>CM057449.1:1431577500-1436577500 GCA_016271365.2 Neoceratodus forsteri
TTGCTCCCACTTTTGTGAAGGGGAATCACATCTGCCCTCCTCCAGTCCTCAGGTACTGCCCCATCCTGCCATGATCTGTTAAAAAGCGTGGTCAGTGGTGTCACTAGGTCCTCCCTTAGTTCTTTTAGGATTCTGGGGTGAATCCTGTCAGGCCCCATTGCTTTGTCCACCTTGAGTTTTAGGAGTTCTTTCAGGACTCTGTCTTCTGTGAATGGACTGGTGTCAACCCCCCTACCCAGAGTGCTTCTATTGTCTGGTTTAGGTAACTCCTCCTCATCTTCTTTTGTGAATACTGAGCAAAAGTATTCATTCAGTATCTCTGCCTTTTCACTGTCTCCCCTCTCATTTATTAATCTTCACTATCCCTCCCTTAACCTTTCTATGCTCCCTAATGTACCTATAAAAGGTTTTATCCCCCTTCTTAACTGTGTTGGCAATTTTTTCCTCGGTTTGGGCTTTTGCTAGTCTGACTGCCTTCCCCACTTCTTTCTGCTTTAATTGATACAGTTCCCTGTCGTGCTCCTTCTGTGATTCCTTGTACTTTTTGAATGCAGCCTTTTTCTCCTTGACCTTCCCTGCCACCTCTTTTGAGAACCATAGTATTTTTTACTCAGCTTTGTTTTCTTTATTTGTTTCACACAAAGGCATGTTGCCTCTATGATGGCAGTTTTGATTTTTCTTCATTGTTCTTCCACCCCTCCTTTTTGGTCATTTGCTAGTGCATTTTTCAGGTATTCACCCATTTTGCCAAAGTCAGCCCTTCTAAAGTCCAGTATCCTTGTTTTTGTATGGCTTATCTCCATGGTTGTGCTCATTGTGAAGCTCACTGTGCAGTGGTCACTTGTTCCCAGATGTCTACTGACGTCTAAATTTGTGATCCTCTCTCCATTTGAGAGTACCAGGTCTAGTATTGCTCCCTCCCGAGTGGGTTCCAACACTAGCTGTCTAAGGCCTGCCCCTGCAGGGCATCGAGACTGACCCTACTCTTGGATGTGGCTGCAGTACATGCTATCCATCCACAATGTAAAGAAGCTCTATCGTGAGTCATGTAATTTAGATATCATTAGACAATTACTTGTATGTGCTGTGACTTTAGCTGGCAGCAACTGCTGCCTCCCAACACTACCAGTATCTTGACTTGAACCAAATGCCCCATCGGGGTTTTAGAGAATTAAAACAGCTGCAAGTTCAATTTTCTTTAGGGAACCTCCTGAGCCCTTCCCGATTTCTTGCACCCTAAAGGCTATTACATTTGCTGTTAGAACTATGGCTTGGGTAGCTGGTTTCAATAGGTATCCGCAATGACAGATGAACCAGCTGGAATACTATACAGAAAAAGCCTGAAAAGGAAAAATAAAAAAACAGTAAGCCGAGAACACAAATCTTGCTGTTTCTACTTAGGCAGCAGTTTAAGCAGGTATACATGAAGCTCTCAATCAGTGTTGAGAGGATTGAATTTCTGTCTCAGGATCCTATCAACACTGATCCTGAGCTTCATGAATACCTGCATAAACTACTGTCTGAGTAGAAACAAAACCAAACAAGCATTTGTCAATGCTGGAGTTCGTCGTTGGGATTGCTGTTGGCACGCACCGATTGGCAGGAGTACAGTTCCCAGCAGAAAGAACAAGTTATGCCACCAAGTTCACATTTCTGTTGAAATACAGTGAAGTGCACACCTGTTTCCTCAATTCATGATCTGGCTATGAAGAATGATGATGTGTCTGTGGTTCAGAGAAGATAAGGGCACTGGAGCCCCACCATGGGTTGCAGGGGGGGTGTTATGGTTAGAAACCCTAATGCCCCAGGCGTTTGTTGGTATTTCACTACAAATTTTCAACATGGCCTTTTGTGACCCCTACCTCATGAAAGCATTTGGGACCTCTGCTCATGAACAGTGGCACTGTGATTTTGTTACTCTGTCCCGAACATTTATTTCTCACAGAAACTGCGCCATTCTGCACCAGATGTGAGAAAACACAGTTAGGGCAAGATGCGAAAAATGACAGCTGTACCATTCATAGGGAGGTGTGAAGAGAAGGCAGTGCTGAACATCTGGAGTGAAAATATTTAAAATGCTCGAACGTACGAGCGTACGTGGAAACTGCACAACGCATGCTCGTAACAGTCATTTAGTGGAATAATTTCCCCCAAATTTCAACATAGGCATTTTGTGACCTCTACTCATGAACACTGTCACTGTGATTTTCTTACTCTGTCCTGAACGTTGATTTCCCACAGTGACCGCGCCATTGTGCACCAGATGTGTGAAAACAAATTTCAGGCAGGATGTGAACAATGACGGCTATACTGTTCATAAGGAGGTGTGCAAAAGTGACAATGTTGAAGCTCTTGAGTGAAAATATTACAGATCCTCAATGTTATGAGTGTGTGAAGAAATTGCGCAATGTACATTCATAAAATAGTAATTTTATGGAATTTTGTCACCAAATTTTCAACGTAGGCATTTTGGGCCCTCCGCTCATGAACAGTGTCACTGTGATTTTCTTAATCTGTCCCAAACACTGATTTCCCACAGCGACCATGCTATTCTGCACCAGAAGTGCAAAAACACATTTCGGCCAGGATGTGAAAAATGACAGCTGTACTGTTCTTAAAGAGGTATAAAAAATTCCAATGTTGAAAATCTGGAGTGAAAATATTACAAATTCATAAAGTTACAGTATGCGTGGAAACTGTGCAATGCACACTTGTAACACAGTCATTACATGGACTTTTGTCACCAAATTTTCAGCATAGGTATTTTGAGACCTCCGCTTATGAACAGTGTCACTGTGATTTTTGTAATCTATCCCGAACAGTGATTTCCCATAGCGACCATGCTAGCGCCCGAAGCACAAAAACACATTTTGGCCAGGATGTTGAAAATGACAACTGTACTGTTCATGAGGAGGTGTAAAAAAATACCAATGTTGAAAATCTGGAGTGAAAATATTACATATTCATGACGTTACCACTGTGTGTTGAAACTGCACAACGTACACTTGTAACACAGTCATTTTTTTTGGAATTTTGTCTCCAAATTTTCAACATAGGCTTTTTGGGAGCCCACCTCATGAACAGTGGCACCGTCATTTCATTAATCTGTCTCGAAAGGTGATTCTGCACAGTGACTGCAAAATCACCTTTTGGGACCGAATAACCACATGACAGTGACTGAATTCATGAGGTGCGGTCCTAAGAACCCCATGTTGAAAATCTGGTGCCAAAAGTCACAAAAATGGCCAAGATATGCACCAAAGTTGAAAAAAAAAAACATTTATGCCATTATACAGCTTACCAGCATTTCTTTAGTTCACAGTTGGATTTGAAGAGTGCAGATGTATTCCCAGTCCACCGAAGATCATCGCAATGGACACCGGAGGTAAGTTTGGGGTGGGGGTGTGTGGGGAGGTGGGATGAGCAGTGCGTGGGTGCAGGTTGGGGGAGGGGCCACAGGACTCAACAAGGGACCGTTTTCTAGTTTACAGGTTTAAAAAAAAATTTAAAACCTCACAGGAAGGTTTTCTTTCTTACAGGGACATTTGGCATGATGGGGTGTGCTCCCAGCATACCACCTGAGTGTTTGGGAGGGCTATAGCTGATGGGGGATTGGGCACCCCCATCAGCACGTTCTGAGTGTTGGGGGGGACAAGAGCCGAGGGGGATTGGGCACCCCCATCGGCACACACAAAAAATTGGGTGAGACATTATGCCAACAGGGCGTGGGCTGCCCCATCAGCAAATTTATTTAGTTTTTGTTGACCGGGTAAGTGCACTAGACAAATCCTGCCTATTTTCAGGCATGACCTGGGGAAGGGGGATACAGATGAATGCCAACTGACCTTGAACCAGATTAAACTGTCGGTGGTATTTTTAGTGAATGAGGGAAATTTGGCCAGGACACCGGGGAAATTTCCCTACTCTGTTTCCTGGAAGCAGAGGGGTCCCATTTTCATGTGGGACCAAGATGGCTGCCACCAGACATGCTGTGGAGGACATGGAGGTTTTGGAGGCAGTGGAGCTGGTCTCTTTCCCTGTCTCTGTTCTGAGACAGACCCCATCTTCTATGCCTATTGTGCTGCAATCTACTGAACATGGTTCTTCTGTGCCTTTGGATACTTCCCCTGCTGCTGTTGTGGATACTTGTGTGCAGTGTTTGCCTGTGGATCCTTCATATTATTCCTCAAATTGTGCTTACAATGTCTTCTAGCTCTGCTACTATGGATATACGTGAGTCTTCTCCTCCTGTTTCTATGGATGTAGATATGTTACTTAAAATCGAGGAACAGCGTTATTTCACTACTAGACAGCGTTTGTTAGCCCTTAAGCCTCAGTCTGGTTTTGTACCTGCTGCTACTGACTCACCGTCTGGGAAAGATTATTTTACTGTCTCTTCACCGATTCTGACACTTCCGCATTCTTTGCCTGTTGCTACGGACCCTCCTCACTCCCTACCGCCTGTACTGCCTGCACCTCTTGCTCAGCTTTCTCCAGAAATTTCTTCTGTACAGGTGCCTGCTTCTGCTCTCCCTGATGCCTTGCACATGACGGACTGGTCTGTTGAGTCAGCCCTGGAAGCGGCTGGGTGGGAGAAGGATCCTACCATTGGGACTTGGCGTTCTGGTTCTTCCTCGATCTGTACTAGGCCACCTGACACTGACAAACTGCTGGCCTCTCCTGTTTTGAAAGATTCTGCTGCTTCTCTTGATCTTTCTTTGCCAACTGAACTTCTGACTCAGAACCCGACTTTGCAATTTGGTCCTGCTTCCTCGACGCCTCAAGAACAACGGACTCTTCGGGACCCTGTGTCTCGTCCAGTTCCTGCTACTCTACTGCTTCGTCCCCTAAAACTTATGCTGCATGCTTTCAATCCCCTGTACATCAAGCTAAAAGACACAATGCTGTTTGGCTGCATTATTTGGGGGGCTTACCTGACTTTCCTGACCGATTTTTTGTAGGTTGCACTCTTTTGAAGGATTCTATGCAATTTGCTGCTTTTGAGATTCATGCCTTAATTCATGTTTCTTCAGAGTCTCATTTTGATATTAGTTTTAAAACTATTACTGGTTTAGAAAAGTTTTGGAGAAAATATCAGGAGCTTAAAACTTCTCCTTTATGGTCACTGTTTAATGCCATTCCCTTAACTAAACCTACACAGAAAACTGTTACTATATTATTTCATATGAAGGTGTCAGTCTTAATGATATTACTGTCTGGTTAAAGCAAAGATGTACTGTCCTTTCTGACCCAGAGGCTATCTTTGATTCTGAGAATATCTGGACAGGTGGGTGGAGAGCGAGGGTTATGCTTCGCACTTCGGAGGTTGGAATACAGCATCTCCTGAACAGCTTTATGCTTGGAAAAGACAGGGGAGTTCTTTTTAACCCCGGCCAGCCTAAAGCTTGCTACAGATGTGGCTCTCAGAATCATATCAGTCGTGTCTGTGACAAGATTAAATGCTCTGTTTGTGGTAACATTGGCCATGCAGGTTCCCAATATGTGGATGAATCTCTTTGTGTCCTTTGTGACGAACTGGGGTACACTTTCCAGACTTGTACTTGGGCAGCTCACAACTCCCCGACTCTTGCTGATGGGGAAGAACAATGTTGGATTATTACTGTCACACAACATTCTCATTTATCTGACACTCTTTCTAGACCTCAACACGTACCCCCCCTCACCCTGTTGTACCTGCTATTGACCCCTCTTCTACTTTACATGAACGGTCTGCTTCTGTTTTGGCACCACAGACCTTTATTACAGCTCTCTCTCCCCCTTCCTCTGATCTTGCTATTTCTACCTCAGAAAAGGTCTCTATTCCTGTCTTGCCTAGTATTTCTGGGTCATCCATGGACCCCCCCCCCGAACCTTTTGTTAGAGTTACACGAAGATCTAAGAAGGGGACTTCTCCCTCTTCTAAAGCCCTGAAATCCTCTACTGTGACTCATATGAATAAATTTGAGGTTTTACGCCACCCTCAGGACAATATGGACTCTGATACATCCTCTGCTCTTTCCTCCCACCCTGATGTGACTACGGACACTGAAGTACCCATTGATAATATTGGTTCTCAAAAAAGGAAAGCTAAGGCAAAACTGAAACATAGGAAAGGTACCCCTAGGAAAGGTAGGCTAAGGTGACTTTTGTGTTTTTGTTTTCACTTTCCCATTTCATGTCTTCTGCTTTTTCAGTGCATACTGTTAATGTTAACAGTATAAAGATGCATGCTAAGAGAGATGCAGTTTTTTCCTTTTTATCTGGCTTGACAGCTGGTCTCATCTTTTTGCAAGATGTACGTTTCCATGCTCTTCCAGAAATTTCCAGGGCCACTCATGCCTGGACCTCTGGGCTCTCTTCTTGGTCCTTTGGACAGGACTCTTGTTCTGGTTTGGGTATTTTGTTTAGTATACCTGATGTTACTGTTGTTAAACTGTTGGATGTCTACCCGGGTCGGCTTTTGTTGCTGGATATTTTGATTTCTTCTGTCCCTTTCCGGATTATTAATATTTATGCCCCTCAATTAAAATCCCACAGAACTGAACTACTGAAACTGATTCAACCCTATTTATACACATCAATGCATGTGATTTTTGGGGGTGATTTCAATTGTGGGTTATCCACTAAAGATAAGTCTTCTACTTCAAAGACTACTAAGTTGTTTTGTGACACGAATTTTCTGAAACAATTGCTCCATTCCACAGGTTTACAGGATGCATATTTATCTTTTATGAATCGGCATACTCCTACTTTTCACAAAAGCCCCTTGCAACCCGTATTGATTTTTTATTTCTTCCCACCTCCAACTTTCTGATGCTGTAATTCAAGTTCTGAATTTTTGGATCATAATTTATTATCTATTTCTTTAGGCCCTTCCTTGACATCTCGTTTTGGCTCTAGCATTTGGAAACTGAATGCTTCCCTGTTATCTGATTCACGTTTGTTAAGTCACTTAACTGAGTATATTCATAATCGAAAGACTGTATTTTTTTTATATGATGCCCCCTGTGATTGGTGGTGGGATACGAAATCTGGACTCCGAACTTTATTTAAAAATTTTAGTAAACGTCATCATGATTCATTGTATTTCCTTTATCACACTAACAGACGACAACTTCAAAAATTACTTACTTTATCTCATGAAACTGGCCATGATTTTTCCACCCAAATAAGTATTCTTAAGGAGCGCATGATGGATTATCACCTTCTGAAAGCTACTTCTGTTCAACATCAACAGCGTTTTGGGACCTCTGGTACCCGTGACACAGTATGTCCATATCCTTCTATTCAGCGAACAGTAGAGAGTAAAACCTTTACTACGCTGTTTGATGACAGTTTCACCGAGCTCACTGATATTTTGGATATCAGGCACCCTGTTACCTGTTATACACAAAAACTGTTTGGTTCCATGCCCCCCCCTCATCTGCATCCATAATGGACTACTTTTCCTTTTTACAACTTCCTGATGTACCTTCTTCTGTTGTAGATATGTTAGATACTGAGATACAAGCACATGAAATTGAAGCAGTAATCAAGTCTTTACATCCCAGAGTGACACCGGGCCTGGATGGTCTCTCCAGTGAGCTGTATAAATTGTTTTCTGCTGACCTGAGTTCTGAATTGGCTACAGTTTATAATTCTATTCTACAGTGCGAACATCTTCCTTTAGACTTTAACATGAGTTGTTTATTTTACTTACATAAAAAAGGGGATAGAAGATTGCTTTCCAATTGGAGACCTTTATGCCTCTTAAATACTGATTTTAAAATATTGACCAAAATTTTGGCCCTCAGACTTTCTAAATTGGCCATATATGTGATTTCTACCGCACAATCTTGCAGTGTCCCTGGGAGGTGTATTCAGGATCATCTAATTTTACTTAGAGAAATGATTGAGCATTGAAATTCTAATGTTTTACATGGTTCATATTCTCACTGGACCAGACGAGGCTTTTGATTCCGTACATCATGATTTTTATGGTCTACTCTTGATATTATAAAGTACCTGATCATACCCTGACTAGACTGGGTTTGCTATCGGTCTGCAACTGTTGTCCCACTGGTCAATGGATGGAAGGGCCTATGCTTCCTCTACACAGAGGGGTGAACAGGGCTGTCTCCTTAGTCCACTTTTATATGTTTTTTTGGATCCCTTACTGCTTTATTAATTCGCCCCACAATTATGCCACTTCTCAGCCCCATATTCCGTGTTGGTCTATGCAGGCGATATGAGTTTTCATGGTGGCTAATGTTGCCCTCGTGCATTCTGCATTATGGCATTGTTCCAAGTTTGGGGCTGTTTCTGGCACAACCCTTAATCTTGATAAATGTAGTAGGCCGTAGATTAGGTTCCCCTTTGTAGAGATGAGTCTTCTGTTAACATTAGACTTTGTGATGACCCTATTAGGATTTGGGCATTTTATCGGTACTGGTCCTTTAGATGTCCTTAACTGGACTCCCAAATCAGATTATGCTCAGACTATGGTTGCACGTTGGAATTCATGGCAGATGAGTAAGAAAAAAAGGATTTACATGATTAAAACCTTTCTGCTTCCCCTTTTTCTCTTTCTGGCTTATATTTTCCCCTCCCAGCAATTTGAAACCAGATTGCTTAGTCTCTTTTTTCAAGCCCTATGGGGTAGCCACCTGAACCCCATTAAACATCAGATCACCTATCTCCCTATTCAGGATGGAGGCCTAGCTATGGTCCAACCTGTTTTTTTTTTATACTAGTTTTTTCTTGTTTCATAATATTAGACCCCTGTTGGTTAACCAAGATCGAGGTTGGGAACCTTGGTTTCTTGAATCCTGTGGTCCTTGGTTTCATAACTGGGAACTTAACAAATTGACGGTTTTAACACATTCTCCCCAGATTTCTGCTTATATTAGGGATAGTTTTTTTCATTTGAAACACTGGCAGATTATTAGCCATATGCTAATAACTGTCTCCAGAAAATCATTGTATAAGTATTTAGTGGACCGTGTATGTTTGGAGATTGTTGTTTTTCCCAAATGTCCTCATAACATCTCCTGCTTTGCTCACTGTACTTCGTAATTCTAGGTTCCCCAAAGATGTGGGACTTGCATTGGCTTAGCTGCCATGAACGTATCAATGTCAAATGTAACCATAAACACAAATCACTACAGGACAGATTTTGTTCCAGACCTGAATGTCAGCAACAAAGAAAAACTATTCACACCTTTTTCTTCATACATTTATTGTTTCTTTTGGACTCTATTAGCTGCCAGATGGCGTGAACCCTTGTTTGCTCTCATTACTTATGACAATTTGATGAATGGTTTTTTCCCCCTCACTTGGTCTCATTGGAATATTAATACGTTAAATTTGATTTTTGTAATAATCAAATGGCATGTGTGGAATGACAGTTGTCTGTTTAATTTACAGAATCAGGATGTGCCTCTTCTTACCATTATTCGAAGGATCGAACATGATTTGAAGGCCATATATTTTTCAGAGGCAGAGCATTTGTCATCTGACTCTTTGTTGGAATTATGGACACTATTACCTTGGATAACTGATTCTGATTTTCCTGTTACTTAATTATTTTGTGTTTTATATTTTTCTCTGTATCATTTTCGTTTTTCTTTTCTGTTCAGTTGATGTTCAATAAAAACTTCCCCTACTCTTTTCGAGAAGAGCCATGGGATCTTTAACATCCACCTGAACTACCACCAATCCAGGCAGATGGGACCTCGGTTTAACGTCTCGTCCGAAAGACGGCACCTCAGAAGTGAAGCACCCCTCTCATGCTGCACTACAATGTCGGTACTGGGATATTAAACCAAGTGCCAGATGTGGGAACTGAACCCACAGCCCTCTGATCTCCCAGCTTCAGAGACGAGTGTGCTACCTACTGAGCCACTGACACTGCAAATGAACTAGGAGGGGGCATGCCGACAAGGGGATTGGGCACACCCATCATTTTTTTGGTTTTTTTTTTAACTGCGAGGGAAAAGGCCTGGGCTCAGTGCATTCACATTGCTGTAAGCTACAGCAGTGTGAATGTGCAACCAGGAATGCAACACAGGAATGCAACTTCAAAGGACCGAGCTGCACCACTATTGGTGTGGCTCCGTTCTTGGAAAAGGGTTGTAGCAGAAAAGGTCAGGGCAAAGACTAAGGCCCTTAAGAAGTTCAAGGTAACACAGGCTGAAGAGGACTGGGAAAGGTACCAGGTGAGCCAGAGAGAAGCAGGAATAGAAGGAGGGCAAAGGCACAGACAGAGAAGCACATAGCTTACATGGTCAAAAAAGGGGATAACACTTTTTTGGGGTTTGTCAGTGAAAGGAGAAAGACTGTGCAGGGAATACTCCAGCTGAAAACAAACAAGGGCGAGCTGATACAAGGGGACAGAGAGACGGCAGAACTACTAAAGAACTATTTTTGATCAGTGTTCACTAGGGAGGAGGAAGAAGGGGTAGGCAACAGAGCAGGAGAAGCCAAGGCAGGGCAGGGGGGAGTGGATACAAGTCCATTTTGGGTGGAGGAGACTGGGAGAACTAGGCTGCCTGAAAGTGGACAAGGTGATGGTCCCAGATGAGGTGCACCCAAGGGAGTTGAAGGAACTTAAAGATACACTGGTGGCACCTTGACTGCACTTTTCAACAGGTCCCTGGAGTCTGGAATGGTACTGGAGGACTGGAGGCAGGCAAATATGGTCCCTCTGCATAACAGGGGAGGGAGGGAGGAGGTGGGAAATTATAGGCCTGTGAACTTGACATCGGAGGTGGGCAAGCTCATGGAGAAACTAATGAAAATCAGGATCACCAATTACTTAGAGGTAAGCAGCCTGATAAATCCAAGGCAACATGGCTTTACTGGGGTAGACCCTGTCAAACAAACTTGATAGAGTTTTTTGACATGGTCAACAAGGAACTGGATCAGGGGAAAGCAGTAGATGTCGCTTATCTGGATTTCAAGAAGGCATTTGACTCCATGCCACACAGAAGACTGCTGTATAAGCTGTCATGCCTGTGGCTGGGGCAGAAGGTGGTTCGATGGATGGGAAACTGGCTTGAGGACAGGAGACAGAGGGTCATTATAAATGGGGTGGCATCAGGAGAGGGCATGGTCACAAGTGGGGTCCCTCAGGGGTCAGTGTTAGGGCCACTACTGTTCCATCTATTTGTAGGGGACATCAGGGAGGGCCCTGAGGGGGTGTGAGTCTGTTTGCAGATGATATTAAAATCTGTAATAAGGTGGACACTCCTGGAGGGGTAGAAAGAATGTGAAGAGATCTGGGGAGGCTGGAGGCACGGTCAAAGAGGTGGCAGCTTTCATTCAACATGGACAAGTGTAAGATCATGCATCTTTGATACAGGTACCAGAGGGCAGGGTGCTGTATGGGGGGGCCGAGACCTGGAAGTAACAGAACAGGAAAGGGACCTAGGCATTGCTATATCAAAGGACCTGAAGGTGGAAAAGCACTGTGAGGAAGCAGTAGTTAGGGGCAGCAAAATGCTGGGCTGCATCGGAAGGGGGATTACCAGTAGAATGAGGGAGGTCATAGTACCCTTGTACACCCATCTAGTTAGACCGCAGTTTGAGTAATGGGTCCCGTTCCAGAGGCCATACCTCAGAAAGGATGTGGGGAGGCTGGAGCAAGTTCAGAGGAGGGCAACAAAGATGGTTAAGGGGCTCAGCCACCTGTCCTATGAGGAAAGGTCGGGAGAATTGAACATATACTCCCTGGAACAGAGGAGGGAGAGGGAGGACATGATTGAGACCTTCAAGTACCTTAAGGGTATAAACCGGGTGCTGGTGGGAATCATCTTCCAGCTGAAAGGGAATCAAAGGACGAGGGGGGCATGGTTTACAGATTGAGGGGGGACAATTCAAGGATAACGTTAGGAAGTACTATTTCACAGAGAGGGTGGTGGATAAGTGGAATAGGCTCCCAGAGGAGTTGTTTGCAGAAGGAACAGTGGAAGGCTTCAAAAGGGCATGGGACAGACACAGGGGATTGTTGGGGGGGGCATGTCTTAGCAGATAGCTAGACAAATGGGCAGACTAGGTAAGCCTGTCGGTCCTTTTCTGCCGTCACACTTCTATGTTTCTATGAAATCTTCCTTCTTTCTCTGTAAGTACCCTGGTTTTGTTTTATCTTTTTTCTTTTATCCTTTTGTTTTGTTTAGTGAAACTTCTGTACATGTCTTGCCTCTGTTGCTCTCTTGAAGTGTTTTAATATACTGTACAAGTAGAATAAGACTTGATTGGACTGAAAGGTCACTAGTTGCTTCCTTTTGCTATTACTGCTTTAATGGTTACCTTTGTTGGTTAGTACCTAGACTGTTGACTTGTTATGCATTCTTCACATAATGTTATGATTTTTTCATAATTACTTTGGAGGAGTAGGGTAATGGGGGTGATGCAGTTTTGGGGTTTTCTTATTCTAGACAGCCCAGAAATATTATTTTTTTTTCTTTGTATTATGTTTTTAGAAGAGCTCCAATCAAAGCCCTGTGATGTATAATCTGTTTATTTATATACATGAGGGTAACTGGATGGACCTTCTTTCATAAAGGTGTGTATATTGCTGGGCTGTCGATGGTCTATTTAATTCCGACCTCCCTTCCTTGGAGATTTCATAAATATTTTTTTCTTTTGGGTGTTCACTTTCAGAGTACCTGAGATACTACTTGCTTTGATGGGCACTAGTCCTGGTGTAAATGGGGTCAAAGCGGGTTTGCACACTGGTGAGTACTAGAATTATTATGGGGTATTTGACCTTCTTACACCAAATTGGGGGAGGGGTGAATGCTGGTGTTCATTTCTTAATAATTTTGTTATTAATTGTGACCTTGTTTGGGGGATTTTGTGGGGTTGGGTGAGATGGGTGGGGTGATTTCTTCTGGAGTGGGAATCATAGTGGGGCCATATTTTTCTTGTATTTCTGGGAGAGGTACTTGTGTTTTACCTTCTAGTGTGACTTCTCTTTACCGGTATGTCTCAACTATAAAGATTTTGTTCGTGGAATGTCAAAGGTGCCCAATTTATGTTGCAATGTTACACAAAACCCATTTACCCGTTACTCAAATGCTTGTGTTTCATAGAACCTGGGTGGGTTATGTTTAAGTGGTGGGGTTAGATACTTGCAAGCTGGGGGTGGCAATCCTAATAGCAAGGAAAGTCCCCTTCTGTCTCCTGAAAGACATTTAGGATCCCAGGGGAGAGTTACATTGTTAAGAGCCCTGTTAGGGCATAGGGAAGTCATCCTGGGATCTATATATGGACCCACAGTGGATGACCCTAAGATTTTTACCTTTTTAATGCATACTCTAATTCCATGGGCTTCACTTCCTATTCTTCTGGCAGGAGACTGGAATATAATCATTTCCAATGAACTTGACAGATCAGGGATGAGGTATCAGCGACTTTGCCCTGGGCAGCAAGCTCTACATGAATTTATGGGCTCCATGGGCCTAGTGGACCCTGGAGGGTATTAAATCCATCTCAACATGAATATTTCTTTCACTCTCTGCCCCACAATTCATTTTCCCATATTATTTTTTATTGGGTTTGGAGCATCTTTCTGGAGTTCAGATGTGTTTTTACAGTGCTAAGGTTTTGTCAGATCACCATCCTACTGTTATCCATTTTGTGTTGTCTCCCGGTAGTGTGGAAGACAAATCTTGGCACTTCAATAACCAGTTGTTGAAGTCTCCGGACATAATAGACCATATTATTAAATTTATAACATCCTTTTTAGAAAGCAGCTTCCCCTTTATGCATGGTTTAGGCCTCTTATGAGGAGCTTTAAAATGTGTTATTCGGTATCTGCCTGGCTTCTAAGCAGAAGATGCTTAGAATGCAAAAAGCTGAACACATACTTTCAGAAATTCAGGAAATGGAGCACTCCTAATATTATTTGGGAATGGCTTGAATCTCTACGTGCTCACAACAATGATCTCCTACGACAGCAAGCAGAACATCTCAGCTTTAAATCAAAAGTTAAATATTCTGATCAAGGGGAGAAAGTGGGCAAACTCCTTGCCTTGCGTCAATGAGTACAGGCTGCTAGTAGAATTGTCCTGGCTATCCCATCATCCTCAGGGCAATTAGTTACTATACCTAGAGATATTATGGCCCAATTTCAAGAATTTTATCAGTCTTTATATTCCCCAGATCCAGTTGCCCTATTTCACAGTTTGAAGAATTCTTTTGGGATCTTGAACAACCAAGACTTTCAGATGCCCAGCACACCTTCCTGCAATCCCCTCTGTTATTACAGAAAGTTGTAGATGCTTGTTAATGAGTTAACAAGCATTATTAATTCCCTATCAAATTAATTCCCTATCTTTGGATAAGGCTCTGGGGCCGGATGGCTACTCTGCTAATTTGTATAGGTGATTTAAGGTCCTATTGGCCCCAGTATTAATGTATTTATTTGTTTATTAGCTTTTGATGACCGGGTAAGTGCATTAGGCAATAACCATGCCTATTTTCCTTTTTTATAACTTCTTTTTTATTGATCAGCTATACTGTTCAACATACATTAATTTCCAACAATTTATCATGTACAATTAACCTTTTCTATTGTTGTATTGGACATTCCAGTAGATAAGCATACATACATATTGAAGAACAACCCTCCTTATTTTCAGACACAACCTGGGAGAGTACAAAATACAGTCTTACAACAATGTCAGGTAACATACACACAATTCAGGACAGCAAACAAAGGATATCCATGCAAGGCTAGTCAGGGATTAGACGTGCTTAGCACAAGCCATCCTATTATACTCCCATGGATCTACTGACCCTACTTTAACAGAAGCTCTTATTCTAGTCCTTTTAAAGCCCGGTGAGGAACCTACAAAAGTTAGCAGTTATAGACCTATATCTTTAATCAACCTTGATTATAAGATTTTAGCTACAAGGTTCAAAAATGTAAGGAAAGGGGAAGTTGTTTAACCAGGAGATGCACACTAAGCCAAAGTTTGTTTCCAAGTGCAACCTGGAAACCTGAATAAAGTTTGGAGTTTCCTAATTAGTAAACAACAAGTTGGTTTTGTTCTGTGTCATCTTTCAGCCAATTATTTTCGTAGGTTATTGCACCTTTTCTCTGCATCCAGAGAATCCTCTACTCCTGTAGTGTTGGCTTCTCCGGATGCAGAGAAAGTGTTTCATCAGGACTCAAGGGACTTTTTGTTTAAGATTTTGCCTAAATAAAATATTTCTTTAGATTTTATTAAATGGGTTCAAGTTCTCTACACGAAGCCTTCTTTAGGCAGACTATGTAATGAAGTCCAGTCGGAAGTAATTCAACTCCATTGGGGCATAAGGCAGGGGTTCCCTTTGTCACCCTTTTTATTTAATCTTTTTCTGGAGCCGTTGATTCATAAAATTAATTCTTCCCCTCAGATTCATGGTATTTCTATTGGCCCAAATCAGTGCAACATGCCTTTATATGTGGATGGTATTTTATTACATTTGCAAAATCCTGCTGTTTCACTACCCACGACTCTTGAAATAATTAAACAGTTTGGCCAGTTTCCTAACTATAAATTAAATGTAGACAAAACAGAAATCGTACCTTTGAATACGAGAACATTTTGATCCGACATAGCACATCTTGGACTGACCTGGGTTCCAGATAGACTTAAATATTTAAGTCTCTATTTGTTCATATCCCCCTGAAACTGAAGTTCTATAACCTAGACCCCCTATTAGAACAAATTGTGCAATATTTAAACCAATGGTCTCACCTCCCCCTTTCCCTTTGGGGTCATATAAACATAGTTAAGATGAACGTACTTCCCAGGGCTCTCTATCCCCTTATGATGCTTAACCTGGTCCTTTTCTAATCTTGGTTTACTGGATTGCAGAGGGTTTTAATACATTTTATTTGGTGTGGGAAACAACCACGTAGAGTATATTTTAAACTTACTGCCCCTAAAGCTATGGGGGGTATTAAACTTCCTTATTTTTATCTCTATTGTTTGGCAATTCATAGTTCCCACTATTTTCATTGGTATTGGGATCCTGGGGAGGATGCCTCTAACATATATATTCTGCAATCGTTGGATACTGAGCAGTACCAGTGCTATAAGCTAAATCTTAATATTATGGCTTTATTGCATATTCCCCCTAATCACCTTCCTCGCCGCATCCAGTCTACTCCCACAGCAGTGTCAGTGCAGGCCCATAAACAACTATGCCATCATCTTCATTTAAACCCTTTGAAGGATGTCGCACAAACTCTCCTGGGTAATCCAAATCTGAAAATAGCGAGGCAACTCATTACTTCTGCATTTTGGCTGTTCCTGGACATTATCTTGGTAGAATAGCTTGTCCATGATGGAGTTCTGTTAAAATTTACAGACTTCCAGTATATTACCCATGCCCCTGCTAGATTTTGTTTCAAATGTTTGCAACTCTCTCATTCATTTTTCATTAAGTTTTCACTAAGGAGGACAGCAGGCCCATGCCATAGAGTGGTATCAAAGCGACCACTAAGGGAATTCTGGAAATGAGACAGCCATTGTTTACTAGTGAAAGAATTCTGAAAGGGCTGGCTGCCCTTAAGATAGAAAAGGCCCCAGATCCAGATGGGTTGCATCCGAGGATACTCAGGGAATTAGCAGCAGAGCTGGCTGAACCACTGGTATGCCTGTTCAACAGCTCACTTAGCTCTGGGGAAGTTTCAAGGGATTGGAAGGCGGCATACATTATACTGCTTCATAAAGGGGGGATAAGGAGCAACCAGGGGACTACAGGCCTGTCAATCTAACCTCTATAGTAGGGAAGCTGATGGAGTCACTGATCAAAGAGGACATTATAGACTACCTAGACAGCAACTGGCTCCAGGATAGTAAACAGCATGGTTTCATGGCAGAAAGATCTTGTCAGACTAACCTGATAGTTTTCTTTGGCTGGGTGACAAAGGAATTAGACAAGGGCCATGCTGTGGATATGCTCTACTTTGACTTCACCAAGGCTTTTGACTTGGCACCTAACAAATGATTGTTCAAGAAGATGAAATACCTAGGTGCAGCTAAACCAGCTGTAAACTGGGTGGGTAACTGGCTAGAGGGGAGGCAGCAGAGGGTGGTAGTCAATAGGATCAAATCAGAGAAGAGGGAGGTTCCACAGGGGTCGTTCCTGAGTCCATTCCTCTTCAATATGTTCTTTAGTGACACTGGAGAAGGGATCCAGTGTACGTTGTGTCACTTCACAGATTACACAAAACTATGTGGGAGGGTGGACAGTGATGAGGGAATAAGGGAAATGCAGAGAGACCTACAAAGGCTAGAAGGGCAGTCAAAAGTCTTTCGGTTTCAATGCTAGAAAGTGCAAGGTAATGCACATAGGGAAAGAGAAACCCAGGACACAGTACTGGATGGAAGGAGAGAAACTTAATACTACAGCTGAGAAACAGGAACTAGAAGTTATAATTAGTGACTCATTTAAGCAATCAAGTCAATGCAACAAGGCCTATAGCAAGGCTAACGGGATGCAGGGATGTATCGGTAGGGGTACTGATAGCAAAAGAGAGGAGGTAATATTTCCCCTCTACAGATTCTAAATTACAATTAAACATCTCCCCTCCCCCACTCTACTCCACTTTCTCTACCTCTTATCTTTAACTCTATCCTCCAAACTTGTGGGGCCCCATTCTCAAAGCTCTGGCATGGCACAAGGGGGCTTACGTCAAAATGAATGCCGCAAAGTGCCATTTGCACCAAACTACACACTGGAAGGGATTCTCAAAGGCAGCCTGTGTCAAATGCAGGCTGTCTGCCCCAAAAAGGGGTTGCACCACCCCTGCACCCAAGAATGGGCTGTGACAAGACACTAGGGATCAAGTGGCAGACGCAAGCTGCCACAGCCCCATAATCACAGTTCTCAGAACATTCCCAGAGGGAGAAATTCTAAACACCCTTAGACCAGCCAGGGCTGATTTAAGGGGACATAGAAATTTTCCCCCTGGGAGAGTTGCCCATTTGCGGCAACATGCCACAGTCCCCAATCTCCCAGGATCACATTAGAAACATTAATAAGAGTTCCATGCCCCAATTCTGGGTCCCCCATGTTTACATCATGCAAAATATCCGATCCCCAATTGCCATTTGTGTACAGTATGATGACGACAGGTACATGCCCTGATCCCCAATCCCCCATGAATACATGAATAATGAAGTTCCATGCTCTGATCCCTGATCCATGTTATAGTAATACTAAGAAACAAAGTGCACATTGACAGTTCAGTTGACGGCCAACCGCGGAGGTGTGAGGTGGGCTATGCTGGTGACCAGCTCTGCTCATTACTATTAGTGCTGGCAGCTTTGGAGATGGGGAGGGAGGCATGGGACATATGTTGTATTCATACTAAAATCATTTGGAATGGGAAGGGAGCATGGCAGTTACTTATTATTACTGTAAACACAGATTGGGAACCAGGGCATGGCTCTTCACTATTCATAATGTACTCATGGGGGATCGGGGCATGTACCTGTCTTCATTATACTGTACACACAGCAATCAGGGATCGGATATATTTCATACTGTACATATAGGGGACCGGGGATTGTGACATGCCATATATCTCACTGTCAACATTGGGGATCATGGGGTTGGTGGGATTCTTAATTATACAGGGACAGCATCGGGGGAGTGGGCACTGCTTGCCCCGATGCAAGGTGCCTGCAGTAACCCCTTCAGTATGTCAGGTGTTTGCTGCATGGGGAGATTGCAGCAGGTGTGGGGACTTAGACGCTGGGACCCCTCCTGCAGCTGAATCTGGTGCAGGGTCCCTGGTGCATGGGGCTTTGGCACAAGCTGCTGTTTACCACAGCGTGTGCCAATTTAGGCACCCTTTGAGAATCAAACTCGTGGTATTTTTCTTTTGATGTGATTCACTCATTTGCAGTTAGTTAAAAACAATGCACATGGACTTAATATGCATTAATATGTCTGTGAACTGCATCATTATATTTTCAATAAACTAATGATTAAGATGGTATAATGTATTTGTAATGATCTAAATATATTTAAAACATAAATGAAAGTTGCAACAATATTTATAAATTAAGCTTACATCAAATTACTGTTACAATTGTTTTTAAACACATTCACTCTTTTCTATTCTCAGCACTTTAAGAATTGGTTAAAAATTATGGTGAAAGCATTTGCTTAAATAGAACAATGTGTTTTGTCTGAAGTCTGTATGTTCTTAAAGGGTGACATGTTCTCATGAGTTTTTGAACCTGAAGCGCTGAGGCAGTGGTTAGTGTAACACTAACTATTGCTTGTCTTTGTGTACAATAAATGTTTTTTCTACTCAGCTACTTGTTTGCAGTTTTCTTTGACACACTGGGATCTTTGCATTGGATTCTTACATTTCCAGGTTTGACAAAGGTATTGACTTATTTAGTTGAGATACACTTTGAAGTGCACAAACTGTTTGGTTTTGCTGGTACTGTTTGGGGTAGCTCCCCATTACTGTGCACCCCCTAACTTTGCTGGCTCACAGAGTAACTTTTGGACTTACCTATAGCCAGGGGTTCAGTTAATGTATTTTCAATGGAAGTCTAAAACTTCCAGGAGTTCAAATCTGGAAGTCATTCCAATTTTTTGGAAGTCAAGATACTTTCAGGATCACACTTTTGGAAGCCAGTATTCTAGGATGGACACATTTATGGAAGTTAACATAATAAATTACTGGTAAAATATAATTTCTTTCAGAAAAATCCATAATTTCTGACTTCCATGCCTGCAATTTTGAAGGTTATCTAATTTTTGGTTTTATGTCTGGAAGGCAATGACTTCCTCCCTCTTTATTTTGGAAGTGTTTGCCTTATTTTTGGAAGTAAAATGCTCCCAAAATGGACTTAACTGAAGCCCTGCCTAAAGCAAGGCTAACAGGATGCTGGGATGTATCAGTAGGTGTATTGACAGCAGAAAAAAGGAGGTAATACTTCCCTCTACAGATCCCTGGTTAGGTCTTACCTGGAGTACTGCACCAAATTCTGGAGTCCTCACCTCAGAAAGAATACGGATAGGCTGCAGACAGTGAAGCACATAGTAACAAAAATGATTTAAGGTCAGCAAGGTAGATCCTATGGGGAGTGCATCAAGGCACTAAATATGTACTCACCGGGGACCAGAAGGGAGAGGGGAAATATGACTGAAACCTTTAAGTTCCTTAAAGGAATTAACAAAGTGAACTGCGGGGAACTATTTAGCCTGAATACCAATTTGCGGTCATGTGGACATGCATGGAAATTAACAGGAGGTAGGTTCAGGAGAGATGTGAGGAAGTACTACTTTACAGAAAGGGTGGTGGAACCTTGGAAAAGTCTGTCGGCTGAATTGGTGGGTGCAAAAACAGTCAGAGGACATAATGAAAGGCATAGTGGTTACTGGGGGTGACAGGACCAAGGAGAAGAATAGAGAGAGGATGGGGAGGGTCAGTACACTGTAGGAACAGTAGGTTCCAGGGGTTTTAGGGAACTTGCCTCAAAAAATGACCAGATGGTGCTCACATCTAGGGTTAGATGCTGGAAACTAAAATTACCAAAATCAAATAAATTCCAGCACTCCAGGCTCATAAAGTGGATATTATTTTACTTAAAGAACTCCAGTGTAAATTACACATACAAGCATTTATAAAACAAAATGTGACATTCACATACCAGAGCCTGTAGTGCTGGTATTTATTTGGCCATAGGGAACTTGGGCAGAGTGGCTGGACCTCTGGTCTTTTTCTGTCATCATTGTCAATGTTTCTATTATTCCGTAAGTTTGGTGTAAGGTCCTGTTCCATAGTCGAAAGATTCTGGCTTTCATGCCTAAGGTACTAGCTCCTCATGCTATATCTTTTTACTCCCAATTTTATGACTTGCTATCTAATAAGGAAACTGGTAGGACAGACTATTGGGCACAAACTATCCCTATGTGTGTTGGGTTTACAGACTGGTGATATTTATGGCTCAATGTTTATAAATACATTAAATTGGACAGATATCATTACATCCAATTTCAAATATTACATAATCTTTATTACACTCCAACTAAACTATTAAGAATGGGTGCCATATCTTCAGATCTGTGTACATGCTGTGGTAAATCATCTGCTACTCTTTTACATGTCTTGTGGGAATGTGACAAAGTCATTTCCTTTTCGGAATGCATCCGCAGCTGTCTTGATTTACTGTTAGGACTAGAGCTGGCATTTACTCTGGAAATCTATTTGTTAGGGTATTATAAAGATGGGTTAATTGGCAGTCAGTATTACCACATTGCCCTGATTTTGGCCGGTGCCAACAAAATTATATCGAGTCATTATTGTGACCTACATTTATAGAATGGTATAAAGAAATTCTATTTGGGTTACAAGTGCAGAAAATACTAGCTAGTATGGCAGACTGTCTACATAGATTTCAGGAAGTATGGGACCCATTTTATACCTTACTTACAGTACATAGCTTTCAGAATGAAACGACCTGCCACTAAGGTCTGGTATAAGGTGTGATTTTTCTTTTTATTGGTTGCTTTTTTATTAAGGGTAATAATTAAATTATTTATCTGATGGTTTATGCTAGCACCTTTCCCAGTCTTTTGCTCCTTTCTGTTTGTTGGCTATCCTATAACCCCTCTAGGGATGTTTTATTTCTATATACCTGCTCCAGAAGAATGGGGGGGGGGGTGTTGGGGGTGTTTATTGTTTGGTTTGTTTGTTCATTTGTTTTTTTGTTGGCTTTTTTGTTCTTGTTTATAGTATTGCCATTTTGTTTTGCATTATTACAAAAATTTCAATAAAGTATATTTAATTTAAAAGAAACTTAGGTAAAAGTCCCATCGAAAGGGCTCACCTTTGTACCCTCCACAATATTTGACTTGTTCAACTTAGAAGTTGATTTGTTCAAGCTATTCAGAAAAGTTGACATAAAGGTTCGCTTTTTGAATTCTGACCATATAAACTTAAATTATAACAGAAACATGGGGTATACACTGCATGAAGAGACATGTGAATTTAATTCTAATGAAAACCTGGGCTCATTGTGAGAAGGGCTGTATGATGATGACACTATTAACTCTGGAACTGATTTGGATGTTGGGGAGGACCTTGATCTTTTGTTAGCACATGTTAATACAAACTATTGTATTTCAGATCCTCAAGTAACTCTGACAGTATTATAAAAGCTAATACTAGTTTTAGAAGAAAATTAATTTTTGTGCTAATGGCCCAGAACACCCTGTGGTAGAGGTACTTGAGAATTTGGTCAGAAGTGATTTAGAAAATCTCTTACAAACTCCTGAGCCTCACAGATTCCAGAACTTGTCCACCACAGAATGGAAATCTCTGAAAGAACTGAAAGAAAATCCAAAATGATTATCAAACCAGCAGACAAGGGAAGATCTGTGGTGGTTTAGGATACTGTTAAATATGTGGCTGAAATTCAAAACCAACTGGCAGATCAAAATTGCTACAGAGTCCTCACTTTCAACCTCCTGCCACCATTTGAAAACACCTTATATGATTTGACTGATTACTTTTTTTCCATGGGGTGGATAGATGAGGTTGAAGTAATGTTGCTGAAAAATGACTTCCCCATCTGCCTCACCATGTATACTATCCTACCATCCCCCAAATCCATAGAAGTGTCGTGGACCCTCCTGGGAGGTCCATCATTTCTGGAATGGGTTCTCCCAGTAAGGGCCATTGAAATTTGTTGACCATTTCTTAAAAATATTGTGGTCAAAACTGCTTCATACATACATGACACCATGGATTTATTAAGCAAAATCGATGTGCTTAAATGGTCAGATAAGTACTTCTACACCTGCATACAGTATGATGCAGGTCTGAGAGCCAGTAAGGAGTTCTTGTGTGCAGATCATAATCTCAAACATGCACCAAAAGAGTTTATTACTGAGCTATGTTTCATACTAAAGCACAATTTTTTCACCTTTAATGACAGGTTTTATCATGAAATCCAGGGAATGGCTATGGGGTGGCTCTTGCATCCTCATACACCAGCCTGGTTTTGGCATGGTGGGAAAGTCATGTAATTTTAGTGAAAAGCACCACCACCTCAAACACACTGTAGTTTGGTATTGTTTTACTGATGATAGTGCATATCCCACCTGTGCCCCTCTGTACCACATGCTGGCATGCATGATTGCTGCACACTGGACCGCACCCCCATACCCACAGCACGGGATGCCTGTTCTGGGACCCATAGTGAATTCCCTCCACACACTGGTAGGGGAGCCAGGCATTTGCCTGAATGGCCACCCCAGCCCTCCCAGGCAGCCCAGTGGACTGGTACAGCTATGTGTGTGAGGGGATCCCCTTGCCACCATGTCCTGCCATTATTCAGTGGTGGGGGGGCATGTAAATATTTATGGCAGGGTCCCTTTCATGTACATATTTCAACCCTGAAAAGACACACAGCTCAGGCTACCCCACTGGCACACCCCTGGCATGCCCACTGCATGGCATCATGCAGCTGACTTGGGGAGCCATCACATGGCACCAGGTGCTAGCATGCTAGTGGTGCATGCTACCGGGGGTGCACAGAAACCGTTATGCTGCATCCCAAAATGTGAATGCCAATGCTTGTAGGCACTTGGGCATAGGCCTCATTATTTCTAGATGTGAAGTTACAAGTTAATCACAAGCAGCAAATAATCAGTACCCCTTTAGAAAAAACATTTCTGAGAATAGTTTGTTGAGATCTGACAGCTGTCACCCCCCCACCCATGCTCTGTTATTGAATGTATTGTCTTCAACCAGTTCCTACAGTTAAAGAAAAATTGTTCTGAAAATGTTACTTTCATCCAGGAGTCAAAAATACTGTGAGAGATTTAGAGAGCAGGGTTACACTGCCGCAGTAGTGAACAAAGCACATTTGAAAATGCTTGCACTATTGACAGACCATTCCTACCTGTGCCCAAATGAAAGGAATTTAATGAGAACTCTAATATGGTCTGTGCACCAAATGCAGACCCTAATGCCATGTCATGCTAAAGAACAGTGCCCTTTTATCCGAGGCACACTCTGTGAACTGAACAACCAAGAACCATGCTTTTCCTTCAAAGGAATAGCACAGCATAGCTGAAGCACCACTGCTTAGTAGCTTGAAGCAGGGGTGCTTCAGCTATGCTGTGCTATTCTAACAAGTAAGGTCTCTCTGTACGTTTGACCTTTCTCTACTTTGTTGCCCATTGTTCTTTGAAACTGTTGTGATTTTATTGGAATAAAGAATCTAATTAAAAGAAGTCTCTTTTGAAGAAAAAGCATGGTCCTTGGTTGTTCAGTTCACAGAATGTGCCTAGGATAAAAGAGCACTGTTCTATATCATGGCATGGCATTAGGGCCTACATTTGGTGCACTTTGTTTTGTCTCTAACTGGTTGTTTATCAGTAACGTAATGGTGCACATTTGAAATTTAAATCAGACCTGAAGTGGAGCACCCAAAATTTGTATTTTGGGATCATGCAAGATTAGTTGAGATTAAAAATACAGTCGCATTAGGGATAGATCTTCAGTATTCACAGCTGATGAAACCTTGGGGCTGATGATGGGACATGCACCACTGGTCTTATTTAGAAGAGGCACTGATCTTAGAAACCTGCTCACTACTTCTAGTCATTATCAGGAACCTAGCACAAATGTGAACAAAATATCAAACAGGGTGGGATTTTTTCCCATGCAGGTGCTGCAGGTGCTGCTTTGATACTATGATACTGGGGATAAATTGGTTCACCTGAAAACTGACAAGCAATACGTGCTGCATGAATACTTAGATTGTCTCACCCTGTTTATGGTGTTTGCTGCTTGATTTTAGTGCAGCATGCTTCATGTAGGCTGCACTGTACATCCCTTGAAGTGTCACATCCAGGAGCGTGTGAGGGCCATATTAATGGCAGCGTAGACAAAGCGCTGGGTGTTCACTTTGGGGTGGACCATGATTGCAGACCAAGGTGTCCGAGGTTTCGTAAGTTAAAGTACATACAGCCCTCCCCTAGGGGCATAAATCATCTCAAGGTACTTTGCCAACATGAGACCAGATGGAACTCAATTTTAGGAGCCCTTGTATCAGCTGGGTAAATGACTAGGCTGACCTCAAACCTTTCCTATAAAATTCATAGATGGGTATTAGTTTTCTAAGTAGTTAGTCAAGTCACCTGTAGCTCCCACCCCGCTCTCCAAAGAGAAATTCTTGCTGGAGCTAGCCCCTCTCAAAGAGACATTACTGGGATTGCCTCTCAACTCACCAGTCTTCAGGACATAGCCTAATCCCTGTCACACAAAATGGGGGATACAGAAGTACAGATCAGTTCCCTGGACAACTGAAGGAGCAGACAGGAGCTTGATGTTACAGTCACCTGCTGGAAGCTCGCTAAGCTGGAAGAAAAAGGTCACACCAGATCGCACCAGGAGATGAGCAACTTGTTGTTCAGTGTGCCCTCCTGGTGAAACATTTCAATAAATAAATAAATAAAAAAGTGGAGGATCTCAACGAGCACAGCAGGATGAATAACCTCCTACTTCTTGGTTTACCGGAGGGTGAGGAAGGGCAGAATCCAGTGTTGTTTATTCAAGAAAGTCTGCAACAAAGGTCACAGGTACCTCTCCGAATGGCCCGGGCTACATTGTTGAAAGGGCCCACAGAGCACTGAGGCCGATGGCCCCCTCGAATGCAGCCACCCCATCCACTGATATTCAAGCTCCTTAACTACTGGGATAAAATACATATCTTGACCATGCTTCAGGAGATGAAGGAACTTGTCTGGGAGGGGCACAAACTTAGAGCTTCACATGATTTGCCATGCGCTGTAAAGTTGAAAAAGGCAGATTTCAGTCCCTTCATTTTGAAGCTTATTGTAGCTGGAGATCACTTCAAAATGCTCTACCCTACTAAGTTGCAAGTAATGCACCAAGGGTCCCTCAAGTCATTTGAAACTGCAGATCAATCCAAGATTGAACTGCCAGCCTTGTTCCCGGACTTGTTCCAGGCCCCCAAGTGAATTTATACCTGGCAGAAGTTTAATGTGTTTTTGCTACCATCAGCGGGTGTTTCTACAAAGTTGGGATAAAATGTACGTTTGCTGGAACTGGCAAATTTTCTATCCTTCGTTCTCCTGTCTCTTTCCCTGATGGCCACCATAAACCACTAAGGCTCGCATCGGAAAGGAGCTACTGTAATGTGCTAGTGAACAAATGTACTCCGGGGTATTCCTGCTGGATTTGCATCTCTCACATCACAGACCTGCCATGTAGCAGCCATAAGCAGTGGCCATTCCTGTTCCTGAGATCTCTGGGCAGGGCTTCTCTGCCATGGTGCACCCAGGGACCTAGTGGAAGAAGCGAGGTAGGATCCCTGTCTGTTGACTTCTTGGGGACCAGGCTCTTGGGGTGGTGGGCTCTCTCTTCTCTACTGTTGCGACACATTGGGGCACATGTCTCCCTGCATTATACCCACCTTCAGGTCCCTAGGTGCTCTGGGAGGGACATACCCCACTCCTTCAGATTTCCAGCCACCCAAACCTAGATGGTGACTCAGAAGCAAGGCAAGGGTCTCAGGGCCAACATTGTTTTTGCAGCAGATTGTGTCACCAGTCACCCTCGCCCCCCCAGCAAACAAAATCTGGTTGCGGCATAGTCGCTCTCAGGGTTGGGGTTGTGGATGCTTCCCCGTCCCCTACCATGGGTTCTGCATTGCTAAAAATAACCTAATTTGAGGCTCAAGTCCGGGGGAGGGGGCAATTTGCCACATGCAAAGGCTTTCCACTCTTTAAAAACACATGCTGCGGCAGTCCCAAAGAGTTCTTACCATAGCCTGCTGCATATAGGGGGGTTAGCAGGGTAGCTGTGTCACTACAACCGACAGGGCTCTGAGTCTGGCTGTACCTTCAGGGAGGACTGTGCTGCCATGGTGTATAGGAACATGGGTGGGGGCTGGCTCAGCTCAGGGGTGCTCGGTCCTCAGTGGTCACCTCACGGGGGCCTGGTACGCTTGCTTTGGCCAGGCCTTGGGTGCCCTGATGGTGGGGCAGCCTCTGATCCCCGGTTCTGGGGGCAGGCCAATTGCTCTGCTGCTGTGGATCCCACTGAATGTATCCCTGCTACTATAAGTGGAAGCAGACTCTTTTCTTGTGGCCGTTGCACAACCAGTATCTGAGGAGGAGATGGACCAATTCGGGCGTTCTCGATTTGTTTGCAACTTTCTTTGCCTACTACTATTTAGGCTTAGTTTCACCATTATATTTCATGATTTTGTAGGAGCCAGGGAGGGAGAGGGGCCTGCTTTGAGGAGGGAAGACATCACATACACAAATATAGTAGTAGTGCGGCAGTTAGGGCCAGGGGATCACTATCTGTGCACAGTTTGGAGGGGTGGGGAGGTCATAGAGTTGGGAAATGGATCACATGGTCATTGCAGGGGTGGTGGGAGGAGAAAATGGTAAGCTCACTGTTCTTGTTTCTACCTCATCCACTTCCCAGGGTGTTGTTTTTTGTGGGGCATAGTAGGGGGTTGGGGGGTGTTGGGAGGGATGATGGGGCTGGAGCATGGCGAAGCGTACCTTCTCAGTGACTGGAGGTCTGGGTACTCACTCTTAGTACTGGCTAACATAGAGACAACATATAAATTCTTGTCTTGGAATGTAAAAGGGGCGAATGTTAAATGCAAATGCTACATGATACTCCACCACCTTAAAAAATACCACCCCGAAGCAGTTTTTCTGCAAGAAACCCACCTTAAATATGAAGACATTCTGCTTTTTCGCAGAGAGTGGGTCAGCCAAGCCTATGGGGCCAGAGCTAGCAGTAAAGGGAGAGGTATGCGCATCTTAATCAATAGGGGTACTCCTTTTCAGTTGATAGACATGATTCGAGACCCGGATTGTCGGTTTCTCTTTTTGCATGGGCGTCTTGAACTTTCAGAGGTGGTACTGGGGGGCATTTATGGCCTGAATGTGGACTCCCCTAGTTTCTTCTCTACACTTTTATCTCATATCTCTGCTTTCCCAGGCTCCCCAATAATGTTAGGAGGAGACTGGAATCTGGTCTTTCATAATGATTGTGATAGGTCAGGAGGACATCAGAGGGGTCTCTCACCGGCTCAAAGAGGACTATGGGAACTGATGGACACTCTGGGTTTGGGGGACCCTTGGCGAATTTTGCACCCAGCGGACAGACAATATACTTTTCACTCCCTTCCCCACAATTCTTTGTCCTGTATTGATTACTTTTTGACATCTATATCTATCCTCCCTGGGTTGTTGACTTGTGACATTCTTCCTATGGTTCTCTCTGACCATGCTCTGATTTACATGGGGCATACACTGGGGGGGATGGATGCTTGGGATAGATCTTAGCAGTTTAACCCAGGAATTTTACAAGATAAACATGTAGTTCAATCTCTCTCTCACACTCTACATCCAGAATTTTTTTAGGGACAACCTCAGTTCGATAACCTCTCTTGACATGCTCTGGGGTGCAGCGAAATGTGCCATCAGAGGTGAATGCATAAGACTGGTCACTAAAGCTAAAAAAATGAAGGGAAGAATCCACCAAGCAATTACTCCAACAAATTATGGCTCTAGAATGAGATCTCTCCTCCTCATCCAATGCAAACAGTTGAGACAAGTTATTTATTATTTATTTTATTTAGCTTTTGTTTACCAGGTAAGCACGCTAGACAGTCAAGTGCCTATTTTGAGGTGCGACCCAGGAGAATTACAAAGGTACAGGCAATAACAATTCAGAGACAAAGTACAACAATCAACAAGGTACAGTCAGGTACAGGCAGAGAACAAATACAAGGCAAGTACAGTGTTATGGCAAGGCAACCACAGGAGGTAGTTGAGGAGCAAACAAATATCAGCAGCACATTTTCGAAGCATACACTATACACATGCTGCAAACATGCAGTCAGAAGGGACACAGGCTCACCATGCAGGGTGGGTCAGCTAAGAACAAAGGCAGGCAAAAGCTTGTTTTAAGTAGCCCCAGAGGGAGGACCTGAAGCAAATGTGGAAGGGGGTAGCCCTTACATGAGCAGGGAGAAGGTTCCAGGCTCTGGGGGCAAGGGCCACGAAGGTGCGATCCCATGCGAGGGAACGAGTTTTGGGGATCATGAGAGCCTGGGAGTCACTAGATCTCAGCCGATAGCCAGAGGGGACAGGCTTGAGCAGACTGGCAAGTGCCTGAGGGTGGACGATCGGATGATGTTGTCTGTAAAGTTGCCCATAACAAAGGATCAATGGTTACTAGGGGAGAGCCACCCAAGCCTGGAGTAGAGTTGACAGTGATGGGTGAGACGGGGGTCTGACAGGGCAAAGAGACACACGTTGTTGTACCCTGTGTCCCATTTCATGATCCAGGCTTTTGAAGCATTCACGAAGGAGGTGAGCCCATAGCAGAGTGGGGGGAGAAGAACCCCTTTTTTGGGTAGCTGGGGTGAAGCAGCTTTTGGCCCTGTACGCAAGACCCAGTTTATAGTTTGTGGCTTTGCAGAAATTTCGTAGGTGCAGGGAGAGGTCCAGCTGAGGGTCAAGGGTTACACCCAGGTACTTGAAAGAGTCGACCACTGACACAGGGACGCCATCAGGGTCAATGACTTTGAGATAGGCCGGGCATGCTCTAACCTTGGCAAGGGAGCCGAATAACATGGCCTGCATCTTCTGAAGGTTGATGACAAGCTTATTTGCCTTGAGCCAGGATTGGATGCGATTGAAATCAGAGTTTAGTCTGGTGTTGATGTCTCTGATATCCTGTGAGCTAGCAAGAAGCACAAGGTCATCAGCATATAGGGTGACATGCCCAGAGGCAGGGACTGAGGGCAGCTGATTGATAAAGAGGGAAAACAGTATGGGGCCAAGGACAGACCCCTAAGGCACCCCACATGTAACTAGTGTGAGCCTGGAGAGGGCTTTCTGGAACCTCGTGTACTGTTGCCTCCCTGAGAGATAGTTGGAAAACCAGGCTAGGACGAGGGGGGGGGTGCCGAGGGGCTGGAGGGCAGCGTCCAGGAGTGTGTGATCAACCAGATCAAAGGCCTTAGACAGGTCAATGAAGATGGCACCCATGAGTTTGCCTTGGTCAGTTGCAGTTCTGATTTCGGAGGTGACCTGTGCAAGGGCAGTGGAGGAGCTGTACCCTTTACAGAACCCCTGCTGCATAGGGGAGAGGAGGTCATGGGTTTGGAGGAAGAGAGCAAGCTGGGAGGCCACTATTTTTTCAAGCAGTTTGTTTACTGCAGATAGAATAGCTATGGGGCGATAGTTTTCAAGTATTTTGGGATCACCATGCTTAAGGACTGGGACCACACGAGCCACCTTCCATAAAGCTGGGATAGTCCCAGATATGAGAGAGGAGTTGAGAATGTGGGAGATAGGCCTTGCCAAGTAGGTGGCCCCCAGGCAGAGTAATTTGGGCTTGAGGTTTTCGTGCCCAGCTCCAGAGTGAGGGGAGAGTCCAGCTAGCAGCTTCCATGTCTCACTGCAGGAGACAGCCTAAAAGTAGAATGGAGGGGGAGGAGGATTGGACACAGCACCACCAGTGGGGCCCAGATCACTGGATGCAGAAGACGTGGGGTTGTAGTCAGACAGATCGGAGAACAGAACATTAAAAGCATTGGCTATAGTCAGGGCATTGTTACAGCTGACTCCACCGATTAGCATGTCAGAGACCTGGGGCCAGGCAGGACCACTAACTGTATGTTTGACGGTGCTCCAGAAGTTCCTAGGGTTCTTGGCAGATGCTTCAAGGGAGGATTTGCAGAATTCACTCTTTGCCGAGTGGATCACCCACTTACATGAGTTCCTGAGCTGCCTGTAATCCTCAAAGTCTGATCTGTCCCTGGAGACCTTAAATTTTTGCCAGCTTTTATCCCTAAGCTTCATCAGGGCAAACAGGCCACCTTGCAGCCATTTAGTGACAGTGCCACTATTCTTTTTATGAGTAGGGCAAGTCTATCTTGTAAAGGGGTGAATATGGATAGGAAGCAGTCAAGAACAGCAGAGGGGTCGCTGTCAGCATAGACCAGGGACCAGTCAGTCTGGCTGATGTCGGCAAGGAAGTTGTTGTAGTTAAATTTTGAGTAGTTCCTCATCTGAATGACTTTAGGGGGGACTCTAGGGGTAAGGACCTTCCAAACACAGTAGGTAGGGGAATGGTCAGAGATGGAATCTGGGAAGAGGCCAGAGGCAGTGATACGGTCCGGCCTGTTGCTCTGCATCAGTCAAGAAGGGTACCTTTTGCCCCAGAGGAAGAGGATCTGGTGGGCTCGGTGATAATTTGACCTAGGGCAAGACCAGACAGGAGGGGTTCATAAAGTTTGGCATTGCCACTCAGCCAGTTTAGGTTGAAATCCCCAAATACTAAGAGTTCACTAGTTCCCAACTTAGGACTGAGGCAGTCAAGGAGATGGGAGAGACCACGAACACCACCTTTCGGTGGATTATACACACACAGACCAGGTGGAGCTTCTTGGCATTGCCCAGTAGAAGAAGGGCATGTAGAAACTCGCGGGGGTGAGGGTATGACAGTCACCTTAAGGTGGGGTTTACAGTAAAGCAGCAGTCCACCCTCCCATTTGTTACCCACTCTATCCTGCCTAATCACGAGGTAGCCAGGGAGGGCACAAACAGAGTCTGGAGAGGCTGGCTTAAGCCACGTTTCGGAGATCCCCAGGATGTCCAGATTGTAGCGGGCAACCCAGTCTGTTAGGTGTGAGAGGTTAGCGAGAAGGCTGCGGACATTGAGATGGGCAATTTTTAAGCCCTTAGCATTCTGCCACTGTGGGGGAGGCATACTGAAAGAGGGAAGGGTTCAGGGATTTTGCTAATACAACAAGCCCAGACAGGAGGAAGGGGGAGTCAAGAACAGGAGAGCATATATAAGCTACACGGTAATACTGCTCCAAGCAGGCAGATAAATTCTAGCTGAAATGCAGAAATGGGCAGAAAAAATTCATAAACTTAAAAGCAGTGATCAGCAGATATATTCTTAGTAGGCCAATAAGTTCTTCACTAAAATGCAGAAATCAACAGATACATTCTTAACTTAGGTGCAGTAATCAGTCTCACTAGTAAGCTTAATGAGCAGTTCTAATCACCACCACGAGGAAGTCAGTAGAGAGTAAGATCAGTCTGGCACAGGGTTAAATAGTACAGCATGGCATAGCAAGTAACAACTAAGGTGAATTAAAAAGCAGTTATAGTGACCACCACGAGGGAGTCAACAGAGTGTATGGACAGGCAGGTACAATAGTCAGCTGTATCATTCACAGAGCAGTACAGAGATAACTAGTGAGATCTGGTAGGGCTGTCAGGCAGTGCAAGGGAGTGACATTAATGTCAGCATTTTACACATGGCACTGAGCCAGCTGAAACATATGCGATAGGCCCATCAAATAAGTGGGAGGGGCTAGAGCGCATTTAAGGGGAGGAGAGAATGGGGCAGGTGGGTGGGAGAAATTTGAAACCAGTCCAAAATCCAAACACTAGTCGGGAAGCCCCGATTGGCACACTCCTTTAAAGTCAATAAAATTGATCCCCATGGAGCTCCGGTTGCTGCAGTCAGTAGCACAAATGAAAGAAAATCGTGCAGCTCTGGTGAGCTGAGGCAGGAAATCACTTGCCATCCTCGTTAAGCTCCGATGAGCTCCGTCTGCAGCCAGAATAGGTAAAACGGCCCTTAAGTAGCCCAGCAGGGTGATCAAGGCTGGGAGAACTTGACGCCTTTTTTATTTGAAACCAGCCCAAATCCAAACATTAGTCGGGAAACCCGACTGGCACACTCCTTAAAAGTCAATAAAATTGAGCCCCGTGGAGCTCCGGTTGCTGCAGTCAGTAGCACAAATGAAAGAAAATTGTGCAGCTCCGGTGAGCTGAGGCAGGGAATCACTCGCCGTCCTCGTTGAGCTCCGATGAGCTCCATCCCTAAAGGCTCAATACTTCGGCCTGCTGGCCAAGAAGACCAACCTGGCACTTCAACGGGTCAAACTCCGGTACCTGGAATCAGGGAAGAAAGCTGGGAAACTTCTAGCTTTATGGCTTTCTCAGCTGGAGGCCAGACGTATGATTCAAGGCCTACAACCTGCACCACCCTGATCAACCCTCACCAAGCTCAGAGAGACAGCAGCAATCTTTAAACAGTATTATGAAAACCTATATACTTTGGAGGCAGAACACCTGCATGACACTTCCCTTATGGATCAATTCCTGGATTCAGTGTCTCTGCCTACCCTCACCCAAGTGCAGCAAGCTCTCTTAAAGGCCCCGATCTCAGTTTCCGAGGTTAAGCAAGTGATAGCACAACTTCCCAAGGATAAAGCTCCAGGCCTGGATGGCTTCAATGTTTCTTTCTACGTGGCTTTTCTGGATGACCTAGCCTCTTTTCTCTCCAAACTTTTCAGCTCCTTGCATTCCTATGGACTTTCTGACCACTCATTCACTCAGGCTTGGATTGTAGTACTTCGAAAACCTGGCAAATCCCCCCTTTTGCCCAGTAATTATCGTCTCATATCTTTATTGAATCCAGACATAAAAATCAAGGCATAAATCTTAGCAAACCAAATGCACCAGGTCTGACAAGACCTATTGAGTCACTCACAGGTGGGCTTTGCAGTGGTTAGATCTCCTCTGACCATACAAGCAAAATACTTCACCTTATAGCTTTAGCAGATGTCAGTCCTACTCCTCTGGTCTTGGTAATCCTAGACACTGAAAAAGCGTCCAACCGTGTCTCTTGGCCTTTCCTATTCGCTGTCTTGGAAAGGTTTGGCTTCCCCATCTCTTTCTGCGACTGGCTCCGGGTGTTATACTTTAATCCTGCTGTTAGAGTTTGTTGCAATGGGGTTCATTCTGATCCATTCCCTCTTGCCCGAGGCACCAGACAGGGTTGCTGTCTCTCCCCTTTCATCTTCAACCTCTATTTGGAACTCCTCATCCATTCTTTGCAACTTTGTAAAGAGGTTCAGTGCATCTGTGTGGGACAGCTTTCATTCCCTTTATCTGCTTATGCTAATGACCTCCTATTACACCTAGAGTACCCTCAATCTTCCATTCCCGTGGCACTTAACATTATACGTCGCTTCTCACAGATTTCGGGATACAAACTTAACCTAGAAAAGTCCTGTGTTATGCTCCTTAATTATCTTGTTCAGAAACACTGGATAACAGACCTAGGTCTGGCCTGGGAGCCCACAGCTCTTACTTATCTTGGAACCAAATTACCCAGTACCTTATTGCATATGGTTAAGCTTAACCTCTCACCAATTCTCCTTACCATTAAAGCAGATCTACAGAGTTGGAAACATCTCCCTCTTTCCTTATGGGGTCACATAAATGTGATCAAAATGAATGCCCTACCATGTTTATTATACCCCTTTAGTATATTAGGTCTCTACCTGACCAAGAGATGGTTCTTCCAACTGCATTATCTCATTTCTGACTTCTTATGGCAAGGGAAAGCGGTACGCCATGCGTATTCTAAATGAATACACCTGAAAGAGATGAGTGGCCTACGACTTCCAAACCTCTTCTTATATTGCTGTGCAATTCACTGTAGTAAGATCTTCAAGTGGAGTTCAAGCCAAACTTATGTCACCACACAAGACTACATCCCCCATTGGTTAACTCTGGAACAGCAACTCTGTAAAACCCAAGGCCTCGACCTTCAATCCCTTCTTCACTCTAATCCGTCGGAACTTCCCTCCTCCTTATGGATCCTCCCTTTGTGGTGGTCTGTTAAGGCTAATCTCTTCTCTCTATCTCTTTTCATAAAGATTTGGACCAGCCGCTCTTGGGCAACCCCCATTTTAAAATTGCAGGCTGCACCATCCCGGCTGCCTTCGGCCCTAATATCTGGGGGGTACCTCTCTCTGCCTTCCTAGCAAATGGTAGGATTTGCATGGTGCTCGAGCTCCAGTTGAGAATCCCACCTCCCACCCTGCACTTCTTCAAATTTCTTCAGCTGAAAGGGGGATTCGCAACCTTTCTGGGTTCACCTCTTTGGCACCAATCTGTTAACCCAGTGAAGCAATCTCTCTTAGACGCTGCCATGCAGCTCCATACAATCTCCCTTTTTTACAAGATCCTGCAGGCACAAGACCCCCATCTACCTAGAGGAACCTGCTTCTGTTGGCAGCAAGAACTTAAACTATCAGTCGAAGACAAAGAATGGAAAAAAGTCTGGCAGAGACTATATAAATACATCAAGCAGGATCGACTAAGGTACCTTCAATTCCGTATCCTACACAACATGTACTATTCTCTGCCTGCCTGTACCAGTTGGGGACACTAGACTCACCTCTCTGCCCAGTCTGTGGAAAGGCGGATGGGCCCACCAAGCACTTTTTTTGGGAATGCGATCAGGCTTTCTCTTTCTGGCAGAGAATCAAAACATCCCTAGATCCTATACTGGGGCTAGATTCTTACTTTACCCCACAAATTTGTCTCCTAGGGATCTTTCCTAAGGATATGCTGGGAGTCCACAAGGTGCATATGGCTCTTATCTCTGCAGCAGCAAAACTGGTTATTGCCCATCATTGGCTGGACCAGCATAACCTACCTCTTCCGGAATGGCACGTGGAACTACTCCAGGCATTAGAACTGGAGAAACATATAGCCCAGTGGAATAACCAAGAGGCGGATTGCAGAACTCATTGGGATCCACTATTTGCACTAGTTCCAGTCATACATACTGGTCGGGTAGCTTCGATAGTTTGAGGAGCTCCTAACTTTTCAAGGAGAGAGACATCATCTATTAGTCCAACACATCCTCATAGTAGAGGAGCTGTCTATAGCCTCAATTCGTATTGTAGCATGATTTCTATTCACCTGCATTTCCACCGGCTTCTTAACACATGCTCCAGGGGGGGGGGCTGGGGAGGGGTTGCTGGGTGATGGGGAAGGGGAGTAGTTCTATTTCTTTTTTTTTTAGATAGGTTTTATTTATTGTTTAACTGGGCCTTGCATTGTCATAGGGTCCTTAGGAGCTCCTTACAGGCCCTACAGTTATCCATAGATATCTTCCTAGACCACAGTGATCATTGTGGTTATGTTTGCTCTCACCTCTCAGCATGTCAGGGAGTATCTACCAATGCATATGATGGCTTTTGTTCTTTTTTCCTTGGTTTTTGTTCATGTTGCAAAAACGGAAAATTAATAAAGTATATTAAATTGAAAAGAAAAAAAAATTCTGCCTAATGTAAATGTGGTTTCTCTTAAGCTTGGTGTTTCACAATAAATTAGCAAAATGTTAGCAATTCTCTTGTTGTATGTGACAATGAATATATAACAATTACCAGCTATTATAAAAAATAATGGATGAGAAAGTGTGTGTATATAAATATTTTTTTCACACCCTCAGTGTGAGATGACTGCATAAACCTCTCAAGCTTTGCTTTCAAGGTTTATGGGTCATCACACACCTCAGGTGTGAAAAAAATATTCATAACACACACTTCCCTATCCATTATTCTCTATATAATAACCATACTGACATTGGCCCTTGTCACGTCCTGTGTGCATCAATGGTTGGCTACAATAGGTTAACACTGAACAGAATAATCTTCTAGCTAGTCATTAAATGCCACAATGTGCCCTGTGTTATTGATTAACTGAGAAAGGTAAATGCTCCTTAAAATGAAGGAACCTGTAGTCAGATTTTAAAGGGTAATTTTTACCACAGTGATGTGCCCAACTCAACAATTGGAGCTTGATTCCATTAGATGGTAGATAACATTTCATTTGTCTATCATCTGTGCCACTTCTTTTTTTCCTATAGAGATATTTTTCTCCTTGGTCATGTCTGTCATCTCTAGGGATATACCCTGATCCCAGGGACCTATCTTCTTTGGGCCTGTCTCTCTGTTTTTCCCTAACCCCTGGTAGCTCACTAACTATCCTCATGGTTCTGGTCTTCATGGTAGGGACTCTGCCACGGGGTAAAAAAAGCACAAGAACCTTGCACTGCATGACTACATGGTGCAGCTGTGTATAGAAAAATGCAAAAAAAATACTTTAGTAAGTCATCCACAATAGATACTCCTATAAATACCTCAGTGAGCAAATCAGTCAGGTGGATTACATCATGGAGTGTGGATTTACTCATCAAGGTACCCCTCCCTATGCACCCATGCCTCCTGCTAGCTTTCCCCACTGCCTTATCACACTGCTTTGCTCCCTTCAGGTCATCTGAAATGATTACCCCAGATACTGCTTGTGTTTTGTGGTTGCCTATCCCTCCCTGCCCAATTTGCACATTGCCTCTTGGTTTCTGTGCCCCAAGTGCATGATTTTGCACTGTTTGCATTGAAACCCAGTTGCCATCCCCTTAAATTGTCCCTCACCCCCCCCCATGTGTCCACTCTGTTACAGATTGTTGTCTCAAATGCGAACAGGCATACTTTCCCTTACAATCCTATTGCAATGCTGCTAATAAAGACATTGAAGAGGACTAAGCCTAGAACTGGCCTCTGTGGCACCCCACTGGTTGCCTTGCCTTCTTCAGAGTGAACACCATTTACCACCACACTCTGACTCCTGTTGCTTAGCCAACTTCTTACCCATTTTACTGCTTTTGGACTTATTCTCAGGCTGCCCAACTTGATGACCAGTCTTTTGTGTGGAACGGTGTTGAATGCCTTACTGAAATCCAGGTAGACCACATCCACTGTTCCACGCTTATCCACTTCCCTGGTCACTCAGTCAAAGAACTCGATCAGGTTTGTCTGGCAAGACCCCCCCACCCACCGTAAAACCATGCTGCCTCAGATCCTGTAATCCATTGGTCACAAGGTATTCTCCATTCCTTTCCTTCAGTAGTGATTCCATTACTTTACCCACCACCGAAGTCAGGCTGACAGGTCTGTAATTTCCTGCCCCCTCCCTATTACCACTTTTGTGAAGTGGAACCACATCTGCCCTCCTCCAGTCCCCTGGAACTTCCCAGATACCCAGTGAAAGATTCAACAGGGTTGTCAGAGTTGCAGCCAGCACCTCCTTGAGCTCCCTCAATATCCCAGAGTGCACCCCATCTGGTGCCATTGCCTTGTCTACTTTTAATTGTGCTAACTCCTTGCAGACTCTCTCCTCTGTTAAAATGACTAGTTTCCACCTCCCTTCCTTTAATGCCCTTGCACCTTATCTGTGGCCTGCCACCTACCCATCCCTCTGTAAATACTGAACAAAAGTATTTGTTCAATATGTCTCCTTTTTTTTTTTGGTCCTCTTCCACACAAACCCCTCCTTCCCTTTAAGCCTTACTATCCCTCCTTTGGTCTTCCTCATTTTGCTTACATACCTAAATAATGTTTTATCCCCCTTTTTTACTGACTCGGCAACCTTTTCCTCCATTTTCACCTTTGTACTCTTAACTGCTTTCCCTGCTTCACTTTGTATTTCCTGTTATCTTTCCCTATCCTCCTCCTCCTTCTGAGTTGTCTTGTACCTTCTAAATGCTAGCTTTTTGCACTTACTTTCTCCACTACTTCTTTAGCGATCCATAGCAGTCTCTTTTTTCTCTTGCCCTTGTTAGCCTGCTTGGCACAGAGGTTTGTTGACTTAATAAAGTATTTTTTTGCATTTTTCTACACATCTGTGAGTGTGTTGTACTTTTGTGCTGTTTGCGACTCTACCGCTGTGCCATTGGGGTAAACCCACTTTCTGTTTAATTGCAGGAAAATTGTCTTGCCATCTAAATTTTGATGATTTAGCTAATTCCATCAAATCACCAACAACCTGGAAAAACATTGCAGGCAGAAAATATCAGCACATGTTTCTCCCTCTAGCTGTAAATAGAGGGACTAGGAATTAGGGACACTAGTGCCATCCATTCAGTCATCAATTTTAGACCTGGATTTTTAGTACTGTAAGCAGCTGATAATGAGATATTGGGCATTAGCCAGACAACTTCTTCTACCTGGATGAATTATACAGTATTTGGGTCCACCAGCCAGGATATGGATACATTACCTATTCATAGATAGTGGTCTGGAGCAGATACTTCACTATAATGCAACTACAAAATTATGGTCCTGGCATATGTCTGTACATTCTTTTTAATGGCATTGGTTGATGGGGGGCATCCAGGCTTCACAGAAAATATACTAAAAAAAATGTTAGGGCTGTGGGCTCAGTGCAACATTTATTTGATGGTCTATTTGTCAACAATTTGTAGCATTCTACTGGGAACATATAAAGCCTGGGGGCCATTTTAACCCACCTACTCTTCCATAATTACTATATTTATTTGCACTGTTTTTCAATAAGACCATTTTTAATCATTGAAACAGACATGAATAAGTAACATATTTGTTAAAATGTTTTTGCTGACCCATACAAGTGTGTAATGCGAAGTATATTCTTTACTTCGTTGTCTTTTCATTTGAGTTACATTTGCACCACATGCATAAGAATTCTCATCCTTTGGTGGATTCTTAATAAGCTCATCTGGCATTTCCCAGTGTAGTTCAGGATAGATTTTCATCTCAGTTCATCATATGAATTGACTGCAAGAAAAGTATGGGACTGCTAATTGGGCCACCACAATTTTTTGCTATGTTCAAGGCTGATGTTATACTGCTAGGGGTAGAATCTCCCCCACTGCAACAGGGCTGCTTGGAATTATATGTAAATAGGATTATGAAGATGACAGTGGGTGCAAACAAAGTCTGCAACCAAAAAACATGCTGGATTGCAACAGCTGCAGGGGTTGAGGCATGGCAATGCACCAGTCACTTGGCGCAATGCCATTCCATGTACCCTAGGCCAAGGGTGCTACCACACTGTTCTTCCCTCTACCCCCTCACCCTTCACTCTGTGCCAGTTTCTGGGTTTTGATGGTAATTCTGGCAGCATTTATCCTTGGTGGTTTAGTAGCCCCCTCTTTTCGCAAATCTGTACCATGTCCCTGGTGTGCAGTGGAATCCCTCTTCCCAAGCCCTGTCCCTTTTGAACCATATAATCTGCAGTGCACCTTCCCTCACTAGAACTTCTGTTAAAGTTTGCAAGTCTGAATTCCCCCTTAGAACTGTTTTTAATAGGTGTACTCTGACAGGAGGTAGGGCTGCTCTGAGGCTGGCAAGCAGCTGAGCATGGTTCAGAATCTCATTAGCATGCTAGCCCATGCATTTCCATTGATGTCCCTCCATGTCTGTGCACGGTCACAAGGCACTTAGGGACCGCACAGGGAACAGCCTGTGACTCTATTGTGCACAGCATAATAGGGCACAAAACAGGTAGCTGATACAAAGTGGCAGTTGGGACCACAATGTGCCAGTAACTTGCGACTGTGCAAAAGGCCCCATTAGTTCAGGAACTAGCTGACTGACATAGTATGAATTCCAAATAGCCCTGTCATATTATTCTAGTTAAATAATCAGTTTGAAATGTACATTTATTTTTATCTAAAAAAACTCATAAGAGTACATGACATAGCACATTACTGCTACAAAATATGTTTTGTACACTGTACAAGATTTTAGCTCATTTTTGCCTTACCTGATAAGAACGTGGAAGATGGGGTTTCTTTATCTTTAAATGCAACAAGCCAGCAATTGTTAGGCCATAACACAGCCATGTTGTAAAACTGTATATGTAAAAGAAAAGACAATTAGAATTGTTTCTCAAACCCTCTTTGGTACTTCTCTTCTTCAACTTACTTCAGTTTCATGAGTCTCTCCAAGGGTATCTCCAACTAGAGGCCTGGTCACCAAGTGATTTATTTTATATTGCTGGCCAGAAAAGGTGAACAGCATCAAAGCCAATTTCAAGGTGTTTCCTGGGGTGTAGGTGTGTTTACAGATGGACAGGAAAATGGGAAAATAAAGTAGTGCATGGTACAAAGAGAGAAAATTGAAACTGCACTTATGTACATTTAAAAAAAGGTAAAGTAAAATAATACACAATACTACATAATAAAATACAATAAAGTAAAAGAAGAGCTAATGTAGAAGAAAAAGAAAAAGAAGAATCAGCATTTGTAGTACTTTTATACAAAATGATACCATTATGACTCAGGAGGGGCAGTATGGACAGAGTGGGGTTGGTGCTGTATATATATGTACTTACCAGGAAGTACTTAGGGAGCCATGATGGCTGTAGTGTAGTCCATGCCTTAGTAATTGTAGTCCTATATAGTTTCTGTCATGCCCAGTGGGCACCTTGTCTGGCACTCAAGCTCTGAGAATACATATGACTGCTAGTCAAATCCTCTCCACCTGAGTCTGTTTGTCCCCAAGCCCCCAAATTAATACAGTGGTGATGAGGTTTGTAAAATGAATCTGCGGATGTCTCACTGGTTGGGTAAGCTGCTTAATATTTCAGAAATAAAATGGTTCTGTGCCTCCAGAAGCAGTTAGGAACCATGGTGGAAAAACAAAAACCCTTCCCTCACTCATGCTTCAGTCACATGTCAACCTGCCATCCATCAATTTCCACCAAGTTGCAGCAACCCTCCCATCCAACAGCCACGGTTAATACTAGGCATTGGTAATGAAAGGAAATGGAAAATGCCTATTTCAGCAGTGCTTCATCTGCCACTAGTGAGTGTGCTATACAAACAAACAAAAAAGTAAAAGTGTCTGGTGACATGTTTGCCAAGTTACTGCCTTGCCTCCTGCCACTCCTGCTGTCATCGCGCTGAAGCGAAATTCAGCCTGACCCCCACCCCAAGCAATCAGGCAAAAGGTAAGCCTGTGGGGGAAACCATCAGGCTTTTTAGGGTGTCATGTAGGAGTGTTTTGGTAGTGATGGGGAAGGAAGGGGTTCCATTCTTTTTGTTTTTCTTGGTTGTTGTTATTGTTACTTGAATGTTTATATTTTTATTTGTATTTATTGTTCATTGTTGTTGTATTAGGTTGTTGTTGTTTGTTCTTATTTATTTTCCAGGAAAATATATTTAACAAAAACAAAAAGAAAAGGAGTCAGTGCCTGAAGGGGATAATGCAGGGGAATCCAGGGACCACATACTCTGCCTATCAAAACAAATGAGAGAAAGAAGCAGCAAACTGGCACCACCACCACTACTCAAGTCTGCATTGTCATACCGCAGCAGTGCCCTGTTCGGCACAGATGATAGTACTTCATAAGCCAAAGGGGTCAACAATTTCTATTTGGACCTATAAGTACCTGTACAGAAAGAAAGTCAGTCTGGTAACAAAGTACAAGCCTCAACTGGCCAGTCTGTGGCTAAAGGCAGGTATACCATCTTTTGCAGCATTGAAGATTCTGTGATGGGCCCTGATTCTGTTGGCCTACAACTAAAACATTGAATACAGACATTTTCAGGATCATACAAATGTAGATGTACTGTCAAGATTGCCATGCGATGCTACAGCAGAGAAGAAAGATGATAGGGCAGTATTTCAACTTTCACACATCGAGGAGCTGCCAAATGAATGTAATAAAAGAAACAAAATGGGATTCAGTTCTCTCTAAGATCCTAGATTTCATCCTAAATGGTTGGTCCAACTTCAGGAGAAACCAGCCTCTCCAATCCTTTCTTGACATAAGGATCACTTGTCCATGAATAAACGCTGTGTTCTTTGGGGAGACCAAGTTGTGATACCTCCAAAGTTCCAAAAGAGGTTACTTTCAGGCTTACATGAGAGTCATCCTAGAATCTCTCAGATAAAGGCATTGGCTTGGTGATACCTCTGGTGGCTGGGACTTGATGAAAATGTCCAGCATCGTGCGTGGCTGCCTGCAACCAACCTGTCGCAGCACCTCTGCATCCCTTGGTCCTGGGCTGCCACACCTTGGGATTGCATCCATGCTGACAATGCAGAAGTGAACAAATAGCATATCTAGGTAGTGACTGACATCCACTCCAAATGGATCAAGGTGCTTCCTACACAAATGACAACTACAGAAAAGACTTTGAGTCTTCTGGGATAACTTTTGCATCATATGGACTGCCACAAGAGCTGGAGTCAGACAACAGTTCCCAGTTTTCTTCACAATATTTCAAACTTTTCTTAAAGGAGACTGGTTTCCAAATTATTTTGTCTCCACCTTACCATCCAGCTTAAAATTTTGTAGCCGAACAAGCTGTACAGACATTTAGGCCTGGACCATGCAAGGTTCTCAGTCAATACCTGCAACCCAAAGGTTGGCTCATTTTGCATTTGCTTACAGAAACACTCCTCACTCCATCACAAAGTGAGCACTTGCTGAACTGTTCCTCAAATGTCAGCCATCTACTCATTTGGCATTGTTCAAGCCATACTTGTACAATACTGCAGCAAAACATCAACTGCAAGCAGCAGAGGGGTCAGAACAAGCTGACCAAGCCAGTTTGGATCTTCCATCCTGGACAGAGAGTGATAGTTGGAGACTTCAGACATCACAAGTGTCTTTGCATTCCTGGGGTGGTTACTTAAAAATGTGGACCTTTAACCTATGGAGTCCATGTGGGACATTGCCTTGTTTATGTGCATGTGGCTCACCTGTTATCTTCTAGTGTTCCAGGTCATTCAGCAGAAGATGTCACTCCACAAGAGGAGCATGATGCTGAGGACTTTGCTCCTGCCTGTGAAATCCCACCAGGGGCTGTGCTGAATAATAACGGAAATCATCAAATCAAATCAAATCAAACTTTAGTTATAACGCGCTTTTCAAATATCAAAGCGCATACACAATATAAAACATAAATAATCAATCAGATAAAACATATCAATAAATTAAAAAAGGCAGCAAATAATTCTCAGACTAAGGATTGTCCCTAAAGGCTAAACTGAATAAACACGTCTTCAAAGAGGACTTAAACGTCTCAGTGGACAGGCACTCTCTAGTCCGACGAGGTAGAGAGTTCAACATGGTCGAAACTGCATATGAAAACACCCTTGAACCTGAAGTCTGAAGGCAGACCCTGGGAACCTCTAGCAATCCCTAGTCAGGAGAGAGAGAAGTGTATGAGGAGGCAATAGGGCCGAAGGAGGTCTTGCAAGTAGCCAGGTCCCTGTCCATGTAGGGCCTTATAGGTCAGCAACGTGACTTTGAAGGTGATCCTCCATCGCACAGGCAGCCAGTGCAGTTCGTGAAGCACAGGTGTGACATGGCTAGATCTCATCAAACCTGTTAACAACCTGGCTGTAGCATTCTACACCAGCTGCAGGTGACAGAGGTCCACCCCCATAGACCTAGGTATAGAGCATTGCAGTAGTCAAGGCGGGAAGACACAAAGGCATGGACCAATGTAGGAAGGTCCTCAGGTGGAACTAGGTGTTATATCCAGGCAGTGTTCCTCAGGTGGTAAAAAGAGGACTTAAAGACTGTTGACACCTGAGCTTTTATAGCCAGCTCACCATCAAGCACAATGCCCAGATTCCGTACCTGTTGAGAGGGTCTCAACTGGTTGCCCCTAGCACAGGGCCAGATGACTGACCAGGAGTCAACCTCTCTCCCCAATGACCTGGGTCCACCACCAGCACCTCAGTCTTATCAGGATTCAATCTCAACCAGTTAGCACTCTTCCAGTCCTAAATCTCAGCAAGGCAGTTGTTAAAGACCTAGACTGCATCATTCTGTTCGGGTCCAAAGGACATGTACAGCTGAGCATCATCCACATAGCAGTGAAAACTCAGCCCATACTGCCTTATAATGTCTCCTAATGGCAGCATATACACTATGAACAACATGGGGGACAGCACAGAACCCTGCGGCACCCCACAAGGCAGGGAGAATGGAGCAGAGGAAAAAATCCCCAACACCACCCTCTGTGTCCTGCCTGTGAGGAAAGAATGGAACCACCTGGAGACTGTCCCCGACAGCCCACAGAGTAGCCGCAGGTATTCAAGCAGCACCCCATGGTCCACAGTGTCAAATGCCACAGAGAGAACAAGGAGGACCAAGATCGAATGGCTCCTACGATTCCTCGCTTTCAGGAGATCATTAAGTACCTGAACCAGAGCTGTCTCAGTATGTGCCTCTTCCTGAAACCAGACTGAAGAGGATCATAGACTTCATGGGTGGTAAGAAAGTTCTCAAGCTGCAACACGACTACCTTCTCAATAACCTTACCCAAAAAGGCTAGGTTAGAGACAGGTCTGTAGTTCTCAAGACAGTCTGGGTCAAGAGATTTCTTCAAGAGGAGTGTGACCACTGCCTCCTTCAAGGTGCTTGGAAACACACCCTTATCCAACAAGCACCAGACTATCTCAGCAAGGGTCGGTCTGATGGCATCCACACACTCCACAAGGAGGCGGGTTGGACCAGGATCCAAACTACAGCAAGTCGGTGGCATACCACGGACAATCTTCATGATATCCGTGTTCACCGGCTGGACAAAATTCATCCACACAGGCTGGGTGCCTGTGCCCTTGCACCGACCTCTGCCATACTTATTTGAATGAGTCAACAGATCTCTGACCTGATGGAGGACACCTTATCTGCAAAGAATTGAGCAAACTTGTCACACTTAAATTGTGAACAAGCTCTCCAGTCCTGAAGACAGGCTGGATTGCACAGCCTATCGACAGTCCAGAAGAGCTGAGCCAGTCGATTCCTTGCAGCAGCAATCTTCCTGGACAGGAACTCTGCCTTCTTACAGGAGATTGCTGATTGATAGTCCAAATAATGGGCTATCAATCTAAGTATGTCCTCCTTCAGGCCAGATTTCAACCAACAACATTCCAACTTTTGCCCTCTTCCCCTCAGTTCCCTCAAGGTCCCATCAAACCAGGGGGACTGAGGGCAGAGAGAGAGAGAGAGAGAGAGGGTGAACTCAGACAGGAGCTCTAGAGTCCAGAACTCCTGACACCATACTATTAGAGTGCAATACCAGGTCCCCTGGATCCAAGCATTCTAATGGCCTGCTCGATAGGTCCAGCACCACCATCAGACCCTCAGGGGTAACACCCCTTAAAGGGCGGTATCAGACCATCTCCAAAGGGGCAGGACTCACAGAGGGGAGCCATGAAACTGAACCTTACAGAGTGATGGTCAGACCACCCAACCAGTTTCACCACCAGGTCATAGGTCTCCATATCCAGGAGGAACACCAGATCCAGGAAGTGACCCTGAATATGGGCTGCAGTGGTAACTACCTGTGTGAAGCACAATGAAAGCATCAATTGGAGGAATTTCTGACCAAAAAGTGAGAGTTCATTGTCAACCCAGGCATTGAAATCATCCATGACCAACCACCTGGAGGATTCCAATACCATGTCGACCATGAAGTCCGCAACTTCCTACAGAAAAACTTTCTCATCTCTGGGTGGATGGTAGATGAGAAGAATCCTGCAACCCACACCTGTACCCATGATACACTCAAAGGACCTGGTGGCCCCTACTGATACCTCCAAAAGGTCCAGTTCCACCTTGAAACAAATGGCTGCTTCACCAGCAGTGGTTGTTCCAACCCAGAGACACCCTGTGCAGAAGCAAAGAGCACCACAGAGATTTGATCTTTAAGTCATGAACTGAATCATATCTCTGTGCACCTTACTTTGTTACCTGTTGTATTACTTAGTTAATAATGAGTTCTACCAGAGGGACAGAATAATCCTCTAAACTTTTTCTTGAGCACCAAATATTCTACTTCAGCCTGGAGGTTAGGAATGCTAATGTTAGGTATTTTTAGAGTAAGTTTAGCCTAAGAGGGAGGAGTGTAACAGATATGCATATATATTTACTTACTCATCAGGAAGTACTCAGGGAGCCATGATGGCTGTAGACTGTGACTTGGTAATTGTAGCAGTACTGTGTAGTTCCTGTCATCCCCAGTGGGCACCTTGTCTATTAGTCAAGCTCTGTGAACAAATATGGCTGCTAGTCAAATCCACAGCATCTGAATCTGTATGTCCCTAACCCCCCAAATTGCTATGTTGGGATGCAGGGAGACTGATTGCTGGCCAGAGGTAATGGAAGGACAAGTTGCAGGAGTAAATATGAGAAGAATAGTCCCAGTGGAAGGTTTTAAAGGAGATGGGGTAGCAGGTAAAAGTGAGGCTAGCCTGATCTAACTACTTTGTTGTCTCTTTTAACTGGTTGGCCCAAGGTGTTTGGTCCCCCTCCATTAAAACAGTCCAAAGAGGGAGCTTGGAAGAACCTTGACACAAGAGTGTTTTGGGATCAGGTGGGCCTATTAGGCATTTTGGCCACCTCCACCAAGTATGTAGGCACAGCAATAGAGGCATATAATCAAGCAGTCGAGTCCATGACCAAGACCCTACTGCCTGCCTGTTCCTGCCCAGTGTTTCTACAGAGATGTTCAACAAGGTTTAAAGACACACATTGTAGATCTAAAACTCTTGAGTGATGGTTAGAGCACAAGAGAAGGGAATCAACCTCCTTGTTTGACAGATTTGTCCTGCAACCACACTACCAGTAAGTCCAGGAGGAGCTGATTGCTGCATGAGGAAATTCTTCTCTGGGGTCATCCCAGCAAGTTAAACACATCCTTTCCTCTCCTCAAAATAGTGGTAAGATTCTCCACTCAGAATGTTTAAGGTAAATGGGGAGTTGGGCTCAGTGAAAATACTCAAGGATTTTTTGCCTGTTCTTAATGACCAAGACTGTCACTATTAGGGCTGAGCTAGTCTGCATTGATGCTCTGAACTGTTGCAGTGGCCTTGATAAGGAGGTAAATGAAGCTCATATGATCTGGGAGGAGTTTTGCTCTGCTGACTGTTTGGAAATATACCAAGAACTATATGATCTGCAATCTACTGCTTGTGCACTGAGCCCATTCCCCCTCAGATATAAGAAAGGCTGGTTGTTGAGTCCTTGTTCCCGTGTTCAGAGAGATAGTCAATGACTCTTTAAGGAAGAAGTCATTCCAGAGGCCTTAAAGGAGGCTGCCTTGATACTCCTCCTCCTGAAGAAGCCATTTTTTGTACCAGTCACTTTCTCAATTCATAGAAGTCTCTCTAATCCGACATTTTTAGGCAAGGTTATTGAGAAAGAAATGACTGCTGGACTGAAGAAGAGTTCAGGAGGAATTTGATCACTGCAAGCCATTCCATTCTGGTTTTCAGCCATAATATAGCACCCGAGATGGCTCTGGTTCAAGTGTTTGATGATGTGCTCCCAGCAAAGGATAGGGGAAAGCTACCTTCAGTAGTGTTCCTCGATCTATCTGCAGCATTTGATACTGTTGAACACTGGAAACTGATCAGTCACCTTAAGCTGTTTTGTGGTCTGGCTGAAACTGTCCTCAGTTTGCTCCATTCCTTCCTTATGGACTGCTGACAGCTGTTGATTTTGGATGTTTTTATACCTTTCCCAACTTTCCTTGAGTCTTGTGTGTCTCAGGGATTGATCTTGTCTCCATAGTAATTTATTTTTATATGCTAGTTTTCACTGTTATATGTATAATACTCTGCTGTACCTTTCAGTTGCCCCCAGCCTGGTTGACCCAGTGTCTATTCTTGAGAATGTATAAGCCAATATCAGAAAAGGGATGGCCAGACAAAACTAAACTGATATTAGTGGCCAAGACATCTGGTGTCACCTGACAATGATTGCCTTAACCCCACCCCACACACACTTTTTAATGGCGTTCAACTGATGTTGCAAAATGGGTTGGAAATGTCCAGCTTCATGATTTGCTAAACACGTTTTAAGACCCACATCTTAATTATCCACAACTACACAGGTTTGAAAAAGTCTGGCAGTGTGATTTGGAATTTGGGCAACTCATATTCAGGGTTCATGAGCCACTTCACTCACACTGATTGCCATCACAAACATGGCCATCACCTTTACTAATATATAAAATTCTTCAACTAGGTTCTAAAAATAAAACTTCCTTAAACAGAATTAAAGAAATGAATAATTGTATGTTATTACCACCCATGATCCCCTCCTTATGCACATAAACAAATTTAAAAAATTAAGTACTATTCAAAGTTTCCATTTCTGTTGCTTCTTTGATGGCCATGAAAATTCCCCCTTCTATCCATAAAAGTTTGCCAGAGAACTCCCTTCCGCGTATCCTGTGACAGATAAAATTGATGGTTTATCTTCATTGGAGGCATGTGTGTGCATGCCAATGGAATTCTTCAGAATTTTGAATTAATGTGCTATGTCATTATTAAATATGTGTGTGTGTGGGGGGGATAAGCAAGCATTCTATCAGGGGAATACTACAGAATGTTGAATTCTTGTATTTCATGGCAAACAAACACACTATGTATTGAATGCATAGAAAGACAGAAGACAGACAGGTGGAAACCATCTGCAGAGGGGCTATGTTTTATTTTTTAGCAATATTTTATTATATCTTATGTGTCTTTTTAAACTTTTAGAGTGTTTGTTTTTTAAAATTTGCCTATGAACTGATTTTATCAGCACAATAAGACACTTCAAGGTGTTGGTTTGACTGATTTTACCACATTTCCGGAGGCTAAAGACACTCGGCCTGTGGTCTTGTGTCTTACTATGCCTCTGGACATGTGGCAAAACCAGTGTAACCAGTGCTCCACCGTATTTTATTTCTCACACAAAGGTGGTGGTTTGCAGACAAGGTGAGACTCTCAATGGGGAGCTGACCCTGATTCCTCAGATATTGATTCTAGTCTTGAGTGGCTTTTACCATCTTAGAAACATTGACAGGAAGTGCCCCTACCTTCACCTAGATGATTTGAGGACACTAGTGAAAGTTTTAATTATGCCTCACCTCAACTACTGCAATGCACTTCTACCAGAGCCTACTACCAGTGATAATAATGTGTTGCCTTTAAGTGATATCTGGTTGTCAGCTGTTTCTGCTGAGCCCTGGATGAATTGCATTTGTGCTTTCAGTTGAAATCCACATTCTGAAGCTGAAGGGAAAAGAACAAACCAACTAATTGGCAACTCACTGCAGCTAAATAAAAAGAATGTGTTTGAAACTAACTGCACAATATGAACTGAGTGTAGCCTTCTCTGTAAGCTGGTAAAATGTTACCCTGTTGTGATGATTGCCTTGCACCAGTGTTTGATGTTCACATCAAAGATGGCCACATCACCACTGTTAAGAACAAGGTCCAGGGTGGCCTCAGACCTAGTTCCTTAGTGGGCATGCTGCTCTAAAAAGCAGTCCTTTAAGATGGACAGCAGCTGTGCCTCATCCTGGCCATTAGTTCTTTCTGGACACCAATGTATGCCCAGGATGACCACTGTTTCAGTTTTAGACACTTTCTTAATATCCCCAGCCAGCTGGGTAGAACTCTGCTGTCCCGTTTACTGTGACTAGACCAGATTCATTCTGTGACTGTTTGCCTCCCCGTGCCTTCCTTCTTCTGCATTGTGATTACCTCACTTACAAGAAAGCCACTCCATTCCCTTTCCTATCAGGTATATCCCTTCACAATAGTCTACATCTCTTTAGCCTTGTGTTCCAAGCATTTTGTTCCCCTCAGCAGGTCTCTCTAAGTGCCACCAAACCCTGGCATTCAAAATGCATCATGCATTTGATCTCTCCCATTTTGTTTGCTGCACTCCTCATATTGGCCTCCATGCAAAGATGGATAACTGACTGTCCATGCTTCCTTGCAACCCTTCCCCCTTCCAGGGTTTCTCCTCTTATGGAGTCTGTTGTTTGAGAAAGTATGAGAATTTGTTACATAATTATTTTAAAGCATTTGTGAATAATTAAACTAAAGGCAGCTGACACAAAGGGGAAAAATAAAGGATTCTTTATTGGGGTCATAAGTGAAAAGCATTGCAATATTCACTTTTATTTACTTGTATTCATCTTGCACAGTTAGCCACAGAACTGTTTCACTGGGAGGCATCTCCCAGCTCTGAACAGCGTGAGGAGGTTGACCAACCACTGAGGGAAACACCAAACAGAGGAAATAATGTAAGTTGACATAATACTGACATATATGATGCGTAGAGCAAATCAGTGGAAAGTTGCAAAGTCATGTGCTTTTGGCTCTGAATGAAGTTTACAAGGATTAAATGTACGTTTATGGTATATCTATATTAAATGCATTGTACCTTGCTGTAACTGCCAAAAAGTTAAATAAAGTTCACAAAAATGTTTTTTATTTATTTTGTTCAGCACCTTGAACCCGGGGAAACCATTTTGAAAAACTATCTATCTATCTATCTCTCTTTCTATCTATCTCTCTTTCTATCTATCTATCTATCTATCTATCTACAGTATATATCTACAGTGGTGTGAAAAAGTATTTGCCCCCTTCCTGATTTTCTCTATTATTGCATATTTGTCACACTGGATGTTTTCAGGTCTTTAGACAAAATGTAATATTAGATAAAGGGAACCTGAGTGAACAAATAACACTTGTTTTTTTTTTATTTCACTTATTTAATGAAAAAGTTAACCAACACCAATTGGCACTGTGTGAAAAGTAATTGCCCCTTACACTTAATAACTGGTTACGCCACATTTAGCTGCAATGACTGCAACCAAACACTTCCTATAATTCAATATCAGTCTTTCACATCGCTGTGGAGGAATTTTAACCCACTCTTCCTTGCAGAACTGCTTTAATTCAGTAACATTTGGTAGGTTTTTGAGCATGAACTGCTCGTTTCAGGTCCTGCCACAGCATCTCTATTGGGTTTAAGTCTGGACTTTGACTAGGCCACTCCAGAACTTTAATTTTACTTTTTAGCCATTCTGATGTGGACTTGCTTTTGTGTTTTGGATCATTGTCTTGCTGCATGACCCAACTACGCTTCAGCTTCAGCTGACGGAAGGATGACTGGACATCCTCCTTAAGAATTTTCTGGTACAGAGCAGAATTCATGGTTCCTTTAATTATGGCAAGTCATCCAGGTCCTTAGGCAGCAAGCATCCCCACACCATCACACTACCACCACCATGTTTGACTGTTGGTATGGTGTTCTTACTGTGGAATGCTGTGTTTGCTTACGCGAGACATTATGGGATCCATGTTGTCCAAAAAGTTCCACTTTGGACTCATCTGCCCATAGAACATTTTCCCAAAAGGCTTGTGGATCATCCAGGTGCTTCTTGGCAAATGAGAGACGAGCATTTATGTTCTTCTTGTTTAGCAGTGGTTTCTGCCTTGCTACTCTCACATGAAGCCCATTTTTGCCCAGTCTCTTTCTGATTGTGGAGTCATGAACACTGACCTTAGCTGAGGCAAGAGAAGCCTGCAGTTCTTTGGGTGTTGTTTTAGGATCCTTTGAGACTTCTTGGATGATTTTACACTTCCCTTGGAGTAATTTTGGCAGCCGCCTACTCCTGGGAAGGTTCACTACTGTTCCAAGTGTTCTCCATTTGAGATTATGGCTCTCACTGTGGTTCGATGGAGTCCCAGAGCCTTAGAAATAGCTTTGTAACCCTTTTCCAGACTGATAGAGGGCAACAAAATGTTTTTCTGATCTTTTCAGGCACTTCCTTTGATCATGGCATAATGTGCTTGTTGAATCTTTGTGCTGGCAATGTGACTCTGATGGTAAGGGCCAAAATAAGTGAGTTTATATTGAGCAGGGCTGGCTGTAATCAAGCCTGGCTGTGTTCAATCAGCTGACTCTAATTATCCCTTTAATTGGGTTGATTTAACTAGGGGGCAATTACTTTTTCACACAGTGCCAGTTGGTGTTGGTTAACTTTTTCATTAAATAAATGAAATAAGTAAAAAAAAAAAGTGTTATTTGTCCACTCAGGTTCCCTTTATCTAATATTATATTTTGTCTAAAGACCTGAAAACATCCAGTGTGACAAATATGCAATAATAGAGAAAATCAGGAAGGGGGCAAATACTTTTTCACGCCACTGTATCTGTCTAGCTACAGTATCTATCTATCTACAGTATATATCTATCACATCTCTCTACAGTATCTATCTGTCTGTCTACCATATCTATCTCCAGTATAAATCTATCACATCTATCTACAGTATCTATCATATATATCTGTCTAGAGCAGTGGTACACACACCTCGGTTCGTGAGCCACACAAAACTCTTTTGTACTTCTCCTGCGGCTCCTTTACTCATCTAATCCTGCCTCATATATGCAGCTCTTCACATGCCGTCCGATTGATCACTCACATTTAATATTTAAAAAAAAAGAATGTTTCAGGATTTCTTGATTGAGCATTTTGCCGAGGAATTTCGTTCGCTAGCAATGACAGCATGGTAGCTCTAAATCGGTGCTGTCAATGTCATTGTATCTGGAATGCCTGCTAATTGACGTAGTTACTGTAGGTGGCATTGATTTTTAAAAGACAAATAACTGTGCAAAGATGAGTTATACCTGAGGTTCATTTTAGCAGCAGTCCAGATTTAATCCTCAGTGTTGGTTTTGTTCTGTCGTAGGTAGTGCCTTCATCTCACTTGACATGTGCTGTAGCAGGGTGATTTCCTTATCCGGGGCATTACAGGCTTCATCGGGTTTACCATCTTTTGTGGTTACTGAAGCAGTTCTTGATCTTGCTCTGTTTCAACACTAACCAGAACTGTGATGGATTCACTTTCAGTTCAGGTCTCATAGGCATTGTTAGTGTTAGCCTGCTTCGTGATCTAGCTAAACGAGCACCAGAACCAACATCCAGGAAGTGCTGTGGGAGACTGAATGTGCTGAATGTGAGTTTTAATTAACTAAATGAGCTAGGGCTATGGCTGTGGGGTGGACCACGTGGAATAAATACCAGCACTGAGCAGATTACAGTTTATTTGCTGCTGATACTGCTACTCGTTGTTGTCTTGTACTCTCCTTTGACTCGTGCTTCACTCATGGTTCTTTCTTGTTGCCTCTTTTATTTTACTTAACATCTGGGGGTGACAAATCTACTTTATGTTTCTCTCTGCAATTTCTCTGGGGGGTTCACTGGTGAGGTGGTGTGTTTTATATTTCATAAATGTGGTGCTACAGTACATGGCTTTTGTTCTTCACTTCACTGCACTTGTTTCAAAGAAAGAGTGTCATGTATCTAATTGACTGCTATTACATTCTATTTAATATGTGTAACAGTGCTATTTATGTTTGTATGTTTATTTAATTGCATACATTTGTAATTGATAACAATAAAATGTTTTGAACTTTATACGTTTTGTGTGCATGTTTGATTTTGACACTTCTGGATGCCGTGTACATGTGTTGTGGCTCCATAGCGAAGTGAAGTAACACATGTGGCTCCCCAGCCTTGTGTGACTGAGTACTACTGGTCTAGAGTATCTATCTATCTATCTGTCTGTCTGTCTGTCTGTCTGTCTATCTATCTATCTATCTATCTATCTATCTATCTATCTATCTATCTGTCTGCCTGCCTATCTTAGATGTACAACATATAACAAATTGTTTGCAAACTATACATGGTATGAAAACTATACAAGAAAATAGTTATTTTCTATTTTTGTGTTTATTTCTCTATGTGTTTCTCCTGGGTAAGAATAATTTCAACAATGTCTAGGGTAAGGGGGCATCTCTGTAGGTAATAGAATAGGAAAGGCATTGCTTAGTGCTAGTTTATGTCTCTTCTGAAAGTAGATACTTAGAATGTGAATAGAACAGAGCCTTGCTGTCTGCGTGCCAACCAGTTTACTATGGACTCCCAACAGTGATTGCAGCCATCCCACACAATGGCAAGTAGTTAAATTAACAGATGATTCATTAAGAGTGAGGCCCCTCATTAACATGGCTAACTCCAGGAGACAAACTGGTCTGAACTGGCTAAGATCTTGCAAATCAAAAGTGAGAGTGTTGTGGAAGAATCTAGAAACAAGTGCAGGCCACTATTCATACCAGGTTAGTCTACAGACCTCCAGCATGGGGCAGGAGTTGGATATTGGGGCCACTATCCATACTGGGCTAGTATACAGGCCTCTAGTATAGGAAGAGTAGTTAAATAAGGCACTTGGGGAAGCCACCATTTAGTCCCACCCCATCCAGACATTCCAGGCCCCCCCAATCACTCCCCCAGGGGAGGGTTCACCTCTTCTACCTGGTGGCCTTTATGGGATTAGAGGGTTCATCTGGTGGGGGGAGTCAGTCTTGCTTTTGGAGAGATGGTCCAACATTGTGGATATGAGGGACTGCCACTGGAGCCCTCATCACCTTCCTGGTATGCGGGAGATTTCTGAGTTTTTGTTTCCCCTATGGAACTGGAACATGCAATGACATCAGGTGGCACAGCATGCTGACATCTACCGCAGTTCTGACCCCATGATCTTGAGCACTACCTTCTTCCTGTGTTGCCCCCAACCAACATTATGGGCTACCCAAGAGTGACGCTATCCCCAGATCCCTCCCAGGGAAGGAAGAGCAGTCCTCTGGATGCTTAATCCCTTCCCTCCCCTGCTGACCCGGGCTCATTCATGAACTCAGTTTGCTGGTGTGGCGCAAGGTGTGGCATCCAGCTCCTCAACCCTCAGTGCCACTGAGCCAGCCTAGATGGCTAGGATGATATCATCACATCAGAAGAAGCTGAGAGATACAACTGTGGACAACACTCACAGCATACAGCAACACAGCACATTGATCCTCTTGGCTGCCACTGGGGTCTGCTCAAAGATAATATTCATAGCTGTTATTTCATTTCTATGCATTATTGAAAGATGACCCCTGCTGCAGGATTCATCATTGCCACATCAAAAAGGTCATGAACACTGCCTTGAACAATGAAGATCAGGTAGGTCTTATGTACAATGGACATAATAAGATGAGTGCATTTTTTTGGTCTATTGACAATCGTGTGTACTACTGTGTTACATGATAACACAATATTGCACACTTAATTACAATTGTTTATATGACATTGCTTTTGTTATATATTTGCTTGTACTATGTTACATAGGTTTAGGTCTCAGATATTACAATTTAAGATTTAGGATTTCAGATTCTGATAATGATCCAGCTGAAATATTAGAACGGGTATAGAATCGGGTACTGAAATAATCCAAAATCCTAATAATCTGAATCAGATTGGTATTTGGGAAATGTGAGCCTGTCTTTTTTTACAGTACCTCTGCTATTTCCCCTGAATCATTTAATAATTATCCCCAATCTCACCAATTATTAAGGGCCCCATCATGACTCTCCTTCCCCCTGAGTATTAAAAAAAGTTTATTATCCCCCTGGATCCCATGCACAATTCTGTCTTCCAGACCCATCTTAAAATTTGCAATAATTACCCTGCAGTCCTTCTATACCCTTCTTTCCTCACTCTATCCCCGTAATCCTTTTAGTTGTCATACACTCACTTTTTCTTCCTTAACTTTTTTCTGAAGTTCCTTGAAAAACCACAGAGGCACATACCTAGTTCTCTTGATCTTGAATGAACAACATAGGTACAAGACCAGTTGGATGGCTGGATCACTGCAAAGGGGGCTAGCAAGCAAAGGTGGGGATGTAAAACAGTAAAGTTGCAGTGATAACCGAACATAAATATACCAGTGTGAAGTTGCTCATACCTGTAAAAGTTCACAATGCTCACAAAGTCTCCCAGCACAATCACAATTAAAGCCAGGAGTCCTTTAAATATAATTGAAGGAGATGGGGTAAGGCATAGCACATGAGCCATGGAGAGAATCTCAAGCTGAAAAAGAAACAAATAGCACATTACAGTAATGCAAAAAAACTATTTCTGCAGATCCCAGCTCAGATTCTTAGTCACAACTGATGTAAAATGGCCACTTTGCACTGCCACCTGAAAGTGCCATACTTAAATATCCAAGTATGTTACAAGTAGGGGACACCACCTATGACAGTGGCATAGTGTGAATTGCTGGGCCAGATTTAGTGGGTACAAATGAGGTTCACACCTGTTAACACCCCAGTCTGTGTCTACAACCATGATTCAGTATGGCATTTCCAATGCTCAGTGTTGTGCTGCAGTGGTGGTTCTGGGCAAACTGGCATCCCAACTGAAGTTTCTACCCCTGCTTTTCCCCTGTCCTGTATCAAAGTTCTTTAGTGGTCCTGTATTTTCTGATCTCTTTAACACCATAAAATAGCCTTTCTGGTAGTGCAGTGGTCTCTCACTTGCTCCCGCCAGTAATTATATCTATTGTTTGCACAGTTGTCTCTATCTGTCCCTAACACCAGCCATCACCCTCACTTTCCTAGAGAAAAACAAAATGCACACACAAGCCAAACTTAGTGCTGCTGACAAACCTACTAACCACAACAACACAGTAAAAAAAATATAATGACAACCACTGGAATAAGGTACAAATGGTGAATTTATTGGTACAAAATAAGCATATAAACTCAAAGAGGCAGTACATATGCCAGCACAGAGGAAATGTCTGCTACATAGTAAAGACTCAGAGTAAGTTCCAACATAGCGGAGCTTGCCCTTGTGAGTGTAGTAGCTTTGCACCAATATATGAACAGATTATACCCTAGTTCGATAGTGGGCATCAAGTTTGTTTTGATCCTTTCTTACCTGATGGTCCAGACCCCCCCAAAACATAATATGATCTAGGCATCATCTGGTGCACAGTGCATTTACCAACAACACTGAACCCACCAACAGCACTGCACCCAGATTACCCCCTGCTAGAAGCCAATGGACAAATGCAGCAGGGAGTAGGCAATGTAAGAGGGCTACAATGTGATTGAGAATAACCCAGTTAAGGAAGGTGGATGACCAATCCCCACACAGCACTGCCACCTGGATGGCCATGGGTGGCAATGCAAGTGCCAGATGGCTTGGAAGGATGTGGGCTGCTTCTGTGCAAACTCATGTTATTTGTGTGCATGCACTTACTTCTAGCTTCTGTAGCCAACATCCTGAGGATGGAAGAAAAATGGGAAATGCATGTGTCCACTATAGACATAAGCAATACTTTCTGGTCCCATGCTGCCCATTGCCAGCTGAACTGCCAGATTCAATAATAAGAGGAGGGGTGTGTGGGAGCATTGATACATTCCATCATGGAGGATGCTGTTGAATAAGCCTTGGGTAGGAGATGGGTGAAATCAGAGTTGGGAGGTAGCTAAGAGTTAAGGGGGAAGGGGATGAGATGGTGAGAAAAAGAATAAAGAAAAAGATTCAAAACAATAGGCTAGCATGTGTGATTGTTTATTTCATACCTTCACAAAACCACATCACTGTATATACATGCAGAATTCTTCTGACTCATTTCTGAAATAACCCCAGATGGAGGACTGAGCACTAAGGACTAAAGGAATGTATTTTAGAGGATCTCATCACTGCTCCAGAGCAACAGAATCTGTGTTGTGTGACCATAAATATTTTTTTTTCTCTCTGTTGAGGACTGCTACATTAATAGTTGCACTAAAATCTTCAAAGGACCAAAATGATGTGTTAAACATGACAATAGATGTGGAATGATCTGGGATGCTAAAAAAACTATTTATAATGCTCCTATCTGAACCCTATTATAGCCTAATACCAATTTAATTTCATAGTCTCAGATTTCCCAAGATTAATACTCAGTTCACAGAAATGTAATTTTTATGACCGTGGGTGGAGCCTACAGCCATCTTGCTATCTGTAGCTTGAAAATGGGGTATCGTAAAACACATTTCTTGGACTTTTCAATGTATCCTTTCACATCTACAGATCACTATGGCAACTAAAATAAAATAATCCCTTCTTTCTGTTTAGAATGTTGGAGACATAACTCCAAGCTGCTTTTCATATGGTCTTTAGGAAAATCGAAACAGTTTGTTAAATAATGATTGCCTATTAAATTGAAATTTGTTTAGCCCCTTCAAAATGCAACAACCTACACATTTAAATGCCTAGTATTTAAATTTTTTGCTGTTAATTTCAGTTAGGCATGAATATCTTTCAGGAAATATTTATATCTCAGAAATGTTACCCTTTCCCATCAAATTTATTAAGAGTTACACTGTTTTTTAACCTCTCAAGACCTATCTGATAAAATGCCAGGTCTTCCAAGAACTACCCAGACTAAATACATAAATTTCTTTTTGACAGCAAAGTAGCGCCTGTTTTCCAAACATAACAGATAAGAGCTACTGAGATCTTTTATAGTAAGTGTGTGTGGGGGGAGGGGGGTTGGGGCGGAGAAACAAACTCCTGGCAAGGGAGACTTCATCTAATGAATTAACTGCTGACAAACCATGAGTGAGAAATCCATCTGTATAATTATCTAATTCCTTATGTTCCCATATAGACTTATAAAAAAGTTAGTCAAAACAACTGAGAAATAACTTTGTAGGGGACAATAGTTGCATTTTTCTTGTGTTTTGGACCTCCAACTCTAGGCTATTGAACATAAATGTATTGTTTGTGGTTGGATTGAGCAATCTAAACAGTAAGAAGGTCTGAACAGTAATATTTTGATTTACAGTATCAGTAATGGTGCACAATTTCTATAAATAAATGTGAGGTCTGATAATAATGTAGCCAGGGTATGTGTTAACTTGCTTTGATCTCTCACAACATGTAGTAGTAGTAGTAGTAGTAGTCAATATTTTATTCTGAAAATTCAGAAAAGTATAGCCCAAATGAGCCGAGGCTCATTTTCAATGGAGTCCCAATGTATAAAATAAACTACACAGAATATGTACATAAATACAAGCATAGCAAATACAATATACAACCTCTATCAAAAGACACAATACTGTACATGACAGACATGTAGATGTTTTCCAATTAATTACAACAAACTTTAGGCATTTCAGCACTTTTTACAAGCCAAGATCTTATTTGATGCCAAGATGGAGGTGATATTGACTTGATATATAATGTGCTATTTTTGAGAATGAAGGAGATCATGCCATTTATTAGGTGGAAAATTATTGTTTAGATACATAGATACATAGACACTGTTAGCAGATAAGGGCCTATGGTGCACCCAGTCTCCCCATTTGAGCTTGTAAGTTTCCTTTATGTTTTTCTATATTATTATTATTTTGTTTTTTTTTGGAAGTTTTGTGTAGGCTTGATACATACCTCTCAACCTCTTGCCTCACGAATCAGGGACAAGGCTTAAAAAAATCAGGGACAAAGACCCAAAATGAGGGACACATTTTAAAAATTGGTACTATTCACTCAGAAAGCTGATAGAATTAAAGGATTTGTGTTAAGATGCATTTTCTGAAGAAGAACAAGTCTGTAACTTTAATGTTTGACATCTTGTGCTTTTAATCCCCACTGTTCTGTCACAAAAACACAAATTTTATGAGGGACAGAGGAAAATTGTGAGGCAAAATCAAGGACATTCCTGATAATCAGGGGCAGTTGAGAGGTATGGCTTGATATTATTTCTGAAATGTCAAGATCTTCCTGAGGAACTTGCAGGATACTGATATACAACTACACCATTTATAAAATTCCTGATCAAACAACTGGAAACAGAAGACTGTTCTTTTGTTATTTTATAATATGATGTACTGAGTGTGTATTTACTGAGTTGCTGGATCAGGACCTTGAAGAAAATAATAACATTTACTTAACTCATTCAAGATTCCATCAGGTGGACAGAAAAAAAGTCTATGAGAATTTGTCTGAAAACTAACAACTATAAGATGCAAAATAGAGACTTGTGTGTGTGTGTGTGTGTGTGTGTGTGTGTGTGTATATATATATATATATATATATATATATATATATATATATATACAAAATCACACACCCCATAATGCAAAACATAAATGGACTGTATATACAAATCACCTAGAATATTATGCTGGTTCAATGTTAGCAGAAATGCATGGTGCCAAAGGCCTCTCACACGTTTGCAAAGGGTGCCAACAGAAAGACACAGACACGTGTTTCAGATATGTATATATATATATATATAATACACATATATATATATATATATCATATTATTAGTAATAAACCTTTGAGCCAAAATAAGCTTGTTTACAAAGGTTCCAAGTCAGAGTAAACAGAACAGGACATGAATACAGGTAGCTTCATATATGGCACCATATACAGGTCAGATTACAAAGAGGTGGAGGTTATATAGGCTACAGTTTTATATAAGGGTATAAATACAAATAAGGTAGACAAAGATACACCAGAGATTTTGCTGTGAAAAAGTCCTAAGGAGAGGATGACACCTATATATATATAGATATATATATATATATATCTATGTGTGTGTGTGTAGATATTATAGGGGCACAGCTGCACCCATATAGTTTGGGTTGAGTGGGCACTTTAATGTTAAACCTCAATTTCTGCACGTTAATAACTTTGCAACCATTCCACGGATTTGCACAACATTTGGAATGTATGGTCTTGTATGGTAGATCTCTTGCTTTACCAAGTTGCATTTAGGTCAGACTTACGGTTTCTGTGCCTCAAAATGCTAAAAAAACGCATTTTTCGCCACTTTTGATACTTTTTTTGCCCATGGCACTGCAATCATGCTGTATGGTCTTTTGGTTTGAAATTTGGCATGCAGAAAGAGTTTGGGTCAAGGAACAATCCAGCATTAGTATGGTAAAAAAATATTAATCTGTTCCAAAGTTATTACATTTTTAAATTTTGAGTTCTGAGCATGCTCAGTTCACTCCAAAATTTATATGTATTTTTGATGAACTAAAAATGGTTTCATGGTCAAGGATTTTGTCAGCTTGCAAACTAGGATTGTAAAAAATTCCTAGTTCATCAGAAAAATTCCTTCTCCATTTTTTTTTATTTATTTCAAATTCGGATTATAACTTTGAGCCGGGGCTTGTTTACAAAGGCTCCAAGTCAACAAGGAATACAAGACATTTACAGGTGATGAAACATTGCAGAACAGAAAGACATCAACTAACAAGTGGTATTAGTGTGCAGTTACTACATTAAGCAGGGTACAAGAAGTAAGGAGAAACAGGACCACACTTCCAGAGAAACATATTAATGCAGCACTAATTAAGTGCAGTACAGTGTTTAACAATCATGTTACAGTTCAGACAGGGTGCTCCCAGTCTGCAGAAATGCATGTTTTAGCAGCTAAGGTGAGGCTTTGTCAAGGGGAGGTAGTAGGTGGTGGGAGGTTGGAGGGGGAAGTGGGCAGTTGTGGAACAGGAGGGTGGGAGTGAGAGAGGGTAGCGTTTGACAGGTGTGAGAACCGTCTTCAGAGGCCAAGGGTTAACAGAAACACTGGCAGTCAGATTTGCTGACAAGAAGAGATCGAAGCCCATTTTTAAAGTAGCCAAGTCTGGGGGAGTTGGCAAGGTCTGCAGGCAGATCATTGAACCATTTAGGCCTACAGTAGGAGAGGGATCTTTGGCCAAGAGTGGTTCATTTGAAGGGAACAGTTGGAACAGTCCTGGAGGCACTCCTTGTGCATTTAGATGGTTGTGTAGGCTCAAAGAGGGCTGAAGTAGCCGTGAGGCATGGACCCCATCAGGGACTTTTTTCTAAGGAGGCAGGCCTGGTATTGGAGTCTGTGGTGGAGTGGGAGCCAGCCAGTTTCCTTGTATAGGTCACAAGAGTGAGTCATTTTGTGTACTCCCAGGACCAGGCGGCAGGCCTTGTTGAAGATAGTTTTGACCCTTTTAAGCGCTGTGTCTGTGCCTGCCCCATGTGTGACAAGACCATAATCCACAGATGAGAGAACTGAACTGCACGTAACAAGTTTCAGGGCAGCCGGTGTCATTGAGGTGCGATGTCTGTACAAGATGCCAAGCTTGTGCAGGGCTACAGTGCAGGGCTTCAAACAGGCATGGGATAGACATAAGGGAGCAATACAAATGACTATGAATAGATAGGCCACTGACAGAGCAAAGGCTGATGGCACATTTATAAGGTAGAAAAAGAAATGGGCAGACTGGATGGGCCTTGCAGTCCTTATCTGCCATCAACTTCTATGTTTCTCTGTTTCTTCATGTTGGTGGACTTTACCAGTTGCTCAGCATGGGCAGTGAAGGTGAGGGTGTCATCAAGGTGAGTCCCTAAGTACTTGAATGTATTGACTTGGTCTAGTACTTCTCCTTCGCTACTAAGTATATGTAGTGAGGACCCCTGAATCTTGTTCTGTGGGGTGCTGAAGAGCATGCTTTGTCTTTTGTAGTTGAGTAGCAGTTTATTTCGGGTGAACCAGGATTCCAATGCACGGAAATTGTGCTGAAGTTCAGAGCTAATTGATCCCAGGTCTTTCCCTGGGATGGAGATAACGGCATCGTCTGCATAGAGTACGGAGTGTGCAGGACAGGTAGGACATAAGCTGCCATCTTGTTCTCAGTTTTTCAGCCAAACAAAATGTCATAGTTTTCTCAACGGGTGAATTTTGAACCAAATAAGGCATGGGTTTTTTTCAGGGTGAAACCCGCTACAAAGCCATGCCTTTGGTTTGGTTCATTTTGGTCAAAAAATAGTTTTTAAAAAATTTAAAATTCTTTGACTGCGACTCACTAACAGTCCTAGTCTGTGAGCTGACAAAATCCTAGTCCACGAGACGATCCTGGTTCATGAGACTTGTCCATCATTGTGTGACCAGATGTCCATGATGGCATGACCAGATGTCCCCTCATGGATCAGGATTAAGCTGACAGACTCGGATTTTGCTACCTCGTGGACTAAAAATCCTAGTTTGTCAGACAAATTCCTTGTCTGCAAGCCTCCATCTTGTTTTCAGTTTTTCCTGCAAACAAAATGTTGTAGCTTTCTCCACGGGTGACTTTTGGGCCAAATGAGGGATGGGTTTGCTCATGGTGACACCCTCTACAAAGTCATGCCTTTTGTTTGGCTGGTTTTGGTCAAAAAATAGCATTTTAAAATGTTTAAATTCTTTGACTGTAGCTCACTAACAATCCTAGTCTGTGAACTGACAAAATCCTGGTCACGAGCCTCGTCTGTCATTGCGTGATAAGATGCCCAGAATTTTGTGACCAGATGTCCCTGATGGTGTGACCAGATGTCCCTGATAGCGTGACCACATGTCCCCTCGTGGATCAAGATTAAGCTGATGGCTCAGGATTTTGCTATTTCGCGGACTAGGAATTTTTAAAGATGTAAAATCTTTACCATTACATTGCTAATGAATGGTTTGGTCTTTTTACTTGCAATTTTCAGGATATTGACGGGATGCCTTGGAGGTGTGAATTGTGCTATTTAGGTGTTGGGGAATTAAGTGGTTCTATAGATATGCCATTATGAAATTGAGATTTTCCTCATAGGATAACATTGTGGTGCCCATTGTGCTTTTCAGAGTCCATATCTCGGAAACGAAGTGAGATACAGACTTTTTTCCACTGGTAGCTTAGGTCACTTTCAAGTGACCTAAGCTGAAGGAGCAAGATTGGAAACCATAGACTACACCTACAGCATAATTTTTTTTGTGGCTTGCACAGTTAATGAGATATTGTCAAATTAGTGTCACAAGGGTTCAAAGAGTGCTTGTCCAGTGCTTTGCGGTGCCCGTATCTCATAAACAATGTGAGATACAGGTTCAGTTGTTATTGACACACATAGTACTCACTGTGATGATTATGACACTTTAATTTTTTTTCTACCTGCTACGGTCCTAAGATATGAGCAAATTAGTGTTACAAGGAATCCTTGCCCTATAGGGCTGCTGTATGGCTCAGTAGCTATGCACAAGTGGGAGCACAGGATCCAGAGGGCCCATGCTCCCACAAATGCATATTGTTATGCAGAAATGGGCAACTTGGTGGGAGCATGGGGTCCAAAGAGCCCCGTACTTCCACCAATACAAGTTATTTACTGGTTATATTACACTTTTTCAAAAAGTAAGGAAATTCATGGCAAAAAAAAAGTGTTTAATGCATCAGTTAGGGTTTGAGTAACAAAAATGGGGGAAATGAAATGTTAGGGTTGAGCCTCTAACCCCCCCCACATACATCCTCCACAGACTGACAGCCACTGGGGTGTGCCACGGGGTCATGAGGCCTTACTCTCACCCCATTCTCCTTTACTGTAGCATGTCAACCTGCTTACACATGGAATGGGGTGAGAGTTGGGACTGACAACTTCATGGCACAACTCAGTGTCTGTCAGTCTGTGGAGGATGGGGTTAGTCTGTGAGGGGGGTTGGGGGCTCAACCCTAACGTTTCATTTCCCACTTTGTTGCTTTAACCCTAACTGATGCATTAAATGCAGTTTATATATATATATATATATATATGTAGATAGATATATAGATAGGTATAGATAGGGAAAGGTCTCTATTTCCAAAAAATTTGTTTACATACATTACTAGTATCTTTTAAAAGATTGTCTGACTTGTGATTACTAATTTTGAGTATGGTTCATGAAATAATGAGTGTGATATTTGTTATTTCATATAGCCCCCCCATTGTGCCTTATGCATACCATGTAAATCAGGATCATAACAAGGCCATCTTGACATATAATACAGAGCTCTTTTCCAGATAAAAGGCTGATGATAAAATAAATAAAGAACAAAGTCATAAATAAAGAACCAGTAGCTTATGGAAAAATCTACAGGGATTTGATTTTGCCACTGAGGGAAAACACAGGAAAAATGAGGGCTTCTTACAGGGAAATGGTTATTTGGATCTGGGAGCACTGAATATATCTTATCCTATATTTTGTATCCTGGATAGGGCAGGGGAGATGCTACATCTCATTGTCATAGGGATCTTCATTTACACATTGTTGCACTGTATTTACTCAGGCTGTCCTAGATTAGATGCAATATCTTGTTTCCACGGGGTCATGATTTTACCATTTTTAGAATGTATTTATTCAGGGTACCTAGTCCAGGACCCCCATATTCAAAGGAGATGCAGAGCGCATCCTGGCTGAAAAGGGAGATGTGCCACACAACTCCAACAATGCACAGCAGCACGATATTCAAACATGCGGGATGTGCTGGCTGCAAGGGAATGGATCAAGGAACACACAACTGGTATGCAATACAAGCCAAGGGGGCATTCCATGTATATGCAGTTCTGCAGCATATTCAGTGAGAATGGGCCACTTGCAGTCCAGGACACTGCAGTTCATAGTTAGGCCATGAATAGCTGGCCTAACCCAGCCAGCCACCCACAGGTAGGCTGTGGATGTGCACCCAGGTGCACAGCAGCCTGGCTGCTCTGGTGGACTAGAGGTACTTCCTTTCCATCCCCAATCTATCCAACTCCATCACTGAAGAGCTCCATAGTGTAGGGCCCCCCAAGACCCGATCACACCAGTGGAAACCATGGTCCATATCCATAGCATAGAGGACCCCCACCCACCACCCCTGTACACAGACAACTTCACTCCCCCCCCATACCCGACCTGTTGCAAAGGTGGGCACTGCCCACCACACCCTGCTATGGCTAGTCATTGACTGCACTGTACCTAAGCTGAGGACCTGCACTGTGGAATGACCCAATTGGCTGTACCGTGCATTAGGGCACCACACAAGCTGCAGGTCCACCAGTTTATGCAGCCATGTGTATGTCCCTGGCAAACTGTAAGAGGGAATTTACATACCTCCAATGCATGCCTTGCTGATGCTGTATCTTCCTGCTGTCATACACTGCTGCAAGTCCACACTCTCCCACATTCCCCTGTGTAACATGCCACCCTCTGGACTGCTGAGGCATCCGAGGTGCCATGGGGTGCAGTATCCTGCAATGCCATTTGCAGTGTACACTTCAGGCTATGGATAGTTCATCCGCAGTTCCCCAACTGCACAAATGAATGGGAGGTCATCTGTAACATGCATGTTTTGAGATCTGTGTGAATAGGTACAGCATCGGCTGTCACCTGCACTGAGCAGTGCGATGGCACTGGGATGATGGATTCACATGCAAGTGCCTGAGGTGTATGGCCACTGGGCATTATCACATGCACACAGCTCATGCCTATGTATAACACATCCCAGCATCTTACTGAGAGTGCTCTGCCACCCACCGATATAGTGGTATGATGCCATCAAAGATCCAGTTGTCATAATGGGATGGGCTGGGGGGGTAGGGAGGGGGTGTCTGTGCACCGGTGAGGGGGAGAGGGAGCCACTACACTATAGACGTGGACTGTAGGTGAATTCAGGTGCAATCAGGGATGGTATCGGGGTCCCTACAGTATGGAAATGATAGAGCCTGAACTCCGGTACGATCAGGGCTGGTGGAATGGGTAGGGGGGGTGCCACTTTACCACCAGAAACTTCAGGGCCTGTCCCACATGGGAGTGATTGGGGTCAGGGCTTGAAGGTGAGAGCTGCTTCAATGCATTCATCCCCATGCCAACATGCAAATGGGCCAGTAATGAGCATGCATAAGGCCCCGTTGCACCCTACATGCTCAATTAGTTTAGTTTCATTCCTGGGCTGAATATCGTTCATGGGGGCTGCGGCACACAGCAGTATGTGCCACACATACCTTCTGGAAGGTATTCAGTTGGGGTCACTCTGAATACACCTGACTTGGTTGCCAACTGCACTGTGACTCTTATCTAGGGTCACATTTTCAACAGGTAAAATGAAGCCCACCAGGATGAAGTGCAGTGTCACAGGTTTACTGCATGACAAAAGGTATTAACTCCCATTGAAATTGCATTGTTTGCTGCAGTAATTCTACTGCAGAATTCTGCAGTGCTGTGCTTCATCCTTGTGGGCTTCACTATATGCACACCCTGTACCAGAGGTGCATTCTCTTTGAATATTGTATCAGTGCCAACCAACGCACCCTCTTTGCGCAACATATTTTTCTGCTCGTGCATCAGGCTGGCACTTAAAATGTTTCCCCAGATGTAAAATATTGTTTTCAGTGTGTTCTGATTTTACACAATGAGGCAGAATAGTGTGTAGCTGCAGAGCCCCACTGAAAATAAGATGCCATTTCTTCTGTGAACTATCCAGGTACATACATAGCAATTAGCAGGCATATTCTAGGAAAACACATAAAGGATAAAGTATGGGCATCAATGAATAACCCAGCTATACTATCTTCGAGTGGTTCCCTTGGTAACCCAGGTAAACCTCGAGAGCGCAGCTTAAGAGGTTCACCATAGTAAAACGAAACAAAACAGAGTAAAAGACTTAGTAGGTAAGCCCCGACATGTGAGGCTATGGGTTTTGGAGCTTTTTGGGCACACTTTGTTTATGAGTCCTTTAAAAACTGCAATTCCTGCAGATTCCAGTCCCACGCGACCTCTGAGAACAGTCTCCATTTTAGGTCCCCTGAGGTTCGCTTGGTCCAACTCTGGCAGTCCAGAACCAAAATGGTGGCTCTTATGAAAAAAGCCCAAGGCAGGTTAAACAAACTTCTATACTACTATTATTAATAAGGCAGATAAACAGTAAATGAACACAGTTCCTAACAGAGCTCTCCCTGCACATATAGCGACTGCAGAATGGAGTAGAAATACCACTCACCTGGCTGCCCATGAGCCCTAAACTACTCAGACGCAACCTAGACTAATTTCTAACACAGCATAATGACTCTCTTAAAGAGACAGTCACGGAGGCTTTCTATAACACTCTCAGGCTTACACGTACAGCTACTGCAGACACAGGACACCACCCTGACAGAGGGCATTAGGCAGCCCAGGAAGACATCTTAGTAAACCCCAATTTGTAGGGGGGTTACACACTTCCCTGCCTGGAAAAACTTGGCATCCGTGTCAAGTCTATTTTTACTGTAAAATTTCATATGAACACATTATACGAAAAGATACATACATGTTTCATCTGGTATATCTCAGTAGTTTAGAATTCACATTTTTCACATCAAACAGAATCACAATTTCAGTAACCTCACCATATTTTATCATAGCATTTCACCTTATTCCCAGCTCTTTAACGTTATGCCCCTTGATACACTGAATGGGCACCTTAACTTGGGTGGAGGCTTTGGTTTGGGTTGAGGCAGTGAACACAAGTTTGGGCAAAGAACTGGGTGTGACATAGACTCCTTTGTGCCTAACATTCATGGGCAAGTTAACAGGTTGTCCTGGAGTGTCATACGTGAACTTTAAGATTGGTTTTACAGATCTTTCTGAGTGATGTGGCAACACTGGCACTGGCACTTCCTGTTGTTGAAGCTCACTGTCACTTGTCAGAAGTATTTCTGCAAAATCAGAATGTTCCAAAACACATCTTTCTGGCTTTTGAATGATACTTGATTAGCATGAGACAGTTCACTTAGCCCACTTAGTTCATTTGCACTTGCACAGACACTTATAGGTCCACTATTTGCTTCATTGGATCCAGGTTGACTGACTTCCATTATTTCTACCGTACAAAGGGATTCAGCCTCTTCAAGGTCCACACTGTGAGCATCACTTCCTGGAGGTTCAGGCACAATGAATGAATTGGGATCTGTTAAGACAGCTGGAGGTTCAGAGTCATCACTGTAGTTAATGGAAGGAATTCTCTGGAACACTCTCAAGTTCAAAAGATGGGTAGAAAGCAGGACAAAATTCTCTTTCGTCATCACTTTCAGCATTTTCAATATCTACAATGTCTGCAGGAAGTAAGACATTAGGAGCAACAGACTGAGAAGCAAAAGTTTGTTGCTTAGCCTTGGTAGCAGATCTAGCTACAGGGTGCCAAGGGGCTTCAGTCTCTTGAACATTATTGATTACTATTTGGCCGATAGGTAACAGATGGTTTCTATGAATGGTTTTAACAGCACGAGGGTCCCCCTCTGGATGTACTTCATACACTGGCAGATTATACATCTTACTGACTACTATGTATGGAACGTGACTCCAGCAGTCTGCTATTTTGTGTTTACCTGGAAGTCCAAAGATTCTCATTGGTAGCCTGTCACCTGGTTGGAACCTTTGGGCCTTAACACATTTGTCATGGTGAGTTTTATTAGTCAGGTTTCTCTGCTGCCATAGTGTTTGCAAGCCGATAGGCATAGTCTAGTTGGGCTTTTAGATTTTTGACATACTTCAGGTAGTTATCTGATTGGACACCATCAGGAGACACTCCAAAACACACATCAACGGGAAGGTGAGCTTCTCTGCCAAACATAAGGTGGTATAGTGAAAAACCAGTGGCATCATTCTTTGTGCAATTGTAAGCATGGACAAGGGAGCTGATTTGTTGGATCCACTTTGGTTTGTCTTTGGGTTGCAGAGTGCCCAGCATATCAAGTAGGGTTCTGTTAAATCTTTCTGGTTGTGGATCCCCCTGAGGATGATATGGGGTTGTTCTGGATTTTCTTTCATCCCATAGGGAGAACAGTTCTTTGATAAGTCTACTTTCGAAATCCTAGCCTTGATCCGAAAGAATATGCTGCGGGGCACTGTCATGTACAAAGAACTTTTCAACAAGGACTTTGGCTACTGTTGAGGCCTTTTGGTCTTTGGTGGGTTAGACCTGTGCATATCTCGTGAAGTAATCTATGACTACCACTACAGTTGCAATGCCTTTGGAATCTGGCTCGAGACTAAGAAAATCAATACAGACAAGCTCCATTGGTGCATTTGTGACAATATTGACCAGAGGGGCTGCTCTTTGTGGTGGAGCCTTGTGCTGAAGACACCTACTGCAGGTTTTAACATGTTATTCTATGTCTAGGCCCATTTTAGGTCGGTAGAAATGTGAACAGGTGAGATCAAGGGTTCTCTCACTACCCAGATATCCCATTTGGTCACGCAAAGCTTTTAGGACAATATTTTTGAATTTAGCTGGCAGTACTAGCTGTTTTCTCACAATTTCACCTTGACTGTCAGTTAGCTCTCAGTACAATAACTGTTCTCAAAGCCTGAGTTTGCTCCACTCTTGAAGAAGTAAGGCAGACTTGGGGTCACTGGACCGCATTTTTTAAATATCTTCCCCTTTCCGTAAAGCATTAATCACTGGCCTGATCATTGGATCATAGTACTGTTCCTTGCAGATATCAGCTGGAGTTAGCTTTGGTAAAGAACTCAAGTCTAAAGCTGCAAAGTTACAGTAGGCAATTGGCATGCATATTTCTGAAGGTTCCAAACAATCTGTCAGACAGTTCACAGTTTCAGAGGACAAGGTTTCTTCTGGGTCAAACTTGTGGCATAATGCTTTTACAGATTGCTTAGGGATATGAGGGGACCAAGAAGATGGTATCCATGTCCTTTGGCACAAGGCAGGGACTCGTAAGGCTCCCCTCCTTCCATACCCTCGATGGGACTGCTTTAGAGGACTCCACCTCTTTCAGGTATCTCGGCATCTGGCTGGACAGACACCTTGACTTCTCTGTACATATTGATGCCGTTCTGAAAAAACTAAGGCCTAAGCTTGGGGCACTTTACAGAAACAGCAGCTGCATCCTGCTCACTGCCAGGCATGACCTGGTACAGAAGATGATCATGCCCATTTTTGACTACTGCGACATAGTCTACGATGCTGCCCCACAGTCCCACCTATCCAGACTGGACTCTCTCTTTAACTCCTTCTGTCATTTTGCTCTTGATGCCCCCTCCCGTACTCATCACTGTGACCGCTACTGCACTCTCAACCTTCTTCTCCTACACTCCCGGCACACGCTTCATGGTGCTAAATTCATCTCTAAATTCTGGCTTGGCTCTCTCCCCTCATATATCTTCTCCTCTCTTGGCACCCCTATCCTCTCCCTCTATTCCCTGAGATCCCATGCTGACACTCGCACCCTCTTACTCCCCTGCAGAACCACTACCTCTGGCCAAAAAGCCTTCTCCTACCACCTGCCTAAAATGTGGAATGCTCTCCCTCCACAAATCTGCCACTCTTCTCCCTCTATTCCCTTACCATTGCATTGCACAACTACCTCACACTCTCTTGCACTTGCTCCTGACCCCCTTTCTTTATCTGTCTCCCTCTCTGTCTTTCTCTCCATCTCCCTCTCCCCCTCTCACCCCCCCTACTTGCACTTATACTTATAGACCAGCTCTTAAATAGGGGTGACTGGTTCCTATGTGCTCACCCTGCTGCATACTGCACTAGTGTACAGTCTGTATTTTATGCATTGTCAACCTTGTATCCTATTGCTTGATACCTGTACTGATTCTACTTTGTATGCTGCTCCTAAGATCTGCTTGCACTGAAACTCTACAACAGCCTATATTGCCTCATGTGCCATGTTCCTGTTTTATAACTGTATGTATTACACCATCTGTATGTATTTACCTGAATTTGTACTCTGTATATCTGTACTCTGTATATCCCTTTCCCCTTCCCCCAGGATGTACCGTGAGACAAGCATTAAGTTGCTCAGTGTATCTTTCCTGGTGAAACAATTAAATAAATAAATATGAACCCACAGTTGATCAAAAGGAGGTCTTCGTGAAAGAGCATCGGCATCTGTGGGGTTTAGGCTTGGTCGGTACTCCACCGCATAATCATAGGTTGCTAGAGGGGAAAGCCATCTGTATCCAGTAGCATCTAGTTTAGAGGTTGTTTGGACATATGTTAATGGATTATTATCAGTTCTGACCAAGATTTTAGCACCATACAAGTATTTGTGAAATTGATCAACTATAGCCCACTTGAGAGTGAGAAAGTCTAATTGATGCACTGGATAGTTTTTCTCTGAAGATGTCAGACTTCTGCTAGCAAAGGCAACAGGACGCAGTCCTTTCAGACGATCTTGATAGAGTATTGCTCCAAGACCACTCAAACTGGCATCTGTATGTAACACATAAGGCTTGGAATGATCAGCAAGTATGGGTGCGTGAGTCAGTCTGTAAATTATTTCTTATAAAGCAATGTTGCAGTCGGGCATCCATCTCTGCCCAAATGGCTCATTTGGTCTGAAATAGGTCTTTTTTAGCATCTTTGTCAGTGCCCTTCTTAAACTTCTTGTGAGCAGGGGGATACCATTAAGTTATGTTTAGTAGGGGGTGGATCACCTTGGTATAGTCTTTGACAAATCAGTGATAATAGCCACAGAATCCAAGAAACCACTGGAGCTCTTTCAAGTTGTTGGGCTTTTGTTAGCTGGTTAAGGCTTCCACCTTACTGGAGTCCATTTGTATGCCTTCTGATGACACAATGTGACCCACATACTTGACAGAACTCTGGAAAAACTGGCATTTGTCAATGGATAACTTAAGACCCAAATCTTTAAGTCTGTCCAATACTTTGAATAAGCAAGCCTCATGCTCCTCGAGAATTTTTCCAAAAACTATGACATCATCAAGGTAAACAAGACATTCCAAGAGATTCATATCTCCCACTCTACGCTCCATTAATAACTGAAATGTTGCTGGTGCACTCAATATGCCTTGGGGCATGGGGAGGAACTCATAGAAGCCCAAGGGACAAATGAATGCATTTTTTTCCCTGTCCTCAGGAGCCATTGGATCTGATAGTATCCACTTCAGAGGTAGAAAACTGAAAACCATTTACCGTAAATGCTTGAATAACTGCCGGATCTCGAATAAGAGCCTGCCTGAATAAGCGCCTGGTCAATTGCAGCCTTGAAATGTATAAGCACCTGGTTTAATTAAGCACCTGGTTTAGCATTGTCATGGTGTGAATGACAGCTGGGTATGGTTAAGCGGCTACAGACTAGTGCTTATCGCAGTGCAAAGCAACGCACAAAACAATGCACTCTAAGTTAAAACAATCCCCCACTTGACTAGGTGTTCACCATTCATAGTGAAACGATGCTACTTAAGCCTTTGCCACCTTCTGCTGAACACACCACAGCTATGATCGAACTGGACAAGCGAGAGAGAGAGAGAGAGAGAGAGCACTAACCAGCCCCTGATTTGGAGCTGAATTGTAAGAAACGACGGCTCCACAGCTACAATATCGATTTCAAACTGCAGGCTATTGATTATGTCTGAAGTGGTAACAGTAAGGAGAGTGCAGCTAGCAATTTTGGTGTGGATGCCAAACACATCAGGGAGTGGTGTAAGCAAGCAGACCAACTTCGAGCAATGGCTTCACAAGGTCGTCGAAAATTGGAAGGAGGAGGTCAGCGGCCAGTTTCTGAAACACTTGAAATGGAGCTGTATTCGTGGATTGAGTCAATGACAGCCCAGCATTTAAGGGTAACTAGAAAACCTGTCAAAAAAGAAGCTGTTAAAATATTTTCAAGAGCAAGTAAGAGGACAGACAAGCAATTTGCAGCAAGTGATGGGTGGTTACGTAACTTTTTCCTCAGGCATGGAATCACATTAAAATGCAAAAACACTGTTGGGCAGAAAATACCTGACACAGTAGCCTCTAAGCTAACCTCCTTTCTGCTGTTTGTTTGAAGCTTATGTATCAAAAGGGGCTTCTCCTTAGCACAGATCGGGGGAATGGATAAAACACCCATATGGCTGGACATGGCTGCAGATTGTACTGTGGATTTCATTGGTAGCAAATCAGTCCCTCTTAAAACTACAGGACATGAAAAGTCCAGAGTTACAGTGGTATTGGCAGCAAAAGCAAACGGCGCAAAGCTACCTCCCTTTATTGTTTTTATGGGTAAACGCCATGACAAAGAACTAGACACTGTGTTAGGTGTTGTGTCCGTTTACAGTGAGAATGGTTGGATGAATGAGGACCTGACTCACATATTGCTCAATCAGGTGTGGGGAACGCTAGCTTTTCCCCATAGACTGTTGGTCTGGGATGCCTACAGATGCCATATCCAAGAATCAACCAAGCGTGTCCTAAAGAAACTAAAAACTGATACGGTTGTCATCCCTGGTGGCTGCACTGGCCTTGTGCAGGCAGCTGATGTCTGCTGGAATCTCCCCTTTAAAGCATACTACGGGGAGCTTTATGAAGAATGGTTGTCAGAAGGGGAGAAGCAGTACACCTGAGGGGGGGAACCTAAAGCCTCCTAGCAGAGTCCAGCTCACAAAGTGGGTTAAACAAGCATGGGATACTATCCCGAATGAGCTTATCATAAAGTCATTCGTTGTCTGTGGTGTTTTGAATTCACTTGACAACTCACAGGATGAGAACATTAATGTGCTCAAACCAGATGGGATCCTATATGAGCAAAGGGAGGATGTCCTTATCAAGCTTCATACACTCTCTAGAAGTGGCATAAATACTCCCGAAGAGCCTGAACCAGAAGGAGATGCAGATGCTGAGGATGCTGAAGAGACAGCTGAAAATGAACTAGCTGTCTATTACAGTGATGACTGTGATGAATGAAATTTTTTTTCATAAAAAAATGTCATAAAATAAAAGTGATTTTAAGTGCAGATGCAAATATTGAGTGCTTGATTTTATTTTCTCAGGAAATGTTCTGCCAGTTTAATAAGCGCCTGCATTTGAATAAGTGTCTTGCTTGAATAAGCGCCCGGTGCAGAAGCAGCATGAAATAAATAAGTGCCCGGGCTCTTCAAGCATTTACGGTACCCCGTTTAGACAGTCTAGGACATCCTGTATACGTGGCATTTTATACTGGTCCAGCACAGTTCAGTTGTTGAGGGTCCTGTAATCAACACACATGCAAACAGATCAATTTTTTTCTGCACTACAACAATTAGGGAGGCATATGGACTGCTTGACTCTTGTATGATGCCAGCTGCTAACATCTCTTGTAAGTGATGTCAGACATTGTCTATGTCTGCAGGAGCTAGGTGTCTGGATCGCTCTCTGAAGGGCCTCTCTTCATGCTAGCAAATGTGGTGTTCAGCACCCATGACACAATCAACATCCCATTCCTTGAGGGAGAATACTTTGGTTCTCTGGGCCAGCTTGTTACTGATCCAGGTTCTCCAATTGTTAGGAAGAGGCGAATCCCCGAAATCAAACATATCAGGCGATACCTCACATCCTTTTCCAGCTTTGCACTGGGATGTGAGCACAGCAGTGTCAGCACAATAGACTTTAGCAAGGGTGCATCCTCTGTGTACTGTGATGTCTCAGTTTGTAACATTTTATATTTGTACCACCACTCGTCGGGCGTAAACATGAGCCTGGGCTGGAAGCACATTGCGTTTAATCAGCAGTCCTTTGGGTAATTTTCCCTTGTCTAGGGCATCCAGCATCAAAATTTTATTAGTGACATCTTTCCACAGCTGTACTTCGCCACTAATACTGCATTTTGCATTGTGAGGTAATGTAATAGTAGCAGGATCCTTCTTTCAAACCATCCCCACCAGCTCATCTTGATCACTTTGCTTGGGGCACAGGTGCTTCTTGTAGGTCTTTTGGATCAAGGCATGAACTTGCAGGGCTTTCCTGTCTTTCTCTTTTGTCTTTCTTCACATAGCTGGGCCAGGTGCCCAAACGTGTGTGTTGGTGCCAGTCAGTACAGGGATACCATCATAAAGTCTGGTGGAAGGGCAGACCAGGGCTAGCATCTCCACAGCATCTCCCACACCAGCCACAGAAGATGGAAAAGAAAGCCACACCTTTAAATAGCCAAGATAAGGGTATATTGTTTCACTTAACCCCAACACATGCAGTCCATCAAGGGATTGTAATGGGTGGTCAGATAAATGCTGCTCGTACCAGTCTTATTGTGACTTGAGACCCGCTGTCTAAAACTACTCGGACTGGAATCCCGTCTATGTGTACAGTAGTGTCCATGGAAGGGTCCCCCAATCTAGACCAGTCTGGAGAGACTTTGGGAGGAACCTGGATGGATGACATAGCCACAAAGAAATTGGAATTTGTATTACCTGAATGCCTCTGCAAGTGGTTTACTTTTTGGAGCTCCCCTTGGAGTCTGTTTACTACCTTTTCTAAATCCTTTTGAGACTGTCATTCTTTCTTCATATGCCCATCCTTACCACGCATGTGACAAAATACAGGTTCTTGAGTCTGTCTTGGCTGAAACACTACATCAGGAGCTGGTCTCCATTTCCAGTTAGAAGGCTGGGCAGGGTACACATTTGAGGCTGAAGCTGAAGTACTAACAACAGAAAATTGTGGTTCGGCATCTGTCTGCAGCATTGAAGGCGATGCGATATGTCTCAATAGTTCATTTATTGCAGCAGTCAGTTCACTTGTTTCAGTTTTTGAGTTTCCCTGAGCAGGAGACGCCTGACCGTGCACCCCTATCCCCATAGCAGACATGTTCTGAGAGGGACCAGGGTCTTTGTCTGTGGGAGGAGCCTTCATAGAGGCACCTGCTTTCATTTCTCTGACTTCTCTCAGCAGCTCATCTCTCAACAGCTCAGCCCAGGGCAGAACATTTTTAGCAGTCTCTGATTCAGAAGAGCTTTCCTGCACTGGGATAACTCGGGCAGTGCCCACACAAGACTTCCAATCTCTTTCCTCGCCTTCTGTCTCCCTGAGTTCTTTTATCAGGTCACAATAATCAGGTGGATTACCCCTTCTATCCCAGAGCTTTAGCTGGATAATTTGCAATTTAGAATATTTGGCATATTGTAGTATGTGATCCAATCTCACACTCTTCAGTTTGCTGGCTGATACCCCACCCTTCTGGTAAACTATCTGGAGGGCCCTCTTCAAGCGAGTAACACACGCAGACAGACATTCCCCTTTCCACTGTTTGGTGCCCTTGAATTGCCACATCAAAGTTTCTCCTGATTCAATGCTACCAAAAACACCTTCTAGTGCAGACAGGTACTTTTGCGCTGAAGCATCAGGATTTGTGGACCTCAGAAACCTAATTGCTTCCAAAGCGGGACCCTTCACACTTTCTATGATCCTTTTTTATTTCTCTGCCTCTGCACACTGCCACTCGAGTACCAAGGGGGCAACATAGTCTATCCAGGTCTCCCAAACATCCTCCCCTTGGGGGGTGGGAAGAGTGCCCAAAAATATTCTCAGCCTGCGGTAAGAGTCATGACTAACTGTAGGCACAGGAGTGGATTCCGGTACTGGTGTGGGCATGGGAGCTTGTTAAGGGACAGGTGATGGGGATGATGTGGGCAGTGGGGAAGGATCACCCCCAGCTGGCAAGAATAACTTTTTAAAGTCCTCTACGGTTTTACCCTACTCCAATAACAACTTGGCAAACTTTTCCTCAAAGGTCTTGGATAATGGTGGGGGCTTGTTCTCTAAGGGGTCCTTACTATCTTTTGTCACCACTCTCCAGGCAGCTGTGGACCCTTCAGCAGCAATAGTCTGGGGCACCTTAATGCTGTCCATGGGGTTGCTACACTTCACTAAGGCCATTAAGGTCTGGGCAGTCAAGTCAGCATGTTGGCTTACAACTACAGCTTTTCCCAAGCAATCAGTTTTTGAAAGTGCACCTTCCACAGTGTCTTTACTAGTGCCCAGTGGTATATCCAGTATTAACAAGGCATTGTAGGGGTCAATCTCGTGCTCCATACATCATCCCACCAACTGATGCAAAGCCATTTCTACAGTGGTACCCATTAAATGTTTCGCAGTAATTTTAAATTTTGACCACTTGGGGGGTGCTAATCCCAAGCGGTGCCTCCAAGATGTAACCCCTAGGTGGCACTATCCTAAGGGCTACTATCCCTGCCTGCGTGACTAGGTGTAGGTTGAGAGGCCTGAGCTCCCTGAACGGGTGCGTCCACCCAGAGGAATGGTTCTGGGGTAGTGTACCTGCTGTTGGTATAGCCCTCCAGGATGCTATAACCCCCACCAACCCCTCTAGTGGCCTAAACAGTATAGCAGCAAAGCATTCACATGTACCAAATAGCAGTAATGGTTTGCTCACACCCCTTGCACTTACCAACAGGGCTGGATCCTCCGCAGCTGCCCTGAAGATCCCCTGTAAAGTAAGACCTGTAATGCAACAGTTCAATGGCAGTACAGTACCACCACCAAAAAGGTACACATTAGCCAGGTTAACTGCAAAAAGAACAAAATCTGATTTATTCAGGGAAGTGAACAGGAGAGGGGCATGAATCCAGTGGATGATTAACAGATCTGATTAATTCAGGCTGAACATGCATACACAGTGAGTCCCTTGTATACAGTCACACAATCCTGGGTACCTATTTGCTAAGCAGGCTAGCCTGAAGCGATGCCTGGAGTAGGCCGACATTGCAGCTTTTATTGGGGCCCTTAGGAGAGAAAACAATTAGCATGCACATCAACCCAGAATTCGTAATCCGGAGCTGGCTGGCTCAGTTCGTTGTAATAAACCCAAACAAATAAATCAGATGACAAACAATGATTGCAGCTTTGTTGCAGGGAGCTACCCTGTTTGGTACTCGTGCTAGCCAGACCAGGAGTCAGGACTAACAAGATGAAGACCTTTGGATGTTGTTCTGGTTTGCCAGGGGAAGCAGGGCCCACAAGACTCACCAAGGTGGTTGCTACCTGTTCGATAGTTTTGAGCAGGGAACCGAATCCCTGAGCGGGTCTTTCATCTGAAATGTCTCTGTGATGGGAGCGGCAGTCTGGGCCAAGATGGCAGGGCCCAGACCAGAGCAGGCAGTTCAGATTTAGTCCATGAGAGTACTGGAGCAGCTTCCAGCTAGCATAACACACTTGAAGATGGGGAACCAAAATGTGACCCATACTTCAGCACACTTATAAGCAGCACAACTCTTAGTCACAGTTCGGGTAAAGTCCGGTTGCAATTTAGCAGAAGTTCTGTGCAAACCTCTCAATCTGTGACTCACTTCGGTACCTGGCAGGCTGATCACTTCTGGAGCAAGTCTTCAGTCCCAAATTCAGGCAATGATCACTCTCTTTCTTTTCAGGCTTCAGATCTCAAACAAAGGAATTAGATTTAAATCCAGCTTTCACATTCACAGGATTTCTCAGTGAAAGATGTAACAGGCGGGTCGGTGCAGCCTTCCCGCCAATTCTCCCATGCTCCTATGAGGAGCAGCTGCTCGATGGCTTCAGCTGTTCACTCTCCAAACACCAGCTCACAACTGACTCTGCTGCAGGCAGTTCTCGGGATGTCCTCTGGGATCCAAAAGGTTTGGTTGGCTGAGGCAACTGTCTGTCACAGCAAGGGCTCCCCTCTAGGTCCATTTAGGTGCCAAACCTTAAAAACTGCAATTCATACAGATTTCAATCCCACAAGACATTTGGGGACAGTCTCCATTTTAGGTCCCCTGAAGTTGGATTGGTCCAACTCTGGCAGTCCAGAAACAAAATGGTGGCTGTTATGCAAAAAGTCCAAGCTGCAAGGGAAGGCAGGTTAAACAAACTTCTATACTATTATTAATAAGGCAGATACACAGTAAATGAACACAGTTCCTAACAGAGCTCCCTCTGTGTATGTAGTGACTGCAGAAAGGAGCAGAAATACCACTCACCTGGCCGGTCACAAGCCCTAAACTATTGGGACCCAGCCAGGACTAATTTCTAACACAGCATAATGACTCTCTTAAAGAGACAGGAATGGAAGCTGTCTGTAGCACTCTCTTGCAGACACATACAGCTACTGCAGACACAGGACACCATCCTGACAGTGGGCATTAGGCAGCCCAGGAATCCATTTTAGTAAACCCCAATTTGTAGGGGGTTACATTACCAAGTATTCCTACCGTCTAAAAAAAAATGACAAAAAATGTAGTTTTAATAAAAGTTTTAAAATTTGTTCTTACCTTTTGCTAAATGAGTCATTGTATAATAGGAATAATGCAGGACAGGGTGTGTGCCATGTTGGGATAACATCACTTCTCAGGTGTTGGACGCAGTCAGCCTGCGGCCTTGTGCCCAACCACTTAAGGTGTGACGTTATCCCAGCACGACACACACCCTGTCGTGCATTATTCCTTTAATAACCAAAGTCTTGGAGTCAGCCTCCTTCCTCAGGGTTACACTGCTTTAAATTATATTGAAGGGAGGGCTGAAGCCCGAGGTTCTGTGTGGGGGATAGCTCCTCCCACTTCATATAGTCCACACTTAGTGTGATTTGTTACCCCATGTTGTTTCACACTTGGCTCCTGTGTGGTCCATGTGGCTGTGCTTCCTTGCTTTCCCTGCTTCTGCTTTGCTCATTTTTCATCCCCTTTTCCCTCCCATGCTGCTTTTGGTCGCCTGCTGTCATCCTCCACCATGCTGCCTTTGTTTTGTGGTGCTTGTACTCTGCTCATCTTTGCTTCTGTGCCAGCTGTTTTTTTCTCCTGTTTCTTCATGAGTGTCCCCCATTCACGCTTGTTTATTTCTCTTTCTGCATCGTTCATCTGCCCCTTTCCTCCAGCTTCCCTTCTGGCTCCTGCTTTCAGCATTCCTCCCCTTCCTCTTTGTGTTCTGTACTTCTCCCGTTTCTTCCCCATCTTGCTCCTGCTGTTGTACCTTTTTGCTGTGCTTTATTGCTCCTGTGCTCCCCCCGTTTGTCCATTTTGCTGCTGCTTTGTTTTTGGGCTTTCTCCTTTTAGAGCCATGATCTGTGCATCCCGTGCTTCCAGGTTGTGACATCACTATCAGACTGTCTTAAAGCTATACACCCCATTCCTGTATATACCTTGAGCATCAGTGCTTTTCCTGCTCTTGTCTACACCCCATTATATGTGCCCCCTTTCACTGAGCTGCATCATTCTTCCTTGTTCCCTCGTCCTTCCTGCTTGCTACTCTAGTTCTGATGTTATTGTCCCATTCTTCTAAGCAACAGCTAGCTGCTCTTTCACTGTGCAGGCCTCACCAACAGTTCATTGCTTTCCACTCTCCATATATCCATACATGCTGAAGTATTCAAGTGAAGGTGGGCTTTCCTGGTCTACCAGAGATGGGAGTTGTGTTGCTAATCATTTAACCATTCTACATCTACCACAATACACAGCTGGTATTGGCATTGTGGCATCGCTCACTCTACAACTCTCTGCATCTACTGCAATACGCAGCTGGTATTGGCATTGTGGCATTGCTCACTCTACCAACTCTCTGCATCTACTGCAATACACAGCTGGTACTGGCACTGTGGCATCGCTCACTCTACCAACTCTCTGCATCTACTGCAGTACACAGCTGGTATTGGCATTGTGGCATCGCTCACTCTACCAGCTCTCTGCATCTACTGCAATACACAGCTGGTATTGGCATTGTGGCATCGGCCACTCTACCAACTCTCTGCATCTACTGCAATACACAGCTGGTATTGGCATTGTGGCATCACTCATTCTACCAACTCTCTGCATCTACTGCAATACACGGCTGGTATTGGCATTGTGGCATCGCTCGCTCTACCAACTCTTTGCATCTACCATAATATGCAGCTGGTATTAGCATTTTGAAACATAGAAACATAGACTTTGATGGCAGATAAGGACCGCTTGGCCCATCTAGTCTGCCCATTTCCCTACCTACAGGATAGGCTGCAGATCCTAGTTAACCAACAGCCTATTTCTTCCTACCCTCCACAAGAATTGCCTTATGTCTGTCCCATGCATTCTTGAATTCTCCCACAGTTTTAGACCCCACAACCTCCTCAGGAAGGCTGTTCCATGCATCCACTACCCTCTCTGTGAAATAATACTTCCTCACATTGCCCCTGACCACCCTCCTTCTATCTTTAAATTGTGTCCCCTTGTTCTTGCAAGTCTCTTTTCTGAAAGATGCTACCCTCTTGGACTTCGTTGATTCCACTGAGGTACTTAAAAGTTTCTATCATGTTCCCCTCTCCTTCTTTCCTCAAGGGTATACATATTAAGCTCCTTTAGTCTCTCCTCATCACTGCCTTCTCTTGCAGACCCTGCACCATTTTAGTTGCCCTCCTCTGGACTACCTCTATCCTGTCTATGTCCTTGCAGAGATGGGGTCCCAGAACTGGACACAGTACTCCAGATGGGGTCTCACCAACTGTCTGTACAGAGGATAACAACTTCCTGTTTTCTGCTGCTGATGCCTCTCCCTATACATCCCAGTATCCCCCAGCCCTCCCTACTGCCTTCTCACATTGCTTGCTAACCTTAAGGTCATCTGATATGATTACCCCAGGTCCCTTTCTCTTTTTGTTGTTGTTACTACCTCCCCACCCATTGTGTATTCTTCCCCTGGGTTCTTGTTTCCCAGGTGCATTATTTTGCACTTCTTTGCATTGAATCCTAGCTGCCATACTTCTGACCATTCCTCCAACCTTGCCAAGACCCTTTTCATCCTTTCCACGCCTCCTTGTGTATCAACCCTGTTGCAGATCTTTGTGTCATCTGCAAAAAGGCATACTTTTCCTTCCAGTCCCTCTGCAATGTCACTGATGAAGACATTAAAAAGGACTGGACCCAATACTGAACCCTGTGGTACCCCACTAGTAACCTCTCTTTCTTCAGAGTGAACTCCATTTACAATTACCTTCTGTGTCCTGTTGTGCAGCCAATGTTTTACCCAGGCTACCACCCTGGGACCCACTCCCAGGCTGGTTAATTTGACTATTAATCTTTTGTGTGGGACTGTGTCAAATGCCTTGCTAAAGTCTAGGTAGGCCATGCCCACAGCCCCTCCCTGGTCTACTACTTTGGTCACCCAGTCAAAGAAACCTATTAGATTCGTCTGACATGACCTTCCCTCTGTGAATCCATGCTGCCTTGGGTCCTGTGCTCCACTGGCCTCTAGGTACTCAACTATTCTTTCCTTCAGAATTGACTCCATCACTTTCCCTACCACAGAGGTCAGACTGACAGGTCTGTAGTTTCCTGCCTCTGTCTTGGTCCCACTTTTGTGAAGGGGAATCACATCCGCCTTCCTCCAGTCCTCAGGTACCACACCATCCTCCCATGATTTATTAAAAAGAGTAGCCAGTGGTTTCACTAGTTCCTCCTTAATTCTTTTAGAATTCTGGGGTGAATTCCTTCAGGACCCATTGCTTTGTCCACCTTCAGTTTTAGGAGTTCTTGCAGAACCCTTTCTTCTGTGAAAGGACTGGGATCGACCCCCCTATCAAGAGTGCTTCTGTTAATTGGATTAGGCACTTCCCCCTCCTCTTTTGTGAATACTGAGCAGAAATATTCGTTCAGTATCCCTGCTTTTTCACTGTCCCCCTCTGCCCACCCACCGTTCATTCTATTCAGCCTCACTATCCCTCCCTTTGTCTTTCTACGCTCGCTGATGTACCTATAAAAGGTTTTATCCCCCTTCTTAACTGAGTTGGCTATCTTTTCCTCAGTTTGGGCCTTTGCTATTCTGACTTCCCTCCCTGCTTCCTTCTGCCGTAACTGGTACAGCTCTCTGTCCTGCTCCTTCTGTGTTTCCTTATACTTCTGGAATGCTATCTTTTTCTTCCTGACTTTCACAGCCACCTCTTTTGAGAACCATAGTGGCTTTTTCTTTCATTTTGATTTGTTTATTTAGTTTATTGGCATCAGCCTCTCTACCAATTCTCTGCACCTACTGCAATACATTGCTGCGTATTGGTATTGTGGCATTGAAACTGAGGACAAAACAGCTCAACTGCAACAGTGTGTGCAGAGTAACAAAATATCAGCAGGAAGACAAAACTAGCACAACTCTGAACTGCAAAAATGATTTAATCAGCAATTAACATAGTACCACATAAGAGCCAAACACAGATGTGATCAAAACCCTGGCCAGTTTTGCACTGTGTGCATCATCAGAGGGATACGCTACCTAGTCAATTGGGGTCATTTAAACAACAAGCTTAAAGACACAGTACTGGTATCACTTGTAATGACTTAATAGTACTAATAGGTTTAAAATGTATGTGCAAAAATAGTGAGGAAGAAAATGCAAATATTTATTTATTTAGTTTTTGTTGACCGGGTAAGTGCACTAGACAAATCCTCCCTATTTTCAGGCACGACCCGGGGGAAGGGATACAGATGAATGCCAGCTGACCTTGAACCAGATTAAGCTGTTGGTGGTATTTTTAGTGAATGAGGGAAATTTGGCCAGGACACCTGGGAAATTCCCTACTCTTTCAATAATTGCCATGGGATCTTTAACATCCCCCTGAACTACCACCAATCCAGGCAGATGGGACCTCGGTTTAACGTCTAATCTGAAAGACGGCACCTCAGAAGTGCAGCACCCCTCTCATGCTGCACTACAGTGTCAGTACTGGGATATTAACCCAAGTGCCAGATATGGGAACTGAACCCACAGCCCTCTGATCTCCGGCCTCAGAGGCGAGTGTGCTACCTACTGAGCCACTGACACTGTAAATATTATATATAATATTATATAAATATTAACTATAATGAAACATGAAATAGAGCACATTATAATAAAACTCTACAAACTAAACCCACACAGACCCACATGACCCAAAAAGAAAATAAAAAGTGAAAAGCAACGGGATTACTAGTAGCATAAGGCTGTGAATCCATCCTGGTCCTCTATTTTAAGTCTCTCAGTGCTTGCTGAAAGACAATTATTAGCCAATGTGTCTCAACAGCACCCTGTCAAGAGAACATGTATAACAGTTAGTGCTAAGCGAAATCAGTCACAATGATATACATACACACACACATACACCTGTATAATAATCAGCAATTCTCATTAGCAAAGGAATATCAATTTATTTATTGAAATGTTTCACCAGGAAAGCACACTGAACAACAAGTTGCTCATCTCCCGGTGCGATCGGGGGAGGGGGGTACAGTTGGATGAAGAATTAGACATACAGTTTAACATTTAACATATCTGAGAAATTAAACATTCAGTTACATTTGTAACAAGACATATACTTAAAAAATATCATAAATAATCATACAGTTGCATTTGTGACATAACATACAGTTAAATATATCATACCTGTGGAATATGCATTTAATTACAAGTGGCATATCTGAGGAACATAGTACATAGCAGTGAAGGGAGAGGAGAGCATTCTGAGAAGCAAGCTGAGTGGGTGGAAGGTTTAATAGGTGATGTGAGTCATGGAGAGGAGCAGAGGCATAGGAGGACAGTTAAGAAGGGTTAAAGCAGGAACAGTTAGATGAGAGAAAGTTATGTAAGGCAGAGGCAAGGGAGTAGTAGTAGCAGGAGGACTACCATATTTGGGGGGGAGGGAGTTCCAGATTTGCAGGAAACAATGGGTAAAGCCTGACTGACAGATGAGAGTGGCTCGATGGGGGACCAACAAAGGGTGAGTGTCAGAGGATCTGAGGGAGTGGGAGGGGGGAGGTGGGGAAGAGAGTGAGCATGAGAGGTAGGAGGGAAGTTCTTTTAACCAAAATTTAGAAGTGAGTTTGGCACCTGTTGGCAAGCAGGGGAAGGGACATGGTGTTATTAGGATTTATTATTTTTTTATACATTTAAGGATTTGTATCCTGTCATTGAGACCCAGTGCTCTCAATGCACCAAATGTACAGATCCAATATGACTCATGCTGGATCAATTTCTCATCCAAATCTCTCCCTAGGGGTCTCAAAGTAACCTGCTCAATGCCACAGAATTTAAACATATGATTCATTCTTTTTTGTCCCTGCTTCTTGCTATGGTTGCCAATGTATTCTCTGTGTCTTCACCAGCTACTTGGGGAACACTTAACTACAACCATCAACAAACATTTAAACTAATTTGCAGGGGAGAAGGGTTAAGCTGCACCAGTGACTCCAGCACTGAACAAGAAACAAGTATAGTAGAACTTAAACCTTTAAGGAGGCAGTATGGTGCAGTGGTTTAAGGCTCTGTGCTGCAAATCTGGAGACATGGGTTTGAATCTCACAGCCCCACTTGCATACTGTGTGACCCTGAGCAAGTCACTTAGCTTCCTCATGCTCCCAGTTTGCACCTGTAAACAAGTTTTCAGCTTAGTGTGTCTCACCTGGTTAAATAATTGGAAAAAAAAATAATGGGAAGAAAAATAACTTTGGAAACTCCCTAAGAACACTGTTACTTAATGCCAGAAACTTGAAGAGTAAAATAGACAAACTGCACAAATTATTAGCCTCTAAAGATATTCACATTTGTGGGGTTACTGAAACATGGTTCAAGGATGGGGATTGGAAAACCGACATAACTGGTTATTTAAAAATATGTAAAAATTGAGCTACATAAAAAGGGGGTGGTGTTGCACTGTCTATACAGGATTCCCTTACGGCCTATGAATTTAATCACAATGAACTTAATAATGAGTCCACTTGGGCCAAAATAAAGACACATCAGTCCTTCTTTAATATTGGTCTTATATATCGGGTCCCTAATACAGTCCAGGAACAGAACAATAATTTGATAACTGAAATAACTAATCTTAATATAAAAGAAGATATAATACTTATGGGAGATTTTAACTTCCCATATATATATATTAGAATAGAATGTCAGGTAGTAATAACATTGAAAATCAATTTATTGATGCTACAGTAATGCAGAATTTAGAACAAATCATTGACTGTCCCACTATAGAGGGAATAATATCTTAGATCTAGTGTTTTCTAATAACCAGGATTCCGTAGAAAATATCGAGGTCATGACTCCTCTGGCTGATAGCGATAGTAACCCTATCCTTTTGGAATATAAAGTTAAACATTACATAAATAATGGTAAAAATATATTATTGGATTACAATAAAGTGAACTTCCAAAGGATAAAAAATTACCTAAATAAAATAAATTGGAAAAATGAACTTAGGGCAAAATGCTTCAACAAAACATGGAAAATAATACATAACCATATTAATTTCTATATTGAAACCTGGGTCCCCTCTAGACATAAATACATCAAATCAAGGAGAGCCCCTGTCTGGTGGACTCACAAGTTAAATAAGCTAATAAGGAGAAAGAAAATATATTACATGGCCTACAAAAAGAATAAGACTCCAGATAATTGGCTCAAATTTAAAACATTAGCTAAAGATATTGAAAATTCAATTAAGAAAGCCACTGAACTTGACTTGGCAAACAAGATCAAGGCCAACAGCAAGACATTTTTTAGCTGTGTAGGTAGCCTCAAAGGCAAACAACCATCAATAGGCCCCTTAAAAATCGATGAGATGGTTTTAACCAGAGAGAAAGATATGGCAATCAAATTCAATTCATACTTTCTGAGTGTGCATAACCCCACAACCAATACTCAATGGCATATTGAATTAAACAGTAAAAAAATAGAATTTCAAATAACTGATATTATTGAAGGTATTATTGGTCTTAAATCTAATGGTTCTCCAGGGCCTGACGGCATTACACCAAACTTCTTAAAGAAATTAGTCTTCCAACTTGCGGAGCCATTAACAGTCCTATTTAACAGATCCATCTTGGAGGGTAAGGTGCTCGAAGAATGGAAAATGGCAGAGGTGATTCCAATCTTCAAGGGGGGGTAGAAGAACAGAAGTAGGAAGCTACCGTCCCATAAGTTTGACCTCAGTAATTGGAAAACTTATGGAAAAATTTACTTACAAACATATTTCAACTCATTTAATAAATAAAGGGCTAGTTGATTCAACTCAACATGATTTTACATCTGGAAGATCATGTTTGTCAAACCTAACCAGTTTTTTGAACCAGTCAGCACAGCCTTAGACAAAAATTTCCCTGTTGATATCGTTTTCCTTGATTACTCAAAAGCCTTTGACAAAGCCTCTCATAAAGTCTTAATAAATCAACTTGTACACATAGGGTTAAATAACTATCTTATCAGATGGATCTCTTCATGGTTAAATAATAGAATTCAGTGTGTAACCATTAAAGGTCATTCGTCAGCCTGAGGCTGTGTCACTAGTGGCGTTCCTCAGGGCTCTGTACTTGGTCCAGTACTTTTTAATATTTTAATATCATCCCTACCATGCTCTAATAGAGTATGGGTTGGAAAATATGCTGATGACTGTAAACTGGGTTGTTTGATAAATAATTAAGATGATGCCAGTTTCTTGCAAAATAACTTGAATGCACTCACAAACTGGGCTAAAGAGAGTGACATGTACTTCAACCTTGATAAGTGCAAAGTGATGCACATGGGGGAAACAAACATGTATACATATCAAATAAATGGTACCATCTTGTTAACAGTTACAGAAAAAAAGATCTGGGTGTAATAGTTACGGATGATTTAAAATTTGATACCCATGCATTAGTTACAGCCAAAAAATGTCAAAAACTAATGGGATGTATACTTGGGAATATTAAGAGTAGAGAAATGGAGGTGATGGTTCCTCTGTTCAGTGTATTGGTGAGACCACATATGGAGTACTGCTCCCAGTTTTGTGCTCCTACATCTAAAAGGACTCAGAAATTATATGAAAATATACAAAGGAAAATGACAAGAAATATAAGATCTACTAAGAATATGAGTTATGGAAACAGGCTCCTTAAGTTGAATCTTTATTCAACTAAATATAGGCAGGAAAGAGGAGACCTTTGTCTAATATATAAAACCTTACAGGATGTGTACATGTCAGAAACTCTTGGGTTCAGGAGGAATCCAGGTATTGATAGTACCAGAACCCATAAACTGAAATTGAGGGGTGGATCTAATGCAGTTAAGCAAAGTAACTATTACACACAAGGGGTGATAACTAAATGGAATAAGCTTCCAAGTTTTGTTGTAGATAGCCCTAATATAAGTACTTTTAAATTCAACTTGGACAACTTTATGAAAGACAAGAAATTTTTATTCCACCAATGAGTGGGTGGCGAGTTCATTAAAGGGCTACATGCTCTCTGAACTTGTAACCCACTATGAAACTATACTACATAGGTGCTCCCCATGTGGATTTTCACTTTTTACTTTTCTTTTGGGTTACGTGGGTGTATGTGGGTTTCGTTTGTTGTTTAAATGATCCTAATTGACTAGGTTGCTCACCCCTCTTATGATGCACACAGTGTGAAACTGGTCAGGGTTTTGATCACAAAAGCCTTCGGCTCTTATGTGGCAGTATGTTAATATTTGATTAAGCCATTTTTGCAGTTCAGAGTTGTGCTGGTTTTGTCTCCCTATTGTGGCATCAGCCATGTTACCAACTTTCCACATGTGCCGCAATACGCATTTCCGTATTGAAATTTTGGCATTGGCCTAGCTACCAACACTGCATCTTCCCCAATATGCATCCAGATATTGGTGTTTTGACATCTGCTATGCTACCGACACTCTGTATCTGCCATGATATGCATCCACATATTGCTATTTTAACATCTCTTTACCATTCGACTCTCCTGCAAACCCAAAAGAAACTCCTGCAAGCCCCTGGACTCCTTCCTAAGCTCCATGCTCGTACCTGGGATGTACAAATCTTGCTACTCCAGTTGTGGTTGGATCATTCCCTACCATCTGGCTGACCAAAGACATCTGGGTTCCGACATTCAAAACATTGCCCAGGCGCAAAACCAAGTGTGCCTACTCAAAGCAGGCTTTGTGCAGAAGCTCAATATTAAAAAGTCCGGTTAGCAAGGGCAGACTTGGTTTGTGCCAAGCAAAGGACAGATAAGGGTGCAATGTAAATTAATGGGTGGGGACCTGAATATTGGTGCAGTCCAATAGAGTATGAGCGTCTTGCAATGCCATTGTGCACAGTTCCCTTGCACAGTGCACATACCGCTGATTGAAACCCGACTTATCTACACACAACCTTGGTGGTTGGTGGTAGAAGTGTGGCGGCCCCCCCAACTCCCACACAGCACTGCATGGTGGTTTAGTGGTCCCACCCCCTCACTGATTGCCATCTTGTTCCAAACTAATATAGATCCCCTGGTGGTCCAGTGGTCCCTCCCCCTTCACTGATCGCCATCCCATTCCAAAAGAATATAGAACTCCCTGGTGCTCTTGTGGTCCCTCCCCTATTGCCTACCACCATCTCGTTCAAAATAAAATTATCTCTGGATGCTACTGGTCACTTCCCCTGCCCAGTTCATCACCTTACTATAACAGTATTCTTCTGGTGTCTAGTGTACCCCTCCATCCTGATCCTCTGTATGGTAACATAATCCATGCTGCGGTGGTCTGACTGGATCCCCTTCCCCACCCTCGTCAGGCATCCACCACCCCGCTCCCATCCCAAAACCAGAGTTGGTAGACCAGCACAGCCCTACGTGTGTTCACCACAGCTGTTCACCAACTGAGGCTGTCACTGAGCCTGTACAGTATTATGCTGTATGCGTAAGTGACAGCTCAGTCGATGTCCGCCATGGTGAACAGACTAGGGCTGTGCTGATCCTTTAACTTGGTTTTAGGATAGAAGAGTGGGGTGGTGGCTCACTAGCCAGGGTGGGGGCGGGGGTTCTATTAGACTACCAGGGAATGTGTTACATTACCTATACAGAGGATCGGGGATTGGGGAGGTTACACTGGACACCAGGGAATACTTTTTATAGGTACTGGGTGGATGATTGGGCATGGGAAGTGACCAGTAGCCTCAAGGGATAATTTTATTTCTGAATGGGATGGTGATCGACAAGGAGGAAGGGACCACTGGACCACCAGGGAGTTTAATGTTATTTCTGAATGGGATGATGATTGGTGAGGAGGGAGGGACAACTAGACTACTAGGGAGATATATTTAATTTATTATGGGGTCAGTTACATAGGTCCCTTTGAATATGGGGATTTTTGCCCAGGCACAAAGCACTATGCACTGTGTTGTGGGGGCCATGTCTGCCCGGCACTAGATGGCTTAGCATCAGGTCTCACTGGCCCTATATTCAATGGAATAGCACCTATGTGTCATTCCACTGAATATTGCAGTTTTGGACACCTGGGCAACAGCAGGAGGCAGCATAAAGTTTTGCCCTCTGCTTTACCCAGATTTGAATATCAGGTTTCCAGCATCTAATCTCTATTTCGGCCTGCAACAGGAATTATAATATTGATACCTCACTTCCAAATCTCATTCTTTTTGGGGTTAGAATCTCAGTCAGCCCATTCCTCAAAAGGGACCAGCTCCTTCATCAGATATTCAAGACTTCATAGCCCTACTTGCCTTAATTTTTGATATGCAATCCCATTTTGTGACTATTAAAGTTTGCTCCCTGTCTCAGCCTACTGCAACTTCTGATCCTGCATTCACTGTACTGACATTACATCTACCAGCCATGCTTCTGTCACCCTGGCTCCTCTGTGTAATACTCCACATCAGTTATCTACCCTCCTTAGAGCCTCCACTGCTCCAGACTTCAGTCTAGTGATGACTGAATTGTATCCTGCAGCAACATTCCTGTGATATGAAGTTTAGGGATCCCAGATTCTGGAGGAAATTTACTGTGCCTACCATAGTCTTAACATTCAGCCTCTACACTCGCATGATTTATTTTGCATTGTCATCCAGCCTTGATGACCCAGACTCCTTCCTACATCTTCTCACTGATTCAAGTGTCCTTTATGGAGGACCCTATTTCTACGATTCCCCATCTAGCCTGCTACACTAATGCCACAGCCACATTGGAACATTTCATTACCAAAGTACATTGGACATTCGGCATCCTTCTCCACCAATCCAGCAAGCCTAAATCTTCCATCAGCCTCTTATTTTGCTCCTTTGCCAAAGCTCTCTTAAACCTTCTGTACTCTTCCATCCATCAAATCAACTGAATATTCTTGCCTGGCCTAGTCAAATCTTGGGAGTCAAGCCAACTGACTTGAAAGAGCACATGGAGACTGCTCGAAAATGTTTGGCTTTATTCTGAAGTAGCAGGTCCTTTTAAACAATAAAGTGGACTTTAGAATCAGATACCCCATTGTTTCTTTGGGTTTTCTTTCACTGGAGAAACCTGAGCTTGACTCTTCTGTGTGCTAAAACATCCATCAAGCTTGTATTTCAGTCCTTTACCAAAGCTCTCTCAGACCTTCTGTACTCTTCCATCCATCAAGCAAACCGAACTTTCTAGCTAGGCTGATTCAGATCTTGGGAGTCCAGCCAACTGGCCTCATTTGTAACTCTCTTGCTGCCCTGGATTCCTGCACATATTTTATATTGACAGCACTATGGCTCCATCATGCTCACTATATTTTCCTGAAAGTTCCCAACCTCCTCAATTGTCAATCGTTCCTCCATCTACTTCGGTCAGCTTACTTACCCAAAAGTAGATACTGCTCTTGTACAAAGTAATCACTTGTCCCTCAAGACAGTGTACAATTTTCTGACATTCACAAGGGCTGTCCAGTCAAAGTAATTGTTTCATTTTCACTTCCAATTCATACCTTTTCATCATCTCCATCCTTCAGCAGACTCAATCATAACTTCATCTCTTGCGATTCGGTGATGTCACAACTTAGAATGTCATCTCCCGGAAGCATATGCCAGCATGTCGGCCATTCTAACTCAAGCCACCCAAGCTACTTATACTACAGTGTAACAGCCCCAAGACTCACCTTGGCTGTTTCCATGGCCTTTGCATCTCACCTGGAAATACCTCTGAGGGGGATGGCCTGGATTTAGGAGTGAAGAGAAGAAATGGCATTGTGCCTCCACTCTTACCACCCCCAGGAAATATATAATAGCTGCTCCCAAAGACCCTCCCCCACACAAAAACCATTCCCCCTTCTTGCAATGATTCGCAGTACCAGAATATAACATGAACAAGTAACAGGATTTATTTTGGGGGAAGGGGAGAAAAAGGAGGAAAAAGGCACAACAAAAGTAATAACTGGCTGAAACAATTTCACCTCACATAGTCCCCACCTCCCACCTATGGGTGCACTCAGATTCCCAACTGTAGCTGCCCAAAATGTCCATAAAGTCCCTTTGACAGGTACCACACCACAGTGTCGACTTCACTGGGAATCTATCGCTGAGGCCCAAATAATTTAAACAGCAGAAACAATGAGACTTCAGGTCTGGGCACAGTTTTCTGGCAGAGTCCTACCCAGGACCTAACCCCCTAATTTCAACCCAACTAGCTAGCTAAATAATGACTCCCCAAAGTCGCCGATCAGGGCTACTTACAGTACAGCAGTTCAAGGGGGTTCAGCAAACTGACTTTGACTGTACCATGGCGTATCTCATTGGTGGTGCACCGCCTCAGCAGCAGGGCTAACTGAAGGAGTTGTATAACACTGTCCTTCACCTGCCAGGCCTTACCAACTTCATCTCTGAGGCCTTTGTAGACAGTGCTCACCAGGTAGGCCTTTTGCAATCTTCCTTAACTTGTCTTCCTTTCTTCAGTCTAGGGACAGGACTGGTGTGGTCCTCTATACCCCTCTGTTGCATACCCTTTTCAAGCACAATTCTCAGCTGGACTTCAGCTCAATCTCTAGCCCCAGTACTCACACTTTGGCTTCTCTAGGCAATGCAGTGGCTGGACTCTTGCCCAGTCTCTAGCTTCTGCACACACAGTCTCTCAGGCTTGTAGCACTTGGAAGTCCCAAATACTGTAGCGCTTACCCCACCAAGGGGAGAACACAGTGGCTCACATTTTGTTCACACAGCTACAGCATTTGGAATTTCGGCTGCACACTTACCCAGTCTCTGTTCTCTTACTGCAGCTCCCAATCTTTCTTTCTCCAGTCACAAACTTCCAAATTCATCTTATAGCAGCACACTCCACACTCTCTTCCTCTCTCTGGCAGCAGCACTGTTCTTTAGGCATGCTGCCCAGTTGAAACAAGCTGGGGCTGAATTGCCTATTGGGGTCTGGTGCAGGTATTGGGCTGGGTAGCCTTCAGTAGTCTCTTATGCATCCAACCTCATGATGTTCTCCTTCTGACTGTATACTGCCTGAGGCCATGGGGCTGCAATATTTGCTCATACTAGGTCCCAGACAGTCCAGCCCCTAATAATTCATATGCCCTTTCTGTATTTATTTTTTTATTACTTTCAACAGTTCATGACAAAAAAACAACATACCTGTACATTTATAGCATCCTTAAATACTCAAACAAGAATACAAAAATATACAACAACAATCAAACAGAACAGTTTTAAACCCCTGCTAACCATGGCTCTCCTCATATACCAGTGCATCCAGGGATCGTACAAAATTCTGGTCCCACATAAAAACATTGCTGGGATCTAACCTTTCCCCTACCCCCAAATGACATGGTACTAAATGATGCCCACTGCAACAACCCTCAGACCATCGCTAATTTCTTTAATGACCAATATACAGACTTGACTAAATACACATTCGCTTGTCCTGCCTTGAATTAACTGAGTCCTTCAACTCCCTCCTGCCAAGCATCAAAAATCCCCTCCTTTTGCTTTAAGACTGTTACTCATAGGGAGATCACAAAACTCCTCAGAAGGATCTCGGGTAGCACAGCCACTGGATCAAGCCCAGGCTGCTAAATATTGCTGCACCTCTCATTGTCAGACCCCTGGCTAGAATTTTTACAGTCTCCTTATGTCATAGCAGAGTCCCAGACATTTGGAAAACAGTAAGAGTCAGCCCGTCTTCAAAAAAGGTGACCCTAAAGACCCCTCTAATTATAGGCCCATAGCCATCCTGTCAGTTCTAAGCAAAATATTGGAAAAGCTAGTTACTATGCAAACCATTGAATTCCTCCAAGACAATGACCTAACTTCTGCATAACATGGCTTTCAAAAAGATCACAGTACTACAACCACTCTTCTCAAATTTACTACAGACACCCTCACTGCCATGGACTCAGGGCTTTTCACAGGAGTGGTTTTCGTTGATATGTCAAAAGTCTTTGACTTGGTAGACCACCCACTTCTCCTTGACACTCTCCACTCTATGGGTTTTGCTCCTAATGTTGTCAGTTGGTTTGACAGTTACCTGTCAAATGGGGCTCAAACCGTTAAATGAAATTCTACATGCTCTGACCTAAAGATGGTGAACATTGGAGTTCCCCAATGCTCAATCATTGGGCCACTTCTCTTCTCAATTTTTATCAATGGCATCACCACTAATCTCCTTGACACCTCATCTCTACTCTATGCGGATGACATAGTCATGTATGCCAGTGTGAAAGATGTGTCCGATATCAATCTACTTCTCGCCTCTGATTTCCAACGCACACAAGCCTGGCTACAGGATACAGACTTCTTCTGACTGAGGCAAAAACACAATCCATGCTATTCGGGACCCTCCCTAAACTCAAGACATTCCAAGATAGGTTCAGGGTCTCCTGCTTAGATGGATCACTCATAACTCCTGTAACATCACTTAAATACCTTGGGGTCACCCTAGACCAATCTCTAAATTTTGAACTTCACATCATCAATGCATACAAATCAGTCAGTTCCAAGCTAGGCATGTTATACCAGACCAGCCACCTGCTAACCCCTACTGCTAGAGTGGCTATAGCTCGGGGCATACTCCTACCTACTCTGACCTATGGAGTGGCAACTTGTGCTCCTTTACCAAAATGAAATCTTCAAAGATGGGATGTCACCTATAACAACATTTGTAGGTTCGCCTCAGCCTCCCCCAGACTAAAACACCATTGTCTACTATACTCGGATCTAAACTGGTTGTCCCCAATGATACTAGACTTTACTCCCTCTACTCCACTGTCGACAACATCATGAGATCTCTTACCTCAATAACTCTAGCCGAGCTACTCACCTACCAGACCTCCAACTATGGCCTACACTCGGCTGACAAATCCCTACTATGCATCCCCAAATGCAGTACCACCAAAGGCTCTAGAGCCTTTGCCCACCATGCACCTCAGTTATGGAACCCACTCCCTGTGGACATCCAGCTAGCTCCTACACACACAATGCTTTTGAAGAAGCGTTCTGCCAGAATCTCAGCTCCACCAACCAATGCTCCTGTTTCAAACCTCCTTAGTCGTCTGGGTATCCTGCCTATCCCAAAGCTCTTACCTTTTCTCCACAATACTCCCTTTGCGGTGCAGCCTATCCCAGCTCTCTCTCTCCTGACACTAGCTCCCTGCAGCCATCCTTTTCTCTCTTTGTCAGCTCCTATCCTATACCCTACCTTTCCTTATTCTGACCTGCTACTATCCCTACTGTTCACAATCTTGCCATTCCTGTTATGGGTAGTACAGCTCTAAGAAATGTTAAGAGACAGTACAGCTTTAAAAGAATGTATACTTCCTGTAACTCTTCCTGTGTGTGTTGAGATAAGTGCTTCCTCTTGTATGTCTGAGCTGAATGGATGTAAACAGAGAAGGCCTCGATTTCTGTGGTGCATGTTTCCCCCTTATTACCAAGATCCTGATGTGTTTACGGTACTTATTTTCAGCCACCAAATACAACAAACTGGCAACAAGGATGGTGACATTTCCATAGCTGCAGCTTACTGAATTACACCATTTTGTGGCTTTCTGCATTAGAAGCAAGTAAGCAATTTCAAACTGTACAGTATTATGGCAACTTCAGCCAGCTTTGAGATTTCAACAGGAATAGACTGGGATACATGGTCTAGATAGTTTGATCAGTGATTATTACTTAATCCTACTATACAATCAGCAAATGATCAGCTACAGGGTGAACTTATTTGAGCTATTTTTTTGTACTTTCTTGGGAAGTGAAACCTTCAAACTTTTATGCACTCTGTGTGCACCGGACCGGCAGGAGGGTTTGTCATATCAAGATCTAAAGTCTAAACTGAATGCACAATATAGTTTAACAACTTTTCCAAGGGCTGAACATTATAAATTCTACAGTTACAACCAGAAACAAGGTCAGTCATTACAATTTTATTTTTCTGAGATCAAGTGCTTAGCTCTCACGTGTGAGTGGATCAGGGAGCATCTTGAATCTAATTCAGCTGATAAGTTTGTTGTGGGGTTGAATAATGAACATCGTACTCAGCAATTACTTTCTGTAAGTGTCAAGAAATCTGCTGAAGAACTTTTACATTTGGCAGAAATGTATGAGGCTGCAGAAAATGATGCACATGCTAAGATGGACACTAAAAATGAGGTACAAGTAACTGCAGTAAACCCCAAATTAAAACAGCTCAAACCTAAGTCTAAACCACTGTTTTCAAAGAAAAATTCAAGCACTCTACCCAAACTGCATGGCTAGTACAAATGTGCATCATGTGGGTCATCTCAGCATAGCAGGGACCAGTGCAAATTCAGAGAAGTTCAGTGTCATGCATGTAAATGTCAGAGGCATATTGTTAAGGTTTGCAGGAGCAGGAGAACTGCTATGGTCAGTTCGGAGAGCACAGACAGTGCAGTTGTTCCTATTGCACCCAAATGCAGACTAAAGCTGTTCCTCCTTCCTATGTGTTACTTCAATTGCCACAACTGAGGCATCAGTTGCATTTAATGGTAGACTCTGCTTTCCCAGTTACTTTTATTAACCATCAAACATGGTCTGATCTGGATAAGCTGCCATTGTCTCCTTGTAATAAGTTGCTGCATGCATTTGAAGGGCAACCATTTCAGCCACTGGGTTTGTTTACCACTTTGGGATGCAGGACTGATTCTCCCAAGACTGGTACACTTTTAACTTTTCTGGTTTCAAAAAAGAGTGTCAACATTTTGGGCAGAGATGTTCAGGTTCTTCTAAATATTCACATTGATCCAGCAGATTCTGGCCTACTTGCTGCTGTCCAGGTACCACAAGGCAGTAATCTGCCCAAGCTTGTGGAGAGTTTAGACTTGTACCCAGAGCTGTGGAAAGGTCTGGAATGTTGCACAACAGCTAAAGCCAAGTTAGTTACAAAGCCTAATGCAGTCCCTAAGTTTTGTAAACCATGGAAACTTTCTTTTGCCTTAAACCAGTGGTTGGGGCAGAATTGGACAGACTGAAAAAAGTGGGTGAGCTGGAAAAGATTTCAAGGTCAGATTGAGCTACTCCAATTTTGGTGGTATCCAAACCAGGTGGTAAGGTTCGAATATGTGGAGATTTTAAGATGACACTTAATCCAGTACTTAACACAGATGTATTTCCTTTACCCTTACCTGAAGAATTTTTCCATAGACGGAATAGTGGTGTGGGGTTCTCTAAACTGGACCTCACTAATGCATACTTTCAAGTGGAGTTGGATACAGATTCTCAGAAACTGGTAGTGATTAATACACACCAAAGACTGTACAAGTACAAATGGTTATGTTTTGGCATGAGTTCTGCACCTGCTATTTTTCAAAAAGTGATTGAGCAAATGGTGGGTGATATACCAGGTGTTGCTTGTTATTTGGATGACATTGTTTTCACAGGCAAGACAGAGGCAGAGCATTTACTTAACTTACAAAAGACTTTAGATAGACTGCAACAGAGTGGATTCAGACTCAGGAGAGAAAAATGCCAATTTTGTCAACCAAGTGTCAAGTACTTAGGTCACACTATTGACAAAGATGGAATTCATCCAAATGATGAAACTGTGGAAGCCATTGTGCACATGTCTGAACCACAGCATGTTTCAGAGTTGCACTTATTCTTGGGTATGGTGCACTACTATGACCGTTTCATACCTGGCCTAGCCACTAAATGTGCTATCCTAAATGAACTGTTACATAAGGATACTCTGTGGAAGTGGACCAAGGGCCACAGTAAGGCAATTCAAGTCATCAAGCTCTCTCTAACCAATGTGAATAATTTAACTCATGACCCTAACTTACTTATCACATTGACCTGTGATGCTAGTCCTGTGGGTATAGGAGCTGTCTTTTTCCATACAGATTCAGAAGGAGTGGAAAAGCCGAAAGTCCATGCTTCATGCAAACTCACTGTAGCTGAAATAAATTATGCCCAGATTCAGAGAAAGGCATTAGCGATTGTGTTTGGAGTCCAGAAATTTTGCCAATACTTGCTAGGTCACAAGTTTCACCTGAAGACGGATCACAAGTCACTAGTGACAATTTTCAGTCTAGAAAAAGGAATTCCAGAAACAGCCACTAGCCAACTTCAATGATGGACATTAATTTTGTCTGCCTATAATTTCGAGGTTACATACCAACCAACGGACCAGCATGGAAATGCAGATGCCTTGTCAAGGTTACCAATATCCAGAGAAATGGAGTTTGATGTAGGACTTAAAGAGGAGCCATTAGTATGCCAGGTGGGGCCAGATAGTTTGCCAGTGCAATTCAAAGATATGGAGGATTCTACTGTTGTGTGTACAATGGAGCTACAACAGTTAGATCAGCTTCCAGTACTAGTCAAGGACATTACAAAAGTGACTAGTCAAGATGTAATTTTGAAACAAGTATATCAATATACGCTTGAGGGTTGGCTGCAAGGCACTACTTTTTCGACTGCACTACAACCCTACAATACAAAGAGACAGCAGTTGTCCATTGCTGAGGGGGTGTCTTCTATGGAGATTGCATGTCATAGTACCTGATTGTTATTAATTAAATGTGTTGACTCTTTTGCATATGGGTCATCCAGGCATTGCTAAAATGAAATCCCTAGCCAGACTTCATGTATGGTGGCCTTCCATTGACAGAGACATATAGCAGCTTGTGCAAAGATGTGAAGGTTGTGCTGTATCAATGAGAAATCTGGCCAGAGCTCCAATTCACCATTGGGAATGATCTGAAAAACCCTGGCAAAGGTTGCATAATGATTTTGCAGGACCTTATTTAAATTCCATGTGGTTATTCTTAACTGATGCTTACAGTAAATGGCCAGAAATTCATCAAATGTCTTCAACAACTACTGAGAGTACCATCAAAGTGTTGAAATCTATCTTTGCTACAAATGGTTTTCCACAAGTGATTGTCTCAGATAACAGACCACAGTTCACATTTGTTGAATTCCAAACATTTTGCCAGCAACGTGGTATCCACCATATTTTCTCACCTCCCTACCATCCAAGTTCAAATAGCGTAGCGAAACGCCTAGTTCAGACTTTTAAAAAGAGTATGGACAAAGCTAATCATACTACACCGACGGCAATCCAAATAGCCCTTTTGGACTTTCTTGTATCGAATAACACCACATTGTGTCACGGGAATATCCCCTGCAGAATTTTTTGGACGTCAGACTCGAACTCAATTGGACCATCTTCACCCTCTAGGCTATAAGTCAGTAATTGAAATGCTTCCTAAGACCAGATCCTTCAAACCCAATGATCTCAGGTGGGTCAGGATGTATGCACGCCTGAAGAGATGGCTAAAAGGCATGGTAGAAAAAAAGTTTGGAAATGTTGTCTATACTGTTCGACTGACTAACCAGAGGAGAGTGAAAAAACATGTGGACCAATTACGTACTAGAACTGAGACAGAACAAAAAAGGGATACCCAGAGTCAGGGTAGTTATCCAGCATTATTTATTCCAGAACAAGAACAGGAACAGACAGTGGAACCACAGCAACTGAGATAAGATGTGGCTGATGCTAATCAGATTCCAGAGCAACATCCTTCAGTCCTACTACGTCGGTCAGGATGTATAAGATGTCCACCAGAGAGAATGGACTTGTAGAGATATAGCCTAATGACATAGAGTAACTAAAAGGGACATTGCAGTAATAACTTTAATAGCTTCATACTATTTTCTGAATTATTGACTTATGTACTTTCTAGCTAAGTCAGGAGGGATTGTTATGTGTAGTACAGCTTTAAGAAATGTTAAGAGGCAGTACAGCTTAAGAGAATATATACTTCTGGTAACTCCTTTCTGTAACTCTTCCTGCATGTGTGGAGAAAAGTGTTTCCTTTTGTATGTCTCAGCTGAATGGAAGTAAACATAGAAGGCCTAAATTTCTGTGGTGCATGTTTTCCTTATTACCAAAACCCTGATGTGTTTAAGGTACTTATTTTTGGCCACCAAATACAACAATTCCTCTGCCCATTATCCCCCTGCACTTGTCAGTATTTAACCACATTTTTATTTATCTACTTTCGTTGTACTTTCTAAGTCGTACTTTCAGGATTGCTACTGCAATACTCTTGCTACTGTATGTTTTTTGTCATGCTATAACAGTAAAAATCTCTGTGACCCTACCAGAACCACCCTGTGTACTAACTGTAATGCTTAGTTTATTGTTAAGTGTTTTTCAAAACACTCTGTATACTACCTATGCTGCTTAGCATATTGTTTAATGTTTCAGAACACCTTGTTTATGTATCTCGATGCAATCTACTGTTTGTTATAACTGCAATGTCTGCCGTGTAATCTCCTGGGTCGTGCCTGAAAACCTTCATCTTTATGGCTAGCACACCCACCCGGTAAACAAAAACTAAATAAATATATCTACATTCATTACTCCTGTTTCTTTATTTAAAGAATGTGGCCCTATCTACTGTTACCCCCCCTTAACTTAGGTGCTATTCATAATGAAAAAACCTATAGTGGAAATTTTGCAGGTTACATACATACTCTATGACAAATCATAGCCTCCATAGGTAGAGGGGCTTCCTACTATGCAGCACATTTTCTTTTCCCAACAGTATAATTTCAGGGGAGTAATAGAACATTTCCTTACCTTGAGAGTGTGATCTTGGCATGTACCTACCCTCAAGACATTTCCATACCCACTACACCCCTTCACCTGTAAGTCTCCCTCCTCCAAGTCATGAGGCAGTCTCCTATTGCTTCCTGGTTCACCCTTCAGCCAGCGCTCCATCAAGCCATCTGGAAGAATACAGTCAAACACAGTCACAACAACCCCTACCTTAGTAATGTTGCCTCTGCCGGGCAGCTTGTCTATATATTTTCCCCAGCTGTTCAGGAACAGCTCCTCCTTCCCCTTCAGCTAGTGTGTTAACCTTTCCAGGGCCAAGTTCTGCACCACCCGGACCTTCCATTGGTCCAGTTTGGGTTGCACATGCGAAACCCAAGTGTTCTGTATGCATTGTCTGGCTAATGCCAGCAGGATCCTGATCACTCTGAGGTGTACCTCCCATCTTTCCTCCCCATATGCCCTTTTTAAGGGTGGGAACCAATTCCCTTCATGCCCTGCAGTGTTCTTGTTGGGATCCCTGGCTCCACTGCCTGCCCTAGAGCCATGGATATTGTTAGATAGTGGCAACAGCCACATAAACTCTTTTGGAGCCGCAGCTTCTTTGAACTACTGCTCCTCTCACTGCACATGCTCAGAAGGTGCTCAACAGCCATTTTATTTGCTTACTTTATTGGTCCCATCAGAGCTTGGCCCCCTTTACTGACTGGGGTAAAGATGCATAAGAGTGCCGCCACTGCCACCGAGCACACTCAGGACTGTACAGAGTCCACAGCCTCCCAGAGCCACTTGTGGGATGTCAGCTGTGGAGCGTGACTGTAGCCCACACAGGTAAGCCCAAATAGGGGGTTCACAACAGCTTGAAATGTTATCTTCATTCTGTGCTTTGCAGTTCTACCTGAGTGCTGCCACTCATGTTGAACAAACTCTGCATTCCTTTTTTTAACTTTCTTATCTTTATTGAAGATTTATTCAAATACAGAGACAAACTGGCAATATTAACACTGAAACAAGTCTCAATAATATACAAATTATTCAGTCTATGGAGATACAACAGGAATATATCGAATGGAAAAATAAAAAGCGAGAAAGAAAAATACCAAATAAAATTATATAACCCCACCCCCCCCCCAACCTCTGAGATACCACTCTGGGAAAGAAAAATTAAAACCACACTGTGATGTCAAGGACTTAAAGTTTATGGAGGATCCCCCCACCAGAGAAAAAATAGTACTAATAATCAAATTGGCTACAATGACTGCAAGTTAATTGGGAGCTGTGATTACCCAATTAAAAGCAGAGGTTGTATACCAGGCAGAAATTACATAATTAAATAATTATTTGAAGATGAAACAGCTATAACTAAGGTACAATAATATATATTGATACATGAAAGCTAATTAAATTTATAGGAAGTGCGCTGCCAAAGGGTAAATTATGTAAACATGGAAATCAAAGACTGGAGATTAAACTCTGTAACTTCTCCAAATAATTTTGAAACACTGGGTGGACAACACTTCTTCCTCCTTTAAAGAATGTCTAGCCACTGGCCCAGTGGTGCAGAGGGCTGAGGCGCTGGCACCTTACCTCGTGCCATGCCGGTGACCCAGGTTTGGGAATGACCTCGGGCCGCCAGGGTGCCGGCTTGGGGGGAGGGTCAGAATGGGATCGAGCCTTGGTTCTCCCTTCCATGGGTAGATGACTGCTTCACCGTAGTCCCACTCCCACAGGGTGGAGGTCTGGTGGGTAGTGTAAGCAGTTAGGAGCAAGGATGTAAGTCCAGGAAGGGGCGGAGGAGGCCACTAGATCCTGGTATGTGTGTGTGCCTCCATGCACGTCACGCATGTGTATGCTGTGGCCCTGGGGGGGGGGAAGGGGAGCAAAGAGAAAAATAAATATATATATATATATATACATACTGTATATATGACAAAAAAATAATGGCTAGCCAATAAACTCTGCATTCCTAACTTTTCCATCAAGCCTTGCAATTATCATCAAAAACACTTCTGCATCGATGTGGCTTAATCCATATTCCCTCCTAGGGCATTCTTTTTGAATCAAAGCAGCTTCTTCAGCACCTGAGAATAACACCACTGCAAACATCATCGAGAGACTTGGAAGATGGATTTCATCAGTCAATCCAGAAGCAGAAAGCAGACAAGCATTCAGGATTATTTCCTCTAACTTGCCCAGAGGACAGGCAGGTCAGTAGCCATGGGTCTTCAGAGGTTTCCTCTACTGGGGGAAGGGTGTTTCCTCTTGTGCATGCTACTGGTCACACTCTCTGTGAGTTGGAGGAGGTCTTTTTGGGCCTTCTATTCCCTTCAATGCTGTCTGGCTTCCCTAATAAGGGTAGGAGTTGAGAAAAGCCAAAAGCTTAATCGGTGTAAACAAGCACAGTGCTACTCACAAACATATTGAAATGGAATGGCTGAAGACTGACGTTCAATTTGAGGAACTCCTCCCACTTTGAACATAAATATGGCCTGTTGGAATCACGTGATGCAGGGAACCTGGTAGCAGCACTGATCTGGAGCTCCTGACCTACACCTCTCACCACCGCTTATTATTAACTAGATGGGGTAATTTCCTACAATATAAGCTACAGCTAAGCTCTCCTGCCTTCAGTGATCATTTATTTTAAAGTTTTGCATCGTATTTTGCTCAAATCCCTGCGATGGATGCTGACATGAGGCAGGTCCTGATCAAACACATGCCGCCTGCTACCCCTGAAAGATGCCAAAAAAGCCATGGGTTCAAGGAATTGTGACCAGCAAACAGGGTCTCTCAACTTCTGCTGCGATCCCCCTGACTGAGGACCGCTTCCTGCAAGAGCTTATGCCCTTCAGAGAAACACTATCTGACATCCCGACGGAAATAAAATCTCTCAGAAGTGATCTTAATGGCCTTACAAGGAGAGTGGGTGACACTGAAGCTTGTTCAGTGTCTCTAGAGAAATGGAGAGATAAAACTGAGCCAGAAATAGTACAACTCCGTCAGAAAATTCATAAGCTGCAATTAAAAACTGAAGACCTTGAGGGAAGAAGTAGAAGAAATAATATCCTAATTATTGGCCTGCCAGAGTCTGAGGAGGGCACTAACATCATAGTCTTTCTGCAGAAGTTTTTACAAAAAGTCATGAGCCCTTCCCCACTTAACTCTACCTACCAAATTGAAAGGACTCAGACCAAGACCTCCACCTGGAGCCCCCCCCCAGCCAATTATCCTAAAATTCCTGAGCTTTGTTGAGAAACAACACTTCCTCTCGAAAACAAAGGAACTGCAACAATTGCATGGGAAAAATCCACACTCCGAATTACACAGGACTTGCCTTTTGAAATACACCAGAAGCGCTCAGCTATCCACCCCACAGTCAGCAAACTGATTGTGGCAGGCATCCCCTTCAAGATGCTGTACCCGGCGAAACTACAAGTTTCGGTAAAAGGCTCTTGGGTTTCCTATGATTCAACAGCCCAGGCATCATCAGACCTAACCACTAGCCTGTCTAATTTATTTAAAGTGGGCTGAATATCTTGCATCTTTCATTAGGCAAGCATTATTGCCTGATGTTTGCCTTTCTCAATCATTGGTGGTAATGGGCTTTCAAATTTGAGTTACCTGGTGGTGGTAGTTCGATTTCTCCTATCCCCATCGGGCTAAATCCTTGGTGGTAATAGGCCGATTAGGCCTCGATGGTTATGTTTAGGCTGTAACCCCTAGGCCAGATAATCTCCATGGTCTCCTTTTAATAAGGAGTAGGAACCAATTTCTAGGGGTGGTTTCAAGGGGTCGCTTTTGTATTAGGACCGATTTTAGTACCATACTTATTCTTTCCCCCTCCCAGTTCCTCTGTTTTGCATTGCCAGTGGATCCTGGACTACAAATCTCCTGCAAGTATTTTATTTACTTTTAACAGTACTATTTGAGTCAATATGTTTAAAGCATGGGGTTAGAAACTAGTTATTAGCTTAAAGGTGGGGTGAGTTCTGATAATGGCATTAAAATCAGGTCTGAAATGGGGATCATGAACTATTTCTCTACTATCACCTGGGGTTTCTTTTAAGGCCCGATCTTTACTCCAGTGTGGAATAGACACTTTCTTTACTTGGTGACCTTGGTAGACATGATTAAATCAAGAGCGATCTCATGCTGAATTACCACCGGGGTCCTTGAATCCCCACTAGCTCAAATCAAGTTGGGGGTGTTATATTTCATTTAATTCCTGATGGAGTAAAACTAATGTGTGTTTTTGCTGGTTGCATTTTTCCATTATAACTACAATAACATTATAGCTATATGTTTTAGAGAGGGGCAGGGCAACTAACGGGGTTGGGGGTGCAGGGAGGGGCTCCTAGATGGTGCAGGCTTAAAGCAGAGCTGCATAGCATTCCAGTTCTGGGGGAAGATGGCTTTATTTTCCTTCTTTTTTTTTTTTTGCAATTAAGTTTATTTTAATGCAAGTTTTATCCATACATACAAAGAAAAGTAAACAAGCATCATCATTACTGTGGAAACAAACAAATAATAATAATAACTTTAATAACTTCCCATCCCCCTCCCTGCCCACTAGCTCACACAGTCTCCTTTTATCCCACAGCAACAGAGAATACATAACACCAGGATGATTTGACATTTCTTTTAGCTCCAACTGAACAATCAAAGAAAGAGAAGAAAGTAGGGGAACTGAAATAAGGAAAGATGGAGGGGTGGAGAAATGGAGAAAAATAAAAAAAAGAAGAAAGAAGAAAGAATGGGGAGTTGGTTTAATAGCCAGATTTACCTTTAAGGATCGAAAAAAAGCAACCCCAACATTTCTGAAATTGTCCCCAGGAATGGGAGAATCTAGCCATGCATCTTTCTGCATTCAGAGCAGTAAGAAATTCAGCCCACCATTCTCCAAAGGACGGTTCCCACTCCTCTTTCCAATGTCTTAAGATTAACAATTTTGTAACCATGGAGACCATGGCAAGTTGGACTTTTTGAGGGAATGTGGGAATAGAAAAATACATTCCTAAAAGGCAGGTATCCTCCTCAAAGTAAAATGTTAAATTTAGGTACAGTGAAATATGCTTTTTGACTATCTCCCAAAATTTAGAGATCTTAGGGTATGACCAAAGCTTATGGTTTAGTGTAGCATTGTCAGCTCCACAGTCCTTACCGACCATGGAGTATAGCCTGCACATTCTATATAGCTTGCTAGGTGTATAGTAGATGTTATGAAGAATGTTAAATTGGATGCTCCTCAAGCGATCTTGTTTAACTAGGGCAAAATTGCCAGTCCAGATTGCTTTCCACGTATTGTCAGTAAACTGCTTAAAAAAATGTGCTTTCAGTAATAAGCCACAGGAGAAAGATTAATCCAGGAATGGCAGATAATTTCTTGGTATAATTTGGAGATCGATTTGTGACCTTTGGCTGATTCCAATAGGGCAGCTAGAAAAGTATCCACTTCGTCTGACCATGGCGTTTTACCCAGGAAGGCTTTAATACAATGGTGTATTTGAGCTAGTTGAAAAAAGTACTTGTGAGGAATCCTAAACTTTGTTTGCAAAGCAGGGATAGAAAGGAGTGAATTCCCCAAAGTGAGGTCTTGTAGGCATGGATCTAGGGGTGACCCCCAGAACTGGGTGTTAATGGTATTAGTAGTTATTTTCAAATTTGGATTGTTTAACAAAGGTTGCCTCAAATCTTTCCTGGGATGAATCCAGGTCAGGGCACAAAATTGTTGAAAAGCTTTCACATTCCATCCAACTGGAGAGTCTTGGGCCTTAGTTGGAATGCTTGCCCATGGGCTATACAACATTGCTACCAAAGAGAGATTATGGGAGTTTACTTGGCCAATGTCTAATTGCAACTAGGTAGGATTCTCCGAGAAGTCTAGCTTAGGAGCTATCCAATGCAAAAATCTATTTGCATGGATGACCAGATAGTAGACATAAAAGTCTAGTAGTTGTAACCCCCTAAGGCCTTGGGGCGAGTGAGCTTCCTAGATGCCCTGCGCAGGGTTTTCCTGTTCCAGATAAAGTCAGAGCAGACTCTCTGAAGAGACAGAAAAAAGGATCTCGGAAGATATATATTGAGATTATTTAAAGGATAAAAGAATTTAGGCAGAATTACCATTTTTAAAAACATTTGTCCTGCCCCAAAAGGATAAAGGTAGACTTTTCCATCTGGCCAAATCTTCTTTTTTTGACTTTAACAATGGATCCAAATTGAGTTCTTTAAGTTTATCCATTTCCTTAGTTATTTTAATACCTAGATAGGTTAAAGTCTTACTTTCCCATTGGAGGCCCAATCTGTCAATTTGTTCCTTCCTCACTATGGGAGAAAGGGGGTAAACCATGGTTTTATTCCTATTGAGCTTGTACCCCAAAAATTCACTAAATTGGGATATAACTTGGATGGCAAGGGGGAGAGATTGCCTGCTGTTAGAAATATGAAGAAGTAAATCGTCTGCAAAGAGAGATAATTTAAATTCTATGTCTCCCAGTTGCATGCCCTTTATCCCCTGTTCCAAATTGAGTACTCTAGCTAGAGGTTCGCTATATAAATTAAATAAATAAGGAGAGAGGGGACATCCTTGCCTAGTCGCACTACAGAGTGGAAAAGATTCCGTCAGGTAGTTACTGCACAATAACCGTGCTGATGGACACTGGTAGAGAACACGAATTCGATCAATAAAAGACTTTGGGATACCAAATTTAGAAAGGGCAGCAAACAGATATGGCCAAGCTACCCTATCAAATGCTTTTTCCGCTTCCAGAGACAACAAGACTGCTTCAAGATTGGGGTCCCTGGATGCAGAAATAAGGTGGTATAATTTCAGAAAATGATCAGATGAGGTACGAACAGCCATAAACCTGGCCTGTTCAGGCCACAATAGATCCGTCCATACCTCTGCTAACCTATTAGCCAAGATTTTGGCATAGATTTTGACATCTATGTTAAGCAAAGAGATAGGTCGGTAGTTACTAATTACCGTAGGGTCTTTTCCGGGTTTTGGGAGAAGAATTACCCTTGCTTCAAATATTAAGGGATTGTTAACTGGGAAAGACCCTCAGTAGGTATAGAGCTGTAGCAACAAGGGAATGCTTTAATGAAAGACGCTGCCTTTTCTTCTTTTTCCAATAAAAAACTAGCATAATGTGCCCTTAACCGAGTAAGTTCTTGCTTATCTGCTGAAGAAAGTTTGTCTAACCCTTTGGTTTCAAGTGTCCGGATTTTATCTAAACAGACATTGGTGTGATGTAACTTTTCCTTTTTCAATACCCTGGCAATCCATATAAATTCCCCCCTCCATGTAGATTTTAAGGCAGCCCAGACCATATCCACCGAGGGGATAGAATATAGGTTTGCTTGAATAGAGTCCTGCAGGAACTGGTTAAATCTGGAAATTATCTGACTGTCTTTCAACAGAGAATTGTTTAAAGACCAAGTGTGTGGCCTGAAGGGAATATCTGGGAGATCTATATCGACAGAGATTAAAGAGTGGTCTGAAATTACCCGAGCATGAATTTGTGAATCAATAATAAAGGGGACTAGGTGATGGCTTATGAGAAAAAAAACAATACGAGAATATCATTTATGAACAGGGGAATAGAAAGTAAAGTCCTTGGATGAGGGATATGTTAGTCTCCAGGGGTCTATTAGACCTAAGGAAGATATAAATTCACCTAAGGCCTTCTGGGCTGGTGAATACCCAACTCCTCTGTGGTATGTACGATCCAGTTCACTTGATTGTACAAGACTAAGGCTGTGCGGAGTTAAGATGAGGCATTTTCTCCACAAGATGGCGGCCACGCTGGGCTAGCCATTGGACTGTTACCTGTGGTGTTTGATCTCGCTGCCTTACCGTTTGACCATTTTTGCCCTATTGTTTTGTTTTGTTCTGTTGCTTTATTGATGGATCATGTAGTTCTGCTTTACCATCCGTTTGCGCTGCGTTTTATTGTTTTGAAATCATTTTCTCATTTTTAAGCTGTTTTGTTGACTTTTATGTGCCTGGTGGCGATTTGACTTGTTGGCTGCCATCGGGGTGAATTCATTTTTTAAAACTTCTATAATAGAGCACACGCTCGATTTATGCTTGTTTTAGTATCGTTTAGTACCAGAATTTTACTCTGGAAATGTGGATGCCATTTGAGGAGTCCTGCCACTTGGAAGATCGTGAAGTCCTGCCATTTAGAAGATCGTGAGGAGGTTTGGATTTCTAATCACAAGAACCACTTACTTCTTATACTCGGGAGGTGGTGAGCCTGTTATCAGATGTTTTGGATTTGCTTTAAACATGGAATTTTTACTCTTGCCTCCTTAAACTGACTGTTGCTGTGTAATTCGGCTGGGATGGGGTTTCTGACTGGGGAGCGGCGGCTTGAACTGAGCTCTCTGGGGGTGAGGGGCTGAGCAGGAGTTCACCGGAGGGTGTTATTTCTTTGTTAATCCCTGGGAGTCCTTGGCACGGTGTGATTATAGGATCACTCTGTTTCGGGGCTCTGACCCAGGTTGGGGGTCTTGGTTTGGGCTAGCTGCAAACTGTCTGTTACCCTTTGGTCCTGACTGTTTGGCTGCTGGAAAAACATCTATTAAGGAACTATTTTATTATTCTGCATGAGTTGGAAGCGACTGTTGCCTGTTCGACCTAGACATTGTTTTCAGCAGACTGTTCATCTTTAACTTTGGCCTGTATTTCAGGTCTTTTGGTTAAAGTGCTACGTGGATGGTCTGGCTCCCTCCCTTGGGGTAGAAGGAGACTATTTTTGATCAAGACTAAAGTGGTGAATCCCTATGGTGATTTATGGGCTCACTGGTATTTGGCTGTTGAACTGGTGAGGCAGTGAGAGGGCCTCTGGACTTATATTTTTACTTTTACTGATTACTGCTGTGGTGAGAGAACAGCAATTGGACATTTCATTTTTGAGTGGGGGTGAGAGCCCCACGGCTCCATTATCTGGTTCTTTATAATTACTCTTGCAGAACTGCACCTAACATCAAGAGTCCGGACAAAAAATTTAACTGTTTGGCAGTGAGAGTGCCAATTATTATTATTATTACTATTATTTTTTAATTGGTTTGTTAATACTGTGTACGCCTCTCTTTTACCTTTGCTGTGAGAGTTTTTTAGAGGGAATTTGTTTATTTGTTTATGTTTTAGTTATTGTTTTTCTTTCCATCCTCAACACGGTGAGAGAGTTTTGGGGGAGTTAATTGGGGCTTGTTTATTTATTTATCGATGTAGCTATTTTTATTTAGTAGTTTAGTTATTTTAGTTATTTAGTTTGATTTAACTGTATAAGACTGCATCAGATCAGAGATCCGCCTGACACACTCTAAGGGGGAAGCTGTTGGTTGGTGTCTGGCCATGGTACCCTCGGTCTCCTGGAGTTCCTTTGACCTGCCAATGTTCGAGGATATTATGCGGATCATCCAGGGGATGTGCCCTACATGCTGTGGTTTACATCCAGGTCCAACCTCCCTGATTTTGGGTTGTGTTGAGATCGTGGGCCCGTTTCTGGCTCAAATAATCTGGTGCTCCTTAGAACTGGGTGAGTTTCCTAGCTCCCTAAAGGAAGCTATGGTGACTCCCCTTTTGAAGAAGGCTTCTCTGGACCCAGGTATTTTTGCCAACTACAGACCTATCTCTAACCTTCCCTTTATTGGGAAGTTATTGAGAAGGTAGTGGCAAACCAGCTGGAGGACCATTTGACCATCCATAGTATCTACGAACCTCTCCAGTCTGGTTTTCATAAGAAGCATAGTACCGAGACTGCTCTGGTTCGGGTGCTCAATGATCTCTTGATGGCGAGAGATTGGAGAAACCGTTCTATCTTGGTTCTCCTTGATCTCTCTTCAGCTTTTGACACTATAGACCATGGGGTTTTGCTCGAGCGTTTGAGGTCCATCTGTGGACTGTCTGGTACAGTGCTCAGATGGTTTTCATCTTTTCTATCTGGGAGAACACAGAGAATTGTGTCAGGGATTTTTTCCTCTGACCCTTTCCCTCTGCAGAGTGGTGTTCCCCAGGGCTAGGTGCTTCCCCCATGTTGTTTGCAGTGTACATGCTGCCCCTCAGAGACATTGTAAGATGGTATGGGCTGAGGTTTCACTGTTATGCTGATGATACCCAGCTCTACCTGTCTTTTGCCCCCGACCAGGTTAGTGCTTTCTTGGTATTTAATAGCTGCCTCACTGAAATCCATGACTGGATGAATTCGAGCTGGTTAAGTTGAGCGCCCGAGTAGACCAAGGTTATGGTTGTGGGGAGTCCGGTCGTGGATAGAGGGGTTGGGGTCTGATCAACCCTCTGGTTTATTTCTGGGGGGGTCAGATCCTTACTTCTGAACTGGTGCGTAACCTGGGAGTGGTACTTGATGACGGGCTGACCCTTTGTCATCAGGTGTCAACAGTCGTTAAGTCTACATTTTACCATCTTAGGAACATTGCCAGGGTGAGGCACCTTGTTCCATCCAGTGATTTACCTGTGTTGGTCCATGCCTTTGTGACCTCACGCCTTGACTACTGCAACTCCCTGTACCTGGGGCTTCCTGGGGTTGATATCCACTGCTTGCAGCTAGTGCAGAACGCTGCTGTGAGGTCATTGACAGGGGCATCCAGAAGGGTACACATCACCCCTGTGCTGTGCGATCTGCACTTGCTGCCTATACAGTGGCGGATCACCATTAAAGTAGGTCTTTTGACTTCAAAGCCCTGCACGGACTTGGCCCCGACTACTTGAAAGAGCTTCTGATTCCTTACAGCCCTGTACAACAGCTCCGTTTAGCTGACATGGGGTTGCTGGACGTTCCAAGGGTTATGTTAAAATCATCTGGGGCTTGGGCTTTTGTGTTTATAGCCCCAACCCTTTGGAATTCTCTACCTCGCTGGCTTCGGGAATGCACGACCATGGAGTCTTTTAAGCAGGTCCTCAAGACCTATTTGTGGAGCCAGGCTTTTATGGTTTGAGGTTGTTGAGATTACTGATTTTATATGTGTATTCTTTGATTTCATCATGTATTTGTACAGCGCCTTGGTGCTTGAAAGGCGCTTAATAAATGAAGTTTTTTTTTTTATTATAAGGAATTGATTTTAAGTATTTATTTTTTGCTTTGTTTATTTGAGGATTTGTACTGTTTAAGATGTGCCTACCTGTTGCCCCCCTGGTTGTGCACTACTCAGCCTCTGCTCTCCACTCCCTCTGCCCCTTTTATACCCCCCCTCTGTTTTTTTCCATCTACCAACATTGTCAGGCTTTAGGCATTGCCCGTAGGAGGGGGGGAGGGGGCGGGGGGGTGAACAGTGGAGGTGAGTGGAGCGGAGCCTCCCATTAGGGTGATTAAGTCCAGGAGATGCCCTGGGGCAAAGTGGAGCTTAGAGCATGGACCATCTTGTTTGGTCCCCATACCCAAGGGCACCATCTTCAGTGATAGGCAGGTAGTTGGGGCAGCCCAGGAGTTTTGTCCAACCCGGGCGATGTTGTGCAATGCCAGGTCTGTCCGGAACAAGACTGCTGTAATTTCAGATCTTGTTGGCTCAACAGTTCTGGCTTGCATCACAGAGACTTGGCTGGATAATAATGGGACCTATATTGGAGGTCACAATTCCAGCTGGGTATATGGTGATACATCTGGTTGGACCACAGGGGATTCTGTCTGTTTTAAGACCAAATTGGCTCTTACTAGTGTTCCCGTTGAGGAGACCATCTCTTTTGAATGTGCCATTGTAGCAGGTGTGGGCTATCGAACTGCTGTCATCTACCGTCCACCAGGAGATGGAAAGCAATTCCTTAAGGAAGTAGCGGACTTTGTTGTCGACTTGGTTTTGAGTCTCCCAGGCTGATGGTCCTGGGTGACTTTAATGCATGGGTCGACGATGAACTCTCGCTTTTTGGACAACACTTCCTCCAGTTAATGGACTCACAGGGCCTAACACAGATGGTTACCACTGCTACACATAAAGGTGGCCATTCTCTTGATTTGTTCTTCCTCCCGGGGATCGAGGCCTCTGACGTGGGGGTGGAACCAGTCAGTTGGTCAGATCACTACACTGTGAGATTCAACTTTGGCGCCCCACCCTGTAGGCCGACCCCTGTGGAGATGGTCAAGTACCACCCTTTACGGAATATTTCATCCAATGGCCTTGCTGCGGTTCTTGACCTATCACTATTTCCTGAGCATTGCAATGATCCAGAGGCATTGGTTGTGGTTTACAACACTGCCATTACCTCTGCCCTGGATTGTATTGCTCCAGTTCGTGTGCGTCCTCTCTCCCTTCGACCTCGGGCCCCATGGTTTGATGGGGCCCTGAAAGAGTTGCGGCAATGTGGTCACAGGTTAGAATGTTGTTGGCAGAGGTCTGGCCTGGATGCCGACCACCTTAGACTGCTAGAATATTACCAATTCTATCAGTCAGAAATCTCCCATAAGAAGGCAGACTTCCTGTCGGGGGGGAAATTTCTGCCACTGTGGACAGATTGTGCAACCCAACCTGCCTACAGCTCAGTAGAGCGTTTTCACAATTACAGTGTGATGAGATTGCTCGGTTCTTTGTTGATAAGGTGGCTGACATCAGGTCAGACATCTGTTTGACATGCTCTATGCGGGTTGTGAGTGCCCAGGATCGGGTCACTGCCCCTCCATTTTCCTGGAGTACCTTCGACCGTCCGGAAATCGTGGATGTTATGCGGATTGTCCAAGGGCTGCGTCTTACCTGTTGTAGTTTAGATCCAGGCCCTACTTCCCTAATTTTAGGGTGTGGGAGTCCATTCTACTGGTTCTAGCACAGATAGTCTGGTGTTCCCTTGACTCGGGGTGAATATCCCCGTTCCTTGAAAGAGACAGTGGTTACACCCTTGTTGAAGAAAGCATCTTTGGATCCAGACTGTCTTGCCAACTACAGACCTATCTCAAACCTCCCCTTTGTAGGGAAGGTGATCGAGAAGGTGGTGGCAGCCCAGTTGGAGAACCATTTGACCATCCATAGCATCTACGAACCTCTCCAATCAGGTTTTCGAAAAGAGGCACAGTACTGAGACTGCACTGGTTCGGGTGCTCAATGACCTCCTGATGGCGAGAGACCAGAGAAAATGGTCCATTTTGGTACTATTAGATCTGTCATCAGCATTTCACACCATTGACCATGGGGTCCTTCTTGAGCACCTGAGATGTATTTGTGGACTCTCTGGGATTGTTCTCAGATGGTTCACCTCACACCTCACTGGAAGAACTCAGAGGGTGACTTCAGGGTTTTTTTCCTCTGACCCCATCTCTCTATTTTGTGGGGTTCCTCAGGGCTCTATATTGTCCCCCATGTTGTTTGCAGTGTACATGCTTCCCCTCGGAGACATTGTGAGACGGTATGGGCTGAGGTTTCACTGTTATGCAGATGATACCCAGCTGTACCTGTCCTTTGCACCCGACCAGGAAGGAGCTATCTCGGTATTTAACAGCTGCCTGAATGAAATCCAGGATTGGATGAGGTCCAGTTGGCTGAAGTTGAACTCTGGAAAGACGGAGGTGCTGGTATTGGATCCAGATCGCCAGATAGGAGGACCTGTGGCCGGCACCCCATCTGGAGTATTTTGCGGGGATGTCGAGCTACAGGTCTCTGAACGGGTGCGAGATCTGGGAGTGATATTAGATGCGGGGCTGACTCTCCGATCTCAGGTGTCAGCGGTGGTAAAATCATCTTTCGATCATCTAAGAAACATCGCCAGAATCAAGCACCTCATTCCATTCAGCAATCTGCCAACTTTGATCCATGCCTTTGTGACCTCACGCCTGGACTACTGCAACTCGCTTTACCTTGGGCTTCCGGGGGTTGATATCCGCTGCTTGCAGCTAGTGCAGAATTCCGCAGCCTGAGTATTGACGGGTACTCCCAGATTTTCCCATATTACTCTGGTGCTGTGGGAACTGCACTGGCTGCCAGTTCAGTGGCGGATCACCTTCAAAGTTGGATTACTGACTTTTAAAGCCCTGCATGATCTGGGCCTTGATTACCTGAAAGAACTCCTGATTCCTTACCGCCCAGTGAGATCACTCCTCTCAGCTGATGAGGGGTTGCTAGAGATTCCAAGGGTAATATTAAAATCAGCTGGGGCCTGGGCTTTCATGTTTGCAGCCCCTTCCCTTTGGAATTCTCTACCACGTCAGATAAGGGAGTGTACAACCGTGGGGAGTTTTAAACAAGCTCTTAAATCTTTTCTATGGGAAATGGCATATGGTTTTTGATTGATCATTAATTGTTGTGTGTGTTTTATAATATTTCTTTTGTACCTTTGTTTTTTGTATTCTGTATTTTATCTCATTTTATTGGAATGTGCCTTGAGATTTGAAAGGCGCAATATAAATAAAAATATTGTTATTATTATTATGCCAATTGTCTCCTAATATGATTGGGTATTGGAGAATGGGAGCCAGAACTAAGGTTAAGTGGGTAAAAAAAGAGTGAGTTTCTGCATTGGGGCCATAAATTGAGCCCAGTACTATGTCAGAATTACCTAGTTTACCATAAACGAACACATACCATCCTTCTGGGTCACTGACCGTTTTAACTGCAGTAAAGGGTAATCCTTTTGCTATTAACAGGGCCACTCCCAGCTTACGAGGGCTAAAGCCTGCTCCGAAAACCTGCCCAACCCAGTGCTTCAGAAAGTGCTTTATCTGATCTGGAAGCAAGTGTGTTTCCTGAATGAAGACACTCTTAGGATCAAATTTTGCCAAGTGGTTTAATATAACATATTTCTTGGTATTATTCTTCCCTCCCTTAATGTTCCAGGAAAAAATAGTTAGGGTGTTAATCATAAAAGTTGGAGTGTTCTTAACTGGTTGAACAACTGCTATATGGGACTGTGTTACTTCTTCCCCCTCCCCCCATCAAAGTAAACCTCTCCAAACCAGTATCTCTTAAATGAGAAGAAAAGAGAAAAGAAAGAAGAGCAATAAAACTATTTACAATCCTAGTAACTCAGGCCCTAGGCCCACTCCCTGTGTTATGGACCATGATACTTCACTGGGTCAGAGATCCTTCATGCACAGGGCTCCTCAGTGGTTCAGCACCCTTAACAAAGAAACTCTAGCAGCTGTAACGCTAAGCCCCTTTAAAAGGCAACTATGTCTATTCCTCCCCTCTACCTCACAGTGTGACTGCCTCCCCTAAGCATTGCTCTACGCCCTTTACCCTTGCAGTGTGTAACCAGACTTTCCTGCCTTGCTTTCACTGCACCAACCTCTCCTTCTCTCCTTTGCCCCCCACACCCAGCACCCATCCCCCTCCCTAAGGACACAGTCTCACTCTAGGCTACTGGCCCCTTTCCCCTCAGCTCTGTCCATCCTTGTCTGACAATGGCACCTCCCTGCCAGCTTCTTCCTGACTTCCTCCTACATAGATACTGTTCTACCATGAATTCTGTTAAAAGCTAGCTTATGTTCTACTTCAACATATTGACTGTACTATTTAGGCCTTAGTAATCGACATGTTAAGTTTGTAATCTTTGTTCACCTTTGTGTTATGTCTGGGTGACCAAAGTAGTAGATCAGAGAGGGGCTGTGGACATGGCCTACCTAGACTTTAGCAAGGCATTTGACACAGTCCCTCACAAAAGATTAATATACAAGTTCGCTAGCCTGGGAGTGATCCCAAGATGACAGCCTGGGTAAAAAATTGGCTGGAAAATAGGACACAGAGAGTAATAATAAATGGAGTCCACTCTGATGAAAGGGGGTTTACTAGTGGGGTACCGCAGGGTTCAGTATTAGGTCCAGTCCTCTTCAATGTCTTTATAAGCGACATTGCAGAGGGACTGGAAGGAAAAGTATGTCTCTTTGCAGATGACACAAAGATCTGCAACAGAGTTGATGCACAAGGTGGGTGGAAAGGATGAAAAGGGACTTGGCAAGGTTAGAGAAATGGTCAAATGTATGGCAGCTTAGATTTAATGCTAAGAAGTGCAAGGTAATGCACCTGGGAAACAAAAACCCAGGGGAAGAGTACACAATGGGGGGGGAGATACTAACAACAACAAAAATGGAAAGGGACCTGGGGTAGTCATATCAGATGACTTAAAGGTGGGCAAGCAACATGAGAGGGCAGCAATGAGGGCTGGGGGGATATTGGGATGCATAGGGAAAGGCATCACCAGTAGAAAACAGGAAGTTATTATCCCTCTGTACAGACAGCTGGTCAGACCCCATCTGGAGTACTGCTTGCAGTTCTGGAGACCCAGTCTTCGCAAAGACATAGACAGGATGGAAGCTGTCCAGAGGAGGGCACTAAAATGGTGCAGGGTCTGCACCGGAAGACATATGAAGAGAGACTAAAGGAGCTTAATATATAGCCTCGAGGAAAGAGGGAGAGGGGGACATGATAGAAACTTTCAAGTACCTCAAGGAATCAACAAAGTCCAAGAGGGTAGCATCTTTCAAAAAAGAGGTGTGCAAGAACAAGGGGCACAATTTGAAGATGGGGGCGGCTCAGAGGTAATTTAAGGAAGTATTTTTCACAGAGAGGGTTGTGGATGCATGGACGGCCTACGGAGGAGGTCGTGGAGTCAAAAACAGTGGTGAAATTCAAGCATGCATGGACAGTCATAAGGCAATTCGGGGTAGGAAGAAGTAGGCTGCTGGTTAACTAGGATCTGCAGCTTATCCAGTAGGCAGGGAAATGGACAGACTGGGTGGGCCAAGCGGTCCTTATCTGCCATCAAATTCTATGTTTCTATGTCACCCCCCACCCTCTGACGTGGAACCTTTGTAAATGAGCAGTCCCTGCTCAAAGGTACTTGTAATCCTAGAGTTGAATATATAAAATAAAAACAAAAAAAATACTTTCCAAGGGAGAGCTATCATCCACTCACCAACCTGTTGAAAAAAAAATGGTGAATTAGCTTAAACACCCTCCTGGACCTAAACTGAATCCGTATATCCCCATCTAGATAATTGCAAATCAAAGGATGTAGAATTATTCACATACAAGAAACTTTTATAACGTGCTTAATGGTTCTCCCCTTGTAAAAACCCTTAGTTTAGGGTAAAGTACCAACAAAACAGTAACCATGACAAAGCATTTATGTCTTACTCAACATTCCTTTAGTAGTGTAAAACTTATAAACTGCTGAAAAAAGAAAGAAAAAGAAATCAGGAGTTGAAGAGGGGGGGAAATGCAGTACAATAATACAGTCCTAGTAATATTGTCCCTGGCTGGATTAACCAGTTTTTAAATGAAATCTTAGCACCATCTAGTGGAGGAAAAAGTAAATCTAAAGAAACTGATGATACATTTAGAGTTGTCCATCTTTCCTTTAGTGGTACTAAATAAAATTGGAAAATAATCTTAGCTTTTAAATGAGGCGGAATAATTAGTCAAAAGCAAGCAGATTATTTAGTCTAATATACCCAATAGTAAATAACGTTGCTCCTTAAAAGATGGAGAGAAGTAAACGGGAGGGGGAAAACTAAATTAAACTAAATGTAACTGGTGTCTTCTATACCGAGGATGTGTAGAAGCAGTTTTAAGCCTGGAAGGTCAAAGCAAAGCCCACTTGGATCTTGTAGGGCTCTACCCTGCGATTTCCACATAAACACCTGGTAAAGTAATAATTAGGGTTAAGAGCTATCTTCTTTTACACTGAGTGCTTGAGGGGAAGGTCTCCCGTTTCACTTAGGGAATAAATCAGGGTAACATTTGCGTAAGATCTACATGACTTCCTCTACTGAATCAAAGTGCTTAGCTCCTTCCAATAAAGTTATTTCCAACCGGGCAGGATATAAGAGGCGATGGCATATTCCAGCCGCCCACAGCTTTGAGGTAATAGGCCGAAAGGAAGCACGTAGTTGGCGGGTTTTAAGTGTAAGGTCTGGAACCAGTCTCAACTTTTTCCCCTCCCAGAGAATGGCGGACAGTTTTCTGGCTTCTTTTAAAATGAAATCCCGATCCAGAAAATTTTAATGTTTAAAAATGATCGGCCTGGGTGGGTCAGCCAATGGAGGTTTAGCCCAGAGTGATCTATGGGCTCATTCTATAACAAATTCAGGGCCATTAGGAGAAGGACCCACTGTTTTTTTTAGAAAATGCTGTAGGAATTGGACAGTGTTAGGGCCCTCCTCTCCTTCTGGGAGCCCCAACAAAACCAAATTATTCCTTCGGTTTCTCCCCTCCAAATCATCTATGCAATCTTCCAACTTAGAGACATTTCTTTTGAGCTCAATCACCTCAGGCTCCATCTTGTCCTGCTTACACTTCACCGAAGTCACTCTGGTCTCTGGGTCCGTTACTCTGTGGGATAATTGCATAAGAGCAGGCTTGAAGTCGGCAACCTCCTTGATTAGCTTTAGGAGGGCTTCTTTTATTGTAGTGAGCTCGGAATAAATGTGAGATGAACTATGATGTGGATGCTTGGCCTCCGATTCCTGGGGTGCTTCCATCTCCGGCTGCTGTTCTGAAAATTTTCAGAGGTAAGACTGTCTCTATCTAGGATGTAAGAAGTGTCCACACTCTCCATTTGGGGTAGCTGTTCGTAATGAAGCTGTCTTGCTGCAGTATCGGGTGTTTTGGTGGATTTTGTTGGTGATTTGGACGGAACTCAGACAAACACATCTTACCCCTTCCTCAGCATCATGTGACTCCTTTATTTTCCTTCTTTATTTTTTCTTCATTTGCACACGACTCCCACCATTTCAGCTATCAGCTCCAGAATTTGGGGTTCCATTTGTACTTACCTTTCAAATATTCCACCATATTACAAGGAGAATTATTGCCATCTGGGTATGACCTCTGGAAAAGTACACTGACAGGTTAAGATTTTGTTTATTATTATGTAGGCGGTCTTGTGTAAATAGTTGCTGGGCTTTATTGAGGGGGGATGGGGTAGGTCCCCATATGACTTGTTGATATCCATATTTCTATTGTTTGCAGCAGCTATCCTTCAGTTACGTGTACTAGGAATAAGTTATGTATTAGCTACCATAATATCCAATTCCAGGTTGGAATTTTGTTTTATCACTACAGTCATTGGGGGAGAGGGGGGAGGGGTGGAGTGTGCCTTGTGGGGTATGATTATTTACTAAATAATAGATCCTGGTTGTTACCTGTTTCTGATGACAATGGCTAGTAACTCACTAAAAATTGTCAGGTGGAATGTTAGAGGAGTTAGAGATTTATTGAAAAGATATCAAGTTCTTAAACATTGTACCCTACTTAATGCAGATATAATTTTGCTTCAAGAAACTCATTTGTTGGTTACTGAATTACGTAGGCAGGGGGTCTCCCAAATTTTCATAGCAGGCGATTCCTGATCAAGTCGAGGTGTAGCTATTTTAGTAAAAGGGCATATTTCCTTTCAAGCAGAGGTGACCATCGCAGACCCGAATGGCAGGTTTATTTTAGTCAAAGGGAACCTAAATAACACCACAGTAGTCTTAGGTTCTATATATGGTCCTGTGGGAGGTGACACAAGATTTTTAATGGAACTAGCTAACAGAATCGCAAACTTTCTGCCTTTACCCTTGATTCTGGTGGGGTGGGGGATTGGAACATACCACCAACTGAGGATCTGGATAGATCTTATCTATCATTAAAACCTCCTTCCCCCTCCCAGAAAGCACTAACTGACCTCATAGACATGCTGGGAATTTATGACCCATGGCAAATCCTAAACCCCTCTCACCAGCTATACACATTCTACTCAAGCGTTCATCAATCCTGGTCTAGACTAGACTACATCCTAATTAGTCTCTCTCTCATGACCGGTCTTTGCCAGGCTGGAATAGAACCTATTGTCCTATCGGACCACTCAGTGGCATGGTTGGTACTGTCCCCTGATCCAGACATCCAGAAAGACACAGTCTGGAGGATGAACATGCAACTTTTAAAGGATAACACTACTGTTTCTCGCATAAAATCACTCATCCTTTCTTTTATGGCTCTTAATAAAGGATCAATACAAAGGGAAGATTTGATGTGGTACATGCTCAAATGTTATCTCAGAGGTGAGTTTATTAAGATAGTCTCTAGGAGGAAAAGGCTAAGGGAAGCTAGGGCACTTTCTTCATTAATCCAGATTAGGGTGGCAGAAAACTCGCTATCTTCTACCACTACCTCAGCCTCCCTGGAATCTCTACTAGTTCTACGAAATGAATATGCAGATTTGATGAGAGAAAAAGTGGAATTTGCCCTTCTAAAGACTAAATCCAAATATGTAGACCAGGGAGAGAAAGCAGATAGACTGCTAGCTTTACGACTATGCAAACTAGAGAGTTCTAGACTAATTCCCTCCATATTGGCCCCGGAAGCTCCATCAAAACCATGCCCCGGGACATCGCCTATGTTTTTGAGACCTTTTACCGTACGCTTTATTGCAAAAACTCTTACCCAGTATTACCCCAAGCAATAGAGGCTTACCTAGATTCTCTTGAACTTCCTTGTCTATCTAACCACCACCAGACATTCCTAATCTCCCCTATTACTCTTGCTGAAATAGTGGAGGCTATCAATAGTCTATCTTTAGATAAAGCACCTGGCCCTGATGGGTTTCCTTCCAATTTCTATAAAACTTTCTCCAATGAATTAGCTCCCCACTCCTTAACTTATACACCTACATGTTCAGGGCTGACACCCTTGATCCAACATTATTGGAAGCCACAATTATCCTCTTACTCAAACCAGATAAGTCCCATCTTGACCCAGCTAGTTATCGACTGATTTCGCTTAACTGCGACATTAAAATTCTATCCAAGATTCTCTCAAAAAACTCTGAACCATCTATTGAGTGTCGAACAAGTTGGATTCATGCCAGTTTGCTCCTCTGCTGACCATCTCAGAACACTCAAGCACGTCTTTTATGCGGTCCAAACCTCCCAGTCTCCTGTGGCATTGATCTCTTTAGATGCCAAAAAAGGTTTTGATAGGGTGGACTGGGAGTTTCTCTGGGCAACATTAAAGAAAATGTGCTTCCCTCCCCTTTTCATACAATGGATACAATCAGTTTACTCCTCACCCTCAGCCAAGATTTATTGTAATGGTGTCTTTTCCTCCCGATTCTCTCTATTTACTGGGACTAGACAGGGCTGCCCTCTCTCACCTTTCCTATCCTTTTTAACCTTTATCTGGAACCTCTCCTCCATCACATCAAGTGGTTCCCCCAGATTAGATGTATTCAAATGCTTAACCAAACCTTGACTCTCTCAGTTTATGCTGACAATATTCTTCTTCACTTAGAACAACTGGTATCCTCCCTTGAGCACTCTTTGGAGGTTATTGCACCAAAACGGAGATCTTCAGTATGAAATGGTCACCACAGTCAATTAAATACCTAGGTATACTCCTAACTAATGACCCCATTAAAACCAAAAAATTAAACCTTGATGATTTAGTGGTTACAATTCAACAGGCTCTACAGAGATGGACCAATCTGCCTCTTTCTTTATGGGGTCGAATAAACATTATTAAAATGAATGTTCTTCCCCACCTTTTCTATCCCTTAAACTTGCTGAACCTCTGGCTTCCATTATCCTTCTTTCAACATATTCATTCTATCAACTCAAAATTTATTTGGCTAGGCAAGCATCCCCGTCGCTCTTTCCATAAACTCAGCCTTCCTAAGGAATTAGGAGGTCTTCGCCTTCCCAACTTTCTTCTATACTATTGGGCTAGCCAGTTACCCAGATCTGGGAGATGGTTCTCTACCAGTAACATGGATTATATTCCCATTTGGCTTCAGCTAGAAAACAGCCTTTTAAGTTCATACAGTCTGGACTCATCTATCATTTTTTTTATCTGTCAGGGTCAACACTTCCAACTCCATTACAAAATTCTGTGATTAATACCTCCCTTAAGGTCCTCTCTCAATGTTGCGCTTACTTCAAGATACCACTAAAATATGACTTTGCCCAGTCGCTTCTCTCCGATCCCAATATAAAGATAGGTGGTTATTGTCTCTCCTATCATTGCCTCCCACAACTCCAAGGGGTCCAGGTGGAAGATTTTTTCTCCCAGGTCCATCTTCTTTCTTCCCCTGAAATTCTCACAAAATTTTGCATTCTGAGGAATCAGATTTTCAAGATTTTTCAACTAAGGTATGTAATAGGTAAGTCCTTTGGTGTCATCCCCCGAGTTTCTAAGCTAGGTCCATCTTAACACAACTGAAGGAATACTCATCTAAACCTCACTGCATTTCCACGATATATGCCTTTCTCTTAACTAATAACTGCCCCAACCCCCTACCAGGATCACAGGTTTGGAACTCCCTTTTGCCTGATTTAACCCCTAACTGGGCTCAAATATGGAAGGACCTTTATATTTACCATACTCAGGACAGACTCAGACTCACCCAATACCATATTCTTAATAATATGTACTACACTTCCGTCATACTTGCAAAATTGGGCAGACTCCCAGACTCCACTTGTACTAGGTATGGTAAAGTGGAAGGGAATCTTGTACATGTCTTCTGGTATTGTGAAAAAGTGGCCCCTGTTTGGCAAACAATTCAATCCACCGTAAACATAGAAACATAGAAGTTGACGGCAGATAAGGACCGCAAGGCCCATCCAGTCTGCCCATTTCTTTTTCTACCTTATAAATGTGCCATCGGCCTTTGCTCTGTCAGTGGCCTATCTATTCATAGTCATTTGTATTGCTCCCTTATGCCTATCCCATGCCTGTTTGAAGCCCTGCACTGTATTCATAGCCACCACTTCTTGTGGTAAGCCATTCCATGCATCCACCACCCTTTCTGTGAAAAAGAATTTCCTCACATTCCCCCTTAATCGGCCCCCCTCTAATCTCATGCTGTGTCCTCTTGTCCTGCTATTTTTCTTATATTTAAACATGTTAGACTCTTTCACCTTGTTAATGCCCTTAAGCTGTTTGAATGCCTCGATCATATCACCTCTCTCCCTCCTTTGCTCAAGGGTATACATATTGAGCTCTGTTAATCTGTCCTCATATGTCTTCTGATGCAGTCCCTGCACCATTTTGGTTGCCCTTCTCTGGACTGCCTCAATTTGGTTAATGTCCTTGTGAAGGTGTGGCCTCCAATACTGCACGCAGTACTCCAGATGGGGCCTAACCAGTGTCTTGTAAAGAGGGATTATTACCTCCCTCTTACGACTTGTGATACCCCTACTAACACACCCTAACACCCCTAGCCTTACCTACTGCTTTAGAGGTCTGCTTGGATGATTTCAGGTCATCAGTGATGATGATGCCCAAGTCTCTTTCTTCCTTTGTGACTGCTAGCAACTCTCCTCCCAGCCTATAGGTGGCTTCAGGGTTTCTCTTCCCATGTGCATGATTTTGCACTCTTTGCATTAAACCAGTTGCCACTCTTCTGACCATTTTGCTAGTTTATCCAGATCTCTTCTCATTCTGCCCACCCCATCTGGATCATCTACTCTGTTGCAGATCTTGGTGTCATCTGCAAGCAGACAAGCCTTACCCTCTAGTCCATCTGCAAGGTCACTAATGAAAATGTTAAGAGGACTGGCCCAGGACTGATCCCTGAGGTACCCCACTTGTAACTTGCATCTTCTGACTGTATACCATTTACCACCACTCTCTGTTTTCTGCCTGTCAACCAGTTTGCCACCCAGTTGACCAACTTCTGACCCACCCGAGCCTACCCAGCTTATTTATCAATCTTCTATGTGGAACAATGTCAAAAGCTTTGCTGAAGTCAAGGTAGGCGACATCAACTGCTCCCCTTGGTCCACCACTCTGGTTACCCAGTCAAGAAATCTATGAGATTAGTTTGACAGGACCTTCCTTTGTAAACCCATGCTGTCTTGGATCCTGTGCTCCTATGGATTCCAGGTGTTGCACTATCCTTTCCTTAAGGAGTGCCTCCATAATCTTGCCCACTACTGAGGTAAGACTGACTGGTCTGTAGTTCCCCGCCTCCTCCCTGCTACCACTCTTGTGGAGCGGGATCACGTGAGCCCTTCTCCAGTCTTCTGGGACCTCTCCTATGCTCAGAGACTCACTAAACAGTTCTGCTAATGGCTCTGCTAGTTCCACCTTTAGCTCCTTAAGTACCCTGGGATGTATGCCATCAGGTCTCATTGCATTATCCACCCTGAGCTTAGCAAGCTCTTGTAGGACCCTTTCTTTTGTGAAGGGAGTAGTGCTCACCTCCTTCCCCCCTGTGTCCATGATGCTAAGCTGTGGGCCCTGCCCTACCTTCTCTTCAGTAAATACTGAGCAAAAGTATCTATTTAGGATAGATGCCTTTACAGAGTTCTCCTCCTCACATGCTCCCTTTTCTCCATTAAGCTTAGCAATACTCCCTCTGGACTTTCTCCTTTCACTAATGTATCTATAGAAAGTCTTGTCACCTTCTTTTACTGTTCGTGCTAGTGTTTCCTCAGTTTGGGACTTTGCCTGCCTTACTGCCTTCCCTGCTTCCCTTAGGGCAGTTTGGTATGCCTCCCTATCTTCATCCGCTGTGTTCCTTATATTTCCTGAAGGCCAGCCTTTTGGCTCTGACCTTTTCTGCTACTGTATTTGAGAACCAAAGTGGTTTCTTTTTCTTTGCACTTCCTTTTCTGTCTAACACAATGGGATGTTGTTTAGTATTGCATCCTAATGCTTGCCCACTTTGCCTGTACCCCTCACCTGTGTTTCTTTTTGCCAGGGCTAGCTTAACTCTGTTGGCCATCTTATCAAAAGTCAGCTCCTCTGAAGTCCCATATTTTGCCTTGGAATGGGATGATTTAGATGTAGTAGCCCAATTGAACCATACCATGTGATGGTCACTGGCCCCAGGTGACCTTCTACCTGGAGATCTGTGATCCCTTCCTTGTTAGTCAGTACTAGATCTAGGATAGCTCTGTCTCTTGTGGGTTGCTGTACCAGTTGTTTGAGGCCCTCCCCCTGCAGGGAATCCACTATGTGTCTACTTCTGGCAGATGTTCCTGCTGGTATTGACCAATCTGTATCCAGCATGTTGAAGTCTCCCATTATCAACGTAGACCCCCTGTTGAGTTTAGAAGATCTTTTTACTTTAGGAATATGTATATTGGGCTTATATTCCAACATTAAAGTTAAAGAACACAAATTCCACATGGCATTAATATCTATTAAGGTCAAAAAACTTGTACTTAAGCACTGGATGGATCAACTGGTTATATCATACATTGAGAGGTTAAATGACTTATCTGTATGTTTTAGAACGGAATGCTTAATTGCTAGTTCTCGTCATAACTTGCCCTCCTTTGATAAAAAATGGGGCAAACTATATGCTCTCTACTTAAAGTGAGAATACATGTAGTTACATTTGTCTAACTCTCTATTGTGTTAGTACCATTAGTGCAATTTTGTTCTATTCCCCCCCCCCTTTTTTTACAGAGGCACACTCCGGGGGGTGGGTTGGGGGATAAAGGGGGCAGTAGGGGTGGGTTAGGGAAAGGGATTGTTTGTTAGTTTTATCTGTGTTTTCTGAATGTCATTTCTTGATCATGTGCCTTATTTTGTATTATGTTCATTTTCTTAAAAAATCAATAAAAATTTGAATTTCAAAAAAATAAATAATTAAATAAATAAATATGGCCTGTTCTTTACAGTCCACACTTAGCGTGATTTGTCACACCAACCATCCTCCCCAGACTTCTCCTCTGGCACTCTACCCACCCTTGATGCTGGGCCTTCTAGTCCATACATGCTGCCTGGCTTCCCTACCCAGGGTGGAAATAGTCAAGAAAGGCCAAAAACGTAATCAGTGTATGCAAACACAATGCTATTAACAAACACATTGAACTATATGTAAATAAACATATATACTGTTCCCTTCCCTCTGAATACCTTAAATTATTTCGATGTAGTTTTCTTTGTTATTCTTTTTTTTTTTGCATATGTTCATAAAACGTTTTTTATTGTTCCCTGGTTATTCTAGTGCCAGTAAGTCTGAAGAAATGCAGCTTGGCCCCTCTCTCTCGCTCTCTCTCTCTCTCTCTGTAATAGTGATGATATACAGTACTGTTACATTTTCATATTTGTATGTATGTACGATTGTATATGTTATTGTTGACTGTTTTTCCCCCTTTGGAACCAAAGCCTTACAGCTCAACATTGAAAACAGGCCTGGGTCTTACTGTTGTTACCTGTTTAAAAATATAGATTTCTGTTCCATGGATGTATCTGTGCATTAGAAGAGGGGGTCACGAGTCTGCTGAGGTTCCCCCTGGGTGCCATTCCTTGTTTCCCAATCCCTGTGACAAAGACCTTGGGCTCACTGAGCTTTCTTAGATCAGAGCTGCCACTCAGTGTGTCCTTGCCGCCACCCAACTGGCTGAAGAGTCACAAGGCAGGACAAAGAGACTTCTTAAAATCCAAAAGCCATTTGGGCTATCTGCTGGTAGTCCTGCCCCACAGTTGCTTTCTTGCAATGGACGAGGGGGATCCCAAATCCAATAAGTCTTCCCAAGGATGCCATTCCTCATTTTCTGCCTCCCTGACCAGAACAAAGACTTTCGCCTTGCCAGACCTTCAGTGGCAAGAGCTGCTAATCAATGTATTCCTACTTCCTAACTGACTGAAGAGCCATGAGGTAGAACAAAGAGACTTCCAGCATTAAAACAGCTGTTCTGGTTTGACTGATGCCATTCCTGCCTCACAGACATCTTCCTGCACTAAAAGAGGGTGGTTGTGTACCTGCTACTGCTCCTGCAGGATGCCATTCCTAAACAATAAAGACCTTGGCATTGCTGGGCCTTCTGTAGCTTGAGCTGCCAAACAGCACATTCCTTCCTCCTGACTGGCTGAAGAACCATGAGGCTGGACAAAGATTCCCTGCATTAAAACAGCTTTACTGGGATTTCTGCTGTCATTCCTTCCCCACGGAAGCCTTGTTGCACTAGAAGAGGGGATTGCAAGCCTGAAAAGGCTCCCCTAGGATGCCACTCATCAGTTTCTGCTCCTAGGACAAAGAAGAAATACAGGGCAAGATGTGTATCTTTGTAGATGACATAGATGTGGCAAGGCAGACATCAAGGGGGGGGGGGGGAGAGAACTGCAGAAAGACCTACAAAGGTTAAAGAGGTGGTCCAAGGTCTGGTTCTTGAAATTTAATGTCACAAGTGCACATAGAGAACAAAATCCCTAGGGAGGAATACAGGATGGGGGAGGTTAAGTTGGCTATCACTTCAGAAGAAAGGGATCTGGGATTCATCTCAAGTGGCTCACTAAAAAAAACTAGTTAATGTAACAAGGCCTACAGCAAGGCAACCAGAATGTTGTGGCGTATTGGAAGGGTTTTCGATAGCTGGGGGAAACAGATAATACTATCTCCCTATAGATCACTGGTGAGAAACCATCTGGAATACTGTGCCCAGGTCTGGAGTCCTCATCTGAGGAAAGATGGAGTCAGATTTGAGATGGTGCAGCAAAGAGTAACTTAAGTGATTCAGAGCAAACAGGGTAGATCCCTATGAGAACTGGCTCAGAGAACTGAACATGTACTCATTTTAGACTGGAAGGGAGAGGGTTGACATGATAGAAACCTTTTAGTTCCTGAAAGGAATAAACAATGTAAACTGAGAGGAACTATTTGGCAGGAATGGAGAGTCAGACACAAGGGGACATGAATGTAAGCAAGTGGGGGGAGGTTCAACTAGGATGTGAGAAAGTTTGCTACAGTGAGAGGGTGGTTGAGCCATAGAACACATTTAACCAGCAGAGGTGGTGGGTTCAAGTATGGCTGTGACAGAGTAAAGGGCTTAATAGTTACTCAGGGGTAACAGTAAGGCAGGGAGTGGGGGGGGGAGCTAAAACCCTGTCTAGACAGTAGGTCATGGGGTGCAGTAGGGTAAAACTGTGCAAACTAGATGGACAAATGTTTTTTTTTCTGCCAGTTCTGTGTATGACCTGGACCTCACTGGGCTTTCTACAGCTGGAGCTGCCACTCAGCATGTCCTTGCCTCCCAACTGGCTGAAAATCAGCAAGGTGGCTGACACATGATGTCCTGGGTTGTTCTTTAGTTAGATTAGTAGGCATTTTTTTTTCATTTTATTTCTACAGGAGATGGGAGGCCTAAGAAAGTTTGCAAGACTGGAACACTCACAGAAATAAGGTGTCACAACTGTCACTTAATGGAGGGACAGCAGGGGACTGTAACCAGAGAGGGGGTGGGAGATCGGTATGTAGCCAGTGAGGCATATGGAAGGCTATAAAACTTCAATGAAACGTTTTTACACCTTTGATGAAATGGGGGGGGGGTGTAAAGTTAGTTACAGGAGGGAGAAAGACAGTCTGATTTGGGAAAAGCTGTGTATAACATTGATTTTTAAAGGCTGTACCTTGTCCTCAGAAAAACATATGGAAGAGCAAAGTAAATTTTGTGTCCATCTGCAAAGCAGCATTTACCGAAACCAACAAAAATATAAATACCAACATATCTGTAAATAGCAAATAAAAAATCTTTTTCATACAATCTGTGGTATGTGGCCAGAATTTCATATGTAGGACAGTGACTTATGCCTTCTGAAGACATGACTACCAAAGGCAGCCTGGGGCATCCACAGGAGAAGAGTTATATGACTGCATTGGCAACCTTAAAGCAGGTGAGTCTTACCCTGGCCTGGAAGGTACACAAATAAGATGCCATATGGTTACCAGGCCAGAATGAAGAGTCTGCAAATCTCCCCCTTGGTCTGTCCCATGAAAGTTTGGCAGCCTGAGAGTGGGCATGGTCATTACAGTAGGACAAAGAGATTCCTTAAAACAGCCACTCTGGGCTGTCTGCTGTCATTCCTGCCCCACGGATATCTTCCTGCACTACAAAAGAGAATTGCAAGCCTGTTAAGTTTCCCCCAGGACACTATTGCTTATCTTCCTCCCCCTATGGACAAAGACCTTGGCCTTGTTGGGCCTTCTGCAGCAGGAGTTACCACTCAATGCAGCTCTGCTTCCAGATTGGTTGAAGAACCAAGAGGCAAAACAAAAAGAGTTACTTCCTGAGTTTCAATTCAGGTGGTCCCAGAATGCTTCATTTCCAGCCAGAGTGGAAGTCTTCGAGGGATGTCATCAGAGGACAGATGCCAGAATGCCAGAAGACTCTGCCCAGATTTCACTCTATAGACCATAAGTACATGTAGCTTGAGTTGCTTGCCTACCAAGCTGCTAGTTTAAACTGCTGCAAATTAATGTAGCTTAGATTGTGCTGTTTCCCTACCAACATACATACGCACAAAACTTGAGATAAAAAAGATATCCAGATCACAGAATCCAGGCTATCTGACTCACACTTTGCTGAATCACATATTAGCACAAGCTGCTACTTGAAATGACCATAGTTTATTATAAAAAAGGAAAAACAAAAACACATCAAGAAAGCAATAAAATGGGCCCCAGTGCACAAATTAGACTGAGCATAAGAAGAAACTGGAAAAAGAAATCCTGATGATGTTCTTCAATCTTCACCTGACTTCCATGAGGCTGCATCATACCAAGCAATGGCAATGAATGACTTTATTGGGCACTTTTGTAAGCTGTATAAACTGCACATGTGATGGGTGGCTATGTAACATAATTTTATCTTTTTTTTTTTTTTTTTTAAGTCTTTTTCTAACCTGGTCGGGTCCAAGGAGCCTCTCTGTCTGGCATCCAGGACGGATCATGCCCTGCCTGAAGTCCCCCGACTGAACCTCCTCTCCTCCCCTTGTCTTGCAGCTGGCACCCCGGCTTGACCCCTCCAGGGTGGGGCTGCTCTTCCTCTCTGGGCGCACTTGCACACATAGACTCCAGCTATGGGCGGGGGTCCCTGACAGAGGAACCTGAAAGGTCATCCAGGATGGACCCGGCAGTGGGCATGGGGCTGGTGCGGTCGTCACCCGAAGGACCAGGTTTTTCCATATTCTGCGGTCTCCCCACCCCCCGCCTTGCATGGTGCATGCCCCGACACACTGGCGCACGGCAACCCTGCCTGTGTTGGCCATGCTGATATGTGCTGCCTGGCTCGCTGCAGAGCCCCCCGGTCTCCACCAGGGGGCCTCTGGCTCACCGGGACAACCCACCCTTCTATCCCAGGGAGGAGAGCACCCCACAGGTGCTCGATCCTCAACCTTCCCCTGCCGACTCCCAGTGCCCAAGTCTGCTCCCAAATCCAGGATGCCAGTGTAGCATGAGGTGTGGCATCCAGCGCCTCAACTTTCAGTGCCACCGGGCCAGCACACATTATTTTATCTTTATCTAGGTCAGTGAGCCACAGCCACTCATGAGGGTCAAGCAGTCACTGACCATTCATAAAGATAAAAATTATATCACATAGCTACCCAACACATGTCCCCTATAAATGCTATGTAGATGTTGTGTGTACCTACTGCTGTTATAGCCCTCAGGTTCTGTTCTTAAACATAGCCTAGTATATTCCTTGGTTGCCATCCTATATAGTCTACTGCACTTAACGGTCTCTGTACCTCTTTATTTATACACTACCATTAACTGAACACTCTTTCCTATGCATTCTTTTGATTCTGTGCTTGCTTGTTTCTTTTATTTTATCCTCCAATAGCTTCTTTTTACTTTCCATCCCTTCCCCTTCTTTTGCTTCCCCTTCACTTTCTCCAGTCAATGCCTCCTCTCCCAATCCACTCAACAATATGTGCCACAGCACCTGTCCTATTTCTTCTGTTACCTCTGACCTTTCTCACTCCCTCCCCTTTCAGTCCCCTCTTAGTATTGTTATTGCACTGTCCACATGCTGTGTGACCACTGTTGTGGTGCACAGTATTGGCAGAGTCTCACTTGGCCCAATATACCTTATTTTAATACTGTTTGCATTGCATTGTATGCTGTGGGTTGTCTCCTAGCAATGAGGGCTAGGAGATATTAAGTGCTCTGTGGTTTGTAGTTTTTATTACCAGGCAGCGAAACTACATCACCTCTGCGGCTGGAAAGCCCATTCTTTTAGCTATTTTAAAACTTGTGTGGGATACTGTAAAGCCTCATTAAGGGGTGGAATTTGAATTGGAAGGCAGTAACTTGTGCTTCAGTAAGCACAAGCAGGCACACGGAGGACATGTGACTTGGAACTTACTTCCGGATCGCGGACCATAAATTGCAAGCCCTGAATGAGTGGGTGGTTATTGCACTGTCCATGCTCTGTATGACCACTGTTGTGGTGTGACAGTATTAGCAGAGGCTTACTTGGCTCAGTATACCTTATATTAATACTATTTACATTGCATTGTATGCTGTCGGTTGTCTCCTACCAATGAGTGCTAGGAAACAGAAAGTAGGGTTTGTTGTTTTTATTGCCAGGTGGCGAAGCTACACTCCCTCCGCAGCTGAAAGCTCATTCTTTTAGCTATTTTAAAATGTGTGTGGGAAACTGTAAAGCCTCATTAAGGGGGGATTTGAATTTGAAGACCACAGCTGTGCTTCAGTAAGCACAAGCATGAGTACGGAGGTCACATGGCTTGGAACTTACTTCCGGGCCATTAACCCTAAAATTGCAAGCCCCGAGCAAGCAGGGCAAGCTCATTTAGGGCGAGCGCATTATCACCCTGTGAAGAGATATGCACTGAGACATACACAGCACATCTGCACGTCTGCAGTGTCTGCAGGGGATAGAAGGGATGGAGGGCACATATGCCTGCAAGGTCAGCACTAACAGGTTATTCAGGTAAACAAGTTAAGGGTACTACATTGTATTTAAGAGCAGCAGTGTACATTTGTTTAACAGCCAAGTTGTGTAGGAGTCGAGGGGAAAGTGAGAGTGTTTGACTAAGTCAACAAGGGTCATTGCCTAATATAAAGAGTTTGGAAAACACTACTAGGACCCCATCTGTGATTTTGTTGCTTCACCCACCAATTTCTCACCTAAAAAGTGTCACACTGTTAGCTAAACTCCATCCTACTTTAAAGTGCTACCAAATCATTCCACTTGGTACAAGACTTTGAAGAGGGGGGGAAAATACACACACACACACAATCATATATTCTTTGCAAAAACTCCATTAATGCATCAGTTAGGGTTGTTTCCACACTAACAAAAATGTGGAAATTCAATGTTAGAGTTACCACCCCTACCATCCCACCACCACCCCTGCACCCTCCCCACAGCAACAGGCATTGGGGTGTGCATTGGGGTCATCGGCCTAACTCTCACCCCATTCCATGTGTAAAGAAGCTATGGTGGTGCAGTATAGGAGACGGGAGTGAGAGTTAAGCAAGACAACCCCAAAGCACACCCTGATGCCTGTTGGTGTGTGTATGGTTGGGTGGTGGGGGGGTAGAGGTGGTAACCCAAACGTTGAATTTCCACACTTTTGTCAGTGTGGAGACAACTCTAACTGATGCATTAATGGAGTTTTTGCAAAGAATTTCCTTTCTTTTTAAAAAGTGTAATATAAAGAGTAAATAGTATGTATTGCTGGGAGTGTGGGGCTCGAAGCTGCCCATTTGTGCATAATGATATGTGTCTGTGGGAGCATGGGCCCTCCAGGCCCTGCATTTCCATGTACACAGAAGTATGGAGCCATACAGCAGCCCTATAAGGCAAGGAACCCTTGAAACACTAGTTTGCCAATATCTCGTGAACCGTAGCAGCCAGAAACAACATTCAAGTATGGTTGTAATTGTGAGAGTGATTAGTTCTCATAAAATAAATTGAGTGAATCCATATCTCACATCATTTCTGAGATATGGGCACTGAAAAGCACTGTGAGTGCTAACTCTGAGGGCATAATAGTGGTATACGCACATGAAAATGAGCAATTGGAACACTAATTCCCAAATATCTCAGTAACCATACAAGGTAGAACAAAAATTCAAATTTCATGGTATTCGTGGTTTTGCAACCTACTTCTGTACTTAGTCCCCCCCTTGCAGTGGGGACTAACTATTTTCTCAATGAAAAATCCATATCTCGAACCATTTTCGAGATACAGGCACCAAAAGGAATCACGGGCACCACATTGTTATCCTATGGGAACATTTCTGAACTTCGGAATGCTGCTCAATGTTTTTGTACCAAACCACCAAAAGGCACATCTGTGGGTGTAGGGCTTGCCACCCTGAAAATTTCAGACCAATAGCACAATCCACCTTCCTACAATGAAGTGACAAAGAAAACAATAACCGCAATGTAATCCTATGGGAAAATTTTGCAAATTTGGAATGCCGTAACTATGAGGCTGTTCAATGTTTTCATACCAAACTAACAAAAAGCACATATGCAGGACTAGGGCTCGTGACCCTGAACATTTCAGGCCAATAGCACAATCCACCTTGCCACAATGAAGTGACAAAGAAATGAAGACATGAAAAAATGTGTTTGTGCAGTGTTACCGCGATTACTTTCATGGTTTCGCGATTGTCATATCTCTATAATGGGAATGTTATCGTGCACAGAAAAATGTTGCAGCAGTTACTTTTTCCTCTGAGCGTGATTGTTTACGCGGCAACAGAAAATGTTGCCGCGATCAAAATACAGCAACATTTTAAAAAACATATTTACAGACCAGCTGGTGAAAAACTAATGTCAGGGACATGTTCCTCAGGGCCCAATTAGGTAAACACAACTGTTGGTGGTTACCAAACTGCACTATGTTTTGAATTACAGTGTTTTTTCTCTCTCGCTAACTGACAACAAGAGAGCGACAGCACAACAGCAATTTCGGGGAGCTCGACAACCAAAATGTGATTGTGAATGTTTTCACATTGCATATATACATTTTTCTGTGGGCTATAATGGGACATGAAAAAAATGGAATAACTTTTGAACAGAGCAATATTTTTTCACCAGATCTTCAAAAGGCACCAGTGCAACCCAGGACACATGTAGACCAACAAATCTGAACCCACTCAAATACATTCTTCAGTCCATTATGGGTGGACAAAGAATTCACAAGTGTCAAATTTCACTTTTTGAAATAATAATTTTTATTGTATTTCTCATATAACAGTACAGAAAGAAAAATAAATCACATATATACATCCTTCTTAACCAATAGCACTGGTGTGTGTCTGAGAAATGTACAATAGTTGGTTAGCTATTTCATCTAGGAACTTATACATAAGCCAAACAGTCACCAAACTTATTTCTGTTCACATACCCATCAGGTCAGATCACACTTTTCGTAACTCTATTAGCGACAAACAAGACAAGACTGAATATTACATGAAAAAAAAAGGGGGGGGGGGAAGAAAGCTTATAGTACCCTTACAACAAGTTACCTGACTAAAAAAGGTGAACATTGGAAAACCTAAGAATGCATTAGTCAAAGGGAATTATATTAGCATCATTAATATTGTCTTAGGAGATAACAGGTGTAACTATGACCTCTATTCGCTTTGATGGGAAGTCAATAAATCATTTATTATTTTCTTTCAATTACAAGTATATTTGGCCAGGATGTCTAACACACTGATTTGTTCTTTCTGTGCTTGAAAGTTAAAAAACGGCATCCACCTTAACTTAAATTTATCTTTTTGTAGCCTTACTCTGGCCGTTAGATATTCCATATCTAGAATAGTTAAGCAGTTTTTATACCAAGCATTCAATGTGGGACTGGTTTTAGACATCCAAACTTGGTAATTGCCTTGAGAGCCGAAGCCACCAGTATATTATATAGATATCGTTGAGATTTTTGTTTGATCTGATCTGGGTAGTATCCCAGAACCCAGTATATAGGTTCATAGGTTCATAGGTAATTTACACGATTGAGGGACGAGCCCATTATGATCATGCCACTTAAGCTAAGTGGATTGCAAATTTAGAATCATTCATATATATATCTAACTGAGTTTTAAATTGTGTCAAATTTATGCAATTTACCACCTCATATGGGAGTGAGTTCCAAATTGGAACTATTCATTGGGTAAAAAATTGTGTTCTTTTGGTGGTTCGATTGATTGGTAAAAATAATTTTAAATTATGCGAACGAGTTGAAACTATAGCAGAGTTCCATTTCAAATGCAATGTATCAAACAAGTATTCATTTCTAGATGCTTTATAGAGCAAGCAGAGATCCCCACATATTGATCTATATTCCATACTATACAAATTAAGTTGTTTAAGTCTTTCCTCATAAGTCAGATGTCCCATTCCAGCTATATTCCTGATAAACCTTTTTTGCACCTTCTCCCTAGATACTTTATCTCCCCTCTGTGTGGGTGCACAAAATGAAGAACAATAATCAAAATTTGTTCTTATGATACTAGTGTATAAGGGGACCATTATTGATGGCTCTCTACTTTTAATGTTTCTAAATAAACAGTTACTAAATCTGGAACATTTGTTAACCATAAAATTTAAATGTTCAGTAAATTTTAATTTATTATTGATAATAACAGCCAGATCTTTCTCAGATGTAGTAACACTTAATGTGTGATTCTCTATATAATATTTAGCACATCTATTATTACTTCGAAGTGCATGACCCTACACTTATTGGTGTTGAATTTCAACTTGTGATTGCTAACCCATTCAGATATGTTATTTAAATTTTTCTGTAATATGGATATAGATTCAGAGTTATTAACAATCCCTCCCAATTACCATTTTTTATGTTCATACCAGTTATAAGAATATTAAATAATATTGGACCCAGGACGGATCCATGAGGGACTCCACTAGTAACCAAAGTCCATGGGGAGAAAAAAAACCCTCAAGCACACCTGCTGCCTTCTGTTGGATAGCCATTGCATTATCCATTTAATCAAATATTTATTAAGTTCTAATTTGACTAAACAATTAAATAATATATTGTATGAACAGAGTCAAAGGCCTTTTCAAAGTCCAGATAGATGACATCCACCGGCAAACCAAGGTCCAAAGCCTCACTAACTGGTTCAAAAAAATCAATCAAATTGGTCTGACATGATCTTCCAGGTTGAAAACCATGTTGGAATATATTGGTCAGACCTTTTTCCAAGATATGTGAGCTGATTTTACCTAGAATTAATCTTTCCATAATTTTACATATAGTAGAGGTTAGACTTATAGGTCTATAGTTATTTATTTCTTTCTTAGAGCGGTTTGTGTATGGAATAACCTCAGCATCACACCAATCTTTAACCACTATACCCTTCTGTAAAGTCTCATTAAATAAATAGGTAAATCGCCCGCCAGTTCATACGAAAGATTTTTAAGAAGATAGCTGGAATACCATCAGGACCACATGATGTAGAAGATTTTAAGGAATCCATAATTTTAAAAGTTTCAGCCACAGTAAATATAATTACAGCGTCCAGCTTAGAAGGTTTTAAACATGTAAACTCACCCTTCTTTTTAAATATACTACCAAAGTAATCATTAAATTTATTTGCCATAACTTGTTCATCATTAATGTCAACATCATTAATTTTAATGGTCCCACTAAGGTAGGCGAATTTTTAAGGAGCCAATGTAATTAAAGAACCTCTTCTTATTATCATGATGTATACTAACTAAGTTTCTCTCTAATTCCTGCTTTGCCCTTCTAATTATATTTTACCTTTTTGCTTTAATTATAAATTTAGACCAGTTAAGATCAGTAGTATTATTTTTGTATTTATTATATGCTTTTTTTTTCTAAAACCAACCTTTAATTTTTCTAGTGAACAAGCGGGGACCTCTTTTGTCCAATATATTTAACTCTAGTAGGTACCCATGCAGAAATACAAATTAGATTTCCTCTTTAATTCTTAGCCAGATGTTCTCTATAGATAGCTCTTTAATTCTTGTTCCCAATTACACATTGATAAATATTCCTTAATTACCTTATAATCTGCTCTATTAAAGTTTTTAAATTCAGTTTACCACAAGATTTATTAGCAGAAAGATTAAATGACCATTTAATTATCTGGTGATCACTATTTCCTAATGGAGCCATAATGCTGATCGACTCATTGTCACCTTTAACATTTGAAAATATTAAGTCCAAGATATTATTATTTCTAGTTGGTAATTTAACATGTTGAACCAATCCTAAATGTGACATAGCACTGATAAATCTATTTTCTTGTTTATTAAGTCCTTTAAGAGAGGACCAATTTATACCAGGATAATTGAAGTCCCCCATAAGAATAATGTCTGTCTTAAAATAAATATTCTCCAAGTAGTCACACATATTATTATTATTAACAGTGTCCATTGATGGGGGTCTATAACATAACCCTATCATAACTGGGAGTTGTTTATTGTTAAGTTTGATCCAAATAATTTCAAAATCTAAGGAAGGTTCTTTATCTGAAACAACTTCAGAACAAATTATATTATCTCTGATGTAAATGGCGACTCCACCACCCTTAGAATATATATGGTTTTTTGTTAAATAAGGTATATCCAATAATATTATGACCCCATTGGTCCTCACTGAACCAGGTTTCTGAGACACCACAGATATCTATATTTTCATTGTGTAAGATTACCTGAAGTTCATCAATTTTGTTACACAGACTCTTAGCATTTAATAAAAGTAAGTTCAATTTGGTATTTGGTTCTGTCCTATATATAGTCGACACAAATTCATGAACTTTTGGCTCACAAGCTGATAATAACCTTACACTTTGTACCCCAGCGTTTTGCATAAAAAAATCATCTATTTGTGTATTAAGCTTTAGACCTAAAGTCTCCTCGCCCAACCTGTTTAAATGTAAACCATTCTTAGCGTAAAAAAAATGTTATTATTATCAAACTGTTCCCAATGAGTGAGACATTTAATGTCTTGTTTGAGACACCAAGCTCTGAGCCAGGAATTAATATGTTTAATTTTAGTGGTCAAAGTATAATTAGCCCTAGGAACTGGAAGAATCTCAGAAAACACGATGTGAACTCCAATCTCAGTCAAAATGTTTGCCAGTCCAACATATGCTTCTTTAATCATTTGGGTTGTCTGATGCCAGATGTTATTCACCCCAATATGAATAATGACTAGGTCATTATCATTGCAACCTTGTAATATCTTGTAACTCATCTTGGCAATGTCATTAATCTTAGCCCCACGGAAACATGATAAAGTTCTAGTGGCTTTATTTGGATTACAGATAATTCTGTCAAGATTGGATAATATGGAATCACCTAGCACAAAGATATTTGGTGCACCAATGTCATCTTAACTCAAAGTTTGGACATCCATACTTTCTACCTGAGTTACCATGTTACACTGATTTTCTGTGAAATTAATGAGTTCCCCTTGCGAAAGGATATTAGTAGTACTAGTTTGCACAGTAGAATTGGTTGACTCATTCAAAGTACTGGGCATAAAAGTGTCATCATTCCCTATGACATCAGTAATAGGATTCATTAGAGGGTCATATTTATTATGGATTCGTAACAGAAAAGTTTCAGCTTTTCTTCCCCTTTTAAAGGTTTTTCTATGTTGAATTGTAAACCAATCATTGTCTGAATCAGAAACAGTATCATCTAATCTAGGTCTCTTTCTTGTAACACTATCAATCTGATTGGTATCATGAGTGACGCTTGTACCAGGTGTTTCAAAACAAGTTTGATCATTGGTGCTAAGTAGTCTTTTAGCAGTTTCTATTTGACTATTTTCTAAACTTTTTAATCTTTTATCAAACATTCTTATTTCATCCTCCAGTTCTGTAATTATTATTCATTTATTACAAATAAAGGCAGTAATATTTTCAGTCCCCATTTCTAAATCGTACATATTGCATAATACGCATTTAGTGCCCACTTTTCCGTCGATAGTTATGATGTTAGCCATGCTTAGTAATTTACATAAGATGGTGGCTAAATACACTTAATAACTTACCCTGTATATTACTTGGGCGGTTGAAACTATACAATGATATGATCTCAAATAATAACTCCCAAAATGCCCAACCACGCCTTACATAGAGCGACGCAAGCAGTCTTAGCGCTCGACGACAAGGACGCATGCTAGCAAACCCTGTTCATGTTTCTCGCCCTGCTCGAGCAGGGCAGGCTATAAATAGCCAATAGGTCCCGGAAGTGAAGGTACAAGTCACGCTACTCTAACGCTGTAATGCCAAATTAAAAATACTTTTTAATGGTGTATATGTGGACTTTGACTAGTATGCAACAACAAGTCACAGTTTAAAATAAAAGCACACACAAGAAGTATAAAAATGAGTTTGTAGTGAGGGAACCTCATACTACAACTCCTCCTCCTAGCTAAGAGTTGGCTAGGGCTCCAAACAGCTATTGCATATTAAAAAAAACGATTCTTTCAGCGTTTTAGCAGGTACAGCAAAGTTACATTGATACACATATAAGGCAAATGCAGCAATGGGATCATCTGGCATATGCATCCTGAAAACCATACCCACTTGATCCACAATTTGCACCCAAAAACTACTGATACTGGGGCACGACCAAAATACATGTAGGTGTGTCCCCTTTTCTCCACATTCCCTCCAGCAACCATCTGAAAAATGCTGACCAAAATGCTTAGTGATTGTTGGGGTATGAAAATACCTAATGGCCACTTTCCATCAAAATTCCCGCCAGCTAGTAGAAGCAGTGGTCGAGTGGATGGTCCCCCATATTGCAACCCATGTTGAATCATCAATGACTCTCTCCATCTCCAAAGACCAATTTATTTTAACGGATTCCAGGGAATCTGACTCCAAGTCAGAGAACTGGTTAACCAACCAAGAGACAAACCCCCTGGACTCCATCTTACCGGCCTCAGCTCTCAGGAAATCCACCAGAGGGTTAATACCCGAGCCATTAGCACCTTCCCTTCCAAGATTCTTCCCCTTCAGAAAATGTCTAAATTGTAAATATCTGAAAAAATTAGAGGTGGGGAGAGAAAATTCTTTTGAAGGCTGGTGAAAAGACTTAAGATCCTCCCCTGAATACAACTGTCCTATTGTAGACAAACCTTTTAGATCCCACTGAAGGAATCCCCAAGCCCATCTAAGAGGTTGGAAATCCAGACAGGCTTTAATCGGGGAATTCATTCTCAGGGATATCTCGCACCCCGATTTTTTATTAATCTCCTGCCAGGAGGAGACCAACAACCCAGTCCAAGGATTATTGCAATACAAACAATGTATCCCCTCTTTATCCATATATATTAGATCCCTAATATCTCCTCTAGAGGACTCTGGTCTCTCAATCTCTACCCACAACGGAGGGTCTACATTTCCCATAAGGGAAATCAATGGTTGGCACTGAGCAGCCCAATAATATTTTTTGAAATCTGGCAAACCTGCCCCTCCATTCCTTTTATGTTTAAGGAGAACCTTCCATTTCACTCTGGGTGGTTTGCCAGCCCAGATAAACTGGGACAGGGAAGATCTTAATGCTTTCCAAAAACAGGCTGGCAGTCTCAGTGGCAGAGACTGAAATAGAAACAAGAAATGCAGGAGTATATTCATTTTTACACATTCAATTCTACTAAACAAAGCAAGGGGTAACTCTTCCCACCTGTGCAGATCCTCTTGGACAGATAGTAACAAATGACCATGATTAAAAGCATATAATTTGGAAAGGTCCCTAGTTATTCTAACCCCAAGGTATCTAATATCTTCCTTTGCCCATTTATATTTACTACTGGTGGAAGCACCCTGTCTTTTGGCGATCCGATGGGCAGGAGTTATGATTTAGCGTCATTTATTTTAAACCCAGAAACTACACTAAATGACTGGATTAGGGAGTCGACCAAGGGCATCTGCCTCACAGGATCAGTAATATATAGCAGAGTGTCATCTGCATATAAAGACACCCTAACCTCCACTCCCTGTACCTGGATGCCCTTAAAATGATTCAACTGTCTCACAAGGGCTGCCAGGGGATCAATACATAGTGCAAACAGCAAAGGCGAAAGCAGGCAACCTTGTCTGGTCCCCCTCCTGATCAGTATCTTGTCTGAGGTTACCCCGTTCACCTTTACCCTCACCCAGGGGTTTCTGTACAAATTTGCTATCCACTTCCTAAACTTTTCCCCGATACCAAACTTTCCCAGGACCTGGTCCAGGAAAAACCAATCTATACGATCGAATGCTTTCTCCCCGTCCAATGCCAGTACCACCCTTAGAACATCCAGGGGAAATGACCTGGAGGCAGACAAAACATTGAGTAATAATCTGATATTATCTTGGATATGGCAACCTGGAATGAACCCTGTCTGGTCTTTATGTACTAGCTCCGGGATAAATTCTTGTAAGTGGGAACTCAGGATCTTAGTGAATATTTTAGCATCCTGATTGATTAGGGATATAGGGTGGTAGCTCCCACAGTCTGTCAGATCTTTACCTGGTTTTGGCAGGAGGGTAATCAGTGCTTCTTCCCAGGAAGCTGGGGCCTCTCCCTGTTCCTGAACTACATTACAGACTCTGGTGAACAAAGGGGTCAACTCATCGACAAATGCCTGATAGAATTCCCCCACAAACCCATCCGGGCCCAGGGCCTTCCCCCCCTTTAAATTTCTGATAACCTTATTAACTTCTTGTTCAGATATCATCCTATCTAGGCTATTTTTCTGGGATTCATCAAGCCTCGGTAAGTCAATATTATTCAAAAAATTGTTTATCTGGGTAGAGTGGTCCTCTCCTCTTTCTTGGGAGTAAACTGTCAGTAATAATTACAAAAACTATCTGCAATTTGTATTGGGTCCGAGGAAAGTGGGTTCCATACTTTTTGAGTCTAGGAATATATCTTTCAGCCTCCTGTTTTCCAAGCCTGAGGGCCAGCAACCGATGTGCTTTACCCCCATTTCATAATATTCTTGTTTAGTGTATCTTAGGGAATTTTCAGTTCTATTATTCATTTCTCCATTATATTTTTCTCTAGTTTCTTGCAATTTCTCTTGGATGGAAGTATCCTTGTTGTTCTTTTTATGTTCCTTTTCCAAGGAGCCTATAGTTTCTAACAAATTATCCAATTTGGCCTGGGTACTTTTATATTTATAGGTAGAGTAGCTAATGATCTGGCCCCATATGACCGCTTTCAGCCCATCCCATATAAAACGTATATGGGTATCATTTTTCTTATTCTCTGAAATATATAATTTAATTGAGTCCTTCATTTGGGCTACAAAGTTTGCATCGTTCAAGATGCCAGGGTCAAATCTCCAGTTCCCTTTAGTTTTTACCCCAGGCCACTTTACTCTAGCACTAATCAAAGCGTGATCTGAAAAAGTGACCGGGTATATTAATAAGTCTGCCATGTCACCAACATTCCTTATTTGTGTGTAAAATCTATCAAGCCTAGAATATGATTTGGCTACCACCGAATAGAATGTGAAGTCTTTGACCAGCAGATTTTGTTGTCTCCAAGGATCCATCCAGCCCCCCTCTGATAACAGGGTTCTAAGAAGTTTAGAACATGCTGTCCTCCCTCTCTTTCCCCTGGGCTCCTATCTAGCAGACTATTCTCAACACAATTCCAATCCCCAACCATTACCACTCTACCCGGGGAAAGAGAGTCCACTGTAGCAAAGAACTGCCTAAAAAAGCTACCAGAAGGAGGCGTGGGGGCATACACTGCTGCCAAATTGAGTGAGTGTCCCATATACTCACCAGAGACCACCACGTAATGTCCCAACCCCTCTGTCTGAACCCTATGAACCTTAAAGGGAAGACCTTTATGGATCAGTACAGCCACTCCCCCCCAGGAGCATCGGGGCAAGAGTCTGCATAGACCCCACCTACCCACATTCTTCGAAGTTAAGATGTTCACTATCCAACAATTTGGTCTCCTGTAGGCATGCCAGATCACACTTTAAGCGTCCCAACTCTTGTAAAATTCTTGCTCGTTTGACAACCCCGTTTATCCCTTTAATGTTAACCAATGCTATCTTAAGTGATGTCATGATAACACTTTTTTGTTAAAAAGAAAATCAGCATTAAGTACCAGTTTTACCCCCACATCTTTGAAAGTTTCATGTACAAACTCGTGCTTACTTCTGGCAATGAGATAGAGTAAATGCAAAAAGAAACATAAAATATAAAAAAATACATAACCACAACAGTCGAAAATTACCCCGAACAACCCACCCAGTCAACTAACCCTTGGGTGGAATAACACCCTAAGACCCCAATGTGGGTTGAGAACAAGAGCCAAAAAGGGCTAATGAAGGGAAGAACAAGAACCCAGGTACCTGTTTCTCACAAGGTACCTATTAGCTCAATCCGAGCTAAAAAAACTGGGAGTAGTGGTTTAATCCCCCAGGTACTAGGGGCATATAGCTCCTAGTGTGATAGGAGAAAAAGCATACCCAAATGCTAAGGGGTAGGTTCCTAGGGATCAAGGAACCAAGCCCCTCTCCTAGTTGGTTTGGATCTGGTTAGGCAAGCCAACAAAGCCAGGTACCCCAGGCACAGCCAAGATTACTACAGCTTAGCAATTGAGACCGGGGGAGGTGAATAAGGATACCAAATAATACCCATTCAGCCTAATCCTCCTTATTTACTGACTAATCGGAGGTTAGGGATACAGCAGGACAACCACCACACCAAACGTAGATTATTTACTTACCACTCTTCTACCATGAGTTACACCCCCAACCCTTCCTACAATCATAAACCCAAATCGTGGCTCTCCCCCAGCTCTTCCCTCTTGAAATTACTTTTTTACTTTAACTATTCATTATAAGCATCTAACATTTAACTGACTTCACGCTTATAATTCTATTTCAGTAAAAAAACGTATTTATACCTCATATCTCCACCCTTCAGATGTAGCGCGTTACATAGTGGGGACATTATCTTCGCTACATTAGCTATGGGTCCCGTTCAAAAACCCTGCCCTTGAAAACTTGAACCCAGCACTAATAAGTTCCTCCAAGTATTTTTAAGGGAGCTTCTAAAAACTCCCCAAGATATCATGTAACCGAATAAAGACTTAATATAGGGACCTCATATCAAAAAGAAAAGAAAAAAGAGAGCTTATCTATTCCAAAGGGAACAGTAAAATAAGTCCCTTACGTATACTGCAGTCTCAGCTATTCATTCCAGAGGGTATCGCTGCCTCTTGCAAGGCATTTCTTCAGAACGAGTCGCCATGCTAGCTCCATTGATGCGCTCTTCAGGTTTTCCTAACTTGCAGCCACTTCGCCATATCTGCATGCAGTGGAAGCAGGGCCTCTTCTCGTCTCCTTGTTCATTTTCTTGAGCCCGGAGCAACGGACCACAATAAATCTTCCATCTCCTTCTCCGCCTGTTCTTCCTTTATATCTGGAATGGGTATCTCCTGAGACGTAAGGAAGGGGGCAGCAGCCGAGAGGGTGTCGAAAATCTTTACCCCATCCCAATCCTGTACCCAGAGCTTTGCAGGATACCTAAGGTAGGCTTTCAAACCTTTGTCCCTCAGAGCTTTTACCACCTGTAGCACTTTTTTATGCTGAGCGAGCATTAGAGGCGGGAAGTCCTGATCTATGTACAGCCTTTGTCCATCCAGGTTAAGATTTTTCTTTGCCCACGCTGGCTTTATAATATTCTTTTTCATTGTATTCCAAAGAAATTTTACAATTACTGATCTGGGAGGTGCACCTTCTTTTGGTTTAGGGGTGATAGGACGGTGAGCCCTTTCGATTTCTGTATTGAAGCCCTCCTCCAAATTCAGCTCCGTTTTTAGCCAGGAATCTATAAAGTCCTCCATGCTTGGGGGATCCACCCCCTCTGGGATATCAAAGATACAAATGTTATTATGGCGAGCTCTCACCTCTGCATCTTCTGCTCTCATGGTCAATTCTTTTTCCCTTCTATGACGGTAAGCCAGTGATCTACCAAAGGCCATGTGTTCCATTTGCAGAGTTTCAGCATGCGTTTCCGTAGAAGCCATACGTGTTTCTAACTTCTTAAAATCATTCTGTATCCCTAAAATCCTGGCATCAATGTGATGTAGTATTTTCAACATTCTGTGCCCATCTGCTTTTGTAAAAGTAGATGTAGCTTCAGAACCAGAGCCATCAGAGTCCTCTCCCGAAGCTGTAATTAAAGAAGAGCGGGACCCAGATGGGCTTACAGGCCTCAGGTCCATCCGACCTCTTGAGCAGCTGCGTTCCTCTTCATTAAGCTTTTTTTTAGTTCTGCCCATTGTGTAAACACCTGTGGAGATTGGGTATATCACAAGTAAAGCGTTTTAGTCACCGATGATAGCAGATTCCCTTGAAAAGTGTACCTGAGGTACCAGAGCTCCGATTTAAGCTGCCATTGAGCGAATGACGTCACTGGAAGTCCCAAATTTCACTTTTTGAGTGCGCTATGGGTCTGCAACTGTACATCTGACTGGAATGAAAATTTCCATATCCAAAGATCTATGATAGGTGAGTCTGCATTCCAAACTTCAGGCAAATCAGACAAACGGTTGCAAAGTTGTTAAAGTGCAAACTTTGAGGTTTAACAGAAATGGCTATTTAACTTAATTCATAGTGGACTACTGTGCCAATAATATTTTTATATATATATATATATATATATATATATATATATTTATTTATTTACTCTATATATAGGTATAGATATATATATATATATATATATATAAAACCCACTGCAACATCATTAGGTAAAACGATGGGGAACACTATAATGACATTGGATGGTGATGTTGGGCACAAATGCATTGAGTGCCAAATGTACAAACTAATAAAAAAATTAGAACATTAAAGGGGAATGTACCTGTAATAAGTACAAAGAAAACAAGTCACTGTGGAAGGACATACAGGATATGTCCCTGAGAATAGATAAACTTGAGGACTCCCAAAATTTTATGGAAACCAAATTATTAACACAGCGCAGTGCACCTTATAAGGGATTAGCTACTGAAATGAATAATGTAAGACTTAATAAAAGAAAACTTTCAGAAGAACAGTCCTCCCCAGATGATGACTGGTCTATAGTCCAGACTAGACCAAGGAAGAGAAGAGGGCATAAAGAATTACCAAACCATCTGTGCCCTATCATACTTTTAAGTAACAGGTTTACTGCACTAAGTAGCAACACAAACAATGATTATAATGAAACTGAGCCTTCACAGACTGTTAATTCCCCTTCATCCTCCCAGGAAGAGTCACCCTTAATAATCCTGTCATCAGTAGAAGCTCTGAATGCCTAAATTAACCTCTCTACAACTCCGAGGCAAACCACTGTGATAGGTGACTCTATTATAAAATATTGCAATAAGCATATCTGAAATCCTGATAAAATCAACAGGACCTGTAGCAGCTATCGAAAGGCAAAAATAATGGATATTGTTAATGAAATTGACAGTGCCCTAAAACATGGAGGCCAAAATTAACTTGTTATTTTCCATGCTGGAACAAATGATTTAAATCAATCAAGTACAGCAAAAATTTAAAAGAAATTGTTGTTACTTAAGGAAGCCCTAGACAAAAAGGGAAGTACATTTTGTATTTCAAAAATACTTCCCATTCCCAGCGTAGGCCAGTACAAGAACCGGAAGATTAAAGAAATAAATGAATGGCTCAGGAAATAGTCATTAGAAAATCAAAGTTTTAACACATTGTGAAACCTTTGAAAGTAACTTTGGGCTGTATTGCTGGGATGGGTTACATCTTAACCAATGTGGGAAGAAAATTGTGCAATTCATTGATCAAACTTTAAACTAGCAACCAGGGGCAAAAGGACTCTCCCTTCTCTATCCACTTTAATAGCTGTACAGGAACTGAGTTTAAAATATTAACAGCAAATGCCAGAAGTCTTAACATCAAGAAATCATTGAGATTACTGTCCACATACTGTGAGACTGCTTTTAGGAGCAATGAGACTGGTCTGGCAGAATTTAGAGCAGTTCTTTTATTTAAAAAAAAACAGCATCCTAATTGTGAGGGCTGGCAGAGTGTACCGAGACAGGAAGTACGCTGGGCTTGGAAGTTCCTGGAGGATTTGCTTGAAACTACAGCATTCTATTTTCACCTTTTGGGCTGTTAAACATCTGAGGTAGTGTACATTAGCTTTTGCTAGAGCTTGTTTGATACGTTAATACAATATTTAACTTATTTGGGAGGAACACTTACTCAATGCCAGGTCATGTGACCTGGGGTGTTTCTGGGTCACACTGTATAAGTTAGCTGCCTGAAGCGAGCGGGGCAAGCTCGAGAAGGGCATGTGCATGGTCACCGTGCACAGAGTCATGTGCAGAGACACACATGAACATGTTTGCATGTGTCTGTCATGTCCGCCTGGACCGAGAGGCCAGGGGATGGAACTAAAATGGCAGAGTAGGTGTGAGAGACAGCTGAGTTGCAGAAGAGGTTAACACTGACTAGAAACATCAGATAAGGTACTACGTCTCCATTTAACTTGCATAACTTCAATTATTTTGCAGGGATTGAAACCATGATGGGGTAAAAAGATGACTGAGCCCAATGAACCCAATGAATATTAACCAGATATTTTATGTGGAACAGACTCAACAATAAGATGTAACTCACATAAGATGTACACAGCTGAGGAAGCTGATAGTACTTCTGATTGTTACAGATGTGTAAAGTGTTTAGAAATGGATACAGTAAAGGCTGAAATTCGGTCACTAAGAGCATTACTGTACTAGCAAAAAGGAATATACCGAACAAGCATCAAATGGACAAAAGAAAGGGTAGGGGATAAGGTTAGCAGCTCAGGTCAACAAACACACATTGGTCTAGGGGAAATCTGCCTATGAATGCACTTCTACAAAGAAAAAATGACATAGGGCACTTGGCAATACCTCTTTAGAATTGCATAACAGATATTCCATACTAGCAGAGGAAGCAGATAATATTAGGCCAAATTAGCAAAATACAGATGCTGGACATGAAATTGAAACTGAATTCCACAACACTTCTAATATGCAAGATTTAGTTATAGGAGACTTTATCATCAGGGGACGTGATGCTATTATATGCCATAATGATAAATTAAACAACGAAGTTAGCTGCCTGCCAGAAGCTAGGATAAAAGATATTAAGAACATATTAGAGACTCTTTTAAATAAAGATGTAACATAAAAACAGTAGTAGTGCATGATGAGACTAATGATTTGGGGAAAGAACATGAAAAGGACATAGGAGAAGAAAGTGTGGCAGTTGGGGAAATGTAAAGACTACTGGGACCACAGCTGTTATCTCGGGTTTATTTCCCCTAAGTAAGTGCCACCCAGAAAGGAACTTAACCATCCAAAGGATCAATGCAAGTGTACAGCATAAGTGTAGGCAGGCAAACAAATTATTCATAGGTAATAGGGAACAGGCAGGCCCAGTGGCACTGGAGGTTGAGACACTGGTCGCTACACCTCATGCCACGCCGGTGACCTGGGTTCGGGAAAGAGCTCAGAGTTCTGAGGGTCAGCATCAGGAGAGAGGATTGAGCATATGGAGGACTGCTGTCCTCTCTTGGGGAAGGGAGACTTGTCATCCCACTCACTGACTGCCCTCTGGCAGTGGCTGGAGGGAAGTATGCATTGGGAGGCACACTCTGACATCTTCACATCAGTAGGGAGGGGGAATGGGAGAAAAATGGAGGAAAAAGAGCCTGGCAGGTTCTGTGATGGTCCGCAGCACCTGGGGGTTGACCCTGGCTTCTGGATTGGGTCTCCGAGGGGGAGGTGAAGCAAGCCATCTCCTTCCTGGCCCCCACCATGGGGGAGGGGTGATCTGCAGGGGAACTACCGAGGTAGGCAAGGGCGGGAACAGTGGGACCAGAGAGAGAGAGTCCCTCTGTCAGGAGGGCTGAAGCTGCCTGTCAGTGCTCCAGGAGGGATAAAAAGAATATTGGAAAAAAAAGAACGAAAAAGATAATGGAGAAAAACTCTATGATAGATCACATGACTACACAAAGGAAGGCCTACACCTTAATAAAACTGGGAAGCTAATCATGGGCAGAAAAATTGCTGAGGTCCTAACACGCAATTCATCAAATCCCAAAATCTTATAAAGCGGGGGGAGGAAAAAGGTACCAAAACTTAAACACACTATATCTGAATGCAAAGAGTTTGACCAACAAAAAGGATCAACTTGAGTATATATTAAATAGAAAATAATGGATAGGCAAGTGTGTGTTATGTATTTTTTTTATACACCCAAGGTGTATGATGACCCATAAACCTCAAGAGCATTGTTCGAGAGGTTTATACAGTCATCACACACACTGAGGGTGTGTAAAAAAAATCTATAAAAACACACTTTCCTATCCTTTATTTTTTATAATTACTGGTGTGTTTATGTGGTTTGCGTAGACTTGCACAGGCTTTGTGCAGTTTGTGTGGCTTGTGCGGCTTTGCGCAACTTTGCATGCGTATATTAAATTATCAGAATGCCGTGGTCACATGATGGCTGCTTAGAAGTGAGCTACATTTCCTTGCTACTCTTAGCCAACCACACTCAATTCAAACTATTTTTTGACCCTTACAATCACTTTGACACCGTTAAGTGGCTTGCTTACCTTGCAGAGACTTTGCTGACTCCATCGCTTCTGTTTGGGGATGGATGTGGAGATGAAAAACCCTCCTCCTCCTCACCGCTCACCACCGCTAACACCAGGAAAAAGATAAGGCTGCTAAAAGGCCTAAACAGCAGGCCACCAGCCCAGCTAAAACCTCCACTATGGGCCCATCATTATCTGAGGAGCGCCTCTAGGAAGTTATACGCCCAATGCAGGATGCCATTGCCGCAATCTGTGGGGATCTACAAAATTACGCTCCTAGGTTGATTCCCTAGACACCAGAGTGAGTGAATCCGAAGCAAGGATCATTTCAATGGAGAACTGGAGAGGGAAGGTGGACATGGACATGATCGCCATGCGCCGTAAGATTCAGTGGATAGAAGACAAGCTGGAGGATTTAGAGGGACACAGTCGGTGCAACAATTTACTTCTATTTGGCCTGTCTGAAAAAGAAGAAGGAAACAACCCGGTCACCTTTATCTAGAAGCTGTGTGAGCGGGTTGCAGGTCCTTCTCCTCACAATATCACATATACTGTATCATGGATTGAGCATACAGGTCGTTGCACCCCCCTCCACCGGGATCCGCCCCACACCCTTTCTTTTTAAAATTATTAAATTTCCAAGACAAACAACATATCTTGGCTAAAACCAGAGATCTAAAGGAGTTAAGTTGGGAAGGGCACGGTTGAGATTAGCACAGGATTTACCTCAATCTGTGCGAGCCAAAAGACAGGAACTGCATCCAACTGTCTTCAAGCTGATCACTGTGGGAAAGCTTTAAGTGGTTAGATACCCTGCCATCCTCCAAGTGAAGCATGCTGATCAGTGGAAAGCCTTTGAGACTCTGGTGCAAGCGGCCTCAAATCTCAAATCCCTGCTGCCAGATCTCTTCAGGTGAGGCCTTCACTGCTTCCTACTCTTGCAATTGCTGTGTGAGTACTCAATTGATGCAGTTCTGTTAGTGATTGTCCTATTGTATGCCTGACGGTGGCTCAAATCCTGAACCTGGATTGGTGTGGCCCGTATTGCTCAGTTCATGTTTGACAGAGAAGCTTCATGAGTTGCCCTAGATTCAGGGAGATACACAATTTGCCCCTTCCCAGCTCCGTTGCCTCAGGAGATGTTGGTCAAGGGCTTTTAGACTGTTCCCCCAGTCCCGTGGGACACCAAATCGAGGACAAGCCAGTTGTCATATCGGCCCCCCTTGGACATCATTACTTTGAAGCTGGACTTTGTCCCCTTAATTAGACTGTCAGACCTTTGGGCCGATCCAATTCTCCACCTAGATTTAGCCTCTGACTCTGAGTAGCGGCATTTACTCTTGCTGGATTTACCTTTAGTCAGATCTGTTCCTAGTTTGTATGTGTAAGTGGGGGGTTGATGTTGGAATCTAGTTTCTAGTATAATTTTCCTCCAGTGTTTCAGAGACCCTGCACCGTCAGTTTGTCCGGTCCTTGTTTACTTCCCAGAAGCTACCTTTCAAACGGGTCCCAACTGAACAATGGATGTGGATGTAGGGTCTCTGCAGTGTGAACTGTGGGTCAATCAGTTTAATAGTTGCCTCTGGGCTGCAACTGCACTGGGAGGGTTCATAGTTAGTTACCAGATAAAGTTATAATTGCAGGCTGTGTTAGAATTTGCTGTTAATCTTCTTAGCACTCTCTTTACTCCATATCGTTCCTAATTTTCCAGTGCCATATGGAATTTGTTAGTCACATTTTTGAGCAGTTGCTAAAATGTTGTTGAATTGTTGTGGGGGCGGGGAGGGGAGGTCATTAATGTAGTTCTCTAGTGAGCTGAGAAGTAGATCACATACATTTAGGTGTGTGGTTATTAGAACCGGGGTAGAGAAATTTTGTATAAAATGTTGAGAGTTTACTGCTGGATTTTTACTGTTTGAGGGTGGGCAGGGGCTCTCAGAGGTTTGGGGATTTCATTTGTGGTTTGGCATTTCTTGGGGGGTATGGGGATGTGGGGTGGGAGGGTGGGCCATCTCCAACCATGTGCTAGCTAATACTTCTTTGCAGAGAGTCAGGGCAGCAGGAGATTTTGACCCTAGTTACTCCCTCTCTTTTTTCTCTTCATACTTGTGATCCCTAGGCTACATGAGTGGGCCATATAAGTTTATTAGTTGGAACATTAAGGGCTCCCAGGACAGGCATAAAAGGGTAATGATCTTGCGTCACCTTCAATATCTTCGAGTAGGATTAGCCTACCTCCAAGAGACCCATGTGCACAGGGAAGAGATCTCCCTCTTCCGACGGTACTGGGTGGGACAGGTGTTCAGCTCTGGCTGTTCCTCTAAATGAGGGGGAACCATTATACTGATTGCCAAGTTTGTCCCCTTTACCCTGACACAAGAATGCTGGGACCCTATGGGGCATTATACTCCAAGGCACATTGGGTACCCAATCAATTATATTGGGTTCAGTATAGGGTCCAAACTCCAACTCACCTCAATTTCTTTCCCAGCTCAGTTCCATTCTGGTTCTCGACCCATTTATCTTAACTATAGTGGGTGGAGATGGGAATCTGGCCCCACAGTAGGACCTGGATCATTCAGACACCAAAAGAGTGGGGCTATCCCCAGCCCAGAGGGCCCTTCATGACTTAATGAGTGGGACAGGCACAGTGGACGTATGGCGTATTCTTAACCCCACAGAGCATCAATATACCTACTGTTGCCCTCCCCATAACGCTCTCTCCGGGATAGACTACTTTCTGATAAGCACCTTTTGCCTCCCTGGCATTTTAGCCACAGATATACACCCCAGAGTGCTATCAGACCACTCCCCTGTCAGCATCTCCTACTTACTTGGGCCTGGAATAAAAAAGGACTCCTTATGGTGTCTCAGTGCACAACTACTGCAAGTTCTGAGTTCCCTGTCCCACATCCAAACATTTATTTCCTCCTTTCCAGATTCCAATAAGGAATCAGTTGACAGGGTGGGTACTATCTGGGCAGCACTTAAATGCACCCTCAGAGGCAAATTCATTCATCTCTCAGCTGTCCAGGCCTGCAAGAACAAAGCACAACTGGACACTCTCTTGGCCGACATTCACCGGTAAGAACACTCCCTAAGTCATTCCTCCCCCAATTCAAACTGGGCTAAATTATACCTTCCACAGTCCTAATATGCAGAGGTCATGGCACAGAAGGCCGAACTTGCCTTACACCACACCAAACTGAAATACTTAGAATCAGGGTAAAGGGCTGGGAAGCTCCTAGCACTGCACTTGTGACAAGCTGAGAGAGCCAAGTTTATTCAGGGGTTATGTCTGGCTCCAGAGGCTGCAGTGGTAACTGACCCCAGGGAGATGGCCTCAATCTTTGGTGTCTATTTCCAAACACTTTACTCTGTGGATAAGCCATGTAACCCCTCAGCAGGCCAAATCTCAACTTATTTAGATTCCATTATACTCCCAACTCTGTCCCCTTTCTTCAATAGCAAACCTGGGTGCCCCAATTTCATTAATTGAAGTGGAAGATGTGATTGGTTGATTACCCCCCAACAAAGCCCCAGGGTGAGACGGTCTTACCAACAATCTCTATAAGGCATGTCTCCCCCCATTGGCACCCCTCTTAGTTGAAGTATTCAACTCCTGGTTTCAGGAAGGTGTTGGGGACCCCACCTTTTTGGAAGCATTGATTACACTTTTACCAAAACCTGACAAGGACCCCCTTCAACATAAGAATTACTGTCCGATTTCCCTGTTAAACTCGGATGTGAAAATCCTTGCTAAAATCTTGGCCTCCCGTCTTGCCCCAGTTATGGGAGTGGTCATTGGTCAGGAACAGGTGGGTTTTATGTCAGGTCGGATTTCTGGAGATCATTTGTGCAAGCTCTTCCAACTAATCTCGGTGTCTGGGGAGTCTGAAGTCCCTGCGGCTCTGGTCTCCTTGGATGCTGAGAAAGCTTTCACTCACGTATCCTGGGACTTTTTGTTTGCATCCTTACAATGCTTTGGCATCCCTCTCAATTTTATTAAATGGGTCCAGTTGTTGTACTCACTCCCTATAGCAAGGGTCTGGTGTAATGGCTGCCTATCCAACCCTTTTCCCTTACAGAGGGGTACCAGGCAGGGATGTCTACTCTCCCCACTCCTTTTCAATTTTTATCTAGAACCACTAATATGCAAACTGGTCAATATACCCACTTTGCAGGGTATCCAAGTCGTGGGGGTAACAATATACCCTTTCGGCCTATGCGGATGACCTGCTCCTACATTTGTAAAATCCCAGCATAACTATCCATATCCTGTTTAGAGAGCTTGACACTTTCTTCAGGGTTTCCTTTTATAAGTTAAATTTCTCCAAACTAAAATATTTCCCCTTAATATTAGACTCGCTAAAACAGATGTTGGGTCTCACATGGGAACCCAAGACCCTGTCATATTTAGGCATCAAGATTTCCCACTCTGTCCCAAACATGATTAAAGAAAATCTGACTAAGCTGCTACAGACTCTGAAATCAGATCTGGATAGATGGGCAGTACTTCCCTTATCTTTGTGGGGTCAAAGTAGCATCCTAAAGATGAATATTCTACCCTGGCTATTATACCCATTGGGTATGCTTGCTTTTTTTCTCCCTAAGACATGGTTCTCCCACCTCCAAAGGATGTTCAATAGGTTTCTATGGTGAAACAAATGTGTTCTCAGGGCCTACAGTATACTCACTGCCCCTAAACTAAGTGAAGGCCTATCCCTCCTTTCCCTTTTCCTATATTACAGGGCCCAACATATTAGCAAGCTTTCCCTTTGGAATAAGAAGCCCGTGCAAGCTGACCCTAACACATATACACCCCTCTGGGTAGATATTGAAAGGGCACTGGCAGCCAGATGCGGCTGTTCTTTACCTTGCTTACCATATTTATTACCTTCCCAGCTCCCCCAACCTCTGTGCAATTCCCCAGTTGGTTGGTCCCTCAAAGCCATGTGCCAAATACATACACACTTCTCTTTGACCTGGCACAGATCTGCTATCCAACCTATTTTTAATAACCCTCATTTACAAATTGGTCTTCGTCCCATACCACCTTCATTTTGTCCCCAATTAAGAGACCGTATACTTGCTGACTTCATTCAGGGGATGGATTTTGTCTCTTTCCTGACTCTGTAGGCTAGATTCCAACTTAAATCTCGGGATGTTTTTAAATTCCTACAAGTTAAAAACGCAGCCCTGTCCTTTCTGGGGCCCAAACCCTGGACTATGTCATCTTCAGGATTTAGCTTCTATATTGACAGTAGCTGACCAACCGCATGCGGTCTCCATGATTTACAAATACCTCCAGACCCTGGACCCACATCTCCCTTTGGGGATTTGCTATTATTGGGTTCAAGAACTCCTTTTCCAGACTGATGTGGACTGGTGGAGAGTGGCCTGGCATAATAGCTACAAGTTCATCAAACAAGACAGACTCTGTTTGATATAGTTTACTTCACCCCAGTAAAACTGCACAAAATAGGCAAACTCTCATCCCCTTTCTGTTTCCATTGTAATAAAGCCCCAGTCTCCCTCTTTCACCTGCTCTGTACTTGCCCTAAGACTCAGTCTTATTGGAACTCCATCAAACGAGTGCTGGATCCACTTCTGGGTCTGGAGCCCTTATTTACTCCCGAAAGCTGTTTATTAGCCTTTTTCCCCCGGGCACACCTCGTATTAGGAGAGCCCATCTGTTCCCAGTGGCCGTGGCAGCCAAACTGGTCATGTTGAGGCACTGGACAGAGGATTTTCTTCCCACAAAATTGGATTGGTACCGTGAGATCCTATTAGCTATCCAGCTCAAGAAACACTGCGGTTATCAAAATAGATCACATTCCTTCCGTCCCACCTGGAAGCCACTGAACACGATACTTTCCCTTCAGAAAATATAGCCATTATAATATCCTTGCTAGGCCTGCTAATTCCTGCTCTGACCTGGCCACAGACAACGGGAGTGGGGGTGATGTGGGTGAGGGGGAAGGGAGGGAGGGGGGTTCCTCCTTTCCCCTTTTTGCTTTCTCCTCTTTTCCTTTCTTCTCTTTTCTCTCCATTTTGTATGGTAGCAGACAATGTTACCATATCACTATTATGTTGGTTTCTGGATTATGTGCTGTTTAAAACTTAATAAAGTATATTAAATTAAAAAAAACACAAATGATCAGAAATCGGGTTATTACAGCATTTATTTGATCTAGTAAAACCAGTTATTAAAGGGGTCACCAGTAATTCTAAACTGATAACATATATAGGAATATTTGCATACCTGGTTATAGAGTCTATCATCAAAACAGGCAAGGGAAATGTGGAGAGGGTTGCCCTTTACATTTCAAATGATTTAGATTCTAGCAATACCAGAAATACAGAGCTGAAGTTTCAAAATGAAGAGCAAGTACGGGAAACAGTCTGCTCTCAAACAAGGAAAAAATTAGTAGTCTGCGTAGGATACAGGGCTCCTAACTTAACATCAGAAGAGAATAGTTTGTTCTTTGGCATGCTTAATTTACTTGACCCAGGTACTGATTCCATCATCATGGATGATTTTAACCTCCCTGACACAAACTGGAAACTGAAGCAAGCCAAATCCACTAATGGAAGACTTGTAGACTACTATGCAGAAGTAAATAGTCTTACACAACTACAGTAGTAACAGTGGCTACTAGTGGACAAAATACCCGTGACCTGGTTTTTAGCAATATAGAGTCAGAAAGGTTTGATTGCACAGTGATAGAACCATTGTGTAACAGAGACCATAATATGATAAAAATTGCAATGAAAACTAACTGGAAACCATTGTGTGGTAGGACCCTAGTAAGGTGCTACAGAACGGCTGACTATACCAAAATAATACAGTTTTATCAAGATTGGAACTGGAAACAGGAATTTGAAAATCAAACACTAGATTTTAAATTGAAAAAATGTATGGAACACATGGAGGACAGTAAAAATAAGTTTGTACCAGTAATTACTAAATACAATAATATGGGTAAAATACCAAATCGGTTCAACAAAAAAAAATCACCAAATTCATAAAACTTCGCAGGAAGACTTTTTTTTTAAAGCTAAGAAGACTCCATCTACCAAAAACACAGAGGACTACAGAAAGGAATGCAAAACATGCAAAAGTGTAACAAAAAGAATCAAATAGACAGTATAAGCTTCATAGAAACATAGAAACATAGAATTTGACGGCAGATAAGGACCGCTTGGCCCACCTAGTCTGCCCATTTTCCTACCTAACAGATAAGCTGCAGATCCTAGTTAATCAACAGCTTACTTCCGCTTACCCACCCCTAGGACTGCCTTATGCCTGTCCCATGCATTCTTGAAGTCCCCCACTGTTCTTGACTCCACGACCTCCTCAGGGAGGCTGTTCCATGCATCCACAACCCTCTCAGTGAAAAAATTCTTCCTCACATTACCCCGAGCCGTCCCCCCTCTATCTTCAAATTGTGCCCCCTTGTTCTTGCACATCTCTTTTTCTGGAAGATGCTACCTTCTTGGACTTTGTTAATCAATTAGTTCAATTAATTAATTAATTCAATTAGCAACATCCATTAATGACAATAAAAAAGCTTTTTGTACTTATATAAATAGTGAAAGAAAAAAACAATGTATCTCACACTCCCTTAAAATTGATAACATAGAAAAAAGGAAGATGAAGAAAAGGCAGCAACTTTCAATAATTATTTTGTAAGTCCATGCAAATCCCAAACTAAATTTTCAAATAACGAATGGTCACAGATAGCGAAGCGGCACCTAAATCAGTCATTCAAATACAACAACATGATGTGTTACAAAGATTAAAACAACTAAACACAAGAACATCTCCTGGCCCTGATCACTTGCACCCCGCATTACTAACAAACTCTAGCCAGAGCTGATAGGGCTGTGAAAAGCTACCAAGCGGAGAAAGTTGCACATGTGCATAGAAATTATTCAACGCCCAGGTGTAACTTGACTATTTTTTGGAGATTTCATAGGTTTCATAGGTATGTCAAGCTATGTAGACATTATGTCCTTAAAGTTTGCCAAAGACATTAATAATTTTTAAATTTAGTCTTATCTCCAAATGCCAAATCAAGATTTATTTTAAATGAGGCATTGCACCAAATTTTCAACATGGCCTTTTTTGGACCCCTCCTCATTAACAGTGCCTGTGTCTTTTTGCTCAATTGTCCCAAAAGGTGATTGCTCAGAGCAAACAAGCTATTCTATGCTACTGGTGCAAAAATATGTTTTGGGCAGGTTGTGGAAAATGACAGCTGTACTGTTTTGAAGGTGTGCAAAAATGGCAGTGTTAAAAATGTAGAGTGAAGTAACAGCCAAATTAGTGCGGCCTTTATTCCATAGGCTGATCGTGACAGAGAGGTTTAAGCTCTGTTGGGCTTTCAGAAGGATACTTCAAAAGTCCAATGGAAGGAGTTCTGCGATCATCCATTTTTAGACCAACAGGGCTCTCACAATATGGTTGTAGGCTCTGCCCACAGCCCTAAAAGTAGCTGCAGAATTTTTAGTAGTGCCACTAACTGACATATTAAACACCTCATTGAATGAAGGTTCTGTAATACAAGACTGGAAAAATACCATCATTACTCCAGCATACTACAAGCATTTGTCAATGCCAAATGTTTGCTTGCTGTCATTAGCATAGGAGGTGCAGAAGTTAAACAGATGCAGAATAGGAATGGCAGTGAAGTATTTAACTGACGTCAGCCCAATCCCCACCCTGGAGAGATGAACAGGCATTGGGTTGTGCCTTTGGGTTGTCACCCATGACGCTTATGACATTTCACCTCACCCTACCCTGCAGACACTGACAAGTGTTGAGGTGTGCCATGGGGTGTTCAGGCTTTACATTCACCCCACGCCATAAGGAAATACACTAAAATGGGTGCAGTATAGGAGAATGGGGTGAACTTTGGGGCTGAAGAGTCCAAGGCACACCTCGATGCCTGTCATTGGCTGCAGGGTGAGGATGGAATAGCGTGAGCATTACTGTCGACAGTCCCAAGTCACAACCCAAATGCTGGTCAGTGCCTACAGAGTAGGGCATTATGGTTGGAAACCCTAATGCTCTGGGCATTTCTTGGTATTTTCACTCCAAGTTTTCAATATGGGCTTTTTGTGACCTCACCGTATGAACGGTGACACTATCAGTTTGTTAGCCAAAAGGTGATTTTGCAAAGCGACTGTGCTATTTGGCGCCACAGGTGCAAAAACACATTTCAGGTAGGATGTGAAAAAAGACAGCTGGACTGTTCATGAGGAGGTGTAAAAAAATGTTAATGCTGAAAATCTGGAGTGAAAATGTAAAAAAATTGGTGAAGTCACGAGCGTGCGTTGAAACTGTGCAATGCACACCCATAATGCAATTGTTTGGGTGATTCTTTTACACCAGATTTTCAACATAAGCATTTTGGGACCTCTGCTCATGAATAGTGGCACTGAAATTTTCTTAATCTGTCCTGAACATTGATTTTGCACAGCGATTGTGCCCATTGTGTGCCACAGGTGCGAAAACATGTTTCAGGCAGGATGTGAAAAATGGCAGCTGTACTGTTCATAAGATGGTGTGCAAAAACGACAATGCTAAAACTCTGGAGTAAAAATATAAAAAATTGGTGGTTGCGAGTGTGCATAGAAACTGTGCAACACATGCTGGTACTACAGTCATTTTGGGGAATTTGTTCAGCAAATTTTCAACATGGGCTTTTTGGGACTTCTCCTTGTGAACATTGTCATGGATTTTCTTAATCTGTCCCGAACATTGATTTCACACAGCGACCGTGCCATTGTGTGCCAGATGTGCGCAAGCACATTTTGGGCAGAATGTGAAAAATGACAGCTATGCTGTTCATAATTAGGTGTGGAAAAATGGCAATGTTAAAATCTGGAGTGAAAAATTCATGAAGTTACCAATGTGTGTGGGAATTGTTCAATGCACACTCATAACACAATCATTTTTTGGAATTTTTTCACCAAATTTGCAACATATGCTTTTTTGGGAGCCCACCTCATGAACAGTGATACTGTCATTTTGTTAATCAATCCCGGAAGGTGATCCCGCGCAGTGACCACGAAATCACGTTTTGGAACCAAATAACAACATGACAGTGACTGAGTTCATGAGGTGGAGACCCAAAAACCCCATGTTGAACATTTGGTGCCAAAAGTCATGCAAATGGCCAAGATATCCACCTAAGTTGACTCACCCCCAATTTTTGCCACTATACAGCTTACCAGCATTTCTTCAGTTCATGGTTGACTTTGAAGAGTGCAGATGTGTTCCCACTCCACAGAACATCACTGCACCAGACTCCACAGTAAGTATGGGGTGGGGAGGAGTGGAGAGGTGGGGTGCATAGAGCGTGGGTGTGAGTTGGGGGAGGAAACCCCAATGGTGAGTGACCATTTTCTTCATTTCAGGTTATAAAAAAGGCAAAAAACACCGCGGACCATTTTCTGTTTTTTACAGGTGTAAGGAAAATTTTGGGCACACTGAGGTTTGCTCCCAGTGTGTCCCATGAGTTTGTGTGGTCATGTTAGTCATACTGGGGTTGGCTCCCAGTGTGGCACACAATGGGGATAGGGTGGGGCAGGAAAATGCCAACACGATGGGGGGTTAAACATGCCAACAGGGGGGATTGGGCACCTCATTGGCAGGCAAAAACAGCAAAGTGGCACATATACTGAGGGGGATTGGGCTCCCCCATTGGCAAATGAATCGGGGATGAGGCATGCCGACACAGGGATTGGGCATCCCCAAAGTCAGCTTGCTTGGAATTGTGAGAGATGGATGGTGACAGCTGCTGCCATGTTTATGGAAATGTTACACCAGGCAAGGCATGCCCTGCAATGAGGGGGTGCTCCCTCACTGCAGTGGTGAATTTCTTTCAAAGTGGTGGCATACTTCTGAGCCGCTGTCATAGACAGCATGCTCATTGATTGGTGCCACAGAGACAAGCCCCCAAAAGCAGTGACAGCATTGGCCACAGCACTGCCACACCTCCACAACCTGTTACTCCAGCAAGCTGTCACAACATGTTTCTTGCGAATGTGTGCAAGCAAACATAAAAAAGGGTCTAGATCATATTGCAGTAACTTCCATCCAATTAGTCTCACTTCACTTGTTAGTAATCTTATGGAAGGTATTATAAGGGATATAATCAATGAACACATATCACTGAAAGGTATAAGAGATGTAAATCAACATGGGTTTCCACCAGGTTGGTCATGTCAGACTAATCTATTAAACTTTTTTAATCCGGTTGGTAGTGCATTAGATAAAGGTTTGCAAGTGGATGTACTGTACTTGGATTTTTCAAATTGTATTTGACACCTTGCCACATAGACAACACATTGAGCGCCTGTTAAGTATAGAGCTAGACTTCACTGTTAAAGATTTTTATTGTTTCAGAAAGTAACAAAACACAAAACACTAAGCAGGTTTCCGGTTTTAGGTTATAACCTATAAACACTGATAAAACACCACCGTGGTGAAAATCGGGAAATCAGTTATAACCGAAAAACACCGAATTTCATTGTGTCCCCACTCTTCCAGCTGACCAACTGTGAGCTGGATTTGTGGGTGGACTGTGTTTTTTTTGTATTACACCTTTCACTTGTATGGTGGAACAGAGCTCTAATACTGTGCTGCTCCTAGCTCACCATCACCATCTACATACTGTATTTATATATGTATAGTTCTACAGTTATGGTGCACTATTTTGTAAAACTAATGCAATATTAATATGGTGCAATATCTATGGTGCTAACATGAAATAGTCATGGTACACAGTTTGAAAAAGTGTAATATCTATTTTTTAACTTGAGTGAATAAACACTGATTTATAAAGATTTTTGTTGTCCGAGAAATTGATTACACCTAAAATAACAGATTTTTGGTACTTCTGAAAGGGGGAGAAAAATGCTGATAAATAAACACCTTTTTTTACAAAAAAATGAACACCTAAAACCAGAAACCCTAAGCTAAGCATGATGTATCGCAGTGTAAACACATACAATGCAGGAACAATAACCATCACACTGTGCTTCTACATCCTAAGGCTTCCAACATATGCTTTGTACATGAGGATTGTAGGCATTAGCAGCCTTCAAAAATAACACATCAAGCAATTTAACAAGAAACAAGGCCTACCTGGTATGGCCTGGAGTATTATCTATTAGAGATAATTCTCAGAGTGCTGCTCAGTGAGTCAGCAGGGGCATGCCCCTCAGGAACAAACCTGCATTGAAACAGATAATAAATACACACAAAGAATCTGAAGGGTCATAAATACATGGTAAACGCTAGCAAACATACAGTAAAATGGTGTACATTGTGATCCCAAGCATATGCCCTGGCAACCTGATTGCTACCATTCCTTAAGACAAGGAGGGGGGAAGCTGAGAGGTCTGATAAAGCTTTATGCAGTTAATCCCCTCTCTGGGTTTCAGAAAAGAGATGAAGGGGCACCAGAAGGTATTGTACAGTGGTAGGGTGTTCGACACTACAAGGGACATTCGCGCAAGGTTGGCCAACTGCATTAGGGCATTAAACACCACGTTAGCAGAAGGAATGTCCTGTGTTCTCCATCTACAAAAGATAAGCCTCTTGGCCAGCATACTCAGGATAGACATCCATTTCCATTCTTGAGGTGTAAACTGAGGAGTGGTAGTGTGTAGGCCTAAAATCAGTACTTCCAGTGAAGGGGGATGATTGATTTTTGCAATATCTCAGAGCCCAATGTCCAGACATACTGACAGAGGGGTCTTATTGCTGGGCAGTCCCATAGTATGTGGAGCAGGTCCCCCTTGTGAGAGTGGCACCTCCAAACGAGGTCATCCTGAGTTAGCTTGGCTTTGTGGAGTACTGCGGGGTTCTGTACCAGGACTGAAGGATCTTATTCTGAATTAAGGAGCTCTTGGGATCAGGGTAGACCCTGAGGGCAAGCCTTCAGCAAGCTGTCTAGTCCTGGTTGGAAATTTGAATATTCAAAGAAGCTCTCCACTTGGCCTTGGCCTCCAGGAATTGGGAAAGGATTTAGGGTCTGACTGCTGTGTAGATAATGCTGGTTTGGGCTCTCTTAAGGCCCGCCATTGTGTGATTGGAGCCAAGGGGTTCCCCTTAGATCCCTTGCAGAGATACTTCATGACGGCGCTTCTGGGTTGTAAATATCTCCAAAACTCATTAGGTGGGATGTTGCAGCAGATACACAAACCCCTGAATGAAACCATTATAGTGGTATTTGGCGCATATGTGTTTCGGAGGTACAACAACCCTGCCTCCACCCATTTGGACCACACTATGGTTTTGTGAGCCACAGTAATCTTCTTGTTGCCCCATGGTGGGGTTAGGCTGAGGGGTGAGGAGTTAGTGTTTAGCTTCTTGTGCAATTTTCCCAGTACTCTCTTGCAGGGCCAATTGTAGGGTGAAGCAGTATCCGGGGGCATTATAGATCAGCAGGGGTATGTGTGCCACTCTTCTGTATTCCCACTCCATGCCTAGCCATTGTGGGGATTCGGAGGTGGAGCCCGTGAACCATTTAAGTGTTTGGGTGGCCTGGAAGGTCCACTTATACCCTTTGAACCAAGGCAACCCCCAGCCTCCTTCAGACCAATGAGCTCACACTTTGTTCCTGCTATACCAGTTTTTTTTCCCTTCCCATAAAAAGGTCCCCACCAAGGTATCAATGTTTTTGTATCATAAAGGGGGCAATTTTAGAGGGAGGTGGGAAAGAATGTACAGGATCTTGGGTGCTGTAATCATTTTTATTGCAGAAATTTTGCCCGCCAGGGTGAGTTGGAGGGGTTTCCACCTTTTCAGCTCTGTACGAATAGCGGAGAGCAAAGGTTTTAGATTTGCCTCCTATATTTTGGAGAAGTCTAAGGGTTATTAGTATCCCATGATGTGTTATACCATTCGACACCCACCGAAGGTTGTGAGCTTTGGCCACAGTAAGAATGCAGTTATGATTCAGGGGTGGCACCTCAGTTTTGTCTTGATTAAGGCATAGTCTGGAGCATAAAGCAACATTTGATATCGTGTCGAGGAGGGGTGGAATGGACCTTTCAAGATCCACCAGGAGGAGCAGGAGGTCATCTGTGTACATCAGAGTACGGTATTCCAGGCACCCCACCCCCTTAATGAGAAGGTTTTGTCTTAAGGCCGCAGCCAAAGGCTGTATAGCCAACATGAAAAGTTATGGTGAGGGGGACAGTCCTGATGCATACCTCTGCCTAATAGACGTGGGGGGGGGGAGCAACATGACATTAGTCAGCACCCTGGCCTTAGGGGAGTGGTAAATGGCCCTGACCCATGCCTGAAACCCTGAGCTGAAACCCATTGATTTTAAGACCTGCTGAACAAAATCCCATTCCAGGGAGTCAAAGGCCTTTTTGAAGTCAATTGCCACTGCTGCAGCTAGGGTAGGGAGCAATTTGGCTTTATGAATTAAGTTCAGCAGTGATCTAATATGGTCTATGTTGCAGCGGCCTTTCACAAAACCCACCTGGACGGACGAGACTGGACAGAAAGGGGTTAAGTCTTGTGGCAAGTATTTTATACAAGACCTTGCTGTCAGCATTCAGCAGTGAGATGGGTCTATAGCTAGAGGCTTTTGGGGGGGTCCTTCCCCTTTTACGGGAGGACAGAAATGACTGCCTCTTGCAAGGAGGGAGGAAGGGCACTGACTACAAAGGCCTTGGTGTAGACTTGACAGAGGACCAGGGAGACTGTTTAACTTATGAGCTGCCAAATTTCAAGCAGGACACCATCTCCTCTTGGGGTCTTTCTAGTTTTTAGGGACTTGAGGGCAGAAGCCACTTACTCAGTTGTGAGGGGACTGTTGAGAGCCTGGGACTGTTGGGTGGATAACATGGGGAGGTTACACTCCTTTAGAAAGGGAGTGACCCCCTCTGGATTCAGGGATCTAGAGGAGGTGTATAAAGTAGAGTAGTCCACCACAATACTCTTTATTTTTTGGGATTTGGTGTGGACCTTTCCCTGCCCATCAGACAGCCTCACAATGTGTCTGTCTGCCTGCTGTTTCTTGAGGTGGCAGGCCAGGATCTCCCCCCTTTTTCCCTCAGCCTCCCAGTATTTGTGCTTAAGCTGTAAAATGGAAACCTCTTGCTTTTCTTGCTAGCAGCTCATTAACCACCAGAGGGCAACTACCTCCCGCCCAGCTTGTGAATGAAGGAAAGGGTTACGGTGAGCATTAAAACTGGATTCCACCTCACCCAGATGCTTTACCAGCTCTAAGAGGCACTGTTCTCTGTTTTTCCTTCCTTTGTGAGGGTACACCATAATGGCACCCCTCAGCGTGGCTTTGAATGCCTCCCAAGTATTGCCCACAGAGGTATCGGCAATAGGGTTTTCCTGAAAAATCCACTTGCCTCCTGCTGCAACCATGGGGCAAAATCAGGATCTTTCAGTAGGAGGGGGTCTAGTCACCAGGAAGGGGAGGAGAAAGAAGGAGGGCCCCAGAAGAAGGTCAAATGGACCGGGGTATGGTCTGAAATTACAATCGGGTAGATGATGGCCTCAAGGGCTGCTTTAGTAATGTCTGGAGAAGTGAACCAAAAATCAGTTCTACTGTTGGAGTTGTGGACCGGGGAATGGAATGGAATGAGTAGTCTCTGTCCCTGAGGTGGAAAACTCTCCAAATATCAGTAAGGGCCATGTCCTCTTTAAGTAAGGCAAGGGCTTTGGCTCCTCTGACATAGGGTTATATATTGGAGCGGCATCTATCGACGAAAGGGTCCATTGTGAGGTTAAAATCTCCCCCTAGTATTACTGGTGTGCCGTGCTTCTTTAACTCTCCAGTCTGCTGGGTCATTGTATGGAACAAGGCTGTCAGTTCCTCATTAGGCCCACACACATTACCTAACAACAAGGGCCTCTCAGGAGTGATGACCTTAGCCAACTCTCATCTCCCTTCCTGATCACAGGCTGTTTTGGACACTGACCAGCAGAGTTTTGTATTGATGAGACCTGCCACTCCTCTCCTCTTGGTAGGGGCTGAGGCATGGACTACCAGGCTTACCCAATCCCTATGTAGCCTGTTGTGGTCTACCTTGTTGAGTTTGACCTCCTGCAGGAAGGCCAGGTCAGTGTGCATTCTCTTAAAATGGGTTAGAACTTGTTTCCTCTTTGTAGGAGTATTTAAACCTCACACATTCCATGAGTATGCTGTAATGTCACCCATTATAAAGCATTGGAAGAGACCAATGCTTTATAATGTCACCTGGGGACAGAATAAGGAGGTGTGTTCAGGAAAGTGGTTTTGTTTATCTTCTGTTTTAACTGTGATATTTGAATAGTTTGTACTTAGTACTCTGAGTTACAACTGTTACTTGGGCAGTGACATTGTAACTGTTGGGGCTTCTGTACTGATTGTGGGAACAGTTGTTGGCTGTGATATTTAGAGAGAAATTTAAATCTGTGCTGTTTGCCTGGTGAAAGGGGTAGGGGTAATTACAGGAACCATCTTGTCTTTCATTATTCACCTGGGGACAGAAGAGGGAAATGTGTTCAGGAAAGTGGTTCTGTTTATCTTCTGTTTAACTGTGATATTTGAATAGTTTGTACTTTAAACTAGTGCTGTGAGTACAACTGTTTAAATTAGTACTTTGAGTTATAACTGTTACTTTTTTTTTTCAGTAGTTTAACCAGGAGAGACACACTAAGCTGAAAGCTTGTTTACAGGTGCGACCTGGGAGCACATTGAAGTTAAGTGACTTGCTCAAGGTCACACTGTATCCAAGTGGGGAGCTGTGGGATTCAAACCCAGGTCTCCAGACTTGCAGCTCAGAGCCTTAAACCACTGTGCTATAGTGCCTCCCATGCTTAGGCTGTGATATTGTAACTGTTGGTGACTTCTGTGCTGGTTGTGGGAACAGTTGTTGGCAATGGTAAAGCCCTCCCACCCCCAACCCCCGTGTGTTGCAGGATTTCTTAAATATTGAAAAGCCACTGGGGGTTGGGCTTGAAGTCTGTGAGGGAGGAGCTTGTGGAGCTACAAACTGCCCATATGGACTAACTCTTAAAGCTAACAGTCAGGTGGTAAAAGTTCAGACACAGGGGATGTAGGTGGGTGGAGATAAAAAAGGTTTACCAAGCCAGGGTCTCTTGCAATGATTGTTAAGATATGGAAGCTAGCACTGTTATGTGATGTCATATTTGAATTTGATATATACTAAGGTGGTAATGTATTATTAAGCTACTGATCTAGCATACTCGGGGCTGTGATGAATATTTAGGGCTCATAAGAGCTGTAATACACTGAGGGGATTATGCTAACGTGTTACTGTACTAATGTAGTACACTGAGGGGATTGTATTAATGTGTTACTGAGTAAAGGCTATCAAATGAGGACCAAGGGGCTAAAGGACTGATATAGGACTAGTAATAGAGCATATCAGTACAGAGTAAGGACTGGGGACATGTGTGGGGATACACTTAAGCCAAATGCAAATTATGGGGAGTAGGTGTGAAGGGCTGCATGGGGGGAACTGAAGGGTAATGGAAGTGGACAGATATGGATAAGGGTGGGCGGAGGCTGCAGAATAGAGGGTGGAATGATGGGTGCCGTGGAGGGACAGCAGCAGGCACAGGGAGGATAGTGGGTTGCAATGGATGTGGGGCAGCTGTTTGGATGAATTTATTATGGAAACTGGGAGTCTGTCCAATTTGCTACAGGCTAAGGAAATTGGAGGATGAAGTAATGGGGTTATGGAGTGAATTAAGGAGACTGAAGGGGGGAGCTGAGACAGCAGTGGCCCCACTAAGGAACAGTGGGGAGATGCAGAGAGGGAACTGCAGAGCTAAAGATGGGGATATAAGGAGGATGGGAGGAGGTTAGCAGAGGTGTGGTAGGAGGAGGCGGGAGGGATCAGGGAAGGAGGAAGGAGGTGATGGGCACCATTGCGGGATTATCAAGCAATATGTTTGCAGTGTTGGCAGAGGAAGGGGCGGTATCAGAGCTGTGAGGGGGGGGAGGGGTAGGGAAGGTCCAAGAGGCAGGATGTACAATAGGAAACAGAGATGGGAGAGGATGGGTAGGGTAGAAGAGGAAACAGGAGGGGAGGCAGCATTAGGGAATGATGCAAAGAGCACAAAAGGTGCAGATGAGGGATGTAAGGAGGGAGGCAGCAGGGTTCCTGGGGGAGTGGACAGGGATCATAGTGGAAGGGGGGTCAGGATCAGAAAGATGGGGGGTGTTGGTGCTGGGGGACTCCATATTGAAGGGGATAAGATGGGGAGGAAAGGGGGAAAGCCACAGTCTTATCTGAGTCGAGGCAATTCTGGGGTTGATCACAGACAGGGCAGGGCAGGCACTTCTCAAGTACGAAAGCAGAGGGAGGATGAAACTACATGTGGTGATGTATGTGGGAACAAACGACTTGGCTGGGGAAACAGTGGAGGTGGTAAAGGGGAGGTTCAAGGAATTGGGTAGGTAATGTGAGGAGGTGGGAGTATTGGTGGCATTCTCTGAGGTGCTTCCAGTAACATGTGCAAGTACAGGGAGAAAAAAAAAGGATAGAGGAGTTCAATGGGTGGCCAAGGGACTGGTGCCAAATCAGGAAATATGGACTGGTGTTAGACTGGGGCTGGACCTGGGACAACAGTGACCTACACACAAGGGACAGGTTACATTTGAGCAAAGAGGGGAAGAGAGTATTCAAATAGGAATTGGAGGGGTATGTTTCAACAAGGGTGGATTTAAACTTGGAAGGGGGTGGTGAGGGGGTCAGTTGTTAGAAACAATGTCCGAAAAGGAGACAATAGGGTGGTCACCCCCCTAGTTAGAGGTGAAAGCAGTGAGGAGGGGGCACAGAGAGGATCAAATGGGGGGGAAGAGGAATGGTAAGGTCGGGGAGGCAACTGGCTGGAAGGTGTTTTCACTGAATGCAAGAAGCCTAAGGTACAGAACTGCGAAGTTACAGGTTCTCTTGGTGGTGGAATTGGTGGACATAGTGGCTATCACAGAAACATGGACCGCCCAGTACCAGGATTGGGATATGATGATCCCAGGGTACAGGCTATTCAGAAAGGATAGGGCCAAGGGGAATGGGGAGGGATGGTGATGTATGTGAGGGAGAGGATTAAGTGCATAAAGGAGGAAGGGGAGAAGGGGAGGACAGAAGCTCTGCAGATGCAGTTTCAGGATGCGAGGAATAGGACATTGAGAATGGGGGAAGTGTACAGGCCACTATCACAGGGTTGTGACCTGGACCGGAAACTGGCAGATCAAATTCGAAGGGTAAGCAGAAAGGGAAGCACGGTGGTAGTGGGGGATTTCAACCTACTGGGGGTGGATTGGACCACACCTGCCACCATGAGTGCAAGAGAGGGGAGGTCCTGTTCATAGCTTTTCAGGACAGCTTCTTGACACAGCTGGTACAGGGGCCAACATGGCTGGAAAGGACTTTGGACCTTGTACTGGGTAATGGGGAAGCTGTAAGGCACCTAGAGGTGGGAGAACCACTTGGAAGTGACCACTACTCAATGTGGTTCGTGCTAAACATGGGGAGGGACACAGTGGGCATGGGTACAAGGGTGGTTGAGTTTCGGGGGGCAGACTTTAGGATGATGGGGGAAATTCTGAGCAAGCACCTAGCAGACATCCAACAACACATGGATGCAGATCAGAACTGGAATATTATATGGGGAGGGCTGGCGGAGGCAATAGACACCTGTACTAGGAAAAAAAACCAAAAGGGCAGGGCAAAGAAACCCAGCTGGCAGTCACCACAAGTAAGGGAAGGGTGGCATTTTCGAAGTACAGGAAAACAGGACAGGGAAAAGATAAAGATGTATACAAGGAAAAGTCTAGGGAGGTCACCAGACTGGTCAGGGAGCCCAAAGTGTCTAGATTGCTGAGACTAGTGCAGGGATCAAAAGAGGAAGAAGCAAAGACCAGCTTATGAGGATCAAGAAAGATGGGGGGTGGGTGGAGAAGGGGGCAGAGCAGGCAGAGGCACTGAACGAATACTGTGCTCTGTGTTCATGCAGGAGAAGGAGGGAGAAAATACCTCAGGCAAGTAGGGGGGTGGGTAACGGGGGAGAGAGGACAACAGATGTAGGAATTACAGAGGGCAGGGTGCTGGAGGGGTTGAGGGCATTAAGAGTGGACAAAGCACCTAGGCCTGATGGCATTCAACCTAGAGTACTGAGGGAGCTGGTGGAAGTCCTTGTGGAGCCAATGGCAGACCTGTTCAATACCTTCCTGGACACAGGATGTGTGCCACAGGACTGGAGGACAGCCCATGTGGTGCCCATCTATAAAAGTTGGCCAAAGGATGAACCAGGGGAACTACAGGCCAGTGAGCCTCACCTCGATCGTGGGTAAACTCATGGAGGCCATCCTAAAGGAGAGGCTTGTGAGCTTCTTGGAGGCAAACGTTATCCAGGACAACCAGCAGCACGGGTTTGTCATGGGCAGATCATGCCAGACAAACCTGGTAGAGTTCTATGACTGGTTGACATGGGAACTGGACAAGAGCCATGCTGTGGACATCCTATACTTGGCCGTCAGTAAGGCGTTTAATTCAGTGCTGCATGGGAGATTGGGGGGGGAGCTGGAGTATGTGGGGGCAGGACCAAAAATTGTGACCTGGATCAGGAACTGTCTGAGGAAGAGACAGTAAAGGGTGGTGGTAGGGGGGAACTCTCATCACAGAGAGCAGTGACAAGCAAGGTACCACAGGGATCTGTGCTGGGACCAGTACTGTTTGGGATTTTCATTGCAGATATCTTGAATGAGATCCACAGCAAAATCAGTCTGTTCTCAGACAATACCAAGATGGGAGCTGTGGTAGATGACACGGGGGAGGGGGAGGGGTTGCAGAAAGACCTGACTAAGCTGCAGGAGTGGGCAGATAAATGACAGCTGGGGTTCAACGCCAAGAAGTGCAGGATTCTTCACTTTGGGGCCCAGAACCAGGGGAGGGATTATCACTTAAATGGGGTTCAGTTGGATTGCTCCACAGAAGAGAAGGACCTAGGGATGATCATAACAGGGAGCATGAACAACTCTGTTCAGTGCAGAAGGGCATTGACAAAAGCCAACAAAATGCTGGTGTTTATAGCTAGAGGGATCTCCTCCAGAAGTAGGGAGGTTATCCTGCCCTTGTATAGGTCACTGGTCAGGCCCCATCTGGAGTACTGCATGCAACACTGGTGCCCGTTCCTGAAGAAGGACATTAATTTGTTGGAGGGGGTACAGTGTAGAGCTACAAAGATGATCCAGGGATTGGAGGGCAAGCCATACCAGGAAAGGCTGGGGAATTGAATATGTACTCTCTGGAAGAGAGGAGGGACAGGGGAGATATGATTAAGTTCTTTAAGTACATGAAGAGAATAAACAAGCCTAATGCAGAGAGGATTTTCCAGAAGAGAAAGGGGAGGGACATGAGAAGATACCAACTGAGATGGGGAGGTAGATCCAGGAGAGAGAGAGAGATGAGGAGACATTTTTTCATAGAAAGAGTGGTGGACAAGTGGAACTCCTTGCTGGGTGAGGTAGGGGCCTGCAAGACAGTAGACAGCTTCAAGAGGGGTTGGGATAGGGGAAGGGGTAATAGGATGGGGGGGACGGGCAGCAGCATTATAAGGTGCTAGCTACACAGTGAGCAGACCCGATAGACTGTGAGGCCTATTTCTGTTGGCATTTTTGCATGTTCATATGTTCATAGTTAAGACGGACTAATGTAGAAAAGACCGAGACTGCGCTCTGACAGCTAGCCCCCAGCAGGCTCACCTTGGATGGAACCGTGACCTGACATGAAGCGGGAGCAGGTGGTGGCACACCATAATCTTTAACCCTAGCACTACCAACTGTGTATAAATACGATACTGTGTGTAAGAACCATTCAAACATACAAATACAACATATAAACTACTGTATAGCAGCTTATTTTAGTGCCCTCTTTATTTAGCGTGGAGTGAGGTGCAGTACTATTTAGCACTCTATTGAATTGGCACATCAGCTTCATGTCCAGTTGCAGCACTATGCTCCCTGTAATATCAGCGATCATCTTGTTTTAGCACTTTTGTCAGTTAAGCTAATTTAGTGAAAATAAACTGAAAGCTAATATTTCCTGCCATACAGTATTTACATAAGGAGATGAACACCATGAGATGGGAGACAGAGGTATACCAATGACTACAGGACTAAGCTGAAGGCCCACCTTTGTGCTCTGGGTGCACCTGTGAGAGACAGCTTCTTTACTACCCAAGGGCAGAACCCAGGAGGGAGATTCTCCTAAGGGTAGGCCCTCTGGTGAGGGGGAGCTATCGGTAAGAAGTGTTGTCTCACTTTACCTTCATAGGGCTGTTGGAAGGACTTGAATTGTGCAGCATGGTGACTACTGCGCACTAAAAAAGCACAGAAAAGGGGGTACACTAATAAGGAGTCTGTAGCCTAAGAAAAGAAAAAAAGGGGGAAGGGAGAGGGAGGGGAATCCTATTAGATGGTCTTTGCGGAGTACCAGACCCTGGAGGAGTAGTTGGGGGGTTGCTGCAGACCAGACTCCTTGGTTGGGGGGACTGGGGTGTGAGGAGGGGTCCGCGTACACTCCAAAGTGGGTAGCTGTGGGTGCATGGCCTCTGCAAAGGCACTGGTGCAGTGTGCTTACACTAAACAACCCCAGCATTTATGCCTGTATTGGATTGTAACAATCCCTCAGCTCACCACGCATGGAGGCAACACTGAACCAGGTTCTGCGGAGAGAATTCTGCCTTAGAGGGTGATGCTCATCCCCCCATTGTCATATGGGCCAGACCTTCACCAGCCCCTGGGTTGGGATCTTCAAATATGAGGGGACGTGCTGCTGGCCAGGGTCTCTGCTCACAGAGTGAACTCCTGAGACCCCAGTCCAAATGCCCCAGAATGATGCAGACTTACTCTCAAAGTTCTGTGAAAGGGAGGGGAGGTTGATCACTGCTGCTTGCCCAGTCCAAAAGTAAAGCACCCCAGAGTACAGTGTTCAGGGCATATAGTCATCATGGCAGCTTAATGAGATCACCCACAGTCTGTGGTAGTGGAGATGGGAAGGCACTTAACACTGGGGAGAGACCCTGGAACTGGTATACAGGCCTAAGGGGGACCAGAAGCACATCAGAAGGCCCCCGCATATGTAACAGGAGTTACCAGACTTGTCTTGAGATCATTCAACCGGGGGGGGACTGTCATTTGACCTACATGCTAGGAGGAACGGATACCCCCTACCCCCTGACCTATCAAGCAACCAAGTGGAACAAAGAGCCAGAGTGAACCCCAGAGAAATCCCTCCCAGTATAGGAGCAGGGTTTGTTCTGAATGTGGCAGCTGCTTTGGGCTTAATGGGTGGGGAGCTCTGGGGAAGGAGAAAACACCAGCAGGGAGGTGAAGGATCAGAGCCAATGGGCAATGTCACGGCCTAGGTCTCTTACATGTGATAGCCTTTCCTGAAACCTCCTCCCTCCCGTTCCCCAGTTCCCCCACTTGTTGCAACTGGTAAATCCTCTAAATAAACAGGAAGATCAGTTACTTATCTGACACTTCAGGAGTCAGGATCTGTAATGCTGAGGTGGAAAGTTGCACCGGGGAAACAGCTTGGGGTCTGCAATTAATGTTCCAGAGCCTGGGAGATGAAGTCCTCAGGGTCGATGGATGAGCTGGGTCCGGTGCAACAGTGGTCTTGTTGCTGGGTTTGGTCATATTCACCCAGAAAGCCTGAGGAGACATTGGGTGAGGTTGTTGCTAGCTAGGAGCAGAAAGCAGTTCATCACAAGTGTTCTGATGTGGCTCCAGTGTGACAGGCCTCAGTACATCGAATCTGTTCTCCATGGGGAAGTTGCCTAGTACTTCACTGGGGGTCATGTCCATGCAGTGATCTTCTGGACTATTCCATCATGCCCTTTCTGTGGGGTGGTCCCTTCTACCATGCCAGCGTGATGAATGTCGCTTCCCGTTGCCATGGGCAGGAAGTTCCCAGGAGTTGTCAGGCCCAGCTTGCCAGTCATAAGCCCTGGGTACTTGCAGGGTGGACCGCCTGTCTAGACCATCAGTGCCCCCCCCACAGTCTCTGGTGGTTGGTTTTGCGGCTAGGCATCCTTATTCCAGTACTTTCAAAGGAAGTCCATGAGGGCCTCCAGCGACACGATCAGAAGTGGAGTCCCATTGTATTCTGCCCTCATAGTGACCAGGTAGCGGAGGAGAAAGGTAAGGCCAATTCTGTACGTGGCGTGGCAGGCCTCTGTATAGGTTTACCTTCTGTCCAACAATTCTTTTGAGTAATCCAGATAAATATTGGTCTGGTGGTTGTGCCAAGTTAGCTGTTTGAGTTCCCGGGAGTTGGCCATAACCATTTCCTTTTGCCTATAGTCGAGGAAGCGGGTGATGATCAGCCTGGGTTTTTTTTGTGGTTCAGGCATGAGGCGAGGGAGCGATGGGCCCATTCCACTAGCAGTCTGCACACAGGATCCAGGTGCAGAAGCTTGGACAAGGCAGATTGTAAGAAGATATTAGTGTTCCGGCCTTCTGAACTTTCAATGAAACCAAGGAACCGGAGGTTATTCATTTTTTTCTCGGTTCTCTAGGTCATCTATTTTATCTTCCATTTTTTGTATTATTTGTTGGTGGTCCCTGAGAATGGCTGTATGGTCCTGGATTTTGATTTCCATAGAAGTCGTGTGATGCCCATTTTGAAACATGCGAGCTTCCAAGGACTGTAGGATCTGGGCGGTGTGGTTAGTGGCCATAGTGACCTGGGCCATTTGAGCTAGTAACTACTCGAACATCCCTTCCACCGAGGCATGATCCCATGCTGCAGGCTGAGGAGGTTGTGCCATGCTAGCGCTGAAGGCTTCACTAACTTGGGCTGTATTTGAGGTTGGCTTATTTCTTGTGTATGTGACAAATGCATTGCAATTTTGATATCTTTAAAATCCTTGGATCCAGCTGCACAGCACTGAGAATTTTAAAGTGCAACTGAAGTCAGGATGCCACAGGATAATGAAGGATTCAACCTTCTTGGCATGAGAGCCTGTAGATCAAGCTGCCATCTTGGTTAGTGCCTCTAGTGGCAGTTATAGAGCAAGATTTCAGTATAGTCAGATGGATTAAACAGTGGTTGGACAGTAGAAAATAAAGTGCAGCCTTAGCAGGCATCAGATCACTATGGACTGAAATAACAAGCGGGATACCACAGAGCTCAGTCTTAGAACAAACCCTGCTTAGTATCAATATAGCACCTTTTTTTAAACATCACAAGCATGCTGCAGTGCAAAATTTTCAGGTGATATTAAACTAGCCTGTATCGTAAATGACACTTAATCTATCCATCTTTTTCAAAATAAAATCAATACTTTGGCAAACTGGGTAACCGCCAATAAGCTAACGCTCAACCTTGAGAAGTGTAAAATCATGCACATGGGCCACAGAAATGTAACAGCCACTTGTTACCTATTTGAAACTCTGATCACAGTATCTAACACTGGAGAAAGATTTAGGTGTTTTAAATAACTGAGGACCTAAACGTATCAACACAGTGTAGGGCAGCATCTTGAAAAGCACAGAAGATAATGGGCTCCATCCTTAGAAACATCAATAGTATAGACAGTAATGTCATAATCCCCCTTGTATGCATCACTTGTCAGACCACATTTAGAATACTGTGTGCAAGTTTGAGCACCTTACAAAAAAAAGGTAACAAGCTGGTAGAGGGGGCCAGAGAAGGGCAATGAAAAAAATAAACAAACGAAAACACACAGACTATGGAAATAGGATGAAGCATCTGGTCTTGTATAGCATGGAGTAAAGAAGACTCTGGGGTGATTTGCACATGGTATTCAAGACAATATCAGATAGTGATCTATGGGAAATTAAAGGACTAGTCAAAAACAATGACAGATGCAGCAGATTTTACCAACATCAGTTAAGAGGTAAAACATATTAAATAATCTAAGGGGAAATTGGTTGAACCAAAGAGTTATTAATATATGGAACAGATTACCCACAAATATAGTGACCTGCACTACATTGGAGTGTTTTAAGAAATCCTTGGATGATTTCATGGGTAATAAGAAATGTGCCTTTTAAGATAAAAAAGGACAAGTCCATATGGCCTTCTGGCTCCGGACTCGTATTTTTCTGTGATTCTATGAAATCTGAATTGGAAACTATATTAACACAAGACAATATTGATCTGGTGGTTATAACAAAACATGGTTGGACGAAACAAGTCTTTGAATAATGGAGATTAATGGGTATGAGCTATACTATAAAAACAGACCTCACAAAAAGGGTGAGGGTGTTTGCATATAGAATAAAGTATGGGATGGTGTGTGTAATGAGAAGTTTACATACCCCAAAGTGGTAGATGCTACATAAACTCCGAGGGTGAAGCTCAAGGTGTTTATTAAAGCATCTACCACCAAGGGGGTGTGTAAACTTTAAGTTTACATACACAACCCCATATTTTATTTTATATAATTGCCGGGTTTCCTTTACCAGAGCAATTATATAAATATCAGCCATTCCGTGCAGCTGCGTTCGAAGTTCTGTTTTCGAATGGTCCACAGATTTTTGTTGTGCACTATCGGGATTTCCAAATGTTTAAAAAAATGTTTTATTATCCCTGTTTAAGAAAAAAAATTTTTTTGTTTTTCAATAACTTACCGATGAGTTCCTGTGTCGGTCAAAAAGGAAGCAGCAACTGGCAGGGACGGACACATTGTGGCAGGTGCATGCGTACAACTAAGGAAACCATGCGCGTGTTTGCAGTTATAAACTCTCCTTTACAATGGCAAATTATGGCATGGTTTCCCTATGGGAAAAAGGGGAAGCAATTAATTATATAAATATTGAAAATAGATTTATAAGTTCAGAGTACCTCATTGACAGTACTGCAGCTATTAACTCCAAATCAGTATGGATACAAGTACAACTGAATACACATAAAACCTTATTAGCTGGAAACTATTACAGGCCACCTTCTAGTTCTGCAGATTATACTGTACAAATGTGTAAGGAAATCAAAACAGTATCAAATCAGTACCCTTGTATTATACTGGGTGATTTCAATCTTCCAGGAATTAATTGGGATAGCCTAACTACCACTACCCCTGGAATCCCTGTTATCCAAAACTATATCCAAACAGGGTCTAGAGCAACTAGTAAAATAACCAACAAGAGGAGGCAATATTTTAGATTTAGTAATAACTAATATCAATGATAATATAACATATATGATATATATATATATAATATAATATGATAGTATATCTATAAACGAACCTCTTGGGAGTAGTGATCACTCCACATTACAGCTTAGTTACACTATGGGTAGTGACATCTTAAGCAATAAAATATTTACTTAAAAGTATAGTAAAAATAGAATAACGGATAGCTTACTGTGCATTACAAGGGAGTAATTCCATCGAGAGGTTCTAGGAACATAGGAATCTCGAAAGCGAAGCTCGAGAGGTTCCCATGTCCCCAGAACCTTGAGATGGAATTATCCTCTGTCATGCACAATAAGCTGTTTTGTTTTACTATTTGAATGTGGTTTTTAGTTTTTTCCCATTTTGTGATGGGTGGTCGGCTGCTTCAGTGAAGGACTCTAGGTTCCAGCCAACCGCTGTATTGTCTTGCTTCTGCTTTCACCCTACCCAGCTGTGCTCCACACCTCCCCACCACCACTCTTGGCCCTGCTGTAAGCACCTTGAACAATAACTGGTAGGCAGCCCTACCATTTCCTTTTTTGGGTACCGCATCACAGGTTCAACCACATAATTCCTTTTTTAATGACAGGGGAAAACAAAAAAAAGTTTGAAGGACTCACTAAGCGAGAGAGCGAGACGCTATGTTTTTAAAGTTATTCTGCCTGCCCACACATGAAAAGCGGCCAATCAGAAGGCACGCTTAGGGGCAACGTGGGAGGCAGATGGCATCTTTGTGGGTGCTTGCGCTGTTTGGTGGTGGTGATAATACTGTCATTCAGGTGTGAAATTATTGTATTATCACATTTGAAGAATGGTGCTATCTCTGTCTAACTATATTTAGTGAGTGATTAATGGTATTACTGGGATTTGTTTGAATACTTTAAAGTATTATTTAATATAAGATCCATTTATTAAAGTTAATTTTTTGAAGATAGTTCTCCCACACATTATTCATGCAGACCAGGTAGGATTTATGGAAGGGCGACAATCGGTGGACCATTTCCAGAAGCTAGAGCACATCGTCTCTGTGTCCAGAGACCCCAATACTCTGACAGGCCTGCTGTCTCTGGGTGCAGAAAAGGCATTCGACCATGTGGACTGACAGTTTCTGTTTCGGACCATGCATAAATCTGGATTTCCAGCTACATTCATTACATGGGTGTCGTCTTTATATCAAAATCCCCAGGCTAGAATATACTGCAATGGAATATTATCAGAGAGATTTCCTTTATATTCGGCTACCCGACAGGGTTGCCCCATTTCTCTCCTACTGTTTAAAATTTACCTTGAACTGTTGTTATTCTGGCTGCGTACCCATGAAGGAGTACTGGGGATTCCCATAGGACAACACATTTTTAAATTATCGGCCTATGCCGATGATGTGCTTCTTCACCTGATTCACGCATCTGAGTTCTTTCTGATAGTTTTGTCAATCATTTCAGAATATGGGGCCCTCTCTAACTATAAAATCAATTAAGCAAGACTACTGTTTTTCCCCTAAATCACAGGTTCCATAAACAAGCGATTTCTCCACTGGGGGTTCAGTGGAGCCCTAAAAGGCAAGGCAAGGCAAATTTATTTAAAAACGCCCAATCCCAGAGGCTCTGGGCGCTGTACAAATAGATAACACACATCTTCAAAGTAATATACAAAAGAAAAAAGTAGAGAATAATAACACATCATATAGACATCATACAAACTCAGTCAGAAATTAATAATTCATTCCTGAAATGCCTGGGAAAATAGAAGGGCCTTAAGGTGGGCCTTGAATACCTCCAAGGTAGGGGCTCCCTTAACCCCAAGGGGTAGCGAATTCCAAAGGATGGGGGCGGCAACACTAAAAGCTATGTTGCCAGCCGATCTCAGCCTCGTCTTAGGAATTGCCAGGGGGCCCCCACAGGAGGAATGGAGGGGGTGGATAGAGAAGGCAGGTACTAGAAGGTCTGACAGATAACCAGGGCCCTGCCCATGTAGGGCCTTATAGGTGAGAAGACCCACCTTAAAAAGGATCTTCCACCTAACCGGCAGCCAGTGCAGCTCACACAGTACCGGTGTAATACGGCAAAATTTCTGCTGCCCAGTAAGTAACCGGGAAGCTGCATTCTACACTAGCTGCAGTCTGTGGAGAGACCCTCCTGTGACCCTGAGGTACAGCGCATTACAGTAGTCAAGCCTTGATGTAACTAAGGCATGTATCAGGGTGGGGAGGTCCAGAGGCAGAACAAGGGGCTTTATCCTGGCAACATTTCTGAGATGGAAAAAACTGGAGTGCATCATGGAGGATATTTGTACCTCCATGGTTAAATTCCTATCCAGAATGACACCAAGATTATGCACCCAAGAGGAGGCCTTCAATGAAACAGATCCCAGAGCAAGTCCAGTCACTGATTCTGAGGCCATCCTATCACGTACTCTGTTTGACTCCACCACCAATACCTCCGTCTTATCGGGGTTCAGTCGCAACCAGCTGGAGGTCATCCAGTCATAAATCTCAGCAAGGCAGTTGTTAGCACGTCCACCACAGTGGATGTTCCTGGGGCAAAGGAAAAGTATAGCTGGGTATCATCAGCATAACAATGAAAACCCAAGCCATACTTCCTAATGAGCCCTCCCAGGGGTAGCATGTACACTGCGAACAACATCGTGGCTAGTACCGAACTCTGAGGAACTCCGCAAGATATGAGGCTGGGGTGGAGGAGGAATTCCCCATCACAAGCTGTTGCCTCCTGTTAGTAAGAAAGAACTCAAACCAGTTGGTGAGAGTACCAGTAAGTCCACAGAGCTCTCTAAGGTGATCAAGCAACACACAATGTTCCACAGTGTCAAATGCTGAAGAGAGATCTAGGAGAACAAGAATTGTTTTACCCCTTTATCTCTTGCCCTGAGAACATCATTCATCACCCAAACAAGTGTGGTTTATGTGCTATGCCTAGCCCGAAACCCCAACTGGAAAGGTTTGTACAATTCATGAGTCATGAGGTGCTCTTCCAACTGAAGCACCACTACCCTCTCTACTACCTTTGCCAAAAAAGTAAGGTTAGTGATAGGTCAGTAATTTGCCCTGACCTCCGGGTCCAGTGATGGTTTCTTTAAGAGGGGTCTCACCAATGCCTCCTTCAAGGCATCAGGGAAGACCCCCTCGGATAAGGAACACCGGACAATCAGAGCAAACACCAGGCCAATGGTGTCAGTACATCTCATTAAGAAACGTGTTGGCGGACCGGCCCGGTGGTGCTGAGGGTTGAGGTGCTGGACGCCACACCTTGCACCACGCTGGTGACCTGAGTTCAGGAACGAGCCTGGACCGCCGGGGGTTGGCAGGGGAGAGAGGGGATCGAGCATCCAGAGGACTGCTCTCCTCTCTCTGGGGAGGGTTTCAGGGCTAGCTCGGCTGCCTAGTGACTCCCGGTGGAAACTGAGAGTACTACAGGCATGTCAGCTGTTCAGTAAGAGGGAAGGGGAGGGAGTGTGGCAGATGTCAGGAGGATAGCCATGCGCAGACATCATAGCATGTCGCACACCCTGGGGGAAAAGGCTCGCAACAAGAAAATCCCTCTCGATGGCATGGAGATGATGGGGGCTCAAGGGGCAGGGTGCACATCTCATCGCCCGTCCACTTTCACCACGAGGATCTCCAGGCCGACCTGTCAATCCAGGTAATGCTCTCTCTCTAATTACAGAAAGGCCGCTAGGGTGAACGGGCCCGGCCTGGGGGGTGATCCATGGTGCTAGATTCTGCCTGGTCGACGGGGGAGTTCTGAGTGGGGTCTAGGGTTCAGACAAGGGAGTAGCAATCCTCACTGCGTGAGCACCTTGGAAGGATGCCTGTCAGAGGGGGCACATAAAGAAAGTGTACAAAAAAAAAAAGAAACGTGTTGGCACCGGGTCCAGTTCACAAAAAGTGTACTTCAGATTGGTTGCCACCCCAATGACCTCACTTACCTCCACTGGTCTAAACTCCCCCCAACCAGGCGGAGTGCACTAAGTACACTTCAGGCCACCACTGCCAGCTATGACATTGCTGACTGAAGAAACCACCTGCCGGATAGTGGACACTCTGTCTGAGAATAAAAGAAGCAAACTCTTCACATTCAGCATTAGTAAAAACCTTTTTCAGTAGACAAGCAGGATGAAGTAGCCTGTCCACAGTCCGAAGAAGTATAGCTGGTTGGTTCTTCCCAGCAGCAATCTCCCTGGACAGGAACACTGCCTTCTTATGGTTGATTGCCCCCTGGTATGCATTATAATGTACACGCAGGTCCAGTTTGTCCCCCTCCAGGCCGGACCTTCTCCAGCAGTGCTCTAAACTCTGACCCTTCATTCACAAAACTGGACTGTCTTGTACGGTATGGGCTGCATGCCCATTGGCTCTTGCTCTGCATCAATGGGCGTGCAGCCCTACCGGGCAGTCAGTCGGCGAGCGGCAGGCGGCAGGCGTGGTGGATGCTGCCGCCCGCTGGCTGCGGGGGTGGGGTGGTGGGGCTTCGTGGGTGGGTGGGGGAGACACTCGGTCCTGGGGATATGTTGGGGGTGTGTGTTTCTCCAGCCCGTGATCGGGCTTGTCGGTCCACTGGACCACCGGGATGTGTTGGGTGCGTGTTTACTACTCCAGCCGCAATTGGGCTTGTCAGTCCACTGGACCACCAGGGATGTGTTCAAGGGGGTGTTTTACTACTCCAGCCACGATTGGGCTTATCGGTCCACTGGACCACCAGGGATGTGTTCGGGGACACATTGCTGCCCACGATCACGCCAGTGGGGTGGTGGGGATTTTTCACTCTTTTGCCCATGATCGGGCTGCAGGGGGCATTGGTCCCTGATGGCTGCTGCCTGGCAGGGTGCCAGGCACAAGTCCTCGGGGATCCGGTGCACCTGCATGCTAATGGCATGCAAATGGGGCCATAATCAGATGCAAATGGCCCCCGTGCCTTGCATGAATTATGGCCCCATTTGCATGTCACCTTTTGAATATTGGAAATTTGCACATGGCACAATGGTACTTGTGCCACCACAAGTTGACTGCACCACTCTGACCACTTGCAGTGGCGCAAGTTCCACTGCGCCATGCACAGTGGCTATGGCCGGGGGGTGATATTCAAAGGAGTTGCTCAAGGGCACAACTCCTTTGAATATCACTCTGGCCACACCCCTGCACAACTATTTTGTGCAGTGCAAGGGCTTGCTCCACAAAATAACGCAGTTTGAATATCTGGCCCGCTGTGTCTTAGGTGTCAGAAGGCTGAAGGGGATCTGGCCCATATCTTCTGGGGTTGTCCAGTGATTAAGAATCTATGGGAGTCGATAAAGAACAAAATGGACCCCTTGCTGGGTTTTGCTGATTTATTTACACCGGAGATATGTCTCATGGGGGATTTCTCTCAGGTTACAGTTAAGAACCACAAGTACCACATGGCCATGGTATCCCTTACCCTTAAAAAGCTAGTTTTACGCCATTGGCTGGATGGGCACATCATCTCTTATAATGAATGGCTGAGGGACTTGTTATTTAATCTCTCTGCTGAGCAAGTAAAAGCTAGTCTAGGAGGGTCTGTGAACTGCTACAAAAAGATATGGGAGGGACTGCATGCTCTGTATCTTCTTCAGACTGGGGCCCTGCCACACTAGGGAACAATTGGTAGTGGACCATCTTATTTTATCTAATTTTGTCATACAAAATATGCCATTCTGCTATTACGATCAGATATGTTTTGCCATTGCCTTACCACCTGCTTTGCAAGGTTATTTGAGTGCCAAGCTGGGGGGGTGGCTTAGCATGGAGTGGTTAAGAATATCCCTGTTCATGTACTGGTGTATGTTTTTGCTTCATGTTAAAGCATTTGTGAACATTTTAATAAACTTGGAATAAAAAAAAAGCTAATTATAATATGATGGAAAAGTCCCTAAGTAGTTAGATGCCAATAACACTGAACAAACCTGGGGCATTATTAAATCACTATTAAATAACTTAGTTGACTGGTATGTACCTAATACATTAATAAATAACAGTAAAGGTAAGATTCCAATGCGGTTAACAAAAAAGGTCAAAAAACAAATTAACATAAAAAAAGGCATATTGGTTGGCCGAGTGGTGCTGAGGATTGAGGTGCTGGATACCACACCTCGTGCCACGTTGGCGACCTGGGTTTGGGAATGAGCCTGGGCCACTGGGGGTCGGCAAGGGGGAGAGAGGATCAAGTGTTCAGAGGACTGCTCTGCTGTCCTCTCACAGGGGGAGGGAGGCTTGTCATCCCACTCACTGACTGCCCTCTGGCAATGGCCAGAGTGCAGTATGGGTCAGGAGGCAAGTTTTCGATGGACTCACATTGGTAGGAAGGGGGGATGGGAGAAAAGCAGAAAAAGAGGAGAGCCCTGCCAGGTGCTCAATGATGGCTGCTTCACCTGAAGGCTGACCCTGGCTTCTGGATTGTGTCTCCAGGGGGAGGTGTAGTGTACCACCTCCTTCCTGGACCTGCTGTAGGGGGCAATCCACTGGGGAAGTACCAGAGTTGGCAAGTGTGGGTGCGGCTGGGTCTGGAGAGAGTGTCCCTCTGCCAGGAGGTCCAAAGCCACCTGTTGGGGAGTCTCCTAGGAGGTTAAATTGCATATGAAAAAACAAAGCATATTGTGAGATGAAGAAAAGGAACAGTGACTCTGCCAGGAGACACTATAAAACAAAATTAAGAAAAAAAAATGTTTGATCAGAATAGAAAGAAGAAATGTTGAATTTCGGTTGGCAATAACTAAATCTAACCAGAAGGCATTTTTTTGCAAATGTTAATCAAATGAATAAGAGAATTAATCATCCAAGATTCCTAAAAATATATGGAACATTAATCAATGACACCACTGAAATAGCTAATATATTCAATGGATATTTTACATCTGTGTTTAATAAGACAACTAATACCTTTCTGCCCACTAACCAAAATAACTCTTATTGTGAATTCTATTACTGTGGAGGAGGTATATGATGTATTAAAAACTGTTAAACCCAATTCAGCCCCAGGAGAAGACAGGATGCATCCAAGTTTAATTGAAAACTTGGCTAACAGCCTAAAAGAAAACACTCAGCATTTTGTTTAATAAATTAATCAAGTAAGGTGACATTCTCATAGACTGGAAAGAAGGACTAGTTACACCCATACACAAACAAGTTCTAGCCAGAGCTGATAGGGCTGTGAAGAGCTACCAAAAGAAAAAAGTTATTTTTTGGTTGGTGTCATATAGTGCTGTTTAGTCACAATAATCAAAAACTGCCATGCTCCTAAATCAGTCCTCTTGAATTTAGTCAGAATAAATGCCGCTCGTGTGTACGTATGTGTGTGTGTGCACGCATGCGACTGCTTCCAGATTAAGTTTGCCTTTTTCCTGTAACTGCAGGGCAATTTTCCAGTGTTTTCCTGTAGATTACATTATTTCCAATGGAAGCCAAATTCCTCTGTTTTCCCGTATAATTAATACAAGTTTATAGGAAGAATTATCCTGTAGATGGCTCCAAATCCCTGTAAAATACAGGAATCCCTGTAGATCTGGGAGCCCTGGTGTGTGTGTGTGTGTGTGTGTGTGCATGTGTGTGTGTGCTTGGGCTCTGAAGAGCTACCAAATGACCAGAGTTATTTTCTTGTTGATGCCATATGGTGCTGTTTAGTCACAATTACCAAAAACTTCCATGCTGCTAAATCAATCCTCTTGAATTTATTTAGTTAGCGTAAATGCTGTGTGCATATGTGTGTGTGTGTGTGTGCTTGTGCACAACCTGTCCTGCCCTAGGAATGACAGCTAACAGACTGCAATTGCACTGTCTGTAATCTGACACTGAGTCTGACTTTCGCTTTCACAAAAGCGAGACAAAATTAGTTAACCTCTAGGTTGCTGAAAGAAATAGAATGAATCTGTTAGACTGAGCTGGACAGATTATAGAAACAGTAGTTTAATTTTTTTTTTTTGTTAATATCCTCAGACATTCTGAGTTACAGTACAGTATCATCCATCTCCCTTCAGATGCCTTTAACATAGAGCAGCAAACAGCAAAAATCAGAGGGGGAGTGCACTATTTTGCAGCTGTGGAGGAATACTTTCAAATGTCCAAAAAGCGAGTTCCAAGATTAGCTGTTTCAGAGCTACAATCTGATCGATAACAAAAGGGATGTAGGTTCCGACCACAGCCCTGAAAAGGTAGCACTACATTGCCTCAAAATTATAGACCCATCAGCTTGATTTCAGTCCCAGGGAAATTAATGGAAAAACTTATTAAAAAAGAGATTTGAGGATGAGTCTAGATTTCTAGGAATTCTGGACAGTGCATAACATGGTTTCACAAAGGGCAACTTGTGTACAACCAATTTAATAAGTTTGTATGAGACAGTTAGTAAAAAATTAGACAAGGTAATACCCACTGAAGTCATTTATTTGGATTTCAAAAAGGCCTTTGATGTTGTCCCTCAGGACATACTGTTACAAAAAATAAAATCCATGGGTTATAGTCCACAGCTTTGTAATTGGGTTCAGTCCTGGTTGCAGGACAGAACTCAGAGGGTAAGGATTTCGGGCCAATTATCGGACACTAGATCCGTTACCAGTGGGGTACCTCAGGGCTTAGTTTTGGGCCCTTTTTTATTTAACTGTTTCATCTCATACTTTCATAATGGATTACATAACAGCACTACAAAATTCACAGATGACACAAAAATGTCCTGTGAACTGGATGCAGAAGAGACATTTTTGACAAAGGTTAATGACCTAAAAAAATAGGACAGTGGGTTATTACTAACAAAATGTACTTAAACCTAGACAAGTGCTCAGTCATACATTTAGGGCATAACAATCCCCAAAGATCATATATCTTGCTGGATCACAAACTACCAACAGTAGATAATGAAAAGGACTTAGGTATCTGGATCGATAACTCACTCAATATGCATAGTCACATAAAGAATATCACCAAAACCACTAATAATACATAAATATTATCAAAAAATCATTTGTTTCTAGGGACGTGCACACTATAATATGTTTATATAAGCCCTACGTTAGACCACATCTAGACTAAGCACCACAGTTCTGGTCCTCTCACTTAAAACATGACATAAATTCAATAGTGAAAGTCCAAAGGAGGGTGACTAAATTAATTGGTGACCTATAAAACAAAACATATGACAAAAGATTAATAAATCTAAATGTAATGACTCTAGAACAATGCAGACAAAGGGGTAATTTTCTGTATATGTTTAATGTAATACAAAACCAACACCTTTCTTCTAAATATGACTTCACCTTAGAAACTAAACTTTAGATCTCACAATAAACAGATTGAAATTCCAAGAGTTAAAACATTTAAAAGACAAAACTTTTTTATCATCAGAGATCCCCGGTTGTGGAGTAAACTTCCACAAACCAACATTGAGATTTTGGAATTCCAACAGTTTAATACTCAAATTGACCAATACCTGGGCTTCTAATTCTGTGTGTCCACTAGGAGTGGAAGACAGACACGTTGGATAATGCCTTCTTCTGTCTACAACTACCAAGTAACTAAGTATCTCTCCTTCCCTTACCTAAACCATCTAAACCTTGAAGTGCTTTGGCATTGTCTTCCTTATTCTTCTACTGCTCAGTTCCACTGTGTCCCCTTCTCCCCATCACCACTCTGCTCATCTAAAGTTATCATTGTTCTTCTGCTTCTTCTATCAGGTAATCTTAAACTTAATCCTTAAACTGCCTCCAGTTTATCTACCCCTTTATGCCTAAGGGTCTTGTTTAAAATGTATTTTTAAATAGGATACAAATTGGTTAGGGTGTAACCCCCATTTGCAACAATGTCCTGTGGCTTATAAAAGTCAGACAAACATGAAATTGCATAACACTGGACTAACAAACAAATAGTTGCAACAACACTTTACAATATACACATATTAAGATTATTTGTAACATTTACAAGTAGATGTTAAACAGTTTTTCAAAGCAATCTTAAAAGTTGAGGAATCTACCAAAGAACTTAGTTCTTGTGGTAATTTATTCCAATGGGTTGCTAAACAATTTTGTATCATGGAGTTACCTAGTCTGTTCTAGGATCTTACCAGTGGTATTTTGAATTTCCTTAATTTGATTGTTCTTTTGCTGGGAGGATCAACAATAATATGGCCAGCTAGTGAATGGGTTCCATTTGCATGAATCAGCTTGTGACACCAAATTAGCCACAAGAAGATTCTTTTTGTCTCTCGATATAGCCAGTTCAAATCACTATAGATGTCACAGTGGTGAGAACCATATACACTTTTTGTTATAAATGTACCTAGTCTATAGTAGGTTTGATTTATTTTGTTTAATGATTTCTTAGTTGAATTCATATAGAGCAGTCTTAGAAATGTCCTCCTTTATGTGAGGAGCTTCCTCCCAAAGTTCAACCAGCTTAGGCTCTGGGTGCTGCAAATGATCCCAGATGTCCAGGTTATCATTGAATCCTGGCTCTCTGCCTGTGACATCAATATTCCCAACTTTGTACCCTTCCAGCAGGATTGAATAAAAGAGGAGGGGTATACTTATGCATGTCCTTTATAGTCTCTCATGCTGCTGGCCTCCTCCTATGAGCTCATCTTGTGTAAGGTTTCTTTCCTGCACTCTCTTCTCTTCTTCATTAGTGGTGGTTATCTTCCCCCAAAGCCAAATCTGATTGTGCCATTCTTGTTTCTCCTTCCTCCTTACTCTTGCAAACTCTGGGGAACTTATTATCCCTGGGACATCAATATAAACTTGTCCGCTACTCATCTTAAACCATTCACTCAACAATCTAAGTTCAACTTATTTCTGATCCTAATTGTCACAAACCTCACTCATCCAGTCACTCACTCCTTGACTGGACCCTGTTCTCCCACCCACAAAGAATGTATGCTGCTGATACCCTACCAGACTTCATCAGTGATCACTGTATGGTCTACTGTGTCTTGAAAATCCATTATCCTAACTCCAATCTTTGGTACTATGAACCCAGTCATTCAGGTCACTCAACCTGGACAACCTTCTGGATGACATGCAGTCCTTCAACAGGGCTTCAATTGTCCACTGTTTTGACATCAAAGTTGCCCTCTCACTTTTTACTTCTAACTTCATATCTGCCTGGGACAAGCACACACTCATGGTGTCCACCAGCCTTAGGTCATTTAAAAACTCATCTTGCTTTTCATGGCTTGTGACTCAGCCTGGCCCCTCCACAAGTTCTCTGGATTCATGAGAACTGGTTGAGGTTTCAACAGTTATGTAATGCCAACACAAAGTCCTTCAGGGTGGCAGAAAACTGTTTAGCCTCAAACATTTACAGCAACCCTTAATTCCCCAGATAAGTTCTGAAGGGTTTTTTAATACATCTTCAATCCCCCTACCACTTAACCACAACTACAGTCAAGATTAGCAATCTGTTTGTGGTAATTTCCGAGCCTGCTGAGGTAGCTACTGTTCTGAAAATGCACTTCACTACCTGTGTCATTCCTACTCCTTCCTCTGCTACTTCTTCATCTTTTGCTGCTCCTTCCCCATCTTTATTTGCTTACCCACTAGTCACTGCTTCTGATGTCTTGTTTGTCACACTCCTCAAAGGTTATAGTTCTGATGATTTTGACCCTAGCTTCCTTCAACTCTATGTCCCTGCCATCACTGCTCCTCAATCCTCCTAAATCTCTCCTTTCAACTTTGCTCTATTCCCACCTGCTGAACACAGGCTAAAATTCCCCCACAAAGGATGGCGACATGCACCCCTGGGGACTACTGCCCTACTCTCCTCCTCTACATTGTTAAATTGCAGGATAAGCTCATTTACTCCCAGCTCTCCAACTTTCTTGACTTCTCCTGCTTTCTCTCTCCCTTCCAGTCTAGTTCCTATAAAGCCCAATCAACAGTCTCCTCCCTCCTATATGTCACTGATTGTAACCCAAAGGGAATGGATTGGGGTCATGTGTCAGCCACTAGATATATTGATCTGGCCAATGTATTTGACTTCTTAGCCTATCCTTTACTCTTAGATAAGGTGCAGTGTGTTGGGCTGAGTCTCCACCATTGACTGGTTCTGTTCCTACCTCTCTGGTTGTAGCCAGTCTGTACAGGTTGGGGAATCCACATTTTGCTCCCCTCCCTGTTAACTCTGGGTTGCCTAAAAGGCTCTGTTCTAGGCTCAGCCATGTTATCAGCTTTTCTTAATGGCCTTCTTTTGGCCTGAGCCTCAGAACATATACATATATATGCTGATGATATGGTTCTTTATGCCACTGGAAACTCTATTCCCCTACAATGTGACCTTGATAACTTCCAGTACTGGTTCTGTGCCAACTGGTTTTCACTGAATGCCAAAAAAACAGTCACTGTGCTGTTACACACTGATGGCTTAGTAGGTTTAGCCAGAACACTGTTTTCAAACCCTTGATGGCACTCTGCTTCAGACATTCCCCTGCTTCAAATACAATACCTTATTGTGTGGCTTGATAATCATCTTGACTCCCCAGTCCACATTGATGCTGCCATCAAAAAACTATGCCCCTTACTTAGTGCCCTCTACAGGGATCAGTCCTGCCTTCTGCTCCCAGTTCAGCATGAGATCATTATCAAAATGATGCTCTTGCTGTTTGACTATGCAGGTGTGATCTATGTCAGTGCCTCCAAATCTACCTTAGCCAGACTGGACTCTCTCTTTCACTCCTTCTGCCACATTGCAGCTATTCCACATTCTCCTAGCCATTGCTGTGCATTGTACCAACTCCTCCACCTTCCCTCCTAATCTTCTTGGTGCCTGTTCAGTTGTGCCTCCCTTCTCTCTAAACACTGGCTTGTGTCCTTCCCATCCTACTACTCTGACCTGTTTTCTTGCTTTGCTTTTTCTAGTCATTCCACTTGATCTTCTAATACTCATTCCTTCAATATTTCCTGACGCGCTATGTCTGCCAGTCAGTTCTCTCACTCAACTAGATTGCCTTCACTCTGCAACTCTCTCCTCTGCTTGTTTAGGCTAGCCCTCTCTTACTCCTGCTTGCTCCTGTCCTCATTTACCTGTTACTTGAGCTAGTTTGGCACTGTTAATTTGCCACCAGTGCCAGCCTATTTTGCTTTATGTCCTTATTCTGTAAGTCTTTGTTTATCATACTTAACCATTGGATTTTATTCTACTTTCTGTTCACCCAATTAAGGGGGCACTTTACGTGAATTTATTGTCATACTGAGTTTTTGCTTTATTACTACATTTGTCAACAGTAGCTTTCAGCCATTGCATTTGGTTGTCTGTATCAACGTGGAGTAAGTATCTCAAGTAGCTTTTAAATGTTATCTCCTCTCCCTCTCCCCCTCATGTCACACCTGGAAATAAGCTTTAGTTAAGTGCACCTTTCCCCATTAACAATTTTCAAACAAGTAAATAAAATGTTTTGCTACTAATTTTACTAATAATTAAATAATTTAGTTTGACTGTGACAGATCTATCTAATTATCTTTTATTGAATATAGCTACTGAGATAAAGGACTGTTTTGGGGCAAGCAATGGAGTAAAGAACATGCTACTTCCTTCCATGAAGCCAAACTAACATAAGGAACAGGAAAAGATAGATGTGGATATAATCATTTATTTGATTCTCTTACCAGGTGGCCTTCTCTTGCAGCCACATAACAAATACGCGACTGGCAGAAGAAGGAACCATTGAGTGTTCCAAATGTAGACATTGCAACTGCCATTGGTATCAGCCACATCCAACTGCCCAGGATTTTGTTCCTGTTGAGAGATAACAATAATAAAAATTAAAGTCAGATTCTCAATTACTGCTAGGAATAACCTAGAGAAGTGGCACCATGTTTTCACCTGGAAAGATACTGCAGAAAGTCAGCTTGAAAAGGATATGGTTCTCCTTCACAGAAATCAAGCCAGGATGTTCTGAACACATGTTGATGCATTTATGAACTGCATTTGTGAATGGTTCCTCTGCCATTCACTCTGCAGTCTTGAGTATGTTCATATTAATATGACTGACACTGTTAAAATAGTGTGCAGTTAGTTTCAACAATATATAGAGCTTTACTCTCCTTGCATCAAAGAGAACACGCCCCTGCCTTCTGTACACACAGATAAATATCTGTTCACCTTAGTGTTGGGTGGAAAATGCAAATTCCAAATTTATGGAAATTTCACATTTTCCAAAATTACAACTTTGGCAAAATCCAAATCCTCTGAATGTGTTTGGAGAATGTTTAGCCTGTTCCATTAAATTTTCTGGCTGAACTGTAGAATGATACACATGAACCATGGAATGACAGTTCTGAGGAATCCCATTCCACAGTTTAATACATTTATCTGCAATACATGTAATTATTTTGCAGTTCAGTGATTAGTTCTACAGAATTTCTTTCTGCAGTTTACTACATTGATACACAGTTCATACATTCATTCTGTCAGAATTTCACAGTACAGAAATTTTGATTTTCATGGTAACTCTGCCAGTATAATTTTATTTTTGCACAGCAGTAGTTCACTTAGAGAAAGGATCTTATGTGCAGCTTACTCATTGACTCACAAAAATATACAATCTGCATATATTACTGGAATTATATTACAATGTCGCTCTCAAACTATTATGCACAACTTTTATGAGAAAACAGAATGACCACAAAACACTGTAAGCAAACACTGGCAAAAGGTCATTTGCATACCTTTGTCTGCAGCTGATAAATGCTTTACCTGATACCATCCTGACAGGTGATCCTTCTGTGAAGTTTAGACAAAAGTTAACAGTACCTGTACATAACTGGTAATACAGGTGTGTGTGACTGCATCATGTATACGTGATTTATATTTTTCTTTCCCATGGGACTGAAAATGAAACATAGAAACATAAAATCTGATAGCAGATAAGGACCGCTTGGCCCACCTAGTCTACCCAGTTCCCTATCTAATGGATAAGCTGTAGATCCTAGTTAACCAACAGCCTACTTCCTCCTACCCCCCACTAGAATTGCCTTATGTCTGTCTCATGGATTCTTGAATTCCCCCCACTGTTTTTGACTCCACAACCTCCTCAGGAAGGCTGTTCCATATACCCACAACCCTCTCTATGAAAAAATATTTCCTCATATTACCTCTGAGTAGCCCCCTCTATTTTCAAATTGTGCCTCCTTGTTCTTGCACATCTCTTTTTCTGAAAGTTGCTACCCTCTTGAACATTGTTGATTCCCTAGAGGTACTTGAAAGTTTCTATTGTGTCCCCCCCTCTCCCTCCTTTCCTCAAGGGTATACATACTGAGCTCTTTTAGTCTCTCTTCATATGTCTTCTGGTGCAGACCTTTCACCATTTTGGTTGCCCTCCTCTGGACAGCCTCCACCCTGTCTGTGTCTTTGTGGAAATGGGGTCTCCAGAACTGCACAGAGTACTCCAGATGGGGTCTCACCAACTGTCTGTACAGAGGGATAATGACTTCCTGTTTTCTAATGGTGATGCCTCTCCCTGTACATCCCAGTACCCCCAGTCCTCCTTACTGCCTTCTCACATCACATTTAGGTCATCTGATATAACTACTCCCAGGCCCCTTTCCATTTTTGTTGTTGTCAGTATCTCATCCCCCACTGTGTACTCTTCCCCTGGGTTTTTGCTTCCAGTATGCATTACTTTGCACTTCTTTGCATTGAATCAAAGTTGCCATGCATTTGACCATTCCTCCAACCTTACTAAGTCCCTTCTCATCCTTTCCACATCACCTTGTGTATAAACCTTGTTGCAGATCTTTGTGTTGTCTGCAAAGAGACATACTTTTCCTTCCAGTCCCTCTGCAATGTCACTTATAAAGACTTTAGAAAGGACTGGACCCAGTACTGAACCCTGCGGTACCCCACTAGTAACCCACTTTCTTCACTGTGGACTCTGTTTACTATTACCCTCTGTGTCCTGTTGTCCAGCCAATGTTTTACTCAGGCTACCACCCTGGATCCCACTCCCAGGCTGGCTAACTTGTTTATTAATCTTTTGTGTGGGACTGTGTCAAATGTCTTGCTAAAGTCTAGATAGGCAAAAGATCCTCTGAATCCGAGTAAAGAAAGGGGGTACAATAAATGTACTGTAGACAGCTCTTATATCGAAAACAATCACAAAGCTTTATTCATATTCCAAATGGCCCACAATCTCAATGTTTCACCTATGGTAGTAGGCTTCATCAAGAGATGTCTTCTGTTACTAGATAAAATGCAATTTCATTGTCCCTCATACATAACTCCTTTTGGTTATATTACAGATCATAAATTCTGTTAGGAATTTTTTACAGTTATTTGCTTCAAAGCCCTCAGATTGGTTCTTAACAAGTCAGCTTTTGGTTAGTTCATATCCTTCGAAGGACATCTGCCCAGCCATGTCTTTTCAGAATGCTTGATTTTTCTGCTTTCTAGTAACAAAAGGCATCTCCGGATGAAGCCTACTACCATAGGTGAAACATCGAAATTGTGGGCTGTTTGGAATATGAACAAAGCTTTGTGATTGTTTTTGATACAAGAGCAAAAGCTTGTGATTGTTTTTGATACAAGAGCTGTCTACGGTACATTTGTCATGCCCCCAAACTTTACTTGGATTCAGGGCTGGCCCCAGCTCTTCCAGGGCCCTGTGGAAACATCCTTGCTGGGGCCCATATCAGAAGTCGCGAAGCCCCCAAGGAACATCCTCATCCCTATCATGGCCTCCCTTTAGCTTCATTTTTACCTAGTTTTGTGCAATTGTTGCACTTTACTTAAATTAGTACATACAGGACCAGGAAGAAGGAAGCCAACTAGGCAGCTAAGTTTTTTGGGGGCCCCCCTCTGCTCTTGGGGTCCTGTATGAATGCACAGTTCGCAATGCCCTAAGGCCTGCTCTGCTCGGATTCAGAGAATCTTTTGCTTGTGTGTTCACATCAGGGTGGCAGCAGCAGATAACATTGAAGGTTCATTACCCATGGGACTATCTGCGGTAACCCTGAGACTACATGGTTAAAGTCTAGGTAGGCCATGTCCACAGCCCTTCCCTGGTCTACTACTTTGGTCACCCAGTCAAAGAACTCTATTAGATTTGTCTGACATGACCGTCCCGCTGTGAATCCATGCTGTCTTGGGTCCTGTGCCCCACTGGCTTCTAGGTACTCAACAGTTCTTTCCTTCAGAAGTGATTCCATCATTTTCCCTACCACTGAAATCAAGCTAACAGGTCTGTAGTTTCCTGCCTATATCTTGTTTCCACTTTTGTGAAGGGGAATCACATCCACCCTCCTCTAGTCCTCAGGTACTACACCATCCTCCCATGATTTGTTAAACACTGGATTATGAAATATAGCCCCCTTCCTGTTAAAACAAATGAAACATAAATAAAATTAAAAAAAATGAAACTTCTCGTCTCTGGTTACTGTTAGAAGCATCTTTAACTAGCACATCATGATTAATAGTTATTGACTTTCATGTTTTAAACATGTTGTATTTTGAGTGCATCAACACTGTAATGTCAAGTAAATTCACAATAAATATTTGCTCTATATCTTTAAATATTGAGGCACATGCATGAGTGACCACTCATCCAGTGGTGTCCATCCTAGGTAAGAGTGTAAACTGTGCTGACAGACAAGAGAGAGAGAGAAAGAGCTGCACACGTGAGCCTGTGATCCTCAGCTGAGGAATGCATCTAATTGCAAGTACTGTCCATGTTAAAATACAAGATGTGCTTATTTGTTTGAGATAAGCATGCTTATGCTTGTTCATGCCTCCTTGCATTGCACTTGTAATTCCTGTTTATTGTACTTTGCCTTGGCTGGACCAATTTCAGTTTATTTATTATACTGGAAAGGCATGTGAGAAAAAGTTGCCCGTTTTCACAAGCATCCAATTTTGAACAAAACAAGACAATTAGGAGTACATTATACAAAGGGAATATAACACAGGAGGACAATAACACAATTACATTGATCTCAAAAGCAAACAACATGAAAAATTAAGTGCAAGTGCAGAGACTGAAAAAAGTGCCAATAAGGCTTGAGGCAAAAATAATATGTCAGATCAGGGGATTAAGGGGTAACCCAGCTTAAAGAGTGGGGAGCAGTAACAAGTGCCAGTTTCTGCCTACGAACAGGATGAGCAACAAGTGTGAGACAATCAGGACTGAGGGCAATTACAAGAAAAGGAATGGGAAAGGTGTTTCCTGAGGTGCCTAAAGAAGTGGCAGAAGGACATTGGCTTAAAGCAGGGAGGAGATTGTTGAAAAGTTTGGTGCCCTTGCAGGAGAGGGTGTTTTGACCTTCGGAGGTTCAACAGAAAGGGTGGGAGAAGGAGAGGGTGGTGGACCATCTGGTGGTCCAAGAGAGGGCTGACTTGGGAAAGAGGTTTGAGAGGCAGTTAGGAAGAAGTCCCAGGGCAAGTCTGTGGAAAAAGATAAGGATTCTGCTATTGAGCCTGACCTCAAAGGAGACCAGTTAGTGAGTCTGTATAGGTTGAGGTGTTGGGTGAGTCTAGAGAGGCCAGAGACAAAATGGCTAACATTGTGGCAGGTGCTCCGGAAGTCTGTTAAAATTCCTTTGGGAGATGGAGGGGAGTAGACTAGAGCACCATAGTCAAAAATGTGTATTGTGTATTGTGGATTGTCTATCATAGATTGCCTTGGTTGGATTGTGTATTGTAGATTGATTGCTACCATGTATTCTTGTTCTATTCCCTCCCCTTACTCACAGAACGGGCAATACTGCTCGGTATTCTTTTCCTGGTGAAACTTTTAAATAAATAAACAAAATGCTTATAAAGACAAAAGTAATGGCTTGCTCAGCTAAGAGACAGAAACAGAACAACTGACAACAAGGATTAAAAAGACTTTTGCTAGTGCTCGAATAGCAGTGTAAATTGAACATATTAACATACAGACAGTATAGAATGCCAGCAGAAACAGGCCTCATGGTCTATTGAGTCTGCTCAATTATGCAGCTAGCCCCTCAACTTGTAGCTGCTTCACCCTCCCCTCCCATCCTCATTACCACTCCCCCACTCTGTCCCACCCTCTCTTAAATCCTCCCACTGATCTACATGATACCACCTCCTCAGGCAGAGTGTTCCACTTATCTACCCCCTTTTCTGTGTAAACGTGTCCCCTGATTTCCCTCCTGAATCTCCTTCCCTCCAATCTCAACCGATGCCGTCTCATGTCCTTCCCCCCTTCTGATCTGAAGAATCCCTTCTGTATTAATCCTGTCAATATCCTGTAGTTACTTAAAGGTTTCAGTCATATCTCCCCCATCTCTCCTCTCTTCCAGGGAATACATCTGCAGCTCTCCCAGCCTCTCCTCATAGGATTTTCCCTCAAGTCCCTGTATCATCTTCATTGCCCTATGCTGCACCCCCTCTAGCAATCTGAAGTCCCTCTTCAGAAATGGACACCAGTACTGCACGCAGTATTCCAGGTGCGTCCTGACCAGTGACCTTTACAGGGGTAGGATCACTTCTCAGTGCCTGGAAGAGATTCCCCTTGTAATGCACCCCAGCATCTTGTTTGCCTTTACAGCTACCTTCCTGCACTGAGCTAAGTGGATCATACTCCCTGTTATTAGTACCCCTAGATCCTTTTCCTCCACTGTGCCTTTCAGCTGTACTCCTACCAACTGATATTTCCGCCCCTGGTTCCTTGCTCTGAAATGCAGTACCTTGTACATCTTGGCGTTGAACTCCAACTGTCATGTCTCTGATCATTCCTGTAGTTTGGTCAGGTCTTCCTGTAGCCCCCTCCACATTTCTATGCCATCTACCACTGCACCAATCTTAGTACCTTCTGTGAACAGACTGATCCTACTCTGGATCCCATTTGAGATATCAGCTATGAATATCTCAAACAGCATTGGTCCCAGTACTGAACCCTGGGGTACCCCACTCGTAACGTCCCTTGGTGATGAGAGTTCCCCACCACCACCATCCTTTCCTGCCAACCCCTCAGCAAGTAGGTGATCCAGTGGACCATTTTTGTCCCCACTCCAATGTATTCCATTTTTCCCCCAGCCTTCCATGTGGCACTGAGTCAAAGGCCTTGCTGAAGTCCAAATATAGGAAGTCCACTGCATGGCCCCTGTCCAGTTCCCCAGTCATAGAACTTGACTAGGTTCATCTGGCAGGATCTACTCAATAAAAAACCATGCTGATGGCCATCTTGGAGCCTATTGTCTTCCAGAAAGTGTCACCAGCATCTCTTTTAGGATTGACTCTGAGAGTTTCCCCATGATTGAAAAGTGTGACTCAGCGGTCTATAGTTGCCTGGATCATCCTTCAGGCCGCATTTATGAATGGGCACCACATCGGCCAACTTCCAGTCCTGTGGCATGCATCCTGTGTCCAGTAATGTACTAAACAGGTCTGCCAGAGGTCCTGCCAGGATCTCCGCAAACTTCCTAAGTACCCTAGGGTGAATGCCATCTGGTCCCAGCATGTTGTCCACTTCTCAGTGCCCTTAGTCCCTCCAGCACCCTGTCCTGTGTAATTCTGATATCAGTCACCCCCTGCCACCTCTGTCCACTCCCCCCTTCCCATAGGGTATCTGTCCCCCTCTTTCCTTCATGAACACAGAGCCAGAGTACTCATTTAGTGCCTCTGCCTGGTCCTACCCCTTCTCCACCCTCCCCCATATTTCTTAATCCTCACAAATTGGTCTTTGTTTCTTTTCTTACCAGTGTATCTGAAGAAGTCCTTTTCCCCTTCCTTGATTCCCTGTGCTAGTCTCAGCTCTCTGGAAGCCTTGGTCACTCTGACTAGCCTGGTAACCTCCCTGGACTTCTTTGTGTACTCGTCTTTGTCCCCTTGCCCTCCTGATTTTCTAAGCCTCTGGAATGCTTTTCTCTTGGTCCTCACCCCCTTCCATTACCTCCCAAGTCAGCCAACTCAGCTTTCTTGCTCTCCCCTTCTTGCTCTGTGCCCTGGTACAAGTCTCACTAGCCTCTGCCAGCCCTTTCTTAATGATGTTCCATTTCTAGCTGGCACTCATGCATGCCTGAATTCCCACCAGATACGCAACAAAAATTTCCCCCATCCTTTTAAAGATTAACATGATTAGTTTGGCACTTCCGGGGTCAATCTGGCAGTTTGGGCACATAGCTTTCATCATTTAGTTTCTGGGACACAGCAAAAGGACTCTCCAAGGCAGTCTACAGTATGTTGTTGTATTTAATGATATTCCATTTCTGGCTGGCACTCATGCATGCCTGAATTCCCACCAGATGTGCAACAAAAATTTCCCCCATCCTTTTAAAGATTAACATGATTAGTTTGGCACTTGCGAGGGGTCAGTCTGGCAGTTTGGGCACACAGCTTTCATCATTTAGTTTCTGGGACACAGCAAAAGGACCCTCCAAGGCAGTCTGCAGTATGTTGCATTTCACTGAAATGACTGCCATAACTCTCTACCCAGCCATATGTGCTTGAGCTCTCACTCACAGATTGTAACATGTTTACAGCTTGTAAAATATTCTTCTTGACAAAGTCTGGGTTTTCTGTTTATCTCTCCAGGATGTTCAGTACATATTCCATAATGCTCTCCTCACTTGTGAGGGACTTTCCAGTACACTTCTCCCTGAACAAATTCAGCAGACCTCTCACCCTGCATACATAGTGTTGCTCAAATACTGAGAATCCTCTGGACTCCCAAGTCCTGTGGCATCTCCATGTATGCAAAGAGCACATTGGGCAACTATTTTTCTTAGTTTCTGGGATGTTTGTCTGCAAAGGTGGAAAGCGTATATTTAAGCATGAAGTTAAAACATAAGACAAGTCATTCTTCCATGGATGCTGCTGCAAAGTTTTTAGCAGTATCACCTTGCATTTTTCTCCCAAGGTAGCTATCACAGTGGGCATGAAATTTGTGCATCTGTCTAATAACATTTAGTTGGGAACCCTACTCTGCAGAAAATTCCTCAAAAGCTCGTCTGCAGTCTATTTTGCTGCCACAGAAGACATTGCAATTGCTTAAGAGTATCTAGTTGCAAAATGTTTTAGTTGTCTGACTAGAGTAACTTAAGGGTCCTACAATATCAATAGCCACTGTCCTAAATGGTTCAACTATGACAGGCAATGGTATAAGGGAGTTTTTGCCTTATCTCCTGACTTTCCTGTCTTTTTTCATGCTAAACCAGCTTTGCAGTGCCAAGTCACATCTAAGAAGACAATGGGCCAGTAGAAGCTCTGCAAGATTCTATTCCAGTCCCATTTGTCTCTAGGTACCCATAAGTTGGAATGCCATCAGCCAGCTGTAGCAGCTGTCTCCTGAATTCATGTGACACAACTATTTGTTGGAATACTCCCCCTTTCTTGATCCTGTTCTTGCACACCACTGCCTCATCAATATCCCATCCTGCACCTTCACCTATCTAGTCTGTGGTGTTTTCTCACTGTTGTTAAAGGCCTCTGCTAACTCATTTATTTTACTCAAACTTGGATGCTGTTGCTGACTCTGTATTACCATATGTCTGGACACACTGACCAGTTCCACAGCTTTCCCCGTGCTTGGTTGCTGTTTACTCTCTGAAGCAACAGCCTCTAAATTTGTGAGATTATCGGGTCCTTCTGGCTGGCTGGCTGCCATGCTATTATTCTTTCCTGCTAGTTGCTTTGGGAAGTTTTCTGAGCCATGGACCCTCCTTCCAGTGTAATGGCTATTCTTCAAATTTGCATCTGTGGAACATCTTTGGGTAGCACTGATGGTGCCCCTAGCACACTGACTGCCCCCTCACTTCATAGTTGTGGGGACATTTCCAGATCTTTTCCCTGTACTCCACCTCCACTTTCTTTTTCATCAGTCATCGGCTGGATCCAGCTACAGCTGAGGGGTATCCTCATAACCCATTCTCTCTCTGTGTGGCTGTGGATGATCCTCCTGGTGCTGTGGCTGTTTTGTGCCTCCTTGCAGCATGAGTGCACCTTCTGCCACTGTATGGTAGTCATGCATTGCCCTGACTGCACATCCATCTAACAGCCTGCAGACTTTTTCTGCAGCTGTGAGGGAGTTTTTTTTTTGTTTGTTAGTTTACTGCTTTGTCTGCCTTGTGCGCCTGTTGAATGCAGGTCAGAACAAAAATCCAATGAGCACCTGTAGTCTCTCATGTCATTCTCTGAGTCTGACTCCTTGTGGCAACACAGGCAATATTTCCACATGGATCAAGATCATTGCCCAGAATATTGAAGTGCAGTCAGCAGGCACCACAATTTTTGGCAATATCTCATACCCTTCCTATATTAGGGGAACCTCAGCTATGGGTATCACCACTGTAGCCCCTGTAACAGATCTAATTCTAGCAGTCTCCTCTGTCAGAATTTGACCCTTTACCACCAAAGATTTTTTTAACCATTGACAGGCATGCTCCAGTATCATGCAGGCCCATAGTTGCGGCACCATTTATCAATACCATATGCAAATATGGCAAATAATTGAGTAGAGGGCATCTGACTGAACAGATTACTATATACTCACCTCCCAGAGTTAGTCTGTTTCTCAGATCTACTATGAACATTTTTTTATTTTTTCTAGCACTCCCATGCTAAATGACCTATTTTGTTGCAGAGGTAACATCGTTTCATCTCCTTGTCTGTTCCCATTGGGTTAGAACTAGCTGGAGTAGTGTTATGGCTGCATTTCTGGATGCCTTTGGGATTAACAGTTTGTGCCCCAGTAGGTCTACTGTCTAGAGCACAACACTCATGGGGGCTGATTTCACAAAGCCTTGGGAATGACGCTAGGTGCTTGCATCCAAGAGAAATGATGCAAAGGGCTCCCTGTGCCACACCTTGCATCATTCCCAATTCAAGAATACCACCTGCACCAGGAGGGCATAACCTGTGCCAGAGTCACCTGTGCTAGGCATGCACCAGCCCTCCACCTGTGCCACAGTGGTAGGAGGCTTGCGGTGGATGCAAGCTGCATTATCCCAAGTATGAGATTCAGTAATCCCCCACAGGGTGCACCGTCTGTGACAGTTAGATCAGTCCAGGCTGGTCTAACAAATCATGAACCAACCTCAGAGCTGCCACTGGGGGAGTAGGGACCTGTGCCCCCTGTTGTCACAGAAAGACATGCACCCCCAGCATATCACCTGGTGTGGTGAACATGCCAACCTGTCACAAAGCTGCCAGGGAAATGAAGATGTGGGGATCCTGATGGTCCATGAGAAGTATTCAGCCCTACCACTAGGACTTGCATATTAGGTCTTGACTGTCACCACCAGATGTACTGCATGTTCAGCCATGGGGAGTGGGCAGTAGGAGTAGGTGGGACGCTACAGAAATGGGAGTGCTGTTCTGGTGCTGCACACCCGCAGCATCCTGTGTTCCCACAACCCCCTGGAGATGGTGTGGAGCTGTGTCCTCAGGGTCCCCCCCAACAGTGCCACTCCCCCCCCCCACAGATTGCACTGTCACAGTGGTGGTCATGCTCTGTTCCCAACAAGGGTCAGGTGCTACCCCTCCCCATCCCAACCCATCCTGCCTTCTATGTCCAAGTTCCGGCCCCCATGACCCTGCCAGCAGCCAGAGCAATTGGGTGGTGGGTCTTTGACATTGGCTGCAAATGCCACCTGACTGCCCTACAGCTTGTGGCAAACCCTTCCATACACCATGTGTTTGGCACATGGGAGCAGGTGCAGCAAACTGCAAGATTTTAGTTCTGGGATCCCTGTCATTCTGGAATCGGGTGAAAGATCCCTGGTGCACCACTGAGTGACACAAGCTGTTGTTTGCCGCAGCTTGCATTGATCTAAGGGCAGCTTTGTGAATCAGGCCCCTAATCTTCTAGTCTAAGGTCACCCTGCCATGTACTGAGTAGCCCACTCTGCATCCTGACTCACAGTTTTTGGTGACCTATCATGCAGCCAGTACCTGAGTTCCTCAGGAAAAGTCTAGAAACTACTACAGCTGCATAAGCTAATGGAGCTTTTCAAAGCAACTCACCCCAGAATCTCCAATTCAATTACCAAAATGCATGCATATTTCAAAAGAAATTCAGCATAGTTAACATCAAGTTGCTTTCTAGTATTTCACATCTTTGTGTAATTTTCTGGTGTTAGTTCATATCTCTAAAACAAAATTCTTCTTTTTTTTTTTTTTGCAATTTACTTCTCTTTTTCTGGCCAAGCCCCTAACCCTTGAGCAGGCTCGCCTCAAACCATATTTAACCCTTACTCTGGGAAGCCCCCAGAGTGGAGCGCCAAAGCGAACTGTCATGGCTGAAGGGCTCGGGCACCATACCCAGGTCATACGCGGGGTCTGGCAATTTTCTAATTAGAGTCCCCTTGGGAGCTAGGACGTGCAATGATGAGTGTGTCTGTCCTAGCTTCACCCCACATCTAGGTGCAGCATGCTTTGTTCCCCAGCCTCTGCTAGAGGGCAATCGATGCCGACACTCTGGAGTCCCCCCACCCCGGAGAAGGAGAGCAGTCCACCGGACACTTGATCCTTCTCTTCCCCTACCAACCCCCGACGACCCGTGCCCGTTCCTGAATACGGGTCGCCAGCATGGTGCAAGGTGTGGCGTCCAGCACTTCGACCGTCAGCACACTGGGCCGGCTCTAAAACAGAATTCTTTAACATTTGGTAGGAACTAGAGTCCTCATTACTTAACCTAGCAAACACTTCTAGTGCATTTCCTGGAAGGGCTCCAGGTAGTAGTGAGTAGCAGGTATCCTCCACAAGTTTATAGTTCTTACACACTTTTCCAAAAGACCTTAGAAACATATTAGCGTTATCATTTTGTGTCAAACTATTTTTTAAGTTTAGTGACTGAAGAACCTGAGACTAGCTTTTGTGCTCCACTCACCAGGTCTGGTGATTTCAGTTTTGCAAGTTCCACTTGATGCTGCAGTTCCAGTCACTTCTTCTCCCTCTCTGCCTCCCTTGTCCTTTCTTATATCCTCATTTTCTCCAGCTACTCTCTTCCCAACTCCATCTTAAGTTTCTCCACTTCAAACTGCTGTTGCAATTTTTACCTCTCCAGTTCCACTGTCTCTGAGGTCTCATACAGATTTCCTTTTGCAGTTTACTTTTGCTTCTCCAGTGCTAAATGGTTTGATCTCTCCTGGACTCCTGGTCCCTCCTTTGGCCCTGATGATTTGCCTTTCAGCATCCCTGCTTCTGCTTGTGTCTGAGCAAGCGAGTGGAACAGTGAAGGAGTGGGACAGGTGACTGGCATCATTGGCATTGGCAGGCATCAGCAGAAAGAAGCGGAGAAGTGAGGGACTCTGCCGGTTGACTAGGGCAAGGTGCCTTTTCACTTCTGTGTAATATCACTGCTGGGAAGGGTGATAGGTCCAAGGTACAGTAGCCCCAAACTGAGAATAGGAGAAGCACCCTATCTAGGGTAGGAGTATATAAAGATTAAAACAAGGCACGGGGAGCAAAATAGAAATAAACAGAAAAGGGGAAAGTAGAAACACTTCATCAGGGCTAACAGTACTAAAGCATCTCCAGGTAACACAGGGAGAATAGAGGTCGAGATTGCTGGGAGTGGTGCAGTTCAGTGACTGTGGGGTGGCAGTTTTCAGATTGAACTTCTGGAGACTGCAGTGCTGCCCCATCTGCACACACCTCTCTGGGTTGAGGCAAGAGGCCACTAGACTTCATGCTGAGTTTGTTAGGATTCACAAGACCTCTACCCCCACCCAGAGACCACCGAGTCTGCCATCGTTACATCATAGGATGCCAGTAAGGAGAAACAGCTGGATTATGGTGGGCTCTGGAAGGGTAGGGGTTGTGGGACAGAGGCACATTCCTCAAACAGTACCACTACAAAATTCCTATGCCACTTTGGCAGGGTGGGACTGCCAGAAGGAAGCACCCATGGTAGTGACCAGGGTTGTGTGGGTGCCCTTCATGTTGGAGATCCCAAGGAGTGTAGTAGAGGACCCCAAAGGTGGAAGATGCAACTTCTGGTGGGGGACTCAACTGCAAGGGGGACAGACTTGGGAATAGGATAGGTGGAGAGAGGCAAGTTAAGTGCCTGCCTGCTGCCATAACCTGGCGGGATGGGAAGTGAACCCTGTGGATTGCTAGGGCAGCAGGATGGGAGGGAGAGCTGGATGTCATTGCCCACCTGGGGACTAGTGACATGGCTAGGGATAGGGTTTGGATATAGCAGTGGGAGTTTAGGGTGCTAGGGAGGGGTCTTAAACAGGTAGCTCATTCAGTGGCTTGTGCTGAGGTGCTGCCTGTCTATGACAGGGTACAAGAGAGGGAATGCCGCACCAGGAGCTTCAACTCATGGCTGAAGGAATGGTGCAGAGAAGAAGAATTTGGCTACATTGAGGACAGGGGATCTAACTAGGAGGATAAAGACCTACACAGGGGTAATGGCCTGCATCCATCTGGGAGGGGAACTGTAGTCCTCAGTGGATGGTTTAAATATTACTTTGGCAAACATTTAAACTAGACATGGGAGTGGTAAAAGGAATCAGGGAGTCAGAAACTGCCTCCCCCAAAGGCTGAAACAGAGAATAAAGAGAATCCAAAGGGAAAGAGAAGTCCCCAGGGTGCAAATTAATAAATAGCAGGGTGGCAGGGATACAGAGGGAAAGGAACAGGAGCATTAAAAAGAGAGGTGGGAAGGAGGGAGGCCAAAAAGGAAAAAGGGGGGGCAAACAAGCAGAGTGGAATCAAAATCTGCAAGGTCATGTGTGCGAATGCTAGAAGTCTAGGAAATAATATTCTGGACCTAGAGGCCATCATGGCTAAGGCCGATCTGGATATTGTGGCCATTACTGAGTCATGGTGCACTAAAAACCATGACTGGGACATGGCCATACTGGGCTGTACTCTGTTCAGGAAGGATCGAGTGAGAAGGAAAGGACGAGGTGTGGTGCATTACAGTATGTGAGGGAACGCATAAATGTCACAGAGATACAGGGAATACAGGGAGAAGCAGAGGTAACGTGGGTTTCCCTGGAGATAGGGAATGGAGTCACTATTCATGCTGGAGTGATTTACAGACTTCCAGCACATAGGGGAAATTTTTTTTTTAAACTCTATTTATGCTCCTTTCTTTGACTCCCAGACTCTCTCCAGTGGGTTGCTCGGCTTGACCTGTTCCTGCCTGCCTGAAGTCCCCCAGATCACCTCCAGTCACCCATCTCTCAACAGCATCCTGATCGCTTGACTCCCCAGCTCTGAGTCCCCCGAGATGGGACCACTGACTCCCTGGCACTCTATCTAGAATCTGATAGAGCGACCAGACATGGAAAAGAACCAGATGCTGACTGGACGGGCCCAGCACTGAGTGTGGGGACTCTCCCCTGAACCCTGCTTCATCTACCAGCAGTCAGGGCATTTTCCCTTGTTCTACCCCCTGGCACAGATGTGCAATGGCATCAGCTCATGGAAGTAGCACTCCCCCACCTCCTGCAAATGCCCGCTGACACCAGTCCCCGTTGGCTGTTCCCTGCCAAAGGTGAAGCACCTCCAACCACTGCCAGGAGCCATCACCCGGAAGGGATTCCTTGGAACCCACACCAGGAGAGGAGAGCAGTCCTCCGGACACTCAATCCTCTCCTTTCTCTGCCTACCACAGGTGCCCCAAGTCCACTTCTGAATCTGGGTCACCAGCATGGTGCGAGGTGTCGCATCCAGTGCCTCAACCCTCAGCATCAGCTGGCTGGCCTAGAGGGAGGAATTAGATAAGATACTGGTGGAAGCCATTAGTAAGATGTCAAATAAAGAAGCGCTGCTGGTGGGGGACTTCAATCTTCCAGATGTGGATTGGAGCCTCCCTACGGCACCTTCAGCTAAAAGCAGGGGCATCCTGGACTCTCTGCAGGGGGCATTCCTCAGGCAACTAGTCAGTCAACCCACTTGTAATGGGGCAATACTGGACCTGGTACTCACTAACAAGGACAGTGTTGCAGATGTCAAGGTGAGAGGACACTTAGGAACTAGTGAAGGTCCTGGACTTCAGAAGGGTACATTTTAAAAAGACGGGTGAATGCCTCAGGGATGACATATCAGGGCTGAGTGATGGAGGGGACTGGAGGAACAGTGGTGAAGATAAAAGGGAGCATAATAAAGGCAACAAATCACACAAGTGAGCAAATACAAGAGGAAAAAGAGGCTGCCATGGTTCTCAAAAGAGGTATCTCAGAAGGTAAAAGCTAAAGGGGTAGAATTCAGAAAGTATAATGAGACACAAAGGGAGGAGGATAGGGAGGTATATCGGGGAAACAGAGGGAAGCAGGGAAAGCAGGGATGAGTATAGAGGCACAAACTGAAGAGAGAATAGCCCTGGAGGTAAAGAAAGTGGAAAATACATTTTTTAGATATGTAAGTGAGAAGAGGAAGACCAGGAGTGGGATTGTAAGGCTAAAAAGGGAAGGGGGGACTGTGCAGAGGGGATCAGGAAAAAGGCAGGCATCCTGAGCAAATATTTTGCTCAGTGTTTATAGAGGAAGGAGAAGGGAAGGGGCCACAAAAAGTAACAAAAGCTTGGGAGGGAGGGAGGGAGGGAGAGGAGGGAGGGAGGGAGGTGGACAGTAGTCCTTTTCAGGCGGTGAGGATCCTGAAGAGATTTGCTAATCTGAAGGTGGACAAAGCAATGGGGCCAGATGGGATGTATCCAAGGGCACTGAGGGAGCTCAGGGAACTACTAGCTATGCCTTTGACAGTTTTATTTAACAGCTCACTGGAAACGGGAGGAGTGGTTCCGGAGGGCTAAAGGAGAGTGGACGTGTCCCACTTCACAAAAGTAGTAGCAGGGAGGAGGCTGGCAATGATAGGCCAATCAGCCTGAAATCAGGGATGGAAAAGTTAATGGAATCACTGCTGAAGGAAAGGACTGTGGAATATCTTAAATCTAGTGGGTTACAAGACCCAAGGCAGAATGGTTTCACAAGGATGAGGTCATGTCAAATGAATCTGATAGATTGCTTTGACTGGGTGACCAAGAAACTAGATCAGGGTGGAGCAGTGGACATGGTCTACCTAGATTTCAGTAAGGCATTCAACACTGTTCCATGTAGGAGTCTAGTAAGCAAGCTGAGTAGCTTAGTAGTGGGTCGAAAGGTAGTAAACTGGATATAAAATTGGTTAGGGGCTAGGTGACAGAGTGTGATGGTAAACAGAGTTCACTCCAAGGAAGCGATGGCGACCAGTGGGTTGCCTCCAGGATCAGTGCTGAGACCGGTCCTCTTTTTAATATTTTTTTTCTACACTGATTTTTTGCCTGGATATTTTCCCCATTTTTTTCCCATCCCCATACCTCAGCCATGTGTGCACATGTGTAGAGGCATGCATACGCTGCATCTCGCGGTGCCCTCCCACTATTTAACACCATCTCCCAGTTACGCTGACCACCGGACCTCCACCTGATGGCAGAAGAACTATTGGGGGTGACAGCCACCCTGGGAGAGGAGAACTTCTTTCTGGTTGCTCAATCCTGCCCCGCCGTGCCAGCTCCCCAACTAGCTGAGTCCATTCCTGAACCCAGGTCGCCAGTGTGATGTGAGGTAAGGCATCTAGCACCTCAGTCCTCTGTGCCACTGAGCCATACCTCTTTTTAATATTTTTATAAATTACATTGCAGCAGAGCTGAAAGGGAAGGTCTACCTCTTTGCGGATGACACCAAAATCTGCAATAGGGTGGACACTTGAGGGGGGGGGAGGATGAGCAGAGACCTGAGATAACTAGAGGAGTGGTGAAAAGTATGGCAGCTGGGTTTCAAGGTGAAAAAGTGCAAAATAATGCACTTAGGGCACAGAAACCCGGGTGGAGTAGTATTAAAGATCACCAAGCAGGAAAAAGACATGGGCTAATCATATCGGATGACTTAAAGGTAGCCTGGCTGTGCAACATGCTGTAGGGATGGCAAGTGGGATGCAGAGGTGCATAGGAAGGGGTATCACCAGCAGAAAGAGGGAGGCAGCGTTGCTTCTGAATAGATTGCTGGTAAGACCCTACTTAGGGTATTGTGTCCCATTCTGGACACTACATCTCCAGAAGGACATAGAGTGGAGGCAGTCTGGATGGGGGGGGGTAACTAAAATTGTGCAGAATCCACAACAAAAGCGTTATAAGGAGATACTAAAGGACCTCAATATGTACACCCTGGAACAGAGGAGGGAGAGGGGAGATATGATAAAGACCTTTACATATCTCACAGGGTTAAGGGTTAAATAAGGTACAGGAGAGGAGTATTTTTCAGAAATAAAGGTGCTCAAGAACAAGGGGACATGGTATGAAGCTGGAGTGGGGCAGATTCAGGAGACATGTGAGGAAGTATTCTTCACAGAAAGAGTGGTGGATTCTTGGAATAGCCTTCCAACAGAGGGGGTGAGGGAAAAACAGTGGTGGAGTTCAAAGCGCATGGGATAAGCACAATGGAATCACAGTGGAAAGGAAGGGGGAGAGAAAGAGCTATAGATGGGGCATAGTCTGATGTCATAATGTAGGTAGGGAGAAATGTGCAGACTGGATGGGCCAAGCAGTCCTTATCTACTGTCAAATTCTGTTTCTGTTTCTAATGTCAGCTTCCATCAGTTCCTGTACCAAGTCTGCTTTGAACGTTTTTTTTTTTTTAATCATACATGTCTTGCAGTGCAGGCACTGTCAGACTCTCATATTTCTGCACCACGTTAAACCTTTTAAAACAGTTCTCTTGTAAGTGAACTGAGTCCTCCATTTTCTTCCTCACACAGTAACAAATCCTAGCCCCTGTGCCACCAATATGTGACAGCTGTGCTCATTGTCAAGCCTTTTGCAGTATTCTGTTGCCAGCCTTATGGGACTTACAAGAGAATGGCCTGTAGGCTGTCTGCTCTGGCTTTGTAGCCATATACCTCCTTACTTGGGAACCTCTAGGGTAAGGCTTACCTGCTTTTGGGTTTCCAATACAGTTCCATAGTCCTTCTACTCTGGATGTTCCAGGCTGCATTTGGTAGTGATGCTATGTTTGCTTGCGTGCGTGTGCAAGAAACATAGTGCAACCATATGACTATTTGGAGGTGTGCCACCCACTCTGCCAATGCCCTGATCCATTTTGCAAGCATGACCACACTGCGCCAATGAATAGCAAAGCTGTCTATGACAGCAGTTCAGATGCAGTGGCATGCAGTTGAAAGAAAACCACTGCTGCAATCAGCAGTGGTAATGTGTAGACAATTTGCATATTGACGTCAAGCTGCAGCCGTCGCCGACCGCCTCTCAGTCCCCATGAAAGCCGACAGGGGTGCACAATCCCCCTGTCAGCATGCCCTCCCTAATTGCTCTGCTGATGGGGTAGCCCAATCCCGCCAGCATAATGTCTCCATTTGTTGTGTGTTGAGGGGGTGTCCAATCGCCTCTAGCTCATGCACCCCAAACACTTGTATGTGTTGATGGGGTGCCCAATCCCTGTTGGCTACAGCCCCCCACCAAGAAACACCCAGGTGGCATACTGGGAGACCACCCCAGTGTGCCAAACCACCTGTAAAAAAAGAAAACCTTCCCGCATTGTTTTTATTTTTTAAAACCCTGTAAACAAGAAAATGGTCCCTTGCTGTCTGAAGTGCACCCTACCCCAACCCGCACCCACTCTTTGCACACCCCACCTCCCCACAACCCCCTAAGTCCAAACTTACCTCCAGAGGCCTGCACGACAATCTTCGGTGGAACGGAAACACGTCTGCACTCTTCATAGCCGACTGTGAACTGAAGAAATGCTTGTAAGCTGTATAATGGCATAAATGCAGAAGGGGGTCAACTTATGTGGATATTTCTGCCATTTTTTTCAAATTTTGGCACCAAACTTTCAACATGGGGTTCTTGGGACCCCACCTCATGATTTCAGTGACTGTCTTCTGGTTATTCAGTCCTGAAAGGTGATTTTCAGTCACTGCACAGAATCACCTTTTGGGACTGATTAATGGAATGACAGTGTCACTGTTCAGGAGGTGGCCTCCCAAAAAGCCTATGTTGCAAATTTGGTGAAAAAATTCCAAATAAATGACTGTGTTACGAGCGTGCAGTGCGTAGTTTCCATGCACACTTATAACTTTACAAATCTGTAATATTTTCACTCCAGATTTTCAACACTGGCATTTTTTCACACCTCCTTATGAACAGTACAGCTGTCATTTTTCAAATCCTGGCCGAGATGTGTTTTTACACTTCTGGCTCAAATAGCGCGGTCGCTGTGGGAAATCAGTGTTCAGGACAGATTAAGAAAATCACAGTGACACTGTTCGTGAGCAGAGGTCCCAAAATGCCTATGTTGAAAATTTGGTGATAAAAGTCCATAAAATGACTATGTTATGAGCGTGCGTTATGCAGTTTCCACACATACTCGTAACTTCAAGAATTTGTAATATTTTTATGCAAGATTTTCAGCACTGTCAATTTTGCACACATCCTTATGAACAGTGCAGCTGTCATTTTTCACATCCTGCCCAAAATGTGTTTTTGTACATCTGGCATACAATGGCACAGTTGTTGTGTGAAATCAATGTTTGGGACAGATTAAGAAAATTATTGTGACACTGTTCATGAGCAGAGGCCACAAAATGCCTATGTTGAAAATTTGGTAATATAATTACTCTAAATGACTGTGCTACAAACGTACGTTGCGCAGTTTCCACGTACGCTCGTAACTTCAACCATTTTTAATATTTTCACTCCAAATTTTCAACACTGCCATCTCTTCACACCTCCCTATGAATGGTACAGGTGTCATTTTTCACATCCTGCCTGAACTGTGTTTTCACACATCTGGCGCATAATAGTGTGGTAGCTGTGGGAAATCAACATTCAGAACAGATTAACAAAATCACAGTGCCACTGTTCATAAGCAGAGGTCCCAAATGCTTTCATGAGGTGGGGGGGGACTCACAAAAAGGCCATGTTGAAAATTTGTAGTGCAAATAGCAACAAACGCCTGGGGCATTAGGGTTTCTAAACATAACGTCCCACCCTGTACAGACTGACAGGTGTCAGGGGTGTGCCTTTGGATTGCCAGCTGTAATGCTCATGCCATTCCACCCCCCCCCTCCCTGAAGCCAGTGACAGGCATTGAGGTGTGCCTTGGACTCTTCAGCCCCAGAGTTCACCCCATTCTCTTATACTGCACCCATTTCATTGTATGGCCTTCTGAAATGGGGTGACTGTCCAGCCGAACACCCCAAGGCACACCTCAAAACTTGTCAGTGTCTGCAGGATAGGGTGAGGTGAAATGAATGAGTGTTATGGGAGACAACCCAAAGGCACACCCCAATGCCTGTCCATCTCTGCAGGGTGGAGGTGGGGTTGGCATGAGTTCAATACTTCACTGCAATTGCAATTCTGCATCTGTCTAACTCCTGCACGTCCAATGCTAATATCAGCAAGCAAACATTCGGCATTGACAAATGCTTGTTTTTGGTTAGTGGTTGTCACTGCCTGGTATGGGATTTAGTCCATACAGCACAGATATTATATAGAAAATAATATTGTTATATTTGTAATTTACAGAGAAAGGTTCCTGCACATGCAGGTTTACAGATGGAAACAGAATTCACTGCATTCTCAATTGACTCTAAGTACATTGTAAAAACTTGTTGGAGCAGTATTTCCCAAATGAGTCCTCCAAGTCAGATTGACATTCTTTCACTAATATAACTAACTTTATCCTGTTAGTCCCAGCAAAGGTGTGAAGAATCTCTTCAAGTTTAAATTATCCTATATTCTCTCTGGGCTACATTCCATGCTCTGAACCCACCCCCATAAAGTTTCTTACTGCCCCTCAGTTAGGTGTTGATGGTAGTGTCTTTATTCCTGTGATTATACAGCCAGCTGCTTTCTCAAGTGCTAATAATTTTCCCCTGTGCAGAAATAGGAAAAAACAACCAATATCTCTACAGTGCCTATTGATCTGCTATGTTGGCGCAGCTTGTGTGCCCATTCTACAAAGTGTCCTAGTTCCAAAGCTTTGATCAATCAATCAATCAATCAAATCTTTATTTATCCAGGTGAACATCGTTGAGCAGAGCTCATTTGCAAGATGGACCTGGTTAGGTCAAAGGTCAGCTACATAAAAATATAATACAATTCAAGGAACGCAACACAATGAAGGAACAGATTATACAGGATATAAAGGTATAAAGGATACCAACACATGGATATGTACAATTAGGAAAGATTTATTGGCACAAATTCACATATTTACATAAAATAAGGAAATTGGGAGAACACGAATTTGGGTGTGGAGAGAGAATATGTGGTGACTAAGGTATAAAGTATAAGGGGATTTGTCAGAGGCAGAGGGATGGGCAGTGAGCGGTCTGGGCAGATGGTGATCACAAAGGCTTTTCAAAAAGGTTTATACGAGTAACAGAAGAAACACTCTACGCACAGGTTTTGTTTAACCAGAAAAGGTGCACTAAGTGGGGGAGATTCAAAGGAATTCTGATAAAGCTCAGTATGGGGAGTGAATTCAGCACTCTGGCAAGTTGTGGTGCATTTAGAGTGATAAGTAGTAACTGCCTCCCCCTCCCCATTTTGACTATTTGCTGTTTGTCTTGGGCTGTGGAGAATGCTTTGTGTTAACACACAAATGGCAGGATTTTCTAAACCTGGTGCAAGTCTACACCACTACACTTAGGTTCTAGCCATGGGCCAAACGCTGCACCTCATTTTCCAACCTCAGGCACAGTTGCAACAGTTTCCACGAGTTGTTATGGCAGCTTGCACCAAATATCTGATGCAAGCTGCGTGACTAGGGCCCCCAGGATTGCCACAAGGTAGACCAGAAAAAAGTTAGTCTCCCTTGTGTCAATTGCAGAATGAGATAGAAATCCTGTTAGATCACCACAAGCGCCATGCGCCATATCATTAGCGCACCAGGGCTTGCAGCAATCTGAAAGATCTGAAAATGCTGCCCAACAAGATTAAGCTTTCAGCTTGAGAAAAACAGTTGTTATTATTGAAACTTTTTGTGGGTACCCAAGGCAGATCTAAACAAAACAATGAGAACAAATGTGTTATTATCTTTAACTCCCTCCACTTCACACAGATAGATGCTTCCAGTGCAGTCGAATCCTGGAGACAGTGATATGTCAAATGTCAGCCATTGTGAGGGATAATCTCTGAGGCACTCCAGGATCCACACATCTAGGGTTATGTTCATCTGACAGGTTGCTGATGCACATATCACTTCAAAAGATTAAATCTGATCCACTTCTCCTGTAGTGTGATGAGGCTTGCTCAGTTTCCAATGTGCAGCTGTTCAGGGTGCATTACAGGATAAGAGCTCCTGTTATTCAACAGTTTGTAAAGACTCAAGTTTAAAGCTACGACTTCTTACATACCACAGTATGTGCTTTTATGTGGAGACTTTTTGGATACTAACTTATTCTGCTTTATACATCCCTATCTGTGGCTATACCCATGGACTCTATCCAGGGCTGGCAATGTGAGAGGGCATTGAGTACCTGAAAAATGTTTTTATTAGGCAGGCATGAGTATGCTATATATGCCTCTGGACATCTATATGTAATGTCTGATTGAATACTGTAAGCCCATTGTAAGCTCTAAGCAACCACAGTGCAGGCAGAATATTACACATGAGGCAACTGCTATTTGAAAGTGCCACTCAGCCCTGCATGCACACAGATGCCAAGGCAGTGTACTGGTGCACATCTATAACCCATCATGTAGCATCACACAATGTGCTGCTCACTGCACAACAAGTGAGTGCTTCCCTGCCAGTAGGGCTCTCAGTCCACTTAATGAACACTAACCTGCTAGAGATTTCAGGTTCAGCTACAATCACAAAGCTAGTATGGAGCCTTGTTTTTGCTGGTGTGGTCTTAAGGGAGCATGAGCCAAGCACCGGGGAATGAGAAGAAAAATGAACATACTGCATTGAAAATGGTCACCACTATATGTTATGGCACTTAATGGCAAAATAAACACACTGCAATGAAAATAGATACCACTACATTTTATGGCTGTCCTTGTTGTTCTTTCACAGAATCCCCTCCCTTTACATTCCCTTTGTTCTGCTGGGTTACCTCTTTGAGTGACATCCTCCAGAGCTGATGTCACTTCCGGCAGCCATGTTGATAAGGGGCACCTATTAATATATTTGTTGGGGCCATGCAGCAACAGGAGGCAATTTGAATCATGTAACTTCTGGCAGCTATTTTAGTGAGGGGAATCAACATCCTTCAGAACTGACATCACTTCTGGCAGTCATCTTGATGAGGGACACCTACTGATGTATTGCTGGGGCCATGCAGCAAAAGGTAGTGATTCAAACTGTATCACTTCCAGTGAGCATCTTATTGAGAGTTATCAATGCATTTCATATATAGCTGGCCCACATTACTGCCCCAGCCACACTTCTGGTGGCCATCTTACCTGGGGAAGATAACAGCTAAGCCTATAGCCCACTGTAGGAACCCAAGAGACCAATACAAGGGCTAGTGATTCCTACATGTAGCCTGCATACAGTGCACAAGAGTGATGTTACATAGCAGACAAGAGATCAGTCTCACATGCTTCCCTCTCTGTTATGTCTTCATACAGGATCACCGTGGCCAGGATGAAGACATGTACCACCTGCAATGTCACACTGCCAACAGGTCACATGGGACACTTCTGCCAATCCCATGCAGAGCAGTTCCCAATAATGTCAGAGTCATCGTACACCAACGATAGGGCCGCCGGAACATTCCAAGAGCCATCCAACTCCAGGCCCAAGTCTGATGTGCCACCTACATCTTTACCTCAAATAGTGAAAACATCTAGGAAAGTTAGGGACACTGCCTCAGTTATTCTGCAGAACCAACAAACAATACAGGCCCAGCAACATCTCATGACAGCCAAGCAGGAAAAACTTGTGGAAGTAACTGGACCATGCAGTGCTAATCCAACTAGTGAACTGCCTGCACACTCACCACTGGTTCTCAACCAGGCTGCAGTCAAATCACCTCAGCTTCCCGACAATCCTCCTTTGCCTGTTAACCCATCCCTAGTGGACACTCTTCAGGTGTGCCCTGAGCCAGGAGGCAACTCTGAAAGGGAATCGAAGGATGAGGCCAACATGGAAACAGAACCCCAGTCACTAGCGGCCAAATGGTGTTTCCCAGACCAAAGTCCACCTCTGAAACTCCATATTATGGAGACAGTAGGGTTATGCACACCAGCACCCCCTCCTCAGTCTTTGCTAATATCCTCACTGTTGCCATCAAGTCAAGCACAATGATGCCTTTCCAGTATGTGAGACTATCAACGAACTGATGGCTAAAGAATTGGAACTGGTCAATCCAGCATGCATCCCAGAATGTCACTTGTGAGATAAAATGTATGCCTTATAAGCAGACAAACTACAGTTATGGTGCACACCACTTGCAGTGGATCCATATATAGTGGCATTGAACAAGAAGCTCCCACCAGTGGGTACTGCAGGTCTGGAGAACCAGATAGACAGAAAACCAGAGGATATTCTGAAAAAGAAATTCAGACTGGTTTGTCTTGTAGCTAGAGCAGCCACAACTGCCATTTATGCCAGCAGGCTGCAATTAGCCAGGATAAAAGACATACACAAGACTCTGGCCCCTAAGTTGGCAGAGGCCTAACTATTGCAACAGGCAAAGTTAGCCACTAAATACTTAGGTTTGGTAGTAGATGCACTCAAAATTAACGTGAGGGCAGTGGCACTTGTCAACCTTGGTACAAGGGCACTCTGGCTCAGACTGTGGGATGCAGATAATGAATTCAATGCAATGTTACACAGATTACCATTCAAAGGTTCCTTACTATTTGAAGAAAGCCTATACAAATATCTCAAAGGTGTGGAAGGGAGAAAAGCCTTAATGAAAGACCATACAGTAATGTCCATCTACCATCCAGGCCTCGGTCTCATTAAAATAATACATTTCCATGCCAGACGACTATGATAACAGAGGGAATCATTTGTATCCCACATATCCCCCCTTCCAAAAACAGCAACAGAATCGGAGATGGTAAGATCAAATGGAGCCAAATTCCAAAACAGATTCAACCATAAACAACAGTCAAAACAATGACTAACCCCTTCTGGCCATAGCCCTTCCTGCACATGTGGAAGCCATACTGATAGGAGCATGACAGCATGACTTCAATGGTTTACACACCAATGGAGGAAAACAAGGGAAGACAAGTGTGTGCTGGAAAAATTCACAAGGGCTCTGCCAAACAGCTGGAGGATATTCTCCTGATGGATCATCTCATCTTTTCACTGGTATCCAAACACAAGGTACACCCACCCTAGAGTCTGCAGATATTGCAAGGATTGATATAAAACAAGGTGATAGCAGAGGTGCCACCGTGATAAAGACAATGAGAAATATATTCCTTATACTGGGTACTTATACTGGGTATTTGAATGGAAGAAGGCAACTTGCCCATTACACCGTTCCCCACAAACAGGCTCATTGTATCCCTCTATAACCTATCAATTTATCTACCTCCCTTTTAAACTCATTAATGGTAGTGCTCCATACAATATGTTCTGGCAGATTATTCCAGCTTCTGGCTATTCTATTAAAGGATGAGAAATGCATTGTATTATTTTTTGCAGTCATTGTTATTTGCAATCTATGTGCTCTTAAACTGTGTAGTTTATCCACTAGTTCTATCCCCATTGCCTCATTTAATTCTGGATCTTTCATTATTTTATATAATTGCACTAAATCCCCTCTCTTTCTTCTATTCTCCAGAGAGTCCATTTTCTTTACAGTACCGAAGAAAACAGAAGACTTTCACCCAGTCTTAGACTTAAAATTATGAATTAATTTAGTTCAGTACAAACCATTCAAGATGGAAAATATCAGGTCCAGCCTGAGAGTCATATGACCAGAGGATTCCTTCATGTCCATAGACCTAAAGGACACTTATCTAAACATCCCTATTTGGCCATCCCACTTCAAATTCCTCACATTTCACATACTGGGGAAACATTACAGGTACCAGGTACTACCATGTGGTCTAGCATTGGCACTAAGAGTATTGACAAAAGTCTCTGTTGTCCTGGTGGCCTAAATGTGGGAACGGGGCATATAGGTCATTTCATACCTGGACAACTGGCTAATCAGGATCAGATCACCACAACAATCCTTAAAGGGAACTGCACTGAACCTGAATGTAATTTTTCCCAGTAGAAGCAGTTTTTAAAAAAAACTGGTTTAAATTCTGTTGTTGTTCCATCTATACTTGCCCATTAGTGACCTTGGTGGTTGTCTCTGATTAGCAGTCTGGTGTTGATTGTCACTTTGGAATTGTATGATGTAGCTTATGTCCCTCTCCTATACAGAGTTCTATAGAAGAACATGGAGGCATTGTTTCAACAATGGAAGAGCTAAGTAAGGGACATAAACTACTACATACAGTTCTAAAATGGCAGTTACTATCTGTGTGTAAATCAGAAACACCCAATAGGATTACTAAAAAGCCTGTAAAGATGGAACAGTAACAACATTTAAAATAATACTTAGAAATCAACTTCTACAAGTCAAAATTACTTACATGTTCAGTGCAGTTCTCCTTTAAGAGTGACACAAACAGTGATAACAAGCCTAGAAAACTACAGTTGGGTGGTCAACCAGAACAAATGCAGTCTCATACCAAGGCAGTCCATAGAACACCTGATCAACACAGCAACTGGCTGGGTATGACCATCAAACAAACTGAGCTAGCCTCATTACCCTACAAGAGGAGTCAGTTGGATTGCATCTTTTAATGTCACATGAGCATCAGCAACCTATCAGGTGAGCATAACCCTAGATGTAATGATCCTGAAGTGCCTTAGAGAGGTATACTCCCACAATTACCTTTACCAGGTAAATAAACTACCATTACATTGAATCCATGGAGTCAAATCAAGTATGAAACAAAGAAAAAGAGCATGTTATTGCTGAATGCAGGATCAGTGTTATATGAGATATATGAGATATTACATAAAGTCATGACCAAAGAGTATGTAGACTGCAGGACTGTGTTGACCACCTGTGATGATCACCTTTCTTGCACCAAAGAGAAATCTTTTACATGCTACACACATGATTAAGACAGGCGCATAGAAAATGACTCAATAAGTGAATTTGTCACATGTCTAAGAATGCTCATTAAGAGCTGCAGTTTTTTGATCTAGGAAGTGAGATAAACAAACAGATTATTGCCATGTGTGTCTCAAGGCAGCTTTACAGCTGAAAAGTTTCCATATTCTCAGACCTTGAAAGGTTACAGTGCTTTAATTATACTTTCTAAGGATATGCTCTTACCCCCAAGTAACAGCAACAGCACCTGATGTCAATAATTCATTTGATGTCATCACTGCAAAATAGCTGACATTCACTGTCAAATACAGGAAAGTGACCATGGGTACTGCAATTAATACAGATCTGGGAAGGTTGACCTGCAACACCAGAAGTATATGTTAGTGAGTTTAGTATAGCTCTCAGTTATTACTGTAAACAGAGTATTGGTTACATAAATATGCCAAAGTTTATGAGTAATATGTTACAGTACTAATGATGAGTTCTTAAAAGAAAATGCAAAATGTAAATGCAGTTTACTCCTTTTTTAATTCCTTTCATGTATTACTCACATTGTACCAACTAAGTACATTGTCATGCATGAATGATGTCCACTAGAATTTGTTGTTAAATTTACACTTTATATACCCTGGATCTATTTGAGATGCAACCTCTCATTTCCAGTGGAGTCCTGCTTCTACCTATTTTCACAGCTGGGTGGATTGGAGCACTAAGAGGTTAAATGACTTGCTCAAGGTCAAACATTGAGTATTTGGCTCTGGTGTGTTTAAACTTGTGACCTCCCATTTCTTATGCTGTTGTTTTAATCACTAGACAACATTACCTCCTTCAACTTTTCTTGCTGTACAGCTACACCTAACATCATAACTCCAGTTGTGCAGTTCGTTCATTATTTGATTTGATGGATTATCTGGACATATCTTTTAATTACCCATTTTCTATCCAAGTAGCGATGGTTAGTCAGTTACCCATTTTCTGTTCCAGTAAGAATGGTTAGTCAGTTGCCCAGTTTCTACCCAAGCAGAGATGGTTAGTCATGCCAAAGTTTGAGGGGAAAAGGGGCAATAATACTGGGCAGAGGAGTCTGATTGCACACTATGCATTATGGTCATCATCCAACCTCAAAAAATATAAGGAGCCACATAGCACACCTAGGAGCCTCCTGCCCTCTCTGAGTCATATACCACACTACCGAAAACTGTTCTACAGATCTTATGATTACATTTTTGTTATTGGCCAAACCAGTTATAATAGTAGAGTATAATGTGGAATCCTGATAAGGATATTACTAAACAGCAATGAAGTTGGAGACTGGAGCTCATTAAGGATGGACCAGAAAGAGGAGGAGGAGGAGCAGAATGAGTGCGTTTCATCCTTCATGTTTCTATATCACTGCCAAAGGATGGTGTGCTAAAGTTTGGAGGAGTCACTCTGTGAATGGCAGTCTAAGAAGCAGCAGAAGATCACTAGTAGTGGTTAGGGTTATAGGAGAATGACTGTGGGAATGATTGTGAACTGGAAAAGAGACTGCAGAAGGGGACTGGCAAAAGGTAGATACTGCTGATGATAAGCCAGAGCAGGACAAGCATGGTACATACAAACATACCACATGATTACCACTGTAAACCACAAAAGATAAAATAAAAAAGGAATCTGTAAACAGACAATAGGTATTAATGAAAACCAAAAAAATGAAAATACAGTCTAGCTCAAATCCCTTACTTACATCTGCAAAACAGCTCCTATTGACAATGCCAAAATCTCTTTCTGTCTGTCTGTCTGTCTCTCTCTCTCTTCCATACTAAGATTCATACAAAGACAGAACAGGAGCTAGAGGGCAGTGAAGCCCATAAATTGATCCTGTATATTAATAATAATTTAACAGAAAATCTGAAAAGATAAGAGTGTCCAATCGGTTTTTAAACATTGTTTTGTTACTACTAACAATAACTTCAATTGGCAGCACATTCCAAGGTTTAATAATGTGCAAAGAGTAGAAAAATGTTCATGGCATGAGATTAAATTGCTTCAGCTGCAACTGTAGAGGACGACCTCTGAGATTAAAAGTATCTTCTTTGAAAGAAAATCCTAGGTTTGCTAGTAACTGTGGATCATTAATAATCCCGTACATTAAAAGAAGATCCCCTCTTAGTCATCTAGTAGATACATTTATCAAATTAAGTGAAATAAGTCTAGATTCATATGGCACATCCTTCAGTCCTTTTACCAGTTTAGTGTATCCTCTTTGTACTTTTTCCAATTTCCTAATATCCTGCTTCTTAAATAGACACCAAAACGTATGTTCAAATGTGGTTGGACATAAGCTCTATAAAGTGGCATAAGCACTTCTTGGTCCCTCAATCTAATATTTCTCTTTATTGCCCAAATAACCCCATTTGCCTTGTGTATCACTGCATTAGTTTGAGGGCTAGAAGAAAAATCATTAGATATAAGGACCCACAAATCTTTTTCTGTATCTGTATTGATCAGAATCTTATTATCTAAAGTATAATTATACATAGGGCTATTTATCCCACAATGCATAATCTTAATTTTGTATGGTTCAGTTTCATACCCCAAGTGGAAATCCATAAGGAAATACTATCCAAATTGCTCTGAATGAAATTAATTTGATCAGAATTTGCACAAAGCCCACCAATCTTAATATCGTCGGCATACTTAATGGTGTTTGAAAGACAGTTTTTTGTTATGTCAGCAATGAATAACTGAAAAAGGCAAGGGCCCAAAACCAAACCCTGAGGTACGCCACTGGTGATATGTCCAACACTAGAAAGCAGGCCATTTATGAGAACTTGCTGTGTTCGCCCAGTTAACCAGTTTGCTATCCAATTAACCAGTTTAGGACTGATATTAAGCTGGCATATTATATGCACTAATGCCCAATGGGGAGGAGGTTGAAAGCCTTTCTGAAATCTATATAAACTACATCATAAGGAAGTCTGTTATCTAATTGATGGCTAACATCTTTATAAAAGCACAACAAATTTGTCAGACAGCTTCTTCCCTTAGTAAAACCATGTTGTTCTGAGTCAGTATCAACTAAGTTAGAGGTAATTAAATCCTTAATTAAACTTTCCAAGATTTTACACAGTGATGAAGTAAGGCTTATGGGTCTATAATTTTCCCAAAGATTTCTAGGTCCTTTTTTGTGAATGGGGATAATGTAAGCTGTTTTCCAAAGATCAGGAACATAATTATAATTCAAGCAGCGGTCATATAATAGTTTCAGAGGCCATGACAGACTATCTGCTAATAGATATAAAAAATGACCAGGTATTTGATTAGGAGATATACTAGTTTTGCCATTAAGCCCAGCTAATTTAGCATGAACCTACATTTCAGATATAGATATGTGGCTACCATTTGAATTATGTAATGTAACATCTCTCTGATTTTTATGAAAAATACTACAGAACTTTTTATTGAATAAATTTGCCATCTTGAGAGGGTCATGAATTAAAGCATCATCAGTCTGTAGAGGACCCACCTGGCAAGTTGTTTTTTCCAGAGAGTTTATGTAAGAAAAAAAAGATTTGCTATTGTCTTTATGGGCATTAGAAGCCAATTTACATTCCCAATTCTTTTTAGATCTTTTGATACTATGTGTACACTTTTTTTGAATGTATAAATAGGAACTCCAGCTAGCTGGTGTTTTAGCTTTCAAATAAGCTGCATAACGCCGATTTTTTTTCTTTATGAGTCTGATAAGTTCTCTAGTCATCCATTTAGGTTTCGGTTGTTTTGAGGTATATTTTACCCTTGTTGGTACATAACATTGTTTCAATGCACACATTTTATTAGACAAAGTAGTACAATATTCCTCAATACCTACAGTGTTAAAAACAAGACCAGTTGATACTGTCCAACCCATTTTTAATACTTTGAATATCTGCCCTATCATACAAATACATTTTGGAACTACTGGGTGCCAAAGATGCAGCCTGAATTATGACAAAACTAATGGAACAATGATCACTGTTTCCAAAGGGTGACAATACCCAAAGTTTTTTTACTATAACTGAATTACTATGAAAAATTAAATCAAACACATTGTTACCCCATATTGGTTGATTCACCCCTTGTATTAAATTACATTGCTGACACGTCAGTTAGCTTTTTACCAGAAGTAGATACTGCCTCTGACTTAGTCCAGTTAATGTCTCTCAAGTTAAAATTGCCAGTGAGAACAATCTCTCCAAAAGAACATGCAGTTTCAGTCTCCTTAATGATCACATCCAAGTATTCATTTGGGGTATTTGGGGGATGATAACAGACCCCTAAGATAATGTGTTGAGAAGTAATAAGCATTAATCTGATCCATAAGGATTTCGATATACTAATGGGGTTCTTGACTTTATTTGAAATATCAGTGACCTGTATAGTATTTCTTAGGAAGATGGCAACACCCCCTCCCTTCCTATTCTGTCTATTGTATTTATACAATGTATGTCCAGGCAAGGAAACTTCCCAACTTGATTTATCATCCCCTCATTTTTCATAATGAACACAATATCTACATCCTCAGTAGTTACGGTTACCTTAAGCTCATCTAGTTTATTGGATAGGCTCCTAGCTTTGAAATAGAAACATTTTAAATTTGTTATATGAATATGTTTTTTCCTCAATTGTTTTAAGGGAAAGACTGTATTCTCTCCCAAGTTGATCAGTTTAAATGTTTGTCAATGCAATGTTATTATATGATGGCTCAATAATAAGTTCCCCTTATGGTTTAGATGTAAACCATCCCTACAGTACATATCAGATCTGCTGTTAAATTCTTCCCAGTGGGTGAGACATTCCAGATTTTGATGGAGACACCACACATGGAGCCTGTTATTAAACCTGTGAATAATATTGTTACACTCAACAGAAGCTCTGGAAACTGGCAAAACCTCAGAGAACACTAACTCACACCCAATATTTACTAGAGTATTTGAAAGAGCAACTAAATCTTAATAACTAACATATCTGCATGCATGAAATCATTTGTGCCAAAAGAATTTTTCATTGACATTTTCCATTTTATATCACAGTAATTAAAAAAGAGAAAATCCTAGTGAGCATAAAGAAGTTTATGTCATAGACAGCCTGGTGGTTAAAAACAAGCATGACACACAGGATGATGGACTAGCTAGTTACTGATGTGGAGCACAAAAGGATATCAGGAAGTGCCTGGACTTTTAGGAGGAAAAGTGACAAAAAAGAAGATAATAGTATGTTCAACACCAATCAACTGGATTTCAGCTGACATTGCAGACCTAGCCTTCTGTCTCATTTCACTGTGGATGGCAAGAAGACAGGTCATGATGAGGATGCTGATGATAAGTAGTATGCCATCCTTAAAATAGCATAGCAAAAGGACATTTGGAATACGAAGGAGCAAGACACAGGGTGACTATCAAAGTCTTTTCTTTACAAATCAGAGCAGGAGCATATAATGCTGTAATGAAGAAGCAACTGGGGTACTGAGGGATACAAGTCATGGTCATGAGAGGAAGGATATTGATTCAGAGGGAACGTGAGGAAGTACAGTACTTTTTCACAGAGAGGGTGGTGGACAAGTGGAACAGCCTTCCTGCAGAAGTGGTGAGGGTTAACCAATTTCAGGATTCAAGAAATCATGGGATAGATAAAAGGGGAGCTTGAAGGTCAAGTGTGTATGGGGGGGGGCTGAGGCCAATTAGGGCCAGCAATGACACAGTAGGTAGGGAAAATAGGGTAGACTGGATAGGCCTGGAGGCCCTTATCTGCCGACAACTTCCATGCTTATATGTTTCTATGATGCTAAACAACATGCCATCCAGGATGCCCTTTTGCCATACCCTTTTTGTGGATGACATGTTTCTCATTATCAGTATCCTCTCATGACCATGTTCTGCCTTCCTCAATGCTTCAATATTTTCATTGTTATAGTATGCACACTCCTGCAGGTGGATGTGCAAAGAAAATGCTGTGCTGTTTTCCTGTTTCCTGCTTCTGATCTTCATGAAGTCTCAAGTTTATCTGGAAGCACAACAGCAAAGAAAAGGTACACATGGCCATTAACACATGTTTAGTACAGTGCCTGCTGCCATGAACCATGGTTGTTCCCAAATAGCTAAGTCCATATAGGTCATTAGTTAGACCGCATCTGGAGTACTGTGTGCAGTACTGGTTCCCGTACCTGAAAATCACAATAAACAGTGAAAGAAAATAGGGTGCAATCTAAAATTGTCATACATGAAAATTTTGGAGGAGGGACAGGACAGATGCACTTCAGAGAGCTCCCTGTATAGGTTTACTAAGCACACTAGTTCAAGTTACAATTGCTGTTTCATTTGCAACATATCAGTAATGCTCCCTGATAATGCTGAGTCTCTGCTGTACTTTTGAAAAGTTGGTGGGACTAGGGCATGCAAGCAGTAGATTACCTTAGAACAAAGTTGGGACTAGGCAGCCACAAGAAGCAAGACCCTCCCGCTCCTGATCTGTCTGGCAGTAAAAAGCTTTTGGACATTATAAATCAATCCTAGAAATGTGGCAAGTGATTCAGAACCTTTTTTTTCAGAATGGATGATTATAGTTGAGCATGCAATAACTGGATTACTGTATATGCTAGGTTGGGAATGTAACAGAGCAAACTGAGAAAGCCATGGCAGCAAGTTTTTTTTATGGAGTAAACAGAGAATGTGCACTGGGATAGAAATCTGTGGTTAGTTGAGGTGAGAAAGACATCTAATGAACTTGGGGTGTTTTTTGAAGGTTAGCTACCTGACAGCTGCAGTGGAAGGACCCCTCCACACACACACACACACACACACACACACACACACACACATATTTCTCGGGTGTACAGACAAGCCATATCAAGTAAACCCAAAGAAAGTTAAGGGTGACATGCAGCAGGACTGGTCTGCTTACCTTGGCGTGGGTTGGCCTATGAGAAGTAGTGTTAGGCACAAGTGAACCAAGCATCTGCTTGGAGTACTAGCAGAGAAAGGGAACACTAGTGGAGTAATGCATGACAGGGTGTGTCTTGTGCTGGGATAACACCATGCCTGGGGTGGTTGGGCATGAGGCCACAGGATGAGTGCATCCAATGCACCAGGCATAGAGTTATCCTGCACAACACGCACCCTGGTGTGCATTATTTCTATTATACAATGGCTCATTTTTCAAAAAAGCAAGGCAAATTATTAAAACCTTTATTTAAACTGCATTTTTCTGTCAGTTTTTGAAAGGGTAGGTATACTTACAGAAAAAATAGTGCAGATTATGTGTATTGTCCAATAGGTGGAGCTATTGTTTTGAGTATGACAGTGCTTTGCATCCCACCTTCCTTACTACTTGTTCTGCAACCCCATTTGTATTTTTTACTGTCTAGTCATATAGAAGAAGAAGATATTAAATTTACATTTAAGTAAAGTCACTAGGTTGTTGCCAGTTATCCGTTTGACTGGTTTCAGTGGTTCCAGCTCTAATCAGCATCCCGGAACAGTGGTGAAATGTATACTGCACTTCAGTTACTCTTTTTTTTTTTTAGATGGGGTAGTTTGCTTCACTTAGTTTTGTTTAAAGATATGCCGAATGTACTGGGGAAAACAGCACTGAGGGTTAAAACAAATTTTAATATGGAGCGGGGGTGGGGCAACAGCCTGTTTCTGGTTTCTTGGACAGTACTCAGGTCACTCTGTGTTTTTTTCAGCTGAAACAAGGAGAAAATACTAGGCATAAACAGCTTCCTAAAAAAAAAAAAAAGAGTAAGTGCTATTTTTATTCTTTTATTCATAACCTGATGTCGTAGCAGTCAAGTGTCCATCCTTCTCCTATGTGTAACTTTTTTTTTGTACTTTGAAACTCATGCGGTCAGCAGCCCTCCTCATCCCACTTGGTTATTTCGAGCTGCATTGTGCTTCTGTTTCTCCTGGTAGAGTTGTTTTGTATCAGGAGAGAAATACCAAAGGACTGTAAAGGAAAAGTGGGAGTTTCCTTTGTAACTAGCACCTGATGCAATCAGTGAGTTGATGGCAGGCAGGACGTGTACATTGTCAGTGGGCAGCACTAAAGCTTATCAGAGGGATGACTGGGGTCTGGGGAGTGATTTTTTTTTTTTTTTTACATTTAATGCTGTAATGCTGTCATAAGTGTGGTGGGACTAGATCTGTGATGTTATGCCAGAATAAAATCATGGGTCCAGTCCCACACTGACCAATCAGAACCCAAAATTCTTTCTTGCCATTGCATAATAAATTAGGAAGTATAAGGAGAGATCAACTTGAACTGCAGAACTTGTCAATATAAAACCAAAATTGATGCTGTCAGCCTTATATTGATAGAATGTTTGCCACTTTTTGGATTTGAGTTGGGGCAGAAAGGATGAGGGGGTGGTGGGAATGATGAAGGGGGCACCACAAGTATTTCTACTTCAGGTTCCATTAGGTCTAAAACCAGTCCTCAGACCAAGCTCTACAATCAGCTGGGTAGCATAAGAGATCATAGCAGCAAAAGCACAGTTTTGACTATTCCCAGCCCTTTCTTACTCCACCCAGGGCTATAGAATGGAAGTTAGAGTTGTTTAGTGATGGCTTAGGGATCATATCTCCCATTCCGCCACCCTACAGTGGGTACTGGTGTACAAATATACATTATTTCTAATCCAGAGCATTAGGTTATCTGCTTCTAGAGGAAGAATATGATCCCCTCTTGGAAGGAATTTAATCAAAGATAGACTGAGAGTTATACTTTTATTAGCATTGTAGGTTTATTATTGTATTTTACAGGTAGTTAAATTTATTACTGTTTTTGTATTATATAAAAAGTCTTGTTTTTTGTCTTTTCCATGTGAGTCATGCCTGTAAGGGGGGGTGCCAGGTCATGTGAGCTAGTACACTCATCTGATTACCAAATGTTAAATACATACATTAATAACTAACTAAATAAAATATCACATGTAACTGTATTATTTATATATATATATACATATATATATATATATATATTGGTAGCACAGTAGTGCTACCATAGTTAGGGTTGAGGAGCCATTTCTATGTTAAACCCCAAAAGTTTGCACCTTAATAACTTTGCAACCGTTTCATGGATTTGGTAGAAATTTGGAATACACGATCAAGAACCATAGGCCTTGGGATCTGCCAAGTTTCGTAGTGGTCGGATATACAGCTGTGGAGTTATTAAGCGTGATCTGTGCGCGCGTTTACGCTTTTTCTGGAATTCTACGGTCGTGCCTACAGGTCGTATGGTTTGTGTGACCAGCCCGAAATCTTAAGAGAACGTGTGGCTGGGGTCCCCGATGTGCCTTTTGAAGATTTCGTGAAAAAATATTAAATGGTTCAAAAGTTATTCAAAAAACAGTTTCCCATTATAAGTCAATGGGAAAAGTTAACAAAAAGTTTGACAGTGTCGCAAATGCATTTTTACTTTCGTAAATGGGCCTGTTACTTTCACAAATCGGCCATTTTGTTTTCAGTTGGTGATCATAAAAATGGTTGGCATTTAAATTTGGGACCCTCTAGCAACCTAATTCTTTTTGTATTCACCTAGTCGGACCCTGAGGATGCTTGCCGTATCTTTATTTTGTGGTAAAACACCCCAGAAATATGTTTTTCAAATTTCTGGAAAAGGTACTTTTGCAAATTACTTTCGTGCTCATGAAAGTGTCGAACTTTTTTGTGAAAGCTTTCGCAAATTGCGACAGTAGTTTTCCATCTGTGGGAAAGTGACAGCGATTCTTTGGCACTGCGCTGCAAAAGAACTGTTGGGAGTTTTGGGCTGAAATTTGAAGGGAACGGAGCCGACATCTCACAGATGTGCCTTTCAGTGTTGTATTGAAAAAATATTACATGGCAGCAAAGTTACGGCACTCCAAAGTTGACAGTTTTTCCCATAGGATAACATTACGGCGCCCGACGCATTACAGAAATCCTTTGGTTCCCTGCTGCAAAATAATGGTTTGGTCTTTTTTCCTGAAATTTGAAGGGAAGACAGCCAATAGCCCACAGATGTGCCTTTCAGTGGCTTGGTGGAAAAAATATTACAGGGAGGCAAAGTTATGGCACTCCGAACTTCTCTTTTTTCCCCATAGGATAACCATTAGCGTCGCACGCGCTTTCAGGGCCTGATCTCGGAAGCGGCAGGAGATACGGACAATTTGTCGGAAATGCTTAGCCCCCACTAGGGCTAAGCACAAAATTAGCCAGGACAGTTGTAAATCATACGACTTTTAAATTTGTTTTCTACGCCGTACGGTTCCTGAGATATAACGTATTTAGTATTCCAAGTTCTCATTTTCTGTCGATACTCATTATTATGCATACATTATTTGTACTCACTGTCTTTCTCTATGCAGGTTTTGGGGAAAACCAGCCTGTGCGCTTACATTAATGTTACTGTTGCCCTTTTCACTTGCGGTTCTGTACCCATTTCACTTACCGTTGACGTCTGCGCCACCATGTGCGTTATCCTTTGCGTTTTCATTTGTGCTTGCGTTTCTGTTATTTTTTGCCATTTGTGTCTACAGTACTGTTTCTCTTTCTGTTTCACTTTGCGTCACTATGCCCATTGACATTTCCGTTTGCAGGCACCATGTTACTATGTGACAACACATCACGTGGCAGACCGTTCCCATCTACGCTACCATGTGCGTTACCCTTTCTGTTCTCATTCGCACTTGTGTTACCATGTGCGCCACTGTTAGCACTTCTGTTTGCGTTGCTGTTCCTGTTACTATTCAACAAGACATCACGCCGCCGCATTATGCGGCACTCCCACCGCTGCATTACATCTATTCACTACTATCATATTCTCAAAGAATAGAGTTTATCGATATTAGCGAGAAAGTGAGGAATTAGGTTGAAACTCCTTGACCTCGCCAATCGGGTAGCTGAGCCAGCATTGGGATCGCTGGTCCCAACTCTCACCCATTCTCCTATACTTGCTGCTTTACACATGTCATGGGGTGAGAGTTAGGGCTGACGATCCCAATGCACCCCAATGCCGATTGGGGTGGTCGGGGGTCCAAGGGTTTTCAACCCCAACACTGAATTTCCTCACTTTTGTCGCTGTGGAACAACCCTAACTAATGCATTAAATGGAGTTTTTTGCCTCTAATATATATATATATATACCTGCCACTTCTCTGATGAACCCAAAATTGTGCACTTTAATAACTTTGCAACTGTATGATGTATTTACCTGAGATTTTGCATGCATGGTGTGGTGTCATAGATCTCTGGATCTGGCAAGTTGCGTTATGGTCGAATATGCAGTTGCAAAGCTGTGGAGCACCAAAATACCCACAAAATTGGGGGGTTTGCACATTTCTTTTCTCAGGGCTACAGCCCAAATGGTTTGTCCATCTGATCTGACATTTTTAGGGAAGATGCAGTCACTGATGAGCCTTTTGAAGATTTGGTGAACAAAAATATTAATCCTTTTAAAAGTTATTCAAATTTGAAATTCTTTTTCCTTAATTGTTTAACCAGGAGAGACACACGAAGCTGAAAGCTTGTTTACAGGTGCAACCTGGGAGCACATGGAAGTTAAGTGAGTATGCAAGTGGGGGCTGTGGGATTCAAATCCAGGTCTCCAGATTTGCAGCTCAAAGTCTTAAGTCACTGTACTATACTGCCTCCAATTTTACCATTATAGACAATAGGAAAAAAATACACGTGCCTCTTGAAAGCTGCCGCCACAACATTTTACTGTCACAAATGGCCTCTGTAGTGTTGTGCAGCTGCCATCTTGTTTTCAGCTGGTGATGGAGGAAAACAGCTGTAGTTTGAATTTAACTGCCCCTAAGTAAACTCTGACAGTTGTGTTTACCTAATCGGGGCATGATGAACACAATACAGCCATTCTTTTCTTGCAAAACTTCACAGAAATGCCATTTTCACGATCACCCCCCCCACAAAGTGCAACAGAATGGATGCAACACTTTAGTGAATTGCAACAATGTCGTGCCCATTCATATGCAAATTTTTGTGAAAGTGACACAATTTACGACACTACTGCACCAAAACACACCATTTCTTTGTGACCCCACTGCATTTAAATGGTTGGGGCTTATAGGCTAAAAATTGCAGAGTGGCAAGCCCTGACCCCACAGATGTGTCTTTTGGTAGTTTGATCAAAAAAAGTACATTGTTTGCAAAGTTACGGCACTCCAAAGTTGAGAAAATTCCCATAGAATAACACTGTGGCACCCGCCATGCCTTTCAGCACCCGTAGCCTAAAATAATTTCAGATACGGATTTTTCACTCTGGGTTAGGTGAACTAAGCCTGCATGGAGATTTCCAAGTCATGATTACAATTGCAGTGGAATTTTACTCATAGTTGCTATGGTTACTGATATATTGCCAAATAAGTGTTATAAGGATTCCTTTTCAGTATTATAGGGCTGCTGTATGTCTTCGTACTTATGTGTGAGTGGGAACACAAGGCCAGAGGGCCTGCAGTCCCACATACTGTATTATACATACCATTATGCAAAAACAGACAGCGTGAAGGGAGTGCAGGGTCCAGGGTGCCTGCGCTGCCACAAACACATACCCAGTTGCATTACACTTTCATACTACTGTAACTCCCTCTACCTGGGGCTTCCAAGGGTTGATATCCATCACTTGCAGCTGGTGCAGAATGCTACAGCATGGCTGTTGACAGGGACTCCTTGTTCAAGTCATATCACTCCCATGCTGCGTGAACTGCACTGGCTGCCTGTATAGTGGTGGATCACCTTCAAGGTCAAATTTCTGACTTATAAGGCCCTCTGCATGGACAGGGTTTGAGCTATCTGCATAAACTCCTGATTCCCCACAGCCCTGGCCGTCCTCTCCGCTCAACTGATGAGGGGTTGTTAGAGGTTCCCAGGGTTTGATTGAAAACATCTGGAGCCTATGCCTTTATGTATGGAGCCCCTACCCTATGGAATTCTCTACCTCATCAGATTCAAGAGTGTAGGACCATGGAGAGCTTCAAGGTAGCCTTAAAAACTCATTTGGTTCAACAAGTGTTTAGTGAGTACTCTATTTATGAATTTATGAACATACAAATTTGCCAGCAGAAACAGACCATATTTAACCTAGTTGTATTCCATACTGCTAGAATTTGATGGATTCTAATTAACTGATTATATATGCCAAATAAGTGTTATAAGGATTCCTTTTCATTATTATAGCGCTGTTGTATGTCTTCATACTTATGTGTGAGTGGGAACACAAATTATATACTAATTTATTGTTTTAATATTTTCTACTATTTTATTATTGTACTGCGCTTTGGCTTGTAGAATTGCACTTTTTAAATAAAGTGTATTATTATTAAAAGAAGGTAATTCATTGCAAAAAAAAAAACTACATTAATGCATCAGTTAGGACTGATGGCACAGTGACAAAAGTTTTGAAATTCTGGTTAGGGTTACCATTCCTACCAACCCCCGACCCCCACCCTTCATACACCAACAGATGTCAGGATGTGCCATGGGGTCATCAGCCCTAACTCTTACCACATTCTCCCATACTATAGCATGTCATCTTGTTTACACATGGAATGGGGTGAGAGTCAGGCCTGATGACCCCATGGCACACACCAATGTTGGTGTGTGAAGAGTTGGGTGGTAACCCTAACCTTGAATTTCCAAACTTTTGTTGCTGTGCTGTCAACCCTAATTGATGCATTAATGCAGTTTTCTACAATGAATATATCTATCTATCTAGATATATATATTAATTTCAAAAAACATTGTTAATGCATCAGTTATGGTTGCAGCAACAAAACCAGGGAAATGAGGCATTATGGTTTCCAATCCTAACATCTCCCCCATGCCTACCACCCCACCCCACCCCATCCTCCACACACTAACAGGTACTGGGGGTGTTTTCGGGTTGTCAGTCCTAACTCTTACCCCATTCCATGTTTAATAAAGCTAAGATGGAACAGTATAGGAGAATGGGGTGAGAGTTAGGCCCAACAACCTCAAGACATACCCAATACCTTTTGGTGTGTGGAGGGGGGTGGTGGGGGAGGTATTAGGGTTGGAAACCCTAACACCTTATTCCCAGCTTTTATTGCTTCAACCTAACTAATGCATTCATGACATTTTTTTGCAATGAATTTCCTTACTTTCTGAGAAAGTGTAATTGTACCCTTATACATTTATGGAAGTGCAGTCTACAGTGTGTTGTGGTTGTACAGGGCCCTTCATCATGTGGGAGTGCAGGGCCCTATGTAACCATAAGTGTATACACATTGTAATCAACCCTCATCTAGGCCCTGTGCTCTGATCACACTCCCATCACTCCATAAAGGCATCCATTTGTGGCAGTGCACTCCCATCTATCCATAAGTGTTAAGACATTGTTATGAGCTGTTATCTCCCTGTGAGAGTGTAGGGCCTCCAGTACATCATAATGGAGGGCCCTGCATGCCCAATATTTCATAATGGCCCTGTGCTGCCATCTACCAATAATTGTAAAGACACAGCACAGGCCTAGAGACATTCCAATTAACCCCTGTGCTGCAAATGGTGCAAAATCTCAGTACCTGTAGGAACATGGAGAAAAATTCCATTGCAGTTATAATCCTGGCCTAGCAACCTGCACGCATGCTTACTACACTTACAGGTGTGCTAAGCTGCATCTAGCAAAAAATCCATATCCCGAACCATGTTCAAGATATAGGTGCTGAAAGATACTGCATCCACCACAATGTTATACTATAGGAAATTTCCGAATACTGAAATGTCATAACTAGGGAAGAAATGCAAATGTTATCACCAAACCAGCAAAAGTCTTTTCTGTGTGGAAAAGCCTTTCTACCCTGAAAATTCCAGCCTGAAATTCCAAACTGTATCTTTGCAGTGAAGTGCTAAAGAAACAGTAACCTTTTAAAATACTTTTTCGTGAGCTATCAAACACCATTTTCACGTGCCGAATCCCATTTCATGAGTCATCAAAATCCCTTTTCGTGAGATGGGACCATCTGGTCATCATCTCACAAAAATGTGATTTTGACAGTTCACTAAAAGTGATTTGTATTTAAAATCTGTTTTCATGAGCTGTCAAATTCCCTTTTCACAAGCTGAATTCCCTTTCATGAGCTGTCAAAATACCTCTTTATGAGAAATCCATTTTTGCAAGGCAGGGCCATCTGGTCTTTATTTCACAAAAAGGGATTTTGACAACTCATGGAAAGGGATTTCTCATGAAAAGAGATTTTGATAGTTCGCAAAAGGGATTTTGACAGCTCACAAAAAGGGATTACATTTTAAAAATTCCTTTTTGCGAGCTGTCAAAATTCCTTTTCACAAGCCGATTCCTTTTCTGTGAGTTGGAAAATCCCTTTTTGAGCAAAATCCCTTTCGCGAGGAAGAGCCTTCAAGTTGTCATCTCGCGTAAAGGGATTTTGATAGCTCACAAAAAGGAATCGTAATTACAAATAAATTACACTGCGAGTTGTTGACTGCATGTTTACAGTTATGTTGGATTATGCTCTAGTAATATCCTAATTGTTTAGTTTCCAACCTATTTCCTATAATGCAACCTGTTTACAGAAGGAGCGTTAGTATGCTCCACTCAATTTGTGAACATATAGGATGAATCCTTTAGAAAAAAAAAAAACTGTCTCCCTACTGGCAATTTGGAATGTGCTGTTTAGATAGGGGTACTATGCAACATAATTGAGTCTGGACTATCTATTAGAATTCCTTACAGGGTTCTTTATAGGGAAGTTCAGTCACCCACAAAACTCATCTGTCTTGCGGGGGGCAAGAAATTGTGAGAGTGGACTATTCTACACCATTTGCTTACCAGAATTTATTCCTATGAAACACCGGACAGTCTATGGGCTTCAATGGGCGTACTGCTAAGTACAATAGTTTTAAAGGATTTCCAGTCTGTACATTGATGCTATGGTCTGTTGTTTGCAAATTAAGAATGTATTGTGTAATGTGGTCTATGCTGTAATTCATACAATACCATAAATAAAAAGTTTTTTAAAAAAAGGGATCAGTAGCGAGTTGTGAAAAGAGATTTTTAAATTTAAAAATGAGCATACTCAGAACCCAGAATTTCAAAATTGAATAGCTTTGGAACAGATTCATGTTTTTTCACCAAGCCAACGCTAACTTATTCTTTGGGGCAGGTTCTTTCTACCCTGAAAGCTCAGACTAAAATTCCAAATGGTGTGACCACAGTGTGATGAGGAACAAACAGCAAAAACTGGTGAAAAAAGAGACTTTTACATTTTTTCACTATATGCTGCACAAAAACTGCACTTCTGATCAAAATGAAACTTGGCAAGTCTAGAGACCTACCTCACAGGACAGTGCATATAAAATTTCATGCAGATATGTTGAATGATTGCAAAATTTGTAGTTTAACATTAAACTGTCTACTCAGCCCTAATTATAGTGGCACTATCAAGCCACTATAACATACACCAGTGGAGTCAGCCACGATGAAGCCCAGTAACTAGCAGTAATGACATGTCACAAAATCTTACATGACAAAAGGGCTTAATTGCCATTGACTTACAATGGTCTCTGCAGTAAACTGCAGCAATCTGTGATATTTTGGAGCATTTCTGCATTGTATCCTGGCTGTCACATATATATACATACATACATATATAAATATACAGTATATGCAATAGGAGTGGCCATATATTTAATTAAACACATTAATCTTAGTCACTGTATGTATAAAACATTTTATACATACAGTGACCTTTTATGCATACAGTGATGGACTACTTCCAAAAGATTCAAAACATAAAAAAAAAAAACTGCCTCCATTCACACTTAAAACTTTCACCTGACATGCCACCATGAGAGCAGCACCCAGCACGAGCCACTAAAATCACCACTGCTCGAGGCAACACAGGACTGCAGCACAAACCGAAACAACTGCACAGTCAAGCAGTTCACAGATATAATAAAACCCACCATTCCATTTCCTTCTGTATTTTTTTTGTTTCTCAAACCAGAAAAAAATAAAACTAAAAAAAAATAGCAGACAAGCCATGGCCATCACACCGGAGACTACACAATTCGAAACTGAATTTGAAACTGAACTGAGCCAAATAATGACTCAACAAGAAAATGACATGGAGCCATTCCTAGATACAGATCAACCTTCCAAGTCAGGAGCGCCTCAAAACGCAACCACGGACTGCATAGAAACGTTATCCACCACTGACAATACCATCCATCACAGCACAGTATACAGAATCCCGAGCAACATGGAAGATATAGAGAACTTTCATAGACAAAGGCAAAAACATAAATACAGCCAGATAAACTCAAGCAGATGTCATGTTCTCAAGGTATCTAACAGAAAATTTCAGAATACAACTGTCACAAACACACTCAGCAGGTCAGGCCCTCTGCTCCCACAATGCCAAACTCTGAGCACAATAGTGTGAACAGATAACAGACAGGGTAACCCTCCTGTCTGCTTTTGGGTCTGAATCACCTTTAGTCTCAAGTTCTGGGGGGATTCAATCTGTGAACCTTATGCTAGCGCACCCAATGTACAGGCTCAGATAATATTCTCTTCGGGGGGGATGCAATATATCTTTCGCCTAAGGACACCTCACCAGGTATCCAAAATGAACCCTTTAAAACTCTATTAAAGACCTTAGATATATTCTTACCCTTTCCCAGTTTAGCAACACCATCAAGCTTCTGAACAGTTTTTGTCAGTCTTAATCCTCTATACATCACATGCAAAAATAAGAACTGGCAGACCCAAGCAGTCTTTCAAAATAAAGGGTACTTTACTAAAAGATGATAAAAACATGAAAAATATAAACACAGAACAATATATCAAAGAACATACAATCACTGAAAAGAAAACAAGGAAAACTACAAAATCCTACCAAAGTACATTTAGATGTTTTCTAGCTAATGCATTACCTCTAAGTGCTTATTGGAGCTGTGTTTTTCCACACTCCCAAGATGGTATATGTCAACATTTCAGACACAGTATCATTTAAACTGTGTCTCTCCACACCCCTTCTGTGAGTCATCTAGCTCCTCCTTTTAGAATATAAAAAAATTACAAACAGGATGTCCTATCAGGAGGTATATTAAATAAGGTGACATCAGAAAAAAAATCATTTCCCAAATTATGAGTCTTTTTGATCCACCAGTTCCCTTGAAGTTTTACAACCCTGCAATCTCTCACCTAAATGTGAGATAACCATGTCCTGTCCTGTTATAAAATGCATATTTAGCTTCCCAACTTCAAAACATGTCATAAAAAGGCCATATAATGCAATTTCTCAAGGAAGTTAATTACATTACAGAGATCTCCTGGTCAATTATGTGTCCTGTAGTTTTCACTGAAACCTGGGGGGGGGGCACCCATAAGCACAGGCTGTCTTATGTGAGACAATCACCTACTATATTTTTATATTACAAATAGCATACAATAATCACAACCAGCTGGCCAAGCATCACAACAACTACCACTGCACTAAACTGACCCTCCAGAAATGAACCAATACATATGCCACTACTTCATGTACTGCAGGAGAAAAGATGGTACCCTATATGAGCCACTGACACTGTGTTCAATGTTTCAAAGCTTAGAACGTTACTTAAAAAATTAAAAATTATGCCCATTATCTTTCAACTTCCCCTATATTTGCAAAAGCCAGACGAGTACTACAGTGCAGACAAAAAAACTGAAATTAAAGGTTCAAAGCCTATGGCAGCTGATGAACTAACAGACAATGCAATTGAAACCCTATTTTGTGAAGGATTCCTTGGCAAAGACTCCCCAGAAGCACTATTGAATACAATGTGGCTAACAGTTAGCATGTATTTTGGAGTAAGAGGCAATACTGAAATGCCCAGTGTAAAATGGGGTGATATAACCTTAAAGACTGATGAGAATGGCACCAGATATTTACAATATTGTTAAGAAAGACAGACCAAAACTCATTCTGGAGTTAATCCTAAAGACACTCATAAAATAAAGCCATGAGCATATGAGCTCCCATAAAATCCTAACAAATGTCCAGTGGAAAACTACATACAGTAGCCTACAAACAAGCAAGGCCCCAACAAGCACTATCAGAAGAAACACCATTTTTTCTAGCAAAAAAACACCATGCTGCATTTAACACAGACAGTTCCTGGTTCAAAAATCAACCAGTAGGTATCAACAAGCGTGCAAAAATAGTTAAAACTATGGTTAATAAATAAAACACAGAAAAATCCTGCACTCTCATAAACCAAATAAAGGGATTGCTCACCACATCTTCATATAAGGTCCTTCATTTTAATCTGGTACCATGCGCTATAGCCTGACATGTTTCAGAACTAGGTTCCTTTCTCAAAGGGTCTGATACAATAAAAAGGCCAATGCCTTATATATCATGGAGGTGACTTCATCAAACAGCATCAATAAGTACAAACATTCAATTAAGTGCTAGTGCATAACAATAGTGCAACACAGTGGTTAAAGAGCAGTACTTCAATCAATATCACACAAAAACCTGTTTTAGTAAAAAGACAGTTTGCCTGTGTAGCAGAAAAATCAGATGAAGTGCTAAGACTTATGTCCCAGTGTGCTCCATTGATTCCAATGCCAATAGATAAAATCTAGGGAGGCAAAATAATAAAAACAATTTAATATGTAGTATTTTTATCAATAAATGTTATATTAGACCCATTTTTAGTATAATCTCTATTTTTCTCTTCTGTAAATATGAAACTCTCATATAGCTATGAATTATAGGGGCGCAGTCTATAATTAGGGTTATGAAGGCACTTTAATGTTAAACTTGAAATTTTGCACGTTAATAACTTTGGACCTGTTCAATGGATTTGCATGAAATTTGGTATGCATGGTGAAGCATGGTAGATCTCTTGATCTGCCAAATTGCATTTTGTTGGACTTACTGTTTTTGCACCGTAAATCACTGAAAATGCACTTTTTGCCAGTTTTGAGGGCAGTTTTTTGGATTTTGTCCATTGTGCTGCATGGCCACCATGTGGCGTGCTGGTCTGAAACCTGGCATGTAAAAAGAGTTTGTATCAAGGAATATGCCACTTTTTGCTTGGTGAAAAAATATGAATCCATTCAAAAGTTATGAAACTATTTAGCTCCCATTATAAGTCTATGGAAAAATTTATATGGTTGTCTTGTGAAAGAAGAATGGGGTTTTGGCCACCTGGTTACTCCTCATGATCAAAGAATTTTCAGGTTCGTGATCAAAGATTCTTTGATTACGAGAAATGTTTTCAATCGCGATGGCCACCATTTTGTTTTCAGTTTGAGGTTGGAAAAATACAAATATCTCAGCCCAGGGGTGACTTCTCAAGTAAAACTTGGATGGATTTTGCTCAGGGAGCTTCCCTCCATCGAGCCATGCCTGTGGTTTAATGTAGTTGTGTCAAAACATGGAGTTTTAAACTTTTAAATTCTTTGATCGTGGCTCGCTAATGATCTTTAATCATGAGCCTACAAATTCTTTTATCACGATCTTTATTTGCGAGGAAGGGATGAGATGGCCAGATTCTTGGGTTGGAAAAAAACAATTATCTTAGCCCGGGGTGGCTTGTAAAGTAAAACTAGGAGGGGATTTGCTCAGGGGGCTTCCCTCTATCAAGCCATGCCTGTGGTTTAATGTAGTTGTGTAAAAAAATGGAGTTTTGTTGTTTTTAACTTCTTTGATTATAAGTCTGCAAATTCTTTGATCACGAGATTTCTTTGATCACGAGCTTCGTTCGTGAAGGTGGGATGAGATGGCCAGGATTTTTGCTGGATCAGATGTCTCTGGGAGGGACCAGATAGCCCAAATTTCATGACCAGATGTCCGCTCACTATCAAAGATAATCTTTGATCATGAGGTCACGGCCGATTCTCATGATCAAAGAATTTTTGAAGATACAAAAATTTTAAATTAAATATCTCAGAAACGGTTTGGTCTTTTAACTTGAAATTTGGAGGGTGTTGAGGGGATGTCCAGTAGATGTAAACTGTGGTGTTTATGTGTCAGAAAATTAATTTGCTGTAGAGATATTGTGTAATGCAGTTTACGTTTTGTGGATAGCAGTCTGAATTGTGGTAGTGGCTTGACATTTATAGGGTAGCTAGTCTTACTGCCACGGAGGTAATTTTCAGTGGTTATGTGTATAAAATGTAAACAGGTGCAGAATTATGCCACTCTGACAAATGAAAATTTGTTTTTTTGAAGTCAGTGGGTGCTCCCATCAATATGCGCTCCCACCAATACATATATGATAGTCAGTTCTTGTACTGTTATGTTAGGCAGCGGGACCCACACTCCCACCAACTTGCACGACATTGTACTTTACTACGCTTTTTCAAAAGGTAAGGAAATCCTTTGCAAAAAACTGCATTAATGCAACAGTTAGGTTTTTTTACAGTAACAAAAGTGAGGAAATTCACTGTTAGGGTTACCACCCCTTGCACCCCATTACCACTCCACCCCACCAACAGGCATCAGGGTGTGCATTGTGGTCATCAGTCCTAACTCTTGCCCCATTCTCCTATACTGCTCCACCTCAGCTTGTCTACACATGGAATGGGGTGAGAGTTAGGGCCAACTGGCTCAGCAGCACACCCTGATGCCCTGTTGGTGGGTGGGTGGTCATGGAGTGCAAGGGTGGTGACCCTAATGGCGAATTTTTCTCACTTTCATCACTGTAAAAATCCCTGACTGTATATATATATATATATATAATATTATATATATATACACACACACACATATATACATACATATAACAGAAATTAGGACAAAACTGGACCACAAGAAGTATATTATTGTCACAGTTAAAACTGTATCTATTTCTTCCTCCTCAGAAAGGGGATTATATTGAACCTGTCATTCAGTCCTGGTGTCTTGTATGCTCCCAGAGTGTAGATACAGAAACTCTCCCTTTCTAGAATGAAGTTTTCAAAGTCCCTTCCTCTTGGGTTTCTGAAAACTTTCTCAATCCCTTGAAATGAGAAAATACGTGTTTTCTCATCTCTCGTGTGCATAATGTGTTGTGCTATAGCATAAGTGGGGTCCTTGTGTCTAATGGCTTTCACATGTTCTGCTACTCTCGGTTTGAGCTGCCTCTTAGTTTTCCCTATGTAAAATGCTCTGCAGGTGCAGGTGGCCATATAGATCACACCACTTATGTCACAAGTGATCAGTTCTCTGATCTGATGCTTTTTCTGGTTATTTACATTCGAACATGTACAGTCTTTTCCTGTCATTATGTTAGTACAAAAACTGCTTTTATGACATTTAAAACAGCCCACACTTGGCTTCAGCCAAGTCGTATTCACAGGTACTGTCAGTTTACTGTGTACTAGTTGGTCTTGAAGGGTAGTGGACCACCTATATGTCATTCTGGGGGGTCTATCATGATAGATACTGAGATTTGGATCCCCCTTCAGAATGTTCCAGTTTGATGAAATAATATTAGCTATTCTAGATGAATGTACAGAATAGGTACTAACAAAGTTGAGGTTGTCACGTGCATGGTGGTGCTGTGATTTCTGAATCAGTGTCTGTTCCCTTGGTGTACCTGCAACCTCATCATGTATCTCCCTGATATAATCACTCTGGTATCCCTCTCTAGAAACCTTGTTTCTAAATCTGTAGCTGCCCTATTGAAGCTTGTTTCTTCATTACAGTTTCTCCTCATCCGGAGAAACTGTCCCTTAGGTATATTGTTCACAATGTGTCGTGGGTGACAGCTAGAGGCAAGAAGCAGAGTATTCTTCTTACAGGGGTTCCTGTATATGTCTATTTGTATTGTGCCATTATAACCTTTCTTGATCTCCAAGTCCAAAAAATACACACTCTCTTGGCTTGCTTCGTATGTGAAGTGCACACTCTCTTGGCTTGCTTCATATGTGAAGTGCATACTCTTTGCTTGCTCATATGTGAAGTGCACACTCTCTTGGCTTGCTTCATATGTGAAGTACACACTCTCTTGGCTTGCTTCATATGTGAAGTGCATACTCTTGGCTTGCTCATATGTGAAGTGCAGCTCTCTTGGCTTGCTTCATATGTGAAGTGCACACTCTCTTGGCTTGCTTCATATGTGAAGTGCACACTCTTGGCTTGCTTCATATGTGAAGTGCACACTCTTGGCTTGCTTCATATGTGAAGTGCACACTCTCTTGGCTTGCTTCATATGTGAAGTGCACACTCTTGGCTTGCTTCATATGTGAAGTGCACACTCTCTTGGCTTGCTTCATATGTGAAGTACATGCTCTCTTGGCTTGCTTCATATGTGAAATGCACACTCTCTTGGCTTGCTTCATATGTGAAATGCACACTCTCTTGGCTTGCTTCATATGTGAAATATAAGTTGGGACTGGAGTCATGTAGAAAGGATACAAAGGAATCAAATTCATTAAGGTCACCAACTCAGATGATACGTATGTCATACGTAAAATGTCAGTAGAAGCTTAATTTCTAAAACAATGGGTTGTTATCAACATTTCTAAAAAAAAGTATCTTCCCATTGTCCCTTGTAAAGGTTGGCTAAACTGGGGGCAAAAGTAGCCCGCATTGGTCTCCCTTTGATCTCTAAAAAATACTGATTCAAAAAGGAAAAAGCACTGAATTTTAATGCAAATTCAGACAGTTTTAAATGCAGTTCTGTACATGGTCACTCATCAGTGACTCTTAATTTCAAAAAATATGCCAGACTGTCTAAACCATCCTCCTGAGGAATGTTAGAGTAAAATGACTCAACATCCATTGTAATCAAATGTGCATTTGTATCTATCTCTGTGCCTACTAGAATTTTTAGAATCTCCCCCATATGTTTGATATATGACCCCAGGTTGGTTACAAAAGGTGTCAGGTAGTAGTCTACATATTAAAAAAGTGGTTCGGTAAGTGATCCAATCCCACTTATAATAGGTCTGCCTGGGGGTGGTGGGGACTCAAAATCTTTGTGCACCTTTGGTAGTGTATAGATAGTAGCTGTAACAGGAAAATTAACAGTCAGGAATTTATTTACATTTGTATCCAAACAACCCCTATTGAAAGCCTCTGTTATATATTCATCTATACAGTGTTTAAAAACACTGTAGGATACTACTCCAGCCATTTGTAAAATGCTGTATTGGACAATTGTCTATTGATTTCAAATATATAATCTATGGTATCCTGAATAACAATAGCATCACCTTTATCTGCCTGTCTGATAACTATATTGTGATCTTCTTTAAGGTGCTCAAGGGCCTGTCTCTCAGTACTAGATAAATTATCATAGTTGATTCTAGGAAGTCAAGAAAAAAAAACTTCTCAAATTCATTTTCACATGCTTTTTGGAATGTTAAGATAGCTGAGCTAGGTGGGGGATAGAACACAGACTGACCTCTGAAAAACTTAGTTTCTTGGTTCACATCACTACCTCCATCATTGTTTCCTAATATAATACCTGATGTCAGGCTAGTACCTTCAGAATTATTGGCATCAGTATCTTCAAGACGTCCCCGTTTGCCAAAATAACATTTAAGGCTCAAGGTACGACAAAAGTTCTGTAAGTCCAGGAATGTCCAGAACTTATTAAAACCTACTGTAGGTACAAAGGATAGAACCTTGTTAAGGACCCTCTCTTCTGCCTCTGTGAGTGTTCTACTGGACAGATTAATCACCTCCTCTGATATCTGCCTTGTCTCCTGTGGGGGAAGTGGCTTTGTTTGTGGTTCTAAGGGTTGTATTGTGGTACCTGGTTCACCTGTACTAGATGGGGGTTGGGGTGGGGGTGAGGGTGTTGGTGTTGTTGCATTCAATCCTGTTGTCTGATGTTGGGGTTGAGATAGTCCTGATATTGTCTCTCCTGCTGTTGTTCCTGGTGTGTATTGTCTCTCCAAACCCTATCTCCCTCTCCTCCTATGTTTTCCCCTCCTTGTCTTCCTTGTTCTCTGTTGTTTCTGTAGTGATTCCCCCTGCCAGACCCACTCTGTCTGGTTATTTGAAAACCCTGGTATCTATTTGATCTAGTACTCCTTCTGGGTAGGGACTCAGGGGTTGTATTAGGTTGCACATTAAATGAATCATCTCTGGAAGTGCTATTCTCATTGCTGCTCACTTCCCTGTTGTCACTACTTAAATTAAATGATACCTTCCTTGGGATGTCCCTGAGTTGTTCTTTCTTTTTCCACGTATATATTTTATTATTCTGGTAATCCTTCTGGTCTGTTTTAAATTTGGTTAGTTTCTTCTTTTTAAGTTCAAAACGTAACTGTTCTAAGGTCTCATGCAGTATCCTATTACAGTGGTCAAAACTAGTATGTCCTTTAAATTTGAGCATATTACTCTCATGTTCTTTTATCTCACTTTTAAGTACCACACTCACCTCCCTCCCATACTGTATAATTAGCAGCATAAGTTTATTTGAGACCTCATCAAATATTTGCCTCCATTGTGCCATAAATGTTTCTACATCCAAAGCGAAGGCCGGCTCTTTTAAAATCCATAGGCCGTGTGGTATATTCTACATTTTTAAGTACACCTCCAAGGTAGTGATATTCCATTTAATGCATTTTACTTTAGCCATAGTCTGTTCTAATTGTTTGAGTGCATCCCAGAGGGAGTCAGCTGTTCCACTGATAACTCACTGTGTGCTATCAGTCTCTAGCAAGAACGGATTAGTGCGTCCAGTCTCAGAAAGTAGGTGATTCACAAAAGAAAATGGATCAGTGTCTCTGCCAGTATCGGGGGATCTGTGTTGGTACTGTTGTGAGCTTCCATGAATGCCAGGTCTGGCGTTCTCTCGAGCGATGCTGAAATTGCGTTATTCATCTCACGTTGATATACCATGTAAGCCTCTTGAATACACCGAGCAGGTGAAATGCTAGTACGTCATGGATTTTTACACTGGGCTTATGCTACCAGTAACCAGTGCATATAACCTCAAAAAGCCAAGATAATTGTCTAAAAGAAGAGGCTGCACATGAAGAAAGGTGCAGGGATAACGAGGAAAAACCAAAAAACAGAACAATCCTGCACTCTCATAAACCAAATAAAGGGATTGCTCACCACATCTTCATATAAGGTGCTTAATTTTATTCCAAGTGCCATGTGCAAGACCCTGGTGCATTTCAGAACTAGGTTCCTTTCTCAAATGGTATGATGCAATAAAAAGGCCAATGTCTTATATACCATGGAGATGATAACTTCATCAAACAGCATCAATAAGTGCAAACATACAATTAAGTGCTAGTGCATAACAATAGTGCATCACAGTGGTTAAAGAGTAGTACTCCAATCAATATCACATAAAAACCTGTTTTAGTAAAAGACAGTTTGCCTGTGTAGCAGAAAAATCAGATGAAGTGCTAAGACTTATGTCCCAGTGGGCGCCATTGATTCCAATGCTGATAGGTAAATCCAATGCCAATAGGTAAAATCTAGAGAGAAAAAATAATAAAAACAATTTAATATGTAGTATTTTTTATCAATAAACATTATATTAGACCCACTGTTGGTAAGTTGGTGTGGCATTTTTCCATTTTTTACTATTTATCATTATCCCTGCACCTCTCTCCATGTGCAACCTCTTCTTTTAGACAATTATATGGTTAATAAATCTTCCCTCATCACTGACAAACTCCTGACCAACCACTCAGTCCACAAACACCTGATCCAAAAGTTCAGCTGCTCCTATCTCCGAAATCAAACAAAGGGGCAGAGGACACTGCAGAGCAGGACACTGCAGCATAGGAACTAACACAACAAAACTCACACAAAACAGGAACCAAAACAAAAAAAGTAAAAGGAAATCCAAAAATGTATCATCATAGGAGACTCCATGATTCAGGGAGTTGATATGTATCTCCAGCCAGGGGTAATGGTCAGATGTCTCCCAGGTACATCAACATGGAGAGACACTGACCACATTGCTAAAATTGTTTAGGAAGCAGAAGAAAACATTGATGTCCTTGTACACATAGGGACTAATGATCTCGCCAGTCAGTCAGTTGTGGAAACCAAGGAACATCTGACCAGGCTGGGTGGCAAACTATCATCCATTTCATCCAGCATCTCCTTCTCTGAGATCCTGCCAGTCTGGGAGAGGGGGCAGATGGATGGAAGGTCAGAGAAGGGGAGATAGGGGAGCTAAACATGTGGCTCAAGGGTTGGTGCCAGGAAAAAGGACACAAATTTGTACGGAACTGGCAACAGTTTTGGGAGTAAAAGTTCTTTAAATTTGATGGACTGCATCTGACTAAGGAGGGAGTCAGTGCATTGGGGCAGAAATTTGACATATTTTCAGAATATTTAAACTAGCGAATGGGGAGTGGAGTGCAGCACCCTGAACAATGAATGGGAAGAACACCCTTCCCCCCTCAGCTAGTGGTCAAACAGGAGTTCAGCATGTTTGCAGTTCATTTGCATCATCAGGTAAAGAAAAAGGTCCTGCTCCCCATACGATGCACAGGGGAAATGCCGGACCTCGCCCAACAACTAACACACCGAAATTTAGCCAATGGAAAATCATGTATACAAATGCTCACAGTCTGGGAAACAAGATCCCAGACCTGCAGGCAATAATGACAGAGGCTAAACTGGACATTGTAGCCATTAGCGAGACATGGTTTACCAGTAACCACACTTGGGAGACTTCAGTACCTGGCTATGTACTGTTCAGAAGAGACTGAGGTGCAAAAAGGGGGGGTGGAGTCGCTATTTATATTAATGAAAATATCAAAGCTACAGAACTTCAGAATACATATAAGGAGCCAGAAGAACTATGGGTCACCCTGGAAACAAGAAATGAGATAGTCATACAAACTGGGGTTGTGTACAGACCTCCAGACAAGGGGGAGGACATAGACACATTACTGTTAAAAGATATACAAAACATGACAGTTAAAGGGGAGGGTCCGATAATGGGAGACTTCAACATGCCAGATACAGATTGGTCAATACCAATGGGGACACATGCCAGAACTAGAAACATGGTGGATTCCCTGCAGGGAGAGGGCCTCAAACAACTGGTACAACAACCCAAAAGAGACAGGGCTATCCTAAATCAAGTACTGACTGACAGGGAAAGGATCACAAATCTCCAAGTAGAAGGTCACCTGGACGCTAATGACCATCACATGGTATGGTTCAATTTGGCCACTAGAACTAAATCATTCCATTCCAAGGTGAAAATATGGGACCTCAAAGGAGCTGACTTTGATAAGATGGACAACAGAGTTAAGCTTGCCTTGCCAAAAAGAAATACAGGTGAGGGGGTACAGGTAAAGTGGGAAAGCATTAAAGATGCAATACTCGAAGTAACATCCCATTGTGTTAGTGAGAAAAGGAAGTACAAAAGAAGAAGGAAACCACTTTGGTTCTCAAAAACAGTAGTAGAAAAGGTCAGAGCCAAAAGGCTGGCCTTCAGGAAATAGAAGGGAAAGCAGCAGGATGAAGATAAGGAGGCATACCAAACATCCCTTAGGGAAGCAGGGAAGACAGTAAAGCGGGCAAAGGCCCAAACTGAGAAAATACTAGCACAGACAGTAAACAAAGGTGACAAGACTTTCTAGAGCTACATTAGTGAAAGGAGAAAGTCCAGAGGGAGTATTGCTAAGATCAAGGGGGATAAGGGGTGTGAGGAGGAGGACCATGTAAATGCATCTATCCTAAATAGATACTTCTACTCAGTATTTACTGAAGAGAAGGTAGGGCAGGGCTCACAGCTCAGCACCATGGACACAGCAGGGAGGGAGGTGTGCACTAGCCCCTTCACAAAAGAAAGGGTCCTACAAGAGCTCAATAAGCTCAGGGTGGACAAGGCAATGGGACCTGATGGCATTCATCCCAGGGTACTAAAGGAGCTAAAGGTGGAGCTAGCAGAGCCATTATCAGAACTATTAAGTGAGTCTCTGAGCACAGGAGAGGTCCCAGAAGACTGGAGAAGGGCTCATGTGATCCCGCTCCACAAGAGTGGTTGCAGGGAGGAAGCAGGGAACTACAGATCAGTCAGTTTTACCTCAGTAGTGGGCAAGAATATGGAGGCACTCCTTAAGGAAAAGATAGTGCTACACCTGGAATCCATAGAAGCACAGGATCCAAGACAGCATGGGTTTACAAAAGGAAGGTCCTGTCAAACTAATCTCATAGATTTCTGGTGGTGGACAAAGGGGGAGCAGTTGATGTCACCTACCTTGACTTCAGCAAAGCTTTTGATACTGTTCCACATAAAAGATTGATTAATAAGCTGGGTAGGCTCAGGGTGGGTCATACGTTGGTCAACTGGGTGGCAAACTAGTTGTCGGGCAGAAAACAGAGAGTGGTGGTAAATGGTATACAGTCAGAAGAGATGCAAATCACAAGTGGGATACCTCAGGGATCAGTTCTGGGGCCAGCACTCTTCAATATCTTCAGCAGTGACATTGCAGATGGACTAGAGGGTAAGGTTTGTCTGTTTGCAGATGACACCAAGATCTGCAACACAGTAGATGATTCAGATGGGGTGGGCAGAATGAGAAGAGATCTGGATAAATTAGCAAAATGGTCGGAAGAGTGGCAACTGGGGTTTAACGCAAAGAAGTGCAAGATAATGCACATAGAGAAGTGAAACCCTGAAGCCACCTATACGCTGGGAGGGGAGTTGCTGGCAGTCACAAGGGAAGAAAGAGCCTTGGGTATCATCATCACTGATGACCTGAAATCATCCAAGCAGACCACTAAAGCAGTAGGTAAGGCTAGAAGGATGTTGGGGTGCATAAGTAGGGATATCACAAGTTGGAAGAGGGAGGTAATAATCCCTCTTTACAGGACACTGGTTAGGCCCCATCTAGAGTACTGCGTACAGTACTGGATGTCACACTTTCGCAAGGACATTAACCAGATTGAGGCAGTCCAGAGAAGGGCAACCAAAATGGTGCAGGGGCTGCATCAGAAAACACATGAGGACAGATTAATGGAGCTCAATATGCATACCCTAGAGCAAAGGAGGGAGAGAGGTGATATGATCGAAACATTCAAACACCTTACGGGCATCAGCAAGGTGAAAGAGTCTAACATGTTTCAATATAAGAAAAATAGCAGGACAAGAGGACACAGCATGAGATTACAGTGAGGCCAATTAAGGGGTAATGTGAAGAAGTTCTTTTTCACAGAAAGGGTGGTGGATGCATGGAATGGCTACTTCAGGAAGTGGTGGATATGAATACAGTGCAGGGCTTCAAATAGGCATGGGATAGGCATAAAGGACCAATACAGATGAGTATGAATAGATAGGCCATTGACAAAGCAAATGCCAATGGCACATTCATAAGGTAGAAAAAGAAATGGGCAGACTGGATGGGCCTTGCATTCCTTATCTGCTGTCAACTTCTATGTTTCTATGTTAACAGACTCAGGTGTTGCCCTCACAGAAATAATACAAATCCCAGGCATAAACAACTACAAAGTTTAATGACTATGCCAAATTAAATGAAGACAAACAAAATAACATATCTGGATTACTAAATTCAGCATCAATGCCTCCAGTGCAGGAAGAATCTAAACCCCTATCAGCCATCTCCAGCTAATATTCAGAGATTCTTGGTTCCTGTTTCAATAGGCCTACAATCTCAGCACAGAATATTACCTTTAACATTGTTCAAGGTAAGTTCATTCTCCTTGATCACAACAACCTACCCAAAAGCTAGAACAGATAATGGCCATGGTATCATAGCACCCTCAGCATGAGATATGGTAAATGCAGTGTGTGAGGCGGGTGGGGAGATGATGCAGAAGGGGGGGGGGATGTCAATGTAGTCTATATATGTACAAGTTCACAAAATCAGGATAGGCAATATCTGACATAAAAAGTAAGCTCTCTGCATAATATATATGCTGTACACAATAAAATTGCTAGATACACAAAGAAAATGCAAAAGCTTAAAATATGGATATAAAAACTAAGCAAAATAGTAAACGGTACTACTTGTTTCCCCTTTTCTTGCACAGGAAACACCTATGGTACCCCAAAAAGAAAGAGGCCCCAATAGAGTGCTTTTGATAGTGACAGTGACTAAAGGTATGGTGATATAATTTCACATCACTCACAAACAATCTTAGTAACCAGATTAATTGATTCCGTATCAGTTACCCAATGGCAGAGTTTCTAACAATCCATACATTCCTTTCACCATACAATCTTTGCACATAGAAACTTCGCATCACATTACCCAAGCCAACATCAGACTGTTCAACAGTCATCAAAAACACATCCCCCCTTACAAAACATAAATTCATAATCACTGTCTCCAGATAATAATTTAAATGTGAAGATTGATTCTAACAGCACTTTATCTGTCTCATAACCTTAAAACAGATGACATAACCCACAGTAACACAAACTGACATCATAATATTCAGCCATTCATAACTTTCAATATGTGAATGATTCCACCCTCATACTAGACCACACACCATAATGTCACACTTCACATTCCACTTCTCACATAACACCACATAAAAAAGTAATACTGCTAACACACACATCAGCAATCTAACAATTGTCCTTTATTTCTATATCATTACAGGGCACAACATCTTGCTGTACAACCCAGAAGATCATCAGAAAAACACCACGGATGTACCACCTGTATTGCAGCATCAAAATCAAAGCTGCTTGACAGATGGATATTTTACCAAAACAGCTCTCAGGACAATGGCTAACTAAAAGCCAAAAACTAAAGCAAGACATTTCCTTTAAATAGCTTTAATTTCACATGAATAAAGCAACTGCCACATAGTACAACTGATATGCAATAAAGCAGCATGAATTTTCCTTTCTTTTTAGAAACCAGAGAAAAAGTGGCATACATTGGGCAAAAGCTGTGCCATATAAGTGATTAAAGCTAAACTTCTTCGTTGTTGTTTCGGGCACGGGGTCGAAATGTCACATGGCAGAATGCCGTGCAGCTTAATCGTGTTGCATGATTCCTTGACATTTTTTGTTCTGTATGGGGCTCAGCCCCCCCACACTCCTGTTACTGGGGGCTGCGCTCCCTGGACTCCCCCACACTTAGGATTCTAACTCCGGGGGGCGGGGTCCAACAAGGAGAGCGCATGAGTCCAGGCTGCGCCATAATGTCGTACACTATTAAGCTTATGACATTATGACCCGGTACGGTTGTTTCATCCATGCTATCCTTCTGTGTTGCTTAACTGTTTGAGATATTACATAGAAACTGTTAAATGTTGCATACAAACTGTAAATAAATGTTGCTTAGAAACTTGTAAGATTATTAGAAACTTATAGGCAGAGTCATAACAAAACCCATATACTGTATGACAGCCTTTTCCCAATAGCAGTTACTTCACCAAGACTACCTTAGGCCACAGTGTTTTACTAATGAAAACCATTATTTTCATTGGCTATACTTCAAGTTTGGCATAAACCTAACTACACCAACTCTTCTTTTTTCTACTAGCAGTGTCAGAGTAGCACAACTGTAGCATAAAAACTATATATTTTCCTACCTTTTCCTACCTTTAGTTAACTAGCATTTTTAGCTACCTCATTTCTACAGCCAAATGAACTGTACCTATATATACCTACCTACCATAAACAGCTCCGTAAGATATGTACTTCATTGTTCTGAAACTGCAATACATTTTCATTAAATTGTTTTGCATGTTTACTTCCCTGCTGTCTCTTCTTTCAAATATGCTGCTTACATGCATCCAAACACACTATTCATGACCAAATTCCACAAAAAAAATAATAAGCCCCCAAATACATCCACTCTTCATAGTGGTAATCCAAAAGACAAAAAAATAAATCCAGCTAAAATTGATTCCACCAAAAACACTCTTCCACTCTTGGAAAAATCTTCACCTGCAAATGTAAAATCCCAAATCTTCATAGCATAAAGACTCCCATCCATTGATCCCCCCAAAAATACAATCCACAGTTAGAAAAATCAATAAAATAAATTGAACCACAAGTTCCACACACAAAAAAAGCCAGAATGAGAAATCCAGCCAAATTCGACTCCACCACAAGCAATCTTCCATTCCTCAAAAAATCCTAATCTACAAATGTTAAATCCAACATCTTCATAGCATGAAGACTCTCGTTCAGACCTTCATAGATGCATAGGCCAAACACTGCGAGACTCTCTTCCACACTTCTCCGATTCAAGCACCACTAACCTGGCCTCCTTCCACGCCACCACTGCTACTGAAAGACATTAACACTGCAGAAATCTTCACCACTTGACGAGTCTGACTGAACTGACCAGAAACTGTTCCACTCCACAAGTATCTGACCCTCAACCAATCACAAAGCATCACCCCAAACTAAAGCCTGTCCCTTCACCAATCAGGACAAACCAAACCCACACCCACAACCAAACCTCCTCCAATAAAATTATACAACTCAGTACCCATCCAAAAAAAAAAGCCACAACACCAAAAACACATAGCGCAGTTCCACTAAATTAACAAACAGTCCCAAATACCCCCGAAACAAATAAAAATAGCTTTAAAAATAAAAAAACTCAAACACCCTCACCACCTCTATTGCAGAAATCGAATATGCGAGGATCAATGTGAAACGGATTTATCTAATACTGAATTGGCTCGTGACCTCTTGTAACCATCACTCATGGTTTCGCCTCACAAGGTTACTTAAGGTCACTGTTTTGTCACACTGTTATGCCCCATATCACATATATATATATATATATATATATATATATATATATATATATATATATATCCACTGCAAAAACTTTGTTAATGCACCATTAAGGTTTGGAAGCCTAAACAGTAGGGAATGAGCTCTTAGGGTTTCCAAGACTAGACCCACCCCGCCTCAGCTTCAACCTGAACACACCCCACTCCCATCTTTGGCTTCCAATCCTAAGACCATGCCTCACCTCCACCCTGTATGCAGGAATAGGTGCGAAGGGTGTGCTTTGGGGTTGCAAACCCTAATGCGCACCCCATTCTTTTATTCTGTACCCATGTTAGGTTACTAACTGTTGAAATGGGGTGAGCATTAGGGTTTGCATCCCCAAAGCACACCCTTCATACCTATTCCTGCATGCAGGGTAGAGGTGGGGCCATGGGGTTGGAAGCCGAGGGTGGGAGCAGGCTGTTCAGGTTGAAAGCTGAGGCTGGGGCTGGGGTCTTAGACTTCGAAACCCTAAGACCTTATTTCTCTACTTTTCAGGCTTCAACTCTAATGGTGCATTAACAAAGTCTTTTGCAAAAAATTTCCTTACTTTTTCAGATAGTTTATTTGTATCCCTATTAAGAGGCAGTATTCATGAGGTGGTATGAAACAATGGCCTTGTTAAAAATTTGCTCTGAAAATGTTAAAAATTACCAAAGTTACTCACGTGCATAGAAATATTTCAATGCACATATGTAACTCTGCCATTTTTAGGATTTTTTTAACCAAATTGTGAAAATGGGCTTTTGGGGACCCCACCTCATCAAAAGTGGTACTGCCATTTAATTACTCAGTGTCAAAAGGTGCTTTCACACAGTTACTGTGCTATTGTTCACCACAGGTGCAAAAAAACATTTTGGGCAGAATGTGAGCAATGACGGCTGTACTGTTCATGAGGTGGCATGAAAAAAATGGGTAAGATAACGATCTGGAGTCAAAGTATTGTACATTACCAAAGTTACGCACCTGTGTACTAACTGCGCAACACATGCTCGTAACATGGCCAGTTTTAGGAATTTAGTCAGCAAATGTTCAACATGGGCTTTCTGGAACCCCACCTCACGAACAGTGGTACTGTCATTTCATTAATCAGTCCCAAAAGGTGATTTCTCACAGCAACTGTGCATTCTTTGCCACAGGTGTGAAAACACATTTCCAGCAGGATGTGAGAAATGACAGAAGTACTGTTTATGAGGTTGTGTGACAAAATGGGTATGTTGAAAATCTGGAGTCAAAATATTGTAAATTACCAAAATTATGTACCTGCATAGAACCTGTGGCATGCACACTCGTGCCATGGAGATTATAAGGAATTTTCCCCCAGATTTGCAACATGGGCTTTTTGGGACCCCTCCTCATGAACAGGGCACTGTCATTTTCTTAATCAGTCCTGAAAGGCGATTCTGTGCAGCTACCAAAAAATCCCCTTTCGCGACCAAGTAACAAAATGACAGAGCTATTGTTAATGAGGTAAGGTCCCAAAAAGCCCATGTTGCAAACTTGGTAAAAAAAAATCCCCAAAAATGGCTGAGATATCAACATAAGTTCAAAATACCATTGGCAGTTATTATAGAGAGCTTACCTTGATTGTTCCATTCACGGTTGGGTTTTGCAGAATGCAGACTTGTCCCAGTACACAGAAGATAGGAGATGCTGACCTGACCTCAGGAGGTAAATATGGGATGGGGGGTGTGGGGAGGTGGGTGCACAGAGGGAGGATCAGAATGCAGAGAGGGACAGGGAGACGGTGAGGAACTGTTCTCTTTTTTTTCAGGAAAAAGACATTGGGGGACAGTTTCCTTCTTTTGACAGACATCACACAGGCAACAAAGAAAATAATAATTTCAGGCCACCAATGTTCCACAGGGTGGACTTCTAGTGTCGGACCCCAGTGGGGTAGGTGTGGGGGTGACATTGCCGACTAGGGGATTGGGCAACCCACTGGCAGCAACTCATGGAAAAAAATATTTTTACACAGTCAGAGTGGGTTTCCCAATGTGAAACTGTAGTGGGGGTGGGATCTTACAGCTCCAACATCAGGACCGGGCACCCACTAGCATCAAATAAAAATAGAATAAGGACACTGGGGGTGGTCTCCTCAGTGTAGTACACTGGCAGGTGGGTGGGGGGGTTTACATTTCTGACAGGGGGATTGGGTACCGCACTGTAGGCAATGATAATAAAAAAATGGTTGACTCTGGAAGTGGGTTCCTCAGTGTCAAAACAATTGGTGGGGTGCGGGCTTAAAGCACCAATAGTGGAATAAAGCACCCACTATTGGCAAATAAAAGCAGAATAATCATTGCCAACAAGGGGATTGGGCAACCCACTGTTGGCAATGAGCGTGCCTTTTTGCAAATATGACATGTGTTCGAAAATAGGACACACCTACTTTTGCACACACATTGTAATTTGTGAAAATATTGTACTTTCGTGCTGAACATTTAACTGTTCCAATAGGAAATAATAGGAAAATAAAAATTGTTATAACTTCTGAATGCATTAATATATTTTAACCAAACCTTACAAAGGCACATATGTGACCAAAGATGTCTTAGTAAGAAAATGTCAGAGCAAAACCTAAAGTCATTTCTGAGATACAGGTGAACAAAGAAATGTAAAACAAAATGTAAATTTAGGATTTTTTGACACTCTGTATCTCAGAAACCACTGAACTGATTCATACCAAGTTTGGCATGTCAAGAGATCTATCCCTAGAGATTATGCATGCTGCATTTTGTACATATATATTGAACAGTTCCAGAGTTATTAAGGTTCAACATTTCAGGTTTAACATAGAAATGTGCCCCTAACCCTAATAAACTGCCATTACCGCGCCAGTATAATATATATATGTGTATATATATATATATATATATATATATATATATAATATATAGATATAATGGAGAGTTGTCAGATAATGATTTAGCTACTCAAGTTCTGTTTGACCTTGGGTAACTTCACGAGTGGCGTAAGCCACGAGTGAGGTTTCCGAGGTCAAACAGCACAAGTGTAGATAAATCATTTATCTGACTGCTCACCATTGTATATTTCATTTATGCAATAGGGATGTTTCTTATCAGTGCAGGAATATTTGATTTTGACTGTTTATCTTCTTTTGTTAAAATGATAATTTCCGGGACTTTCAGTTAACTTTTCTAGTGTATGTCTGCCTAGCATGGTGGTTGCTATTAAATGAAACACCACTCATTTTGTAGAGAGCTTCTTGATGAACAAATGTCATGGTCACAGTATCATGCTACATTTTCTGTTTTAAAGTTATTCACATTTGTTTGTCGAAAAAGTGAAACAAAAATTGAATTTTATGCTGTTTTTTGCTAATTATAAAAAAACTAAAAGGTATTTATTAATGAAACACCACTCATTTTGTAAATATTTTTATGCTGAACATTTTTCGTGCTCACAGTACCATGCTATTATTTTTAGTTTTAAAGTTATTCACATTTGTTTGTCGAAAAAAAGTGAAAAGAAAATAGGATTTTATGCAGCTTTTTGCTAATTATGAAAAAACTAAAAGGTATCTATGAATGAAACATCACTCATTTTGTAGATATTGTTGTCCTTAACATTTTTTGTGCTCACAGTACCATGCTATCATTTTTCATTTTAAAGTTATTTACATTTGTTTGTCTGAAAAGTGAAAAGAAAATTGGATTTTATGCTGTTTTTTGCTAATTAGAAAAAAACTAAAAGGTATCTATAAATGAAACACCACTCATTTTGTAGATATATGTTTGTCCTGAACATTTTTCGTGCTCACAGTACTATGCTATCATTTTCCATTTTAAAGTTATTCACCTTTGTTTGTCAAAAAAGTGAACAAAAAAGCTTTGATTGACAGTTTGCATTTATCCCACATATGTCGGATAAATCTAAGGTGGTTAGATTTATCCCACATATGTGGAAATAAATGGATTTATCCAATTGCTTTTGGTTCCACATCGATTGCATAAATATATATACTGTATATATGTACCAATATGCTACTCGAGAGACAAAGTGTAACAATCAGGTTCCAAAATTTATTTGGGCCAATTGTCATAACCATATCATATTTACATTGGGTGCATGTGGTAGTATTTCAATCCCCAACATAAAGATAGTTTGTAATTCAGAGGTGCTAAAAAATGGGATTAAAAGTTCCCACAGGGGCAACGTAATGTGAGTAACATAGTGTTCCTTGACAGCAAATTTGTCATATTATCAAACATATATTTTTTGATATTACTATGTCTATGGTATCTATTTACGTAGCATAATACCTAACTTTTCAATTTTTTATCATAAACTTAACTTGCTGGTAATTATGCCACAATATGTTTACTGATCACAGTCTGCCCAAATCTGGACATGTTTAAGTTTGGCTACCACATTCATGTCCTTGATTTTCTAGCCCATTGTTTTTTGCACAACTATATTACCCTCATAGGAAAAGACAGAAATCACTTAATTTTCAGAAAGTGAATTATACTTTATTTACAAGGGTTTTTTCCACAGGATGTCATGTGAGTAACTCAGACTACACAGGGACGTCACGTGAATAGCTACAGACACAACACAAGAAGTCACATGAGTAACATGGACACCAGAACAGTAGTATCAGTATCATACCAAGTGTCTCACTAAGTCATACCAAAAGTTATTGCTAATGTTCAACCAAAAAAATGATTGTCATACTATGGATATTTGGTATAACATTTTTTGAACATTTTGAAGATTGTACTGTAGTCACAACATTATATTAACTTAACATATTCACAAATGTTTTATGTTACAGTGTAGTATGGACTGAATCTCACCTGGTCTGTCTATTACATATACCAGCTGGTCCCAAGCCTACAATAAGAGAGAGGAAACCAACTATATCTTTATGAGATGAATGGGGATGTTTGGGATTAATGCATGCCCTTGCTGCTTGTGATATTCAAGGCTGAAGGCAAAACACTGAAAGTGTATTAGTGACTTATAACATGGGGTAGATAAAGGCAGGTGAGTGGTAAACAACCATCAGGTGACCATTGCTTACTCCACAATATATGACAGCTAGTGGTGAACCATCCCTCTGAGAGATCAGCCTGTGTTTCTGTTCTGATCTTGTTATAGTGCAAAACTGCAGTCTGTGGAGCAGCCATTACTATCCCTGCTTAGTGAGTGAGAGCCATGGCCTGCCATGTAGTCCCAGGCAGTGCAGCAACAGTAGCTGTAGTGTTCAAAGTTTGTAGTCTTGCTTCTTACCCATGCTTGTTCCCAGAGTTGAAGTGTGTGGTCCCCATGGTCATTTTTCTGTTGCACAGCCAGATTGACAGGTAAATCCCATAGTTGTGGCATAAAGTCAAATGGAACAGTGTGACGAGAGGGAGACACCCCCCAACGATGTCATGATCTGAAAGTGAGCTTTATGCTGGTGGACAGAGAAACAGAGTTCCAGAAAGACCTGCAAGCTTTGAGTCCCATTAGTTGCCATTTCTTAATTGGTAGAATATAGTCTGGTAGACTGTGTGACTGCACTGCTGGGGAAAATGTTTACTTGCTTGCCATGCATTAATGTAACCACAGACAGAGAGACAGAGCAGCTAAGCCAGTGGAGGTATAGACACCGTGTCTGTACCACAAGAGGCAACTCCATATTTTGCACTTCAGAGCTACTGTGCTGTCTCAGAAGGCATATCATGCACAACAAATGTCAGAGAAAGCATAGCAACACTTTCCTTCTGACATCTGTATGTGCATGACAGCCATTTTGTTGGGGACTATTTTTTTAGGCAGCAGAATACAGTAATTTGCTTGTGTTTTATAAAAGGAGAAAAAACATGTATATTGCTTTCTCCTTGTTTTGTAGTGCACCCTCTGTTATAAGTGTAATAGCCCACTCCAGGGTGTGCGGTTATTGGGGATTAAGCAACACACTGGGTGTTGTGAGGACACTCAGCCAGCAGCCTCATGCTTCACAATGCACTCGGGGTATTGATTAATCCCAAATAACTGCACACCCTGAAGTGGGTTACTTCCTACTAATATAACTATGCCCTCGAGTGGGTTGCTTCAATCTTAAAATGTGTTTTAAGAAATGAAAATGAAATTAAAAACTGACTTCAGGGGCCAGATCTTCAAAAGCCTGCCCATGTGCAAAGCCCTGTTATGGGCAAACAAGGTCTGTGTCCAGGAGATTTTCTGAGGTTGGCACAATACAAATGGAAAGTCATGGACCTGAAATCTGGTGAAGTCCTGTAATCACAGAGTGCAAGGTAATTTTGCATGGTCCCCTTGTATGGTGCAGATATACACAATTATCCCTGTCACTAATGATGCTATCCCGCAGATCACAGCCACAACTGAAGACACAGCCCCTTCCTGTTGTCAAATGGAACCCTCCATGGTACCGTCACTCACTGTGTCCACAGCATGGTCCTGCAGGTGCATATGGCAACCAGTGCATTTTGGGAGAGAGTGCACTTTTAGGTTTCTTCAGCTATTGTAGTTAATGTCAGTAATTGTTTGATATGCCATGCTAGGCCCTCAGCCTATCATGCAGCACATGGCACACCAAATAATTACTGTGATTTACTGCAACAGCAAAGTAAGCCTAAAAGTGCACAAAAAAAAGGAATGAAAAAATAAAATACAGAACAAAGGGTAACACTTTAACAGTCACTGACAGCAATCATCCCAGTAAGGAAAAAACAGTATTTTTCTTCACTTGTACTGCCATGGAAGCCATTTAAGGCATACCATGTAGCACATAGCTCAGTTACTGAGATGCACTGCAACAGCAGTCAAATGAGCCTAAAACTGCACAAAAACAATGAACAGGGTTGATGTTTTTGGTGAATGCAACCCAGTTACCATCAATTACAGTCATTTTACATCCATTTTTGGTGTTTGTGCCCTTTTAGGCTCATTTTACAGTTGCAGTGAATCTCAGTAATTGTTTAACGTGCCATGCTAGACTCTTGGCCTAACATGCAGCACATGGCACACCTAATGATCACAAAACATATTGCTGAAATGTAAATGGTTCTGTGCTGGCGTTTGGGTGCTCAATGTTGAGTCGGTGGGTGCAATATGTTTTTTAAAAAAGTTGCCATCTTATAGACTCCTGTGGATCTGAGAAATTGGTGGATTACCCAACGCTTCATTTACTGCTGCTGTTATTTGCTGTTATTTGCTTTTCTGCTGCTAAATGGCTTTGATGCACTTGCACATAAAATAAATAAGTACTGTGAGTACGTTTGGAATGCCAACCGTTTTTCTGTTCTACAGAAGTGTTTTTACAAAAATAAATATGATATTAACTAGGATTTCTTTTTAAGTTTAGCAGATAAGCAGGTAGTTTAAAAGTAGTTCTGGTGTTCTGATGCCTCCAACACAATACAAGCCCTTAAAGAGATCAGGTCTACACAAACTGAGCACCTGCAGAGACCAGGTCCTATTCATTTACTCCCCAATACAACATGTATTTTATTTCTCATTACAGAACTCTTCAAACTGTAGATATGGTGTTCTGATGCCTAATACAAAATGAACCCCAGCACTAACCAGGTCCAATTGATATACTCCCCAAAACTGCAGTTTTTTTGCCCAGTACAGAACAAACTATTTAGCAGCAGTAACATTAAAGGTGCCCCAATACAGAATAGGATCACACAAAATGCCCCCCCCCCCCCACAGGGACCAGGCCACATAGAAATGATCCCCATGTAGAGACTTGGTCTACAGAATAGGTAAATATGTGTAACCATTTACTCTAGGAAACCTGCAGTTGTTCAACTTTAAAATGCTTTGTAATCAACTCTCTCTGCCCTACCCCCTTCATACCGAGCTCAGCATCTTGGGACCATGAGGCAAGGTCCGACTACATGTCTCTGTGTTTCCCAAAAAGCAAATGTGTACCTTTACAATCTGCAGACATCTGACACACCGGGGAACAAAAGAGCACCTGAGATGCAGAGAGAATAGCACACTGTAGTGCCCGTAATGTGCATAACTCCAAACTTCAGGAGGACAACATGTATTGTCCAGAATGTAGGTGGCAGTACAAAGAATACAGACCCACTAGGTCCACAGCTTTAAAGAGCCATGGGGTAATGACTGAAGGTGTCAGCATGCATTTCTGGTTCGGAACATTCTGGGCCAGTGGAGGAACCAATAGTAACGTGGGTAACAAAAGGACACGAAAATAACAAGCCATGGAAAAAGGGAATTTTCTAAATAAATGAGTTATAACAAACTGCAAGGTTTTGGCAGCATGTCAGTAAAAAAAAGAAGGTCACCAGACACAATAATGCTTTTGGACCACAGTTCATGCAAATTAAAGGCACAGTCTGCTTAGGATGAGGTACTAGATGGACACTACATGTAATGAACATTACAGCTGTATAAAATGATTAAATAAAAGGCAAAAACTTTTATTCTGTACAGGGAGTTCTTGGGGGAGGCTTAAATGAAGTAATTAGATAACACATTAACAACAGTTGGGTTTCTAAGGCACAATAAAGGGCTGTATTTAAAATACTTAAATTGGGAATGGAAGCAATGTCACAAAATGGAACCCTATTTGGAGGGGTAAATTGATGTTTGTGATAAAACTGAAAGAGCACAGTGGAACCAAACTGGGCCATGTTATGTTTAGTATCTCTCCTAACGTGGGACTACAAATTAGGTGTGTCATGCGAACCTTTTAACAATTCAGCAAAAAGTTACAGGGTGTCAATGTGCAGTAGGTATGAGTCTCTCGAATACTGTATTCATGCCTATATATATATATATATATATATGTATATAGACATATTGCAAAAAATTCCATAAATGTATCAGTTAGATTTGATAGCACAGTGACAAAAGTTTGGAAATTTGATGTTGGGGTTACCACCCCTACCTCCGCCCCACCCCTCCTATATAACACCAGACATCAGGGTGTGCCATGGGGTAATCAGCTCTAACTCTCACCCCATTCCATGTGTAAACAAGCTGACATGCTACAGTATAGGCAAATGGGGTGAGAGTTAGGCCTGACAACCCCAAGGCACACCCGATGTCTGTTGGTGTGTGGAAGGTGGTGGGGTGGGGGGAGGTAGGGGTGGTAACCCTAACATATTTTTTTCCAACTGTTTAACCAGAAGAGGCACTAAGCTAAAAGCTTGTTTACAGGTGGGACCTAGGAGTGCAAGGAAGTTAAGTGACTTGCTCAGGGTCACACAGTATGCAAGTGGGGGCTGTGGGATTCAAACCCAGGTCTCTAGATTTGCAGCTCAGAGCCTTAGACCACTGTGCTATACTGCCTCCCTAACAGTGAATGTCCAAACTTTTGTCACTGTGATATCAACCCTAACTGATGCATTAATGCAGTTTTTTGCAATGAATTTCCCTTCTTTTTGAGAAAATATAATGTAACTGGTATGCAGCTATGGGAGCATGGGCCCTCTGGACCCTGCAATCCAACTCAGTCATAGGTGTAGAATATAGTGCCTGGGGCTCTGTGCTCCTAGTATTGCAATATGGTATCCATGGGTGGGAGTGTGGGCCATCTGGGCCCTGTGCGCCCACCCTCCTATAAGCATAGAGACATAGTGCAGGAGTGCTCTGTGCTTTCAGTTCTATATAATCATATCCATAGGTGGGATCACAGCACTTTCATGGAAGCACCATTGGTTTACATATCACAGCTATCATGAAAGCAATGCAATGTTTTTGCCAAAGTGATGTGGAATTTCACAAAAGTACCCAATGCAAGGCAATGGTACTGTCACGAAAACACAGCATACTTTTGCGAAAGTAATGGTAATTTCACAAAAGCAATGATACTTTTGAAAAACATGACATGCTTTTGTAAAAGCAATGGTTCTTTCATGAAAGTATAGAGTGCTGTCATGAAACAATTCAGAATGTGCGAAAGTACCCATTTTAAACTTTTTTTGCAATTAGTCTTGTTTTTGAGAAAGTGAAATATTACTCATATGGTATACATAGGTGAGAGCATGGGCCTTTTGAGCCCTGTGCTCTAACCCATTCATAACTGTGTCCTCATGTTAGCAAAATGGAATCCATAGGTGGGAGCGCTGGCCCTCAGGGCTCTGCACTCCCACACACCCATAAGTATGTCCTCCTGTTGGCCTTAGGTGGGATGATGGATATGTCTTCACCTCAGAAGCAAGGGTCGGAAGTTTGATTCCCATTGAGGATATTTCTTTATTTCCAGGTCGTGCCTGAAAATAGGCAGGGACATTGCCTAATGCACTAACTCGATTACCAACAGCTAATAAATAAATACATATTTTTAAAATGATATTCATTGATGGGGCCCTGCACTCCCACTCACCCATAAGTATCCTCTCAGGTTTGCAAAATGATATCCATTAATGAGAGTGTAAGCCCTCTGGGCTCAGTGCTCCCACCTACCCATCAGTCTAGAGCCATAGTGTAGAAGGGCCCACTGCTTCCAGTTTAGTATAAATAATATGCAAACATTGACGCATGGACCCCCTGGGCCCTGTGTTTCAACTTACACATAACTACAGATACACAGAGCAAGCCTAGAGAACCTCCAAGTGACCCTTGTAATGCTTTTTTGGCAATATCTCAGTAACAATTGCAAAAAAAAAAGTCTTTCACAGTTGTATCAATGACCTAGCCACCTCCACTAGTGCTTATTACTGTGCTTAGTGAAAATTCATATGTCTAACTGTTTTTGAGATACAGGTGCTGAAAGGTGCTGCGGACACTGCAATGCTATCCTATGGGAAATTTCTAAACTTCAGAATGCTGTAGCTATGGAATCAATGTACATTTATTCACCAAACCAGCAAAAGGCACATATGTGGGACAAGGACTTGCCATCCTGCAAATTTCAGTCCAAAAGCCATAACCATTTTTTTTTTGCTATGAAGTGGCAAAGAAGAATTTTTTGGGGGGCTGTATACCCAGTACTTTCTCAAAAGGTCAGTTAGTTTCACGAAAGTTACATTGGTTAACATGTGCTGGTTGTGCACATGATCCCTGAACTTTCACGGAAGTTTCCTGGACCTTCGCGGTAACTTGCGTGAAAGCATTCAAATCTTCCACGAAAGATATGCCTGTAAAATGGAGGAAACATTTTAAAAACATATTTCCAGGTATCATTTAGGAAAACTGATGCCAGGGTCATGTCCCTTGGGCCCGGTTTAGGTAAACCCAAGTGCTGGTGTTTACAAAGGAGCAGTAGTTTCTGAACTACATTGTTTTTTGTGCCTCACTAACTGCAAACAAAATGGCAGTAGCACAAAACTAAAAAAACAAAGCTCAAAACATAATGGTGCTTGTGCAAAAGCTTTCATGGTGCACATATATTTTTTTCCATAAGCTATAATGGGGCGTGAAAAAGTTTAATAACATTTGAACGGATTAATATTTTTTCACCAAACCTTCAAAAGGCACTTCCTTGACCCAGTCCCCATATACCCCGAACATTTTAGATCAGATGGACAAACCATTAGGGCTCTGGAGACGAGCAAAGAATGTGCAAAAGTTGAGGATTTTTCACACTTTTTTATGCTCTGCAGCTCCACAACTGAAAATCCGACCAGAACAAATGAAGGATGGGATTACATAAAAAAGATTATATTATCAGTAACCAGAAAGTAGGTCAAATGCATAAATAAATTTAATTGTAAGGGCCTGAAACCAAAATGGCTTACAAATAATATATTAAAGTTCATTAAAAAGAAAAATTAAAGCATATGGTGTATCTAAACAAGATAGCTCCAAATCGGGTATTTCCAAGTCAGAAATGATATTTTATGGCGTAGGGTGATCTAGGCCAAGATTACATGCCCGATCCCTCCCCTACTCAAATTGTACATAGATCATATCCAGGGGAACCACCCGGACCATTTAATAGGGTCCCTGTATAAAATCATGAGGGACTTAACTTCTGAGTCTACGGACTCAGTCCGACAGAACTGGAATAAGGACCTTGGTCTGGAAGTTTCTGGGGAACAATGGGAGGAATCAGCTCTAGCAGTAGTAAAGATTACTTCTGCAAATATATGGAGGGAATTTTCATGAAAGTGTCACTATAGATATTTCAGATCACCTGTGAGGCTTATCAAATATCTGCCAGCAAGTTATGGGCAATGGTGGAGGGGTTGTGGGTGCTCTTTAGGTGACCTGGGTCACATTATGTGGGAGTGTCCCATTCTCGTGCCATTTTGGATGTGTTTACAAAAGGATATGTCATATTGTTTGGGGGAATCAATTGCTCTTACAGTAGAAATGTTCCTATTACATATATACCCAGAGCACACTCCATCCTGGACTAGAACACTGCTCCCAGTCTACCTCCTAGCCGCAAAAAAGGCCATTACAAGACAGTGGATGACCCAGAGAGTCCCTATCATACAGGAACACAGAGATATTCTGGTGAACATTTATAAAATGGAAAGTTTAATAGCTAAAATGAAGGATAAGAAACAACAGTTTTGGCCCAGATGGCAGAAATGGATCATTCATCAAATGGCAGTGGACTAGGACTTTTGTCCCTAAATTTGGAGAATAATGGATTCAGGGGAGGGACTGGGGGGGAACTGTATGGGTTAAAGATTTATGTACTGCCTCCCTTACTATTTATTTATACAAAGGTATCCTCCTACACCATATGTGGACTATGTACACACTTGTAACCATAATGAATGTCTATGTTCTACCTGTGTCATTTTGTTTTAAAAAAAATATATAATAAAAAGAAATAAAAAAAAAAGATAGTTCCAAATCAAACTGGTGTAATTTTAAAGAGTTACAGAAAAGGTGCAAAAATAAATTTAATAGGACTAAAAAGAAATATGAACAAAAACAAGACTGTACAGTAAATAAATCAAATTATAAATAATTCTACAGTTACATAAATTCATTAAAAACTAATAAAATAGGCCTGCCCACCCATGCAGCAGTTGGATTTCCACTTGTGACGCCAGCGACCTGGGTTCAGGAATGAGCCAGGGGAGCTGGAGGGCCAGCCGGGAGGAGAAGGCTTGAGCATCCCAAGGACACCTCATCTTCTCCAGGGAGGGAGGGGGGATAATGTTCAGGTGCAGGACTGGCCCCAGGCAGAGGTCTGAGGCACAGCATGCACCAAGATGCAGTGAGGGGAGGATGTTGTGGACATCGACACTATGCGCCCTAATGTCAGCATGCACCAAGATGCAGTGAGGGGAGGATGTTGTGGACATCGACACTATGCGCCCTAATGTCACCATGCACCAAGATGCAGTGAGGGGAGGATGTTGTGGACATCGACACTGTGCGCCCTAATGTCAGCATGCACCAAGATGCAGTGAGGGGAGGATGTTGTGGACATCGACACTATACGCCCTAATGTCAGGGGTTCATGCGATGCCCACAGGAAAAATGGAAACACACTTTCCAGGTAGATGGAGCCCTGGAGCAGACCCCTCATGGCTCCCACCTGCCTGGCCAATTCCGGAGCCCAACACAGACAAGAAAGATTGGGGTGTAGGTCCCCACCTCGTCCCCACCCTGGGGGGTAGAACCGAGGCTACATGGGGGTTCCCGGATGGCACAAGTAGGTAGCAGAAGCAGGGGCAAGACTCCAATGGGGACTCCCAAAGAAGCAGAGCCTTGGGAGAGGGGAGGAGGGTAAAAAAGAAAGTAAAAAAAACCCCGAATAAAATAGAATTAATGATAGTCATCAACAGTAATGAGTGTATAACTGAGCCAGTGCAAATTTATTCAATACATATTTTTTGTTCAGTATGTGACAAAGAGAAGCCAATTCCAAATGACACAGAAAATCCCATGGCAGGAAAGCACAACTTTAAGATAGAAGATATTATAAAAAGCATTGATAATTTAAAACCATATAGTGCACCCGGTCTAGACAACATAACACCATCAATGTTAAAAATTATGAAAAATTACATCTGTATACCTCTCAGAATCGTACATAAAAAATCATTAAATAGTGGCACAATACCAGAGGATTGGAAAAAGCATAAAGTAACACGCATCTTTAACAAATTCTGGTCAGATCCACAACGGCTGCATAATGAAGTTAGTGAAGTTGTGTGGAATTGTTAAGGAGGTATGGAGAAACAACACAATGATGTGTAAGTAGTAAGATTTGTTTTAGTTTCTGTTCTAAGGAAGACATACACATTATTAGGAAAACATATGGAGGTGTACATTTTAACGGAAGGAATAGGAAACTTACAAAAGAACCCCAGAGCAAATGCCACTGATGCATGTGTTATCCCGGATGATACTGACCAGACAGCCAAATTTTAAAGAAAACATAACTGCACATATCCCAATAATGCAAAGCATCAAGGGAAACATGCAAAGCCCCATGATGGTACAGAAGGTGGCAGTACATGAAAAAGTAATGGCTGGCATATGTTCAGCTTTGGGATTATTTACACATTTATTTATTTATTTTTATTTTTAAAGAGAAATGGGATTTTGAGGTGATGTAAGTTATATTTAAGCAATGTGTTGATGTCAGGTGTAGTGATGACGGACTGTTAGAGAAAATGTGATATTAACTTTCAGAGGGGGTTGCTTTTGATAAGGGCAAAGTAGTTATGCTTGTGATAATGGAAATATTAGGAAAATATGAGGTCTACTCAGAAGTGGAGTACAAATATGCACAGTTTCATAAGTATGTGCTCAGAGTGCAGGCAAATGTGATATTCAGGTTTGTTTTAGAACTAGGTAAAAATAGTGATACATGCAATTAATAGAAAGATAGATAATTACGTAGATATATAGATAGAGAGCGAGAGACACAGACAGACAGGCAGAATAGGAATGGCAGTGAAGTATTGAAGTGACGCCAACCCTACCCCAACCCCGCAGACATGGACAGGCATTGGGGTGTGCCTTTGGGTCATTGCTCATAACACGCACGCCATTTCACCTCACCCTACCCTGCAGACACAGACAAGAGTCGAGGTGTGCCTTGAGGTTTTCAAACTTTACACTCACCCCATTCCATAAGGAAATACGCTGAAATGGGTACCGCATAAGAGAACAGAGTGAACTTTGGAGCTGAAGAGTCAAAGGCACACCTCGAGACCTGTCACTGGCTGCAGGGTGGGGATGGGGGTGGAAAGGCATGAGCATTACTGCTGACAATCCCAAGTCACACCCCTGATTCCTGTCAGTCCCTACAGTGCAGGGTGTTATGGTCAAAAACCCTAATGCCCTGGGCGTTTCTTGGTATTTTTACTCCATGTTTTCAGCTTGGGCTTTTTGTGACCCCACCGCATGAACAGTGACACTATCAGTTCATTAGCTGAAAGGAGATTTTATACAGCGACTGTGCCATTTGGCACCACAGGTGCAAAAACACTTTTTGAAAAGGATGAAAAAAATGACAGCTGTACATTCCTTGCTTCAGTAACACACACACACACACACGCACAAGAACATGCCAGAACACAGCAGCAAAATGATTAGATTTGTCTACAAGCATTATTTTCTATGCAAGCTGGAGCACGGGGTTGGGGGGTTAAGGCTGGAGATCAGTTATGGTCCATGACATAACCACATGGTCAAAATATTAAATATTTTAAAATAAACATAAATGCAAAAGTAACCATTTCAAGAAAATGCAAACTGTGACACTTAACAGTTATAGAGTAAGTTAGCACATCCAGACTTATTTGCTGCTTATGCATCTCAATTGCTAAGCAGTCCTGACCATGTTCACCCTTCCTCAAGCCAAGATAGCTACAGTATGTCCAACTATAAATACGGATGGAAAAATGATGCCATATTTTCAACAAGAAGTTAGCATTTTAAAAAGACAGTGCTGTAGACTGAGAAGCAGCTTGTGTAGGTACATTCATCATGCTAGCCAAAATATGTTCTGGTTGCATTCCTTAAGGCTAACAAGTGGGAGAAGTAGGGGAAAGGGACAGAAATCTAAAATAGAACCATTGAATCCATTTGTGATTTAAAGTTGCATGACAGAAATGTGGCTTCCAGAACTGGACACCATATTGCAAATGAGGCCTCACCAGTGAGCTACACAGTGGCATCACCACCTCCTTCCTTCTGCTGGTAATACCTCTCACTAATGCAACACAGTATTCCACTGGCTCTCCTCATAGCTTTAGTACCTTGCTTAGCCACCTTTAGGTCATCCAATATGATTACCCAAAAATCCCTTTCCATTTTGAAAACCATCACCCCCCCAATCATTCCCTGGGTTCCTGCAACCCTTCCTTATTCAGCAGGCAGTTAGTGCATCTGTACTTATTTGCTGCATATGCATCTCAGCTGCTAAGGGGTCCTGACCATGTTCACCCTTCCTCAAGCCAAGCTAGCTGCAGTATGTCTAGCAATAACATGAATGGAAATATTATGTATATGAAAACTTATTAATTATGCTGTACATACCCTAATACTCAAAGTGTATCTCCTTTGGCTGCCATGATGTCAGTGGTTAATTTGAAACAAAAAATGTAACAAGACACTGGCCTCCACTGAAGATATTAAACAACAGAGTAAACTGCACTCTGGGAAGATTGCCTGGGACAAGATGCAATGAAACAAAAACTGAAAAACAGGTTCCAATGAGTATGAACTCACTAGGAATGTTAGAAAAAATTACCATTCCCCCACTCATTCACAGGTGTCAATGAATGTATTTGTTAACCATGCTCTTTCATCTTCTTGCTTCCCTCATGGTAAAAATGTGAAACTATATTTGTGTTATTTTAAATGAGTGGTAAATGGCATGTCAAGGGGGATGGCAGCTCTGATAGTTGTTGTAGTCTTTCTTTTCACTGATATAAACTGAGCCAGGAAAAAAGTAAGTAGGATAAAAAAATGCCTTTTGTTTCTACAAGTAGTTGTTAATTGCAGCTGGTATTTTTAACATTTGGTAGGCAACTCCACTTCTCAAACTTAACAGAAAAAAATACACTTCATCAAAATCTATGTTTACTAAGTACTGTGCCCATAATTAAAATAATTTTAACCCCCTCCCCTAAAATGTGCCCTCACATGAACCTGCATGATTAACTGTAAAGAATTAAAAAAATTATTTCTAAATGCATTACTAACACCAATGCTTTCAAAGTTTTGAAACTACTAAAAGACAAACTATATATATATATATATATATATATATCATGTAGTAAACAAATATTGTTAATCCCAAAAGCTGAACTTTGTTTTTAGTATATAAATGCTTAAGAAATACCTGTGGCTCTTACAACCAGGAAGCTGTAGTTTCAGACGCTTCTTACTTTTTCCTTTTGAGATACCAGGTGGCCCTGGTAATCATTTGTTCCAAGGGTTTTTAAGTCAGTTTGAAGGCATTAAGTAACTTCTGTTCTCCTTGTCCTTAACAAAATGCAGGGACTCCACAGACTTGTTCTGTTCCTTGGTTCAGATCCCAAACTAGTGAGTCTTGTTTCAACATGATAGATCCACCTCATGCCTCTCCCACATGAATCAAAAAAAGGGTGGGGATGGAGCTTTAGGAGCTTCTTGGGTGGAGGTTGGGTGGATCTTACTCCCCCCCCAAAAAATGCTGCCTCCCACTACTCAGGTTCTAGTTCTTGTACCACCCATTTAAGAAATAAAATAGTACCCTGCAACCATTGACTAACATGAAAGCATATTTATTTTGAGGGCAGAAAGCAGTTCTTGGAGCAGGGTAAGGCGGAGGAGACTATTTACACCTTTGGTTAGTTTCACGGACAGAAAACATGATATCACTCCTTTTGTACATGCAAAATGTCTGCAGGCTCCACCTACTGCAGCCATAGAAATGGCAGTAAGGCAAATATAAAAAACTACAGGCGAATAAGCTTGACATCAATCCCACGTAAAATCTTAGAGACTCTAATTAAAGAATAAATTCAACAACAGTTACTAAATATTTACTACTTTGATATTAATCAACATGGATTTAAAAGTGGACGGTCATGTACTACAAATTGGGAAGCAGTATAACACAGTGGTTTAAGGTTCTGAGCTGCAAATCTGGAGACCTGGGTTTGAATCCCACAGCCCCGACTTGTATACTGTGTGACCCTGAGCAAGTCATTTAACTTCCCTGTGCTCCCAGGTTGCACCTGTAAGCAAGCTTTCAGCTTAGTGTGTCTCACCTGGTTAAACAATTGGAAAAAAAAATTTAATATGCTTCTATGACCATGTAAGTAAAAATCTTGATAAAGCAATCCCAATGGATGTAATACTATTGGACCTTAGTCAAGCCTTTGTCTCTGTGCCACACTAGGCTATCCATGAGAAGCTTGTTAAATATAATATTGATGAGTTTATAATTAGATGGATAGATGCATGACTGAGTAACATATTTCAAAGGGTTTCCATAAGAGGACATCTATCAACAGGGGGTAATATCGTCAGAGGAGTACCACAGGGATCAGTTTTTGGTCCAATCATTTTTCAAATATGTATAGCTGATAAGGAAGAGAACATACCAAATTACTTAACAAAATATGCAGATGACACCAAATTAAGGGGACCATGCCATACTACTGAACACATTGCCTCGCTGCAGAATGACATCAACAATATTGCCTTTGTGGACCAAAATATGGGTGATGATTCTGAATTTTGATTGATGTTGTGTCTTACATTTCGGAAAAAAAGATCCTAGATATAAATTTACTTTGAATAATCAAATAATACAGGAAAAAAGGTAGGCAAAGATCTTGGAATCTTAATTGATAATAAATTAGAACTAAAAGAACATCGCACAGCTATGGTAACAAGAGCAAACAGTACTCTAAGATCAATAAAGAGAAACATTAAAAACAAATTCAAAGAGGTACTGATGCCTTTGTTTTTATCCTATGTAAAACCACAATTAGATTTCAGCAGTCAAATTTGGAGTCCATATAATAAAAAAGAGATTTTACAAATTGAAAGAGTTCAATGAAGGTTCACCAAAACTATTAGGAATTTAGAAGATTTACTATAGAGAGACTTAAAAACTTAGGCTTGTATAGCTTAGAGTTAAGAAGGCAGAGAGGTGATATTTTGTTTTATTATAGTATCATAAATGACACAGTTTTAATGTCTGATTTAAATATTGAATTTAAAGCTGACTCATTAACTAAATGGACATCCCTTACAAGTGAAAACTGATCACTACAGAACCAATAAGAGGAAATACTTTTATACTAAAAGACAGCTAACTTATGGAAGAGATAAGCAGAATTCATTGTCATAAGTGAAAACAAAGATACTTTCAAAAAGAATTTAGACAAGTACATTGCAAATGGGGGAAACATGAGTTTCTATACCCTTTCCTAAAGGAGCTGATTTGGGGCTCATGTCTTTTTATGCTCCTAACAATCAAAGTGAATCAAATGAATCAAACAAAACATTCCACATTCAGAGATCTATGGTCCCACACCATGCATGAAAAATGTCATGCAAATCAGACATATGGTTGCAAACTGATTAAAATGTAAAATTTGTGGTTTAACATAGAGATGGCTGCACAACCCTAACTATACTGGTCTGACCAGGCCAATATAATATATAGGATAACATTGCGGTGCCCGTTGTGCCTTTTGGCGCCCAGATAAGGATTTTTCACTCTGAGTGATTAGTCTACCATTAGGTGGACTAAGCCTGCATGGAGGTTTCCAAGACATGATTAAACTGCAGTGGATTATTTTCATACTTGCTATGGTTACTGAGATTTTGCCAAATTACTGTTACAACTGGGGTTCCTTTTCAGGACTATAGGGCTGCGGTATGTCTCTGTACTTATGTGCAAGTGACAGTACAGTACCCCAATATATGTTATCTATTAAGCAAAAAATGGGCAGTGTGAAGGGAGTGCAGGGTCCAGAAGGTCTCCGCTCCCACAATGACATACCAGTTACATTACACTTTCTCAAAAAGTAGGGACATTCATTGCAAAAAACTCTGTTAATGCATCAGTTAGGGTTGATAGCACAGCAACAAAGGTTTGGAAATTCGATGTTCGGGTTCCCATCCCTACCAACCCACCCCCACACCCTCCACACACCAATTGGTGTCAGGGCCTGCCACGGGGTCATGAAGCCTAACTCTCACCCCACTTTCCTATACTGTAGTGTGTCAGCTTGTATACACTTGGAATGGGGTGAGAGTTAGGCCTGATGATGCCATGGCACACCTTGATGCCTGTTGGTGTGTGGAGGGTGGTGGGAGTGGGGGTGGGGTGGTAGGGGTGACAACCCCAACATCGAATTTCCAAACTTTTGCCACAGTGCTATCAACCCTAACTGATGCATTAATGGAGTTCATTGCAATGAAGTTCCCTTCTTTTTGAGAAAGTGTAATGTAACTGATATGTGGCTGTGGTATACATATTAAGGGGATAGATGATGGGCATGAGTGTGATATGGAAAATATCTTCATTCTTTTAGAGTGACCTTTGGATATTCATGAGTGGTGAAGCCACTCTAAAGGAGTGAAGTTATTTTCCATACCACATGAGTGCACACCTTGTATCCATTTTATACAATAGGGGCCCCATTGTTGCAAAAGTTAAGATTTGTGTGGATTTGAGTGGGTTTGCATGGGTGTGCACAGTTTGCACGGGTGTGATAACTGGTGTTTTGACAGTTATCACACTGTGATGATGTCATCACAGTGTGATAACTGGAGCACAGTGAGAATACCTGTTTTTATCTAGTGGGTTATCAGCTCACCCCTATTGCATGTGTATATATATGTATATTTATTGCAAAACATTTTGTTAATTTGTCAGTTACAGTAGTTACTAAAGCAACAAAGGCAGGGAAATGTGGTGTTAGGGTTTCCAACCCTAACACCACACCCCACAGATACTGACAGGCATCAGTGGGGGGTGTCTTGAGGTTGTCAGCCCTAATTCTTTCCCAGTTCCATAAGTACCTGTAAATAGGCTGAGATGAATTCAGTATAGGACAATGGGGTGAGCATTAGAGCTGATAAACTCAAGGCACCCCATGATGTCTGTCAATGTTTGCAGGGTGGGGGTTGGGTGTTAGGGGTGGAAACCCTAATGCCACTTTTCCCTACTTTTGTTACTTTAGTAACAACCCTAACTGATGCATCACAATGTTTTTTTGCAATGAATTTCCTTACTTTTTCAGATAGCATAAACATATCCTTATTTGTCTGTTGGTGCTCAGGGCTCTCTGGGCCCTGTGCGTCCATTTTATAGGACAACAGTGACCAAACTGTCGGCATAGCCATCTTATTACCCTACATTATATACCCTGATATAGAAAATATTTGAATTCATGCCAAAACATAATTCTGAGCAACTGCAGCAATGTTCCATGCCACAGATACAAAAACACATTTTGGGCAGGATTTGAAAAATTACAGCTATGACACACATGAGATCTGGTAGTAAAAAGGCTATGTTGAAAATCTGGGGTCAAAATATTTGAAATTTCTGAAGTTACAAGTAGGCATACCGAAATTGCAACAAATGGTCATAACTGTGGCATTTTTTCATATTTTGACCCCAAAGTTTGAACATAGTCTTCTTATGACCGCACCTCATAAACCCCATAGGTGAAAATTTTCAAATCCATGCCAATATGCAATTCCATGCCACAGGTATAAAAACATATTTCAGGCAGAATATGGAAAATGACAGCTATACTGTTCATGAAGTGGTGTGTAAAAGTGGCTATATTGAATATATGGAGTCACAATATTGAAAATTACCAAAGTTGTATGAGTGCATGGAAAATTTTCAATGAATGCTCATAGTTTGGCCATTTTTAGCAATTTTTTTCACCAAATTTTCAACATGGCCTTTTTGGGACCCCACCTTTTACAGATGAAGAGCTGGGTCCTTTGAATTCTGCACTTCCATCCCTTCATTGAGATAATATAACAGCATTCTTCTTTTATAGTGGGCCCTATCCCTCCACTGAGATAGTATAATAGTATCCTTATTTTATGGTGGGAGCACAGGGTCCTTTGGATTGTGTGCTCCCATCCCTCCATAGATGTGCATATGTATGTAGCTGTGGAAGCATAGGGACCTTTGGCCCCTGTGCTTCCAGTTATAGCACAGCAGTCACCAAAATTTCACCATGCCTATGTTATTACCCCTCCTCATGTTCCCATTACAGAAACCTTTTCAGTCCCCATCAAAACATAACTCTGTGCAAGCACAATGCAGGTGCAAAAATACATTTTGGACAGGATTTTAAAAATGACAGGTGTGACATATATAAGGTTGTGTACTAACAAAGCTTTGTTGCAAATTTGGACTTTAAATATTTACAGCTTTCAAAGTTATGAGCAGACCTAGTGAAATTGCAACAAATAGTTATAACTCTACGATTTTTAATCATTTTGACCCCAAATTTTCAACATAGTCTTCTTATGACCTCACGCATGTGCTCAGTACAGAAAATGCTCAAATCCCTGCCCAAACATAATTCTGCACAACTGCAATGCCATTCTGCTCCACAAGTGCAAAAACACATTTTGGCAAGGATTTGAAAATGACAGCTGTAACATTTATGATGTGGGGTAATAGCAAGGCTATGTTGAAAATATGGGGTGAAATGTAGAAAATTTCCAAAGTTTTGAGCATGTATAGCGAGACTGCAACAAATGCTCATAATGCAGCCATTTTTCAAAATTTTGACCCTAAATGTCCAACATGGCCTTTTGTGGACATCACCTCATGATCATTATGCAAATCCCACTGGAAAGGTGATTTCACCAACCAACTGCAAAATCACCTTTCTGGTGGGAGTTGCCTAATGACAATCATATTGTTCATGAGGTGGGGTCCCCAAAACATCAAGTTGAAAATTTGGGGTCAAAGTGTGAGAAACTACCAAGTTATGTATATAAGTTGAACCCAACCCCATTGAAATACATTGAAGAGCACTTACACAAGTTCATTTTGCAATTGCCAGTTCCAGTAGCAAGATGTGTGTTCAATTGGCAGAGTGGGTCTCAAACCTGGGACCTCCCTTGGTGAGTGGCAGGCAGTGGTGATGTCAGAGAGGTTGTGTGGAGGTGGATGCACAGAGGGTGGTTGGATGGGGCTGCAGGAGTGATCAGTGATGGATCTTTTTTTAAACAACTTAAAGCCTAGCAAAAGACTTCAACTGACATTATTTTCTTTTCAGGGAAAAAAAAATAAACAAAACTGTGACTGTGAGGGAGGATACCATTGCCATCAATTATATCAATGGTACTGGAGGGTGGGGAGTACACTAGACACCAGGAAAAAATTGGGACACTGCTTAAGGGGGACAGTAAGGAGGCGGCAAAAAAAATATTTCCCAGTCAGCCTCACCTTGGTGGTGGGCAAAGCAATGGAGACACTAATAAAAGAAAGGGTGGTAGACTACCTAGTGGACAGTGGATTACAGGACAAAAGGCAGCATGGCTTCATGAATGGGAAGTCATGCCAGAGAGCCTGATAAAGGTATTGAATTGGGTGATGCAGGTGGTTGACTGGGGGAGGGGGCCGAAGGATGTAACCTATCTGAACTTCAGTAAGGCCTTTCAACACTGTCCCTAACTGAAAGCTAGTAAATAAGCTGGGAAGCTTAAAGTTTGGACAGAAAATAAGTAGGTGGGTAAAAAACTGATTGGCAGTCATATGTCAGAGAGTGGTGGTTAATGGGGTGCATTCCAAGGTGAGGGGGTAATGAGTGGGGTACCGCAGGTGTCAGTACTGGGACCCCTCCTTTTTAATATATATATCAGTATTATAGCAGAGGGTCTAGAGGGAAGGGTGTGCCTATTCACGGATGATATGAAAATCTGCAATTGGGTGGTCTACCTGGAAGGGAGGTTGAGGCCATGAAACATGATTTGAGGACTCTTGAGGGGTGATCAGAAACTTGGCAACTGAAATTCAATGTCAAAAAGTGTGCTGTGATGCATCTGGGGCATAAAAACCCATAACAAGTTTACACTCTAGGAGGGGAGGGGAGGAAATCAAGATGGCAGAGCAGGAGAAAGATCTGCGGATTATAATATCAAGCAACTTTATGGTGGGCAGCCAGTGCACCAAAGCGATGGGGTAGGCAAATAGAATGTTGGCATGCAATGGGGGGCATAACTTGCAGAAGGAGGGGGGTGCTGATGCCTCTGTACAAGGCCATGGTGAGGCCACATCTGGAGAATGGGGTCCAGTTCTAGAGACCGCACCTATGCAAGGACATTGATGGGGTGGAGAGTGTTCAGAGAAGGGCAACCAAGATGGTGCACAGTATGCAGGGGATACCATACAAACATAGGTGGAGAGAATTGGATCTGTAATCATTGGAACTAGAAGGGAGAAGGGGGACATAATTGAAACTTTTAAATACATGAAGAGGAGCAATAAGGTAAGGGAAGGGAGCTTGTTCAGAAGGAAGGAGGTGGCTAAAACTAGAGGGCATACCCTAGGATTGGAAGGTGAAAGATATAGAGGCAATATGAAGGGGCGATTGTTCTCAGAGAGAGTGGTGGAGGACTGGAATAAACTACCAGACGAGGTGGTGGAGGGATTTAAGAAGGCAAGGGACAGACATATGGGTTTGGGGAGTGGGGGGAAGGATGGGGTCCATAAGAGTGGAGATGAGTAGGGATGGGGGGAATGGGAAGACTTAATGGGCTGATGAAGTCCTTTTCTGCCATCAGAGTTCTGTGATTCTGTGTGACCCCCAAAATAAATAAGTGAGTGGGGACAAACATAAATAAATATATATATATATCTATATATATATATATATATTAGAGGCAAAAAAACTCTGTTCAATGCATCAGTTAGGGTTGTTCCACAGTGACAAAAGTGAGGAAATTCGGTGTTAGGGTTGAAAACCCCCCTTGGACCCCCCAGCCCAGCCCCCAACTGGCATCAGGGTGCGCATTGGGGTCGTCGGCCTAACTCTCACCCCATCACATGTGTAAAGAAGCAGAGGTATAGGAGAATGGGGTGAGAGTTAGGACCAATGACCTCCAACGCACCCCGATGCCGGTGGGGTGGGCTGGGGGTCCACAAGGTTTTCAACCCAACATAGAATTTCCTCACTTTGTCACTGTGGAACAACCTAACTGATGCATTAAACAGAGTTTTTTGCCTCTAATTTCCCTTCTTTGAGAATGATGACGACAAATAGTGAAAGTAATGCAGTGGCGGGAGCACGGAGCCCTTTTGCCCTGCGCTCCCACCATGTGATGTCTTGTGACATAGTAACAGGAACAGCAACACAAACAGAAGTGCCAACAGTGGCACACATGGAAACATAAATGGTAAAGGAAACGTTAATAGAAACGCAAGCGCAAAGTGATGCCAAAGCAAACAATGATGCAAACGGACATTGAAGCATGTATGAAAGCACAACTGGTAATGTGAACAGTGATGACAGTGGTATTTTAAGTGGAAATGTTAAGTGTCACAGCAAAAAGAACATGAAAGGGAATAGAAACAAAAATGCAAGCATGATTGCACCGTCTAGCATAAACCAATGTCGCTTTGCTACGGTGCCACAATAGTAAACACAAATGGTAAAGTTAACATGAAGAATAATGCCAAAGGAAACAGAAATGGAAATGAGAACAGAGGTGCGTACGGAAACGCAAACCGTAACGTGCATGGCCACGGAACCGCAATTGTTAATGCAAATGGTAACAGTAACAGCAAAAATAACGCCAAAGGAAACAGAAACAAAACAGAAATGCAAGCGAGTATGAAAACGCAAACCGTAATGCACGTGGATGGTACCGCAATTGCAAATGAAACTGGTAATGGTAACAGCAACAATAACGCCAAATGATACAGAAACGCAAGCGAAAATGCAAACCGTAACGCACACGGTGGCATAGACAGTAATGGTGCCACAAACGGTAATGGAAATGCAACAGGAAATGCTAACTGGCACAGTAATGAAAGGGCACACCCTTCTTTTCCCCCAAAAATGCATTGGAAAACACAGTGAAAACAAAGAATGTATACATAACAATGGGCCTTGGAGCAGAAAATGAGGATTCGGAATAATAAATTGCTTATATCTCAGGAACCGTATGACGTAGAAATAAAATGTAAATTTCATATGAATTATGACTTTCCTGGCTAGTTTTGGACTTAGCCCCCAATGAAAAGTCCATATCTACGCATGTTTCCGAGATCACGGGCTCAAAAACACGACAGAAGCGCGTAACGTTATCCAAAGTGGAAAAAGTGTTAACTCCGGAGTGCAGTCACTGTGCTGCCCTGTAATATTTTTTCACCAAACCACCAAAAGGCACATCAGTGGGATGTTGGCTTTCTTCTTTCCAAATTTCAGCCCAAAAGACCAAACCATTATTTTGCAGCAGGGCGGCAAATGATTCCTGTAATGTGGCGGACGCCGTAATGTTACCCTATGGGAAAAAGTGTCAACGTTGGAGTGCCGTAACTTTGCCGCCCTGTAATATTTGTTTCACCAAAACACTGAAAGGCTATGAGATGCTGGCTGTGTTCCCTCCAAATTTCATCCCAAAAGACCAAACCGTTCTTTTGCAGCAGGGTGGCAAAGAATTGCTGTCATTTTGCCTGAGCCTGGAAAAGTAGTGTCGCAATTTGCTAAAGCTTTCACAAAAATTTGTGACACTTTCATAAGTGCGACACTACTTTCCGAAAGTACTTTTTCCAGAAACTTGAAAAACATATTTCTAGGGTGTTTAACCTCAAAATAAAGACATGCCTAGCATCCTCAGGGTCCGACTAGGTAAACAGAAAAAGAATTGTGTTGCTAGAGGGTCCCAAATTTAAATGCCAAGCATTTTTCTGATCACCAACTGAAAACAAAATGGTGAAATGCGAAAGTAAAAGGGCCATTTGTGAAAGTAAAAACTGCATTTGCGAAAGTGTCGAACTTTTTGTTAACTTTTCCCATTGACTTATAATGGGAACTTGTTTTTTGAATAACTTTTGAACCGTTCAATATTTTTTCACAAAATCTTCAAAAGGCACATCAGGGACTCTGGCTGCATGTTTCCTGATGTTTTCACACCAGTCGCACAAACTGTGCAACCTGTAGGTGAGAGCAAAGAAATTACAAAAAAGCGTAATTGCGCAATTGGTTGTCGCTTAATAACTCCACAGCTGTATATCTGACCAGTACGAAACTTGGCAGATCCCAAGATCAACCATGCCCAATTGTGCATACCAAATTTCAGGCAAATCTGTTGAATGGTGGCAAAGTTATTAAGGTACAAAATTTGACTCTCTAACCTTAAAGGTGCTACTCAACCCTAACTATGGTAGCACTACCGTGCTATCATTATATATATATATATATATATATATATATATATATATATATGTATATATCTATATATATATATAGATAGATAGATACATAGCTAGATATATATATGTATATGTAAAACACAAAGGACCTTACTGCGTAAGCACTGAGACAAGGGTTGCCCCAAAGGACATTGACCGGGAAGCCTAGTTTCAAAGAAATACAAAATCACACGTACCCCATAATGCAAAACATAATGGGCTGTATATGCAGATTACCACAAAATGTTAGGATGATTCAACTTTAAGCAGGAATGTATAGTGCCAACTGTATTTTTGGATACCTTAGTTAGAAAACAAAAATTTGAATACTGATTCACTCTGTAGTTTTGCCTTTAACACCCGTAACAGTTTTAAAAAGCATTTGTGAATGCTGAATGTTCGCCGCTGGTATTACTGTTATTCTGGGTCATTCTTGTACACATTTTTACTGTATATTTACCCAGGACAGAGAAGATGAGATGCATATCTCATTTTCAGTGGTGTCCTGCTTTGACACATTGTTAGATTGTAATTACCCAGGACAGGGCAGCTGAGAGGCAATATCTACTTTTATGTGAGCTCCCACATTTTGACCCCAAATATCCAACAGTCTTTTGATGGCATGACATTATGGTCAATACAGGTGCAATTTTTAAAATCTCATTTGAAAGATGATTTCACATTGCGACTGTGGAAATAAGTTCCAGAGGGAATTTGAAAAATGACGCCGGCCATGTTCAGGTGGTGGGGTAACACAAGGGATATGTTGAACATTAGGGGCAAAAATCTGCAAAATTAGTTACGAGTAAATGTTGGAAATAAATGTATTTCCTCATAACTTAGTTGGCTTTTCACATTTTTACTCCAAATTTTCAACATGATCTTTTTATAACAACTCTTTCTGAGCAAGACAGGTGCCATTTATAAAATGGCTGAAATGTCATTTTGTGCCACAAATGCTAAAACACATTTGGGGTAGAATTTGAGCAATGACAGTTGTCACATTCATGAGGTGGTGTGAAAAGAAGGCTGTGTTAAAAAGTTGGGGTCAAAGTATTGAAAATTGAAAGTGTTTGTGGGTATCTCCACTGAGTTATAAGCCCTTATATAAAGGTATAACAGAGACTGCAAAGCTTTAAAACCTAACTACTAAAATTGCAACAAGTACAGACATAAACATTTTTTTTTTCGGATCTATTTATTCACCATTCTTCAGGGATCTCTCTCCAGCATTCTCTGGCCTCTGGAATCTACCTCCCACCTGAGACATCCTTCTACTCCCTCACTCCGACCCGGCATCCCCCCCCCCAGCTCTGAAACCCCTGAGGTGGGGCTGCCCTATCTGTCCAGAGTGCTCTATCTACAATCCAGAGTGTCGGGTCAGGTGAGACAGGCCTGGATAGGAGAGTGCCTGATATTGGGAGTGTGGTCTTAGGCAGAGGTGCCTTCACCTATCCCCAAGTATGGGGTTTTCCTTTTTTCCTCCTGAGGAGTGCAGCATGCAATGATGCCTGTACATGACTGAGCTGCTGGCATCTGCCGCACTCCACCCTTTATGTTGGTCAGTGATCCTGTAGTACCCCCCAATCTTCATCAGGGGCCGCCAGGACACCAGGCATCCCTGGATCCCTCCCCAGGGAGAGGAGAGTTGTCCTCCGGACACTTTATCCTCTTACTCCCCTGCCGACTCCCGGCCACTTGAGTCCCAAACCCAGGTCACCGGTGTGGCGTCCACTGCCTCAACCCTCAGTGCCACTGAGCCAGCTAAACCTGTTAGTTTTAAGAACAGTCTCTAGGGAGGCAGTATAGTGCAGTGGTTTAAGGCTCTAAGCTGCAAATCTGGAGACCTGGGTTTGAATCCCACAGCCCCCACTTGCATACTGTGTGACCGTGAGCAAGTCACTTAGCTTCCCTGTGCTCCCAGGTTGCACCTGTAAACAAGCTTTCAGCTTAGTGTGTCTCACCTGGTTAAACAATTGGAAAAAAAAAGAACAATTTCCAAAGTAATCTGGGGATATTGGTTAATACCTCAGCAATGACCACTCTCATGGTTGTAAGAATGGTCGTGGGCATATTCCGAATGTATGAGAACTGATAACTAAAGGGGAGCAATTCTGACATCATAAGAATGTTAGTCAAGCCACTCTTGCAACCATAACAGTGATCTCAGTGGCAGCATGAATACATTATTGATCAAGGTTGTTCAATGATATATTAAAATTAAAAACAAAACTTCCTTGAATGAGTAAGTTCCCATGGCATCTGTGTGGGAGACACACTTTACAGAATAAGTGTCTCATCTGCAGGGGAAAGGAGCGCTCTGATTGGTCTGAGATGATCACTTTATCTATAATGCTGACAACTGAATGTTTGACACCCATGACAATTTCTTTTCACCTGTTTCTAGTAGATTGACACCCCCCCCCCCCATAACAGGCTACGGCATTTATTTCCTTGCACCCCCTAAGTCTACTGCAGTAGCACCTCTTTCTTTGTTGTATCCCTATTTATGTAATTTTCTACTATCATGGGTCTACTATCATGGGTAGGCTGACCATGACAATATCTTAACACCCTTGTGCTATCCCCTTTATAATATTCCTTTCCATCCCTTGCCTTGTAGTCTGTCCTCCAACTGTGGTAATTGTCCTATATGTCTGTTTATGGGTAGCTGAAAAGAAACAGAAAAACCCGGATATATAGACAGGGCATCTGTTATGGATTATTTTTAAGCTGCAGTTATTGTACAGCTATATGTTTTGGAAGTGCACAGCTTCATTTAATATGCAGGACAAGGTTTGTTACATTACTAAACTTTGATGCTGAAAACATGCCCTGTAATGGCTGAATGCCCAACAGTCCTGTAATATTGTTCAAATAAGAAAGGACACACTGCCCTTTTGCATTATTGTTCTGTTTTGAATGAAGTCCACAAAGTGCCCTGTGGTACAGAAGTATACTGTAGCAAAGGAGAGAACATCCTGCCGCTAAGGGAGAGTGGTAAAAGTTGTGAAAATTACTTCTTCCATAGCTGCATGATTTTCCCTGTAGCAGCCTAGTATGCATAAGTTAAGGACTCGCCTGTTTGGAGGCAAGCAATTGTTTTCCAGTCTTGAGTACCGCTTAGCTCGGCTAAATCCAGAAAGTGAAGTTTTCACTTTCCCTACAAAAAGGGAAATAGTGCCAACAATTGTTGACAAATAAATAGGGCTATAGAAAGAGGGGAAAAAAACTCTAATTAGAAGTGCCCGAGGGAGAACTTTAGAATGGGACGAGAACTATAGGACCACTGGGTAAAAATAAAGCTCGAATGAAAAGTTTACCGACAGCTTGAAATTTCAGCCGTCGGGTATAGAAGCCCAAATACATTTGAAGAGCTTTTTGAGTGGTGTTTATAAGAAATGAATATGTAATGAAATGAAACTCAGAAGTATCAACAGTATAATTAGATATAAGGTTTGTTATTGCCTTTTACAGCATAAAAAATCGTTTGCTCTTACCTGAGCACCGCTGACAAGTGAAATGGGTTCTTACGAGCCGTCGGCCCCAAAAAGAGGCTGTTTTGTAGAACTTTCCTGCTGTCATTCAGACTGAGAAGGGGCGGAGTTTCAAGGCTGACAGACAATTAAATAGCAATGCTGTATAAGATGTTCTTACGTAATTTGAGGGAATAAGGAAATGTTTTATTGTTATCTGATACTTTCCATCTGTCTATGCAGTCAGGCTGATCCTCCAACATGTCTGTACTAGAGGAGGAATGACTGTTTTTTAGATAAGGGGCGGATCAGCTGACCTGATGATGCTGTAGGGACCTGTATCACAGCCCTTGCCGGGGGGGTTCTTATGGTTCAAAAGAAAGAACCCCCCTTTTGAAACTCTCCCCTTTTTTTCATAATTTGTGACATTTTTTTCATTATTTCTTTTTATTTTGTGACTGTCACAGAGTGCTTATGCACACATGATGAACCCCAGCACTTTTTCTCTGCATGCATGCCCTTCCCATGTGTTACCAATCAGCTCCCTCTGTGCCAGTAAGATGACTGGAGCTGCTTTGTGAGTCTTTCTCCGCACTGTCCCCCTATGACTGGCTGGCCAACTGCAGTTCACATCAGCATCGTGAATGTAACTGGAATACAGCACGGCCACTGCACACAATTCACACTGTCAGTTAGCACTTGAGGAAGATGGAGCATGGTGGCAGGCTCAGAGACGATGTCTCCAGGAGAGCAAAAAAGAAGTAGAGGACCTCGACTTATAATATTATCAGTCACCAGCACATTTTTCACATTTTTGGGATAGTGCCTAATATCCATGAATATGGTGCATAAAATGCACTATCTGAGTTTATTATCCTGGGTAAATGTATCCAGTCCCCTTGGTTAAAACTCCATCTGAGTCTCGGGATAGCCTGCAAATTGAATAGTGCACTATCCACAGAACCCTGTTCAAAATACACAGAATGAGGTGCTCTGCTCTATTGCCGGCCACTATTGCCAAAGATTTGTCTCTTAATAACTGCATATCAAGGGATAGGCTGTGCAGTTGAACAAGGGAGCTGTTCGGTGGGTGGGCTGAAGATTTAGAAATAAATTACTTAAATCCTCCTCTATACAAAGTTGTCATGTTTCATATGCCTGTTTTAACTTTTCATAAGTTAAGCAAAAGAGGTCCCACAGTGGAAGGCAATGCAAGTGTTTGGAAGAGGTCTGGCTGGGCTCTACACCACTTCCCATCCTCTCTGTTCTCCTCCTTGGTCCTGTTGCCCCCAGTAACCATTATTCCCTTCATTATGTCCCAGCCCTACTTGAATCCTCTGATTGTTTTTGCACCCACCAATTCAGCTGACAGACTGTTCCAAAGTTCCACCACCCTTTCCATGAAGTAGTACTTCCTCACATCTCTCCTGAACCTACCTCCTGTTAATTTCCATTCAACATCCATGTGACCGCGAATTGGTACACAGTCTTTATAAATAATACCCCACAGTTCACTTTAATTCCTTTAAGGAACTTGAAGGTCTCTATCACATCTCCCCTCTCCCTTCTGGTCTCCAATGAGTACATATTTAGTGCCTTGAGGCGCTCCTCATAGGATCTGCCTTGCTGTCCCTGAATCATTTTAGTTATTCTGTGCTGCACTGTCTCCAACCTATCCTTATCCTTTCTGAGGTGAGGATTCCAGGACTGGGCACAGTACTCTAGGTGAGGCCTCACCAGGGATCTGTAGAAGGGAAGTATTACCTCCTTTCTTCTGCTATCAATACCCCTATCAATACATCCCAGCGTCCTGCTAGCCTTGCTGTAGGCCATGTTGCACTGACTCAATTGCTTAAATGGTATATTGAGTTGGGGAGGGTGAGGGTTATAGTAAGAGGTAGAGGGCGCTCAGATATGAGTTATATAGACTTAAAATAAGCCACAACAGAGCATACCATAGCCCATGGTTTCTGGGAGCTTATCAGCCCCAGACCCCTGCCCTAGAAGCAAGCCAACAGTGCAGTAAGTTAGTAGTATACAATACACAGCCAAAACCAGCTACAGACTCCACATTGAGGTTCAGTGCATATATGTATACATACACAGACAGACAGACACACACACACACACACACACAATCTGTGCCACTCAGATAGTAATAATTGTCCTTAGAGCAGGAGGTGGAAGGGAGCTCACAGATGAGTTGTTTTGGTTTAAAATAAGCTAAACAATGAGCCACAGAGCATCTAGTACCCCAGAGCTTTTGGGGGCCTGGCACCCCCAGACCCCTTACCTACACACCAGTAGATACAGCTGCAGATATTAAAACTGATAACATAATATATGTGAGACAATGCCTTAGATATATTACAGTAGCAGCATCTTGCTGCGCTCCGGTACTGAATACATATATGTATTCACCCTGAAGCCAGCCAGATAATAATTTTGCTTAGAGCAAGGGGTGTAGAAGATCTCAGATATGACTTCTTTAGCTTCACAATAAGCCACAAAATGCACCACAGAGCATCTAGGACCCCATGGCATCTGGGGTCCTGGTGGCCCTAAGACCCACAGCTTTTTTAAAGGTAGCAGACTGCAAGCTGGGCCGGTAGCGTAGAAGGCTGAGGCGCTGGTGTCTTACCTCATGCTACACTGGTGACCTGGATTTGGGAACAACCTTGGGTCACCAGGGTGCTGGCTTGGGGGGGGGGCTGGAGTGGGATTGAGCCATGGCTCTCCCCTCCAAAGGGGTGGCTGCCCACCTATCCATAGTCTCGCTCCCACTGGGTGGAGGTCCGGTGGGTGAGCAGGTGGTATGGGCAGTGACAGAAGTCAGGAGGGGTGGAAGGGGCCACCGGATCCTGGCATGTGCCTCCATGTGCGTACAGCCATGTGTACGCTGTGGCCCGGGGGGGGTGGGGAACAAAACAGAAAAACGAAAAATGTATATGAAAAAAAAAAATAAAAGGTTGCAGACTGCATAAAAAGAGCCCCCCTTGGAAAAATCCTGGCAATGGCCCTGTGTATAAAAGCAGCAGCCCTAGTGCTCAGAAATGGCAGATCTGCATAGGAGAGTGTTCTAAGAGGTCGTCTAAGAGCACAGAACATCGTAGTTATTTTATACGCAAAAAGTTAACTACTCTGTGGCAGAACTACCAAGGAAGGGTAGTTCTGGAGCTCAAGGAGAGCTATTTTCTTTTGTTATTTTCTTTATTTTAGTCTGAAGTTAAGACTTATTCCTTTTATGGTTTGATTTATTTTTGTATATATTTTTATTAAAAAAAATAGTCCATTGGACAAATAAATATCACATGAAGCAAGTGTATTTTAGACCATATTGGGATGTGTTGTGTCTCTCATTTATCCTACCCATATAACCCGGTCACACTGTTTTTTGGCAATGTATTTTACTGTTACAGTAGATTTCAAAACTAAAAACATTCAAACTAAATGACCCCAAAGGTATCCTCCTTATTAATAAATTCCAAACAACACTAATGAAGACTCAACACCAGTAATGGAGCTGGGTTGGGGGACTGGGGGCAGTCATCACCTTGGACCCCTTGCTGTGAAACTGATGCCCCTCACCAAGATGTGTGTTGATTCCCAACATCATCTGTCTGAGATGATATATTTATTTATACATTTTATTTTTGTGCATTTCAAGAGAAACAGTTACACAAAAAAATACTGTGGTTCAAAGAGCAAGCATTAGTCATTACAGAAATGTCATAATTAGTGTTGTTACGCCTCTCATCCAGTGTTACTCTGTAGGATCGGGTGGGAATTGCTGAAAGTCCAAATTTAAAGATCATAAGACCAGAAATCATGCAAGATGAGCTAACTGCAGCAAAACCATGGATATATTCAAAAATGTCCATAAAAGACAGTAGTCTGGCATTAAACAGTCAGGCAGGCCATAGTACATAACCTATTATTTTCCATGTCATAAAGCACTGTAATATTACTTGACTTGTACTATTGAATTGTGACTGCCTTTGACTGCAACCCACTTCATTACGCCAAACCCGAAAATCACCAGTTCTGCTAGATATTTCCTATAAACCAATGAACTACAAACCCCTCTACAGAACACATCAACATTAAGGAAGCTAGTTGGATACCCTTAAAATAAATCTCTATATTTATAAAAATGAGATGCCAAAGGATACTGGTGTGTAAGACTGAGCAGAGGCCCGAAAAAGCTTACCAGGGGCTAGGAGAGGTATCCCATAGGTAGCTCATCTGTAACTCGAGGCTCCCTGCTGGCTGGGAGGAGACCTGTTATAGAAACACAGTAGCAGTGCTCCCACCACATGGTGGTACCATGTTAAAGTAGATAAGTAAATGCCCACTCAAAAATAGCACTGGCACTGCCGGCCTGTCAGCGCAGTGGTACCGCTGCCACTTGTGATACTGGTGATCTGGGTTCAGTAGTGGGCCTAGGTCACTGGAAGGCTGGCCGGGGGGGAGAGGGATTGATCACCAGATGGGCTGCTTTCCTTCTCCCGGAGGGGTGGGCTGCACTCCTCTCTGCTATTCTGCCAACACCTGGGCGACCACAGGTGGTGTTTGTGCAGTCAAGGAGGCATGCAAGAGGGAGGGGGAGACATCAGCCTAGGACCAGACTGGAGGTACATCTCTGTGTGTCTCCATCTCTTTGGTCCTCCTCGAGCTCTGACATCAGCAGGGGAGGACTGGAACAAGGAAAAATACCCCCAAGGTGGCTCTAGGCGAAGGTCCCTCACACAAAAAAAAAAACACAAAAAAACCCAACAGCAGAAGGACCAGGAGAAGGACTTCAGCTGCATGCTCCGCTGAGGCCTTGGAGGTAAGTGATCACCTCCACCCGGCCCGGGGGGTTATCCGAGTCTCTAGAAACATTGGAGTTGGGCACTATAGAAGTCACTCCTGGTTCCTTCGGCGGCTTAGCCTGATGGGTGCATTGGGGGACTGGAGGGAAGGATCCACCTTGGGTGAGAGAAGGAGGCAGAAAAAGAAAGTAAAAAAAAAAAAAAAAAGACTAGCACAGGCACCGAACAACCCAAAGAGGCAAATTAATAACAAAACAGGTCTTTCCCCTTAGTAAAGTCTAACCAACTTATCGCGGACATCTTTATAGTGAATGCCCACTTATAATTGACAGATCTGCCTTGCCAAAAGCTATGTCCACAATGTTAAAAATCTCATTTATACCATACTCTACAACCCTTGTATAGCAGACACTGTGAGCTGTTCTTTACCTCTGTTAGGTTCCCTGTGATAATGATGAGTGAAAAAGGGAAAGGATGAAAAAAATGAAGGGAAAACAGTGCGGCAACATAGGGTGAGTGGCAAAAAAATAGTGATCGCTTAAATAGCGACAGAAGTGCCACATACACCCCCTTACTAAATATAATCAACTAAGTGGGGGGACTCAACTTTGGGAGGGGGTGAAAAAAATGTAGGTCACCATTTAGATGATTGCTGTTTTTCCCCATTTGCCCAATGTGGCCAAACTGTTTTCCAGCACCCTTTTTGTCCTCACCCTTTTTGCTATCTCCGTCTTCACGAGATACCCCCCTGTTACATGTTGTGAACTGCCTGCTAATCATTCTTTTACTGATGATTCTCTTATAAAAATAAAATGAAAATTATTGTGCAGCTGGTTTGACAGGCACTATAAAGATATCACTCACCTCTCGTGATGCCTGATCCCTGACACTTTTCTCCCAGGGATTACTCTACAGCACATGTTGCCTCTCAGTGTAATCACCCACTCCACCCTTGGTGATTGCTGCCCAGCCCACAGATCCCCGAATCAGTGCAGGTATTGTATAGCAAAATCTTACCAATCTTGTTCACTGCTCACTTCCCCAGTCAGCCATAAATAGCAGTTCCCCATACCCTTGGTTGGCAGAGGAGGTGGTGTGTTATTTTAACTTCAGCGAGTGAGCTGGGGCAAAGAATATTCGAATTTAAGATTTTAGGATATAGCGGACACCGCTTGTAATGAACAAAACCCACTTAGATAAATGTATATGTTATAGGAGGGTTCCACTGTGCCAGTATCCAACCCTATCAATGTAAATACATAGGAATGCACTCATAGAACAATCATCTCCTTCAGCCCCACATAACTGTTTGAGGCAAAGCCTAAGATTACATTTAAAAATTGACCAACATGAAAGTAATTAAACAGGTAGTGAAAACACAAGACAAGTGACTTTTATGTAAGGCATTTCAAATATCACACAGCATTTCAACCTTCCCACTCAGAGTCAAAATGTATGGGACCTTCCTGAGTTTCGAAGTCTCCCTTAATTTTGTCCAAGTACTTTTGGGCTTCAGCTAGGTCAGTAAACAGAAGTGTTGTCTCAGAAAATGAAGCACTTTAAGTCTGAATGGTAGGTGCAACAAATGCATCACTCCCAACTCCTTAAGGTCCAACCTGACCGAATCAAAGTCTCATGCCTTTGCTAGGTGGTGAAGCTGATATTGGGGAAAAAGGTAAATATTTTCTAACAGCTAGAACACAGCTGTTTAAGGGCCTGATGAAATAGTATTTATGCCATGAAATACTGTCCTACTACATCATATGTAATGTTGGAATTACGGGGCGCGTGCCAGCACTCTGCCCCTCTAGCTCTGAAGTGAGCCCCAATAGTTCATACATCACTGCTATTGACTTACAGTCTCTAGCCAATAGCCTATAGCCACTGCCCCTGACAAGGCAGCTTCTCCACTCCTGTAAGCAGCGTGGTGGGGATACAAACAGCTGCTGCTTTGCCACCACTGCCCAGCCCAAGACCCAGCAAGCCACCATCCCTGACAAGGGCAGCTCCTCCGCTCCTGGAAGTGTCTTGGCTGGGATCCAAACAGCCGTCATTTTGCCACCACTGCCCGGCCCGAGACCCAGCAAGGTATGGTATGCTGAGCTCTGGTTTGGATTCCTGGCAATTCCTCCAACTAGCTGCTGATTGCCTACTCCTCCATGCAGGTTGCATGCCATTGGCTGCTCCCTTTCTTTCCACTTGAACTCTCTGATTTAAACTTTTTTTTACTGTGACACCGAACTAGGATTGCTGTATTTTATTTATTTACTGTTAGCCTGCATTTTGGTAACCTTAAAGTGTACAGATCTTTATGAGAGTGTTTGTCACAAACTTTTTACATGTCAATATGTTTAATGTTTAAAAAAGTATTCTGATTCCCTCTCTTTAACCCTCCGTATACTCTCCTTTCTTCTTCTGGCTCTGTGACTCTGCCTTCCGCCAGCTCATTCCCCCAGCACTGCTCACCAGCTCCCTACCCTCCCCACCCACCTGCTATATCTGGACACTTACTTACATAGAAGATTGTTGTTACATCCCCAATCGCCCACCATATCTGGACACTTACTTATATAGATGAATATTGTAACATGGCAGTTCCCTTGTGAATTACTAACTACAGAGTTCCTCATTTTCAAACTATATAATCTGTCCACTAGAGGGCTTAAAATTAACTACTATAGCCCTTCTGCACATTCACTAATACTTGCAGTGCTATGGCCACTGAAATTAACTTACTCTATTGCCATTTCTTTCCTAGTTTTTCTTTAAGTAAACCCTCTTCTACTATTTGTTCTCTCCTCTCCATGACCCCTCACCTATTTCCCAAAATGCTAACTCTCTTCACGGTTACTCCATTCCTCCTGATTCTCATCCTCATCTTACCTACTCTTATGTTTCAACCTACCCAGCCTAAAAATCTGGTTATGCCCTTCACCCAACCCATCTCAATCCATACTGCTATTCTTGTTATAACCCAGACCGCCCCTCTTGAACTCTGGTCTCACTTCTCACATCAACTGACAGCTCTGTTCTCTCAGTACCTAGCTACTTTGCTTTCCTTCACCTTCTAATCTCCTACATACTCATCCCCCTGCCCCCAACATCTCCTAAATCCTCACCCCTTCACAAATGCCCTAAGCTTCACTTCCTCATTGTTGCACTTCTGCTACTCTCATCAGGTAACATCCACCCTAAACCTGGCCCAAATGCCCTGAATTCATCCTATGCCTCCACCACTACTTACGCATCAAACTCCCAAGCACCCCCTGCCCTCCCAAATGGACTGAAAATCATACACCTGAATATTTGCAGTCTAATATCTAAGACTGACCTCCTCTCTCACAAAGGTGAGCTATTCTTATTAGGTGACTTAAATTTAAAATGGCTGTCTCCATCCGTATCTAAGACTTGCAATGACATTATAGCCCTAAATCTTGTCCAGCTCATCCAAGAACCCACTCACCTGAATCACAAAACTCAAAACCATTCCCTGATTGACTGGGCACTCACCTCCCACCCCAATAGAGTTATTAAATCTGGTATCCTCCCTGATTCCCTCACTGACCATCACCCTATCTTCCTGGTAAGAAAGGTCCGCAGACCCAGATTCCCACACAGAATCTTACAACTTCATTCTTACAACTCGCTAGACCTAAACCCCATTCTACAAGATCTTGCCCTCTCTGATTGGGCCCCTCTCACCTCTGCCCCTCTGTAGACCATGCTCTCACCTACTTTAAAGAAAAATACCTAACAACATGGAATACATATGCCCCTTTCAAATGAACTAGAGTTCATGGTAACCATCTTCCCTGAATCACCCCTGAGCTGCTGGCCTGCCTCAGGGCACGCAACAAAGCCTGGAAGAAGCACAAGGTTTCCCAGCTCCCCGCTGATTACACAGTGTGCCACAGGCTAAGACATGTGTGCACTAATGCAACCAGATTAGCTAAGTCAGAGTATTTTAGATCAGCCTTCCTCACCAATATCAGTACCCTTCCAAATTCTGGAAAGTGGTCCAAGCACTCTTCTCCCCCCATCTCACCCCTCCATGCTAAATATTAAAAACTCCCTTGTATCTGACCCATGCCTTGTGGCTAAGGAATTTGACTCCTAATATACCACATGCATTTCAGCCTTTCTAAAGTCCCTCCCCATGTTCGCATCCCCCTCCTTAGGCACTCCTCCCCTTCCCACCGTCCCCCCTTCTTCTCATCAGTCCCCTCTGGTGATGCACTAGATGTCCTGCTCTCTCTCAACCCTTCTAAAGGCTCCTCACCAGATGACATCAACCCCAAGCTCTTATACCTCTCAGCCCCAGCTATAGCCTTTCTTCTATCTCTTATCCTCAACCAACTCTTTCTTGACCTCTACCATCCCTACATCCTGGAAACATGCAGTGGTCCTCACCCTTCCCATGAGCGGCGACCCTACTTCTCCTGGAAACTTTAGCCCTATCTCCCTTCTCCTCACTCTTGCTAAGCTCCAAGAACACTTGGTCCTCTCCCAGCTCACCTCCTTCCTAACTAACTCTTCCTTTTTATCCTGTTCCAATCTGGCTTTTGGAAAAATCAATCCACTACTACCTCCCCTCTTAGGCTCACTGACTCCATCCTTACTGGAATTGACAATGGCCTCATCATCAAGGCTTTCGACACTGTCTCCCACGCACTCCTCCTAGACTCCCTCATGACAGCTGTCCTGTCCACACCTGCATCAACCTGGTTTAGGGTCTACCTCACAGGTAGAACCCAATCTGTCAAGGTCCTAGAGTCAATCTCCCCTCCTCTTCCTATAATTACTGGAATCCCTCAGGGCTCAGTGCTTGGTCACATTCTTTTCTCCATTTTCCTGAATGACCTTCCTTTAATCTGCTCCCCATCTTCCCCCATTCACATGTATGCCAATGATACCATCTTGTACACTTCCAGCTGATTTTGCAACCACTCTGCAGCATGATTTCCACCAGATTTAGCTGTGGTTTTCCTCCCATCAACTCTTCCTAAATGCCAAGAAGACAGTCTTCATGACCTTTGGCACCAGGCAGAGACTCTCAAGGCTCCCTGGCCTGTCTTCCTTCCACACCCTGGATGGGACAACTTTAGAGGATACCACCTCATTCAGTTACCTTGGGGTTTGGCTGGATCAACACCTTAACTTCTCTGGACATGTTGATGCCATCCTGAAAAAACTGCACCCCAAGCTTGGTGCCTTATATAGGAACCGTAGTAGCGTCCCTCCTACGGCCAGGAATGAACTTGTCCAGAAGATGATACTCCCCATTTTTGACTGTGATGTAGTTTATGGTGCCACACCCAAGTCATCCCTGGCCAGATTGGACACCCTCTTTAACTGCTTCTGTCACTTTGCTCTTGATGCTCCCTCCTGGACCCATCATTGTGAGCTCTATCATGCCTTGTCCTTTCCCCCATTTGCTAACAGGCATTTATTTATTTATTTGTAAAAAATTGGTTTACAACCTTTGAGCAAGAGGCTCATTTCCAAAGGTACCTCGTCACATTGAGGACAGACAGAACAAATTTAGGTTACAGAATACAAGTCACTGACTTAGAGTTACACAGAATGATTTCATACATTATACAATTTAGTAGCAGTTACAGTGATACAGCTGAGCACATGGTGGTTTTAACAGAAGCAGGATGCATAGGGGAGAAGTGGGGAGGGGTGAGGTGGAGTGCCGCCCAGTGGGCATTGTCAAGTGTAGAGAGATCGAAGCCCCATTTAGAGACAGGAGCAGCTGCGAGTGTTAAACAGCTGGCTCTGAAGGGCGATTTTGAAGTTGGAGATTATGGGGGCATTGGAAATGGGAGCAGGGAGAGAGTTAAACCAGGATGGGGCTCTGTAGCAGAAGGACCTCTGACTATGGGTGGTCCTGGATCTGGGGACCAGTAGAATGGTCTTGTTGGAGGTTCGGGTTGTGATAGTGGGTGGGGTATGGTGGATGGAGGCTGTCACCCCGGAAGGGGAGAGCCCAAGTAGAGTTTTTTTTGTGAGGAGACAGGTTTGGTAGTGTAGCCATTCATCTAGGTTAAGGAGTTTTGCCTCGTCATAGAGTTGAAATGTATGTGTGAGCCTAGGGGCACCAGTAATCAGCCTGCAGGCCTTATTTAGGGTGCGGCAAATTTTGTTGAGGGCAGTAGTGTCGGCAGCACCATAAACTGGCAGGCCATAGTCTACAAGGGACAGTACTGAAGACGTGACAGCAAGTCGGAGAGCATCACGGGGGAGGCAATTTTTATAGTGGTAGAGGATGCCAAGCTGTGTGTTAGTGGCGGATGCAAGGGCATCGATGTGGGTGTGGAAGGTGAGGGCTGAATCGAAGGTAACCCCAAGGTATTTGTAGGAGCAGACTTGTTCAAGCGGTTGTTTGGTACTAGGGAGGATAAGGAGTGGGTAGTTGCAGGCTTTGTTTTGGGGGTGGGCGAAGAGCATTGTTTTGGTTTTTTTGAGATTAATGATGAGTCTGTGCTTCTTAAACCAGGCTTTGGCATCATTGTAGGATTGTTGTAGAGAGTCCTGGAGGGAGATGGGATTGTGGTGGGTGGCAAAAATGACAGCAGCATCTGCATACATAAGAATTTTGCCCGAGCAAGCACTGGGCAGGGTGTTTAGATAGAGTGAAAAGAGTAGGGGGCCCAGGATGGAGCCCTGGGGTACCCCTGAGTAGATGGGATGAGTTTCAGAGAGTGTCCCATTGATTTTGACACACTGGGAGTGAGCGGATAGATAGCTTGAGCACCATGCGAGGGGGCCAGCAGAGAAACCAGTGTGGCAGAGGACATCCATCAGAAGTGGGTGGGAGACAGTGTCGAAGGCCTTTGAGAAGTCAACGAACACTGCACCAGCTAGAGAGCTGGCGTCCAGGGAGGAGTGTAGGAAATTGGAGAACTCAACTAGTGCTGTGCTGGTACTGTGACCAACATGGAAACAGTGCTGCTCTGGGCATAGGATGTTATGCTTAGTCAGATATTCAGAGATTTGAATGGCCAACACTTTTTCTAGGGCTTTGGGGGGGGGGATGGAGATTGGTCGGCAATTGCCGGTGGAGGACCTGTCGCCCCCTTTATGAATGGGTGTGACTATGGCTGTTTTCCATGCAGTGGGGAATTGCCCCAGGCAGAGGGATCGGTTAAGTAGGCTGGTGAGTGGGGTAAGGACTTCATCCAACACAAGCCAGAGAATACTGGGGTCCAGGGAGTTGCTGCCGGGACTATTGCTATTTAAGGCTTTAATTAGGAGAGGTCTGACTTCCTGGGCAGATACCTTGTTTAAGTGGAAGCTGGGGCGTTGGAGGACAGGGGGAGGTAGGCTGGGAGGAGGGTCAAAAAATTACTGGGGAGGACAAAGCTAAGGTCAGTAAAGGAGGTGTTTAGGCAGTTAGCAATGCAGGCCGGGTCGGTGGAGGTAGAGCCATCAATAGTGAGCTGGGATAGGGAAGGGGAGTGTGATTTCCCATTTAGCTGTTTAATGTTGTCCCAGAAAGTCTGGGCACACCCCCAGGAGGAGGTGAGGGTGGCCTGGTAATGGTCTGCCTTGGCTTTACGGATGGCCCATGAGCACCTGTTCTGAGCAGTATTGTAGGCCTGTCTATCAGCCATCCGGCCCGTTTCAGTGGCAAGGTGCCAGAGGTTATCCCTATTTCTGAGCATTTGTAGTAGGGCAGGGGTAACCCAGAGTGCATGATGTTTTTTGGATCGAATTTTGGTGAGCGGTGCAAAGAGGTCACAGGCCTTGTTAAATGTTTGGGAGAAAAAGGCGAGGGCAGCGTCAATGTCAGGTGCGTGATGAATGGGGGACCAATTCATCTGGGAGAGAAACTGCTTGAGTTTTTTCAGCTCACCAGGGTGGAGGCGCTTGCAGAGTGTGGTCTGGCCTATGGGTTTGGGAGTGAAAGCCGCCCAAAGGAATAGGAGATAGGGGAGTGGTCACTTAGGGAGTCTGCGAGGACCTGGATGTTATGGATTTTTTGGGGGCGGTTGGTGATAATTACGTCCAGAAGGGTACTGGTTCCTTTCTTTGTGTTTACTCTAGTGAGCTGGGAGATGAGTTGTGTCAGGTCTTGGGCAGTAAAAGAATCTCGGATGGTGGAAGAGGAGGCACTGAGCCAGTTCACGTTAAGGTCCCCCACTAGGATTTGTTCCGCCTTGTGGTGGAGGGTGGCAAGATATTCTGTTATAGATATCAGCGCTGGGTTCTGGTTCTTTGGGGGAACGTAGGCAGTGGTGAGATAGATAGTGCCCCTGGAGGGGTCAGGAGTGAGTTTAAGGATAAGGGCCTGGGCCCCATTCATAAAACGGGGGCAGGGAGCACTTGTCTGATGATTGTGTCCCGGGTATAGATCGCACAGCCACCCACGCGTTTTCCTACTCGGTCCTCCCGGTATAGGGTATAGCCTGGAAGGGAGACAAAGGAATCTGGGGTGGCTTTGGACAGCCAGGTTTCAACCAGGGCTATGATGTCTGGTTGATGTAACATGGCCCAGCACTGGAGGGCATCAAATTTTTTCAGTAGGCTGCATATGTTCATGGAGGCTATGCGGAGACCAGTGGACCTAGCAGGTGGGCTGGAGGGGGCAGGGCCTGGGTTAGGATGTATATTTCCAGATAGGAGTAGTAGGAAGACCAAGACTCTGACCAGGGGGTGGCAGTATGTCAACTTCCGGGGGATACGCTGGGATGGGGAGGAGGCCATAGGGGAACAAGGAATGCGTAGGGTTCGAAGGGTCGGGAGGGCGAGGATGAGTTGTGACCATGGGGATCCAGGGTAGGCATCGGTGGGGTAGCTGGGGGGTGGGTGCCATGGGCCAGGGTACATGGTCAGTGAAGGGTGGGATCGGACTAAATCAGGGAGAGTTGGGGGTGCTGATACAAGTGGGCCTGGGGAGATGTCTGGCTGATGGGATGTGGGTACTAGTATGTAAATGAGGGGCAGACATTTGAGGAGGAGGTGTACAGACATAATGCCTAAGGTAGCAGCAGGGCAAAAAGGTTCAGGTATCTTGGCTGCCCCTCAGAAAGCGTGGATACCACTTTGGAGTAGTGGTAGTGTCACGGGCTCTGGTGGACAGGGTACAAGGTTCGAGACCCTGGTAGGGCGGGTGAGACTAGGACCTGGGTGAGAATGGGGATCCACGTTCTGGGGATTCAGGGCAGGCTGGGTTTGGGCCAAATCCAGGGTGGAAATAGTGACTCCTAGTGGTTACTGCGGGTCTCTCCCACTATGCCAAACTCACCTCCAAATACTGGTTGGGTGGACTCCCTGATTACCTCACCACTTCTCTCTCAACCCCACCCTCACCTCCCCACTCCCTCAGGTCTTCTGACACTCGTACTCTGGTAGTCCCCTGCCGCTCCACACTTATTGGTCAGTCTGCCTTTTCCTGTCACTTCTCTAAAGCCTGGAACTCTCTCCCCCAACAAATACACTGCTCCTCCTATTCCTACTCCCTTGGATCAGCCCTACACAACTACCTCTTCTCTAACTGTTCCTGCTATAATCCACCTTAAATTCCCCCTATAATTCTGTTCCAATAGTATCCAACCTCTTCTCTCCCTTTACTCAAATTCTATCTCCATTACCTCTATGACCTCCATTATCTCTATTCTACTTCTCTCCCATTACCCAAATTCTATCTCCATTACCTCTATCCTACTTCTCCTTACCAGCCCTCTCTTTCTTCCTCCCTCCCCCCCGTCCGCTCTGCTTATTACCTGCTTCCCTCCTCTACCTCTGTCTTGATCCACCCCCTGGCAGGGTTCTCAGCATCCTGGAGGGGCCAAATCTTAGTGGGCTTCTCTCATTCTTTTATCTTTCTTCACCCACCTCTATCTCTGCCTGTCCCAACCCGTGACAGGGTTCTCAGCATTTTGTAGGGATTAGATCTTGGAATGCCCTCACCTCCCTCCCCACTTTTCTTCTACCCTTTGCTACCTTCCTCCTTCTCCTCTTCACTACTTGGTACTAACCTTCACCTTTATCTCTGCCTTGTTCTGACCCCTGACAAGGTTCTCAGCATCCTGAAGGGGTTAGAACTTGGTAAGCCACACACTTCCCCTTACCTCCTTTCTTCCACCCTCTTCAACTCCCTCCTCCTCATCTCCCTACTTTGCGCTCAACTCCACCTCTATCTTTGCCTTGATTCGACCCCTGGAGGGGTTCTCAGCATACTAAAGGGATTAGATCTTGGTATGCCTCTCATCTCCCTTCCCTTCCCCCTCCCCTCCTTATCCCCTCTTCTATCTCCCGTCCTCCATCCTCCTCTCCACTACTCTGCACTTATACTGATAGCCCCTAAATCTCTATTGCACTTGTAGTTATTTGCACTTCTGGTGTACCATAGCTAATTGTACTGTCTGTGCTACTCCATACTGGTTTGCCCTATACCGAAACTGCTATATTCCATTCAGGCATTGTCTACTTACACAGTCAATGAGCTTCTTAGTTGTTTGCATTCAAATGTGAATTTTGTGTTATTGTATCTATCTCAGTAGTCTATCCTCCTGTACCTTAGTTCAAAACTGTTAACATTCCATTCTGTCATTGCTTACGTTACAGTTTTCATGCTTCTTAGTGGTATGTATTCAAAGGTAAATTTTGTGTTATTGTATCAAATCTCTGTAGTCATCCTCATGTTCCTCTACCCCCAGGCCACACCATGAGATGAGCAACTTGTTCAGTGTGCCTTCCTGGTGAAACATTTCATAAATAAAATATAAATAAAGAAATAATAGGAAGGGGGCTCAATTAAAAGATAAGGCCTTATAGGCCCCCTAGCTCCCAAAACTCATAAAGTGTAATTCAACACTGATCATGTGTGTGCTGAATTAAACAGAAGAGTGGACCAGTGGTATGAACCACATCATTTACTTTAGCACATGCTGACTAGATCCCCCAGGTTAGGAAAACTCAACAGAGAGAAGAACTGCCTTGATTTACTCTTGCATGCACTAACAGGTATTAGGACAAGTCCTACTCCCCCTTCTTGATTATAGAGATGTCATATACCCCACAGAGTCTAAAGTCACTTGGATTTCAGTGTATAATAGGTTTCACAGATTTTTCCCTACATAGAATTATAAAATGGGTACAGAGTTTCATCAGTTCTGATTGACTGCTACAGTTTTTTAGTCATGTCCACCAGGGCATAACTGTACAACTGACACCACTTGTGCCACATAAACTACAGCACAATGTGAAATCAGTGCTCTCCCACTGCTGCTCCTCAGGTAACGTCCCATGGAACTGCAACAGCTACACGGGATGGGGGGGGGGTGGTACCAACAGAAAAACCAGAAAAATACAACAGCCTGTTGTATAGTGGTGGAAGTGGAGTCCACACAGTCTGTCATCACCAAATATGTTGTCAGTTAGTTAAATGTCCTGTGAAATAAATGCCTAACCTGGGCTAGTGAAGACGTGGCTTCCAAAAAAAAACATATTCACTCCTCTATGGGATCACCACTTCTGCTTCTCCACTGCATCTCTCGTTCAGATGAGGGTTTTTTTTTTGTGTGTTCAACTGCAGATTTCAATATGTGATGCAGAGCCAGCAGCCAAAACTGTGTCCAGGGAAGCGCTATGACAAAAGCACCAAATACAGTGGCTGGCAGGCAAGGGACATGCTTGTGCTCTCTCCCACTCCATTCAGTATAACTGAAACTGGCTAGGCTTTCACTCGGTTCTCCACTGGCTCACCAGGCCAGCTCCTCCACCATGTGTTTCAGGTGTTTCAGACCAGTTTCTTTTTAAACATTCCAGGCTTAAATGGTTATGGTACAGCTGGCAGCAGTGATCAGAAAACCACTAAATATGGTGGCTGCCAAGGCACACACTCACTTCTGCTCCCTGAGTAAAACTCGCTGGATGGGTACAGGGTGATCAAAAAAAAGAGAAAAAGCATATTCTAAAGGATTTTGTGTGTTGGGGTGCATATTCTAGAAGATTTTTGTGAGGGTGGAAGGAACAGACATACATCACAGCCCCTTACTTAATATTCATCAAACATATCCAGTAAAACACTATGAATGACAGGGACTATTTTTGTTGTTCTTTTTTTCTGATATCATTTTTTTACTCTTTTTATGTGCACTTTTAATTTTTAACTGGGGGATCCATTTTATAAGTGGAATAAAATACTCTAAGGTGTGATTTATGGCCTGATAAGAGCACTTCCCAGGAGCTAAAGGCACTCAGCACAATCGCCTCATGCCTCATTACACACCTGGAGTGTGCTCTTATCAGGCCATAAACCACACCTCATCATGTCTTATTCCTTACATATAAGTAGCACAGTCACCTTGACTGAATGGGCCCATCATCTGCACGTATGTGATATGCATAAGGGAACCATAGTGGTAGGAGAAGGGGGGGGGGTTAAAACTAGAGATCAAGTAGGGTCTGCAGTGTTACAGTAGGTAGGGAAAATTAACAGGCTAGGTAGGCCAAGCAGTCCTTATCTGCTGTCAAATTCTGCCTTCCTGTGTTTCTATCTGCAGGGATGACTGATATATCTTCTCCATAAGTGCATTCCTGCCTGTTCCCTCCCTACAAAAATTACCTGTTATCTGCAGCCCCTACATTTTCTCCATAAGATCTATGGGCACCTAGCTGGATAGTGCCTAACTGTAAGGCAGTAAAAATTGCAGCAGACAGACCTCCTTTGAGTCCCAGCTGAGCAGAACAAACGATCACCCTTCCCCGACTAATTCCTAACCTTACCACTTTCAGAAAGCTGCTAAGAAAGATGAAGGACCCCTATAGATGTTCAAGCAGCTCAATTCAATGTCTTACCCAATTCACCCCTGACCCAAGCACTTTCATGAGACATGTTAAATTAAAGAGCTTAATATGCGATCTACTATGGTTGGCAAAAATGCATCGGTCCAATGCTCACAATCCTGATGCTGGGTGCCCGACACACGGTTGCCCGACATCGGGATTTTACCCATGACAAGTGTATTGGGGGGCTTTGCCCCCACTCCCCAATGTGGGGCTCTGCCCCCAGACCCCCCATACTTAAGGATACTAACTCTGCCATGGGTAAAATCCCGATATCAGGCAACCATGTGTTTGGGCACCCAGTTGAGTTGTGAGCGTTGGGCCGATGCATTTTGGCAAATGAAATTACTCCCCTTAATATGTACACCCCTGAGGAAAGGATGGAGAGGGGGGACATGATAGAAACTTTCAAGTACCTCAAGAGAATCAACAAAGTCCAAGATGGGAGCATCTTTGAGAGAAAGAGATGTGCAAGAACAAGAGGGCACAGTTGGAAGATAGAGGGTGGGATGGCTCAGGAGCAATGTCAAAAAGTACTTTTTCACAGAGAGGGCAGTGGACGCATGGAGGAGGTCGTGGGGTCAAAAAGAGTGGGGAAATTCAACATTGCATGGGACAGACATAAGGCAATTATAGTGAATGGTAGGAGGAAGTAGGCTGTTGGTTAACTAGAATCTGCAGCTTATCCAGTATGTAGGGAATGGGCAGACAAGGTGGGCCAAGCAGTCCTTATCTGCTGTCAAAGCCTATATTTATATGTTTCTATGTTAATGGTCCCCATCTTCCTCTTGCACCCTCATAAATGTGACAAAGGGAGCACTTGTCCCTGAAGTCAAGATGATCATACATTTCTCTTCTGTGTAACAGCTGGGTCATATACAGAAATGTTTACCACCATGAGCAGTAAACATGTACCTCATTGCATTGCAGTGACGAAGAAAGTAAATCAAGGGGGTGCACTGGATATTGCCTACCTCGATTTTAGCAAGGCTTTCAACACTGTCCCACACAACATGCTGGTTAGCAAGATGGGTAGTCTGGGCATGGGGGACAAGGTGGTAAACTGGGTGAGGAACTGGCTAATGGACAGGGGATAGGGGGTGGTGGTAAATAGGATCCAATCTGGGGAGAGGGTCGTGACAAGTGGGGTACCTCTGAGATCAGTCCTGAGGCCAGTCCTGTTTAATGCCTTCATTAGCAACATTACAGAAGGGCTGGAGGGAAAGGTCTGCCTGTTTACAGATGACACCAAGATCTGCAACAGGGTGTATACTCCGAACAGGGTGAAGAGAATGAGGAGGGATCTGAGGAAGCTTGAAAATGGTCAATGATCTGGCAGCTGAAGTTTAATTCAAAGAAGTGCAAAATAGTGCACTTGGGATGAGCGAAGCCTGGGGAGACCTACAGGACGGGGGAGGAGAAGCTGTTGACTATCAGCAAGGAAGAAATTAATCTAGGGGTTATCATTTTAGATGACATAAGGTTGTCAATGCAGAGTGCAAAGGCTGCAGGGAGGGCCAGTGGCATGCTGGGGTATCTAGGCCGAGGAATCACTAGCAGAAAGCAGGAAATCATGATGTCATTGTATAAAACATTAGTGAGGCCTCACCTACAGTACTGTGTGTAGTTCTGGAGTCACACCTTTGCAAGGACATTGACAGGGTGGAGGTGGTCCAGAGAAGGGCAGCTAAGATGGTACAGTACAGGGCTTGCATCAGAAAACATATAAGGAGAGATTAAATGACCTTAATATGTACTTCCTGGAGAAGAGGAGGGATCGGGGGACATGATAGAAACTTTCAAATACCTTATGGGCATAAACAAGGTGCAGGGGGAAGACATCTTCCAGTATAGGGGGAGTACAAGAACAAGACGGTATGATATGAAATTGGAAGGTGGAAAGTTAAGGGGAAATGTGTGGAAGTTTTTCTTCTCAGATAGGGTGGTGGATAAATGGAATAGTCTGCCACAGGAGGTGGTGGAAGCAAGCACAGTGAAGGGATTTAAACATGCCTGGGACAGGCATGAGGGAACCTTCGAGGTGGGAAGAAGGGAGGAAAAGCTGCTGACCAGAGAGAGCCAGAGGATGCAGGAAAGCTTAGGGCTTACAGGCAGACTGGATGGGCCAAGTGGTCCTTATCTGCTGACAATTTCTATGTTTCTATTGCACTGCAACTTATATACATTGTACCATAATTATACCAAAGGACCTCCTTGAAAATGAGAGGACATTGCATGTCATGGGACAATTCTGCCAAATCAAAACAAAAATACAATTTCCCCAGAAAATTAAATGTTATCCAGCATCTTTTGAGATGACAGGGGAGTTACTAGAGAAAGGCAATTTAAACTATACTTTTATTAATCCATTGTGAACATAGCCATATCTGAAATAAATACATTCTTACATTTGCATCTTTATTTTAGATGCTTATTTAATTTTTAAATCAATTTGTACTAACCTCAGGATGCTTCACTTCTTCAATGACATTGTTCAGATTGTTCCATCCTCCATAGGCCCATAGCGCTTGGTAGAAAGCCAGCCCTACTGGACCAAAACCTGCAGCTGTACCATGAAAGGCATTCTGGAGGTTCACAGTCTGTCCTTTGATGACCACAACTGCTCCACCAATCAGAATGACAACTAAGGCTAGTATTTTGGCTGTAGTGAAAACATTTTGAGTAGATGTAGCCACTCTCACATTAAAACAATTTATGATAACTACAACTAGGATGCAGGCAGCAGCCATGCATTTCACCACTACCTGGGGTGGAGCACAGCCTGGATAAAAAGGTACAACCACATACTTTGCAAAGCTCAAAGCCCCAGCTGCTGACCCGGCTGGTCCTGTTAAAATCTGTGTAGTATAAATGTAAAGAAAGGCAGGAAGTGGCCCTAATGTTTTGAGCATATATGTATATTCTCCTCCAGATTCCTTAATTATTATTCCAAGTTCAATGTAGCAAAGTGCTGCCAGCATGGACAGTATACCACAGGCAGCCCAGATCAACAGACTGGCTCCTGGGCTGCCCATATAGTACAGCACCCACTCTGGTGTCATGAAAATGCCAGAGCCAATCATTGTGCCTGCCAGCAGACACACAGAACTAAAAAGTCCAACTTCTCGCTTCAGTGTTAGAGCTGGTGATCTTGCGGCCATAGTCATCTCAGAAGAATCAGAACAAAAGCCTTCTGGAACTTCCATTCCTGCTTGCTTCATCTTTGAAAGCATCTGAAGCACCAAGATGCTTTAGGGTAGTTATAGTGCTGTAAGACGGTGCCATTTGCATTTAGCCATTGAAAACATTGTGTCCTGTTAATAATTAAAATGGTTTACAGACTGCACATTCATTATACTATAGCTAGCAATTGTACCGATTTGGGAACCATCCAATGTTACACATAATGTTCATCAAACAATTTTACTCTGTTCAGTTTTGTGGATTGCTGATTTACTTCTCTTGTACCCTCCTGGGTAGTACCTGAAAATAAGCACTCATTTTTCTAGTGTACTTATCCTGTCACAAAAAAAAATAACTAAATAAATAAACATATTTTGTTCTACTACATCTGTGGGCAGGATTTATTCTTGTGTTTGTTTCAAGAGGTAAACTTCCTGTATGAAATTAAAGTACCTTTAAATTAGAAGCAATACAAGTAAGATTTTCTGTTTTGTTTTTGTTAGCTGTTTTTTTGTTACTTTATTCAGAAGCCAAGAAAAAACTATTTATATATATATATATATAGACACACACACACACACACACACACATACAGCCATCAACACCTATTTGACATTGCTAAAATGTATAAGTTATTACAGGAACTGTATCCCTCTGAAGCCTGTACTTATATTGCTCTCATATGTTATAACTACTCTTAATGCATCTAACTGATTTTAAACTACATACAGTACTAACAAAAACTGAGGTTTATATTCACTTGCAATCTATAATATAACATACCTTTTTGCACCGGGTATGTCCTTTGAAGTGACAAGATCCATGGTTGCAATCATGTATGAAACACTTCCCTTGTTAGGCACGGGTGCACAGCGATGCTTTCTGTCCTAAAGCATGATTTTACTCCCTCTAACCAGGCTGCTTTAGTAGGGGGTGTTCGTAATGATACTCTCTACTAGAAGCAACAGCAACTGTACTGTACCACCTGTCCTGTGTGAGGTGGGAAGTGGATACCCCTGCGTAGCTCCAGGAGCACGTGTTTAAATATGAATGGGAGTTTTAAATGCCACATTCATTCCAGCTCTGTATGGACCTCTTTCCAGTAGGGCAGGATGACAAGACAGGACCAAAATATGTGCAGATGTGTACTCCTCTCACTCCACATGCTCTGCAGCACATATCAGAGCTGCTAGTGCCCATGTGTTTGGTTTTCACTTGGGTTAGGAAAAAGTGATTGCGTGATCTTCCACTTATTCTCTCCCCAGATTAGAGACAAGGAGGCCAGATTACCCACCATAATTATGTTATCACTTTCTAGTTCTGAGATAGTTTCCTGGGCCTCAGATTCCTACTTTGTCACTATATATTTGCATCTGACTGCTAGGCTGTTAGTAGGGCTGTGTGGAATGCGGAATTCTGCCATCGTAATTGGTGCAGAATAACAATTCCGCTTCCAGAATGCTTTTCAGAATTGCATTTTAAATCCTGTGGAATTCCAAAAAGTATTTCTGTGTAAACCATTGAATATTTTTCCATGGATCATGTAAACTATTCTGCAGATAGTGGAAAACTATCCATAGTTTATATATATATTAATCTGAGGAAATCATTTCACATGCAAAATGTCACAATTTCACTAGCAACAAAATTAAGTGGAATATTTTGAAATTCTGTGGTATTTCATTTCATCGAAATTTAAACATTCTACACAGCCCTAGTTGTCAAAAATATCTTGTACAATATTACTATGGACCTTTGTTTACCCTTAGCTTAACAGGCCAAAAACCAAAATCTTCAAGTCATCTTAGGTCTCTAGTGACCGCTTGAATTCTGTCATTCGTCAGTAAAAAGTGTCTCTTCTGGAAAAATCTGAAGAAGTCCCTGTTTGGCAGAACAAACTATTCCTTCAGCTGGTCTCATGAAACTGGGATGCCCTGTGAGACAGTCTGGGTGAGCCATGTCAGGGTCTTGTGATTTAGCTCTTGCTTTGTGTAAGCCCCCCCTTTTTTTCGAGGGGACTTATTGCTCACCTTAGGGCCCCCCTTGCCCTAGGGCTTAGGTGTTGTTATGTGCTCTGGGGGAGTAATTTCTGTTGGCTGTCACTTGGGTGCAGCAGACAGAGGGACAGTATATATAGTGGGAGGACAGAGAGTTTGGGGAGACTTTTTGGAGAGAGATCAGCAGTAACAGCAGTAGAGCAGTCAAGGGCCCCAGCCCCTTAGACGGTATTCAGCAGCTCTGGTAGCAATGTGCTGGGTCCCTAGGTCAGCAATTTGAGGAAGGTCATCATGAGGCAGTCTTCAGCCATTTGGGTCTGGGCCCAGGGAGGGGTGGGGGAGTGTGGTTGGTGAGTGCCAGAAGAGGCCTCAAGGTAAGCAATATTTATTTTCAAGAGCCATGTACAGAGTAACACTGGGGAAGTTTCTATTGTCTGGGACCCCCTTCCACAGAACATCAGGCCCCTAGACACAAGGGAAGGGGGGGCTACATTTGTAATTCCTGTTTCCCCCTAAACATTCCCCCCTTACGTTCCCATCTGACCTCTTCTTTGAAGGCGTACAGAAACTGCTTTTCCTCACCTGACGCCAGGGGTTCCCCTGCCCTTGCTGTCCTGCAGAGTACAACAAAACCAGTGCAGGATGCTTAGTTTTAGTGTAGTAATAGCAAGTTCAGTGTGTTGGACACTGAGGGTATGAATGCTGAACAGTGATGCCAATTCTTTTCCCTCTATCCCTTGTGTCACTAAGGGTATACACTCAATTGTATCCAGCCAACATTCCTGCCTGGAGACTTTGTGCATTGCTCGAAGGCTGGACTATAGTAAGTTGTGTGTGAATAAAGAATATGTAACTTTCTGAATATCATGTGTTCCTAGCAGTGGACTATCAGTACAATGGAACCCATTAGCTGTGTGAGGGGGCTCAACAGGGAAACAGGCAATGGCAAACCTTACAGTCTTTTTTCTATGTGACACATAGTCCACCAACAGCATTGAATTCAAGCAGATTTGTGATAATGCAGGCAGATGGTACTGTACTTCACCCTTCTGACAGCAGCGGGGGCACAGTTAATAAGGTCATTCATTCATCTAGATTGGACCTGGAGGAAGAATTTCAACAAGTTAGTGCTTTGCTGCTGTTTGTTGGGGCAGCACATTCCCCATGAAGTGTACATAACCACACATTCTGTATGCTTTGGGGGCTTGTTTTGTTGCTGCAGTTGCAATGTGTCCCTCTCTGTTTTTTCCTGCACTCCTTCTCTTCACTGCCACACACAGCTTCTGCTGACCTATGGGATCTGGTTTCCAGTCTGTCTATTCAGACTTTCTGCCTGCAGCTTCGTGCAGCCTCCATCACTTGCCCGTGCATGATGTGCTTCCTGTCAGGATGCAACTCTTTCTGTTGTGCTGTGCTCCTTTTGGTTGTTTGGTTCATAGACTAGGGTTGCTGCTGCTAGACTACCTCAATGTGCACTCCTGCTTCCATTATTGTCACATCTGCTCCTTTCACTCTGTCTCTTCTGGGGCTCTGCATTTTCTGCTTTGCTGGGGTTTCTGTCTGCCCACCTTCTGCAGCTGTTGCTGTGTATTACCATGTTGTGATTACCGGTCCCTTCTGTGCTGTGGGACTCCACTAAGCTGCTGATTCTCCAGCCCACCTGACTGCTAGGGCAGTTGTGGGTCCCATCTTCAGGGCAGTACTCTTGCCATATCTACTCTTCTATATGCAGCCCACCCTCACTGGTATGCAGACTGCCGTGACTGTGAATCTCACTGGCATAGGCATAGCCCAGGGTACTTCCATTCCAAGGGGTTATATAATGGTATGTTTGGCAGGAGTCCTCTGCAAACAGTCACGGTAATTGGATCACCTTTCTCCTAACAAGAGCTCCTGGAACAAGGGCACTCTTTTGCTAATGGAAATAAAACCTCTGACACAGAAATTCCAAATACTTGCTCTACTTTACTGAGGCGCATGATATTTCATGGCAGACTGGTCACAGAGGCCAAAATCGTTCAACTTCTGCATGGTTAAAGGGGAAAGTCAGTACACAGTATGTCTCTGCTTGGTATCACCAAAACCCATACAGCTTTGCTAGACAAGGCCTTTGTTGTCTGTGCACCTAGGCTCTGAAACTCCCTCCCATCACTTGTACGTAGTGCAATCTCCTCCTAAAAGGGGGCTTACCTTTGGCTCTCTCCAGAGCACTGCTACCACCTTTCCCTGCATCGCTCTTTCATTCTGGTCCCAGTTCTGACTGCAGCTGTTGGATCTGTGGCTAGACTGGACATTGTTCTGAAAACTTGTTCAGCACCTTTATCACCATGGCCAGTGTGCTGCCACCTCTCTTGGCTCAACCAGCACCTGAACTGCCTTCATGGTGGGGAGTCCACAGCAAGGAGATTGCTCAGTGTCAAACAGCTCTCAGAGCTGCACAGAGTGGAAACCACTCCTCTCCTGGGAACATGAACTTTGGAGATCCTCAACAGTGCTTCCCTGCCACCGATTCACCCCACAGTCCCACCAGATGACAAGAGGGGCTGAGAGGTATTGATCCTCATGGCCAGACGCCATGCCAGAGCACAGGGACATGTTAAAATAGAAGATAACATGAAAGAATACAAAAGTAGCCATGTCTGTAGTTTCCCTAGCCTTAGAATTACTAAAATGGGGTCAGATGACACACAACCTGGCTGGGAACGCTGAGTGTTCCTGTGTTTAGTATTGTAGAGCAAGCCAGCAGCATTCTAGCTCAGCTCTGCAAAACAGCTAAATTAGTACAGCCTGTCCCTACAAATCTGACATCAATTTGGAGGCTAGCTCAGCTCTGTTAAACAACTAAATTAGTACAACCTCATCCCTTTGAAACTGACATACGTTTCCTCAGGATGAATAATGTGTGAGGTGCTAGCCACTGATATTTGACTGAATTTCTGCACAAGGGAGTTACATGTGCAGTAGAGCAGATTTGTCTGGGAGGCACAAGAAGAAAAACCTGTGAGTAAGTCAGTAGTCAGCCACAAAGTTGGAAGAGTACTGTTTAAATAATCTTTGCAAAAAGATTTTTGTTTCCTCCAGTAACAACACTAAAGCTCCTGCTCTGGGCTTTATGAACTATCAGATTTGTCCTGACGGGGTCGAGGTCACCTGAGATCATGAGCGATTGCCTACTCCTTGGGGGTGGGTGAAGGCAAGACCCTTGCCGGGTGAAGAGGACACTGGAGACCATAATGGCCTGCACCCTTCACCATAGGGAAGCTTATTGGGTCCACAGCATCTGTACCATTGCCTGCATCTGCTACCCTGAGGGAGACCTCATGTTAGAGCCAGCCTCCGGAGTCTGCTAAGGTTGTGAGTACTGGGTCAATACCCCTCCAATTCTTCTGCTGGTCAGAAACAGATAAGAGTAATTGCTAGGCATTTCAGTGTGATTATTATTTGAAGCCCATTTATAGACCTGCAACAGCCAGGAGCAACTAGCATTTGTGTACAATGATTTGTTTGGGATCCCCAACCACCTGCCTTCAGTCGGTACTGCACTGTGATCCAACATCAGGCCTGCAACTGCCCATTGTGTGCACCCAGTTAAAAGACTGAATTAGGAGCTCCCAAAGGGACATTGGGGTACTGGTACACCTGTAGGGGAAAACTGTAAATACTGTGTGGGTATTCACCAGTGGGTGGTGGAATTTGGGGAGTGATCTCAAAACTGTTTTACTGCATTTAATCCATTATGTTCCCCATCCTGAGCCTGTTCCTGTCCCCCTAATAAATATCTCTTGTGTTTAATTTGCAATGTATTGTTTATTGCATATTGTGTTTACATTCATAGAGTATAAGTTGGGGGTTATATATAATTATAAAGGTTCCCTGTCACAAGGATGGGGGGGTTGCAGTAGTTTCCTGTGGTGTAGTACCCTGGCAGCCATCTGTCAAAAGGATCCCCATAGGTGGAGGCACCACACCACTTATTTTTTACCTCCAATACCAACCGAACCCAGGCACCATTCCCCCAAAGGCCTTATGGATTGTGCCCAGGTATTATCAGACATGTGTAGTCTCACAGTTTTCAGGTGGAGTAGTTACAGTATTACCTCCTTTCACTACCTCTTTAGAAGGTCCTTGTGGGACTACCTGAAGGCTGACTCAGCTTGTAATGGATGACACTTTGTTGTTAGCACATCCTCACCCTATTACAGCAACAGGAACAGAGGGCCCAAGGGGAGGAAACTCCCCCATGGCACAAGTTAAAGGAGGGAGAAGCATAGTAGGGCACAAGAACAGAGGATGTGGAAAAGAGGTGTTAAGGAGGCAAGGCACAAAGAAGGTAGCAAGGTAGGGGAGGTAGAGAGAGAGAGGTTCCAAGTGACAGCAAAGGCAGAAAGGGGGGAAAGGGGGTTGCAGACAGCGTGGAAGCAAGAATCATGTGTGCCAATGAAAAGAGTCGTGGAAATAAAATTCCAGACCTGGAGGGCATCATGGTGGACACAGAACTGGCTCTTTTGTCCATAACTGTGTCATGATGCACAGTGAGCTGCCACTGGGACATGGCCATATCAGGCTATACTCAGTTTAGAAAGGATAGGGAGGGGAGGAAGAGTGGAGGGGTTGTATTGTATGTGAAGGAGGGTATCAGAGGAATGGAAATGCTAAGGAACTCAGAGCATGGGCTGGAGGTTCTGTGGGTCACCCTGGAGACTGGAGTCTGAGCCACTATTCACAATGGGGTGATATACAGAACTGCAACACAGGGGGATAATAGGATAAGGCATGGGAGAAGCCATCGGCACAATGGCAAAAAAGGTGTGGTGCTGCTAGTGGGGGACTTCAGTCCCATGGATATCGATTGGAGCCTTTCAGCCACAAACCTGGCTAGAAGCGGGGATATCCTAGTCTCCCTACAGGGGGCATTTCTCAGGCAACTATTCAGAGAGCCCACTTGAGATGAAGCAATACTGCACCTGTTGCTCACAAACAGAGACAGTATTGCAGACATCAAGTTGGGTTGCTGCCTGGGGACTAGCGATCACAGTACAGTGTTGTTTAACATGGCACGGGGTCATACTGTTGCAAGACATTATGCAGCATGCATATGTCATGCTGCAAATACAGCACAATATCTTACATGTGGCATGTCACAAATGCGCTCCGCAGGTCAGGCCCTCTGCTCCCACAGTGCCAAACCTCGAAGCACAATAGTGTGAACAGGAGACAAACAGGGTAATCCTCCTGTCTGTTTTGGGTCTGAATCACCTACTAGCCTCGAGTCCTGGGGTCAAATGTGAACCTTTTGCTAGCACACCCAGTTAACAGGCTCAGATATATATTCTCTTCAGGGAACTGCAATACAATCCTTCTCCCAGTGGCACCAAGCCAGGTTCCCAAATGTACCCTTACAACTCAATATGAGACCAAGGTATATTCTTACCTTTAGCAAGATAGTAACACACCCTTTTTGAGCTCTTAACAGTTGTCAGAAATATTAACACTTTTCCAGCATTCACATGCAAAAAAGAAACTGAGACGGCACATGCAGAATTTCAAGGAAAATAGGGTTTACTAAAAATTTGAAATAGATAAAATACCAAACACAGAACATATAGTAAAAATACTTACAGTCAGAACCAAATGGGAAATTACAGAACAAAAAGCACCTGAAATAAAGTTCTGGCCCAGCTACTTGTTAACAGAAGTGCCTGTCTTCAGTCCAGAGACCAAGTGTGTCTTTTATTTCCAGAGAGGGCTTCTGCACTGTCCTCTTAGATGCAGGTAATATTCAAAAGTCAGTTTACTCTACCTCCTTGTGATGTCACAACACACATGAGGTTACTGTTAGTCCTGCAATAAACTTAAAACTTAGTGTAAATATCCAAAAGGATATTATGTTACTACTATGAAAATCAGCAGTTAGCAATTTTTAAAATATGACAGTCTCTTTCATCAAAGCATTTCCTTTGATCTCTCTCTCTCTCTGCTGGTTTCCTGTTTGCAAGAATGATTTCGGTTTTACAATTAGCACAAGAGTTTGTTAAAATGATGTCTTTTCCCTCAAGATCATAAAATTCATATTTGGTTTCAGCTTCAAAAGGAATATTTTGTGATGTCTTATCATCTGGCATTTTGGAAGGAAGTCTTTAATTAGTGTTTCCACTTCCACTGGCCAGTTTTATGACAGCCTGTGGACTCAGTCACACTGACACTTTTGAGGTCACAAAGGTCACCATTAGCACTGTCAGGCTGTATTATTTCTAAGCAGACATTCACATGCCATATATTTATATCACAATTTATAAATGTAATAATGAGCAGGTGGCAGAGCGTCACACTGCATATGTCTCTTTTTTTGCAGGGGGCACTGCCCCCCACCCCCAACTAAATTAACTAACTCCAGGGAGGGTGTAAAGTAAATATCACCCGAAGTGTGAAAAAAAAGAAAATTTCCATGTGTCTGGGACCAGGAATGAAACTCGGTCTCAAATGCTTGACCTGCATCTCTTGCTGCCAGTGGCTCATCCCATCGATCCATGGCAGCTGTTTAGTAGAACCCTGTCCCAGCAGAGTTCTTATCCTCTGCCTTGGACAGTGAGTGGGTGCAGTACCATGCACAGACACATTCATGGTATTGCACCCACTCACTGTCCTATACTGCGCTGTTGCAGTTTTGGGTTTTTGTCAAATGCTATTAAGCATACAACATATTGACCTGGTACCATTTAACATAAGGATAGCAACAGAGATCAACCACACAAGGACAAGGGTCCTGGACTTCACAAGGGCACATTTTTCAAAAAAAATGGGTGAATGCCTCAGATACAACCTGGAGGGGGGAATTGCTAGGGTTGGGTGGAGGAACAGTGGACTAAGCTAAGGGGAGGCATAGTGAAGGCAACACGGCAACACACCTCTGTGCAAAGGAAGTGAACAAAAAACAGAGGAAGATGAGACCATGATGGCTGCTGAGGGAAGTAGCTGCAAATGTAAAGGCTAAAGAGGTGGCATTTAGAAGGTACAATGAGTTGTAGAGGGAAGAAGACAAGAAGGTATAGCAGGAAAAGCAGAGAAAAGAAGGGAAGGCAGTGATGGGGTGCAAAGGTGAAAACTGAGAAAAGGGTAGCCAAAGGGGTAGCTAAAGGGCACAAGACCTTTTTCAGATACATAAACAAAAAAAGGAAGTGAAGGGGAGGGACTGTAAGAATACAAAGTGTAAGCAGAGACTATGTAGAGGAGGATCAGGAAAAGGCAGATATCCAGAACAGATACCACTGCTCAGTCTTCTAAGTTGATGGAGAGGGGCACAGACCATATAAGAGCAGCAGGAACACTGCAGGGAGGATGGTGTGCACAAGTCCAGTCACAGAGGAAAGAGTCCTGAGAGGATTTGCGAAATTGAAAATGGATAAGTCTATGGGACCATATGGGGTACATTCAAGGGTGCAGAGGTAGCTCAGGGAGGTACTGCCTACACCTCTGACAGCCCTGTTCAACAACTCACTGGAAACAGAAGTGGTTCCAGAGAACTGGAGGAGGGCAGATATAGACCCACTTCATAAAAGTGGCAGCAGGGAGGAAATAACAACTGTAGGCTAGTCGATCAAAAGTCAGTGGTGAGGAAGTTAGCGGAGACACTCTTAAAAGAAAGACTAGTGGAGTGTCTTGAATCCAGTGGGTTACAAGACCTGAGGCAACATGGATTCAGGGAGAGGGGGTCATGTCAGATGAACCTTATCGATTTATTTGACTGGGTTACCTGGGAAGCAGATCATGGTGGGCCTGTGCATGTGACCTGCTTAGACTTCACCAAGGCCTTTGCCACCATACCATATAAGAGGCATATAAGGAAACTGTACAGTTTGGAGGTGGGACCTAAAGTAGTAAACTGAGTATGGAACTGGTTGATGGATAGGAGACAGAGGGTGGTGATTAATGGTACTCACTCTAATGAGGGGAGAGTGACAAGCATTTCAGGGCTCAGCGCTAGGTCCAGTCCTCTACAATGTCTTCATAAGTGAAATTGCAGAAGAGCTAGAAGGGAAGGTATCCCCTTTGCAAGTGACACCAAACTCTGCAGCAGAGGTAGATACTCTAGAGAGGGTGGAGATAATGAGTGGTGACCTGAGAATATGCAAGGGGTGGTTGGAGGTATAGCAGCTGAGTTTCAATGCAAAAAAGTGCAAAATAATGCACCTAGGGTACAGAACCCAGAGGCAGTGTATGAAATCGGGAGAGGGGTATTGGCAGTCACAAAGCAGGAAACGGATCTAAGGGTTATCATATCTCATGACTATAAGGTGGTGAGGCAGTGCTACGGAGGAGTAGGCAGGGTCAGCAGGATGCCGGGGTGCATAAGGAGGGGAATCACCGGCAGAAGGTGAGAAGTGGTGTTACCACTGCATTGATCTTTGGTAAGACCTTACCTGAAGTAGTGTCTAGTTTTGGAGACCACATCTCAAGAAGGACATAGACAGGGAAGATGCTGTCCAAAGGAAGGAAACTAAAATGGTGCAGGAGTTTCCTCATAAGCCATATGAAGAGAGATAGAAGGATCTCAACATGTACAGTACTCCCTGGAAGTGAGAACAGAGTGGGAGAACAAGATGGAGACCTTTAAGTATGTCATGAGAGTGAACAAGGTATGAAAAGGAAAGGGAATCTTTTTCAGAGAAGAAGGTGCATGAGGATAAATGGGCATGCAATGTAGTTGGAAGTGGGGGATTTAGGAGGTATAAGAGGAAGGACTTCGCTGAAAGTGTGGTGGATGTCTAAAAAAGTCTACCAGTGGAGATGGTTGGGGTGAAAATAGTGGTAGGCTTCCAGCATGCATGGTATAGGAGCAATGGACTCTTGGTAATAAAGCAAGGAAGGGGAGTTGCCAGAGATCAGGTAGGGTCTGAGGTGACAGTATGGGCAGGGACAAACAGAGCATACTGTTTGGGACAAGTGGTCCTTATCTGCCAACAAATTCTATGTTTCTATGGTTCTATTGATTGTGGACTCTTGTATTTTCCTGGTTCAGGTTCATGGTCTTGTACATCGTGTTCTATGCCTCCACTTTAACATACTGCACTCTTGACTGTACTGTTATTGTGTTTAAAAGTTTCCTTTTTCATCTGACGTACTGTATAACTTGTTTGACTCTTCACTCTATAACCTCCCAGGTCATACCTGAAAATAGGCATTTATTTGTCTAGTGTGTCTACCTGGTAATAAAAATAAATGAAATAAACACAAGGCCCCATATCCAAGTGCACAGCTGGACCCAATGCACCTGTGTGCATTTTGCTTTACTTACTGTTTACTGTAGTATGGTATATTGTATCAGACTAAGTTTTCTTAATACTAGGTTGGCATCTTCTGTATCAAGAAATCCCAGAATTCCCTGCAGCTGACATCTGAACTGGACTGTTGCAGCTAGAGATTCAACAGCCTACAGTTCATGACATAGAAAATACTGGATGGGTAGCTATGTACAACCAGTGTGTTCTGCCACAGAGGGGTTCTGATCTTGTGACCTCAAGAGCAAAGCTCGAGAGGTCTTTGGGAATCAGAACCCAGAGGTGGCAGATCACAGTGGTTAGTCATAGAGTTACCCATCCAGTATATTTTTATAGAGTGTGGTGCCCCCCCAAATCATTTAAATACAATTTGAAGCATTTTTTAATTTTTTAAGTACTGAAAGAAATTATTGACTGGTGCGTCTTATTCCCGGAGTTAGGGATGGTTGTTAGGATGAGTTGTGTGGTTACTAAGGACCAGACGTCCCTATGTTAGTATAGTGCAAACTTCTATTGATTGTTGCTCACGTGTGGGAGAGATTTTCAAGAAAAAATGTGGCTGCTATATTTCTCACTTAACGAGAAGATATGGACTGTGAGGAACCGACTTTTATTTTGTAAGTTATTTTAAATGTGTGGTTGATTCTGCATTTCATCTTTAATATATGAAAGCATATCTAGTTGATTCTGTATTTTTTCCAGTATCTGGTTGACCCTGCATCTGTGAGTGTCTGATCATACCATCGCCACACCCTTTTATCTGGTTGATCCTGCGCTTTCTGTTACAACAGCAGTTTTTAAATGTGTGTTTTTAAATGTGTACTCATGTGCTTTCCAAACCTACTGGAATGCTGTTCTGCCACAGAAGGACAGAATCGCGTTCCATGATCTTTCAACTGTGGTACAACAGTGTTTCAGTAGAGATGGAAATTGCACTAGAACAATGTTCCACTATACACTATAATGCTTTTATGAGCTCTGATCTGAAGTTCTGCTTTTCTCCAGCAGCTAAGTGCAGTCCTCTGTGACTGTACATGTCCCAGGAGGACAGGGGGGTCAAGTAAAAGATTAGAGCTTATATAAACTTTCACATGCACTGCAGGCTATTGAATCTCCTACTGCTGTAGTCTTACTCTGATGTCAGCAGCAGGGGATTCCTGGATTTGTAGTTACAGTAGCTACAGAAGATGTCAGTCTGGAAATAAGCAAAATTAATCTGATACAATCCACTATAGCCCAAACAAATGTGCACAAGGTAAGATGGTGCACTTTAGCAGACAACGAAGCAGGCAACTTCAAAAAGCTGTGGTACACACTCCCCAAATACAAATGAACTCTGAAGCTACTAAAAAAATTATTTTTTTAAACTCCAAAAACCTAACACATTTCGGGTACTCGATCCATTATCAAAGGTTAAACATCTGTGGTCCATGACTCATTTAACTGGTCAGTGTGTGACATCACACTGATGTATTCACAGTTCATTAGTTCTGATATTCATTATCCAAAATTAAAACAAGTGACAGTAGTTAAATGGTACACCACAGCTATGCACAAGGACTAACACAGTTTAAAAACAGCATATAACAATAACAAATTCACATATAAAAAAATGCATAAACAATACAAAGTGTTATACAAGTGCAAAACACAGCAAGTGCAAATCGATGTGCACAAGCATTTCCCACACATCAAGACACAAAAACAATGCCTTGCTGCACTAAAACATGCAGTTGTCCAAAAATCCATAGGTTAAATGCTCTAAGGCACTGTAGGTGGGGAAAGCAGTTGATCAGTAATCCACAGGTTAAAAAGCTCTAACGTTCAATAGATGTGGGAAATCAGTTGATCAGTAATCCACAGGTTTGTGTAGGATGCCCTCAGAACTGAACACTTCCACTATGGGGACCCAATTAATTGTAGGACAAGAGTGTGCACTGGGAACAGAGTCTCACATTGGGAAGACAGCACATGAAATGACTAATTCTAGAAATCAGAGCACACTATACTTTAGCTTTTTTGGGACATGCTTATAAGTTAATGCACTATCTTAGCTACACGCTACTATGTACCCGCTATAGTGTATCGCGCTATAATTGCTGAGCGATTTTGACAGTATCCAAGTTCTGGACTGACCTGGTCTCTGGTGCTCTCTCTCAAACTTGCTCCTGCGGCTCTCCCTGGAGCCTAGCCTGCCAGCAGTTACAGTGGCTCCCTTACTTCCTGTTAGGGTTTCCTGAGCAGAGCCACAGCCTGTATTTGACTAAAGACCTAACTTACTGTAGGCCCTGGGGTCTGCTCCTGCAGGCCCAATCGAGTCCAGGCCACCACCCAGTCCTACCTTTCACCTCAGAACTAAAGTGCCACTGGGGAACAGGGTAGAGGAGCTGCCACCATCCTCCAAATCGCCTGCCAAGACTCTGCCACCACTTTGGCAGACCTGACAGCTCCAAACATCACCTCCAAAGAGTGGGTCGAACACTTCCCCCCAGGGTTCTCCAGTACCTGCCTTCTGATATTCCTTCAAATCCCTGGATGCTCTCACCACCCAGTCCCAAGGGACCCAGGAACCAAATGACTGCAACTGCCTTTCTGTTCACCTCCCACAGAGTTCCCAAAGCCCAGGAACCCATTGCACTGCCTCTGAAACTGCTGATCTGCCTAAGGGGAGGACCACCCTTCTAACTGCCCTGCTGCAACACCCACTGGTCTCTCCCTTCTCTCCTGTTCCTGCCTGTACTCTCCTTTATGTATAAAAGTCCACTGTCTGCTGCCCAAGTGGTGGCAGCAGCATCTCCTCCACTGCGCAAAACTCCATAAGCACTGGGGGGCCTATAAGAGAAATAAGCCCACCCATGAGGGGGCTTGCACCTCCCCCTACCTAAAAACCCATTTCCTCAAGGGAATGGGGGACAGAAGGCCAAGAAGGACCCCAAACCAAGCAAACCAGGTATATACACTTCCCAGCATGCCACAGGGGGTGCCCACATAATTTGGCTTGAAGGGGAAGACCCTCCTCAGCTACCACCAAATTCTACTGAAACCCAGAAAAGATCCTAACTTACCTGTGCCAGGAGGCCTAAAACTTTAAACCAACTTTAGAAACACTATAAACATTTTGATCATTGAAAATATACATACATTATGAACATATGAACATACAAACATATGAATCTGCCAGCAGAAAGAGGCCTCATGGTCTATCAAGTCTGCTCAAATGTACTGCTAGCCCCCCATGTTGCAGCTGCCCCACCCCCCTCCACTTCCCCCATCCCATCCCCTTTTAAAGTTGCCCACCCTCTTACAGGATACCACTTCCTCAGGCAGAGCATTCCACTTAGCCAGTACTCTCGGATACAATAAGTGACCACTCACCTGTCATCTGCTCCTGGAACAACATATTCCACAAACCCCCTCCCAAGCTAATCTACACATGGGTTATTAATCAGGGTTACCTTTCAGCTGCTAAAATCCCATCTAAACAGACTTGACTGGGCAGTGATGGACACACTGAGTGACACTAACAAAGCCTTAGACTTGTTCATCAACCGCTTTAACTCAGCCTGCAACATCAATGCACCACTGAAAAAGATGAAGGTCAAAGGACGGTCCAACCCCTTAGATTACTACTGAGCTTGTAACATGACTTAAGCACAGGGACCACCTCTGGCACTGTGCTCATGCTACTCTGACACAAGGAAACATACAGAAATACAAAGCAGCCAGAAATGACTGCACTCGACAGATTCGGAATGCTAAAAGCAAATAGTACAAGGAGTCACTGACCAACTCCTGGGGTGATGGGAAAAACTTCTGGAACAACCTGAAAGAACTCACTGGCAAGAATCCTAAGGCACCCCCACTATGCTCAACATACTTGGCACTCCAATGCTCAATCTTGGCACCATTACCAATACCTTTAATAATGCATTCTCGAACCTGGACAGTGTGCTTCCTCCTAATTTCTTCAATGACTCTTCCTCCAATAACCCCCACGAGACCCCCCCAACATAATCACACAGCTCCACAGTTCTTCTTCAAACAGTGTCCACCACAAGTGGCCTGTAACTATATCCACAAGTCCAGGTACAGTGGAGACTCCCTTGACCTAAAACTGCTGGCACAAGTTCTGGATGAAATTCTTGAACCCTTGACAAAGATCTTTAACCTCTCATTAAGACTGGGCCAGTTCCCCCTCCCTCTGGAAACAGGCAACTGTCACACTGGTGCACAAAAGTGGAGACAGGTCTCTTCAGACCAACTACAGACCTATCTCACTCCTCCCCTATTATCTAAGGCATTGGAACGAATAATGTTGGACCAATTAGTAGAATTCCTGGATAAGTATGAAGTCCAATGCCCAGAACAACATGGTTTCAGAAAAGGGCACTGCACCACCATGGCTCTTCTGGAATTTACAAGTTTTATTCACTACACGCTTGACAACGGAAACTGTGGGGGAGCAGTTTTCATAGACTTGACAAAGGCCTTTGACACCATTAATCACCCTCTTCTACTCAGGCAACTGTCCTACATTGGGTTCTCCAATGATGCCCTTCCATGATTTGCTAGCTACCTCGGGAGTCTGGTCCAGTGTGTCAGGATAGTAGGTGTTACATCTGATGTAAAGCCAGTCCTTTCTGGAGTCCCCCAGGGGTCCATTCTGGGCCCATTTGTCTTCTCCCTCTTCCTCAATAGACTCCACAGTGTCTGCCAGCAAAAAATGCTACTCTACTCTGACAATGCAGTCCTATTCTCTAGCCACCATGACACTAAAATCTTTGAAACCCAGCTGCAGCTTGACTTCACAAGCGTGTTGAAGATTGGTTCAGCATGCATAAACTTGTCCTGAACTACAGAAAGACCAAAGTTATGGCCTTCTGTAATCCACTGAGCAAGCACAAATCTCTGTCCCTCAACATCAAGAACAATGCTGGGTACTCACTTGAACATGTCCTGGAGTTCAAGTACCTTGGTATCACACTGGATAGTACCGTCTCTACCCACGGCATACTGACACTGTTGCCAAGGCCACCAACATACGGATTGGTCTGTTGCACAAGCACAAGCACTGTATGACTGCGAACACCCTTGAACTGGCCATCACAGCTCTGTCACCTCTATCATTGACTATGGTCTGGCCATCTGTGGCACTGCTTCTACAACTGCCCTCCACAGAATCTCAGTCTCACTCAACAAAGCCTGCAGGCTTTTAATGGGCACTGCCTGATATACATACACCTGTGTCCTCTATGCACAGGCTTGCTGGCTACCAACAACAGAATACAATACCAGACCTGCCTGCTAACCAAAAAGTTCTCCTTGGTCTCATGCCTCCAGGTGTTGGTAAGCTTCTCACTGCCTTCAATGGTAATCAGCATACACGTAGTGCCCAATCCCAAACCTTCCAGGTTCCTAGATGTCGTACCTCCATGGGTCAGCAGTCCTTCACTTACAGGGTTCCACATTGGTTCAATACCAATCAACAAAGAAGCACTTTCCTCTGCAACACTTGGACCCTTTAAACAGAATCTCTGACTTTACCTCACCTCTACCACTCAATGTGACTGCTTCTCCTAAAGGACTGCTCCAACCACCATCTAGTTGCTCAAGACCTGTACCCCACCTCTGACCTGTACATTACTCTTTCTGGCTCCTGTTTTTCTACGTGACCCATTTCCTTCTCCCTCCATCTACCCTCCTCCCTCCCCCCCCCACACCCCTACACCACTCTTCAAACCTCCTTATCATATTCCCCTGTACTTGACCCCCCCATGACAATGGCCTTTCAACCTGCCTCCTTCTTTCTGTCCCCCTTCTACTCAATCTCAAGCTTATAGTCCATTTGCTTATTAATTCCCTTACTCTGTTACATCATCTAGCTGCCTATTTAAGTTGCTCTCTAGTAATGTCTTTTATTTCTAAAGTGTTTTACAACCACAAAACAATGTCAACCATGTCTGTGTTATGCTTGTATACCATTGGCAACCTTTGTATGTATGTTTCCCCATTCCTTTGATGTGGAACCTTTGTAAATAAGCAGCTACTGCTCAAAGGTACTTGTCATCTCAGAGTTTAATAAATAAAAAAATAAATAAACACTCTCTGTGAAAAAAAATTTCTCCTCATCTCTCTCCTGTAGCTTTCCCAATCTGAGACCATGCCCTCTCAGGTCTGTCCCCCTCCTCAACTTAAATATCCCTTCTGTACCTGTCTTGTTTATCCCATCATGTATTTACAGATCTCAGTCATATCCCCCTTGATCTCTTCTCTCCTCCAGTGAGTACATATCCAACTCCCTTAGCCTGTCCTCCAAACCCTGGATCATCTTTGTTGCCCTGCGCTGCACCTCCTCCAGTAATCTGATATCCTTCAGAATTGGGCATCAGAACTGCATGCAGTACTCCAGGTGTGGTCTGACCAGAGACCTGTATAAAGGCAGGATCACCTCCCTCCTTCTGGAGGAGATTCATCTTGCAATACACCCCAGCATCCTGTTGGCTTCAGCTGTCACCTTGCTGCACTGAGATGAGTTGTTCAGATTCTCCGTTATAACCATCCCTAGATCATTTTCTTCCTCGGTGGTACCTAACTGAACCACTCCCAACTGGTAGCTCCTCCCAGGGTTCCTTGCTCTGAAGTGCATTACCTTGTACTTCTTAGCACTGAACACCAACTGCCACATTTACGACCACTCCTCCAATTTAGTTAGGTTGTCCTGTAGCCCTTGCCACCCTACTATGTCGTCCACCACCACCACCACCATCTTGATATCATCAGTGAACAGACAGATCTTACTTCTAATGCCATGTGAGATAGCTGATGTGAAAATCCTAAACAGCACCGGGCCAAGTACCGAGCCCTGTGGTACCCCATTCATCACAGCCCTGGGGGATGAGAACCCCCCCACCACCACCACCACCACCCTTTGCTATCTCTCCTTCAGCCAGTTCACAGTCCAGTTCACCATCTTTGTCCCTACCCCCCACATACTCCAGCTTTCCACCCAACCAGCCATGAGGCACCGAATCAAAGGCTTTTCTGAAGTCCAAATACAAGACATCCACTGCATGGCCCTTGTCTAGTTCCCTCATTACCCAGTCATAATACTCAGCTAGGCTGGTCTTGCAGGATCTCCCTGAGATGAACCTATGTTGCTGACTGTCCTGGAGTCCATTGTCTTCCAAAAAGGTCACCAGCCTCTCTTTCAGGATTGTCTTCATTAGTTTCCCTACTATGGATGCAACGGTTACTGGTCTGTAATTGTATGGTTCATCCTTTGGGCCACTTTTGTGGAGGGGCACCACGTCAGCCAACCTCCAGTACTGTAGTCACATCTTGCGTCCAGGGAGGTATTGAAAAGGTCTGCCAGGACCTCTGCCAGTTGTTTCAGCATACTAGGGTGAATGCTGTCCAGTCCAGGTGCCTTATCCACCCTGAGAGCCTTCAGACCCTCCAGCACCCTGCTTTTTGTAATTACCTCATCTGTCACCCCCCTGCCTACCTTCCCCCATCCCTGAGGTAGCTATCCACCCTTCTCTTTCATGAGTATAGAACAGAAGCACTCATTTAATGCTTCTGCCTGCTCCTCTCCCCAATCCTTCTTAATTCCCACTATCTGGTCCTTGCAGCTCCTTCTCCCATTTGTGTATTTGAAAAAGTCCTTTGCCCACCCTTGATGCCATTTGCCAGCCTCAGCTCTCTGGGAGCCTTGGTCTCCCTGACTAGTCTGATTATCTCTTTGGACTTCTTCATATACACTTCCCTGCCCACCCCCTCCCAGATTTCCTGAACCTCCTAAATGCTGCTTTTTTTGCCCTCACCCATTCCAAGACCTCCAGATTCTGCCAGCTTGGTTTCTTGGCCCTACCCTTCTTGCTCTTTGTCTTAGTACATGACTCAGTAGCCTCCACCAGCCCCAGCTTGATGAGTTCCAATTTTTGACAAGCATCCAAGATTATTTATTTATTTATTTAGTTAAACATCAGTTTAGAAACCTTTGAGCCAGAGGCTCATTTACAAAGGTACCTCATCACAAAGAGGACATCAGAACAGTAGTACAAGGGACACAGTACTTACAAACAAAAAAATTACAGTTCAATTACAATTTTGTTACAATAGAGTACAATCTCCAATGAGCAAAAGACAACAAAGGTGCAAAACTTATGGTCGGGGGAGAGCTGGTGGGGAGTAGAAGGGAGGAGATAGGGAGGAGGAATAAGTAGGGAAAGGAAGGGGAGCCGCTCAGTGAGCATTGTCAAACAGAGTATATATATGTATGTATATATATATATATATATATATATTTTTACACTAGGCTAGCGGCAGTTGCATTTTCGAGAGCTAAGCAGGAAGTTTCTGAGCCTGGGCTTAAAGCAAGCTAAGGTTGAGAGTTTGAGACACTGGCAGGGAGGAGTTATACCAGTGGGGCTCACGGTAGAGGAATGCCCTCTGACCTTAGGGTCCTGGCTCTCAGAATAACTAGGGTAGCTCTTGACAAGCTGCGGCGTGATCAGGAGTCGGTGCAGTGCGAATGGAGTTGGATAAGCCTATGGGGATGAGCCATGCAGGACTTTTAAGGTGAGCTGGCATGTCTGATACATGAGTCGCTCTTCCAGGTTGAGTAGGGTAGCCAGAGTTGTACAGCTCACATGTGTGAGTGAGTCTGGGAGCACCAGTGATAAGTCTGCAGGCCTTGTTGCTGTGAGATGAACCTTGTTGAGGGCAGTCTGATCTGCTGAGCCATAACCCGGAAGGCCATAGTCAATGAGAGACATGACAGAGGAGGTGACAGCCAGGCGGAGGCATCAGGAGGGAGGCATTTCTTGTGCCAGTAAAGAATGCCTAGCAGTGAGTTGGTGACAGAATTTAGGGCAGATATATGTCCATGGAATGAAAGTGCAGGGTCAAAGTTATACCAAGATATTTATAGGATTGCACCTGGTCAATGGCGAGATTGGGTGTGGAGTGGACAGCTAAGGAAACTTGCTGTACTTTATTTGGGGTGGAGAAGAGCATCGTTTTGTTTTCTTAAGGTTGATAACAAGTCGGTGCTCAGTGAACCAGGTAGCTGCAGAGTCAAAGACTAGTTGGAGGAGTTCTGTAGCAACATGGGGTCATTGTGGGGAACACGAGAACAGCATCATCAGCATAGAAGCATTTTACCCGTACAACTGCTGGGTAGGGAGTTAAGAAAGAGTGAGAATAGTAGGGGTCAGAATTGGGCCCTCGGCACCCAAGCGAATGGGGCATGTTTCAGAGAGTACCGTTGACTTTCACACATTGGGAGTGGGCGGAGATAGCTGGTGCACCAGAGACAGGTCCTGAGGCAAGCCTTGCAGGTCGAGGTGGAGGCAAGGATGTCGAAACAGTATCGAATGCTTTAGACAGGTCAATGAATATAGCACCAGCCAGGGCACCAGAGTCAAGGAGGCATGGAGGAGTTGGAAAATTCCAGGAGTGCTGTATTGGTACTATGACCTGCTCTGAACCCGTGTTGTTCAGGGCAGAGAACATTATGCCTACAGAAGTAGTCAGAGACTTGGGGCCACAATTTCTCTAACGCCTTAGAGAGGGGAGAGGGATTGAGATGGGTTGGTAGTTACCGGAAGAGTCCTGTCACCACCTTTATGGACAGGGTAACTGTGGCAATCTTCCAGGCAGAGGGAATTTTCCGAGACAGAGTGATTTGTTGAAAATGCATGTAATAGGTGAGAGGACCTGATCCAAGACCTGGCGTAAAGGCAGGGATCAAGTGAGTCGTACCAATGGTGTTACCTTTTAGGGCTTTAGCAAGTAAGGCCTAGCTTCTTGTATGGTGACCGACGCAGGTGGAAAGAGGCGAGCAATGGGTGGTGGTACAGATGGAGGAGGTGGACTGGAAAAAGTTACCAGGAGTATTGAGCTAAGGTCGGTAAAGGAGTTATTGAGGTGGGAAGCCTAATGAGGGGCAGGGTCGAGAGCGGGTACCATTGATGTTGAGAGAAGAGGAGAGGGACTGGGGTGACCATTCAGTTGCTTGATGTTGTCCCAGAAGCACCTGGGGTTCCCCAGGAGGAGGTAAGAGGGCTTGGTAGTATTCACGCCTTTGCTGCGGATGGCCCAGGTGCACTGGTTCACGGGCAGCGCATATGACTGCCCCTGTCAGTTGAAAGCGTAGCAGCCAGCAAGGTGCCAAAGATTGTCATTGCTGCTTGCTGCCACAGAAGGGCAGGGGTGATCCAAGGGGCATGTTTCACTTTGGACCTCCTAGCAGTTATGGAGCAAAGATATCACAAGCAAAGTTGAAAGTGCTTAAAGAAGCCCAGGGCCAAGTCAATATTGGTTGCCCTGGTTAGAAAGGACAATCGAATATGAACAAGAGCGCTTAAGGCCTATGAGTCTCCCAGGCCTAAGCCGCCTTTGAGTGGTTTTGACTGGGGATGAGAGCCGAGGGTTTCCCAGTTGAAAGCACAGGGAGTGGTCACTGGGGCAGTCAGGAGGATTTGGATGTTGTGGATCGCGGATTGGCCTGTTGGTGAGGACCACATCCAGGAGGTGCTTGTCCCCCAGGGTTTTTCTAGTAGGCTGTGAGACCAGTTGAGTTAGGTCAATTGAATCGAAAGCCTCACGGTGGGAGGAAGATGAGGGCAGAGCCAGTTTATATTCAAGTCGCCCACCAAGATTTGGTCCGACGAGTTGGGTAGGGAGGTGAGGTAGTCAATTAGTGGGCCCAGGGCCTGGGATTGGTTCTTGGGGTATGTAGGCTACGGTTAGGAATAATGGGCCTCTAGCTGGGTCAGGGACAGCTTTAGAGTAAGTGCCTGGGCCTTATGATTCGAGGTCGACGGGAAGTGGTAGCCCACGGAGAGAATCCTTCAAATAGAAGACACAGCCCCCACCTCTCCTGCCGACACGGTCCAACCGGTGGAGAGTGTAGCCGGGGAGAGAGACATGAGAGTTAGGAGTGGAGGGAGACAGTCAGGTTTCAACAAGGGCAACAACATCAGGTTTATGAAGAGTCACCCAGCAGTGCAGAGAGTCCAGTTTTTTCAGGAGGCTACAGATGTTCATAGAAGCAATGCGCAGCCCAGGAGATTTCAGGGGGAGGACCAGTGCTGCCAGGCCCGGGATTGGGGTGGACATTGCCTGACAGGAGCAGGAGGAGGGCTGATCTGGGGAGTGCACAATGGCGGGATAGCTTTCGACGATTGGAGAGGGGGTGATGAGGGAGTGATGAGGGGGTGATGACCAAGTGAAAACAACTACTAGAGAGCAGTAAAATGTGACAAGTGAGGTACTGGGAGCAAATTGTTCAAACTTAATTAGGCTCTCTCTAGTGGCAAAACAATATAAGGAGCTAATGGAGAAGTTGGGTGTTTACCCCATCTTAACAAAGTCAACCTTTCTGAAGCCAACCACTCTGGTTCCTGTACCTGCAGCATCCTTGCCTATGTTGAGCGTGAACCACACTGAGCTATGGTCACTCCCAGCCAGTAGGTCTTCCACCTCCAGTTCCCTCACAGCCTCCCCATTAGACAGTACTAGGCCTAAAGTTTTTCCCAACCGAGTCAGCTTGTTGACCATCTGTGCCAGGAAGCTGTCCTGGAATGCATCCAGTAGGACTTGTTCCCTTGCACTTGAGGTGGCTGGGGTGCTCCAATCCAGTCCTGGTAGATCGAAGTCCCTCACAATCACTGTTCCTCTTCCCACAGACACTCATGATCTGCTCTGCTAATTCTCTGTCCAAGTCTTCAACCTGAGCTGGTGGTTTGTACACCACTTCAATCCTAGGTGTTCTACTTTATGAATCCTGGAACTGCATTCATAATGTTTCAGTCTTACCCTCCTCCCCCCTCTTCCCTTACACACTTTATTCCCTTCCTTACATAAATCACCACCCACCCCACCCTTCCCTTGCCCCTGCTCCTATCATTTCTGTACATCCTATACCCCGGGGTTATCAGATCCCAATCCTGCTATTGGGTGATGCAAGTCTCTGTGATGGCTACAATGTCCACCATTCCCACTGCCAAGGCAGCCTGTAACTCAGCTGCTTTGTTCACCAGGCTTCTTGCATTCAGAAAGATGGACCCTCCAACTTGTTCCCTTCCCTTCCTTAACACATTTTTCTCCATTCTTAACCCCCCTTCCCAGTGCTCCCTCCTTGGTACTTTCCTTGTTTGCTTGCAGGGAAACCTTGTTTGGCTCCCCTCTCCAGCAGGTCTGCATTCCTGCTGCTCACTCACCTCCCCCCACCTAGTTTAAATCACAGTAGTTGCTATGTATTCCCCCAGCCTCTGCTTTATTACCCCTGCTCCACCTTACTCAGATGTAACCTGTCCTCTGTAAACAGGTCACTGCTGCCTGAGATGTTACCCCAGCCTCCCACTAGCCCATACCCTTTGGTTCTACACCACTCCCCCAGCCAAATGTTGAACTCTTCTATCCTTACTTTCCTCTCTATGCTTGCCCTGGGTACTGAGAGTACTTCCAAGAAGGCCAGCTGATCTTCCTGCTTCCTTACACAACTTCCCCAGTTCCTCAAACCTCTCCCTTACCAACTCGACCATGCTACCTGCCAAGTCATTTTTACCCAAGTGCACCACTCCAGGCGGTTTCTCCCTTCCTCGTCATGCACACTTGAGAATAGACTGTTCCACCATATGTGCTATTCCACCTGTATTCGACTATGCCACTCCCCTTTGCTTCCCCATCTGATTCCTTTCAGGATTGAGTCACCCAGCACTAAGACCCTGCCCCCTTACTTTTGTGCCCCTGCACCATCCTACCTTCCTTGCACCTGCTTTCAGAACCCACCCTGTCCTGCATATTCCCGGCTGGATCTGCCCCCTCTGCTATGCCCCTGAACCTACCAGCCAATGTGTCCCCTATGCTTTGCCCCTAACTTCTACCCTAGTCCTGCCCTCTCCCCTATTGCTCCCTCATCTGAATTGTCTCCCAGTGTTCTCCCCACATTTTCCTCCTTCCCCACCTCACTGGGCCCCATTTCCCCATCTCCCTCCTCTGCCTTATCCCCTTTTGTCTTCCCTTTAACCCTTATCCATTTCCCCCTGTCACCCCTACCCTGTCCCTATTGTCTGTCTGAGTGTTACCCCCTGGACTTACACTATCTCCTCTTCCTCCTGCTCCCACTCAGAGAGCCCCTCCCTCATCATCCACCACTGAGGCCAGCAAAGCGAACCTATTGCTTGACCCAGCACTTCTACTGTTTGCTTCTCCCCTTATGCTATCCCTAGAGTACCCTTTGCTGCTTCTGTAATTGTTTACCCTCTTCTCTATCCTCTTTGTTTCCACTGGTTCTGTGCTCCTGATTCCCTGAGAGGGTGGCCATCCTGTGCCAGTTGCCCCTCACCTTCCCTCGGTCCTCACTAACTCCCTTCCAGGCTTGGACTGCAGCTTTTGAAATTGCCCTTTGTACACCATTCCTCTCGCATTTCTTCAAATACATCCCACATCCTCTCTGATAAATATGGATAATCTACAGTAGGATACTCTATGTGGATTCTTCTCCTAATCCACCTTTCCACCTGGGACCATTCAGGTAGCTCTCTCACACTGGTCCTCTTGGCCAGGCCAGGCTCCAGCCACATTCCATTTCAGTATGCCACATTTAGAGGGTCACTTCACATAAGTCCATCCATCCACACCCTCAAAGTTTTAGAATGGCAGCATACCACAGTAGTTTAAGGCTCTGAGCTGCAAACATGGAGACCTGGGTTGGAATTCCACAGCCCCCACTTGCATACTGTGTGACCCTGAGCAAATCACTTAATTTCCTGATATAAACTGTCAAGTACCTCAAGGAAATCAACAAAGTCCAAGACGGTAGCATATTTCAGAAAAAGAGATGCGCAAGAACAAGGGGGCACAATTTGAAAATAGAGGGGGAACAGCTCAAGGACAATGTGACAAAGTATTTTTGCATGCAAAGGGTGGTGAATGCTTGGAACAGCCTTCCTGAGGAGGTTGTGGGGTCAAACATAGTGGGGGAATTCAAGAATGCATGGGACTGACAAAAGGCAATTATAGTGGGGGGGTGGGAGGAAGTAGGCGTCTGGTTTTCTAGAATCTGCAGCTTATCTAATAGGTAAAGAAATGGGCAGACTAGGTGGCCATGCAGCCCTGATCTGCCAACAAAGTCTATGTTTCTATGTTTCCTTGTACTCCCAGGTCGAACCTGTAAAAACTTTCAGCTTAGTGTGTCTGTCCTGGTTAAAAAAATAAATAAAAAGAACGTTCCAGCAAACGTGGGGTCTTACAGGGTGGTGGAAAGATCGGGGAATAGCCAGCTGAACTTCATAATCAGCAAACAGAAATCTTTTGAAAAGCAGTTTCCCGTTATCAAACTCTGTCTTCTCTGGGATCTCCTCTCACTCGACGGACACTCCAGAAACTCTCAACTTAATCACAGGATGAGTTTTCACTGCAGGAGATGCCTCTGCATTGGCCGAAGGGGCCAATGGGCTGCCAATGGACAGAGATGCTGCTTGGGACCCCTTGGGCCTTGGGGGATCACCCGATGGTGGGTACAGACCCCTGCCCCTCCCTCTGCCATGGGGACAGCAGGCAGTCTATAACGAGGAGCTATGCAGACATTGGTGCTCCCTGCCACCCCCTCTCACTCTTTCCTTTTCCACTGCTTCTACTACGATGTCTTGGGATGTTTGTCTTGGCTTTTCCCCCACATCTCCCTTATCCTTCAGTATGGGCTTCTTAATGGCCCTGGCCTCTACACTCCCTTGAGACCATACAGATGGCATTCCCCCTGAAATGCTGGACTGGTATCCCCAATGAAAAATAGGTAGAGCATGTTAAAAAATACCTCAAGGGGCAGAGCTGGAGCAAACTGAACACACAGGCAGTCTGACTGCACCTTCTCCCCTAAATCCACATCTAATGCATCTTTTATCCACCTGACCCCTCCCTCCTGAATTCCACAGCCAGGTTAGGAAGGAAGTGGGAAATGTAGCCTGTGGTTCCTCTGGGGAAGTAAACTCTTCATCCGTCTCGTACCCTCTGCCAGCCATCTCATAACTTCTGCTTACCAAATTTAACAACGCACACTTTCCTCCCGGTGCAGGGAACACAAATGATTGAGGATGTAGGCCTTTCTTCCTCTGACATACCACTCAGGAGTTTTCACAACAAGCTGCTACACCTTCCAATCTTCTCCACTAAAAGGCACCCAGTTCACAGTCCTTCTCTTTTTTGCACCTCAGTAGCAGCTCAGAAGTGCACGTGACCTACCAGTCACATGCATGAGTGCCAGAGACTGGAGGGAAGATCAAGGCCTAGCCATCCTAAATAGGCCTACCCTGTACCACCACCCCACACAAATTGCATCACATCAGCCTAGGCCTAAAGTGGCTGGTCCTGCAAGCTCCTCCAGGCTCCAGGAAAAAAGGGGCAAAAAACCTATTGGGACCAAGAAAGGAATCTCAGATGAGCCCCTACAATCTGTAGCCCCCCCCCTTCCTAATGTATAGGGGCCTGATGTTAAAAATGGAAGGGGAATCCAGACTCCAGAATCTCACAAAGCTGTTCACAGATTAAAGCATCATGTAACATGGGTATCTTACCTGAAGGTATCGTCAAACCCAAAACACCATGCTCCCAAAGGTGTTCACATCTCCCAGCAGGCAAATCTAGTAGGCAATCTGGTCAGCTCTTCATCAGGCTTTGCAAGACACACTGGATTCAGACCAGGAGGGTACAAGGAATTCTAAAACTTCAAACCCCAGGGAAACTGCGAGAACCCCTAAAAACCTAAAGGACTTAAAATTCATTAAAATCCCTTCATGGCAATCATCAAACTGGACTCTGATTTCTCCCCAACAAATCACTTTTATTCTCCTGAGTTCCTAAATGATTCTCAGAACTCAGGGTTATAGTTACTCCAAGCTTTGAAATGTTACAGCTCCATGGGGCTAACTTTCTACACAGATTTATTGTTTAGCGAAAAACAGAAACAGAGACACAGACATTCTTAGGCATGGATCTTCCGTACAACAGAACCAGTAGCAAACACTTTACCCAAGACTAGACCTAACCTTTGAATACTCCAGAAGTGTGGAGCTCCCAACTGAACCACTGGCACTGGTAAGCACCTTACTCTGTTACTGCCTCCTTAAGCTGAGCTTCTTCATCAAAGATTTTCCTGTTACTGCTTTCTTCAAACTGGGCTTCTTCCCAAAATGTTTTTTCTTCTTCCTTATCAAGGGAATGATGTGTTCCTCTGCCACTTCTGAGTTAAGTCATACTCGGGGCAAAAATATTAGCAACCTGGACCTCCATGACTGCTCCTTTCAAAACCTCATCACTTTCGTCCTGGACTGACCTGGTCCCTGGTGCTGTCTCTCAAACTTGATCCTGCGGCTCTCCCTGGAGCTGAGCCTCCCAACAGTTACAGTGGATCCCTTACTTCCAATTCCTGTTCCACAAGCTGAGCCATAGTTTATATTGGCCTAAAGGCCTACCTTGTTGCCCCATTGAGTCCAGGCCATCACCCATTCCCACCGTTCACCACAGAGCCAAAATGCCATTGAGGAATGGGGTCGAGGAGCTGCCAACGTTCTCTGAACCCCCCTACCACCACCTTGGTAGCCCATGGCTGCTCCAAACACCACCTCCAAAGAATGGACCCAACACCATTGGGGTCCTTCACTACCTGACCTCCAATATTCCTCCAAACCCCTGGATGCTTTCACCACCCAGTCCCAAGGGACCCAGGACCCAAACAACCACAACTGCCTTCCTGATCAACTCCCACAGAGCCCGCAAAGCCCAGTAACCCAGTGCACCACTGCCAAAACTGCTGACCTGCCTAAGAGAAGGGGGACAACCCCCTCCTAACTGTCCTGCTGCAACACCCTCCAGTCTCTCCCTTCTCTCCTCTTCCCACCTGTACCCCCCTTATATATAGAAGACCACTATCTGCTGCCTCCAAGTGGCCGCAGCAGAAAAATACTCCCTCACAGCACACAAACTCCCTAAGCACTGGGGGGGCCTCTAAGGGCGAAAAATAAGCTCATCCGTGGGGGGCTTGCACTTGAAAACAAGGGGTTGGATTCACAAAGCTTTCAGAAAGTGCAAAACCTTCCCTAGATCCCCAAAACTACCATAACTATGAAAAAATAGGGGAGATTACTATAAGTGCTATTCAAAAAAACCTCCACAGCTGCAGGAAAAAAACACTGCATACTGCGGTAAAAAGTGCAGCTGTGGAAGTCCCTGAGGAAAAAAAAGTGTGAGATAAGTAAGGTGCATCCCCGAAGGGCTATTCTCAGCCAGGTTTTTTTCGTAGTTGTGAAAAAATGTTACACACAGTGGAATGAGGTGTAAATCTCCCTCAGCAAACTCAGTAGTGACCCAACAATTGGAATCAATTAAGGTGGAGGTGAAGCACAGGTAATAGCATCCCAGATAGTATAGCAGTGGCTGATGTTACAGCAACAAAAGCACACATTGCCATGATATGGCAACAGGCAACAACCACCAGACCCAGTGCAGCCCATGACGGAGCCCCACAGGCAGTAGAGCCTGACCAGCCTGCAGCAAATGCTACCCCTGCAGGCAACAGGAATGTCCCAGAGAAAACGACCAGCGGTGACAGTCAGCCACTGTGGTGCCATGGTATTGCTGGTACCTGTGGTGCTGCAGTGGTCCCAGTTGAGGGACTGGTTGCTGGTATCTTCGTGGGTGCTGTCAGCCTCATACTATGGAAGAATGTTAATGTCTGCTGCTTTAGCTCATTGTTGTACTATTGCTGTGCCTCCTCAGCCATTTCCACAGCTGTGGATCCACAGCTGCGGATTCACAGCACTTGCAGGATTCCCACATCTGCTGGAATTCTGCAACTGTGGGACTTTTTGTGGAATTCCCTCAGCTGCAGGATTTTCTTTAAGAATATCACACAACTGCATTTCTGCAGTGCTGCAAGCCTTTTTTCCCACAGTTGTGGGATGTTTACTACTCTTTGAGAATCCTGCCCAAGGTGTTTAGACCCAACCTCTGGTGATGTCACAGCCTGGAGCTGTAGCTGAGTTGTGAGTTCCCACTTCCCCTGGTCCTAAAATGCATCTCTCTGTAACTTTTGACCTCCAGAATCACTCCAGTGTCAGCACAAAAAGAGAAAGGGGATCACTGGACAAGATCTCAATTTCAAAAAGCAAATCTTATCAAGATGTTGTTCAATCCTGACCCCTAGGTGTGGACTGTAGCAGGAGCCTTTCATCTGCCAGTCCCAGGGCCATATAATGACACCAATGCAGAAGGAAAAAAGCTCATTCACAGCAGATTTGAGATGCAGCTCAAAGAAATGCAACTTCCAGGGGTGAAAACAGAAAAAGAGCTCAAGCCTCTGAATCAAAAACTTACCTCTTTGGAGTGTCGAGTAGAATCTGTGGAGGAGCAGTTTGGAGTGATGGAAGATGATGCTGTGAAGTGTGGTGATGCTATGCCCTTCCTACTGTAATACACTGCAGCCTTGCATGAAAAGCGTTTAGATTTAGATAGGTACTCTCATCAGGAAAATTTATGGATGAAAGGCCTTCTGGAAGGCACAGAGACTGGCAAGATAGAGAAATTTCAATATTTCCAAGGAGCTTTTTGGCACTCCCAGCCAGTATGGAGACCCGAATTGAGTGAGCACACCAAGCACTACTTCCCAATCTGACTGATCCCAAGGTCCAGCCCCAGCTGGTTTTGAAGAACTTTGCCAGCTTCTCAGTTAAAGAAGAAGTGCTTCATATTGCCTGGCAGAAAAAAGATTTTCCTTACAAAGGAGCACATTTGTTCTTCGATCATGATTATCTTCCCATGGTGCAGTGCAAATGATAGGTTTATGGGGAGATCTTGAGAGCCCTTGAAGAAATGCAAGTCTGTTTCCACACACTCTATCCAGCCTGGTTATGGGTTTTTCAGGAGGCTGGCACCAGACTACATTATACCCCAGAGGGGCAGCATTAGCACTAAATGGTAAGGGTTGGCAAGTGGCAATTAAACCTACCACGCAACCTGAGAGTCCTGAAGGCAGAATGGTTCACAGTTTAGTGGCAGAGGATTCGGGTTCATGGCAGGCAGATGGCTGTAGAAGTGCTCTGGGAAGTTTGAAGCATTCTTCAGGGACTGAGCACAGCATGCACTTCTGTGGCAACTAAGGGTACAGCAACAACCTGAACTTAGCCACCCAGTACAGTATTGTGCTGTTTGATCCCTGATACATTGGGTGAACATTGCTACATCATTTATATCTGTCAGTGTCAGCCGAGACTCCTCAGTGACTCTGGTGTCATGATTGGATAACTGGGACACAGTTTTTTTGCTGATCCTCGTTCCTGCTCTGTCTTTGTGAAAAGCTCTGCCTAAGCCGTTACATCTGTTTTGCTGTTTCTTTTTTCCTAAGTCAGCCTCTATGCAGGATTTGTAGTTAGTGCTTATCTGATGCTTCTTTTGATTGATGGGGGACAGAATTGTGCCAGAGCTTTTCCTCGGACCCATGAGTAGTCTTGGGAGATGAGGTGTCCCCTGGGCCTGTTTTAATCTGCCCTTCTGCCCTGCTGATTGTAGACAGACTTGCTTTCCAAGCTGCCTCCTGTTTATATCAGCTGAAGGGGTATGGGATGTACAGTTGTTTGCTAAGATCCACAAGGGAGCTAACTGGGCCCCTTGGTGGCTGGTTCTGTTGTAAGAGAGGGAGTGCAAGTTTGAGTTAGAGATCCTGGGTAGCTAGGGTGGTTCTTCCTGGCACCGATCCCCCTCCTCTGTCCAGTGAAACTTGCCTCCAGACAGCTTTTCAGTGTGGTCTAATCTTTTTTGTTCAGTCTGGGAATTTTTTGTTCTGATTTGTCTCTGGGGTGGGCGGTACTGTCATTTATTGTTTATCTAGGCTTTTATTGTATTCTTTCCCACAGGTTTTCAAGTCAGCTGTGGTCTTCCACTCCCTCAACATCTTGGGAGCTGGGACTGGACGATTATACGCCAGAGTCCTGAAGGCACTATCTAACTAAAGTTGTTGCAAGGTTGCACAGTGGTGGGGCGATAGTACAATCATCTGTTTAAGTTCAGTGGGACATCTGTATGGTTCGGTGGTTTTAATGGTTGTATGGTAATGGGGACAAACTCTCAGAGTTATGGTATTGTGGTGCTTGAAATACTTCCCACTGCTGTTTGGGAAGCTGACTCTTGGTGTGAAGAGATTCTGCAGCATTGATGGTCTCTTGTCTGTAGCTATGGTTTAGCCTGAGCACCTACAACTCTTGGACGTACTTGTACACTTGTATGATTACTGTCACCATGCAGCTGAAATAGCTGGTGTTACTAGATTCTCCCATCTGGGTGGAAGGTACATTTTAATCTTAGGTGATACTACTTAGTGAGTAGGGAGCTCAAGGGGAGACGGTTGCCTAGTGGCATCATCAGTTGGGTGGGTCAGTGTGCTTTAAAAACACACGCCGCCCACTAGTGCCCAGATTACACATACCACAATAGTCATCAGCTGGCCTGCATATTTTCACAGCCTGCAGCTGACTACAACAAAATGCAGCCTGCACTGACTTTCTGCTGTGTCTACCATCTGAACTGTTGTGCTGTGTTTGGCGGAGATTAACATCAACAGCTGAAGTGACTTTGCTGTGTAAGGGGCACTTTCCTTCACCATTTACCTGGTGAGAATGGGGGCTCGAGGGGAGCTGGCTGCGGAGTGACATCATTGGTGGGGCAGGTTAGTGTGCTTTAAAAATGCACGCCACCCTCTAACACCAGTGGTAGTGCAAGTGTGACTGGTGCAAGTGCCACTCCTAAGAGAAATCCAGAGTGACCTATCAGAAATCCAAATTGTAAATTGTTTTATCCAAGGGTAGTTATACAAGTTTTAACTACTTACTGGGGTTATATAGTAATTGACTGCTCAGCTAGTTAACGGGTCACTAGCTGTAACTGTGTTAGACTGACACCAGACCCTCAGAATTTGGAATTAAAAGCACAGTGACTGATAATTACCGAGCAGCCAAATGTTTAGTTGTATTGTTTTTAAATTTACCATTGGCATTTGTCCAGTCTTATTGCATATAGTTAAGTTTTAGGACTTGTTGAAGACATACAGGATGAGGCTATTCTTAATATTGGGAGTGTTATATTTTATAGCATGGGCCAATCAAGTTTCAAGTGGTAAGTTAAAACTCATCCCTCAGGAAGCAGAAGACATTCATGTACATGAGAGGAGGGGGAGTATGTTGATTGCCCTTAAAGCACAAATACCATACTTAAGGGTTACGACTTTCTCAAGAAAGAAAAATGTAATACAAATCTGTTACACTAGGATAACAGCAGTACAGGGGATTTTAACAAATAGATACCAGATAGAAACATGTTATGTTGTTAAATGCTGCTATTAGCAGGCAATATCAAAAGCAATCCAGGGCCTGACAAGGTTTTGTATATGTCTTGGGGATTTTAACACACACTGGGGGGATCCAAGGGGCATAGATTAAAAAACATTATGGACCATTTAGATATTCATCAAATAATACATAACCCAACTCATTACAGTAACAATGGAGACTCCAGAACTATTATTGATTTAATTTTTCTTTCCAAGAATATATTTGAGTTTCAACCAGGTAGGGGTCCCACTATTGGGGGATCATTATTTAATCGAATGTAAAGTTAGATTAAATCAGCATTATAGACCCTGTAATAGGCCTTTAATATCTCCTAGAACATATAAGAAATTCAACCATTCAACCTTTGTTATAGATTTAAAAAACATTAGATGGGATAGGATGGATCTAATCCCTGACATAGATGATGCTGTAGACTTTTTTACAAGTGAATTTCTATTAATCTATGACAGACATGCACCTAAAGTGCAAATACAGAAAAAGCAAAATAGTCTGCCATGGACAGAGATGCAGCGAATTTAAATTTCACTGGTGAAGTGCCCGTGAAGTGGACACTTTGTGTTGTCACTCCACTACGCAAAGTAGCCAATGCAAAAGACTCACTTCACCTTGTAATTATTACTTTGCGCTGTCATTCCACCTTAACGTGAAGTAAGGTGAAGTGACAACAATACTGGCAGCATTTCACACACACAGTCACCAGAATTAATGTGCATCCCAAAAATGCTTATGTCTTGGGTCTAGAAACCTCCCCAGTGCTGACAAAGTGAAATGAGAGCGTAACAAGAAATGCCAAGTCTCCCAGAATTAATGGTGTTCTCCGTCATGCGTGGAGTGGTCACACACAGTCACCAGAATTAATGTGCATCCCCAAAATGCTACTGTCTTGTGTCCAGAAAATCCCCCAGTGCTGATGAAGTGAAATGAGAGCATAACAAGAAATGCAAAGTCTCCCAGAATTAATGGCGCACTCAGTCATGCACGCAGTGGTCACACACAGTCTGGCAGTCACCAGAATTAATTTGCATCCCCAAAATGCTACTGTCTTGTGTCCAGAAAATTCTCCAGTGCTGATGAAGTGAAATGAGAGGGTAATGAAAAATGCAACATCTCTCAGAATTAATGGTGCACTCCGTCATGCACGCAGTGGTCACACACACAGTCACCAGAATTAATGTGCATCCCCAAAATGCTATGTCTTGTGTCCAGAAAATTCTCCAGTGCTGACAAAGTGAAATGAGAGTGTAACAAGAAATGTAAAGTCTCCCAGAATTAACGGTACACTCAGTCATATGCGCAGTGGTCACACTCAGTCACCAGAATTAATTTGCATCCCCAAAATGCTACTGTCTTGTGTCCAGAAAATTCCCCAGTGCTGACGAAGTGAAATGAGAGGGTAACAAAAAATGCGAAGTCTCCCAGAATTAATGGTGTACTGCAAACACACAGACAGATTAAGATTGCGCTGCATGCTCAAGAGATGCAGACACAAAGGCACAACAACACCTAACCAGTGCTCACAAGTCACAAATCCAAATCTGGAAAAGAATACCTTTTGCCAGTTGAGGGGGGTAGTGCATGGCAGTAACAGTCTACTATCACTAAAGATACCACAAAGCAGTACAAAAAATTAATGCAGGAGCGGTGGATAGCAGGTTCACACTGCTGCAATTACTCTGTGGCACAATAAAAGGTGTCCGATTTAATGGCACGCATTGCACACACACTACAAGTAATGCATAGCAAATTGAAAACCTTTAGTAATATAACCAAATGTTTTAAACAAACTGAAATTATACACTGCTGCACCACAACAATCAGCAAAAAAATGTCAAGAATTACTGAAAGTATTACTGTGTGCACATTAACACAGTTATACAAGTAAAATATAACCAAAACAGAAAGACTGCCTTTTTCTCCCAGTTAATCTACCTGCACCACAGATACAACCCTCCCACAAGCACACTTCACAGTACACAGACTGACTGTTCTAAATTAACATTCAAAACCCACACACAGACAATAAACACTCAATGATATGAGCACAGGAGGGTTTCCTACAATCGATGTACTAAATTGTGAGCAAAGAAAATAGCTCAAAAAGGCTTTTTTAACAGCTTTTAGAGGATTTGAATCACAGAGCTCTGAGAGGAAACTGTCTCCATCTTCTACTACACACATACTACACAAAACTGAGGCTGTATAGAACAATCTAGAGCCCATGTGACCTGCAATCCCATGAAGCACTGCAAAATTCACCTTTGGAGCTCAAAAACAAGGCGAAGAAAGGTGAAGTACATTGATTTCAGTGTACTTTGCCTTAAAATTGGTGGAAAAGTGGTTTGGAGAAGGTGGAATAATGTGAAGTCATTGTTTTCAATGGACTTCACGTTCCCCATTATGACGCAAAGTACTCCGCTTTGCATTGCGGGTACTTTGCGGATTCCACCTTACTCTGCGAATCACTTCACAGAAGGAATTTCGGCCACTTCCCCCACCACTAGTCATGGATCAATGGTAAAATTTTGAAATTTTTATGGGTGTGGGATTGTTTGTGGAAAAGAGCTAAAAAATCTAATTGGGAAAGTGACTGGAGGAAGTACAAGGTATTTAGGAATCAATGTAAGAAATTAGGGAAGAAAAAAGGCTATACTACAAAAATAAATTTGAAACAGCTATGAACACTAGGTACTTTTGGAAGACAATAAGGCAGCTTCAAACTCATGTTCAGTCAAAACTATCGACTTCCATAAGAACGAATGAGGAAGTTACTATGGACCCTAATGAGATGGCAGAGATTTGAAATAATTTTTTTGTAAATATACCAACTTTGTTACACGATAATTCTACGCTAACAGCTACATTGACAATTACCCAGACTACGAAGTCTCAGGAACTACCATACCCTAAGTTCAGATTTAGAATTTTGAACTTTAAGAATGTAAGCAAACAATTACCAAAGTTAAATATAACCAAATCGGGGGTAGATGGACTGGAGGCAAGACTCCTGAGAGAAGGTGTAGAGGTGATAGCTGTACCACTAACCAAATTATTTAACTGCAGCCTATGTTTAGGGATTTTTCCTGATAAGTGGAAGGCTGTGAAGATAATTCCAATTTTTAAAGGAGGAGACAATCAAATGGCTGATAACTACAGCCCCTAGCCTTACTATCCATCGTCTCAAAAATATTTGAGAAAGAGATACATAAACAACTATATGATTATTTCAATCAATATAATCTCTTGGCTCCCCAGCAGTCTGGTTTCAGACCCCTGCATTCCACAAACACCGCTTTGACAGATTTTACAGACACCATCTCTCACGCTTGATAACAAACTACGTGTGAGAGCAGTGTTTGTTGATCTGTCAAAAGCTTTTGACACTGTGGATTTTTCCCTGTTGTTAAACAAATTAGAATACAAGGGCATTGGTAAAGAAGTTTTAAAATGGGTCCACTCATGCTTTTATGGTCGTACTCAACTGGTGAGTGTCAACGGAACAGTGTCGGAACCGAGGTCAGTTAGCAGAGGAGTGCCCCAGGGTTCAATCCTGTGGACACTTCCGTTCATCACCTTTATTAATGAATTGCCCAGGATTTGTACAAATAGTAGTGTTAAAATGTATGTAGATGGCAGTGATCTGGTCTGCAGTGCTAATGATTACACTGTCTTAGAAACTGTTTTGTAACAGGAATTCCATAAACTAGAGAAGTGGTCAAAGGATAATAAGTTAATATTGAATACAAAGAAAACAAATACAATGATTTTTAATAATAACAAAGCAAGGTGATTGGGTAAGGAAATATTAAGCACAAATATAATAACAAGAAATGGAACACAGCTTACTCAGGTCCACCAATATAAGTACTTAGGTTTATGGGTTGACTCACAATTGGAATTTGATTATCACGTAGAACAGCTTTGTATAAAGGTCTCACAGAAGTTGGGGGTATTAAGAAGACACAGAGAATGTATGACTCAGGGAACAAGGGAAATACTTGTTAACTCTGTCATACTCCCTCTGATTGATTATGGATGTATGATTTATAATAATATAAACAAGTATAATTTGTCGAGGCTTGACAGATTGCAATATAAACTAGCCAGATTTGTGCTTGGTCTGAAAGGACCCTATGTCAACCCTCATCGTCATATGTTATTCCAACTTAATTGGGTTCCATTAGAAATAAGAAGGGATAGAATTACAAGTAGTTTTTTATACAAATATATAAATGGACCTGTTCCTGAATACCTCAGGGAAAAACTGATATGGAATTCTAGCTCCTACTAATTAAGAGATGTAAGAGGAAGGGGATTAAAAGCCCCATATATAAAAAACTAAGTATGGTAAGCAGCGATTTAATTATATTGCTGTCAGTAAATGGAACTCAGTCCCTCCACTGGTGTGAAATAAGTCTACTTACTCAACCTTTAAGTCTGCCATACTGGATTTATATACATTTAACTGTTCCTGTTATCACTGAATCTTTTATAGGAGTTATTGTTGTATGTGTGTACTTATCTGTCTATTTGTATTTGTAACTATGTATACGTCTTTTTACTATGTGTACCAATAGTGTAACAGGACGGCCCTGAAAACAGGCATATGCCTAGTGCCTCATCCTGGTGAAATATAAGAATAAAATGAAACTACTTAAATTTCTCTCACCAATGCAGTTCTTTGTAGGATGTGGTTTAGAGGTCAGGCACGCAGCATGTGGAGACTGTTGGTCACTCTTCTCCCAGGGAAGTTTTCTGGAGCAGGGGGCACCACCCCTTCTGCAGGACCATAGCAGAGCTCTGGGCTCAGCTGGTAGCATCCAGGATAGAAATTACCCAGTTGTGCACTCAGCAAAGCAGGAGCCTACCCCCCCTCACCACCACACCCCCAGAGACCCACTGGTCCAGGAGAGTGGTGGGTGGTGGGGTGCAGGAGGGGGAGAAGGGGCAGCTTTAAAGAAGTTGTCCAGCCCAGTTACATCCAGATGGTGAATCACTTCATACCCCTGGAGGTGGCTCAAGCTGCTTACTTCTCAAGGGGGGGGGGACTCCAAGTCAGTCTTGGGTGATGGGCAGAACAGCACACCCAGGGCAGGTAAGACTGTAAGGAAGGTCCTAGTGACAGGGGACTCAATAGTTAGGGCATGGACAGGGTGCTAGGGGAACAGATGGAGAAGGGTTGATCTGATGCCTGCCTGAAGCATCAGCCAACTTGGACTTAGAACTGGAAGGATGTTGAAGAGGTGGAGAGGGCCAAGGGGAGCTGGGGATGCTGGTGCACCTGGGTACCAATAATTCAGCTAGCCAGCTGCTAGAGGCAGTGAAGCAGAGCTTCTGTAGACTGGGGTGCAGGTTGGCAGCACACTCAGCTTCCCTGGCCTTCTCTGAAGTCCTCCTGGTGTGTGGCCAGGCAGGAAGGCAGGACAGGATTAGGGGTACTGAGATAGCAGAATTCAATAGTTGTCTCAAGGGGTGGTGTTGGGACATGGAGTACCACTTTGTAAGGAACTGGGAGGATTTCTGGGACAGACAACTCTTCAAAGGTGACAGGCTTCACCTGACAAGAGAGGGGGGGCCAATGCACTGGGGCAGAAGTTTGATGTCTATATCAGGCATTTAAACTGATTGCAGGGGAGTCCAGGTCTAGGGGATCCACAATGGAAGGTGAGCAGAAGGGGTTACAAGATTGTACTGCCCCATACCCGGGGATGATAGCAGAATACAGGGTACAGGGAATTACTATAGGGGTTACAGGGCTAAGGGGGGGGGTCAGTGTGAGAGGAAAAACTGAAGGCAGAGGCACGAAGGGAGAGGGGAGGAAACATAGCAGGCAGATAGACAGTAGCGAGTCAGAGCAGGGATCTAGTGGAAGGGAGTATACCTTAATGCCATGAGCCTAAGTAACAAACTTAGTGAGCTTCAGGGAATGTGGCACACACGGAGATAGACATTGTGGGTATCACAGAAACATGGGCCACAGAAAATAATGACTGTGAGAGGGTATTTCCTTGATTTACACTATTCAGGAGGGATCAAAGGACAGGTAGGAGGGAAATCACCCTCTGTGTCAGGGAGGGCATTGAAGTGACTGAAGATAAGGACATTAGAGGTAATGTTGGGGAAACTGAGTCTGTATATGTGCAATTCACGGTGACCTCAGGCAGGAAAATAAGATTAAGGGTAGTCTATAGGCCCCCAGATCAAAGGGAGGAAAGGGACAGAGAACTTAGGGTGGAAGTTAAAAGAGGTGTAGCAAAGGAGTAGGTGGTAGTGGTGGGGGATCTAAATGTAACAGACATCAATTGGGAGGTCTCGGTGGCCATGAGCACTGGGAGTCCATCACTGCTGGACACTTTTCAGGAATGTCCGCTGGTACAACTAGCTAAGGAACCCACTAGGCAGTCTGCAGTCCATGATGTGGTACTCATTAACAGAGTTAGTGGGTGCTGTGAAAGTGGGGGAACCACTGGGAAACTGCAACCACAACTCTGTGTGGTTTGAACTGGCCCTGGGGCTGGTAAGCCGCACTCGAGAACTGAAATCATTGACTTTAGAAGGTTGGATTTCGATAAGAAGAGGGAACTGGTCAGGGTAAAAGTATAGCAGAACTGGCTGAACCACTAATCAGGTTGTTCAACAGCTCACTCAGGACTGGGGAAGTTCTAGGGAATTAGAAGATAGCAGATGTTCTGCCACTACATAATGGGGGGGATAGGGAGCAACCAGGAATTATAGGCCCGTTAGTCTGCTCTCCATCATGGTGAAGCTGATGGAATCTCTGATTAAAGAAGGCCTCGTAGAATACCTGGAGAGCAGCGAACTCCAGGACAATAAACAGCACCCTTTTGTTGCAGGAAGGTCTTGTCAGACCAACCTGATAATCTTCTTTGACTGGGTGACAAAGGAGATAGACAAGGGCCTCGCGGTGGACTTGTACTTAGACTTTAGTAAGCCCTTTGATTTAGTACCACATAAGAGATTTCTTAAAAAAATGGAAGACCTAGGTGTAGCTAATACTCTAGTGAGCTGGGTGGGTAACTGGCTAGCAGGAAGGCACCAGCAGTTGGTGGTCAATAGGGTTAAATCACAAGAGAGAGCGGTTAGGCCAGCTCGGTGACACTGAGGGTTCTAGACACTACACCTCAAATTACACTGGCAACCTGGGTTTGGGAATGTGCCCGGGTCATTGGGGGTAGGCCAAGGGGATGGAGGAACTGGATTGAACAGCCATTAAGCAGTTCTCCTCTCTTGGGGAAGGGGGGTGCCGCTTCAACTAGCGGATGGTGTTGGATAGGTGAGGATGCCATTAGGTGCTTGGTGGAAGCTGTATCTCAGCACAGCTCCCTGCCTGGACTTTGGTCCTTCATGCCAGCATCCTCCAGGCTGGGATTAGGAACAATGTAATCACCAATGCAACTATGTAAAAAAAAAGAGAGAGGTAAAGAGTGGGGTTCCACAGATCTGTCCTGGGTCTGGTCCTCTTCAACATGTTCATTAGTGATATTGGTGAAGGAATCCAGGGTAAGTTGTGTTTCTTTGTGGATGACACAAAACTAAGTGGAAGGGTGGATACTGAAGAAGGAATAAGGAATATGCAGAAGGTCCTGATAAATTTAGAGGGGTGATCAAAAGTCTTGCAATTAAAATTCAACACCAAAAAGTGCAAGGTAATGCTTCTAGGGAAAAAGAACCCCCAAGATGCAGTACTGGATGGGAGGGAAAGACTTAATATTACAAATGAGGAACAGGATCTGGCAGGTACCATCAGCAACTCATTTAAACAAACAGGTCAGTGCAACAAGGCCTTTAGCAAAGCCAACAGAATGCTGGGATGTATTGGGAGGGGGATTAATAGTAGGAGAAATGAGGTAATACTACCACTCTACAGATCCCTGATGAGGCCTCACCTGAAGTTCTGTGCCCAGTTCTGGAGGCCTTACCTCAGAACAGGCATGGGCAGGTTAGAGACAGCGCTTTATGGTATGGGTACCATCACATGTTTGCCTCCTCATACAAAGCTGGACAGAGGAGGGAGGTTACCATTTTGATGCCCAGTGCAGTCCAATTTGAAGTTCTACATGTAGTCAAAGATAAAGAGGGCAGATATGTCTTAGTGAAGGAAAAATATTATAACACACTGTTAAAGTTGGTTTTGGTGTATATGCCCCGGCTTTAGATTTTGTTGCTTTCCAGAATCTTTTTCTAAAAGTTCAGAAGTGGGAAGAGGGCATCATTTTATATTGCAGGGACTTATATTGACAGGACAGCACATTCCAAATTTCAAAGCAGGACCACCTAGTAGCCAAGAAGAAGGTAAACAAATTACAAAGGGAGTTGTTGTGTGTGAATGAATGGAGATCATTATATAGTCAGGCAAAAGATTATATTTTTTATGAGGTGGTACAAAACATTCTGGCCCAGATATTCAAAAGGGTTGCACATGGAGCAACGGTGTTGCGCCATGCACAACCCACTGATGCGCCCCGGTGCGATATTTAAAAGGGAAAAGTGCGCCGCAAAATCCCGATGCACTGGGCGCATGAGTCGTGGCGCAGGCACAGGTAGGGGATGTGCCCATGCATAACCTGCACAGCCCAATATTCAGCCGGGCCGTGCAGAGTTATGCAGTGCAACCCTACCTGCGCCTACCTGAAGATCACCTAAAAAAAAGGAACAAGTTGAGGCCACCCCACAGGTGAGCTGCCGCATAAGCAGGCGCCAACACAGTAGCTGCCCTGTAGGTGGCCATCACCTGTTCCTGCTGCACCTGGCAGCGCCCCCACATGCCCCGATCGCGGGCATCAGTCATCCCCCCCAAAGTTCAATATCCCTGGTGGTCCAGTGGACCGTGATGAGCCCGATCGCGGGCATCACTCTATCCTTCCCCAAGTCCAATATCCCTGGTGGTCCAGTGGACTGCACGGAGCCTGATCACGGGCGGCATTCAGCACCCCCTCAAGTCCGATATCCCTGGTGATCTAGTGGACCCACCACTCCACCCGCCCACTGAGCCTCACCACCCCGCTCCCCCCCGTCAGCCGGTGGGTGGCAGCACCCCAGCCGCCTGCCGCCCTGCCACCCGCCGACTGACAGCTCGGCAGGGCTGCACGCCCATTGGTTCAGAGCATAAGCCAATGGGCATGCTGCCCATACCATACTAGTCAGTCCAGATATGTGAATGAATTCATTCACATATCTGGACTAACTAATGCGATATGGGCTGCATGCCCATTGGCTCATGCTCTGAACGCGGGCTGCACCTACCTGACTGTCAGTGGGCGGCGCGGGTGGCAGGCGGGTGGTGCTGCCGCCCGCCGCTGACGGGGAGCGGGGTGGGGCCCAGTGGATGGGTGGGGGGGTCCACCAGATCACCAGGGATATTGAACTTGGGGTGCTGAATGCCGCCCGTGATCGGGCTCCGTGCAGTCCACTGGACCACCAGGGATATTGGACTTGGGGAGGGAATACAGTGATGCCTGCGATCGGGCTCATCGCGGTCCACTGGACCACCAGGGATATTGGACTTTGTGGGGGGGGATGAATGCTGCCCACGATCGGACTCTGTGCGGTCCACTGAACCACCAGGGATAACAGACGTTCTTTGTCCCTTAAGGGACGTCCCGCAATCAGGCTGCAGGGGCCATCGGTCCCCGACGGCTGCTGCCTGGCAGGGCGCCAGGTGCAAGTCGTCAGGGATTGGCGCATCTGCATGCTAATGGCATGCAAATGGGGCTGTAATCAGATGCAAATGGTCCCCGTGCACCTTGCATAAATTATGGCTCCATTTGCATGTCCCCCTTTGAATATCGCAGGTGCTGTGCATGGCGCAATGGCACTTGCGCCACCGCATCTCAATGCTCCACTCTGACCACTTGCACTGGCGCAGTGCCACTGCGCCATGCACAGTGGGGGTGGCCAGGGTGCGATATTCAAAGCAGTTGCGCCATAGCGCAGCTCCGTTGAATATCGCCCTGGCCACACCCCTGCACAACAAATTTGAGCTGCGCCCAGGCTTGCGCCACAGCCTGGCGCAGTTTGAATATCTGGGCCTCTGAGCCTAATATATATATATATATATGACAATTACAGATACCAAGAAGTATTACTTTATTTCTCAACATAGTCACCCTCTTTAACAATGCACTTTTCATATCATTCCTGACGCTTTTTGATTTCCTCCAGCAGGAACTTTTGTTCCAGCCTCATCTGGTACCCCTGACCAGCCTTCTTCAGCTCATTGTCATCCTCAAAACACTGTCCACGCAGATGCTCCTTCAATTTGGGAAACGTGAAAGTCACTGAGTGCCAGGTCTGGGAGAATAGGAAGGATGCAGGAGTTCTTCGAAGTGGCATTTCCTGACAGTGGCCTTTATAACTTTTGCAGTGTATGCTGGAGCATTGTCATGCAGAAGCAATTGTGTGGCTTTCATCTTTCCATGCCACATTTCTTTGATTGATTCATGCAATTGATGAAGCAAGTCTGCATAATATTGACCTGTGATTGTTTCCTTGTGTGGCAGGAAGTCAATAGGCACTATACCTTTAGCATACCATAAAATGGTGCACATGATCTTTCCTATAAAGCACTGTAACTTGAATTTCTCGAGTGTTGGGGAATGTGGATGTTTCCACTGCATGGACTGTTTGGACTCGGGGTTGTAATGGTAAATCCAGCAGGTATCGTCACCAGTAATTAATTTCCTCTTAAACTTGTTAAAGACTGCCTTCTTGAGGTCAAGACTATCATGAGCAGCCATCAGATTCTCCCTCTTCACGTAGGATGTCAGCATTCTGGGGACCTATCGGGCACACACCTTGTTCATTCCCAATGATCATGCAAGATTGTTTCCACTGTACCCAAAGTGTCAGATAACTGCAACAGTAACACAGCGATCTTACAAAACCATGTCTTGCACAGCCTTGATGTTTTCCTCATTTGCTGCCATTGTAGGCTGTCCTGACCTGGGGTCATCTTCAAGAGTCCTTCTGCCGTGACAAAATTCTGCAGCCCATCTTTTAACTGCTGCATATGATGGTGCATTGTCCCCATAGACTTTCTACATGAGTTCATAAATTTCTTTTGGTTCAGTATCCTCCACTGTAAAAGGTTTGATGACAGCATGATGCTTGATTTTCTGATTTTCAGCATCCATCATGTTCTGCCTGCAATTGACAAAGCATACATGAGTGATAAAATAATCTAGAATGTTCTGCCCATGCTTTCTGAGTTCCATTCCATCCGGCCTATCAGTAGCTGCAACATCAATGGTCTCTGGTGTTCCTTCTATATTAGGCTCAGAACTTTTTGAACTACCCTTGTGTTTCACCTCTCATAGAATTTATTCCCATTAGATTATGTTTTAGCCCAAAAGGAAAAAATGGGGCAGGTCACCAGTAACAGGATGGGTCTGGTGGGTCTTTCAGACAATAGCCCTATCTATTTGTATCTATTCCTACATATTCTTTGTAAAAACATGCAAAGGATTACTAATAATTTATCTCCTGAAAGTTCCTGTTATATTATGGGACACGATTAAGGCTATACTTCAGGGTAAATTGACTACCTTAGCCACCCACAGGAAAAAGAAAGTGAGTAGCTCAGAATTCAAAATTAGAAGCTCAGATACTCAGGTTAGAAAATCGGCAGAAAGTTAGACTGGCTAGACAAAAAGGTAAAGAGTTACTTAGGAAAAAAGAGAGTTGGGGGTCCCATGTTGGATTATAAAGTGGACCAACAATTGAAGTTTTTGAAGCAACACTACTACAAGGGGGGGGATCAAGGGTACTCCAGTGTCTAGCAGGTAGACTGAGTGCACAGTGGGCCAAAGCCTAAATCACTAGGCTAGTGCACCCCAAAACAAGGAAGAGGGTCATTGATATTCATGACATCTCAGCTCCCTTCAAAACTTATAATGAACAATTCTATGTGGCACAGCCATCTCTGCCAGTCGAGGATCTGCAGATCTGCTTATCCAAGTTAACTCTACCGAATGTTACTAAAGAACAAAATAAGGCACTGACAATCACCAGTCCTAGAACAGGAAGCCTTAGTAGAAATCTCTAGGAATAAAACAAATAAGGGTGCAGGATTGGACGGATTTGATGCTGAGATTTACAAACAGTTCTGGGAGCCTTTTGTACCCCTATTAACTTAAGCTTTTAATTTGACTTTTTCTGAACAGACAAAGCTGACACCACAATGGAATTATACTATTGTCTCTGTCATGCCCAGCATTCTCCTTTGTACATTACTGCCTGATTTACATTTTGAACATGGATTGTAAATACTTGACAACTATTCTCATTAGGCGTTCGGTAGACCTAATACCTTGACAAGTTGGAGTGGACCAAATGGGCTTTGTTCAGGGCAGATAAGCACTGGACTGCATAGGAAGGACTGTATCTATTATGGTCACCTTAATGGATCAGGTGAGAAAGTGCTCTTATTAAGCCTGGATGTTGAAAAGGCATTTGATAAAGTGGATTGGAGGTGTTTATTATGAAGTCCTTGCCAGGTTTGGGTTCTCCCAAGATTTTATTTGTAACATTTGAGCATTGTACATCTCCCCCTGAGCATAAGTCCATGCTAAGGGGCACCTTTCTGAGGGGTTTTCTTTGGCACATGACATAGTTGCCGCCTTTCACCAGTTTTATTTGCTCACACACTCTCTCTCTCTCTCTCTCTCTGAAAAATGTTGTTTAATGCATCAGTTAGGGTTAAAGTGACAAAAGTGAGGAAATGAGACATTAGGGTTGAGCACTAACCCCCACAACCACCTCATCACCCATTCTGCACAGACCAACAGACACTGGGGTGTGCCATGCGGTCACGAGAACCAACTCTCACCCCATTCCACATGTAAACAGGTTGACATGCCACAGTAAAGGAGAATGGGGTGAGAGTTAGGCCTTGTGACCCCCTGGCACACCCTGGCATCTGTCAGTCTGTGCATGATGGGTGGTGGGGTGGTGATGGGGGGGTTAAGGGCTCAACCCTAACATCTTATTTGCTCACTTTTGTCACTTTAACCATAACTGATGCATTAATGAAGTTTTTTGCAATACATTCTTTACTTTTTGAAAAAGTGTAATGTAACTAGTAAATAACATCATGGTGGCAGCGCGGGGCTCCCACCAAGCTGCCCATTTCTGCATAATGATATGCATTTGTGGGATTGTGGGCCCTCTGGGTCCTGCGCTCCCACTTCTGCATAGCTAGAGAGCCATACAGCAGCCCAATAGGGAAAGAAACCCTTGTAGCACTAATTTGCCTGTATATCACGAACCGTAGCAGCTAGGGAAAAAATTCAAGTGTCATTGTAATCATGACAGCAAGGCCATGAATTGATCAAGTCTGTATCTCATATAGTTTACAAGATATGGGCACCAAAAACCACTGAAAAGGCAATCTTGGAACTTGTGCCACTAATTTACCAGTAACCCAAGCAAGTAGGAAAAAAATTCCACTGCTGATGTAATTTATGATTTCCAAACTTGTTTTTACAGATTAGTTCACCTAAAGATGTTCTAAGCTGTGGGTAGCGAAAAATCCGTATCTCGCTTAGTTTTCAAGATACAGGTGCCAAAAGGCATTATGGGCATCACAATGTTATCCTATGGGAAATGTCTCAACTTTGGAATGTCATAACTATGTAACCAATGCAGTTTATTTACACCAGACCAGCATAAGTCACATCTGTGGGATACCCTCCTTGCACCCTGCAAATTTCAAGCCAAAAGTCCTTACCGTTTCTTAGCAGAGAGCTGGCAAGGTTTTACAACTCCTTGTTAGTGAGCTGTCAAAATCCCCATTTGTGAGGGGAATCCCCATTCGTGAGCTGACAAAATCCCCATTCGTGAGATAGGGTCATCTGATCTTCTCATGAATGGGGATTTTTCTAGCTCACGAATGAGAATCTGGCTCCTGAACAGGGATTTTGACAGCTCATGATCGGAGATTCCCTGTTTGTGAGATAGGGCCATCTGGTCCTCATCTCATGAACAGGGATTTTGACAGCTCACAGATGGGGATTCGGCTCACAAATGGGGATTTTAACGGCTCACGAACAAGGATTTTTTTATGATCCCGTTAGGTGGTGTCAAACCCCATTCGTGAGCTGAATCCCCGTTCATGAGCTGTCAGAATCCCTATACATGAGCCAATCCCTATTCATGAGATAGGGCCATCTGGTCCTTATCTCACGAACTGGGATTTTGACAGCTCATGAACAGGGATTGACTCACAAAAGGGGATTTGGATATCTCATGAACAGGGATCGGAAGCGAGTCACGAACAGGGACTTTCAAATATAAAAACAGCCATTTTTTTTATTATCTGATTAAAACTAAACACATGGTTTTGTAGTGGGCATCACCCTGAACAAAACCCATGCATTCATCTTCACAAAATGTATCTGTGGGATAAGTAACAACATTTTGTTTGGGGCTAAAAGTGAAAACAAGATGTTGGCTCACAAACGGAGATTTTTTTTCTCACGAATGGGAATTTAATGAATCCCCATTCATGAGTTGTCAAAATCCCAGTTCATGAGCTGAAAACCTTGTTTGCAGCTGTGCATCTAACCAAAAGACTCAACTGAACATCCTCAGAACCAGAGTGTTCAAAACTGAATAACTTTGGATCACAATAAGATTTTTTCATCAAATTAATGCTGGCCTATTCCTTGTGAGAAGCTCTTTCTACCCCGAAAATGTCAGGTTAAAATTCAAAATGGCGTGGGTGCAGGGCGATGAGGAAAATTCAGAAAAATTGGCAAAAAAAACAAAAAACACACTTTTCCCATATGCGCTGTGCAAAATCAGCATATCTGATTGAAACAAAGCTTGGCAAGTCAAGCGATCTACCCCCATGGGACAACACATACCAAATTTCATGCAAATCCATTGAATGATTGCAAAGTTATTAAGGTGCAAAATATGGGGTTTAACATTAAATTGCACACTCAACCCTAACAATAGAGGAACGACTGTGCCTCTATAATATATATTCATGACAAAAAAATCCATTTAATGCATCCGTTAAGGTTGTTCCACAGTGGCAAAAGCTAGGAAATTCGATGTTAGGGTTCCAACCCCCTTGCACCCCACCCCCACCAACAGGCATCAAGGTGTGCGTTGGGGTCATCAGTCCTACCTCTCACCTATCCCATGTGTAAACAAGCTGAGGTGGTGCAGTACAGGAGAATGGGGTGAGAGTTGGGACTGATGACCCTACACTCAGCTGTTGGTGAGAAGCGAGAGTGTTGGGTGCAAGGAGGTGGGAACCTAACATTGAATTTCCTCACTTTTGTGGCTGTGGAACAACCGCAACTGATGCATTAAATGGAGTTTTTTGCCATTAATTTCCATTCTTTTTGAGAATGTGCACTATAAATAGTGAAGTAATGTCAATGTAAGCGCAAACGCTAACGCACATGGTGACACAAACGTAAATGATAATGCAAATAGTAAAAGAAACGCAAGTGTAAATGTTAATGAAAACAGAAATGCAAATGCAAACGTGCACTGAAAACGCAAACTGTAATGCGCACGGTCATGGTAACGCAATTGGAAACGCAGACACGGTAACAGCAACGATGATGCCAAAGGAAACACAAACAGAAACAGAGATGCAAACGGGGCGCGTATGCAAATGCAAATGGAAATGAACATGGTGACACAAAAGGAAATGCAAACAAAAACAGTAATGGAAATGCAAATATTAACAGTAACGCAAACACAAGCGCAAACCAAAACGCAAAGGGTAATGCACATGGTGGCGTAGATGGGAACACTAACGCAAATGGTAAAGGAAACACAAGTGGAAATGCTAACTGTAGCAGTAACAAAAACACACAGCCTTTTTTTCCCTAAAAGCTGCATAGAGAAGCACAGTGAATACAAAGAATGTATGCATAATAATGGGCCTTGGAGCAGAAAATGAACACTTGGAATACTAAATTGCTTATATCTCAGGAACCGTACTACGTAGAAAAAAAATTAAAATTTCATGTAATTTACGACTTTCCTGGCTAGTTTTGCAAATTTGCACACAGCATCTTTCAGTTAAAAAGTTTGTAACTTGAAGCGTTTCCAAGATACGGGCCCCAAAAGGCACGGTGGACGCCGTAATGTTATCCTATGGGAAAAATTTTCAACTTTGGAGTGCTGTAACTTTGAAGCCCTGTAATATTTTGTCACCAAACCACCAAAAGACACATCTGTGGGATCTTGGCTGCCTTCTCTCCAATGTTCCACCTAAAAGACCAAACCATTCTTTTGCAGCGGGTGGCAAAGATTTCCTATTCTTTTGGGCATAGTGTCACAAAGTAGTGTCGCAAATCACAACACTTTTGCAAAAAAATCATGAAAGTTTCACAAGTGTGGAACTACTTTGTGACATTACAGTTTACAAAAATTTTAAAAACATTTCTGGGGTGTTTAACTCCCCAAAAAAGACATCTCTAGCATCCTTAGGGCTCGACTAGGTGAACACAAAAAGAATTATGTCCCTAGAGGGTCCCAATTTTAAATGGCAAGCATTTCTGTGACTAGTAACTGAAAAAATAATGGCTGACTCATGACACTACAGGGGTCATTTGCGACACTAAAAACTACATTTGCGACACTGTCAAACTTTTTGTTAACTTTTCCCATTGACTATAATGGGAAACTTGTTTTTGAATAACTTTTGAACCGTTTAATATTTTTTCATGAAATCTTCGAAAGCCACAATAGGGGCCCTGGCCGCATGTTCCCTGATGTTTTTGGACTGGTTGAACGAACTGTGCGACCTGCAGGTGCAAGCAAAGAATGCACAAAAAAGCGTAATTACGACTTTCTATTGCATTTCATAGCTCCGCAACTGTATATCCGACCATTACAAAACTTGGCAGATCCAGAGATCTATGTACCGCTCTGTGCATACCAAATTTCAGGCAAATCTGTCATACAGTGGCAAAGTTATTAAGCTGCAAAATTTCACACTTTAACCTTAAATGGGGTACTCAACCCTAACTATAATGGCACTTCCGGGCTGCTATAATATATATATATTTATAAAATGGGTAGGAAAAATTATGTCTGCTGATTTGTTGGAACACATCACATGACCGTGCGTATATCAGAGCGTGACAGCACACCTGCAATTTAACCCCCTCCAAAATAATCTTGACATTTTATAAGATAGATAGACCACTCTGAGGTGTGTGGTCGCACTCTGATATATGCACACCTTGGGTGGTTGACGCACTCAGCCTGCGGCCTCTTGCATAACAACGCACACCAAGGCGTGCATATATCAGAGCGTGACTGCACACCTCAGAGTGGTTTATCTATTACATATATATATATATATATATATATATATATGCAATAGGAGTGGGCTCAAAACTCATTGTCTTCACAGCCATTGAATAAATAAAATATATCCATATAGTAGCTCTGTCACAATCACTACGGAACTCATTTAGAATGTTCAGCCTCAGTAGCAATACTGCCCATATTCAAATGTGAATAACTTTAAAATGAAAAAAAGATAGCATTGTACTATGGGCATTAAAGTTATTCAGCACAAAATTATCTGCAAAATGAGTGGTGCTTCATTTATAGACACCTTATACATTTTTTTATAATTAGCAAAAAAGAGCAGGAAATGCAATTTTTCTGTTCACTTTTTTGACAAACACATGCAAAAAAAGTTAAGCAATCAAAAACAAATGTCCCTACACCAACAGAAATCATCCCTTTTGCATAAATGAAATATACAGTGGTGAGCAGACAGATAAATAATTTATCTACACTTGCATTGTTTGACCTCGAACATCTCACTCGTGGCATACACCACTCGTGAGGTTCCCTGAGGTCAAACGGCACTTGTGTACATAAATTATTTATCTGACAGCTCTCCATTGTATATCCCTAATTTATCTTCACAGCCATTGAATAAATAGAGGATAATGCCTGATGTACAGGTGATAACCACGGTGTAATCACCTCGAGTGTTTGCTAGGGCATCAGTAAACCTCGAGAGTGCAGCTTAAGAGGTTTACTGTTGCCCTAGCAACCACGAGAGGTGATTACACCATGGTTATCACCTGTACATCAGACATTGTCATTTATAGTATATGGGACTCGACATGAGAAGTTACCCCTCCCATACACACACACGTAATTTAGCCTTACCTTATTAATGAATCTGCACTAGGATCATATGATCATGTAGAAAAACATAGAAACATAGAAACATACAAGCTGACGGCAGATAAGGACGGCAAGGCCCATCCAGTCTGCCCATTTCTTTTTCTACCTTATGAACGTGCCATCAGTCTTTGCTCTGTCAATGGCCTATCTATTCATACCCATCTGTATTGCTCCCTTATGCCTATCCCATGCCTGTTTGAAGCCCTGAACTGTATTCATATGCACCACTTCCTGAGGTAGGCTGTTCCATGCATCCACCACCCTTTCTGTGAAAAAGAACTTCCTCACATTACTCCTTAATTGGCCTCCCTCTAATCTCATGCTGTGTCCTCTTGTCCTGCTGTTTTTCTTATATTGAAACTTGTTAGACTCTTTCACCTTGTTAATGCCCTTAAGGTGTTTGAATATTTCCATCATATCACCTCTCTCCCTCCTTTGCTCTAGGGTATACATATTAAGCTCCGTTAATCTGTCCTCATATGTGTTCTGATGCAGTCCCTGCACCATTTTGGTTGCCCTTCTCTGGACTGCCTCAGTTTGGTTAATGTCCTTGTGAAGGTGCGGCCTCCAGTACTGCATGCAGTACTTCAGATGGGGCCTAACCAGCATCTTGTAAAGAGGGATTATTACCTCCCTCTTCCGATTTGTGATACCCCTACTAATACACCCCAACATCCCCCTAGCCTTACCAACTGCTTTAGTGGTCTGCTTGGATGATTTCAGGTCATCAGTGATGATGATGCCCAACTCTCTTTCTTCCCTTGTGACTACCAGCAACTCCCCTCCCAGCCTATAGGTGGCTTCAGGGTTTCTCTTCTCTATGTGCATGATCTTGCACTTCTTTGCATTAAACCCCAGTTGCCACTCTTCTGACCATTTTGCTAGTTTATCCAGATCTCTTCTCATTCTGCCCACCCCATCTGGATCATCTACTCTGTTGCAGATCTTGGTGTCATTTGCAAACAGACAAACCTTACCCTCCAGTCCATCTGCAATGTCACTGATGAAGATATTAAAGAGGACTGGCCCCAGGACTGATCCCTGAGGTACCCCACTTGTGACTTGCATCTCTTCTGACTGTATACCGTTTACCACCACTCTCTGTTTTCTGCCCGTCAACCAGTTTGCCACCCAATTGGCCAACTTCTGACCCACCCTGAGCCTACCCAGCTTATTAATCAATCTTCTATGTGGAACAGTATCGAAGGCTTTGCTAAAGTCAAGGTAGGTGACTTCAACTGCTCCCCCCTTGGTCCACCACTCTGGTTACCCAGTCAAAGAAATCTATGAGATTAGTTTGACAGGACCCTTCTTTTTGTAAACCTATGCTGTTTTGGATCCTGTGCTCCTATGAATTCCAGGTGTTGCACTATCCTTCCCTTAAGGAGTGCCTCCATAATCTTGCCCACTACTGAGATAAGACTGACTGGTCTGTAGTTATCTGCCTCCTCCCTACCACTGTTGTGGAGCAGGATCACATGAGCCCTTCTCCAGTCTTCTGGGACCTCTCCTGTGCTCAGAGACTCATTAAACAGTTCTGATAATGGGTATACCATGGTGCATTGCCCCAGAGAGTAACGTAGGGGCGGTGGTGTAGCCATCTGTTTTAGATCTGAACTGGCCTTCACCGTGCACCCAGTGGGTGCTCCAGGTTCTTCTGAATGTGTGGCTGTTTGTGGAGGGCCTGCGTGCAGGCTGCAGGATTCTCCTTATTTACCACCCTCTGGGGACGGTGGGGAATTTCCTGCAGGAGGCTGCCAAATTCGTTGTCAGCAAAACATTGGAAGCCCCCAGATGTATTATTCTGGGTGATTTCAATGCTTGGGCTGACGATGAATCTTTCTTGGCTTGGTCGTAACCTCCTTCAGACTATGTCATCTCTGGGCCTGACACAAGTTGTTTCTGCCATGACACATCAGGACGGCCACATGTTAGACCTGGTGCTCTCACTGGGGCTTGAAATAGATAATCTCAAGATTAATCAGGTGGTTTGGTCCAATCATTGCATGGTGCAGTTCATGTTTGGGGCTCCCACCGGATACCCTCTCCCTACTGAGATGATGAGTTGTCGCCCTTTATGGGGATTGACCCCTGAGGGTTTTCTGGTGGCAGCTGATCTATCTAGTGTGGGTGATGCATGCATCGAAGGCATTAGTGTTGGGGTTGACACCTATAATAAGGTGTTATCCGACACCATTGACTCCCTCGCACCTGTCCGTGTACGATCCAAATCTTCCTACCTGAGGTCCCCACGGTGTGATGGGGCTCTCAGGGAGATGAAGAGGAAGGGTTGGAGGTTAGAGTGCTGCTGGAGAAGATCCAGCCTGGAGGAGGACAAACTGGCCCTGCGTGTACATTAGAATGCATACCAGGGGGCAATCAACCATAAGAAGGCAGTGTTCCTGTCTAGGGAGATTGCTGCCGGTAAGAATTGACCAGACATACTTTTTCAGACTGTGAAAAGGCTACTTCACCCTGCTTGTCTACAGCCAAAGAAGGTTTTTACTAATGCTGAATGCAAAGAGTTTGTTTGTTTTTTCTTGGACAGAGTGTCCAGCATCTGGCGAGTGGTTTCTTCAGTCAGCAATGTCATAGCTGGCAGTGGTCACCTGAAGTGTTCTGAGTGCACTCCACCTGGTTGGGGGGAGTTTAGACCAGTGGAGGTAAGTGAAGTCATGGAGGTGGCATCCAATCTGAAGCACACTTTTTGTGAACTGGACCAGGTGCAAACGCGTTTCTTGATGAGATGCATTGACACCGTTGGCCCAGTGTTTTCTCTGATTGTCCGGGGTTCCTTATCCAAGGGGGTCTTTCCTGATGCTTTAAATGAGGCAGTGGTGAGACCCCTTGTAAAGAAGCCATCATTGGACCCAGAGATCAGAGGCCAGCCGCCACCAAGTGCCCCCTAATGATAATGAGAGATTATGTAGTATCGATTAAGTCTACTGTTACTGAGAAGGAGCAGCAAGCCAAAAAAAGCAGTAACCAAAATTACTGAGCTTAAGTGAAGCAGCAGTAGCAGGAGTAAGGCTCAAGGTGAGTGGACCGTCTGTGTGTGCAGTGTATATCATGTTGACCAGTGATATACTGATGGACAAGAAGCTAAAGGATGGCATCTGGGATGGTATGCATATTTCTCAACTCTGAGTCACTGAAACATGGCAAAATGTAGGACCCATCAATAATGAAGGTACAGATGGAGAGCACTTTAGAAAATAATGCCTATTTGTGAAAAGTTTCATTTTGATTTGGCATCATAGAGTAATATGGTTTTTCAATATGAGACAGGACTTTATGTAGGCACCAAATTTTCTATGTTAGATTGATGTGGAACACAAAAGAAAAATGAGTGACATTCCTCATCATTTGGGACAGATGAGAGGTACAGAGGTGTGGTGTTGCCCAGGTTGGGTCAGGAATGAGTTCATATTAGTCTTAGGTAGGTTGCGGCATTAGCATTAGGGAGTCACTGACTAGGAGAAGTGTGTAGGCAGTAAGGCTGAGAATGATGAGTTGTCATAACCCCCACTTTTACACTGAACTAGAGAGATGGAGAAACTGCCGAGAAATGAAAAAGGGAAATATTAATGGCATTTAAGTGAGTTTTTGACATACGAGACAATTCTAGCCCCCTTTATCCCCTTCTGCCACTCTAGAAGATTTTACAGTTATGATGGGTGGTGTGGTGTTCCAGGTAACTTTCTCATCCCATCATGTTTCCATGATACTGATTATGTTAGGATTCTGTTGTTCAACTATTACCCCGACTTATCATTCATATTGTTCAAAATTCCAGTGTTTATCAGTAAGCCTTTCCAGCCATGTTTCTGCCAGAGTAGTAATTTATTACTATGTTTTGGGGATTTTCCCTTGGTCCTTGCATAATGTGGGGCTTTGTTGGGACTTATTCTCAGCTTTTGCTTGTTTTTTGACTGAAGGGTATTTCTCCAACCCATTCTCTGGTTCCTCAGATGTTCCCTGATAAGCTAGTTTAAATTTAATTCCACTGATCTAGTGATATTTTTTGCTAGTAAGCTTGCCCCAGTACTGTTTAAGCAGAGTCCATCATGGGCAAAGAGGTAGTTATTCACCATACAAGTCCCCCAGTTTCTTTGAAAGTAAACATTTTCCCACAATCACCAATCTTTCAGTCTTCTATTTATTCTGCCTATCATAACGTGCCTGTGTGCTGAGGCCCTCAGAACAGGAAGGATCTCTGATACTGTTACTTTACATTCCTTTGATTTAAATTTTGAATGTAATGTTTCATAGTCACTGAAGATTTGCTGTTACGGGTTTCTGCTTGCATCATTGGTGCTCATGTTGATGGCTACTCAGGGATTCAGGCCAGCTTGCTTTAAAATATTTTCCACCCTACTTGCAATATTACACACCTTAGCACATGGGAAGCAGGACACATGCTGCAGATGCTATTTTTTTTTGCAGATAACAGAATCACTACATTTGGTTAGAATCCCCAGTGTTGATTTTTTGATTTATGGGGTGGTCTTCAGTATTAGAGGGAGAAGAGGTGGTATTATCAGTGACTTAAATTTAGGTTATAACCTATTCCTAGTATTTCATCCCTGTTTTCACTTCTGATTTGGTCAGAGCTGAATGCATTAGCCCTCCATCCCTTTTAATGTTTGTTTGCATGCATGCAGAAGAAACATGTTGTGACAGCCTGCTGTAGTAGCAGGTTGTGGAGGTGTGGCAGTGTTGTGGCCAAAGCCACCACTGCTTTTTGGAGTTTGTATCAGTGGCAGAAATGAATAAGCACGCTATCTATGACAGCAGCTCAGAAGAGTGCCACCAACTTGAAAGAAATTCACCACTGCAATGAGGGAGCACCCCCCTCATTGCAGGACATGCCGTGCTTGGTGTAAAATTTCAAGAAACATGGCAGAGGCTGTTGCCGTCCACCTCTCAAAGCCGACATCAGGAGTGCCCAATCCCCCTGTCAGCATACCCTCTAACCAGTTCATTTGCTGATGGGGGAGCCCAATCCCCATTGGTTTAATGTCCCCCTTGTTGGAATTTGCCTGCCGAGAGGGGTGCCCAATCCCTCTCGGCATCATGCCCCCCCAAACACAGACACGCTTTCTTTACCAATGGGGAGGCCCAGTCCCCATTGAATTCAGTCCCCCCTCCCCAAAAACACAGGTGGCACACTGGGAGCCCACCCCAGTGTGCCCAACATTTGTCAAAATTCACCTGTAATAAAGAAAACGGTCCCGCGAGGTCTGGTGCTTTTTTTTTCAGTACCTGAAACAAGAAAACGGTCCCTCGTTGTCTGTGGTGCCCCTCCCCCAACCCACACCCACCCTTTCCACATCTCACCTCCTCACACCCCCCCCCACCCCATATGTACCTCTGGAGCCCAGGGTGACGATCTTCAATGGAGCGGGAACATGTCTGCACTCTTCAAAGCTGACCGTGAACTGAAGAAATGCCAATAAGCTGTATAATGGCATAAATGGGGGGGGGAGGTCAACTTGGATGGATATCTCAGCCATTTTAGTGACTTTTGGCTATAAATTTTCAACATGGGGTTCTTAGGACCCCACCTTATGAACTCAGTCACTATCATTTTCTTTATTTGGTCCCGAAAGGTGATTTCGCAGTCACTACGTGGAATCACCTTCTGGGACTGAGTAATGAAATGACAGTGTTACTGTTAATGAGGTGGGCTCTCAAAAAGCCTATGTTGCAAATTTGGTGAAACAATTCCGAAGAATGACTGTGTTATGAGCGTGCGTTGTGCAGTTCCCACACACACACACACACACTCATAACTTTGCGAATTTGTAATATTTTAGCTCCAGATTTTCAACATTGGCATTTTTTCACACCTCCTTATGAACAGTATAGCTGTCATTTTTCACATCCTGGCCAAAATGTGTTTTCGCACTTCCGGTGCAGAATAGCACAGTTGCTGTGGGAACTCAGTGTTTGGGACAGATTAAGAAAATCACAGTGACACTGTTCATGAGCAGAGGTCCTAAAATGCCTATGTTGAAAACTTGGTGACAAAAATCCATAAAATGACTGTGTTACGAGTGTGCATTGCGCAGTTTCCACGCACCCTCATGACTTCACGAATCTGTAATATTTTCACTCCAGATTTTCAACATTGGCATTTTTCCACACCTCCTTATGAACAGTACAGCTGTCATTTTTCACATCCTGGCCGAAATGTGTTTTCGCACTTCCAGTGCAGAATAGCGCAGTCGCTGTGGGAAATCAGTGTTCGGGACAGATTAACAAAATCACAGTGACACTGTTAATGAGCAGAGGTGCTAAAATGCCTATGTTGAAAATTTGGTGACAAAAGTCCATAAAATTACTATGTTATGAGCATGCATTACGCAGTTTCCACGCTCACTCGTAACTTTAAAAATGTGTCATATTTCCACTCAAAATTTTCAACATTACCCATTTTGCATACCTCCTTATGAACAGTGCAGCTGTCATTTTTCTCATCTTGCCCGAAATGTGTGTTTGCACATCTGGTGCACAATGGCGTGGTCGCTGTGGGAAATCAATGTTCAGGACAGATAAAGAAAATCACATGACGGTGTTCATGAGCAGAGGTCAGAAAATGCCTATGTTGAAAATTTGGCAAAATAATTCCACTAAATGGCTGTGTTACAAGCATGCATTGCGCAGTTTCCACATACGCTTGGAAGTTCAAGCATTTTTAATATTTTCACTCCAGATTTTCAACATTGCCATTTCTTTCACACCTCCCTATGAATGGTACAGCTGTCATTCTTCACATCCTGCCTGGTCTGTGTTTTTACACATCTGGTACAGAATGGCACGGTCGCCATGGGAAATAAAAGCTCAGGACACATTAACAAAATCACAATGCCACTGTTCATGAGCTAAGGTCCCAAGTGCTTTCATGAGGTGGGGGGTCACAAAAAGGCCATGTTGAAAATTTGTGGTGCAAATACCTACAGACGCCTGGGGCATTAGGGTTTCTAACCATAACATCCCACTCTGTACAGACTGACAGGCATCAGGGGTGTACCTTTAGACTGCCGGCTGTAATGCTCATGCCATTCCACCCCCACCCCCACCCTGAAGCCAGTGACAGGCATCAAAGTGTGCCTTGGGCTCTTTGGCCCCAGACTTCGCCCCATTCTCCTATACTGCACCAATTTCAGCGTTGTCCTTATGAAATGGGGTGATTGTGAGGCCAAACACCCCAAGGCATACCTCAGCACTTGTCGGTGTCTACAGAATAGAGTGAGGTGAAATGCCATAAGCATTATGTGGGACAACCCAAAGGCACACCCCAATGCCTATCCATCTCTGCAGGGTGGAGGTGGGGTTGGCATGAGTTCAATACTTCACTGCCATTCCTATTCTGCATCTGTCTAACTCCTGCACATCCAATGCTAATATCAGTAAGCAAACATTCGGCATTGACAAATGCTTGTTACACCTCCTCATGAACAGTACAGCTGTCATTTTTCACATCCTGTTCGAAATGTGTTTTTGCACCTGTGGTGCCAAATGACACAATCGCTGTGCAAACTCACCTTTCAGCTAACGAACTAATAGTGTCACTGTTCATGCAGTGGGGTCACAAAAAGCCCATGTTGAAAACTTGGAGAGAAAATACCAAGAAACGCCCAGGACATTAGGGTTTCTGACCATAATGCCCTACCCTGTAGGGACTACAAGGCATCAGGGGTGTGACTTGGGATTGTCGACAGTAATGCTCACTCCATCCCATCCCCACACCACCCTGTGGCCAGTGATAGGCATCGAGGTGTGCCTTAGACTCTTCAGCCTCAGAGTTCGCCCAGTGATGAAAGTGAGCCGGAATGCACAGGAACGGTGTTCTGGTACTTTTTCTGTGACCGAAACGCCATTCCGGTACTTCTTCATTAGAAAAGAATGTTTTTCTGCAGTGCAGATCCAGATAAAGCATGCACGTTATTACAAAAAACATGGTGTGTTTTTAAAACTCATTGGGGGGCAGAGGGTCAGAGTCGCACAGCTGATCAGAAGAGATTGGTCAATTAGGTAGGTAGTTTCCACCAATCACGGACTGTGTTGTGGATGTAGTTCTTCTTCTGTCACAGAAATATGTCCACAACTCAGTCTGCGATTGGTGGAAACTACCTCACCAATAGCTCATCAGCAGAAGGTGGTTGACGACTGCCTCGCGGGTTCGCTCCATATGCTTTGACGCCTTGTCAGCGTTGTGTGTGTGGAAAAGTCAGGAAAATAATTGTGAGATTGAGCGGCTGAGGTAGAGTCGTGTCAGACTTGAGGATCGAAAAAAAGAAAAAGAAATCACGGCCAAACCAACACCCAGGAGGAGACTGATCTTGCCAGTTCCCACAGAGCCTCTCTGGTCCCATCCCTTCTGATAGCCTGTCTGACAGAAATAATTAGGTAAGGCAGCCGCAGGGGTTGTTTTTAATGATTTGATGTGACTGCCTTACTGGTTGTGGAAAACATAAACAGTTTTGGGTGGACTGACCTTACGACCTCTGTAGGAAAAAATGGAAATTTTCCAGAAAATGCACAGGTGGGGGGGGGGGTCCTTTACCAAATATACGCAGATCAATGGAGGCTGACAGGATTCCCCTTTTTCTTTTGACAATCCCGACAGTTCAGGCCTCCCTTGATCTTTGTATGTTTGGTACAGGAAATTCACCAATTTTACAGGACGTCTGTTACACCTTGACCTACCTCCTTATCTGAAGAGAACTGTCTGTCTGCGCTGGAGATCGGATGTGTGCCTCAAATTAATTGTCAGTCTCCAGCCTGCCATTGCAGTTTTGCATGTGCTCACCACAGGAACATGATCCCCGGAGAAAAAGTTAAATTTTTTGTCTGTCTGACACGAGAGCTTCCTTTGACTCTAAGCTGTTTAGAGTAGAAGGAAGCTCCCATGTCAGACAGATGAAAAATGTAACTTTTTCCCTGAGGAGTGGACGTTCCTGCGGTAACACTGGTAAGCAAAATTGCAAGTGTAAAGGCCAGAGCTGAGTGCTGTGCATTGCCCTGGCAGATTGGCAGCTTCTCCCCACCTCTGAGTTAGGACTAATCCTCACATTTTGGGAAACAAACTGTAGTGTGGGCACCTCTTCACACACAGTACTCTGATTTTTTTTTTATACGTTTACTTGACTGTATGTACTGCTTGCTGTATTATACAATACAATGCTTCTCTCAACTGTGTTTCTACTCAGTTTTAAAATTTCCTCAATCTGATTTACAGAATAGATCTTTAGACTAGGACTAAGTGGGAACAGTGTGTTTTCACTGGATCTTTTGTGCAGGACTCAGTGGGAACAGTGTTTTTTTACTGGAAATTGCTAAAACTGATTTTTAACTGTGGGCACTGTGGCTTTTACACTTAATTGTTGAACGTTTATTTTAATCAGTGGGCACAGTAGAATCTTTTAATTTAGCTGAACTGTAAGTTAAACCGTGGGCACAGTGGGTTCTACTGAACATTTTTGAATTTAATTGTAACCTCCAATGGAAAATTATTTGAACAGTATATAAACTGTGGGCACAGTGGCTTACACTGAAATTTTGCTGTATTTAACTTCCTTCTCTCCTAATCTGACCTCTCCCTAAAGTTGTACCTTAATTTTTCTCCCTTCCCCTCATTCCTTAAAATCTATTTTAATCTTCTCTCTCCTCCCCTCTTTTATCCACTCTCACTCCAGCTTCTGCCAACTCCGCCCCCCACACCTCCTTGCTTTACCTCTCCTAAACTGCTGTGGGTTCTGGTGGCAAGGCACAGACACCCAGTAGCACTCTATTATTCCAAACTACCCCCTCCCTTCTCTCTGCTCGTCCAGTTCCAACCACTGATTAAACAGACAGCCATTCCTGTGTCCATTAAATAATTATAACTCTCTCTCCTTCTCCCTTTCAGATCCTTCACCCTTGACTGGGCTCACTGCTCTGCTTTGCAGCAGTGGCTCGATTTCTGGAGCTCCTGGCCACTCTCTGCATCCACACCTGCATCTCCTGCAAGGTACACCCGCTTAATTCCTTCCTTGTACCTCAGTTCTTAAGCCACGTTTCTTATCGCGTCATTCCTAAAGTTCCTACTAAATGTATCACAACTTGCTTTTCAGCTTTAGAAAATGTTAAATGCACTGAGCAGAGCTATGGATGGTACTGTGAATGGTTTAAAACCTCGGAGCCAATCAGACAGTGTGCTTATGCTAGGAGTTGCTGATAACGGAAATGAGTGTTGGGACAAGGCTTGAAAAAGTGAAGATAATTCAATATGCAGACAATCACAGATGCCTTCCAGGAATGGTGTGATGCAGACACCAAAAGTGCAAAATCATATGATCTGATATCAGCATTAAATATACAGTACCTGCACCTAATTTATTTGGTAATTAAAGAGACTCACCACAATGAGCCCTTACGCCATACCTATAGGTGCCTTACCTCCAAATGATGCTAATATGCTGCATATCCCCGAAAACTGTTTTGCAGTTAAAAACTTATTTCCCTCATTAAATATTTCATACCAAGTCCCAAGGACTTCCTGGTCATAGGTTCCACCCACTCTCTTCCCCCCACGCTCACCGACATGATGACGAGATGCCAGTGGGAGCACAGGGCATGCTACATTATAATCAATGGTAGGATATCTTTCAATCTGTTATTAGTAATCTAATGGCAAATTGGCAATGAAATGGCACCAGGCGACTAACGAGGCCCTTGTTAGTCAACCGGCGCCCATGTTTCATTGGCATGTGGCCATTAGATTATTAAAAACAGATTGAAAGATATCCTACCATTGATTGTAAAGGAGTGCCAGCCAGCACTCTCACTGGCATCTTGTCATCAGGTGTGGAGCGTGACCGGCAGATAAAAAACAGGAAGTGCTTAGAACCCGGTAATAAAGAATTTTACGAAGGAAATAACTTTTAAACAACAAATAGTTGTCAGGGATATGCAGCATATCAGCATCCTTTGGCGTAAGGCACCTGGACATATGGTGCAGGGGCTTCGAGTGCTATATTGGTGGGTCTCTTTAACTAAGTCAAGCACCATTCTATTATATTTATCTGTGTCCATAAGCACAATGTTCCCACCCTTATCTGCATGGGTAGCTCCCTTATCTGGATTTATCTTGGGTAGGACTGAGTGGGTGTCAGTGGGACTCCCATTGCCTATAACCCCGGCTACCAGGGCTATGTGTGGGTGTCACTAGGACCTTTACTTGACTTTTAGTCCCCATTACCAGAGTTATGTGTGGGTGTCTGGGACCACTATCTGACTTCTGTTCTACCTCATCAGACCTATATGTTGTGTTACTGGGATCCCTGACTTCTTTCTACTCTCCCTTACCAAAGCTACTGCATGTGTGGGTGTCACTGGGACCCTTGTCTGACTTCTGCTCCCTATGACCAGAGCTGTGAGTGGGTGTTACAGATGGGACCTCGGTTTAACATCTCATCTGAAAGACGGCACCTCAGAAGTGCAGCACCCCTCTCATGCTGCACTACATTGTCAGTACTGGGATATTAACCCAGATGCCAGATGTGGGAACTGAACCCACAGCCCTCTGATCTCCCGTCCTCAGAGGTGAGTGTGCTACCTACTGAGCCATTGACACTGCTATCAGGGATATTGAGGGTGTCCTGCCTGGTCACATGAAGTTGTGTCAGCTGTGACTTTATGGCTATATAAGGACACTGAAAAAACATATATTGGCCAATCAGAAGGTAGGAATATTCCTACACACTTAATAAAATGGTTTATTTGAGGACAGTCTGTTGATTCCCGCACTGAGTGTAGGTAGACAATAGATGTTATATTCTTTGCTGGCCAACTGACGAACCTCTCCATAAAATATTCTTAAAATTTGACAGAGTTCACTTATTTCTGTACGCTTGAAATTTATGTTTAGTTGCCTGTCTTGTGCCCACTTATTTAAAACATTGATCACCCACTGAGTCTTTTTTTAGTGTTCTCCTCATCATTTTGTTCTTCTACTTTTGACAGGTTTTTTTTTGCTGATAAAATTACGCTTGCTCACATGTTCACTTTTTTCCTTTTTCTTGGTAGGTGCCTTGACTGGTTTTCTCTGGTTCTCAGAATCATCCTGGCAGAGGGGGATAGGGAGAAGTACCAGGAGAAGCAAAGGGAGGCAGGGAGGTCAGTAAGGGAAGCCAAAGCTCAGACAGAAGAACATATTGCAAAATCAGTGGATAGAGGGGACAAAACCTTTTACAGGTACATAAGTGAAAAAAGAAAGGCAAAGGAAGGGATAGTGAGACTGAAGGGGCAGGATGGGGGCCGCGTGGAGGATGACAACAGTAAAGCTGACATATTGAACAGGTATTTCTGCTCAGTCTTTACTGAGGAAGAGGAGGGAAATGGGTCTGAAGGGAGTACAAGGGGTGAGAATGGTGTAGAAATGGACACAAGTCCCTTTACAAGAGAAAGGGTCCTGAAGGAACTGTAAGTAATAAGTAATAATAGTTGATAAAGCAATGGGACCAGATGTGGTGCACCCCAGGGTCCTTAAAGAACTAAGAGAGGTGGTGGCTGAACCTCTGGCTATCCTGTTTAGCCAATCACTGGAAACAGGGGAGGTACCCAAAGACTGGAAGATAGCAGATGTAGTCCCCTTATACAAAAGTGGGAACAAAGAGGAAGCAGGGAACTACAGACCAGTCAGCCTCACCTCGGTAGTGGGGAAGATCATGGAAGCACTACTGAAGGAGAGATTGGTGGAACATCTGGTTGTCAATGGACTACAGGACCCAAGACCACATGGTTTCACCAGGGGGAGGTCATGTCAGACCAACCTCATTGAATTTTTTGACTGGGTGACTAGGGAGGTGGATCAGGGGAGGGCAGTGGACATGGCCTATCTGGACTTCAGCAAGGCCTTTGTCACTGTGCCACATAGAAGACTATTACACAAACTGGGGACTATGGGTGTGGTCAGGACAGTAGTGTGGTGGGTAGGTAACTGGCTGGGCGGCAGGACACAGAGGGTGGTGGTAAATGGCTATCACTCCACAGAGGGGAGAGTGACCAGTGGGGTACCAAAGGGATCAGTGTTGGGACTGGTCCTATTCAGTATCTTCATCAGTGACATTGCGCAGGACCTAGAAGGCAGAATTTCACTGTTTGCTGATGACACAAAGCTCTGTAACAGAGTAGACACACCAGATGGTGTAGACAGAAAAAGAAGGGACCTGTAGAAACTTGAAGAATGGTCAGGGATTTGGCAGTTGAAATTCAATGCAAAAAAGTGCAAGATAATGCATATGGGGCACAAAAACCCTGGCACAATATATCATTTGGGGGTGAGGATATAGCATGCACCAAGCAGGAAAGGGATCTTGGGGTTATCATCTCTGATGACCTCAAGGTAGGGAAACAGTGTGACAAGGCAGCAGATAAAGCAAATAGGATGCTGGGATGCATAGGCAGGGCATCACCAGCAGGAAAAGGGAGGTCATAATTCCACTATACAAGACACTAGTGAGGCCCCAGCTGGAGTACAGTGTACAGTTCTGGAGACCTTACCTCAGTAAGGACATAGACAGGGTAGAGAAGGTTCAGAGGAGGGCAACAAAGATGGTGCATGGATTGCATCACAAGTCCTATGAGGACAGGTTGAAGGAACTGAACATGTACTCCCTGAAGGAGAGGAGGGAGAGAGGGGATATGATAGAGACATACAAGTATCTTACAGGGAGGAACAGGGTGCAGGAATACACTATTTTTAAGCGAAAAAGATGTTCCAGGACTAGAGGGCATGGGATGAAGTTGGAGGAGGACGATTCAGAGAAAGCGTGAGGAAGAATTTCTTCACAGAGCGGGTGGTAGACAAGTGGAACACCCTGCCAGAAGAAGTGGTGGGGGCTGAAACAATCACGGGATTTAAGAATGCATGGGATAGACATAAAGGAATTCTGGAGGTCAGGGGTAAGGGGCAACAGACTTCAAGGAAACATAAACTGAACTTACAAGCTCAAATGGGCAGACTGGGTGGGCCATAGGCCCTTATCTGCCGACACTGTCTATGTATCTATGTATTTAATTTATTCATTATTTGGGCTAACTGAAACTGCTTCTGTGAGGAAGGTATGTCAGACGTTGTTTACTGTTGACAGCTGTCAGATAGCAGGCTACTGAGGTATATTTCTGTCAGGAAGTAAGATGGAGGCGTGCATGCATACTACAGCCCCAGTAATGACCCCTTCCACCCACATGTCGGACTAGCGCCTACACACCCTCTAGCCTGTACTGTTTCCTGGCCTCCACCAGGAGGCAGACAGTAGCCGAGGGATACAACCTTCCTCTCTTCCCTGGAGAGGAATGCTACCTTTTCCGACAGCTCTATCCAGCTCTGTCCTCCCCCCTTGTCGACCTATGATTGCTCATGCTCATTCCAGAACCTGGATCATCGGAATGGAGTGAGGTAAGGCATCCAGTGCCGTAGCCTTCAGAGCTACTGGGCCAGCTGAAATTATGCTTTCTGATTTTGAACCAGCATTCTTAAATTGTTGATGGAAGAACTATTTTATTAAAAGTCTTCAATTAAATGATGAAAACATTAAAAAAGTATGCTTTTAACACTTTTTTTTAGGATCTTTTTTTATAATAGCAATAAGGCAATAATACCAGGAGTTAGATCAACAGTCTGTTTGTCACTCCGGATGGGCTGTGCCTCGTGCAACATCACATCCATATTGGGTGATTAACAGACTGTTTATCTAACCCCTGCTCATGCCTTGTTGCTTAAACCGTATTGATCTCAGTACTACAGGACCAATGAGTACATTGGTTTCACTCTTATTGGAGCTCCTCAGCTGTAGGTAACTGAATATTTTTCTGTTTCTGCAGGGTTAACAGATTGTTTCATGGCTGGAGAATTAGTTCTCAGCCTTATGTTGTTGTCTTGATGGGAAAATGAGCTTAGCTACTGCATTTAGAAGATGCCTGGAAGAATAGCTGAGTGTAACCATCTCAAACTGTTTGAATCAGTGGAACAAAAGTCACCTGCAAATGTGAAAAAATGTAATGTAGGCTCACATTAGTTACATTAGCAAAAAAAAAAAACCAAAAAAAACCCTAGCAACTCAATGTACAGCAAGCGTGTTTTGCAATCCCGAAGATTTAATTCCAATGGACCTCACAAGCTTCGATGTGCAAAGTTGCCCATCCAGTATTCTCTCTCCATATATATATATATATATATATATATCGAGAGAGAGAATAATGTGTGGGCAGCCATACACAGCAAGGCTGTGTTTCCATCGAAGGATTGAGATGACAGCAGATGAACCTCAAGAACGAAGCTTGAGAGGTGCATGCTGTAATCTCATCCACGAGATGGAAACACATGCTGAGATAGTGAGCTACCACCCTTAAATCTTTAATGGTGGTTACTGTATATATGTTGAGCATGTCCCATACCGATGTTGTTGAAATTGTATTAAGTGTTATTGTATGTTGTTCTTTTTAATTTTATGTATGTGAATGTACACTGCCTCTGGGATTGGGTGCCAGAAAATTAAATTTTGCTTTGCCTTGTCTTGCCTTAAAGGTATGACTTTGGGCTCTGGATGGTTAGTAAGTATGTAGGTGAAGAATACATGAGAAATTTAAAATTGTACATATTGTATGGTGGAATGCTGTTATGTGTGGAATTCAGTTAATACAATATGCTCGTTCTGCTGTACTACTGACATCTTTATGTTGATGTCACTACTGCAGCAGAATCAGTTAGAATGCTGGCACATTGTTGCTTTCCTCTATTTAATTCTGTGCTAAGATAGCATTGTAGAACATGTAGAGAGTTCATAAGTCAGTTTGATCATGAAAAAGAGAAAAAAAATCATACATACTGTACATTTCACATAACACTACTATACACTATTACAAATAAAGGATGAGCAACTTTATGCACAACCACTGTGTTCTGTCACCTCGGCATTATGATTCCCATAGACCCCTCTGTGGCAGAACACACTGGTTGTGCATACAGTTGACATTACTTTGAGAGGGCTCTTGCAGTAGGTGATTACACAGAAGCCTGAAGCTGGCTGGCATCAGAACCCCACGGAAAAATTTCTAGCTAGCAGTCTGTGGTGGGAAACCACCCCCACGTCAGGTGACTGACGTCATGCGACATCAGTATAAAGGGGTGGTCCCCCACACCCACCTTCCAGTTCTTTATCACCATCTGCTTTCACAGTGCCTCATGGTTAAGTTCCTCGGCTCATCAGTCATTCGTCAGTCTTACAAACCGAACTTGTTTTCTTCGATGTTTTGCTTTTTTTGTGGTTAATCACAGTGTATGTCATCCCCTACTCCTTCCGACTCGCATAAAAATAGGTGGAGTACAAACGCTTCTGAATGCTCTCTCTACAGAGCCTTCTGCCGCTTCTTTGGCAGGGACAGTGGCTATGTGCTTTGGATATGCAGGAAGCCTACCTGCATATCCCCATCCGCCCTTCCCACCACAAATTCCTCTGGTTTTCATTCCAGGGGGGCCACTACCAATTCAAGGCCCTTCCATTTGGCCTTTCCTCATCCCCACAAGTATTCACTTGGCTTGGAACCCTTCTGTTGCCCTTTTGAGTGAATCCTACAGCTGGAGGTTCTATTGGTGTAGTTTTCCTCCTCCCGAGTGCTTTTCTTGGTTCCATACTGCTTGGGACTCATTCTTATATGTAATTACCTACTGCAAGAGCCCTCTCGAAGTAAGATAGTACAGTTACGTAAGAACATACCGTAACAGTAGATCTTCGAGAGAGGCTCTTGCAGTAGGTAATGCCTTCCCGCCCTCCATCCCCGTTATCTTTTTCAGCTCCTTTTCCAGGAAGGGAAATATCCGTTTCTCTCTCATCTTGCCTTTTTGGCCTTTGGTGGAAAAGAACTGGAAGATGGGCATGGGGGACTGGCCTTTTATACTGACATTGCATGACGTCGGTCACCTGACGTGGGGGTGGTCCCCCACCAAAGACTGCTAGCTAGAAATTTTTCCAGGGGGTCCTGACGCTGGCCAGCTTCAGTCCTATATGTAATCACCTACTGCAAGAGCCCTCTCAAAGTAATATCTACTGTTACAGGAAGTTCTTATGTAATTGTAGTTTGCCCATCCAGCATTCCCTATATAATGTATGGGGAACCTTTTTTATTAACTTAAGTCAAGCAGATTACACCCTTAATATGTTGTCATCAATATGACATAACATCTCAAAGTGTTTACATCATGGTTATGATTTACAACCCTGGAACCTGAATTCCTTATTGATCTGCATGAGTGGTACAGTACTAATAATTGTATTGATGGTTTCGTGTTGTGGACACCTGCTAATCGGGAGCTGACAAGGGGTGTGAGAGACTGCAGCATGCTTTTCCACATAATACACTGAACAGTCCTTAAGTTGTAATGGCTTTCAACCACTATATATCCGGTCAGCAGTTCATAGATTTTCTACTTGGAATTTAGTGTGTGGTACTGGTTCTTATTGGTTTAAAATAAAAAAAAATGTGGTGGGTAATTCTTTGTTTGGGAAGCAGACAGAGAATTACATGAAAAAGATGGACGAGTATAGGACCACCTACAGGAGTGCACAGGCCAAGAAAAGGCAGGCAGCTCCTCAAAGGCAGCAAGCTAGGGGAAGACCTTTTCATAGGCCTTTCTACCAAGCACAGGCTTCTTCTCCCTTTTCTCAGAGGGGGGTACTCAGAGGGAGAGGCAGAAGGGGGATGAGCAGGGCTGCATCCACCCCTCAGCCCAAGGCACCTTTCAAGCAGACACTCTGATGTGTCAACCCTGGTCGACTCCCCCATTCCTGTATGGGGCAGGCTGGTTTACTTCATCCAGGACTGAATGTCTGTTACTTCAGACAAGTGGGTCCTGGAGGTAGTAAGCCTGGGACTGGTTCTCAGCCTCAGAAAATTCCCAAAGCTGAGAACCAGATCCTTTCCACCTGCAAGCAACTCAGAAACCATTGCCCTAGAGGCAGAGGTTTTATCTCTGCTGGCTTTAAGGGCCATAGAGAGGGTTCCTACAATACACAGGGGCAAAGGTCTGTACTCCAGGTACTTTCTTACCCCGGAAAAACAGGGGAGTGGCGACCCATCCTAGACTTAAGATGCCTGAACAAACACCTTTTAAAACCAAAATTCAAAATGGTGACTCTGGGAATAATCCTTTCCTCTCTAAGGCCAGGGGACTGGCTAGCCTCCCTGGACCAAAAAGATGCCTACTTTCACATTCCCTTCAGGTGCTCCCACAGAAAGTATCTCAGGTTCGAATTGCCTTCAGGCCATTACCAGTTCAGAGCAATGCCCTTCGGCCTAACATCAGGTCTAAGGGTGTTTACAAAATGCCTAGCAGTAGTAGTGGCCTTTCTAAGAAGAAAGAATATTTCCATATTCCCATACATGGACGACTGGCTCATTGTGGGTCAGTCTCCAGACCAAGTCAAGTCAGATCTGCAAGTGACCCAGCAAGTGCTCATTTCTCTAGGATTTCATCTCAATCTTCCCAAGTCAGTTCTCGAACGTGTACAGCTTCTCACTTTCATAGGGGCAGCGCTGGACACTGTCAAAGCAAGAGCTTTTCTTCCCCTGGAAAGAGTAAGGGATATTATAGAGCTGGCTTCCTCCTTCCACCTTCTGGTTTCTCGACCAGCAAGGCACTTTCTTCAGCTTCTGGGCCACATGGCAGCTTCCACTGCAGTGAACCAAGGGGCCAGATTTCAGATGAGGGACATTCAGTTTCATCCAAGGGTTTTTTAGTCTCAGAAACAAGATCCTCTAGCCAAACTAATTCCAGTGACCCAGACCCTGATCCAGGCTCTCCAGTGGTGGCAGGATCAGTACAACCTCAGGCAAGGTGTCCCCTTCATCACCCAGTCTCATTCTGTGGTTCTTACCATAGATGCTTCTCTCCTGGGGTGGGGTGCCCAGCTGGGGAATCTCACAGCCCAGGAAGTGTGGTCCTCTCAGGAGTTTTTTCTCTACATCAACCTCCTGGAGATCTGGGTGGTTTATCTGGCCCTGCAGGCCTTTTCTCAGTCAGTACAGAACAAGGTGGTTCCGGTCAGGACAGACAACACCACCACCACCATGTGGTACATCAACAAGGAGGGAGGCACTCGGTCTATGGCTGTGTGCACGGAAGCAATGAAAGTATGGTCCCTAGCTTATTCTCTACAGACCTCTCTGGTAGCAGTCCACCTCCTAGGAAAGGACAATGTGCTAGCAGATGCATTGAGCAGGATTTCCCAGGGCCATCATGAATGGTCCCTGGATCCCCCAGTGTTAAAAGTGATTTTTTCAAGGTGGGGCACTCCAGAGATATATCTCTTTGTAGCCCAGAAGAATCCCCAACTGTTCAAGGTCCTGGTCTAAATAAGGTCACAATCCTGCAAAGTGATCCTGATTGTACCAGACTGGGCCAGGCAGCCTTGGTATCCTCTGTTGCTGTCCCTAGCAGTCCATCTTCTGCTGTCTCTTCCCAGGAATTACAACATGCTAACCTCCTCTCAGGAGAGGATTTTGTATCTCAGCCTTCAGTCTCTCAATCTCAAGGCATGGCTCTTGAAGAGTTAGAGTTTGCAGATTTACATATGTTTCAAGGGGTTCTGGATATTCTCAAAGCCCCTTGAAAACCTGCCACCAGAAAAACTTATAACTCTAATTGGAAAAGATTTAGTATTTGGTGTTCCAAGAAGCATATATCCCCAGACACTGCTGAATTGTCTACAATTCTGGATTACATGGTTCATCTCAATGGTCTAGGCCTCAGACCAGCTACTCTCAAGGTACACTTGTCAGCTGTTTCTGCTTTTTTGTCAGTGGGAAAGTCCTCCTTACTGGCATCTCATGTGGTCCTTAGAACCAATAGGAAGTTCTTACCTAAAGTGGTTTCAGACTTTCATTTGAACAAATCCATGTCTCTCCCTGTGTTCTTCACTGATTATTCTTCTTCAGGAGAGAGAAGATTACACAGTTTGGTTGTTAAAAGGACACTCCTTACAGTTGTTCCTCACTTATGGAGAGGTGAGAAGGGGCAAACCTGCCACTAAGAGAACTATTGCCAGGTGGATTGTCTCTTGTATACAATTCTGCTATGGAAAGCTAGGCAAAATACCTCCCTCAATCAGAATGCAGCAAGACTCCATTAGAAGAAATATAATTACTTAGGTGAGTAATTTTTTTTTTATCTTTGGTAACCGGGTAAGGCCCACTAGCAGCAAGTGCCTGTTTTCAGGGGCAACCTGGGAGCACTGGACGGTTAAGTGACTTGCTCAGAGTCACACAGTATGCAACTGGAGGTTGTGAGAATCAAACTCGGGTCTGGTCTGCTGGATGTATCAAGCTCATTCACATCTCGTTCCTTTAACCTCTGGGCTATACTGCCTATTTATCTTTGAATATAGAAGCAGTATTATACCATGGGCATAAGTGAACAGCCAATGAAATCGTCAGACTAGCAATTCACCACCTGTGTAAATCCTCTGATAATCAACGGCTGTTGATAAGTATATCCAATATATCCTATGCAGCATAGGAATAAATACAATAAAAATAAAAAAATAAAAAAAACTCTTTAATATTTGTATTTTATTATTGTAAATAAAATGAACCTTGGTATAATCGCAATAAGCCACTCAGAGGATGTGGGTTATCGGGGGAATTTACCATGGCTGGCAAGGATTTACCCACTCAGCTGCACCTCATGGGCAAACCACTCCAGCTGTGACAAATCCCTTGATAACCTACGTCCCCTCATGGATTATTGCTTAAGCATTCATATCTAGCAAGGACATATAACACTGGAGCAATTGCTGTACATATTGTATGTATTACACGGAACTGCAGAATGTTTATCTGTAATAAGCCACGAGGGGGTGTGGGGTATCAGGATTTACCCCAGCTGGTGTGGTTTGCCCATGATGTGCAGCCAAGTGGGTAAATCCTCGCCAGCCATGGTAAATCCCCCAATAACCCACATCCTCCAAGTTGCTTATTGCAATTATACAAAGGTTCATTTTTTATATGATGAAATGCAACTTTTAAGAGGTTGCTTTTTTTTTATTTTTGTGTTTATTCTATGCTGCAATGATAGGACTGGATTATATACTCATCAACAGCGTTTGGTTATCAGAGGATTTACACCAGTGGTAAACTGCCAGTCTGACGATTTCATGGACTGTTCACTTATGACCATGGTATAATTTTTGTTTTAAGGTCATAGTTCATGATAATGGTGAGCATTTTGATGCATACTTTCTTATTCTACCAAAATGGACTAAAACAGTATCGGTAACATTTTTCTGCACTATCATGAACTTCTGTATTAAACTTCTGAAGATTACATTTTATTGTATTTAAGAAGGTATTGTATACATTGGGTATTACAGCTTTGCATGTTCTTTACATTTAGGTTAGTCAGCCACAGATTGTTGTCTTTTCTTGGATAACTGAAGTGCATTCAGTTCAGTTTTCAAGCAGCAGCCACCATTAACTAGTATATTTGACAGTCGGCCTGCCTGACTGGAGTAACAAAATCAGACAGGGACGTGTGCTTTGGCTTCATTTTGCTCTTAGTTGGTAGGTGACTGCCTTATATGTTTCATGCTATTAAATAGAGATCATAGGCTAGTGGTGTACATATTAGTCATACCTTCCTTCTATGTGGTAGCATTGGGGACAGTCAATGTCAATCTCAGGTATCTTAAATGACTTATGTATGTGGTCTTTCCACATTCTTGACAGCCTTACCCAACAGTTCTATAAATTCAGCTCTATAGTAGTCATCATCAGCTGTTACTTCAAGAGGAAACTCTTGCAGCAGGTAACAGAATTAGGACTGATGTGGACCGGTGACTGCTCCTGTTAATTCTTTTTTCTAGCAGTACCGACGTGAGGACGCTGCCTCCTCCCACCATCGTCGGCTCCTCCCGGCCCCCCAATGTCACCCTATCTAAGTGAGGAGTTCCCTATGTGCTCCAGTTTTTTCCAGCCGCATGGTCAGGGTTAGTTCGTCTTCTGTTACCACTCACAGTACCGATCGCTCTCCTTTCTCCACTGTTTTCTTTGTAGTTTTCACAGCATCTATGTCATCTTCATCCAAGGAGCACATCAACAAGTGCTCCTCTGGGCAACAGATGGCCCCGAAGGATGGGCATTCAGCATGTCTCTTCTACCTCATACCCAAACACGACACCAACGCCTGCCCCCATTGGCAGTCCTTCAACTCCCGAACACGTATAAGGCATCGGAATTCTCTTTTGCCTTTTCAGCGGAGTTGAAATTGACCACAATGGAACATGTCTCATCCTCAGAGGAAACTGACCACCCTCCTGCCCACAAGACCAGGGAGCATCAGGACTAAAATAGATCCCTCCTCCTCTAGACACGCCAATGCAGCCACTGCTGCCTTCCCTCCCCCTTCCAGTATCTGACTATCTAGGTCACCCTACTCCCCTAGACACTTCACCAGGGGAGCTGGTAAGAGGCCACTTTTCCCTCTATGCTATTTCAGCACTTGGTGATCACTGTCAACAGGGACAAGTCTTATCTTCTCCTGTCCCAGAACCTCCAGTTTATTGGGGCACTTCTGAATCTCACTATTGGGAAGGTGTTTCTTCACTCTAAAATAGCAGGTCGGATTCAGGTCCTGGTGTACCAGATCTCTTCAGCCTCAAGAGTCCCTGCAAGGCTCCTCCTCAGGCTGTTAGGGAATATGGCAGCTGCCATAGTATCGGTCGCTGTGGTGTGACTACACATGAGAACTATCCAGTGGTCATTAAGAGTTCAGTGGGATCAGATGCTAGACAGCTTGGACACCTTGATCAAGATGTAAGAGCCAATCTGCCAGGAATTACGGTGCTTGATGTTGTCTCAAAATTTGCTGGCAGGTATCCCCTTCCATACAGGAGCAACGACCCAGATTATACTGTTTTGGAATCAGTCCTAATTGTGTTACTAGCTGCAAGAGCTTCTTCTTGAAGTAAGATAGTGCAGTTTTGCTGTCTAGACAAAGATTATAATTATAACTTAGATATACTTTCTTAGGTACTTTAACTTACGTTGATCTGCTCATACTTTATTCTGTTTTCCAATCCCTCCCCCCAGTAAACATCTGGCAAAGAATAACACATTCAGTTGGAATATGAAGCAAACAACTTTATTTCACATTTTCAAAAAACAACAAAAACAAGAAATTATAGTTGAATGTGACAGTACAGAACAGGAAAATCCAAAAGTAAACATTAGTGATGAATCACATGAGTCTGATGCTACCACATCAGACATCTCCATGATCACTACTGGACAGTGTAACGTCACAAGCTCCATTCCTATGTGCTGATCAAAAGAACAATATGATCACTTTAAGGACAGCAACCATTGGCTTGTTGTAACAGATGGCTTTTTAGGATGTAGTACATGTAAGAATGTTGGTGGTCTTGGTCCTAATGTATCTCAGGGAATGACATTGTCAAAAGCATGGGTAAATGTACGTATTGGCCCTAATGGTACTGATGCTAAGCAGCAACAGAATTCATTAAGGGAAAAAATTTGGGAACACCAGAATTCGCATGCACATAAAATTGCAAACAATATTTTACAACAGGCAAACTGTCACGTAATGCAAAATATTATAGGTGAGCAACATAAATCTGCAATGGAAACAACAAACAGGGTATTCAGAACAGCATATTACATTGCTAAGTCAGAAAGGCCTTATTAAGACCACTCTGCTTTAATTGATCTTCAGATTGCAAATGTTCTTGATATGGGGATGGTTTTGCAATCCCGTCTGAGCTCTGTTGATATTATATCCCATATAGCATCGGAAATGCGTAAACGAGTTATACACCAGATTATACTACAACAGTCAAAGATCTCTGTGTTTGTCGATGAGTCTACAACAGTTAGTAATAAATGCACTCTTATTATCTACATAAAAGTAGGACTTAATGATTCTGTTCAACCTGCAACTATTTTTCTAGATTTGGTTGAACTACCTAGTACAAATGCTTTGACTATAAAAGGCGTTATCATTGCAACATTAAAAAAGCATGAATTCACGGACTCTTTTTTTAAAAACATCTTTGATTTGGTTCTGTTCAGACGGCGCGAGTGTCATGATGGGTGCCAAGTCTGGTGTTGCTCGTTTACTTCTGGATGATTTCCCGCACCTCGTAGTGTGGCACTGTCTAAATCACAGATTGGAGCTTGCTGTGGGGGATGTTGTACATGCCTGTTCAGGTATTAACCAGTTTAATTGTTTCATGGATTTGCTGCATGCACTGTACAGTCAGTCTCCCAAAAATTACAGGGAACTTGCTGAGGCAGCATCCTCTGTTCATGGAGAGGTAAAAAAAATTGGCAGGGTGCTAGATGTAAGATGGGTGGCATCCAGTTTCCATACTGTGCATGCAGTATGGAGCAGTTATTCTGCACTGAATGCTCACTTCACAACTGCAGCTCAGGATGAAAACCGTCCTTTCAGGGAAAAGGCAAAATTTAGTGGTCTAGCTGGAACTCTTTCTTCCACTGCTTTTCTGAAGAATCTTGCCATCATGATGGACGCACTTAAGGAAATGAAAGATTTGTCTGAGCTACTTCAAGAACGAACAATGACATTGCCTCGTGCAAATCATCTCTTGCACAGATATATTGCAAGATTACACAGCATGAACCAGTATCCCAGTGAGGCTGTTGAAAAAGCTGCAAAGGCTGTCGAATGTAGTGAATTTAATTGTGTTAAACTCAACACTTTGTGAAAAACACCAGAGATAAATCATTCACAGTTCATTCGGTGTCTAGTAAATAATCTAGAAAGTCAATTGCTCACTTCAGTCGGTACAAGAGCTGGAGGTCCAGTTATGGAAGACCAATATAAAGATCTCATAAATCAGCTAGCAGTACTCAATCTAGATGACATAACTTTAGATAATGTAAGGTATGGAGAGTCTGAGATCAAAGAACTAGCAAACAGGTTCTTTCTTCAAGAAAAGGATACTGTACTTGGGTACATAGAGTATAAGGGGTGTGCTGGCCGCAGCATACCTGACAAGTTGAAACCCTTACAACTTGCTGTTAACACACTTCCAACGAGCAATGCTGAGTGCGAGAGACATTTCAGCCAGATGAATATCATTGCTTCTGCTGTATGCAATCGCCTGTCTGTCAATCACATTTCGGATCTCATTTTCATTTCCACTTGTGGTCCTCCTCTTGTCCAATGGAATCCAGAACCATACGTTAAGTCATGGCTTCTTCATGGAAGGTGACCAGCCCACAGTACTTCATGCATGAAGAGAAAATGTGAAGTTGAGTCATCTAGTGACAATGATGGTTTATGGAATCTCTTTTGAAAAGACATGTAGTGCTTAATAAAGCAATCCAAGGTGTTGGTTATGCTGGAACTTAACATACATTATACTTTATAGGGTAAGGGCCTACCAAGGTTGTCTATTTGCATAATGAATTACTTCACTTTACTGAACTACTTTCAAACCACAGAAAGTCTTGCTAAATTTTGACGTATGTAGTTACCCATTCTCTGTGTTCCCATACCTATCATTGTGGTCCAGTCTCCAGATCAAGTAAGGTCAGCTCTGGGCATTACCCAGAGGCTTCTGGGTTCACTAGGACTCTTCTCAATCTTTCCAAGTCAGTGATGGAGCAAGTCCAGCTTTTCACCTTTATAGGGGCAGAGTTGGACACTATTCAAGCAAAGGCCTTTCTCCCCCTTCAAGGAGTAAGGGCCCTATCAGATATGGCAGCTTCTTTCAGACCTCAAGTGTCTCGTGCAGGCAGGAACTTTCTCCAGCTTTTTGCCACATGGCAGTATCCACTGCAGTGGTCCAGGGAGCCAGATTTCTAATGAGGGACATTCAGTTTCACCTCAGATCCTTCTGTTCTCAGAAAAAGGATCCTCTCGCCAAGTTGATTCCAGTAACTCGAACACTTGTCCAGGCTCTCCAATGGTGGTTGGAGGATGACACTCTCAGGCAGTGTGTTCCATTCTTTCACCAGTCACTCTCAGTGATTCTTACTACATATGCCTCCCTTTTGGGTTTGGGAGCTTATTGGGGAGCCTCACTGCTCAAGGAACATGGTCACAGCAGGAGTCTCTCCTTCACATCAACCTACTAGAACTCAAGGTTGAGCTTCTGGCCCTTCAGGCCTTCTCAAACATGGCACTGGGGGAAGGTGGTGCAGGTCAGGACAGACAACACCATCACTATGTACTACATAATCAAGCAAGGAGGCACTCGGTCAATGGTCTTGTGCACAGAAGCAATGAAGGTATGGACTATGGCTTACTCCCGTCATAGCTTCATAGCAGTACATCTTCCAGGGAAGGACAATGTACAGGCACTTTTCACAGCAGGATCTCTCAGGGTCACCACGAGTGGTCCCTGAACCACCAGATTCTTCACATTATTTTCAGGAGGTGGGGCACTCCAGAGACGGATCTCTTTGCAGCCTCAGACAATCATCAGCTCCCCCTGCCCTGCTGCAAACATCCACTTCTGGTGTCTATGCCTCATGATGCTGTACTGTTGGATTGCACAGACAGGTTCCTTTATGCCTTCCCCCCTTTCCCCTTCTCTTTAGAGTACTGATAAAAAGCAGGCCTCAGACCTGTACAGTTATATTGGTGGCACCAGATTGGGCAAGGCAACCTTTGTATCCTCTATTACTGTCCCTATCAGTCACAATTCCCCTTTGCCTTCCCATGAAGCATGACACACTAACCTTCTCTAAGAGGAGGATTAATTGTCCAGATCTCAGTTCTGTCAGGCTAAAGGCCTGGATCTTGAAGTGTAGGAGTATGCAGGCTTGTATCTTTCACAAGGGGTCTTGGATGTTTTTAAGGTCTCTAGGAATCCTTCCACCAGAAAGACTTATGATTCCAAGTGTAACATATTCAGCATTTAGTATTATCAGAGAAATGAACAGCCTCATTCGGCTGACCTATCTACAACTCTGGACTATTTGGTCTATTTTTATGGCCTAGGCATTAGGCCCGCCACTGTTAAGGTTCACTTGACAGCTGTATCAACTTTTCTTTCTGCAGGGAAGGAATCTTCCCTTGCATTTCACTGTCTTTAGTAAATTTTTCAAAGGTTTGCTACATCTTAACCCTCCCTTTAAGGAACCAACTCTGATCCTGGGAGATCAGAAGGCTGTGGGTTCTATCCCCACACCAGGCATTTGGGTTAATATCCCAATACTGACACTGCAATGCAGCATGAAGGTGAGTGTTGCACACATGAGGTACTGTCTTTTGTATTAAGTCTTGCTTTCAGGTTGCTATGACAAAATGGGTAAGGAACCATAACTGGGATGAAGGTCTCACCACACTATGATATCCCTCTGCTCAAAACATATAATGTAGCTAGCTGGAAAACTGTTGATACATGCACTAAGCAGCACTACATTGTTATCTAGCATCACTTAATATTTATTTTTATGATATTTGCTCATAATAATCTGGCAGTTACATAGAACGTACAAATAACAGTGATTTGATAACCAAGCTTGAGCTTGTTTAATGTTCCACTATTACCATTTAGGCTTTAACTCTCTTCTCTCCAGGGCAGTTCAACTGAGAAGGCTATCTACATAAGTCAGAGTGCAGTTAAATTCCACTGGAAGATGCAATATTGCTATGGTGATTGATTCTATCTTACAGGACAATGATTGTTGTAAGCATTCCATTATTGTTATACCATTGATATGACAAACTTCAAAAGGGTTAACAACCTAGTGATGTTCTAGTGATGGCATGACAAGGTTCTAATCTGCTTGATGCCAGTTAATAGTAAAGGCTCCCCATACATATTACAGTGTTAAGCCTTGTTTAGCATATAATAAGGCTATTCATTTATCTATATATTACTATGAGACTAACATTGTTTGACCAAGAGTAGCACACTAAACCAAAGCTTATTTAACTGACTTGCACAGGATCACACAGTATGCACACAGGCGGCTGTGAGATTGAAACACCGGTCTCCAGATCTTCAACTCAGAGCTTTAACACACTATGCTATACTGCCTCCTGCAATGGCCTAATATAGGGCTGATCTCACACCATTCATTCTTTAGATCTGTTAATGTTGATATTGTCAGCAATTTTCCTCTGCATCCTAGAAGAAAGAATAAAAATGATTTCAGAAATGTTTGGTTTCTTGTATTATCACAACAGTTCTTTATATGGTTATACTATAAATGTTATAAATGGCTACTTCTACTTGTCAATTAAAAAAAGTTCCAGAAAAACAGCATGTGGTTAACTATACAATGTGCCATGCTATGATCACAGAAACTACTCATTCTGCCAGTGTTTGTACAGTGAAAATAAAAATAAAAAATTCTGAAAACATTATGCAGAGGACACATTAGATTATCATATCTATTAACAGTTCATATTTTTTCCAGTTAATGGATTGTAAAAGGTTGAGAGCATGGCATTGTTTGCAACACAAAGCCGCCTTAAAAAAAAAGGGTTTACTGTGTAGTTAACCTTGATTTATGGCATTTTTTTAAGGCATGTGTTACAATACACAGAGAATACTGGATGGGCAACTATTCACACCCAATGTTTGCTGTCACAGAAGGGTTCTGATTCCTTATGACCTCAAGAGCAGAGATTGATAGGTCCATTGGAATCAGAACCCCGAGGAAGAAAAGCATGTTTATTGTGCATAGAGATGCTCTTCTTGTATTTAGACAGTCATGCACAACAGGGTATGGGTTATTGGAGGATTTACCAATGCCATGTGTGGTGTGCCATGAGGCACAGCCAAGTGACGTAACCACACAAGGAGTGGGTAAATCCCCCTATAACCCATACCCTGTCATTCCTTACTGTGATTATACAATGGACCTATGTGTGAAATAAATTTAAAATGTGTTTAATTATGATTCTTATGCTATTTCTCATCTGTGGGTTATTGGAGAAAATTCACACTGTCATATGATGTGCTTGCCAATGAGGATACAGGATTTTCATAAACATAGAGCATTGTGTATGAGCTTTCATACATAACAAAGACATCTTGTATCGAGAGGTTTCCATGGTAACAGATGACCTTGCGAGCACAGATCAAGAGGTGCTCTGTTACCAAGGGAACCTCAAGGTACATGAATTTCCTTGTTTGTGTATGAGTGCTCATACACAGTCTTTTATAATGTATGGCAAGCCACAGCATAGAAAATCACACTAAACTAGCTGGAGAAGGCAACAGAGAATAGAAATTTAGCATTTTTTTTTAACTGACACCATGTCCTTCAGATATTTCTGCAAGTTCAAGTTTAAAAAAACAGCAACTTCCAGCTTAACTGGATTGAGGAAAGCAACTATGTGGCAGCATTCCAAGTTGTTATGCTGCAGTAGTGATATAGCTAGTGCAGCATAACAGCTGTGATGACATCGCTACTGCAGCATAACAACTCTATCCAAAACAACATTCTACCATACGCTATAATTGTATAATACTGTATGAAATATATGTGTGTCTGACTCTTTTTGATTTCAATATGAAATTAACTTATGCAGTCTGTATAGGTTGCAGAATGCTGTTCTACGACAGTAGGGTAGAATCACATCCCATGACCTTTGAAATGTACAGTGTCATTTTAAATGGATGAAATTCTATACTGAAAAACACAAAAGTATACATTGTTAATATATACCATTTTCTAAATGTTTTATTTTGAGAAATATTAATTGGGCAGGCCTGGTGGCGCAGAGGGTTGAGGTGCTGAATGCCACACCTCGCACCATGCCAGTAACCCGGGTTTGGGAACGGACTCGGGTCACTGGGACTGGTAGGGGAAAGGAAGGATTGAGCATCCCATGACAGCTCTCCTTCCTCTGGGATGGGTCGGGGTACTGCAGCACATTGTATCGGTGACTGTTACTGGCCAGTAGCACTACAGAAGCGAGCAATAGCAAGAGGGGGATCGTGGAGATAAGCCCTGCGTGGAGGATAACTATATGTATGATAAAAAATATATATATATATTAGTTGCATTTGCAAGAAAAGTTCATGTTTGTCACCAGCACCATGAGGTGAAAAAATCGGTATAAAAAATTGTGTCTCAACATATTTGGAAGTCGAATTACTTTCTTTTGTGGATGAATAAATTATATTTCTGATTAATTGTATGTTTCTGTATGTTTTTTCCAGCTGAAAAATATGTCATTTAATAAATGGTATGCCACACTCCAGGCATGAATATACTGGGAAGGAATGTATGTCCCTTGTGACTAACAACACACCAGGTGCATGCATTAAGGCCTAGTGTACACATGGTGTGCCGTGAGTTATATCTTAGTTAATATCTATCTCTTTGGTTCCCTATTATTTCTTAACTGTATTATGTATTCATCAGTCTTATGCCATATAAGGATACCCAGTGTGTTTACCAAAAATGGTGGGTGGGGAGGAGTGCATATGATGTTCTTGCAGACTGCAAATGTGACTCTTAAAACCAGCTACATACATCCCATTTCATGTTAAATATGTTATTAACCTATATCAACTTTTTTTGAGAAAGACAGATTGCTAAAATATAACTTGAAAGTATTCAGTTTACAAACAGATTGTGATCCAGAATTCTCTAAAATGCACCAAATCGACTCAGTTTTTTGAAAATTTTTCCGGTGGGACATGCCTCTGGACCCCCCTAGCAAGGCTGGGTTTTTGGACTTGAATAGAGTTCCTGTACTTCTTTTGAACCAGTTTCATCATTGAGTTCATCCCATTCTGCTATACTGCAATCATTTCAGTGTATTTCCTTATGGAATGGGGTGAGTGTAAAGCCTAAACACCCCAAGGCACACCTCAACACTTGTCAGTGTCTGCAGGTTAGGGTGAGATAAAATGACATAAGCGTTATGGGGAACGACCCAAATGCACACCCTATCACCTGTCCATCTCTGCAGGGCAGGGGTGGGGTTAGCATCAGTTCAATACTTTACTGCTATTCCTATTCTGCATCTGTCCAACTCCTGCATTTTCAATGCTAATGTCAGCAAGCAAACATTTGCCATTAACAAATGCTTGTTGTGTAATGTGCTGCCATGCATTGTGCACCATTCTGAATTTCTCTCTTGGGGGGTGTTGGCAACATCATCCCCCCAGACCCATTTGTTAAGTTTTTCTTTCTTTATCTAGACAATGTCCTGTTTTATAATTGTCTTCTCTCCCCTTTTTCTTTTTGTTTTGGATCATTTTGGATGAATCACCTATTATAGTTTGTTTTACAGATTCAAGGCACTCCAAGAACTTTTCTAGTTTGTTTATTTTTTTTTTAATTCAAGTTTATTAATTTTATATCTTTACAGAGCAAGAAACATTTCAGGAAAACATTACACTACAACTTTATACAGCATAAAAGCAGGAAAATAAACATTTCTTACTCTCCCCTCGCATCTCTCCCCCTTTACGTACCTTCCCTCCTCCATCCCTGCAGGTTAGTATTCAGTAAGTATTATTAAAGGGAATGCCCATATTCTACTGTTATTAAACTCCATTAGGAGGCTTAAGATGAAGCAAATACAAAGTATGAAAATCTTCCCAAATCAACACATATTTTGAAAAACAGTCCCTTCTCTTGGCCCCAAATTTCTCTACATTCAAATTGAATAACATCTCCTGTAACCATTCAGTGTAGGTAATTGGGAAGTCATCCACCCAGTGTTTCAGTACTACCTTTTTAAGTGAGGATGAAATCATGTCCATATAATACCTCCTAACTTTAACTTCAACACTGGAATAATCACCTAGCAGACACACTTCTGGAACAAAATGATGATCAATTCCCAGCAATGGGTCTGCTTTATTTTTGATCTTGTCCCATAGGTCTTTTATCAGGGGACATTCCCAAAAAATATTAAATAAATTCCCTTCCTCCTGATGGCATCGGAAACATAAAGGGTCAGACCTTCATCCAATTCTATATAACTTAGATGGGGTCCAAAACAAATTATTTAGACATTGAAACTGCATTACTCTCAGTCTATCTTGGGTAATGTATCGGTAATTATGTTGCCAGATTTCATCCCATTTCCTGTCCTGTGTCCCCAGTTGACATACCCAATACTGGGGTTTATTATCAAGATCCACATATGCTTGATTAAACAGGGTCCTATATAAACTGGATACTGCATGTGGTTCCCGAGTCATCTGGGCCAGAGACTCAAAAAAAAATCTCCATAGTTTGTTCAGTTCTAACTTTATCTCTGCTCTGCTCCAATAAATGTTTAACCTGATACACCTTAAATATTTGATTGGGACCTATATGAAACTTAGTAATTATATCTGCCACTGAATAACATCTATCTCCCTGTAAAAAGTCTTCAACCCTTGAACCCTTCAACTGTGGTAGCCAGGATTCTGAAATCATTTACCCCCCATTCTTAAGTTAGGATTTTGACAAATTGGCTGGTGACTGTCTTTACTAGAAGAGTATCTTAAAAATGTACAAAGCTGTAAATGAATTCTTAGAGATTCTTTTACAGGGGTAGCTACCAATTTAGAAGGAAGCGCCTTCAGAGTGGAATAAAGAAGAGATATTGGATGCATGCCAGTTTCCTTAATCAATTCAATTTCTAATTTAACCAGGAAGGCACATAAGACAATGAGGCCTCCTCTGTAGAAGTCATTAACCACCTTAGATATCTGCTGACATTAGATGCCCAGTAATATAATCCAATATGCGACAATCTTAACCCAGCCTTCTCTCTGGGGGCAGCCAACCTATGATAAGCTCTTCGAGGAGTTTTCCCCTTCCAAATAAAGTCAGAAATTATTGAATGTACCGTTTTGTACCATTTCAATAGTAACCAGATATTTAGCATGTTTAGGGGGTAGAACACCATAGGTAAAACATTCATCTTAATTAAATTGATCCGTCCCCAGAGAGATATTGGAAGCTTGTCCCATCTGAAAAGATCTTGTTGAATTTTGTTCCTAAGGGAATCCAGGTTCAGTTTCACCATTTTAGAATCAGTTCTTGGCAGTAAAATTCCTAAATATTTTAGAATATGTGGGCTCCACTGCATTCCTATGTCTACCACATCTGACTTATATACTCTCGCATTAAGTGGAAACACCTGAGTTTTTCCCACATTCGTTTTATAACTAGACATTTTACTATACCCTGTGATAATTTCCAACACTACTGGGATGGTGTTTCGGGGATGAGTAATGTGGAGCAGGATATCATGCACATACTTGGATACCTGAAATTCTTGTAAACCAATCCTTATCCCCAGAACTTTTGTGTACTGTCAGAGTCTAGACAAAAGGGGTTCCAAGTATAAATTAAAAAGAAGGATTGATGGGGGGCGTCCTTGTCCGGTTCTGGAAAACAGAGGAAACTTTGAAGAAAATACCCCATTACAATATATCTTTGCACTCGGCTGGTTATAAAGTGCAAACATACTTTTGATAAAAGAGAGAGGAATGCCAAATCTTTCCATTGTCAAAAACAAAAATTGCCAATCTACTGTGTCAAACGTCTTCTCTGCATCCACCGACAACAACCCACAAGGAAAGTTGCTATCTCTAGATGCAGAGAAGATGTGAGACAGCTTACGTAGATGGTCCGAGACCAACCTACCCTCCATGAAACCCACCTGATTGTGGTGTATTAACAGGGGGATAATTTTAGCTAACCGTGTCACCAAAATTTTCACCAGAATCTTAACATCATAATTTATTAATGAAATAGGCCTATAACCAGGGACACTGGTTTACCGGGATTGAGAAAGAGCATATTCCATTTTGCACATTGTAAAAAACTGTATTGTCACTGGTGTCTGCTAAGCCAAAATCTGGTTTTACCAGTGTTTGTTTTTTTGTACTTTATTTAACAATTTTTTACTCTGCTAACATACATTTTAGCAATTTTGACCTCCACTGTTGCACATCCTTCCATCCTTGTACCAATTTAAAGTTATTTTAGGTACATGATGTGATGGCAGCAGCAACACTACAGCCCCCATCCCTAAGGTGTGATGGAAGCAGCACTACAGCCTCATCCCTCAGGTGTGATGGCAGCACCAACAGCACTATGATCTCCCTCCCTCAGGTGTGATAGAAGCAGCAGCACTGCGGCCCCCATCCCTTAGATGTGATGGCAGCAGTACTACATTCACCATTCCTCAGGTGAGATGGCAGTATCAGCACTATGGCCCCCATCCCTCAGGTGGGATGGCAGCAGTACTACATTACCCATCCACCAGTGGTGATGGCAGAAGCACTACAGCTCCCACCCCTTTGGTGTGATGGCAGTAGCAACAATGCAGTCCACATCCCTCTGGGGTGATGGCAGTAGTGACAGCACTATGATCCCCTTTCTTCAACACCCACACCCCACATGCACAAGTTACAAATGACTTGGTCTCTTTGCTTGTTAGAACTCAGATGTGAATTAATTTGTACCATCACCGCTAAGGTGGACTACCTTTGTTTTTTCCTATCTATAATTTAACTGCCTGAATTGGATTTATGCCTGTGACACCTCTGACCAGGATTAGGGAACAGACTTGGGTGTTGGAGGGCCAGCTGGTGGGTGAAGGCTTGAGTGTCCAATGACCACTCACCTTCTCCTGGAAGGGAGGGGGTGGGTTCACAGCTCAGCATTTGTTGGCCCCTAGTGGAGGCCAGAGGCATGACAACATGTCAGCCCTCACTGCAGGAGGGAGCGTGACATGGACATCAGCTTGTGCCTTGACATCATGTGGCCTGTCACGCTCCTAATGGGAAAACACCCGCTGACCAACCGAAGGACAGCTGTTGGTCCCTCCATAAGCCAGAAACCCCAGACATGTGTCCGTTCTGACCCCTGCCATGTGCAGGATACACAGGAAGCTCTTTAGAGCAATTCCCTTCCCCTAGTAGCCTCCCACAGGGGTAGGGGCCCACTCAATGAAGGGTTACTTTGGGTTACCTGGTAGCACAGCAGTAAGGGGCAGTGGATGGTGGTCGGGACTCAGCAGCAGTGGTAGGGGGCCTTGGCAGGCCTGAAGAAGTGAATCACCAGGGGGTAGGAAGAGCAGAAAAAAACTGCTTGAATTTGCTTCTTTGAAATAAAGTGTCTTCACCTAAAAAATTTACAAGTGATTAGTGGAGGATGTTCCAATGGATTTATGCATCTCCCAGACATGTGGATGCTTTTTTTTTTTTACTTGGTGTTCATGAAAAGGGTGTCTCCCAGTTTTCATGTCTTTGTTCAGATGTGAATTGAGCACCACTCTGCCCACCAGCATCATACAGCCCCTGGGGTCTTACCTTCTGTACATCATTGACTGTGCTTTCAAAATCCACTGGCCAGACATAGGTACACTTAAATACTTAACATTTGCTTTTTGTTGAAGCAGTCTATCAGAAAACTCTTTGTTGTCACAGAGACTGAAGCAGCAGTTGGGAGAAAAGGTGCAACTTATCCAATTCACCTAAATGGGGTGTTAACTGTGAAGTCTTTTCATAAGTAGTAAGGCAGTTTCTTCTTTGTGAACATACTGTCATTCCAACTCACAAGCAGCTCACCTGAGGTGCTGAGGAAGCTGAATTTCCAGCCTGATTACTTTCGAGGCAGCCCCCCCCCAAGCTCACTGCCAACCGTGGCAGGCACTCGGGACAAACAAACAACACAAGCAGCTCACCTGAGGAGCTGAGGAAGCCGAATTTCCAGCCTGATTACTTTCGAGGCAGCCCCCTCCAAGCTCACTGCCAACCGTGGCAGGCACTCGGGACAAACAAGCAACACAAGCAACTCACCTGAGGAGCTGAGGAAGCCGAATTTCCAGCCTGATTACTTTCGAGGTAAAGAGAGCCTCTTCTCTTCATCTGGATGCCTGCAGAGGGGTGCTACCTGATGAACACTTTTATATTTTATGAACTTTGTTCCCTGTTCACCGCTGGGTGGGCTTGTTATTTGCTTTTCTTTGTGCTACTAATGCTGAAGTGTACAGCTAGGGATTCACTGGGTGCCCTAGAGTTGCCTTGTTGATTATACCTTAAAGCCAGATATACTAAGCAGCTAATATAGAGCAGACTTGTTTAATTTTGTGGTATTGGATCTAATTGCTGATTATACCTTAAAGCCAGATATACTAAGCAGCTAATATAGAGCAGACTTGTTTAATATTGTGGTATTGGATCTAATTGCTGATTATACCTTAAAGCCAGATATACTAAGCAGCTAATATAGAGCAGACTTGTTTAATATTGTGGTTTTGGATCTAATTGTGCTTGTAACTGAAGGTATTAGGATATCTGGGTCCTAGTGTGACCTCATTTTGGAATAGCCCTGTTTGCTTAGAGTGGAGCCCCTTTGTGTAAGTCACATTTTCTCCTGCTGCATAGTAATGAGAGGCTTTGTTTTCTCCACTACATAGGCAGCCCCCTCTCCAAGCTCACTGCCAACCGCGGCAGGCACTCGGGACAAACAAGCAACACAAGCAGCTCACCTGAGGAGCTGAGGAAGCCGAATTTCCAGCCTGATTACTTTCGAGGTAAAGAGAGCCTCTTCTCTTCATCTGGACACCTGCAGGGGGGTGCTAGCCTGACGGCGCTTCATGCCGTCTGCCCCACCCACCCCAACCACCCACCCAGGGGCGGCTGTCAATTTAAGGATCCACCCCCGTGACATCACATCCAGTAACATCATGTCCTGTTGCCCAGAACCTATCTCCCCACTTTCCCATTTACAGGTTATACCTGCTGGCCACTAGAGGGACCTATGCTCCCTCGCTACTTCCTACTCCTACCTGTACAGTACTCCTTCCCTTGGATCTTGCTCACCACAATGTATTGGCCCTGCCTCATGCTCTGCCTGTGCCTATCCCCACTAGCAGTGCACTTGCCCACTTACCCATCTGCTACTCTGCACTGTGCCCTGGCACCCCTCCCTCCCCTTGCTCCTGAACCTGCTGTCTTGCCCCTTGGGACCTCTGTGTGTCTCGGTCCTCCCTGCCCTCCCCCTAGCTTCCTCCTCACCTCAGGCACATCTGGGTGTCTTCTTATTCTTGCCTTCCCTTCTTGTACCACCCTGCCCACCTCCTGCTCCCTTAACGTCCCCCCCCTCTCATGTCAATCGTAGGAAAACCTCTCACCATCTCCCAGCCAGGGTGTTAGTCATGCTACTACTCCTGTCAGGGAACATTCATCCAAACCCTGGCCCGGATCCCAGAAGCTCCCTGACTAGCACCACAGGCCTATGCATGGTCTCCATGAATATCTGTAGCCTCCTAAAAAAGTTTGACTCACTACAATGCCTGGTCACATCAATTAACCCTGATGTCATCGCTCTGGTTGAGACTTGGCTGTCGAAATCCTCCCCTGACTCCCTGGTCTCCCTTCCTGGTTTCACCCTCTTCCGGTCCGACCGTGTTGGGGTCGGTGCGGCGGCTGTGCTATTTATGTCAAGGAATCTATCCCCATACTAGCCCTGCCTACTTCAATCCTTGACTCCAGGGCCCAGGCGCTTACACTGAAACTAACCCCTGACCCTTTAAAGGGACCCCTTTATCTGACTACTGCATACGTGCCCCCCAGGGACCAAACGCAGTCCATTGCCTCTCTTACAGAATACCTTTCCTCACTACCTCCTTCCGCTGATCAAATTCTGGTGGATGACTTAAATGTCAACTGGCTCAGCCCCTCCTCCTCCTCTACCCGTGACTCCTTTTCTGCAATAGACCTAACACAACTAGTTACCCAACCTCGGACTCCCCAAGAGAGGCTCCAGTACCCTGCTTGATGTGGTACTCACCAACCGCCCTAATCGGATCCCCAATGTACAAGTCCTCCCAGACTCTCTCAGTGATCACTCCCCATTCTATTCCGCTGGTCATCCTCAGTCCCCAAACCCATAGCACAGTCCACATGCCGGCGGTGTCTAATACCTGGTGGTCTGACAAAACTTAAGGAACTTCTGTCCCAAATTGACTGGTCTCCTATACAGGCAACTCCTGACATTGACACAGCTCTCTCCTTCTTTACCCAAACTTTTAATAATGCCTGTGATATCTTTGCCCCAATGTCGACCCACCATTCTAAAAGGCAGAATGCCCCCCTGGGTAACCCCAGCTTTGATCCACCAACTCAAACATAGGGACAACCTATGGCACCATGCCATTGAGACTGGCTGGCCCAGTGACAGGCAGTTATATGCTGCCTCTCGAAACAAGTGCACTCGGGCCATCAGAAAGGCCAAGTCTGAGCACTATCGGTCCTCACTCACAGCCTCATGGGGGAACCCCAGAACCTTCTGGGATAACATTAAACAGTTAAATGGGAGTGCAAACTCCCCCCCATCCACCCAGATCAACATTAATGGTGTGATCTCTTCAGACCCAGCCCTCATAGCCAACCACCTCAACACCTCATTCACTGACCTTAGCCCTATCCTCCCTACAAATTTTTTTGACCCTCCTCCCCCCAGCATCTGCTGTAAATCTTTCTCGCCCTTATTTTCTCCTCTGCCATGCTTCTGCCAAAGAACTTAGGCCACACCTTGTCACTGCCCTCAAGAGTAATAGTATGGGCAGTGACACCCTGGATCCGTGTATCCTACGGCTGGTCTTAGACACAGTCCTTACCCCGATCACGTGCCTCATCAACCACTCTCTTTGCCTGGGGAAGGTTCCAACTGCCTGGAAAGTCACCACTGGCACCCCTATCTTTAAAGGTGGTGATAGGACTGTGGCTGGAAACTATCGGCCAATCTCCATTCTCTCTCCTCTCTCCAAGGCCTTGGAAAAAGTGGTAGCCTCTCAAATCTCTGACTACCTCTCCACCTACAATGTCTTATGTCCTGAGCAGCATGGCTTCTGAGCAGGCCACAGTACCAACACAGCCCTCCTAGAGTTCTCCAACTTTCTCCACTCCTCCTTAGACACTGGTTCTCTGGCTGGTGCGGTCTTCATTGACCTCTCTAAAGCTTTCGACACTGTCTCCCACCCCGTCCTTCTTGATGCCCTTAGTCTCTCTGGTTTTGCTGCTGGGCCTATCTCCTGGTACACCAGTTATCTGTCTGACTGCTCACAGCATGTAAAAATTAATGGGACCTACTCAGACATCTGTCCCATCTTTTCTGGGGTTCCCCAGGGCTCCATTCTGGGCCCTTTACTATTCTCCCTTTACCTTAACACCCTTTCACGCTCTTGCTCGGGGAACATTCTAATGTATGCTGATGATGCAGTCATCTTTGTCTCAAGTCGTAACCCTATTGCCCTTCAGGACTCGCTGCAGAGTCCTTCGCTGAAGCCGAGGGCTGGTTCAAGGAACATAGATTGGTGATAAATCTTTAAAAAACAAAAACCATGTTCTTCACTCATCCTCAAAACAAGTCCTGCAACTTCAAACTCCTCATTCACTCTGGGTCCTCTTTCCCACTCAAACAAGTTTGCTCCTATAAATACCTAGGGATCCATTTTGACCCCTCCCTCTCCTTCCATGGACACATCGCTGCCCTAGCCACTGCCACTAATATCCAATTGGGCATCTTACATCGGTATAAACACTGTCTCCTCCCGGAGGCTCTTCGACTCGCAGTCATCTCCTCTGTCCTGTTCCTAGTGGACTATGGACTGCCGGTGTATGGTGCTGCTGATCAGACCGCACTCCATAAAATTCGTACTACTCTGAATAAGGCCTGTAGGTTAATTACTGGGGCACCTAGGCTAACACACACCTGTCTACTGTACGCTAAAGCGCTGGTACTTGATCTTGACGAGTGCCTCAAATATCTGACCTGTACCCTTACAAAAAAGACCCTTCTTGGGCTATCCCCACCAGGATTGACCACCACCATACGCCGCTCTGTCCCACTAGTTCATACTCGGACCTCTGGGAAAACCTCTCTTGTTATCCCTAGAGCTAGGACCTCTCACGGCCAAAGAGCCTTCAGCTTTAGGGCCCCCTCCTGGTTCAACACACTGCCCCCCTCCATCTCCGAAGCTCCAACTATATCATGCTTCAAAATGTCCTTACGGAACCACCTTGTTAACACCCGAAGCTGTAATTGTCACTAGTCAAAGCCATATTCAATACTAATGACAAAGCTTACTACTAAGCTGCTAAGGACAACATAACTCTGGTATTGTTTGCATCAAGCCTACCTGTACCAGCTTGTTTGTATCTATGTCTTAAGTTACTGTTATACTGTGTTGTACTGTTATACTGTGTATTTTCGTTTGTCTTACTGTGACAAGGTACCTTTGTAAATGAGCCTATAGCTCAAAGGTTTTCCAAACTGCTGTCTAAATAAATAAATAAAATAAATAAATAAATAAATAAATAAATAAATAAATAAATAAAACTAGTTTTTATTCAAACAACTAAGGATTTTGGATTTCCCTACTGATTAAAAACTTGAATAAGCTAGTTGGTAACGGTGATCCTGCATTTAGCAATCTACAACCTAGATGCTTATATGCAAAGAATACAATAAAAACCTGACTACAATCTAAAAACAAGCTTATAAAACACATAAAATGTATCTGAACATTTATCTTTACCTATACAAAATCATTGTAGCCCAAGTAAAACTCAGGTAAATTACATGGTACCCTCACTACTATTCTATGATGTAGTAAACATATATTGGTATTTTTATATATTCTGTGTAAAGCAGGTAAGGCCCACTAGGCAGAACTGTCTGTTTTCAGGAGTGACCTAGAAGCACTGGGGAGGTTAAGTGACTTGCTTGGAGTCACACAGTATGCAACTGGAGGTTGTGGGAATCAAACCCAGGTCTGCAGGATGTACCCAGTTCATTCACTGTTTGTTACTCTAACCACTAGGCATGGGTGGTTAGACTGAATGGCTGATTACAACAAAGCAGTGTGGGTGATTTCCTTGCTGACTCTCTATGCAGCAAAGCAGAAAGAATGCAAAGCACAGCAGCATTCATTTTTAAGATGCTGAAATCTGGGTCAGCCTGCTGGCGCTGCAGTAGCACTATTGCTTGCAATGCCAGTGATCCAGGGTCAGAAGTGAACTCGGGTTGCTGGAGGTCTGGCCAGGGGAGTAGGATTGAGCACCTGGGAGACTGCTCTCCTCCTCCAGGGAGGGTGGGCTTCAGGTCCTGTTGCTTTACCACCACCTGTGTGACCACGGGTGATGATGCAATGGTGCTGCAGAGTGATCAGGAGGGGGGAGGACGCTAGCCAGAATCTGGAGCAGTGGCATGTCTCTATGTGACCTACCTCCTTGGATCTCCTCTAGAGTCAGTGCCCTCAGGGACAGAGACCAGAAAACCAGGAACAATCACCCCACATTGGCCACTGGCAGAAGGGACCCAGGTGCCCCAGACTTCATAACCAGGCTCCATGAGGGACCCACTGAGCTGCCTGACACATACTAAGGGAGTGTGGAGGGGTGACCTGGGGTCCCCTCCCTTCCCACCTGGGCGGGGGTACAATCCAGGCAGGATAGGAGAAGGACCACAGGAGCTCATGAGCATTACCTGGGGGTGAAGCTAAGGGATACCCAGTCTAGAGATCCCTGAAAAGTGGAGACTGATGTTGTGAGAAGGGGACATAGAAAGAGAAAATTAAAAAAAATGTAAAAGATGCTGAAATGTTAGAGATTCTGTGCAGTGACATGCAATTTCCATGAGGCACCGGTACAAGAATTTAAAATCCACAAACCAAACAGGATTCCGTGATTGTTACCGGTGTTACCAGCAAAAATGGAAAACCAGGGTCCCTGCCTATAACTAGCTATCTTATCGGGGTCCTTCCCCTCTTTAGGAATTAGTATTATCAGGGCTTCAAAAAGAAAACTATCTACATTGTCAGAAGTGAGAATGGTGTGAAATAATCTTTTTAACCCTGAAACTAACTGTTTCGCAAAACATTTATAGAAGTTTGGGGAAAACCCATCTGGACCTGGCGCCTTGTCTAAAGAAAGCAACTTAATTGCCTCTAAAATTTCTGCCTCAGAGATAGGGGAGGACAACCCATCTTTCACATCTCCTGACACAGAAGTTAGCTGACAAGAGGAGAGAAATTTCATTACCTCTTCTCTACTAGGTTGGGGATTCGTAGGGCTATACAGTTCCCTATAATACTTCTCAAACTCTCTAACAATATCTTGAGGAAGAGTCTTAATTGTCCCATCTGTCTGTGAAGTGATACTCTGGATTATTCTAGATGATTCCTCGGCCTTTAACCACATAGCTAAAAGGTGACACAATTTTTCTCCTTGATCTAAGTACAAGGCCTTTGTTTTAAAGATGGCATATTCTGCCTTCATTCTCAAGAACCCTTCATACTGATTTTGCAACCTAATTAGTTCCTCTCTAATCTCTAAGGAGGTATTCCCTGACAGAGTCTGTTCTATTTCCCTAATTTTCATTAAATGCTGCTTTGCTTTACTTTCTCTTAACCTATTTCTCTCTGCTGCTATTTTAATTAATTCCCCCTTAAAACATATTTAAGTGCTCCCCATTCTATATCCCCTTTACCTGTTGAGTTAAGATTCTCTTTTTCATATTGCTCTATTCTCTGAATCATACATTTTTTGACCTCTGTGGATTTCAGCAGTTGATTATTCAATTTTCAGATAGTCTGCCTAAAAACATTAGGGACAAGATTTATAGAACAACTGACCAGTGAGTGATCTGAGATGACCCTAGGAATAATATTACTATATAATAGACCAGGAAGCAGTGATTAACTTATCAAAAAATAGTCAATTCTTGATCTGAATTTATGGACCTCCAATATAAATGTGAATTCCCTGCGAGAGGGATATAAAACCCTCCATGGGTCACAGAGTCCAATATTATCAGACAAATCCCTGATAGCTCTCTGGGCAGGTGATAGACACACTCGTCTTCTTCCCTCATTATCCATTTCTGGAGTAAAGAGCAGATTCCAATCCCTTCCCAGAAACATTGGGAGGTGGAGAAACGGGGACAGTATTTTTAATAACTCAACAAAAAAACCTGGAGAGTCCCCATTTGGACAATATATACTACCTATTACTACCCTCGTATTATTCAATAACCCCAAAATAAAAATATAATGACCATTAGGATCTTTTATACTTTTCTTGCATACAAATGGGATGTTCCTTGTAAATAATATAGAGACCCCCGTACTGGCTGTGCTATCTCCAGACATATATACTTGACCAACAAATTGATGCCTGAACATATTCGACTCACCCTCCAGCATATGTGTTTCTTGTAAACATACAATTTGACCTTTTTGTATTTGCAGATGTTTTAAAATGTTATATATCTTTGTCTTGTTCCTAGCCCCTTTAATATTCCACATGATAAACTTGTAGCTACTACCCATATAGAAAATACGCAGTATATCTCCTTAAATTGCTATTGCATCTCCTGCCTTTCACCATTGCCCCTATTATTTTAGTAATCCTGTAGACACCTCACTTCTTCTTCATTAACCTGCAGTAAAATATCCCATGTCCCCCAGACGTACTTTCCATAACACTCCCAGCTTCTTCCCCTTCAACCTTCCCAATCCCTTCCACAAAAACAAAACTTAACTTCCCATTATCCCCATAACTTCCATTAACTCCCCTTCCCCTCAACAAAACAATATTTTGGCCCATGATATCCAAAGCTCCATCTCCTCTGATCTCACTCCAGACCTCCCTTTTCCATACTTCTAAAAGATAAATGGCTAACCTATCTATCTCCCATACCCAACATTAATCTAAAAGCAATATACCAGTCCTCCTCTTTACTCCTAACCTAGGAGATCATTTATCTAATGAGAAGAAAGAGGGAAAAAAAAACCCAGAATATGACGTTTTGTACTACATAAACCAAAAACTTTTCAGTGAGTCAGAATGGTTTGGCTCTCACAGCTAAAAAATTGCACCGGGTGTTCCATCATCAGAGGCAGTTAAATTCATTACCCTTCATTATCGTCCCATCGCATTACTACGATGCCCTTCAACTTCTTCATATCAGGACCCAACTATATTATGATTTATTAAAAAAAAAATCCTCAAACAAACTTCTTTATTCATATCCATTTAGTTAGAAGCTGCCCAGCTGTCACAATTGTTCAGCCCCTAACTTTGGGGTACTGTAAGCTTGTCCGATAGCATAATGACACTCTCTGGGCAATATTAAAACCAAACTCATAGTTACTCCCAAAACCCCTTAATAGAGGTTTCCTGCTGGAGAGAACAACACAGATGACTATCCAAAATGAAAATTTGTCTGTCCTGACTGCCACTGCAACAACAGCGATTTACTGAAAGGGGGTTAGCTCCCTCTTGTGTTCTATTACGAAACAGTCTTGAATTAACGATCCACCATGCACTTTATCCTTCGAGGCGAAGGGAAACTATCTACAAGTCTTTCATTTAATTTGAGGTATTTCTTGAACAAGACTACTTCTGAAAACATAATGCTAACATCTAGACCTAATCGGTATTCTCTATTCCAGCTCCCAAGATATGCAGAATTACCAGTTAGTACTGATACATAGATACATAGACAGTGTCGGCAGATAAGGGCCTATAGCCCACCTAGTCTGCCCATTTGAGCTTGTAAGTTCAGTTTGTTTTCCTAGAAGTCTATTGGTGAAAGAAAATGTACAGGTATTTAAATTTCTATTTTTTACATACCTGATAACATACCTTTCTTCTTAGCTCTTCATATTTTGCTTGATTCCAAAAATTTAAAGAAGAGGAAAAACAAGCAAATGGGGGAGCATCAATGACAAACAAGACCTTACGTATCACCGGAGCCTAGGCTTAAGTTGAGACATCTCCATTTAAACCTGTACCCACTTCCAGTGTCATAAATTGCACCCAATATATTGACAGCTCAAGATTCTTCACCCTTGCTTAAACAAATCTGGCAGGGCTTCTTGCAATCCCATCTTGGCTGTTTGGGTGTCCTCATAACTGATCCAACTTCCCGAAAAAAATACTTGCAGCCTCACTGGGTACCCCATTCGAAAGTGGATACTTGAGGCAATCAACATGGTGACCAACGGATGGTATTCCACTCTCTCTTTTGTCGGACCGATAATGGCAAATCCTGAGTAATTCTTTAAAGTGATCCCTTCCCACTTTATCTCCTTGAGCTCTTTAACTCTGGACAAAGCAAATCATCTCTCTTGATAGTTCAAAAGCCAGAAAATCAACATACATGGAGGGGATCCCGAAGGTGGCAACTCTCGTAGCGCCTGGTGAGCCCGTTCTATTGTATAATTCGCTCCGAAGGGCATGGGGCCTGCCACTTTCAATAGGAATTTCTGGACGAATAAAATGGCATCTGATCCCTCTTCTTTTTCAGGTAAACCTATTATAATCAGATTATTTCTCCTACTCCTCCCTTCCAGATCTTCGATTTTCGTTTCCATTTTGGTTAACTTCTGCCTCAGGTTAACTATCTCCGGCTCTTGTTTCGTAACACGCTTCTCCAATGAAGTAATTTTAATTTCACTATCTCCTATACGTCAAGACAAATTCTCTAATGCCTGGGTTACAGTTTTCAATTCTTCCATCACTGAGAGGAGTTCGGTTCAAAAAGGTTTGAACTCTGCAAAGAATTGTGCTAGGGTTAAGGGATCCTTATCCTTGGATGCAAGGTCAGCCTCTGAATCCCCTACAGCTAGAGAGACCCTGGCTTTTTTTGGTGGGGCCTTTACCCGAGAGACTGGCAGAGTATGTTTAAGTTGTGACCTCTGCATTTCTATGTCCATCTGTGATCCAAATCCCAAATTTTCAATCTGGAGACCCTTAAAGAGGTTAGTATGTTAAAATTCTCACTCAAATCACCTTTTTAAACATATATAAAAACGTATAATGAGCAGGGGGCTGGAGCTACTCGATCAGGCTGCTACCATGGAGCTTGCATCATGTGACTCCTTTCTAGTTTGTTTATTTCCAATGATCTATTTAGTTCCTCTTTTAATGCCAATATTTCATTTTGTGCACCTTGGTATGCTGTACATTTAGAGCAGACAAATGATGGAGTTTCATTGGCTGGTGTGATATTTCATACATTTCACATTTATCACATTTGATCACATTTTCCCCAGTGGACAGCTTCCACATTATTTGATCTGATCTCTCCACTTGTGTTTATTCACTGATACCTTGTGGGGACAGAATGGAAAAGAAAAGTTTTTTTTCCCAGTTTAGATATGGAAGACATAGAGGAAAGAGTAATTCTAAACAAATTCTAGAGGGATAATAAGTTACTTAGACACAGAAGCTAAATTTATGCAACAGCCTAGGTTACAGAAATACTTAAGTACCAAAGATAACAGCAATCACAACTAAGCAAGCAGTTATTTGTGTTTACTCACAATGGTGTGGGTTTTAGTAGAAACTAAAAAGGATGTGACAAGCTACCCAGTCTGCCATGGTGGACATGGCAGGTGCCTCTGCCATGTAGCTTTTACCAGTATTCATCTATGTTCACACAGCCATCAGTAGATATAGTGGGTAGACTGGATTTAGTTTGGTGCTCACTTCTGGTTCACTCACTTGTTAGCAGGGCAATTAAAGATGATTTTCAGCTTTTCCTTTGCCCCATATAGTGCGTCAAATGCAGTCAGTGATTGATAAAAACATTTTTCTGTCCCCTTTTGCTCACAGTAACACTCTGCACAAGCAGGAGGATGAGACTTCCAGTATCCCAGCAAGCACCAGAACTAACGGATAGTAGTACCAGATAGGAGAGAGGGTACTCCTTTTCAACTAGGCGTGCAATGGCCTACTCATCCAGTGTAGTGTTGTGCTTCTGCAACTGTGTTATTTAGGTTTTGGCTGTTCGCACTCTCTATTCAGGAGGAATTACCACCCTGTAGTGGTACCAAAGGCAGGGAACCCTATAGGGGGTTCCACCCCCTACAGGTGCTGTGGGATGATTCCTTGGCTAAAGGTACCTTAGGAAGGATCCCAAGGAGAGGCACTGCCACTGGAGGAAGAGGGGAGAATGGTGGGGAAAATAAAAAGTGCTTCAGGAGGCTGAGAGAAACTGTTCATATAGCTCAGGAAGTGGGAGTGGCTGGCTGCTTGTCCATCAACAACCAAAGGCAGAGCCTTCCAATTCAATGGCCTACTCATCCAGTGTAGTGTTATGCTTGTGCAACTGTGTTACTTAGGTTTTGGCCACTCACACTCTTTATTCCAGAGGAATTACCACCCTGCAGGGGTACCAAAGGCAAGAAACACTCTAGAGGGTTCCACCCCTAGAAATGCTGCGGAATGATTCCCTTGGCTAAAGGTACCCTAGGAAAGATCCCCAAAAAGAAAGTAGTAGTTTGAAGCATATGAGCAGCCACTAGTTGTGAGACATAGTAATATATAAGCATCAGACAGCTTGATAACATAATAGGATGTGCAGGTTAGCAATGGCATGTGTTTGATGGGTTGCAAAAGAGAATGAGGGAACCCCCTAAGGAGAGAGGGAATGGCAGGAAAGAGGAAACGGCAAGTAGGAACACCATCCATTTCCATCCAACAGTGGATCCTATTTAATGGAACAAGGAAACACTGACTAGATATTATGACCTTTTGCACAGAGGAGAGAAAAAAACCCTTTGAAGAGGAAATCTCTGAGGATCCAAGGCCTAGGTCGCCTTCCCTCCAGGCGTGGGATAATTTCATTAGTGACGGCTCTGCTACTGCAATTTGGAAGCCCAATTAATAAGAGATGGAAAATATTCCAATTTGGAGGAACACTCTCACTCTATCCTTCTAAGAGGAACACCGTGGTGGGTTGAGAGATGGTAGCTCTGCAACCATCACTCCAAAGTGGGAGAAGGAGAGTAATGACCATCGAGGCACTCACCCAGCCTACTGATCTAAAAACAAACTAAGTGAACCAGAGGTGGTCATAGGGAGCATGTGGTGAAGGTACCTTGATAGGGAACCACTAAAGCCAGTGGACAACCATTATAGTGGAAACCACTAGAGCTAAAGGAAATCAATGCAACCTCCTTTCATGGCTTAGTCATAAATTCTACAGCTTGAGGTGCTGTCGGTACGGTTGATGACTGAAGGTCCACCCAGAGTGAGGACATTCCCAGCTATGGGCCAGATGAGAAGGACCCTGCCCCAAGCTTTGCATGCTCAAGCTGTGGACTAGGTGCAGAGTGAGACCATCAACTGCAGGGGAACCCTGAACCAGAATGGTATGGCTGGCATGCCCCAGAGAACTGAAGAGGAGCTGAATGAGCATTGAGTGCTGAGACTTTGCAGAGGGCAGATGGCAGGGAGCATGAGCAATGCTGACGTAAGCAAGAGTGAATCTGGATGTAGTTCAGTAAGGCAGGGTAGTTCAGGAAGGCAGGGTGAAAATAGTCAGACCTGCACGTAGGTCAGTAAGAAGTAGGAATAGTCAGACCTGCATGTAGGTCTGCCAATCATAGTAGCAATGGTGAGACATGAACGTAAGTTGGAGCAGCAGTATGATAGTGGGGCAAGCTAGCCAGGCATTCAAAAAGCCAAATGAAGGTGACAAATACTCTTAGGATTTTCAGTGGCAGAGGCAGGATTTAGAACATAAGTAATTAGCCACATGGTGCCGTGACTCCCGAAACACTTCCAAGTCCCCACCATAGGAAAAACAAAAAAGTGATGGAAGGGATCGAGAACCACATGCAGATTCTAAAGCTAGTTTACAGCATCAGCAGTAGCTTAGCTGACCTCAGAGTATAACAGTAGCGTACAAACATAGAACAGCATCAGCAGTGAGTAACTATGAGGGGGTAGTATTCCATAAGCATGGAATGGAGGGAAGCACAATGCTCTAAAAGCAGCTATGACCATGTGGGAAGTAGATTAAACAGAGAAAGCATGAGTGAGCTGCAAAGCTAGGGTTCAGAGGGAGCCTGAATCAGGTGAAAATAATTAGGCCTGTAGCATGGGGAGCAGCTTTGGTGTGAGTAAAACACAGGTAATGGTTGCAAAAGCAATGGGAGTAACTGAAAGTAAGTAGCTTGAGCTGTAAATGAGCCAAATGGTAGGAGCTAAAAAACCAAATCCCTCCAAAACACAAAACAAAACAAAACTAAGACACACAAACAGAGAAAAAACAGGGAAGTGACAAAAGGAAGCACACAGCCGGAGGCAAAATACAAGCCAGAAACAGAGGAACAAACACAGAAGTCCACCAGAAAGGAGCAGCAAGGTGGGGGATGGGCAGCCAGCAGCAGAGAACAAATGGACAGAGCCTCCGGCTGACAAAGAAAAAGTGCTTCAGAAGGAGGCTCAGGGGAACTGCTTATATAGCTCAGGAAGTGGGAATGGCTGGCTGCTTGTTCATCAAACCAAAGGTGGAGCCTTCCAAATGAATTTCAGTTTTTAAAATGGGCTAAAAACAGTCTTACACACACACACACACACACACACACACAGGTTTCCTTAAAAACTAACAAGGGCTTGATATACAAGCCTGCAGACTCCTTTCAACATACACAAGCACCGCTCACTCAGGCATGGGTGGATATAGTGAGTGGACTGAAAGTACCAGTGTGCTCATTTCCTTTTTGTTCACTCTTTAGCAGGGTGATTAAAGATTTTTTTTAAGCTTTTCCTTAGCCCCAGATAGTGTGCTAAATGCAATCAATGACTGTTAAGCACATTTCTTGCTGCCCCCCTTTGCTCCCAATAACAACTGGCACACGTAATGGAACAAAAAGATCTGCAGTGTCACAGCAGGTACCTGAACTAAAAGATAGGTGTACCAGATAGAAGAGATGGTACTCCTGTCTAATTAAGTGATGAATTTCATTTTTTTAAATGGGCTAAAATATGGCCTTCCATGCACTCAGGCTCCATTTACAACTAATAAGGCCTTGATATGCAAGCCTACACACTTCATCTGACCTATACCATTGCAGAAAATATTTCTTGTCCTCAGTTTATAATCCAATGACAACTACCATGTCAAGTATTTGTTATAAAAGCTGTGCAAAACATAATCTGAAATAGCAGCAAACAACATTAAAAAGCTTTGTAGAATAAACTCACAATGAGAGTACTTCAGTGTTCATGGTAGACAGGGTCATAGATGGTGGCTAAAGTGGTCAATAAGGCTAGTTTTGAAAAGGGAACCCTGCTCTCAGCTGAAAAAAGAATGCTGCAAAGATCTGCACACTTCTGTTGTGAGATTCGCCAGGCTGGGGAAAGTAGTACAATTTAATTCCACCTGCATAGTGCATCTAACCAAAAGCCGTCCTCACCAGGGTATAGATTGCTGCTATTGCTATATGTATTTTGCACATTTTTTTTTATAACAAACACTTGAAATGGTAGATGGAGTAATCAATTGTGGACATGAAATATTTATGCATGGGTCTGATTTTTTTACTGCTGGTGTACACTGGACAGATGCCTGTGATTTATGCCTGACCCCATTTGATGTTTGTGTTTCTTGCACATAGACAAAGTGCACTTGATTAGTCCTGTTGAAGTCAATGTATGTGCTGCAGGTGGTGCCACGATAACCTTCTGAGATTGTATATGTCTTTAGCCACTGGCTTCAAACTCATGCTACGATGGAGTAACAGATAAAGTAACCAGCTGACAGTTTTGACATCTGGCCTCCTGTCAGCACCCCCATCCATCCCCATAATATAATTTTAAAAAACAAATCTCCCTAATCTAACCTCCTACATTTATCTGATCTTGAGCCTAAGGTACAGCTGTTTTTTTGCAGAACATGAGGAAAGACAATTTGTGATAAACAGTGCCATCTAGTAGTGGAAAGCTGAAAAAAGCAGTTAAAAACAATACAATAATCTACTGGTGGTTTATGGGACAGCGAGTATAAAGTTAATGGAGTATCCTTATATAACTTCAGTGTAAAGTGGGGCTACTAAAAGCTGCCAGAACATAGAGGATTAAATGTTCAGCTAGTCAAGGAACCCCTGCAGTAGCAGCTGTTAGTGTGTCAGGACCAGGGAACTGGAATGAGCTAAAAGAAGCCAGCTAGGAGGATCTGTTTCTAGTTAGTCTGAGTAGGGTTCAGAGACAGGATGCAGAGTAACTGTCTCAGCCTTTGCAGAGCTGGGACCAGTCTCATGGATGAACTAGGCTGTGGTGGGCCTGCTAGACCTTGAGTGGGGGGCAAAGCTCTATGTCTGGGACATGACTTGAAATGTCATTTAGGCCATATGGAAGAAAAGAAAGAGAGAGAGAGAACAGAATCAGCAGATCAGAGAGAGAGCAAGAAGGAGAACAGAATCAGAAGAGCAGAGAGAGAGAGAGAGAAGGAGAACAAAATCAAAAGATCAGAGAGATAAAGAGAAAAGAATTAGCAGAACAGAGTGAGAGAGAAGGAGAACAGAATCAGCAGAGCAGAGAGAGAGAGGAGAACAGAATCAGCACAGCAGAGAGAGAGAGAGAGAGAGAGAGAATCAACAGAGCAGAGAGAGAGAGAGAGAAGGAGAACAGAATCAGCAGAGCAGAGAGAGAGCAAGAGAGAAGGAGAACAGAATCAGTAGAGCAGAAAGATACAGGAGAACAGAATTAGCAGAGGAGAGAAAGAAGGAGAACAGAATCAGCAGAGCAGACAGAGAGAGAGAAGGAGAACAGAATTAGCAGAGAAAGAAAAGGAGAACAGAATCAGCAGAGCAGAGAGTGAGAAGGAGAACAGAATCAGCAGAGCAGAGAGAGAGAAGAACAGAATTAGCATAGCAGAGAGAGAGAGAGAAGGAGAACAGAATCAGCAGAGCAAAGAAAGAGAGAAGAAAACTAGAATCAACAGAGCAGAGAAAGAGAGAAGGAGAACAGAATAAGCAGAGCAGAGAGAGAGAGAAGGAGAACAGAATCAGCAGAGGAGAGAAAGAAGGAGAACAGAATCAGCAGAGCAGAGAGAGAGAAGGAGAACAGAATCAGCAGAGCAGAGAGAGTAAAGGAGAACAAAATCAGAAGAGCAGAGCAGAGAGAGAAGGAGAACAGAATCAGCAGAGGGTAGAGAGAGAGAGAAGAACAGAATCAGTATAGCAGAGAGAGACAGGAGAACAGAATCAGCAGTTCAGAAAGAAAGAAGGAAAACAGAATCAGCAAAGCAGAGAGAGAAGGAAAACAGAATCAGCAGAAGAGAGTGTGAGAGAGAGAGATGGAAGGAGAACAGAATCAGCAGAGCAGGGAGAGACAAGGAGAACAGAATTAGCAGAAGAGAAAGAGAGGAGAACAGAATCAGCAGAGCAGAGAGAGAAGGAGAACAGAATCAGCAGAGCAGAGAGAGAGGAGAACAGAATCAGCAGAGCAGAGAAAGAGAAGAACAGAATCAGCAGAGCAGAGAGAGAACAGAATCAGCTGAGAGAGAATGAGAACAGAATCAGCAGAGTAGAGACAGAGAGAGAAGGAGAACAGAATCAGCAGAGAGAGAGAGAGAGAGAGAGAGAAGGAGAACAGAATCAGCAGAGCATAGAGAGAACAGAATCAGCAGAGAGAGAATTATAACAGAATCAGCAGAGTAGAGAGAGGACAGAATCAGCAGAGCAGATAGAAAAAAGAACAGAATCAGCAAAGCAGAGAGAGAGAGAGAACAACAAAATCAGCAGAAGAGAGAGAGAGAAGGACAACATAATCTGCAGAGCAGAGAGAGAAAAGTATAACAGAATCAGCAGAGCAGAGGGAGAGAAGGAGAACAGAATCAGCAGAGCAGAGAGAGAGAGAAGAACAGAATCAGCAGAGCTGAGAGAGAGAGAGAGAGAGAGAGAGAGAAGGTGAACAGAATCAGCAGAGCAGAGAGACAGAGAGAAGGAGAACAGATTCAGCAGAGCAGAGAGAGTGAAGGAGAACAGAGTCAGCAGAGAGAGAGAGAGAGAGAGAAGAGAATCAGCAGAGAGAGAGAGAGAGAGAAGGAGAACAGAATCATCAGAGCAGAGAGAGAGAGAGAGAGAAGAACAGAATGGGATTTTACTCCTCTGGTAAAGGTGATTATTTGAGTATCCTTTATAGTACTCTGCAGTCAGAAACTATTGGGTATTCTTCATCCATCCTATAGGTTGATGCACAATCCAATCAAAATTGAGCAGGGTGAGTCTAGCCCCCCTTGTCCCATCTGAGAATCTCCAGTATGAATCTTCCTTAGCAATTAGAGATAGTAACAATGACACTAACAATGACTCAGAGAAAACAGAACACTAGCAAAACAGGGAAGGATGGCAGTATCCCCTGTGTGTGTTGCCCTGTCTGTGTGATGCCCAGTAGCCCTGACTGTTTACCAGAAGAATTAAGCAATAAGGCATGACCAGGGGTTAGATTAACAGTCTGTTAATCACCCATTAGGGGTGTAATGTGGCACGAGGCTCAGCCGAGTGCCATATTGCCCCTAGGGGGTGATTAACTAACTGTTAATCTAACTCCTGGGAGTGCTTTATTGCTATTATAAAAAAACACACCAAAAGAAAAGAGTTTAAAGTATACTTTTTCAATGTTTTCCTCATTTAGAGGGAGATTTTTTAATAAAATAGTTCTTTCACCAACAGTTTAAGAATGCTGGTTCAAAATCAGAATGCATCATTCCACACATTCAGCAGGGCTAGAGGATGGAACGCTGACAGGAAGAATCCATGTTCCATGGTGATCAGGCTGTACATGACAGTATAACATGGATTAATGTAAGGCTGTTAGAATCCTAACAGCCAATCAGATTGCAGCATTTCTGAGACCCTTTTTATAATACATATTAACTAGTGAGTCAGAATCATTGAACATGGTTCTCATTTATTTAATATAAAAACAAAAAGCATGCAAATATTGAAGATGTTGTAATGAACCTTCAAGGGATAGATAATTTATATACATACATGGTATTGTAACTTTCTCTCAGTATCCAATGTCCTGAGTAGCCCATTGGCATCTGGGATATTACCACATCTGCTGTCCCGGTAGGAGCTGCGGAGTACTATAAAGTGTATTCAAATAATCACCTTTACCAGGTGAATAAATCCCATTATATTCCATACCCCTTATAGTACTCCACAGTCAGAAACCATTGGGACCTTAGTAGCAGTATGTGAGCCAGTACGACTATAATTTGGGTGGGATGAAAGACAGTGGATGTGGTTTCTATATTTTCTTTGTCCTTGTTCTTAACACTGCTCTGGTGAAAGAGGCCCTCTTGGCTGATGTTACATCTATTCAACAGTGTCTGGGGAGCATGTGTATGGATGACCAGGTTGCTGCTGTGCAGATGTCTGGCACTGAGACTTCACCCCTTTCTGCCCAGTAAGTAGCAACTGCTCTGGTGGAATTTCTTTGATCCCCTCTGGTGTTTCTTTGTCTGCCTCTCTATAAGCTGTGGCTATAGTCTGCTTAATCCACCTAGCAGTAGAAGCATTGGAAGCTGCCCACCCTGCTGTCTTTCCAGCAGTCAGTATGAAAAGTCTGTCTTATGAGAACTACTGGTAATGTTAAGGTATCTTTAGCTGTTGGTCTACGTCCAGGAGATGAGGACTCCCTACATTGGCTTCCTGTTCCTTTCCCAGAAATGGTAGTTCTACTTTTTGGAACGTATGATACATGGTGGCTACCTTGGGTAGGAAAGAGGGGACTGTCCTTAGAGTGGCCCTGTCATTGTAGAAAGTCAGGAAAGCTTCTTTGCATGATAGAGCCTGCAACTCTCCTATTCTTCTGGCTGAGCAGATGGTTACCAGAAATACTTTTTTTAGAGTGTACCAGTGTAGTGTCTCTTGTTGGAATGCATGACCTTGCAGTGCTTCTAACACTATATTTAACTGCTAGGGTGCACAAATGGATCTTACTCTGGGGAAGCTAGTGCCACTGCTTTGAGAAGTCTTACTATGTCTGGGTGTGAATCTATGGATCCCACCCATGGTAGTGGACCCCTTAATGTGGAAATTGCTGTCACTTGAACTCTCAATGAAGCTGGGCTGAGACCTTTGTTTGCACCATCACTGAGAAAGTCCAGAACCTGCGGCAGTCCCACTACTGATGGAGATGTTGCTTTTTCAGTACACCATTTATGGAAAATTTGCCATTGTCTTTGATAAGTTGTATTAGTGGAGTGCCTTCTGGACTGAAGTAAATGATCAACCACCCTGGTATGGTAGACCAGGGTCAGCAGTCTGTTCCTTTCTGCAGCCAGGCCATTAGTTTCAGTGATGCCGGATGCAGGTGTAGTATTGGACCCTGACTCAGTAGATCTGTCCACCAAGGCAGGGGCATTGGTTGGTCCACGGACATTGTTCATATCAGTGAGTACAATGTCCTCCTGGGCCAGACTTGTGTTATTAGTAAAACTGATGCTCCTGTGATCTGGTTCTTGTGTATCATGGCCTTTGGTAGAAAAGCATAGGCTCTTGTGAAGTGCCATGGAGCTGAGAGGGTGTCCACCTCCAGTGCTCTGCGGTCCGTGAATCTGGAGTGATAGTTTGGTAGCTGGGCATTTTGTTGTGACACCATGAGATCTGTCTGTAGTGGTCCCCATTTCCACTGAATGCTCTGAAAAACCCTTCCATTCAGTTTCCATTCCCCTTGGTTCATAGTTACTCTGCTCAGCCAGTGTGCCTCTGGGTTGGCTGAGCTCGCCAGATTGATTGCCGTGACTGACCGCACATTCCTCTCTGCCCAATGCAGTACTTTTAGTGACTCTGCTATCATTGTCTTGCTCCGTGTGCCCCCTTGCTTGTTTATGTAAGCTACGGTGACCTGTTTGTCTCATCTTATTAGGATTGTTTTGTTAGCAATGAGGGGCCCAAAGAATCTCAGGGCTCAGTACACTGCCTTTCTCTCCAGAACGTTTATTGGTAGGGTCACCTCCCTCTGTGACCAACACCCCTGAGTGACTTGATTTAGGCAGGTAGCACCCCCCCATCAGGCTCGCATCTGTGGTAACTATTGCTGTGGGGGGTTGGGTCAGCGGGTGGCCCCATAGAATGTTCTTTTGAAATGTTCACCATTGTAGTGTGTTGAGAATTTGTGGTGGTGGTGGTGATATTCTGAAGCTGAAATTTTGCGTGGTCTGGTTCCATGTCTCAATTAGGTATCTTTGGAGTATTCTCATATGGGGATGGGTCCATGGTGCCATGTCTATAAGGGCTGCCATTATTCTTAGTAGCCGTATGTAGTCTCATACTGCCCTGTTTGGTTTGTGGATGATTCTGCTGACCAAAAGATGGATGTTGTTGACTTCGTCCTCTGTCGGGATCACTTTGTTGATCTGTGTATTTATCATGGCTCCTAGGTGCGTGAGGAACTGTGAGGGAGTCAATTGGCTTTTTCCCTTGTTGATCACCCACCTGTGATCCTGTAGACATTTTACTGCAAGGCTGGTGTTGTGTTGAGCCTGTTCAACTGTCCTTGCCCTCAGCAGTCAGTCATCCAGATATGGTATGACATGGACTCCCTGTTTCCTCAGGTACGCTGCTAGGACTACCAGCATTTTGGTGAATACATGTGCTGCAGAGTCCAGCCCGAACGGTATGCAGGTGTATTGGTAGTGTTTCCCCTTGTATGTTGAACCAAAGGTACTTGTGATGTACTCTTCTGATCAGGATGTAAAGGTAGACATCTTTCAGGTCTATTGATTTCATGTAGTCCCTGGCTGGATCACCAGTAGTGTTGATCTGAGCATCGCCATCTTGAATCTTTTGTACTTCACAAACGTATTCAAATATTTTAGGTCTAGTACAGGTCGCATTCCCCCGTTCTCTTGGGGATGACAAAGAATAAAGAGTAAACTCCTGTGTCCCTCTCCTCCATAGAGAATTGTGTAATAGCCCCATTTTGTAATAGGTTGAGTGTTGCCAGGTCTGTTGCTTGTGCCTTTGCCGGACACTTTAGTATTGGGGACAGCAGTGCCCTGTGATGCACATGCTTGGCTGTGAACTCTATTGCATATCCCAATGTCACTACTTCATTCACCCTTTTGTCAAGTGTTGTATGGGCCCATTGATCCTCAAACCTTTGGAGTCTCCCTGCTACTCATGGGTTTGCTAGGGCCCACGTGTCTTCATTGTTTTTGCCACGGCTTTTGAAGTTTGGTTTGCAGCCTCCGTTGCTGAACTGTCTGCATTGTTTCTATTTTTATTGCCATAGGCTCTATGCTGCAATTTCGGGCCTTTGGTTCCATTGTCTGGTGGCTTGTGGTTTGTAGCTCTGGTTTCTGGGTTTAAAGTTTCCCCCTTTCAGATGAAAAGACCTCTCCAAGAGCAAATATATGTCCTTGTCCCCTTGTGCTTCTTTGCCACCTCAGTTTTTGAGGTATAGGGTCAGACCTTCCTCAAACAAGGTTCCTTCTTTGCATGGCAACTTCATTAATGTGCTCTTTGACTCATCTGCCGGCCATAGTTTCAGCCACAATGTCCTCCGGGCCCTGTTTGTTAGGACTGATGTTCTGGATCCAAACCTCAGAATGTCTGAAGAAGCAACCATAATGTATTTTAAGGCTTGGATGGCGCATTCCACCACATCTGCTTTCAGGGAGTCTTCTTATATGTCCTCTGTCAGGATGTCCACCCATCTGTGGAGGGCCCTACTTGTGAACCACAGAGCTGTACCAGCTGCTGTTAGCATGCCCGAAACCGCATGAATCTTTTTGAGGTGTTCTTCAATTTTCTTGTTGATGGGCTTCTTGAGCACAGCTGTGCTTTCTAGTGGGATGGGGGTTGATTTTGAAAGCTCGTAAACCGGCTGGTCTACCTTCAGTGCCTTCCCCCAGTAATCATTTCTTGCCTTTGAAAATGAGTACCAGTTGTGTGCCATGTTTCTTTCTGAGATCCAGGTTGGTTCGGGGGCATCATACTCCTTTTTCAGAGTGGTTTTAATGGTCTTGCAAGTGGGGAAATGTAATTTTCCCTCGGGTTCCCCTATTGACAGTAGGGGGTCCTCTGACGTGGTAGGTTGTTCCTCCTGTTCTTTAATTTTGAGTGTGGCCTTGACCATTTTTATAAGTTTGTCAATGTTATCTCGGTGGCATATTCTGGTAGATTTGTCCATGGAGTCCTTCTCAGGGTCTCTGGGTGTTTTGGGCATGATGCTTTCTATTTCAGATCATGGCTTTTTTTGGGAGGTGTCCTCTCCCTGGGTGGTGGGGTAGGTCAGTGCTGGAGTGGCCCCTCTAGCTTTAAATGATTCCAGGAGTTGGAGCCAGCCCAGTGGTGCAGAGGGCTGAGGCATCTAGCCTTACCTTGCATCATGCTGGTGACCCAGGTTTGGGAATGACTCCGGGTCACCGGAGAGCTGGACAGGAGGGGGGGAAGGCAAGGAGCAGCATTACCTCTCCTGGGGTGGACGCTGTCCCTCCCATAGTCCTGTCCCACTGGATGGAGGTCCGGTGGAGATTCAGGTGGGAGGGCAGCTAGTAGGGTGGGGTGCTTTGCATTGCCTGATGTGCGCATGCCTCCACCTACGTACGTTCAGTGCCCCAGACGTGCACGGGTACAAGGGGGAGATTAAAGGGGAAAAAACTGAAAAAATGTAAATGAAAAAAAAATGATTCCAGGAGTTGGAGTAGCAGTTGTGCCTCACTACCATCCAGGGCAATTGGAGCCATTGGTGGGGGTGGGTGATCAGAGTCTGACGTTCCTTCTTCTATTTCTTCAGATCCACCATTGTCCATAAGGGAGCACACTGTGCATGCTGTGTCCTCTTCATTGATCTCAGGAAAAAGAATCCCACATTCTCTGCATTTCCTCATGTCGATCATTTATGTTGTCGATCTGTTGGTTTGATGCAAAAGGAATTGCATCAGGTAAGGGTTCCAAGCCTTAACCCACCCCATAGCATACCCCTAGACTGACCCTAATAATCAACCTTCATGTTAGTTGAGTTAGCTCAAAAGGGAATACTGTGCATTACCCCATTAAGAGTATTGCTGACTATGTAGTGCCTGTTCTGTCCCAGGCAAGACGGCCACCACAGATCTCATGTGAAGCTGTGAGATTTGGGATCTGCCTATACAATGGCTTAGAAGGGTGGTCTCATCCAAGATGGCCACCAGGATCACGTGTGAGGTCCCCGCAAGACTTGCAAGTGCTCTATGCACTTTGAATGCTCTTTTCAGTCTCATAGGAACCGCGCTGCCTTCTGGGAATGATTGGGAGAAAGAAGGACAGCATGGCTGCTACAGGTCTCAGTGGGTGTAGAAGATGCTATTTTATGACCCCAGCAGACCAGGGAGGACAATACTGGCTGGGGAAGGGGGTGCTTCTGGCAAGGAATGATGTGGGATGTTATTCAGTGGCCCTTTTGTGCATGGAACAGCCTGCCGACCTCTTGGGACATAGGAGATGGAGGATTGACTGTGCAGGTATAGAGTTTCATATTGTTTATTTTTCATTTCCCTCATGGATCTGAGGGGGCTCTGGGAGGACCTTAGCCTGTGAACTTAGTACTGGGGCATGAATTCTAAGTGTGGCCAGCAGGGTCATAGTGATGGGCTGTTGGTTTATTTTCTGCACTATTTGTGTGGGAGAGGATGCTACTGGAGGGACCTCTCCCTTCTGGGCTTCCAGTTATCAGAAGCCTTATACCGCTACTGTGAGGATGCTCCAGGAGGGACCTCAAAGGCTGGGCAACCTCTTATAATATTATAAGGCATTACTTGTGCCCTGGCTGTTGTTTTTTTTTGGGGGGGGGAACTAGGCACAGTGATGATGCACTTTGGATGCAGGTCACGCTACAGGAGGGGGACCTGCTCTAGTTTTATAGACAAGGGAAACTTATTGTCTGAATATCCATATGCTAGCCTCCTCATTAATTCTTTGTTATGGAGATTTTAAATAGAACCAACTATCTGCAGGCTTACTGTTACATAGTATAAAAAAATAGTGGGTTTAGGACCCTTGGCTACCAGCCTGGATGTAAATTAGTATAAAAGTTAAGTATCTTGTGAATGAGTTGATAATTGTTGGGAACAGCTGTGGAACATGACCAGCCTTTCTTGATGCATGACGTTAACTGGAGATTCTCAGAGGGAACAAGGGACCTGGACTTACCCTGTCCAATTTTGATTGGATTGTGCATCATCCTACAGGATGGGTGGGGAATACCCAATGGCTTCTGACTGAAGAGTACTATAAAGGGTACAAAATATAATCAGCAGAGCAGAGAGAGAGAGAGAGAGAGAGAGAGAGAGCAAGGAGAATAGAGTCAGTAGGGGGGAGAGAGAGAGAGAGAGAGAGACAGAGCGAGAGAAGAACAGACTCACCAGAGCAGAGAGACTGCTGGAGCTAAAGTACAGAAAGAAGCAACAGGTTCCCATGCTTAGGGTCCAGTTGAGAGACTGTGCTAGCATTAGATTTGCACTCTTCCCAAGGGTTTGTGGCTAGCAAGGCACCAGATTACAGAGTAACAGCCTTTTAAAAATCCCCTTTTTTGTAAGTCTCAAGGTCAGAGATCCTTACTGTACAGGGCCCCTACTTTTTAGAATTCATTGCCATCAATATAAATAGTTCCCGATTATGAACTGGTTTAAACAAGCATTTATCGATGCCAAATGTTTGATGCTAAGTAAACATTCAAAAAGGATTTGAAAACTTACTTGTGGAGCATGGCTTTTTTAGATAATTAGTTATTTATTAATGCTTGGATTTTATTATCATATATTTTATCTTGTTGTATGCTGATTTTATGTACATGTTTGTTTATGTAGTGTTTGAATTGTTTTAAGTTGTTCAGCACCTTGATATTTTGAAAGGTGCTATATAAATAAAATTATTATTATTATTATTAAACCTTTTTTTTTTGAACCCAACTTTTGAAGATACTTGTAGGATTCACCTCATAGACATGACATTATATTTATAGTATTCTGGCTGAAATGTCATTTCTAACTACAGGCACAAAAAACATCTCATTCAGGATTTTAAAAATGACATGTCACGTTTATGAGGTGGTGTGAAATGTCAACTCCTGTCCGAAAGGTGATCTCATGCAGTGACTGTGAAATCACCTTTCAGGATGCAAAAACACATTTTGGCTGGAATTTGAAAAATGACAGCTGTAACATTCATGAGGTGCCGTGAAGAAATGGTTATCTTGAAAATCTGAGGCCAAAATATTGAAAATTACCAAAGTTAAGAGTCTACATTTCCAAATTTCGATGTAGGCTCATAACATTGTTGTTTTTATAATATTTTTATGTCAATTTTCCAACATATCCTTCTTATGACCCCACCTTATGAACAAGGGCAGAGAAAATTTTCAACTCCTGCCCTAAGGTGATTTTGCGCAGTGACCACAAAATCACCTTTTGGGACAGATTTGCCTAATGTCACTGTAATTGTTCAGGAGGTGAGGTCCCAAAAAAGGCATGTTGAAAATTTGGGGCAAAGTATTCAAAAATGGCCAAGTTATGCCACTGAATTCAAATCCCCATTGAAATACATTGAACCTCATACCTTATTTCCTTATTTCACGATCTGGCATTGAACAGTGAAGACGTATCTGCAGTTGAGAAAGGATTATGGCATCAGACCCCGGTGGGTAAGTAAGGGCTGGGGGGGCTGGTGGGTGCTGAGTGGGAGAGTCAGGTGGGGAGGATAATGGTACAACAGACATTGATGGATGTTTTCCTTTTTTCAGGGTTTAAAACAAACAAAAAAACACAATGAGGGACAGTTTTTTGTATTTCAGGTGAACACACTGGGGCATTAGGCATTCCCAGTGTCAATATTGTGTGTGTGTGTTTGTGTGTGTGTGTGTGTGTGTGGGGTTGAGAGGGAGGGTCCAGTGGTGGAAGAGTTACAGGGGTGCCAGCAACAGACATTGATGGACAGTTTTCTTTGTTGCAGGTTATTTAAAAAAAAATACGAGGTGGACGCTGGGGGACTGGGCACCCCCAGTGTCAGTGTTATGTTTGTGCAGGGAGTGGGGTGGTGGATGCTGAGAGGGAGGGTCGGGTGGGGATTGCCACTAGACACCAGGGAAAAACAAATAAGATGTGGGTAGGGGAATGAAAGGAATTTCCATGACTTCTGACATGCACATTACCATGCATGCTAATGCTTATGTCGGAATTACAGTTCAAAAAACAGGCTCAGGTTGAATGCCGCTCGGCTGTTTGCTGATGTGGCTTCATGCAAATCAAAGGACTGAAGCCCTGTCTGATTGGAGTGGCTTTGGTCTTTTAAAGTACACAAAGTCACATCCCCTTCCCCTGCAAGCAGAGAGTGGCATCAGGACCACACTGTGAGGTCATTGGTCTATACTGCCAAGTCCCTGGTATTGTGAACTGCAATGGGCTCGGCAGTGACACACCCCAAAAGCCCCTTTCACTTATCCTAAAATGTTTAGTGTGCAGGTGCATCAAACGTAAAAGCTGCCTCATTCAAACGAATGTTTGCAACTGTTTTTGCACTTTATTGTCTGTTAATGTCTGTTGTATGAAAACTGTTTTTGTTTATATGTGCACTTGCTGTAAATGTAAATGGGCAAGTTGCTCATCTGCTAACATGTATAAAAAATAAAACAGAACAAAAAAAAAACAAAGAAGTCTAGGCAGGGAACAAATAGAAAATGAAAAGTGAATAGCTGTTAAGGACCCCCGAACTAATCCTCCAAAATGTTAGCTAAACTGTAAGTGTACAGAAGAATTCTTTAGTTATTTAAAATCCGATGACTCAGATGGGCCAAGTCAAAACCGGTTTCTGGGTATGAGCTGGGTGAGGAGATACAGTGGGGACTGAAAATGAAATAATAAATATAGTAACAATAAGTGTTGTGTACATGAACAATAAAAACAAGGTACTAAACAAGTAATAAATTGCAGAAAAAGAAATAACAGCATAGAAAGTGTGCAGAGTACATAGGTTATGGGGTAGCAAGAATGAGAGCTATTGGAATGTGCAGTGAATGCAAGGCAAGCTATTTATAACAGAATCATGCTGGCATAACATTCGTATTGCAGAGTACACCAAGTTTTAAGCTATAAAATGGGGTAAGAGGCAATCGAATCCTCACCAATCCCGGTCATGCATCAGCAATTTGCAGGTCCTGAGCACTTGATGTCATGCAGTATGTAACACTCTGGCAAGTCCCATAATGATATCTGATCATGCCAGGGGTTTTGGTAAGACTCAGGCCTAAGCAGCTAGAGCAGAAGGTATGTACCTGGAGGTTCCCTACATACATGACAAACAACACGCAGTTTTTGGAACACCTAAAGAAACACTGGCAGAGGTATGTAGGAACGAATCAGGTCACAGCCCCTTCAAAAGTGACATTTTGGGAGGCAGGCAAGGCCTTCATGAGGAGGAGGTGGTAGCATTAATGGCTGCCAAGCACAAACAAAAGAAGGAAAAGTTACGGGGCCTTGAAGCCAAAAGGAAAACACTCAAGTTAAAGGCACTCGGAGACCATGCCAAGGACACAATGAAGGAACTTAAAGCAGCAAGAGAGGCTACTAATACAAATAACTCATGGGGGAGGGAGCAGAACTGCTCTGCTTCACACCAACCAAAGATTCCATGAGTGGGGTAACAAACTCAGCCCACTGCTGGCAAGGCTGGCCAGAGGTAGAAGGAAATAAAACTTTTTTTTTTATTTTACTTATTTATTGGAATGTTCAGAGTAACACCTTTGAACAGAGCTCGTTCACAAAGGTTCCATATCAGAATTACAGGTTAGGGTACAGATACAGTTACAAAGTAATACATTGGAAAGAACCACGCAAGGTCCCACTCAATTATATTTACAATACTCAGAAGTTCAAACACACACTTAGAGTGAACACGTTCCTATGAACAAGTATAATACAAAGGTGCTGTAGCAGCAGGCATGGCATTGTCCATGGTTAGAGCTTAGGGCAGTTGCAGAAGAGCACCTTTGTCAGTGGTATTTCAAGTATGTCATAGAAGCACAGCCAGGGGAGATGTTATTAGTAGTGTATGACTAGTGATTGCACAGGAATATGTTTTGTTGAGCAAGGTATTTTTTTCAGTGACACTTTGAATTGGCTCAGTTTGGGTAACTCTACAGTGTGGTGGGGGGTTCATTTAGCCAAGTTGGTGCTCAGTAAGGGAAGGCCCTCATGGCTTGACTGGTCCTACAACATGGGACATATAGGGTATTTTGTGCTACATTCCTAGTAGAGTGGTGGCTAAAGAAGGTATGTAGCAGGGATTGGAGTTGGGGGTGAGCCCTAGTAGGGCCTTCTTCCTAATTAGGCAGGTTTGGAAATACCAAGATATTTAAAGGAATTAACCTGTTCTAAGACCTCACCATCTTGGTTGTAGATGAACAGGGGGTAGACATTTTTTCTTCCTCTGTTGACTGGCAAATATCATAGATTTTGTTTTTTTGTAGTTAAGTAGCAGTTTATTCTGTAAGACCCAGTGCCTGAAGGAGTTGAAGTCATGCTGCATGGTTTGGCTGGCAGCTTGCTGCTTAGTGCTGCTAGTGTAGATAACTGCATCATCTGCGTAGAGCAGGATGCAGGCCAGTGCAGGCTTTAGGTACGTCATTAATGAACAGGCTAAGCAGTACTGGGCCCAGTGTTGATCCCTGGGGAACCCCTACTGTCACTGCCTTAGAGTCTGAAAGAACTCTACTAACTTTCACTTTTTGGATGTAGTCTGTTAGGTAGTTCTCAAACCACCCCACAGTTTCCCTAGATAGGCTAATCCTGCAAGTTTTTACATAAGCAGTGTGTGGTTCTCGAGGTGGAATACTTTGGTTAGGTCAATGAAAATTGACCTAACCATTTTACATTTGTCAATTGACCCATGTAGTGAGCTGGTGAATTTAAGGAGGCAGAGATGGTGTTGTGCAGCCATCTAAACCCAAGCTGCATCCCGCAGTAGGTTGTAGCGATTCAGGTGGTGCACCAGCTGGTTTGTGATGACTCATTCCAGCGCCTTGGAAAGAGTATGGAGATTGGTCTTTAGTTTGTGATGCATGCTTTGCCACCTCCCTTGTGTATTGGTGTGACAGTAGCGGATTTCCGGAGGGCAGGGAATGTGGACTGGCAGAGAGAGTGGTTGAACAGTTTATCTCCACTATCAGGAATGGAGAGGGCTCACTCACTAATCAGACAAAGAGAGTATAACAGGAATTTATGAGATTATTTTTCTAATTCTATATGGGAGACTATAAGAAACATGAGGGGGATGTAGAGAAGTTTTTCCAGAACCTGACTCTGCTTAAACCCACAGAAGAGCAGGTGACTGAACTGGGGAGACCAGTTACACTACAGGAGGTTAGGGAATCTGCTACATCATTTGTGAGAGGTAAGATGGCAGGCCAGATGGCCCCCATAGAGTTTTACAGGGCAGTGGGGGATTTTATATGTGGAAGCACATGCATGGCATGTTCTTTGAAGCTAAGGAGAGAGGAGACCTGCCCATGTGTAACCTAGCCACCATCTTACTTATTGAGAAGGAGGACAAAGACTTGGCTGAGTGCTTAGCATACAGACCCATTTCCCTTCGAATTAGTGATATAAAGGTACTAGCAAAGGTGCTAGCAAGAAGACTTGAAGGGCTACAGCCACAACTGATCGGAGACGATCAAACAGGGTTAATCAAGGGGTGGCACTCACACCATAATGCGAGGCATTTGCTGGAAGTGGTGGAAATGGCATCTCAACATCCAAAGGGAACATGCATGCTCTCTATGGACACTGAGAAGGCTTTTGATAGCACTGAGTGGAGGTGCTTGTTTCATAGTTTGAAGAGTTTTGACTGGGTGAGCACTTTATTGAAATGGTGAACTTAAGGTAAAATGTCCTAAAGCACACATCTTCATTAAAGGGGAAGTTACAGAGGGATTTCATTTGGACAGTGGGATGAGGCAGTGGTACCCTCTGTCCCCCATCTTTGCTTTAGCAATAGAAACCTTGGTGGAAGCAATCAAACGTTGGAGGATGTGAGGGGGGTGGAGGGGGCCTGGGAGAAGCAGCACAACAACATATTCTTCTACACTGATGATGTGCTTCTGTTTCTGACCAGGCTTGTAGAGTTGGTGGTGGTAGCATGGCCATCGTATAGAAGTTTGCCAGATTCTCAGGGTACAACATTAGTTTTGAAAAATCTAAGTTCCTGACCCTGGGAGATATCAGGCTAGGGATAAGAGTAAATTACAATACAGAGTAGTCTCCACAACCATCAAGTACTGAGGGATAGGAATAGGGAAGTTCCAGTCCTCATTGTGCAGTTTGAACTATACACCCATTCTGAACATTGTTAGGGGAGACTTGCAGCAGTGGCAGAGATTACCTGTTTCCAGTGGGGGGGGGACCAATTTAATAAAAATTAATGTGCTCCCCAGAGCATTCTACCCTATAGAGATGCTTCTTATGGGGTTAAATAAGAAGGGCCTGCTGTCCTTAAAGAAGGTATGTTCACATTGTACCTGGTGCAGAAAGAGCCCCAGAGTCAGCCTGCAAAGGCTGAAGGGCACCACGAATAGGGGATGTCTTAGATACCTTGACTTCTCACTGTATCACCTGGCAGTGCAGGTGAGACTGCTGAATGAGTGGGTCAGAGGGGATAAAGGTACGCACTGGGCCTCTACAGATAGTGTGGATCTGAGGCATAGACTCATGGCATATTTGAACTCATGCGGGCTCGGGGCTTACAGAGTGAGAGTTCTCATCCAATGGTTTCCTTATGTTAATGATCCCCTTTGGGTAATCTGGATAGATATTTTCACTCCTTACCACTCTAACTGATTCTTGATGTGAGGCATGAACAGACTGTTCCCTTTCATTGTGAATCACAATAACTATGTTTTTATCATCTGCTGCCTTTCTTTTGTCTTGGTCTTCAGCCATAGGGCCCTGTGTGCCCACTGAGATTTTAGTGGGAGTCTCAGAACTTATCCAGGGCCTAGGATACCATTACTGTAGGAACAAGACAATGATCTTTCCTTCCAGTCATTCTGGGACTCATACCAGTCTAATATTTCGCCTCTGTCCACAGCAGTCCAGGTTGATTACACTTCACTGGCGTGTTTGCACCTCTTGGGCTACAGTGCATGCAGTGTTTTCTATGTTACTCCTGCACTCTTTTGTCTCTTTGATCCTGAATTCAGCTTCTGAAAGTTGCCTGTGTAGTCTTGCATTTGGGACTGAATGTCTGTGACATTCTCTTTCACCAGTTTGATATCTGCTGAGAGTGTGTTTATTGCTTTGCTGATCCCATACATCTCAGTAAGTAGTGCCTGCAGGGTTGGTTCTTTCAACACCATGGGTGGAATGTTTCAGTCATTGATGAGGTAAGCATAGACCTCCAGTCTGGTGGACTGTTTCAGATTCTGAGTCTGATTTTCACCTGGTTATCTCTCAACATTGTATTTTCTTGTCTGGAATGTACATTACTCTGATAGTTGTAAGACATTTTTTTCTCACATTGAAACACTAGCGAGATATGAAGTAAACAAATCAAGCACCCATCTTGAATAACACTCAGCATTGGCCCCCTGTGGTGCATTTCTATGATACTTATTATTATATCATTTGGTTACATTTTGTGCACTTTGATTTATGAATGATTCAGTATGCATACTTGAATGATTGCAACCTGTGCCTTTAGTCTGACCCCCAGGAACCACTCAGAAATAAGATGCTACATCTGAAGGGGTCCATGATCCTGGTGTCAAAAATGTTAATAAAAAGGAATGATTAAAGATTAATGTCTAACTAGAACAGTTAAAATAATCGGACCTTCACAACCCCTGCAGAAGGTCAATATAGCTTGATCCTTCCACAGGATTATGCTGTGCTTGTGCATGGCTGGCATAGACTGTGTCCATTGCTGTGGAGGTGGGCGGTTCTGTGGAGTATCACCTTTGGTAAAATAACAGTTTCTGAGTGGATAATGGTAAACCCGGGTCCCATGACAAGTAGCCCACTACTGCGTCTTTGTTGATTGGAGGGGGGATGGCCTTCCCTTGGACTCTCCTGCCATGGAGGGAAAAACATAGGGAACAAGTGGCAGACTAGTGGTTGATAGGGATGGGCCACAGCCTATAAGGATGGTGGAATGAGACCAGAGGTGAGAAAAAGAGCTATAGAAAAAAAGGAATAATCTGACTTTATAAAAGAGCATTTCCTATGTACCTAACCTGTCAAGGAGATGACCACAATACACTGTGCTAGATCTGACACAGTAGACCAGTATAATTAGAATCATTCAAAGCAAGTCTTGAATGCTATTATCATAACTACCTAAATGATTTTGCTCACTCTGCACTGTTTTGCTAGTTAACGCAACACTATCCAAACATTCTAGAAGTGACACTGAACAAATCATTCTTGTGTACATTAGTGATTAACTCTACAGTGGTGTAAAAAAACATGATCAAATAACACAAGTTTAAAAATCTGTCCTCATTAACTCTTGAAATAACACTTCTTTTATTGTTCTACTTTTACATAACAAGGTCAAGCTGGAATAACATAAACATGCCAAAACGTGTGTGAGTGGCAGAAAGGACAGCGTGTACCTTGTTCACCCCTTCTGTGGCACAACAGTGACTATATCGCAATTTGGGTACTGAGTCACTCCAAGCTTAACTATTAGAATGTTATCTCTCATGCTGTGTAACCCTCAGTGCTGTTTTCCCTCAGGAGCCTATCATGTCATATTATGTTATAAAATCTTTAATAGGCACTCCTTTACCAGGCTGGCTAATACTCAGAAACACATAAGGCCAGTTTGGGTAAACAATACTTGACATAAGGATTTAGAGCCACCAGGGCCAGTGTCAGTTGTCCAGCAGGAACCTGTACAGTAGGATCCAATTCTTCCTGGAAAGGGTGTCTCAATTACATTTGGTCTATATCCCTGGGTCACAGATTCAAAGGCTAGATTCCTATTGAAGTGGTGCGGGGGGAAGAAGTCATGGTTGTGTCAGGGTTACCTGCAGATGTTCTGCTCAGCAATGAGGAAAAAGAGCCAGACATGGTCTGTACTCTGACTCCTAGGCAAACTCAATGACTTGGACAGGATGAAGTAACAGGAAGACAAGCAGGGAGACAAGACCTGACCCTGTTCATCAAAACTCCAGGTCTGTATCAGACAGTGTGGCTGCTAAGCCCAATGGGTCACAATAAGCAGAAAAAAAAACTCTCACTGGTGAGGCAAAGGGAAAGGCTGTGCCAAAAAGCTGTTTAGGGGGCAGCAGTTTACTGACACAGGAGTCCACAGAGGAAGACCTAACAGACCAGCAGAAGTTGCAAGGAACTCAAAGTTGTTGTTGGTGGTGGTGGGGATTTCCCAAGATGAGTTGCAAAAGGCTCAGCTCATGAATCCATATCTACAATAGCTGCCCATTCAGTTTGTAGCACAGCAGATGGAAATCAGGAGGTACCTGTTCCAAATCTGATGGAGAAGAGAAAGGGGAAAGCCTCCTGCAGTACTGTGACAGTGTCTGAGGGTCTTACACCCAGATAAGCAGACCAGATGAGGGAGTGTGTAAAGACTTTGCACTTCTTTTTACTGCCATCCTAAGGTGCACTGACCTTACAGTGTCTGAGGTGCAAACCACTGCATTGAAGCCCATAAGGAAAAGGCAATATTAGGTGCTGGAGGCAGTAAAATACAACAATGAGGGAAGACATACAGGATATGTTAGGCCTAGGAGTAATCCAGCTCACCAGCAGCCGGTGGTAGCTCCAGTGGTTTTAATTCCAAAGAAAGATGAAACAACCCAGTTCTGTGCTGATTACAGGTGGCTAAACAAGTCACAGCACTGGACGTATACCTTATGCCCAGGATTAATGAGGTACTAGATAGATTAGAAGAGGTTAGGTACCTGACTATAATAGATTTCATGAAGGGATATTGGTAAGTGCAGCTATCTGTGGATGCCCATGTGAAGTCAACATTTGTCCCTGTATTTGGTTTGTTTGAATTCACTGGTATTCCTTTTGCCATGAAGAATTAAGTTACCACTTCTCAGAAGCTAGTTAACAGAATCCTGAATGGAATTACTGTAGGCACTTTACCCTAGCCTATATCAATGATGTATGCATATTGGGCCGTATTGTATGCATATTGGGCCATATGCACGAAGATGTGGCTGGGTATGCATGATTCATACATACCCAGCCTGTGTAGTGGGAAAAGCACAGGTTGTGATGTATGCACAACCATATGCACCTGCAGATCACCTGTCCAGAGCCCTACTCCCCTGGCATGCAGCTGCACGGGGGCGGGGGGAGTGGTTTGAGGGACACAGGTAAACATCCAGTCGGATGCCCATCCTGGGTCCTGAAGAGGATCCACTTACAAACAAAGAACTGTGCTTCTGGAGAAATGGGGAGAAATTCAATCAAAACTTAATCCACAGCACAAACACCACAAACACACTCCAAACTCCAAGATTACATACAAAGAAAAATGCAAACTATACAGATCCTTGCCGTAGTTTTATTTGGAGATGCCAAGTAAGGACCTTCCACCCTCAGCGCTTCTCATCTAACACATGACACTTCAATAGGAAGTGAAGTTCAGCACAGTTTGGCTCTGTTTAAATCATACAGACATTAAAGGGGCAGTCCACATTTAATAATACATAGTAAATAATAAACTCCTTAATATAGATACATACAATTATACAAATAATACCAGTCACCACTAGCTGCAGCCGGCGGAGGTTCCCTCCACTGACCCCAAGGTAAAGAACGTTATAGTAGTTGAGTCTGGATGTTACAAAGGCATGCACAAGTGATAGCAGGTCTTCGGCTGGAATTAGGGGTTTAATCTGGGCAATGTTCCTCAGGTGGCAAAAACCACTTTTAACAACAGCCAACACCTGCGCTTCAAATGTCAGCTTGTCATCAAGGACAGTGCCCAGATTTCTCACCCTTGAGGATGCCATCAATGGAGTCGAACCCAGGACCAAGCCTGTTGTCATCCCAGAGACACCCTCATCATGCCTGCAACCTGACTCAATCACCAGTACCTCTGTCTTATCTGGGTTAAGTATCAACCAGTTAGAGTTCATCCAGTCCTGGATCTTGGAAAGGCATTTATTCAGCACTTCGATGGCCCCATTTGTCCCTAGTGCAAAAGATATGTACAGCTGAGAATCATGTGCGTAACAGTGAAAACCAAGAGTGTACTGTCTAATGATCCTCCCCGGGGGCAGCATGTATACCATGAACAATATCAGTGATAGGATCAAGCTGTGAGGAACTCCACAGGTCAGAGGCATCTGGGAGGAGAAATTCCCCATCATCACCCTCTGTCTCCTGCCTGAGAGAAAGGACTCAATCCAATTGACGACAGTACCAGTGAGTCCACAATACTCTCTAAGGTGATCCAACAACACAATGTGGTCTATGGTATCAAATGCTGATGACAAACTGAGGAGAATGAGAATTGACTGTTCTCCTCAAGCTCTTGCCATGAGGAAGTCATTATGTACCTAGACTAGTGCCGTCTCTGTACTTTGCCTCATTCTAAATCCAGACTGGATTGGCTTGTAGATGTCAAAGGTCTCCAGGTGTTCCTTGAGCTGCAGAGCCACTGTCTTCTCAACAATCTTCCCTAAGAATAGAAGATTGGAGATTGGTCTATAATTCACCAGGATGTCAGGGTCGAGAGATGTTTTTTTCTGAAGGGGCTTCACCAGCACCTCCTTCAAGGTGTCAGGGAACACACCCACCAAAAGCAGACACCTAGCTATCCTGGCAAATACTGGCCCAATAGCCTTGACGCAGCCCACTAGGAGAAGCATCAGGCCTGGGTCCAGTTCACAAGTGGCCACAGCTTCGAAATCACCTTGGAGACTTCGGCCACCTCCACCAGCTAAAACTCCACCCAGACAATAGGAGCACCCTTGTGCCACCCAGACCCCATCTTGTGGGACTGACCTAGACCCACTGGCATGATCCTTTCCTGAATAGAGGATACCCTGTCAGAGAAGAAGAGAGCAAGCTCTTCACAAAGTGCTACTGAAAAGGCTCTTTTCAGCTGTAGACAGACAGGATAAAGAAGCCTGTCCACAGTCTGAAAGTTCCTGTGGCAGTCTCTCTGGAAAGGAACCATGGCTTCTTATGCGTGAATGTCCTTTGATAATCAGCAAAGTGATTCCTCAAAGCCAGTCTATCCTCCTCTAACTAAGTCCTATGCCAGCAATGCTCAAGCCTTCAACCCATAGTCTTCTTCTCCTTGAGAACCCCATCAAACCATCTCAGGTGAGAGGATCTGGGTCATATATGGACTGCTGTGATGGCATCAAGTGCCCTGGAGACAACCCTATTGTAGGCTGCTACTGTCCCACCCAAGTCAGACTCACAAACAGCACTAACACTGGAAAAATCAACTACCGCCATCAGTCCCTCTGGGGACAGTCCCCTTAAAGGGCGTTAACTGATCATCTCAACAGAGGAGAGACTGTCAGGTTGAGCCCCAAACAAGAATTTCACTGTGCAATGATAAAACTCAATAGTTATCACACACACTGAAAAAGAAGTTGCTAGTGCAAATAGAACCCATATCAATTAATATTTACAAGTCAGACAATGAGCACACAATTCAACTCATGGCAAGATTAGATGTCATTTAGAGAATCATTAATAATGGGAGGGCTTTAAGCCCAAGGTTCAATGGGTGGAGCAACAACACCACTCCCCCATCGAGCTTAAAAGGTCACTCATCCTGAAGCCCATCCAGGATTCTTTTTTCGTTGCAGCCAGAGGTGACGCCTTCCTTGGCTCCAAAGCCAGTTTGTTCTCCTCGTGCCTCCGGCTGCTTGTTCCCATCTCACTGTCTGCAGTTTGTTCTCCCTGTCTTCTCAGCTGCTACAGCTCTGCTGTGGTGCTTCCCTATTGGACTTGTTCCCTAAGTGCCTACCCGTCATGGCTCCATCAGGCTCCTGGCCATTCTGCAACCCCACCCGTCTTTGCTGCTGGCTTGCGGCTGTTCATTTCCCTCACTCTCTGGTTTCCATGCCGCTCCCCTCCTAGCTTCCCGGTCACATCTCCTGCTCCTGTTTCCGCTTCCCCCTTGTTGCCTTCCTCATCCCTTTATTGCCTATTCCCTCATTCCCCTTCATCACTTTCATTGCTTTTGTACCCCCTTCTTGCCAGTACCTCTGTGTTTTGTCCTCCTCCACCAATTCCAATGTCCAGCTACTGTTGTCCTGACTTGTGGGGCTTCGTTGCAGCCTTCCTTGTGTAGCGCTCCAGTTCCCTGCCAGGGTCTGGTCCCGCTTCTTGCTCTTTCTCTCTCTCTCTCTCTGTCTGCTCTCATTCCCTGTACCTCCTTGGTCTCCTGATCGTGCTTTTGGAACTTCTTTTCTACTGCCGCACATGCCACGGCTCCAATTCTTTTGGCACTTCGGTATGCCATCATTCGCGAGGGCCTGGCTATGAGCTCTGAACATCACCTTTTCAGTCTCCACCGACACTGTCTCTTTTGCAGCTCATCCATCATGAGCTCCTGCCATCCCCCTAAAAACAACAAATTACATTCTGGCTGTCTCTACTCCTCCATTGCTCGCTTACCTCAGTCTTATTCAGTAAGGAGCTCTTTATACCATTGACCAGTTGTTATATCTTTCATGGCACTTACATAGGAGGAAAACTGTATACTCTATGTTGGGATTATTGGGTATTATTGAAAACCAATGAGAGTGGTCAGCGGGTGTTAAGTCTGTCAGTGGGTGGTTGGCTTCAGTGTCTCGTCAACAACTTCTGGCTCTGTGTCAGGCAGCTTGGTCAGCTATTTACATTTTTAGTGGTACTTTCTTGTGTTGCGTCCGTCATCCCTCTCATGCCTCACCCTACCTATTCCTGTCGGTCATAATTTCCTCATCCTTCCATACCATGCCTTTCCTGTCTCATGCTGGCTTTTTTCAATCTGCTGCTCTGAATCCCTTCCTTCGTTCCTCCCTCTTGTGGGTCCTCTCCCTTCTTCCTTGTCCAGTACCTTCTTTTGGGGTTTCCCCTATCCTGCATCTGGCCCATCAAGGAATTGCTCCAATCATGGCTTCCATCTCTCCTCATGCTTCTATCTCTCCTCTGTCAGTGGAGACAAAAGTGATAGCTTGCATGTGCCTGCTCACCATGGGTACCTTCCAGAGACCAACAGGGGACACCACAGGCATAACCCAGTCAGCCGCATCATGCCACCTCACCCAGTTCCTGCTGCCACATGCTGCGGAGTACATCTATTTCCCCACCACACCGGCGGAGCGCACAGCAAACATACAGGAGTTCCACAGGGTAGCATGTATGCCTGGCATGCTAGAGGCAATAGACTGCACCCATGTGGCCATCCACAAACCACCTGGCCCTGAAGGGGCCACATATATTAATCAGAAAAGCTATACAAGCATCAACTGCCAGGTGGTGTGCGATGCCAGGGGGTGCATAATCAATGTCTGTGCCACGCACCCTGGGGGAGCACATGATGCCTTCATCTGGCACCAGTCGGCACTGTGCCACAGATTCAAGAGTGGGGACATTCCCACTGGCCACTTAGTGGGTGAGTATGCAAGCCACACAGACAAACATAGAGCTTGGGAGGGGCATGGTCAGAGGTGACATAGGTATTGGCCTAGATGGCCAAGGCGGGGCGATGCTGATCACCAAACTAACCTCCACCCTCTACACACAGGTGACAGTAGATACCCACTCCGTCCCTGGCTGCTCACACCATACTGGTGGTCCGCGACCCCATCGCAGCAACGCTACAGTGAGGCACATGCCACCACACGCAATGTCATCGAGCTGGTGTTCGGGATGCTGAAGACATGTTTCTGTTGCCTGGACACGTCTGGCGGTACCCTACAGTACAGCTCCTCAAAGGCCTGCGGGCTATTCCTGGCCTGTTGCATCCTGCACAACATGGCCAACGACTGTGGGAGAGCAGTACAGGTCAAAGAGCGGGACAGCGATGGGGACAATGAGGATGCTGGTGAAGATGGTGATGGACAGCCCCCCCTTGGGTGATGGGACCCCCGACTGATCTGGCTGGCACAGCTGCACCGGGAACACCATCACAGAGGAGCACTTCAGCCAACCCAGGTAAGTCATGGGACCATGTGCAACCATCAGTGGCAAAGGCACAACCCACAAATAGGCATGGACACACACCAGGGGTGCATGCTGTCAAGGGAAGTGGCCGAGCATGGAACCGCACACACCACCAGGGATGGGCGAGGTCTAACATTCCACGTGGTCATACACACACACACACACACCCTCACAAGACATGCACAAAGAGTAGGAGGCACGCTGACCCAGACCGCCACCCCTAGCCACACACACATCCACAGACCACCACGCCCACTGCCTGTCATTGTGCGTGTGTCAGACACTGGGAACCATTGCACAGTGGTGTACAGTACAACGCAGGCATCATCATGCACACGCCACAGTGGACAGCAGCCGCGGGAGGGTGTGCAGATGGAACGTGTGTGTGCGTGCAGGGCTGGGTACCCCACCCATGCATTGCCTGCTGAACGACACAATGCACACAGGGCAGCATCAGAGAGTAGCCATGCTGGGAGACAGGTCAGTCACATGCCACAGTGCCATGGCCACCACTGATGTGTGGGCGGCCCCACCGAGACCTGCCAGCAGTAACAGGCTGACCACTGGCCTCATGGGGTGGCACCGACTGTCCCCCAGTGGTTCCACTGCATGAACATGACTGTGCTCACGCAGGGGTCTGCAGCACACCGAACATGCCTGCGCCAGGCATGCTCGGGATGCCCACAGCTGAACCTCGTGTCGACAAGTATGGTGTCACACGATGCCAGGAATGGGGGGTGGACATTGTACTGCGTGGTGTCTGCGATGCATGGGCAAATAACTGTGTGCCCATTGTGGCCATGACAGCTGTGAATGCCTGTGTCTGCCTGTCAATGGCAGTGGTCACATCCTCCCACAACCAGTCCATCCCTGCGAGGAGCAGAGCAGTGTCTCTGCTGCGCTGGTCCTCTGCCTGGCGCAGAGCCGCACTCAGTGCATCCACTGCCGTCACAAGCTGCATCTGCTGATTGACTGATGCTTGCAGTATGCGGGTGTGCTCATCTAAGAGGTCATCTGCCTGATTGGCATGCTGTCCCTCATGGTGTTCGCGGCCCTGACAGTCACACCAGGGCCAGGCCTGGGCATGTCCACAGGTGGTGCACTGACACCGCCCCCTGACACTGTACCCCCATGGCTATTGGCTGACTGCTGATACTGCCCCTCTGGCTGCTGCTCTCCAGGGCTCAATGGTGCTGCCGCAGTGGCTGCAACAGCTCCACTGTTCTGGACACACACCAGTGCTGCCCCACTGTGCAGACAGACACAGACTGGGACTATGATGTCACGCAGGCCTCCACGGTAGCACCACCCACAGCCATGGCCGCGATGTCACCTGCTGTGTGGCCATCCTGCGGCCCACATGTCTCACTGTCCATGACATTAGCTCCATCATCATCGGTGACAGATCCGGCACCAGCCCGAGTCTCAGCATGCTGGCATCCATGGACTCTAGCATGCTGGGACATGGGCAGGGCCTCCTCTGCACCTGCTCCACCAACATCAGTCCAGACGTCCAGGTGGGCCCACTGTTGCCCTGCCCACCATCTGCCTGTGGAGGTAGATGGGCCCTCCTCCATCTCCATGCTACTGCCCTCAGTGGAGAAGCCCACCACTGCTGACCCATGTAGATGCTCAGGAGCTGTAAGGGAAAAACAGTAGCATTAATGTATGTGACCTACCCTGTCCCCCCCAATTGACAGACCATGACCTACCATGCAGTGATGGGCTACCACCCATCTGGAATCCACCACCTGGAACACCCTCGATGGTGCAACACTGCATGCTGCCAGCAACCTGCTCTTCCTGTGGGGTCAGGTGTTGCACCTCTGGCTGTCCCCAACCGGTCACAGACCGTGTTGCCCTGATGGCAGCCACCTTCTCTTTAATTCTCCACCTGTCCGTGCCCATCTTCTTTTTGCACTCCTGCATGGAGCGCTGGTGGCTGCCATGCAGGTTGACAGCACGTGCCACCTCCTCCCATGCAGCAGCATGGGCCTGTGGTGTTCCCTGGCATCTGCTGAACAGCGGCTCCTGGTCGAGGTAGGCCTCAAACAGGGCATCTGTCTCTGTCTTTGTGAAGTTTGGCCTCCTCTTCCTCCCATGTCTCTGTTCCTCTTCCTCCACCTCACGATCGGTCATGATTCATCCTGTGAGAATAACAGGTGTTACCTGTGACTGTGCAGTCCCATGCATGTCCCAAACACCACAGTCCACACTCCCAAACAGCATGCAACTCACCACAATAGATTGCAGCAACCGACTATGGCCAGTGCAGCCCAATGTCACATTTTTATAGCGCAACCCATGCAAATGAGGTGAGGCGCTTCTTTAAGTGGATGCAAATGCAGTGACTGCACCATTGAATGGCTGATTAGATGATTTGCATATGCCAGCTGAATATCGCACTGGGGCAACAGCGCCGTAGGCCACTACAGGAGGTGGCACACAGGCACCCAATCGTGCTACATGCATTGGGTTCCAATCATGCTGTGGCTGTCCATGCACCAGAGACCCTTGACCCTGTGCTCAACCTTTGCCCCCTAGGTGCCATGCGTCAGGCATGGGTGCACCATTATCACGCTGTTCGGTGACAGCACAATAGGGAATGGCAGCTCTGTACCATGCAGCATCTGCACATGGCAAGACCGTGCTGCTGAGCATCATTTTGAATCCACCACACTGAAGAGATGGCGTGGAGGCAAGCAGTAATGTGGAGCCAGGTTGAGCTAGCCAACCTGGTGGCAATAGTTGAGCCACAAGCTGGGGCTTTGTATGGAGATACACCCCTGGACAGGGCCAGGAGTGCGGTGTGGCAGGAGGTGGCCGACGCCCTGGAGGAGGCCACCGGTATGGGGTGCATGGCGGAGCAGTGTCACCACCATTATGGGGACCTGAGGCTCAGGGAACTGGACCTGCTTGCCCGCCTGTGGGCATGTGCCAGGAGGGGCACAGTGCCACAGCCAGGTAGGTGCCACATCCATACACTATTATCGACCATACAGGTATCACGGTTGCATGTGTCCAGCACATGGCAGGGGGCCATCCAGTGTTGGCCGTGGTGGTGGTATTGGGGTGTGGGTGGATGGGTATGGCTGTGTGGGATTGCACACACATGGGGGCAGGGGGACTTTGCTACCGGATTGTACTGATGTTCCTCTCTCCATGTTTGCACCTTAGGGCCCGAAGAACACTGGCAGGCCAGGGAATGGAGGCGCTGCCTGGAGGAGCAGCAGGGCAGGAGGGATAATGGCACGTGGACCAGCCTGATGATGGTGAGTGCCTTGCATCCATGATTACTATTGCATGCTGTATAACTGTACAGGCAGCGGGGCATGGCCACCATCCATTAACACCACTGCCATGCACGCAACTTGTTACAGCCAGCACTGTCCAGTGGCACTGCATGTCTGAGAGTGTGCCAATGGTGCACTGGGCACATGGCTGTGGCACTGCCTTCACACCGCATAGCCAAGTCACCGTACGGCCATGGTGGTGCTGTGCAGGACATGGGTGGTGGGTGGGTGTGTGCAGTGGTCCACATGGCTGTGGCTGTGGCTGCCTGGGTAGGCAGATCTTGTGGGCACAGTTACTGTGGGTGGTCGCACACCATCACAGGGGCATGGCACATGGCTGTATGCCATGCACAATGGGTGGGCTGCAGGGGGCTGGACAGTCATACTTATTGACTCTGCTCCCTCGTCCTAGGTGGACGGCGACTCCAGGTGCTGGAGAGGAGTGTTCAGGAGCTCCTCCAGGTGGCAAGGGTGACACTAGAGCTGTTACAGAGGATCCACTGCCATGGGGTGAGGAGGAGGAGGAGTGGCAGACGTAGGCGCCATGTGGAGGAGGACCGCCACACATTAATGATCCATGCCCCTACTACCACCTTCCCCTCTGACCCACCTCCTCACACCCTTCTTCCCTCCCATAGCCCACCCCTGCCCCTTACCCGCCCCACCTGTTATGTGGCCTTGCCCTTGTAAATAGTTGTAAATAGGTTTTGTTACTTCTTTTAAATATAAGAATTTTGTTATGACAACTGTGGTGGTCTCTGATTTGCAGTGGGCTACAGGTGCTCAGCTGCAGTGGTGTGCATGGCGTCAGGGGTGTGTGTGTGTGTGTGTGTGTATGCAGAGGTGAACCGCCTATGGTGTGGGCAGGGGGATCAGTCACTGTCTGTGGTTTGTGTATTGTACTCTGTGCACTGGATGCCTGTGTGCAGTGGTCCACGGGGCCTGCACTGTGTGCATGGCACCCCTGTCAGACCGTCCATGGCCTGTGCAGCTGACACCCTTGCATGTCTGTGATATGCACGGTCTGCTGGCGTGTCAGTGGTGGCTGTCCATGCTGGATAACAACTGTACCCAGCACAATGCCAGATTGCCTTCCATCACCAGTATGGTGCACTTCTGCCTCTGGTGGCACTGTGGCCTCCACTGTTGTTGTCACCCCTCCATGCTGTCGCTTGTGTCTGTTGCAGAGTATGTGCTCCAGTGTCTCTCACCTGTGCTCCGGTGGCATGCTGGTGGCATACAGCTTCATGGTGCCTGAGCAGGGTGGCTGGCACACCTGTGCAATGTAGGGGTGCTGACCATGTGTACACGTCAGCCGTGGCCACACGTCAGTGGCTTGGTTGACCCACTATTGTATCCCTGTTGTGGCCAGTGCTGGGATGGGATGTGTTCTTGGGAGGGTGTGCAGGGTGATGTACTGCTGGAGGTGGGGTCCGGGGCATGCCCTGTTGCATGTGGGGTACCTCGTGTGGCAACGCATGGTCAGTCTCTCAGCTGTATCTTGGTGGGGACGTGCAGGGTGGAACTGTGTATGCTGTTGTTGCACTGCTGTCTGCTGCCACCCACAGCAGAGTGCAGATGGTGGGGATGCCTTGCATGGCTCTGTGGTGCACAGGGTTGCATTGTCACAGTGGGGGTGGTGGTATGCATAGGATGTCCTGCTCTGTTGGGCTCTACTCCTGGGAAGGGTGTATGGTGATTGTGGTGCAGGGTGTGCTCTGCACTGGTGGGATGGGGTGCCATGGGGTGGCCGGCCCTCCTTGTGTGCCGGTCACAGCTTGCCAGGGGGTTTGCTGGGGCACCATGACTCGGCTGTGGGTTGATTGCTGGTATCCATGGGTCAGTGGTTATTCCAGCTCTCCCACGGTTGTGCAGTGCATGGGGTGTGGGGGATGATGTCTGTTCTGCTGTGTACTCCTCTGCCCATCTGTGGCATGGGTGGTGGGTCCCTGCATCCCTGGTTGTTCTGTTGCATTGCTGTCCTGCTGCAGTGGGCATCCCTGGTTGCACTATGGTGCATCTGGACTGCTCCACTGAGCATCCCTTGTTGCGCTATGGCACATCAGATATGCTCAGCTTCACATCCCTAGTTGTGCTATGGTGCAGGTGGTGTGATATTCAGTCATTGGCCGTAGGTGCATCTTGGCCTGCACAGTTTTTGAACATCGCGCTTCTTGCGCATGGGTGCAGTGGACTTGCGCTTGCTCCTGCTGTTGCGCACTTTTTGGGCACAGTTTGAATATCTGGGCCTAGGAGTATACCGATTGAGACATCAGATCATATGGCAGTAGAAGCTGAAATTAACTTGGAGAATAGGATGAGAATAGGAAAAGGCTATTGGAGGATGAATACAGCTAAGCTACAAGAAGATACTTGTATAGAAAAGATTAAAATAATACTGGAAGATAAGTTAACAGTTATGGAATTATATGATAGTGGAACAGAATGGTGGGAAGATACTAAAAATGAAATCAAACAATATATGATCGAGGAAGGACAGAAAGTAGAGGCAACAAATTATGGGAAGTATTTAAAATTAAGGGCTAGATTATATAAATTTATGACAAGGCAGGTTAAAGATAAGGTGGATGAATCTAAACAAATTGAAGAAATTAAGGTTAAAATGAAAGAATACCAATATAATGAGATCACGTCTTTAATTATGGAACAAAAAAGTGGTACACAGGGAACAAAATATCACACAAATACTTATGACAGTAGTAAAGAAAGAATAGAAAATCGAGTTATGTACAAATTACAGGATGGAAAAGGGAGGATACATACAGATACAGAAAATATTAAATGTACAGTACACGAGTTTTTGAAGGAGAAATACCAGCAACAAAGAAGTAGGAAAAGTGAAGATTTTTTTTCTGACAATTGAGGTGCCAGAGTTGGAGGAAGATGAGGCGGAGGCGATAAAGGGGGAAATTAAAGAAGAAGTGAAAGAGGCAATAAAATCTTTGTCAAATAACACGGCACCTGGGGTGGATGGGATTCCGAATATGTTCTATACAATTTTGGAAAAACAAATAGCTCCCATTTTAACAAGAGTCTACAATGGTATAATGAATGGAGACAATTTGGCAGAAAGCATGAAAAAAGGAATAATGATTTTTTTGCATAAAAAAGGAGAAAAAACACAACTTAAAAATTGGAGGCCCATTAGTTCATTGACTTCAGATTACAACATTTTAGCCAAGGTAATAAAAAATAGGTTAAGGACTTTTTCAGAGAAATTGATAATACAGTCTCAAACGTGTGCTATTCCTGGATGGAGCATACAACAAAATGTAATTTACATTAGAGAAGTCATAAATAAAGGACAGGAGGATTCTTTGCAAGGGTATTTGTATGCCTTGGATCAAGAAACAGCATTTGATGTTGTAAAGCATCAGTATGTATGGAATACCTTAGAAAAGTTTAAAATTCCAACAGAATTAATTAGTTTAATAAAAGCAATATATAAGAAAGCACAAATTTGTCCTATGATTAATGGGCATCTAGGGACTTCAATGTATATAAGGAATGGGGTTCGGCAAGGGTGCCCATTAAGTCCCCTTCTATATGTATTTTGTCTAGACCCACTTCTGAGAACAGAGGTGGAGAAAGAGATTAAGGGCCAGATATTCAAACCATAGCGCGGCGCGCAAACCAATAGCGCCAGAATAGCGCGGACCTGCCATATTCAAAGGACCATTTAGCTCGCGCTAACAGCATTAGCGCAGGGCAAACCACTAATGTATGCAAGGGGCAAAAGGAAGTGGGCCAAGAGAGACGCGCAAGGGGATATTCAAAGGCCCAGCGCCGCGCTAGGATACATAGCACGACACGTAGCGCAGCACTAGTTACCGCCTATAAAAGGCTGGTCTTAACCCAGGGCAAAACATAGAGGAGGAGGGACCACCACAGGAAGTGGGAATGTGTGCAGTGCCTGTAGCAGTGATGCTGCCATTGATGGCAGCTGTAGTGGAGGAGGAGGAGAGGGAGCAGGCACAACATGGGCCACGACGCAGGCCAAGGAGACAGTATGCTGCAAACAGGTGGTACCGGCCCAGGGTGTCCTTCGAGACCCTGCCTGATGATCACATCATTGGCCGGTACAGGATGAACAGGAGAATGTTGAGGCAGCTCTGTAAACTCCTGCATGAGCAGCTGCACTCAAATACCAGACGCAGCTATGCCATGACAGTGGAGAAGAAGGTGACAGCAGTGATGTGCTTCCTTGCCACAAGGACGTTCCAACCACCAATGGGGGACACCATTGGGGTAATGCAGTCTGCCACCTCATGCCTCCTGACCCAGTTCCTAGAGGCTTTCCTGCCACATGCTGGGGAGTTCATAGTATTCCCCAGCATGGCAGCAGAGCGCAGAGAAACAATGCAGCAGTTCCATCAAGTTGCGCACCTACCATCCGTACTGGGTACCATTGACTGCACCCATGTCCCCATCCGTGCACCACCTGGCGATGGCAGTGATGTGTATGTTAACAGGAAGGGGTACCACTCCATCAACTGCCAGGTGGTGTGCAATGCGGCTGGGCATATCAGCAATGTCTATGCACAGTACCCCAGCAGTGCCCACGACGCCTTCATCTGGCACCAGTCCCAGCTGTGCCAGGCTTTTGAGGAGGGCAGGATACTCAGTTGGCAACTAGTCGGTGAGTAGTAGCATACAAAGCATACACACAACAGCATGGATGGGGGCAGGCATTGCAGGCCAGGGAAGGGGTGTGGGAGGGCTACACAGAGGTGCAGAACAGCATCTGACAGACTGCAGTATGGCACTAACAGGTATACATCTCTTGGCAGTGGACAGTGCCTATCCCCTGCAACCCTGGCTGCTGACACCAGTACTCTGACCGGCCACAGTGGCCGAGGAGATGTACAATGAGGCACATGCCAGCACAAGGAACATCATAGAGAGGATGTTTGGCATCCTGAAGATGTGATTCAGATGCCTAGACACATCAGGTGGTGCCCTACAGTATACACCTCAGAAGGTATGCCGTATCTTCCTAGCCTGTTGTATGCTGCACAACATGGCAATGAACTGTGGGATACAGGCACCTGAACCTGATGGACAGTCTGACAGTGAGCCAGAGCCAGCGGTCAGGGGGATAGTGAAGCAACTCGAGAGGAGGGACCCTCGCATGGCACTCAGAGCCATACAGCACAGGGACAACATCATCAGGACACTGCTACAGACAAGAGGGTAAGTACAGACTGCACAACAACTTGAAAGAGTACAATTAATAATCTATTTAATGTGCACAAAGAAACGGAACAGTGACACCAACAATCACACCAGTAAACCAACACAGTGGATCAGACAACATGTGTGCATGTGGTGTGAGGTCGGAAGTGTGCAGGACACACTTGGGAGGGAACAGACAGAAATGGTGTAGTGTCGGTGGGGAAGTGTGATGTGTGTTGTGAGGGTAAGGGGTGCAACTGTGGCAGTGGAAGTGTGTGTGCGCATGTCTGCACGTGCATGTGGGTGTGCCATTGTTGCAAAGGGGGGTGATGACTGCACAGTGCCACAGAGTGATTGTGGGCATCACCGACGCCTACCTCCATGCATGTGCTGTGCACCTGTACCATGGGACACAGACCCTGGGGTGCTCTGGGCAGAGGACAACACCGAAGAGAAAGGTGAGGCAGGCAGAGTTGGCCTCCTGTGCCCCCGGGGGATGGTGGAGCCTGACAGGGTGGGTGGACGGCCACGGCGGTGCTGGGTTTCAGATGGAGTGTGTGATGCTGAGGAGCTGGAACCACTGGCAGCCCTGTGGCCATGGTTTGCCTGCCTGTGGGCCCCTGTGCCATCTGTACCATGACCAAGCATCCCATGCTGGCGACCCCCATGCACACCACGGAGGACATTCCCTATGTCAACCACAGCAGATGTCAGACCAGAAAAGCCACGGTCAATGGCACCCACCAGGTGGCCCAACCTGTCCTCTGCCTACTTTTCAGCATGGGCAAAGCCCACTGAGATGGCCTCTCTGATCTGTGCCAGCTCATTTCGCAGCTCCCTCCGTATGCCATGCAGGTCCATACGGGCCTCCTGCTGGGAGGTGACAGCAACCTGCAGGAGTGGGCAGGCACCATGGACATCCTGCTCCAGGGGCACAGAACCCTCAGCTGCAGATGGCAGAGGTGCCTGCGGCACAGGAGCAACTGGATGCTGTTGCACGCCAGGCACGTCCTGCTGCTGGTGACTACTGGTGGTGGTCTGTGGAACAGTATGGACATGGACCCCAATACGTGTTGGACACTGCACATCCTGTGGTTCTGCAATGTTCCCCACACTGCCCACCACAGTGTGCCCAGGTACAGCCACACCGGTGATGCTGAATACACCACTGGCACCTGTCCCACGGCCTGCAAGCAGCCCCACCCCTGCATCCCTTTGCACAGGAATGGCCAGGTGTTGTGAAAACTCTGACACATCAGTGTCATCGCCACTGGTAACAGTGACCAGTAGGACCTCCCCTACACCAACATCCTCTGTCTGTGCAGCATCCAGGTAGCCAGTGTATCCCAAGCCCCCTACTGAGGTGTGACCCCCCTCCCCAGGCAGTTGCACCCCCTGTCCATGTGATTGCCACACATGCATAGTGTCTGTGCGGCCATGAGTTTCACAGAGCCCAGATGTTGATGGGCGTTCTCCATCCTCCTCCTCCACGACTTCTGGAACCTGGCTGTACATCCTTGGCACCTCCTGTTGTTCTGCAGGCCTGGCAGACACCGCTGTGGAGACAATAGGGACAGGGTCAGTCACCCGTACATGGACACTGTGCCCAAACACCACCACCACTACCACCACTACACCATGCAGACCCCAGGACATGTACCCCCTTCACACAAGCCCATGACCACATGCACCCACCCAACCCATAGTGACCATGGTCATGCCAGGCAGCTGTTCGGCAGCACACAGTGCACCCTGTGCAGGACACCAGCAGCATGACCATGCACCCATGCCAGCACAACATACAGGAATTACACATGCGAATACAGACCTGTCCTTGGCAGTACGAGAGACGTCTCACATCCACCACCTGACACACCTGTGACTGCCACCATCCTCAGAGTCGATGCCACCACAGCCATGTGTGGCTCCTCCACCCACTGCTGATGTTCAGGTGGTTCACCACCGGTTTTCATTCTGTCTCTCAGTCGCTGTGCCTCCTCCTCCTTAGCACGTCGTGGAAGGTCATTCCATCGCTTGCGCACAGCCCCTATTGTTCTGCCACGTCCTCTTTTTTACATTTACAGCTGCAGTCACCTCCTCCCAGGCTTGGCGCACCACTGCATCAGTGGCCCTGTGTGTGCGTAGCACCTGCTCCCTCTCCTTAACAGCATGTATGAGGGTGTTCAACTCCTCTTGTGAGAACTTGTGGGCACGGATGCGCTCCTGGCATGCTGCCAAACCTATGGAATAGTCGAAAGGGGACATGTGTCATTGGCCGTGTCAGTATTGCATTGCATTACACATAGACATCACGATGCCACCCCCTACAGTGCCACAGGTCACATGGACATATCAGACTGCTGCATGTGCATGTACGGTGTACATGGCCACATAGTCACTGTCCGTCCCATGTCTGGACAGCGAGCCCTGTACACACATGTGCACTGCTGTCGCCCGTGGCTGCCATGTGCTCCCAAGACTGGGTCCACCCCTACGCTAACCACCTTGTTCTGTACTGTGCCCCTCTTGAGCACTACAGTGGTTGCGTAGACAAGTGCACTAGCAATGTCAGGACATCATGCAAAGTCCACATGATGCATGGAACGGCACAGCGCAGGGACACTGTATACATCCTGCAGGGGGGCCACAGCCTACCACGCCACACATCCAGGGAGTCATGTCAGTGGGACAATGTCACAGGACACACCACAGTAGTGCACTAGTGCCCCTGCCTGGAAGACACAGTGTGCAGGCAGTGCCACACAGAACAGTTCCCTGCAGGGGAACATGCACAGTGCACTGGATGGTAGGATTCCCAGGCAGCCGTCTAGGGCTGTGCACCATCACACATCACAGTGCATTCAAGTGTCCTACGGCAGTCATACATACCTGCCTCTCACTGCTTATCCCCCTGTTGCATCTCTCCATCAGTCTGTTGTTGACACTCACTTTCTTTATTATGCTACATTACCACAACACAACACTGGTGATGCACTGCTTTCCCTTTTATAGCCCACCCAGGTGCTCAAGCCTGTTAGTCATGCAAATGAGCGCATAATGATATGCTAATCACACAGTTTGCCCCATGCATACACAAGTACCCCCATTTGCATACACCTGTTGAATATGGCCCCGATTAGCACCTGCATAGTACAGCAAAGGCCAACAAAGCCAGCACAGGGCTATTGGAGGGGCAGCACCACGCTATCCAAATAAGGCAGCACTATGTGCTTTAGCGCAGCCTACACGCATGCTCATGAGGCCCCCCATGTCTGAGCTATCACCCTGTCATAGCGTGATGTAACGCCGCGCTAGCCAGCATAGTGCTGCGCTATACACATGAGTGGTATACAACCTCAGGGTCATGGTGGGGGTCGCGCATGAGCAGTGTGGTTACTTCTGGGTAGCGCCGCACTACATCATGTGATAGTACAGCGTTACAGAGGTTGGTGAGGTGAAGTCCTGGGAGAGACAAGTTTTACCAGAGATAGGTTGAGGGGTGTACCAGCTTTCGATTGCCATGTCCGGATGGTCAAGACAGCGTGCAGTTGTGCACAGAGACAGGTGCTGGGGGGAGGTAGAGACTGCTAACCTAGTGCAGCTCATGAAGAAACACCATAGGAGGCTGTTTGGGGAGGTGAGGGAGGGGGACCTCCCACGGATGCAAGTGTGGGACACGGTGGCGAGGAAACTCACTGCCCATACTGGCATACTCTGCAACACCGAAAAGTGCCGTCATGGGTACACAGACCTGAGAGACAGGCAGAGGCAGCAGCTTGAGCGCTACAAGCGCATGGTGCATGATGGCACTGTGCCTGTGCCAGGTGAGTGGTGTTGCATGCAGAGTGTACCAACATGTAAGGCTTTGTGTGTGTGTGTGGGTGTGGGTGTGCAGAGGGGGTGAAGGTGTGGGGGGTTTTGGTGTGGGTGACTGGGTGTGTGGGTGTGCACAGGGGGTTGTGGGGGGGTTGTGGTTTGGGTGTGGGTGTGTGTGTGTGCACAGCTGTGCACAATGATGCTTGGTGTTGTTGCACACTATGTACAGGTGGAGTGGCACATGTATGCCACATAGGGGCATGGTATATGCTGTGACCATTGCTGTTTGAGGAGGGTTGGATCATGCTGTTCTGCAAGTCTGGGGGCATCACCAGCCTGTGGATGGCACTACCATGTTGCAGGAAACACGCCCGAGGTGGACAGTCGACGTACACTCACATGTCTGCAGAATTTCGCATGGGAGCTGCAGTGGCCACTGTCACAGTACTGTGGCGCCATTGATCACTGACATGTGTGCCTGATGAATGCATCATGGCCACTGCCACCCTCTGTGTGGGGATCCTCCCTGTTCACTCCATGTGTGTGCACTGTTGTTGGGGTAGCATGTGCATCTTGCTGTACTTGATGTTGTGTATGCTGTGTCATGCTCTAACACCACTTTCTCATCTGTCCACTGCAGAGCGGATCGAGCACCCCATGGCCGCAGGAGGGAGTCAGCCCAGGCAACAGGAGCAGAGGTGGGGCAGCCTGAGGGTGCCATCCCTTCCACAGCGGGCGCAGGTGAGCAGCCCTGAAAGTGGTGGCGTGTTGTGTGAGTACCTGTTTCATTGCTCTGTGATCTGTTCCCTTTCTGTGCATGCATCACATCTGGGTGTCCAGCCACTGACTTGTCTGGTGGCATTTATGCAAGGGCAGTGGGACAGTGTGGTGTAGCAGTGTGCTGTGCGGTACACCCATTTGCCGACCACAGCTGAGTGCTGCCGGGTCTTGCCTGGGGCTGTCAGCTTGCATTGCTGTGTGGGTGACTGATGGTGTTGGTTGCTCAAGTGGTGAGAGTTCCATGGGGGACAACATGTTGATGGCTGACCTTCCCACCTCTGTGGTCCATCCATACCACCACCCACAGGGCGTCCACAATTGCACAGGTGGTGGTTCCTTGCTGTACATGCGGGACAACATGCACCATGCCTTGTGGCCTTACCTCTCCCCCTTCTGGCCACCAGCTGTGGAGCACAGCCTGTCACACTGTGCTACATCCTGGCACTGCTGTCTGCATTGGAAGGTCCTTCCATGTATCTCATGGCGAGGTTACTGTGTTGCAGTTTAGTTGCAGGGTAGTATTATCACTGTGTTATTACATTATGTTCATCATTGCCTGCCAATGTTGACCATGGCTGTGGAAGTGGTAATCACTGTGGGGAGGGGTCCTGTTATGTGGGTTGGGGACACTGCCATGTACCATGTCCTCAGTTGGGTGGTATGCTGGTGGTATTGCTTGGTGGCATGTGAAGGCCTTCACTGATAGTGTCTGTGCCCTGGCTGACTGTTATCCCCTGGCCTGGGTCGGTCATTGGCAGGCCACTGTCATGGTTCATTGATGCTCCTGCATGCCTGTTGTTGTTGTTTGTTCTGCGCTCTGCATTACTGTACATTTTCACGTGTGGGTGGGCAGCATGTCCCAATGTGTGGATGCCCTTGTGCATGTCGTGGCATGTCCCTTACACTCAACTCTCCGGGTTTCCAGCTGTGTGTCTGCCGTGTCTCACTATGTACTGTATCATGGTGGGTGGTGTCACATGTTCCCTGCTGCTGTCAGGATCGCTGTCATCATCCGTGTTGGGTTTTGTGTTGGTGCCTGTGTTGTCCTGTGCTGCTTTGTAGGATGCTTCCATGTTGTCCTACCACTGCATAACTCAACGCTGCCAGGGATAGCCCATTGTGACATGCTGTCCATCTCTGTATGGCAAAGGTTGGCTGCTGGTTGCCTCCTGTCTGGTGTGCCATCCTCATGGTCTCACCCTCCCTCTTGTAGGTCCACTCCGGGCATCACTATGGGTGACAAGGCCCGAAGAATCAGAGGGCACGGAGCACCTGCTGTGCAGAATTGTGAGGCAGCAATGGACGTTGATTGAACAGCAGTCCAATATCATAACTGAGACCCGGAGGGTGGCAAATATCCTGGATGCTCGGCTCCCTGACCTGGCGGGCAACTAGTTCTGCCCTGTTATTGTGATGTCTTCCCTCACCACACCCCCTCACTGGACTTATTTATCCCTTCCTTGCCTATTGTTCTCTGTCCCTGTGTGCGTCCTCCTCTGCTTTCCACCCTTGTCCTGTGTCTTCCCATCCCTCCATCTGTTGTCGTCCTTATGTTTTCCTTTGTGTGGCTTTTTATGCCGATGGTGCTTGACTTTTTTTTCATGTAGTGGGCATTTGGGGTTGTGTATTGGGGGGCCTTGGTGGGTATGTTCTGGTTCTGTTTCCGTGTTGTGGGGAGAGTTGTACAGTGGTGGGTGGGGCATTTTGTAATCTGGGGTTTGTTCATTGTTTTGTTCTGAATTTTATTCGCTGTTGTGTTTCCGTTTGCTTTACTCCTCATTATTGTTAATTACACTGGTTTACGACATTTTACTGTGTCCTGTGTCATTCTTGGGTGCTGGGGTTCAACATGCTTTGTACTGTTGCTGGTGTTCTCCACATGGGTCTGGGTTGTGACTGGACATTCCCGAGCATGTTTGGCATCCTTCTGGGTGTGCACTGTGGTGTGCTACTGATACCTCATTCCGGCATGTGTTCCCTTGCATGTGTCCCAGGGTAAGGCTGTCTCTGCACTGTGTTCCATTGTGTGTTTGCACTGCCTGCCTGGGGATATATTCAGTGCTGTCTTGTGTGCTATATTCAGTGCTGTCTTATTCCTGGGCTGTTTTTGCCCTGCACTCCTGGCCCTGTTTGCCTGGCTTCCTTTGCTTGCTATATTCAGCTGGTTTTGCCCTGGGCTATTCATTTTGAATATGGCTGGCATTTTGCTCCGGGCTAAGTTTGCCCACCGGGCAGTGCTAATCGCTGACAGGGGCTAACCTTTGAATATCTGGCCCCAAAAGTATTGTATGGCAAAATAGGGAACTGAATAAAACAAGTGCTTATGCAGATGATTGCTTAGTTTTAGTAAAAGATCAGAGTTCAGGGGATAAGTTAATAGAGTCAGTAGAGAAGTATAGCCAATATACAGGGATTAAGATAAATAAAGGGAAAAGTAGAATTTATCCGTTGGGGGCAGTGGAGAAAAGGAAAAGAGGAGATCTGGAGATAGCAGAAGGAAGCATTAAGATGCTGGGAATACGATTTGGAGGGGATGATGCAATACAACAAAACTGAGAAGAAAAGTATCAAATAGCCCAAATAAAAGTACATAAATGGAAACAATGGAGTATGACACGAGAGAAAAGAATTTACTTATTAAAAATGTTTATTGTCCCAATATTTTTATTTTTAGCAAACATTTTTCCGGTACCATTTCAAATGCAATCCAAAATTCAAAGTCTTTTTTTTCAGTTATTGTGGGGTAGCAAGTTAAATCCCATTAAAAGGGGATAACGATAGAACCATAAAAGATGGGGGTTAAACATGATAACCAATTGTTTTTATATTAATATTTTGTGTTTTCAAATATTGTACCATTAGTAAAAGGTGAGAACAAAGCTTGGTCTTGGTTAACACAGCAATGGAATGTATCTTTCATTAAATGTATTAGGAAGAAAGGGAATATAGTAGGAGGTAAAGTGTGGCCAATATATATGGAAATTAGAATGAAGTGTTTAACCCAGTGGATGGGGTAACAGTGGATGCTCTAATTAGGGGTAACAGAAAACAGATGTATAAAGAAATTATGGAAAGGAATTAATGGGAAAAACAAGTTTTTGAGGTAGAAAAAGGAATAAAAGAGCAGGAAATTTTAGCTGTTACATTAGAAAAAAGAATTCTGGGAAAAATGAAAGATGTAGTATGGTGGTGTAGTAATGGGAAGTTAAACGTCAAAGGTAACCATAAACATAAAAGAATGGAGGAAAGAATATGTGGAGAAAGAGATTGTGGGACAAAAGAGGAAAGCATGCAGCATTTATTTTTTGATTGTGATTTTGTTAAACCGTTTTGGGGTATGGTAGCCAGTTATTGGGGGATGCAAGCTTTTAAAAATATGACATACGAGATTTTGATCTATGGTCAGTTAAAAGAATGTGAAAAAGTTAATAAAAAGACAGTCTATGTTATTTTGGCAGTTTTGAAATGGTCTATACGGCAAAACAGATGCTCAAGATTTTTGCAGAATAAGGATTTGACTGTACAGGATTTTTTTTTTTAAGTTTCAAGATGAAGTAGATAAAATTTTTCAAGATGAATGTAAATTAAGGGGATAAGAGAAAGCAAGAGAGCTGTGGAAAAATGTTACTGGAATTGGGTAGATAATATGGATATCATAATGGCGGTGTGATTTGTTTTTGTTTTAATAAAAACTTCCCCTACTCTGTGTCAGTAGGGGGAGCTGCTGGCCATTGTTATGGCCTTTCTGCTGAAGTCGGTGGACGATATGGATGTGTGTGAGCCAGGGGAGAGGGCATCCTCCCCTGGGCTTGAAAACCTAGAGGCTTCCTTTAATTTGCAAGATGGAGATATTTTTTCTGCTGAGGAGACGACTGTTTTTCAAGCTACTACGTTTTTGTCGGAAGAAATTGTTCAAGTTTCTACACCCAAACTTCAGATAAGTACAAATGACTTACAATCAGAAATTTCAAAACCCTTGTTCCCTCCAGATGATCTTCCTAATAACACTGTCAATATTAACCTTTTCTCTGTTAAACCTGATGCAATAGACTCGGGCTCGGCTGACAGTTCTGTCAAACATGATGATGCAGCAGCATCAAACGGCGGTGCAGCCTTGGACTTTGCAAATCTTTCCTGTCAAAATCCCTCAGAGGACAAGCTTGACATTGGGGATAATTTGGCTGGCAGTGGAGTCGTGATAAGCAGCGAGTGCCAAAGGCCGATCCCTTGTCAGAAAACTGGCCCTGTGGAAACGTTTTCAGAAGTTAATCAAGGCCAGTCCTCGCGGTCAGATTTTTTTTGTTTAAAGCCTGGACCGATTGTCAGTAGGCCATCTGGCAGCAAGCAAACAAAGCTCTTCACAATTGATTCCAGTTGCACTGTGGCAAAGGGAACAAGGGAGCAAGGTGGAGTTTGCAGTATTTCACAGGGTGAGCTAGTCTATCAGACTGACGCTTCTTATCAAGCTCAAGCCACTACTTTTTCATTCTCAACAAAAAACAAGATCTCCCCAGAGGATATAAAGAATAAAAGAGCAGCACTGACAGCAGCTAAGCACAATTTGCTTGCAACATCCTGGGTACAAAAACCCTGATGATATTTCCAAGACTGCTCAGAATTCGTCTACTTCAACACTTATTCGGCGAGCCTTGTCTCTCCCCTCTAATGTTACAGGTAATGCTGATAATTGGTCCCCTGATAAATCCTTACTGGAGTCAGGCTGGAAATTGGGCCCCATGGGAATATGGATCCCAGATCCTGACTGGTCTTCTGCTTCTCCCCTTTCTTCTAACCCCACGGAATGGTCTCCTGCTATACTTGGTAATAAGGATATGCCCTCTCCAAGTCTTTAGAAACAAAAACTGAACTTATGGTAGAGTTGTCCCCATCAAAGCCAGAATTAATGGTTAATAATCCACCCGGGGAGAAGGACTTAAATGATGCTTCTGAGGCTCCCCCACACCCTAGACCTCTCCTTTCTGACCTTTTTTCACAAAATCGTAAAGAAGAGGCCCCCGAAGGAATGCTGTGCGGATATGATATAAAGGGGGACTGGCCAAAAGGACTGACAGGGTGTCTGTGGGGAAACTTCTTTTAAAAGAATCCTTACAATTCTCACCTAAAGATGTTTTTGCCTTTATTAACATTTCAGGGGAGGACAATTATGATGTCAGTTTCAGATCTGCTTTTTTGTTAGACTTATTTTGGCAAAGATATAATCAACTGACATTTTCCCCACTGTGGTCTCCCTTTATTGTTACACCTCTAACACGATCTTTAACTAAATATGTAACTGTGATGTTTAGAAATGAGGGGGTTCACATGGAAGACATCACTTAGTGGCTTTCCCAGAAGTGTGATGTCTTGAGCGCTCCTGAGGCTGTGTTAGATAGTGAGTTGTTTTGGAATGGTAACTGGAAGTATAAGGTGGAATTGAGGCAGATTAATAATGAGGTTAATCATATTCCTAACTCTTTCACACTAGGAAGAGATAGAGGTGTGTGTTTTTATGCAGGGCAGCCCCATGCCTGCTATAAGTGTGGGGTTAGGATACATCTCTCAAGTTTCTGTGACTCCACTAGGTGTGAAATTTGTAGTGAGCTTGGGCATGGAAGTTTTCAGTGTTCTAACTTAGTAAAATGTGATTTATGTGAAGAATCAGGGCATGGGTACAGGGATTGCCCTTGGGCTGCCTCTGACAAAGCATCAGTCATTAGTCCTGAGTTATTGATTCAAAAAGCTCAGGATGAAGCCCTTTCTAAAAATCAGAAGCAAAGGCCTTACTCCACTCCCTCAGGGAAGGCAGCAGCTGCTGGGGACAAAGATGTTCCAGGTCCTGACCTTCCCCCAGGTCTGAAGCAGGAGCAGTCCCCCAGACCCTTTAACGTTAATGATTTTCCTCCCGTTTGTTACCAGGAAGCTGTACAAATAAAACTCCTCAGTTCTGCTTCAACTGAGAAAATAGTTACCAGGAGCTCTACGCTCCCCCTTGTAACCTCCCCCATCTCTATGGAATCTCCTACTTTTGAAATGGAAAATTCATATGCCATTCTTGACACTGTAGAAGGTGACTCTGACATGAATACTGGTACTCCTGTTCTTTCCCAATCATCAGAGAGTAAACCCTTTCAAAATGACTATAAAGGGAAAAAAAAAAAAAAAGAAAAAACCTAAATGTTTATGGCCACTCTTAGTATTGGTCCCTAAACTGTAGCAGTCTTTTAAATAAATTCAAAAGGGCTGCTCTTTTTCATTTTCTTCACCAGATTAACCTTGATATTTGTTTTTTACAGGAAACATGGGTTTACACTTTGGATCAGTGTCATTTTTTAACTTCAGAGTGGATTTGGGGACCATCTTATTGGTCCTTCGGCCTTGACAGGGCTTACAGTATAGGGATTCTCTTTGGCTCTTTTCATTTCACACTTAGGAAATTAATTGATCTCATACCTGGGAAGCTTTTTTATAATTGATGGGATTTGGAAACAAGCTGACTTTCGATTTATTGTAGTTTATGGACCTCAGACAAAAGCAGAAAGGGTTAGCATGTGTAACACCCTCTTACCCTTCCTGGCTACTACTTGTTATATTATCCTGGGAGGTGACTTTAACTGTGAAATCTTAGGTTTTAGTAGAGGTAAAGCTGGTAAGAAAAAATATTGCGATACGATAGCCCTGGAGAGAGTCATTAACCTTGCAGGATTAAGGAATGGCAGGAGCTATCAGACTGAGGGGTTGGCCTATACCTTTCGTAAAGGGAATTTGACATCTACTATTGACTATCTTTTCTTCTCTAAAAATCTTTCCCCTCCTGTCCATAAAACCCGTATTACTGAATTTTCCGACCACTTGTTTATCATTGTCTCCTTTGGTGTTTCCCCCCATAAGTTTATGAATAAAAATAGATGGAAACTTAATACTTCAGTTTTACAGGACCCCTGGGTTGTGAAGGGTATATCCTCTTTATTTTGGGCCCGAACATTTGTTATGGATCTATATGATGACTTATGGGAGTGGTGGGAGGATACTAAACATGATGTTAGGAAAGTTTTTCAAAACTACAGGAAACAAAGGGTTACAGCTAAATTCTTGCAATATTTCACTTTACGGAAACAACTTCAGAGGTTATTTTCTGATGCTAACACTTCTAGAGATGATTTTTCTGCACAAATACATCACATTAAGTTAGCAATGAGGGAATGCCAATATGATAGAGCACAGACATTGCATTCAGAACTCTCCTTTGGAACCAAAAAATGCCCAATAGGTGATCCCTTTGAGGCCTTTAAAGAAAAGATCAGCTCCTCAGGTTTTGAAGTTTTGCAAAATGAGGCAGGGAAGCTTAAAACTTCCCATATAGACGTATTTATTATTATTCAGAATCATATAAGAGAACAGGAGGGTTTGGATGTTCCACATAGAGATATTCAGAGATTTTTTTCAGGATTTTAACACCCCCCCTCCCCGGCCGGGAGCTATCTAAATTAGCTGACCCTATATCAGGACAGGAGATTCTCGAAGTTATATCTTCCTTAAAGTTAGGGGTTTCTTCTGGTTTAGATGGTCTACTTTATGAATTTTACAAATGTTTCAGTGACATCTTGGCTCCTTGTTTCGAACAAGTCTTTTCTTTTCTCCAAAATGACTACTGCTTACCCTTAAAGTTTACGTCTGGATTATTGGTGTATCTTTTTAAGGGAGGAGATAGAACTAAATTAAGTAACTGGAGACCCATCACTATTTTAAATTCTGATTTTAAGATATTGTCCCAAGTATTAAATAATAGACTTAGAATCGCCTCTAGTGATTTATTATATCCTCTTCAGATTTGTGGAATTCCAAACGGGAGAATTCTGTCTGCCCTAGTTATTATTAGGGAAATAACAGAATTTTCAAATATTTATCCAGATTGGCATTGCATTCTGTCTTTAGACCAAAATAAGGCCTTTGATAGGGTGTATTGACCATATTTATTCACTGTGTTGGAAAAATATGGTATCCCCATGAATTTATTCACTGGATTAAGTCAATGTATGATAAGGTTATAGTCTATCCCGTTATTAAAAGGCAGGTTTCCCTCCCAATTTCAGTTAATTTTGGAGTACGGCAGGGCTGCCCTTTAAGCCCTTTGTTATATGCATTTTCTCTCGCCCCTTTACTCTGGAGTTTGGACCAAATGGATGGCCTGCCAGGCATCTCTCGGAATTTGCAGGAAGATACTGTGGTTGTTCAAGCCTATGCAGATGATCTTTGTATTTTTTTGACTGATGTGGTTCAAATTTCTACTGTTTTAGAGTGTATTGGTAGATATGAGAAGGTCTCAAATTCTAAAATCAATACCGGGAAATCAAAAGGCCTACTTTTAGGGCCTGTAACTCAAGATCAGTTTGAGGTATCTGGTATTATTATTTCCTCTACACCATGTAAGATATTAGGAATAATTTTTGGATCTCAGAATCTCGCATTGGAAAACTGGGAAATAGCCTTACAAAAGACAGAAACAAAGGTTCAGAGGTGGAAAGGGTGGAGACTGTCAAAAAAGAAAAGAATTTTTGTTATTAAGAAATTCATTATTCCCAGGTTGTTATATACTGCCATGTTATATCCCCCTCCATTAGCCTTAGAAACTCACCTGTATGCTTGTTTCTTCTCCATGCTTTGGGGTAGTAGGCTTAACCCTATTAAGCGGTGTTATACCTATCTCCCTATTTCTCAGGGTGGATTAGGTATGGTGGAATCTCTAATTTTCTTTTATGCCCTATTTCTTTCCCAGAATTTTAAATTTGATCCCCTCTACCCTGTGGCTGTACAACAATTATGGGAACTGAATAATTTCAATTTTTTTCTTGAAGTCTGGGTGCAACCCCTCCCCCCCCGGTCCCTAAGGGTGTATATATATACCATTATTTTTTAAACCTTGTGCCCAGAAATTATTCAAGAGGTCTAGTTCTTCCCGGTGTATGAAAGATAACATAAGTTCTAGATTATATCATTTTATTCTTGGGAACTTTTATCCAAGTGAACCTGAGTTTGTTAATTGTCCCCCTCCTAGTAAAATTTATGTCATTAAACAACTGAATTACCCTAGGATCCCTACCCAGATGTGGGAGGTATTATGGCTTTCGGTTTATGGAAGATTGAATGTTAAAGGGAATGCGAAACATAAGATGATAAGTGAGAGATTCTGTCCCTATTCCCAATGTCAGGCTATAGAGGAAACCATGGATAATTTTCTTTTACAATGTTCTTATGCTGCAGGGTTATGGCACTTTTTAAGTGTCAAATGACAGTTTCAATGGTTGCAAAAACTAGATTATCAGTCTCTGATTTTAGTTTTTTTCCCCACCTTCTTTCCTCCTTTGCTTGGGGTACGTTAGCTGTGTTTTTTTGTTGTTTAAAGTACTATTTATGGCAAGCCAGATGTCAGTGGGTGCTGCGGCAAAAATTTATGTCATACGAGACCTTATTTGTGTTATTAATGGAAGCTATGAAATCAATTTATATGAAAGATAAAGGTTTTGATACATCCAGGAAAGTATTTAAATGGTGGAGAGGGTTACAGGTTTTCATTAAATATAAATAAAGGGATTCATGGGAGATAATTCATATTGCAAAAATGATGTACTGTAGCTTGAATGTTTTTTTTCCCCTTTCTGTTTGAGCTTGGATTACGTCTGTATCATTATATGTTGACCTTATGTTTCTTTGATGTATTTTCAATAAAAACTCCCCTACTCTTTTCGATAAGTGCCATGGGATCTTTAACATCCACCTGAACTACCACCAATCCAGGTAGATGGGACCTCAGTTTAACATCTCCTACGAAAGATGGAATATTGACCCCGTAGCATCTCCGCCACCTAACTAGAAGATCGGACAGTCTAACCTTTATAATACCTCGCTGTTGGACCTCTCAAGCTCAGCGTTCTTACCTTGTCAGCGCCTCCACCTGGTTCAACTTGCTACCTACAGAAATCTCCAACATTGCCACGATTGGAGCTTTTAAGTGTAAACTGTGTCAACACCTCGTGGCTAGTGCCTTCTGTGATTGCTTCTTATAATCCCCTCAAGGCATACTACCCTCAAGCATCCCTCCTCACTGCCTCAGCTCCTCCTCCTCTCCTACCCCCTATTGCTGGGTATAGGATGAATCTGTCTCCTTTTCTTTTTCATCCCCCCTTTCCTCCTCCCTTGCTGTTTCCCATCTACCACATACCCAAAGTAATGCCCTCCCCATTTCTTCCCTCCTCCCTCCCTCTCTCTCCCATGCCACCCCCTCACCACCACTCTTCTTTCTCTTTTCCCACTAACCCACTCATAACAAAGCTTCACTGAGCCGCCTATGACTTGTACTGTATAATTAACTCGCAACACAATTCCTTGACAATTCCTTTGGCTGCTATTATTGTAACCTTGCTTGTCTTTTTTTTTTTTTGTAAGTTCCATTGTAATGATCATGTTATGTTTTGTACCTTATTGTCCTTATTGCCTTGACGTGGAACCTTTGTAAAAGAGCCCTCAGCTCAAAGGTGTCATCCGAAATACAAATAAATAAATACAAAAATAAAAAAAGTTATAGCACTATTACAGCTCTTTTGACAGATTGCACAGTTAAGAATAAGACAATATATTGGACAGAGCTCTGTGAAATAACCTTCCAGAAACTGAAACTGCCACTGTACCAAGTGCAACTGCTGGTTAGCCTGGATTATAATTTGGGGTTTATTGTTCAGACAAATGCAAGTGACAGAGGCCTGGGGGCAGTGCTCCCCCTCAAGTATCCAGGGGTGGGGTAGTTGTCCTCATCCAGAAGCTGCTACCAAGGGAAAGGAACTGCTCTACTGTTGAGAAATAGTGTCTGGCCATTGTCCAGGTAGTCAATAAATTGCACACGTATCAATATGGAAGATCATGCACAGTAGTCACAAATCACAAGCTATTGGAGCAGTTGAACAGAATGAGTGGGCACAATTCCAAGTTATTGTGCTGGAGTATTAGCCTACAGGATTGCGATTTCATCATGCAGCATCTAAGTGGAGCACAAAATGCTAAAGCAGATGGGCCATCTCAGCAGTATGAGAAAACAACTGGCCAAATACCTTATATGAAGTAGCTACTTGTGGGCCTCCTAAATATAAAACTTCATAAAAACAAGGAGGAAGTACATGATGGCCAAACTAGTTCTCATTGGCTAGCCTAATTATTTCTTGTTTAATTGCTGATTTACCATCTTGTGTAAGTGTGCGGGTCCAGAGTATTGATATCATGAGGCTGCATTAAACAACTGTGACAAGAACTTGGCTTATTTATTTGTTTTATTTATTTATTCTCAACTCGGGAAGAAGGGCTAGACAATACTGTCAATATTCAGCCTAATCCTTTTGGGGGGGGGCAAATGCAAGCCCGCTAAATCTGAAAAAGATTAAGTTGGTTGTACTTTCTGCGGAATGGGGTAAATTTGGCCATAACACCAGAGGAACTCCACACTTGTTTTCAAAAAATACCATGGGATCTTATACATCCACCTGAACAACCACCAGAAATAACAAACAGGACAGTGGTTTAACACCTCATCAAAAGGATGGCACATCCAAACAACACATCATCCTTTTAGCACTGCACTTGGGTGCCATCATTTATGGGATGCACCCATTCCCAGTATGGAACTAGAACCAATGACCTTCTAGGCATGCAGTTAATGTGCTACCAACTGATTCATTCTGACATCCCTTTCCTGGAAATGGTAGCAGGACCAAAGCAGGCAGAATCTCGACTGGCTGACTGAGCTTACTGCATACCTTAACTCGGAGAGTCTAATTGCCAGTCTACACTGTCGTATGGATCTGTTTCAGAAGAGATGGGGTAGATTACAGTCGCTATATTTGCATTAATGAGTTCATGGCCTTATCCCTGCTGCCCACACTGACAACTTATACTTTGTTATGTATTGCTTTTAGCAATTTTACTGTTGAGGGAGAAATTCATTTATAAATGGTCGGTATTTGATTCATCCAGATTATAGGAAATATTGGGAAGGCACACTTGGGTATGGGGAGGGGTGAGGGGTGGGTGAATTTTCTTTGGGTTCTGTAGAGGTTTCTATCTCCTTCTGCATATCTAATTTTGGAGGGGTGGGGTTTGGATTGGGGGTTGGGGTGTTTGGTTTTACCAGGTACTTTTATGTTCTGTCTACCTGGCATGTTTGTTATGTTTTGTGTTTATATTTGAAAATTTAATAAACTTAAATTTAAAAAAAGCAGGCAGAATCTCAACAGGTAGAGATCCTCCTTGTTGGGGTGCTGTTGGTGATGAATGGGTCAGAGACATGGGGCTCAATTTTCAATCGGCCACTAGATCAGCATGCAGTGCACTGGTCCACAGCTGCAACAAATGCCGGGTGAGTCAGGGACCTGTGCCATATTCCAGAAAAAAGGATGTGGCTGTGCCAAAGTCCTAAGAGTTGCCACAGTCGCAGTATTGCAGCAAACCTTTGGTGCACTGAATGGGTTTGACAGAGGGTCCCATCAAGCTCTTCCAGCCCTGTGCAACCATATTACAGCCACAAAGTTTGGGGGGAAGAGGATGCCTGCAAGGTTGGGACCAAGGCACAGGGACCAGTGGAGGTGCCATAGTGGGCAATGGGGGCACAGCAGGAGTGGCAACGTTCAGAGGTGGCACCTGTTGGAGGTTCCCTGGCCAGAAGGATGGAGCTGTTAGGCACAGGTACACTGATATAGGCATGGATGGTCCTTGTCCTGCACCCTCAGGTGGCAACAGCCCTGGCACTTACCCCATAGGTGACACAGTCCCCAACAGTGTAGTCAGGCATCTGCCTGACTTCACATGGTGGGCTGTTTAGCAGGGGAATGTTTTAGTGCCCAGGGGATGCCTCCATCCACTGACTGCACCTCATACCCTGTAGCTAATGCTACCTGCCACATGCCAGGAACTGTGTAACACATTGGAAGGAGTCAGAGCTGTTGCCACCTGGGGGCGACAGGGTCTCCCTATCCCTACCTTGATGTATCCAGGCCTAGTGGCTTTGTCCCACTGGCCATAGCACCTCTGCTGGGTGCCACCTCTGTATCCTGCCATTTCCACTGTGCCCCTGTTGCCTACTATTGTACATCCACTGGTCCCTCAGCACTGGATCCCAACCTTGCAGCCCCCCTTCACCTGCCATCCCTCCAAGCCAGTGATGCAGGGCCCTTAAACCAGCTCATGGCTGGTCTAACCTTAGCAACCTCATGTGACCAGGGTAGGGCTTCTAAAATCCCATATAAGGGAGTGGTGTATCCCCTCCATGGGGCCAGCCACCTTGAGACCTGGCAAACCACCTCTGCTGGCATAAGAGTGGCAGGGGGGGATTCGGCACAAGGCATCCTGATTTCAATGCAGCCTGTATTTGAAAATCAGGATAGCTACATTTGACACAAGGTGCCACATACCTTAATTCCTTTTGGCATAGGTACCTTGCACTAAATGTCTCCTTTTGAAAATTGAGCCCATCGTGTCTGGACTTGGTCCAGCCTAGGTCTTTCATATGCTAAATTCTCTTTGAGAGGAAGTTGACTCCTGGGACCCAGGTTTGTTAGATAATATGGCAAGGGAGGCATCTCTCGCATACCAGGTCCAAGTCAGCTTCAGTCAATTAGATGAATATGGGCACTGTGAAATCATGTCACAGCCTCATTAGACCAAGGCATTGATGGAAGACAGAGAGCAAAAATTCTTCAGCTGAGCTTTACTCTCTGTCTCTTTTTTTCTAGTGAATGCTGAGCGAACATTCTAAGCAGGAGCGAGGTCTATAATGTGAAGGTACCCAAGCTTAGTGCATGTTAGAGAGCTTAGAGGGAACATTGTTAAATTTGTAAGGAAGCTAGAAGCATTTACTTGCTCAAGAGTGCAAGCTTTATTTTGTAATCCAGTATACGTAATGTTGTTTGACTATGTGTAAATAGTGTATATAGCTGAATATTACTGCTGTATATGGAAAACCAGTGTTTAGTAATAAATTAATTATTTTCCTTTAGTCTGTAGTAATGTGTTGTTTGTGGCTGAGATAAAGATGCTTTTTACCTGCAAGACTTTGCTTTTACCTGCTTTGATTATTTCATTTTCGTTTTTGCTTTCTTCCACTCGAACAACCAACTTGTACTATTGCAGTTAGAAAGTGCAAACAGTGAGTTATTTAGCTTAGAGCCTTGGAGCCTCAGAATGTTGTTGGGACATTTGGTCATCCTTGAAGTGTGCACTGGGGCCGTTTGATCAGTTCCGCTACTGCTCCAACTGTGAGAAGAAAGTGATTCATCGAGTTTGTGGTTTTCATTAACTGCTGTTGCCCCTGGCCGTTTCTGTATTGGGCTGCAGCTGGGAGACAGAAACTGTGGAGAGAGGAGGCTGTTGAGTGAAGTACATGGAGGCTGCTAAGTGGAGTACCGTGAGTGAGTTCCCGGACCAGAAAGTAGTGGTAGAGTGGATTTCTGGGTGAAAGGGACCCGCGAGAGAGGACCTGGATGTGGGTTTGAGCGCATCTTCCTCGGACTGAGCTGCCGTTTTTTGGAGTTGGAGCTGACATATGGAGGTGGTGCCAAAAGACCTGGAAATTGATCCAATTTGTGCCAGGACAGCAGAAGGACCCTATAATGGTGGGTGGTCTGGCCACCGGGGAGCTGGTCAGCGGGTCTGTGGTTTTCTAAGACTCTCTGTGGGGTTGGCTGGTGGGCTGACGCTGGCAGGGAGTCAAGGCTGCTGGTGCAGATACATCTGGTGATGGCCCTCATAGGATAGGGCTTCTATGCTTCTGCCATCGCTTGGCTAAGTTGGACTGTTACTGGGAGGAGTTATTCCAAAGGAAGTGTACCTGCAAGGAACTCACGGTCAGACTTCTTATTCTTTTATTTTAAGAGATTTCAGTACTGGGCAATGAAACTGCCTGTTTCTATTTTGGCCCTCCAGGCAGTGAGAGAGCCTGGGGGTCTGAATATCAGCTGATACTCTTTTATTTGCTTTCTTACACCTCAGTGAGAGGAAGTGTGTCTAAGTTTTCTGTTTTTACATCCATGGTCCTAAGTTACAATTTGCCTGTTTTAGTATTCATCCTTTTCTGTGAGTTTAATTTTTTAAGTGAAGTCCCCTTGGCAGTGGTACATTATTCCTCTTTCCTGGACTTGAACCTTTCTTCCAGAATTAATGTCCTTGCTTGAGACTTCAATGTTGGTTCGAGACTCTAATGCCTGGTCTGAAATGCCGAAGCTCTCCTGAGTGGTTTTATAATTTTAATTATTTTTGTTTTCATTGTATTATAGTTTAACTTGGTTTGGGGTGGGTGGTTAATTTGATTTAGTTTAATTGTTCGAATCTCTCCTCTCAGTGGGGGGTGGGAGTTTCAAAAAGGAGGTTTAATTTAACTGTTTAGGTTACGGTTAGACTGTTTATTTAGTGTTATTGGATTTTAGGAATGTGATATTAGAGATTTGTATTTGTGTCATTTATTTATTTGGGGGAGTGAGTTTAAAGATATTTATTTGTTTTTAGTAAGATTTTCTGTTACTTTATTTATATTATTTTTTTTCTCTTTTGAGTATTGGTTTTGTGGTACATAATTGGATAGTTGTGGAGTGTTGTTTGGGTTACCAAAATGTGTTGGAGACCTGCCCCCATGGTCATGCTCTGTTCATCCTCTGCCCTTCACGCTCTCCACCCTTTTTTCCCTCCCCCACTTCAGTTTATAATGTACCAGTGCTGTAGGGTGCTGAGTATCATGTGTAGAGGTGGGAGGAGGGCATGGGGTTGTGAACAGTGGAGGATGAATGAGGGGGGCTACCGCATTGGGGTTGTGAGATCTAGAAAATGCCCTGGGGTGAAATGGAATCCAGAATGTGGTCCACCATGTCTGGTTTCCATACCCAAGGGCACTATCAATTTGTGGTAGGCAGATAGTCTGGGCGGCCCGAGAGGTTCATTCAACCCGGGCAGTGTTATGCAATGCTAGGTCTGTTAAAAACAAGACTGCAATTATTGCAGATCTTGTTAAATCAGTGGACCTGGCTTGCATCACCAAGACCTGGCTGGATGAGAACTCTGGCTCTGTTTTGGAGGCTGCAATTCCTGCTGGGTACTCGGTGATACACTGCCCGAGATTGGATTGTGGGGGGGGGGAGGTAGCGGTCTGTTTCAAGACCGAACATAACCTCATGAATGTACCAGTTGGGGAGCCTGAGTCATTTGAGTGTACCGTAGTAGCAGGTGTAGGTTGTCAGATCACTGTCATCTACCGTCCACCAGGAGATGAGAAGCGATTCCTTCAGGAAGTCGCAGACTTCATCATTGACATGGTGTTTGAGTCGCCCAGGCTGATGGTTCTGGGTGACTTCAAATGCCTGAATCGATGATGAACTTTCACAATTTGGTCAGGACTTCCTTCAGTTGATAACATCTCTGGGCCTTACACAGATAGTTACCACTGCTACTCATAGTCACGGGCACTCTCTTGACTTAGTCTTTCTCCTGGGGATTGAGGCCTCCAACTTGGGGGTGGAACCAGTTGAATGATCTGATCACTACACCGTGGGGTTCAGTTTTAGCACCCCCCTATGTAGGCCTACTCCTGTGGAGATGACTAGGTACCATCCTTTGTGAGATATAAGTTCTCATGGCCTAGCATCAGTGCTTGTTCTCTCATCCCTCTCAGAGGCAAACAGTGACCCAGAGGCCCTCGTGATGGCTTATAATTTGCCCATTGTAGTGGCCCTGGATATCATTGCTCCTGTTCATGTTCATCCTCTCTCCCTTCACCCTCGATCCCCATAGTTTGATGGGACTTTGAGGGAGATGCGGTGACTATGACGAAGGTTAGAGCATTGCTGGTGGAAATCCACCCTCGATGCTGACCACCTTAGATCGATGGACCATAATCAAGTCTTTCAATCTGCAATCACTCGTAAGAAGGCAGAGTTCCTGTCCGGGGAGATTGCAGCTGCTCAAAATCAACCAGCTCAGCTGTTCTGAACTGTGAACAGACTGTGCAACCCAGCCTGTCTTCAAGTCCGGAAAGCTTTTTCACAGGAAGAGTGCGACGAGCTTGCTTGATTTTTTGCAACTAAGGTGGCTGACATCAGAGCAGCGCTCCATTCAGCACACTCTGTGGGTTTTGCTGTGGATCAACGTGGGGCCACTGTCCCTCGGTTTTCTTGGAGTACCTTTGACTGGCCGACTTTCATGGATGTCATGTGGGTTGTCCAGAGTGTGCACCCTACATGCTGTAGTTTGGATCTGGGACCTACTTCCCTGATCTTGGGTTGTATTGATTCTATTGGTCCAGTCCTAGTTCAGATAGTCTGGTGCTCCTTGGAGACAGGTGAGTTTCCAAGCTCAGTGAAAGAGGTGGTGGTGACACAACTCTTGAAGAAAGCTTCTTTAGACTCAGACTGCCTTGCAAACTACAGACCAATCTCTAACATCCCCTTTTTAGGGAAGGTGATTGAGAAAGTAGTGGCCACTCAGCTAGAGGACCATTTGACCATCCATGACATCTATGAACCTCTCCAGTCCAAATTTCAAAAGAAGCATAGTACCAAGACAGTGCTGGTTCGGGTGCTCAATGATCTCCTGATGGCTAGAGATCAGAGAAGCCGTTCTATTCTGGTTCTCCTAGATCTCTCATCAGCGTTTGACACTGTGGACCATGGGGTCCTGCTTGATCATCTGAGGTTCATCTGTTGACTGTCATGTACAGTCCTCAGGTGGTTTACATCATTCCTCTCTGGAAGAGCTCAGAGAGTGGTGTCCAGGATTTATTCATCGAACCCAGTTTGTCTTTCATGTGAGGTTACTCAGGGCTCAGTGCTGTCCCCCATGTTGTTTGCAGTGTATATGCTTCCCCTTGGAGACATTGTAAGAAGCTATGGGCTGAGGTTTCACTGCTATGCTGATGATACCCAGCTCTACCTTTCTTTTGCACCCGACCAGGATGGAGCTATCTCGGTCTTTAATAGCTGCCTCACTGAAATCCAGGAGTGCATGGATGCCAGTTGGTTGAAGTTGAACTCTGATAAGTCTGAGGTATTGGCTGTGGATTCGGGATGCCAGATAAGGGGGTTGGGTGTGGGTTCACCCTCTGGACTCTTACTTGGGGGCGTGTCACTCCTGACCTCTGACCGGGTGTGAAACCTGGGGGTAATTTTTGATGAAGAATTGACCCTGCATTCGCAGGTGTCAGCCATTGTCAAATCCTCATTTTACCATCTGAGGAATATCTCCAGGATTAAGCACCTGGTTCTGTCTGGCAACCTTCCTACTCTGATCCACGCCTTTGTGACCTCGTGTTTAGATTATTGCAACTCCCTGTACCTAGGGCTACCAGGGGTGGAAATCCGTCATTTACAGCTAGTGCAGAACGCGGCAGCCCAGCTTTTGACGGGATCATCTCGGTCCTGCCATATTTTGCTGTTGCTGCGTGGACTGCCCTGGCTGCCAGTTCAGTGGCGGATCATCTTTAAAGTTGGTCTTCTGACTTTTAAAGCCCTACATGGACTTTGTCCGGACTACCTGAAAGAGCTTCTGGTTCCTTACTGCCCTGGGCGATTGCTCTGCTCAGCCAACGAGGGGTTGCTAGAGATCCCAAGGGTGTGTTTGAAATCTTCTGGGGCTAGAGCATTCATGTATGCCACCCCTACCCTTTGGAATTCTCTACCCCGTCAGCTACATGAGTGCATGACCGTGGAAGGATTTAAGCAGGCATTAAAAACTTTTCTATGGTACCAAGCTTTTGGTGACTAATTATTGGATGATACCAGTCAGATATTTTGTACTGCTGAGATGTTTGTTTTGTTTATTTTGTGATTTTAATATTGTTAGGACACCTTGGTTTTTGAAAGGTACCATACAAATAAAGGTTATTGTTATTATTATTATTATTATTATTATTATTATTATTATTATTATTATAAGGGTTTTCTAGAGAGTAGCATATGTCCTATCCAGAGCAGAGACTCTCACTACAGGGAATATAAAGGGTAAAAGGAGGCATGAAAGGGTTATCAGAGCACCAGGGTTTGCAACTCTTTTTAAAAATGGGGACCTTGACTGTGGTGACACTGGTCTTGGTCTCAGTGGCAGAGGTCTGAGAGAGAGAAAGAGAGACAGAGAGAAAGAGACCCACTGGGCACTGCTGGTTGCTTTGACCATCACACCACCCACCTCACAATGTGCTATCTCTGGAATTGATAGATTCCTCAAGGACATGAAGAACTGTATCCTTATAGTGACAGTCCAGGAGAACATTGTCTGCCTGAAGAACTGCTGCTGAAGCCCAGTGTGTTACCCATACATTCCCATTCATAAGTGAAGAAGGTCAGGGCTTAAGTGAAGAAAATGTCCAATTTTGGGAGATCGTAATACTATAGGTTGTCAGCTGCAATTAATAGTAAACCAAAAGGACTAACTGAGGTTAAGAGACAGTGTTTCAAACTGTGTAGTAAAGAGGCACTTCTTCATAGACTAGCACAGATAAAATGGCATCAACTGTTTTTAATTCCTTCCTTAGATATGGCTCTAGAGGAATTTTCAAATGTATTCCTGCAAGTGTGTAATGATTTACCTCCTTTAAATAAGCAGAAACAAAAGAGGAAACATGTTCCTTGGACTGGTGAAAAATTAAAAAAGGAAATGGAACACTGAGCAGCAAACCTGGTGAACTGGATTTTAATCCCACAGCCCCCACTTGCATGCTGTGAGACCATGAGCAAATCACTTAACTTCCCTGTCTGCTGAGGACTCACCTGGAAGCAAGCCTTGGGCTAGTGTGTCTTTCCTGGCCAAAATTGTAAAATAAACAACAAAACTTTAAAATCCTGAAGATTGGGAGAAATTTAAGGTGGCCAGAAATATATTGAATCAGAAAATAAAGAAAATATAATAAAAAAGTTAATGAGACTACATATTCTAAAATTATTGGAAACTCATAAAGTCTTTTGTGAATCTAGTGAACACTGCTCCCCTAATCCAAATGAAATCTAGTGATGTACTGCAAAATTCTAACATTTTAGCAAATACTGTATACTAAATTATTATTTTACACATCTACTAGATATAGTAAATCCTGATTTGAAAATTAATATAGGGGCATTAAAACATAAGGGCACGGATATTCAAACTGCGCCCAAAAAGTGCGCAACAGCAGGAGCAAGCGCAAGTCCACTGCGCCCATGCGCAAGAAGCGCAATATTCAAAAACTGCGCAGGTCAAGATGCACCTGCAGCACACAACTGAATATCGTGCCACCTGTGCCATAGCGCAACCAGGGATGCTCAGTGGAGCAGTCCAGATGTGCCATAGCACAACCAGGGATGCCCTGTGGAGCAGGGCAGTAGTGCAACAGCACAACCAGGGATGCACACGGACAGGATGCAGGGGCACACCACCCATGCTACAGATGGGCAGAGGAGCACACAGCAGAACAGACATTGCCTCCCACACCACATGCACTGCACAACTGGTGTAGAGCTGGAATAACCACCAGCCCATGGATACCAGCAACCAACCCACAGCCGGGGCATGGTGTCCCAGCACACCCCCTGGCAAGCTGTGACTAGCACACAAGGAGGGCCGACCACCCCATGCCACACCATCCCACCAATGCAGAGCACACCCTGCACCATGATCCCCATACACCCTGCCCAGGAGTAGCGCCCAACAGTGCAGGACACCCCATGCATGCCACCACCCCCACTGTGACAATGCAACCCTGTGCACCATGGAGCCATGCAAGGCAGCCCCACCATGTGCACCCTGCAGTGGGTGGCAGCAGACAGCGATGCAACAACTGCATACACAGTGCCACCCTGCACGTCCCCCCCGAGGTACAACTGAGAGACCGACCATGCGTCGGCACACAAGGTACCTCACATGCGACAGGGCATGCCCCGGACACCACCACCAGCAGAACAGCACCCTGCACACCCTCCCAAGGACACATCCTGTCCCAGTACTGGCCACAACAGCCAGCACAGACACACACACAGTGTTGCATGGAAGCATGCGCCACACAGGATGCAACACAGTGCATGGACAAACACCCACCCATACCCAAGGGCACATCAACACAGGGACACAGTAGCGGGTCAACCAAGCCACTGGTGTGTGGCCACGGCAGCCATGTACACACAGCCAGCACCCCTACATGGCACAGGTGTGCCAGCCACCCTGCGCAGGCACCATGAAGCTGTATGCCATCAGCATGCAGCCGGAGCACAAGTGACAGACAGTGAAGCACATCCCCTGCAACAGACACAAGTAACAGCATGGAGGTGGGACAACAACAGTGGAGGCCACAGTGTCACCTGAGGCAGACGGGCACCACACCAGTAACAGGAGGCACCCTGGCATTGTGCTGGGTACAGTGGTTGTCCAGCATGGACAGCCACAACTGACATGCCAGCAGATGGTGCATATCACAGACATGCAAGGGTGTCAGCTGCACAGCCCATGAATGGTCTGACAGGGGTGCAATGGACACAGAGCATGCTCCGTGGACCACTGCACAGGCAACCAGTACACAGAGAACAACATACAAACCACAGACAGTGACTGATTCCCCCACCCACACCATAGGCAGGTCCCTGCCAGACACACACACATGCCCATGCCTGCACCACCCCCGACACCATGCACACCACTGCAGCCAAGCACCTGTAGCCCACTGCAAATCAGAGACCACCACAGTTGTCATAACAAAATGTATGTATTAAAAAATATAAACAAGCAAACATATTTACAAATATATACAAGGGTGGGGGAAGGGCCACAAACCAGGTGGGGGCGGGCATGGGGCAGGGGTGTACAAATGGGAGAGGGAAGAAGGGGTGTGAGGGTGGGTCTAGGGGGGTTACGTGAGTCAGGGGGTCATGGAGGGCCTATTGTCTGCCCCACTCTCCACTCCTGTGGCACCTCCGGGTGCTTCTCTTCTGGACTCCGTTCCGCTCCATCCTCTCCAGCAGTGCCAGGGACTCCCATGCCAGCTGCAGCAGCTCCTGCATGCCACGTTCTAGTGCCATCCAGTGTTGTCCACCTAGGACAAGGGAGCAGAGTCAATACGTGTGACTGTTCAGCCCCCTGCAGCCCACCCATTGTGCATGGCAAACAGCCATGTGCCACGCCCCTGTAATGGTGTGCGACCACCCACAGTGACCACGTCCACAAGACCTGCCTACCCAGGCACCCACAGCCATGCGGACTGCTGCACACACCCACCGCCCATGTCCTGCACAGCACCATGGTGGCTGTACAGTGACATGGCTATGCGCAAGGCCCCTAGAATTCTGTGGCAGCAGAATTTTGCGCAGAACTTGCAACCTACCGCAGAACTTCTGTGGTGCCACAGAATTCACTCGTCTTGGTGATTTTTTATTAATATTTCCGTTTATCCATAGAATTTGGTTCCTTTCCCCTCTTTTTATATCCAAAACCCCCTATATGCTCAGAATGTGATGTTATCATTGCTATAACATCATACATTAGCTAATGAAATGGCTGCATTCTGCAATAGAAATGAACAGTCACTTATCTACCACAGCTCCCACTACCAGAGACGGTGGCACAGCACATCATGCATGGTGATATTTGTTCAACCTGCAGTACAGCCTAATACAATTTTCAGTCTTACATTATTGCACTAGGGCCAACTTAAACAAAACCTTGTCAATAGCACAGGCCTGTTAAGTCCATACCTCACTTTATACAAACCTATTTGTGCCTTTAAGGTATAGAGATGCCATCTGAAATGAATAACTGGTAAAGTGAATTTAACTGTAATTTTTAAGAAAAATAAAGTAATTATGCCCAGAAAAGCGGAATATAATAATGTGTAGACCTGCTGAAAGAATAGACCTGTTAAATAAATAATTGCTTGGTACGCATTTTTGCCAGGGTTATTGATTACATATTGTCATTGGTTGATAGAATCACCCAAAAGTTATGGAGAAATGTTGTGTGCAGGGACAGCTGTTAGGCCAGAGGGTAGCATGCTGTGTTTCCATGCCAGCAACTCAGGTTCAGAGATTAGCTCTGGGAGCTGGCTGGGCGGCGCAAGGATTGGTGGAACACATCACTGCTCGGAGCCTGGGAAGGTATGGTGCAGTGTTCTGTCACATGGTGGACACATTGTGATGGGCTGGAGAGCTCTATCTCACAATTGGTTCACATGCATGTCATGGCCTGATGGTGTTACGAAGTGTGTCAGGGAAAGCAGGCTGACATGAAAAATGAGTTTGCAGTAACTCCTCTATTCCATTTCCAATGGGACCTGTATAAATGAGGATGCAAGTTCATGGAAATTAAAAAATAAATAAATAAATAAATATATATATATATATACACACACACACACACACACACACACACACACACACACACACACACACACACACACGCATGCACACACACACGTATCTCTGTCTCACCCCCACACACACACACACATTTGTATGTATGTTATAGATTGCATATAAATATGTAAGTGATACAGCGGGAACCTCATGAATGGTGTAGAAAGCACATACAAATATATAAGTGATAGTGGAAACCTCATTAGTGGGATGGATAGATAGCATGTATATAGAAATACCTTATTTATCACATAAGATCCCCTCTGCATATGTCATTTATGCAACAGGCTAGGACCTTAAGGGAGAGACATTTGTTTTGCTTTTTTAGGCATACAATTATTTTTATGTCTGTTATTTTTATGTTGCTTGCACGCAAGTGCAAGAAACATAGTGCCATCATCGGAGATTTCGGAGGTGTGTCACCTCCTCCTCCAATTCAGTCAGTGAGCTGGGGCGCGGCCCCTGTAAGCCAATGCATTTTGGAGCTGTCTATGACACGCTCCAAAATGCAGTGGCATACAGTTGAAAGGGGGAGCTACGCTTCAGTGAGCACCGATAAGATATCGGCTGCTCACGCGCGGCTCCCCCACCCCACACACAGGCGTGCGCGCCCCTGCACATGCTGTATAGCCGATGGGGTGCCCAATCCCCGTCGGCTGAGCTGCGTCCCTCCCCCAGTAGTAGGTGCCACGCTGGGAGCCCACCCCAGCGTGGCAAGCAGTCCTTTGGCGACGGGTGCCCAACTCTCGCCGGCTCATCGCCCCCGTCCTTGTGCCACACTGGAGCCCACCCCAGCGTGGCAAACGTCCCACTGACGTCTTTTTTTTTTAAACCTGTAAACACAAACGTCCCGCGCGTGTCTCCCAACCCCTCCCACAACCCCCACCCACCCACTCGCACCCAGCCTCCCCACACCCCCCTCACCCCATACTTACCTCTGGACTCCGGCACGACGATCTTCGGTGGACCGGGAACACATCTGCACTCTTCAAAGCCGACCGCGAACTGAGGAAATGCCGGTAAGCTGTATAATGGGCTAGATAGGAGGGTTTCAACTTTGTTGCATATCTCAGGCATTTTTGGAATTTTTGCACCAATTTTCAACATGGATTTGGACCCTCTCATATGATGTCACTGTCATGGTAGTTATTCAGGCCCGACGGGTGATTTCGCGCGAGTGACTGCGCAGTGACTGCGAAATCACCCTTTGGGCCTGAATACTGCCATGACAGTGACATCATTCATGAGAAGGGGTCCCAAAAACCCCATGTTGAAAATCTGGTGCCAAAATTCCAAAAAATGACTGTTTCACGAGCATGCATTGCGCAGTTCCTACGCAGGCTCGTAAGTTCGCGAAATTTCAATATTTTCACTCCAGATTTTCAACATTGCCAATTTTACCACATCTTATTATGAGTAGTACAGCTGTAATTTTTCACATCTCACCCAAAATGTGTTTCCACCCATGCAGCGCACAATGGCACAGTTGGTGTGCGAAATCAATGTACGGGACAAATTAAGAAAATCACAGTGACACTGTTCATGAGCAGAGGTCTTAAAATGGCTATGTTGAAAATTTGGTGACAAAATTCCCTTCAGATGTTCTGCAATATTACTAATGAAGACATTGAACAGAACTGGCCCCAGGACCGATCCCTGCAGCACCCCACTGGTCGCCCCCTCTCCCTAGACTGCATTCCATTTACCACCACTCTCTGCCTCCTGTCTGTTAGCCAGTTTCTAACCCAGTTTACCACCCTTTCCCCCATGTCCAGCCTACCCAGCTAGTTTATCAGCCTCCTATATGGGATGGTGTCAAAGGCTTTGCTGAAATCAAGGTAAGCGTTGTCCGCTGCCCCACCCTGATTCACTTCCTTTGTCACCCAGTCAAATAAATCAACCAGATTTATCTGACATGATGTCCCCACTGTGAATCCATGTTGTCTATGGTCCTGGTTCCGATGGCATCTAGATGCCCCATTATCCTTTCTTTAAGCAATGTCTCCATGATCTTCCCACTACTGAGGTGAGGCTGAATGGCCTATTGTTCCCTGCCTCCTCCCTGCTGCCGGACTTGTGTAGAGGGACCACATGTGCCCTCCTCCAATTCACTCATGTTGAATGACTCAGTGAACATGGCTGCCAGAGGTACTGCTATCTCCCTTCGCAGTTCTGTTAATATCCTTGGGCGTATGCCATCTGGTTCCATTGCTTTGTCTACCTTCAATTTAGTGAGCTCCTGCAGGACTCTTTTGTCCACCTCTTCACCCCCTTGGCAACTGCTGTACTGCTGTGGCCCTTGCCCCTCCCACTCTTCTGTGAATACTGAACCGAAAGACACAGTGGATGTCTTGGGAGGAAAGCATGAAACTGTCACTTCCAAATACCTAAACAGCACATACAAGCAAGCAACATTCGGCATTGACAAATGCTTGTTTGAACTAGTGTTTCTGTGCTTTTCATCATCCTGATTGCTATAACCACTGCCATGAAAGTGAAGTCAGGATGACAAGCTGACTCTGTGATGTGGTAGCTTGTTAGTGCTGCAGAACTTCCGCAGAAATTACAAACCACTGCCGCAGAAGTTCTGCGGCAAATGGTAGTCTTGCCACAGAACTTGGTCCCACTGTGCCGCAGAAAAGTAGGGGCCCTGGCTATGCAGTGTGAAGGCAGTGGCACAGCCATGTACCCAGTGCATGCATGGACCACCATTGATGCACTCCCAGACATGCAGTGCCACTGGACAGTGCTGACTGTAACAAGTTGCGTGCATGGCAGTGGTGTCAATGGATGGTGGCCATGCCCCGCTGCCCACCCTGTTACACAGCATGCAATAGTAATAATGGATGTAAGGCACTCACCATCATCAGGCTGGTCCCTGAACCTCTGTGGTCTGGCATCCCTCCCGGCCTGCTGGTCCTCTTGGCGGCGCCTCCTTTCCCTCGCACACCGGTGCTCCTCTGGGCCTAAGGTGCAAACATGGAGAGAGAAACATCAGCACAATCCGGTAGCAAAGTCCCCCTGACCCCGTGTGTGTGCAATCCCACACAGTCATACCCATCCACCCCCCACCCCGATACCATCACCACGGCCAACACTGGACGGCCCCCCATGTGCTGGACACATGCAACCATGATACCCATATGGACGTTAACAGTGTATGGATGGGGCACCTACCTGGCCGTGGCACCGTGCCCCTCCTGGCACGTACCCGCAGGTGGGCAACCCTGTCTGGGTCCCTGTGCTGGACGTCCCCGAATCGGTGGTGACATTGCTCGGCTGTACGCCCGACTCCTGTGGCCTCCTCCAGCGCAACCGCCGCCTCCTCCCATACTGCACTCCTGGCCCTGTCCAGGGGTGCATCTCCAAAAAGTGCCCCAGCATGGGGCTCTACTATGGCCACCAAATTGACCAGCTCCACCTGGCTCCAAACAGCAGCCCTCCTTTGTGCCATCTCTAATGCTGGTTGGAGTCAAAATGGCGCTCGGTAGCGCGGTCCGCCACATGCAGATGCTGCGCGGTACAGTGCTGCTATTCCCTATCGTGCTGTCACCGAACAGCACGATAGTGGTGTACCCATGTGAATGCATGGTGCCTAGGGGGCAAAGGTCAGGCACAGGGTCTCTCACACACGGACTGCCACAGCGTGATTGGTACTCAATGCATGTAGCGTGATTGGGTGCCTGTGTGCCACCTCCTGTAATGGCCTACCATGCTGTGGCCCCAGTGCGCCTACAGTGCCCCAGTGCCAGAACGCCATATATGTGAACAGCGCAGTAGCACCACTGGCACAATGGTGGCCGTGCCCTGCATTTTCTCCTGCGCACAGCACGTCAGCAGCGTGGCAGGCGTCTGGGTCTTCACCCCGGGCATGTGCCGTTCGGTGTGTACTGCGCATGTCACAGAAATGCGCCCTTGCCTGAGCACGTTCAACACAATTGCTCAAAGCGCAACAGCGTGATATTCAGCCGACATATGCAAATCAGCTAATCAGCCATTCAATGGTGCAGATACTGCATTTGCATCCACTTATAAGTGCGCCTCACCTCATTTGCATGTGTTGCGCTATAAAAATGTGACATTGGGCTGCACTGGCCATAGTCTGTTATTGCAGTCTATTGTGGTGAGTTGCATGCTGTTTGGGAGTGTGGACTGTGGTGTGGGGGAAATGCATGGGACTGCACAGTCACAGGTAACACCTGTCATTCTCACAGGATGAATAATGAGCTATCGTGAGGTGGAGGAAGAGGAACAGAGACGTGGGAGGAAGAGGAGGCCTACCTTCACAAAGGCCAAAACAGATGTCCTGTTTGAGGCCTACCTCAACCAGGAGTCGCTGCTCAATGGAAGAGGGGAACACCACAAGCCCGTGCTGCTGCATGGGAAGAGGTGGCGCGTGCCCTCAACCTGCATGGCAGCCACCAGCGGTCTGTGCAGGAGTGCAAAAAGAAGATGGGCATGGACAGGTGGAGGATTAAGGACAAGGTGGCTGCCATCAGGGCAGCAGGTCTGTGACCAGTGGGGGACAGCCGGCCATGCAACGCCTGACCCCACAAGAAGAGCAGGTTGCTGGCAGCATGTGGCATTGTGCCATCGAAGGTGTTCCAGGTGGTGGATTCCAGACGGGTGGTAGCCCGTCACTGCATGGTAGGTCCTGGTCTGTCAATGGGGAGAGACAGGGTAGGGCAGATACATTAATGCTACTGTGTTCCCTTATAGCTCCTGAGCATCTACATGGGTCAACGGTGGTGGGCTTGTCCACTGAGGGTGATACCATGGACATAGAGAAGGGTCCGTCCACCTCCACAGGCATACAAGGGTCAGGGTGACAGTGGGCCCGCCTGGACGTCCGGACTGATGTTGGTGGAGCAGGTGCGGAGGAGGCCCTGCCCATGTCCCAGCATGCCAGTGTCCATGGATGCCAGCATGCTGAGACTCAGGCTGGTGCTGGATCCGTCACTGATGATGATGGAGCTCACTACATGGACAGTGATACATGTGTGCTACAGGATGGCCACACAGCAGGTGACATCATGGGCATGGCCGTGGGGTGGTGCTGCCATGGAGGCCTGCGTGACATCACAGTCCCAGCCTGTGCCTGTCTGCACCAGTGGAGCAGCACTGGTGTGTGTCCAGGACAGTGGGGCTGTTGCAGCCACTGCGGCGGCACCATTGAACCCTGGAGAGCGGCAGCCGAAGGGGCAGTGTCAGCAGTCGGCCAATGGCCATGGCGGTACAGTGTCAGGGGGCGGCGTCAGTGCACCGCCCGTGGACATGCCCAGGCCTGGCCCTGGTGTGCAGTGCCCACCCTCAAGGGGTGCTGCCCATCAGGGGCTGTGAACACTGTGAGGGACAGCATGCCGATCAGGCAGATGACCTCATAGAAGAGCACACCCACATACTCCAAGAATCAGTCAATCAGCAGTTGCAGCTTGTGACGGCAGTGGATGCACTCAGTGCGGCTCTGCACCAGGTAGAGGAGCGGCGCAGCAGAGACACCACCTGCTCCTGGCAGGGATGGACCGGATGCGGGAGGATGTGACCGCTGCCATTGACAGGCAGACACAGGCAATCACAGCTGTCATGGCCACAATGGGCACAGTTATTTGCCCAAGCATCACAGGCACCGTGCAGTGCAATGTCCACCCCCCGTTCCCGGTGTCATGCGACACCCTCCTTGTCAACACCGGGTTCAGTTGTGGGCATCCCGAGCACGCCTGGCGCAGTCATGTTCAGTGTGCTGCAGACCCCTGTGCGAGCACGGTCGCGTTCACGCAGCGGAACCCTTGGGGGATTGTCGGTGCCACCCCATGAGGCCATTGGTCAGCTCGTCACTGCTGGCGGGTCTCGGCGGGGCCGCCCACGCATCCGTGGTGGCCATGGTGCTGTGGCACATGACTGACTTGTCTCCCACCATGGCTACTGTCTGATGCTGCCCTGTGTGCATTGTGTTGTTCAACGTGCAATGCACGGTTGGGGTACTCGGCCCTGCATGCACACACATGTTCCATCTGCACACCCTCCCGGCTGCTGTCTGCTGTGGCGTGTGCATGATGATGCTTGCGTTGCGCTGTCTGCCACTGTGCAATGGTGCCCAGCATCTGACACATGCACAATGACAGGCACTAGACGTGGTGGTCTGTGGACGTGTGTGTGGCTAGGGGTGGTGGTTGGGGTCGGCGTGCCTCCTACCCTTTGTGCATGTCTTGTGAGGTGTGTGTGTGTGTGTGTGTGTGTGTGTGTGACCGCGTGCCATGTTAGACCTTGCCCATCCCTGACAGCATGTGTGGTTCCATGCTCGGCCAATTCCCTTAACGACATGCACCCCTGGGGTTTGTCCATGCATGTTTGTGGGTTGTGCCCTTGCCACTGGTGGTTGCACATGGCCCCATGACTCACCTGGGTTGGTTGAAGTGCTGCTTTGTGATGGTGTCCCGGTGCAGCTGTGCCATCCGGATTAGTCAGGGGTCCCTTTGACCAAGGGGGGCTGCCCATCACAATCTTCACCAGCATCCTCATCGTCCCCATTGCTGTCCCCCTCTTCGACCTGTACGGCTATCCCACAGTCGTTGACCATGTTCTGCAGGATGCAACAGGCCAGGAATAGCCCACAGGACTTTGAGGGACTGTACTGTAGGGCACCGCCAGATGTGTCCAGGCAACGGAAACGTGCCTTCAGCATCCTGAACACCCACTCAATGACATTGCGTGTGGTGGCATGTGCCTCATTGTAGCATTGCTGCGATGAGGTTGCAGGCCGCCTATTATGGTGTGAGCAGCCAGGGACAGAGTGGGTATCCACTGTCACCTGTGTGTAGAGGGTGGACATTAGTTTGGTGATCAGCATCGCCCTGCCTTGGGCCATCTAGGCCAATACCTATGTCACCTCTGACTATGCCCCTCCCAAGCTCCATGTCTTTCTGCGTGGTTTGCATATTCACCCACTAGGTAGCCAGTGGGGATGTTCCCACTATCGAACCTGTGGCACAGTGCGGACTGGTGCCAGATGAAGGCATCATGTTCTCCCCAAGGGTGTGTGGCACAGACATTGATTATGTGCTCCCTGGCATCACACACCACCTGGCAGTTGATGCTTGCATACCCCTTCCGATTCATGTATGCAGCCCCTTTGGGGCCAGGTGGTGTGCGGATGGCCACATGGGTGCAGTCTATTGCCCTGAGCATGCCAGGCATACGTGCTACTCTGTGGAACTCCTGTATGTTTGCTGTGCGCTCCGCCGGTGTGCTCGGGAAATGGATGTACTCCACAGCATGTGGCAGCAGTGTGCTGAGGAATTGGGTAAGGAGGCGTGACACTGCCAACTGGGTTATGCCTGTCGTGTCTCCTGTTGGTCTCTGGAAGGTACCCATGGAGAGCAGGCACATGACAGCTGTCACTTTGGTCTCCACTGACAGAGCATGGCTCCGTCGTGTGGGTGCCTGCATCGCATCATTACACAGCTCACACAGCCACCTCAGGCTCACCCGGTTCAGGTGGTACCAGCCCACGATCTCAGTATCAGTGTACAGCTCGAAGCTGGTGCAGGCTCGGTACTGCCTGCTGGGGGCACACCACCAACGGGCCCTTCCACGGCCGCATCCCCCTGCTGGCTGCCTTCTCACCCCCCTCATAACTGCCTCCATCTGGATGGTGGCACTGGCCATGTCCCTGGCTTGTGTTACCCCCCCCCGGCAGCTGTTTCTGTGTTCCCCCCACTGTCCTTGCTGCTAATCCCCCTGCACCTGGAACACCTCCCCGTGGTGGCCGTACTGCCCACTATCTGTACCCTCTGTGGTGTGTGGCACTTCCCCCTTTTGACCTGCACTATGGCACGGGCTCCCCACACCTTCCCTGTTCCTGGGGGTTCCAGGTGGTCTGTCCTGCTCCTGCCCTGTCCTGCTCCCAGTTTTTGTGTGCCTGTGTGGCTGCCTGAAGTTCACCAACATGTGGCTTCCCTGTAGTGTTCTTGCACCTCTCTCTCTTTTTCCTTTTTATTTTGGATCATTTCCGTTATCACACAACTTCTGTTTGTTCCCCTATTGAGCATGGCGCATGTTGTTGAATATCGACTGTGCCATTTATGTATGGTTCCTCCTCTTCAGTTGCAAGATGCATTCATTAATGCGCTTCTTATGCATTGTGATTTGGGGCAAGCATCTGCCTCCCGCTGAATATCACAGAATGGCGTATTTTCGGACTTGTGCTGGCGCATCCCTGTCGAGCATGGCGCAACCCTTTTGAATATCTGGGCCAAGGTACACACAAAAACATCAAACTTACTGAGATGAACATTCCTAAATTCATGTTGAAAATGTTTTCTGTAAGGACATAAAAAATGTCATAAGGAAACTAAAAGTAAACATATCCTGTATAAGAAACTAGATTTATAAAAGATGGCATGGATATTATATCGCCAAGCTTAGCTAATTTGTTTAATTGGAGTCTTAGTGAGGGAACTTTTCCAGCAATATGGGGGGCTACTAAAATAGCATTGATCTTTAAAGGGGACAGGAAATTTGTGCTAATTGGTAGCTGTTTATAAAGTTCTTATTCTCAGAAATTATATGCATTCCACCCAATTATCCATATTTAACTGTACCTTAATAGAAAGTGATATGAAAAACTGTATTTTACATTATTTGTTTTTATGGGTAGCATTCTGTTACAGTTCTATTCATGGAATCAGTAATTTGGAGTTTTTACTATGTCACGGTTTGTGTACAGAATGCTAATTATGAGCTATTGACCTATTGGAACTATGCTTAGAGTTCTGTGCATGAACTGTGGCATAGTTAAATCTCCAAATTATTGGTTCCATGAATAGAACTGTAATAGAATGCTGCCCATAAAAACAAAACAATATAAAATACAGTTTTTCATATCATTTTTTATTCAGGTACAGTTAAATATGGGTACTTTAGGGGAATGCACATAATTTCTGAGAATGAGAATGTTATAGACAGCTGACAATTGGAAACTATTTCCTGTCCTCTTTAAAGAGCACCTTTTCTCGTATTTTATGAATTTCCCTCCACAATTGGCAAATGAATCTTACCTGCCACAAAGTTGGTCACTGCTTTACTTTTAATTTTGTATTGTCTGTAAAGAGAGAGGGAAGGGGTCATATTTTGGCTATGTGGAGCCAAGAGCTCAATCCTTTCCACATGCCAAATTGGAGGCACACCCTCACACTCTCACATTTTCTGATGTAATACTATGTAGAATGTGGGAAAGAGCTCTGTAGACTTCTATAGGGGTTTATTTTGAAGTACTATTTTTAATATTTTTGAAGTGTCAATTTCAACAAATCAAGGCCACTGCTCAGCAATCAAGAACTTTGCCAGTTGAGTGATGACCTTGATTTCTTGAAATTAAATGGACTCCTATAAAAGTCTGCAGAGCACATCCCCACATTCTCCATAGTATTACATCACAAAATGTGAGAGTGCACACTCTTGGTTCCACAGAGCCAAAATACAATCTCTTCCCACCTTCTTCACAGACAATAAAAAGTTAAAAGTAAGGAAGCAATGATCTTTGGGGCAGGTAAGACTCCTGTAGAGCTTTCAGATTAAGCACCAGGAAAGGTGCTGTTTAAAAATGGAGAGTCTACTAACCCATCAAATTTTCAGCCAATTGCCCTGCTGTCAGTGGTATCTAAAATTTTAGAAAGGCTAGTACATAGCCAATTATGACTACTTGGAGACCTATGGTATTCCAATTAAATTTCAATTTGGGTTTTGAAGGGGACACTCCATGACCACCACACTCAGTGACCTATTAGATTTGGTTGCCAGCCCCTTAAATGATGGTCTGGCAGTGGGTGCAGTGTTTGTAAACTTATCAAAAGCATACAATCTTGTCGTTCACCAAATGCTTTTGGAGAGGCCAAAGAGCGGTGGTACCTCATTAGATCTGACTGGTGCAGTTCAAATAGGACCCAACATGTCTGTATTACAGGAAAATTGCCAGATTGCAATGAAGTTTCTTTTTTTTCCATACATATTTTATACCCCATATTTTTTCCCCATTTTTTGCCCATCCGTGTTCTCAACTGCACACACGCATGTAGAGGCACATGCACACCACGGCTCAAGACACCTTCCCACAACTTGCCACTCCCTCCCACCTACGCTAGCCACCAGACCTCCACCCTGTGGCAGCGGAACTATGGGGCGCAACGACCATCCCGAGAGATGAGATCTACCCTAAGGCTGCTCAATCCTGCTCTGACCCTTCCCTCCATGTTGGTTCCCCGATGACCTGAGTCCATATCTGAACCTGGGTTGCCGGCATGATTAGAGGTAAGGTGTTTAGCGCCTCAGCCATCTGTGCCACTGGGTCGACCTTGCAATAAAGCTTATAAGTGGTGTACCCCAAGGTTCCATATTTGGATTTTTTAGTTTTTAATTTACATGAAGAGATTATCAGATTGCATATGTAATTCAGAAATTCATCTCTACGTTGATGGCACCATAGTGGTTGCCCCCAGTAGTGACTTTTGAAGAAGCTGAAAGAAAACAGCAAATTGACTTCACTATTCTGCATAAATGGTTTGCAGTTTCCAAGTTAGTACTGAATAGTAAAAAATCTCAGGTTACGACTTCTGGTCCAGTTACCACTGGCAGGAGTGGCATTGGCCCAAAGTTGATAATAAAAACAATTGAGGATGTTCAACTTGCCCAAGTTTCCAAATATAAATATCTGGGAGTCTATATGGATCAAATTTTGAAATGTGACAATCATGTTGAAATAACTACCAACAAGTTAAACAAAAGACTTGGTGCTTTTAGACATGCAACTCATTCTTTAAATAATAATATGCAACACACCAGAGCAGAACAACTACTCATGCCATTCTTGGATAATGGTATTCTTATTTATGGATATGCTGCAAATATTACTTAAACGAAAGTTGAAGTCTTGTATAATTATTAATTGACTAGCTAGGTTTGTTTTACTTTGTAACTTTAAAACATATCACTGCCTAATGTACGAGGACCTGGACTGACTCTCAGTGGAGAGAGAAAAAAAAAGAAGTTAATTTGGGCCAATCAAGTAACTATAAGTATACTAAAATTATACCGTATAGTAAAAATCAGTTTGTCTGATAGAAAAACTTAGTGAAACTAGGGCTATGTGAAGTTGAAGTTCTACTGGCGGAATTTTGACGAAAGTTGGAATTTTGCTTTCACAAGACTTCGAAATGCACTTTGGCAACTTTCACAGAAATTTCAACTTAGAACGGCAGAATGAATGTGTGAATTGTGGATTAATGTATTAAACTGCAAAAAGAAATTCTGCAGACCTGATTACAGAACTGTGGAATAATTATATATATTGTGGATTAATGTATTAAACTGCAGAATGGAATTCCTCAGAACTGTCTTTCCGCAGTACATGCATATTATTCTGCAATTCAGTCAGAAAATACCACAGAACAGGACAAAAATTCAAACACATTCAGAAGATTCTGATTTCTCCAGTGACATAAGTGTGGAAAATGTTGCCAAATTTATAAAATTCTGCAAAATTCACAAATTTTGCAAAAGTTCCACGAAAGCAGAATTTGCAACTTCCACCCAGCTCTAAGTAAAACTGAACGTAAGTATAGTTTGAGAACTAACACACAAAGAGAATACATAGAGCTGACACAGCAAAATAGATTTGGGGAAATTACTTTTTCATTTCTGCAGCAATGATGTTGTTTTGTATTGTGTTTAGTTGTATTTTCTATTTTATTTCTGGGTTGGACCTGAAAAATTACCTTTGTTCCAGTGTCCCCACCTAGTTAAAAAATAAATAAATCAATAAAAATATTTTGGGAACAAACTGAATGAAAGTATTACATTTAATATGAAAATGTCTAAAGCTTTTAGCACTGCTATTATCCAAAAATTGACAGTGAGGTGTAACTGTATTAAATGAAGATGCTATGTTTAGCTATGCATACTCTAAACAGCTTCTATTATTATACTTGTTGATCATTTGTTTTATGCAATTACATTTGTATGGATTGATTTGCATTAATTATTATTGTATTATGGATTTTTACTGTAACTAGTATTCATTTGTGAATTCAGGACCATCTTGTAAGCAGGGAATGGTTGCACTAATGGTGTATTTTCAAATGTTCCTGACTAAAATTAAAAAATGTTACTACCATATGTCTGACTGAGACATCATTGTCAGGAGAAAATACATTTTGGCTTACATGTACAATGCAGACACATTAGTCATACATCAGTCAGCCCTGAGACATATGTGGAAGGTGGCAGAACTGGGAGCAATACATGGGTTTTGATCTCAGAGAGTAATCCATTCCAGAGGGATGAGTGGCATGGGTGAGAGAGCAAGAAGTTATCCTGGAGCAATAACATCTTTTTCTTGAGTGAGTGGAAAGTTGGTTGTGTCTAAGGAGAGAAACACCACATCCGACTGTAGGATGACAAACCTTTCTGTGAGAGGCCCCAAAGACTAGCACCAGTAGCAGGAATAACATGAGGCCCCATCTTCAGAAACTGATAGCAGCTGAAACATAGAAACATAGAATTTGATGGCAGATAAGGACCGCTTGGCCCAACTAGTCTGCCCATTTCCCTACCTAACAGATAAGTTGCGGATCCTAGTTAACCAACAGCCTACTTCCTCCTACCCCCCCACTACCCCACTAGAATTACCTTATGCCTTTCCCATACATTCTTGAATTCCCCCACTGTTTTTGACTCTATGACCTCCTCAGGAAGGCTGTTCCATGCAGCTACAACCCTCTCTGTGAAGAAATACTTCCTCGTATTACCTCTGAGCCATCCCCCCATCTTCAAATTGTGCCCCCTTGTTCTTGCACATCTCTTTTTCTGAAAGATGCCACCCTTTGGAATTTGTTGATTCCCATGAGGTATCTGAAAGTTTCTATCATGTCCCCCCTCTCCCTCCTTTCCTCGAGGCTATACATCTTAAGCTTCTTTAGTCTTTCTTCATATGTCATCTGGTGCAGACCCTGCACCATTTTGGTTGCCCTCCTCTGGACAGCCTCCACCCTGTCTATGTCTTTGTGGAGATGGGGTCTCCAGAACAGTACACAGTACTCCAGATGTGGTCTTACCAACTGTCTGTACAGAGGGCCAACAATTTCCTGTTTTCTTCTGGTGATGTCTCTCCCTATGCATCCCAGTATCCCCCCAGCTCTCCTTACTGCCTTCTCACATTGCTGGCCCACCTTTAGATAATCTGATATGACTACCCCCAGGTCCCTTTCCATTTTTTGTTGTTGTCAGTATCTCACCCCCATTGTGTACTCTTGCCCTGGGTTTTTGTTTCCAGGTGCATTACTTGCACTCTTTTCATTGAATCTAGCTGCCATACATTTGGCCATTCCTCCAACCTCAGCAAGTTCCTTTTCATCCCTTTCCACCCCACCTTGCGTATCAACCCTGTTGCAGATCATTGTGTCATCTGCAAAGGGACATACTTTCCCCTTCCAGTCCCTCTGCAATGTCACTTATAAAGACATTAAAAAGGACCAGACCCAGTACTAAACCCTGTGGTACCCCACTAGTAACCCTCCTTTCTTCACTGTGGGCTCCATTTACTACTACCTGCTGTGTCCTGTTGTCCAGCCAGTGTTTTACCCAGACTACCAACCTGGGACCCACTCCCAGACTGGCTAATTTGTTTATTAATCTTTTGTGCGGGACTGTGTCAAATGCCTTGCTAAAGTCTAGGTAGACCATGTCCACAGCCCCTCCCTGGTCTACTACTTTGATCACCCAGTCAAAGAAATCAATTAGATTTGTTTGACATGACCTTCCTGCTGTGAATCCATGCTGCCTTAGGTCCTGTGCCCCACTTTCTTCTAGGTACTCAACAATTCTTTCCTTCAGAAGTGATTCCATCATTTTCCCTACCACTGAGGTAAAACTGACAGGTCTGTAGTTTCCTGCCTCTGTCTTGCTCCCACTTTTGTGAAGGGAAATCACATCCACCTTTCTCCAGTCCTCAGGTACCACACCATCCTCCCATAATTTATTAAAAAGAGTAGTCAGTGGTGTTACTAGTTCTTCCCTTAGTTCTTTTAGAATTCTGGGGTGAATTCCATCAGGCCCCATTGCATTATCCACCTTCAGTTTAAAGAATTCTTTCAGAACCCTTTCTTCTGTGAGAGGACTAATATCAAACCCCCTATCCAGAGTGCTTCTATTGACTGGATTAGGTATCTCCCCCTGCTTTTCCATTGTAAATACTGAGCAGAAATATTTGTTAAGTATCCTTGCTTTTTCACTGTCTCTATCTGCCCAACCACCTTCCTCTTTATTCAGCCCCAGTATCCCCGGCTTAGTCTTTCTTTGCTCCCTAATGTACCTATAAAAGGTTTTATCCCCCTTCTTAACCGAGTTGGCTATCTTTTCCTTGGTTTGGACCTTTGCTATTCTGACTGCCTTACCCACTTCCTTCTGCTTTAACTGGTACAGTTCTCTGTCCTGCTCCTTCTGTGTTTCCTTATACTTCCTGAATGCTATCTTTTTCTCCCTTACCTTCCCCGCCACTTCTTTTGAGAACCATAGTGGTTTTTCCTTTCATTTTGATTTGTTTATTTGCTTCACACAAAGGCTTGTTGCCTCTGTGATGGCAGTTTTTTTTTAAACCTCTTTATTGAAATTTTGATGCAAGATACATACACACATACAGCCCAAAAAAGGAAAAAAGACCAGGCCCACACCCCAAAACTGGGTGTGGAAACTATGTACATCCCCTTAACTATATACAATCACAGTTACCCAATCAAACACCATACCCAAAGCTCCCAACACATTGTGGTGGACAAAAAATGTATGCACTACCCCCAACCCAAATTAGGCCCGGTTAGACCCTTCTACCTAACCACCTAGATTTTAAATAAGGTGAAAAAAAACCAAAAAACCCAGAAACACTAACCCAGCCCACCCATAGGTAACTGTGTCCCTAGGAAGAGAGAGAGAACCCCATATACCCGACCGCAGCAGAAACCTTGCAGTTAGGCAAACCCCCATACAAGGGAAAGAAAGTAAAATCTGTATAAGGCCTATCAGACCATCATCGCCCAGGTTCCATCACCAGAAAGTCCCATGAACCCTACAACATTGAAGATACTTCTCACTACTCCTCTTCAGACAGACAGACCCGAACCCTCGGACCTTTCAGCTGGATTGCATAGACCACCTCTAAGGTCTTCCAGATCCGGTTGTAAACCTTCTCCTTCCGTCCATCAGCATAAATAATCTAATTCTCTCTAAGACCTGTAAAGGTCCCTCACCCACTGATCATAATCATAAACTAAATTTTCCTTCCAATATGCTAAAACAAATGCTTTAACCACAGCTGACAATAGGGAGATATGATGCTTAGCCACACTCCCCCCAATCCTTCCCAGATCCCCTAGAATACATATCTCGGGACTAATATATTCCGAATAATCTAACACCAGGTCCATTTTATCCACAATCTGACCCCAAAGTGGCTGAATCCGAGAACAATTCCAAAAAATATGCAAGCGGTCCCCTGGGAGCAAACCACAACGAAAACATAGGTCTGTCTGTCTGAGATTTCTGGAGCATAATTTAACAGGGGTATAGTAAATATTTGAACAAATAAAAAATTGCATCATATTATACTTCAGTATAGGCAGGACATTCATGTTTCCAAACTTCAGACCAGTTAGGCCTCTGGGGGAATAAAGCTTTCTCCCAATATACAATTTGAGACTCCGTATCTGAACCCATATAGTCTATTAATACCTTATAGACTTTGGAGAGAGGTGCTGTGAAAGATCAATCCCTTTAAATTAACCAGAAAACATGGACTCTTCCCCTATCCTTGTGGTCCGTAGAAACTTCTGAAGTAAGTTGGTGATCTGGAACTTCTTAAAAATCCCATCCTTTAGCTTGAGTTGGCAAAAACTTTGCCTCAACTACCAATTCTCGACGGAGAGATCCTGAAGCATTAGTTCCCACTGACCCCTCAAGATATTATTACCCAGGCGAAAATTAGGATTTCCCACCAGGGGCTATTCCTCTGCCCTTTTCTGAGCTTTCTTCTGGGCTGGAGTCAGCCACTCCCACCAAGCTCTAACAGATTTATATATTGGAGAGTGCCTACCTATGCCCAGCAGAATCTCCGGGTCCACATGTATTAATGCCCCTGGCCGGAGCTTAGCCCTTTCCAGGAGTAGTTGCTCAATCTGTAGCCAGGTGGGTGTATATTCCCCTTCACGAGGACTGCCGTCCCATCAGCCCATATATCCTAATTGACCTGCCACATAGTAAGTGAACAAATCAGGGAGCTTCACCCCACCCTTGGAATAAGGAAGACTTAAAATCTTGTGCTTCCTCCTGGGAGGTTTGAATCCCATAGAAATCCGAGATAATCTTTGGATGCCAACAAATCTAATCCTAGGAATAGGATAAGGGGAGAGACAAATAGGATACAGCAGGAGAGGCAAAAGATTCATTTTAACAAGACCCAACCTAGCAGTGAAATTCAACGGAAGCCTCCTCCATCTTACAATATCCTGTTTAACTTTAGCCACAATATTGCCCAGGTTCTCATCCACCCCATCCTCAGACCTAGCCATGATCCAGATCCCGAGATACTTGATTTTGTCAGATGCCCAATTAACTCGGAAATGTTCGAAATCTGCCCTATGAGTATGCACTGTAAGCGGAAGGACCTGGGTTTTAGCCAGGTTTAGCCTATAATTGGTGACCTTAGAGAACCTACCAATGATTCCCAGGGCACACTGAAAACTCTCTGCTGGATTAGATAGATGTAGCAAAATATCATCAGCAAAGACTGACATCTTAAGCTCTAACCCCAAGACCTCAATCCCTTGTACCCCAGTGTCCTTCAAGAGGGCCCTTAGAAGAGGTTCAAGATAGATGTTAAAAAGAATTGGCGAAAGGGGGCACCCCTGCCTCGTTCTATTCTTAAGAAGAAACTCCTTTGAGAGATATCCATTGCATAGAACTCGAGCAGTAGGAGATTCATAAAGGTTTCTAAGGCCCCTTAAGAAAACCTTGGAAACCCCATCCTATCCATTGTAAGGAAGAAATTGGTAGAAACACGTTGACGCCTTCTCGGCGTCAAGCGCAATTAATGCCATAGCCGAGTCGGAGAAAGCGCTCTCTCTAAGATAGGATGGAGTTTCCTTAAAGCATCAGGGGCCCCCTCCCTGGCATAAACCCCACCTGCTCTGGCTAATCAGATGTGAGGCAACCTTGAGAACCCTATTAGCTAATATCTTGGTAAGAATCTTAATATCTTGATTAATTAAAGCTATGGGCCTATAGTTGCCTGGCAAATGCTTGGGCTTATCTGGTTTGGGGATCAAGGTAATATAAGCCTGGTATAATGGAGGTGGGAATTCCTTCCTGCATGATGCCTAAGAAAAGCTCTTCCAACAGAGGTAGTAAGGTCTCAGCATGAGCTTTATAGAAACTAGCCGAGAGGCCATCAGGTCCCGGAGCCTTCCCATTGGGCAAGTCCATGATGACCTCCCAAATTTCCCTGCGTGATATCGGTGGCCAGGACCAGACCTGTTCCAGGCTCAAACTTGGAAGAGGTATTCCCTCCAAAAGTCTTCAATTTCGCTACTGAGCACTGTCCCATCTTGATATATTGCGCATAATAGTTGGCAAAGGCATCAGCCAAACCCTTGGCTCTGAGATGAACTCATCACCAAATTTCACAGCCACAATCATTCTTTCCGCCTCCCGCTCTTTAATACTATGGGCCAATATCCGGCCGGGCCTATCCCCCTGCAGTAAGTACTTAGCGTTCAACCTCCGTGCCCAGGAGTCCACCTGATAACCAAGTATACCCCTATACTCCTCCTTTAGGTCTCTCAGCCCCCTATCTATCTCTTCAGAGGTACCTTCTAGCGGCGCCATTGATTTAATGGCCCCTAGTATAAACTCCTCACGAGCCCTATTCAACTTATTCAGCCTGGCAGTATATTCCTGAACCCAGCCCCTATACAACACCTTACAAAGAGGCCAGGCTAAATTCCTATCCTCGAGAGTTGGAATCTGCATCTGAATAATTTCTTTAAGTTTACCCTCCATCTTGAGTAAAATCTTATCGTTCACTAGCACCCTGTCATCCAAATGCCAACGAACTGGCCTGGGAGGAATATTGTCCAGTCTCCATACCAACTGTACTGGGGAGTGGTCAGAAAGAATCCTGTCAAAAGTGTGCAGACCTACAACCCCCCTTAAAACCTCCCTATTGACCAAAAAAAAGTCAATCCTGGAAAAAACCTTGTGAGCCCCTGAATAAAAAGTCATCTCGGTCTCACCTTTCCTGTAGATCCGATATGGATCCACCAAAGCAGTACCCTCCAAAAATCTAAGCAGTGCCGCATGAGGGGGACTAGAAAGATTGATGGGGGTGGAATCCTATCCATGCTATTGTCCAAACAAATGTTCCAGTCACCCGCCAAAATATAAGGACCCTGAGGGAGCGCAACCATATCAGCCTCCAGCGAGGCAAAAAATTCCGAGTTAGCCAGGGTGGGCCCATAAATAGAGGCACACACCAATGGGCTACCCAAACACAAACCCACACGAGCCCCCTGCCATCCTCCTCGAGGTTCGCCCTCAATCTCAAAGGAAGCCTTTCCTGATTAGAGTGCCACCCCACCCGACACCCTCGCAATGCCAGACCCAAACACTTTACCCACCCAGCCTTTCTTAAGCAAATGTAGTTCCTCAGTCAGCAAGTGGGTTTCCTGAAGAGCTGCTACATGAACCCCAACTGATTAATATGTCTAAGAATGACTAATCTTTTCCTCCTACCCTGGACCCTAAAATTCCATGACAAAATTCTAAGTGACCCCATCTAACCCTTCCACACCCTGGGACCATCCCCTATGGCTTTTAGAGGCCTTAGAAACACATGGCTTAGTTTCTCTCTTTCCCACCCCGAACCCCTATAAACTACCCTGATCCTTGATCGCCCTCCTAAATCCGTCCGGAGCGTGCATGAGCCGCATCCTGGGTCTCCCTCAGTCCCGAGTCCATACATGAATTCCTTCAAAACCTGCCTTTCCCTGCCTCCTCTTAAAGCCAGTTCCCAAAACCCCACCCTCTGAAACATTAATGAAAACTAATATCACCAGCAAGCCATTGCCTTCTTGACTTTTCAATACCCCAACCTGTAACAAGAAAGAAAAAAAAAAAGGGGAAAGTCCAGCAGGCAACAAATCAGTCCCTTGAGGCCTCAAAGTCTCTTTTGCATAGTCCTGGACATCCGCTTCTATCTCGTCTTATGGTTCAGGTCACTGACTTAAATAGGTCAGGTAGTTCCACCTTGAGACTTTCTAAAGCTTCCTCTGCCGAGAGGTATTTTCTGTCGCCTTTCTCCAACTTAACCACCAAGGTAGCAGGGTATTGTAGCCTGAATTTCAGACCCGCCATATAGAGCTTCTTCTTGATGCCCGCGTATTCCTTCTGCTTCTCCCTCACCGAGGGGACTAGATCCTGAAACAGCCACACCGAAGCCCCATTCCAATGCAGATTTCTATTAGCCTTGGCTTTCATCAGAACATAGATTTTTCCTTGTAGTTTAGAAATCTCAGTTATGATTACTCTAGGCCTCGTGCCGGGGTTCTCTCAGTGCCCGATGGGCCCTTTCCAGGTTGTAACAGTCACCAAACGAGTGGGCTCCAAACAACTAAGCAGCAGATCCTGCATGAAGGCAACACAGTCCAAGCCCTCAGCCCTCTCAGGTAGCCCAGCCAGTATTAAGTTATTCCTCCGACTTCTTGCCTCTTGGTCCTCTAGACGATCCTCTAACTTTCTCACTTGTCGTTTCACATTAATCATATCCTGATCCAAGGTAGAAGATTTCCTCTCCTGTGACCCGACTCTGGCTTCCAGATCCCCATTCTCTGAGAAAGCGCATGAAGAGCAGGTTTCAAAATGGTGAAGTCAGTTACAAGTCCCCTCAGGAGCTGCTTAATCTCTAGGATGTCTTCTGAAGTGGACTGGCCCTCCAGGATCTCCCCCCTCAAGGTCTCCGCGTCATCTGGGACAGGGGAATGGGGCTTAGAGCACTTGGCAGCCGGGGATCTTGCTGCAAGAGGCTCGGGGCTGCACGACTGCGTTTCGGCCATATTCGGCTGCCAAGATGCCGAAATAAAAAGCGGTACTCCTCCGACGTCCGATCGGCCCCCAAAACAGATCGCAAGCAACACTGAGTCACCGGTCAGGTAAGTGTGCCTTCTAGACAGAGGTATGGCCCCAAAAGCAGGAAAAAAGAAGCTAAATCGATCACGGGACTCGGGATCTTCGGGGAAGACGTCTGTTCCTCGCTAGCTCATCACGTGACCTCCCTGTGATGGCAGTTTTGATGTTTCCCCATTGTTGCTCCACCCCACCTTCTTACCTGTTTGCTAGTGCGTTTCTGAGGCACTCTCCCATTTTGACAAAATCAGCCCTCCTGAAGTTCAGTACCTTCACTTTTGTGTGGCTTGACTCTACAGCTAAATTTATTGTGAACCACACTGTTTTTATGGTCGCTTGTTCTGAGATGGCTACCCACTTCAAGATAAGAGATCTTCTCTCCATCCCCATTTGAGAGTACCAGGTCTAAGGTTGCTCACTCCCGAGTGGGTTCCAAAACTAGCTGTCTGAGGCATGCCCCCTGTAGGGCATTGAGAATGGCCCTGCTCTTGGATGTGACTGCGGCAAAGGTGCTCCAGTTAACATCTGGCATATTCAGGTCCCCCATCAGCAATATCTCCCCTTTCTCTGCCATCTCAAGGATGTCTTCTATCATTTCCAAGATCATGAAGTAATTAAGGAGCCTTTAAGCCACACCCAATGTGGTTGTATGTAAAATGAATGGCCCTGTGCAGATGTGTGAGGACTATTGAACACTTGAAAGGAGTATTGTCTTTGACCAATACACCATGCCAAGGGTACAGAATGCCTTGCAATATCTGAAAAGAAGCATGTGGTTCAGTATTCTTGACCTGTGCAGTAGGTATTACCAGATACCAATGGCCAAGGGAGACTGTGAGAAGACAGTATTCATCTTCCCACTTGGCTTCTAGGAATTTCTGGGAATGTCACAAGGAATTTCTTGTACCTTAGCCATGTTTCAGTGCCTTATGGAATGGGTCATTGAGGACATGAATCATTTTGAATGCTTAGTACACCTAGATGATGGGATTTTATTTTTGGGGGGGATAGATGCTTGAAGCGTGAGAGACTTGTTTATTTAAAGGTCTGGACCAGCTGAAGGAGTTCCAGCTCAAACTGTATATTAACAAGTGACAATTCTTTCAGCATTCAATTAAATAGGTTGCGCACATTATCAGAGAAAAGAGCATCAGTTCTGATCTCAGTAAGGCAGAGGCCCTCGCCACCCTGCCATGGTCTAAGAATCTGAAGAACGTAAAGTGCTTCCTTGGGTTCTGGGGTTACTACTGATGCTTTATAAAGTACTACATTTGAGTGACATGCCCATTGTTGAACGTGACCCAGGGCTACCCTCTTACTTACAAGCAGAGACCATCACATACGAAAACTGCTGAGTCCAAGAGTTACTTCAAAGTCCATGAGTCATTTGAACTGTGTTGGAATGGCTCCTGCAAATGAGCCTTCGGGTAGATCATCAATCAGTTCAGATTGAACAAGTAACAGTATTTAAATATCTAGGCCTGACCCTTGATCCCCAACTCAACTATGAACACCATATTACAGAAATGTAAGGCTATGCCTGGAGTTCAGTGGCCAAGCAGCCAGCCACTCCCACTTCCTGAGCTATATAAGCAGTTCCTCTAAGCCTCACTGTGAAGCATTTTGTCTTTGCAGCCAAAGGCTCTGCTGGTTTGTCCTCTGAGCTGGTTAGGCCTCCCTGACTGGCTGAGGCCTGCCCCCCCCCACTCCTGCTTGTCTCTGCTGGGCTTCTGCGCTTATTTCTCTACTTCTGGTTTGTATTTTGCCTTCAGCTGTGTGTGCTTCCTTCCCTTTTTTTTGGGGGGGGGGCTTTGTTTCTCAGCTCCTAGCATACTGCTACTCCAGAGCTCATGCTGCTTGCTTTTGCTTACTCACAACTCAAATTACTTGCACAGCACCTCCTAGCATTCTGCTACCCAGAGCTCATGCTACTGCTTTCACTTACCTACAACTACAACCATTGCTGCTGACTGTTTACTTTAATTACTATTGTACCCAGTGCCTGTGTTTTAACACTGTGCTCGCCACACTCAAACTACTGCAATGCAACTGCATTCATTACCTGTGTGTTTCAGCTCAGCCATAGCTGCGTCATGTTGCATACTCAATTCTTTTCACCTGACACAGTTTACTCTGACCCTACCTGTGCTTCTCATTTTACTTGCAGCTTCCCTGCACTGCCTGGCTACACCTGCTTTCAAGCATTATCTCCCTGTTTTATTGCACTGATAACTCTGAGGTCAGCCAACTAGCTCCCACTGAGGCTGTTAATATAGCTTGATATTAAAAATCTGTCTTCGCCGCTGAAAATCCTCAGAGTCTGTCACCTTGATTTGGCTTTGTACTGTCTGGCTGGCTTGCTCTCAATTCAGTTGTTTAATTGCTATACAAGTTTGATATGCTTAGAAACATAGAAACATAGAATTTGATGGCAGATAAGGGCTGCTTGGCCCGCCTAGTCTGTCCATTTCCCTACCTGATGGATACGCTGCAGATTCTAGTTAATCAACAGCTTACTTCCACCTACCCTCCACTAGAATTGCCTTATGCCTGTCCCATGCATTTTTGAATTCTGCCACTGTTCCTGACTTCACAACCTCCTCAGGAAGGCTGTTCCATGCATCCAAAACCCTCTCTGTGAAAAAATACTTTCTAACATTACCTCTGAGCTGTCCCCATCTTCAAATGTTGCCCCCTTGCTCTTGCACATCTCTTCTTCTGAAAGATACTACCCTCTTGTATTTTAATTCCCTTGAGACACTTGAAAGTTTCTATCATGTTCCCCCCTTTCCTCAAGGGTATACATATTAAGCTGCTTTAGTCTCTCCTCGTATGTCTTCTGGTGCAGACCCTGCACCATTTTGGTTGCCCTCCTCTGAACAGCCTCCACTCTGTCTATGTCTTTGCGGAGATGGGGTCTCCAGAATTGCACGCAGTACTGCAGATGGGGTCTCACTAACTGTCTTTACAGATGGATAACAACTTCCTGTTTTCTACTGTTGATGCCTCTCCCTATGCATCCAAGTATCCCCCCAGCCCTCCTTACTGCCTGCTCACATTACTTGCCCACCTTTAGGTCATCTGATATAATTACTCCTAGGTCTCTTTCAATTTTTGTTGTTGTTATTAACTCACCCCCATTGTGTACTCTTCCCCTGGGTTTTTGTTTCCCAGATGCATTACCTTGCACTTCTTTGCATTGAATCTGAGCTGCCACTTATTTGACCATTCCTCCAACCTTGCCAAGTCCCTTTTCATTCTTTCCACCCCACTTTGTGTATCAACCCTGTTGCAGATCTTTGTGTCATCTGCAAAGAGACATACCTTTCCTTCCAGGTGCTCTCCAATGTCACTTATAAAGACATTAAAGAGGACCAGTCCCAGTACCGAACCCTGTGGTACCCCGCTAGTTACCCTCCTTTCTTCACTGTGAACTCCTTTTACTATTACTCTTTGCGTCCTGTTGTCCAGCCAGTTTTTTGTCTACGCTACCACCTTGAGACCCACTCCAAGGCTGGCTAACTTGTATATTAATCTTTTTTGTGAGACTGTGTTGAATGCCTTGCTAAAATCTAGGTAGGCCATATCCACAGCACCTCCATGGTCTACTACTTTGGTCACCCAGGCAAAGAAATCTATTAGGTTCATCTGACATGACCTTCCTGCTATGAAACCATGCTTCCTTGGGTCCTGTGCCCCACTGGCCTCTAGATACTCAACAATTCTTTCCTTCAGAAGTGATTCCATCATTTTCCCTACCACTGAAGTCAAACTAACTGGTCTGTAGTTTCCTGCCTCTGCCCTGCTCCCACTTTTGTGAAGTGGAATCACATTTGCCCTCCTCCAGTCCTCAGGTACCACCCCATCCTCCCATGATTTGTTAAAAAAGAGTAGTCAGTGGTGTTACTAGTTCTACCCTTAGTTCTTTTAGAATTCTTGGGTGAATCCCATCAGGCCCCATTGCTTTGTCCACCCTCAGTTTCAAGAATTCTTTCAAAACCTTTTCTTCTGTGAATGGACTGGTATCGACCCCCCTATTCAGACTTACTCCCTTGTTTGGTTTCGGTACCTTCCCCTCCTCTTCTGTTGTGAATACTGAGCAGAAATATTCATTCAGTATCCCTGCTTTTCCACTGTCACACTCTACCCACATTTCCTCCCCTTTATTAAGTCTCTGTATCCATCCTTTGGTCTTTCTTCACTCCCTAATGTACCTATAAAAGGTTTTATCCCACTTCTTAACTGAGTTGGCTATCTTTTCCTGTTTGTGCCTTTGCTATTCTGACTGCCTTCCCTGCCTCCTTCTGCTTTAATTGATAAGGTTCTCTGCTCTACTCCTTCTGTGTTTCCTTATATTTCCTGAATGCTATCCTTTTCTCCTTAACCATCCCTGCCACCTCTTTTGAGAACCAGAGTGTTTTTTTCCTTCATTTTGTTCTGTTGATTTGCTTCACACAAAGGCTTGTTGCCTCTGTGATGGCTGTTTTGATTATTCCCCATTGTTCCTCCACCCCTCCTTCTTGCCCGTTTGCTAGTGCTTTTCTGAGGCACTCTCTAATTTTCCCAAAGTCAGCCTTCCTAAAGTCCAATACTCTTGTTTTTGTCTGGCTTGACTCTATGACTGTGTTTATTGTGAACCACACTGTTTGGTGGTGATTTGTTCCCAGATGGCTACCCACTTCTAAATCTGAGATCCTTTCTCCTTCCCCATTTGAGAGTACCAGGTCTAAGATTGCTCCCTCCTGAGTGGGTTCCAACATTAGCTGTCTGAGGCATGCCCCCTGTAGGACATCAAGAATGACCCTGCTCTTGGACGTGCCTGCAGCAAAGGTACTCCAGTTAACATCTGGCATATTCAGGTCCCCCATCAACAATATGTCCACTTTTTCTGACATTTTAAGGATACCTTCTATCATTTCCTTGTCCATTTCCTTCCCCTGAGATGGGGGTCTGTACACAACCCCCATGCAGATCGTGGTGCCATTTCTGTCTCCAGGGTGACCCATAGTGACTCATCAACTTCCTGTTTACTCTTTTAGTTCTGTTGCTTTAATCCCTTCCCTTATATAGAGAGCTACTCCTATTCCTCTTTTACCCACCCTGTCCCTCCTGTAGACTGTGTATCCTGGTATGTTGACATCCCACTCATGGTTCTCTGTGTACCATATTTCAGTGACTGCCACAATATCCAGGCATCCCTCTTCCATCAACTCCACTAGTTCAGGGAGCTTGTTGCACAGACTGCAGGCATTGGTACTCATCACCTTCCATTTATTTTTTATGGCCTTACCCCTTTTAGACCCATCCCTGTCCTTACTGCCTTTTTCTGCATTTATCCCTGTCCTGCTCCCTACTGACTTATCTACCTAGGTGTTTACTTTTCTAACTACTGTGTTTTGTGGGGGGAGGCTGGAATTTCCCTGCTCCTTTTCAGTGCCTCCCCCCTTGGCTAGTTTAAATGCTTGCCAACGAAGCATTGAAACCTGTCTCCTAGGATCCTGGTTCCCCCCCTGGAGATATACAGACCATCGCACCAGTATAAGCCTGCATTCCTCCAGGTGGCTCCCTAGTCCCCAATGAAGCCAAATCCCTGAGCTCCACACCAGTTTTTCAACCATTCATTGACTCTCATGGTGTGGAATACCCTAGCATCATCCTTGCCATAGACAGGCAGCACCTCCGAGAAGGTTACCATACATGCTACTTGTCTAAGGCCCCTCCCCAACTCCACAAACTTCTCTTGCACCACTCTGATCCCATTCACAGCCAGATCATTTGTCTCTAGGTGGACAATGTTATCTAGCTCCCTCCCTCGTGCAGCTGCTCCTGTGATCCTGAGGATTCACTTCCTGTCCCTCTGAGCCGTGGTGCCAGGCAGGCACTTTACCTCCCTATCCCCTTCCTCACTCACTTCAACTCCCCTAATGATCGAGTCCCCCACCAGGAGTTGTTTCCTTCCCCTGTGGGGACTCGTGCCACCCTCCTGTGGGTCTCCTTTGTAAAGGATCCCAGCATCCTCCTTGGTCTCCACTGCAGGTGCCTCCATAGAGGAACCACTGTTTGCCAGAACAGCATATGAATTGTGGAGAGGTACAACTGGAGGGATGCACCTCTGTTCCACCATCCTCTCCCTCCCTGAGCCCACCTTGGTCTAACTGCTCCTCTTTCTTGGTAACCTCTGAGGTAATGGTGGTGGCCCTGGTGGTCCCTGTTGGGGGAAGAGGTTTCACAAATCCTAGCCAGGTCAGCCTGGAGACAGGCAACCTCCTCCCTCAAACCAGAGAGGTGCCTGCAAACAGGGCAGCATCACAGCCTCCAGAATGTCTCCCAGAACACTGCTGCCCCACAGCCATTGCACTGCACCACTCCCATCTTGGCTTATTTTGTGTCCTCTCTCCTGTTGCTTTGTATGCTTACTGTCTCCTCCCTCTATGTATTTTTACACTTACTTTCCTACTGCCTATGTGCCCTTACAACTCTCACCCTTCTTGTTCTGGGACAGGAACTTCCTGTAGTCTTCAGTAGTCTCATTCTTCCATGCTTGGATTCAGACCTCCAGCAGCCAGGGGGGAGAAAGAGTTATTTTTTAGGTTCCTTCAAGGTTGATGAAACTAATGTATCTCAGTGATCCTTCCCTTCCTACTGCCAAACAGGAAGTTCCTGTTGTCAGTCAAATCCAGTGGCTATAAAAGTAGAACTGGCGTTGGGTGGAGGGGTGGGAAGGAGGGCAATTAGTAAAACGTCTGCAGTTCTAAACTGCTGTATCTTGCTCTGAAACCAAAGTTCTCTTCTGTCAAAAACAGCAGGAAGCTGTAATTGGAAACAGCTGCTTTTGTACTCCTAAGCTGCTAAGCCACACCCCCAATTAGCCTCAGCCTCTGCTCTGACTCAATAAATTAAGTTGATACAACTCCCTTCCTCAGAAAAACATAATGACTTTCTTTTTTCCTTTTTTTTACTTAAATGAGACCCTCTTCTTCTAATAAAGTATATGTTTGCTTAATCCAAACAGGTACTAACTCCTGCTGAGATAGAAGTGATTTATCAGTAAAAAATCTGTAGTTCTAGACTGCTGTATCTTGCTTTGAAACCAAAGTTCTCTTATGTCAAAAACAGCAGGATGCTGTTTACCTATCATGATTACTGCTTACCGACCTATATGCAGGTCTACACCTGCTTACGCGGCTGTTACTCCTCACTTACACAATCCATTACTTCATGCATACTGCCATACCTTCAGCTTCAGCCTGGAATTCTGCTGCACTCGATCTGCATACGACCTTGCAAGGTCTCAGCACTCCGTGCTCATTATGATCTCAGCATGCTGTGCTCATTCAGCTCACCAGCTTCAGCTCTCAATCAATTTCTGGGGCATGCCAGCCATTCTAATTTGGTGCAGGGTTCCTGCAGCCAACGGTCTCACTCTGCATTTAGTCTGCATCATCGAGCGTGTCCAACTTAAGGCGGGATCCTTCTCACCTGGCCCATAGCTGGGAATGTCCTTGCCCCGGGCTTGGCTTTAGCTGCCTGCTACACGACAGCAGCTCCTGGTGTAGAATTTAAGACTAATGGTGAGGGGTGGTTATGACAATCTCCTTTGGCTCTAGTGTTCCACTAAAATGGTTGGCCATTGACTTCAGTGGTTTCCCTAGCAAGGCACCTTCACCATATTCTCCCTATGACTGCCTCTGGTTCACCTGGTTTGATTTAGGGGGGGTAGGCCAGGTGAGTGCCTCAGCAGTTGTTGCTCTCCTCCTGTGCTTTGGATGTACATATTGTTGCAGAGTTTTCTCGCAACCTTCCATGACATTCCCTCTAGAGGGTTTGAGTGAGAGCCTCCCTCCAAATTGGAATATTTTCCACCTCCCTTTAATTGGGTTTTCCAAATTGCAGCTGCAGAGCCGTCACTAAATAAACTCTCCCAAGCCTGGAGGGAAGGCGACCTAGGCCTTGGATCCCCAGAGATTTCCTCCTCATGGGTTTTTTTCTCTCCTCCATTGCCTCAGGTCATAACTCTTAGTTAGCATAGTAGTGTCCCCTAGTTTCTTTAGGTAGGTTCCATTGTTGGATGGAGGTGGAGGATGTCCTGCCACTCCCTCTCCCCATAGGGGATCCCCTTCTCTCAAGCAAGCCATCAGTATCATGCTATGCAAACCTGGGCTGTTACTACGACAAGTGAGCATATCATTGCATTATCAAACTGCCTATGCTTCTCTACTACTACGTTACAGTTACTGCTTCTATGTCACTGTTGCTGCTTGCATTATGCTTTGTGTTGCCTCCTTTTTGGGGATGATACTACATTTTTTGGGGGGATTCCTAAGGTACCTTTAGCCATGGGAACTGTCCCATGGCACCTCTAGGGGTGGAACCCTCTCCGAGAGTTCCTTGCCATCGTACCCCTACAGGGTGGTAATTCCTCTGGAATAGAGAGTGCGAATGGCCAAAACCAAACTAACACAGTTGTACAAGCATAACACTATACTGGCTGCGTAGGTCAGTGAAATGTAAGGCTATGCCTGGAGTTTAGTCAAGCAGCCAGCCACTTCCACTTCCTGAACTATATAAGCAGTTCCTCTAAGCCTCAATATGAAGCATTTTTTCTTTGCCCCACCATCCTCCCCTCCTCCTCCTCCAGTGGTAGCACTCTCTCCTTAGGGGGATTCCTAAGGTACCTTTAGCCATGGGAACCAAACTAACACAGTTGCACAAGCATATCACTATACTGGCTGCGTAGGTCAGTGAACTAATAGGTAGACTTCATCAGAGATTGGGCTTATTATATTGAATAAAGAGGAATCTTACATTGGAAACTAGGCATATTCTAATGCATAGTTTGTTGTTCTCTATAATACAATATGGCTCTTTAATATATTCATATTACATGGATAGAATGCTTACTAAACTCCGGATGACGTTTATCCCTGGTTGAACTTTTTCAGTTTAGATCCTTACTTTTTTTGCACAAGATTCAGTTGGGTTTGTTACCAAATAGTATTATAATATTATTTCCCAAAAAAAACAATTGTACTACTTATACTAGAATGCAATGCAGTAATACCTTCAAAATTCCCTATTATTACACTGTACTTGCCCAAGATTCACTAAACTTTACCAATATGATACAATACTATACAATAAACTACCAAGTTAGTTGTATTGCTAGTTGCCCAAAGTTATCCACTTTCAAGATAAATCTCAGAAATCACATGCTGACTAATTCTATTTGTAAGTGTTTTACATGACTTCTTAATTTAGTATTTATTGTTTCATGTGATGTTAGAACTGTTCATGTATTGTTAGTTTTCTTGTATTGCAATTGTCTATGTTTCAACTGGACATCTGTGAAAATGGACATTTCCACCCTCAGGCCTTTCAGTGTAAAATAAAAATGAAATAAAATGAAATTAGTTGACTCATTCACCCCATTTGCATTTGCTGACCCGAGTGCATACACATTGCACACAGATGCCAGTCTAAGTGGTTTCCGAGCAGTTCTTTATCAGCAGTACCAAGGAATGAGTGCATGACACTTGCAAGCAAATGTTTAATGTCATCTGAAAAGAACTACCCAGTTCACACACTAAAGTTCATAGCACACAAGGAAAAAAATCTGAGCAGCTTTCTGAGAAGTGTTTTAAAAGAACCTTTAACAACTCCTTTACGTTTTCTCCCCATGCAATCTGGATCCCTTCAGATAAAAACACAAATTACTGTTAAAATATTTAAATACTGGATTAAGACTATGAATATACCCTCATCACATTTATCTAATATTTGTTGGAAATTCATTTAATTGACTATAGAGCTTTTAACTGGAGGAGACATACACAGTTACTCTGTTGAAAATTTCTTATTTGACTCAATTAAAGAAAGGCTTGTGGATATTGTTAGGCACTATGGTATGTCACTGGTGAATCAAACTAGATTTGTGGTTTGCTATCCTTTAATTAAGAAATCCCATCTTTGGAAAAAATATTTGGACCACCTTTAAGCCCCATTACAACACTATGCATTTAGAAGAGCTCCCTACATCAGTCCTGTTTGGTATAAAGTTCCTTTGCCATCACCTACTGCACATATCCATGCAATAATAGAGATACTAAGACTATCCACCATGTTTTGGGGGGAAGGGGTCTGCCACCTCTATGCTGCTCTTAGGCCAACATTTTTGGGGCATTTTTTATCCAGATCTAGTTTCAATGGAAGTTTACTCATCTGGTAAAGGTGATTATGGAAGTACCTTTTTACAGCACTCCAAGTTCTTACTCATGGGTTTAATGACATCTTCTTGTAGGCTGATGCACAAAGAATTTGAAAGTCAGAAATCCAACCCACTCCACCCCTTGTTTTGGTGCGGTTTGCCAGTGTGAAGACTTTCCCTAGCTGGTCCTACAATACCAATAATTAATTTGACAGCATAGTGCAATACTGGTCAAGAAACGGGCATAGCCAGCAATATGGGAATATCTGAGGCCAAATTTTGATTTCTTTAATATGGAATCAATTATACATCCATAACTACCTTTTCAGATTGTCATTCTGCAACATGCATTCATACACTTTAATCTTATTTCCAGTCAGTAATAGTGCCTTGCAGAATGCAGAATTCCTCTGGTGGAATTAGTACAGAATGACTGTACTGTGGGTGGAATTTCCACTGGAATTTCGCTTGTTCCCCTGCAGAATTCTGCCTACTGTGATACGTGGAATAATATTCCTCAGAACAGCAATTTTTCCACAGAAAATTATTCCACAACAAGCTCCATGAAAAATATTGAGATCCACAGAATAATATTCTGCAGAACAGTGAGTTTTCCACAGAAAATCATTCTGCAACTATTTTATGCTGCAGAATTCCACCATTCCATTTCCGGCAGAATTTGGCAGAATTTCAGCAGCATTTTGAATATTGTGCAGAATTTCATTCTGCCAGAATTGGAAAATTCCGCACAGCACTATCAGTAATTCTAATCAGTCCCCTACCAGGGGATTGTCCTGCCGCATACATTTTATACTATCCTTCTTGCTCCTCATCAGGCGGGATATGGAGTGCTGTAAAAAGGTGCTTCCATAATCATCTTTACCAAGTGAGTAAACTTCCATTATCCTCTGCACCCTTTTACAACACTCCAAGTCCTTGCACATTAGTGATTAAGAAGCAGTACCCTTTGTTGTTTGGGTGGCATGAGGATGAGGCAGTGAAAATACTGTCTATAGGACTACCCTGCCAAATCTGGACTTGTCCTGGCCCCAAGTGTCCAGCCAATAATATCTTGTACAGGAATGCAGAGTAGACCAGGTGACCATTGCACAGATCCGTGCCACTGAGGCAGAATTATGGTCTATCCATGAGGTGGCTATGACTCTAATAGAATGGACTTAAAGTGAACCAGATGTGGGTGACCTGATGCCTTGTCAGCTCCATTTACAGCCTTCCTCAACCATTTCATTATGTTGGGCCTTGAGGCCAGCAAACCTGTAATCAGTCTTGAGGTTAGGATGAACAACCTCTCCATCTTCTGGATGGAGGATGTTCATTCCAGTTATGTTCTGACAGCTCTAGTGGGATCTAATAACTGTAATGCTCTCTGTTGGGTGTCCTCTGTATGAGGTTGAAAGGTAGGCAAAGAAATGTCCTGGGCCATGTGAAACAGAGATGATACCTTAGGTAAAAAGGAAGGTATAGTCTTCAGAACCATCCTGTGTGGCTAAATGGAGAGGAAGGGCTCAAAACAGGCTAGCTCCTGCAGTTCGCTGGTTCTCCTGGTGAAGCATGTTGCCACCAGAAACACCACTTTCCAGATCAAGGTGTCTAAGGGAATAAAGGTCCACACAAAGAGCACTCAGAGGCAAATATCACTGCAAAATGCTCAGTAGTTTATTTGGGCTGACAGCCCAAATAAACTACTATGCGTTTTGCAGTGATTTGTGCCTCCAAGTGCTCTTCGTGTGGACCTTTTTGACTATGGGGTAGCAACCCTCCATAGAGCACCGGCCTCCTGTCTGTTCATGGCAGCTTTCTTTTCTAAAGGACTTTCTTTAAGGGAATAGATTGCAGCAGTTTGAAAGGCTTTCTGGTGAAGGCATCCAATACCAGGTTTAGCTGCCATGGTGCCACCATGGTCTTCTGTCTGGGTTCAATGTTTACTGCTACTGCTGCTTTGATGAATGACTGGACTAAGGGGTATACACCTGGGTAGTGGCCATCTACTTTCCCCTAAATTGCCTCTATGGCTGCAGCTTTCACTCTCAGTGAGGTGGTCAATAGTCCTTTACTGAAACCATCCTGTGGAAAGTCCAAAATATGTACAATTGAACAGTCCTGAGGTTGCAGTTCTTTTGCTATACACCAGTTGTGGAATGTGGCCCAGTGTCTCTGGCATGTGGTGTTGGCCAAGGGTCTGCGAGCTTGCAATAAAGTGTTTGTCACCCTATGTGGGATACCCAGTGCTAGCAGTTTATTACTTTGAAACATAGAAACATAGAAGTCGATGGCAGATAAGGACTGCAAGGTCCATCCAGTCTGAGCATTTCTTTTTCTACCTTATGAATGTGCCATAGGCCATTGCTCTGTCATTGGCCTATCTATTCATACTCATCTGTATTGCTTCTTTATGCCTATCCCATGCCTGTTTGAAGCCCTGCACTGTATTCATATCCACCACTTCCTGAGGTAGGCCGTTCCATGCATCCACCACCCTTTCTGTGAAAAAGAACTTCCTCACATTACCCCTTAATTGGCCTCCCTCTAATCTCATGCTGTGTCCTCTTGTCCTGCTATTTTTCTTATATTGAAACATGTTAGACTCTCTCACCTTGTTAATGCCCTTAAGGTGTTTGAATGTTTCAATCATATCACCTCTCTCCCTCCTTTGCTCTAAGGTATACATATTGAGTTCAGTTAATCTGTCCTCATATCTTTTCTGTTGCAGTCCCTGCACCATTTGGTTGCCCTTCTCTGGACTGCCTCAATTTGGTTAATGTCCTTGTGAAGGTGTGGCCTCCAGTACTGCACGCAGTACTCCAGATGGGGCCTAACCAGTGTCTTGTAAAGAGGGATTATTACCTCCCTCTTATGACTTGTGATACCCCTACTAATACACCCCAACATCCCTCTAGCCTTACCTACTGTTTTAAAGGCCTGCTTGGATGATTTCAGGTCATCGGTGATGATGACGCCCAAGTCTCTTCCTTTTTTTTTTTTGCAATTAACATTTTATTGAACATTAGAATACATGTACTTGCGGAGACAATGTAGAAGTAAGCAGTAAAATACAGATGGGGTCACACAACAGACAATCAGTACAATCTTAGAAAAAAAAAAAGAGAAACATACGGTCTCCACATGCCCCCCCAACCCAACCACTCCCTCCCCCACCCCTCCATACAAGGCACTGCGATCAGAGACTACATGGGAGAGAAAGAAAAGAGGTATCACTGCTATAGGTTCCTTGTGAGTAAGCTGCTACTAATGGAGACCAGATTTTCTCGAAACGGGGCAACACATTGTGCAGTATGGCAATCATCCTCTCGGTCCTGAGGCATGAAAGGAATTCTGCCAACCATTCAGAATAAGAAATTAGGCAGGGGTCCTTCCAGTGCCTCAACACCAGTTTTTTAAATACACAAGAAATCATGGATATATGAAATTTCCTCTGCTTAACCATACAACCCGACATATCACCTAATAAACATATTTCCGGGGTGAACCGGTCTTCTAAACCCAGTAGCGGATCCGTTTTACTTTTGATTTCATTCCACAGAGGGGCTATGTTAGGACAGAGCCAAAAGATATGGAGAAGGTCTCCCCCCTCCCTGCCACATCTATAACACAGAGACCTCTGTGCTAATTTTAAATCCTGTAACTTCTGAGGTGTGTAATAAATATTGTGCAGTATTTTGAATTGCACTAATCTGAGATGATCTTGTTGGATCCATTTGTGGCAACTCCGCCAAATGAGTGCCCAGTCCCAGGTTATGTTGGGGAATACTTTGGCCCAATATGAACTAGGTGCTAGGTTATCCTTAAAGGCCCAATTGAACAATACTGAATAGATCTTGGAAATAGCCTGTGGGGCACCGACTAAAATGCTGAGGTCTTCCCAGAATGAGATGCAGGGTGAATAAACCGGATTGCTACCGATTCTCTGAATCAGAGCATGACGTAATTGATATACTTTGAAAATATCTCTCTGAGACAAATCAAACTTCACCAAAATCTGCGCCGTTGAGATCACACTACCATCCGAATTTATAAAGTCTTTCAGGGAGCAAACAGCTAAGACGGGCAACCAGTTCCGTTTAATAGTCCGATATCCTATCCGCCATTGCGGGTTCCCCCAAACAGGCTGCCCCCAGTACCACATTTTTCGTACTTCACAAAATTACATAACTGATTATGTATTCTAAGAGAAAGTCTGATAGGAGACTTTTTCAGTAAAGAGGGAAGCAAACGGGTGGGTACATAAGGTAGAGCCTTGGGATTAATATCTACATTCTTAATAAGACTAAATTCCAAATTAACCCATAATGGAATATATCCCATATTCGTGGTGGTGTTGTCACAATGCATCCATCTCCCATATTTATTTAAATGCGCTGCCCAAAAATAAAGTGCAAAATGAGGCATTCTCAGACCATCGAGATTCTTGGGGGCTGCCAACTTAGGATACGACATTCCTGGCCTTCTTATGGCCCCAGACAAAGTCAGCCAATTAGCCATGAAGTTTCTTAAACCAAGAAAGGGAATCAAATATTTAACATAGATAAGGGGTAGAAAAGCCTGGGAAATATATTCATTTTTACAATATTCATTCTCCCCCATAAGGACAAAGGCAACTGCGTCCATCTTTTGAGGTCGAGCTTAATAGTGTGGACTAAGGATTCTAAATTCAGTTGACGCAGTCTATCCTGACTATTTGTCATGAAAAGGCCTAAATATCTAAAAGATTTAGAGTCCCATCCTAAACCAAGTCCTATGACATCAGGTTTAAATACCCTGTTGTTCAAAGGATAAACAACAGTTTTGTCTTGATTCAATTTATAATTAGATATCCCGCTGAAATTCTGAATAAGTTTTAATAAATTGGGAATAGACCACTCAGGTTTCGATACATATATTAGTAAATCGTCGGCATAAGCGTAACATTAATTGTATATCCTTACGTTAATACCAAGAAATTTCAGGGACAGCACTATACTCCTTATAAGGGTTCCATATACAAATTGAATAATAAGGGTGAAAGGGGACAGCCCTGTCTCGTACCGGCCTGTAATTTAAAAGATGCAGAGATAGCCCCATTGCACACGATCCTAGCCGAGGGGTCTGTGTACAATGCCCTAATCCAAGCCACAAATTTCTCAGGGAAGCCGAATCTGCGCATTACCTCAAAAAGATAGGCCCAGTGGACCCTATCGAAAGCTTTCTCGGCATCCAAGGAGACCAACGCCAATGGTAGCTCGGACTCCTCGGAGGCCAAGAAAACATCCGCCAGAGTTCTAAAATGATCCGAAGAGGATCTACCCCTCATAAAACCTACCTGCTCTGGTCCAATCAACTTTGGGATTACCTGACAGATACGATCGGCCAATATCTTGGCCAGAATCTTAATGTCGCAATTCAACAGTGAAATTGGTCTGTAACTGGCCGGTCTTTCAGGTGGTTTATTAGGTTTGGGGATAAGCACTATGAGTGCCTCGGTAAGGGAGTGCTCTACTTCTTTACCAGATAAAATATATTAGAAAAGTTTGAGTAAAATCGGGGACAACTGGGTGGCAAATGCTTTATAAAAACTGGGTGAGAACCCATCTGGTCCGGGAGTTTTGTCAGATGTAAGACCCTTAATGGCCAATTCAACATCCTCTTGTGTAATCTCTGTAACGAGCACTGATTGATCCGATTCGCAGAGATTAGGGAGGGGTAGCTTGCTCAAAAATGAGGAGATATCCGCTTCAGTCGGGGGTATCTGCATACCCGCATAAAGAGATGTAAAGTAATTTTGAAAAATCTGGGCCATATCCTCGGGAGTAGTTTTGATAGTACCCTCCCCTTCTGAGAAAATACCCTCTATTAAACGGGAAGCTTAAATTGGGAATAATGCCCACAACACTTTGTCCGACTTTTCACCTTGATCCACAAACTTTGCCTTAGTTTTAATAATAGCCAGTTCAGCCTGTTCCCCCAGAAGATTAAGATATGCATCTTTTGCCTTTACTAAACTTAATTTCACCTCCTCAGTGGGGGTATTGAGAAGCTTAAGTTCTAAAGACCTAATCTGGTTTAACAACCCCTCCATTACGATTTCCCTTTCTTTCTTTCTCTGCACTGCCTGGCTGATCAATAAACCTCTCATATATGCTTTAAATGCTCCCCAAAGAATATCCGGACGAACCTGATCCTTCAAGTTGAAATGAAAAAACTCTGTAATTTGAGCTGACAAATATTTGGTTATTTTGGGACTCCTCAATATCTGATTATTTATCTTCCATCTATTACTTTTACGGATTAAGGAAGGCAGAAAAACTGTGAGGTCTACAGCTGAATGGTCTGAGAGGGGAGCAGCTACTATTGCTGAGCTGAGAATCCCGGGGAGCAAGGTGCGAGACAATAGAATATAGTCCAACCGAACGCCGACCCATGAGTCGGGAAACAAATGTATAGTTCTCTCTTGAGGATGAAGAACCTCCAAACATCTGCTAGGCCCAATTGGTCAACCAATTCCCGAAGGCTCGGGAAGCAGGAGTAGGAAGTGCCTGAGTCCTAGAAACCCTATCTAGTGATGGGTCTAGCACTGTATTGAAATCACTAGCTATTATCATGGGAAAATGGCTGAAAGGTTGTAAGACCTAAGTAATTGACCAAAAATCAGGAGAACTGAGTTAGACCGTGAATTGCACCAATCAACATAACCTTGTTCTGCAATTTACCTTGTACCAAAATGTACCTTCCCTCATTATCCTGGATAACCTTAAGGGGGATGAAGTGCAATGACCTGTGAAATAATAGCATGACCCCTCTGCTCTGTGTGGTGCCCTGTGACGCGAAAATCCTCCCTATCTGAAGTCTCCACATAGCATTGCTTTCTTCTTGTAACAAGTGGGTTTCTTGCAAAAGTCTCTTTCTTCCCTTGTGACTGCCAGCAACTCCCCTCCCAGCCTATAGGTGGCTTCAGGGTTACTCTTCCCTCTGCATATGATCTTGCACTTCTTTGCGTTAAACCCCAGTTGCCACTGTTCTGACCATTTTGCTAGTTTATCCAGATCTCTTCTCATTCTGCCCACACCATCTGGATCATCTACTCTGTTGCAGATCTTGGTGTCATCTGCAAACATACAAACCTTACCCTTCAGTCCATCTGCAATGTCACTGATGAAGATATTGAAGAGGACTGGCCCCAGAACTGATCCCTAAGGTACCCCACTTGTGACTTGCATCTCTTCTGACTGTATACCGTTTACCACCACTCTCTGTTTTCAGTCCGTCGACCAGTTTACCACCCAGTTGACCAACGTCTGACCCACCCTGAGCCTACCCAGCTTATTAATCAATCTTCTATGTGGAACAGTATCAAAAGCTTTGCTGAAGTCAAGGTAGGTGACATTAACTGCTCCCCCTTTGTCCACCACTCTGGTTACCCAGTCAAAGAAATCTATGAGATTAGTTTGACAGGACCTTCCTGTTGTAAACCCATGCTGTCTTGGATCCTGTGCTCCTATGGATTCCAGGTGATGCATTACCCTTTCCTTAAGCAGTGTCTCCATAATTTTGCCCACTACTAAGGTAAGACTGACTGATCTGTAGTTTCCTGCCTCCTCCCTGCTACCACTCTTGTGGAGCGGGATCACATGAGCCCTTCTCCAGTCTTCTGGAACCTCTCCTGTGCTCACAGACTCACTAAACAGTTCTGATAATGGCTCTGCTAATTTCACCCATAACTCCTTTAGTACCCTGGGATGTATGCCATCAGGTCCCATTGCCTTGTCCACCCTGAGCTTATTGAGCTCTCGTGGGACCCTTTCTTTTGTGAAGGGACTAGTGCATGCCTCCCCCCTGTGTCCATGGTGCAGAGCTGTGGGCCCTGCCCTACCTTCTCTTCAGTAAATACTAAGCAGAAGTATCTATTTAGGATAGATGCTTTTACATGGTCCTCCTCCTCACACATACCCTTATCCCCTTTGATCTTAGCAATACCCCCTCTGGACTTTCTCCTTTCACTAATGTATCTATAGAAAGTCTTGTCACCTTCTTTTACTGTCCGTGCTAGTGTTTCCTCAGTTTGGGCCTTTGCCTGCCTTATTGCCTTCCCCGTTTCCCTTAGGGAAGTTTGGTATGCCTCCCTATCTTCATCATGCTGCATTCCCTTTCATTTCCTGAAGGCCAGTCTTTTGTCTCTGACCTTTTCTGCTACTGTGTTTGAGAATCAAAGTGGTTTCCTTCTTCTTTTGCACTTCCTTTTCTCACTAACACAATGGGATGTTGCTTCAAGTATTGCATCTTTAATGCTTGCCCACTTTGCCTGTACCCCCTCACCTGTATTTCTTTTTGCCAGGGCTAACTTAACTCTGTTGGCCATCTTATCAAAGTCAGCTCCTCTGAAGTCCCATATTTTTGCCTTGGAATGGGATGATTTTGTTCTAGTGGCCAAACTGAACCATACCATGTGATGGTCACTGGCCCCCAGGTGACCTTCGACCTGGAGATCTGTGATCCTTTCCCTGTTAGTCGGTACTAGATCTAGGATAGCCCTGTCTCTAGTGGGTTGCTGTACCAGTTGTTTGATACCTTCCCCCTGCAGGGAATCCACCATGTGTCTAGCTCTGGCAGATGTCCCTGCTGGTATTGACCAATCTGCGTCTGGCATGTTGAAGTCTCCCATTATCAGAACCTCCCATTTAGCTGTCATGTTTTGTATATCTTCTAGCAGTAACGTGTCTATGTCCTCCCCCTGGTCTGGAGGCCTGTACACAACCCCAGTGCGTATGGCTGTCCCATTTTCTGTTTCCAGGGTGACCCACAGTTCTTCTGGCTCCTTGTGTGTATTCTGAATTTCTATAGCTTTGATATTTTCATTGACATAAAGGGCCATCCACCCCCCCCCTTTTTGCACCTCGGTCTCTTCGGAACAGTACATAGCCAGGTACTGAAGTCTCCCAAGTGTGGTTACTGGTAAACCATATCTCACTAATGGCTACTATGTCCAGTTTATTCTCTGTCATTATTGCCTGCAGGTCTTGGATCTTGTTTCCCAGACTGTGAGCATTTGTGTACATGGTTTTCCATTGGTCAGATTTCGGTTTGTTAGTTGTTAGGCGAGGTCCGGCGTTTCTCCTGTGCATCATATGGGGAGACGGACCTTTTTCTTTACCTGGTGATGCAAATGAACTACAAATATGCTGAACTCCTGTTTGACCACTAGCTGAGGGGGGAGGGATGTTCTTCCCATTCGATGTTTTGGGTGCTGTACCCCTCTCCCCATTTGCTAGTTTAAATATTCTGCAAAGACATCAAACTTCTGCCCCAATGCAGTGACTCCCTCCTTAGTCAGATGCAGTCCATCAAATTTAAAGAACTTTCACTCCCAAAACTGTTGCCAGTTCCCTACAAATTTGTGTCCTTTTTCCTGGCACTGGCCCTTGAGCCACATGTTTAGCTCCCCTATCTCCCCTTTTCTGACCTTCTGTCCCCCTCTCTCAGACTGGAAGGATCTCAGAGAAGGAGATGCCAGACAAAATGGATGATAGTTTGTCACCAGCCTGGTCAGGTGTTTCTTGGTCTCCACAACTGACCAGCTGGTGAGATTGTTAGTCCCTATGTGTACCAGGAGCATTGGCAGGTGTATGCAGTGTACACAGTCGCGTACATTTGCTGTAGTGGGGATGCCGTTTTGTGCTGTGATGCCTGCCCAGCCTGCTCCCTGCTTTTTATATTCATTTGCACTGTCTCTCTGGGGGGAAAACTGTAAGGTGCTAAATCAAATGTAAAAGCATGTGTTACCTCATCCTTCTGACTGTGTCCTGAGAGTCCCGAGTCTCCGAGATTCCTGAAACCCGCTTCCGGCTGTGGCGCCATCCTCCCGATTCATCTTTCTTGCCTGGCCAGCCAGCTAGCTGTCCTGGAGCAGAGCCTGAGAACCACGTGGACAATGCCACCACGCCATTGCCGCATCTGTTCCAGTTTGTCAATTCCCGGACCTCATTTCAGCAGTACTACAGATAGAGTAGACTACTTGGAGCAGTTTTAAAATGTCACAGGTAGTGGTGTGTGTGCCCTTCTGACCAATAGCAGGGTGCCGCTCGGTCCATGCTCTTTCTTGCACCTCCGCCCCTTGGACCTGACCATTTATGTCCCCTCTCAGGTCCGAGACAGCAGAATAAAAGGTGTCTCTCCGGTGCTCTTGGCACTCATCCAGCCGAGGAGAGTTCCAGAGGGTCGGAGAGAATTTTGTGATTACAGCCACTACTGCTAGGTAGCCCCAGCATTGGATCCCTTGCTAGTCTACGCTTCACCTCAGTCAGAGCAGCAGAGAGAGCACAGCCTGTCTTCAGTGCACAGACTAGCCTAGCTAGGACCCAGGATACTCGAAGAAAAGAGCAAACTTCAATCAGCCAGCTAGCTTCTGGATCTCTCATCCCTTGCCTGCTGCCAGCACTATTCACCATTGCCAGCACCCAGCAGTTCACTGCTGCTGCTACACAATAAATCCACAAAAAGAGCTGTTTTATTTATTAGTCACTGTGCAGCCAGTGATGTGAGCAAAGCAGACTGCCAGCCACCCTTGAGAAGAAGAAAACAGCGGAGGCAGAGCCAGTCATCAGTCGAAGAGTGAAAGAAGTTTTTTGAAGACCAGTAAGTCGGTTGTTGAGTAAGTAAGCTGACCAAACGTCCTTTGTGATCTAGGTTTGTTTTTGTTCTATTTTATAATGCTGAATTTCTTCTGGGACTGGAACATAGAGGGTTTGGCTTTTGTGTGCACTTTTTCAGAGGGGGTGTTTAGAGAGAGCCTTCTTCCTTTTTTTTTTAGGTATGTGGTTTCTTTAATATCTGCTAAATATCTGGACACTGCTGTAAATTGTTTGCTGGAAACAGTAAAACCCCTTTAATAAAATAGGACTTTTGTTGCCATATTTTACACTAGCCCCCCCCCCTTATCTTTTCATTTGTACTTCTGTGTAATTGCCCATAGTTTTTCATCAGTTTATGGTCTCATAGCAGTAAGAGCTAAATTAAAAGGTAACTTTTGTGTTAATTAGAAATTCTATGTTATTGCGTTTTGTGTATGTCTTTTTGCTGCAGTTCACATCAGTGCTATTTAATTTCAGGCGCTTTGAAAAACCTGCATCTGCTGTGACACCAGTCGAGCACCTTGAAGGACTGCCCTCAGCTTGGTAAGTTATTGAGTTATCATTCATTAACATTCATTGAAATGGCTGCATGTATCACAGTATAATTAGATTATATCTGTGACTCTTTTTCTCTCCTAGGACCTTTGATACCTTGTTAATAGTACAGTAGAAGCATTTATTTAATTTATTTTTCATTACATTGTGCTTCTGTATAATGTGCTGTACTGTTTGGTAAGTTTATGGTCTAATACTGGCAAAAGGTAAGATATAATAGGTGAAGTATGCTAATGATAAAATTGTATTGCCCTGCAAACACACCTTTGTACTGCAGTTTATATCGAACAGTGCTGTTTCATTTTAGCAAAGTTGAAACACCTGCATCTGCTGCGACACCATCACACCTCCATGAAGGAACATCCTTAATTCGGTAAGTTATTTTGATGTCCTGCTTTAACTGGTTAAAGCTCACTTGGAATAGGTGTATAGTTCTCAAAGTGTTATCCATACAACCCCTTACTTATAAGAGATGGGGGGGGTGGTGATTGTGTGATAATTCATCTGATACAGTTGCCTATGAACACTCAATGCCCTTTTGTAAGGGTAACAAGAGGTCACAGGCTAGTGTACCAAATGAGTTAGTACACAGTTTACCCCCACCCACCCCTGCATGTCAGATTTATGCGACCAGCTCTTCACTGGTTTGCTTTATTTTCAGTGTTTTAGAATAGCACTCTTTGAGGCAGCTATTGTAATTCATGTGTTTGGTGAGGACTTGTAACTTGTGTATATCATGACTCCATGTCATGATGTGCTCTTTCTGCATGTGATTTAGTTCTGGAGTGTTACTTACTGGCTATGGAATTTTGACTTGATGGTGAAGGCATCTGCTATGGTGTGCATAAAGTGGTCTGTCTTTTTTTTTATTTCAATTTGTACAATTGTATGTAATGATTGGTACTTTTCGTTTTGCTTACTAATTGGATTTCAAAAGGAGTGGTGGTCTTTTGGTATTCACATCAGGGCCCTGCTGTGAAATAGACCACCCATCTGGTGGGTCACTACCCCAAACTGCTTCTGCCTCCAATGAATTACCTTGGCATCAGCTGCATTGGCCCCAAACAGGCTTAAGTAAGGTATGGTTCCAAAGCAAATATGCAGATAACTGGTGGGGAGCTAGTTAAGTGAGAAAGTTATACTTCTCCCTTTTCAAACCTTACCTATTGTTAGCTTCTCTCACTTACACACTCACAAACTATAAATGGGATTCTAAATGATGGGTGCTACTGCATATGGGAAACAAATAAAAAACAAGTCTGTGCACCCCCATGGACTTAATTGTAACAACAAACATGTTTTTTTCAGCCAGCTTTCTTATCTGATTTCTGATCAGGAGTGGGAGTCTTTTGGTATTCACTTCAGGACCCCCATGTGAAGTCACCCAGCTACCATCGTCGAGGTAGACCACACATCATCTGGGTCCATAATACAAACTGCGCCTGCCTACAATGGCTTACCTTTATATAGGGTGCAACAGTCACAGATTGGCAAGTGACAGAGTACCCTGTTGAGTGAATAGTGTTTTGTAGGCATTGAAAGTGACAAAAGATCATTCCTCTCATGTTACTTTTTCTTTTATCTTGTTTTCATTATAGGCAAGTCCTTAGCAATGAATCTAAATCTGCTGTGGCAGCCCAAGTTTATGTCCCTGAAAAGCCAACTGAAATTTCTGTAGTTGGAGCCTTAAATATTGATACTGCAGCAGGATCTGTACCTGAAACCACATCTTTGGGTGAAGAACCTGTAACACCACAGAGCAGCAACACAGAGAGCCATTTAAGAGAAGATCTGCATGTGCATGATGAAGGAGACATTGGGTTCTATGACCACCAGACACTGACAGAAGTGCAAAAGAAGAGGATCTTAACAAACCAATGGCAACCACCTCAAAACTTCCAGTTTCCAAAATGAATGATGAAATCTTGCAGTGGGCAGCAGCAGTATCGACGTTTCAATCCTCAGCTTCTGCGAGAGTACAATTTTGCACGCTACTCAAAGCATCTGGATGCAGTCTTCTGTGGACCATGTTTTGTGTTTAACACCTGCAAGGAAACAGTTTTGGTATCTATACCAATGATGGACTGTTCAAATGGGGAAAAGATTCTAGACAGGCACAGCAATTTAAAAAAACATGGGAATGCCACTGCAAGGGCAGAAGCATTTGTAAGCGTATGCGATGGAAGACAGACAACGGCTTATTAGTGTCTTGTAAAGCAGAATCAGAAAACAACTGAATGAACAAGGCATGCTCTGTGTCGCATTATGAACATCATTCTCCTTTGTGGAAGGTATAATATAGCACTGAGAGGAAGGCTTCTGACCACTGGAAAGTTGAATGTACTTTTGCAATACACAGCTGAGTTGGACATGCTCTTCAATGAACACCTGGATTGTGCACCACGGAATGCACAGTATACTTCGGCACAAATTCAGAATGAGCTGATACAGTTGATGGGTCCACAGATTCAAAGAAGAATTCTGGCACAGGTCAAAGCGGCAAAATTCTTCAGCTTGATTGCAGATGGTATCACTGATATTGCCACAAAAGAGCAGATAACACTTGCAGTGCGATATGTTCATCGAACTGAAAATGGAGCTGTGCAACTTTGAGAAGATTTTATCAAGTTTGTGGAAGCCTTCCAGACAACTGGGCAAGCACTTGCAGAACTGTTCTTGCAAAGACTTACTGCTTGGGGTATTGATAAGGAATACATGAGGGGCCAAGACTATGATCGAGGCAGCAACATGAGTGGCCAATTTAATGGAGTGCAAGCCAGAATACGTGCAGTCCTTCCTGAAGCTACCTAGCACATAATTTGAACACTGCAATTGTTCACTTCCGTAAAACACGCCAGATTTCAAATATGTTTGACACATGCAGAAAAGTAATTGCAACACTGAAATCCTCCGCCAAGTGCAGCAATGTGTATTTGACAAAACTGAAAGAATTCACAAACTTGCCATGTGACTGGGAAAATGAGAAGGAGGAAGAAGACCGAAGTACAGTCTTGCCTGCCCCTGGGAATACACAATGGATGAGCCAAGCAGATTCACTTAGATGTTTCAAAGCAAAATATCTTGTGATAGTCAGCACCTTGGAGAAAATTGCCGATTTTGATGAGGATGCTGACAGATTTAAGTTTTCCATCACAAAATTTGATTTCCTCATTTGTTTGGTGTCTGTGGAAGCAATTCTGGAACTTACTAAACCTCTTCATCCGTACCTGCAACATGAGGATATTGACTTGATTCAGGCATGTGAAGAAGCAAATGTTGTAGCTGAGACACTTCGAAGCACGAGAGAGGATGCTGATAGCAGATTTTGTGCACTGTATGATGAGGTGAAACGGCTAGCAAGTTATGCATTTGTTGAAGAATCCATGCCAAGAATATGTGGATGACAAATGCAGAGGAACAATATTGCTGCATCAGATCCACAGGAATACCACAGAAGAAACATCTTCATTCCTTTCTTGGACCACGTTATTTCAGACCTGTCAGAACAGCTGATTGAATGCCGCCCATGTTTTCTCGCGCAGTACTTGTTGCCATATAAACTGCATGCTATGGACTCTGAAGAAATGGTGACTGCTGTGTATAATGCATACAAGGGTGGCCTCTCCAGCCTGGACAGCTTTAGAGCAGAACTGCAGAGATGGAAAACTAAGTGGATGTCTGTCCCAAAAGAGAAACAGCCAAACAGCATCATCGCTACATTATCTCTGGTAAATCCTGCATTCTACCCAGATATTAACAAAGCTCTTTGTGTTTTGGCCACAATGCCAGTCAGCGTTTCTACGGCAGAGAGATCATTTAGTGCACTGAGAAGAATAAAGATCTGGCTATGGAACAGTATTGGTGAAAGTCAACTGACCGGTTTAGCACTGCTGCATCTACATCACAAGATCCCAGTTGACGTGGAGCAAGTACTGAAGGATTTTGACCCATGCAATGATCGTCAGATTAACTTTGCGATAAGGTGACCTCTGTTAGAGGAGCTTGTTTTACTGTCTGTGCTGTGGTTTGATGTATTGGTTGGTTTCTACTGTATTTGTTTAAAAATTAGAAGAAATTTATTAGACATTCTTCTGTTGATGGAGTGGTTATTTGGGTGTGTATGAGTGAGTATACTAATTCTGATTGGCGTGGGTGGTCAACTTTTGATGTGTCTTGTTTTGTTAGATTTGTGGTCCATTCTTATATGAAACACTCAATTTACACAATTTGCAGTTTTTAAACTGGTAATGTACCTAATTATGTAAGGTATGGGACTAGTTGGTACTAGCACACTGCTGTGGGTATGTTACCATTTTGTTGAGTGGGTGATTTTGGTTACTTTGGGTATGAATGGGCTTTCGGTTGGTGTGGGGCTCTTCGTTCTATTTTTTTTGTTTTTATTCTGTTGGTGTTGTGTCTTGGTATTTGATTCATAGTTGCATTTTAAATTGTACATTGTTGAAGTAACAAGTCTGAGGTTCTGGGCTAGTTGGTGTGAACGGTTTAGGGGGTTGAGGTGATTGAACCTAAACCAGAACACCAAAACCAGAGCATCATCTAGCTTACCCAACCCTCTCCTACAGAAAGTCCTGTACATAATTCCTGTAATTGTAACAGTTAGTAATAGCACACTGCTGTGGGTATGTTACCATTTTATTCAGTGGGTGATTTTGGTTACTTTCGGTACAGTATGAGTGGTATTTCGGTTGGTGTAGGGCTCTGCGTTTTTTTGTTGTTGTTTTTATTCTGTTGGTGTTGCATCTTGGTATTTAATTCATAGTTACATTTTAAATTGTACATTGTTGAAGTAACAAAGACTGAGGTACTGGGCTAGTTGATGTGAATGGTTTAGGTAGTTAAGGTGATCGGAGTGTGGACCCGGAGGTGGGGGGGCTCGAGTGGACCGAAGGGCGGAGCTGACATGGGGGTGCAGTGTGGCTGCTCTGCGTACAAATTTTAAATCCCTAGCTACACCCCTGATGTGTACCAGGACATCATGTTTTCTCCTGCTTCCTGAACAATTTTAGCAATGCGGTCAGTGTCTCTCCATGCTGACGTACCTGGGAGACATCTGACCATTACCCCTGGCTGGAGATATGTATCAGCTCCTCAAATAATGGAGTCTCCTATGATCAGAAGTTTTTTGGATTTACTTTTTGCTTTTTTTGTTTTGGTTCCTGATTTGGGCAAGTTTTGTTGTACTAGCTCCTGTGCTGCAGTGTCCTGCTCTGCATTGTCCTCTGCCCCTTTATTTGATTTCGGAGATAGAGGCAGATACCTGTTTGTAGTTTTTATATGGTCTGTGGAGGTGATATGTTGGAGAGCACTGAGTGATGGGGCACCTGATTTTCCCCTTCTAGCCACCTGCCAACCTCCTGGACCAGCTACCCTCTGCAGTCGAGGTGCTTCTGTTGGATGTTGGGGAGATGGTGGGCAATTCTTATAATATATTTCCTCTTGAATATGCAATTTGAGGTGTGAAATCTCTGCCCATGCTGCCTGGAGCTGAGCCCTTAGATCTTCAATGGTCCAGCATTTATGGCAGTGTCCTAAATCCTGTAAAACTGCCCTTCTGAAAAGTGTTCCACAGTACCTGCAGTTAATGATATCCATTCCAGGTAAGTTGCTGGGTTTATAACCTGGTCAGAGTAATTAGAAGGAAGGGAATGAAAGCAAAAGTTAAATTTTGTGTTTTCTTTGTTTGTTTTTGTATAACTTGTTAAATTAAGTGTTAAGTTAAATTACTAGTGCCCCTGTAAATGAGGTCACTGTGTGGATATCCCTCTGAACCGCCCCTTCCTGCTTTGCTACAGGAAATGTCATGACTGTACTACCCTATAAAAGGAGTATAGTGTGGGGTGGTTGGGGATGAGGTGGGTGGCTGGGCCCTTCCCCTGCTGAAAAAGAAGAACCACAGACAAAAGAAACAATGAGGCAAGAGCAGAAATAATCAGTCAGCAACAAATGCAGTAGCCCTGAAAGCTTATCCTAATGACAGATAAAACTGTGAAACCTGTAAAGCAGCACCTGTAATAATTTCACAGAAGATATACCCTGTAAGAAACACTTTGCTACGGAGAAAAATAAAGCGGTAACATAAGATATACCTTGCAAAAGACAATTTGAATCAGAAGATTACAGCAGCAGCAATTTGTAAGCACACACCAGTAGGCACACCCTGTAATAATGCAGCAGAATGTATGCCCAGCAACAACAATTTGAATCAGAGAAAAATAAAGTAATATAATGTTAGCAACAAACAGTAACAATCCCTTGTGAGTTCAAAATAAAAATAACAACACACAGTAAACCTGCCTAGCCAAAAGAAGCCTTAATCCTTATTGTTGCTCTGGTAAGGTTCTTTGCTCTGTCCTTTCAAGCAACCTAGAAGAAAAAAGCTCAGGTGAAGCTAGGTGCCTTGGCCAGCAAACTTAGTCTTCCACCTTTGAGCAGCCATTCCATCAGCTGTAGTGCTCGAGGGTTTTGGTGGAGTATCGGTCCCTTCTTGAGGAGATCTGGTCTGTTTGGTAATAACATTGGTTGATCTATCATCATTCTCCTGACAGAAGTATACCATGTGCATCTTGCTCTGTTTGGTGCAACTAGTTTGACTGTACTTCTTGCCTTTGTATTCATTTTAGTACTTTCAGAATCATGGACAGTAGTGGAAACACATATGCTTTTGTGAAGTTCCATGATGTTGAGAGGGCATCCACACCAACCGAGTCTCTCTCCCCCCTTGAATCTGGAGTAGAATATCCGCAGTTGTTTCTTGTGACTGTCTGTGGATCATTTGAAATACTTCTGGATGGAGCTGCCATTCTTCGGGGTGTAAGTTTTGAAGACTGAGATAGTTTGCACTTATATTTAGTTGCCCTGCCAGGTGCACCACAGTGATGGTATTTAGGTGCCTTTCTGTCCAGTTTAATAAGACTGTGGCTTCATCTGTCATTGCTTCATTTTTTGTACCTCCCTGCTTGTTCGTGTATGCCATGGCTGTTACATTGTCTGTTCTGATTTTTACATGATGATGATGGAAAAGAGGGAGAAGATGCTGTAGGGCTAGTCGTATGGCCCATATTTCGAGTATGTTGATAGGCAGCTTTGAGTTTTGTGACAACCATTTTTCCTGCACTGTATGGATTCCCAATATTGCACCCCAGTCCATCAGTCTGGCATCTGTACACACTGAAATTGTTGAGTCTTTGTCTATGGTGGTGCCCTGATTTAGGCTGCTGGGGTCCATCCACCACCATATGGACTTTCTGATTGTCAGTGGGATGACCACGGTCTATGCATAGTTCTGTGTGTTGTAGTTCCAATGATCTAGCATTAGTCTCTGTACTGGTCTCATGTGCAATCATGCCCAATTGTGCAGGTCTAGACATGTGGCCATGAGGCCCATAATCTGCATTAGACCCCAAAGCGTTCCTCTTGGATGTGACATGAGCTGATGGCATTGTGTTAGTATCTGTTGAATTTGTGTCTCTATTGGTCTCACTGTCCCATCCCAGATGCTCTAGTCTCTTTAACAGAGTTAGGTGGCTCTTCTGTATGTTCTTTATCCACCCACAGCATTCTGGTAGTGTTCTTATTGGGTTTATTGCCCTTTTGGTCTCTTCCTTTGATCTTGCCCATATCAGCCAGTTGTCCAAGTAGGGTATGATATGAATTCCCTCCATGCACAATCTCACTGCTAGAGTGGCCATCACCTTGGTAAATACTGTTGTGGCAGAGGTGATTCCAAATGGCAGACATTGATACTGGAAATGCTGGCTCAAGATGCAGAACCTCAGAAACCCCTTATGGGTTGGCTTGATGGGAATGTAAGTATGAGTCTTTGAGGTCTATGGATGTGAGCCAGCAGTCTATTTGTATTGCTATTGTAGTGCATAGTGTCTCCAGCTTGAACTTGCTGTATCTCACAAATTTATTTAAACAATCCAGGTCCAGCACTAGCCTGAGGTCTCCTGTCCATTTGCAGAACTAAAAAGAATACTGAGTGTATGCCTGATTTTTCTGTGCCTCTTGCACCAATGCTACAGACCCTTCTGCCAATAAGTAGTTCAATAGTGCCCTGACCATATGCATCATAGTCCTGGAGGGTAAGACATTTGAGGGTAGGAATCAAGACCTTGTTGGTAAATTCTATAGTGTATTCTTGTGTTATGATCTCCAGAACACACTTGTCATTTATTGTCTTTGCCCACGTGGTGACTAACTTCTGCAGCCTGCTTCCCACAGCCTTGTTGTCTTCCTGGGCCTATCTCATCTCATGCCTGATTGCTACTGAAACCATCATTGTGCTTGTACCCTCCTCTGGGTTTGGAGCGATTATTACACCTGCGGTTGTTGTAATTGTGTCTTTTGTTGAAATAGTTACATACAAACATATGAAGAAGCACTCCTCCCATCTTCTCTACCCATGATCCTTACCTTCCCCCTATGCCTATCCCAGCCTCTCTTTAAGCTTCCCACTGTCTTCAATGAGACCACCTCTTCTGGCAGTGCATTATGAATGTTCATCATTCTCTCTGTGAAGAAGTGCTTCCTGACCTCCCTCCTAAACCTCCCACCCTCCAGCTTAAGACTGTGCACGCTCATGTTATGGTTGCCACTCAGCTTGAAGAGACCCTCCTTATCAACCTTATTTATTCCATTCAAGTACTTGAAGGGCCCTATCATGTCCCCCTCTCTCCTTTCCTCCAGGGAGTACATGTTTAGCGCCCTCAACCTAACTTCATATGTCGTACCCTGCTGACACACTATCATCTTTGTAGCCCTCCTCTAGACCTTCTCCAGAAGGTTAGTGTCATTTTGGAAGTGTAAGCACCAGTACTGAACTCCATATTCTAGATGTGGCCTCACCAGTGACCTGTACAGGGGTAGTATAACCTCCTCTCTCCTACTACTGATCCCCTTAGCAATGCATACCACAATCTTGTTTGCCCTTGCTGCTGCTTTCTTGCACTGTGTGGAGTGCTTCAGGCCCCTTCTCCTCCACTGATGCAGATATCTGGACTCCACCCAAGGTAGTACTCTGTCCTGGGATTCTTGGCTCCAGTGTGCATAACTTTTCATTTCTTGGCATTGAAACCAAGCTGCCTGATCCCAGACCACCTCACCAGCTTTCCAGATCATCCTGTAGGTCCTGTATCCCTTCAGCTGTCTTCTGCAGAGTTTAGTGTTGTCTGTAAATAGGCACATGTTGCCCTACACACCATCCTCAATGTCACTGATGAAGATATTCAACAACACCAGCCCCAGCACCGAGCCCTGCGGGACATCACTGGTGACCTCTTGGTGCCAAAACTGTTTGAAGACAAAACTATGCTTAATGTTTCCTTGAAAAAAACTGCTGTCACCTACCGCTATTGTTTTGGGTACGAAAATGGTTGGGTAGAAAGGATGGTAGAGTGACCAGTCTTTGAGGCTGATCTTTGCTTTCCCGTTGCATGGTGATGAACTCTTCTATCCCAGTACTGAATAATTTGTCCTCTTGAAACTGAAGCTTGAGAATCTTGATCTTTGTTTCTTGGTCTGTGTTCAATATCTTTAGCCAGACATGTCTTCTGGCTAGGTTTGCATTTGCTGCAGCCCCGAATGACATTTCAAAGGTAGCTATGGCCATGTCCACCACACATTTAATTGCTCATGTGGCATACTGCATAGTGTGCCTGTGGGCACTGTCCTTGGGCATAACAGTTTGAATGGCCTCTAGCCATCTCAAGATGACTCTGGTTGTATGCACCACTGCTGTTGAGGCACTCATGGGCATCATTAAAATTTCATGAATTTTTTCGGTGATGTCCACCAATTTTTTATCTGTTGGGTCTTTCAGAGCCAAGGCACTTTCTAAGGGTAGGATTGTTTTATGGGCGAGAGAGAGGCAACCTCTGAATCCACTTTGGGTGGTCCAGATCTGACATACCATGGGTCTCGCTGGAGTGGGTATCTTTTTGTAAACATAGCCTTTTCCCTGGTCTTTGACAGGTCTGAGGCATCCATCTCTGTTGTAAGGATGCACTGTAGGGCATTTCACATTGGAAAAAACCTGCTCTGTTCATTTAATTTCTCAGACTAAGGGGTCAAGTTTTTTCTCTTCTGTGGGTTGAGGTTTTCAGACCTGAGGGTCTCCCTCACCATGCGGATGATCTCTTGCACTGTGTAAAATGGACACAATCTTGCCATCAGGTCCTCTCTCAATTCTTCATCTTCCTCTGAGCCACTCTCTTTGGACTCTGATGAAGTGTTGCCTGATTCTGACTCCTCTGCATTGTACTTCCTTGAGTGATTGGTTTTGCCCTTCTTATTATAAGCTGGCTGCTTGTACTTCTAATTTTCCAAGGCTTTGATTTTATCCAACAATTTGTGGAAGATGCCCATTATTGCCTCTTGTAAGGAGGGATTTGCACTGTCATCCACCAGGTCCTTGGCTGAGGAGCCAGAGGTTGTAGTGTCCTCTCTTGGTTCTGCCTCTACTGTGCATAGTGCACACAGGTCCCCAGTTGCCTTGTCAGCAGGATGTTGGGGCACTTACAGCAAATTCTCTTTAATTTCCCCATAATATCACATAATGGCCTCTGTAAACATAAGGGGACAAAGGATTGGGTCATACATTGGTGCTTGTATTGAGGGTCATGGAGCATAAGGACTGCATGGCACCCTTCCCTGTCAGCACATTTTACCAGATGTCGTTTGCTTCACTGAGGGTTTTTCTTTCATCAGTTCATGTGTTCTTATTTCTTCTCTTTTTTTTTTATACAACCGACTCTGTCACCCTGTTTATGTACTTCTCTTATGAAAGGGTGGTCCCTTTCTGTGTTGCCAGCGTTCTGTTATGCATTTGCTGTGCCCCTTTAAGAAATGTTGCTGGATTTGTGGAACTTGACCCTTTAAAATCTGAGCTGCCTTCAGTCTTGCGAGAATCTTGGGTGCCATCTTGGTATAGTGTGTGCTGCCACAGATTCTTTGCTTGCCGAGATTGCCTGTGATCCCCTGCTGTGCAGTTGGTGGACAGCTATTAAAGGGATGTGTAGATTGTGTCCCCTTTGTTCATTTTGGTGATCTATGGAGTGGTTGTTCTGCGGGTGATGGTATTTATATATTTTTTTGTTAAATTGTTGTCACGATGGACAGTGGGGACTTACATAGAAACATAGAAGTTGACGGCAGATAAGGACCTCAAGGCCCATCCAGTCTGCCCATTTCTTTTTCTACCTTATAAATGTGCCATCGGCCTTTGCTCTGTCAGTGGCCTATCTAGTCATACTCATCTGTATTGCTCTCTTATGCCTATCCCATGCCTGTTTGAAGCCCTGCACTGTATTCATAGCTACCACTTCCTGAGGTAGGCGTTCCATGCATCCACCACTCATTCTGTGAAAAAGAATTTTGTCACATTCTCCTTAATCGGCCTCCCTCTAATCTCATGCTGTGTCCTCTTGTCCTGCTATTTTTCTTATATTTAAACATGTTAGACTCTTTCACCTTGTTAATGCCCTTAAGGTGTTTGAATGTTTTGATCATATCACCTCTCTCTCCCTCCTTTGCTCAAGGGTATACATATTGAGCTCCATTAATCTGTCCTCATATGTCTTCTGATGCAGTCCCTGCACCATTTTGGTTGCCCTTCTCTGGACTGCCTCAGTTTGGTTAATGTCCTTGTGAAGGTCTGGCCTCCAGTACTGCATGCAGTACTCCAGAAGGGGCCTAACCAGTGTCTTGTAAAGAGGGATTATTACTTCCCTCTTATGACTTGTGCCTTCCCTCACAGACTGCCTCACTTATGTGGACTGCCTCGACTTTTACATATGTACCCTAGTTGAAGAAACAAGGTGAACCAGGGGTAGGATGATTGAGGGATCTTTGTTCCGTGGCCATCTCCCGGCTGATCAAGGTAGGACGGTTGTGCCTAATACAACATGCACATTACAACACCTGCAATGGGACTGGTGGGACTCTGTATTTAAGTTATGAGGCATCCCAGCCTGTTGATATCTCTTCCCTCCATCAGTCTGCTAGGTTGAAGGAAGGTACTACTTGCAATACTGTGGGAGCAGCAAAGTGTCCCTTTCCCTGTCCCCATTGGCTGAATAAGGTGAGCTGGGGTTGGGGGGAGTGGTCTCTGCTGAACAGTGACCATGAGTTTTGAATTGTGAGTATTTTTTTTAAACAAAAGCCTGTGTTAAACCTTGAGCTGCCTTAGTTTTGTGAGGTGGGTTTGGTTCTCTATTACTGTATCCTGATGCCAAGATTTGAAAATGTAGTCTGCTTAATACAAGGGACCACCAAAAAGCAAACTACTGCAGACCTCATTATTGGTTTTAGCTATTATAGTATATGTTATTATAGTGTGATAGGAGGTGGCTGGATTGCATAGTAGATGTATTGTTCACTATGCACTTGATAAAATAATTGGCACTTTGAATATTGCACTGACACTTTAAATTGTTCTCAATATAAGTACTCAAGACCATTCCTGTGAAACCACCCCCTGATGACGTACTGTGTGTGAAACCGGTTGGGATTTTCGTGAGGTGAACCAGCCTTTTGAATATGTGGGCAACATGGTTTAAAGTTTTTACTGCTGAATAAAGTCTTGGAACTTACAAATGAGATGTGTGTTAGTTTGCTTTTTGGTGGAACTTTTCAGTTACCGCACCTTCCGTGTATGGTTTGAGCTGTATTGCTGCTTGTGTTAATACAATGGAGAAGTGCTAGAAAGTTCCTGAGTTCACATTAGCCGTGACCTATCAGCCCTTTTATCATGTTGCACTCGACAATGAGAGGCCTGCATTTTGATCCCCAGAAATCAACTTGAGATATTAAAAATGTTTCCACTGTCCAATTATTTTTTTTTTGTGTAACCCCCACACAAATTGGGGTTTACTAAGATGTCTTCCTGGGCCGGCCCAGTAGTGCTGAGGGTTGAGGTGCTGGACGCCACACCTCACACCATGCCAGTGATGCAGGTTCAGGAATGGACCCAGGCCACCAAGGGTCGGCAGGGGGAGAAGGATTGAGCATCTGGAGGACTGCTCTCCTTCTCCGGGGTAGGGGGTGACTCTGCTTCGGCGCCCATGTGCCCTCTGGCAGAGGCTGGAGGACAGGGCACCATGCTTCCACAAAGGTGGAACTGAGACAGACGCTGGAGTTTCCCTGTTGCGTCATTACACGTCCCGCAGCTCCAGGGGAGAAAAAATCTTTCTGAAAATTGCCGGAGCCCCTGCGTATGAGCTGGCACCAAGTGCTCAGCCCCTCTGGCCACATTCAGTTCCACCTCTGGCAGCCCCACTCTGGGGTGGGCATCCCCAAGTATAAGGGGTTGAGGCACAGGAGTAAGGCAAGCCCATTCGTGGGGCTAGGGAGCCCCAGAAGCCAAAAAGAGAATAAAAAAAGATGTCTTCCTGGGGTGCCTGATGCCCACTGTTGGGATGGTGTCCTGTGTCTGCAGTAGCTGTATGTGTCTGCATGAGAGTGCTATAGAAAGCCTCCATGCCTGTCCCTTTAAGAGAGTCATTATGCTGTGTTAGAAATTAGTCTGGGCTGGGTCTGAGTAGTTTAGGGCTAGTGAACAGCCAGGCAAGTGGTATTTCTGCTCCATTCTGCAGTCGCTATATGCGCAGAGGGAGCTTTGTTAGGAACTGAGTTCATTTACTATTTATCTGCCTTATTAATAATAGTATAGAAGTTTGTTTAACCTGCCTTCTCTTGCAGCTTGGACTTTTTATGTAAGAGCCACCGTCTGATTCTGGACTGCCAGAGTTGGATCAATCAAACCTCAGGGGTCCTAAAATGTAGACTGTCCCCAGAGGTCTTGTGGGAGTGAATTTCTGTAGAAACTGTAGTTTGTAAGGTTTAGCGCCTAAATGGACCTGGAGGGGGAGTCCTTGCTGTGACAGACAGTTCCCTAAGCCAACCAAACCTTTTAGATCTTAAAGGAAATTCCCCAGAACTTCCTGCAGTAAAATCAGTGAGGGCTGGAGTTTGTAGGGCGAACAGCTCGGGCCATCGAGCAGCTGCTTCTGCATAGGAGCACTGGAGAATCAGTGGGAAGGCTACACTGGCCTGCCTATCACATCTTTCAGTGAGAAATCCAATGAATGTGAAAGTTGGGCTTAAATCTAATTCCTTTGTCTGAGATCTGAAGCCTGAAGAGAAAGAGAGTAATCATTGCCTGAATTTGGGACTGAAGACTTGCTCCAGAAGCGATCAGCCTGCAGGTGCCCAGTGCTGGGTAGTAATGTGTTACAAGTAACGAGTTACTGTAATCTGATTACCTTGTCATGTAATGTGTATCGGTAACATATTACTTGAAGGAAAATGTAATCTGTAACACATTACAGATTATATTTTCTTTCAAGTAAAGCAGTTACTGTAACACAATTTACTATATTACTCAGGGCCAGATTCAGCCCCCCCTCCGTCGGCCATCAGAATCATGGCATAGGTGCTGGGGTAATATGGGCCCCTTGGTGCAGGGGCCCTGGCAATATTTTCTGAAACTTGCTCAGCCCCACCAATAATTTATAATGTTAATAGGCTTTTGAAGCATTTGTTTTAAATTGGCACCATTTGCGTGCGTGTGCACCCTCTGAGACTTACTGCACCCCTTCCAAGTGATCCTGACCTAACCCTGACTGAGCACATTCTTTGGTGGATGGTGGCATGTTTTTTGACTTTGACACCTTTAAATCCCGATATGCCCATGTGTGTGGTGCCGCAGAGGAAAGACTTAAACTGAGACAAGCAGTAGGGAGGACTGGAGTTACTGTAACAGGTGTGAGGAGGCTGTGCTGAAGAGAAGAAGTTGAAGAAGGCAAGGGACTGGGACTGACCGAACATCCCTCTGCTCTCTAACCAGACTCCAGAGTGATCAGGTGGTCTAGCGGCACAGTGCAAAACTAGTCCTGCAACTGAGGGAGCCTAGAGTGCCAGGGAGGTTGTGCGATGGGCCCATAGTAGGTGTAGGTCATGTGTCGGTCGGTTCGGTTGTCGCTCAGGCCGGGGGGGGGAGGGGTGGCTGGCAACCAGCTGCTGAGGAAGATGGAGCAAGAAGCTGGAGCCTGTTCAGCAGAGCAGTAGAGAAGAGAGCAGCACCACACCATAGTTGGGTGGTAATTGGTAATGCTGGTAACAAGAGCCGACAGTAGAGCCAGCAGTAACCAGGTGAGTAAGGTGGGGATGCAAGAGGAGATGAGCCGGGACAGGCATGACTCGCAGTGGCGGGAGGGAGAGCTGCTCAGCTGAGCAGTGCACATTAGCCAGGAAACAACAAGTTTGTAATCCTTTCAGCAGAAATTATGGCAAAGGGTATAGGGAGTATTAGCTAGGCATCCTGATGTTGTATCAGTTTGTGCCCCCCCCCCACAGCCATGTTTGTACTATAGTAGTGGTGTCAGTGAATGGGATGAAAATCTTTAAGCACATCTGATTCCATGCAAGACTGTGTAGAGAAAAGAGCTGTTTCTCTAGACAACCTTCACCCAAGATAACTCACACTGCCGGGGGTGGTCCTGTGCCTCCTACCCCTCCACATTTTCAGATGTGGCAGAACTGAAAAGTTTAGTCAAAGAGAGAATTGTGTTCCCAGCTGTGCTTTTACTGCTAGCTTTCAGCAGGCATTCAGTTTTCACAGCTTTAGTTTTGGGTGTAATGATGCAACATTAGTAGTTGCTGTCAATCCAGAACAGCTAAGTATTAGTATTTATGGACAACTAATTGAATATGTGTTGACAGGTAACAGTAAGTGCAAAAAGAAATGATCCACTGGATTAAACAAGGAAAGGTCTCTTCCACAGTTGGACACCGTGGGATGGTACTGCTACCCGAAGTCCAAACCCAAAAATGAGCACTTAGGTTTTTTTTTTGTTTTATATATATATATATATATTTAATTCTTTGGCAGCTGGGTCAGGCCTACTAAGTACAATGCCTGCCTTCAGATGCAACTGCAAACCAGGAGCACTGAAGGTTACATGACTTGCTCAGGATCACACAGTGGAGGTTGTGGGACTCAAACCCAGGTCTCCTGGACATACCAAGCTCTATCACAGGTCATTACTGTAACCTCTAGGCTATACTGTGTAAACCAGTTGAGGGCACTGATGTTTGTCAGGATTGCCTGTGGGTGCTGTGCAATAATAAATATGATGCTGCAATTGCTGTTTTCATTTAATTGCATCTCTGTAAATCTGACAATTCCTGGGTTGAAGGCTGGCATCCCACTGTGCTAAGTAAAACAAGACTATATCACTGAGTAGCTACAATCTTGTTTTAAGTGAATGCACCACACAGGGCCCCCTGACCCACCAGGGTAGCACGTCAAGTGCCTGGGACAGCTAAACCAGAACTTCAGACAGCGGTTCTACCTATATTTGTTTAGAAAATTCTAAACTTCAATGCAAAATTCCTGTCGGGAGAATTTTCTGTAACAAATTCTGTTGAAACCATTTGAAAATCCATCCCCCTTTGGAGTTGTAATAGGTAATTTATGTAGAGTCTGAGATTCTGTGCTGAAGGTGAACTCTGAGTCCTCTGATTTAATCCACATAAATTAATGAATAGAACTCCATGGAGATGAATTTTTTAATGTTTGCAACTGAATTTGTTAGGGGAAAATCCTCCCAAAACGAATTCTGCTTTGAAAGTTAGAACTTGTTAAGCAAATCCAAGTAGAATCACCAGCCAAAAGTCTGATTTAGCTTGTCTCAGACTGTGTGGACATGACGTGGGGCTGACCTTCCAGTCCTGCACCCTTTACTGCAACCAAAAGGGATCCCTTTATACACCTCAATACCCAGGCCCTGGAATACCCTTGCCATCGATGTGGGGGCCAGGGTGACATGTGTTCTAAGAACTACACAATGGATTAATAGAACTGATGCAAATAAAAAGTAACCTTTTTATTTGACTAATAGACTCATATTGCACAATCTTTCTAAATTAATAAAGTCTCTGATAATCAAAACGTATTACCATCTATTCTTTTTCATCAGTTCTACTGTCTGGTTAACACAGAATTGCAGCTTTTTATATAGGACTACTACTGCTAAGACTGTTCCTAATAATTACAACACATATTAATGCTGGCAACATATTTCTGAAGCAAAAGGGGCCGTTCTTTGTCACAGTTTCAAAATTTGATGTTTTAGTGTGTTTAAAACCATATGGTGGGCATTGTGTTTTCCAAAATATTGGCGTAGTCTGGAATGAGCTGAATACCAGCATATTTTACGTATTTGCTTATAACACATACTTTGTATTGGTTCAGCTTCTGTAGAAATACTTCTGCTCCCTGCCTGGTTAACTACTGTTCCAAGGGGATAAAAAACCTTGAGTGCTACATAAGAATGTAAGTTGTAAATAAAACGAAAAAAGGTTCAACTAAATGCATGTGAAAAATGCAAAATAAAGTTAGAATCACTGTTTTGACCATAGATCTTTTGCATGCCATAAAACAAGATATGCTGTCATGCTGAGATTACTGCATGCCTTGACCTAGTGAGGCCTGACACCACAGGCACTGGGCCTTACAACCCCTAGAAGTGTAGTGATTGCAGTCTAACTCCCATTCTGCTGTGTCGAATTACACTTGTAATACGGAAAACTAGGTAAATTATGAAAAATATTTTTAAAACAAAAAAAACTGTGCTGACTGGTACGGTAGATGTGTAACAGGGTAAGAGCATGCTTGTAGGCTCGGAGCTAGTTTCATAGGTTTCATAGGTTTTACAAGCTACTAGACATTTGTCCTTAATGCTTGCCTTGAATTCCCATTTTATACTATAACATGTTTGTTTTTATAGACGTTGTCCAGCCTAATCTTAAAAGTGTCAATGGTTTTACTTCCGACTACATCCTTAGGTAAACTGTTCCACAGTGTTACCCCTCTCTGACTAAAGCAGTTCTTTCTTTTTAGTGTCCTCCACATACAGTATATCCATTTTCAATTGCAGCCCATGTCTCCTACTTCCATATCCATATTTGTTTTTGACTATGAGGCCCATATTGCTGCTCAGTTGTTTACCTTGCAATGCCCTATAAATCATGCACATATCCCCCCAGTCCGTCTATACTGTAATGTAAATACACCCAAATCTTGAAGTCTCTGCTCGTATCCTTTATTCTCCATACCACAAATTATTTTTGTCGCTCTTCTCTGTACTCCCTCCAACCTCCCAATATCTGACTTTATTTAAGTATGGTGACCACACCTGTGAACAATATTCCACATGTGGTCTCACCAATGCCTGATAGAGTGGTAAAATCACCTTTCTGTCCCTGCTCGCAGTGTGTCTAAATATACAATTTAATACTTGGTTAGCCTTTTTAACCAAATGTCCACATTGTGTACTGAAGCTTAAATCATTTGTTACCATCACTCCCAAGTCTCTTTCTACTATATTGCTATGTAATACCTCTCCTCCTAATTTGTATTCTGTATTAGCATTTGCTTTCCCCAAGTGCATTACTGCACATTTTTTCAGTATTTAATAGTAATTTAAACCAATCAGTCCAATGATCCAATCTATCCAGAGCTAATTGTACATTTACTTGTTGTTCAGTATTATTTACTATGCCCCCTATTCTGCAATCATCTGCAAACTTAGTCATCCAGGTGTTTAGAGAATTGCACTCAATTAAGGGGATGTACAAGTTAAATAAACAAGGTCCTAATACAGATCCCTGAGAAACTCCACTGGTGACATTCTCCCAGTCAGATTTTACTCCATTAACAACAACCCTCTGTTTTCTATTACTCAATCAGGCCTCAACCCAATTTATTATGTTGTTTGGTATTTTCGCATCAATCATAATCTCAATCAGCTCTTTGTGTGGAAGTTTGTCGAAATCCTTAGAAAAATCCAAAAAAATAACGTCCCCTGCATTACCTGAATCAAGGGCTTAATTTACTTTCTCATAAAAGGTCAACATATTAGTTTGGCATGATCTGGTTTTTGTGAACCCCGTGTTGAGTCTGATCTATTATATTTTGTTGTGAAAAGTGGGCTGATATATATTCTTTAATTACTCGCTACAGAGGTCAAACTAATCAGTCTAAAGTTCTCAGGTTGTGTGGTTGGTCCCTTTTTAGCAGTGGTACTACTAATGCCCCCTTCCAGTCTTGCATTACTGACGCTTGATCTACCGATTTTTGGAATATATAAGAAAGCGCTGGGGCTATACTATCTGCTGTTTCTCTGAGAATTCTGGGGTGTACATCATCAGGCCCTAGGGATTTATTTATGTTTATATCCCTTAATCTTTTCAGTACCTCATCTTGTTTAATCACAATTTGGCCTACATGTGAACATATCTTAACCCTTGTATCCAGATCGATTTTTTTGTTAAATACTGAGCTAAAATATATATTTTGCATATTGACCAGCTACGTGGACTCCGTTACAGTTTCTTCTGATGTATTAATATATGGGCCAATGTTGTTAGATATTTTCTTTTTGCTATTGATATGTGAGTAAAATGCCTTATAATTTCCCCCCTACCCTACTAGCTAACTGAATCTCATAATTAGCCTTGGCCTTTTTTATTTCTTTCTTCAGTTACTTAACCTTCAGCCTGTAAACGTTCCAACCCTCGGGATTTTGTTTTTTATTTATTCTTTTGAAGCTCTTGTCCTTTTCCTTAACCAATTTCTTGATTCTAGTGTTAAACCAGCCTATGTTACTTGGTAATCTAGTTCCATTTTTTATAGGCACAAATATGTTACCAACAGTATTTTCTTATTTAATTTTTCCCACATTTGTTCTACCGTTAAGTTTACAAATTCTTTCCTCCATGCCCAGCTGTTCATTACTGCTTTTAGACCCTGAAAATCTGCTTTGCCAAAATTAAGCTTCCCTGTTTCAGCTGTGCTAATATTGGTGGTATATTCCCCAAGCATTTTAAAAAAACTCTACTGTTGTCACTGTTCCCTGGAGGGCTACACACTTCAATATTTTTTATATTAGCTCCCATATTAGTTAGAACAAGATCCAAAATGTTTGCTCCTCTAGTAGGAAATGCCACCCTTTGTTACACACCTATTTGATCTATTACTTCTAATAATTTCACTTCCATATTTGTTTTGCCTTTAGGCACATTCCAATCAATATTAGGCATATTAAAATCCCCAGTAATCAAAATATTTCCTGCTGGATCAAGCTTAGCAATATATTCTAACAATAAGTCATGTTCATGTTTGGTTATAGATGGTGGCCTATAGACTAGGCCTAATCTTGTCAATTTTGGTCTTATGCTTTATTTTAACCCATAACATATCCACATTATTTATCTCAACCATTTAGTTGTATTAGGTTGCACTTCTGAAAACATGATCTGTGCAAGACTCAGTTGAACAGCAGTGTTGAGTGATTAGTTTGCTGCAGAAAAGTTGCACTGGGGCTCTCTTTCTGCTTTAGCTGGTTAGTGAAAATGTCATTGCATCTTAGAGCACTACAGCCAGGATATTCAAAATTCCTGAACTGCACTTGTTAAAAAGTTTGCGCCAGGGCAGTTTAGTGGCCAGAGCAAACTAATGGTGTTCTGAAATATGCCCAAGCACATAGCAAGCACAGAATGAATGTTATTGATGGTACCTAGCTGCAAGTTGCAATGCTCTGACTTGTATAAATACTTTAAACTGCCCTTATGGTAGTAATCTGTTTGTGTTAAAAGAACAAAAGAGGTGATCTTGCCCCAATTTTGTGGTTACAAAAGTTGAAGCTGCATTTCTGGACATGCACATTAGAGCTGAAGCATGGCTTCAGCACTTGTAACTAAAATAAAATGTGTTTCAGTGCTCAGTTTTCAAGGGAAATTACTGTAAATTGATCTGTGGCATGCAAGGTATGACCTGCATTGTTTTATCACTATGGGACCCCAAGTGCCAAACTCATTCGTGAACGAGTTTATCCATGGACCATGTGCATTTATGGAGGCAGAGGGGTTAGGGGCTTGCATGGGTCACAAATAGAGGATTAGGTAGTAAGAGTGACTAGCAAGCACATGTAGGCCAAGGGAGAACATTTTTATTTTGAAAGAAATGAATTTACTGACAAGCACCGAGCATCCTGGAACAAGTTATCAAAAGTAATATAAAGTAATAGAAAAAGTAATACATGTTACAGTTACTAATTACTTTTTATACACAAGTAATCAGTAACTGTAACTGATTACATTTATTTGAGAGTAACTAATAACTGTAACTGATTACTTTTTTAAAGTAACTTACCCAACACTGCAGGTACCAAAGTGAGTCATGAATTGAGAGGTTTACGCAGAACTTCTGCTAAATTGCAACCAGACTTTACCAGAACTGTAACTAAGAGTTGTGTTGCTTATACATGTGCTGCATGTGCTGTGCGGGTCGTAATTTAGTTCCCCACCTTCAAGTGTATTATGCTAGCTGGAAGCTGCTCCAGTACTCTCATGGACTAAATCTGAACTGCCTGCTGTGGTCTGGGCTCTGCCATCTCGGCCTAGAATGCCACTCCCATCGCAGAGACATTTCCAATGAAAGACCCACTCGGGGATTCGGCTCCTTCAGCGCACTATCCAGAGGTCTTCATCTTGTCAAGTCCTGCCTCCTGCTCTGGGTAGCGTGAGTACCAAATAGGGTATCTCCCTGCAACAAAGCTGCAATCATTGTGTGTCATCTGATTTTTTTTGTTGGGGTTTCTTACAATGAACTGAGCCATCCAGCTCTGGATTACAAATTTTGGGTTGATGTGCATGCTAATTGTTTTATTTCCTAAGGCCCCAACAACAGCTGCAACACTGGCCTACCCTGTGCATCGCTTCAGGCTAGCCTGCTTACAACTGGGTACCCAGGGTTGTGTGACTGTATACAAGGGACTCTTTGTGCATGCATTTCCAGCCTGAAATAATTAGATCTATAAGTCATTTGCTAGATTCATCCCCCACCCCTGTTCACATTTCCCTGAATAAATTAGATTGTGTTGTTTTTGCATTTAATCTGGCTAGTGTGTACCTTTTTGGTGAGGGTATTGTACTGCCATTGAACTGTTGCATTACAGGTCTTATTTTACACAGGGTCTTCAGGGCAGCTGCAGATGATCCAGCCCTGGTGGTAAGTGCAAGGGGTGTGAACAAGTCATTACTGCCATATTGTATATGTGAAAGTTTTGCTTCTATACTGTGTAGGCCACTAGAGGGGTTGGGGGGGTTTATTTATTTATTTAAACAGCAGTTTGGAAAACCTTTGAGCCATAGGCTCATTTACAAAGGTACCTTGTCACAGTAAGACAAACGAAAATACACAGTATAACAGTACAACACATAAGTATAACAGTAACTTAAGACATAGATACAAACAAGCTGGTACAGGTAGGATTGATGTAAACAATACCAGAGTTATGTTGTCCTTAGCAGCTTAGTAATAAGCTTTGTCATAAGTATTGAGTCTGACTTTGACTAGTGGCAATTACAGCATGGGGTGTTAATAAAGGTGGTTACGTGATGAAGTTTTGAAGCACGATATAGTTGGAGCTTCGGAGATGGAGTGGGGCAGTGTGTTGAACCATGAGGGGGCCCTAAAGCTGAAGGCTCTTTGGCTGTGAGAGGTCCTACCTCTAGGGATGACAAGAGAGGTTTTCCCAGAGGTCCGAGTATGAACTAGTGGGACAGATCGGCGTATGGTGGTGGTCAATCCTGGTGGGGATAGCCCAAGGAGGGTCTTTTTTGTAAGGATACAGGTCAGATATTTGAGGAGCTCATCAAGATCAAGTACCAGCGCTTTAGCGTACAGTAGACAGGTGTGTGTCAGCCTAGGTGCTCCAGTAATTAACCTGCAGGCCTTATTCAGAGTAGTGCGAATTTTATGGAGTGCGGTCTGATCAGCAGCACCATACACCGGCAGTCCATAGTCCACTAGGGACAGGATAGAGGAGATGACTGCGAGTTGAAGAGCATCCGAGGGGAGGCAGTGTTTATACCGATGTAAGATGCCCAATCGGATACTAGTGGCAGTGGCTAGGGCAGTGATGTGTCCATGGAAGGAGAGGGAGGGGTCAAAATGGATCCCTAGGTATTTATAGGAGCAAACTTGTTCGAGTGGGAAAGAGGACCCAGAGTGAATGAGGAGTTTGAAGTTACAGGACTTGTTTTGGGGATGAGTGAAGAACATGGTTTTAGTTTTTTTAAGATTTATCACCAATCTATGTTCCTTGAACCAGCCCTCGGCTTCAGTGAAGGACTTCTGCAGCGAGTCCTGGAGGGCAATAGGGTTACGACTTGAGGCAAAGATGACTGCATCATCAGCGTACAATAGAATGTTCCCAGAGCAAGAGCGTGGAAGGGTGTTAAGGTAAAGGGAGAATAGTAAGGGGCCCAGAATGGAGCCCTGGGGAACCCCATAAAGATGGGACAGATGTCTGAGTAGGTCCCATTAATTTCTACACTCTGTGAGCGGTCAGACAGATAACTGGTGCACCAGGAGATAGGCCCAGCAGCAAAACCAGAGAGACTAAGGGCATCAAGAAGGAGGGGGTGGGAGACAGTGTCGAAGGCTTTCGAGAGGTCAATGAAGACAGCACCAGCCAGAGAACCAGTGTCTAGGAGGTGGAAAAGTTGGAGAACTCTAGGAGGCTGTGTTGGTACTGTGGCCCGCGAGGAAGCCATGCTGCTCAGGACAAAGGACATTGTAGGTGGAGAGGTAGTTAGAGATTTGAGAGGCCACCACTTTTCCAAGGCCTTGGAGAGGGAGAGATGGAGATCAGTCGATGGTTTCCAGCCACAGTCCTATCACCACCTTTAATGATAGGGGTGACAGTGGTGACTTTCAGGCAGTTGGAACCTTCCCAAGGCAAAGAGAATGGTTGATGAGGCATGTGATGAGGTAAGGACTGTGTCTAAGACCAGCCGTGAGATACACGGATCCAGGGTGTCACTGCCTGTACTATTACTCTTGAGGGCAGTGACAAGGTGTGGCCCTAAGTTCTTGGGCAGAAACACGGTGGAGGAGAAAATAAGGGTGAGAAAGATTTACGGCAGGTGCTGGGGAGGAGGTCAAAAAATTTGTAGGAGGATAGGGCTAAGGTCAGTGAATGAGGTGTTGAGGTGGTTGGCTATGAGGCTGGGTCTGAGGAGATCACACCATTAATGATCTGGGTGGGTGAGGGTGTGCACTCCCATTTAACTGTTTAATGTTATCCCAGAAGGTTCTGGGGTTCCCCATGAGGCAGTGAGTGAGGACCGATGGTGCTCAGACTTGGCCTTTCTGATGGCCGAGTGCACTTGTTTGGTGGCAGCATATAACTGCCTGTCATTGGGCGGCCAGTCTCAATGGCATGGTGCCATAGGTTGTCCCTATGTTTGAGCTGGTGGATCAAAGCTGGGGTTACCAGGGGCATTCTGCCTTTTAGAGCAGCGGGTCAACATTGGGGCAAAAGATATCACAAGCATTATTAAAAGTTTGGGTAAAGAAGGAGAGAGCTGTGTCGATGTCAGGAGTTGCCTGTATAGGAGACCAGTCAATTTGGGACAGAAGTTCCTTAAGTTTTATCAGTCCACAAGGTATTAGACGCCGCCGGCATGTGGACTGTGCTATGGGTTTGGGGACTGGGGATGACCAGTGGAATAGAATGGGGAGTGATCGCTGAGAGAGTCTGGGAGGACTTGTACATTGGGGATCGATTAGGGCAGTTGGTGAGTACCACATCAAGCAGGGGTACTGGAGCCTCTCTTGGGGTTAGTCCTGGTAGGGTGGGTAATTAGTTGAGTTAGGTCTATTGCAGAAAAGGAGTCTCGGAGTGGGAGGAGGAAGGGCTGAGCCAGTTGACATTTAAGTCACCCACCAGAATTTGATCAGCGGAAGGAGGTAAAGATGGGTATTCTGTAAGAGAGGCAATGGCCTGCGTTTGGTCCCTAGAGACACGTATGCAGTAGTCAGATAAAGGGGTCCTTTAAAGGGTCAGGAGTTAGTTTCAGCGTAAGCGCCTGGGCCCTGGGTCAAGGATTGGGCGGGCAGGGCTGGTGGGAGAGATTCCGGACATAAATAGCGCAACCCCGCCGCCCCATCTCCCAACACGGTCGGACCGGAAAAGGGTGAAACCAGGAAGGGAGACTAGGGAGTCAGGGGAAGATTTCGACAGCCAAGTCTCAACCAGGGTGATGACATCAGGGTTAATTGATGTGACCAGGCATTGTAGTGAGTCAAACTTTTTTAGGAGGCTACAGATATTCATGGAGACCATGCATAGGCCTGTGGTGTGAGTTTGGGAGCTCCTGGGAACCGGGCCAGGGTTTGGATGAATGTTCCCCGACAGGAGTAGTAGCATGACTAACACCCTGGCTGGGAGATGGTGAGAGGTTTTCCTACGATTGACATGGGGGGGGGAGGCTAAGGGAGCAGGGGGTGGGCAGGGAGGTACAGGAAGGGAAAGCAAGAATAAGAAGACACCCAGATGTGCCTGAGGTGAAGAGAAAGCTAGGGGGAGGGCAGGGAGGACGGGGACACACAGAGGTCCCAAGGGGCAGGAGAGCAGGTTCAGGAGCAAGGGGAGGGAGGGGTGCCAGGGCACAGTGCGGACTAGCAGATGGGTAGGTGGGTAAGTGCACTGCTAGTGGGGATAGGCACAGGCAGAGCATGAGGCAGGAGCCAATACATTGTGGTAAGCAAGATCCCAGGAGTAGTGCTGTACAGGTAGGGTAGGAAGCAGTGAGAGCATAGGTCCTCTAGTGGCCAACAGGTATAACTTGCAAATGGAAAGTGGGAGATAGGTTCTGGGCAACAGGGCGTGATGTCACGGATGTGATGTCCTGGGGTGGATCCTTAAATTGACAGCCGCCCCTGGGTGGGAGGGTGGTTAGGCGGGTGGGGCAGGCGGCGCAAAAGCTCCGTCGGGCTAGCACCTCTGCAGGCGTCAGATGAAGAGAGAGCTCTCTTTACCTCGAAAGTTATCAGGCTGGAGATTCGGCTTCCTCAGCTACTCAGGTGAGCTGCTTGTGTTGCTTCAGTTGCTTGATTGTCCCGAGTGCCTAGCTTGGGGAGCTGCCTATGTAGTGGAGAAAACACAGCCTCTCATTACTATGCAGTGGGAGAATATGTTGTGACTTAAACAAAGGAGCTCCACTCTAAGCAAACAGGGCTATTCCAAAATGAGGTCACACTAGGACCCAGCTAACCTAATGCCTTCAGTTACAAGCACAATTAGCTCCAATACCACCATATTAAACAAGTCTGCTCCATATTAACTGCTTAGTATATCTGGCTTTAAGGTGTAATCAGCAATTAGCTCCAATACCACCATATTAAACAAGTCTGATCTATGTTAGCTGCTTGGTATATCTGGCTTTAAGGTGTAATCAGCAATTAGCTCCAAATAGCATCCCAGTAGGCTATACCAATAGCAGTTACGCGCTACCCCAGAACCATTCCTCCGAGTGGAGGCACCTGTTCAATGAGCTCAGGCCCCTCAACCTGCCCAGAGTCATGCAGGCAGGGGTTACATTTGTTTGTTTTTTTAACATAGAGGCAGTCTATTCTTAGGTGCTGATAGGGAACGACTGTCTCTAGTTTTACCAGATTAATAAAATGAAAGGAGACTTACTCTTTGAAGTTAATGTCTAGTTGGCCGAGGGCCAGATATGTGTGACCAGCCTGAGGAAATAAACAAAAGGAACCGGTAAACTATACCAGGACAAGGGGCAGAGTGTGGTCGGATTTCCAACTTTCAAATTCTTTGTGCAGCAGCCTACAGGAAGATGTCACTAAACCAATGAGTAAAGACTTGGAGTACTGTAAAACGTTGCAGAGGATAATGGCAGAAATGAAATAACAAGAGCTACTGCCATTTTTTGCATAAGCTATCCAGATGTAGGTTGAATTCCTCTGGCTCTCTAATTAGGCTGGGTCTTTATTTTTCCCCCCAAAAGTTTTTCTGCCCTCTTGTGGCTGGGGCAGCTACTCAGACATCCCTTGACCTCCGGATTTGCATCTACCTCCCCAGGACCTAAATTGTTAGGCTTCTTCTATGGATTCTCCTACATGGTGGGGCTGGAGGGGAGAGGCCATTCTCTCTCTGCAGCATCACAAATCCAGATCTGACTGGGGTCCTGGGTAGTAGGACTGATCTGTGGATGAATGAGCAAGGCTCCACAAAGTCCCCGCCAGCCTTTTACACTTTTCTCCCTTAGCCTGCCGCTTGACATGATTGTGTGCATATGGAAGCACACAAGCATCAAACCACCACAACCCCTCCCTTCATGCCACCTGCACTACCACCATGCCGCCACCTGGTGGCAGTCAAAACCAGGCCAGCAAGCCCCCAGAGGGAGAGCAATCCATGGATGTTTGGTCCTCTCCCTCCCGGCAGACAGCAACCCAAGTTTACTTGTGAACCTAGGTAGCCCTCTGTTCCACTGGGCCAGCATCAGGCTGTGTCCTTTACTGTAGTTTGTACTCTTTTAATAATCATTTTGAAACTAAGAGATGCTGCCAACAGTACAGCTCATGTGTCTCAAAAAGACACTAACAAATAGGGAAGCCCCTCAGATAAACAATGTGACCAGTTCTCCAATGAAACTTGTGTATCTTGGTTTATTGTCTGAAGACAGACAGCAACAGCATAACCAATGTGTTGGTGACCAACCACAACACAAGATATGCTTAGATCTCTCCAACAAAGGACTGCGAGGAAACCACAGTAGGTGTGCTGGTGAAAAAGTTCTTCATACATTATGAAGCAGCCAAACAGAACCACTCAGATAAATGTCTTGACTCTGAGAGCAAACTGATAAATGGACTATAGTTTTTGTGAGGAGTCTGCAAATCCAGAACTACCACTTATCATCCTCAAAGTGATCCAAAACCAAAATGGCTTAACCACGCTGCCTTAAAAACACTGGGAACACTAAACATAGAGACATAGAAACATAGAATTTGATGGCAGATAAGGACCGCTTGGCCCCATCTAGTCCGCGCAGTTCCTTACCTAATAGATAAGCTGCAGATCCTAGTTAACCAGCAGCCTACTTCCTCTTACCCCCCACTAGAATTGCCTTATGTCTGTCCCATGCAATCTTGAATTTCCCCCGTTTTTGACTCCATGACCTCCTCAAGAAGGCTGTTCTTTGCATCTGTGAAAAAATTCTTCCTCGCATTACCTCTGAGCCGTTCCCTTCTATCTTCAGATTGTGCCCCCTTGTTCTTGTACATCTCTTTTTCTGAAAGATGCTACCCTCTTGAACTTTGTTGATTCCCTTGAGGTACTTGAAAGTTTCTATCATGTCTCCCCTCTCCCCCTTTCCTCGAGGGCATACATATTAAGCTCCTTTAGTCTCTCTTTGTATGTCTACTGGTGCAGACCCTGCACCGTTTTGGTTGCCCTCCTCTGGACAGCCTCCACCCTGTCTATGTCTTTTCGGAGATGTGGTCTCCAGAACTGCACACAGTACTCCAGATGGGGTCTCACCAACTGTCTGTACAGAGGGATAACAACTTCTATTTTCTACTGGTGATGCCTCTCCCAGTGCATCCCAGTATCTCCCAGCGCTCCTTACTGCCTTCTCACATTGCTTGCCCACCTTTATGTCATCTGATATAACTACCTCAGGTCCCTTTCCATTTTTGTTCTTGTTAGTATCTCACCCCCGTTGTGTACTCTTCCCCTGTTTTTTTTTTTTTTCCAGGTGCATTACTTTGCACTTCTTTGCGTTGAATCTAAGCTGCCATACATTTGACCATTCCTCCAACCTTGCCAAGTCCTTCTCATCCTTTCCACTCCACCTTGTGTATCAACCCTGTTGCAGATCTTTGTGTGGTCAGCAAAGAGACATACTTTTCCTTCCAGTGCCTCTGCAATGTCACTTATAAAGACATTAAAAAGGACCGGTCCCAGTACTGACCCTGCGGTGCCCCACTAGTAACCCCCCTTTCTTCACTGTGGACTCCATTTACTATTACCTTCTGCATCCTGTTGTCCAGACAATGTTTTACTGAGGCTACCACCCTGGGCCCCACTCCCAGGCTGGCTAATTTGTTTATTAATCTTTTGTGTGGGACTGTGTCAAATGCCTTGCTAACGTCTAGGTAGGCCATGTCCACAGCCCCTCCCTGGTCTACTACTTTGGTCAACCAGTCAAAGAACTCTATTAGATTCCTCTGACATGACCTTCCCACTGTGAATCCATGCTGCCTTGGGTCCTGTGCCCCACTGGCCTGTAGGTACTCGACAATTATTTCCTTCAGAAGTAATTCCCTCATTTTCCCTACCACTGAGGTCAAACTGACAGGTCTGTAATTTCCTGCCTCTGTCTTGCTCCCACTTTTGTAAAGGGGAATCATATCCGCCCTCCTCCAATCCTCAGGTACCATACCATCCTCCCATGTTTTGTTAAAAAGGGTAGTCAGTGGTGTTACTAGCTCTACCCTTAGTTCTTTTAGAATTATGGGGTGAATCCCATCAGGCCTCATTGCTTTGTCCACATTCAGTTTTAGGAATTCTTTCAGAACCCTTTCTTCTGTGAAAGGACTGATATCAACCCCCCTATCCAGAGTGCTTCTATTGACTGGATTAGGTACCTCCCACTCCTCTTCCTTTGTGAATACTGAGCAGAAGTATTCGTTTAATATCCCTGCTTTTTCACTGTCCCTCTCTGCCCACCCACCCTACTCTTTATTCAGCCTCAGTATCCCTCCCTTTGTCTTTCTTCTCTCCCTAATATACCTATAAAAGGTTTTATCCCTTCTTAACCGAGATGACTATCTTTTCCTCAGTTTGGGTGTTTGCTATTCTGACTGCCTTCCCCGCTTCCTTCTGCTTTAACTGGTACAGCTCTCTCTCCTTCTCCTTCTGTACTTCCTTATACTTCCTGAATGCTGTCTTTTTCTCACTAACTTTCCCCGCCACCTTTTTTTGAGAACCATAGTGTTTTTTTTCTTTCATTTTGATTTATTTGCTTCACAGAAAGGCTTGTTGCCTCTGTGAAGGCAGTTGTGATGTTTCCCATTGTTGCTCCACCCCTCCTTCTTGCCTGTTTGCTAGTGCTTTTCTGAAGCACTCTCCCATTTTGACAAAAGCAGCCCCCCTGAAGTCCAGTACCTTCACTTTTGTATGGCTTGACCCTATGGCTGAGTTTTATCATGAACCACACTGTTTGGTGGTCACTTGTTCCCAGATGGCTACCCACTTCTAAATCTGAAATCCTATCTCTGTCCCCATTTGAGAGTACCAGGTCTAAGATTGCTCCCTCCTGAGTGGGTTCGAACACTAGCTGTCTGAGGCATGTCACCTGTAGGGCATCAAAAATGGCCTTGCTCTTGGATGTGGCTGCTGCAAAGGTGCTCCAGTTAACATCTGGCATATTCAGGTCCCCATCATCAATATCTCCCCTTTCTCTGCCATCCTAAGGATGCCTTCTATCATTTCCTTGTCCATTTCCTCCCCTGAGATAGGGGTCTGTATACAACCCCTGTGCGGATTGTGGGTGCCATTTCTAGTCTCCAGTGTGACCCACAGTGCCTTCTGTCCCCCCTGTTTACCCTTTAGTTCCATTGCTTTGATCCCTTCCCTTACATAGAGAGCTACTCCTCCTCCTCCTCTTCTACTCTCCCTGTCCCTCCTGTAGATTGTGTACCCTGGTATGTTGACATCCCAGTCATGGTTCTCTGTGTACCATGTTTTGGTGACTGCCACGATATCCAGGCATCCCTCTTCCATCAAGGCCACCAGTTCAGGGAGCTTGCTACCTAGATTACCGGCATTGGTGCTCATTACCCTCTGTTTTTTGATGGCCTTTTCACTTTTTGCCCCATCCCGGTCCTTACTGCCTTTGTCTTTTTCTCCATTTACCTCTGCCCTTCTCCCTATCAACTTCACTATCTTGGTGTTTACCTCACTAACTACCCTGATTTTTTTTAGGGGGGGCTAGGATTTCCCTTCTCCTTTTCAGTACCTCCCCCCCTGGCTAATTTAAATGCTTGCCAATGAAGCATTTAGACCTATCACCTAGAATCCTGGTTCCCCTTCTGGGCAGATGCAGAACATCACACCAGTATAGGCCTGCATCCCTCCCAGTGGACCTCCAGTCCCCAGTGAGGGCAAAACCCTGTGCTCTGCACCAGTTTTTCAACCAATGATTGAATCTCATGGTGTGGAGCACCCTAGCCTCACCCATACCATAGACAGGCAGCACCCTCGAGAAGGTCACATTGTGTGCTACTTGTCTAAGGCCCCTCCCCAACTGCACAAACTCCTCCTACACTGCTCTGATCCCTTTTCCAGCCAGGTCATTTGTCCCTAGGTAGACAATGACATCCAGCTCCCTTCCTTGTGTACCTGCTCCTGCGATCCTGAGGATTCACTCCTTGTCCCTCAAAGCCATGGTGCCATGCAGGCATCTTACCTCCCTCTCCCCTCCCTCCCCCAGTTCTACCCTCCTAATAATGGAGTCCCCCACCAGGAGTTGTTTCCTTCCCCTGTGGGGTCCCATGCCACCCTCCTGTGGGTCTCCTTTGTGGAGGTTCCCAGCATCCTCCTTGGTCTCTACTGTGGATGCCTCCAAAGAGGAACCACAGTCTGCCAGAACAGCATATTAATTGTGGAGAGGTACAACTGGAGGGATGCGCCTCTGTTTCATCACCCTCACCCTGCCTGAGCCCACTGTGGTCCAACAGCTCCTCTTTCTTGGCAACCTCTGAGGCAGCGACGGTGGCCCTGGTGGTCTCTGGGTGGGAAAGGAGGTACCCCAAATCCTGGTCAACACAGCTTGGAGATGAGCAACCTCCTCCCTCAGCCCAGAGAGGTGCCTACAGATGGGACAACACTGTGTCCTCCATATCGTCTCCCGGAAGACTGCTGATCCACAGCCACTGCACTGCACCACTCCCATCATGTCTTATTTGTGTTTTGTATACTTACTCTTTCTTCTCTCTGTTTATCTATTATTTTTTGTATATAATTTTTTTAAACCCCAAGCAGAAAGCCAGATGGAGTCAACAAGTAAGCACCATGGTCCATGTTTACAATTAGAGGTGTGCAAAACCAGGGAGGTTTTGCTTTTGGTTTTGCCAGATCATCTCTGATTTTGGTTCTGGTATTGGTTTTGGATTCAAGGCCACTTTCTGATTTAGAGTCTGGCAGCTAATGTCTGGGGCTGGCATGTGGTACCCCCCCTGCCACACACACACAGAGTCTCCTTTTGTTTTTGCTGTGTGTGTGTGTGTGTGTGTGTGTGTGTTTTACTGATTTGGTAACTGGGTAAGGCCTACTAGGCACAAGTGTCTGTTTTCAGGGACAACCCAGGAAGAGTGGTTAAGTCAGTGACTTGCTCAGAATCCCACAGTATGCAAGTCGAGGTTGTGGAAATCAAACTCAGGTCTGCTGGATGCAGGGCAGACCTTAGGGTATGTAGCACCCCTAGGCAAACTTGCAAATGGTGCCTCCCTAGCCCTCAGATTTTTTTTAAATTCTTCATACTCCCTAAAATGGCTCTCATAATGGCAGTTAGTATTACATTTTGACCCCGTGCATATTGTAGTAATCATCAGGAACACTGTATGCCATTACCTGCTAGAAAGAGATAGGGGGCTTAGACTAAAACTAAAGACTGGAGATGAAGAGGGACTGAATGCTCTGGCTTGGCTGACATGTAATTCTAAACAGGCCAGCCCTGGAGAGCACTGATTCATTCCTCCCTCTCCATCTTCAGCTTTTATTTTGTCTAAGTGACCTGTCTCTTTCTAGCAGGTAGTGACATACATACAGCAGAATGTGGGGTGGAACCAGGGGAAGTCAAAACAGGGGCTAGGGGTCCAGGAAGTTTGCATTAGGGATTACAGATGCAGCAAAATTTTACTTCACTGGTGAAGGTGGCGCAAAATGGAAACGTCACACTATGCATAGTAAGGGCAAAGTTTCCAGACTTTGCCCCAACACAGAGAAGCTCTTTTCCTTTTTTTATAATTTTTTTTTTAAACTAGATGTTACCCCCACCAATTGTGTGAAATTACTTCCAATTGCCCTCGAAACACTAAGAGCCAGATATTCAAAACTTTGCCCAGGGGCTAAATTAGTACTGCCCGGTGGGCAAACTTAGCCCGGAGCACAAAGCAAGCTATATTCAATAGGAATAGCCTGGTGCTAAACCTGCTGAATATAGCAGTCTAAGGCCCTGTCCACACTACACCTCTGTGATGTTACAGAGGGCTCAAACCATTACCGCAATGGTTTGCGTTTACACCTGTAACATTACAGAAGGCGTTTTCATAACCGTTGTTGAAACCACATATGAAGTGGTTTCAACAACGGTTATGAAACCAGTTACACCTTGCTAACGTTACCGGCTGTAGTGTGCATGGGTGGCAATGGTCCCCTAGAGCAGCGCGAGCTGCATTGTGGGATTGGATGCCACCATAACAGTCGCTCAGCTCCCGCAGTGTGGACCGGCGGTACTGGTCCTGTAATGGACACCGCTGCAGTGTGGACACACTGTACTGCTCCCCGGCCGTAATGGTTTGCATACGTTAATGGACCTGAGCAGTGTAGTGTGGATGGGGCCTAAGGAAGTTGGGCAAACCAGTCTGGGAGTGCAGAGCAAAAATAGTCCGGGAATAAGACAGCACTGAATATAACAACAGGGAAGTGCAAACTGCAACTGCAGCTCATTAGACTCTGTAGCAAGCCAGTGTTGCAGGTGGAGAACACTGTGTGTGATTGCAAGAGATGTCTCACAGTCTGCAAACAACAATGTAAGTCACACACTGCAGAACTGTGCTATGCTGAAGTGAGGTTTGCCCGGGGCTAACCTGATTGTACAGTGCTAACACATTAGCCTGGTGCAAACTGGTTAGCCCAGGGCAAACGGTAGCTATATTCAAAGCTCCCATGCATATTTGCCTACTTAGGTAATCTGTGGGCAAACAGGTACATTTGCATCCCTTTGCTGCTTAGCATACATTACCATGCAGTTTGCCCGGTGCTACTGCATGGAGCACAAAGCTCCCCCTTTTGGTCAGAATGGAAGTACAGGCTGGACGCTGCAGACCAAGGCAGACCCACAGCATCCCCTGTTGGTTGGAATAGAAGTACATGCCAGAAGCAGCAGGAACTGTGTACTGCCAGGCACAGTTGGTGCATACATATCTCACAACCCCTTGCCTCCTGAAACAGGGACAAGGCTTAAACAAATCAGGGACAAAGGACAAAATCAGGGACACATCTTCAAATGTAGAGATAGCCACCCAGACAGCTGGTAGAATATGGGGCTTAGTGCAAAATACATGTTCTAAAGAAGAACAAGTCTGTAACTTTAATGCTATGGAAACCCAACTGTGAGGAGGGACTGAGTAATAATGTTGAGGCAAATTCAGGGATGTCCCTGAAATTCAGGGACGGTTGAGAGGTATGCTCCTGACCCATTCACAATACAAGTAAACGTAATATCCCTGGTGGTCTAGTGGTCCCCCAACCCCCCTGCATGAATCCTGACCTGTTTTGAATTATTTATTTATTTTAGTTTAGTTTTTGGTAACCAGGTAAGGCCCACTAGGCACAAGTGCCTGTTTTCAGGGGCGACCTGGGAGCACTGGGTGGTTAAGTGACTTGCTCACAGTTACACAGTATGCAAGTGGAGGTTATGAGAATCAAACTCAAGTCTGGTCTGCTGGATGTATCAAACTCATTCACACCTCATTTCTCTAACCTGTAGGCTATACTGTCAGCCCAATCAAATTCACTGCCACGGCCGGCCGCCGACAGAGATATGAATGAGTGCTCATTCACACCTCAGTCGGCGGTTGGCAGTGGTGGTGAGAGGAGGGCTGAGTTGGTCACCGGCTCTGTTTGTGGAGTTTTATTTGGATGAGCAGAGGCATCACTGCTGGGTGGGGGGATCACTAGACTACCAGGGAAATACATTTGTATTGTAGGACGGGGGTTGGGAGTCATGCTGGGGTTGGGGGGAACCACTGGACTACCAGGGAAATTACTTTAGATGTCATTCATAACAGGTTGGGATTCGTGCAGGGGGCTGGAGGGACCACTAGACTACCAGTGAGTTAACTGTACTACCCCAGCTATGGGGGTTCATGATGGGGGGGCGCCACCACCACTTTACCACTGCATTACCACCAGCTTTTGTTAGGAGGTATCTAGCGCTGCGCTACAGGTTGCGCTAATTCCTGTAGCGTGGTGCTAGACCTTTGAATATGCCATGCTGTTGGCATTCATGGGCGCTGTCTTAACCCCACCCCTGCATACTATTATCTATTAGCATTGGTGCTACCACACAGTGCCAGCAGTAATAGGGCTTTTGAATATTGCAGCCTTGCTCAAATCCAGTGCTATTCCAGTGCTATGGTTTTGTGCTAGGTGCAATTGTTTGAATATCTGGCCTTAAGAGTCTTTTAAAGATAGTAGACAGATTCTCAAATGGTTAGTGGCCTAAGTCCCACACCACAACTCCAGTTGCAGACTGAAATCTCTGTAGCTATGGAGATTGCTATTCTTAGTCGCAGCAGCTGCAGAGGATATTATGGCTGGTCCCACCAGCCGTAACATTTTTCCTCAGCTGTGGGATTTCCATGGCCATAACATCTGAAGCTGCTATAAACCATGGAGCCAGACGTAAACTGGCTCCACTTTTTAGAATACCATAGCTGTGGGAGAAACTGAGGTTTTGTAAGTGGCAACCCACTTGTGTTGAGTTTTTCCTGCAGCTGTGGGATTTTCAAGATGTTTGAGAACTCAGCCCAGTATCCCCACTCCACCTACCTCTTGCACCCACCTCCCTTCTTTCCCCACAGTCCTGGCAAAATCTGTTAAAAACATATTTAATTAGGTTTCTTACCCCCACCTGCTCCATTTTTGTAAAATTCACAGACACCACTAACATCCTCCCGGCCTGTGGCCGTCCTCCTGAGTCATACATAGGAAACCCCCAACCTCAAGAACCCAACTTTTATCCTCCCTCCAGCCCTAAATTAGCACACATATTAGTCTAGCTGTAAAAAAAGGAAGCCATCCAGTGATAGAGTGTGATGCCCTCCTTCTTCAGCGTCCTACTATAGAATGAGGAAAGATGATGCCTTCACCTATAGTAACACCTGACTGGCCACATGTCAGCCAGTCAAGTGCTAATATAGCTGAGGACATCATTATCAGGTAAGAGGAAGAAGATAGATGCTAAATGCTGGCAGGGTGATGGTATTTTTACTGTACTTTACTAGAGCATTTTGTTAGATGAAACTGTGAAGTGGAGCTATAGGTTAAGTAAAGTTGGGGACACTTGGTGAAGTACTTAATACAAGAAGTTCTCTAACTTTGCCCGTTTTTTGCCGGTAATTATTATTTTTTTCTGGATATTTCTAAATTTTACTGTCTAGCTTATACTTATGCATACCTCTAAGCTGTCCCTGATTATAAATGACATCCCTCATTTTACCCCTCAGAATTGCTCTGTCCCACATCCATCCCTCATAGAAAAGATGCTACTCACTGAGAATGTGTTGTAAATGCAGATGTTAAACCAGAAGTAAAGGCAATGGTTTCTACAGTGTGCTGATCTTGTATCTTAATGTTTCAACATCTCTCATTATGAAGGGTCAGTGTCCCATTGTGCCTCATTTTGAGTGCCCGCCTCTTTCGTTTCAGTGATGAAAAGTTGAGAGGTGTGTTAAACTTACTATGTTTATAACAATGTGGAATTAAAAAATCAAAATATACAGCAAATTAAATAACACTAACTGAAAATAGTACAGGGAGATGATTTTTAGCAAAATACATGTTATGCAGATTCACTGTTTTTGTATGAAACATCCAGCTCTATGAAATTCTATGATTTTGCAGACAAATTGTGTGATTTTACGCTTTTTCTAGTACAAAAGCATAAATCAGTGGCCTGGGTCAAAGTACTTACTATAATAGCAGATTGCAATGTCACAGACAATAATTCTGAGGTCAATTGACAACCATCAAATGTTTTTAGATAGTCGCATGGAAATAAGTACTGTACTGTTTTATATAAAATGGGCAAATAAATCCCTGTGTCCTGATTGGTTGAGACTTGGTTCTAGCCATTGAAGTAAGAGAGTGCCATCACTGGCTAAAACAAGTCCCTGCCAACCAGGGCAACTCACAGAATTCATAAACCACCTATTTCCTAGTATCCATCACAAACATGGCTGCAGCCTTTACTCATATATAAAAAACTTCAACTGATCCCTAAAAATAAAGTCCATTAAATTAAATGAAGTAAGTAAATCGTTAAATGTTATTTACACTTAGGAGCCCCCTTACACACATACACAAGTTAAACAAATCAAGTACTATTCAGAGTTTCTATTGCTGGTGTTTCTTTGATGACCAGGAACAACCCCCCTCCTATCCCTACCACTTTGTCAGAGAATTCCCTGCTCCTTACCTGGCAACAGATAAAATTGAGGTTCTGGCTCCACTTCAGGCCTGTGTGTGTGTGTGTCTGTTTTTATGCCAGTTGAGCTCTGAAGGGTGTTGATTTCATGTATTCCATGCTACCACTCTGTGTGTGTGTGTGTGTGTGTGTGTGTGTGTGTGTGTGGGGGCGGCATTCTACTGCTGGAATAATGCAGAGCTTTGAATTCTTCTATTCCATGGTAAACAATCACATAATGTATTGATTGTGAAGAAAGACAGATGACTGACAGATAAAAAACATCTGTGGAAGGACTATTTTACATTACTTAGCAACATTTTAGTATTTTTTGTGACTTTGAAAACTTTTAGAATGTTAATTTTTTCAAAGTTGCCTATGGGCCCATTTTATATATAAGCAATAAGACATGGCTGGGTGTTGGTAGTACTGAGATACCCGCACACCCAGAGGCGTAGTTAGGCACGAGACTGCAGGTCGAGTGCCTTCAGCCTCTGGGTGTCTGGGTATCTCAGTACTACCAACACCCAGCCATGTCTTATTACTTACATCACAATCAATCAATTAGTTGATTCAATGAATCAAAAAAGAAAGACCATTGAGTGTATTTCATTTACAATGGTATCCCATAAGTTAATTTAAAGGGATGCTGTCAACCATTTGCTCAGTGTGTGCTCTGAGAACAATTTATATGAATTTTTATGTTGGCTTGCGCATGCGCAGCCAACTTATTGCAGTAGTAGCAGATTTGGAGGCTCGGTCACTGTTGGGCGAATGCAGGGCACGCATCAGTAGGTGCATCCCTCATTCCCCAATGAGGAAGCATGCAGGTGCCACATCAGCAATTTCGAATGTGGCCACCAGATCTAACAAAAGGTCCGCTGCAATGAGAGTGGAGCTCTCATGCAGTGTGACCACAACACGCCTCCCAACGTGCACGCAACACTGCCTCCGCCTAATGTCAGAATGCCGATGGGGGAGCCCACTCCCTGTCGGCATAATAACCCCCTCCCATTTACAATGGATGCTGAGGGGGTGCCCAATCCCCCTCGGCATCATGCATGTCCCCCAACAGTTTTTCTTTGCAGACGGGGACCACAATCCCCCTCGGCTTCAGTGCCTGAGTGATGTTGCCGACAGGGGAGCCCACTCCCCATCGGCATTATGTAACACCCCCCACTGCTTTTGTTGTGTGCTGATGGGGGTGCCCAATCCCTGTCAGCATAATGTCACCCTTCCCCACTTTTGTTGTGTGCCGAAAGGGGTGCCCAATCCCCATCGGTATAATGTAACCCCCCTCTTTTGTTGTGTGCTGACGGGGGTACCCATTCCCCTGCTGGCTACAGCTGCCCCACCAAAAAGAGTTTGCTTGGCATGCTGGGAGCCCATCCCAGCATGCCACATGCCCCTGTTAAAAATAAAATGGTCCCATTAGTGTTTTGCTTTTTAACCCTGTCAAAAAGAAAATGGTCTCGCAGTCTCCCTGCCCCTCCCACAACCCACGCCCACCCACTGCACATCCTGCCTCCCCACACACCCCTACCCCATACTTACCTCCGGAGTCTGGCATGATGATCTTCGGTGGACCGTGAACATGTCTGCACTCTTCAAAGCTGAATGCGAACTGAGGAAATGCCGGTAAGCTGTATAATGGAATAAATAGGGTTTTTTCAACTTTGACGCATATCTCAGGCATTTTTCAGAATTTTGGCACCAAATTTTCAACATGGGGGTTTTGGGACCCCTCCTCATGAATTCTGGCACTGTCATGGCGTTAATCGGCCCTGAAAGGTGAATTCACAGTCACTGTGCGGAATCACCTTTCAGGACCGATTAACGAAACGACAGTGCCAGTGTTCATGAGGTGGGCACTCAAAAAGCCTATGCTGCAAATTTTGTGGAAAAATATCCCCAAAATTACTGTTTTATGAGTGTGAGTTACGCAGTTTCCACGCACGCTCGTAACTTAGTGAATTTGTAATATTTTTACTACAGATTTTCAAAATTGGCATTTTTCCACACCTCCTTATAAACAGTACAGCTGTCATTTTACATATCCTAGCCGAAATGTGTTTTCGCACGTCCGGCGCAGAATAGCGTGGTTGCTGCATGAAATCAGTTTTCAGGACAGTTTGAGGAAATGACGGTGACACTGTTCAATAGCAGAAGTCCTAAAATACCTATATTGAAAATTTGGTGACACAATTCCATACAAGCATTTGTCAATGCCAAATGTTTGCTTGCTGGCATTGGCAGTGGTAGCGTAGAAGTTACAGAGCTGTGTAATAGGAATGGCAGTGAAGTACTGAACTGAAGCCAACCCCACCACCACCCTGCAGAGAGTGACAGGCATTGGGGTGTGCGTTTGGGTCATCAGGCATAACAGCTGCGCCATTTCACCACACCCCACCCTACAGACACTGACAAGTGTCACGGTGCTCCTTGGGGTCTTTGGCCCTTATGCGCACCCCATTTCATTAGGAAATATGGTGAGATGGGTGAGATATAGGAGAATGGGGTGAAGTTTGGGGCCGAAGAGTCCAAGGCATACCTCGATGCCTCTCACTGACTGCAGGGTGTGGAATGGTATGAGCATCACAGGCAAGAATCCCAAGTCACACCCCTGATGCCTGTCATTCTCTACAGGATTGGGTGTTATAGTTGGAAACCCTAACACCTCATGCATTCGTTGGTATTTTCACTCCAAATCTTCAACATGTTTGTTTTGTGACCCCACCTCATGAACAGGGGATTATCACTTTGTTAGCCGAAAGCTGCTTATGCACAGTGACTACGGCATTTAGCACCACAGGTGCAAAAACATTCCGAACAGAATATAAAAAATGACAGCTGTACTGTTCATGGGGAGGTGTAAAAAATGGAAATGTTGCAAATCTGTACTAAAAATATTTAAAAAAATGGTGAAGTCACGAGCGTACATAGAAACTGTGCAATGCACACCCGTAATATAATTAGGTTGGGGATTTTTTACAGCAGATTGTCAACTCAGGCATTTTGGTGCCTCCGATCATGAACAGTGTCACTGTGTTTTTCTTTATCTGTGCCGAACAATGATTTCCCACAGCGACCACGCATCTCTGCGCTGAAACTGTGAAAACACACTTCAGCCATGTTGTGAAAAATGACAGCTGTACTGTTCATAAGGAAGTGTGGAAAAATGTCACTGGTGAAAATCTGGACTGAAAATATTACAAAGTCATGAAGTAACGAGGGTGCGTGGAAACTGCGCAATGCTCACTTGTATCACAATCATTTTATGGACTTTTGTCACCAAATTTTCAACATAGCCATTTTAAGACCTCTGCTCATGAACAGTGTAACTGTGATTTTCTTAATCTGTCCTAAACATTGCTTTCGCACACCAACAGCACCATTGTGCGCTACATGTGCGAAAACACATTTTGGGTGACATATGAAAAATTGCAGCTGTACTGTTCCTGAAATGTAATAAAATGGCAATGTTAATCTGGAGTAAAATATTGAAAATTAGCGAACTTACAGGGTATGCGTAGGAACTGTACAGCATGCGGCGCTCGTAAAAACAGTCATTTTGAAATTTTTCACCAAATTTTCAACATAGCCATTTTAAGACCTTTGCTCATGAACAGTGTCACTGTGATTTTTTAATTTATCCTGCACATTGATTTCGCACACCGACTGCGCCATTGTGCGCTACATGGGCGGAAACACATTTTGGGTGAGATGTGAAAAATGACAGCTGTACTGCTCATAAGAAGGTGTGGCAAAATGGCAATGTTGGAAATCTGGAGTGAAAATATTGAAAATTCACGAACTTACAAGCGTGCAGGAACTGTACAACGTACGCTCATAAAACAGTCATTTTTGGAATTTTTTCACCAAATTTTCAACATAGCCATTTTAACACCTCACCTCATGAACAGTGTCACTGTGATTTTCTTAATTTGTCCCGTACATTGATCTCGCATACCGACTGCACCATTGTGCGCTACATGGGCGGAAACACGTTTTGGGTGAGATGTGAAAAATGGCAGCTGTACTACTCATAAGAAGGTGTGGTAAAATGGCAATGTTGAAAATCTGGAGTGAAAATATTGAAAATTCGCGACCTTACGAGCCTGCGTAGGAACTGCGCAATGCACGCTCATAAAACAGTCATTTTTTGGAATTTTGGCATCAAATTTTCAACATGGAGTTTTTGGGACCCCTTCTCATGCATGATGTCACTGTCACAGCATTATTCAGGCCCAAAAGGTGATTTCGCGCAGTGACTGCTCAGTGACTGCGAAATCACCCTTCGGGCCTGAATAACGCCATGACAGTGACATCAATCATGAGAAGGGGTCCCAAAAGCCCCATGTTGAAAATTTGGTGCAAAAATTCCCCAAAATGCCTGAGATATGCAACAAAGTTGAAACCCCCCTATCTAGCCCATTATACAGCTTACTGGCATTTCCTCAGTTCGCGGTCGGCTTTGAAGAGTGCAGACGTTCCCGGTCCACGAAGATTGTCGTGCCAAGCTCCGGAGGTAAGTATGGGGTGAGGGTGTGGGAGGCTGAGTGCGCGGTGGGTGGGTCAGGTTGTGGGTGGGGGCGGGAGACTACGTGGGACCGTTTTTTCTTTACAGGAAAAGAAAAAAACGGACGACGTGGGATGTTTGCCATGCTGGGTGGGCTCCCAGCGTGGCACAAGGACAGTTGGTGCGTTCAGCCGACGGGGATTGGGCACCCCCGCCGGCCCAGTGATACTTGCCACGCTGGGGTGGGCACCCAGCGTGGCATTTCAGAAGGGTTTGGGGAGGCGGGGAACGCAGCACAGCCGACAGGGATTGGGCACCTGGTCGGCTATACAGTGCCATGTGTGGGGCGTGACGCCTGCGTGAGCTTCTGTCTGTGGGGGGAGCTGCCGTGAGCAGCCTTATCTTATCGCTGCTCACCTAGGCGTAGCTCCCTTTCAACTGTGGCCACTGCATTTTGAGCGTGTCATAGACAGCTCCAGAATGCATTGGCTTGGAGGTCAGCGCCTGCCAACACACTGACTGAATTGGAGGAGGTGACACACCTCCGAAATCTCCAATGATGGCACTATGTTTCTTGCACATGCGTGCAAGCAAACATAAAAATGACTGTCTTACAAGCGTGCGTTGCACAGCTTCCACACACCCTTGTAACTTCACAAATTTTCCCTATTTTCATGCCAGATGTTCAACACTGGCATTTTTCTACACCTCCTCATGAACAGTACAGCTGTCATTTTTCACATCCTGCCCTAAATGTGTTTTCGCACCTGTGGTGCACAATGGCGTGGTCACTGTGCAAAATCAACATTTCTGACACATTAACAGAATCACACTGCCACTGTTCATGAGGGGAGGTCCCAAAATGCCTATGTTAAAGATGTGGTTAAAAAAATCCCAAAGATAATTGGGTTACTGATGTGTGTTGCACAGTTTCTATTCATGCTCATACCTTCACCAATTTTTCATATTTTCACTCTAGATTTTCAACGTTGCCATTTTTTTACACCTCCCCATGAACAATACAGTTGTCAATTTCCACATCCTGCCCAAAATGTGTTTTCGTCCCTGTGTCGCCAAATGGCATAGCTGCTGTGCAAAACCATCTTTCAGCTAGCAAACTGATAGTGTCACTTTTCATGAGGTGGGCTCACAAAAAGCCCATGTTGAAAATTTGGAGAGAAAATACCAACACACGCCTACGGTGTTAGGGTTTCCAACTGTTGCACCCCACCCTGTAGAGACTTGCAGGCGTCAGGGGTGTGACTTGGGATCATCAGCTGTAATGCTCACGCCATTCCACCCCCACCCCACCCCCCTGCAGCCAGTGACGGGCATCGTGGTGTGCCTTGCACTGTTCGGCCACAAAGTTCACCTCATTCTCCTATACTGCACCCACCTCAGTGTATTTCCTTATGGAATGGGGTAAGTATAATGTCCAAAGACCCCAAAGCACACCACAACACTTGTCAGTGTCTACAGGGTAGGGTGAGGTGAAATGGCATGAGCGTTATAGCTGATGACCCAAAGGCACACCCCAATGCCTGTCGGTCTCTACAGGGTGGGGGTGGGGTTGGCATCATTTTAATACTTCACTGCCATTCCTATTATGCATCTCTAATGCTGGCACTACCAATGCCAATGCCAGCGAGACAACATTCGGCATTGACAAATAGCTTGTTTTTTTTATATTACAAGTTTCTTGCAAATTCAGTCTTGCTGCCTGTGTTTTAACCATAAAAAGGTAACATATTCTAACAAGCTGCAGGTAATGGCATACAGCAGAATGTGGGTGGAACCGGGGTACTCAGAACAGGGGCTGTGGATCAGGGAAGTTTAGGAATAAGAAACAAAACATCAGCAAATTGCAGCTTTTTCCTAACTCAGCTAACTAGCTGCTTCACTTCAGAAATTCAGATTCATCACAGTTTGCACTGACCTTCCTTGGGTAGCCTGTGACTTTAGCGACCGCGATTGGGCACCTACCAAAATGGTGACTCAATCGCGGCATTGTAGAGCACAGTGAAGAGGGACGGTGACCGGATGGGTGTGTGTGTGAATAGAAACATAGAAACATAGACTTTGACGGCAGATAAGGACCGCTAGGCCCATCTAGTCTGCCCATTTCCCTATCTACAGGATAGGCCGCAGATCCTAGTTAACCAGCAGCCTATATCTTCCTGTCCCCCACAAGAATTGCCTTATGTCTGTCCCATGCATTCTTGAATTCTCCCACAGTTTTAGACCCCACAATTCCTCAGGAAGGCTGTTCCATGCATCCACCACCTCTCTGTGAAATAATACTTCCTCCATTGCCCCTGAACCGCCCTCCTTCTATCTTTAAATTGTGTCCCCTTGTTCTTGCAAGTCTCTTTTCTGAAAGATGCTACCCTCTTGGACTTTGTTGATTCCTTGAGGTACTTGAAAGTTTCTATCATGTCCCCCTCTCCCTTCTTTCCTCAAGGGTATACATATTAAGCTCCTTTAGTCTCTCCTCATACGGCCTCTTTGCAGACCCTGCACCATCTTAGTTGCCCTCCTCTGGACTGCCTCTATCCTGTCTATGTCCTTGCGGAGATGGGGTCTCCAGAACTGGACACAGTACTCCAGATGGGGTCTCACCAACTGTCTGTACAGAGGGATAACAACTTCCTGTTTTCTGCTGCTGTTGCCTCTCCCTATACATCCCAGTATACCCCCAGCCCTCCCTACTGCCTTCTCACATTGCTTGCTAACCTTAAGGTCATCTGATATGATTACCCCAGGTCCCTTTCCTTTTTTGTTGTTGTTACTACCTCCCCACCCATTGTGTATTCTTCCCTGGGTTCTTGTTTCCCAGGTGCATTATTTGCACTTTTTGCATTGAATCCTAGCTGCCATACGTCTGACCATTCCTCCAACCTTGCCAAGTCCCTTTTCATCCTTTCCACGCCTCCTTGTGTATCAACCCTGTTGCAGATCTTGTGTCATCTGCAAAAGGCATACTTTTCCTTCCAGTCCCTCTGCAATGTCACTGATGAAGACATTAAAAGGACTGGACCCAATACTGAACTCCTGGTATCACCCCACTAGTAACCTCCGCCTTTCTTCAGAGTGGACCTATTTACAATTACCTTCTGTGTCCTGTTGTCCAGCCAATGTTTTACCCAGGCTACCACCCTGGGACCCACTCCCAGGCTGGTTAATTTGACTAATAATCTTTTGTGTGGGACTGTGTCAAATGCCTTGCTAAAGTCTAGGTAGGCCATGTCCACAGCCCCTCCCTGGTCTACTACTTTGGTCACCCAGTCAAAGAAATCAATTAGATTCGTCTGGCATGACCTTCCCACTGTGAACCCATGCTGCCTTGGATCCTAGCGACATCCTGTTGCTACATGTATACACAGGCAGGGGGAGGTGAGCACGCTGCATGTGGGGTGGGACAGGAGGGAGGGATTGTGATGGGTGGCCCTGCAGTGAGCTGCCAAGCCACTCCCGTGGCATGGATGGTGAGTTCAGGGGTAAAGCATGGGTGATGCTCGGTTCAGGTTCGGGTCTGGGTCCGGGCGCAGGTGCCTTTTGTTGCACCTGGCCCAAAACTTTTGTTTTTGTGATTTGCACCCCCCCCCGACATACACCCTCCTGGAGTTGAGAATCCTTAAGTGGGGGTGGGGTGCAGAGGGGTGAAGCCCTCCATGGGGTTGTGAGGGGCATCCCCCTAACATTTAAAAGTGAAATCTAAGTCGCCGGTGCCCTTGTGCCAGGCTAGGGACCGCATCAAATCACCGTTATCACATAAATCCCCTTACTTGTTATTCAGAGCTTATCTCCCTCTTAAGTTGCACTTGCTGCCCTGCAGACAGTCTATGTCCACAACACTGGACTGGGTTCTTTTTGCTGTTACTGGACCATCCCCAACCCCAGCCCCTTACTGTCATCTCAGTCTCCTCTCCACTCACTCCCTGGCGACTGACTCAGTCCTTTCTTCCTGTATCGTTATATCTGCTGCTCTTGTGCTGTTTTGCCTGCATCTTGAGCCCCACTCTAGAGCCCAGCCCTGGCTGCTGACCAGACAGCCAACAATGGCACAGCCATCCTTCTGACATAACCCTCATATCGGACAACTCCTCCTACCATGCTTGTTCTCCCACCCAGTTTCTTCCTCAGTGCAGCTGCCAAAACTGCAACTGCCAAGAACTTCTTCTCCTACTTGGTTACATCTGCTGCTATGCAAGTTGTCATCCTGTCATTATCTGCTGTTTTCTTGCTGTTGGTGCAGTGGGGGCATGGAGGAAATCTGCTGCCTGCACTTACAGACACTGATTTTTTTTTAAATAGAACTTTTTTTTTTCTGCACCCCCCTCTTGATGGGTGCCCTAGGCAGTCGCCTGTTTCCCCTATCCTTAAGGCTGGCCCTGACTGGATGTACCAAGCTCCTTACTCTAACCTCTCAGCTATACTACACAGCACAAAGTATACAGGTGGAGGTTGTGGGAATCAAACCCAGGTCTGCTGGATGTACCAAGCTCCTTCACAGCTCATTTCTCAAACCTTATAATACCAGCCCTATTAATTTTGTCTGTCTCTGTCAGCTAATGTCTGGCATGCCCCCCCACCACACACACACACATAGTCTGTGACCTGTAGTCACAGAAAACTTTTTTCTTTGTTTTCCCCTCCTTTTTGTGACTGTGGGCAGAGTCTACAGCCATTTTGCTATCTGTAGCTTGAAAATGGAGTTTCGTGGAACTCATTTTTGGACATTTCAATGTATTCTTCCACATCTACAAATCACCATGACAACTAAAATAAAATAATCCCTTCTTTCTCTACAGAATTTTGGAGACATAACTTCAAGCTGCTTATCTGATGGCCATTAGGAAACTGAAACAGCTTGTTAAATATGGGTTGCCTGTTAAACTGGAGATTTGTTTACCACCTTCAAAATGCAACAGCTTGCACATTTAAATGATTAGCATTTAAACATTTTTTGCTACTAATTCAATTGGGGATGAATATCTTTCAAGAAGGATTTATACCTCATAAATGTTATCCTTTCCCAGCAAATATTGTGAAGATTTACACTGTTTTAACCTCTCAGGACCCATCTGATAAAATGCCAGGTCTTCAGTGAACAACCCATACTAAATACATACATTTCTTTTTGACAGAAAAGGGCTGCAGCCTGCTTCCCAAACATAACAGATAAGAGCTACTGAGATCTCTTATAGTAAAGAGTGTGTGTGTGTGTGTGGGGGGGGGAGAAACAGTCAAACTCTAGGCAAGGGAGACCTTATCTAATGAATTAACTGCTGACAAACCATGAGTGATACAGAAGCAAATGATTTGATTTTTCTTATTGGACCAACATAGATGTGACATAAAGAACGTATCCCATTTATAAAAATCCTGATCAAACAACTGCAAACAAAAGACTGTTTTTGTCTTTTCACAATATGATATACTGAATGTGTGTTTACTGAGTTGCTGGATCAGGGCCTTAATAAAATAATAACATTTACTTAACTCATTCAAGTTTCCATCAGGTGGACAGAAAAAAAGTCTATGAGAATTTGCCTGAAAACTAACAACCATAAATGCAAAAATAGCATGTGTGTGTGTGTGTGTGTGTGTGTGTGTGTGTGTGTGTGTGTGTGTGTATGTGCATGTGTGTGTATATATATATATATATATATGTGTATGCATGGAAATGTCTCTATTTGCAATAAATTTGCTTACAGGCATTACTAGTATCTTTTGAAAGATTGCCTGACTTGTGATTACTAATTTTGAGTATAGTTAATGAAATAATGAGCTTGATATTTGTTATTTCATATAGTCCCCCATTATGCTTTATGCATAGCATATAAATGCAAATAATTCCAAGGCCATCGTGACATATCATTTATTTATTTAGTTTTTGTTGACCAGGTAAGAGCACCAGACAAATCCTGCCTATTTTCAGGCATGATCCGGGGAAGGGGGATACAGATGAATGCCAACTGATCTTGAACCAGATTAAGCTGTTGGTGGTATTTTTAGCGAATGAGGGAAATTTGGTCAGGACACCAGGGAAATTCCCCTACTCTATCGGCAGGTGGCACTGTCCGTCTGACTGCAGGGATGGCGGACCTCAGTCTGCTGGAGGTAGTGGAGGAGGACGATTGTGTTCCTGAATCACCAGAGCTCTTGAGACAGCCTTCAATTTCAGATGGAGAAGGATGAAATGTTTGTGGAAATGATCAAGATATAGCTCTGGGAACTGGAGAATTCCATGAACAGGAAAGTACAGACCTTATTATGGAACAATAGTTAAAAGAAGAATTGGAGCGGAAAAAAATGCAGTTGTTGGATTTGATTTCCATGGCAGAGCAGGACTTTCAGACATGCTGCCAGAAGTTGGAGGCAGAAAGGAATAAACAGAAATGCTCCATGGCGAGCCCTACACAAGACGGGAGTAAGCGACTCCCTCATAGCGGTCCACTTAATGGTTTGGAAGGAAAACAGAGCTATGTACAGAATTCATCAAGTTTGATGGAGTTCGAATTACGTGTTGAGTGTTTATTACCTGACTGGTCCCCAGGTGCTGCATTGCAGCAAGCGAGTTGGCTCTGGGAGGATGGCCGATGGATTCCAGATCCAGCGATTCCGATCCCAGGTTCTGTGAGTATCAATACCATGTCTCAGAATGGGGCATTGGTTTCTTCTGCAATACCCCCATGCAATACCCCCAATAACACTGTCCAACAACGAACTTCAGTCTCCTCCTACTTTGGTTGCGTTGGTGCCTACCCAGAAGGGGACAGTAGAGAAGGTTACTATGCAGGCAGTGGAGGTTTGCACACAGGAACGCTGTCCTGAGACTTTGGAAACACCACGAGTAAGTCCATCTTTTACTACTCCAAATGAGGGGGAAGTTGTATGTAAAGCAGGAAAAGAGGCCCAAAAATTAAAAAATTTTCAGGCTGCCAGCAAAGGACAAGGGTTGGAAGAGGAATATAAAGCCAGTGAGGCTGTCCCTCTTAAACAACCTACAGGCCCTGCGTCTTATGCAGGTCTGTTTTGAAAACTGGCAGAAGCAGCAAAATGTAGATATTTGGTCAGGCTATGCTATAAAGAGCCTCAGTAGTCCCAGATAGGGTTTGGGTTGGGAAGCATCTTTTGATGGATTTGATGGGATTTTCTCCAGCAGAGGTTTATGCATTCATTCACCCACCCACCTGGAGATCATTTATATGATATTAGCTTTGTAGCCATGAAGTCTTTGGACAAGTTTTGGAAAAAAATATTATGAAATCAAAGACATTGAGGCTTGGAAAGATTTTTTAGCCATTCCTATTACCAAGCCAACAATTAAGACAATAACTATCCTTTTTAGGAATGAAGGGGTTAGACAATGTTTTACCCTACGAAAATGGATGGTTTGGTTAAGACATCAGATCTATAAAGGGGTTAGTTAAGGGTGCCCGCTTAGTCCCCTTTTATATGTATTTGCTCTAGATCCTTTATTAAGGTTACTGATTAAATCTCCTAGGATACAGGGAATAGGAAGAGAAATAGGAGCATGTGATAAAGTTGTGGCTTATGCAGACAATTTATGGTCTAATATTAAAAGATGAAGTTTCTATACAGACAGCCTGTGATTTGATCTCAGAATTAGGTAGCATTACAGGAGCTTGGATAAATTTGACGAAAACTCATTGCCTAAAATTGGGAGGATTTCCTGAAAGAGAAACTATAGTAGGAGATGTTAGTATTGATATGGTTTCTTGTAAAACATTAGGAATTTATTTTGGAGGACCTGATATGGCGAGCTATAATTAGCAGCAGACCTTAATACAAGGTAATGAAATGGTAACAGGATGGAACAAATGGGAAATGTCTAAAAGGAAACTAATATATGTGATTAAGACATATTGGATTCCAGTGTTTTTGTATGTAAGTCACATTTTATTGATTCCAAAGTGTTTGGAATCTAAAGTTTTGAGTTGTTTTTTTTTCTTGTTTTTGGAGAAGTAGGTTAAACCCTATAAGGAGGATAAGGAGGAATGTTCTATATTTAGCTGTTAAATCGGGTGGTGTCAATATGATTCAGCCAATACTATTTTTTTTACGGTGTTCTTATATTGTAGAATATTTCCCTTTTTAAAGGATTGTACACCAAGTTGGAGCTTTTTAGCTAGAAATCAATTATCGATCTTTTTTCAAGAATGGAGGGCTGACTCCTTTCAGCATAAGAGCAAGAGAAGTCCAAGATTGGTAGTACGGTGGGAAGGAGTTATAGATAAGATCAAAGTCTGGCAAATAGGATGGGGTTCAGTTGGCCTTATTTTAAGGAAAGCTTTATATAGAGTTGTCTTACAAAGATGTTTTTTAGATTTGCCCTTTTCAGGATTTTCTTTAATACACCAGCAAAATATTTCTGAGTATATAACTGAGGATTGTATTCCACACCATATTTAGGATACTGTATGGTTGGGATTACATAACAGAATTAATGTAAGAAGTAATCAATAACACAAAAGTCTTCAGGAATGGTTTTGTCCAAGAGATTGTTGTGATTCTAAACTAGAAACTATGATGCATTTACAGTATATTTTCAATGTCCTTATATGAATTAATTTTGGTCCAGGGTAAAGCATCGTTGGAAACAGAAAGTTTTGATTCCTCCTGATTTGGAATTATTATTTTATGGAATTTCTGATAATTCAGGATCTGTTTATGCAATTAGCACTCTAAGAATATTACATGGATACCTTTTATACTGGATATGGATTAGCAGATATAGACTGTTATTACAATAGCAAATAATTTCTCCAGAAGAACTACTGTGCATGCTATCTTCTGATATATGCCGTTTAAGACTTCAGAAATGGTTCAAATATGATTCAATTCACTGGTCTACATTATGGGATGGATATGAGTTTATATGATGCATTATCTATGGAAGTCCAATAGGGTAGATAAGGGTTTATGAAGTAATATTTTTTCTTTACTTTTCCCTTTTTCTTTTCTTTTTTTCCTTTTTCTTGGAAAAAAAAACAATATTTTTTATGAAGATGATTGATTAATTGATTTTTAGGAAAGGGGTAGATCAATATTTGTAATTGTTATATATTATGGTTAAGTAAAATGTGTATTTGAATGTATGTATTTCCTATTTTGGTTTATGTACCGATTCTGTTTTGATTTAAATAAAGAAAATTCCCGTACTCTTTTCAATAAGTGCCATGGGATCTTTAACATCCACCTGAACTATCACCAATCCAGGCAGATGGGACCTCGGTTTAACATCTCATCCGAAAGATGGTACCTCAGAAGTGGAGCACCGCTCTCGTGCTGCACTATAGTGTCAGTACTGGGATATTAACCCAAGTGTGACGTGTGGGAACTGAACCCACATCCCACTGATCTCCTGACCTCAGAGGCAAGTGTGCTACCTACTGAGCCACTGACACTGCTAACACTATACAGCAAATCAGAGCTCTTTTCCAAATAAAAGACTGCTGATATAATAAATAAAGAACAAAGTCATAAATAAAGAACTAGTGGCTTATGGAAAAAAATTACAGGGATTTAATTCTACCTTTGTGGGAAAAACACAGGGAAAATGAAAGCTTCTTACAGAGTAATCGTTATTTGGATCTGGGATCACTGAATATTTCTTATCCTATATTCTGTATCCTGGATAGGGCAGGGGGAAATGTTACATCTCATTGTCACAGGGATGTTCGTTTACACATTTTTGCACTGTATTTGCTCAGGCTGTCCCAGATTAGATGCAATATCTTGTTTTCAGTGGTGTCATGATTTACCATTTTTATAATGTATTCAGGCTATCTAGTCCAGGGTCCCTGTATTCAAAGGAGCTATGCAGCACATCCCGGTGGAAAAGGGAGATGTGCTGCACAACTCCAACAATGTGCAACAGCGCAATATTCAATGTGTGAGATATGCCGGCTGCAAGGGAATGGGCCGGGGCACACACAAATGGTATGCCATTCAAGTTGAGGGGGAAATTCCGTGCATATGCCGTGCTGCAGCATATTCAGTGGGAATGTGCCCCTCACAGTCCAGAGCACCACGGCCCACAGTTAGGCCATGAATAGCTGGCCTAACCCAGCCAGCCACCCACAGGCAGGCTGCAGATGTGCACCCAGGTGCACAGCAGCCTGGCAGCCCAGGCAAACTAGAGGTACTCACTTTCCATTCCCAATCTATCCAACTCCATCCCTGAAGAGCTCCATAGTGTAGGGCCTCCCCCCTGACCCAATTGCAACAGAGGAAACCATGGTTCATATCCATAGTCTACAGGACTCCCATCCACCACCTCTGTACACAGACACCCTCGCTCCCCATACCCAACCTGTTGCAAAGACTGGTACTGCCTTCCACACCCTGTCATGGCCAGCCATTGACTGCACTGAATCCAGGCTGGGGACCTGCACTCTGGAATGACCCAACTGTCTGTACCGTGCATTCGGGTACCATGCCAGCTGCAGATCCATGAGTGTATGCAGCTGTGTGTATGTCCCTGGCAAATTGAAGAGGGAATTTACATACCTCCAATGCATGCTTTGTCAATGCTGTATCTTCCTGCTGTCATACACCACTGCAGGTCCACACTCTCCCCTGTGTAACATGCCACCCTCTGGACTTCTGAGGTATCCCTGGTGCCATGGGGTGCAATATCCTGTAAAGCCATTTGCAGTGTATGCTTCAGGCTATAGATAGTTCATCTGCAGTTTCCTGCCTGTTTTGGGACCTGTGTGAGTGGGTACAGCTTTGGCTGCCACCCACATTAAGCAGTGCAATGGACCTGGGATGATGGATCTGCATGCAAGTGCCTGAGGCATATGTCCATTGGGTGTGATCACCCACACACAGCTCATGTGTATATATAACACATTCCAGTATACTACTGCAAGTGCTCTGCCACCCACTGATAGAGTGGTATGATCCCATTACAGAGCCAGTTGTCGTAATGGGATGGGCTTGGGGGCAGGGAGGGGGCTGTCTGTGCATCCTTGAGGGGGAGCAGGGGCCACTACACTATGTACATGGACTGTGTGTGTATTTAGGTGCAATTTGGGATGGTATTGGGGTCACTATAATATGGAACTGCTAGAGCCTGGACTCCGGTATGATCGGGGCTAGTGGAATGGGTGGGGGATGCTACTATACCACCAGAGACTTCAGGGCCTGTCCTGCATGGGATCAATCAGGGTCAGAGCTTGGGGGTGAGAGCTGCTCTGGTATGTTAATCCCCATGACAACATGCAAGTGGATGGTAATGAGCATGCATAAGGCCCCTTTGCACCCTTCATGCTCAATTAGTTAATTTGCATTCTTGGACTGAATATTGCCCATGGGGGCTACAGTGCATGCCAGTATGTGCCATGCATTCCCCCTGGATGGCATTTAGTCAGAGTCACCTTGGATGCACCTGACTTGGTGGCCAACTGCACTGTGACTCCCATCCAGGGTCACACTTTCAAAAGGAACGATGAAGCCCACCAGGATGAAGCACAGTATCACAGATTTACTGCATGACAAAAAGGATTAACTCCCTTTGAAACTGCATTGTTTGCTGCAGTAACTCTACTGCAGAATTCTGCAGTGCTGTGCTTCATCTTGGTGGGCTTCACTGTATGCACACCCTGTATTAGTGACGCATTCTCTTTGAATGTTGTACCAGTGCCGACCGGCGCACCGTCTTTGTGCAATGCATCTTTCTGCTCATGCATCGATCTGGTACTTAATATATCACCCCAGATGTAAAATATTGTTTTTAATGCATTCTGATTTTACACAATGCAGCATAATATTGTGTAGATGTAGAACCCCACTGAAAATAAGATACCATTTCTTCTGTGAACTATCCAGATTAAATATATAGCAATCAGCAGGCATATTCTAGGAAAACACATTGTAAAAATGTGTAAAAGGAAGACGACATTGAAACTGCCTCCCCACAGATCTGCATTGTGCAAATTCATTAGAAATAATTGGTAAAAGCATCCCAAAAGCTCTCCACAGCCATATTGGCTCCAACCAAAGTTTGTTTTCTTTTCCTACCTCTCCCTGATTCTCCCTGAGAACTAAAAGGCAGCAAAGCTGAAAATGGAGTGGCAAGGTTCCAGCTCCGACAAGGCATAGCACAGCATCAACATAAATGTGTCCCACTACTATCAGCAGAGATGCAACTGGCATGAAGATCAGAGTTGCACTGCCATATACTCTGGTTTATGCATGTGCAAAAAAGAGTATCTGTGCTGTGCATGAACTCCCCTTGGCACCCTTTGACCTCTACTAGCTTGTCTTAAGTCTGTCACATGACAGGCATGCAAGCTGGGAGGCTGGGTTGAGGTAAAAGGAAAAAGAACATGGAGCTAAGATCTGAGCCGAGCCAGCAAGGTTCAGCTCAGGTCTCATGGAAACTGAGTCATATGTGTTGGGGATGGTTCAGTTTAACCCCTGCAGGTTCAGTGCACCTCTATTTACAATTGCACTAAGAGTGACATGGTGGGATATTCAGACTTGATATTTGATGTTTGGGATGAAGCCCGCATGCCCATAGAGCTCTGTTTTGGAGTCTCCACCAGTGGCGCTAGACCAGAGACTTGCAGTATGTTCAGAGACTGAAGGATCAGTTGATGACTGCCCATCAGTTAGCATCAGATATTCCTATTAAAAGGAATCAGACTAATAAGGAGCGTTATGACAAGAATGGCAGATCTTGCAAATGTTTGTGTGGAGATAGTCACCTTAAGGAACACAGGGTTGCTTGGCAACTGCTGGGGTATCAACCCCTATGTGGTACTGAAGCAACTTAGAAACTTGCCTGTGCACAACATACAGCCTGAAGGACACCCAGGGTGTGTCAAGACAATAAGCAGGAATCACATATTGCCTGTAAGATAACTGATGCCATGTCTAGACATACAATAGCTGGTGTTGAGGCAGTACGGTAACATACACCTAGAGCAGCTGCTCACAGATGGAAAGCACAGAAGGCAAAGTAAATAACAATTCAATCTATGCTTGATACTCATGGAGGAGATTTGGACAATTCAGATGAAGAACTGGAGATGGAGAGATACTATTCCACCATAGATATCCCTTGTCTTCAAACTGATCTAATTGCTCTTCCCAAAGAGATATGCCTTTGGATACACATTTGGTATCTCAGGCTGTTGCAGTAGAGGAAAAAGAGGGTGATGTCCTTGAACCAAAAGACATTGTAGAACCAGTTTTGACTGAGGATACCCCTTGGCTGGGCAAGGGGATGAGAACTGCAGACTCAGATTATGATGAAGAAGTGACAGTCTCACTCCATCACTCTGTATAAGAGTAGAAGCTCATCCTGAATCTAACTTATGACTCTACTTGTGCCTCCACCAACCTGCCCCTGCATGTAGTCCATAAAGGTATCTATGTCATACCCAAGTCATGGCCCCATATAACCTTCCATAGGGTCTGTTGGGGAAGTGGTGTCATGGGTTGGCTGTTCAAGGCTCACCCTTTGGCACCATGGAGCAACCACACTTCCTTATTATTGTCCTAGCTTGCTTTGGCTTCCAAGACCCTGGAGTAGCAGGGGAAAAGCTGAAGCAGGATGAAGAGAAACCCCAGGATTCCTTCTGCACATCCTGTGTCATTAGCACAGCAGCTTTGTGCTGCACATCAAAACTGGAAGGTGAAACATTACAACATGCATTGCACCTGTGGATATAAACATTTTTCAGGACAGACAACCTTCAAAATTAAAGAGTTTAGAACTAGTACCCCTTGGAATATAAATTTGTCAGTCATCTTAGTCATCTCAGACTCCTTTCACTACTGCAATGAGTCCTGCATAACAGCCAATGCAATTAGAGGGCTCTATGGATTTTGAATGTCTTCATTATGTGACTGGAAGCAAAGTAGCCAAGTTTAGAACATTTGCAGTGATCATAACACAGTGACAGTTTGTAGGAAAAGCAGTATATGAGATCTGTAGAAGGATACTAGGGGAGATAAAAAATCCCAATTTTTATTGTGCTTCTCTCCAAACCATACATGTACTTTCAAGCCCCATTTCCAGCACTAGGCATCAAGGGGTATGAAAATCCTTGCAAAGGTCAGACTGACAAGTCTTGGTCAGAACAGACATTGCCTTTTAAACAGGATTGTGTGTCTAATCCAGTATAGGCTAAGAAACAGTCCAGACATGTTTCATTCTGTTTTGAGAACAAGGCAGACAATCACACAGTAAGTTAAGTGACAGCCAGGTAGACCCTCCGTGGAGATTGATTAAGGGACTTAGCCAGTCAGGAGGATGGCTGCTCATGATAAGACTGTGGAATATTTCAGCATGCTTTCAGTCTGCTGTGTTATGTGGAAAGAAGCAGACCTTTCATTTGCCAGAGTGAGAAGGGAGCAGTGCAGAGCTTTCTTTCTCAGGGCAAACGAGACATGGAGCTGAGAGGACTTTCTGCAGTCCTTAGTGCAATCAAGACAGAAATGCAGTGTTCTGTATATATCAAGTGACTGCAGCAATGCCTCACCCTTGTTAGCATGCTCAATATAATACACAGGAAGTTGTATGGATTGATTCAGTGTGAAATCAGAGACCACCTTGGGTAGAAAATGTGGACTGAGCCACAAAGATGCTCTGTCTTTCCGAAAAATCAAGTAAGGAGGTTCATGAATCAGAGCCTGAAGCTCAAAAATCCTATGAGCAGAGGTTATGATGACCAGCTTTTCCAGGAAAGGAAACACTTCTCACTGGTCATGGCAGGCTCAAACAGAGCTGGAGCCAATATCTCAAGTATAAAACCAAGACGGAGACAGTTTATGAATTGGAGGACTCCTGGCAAGATACCCTTTAAAATGTTTGGGACACCTCTAGTTATGCCACTGTGTATCCATCAACAGGGGCATGGAAAGCCAAAATGGCTGCCATATACATCTTAATAGTACTGGAGACCGGAATCAAATAGGGACAGTTGGTAGTACAGTATAGTATTGACAGGATACATAAATGGGTCCTCAGGAAGCATGTCATATGGAGAAGCAGTCCCATTTCAAAGAATAGGTGTGTCTCATGAAAGACTTTGTAGCCGCAAGCAAGACATCAACCACCCAGGGACACCTCAAAAGGGGCAATGACTATGTCTTCAGGAGCCATGCATGCAGATGCAGGGACTGCAGGTCCAGATAAACTAGGGACCCCTGGTCTCATGACAGCAGAGGTATCATGTCAGAAGGGTGATCACATATGAGCGACTCTCAAATAAGCAAGTCATATTGAGTGAAATGGTTAATGACTGCCCTGCAAGGGTAGCGATCTGGTCAATGGTGATCATGCAGAAGGGTGACTGGAAGGCAGCAATAGTGAGTGGAAGGGGAGGGATAGGAAAGAGAGCTTCTGTGGGGCAGTGTTTTTGGGGCTGCAGAGCCAGCCAGTGTGGTGTGGTGGCGAGTGTGGCTGACTCTGGAACAGGAGGTTCGAGGACGGGGAGAAATATTTTTTTACTACCTGTGGCTCTTGTTTTGTTTGGGGGAGGAGTCTCAACCCTTCCCCGACATGCACACTACTGGAGTTGAGAATCCTTCAGTGAGGGGTGAGAAGGCAGCCCCCCCCCCCGGTCAGATGTAGTTTCGCCATTTTGTGAATATTGCCAAATTGTTTTTCAGTGATACACACTCCCCATAATAGTGATCACGCTTTTGCATTCACTCTTGTACTGGAACTACAGCAGACCCCATCAAAGGGGGAATTGAACAGGAGGTTCCACTGCCAGATGGTGCGGAAGTGGAAATCAGATCTGTCAAGGCCAGAAGAAGCCACCAGTATTAGGGTAGCATGCTGTGCCCTCAGCCCAAGCAGAACCCTCTGAATGAGATGAATGAGAGGAATTGGAGGAAATGCATAAAGGAACCTCCCTTTCCTGAAGAGAGATAATGCATCTCCCCAAAAATCTCCCTGCTCTAGAGTGAACGAGCAGAAATGCAGCAGTTTTGTGCTGTGTAGGAACACAAAAAGGTCCAAGTCCAACTCTGGATGACCCCATCTTGCAAAAAGGTCATTTTCCATGGATGTCAGCAGTTTCCATTCATGTATTCATAACTGTACTGAGACCAGCTTACATTGTCTACCAAGAATTTTGGACACCTGGGAGAAACACAACTGATATCTGAAGGTTGAGAGACATCACCCAGTACAACACTCTCGTCACTTCCTACACAGGCAAGGAAAGTGAGTGCCCTCTTGCTTGTTTATGTAGTACATTACACTGACATTGTCTGTCCAAATTAGCAATGGCCCAGGACTGAGGTGTTCTGCAAAGGCGTGGAGACCAAGCAGATCAGTTTGCATCTCCAGTATACTGATGTGGAGATTTAAATCCAGATGGATCAAGGACCCTTTGGTCTAAAAGGAACTGAGATGGGCACCCTAACATGACCTCAAGGCATTTGTTGTGAGAATCTGCACTAGAGTGGGGAGAAGAATGGAATGTCCTGCAAAAGGTGCTGGTAGCCCATCCATGACACCAGAGCATGGTGGTGAGGGGATGTGGTGAGGATAATTTTTTCCAGTTCATCCATTAGTTGATCCCATTGCACCTGAAGAATCCATTGTGATATGTGCTTATGGAGATGGGCAAAGGAAACTGTTACTATAGCAGCAGTCATGAGTCCCAGAAAAGGCAGCATCATCTGAGTGCACACATAATAACTCCTGTGTATCAACCTGGCCTGGGTAACAAGAGCCTCTGCCCTGTCTGCAGGTAGGAAGGCATTGCCCACCACCAAGTCTCACACCACACCAGTATACTGGGGGAGCTGACAAGGGACTAGTATGGATCTAACACTCACCCAGTTAGTGGAACAGTTTCATCATTCTGTACAAAGTGTACTGAATCTTTTCCATAAATAGGGCCTTCAGGAGTCAGGTGACCAGATACGGGAAGCTATAAAGCCCTTCAGTTTGAAGGGCCACTGCCACAACCACTAAACATCTGGTAAATACCTGCAGTTCTGAGGATAAGCCAAAATGCAACACTCAAAACTAATAACAGCAGTCCTCCAGCATAAAGCAGAGGTACTGACTGTGGCACATGCGATTCTTGACAAGAAGGTATGCATCCTTCATGTCCAGTGCACAGAGTAAATCCTCCTTTTGTAACAGTGGGAGGAGAGCTTGAAGAGACACCATTTAAAAATGTTTGTATTCGATTAACTGGATTAGGTCTCTAAGGTCCACAACAGTACGCAGATCTCCTGTCCACTTGGGAAACAGGAAATATCTTGAATAGAACCCTTTGCTTTTTTCTTGGGGAGAAATGGGTTTTCCAGTTATGAGTGACTGGATTTCCTCTAGCAGAAGGGACAAGTGACCCAGAGGATAAAAGGAGGCAGAGGATGAACTGGAGGGGTAGACAGCAACTCCAGAGCATGCCCCATTTCTACTATTTCCAGGACCCACTTGTCTGTAATGATCTCCCTACCAAGGCTACCTTGGCTGATACCTTTGGCTGCCTTTGTCTGGGTACCAGGAGGCAAGGGACCACCTTTACAACCACAGGACTGCTGACGAGTGGCACTACCACCATGCAGGCATATGAAGTGAGCCTCTACCACACACCTGGTAGGTTGAGGGTTCAGGGATTTGATTGATCTTAATGTCATCTTGGAGGATTAAAGATTTTGTAGTGCATTTTTAACATCACTCCCAAACAGTTTGGAGTCCCTGAAAGATGCAATCAGCACAGCTTGTTGTACATCAGTAGCAAATCCAGCTGCCCTGAGCCAGGAATCTATCTGAAGGTAGATACCAGTGGCAACAGCCCTGGCAGAAGCATTAGAGAGATCATATACTGAGCATAACAGATTTTTTCCAATGTCTATACGAGCTGAAGCACCTTTAAGCAATTCAGCGTGGGCAGGACTATCAGGCCTGAATAGTAGACACAGCAGATTTTTCACAGGCTAGTCTGATGTTTAATCATGTATGTCTGGTAGTTTGCAATTCTTAGGCTTAAGAATGCAGAGGCATAAGTTCTTTTGCCAATAACATCCGGCCTCCTGGATTCTTTTTCTGGCGTTCACTGACTTGTCATGTTATAAAACAGGTCATACTACCCAGGTAAGAGGTGATTTGGGTTCTGTGTCTTCCTCAGAATACAGACCACTATTCTATTTATGTAGGGTAACTAGAAAGGAGGTATTTAAGGTATTATTGACTATTCAAAATACATTTAGCAATTGTAGGGGAGCGTTGAGATGGGCATTTTGTTGGGATGGTTGCTCCTTTTGTTGAAGAACCAAAGACTGGAGTGCTTCAGACTGCTGTGCTGGTGCTCCACCAAGGACATTTGTCCCAATATGATACATTAAAGGCAGAAAGGTGGCACTCAGAGAAGTAATACTATGATGCTCAAAATTCACTGAAATGTGAGTTTATTCGGAAAACAAGAAAATGCTGAGAAAATGGCCTCAGCGCTTTGACCACGTGGGTTTTCTTCAGGAGGCATATCCTCACAGAAGGACAGACAACCATTTACATTTATAGTGCCATCTTAAAGTCATACACCATAATTTAATGTGACCACTCAATTAATAATAAATAAAAAACTCTTAAGGATCCCCATAAAATAAGCAATTAGAAGAATTGCTGTTAGGAAAATATATTGTTATTTGTAATTTTTATGTTGTCTTGCACATGCGCAAGCAACATATTGTGGTAGCTTGGAATAGTAGGTTTTGGAGGTGCGGTCGTCTTGTGGAATGGTGCCACTGCTTTTCTGGGCTGGGCTCTGTGGCATGAATTAAACAGCATGCTGTCTATGACAGCAGTTGAAAAGCATGCCAACTTGAAACACTTTCACCGCTGCAGTGAGGGAGCAACCCTTTATTGCAGGATATGCCTTGCCTGGTGTAACATTTCAATAAATATGGTGGCAGCTGTTGCCATCCGCTTCTCACAGTCATCATAAAAGTCAATGTCAGGGTGCCCAATCACCCTGTCGGCATTCCCCCATCCCAGTTCATTTGCCAATGGAGGAGCCCAATCCCTGTCGGCATAATGTCCCCTGTACATTTTGATTGCCAAGGGGGATGCCCAATCCCCTTCGGCATCTTGTCTCTGTCCCCCCAAATACAGACCCTTTTTTATTTGCTGATGGGGTGCCCAATCCCCAATCCCCATCTTCTCCAGTCCCCCCAAAAATACGTAGGTGGCATGCTGGGAGCCCACCCCAATGTGCCAAATCTACTTGTAAGAAAAGAAAATTTTTCCGTGAAGTTTTTATTTTGTTTTTACCTGTGCACCCCACCTCCCTGCACCCCTCTCACCCCATGCTTACCTCCAGATCCAGCGTGACGATCTTCAGTGGAGTGGGAACACGTCTGCATGCTTCAAAAGCCGACCACAAACTGAAGAAATGCCAGTAAGCTGTATAATGGCATAAATGTTTTTTTGTCAGCGTTCGGAACAGATTAAGAAAATCACAGTGCCACTGTTCATGAGCGGAGGTCCCAAAATGCCTGTGTTGGAAATCTGGTGTAAATAAATCCCCCAAATAATTGCATTATGGGTATGCATTGCGCAGTTTCTATGCACACTTGTGACTTCACCAATTCTGTTATATTTTCATCCACATTTTCAACAATACCATTTTTTTACACCTCTTCATGAACAGTACAGCTGTCATTTTTCACATCCTCTTTGAAATTTATTTTTGCACCTCTCATGCCAAATGGCATAGTCATTGTGCAAAATCACCTTTCGGCTAATGAACTGATAGTGTCACTGTTCATACAGTGGGGCCACAAAAAGCCCATGTTTTAAAAACCTGGAGTGAAAATACCAAGAAACGCCCAGGGTGTTAGGGTTTCCAACCATAACGCCCTACCCTGTAGGAAATGACAGGCATCAGGGGTGTGACTTTTGATTGCCGACAACAGTGGTCATGCCATTCCACCCCCCCCACTCTGCAGCCAGTGCTAGGCATTGAGGTGTGCCTTGGACTCTTCAGCCCCAAAGTTCACCCCTATCTCCTATACTGCACCCATTTCAGCATATTTCCTTATGGAATGGGGTGAGTGTAAAGCCCAAATACCCCAAGGCACACTTCGATACTTATCGGTGTCTGCAGGGTAGGGTGAGGTGAAATGACATGACCATAATGGCCAATGACCCAAAGGCACACCCCAATGCCTGTCAGTCTCTGCAGGGTGGGGTGGGGTTGACATCAGTTCAATACTTCACTGCCATTCCTATTATGCATCTCTCTAACTCTTGCACTACCAATGCCAACACAAGCAAGACAACATTTGGCATTGACAAATGCTTGTTACATATTGATTTTAATAAATAAACATATATAGTGTATGGTGGAACATTGTAACGGATGGAAATCCATCCATTCAAGATTGTTGTTATGCTGCACTGGCTACGTCAGCTAATTTGTTATGTTGTACTAGCTACATAGCTAGTGCAGCATAACAACTTAGAAGGTGAGTGCGCATGCGTGGTCGGGAGACCTACGAGCCTCAGTGAATGACCACGGTGCTGAACACAGTTCCGGGAAGTGAAAAAGAGCAACAAAAACCTCTAAAAGTAAGGAACCCAATTGTAGGAGTGACCATACACTATAAAAGATTGCATGTGATCTCTCATACACACCAAGGATATTTTTTAACTCTCGCGGTTTCTGTGGTAACGGACCTCTTGAGCTGCGCTCTTGAGGTCTCCAGTTACCACGGAAACTGCTCGAGTAAAACAATATCCTTGTTGTGTATGAGCAATCATACACAATCCTCTATGTCATAACCTTCTCTATAAACAAGGTATAAAATCTACCTCTTCATTTAGACTTTTAGGATTGCCTGTATTTAATAAAACTACCCATTTAGTTTATTTCTGTAATAGCAGATCTTTTCGATTGCAACCCCTGGGTAGGGGTGGCACATGTTCAATGCCCACAAATTTTAAATAATTTATTTTTGAACCATGGTGGCATTTAAAATGAAAGCCTAAGGCATTCTTTTCATCTTGGTTTGTGATTGCTGTGACATGTTCCTGAATTTTTTTTTTTAGGGCTCTAATGGTTTTCCCAATGTCATACCTGTTATATGGGCACCATGCAAAACATACAGGGGTAACACAAAATTAGTAGTATGTGTTATTAATTCTTAACAGCAATTCTTCTAATTGCTTATTTTATTGGGATCCTTAAGGGTTTCAGTTTTTTGTGTCTGATGGCATCATTTGTGACTGTGTTTGGAAAATTGATAGAACAGTAATTCATTTAAAAATAGATTGTATGCAAATTAATATTCTAAAATTAATGAGGTAGTTAGAATCAGAATGCTAGCTATAACAATTAACTTTGTTGATAAATTTAAAGTTTTTTGCACATCTATTTTTTATGCACATTTTGTATTGAATATATAAGTATGTTGCAATTCAGACATTATTTTTTGAGTGGTCACATTGAATTGTAGTGTAAGAATTTAAGATGGCACTATAAATGTAAATAGTTATCTGTCCTTCTGTGAGCTAGCCCCCCTAAAGAAGACCCACATGGTCAAAATACCAGGGTCATTTTCTCAGTGTTTTTTATGTCCTGAATAAACTCACAATTTAGGAATTTTGAGCATCATAGTACTCCTTCTCTGAGTGCCACCTTTCTGCTTTTAATTGATCCTCCCCTGTGTTCTATATTTAATCTCTGATTGATTTCTGGTCAAATTCCGTCATTATGAAAGTGTGCCAAGGTGGTTCCGATTCTTAAAAAATCTAATGCTGCGTGCACTGATGATTTTCAGCCCATTTCAATATTACATCTTTTAAGCAAATTATTTGAAAAAATAGTTGCCGATCAAATTACTGAATATCTTGCGTTATATAATGTTTTGTGTTCACAGTAACATGGGTTCTGTAAAAATCATTGAACTGAGACTGCCTTAGTCACATTAATGAATTCTGCCCTGACGGTATTTAAAAATGGTCACAAGACTGGGGCAGTTTTCATAAACCTGACAAGGCATTTGACTTAATAGATAATTTTTTTGTTATGTTTAAAACTAGGGCAGTTGAGTTTCTCAGAAAATTTGGTTGTTGGCGTAGTGATTATTTGAGAAATCGATCTCAATTTATTAGTGTTTACACTGTTGTACCTTTTGTTTCTTTAATGGATTGCGGTGCTTTATTATTCTCCTCATTCGTTAATCAATTATCTCTTCTTTGTAGTTCTTCTGAATGTCTTCTGTACGCAGATGATTGGATTTTGTTTTATTAATCTATTTCACAACTGACTTCTGTTATGGAGCAGGACTTTTTAGATGTTTGTAATTGGTTTACTAAGAATTGTTTGGTTTTGAATGTTAGAAAAACAAAATCCTTACTGCTTGATTCACCCCACATGTTGTGAGCAGAGCCAGATATGTTTATACATAAATAGCAAGGGATCTGCAATTGAACAAGTTCTGGTGTTCAAGTATGTAGGGTTTTTTTTAGACCCGAGTTTGACTTTTATTCTTCAGGTTAATGCTGTATGCAGGGTAGTAAACCAGAAGACAGGCTTGCTGTATAAGTTTAAAAGGTATTTTTCACTTGAAACTTGCCTTTCTGTCACTATTGGCTCTTTATTACCACATTTCGATTATGTAGCTAGTTTATATTTCAAGTTGGGTGCTAGGGAAAGAAATATTTTGACTATTGCTTACAATAAGGTTTGTTGAGTTATGCTGGATTCTCCTTGACAAACTCATCACTGTTCACTGCATTTGAAATTAGGCTGGCTGTCTCCAAAATCTAAACTTGTTTACTTTTTTGGATGTTTAATATTTAAATCTATTTATTCCAGATTCATGTTCCCACTTTCAGACTTGGTTACTGTTCACAATACACCTGTTAATTTTAGGTCTTCTTATGGGACTTCTCTTAAAACCATTGTACATAAGTCCAAATCAGGTTCCAGATCTTTTTCAACTGCAACTCATTTCCTTTGGAATGACTTACAGATATATCTTCGCATGATTTATTCCTGTCAAAGTTTTAAATGTAAATTGAAGCACTATTTACAGGTACAGGATGTTTGCACTTGTTTTACTTCATTTGTTCTTGTTTGTCTATTGAGTCTTGTTATTAATTGTACATATATGTCGGGTCAGACCTGAAAAAGGACTTGTCCAGTGTCCTTTCCTGGTTAACAAAATTTAAATAAATCTGAGCAAAGCTTAAAATAAGGGATCTTCAGGACGGGACCTGGGAGTATATGCAGTCCTCACTGCATGAGGATAGGGAAGAGGTGAGGGCAGTCCCCACTCGTAGTGATCATCATCCCTGTCTTCATTCCCAAAATCCTCTTCCATATTAAGGAGATCAGTTTTATTTTCAACTACGTCATCTGAAATCATGTTGGGGCAAGCAATTTTGCTGGTGACGGAGGTGGTGGCTGCAATGGAGGAACAATTGGTGTGTCTTTAGAGCCCATCAATGATGACAGTATTAGTGGGAGAGGCCTAGTCAATGGGCCAGTCATACATTCATGGCATGTAAGTTTAGCAACCACACATGGCACAAACATCACATGTATCCACATGGGAGGAATCACAGGATGGGGGACCAGATTCCTGTACATAAGGCTGTCTGTGTCTTTGTCAATGGGCCAAGGTTCCTGTATTCCTGGGATCTTCCAGTATTGTCTTTCCTCAGCAACATACACTAAGTATGCTTGCAGACACACAAGCGGTGTGCATTATCAAGACTGCCAGTATGTGTATTCACTTGGGGAGCCATGTGGCGCTGTCTTGCCCAGGAAGCTTATGGTATTGACAGTGTTTGTAGTGCAGAGTGCACTAGGTGAAGGTTGTTTGCCCCCCCCACCACTGTTTGCAGCCATGTGCATGGGTAGCAGAACATGTGACACACGTAGCACACTTCATGGAATATACTGTTTGGGGGCAGTGAAATGTCACAGTGTTGGTCAGGCAACATGCCACAACAGCTATGTCAAGCACAACTGCCCCATAGTAGAGGTTGCTCACTGATATGCAGGGGCAGCATAACTGCCTGGCATGACAAGTCCAGACCCAGAACATGTAGCAGACATTGCCATGGGAAGATTTCACACCTACCTGAAACAACATTACCCCACTGAACTCATGCCAAGATGGTGGTATACCAGGAACATAAGAAAATGTACCAGGCCTTGGGATGCTGCCATCCTGCACCATCCTGTGGAACCTTTGGAACCACTTCTGGTCTCATCTGACTGCGTACCCATTGTGGTAACAGCACTGCTCCCCCTGTCCTACTAATCCCAGTGCAGTCAGAAAAGTAGCACCCAACATACTCCTACATCTCCCCTTAGCTCACTCTGGCTCCTCTTGCCCAAACAGAAGTTGCTCCCTGGCCACCACCAGGTCGACCAGATTGACCAGCTCCACCTCACTCCACTGCTAGGCTAGCTGCTGCACCGAAGACGTTTTCTGGGACACTTCAGTGCGGTACTACAGGGTCTAGACACAGTTTACAATGTGCTGGAATGCAGCATTTGCACAATGCAAAATATATTGTTTGCACTGCGCAAATGCCCCTCACTCAGCACTATGGCACTGTAGCCTGCCAACATCATCAAGTTGGGCATGCCATTCCACTCAACCTTGCACTAAGCTGTGTGATGCCATAGCACTGCACAGAGCTGTGTACATGCAAGGATGCTGTCAATGTCATAGGCATGCGGTTTCTGCACAGATCACTTGTGCATATGTCATCAAAAGGTGCATTACATGATGCCCAAGTACTAAGTAACTTAGTACATTGTGCAAAAGCGCAATATTCAGCAAGGCTATGTAAGTTGCCTCACTGGGCAGTCAGCTGGCAAAGGACCCCATGAACATCTCATTGAAGACCTTTCTGTATACATTAGCATGGATAATTGCACCTAGGCTATTTAAGGAGACTATAGCACCCTCTACACTGCACATTGGAACTGCAGCCACCCCACTGCTACAGCACCATGCAAGCAAGTCACAAAGATGACACACAGACATGACAAGCTGAGATAATGTCCCTGCAGCCTCAGGTAGGTGTCTTGTATGCCATTTCCTGCTCCTTCTGTGTTTCCTTATACTTCCTGAATGCTATCTTTTTCTCCTTTACCTTCCCCACCACTTCTTTTGAGAACCATAGTGTTTTTTTCTTTTATTTTGATTTGTTTATTTGCTTTGTACAAAAGCTTGTTGCTTCTGTGATGGTGGTTTTGATGTTTCCCCATTGTTGTTCCACCCCACCTTCTTGCCTGTTTGCCAGTGCTTTTCTGAGGCACTCTCCCATTTTGATAAAATCAGCCCTCCTGAAGTCCAGTACCTTCACTTTTGTGTGGCTTGACTCTACAGCTAAGTCTATCATGAACCACACTGTTTGGTGGTCACTTGTTCCCATATGGCTACCCACTTCAAGACCGGAGATCTTCTCTCCATCCCCATTTGAGAGTACCAGGTCTAAGACTGCTCCCTCCTGAGTGGGTTCCAAAACTAGCTGTCTGAGGCATGCCCCCTGTAGGGCATCAAGAATGGTCCTGGTATTGGATGTGGCTGCAGCAAAGGTGCTCCAGTTAACATCTGACATATTCAGGTCCCCCATCAGCAATATCTCCCCTTTCTCTGCCATCCCAAGGATTCCTTCTATCATTTTCTTGTCCATTTCTTCGCCCTGAGACGGGGGTCTGTATACATCTCCTGTGCAGATTGTGGAGCCATTTCCAGTCTCCAGGGTGACCCACAGTGCCTCCTCACCTCCCTGTTTACCCTTTAGTTCTGTTGCTTTGATCCCTTCCCTTACATAGAGAGCTACTCCTTCTCCTCTTCTTCCCTCCCTGTCCCTTCTGTAGATTGTGTACCCTGGTATGTTGACATCCCATTCATGGTTCTCTGTGTACCAGGTTTCTGTGACTGCCATGATATCCAGCCATCCCTCTTCCATCAAGGCCACCATTTCAGGGAGCTTTTTACCTACACTATGGGCATTGGTACTCAATACCCTCCATTTTTTATGGCTTTATTTATTTTTGCCTCATCCCTGTCCTTACCACCTTTGCCTTTTTCTCCATTTACCTCTGCCTTCTCCCTAACGACTGCTCTATCTTGCTGTTTACCTCACTAACTACTCTGATTTTTTTTGAGGGGGGCTAGGATTTCCCTTCTCCTTTTTACTGCCTCCCCCCTTGGCTAGTTTAAATGCTTGCCAATGAATCATTTAAACCTATCACCTAGGATCCTGGTTCCCCTCCTGGATAGATGCAGACCATCACACTTGCATAGGCCTGTATCCATCCAGGTGGAGCCCCAGTCCCCAATGAAGCCAAATCCCTGAGCTCTGCAACAGTTTTTCAACCAGTCATTGAATCCCATGGTGCAGAGTACCCTAGCCTCATCCATGCCATAGACAGGTAGCACTTCTGAGAAAGTTACCATGTGTGCTACTTGTCTAAGACCCCTCCCCAACTCCACAAACTCCTGTTGCACTGCTCTGATCCCATTCTCAGCCAGGCCATTCGTCCCTAGGTGGATAATGACATCCAGCTCACTCTCCCTTGCAGCTGCTCCCATGATCCTGAGGATTCATTTCCTGTCCCTCCAAGCCATGGCACCAGGCAGGCACCTTACCTCCCTTTCTCCTCCCTCCCCCAGTTCTACCCCCTAACAATGAAGTCCTCCACCAGGAGTTGTTTCCTTCCCCTGTGGGGTCCTGTGCCACCCTCCTGTGGGTCTCCATTGTGGAGGTTCCCAGCATCCTCCTTGGTCTCCACTGTGGGTGCCTCCATAGAGGAACCATGCTCCACCAGAGTGGCGAATGAATTGTGGAGAAGCACAACCAGAGGGATACACCTCTGTTCCACCACCCTCACCCTCCCTGAGCCCACAGTGGGCCAACCAGTCCTCTTTCTCGGCAACCTCTGAGGTAGTGGCGGTGGCCTGGGTGGTCCCTGGGTTGGGGACCAGGTTTGCCAAATCCTTGCCAGGTCAGCATTGAGATGAACAACCTCCTTCCTCAGACCAGAGAGGTGCCTGCAAATAGAGCAGCAATGCAGTCTCCAGAATGTCTCCCGAAAGACTGCTGCTCCACAGCCAGTGCATTGCACCACTCTCCACATGTCTGTGTACCTTCCTGTTACAGATACATTTTTGTTGTTCTTGTTTTAGTGCGTGCAAGCTTGTGTGTGCCTCTATTTCCTATTCAGTGTGCTGTGCCTTTAAGGATATGAACAGGTGTATGTTGTTAGCCGTTTGGGGGAAGTGATGTCAGAACCCCTGCTATAAAGGAAGTTATGCACTTGTGTGGGTGGGGTGAGGGTAGGTGGGTGGGAGTAAACCTATGCCATCCAGAAACAATCAACTACAACTCTGACCCTCCACCCCAGGGAGAGCCTTCCTTCCTTCAGACACCTATTTCCCAGAGGTTAAGTAACAGGTCTAGTCACAAATAATGGCAGATATCTCCCAGCTACAGTTCCCCCCAGGCAAATTAAAGTTACAACTAAGAGAAGTCAACCCTAAGAACAGAATCAATAATAATTACTTACATGGGTCCAAAAAGTAATAATTTAATTCAGTGTAGTCTAGAACATAACCTCCTTGATTTAAGAAAGTTGTGGCTGCTTCTCTCTCTCTCTCTCTCTCTCTCTCTCTCTCTTTCTCTCTGTCTCTGTCTCAGCCTAAATATCCATGTCCCCACCACAGAGAGGGCACAGTGGGTCTGATATCTGTCACTGGATACATCTGGCACGTTATGCTGACATGACAGGCCTACACACACTGCATATGGTGGTGGACAATGCACTGCCCAAAGGCAGCAGCAGCATGCATGACTGCATGGCACAAGTACCACCTGCACAATGGTTGAGGATATGTACACAGATGGTCACATGTGTGGGTGTGTAGCAAAGGAACAGGAGGTGGAAATTACCTTCAATGTGCATTACATTCAGGCAGCACATTGACATTGTGTTGTAGACCATCTGGAAAAGCTGTCAGGCAACAGCCAATGGTGACACATGGTCAACAGCAACATACAGCCATGCCCACAAGCACATGGGACACATGGCCAAAGATGAGTGCTATTGCAACACATCTCCCATTGGCAGATGCAAGAAGGCCATGCCTGCCCACCACTGTTATGGGTGTGGAAGATGCTGCTCTGGACATTGATAGACAATGTTGCACTGAGAGGAGGTGGCTATGGGCATACCAATATCCATGGGTATCACATCCGAGCACAACACAGTAACATACCATGAAACGCAAACAACATACTGGCCGAGTGTAAGGGCACAGCACCTGAACAATGTGATCCAAAACAATGTGAGGGTGATATCTGGGGTGTGTGGAGGATATGTCCATTGGACAACAGCAGCATACTGTGTACGTATGGTGGGCACCAAAGAGATCCGAGATAGCTGCGAAGGGGCACACACAGTAAAGTGACAACACACCTGGGTGACATGCAGAACAGGTTGTGACAAGTGCATGGTTGTGGGGGGATACCAGTGCAATTGGTGGTCTGTCCAAGAGGTGTGACACACTGGATAATGCAGAGATCCCTGAAGCTGTAAGTGGCACAAACTTGAGCCACCCCATACCCCACCCATCCCATGGGCCAGATGGAAGAGTCGGTTAGACATGTCCATGTCGCAGACAACTGCTCACCATGGCCCATGTGAGGGTCACATGACCACCCCACCACAGCACTAACGGACAGGTGTGTAGATGGCCCAAGTGCAGGCCACATGTAGCATGACAGACACACAGAGTGCCACATATTCCATGTAGGGTCCCTCCATGCACCGTGTGCAGGGTTGCCCTGCAAGGGATTCGAGTCCAGCACAGAAATGGACTTCATATCCACATTGGGCAAGCCAAGTGGCACAGGACAGGACTGTGATGGTCACATCGCCTGAATCATGGGAATAGACATGGATCCCTTACGGTGGGCAACATGGTGGAGAAGGCCACGATGTACAGGGTGGATGCACCACATGTGCGATTGCATGATGCAAACCCACATGCAGTGAATGTAAGGCCACCATGGATGTATCACAGTAAAAGGGCAGCACAGAATGGGCAAGACAATGTGTATCACACATGCATACTCATGTGACTGTCTGCACAGCAACACTTGTGCCACACGCTGTTGGCTGGCTCACCCTGCAACCTCACTGGTCCTCCACCTGTCCCATGCCCCGGCCTCTTGTTCTGCAATGAGAACACAATGATAAAAATGCATTCAGAGCCATGCATTATAACACATCCCCCACAGTCCACATAAATATGATGCAATAATGTGGATTTCTAATGTACACCCATGAAAGAACGTATGCACCCTCAACAGTGGACGGCATACAATGTACCTATGCATAGTCACAATACAGGAATGCACTCTGGCTCCCACCTCCAAAATCCACCACAATACACAGCTAGTACATTGATAGTGCAATGTACATGTAGTCAGCAGGCGTACCCATGTAATATATGTGACACCCTACATCTGTCCCCTGACAGTGGACCTTGCATGTACAATACATAGGCAGCATCCTCTGAACCACGCACCATGATGATAGGTGACATAGCAGTCAGCCAAGCTGGGGTTACACCCCTATTGTGCACCACAAGTGACCAATGCACATGATGGACAATGATCCCAGTGGGTGGTGCTGTGTGGGCTGCAATGGATACACAGGTCGGCATATAGACAATCCTTTGCCAGTATCAGGACAGAATGTTTGGCATAGATGTAGACACACACGTTACAGCAATGGGAGGCCACAGTAGCAGGACAACTCCAGATGGGGGTCACTGTCATGGCTGTGTGTGTACCAAGGTGGTGTACTGCTCAACCAACGGCATGACATGGGCAGACACAGGACCACATAGCTGTGGTGTGAGGGTTGGCCATATGTGCAAATGCACCTAATGGTCACCATGTCCCTGATAGGTACCTACATGTGTATATCTATGCAGGTCCACCTGTACATGTCATGGCAGGACACATCACAGCAGTCATATGCCTGTTAGCACTGTGACCCCTGACCTGCAGCAGATACTACCAGATGGATACATGGTTGCAATGTCAATGGTGTTACAACAGTTATAGGATGGTATGCATGACACACAGTGGACACCTGTATGACACACATCTGCATGGCTCCTACATACCATGTTGTGTTGACATGGCAACTGCCACATTGTATCGAGGAGATGCACAATGGGTGGCCAGCACCACACACTATGCTGTGCACCAATACATGCCTATCTAACCCAACATGCTAGGCCACAAAGAGAACGGTGATGCATAGGGACATGTGGGGTTCTGCAGAGAGAATGGTGTTCACTGTTATGCCATGACACGGTTATACAGACACCATAAACATGGGAATTGGTTGTGACATACAATGCACAATGGCCATGCCATACATTGCCATGAGCACACACTGAGACGTAGCCAGGTTGACCAGCAGGGCCAGCATGCAGCATACATGTTCCATCTGTGTCCCCAACCAAAGATGTGTGTGTATTGGAATGTGCCAGCAGATTTGCATGGTACACATGAGGCATGCATAGCTCCTATGTTAGTGTTGAACATGTATGTGCCTCTTACCACATTGTGCCATGTCCAAGCGAGACACAGGTGCAATGCAATGGTCCTGCAGCCATTCCACTGTCACCCATTGTGTGCCTGGCATTTGATGGCACCATTCCCTGGTCAGCATGATGTACAATGGTACTGCTCAGAATGTTGTCATCCTCTGTAGGCAGGTGTTGCCCTTAGTAGAACACACATGAAAATGTGCCACTTGACATCTGTACTATACAGAGGGCAGTGCATGTCTGTACCAAACACAATTGAACGTACGCAGAATGGTGTTCTGTAACTGTGGCTCAATCTAATTACCATGCCACATTCCAAACTGGTCACTATCAGACACAGACATATCCCTGAGAAAGAAGGACACCCTACCGGTCACACATTATCATAGTGTACATACCTGGGCATGGCACAGTGCCCTCCTCCACCATGGCATGGAACCTATCCGGGCAAGCCTTGTTCCTCCATGTTAGGTCACCATATCTGTGCCGGCACTGTTCCCCTGTGCACTGCACCTCAGTCCTCTTTGATAGCAGGCTGGCTGTGTGGCCCCACATCTGGTACCTGGGCCTGTCCAGATCTTCACTGCCAAATAGCTGGCCCTCCCAGGTAACCACTAGGTCCACCAGGTTGGCCAGCTCCATTTCTGACCATCTCTGGTCCCACTGGCCAACTGCACTGTGTCTCCTTGGTCTGGACATGTTGCTGCAGCTGCATCACACAGTCATTCCCAGCCAAATTTTAGCAGGCCTGCAACCCCCATACATAGTGTGATAGAGCATCATTGGTTAGCCATGTGCTGCTGGTGTTAGTGTCATTCCTTTGCATGATAGGGAATTACAACCATGGTACTGTGCTTGCACGATAGCATTGAGCCACGCAGCAAATTAAGGTTGCGCCCCATGCTACTGTGCATGCGCAACAGTTGTGTGGCACTATATTGTGAAGGACACTCAGTGCCATGACCTGTGCCAATCAGACCATGCTCTGCAACGGGCATGCGCAGCAGGCTAGTGTCGCACATGACTGACTAGCGGTAGCACGTGCGTGATACTGTCATGAATCAACGGTACTGGGCATGCCCTGCACAGAGCAGTGACTTGTGGCATCTATTGTGCTGATATCTGTGACTGTGCACTATGTTGTTCTGCAGAGCAGACAGAAATGCTTGATGGGAAACCAACTGCATGTCATGCATCTTTGTTATATTCAGCCAGGTTATACAAATAGCCTCATTTCACAGTCTGAACCAAAACAGCACATTTGCATCTCATTACTGGAATGTATTTAGCTCATTTGCATGCATATTGCCATAAAATGTCTCTTGAAAGCTGAAGCACTCACTCACCCTATAGCTGACCTTGATTTGTGGCCAGCAGCTTCATGACGCAGTCCACCATTGACGTTGTTGACAAAAGTCCTTTGATAAAGGACTTTTGTCGGAAACGCGTCAGGTGGACTGGTCGGTGCAATAAATACTTAAAACAGCAGCTCTGGGTCTGGCTATAATTGGGGTGAGTGAGTGCTTCAGCTTTCTAGAGACATTGTTAAACATTTAGCTGAAAGCACCACTGTTACCAAGTGGATGGTTCGTTTGTGAAGATATTGCCATAAAAGCAGGACAGCACCACCACTTCTCAGAGGTGACCAAGAGGAACTGCAGCCTTGAAGGTAGGTGCTTTTTGTGTGTGTGTGTGTGTGTGTGTGTGTGTGTGTGTATGTGTATTTCATTGTTCTGTGGAAAGTGCTTATTTCCATTTTCATGTTGTCGTAACTTTGCCCATTTCTATCTATTTGTTCCACAAACACCAGAAATGTCTGCTGTAAAATGCAGATGACCAAATTTCACTAAAGATCAACTCAGGGCCCTCACCAAGGCCTATGTGGCCCATGAAGAGCTCTTGTGCAAGAGGTTGGGAACACCACAGGAGCAGGAACAGGGCTGGAGGGAGGTGGCAGAGGCCATGAATGCACAGAGCCAGTTTAACCACACACCCCGGGCCAGTTTAACCACACTCCCCAGGAGTTCAAAAAATGTGCCAGTGGCCTACATGTATGGGCCAAAGACCTACTGGCCCAGGTCCATGAGGGACAACAGGCCACTGGTGGCAGACGCTCCAGCCCTACACAGTTGTTTGCACAGGAGGCACTCATGGCCACCACATTCTGCCAGGTGGCTGTGCAGGGTGTTCCCGGTGGGGGATACGAAACAGAGGTTGGCCCATTCCAGCAGTGCAAGTACACATGTTGCATATCTTGTCAGGTCATGCATGTGTTATGCTATGTATGTATTGTTCATGATAACCATGTTGTGTAGTAGTGTGTGGACAACCCAGTTCTTCCACTGTATGTTTGTACATTCCGCGGCATACGTGTGCACCCTAGCATGGTTAGCATGTGGACTACTACTTATGTCTTGCCTGTGTGTAGTTTCACATGCAATTCTGGTGCATATATGTTCACCTACCTGTGTAAGTTACATTATTGTATAAATGGACATGCATCCCTTACTGTGCTCTATCCTTTTTTTTTTTTTGTAATTAAATATTTTATTCAGTTCATAAGAAGTTTATGTGCAATCCACTAACATTTGAAATTAATATAAAGTTCAGTGTGTCTACATTTTGAGTGTTTGTATCCAACATTTCAGTGGCAAAATGCAAAGAGGTATGCAGGATCGGCCCTGCAGATAATGGGTTTTATTCCAACCTCACCAAAACTTCCCTCTCCCCTCCAAATCTCTTAACTCTGTTCTTTCCTTGGACACCACTGCAGACCAGACTCTAAAGTGACCATCCATAGATCCATAGCTGCCATTACTGGCAAGTGTTGGGGTCCCCAGCTCTTCAGAATGGACCATGCCAGCCATCACTATCCATACAGTTCCACCCATATCCCACTCAGCATGTCCTTTCAGCCTAAAAACAAAGCTCTGTATCATGTATGGTACAAAAATAAACTTTGATAAAATACATAATTTGAAACCTTGAAATAGGCATTCATGGGGTGCATAGATCATCCTATACAGAAACAGAAATAGTATAGTGTTATGCCTATGTACTGTTTCCCCATGGCTGATGAAAGGACAATATTAAAGAAAAATCTGTTCTGGTTGGTGCAGAGCATATTAAAATCAATGCTTTTACAAATAAAAATGTCATAGTTTTCTATTTCCCAAGCCACTTAGGTTTGTCTAGCCCCCACTCCAAAGAAATCTTAGATGTGCTCCTGGCTCACTTGGAACTGCACAAAAACTTTCAAAAGAGCATGTTTCTAGCTGACTATAGGGTGGGGACCGAGTGTGTCTTTCTCTGCCTGACTCTGTTTATTGTCCTGTGGGTGGAGGTGACAGTGTGGTGAAGTGCATGATGATGTCAGCTATTGTGTGTGCAGAGCTAGGACTGCTTTATTGAACATTTGCTGTTGTGATATCCTCTCTCTGTTTGGTGTGGGGGGGAGGGCAGAAAGAGGAAGAGAGGAGGCCATGGTACAAAACAATGGGGGGGGCACACTGTCTGTGATGGCATTGCAGTCTTTTTTTTCTGCCGGGGAGCTGGAAGCAATGTGGGAGCAGGATAAATGTGCAATAATCAGAGTATTTCTTGGCTTTGCTTGCACTGTTTCCTGTATAAGTGATCAAAATTTACCATTATAATAAAGAGCTAGTGCAACCATCTGCGGGCTAGTGCAATTCTGAATCAATTTACCCTGCTGGCTAGTGCAAAAAAAGGTTAAGGTTGACCCCTGCTCCAGATTCTGTTATAAACTTCCAGTCTATCAACTAACAAGTAACAAATTCTTTCATTGCTAGCCAGTATAGACATATTGTTAAATTATTCTGAAATAGTTGGTGGGTTCAGATTTCTCAACCTGAAAAGGATTAATCTCTTCAAGGCTAAAACAGCAGCTGAAACCCAATTGGCTTTAAACTTAGGGAGAACATCAGGGTGAGAAGAGAGGCCTAGGATGTAGGTCAATGGTGAAAATAATAGATTCAAATCTGTCACTTTCCTGCAGGTCCCATGAACTGCTCCCCACATTTTTTTTTATTTAGCTGTTTGGGCCACGTCGCCTCCTCCCACCTACTGGTGACGGGGACACATAGGAATTTATACATTTTTCTCCCCTTGCCCCTCCCCCAAGGCCCCAGCACACGGCCATGTGAGCATGTGGAGGCACGCTACACACCCTGTGACACTAGCTCAGCCCCTTCCACCTACCATAGATTTTGTTTTGCTGCCCCCTCTTTTCCTACACTATCCACCGAACCGCCATCAGGTGGGAGTGGAACTACAGGGGGGTGCCAACCCACCCTTGCCACCATTGGGAGAGGAGAGCTACCCTTCAGCATGCTCAATCCTGGTCAGCCCCCCCCCACACCGGCACCCCAATGACCCGAGATTGCTCTTGAACCCGGATCGCAGTGTAGCATAAGGTAAGGTGTCCAGCGCCTCAACCCTCAGCGTCACTAGGCCAGCTGTTCCCTACATTTTGACCACACAGGGGCAATCCCAAAGCATGTGCTCAAGATTTGCATGTAACGCACCACATCTCCAGCACCTTCCCCAAGGACAATAATTCATTTCTTCTAATCTGGCAGGAGAGTAGTAGTACATATGTAAAATTTTAAACTGAATAATTCTCCCCTGCACCTCTCTGCATGCATGATATGCATTTGCCCAAAAGGTCATCCAGTCATGTGCAGAGATGGGGAAACCCAATACCTTTTCCGATTTGTGTCTAAGAGATGCAGCCATCTTTGTCTGCTGACTGTCATTTGTGAGATACTTATAAACCCATGATACCCCGCTTCTAAGGTTAGCTAATTTCAAAATGACCGATGACCTGAAATCATCCAAGCAGACCACTAAAGCAGTAGGTAAGGCTAGGGGGATGTTGGGGTGTATTAGTAGGGGCATCACAAGTTGGAAGAGGGAGGTAATAATTCCTCTTTACAAGACACTGATTAGGCCCATCTGGAGTACTGTGTGCAGTACTGGAGGCCACGCCTTCACAAGGACATTAACCAAATTGAGGCAGTCCAGAGAAGGGCAACCAAAATGGTGCAGGAACTGCATCAGAAGACATATGAGGACAGATTAACTGAGCTCAATATGTATACCCTAGAGCAAAGGAGGGAGAGAGGTGATATGATTGAAACATAAAAACACCTTAAGGGCATTAACAAGGTGAAAGATTCTAACATGTGTCAATATAAGAAAAATAGCAGGACAAGAGGACATAGCATGAGATTAGAGGGAGTCCGATTATGGGGTAATGTGAGGAAGTTCTTTTTCACAGAAAGGGTGGTGGATGCATGGAACGGCCTACCTCAGGAAGTGGTGGCTATGAATACAGTGCAGGGCTTCAAACAGGCATGGGATAGGCATAAGGGAGCAATACAGATGAGTATGAATAGATAGGCCATGGACAGAACAAAGGCCGATGGCACATTTATAAGGTAGAAAAAGAAATGGGCAGACTGGATGGGCCTTGCGGTCCTTATCTGCTGTCAACTTCTATGTTTCTATGTTTCAAAAATTGTATCCTTTTTTCCACAGCTCCATCACATCCTGGGACAGGTGGTAGTCTACAGGTGCAATTTAAAAGGTTTGGCAAGCTCTACCCATCATATTTCCGATTCACCTTTTTTAAGATTTATAAGGGTGCATCTGGTGTGTGACCAAACAAAAGCAAACAATGAAAGTGCCAGTGTTCCCCCCCACTCTGTTACTTAAAAGCCTGCAATATATTCAAATAATACCTGTATTTTCACTTGTTTTAGACTGTCAGAGTGGTTCTTGGTCTTCTCTTTCAGCTGAATTATGAGCAAACCGGACCACTGCAATAAAATGACCACATATACCGTCTGCTGCACAGCGTGGCCCCATACCTGGTGGAAACATAATGCTGGACTTCTGACTGAACTTTTATCTTTTAACTTGGTACCTACTAGTTAATATTTTTTTGTATGAAGATATGAATGATTTCTATAGAGAACCATTTTTTACACCCGCATTACAAATGTGCCAGTGGCTGTTTTTTGTTTTTATTCTAACCTGTTGAGTTCTGTTATGTAACCATTTATTTACCCCGGTTTTTATTTTTATTTTTTTTATTTATTTATTAGGATCTAGGATTCAACACCTTTGAGCTGAGAGCTCTTTTACAAAGGTTCCACATCAGTGGGAGGGAAGACAGTATAACAAAGGATTAAACAACATAGAGTATCGGACATGTACAATAATTACAGCGGTTTATACAAGCAGGTTATACATACAAGACAAAACAATAGAGGTAGAGGATAGCTACCCTTGGTTTGCATATAGAGTAAGATATCAGAGTGGATAGTTGAGGGTAGGGAGAAAGCTAGTGGAGAAAATAGTTAGTGGGGAGAATAGAAAGAGGTAGGGAAGAGAGTTCAAAAAAGGATGGCAGTAGGGGGCGGAAGGTGAGAGAGTTGCAGCAGTCATCGACCTTGTCTAGGGAGTGGGGGGGAGATGGAGGCAGTGAGTAGCAATGCCAGGGGTGTGAGCCACCTTGTGGAGGGAGGGGAGTGTAGAGGAGGGTAAAGGTGGCACGGTACCATGCCATTACTGGGAGCAACAAAGAGGTAGGTCAGTGCTGGCACTTTTTGTCCACTGTGAATTGCTGTTGTGCAGCTGAAGTAAGTTTGCTGTGCCATGGGAAAGAAAACCAAGTAGCGCCTTTTTGGCCAGCAAGCAGGTTTTGTAGTGTAACCTCCCACTGAGTTGGATCCAGCCCGATTGAGCATACAGGCCACAGGTATGGGTGAGACCCTCAGCTCCTGTGAGCAGCCTGCAGGCTTTGTTCAGTGCAACCGATATTCTGCGTAGGGCAGTTTGGCTAGCAGCACCATAGATGACCAAGCCGTAGTCTATGACAGAAAGGACAGAGTTGTTGATGGCTAGTCTAAGAGCGTCCGAAGTGAGACAGTGCTTGGGCCTGTGGAGGAGACCGATTTTGTAGTTGACAGTCCTAACCACATTGCTGATGTGCTGGTCATAGGCCAGACCGCTGTCCAGTGTGATCCCAAGATATTTAAAGTGCTGGGTATGTTCGAGCAGTGCTCCAGAGCAGGTACTGATGTTGAGAGCATGTGACTTGTACTTGCTTTCAGTGCTACAGAACATCATAGCTTTTTTTTTTTTTTGCTGTTTAGGATAAGTTTGTGGTTTTGGAACCAATCCTCAACAATCCTGAAGCTATGTTGCAGCTCGCACTTGAGTTTGTCTGGGTCAGAGCAGCTTGAGAAGATTACTGCATCATCTGCATAGAGTAGCATCTGCTGTGGGCAGCTGCATGGTAGATTGTTGAGAAAGATGCTGAAAAGGAGCGGACCCAGTATGGAGCCTTGGGGGACCCCAAATTTTACAGGCAGATGTTCAGAGAGGACATTGTTGATTTTCACTCTTTGTGTTCATTGTCCTAGGTAGCTTTTGAACCAGAGGGTTGATTTTGCAGTAAGGCCAATGGAGGTTAATCGGTTTAAAAGTAGGGAGTGGTGGACAGTATCGAAGGCTTTTGAGAGGTCAATGAATACTGCCCCTGCTGGAGTTCCTTGGTCCAGAGATCAGTGAATAAACCCAGTGAGTTCAAGCAGTGCTGTGGAGGTACTATGGCCTTTATGGAAGCCATGCTGCTCTGGGCTTTGGATAGAATATTTTACAAATTATTCGACCAGTTGATCAGTCACTATGCATTCTAGCGCCTTGGAGAGCAGTGGCAGAATTGAGATAGGCTGGTAGTTTGACAGCGATGCCCTGTCTCCATTTTTGTACACAGGAGTCACAATGACCGATTTCCACAGTTGTGGGAATTGTGAGAGTCAGAGTGACATGTTCAGGATCTTGGTTATGGGAAGGTGAACTTCTTCAATAGTGAGGGCAACAAGTTTGAGGTCCAGTGTATCTGCACTTTGTCGCAATTTTCCGAGCACTTTGAGAAGGTATTTTCTGACTAGTGAGGGTGTAAGTGTCTTGAAGTAAAAGGGAGGGGCAGACTGAGGGTGAGCATCAGTAGTAGAGGTGTTGGAGTGTGGCGGGTCATCGAAAAAGTCCGGGGGGAGTGTCCCAGAGAGGTCCGAGAATGCTTCATTGAAGGCATTGGCTAAAGTTATTGGATCCTGGGTAGGGGTACCCTGTATATTGATTAGGATCCAGTGCCAATTTCACATCCTTCCCTAAGACTTCCTTCAAGTTGGACCAAAAGTTTTTTCTGTCACCCCAGGAGGCAGTAAGCGACTCCTTGTGGTGCTTTGATTTAGCCTGGCGTATTTCCCAGGTGCAGGCATTTCTGGCTTGCTTGTAGGCTAGTATGGCTGAGGGTTTACCCAACTCTCTGGCAAGGTGTCAAAGGTGATCGCGCTTCTTCAGTTTGCTTATGAGGTCAGATGATAACCATGGGTAGACTGACCCCCGTGCTTTGACCTTTTTGGTTACTTTTTTACAATCCATCTTTATTCATTCCGTCTTCTCTATCATTTCAAGATGAGGTACCTTGTCAAACACCTTAGTAAAGTTGAGAAAAAACACGTCTGTCCACTGGGATATTTTTGTCTAGATTGCTACTGACTTTTTCATAAAAAGTAATCAAATTTGTTGTGCATGATCTGCCGGACACAAAACTCTGCTGTGTACAGTCCATCAGCCCCTTTCCCTTGATTTCCTTCAAGTTCTCCATTTCTAATGTTTCATGTGCTTTGCAGATAATAGCTGTCAGACTGACAGGTCTGGGTATCCACGACTGGACATCTACCGAAATGGCAACTCAATCACGGCGCTTTAGACCACAGTGACGAGGGAGGGAGGGTGACCGGATGGGGGGGTCGCGAATATAGCAACATGCTGTCGCTACATATATAGATGCGTGGGGGGCAAGCATGCTGCGCATGGGGTGGGACAAGAGAAAGGGATTGTGAGGGGTGGTGCTGTGGTGAGCCGCTTGAGCCATTCCAGTGGTGTTGTGGGTGGGTTCAGGGCTAGGGTATGTGTGGTGCTGGGTTCAGGTCTGGGCAGAGGTGCCTTTTGTTGCACCTGGCCTGAAAACAGAATCCCTCTATGGCAGAACACACTGGTTCTGCATAATTGCCCATCCAGTATTCTCTATGTTATTTGTACCTTTCTTGAAAATTGAAACAACAATAGTGAACCTCCACTCTTCAGGAACCTCTCACTCATTATAAGATGTATTGTACAGTCTAGTTATAGGTTGTATCATACAATCATGTGTTTCGTTCGGTAATTTAGGATGTAGCCTGTTTGGACCTGATGAGTTATTTGGTTTGATTTTAGACAGACAATTCTTCACTTTCAGCAAATATGTCCATGTCATTTATATTTACCTTCTTCTTGTTTTATGAACATACGAAAACACCAGCAGAAACAGGCCTTATGGTCTAGAAGTCTACTTGATAGTGCAGCTAGCCCTCAACTTGCAGCTGCCCACCACCCCTCCCTCCCACAATTATCCCTCTCACTTTGTCCCATCCCCTCTTAAAACTATCTACCATACAACAGGATACTACTTCTCCAGCAGAGTATTCCACTTATCCACCGCCCTCTCAGTGAAAAAAGGTCTCCTGACTTCCCTCCTGAATCTTCCCCTCTCTAATCTCATCTGGTGCCCCCACGTGATCCTCCCCCTTCTAATCTTGAAAATCCCCTCCTTTCTAGCCTTGTTAATACCCTTTAAATATTTAAAGGTTTTGATCATATCCCCCCATCCCTTCTCTTCTCCAGGGAATACATGTTCAGCTCATTCAGCCTCTCCTCATAGGGGTATCCCTCTAATCCCTGGATCATGTTTGTCACCCTCTGCTGTACACCTTCCAACAATCTGATGTCCTTCTTCAGGAATGGGTGCCAGTACTGCACACAGTATTCCATGTGCGGCCTGACCAGTGACCTGTAGAGCGGTAGGATCAACTCCCTACTTCTGGATAAGATTCCCCTCGTTATGCACCCCAGCAACCTGTTGGCTTTTGCTGTTGCCTTCCTGCACAAAGCGGAGTTGTTCATACTCCCCATTATAGGCACCCCTAGATCCTTTTCTTCCTTGGTGCATTCCAGCTGTACACCCCCCAGCTGATATCACCTCCCCTGGTTGTTAGCCCCAAAGTGCAAGACCTTGCACTTTTCAGCATTAAACCCCAACTGCTATGCATCCAACCGCTCATGTAGTTTGGTCAGGTCCTCCTTCAGCCTCCCTCCACCCTTCAATGTCATCTACCATGGCTTTGTGCTGTTATGTTATTTTTTTTTTTGCTGAATAAAGAGCAGAAGAACTAATTCATGTTATTTGCCATCCTCCAAGTCCTGGTGCAATGAAAACCAGGACTGGGGTGTAGCCATACCAGCTTATGCTCTGTTCAGAAGGGACAGGGTAGGTAAAAAAGGGGGATGAGTGGCTCTTTATGTAAGGGAAAACATGAAAGCTGCAGAAATACAGGGGAATCAGGGAAGAATAGAGGTACTGTGGGTCACCCTGGACACACAGAAAGGGGCTGCTGTTTGCACAGGGGTGATCTACAGACCTCCAGCACGGGGGGGAGAGGTGGATGAGGATATGTTGGAAGCAATCCAAAGGATGGCAAGGATGGCTGGTGGGAGAATTTAGTCTACCAGATGTGGATTGGAGCCTCCCAGCTACGGCAGCAGTTAGAAGTAGGGACATCCTGGACTCCCTGCAGGTGGCATTCCTCAGGCAACTAGTCAAGGAACCCATTTGGGGGGGGCAATACTGAACCTGGTACTGACAAAAGGGAACAGTGCTGCTGACATTATGGTGGTTAACCACCTGGGGACCACCAATCATCATACGGTGTGGTTCAATATAAGAACTGGGTCAGAATCAAACCACACAAAAATGAGGGTCCTGGAATTCAGGCGAGGCAAGTTTAAGAAAATGGGAGAATGCCTCAGGGACAGCTTATCATGGATATGGAAACTGGGTGGAGATGAGGAACGGTGGGCAAAAATAAAGGAGGGCACTGAGAAGAAAACAAACCACTGTGTCAGGCAGATTAACAAGGTCAAGAGGAAAAAGAGACTGCTGAGGTTCTCTAAAGAAGTAGCAGAGAAAGTAAGGGGAAAAAAAGCTAGCATTTAGAAGGTACAAGATGACACAGAAGGAGGAGGATAGGGAGAGATATCAGGAGAAACAAAGGAAGGTAGAAAAAGCAGTTAGGAACACACAAAGTCGCAAACAGAGGAGAATATTGCCAAGTCAGCAAAAAAGGAGGATAAAACATTCTTTAGGTATATAAGCGAAAAGAGGAAGACCAAAGGAGGGATAGTAAGCCTAAAAGGGGAAGAAGAGGTTTGTGTGGAAAAGGACCAAAAAAGCAAATATATTAAATTAATACTTTTGTTCGGAATTTACAGAGGAAGGGGTAGGTGACAGACCATAGATAAGGGACAAGGGCATTAAAGGAAGGGAGGTGGAAACTAGTCCCTTTAAAGATGAGAGAGTAAAACTAAAAGTGAACAAGGCAATGGGGCCTGATGAGGTACACCCTAAGATGTTAAGGGAGCTCAAGAAGGTGCTGGCCTTACCTCTGACAGCCCTGTTTAACCTACCATTAGATATGGGGAAAGTTCCAGAGTGGCTGGAGGAGGCAAATTTGTTCCCACTTCACAAACGTAGTAACAGGGAGGAGGCAGGAAATTATAGACCTGTCAGCCTGACTTCAGTGGTGGGTAAAATAATGGAATCACTACGGAAGGAAAGGACTGGAGAATACCTTGTGACCAGGGGATTACAGGATCTAAAGCAGCATGGTTTTATGGGGGAAGATCCTGCCAGACAAGCTTGATTGAGTTCTTTGATTGGGTGACCAAGGAAGTGGATCAGGGCAGAGCGGTAGATGTGGTCTACCTGAATTTCAGTAAGGCCTTCGATACCGTGCCACACAGAAGACTGGTGAGCAAGCTGGGCAGCCTAGGAGTGGGTTAAAAAGTAGTAAAATAGGTAAGAAGCTGGCTAAGCAAGAGGTGTCAGAGGGTGGTGGTAAATGGTGTTCACTCTGAAGAAGGCAAGGTGACAAGCGGGGTGCCACGGGGTCAGAACTGGGCCCAGTCCTCTTCAATGTCTTTATTAGTGACATTTCAGAAGGGCTGGATGGGAAAGTATTGTTTTCAGATGGCACAAAAATCTACAAAAGAGTGGACACACAGGGGAGAAAAAATAAGGCATGAGCTGTAAAAGCTGGAAGACTGGTTAAGGGTTTGGCAACTGGGATTCAATGCAAAAAAAAGTGCAAAATAATGCACTTGTGACACATACACCCAGGGGCAACATACCAATTGGGCAGGGAGGTATTGACAACCAGAAAACAGGAGAGGGGCCTGTGGGTAATATTTCTAATGACCTGAAGGCAGCAAAGCATTGTGATAAGGCAGTGGGGAAGCTAGCAGGATGCTTGGGTGCATAGGGAGGTGAATCACCAGCAGAAAGAGTGAAGTAGTATTACCCCTGTGTAGCTCGATGGTCAGGCCTCACCTCGAGTACTGAGTCCAGTTCTGGAGGCCCCATCTTAGGAAGGACCTAGATAGGGTGGAGGAGGTATAGAAGAGGGCAACTAAAATGCTACAGGGTCTGCATCAAAAGCTCTATGAGAATGGACTCAAGGAACTGAATATGTACTCTTTAGAGAAAAGAAGGGAAGGGGGGGCATGATAGGAGAATTCAAATACCTCATAGGTACTAATATGGTACGTGAGGGTAGCATTTACAAAGAAAAATACACTCAAGGACAAGGGGTGATGCTATGAAGCTGGAGGGGGAGAGACTCAGAGAAGATGTAAGGAAATATTTCTTCATGGAAAGGGTGCTGGACACTTGGAACAGCCTCCCAGCAGAGCTGGTAGGTGCTAAAATGGTAGCAGGATTCAAGCATGCATGGGATAGATACAAGGTGACCTTAGAAATAAAGCAAGGAGGAGAAAAGACCATAGATCAAGTAGGGTCTGCTGTGGCACTGTAGGTAAGGAAAATAGGACAGATTATGTGGGCCAATAGGTCCTTATCTGTCGACAACTTGAATGTTACATAGAAACATAGACTTTGACGGCAGATAAAGACCGCTTGGCCCACCTAATCTGCCCATGTTTCTATGTTTCCGAGCTTCTGTTATCAAAACCCCCTTACTCATTATTGGTCTCACTGCCCTATCCAACCCTTTGTTGTTGTTTACATTTGCAAAAAATCCTGAATTCTAGTTTCTTTCCTTGTCTTCCATATTCAATTTTTGGTTCTTTGAAGGTGTAACTCATATTTCAGAATGCTCTCTTCACTGGGCAGATTCTTTGGTTTGGTATATGCTTTTTCCTAATCTGTTTTCATACCCTACTGGATAGCCATATAGGAATTGTCCTTCTTCCATTGTAGATCTGCTTAACAGGAACATGCAGGTGCTTGCCTTCCACTGCTAATAATTCATTTTTGATTGTTAACCAGCAATCCACTACTGATTACCCTTCTACATCCTTTTCACATTCCCATTTTTTGAGGATTTCTAATTTTCTGCCTTGAAATATTTCTGCTGTCACCATGTTTGTTTTCATGGTGAATCTTATGTTATTGTGATCACTGGCACTTAGGTTGAATGGCTGGAAGAAGAAGAAGACAGCAGTTCATTTCAGGGAAGTGACTGCTGATTTTTGCTGAATTTCTGCTGTTATTATTTCTATTGTAGTTTATTGTTGCTTTCAGTTGGTACCAGGTTGCTTTCTGGATTCATTGGGAAAGTTACCTGTTTGGGGGATTTTGTATGTGCAGCTGAATGTTTCTGTAGGGGTTTGCTGGTGTGGCTGATTATCTCTGGTGGTCAGAAGGGGCCCAACCCTCTGCTAGAGCATCGCTTCCTTTATGCCGTTAACCTGTGACATCATACAGTACCAGCTGGCTGCATACACACACTGTTAGCCATCTTATTTCAGTACACAACATAGGCACACATCACACCCTGACATAAATCTACAGTTATTGATACATTATACCATTAAAGAGTATTGACAGTACAAATATATATAGCTGGGCACTGGACATGGTCTAGAAGAAAAGAGCAGCAGAGGGTACAGGGCAATAAGGGGCATTTAGGGCAAGGATAGTAGAAGGAAAATGATGGGTGTGGTGCTTTGCAGCAGATGTGGGGCAGTAGTGTTCAGAAAGACCTTCTGGACATTGCGTTGCTGCCCTATCTGCAGGCACCTATCTGTATTGATGGAGGAGGTGGCTGGACTCTGAGCAGACTTGGCAAGGATACAGGCAACCTTTCCCCCACCATACAGAGACCACCATGTCCACCACCACTCGATCAGAGGTTGCCAAGAAGGATGGAAGGTTGGACTATGGTGGGCTCAGGAAGGGTGCGGGAGGCAGGATGGAAACACATCCCCAGCCGGTGGCACTTCACAACTCATATGCCATCCTGGCAGAGCATAGAGATTACACAGCATCTCTGGAAGTGAACACCATGGGGGTTGAGGGGGTCATCCAGGATGGAACCCCAAGGGCAGATGCAAGGAGAACACACAGGAGGAGGAGGCAAATCCTGGCTGGGGACTCCATTGTCCACGGGATTGAACTGGAGTCAGGTAGCAATGATGAGAGGGAGATAAGATGCCTACCTGGAGGCACAGTTCAGAAGGAGGGCAAGTGATTCTTAGGATTGCAAGGGTGGTAGCAAGGAGGGGTGAGCTGTATGCCATTATTTACTTGGGGGCAAATGACCTGGCTAGAGAGGGGGTAGATGGAGGAAGAGTACAGCAAGAGTTCAGGGAGCTGAGGAGGAGTCTTGGGCAAGTAGCACACTCTGTCACCTTCTCAGAGGTGCTACCTGTCCATGGCAAGGGGGAAGGGAGGGACATCTGCATCACTGAATTCAACAAATGACTGAAGAAATGGTATGGCGAGGTGGGGTATGGCTTCACTGGGGACTAGAACCTCATCTGGAGGGATGAAGGACTATATTCTCCTGATGGCCTGCATCTATCCAGGGGAGGCAAAGTTATTGTCTCTAAGAAGTTTAAGTGCATGCCTAGTGATCATTTAAACTTGCCAAGGGGGAGGCATAGACAGTCAGGGGGATTATCATAGCTCCCCTACAGGACATAACTGAAAGCAGTGAGGACTTAATAACTAGCACAATATCTAACTGTAAAACTACCATGGTTACAATGGGTGCGAGAACAGAAGGTACATCACTAATGCAGCACAGGGCAAAGACCAATAAACAAAGAACATTAAAGGGAGTACACAGCTTGGGAGGTCATGTGCACAAATGCTCATAGTCTGGGAAACAAAATCCCAGACCTAACAGCACTGATGGCAGACACAAACCTGGACATTTTGGCTATTATGGAGACATGGTATGCAGGGAACCATGACTGGGATGCATCCATACCAGGGTATACGCTTTTTAGAAAGGATAGGAGGGGAAAAGGGCAGGAGGGTTTGCTATGTATGTAAAGGAAGAGATTAAAGCTATGGAGGCTCAGGGATCCAGGGAAGAAGCAGAGGCATTGTGGGTCACTCTGGAGTCAGGGAACAAAACAACATCCATGCTGGAGTAGTCTACAGGCCTCCCACACAGGGGGAGGATATAGATCTAGTATTAGTGGAAGCCATCCATAATATGGCAGCCAAAGGGGAAGTACTACTAATGGGTGACTTCAACATGCCAGATGCAGATTGGAATACCCAGACTGCAAGTACATCAAGGAACAGGGACCTTAACTAGAAGAGTGTGGGTGCTTGAGGCTCTGAGAATGTGGACTGGTTGGGGGAATAGGACAGAAGGAGCAAAAAGAATAGGTTAAGAAAAAAAAAGGAACAGAGACTTCATGTCTGCCATGTATGGGGCAAACCTAAGGCACCTGGTGGCTGAGCCCACAAGGAAGGGGGCTGTACTGGACTTAGTGCTGACAAATGGGGACAGAATCACGGATGTTGAGGTGGGCAGACCCCATGGTACCAGTGACCACAGAACTGTGTGGTTTAGAGTCAACACATTGGCAGAAGAAAGCCATTTGAAGATTAAGATCATAGATTTCCGGAAGGTCAACTTCATGGAGATGGGGAAACAGCTCAAAACTGCCCTGGTAGCAGAAGGTACAGATAAGGGTAGAAGAACAGTGGCTTAGGATCAAGAGATCCATACCAAGAGTGACAAGGCAATGTGTCAGATTGCTTAGAAAAAGCAAAAGGAAGAAGCGTCACTGTGGACCTCTAAATCAGTAGTCAAGAAAGTGCGAGAAAAAAGTAAGGTATTCAGGAGCTACAAAGAGACACAGAAAGAAGAAGACATACTGAAATATCTGGAGAAGCAGATAGAAGCTGGGAAAGCTGTCAGAGGGGCTAAAGCAAGAATGGAGGAAGGAATAGCACAGGCTATTAAGAAGGGAAACAGGACCTTCTTCTGTTATATTAGTTAGAAGAAGAAGACCAGAAATGGTATTGTTAGGCTAAAGAAGGGAGAGGGTGGGTGGGTGGAGGATGATCTTGAAAAATCTGAGGTACTGAACAAATATTTTTGCTCAGTATTTACCAAGAAAGAGGCAGGGGAGGGACCAAGACTCATGAGGAAAGATGTACTGGGGGGAGAGGTGGACACCAGCCCATTTACAGTGGATAGAGTCTTGCATGAACTAGGGAAAGTAAAGACTGACAAGGCAATGTGGCCAGACAGAATTTATCCTAGAGTGTTGAAGGAACTTGGGGAAGTCCTAGCAGGTCCGCTGGCAACCCTATTCAACCAATCACTAGAGACGGGGGAGGTACCTGGGGACTGGAGGAGGGCAGAAGTGGTTCCCCTGCACAAGAATGGTAGTAAGGAGAAGGCAGGCATTTACAGACCGGTAAGCCTGACCTTAGTGATGGGGAAGCTGATGGAGTCCCTGCTTAAGGAGAGGGTAGTGAAGTTCCTGTAGTCAAGCAGTGCAAAAGACCCAAGATAGCATGGATTCACTAAGGGTAGGTCCTGTCAGACTAATCTTATCAATTTCTTTGACTTGGTGACCAGGGTGGTGGATCAAAGAGGGGCGGTAAATGTGGCCTACCTGGATTTCAGTAAGGTCTTCGACACCTTTCCTCATAGAAGATTGCTTAACAAATTGGAGAACCTGGGTGTGGGCTCTAAAGTGGTAAATGTGTTGGTAACTGGCTAAAAGGCAAGACCCAGAGTGTGGTAGTAAATAGAATAAAATCAGAAGAGGGGGAGGTGACCAGTAGGGTTCTACAGGGATCAGTGCTGGGTCCAGTTCTATTTAATGTCTTCATAAGAGACATTACAAAGGGAGTGGAGGGGAAAGTATGCTTGTTCACAGATTACCCCAAGATATCGCCTTTGGATATCCCCAGTGGAATTAATAAAAGGCTTACCGACTTAGAAAAATATAGAATTGAGGTAGATGGTCTTCCCTCTGATAATTACACTATTGATTTAAAAGGGTTTAGAAAGTTTTATTTAAAAATTACTACATCAACTGAAGTTTGTAAACTGTTAAAGGCTATCAAACGTAATAGCTGTGGTGGCTCTTATAGTCTTATTACTAATCTTTTAAGTGATGATGCTGAGGAATTGGCATATCCCATTAGCATTATTTTTAATTTATCGTTTTGTTTGGGACAGGTTTGAGACATCTGGAAACAATATGTGGTTGTACCAGTTCATAAATCTGGCTCAGTTTATGATTTGGGGAATTACAGGCCCATTTCTATTTCATCTGCTCTGGCTAAAGTCTAGGAAAAAATAGTCTATAAGCAACTTAAAGAATATATTGAAGGCTGTGGGTTATTATCACATTGTCAACATTGGTTTAGAAAGGGCCATGGGACAGAGACTGCCTTGACTGAGTTCACAAGCACAATCCTGGAGAGTTTCAAGAGGGGATCTTTTATCTGGGCCATGTTTGTGGACTTGACCAATGCATTCAGTCTCATGGACCATGGACTTTTAATTGAAATGCTTGAATCTTATGGTATAGGTCAATCAGCATTGAAATGGTTTGAGAATTATTTGAAGGGAAGGTATTAAAAGGTTAAATGTGGTGGTGTTGTTTCAGACATTGCATCTATAAAGTATGGAGTCCCACAGGACCCCATACTAGGTCCTGTTTTGTTTTCACTTTTTTTTTTATAAAATTTCTGAAGTCTTAGAGGCTGCTTGTCTCACATTATATGCAGATGATGCAGTACTATATTATCAAAGTGCTACAGTCTCTGATTTGAGTCAGACATTAACTAGCGAGATGGGTAATGTGCAATGTTGGTTATTAGCCAATAGGTTAGTATTAAATAAAATAAAAACTAAAACGATGGTGTTTGGGACAAATGCAAGGCTTAAGGGGATGAGTCAGGATTTTATGGTGAACTCTGCTGATGGTACATATTTTGAAAATGTGAGTAGTTTTCAGTATCTGGGAATATTTTTGGATCCTACGTTAAGGTGTGAGTTACAGTACATTTCATTAAACTAATCAGTAAGATTAATTCAAAGTTGGCATTGTTATATAGATTACGTTCTTTTTAACTAGTGATTCTAAGATGATTGCCAAACAATGCCTGGCCCCAGTTGTGAATTATGCCACTATAATTACAGATAATACTTCTGCTAGTATTATTGTAAAAAAAAAAAATCTTTATTATAGTCAGTTGGTAAATTTGCACGTTCTACCTCTAAATCCACTCATCATTGCAATGTTTTAAAGAGGATGGGATGAATGACAGTTCAGCAGAATATTAAATATGTGCTGGCCAATTTTAAATTTAGAATTCTTAAGTCTGGTATTCCTTTAAATTTGGCCAGAAATTTGGAATTTTATGATACTTCTTTTATTCTAGATATAGAGCTGATAAGTCTCTAAAGTGTCTTTAAAGAGAACAATAACTGAACAACGTGCTTTTGGGTATAGTACTCCTAATAATTGGAATAAGATTCCTTTTGCTATTAGAATAGCAACCTCTGTTGGGGATTTCTCAAAGGCTACTTTTGAGTAGTTTTGTACCTTATCTGAATGTGTATGTTTTAATTAATTTTTTTGTAAAATGATGCAAACACTTTGTCCTAGATGTTAAACATTTATATGATGTATATTTGTGGGTCACATCTGTAAATGGAATTCATTCAAGTATGGTTTACCCATTAAGTAAATAAACAAACAAATAAACAAACAATTCAGAGTCAGAGTTGTTTCCAGGAAGAGATGAAACCGCAGGAGACACAGTGCCAGTGTACAGCGGGAAGTATTACAGTGACCTACCGATCTCTGTCACTGTAATGGCCTTTGCTGTTTCAGTGTCATTGTTATGATAGCATACCCACATTAACATATACTATCCCTGACTTGTCTTTCTGTTCTTGCTTATGTAGCAGAAGAAAGTCATGCCTCCATTTGCTACCACTTTGGCTATCCTTTCCTCTGTTTGTGCCTTTGCTCCTCTCACTGCCTTACCTGCTTCCCTCTGTTTTATCTAGCACACCTCCCTATCCTTATCCCTCTGTGTTTCTTTTTACCTCCTGAATGCCTCTACCTGTTTTCCTTTAGCTTCATGGCCACTTTCCTAGATTACCATAATGATAATTTTTCCTCCTCCTTTTGCTCACTTACTTCACCGAAGGGTTGGTTACCTTCACTATGCCTTCACTTAATTTTCTCCACTGTTCACCTACCCCTCACTGGCAATCCTCCCCTGCTTGGCTGCTTCTGAGGTAATCTCCCATTTATTTAAAATCCACCCTCCTAAAGTCCAGACCCTCTTTTTTGTGCAGTTTGCCTCTGTGCCTATCTTAATGTTGAACTGCACTGTAACTGGGTAATTACCTTTTTCAGGTTCTTGTTGGAACTGCACAAAAGGAAGAGATGACAGACAAGTGGTGTCCAGATAATAAATATAATTTATTATTAGCATATAATAATGATACAGGCTTACAACCAACAGTGTAATCACTGGAGAATGTATCCAGCTTCCTTACCTACATAGGCGCACTCTCTAGTCTTAGCAAAGCTACTACTGCAAGGGGTGTTATACGCTAATAATTGTCATGCCAACTATAAAAGAAGATATATAAAATGTATACAATTGGCCAAAACAGGTGACCTGAGTAACCATCCTAACTAACATGAGAAGTTGCTTAGCTAGCAGAAGATAAGTGAACAATAAGGTCTGTGATGCTTCCAAGGTCACTTGCAGTTACAGTTGTGCACAAGCCCTAAAGATGGCACTGTTATCTAACTTATGATTATACAATGAAATTTAACGGATAACATGTCCCAGTGGCAAGATACAGCATAAAAATATAGTGAAGCATATGTGCATTAGCAAAATACAGTAGAACACAGATACTGACACTTATGCTTATATGATAAGTGACTTTGCCCTAAGGTTAGTACATGTACCTACATACATGTTGCTGTTCATGAGGTGGGGGTACAATCAGGGTTGTTGGTCCATGGATAACATTCCCCCCCTTGTTGCCTCAGAAGGGGCAACAATCCCAGGTAAGTAGTGGGATGGAGATAAAAAGTCTTTTAGAAGCCTGACGCATGAGCCTTGTAAAGGAATTTGAGTTGTTCTCAGTGTTGTCTTAGAGTATGTCGCAGGCAGCAAAGGGTTAGTATCAGAAAAACAATCAAAAATGCTTGTATAATAACAAAAGCTTTAAAAGACAGTTCTAACCAAGTATTAGATAGAGCAATACTTAAATCACCATCAAGAATAAGATCATTAAGAGCATCACCAGCGTTAGAAATATTATTGCTAATATAGATTAAATGTGACTCCTTTCTAGCTAAAAGAGATTTCAAGGAAAGAGTCAAAGGGTCAATGTGCATGTTGAACATGGGCAAATATTGAGACAAGGCAAGCAAGTATTGCAGATCAGTATCAATAACATCTGGTTCAGGGAGAGGAATAGGGCTGATCACATTGTGGCCAATGACTGTTTTCTGCTGTGGGGTAAAACAAAAGTTAGGTGCTGAAATAACACAAGATTTTTTACCATAAGTAAAAGATTTATGATTTGTCACTACACAATACTGCCCTTCAAAATTATAAGCCACTCTTACAGTTGGAACCCTCCATCACTGTAGACATATCAGACATGAGAAAGACTGGTTGGTGAGCCGTGAAGTGAAGCGATGTGCCTCTTCCAGGTAGCTTAAGAATTTAGCTGTTTCGGCGTCAGGCACTGAAGATGCAGCTTGTGGATACTGGGATTCATCATCCTCATCAACATCAGTCAGATTGGATGACAATTCTTCACCCAAAGTGTAGGACCAGTCAAGATGTTCAGACAAGTAGCCACAGACAGGTTTCATGTTATTGAAGACGTCTCAGTGGCCCAGGCAATAATATCCATTTTTGGCACAGCAGTTCATGTGGGGTGCCACCCAGGCTTGGAGCACAGCATGGTATACAAGTAATGAGGCCAAATCAGTTCTTTCACAATAAATGTCATCATCAAGGTGTCCAGTGGAATTAGTTGCAGCAAGTTTATCAAAACAGATGTTGTAGGATCAGAGTGGGGTAGTGATTTGGTGAAGCTAGTGAACATATTATCATGGATAGAACAAGTCTTAGTAAAGTAACAAGGTTCTTGATTTGGGTATCTGGAGACAAAACCAAGGTTTCTAGCTGTAGACATAGAGACGTTAACAGAAGTTGCTAAACGAATATCAATGCATTTAAAAGATTTGCAATAGGGACAATACCATTTACTCATTCTTCTATTATAGATAAGATCTGGGATGCATCTTATTTTCAAGTCCCTGAAGAGATTGTTAACAGCAGCAATTGCATAAGAACCATAAGCAGAGCATAAGAGCTCTTGGGTGATATATAACTTGTCTGCCTCCTTATTATTTTTAAAAATCAGTTAATTAATCTTATTTTTAGTATCATTGAACCCTTTGGCAATTCCCTGCATGTTATAGACTGTAAAATGTTCTTCCTTACTTAAACCATCTACACCATGTAATAGTGGGGGTAATATATCATTCTTAATAGGTTGCTGAGAATGAAGAGTTTGTGCTTTACTAGCAGCTATGTCTGCTGTATTCCAAATAGACATGCTTGAGCCAAAAATGCCAGAAATGGTCCCTGCTGCACCAGTAACATCTGCAGTGTCAAGCCTAGTGTGTGGTCTAGCTTTAGCATTATGTGCAGGTCTAAACACTCCTACATAATCAGTGGTATGGGGGCCACTGACTGGATCATTAGTGCAGGTTTGATAAGAGCTACAATATATGTAAGCATCATACTGAAAAATTTAGAAGTATTGGTCATGTGACAGAGACCAATTTCAGCCATATTCCAATGTGTAAGATTAAAAATAGCTGGTACATGCATAAAATGTATATTATTAATCAGGGCACCTGGAAGGGAAGTGGCTATCAAACCACTAGGAGGACCTTCCTCCTGGGAAGGGCAGTCAGTCATTTCTTCTTTGGCGGGTGGGACTATGGAAAGAAAAAGAGCTTTAGTAGCTACATAGTTATGAAGACAGAAAGCACATGACTCCTCAGAGGGGAGGTGGTCACATCAAGCAGGATCTATAACAGCAATAAGGTTATAGCAGCCAGTATGTGTGGAGGAAGTCTGTCAAATGAAGAGAGTACCATATTTAGATATGTCAGTGTTGGGCCATCCGTGGAATGTACCTTTGGATAGGCAAGCTAAAGGAAGTGTGTAACCATTAATGTCAGTTTCCCAATGAATGGACAGTGTGGATTTGTCTGGAGCAACTACCATAACATCAAGATAGGCATCTGAGCCTTCCTTAACAGGAATCATTTTATTGGGTACATTAATGTGAACTCCCATTGGAACTGAATGTTCATGTTTGCTAAGCAAATGTTATACACGTTGTCTGTGAGTCGACAGGGGTTTGTTCTCGGAGTCTGTCAAAGGGAATAATGGTGGTAGTCCCATCAAGATGAGGAGGAACAAGATAGCCATCTTGCCCGTGTACCTGTAAGAAAACAGAAAAGGATTGTTAAGTGTGGGGTACTATTCTGCCCTAAGTGGGTTAGGAAAAGTAAATTTAGTCACCTTTGTACAACTTGAGCTGATTAGCATGGAACCACTTGTCAGTGGCTTTCTTTTGGTGTTGAACTCGAACCTGATAGACAGCAGGGCTGAGTTTGTTAACAATGGGGTATGGGCCTTCCCATTTGCTGCCAAAGGAATGAGTTGGTTGTCTATTTTAGAGAAGCATAAATTGGTCTCCAACTTGCCAGACAACCTCTTTGACATGCTTATCAAAATGAGCTTTAGCTTGTTGTTGAGCTTTACCCATTTGATTGGCAGTAAAACTGGTGTGTCTTCATGATGTCATCATGAAGTTTTTCAACATACTTGTCCACAGATATTTGATCTGCAGTAGGGGTGTGAAGATCAATCAATAGGTGCTCAGGTAATCTCATGGCTCTACCAGTCATAACCTCATAAGGTGTGCACTAGGTAGTTGCTGCAGGAGTACCCCTGATTGCCATCAGTAGTAGTGGTGATAAGGGAATCCAATCCTTGGGATTGTCATTGATGAATTTTGCATAGCATCTGTTTGATTCTTCTGTTGGCTCTTTCTATCTGGCCTGAGAATTGAGGATGGTAAGGGATATGGAATTTCTGATCTACTCCAAGTAGTTGGAGTGTCTGCTTCGTCAGCTCAGCTGTAAAACTGGCTCCCTGCTCTGAGTCTACGCTTAGAGGCAGACCCCACCTGAAGAATCATTGATCCACCAGAATCTTGGCAGTTGTCTTTGTCGTGTTGTTCTTAGTGGGAAATGCTTCCACCCACTTAGAAAACAAATCTGTGGCAACAAGTGCATAATTGTTCTTACTGGAGTTGGTGAGGGGGCCAATGAAATTGATTTGCATTGAAGTCCATGGTCTAGCTTGCCTTTGGGGCAACAACTTGGCATTTCTTTTCATCGAAATTGGGTTGTACTGGGCACACAGTATGTAGTTGTCCACATAGTGCTCTACATCTTTGGTCATACCAGGCTACCAGATGACAGTTTTGAGTCTCTGGAGGGTATGCCCTGGTGTCCACCAGTGAGGGTATCATGAACCATGTGGATGAATTTGGTTCACAGAGATTGCAGTGCAATCCACAGTTTGTCACCTGTATCCTCTTTTCAATACCAGATGAGCTTCTGATCACTAGACAGGTGTATGTTGTCAGAGTGTCTCTTGTACGGACTACCAACAGGTAGTGGTTGTTCAGTTCTTTTATTCTGGAATTTGAACACATCTTTAAGTTCTTGGTCAGATTTCTGTGTTGCAGAAAGGTCCAGAGGTGGCTCCGGTACAAGTTTCTGCCTAGTATTAGCAGCTAAGAAAATAGCTGCTATAGCTACTGGATGAGTCATTGTCCATGTCTCCCCCCCTTGGGCACTAGTTTTGACAAGTGAGTCTGCTCGATCATTGAATTCATGGTAAGGGTCAGATTTACAGTGAGCCTTTACCTTGTGGATATACAGTTTGTTTAAACTGCTGTGTCAGGGTGTGTGTATATAGACAAACATATCCCTGTATTTGACAGGTGTGCCATCAGAGAATGCAATGTTATTCTTCTCCCAGAATGGTAGAAACTCAGTAAGGGAAGAGAAGTCCTGGCTGGAGTCCACAAAGATGATGGCATCCTTGTCACCATGGGGCATGACCACCAAAGCACAGGCCACGGCTGCCAGTTCAGCATACTGTGAGGTGATAGTGCACTTCCTAGAAATGCACCTGAAATTGCCTTCTTGTTCTCATATGAGCACACCAAATCCTGCTACCTGCTCTCCATCTACATAGGAGGTGGAGCTGGCTGTAAAGATATATGATATATGCTGATATCTTCCAAAATATTTGATGTAGCTGTTAAGAATGGCTCCGGCTCAGGTAAGTCAGAAGGTTGGAGTGCATAGTCATGTGGCTTACCTGTGTAGAGTAGGCCATGGGCCAAAATTGAGGGCATTTTAGCAGGCAGTACTTCAATGTCCCTGTCCTGCAAGAACAAAGACCAGTGGGGAAGTCTGGTATTAGAGACTGAACAATCTTTTACTTTGTCTGAAAGCAAAAAGTTAGTTGGGGTATGACAGGTATGCAAGACAACAGGGGCATACCCAATGATGTACATAACATGTTTGATAGCCCAGTAGGTTGCAAGAGCGTTCTTTCACAGAAGCTGTATTTTCTTTCTACTGGGGACAGTATCTGAGATGTATATCAATGGGTCTGAAACACCCATTGTACTTTTGTGCAAGCACTGCAGACATGGCCACATCAGAAGTGACGGTTTCCAAATGGAATGGAAGGTTTGGGTTGAGGTTTATCTGTGCTGGGGCTGAGGCCAAGGCCTGCTTAATCTGTGTGACAGCTTCAGTGTGAGTGGGGCCCCATGTCCATGGGACATCCTTTTTCAGAAGTTCATACAAGGGAGCAGCCTTCAAGACAAAATCAGGAATAAAATCCCTAGAGTAGTTTACCATTCCTAAAAAGCATCTGAGTGTTGCCTCGCTAGTAGGAAGTGACAGATCTTGCAAGCACTGGATCTTTTTGAAAGATGGGCTTCTGCCTTGGTCCATGATATGTAGGCCAAAGAAGAGGACCTCTTTTTCACACAGTTGTGCCTTAGAGGGGTTGCACTTGAGGCTTGCCCTCTTGAGGAGAGAGAATTTCATCTAGAAGGGCCAAATGATCTTCTTTCATGGTGGTTGCTAGAAGCAAGTCATCCACATACTGCAGGAGACACTGGGATGTGGAAAATACCTGCAGAGCATCCATCATGTGGAGATGGAAGAGGGAAGAACTGTTGTGAAAGCCCAGGGTAAGTCAGGTCCAGGTGTACTGGTATCCATTAAAGGTGAAAGAAAATTTGTATTGGCTTTCCTGTGCTAATGGGAGTGACCAAAACCCATTAAAGATGTCAAGGGCTGTGAACCACTTTTTGTCAGGTGTCAACAGCTTGAGCACATTCGGTGCTGATGCTACTGTTGGGGCGCAACTGAGGATAACTTGTGAGTCTCCAAGCTCCATTTGACTTTTTTTTACAGGCAAATAGGCACATTGACAGTGGAGACACAGGTCCTAATCACTCCTTGCTGTAGCAGTGATTGGATGGTCTCCCTTAGTGATGGCAAGACTTCAGCAGGAAATGGATATTGCTTCTGCCTCATGGGGTTTGGTCCTGAGATCTCGATGGTAGTGTGCATCCTACCACAATCATGCTTGTTGGTAGCAAGCACATCCAGGTGTTTCTGCAACAAACATGCAAGTTCAGAAAACAAGTCATGACTTTTGAATAGAGTCATGACATCATACGCCTTGTTGTTATGGAAGATGGCTGCCACCATGTGGGAATCTGGAATGGTGACAGTATGACACTGCCCTTTGATCTGAAGAACTTGCCTGTTGGCAAGATCCACTACACAGCCGTGCAGTGCAAGAAAGTTAATTCCCAATATACTGGGATGATGACCGGGGGGCTGGAAAATTGCGGGTGCAAATTATGTGCATTTTCCACTGTTTTGGGCTCCCTCCATGACCCCCCATGACATTGCCTGCTATATTGTTTGCTGTGATGTGGACTGCCTTGTAATTCTAAAAATATGCAGCTTTCTTTGTTTTGCTAAATTGTTCCGGTGTCCAGGGCTTGCCTAACTCCGTCCCCTCACCAGTAAGGCTGTTCTGCTCCCTCTGTGATGTCATAATGGGGATGGAATGCCAAAACACCCAATCGTGGGCTCCTGGTTCTTTGAGCACTTTCACGCTCTTTGTCTGCTTTGTGCCCCCCTGCAGGTCCACCTAAGCCTTTTAAATGCAGCGGACTGTGGGGGGGACAGATAACATCCACCTGGACAGAAGAGGAGAGGACACCAGACCCACTGATGCACATGTGAGCATCCAACCCCCTGACTGATCGGTGAGAGTGAGCGGAGCCGTGCGATCAGCGTGAAAGCAGGAAGCCACAAGAGGAGCTTCAGAAAAATCAGACCACAGCCCCGAGACCCCGAAGTTGAACACAGCACAAGAAATGCCACAGCGGGACAGTGGGACAATGGGAGTTCCAGGAACAGATGGCAAAAGTCTCCAACTCTGCAAAAGGAGGTGCATTTGCACTTCAGGTCTTCACTTGTTGGACTACCTTTGGCAAGAAAGGCAGGACTCAGGAGAACTTGTTTTTAAAGCCTCAAAAATAAAAATAAAACCGTGATCTGTCCTGCCTGCCTGCTTTTCCTACTTGCCCACACTGACTGTGCCATCTGCTGCCCTGTCTGCATCCTAAGAGGGACAACTAAAATCCTGCCCAGCCTGCATCCTGCCACCAGAGGAGAACTGAAGTGTCTGCCTGCGTCTCTCAGGCAATTTACTGTTTTGCTGGCTAGTTTGGGATGGATGGGTATTGTTGGCAAACTAAGTATATGCTGTCTTTCTGGTGTATGCCAGTCTCCCAAGACCATCTCTTGCTCCTCTGTTGTTGATGGTTGGTGGAGGGTTGGGCCTGGCCTGGAAGACTGGCACACATGCAGAAAAAAATTGTTCTGGCCTCAAGTGATGGTGGGCAGAGGGGCGGACGAGCAGGCTGGCACAGAACAATTTTTTTCTGCATGTATAGCAGTCCGCCCAGTCCATGCCAAGCTCCTGTTGCTTCTTGTTGATGGTCAGTGGAGCGTCGGGCCTGGCAGACTGGCACGCATGCAGAAAATATTTGTTCTGGCCTCAGGTGATGGTGGGTACAGGGGCAGATGAGCAGGCTGGCACAGAACAATTTTTCTGCATGTATACCAGTACACCTGGTCCATGCCAAGCTCCTGTCTCTTGTTGTTAATGGTCAATGGAGGGTCAGGCCTGGTGGACTGGCACGCATGCATAAAAAAAAATTGTTCTGGCCTCAGGTGATGGTGGGTAGAAGGGCAGATGAGCAGGCTGGCACAGAACATTTTTTTCTGCGTGTATACCAGTTGACCCGGTCCATACCAAGTTCCTGTCGCTTGTTGCTGATGGCTGGTGGAGGGTCGGGCCTGGCGGACTGGCACACATGCATAAAAAAATAATTCTGTCCTCAGGTGATGGTGGGTAGAGGGGTGGATGAGCAGGCTGGCACAAAACAATTTTTTTCTGCATGTATACCAGTACACCTGGTCCGTGCCAAGCTCCTGTCACTTGATGATGGTCAGTAGAGGGTTGGACCTGGCAGACTGGCACACATGTATGAAAAAAATTCTTCTGGCCTCAGGTGATGGTAGGTAGAGGGGCAGACGAGCAGGCTGGCACAAAACATTTTTTTCTGCATGTATACCAGTTCGCCCAGTCCATGCCAAGCTCCTGTAGCTTGTTGTTGATGGTTGATGGAGGGTCAGGCCTGGCGGACTGGCATACATACAGAAAATAATAGTTCTGGCATTTGGCGATGGTGGGTAGAGGGGCGGACAAGCAGACTGGCACAGAACAATTTTTTTCTGCATGTATACCAGTCTGCCTGGTCTGTGCCAAGCTTCTGTCACTTCTTGTTGATGATGGTCAGTGGAGAGGGTGGCATGATGGACTGGCATGCATGTATAAAAAAAAATTGTTCTGGCCTCAGATGATGGTGGGTAGAGGGGCAGATGAGCAGGTTGGCACCGATCAATTTTTTTTCTGCATGTATACCAGTCCGCCCGGTCAATGCCAAGGTCCTGTTGCTTGTTGTTGATGGTCAGTGGAGAGTCGTGCCTGATGATTGGACATGCATGCATAAAAAACTATTCTGGCCTCAGGTGATGGTGGGTAGAGGGGTGGATGAGCAGACTGGCACAAAACATTTTTTTTCTGCATGTATACCAGTCTGCCTGGTCTGTGCCATGCTCCTGTCACTTGTTGTTGATGGTCAGTGGAGGGTCGGGCCTGGCGGACTGGCATGCATGCATAAAAAAAATAGTTCTGGCCTCAGGCAATGGTGGGTAGAGGGGTGCACAAGCAGGCTGGCACATAAAAAATTTTTTCTGCATGTATACCAGTCCGCCCGGTCCGTGCCAAACTTCTGTTTGTTGTTGATGGTCAGTGGAGGGCTGGGCCTGGTGAACTGGCAAGCATGCATAAAAAAATTGTTCTGGCCTCAGGTGATGGTGGGTAGAGGGAGAACGAGCAGGCTGGCACAGAACAATTTTTTTATGCATGTTTACCAGTCTGCCTAGTCCATGCCAAGCTCCTGTCACTTGTTGTTTATTGTCGGTGGAGGGTCGGGTCTGGTGGATAGGCACGCATGCAGAAAAAAAATTGTTCTAACCTAAGTTGATGGTGGGTAGAGGGGCGGAAGAACAGGCTGGCACAGAACAATTTCTTCCTGCATGTATACCAGTCCACTCGGTCTGTGCCGAGCTCCTGTCACTTGTTGTTGATGGTCGGTGGAGGGTCGGGCCTGGTGGACTGCTACGCTTGCATAAAAAAAATTGTTCTGGGCCTGGTGGCTCTGTGGGCTGAGGCACTGGATGCTACACCTCGCACCACGCTTTTCGACCTGGGTTCAGGAATGAACATGGGCCACCGAGGGCTGGCAGGGGAGGAGAGGGATCAAGCGTCCAACTGACTGCTTTTCCTCTCCTTGGAGGGGGGGTCCACAATGGTCGGTGTCTGACTGACTCTTGGCATAGGCTGGGGGTCGAGGTTGCATGCCATACAGTGGGGAGGAGTCGAGGCAGACACTTGGATGGTGACACGCGTGGGCGCATGTGTGCTCACGGTCGCTGGCATCATTGCATGCCCTCCGACTCTGAGGAATTTAGAATAGGGAAAATGGCACGGTTGAGGTGGCTTGATGGCCGTTTTCTGGAACGCCTGGCTCCAAGGGTACACCGTGGTGACTGGATCCTGTGTTGGGTGGAGATAGGAGGTCTCTCCACCACCCCACCGTGGGAAGAAAGCTGCAGGGGTATGCAGTGAAGCCCCAGGTGGGAGCCAGACTGATCTGGATGGCGGCCGGAGGAGGTGGATGCCTGGACATACATGGCAGTCTGGGGCCAAGGTAAGAAAAATGACCAACCAACCAAAAAAAAACATTTTTCTGGCCTCAGGTGATTGTGGGTAGAGGGGCAGACAAGCAGGTTGGCACAGAACAACTTTTTTCTGCATGTACACCTGTTGACCCAGTCCGTGCCAAGCTCCTGTCACTTGTTGTTGATGGTCGGGGGAGGGTAGGGCCTGGTGGACTGGCACACATGCAGAAAAAAAATCGTTCTGGCCTCAGGTGATGGTGGGTAGAGGGGCGGACAAGCAGGCTGGCACAGAACTATTTTTTTCTGCATGTATACCAGTCTGCCCAGTCCGTGCCAAGCTCCTGTCACTTATTGATGGTCAGTGGAGGGCCAGACCTGGCAAACTGGCACACATACAGAAAAAAATTGTTCTGGCATCAGGTGATGGTGGGTAGAGGGGCCAACAAGCAGACTGGCATTGAACAATTTTTTTCTGCATGTATACCAGTCTGCCCGGTCTGTGCCAAGCTCCTGTCACTTCTTGTTGATGATGGTCAGTGGAGGGTGGGGCCTGGCGGACTGGCATGCATGCATAAAAAAATTGTTCTGGCCTCAGATGATGGTGGGTAGAGTGGCAGACAAACAGGCTGGCACTGAACAATTTTTTTCTGCATATATACCAGTCTGCCCAGTCCATGCCAAGGTCCTGTTGCTTGTTATTGATGGTCAGTGGAGGGTCGTGCCTGATGGATGGGTACGCATGCATAAAAAAAATTCTGGCCTCAGGTGATGGTGGGTAGAGGGGAGGATGAACAGGCTGGCACAGAACAATTTTTTTCTGCATGTATACCAGTCTGCCTGGTCCGTGCCATGCTCCTGTTGCTTGCTGTTGATGGTCGGTGGAGGGTCGGGCCTGGCTGACTGGCACGCATACAGAAAAAAAATTGTTCTAGCCTCAGGTGATGGTGGGTCGGGGGGCACACAAGCAGGCTGGCACATAAAAAATTTGTTCTACATGTATACCAGTCTGCCCAGTCCTTGCCAAGCTCCTGTTTGTTGTTGATGATCGGTGGAGGGCTGGGCCTGGTGAACTGGCATGCATGCATAAAAAAAATTGTTCTGGCCTCAGGTGATGGTGGGTAGAGGGGAGAACGAGCAGGCTGGCACAGAACAATTTTTTTCTGCATGTTTACCAGACTGCCCAGTCCATGCCAAGCTCCTGTCACTTGTTGTTCATTGTTGGTGGAGGGTCGGGTCTGGTGGATAGGCATGCATGCAGAAAAAAAAATTTCTGGCCTAAGTTGATGGCAGGTAGAGTGGTGGACAAACAGGCTGGCACAGAATAATTTCTTTCTGCATGTATACCAGTCTGTCTGGTCTGTGCTGAGCTCCTGTTGCTTGTTGTTGATGGCCAGTGGAGGGTCGGGCCTGGTGGACTGGCATGCATGCATAAAATAAAATTGTTCTGGCCTCAGGTGATGGTGCGTAGAGTGGCGGACGAGCAGGCTGGCACAGAACAATTTTTTTCTGCATGTATACCAGTCTTCCCAGTCTGTGCCAAGCTCTTGTCACTTGTTGTTGATGGTCGGAGGATGGTTGGGCCTGGCAGACTGGCTCACATGCATGAAAAATATTCTTCTGGCCTCAGGTGATGGTGGGTAGAGGGGGCGGACGAGAAATCTGACACAGAACAATTTTTTCTGCATGTATACCAGTCCGTCTGGTCCATGCCAAGCTCCTGTCACTTCTTGTTGATGGTCGATGGATGGTCGGGCCTGGCGGACTGGCACACATGCAGAAAAAAAATTGTTTTGGCCTCAGGTGATGGTGGGTAGAGGGGCAGACGAGCAGGCTGGCAGAGAACAATTTTTTCTGCATGTATAACAGTCTGCCTGGTCCATGCCAAGCTCCTGTCACTTGTTATTGATGGTCATTGGAGGGTGGGGCCTGGTGGACTGGCACACATGCAGAAAGCAAATTGTTCTGGCCTCAGGTGATGGTGGGTATGGGGCGGATGAGCAGGCTGGCACAGAACAATTTTTTTTCTGTATGTATACCAGTCCACTCAGTCCATGCCAAGCTCCTGTCGCTTGTTGTTAATGGTCGGTGGAGGATCGGGAGTGGCGGACTGGCACGTATGCAGAAAAAAAATTGTTCTGGCTTTAGGTGATGGTGGGTAGAGGGGTGGATGAGCAGGCTGGCATAGAACAATTTTGTTCTGCATGTATATCAGTCTGCCTGGTTTATGCCAAGTTCCTGTCACTTGTTGATGGTCGGTGGAGGGTTAGGCCTGGCGGACTGGCATGCATGCATAAAAAAATTGTTCTGGCCTCAGGTGGTGGTGGGTAGAGGGGTGGACAAGCAGGCTGGCACAGAATAATTTTTTTCATCATGTATACCAGTCCACCTGGTCCGTGCCAAGCTCCTGTCACTTGTTCTTGATGGTCGGTGGGAGGCCGGGCCTGGCAGACTGGCACGCATGCAGAAAAATAGTGTTCTGGCCTCAGGTGATGGTGGGTAGAGGGGCGGATGAACAGGCTGGCACAGAACATTTTTTTTCTGCATGTATACCAGTCTGCCAGGTCCATGCCAAGTTCCTGTTGCTTGTTGCTGATGATTGGTGGAGTGCTGGGCCTGACAGAGTGGCACACATGTATAAAAAATTGTTCTGGCCTCAGGTGATGGTGGGTAATGGGGTAGACGAACAGGCTGGCACAGAACAATTTTTTTCTGCATGTATACCAATCCAGCTGGTCCTCCTCTTGGAATTTCACCCAAGTGCCTGGTGAAGGGATATAACCTACAGCCTTCTGATTTTCTGGCCTCAGCGGCGGGTGTGCAACCTACTGAGCCACTGACACTGTTACTGGCTCTAGCTAGAGCTTGTATTCATTAACGTGACCATCATTCAGAAAGGCAGATTATGCATTTTATTTTTATTTATATTTGAAAGTTGTTCAGCTAACAGGCTATGCATGCATTCACCTATTTTTAATTTTCAAATTTCATTTATTCGTGCTTGCAGTTTGACCGGCGCAAAAGATGTTTCTGCCACAAGCAAAACGCCCACGTTTGACCTGCAAAGAAGTAAAGCAACTGCATGTGTCCTACACAGTATGTGCTGCAGATCGCATCAAGCTGTTTCCAGAGGACCTCTACAAAGATTGGGGACAGCTGTTCTGCAGGTTCTGCTGCCTGACAATAGATTATCTACAGAAGCACACCATCGACCTTCACATGAAATCTCAAAGACATATTGAACGAAAAGCAGCAGCAATAAAGAAAAGAAAAGAAGGCATCAACCCCCAGCGACAGCTTGCATTGACTTCAGCTTTTGCTCGTGCCAGCACAGCAGCACAGGACCGGAAGGAGTTCATCCTGGAGTTTGTTAAGTGCTTTACTCAAGCGGACATTCCATTTGAAAAAGCTTCTGCCTTCTAACATTTGCCTTCCTGGACCTTCACATCTGACATAGACATACCTGCAGGATCTCCAGCCACAAAATGAAGAATTTGTGTGTAACCAAGTGGAGGATACAGAAATTAACCTGATCTTGGATGAGACCATGGATAACTGTGGACGGAGTGTTTTGGGTGTTTTGGCGCAGCCCCTCAACAAAGTGGGGGAGCAGCCAATTCTAATTGGAGTAGACTTTTTGAACCATGTAAATCACAGCATAATTGCACAGTCCTTGCTGCAGATCCTAAATGATAATCATGTAAATGTTGACAAGTTTTTGCTGTTGCAATACACAGATAGTGCAAGTTATATGCACAAAGTGTTTAAGACAGATTTGTCTGGGATCCTCCCCAGTGCTCTCCATGTGACTTACTTAGCGCACCTTTTAAACCTAGTCCTGAAAATCTGGCCAACTATATTGGTTGAACTCAACACTGTGGTTGGCTTTGTCAAAAAGATTTGTTGCCAGAGACCCATGCTCTGTCACCAGTATCTGGCCTTTATGGAGGCAAAGGAAGGGGTGGTCGCAAAGATGCCAGTTTATGCCATCCTGACATGTTGGTGCTCGTGGGTGAGGGCATGTGCTTATGTTGCGGACTATCTGCCTGTCTTGGCAGAATTTATGAACAGCTGTTCATCTGATGCAGTGACGTACTGTATAAACAACTAAAGTCACTGTTGGCCAACAAACTCAATGAGCTGACTGCTCAGGCTACATTTGTTACAGAACATGTCACTGAACTTTGCAAACTCATTGAAGAGCTGCAAGCCACAACAGTACCACAAGGACACAACATTATTTAGCAGGCTTCAAAATGTGCACCTGTTCTTTGATTTTTGTTCCACAACTGGAGCTGGGGAGCACAGATCCAAAACTGTTGAGAGAAGTTGTTGCTATGCAGTGACACTGAAAAAACTGCATGTTGTGAAATGTTTCAGCAGGTGATGCTGGAAAGAGGTCAGAAGCTGCATGATGTGTTGGAAAACCATCCATCCATAAATTTGTTCAAAGCAGTAAAAGTCTTTGACCCGAGACAGCTACCAGTACTGGAGAAACCAAAATAATACTACCACTGTGACATTGCAGGCATAGCAGACTTTTCGAACTTTGAATGGCATGTGTACCAGGCAGCAGCTGCCTCACTTCCTACGGACTTCAGCATTACAGAATAGTGGTGAGCACAATCACAGTCACTGGTCACACTGTCTTTATTGGCCAAGAGATATATTTGGTTGTCTGTCAGCACAGCTGACATAGAAAGGACTTTCTCGGTCTATACAGACCTACTGAAAGACAACAGAAGAACCCTGAAAGATGACAAGGTGAAACTTTTATTGATGCTGAAATATAACAAGAAATGTTAGTGCCATGCATTAGTACAGTGCATTGTTGTGAGTACAACCAAAAAGCATGCTCAAAACCTTTGGATTGCTCAAAATGCAATTCACATTTCTGGTGAAGGGTGCTACTGGTGTGTGGCATCCAGTGCCCCTCCCCCCCAAAAAAACCATGGTACATATTCAAAATTAAACAATTTAACTGCCTAATGGCTTTTCTTACTTTAAACTCCATGAAAAAGGGGGTCCTCTTAGTTTTCAGATTGGAATTCCAAGGTGAGCAAGCTATACCACCACTCCACAGTGGGACCCTTTCGGTATAGTCCCTACACTAGCTTCTTAGCTCTGAAATGCCTGTAGTGGCACTGGTATTCTGTTTTTCATTGTTGTGAGTAACCAGTATGGCTCATAGAATCTGCTGTTTTCCTGAGAGGAATATTGCATAATATGTATTATACGACACTACATTATACTGAAATATATTTTATACACTGTTTGCTAGTAACAATGTCTAATATTTTTCTCTATATTTAAATTTTACATTTGTGATTTAATTGTGCAATACTGCATGGCTTCATATTTTTTAGCTTGTCTTTCCAATAACGTTTCAGTGAACTGCAGGTCTTGGTGTAGTCATTCGATTTTTTTTTTGATTAATAAGTAGAGAAAAGCATAATTAATCAGTGTGTTCACTGTCCGCCCAAGTACAGAAACCCCCTGCAAAATTCCCACAAAATCCACTGCTTACACCCACAAAATCTGGCAAACTTTTCCGCAGTTTCCCAGTGCCCCTGATGATGACATAATACCATGAGGTCAAAGGCAAAATCAGTCCTGAGTTTGCCTACCACCACAGGCAGAGGAACAGATCTATAGGTGGGTAGCTGGGTTTCATCTACACCCTGGACACTGGTCTTCCAGCTGGTGGACCAGTCAGATGAGGCTGGGTCCTCATCATGGAGGATCGACATGGCTGCTCTGGTATCAAGAAGCATAGTAAGGTGGTGGCCCCTGACTGTGGCCTTTACACAAGGCTGCCCATTTGTGTCAACCGTCAAGTCACTCACAATCTGGACTGGGGCTTGTAATTGTCAATCTGTACATTCTGCATCATTGTCATCATCCTGTTCCTGAAATCTGAGCCCACAGGATCTTTCTGGGCCTCCTGTATGTCTTGCACAGGATACAGATGTGCCCATGATGTCACAGGCATGACAGCAGCCTGTATAGATGATTCCTCCTTGGTCATCGCATTGGCCTGACCAGTAGTCGATGCCATGAAAGGATTTTTCCCTTGGCTACTCAGTTGTTTGCTAGCCAAAGGCAGGAAAGGATTTCCCTGGCTGCATGGCTGTCCAGCGACCGGAGTGAGGGCTGCTATGGTATGTGTAGGCTTAGCTGCTCTCTCGGCATGGATCTCCTCCAGTAGTTTCCGAAGGGTCTCATTCTCGTCTTTTAGGCTTCAATAACTGGGCCCATTATGGTTCTGGTTATCAAACTGGGCATTTGGATTTTTCCAATTGCTTCTGTCCCTGTTTCTATTATTCTTATAGTTCTGGCCCCACCCCCTTGCGTGACTGCTTATCATCGTCAGAAGGGGCTTCAGATTTCTGGTTGTTACCCTCTACGGTGTAGTCGGTTGGGGAATCAAAGGTAGGTTGTACTACAGCTACCTGTGCTGCTGGTATTTGGATGGCAGCAGCTTTACTGGTTTTACTGGAAGCGAGATGATGGAGGTATACCTGATAGGCATGCTCCATTTTGGTAAGAATGTCCACAAAGGTGTCGGTACTCGAGTAGACATTACATTCAACCTTTTCCTGTAGGGCCGGAGTCATGTTCCGGATGTACAAATCTTTGTACTCAATTTGGTCTCGATCTGCAACTTCACTTGCAAGAGCTTTACCAACTTCATAGGCAAGCCATAAACATTGGTGGTAGGCCGCAGGGCTTTTCTTTACGTTCTGCTTAACCTTATAGGCCAAGTAAACTCCAACGACACTTGGGGAGTTGGCAGCAATGAGGGCCATGGCAATATCATTCTAAGTGGGCATCTCGTAATTGCATACGATCTCTGGGAGTTTTGCCCAGAGGGTAGGTTCGATTGTCTGTCGCAAGACTTGAACCTGGTACTTGGGTTGCAGAGAAAGCTTCTTGCAGAGGGAGCACACCTTCTCCAAGTGACAGCTGAGATTGTCAGTCGGGCACATCTGTCCAATACTTTGTGTAATTTGCTGGACAGAATGAGTGACTTGTAAGGGGTTGGCAGTACGAGGAATTGTATTCAACTCAATACTCTCCATGGCGTCACGAAGGGCAGCTTCCACCACCTCATCAATGACTGCCTTTTACGTGTTTTCCTGATTGACAGCATCTGAAAACATTCTGTCAATTTGATCTTGGATGGCCCTCCGTTGGTCCTCCAATGCAGTGAGATTACTAATGGCCTCTTGAATTAGGCCACGTACCTCCACCGTGTCCTCCCTGGAAAGGGGTGTAAGCAGAGGTGCACCATGGAATACAGGCCATCTGCCTGTGTCATGGGGGCTGCCATCTTGGTACATAGTTTCCACCATGTTTGTGTAGATGTGGCAATGTAGAGGGTGTGTGGATGTGGGCACCATCTTGGGGATGGCTGGAGAAGATGACAGCCCTATGGGGGCTGGACTTTTGTGTGACATGGCATGCCTCATCATCGAAGTCAGAGTCGTCATTGCCGGATGATGCGATGTCAATGAACGTATACTGGAACCCATTCATAGCCTTAACATGGCCAGCAAGGACCTCTCATTGATGGTGCAGTTTTGCCATCTTGGCTGTACATCACTTGTGAAAAAACTCTTGCAGTGCCTTGCTCAATACCCTTCTCAACCTCATGCTGCAATACTCTGTATGCGGTGCCCAATTCAACGTTTTCTCTAAGCTCTTTGTCTAACTCACAATTCACTTTCTCATTCTCCTCTTTTAATTCAGCATTCTCTTCTCTCAAACCTTCATTCCTACCACTCAAAATATAGTTCAAAAAAGTCAACTGTTTCGTATCACATTTCAACTTTTCACAATCATCTCTCAACATACAAATTTCTCGCTCAGAGTCTTGACTGTATAATGCAATGTCTGTTATTGGCATCTGATTGTGTCTCTTCTGCTAGTTTCTTTTCCTTTTTCTTCAACTCCAATGCCTGCAAGCCCATCTCTTTATTAGAGACATGTTTTGCAATTCAAGGGAAGCACACTTCGCTGTGAGACTCTCAATAGCAGTATATAGAGTTGCGACCAAAAGACCTTTAAGGCTGTATTTATTGGTTGTTGTTTTGGACTCTAAATAGTGGTCTGATATTAAGAGCAAGGGATTCTCTGCAGACTTCACATCCAGTGCAAAATCTGTCCATCCACCATAGGATGTGAGGTAGTTTGAGACATCCAGTCACAGTTCAGTGCAAAGTTCAGGCATGACAAACAAAGAAGTAGTTGTAAGACTGGATAAAATCCTTGGTACCATCACCCAATGGCTTTCCGGTCCTCCGTGGGAAAATGGTGATGCCAAGGTGGTATGCTGTCACTTGCAGAGGGAGTGTAAGAGGCCCGGTGTGGGTGTGCCATGCCCGAAACCAAAATTACAACTACTGTAAGCATGAGTAGGTCCAAGTAGGTGAAAAATGCACTACATTACTTGATATTCAAAATTAATTGAATGGAATCTTCACTTTGTACATTCCAACCTGCACGCAGTTGCCAAATGTAACAGGGTAATAAAATTACCTATCTCAGGTTCTTGTTGGACCTGCACAAAAGGAAGAGATAACAGACAAGTGGTGTCCATATAATAAATATAATTTATTACTGGCATATAATAATGATACAGGCTTACAACCAACAGTGTAATTACTGGGAGACTGTATCCAGCTTCCTTACCTATGTAGGTACAGTCTCGAGTCTCAGTAAAGCTGTATGCTGCAAGGGGTCTTATACCCTGATAATCATCATGGCAACTATAAAAGAAGATATATATAAAGGCCCAGATATTCAAAAGGGTTGCTCCATGCGCAACAGGGTTGCGCATGCGCAAGTCCTACATTGCGCCATTCTGCGATATTCAGCAGGAGGCAGTTGTGCCACTGACAACAGGTTGCGCAAAAGAGCAATGCAAATGAATGCATGCTCAACAGGAGGGGGAGGAACCATGCATAAACTGCACAACCGATATTCAGTCGGGTTGTGCAGGGGTTGTCTGAGCACAACCCCAACCTGCGCCTGCACAACTTTGAGCCAAAAAAAGGATCAAGTTGAGGCCACCCACAGGTGAGCTGCTGTATTGCAGGGCACAACACAGCAGCTGCCACCCTGGCCCCCAACTCGGTCCCTAATGCCCCCACCAGCCCAATCACGGGCAATACAGTTACATGAACCCCCTGCCCACACATCTCCCACAGCCCGATCGCAGGCAATACAGTTACATGAACCCCCACCCACACATCTCTCCCACAGCCCGATTGCGGCAATACAGTTACATGAACCCTCCCCGCCCACACATCTCTACAGCTCGATCATGGTCAGAACGTGTATCAACCCCCAGTGCCCGATCGTGGGCAGAATGTAACCCCCAACCCGAATATTCCCTGGTGGTCTAGTGGATCCGAAGCTCTACTGCGGCAGAATGTTTGTTACAACCTCCAAACATCTCCCTGTGGTTAGGTGTCCCCCACCCACCCACGGTTTCTTCCACCCCGCTTCCCCGCAGCCGGCGGGCGGTATATCCCACCCGCCAGCAGCCAGCGCGCTGCTGATTGATTGTTTGAGCAGACGCCTGTTATGCAGAGTTGTTAATGGCATGACAGTTTACTGCGACATGATGAAGTCCAGATTTGTGAATGATGTTCATTCACAAATCTGACTGTCATGTACGGTATGGGCTGCATGCCCATAGACTGTAGCTCTGGCACCACGGGCGGCAGCCTCTACCGGACAGCCGTCGGCGGGTGGCGGGCGGCAGGCGGGTGGATGCTGCCGCTCACCGCCGCGGGGGAGCGGGTGGAGGGGCTTCGTGGGTGTGTGGGGGACACTAGACACCAGGGAGATGTTGGGGGTTGTAACTTGACATTCTGCCCACGTATCGGGCTTTACGTCCACTGGACCACCATTGAGGTATATTCTGGGGCTGTTATCATTCGCCCGCGATCGGGCACTGGGGTTGATATACGCCTGCCCGCGATCGGGCTGTGGGAGATTGTGGGCTGGGGAGTTCATTAACTGTATGCCTGGCGATTGGGCTCGGAGATGTGTGTGGGGAATGTAGACTGGTAGAGATACTGCCCGCGATCGGGCTGTAGGAAAGGCCGGTCCTCGATGGCTGCTGCCTGGCAGGGCTGCCAGGCACAAGTCCTCGGGATCGGCGCACTCACATGCTAATGGCATGCAAATGGAAATAAATAGATGCAAATGGCCCCCTGCACCTTGCATAAATTATGGCCCCATTTGCATGTCACCTTTGAATATTGGAAATTTGAGCATGAGCGCTAATGGTACTTGCGCCACTCGAAGTTTAATGCTCAACTCTGGCAACTTGCGGTGGCGCAGGTTCCACTGCGCCATGTGCAAGTGCTGTGGCTGTGGGTGATATTCAAAGGAGTTGCCCATCACGCAACTCCTTTGAATATCACCTCGCCACAACCCCTGCTAACTATTTGAGCAGCGCAGGGGCTGCCCAGAATGGTGCAGTTTGAATATCTGGGCCAAAATGTATACAACTGGCCAAAAACAGGTGGCCTGAGTAACCATCCTAACTAACATGAGAAGTTGCTTAGCTAGCAGAAGATAAGTGAACAGTAAGGTCTGTGATGCTTCCAAGGTCACTCGCAGTTACAGTTGTGCACAAGCCCTAAAGATGGCACTATTACCTAACTTATATTTATACAATGAAATATAATTAAGCAATAAGGCAAGACAGGGTGTGGTATATCATGGGATATCATCACGCCTCGGATGGTTGGGCATGAGGCCTCAGGCCGAGTGTGTCCAACCACCCAAGAAGTGATGATATCCCATGATATACCACACCCAGGAGTGACTTATTGCTATTATGAACCGAGTTTGAAGTTTTATAAATAAAAAAAAATAAAGCAATCAGGTTTTAAAACATTTTATGAATGTGCTTTTGGGTGGTGTAGGAGTACATTTTGAAAAAATAGTTCTCAGACATTAGCGAGCAAAGAGGCTGGTGGTGCCAGAACTTTTTTGAAGCTGTGATGATGTAGCCCGATATCATCACGACTTCAAAGAGCTCTTGGCCAATTAGATTCCTCTATTTATGATCCTCAGTTCATAATGGATAATATCTCCCAGTGGCAGAATACATGTAAAAATATAGTGACGTATAATATGCATTACAAAAGTACTACAGAACACAGATCCTGACACTTATGCTTATACGATAAGTGTCTCTGCCCTAAGGTTAGTACATATACCTACATATGTGTTGCTGTCCATGAGGTGGGGTACAATCAGGGGTGCTGGTCCATGGATAACAGCACTGTACAGTGATCACTGGTCCCCAGGGGACATCCCACTGTGATGTTTTCAATACTGTTTCTCTTATTAAGGATCAGGTCTAGCATTGCCCCATCATTCGTGGGTTCACTGACTAGCTGTCTGAGAAATGCTGGCTGCAGGGAGTCAAGGATGGCCCTGTTTCAGGATGAAGCTGCAGTTAGAAGGCTACAGTCCATGTCTGTCAGACTGTAGTCCTCAACTAGCAGCTGTTTCCCCTCTTCTGCCATCCTGCTGATGGTTTCCCCTGATGCTTTATCCAACTCATCTCCTTGTGTTGGAGGTCTGTATATCACCTCAGTATGAATAGTGGCCCTAGCTTCTGTCTCCAGGGTGACCCACAGACCCTCCAGTCCTTTCTTTACCTCTAGGTTGGCTTGCACTTCCATAATCTTGATACCCTCCCTCTTATAGAGAAAACTCCCTCTTCCGTCTCTCTGTATTTCTTCTGAACTGAGAGTAGCCTGGTATGGCCATTCCCCAGTTATGATTTTCATTGCATTATGACTCAGTTATGGCCACCATATCTTGGTTCACCTACACAACAATGGCCTCCAGGTCCAGAATTATATGTTTAAGATTCCTTGCACTGGTACACGTGCTCTTCAAATCAGTCTCCCTGCCTATATCCTCTTCCTTCCCATTTTCTATCTGTGTTACTCCACCTAATTCCCCCTGACCCCCTTCTTTCCTTTTTACTGTCTGTTTCATGTCTCCTATACTTCTCTCTTTCTGCTTCCTTTGTTCTAACTCCCCCTTGTCCTTTACCTTGCCTTCACCCCTTCATCTTGTGCCCCTGCCTTGTTTTTCCCACCTTATGTTATCCTTCCTTATTCTTTCAACCTATGGGGTGGAGGGAGCAGTTTATGCTTCCCTTGGTAATACGGCCTCCCCTATCAGCTAGTTTAAATGTGTTTTTCTAATTAAATATATTTTATTAGTTTCATAGCAAACAAACAAACAACAACAAGAAAAAGGAGAAGCAGGAAACAGACTTACAATAAGCATACTAATCCCTCTGCCCCTCCTCTACCCTAGAACCCTCCCCATGGCATCAGAGTGGGAACTAAAACAAGCATCTACCCCATGTAGTGGGGATAAGATGGCTAAACTATAAGGAGTACAGTGCTTGCAGTTTGCCCCATATGCTGTTGAATCTTGTGAGATGATCACACAAACTGACAATGAGCCTCTCTGCGTTTAGATTTAAGAGAAGTTCCTGCATCCACTCAGTGTAACTTATAATGTTAGTGTCCTTCCAGTGGAGTAAAACCAACTTTTTGATTGACATAGAAATCAGGACCATTAAATATCTGCGTTCTCAAATCCCAATGCCCTCATAGTCCCCCACCGGACGGACCTCAGGAGAAAAGTAGTATGAAATGTCTAGGAGTGGGTCAGCTCTCTGTCATATTTGAGACCATAGAGGAACCACTTTCGGGCATTCCCAGAATACATACAGATGGATGTTTTGGCCTGGAGACATCTTAAGCAGTTGGGGGAAGAGATTTTACCTATTTTGTGAAGTTTCACTGGAGTAAAATCCATATTGTTAAGGATCTGGAATTGCATAAGTCGGAACCTGTCTTGAGTTATGTAAGTGTGACAATTCTGCCAAATTTTACTCCAATTAAATCTTGAGTGCAGCAATATAGAGTCCCAATAACTTGAGACTCTCTCTCTAGTTGAGGGTATGCCCTGTCAAAAAAAGTAAGGTAAATCTTAGACACAGCATGTGGCAAAGCCACTAGCTCACTGAGTGAATGCATGAACCTATCAATATTATCAGTGATACATTCTAGGCTCCAATTTAGCAAATGACAAAGCTGTATTACTTTAAAAATATCCTTCATCTTTAAATTGAAAGACCTAATAATTTCTTCAGAGTCGAGACAGACCCCATCCCAAATTAGGTTCCCTATATTAACTGTGACCAGTTGTGACAACCAAGAAACCTGAACAGGCTTCCCCCCTATTTTAAAATCAGGGTTACCTAACAGTGGCTGATTGTGGTCTCTGTTATTCTTGTATGCTAAGAAAGAGTATAATTGAGAGTGGACCCTGACTGAGGTTTCTACTGGGGAGTTGCACAAATTCTTAGGGATATCTTTAGGACTCACGTGCATAAAAGCTCTGGGGAGTAGGCCTGCAAAGACAATGTTCTCCTTTTCAGTTGTAAGCCAAACTGGGTGGTAGGGTAAGGCATTCAAGTCTTCTGCCAGTGTTAACACCTTAGGTATTTGCTGGCATGACTGGCCCAGCAATATAAACCAAAATGAGGTAGTCTGAGACCACCGTGAGTCTTGGGGGCTGCCAACTTGTGGTATGCTTTTCTCGATGGTTTGTTCACCCAAATGAAATCAGAAATAATGGCATGTAGTTTCTTAAACCACGATAGTGGGAGCCATAGGTTCAACAGGTTGATGGGGTAAAAAATGCGTGGAAGTATGTTCATTTTGACTAAGTTTATGCAGCCCCAAAGGGATAGAGGTAAAGCCCTCCACTAGGATAGGTCCAATTCTACAGCATGATGTAGGTCATCCAAGTTTTGTCTCTTTCAGCTCTTCTCACTCCTTATCAGACTTATGCCTAGATATTTAACACTTTTGGGTGCCCAGGTTAGCCCCAGATCTGTAATTGGGCCCTTGATCACCCTTGAATTCAGTGGTAAAAACGTTGTTTTCTCTAAATTAATCTTATGGTTTGAAAGGGTGCTGTACTCCCTAATGTTTATTAGCACTGCTGGTATGGATGTATCGGGATACGTGAGGTATAACAAGATGTCATCTGCATACACCAACAGTGTTAGTTCATGCGTACCCACTTTAATTCCCATAATCTCTGGATCACTCTTAAGCTTAAGCAACAAGGGTTAGAGATAGAGGTTAAATAGCAATAGTGACAGGGGGCAGCCTTGTCTGATGCCCGAATACAGTGGAAATGAGGAGGAGAATACACTGTTACAGTAAATGTGTGCACTTGGGGTATGGTACAAGGTGCCACCCCACCAAATGAATTGTAGGGGAAACCCAAAACTATGCAGCGATCTAAACAGAAACTGCCAGTCAACCCGATCAAACATCTTCTCCGCATCCAGGGACAAAAGCAATGCTGGAAGTTCTGAGTCCCTGAACACGGAGAAGAGGTGACTTATCTTGTGCAGATGATCCACAGGGGATCAGCTTGTCTTGAAACCCACTTATTCTGGACCTATGAGATACGATAAGACCTTTCCAACTCTGTCGGCTAGCAGTTTTGCTAAAATTTTAATATCATAATTCAAAAGTGAAATTGGCCTATAACTCGAGACCTTTCCAGCTTTGTGCCCTGGCTTGTAAAGCTAGTTTAAATGTTAATCCAAGTAACATTTAAAATTCCCACTGAGGACTGTGGTTCCCTTCCCAAAAGAATGCAGTCTGCCTCCTCTGTAGAGGCCCATATCCTTTGAGTTTGGTCCCCAGTCCCCAAAGAAGCCAAAACTCTCCTCTCTGCACCATGCCTGCAACCAACTGTTGAGATTCCTGGTGTGGTGTGCCCTTTCCTCATCTCAGCCATACACAGGTAGTACCTAGGTGAACACCACCATGCATGTACCTGCTTAAGGCCCCTTCTAAGTTCCCTGAACCTATCCTGCACTACCCCTGCTCCATCCATCACCATCTCATTAGTCCCCTGACAGACAATGATAGCCAGCTCCTTCCTGTGATCTGCAACTCTAGTGATCCTCAGGACTACTCTCTATCCCCAAAAGCCAATGCACCAGGCACATGACCTCCCTCTCCTCTCCTCATTCCCAACTCTATCACCATCACAATAGAGTCCCCCATGAGCAGATACTTATTGTTCTATACTATAGTGTCCTTTCTGTGCTACAGTAACTAGGACTGGATGCAGCACTCCAGGTATAGTCTAAGTTACCATGGTTTTGATTATTGGGAGGACCTCCTAACATAACCTGCCCCTTAACCATCCACCCCCTCATAATGCATCCCAGTATTGGGTTTGCCTTCTTCACAAAGACAGCACATTTCATGCCTGCCATCAGCTTACTGTCTGTAATCACCCCCAGATCCTTTTCTGTGGCTGTGCTGTACCCTGCTGCACCACACTGGATAAATGTGCTACCTAGAAGCTCTCTCTAGGACAAAAGTTAGTTAGTTACTTACCATTAGTTACTTACCATAGTTGCTTACCATTAGTTACTTACCATATCAGTAGATGTTTGAGAGAATCTACTCCATTGAGCCACACCTTTGGAACTGTGAACCACTGACTTTGGGATTAGCCTAACCAGTACAGAGTACCTAATCAATAATGTTCAGAGTGTTACTAGTGTTCTAGCCAAAGTTGTACTTATGTTATATAATATTACTAAACAGTCTTTGTTACTGAAAGTGATTTTTTTTTTAATAATTGTACTTAGACATTTTGAAAGATCTCTTAATAGAAACAGATCAGAGGTGTTTACATGTTTATCACTTTATGATGCAGAAGAAATACATTTGACAAGAATTTTCCTGCTGGCCCAGTGGTGCTGTGGGTTGAGACACTGGACAACATACCTCTCACCACACCGGTGACCCAGGCTCGGGAATGAGCCTGGGTTGTCTGAGGTTGGCAGGGGTGGAAGGCGAGGAGCAGGACTGAGCATCTGTGAGGGGGCTTAGATGAATCCTTACCCCCCTGTAGTTCTGCTCCCATTGGGTGGAGGTCTGATGGGAAATGTAGGTGGAAGGGGGGGCAGGTGATAGCCAGCGATGGGGCAGAAGGGGTTGAGCCAGTACCCAGTTTGCATGTGTGCCTCCACGCACACACATGAGCATGTCTGCTGGGGTCCTGAGTGGGGAGGAAAACACAAAAATTGTAAAAAAATAAATAAAACTAATTTTCCTATTTATTTCCCAGTTTTTTTTGTTTGGTTTTTTTTTTTGTACGTGAGCCACAATAAAATAAGCAGTGTATTCTCTGAGAAAACCAAACCCACAATTGCAACTCCACTCAGCTGTCAAGGGGTTATTAAAGATTCCCAGGGTACATCTTAAAACCTCTGGGGCCCGTGCTTTTATGTACGCATCGCTATCCCTGTGGAATTCTCTACCTCATCAGATACGTGAATACGTGACTGTATAGAGTTTTAAGAAGGCCTTGAAGACCCATCTGTGGCATAGCACCTACCCAGAATGAATATTTTAGATACTTATTTATCTGGTTATCAGTTGTATGGATTTTCTGTGTTTTATTGGATTTTATAGGTTGTATTACTGTACAGCACCTTGGTCTTGGAAAGGTGCTTTAAAAATAAAGTTTATTATTAGTATTAATCTCAGGGACAAGCTGTACATTTTGATAGCTTGCCTGACGTACATTCAACTTGTATGTTTGAAAACAAAACCAGTCACAGCCCTTCTTAGTTCAGGTTCAACAAATATTTCCAGATGTGACTATGGACAGTGTACTTACATTCTACTACTCACTTACTAAAGTCTGAGTTCTCTTCAGATGTGTCTTTTTTTTCTAAGCTGCTCAAACAATCTATTTTTATAAGTTGTTCATACACTGGACTGAAGTTAATATTTCTTTTCAGAAGATCGCAGAGATTGTCTAAGCCAATTTCATTCAATGGTTACTTCTTTACAATGGATAACCAAGACGTTTTACATTGTTTATACAGTAAATTAGGTTGCTCTTGCTAGGTTAGGTAAAGTAATCTGGTGTGTTTTATATTAACTGCTCCTATCCAATAGCTACTTATTAACAGTGTGCTTTGCTCTTGTAGAATAATTTGGCCTAATTCAACACTTACTGCAGCTACCAATAAAGGTCTATAAAACTTTGTGAAAACCTGTTTAAGTACAGTATAGATATCTTTGAAAGACCTCATGATTTGGTTGCAAATAATGCTGTGGATCCTAGTTTTTCACTGAAAACATAAATAGCAGCCAGCACACAACTGGTCAAAGCAACAAAAAGGGATTGTCTGGGTTGTATGCAGTTTTAGGAGCTGCATCAGTTTGAATTTATGTGAGCTGTAGTTAGTTTTCCCTCCACAGATTCAGGGGGAATTGAGTAACTTAGTGAGATTAATAAGTCTTTGCTGTAACTCGGTGGTATTTCCTAGTGTAATCAGACTATAATATAATAGTGATGCTGGGGGTGCTGAGTGGGTTTGCAGGGAAGAAAGGTCGAGTAGAGGAGGGCACTGTGGAGGGTCAGGGGAGGGAATCAGTGGCTGCATGTGGTGCCATTGTACTAGAGAACACACTACATGATTGACTATTGCCAATCAGGTACTAGCAATCTTTGTGAGGGGGGGGTCAAGGGTGGGTACTGACACAGTTTGTACTAGTATAAACACCACATGACTGACTAGCCCCAATAAGGTGCCAGCAGTCAGGAATATATTCATGTAGGATACTGCAACCTTAGTGGGTTCTGGACCTTGGAGTGTGAGGGCCACAGAGCAGGAGGGAAGCATCTGCAGGGTGTCTGCAGGTGATTTTTGCAATTCTGCAGGCAGCTCTGTTTGAGATACCTCAGAGAAAGTGCATGGAAGGTAAGGAACAATAAGTTGCTTCAAGAATGAAAATGTGAAGTGCAGGTTATGGGGTAAGCAGGGACCCCAAAGACATAACAACACCTGAAACACAAAAAGAAAGGTGAAGCCAGCTGTACTTTGGTGGGGGGGGGGAGGAATGTGATTGGGAAGGTTCACCTAGGATGTGTAGGAAACCCTAACTTGGAAAGGGCACTACAGGAGATAAAGCCCAACTAGCAGTAAAAAGCCTGAATAGTCATAACTCCCCATCTAGTGTATGACTCTGTAGGGAGTAAGGACCTAGCTCAAAGTAACAAAAATTGAATAGAGCAGTCCTTGTGTATACTGTAAAACCTTGGCCTTTCTCTATTCCCATCCTTGGTAGATAAGCCAGGTAGTGTGTAGGGAATAGAGGCCCAGCACAAAGGGCGAGTAGAATGCAGGAGGATGAGGAGGAGGAGAGGAGGAGGAGGAGGATGGGGAGGATGGTGGTTGCTTCAAAATGAGTTAATCATGGGCTGCAGGAAGAGGCTGGATTTTTGAGGGGAATTTGGGAGGAGCTATTCCCCCACATTGAACCTTGGGCTTCAGCTGTCCCATTTAATGTTTGGTGAATACAGTAGTGCTTGTGTATACGGTAAAACTTTGACCTTTCTATACTCCCACTCTTGGTAGATAAGCCAGGTAGTGTGTAGGGAATAGATGGCCCAAAAAGTTTGCCTCCTCTTACTCATGGAGAGTGTGACCAGTAGCATGCAGGAGAGGAAAAAAGCCCTGTGGAAGGTAACCTCTGAGAACCCACGGCTACTGATCTGCCTGTCCTCTGGGCAAGCTAAGAGGAGATGATTCTATATGCTGGTTTGATTTTCTGCTTCTGGATCAGGAATATATGGTTCAAAGGCTGTTAACGTTCATCTTCTGAGTCTCTTAATTATCTGTGCAGGAATGTTATTCTTTGATGCTGAAGAAGCTGCTCCAGTTTCAAAGGAAAGTCCTGAAAAGGAATAAGCGTTGAGGCTAAGTCAATGCAGAGTTCTGACGTGTTCCAGGAACCATTTTGTCATCATAGGTGTTTGGCTATCTATAGCCAGAAGAGGATGTGAAGGATCTGAGCATGCATGGAAAGGAATGAATTGGTCAGATAAGTTATGGGACGCAAGTTGGTATAGGTCCAGTAGTATGATATTTGAACTCCTGTATGGGATCCCTCCATCATGAGGAAGGAGTGAAAGGCTATTATGATAGCTTACTTCTGTAAATTGGAAAATTTAAGGAATAAGCAGAAGAAGATGTTGGTAGAGAGAATTCTCCAGGACACAGGGATCCATAGAGGCTAGAAATAACAGAGTGACCATTACATTTGAAAGGAACTGCCTTCAGTGAATCCAGAAGTTTTGTAATGAAGTCATCTATAGGGAGACGATGAGGAGTTCTGGTGCTTGATGATCTGAGAAGTATTGCTTAACAGTCCTCTATGATAAATTCATGGCTTGATGGCAAAGTTAAGATTGCGAGAACATGTCCTACATGAGCAGAAGAACTCTAGGAGGATTACTGTGCATGGAAGGAGAAGTGATTTTGCATGCTGTAGAATACACAGCTTGGTGGCAGCGGAGCTACAGTAGCCCACATAACGACATCTCGCTGGCACAAAATTAAGAGTTCCTGGATGAAGGAGAAGGAGACATAACTGAGACTGCTGATAGATGGAAGCAGTGGAAGGTTTGCAATTGGAATCAAGATAATGAATCAGCTGCTTCATTTTAACATAGCCTGGAATGTGAAAACAATACAATGTAAAACTGAGGTAGCCTAGAGAGAAGCCAGATCAGCCTCCGCATGAACCATGTAATCCAATAGGACAAAGACCTTCCTTGTTGAAGATGTCCACTGCAGACTGATTGACAGGAAAATCGAGACTAACAGGAGGGACCAGCAATGTTCCCATATGAAGGCAGCATCTACTATTAGGTAAATCTCAAAAAGATGAGACATTGATAGAGAGGCAATGGCTGGAGGCCAGAAAGCAGTGATCTAGGGCTGCTCAAAAATAGCAGCATAGCCTTGTGGTGGAGATGCACTGATGTATTCTGGTGTATAAGTCAGGGGAAAGTCTTTGTAGTAGGGTGGACAGCCATATCATTTTGAAAAATGCAGTCAATGCTGCAGGGCAGTCCCAATAACTTGCCACTTCCATTAATCATGGATGAAAAATGCAGAGATTCCGATAGCACAACACATCCGGATAATATTCTGTACAAAGACTTTAACTAAGGTCTAAATATGTTTACTAAATCTGTTTGTTTAATTTACAAACACACCACAGATATGCCATCCAAATGAATAACAGACGGCTTGTAACATCCCCTTCTGCATGATGTCATCAAGAAGCATGCTTATGTATCAACCCTACTGGTCATCCTCAGAGCATGCTTGCAGCCTGTAGCCAGTGTGTTTCTTATGAGTGTTACACTTAAAGAGACACACACACATCAACAAAGATAAAACACCAAATAATATAGTTAATCAGCACTTAAGGAGTAACTGTCAACAATAAGAGCCTCTCACCAAAGTGTGAGGCTGATTCCAATTTGCACTTCGTGTAAAAAACATTTTTTTTACTTACTGTTTACTGCAGTATTTAGACTGTATTAGGCTAATTTTGTTGACTTCTACTGTTCCATTTCCTGTAACCAGTAATACCAGAATCCCCCTATAATTTACAGCAGAGGAGGACTGCAGAGCTGGGAGATTCAATAGAACACAGTATACATGTTAAATATTTTATAAGCTAAAATCAGATGTTTGCTGGTCCTGCTGTGCTCACAGGACTTAATACAGTTCTCTAGGAATGGGCAAAAGTTGTAAATTCTGCATTGGTAGAACTTTTGTGGAATTTCAGAAATTCCACAAATATTTTCACACATCCACCCATTTTCTATGCTGAATTGTGTAATAATACATTAAAGTGTGGTTAATGTATTATTTAGTGATACAACCCTCAGCAGTCACTGGCCACTGCTTTGTGCCCTCCCCACTGATCGCTTGTTATATAAAATAATTGTTGGTGTCCAGTCCATTCACCACCCACCGATTGCCCATCCACATAAAAAGTAAAATTCCCTCATTCCCAGGTGTCTCTTGCCCCCCCCATCTGCTGATTGCTCTTCCATATAAAAAATTAAATATATCCTTTCCTCATTCCCTGGTGTCTAGTGGGCCCCACCTCTCCCACCCTGACAGGTAGTCCAGCACCAACCTGATCCCCCCATCCCAACCCTGAGTGGGCAACCAGCACAGCCCTTCTCTCTCCTCTGTGGCTGGCTACCCACTTAGCTGAATGAATGAGAGCACATGCTTATTCATTGCAGGTCCTGGTCATATTACAGCACAGTTTTCAAGGGGCAGAGAAGAGGATGGGGCTGTTCCGGTAGCCGGCATGGCAGGTGGGATGGAGGGATTGGTGTTGTGGACCCAGGGGAGGTCCACAACATCATCTCCCCCATCCTGCCACCATCACGGGTGACCAGAACAGCTCCATCCTCTTCTTTACCCCCTGAAAACTGTGCTGCAATATGACCGGGAGCTGCAATAAATGAGTGTCTGTGCTCATTGATTCAGCTCAGTAGGCGGCTCACAATGGAGGAGACAGGAGAGCTGTGCTGGTAGCCTGCTCGGGGTTGGAGTGGGTGTAAGTGAGGTGGCGATGGACTTCCTGCCAGGGTGGGGGAGTGGGGAGGACCACTAGACACCAGGGAATGAGGAAAGGATATTATTTTTATATGGCGGGCAATTGGTGGGTGGGGGGGGGGGACTGGACAGTAACATTCTTTTTTAAAGGGCTGGTGATTGGCAGGTGGGGTGACACTATACACCAGGGAATGAGGGCATTTTATTTTTATGTAGAGGGGTGATCGTGGGTGGGGGGACTGGATGGACACCAACTTCTTTTTTATATGGGGCTAGCAATCAGTGGGCAGGGGGGGTCACTGGACACCAGGGAATGCGGATATTATTATTTATTGTATGGAGGGGCAATCCACGGGTGGGTGGAGGGACTGGACAAGATTAGTGGGGGGGTAATTAATTAAACTGTGGGGAAAAGGTGCAGCACTGAACGCTGACAGTGATTTCTGCAGAAATCTTTTTCCCGCAGTTTAATACATAGAAACATAGTTCTTACATTTATTCCATAGTTTATAGGTGGAATTTCTGCAAAAGTTGGTGAAATGATTTCCAAACTGTTGCGGAAGCAAAAGTCCGAGTTTCACCAAAATTCCGCTGGTGAGATTTGTTTCTGCACATGCCTACAGTCCTCTGTGACTATCCCTAGCCCCAGGAGAACAGCAAACCAGCAAACAGAAGATTACAGCTTATGAACAACTCTGACATTCACTGTAGGCTATTGAATCTTCCAGTGCTGCAGTGCTCCTCGGATGTCATTTGCAGGAGAGTCTGGCATTTCTAATTACAAGAAATGTCAGCTTACAAGTCAATGAAATTAGCCTGATATCTTCTACACTACAGCAATCATTAGGTAAAAGAAAGTGTTTTGGCACAAAGGACTAATTGGGATCAGTCTCAGACTTGGGTGTGAGACTCTTATTGCTAACAGTTCCACTTTAAGTACAGTGTTTCACATGCTCATAAAGTATCTGAGCTGATTATTTCATTTGTACTGAGACGCAAGCCTCCAACAAGTAAAGCAAAAGACATTTCCTGTTTTACTTCACTCCTCAAGCCTTTATTGAAGAGGTAAAACTTACTAGACATGGCCCTATTATATTTCTTTTAGGCAGAGCAGAAAAGTCACGACTTTCCATTTCTAGAGAAAGTCACACTGTACCTCTTAGGAGCAGGATCGCTATGTTCTTTGCAAAGTATGTGTAGATAACCCCTGCAGTTTGTATACAGTACAAATGAGTTGGGTCACTGACCACTAGACACCCAACAAAAAAGGATGCTAGGTACTATTTTAAGCCAGCTGTTTTACTTCAATTAAATGTAACCCCCTCTTGCACCGGGTGTAATGGGGTAGAAGGGGGGTTAGAGTGTAAGCCCCCTGTAAATGAGGGGCTTATATTCCAACTGTTAGGCATCCCTTTCCCCCTTCTTCTCCTCCCTTCACCCAGAGCTAGAAAATGGGTTTAGTGCTCTGGTGGATATTGCTCTGGACATCTCAAGGTGGCAGTAGAGAGTAGTCAGAGGGTACACAAGGGGACTGACAGGAAGTAGCAGGGCCCTTTCCAGCCAGGCATTAGGCCTGGGACTGGAGGGGGGAGGCTGGAAGTGTAGAAGTTAGAAACAGATAAGGTGGGCAAGTGAGGGAGCTTGGCAGTCCAGGAGGGCCAGTGAGGAACTCCCCAAAAGAGTGCAGACAGGACGGCTTTTCTGTGCACTGTGGTCAATGAGGAGTTGGGGTATAGAGCTCCGTGGGGAAACAGGTAGCCAGGCCCTGTGTCATTGGGGGCTAGAGCAGTAGGAGGTTTTAGCAAGCACAGAGAGTGTAGGAGCCCTAAGGAAGCCTGTGTGTGTATTTCCCAGGTCACCAGGGCTGGGAGGGCATTGGCAGGGCTTTTCAAGGGGGGAAACTGGGGGCAGTGGTTCTCCTCACACCCAGTGTGGCAGAGCGGCCTGGGGGCATCAAGGAAGCTGGTGAGCCTTTCACCCAAAACAGGGGGCCTGTTTGAAGTAACAGGTCCTAGGGCACCAGTACATTGAGGCCCAGGTGGGTCACAGACCAAAACATCAGACCTTGAAGGGTGACCCCATGCTGGTGCTTAACTCAAGCTCAGGTGGTGAAGCAGTGATGTAGGCCTGGCAGAGACCCCCAAGCAAGTAAGACCAGTGGAATCCCCGGAGTGAGTTTGGGCCATGGTGTGGTAAGGCAGATACTGAGGTGGAGCCGAGTGACAGTGGCAGGTGTTGCCTTAGCACCTGGAATAGTGCCAGCTACTGAATGTGTGTTTTGGCCTGGGTCAATCAGGAAAATTTCTGGATGCCCCTGTGGTTTAGATGAATGCCCAGGGGTCCAGGTGGAGAATGCCACTCGCTTTCCCGCACCAGAGTAAACCGGGGGATGACCAGTGCCAGTTTGAAAGAAAATGACCTGAGGAAAGAAGAGACAGAAGGTTGACTTACCAGATCCAAAGAATGCCAGAAGATTGTGGGGATCTGATTCCAAGTAGGTCTCAGGTAGAGCACCTGAAAGGGATAGAAGGCAAAGAAGAATCCCTGCTTGTGCCTGCCTGAATCCATCAGTTTCTGCTGCCTTATTTTGTTCGACCAATATTGTAAAAAAGTTAATAGCCCCATGAAGCTGCTTTATCTATTTTTAATGAATTGTGTGACCCCTTTATCGCTGCAATGATTTGCATTGCAGGTGTAAAATAAAAGCAAATTTGGGGAGAAAATAGTGGTTTGTGCCTTATTTGACTGTAGGGGGAGGCTAATTAAATGAAATCCTTCTTTTCCCCGGCATTTGCAGTCTGATTAATTTTTCCATGAGTTACATTCCAGCAGCAAATATTCCATTCAGCCTGGTTGGGGTCACAAGGGCCTCTGAGATAGCCAGAGGTGCAGAGGGACATCCAGGTCCAGCGGATGGCTTCGGTGAGGAAATCAAATGCAGAGAGAGAGAGGAGGTAAAGTGCACAGCTGTTGAAGATGCTGAGCAGGTAGGGGACCATCTGTTTTCCTATTTTTCTGAGGTGCACCGATCTCGAATGTTAGTGCATAGGAGTGCTGTCCCTTTTCTTAGAAATGTGTGCAAAAAGTGATCACATAGATGAGCTCCAAGAGCAGTTTTTTTAGCCAAACACGATTTCCCGGCACTTCAAGGGGGAACCCTCTTTATTTGGGGGAGGGGGAGTGCGCTCCCTTTTCTGCCTGAACCATCTGTGATTTGAAAAGTATGCCCCTAGATGGGGCAGGAAGGGGGCTGTTTACACAAAGAAAATCATTGAACCCAGGTCCTGAATTAGGGCTAAAAAGAAAAGCTCTATTATTATACCTGTCTCTGCAGGTCTTTATCTGTGTAGTAGGCTTTGCTCAGTTCTAGCTCAGGATCTAGCAAGCCCACTTATTAAATAAGTATATTAAAACATAACAGCAACTTTTCGTGAACACTTTTTACATTTCACAGATGCTTCTGAGGAGACTCAGGCTGCTCTCCAATGAATCTGTGAACTCAGGAAATCTGGACAGCAGATGAACTGGTGATACATCTATAGTACTTTTACCAGGTTCCTACCATGTGCTAACTGATGACATTCCTCTTCACCGCTTGGTGGGGGCCTTTTGTTTCCCTCTGTACCCTGGCTAGGGGACTTACACTTGCAGGTTCTTATCCAACAATCTGTCTCACAGAGACACAAGGTAGGCAGATGTGCCCTTTGGAACAACTTAGCTCTGCAGCAACTCACAGCTTATTATGTTGATGACCCAGTTGGTTTCTTCTCACTCTTTATTCCTCTGGACTGCAGCACATGCAAGCTCTGTTTCTCCTGGAGCTCCAGCAAAGAACTCCACACTCTCCATAGCATTTATGGGCTCTATTCTCTGCAGTTCCAGTAAGCCCCTGCTGTCTTCTCTGTTTGAGCCCCCCCTTATTGACTGCAGTAATGGGGGGGGAGGGCCTAAGAGGATGCATTCCTCTTCAACTGGTCCATCAATACATGGGCTTCCTTCTTCATCACCTCTGAATCTGGTTTCCATATTGGCATGCCCCATACATTGAAGTTACAAAGTCCAATGTACCTCACCTACCAGATGTAGATTGGAAGGTTCCAGTGGCAAGGAGTTCTAGAAGCCAAGCTATGTTGGACAACTTTCTGGACTGCCAGCTGGTCCAGCTGGCGAAGGAACCTACCAGACAAGGATCCATTCTGGCTGTGGTTCTCACCAACTTGGAAGCAGTAGGGGGAGTAGAAGTAGGAGAACCACAGGCAAACAGGGACCACAATTCTGTTTGGTTTGGTTCAACCCTAAGGGCTGAAAAAACCCACTCGAAAACAGAGGTCCTAAACTTTAGGGAGGCAGAGTTAAAAAAAACTGAGAACGATGGTGTGAGATAAACTACCTGGGGTGAGCTGTAGTTGTGGAGGAGATATGGCAGATAATAAAAGGAGCCATCCTGGAAGGAATACAATTATGTATGAGGACAGCAAGAAAGAGAAATAAGTTCAGGAGATCCATATATAGTAGTTCTCGGTGAGGGTAAGGAAGCAGTTAAACCCCCCAAAAAGGCCTTCTCTAGGTTCATGGAGAAACAGGGGGAGGAAGAATGAGATGAATCCTTCCTGAAAAATAGGGAGGCAAAAGGGGCAGTTAGGGAGGCAAAAGTAGACACAGGGCTGCAGACTGCTGAGGGGAGCAAATCTGGAGAAAAAATTTATTTTGCTACATCAGAGAAAAAGGAAACAGGGAGGGGGAATTTTTAGGTTGTCAGATGGGGGTAGGGTAGGGTAGTTGAAGATGATGGGCAAAAGACTGTTGCCTTAAATGATTACCTCTGTTCTGTTTTCTATAGAGAGAATACTGTCCCCTTCCCTGAAAGTAGCATCCAAGAGGCCACTAGAGGGATTCCAGAGATGGAAACATCAGTATTCATGAGCACTAGGGGTTGGAAAGGGCTGGTAGCCCTAAAGATAGACAAGGATCCTCGTCCGGATGGGATGCATCCAAGAGTGCTAAGAGAATTGGCAGAAGAACTGAGTGATCCTCTGGCTAAATTATTCAACAGCTCACTGCAGATGGGGTGGTTCCTAGAGACTGGAGGTTAGCCAACCTGGTTCCACTCCATAAAGTGGGGGGTTAAAGAACAGGCAGGAAACTACAGGCCATTCAGTCTCACCTCTATTGTAGGAAGCTGATGGAAACTATGATCAAGCAGGATTTCATCGATTACCTGGAGAAAAAATGGTCTTCAGGACAATAAGCAGCATGGATTTGTGGCAGAGATGTCCTGTCAGATCAACCTAATTCTCTTCTTTGACTGGGTAATAAGGGAGCTAGATAGGGGCCATGCAGTGAATCTACTGTAACCCCTAGGTGGCGTTATCCCAAGGGCTACTACCCCTGCCTGTTGGGCAAGTAGCAGGTTAAGGGGCCTGAGTTCTGAAACGGGTGACTCCATCCGGAGGTCAGGGTTGGTAGTGGTCAAGCTAACCTGGGCACAGCCTTCCAGGACACAGTAACCCCTCTCTTTCCTTACTAGTGGCCAGAACAATACACAATAACCACTTTCACAATACCCCTGATACACCACACAAGTACCGACACCATTTGCACTTACCACCAGGGCTTTTGTCTGGCTCGGCCCTGGGGACCACCTGTAAACCAAGGTTATACACAGCAAATAACAGCAGTACAGTACTCTTGCACATACTGGAACCACAATCAGGGTTACTGCAAAAAAGAGTTAGATCTGATTTATTTAAGGGACTTGAACAAGGGAGGGGTGTAATCAGGTTAATTTGCTTACAAACTATCATTTAAACAATTATGCATACACTTCAGGGTCCATAAACAGTCACACACTTTGGGTACCCAGATGGAGAACAGTGGGCTAGCCAGGAATGTTGCAGCTGGTTGGGGCCCTGTGATAGAAGAAAACAACATGCACAACACACATATTTGTAATCCAGAGCCAGAGGGCCCAGTTCATGAAAAGAAAACAACAAGACAATCAGATGACACACTTTTAGATTAGGCTGTTGTTGCAGGGAGCTACCCTGATGATTACTCATGATACCCAAGACTGGACACAGGCTGGATGAAAATCGAGACAGCAAGTGGTTACTCTGGAGTACCAGGAGAAGCAGGGCCTACACGAATCGCTGAGGCATCATTCCTGTTCAAGCATGGAGCAGGGGGCTGATTCCCAGGCAGGTCTCTCATCGATGGCTTTCTCTGTGCAGCGGGTAGTCTGGCTGGACCAGTGTGGCAAGACCCCCTACCAAATGGAGACAAATTCAGATACAGTCTGTTTTGGGCTGGATATAGCTCCCAGCAAGCGGGACACAGTTCACACAGTGGGGAACCAAATCATGAACCACTTTCAATACACAGCACATTTATACGTAAGGAAATTCTACTGTACCAGGCAAACTGCTCTCCGGTCACAATCGCAAAGTCTCTGTACTAACCATGGATTCAAAAGCAGCTGGAAATCCTGACAGGCCGATTGCATTCAGCAAAATCTTCGGTCTTTTCGGGTATGAGCCTGGTAGAAAATCAGTGGCTTTCTTCATTCTCAAAAACTCGGATTTAGTACGAAATAATTCTCTTTTCTCCCTTTCAGGGGCAGCAGGCAGACATGCAGGCCAAAACTTAGCCCTTTCACAATTCTCCTATGTGAATCCACTCTGGATTGTTGCTCAAAAAACACTTGAACTCTTCTCATTTCACTTCCCAGCTCAGAACAAACTGAAAATTGCCAGTCTGGGATTTCCCCAAGATCCAAAAGATTTGGTTGGCTGATTTGGCTGTCAGCCAAAGCAAGAGCTTCCCATTCAGTTGCAAAAACATGCAAAAAGCCCAAAACTACAATTCCTACAGATTTTGACTCCAGACAACTCCTGTAGTCTAATTTACTAATTTACTATTAAAAGGAGACTAGCAGAGGCTGCTGAGACTTGTACCAGGACATGAAGCAAGAAGGGAAGGGCAAAGAAACCAAGTTGGTTGACTAGGGAGGTCATGGAAGGGGTGAGGGCCAAGAAAAAAGCATTCCAGAGACTCAAGAAATCTGGTGGGCAAGGGGGACAAAGATGAGTACATGAAGAGGTCCAGGGATGTTACCAGGCTAGTCAGGGCAGCTAAGGCATCCAAGGAGCTGAGACTGGCACAGGGGATCAAGGATGGGGAAAATGACTTCTTCAGATACATTGGTGAGAGGAGCAGAAACAGATTGTGAGGATTAAGAAGGATGGGGGTGGGTAGAGAAGGGGGAGGACCAGGCAGAGGCACTGAATGATTACTTCTGCTTTGTGTTTATGGAGGAAAAAGGGGGCAGATACCTCATGGGAGAGGGGGAGTGGGCAGACAGGAGGACTGACTGCTATCATGATTACAGAGAACAGGGTTCTGGAAGGACTAAGGGCACACAAGGCACTGGGACCAGACAGCATTCACCCTAGGGTGCTTAGGGAGCTCGTGGACATCCTGGGGGACCACTGGCAGACCTGTTCAGTACATCACTGGACACAGAATGTCTACTACAGGACTGGAGGATGGCCCCTCATGGTGCCCATTCATAAAGGTAGCCCAAAGGATGAACCAGGCAACCACAGACTGGTGAGCCTCATCTCAGTCATGGGGAAGCTCATGGAGACAATCCTAGAAGAGAGGCTGGTGACCTTTTTTGAAGGCAGTGGTCTCCAAGATGGTCATCAACTTGGGTTTGTCTCAGGCAGATCCTGCCAGACAAACCTAGTTGGGTTATAAGACTGGGTGACCAGGGAACTGGACAAGGGCAATGCAATAGATGTCCTGTATTTGGATTTCAGCAAGGCCTTTGATTCTGTGCCATACAAGAGGCTAGGGCAAGCTGGAATACATAGGGATGGGAACAAAACTGGTCAGTTGGATCACCAACTAGCTTAGGGATAGGCAGCAAAGGGTAGTGGGGGGGACTCTTATCACTGAGGGACATTGCAAGCAGGGTGCCGCAGGGTTTGGAATTGGTACTGTTTGGGATATTCATAGCCGATATCTCACACAGGGTCTGGAGTAAGATCAGCCTGTTTGCAGATGATACCAAGATGGGAGCTGTGGTAGATGACATGGAGGGGTAGAGAGGATTGCAGGAGGAACTGACCAAGATACAGGAGTGGTCAGAAACATGGCGGATGGGGTACAATGCCAAGAAGTGCAAGGTCCTGCACTTCTGAGCTAGAAACCAGGAGAGTAAATATCAGCTGGGAGGGGTACAGTTGGAAAAGAATTTTGGAGGAAAAGGATCTAGAGATGCTTATAATGGGGAGTATAAGCCTTTCAGCGCAATGCAGGAAGGTGGCTGCAAAGACAATCAGGATGCTAGGGTACATAGCAAGGGGAATCTCCTTACAGAACAGAGAGGTGATATTTCCCTTGTACAGTTCACTAGTCAGGCAGCATCGGGAATACTGCGCACAGTACTGGTGTCCATTCCTGAAGAAGGACATCAGATTGTTGGAGGGATGTGATAGGGCAGAATAGGACCCTGTCCTATTTGTTATGGAGAAAGTGCTTAAATGCAAGGATATTTCCTTTTCTCTTCTCTGTCTGGTTTTGCAACACAATTTTCCTGTGAGACTTCGAACTTGATCAACCCGAACAGTCTTGCAATTTTTTGCCTCTCACTGTCTCTCAGTTTTCTCTTACTGTCTGTTTTCTCCCTTGCATATCTATATCAGCTAATATAAAAATATGTGCAAATCAATGTATGGAAATGTAACGGGTATTGGGATCCCTTGTGTTTGGAAAATATATAGCATTACTGTTGAAATGTATATTAATAGTATTTTGACATAACTGAAAAAATGTATTGAGAACTAGGGGTTACCGGAGTTCACATTTTAGGGATTTTTTGTAAAAGGGGCCTCAAGCACACTGTGTTCATCCTGCCTGAAATATACAAAGAGCAAGAACAGGATATTTGTTTAGTGTGGGGGTTGAAATGACTTATAAGAGAGCTGAGCTGAAATTCCAGGGAATTAGAAGAAAAAGGGGCACACAGAGACTGAAGAAAGATTTAATTTTATTTCTCTGTACATAGTTATTCTGAATAAGTTTATTTTTTTATGTTACTGCAACAGCAAATAAATATTTTTGGTGAATTCTACAACTGCTCCTGGTTTTTCCTATGCTTTCTGATCTGTGCCTTGACGACAGATGGTATCAGCCTAAGTGGGATTTAAGCCATGCATACCCTAAGACAGGAGATTCGTGCGTAAGTACTGGACCTAGTACCAGGGAAGCACAGAGGAAGGTATGGATTCTGCAGCAGCAAGTCCAGGAGTAGTTACCAGGAGAATGGCAGCCAAACTAGCAGATACAGAAGTCTAGTCTGAGATTGTACAGCCAGCACAAGTTATGGAAAAAGAACAGGCAGTGACCAAACCTGAAAGCCTGATGAACTTTTTCAAATGGTGGGCTATACAACAAGAAGAGACTGAGAAGCAGGAAGAAAAAGAGATTCAGTGTTTAGAAGTGCAGAGGAGAGAAGAGATGCAGCAACAGGAGCAGCAGATGAGAAGAGATGCAGTGAGAGGAGCAGCGATGGCTGGATGCCTTGCAAGCTATCCAAGGCAGAGGCTCCTTCACAGATCCAGATAAACAACAAAATGCAGCAACTTAAAAGCCATTAAAGGAAGGGATAAAAGCAACTGAACAGAAGAGTAAACAGGGAGGAGAGGAGGCACTGTGGGTCACCTTAGAGACTGGAAATGGCACCACAATCTGCACAGGGGTTGTATACAGACCTCCACATCAGGGGGAAGGAATGGACAAGGATATGATAGAAGGCATTCTTAGAATGGCAGAGAAAGGGGAGATACTGTTGATGGGAGACTTGAATATGCCAGATGTTAACTGGAGCACATTTGCTGCAGCCACATCCAAGAGCAGGGCCATTCTTGATGCCCTACAGGTGGCATGCCTCAGACAGCTAGTTTCAGAACCCACTCATGAGGGAGCAATCTCACACCTCATACTCTCAAATGGGGACAGTGACAGGATCTCAGATCTAGAAGTGGATTGCCATCTGGGAACAAGTGACCATCAAACAGTGTGGTTCATTATAAACTCAGCTACAGAGTCAAGCCATACAAAAATGAGGGTACTGGACTTCAGGAGGGCTGACTTTGGCAAGACAGGAGAGTGCCTTAGAAAAGCACTAGCAAACAGGCTAGAAGGAGGGGTGGAGCAACAATGGGGAAACATCAAAACTGCCATCACAGAGGCAACAAGCCTTTGTGTGAAGCAAATAAACAATTCAAAATGAAAGAAAAAGCCACTATGGTTCTCAAAAGAGGTGTCGGGGAAAGTCAGGGAGAAAAAGATAACATTCAGGAAGTATAAGGAAACACAGAAGGAGCAGGACAGTGAGCTGTACCAGTTAAGGCAGAAGGAAGCAGGGAGGGAAGTCAGAATAGCAAAGGCCCAAACTGAGGAAAGATAGCCAACTCGGTTAAGAAGGGGGATAAAACCTTTTATAGGTACATCAGGGATATAGAAAGACAAAGGGAGTGGATAGTGAGGCTGAAAAGAATGGACGGTGGGTGGGCAGAGAGCGACAGTGAAAAAGCAGGGATACTAAATTAATATTTCTGCTCAGTATTCACAAAAGAGGAGGAGTGGGAGGTGCCTAATCCAATTAACAGAAGCACTCTTGATAAGGGGGTCGATCCCAGTCCTTTCACAGAAGAAAGGGTTCTGAAAGAACTCCTAAAACTGAAGGTGGACAAAGCAGTGGGGCCTGATGGAATTCACCCCAGAATTCTGAAAGAATGAAGGGGAGAACTAATGAAACCACTGACTACCCTTTTCAATAAATCATGGGAGAATGGTGTGGTACCTGAGGACTGGAGGAAGGCGGATGTGATTCCCCTTCACAAAAGTGGAACCAAGGCAGAGGCAGAGGCAGAAAACTACAGACCTGTCAGTTTGACCTCTGTGATAGGGAAAGTGATGGAATCACTTCTGAAGGAAAGAATTGTTGAGTACCTAGAGGCCAGTGGGGCACAGGACCCAAGGCAGCATGGGTTCATGGGAAGGTCATGTCAGACTAATCTAATTGATTTCTTTGACTGGGTGACCAAAGTAGTAGACCAGGGAGGGGCTGTGGACATGGCCTACCTAGACTTTAGCAAGGCATAAAGATTAATAGTTAAATTAACCAGCCTGGGAGTGTGTCCCAGGGTGGTAGCCTGGGTAAAACATTGGCTGGACAAAAGGACACAGAAGGTAATTGTAAATGGAGTCCACTCTGAAGAAAGCAGGGTTACTAGTGGGGTACCGCAGGGTTCAGTACTGGGTCCAGTCCTTTTTAATGTCTTTATAAGTGACATTGCAGAGGGACTGAAGGAAAGTATGCTCTTTGCAGATGGCATAAAGATCTGCAACAGAGTTGATACACAAGGAGGCATGGAAAGGATGAGAAGGGACTTGGCAAGGTTGGAGGAATGGTCAGAAGTATGGCAGCTTGGATTCAGTGCAAAGAAGTGCAAAATAATGCACCTGAGAAACAAAAACCCAGGGGAAGATTACACAATGGGGTGAGGTAGTAACAACAACAAAAATGGAAAGGGACCTGGGGGTAATCATATCAGATGACCTTAAGGTTAGCAAGCAATGTGAGAAGGCAGTAGGGAGGGCTGGGGGTATATTAGGATGTATAGGAAGAGGCATCACCAGCAGAAAACAGGAAGTTGTTATCCCTCTGTACAGACAGTTGGTGAGACCCCATCTGGAGTACTGCGTCCAGTTCTGGAGACCCCATCTCTGCAAGGGACATAGACAGGATAGAGGCAGTCCAGAGAAGGGCAACTAAAATGGTGCAGGGTCTGCAAGAGAAGCCATACGAGGAGAGACTAAAGGAGCTTAATATGTATACCCTTGAGGAAAGGGAGGGAGAGGGGGACATGATAGAAACTTTTAAGTACCTCAGTGGAATCAACAAAGTCCAAGAGGGTAGCATCTTTCAAAAAAAGAGATGTGCAAGAACAAGGGGACACAATTTAAAGATGGGGGGCAGTTCAGGGACAATGTGAGGAAATATTTTTTCACATAGAGGGTGGTGGACGCATGGAACAGCTTTCCTGAGGAGTTTGTGGGGTCTAAAACTGTGGGAGAATTCAAGAATACATGGGACTGACATAAGGCAATTCTTGTGGGGGGTAAGAAGAAATAGGCTGTTGGTTAACTAGGATCTGCAGCTTATCCTGTAGGTAGGGAAATGGGCAGACTAGGTGGGCCACGTGGTCCTTATCTGCCGTCAAAGTCTATGTTTCTATGTTTCCATGTTACAAAGTTGTGTCCCTCAGATGATACTGAGGCATACCTGGCAACCTTTGAAAGAGTTGCCACAGCCTGCCAGTGGTCAAAGCAGCAATGGACAATCAGACTGGTACCCTACCTGACAGGGAAAGCACAACTTGCCTACAGCAGTATGGACACTGCAGAGTCAGAAAACTATGTCCTGGTGAAAAGTGAAATCCTGAAAAGGTATAACATCTCCGGAGAGACCTACAGGCAGAAATTTTGATCTCTAAGGTAAAAATCGGTCGACAGTCCTCAAGAAGCTTTCACTCAACTCAGAGAACTCCTGATGAAGTGAATCCAACCAGAGAGCAAAATAGTCCCACAGATCATCAACACATTTGCCATGGAGCAATTCATCAACATCTTGCCTACAGATGTGCAGCTGTGGGTAAAGGAACACTGTCCAGAGAGTGGGGAATAAACTGTTTCTTTAGCTGAGGACTACCAAATGGCCAGACAGATGCCACAGTAGCGAGGTAACAGCCAAGCACCAGTAAGACACTCTTTTTCCCATTTAAATTCCAAGCCTGATAAGAACTCTGGTGGGGGTAACAAATCTATGCCCAAAGACATTATCTGCTATAACTATAATAAGCCAGGCCATTTTGCAAGAAACTGCCGTAGTAAGAATAGTGGCACTGGAGCAGATTTGTCCTTGGCAAATTGGGGCAAGTACATAAGAGATGTGAAGGTGGGGAATAAGACTGTGAAGGGATTCATTGATTCAGGAAACAGACAGACCCTAGTGCATGTTAAAGTGCTGGGAAAACACTGTTCAAAGGGACCAGGTACTGGTGTCATCTGCATCCATGGGGACACTCAATACTATCCCACCACCCAAGTGACTTTGACCATTAAGGGTTTGTCACATCAAATGAAAGTGGGGGTATTACCTAAGTTACCTGTACCTGTGTTTATTGGAAATGACTTTCCAGGATTTACTGTATTAATCAAAGAGGGAATAAATCCCGATGTTTCAGCAGCAGTAGTGACAATTTCAGATGGTCGTGACACTTTTCCTTTCAAAGATTTTGATTCAGACTTGTTTGAGCACAGCTCCAAGATCTGGAAATCCAGGAAAGAAAGACAAAGCCTGAATAAACTTTGGCAACAAATGACTGATGGATATGAAGGGTTAAAATATGAAAATGCTGAAACTAAATTGATAACTGATTGTGATTTTCTTTCAGAACAAGCTAACGATGTTTCTCTCCAGGGTTATTTTAAGCAGCTGGGGGTAAAACCAAAACAGGGTGGACCAATGTTTAAAAATGTAATGGGTTACGTTACAGAGTTTGGGTTAAACCTCAGACACAGGAACAGACAGAACAATTGGTTATACCACAGAAGTACAGAACAGAGTTATTACAGATAGCACATGATAGCCCTATGGCTGGTCACCCAGGGAGGTAACGCACCCTTGCCAGATTGCTGTTCAGATTTTACTGGCCTGGAATTTATGAAGATTTTGCTACCTATTGTAATTCCTATGGTGAGTGTCAGAAATTAGCCCCAGTCCCTACAAAAGACAAGATGCCCCTGGTGTCCCTACCCTTGATAGACGTGCCTTTTGAGAGAATTGCAATTGATGTGGTTGGTCCTTTAGACAAAAGTAAAAAGGGTAATAGATTTATCCTGGTAGTATGCGACTATGCTACTCAATACCCAGTAGCAGTTCTAATATATACTGTTACAGTCACAAAAGTGGCAGCAGAGCTAGCCAAAATTTTCAGCAAAATGAGCACACCTAAAGAAATTATTACTGATCAGAGTAGTATGTTTGGTGCTGCATTGCTTAAGGAGCTGTACAGACTGCTAGGTATCACTGCCATAAGAACCTCATCTTATCACCCTCAGACAGATGGTCTTGTTGAGCATTTTAACCAAACCCTAAAACACATGTTAAAAAGATTTGTAAAAGGAGAAGGGAATGATTGCGACCAATACTCGCCTTACCTACTTTTTGCTTACAGAGAAGTGCCACAGGCATCAACAGGATTTTCACCATTTGGAATGCTGTATGGTAGGCAGCCAAGAGGGCCATTGGATGTGGTAAAAGAAATGAAGGAAGATACCCCCCTCAGAAACAGTCTATAATTTCTTATATGTATGCCATAAGAAAGAAGCTGGCAAAATATGTTGAAATTGCCCATAGTAAGCAGGAAGAGGCTCAAAACCAGCAGAAGGTATATTATGACCATGGGGTAAAAGAAAACGTTTTTGAACCAGGTGAAAAGGTTTTGCTACTGTTACCCACAACAGAAAATAAGCTGTTAATGAAGTAGCAAGGGCCTTACAAAGTTCTTAGATGTACTGGCATTGTTAATGTTAACTACGAGATTTAGACCCATGACAGAAAAAATCCAACTAAGATATACCATGTTAACCTCTTCAAGAAATGGGTTGAAAAAATGCCAAAAGCTGCTTTGCTAGTTTCACCAGAAACTGATAAGGAAGATATTGATGTAGATTATGATAGACTGGAACAAACTGTAAATGCTGATGCTGTAAAGGTGAATGTTTCCTTAACCTCAGAACAAACTGCAGACATTTGTAATGTGCTAGAGACATTTAACAGTACTGTTACCATGGTACCAGGCCGAGCAAAAGGGGTTGAGCACGTAATAGTGACAAGGAATGCTCATCCTATTAGACAAAAGACATACAATAGGTAAACTGTTGTTATGATATATGCTGCATAAGTATGTTATTTATGCAACAAGTGTGTAAATTTTGCATGTAAATTGCCACAGGTCCATCTTGAAAATGGGTCCTTGACCCAATGATGTTTAATACTGCTACCTGTATAAAAAATAAACTTTTACTACTATACAGGTTACCAGAGCAGTTAAGAGCTGATGTGGTTAAGGAAATACAAAAATTAAAAAAGAACTTGGTATCATAGAGGAGTCGAGGAGTGCTTGGTCATCTCCCATGGTAATTGTTAACAAAAAAGAAGGGGGTGTTAGAATCTGCCTTGATTTCAGGAAACTTAATCAAGTGTCAGAATTTGACAGTTATCCAGTACCCAGGATAGATGATTTGGTGGACAGACTTGGGAGTGCAAAGTATATCAGTACCCTCTATCTCACCAAGGGTTGCTGGCAAGTACCTTTAGCTAAAGAATCCAGGGATGAAACTGCATTTGCCACCCTATAGGATTCTATCAGTTTACCATCATGCCATTTGATTTACATGGTGCGCCAGCTACATTCCAGCGGTACATGGATGTCATTTTATCCCCACGCTAGTTACTGTGCTGCGTACCTGGATGATGTTGTGGTGTACAGTCCAGACTAGAAAAGCCACCTGGAACACCTACGAGCAGTTATCCAAGCTATCAAAAATGCATGTTTGACTAATAATCCTACCAAATGTGCATTGATCATGCAGGAAACCAGATATTTGGGCTATGTGTTGGGAAATGGAGAAGTTAAGCCAGAGATTTCTGAAATAGGAACTGTTGCTAACAGCCCTGTCCCTAAAACAAAGGAAGCATGCCAGGTCATTTTTAGGGTGAGATGGTTATTATCAGAGATTTGTTCCTAACTTTGCAGAGTTAGCTACTCACCTCACTGAACTCACAAAAAAAATGGTACCCAAATAATGTGAAATGGATCCCAGAGTGTGATGAAGATTTTCATGCCATAAAGGCTGCATTATGTTCAGCACCTGTTTTAAGAAGCCCAGACTTTAAGAAACCATTTTTGCCACAAACAGATGCATCTGAGGTAGGCCTAGGTGCAGTCCTAAGTCAAAATATAGAAGGGACAGAACATCCTATTTTGTACATACGTAGGAAATTGCATGACAGAGGGAAAAGGCACTCCACTATCGAAAGGAGTGTTTAGCAGCAAAGTGGTCCATGGAGTACCTCAAATTTTATTTACTAGGAACTGATTTTGTTCTTGTAACAGACAACAATCTTCTCTGTTGGCTTAATCAGATGAAATACAAAAATTCCAGAATCACAAGGTGGTACCTGGCGCAACAGCCATTTAAATTCATGGTGATTCACAAATCTGGTAAAGAGAATAGTAATGCTGATTTTCTGTCAAGATATGGATTGGGAATTGAGGATTCTGAAGGTTGAAAACAAATGTATGGGTTTGAACTTTACTGTTTGCTGTACTGTTATATAAAACAAGCATTTGTCAATGCCGAATGTTTGCTTGCTGGCATTGGCATTGGTAGTGTAGAAGTTACAGAGCTGCATAATAGGAATGGCAGTGAAGTATCGAACTGAAGCCAACCCCACCACCACCCTGCAGAGAGTGACAGGCATTGGGGTATGCCTCTGGGTCGTCAGGCATAACAGCCATGCCATTTCACCACACCCTACCCTGCAGACACTGACAAGTGTCATGGTGTGCCTTGGGGTCTTTGGCCCTCATGCACACCCTATTCCGTCAGGAAATACGGTGAGATGGGTGCAATATAGGAGAATGGGGTGAACTTTGGGGCTGAAGAGTCCAAGGCATACCTCGATGCCTTTCACTGGCTGCAGGGTGTGGAATGGTATGAGCATTACAGGCAAGAATCCCAAGTCACACCCCTGATGCCTGTCATTCTCTACAGGGTGGGGCGTTATGGTTGGAAACCCTAACACCTCAGGCATTCATTGGTATTTTCACTCCAAATTTTCAACATGGTTTTTTTTGTGACCCCCACCTCATGAACAGTGGCAATATCAGTTTGTTAGCCGAAAGCTGCTTATGCACAGCGACTACGACATTTAGCACCACAGGTGCAAAACACATTCGAACAGGATGTGAAAAATGACAGCTGTACTGTTCATGGGAGGTGTAAAAATGGCAATGTTGCAAATCTGCAGTAAAATATTTAAAAAATGGTGAAGTCACGACGTGCATAGAAACTGTGCAACCACAACCGTAATGTAATTAGTTTGGGATTTTTACAGCAGATTGTCAACACAGGCATTTTGGGACCTCCGATCATGAACAGTGTCACTGTGATTTTCTTTATCTGTCCCGAACAATGATTTCCCACAGCGACCACGCATCTCTGCGCTGAAAGTGTGAAAACACATTTCGGCCATGTTGTGAAAAATGACAGCTGTACTGTTCATAAGGAAGTGCGGAAAAATGCCACTGGTGAAAATCTGGACTGAAAATATTACAAAGTCATGAACTTATGAGGGTGCGTGGAAACTGCGCAATGCTCACTCATAACACAGTCATTTTATGGACTTTTGTTACCAAATTTTCAACATAGCCATTTTAAGACCTCTGCTCATGAACAGTATAACTGTGATTTTCTTAATCTGTCCTAAACATTGCTTTCGCACACCGACTGCACCATTGTGTGCTACATGTGCGGAAACACATTTTGGGTGACATGTGAAAAATGGTGGCTGTACTGTTCATAAGGAAGTGTAATAAAATGGCAATGTTGAAAATCTGGAGTGAAAATATTGAAAATTTGCAAACTTACGAGCGAGCGTAGGAACTGAGCAACGCACGCTTATAAAACAGTCATTTTTAGGAATTTTTTCACCAAATTTTCAACATAGCCATTTTAAGACCTGTGCTCATGAATAGTGTCACTGTGATTTTCTTAATGTGTCCCATACATTGATTTTGCAAACCAACTACGCCATTGTGCGCTACATGGGCGGAAACATGTTTTGGGCAAGATGTGAAAAATGACAGCTGTACTGCTCATAAGGAAGTGTAATAAAATGGCAATGTTAAAATCTGGAGAGAAAATATTGAAAATTCGCAAACTTATGAGCGTGTAGGAACTGCATAGCATGACGCAAATAAAACAGTCATTTTAGAATTTTCCCCCAAATTTTCAACATAGGCTTTTTGAGAGCCCACCTTATGAACAGTGGCAGTGTCATTTCATTGCTCCATCCCGAAAGGTGATTTTGCGCAGTGACTGCGAAATCACCCTTTGGGCCCAATTAATGCCATGATAGTGAGAGCATTCATGAGAAGGAGTCCCAAAAACCCCATGTTAAAAATTTGGTGCAAAAATTCCAAAAAATGCCTGAGATATGAGCAAAGTTGAAAAAACCCTATCTATCCCATTATACAGCTTACCGGCATTTCCTCAGTTCGCGGTCGGCTTTGAAGAATTGCAGCGTGTTCCCGGTCCACCGAAGATCGTCGCGCCAGAGTCCGGAGGTAAGTATGGGGTGGGGAGTGGGGAGGCAGGGTGCACAGTGGGAAGGCACGGTGGGCTAGGTGAATGCCGAGGGAACGTTTTCTTGTTTACAGGTTTTTTAACAGGAAGACGATGCAGGACATTTGCCACGCTGGGATGGGCTCCCAGAGTGGCAGCTGAAAAGGCTGTTGGGGGCTGGAGCCGATGGGGGATTGGGCACCTCCATCGACCGCTCTAGACTTGTGCCACGCTGGGGTGGGCTCCCAGCATGGCAACTGTAAGGCTGCATGGGGGGGCTGGAGCCAACAGGGGATTGGGCACCCCCGTCGGCCATATGGACTTGTGCCAAGCTGGGGTGGGCTCCCAGTGTGGCAGCTGTAAGGCTGTTTGGGGGAGTCTGGAGCCGATGGGGGATTGGGCACCCCCCGTCGCCCATACGGATGTGTTGCCATGCTGGGTGGGCACCCAGCGTGGCATCTGGAACTCTGTTTGGGGGGGAAGCACAGCACAGCCTACGGGGGATTGGGCATCCCGTTGGCTATACAGTGTGTGCGTGGGGGGGGCGAGCACACAGTATGCATGCGCGTGTGTGTAAGGGGGGAGCACGCATGAGCAGGTCATATCTTATCGCTGCTCACTGAAGCGTAACTCCCTCTTTCAACTGTATGCCACTGCATTTTCAACTGCTGTCATAGACAGCTCCAGCAGTGATTGGAGAACTGCACCGTGCCTGCAAACACACTGACTGAATTGGAAGACACTGACACACCTCTGAAAAACTCTGATGATGGCACTATGTTTCTTGCACATGCATGTAAGCAAACATAAAAATGGATACACATGTGCTTAATTGCTGAACGCAGCAAATGTTATTAGAGAATAAAAGGTTTTGGAAACCTGTTTAATAAAACAGGTTTCCTCTTAAGGAGGGGGTGTATGTGATAGGGTAGAATAGGACCCTGTCCCATTTGTTATAGAGAAAATGTTTAATTGCAAGGATCTTTCCTTTTCTCTTCTCTGTTTGGTTGCGCAACCAAATTTTCCTGTAAGACCTTGGACTTGATCAGCCCGAACAGTCTCACAATTTTTTGCCTCTCACTGTCTCTCAGTTTTCTCTTACTGTCTGTTTTCTCCCTTGTATATCTATATCAACTAATATACAAATATGTGCAAATCAATGTATGGAAATGTAACGGATATTGGGATCCCTTGTGTTTGGAAAATATATAGCATTACTGTTGAAATGTATATTATTTGTATTTTGACATAACTGAAAAAAAGGTATTGAGAACTAGAGGTTCCTGGAGTTCACATTTTAGGCCTTTTTTGCAAACGGAGCCTCAAGCACACTGTGTTCATCCTGCCTGAAATATGCAAGGGACAAGAACAGAATGTTTGTTTAGAGTGGGGGTTGAAATGACTTATAAGAGAGCTGAGCTGCAATTCCAGGGATTTAAAAGAAAAAGGGACACAGAGAGACTGAAGAAATATTTTATTTTATTTCTCTGTACATAGTTATTCTGAACAAGTTTATTTTTTTATGTTACTACAACTGCAAATAAATATTTTTGGTGAAATCTACAACTGCTCCTAGTTTTCCCTATGCTTCCTGACCTGTGCCTCGATGACAAGGGGGTGCAGGATAGGGCAACAAAGATGATTCAGAGACTAGAGGGAAAATCCTATGAAGAGAGCATGGAAGAGCTGAACATGTATTTCCTGGAAGAGACGAGGGATAGGGGCATATGATCAAAATGTTTAAATAATAAACAAGAGTAATACGCAAGAGATTTTTCAGATCAAATGGGGGAGGGACATGAGACGACATCGGCTGAAACTGGAGGGGGGATGATTCAGGAGGGAAATCAGGAGACACTTTTTCATGGAAAGGGCAGTAGACATGTGGAATACTATGCCCAAGGAAGTGGTATCCTGTAGAATAGTGGGCGGATTTAAGAAGGGGTGGGACAAAGTAAGAGGGGGTTGTTGTGAGCAGGGGAGGGTGGGCTTGCTATAAAGTGAGGAGCTAGCTGCACAATTGAGCAGACTCGACAGACTGTGTGGTCTGTTTCTGCTGGCATTTTGCATGTTCGTAAGACTGGAAATTGAAAGGGATGAGCTTCAGGAGGTACTCCAGGAAGTATTATTTCACCAAAAGGGTAGTGGAACCATGGAACAGCTTGCCTGCCAAAGTGGTGGATGCCAAACCATGGAGGGCTTCAAGCATAGGTGGGACAGAATAAAGCAAATAATAGCAAGCTCTGCACCGAGTGTGGGGAGGAGGAGGAACTGAAGTGGGGGGGGGGAAGGTCCCCTGATGGACACTAGGTCTTGGGGGAAACAGGCAACCAAGGTCAGACTGGTTGGATTTTTGGTCTTTTTCTGCCATCATTGTCTATGTTTCTAACTGATTCTGTCTTGGCTATTTTAGTCCTCCTTGCTGATCTGTGGGGTTGAATGAAGTGGTGAGGCCATCTGTGCCACCCTGGCAGTGAAGGCACGGTGCCAGTGGCACCAAGAGAGGAGCACAGGTAAGCCTCAAAGGTTACAGTTTAATCCAGTCAATTCAATCACCTTTATATAGTGTCCGTTCTAAAAATGATTCACAGCACTGTAAAAAGTATGCCCCACAATACAACACAAATCAGTAAATACAATTCAACAATGCATTATGAAACTCCATGTACCAATGCAATAATAAATGAGTACAGGTGACTATATCAACTGATTCTGGCTGCTACACAAAGAGATTACAAAACCAACAGAGTCTATAAAAACACAGATCAACCAGCCCAGTGGCACTGAGGGTTGAGGCACTGGACACCACACTTCCCACTACATCAGTGGCTTGAGTTTGGGGGAAAGCTCATGTTGCAGGGGTCGGTGGGAGGAGGGAGGGCTGGGAGATGATTGCAGTGGCTGCTGAGCTGCTCTCATATCCCAGATTGGGGAGGTACAGTTCCTCACTCTTGGCTGACACCTAGTAAAGACAAGTGTCAGAGTAGAGTTGGGGGCTGACATAACGTAGGGGAGGGTGGAAGAAGCACTCGACTTGCATTTGCCATGGTCATCGTTATTCTGGGAGGGCAGGGAGAAACCACAGAAAAAAGCAACCATGTCTCTCTGTGGTCATACACATGTGACAGCTCCCACTATTCTTGGACACTGCTCCTTGTGGACCCCCACCGGTACGACTGTGGGGGTGAGGCTGATGAAGTTGGGGCAGCAGGGTGCCCAATGACAGGAGAAGGTGTCCGTGGGCTAACAAGAAACTATATTTCAATGGGCTTGCACAATTGGATGAGATGTATGCTTGTGTGACTTCGATACATTGTGGCTGTTTGCCTCTCTATCCATGGGATATATCACCCTGTATGGGTGCAATGCAAGGAACCCTAGAGGAGGGTCCCCGCATAGATGCCATGGGAATAATTCCCTTGGCTAAAGGTAGCTTAGGAAGAAGCCCATGGGAAAGAGAGATGAGCTGCTGCAGAAACATAGAATCATAGAAATATAGACTTTGACGGCAGATAAGGACTGCTTGGCCCACCTAGTCTGCCCATTTCCCTACCTACAGGATAAGCTGCAGATCCTAGTTAACCAACAGCTCATTTCTTCCTACCTCCACAAAAATTGCCTTATGTCTGTCCCATGCATTCTTGAATTCTCCCACAGTTTTAGAACCCTCAACCTCCTCAGGAAGGCTGTTCTATGTGTCCACCACCCTCTTTGTGAAAAAATACTTCCTCACATTGCCCTTGAGCCATCCCCCTCTATCCTCAAATTGTGTCCCCTTTTTCTTGCATATCTCTTTTTCTGAAATATGCTACCCTCTTGGACTTTGTTGATTTCACTGAGGTACTTAAAAGTTTCTATCATGCCCCCCCCCTCCCTCCTTTCCTCAAGGGTATACATATTAAGTTCCTTTAGTCTCTCCTTGTATGGCTTCTCTTGCAGACCCTGCACCATTTTAGTTGCCCTCCTCTGGACCCATCCTGTCTATGTCCTTGCGGAGATGGGGTCTCCAGAACTAGACCGTGATACTCCAGATGGGGTCTCACCAACTGTCTGTACAGAGGGATAACAACTTCCTGTTTTCTGCTGGTGATGCCTGTCCCTATACATTCAAGTATCCCCCCAGCCCTCCCTACTGCCTTCTCACATTGCTTGCCAACCTTAAGGTCATCTGATATGATTACCCCAGGTCCTTTTCCATTTTGTTGTTATTACTACCCCATTGTGTAATCTTCACCTGGGTTTTGTTTCCCAGGTGCATTATTTGCACTTCTTTGCACTGAATCAAGCTGCCATACTTCTGACCATTCCTCCAACCTTGCCAAGTCCTTCTCATCCTTTCCATGCCTCCTTGTGTACCAACCTGCTGCAGATCTTTGTGTCATCTGCAAAGAGGCATACTTTTCCTTCCAGTCCCTCTGCAATGTCACTTATAAAGACATTAAAAAGGACTGGACCCAGTACTGAACCCTGCGGTACCCCACTAATAACCCCCCTTTCTTCAGAGTGGACTCTATTTACAATTACCTTCTGTGTCCTGTTGTCCAGTCAATGTTTTACCCAGACTACCACCCTGGGACCCACTCCCAGACTGGTTAATTTGATTACTAATCTTTTGTGTGGGACTGTGTCAAATGCCTTGCTAAAGTCTAGGTAGGCCATGTCCACAGCCCCTCCCTGGTCTACTACTTTGGTCACCCAGTCAAAGAAATCAATTAGATTCTTCTGACATGACCTTCCCACTGTGAATCCATGCTGCCTTGGGTCCTGTGTCCCACTGGTCTCTAGGTACTCAACAATTCTTTCCTTCAGAAGTGATTCCATCACTTTCACTACCATAGAGGTCAAACTGATAGGTCTGTAGTTTCTTGCTTCTGTCTTGCTTCCACTTTGGTGAAAGGGAATCATATCCACTTTCCTCCAGTCCTCAGGTACCACACCATCCTCCCATGATTTGTTAAAAAGGGTAGTCAGTGGTGTCACTAGTTCTCCCCTTAATTCTTTTAGAATTCTTGGGTGAATTCTGGGGTGAATTCCATTAGGCCCCATTGCTTTGCCCACCTTCAGTTTTAGGAGTTCTATGAGAACCCTTTCTTCAGTGAAAGGACTGGGATCGCCCCCCCCCCATCCAGAGTGCTTCTGTTAATTGGATTAGGCACCTCCCCTCCTTCTCTTTTGTGAATACTGAGCAGAAGTATTCGTTCAGTATCCCAGCCTTTTCACTGTCCCTCTCTGCCCACCCACCATCCATTCTATTCACGCTCACTGTCCTTCCCTTTGTCTGTCTACGCTCCCTGATGTGCCTATAAAAGGTTTTATTCCCCTTCTTAACTCAGTTTGGGCCTTTGCTATTCTGAATTCCCTCCCTGCATCCTTCTGCCTTAACTGGTACAGTTCTCTGTCCTGCTCCTTCTGTGTTTCCTTTTACTTCCTAAATGCTATCTTTTTCTCCCTAGCCTTCCCCACCGCCTCTTTTTTTTTATTAGCTATTAGATTTTCCTTGCCAGTTTATATCCAGAGGGTGCCCCCAGCCCCATCCCCCGATGTCCACCATCCGGCACTGACCCGGCCTTGGGGCTTGTCTGACCCCACTGGAGACTGGATTCAAAGGTCCAGTGCTGTGGCTGGCTGGAAGCGGAGTAAGCTAGGCACCCCCCATCACACTGCTGTGGCATTTTTCTGTTTTTTTTTCCCTTCCCTTAGGGGTCGGGGCATGCAATGACACCTGCGGAGTGGAGCATGCACGTGTCCGCACGCGCTCCGCTCTGCTCCAAGCGTCTGTCCTGACTCCTCCCTTGCTTGCAGCGCAGCAGCTGTGTCCCCTAGCCTCCGATAGGGGGCAACCAGGAGCCGACAGCTGAGACTCCCCCTCCCCAGAGAAGGAGAGCAGTCCTTCGGATGCTCAATCCTTCTCCAACTCTGCCGACCTCTGGTGGTCCATGCTCATTCCCGAACATGGTTTGCCGGCGTTGAGCGAGGTAAGGTGACCAGTGCTTGAGCCCTCAGCACCACTGGGCTGGCCCTCCACCACCTCATCTGAGAACCATAGTGGCTTTTCTTTCATTTTGATTTGTTTATTTGCTTCACACAAAGGCTTGTTGCCTCTGTGATGGCAGTTTTGATGTTTCTCCATTGTTAGTCCACCCATCCTTCTAGCCTGTTAGCTAGAGAAGGAGGGTGGGTGGTGGGGCAATGAAGAAAATTAATGAGGACTGACTCGGAAGAGGGCTTTTTAAGGTCTGGTTGGGGGAGTGGTTTGTTGCTCCACCCATTGAACATTGGCCAGCCCTCAGCCATCAGTTTCAATGGGCTTACTCAACTGGATGAGATGTATGCTTGTGTGACTTTGATACATTGTGGCTGTTTGCCCCTTTATCCTTGGGATATACCACCCTGTAGGGATCTGACGCAAGGAACTCTAGAGGAGGGTTCCCCCCTATTGGTGCCATGGGAGTAACTCCCTTGGCTAAAGGTAGCTTAGGAAGAAGACCAAAAAGAATACCTAAAGGGTGTCGAGCATCAAAGAGGTGAGAAATCAGACTATCTAGATACCGGAAATTAAGATGATAAATGGAGGACAGGAGACGAATGAGATGTGACAAGAACGATGAATGAAATGAAAGCAGACAAGAGGCAGAAGGGCAGACTTCCTAAGGAGAGAGAGAGAGAACAGCCAGGGCCATCATCTGACTTCATCCAACAGTGGAACTAATCTACGGAACCTAAGGAAACTCCAAACCTATCTAATATTATGACCATTGACACGGAGGAGAAGAAGAACACCCTTTGAGGAGGAAACCTCTGGGGATTAAAGGCCTAGATCACCTTCCTTCCAGGCTGAAGGACATTTTGATTAGTGATGGCTCAGCTACTGTAATTTAGAGTTGAGATTGAGGGAGGAGGAAAATATTCCAATTTAGAGAAAGCTCTCACTCTGTCCTTCTAAATGGACAGCTGTTGAGGGTTGTGAGCGATGTCTCTGCAACTAGACGCTCCAAAGCAAGAGACAGAAATGACTGCTGAGGCACTCAGCTGGCTGATGTGAGCCTATGAAACACAGCAGGTGAACCAGAGGCAGTCTTAATGGAGAATAGCATACAGGGTGTCTCCAAACCCACTCGGGCAGCCAAAGGGGCTCTGATAATGAGATGTCCACCCCTTGCAGCTGGAAGTCATAAATTCTACATCCAGAGGTGTCACCAAGATGAGGGACAACTGAAGGTCCACCCAGAGAGAAGACATTCTCACTATGGGCCAGGGAGAAGGACCCCATTCTGAGCCTCACGTGTTCTAGATACGGGCTTGGTTGGTGCAGAGCGAGACCGTCGGCTACAGGTAGTCCTGAGCTGAGGAGCAATGGACATGGAAGGAATATCTCTGAATGAAGAGCAGTTCAATGAGGTAGCATAAGACCCAATGAGAGGTATGCTCGATTAATCAATGTGAATGAGTAGACCCTGAGGTTGGATTAAGCGAAGGAGAACCAGACCCATGTCATGAGGAAATTACCCATGATTGGTAACTACGGGACTGCATGCCAACCATGTCCACTGACAGCCAAATTAGCAGTGGATTAAATTGCATGAAGGTAAGAGCAAGAGCGTCGGAGTCACATGATGCAGCCCTTGGAGTAGCAGCTCCTTTGCCACGCTCCCGCTCCATCTCAATTTAATTGTTCTATTTATTACCTCTTGGTGCTAATCTACTTCTACAAGGCTCACATCTGCTTGCTGAACATTATTTTTACACCCTAGCTGGAAATTTGGAGTTTTCTTCAACCACTGCAGCAGCGATGGAGGCTGAAATGGGACAAGCACCTCCAACGCATACACCACCTCAAACCCCAGACAAAAGTACAGAACGTCCTAAAAGCCATAGTGCTAGCACTGGGTAAATGTCTACTTCTACACCGGTGCCAGCATTACTGACTGAAGAGAGGTCCCTCTCTAGATTCTTGCCTTTTAAAACAAGACTTTACCTTGGAACTTAATTCCATACGTGCCAAGCTAAGGGAAGCTACTAAACAGATATCGGACATTGCTGCTCGCACCTCCTCTCTGGAACACTGGAGGGAAAGGCTTGAGCCCAATATTGTCTCCCTTCATCAACACTTTTCTAAAATCAGGGCTAAGTTTGAAGATCTGGAAGGCCGAAGTCATAGGAACAACATACTTATCTTCAGCCTTCCAGAGGAAGTGGAGGGAGCCACTCCAGTGATGTTCGCCAAGAAACTACTGGCTAAGATCACGGGCCCTTCACCCAACAACCTAACTTACATAATGGAGTGGGCCCACAGGTCTTTCAGACCCAAGCCACCAGCTGGAGCTTCGCCCTGTCCATTCATTATGAAACTTAACTACTTAGATAAATAATTTGCTCTCTCAAAGGTGAAGGACCTAGGAGTGTGCGAAATAAAATTTCCGCTGGCGGAATTTCAGCAAAAGTGTGAATTTAGCTTCCATGAAAGTTCGGAAATCATTTTCAGAACTTTTGCAGAAATTCTTCCTTAAAACTGCGGAATAAACATACAAACTATGGGTTAATTTATTAAAGTGCGGGGAAAAATCCGCAGAAAGGATCACTGCCAGTGGTCAGTTCTGAGGCTTTTTTTAACCCCAGTTTAATTTATTAATCCACCCCCCACTGATCAGGGGTCCCAGTAAATAAATACGTCCAATACCTTCCTCAGACCTTCTTGGTTTCTAGTGGGCCCCCCCAATGATCATGGCCCCCCAAAATCTTTTATTTCCTTGATGTCTAATGGACTCCCATCCCTATCCTGGATTCCTCAATCCACAAATAAACATCTGGCAGTCCACTGACTCACCCCCCCATTCCCAGTATTCCCTGGTGTTTAGTGGACCTCCCCATCCCCAATCCCTTATAAAAGAAATAATCCAGTTCTCTGGTGTCTAGTGGACCCCCCCACCCTGACAGTTCATACGCCACCACCCCGCTTCCCCCAACCCTGTCCCTGAGCGGGCCACCAGCACAGCCCTCCTCTCTCCTCCACTACCAGTGTCCCACTGAATTGTCAGTGAATGACTGCCTGGTTGTACAAGCAGGCACTCATTCACTAACAGTTCATTAAACTGTGGATAGAATAAATTTCGCAGTTTATATGCATTTTTCTGCAGTTCACAAAAAAGTTAGCGAAACTCAGCGAAAATCTGCGGAAAATCCCAGTTTCACCAATGGTGAAAGTTCTGAAATTTCCTCGAAATTTGAAGTTCCATGAAAATTCACAACTTTCACCCACTCCTAGAAGGACCTTAAAGAGATATCATGGGAAGGCTCCAGAATTCGTCTCACCTTAGACCTCCCTGCAGCTAATCAGCAGAAGCAGGCAGCCTACCATCCACTGGTGACTAAGCTTATCGTTGCTTAAATCCCTTTTAGGGTTACTTACCTGCCAAGTTATTAGTGCTTCATCAAGGTTCCTGGATTTCTTTTGAAAGTGCTGAACAAGCTTCCCATGAATTAAAGAAACCACTTCCTGACTTGTTTGGTGCTCGCTGATATCCTGGTTTGGATTGCCTCAGTTTTTCGCATGGACCCAGCTGATTGACCTTTCAGTTGTTTAAACATTGGTCTGTGCTGGGATATTTGTGAGTTCCACTTTGTTTAACTACTTGATCTCCCCCCAGATTTTAGGACTGCTGTAGGCTTGGTTACCTGCTCATTTCCTTCTATTTCCTGCTGCTGGTCAGTCTTCTACTTCCCTGATTGTACTCTAGGGCACTTCAACCTGGGGCTCCTGTTATGGTGAACTGGCTTTCTGTTGCATCACCAAGGAACAGCTTTCACCGTTTGGATGACTGGAGAGGATTGAAGACTGAGATATTTCATATATTGCGGTTGCTTTGGCTAATCAGGTTCTCCCAGTTTATAGTTCAAATGATGGATTTCCTGTCCAATATCTCCTTGCTCATTGGATCTACACACTCTGGAGTTTCAAGTCAGTTTTTTTTTTTTTTTCACCTTTTGTCTGCATTGGAACTTAATCATTTGATCAGAGCTTGGATGAGCAGCAGCAGTTAAGCTTTATTTAAAGTCAGCTTTTTTGGCGAGTCTCGTCTTGCATTTTGCTGCTGTCTGGATATTCAAGGTAGTGGGGATGCTCTCTGGTTCGGGCTTGGCAAAACCAAATCATCAGCACAACTGGATAATTTTATTTTCCCACCTCCAGTTCAAGCCTCTGCTGATGGCTTCTTCAGTTCTTTGAGTTAACAGCGGTGACGGCTTTCTGCTGCAGTATCTGGATTATGCTAACCAGCTCAGCGATATCTTTCTTTATGACATCCTTTCATAGCAGACTAGAAATAATGCCTGTGAAGTCTGGCCTGCCACTTGGGAATATTTTACTATACATTTGGTTATAGATTTTGAACTGCAACAGTTTCCTGGATTAATATTGGGATATAACTTTCTCTCAGCTCTACACATGAATAACCATGACTTTAACTGGCCCAGTTATACAGTAACACAACAAGGCTGTTCTTGGATGCATAGACTTTATGACCGCATCATAATTTGTTCGATTTCATTTTGCATGAGTTCTATATATTTGACTGTTATTCATAATGTGATACAAGTGTTTTCTCATTTTGGCTGCATTATCAATAATTAATAGATGGAGTGGGGGAAGGCAGATAGGACGCTTTTGCTGCATTGAGGGATGGTGCTCACGAGCCGGTTTGTGGGGGGTTATCCCTTGCCTGTTGGGGATGGGATAGTGTTACCCCAGGGCTTTTTTGGTTAATTTATTTAGTTCTGATGAGGGGTCTAGGGTTCTTTCTGTATGAGGGTAGGGGTAGGTGGGGGGACAGGAGGAGAGGTTTTACTCTGTTCTTGGGGGGTTGGGATTACTATTTGGTGGTTGGAGGGTTCACTGTTGTGATAGGGGAGTCTCTTGACTGTTTCCTATATATTTCACTTGATTTCATGTTTAGATTGGGGTTGTGGGAGGTGGGGTTGTGGGTGGGCACCACTGGAGGAGGGGTTATATTGTTATTGCTGCTCTTTATCTTTTTCTTAACTTAACATTAGTCTGTCCCCTGACCACTTTTTGTTTTTATAGAATGACAGCTTATAGTTTTTGCACATGGAATGTTAAAAGCACACAGTTTCCTACCAAAAGGTTTAAAATTCTGCTCCATTTAAACAAACTACAGGCTGATATTGCCTTTCTTCAGGAAGCCCATCTACCTTCCTCCTAGGTTCTCCTTTTTGGAAAGTCTTGGGTAGGACAGGTGTAACCCCCCTTCAAATGGGGGTTCCCGAAAAGTCTTCCTTGAGCTTGCCTAAATGCTCACTGCCAGGCTGGTGTCTTGCATTTTAGCAGTCCAAATGTATTGCCAGAGAGTGCCTGTATAGCCTCTGCGTACTGTGTTTTTAAGAGCTGCCTGGATTGCAGTTATAATGAATCTGGGAGGGGGCTGAGTGTTTCTATCCTCTAGTCCCACCCGGACTGCCAGATAATCACTCTGTTCTGCCATTGCTGGTTGCTCAGAGGGAGCTCTGTTATAAGATGTGCTTATTTGCTGAATATCTATTAGAGTGATAATAATATTGCAGTTTGTTCTAACCTGTTTTCTTTGCAGCAAGGACTGTTCTGTTTATCTCCACCAACTTGGCCCGGGACTGTCAGAATGGGCCAATCAAGTACTGTTGGGACACTAAAATGGAGCCTGCCAACAGGGGCTTGGTAGGGTCAAAACTTGTAGGAATTGTAATTTTGCATTTTGGCACCTAAATGACCCTGAAGGGGGAGCCCTTGTTGTGACTGACAGACAGATCGGCCAACCGAACCTTTTGGATCTTGGGGGAATTCCCAGACTGCTTGCAATTTTCAGTTAGATCTGAGTTGGGAAGTGAAGAGATAACAGCTTCAGTGATTCAAGCAAGAGCCCCTGTGTAGATTCGCATGGGAGAACTGTGAAAGGGCTGAGTTTTGGTCTGCCTGTCTGCCTGCTGTCCCTGAGAGGGAAAATAGAGTTTATTCGAGCTGAATCTGAGTTGTGAGAATGATTTAAGCCACTGGACTGTGACCAGGCTTTAACCTGAAGAAGACTGAAGATTTGCTGAATGCGATCGGCCTGTCAAGATTTCCGGCCACCTCTGAACTCTCGGTTTGTGCAGAGACTCTGTAATTGTGACTAGATAGCAATCTGCCTGATACAGTGGAATTTCTTACATGTAAATGTGCTGTGTGCTGTTAGTGGGTCATGATTTGGTTCCCCACTGTTTGTTGAACTGTGTTCTGCTTGCTGGAAGCTACATCCAGCTCCAACGGAGTGAATCCGAATTCATCACCATTTCGCCTAGGCCTTGCCACACTGGCCCAGCCAGACTACCCATTGCACGGAGAAAGCCATCGACAAGAGATCTGACTGGGGATCAGCCCCCTACTCAATGCTTGAACAGGAATGACACCTCGGTGATTCGTGTGAGCCCTGCTTCTCCTGGCACTCCAGCTCAACAACCTGCAGACTCAATTTTGTCCTGCCTGTGTCCTGTATTGGGTTTCGTGAGTAAATATCAGGGTAGCTCCCTGCAACAACAGCTAAATCTAAAGTGTTGTCATCTTATTGTCTGGTTGTTGTTTTTTTTTTCTTTCATGAACTGAGTCCTCCAGATCCAGATTATAAATAGTGTGTGTTGTGCACGTTGCTTTCTTCCGTCACAGGGCCCCAACCAGCTGCAATGTTCCTGGCTAGCCCATCGTCTCCCTACCCGGGTACCCAGAGGTGTGACTGTGTGGGAACTTAAAGCGCATGCATAACTGTTTGATTAATATAGCCTTTAAGCCACTTAACCTGATTACGCCCCTTCCTTGTTCAAGTCCCCTGAATAAATCAGATCTGACTTTTTCTGCATTTAACCTGACTGTGGTTCCAGTTTGTGCCAAAAGTACTGTACTGTTGCTATTTGCTGTGCATAACCTTGTTTTACAGAGGGTCCCCAGGGTCAAGCTAGAGGAACCAGCCCTGGTGGTAAGTGCAAACAGTGTGGGTACTTGTATGGTGTACAAGGGGTACTGTGAAAGTGATTATCGTATACTGCTCAGGCCACTAGAAGGGAAAGAGGGGGGGGGTTACAGTGTCTCTGAGGGCTGTGCCCAGGTTAACTTAACCACTAACAACCCTGACCTCCAGGTGGAGGCACCCATTCTGTTACCTAGGCCCCTTAACCTGCTACTGGCCAAGCAGGCAGGGGTAGTAGCCCCTGGGATAGCACCACCTAGGGGTTACATCTTGGAGGCTCACCACTGGGATTTTGTTCCTTCTAGTGGCCAAAAAATTACGAATTATTGTTAAAGATTAATGGCTACCCCAGTAGAAATGGCTGTACACCAGTTGAAGGGGTGGTGTACTGGGCAGGAGATCGACCCACAAAATGCTCTGCTTGTACTGGATATTCCCCTGGGTACCAGTAAGGACACTGTAGAGGGAGCACTCTCCAAAGTTGAATGTTTAAGAAACCCCGTGGTGGTGGGTCGACAGGCTGATTTGATTGCCCAAACTTTCATAGCCTTGGTAGAGTGTAGTGACCTCGTGGACAGCTCTAAAGTGCCACAGACTATTGCCTCAGAAGGGGTCCCAGCTGCCTAGAGAGTGATAACAAAAGACAGTAAAGGGAGGATGAGCTCCCACCTTTATCTGAGACTTTTGAGGAGAAATTTGCTAAGTTGTTGCTGGAGGAAGGGAAAACTGTATGTAACCCCAAGGGGGCACTATCCCAAAGGCTACTAGCCCTGCCTGCTTCGCCACTAGCAGGTTGAGGGGCCTGGATCCAATGGCAAGTGCCTCCACCCAGAGGTCGGGGTTGGAACAGTCAAACACGACTTGGTCACAGCCCTATGGGTCATTGCAACCCCCCTTTCCTTCCGCTACTGGCCAATGAACACTTCTCACCCAATGGTTATGACTTACACTCACCCCCAAAGTGGAATGACCAACTTGGTGCCGAGGACCCCCTGTAAAATAAGATACCATGACACAATAATCTATGCACAAAAAGGGAGCACAAATATACAGTTCAGACAGTGTACCTTGCAAACAACAAATCTGATTTATTGAGGGGGAAGTAACAAAGGTAGGGGAAATCAGGTTGATTAGCTTAACACTCTACTATATCAGGGCACTGTGCACAGGCCAGACCTATAAGTCACTGTCTCTGGGTACCCAGGCAATAAGAGGCTAGCCTAGTTGGTGCAGCTGGTTGGGGCCCTGATGGAGAAAGCAAGTATTCGAGACCTAAATTGGTTAATCAGAGCCAGCAGGCTCAGTTCATGCAGCCAGTGGGGTGACCAGACAGATCTTGCCCTTGCTATCAACAGCTAACAGGGAGCTACCCTGATTTAGTACTTACGACTCCTGCAGAAAGATCCCTCTCACACCACTTGCAGAATATAGCCTGTGATCCAAACACTTCACCACACATTTATATGTAGAACAGAGGGGTACCATACCAGGCAGCTGCTTTAGACTCCCGATGACTTTCACTGCACAAATCGGGTAATGCAATGCAGCTTCACTTGTCCTGACAGACCGAGCGTGATTAAAGCTGGTTCTCCAGTCCTCTACAGGGTGAGCCTGGTAGGTAGCTGTAATTGTACAGCCTCCTCTGTCTGCACTCCTCCACAGATCTTGTCCGCTCCTTACAGTGATTCTGCCGCCCGACTCCTTGGCCTGCACATGTGCTTCCCATGTGAAAACTTGCACAGCGCAGGAGCCAGAGCTCCTTCTACCTTCACGATCACCAACCACTCTGACCTTTGGTAGTTTGGGCCGGGAATCATAGTACGGGCACCACCCGATTCCATTGGAGGGCTGCATATGCCAGTCACTCAGTACTACCCTCATTGGTGCAAAAAGGCGCCATAGTTCAGAACTTCACTTCCCAGAATTACTGACTGTATCCCCTGTGGCCAGCCAGCTCCAAAGAGAGTCCTGATTCTGGTTGGTCACTCAATATTCCATTTTAGGTGCCCCTTCCCTTCCGATTGGATCCAAGAGGCAGTTCTGATCCAAAATGGAGAGGCAGAATACACAAAGTCCCAGCTGCAAGGGAAACACATTAAATAAACAGCAATTTTACTGCCATGCTACATTTGTTCCAGAAAACAGTTACTTCCTTCAATAATGCTCCCTCTGCTCGCTTAGCGATGGCAGAAACGGAGCGATTCAAACAGCGGCTCGAGTGGGATTCGAGCAATAAACCCACAGTCCCCCCTTGCAAACTAATAAAGCCTGCAAGCAGGCAGCTCTTGAAGAGACAGTACCAGAGGCTCTAAAAGCACTCACAGTGCCCACATTTAAATGGCATTGCGCCGAACACCAGATAGGCAAGGAGCACTTAGGCAGACTCCGGGAAGGCTTTTAGGAACCCCCATTTGTAGGGGCGGCACACCCTTCCTGGTCTGGAAAGAACTTGGCGTCCGCGTCAAGTAGTTACCCTTAAATCACTTTAAGGCAAAACAGTTTAAACTGACAGCACATCAAAACCCTTTGTTACATACACTAGTACTGCATTACACAGTTTACTATGGGTTACACAATATTACACACACAGACAACCTTTTTCCTTTTTTAAATCAGGTCTTTACTTCCTGCTTATAACACCTGGAAAGAGGGGGCCCTTCCCTATTAGCTACCTGTGGGCTAACTGGGGCAGGGGTACCATACTCAGAGGGCAATACTAGCAGTCTGGAATCATTCCCCAGGGTTAGTTTGGGCGATGAGCTCGGGGACACGTACACCCCTTTATGGACCACGTTCAAAGGTAGATCCACAGGCTGACCCAAGGACTCATAACTCAATCTCACTACAGGCTGTACTTCTTGGCCAGTTCGTCTAGGAGTCTCGGGAGAAATTTCTGAAGGCTCAGACTCCATCCCAGCCCTACTTGGAGCGGCTGGGGAAACCTCTATAGAAGCAGGGGACCCAGAATCCATAGTACCTTAGGGGACAGGGCCCTCTATTTCTGAACTCACACCACCGGGCTCGGCTGGGGACATTTCTGATAATGGCGGGGAACTATCAGGGCACTCAAAATATTCTTCTTGCTCTGGCAGGTCCCCATTTGCCTCCCCCACATTACTTCCTTCGTCTAAGAAATTGGATAGTTCAGTCAGTCCCAATGAGCTCATATCTTCAGATTTAATACCACTCACTTCTCCCTCCAGGAGCATTGGCTCCAAAGACAGAGCTGGGGGCTCAGACATTCCAGGAAGCCCAGCTTCATCCTCAGGGTTGATCAGGGGATTGCCCCTAAACAACTGACTCAGTTCATAAGAGGGGTAGAATTCAGGATTACATTCACTGTCCTCGGACACAGACTGGCAATCAGCTTCAGCGGAGGGGGTTGGAGAAGGCCTTGTTAGTTTGATTTCTGGGGAATCAATCGGTCTTAGTTTTTTCTTGGCAGTGGCTCTAGTCACAGGTCCCGGGGGGGGCATTTGGCGGTTCAGCCTCTATCAGGATCTGTCCGATTGGCAGCAGATGATTTCTGTGTATAGTTTTCATGTCTTTTGAGTTATTCTCAGGCTGCACTTTGTATACAGGTAAATCTTCCAACTTTCCCACAACAATATGAGGAAGATGATGCCATCTGTCAGCAATCTTATGCTTGCCATGCAGTCCCAGATTTCTCAATAGCACTCTATCCCCTTCTCTAAGCTCCATTGCTTTCACTTTTTTGTCATACCTTTCTTTATTGGCTAAATTTCGTTTTGCAGCCATGGTCTGGGCCAGTTGGTAGGCATGGTTTAGTTGGGCCCTCAGCTTCTGCACATACTGTAGATGATTAGCTGCTTGAACCCCATCGGGAGAAACTCCAAAACAGACATCTACTGGCAGTCTAGCTTCTCTCCCAAACATCAGTCGATACGAGGAAAATCCAGTGGCATCACTTTTGGTGCAGTTGTAAGCGTGTACTAGAGTGCTAATCTGCTGGCTCCATCTAGGCTTATCTTTAGGTTGTAGGGTGCCCAACATGTCAAGCAACGTGCGGTTAAACCTTTCAGGCTGAGGATCTCCCTGGGGATGATAAAGAGTAGTTCTTGACTTTCGTACCCCCCACAAGGATAGCATTTCTTTAATCAAGCGGCTCTCAAAATCTCTCCCCTGATCGGAATGGATTCTTTGAGGGGCCCAATAGTGGACAAAGAAATTCTCAACAAGTACTTTAGCCACCGTGGTTGCCTTCTGGTCTTTAGTGGTGAAAGCTTGTGCACACTGGGTGAAGTGATCAGTAACCACCAATACATTGCTGATGTTCCTCTGATCTGGTTCTAGACTCAGGAAATCAATACAGACCAATTCCATGGGGGCACTAGTAGTGATGTTAACCACGGGAGCAGCCCTCTGGGGCAGGGTCTTTCTTTGTAAACATCGGCTACAAGTCCTGATATGCTGTTCCGCATCAGCACCCATTTTGGGCCAATAAAACCGAGACCTCACCAAATCAAGGGTTCTGTCTATGCCAAGGTGTGTAGGGACCTCAACGCCAGTTCTCTAAAAGCAGTGGGCAGCGCCAGTTGTTGCTTGTCTACTTGCCCCTCTTTATCTACTGTCTCTCTGTATAATAGTCTATTAATCAGTTTCAACTTGGGACCTTCTTTGTATAACAGGGCAGTTCTCAAGTCAGGGGAACGCAGCTTTGACACATGTCTCCCCACGTGCAGAGCCTCCAGAGCAGTTTTTATCATGGGGTCTCGGGACTGAGCCAGCCGGAGACTATCATTATTGAATTGGGGCAACGCACTAGTGTCTAATGCAGAGAAATGACAGTAAGCAGCAAGTATACAGTTCTCAGATGGCCCCAGACAGTCAACCATGCAATCCACAGTATCAGGAGATACCTGTTCCTCCTTGTCAAATTTTGGGCAAAGTGCTCTAATGGCAGGTTCGGACAACCTGATCCAGTTGTCTCGGGATACAGACCTCCGGGAGAGAGCATCAGCGTCTATGTGGTTCAGGCCTGCTCTGTATTCAAAAGCATAATCATAGGTGAACAACATGAAAGCCACCTATGGTCAGTGGCATCCAACAGCTGAGGTCTGCACATAGGTTGGAGTTGTTATCAGTCTTCACTAGTATCTTAGCACCGTACAGGTAGTCATGAAATTGATCAACAATGGCCCACTTCAAGGCCAGGAACTTAGCTTGTGCACTGGATAGTTCTTTTCTGAAGGCGTTAGGCTTCTGCTGGCAAATGCTACGGGTCTTAAACCATTCGTGTGCTCTTGATATAACACGGCCCCCAATCATTGTAGACTGGCATCAGTATGAAGAATGTACGGCCTGTCAGGGTCAGCATAGGCCAGCACTGGGGCATGAGTAAGTTGATATATAATATCATGGAAAGCTACCTCACAATCAGCAGTCCAGCGGGGTCCAAACACATCATTTGGACAGAAATATTGTTTCTCAGTCTCAGAGGGCACAGCTTTCTTATACTTTTTGTGGGTTGGAGGATACCCTTGAGTAAGGTTGAGTAGAGGGCGGATCACTCGAGAATAGTCTTTGATAAATCGTCTATAATACCCACAAAACCCAAGGAACATTTGCAGTTCTTTCAAATTCCTTGGCTGAGGCCAGGTAGTCAAAGCCTCCACCTTACTGGGGTCAGTCTCTATGCCTTCAGTGGATACTATGTGCCCCACATATTTCACGGATGTCTGAAAGAATTGACACTTATCTATAGACAATTTGAGACCAAAATCTTCCAGTCAATCCAGGACTTTGAACAACCTGCTTTCATGTTCCTCCAAGGAGCTGCCAAATACTATGACATCATCCAGGTAGATTAAACACTCGAGTAAGTTCATATCCCCCACAGCACGCTCCATCAAGTGCTGGAATGTAGCCGGGGTGCCTGAAATCCCTTGGGGCATCTGAATAAACTTGTAGAAGCCTAATGGGCAAATGAAAGCAGTCTCCTCTCGATCCTCCAGAGCCATCGGGATCTGGTAGTACCCCCTGCGAAGGTCTAACACTGAGAACCATTTACTACCATTTAGACAGTCCAAGGCATCCTGAATGCGTGACATGGTATACTGATCTGGTATGGTTCACCTGTTTAAAGTGCAGTAATCTACACACATCCGAACAGTTCCATTCTTTTTCCTCACTACTACAACAGGTGAAGCATAGGGGCTTCTAGACTCTGGTATCACCCCAGCCGAGCATCTCCTGCAGGTGTCGTCTCACATCATCTATATCAGCAGGGGCCAGGCATCGAGATCGCTCATGGAAAGGTCACTCATCCTGTAGACGAATGTGGTGCTCAGCTCCTTGCACACATCCTACATCCCACTCCTTCAAGGAAAACACCTGCTCCCTCTGAGCAAGCCTTTCACTAATCCTTTTCTTCCATTTTGCTGGCAGTGGGGAGTCACCAAAATCAAACAAATTGGGGGTCACTCAGCCACTCCTCCTGGAAGTCTTGTTGCTGGACAGAACAGCAGTATCCGCACAGTGCACCATAGCCAGAGTGCAACCTTGCTTCACTCGAATCTCTCGATCAGATACATTGTGCACTTGAACCATTACTCTTCTGACAAAAGCATGGGCTCTAGCAGGCAAAATGCTGGGTTTAACCAGCAACCCCTCTGGCAATTTTCCATCGCCTGGTGCATCCAGCATCAATATTTTATTCTTAACATCCTTCTTAATCTGGACCTCTCCTTGGAGAACACACTGGGTATTCGGGGCTAGCAGCAAAGACTCTGGATCCTTCTTCCAGACAATACCCACCAGGCCTTCGGGTTCCGCCTGGCTGGTCTTTCTCTGGGTTTCGTAGGCCTTCTGAATCAAGGCTGGAATTCTGAGAGCTCGCCCAGTCCTGGACCTCTGTTTTTCGGAGCACAGCTGCACTAAACAGCCAAACATATGAGCACTGGTTCTGATCAACAAGGGCACCCCATGATACAGTCCAGTAGGGGGACACACTAATGCCAAGGTCTCCACTTGCTCGGCCACCCCAGCCACAGAAGTAGGAAAAGATAACCAGATCCAGATATTCCCAGAGTAGGGGTAGGCTTTATCGCTCAGTCCCCAAACATGTAGTCCATCTAACGGCTGCAGGGGCACCTCAGGCAAATGCTTCCGATACCAGTCCTGAAACATAATGGTCACTTGAGAACCACTGTCTAACACAGCCCGGGTGTGTACTCCATTCACTCTCACTGTGGTTTCCATCGAGGGACCCACCTTATCAGACCATTCAGGGGGCATGTTTTTGGAGGTTACTTGGGCATTGGCCTGGGTGACAAAACTCTTCCGAGTAGGCCCCCCTTGGGGTCGGGTATAGGCCTTGTGATGCCAGGCTACTAGTCTGCTATTGACCCTCCTCAAGTTCTCTAGTAACCTGCACTCAGTCTGAAAGTGTCCATCCTCCCCACAATGGTAGCAGAACTTAGTATCTTGGGGGTCTTTGTTGAGCGGGGGATATCTCGCCGGCCTGGCGGCGTCGGGGGTTCTGGAAGGCTCCTCTTGACTAGGTTGTTTGTTTCTGGCTAACTCAGGCCCCCCAAATTTGGAGGGGTGGGCAGCAGTTTGTTTCAATTCTTTCACCATTTCCCGTAAGTCTCTAATCTTGGCCTTCAAATCACTCTCCACCCAGGGATCAGAGGAAACAGCATGCACCCCCACTCTACCCTGGGCCTCTGGGGGCACAGGAAAGGCATCAGGTCCCTTGTTCAATCCCCTCGAGGGGTGGGTCTCATCGGGTTCACTGGGCTCAGGGGTCTGGCATATATTCACGACCTTCACATAGGGTTCCCACCCCTCTTCATCAGTCTCAACTTCTCAAATCTCTCTCATCAATTGGCTGTATTCGGGAGGGGCAGCCCGTCAGTCATGTGGTTTGAGCTTCAACAATATCACACTCGAAAACCTGGCAGATTTCAAGATATGATCTAGGTGGACCTGATTTAAAGCAGGGGCAGTTATCCCCCCGATTTTGATAAGCTTTTTGCTGTGCCCTTTCCACTCTGGTAACAAAGGCTGACAGTTTCTCATTGTTCCACTGTTTAGCTGACTTGAACTTCCACAACAAGTCTTCCCTAGTTTCTGTACTCCCAAACACCCTCTCCAAGGCAGAAAGGTACTCTACTGCAGTGGCTTCGGGGCTAGTAGCCTGCAAGAAATGGATGGCTTCCAAAGCTGGGCACCTCAGGCTCTCCATCAGTCTCTTTTGTTTCTCCCCCTCAGAGCACTGCCACTCTTGGACTAAAGGGGTAGCATAGTCCATCCAAGTTTTAAAATCATCTTCTCCTACGGGCACAGGCACAGTACCAGAAAAAAGTTTCAATCTCCGACAGGATTCTAACTGTATGGGGGAACAACTATAGGTGGTGAAGCCAGAATGGAACTCTTGGAGGATCCGGGAGATGTACCCGGGGATGATTGGGGGGTGGGATTACTGGAAAGGTCTTATACCTGTAGTAATTCCTGAGTGGCCCTCCCTTCTGCAGCTAACAGTTTAAGCAATTTATCTTTGAAGCTATTAGTCTTGGGGGACCCCCCTGGGGTGACTGAACCACTCCGGACATGAATGTCCCTCCACTCCCTGGGAGCACCTTCCGGGTAAATCACCAGGGACACCCTCTCTGGGTCTATAATTATACTGAATAACAGCAGCACCTGTAAGGTCTGGTCAAGTAGGTCGGCCATTCGCCCCTTCACCTCGACCTTGCCTAAACATTTAACACGCTCAACTGCAGAAACAAGATCAGCATTCTTTATCCTCAGAGGTACATCCAGTAGTAACTCAATTTTCTGGGAATCCAACTCTTCAGCTTCACCCCACCCCATCAGTTTATGCACCATCGTCTTAACAGGGTCTAACTTAATTTTAGTCGTGATATCCCCCTCCAGTTTTTTCTTTGGTTTGGCCATGTTGAGGTAGTTCGTCTATTCGGCCACTAGGGGACCCTAATCCCAGTGGTGCCTCCAAAATGTAACCCCCAGGGGGTGCTATCCCAAGGGCTACTACCACTGCCTGCTTCGCCACTAGCAGGTTGAGGGGCCTGGATCCAATTGCGGGTGCCTCCACCCAGAGGTCTGGGTTGGAACAGTCAAACAAAACTTGGTCACAGCCCTCTGGGCCACTGCAACCTCCCTTTCCTTCCTCTAGTGGCCCACGAACACTTCTCACCCAATGGTTACGACTTACACTTACCCCCAAAGTGGAATGACCAACTTGGTGCCGAGGACCCCCTGTAAAATAAGATACAGTGACACAATAATCTATGCACAAAAAGGGAGCACAAATATACAGTTCAGACAGTGTACCTTGCAAACAACAAATCTGATTTATTGAGGGGGAAGTAACAAAGGTGGGGGAAATCAGGTTGATTAGCTTAACACTGTACTATATCAGGGCACTGTACACAGGCCAGACCTATAAGTCACTGTCTCTGGGTACCCAGGCAATAAGAGGCTAGCCTAGTCGGTGCAGCTGGTTGGAGCCCTAATGGAGAAAGCAAGTATTCGAGACCTAAATTGGTTAATCAGAGCCAGCAGGCTCAGTTCATGCAGCCAGTGGGGTGACCAGACTTGCTATCAACAGCTAACAGGGAGCTACCCTGATTTAGTACTTACAACTCCTGCAGAAAGATCCCTCTCACACCACTTGCAGGATATAGCCTGTGATCCACACTCTTTACCACACATTTATATGTAGAACAGAGGGGTACCATACCAGGCAGCTGCTTTAGACTCCCGACGACTTTCACTGCACAAATCGGGTAATGCAATGCAGCTTCACTTGTCCTGACAGGCCGAGCGTGATTGAAGCTGATTCTCCAGTCCTCTACAGGGTGAGCCTGGTAGGTAGCTGTAATCGTACAGCCTTCTCTGTCTGCACTCCTCCACAGATCTTGTCCACTCCTTACGGTGATTCTGCCACCTGACTTCTTGGCCTGCACACGCGCTTCCCGCATGAAAACTTGCACAGCGCAGGAGCCAGAGATCCTTCTACCTTCACGATCACCAACGACTCTGGCCCTTGGCAGTTTGGGCCGGGAATCATAGTACGGCTGCCACCTGATTCCATTGGAGGGCTGCATATGCCAGTCACTCAATACTACCCTCATTGGTGCAAAAAGGCGCCATAATTCAGAACTTCACTTCCCAAAATTACTGGCTGTATCCCCTATGGCCAGCCAGCTCCAAAGAGAGTCCTGATTCTGGTTGGTCGCTCAATACTCCATTTTAGGTGCCCTTCCCTTCCGATTGGATCCAAGAGGCAGTTCTGATCCAAAATGGAGGGGCAGAATACACGAAGTCCCAGCTGCAAGGGAAACAGATTAAATAAACAGCAATTTTACTGCCACGCCACATTTGTTCCAGAAAACAGTTACATCCTTCAATAATGCTCCCTCTGCTCACTTAGCGATGGCAGAAACGGAGCGATTCAAACAGCGGCTCAAGTGGGAGTCGAGCAGCAAACCCACAGTCCCCCCTTGCAAACTAATAAAGTCTGCAAGCAGGCAGCTCTTAAAGACACAGTACCAGAGGCTCTAAAAGCACTCACAGTGCCCACATTTAAATGGCATTAAGCCGAGCGCCAGATAGGCAAGGAGCACTTAGGCAGGCTCCAGGAAGGCTTTTAGGAATCCCCATTTGTGGGGGGGGCACATGTAGATGACTTTAAGAAACTATTCCTGCCACCTGGGGGTGTTCCTTCCTCAAAATCCCTTCCCACTCCAGCACCTGTTACTGCCCTGCCTTCTGTGCCCATGCCAATGATGGCCCCTATATCTGTACCTGCCATTAGTCATGACTCCTACCAAAGACTGAGAATCTTCTCAGGTGCCCTCCCCGCCCCTCAGGGGAAGGATGACTGGGAGACCTGGATCGACTGTGTTGCCCCGTTGGTACCTGAGTGGCAGTGTGCGAAGGCTGAGAAGCGGAAAAGAATCATAGAAAGTTTGAGGGGCCCTGCCATTGAAGCCATTACATTTTTGAGGTCCACAAACGCTGATGCATCTGCTCAGAAGTATCTATCTGTACCTGAAGGCAATTTTGGAAGCATTGAGTCAGAGGAGACTTTGATGTGGAAATTTCAAGGTACCAAACAATGTAAGGGGGAACGTTTGTCTGTGTATGTTACTTACCTAGAAAGAGCTCTGCAGAAAGCTTACCGGAAAGGTGGGGTAACCACCAGTGATTTGAACCGTGTGAGATTGGGGCACATACTGCAACATGCCAAGCATTCTAAACTACAGATCATCCAGTTAAGGCTCCAGGATAGGAGCGGTAACCCACCTGACTACTGTGACTTGATGAAAGAAGTCCAGGAGGTAGAAGATGAAGAGGGAGATTGTAATTATGGGGTGAGTGCAGCCCAAGTGATCATAGCACCAGAAGGCCCTTCCAAAATGGAGACCACTAAGAGTGTCCCGCTGTGGGCTAAACAGTGGGGGGAGGAGTTGCTGAAGGAAGTCAGAAAAGTACAACTAGGTGTGGTCGCTGAGGTATCCCCTGCTGACAGAGACCCTGGCCCCTGTCAGGACGTGACTGCTATGGGTGTGGAGGTGCACCCTCAGGCATCCTGTACTGAGGGTGGCTTCTCGGCTGAGCTCAAGGAATTAACTGCCACCCTAAAGGAACGTTTGAGACATGGTACACTACCAGCAGAAGTCAGATCACAATCTGGAGACCACGTGATGCAGTTTTCCAACTAGCAGCCTCCCGAGATAGCTCCAGCAGTCCGACCACCTATTTCGTCCAAAAACCTCTTTTAACTTACATTCTACAAGAATATTTTTTCATCTTTGACTACTTAAATACCCTCCCTTCTTCTGCACCACAGATTGTATGAGTGGATGGAAGAAATTATGAAGAAATCCCCACTTAAGCATACGCCGCCTTCTACCCCTGAAAAGGCACCTAAGAAATCGAGGGCCACTGGAATGGCTAGTTCGCCGGGCGCTACATCTTCGGACCCTGATTCAGAACCGCTTACCTTGGCCCACTTTCTTGAAGAGTTTAATCCATTTCGGTCCAAACTCAGATAAATTACAGAAGAAATTAAATCCATGGCTCAGGCCATTGAGGACATCTCTACCCGTACTTCAGACACGGAAGCTCGTCTTCACTCCAATGAACGTAAACAGCAAAAAATGGAAACAATTAACTACGGACCATCAACGCCTCAAAAGTCTAGAAAATAAAGTGGGAGATCTTGAGGGTCACAGCCGGCACAACAACGCCGTGCTAATTGGGCTACCGGAGAAAGAAGAAGGGCCTGATGCCATTGGCTTTATTCAAAAATTTATAGTATCAGTAGCGGGGCTTTCTCACTTCGGCGATAAATATATCATTGAGTGTGCCCACCGTGCCCTTCACCCTCCTCCAGCTCCTGTGGCTCCCCCCATACTTTTATCTTTCGCTTTCTTAATTACCAGGATCGTCAATATTTTATTACAAAACTCAAAGGGCTCCAAGAAATTAAATGGGTAGATGTGAAAGTCCGGGTTGTTCAGGATTTGTTGCTTTCTGTGAGGCAAAGAAGAGCCTCTTTTCATCATCTGGTGGTTAAATTAATTGCTGCAGGGATTGAATTTAGGATGGGCAACCTGGCAAGATTCCATATTCTCATATCTGGCAATTGGTCTACTTTTGAAGATGTAGAAACCGCCACAACTAGCCTTAACACTTACTTTCCTGACCTATTCCGTGATCATTGATAATATGTTTCGCAACCCTGGTGGAAAGTGCTTTTTATCTTATTGGGGTGCCATGGGGATACCTGAGGTTTCTCCATTTTTTGCCCTCTGATTTGCTAACATCGAGTGCCTCCTCATTTCATTCAGTTTGCAGCCCTTTAAGTTTTTTGTTGTTTTGAGGATGGGGAAAAATATTCGCTTTAAGCAGCTGGATAAAGAGTTCTTTGGATTATTTTTGTTGTTTGTTTTCGATTTCCTGTGTGTTCTCATCCTCGCAGCACATCTGGTGAGGGCTTCAAATACAGGTTTTCCTGCTTGTCTTTGAGTGAATAGTGAATCGGATACGTGGCAGTTGCGATACTCGTTTTTCGGCACTAGAGGGAGCTTCAGTCCGCTTAATGGTTATTTCCTCTATTACCAGATGAGCAGCACATATAAATACTCTGCTAGATTCACACCTTGTATTTTTTGGCTGTCAATTGTGGAATCTCTTCTTCTACGAGGGTGTAGTATGCCTTTTTTTTTACCTATCTAAGTGCAGGACATTTTGGTTAACTAGACACATAACAAATGCCTTGATTTTTGGTTTTTTCTGCCTTATCCCCTAATAAAATTTTTGTAGAAGGAGAGTTTTGAACTGTAGATTACCTCTGATTGACTGTATTCTTTTTTACTCTCCAGTTTATGCAAATGAAGGTACTTGCAGACCTAGGATGTTTATTATCTATGTTATGTAGTAATATTTCTCATTAAGCTTTTTTGGTGTTTTCTCCAGTTTGATATTTTAATTCCTCATAATATTTGTAAGTTTACCACAGTTTTTGTAAAAGTAATGACTCTCTGTGCTACTAGGAATTTATAGTATGTTTGTAGGTTTTATATGTTAGGACTTTAATTATGGTGGGATGGTTAGGGTGGCTGGAGGGGGTGGTTTGGGTTTGGTGAGCTGTTTGCTGGGACCATAGTAGTAGGGAGGGAGGTGGGTTGGGTATTCATGATCGCTGTTTAATGTTTACATTTGTCATTTTGTGTTATTTGTGATATTGGGGCTATGTGGTTATGGGAGTTGGGAGGGTTGGGTCTGGGTACTTACAATACAGTGGCACGGATACTATCTGCTTTTCTAAATCAGTGGATCATTATGATATTCCCATATATTCCCTTTTCCCCCTTTTATTTACCTCTGATTACCATGACTTGCCAATTAAATTTGCTACTTGGAATGTGAAAGGTCTCATGCAACAATTGACGCAATACAAAATTCTGAAACATTTGGCATTACTATCTACAGAAGTTATTTTTATACAGTAATCTCATTTGTTAGAATCTGAAGCTCTCCGTATGCGGAGACAACAAGTGGGTCATGTCTTTTCCTCAGGGGGTCCTGATATTGATATCTAGGAAAGTACCCTTTACACTTATTCAATTACTTAATGATCCACAGGGCAGATATGTTTTCATTCATTGTCTCTTATATTCCACAGAACTGTTGTTGGGAAGTGTATATGGACCTAATATAGATTCTCCAGGCTTCTTCACACAGCTCGTCAATGTTTTAACCCCATTTTTATCATTACCCATAATTCTGGGAGGTGATATGAATATTGTATTTGACCCTACGCTAGATCGTTCCTCTGGCCTTCGTAGAGGTCTTTCACCAGCCCAACGGACCTTTCGGGAGCTTATTGATAATCTGAGTCTATGTGATGTATGGCGAGTCCTTAATCCCACTGAGCGGGGATATACCTTTATTTCCCCAGTCCATAAGACTACATCTCGAATTGACTACATATTTATATCTCAAACTCTGTTGGCCGGAGTTTTTGAGGTATCCATTCAACCTGGCCCACCTTGTGATCACTCATTAGTAATCTGCCATCTATCCTTGTCTTCTCTCCCTAGTAGAACCACATGATGAAAACTTAATAACCAGCTGTTGAAGGATCCTGCAGTGATCACCACTCTCACTAAGCACATCGAACAGTTTATCGATTTTAATGTTGGATCCATATCTAGACCTGATTTATTATGGTGTGCTTTCAAGGCATATATTAGAGGGGTTTTGATTAGTCTTTCCTCTCAAAGAAAGAAGAAGAAGGAACAGGAATTGTCTACCCTGCTCACTTAGATACACCTTCTTGAGGCACATTTGTCTCCCTTCTCTCCGGAGGATGTAAGATTAAAATTATCCAAATTAAAAGATGCATATTTAGAGATTCTTAGAGAAAAGGCGGAATTTGCTATACTGAGAACTAAGGCCTCCTATACAGACTAGGGGGAGAAAGCAGGACGCCTCTTAGCACTCAGGATTAAACAACAGAACTCTATTAAATTTATTCCCTCTATCCATTCTCAGGAGGATGGCACATTGAAAACATCCCCTGTTGACATAGTTTCTGAATTCAGGACCTATTATTCCAAATTATATAGTTCGATGCTGAATCCACCCTCTTGCCAAGAATTGGACTCTTATTTAATTACTTCTAATTTACCTTCTCTTTCTGATACACAACAACAGTTACTTGTAGCCCCTATCTCTTCTGAGAAGATAGTCAGTACAATTGAAAGCCTACCCTCTGACAAAACACTGGGCCCAGATGGGTTTTCTGTGAATTTTTATAAAAAATTTCAGAAGCAACTAACTCCGTTAATATTGTCCTTATTTCAATATGTCTTATCTGGAGCAGTGGTAGACCCTACTTTATTTGAAGCTTTAATTGTTCTCTTACTTAAAGCAGATCGCAACCCAGAACTAACTACAAGTTATCGCCCTATCTCCTTACTAAATCAGGATATCAAAATACTGACTAAACTAATAGCTGTACGTATCACTATTGTCTTATCGACTCTTATTGGACCTGAACAAGTTGGTTTCATGAATGGGCGTTCATCGGTAGACCACCTTTGAACACTGTCACATGTTCTCTCACTCTCTAGAGATGCTCATTTCCCTGCGGTTCTCATTTCTCTGGATGAAGAGAAAGCCTTTGATAGGGTGAATTGGAACTTTCTGTTCTGCACTCTTAATGCTTACAGTTTCCCTTTTAAATTCCAAAACTGGATAAAAGCATTATACCATGCTCCTAGAACGTGGATTACTGCTAACGGTGCAGTATCAAACCTTTTTCCTCTACAATCTGGTACTAGACAGGGATGTTCCCTATCTCCCTTACTTTTCAACATGTATTTGGAACCACTGATTTGGCGCCTAACAGATTGTTCTCAGATTCAAGACATCCCCGTCTACGCCCATGAAATCAAAGTTTCGGCCTACACCAATGACCTTCTTTTACAATTATCTTTTCCAATCATGTCAATTCCTCCCATGCTCACACTTATTGAAAAATATAGTCAGTTATCCAATTATAAATTAAACGTGGATAAGACTATTGTGTTTCCCCTCAATCATAAGGTTACTAAAGGTTCTGTTATTGTGTTTGGCCTTCCCTGGACACAAGACTCTTTAAGATACTTGGGAATTACTATTTCTAGGAACCCAGTTCTTCTTCAGAAACTAAACTTGGACTCTCTGGTTAAAATCATTGGCATGGACTTGGATAGATGGTCCAAACTCCCTGTTTCCCTATGGGGTAGAATTAACTTAATTAAGATGAACGTCTTCCCCAGACTTTTTTATCCCCTTTATTTACTTAACATCTGGTTACCCCTTTCTTGGTTCTGCAAAATCCATGAACTTATCACCAAATTTATATGGGTCAATAAACAGCCCAGATTGGCTTACTTTAAGTTGGCTGCTCCTAAAGATAAGGGAGGCTTACGCCTCCATCATCTTACCTTCTATCACTGGGCTACTCACATTGCTAAATATCTTTGATGGCTGTCTCCTAGAGAGGAAGTTTTTGCCTCTTCATCATCACCTCTTTGGCTTAAAATTGAATTATCTCTCATTGCTGCCCATGGTTTAACCCCAGCAGCACTTTTTCACATCAAAGCCAGTTCTCTCCCTGCGCAGTTAAAATCAACCCCGATAGCAATTTCCATCAAAATTCACTCACAGTTATGGAATTTTCTTAAATACAATCATATACAGGATTTAATGCAACCCATAGGGGGTAATCCTAATCTGAAAATAAACAACAAAATGCTCACTTCCAACTGGCTGGCACCTGTTAATGACTTGTGTCCCTCTTCATTTGTCTCAGATGTGCATACTTGGCTTTCTTCTACTGAGGTGCTAACCACCCTTAATATACCCATAAAATGTATCTTCCAAATCTTTCAATTAAGGCATTTGATTTTGACTGTTTTTGGATTAACCCCACCCCCCAACAGGGTTCTATACCCTTTAAGAGTGAACTGGGCTCCTTATCTGGCTCCCAACAATCGGTCTCCAAATGCTATAAAATTTTGTACAGTTGGGCCTATTCAAAGGTTTTCCTCCCTCAGACTATTGGTCCTCTTTCTTCCCGACCCAAGGCTTACAGTGGGAGACTCTATGGCGCAATTGCCATAAATATCTTTCCCAAGATAGGATACGCCTTACTCAATTTCATATATTGCATAATTTGTGTTATTCCCCTCAAAAATTATTTAAATTTGTTTTTTTATCTTCTCCTACCTGCACCCAGTGTCAGAAAGAAGAGGTCTCTCTATATCACATTTTCTGGACCTGTTCCAAAGCCACGTCACTCTGGGCTAATATCCAACACAATGTTGATCCCTTATTGGGCTTGAATGACTTATTTACCCCAGAAATTTGTGTATTGGGTGACTATACTGAGATTCCTGTTCCTATCAGAAGATATCACATGGCCCTTCTTTCCATGTCTGTTAAGAAAGTAATTCTATGTCATTGGAAAGATTGTAATGACATTGCTTATTCTGAATGGCTCAATGAGCTACTGGCCAATCTGAGGACAGAGAAAGTGATTGCCTGTCTTAATAATAGACCTGAGAGATATGTGAAAATTTGGGAATCTTTACACACACTGTTTTCACTTTAAAATACCTATCTTGTATATTATTTGTTTTCTCTTTCTTGATTCACTGGGTTCACTTGTTTACTTTGATAACAACTGTGTTGTATTTGGGGATTTTTTTTTTCTTTTTAACAGTGTTTGTTTTTTGGGGGGAAAGAGGGGAAGGAGGAAGGGGGATTGAGAAGGGTTCCACTATATTGCATTCTTTTCTTTTGACAAATGTACAGTGTTTTGCTGGATCCTTTCTCAATATTATTGTATGGTTTTGTTAAAAATTTAATAAACTTTAATTTGAAAAAAAGAAGTCAGATCACAATCTCCCGTCAATGCTCCAGCATCCCCTGCTATGTTTTCCCCAAGGATGCCCTGAGAGCCTGTCATTTGTCACAATTGCAGCAAGGATGGCCATATGAAGAGGGAATGCCAATCTCAGAAGGACTTAGAAAGAGTGGTGAACTGGCTTCAAGAGGAGCTTTGGAAAATGAGTCAGTGGTCAAGGGGTGCACAAAATGACCGCAGTGAAGGCTTCACCCATCCTAACTCAAAACCCTCTGTGGCTAAATCATCTGTCCAGGCCCCTGCTGTTGTCCTTCCAGACTGGTCCAAAATAGTGGGCCCTTCAGTGAAGACTACTGTGGCTGTGAATGGTATTCCTACTCAGGCTGTGCTTGACAGTGGGTCGCAAGTGACCATTGTATTTCAGGACTGGTATGACAAACCCTTATCTGATGTGCCATTACAATCCCTGGAAGGCCTACATGTGTGGGGGCTGAGCGACAAGTCTTATCCCTACTTAGGATATGTCTGCCTCTGGTTGTCTTTTCCTGCAACTGTAACTGGTGTAGAGGAGCAAGTAGAGACACTGGCCCTAGTGTGTCCCCAACCGGACTGTATGATGGAGTTCCCCTGTTAATTGGAACAAACGCCCACATGTTTGGGAAACTAGCACAACTCTGCCATGAGAAACAAGGGCAACTGACTGGATGGGCCCTAAGAATTCCTGGCTGAGTAAAAAGGGCATATGACTTACAACAGAAACCCAGTGAAGAGGACCCAGATGAGCCAGTGGGTATAGTGTGGAAACAGGAACCTGACTCCTAGATATTGGCCCCCAATGCCCAGTGCACAATCCATGGAGAAGTCCACCTAAAGAGAAACGTAAAGAACAAAATATTAATGTTGGATGCACCAGGTGATGGAAAGTTGCCAGAAGGATTATTGGTTAAACCCAGCATCTTGCCTGCCCGTGCCCATGCCTATGCATGACGAGTGATGGTCCAGATTAGAAATGTGTCAGATCGGGAGGTCCGGGTGAAAAGAGGGTAAACTCTAGTTACAGTACACTGTGCAGACACTGCAGTATTACCCAATAACAAGTACTCTTGCCAAAAGGAGAGAGTGACCCTGGACCTAATTGATTTTGGTGATTTCCCTTTGCCAGCTGAGTGGAAGACTAGGATTAGCAAGAAACTCGCCCAGAGAGACCAAGTGTTTTCATTAAAAGAATGGGACGTGTGGTGTGTCCAGGGTGCAGAGTATCACATACACTTACATGATGACCAGCCATTTCGAGAGAGATCCCGACGCCTTGCCCCAGCAGACATAGATGATGTTAGGAGGCACCTGCAGGAAATGCTCGCTGCTGGCATTATACAAGAATCAAGGAGCCCATATGCCTCTCCCATTGTAGTTGTGCATAAGAAGAATGGGTCGGTGAGGATGTGTGTTGATTATCGAATCCTGAACCAGCGGACCATCCCAGATCAATACACCATGCCCCGTACACAAGATGCCCTGGATTGCTTGAATGGGAGAAAATAGCTCTTGGTATGGGATCTTCGCGCAGTGGATATTACCAGATTCTGATGGCCCCAGAAGACCATGAGAAAACAACCTTCATCTGTCTTTTGGGGTTGTACGAATTCCTGAGAATGCCACAGGGGATTTCAGGTGCCGCGGCCACCTTTCAGCGACTGATGAAACGTGCAGTGGGAGATATGAACTTGCTGGAATGTCTAGTGTACTTAGATGATGTCATTGTGTTTGGGCACACATTAGAGGAGCATGAGACCTGACTGTTTAAAGTCCTAGACCAATTGGAAGACTTCGGTCTCAAGCTGTCCATTGACAAGTGCCAGTTTTTTCAAACCTCCGTGAAGTATGTGGGGCACATAGTATCTGCAGAAGGGATAGAGACTGATCCCGGTAAGGTTGAGTCACTGACTACTTGGCCCCAGCCCCATAACTTGAAAGAACTGTAATGTTTTCCTGGGGTTCTGTGGCTACTACTACTGCAGGTTCATCAAGAACTATTCAAAGGTGATTTGCCCACTCCTGACTCTTACCCAGGGTTACCCCCCTACCAACTGTAAATATAAAAAAGGGTCTGTCTAAGAACTCGAGAAAGTATACTTCTGAACAGGTGAACCTTTTGGGGCCCGCTGGACACCTGAATGTAAAGCAGCCTTCCACAAAGTCATATATCAGCTCACCCACTCCCCCACCCTCACCTATGCTAACCCTACCAAGCCCTATGTGCTGCATATGGACGCTAGTCTGCAGGGCCTAGGAGCTGTGCTGTATCAAGACCATGAGGATGGTTTGAAACCAGTGGCTTTCACCAGCAGGAGTTTGACCCCGTCAGAGCGAAACTATCCTGTGCACAAGCTGGAGTTCCTTGCCCTAAAATGGGCCATCATTGACCAGTTTCATGAGTACCTCTATGGGGCAAAAATATTGGTGAAGACCGACAATAACCCGTTAACCTATGTACAGACTTCAGCTAAGTTGGACGCCACTGGGCACCGGTGTCTCTCTGCCTTATCAACCTATGACTAAGCTGTCGAATACAGACCAGGACTGAACCATTTTGATACTGACACCCTATCACGAAGGCCAGTCTCCAAGAGTGATTGGGTCAAACTGTCTGAACCTGACATCTGAGCATTGTGCCAAAAGTTTGATAGAGATGAACAGATGTCTGCGGACACAGTGGAGTGTCTAGTAGATTGCTTGGGCCCTCCTGATACCTGCATACCGGCTGCCTATTGCCATTTCTCTGCTTTAGATATTAGTGCCCTACCTCAATTTGACAATGACAGCATTCAGTGGGCTCAATCCCAAGATCCTATAATTCAGCCAGTACTTGATGCCCTGCATGCGGGGAAAGATGTATCCAAGTTGCATTCCCCTAGTTGAGAACTACCCTATTGTTTAAAGAATGCCCCAGGTTGAAGTTACGCAATCAGTTGTTATACAGAGAGATAGTGGATCGCAGTGGTCAAGTAGACAAACAGCAATTGGTCCTGCCCACAGCCTTTAAAGATCTGGTACTGAGGTCCATCCACAATCACATGGGGCACCTCAGTATTGACAGAACTTTTGACCTGGTACGATTTTGATTCTACTGGCCCAAGATGGGGGCCGATGTTGAGCACCATGTAAAGACGTGCAGTTGTTGCCTGCAAAGGAAAGCCTTGCCTCAGAGGGCTGCTCCCCCTTGTCAATATTACTACCAGCACCCCCATGGAACTGGTCTGCATAGACTTTTTGTGTTTAGAACCTGATCGGCAGAATATTGGCAATGTGTTAGTAGTTACAGATCATTTCACATGGTATGCGCAAGCTTTTCCAACTAAAGATCAAAAGGCCTCTACCGTGGTCAAGGTGCTAGTGGAAAGATTCTTCATCCACTATGGTGTCCCCCAGCGGATCCACTCTGACCAAGGCAGAGACTTTGAAAGTAGGCTAATCAAAGAAATTCTCTCTCTGTGGGGGATGCAGAAATCAAGAACCACCCCTTATCACCCGCAGGGGGACCCTCAACCAGAATGTTTTACCTGCACTCTTCTAGACATGATGGGCACCCTCCATCCAAAAGACAATCATAAATGGAGCCAGCAGATTAGCACCTTGGTACATGCATACAATTGCACCAAAAATGATGCTACTGGGTTCTCCCCCTGCAGCCTCATGTTCGGGAGGGAGGCTCGACTGCCATTTGATGTCTGCTTTGGGGTCTCTTCAGACAGTGTCCGAGCTAAAAACTACCGCAGTGTGTATAGAAACCAAAAGCTCAATTGAACCATGCATATCAACAGGCCCAGACAATGGCCACAAAGAGAAATCTCACCAACAAAGAGAGGCACGATAAGAAAGTAAAGGCTCAAGACCTACGGCCTGGAGACTGGGTGTTGATATGCAATTTGGGACTACATGGCAAGCACAAAATTGCTGATAGGTGGCACCATCTTCCTCATGTAATAGTTGGAAAGTTGGATGATCTACTAGTGTACAAGGTACACCCAGAGAATAACTCCAAAGCTGTCAAGACCATGCACCGTAACCACTTGCTGCCTATCGGCCAAGTTATTATTGAAGCTAAGCCAGCAGACATGGCCTCCCCTGGGCCGGTGACTCATGCTGCCACAAAAAAGAGACAGGGTCAACCTACCCCAGTAGTTACAGATTTAAGGTTTCCCCCACAGCAGGCCCAGAATGATAGTGACTGTCAGTCCACCTCTGACGAAAGTGAGTGTGACAATGCCTATTACCCATCCTATGAACTGAGTTAGCTGTTTTGAGGTAACCCTATGAATAATTGTGGGGATGAAGCTGGGCCTTCTGGACTGCCTAACCCCCCAGCTTCATCCTTGGAGCCAATGCTCCCTGGAAGTGAAGTGCAAAGTATTACGTCTGAGGTTGCGGACTCTCTGTGTTTTGTGGAACTGCGTGAATTGCCTGAAGAAGGGGCTGATGGTCTGAGTCTCTCTGGTGACATACCAGAACTTGAAGAACAATGTGAGAATGTTGACAGCCCCCCTTCAGTGCCACAAAGCCTAATTGTACCACAGCCTCCTCGAAATGAGCAACCTGGGCCTCCATCAGAAGATAATGAGTAAAGTGTTGTGGAAATACAGCCTACAGAGCAAGGAGCTGACAGTGCTCCAAGTTTGGACATTCCCATCCATGAAGAGGCACCTCTCACAAATGACGAAAGCTCCAAAGTTAGTGCTGAAAGTACAGAGACTGTGGCTGCTCCCCCCAGAAAGACTGGCTGAGTTGTCAAGCCAGTGCTATGCTTTAGTTATGATTCCCCTGGGAGGCCAGTGGATTTGCCTCTCAATGTGGTTCACAAAGGGGTTTATGTTTTGTGAAGCTCACTGCCCAAATTGAGCTTGACGGCCAACTCCAGGTTACTTGTTCTTCCCTCTCACCATGGTGCCCCTGCCCCAGCCAGCACCAAGTTAGCTGATAGGGAAGAGCCCCCTCTTACATTGTTTAATGTACAAGAAGTCATTAAATGAATCAGCATTACTTGTATGAAACATGCATAAGTATTGTCAATATGGATGTAGTAATGTGAAGTATATAGAAATGTATAGTAATGTAACAAGCTAATGATATATATGTTCCGTTTATATCGCATTTTTGATACTGTGATGGTACAATCTTGACACAGATGCCAAGTTTTCTCCAGGCAGGGAAGGATGTAACCCCCCTATAAATGGGGGTTCCCAAAATTTCTTCCTTGAGCTTGCCTAAATGCTCACTGCCAAGCTGGTGTCTTGCGTTTTAGCAGTTTAAATGTATTGCCAGAGAGTGCCTGTATAGCCTCTGTGACCAGTCTTTATAAGAGCTGCCTAGATTACAGTTATAATTAATCTGGAAGGGGGCTGAGTGTTTCTATGCTCGAGTCCTGACCGGGCTGCCAGATAATCACTCCATTCCACCATTACTAGTTGCACAGAGGGAGCTCTGTTATAAGATGTGCTTATTTGCTGAATATCTGTTAGAGTGATAATAATATTGCAGTTTGTTCTAACCTGTTTTCTTTGGAGCAAGGGCTGTTCTGTTTATCTCCACCAACTTGGCCCGGGACTGTCAGAATGGGCCAATCAGTACTGTTGGGACACTAAAATGGAGCCTGACTACTGGGGCTTCGTGGGGTCAAAACTTGTCGGAATTGTAGCTTTTGCATTTTGGCGCCTAAATGAACTTGAAGAGGGAGCCCTTGTTGTGATCGACAGACAGATCAGCCACCCAAACCTTTTGGATCTTGGGGGAATTCCCAGACTGCTTGCAATTTTCAGTTAGATCTGAGTTGGGACGTGAGGAGATAACAGCTTCAGTGATTCAAGCAAGAGCCCCTATGTAGATTCACACAGGAGAACTGTAAAAGGGCTGAGTTTTGGCCTGCCTGTCTGCCTGCTGTCCCTGAGAGGGAAAATAGAGTTTATTCGGACTGAATCCGAGTTGTGAGAATGATTTAAGCCACTGGACTGTGACCAGGCTTTAACCTGAAGAAGACCGAAGATATGCTGAATGCAATCGGCCTGTCAGGATTTCCAGCCACCTCTGAACTCTCGGTTTGTGCAGAGACTCTGTAATTGTGACTGGATAGCAATCTGCCTGATACATTGGAATTGCTTACATGTAAATGTGCTGTGTGCTGTTAGTGGGCTGTGATTTGGTTCCCCACTGTGTGTTGAACTGTGTATTGCTCACTGGAGGCTGTATCCAGCTCCAACGGACTGAATCCGAATTTATCGCCATTTCGCCTGGGCCTTGCCACACTGGCCCAGTCAGACTACCCATTGCATGGGAAAGCCATCGATGAGAGACCTGCCTGGGGATCAGCTCCCTGTTGAACGCTTGAACAGGAATGATGCCTCAGTGATTTGTGTGGGCCCTATTTCTCCTGGCACCCAGCTCAACAACCTGCAGTCTCAATTTCATCCTGCCTGTGTCCTGTATTGGGTTTCATGAATAAACATCAGGGTAGCTCCCTGCAACAATAGTTAAATCTAAAGTGTTGTCATCTGATTGTCTGGTTGTTTTGTTTTGTTTTCTTTCACGAACTGGGCCCTCTGGCTCCGGATTACAAATAGTGTGTGTTGTGCACGTTGCTTTCTTCCATCACAGGGCCCCAACCAGCTGCAACATTACTGGCTAGCCCATCGTCTCCCTACCTGGGTACCCAGAGGTGTGACTGTGTGGGGACTTAAAGCGCATGCATAACTGTTTGAGTAATATAGCCTTTAAACCACTTAACCTGATTACGCCCCTTCCTTGTTCAAGTCCCCTGAATAAATCAGATCTGACTTTTTCTGCATTTAACCTGACTGTGGTTCCAGTTTGTGCCAAAAGTACTGTACTGTTGCTATTTGCTGTGCATAACCTTGTTTTACAGAGGGTCCCCAGGGTCAGGCTAGAGGAACCAGCCCTGGTGGTAAGTGCAAACAGTGTGGGTACTTGTATGATGTACAAGGGGTACTGTGAAAGTGATTATCGTATATTGCTCAGGCCACTAGAAGGGAAAGAGAGGGATTACAGTGTCCTGGAGGGCTGTGCCCAGGTTAGCTTAACCACTAACAACCCTGACCTCCGGGTGGAGGCACCCGTTCTATTACCCAGGCCCCTTAACCTGCTACTGGCCAAGCAGGCAGGGGTAGTAGCCCTTGGGATAGTGCCACGTAGGGGGTTACACAGGCTTTTGGAGCAGGTTTCAGTTCCCACAAAAGGGGTGTAGTCATCCTCATAGCCAGAAGAATTCATTTTTGCCTTCTCCAGGAAGTGGTAGATTCACAGGGTTCATTATATTGGGAGGTGGTACTGGGTGCAGTGTATGGCCCTAATATTGGCAACCCCTGTTTTTTTTGCCACCCTGTTGACCACCTTGGCCCCTTGGAATTCCCTCACAATACTTCCGGGGAGGTGACTGGAACCTGGTTCAATGCAATGTGTTGGACAGGACCGGTCAGTCTAGATAGGCCCCTTCACCCGAGCAATTGGCTCTTCAGGATTTTATACAGTCGGTGGGTCTGGTGGACCCATGGAGGGCTCTCAATCTGACTGCTCAAGAATACTCTTTCCACTCCCTCCCACACAGTTCCCTTTCCAGGACTGATTATTTTCTGTTGGGGGTAGATTACCTTCCCAGAGTGGTCCTGTGTCACTACTCCGCTAAGGTCACCTCTGACCATCATCCTGCATTTATCTGGCTTAATTTTACTCCTCCATTATCTAGCGATAAGGTGTGGAATTGGAATAATCAGTTACTTAAATTGAAAGAGTTACTGCAGCACCTTCAATCCTTCATCACCAATTTTATGGAACTTCATTCCCCCTCCCTGCCTAAATTTGACATTTTATGGGGAGCCTTGAAGTTTGCCCTTCAAGAAGAGCTGATTCATTTATCAGCTGAAAGTAAGAAACAGACCTCGGCTGTTCTTACTTCTTTGTTAGCTTATATTAGATCCCTCGAGGAGCGCATATCAATAGTTTCCATTAATCAGAGTGGGAACTGCTGGAGCAACTCAGGATCCAATATAATATTCTGTTGGGAGAGAGGGCAGAGTATGTTATATAACACTTTAGGGTAAAATATTTTGACCAAGGGAAGAAGGCCGGGAAGTTGTTGGCCCTTCATCTTCACTCTCAAGCAATGGACAGGATTGTTTCCTTGATCTGTTCCAATTCCAGTCACCTCCTTACCTCTCCCCAGGATATTGTTGATTCTTTTAAAACTTTTTATCAGCAGTTATATGCTCCGCCCTCCCTTTCTTTTAGCCCATCTAAATTTCAATCCTTCCTCCAAGATATAACACCCCTCCAATTGGTGGACTGTCATGTGGCCATCCTACAAGCTCCCTAGACCCTCCCTAGACCCTAACTGAGGTAAGGTTTGTCTGTTTGCAGATGACACCAAGATCTGCAACAGAGTAGATGATCCAGATGGGGTGGGCAGAATGAGAAGAGATCTGGATAAACTGGCAAAATGGTCGGAAGAGTGGCAACTGGGGTTTAACGCAAAGAAGTTCAAGATCATGCACATAGGGAAGAAACCCTGAAGCCACCTATAGGCTGGGATGGGAGTTGCTGGCAATCACAAGGGAAGAAAGAGACTTGGGCATCATCATCACTGATGACCTGAAATCATCCAAGCAGACCACTAAAGCAGTAGGTAAGGCTAGGGGGATGTTGGGGAGTATTAGTACGGGTATCACAAGTCGTAAGAGGGAGGTGACAATCCCTCTTTACAAGACACTGGTTAGGCCTCATCTGGAGTACTGCATGAAGTACTGGAGGCCACACCTTCACAAGGACATTAACCAAATTGAGGCAGTCCAGAGAAGGGCAACCAAAATGGTGCAGGGACTGCATCAGAAAACATATGAGGACAGATTAACGGAGCTCAATATGTTTACCCTAGAGCAAAGGAGGAAGAGAGGTGATATGATCGAAACATTCAAACACCTTAAGGGCATTAACAAGGTGAAAGAGTCTAACATGTTTCAATATAAGAAAAATAGCATGACAAGAGGACATAGCATGAGATTAGAGGGGAGACCTATTGAGGGGTAATGTGAGGAAGTTCTTTTTCACAGAAAGGGTGGTGGATGCATGGAACAGCCTACCTCAGGAAGTGGTGGATAGGAATACAGTGCAGGGCTTCACACAGGCATGGGATAGGCATAAGGGAACAATACAGATGAGTATGACTAGATAGGCCATTGATAGAGCAAAGGCCGATGGCACATTCATAATTTAGAAAAGGAACTGGGCAGACTGGATGGGCCTTGCGGTCCTTATCTGCCGTCAACTTCTATGTTTCTATGTTTCCCAGGCTATTAATTCCTTCACTTTGGATAAGGCTCCTGGTCCAGATGGGTTTACCACTAATTTTTACATGGCTTTAAAAGATCAGGTAGCTCCTATTCATTTAAATAACTATAATTACATTTTTGAAGAGGGTCTGTCTGATCTCTCTCTGACTACAGCTACTATTGTGGTCTTTCCTAAACCCAGATGGGACTCATTGTTGATCTCTAACTACAGACCCATATCACTTATTAATGTGGATTTTAAAATATTTTCCAAGCTACTGGACTGTAGATTAGGGCTAGTATGGGACTTGCTGATCAGCAGGGAGCAGGTGGGCTTTGTGAGGGGTAGACTTTCGGCCGTCCACCTCAGGAAATTGTCATACCTTTTCTCGTTGTCCAGGGACTCCCCTGCTTCTGCAGCTTTGATGTACCTTTTTAGGACCCCGATTCATAAGCTTAATTCCTCTTCTCAGTTTCTGGTATCTCTGTTGGTAATTTTGACTATAAATTATCCATTAATGCAGATGATATTCTGCTCCATGTTTCTTCCCCTGCCACCTCCCTGTCTGCATCCCTACAGATTATTTCTCAATTTGGTGCCATCTCTAATTATAAATTTAACCTCTCTAAAGACTGAGATTATGCCCCTTAACAGTATAACCTTTGGGGCAGATGTCAAGCACCTGGGTCTTGTCTGAAGGAAGGACAAATTAAAATATTTGGGTATTTACCTTAGCACTTCTCCCCTTAAGCTGAAGCAATTTAATCTTGATGCCACTGTATCTCATTTTAAAGTTGATCTGGACCGCTGGTCTAAGTTACCTCTTTTCCTGTGGGGCTGATTGAATATTATTAAAATGAATGTTCTACCCCAATTATTGTACCCCCTTCACATGTATAATTTGGTTCTTCCGCAGTCCTGGTTTGCCCAGGTGCACAGGCTCCTTGCCTCATTTCTATGGCAAGGTTAGGCAGCTCTTCCTGCTTTGTCCAAATTGTAACCCCTAGGTGGTGCTATCCTAAGGGCTACTACCCCTGCCTGTGTGTCTAGGTGTACGTTGAGGGGCCTGAGCTCATTGAACAGGTGCTACAACTTGGAAGAATGCTTCTGGAGTAGCGTAACTGCTGTTGGTATAGCCCTCTGGGATGCTAACTCCCCACCAACCCCTCTAGTGGCCTAAACAGTATAGCAGCAAAACATTCACATGTACCATATGGCAGTAATGACTTGCTCACACCCCTTGCACTTACCACCAGGGCTAAATCCTCTGCAGTTGCTCTGGAGACCCCCTGTAAAGTAAGACCTGTAATGCAACAGTTCAATGACAGTACAATACTCCCACCAAAAAGGTACACACTAGCCAGGTTAAATGCAAAAAGAGCAAAATCTAATTTATTCAGGGGGAAATGAACAGGGGTGGTGCTTGAATCTAGCTGATGATTGACATACCTGATTAATTCAGGCTGAACATGCATGCACAGTGAGTCCCTTCTGTACAGTCACACAACCCTGGGTACCCAGTTGTTAAGCAGGCTAGCCTAAAGCATTGCCCGGGGTAGGCCAGTGTTGCAGCTGTTGTTGGGTCCCTTAGGAAAGAAAACAATTAGTATGCACATCAACCCAGATTTTGTAATCCAGAGCTGGATGGCTCAGTTCATTGTAATAAACCCAAACAAATAAATCAGATGGCACACAATGATTGCAACTTTGTTGCAGGGAGTTACCCTGTTTGGTACTCACACTACCCAGACCAGAAGGCAGGACTGACGAGATGAAGACCTCTGGATGGTGTTCTGGTTTGCTAGGGGAAGCAGGGCCCACACGACTCACCGAGGTGGTCACTACCTATTCGATGGTGTTGAGCAGGGAGCTGAATCCCCAAGCTGGTCTTTCATTGGAAATGTCTCTGCAATGGGAGTGGCAGTCTAGGCCGAGAAGGCAGGGCCCAGACCAGAGCAGACAGTTCGGATTTAGTCTGTGCGAGTGCTGGAGCAGCTTCCAGTTAGCATAATGCACTTGAAGGTGGGAAACCAAATCGCGACCCACACAGCACATTCAGCAGACTTATAAGCAACAGAACTCTTAGTCACAGTTTGGGTAAAGTCTGGTTGCAATTTAGCAGAAGTTCTGCGCAAACCTCTCAATCTGTGGCTCACTTCGGTACCTGGCAGGCCGATCACTTCTGGAGCAAGACTTTGGTCCCAAATTCAGGCAATGATCACTCTCTTTCTCTTAAGGCTTCAGATCTCAAACAAAGGAATTAGATTTAAGTCCAACTTTCACATTCACAGGATTTCTCACTGGAAGATGTGACAAGCAGGCCAGCGCAGTCTTCCCACCAATTCTCCCGCGCTCCTATGCCGGAGCAGCTGCTCAATGGCTTGAGCTGTTCACTCTCCAAACTCCAGCTCACAACTGACTCTGCTGCAGGCAGTTCTGGGGATTTCCTCTGAGATCCAAAAGGTTTGGTTGGCTGAGGGAACTGTCTGTCACAGCAAGGGCTCCCCCCTCTAGGTCCATTTAGGTGCCAAACCTTAAAAACTACAATTCCTACAGATTTCAGTCCCACAAGTCCTCTGGGGCAGTCTCAAGTTTAGGTCCCCTGAGGTTCGATTGCTCCAACTCTGGCAGTCCAGAACCAAAAAGGTGGCTTTTATGCAAAAAGTCCAAGCTTCAAGAGAAGGCAGGTTAAACAAACTTCTATACTATTATTAATAAGGCAGATAAACAGTAAATGAACACAGTTCCTAACAGAGCTCCCTCTGCGCATACAGTGACTGCAGAATGGAGCAGAAATACCATTTGTCTGGCCGGTCATGAGTCCTAAACTACTCGGACCCAGCCCAGACTAATTTCTAACGCACGCATAATGACTCTCTTAAAGAGACAGGCATGGAGACTTTCTATAGCACTCTCATGCAGACACAGACAGCTACTGCAGACACAGGACACCATCCTGACAGTGGTCATTAGGCAGCCCAGGAAGACTTCTTAGTAAACCCCAATTTGTAGAGGGGTTACACAATGAATACGAGCTAAGCTAGATGGAGGCCTACAAGCCCCTAATTGTTTCTTATACTATTTGGCCTTGCATTTTACCAGGCTTTCTTACTGGTTGTGGTTGCCTGGGAGCAGTTCTGATGCATCATATGTTCCACAATGGATGGACATAGAATATTCTTTGTGCTGTAACCGTGGGGTGGATATTCGGGCACTTCCTTACCTTTCAAAGGGGACGTTGTCCTGCTCACTACAGGACGTACCTCCTGGGCATCCCTCCAGATTCGTTTGAAGCTTTGCTCCCTAAACTAGATATGTCCATACAGGGATATCTCCCAGTCTTTGTTTGGGAATCCTAATCTGCAGATAGCTGGATGGATGCTCTCTAAGCAATTTTGGCCTGATACAGGAGTGGATAAAGTTACTGATCTCACTCTTAATCAGAAATTATCATTCCAAGAGGCTCATGCTTTATATTGCCAGTCAGGGAGGCAGTATAGTGCAGTGGGTTAAGACTCTGAGCTGCATATCTGGAGACTTGGGTTTGAATCCCACAGCCGCTAAGGTGCATACTGTGTGATCCTGAGCAAGTCACTTAACTTTCTTGTGTTCCCAGGTCGCACCCGGAAACAAGCTTCAGCTTAGTGTGCCACTCCTGGTTAAACGATGTTCTCTTCCCTTTCCCTTCCTTTATATCATTGGCCTACCACCTCTTGTTTTTGTTTTTTTCAATTATTGCATATGCTTACAACATTTTTTGGTATAGGGCCGTGGCCTAGTTCTCTCAGTACTTCCATTTTCTTCCTCCTTTCAGCCCCTCCTTCTCACCTTATATCATTACTATTGATCCCTATAGAAATGTCTGGTTCCTAATGAGGGTCCCGGGTTTATGGATGGGACCAGGCTCTTCCGGCTATGATATCCCCTAGAGACTGGTCACTTATCTGGAAGCATTTGTATAAGTTGATAACATGGAATCGATACCACTCTATGCAATTCCAGATTATTCACAACCTTTACTACACTCCGGTTAAGTTGCTTAAGATGGGTCAATTACCCAATGATCTTTGCTCCAGATGGTGGTCAGGAATCTGGTACCCTACTCCATATATTATGGACTTGTCAGAAGGTTGTTCCTTTTTGGAATTCAGTCCATTCTCGTCTGGACCCATTGTTGAGGCTGATGCTTTTCTTCCTGAAATATGCATTTTGGGCAACTATACAGACTCCCTGATTGGCAACCAGAAGGCACATATGGCTTTGATCTCGGTATGCGCGAAAAAGGTTGTTCTTTAGCGTTGGCTGGATCACGATACTCCCCACTTCCTGGAATGGTATAAAGAGATCTTGTTTGCGTTACAGGCTGAGTTCCTTCTAGCAAGTTTGTCTGACAAGCTGTCTCGATGCAAACTTATTTCGGAATCTCTATACCTGTTGCTAACTGTGTAAATGGGTAGTTTGTTGTCTTTTATCATTTTTTTCTTGACAGGCTGGTGCATATTAGGTCAGGGTTTCTGACCGATATTTCCTTGAAGCCTTAATTAGTTCCTCCAGTGGCTGGGTGGAATGGGAGTCAGGGTAGAGGGGTAGACATAATTGTAATTGTTATTGTTTGTTGTTTAATGCAATTATCAGAGACAACAGAATTTTCTACTTAGTTTTTTCACTGACCTCCTCTGTATCTTGTTATGATGTTTTGATTCTATGTCTATATGTACGAGGTCTTTTTCAACTCATTCTCTGTGTTCCTGTGTTCTTTAATAAAGTACATTTAATTGGAAAAAGAAAAAAAAAAGGAGCGAGAATGGCTGGGTGAAGCTGGCAGCCGAAGGTGAGGTAGGCAGTACCAGGAGGACATTTCAATAGGTTTGACTAAAACGAGGGAATAGGATTGGAGGAGGAAACAGGTAGGTAGGGCAATATACAGAAGGGAATATTAGGTGATGTGAATGAGCTGGGTATGGTGATATAGTGGAAGAGCAGGATAGGGAAGCCCCCAAAAGAAAGCAGAGGTCAGAGAAGGAGAGGCATGGAGGGCAGAGGGACCAGGAGGAGGACAGTGAGTGCCCACCATGGGGAAGCACAGGCAGGATGAAATTTAGAAAGCATAGCATGGTGTAACCAAGAGCAATGAGCGGCAAAGGCTATAGCTAAAGCCGAGCGATGGGAAGAGGGGGAGAGGGATGGGCAAGAGAGGAGCTCACCAAGTAGAAGAAGCAACAGAAAGTATGTTTTGAAAATAAGCAGCGAGCAGGGCAAAAGGCACCCAGAGGAGAAACACATCAAAGCAGGAAGCCTAGGCAAAAGACCTCCAAGAGAAAGACCCCATAGGGTCCCGACTGACAAAACCTTTCAATGACATGGCAGTAAAATCAAAGCACTGACCTTCAAGAGCACAGCAAAGGGCCAGAATGTGTAGCACTTCTTATCGGAAACAAGAAAATGTCTACAGATAGTGGGACCTAGATAGTAGAAATAAGGAATGTTTTATAAACTTAGGTTAATGATGGAAGAGAATGGGTGTCCAGAAATAGCTGGAACATGATGAGGATATTAGAAACCTATACAGAGCAAGGGTAAATGCGAGTGCAAAAATTATAGTGCTGTGCAAAAGTTATAGCAGAGGAAAGGTATGAGACCTACCGGTAAAAATCACAGAGTGATGCAAAAGTCACAGCAGCAGAGAGGTAAACCCAAAGGCAAGAGCAGAATGTGCAGCAGAGTGGAAGGCAGTCGCTGGCTGCAAGGAAGGCCCCCAGGTGGGAGAGCAAGCAAGGCACTGACAAAATTGGATGGGGAGCGCGAGGTGGCAGCCAGCATGCATGAGGAGCGGGAAAAGGTTTGGGGCAAGCGGGCAGCGAACAGCCAGCATGGGTGGGTTCCTGTCAGGGATATGAAGGCAAGCAACAGAATCTCACAGCAGTCTCCTCCCGGCCGCATCAACTGACGGCACGATAGCCAGCCTGGATGAAAGCAAGCAAGTTGCTCTTCCCAGCGGACTATGTACACACACCCGGGACATCGAAGACGTCTATTTCACGGTCCTACCAGACACAAGGAAGAATGACAGATGCGGATGAGCAGGAGGGGAGAAGATGCAGTTCCAGAAAGAGGGAACAAGGAGACAGACAGGAGGAAAGGCAGAAAGGTACGAGAAAGTGGGGGAGGGAGCAAATTGAAGCAGGGAATGGGATCAGAGAACAGGAGCGAGCAGGCGGCTAGAGGTGACCACAAACGCACGGGTGAAGCCTATAGTAGAATAACAGGGAGGGGAAGGTGGACAGATGGTGCCTCCAGCTGCAATGAAGAAAATGAATGAGGACTAACCCAGAGGAGGGCCTTTTAAGGCCTGATTTGGGGGTATGGTTTCTTGCTCCACCCATTGAACTCTGGCCAGCCCTCAGCTGTCTATAAAAAAAAAAAAAAAAAACATGAGCCAAAAGTTCCTTAGCCATTCATAAACTGGTTATCTGCATTTGACACATCAGTGTGCCATGCATGAAGTTCCAGGACAAGGCAATCCCTGTGATAAAATACAGGGACACCATCAAGTCCACCCACCTAACTAATCAGGGTAGCACTGTGATAAACAGTGATAATTCAGGCTAAACAAGGCCTGGAATAAGAAATTAGAGTGGTTCAGGACTCCCGAAAGAGATCCCAAATTGCAAATGCTCTACTGTCAGGGGATCAAAAAAGAAGTGCAACAGTGGTCTGTCCTGGATCAATTCTATTTAACATGCAAGCAACATCAGAGAGGGCTTACAGTGTAATGTGAGTCTGTTCACAAATGACACACAACTCTTGCAGGTAGCAGTTAGTGATGAAAGGATAAGCAGAATGAAATGGGATATAAAAAACCTGCAGTAGTGGACTAGACTTTGACAGCTGAAGAACAGTGCCAAAAAATAATGCACATTTGAAGCAAAAAGCCAAAGACAGAATGTTGCAACTGTTGGATCATGGTAGAGCACACAAAGGAGGAAAGACACCTAGGGTCTGTCATAGTTGTTCTCTTAGCTTTCCTCTCTCTCCTCTTCCCAATCCCCCCTGCCTCCTACCCCATCTGTTCCAGGGGTTATTGCACTTACGCCACTCCTCACACCTGCTCCTCAACTAAGCAATCTGCCTTCTTCTATTGACTTCCCACACTGTGGATCTTGCTCCCCTCCCCCCCTTGGACTCTTCTCCACCTGTGGCTCCCTCAGACACCAGATGAAACTCTGCCCTCACCCCTCTTGCTCCAGTTGCCTGTCATCCTGAAGCCTCCCTGGCCTGAAGTCCCTACCATCCATGTTTAGGCATCCTGTTGGGTGTCCACTACCTGGCTTCTGGTTTAATTTCCTCTCCATCTCTGCACTTCCCTCTACAGTGCAGTTAGGCTCACACCCACCTTACAGGTCTTGCTTGAACTGGTATTATTTATTTGCACACTGTGTATTACTGTTGTTTACTTTGCACTTGTACTAAACTTCCATATTGTACTGAAACCACTTTATTTTCATATTATCTTCTATAGAAAGGTGAGGTTTGGGGTGGTTTACAAACCACCCAACCAGAATGAGGAGAGGGACAGGGAACTGAGCTTGCAAATATTGAAAGTTGCAGGGAAAGGAGAAGTGGTTATTTTGGGAGACTTCGACCTGCCTAAGGTGGACTGAAGCATACCATCCACAACATGTGCTAGGAGTCAAGTGATCCTGGAAGGACTGCAAAGTGGGTTCCTGACCCAGAGTGTCACAGAACCAACAAGAGCAGAGGCAATTCTTGATCTGGTGCTTACAAATAGGAAGCATGCACAGGAAATAATAGTCAGAGAGCACCTGGGTGGGAGTGACCATTGCACAGTGTGGTTCCAGCTGGATATGAGTAGGGCAAGCATCTTAACCAAGACCAAAATCTTGGATTTTAGAAGGGCGGTCTTCAGGAAGATGGGTAAACTGCTAGGAAGGGAGTCACTTGGTGGGCATTAGAGCAGATATGGGGGCTGGACCAAAGCTGATACATCATTAAGGAAGGAATACTGGTTGCCACAGAGGAGTGCGTTAGGCTCTGGGGGAAGAACACACAGACCAAAGCACCTAGCTTGTTTAGTTGGGGTTACTCAGGCAGTAAGAGAAAAGAGGTTAGCCTATAGAAAATTCAGGAAGACCAAGAGAGAGATAGATAGGGGAAAATTACCTAAGGTTGGCTAGTGAGGCAAGTAAGAAATTACAGTGAGCTAAGGCACAAAAGGAGCTGTAGACAGCTGAAGGAATTAAGAAGCGGGAGAAGGCCTTCTTTCACTATACAAGCGTGAAAAGGGACAAAAAGGATGGATATGTTAGGCTTAAGAAAGGGGAGAAGTGAGTGGAGAATAGCTGGGGAGATGCAGAAATGCTAAATTAATACTTGTTCCATCTTAACCAGGGAGAAGGATGGACCAGTGCCTTCAGGAAGGAGGAGAAGAGGAGTGGGGGAGGGGGGTGACAGATGTAGTTATAGAGGACAGAGTGAGGAAGGGGCTGCTAGCACTGAATGTGGACAAATCACCAGGCCCGGACAGAGTACATCCAAGGGATCTAAGGGAACTGGCAGGCCTATTAGTTCACTGGAGTCAAGCATGGTACCACAGAACTGAAGAACAGCACATGTGGTGCCCCTCCACAAAAGCGGTCTCAAGGATGACCCAGAGAATGACAGACCAGGCAGTCTGACCTCAATTGTGTGCAAGCTCATGGAAACCATATTTAAGGAAAGATTGATAGAATATCTAGAAGAGCATGGTCTCCAGAATGCAAGGCAGCATGGGTTCATGGGGGGGGATTGTGTCAAATGAATCTGATTGACTTCTTTGACTGGGTCACTAAGACAGTAGACAGGGGCCAAGCAGTAAACATCCTCTATCTGGATTTCAGCAAGGCCTTTGGCTCCATGCCCAACAAAAGGTTGATCAGGAAGCTGGCAGATCTCGGGGTTGGGGATATGATGGACAGATGGGTGGAAAACTGTCTGAGGAACAGAACCCAGAGGGTGGTTGTGGGGGAGACTTATCTGGCACCAGAGAGGTCACCATTGGGATCCCGCAGGGCTCGGTGCTGGGGCCAGTGTTGCTCGATGTCTTCATCAATGACATTGGAGATGGCATTTAGGGCAAAATGTGAATATTTGCAGACAACACAAAGCTCTGCAGGAGAGTGGACACAGCTGGAGGGATACAGAACCTACAGGATGATCTGGAAAGGTTGGGGAGGTGGTCCGGGATCTGGCAGCTTGGCTTCAATGCCAAGAAATGCAAAGTTATGGACATTGGAGCCAAGAATCCCAGAATGGAGTACTAATTGGGTGGAGTCCAGGTATCTGCATCAGAAGGACCTGGGATTGATGATTACTAGCAACCTGAAGCACTCCACACAGTGCAAAAAAGCATCAGCAAGGGCAAACAAGATACTGTGATGCATAATTAGGGGGATCAGTAGTAGAAGTGAATATGTTATACTACCCTTGTGCAGGTCACTGGTGAGGCCACATCTAGAGTACAGAGTTCAGTACTGGTGCCCACACCTCAAAAATGACATTAACCTGCTGGAGAAGGTCCACAGGAGGGCTACAAAGATGATAGCAGGTCAGCAGGGTAAGGCAAATGAGGAGAGGTTGAGGGCACTGAATACATACTCCCTGGAGGACGGGGGGGGGAGCATGATTGGGACTTTCAAGTACTTGAAATGGGTAAATATGGTGGATAAGGAGGGTCCCTTTAAGCTGAGTGGCAACCATAATGTGATGGCACGGTCTTAAGTTAGGAGGGAGGGAGGTTTAGGAGGGAGGTCAGGAAGTACTTCTTCATGGCTAGGGTGGTAGACACTTGGGATGTGCTGCCGGAAGAGGTGGTTTTGTTGGAGACAGTGGGCAGCTTCAAGAGAGCTGGGATAGGCATAGGGGAAGGTAAAGAGCATGGGTAGGGAGGGTGGGAGGACTGGGAAGGGCAGCAGGGATAGTAGCTCAAGCTGGGGACCCTGCAATACAAGCAGACAAGATAGACGAAATGGCCTTCTTCTGCTGGCATTTTCATATATTCACATATGCCAAAATGTTTGTACAGATGACTTGTTGTGTATTATACATCTGCTTCCTGTGTTCACACCCCCAGGTCACATCTGGAAATGAGCCTTGACTTGGTGTGCCTACATACATAAATGCATACATATATACATACATAAATAAATAAATAAAATAGACAGCATTTTAAAAACTATTTTTAATGCAGTATGATGTATGGGAAAGCTGACAGGATGCTGGGATACATCAGATGGGGTTTCACCAGACACAACAAAGAGATGATTTTTCAGACATTTTAGAGCAAGATGGCGGCGGTGTGTGAGCTGCCTGAGCTGAGTCTGTTTTTTGAGCTGTAATCCTGTTTTTAAACTGTTTTAATTTTGTTTTTTCATTTGCTCGTGTGCTCGTTTCTTTGTTTGCTTGTCTTTTCCATTTATTAGTTTTACCTGCTTATTTGTTTAGTGTGTATTCGTTTATTCATTTACTCATTATTTTAAAGTCATGGCATTGCGGTCTCTATAGTGACCTGATTCAGCATCCTTAGTGTACTCCTCCAAGTAGACCATCGGTACTGTGGGGCAGTCCTGGAATAACATTGGATTTGTAATTCGATTGGAGTTTGCGATCTTGGAGCCCTCTGTGTTTCCTGGAATAATTCCATCGTACTCAATTGTGAACTTCAGTTTATGAGCGGAACCCTCTTTTTTACCTACTTGCTTTGATCTACACTGACAGACTGCGGTGGGAGCGCATGAAGTCTTGGCGCTAGCTGTGGGTTTTGCTGCCACCTGTGAATTAATGTCGGGGCGGTGATAGCGCCCGGAGCCCAGGGGCAGCATATGGAGGATCTTTCTGCTTCCATTTGGATTTTCCTGAATGTGGTAGGAGCATCTTTTTTCCTGGTGTACTGAGGACTGGAAGAAGCATTCCCTTCCCTTGGATTTTTAGGTAGATGCTCCTTCCTCCTGGGGTGGACAACTGGCAGGGTCTTGGGCTGTTTGGTGAGGAACTGTTGGGGTCTGAACCGGAGGGTTTTTCCCCCTGTGGTTGTTGGTGAGGAGACTTCGGCAGATGGTGGGCAGCTGAGATCACCGTTTCCCCTCCCAGAGCAGCCTGTTACTGCTGTGGGTTTTCCACTCCTGAGGAGGAGGGGGGGGTTGCATTCTGCCTTTAGGGCCATGGCACCCGAGTAGGGACTGTGGCTGAATTTGGGTTGTGTTTTAGAGGGAACTCAGGGGGTTTAATAGTGGTGGAGGTCCCTCTGGGGGTTCCTAAGCTTTCTCTGTGGCGGAAGCTATTGCTTCCCTTTCAGGGACCTGTTTCTGATCACAGCCTTCAGCTTGATCCTGAGCTCTGGTGTCTTGGCCTGAGTTTGGGAGTGCTCCCATTGGGAAGGTATCAGAAGAACTGGTCATTTGGAGGAATTTTCTGGTGTGTAGACTAAGAGGAGGTGAGAGCTGGTCCTTTAAAGGAATTTTTTGATCTTGATGGACATCATTTGTACTGGGACACTGATTTATTGAGATTACTGCAAGACTTGCACTGTCTGACTTTGCCTTAAAATTGAGAGAGGGTGAGAGCCTCTCGTGTTTCAAAATATTCTGTGAATTTTTGGACATTTGGACATTACATATTGGATATTTTCATTTTTGTTTGTTTGATTTACTTTGTTTGTGGTTTTCTTTATACTTTATTTAGTTTAATTTGGGGTAGTTTATATTTTTTGTATTGTTGAGTGGGAGTGTTGGGTTTTTAATATGTGTAGAGGGCCTGCCACCACTGTTGTATGCTATTCATCCTCCTCTCTTCATGTCCTCCGCCCTTTCTCCCCCTTCCCAATACAGTTGTCAGCTTACCAGCTTAGTAGAGCACTGGGTATTGTGCGGAGGGCGAGGAGGGGTTTTTGGGGGTGCGAACAGTGGAGGCCGAATGAGCAGGGACACCGTATTGGGGTAGTGGAAACCAGAAGACGCTCTGGGGTGAAATGGACTCTGGAGTGAGGGCGCCACTAATGATGCTGGGCAAGTGGTCTGTGCCGCTCCAGATGCCCGTCCAACCCAGGTGGTATTGTGCAATACCAAATCCATAAGGAACAAGACTGCAGTTATTGCAGATCTTGTTGAGTCTGTGGATCTGGCTTGCATTACTGAGACCTGGCTGGATGAAAATGCTGGTCCAGTTTTGGAAGCAGCAGTTCCAGCCGGGTACTTGGTGTTACACTGCCCTAGGTTGGACCACGGGGGGGGGCATTGCGGTCTGTTTCAAGACTGAACTGGGCCTCGCAAGTCTACCAGTTGAGGGAGCTGAGTCCTTTGAGTGTACTGTAGTGGCAGTTGTGGGTTGTAGAATTGTTCTCATCTATCGTCCACCAGGTGATGAGAAACATTTTCTACAGGAAGTAGCTGACTTTATCATTGACATGGCATTTGAGTCGCCCAAGCTGATGGTCCTGGGTGACTTCAGTGCCTGGGTCGATGATGAACTCTCACAGTTTGGACAATATTTCCTCCAATTAATGACATCTTTGGGCCTTACACAAGTGGTTATTTCTGCCACTCATAAGAGCGGTCACTCTTTGGACTTAGTTTTCCTCCTGGGGATTGAGGCCTTTGACGTGGGTGTGGAACCGGTCAGTTGGTCCAATCACTACACTGTGGGGTTTGGTTTTTGCACACACCCCACTTTGTAAGTCTACCCCTGTGGAGATAGTTAAGTACCGCTCTTTGTAAGATGTTAGCTCTACAGGCCTGGCAGCAGTGCTTGACCTATCAGAGTTTTCTGGAGTGAGCAGTGATCCTGATGCTTTGGTGCTGGCCTATAATAGGGCAACCTCTTCAGCTCTCAATCAAGTTGCTCTGGTCCATGTTCGTCCTCTCCCCCTTCGACTTCGGTCCCCATGGTTTGATGGGACCTTGAGGGAGATGCGGCAACAAGGACGAAGATTAGAGCATTGTTGGCAGAGAATTGCCCTTGATGCTGACCATCTTAGACTGATGGAACATTATCAACTCTATCATTCTGCAATCTCTCGTAAGAAGGCAGAGTTCCTGTCCGGGGAGATTGCTGCTGCTCAGAACCGACCAGCTCAGCTTTTTCGAACTGTTGACAGACTGTGCAACCCAGCCTGTCTCCAGGTTCGGAAAGCTTTTTTACAAATGGAGTGTGATGAGTTTGCTCGCTTCTTTGCAGATAAGGTGGCTGACATTAGGGCAGCACTCCAGCCTGTTCTCTCTATGGGAGAAGCTACAGATCAGCATTTGGTCGCAGCCCCCAATCTTTCCTGGAGTTCCTTTAGCTGGCCTGAGTTCACTGATGTCATGAGGATTGTCCATAGTATGCACCCTACATGCTGTAGTTTGGACCTGGGCCCGACTTTCCTGATAAAGGGTTGTCATGATACCATCGGCCCAGTCCTAGCATGGATAGTCTGGTGCTCCTTAGACTCCAGTGAGTTCCCTAGGTTCCTAAAGGAGGCAGTGGTGACACCCCTCCTGAAGAAAGCTTCCTTGGACCCCGACTGTCATGCCAACTACAGGCCAATCTCTTATCTTCCCTTTGTAGGAAAGATTATTGAGAAGGTAGTGGCTACACAATTGGAAAACTATTTAACCATTCATGACATCTATGAACCACTCCAGTCTGGTTTTCGAAAGAGGCATAGTACTGAGACAGCACTGGTTCAGGTGCTCAATTATCTCCTGATGGCTAGAGATCAGAAGAGCTGTTCCATCTTGGTTCTTCTTGATATCTCATCAGCTTTTGACATTGTGGACCATGGGGTACTTCTCGTGCACCTAAAGTTCATCTGTGGCCTGTCAGGCACAGTCCTCAGTTAGTTTAGATCCTTCCTCACTGACAGAACTCAGAGAGTGGTGTTGGAGACAAATTCTTCCCACCCAGTCTCTCTGTCATGTGGGGTTCCCCAGGGCTCGGTGTTGTCCCCCATGTTGTTCTCAGTGTATATGCTGCCTCTCAGAGACATTGTAAGAAGGTATGGGCTGAGGTTTCACTGCTATGCAGATGATACTCCGCTCTACCTATCTTTTGCACCCGACCAGGACAGAGCTCTCTCGGTCTTTAATAGCTGCCTCACTGAAATCCAGAGTTGGATGAATTCAAGCTGGCTTAAGTTGAACTTGGGGAAGACAGATGTAATGGTTGTGGACCCGGGTCATAGGGTAGAGGGGATGGGAGCTTGTTTGCCTTCAGGTTTATTTCTAAGGGGTATCCAGTTCCCTACCTCTGAACAGGTGCGGAACCTGGGGGTGAATTTTGACAATGAGCTAACACTGCGCTTGCAGGTGTTGGCAGTTGTCAAACTTTCCTTTTATCATCTTAGGAACATCGCCAGGATTAAGCACCTTGTTCTGTCTGCCATTCTGCCTACGCTGGTCCACACCTTTGTGACCTCACGCCTTGATTATTGTAACTCCCTTTACCTAGGGCTTCCTGGGGTTGATATCCGCCGCTTGCAGCTGGTGCAGAATGCTGCGGCCCGGTTACTGATGGGTATGTCTCATGCCTGTCATATTTCACCGGTGCCACGTGATCTGCATTGGCTGCCGATTCAGTGGCGGATCACCTTTAAAGTTGGTCTTTTGACTTACAAAGCCCTACACGGACAGGGCCCAGACTGCTTGAAAGAGCTTCCGGTGCCCTACTGCCCTAAGTGAACTCTTCGCTCGGCAGACGATGGGTTGCTAGAGATTTCGAGGGTTTCTTTAAAATCTTCAGGTGCTCGTGCTTTTATGTATGCTGCTCCAAGCCTCTGGAATTCTCTATCCATCCACTTCGTCAGTGTGCATCCGTGGAGGAATTTAAAAAGGCCTTGAAGACCTATTTATGGTCTAAGATTTATTTTAATTAATTATTATGATTTTGGAGCTCTAATTTTTGTTGTAGTAATTATTTATTATACCTGTAAGTATTGTAAGGTGCCTTGAATTTAAGAAAGGCATGGTATAAATACATTTTTATTATTATTTTACCACCATACAGCATACTGGTTAGACCACACCTGGAGTGCTGCCTACAATTTGTAACCCATATCTTAATATTACCAGAGCTCCCTTAGTATTGGCACACTACTCCTCACTTATGGACTCAAATAAGGTTATGGGGCCTGGATCATTGAACTCTTATTGGTGGTTTATAATTCTAAACAAAGATGCCATAGAAGTTCCTGGCAGTGCTGGGCATCTTGAGCCTGGAAAAAGCAGGTGGGGTGGTGGGGAGTCAGCAATAAGTGGCAATAATTTGGCCATCCCAGCAACTCAAGACACCATCACACTGGCCTGTGTCCCCCACTGACCTGCTAAGTTAGCTCTCCATGGTATAAGGGAAAAGGGGGAGGAGGGGAAATTGTTTAACCAGGAAAGGTACACTAAGCCAGAGCTTCTTTCCAGGTGCAAACTGGGAGCACAAGGAAGTTGCTCAGGGGTCACACAGTACGCAAGTGAGGGCTGATGGGATTCAAACCCAGGTCTCCAGGTTTGCAGCTCAGTGTCCTCAACTACTTCGCTATACTGCCTCCAATATAATAATGATGAGTTACTTCAGATGAAATGACAGGGTAGAGGATGGAGCATTCTGAGATGAGATCCTTCTCACTGGATGTCAGGCTGACTTTGTTAGTCCATTATTGGTGACATCAGAGGCAAGCACCCTGATAAAGTAAGAGTTCTTGTCATGGGTGATTGCCTCAAGTCAGAACCATACCTCTCAGTGCTTCCCCACTATGGACAGCTTGTTACATTCATGCTGTCTGCATTCAAGAGGCACACTTTCTACAGATATGTGCAAAGAATTTGAGTGGTTCTTCTAGCATGGGATGTTGACAATTTAGGATGGGATCTCAGCATTAGGGTCCAACAGAGTTAAAGGCATTGTGCATGTTACTGTTTATAGTAAGAATAACTGTACTTACGAGTGCTTTATAGCGTAGGTACTTCATTTGATCCCCAATGTGCAAATGTCAGTTTTTTAGTGCAGTCAAAAAAATGTGAAGTGCAGACTTACAGGCTGTAAACAAAGTGAAAATCAAACCTGCCTGTTCACTGTTCAAAGCCTAAAAGTCACTGGTCCATGAAAGTGGCCACCTCAGCACTTCGTCCTGCAATGCAACTTTGCCAGGGGGCGGTAACAGACATGTAACCAACCTCTTTTGTGGTGCTGCTTTGGGACAGTGACTGAATTCCTCATATATCATTAAAATTGTAATGGATCAAGCCCAACTACACTACAGCATGCTCTACCAATTAAAAGAAAGGGGCTCTTGGAAGAAAGAACATTTCACAGCATGACAATGTATTGTGCAAACAAAGTTAAATGCAAATAATAGCACCTTAAAAAAAAATGAAAAAAGGATAATAAATGTAGAGAATGCCATGACTACTGCTATTTCATCTAGATACTTCTGGTTAGCTACAGAATTTGTGGTTACATGACTTAGTATATAGGAGCTAAAGAGGCTCTAGCATATTAACATGCAAACATATAAATATATGATGAAGCCAGTAGAATAAGGCCATTAGGTCTAGCCAGTCTGCTTGTATTGCAGGGTCCTCAGCATAAACTATTAACCCTGCTCCCCCTCCCCAATCTGCTCTTCCCCTCTGTCTACCCTTCCCTTGACCTTGATTTTCTCCTTAATTCTATTCCAGCCTCTCATGAAGTTGCATACCATTACAATGAAACCACCTCCTCTAGAAGCACATTTAAACCCACCAGCATTCTTTCCATGAAGGAGTTCCTCCCAGCCTCTCTCCTAAATCCCTTACCTTGGGACTGTGTCCTCTCATGTTTCAGTTCCCACTAAGCCTGAGGAGATTCCCCTCCTTGTCCACCCTATTTATTCTTTTCAAATACTTGATGGTCTCAATCATGTCCACTCTCCCTCCTCTCCTCCAGGGAGTACATGTTCAGAGTCTCCAACCTCTCCTTGTATATTCTACTCTGCTGGCCCACAGTCATCTTCATTGCTCTCCTTTGGACCATCAGCAGCAGGTTTATGTCCTTTTTAAGATGTGGGCACCAGCACCATACACTGTACTCCAGATGCAGCCTCACTAATGACCTGTACAAGGGCAGTATTACCTGATCTCGCCTGCTACTAATCCCTCTGGCAATGCAGCTCAACATTTTATTTGCCTTTGCTGCTGCTTTTCTATGTTGCATAGAACTAGGTCACTAGTGAGCATCACTCCCAGGCCCTTCTTCTCCTCCTCCTCTAATGCAGATACCCATACCCCTACCAGACTGTACTCCGTCCTTGGTTTCTTGATGCCAGTGTGCATAATCTTGCTTTTTTTTTGCATTAAAGCCAAGCTGCCAAATCCCAGACCATCTCTCTAGCTTTTATAGGTCCTGTATCCCTTCTGCTGTGTCCACCTTCCCACAGAGCTTGGTGTCATCTGTAAATAGACAAATTATGCCCTTAGTGCCATCCTCAGTATCATTGCTGAAGACACTGAACAGCACTGAGCACCGAGCCCTGCGGAACCCCACTGATGACCTCCCTGGTGCTGGATACTGTAGCTCACCTCCCACCACCATGTTCTAGGTCCTGCCCCTCAGTCAGTTTTTCACTTCCTTGTTCAACTTCTCTCCAAACCGTATATCTGCCGTGTTCCTGATCAACAACTTGTGGGGCACAGAGTCATCCAGATGCTGTACTAACCATTCCTTAAGCATGGTCTCCATGAACGTACACATGATTGAGGTCAGAATGACCAGTGTGTAAAACTCCCTGGGTTGTCCTTGGGACCATACTTATAGAGGAGCACTACATCTGTCTTTCTCCAGACCTGTGGTACCACACCCGACTCCATTGAACTATAGAACAGACCAGCCGAGGGATCTGCAAGCTCCTCCGCCAGCTCCCTCAGTGCTCCTGGGTGTGTGCCATCTGGGTCTGGGATTTATCTATGCTCAGTGCTAGCAACCCTGTCCTCACCCCATCCCCACCTATCAAAACACCTGTGTCCACAAACAAAGTACAAAAAGCAAAATACAAAAAATTACCAAACATCTTGAAACCTTATATTCTATGTCAATTGATGGATGAATATTAAAGAAGTGTAATAATTATATGCACTATTGCACTTTACTGAAATACATATTTCTGTATATCAGTGCTGTATTATAACATGATAACAGAGTCAGAATCCTGACCCTACTGCACAGTCTATGCTGGACAATGCATTTGCTTCACTCTCCTGAGTGCAGTGGAAAATACAAAATATATAACAGTCCCAATAAAGTCCCATGATGGAATTCAACAAGATCTCCAAATAATCCTTGAAAAGAATCCCAGCTGAAGAGACAACAGTAGAATACTGATGGGCAACATGTTCATTTTTGTAGTGTCAGACCTTGATGTGCAGCTTTCACTGCATAAGTTGCAGAAAATGAAAAATATTTTTTACAACAAACTAGTATGTTGGTGGCATACTGACAGCAGAGAGTAAACCTTGTGCATCTACAACCCATTTAGCTTATTTCCTCACTGTGAACAATAATAGGAAGTGCCATTCCTTGTCCAGGATGAGCGGGGGGGGGGGGCAAAAGGCAGAGCACTGCAACATAATTAGGTGCAACTTTCAATGGTTTAAAATATAGATTTTTCCACCAGAGAGAGTACTGTAAAATAAAGAAACAATGGTATTAGTCATATTTTCAACACAATACATGTTCAAAGAGAAACTGTCATTTGGAAAAGCCTTTAAGGTCATGAATATGACTGTTGTGGGTTCAAGAGGGGATGGAACTGACATACAGGGCAGATTAGATATGGCAAGAATGATGGGGTGAGGGGTCAAGCTACCACTAGGGGGCTTGGCAGTACAAACACACAGTACAAGGCTAGTTGGGCCACATTAGGCAGAAACAGAGCAAGCATGATGGTCTTGTGTCTTTTTCTGCCTGTAAAATGTCTTTGTTTCTACGTTTCCAAAAAGAAGGCAAGGAGCTCTGAAACGGCAGAGTAAAACAACATAAGAACATCAGGGCAGAGTCTGTGGGCTATAGAGGTTTTCTGCCCTTAACAATCTATCCATGAATAAGATACATAACATTTGGCTAAGTTTTGTCAGCTACTAGATCCAGTAAGTTGTTTATCACAAACTGTGGACACATGGCGCCCTCTTGTGATACAAACAAGCAACAAGGGACATCAATTACAAGAACATTTGCTTTGAATCTGCTGTAAGTTTCAATGCAGCTGATTAAAGTGCAGGGGAAAAACAGAGCACATTCTGCATTAATGGGAATAGACCTAAAAGAAAAAGAGGTAAAAATCAGGGACTTAAGAAAGGGTCTACTTGGAGGAAAAAGCCTACCACACATTCAAAATTCAAAATACATTTTGTGTAGGTTTCAGGAAATTTTGGCTACTCCTATTAATTCCACTAAGTTAGGAACATCGACAGAAACCTAAAATCAGCAGGGTGCAGGGTTGCCACTTGAGATGCTGATAGCCCAGGTTCTGAGCCCAGGGCACTGGAGGATCAAAAGGAGAAGGAGAATACTATCTTCCTCTGTTGAGGGTGCAATGACAGCACTAGGTGTGGGCAACTCACAGGCAGGGTGGAGATACGCTAGGCCCATCCTAAGATGCCACTGTGTGCTTGTGCCCTTTGACTCCACTAGTGTGGGATGCCTCTGTCTGGTAGGAATGAGAGAAAACTTAGCCCAGTCCAGCAGAGTGATGCCTGGTACTCTCGGGCCTCATGCCACTGCCTGAGAGAATTACCTGGACTCTATAGCAAGTCTAATTCAAAATGAATATAAATTCATTGAATTAAACCCTGGCTGTTTTGTTGTATAGTCCTTGGACAAGTCTGTTTTGTTGCTTAAGAAGTCTAAAAAAAACTGCAAATTATTTCTACTGCATGGTCACATTGGCCAACTATGGGTTCTGAGCATTTAGAGGTCAGTCGCTCACCAGCAGAGAAAGAAAGAGAGAAAAGTCAGAAAAGGGCAATGCGAAATCTCTTGAGAAAGTCATGAATGCCGTGATAGTTATTTCATTTACCAGAACTGGAAAAAGTCTCTTGGAATTGAAGAAGACCCCTACAGCAAAAAGAGGAGTTGGGACCACTCTACCATCTTCTCTGAGGTGGAAGGAGAGTGATATGAAAGTGATCTATTGAGGCACTGCTCGAGCTGATATGTCTTTGTGAATTTTATTGCAGGTATGATGTCACTGCTAGGGTTGGGGGGGTGTAACCCTTTAATCCTGAATGAGTCATGAGTTACTATGCTCAGATGAGCGAAATATGTCTTTTTTTCTGTTTCCCTAGATTTATGCCGGTAAGAGAACTGGAGCACTTACAGCCATGGTTGGACAATGGAAAACGGCTGAAAGGGCTGGAGAGAAAACATGTTACTACGAAATTGGCTCCATTTTCTTGTGGAAGCCTTGAGGGCTATATAACAATGGCTTTTGCTCAGTAATAACTTTAAAGATGCTTCCAGATGCTGATTCAAGTGAAAGACGAAAACTGCAGAGGGGTAATTTCCCCTTAGAGGTACCTTTTTCTAATTTTCAGTTAGCAGATGACCATATACCCAGTTTATACAATGAACTAAATCTGACCTTGAATGTATGGAACTCATGAGGGCGCAAAAATTAACACTGCCGTTTAAACTGCTTCCTGCTTGTTTCCGTGTGTTGTGATTTGAGTATAAATTTATCTCTCACGCATACCTCTCAACTGTACCACATTACAAGGAACGTTCCTCATTTTACTTCACAGAAGCTCCCTGTTCCACAGTGTGAGGACTTGTCCCACATTCAGTATCAACATTTTAAAGCAAAATCTATAGTGAATGATGCAAAAATATATAATTCAATTAACAACAGACTTTCTGAACATAAATGCAAACATTTTAACAGTGTTCTGAGCTTCCTAGGTAAAGATTTGATTAAGTTGTCCACATTTTGCTCATATATTCCACATTTTGAGAAGCAATGTTCCACATTTGGGGGACAAAAGGTTGCAAGGTATGCTCTCATGCATATGGGTGGAGATTAGAGGAAGCTGTTGGAGGGAAAACTTTGTATCCTGGAGACATTTTGAGAGAGCAGTATGGAAACACAGTGTTATATGCTTCTTTAATGCAAGAATGCCAAGTGAGACACTAAGTGAGACTCTTATGAAGGAATTAGAGTCACTTATATCTGTGTGCTTTGTGTTTGCATCTTTGTGCTGCACCTTCATTTTTATTGCTGTACATTTGTCTCTGGTAGCAAAGGAAGCAAAGTCCTGGAACACTAATTGTGACACTCTGCCACCTGCTTATGGTTATTGTATGATAGTTATATTATAAATAAATGGTCTGTGTATGAAATGTCAGTATGTGAGAAATGTGGCCTTTAACTTTAAAGGTCAGTAGCTGAAACCACAGGATGTCATTAAACTGACCAGTGGAACCATTTAATTAAGACTCCCTTACAGAAGGGCATTGTATTACCTTTTATGACCTGCAAAGGCTTTTGAAGTTGAAACTAAATGTGAGTTTTATGACTTTACAGAAAGAAAGGTAATTGGGCTGGTTCTTCTCATTTTAGTACATAGCCAGAAGTGTGTGAAGAGTCATAAAACCCTCAGATCACATTAGCAGCAGGAAATAAGGAGAAAGGACATCAAAGAGAAATGTTTGATTAAAGACTGTCATATTTGGGAAATGGCTAATTACAGATTTCTCAAAGTAATGACTCACATCCTCAGGGAAAACTATGTTAGAAATTAAAATCTAAGGGAGGATTTAGCTGACCTCATCAAAAGGGGGCGGGGCAGATAGAATTAGAAATGAAACATTGTATCTGGGAAATGTGGCATATGGTTCTTAGACTCTGGGAGATATAGTTATCTGACTTGGAAAGCACTTAGAAAGGTAATACTTAGAAAATAATTAAGTGTTTATGGTAGGAGCTTGTTTCAGTAACTTTCCTGTTTTTATTTGTAGATGACTGTGAGATTTGTGATATAATTTGTTCTGTATTTGATTCCACCTATGTTACCATTTTTCTAGTAAACAACATTTTCTTTATTATACTGCCTGTGTTTTCTCTTTTATTTTACATGTGATGTGCTGAATCCGTGTTTAGGCTGACAGCTGTTAAAAGGCTTGATGGTGTTATTAAGCTTGAAAAAAAAAAGAAATATCTACGTTTCTTATAGAGTTTTAAGGGTTCATTTTGGAAATCTGGTTAGGTGCCCCTGGGCAAAGGATTATATTGCATCCCCCCCTGAAGACAGTATTATCTGAGCCTGTTAATTGGGTATGCTAGCATAAGGTTCAAAGTCTGAATCCTTCCAGAACTTGAGGCTAAAGGTGATTCGGACCCAAAGCAGACAGGAGGGTTACCTTGTCTGTTACCTGTTCATAGTATTGCACTCTGAAGTTGGCACTCTGGGAGCAGAGGGCCTGACCTGTGGAGTGTGTTTGTGACAGATTTGGTTGGCAGCAGTGTGATTTAAGTTTTTGGTAACACAAGCTTTAACAGTTCAGTGTGTCAGCTTAATACTGTACAGCTCACTTGCAAAAGAAGGCAGTGATTTATTTAAAAAAACTAAACAGAACTATATCATTTTGCTTACTGTCAGTGTTCCTACCAGTTTTATTTTTTTCTGAGTGCAAGTTAGAGTAGCTGTAGTTAGGGAAGAATATGGCTTCCAACTACAGCGGGTACACTGCAGACTACTTAAGGCAGTTGTGCCAGGAGAGAGGAGTCCAGCACGAGGGGAAACCCAACAAGCAGAGTCTCGTGGATGCTCTGGTGGCCACCATTGCCCAGAGCATTGAGTCACAGTCCACAACTGAAAAGGACTGAACCTTGGGCGTGGAGGTGCCAGTGTCCAGTACAGTGTCCAGATCCATTGAAGAGGACAGCAGGGTCACTGCAAGCCAAGGGCCACAGCAGCAGGGGAAGATCACCATCATTCTGGTGCCAGAAGCAATCAGGCTGCAGACTGAGTTGTGGAGAATGGAGCTGGAGTTCCAGAGAGAAGAGTGTCAACTTCAGAGAGAGGCAGAGGAGAAGAGGGAGCAGCTTCAGTGAGAGGCAAAGCGAGAACAAAGAGAAGCTGAGCGAGAACAGCGAGAGGCTGACCGTGAAGAGCATGAGCACCAGAGGCAACATGAACTGGAGAAGCTATGACTCCAACCACCAGCACCAGAGCAGGTAAGTGGCCTGGGTTTAACTAGAACTACAGGACTAGGTTACAAATTAAATTCCAAATTGATAGCTGAATTTATAGAGGGGGAGGATATGAATGCCTTTTTAAATTCCTTTGAAAAAGTTTGTATTCAGGCAAATATTCCTAGAGGGTCATGAAGCTTCCAGCCATCCCCACTATGTACCAGGAAAGCTCAGGATGCATTGGGTCAAATGGACCTTGAAGCCAGTAATGATTACAGTAAACTGAAAACTGCACTGTTAAAAGAATATGAGCTAACAGCAGAGGCATACAGAGCGAAATTCTGTAAGCTCAGGAGAAGCCCTGACATGAGCTACAAGGAGCTAGCTATGAAACAATGTCAATTTTAAAAATGTTGGTGGGAAAGAATTGAAGCAAACTCCAGAGATAAAACTGAAAATGCTGTACTCTTAGAGCAGTTTTTCTGAGCATGCCCAGCAGAGCTGAAAACTTGGCTGGAGGACTGAGATCCCAAAACAGTGCAAGAGACTGCTGAACTCTCAGACCGCTATGCCAAGAGCAGACCTGCTCTGAGAGTGAATGGGGTGGGCATGGCAGTGCATAAAGGGAAAAGCATGCCTTCGGGGCAGCTAAAACCCTCACTGCCTCCACCGAAACCAGGTAGCCCCAGGTTTCAAAGGAAAGACTTAACTGAAAAAAGACATGAATGTTGGGTTTGCAAAGAAACTGGTCATATTGCCAGACAGTGTCCCAAAAGGACAAGCAGTACACAAAGTGGTGCTCGAAAAGAAATGGGTTGTTTGTGTGTCTCTGAAAGCATTACAGCCAACATGAGGGAACACATGCACCCAGTCACTGTGAATGGTGTACAGACAGAAGGGTAAAGAGACACGGGAGCATCCCTGACTTTGGTAAAAGGGGATCTGGTAGAGCCTGGTCAGCTTATACCCAATCAATTGGTGACGGTGCCGGGGTTCACTGGGGAGGAGAAAACATTGCCACTCGCTAGTGTTCTCCTAGACTGGGGTGAGATGGGGGAACTGTGCAACATGCTACTGTAGCTAAAACTTTAGCAGTTGATGTCATTCTTGGCAACAATCTCAGACAGGTGATGGTGTGTGCAGTTACCCTAGCTAAGCGGCAAGGGAAAATTGTAGTTCCCTGGAGCCCATAGAAACCACTGTGAGACTGGTTCACCAGCCTGGGTCTTCTGATATGGAGACTAATGAAAAGGGGGTAGAAATGTTTCCAGTTGCAGTTAACCAAACAGCTACAGGGGATTGCTCTGAAGAAAGAGCAGTGACCCATTGTTAGAGGGTTAGGGATGGCAGTGATCCTGAGTGCCCTGATGCTAGAGCTAGGGACCCTAGTTTAGAGACTGAAGGGGACCTGTCCCATGCCTTGGGAATGTGCAAGGAATTTGCAGCTGCTCAGAAAAGTGACCCTAGTCTAGAGAAGCTAAGCACTTGGGCAGACTCTGACAGAGCACAGGGGAGGTGACAGGAAACATAAAGTTCATTGGGACAATGGACTGATGTATATGCAGGATGCTAAGATGAAGGAAGGGGTGATAGGCAGGCAGCTTGTCATTCCCCAGGGGTACCGTGAGCAGTTGCTCAAGATTGCACATGATATTCCCATATCTGGTCATCTGGGAATCATGTGCACTATGCAGTGATTGGCCCAAAATTTCTATTGGCCCAACTTCACTCAGCAGGTGAAGGACTATTGCAGATCTTGTCACCGGTGCCAAGAAATAGGGAAGGCAGGTAAGAAAACCAAAGCCACCCTAATCCCATTGCTAATAGTGGAGGAGCCATTCCAGAGGGTGGGAATGGATATTGTTGGACCTTTAAATACCCCCCAGCTCCTCCTGGAAGAGGTTCATTCTGACTGTGGTGGATTATGCCACCCGGTATCCAGAGGCAGTTGCCCTATCCTCACTGAGGACAGACAAAGTGGCAGATGCCTTACTTGAGATTTTCTCCCATGTTGGGTTTCTGCAGGAGTTTATCACCGATCGAGGGGGTTCCTTCATGTCAGACCTGGTAAAATGTTTGTGGGAGAAGTGTGGGGTGGTGCAAAGATGCATGACACCTTATCACCCACAAAAAAATGGGCTTATGGAAAGATTTAATGGTACCCTTAATTCAATGCTCCAAGCTTTTGCTGGACAGCATGGGAGGGACTGGGAGAAATACCTTCCCCACCTGTTGTTTGCATACAGGGAGGTGCCCCAAGACTCGATAGGGTTTTCCCCCTTTGAGCTCTTATATGAACGCCGGGTATGTGGGCCCCTAGACTTGATCTGGGAGGACTGGGAAGGCAAGCATGCCACCCAGGGAACTCCCATTGTAGATTATGTCCTTAGGTTTAGGGAAAGGCTGAAAGAGCTTATGGGGACAGCTCAGAGCAACCTGGCAGCTGCCCAACAAAAACAAAAAGTGTGGTACGACTGCAGAGCCAGAGCTCGCTCATACATGGTGGGTCAGGAAGTAATTGTCCTAATCCCTATCCGGAAAGACAAGCTGCAGGCTGAGCGGCAGGACCATACAAAGTAGTCAGAAAGGTAAATGGTGTAAACTATATAACAGAGTTACCTGACAGGAGACTTACACAAAGTATGTACCATGTCAACATAATGAAGCCATATGCTAATAGGGCTGACATGGTGTTTGCAGTATGTAGTCCTGGGGAGGGGACGGATGAAGGAGACCCCCTTCTGGACTTGCTGGAAGAAAGCAAGCGGGAGTCCTCTGTGGAGGCAATTGAATTGTCACCCCAGTTGGCCCAGGACCAGATCCAGGAAGTAAGGGAGGTTTTATCAGACTTTGCCCCACTGTTTAGCACCAAGCCTGGACTAACCCCCTCAGTGATGCTTGATGTGGAGACAGGGACACAGATGCCCATATGATGGACAGCATATCAGGTGTCAGAGGCTGTCCAAAAAGACATTAGGAGGGAGGTGGAGGAAAGGCTGGATTTAGGGGTAATCCAGAAAATCCCACAGCCCCTGGGCCTCACCTGTAGTCCTTTTGCCCAAGCCAGATGGCTGTACTCATTTTTGTGTGGACTATCATGGATTTAATGCAGTCACTAAGTCAGACGCCCACCCGATGCCACAGACAGATGAACTCCTGGACAAGTTGGGAGGGGCGACATAACTTAGAACTATTGACCTGACAAAGGGGTATTGGCAGGTAGAGTTAACTGCCAGAGCTAGGGAGAGGTCAGTCTTCATCACTCCGATAGGGTTATTTCAATTTAAAGTAATGTCTTTCAGAATGAAGAATGCCCCGGGCCACTTTCCAAAGGTTGGTGAACCAGGTGTGTTAAATGGTGCTGAGGAGTACGCCATGGTGTACCTGGATGACATTGCCATCTTTAGTGCTGGCTGGGAGGAACACCTGTCCCACCTTAGGGAAGTGCTAGGCAGAATACAGAGGGCCGGGCTCACTGTCAAAACTGAGAAGTGCCAGGTGGCCATGACTGAAGTGGCATACCTCGGGCATGTTGTAGGACAGCGACAGCTCCGTCCTAACCAAGTGAAAATAAAGGCAATCAAGGCATGGTCCAGACCAGAAGTGCAGAAGCACATCAGGAGTTTTCTGGGGATGGCAGGGTACTATAGGAAATTTGTACCCAATTACAGTGCCCTGGCCACTCCCCTATCTGACCTGGTAAAGAAAAGGATGCCTAAGAAAGTTACCTGGGAACCAGCCTGTGAAAAAGCCTTTACCAGACTGAAGGAGGCACTGTGCAGTGCTCCTGTATTGACAAGTCCAGACTACAGCAGAACCTTTATAGTTCAGACTGATGCCTCAGATATGGGTATTGGGACAGTGCTGAACCAGACATCCAACCAAGAGTAAGATCATCCCATAGTTTATCTGAGTAAAAAGTTACTTCCCAGGGAGCAGGCATACTCTACTGTGGAAAAAGAGTGTCTTGCCATAGTGTGGGCCCTAAAGAAGTTAGAGCCATTATTATACGGGCAACGTTCTGAGGTACAAACTCACCACAACCCCCTGGTTTGGCTGACACAAATGGGAAAGACGAATGGTTGACTATTAAGCTGGAGTCTTGCCTTGCAAGGGTATGACATGATGATCTCAGATAGGGCTGGAGCAACCAGTGAAAACACAGATGGCTTGTCACATCTATATGAGGAATGAACTGACTTAGGGAGCTCATCCCATGTGGGGTATAGAGCCCCCAAATTCGGCCTAGGTGGGATTGTGATGCTGTGCCACCTGCTTATGGTTATTATATGATCGTTATAAATAAATGGTCTGTGTATGAAATGTCAGTATGTGAGAAATTTGGCCTTTAACCTTTAACGGTCAGTAGCTGAAACCACAAGATGTCATTAAACTGACCGGGGGGACCATTTAATTAAGACTTCCTTATAGAAGAGCATTTTATTACCTGCTATGACCTGCCCAAGCTTTTGAAGTTGAAACTAAATGTGAGTTTTATGACGTTATAGGAAGAAAGGTAATTGGGCTGGTTACTCTCATTTTAGCGCATAGCCAGAAGTGTGTGAAGAGTCATAAAACCTTCAGATCACACTAGCAGCAGGAAATAAGGAGAAAGGACATCAAAGAGAAATGTTTGATTAAAGACTGTCATATTTGGGAAATGGCTAATTACAGATTTCTCAAAGTAATGACTCACATCCTCAGGGATAACTATGTTAGAAATTAAAATTTAAGGGAGGATCTAACTGACCTCATCAAAAGGGAGTGGGGACAGATAGAGTTAAAAATGAAACACTGTATCTGGGAAATGTGGCATATGATTCTTAGACCCTGAGAGATGTAGTTCTCTGACTTGGAAAGCACATAAAAAGGTAATACTTAGAAAATAATTAAGTGTTTGTGGTAAGACCTTGTTTCAGGACCTTTACTTTATTATGTTTGCTTGCGCAGAGCGCAAGAAACATATTTGCGGCAGCTTGGTGCCGAAGCAGGTTCTGGAGGTGCGGCACTGTTGTGGCCAATACCAGCATGGCATTTTGTGGTGTGTGTGATGTCCACCAATAATGGGGGACACAGCCGGTGACACTAGTTTGGAACATTGCCACCAACTTGAAAGAAAATAGCTGCGCCCGGATGCACTCCACCCCCACACACACACACACATGCACGCACGCATATTACATGCTAATGTGCCCCCCCCACACACTGTATGGCCAACAGGGTGCCCAATCCCCATCAGCTCCAATGTTCCCCCCAACAGAGAAGCGGGTGCCACGCTGAGGCCCACCCAGAGTGGCAACAGTCCATATATCAGCAGGTGCCCAATCCCCGTCGGCTCCACTGCCCCTGCCATAAACAGCCTTCCAGCTGCCATGCTGGGTGCCCACCCCAGCGTGGCAAAAGTCCCAAGCCATCCAAGAAAAAAAAAGAAACCTGAAAGAGAAAACTTCCTCGCTGACTGCCCTGACCCCGCCTCCCCACCTGCACCCACCTCTGCGCACCCTGCCTACCCCCACCCCCACCCCATACTTACCTCTGAGTCCAGCACAACAATCTTCGTGTACGGGAACATGTCTGCACTCTTCAAAGCCGACTGCGAACTGAGAAAATGTTGGTAACCTGTATAATGTAATAAATAGTGTTTTTTCAACTTTGATGCATGTCTCAGGCATTTTTGGGAATTGTTTCACCAAATTTTCAACATGGGGTTTTTGGGACCCCACCTCATGAATTCTGTCACTGTCATTTTGTTAATCGGCCCCGAAAGGTGATTTCGGGGTCACTGCGCTGAACCACCTTTCGGGATCTATTTATGAAATGACAGTGTCATAGTTCATGAGGTAGGCCTCCAAAAACCCTATGTTGAAAATGTGGTGAAAAAATTCCCCAAAATTACTGTTTTACAAGCATGCGTTGCGCTATTCCTACACACGCTCGTAAGTTCGTGAATTTTCAATATTTTCACTCCAGATTTTCAACATTGCCATTTTACCACACCTCCTTACCAGCAGTACAACTGTCATTGTTCACATTTCACCCAAAATGTGTTTCCATGCATGTAGTGCACAATGGTGCAGTCTGTGTGCGACATCAATGTTCGGGACAGATTAAGAAAATCACAGTGACACTGTTCATGAGCAGAAGTGTTAAAATGGCTATGTTAAAAATGTGGTGAAAAAAGTCCATAAAATGACTGTGTTATGAGTGACCATTGCGCAGTTTCCACGCACCCTCGTAAGTTCATGGATTTCTAATATTTTCAGTCCAGATTTTCACCACTGGCATTTTTCCACACTTCCTTATGAAAAGTGCAGCTGTCATTTTTCACACCATGGCCGAAATGTGTTTTCACACTTCCTGTGCAGAAATGCGTGGTCGCTGTGGGAAATCACTGTTCGGGACAGATTAAGAAAATCACAGTGACACTGTTCATGAGAGGAGGTTCCAAAATGCCTGTGTTGATGATGCGCTGTAAAAAATCCCCAAACTAATTGCATTATGGGTGTGCATTGCGTAGTTTCTACACATGCTCATGACTTCACCAGTTTTTGTAATATTTTCACTGCAGATTTTAAACATTGCTATTTTTCCACCTCCCCATGAACAGTACAGCTGTAATTTTTCACATCCTGTTCGAAATGAGCTTTTGCACCTGTGGTGCCAAATGGCATAGTTGCTGTGCAAAATCAGCTTTTGGCTAATGAACTGATATTGCCACTGTTCATAAGGCGGGGGTCACAAAAAACCCATGTTGAAAATTTGGAGTGAAAATGCCAACGAACGCCTGAGACGTTAGGGTTTCCGATCATAACTCCCCACTCTGTAGAGATTGACAGGCATCAGGGGTGTGATTTGAGATTCTCGCCTGTAATGCTCATACCATTCCACACCCTGCAGCCAGTGAGAGGCATCGAGGTGTGCCTTGGACTCTTCGGCCCCAAAGTTCACCCCATTCTCCTATACAGCACCCATCTCACCATATTTCCTGATGGAGTGGGGTGAGCACAAGGGCCAAAGACCCCAAGGCACACCATGACACTTGGTGTCTGCAGGGTTGGGTGTGGTAAAATGGCGTGGCTGTTATGCCTGATGACCCAAAGGCACACCTCAATGCCTGTCAGTCTCCGCAGGGTGGTGGCGGGTTTGGCTTCAGTTCAATACTTCACTGCCATTCCTATTATGCAGCTCTCTAACTCCTACACTACCAATGCCAATGCCAGCAAGCAAACATTCGGCATTGACAAATGCTTGTTTTTATTTGTAGAGGACTATGAGATTTGTGATATAATTTGTTCTGTATTTGATTCCATCTGTTTTACCATTTTTCTAGTAAACAACATTTTCTTTATTATACTGCCTGTGTTTTCTCTCAGTTATTTTACATGTGATGTGCTGAATCTGTGTTTAGGCTGACAGCTGTTAAAAGGCTTGATAGTGTTACTAAGCTTGAAAAAAAGGTAAGAAATACCTACATCTCTTATAGAATTTTAAGGGTTCATTTTGGAAACCTGGTTAGGTGCCCCTGGGCAAAGGATTATATTGCATCTCCCCTGAAGAGAGCATTATCTGAGCCTGTTAATTGGGTATGCTAGCATAAGGTTCACAGTTTGAATCCCTCCAGAACTCGAGGCTAAAGATGATTTGGACCAAAAGCAGACAGGAGGGTTACCCTGTCTGTTACCCGTTCACACTATTGCACTCTGAGGTTGGCACTGTGGGAGCAGAGGGCATGACCTGCAGAGTGCATTTGCGACACTAATATGCTAACATGCAATGTAATGAGTAGGGGGACTCTTTTCCTGAATTAAGCACAGCTGTCTCAGTTTAATCTGAGCGGCTCTGTACAGAGTCTCCTCATTTCATACTACAGTCCTAATTTTTTCTATGAAGTTCCACGGATTATATGAAGCCACCACAAAGTCATTTATTGGTGCAGACTTAACATTGGCATCTACAAAGGGAGCAGGGCTGTTAATTAATCTAAAAAACGATGTTGTTCTAGTGTAATACATTATAACATAGAATTATTGTATCTTTTTATATTTTGTTGTGAGTAAATCTGTTTGATTTGTTCCTTGGAGTGTGGGCACTCACAAAGTTTTACTTGTATCATACCTGGCTGAACCAAGGTTAGTTCTAAATGTGTAGAATTTATTACCAAATAAAATAAGGAACATCTGTTATAAACTTAGTTAAATTTAGATAATGGTAACTCAGTAAGAAACTACAGATAAGCCTGAATTTCAGAGACTGATGCTTGCTTTAACTTTATAACCCCATGACTATTAGGATGGCTAGTGTGAGGTTGGCCCTTTGGGTATATAGCCAGAAGTAGGAGAGGGCATCTGGGTTACTGTCCTCAATTCTAGAAGGGTAATGCTTAGTATGAAAAATTCTGGGTGAGATCCTAAACCTTATTATGTTGGACTGTAGAATCAAGGACACGACCAAAAGGTTGCTTGCACCTGGATAGCAGAAGAACATTGTCTCTGATTCCCTATACTAAATATCTGGAGGTCAGGAACTGACAAAGATCTAGTGGGCCAGTATGGCCTAAAAGGAATTCTCACTTACGGTGAGTTAGTACAGGGATCTAATTCTGTGCAGTATCAATGGATATAGGTTGGGTGTCAGATACTCAAAGTTCTAGCTGACCTACGGCAGGTAGTCTAGTTTGGTGGAGCCCATGTGAGGTGCGGAACTGCACTATAGTTGGTCCCACTTAAGAAGGGTTTCAGAAAGGCCTTTGATGTCTGGTGGTAGGTAAGTGTTCTTAGGATTTCCTCTGCAAAAGCTGACTGTTCCAAAATGGCCTGTCACAGAAAACCAGTTTACGATTAGAAGTGGGAAAAAAGAGAGGTAAGCTCCTGTGCCCTGATACATTCTCAGACATGATTGATTATGTAGATTGGTTTCATTTTATTTATTTTAATGTGTATAAGATTGGAGACATAAGATAATGATATTAGCAGTGCTATAATGAATAAAGGGAGCTTATGCTGATGACCAGCAACATTTCTTTTAAACGTTATTTCTTGTGTTTGGTTTAACTTTTAATATCCCTTGCTAAATAGAATTTATTAAGTGAAACAGGCTATTGAGGGTCTTGTCAGCTCTGAAATGCATAGATATTTATAGAATGTTTAATGCAAATATCTTGGTCTTATATCGTACATTTCTATGAAATGTTTGTATCTATTTTTAACATATGGTAATGACTTATAAGCCGAACAATAAAATTACTACCTACCTGGACTCTGTCGCAAAGGCCCTGTCCACACTACCTCTCTGTAACGTTACAGAGTGCCCAAACTGTTACCGCAATGGTTTGCATTTACACCTGTAATGTTACAGAAGGCATTTTTGTAACAGTTGTTGAAACCACATATGAGGTGGTTTCAACAACGGTTATGAAACCGGTTACGCCTCAGTAACTTTACCGGGCATAGTGTGGACACGTGGCACCAGTCCCCTAGCACAGCATGAGCTGCATTGTGGGATCAGATGCCCGGTAACAGTCGTCTGGCTCCTGAAGTGTGGACCGGTGGTGCTGGACCCATAGCAGACACCGCAGCAGTGTGGACACACTGCACCGCTCCCTGGTTGTGACAGTTTCTATCCATTATGGGGTCTGAGCGGTGCAGTGTGGACAGGGCCTAAGACTGCATGGATGCTGATCTCTCTGCCCATCACCAGTTACATGACCAATCCCATTTCTTAAATCAAGTTACCAAGGCTGCAAAGGGATTGGGTGCTTTGTGGAAGAGATGACTGACTGGCTGTTATTCTATGAGTATTGTTCCCCCCCCAAAAAAAAATCAGGGAGTACTGGGAAAGGATGAGCTTATGCAGAGTTTGAATTCAGTGAACATGGTGAAATCAAATGATTTTTGACATGGGTTCGAAGGGACTCAGATTCCCACTGGCACTCTAATGTCATGATGCAAAGTTTTTTACAAGGAGCACACACTGAGCTTGTCCAACTTGTTGGCAAGCCATATGAGGCCCCCGGGGTGGGTTGCAACGCACTCAGCTAATCCTGGTGCATTCTCAGAGGAATGTCTGCCAAACTGAAATCTCACAGTAGACAAAGCACTCTGTAACCAAAACAGCATCTTTTTGGAAATACAAACTTTTAGGCTGAGCTACAGAAGAAGAGGAACAAACGTGGGCACCAACCAGTCAGCAATGCTGCAGATCAACAACTCCTCACACTACACACATCACACTATACCTGGCACATGGCACTGTACCTCTTAATGTCACTAACTGTGCCTCAAACATGTCTTAAGTCCCTCCAAAACGTTGGCATAATTGTCAATAATGAATAGGTATTTGATGCACAAAATATTGCCAGATATTAATGCTACAGTCTACATAATGAGGAAAAAATAACACACAGGTTGAGGCACCAGGCAGAATTGTTTAATGATAGATGGCAATGCTGGATATTCATACAGTGAATGTCACACCAGGATTTGTCCGTTAAAGATGGTTTACAACATCTCTTGAAAATAGTCAAAAGGATAAAGGAATAAGGTGAGAGATGTACATGTAAACATTGACTTTGCCTTATTAGCTACAACCATGAAGGATACATATGGTTGGCAATGGCATAAGATGGAATGAAAACTGTATATTGAGGCAGTTTAGCTCGGTGGGTTAAGGCTCTGAGCTGCAGATCTGGAGACCTGGTTTTGAATCACACAGACACCTAAGTGCATGCTGTGTGATCCTGAGTAAGTCACTTAACTTTCTTGTGCTCCCAGGTCACATCAGAAAACAAGCTTCAGCTTAGTGTGCTACTCCTGGTTAAACAATGTTCCCTTTCCCATATGCAGAAAAATCTAAGGTTATTACTGGTATTACTACGTTTTGGATTGGGGATAGCAGTTGAAGTGTAAATGGGATGTGTAGTAAACTAGATGGGTTGTATGAAAAGGAGGAAATGAGCCTTTGAAAAATTGTATAATATTCCTCACTTCCATAGAGAATTTTATACATTATGTAAAGCACAGTTTGATGTACCTTCTTTCTTGTTTACAACAAAAAGAAACTGAAATGCTATTTCTCCTTCTACTAAACTGTATAGACTTGGTGCAGACTATTCCTGTAACTGCCCTGTGTGACAGCCGAAAGCTGTGTGACAGGCAACAGTTACATGGATTGTACTGGTTAAAGTTCTTTTAAAATTGCCTATAGTGAAGCGAGTAGCAGTAGTGTAGGGGCTTGAACTAAAAGAACCTTTATATACACTAGTAGCTGTGCTAAGTGTACAGGGAAGTCTCAGTCCTTTTAAGGGCTGCTTCACTCAAACGGCTGGCTTTCTAACTAAATCTGTACAGGCTGGTGCTCTACTGAGTGAGGACTCTCGGTAAGGGGCACTATTGCGAGCTTTAGATTAAAACTCCCAGTACCTGCAGCTCGTAGATAGGGACACCCGGTATTGGTCACCGTACCTGTGACTTCTGGGTTCCCCATCTACAAATTGCTCACGGTGCGAGCAGAGCAGCATTACTAAACTGTATAGACTTGGTGCAGACTATTCCTGTAACTGCCCTGTGTGACAGCCGAAAGCTGTGCGACAGGCAAAAGTTACGTGGATTGTACTAGGCTAAGGTTTTTTTTTTTAATTGCCTATAGTGAAGCGAGTAGCAGCAGTGTAGGGTGCTTGAACTAAAAGAACCTTTATATACACTAGTAGCTGGGCTAAGCATACAGTGAAGTCTCAAGTCCTTTTAAGGGCTGCTTCACTCAAACAGCTGGCTTTTTAATTATATCTGCACAGGCTGGTGCTGTACTGAGTGAGGACTCTCAGTAAGGTGCACTATAGCGAGCTTTAGATTAAAACTCCCGGTACCTGCAGCTCGTAGATAGGGACGTCTGGTATTGGTTACCTGACCTGTAACTTCCAGGTTCCCCATCTACAATCGCGAGCGCAAGTGGGCGAGCGCCCGGAGACGCGCGCAGAGACACGCGCGTGTCGAGCATGTCTAGCGGGAATAGCAGGATTGTAGGCTAAACGAGTAGCGCGCGAGCAGGTTAAAAACCACTATGAAGATCACTACGCCTGTTCACTCAAGTAATCGTGAGCTAAGAATATCAAAATGTGTGAGGTTGTTGTACAGACAAAGTTGTTTATGCTCCAGTCAGGTCATATCTTATCTGTTTGTACTGTTTGCAATAATGTACTATACAATGCTCTGGCAGTCACATGAGTACCTGCAGATATAAGCTGTTCTTATTGCTTGGAAATAGACTCTATGAAAAATAAAATTGTAGCTGTAACAAATGAGCTTCAAGCTGCCAAAGAAATTAAGGAGCTTGAGAACTTCCCAGGGTAGGATGAGGTTGCAACATGGTGTGCATGGTGTCTTCAGGGAACTGGTTGTCCTGAGCATTTTGGGCATGCCCATCCCTGCATCCTATGGCATCGGTGTATGCCATGGTGTCTGTTGAGGGGTGGGGCTACTGACACAGGAGGGGCATAGTCTATGACCAGTCCTTGCAGCATCTGCCACCATGGCTATGGCCTCTCAGGTCCTGTAGGGCAGCCATAACCACAGACTCTCGGGACTCTACCCTTTGCTTGGTCGGCTACATGTTCTCATGCAGCATATGGTGGAGGCATGTCATGTCCTTATGCGGCATGTTTCAAGGTGTGTCAGGTCCTGCTGTGCTGCAGTTTGTGCTTCCATGGCAGTCCTCAGCAACTGCCTGGTCTCAGACACATCCTTCTGCCACCAAAGACTGTCTAGTGGGACAAGGTCAGGCTGCATCAGTGGGCATTGTATGGGCTGGGGTCACAACACAAAAAGTCAAGCTTGCTGTGTTTGGCCTGTTGTGATAGTTGCAGGGCAAGAGGGCTGTAGACGTGCCAGCAGAGCCTTCCTTGGGAGATGCACAGGTAACCTGTCCAGCATTGTCAGTTGGGCCAGGTAGGATAGTGGACGTGGTGACAGTTGGGCCCTGGGTTGTGCCTGTCATGGCTGTACTGGAACTATGGTGGGCAGCATCTGTGTGGCTGCTGGACTGCATGAAGACTGTGGCTGGTCCCCAGTGAGGCAGGGATGGGCTGTGTAGGACTGTCTGTTCCAGTTTGGGACTGGCCCTCCCTGCTTCAGATTCTAAATGTAGGTGTCACTGTCATCCTTCTCCAGGGCTTCTTTGCTGAAGTCTTCCAGGTAGTGTGGACAGGTGGGCAGCAGGAACAACACATGCCAGGATGGCACTGCAGTATCCTCCTTTGGGTCTGACTCCATGAGTTGTGCTGTATGGAGATGACAGGGGAATTAGTCAGGGTCATAGTGTCTACAGTGCTGTACCGGCCGAGGTGGCATGTATGGCCCAGCACATAATACCATGCACCAATCTGGTGGGTGCAGTTAAGAGGCCAGATTCTACAAGTAAAGACATAAACCTAGACAGGGAACACACCCACCACCATGGGGGAGCAGGGACTAAGTCAGTGCCAATATGGCCCATCACCACTGTGGACACACACCCCACATGTGACAGATATCCCACACCTTGGTGCACACACTTCCCACCACCGATGGCCACTCACCAACCACTTGTGGTCCCACATCCCATCACCTCTACAAATCCCAGACTACCCAGGCACATCTTACCATCCCAGGGTGTACATATTCCTGCCCTAGAGGCCAGACAGGCAGCACACTGTGGGGCACAGCCATAGACATGCACACAGTTAGCTGCCATGTGGTTGAAGGGACACGGTAATGATGTCCACACTCCATGTGAGCCTTCACCATGACCGCACTATGCACCCCAAGTGCTGGACACCCACACTGCTTGCCCTCTCCACAAGGAGGTGGCACATGCATGCACACTCACATGTCTGGGTAGGTCCAAACTGAGATTCATAATGACTATCTGGCACCCCTGTTACCTTCAAAGGCCATAGTGTGAATGCAATGGCCTCCTCTACAGGATCCAGGGACCAGGTGGCCCCCCATTGCTCATGGGCCCTCACCTGTGGCATGCAGCTCTCGGTGCTCCATTGTCGTAGCCTTCTTTGTGTGCCTCCTCAGGTCCTGGAACCACTTTCTCACTGCCTACACATGCCTACACCAGCCACCTATGCCATACACCTCCTCTGTGATCTCCTCCCAGGCCTGCCAGACACAGGCTTGAGTGCTCTTGCAGTGGCACATTACCTCCTCCCTAACCTTGTAGGCCTATGCTAGTGCATGTAACTCTTTCATGCTGAAGCAGTGGGCCCACAGTCTGTCACCACTGTCCATGGTACCTGCCAGAGAAATGGGTGCAACATGGGTGACTGGGGGAAGCAGACAGTGCCACGCAGCTGACTGACCACAACCCAGCTGCCCCACACAGCGTACATGCCAGATGCATCCCATGCATGCCTGCCCTGCTACAGCAGGGAGCAAACTGAACCTGACCCATCCATGTGTGCAGTCGGCACCACCACTGGTGGCAGAAGGCCTGGTATGGACAGTGCCAGGGGACCATGTACCCCTGCATGTCCCACAGGGGCATCTGTCCGTGAGGGGTTATCCACTTTCAATGTGGTGTCACCAGAGCGGGCACTGACATGCTCACAGCATGCTGTTCAGTGAGTGTGGCACCACACTGTGATGCCCAGCTTCACCTACGGCCATTGGACAAACAGTGCACACTGCATGGGTGTCCCAGGGCTTCGGCCCCATGACATACCATCACCCGACCATCATGGCCACCATTGTCAGCATGCAGGCTGGTGCACTCTGAAACAGGATGGAGGACACCCCCACTGGCCAGGTGCCTATAAAAAATGGGGGTTGGGGTGTACCTTCCAGAGCAATGTCACTGTGGCAGTGCCCATACACCTGCATAGTACAGCCCATACTGTACAAGACCTGAGTTTGGGACCCACGGCCACAGGCACCATGGTGGCATATTACATACATGGGGATATCAGGCACACAGGCAAGCAGTACACAGCATGGAAGGTTCTGGAACACTGCAGACTCAGGCCCACTGATTGAGAGGAACTGCATGAATGTAGCTGTGCTATGCACACCACTGACCAGTGGCACATGTGAAGAGGCCATCCATTGCAGACACACAGGCTTGGGCAGCCACTGGTCCTGTCACCCCATCCACCTCTGCAGGGCTGTGGTGCTGTGTGTCTGCCCCTCCATGGCATTTGCCAATGCAGTCACAATACAATGGCAGATGGCAACCCCACCCACTACACGCAGAACCCATTGCTACCAGTTGTCCTGGAGGTTTCAGGTCTGCTGTGGTATCCACAGGGATGACTGCCCCTAACAGCCGCTCAGGCAGCCCAGTTCAGTTTGAAGCGGCGGGTGGGGAAGGCCTGTCTGTTAATGCCTTGCACAGCTGCATACCATCCCTGAGCTCAGGGACAGTTCCAGAACATTCCATGGGGTCTGGCTCTGCCCATACTTCCCCACTGTCCCTGCATGTAAGCATGTCCCTGCTGTTGTCTCCCTTGGCTCCATGGGCCATGGACTGACAGTGTCTGTTGGATAACACTGTGGGGTATTTACACACATTCAACCATCACCCATGGCAGCAACAGGCACAGAATGCCGTACCTAGCAAACCACCCACAGGATGGGGGACAATGCCACATATGAGGGCACCATACTTCCCTGGACCACAGTGCTGGGATACATCCCTCACACTCCCACACAGTGGTACCAATGCACAGGGTGGCATATGACACTGTCACACATCTGTAGCATACAGCTGTGGGACTAGAGCAGCACAGGGGGTCACTGTGGGTCCAGCATCCAGGTACATCTCTGCTGCAGTGTCCCACTGTGTATTCATGTGGTTCACAGGGTGACATCCTGTGTGCCCCAATTGGGGGTTGACTGATTGTGTGGTATGCAGTTGGCCTCACACAGCCCATAGCCTGCCATGGGTCCACAACCCTCATATAGCCTTTAATTATCAGGCATGTCCATGATTTGGCCTCATATCTGTCTTCTGTCCAGCTAAACTTGTAGTGTGAGTGTCCATCACTAACAGGCAGGCTGTGCAGCATAAACTGATGGCAAACATCAGTGTTATATTCCGGAATTCCATCAGACAAAGCCTTGCATATTAGGCCACACTGTTTAGTGGACTTTCTGAGCTGCTATGTACATTGCTGAAGATGTGTCTCTGATTGTGTTCATTTGTCATTAAGTTATTGTTGCTCTATCCCTGATCTATTGGGCAGGTGGCTGAGAGGTATGCATGGGACTATGGCCAAGTGCCTGCTACAGCCCTGTATGTGGGTATGTGACCCTCCAGTTTGAGGGCCTTGTTCCTGCTGTGTGTGTGATAATCATGGGGTGGGTTTGGCTCTGGCCATGCAACTGGGGGACGTACTCTGCATACCACAAATACACAGATGATAGCGCACACCACACATCCCCATGCACTCTCTTGTCCACTTACCTCCATTGGTCTGCGGTTCTACTGTGGTGTCTAGGTGGTGCTGTAGGCTCCCTTAAATAGCCCATGTGATAAAGCATACTACTGTATGTAGACCTGCCTGTAATGACATGCTAATGTGGCCTTTAGCCCACAGACTGCCCATTGACCTCATTTGCATACTCTAGGTGAATATTGCAGGTTTGCACATAGTGCTAACCAGAGTAGTGCCTGTACCCATTGTTGCACCATTCATGTGGTTGTGTACCCTGTACTTAGAGTGCAGGCATGATGACATGTTCTTCCTATGATATCACCAGGCTGCACAGACTCATGCATATCAGCACTGCTCACATGTGCTGCATTGAGCAGCATGGTGCACACTCCAGGTGCACATGCACTACCCATGCATGTGATACCTCATGCTGGTCACATGCCACAGTGCTGCCCCTGAATGTGCATGATGCAGTACGCAACATGCATAGCACAACACAACTGAAATATGTTGTGCAATTGCAACAAGGTTCTATGACAGGCAGCAACAGACTTCAAAGGCAAACAACATGTCTGCCAGGCAATGCAGGGCACCTGATCAACAATGTCAGTGCTAGTCCAAGGCTGAAGTGGCAAATATAGTAGACGTAGTGGTTGCCAGGGAGGAAAAACTCCTGGGGGAGGCAACTGGGGCAGTCAGACCCTGCTTTAAAGTATGGGCCTATGTGGGCCACCACTTAACATGATGAACAGGGTTGGCATGTACAGGTGACCAGTGTCACCAAAGGTTTAATGAGCTGCTGCGACAGAAGCCATACCACCTGCGTGACCTTTGGGCCATGGTGACTGGAGACACTGTTTCCAAAGCATGTGAGTACTGCGTGATGTGTGGTGGGTGTGTGTAGAGGCATATGTGCATGCATGCAGCATGACATGTAATGTACAGGATAGCCCCCCTTTAGCAATGTGACCCCCCACTAGCATGCCCCTGGTACACACCTGTATGCAATGTGACCAGCCCCCTCCCCACAAGGCAGACCTGTCACTTACTAGGTGTGGCGCATCTCACATGTACAAATTGAGAGCCACGGAGGTGCAGGATAACCACCACACATGTTGGGTGTGCAGCCATCCTGAGGGCTGTACACTGTGAGATGCATTACTATCCCATAGCTATGCCACACGTGGGGATTCACTGCACCTCATAACTGCATACCTGCATGTGCTGGGTTCTACATGGGGTGCATGCTGTCTGCGCAGGGTCTGGTCATGTACAGAACACTGTGCTAGCAGATTGGAAACATATGACAGCAAGTATTGCACAGGAAGAAACATTTTTGGATCTCTATTCAACTGGGAGCAACACAGCAAGTAGAATCCTTCACTAGGAGTAACCATATCCGAGATGTGGTTATCACAGATCATCCAAGCCTGGTTGAAAACATTAATGTCGGAGAGAGCTTAGGGACAAGTGACCATAACATGGTTGAGTTTGGAATCATATTCAAAACAAATAAAGTTATGAGTAGCACTGTGGGTAAAAACTGTGGAAGAGGAAACTCAACAAGATAAAGGAGGAACTGATGAAATGGGAATGGGAGGCAGAGTTTCATGAGAAGTCCACTGAGGACTGTTGGGTCATTCTTAAAAACAAAATAATGGCATTAGAAAACAATTATGCACACCCCCCAAAAAAAATCTCTACAATAAAAAAGGGGGAAAAACACTCCAGTGCACAAGTAGAATTCAGAGACAGCTTAGAAATAAAGCTAAGACATGCAAAAAATTAAAATAAACCCTTCAGAAGAGAATACCACCCAGTATGAAGTAGCAATGAAGTTAGCTAAAAAGCAGATAAGATTATAAAGAGCTAAAGTTGAATTTAAAATAGCCCACTGCAAAGATAATAGAAGAAACACTATATTCTTACATTAATAATAGTAATGGAAATGATAGGCCAACAGGACCCATTATAGACAAAACTAACCAAATTAAATGACCCCAAAGAAATTTGCTAACTTGTTCAATTACTATTTTTGTTCAGTTTATAATAAGCAACAAACAAATACTGATTATCAGAGTAAAATTGAAAACATGTGGATGGAGAAGACCTTCAGTAATAAATAAATTTATAAATTATTAACAGAACTTAAATGTAATAAATCTGCTGGGCCAGACAACCTACATCCTAAAATATTGAAGGAAATGGCTGAAATGATAGCTAGACCACTAGCAAATATATTTAACAGATCATACAATATGGGGGAAGTACCCACAGACTGGACAAGGGAAATAGTTGTACCAATTCATAACAAGCATTTGTCAATGCTGAATGTTTGCTTGCTGGTATTAGCATTGGAAATGAAGGAGTTAGACAGATGCAGAATAGGAATGGCAGTGAAGTACTGAACTTACAGCAACCCCGCCTCCACTCTGCAGAGACGGACAGGCACCGGGGTATGCGTTTGGGTTGTCACCCATAACGTTCATGCCATTTCATATCACCCTATCCTGCAAACACCGACAAGTGTTGAGATGTGCTTTGAGGTGTTTGGCTTTACAGTCACTCCACTCCATAAGGACATATGCTGAAATGGGTGCAGTATAGGAGAATAGGGTGAACTCTGGGGCCGAAGAGTCCAAGGCACACCTCAATGCCTGTCATTGGCTGCAGGGTGGGGGAAGAATGGCATGAGCATTACAAAGGCACACCCCTGATGCCTGTCAGTCTGTCAGGGTGGGACATTATGGTTATAAACCCTAACTCCCCGGGCATTTGTTGGTATTTGCACTACAAATTTTCAACATGGCCTTTTTGTGACCCCCACCTCATGAAAGCATTTGGGACCTCTTCCCATGAATAGTGGCACTGTGATTTTGTTAATGTGTCCCGAACTTTGAGTTCCCACAGCAACCATGCTATTGTGCGCCAGACATTCGAAAACACAGATCGGGCAGGATGTGAAGAATGACAGGTGTACCATTCATAGGGAGGTGTGAAGAGATGACAATTTTGAAAATCTGTAGTGAAAACATTAAAAATGCTCAAACTTCCGAGCGTACATGGAAACTGCAAAACGTATGCACATAACACAGTCATTTAGTGGAATTATTCACCAAATTTTCAACATAGGCATTTTGTGACCTCTGCTCATGAACACTGTCACTATGATTTTCTTAATCTGTCCTGAACATTTATTTCCCACAGCAACTGTGCTATTCTGTGCCATATGTGTAAATGCATATTTCATGTAGAATATGAACAATGACAGTTGTACTGTTCATAAGGGAGGTGTGAAAAAATGCCAATGTTGAAAATCTGGAGTGAAAATATTACTAATGTACAAATTTATGAGGGTGCATTGAAACTGCGCAACGTACACTTGTAACAGTCATTTTATGGACTTTTGACACTAAATTTCAACATAGGCATTTTAGCATCTCTGCTCATGAACAGTGTCACTGTGATTTTCTTAATCTGTCTTGAACACCGACTTCCCACAACAACTGCGCCATTATGTGCCAGAAGTGCGAAAACACATTTCGGCCAGGATGTGAAAAATGACAGCTGTACTGTTCATAAGGAGGTGTGAAAAAATCAGAACGTTGAACATCTGGAGTGAAAATGCTACAAATCTGCGAAGTTACGAGGGTGCGTAGAAACTGCACAGCGCATGCTCGTAACACAGTCATTTTATAGATGATTGTCACCAAATTTTCAACATAGGCAATTTAGGACCTCTGCTCATGAACAGAGTCACTGTGATTTTCTTAATCTGTCCCAAACACTGATTTCACATAGCGACCGTGCCATTCTGCACTGGAAGTGCGAAAACATATTTGGTCAGGATGTGTAAAATGACCGCTGCACTGTTCATAAAGAGGTGTGGAAAATGCCAATGTTGAAAAGATGGCGTGAAACTATTACAAATTCATGAAGTTACGAGTGTGCATGGAAACTATGCAACGTACACTCAAAACAGTCATTTTGGGGATTTTTTCCACCAAGTTTGCAACATAGGCTTTTTGAGAGACCACCTCATGAACAGAAACACTGTCATTTTGTTACTCTGTCCCCAAAGGTGATTTTGCACAGTGACCAAGAAATCACCTTTTGGGACCAAATAATGCCATGATAGTGACTGAATTCATGAGGAGGGGTCCCAATGACCCCATGTTGAAAATTTGGTGCCAAAAGTCCCAAAAATGCCAGAGATAGCCACATAAGTTGACCCCCCCATTTATGCCATTATACAGCTTACCAGTATTTCTTCAGTTCACGGTCAGCTTTGAAGAGTGCAGGCGTGTTCCCGGTCCACCGAAGATCGTTGCGCTAGACTCAGGAGGTAAGTATGGGTTGAGAGAATGGGGGAGCGCAGTCGGTGGGTGTGGGTTGGGTGAGATGCCACCAGAATCAATGAGGGACTGTTTTCTAGTTTACAGGTTTAAAAACAAATCAGTAACATTGCAGGAAGGTTTTCTGTCTTATAGGGACTTTTGCACAATGGGGTGGGCTCCCAGTGTGCCACCTGAGTACTTTTTTTGGGGGGGCTGTAGCTGAAAGGGATTGGGCACCCCCATCAGCACATACTGAGTGTTGGGGGGCAAGAGCCAAGGGGGATTGGGCACCCACCTTGGCACACAACAAATTGGGGGGGGGACATTATGCAGATGGGGAGTGGGCTCCCCATCGACAAATGAACTGGGTCAGCAGGCATGCTGACAGGGGGATTTGGCACCCTTGTTGGCTTTCATGGGGCTCTGAGGTGGCGGCTATGCCGCTACCATGTTCCTGCAAATGTTACACCAGGTAAGGTACTGCCTTACAATGATGGGTCACTCCATCATTGCAGCAGAATGGCTGATGCTGCAATGAGGAGGTGGCCCCTAATTGCAGCACCCAAATCGTTACAAGTTGGTGGCACTTCTGCAGATCCAGTGTCATCAGGAAAATTGGGCCTACATTGGTTGAGCACTGCCAAGCCCACGAATGCAGTGCCAGCATTGGCCACCATAGTGCCACACCTCCACAACCTGCTTCTCTCCTAAGCTGCCACATAATGTTTCTTGCATAAGTGCGCAAGCAAACATAAAAAAGTTAAATGATTATGTAAGGAAAACTACAGGCCAATTAGTTTGATGTCAGTACCAGGCAAGATAATGGAAAAACTGATAGAACTGGAATTAGAAGATAACATCACAAAATTGGGCCTAAATGACAAAACCCAGCATGGAGTCAAGAAAAATAGATCAGGTACAACAAATGTACTAACATTTTATGTGAAAGTATGCATAAATATAAACATTAACATACCTGTAGACGTGAGCTATTTAGACTTTCAGAAGTCTTTTGATACGATACCATGTGATATTTTAATTTGCAATTAAAAAATAAAGGTATTGACAGCAAAATAAGTAAATGGGTAGGGCAGTGGTTAGAGTCCAACAAGTAAGAACAAGGGGTGAGCTTTGCAAAGATGGAGGAGTGAGCAGTGATGTATTGCAGGGCTCTGTGCTGGGACCAGTGGGATTTACCTTTTTCATAGCAGGCATCAATGAAGAACTAAAGGGCTGGGCTTCCAGCTTTACGTATGACACCAACATAGGAGGAAGGGTGGATTCTGCTGAAAATAGGAAACCTATAAGAATGGATATTGAGGAGGCCAAAAAAATGGGCTCTGAATAATGGGATGCAATGTAACATTGACAAATGTGTTATACTTATGGGAATAAAAAAATAAGATGAAATGCATGTTAAAACGTAGAGAATTTAGAAAGATGGATTAAAAAAAGACTTGAGAACTGTAATGCTTGAAGAATTAAAATTCACAAAGCATTGTAATCAGGTATCTATGACTACCAACAGTCCACTAAATCTACAAAATTTTAAAAGATACATAACTATGCAAAGATATGACTGTAGAAATCCAGCATAATGATATTAATTTTAGATTTCACAGTCAACAGATTAAACTGGACACAAATGCCAGGAATAATAGAAGGGGTACATTCACTCAGAGGACTGGTAGATTATGGAACTACCTACCAAAGGAAGTTGTGAAGCTTAGGACATTACTTAAATTTTAAAAAAAAAAAAACTAGACCACTATATCATGGATCAAAAGGGTAACAGATGGACCCACAAAAAGTGGGGGATGGGCTAGATGGGCAGAATAGCCTCCTCATGTCTAACTGCTCAGCATAGCACAGTATAGCACAGGAGAAGGACTTGACAGCTGAAAAGATATTGTTAATGTTAAAATAGTGATTTTTAATCAGAAAAGTTAAAAAATATTAAAGAATCATGAATTTCCTCATTCACAGCATTAAAATGCAAGGTTATTGCTTAGGGTTCAATTAGGCAGTAAGTGACACTTGCCACTCACTCTCTGATAGGCTATTTAAGGGTGCATGTTAATCTTCCTCTGGAAACTCATTTTTTTATGTTTGCTTTCACATGTGCAAAGCAAACATCTTGTTATGATAGCATGTTTCAGAGTTGTGTCACTGTCTGGTCCGATGCAGCTCAGGCTGCAGGGGGCTCAACAGCAAAAACTCAGTGATCAGTGATGCTGATCAAGAGAGTGTTCTCTGCTTGCAGGGTGGAAACTTTGTGTAGCTAAAAGGAGCAAGCCGCTCCTATGACAGAGGGGTTGATCCTTTTATCTGCAGGACACCGCCTAGCAGTCAGCTGAGTGCTATCATGCTCAAACCCTACTCGTCCCTCCTGCCGACACTTTTTCTAAACTCCCCACCCAGTTGCCAGTCACCACTACATTTTCATCTCTGGTCGTAGCTGCTGCTGTCTCTTTAATGGCCCCCGGGTCATGGTTCCTGCTCACTCGCTGCCTCTCTTACGCAGGGGTGCTGTTTCAGGATTCCCATTTTATTTTCTATACAAGGAGAACAAAGACATAGGGTGGAATATTTGAATGTCTATTTAGGTGCTAATGCAAGTAGCAGGTAATGAGTGCTATAATACATTTGTACCTGTTTAGCAGTCATTGCCTCATATTGGATCAGCAGGATTAGTGACTGCAGTATCAGCATCAATTGCTAAAATCAATGCATGCAGTCAACACGAAAATGAGGATGCTGGCCACGCATATCAGACAGTCACATATTCAAGACATCTTGCCTCTGCAAAGTGTTTGTGTGCAATCACAAATGGCCCACCCACAAAAAGCAGGTGGTAACCAATCACAAATCAACACATGGATGCAGAACAACTGTGCAGGGAACTATAAAAGGCAGACAGGCTGGTGTGAGACACACCCAAACACACACCATGCCCCTGCACTGGTTACTGCTAGTGCTCACCTGGGATTTGGATCAGATCTAGGCCTGTGCAAGCTGCAGACACATGTGTGTACCATGGCCATATGTCCCCAACAAGGTCCATGGACCCTGCAAAACCTTTCTGGAGCAGCCTGACCAGCCGATTGTGGACCAGTACCAGCAAGGCCCCAACACCATCCATGAATTGTCTAGCATACTCTGGGAGGACCTCTAGATCAGCACAGCCCAGAGGCAGACATTGTAAGTGGAACGGAAGGTGACAGCTGCACTGTACTTTTGTTCCACTGGCACATTCTAGATTCTCTGTGGGAACACCTTGGAGACTGCAGTCAGTAATGTCCACCTACTAACCTAGTTCCTAGATACTCTGATTAAGAGGGGTGAAGACTACATCCCATTCCTTATGTCAGTGGAGCAGAGACTATCAACTATGCAGTCATTCTAGTGGGTTGCACACATGCCTTATGTGCTGGGTGCTGTGGACTGCATCCATGTTGCCAGCAAGGCACCACCTGGGAGGGAGGAGGAGGCATTCGTCAAACAGAAAGGGTTTCCACTCCCTAAATGCCCCAGGTGGTGTGCAGTGGCAACTCTCACATCACAAGTGTGGTAATGAAATACTCCAGAGGTACACATGATGCCTTCATCTGGCACAACTCCTCTCTGTGCTGGATGTTTGAGACAAGTCTGATAAGGGATGGATGGCTTCTTGGTAAGTATAGCACCCCCTTCCCCCAATGAACACAAACAACATATGTCACTTGCCTTCCTCTGCAGGTGACAGTGGATAACCCCTGCATTCCTGGCTGATGACACTGGTGGTGTGGCAGGCATCTGGCATTGATGGGCATTACAATGAGACACACCAGGTCACTCATAACATCACAGAAAGGGCCTTTAGAATCCTAAAGCCAAAGGTCCAGTGCTTGAACTGGTCTTGTAGGTCTCTGCAGTACAGCTCTGCATAAGCATGCAAGATACTCATGGCTTGCTGCATTTTCCATAACATAGTGATCTAAAATAGGATATCTATGTACAGCCCTAAGGGTGACACCATGGATGGTAATGGCCGGTCAATCACAGTGCAACAGCTGTAATCTACTATGGTAGGCATAACCACAGACTGGCCAGACTTTTGAAGGAGGTAAAGGAACAACTGATTGAACAGAGCTTTACAGAGACAAGGTAAGATACAACACAACCCAACTATGTACATTATAGAATCATTACAACAACAATGAATATGTATGGTATATAACAGGAAAGGGTACACAAATACCTATATAGGGTAACAGGATGAGGGAATAACAGAAATTAAGTGCATCTGTCATGGGGGGGGGACTTGCACGGAGGCAGGCAACACAGGGGAGGGGAACAAACAGAAGAAAAATGTATACAGGAAGTGAGCAAACTGAAGAAAATGCACCTCGCATGAGGCAGCCTTGAATGGAGATAAGCAGCATAGGGAAAGGTATAAAACTGAAGAAACGTATACCGGGCATGGGGGTATTGCATGGTGAGGAGGTATGAAACATCAAAATGATCTCTCTGCTGCCTATGTGTCCAGGCCAGGGGGGGCTGCTGCACAGAGGTGCTGGCATCGGTGTTCACTTGCCAGTGCCCATGGGCCCCCTCACATATGTGGGACACTCCTGGGGAGGACTGATTTCCATGAACCCCTCACCTGCAGGGACCACAGATGGCCTTAAGTCATGCCCATGACCACCCACAGTTGTTCAGGCTCATGTTGTGCCAGGGGAGATGGCCCCAGTGCAGGCCATATGGCCAGGCCAGGATGTAGCAGATATGATTTCATCCCTGCAAGGTATCTCCCTTATATCCTAACCCTCCAGCACCTGTGGCTTAGGGATTCCCAGGGACATCGTCATGACTACCTCCTCCAACTGATCCAGGGATGCCACCTGGGACTCTGCAGCCACAGTACTATGGGTCAGAAGATCTGATAATCCTCCTGTGCCACAGCAATACATGACAGCAGGCTGACATTATTTTTTATTTTTAGTTGTTTAACCAGGTATAGCACACTAAGCTGAAAGCTTTTTTACAGGAGCGACCTGGGAGCACAGGGAGGTTAAGTGACTTGCTCAGGGTCACACAGTATGCAAGTGGAAGCTGTGGGATTCAAACCCAGGTCTGGTCTGCTGGATGTCACCAAATTTGCAGCTCAGAGCCTTAGACCACTGCGCTATACTGCCTCCACTATGATGCATGGTGGTAAGGATGGCCTGCATGGAATCAGTGTAGTCCCCCCACAGCCTGCCACTACTTGTCAACCCTGCTCATGCACTTACACAATCAGTGCCCACAGCTCCTATGCCACAGACTTGTGGGCCACCACAGCACTCCCTGTACTTCTCTTGGTGTGTGGTGTCCATATGGTGGACCCCAGAAGGTGGAGGTGAGGGACGTTGTCATGCCGGTCTGTGGCTGCATAGAGGCAGCTCTGTGTCACACCTTGGCTATGTGTCCCCCTCTTTTACTGCATAGGCTGCTCAGACTGGCGACTCATGCTATGTGCATCCCTCCTCTTGCTCCTTGACCCCAGTCTCCTTGTGCACCTCATAAGGCAGCTCCATCTCCTCCATTTCTGTGTTTGAGAAGAGGAGCATTGTGTACTCCTCCTGGTCCACCTGCTGCTCCTCCTTCTACCTATTCTCCTCAGACAAGTACTTCTCCCCCAACTGTCTGTCACTGCCATCCAATGAGTCATCCAGGCTACTGTCATCACCATCTTCCCCATCTGATCACTCTGGAAGGAAGGGAATACAGGGCCATGTGTCACAAATGGCCAACAGCACTGCTGTTTTACACACTACCACCCAGTCTGATCAATGCTACAGGCTAAAGTCAGACCACAGGTACCCATGCAGTGCACACCTCCTTGCGCACCCTGAGCAGCATGCATGTCCTAACATGTTGTGGAAGGAACAATTCCTACAGCACTATGTGCACTGCAAATGCCCATGCTGGCTATGGGTAACCCTGACCCCATCACATGGTGGTCTTCATGGTTGGTAAATGTATACTGTGCCATAGCCTTGTGGCCCACAGAACTGCCCCAATAATATGGTCTGTAATGCTAAGAACAGCAGCGCCATAGGTACTACACAGTCATGTACATGTACTCACTTTGGTGGCTGCTTGATGCCATGGTGGCAATGCCACCCTACTCACCTTCCACCTGATGGCATCTCAGTGTGCCAGCAACAAGCTCCATCTGTGGTGTGAATGTGTTCTGGGTTGGTGGGCCACTGCCAGTGGCCTGTAGGTCCTGTCATGCCCTGGCAGGGTGCCAGTGTGGCTCAGCTGGTAGCACTTCTCCCTCTGGGCCAGGAGGCTGTGGGCAGGGTTCATACAGCAGTGGTGCATGAATCGGGTGAAAATTCTAACCTATGCTTTTTTGTGCTGTTTTAGATTGACCCTTATCTCCTGATATGTATAATACCCTTCTTTCTCTGTTTTGAGTCTACTTTAGTACTTTTTCCACATTTGAAATAATAAAAGGAGCGCCCATTTTAATATGTCCCATACCTTATTTTCATCACTGTTCCCAGCTGTTTCTGAAAACCTATTGCTCCATAAGGTCAGGGAGCAATGCCTGTGGCATGCTAGTTCATTTTAGTCACAACAGAAGTGATTTTAAACAATTGATGTACAAAAACAGCCGAGAATATTGATGAAAACCTGGTCCAAGCCACATTTGAATGTGTGCTCCTTTTATTATTTCAGATGTGAAAAAAAGTACTAAAGTGGACTCAAATTGTGGAAAGAATGGTATCATACAAGTCAGGGGGTAAGCAGCAATCTAAAACAGAATAAAAAGTATAGGACAGAATTTTCATCTCATCAATCCACTGCTGCTTTAAGATTAATTAACTGGCCCAGGACATTATGCAGACCGTCTCAGGCCAGTGTGATTTCCCAGTGGCTTGCCCATTGAGGCTAGTGTAAACCCCCCACCCACCGATCCCAGCCCTGCAACACTCCTAACCCATGTCCCCTTAGTCAGAAACTCACAAAAGTTCAAAAGTGTGTGAATAAAATCCTTAAAAAAGTGTGCACTGATAGTATTATAACAGTGTCACTGCCAGGCCGAAATTCCAGCAATGTCTCCCTGACATGATATCATAAAGCACTACCAGAAGAATTTGCTGGCACTTGGTCCCTGCATTAAAACTATTATTATACTATAGTCGACATGCTTGATTAAATATTTTATTAACGTACAGTGGTCATTATAGAAATGTTGCATGGTGTTGCGGTACACTGCTCAGTACCGCTTGGTGTGGTGCATTAGATAGATGGTAGCTCAGTACCGTAGAGTGGGAATCCTGATTTTATCAGTTGTTTAAATGCAGTTCCTTGCTTAGCCATGAGATGGCTACCCAAGCTGTCACAAAAATATTGTGTGCATGAGTTGTACACAGATTCTCCCCCTATATTTAACCAGCAGGTGGTGTTTCACATACAGTTGGTCAGGTAATTAATAATTGCTGGCAACGCTGACCAGCACTGTATTAGCAGTACTAATAATTTACAAGATGGCAGAAAATAAATGCCGATTCACAGTTACAGGATCAACACACAGAAGACAGACTGGAGGGCCACAGAATAGCAAAATAAACCTAATGAAGGCATACTGAGTATTTGGGCAGATGGTAGCACCACTCTTCATGCTGCAAATAGGAAACCGAAATTTGCAACTTTAAACCCCGCACCACTCCCATTTCAGAAGATCCGTGGAGTCAAAGATGTGTTTGCAAAATACTGTACCAGGCTTACTTACTAAATTGATTAATAATTGGTATCTGAAGCCATTTCTGTATTTTATTTTTCATTCCCTGGTGTCTAGTGGACCCTCCCCCTCCTGAACCCATGCCTCAATTTTGTTTTATTTTATTCCTGGTTCAAAATAAAGACAAGGTGCTGTACACCTCTAACCATATTGAGCCATAAAGCTATGGTGTCATTACTCTCATCATCCTGTAAAAAATGTAATCCCAGCTCAGACTGGAGAGCCTTTTGAATTTGGCTAGCCTGGTCAGATTAGCAAGTCATTCACTGAGTGATGGCACCTCAGTGGTATGCCATTGTTTCAGTTGGAGATGCTTTGCTTCTATCGACACAGCTATTATAAAACCCATATCAGTGATATTGTCTGTCGATGTGGTGCTGTAGCCAGAAAGCCTAGAATGAACAGTTCCAGGGACATGTCTATGGTTTGTGACATGGCTTGAGTCAGAAAATGGGTGACTGTAGTCCAGAAGGGCTGTACTATTGGGCATGCATACAACATTTCTACTTGTGTGCACCATCTTTAGCTGACTTTTATTTATCATGGTGCACACCTACAGGTTTTCTGTCTGCTGCAGTTGATATGACAATAAGCGAAATTAGAACAGTGCATTTGGCATAACCCATAAAAAGAAAATCTGCTTCTTTAATGCATCTCCCCTTGAACAAATGTGATGGGTGTCACAAACCCGCTCAGTAGGTCATCCCTCTACTCCCCAAGTGCCAACCTCCGAGCGCAGTCTATGTGAACAGTTAGCAGAACAAGGTAACCCTCTTGTCTGTTTTTGTGGGTGCAAGTCAACATTTGGTCTCAGGTTCTGGAGGAATTCAAACTGTGAACCTCTTGCTAGCGTACCCAATGCACAGGCTCAGATAATTCTGTCTTCGGGGGGCCAGATATCTTTGCCTATGGGCACCAAATCAGGTGTACAGAAATGAACCCTTAAAAACTGTAATGAAAGACCTCAGATTTTAAACACTTACCTTTTTCCAGTTTGGTTTCACCATTCAAGCTTATGTATAGTGTCTGCTTTAACCATATATACTCTACTTATAAAGGAAAGAATTCAAAGACAGACCAAGTAAGCTCTAAAAATAGAGTTTTACTAAAATAGATAAAAAATATGTAACACATAAAATACAGAACTACTATATTACAAGACATACAACTCTCTTAAACAAAACAGGTTTTAACAGTGCAATTCTTACTACAGTACTTAGATTTCTCTCTCTCCCTAAATACCTGCTTAAAGTGCTCACAGATGTTTCTTTGTCAGAGTCTAGATAGAAGTGTCTCTGAAGAAAAACAGAACAATGTTTAAAAGCTGGTTTTCCCCACCTATTTGCATGAGGTCACCTAGCTCCTCCCTGTCAGAATATATATAAAAAAATGTATCTATATAAAAACTGGATGTCTTGCTCCTCCCTGAGGTACCCATTAATTGGGAGTGGCTCTGGCAAGGGTGCCACAAATTTATTATGCAAGATAGGCTCCAACTTATACATTTCCAGATTCTGCATAATTTTTATTATACTCCTCAAAAAATGGCTAAATTTGGTGTTGCTTCTTCTTCTAGCTGTATAAGGTATGCCCAGGGGGAGGGTAATTTACTGCACATCTTCTGGCTCTGTCCTAAGATAGCTTCTTTATGGTCACAAATTAAACAGAGAGTAGATCCCCTATTGGGTCTTAATGATTTGTTCTCGGCAAAAATTTGCCTTTTAGGAGACTATTCTGAAACCCCAATAACTATGCTTAAATATCATATGGCACTAATATCCATGTCAGTTAAAAAATTAGTACTTAGACATTGGAAAGATAGTGAGGAGATATCATATGCTGAATGGTTGAAGGAGTTCCTGGCTAATCTTAGAGTGGAGAAAATGATGGCCAGTCTTCGGAACATAATGATTAGATTTAATAAAATTTGGGCCCCTTTACTAACCCTTTATTCTCTTCAAATGACTTACAGTAACGGGCTTTCCGGTGTAGGGATATGGATTGAACTAGTTCTGTGCATGCAAACCTGGGAGGGGAAGGGTGTGGTAGGAGGGGAAGAAGGGATATTACAGGGGTTTTCTTTTCCATGTGAATTCAGTTTTCTGTTGGGGGATGGGGGTAAGGGGGAAGGGAAAGGGACATATGTTTTTTCCGAAAGTATCTGATTACATTCTTTGTATCGTGTGGTAGGCTGTTTGTTGTGTGTTGAAAACTTTAATAAACTTTGAATGGAAAAAAAACCAAAAAAAAACAGGATGTCTTTTCCAAGTATTAAATTCTGCAACCTCAGCATAACTCATGTTCTTCAAATGACTCTCTTTGATCTTACAATAAGCTTCCCCCTTCCAGGACTTCAAAGCATATTTTATGACTTCGCACTAAAACGCTATACCCTGCTCTTGTTCCTCTAAGCATTATACAAGTTTATGATCTATCTTGGCAGTTAGGTATCTTCTAGCCTGTAATTAGCTTCTTGCCTTCCAGGTAACACCTTGTATCTAAAATCTGTGTGTGTGTGTGTGTATTCTCACATGCTGTTTCAGCATTTCTCATGGGAGACAGTCCATACACATTTTTATATTACAAAAAATGATACAGCACTCAGAACTGGCTGTCCACATCACAATCTTCCCCACCTAGACTGAATTTGGGGGCTCTATCCCTTGCATGGGATGAGCGTCCCAAATCAGTTCACTCCTCATATACCCTAGACAGCCTATTGGAGTTCTGATTTTTGGCTCCAGCCCTATGTAATATTGTCATATCATACCCTTGCAAAGCAAGACTCCATCTTAGCAATCTACCATTGTTCTTTCCCATCTGCATCAGCCAAATCAGGGGTTGTGGTCAGTCTGCACCACAAAATGTTGTCCATATAAATATGGATCTAATTTCTTAAGGGCCCACACTATGGCAAGACACTCCTTTTCCATCATGGAGTATGCTTGCTCCCTGGAAAGTAACTTCATACTCAGGTATAATAATAGGTGATCTGTCTCTTGACTGGATGTCTGACTCAGTACTGCCCCAATACCCACGTCTGAGGCGTCAGTCTGCTATAAAGGTTTTGCTATAGACAGGACTGTCAAAACAGGAGCACTGCACAGTGCCTCCTTTAGTCTGAAAAAGGCTTCCTCACAGGCTGGGCCCCAGGTAATTTTCTTGGGCATCCTTTTCTTTGTCAGGTCAGATAGGGGAGCAGTCAGGGCACTGTAATTGGGTACAAATTTTCTGTAGTACCCTGTTGTCCCTAGAAAACTCCTGACCTGCTTCTGTGTTTCTGGTCTGGGCCATGCTTGGATTACCTCTATCTTTATTTGGTTAGGATGGAGCTGTCCCCGGCCTACCACATGCCTGAAGTATGCCACTTCTCCCATGGCCACCTGGCAATTCCCGGCTTTGACAGTGAGCCCAGGCCTCTGTATCCTGCCCAGCATGTCCATAAGGTGAGATAGGTGTTCCTCCCAGCTGGCACTAAAGATGGTAATGTCATCAAGGTATGCCACGGCGTACTCCTCAGCACCATTTAACACCTGGTTCACCAACCTTTGGAAAGTGGCTGGGGCATTCTTCATTCTGAAAGGCATTACTTTAAACTCAAATAAGCCTATCGAAGTGATGAAGGCAGACCTTTCCCTAGCTCTGTCTGTCAATTCTACCTGCCAATACCCCTTTGTCAGGTCAATGGTCATAAGGTAGGTCACTCTCCCAACTTGTCCAGGAGTTCATCCGTCTGGGGCATCGGGTGGGCGTCTGACTTAGTGACTGCATTCAGTCCACAATAGTCCACACAGAAATGAGTAGAGCCATCTGGCTTGGGCACAAGGACTACGGGAGAGGCCCAGGGGCTGTGGGATCTCTGGATGACCCCTAAATCCAGCATCTCCTCCACTTCCCTCCTAATGCCCTTTTGGACAGCCTCAGACACCTGATATGCTGTCTGCTGTATGGGCGTCTGTGTCCCTGTCTCCACATCATGTGTCACTAAGGGGGTTAGTCCAGGTTTGGCAGTAAACAACGGGGCAAAGTCTGCTAAAACCTCCCTTACTTCCTGGATCTGGTCCGGGGCCAGCTGGTGAGACAATTTTACTGCCTCCACAGAGGAATCCTGCTTACTTTCTTCCAGCAAATCCAGAAGGGGTCTCCTTCATCCGTCCCCTCCCCATGACTACACACTGCAAACACCATGTCAGCCCTATTATCATATGGCTTCATCATGTTGACATGGAACATCCTTTCTGTTTGCCTTCGGTCAGTAACCCCACAATGTAGTTCACGTCATTTACCTTCCTAACCACTTTGTATGGTCCTGCCCACTCAGCTTGCAGCTTGTCTTTCCAGACCAGAATAAGGACCATGACTTCCTGACCCACCATGTCTGAGCGAGCTCTGGCTCTGTGGTCGTACCACACTTTTTGTTTCTGCTGGGCAGCTGCTAGGTTGCTTGGGGCTGTCCCCATAAGCTCCTTCAGCCTTTCCCTAAACCTAATGATGTAATCCACAATGGGAGTTCCCTGGGTGGCGTGCTTACCTTCCCAGTCCTCCCAGATCAAGTTTAGGGGCCCACATACCCGGCGTCCATATAAGAATTTGAAGGGGAGAAAATCCTGTCGACTCTTGGGGCACCTTCCTGTATGTAAACAACAGGTGGGGAAGGCATTCCTCCCAGTCCCTCCCATGCTGTTCAGCAAACACTCAGAGCATTGACTTTAGGGTACCACTGAATCTTTCCACAAGTTCATTGGCTTGTGAGTGATATGGTGTCATGCATCTCTACACCACCCCACACTTCTCCCATAAACATTTCATCAGGTCCGACATGAAGGAACACCCTCGAACTGTGATTACCTACTGCAGAAACCCAACATGGGAGAAAATCCCAAGTAAGGCATCTACCAATTTGTCCATCCTCAGTGAGGATAGGGCGACTGCCTCTGGGTACCGGGTGGCATAATCCACCACAGTCAGGATGAAACTTCCCTGAGGAGCTGGGGGTATTTAAAGGCCCCACAATATCCATTCCCACCCTCTGGAATGGCTCCTCCACTATGGGCAAAGGAATCATTCCTGCCTTCCCTATTTCTTGGCACCAGTGACAAGACCTGCAATACTCCTTCACCTGCTGGGTGAAGTTAGGCCAGTAGAAATTCTGGGCTAACCACTGCATAGTGCGCTTGATTCCAAGATGACCAGACAAGGGAATATCATGTGCAATTTTGAGCAACTGCTCACGATACCCCTGAGGAACAACAAGCTGCCTGCCTAGCATCCCTCCCTCTGTCAGTACTGCCTGAGTATACATGAGTCCATTTTCCCAATAAACCTTATGTCTGTCATCACCTCCCTGTGTTCCATCAGAGTCTGACCAAGCCCTCAGCTTCTCTAAACTAGGGTCACTTCTCTGAGCAGCTGCAAACCCCTCACACATTCCCAAGGCATGGGACAGGTCCCCCTTCGGTTGCTAAATTAGGGTCCCTAGCACTAACATCAGGGCACTCAGGATCACTGTCAATCCCAACCCTCTGACAATGGGTGACCCCTCCCTCTTTGGAGTAACCCTCTGTAGCTGGGTGGTTACTTGCTACTGGGAAAATTTCTACCCCCTTTTCATTAGTCTCCATATCAGGAGACACAGACTGGGGAACCATCCTCTCAGTGGTTTCCACAATGGCTTCTGTGGGGTTCAGGGAACTACAATTTTCCCTTGCCACTTGGCTACAGGTAATGGGCACATACCATCCCCTGTTGGAGATTGTTGCCCAGGATCACATCCACTGCTAATGTTTTGGCTACAGCCACCTGTTGCACAGTTCCCACTGTTTCACCCCAGCCTAGGAGAACACTAGCTAGTGGCAATGTTTTCATCTCACCAGTAAAGTCCTGTACAATGATGTATTTATTTGGTATAAGCTGACCAGGTTCTACCAGATCCCCCTTTACCAATGCCAGGGATGCCCATGCGTCCCTTAACCCTTGCGTCTGTACACCATTCACCATGACTGGGTGCATGTGCTCCCTCATGTTCACTGGCATGCTTCCAGGGACACACAAACAACCCAATTATTTTCTAGCACCACCTTGAATATTATTGCTCAGCTTTTTGGGACACTGTCTGGCAATATGCCCAGTTTCTTTACATAACCAACATTCACTTCTCTTTTCAGAAAAATCTTTTCTCTGAAACCTGGGGCTAACTGGTTTCAGTGGAGGCAATGAGGGTTTTAGCTGCCCTGAAGGTGCACTTTTCTCTTTCTGCAGTGCCATGCCCACCCCATTCCCTCTCAGAGCAGGTCTGCTCTTGGCATAGCGGTCTGAGAGTTCAGCAGCCTCTTGCACTGTTTTGGGATCTCAGTCCTCCAGCCAGGTTTTCTGATCTGCTGGGCACTCCCAGAAAAACTGTTCTAACAGAATCACATTTTCAATTTTATCAACAGAGTTTGCCTCAATTCCTTCCCACCAATGTTTTAAAAACTGATATTGTTTCATGGCTAGCTTCTCATAGCTCTGTATGATTCAACAGTTAATTCAGCCTTTAACAGAGTAGCTTTAAGTTTGCTGTAATAATCACTGTCCTCTTTGTCCATTTGACCCAATGCATCCCGAGCTTTCCTGATAAGTAGCGGGGATAACTGGAAGCTCCATGACTCCCTAGGAATTTTAGCCTGAATACAAACTTTTTCTAAAGAATTTAAAAAGGCGTCCATATCCTCCCCCTCTTTAAACTTAGCTATTGATTTGGAATTCAGTTTGTAACTCAGTCCTGCAGACCCAGCTACCCAAGCCACTTACCTGCTCTGGTGCTGCTGGTCAGAGTCATAGCTTCTCCAGTTCATGTTGCATCTGGTGCTCCTCTCTCTTCTCCTCTCCTCTCCTCTGCCTCACAGCATTCTCATTCTGCCTCACAGCGTTCTCATTCTGCCTCTCGTCTCTCTCGTTCTGTCTTCTCCTGGAACTCCAGCTCCATCCTGCACAACTCAATTTGCAGCCTGAGTACTTCTGGATTCAGGATACTGGTGACCTTCCCCTGATGCTGTTGTCCTTCACTGACAGTGGCCCTGTTGTCCTCCTCATCAGATCTGGACACTGCACTGGCTGCTAGCCCTGCCACACTCAAGGTTTGGTCCTTTTCAGTCATGGTCTGTGACTCACTTCTCTGGGTATCTGCTACCATCAGGGCATCTATGAGGTTCTGCTTGCTGGCTTTCACCACAAATGGGACTCCTTTGTCCCCACAGAACTGCTTTAAGGAGTCTACAGTGTGCCTGCTGTAGTTGAAAGTCATCTTCTTCCCTCACTGACGCTTCTCTGACTTGCACTTTAGAAATAAAAATAAAATGGGTAGGAACTTGACTGTATGCCAAGTGATATAGTTCAGTTTCCTTTTTGAAAGTAAATCACTGCCTTTTTCTTTCTTTGCAAGTGAGCTTATGGTCTCAGCTGACACACTGAACAATTAAAGCTTATAATACCAAAATTATGCCACCGTTGCCAACCAATCTGTCACAAACCCGCACAGCAGGTCAGCCCTCTACTCCCAAAGTGCCAACCTCTGAGCGCAGTCTTGTGAACAGTCAACAGAACAAGGTAACCCTCTTGTCCTTTTTTGTGGGTTCAAGTCAACCTTTGGTCTCAAGTTCTGGAGGGATTCAAATTGTGAACCTCCTGCTAGCATACCCAATGCACAGGCTCAGATAATTCTGTCTTTGGGGGGCCAGATATCTTTGCCTATGGGCACCTAACCAGGTATACAGAAATGAACCCTTAAAAACCGTAATAAAATACCTCAGATTTTAAACGCTTACCTTTTTCCAGTTTGGTATCACCATTCAAACTTATGAGTAATGTCTGCTTTAACCATATGTACTCTACTTGTAAAGGAAAGAAATCAAAGACAGACCAAGTAAACTCTAAAAATAGAGTTTTACTAAAATAGATAAAAAATATGTAGCACATAAAATACAGAACTATTATATTACAAGACATGCAAATCTCTTAAACAAAACAAGTTTCAACAGTGCAATTCTTACTACAGTACTTAGATTTGTCTCTCTAAATACCTGCTTAAAGTGCTCACAGATGTTTCTTTGTCAGAGTCTAGATAAAAGTGTCTTTGAAGGAACACAGAACAATGTTTAAAAGCTGGTTTTCCCCACCTATTTGCATGAGGTCACCTAGCTCCTCCCTGTCAGAATATATATATAAAAATATATCTATATAAAAACAGGATGTATTTTCCAAGTAGTAAATTCTGCAACCTTAGCATAACTCATGTTCTTCAAGTGACTCTCTTTGATCTTATGATAAGCCTTACCCTTCCAGGACTTCAAAACATCTTTTATGACTTTGCACTAAAACATCATACCCTGCTCTTCTTCCTCTAAGCATTATACAAGTTTATGATCTATCTCAGCAGTTAGATATCTTCTAGCCTGTAATTGTCTTCTTGCCTTCCATGTAACACCTTGTATCTAGAACCTGTGTGTGTGTGTGTGTTCTCACATGCTGTTTCAGCATTTCTCATGGGAGACAGTCCATACACATTTTTATATTACAAAACATGATACAGCACTCAGAACTGGCTGTCCATGTCACAATGGGATCCTTCCTTCATGCTGACAGACCCCTCTTCCCAGAGCCCCACCAACCTCAAAAACATGATGTACTTGCAACTGTGATATCATATTACCAAACTCTGTGGGGGACTGAAGGTGGCAGTAAATTAAACAATGCACTTGCTAAAGGACAATGTATGAGTGTGGCAGACTGAAGGCAGCAGGGCATTAAAAAAATCCACTGGCCACCTGAGCAACAGGGGACACTTTCTTAATTTTAAAAATGCCCTGCTTCACATCCTTCTAGCTCCCATTCCCAGTCTCAAGTCAAACAAAGCTCATCTCATATTTTAATATAGTATTTATTCAGCCCTCATTCTCCTTCCATCATCTACCAGCCATAAGCCCCCAGCCCTGTTGAGAACCTGAATATTAAAAAATACTTAGTTCACACTCTTTGTCTGCACTAGTATATTCTCATGTTAATATTGTTATGTGTATTTCTACTGAAAATTAAAAAAAAAACTTTTCAACTGCACAAAAAACACTTCACCGGGAATCTGATTACTTATAATAATAAAAAAAACTGATTTGGAGTGTCTTAATTTAATAACAAATTTGAACCCGCTGAACCACTCCCATCCCAGTAGACCTGTGGAGTCAAAGATGTGTTTACAAAATACTGCACCAGGCTTACTTAATATAAATGACATGCAGTAAATACAGTATTCAAGACTCCCAGTACACTATCTGTTTTGTTTTTGTTTTTTTGTTAATTAAAACAAAAATCATTAGAAACTTCCTAATACTGTATTTAAAACTTCACCCAATCAGACTTGGTGCTCCTTAATTTAAGTAGGTTGCATCCACTACGGCTCTCCCATCTTAGCAGACCCATGAACTGCAAAATTTCTTTAAAAATATAATGTACCACACTCACTTATTTAAAAGAAAAAAACACACACAGTAAATGCTCATGGCTCTTGATGCACCCTTTATTAGCCACAAACCCTCAGCCTGGAAATATACAATATTTTTATTCACACAATATTTCATTTAAGTGACATGTATAGTAACTAAACATGTTCGATTACTGGAGCTGATTTGATCTTTTCAGTGATTTTGCTGTGGGCTTAGAAAAACATTTGCATCTATAAAACCTCATGCCATGAATGATCCCACCCTGATTAAAATGAAAGACTCATGTTTTGCATGTTCTCCCTCTCCCTCCCTCTCCATTTCACCTTCCCTCTTACCATGTCTGTATCCCTCTCACTTGCAGTGTCTCTGTCCCTCTCTCCCTCCCTTTTTTTCTCTCCCTCTCTCTATCTCTCTCCCCCACTTGCCTCTCTCTATCTCCCCCTCTTGTATTTATTTTTGCACTGCATTTTGTTTACTTATTTTTTTTTGTCCCCTTCCACTTTGAGTGGTTAAGCTACCATTGGAACCCCACAGGAACCACCCAGTTCCACAACCACTGAATGTGGGTACTTCTTCAACCAACTGCACATGTTCAAAGTCAGCAGGTGGTAACAGGCAGGCTATGCAGGGATCAAGTGTACCAGTGTAAAAGCAGTGGTACATCAGTTCCACACTTTAGACATTTCATATGGTAATGTGACTAAGTTTGACACCTGCAGAAAAAAAGAATAGTGATGCAGGGACATTTTCAGGAGAGAAAGCCCATGATTCTGTGAAAATAAGATACAATACATGCAGTCAGATGCAATATACCAATCAAGAGTGCAAGCTAAGAGGAGGGGTGTTTGTCTATATCCCAGCTATAATAAATGTATGAATGTGGATCTGACACCCATGTAGTAAAATAAAAATGGTGGAGTTATGTAATTCAGTAGCCCAGTTAGCTGGTAGGAGTAAACCCTGGTAGTTCAGTGGTTTGCGGCCATCCAGTCACTGCAGTAGGCATCATGCATATAAGAAATAGTGCCCAGAAGTTTTTTTTTTATTTTTTTTCCATTTAAACTTTATTAGTTTTCCAGCAGAGTGGGTAAAAACAGAACATACACAGTAAATATACAGATACATTAATAATGCCCCGACACAAACAGTTAAAATCACTCTGCGTTACCCCACTACCTAATCTCCCTAGTTACACCCACTAATACCCCCCCTACTCCCCCTCCCCAAAAACACCACCCTCCCACTCCACCATCCCCCACCCCACCCTAGGCACTGCAGAATAAATTAAGCAGAGCCATAGTAGAGTTAGGAACTACTTAGAGTAACAGATTTCAAACAGCCCCCAAATCTTTTCAAAATAACGTAGATTATTATGCATGATAACAATCATTCTTTCCAACCTTAAGAAAGCCAGGGCTAAGCAACACTCATTGTAAAAGGGACAGAACTTGTCCTTCCAATGCCTAAGCACAAGCTTCTTAACTGAGACAGCAATCAAAGAAATGTAAAATCTCCTTTTCTTAACAGTAACAGCGGTCATATCACCCAGTATACAAATTTCGGGCCTAAACACCTCTTCCAGACCTAGAAGTGGATTCAGCTTACTCTGAATCTCAATCCATAAAGGAGCTACAAAGGGGCAATACCAGAGGATATGTAACAGGTCGCCTGAACCCACCCCACATCTGTAACATTTTGCATCGTCTAATAATCCCAGGCTCTGCAATTTCTGTGGTGAATAATACATATTATGTATAACTTTAAATTGAAAGAGCCTAAGTTGGTCATGTTTCAAATACTTATGACAAGCTGCCCAGATACCCTTCCAGTCTAATGAATGGTCTGGAAACATTCCATTCAATAGGTACTGCGGTGCAACCTTCCCAGCGTAGGCCCATTGAAACAGTACCGCATACAACTTAGATACCACTTGCTGTGTCCCAGCGGCGGACATATCCCTTCAAAAAGTCAATAGGGCATTTGTTCCCAGCCCTGCCTACCTGTTGTAATAAAACGTGCCTGAGCTGCAATACTTTGAAAATATCCCTATTGCACAAATTGAACTTCTCAATCAGAGTCAGCCTGGGATTATGCCACCGTTAGCATCAAAAAGTCCCTAGGAACAGTCCTTAAGTTCTCCAACCATCCAGGTCTAATCACCCTCCTATCAATCAAGAAGCGGATTTCCCACCGGCTGCTCCCTATCCCCTAAATGGTTATATTTAAGGAACCTACATAGCTGATGATGGGACCTAACCGCCACCCCAATAGGGGACCTTTTCAGAGCCAGTGGTAAAACTTTAGGAGATATAAAGAAAAGGGCCCTGGGGTTAATCCCAAATTTGGTAATATGAGCCTTTTCAAGCTCCAACCATAACGGAGCATATTCCGAATTGGGCACAACATTTAGCTGAGCCCATCTACAGTACTTACTCAATTGTGCACCACCAATATAACCCAAAATGGGGTAGCCTTAACCCCCAAACTCTTTAGGAGCAGCCAATTTATAATATGCCATTCTGGACTTTTATGCTTCCATATAAAATCTGCTATTATGGCATGAAGGTTTTAAACCAAGATAGGAGAGGAAAATATCCAATCTGCTAATTGGGTAAAGACCCTGGGAAAGATATTCATTTTCACTATACTAATTCTACCCCAAAGGGACAGGGGGTATTGATCCCATCTTTTAAGGTCAAGCTTAATGGTATGAATCAAGGAATCCAGGTTCAACTGATGGAGACGCCCCACCTCGCGGGTTAAAACTAAACCCAGGTATTTAAGGGAATTAGGACTCCATTTAAGCCCAAGGTCCATTATTTCCTTCTTAAATAACCTGGAATTGAGAGGGTAGACCACTGTTTTATCGGAGTTGATCTTATAATTGGAAATTTGACCAAAACGCTTAAGTAAATCCAGTAATATGGGGATAGACCTAGCCGGATGTGACACATAGATCAGAAGGTCATCCGTGTAGGCAGTGACCTTAATGGGAAATCCCATTATCTCAATGGGTTCTATTTCTTTCTCATGCAGTATCTTCCTTATCAGAGGCTCCAGGTACAAATTAAATAACAGGGGGGACAATGGGCAACCTTGCCTTGTGCCCACACATAATGGAAAGGGATTAAAAATAACACCATTACAACTAATCCTGGCAGACGGATTAGAATAAAGGGCTCTCAACCATCCTAAAAATTCCTCAGGGAACCCGAACCTACGCATAGTTTCAAATAGATACTCCCAATAGACCCTATCGAAAGCCTTCTCGGCATCCAAGGAGACCAACGCCATTGGATGGGTGGCCTCCTTGGAGGCCGAGAAGACATGAGCTAGAGTTCTAAAATGATCAATCGATGACCTGCCCTTCATAAAGCCTACCTGCATACTCCCTACAAGCTTGGGCAGCACTTTGTTAATGCGGTCAGCCAATAACTTGGCTAAGATTTTTAAATCACAATTCAACAGCGATATGGGTCTATAACTGGCTGGGTCGGTAATTGGCCTGTTAGGTTTAGGGAGCAAAACAATGAAAGCCTCATAGAATGCCTTCTCCACCTCATTTCCAGCACATATGTGACGGAACAATCTGAGGAGGTGCGGGGCTAAAAGGGGCGGAGAACCTCCTATAAAAGTTGGACGAAAAACCATCCGGCCCTGGGGTTTTATCTAACACCAAACTCTTAATGGCCAGTTCCACCTTGGCCAAAGAAATATCTGCCACCAAAGCACCACTCTCACGCTCAGTGAGAGCAGGCATATCGAGGCCCTCGAAGAACCTACTGATGTGGTAATCCGAAGGTGGGATTGACATTTCCCTATAAAGATTCCCAAAATATTGATGAAAGAGTTGAGCAATCTCAACCGGAGATGTTTTAACCAACCCATCCTCCTCAGAGACAATTCCCTCAACCAATCTAGAGGATTCTAATTGAGAAAGACATCTTGCCAACAGCTTCCCAGGCTTTTCACCCTGATCAATGTAATCAGCTTTTGTTTTAATCAAGGCCAATTCCGATTGTTCCCCCAGCAGCTTGAGATAAGCATCTCTGGTCTTAATTAACTCCTCCTCCTTATCCCTACTGAACTGGATGGCAGAATCCACCTCCAGCGCCCTAATACGTACCAAGAGTTCCTTCATAATTCTATTTCTTTCCTTTTTCCTGCCCGCTGTAAAACTAATTAGAATTCCCCTTAAATAAGACTTAAGGGCCCCCAAAAAAATATCCGGATGAACCTCATTAGTTAAGTTATTCCGAGTAAATTCTTCAATCTGCTCAGATATAAATTTAACCGTCTTGGGCACTCTAAGTATTTGATTATTAAATTTCCACCTGCTACCTCTCCTCATTAGGGATGCCATTGAAATAGCCACTATTACAGCTGCATGATCAGAGATAGGCCCAGGTAAAATCTCTGACCTAAGGTCTCCACTGAGAAGAGACCTAGAAACAGAAACATAGTCCAGGCGAGAGGAGGTCCTATGTACAGGGGACGTAAAGGTAAAAATTCCCTGGAATCTGGGTGGAGTACCCACCAGATATCAACCAACCCAAGTTGATCAAGCAACTCCGACAGTGCATGAGTTGCTGGGGATAAGTAAACCTGGGATTTACTAGATCTGTCCAGCCGGGGATCCAAGGCCAGATTGAAGTCCCCGCCCAGGACCACAGGAAGGTGAACAAAAGGCAACAGGGCCTTAAGCAGACTCACAAAAAAGTCCTGAGTATCCAGGTTGGGACCATAAATAGATCCCCATAACATTTCTATACTCAATAACTTCCCTCTAACTAAGACATACCTCCCCTCCTTGTCCTGAATAATTTGTAACGGTTTGAATGGTAAAGATCTATGCAGAAGGAGCATAACTCCCCTACTCTGCGTATTGCCTTGAGAAGCAAAAACCTGGCCCATCTGCAACCTCCTCATAGCATTAGCCTCAGACATCAACAAGTGCGTTTCCTGGAGAAACACCACTTCTGCCTCGGTAAGTTTTATGTGCTTAAGAATTTTATATTGCTTGTCGCCAAGTCGAGCTCCTTTAACATTCCAAGTAAGGAACTTGGTACATATCAAAGTACCCATGTCAGCCTTACTATAACAACACTATTATTAGACCTAATTGGACAACCTTATAATAAGGGGCCAAAACAACAAGCCAAGTTCCTGACTGCGCAGTGCCTCTAAACACAAACCCCCACACCCCCAAATCCATACCCCATAGGAAAAACTACCACAACCCAATAACCCCAAATACCCCTCTCCCCCTCCCCATACATACTTTGCTTGGTCCATGATCCCAGAACACTCGGCTCATCCTCCGGTCGCATCCCGCCCCCCCCGAAAAACAATGACCATTGAAATTAGAATACTGACCCCATCCTGTTGCAGTCAGAATACATAAACTGTTATCAGATTGGTACCCTCCTAGAGCCATTCTCTTTGAAAATAATCGTACACAACATTATACTAAAATAGAAAAGGAAAACCAGGATAACATGCAACAATCGTAGCTATGGAGACATTAACCCCCAAACGAGGATTCAAAACCGCAGTCCCTAGAAGTCTAGGTTGATCAAGGCTTCTTAGGCCATCAGGCTATCAAACACCCAATTGGTCCCAAAGGGCTTGTGGCCCTAAAAGCGCTAGAAACATCAAGGTGGTGACATGTTCATGGGTCCTTAAATAAAGGTAGGGTTTTCTGCAGAGCTTTCACGATTCCGCTGACTCAAAAGATTTCCATTCATCCTGAATTTTCACCTGGAGCCTAGCAGGGTATGCCATGCGAAATTTCACCTCGGCCGCAATCAGCTTTTTAACCACCAAATGAAATGCAGCTCTCCTTTGCCTTACAGTATAGGGAAGATCTTGCACCACTCTCAGCTTTGCCCCTTCCCAATATAGTTCTTTATCTTCCTTGACCTTGGCCATGAACAACTGGCGCTCTTGATAGTTCAGGAAGCGAAAAATAAATGGTCTTGGGGTTCCCCCCGGAGGTGGTAAAGGGCATAGGGCTCTGTGCGCATGCTCAATTATATATGTAGCGCCAAAAGGCGAGGGCCCCACCACTTTCATGATTAATTTCTGCATGAACTTGACAGGATCCGAACCTTGACCTCTTTCGGCATGCTCAATTATCACCACATTGTTGCACGGCTTCTCCTTCTAGGTCTTCTAGTTTAGAGTCCATCCTGTTGATTTTCGATTGTAAGGCATTTATAGTGGCCTCCATCTGCTCCCTATTGGTCTCCAGTGATTTAATTCTGACTACATTATCAGAGATCTTTCGGTTTAAATCCTCCATCGTTGTGGAAAGGGACTTAATTTCACAGGCCATATCATCTAATGTGGCTCTGAATGGTCGAAATTCCGCAAGAAACTTTGCCAAAGTTAATGGCTCCTCTGCCCCTGCTTCTTCTCCTATGCCCTGCTGTAACTGTAGAACCGAGGCCTTGGATTTCTTTGCGGCCTTCTCGGGTGTGGCTGGAGGAGTATGTCTCGGTGGCGCTTTCTTCATTTCTTCCTCCATGTGCCACAGAAAACAGACCACTGGCAGCTCGCGATCCTTATCTGCGCTAGAAACACCCACAGAACGGCAGATAAACGGGTCGATTTAACGGAATTCCGGTTCCGGTAGCGGAGTCTGGAGAGTACAGCCGCTACTGCATCACGGACTTCCCAGAAGTTTTTTAAAAACAAATGAATAGCCTATTTGAAAGTTTTAATCAAGTGCAGAGTGACAGCAGTGTGTGTTAGCACTGCTAGTGCTAATGAAGGAGTGGTGACAAGCATTTATGCTGCTGAAGAGGAATCCCCAAATATGGCTGCCACTGAGAAAGAAAGTAGGCAGCTCTGCTCACTCTGAACTGCAGTGTAGTCAGAAGTCAGGTCATGACCTGACAAGGAGCACTGAGGAGGAGGCAGTATGTGATACCTTGCTCCATACATCATCAAGGGGTTGAGTTTTAAATAAATTAACTACTTCAGGAGGTGAGGAACATGAGGTTTAATCATTTAAGGACTGGCAGCAATTTTTAAATTAATAAAAAAGACCAAGAGGGGTCAGCAAGAAGAACCAGAGAGCTCTGGAGGGCAGAAAATAAATGCTGAGTCACAGTTACAGGACCAGCACATGGAAGACAGACTGAAGAGCCACAAAATAACACAATAAACCCAATGAGGACACACTGAGATATTTGGGCAGATGGTATGATAGGTAGCACCACTCTTCATGCTGCAAATAGGAAACCAGAGTTAAATAAGGCCAGTCAGTGCTACAGAAAAGTGTCACTTTTTTCCCTTTTGACTGGGACAAGTGCCTAAACATTAACCAAAATGCACAACATTTTCAGGGATTGTCAAGCATATAGTGACTCACATTCATCATTATTTTGGTAGGACTTGGTGGCCAGGAAGGGTAAGTCACAACTCACCAAAGGTCAAGATATACAGTAGCAGCCATGGTGGGTGTGAAAGTTGTTCATATTGTTATGCACAGTGCAGGGAGAAAGGCAGTCTCCTTTAAACAAGTTATGATTATTACTGATCTTTGTACAGTCTGGGAAGAGATAGAATAATTAATTACTTATTTCTGTAGGCTGCCTTAAAGTCAAAACCATCCTTATTTGTGAATTACATGCAATTTTGAGGATTGTTTCCTCACAGATTTTTCTCAGAGAATGGCAGAGAAAGTGGATGTCAAGGGGGATGTTCTCACTTGGTGAAAACTTCACCTACTAGTGACTTGGGGTTCCCATAGAGGAACATTTACTGAAAGAAAGGCCAGAAAGGATGCTGTCCAGCCATAGGGGTCTATGGTCAGGGTAGAGCCTGAAGACTAGTCTTTATTAAAATAAATAGGACATGGGGACAGCATTTTTTGTGCAAGCTACTCTGGCAAGGAGGAAGTCACACTGAGTAACATTTATATGCCTGTGATTTTTGATGCAGCTTTTTTTGAAGAAATGACATCCCTCCTGCAGAAAGAGAAATTCCCCACCCTCATTTGGGCGGTAATTTTAATTATGCACTGGATGCTAAGCTGGACCACTTAGGGAGGGAGCAAAGGTATCAGAAGGGAGTCTGAAGATGACACCTAGGCTCTGTGAATTGGAGCTTCTCAACTTGTGGCATTCAATGAACCCTGGAGTGAGAGAATATACTTTATTTTCCAGCCCCCACTGCTTGTGGTATGGAATTAAAGTAAGCAATAACCCATGGCAGGGTGTTCTGTTATTGGGGATTAATGCACATTTGAGTGCACCATGAGGCAGACGGCCACAGGCTCAGTGCCCTCACAACATCCGGGTGTGCATTAATCCCCACTAATAGCACACCCTGGAGTGGGTTTTTGTGCTTATAACATGGGTTATGTTTAAACAACAAAAAATATAAAAAAGGTATTTTTTGCTGTCTAAATGACAAAAAAGGTACTATATCCTGCCACCTGGCAAAATAGTCCCTAACAAAATAAACACTCTGCATGGGACTTATGCATACAGAAATGTCACACAAACAGTACACTATTGATGTGGTGTGACATTTCTGCTGACTGACACAGCTATCCACTGTGTGAAAAACATCTCTGTGATGTCTGCAAGGGAGATGGGGAGAGAAGTCAGAGAAAAATGCAGTACACATGTTTCAAGAGATGCTGTGTGTCTGTTGGCTCTCTTTCTGTGCCTATCTCTGACTAAATCTCTATGTGCAAAGGTAACTCAAATGAATATTAAACTGATCCACATTTCAGATCATGCATTTGTGGAGCCTGAGCTAGAACTGAAACTCAGACACAAAGATAGAAAACAATTTGTGTGCTGTTTCCCATTCTATTTATTTGCAAATCAGGCTTTCAAAACTGTGGTTGCTGACAGCTGACCAGTGGCAGCTGTACACTGTACTGTATGTGGACACTAATGCCCCATGGTGCCTTTCCAAGAAGTCCATTGGGATATGGAGAAGGGATACACAAGGAGAATGATTATGTGTTTCACAGCGTCCAGAGGTCATAAAAAGCAAGAATGGCTCACAGACCTGGAAAACACTTTAAAAGATGTCAAGAAAAGGGCATATTCAGATTAGTCCACTGACTATCTGGGGAACTTATTGCAGCAAGGGAAGCCCTCAATCTTTTGCTCACTGATAGTTTGCATTCCTCCCTTTTCTAGGCCAAACAGAGGCTAACTCGTGGGCATTTTATTTCATTATAATATGGTAACAGCTGGCCTCAACCATGCAAATATCTGCCTTAGTGTTTACTTTACTGTTTATTGATCAACAAAAATTTTCATTTTAAATTAGATAAATACAGAGGATAAAAGCAGATTAATAAAACAATCACAATTATAAAATTACACATTTTCCGTCTCAATAATCATTTAAATACTTATTAAAAAAACACCTAACTTTTTAATTTTATAAAATACCAAGGCCTTTACGGGGGACTTCTACCACCATACTACACAGAAGATGCAAGAGTAGCCACATAACTAATATGAGACAATCTGCAAAAACAGGCCTCAGCTGCTCATTTCCTTTCAGTATTCAAATTAGGAAGAGGATCACTAGATGTAGTTTTTGATATAAATAGCTAATTAAATCTCTATATATTTTTTCTGTATTCTATTGATTTGCAGTAAATAGTGGGCCAAATTGGTTAGAATTTCTACGTTTTCTGAGTAGAAAAGCAAGTCTAATAAGTATTTGAGCAGAACGAAGAGTGTTGCCATAAAAAAAAGATCCCAGGAATGTGTCTCTTAACAAGGCAATAAAATACTGCATGAAAGAGATCCTCTTCCTCTTATAAGGCACACAAACATTTTGTAGATAGGTTTTCTTCTTTATTACAGTGTGCTATATTCAAATGGAAAAAAAGTCAACAGATATGTTGTCTGGACTGGGAGCTTTTTTTTTTAAACTGTTTATTGATATTGCTACCGCTTCTTCTGTAGACCATTGACAGTTTTCATTTAGTTCATGATTTGTACCTATTTCTTCTACCTGTGGGTTATAAAAAAGAGAGGGTAATGTTCCACCCAAATATTGGGTGGAATATAAGAACCATATTGTTCTTTATATTTATTAACACCCTTAGCAACAAGTGTCCAATATTTTTTATCATCTTTCTCATTTATAGCATGAATTATGGACTCCCAAAGTTCCATTTGATGTTGCATCCGATGAAATTTCACGTTCTCTGTACTGTTTATTTTTTTATTAAGTTCTACCAAATCTGCTTTAGATGGCATTTTCTTGATTTTTCCTTACCATTCTTGTAAGGGCCCTTTTTTCCTCCTTACAATTTTTTTACAAACCCATTGTCATATTTGTTAGAGTCCTTTTTATGTTTGCTTGTGAGCATGCACAAGAAACATGATGTGACAGCTTAGCAGAGAAGCAGGTTGTGGAGACGTGGCAGTGTTATAGCCAAGGGAGGCACTGCATTTGGGGGCTTGGCACTGGTGGACCAATGGAGGCACATTGTGCCAATGACACTGGTCTCCAAAAAGTGCACCAAGTTGTAACGTTTTCGCTGCAGCAATCAGGGACCACCTCATAATTGCAGCATCAGTCATTGTGCTGCAATGAGTGAGCGACCTGTTATTGCAGGGCAGAATGTTAGCTAGCCTAGTACTGTTTGTGAACATGTTGGGTGGCTTGCCACCAACTTCACAAACAATATTAGGCAGCCTCCCATGCCGTGGGAGTGCCCAATCCCCCTCTGCAGCATGTTCCCCCCCAGTCTTTGTTGGCCGACAGGGGCCCCAATCCCCACCAGCTTCAGTGCCCGCAATGTTTATTTAGCCAATGGGGGAGCCCACTCCCTGTCAGCATGATGTAACCCCCCAGTTTTGTTGCCTGCCAACAGGGTGCCCAATCCCTGTTGGCATGATGCCCCCCCATTTTCTTGTGTGCTGACGGGGGTGTCCAATCCCCATCAGCTACAGCTGCCCCCAAAGAGTCCCTTGCATGCTGGGGCCCACCCCAGCATGCCAAATGCCCCTGTAAAATTGGAAACTGTCCTGAGTTGTCTTTTTATTTTATTTTTTTCCCTGTAAAGAAAAAACGGCCCCTCGCGGTCTGCCAGACCCCCCCCTCCTGCAACCCATGCCAACCCACTGTGCACCCTACCTCCCCACACCCCCCTCACCCCATACTTACCTCCAGAGTCTGGCGCAACGATCTTCGGTGTACCAGGAACACGTCTGCATTCTTCAAAGCTGACCGTGAACTGAGGAAATGCCAGTAAGCTGTATAATGTAATAAATAGGATTTTTTCAACTTTGCTGCATATCTGAGGCATTTTTTTGGAATTTTGGCACCAAATTTTCAACCTGGGGTTTTTGGGACCTCTCCTCATGAATTCTGTCACTGTCATGGCGTTAATTGGGGCTGAAGGGTGATTTCGTGGTCACTGCATGAAATCACCTTTTGGGACCGATTAATGAAATGACAGTGCCAGTGTTCATAAGGTAGGCTCTCAAAAAGCCTATGTTGCAAATTTGGTGAAAAAATCCTAAAAATGACTGTTTTATGAGCGTGCGTTGTGCAGTTCCTACGCACACTCATAAGTTCGCGAATTGGTAACATTTGCACTCCAGATTTTTAACATTGCCATTTTATCACACCTTCTTATGAGCAGTACAGCTGTCATTTTTCACATCTAACCCAAAATGTGTTTCTGCTCATGTAACGCACAATGGTGCAGTCGGTGTGCGAAATCAATATTTGGGGCAGATTAAGAAAATCACAGTGACACTGTTCATAAGCAGAGGTCTTACAATGGCTATGTTGAAAACTTGGTGAGACAAGTTCATAAAATGACTGTGTTATGAGCGTGCGTTGTGCAGTTTCTATGCTCGCGCGTACCTTCGCACATTTGCAATATTTTAACTCCAGATTGCCAACACTGCCATTTGTCCACACCTCCTTATGAAGAGTACAGCTGTCATTTTTCACATCCCGGCCCAGATGTGTTTTTGCACTTCTGGCACAGACAAGCGTGGTCGTTATGGTAAATCCATGTTCGGGACACATTAGGAAAATCACACTGACACTGTTCATTAGTAGAGGTCCTAAAATGGCTATGTTGAAAATTTGGTGATAAACGTCCATAAACTAACTGTGTTATGAGCGTGCATTGCGCAGTTTCCACGCATGTTTGTAACTTCAAACATTTGCAATATTTTCACACCATATTTTCAACATTGCCATTTTTCTGCACCTCCTTATGAACAGTACAGCTGTCATTTTTCAAATCCTGGCTGAAATGTGCTTTGCACTTCTGGCACAGGATAGCATGGTCGCTGTGGGAAATCACTGTTTAGGACACATTACAAAAATCACAGTGACACTGTTCATTAGCAGAGGTCCTAAAATGCCTGTGTTGAACATCTGGTGATGAAAGTCCATAAAATGACTATGTTACAAGTGTGCGTTGTGCAGTTTCCACGCACACTTATAACTTTGCACATTTGCAATATTTTCACTCCAGATTTTCAACACTGCCATATTCCCACACCTCCTTATGAACGGTACAGCTGTCATTTTTCACATCCTGCTTGAAATGTGTTTTTGCAGTTCCGGCATAGAATACCGTAGTTGCTGTGGGAAATCAGTGTTCAGGACACAGTAACAAAATCACAGTGACACTGTTCATGACCACAGGTCGTTAAATGCCTATGTTGAAAATCTGGTGATGAAACTCCATAAAATGACTGTGTTATGCACATGCATTGTGCGGTTTCCACGTATGCTCGAAAGTGCAAGCATTTTTAATATTCCCACTACACATTTTCAGCATTGCCATCTCTTCATACTTCCCTATGGATGGTACAGCTGTCATTCTTCACATCCTGCCCAATCTGTGTTTTCGTACATGTAGTGCAGAATGGCACTGTCACTGTTGGAAGTCAGTTTTCAGGACACATTGACAAAATCACACTGCCACTGTTCATGACAAGAGGTCCCAAATACTTTGATGAGGTGGGGGTCACAAAAAGGCCATGTTCAAAATTTGTACTGTGAATACCAACAAAATCCTGAGGCATTGTGGTTTCTTTTTTTTTAAATCACGTTTATTCATTTTCAGTAGACCAGACAGACAAACATACACACATTACACATACCTGGCCAAGCCAGGGACACAACCCAAAACTGGTTGTGCAAACTATGTACAACCCCTATGTACAAGCACACTGGGGAGCCATCCCACATTGCGGCCAAATTCCAGAATCAATAGTGCTTTAGTATAATACATTGTCCAGTGTTAGAAACACCCATCCTCTCATTAACTCAATCCTCCCTTATATGTCCACTTACAAGGGTGTTATATCCTACGGCCCCCATGGAGCCTGATTCCTCCCGGACGGCTTCCCAGTGTGTCCCCTGGAAAGAGAGAGAGAGTCCCCATCCCCTTGAGCCCCTGCAGACCACAACCAGTCCCCTATTATCTTAGTAGTAGACCCGGTATGACCCAGTTCTGACCATCTAGGAAGCTTTGAGTCCAGACATTACCCAGAGTATTGGGGAAAATAAAGGAAGAACAAACATGGTACAAAAGGCACAAAACAATATAGGCATTAAACACTCCAGCATATATCCCTTTGCTAATCATTATCTGACAGACAGACCTGAGTTCCAGTGTTTGCGACTTGCTGGGAATAAATTGCATCTAATATTGCCCATCTTTTAGCGTATAGCTCCTGTCTCCCCTCAGAGAATAGGTGTCTCTTTATCTTAGCCAATACCCCCAGCAATTCTCTCACCCATTGTTCATATGCACAGACCTGATCGTCCTTCCAATGCTTTACTAAGAATGCCTTGACTACCGACACCATTAAAGAAAGGTGGAATTTGGGTGCAGCCCCTATAATCTGAGAAAAGTCACCCAAAACACATACTTCTGGAGTTATAAAAGCTGTATAGTCTAGCATTGGATCCATGCCCCATTTAATCTCCCTCCATAGGGGAGAAATTTTGCTGCAACCCCACATTACATGTAACAGGTCACCCCTTCTTTCTCACACCTGAAACACAGGTCTGTCTGTCTCAACCCTCTACCATATAGCTTTACAGGGGTATAGTATATGTTGTGAACCACAAAAATCTGCATGTTTCTATATTTGGGAATCACATTGTATTTAGTGGCCTTCCAAATAATTTCCCACCTAAGATTTTTAGGAGCCATCACCTTGTCCCAGTAAGAGATTTGTGTAGCATTATTTGGGCCCAGAAAGTCCAGGAGAAGTTTATAAACTTGTGAGAGTGGGTTAGCTTTCCGGAAGGCTTCCCTTAAATTCCCCCATGAGAGGAAGTTATCTGAGGAGTCCCCCAACCCCTTCCGGAACCCTGCTAACATTTGTTTAAGCTGTAACCTTTGAAAAAAGGACAATCCCTCGCATTGTGGTGGTAGAACTATTTTATCTCCCTGCTGCATATCATTCAATCTTAAACCACACAGATAATTAGACCACCTATGTCCAAGTACCCGATCCCCTATAACCAAGTTGGGGTTACCCAGTATGGGCTGGTCTCTGGACCTCATTTGACAGCACCTTTGTACCGGAGTGAGAAAGGACCACCAGGCCTCCAGGGTTTTCCTAATTGGGTTCCCGTACCCCTCCCTGAATAAACCTTTTTTGGGCCTAGCATATAGCATCGATTCGGGGGTGCAGCCGGAGCTCAATAACGATTGCCTCTCAATTTGCAACAACGCAAGTATATAACTTCCCCCCTCAACGCTTTCCGCCCATTGAGCCATAAGGCCTAACTGGCCTGCCACATAATAAGCATGGAGGTCAGGTAACCTAATGCCCCCCTCCTCATATGGCAAACGCAAGACATTATATTTTATCCTGGCTGGTTTGTTATTCCATAAGAATCCTGAAATTAGCCTTCTGATTAAACTAAACCATTTAACAGAGATGTTATATGGCGCTAAATATACCGGGTATATCATTCTTGGTAGGACATTCATCTTAATGAGGCCCAGACATGCCGTAAAATTCAGAGGTAGCTTGTTCCACCTTGTGATGTCCCCTTTGACTGCAGATATGATCCCCCCCCCAAATTGGCATCAACCCCGGACTCCTGGTTTGCTGTAATCCAAATTCCAAGATACTTCAATTTGTCAGTGTTCCACTGTACTCCCAGGGATGAGAAATCTGCCTTAAATACATGTGGTGTCAGGGGTAGAATTTGTGTTTTAGTAAGATTTAACTTGTAATTAGAGACCTTGGAGAAGCGGTCTATTAAATCTCTTACTCTCTCAAAGCTGGGTACTGGATCTTGTAAATGAGGGAGTATATCGTCCGCAAAAACTGACAGTTTTAGCTCCATTCTCCCAATCCTGATCCCCTGGACTTTAACTGAGGCATTGTGGTTTCTAACCATAACGTCCTACCCTGTACAAACAAACAGGCATTGGGGTGTACCTTTGGATTGCCGCCTGTACTGCTTATGCCATCCCACCCCCACCCCTCAGCCATTGACAGACATTGAGGTGTACCTTGGACTCTTCGTCCCAAGACTTCACCCCATTCTCCTATGCTGCACCCATTTCAATGTATGTCCTTATGGAATGGGGTGACTATAAAGCCAAACACCCTAAGGCACAGATCAACATGTGTCAGTGTCTGCAAAATAGGGTGCGGTGACATGGCTTGACCATCATGGGTGATGACCCAAAACCTTACCCCAAATCCTGTCCGCCTCTACAAGATGGAAGTGGGGTTCATGTGAAGTTCAGTACTTCACTGCCATTCCTATTCTGCATCTGTCTAACTCCTGCATTTCTAATGCTAATACCAGCAAGCAAACATTTGGCATTGACAAATGCTTGTTTTATTTATTTCTATGACTTCCCATAAGATTTTGATATGTATTAGTTAACTGCTTGTACATATTTTCTGGATATAATTCATTCTTTGTGTTCAAATGTATTTCTTCTATATACTTGTTACTTAATTCGTGAATTTTATTATGTGGAATTTTATCCCATTTAATTCTGTTGTTTATGATCTCAACCACTTCATCCACTGTTGTTTTTAGGTATTTTGTTTTCCTACATAAAATCACAGGGAAGTGATCACTTTCAGTTCTGGTGCCTTCCCAAGCAGTCCATTGGGATGTGGAGAAGAGATACCCGAGGAGAATGATTATGTGGCACATATTGTCCAGAGTTCATAAAAAGAAAGAATGGCTTACAGAACTGGAAAATGCTTCAAGAGATCTCAAGAAAAGGGCACATTCAGATTAGTCCGCTGACTATCTGGGGCAACTTGCTGCAGCAAGGGCAGCCCTTCATCTCTTGCTCACTGATAGTTCTCATTCCTACCTTTTCAATGCCAAACAGAGGCTCACTTATGAGCATTTTATTTCATTATAATATGGTAACAGCGTGCCTCGATCATGTGAATATCTGCCTTAGTGAATCAGGAGAATCTGTATGGGAGACAGTAAACAAGGGAGCATGGTCATTTTAATGAGACTGATGTGCCCAAGGCAAGAATGAAGAAGGGCTCTCTACCTGCCTAGAGCATTCTAAATAGAATACACTAAGAGCTTATAATGTGGCTCATATATGGAGTTCAACCTTGGACCGAGTTTTATACCCAGATACATGAAGTGGGTCCAGGCTCGGTTGTATGACACAACCGATTTTGACAGGATTTGAACCAGTGATCTAGAAGTTAAAGGCTCCTGTACAACACAGGCTTCCTAAACCACTACCAGTCCAATGAGCCATCCTGTGAACAGGATAGAAACTGGAAAAAAGTAACACGTTCATAGCTGGTTTGAAGTCAGTTGTGGCAATGTGGCAATTTAGTTTGAAAGAAGTGCAGCAGCCGTATCGGTGAACTGTGAGAGCTTTTTCCAGTGCAAGCTATGATTGCCAGTCTCAGTTTCTCTCTCACCTGCAGTTAATGATGGGCATCCTACAGAATGTCATGAGGAATATGCAGACTGAAAAAGTTTGTATAGTGATGGCTTGAAAACCATGAACTACAACTCAAACACAACAGTTTTTTGCCTCTGACCCCATACAACCTAACTGTGATAAACTGTCTATTTTTCAGTCAAGCCCATGCTTGCTGCTTTTTCATAAAATGAAATTCCATCCTTAGGCAATTTAAGCCTAAATAACGTTATGAGAGGCACTGCTAGTGAATGGTTTTGGTGGGTCTGAACATGCTTGGTTCACAGGTTTGTGCTATTGCTACAGTATATCAATCAAAGTAAATACCATAAACATGACTAAACTCTTTTTTTTGTTTTGTATTTTTTGTTTGTTAGCAATATGTGACTGGAATTGCATGGACTATTTATCTGTTCTTCAAGTTGCAAGCTATGTAGAATCTATAATTTTCAGATTATATAAATGGAGTCAAGCAAACAAAACAGCGCAATATGGCTAGTATACTGTGCCCAGCAAAAAAAAAACAAAAAAAAAAACAAGAAGCAAGCAAAGAAAAATGTCTGGCACCAGTATTACTGCAAAAAAGATTACATTTATTCAACTATAAAAATGTATATATAACCCACTCACCCTCCACCCCACTCCAGCAGAAAGACTACATAAAATATGATTTTCTGTTTCTGCACAGAAGGGAATTAGTTATCCTAGCAGAAATACTGTCACCATTTGTCTGACATTCATATCTGACTGAGGATAAATTAGGCTGAAACATTCCAACATTGTATTATTTTTTGTTACAATTTTGGTAACATTGGAGCAGCATAGAATGCACATCTTCAAAGTGCTCAAAGTTATTATGTATCCCTTTCAAAGGTTACAGTGTACTATTTATTATTTCATTTAACGTTCACTTTCTTGGGTGGTGCCTATACAATACATAATTTTATGATCATTGTTTTTGGCCACAGAACAAAAAAAATTATAAAGAAAAAATAAAATAAACACACACACACACACACGCAACTGGTGTAATGGTTGTAAACATCTTATCTAAAGGAAGGTGCCTCAACAGTCCAGTTTTCTTCCCCCCCCCCGGTGCTGCAGTGTTACTTGCCAGCCTCCCTTTTAAGTGATTACAGGCATTAGAAATCTACCCTACCCCTCCCCATCAGCTCTCAGCACTCATTTCACTGGGCTTTAGTTGAGTGTGTGTTGGAAAAGTAATCATTCACCATGACAACTGATAGTCTTACTAATGGTTCTTTTTAGGGGAATGTCTGGTATTTGAGAGCAAAGGTTGCTGGGGGAGTTTGCCTTCTAGTATACAGCACAGTAGTCTTTTCAAATTCACTGTTCTAAGAAATGATCAAGTCAGTGGGGAGGGGGAGATGTCTTGTGTCCATAATCTGCATGCACTGTGAAGGTGATGAGGGTAACAGTGGAAAACTGATGTCCTGTCTGCCCATCTCTGACCACTGTCCAGGTACTCCTACAGTATTATTCTTGGTATTCCTATATTTCCAATATTCAAATACAAAGATTTGTCAGACAACATCTGTTATGTTTGTCAACAGACACTCTTGATTAACCATATTTCTTTGAGTCACTAGTTGACATCTATTTTTCCAAATCATGCCAAAAACTGTATCCATGCCACCACCACTAGCAGGGCACTGTGATTATGTTTGTGCCACGCTGGTGTGAAAATCCTTCTGACTAAAACCTGATATACAATGGAGGAAAATAAATGTTCTTTCCATTTTTCATCTACTATGATTCACAAATGTTTGACAAAGTGACATTCCAACAGCAAGTATTCCAATGTTTCCACTTGCTTGGCACAAGGATGCCTTGGGCAGTAATGTTCCTCCAGTGCCTTACGCTTTATGTTACCTCTGTATGCCAAGGTGTAGTTATCTTTTTCACCAGTAAGTTGACTGGGACAAGCCCTTTTACAGCCACAACCAATACAGAAAACACAAAGCAATACAATACACTCAGTTGTTTTTCTATAAGCTGATACAATGGTTTGTAAGAAAAAAATAAATGGTATGTCAAGACATGTACAAATGAATGCAGCGTTATACATATGATACAATACAGTTTTAACACTTTGGAATGAGCAATTCAGATGGATGTTACGATAAAATGCAATTTAATACACTTGAGCCCACAGAGGAAAAATAATTCCTACCAGCCTGGAGTTTGTGGGTTGCTTTATTTTAAAAATAGGTAGCAATGATGGGCTTGAAAGGGACCCACAGAGTGAACTGACAAATGCTATTGAACACCTTATGATTCATTTACATAAAGGCTGTAAACAATGTTGGATTATGGGGCAGCATTATTTATATAGTAAATTAATAAGGTGCCTTTATTGCCAAAAACTCATTTACTGTAGCTTCTCAGAAGACTTGTTTTCAAAACAAACCATTCTGTTCTGATAGTATCTTTTTCTTTTGCTTGTAGTTCGGGTATATGCTTTACCAAAAGGTTTGCAATCCGCTACTCAAAAAAAAAAAAAAAAAAAAACTTAAACCAGTTTTAATTTACACATTTTGTTTCGGTGACAGCACAGAGTATCCCGAAATAATCATGATGGAATAATAGTGAGTGCAATATAACGAACACTTAATCACGATTTTAAATACAGCGACCGCTGAACAAAAGCGAGTGAACCAAAACAGTGATTCTGGTTGCCATACAGCCTACAAAAATAGCGCCTGATTGAAATAGTGATGATCGGCTACCTAGAACCATTACAATGAAAGAATATTGCAATGAAAGAGTAGTGCAATATCAACACTGTATTTCATAAAAAAAAGTGGATTTACTTCAGCTGTCCAGCTGTCAACCTGTCAACAATACAGCTTCCCATACTTAGTCGACTCCTCACCTATACTGTACTAAAATGTGTAAAATCTTATATAAATATTTGTGACAACAAATGACTTTACAATAAATGACAGCCTAAATAGAGACATCTGCAGTAAAGTTCTGAATGTCCAATATAAACAGTCAAAATGTCAAAGACATCAGGGAAAGTTCAGGATGCATACTGCACATTGGCTTTTAAGGAGCCATACTTTCTAATCCAAAGTATTCTACAGTCCGTCTTGCTCAATTTTCAATCTAATATGTAAACCCCAACAGACATTATTTCCGCTCAGTTTAAACATCTGCAAATTCCAACTGAATTTCCACTGGTTCCCTTTTTAGGTTAGTAGAGAATATTTGGAGTGTAAATGTACAGTATAAGAGAACTCCTTTCTAATGTCAATCTGTAATGAATCATTTACATTACCTGTGCATTATTCTACAGACCTCTGGAAAACACAATAAAAATGACACTAACAAAAATATTTTCATCTGCAGGCTTTAACCTGTCACCTTGGATCATCACATTGAGGGTTTGGCATGCTATACTCTGACACTCTTAGGATTTGTCTCTCAGTTCCTATTACAGATCCCATTATGTTGGTGCCCCAGAATGCCAAAGCCCCACCCTCGGACGGCTGTCTGGGAACAGCAGAGAGAGAGAGAGAGAAGAGATGCTCAAAGTTTGCCTGTGCCCATTGCCAGCAGCAAGGAACATGTGTGTGGTGGGGGGTGCAGGCTGTACCACTGCAGTTTGAAAGGATGGGTGATCTGTAGTCTGTCAGTCAGTCTAATTTTGTCGTTTTTTTTTTTCATACTTGCAGGCAGTGGAATATCACAATATGACTGCTGTCAGTAACTTAGTGATGTGGTGGTGGGCATGCAGTAATATGCATGATCATATCACTTTTGCATGTGAAACTCCTGTCACTTGAATTTGTTTTTGTCTGTCATCTTTTTTTATTTATTTGCATTTTTGGAAAACAACCTTTGAGCATGAGCTCTTTTACAAAGGTTCCAAGTCAATGAAACACAATACAATTAGTACATACATACAGTAACACAAGATACAGCAAACTTATTTACATGGGACAGCTTTGAATGGCAGCAAACAAAAAATGTAAACAGGTTGGTACAGTTGAAGTTGTTTCTTTTCAGCAAATCATGACAAGGGTGGCTAGGTTAGCAATCAAGGAGCAGCCTTGTAGCAGAGGTCTTGTCATTAGAAAAGGAGGGAAGGGGGTGAGAAACAAGGGGGAACCTGTGAGTGGTAGAGAGAGGCAGGGACACAGCACAAGAAACAGGGAAATGCAGGGGCACCATTGAAGCGTGGCTTGGTGTTAGGAGGGACAAGGGTAGAGGATGGAGTCCTAGGAAGGAAAGAGGATAGTTCATGCAGTTGGGGGGAGCTAATGAGGGAGAGCCTAACCAGGGTGGCTTGATACAGTGGGGTCAAGGGTTTAGGATGTAGTGTGGGTATGGAGACAGAGTGGTTTAGCAGTAAGGGTGATAAGGAGCAACAGATGGTGAACGTCAGTTGTGCATCTGACAGTCGCATGCAATGCTACTGATGAGGTGCTGTTTGAGTTCGGATATAAAGGCTCAGAGATTAGCTGTATTGTACAATACTGCTGTGACCATGCTAAGCCAAAGGGGAGCCCTGTAGGAGAATGACCATTGGCCAAGTGCTGTTCTTTGAAATGGAACAGAGAGCAGGCTGTGCACTCTCCCTCTGGTATCATACTTTGTACTGGCTGCTGAAAATATTTCAGTGATGCAGTGGGGAATCTTACTGAGCAGTTTTCTTACCAAGGATACAGGTTTGGAACTTTATTTTGTGCCCAAGGGATAGACAGTTTGTTTGTTCGTGCAGGTGTGTGTAAAATGATCAGCAGAAAGGGTAAGCTTAAGCACCAGTTAAGGTCAATAGCTACCTGCTTAAGTGTCATGTCAGTAACTGCACTGTAGACCACGAGCCCATAATCTATAGTGGACAATATTGAACTAGATGCGGAGACATGGAGAGCAGATGGTGTAAAGTTTTTCCTGTGTCAATAATTCACTTCGATTTTGGTGATGACAGCCTTCACCATCATGTTGATATCTTGCACGAAAGAGAGGATGTCATCAGTGGTGACCCCCAGGTACTTGAAAGAATGAACCTGCTCTAGGGGGCACTTCACATTGTTGAAAATCTTTATGGTGGGGTATCTCCTCTTGAGTTGTGGGCTTGAGAGAAACATTGTTTTAGTTTTTTTATAATTGAGTAAGAGCTTATGTGCACCGAACCAGTCCACAAGCTGATGGAAGGTAGACTGCAGCTCATTTTGCAGCCGGTCAATGTGTGGGTTGCTGCTGAGGATTATAGCATTGTCAGTATACAATATTATTTTGCTGTTACATGCCTGAGGTAGAGCATTCAGGAAAAGGCTAAATAACAGTGGTCCAAGAATTGAGCCTTGAGGAACCCCCAAGGACACTTCCCTAGACCCGAGACAGCTTGGCTGATTTTAACTCTTTGTGACCTGTGTGTTGGATAATCCTGAAACTAGTCTAATGCATTTAGTGGCCACCCCCATGGTCAGAAGCTGAGCCAATAGAAAGGTGTGGTTGACATGTCAAAAGCCTTTGTTAAGTTGATGAAGATTGACCCCACCAACTTCCCATCATCCAAGGCCTTATGAACAAAGTCAGTGTATTCCACTAGGGCTGTGGCAGTGCTATGGTCTTTTCTGAAACCATAATATTGGGGATATTGCAGTTGGTATTTCTGGAGGTAGTCAGTGATTTGGTCCACCACTATTCTTTCCAGTGCTTTGGATAGAGGGGAGAGGCTTCAAATGGGCCAATAACTAGCAATGTAGGATCTGTCCCCACTCTTGAGAACAGGGGTAACAAGGGCTTGTCTTCAAACTGTGGGGAATTTGGCCAGGGTGAGTAATTTGTTGAAGAGTTTGGAAATGGGGACAATAAGCTCATCAAGGGCAAGGGCTACCAGTTTCATATCTACACCATTGCTGCCCATCCTGGTAGTGACCAAGCCTTTTTTTACATAAGACTTGGCCTCTTCAACTGTTACACATTAGAAATAGAAGTTTGGATGCATATTCTCGACTGGGTTGCTGTCGTGGGACACTTCCGCAGATTTTAGGTTGTCGGGTGGAAGAACAAAATTTAGATCAGTGAAGGAGACATTGAATGCCTTAGCTATCATGTAAGGGTCTATGTTAGTAGACCCATTGATATTGACTATAGATGGGTGCTTCGTGTCTTCCTTCCTGAGGAGATGTTTTATGTTATCCCAGAACCTCCACCCATCACCCCTTAGACTTGCTGTCCTGAATCATGCACACTAGGTGATGTTGCATGGTTTATTACACATCAGACAGCATTGTGTGAATGAACTACACATCATTTAGCACTGTATAAATGCATCTGTTATTCTTTAATTTCACCACAAAGACAACTAGAACACTGCCTGTGAAAAGATGGATAATGTCTTTCTAGTTGTACTATTTCAATTGATGTATTTGTTGATTGTGTGCTGATAAAAAATAGTTGCATACATTATGGTATTACTTCATTAGTTTTGCATGCATAACTGCACAGGGTTTAAGTTTGTAAATTCAAAGTAAAACTTGTTACCAAGAAGTGTTCATTGTGACTCTTTTGAAAAGTGCAGAGATGTTACCACTGCATAATAAACAGACTCATTTGAAATAAGGGCTTAACTCATTGACTGTTGAGGATGCATTACAGCTGTTAGCATTGACAGCCATTAAGTTAAATGTTAATTTTAACAGAGACTGATCAATGTGCTTGTTTTTGTTTATTTAAAAAAGTGGAAATGCAGTGTATCTTTGAATAAATAGTCCCTTTTTAGTTTCAACCATAGAATGCACCTCACATTTAGATTTAATGGGCTATTTGTAGACTACTAAGTGAAGGTGGAATGATTTGATGAAACATGGACTGAAGTTATTGTTTAAAATAAAATGTCACTACTGCAACTTGTAGCTCTGGAATTTAAATTCGGCAACTGCATTCTTCAAGCTTACAAACCACAAATATGACATTTTAGTGATCTAGTAACACAGGTGTCTACAGCTTATGAATGAGAGATTATGCCTGGCACAGAACAGACAGGTGTGTCTACCTGATGAATGAAATAAAACCTAACAGAACAATGAGCACTTTCCGATATGATCACAAGTACCATAGATAGGGTAACATCTGTGGCTGCAGCTGACACACCAGAGGAACAAACGTAATGCATTCAGAAAACTGTGTATAGAGCACTTTGTAAAAAGCAAAATTTCAGACTAGTCAGAATGAAATCCACCAGACTTGATTCATACATACATTCATAACCTAACAGAGCAGCTTTCAGCATTCATTCATTGCCTTGATAGGGACACCAACTATTCAAAGGGGGAATAGAAAGCAGAACTAAAGTAATGGTACAGGTCCTGTAAGTTTCAATGGAAATATATTAAGATGAGACAAAAAAATTGAAAAAGACAACACGCATGATGTTAAATAAAATAATTGGCAGCAAAACTTTCATGAGGGTCATGTAAACATTTAATGCTGATGTTTTCTTAGCCACAATACCTTGAGAGCAGAGGATAGTCAGCTGGCATGCCTGGGGCAATCCAGGGCTAAAAACCAAGTTCCTTGTGGAGGGGGTGCCCACCAGTAGCCCCACTCTGGGGGTAAGCCTGGGGATGAGGGGGCACAGAGTAGTGCAGAGGACTTGAACCTCCAAAGCCTGGGGGTTAGGAGCCTGGCACAAAAAATAAAAGAACAATGGATAGTAAAAAAAAAACTTTATATAACAGGAGTGAGCAGATAACTCATTAGATAACAGCATGTATTCTCACTGTACTATGATAACTCCAGATATCACACTGTGGTGACATCATCAAGCAAAAAAGCAGCACAAAACACAGGCCTATTGTATAAAATACATACATGATGGCTAGGTATGTGATGCAGAATATATCTGAAATCGTGGCAAGTGAAATCAAGGAACCATCACTCCTACTGTGTTCCGACAGTTGTGATATTCCTCAAGCTTACTTGCTACTCATTCAGATATATTCTGTATAACATACCTAGCCATCACACATCCACTTATAATATACAACTTAAAAAAAAACTCCAGTGTAATTTTGACAGCCTTGTGGTACCAATGTCAGTTTTTTTTTTTTGGAAAGCAGATGTAGATAAAAGATAGATAAAAATGTTTATTTTTTAACAGGAGCTAAACTTTCAGGACTGCAAGGCCCTATTTTACAAAGTTGTCCTGTATAAGCAGATGGTTACATGAGATAAAAGGTACAAAAACTTGACAATATTTCATAAAAAACAATGGTTTACATCAAGAAAGATACCTTCAAACACATTCAACCATCACTTACAAAAGAGGGGTTATCACATTTTTTTTTTTGCCATTAACTCTTTATTCATTTTTCGTTACAGGCATGTGATCCAACAATTTCGAGTACAGACACAAAATAATACGTACATATATATGTACATACATAAAATAAAGCAAACAGGGTTATCACATTTTGAGGGTGAGTATCTTAATTTATTATGTGTACAAAACATGAAATTGTTTAAAATACACTATAAAATAATAATTCCTTCTGACATACACCAAGGTCTAAGTTGATATAAGGTTGACATGGTTGAAACAGGCATTGTATGGGATGAATTTTTGTCATACTTATAAACCAGTACTAGAAACATAATGTGCAACAAACAATCCACAATTAAAACTCATCCTTTTCATAATAATTTTTCCTAAGGTTCTAAACAATAGCAATTTACTTTCCAAGCTTTATCTAAACCATTGCTAAACTCTCCCAGATGTGTACTGTGGGGACACCTACAGGAAGATCACAACTTATGGAGATAATTTTTACTGGCAACAACATCACCTGCCTCATTTAACATGCTGTTTATGAGGGTCAATTAATTCTCAGGTCAGCATACATTAACACAATCTCACTGTGGTATTGACACCTTTGATTGATACCGCTCAGTATACTGCACCTACCGAGGTATACATCGGTACTGTGCAAATTTTTTTATAATGACCACTGTGCTTTAGAACTTTTGGTGACTTGCTGACTAAGGGAGCATGGGTGGTGAGGGTGGTGGGGCTGATATGGGTGGGGGAGGATTGTTTTATATTAGTTGTGAGAGTTTGATGGTGGCCAGATGAGAAGGTGAGTGGAGGGTTTGTGCCGGCTGCCATCAAGGACTAGTGTGGGGTTGGGGTGCACTGGGGGAGTTACCACTGGACATGTAGGAAATGTATGATCAAGGAGAGAGGGAGGGAGTGCCACTACAATGGGAAGACCCTATGGGGGAACAGAAGAGGAAAGGGGTGCCACTGGACACCAGAGGGAACTTATGGGAATAGGAGAGAGGTATTGTCACTGGACACCAATAAGGGTTTATTGAGAAGGGGGAGGGAAGTGTGCCACTGAAAAATGGAGTAATTGGAAAGAGGTGGGGAGAGGGACTTCTTTCCACCCTCCCCCCAGTAATCCCTCTTTTAGCTTGGACCAGTATAATTCTTGGGGGGGGGTGCAGATTGGTACCACTTTCACAGCTGAGCCAATGCAGAAAAAAGTTAAGCATGACCCCCTGATTGTGAGTTCTAGTACCACACTGGAATGTATTTATTTTATGTTTTATTTTATTTCAGTCTTTGGAAACCAGGTAAGGCCCACTAGGCACAAGTGCCTGTTTTCAGGGGTGACCTGGGAGCACTGGGTGGTTAAGTGACTTGATCAGAGTCACACAGTATGCAAGTGGAGATTGTAAGAATCAAACTCAGGTCTGGTCTGCTGGATGTATCAAGCCCATTCACACTTCATTCCTCTAACCTGTAGGCTACACTGCCAGCCCAGCTGGAATTGGGCTCCTACTTTAAATGCTGGCACCTAAGTGCAGTACCCGTTGGGGTGGATTGCTATACTGTCTGGGTGCGCTGTCCTTTAGATGAGATGTTAAACTGGGGTTCCTTCTACCCATCTCTGGTGCTTTCCTGGTGGATGTCCAGGTGGAAGAGCTAAAGTCTCATATCCTCTACCTGCCCCTTTACCATTGGCTGTTGCTTCAATTGTCTATCCTGTAAGGTTATATGACTGCTGTACATAATGTATAAAATATATATATATATATATATATCTATATATATATACATATATATAGATATATATATATATATCCCATTGCCTTGCCTGTACTTTGTATAAAATGTTTTAGAACTCTGCTTAATCCTCTCTGCATTTGTACTGCCTGTAACGCTTTCGCACCAGTTGTGCATAATGTATAGATATCTTATTTGCCTGCCAGTGCTTTGTATAATATGTTCTGAGGCTTAGACTGTATATTTAACTGCTATTTTGTTTTTGTACTGTGTTTAATTCTCTCTGTATTGTACTGCATATTTTAACCCCGGGTCGACCCTGAAAAAGGGACTGCAATTGTCTTAGTAGACTTACCCGGTCACCAAAACTCCAATAATTATAACAGAGGGGGCATAGCCAGCAACCAAATGGAATGTATGCTTGAGCTCTGAGCTCCCTGAGCCCCCCAAAAATCCTTAGTTATCCGGATCCTTTCTCTTACAGCGTGAGAGTAATACTCATTGCTGAATGTTTAGACAATTGCCCATGTAGAGATCGATGGACAGCTTGATTCCCGGTCTGCAAGTTAAACTAAGGATTTTCATCTGTTGCACTAACTCAGGCTCGAGGCCCAGTCAACCCACTCGCTCTTCATAATGGAGTCAGCTGTGCTTCCAAATCAACCAGAGAAGAGCGTCACTGAAATCTGGCAGATGTTTGCCAAAATCCTACAATGGATGAACAATCTAGATATGGCTACAAGGATAAACACCTTTGATATCATAGACCTTTCACAGAGAGCTTGCATTACTGAACACAGACTATCTGAAACAGGGGACAGTTTGCAAAAATCTGGGGCTAGGCTACAAGAGCAAGACAGGCTGATCAACATGCTTTGGTCCAGAATGAAGGACCTTGAAAACCGAAGCCGCCGGAATAATCTCTGGTTTGTTGGATTCCCTGAAGGGTACGAGGGATCTGGCACCATCCTGTTTTTGCAGAAGGAACTACACCCCTTACTGAACTGGCAAGATGGGGCTCCACCAGAAATCGACAGGGCACACAGATTGCTTGCCCCCAGGTCTGCTCAAGGGGCCCACCCGTGTACGATCTTAACCCGGTTTCTCAGATTCCAAGACAGAGATCATCACCAAACTAGCCCAAGCTAACAAGAGCTCTCCTAGCAAGGCCACTGAATACAGATCTTCGCTGACTACTCCCAAGAGGTGACCACAAGATGGAAGGCCTTTACTCCAGCATGCAGAGCCTGTGCAGAATTGGGGCTCAAGTATTCTCTCCAATACTCTGCCTCCCTCAGAATTATTTACAATGGATCCCCATGGCTGTTTGATAACCCTACAGCAGCTGAATCCTTTTTGGTGGCACAAGCTCCTAAACTGAACTGGGGCAGGCTGAGAGAGTTCAACAATCTGAGGGTAGTTTCACACAGGCCCACATCAATGAAAACTTGCCAGCAGGAGCATGGCCCAGCAACTCCCAAACCCTCTACCATGCCTTCTATGACTTGCACACCCCCAAGAAAACCCCTGGTAGCAAACAGAAAAATAGGAGAAAGACAAGAATAGAAGGAGCCCATATTGATAAAACCCCTCGCCTCCACTCCAGAAGATGTAGTGAGAGCCCTGACTCAATTATCTCACTTAATACACCAGATCTGAGCACTAACCAGTTTGCTACCCTGATGGATCAACCGACCGACAACTTACTGCAAGACACACCTAAGCCTCCCAGGATTACACCTACCGAAAACCGTAAAGCCCAGCCAGCAAGAAGTCTTTCATGGGCCGTATCAGCAAGTCCTAGTCCTCCTGAGGCCTCCATATCCACTGACACAGTGCCCGCTAAGCCTATTTCAGACAGTACCCAGGGCGAGATGAACCACTCCATAGACTCTGTGGGCTGACTTTTTCATACAGTTTCCTTGTGATGATTGTTTCTTGTTTCCCCTATGCAGAATACCCCTCTGGCTAATCCACAAGCCAGTGAATTTATCTGTTTTTTAGCCAGTACACGATTCTTCTTACCCCCCCTACACTTGATTTGAGGCAGTAAGTACGTGGGGAGGAGAGGGTAATCGTACTATATGGGGGTCTGAGAGGGAATGTATTTACTTATGGCTCATTTTTACTTTTTTCCTGTGTGGGTGCTATTAACCCATGCTCTAGGCTACAAACATGTTTTTTTCTTCCTTGAGTGCTGCAACCAACCGTATTTATCCATATGAGGATCTGGGATACAGGTATCCCTCTTGCTCTAGAGTTATCCCCCTCTTTCTCCTGTGTGGAGATGGGCACAGGAACATAGGTCCTACCTGCAGTTAGATGAGTTATTTCCCTGAATAACAGTTTAATATGCCGTACTTGATGGCTGGCACACGATACTAGGTATGGGGGTAGAACAGGGAGATATCAGCCCCTCGGGGTCTGAGTTTCTTTTTCTTTTCCTTGATGTTTTCTAGGAATCTCCCAACACCCAGCGACCTCCGCTGTTATCTGGGCTATGTATTAGCCGATACCCACAGCGGATGCTGGTCTAGTATGAGTATGTCTATGAAAGTTTTTTGGGGGGGATAAGCTATGTTAAATGTTATGCTATCTGTATTATATTGTTGTTTTTAAACTACATGATTAAGATGTTTCTGTTATTTGGTGGCCTGTTTGAACCACACAGTTATGTTTCTATCTATGGCAATCTGGTTGAAGGAGGAGGGTTTTCAAACTGGTACAAAAGGGGCAGAGGCTGACCTGGCTTGGATGCCTGCTATAGTGTTGGCATATGGGATTGGTTTCTTTTTTATGCTCCATCCTTTTCAAACATGGTTTACCCCAGTAATAATGGAAACTAAGTTGATATTTTGGAATGTCAGGGAGCTCAATTCCCCGGTTAAAAGGAAAAAAGTGCTGCTTCATCTTAAAAAATTAGGCCCTCTCATAGCTTTTTTACAAGAGATGAAAACTTTCCTCTATAGAAGCGAGGAAACCCAAACAAGGGTGGGTGGGCAAAGAGGTACATAGTGTGGCTATCTCCCACAAGTGAGGAGTTTTCATACTTTTACATAAAGCATTAGGTTGGAAATTGCTCAGACATATCCATGATAAGGAAGGAAGGTGGGTTATGGTGGAGATAGAAACTCCTGTGGGCCCACTGATCTTAATCAATATATATGCCCCAGATCAGGACTGCCCCCAATAATTTCATACTATCAACCAGGCTCTGTCTGACTTCAATTCAAAACAAGCTCCAGTACTAATGGGGGGAAGATTTTAATCTGACATTAGATCATGCAAGGGACAGGAGTAACAAGACCCCTGAACCACACTGCCAAGCTAAGCTAGCTGTCCAGAGACTAATGAGTGAGTAGGGATTGATGGATGTTTGGAGGGCTCAACATCCAGGTGACCACAATTTTACTTGCTTTTCCCCAGCTCACAGCTCCTCCAGAAGAAAAGATCTCTGACTCATTTCCACTGGGATATATGAAACGGTGGTACACTCTTATATACACCTGATCATTACCTCAGACTATGCAGCCTTAGAACTTCTGCTTAGACAGGGCTCAGTCACCCCCCCATCCTCTGCTTGGCACCTTGACCTCCTCCTGTTGGAGGACAGGGTCTTCCAGGAATGGCTTGGTCCTGAAGTGGTGGACTATTGGAGAAACAACGATAATGCAGAGGTCTCAGATTTGACCCTCTGGGAGGCTTTTAAGGCAACTGTCTGGTGCAGAATGATTGCTTTTGCCTCTGCCAGGAGGCATCGATGAGAAGCTGATCAATGAGCCTTAGAAAAACAACTATATCAACTAGAATCCCAATATAAGGCTCTCAACAACCAGACCCCATCTCAAACTTTACTAGCCCAGTTAATTAGTATTAGAATTTCCCTTAATGCCCACCTAACATGCTAGGCTGAGCTAAATCTTAAAAGGTTGTGTCATGCATACTTGGAGGGAAGAGGGAAAAGGTAGGCAAACTCCTTGCCGATAGGTTGAAGCACCAACAGGCCTCTCACAATATGCACATCTTAACTGATATGCAGGGAGTTAAATGATACTCCAAGACAGGGATCAATGACATCCTGACACAGTTTAATGAACAACTATGTTCATCTCCCCAATTTCCTAACTCGCTTAAGACCCAAGGCATTCTGACCTCATTACCTATCTCTCGAATTCCGGAGAGTGACTCTCAAGCTCTGGAATCTCCAATAACAGAGGAAGGGGTATCAGTGGCCATTAAATCTATGAACATTCGCAAGGCACCGGGTAGGGATGGGTTTCCTAAAGGCTTTTACAGAATCCCAGTTCTCAATCTGGCTGCATACTTGGTCCGAGCTTTTTTGCCATTCCTTATCAAATGGTTGCCTTCCTCTTTCATTGAGGGAAGCCACTATTATGGTTCTCCCAAAGAAGAGGAAAGACCCGCTCTCTCCAAGCAGCTACCTCCCCATATCACTTATCAATGCTGATGCCAAAATTCTGGCAAAAGTCCTGGCTACCAGGCTTGAGCATCTCCTCCCGGGCCTAATTCATCCCTCACAGGCCAGTTTTGACAAAGGCCAGTTAGGATCAGACCACCATAGAATGTTGGTCTCATTAATGCACCTTACTAAACAATCTAAAATGCCCTCTGTAGCTTTGGCCTTCGATTTTGAGAAGGCATTTGACTCAGTAGAATGACCTTTTGTATTTCACACCCTCTCTACTATGGGAATGGGACCAAACTTCACTTCCTGGATCAAGCTCCTATACTCCTCGCCCGTGGCCTCTGTACTGACCAATGGCAACTTTTCTCAACCTTTTCAACTACAGAAAGGCATGAGACAGGGCTGCTCCCTTTTTCCACTCCTATTCATTCTTGCCATAGAACTCCTAGCTATTGCTCTTCAGGAATCCTCCCTGATCCCTGGGATATGAGGAGGGGACTCCATTTTCAAAACATCCTTCTATGCAGATGACCTCCTCATCACTACAGAGTATACTCCTCAAGTGATCAAGGATATACTCACTATTTTGGAGGAATTTTCCCAGGTATCAGGGCTTAAGCTGAACAAGTCCAAAACAGAGGATCTTCCATTGAACTCGGTATCCTCAGAGGAAGTGTTCCATACTCTGGGGCTAAAATGGTCACCACACAGTATTAAATATTTGGGTATTATCCTCCATCCAAATCTGGACAAAATGCTTACCATAAATTTTATCTACCTAGTAGACTCACTCTGACAAGATACAGAGAGATGGAAAGCCTTGCGGCTCTCGCTAGCTGGGAAAATCGACTCCATAAAGCTGATGTCTGCCCCAAAGATACTACACGTTCTGGCTCATTTACCAGTACCCATCCTCCAGAAATGGTTTCAAAAAATGGAGACCCTAATGGGCAATTTTTTATGGGAAGGGTCCCGCCCCAGATTTAGCAAACTCAAACTGATGCAACATTGGAGTAGAGGTGGGTGGGGACTTCCCTGGTTCCAAGGGTACCACATGGCCTATATTTCAGACCAAACTGCCATATGGTTCCACAAGTCAGACCAGGCCTCCCCCCCTCTGAATCCATCTGGAAGCATCCCTGGTACATGCTCCCTCCACTGCAGTGGTGCTATATGGAAAAACATCTCCAACCTCTGGGCTACCTCCCTCCATATCGATTTCAGTTAACTACTGGAAGAAAACCTTGTCTCTCCTATGTCATGACCTGGCGCCTTGAGAATTTACTCCTCTCTGGAATTACCCAGAGATACAAATAGGGAACCACATGCTCTATTGAAAGTTGTGGGAAGGTCAAGGTATTTCCTTGGTACACAACTTACTACTTCCTGGCACTCGCTCTCTTGACTCCGTTAAAGCCCTGGAAACTGAATTTCATCTCCCAGGACCCACTTTTGGAGATACCTCCAAATCAGGGATGCCATTACCCACCTTATTAAGGCCCCACCCCATAAGGAGCTCTCCCTTGACCCTCACCCTATTGATGCTTGGGGCAAGCTCCAGAAAAACTGAGCAAGTGCAATCTATGGTGCTATCAGGGATGCCATGCAAGACCCCACCTGAGCAGCTAGATTGCAATGGGAGTCAGATCTACAAACCCCTATCTCTGAATGCCAGTGGGCTCATAGCTGGGCAAGGATACACTCTGCCTGCAGGGATGGATGTACCCACCTTATAATGAATAAAACCCTGCATAGATGGTATCATGACCCTGTAAAACTTAAGTGCATGGGTCTCATTAAGGCTGATAACTGTTGGAGGTGTGCTAATCTAGGGGCTAGTCTTTTTCACATTCTCTGGGCCTGCCTCTCTCTCCACTCCTTCTGGCTATCAGTCCAGAATATGTGTAAACAAATATTCCCTATGGTTAACCCTGATCCCTCTCTCCTTTTACTGGAGTGTGGAGGTCTGTGCACTCCTAAACACTGCCCTAGGGCTAGATGGATCACTGGAATAGGAACTATTGCTAAAAGACTAATCCTGATGAAATGGAGATCCCCTGACATTCCTATTTTTCAGGAATTTCTTCTGGCAGCAGCCCAAGGTGCCATGTGGGAGAGACTTTCCTGCTTCACTGCAGACCAAACATTTCAGTTTGAGGCATGCTGGCAGCTCTTTCTTAACTCTGAATACTGCCATGGCATCCACTCCTTGGCTGCCAAGCACTACTCCCCACTTTGCTCTGGAAGAGGCCCTTCACCTTCTTCATTAGTAACTCTGTCTCCTTCTTGAAGTTACCAGATTTGTTACACAACTGCTTCCCCTTCTTTTAGATCAGATTGCTGTATTTTTGTTGTATATAGTTGATATCAGTACAGACATAACTACCAGGTCACACCGTATCTAGTTCTATGTAACGACCACTACCTTACTTTAAGTTACCTCTGGTTACCCTGGAGTGTCAAGGTTTACTTCACCATGGTTTGCTTATCTGAATGCCTCTATGGACACTAGTCATGGCCTAATCAGTCAACCTCAGGCAGCATGGTGTTTCTTTTTTCCTTCTGAACAGGATTATTAATTCACCCTGCCTAACCTTAATCTAGGGAAGTCAATACTTTCAATTTCAATGTAATTCTCTGGAGATCCGGACATACCAAATGTTGTGGTAGGGTCTCAGATCATGTATGTATTAATGCAAGTACTGTATCTGGTACTTATTCCTGAAAAATAATAACATCTTTAACAACAAATAATAATAATAATAATAAAAGAACTAATGGCACTTTTCACAAGAGTGGGGGAATGTGTATTGATAAATGAAAAACAATACAAAAATCTTCAATAAATACACATCCCCTAACATTTCCCACTAATAACACATGCAGACATAGTTCAGTCCCCTTTACACAATTTTCTACCTTACAAGGTGCACTTCCACCACGCTGAAAAAAAAACACATTATGAACCACCAATTATTTAAAAAAAAAGGAAATACATTAATGTCATAATAGTCTCACTCTTGGTGTTGGTATACTTCTTGCTATCCTGTACCTATACATTTTGCAGCTCTAGTCCAACACTTCTTACTATTTCATAATGTGAAACGTTTTTATTGCAATACCCAAGAACATCTTGCCTGCCAAATGTAAGACTTTAATATAGCAGACAACTTGTAATGTACTGATATTATACTGTTTCCATTTATTTGAGAAGATTCCTTGTACTAATTTCACATAAGTGATAGTCCTGAACAGGGGTTCCCTCCATTGTATAGCAAGGTGATTCCAAAACTGCTGCATGTATGGACACTCTAAAAACAAGTGTTCCTAAGTTTCTAGTACAGATCCACATCCTTCCCTAGAACAATACATTCACTGACCTGTTTGTCTTTACTAGAATTTCTAGGCCCAGACTTTCTATGGCTTCTCAGCCATACTACATCCCACATGAAGGAAGGCAGTCCGGGGTTCCACAAACACTGTAATACAGATTCAGTATCTGACCCCAGGCACTATGGAAGTATCATAATGGTATCTATTTCAAAATTTACATCCATGATGTTCTGTTATATTTTTTCCTGCTAGTAGTTAACATCTTTACAAATGTAATCTTCCACTTTTTAATTTTTTGAAAATTGGAATGAAAGATTGTTTTTTTATTGCCTTTAGAGAATCATTTTGCCAGCCTGATAGGAATGGAAGCATCCATTCCCTAACAGCGGTTATCCTGATCTTTTCCCTTTGACTTAAAACTGAACTTATATTGGTAGTCAGGAAAACACTATAAAAAAAATGAAGGGGGTTAATCATCCCCAATCCCCCCATCTGAACAGTTTTATATGTTATCTACCTTTTAACAGGCTTTAGACAATTGCCCCACAATACCTGAAAGAAAACACTATATAGATTTGTTTCTAATGTTTGAGGCAATGAGAAGACATAGCTAACATATTTAAACAAACTCTGGCCAGAGCTGATAGGACAGCAGGTGAGGACATTGGGGTAAAAGTATGGAAAATTAATTTTTTTAATCCACTTTTACAAAATGTGCAACATAGTCTTGTTAAGACCCTGCCTCATGAAGAAGGGCAGAGAAAATGTTCAACTCCTGGCCTAAAGGTGATTTTATGCAGGGACTGCAAGATCAACTTTCAGAATGCAAAAGCACATTTTTGTCAGGAGTTGAAAACTGACAGCTGTCACATTCATGAGGTGCTGTAAAGAAATGGCTATGTTGAAAATTTTGGAAGAAACTATTGAAAATTTCCAAAGTTAAGAGCCTGCATTTGCAAAAGTCAATGTAGGCTCATAACTTTGTTGTCTTTTTAATATTTTTACTCCAAATTTTCAACATAGCCTTCTTATGACCCCACCTCAAGAACAAGGGCAGAGAACATTTTCAACTCCTGCCTGAAAGGTGATTTTGCTCAGGGACCATAAAATCACCTTTTGGGATGTAAAAAAAAAAAAATATATATATTCTGGCCAGGATTTGTAAAATGACAGCTGTCACACTCATGAGGTGCTATAAAGTTATGGCTATCTTTTGAATTTGGGGGGGGATATAGAAAATTACCAATGTTGCAAGCTTGCATTCACAAAATTCAACATAGGCTCATAACTTTGTTGTTTTTTGATATTTTTACACCAAATGTTTAACATAGTCTTCTTTTGGACTCACCTCATGAACAAGGACAGAGAAAATGTTTAACTCCTGCCTGAAAGGTGCTCTCATGCAAGGACAGAGAACTCACCTTTCAGTATAGAGCTGCCTAGTGATAGTGCCATTTTTTATGAGGTGGTATCCCAAAGAAGGTATGTTGAAAATTTTGGACCAAAACATGCAAAAATGGCCAAGTTATGGTACTAAGTTCAAAATCCCATTCAAATGCACGTTTCCTAATTTCATAGTCTGGCTTTGAAGAGTGAAGACGTGTCTGTGTTCCTCAGAAGATTATGGTGCTGGACCTCCCGGTGGGTAAGTAAGGGTTTGGGGTAGGGATGGGTGTGAGTGCTGAGTGGGAGGGTTGGGTGGGAGTCAATAACTGTCACAAAAGACATTGATGGATATTTGTTTCAGGTTTAAGAGACAAAAAAGGACAATGTTATGTTTCTAGGAAGGGCTGCTGAGAGGGAAGGCTGAGTGGGAGGAGAAAATAAAAAAGTATGGTTGCAAAAAATTGCTACACTGGGCACCCCTAGCATCATTGTTATGTTTCTGGGGGGGTGCTGAGGGGGAGGGTCAGATATCTATAGATTAATAGGGGATAGCTACAATTTAATAGAAAACAAGAATCAGCAGTCACTGCACACTCCACTATTTCAAAAATGGCCACCACAGAGTACTGTGCATATGCTAGTAGTTACACATATGTAGTAGACTGCAGTGGCCATCTTGAAAATAGCGGAATGTACCATGACTGCCGAGTCTTTTTTTCTTTGAAGTATAGATATCTGCCCACCCAACCCTTCCTCTTGGCACCCCCCAGAAACTTAACACTAACACTGGGGGTGCCTAATCCCCAATGTCACATTCAGGATGCTGATGTGTTTTACAAAAATAGTGCAATGCCCTGGAGACAACGAGTGAAGTGCTTCATGGATGCCACAGATGCAGAGATGACTGTGCTTTATGTCCAACATGTTGCTAAGTGACAGGGAATGTACTGAGTCCTTTTTCTGTACCAAAACGTCTGCAGGGCTATACCCACTGCAGCCCAGAAAAGGTACACTGCTAACAAATAGATCTCTCATGCACTGTTGTACTTTCTGAATAAGCGCAGTATAACAGGTAGTCTGGCAAACAACATGAGGTAAGGTGCCTCAAAGTCACAATTGACATTCTTCTATCATGTTGGTTTCTATACTCCTCGCACTAGACTCCCTAGTCAGAGGCACTACCCTGTGGAGGTGCTGGTATTATTGCTGAAATCTGGTATAAAGTGGGTCAGGGTCTGGTCCACTGCTTCTCATTTTCTGTACTCGTTCAACACTGGTGACCGAAAAAACTGACCCCTGGAAGGCAAAGTAGATAACTTAGCTGCAAAGTTTAAGCTTTGTGACATGATCTCCATATACCAGGAATCTATCATCATTTGAACCTATCTGTCACAAGAATTCTGAAGGTGTCCTCCCAGACCCTTTGGAACAAGATGGGCCCTCCAATCCTCCTGTAGATAATCTGCCCCTTTGGTTTGAACCACCAAAACATCCATGAGAGAAAGAACCTCTATTCTGTGGATTTTTGAAACCATTGTATAATACTCTGCTACAGGATTTGCCATGTCTTTGAAAGGAATGGAAACTGTGTTTGGAGAGATGCAGGCAGCCAGAGCCTGCTCACCTAAAAGAGGAACTTGAGTTCTGCTGACCTCTTAACATGGACAACTGACCTTTTGTATCCTTCATGTCTTTAAAAAATGTTGTTCAAGATTTTGACATAATAGCCTGTTCTTGGAGAGGAGGACTCCAAACCATTATGTCTTGGATGCATTATTTACAGACTGGTGATATAACAAGACTGCTCTCAGTACAGCAGCAGCCACAACAGCACATCTAATTGATAGCCACAAAAGCAGTTAAGGCTGAGTATCCTAAGAAGGATGATGCTGGGTTGTTTAGAATAATCAAGTTCTTAAGCAGAATAATGCACAGTGTTGTTGACCATTTGCAGAGGGCCCAAGCCACCAAGCTGAAGAGGATGTGACTCTAATTCGGAGGCAGAATAGCACTGTGGTTTAGGGCACTGAGCTGCAAACCTGGAGACCTGCATTTGAATCCCACAGTCCCCAATTGCATATTGTGTGACCCTTTAGCAAGTCACTTAACTTCCTTGTGCTTCCAGGTTGCACCTGGAAACAAGCTTTAGCATAGTGTGCCTTTCCTGGTTAAACAATTTCCCCTTTCCTTTTCTAATTGCTGACCCTGCAGTGGCATAAGCTCACCAACAGGTGATGTTAATTCTCTCATTCTCAATTCAGAGAGTGGCAGCTGTTTTCTTTGAGATAACTTGAATGTTCTTTTTTTTTTCAAATTGAATATGCTTCATTTATAGGGACTGATCCTTTTTAATGTCTTTATAAGTGACATTGCAGAGGAACTGGAAGGAAAAGTATGTCTCTTTGCAGATGACTCAAAGATCTGCAACAGGATTGATACACAAGATGCAATGGAAAGGATGAGAAGGGACTTGGCAAGGGTAGAGGAATGGTCAAATGTATGGCAGCTGAGATTCAGTGCAAAGAAGTGCAAGGTAATGCACCTGGGAAACAGAAACCCAGGGGAAGAGTACACAATGGGGGTGAGATACTGACAACAGCACAAATGGAAAGGGACCTGGGGGTAATTATATAAGATGACCTAAAGGTGGGCAAGCAATGTGAGAAGGTAGTAAGGAAGGCTGGGGGATACTGGGATGCATAGGGAGAGGCATCAACAGTAGAAAACAGGAAGTTATTATCCCTCTGTACAGACAGTTGGTGAGACCCCATCTGGAGTACTGTGTGCAGTTCTGGAGACCCCATCTCTACAAAGACATAGACAGAGTGGAGGCTGTCCAGAAGAGGGCAACCAAAATGGTGCAGGGTCTGCACCAGAAGACATACGAAGGAAGACTAAAGGAGCTGAATATGTATACCCTTGAGGAAAGAAGGGAGAGAGGGGGCATGATAGAAACTTTCAAGTACCTCAAGGGAATTAACAAAGTCCAAGAGGGTAGTATATTTCAGAAAAAAAGATGTGCAAGAACAAGGGGGCACAATTTGAAAATAGAGGGGGTATGGCTCAGAGATAATGTGAGGAAGTATTTTTTCACAGAGAGGGTTGTGGATTCATGAAACAGTCTCCCTGAGGAGGTCATGGAGTCAAGAACAGTGGGGGAATTCAAGAATGCATGGGACAGACATAAGGCAGTCTTAGTGGGGGGCTAGGAGGAAGTAAGCTGTTGGTTAACTAGGATCTGCAGCTTATCTGTTAGGTAGGAAAATGGGCAGACTAGGTGGGCCAAGCAGTCCTTATCGGCCATCAAATTCTATGTTTCTATGTTTATTGAATTTTAATAGAAAAAGTAAAAACAAATATAACACAGTTAGAATGGATTCCAACAAACTTGAGTATATATAGTACAGGTGAGAACCTATTTAATAGAACAAAGCAAAGAACCAACTGATAAAAATATAAACAAAGTTCTGAATAAAAACGCAACACTCTACCCTCCTTCCACCATAGCCCACCCACCCTTCCAGCCACCAAAGGAAACTACGGGTGAAAATAACAACATAGAAAGAAAAAAGGGAGCAGCATAACCAAGATGATGGAGGAATTTATAGATGTCAGGACTAGAAAAACTATATGAAAAGTACCTAAGGTGCCCAAACCCCAGCCCATTATAATGTTAACAAAGTATACAGTGGTTCCCAAATCCTTTGATACATGCAAAGGTGGTTCAACATACTGGCAATAGTCCGTTTCACCTGTAAGGCAAAAAGGATCTCCTGAAACCATTCAGTCACCGTAGGGACATTTTGATCGAGTTAGTGCTGCATTATGACCTTCTTCACACAGACAGAAATGAAGGACATATGCCACCATTGGGTACCAATCAAAATATCCCTGTAATCTCCCAATATACATATCTCAGGGGGGAAAAGCTTCCATGAGTCTCAGAAGAGGGTCTAATCTGTTCTGGATGGCCACTCAGAAAGGAATGACTTTTTCACAAGACCAGAGAATGTGATATAGCATACCAGGAACCTTGTGAGGTCTGGTGCAGATGTTCGAAGGAAGCCTACCCATTTTATATCACTTATTGGGGGTGTAATAAAGATTGTGCAGCACCTGGAATTGAAGTGGACAACTGAATGTTCATCCAGTTTGGAGATTGTCACATCTGGGAAAAATTGGTTCCCCTGCTTAATAAGCAAAGTTGCCTTAAAATGATAGCATTTATCCCATCTCTGAGAGACTTGCTCTTGATTCTCAAGGTCTACCCTTACCTGTATGACTACCTGTGCAGAATTCTTAAAAAAAAAAAAAATCAGGAAACACTAGTGCGTGTTTCCAGAACTTAATTGAATTTGGTTTACTAATATCGACAGGAAGACCCTCCATAAGCTAAAGCATTATGCATATCTCTTTAATCAGGAAGGCAATAGCCTGCATCAAATAACAAGCATTTGTCAATGCCAAATGTTGATTGTGTTGGTGTGTTGAGCTTGCTCACTGCCCCTCTATCACTGGCTCAGTCTGTTTCTCCTGGTGCTGCAGGCTGCTCTTTTGTACTGGGCTCCTGCCTGCATTGGCACCTTGTTCTGCCCACTAAGAAATCTGCAGCTGTCCCAACAGAGCTCCGTTGAGGTGGCTCACTCCCCCTCCATCACTTGCTCTCTCGTTCTGTTTCTCCCAGTGCTGCAGGCTGCCCTTTTGTACTGGGCTCTTGCACTGGGGCTTTTTCTGCCCACAAACAAATCTGCAGCAGTCCCGACAGAGCTCAGTAGAACTCGGTCACTCCCCCTCTCACTCGTTTGATCTTAATCTGTCCCAAATAGTGATTTCCCACAGTGATCATGCTATTCTCCGCAGGAGTGCAAAAACAAATTTTAGCCAGGATGTGAAAAATGGCAGCTGTACTGTTCATAAGGAGGTGTGGAAAAATGCCACTGTTGAAAATGTGGTGTGAAAATATTACAAAATTGCAAAGTTACAAGGCTGCGTGGAAACAGTTCGATGCATGCTTGTAATACAGTCATGTTATGGAGTTTCATCACCAAATTTTCAACATAGGCATTTTAGGACCTCTGCTCATGAACAGTGCCACTGTCATTTTCTTAATCTGTCCCAAACAGTGATTTCCCACAGTGACTGCGTTATTCTGCACTGGAACTGTGAAAAAGACATTTTGGTCAGGATGTGAAAAATGACAGTTGTACTGCTCATAAGGAGGTGTGAAAAAATGCCACTGTTGAAAATCTGGCACGACAATATTACAAATTTGCAAAGTTACAAGAGTGCATGTAAAGTGTGCAACGCACACTTGTAACACAGTCATTTGATGGGCTATCATCACCAAATTTTCAAAATAAGCATTTTAGGACCTCTGCTCATGAACAGTATCACTGCCATTCTCTTAATCAGTCTTGGACAGTGATTTCCCACAGCGACCGCTCTATTCTGCGTTGAAAGTGCGAAAACACATTTCGGCCAGGATGGGAAAAATGACAGCTGTACTATTTATAAGTAGGTGTGGGAAAATGGCAATGTTGGAAATCAGGAGTGAAAATATTATAATTTCGTGAAGTTATGAGCATGCGTGCAAACTGCACAACGCACGCTCATAACACAGTCATTTTATGGAGTATCATTACCAAATTTTCAACATAGGCATTTTGGGACCTCTACTCATTAACAGTGTCACTGTCATTTTCTTAATCTGTCCCAAACACTGATTTCCCACAGTGACCGCGCTATTCTGCACTGGAAGTGTGTATACCCATTTCTGCCAGGATGTGAACAATGACAGCTATACTGTTCACAAGAAGGTGCGACAAAATGCCAGTGTTGAAAATCTGGCATGAAAATATTGCAAATTCACAAAGTTATAAGCATGCATAGCAACTGTGCACGCTCGTAAAACGGTCATTTTTTGGATTTTTTTCACCAAATTTGCAACAGGCTTTTTGAGAGCCCACCTCATGAACACTGGCACTGTTGTTTCATTAATCGGCCCCGGAAGGTGATTCCGTGCAGTGACCGTGAAATCACTTTCAGCACCAATTAATGCCATGACAGTTCAAGAATTCATGAGGCGGGGTCCCAAAAACCCCATGTTGAACATTTGGTGTGAAAATTCCAAAAAAATAAATGATTGAGATATGCACTAAAGTTAGAAAACCCCCTATTTATTCCATTATACAGCTTACCGGCATTTCCTCAGTTCACAGTCAGCTTTGAAGAGTGCAGACGTGTTCCTGGTCCACCGAAGATCATCGCGCTGAGCTCCGGAGGTAAGGTGGGTGCAGTTTGTGGGTGGGGGACAGGGTGAGCACCGAGGAGCAGTTTCCTTTTTTTCAGGGTAAAAAAAAAGATGGTGCAGGCCTGTTTTTAACACTGCAGGGGCATGTGGCACGCTGGGATGGGCTTCCAGTGTGCCAAAAGACTCTTGCTTTGGGGAGGCAGCAGTAGCCGATGGGGGATTGGGCACCCCTGTCAGCAGACAATAAAACTGGGGTGGGGTGGGTTGGTTACAGAATGCCAATGGGGATTGGGCTCCCCTGTCGGCAAAATCAACATAACAGCACTGAAGCCAACTGAAGCCGGTGGGGATTGGGGCCCCCATTGGCAAATAAACAAGGTGGAGGGGTTATATTGTTTGTGAACATGGCAGCAAGCCACCGCCATGTTCACAAACAATATCAGGGTGTGAAAGTTCCGCCCTGCAATGACAGGTCGCTCCCTCTTTGCAGCAGATGGCTGACACTGTAGTGACGAGGTGGCCCCTCATTGCAGCAGTGAAATTGTCACAGGTTGGTGCCAACGTTCCAAATTTGTGTCACCAGCAGCGTGCAGTGTCATTGGGAGAAGCTGAACAAGTCTTTGCAGGCTGTAGGAGCATCGGCCACAACAGTGCCATGCCTCTACAACCTGCTTCTGAGAAAGCTGTCCCAATATGTTTCTTGCGCTGCACACAATCAACATAAAAATGGTACAGAAGAGGAGCCAGTGCCCTCTAACTGTTCTTCTTTCTCTTCCTCAGACACTCCTTCGCCTTCTGCTTGTGGAACCCTTGAAGTTGTAGAGGGTTTATTGCTAGGATGTTTGCCACTTTTTCAGGCATCAGAGTGGAACCAAGACCTGAAAAAGTCTGGGGTGGATGCAAATCTGGAAGAGCATCTATATCATACTCCAGTACATCTGCATGTGCTTGTTGCGAATCCCCTTGATCTGAAGAGGTTCAGGTGTCTTCACAGGCAGGTCTCATGCTTCTCCATCACACAAAATATGTCATTTAATATATGAAGTAGTGAATAATGTAACCCAAATTTGTCACTGCCAAACAATGAGCCATGTGTACCTCCCCATAACACCAGTAGACTGGGTGTTGGGAGCCAATTTTTCTTGTGCTTGAATCGTAAGTTTACTAACGTTCAATATTTTCACTCCAGATTTTCAACATTGCCATTTTACCACACCTTCTTATAAGCAGTACAGCTGTCATTTTTCACATCTTGCCCAAAACATGTTTTCGCCCATGTAGTGCACAATGGCGCAGTCGGTGTGCGAAATCATTGTATGGGACAAATTAAGAAAATCACAGTGCCACTGTTCATGAGCAGAGGTCTAAAATGGCTAGTTTGAAAATTTGGTGAAACAATTCCTAAAATGACTGTTTTACTGGCGTGCGTTCTGCAGTTCCTACATGCGTTCAAGTTAAGTTTTTATATTTGCACTCAGATTTTCAACATTGCCATTTTACCACACCTCCTTATGAGCAGTACAGCTGTCATTTTTCACATGTTGCCCAAAATGTGTTTCCGTGCATGTAGCGCACAATGGTGCATTCGGTGTGCGCAGTCAATGTTTGGGACAGATTAAGAAAATCACAGTGACACTGTTCATGAGCAGAGGTCTTAAAATGGCTATGTTGAAAATTTGGTGAAAAAATTCCCTTCAGACATTCTGCAATGTTACTAATGAAGACATTGAACAGGACTGGCCCCAGGACCGATCCCTGCAGCATCCCACTGGTGACCCCCTCTCCCTAGACTGCACACCATTTACCACCACTCTCTGCCTCCTAACTGTTAGTCAGTTTCTAACCCAGTTTACCACCCTTTCCCCCATGCCCAGCCTACCCAGCTAGTTTATCAGCCTCCTATATGGGATGGTGTCAAAGGCTTTGCTGAAATCAAGGTAAGCGTTGTCCACTGCCCCACCCTGTTTCACTTCCTTTGTCACCCAGTCAAAGAAATCAACCAGATTTGTCTGACATGATGTCCCCACTGTGAATCCATGTTGTCTATGGTCCTGGGCTCCAATGGCTTCTAGATGCTCCACTATCCTTTCTTTAAGCAATGTCTCCATTATCTTCCCCACTACTGAGGTGGCTGAACGGCCTATTGTTCCCTGCTCCTCCCTGCTGCCAGACTTGTGCAGAGGGACCACATGTGCCCTCCTCCAATTCACTCGTGTTGAATGATTCAGTGAACATGGCTGCCAGAGGTACTGCTATCTCCCTTCGAGTTCTCTTAATATCCTTGGGCGTATGCCATCTGGTTCCACTGCTTTGTCCACCTTCAATTTAGTGAGCTCCTGCAGTACTCTTTTGCCTTTGAATGGACTATTGTCCACCTCTTCACCCCCTTGGCAACTGCTGTACTGCTGTGCCCCTTGCCCCTCCCACTCTTCTGTGAATACTGAATGGAAAGACACAGTGGATGTCTTGGGAGAAAGGCATGGAACTATCACTTCCAAATACCTAAACAGCACATACAAGCAAGCAACATTTGGCATTGACAAATGCTTGTTTTTTACTTGTTCTACCATAATGAGTGCAACCAACATTTCCTCATCCTTCTCTAGTAGATTTGGTATGTGTAGTTGTGAAAAAAGGGGGATTAGGTTTTATTATGGGTACAGTGAAAAAAATGTCTTGAACAAAAGCAGAAGCTGCCTGTAATAGTTCAGCCTTAAGATTCATACTAAGATTCATGCTAAGAACTGATAAAAGCAAAAGGCTATAAAGCCCGTAGAGTTTCGTAGTTTACATATAGTAATTCATTTGATTTTCTGATCTCATATAGCCATCTAGTCTGTTTTTAAAAGTGGTCTTATCATCACTAATAATAATTTTAATAGGTAACATATTCCAAGGTCTAACAACTCTTTGAGAGAAATAGTATGCCCTTTTCTTAGTATTGCATTTATTTTTTATAAGTTGCAAAGGGTGGCCTCTAGTATTTATACTTACTTGTTTAAGGTCTAGGCCACATTCTATTGAAAGGTTTTGGCCATGGATAATATCCTATGCAAATAGGAGACTCACAATACTTCCATCTGTTGCATATAATGACTGAATTGACATACATTCTACTCTCCTCTAGCAGTCTCTGTAAGGATCAAAAGTTTGTCTAGAACACTGCGTTCCAAATTTCATTTCTTGATATAGTGTCTGAGTTCTGTCATATTGAAATTTCCTCATTTCATTTTGAATTGCTGAAACTTGGGCACTGTACTATGCTCTTTCTGACTCATATCTTGACATTACATTTTGATGGGCATTTTGAAGCTGCGCACTTATACTAAGCACCCTATTTTCTTTATGTCCAGTGTATCTTTTTCATTATGGACAGAAATCTCATTTACCTTCCTCCCACCACAGGGCAGTGTAACCATACAGAGACATCACTGAAAGTCTTGCGTTCCACAGTAATTTCCCTTTTTTTTCTCTAAAACATGATCTTGTAAGATAATGTTATTTCAGTTTACATGGCTCTTTCCATGAATAGGTGCCCCCCCCCCATTTAAGCACATATTGTAACATCCTATGATCTGATACTTCATTACTCCATGTTTTTGCTTCTACAACAGAAACCATACATGAAACAAAAAGGAAATCAATCCCTGTGGAATATGTACCTCTGAAGTAAGTATTATCCCCTCTAAAGTATTTATTTATTTGGGCAACCTTAAATTTGCCAGACTAACCACTAAATTCAAACAATTAGAATAACTAAAGACGTCTGCAGTTTCCAGACCTCTATCAGATATTGTTATGCTGCAGTTAAAATTCCCCTCCCCAAATCACTACCCGAGAAGTGTGCAAGTAGGACTGAATCTCACTGAACAAAGTTACCCTTAAAGCTTTTGTCTGTGAGGTGTATGTTACAATTATTTATAATCTGTCTTGTTCATAGATAACATCTAATAATAGGACTCTTGTCAGATTTATATCAACTGATCTTGTTATACTTTGAGGGCAGGGTCATTTCACGGTATCCCAACCCTGTCACAGTGTTCTGTACCACTAGATCAAAAAGAAGGGCCTTTAGACCACAATCTTGTGGCTTGCACAATTTCATATTTAGTTTTCAGTCTTATATCTTGTATTGAAAGGTCTGCAAAGCAACAAAAGTGGAAATGTGCTTTCTAAATCCCCTTACACTATTTTCGTTTAGCATAGCAACATTCAAAGTACCCAGAAGTATAAGGCAGAAAAAGATACCAAACACACAGTACTTTATTTCATTTTGTTTCTAGACTGTGTTTTCCATTTCATTCTCTTGGCTGCCATGGACTCTGATAGAGGGTCCTCCTGTTCCAAAGAGTGATCTTTTGTGAAGAAGGGAGCAATGGAGCTCCGGAATCCCCATCCTACTCTTCGGAATCTCCCCGACCCTTCTCTGATACTAGGGCACTCTATTTGTTTTGCACGGGAAGGGGTAGGGTGTCTTATTTTTTCCCCTTTTCTGTTTGGTTTTACTCTCATTCCTTGGTCTTTTCTTTTTTCCTTTCAAAGTAACAGCTTTGTACTCTTCCGATGGGGGTGGGCATTTGCACCGGAGAAGGATGGGTCAAAGGGTTTTCTCCTTGAATATCTTCAATGTCTAAGTGCAAGTCACCAGCTATCTCTCTAGGCTGGTGTCTGCTGAAACAATCTCCCATATCTAGGATGGGGCTCAAAAGCCCTTCTATAGTGGTCTCTGAGGTAGGTTTAGAGGTTTCCTCTTCCATCCCAGGGCTACCTGAGGACATTAGTGGGTCAGAAGCTATGACCAAAGAGTTAGTATTGCCTTCTTTTTCAGTATTATGCATACACTTCAATCTCCTCTCAGAAGCTTTAGCTGCACCTTTTTGTTGTACTTGGGCACCCAGAACCTCTTGGGACAAATGTCCTCCACTATTGTGGGAGACCCATGGGAATTTTGTATAAGAATGTCCTCATTTTTCAAATAAATTACACCTAAAGTTATTTTTACAATCTTTCATCATATGTCCATAGTTTAAGCAAATGGCTACATCTAGAACTGTCACATGCATTACTAAAGGATGCCTGAGAGCCACACTTATAACATGATTTAGGTTGCCCTTATCACAGCCCAGAAAACAGCTGCTTGGTAAGTACAATACACCTGCATCTGTTTGAAACAATTTGACTCTTATTTTCTACTCCCATTCATATTTGCTGTAAGTCAGTGATAGGCTTAGGTTTGTCTAAAAACTTCACACTGTTGCCTCAACCAATAAAGAATGTCTGTAATACTCACCCCTTCATTCTTAAACAAAACTGTTACAGTTCTTAATGTAGGTCAAGTCAAAAGGACTGCTGTAAATGGTATCCATAGATGATTGTAACATGGCACTAAAGTGAATGGCCAAATGGGGATGCGCGATTGGTTGAAGTCGATCAGTTGGGGCAAATCGGAGCGGGTATTAATCCAGCATAACTGCCATGCCAAAAAAAGTGAAGTACCAGGACCATCCAGACAGTCAGGTAAGCGGCACCGGGGAGAGGGAAGAAAGAACTGTGAGAGAGATGCTCGTGTTGGGTAGTCAGCGAGTGACCCGGAAACAGAGGTGAGGAAGGGCACGGCAGGGGAAACACAAAGAGAGCAGAAGCATTAGCACCAGATTGAGGAGGAGATGGAGCATCCGATATCGGAGCTATCTCAGAGCAGCATTAAGAAGTGAGCGACGGAGGATGCAAATTCGTCACGGAAGTCCAGAGCACGGCGAGAAAGGACTCCACCGCAGACCTCCAATGAGTGGAATGACATGAATACCCATCTAGAATGCGAAATAAGTCGGTCTAGCATGTGAGGCGCACTGTTCTGTTAATATAGCAGTACACAACATCAGCATATAAAAGCTGTTCTGTAACAGGTTTTCGAAGTGCTGTAAAAACCGTATGAAAACATACCGAGTCCCTGTGTTATGTTGTTCTAACGATGTCAGATAGATTCCTGGCAACTGTATACTCGCGTGCCCCATGTTACAAGCGCATTAAGCCACTCCAAAGGTGGCATCTGATGCTATTAATGCATGGTTGGGCTGTTGTACGCCCTTGGCCTGTGGCCTCGGGCTACAACCCTCCCAACCATGCGTTAATCCAGCATTAGATGCCACCTTTGTCGTGGCTTAATGCTTACTTATTTTTCAGTTTTTGGTATTGTGCTCAGATTCTATCCAGACCAGCTATTTTCTTAAAGCTTATGTTATAGTTAGAGTCCCCTGGATGAACTGGGACATATATTTCCAATGCATGAAATGTAAAGGTGTCTTTGAGTAAAGTTCTTGCTATGTAAACTCTACATGGTGATGTTTCCAGTCCCTTTTTATAAATGAACCTAATTGCATTCTTATGAGGCGCAGATTCTCCTTTTGTATTCAATTAATCTGACCGCAGCTTCACTCTTTTAGCCACCACCAGCTGCTCCAGCTGCTTCTGACGCAAGCTCCATTGACGATCCCCAGGCACAGCCCCCTAGATGAACCAGATGGCTTTCCTGGACTTGGTGGCAGTTTTAATTTTCAAGCTCTGTGGTGCTCTCTTCTGCTGCACTACGGAATGGCCATATTTTTCTTTTCTTTCAGCTTTCTGCCGATTGGTCAGCTAGTGCCACAGGGAAAGAAACAGGAATAGAGAAGTCAGTATCAGCACTGGAATGGGAATCATTAATACTAGCAGTTTCTGCAGATATTTCTTGAACCCTTGTCAGATCATGTGAATTAACATTTACAGTGTTGCCTCTGTCAAAAATAGTTTTCTTTTGTGTTTTCTTATATCCACCACTGCAGATACCTCACCTGAAGTTTGGTTGCTGCCCTGCTGCCCCTCCAAGTCACTGAACTTTGAATGCTCTGCAAAATGCAAAAGTATGTTTTCTACTCTGTACAGAAGTGTCTGCACTATGCTTAGTGCTAGACCCATTTGCAGCTTTCCCTCCATTGCTGTACAGACCCGTGCATGTTGCAGATCCTGTAATGACTTTGTTTGCTGTGCCTCACTCCTATACCTCTGTACTGTTGGGTTGCTGTTGTCAGGAATCCATTCTTATCATTGTTATTTACCACCCAGCTGGCATCTTGTACAGCCCTTTCAGGAAACCAGAAAACTTTTTTTTGTTTAAATTGTGTCAGTTTTTTGAACAGAGGCTTTCTTATGCCCAGCGGTTTCCTTTCAGACTGACACTCACCCTACTCAGCTGTAGCTTTCAATTTCACATCTGTCAGCTCCCCAACTGACACGTTGGTGGCTCCTTTGATCCTCTGCAGCTGGCAAAGATGGTCTCTCTCTCTCTCTCTCTTTTCCAAACTTTGCCTCTTCTTCTGCTACCATTACCAGCAATTTTTGCTTTTTTCTTCCAAAGCAGCTCACAGCTTATGTTCTTCCTGGCATGACTGCTCATCTACCAGAACAATCTCCTCAGCACTCAGGTGTGTATCCATTTCCAGGTTTTCAGTACTGTTATTTAACTTAGTATCTATCTGTGCTTTGACCGCACTCATTCAAGTGGCAGTGATAGCAGACAGGTTCCCTGCCACAGCTCCTTCCTTACCCTCTCCTCCTCCCCCTACTGCAGGAGTATGGGATGTTTTCATTGAAAGAAAATCATATGACATAGGGACAAATTGTACATCTTGCAAAAACTTGAAAAAAATCATTATAGTCAACATGTCAAAGGAAAAGCAAACATACAGAAAGGAAAAAATCAAAAGGAAACCAATTCTATTTCTCAGGAAATGAAAATTATATACATTTTTCTTATCCTACCCACCCTATACAGTGTTTCCATAATGAGCTCAACTTTTGGTCAGTGAACCTCTGTAGTTCCTAAGAATAGGGAAAGTTTTATTAACACAAAAAAGCTACACATATAAAGCAAAAGATACTGTAGCTCATGTCAGCAGTATGTCATATTAACAAGCAAGGTAGTGAGGAAATAAAGAAAAAGAATGAAAAACAGAAACCAAAGGAAAACAAGATGTCGAAGAACAGAAAAACAAATGAGTTTGAAAACAATATAAACATGATGGGTATAACAAAGAAAATACAGGAAAAAGCAGTGCATTTCATAGGGACATTATTAATACCATAATGTATCATAAGGTAGTGGCAAAACAATAAATCATGGACATCTGAAAACATCTGATAGAAATGTTCATTTCTCATCTAAGGCTGACTTAAGGAACCTCCTACTCTCCTTTAAATGAAGGGATGCCAAATCTCTCACACTAGTGTAATAGGCTGTACAACCTTTTGTTGAAATAATAAGGCACAACAAGATAGCCACAAATAATACTTTGCAGTAGTGAATATGACACTGTGCCACCAGCTTATTGTTATATGTGAAATATGTGTACTATAAATCAATGTGTATGTGATTGTCTGCCTATGACACACCAGTCAGTAAGTAAAGTGGCTTGACCTTTGACCTCCAAGGTGTCACTGTGCTGAACTAGCAGGCTGTCATAAAAAACTGGCCAGTGGGAATCACTAATTAAAGGTTTCCTGTCCTGTCTTACACAAAGGGCTTCCTGCCAGATGCTAGATGATAAGACATTATAAAATATGCCTTTTGAGAGCTGAAAGTTTGAAGTTTATGGTCCTGCAGGAAGAGACAACTTTTAGCAGACTTGCGTGAAAATGTTTGTTCTGTAATTTCCCAATTATTTTGTTGACTGTAAGTATTCATGTACTATGTTCTGTGTGCAGTATTTTATCTATTTTACATTTTTAGTAAACACTGTTTTCCTTGAAATTCTGCCTGTGGCATTTCAGTTTCTTTTGCATGTGAATGCTGGAACAGTGTTTGATTTTGACAGCTGTTAAGAGCTCAAAAGGGTGTGTTACTATCTTGTTAAAAGTAAGCATATATCTAGGTCTCATATTGAGTCATAAGGGTACATTTGGAGAACCTGGCAGGGTGCCACTGGGTGAAGGATTGTATTGCATTTCCCTGAAGAGAATATATATCTGACCTGTTAACTGGGTGCACTAGCATATGGTTCACATTGGACTCGAGGCTGGTAGTTGATTCAGACCCAAAACAGACAGGAGGGATACCCTGGTTGTCTCCTGTTCACACTACTGCACTTTGAGGTTGGCACTGTGGAAGCACAGGGCCTGACCTGCAGAGCGCATTTGTGACAGTGAATACTAGCCTAACAGTGTTGGAATCATAATTCCTAGAGGAATGTAGCTTGCTTAAAATAATACTGACATATGATACTCCAGTCCTGACCAAGCATGGTCATTCCACTGGAGTGTCAATGGGTTCCAGAAATTTTGAGCATGAGGACAAAGTAGAAAAAAGTGTTTCACTGGCTTCATCTGAGTGTCACAGCCCTGGCTGGGGCAGCTATGGTCAGTCAGACTCTTAAGCTTAAAATTGGCTTTGACACTGAGTCAGCCATGGCAGCCGAGCCACACAATGTCCCAAATTTGGGGGGGAGGGGTTCTTTTGTCCATCAGATATTCACTCACTGGTACATAGTCAAGGAGATGACCCTTTTATAAACCACTGGTTCCACATAGTTCCTATCCATAATGTCTATAAATAGCTGTTCTAGAGGAAGATGTTATGTAGAATAATTTTACTTTCCACTGTCGTAGTTTCCCAAGGAAAATGTGTACAGTATATAACTAGGGAAAACCTGAGATTTTCTAAGCTTCTGCACATCCACGGTCCAGGATGGCAATAAGGAGATAACCTATCTATCTGTCCAGGGATGCCACAATTTACTGGTATGGTTAAATTAACTATTAAAATTCCATGTGATAAAGAAACTGAAATAAAACAAAACAAAACTATAGGATTCAGAGGTGTAGTCCTCCCTGTGGGACGGGGTGATACAAAGTGTTACAGTTCAATGTGGTTTAAACGACTGCCCCAGGCCCAGACTAGTTGGAAAATGTTGCTTAAAAAGGAGACATCAACAGATTAGGTAAGGGATAAATGGCATTTAGCTAGGTAAAAATGGGCAAAAGAAACATCTGGAGAATATCTTTCTTCATTTTCTTTGCCTGGTGCCAGTGTTTCCAGACATTAACTTTTCTAGCACACTGTAGCAAATTATCTCCCATGTTGTTAGCAGCTGGGTCAGCATTACCAAACATGTTGCCTAATACCTTAATAGTGGTAGTAGTCATAGCAATGCCACCTATATCTGGGATATGTGGTGTAGCCGTACCAATTATAAATCCTTTACACTTGTGTGGTAGGTTAAGCTTCGCTCCAGAAAAAGGAGTAAATGATTGAAAGACATCAAGCCTCTGTCTTTATGTATAATCTGTCTCCCAGGTGTCTGTTTATATTCAGGATAATACTGGCCTTATTATATAAGATTCTAATCCAATTACTAAAAATGGTATGAATCCTGTAGTGGTGAAGGACACCAAACAAATAGTCATGCAACACTTTATCAAATGTCTTCTGGTCCAAGAATAAGAGATATCCAACTTATGCAGTATGGTTACCCAGTTCTAGAATTTCCAGCAACAGTATCACAGACTTGGCCTGGACTACCTGAAAGAGCTCCTGGTTCCCTACATCCCTGGGCGATTGCTCCGCTCAGTGGACGAGGGGCTGCTACAGATCCCAAGGGTGTGCTTGAAGTATTCTGGCGCCCATACATTTATGCATGTGGCCCTTACCCTCTGGAATTCTCTACCCCGTCAGTTAAGGGAGTGCGCGACCATGGAGGGATTTTAAAAAGGCCCTGAAAACTTATTTATGGATTAAAGCATTCACTGATTGATTTTATTTGTTCAGAATGTGTCAGCTGTTTTATATATTTTAAGAATTGAACTGTTTGATGTGTTTTTAAAAATATGTTTGTACGGCACCTTGGTTTTTGAAAGGCGCCATAGAAATAAAGCATTATTATTATTGTCAAGTTGTCATAAATGGTTCTCTTTATGGAGCAAATCTGATAATCTGTAATAACATAGTGAGCTACAGTGGCTAATCTGGAGTTCAACATCTTTATCAGGATTTTCAAATTAGTTTTCATCAAACTCGAAGGAAGCCAATTATGTAAATCAGTTACATCATCTTTTTCGTATAAAAAGATTGCAAAGCCTCACAAAGGATTTCTGAGTTTGGCCAGTATCTAAAAGCCAGTTAAAAACTATAACTAACATGTTGGCAAATTTGACAGAAAACGCTTTATAAAATTGCTCAGTAAATCCATCAGGACCATCAGGACCAGAGGCTGTGTTATTTTTCAGTCAACTAATAACTGAAATTATTTCTGCAGTAGTGATGGGGCAATTAAGAGAGCGTAATTCTTGTGGGGGTATTTGCAGTACTGTCAAGGTGCTCAAAAAGGTATAGGCAGGGCAGTACATAGTGCTAGTGCCAAACATGTCCATCAAGTACTGTTTAATTACTGTAAGGACATCAGTCTTATCTGTGACTATTGTCCCAAATTTCATACCTTGGTGATATTATGTTGCCTTACCCTGTCCTTGCAGCTGTCATAAATAGTGCCTTGTTCCAGTTTTCTTGTATGCCACATTGGTGCTCCACATTCAGGAACCTCTCCCTATCATACTGGAGAGTAAACATTCACGCCTTCACATTAGCTGTTTGGTCACTGTAGTCCCCAGTGGTAGAGTGGGTAAGTGTTAATAGTTTCATTAAATGAATGTGAAGTTCTAAGAATAGGGCAAGCTTTATTAACACAAAAAAGCTTACAAGTGTAACCTCCCCCATTTGGGGGGCTTATCTGCCATGCTTCTGGGTGCTCCTGCTGTCCTTGGCATCCCACTACCTCTGCAGCTCTTTCTGCCACTAACCCAGGTGTCCTTCTGTTTAATGAGCCCGCGCGGGGCTCAGTACTCCATTCTGCGAGTGTTCAACATGTTGCTGAGCCACCACTCATACATTCATGCAGGTGCCCTGCGCACTAGACTGCCATTGCAATCAAAAGCCAATTGGGTGCCTCTCCAGTAGTTCCTGGTGCCGTCTAAGTTAAAATAGACACCAGAGACACAAACAAGCAGCAGAGAAAATATTTTAAATTACATAAATATGCAGCTGCCTAAAGTGCTGCCTCCAGGGCACCAGAAGAAAGGTCAAGGGGCAAATAACAGGGCATGGGAATCCCTAATGAATATTCATGTGCTGCTGAGTGTATCTGGGGCAGTGTGTTATGGGAGCTGAGATTCCCTAAGGATACTGCTAGTTTAATTAAGAGTGGACTCATTTAACAGGAAACCTGTAGGGCTACATAATGATGTGGAAAGTGAATTAAAATAATGTTACATCTGGCTGCACCAGAACTTTGTGTGAAAGGACACTGTTTTTTTTTTTTCAATTCTTTTTCCCTCCGGTCACGGCTTGAGAGAACTCTCAAGCAACCTTATCCTTATGCCTGCCCTGCCTGAGGATTGCTGCAGCCTGTGCCCTCTCCCCCTCCCCCTGCAGCCAGCACCCCCGGTTTGACCCACCTAGGGAGGGTAGCCTGACTCCTTACCTTGGGATCCTTATCAAGGCAGACTCTGGAGTGCAGGTGAGGCCTGGGTGGAAGAGCGATGAGGCCGGCCGAGATGAACCCGGCGCTGGGCATGGAGGATAGGTGCAATCACCTGTCCCATCGAGCCAGATTTTTTCTTGTTCTGCCCGTCCCCTCCCTCCTGCGTGAGCACCTCCTTATGTTTGGTTCACGGCAACCCTGCCAACGTCAGGCACGCTGTTACGTGCCCCCATGCTTCAGCAGTGCCCCTGATCTCCACCAGGGGCAGCTGGAGTGCCGGGCATCCCACTATCCTCCCCCTGGGATCACAGAGCAGCCCAGCGGGTGCTCTATCCAATCCTTCCCCTGCCAACCCTGGGTGCCCAAGCTCACTCCTGAACTCGGGTCACTGATGTGGTGCGAGGTGTGGCATAAAGCACCTCAACCCTCAACACCCACTGGGCCGACCCATAAGGACACTGTTTAGACTGCATAATGACTGTATTAACAGCCACCATTTCAGCAGCCAACAGCCAATTGGAAGCCAGGATTTAACCAAGGTGTGCCTGGGACTGTATGGGGGATTAACTGGGACAAATTCCAGGCACCAAAACACCAGCCAATCAATATCTCAGAACTGCTTGACAGATTTGACAGCCAGTAAGATCTTTGGAACCCTGCCCCATATAAAAGGGGGCAACTGCTGGAACAGGTCAGATTTGAAGAGACATCCCAAGAGCTAGTGTGTGCCTCTGGGGAGCTTACCAGCTCTCAGTGGTTAGGTCTGCATGGTCTAGACTTGTTTCGGTCATTAGTCCGCAGATCCAGATTGTTCCAGCCTGGGTAGCTGCTGCCAGCAGCTGCAGGTCATCTGTTTCCTAAGCCTGAGAAGAAGAAGATCAGCCTACATTCTGCCTGGAAGGATCAGGAAAGGGCCAAGTTTACTTTACATATAAATGTGTTTGAGTTGTTCAAAGTGTTGCGTGGCCGAGTAGTTCGAAAACGTTCATGTTGCATACTTTTCTCAGCCTGATTGACGTGTTCTGCCAGCTTGAAGACCAGTACCATTGATGAGGATGACAAGGGGCTTCACTTCAATGCATCTCCAACTGTGTCTACAGGTCTCATTTCATCGGAGGATCTCCTGGTCTGTGGGTATGAACATATGAACATATGAAATTTGCCAGCAGATAAAGGCCTAGAGGTCTATCAAGTCTGCTCGAATGTGCAGCTAGCACCCCCTATTCTGCAGCTGCCATTCCCTTCCACCTTTCCCCTCCATTGACCCTCCCCCTTGTCCTGTTCCATCCCCTTTTGAAGCAGTCCACTGTTCTACTGGATACCACTTCTGCAGGTAATGCATTCCACCCAGCTACCATCCTCTCTGTAAAAAAGTGTCTCCTCATCTCCCTCCTGAACCTTCCTCCCTCCAGTCTCATTTCATGGCCCCTGGTGTCCCTTCCCTCCCTTACTTTGAACAGCCCCTCTGTACCTGTCTTGTTTATTCCTTTCATGTACTTAAAGGTTTCAATCTGTCCCTTCTCTCATCCTGGTGAGTACATGTTCAGCTCCCTCAGCCTCCTCTCGTATGATAACTCCCACAGCCCCTTGATCATCTTTGTCACCCTGCGCTGCACCCCCTCCAGTAACTTAATGTCCCTCTTCAGATATGGGCACCAGTACTGCATGCAGTACTCCAGGTGCAGTCTAACTAATGACCTATACAGTGGCAGAATCACCTCCTCCCTCCTCGAGGACATACCCCTTGCAATGCAACCCAGCATTTAGTTGGCCATTGCAGCTGCCTTCCCACATTCTGCTGAGTTGTTCATTGACCCTGTAATGAGCACCCCCAGATCCTTTTCCTCCTCTGTCTGGGCTAGCTGCACTCCCCCCAGCTGGTAACTCCTCCTTGGGTTCTTCACCCCAAAATGCAGCACCTTGCATTTTTTGTCATTAAACCCCAGTTGCCAGGTGTCTGATCAGGTTTCAAGCTTTGCCAGATCATCCTGCAACCCCTGCCATCCCCTTAGGTCATCCACCACCGCTCCCATCTTGTTATCATCAGCAAACAGACTGATCTTGCTCTTGATGTCCAATGATATGTCTACAATGAATATCCCAAACAACACTGGTCACAACACTGAGACCTGTGGAACACCGCTCATCACTACCCTTGGGTGTGAGAGCTCCCCACCCACCACCATCCTCTGTTGCCTTCCCTGAAGCCAGTTCCCTACCCATCTCACCAGCTTTGCACCCACCCCTATGCCTTCTAACTTACTTCCTGGCCTCCCATGTGGCACAGAGTAGAATGCCTTACTGAAGTCCAGATACAGGACATCCACTGCAAGGGTAGTGTAAGTAAACATCAGGGCAGCTCCCTGCAACAATGTTCAATTATCAATGGTGTGTCATCTAATTAAACTGCGGTTGCTAATCATTTTGGACTGAGCCATCCAGCTCTGGATTACAAATTGTGGGTTTAAAGTGCATGTGTTTTTCTTTCTTTCTTAAGAGCCCCAACAACAGCTGTGATGCTGGCCTACCCTGGGCAATGCTTCAGGCTAGCCTGCATTAAAACTGGGTAACCAGAGTGTATGACTCTGTTAGATGGACTCTTAGGTATGCATGTTTACTCTGACTAAATCAGATCCTGAATTAATCACCAGATTGCTAACCCTCCCTTGTTTATGTTCCCCTAGTAAATCAGATCTAAATCTTTTTGCATTTAAACTGGTTGTGGTGTACCTTTGTGGTGGGGATACTGTGTTATTACTTTTCTTCATTGCAGGCCTTATTTTGCAGGGGTTCTCCAGGGCCATTGTAGCTGATCCAGCCCTGATGGTAAGTGTGTCAAGAGTGGGGTTAACATTGCATTCCTGTGATAATTGTGATTGTCTTGTTGTTGACCAGTACAGGTAACTAGAGGAGTTAGAGGGGGATATCAGTGTCCTGGAGGGCTGTACCCAGAGCAGCTACACTACCCTTAGACCTACCCACTGGGTGGAGGCACCCATTTCACGAGCTGTAGTCCCACAACATGCACCTAGTCACACAGGCAGGGGTAGTATCCCTTGGGATAGTACCACCTAGGGGTTACACAAATATAAAGCAAAATATACAGTAACTTACATAAACATAACGTCATATTAACAAGCAAGGTAGTGAGGAAATAAGAAAATGAATGAAAAAAAAACAAAGGAAAACAAAAAGTGGAAGAACAGAAAAACAAATGAGTTTGAAAGCAATATAAATATGATGGGTGTAAACAAAGAATATACAGGAAAAAGCAGCACATTTCATAGTGACATTATTAATACCATAATGTATCATAAGGTAGTGGCAAAAACAATAAATCATGGACGTCTGAAAACATCTGATAGAAATGTTCATTTCTCGTCTAAGGCTGACTTAGGGAACCTCCTACTCTCCTTTAAATGAAGGGATGCCAATTCTCTCAGTATCATTCACACTAGTGTAATAGGCTGTAAAACATTTTGTTGAAATAATAAGGTACAACAAGATAGCCACAAATAATACTTTGCAGTAGTGGATACCAGCCTAACAGTGTTGGAATCATAATTCCTAGAGGAATGTAACTTGCTTAAAATAATATTGACATATGTTACTCCAGTCCTGACCAAGCATGGTCATTCCACTGGAGAGCCAATGGGTTCCAGAAAATTTGAGCATAAGAACAAAGTAGAAAATAGTGTTTCAGGGCTGTGACACTCCATCTGAGTGTCACAGCCCTGTCTGGGGCAGCTATGGTCAGTCACACGCTTATGCTTAAAATTGGCTTTGACACCGAGTCGGCCATGGCAGCTGAGCCACACAGTGTCCCAAATTTGGGGGGGAGGGGTTCTTTTGTCCATCAGATATTCACTCACTAGTACATAGTCGACGGGTGGGTGATCTCTTTATAAAACTACTGGTTCCACATAATTCCTATCCATAACATGTCTATAAATAGCTGTTCTAGAGGAAGATTTTATGCAGAATAATTCTACTTTCCACTGTCGTAGTTTCCCAAGGAAAACGTGTACAGTATATACTGTAACTAGGGAAAACCTGAGATTTTCTAAGCTTTTGCACGTCCACTGTCCAGGATGACAATAAGGAAATAACCTATCTATCTGTCCAGGAATGCCACAATTTACTGGTATGGTTAAAATAACTATTAAAATTCCATGTGATAAAGAATCCGAAATAAAAAAACTATAGGATTCAGCAGGTGTAGTCCTCCCTGTGGGATGGGGTGAGATAAAGTGTTACATTTAATGTGGTTCAAACGACTGTCCCAGACTAGTTTAAAAGTGTTGCTTGACAAGGACACATTAAAAGATTAGGTAGGGTATAAATGACATTTAGCTAGGTAAAAATGGGCAAAAGAAACGTCTGGAGAGTATCTTTCTTCATTTTCTTTTCCCAGTGCCAGTGTTTCCAGACATTAACTTTTCTAGCACACTGTAGCAAATTATTTCTCCAGTTAACAGCTGGGTCAGTATTACCAAACATGATTCCTAATGCCTTAATTGCTGTAGTAGCCATAGCAATGCTACCTATATCTGGGATCTGTGGGGTAGCCGTACCAATTATAAAACCTTTACACTTGTGTAGGTTAAGCTTCGCTCCAGAAATAGGAGTGAAAGATTAAAAGGCATCAAGAACAATAAGTCCTGATGGTACATTTTTATTTATTTGAATCTAGGATTACAAGTACTGTTGAGCCAAGGCTCTTTTACAAAGGTGCCATGTCAGTTGAGGTACAATTCAAACAAGACACTGAATAATAGTATAACAGTGGGTTACAAGCAGTTACATGCAGTTTTATACATTCAATACAGTGGCAAAAATGCTAGAAGGAGGTCTGGTAACAGGGTTGACATGGTATGGAGGAGAGACGCACTAGTAGGGTGCGGCCATAGACACTTGTCAAATATCAATTAAAGTGCTATGGGGGGTAGGGAAGGAGGGTTGGAGGAGGGTAGGATGAGTGGGTGTATGGGAGTTGAGGGGGGAAGAGGGTTATGTGCTAGGTGGAAAGAGCAAAGAGGAGAGGGGAGAACAATTAGGAAGGACAGTCACAGGAGCTAGATGCAGACTGGATGTGATGAAGACTGGATTTGAATGGACCAAGCTTTGGATCTGAGGCGATCTCAGTGTTGAGACCATTGAACCAGCTGGGAGCTCTGTGCGCAAACAATCTTTGCCTTGTGTGGTGCGGAAATGAGGGATATGCAGAAGCTGGGATTCAGAGCCCCTGGTGATGCGAGTAGTCTGTGCTGGACAGAGGAGAGCTTGGACACCTGGGGGAGCAAGGCCTAGTGGTATTTTCTTTGTCATAAGGCAGGTATGGTACTTGATCTGGTTTTAAAGTTGAAGCCACCCAGTCTGTGCGTGGAGACCACATGTGTGGGTGAGGTGATGGGTGCCAGTTATGAGACGGCAAGCTTTATTTAGTGCAATGGATATGTACCTGAGGGCGGTGGCAGAGGCAGAGCTGTAGATGATCAGGCCATAGTCAATTATTGAGATTACTGAACTCTGTACTGCAATCCTTAAGGCATCTGAGGTAAGGCATTGCCTGTGCCTGAAGAGTAGGCCAGTGCGAGTGTTGGCAGCCTTGGCAATGTTGTCAATGTATGTAGCATATGATAGGTTACAATCGATGGTAATACCTAGATATTTAAAGGATTGAACCTGTTCGAGGGGGGTTGCACTGAGGCAGTTTTTGATTGTGATGGGACTGAGTCTGTGTTTGTTGTGCAGGCTGCAGAAGAGCATGGACTTGTATTTTTTGTAGCTGAGAACCAATTTATGTGTACTAAACCAAGTTTCAATCGAGGTGAAGGCAGATTTTTTTCAAGGTGGCCTGGATCCTTGTGAGTGGAGAGGACAACGGCATCATCAGCATAGAGAAGGATTTGTGCTGGACACAATTGTGGAAGATCATTCAGAAAGAGGCTAAAAAGAAGTGGCCCAAGAATGGAGCCTTGAGGAAATCCTGAGTGAACAGGACGTGCATCTGAGAGAATATCAGCTATTTTCACTCTTTTGGAGCAGTTTCCCAAGTAGCTCTTGAACCAGGTTGTGGATTCAGGTGAGAGCCTAGCAGAACGTAGCTGTGTGATTAATAGATTATAATGTACAGTGTCAAAATCCTTGGTCAGGTCAATGAAGACTGACCCAATTAGGAGGCTGTTGTCCAACAAGCTGTGGCTAGCACCGGTGAATTCAAGGAGGGCCGATGTAGTACTGTGGCCTGTATGGAAACCATGTTGTTGGGGGCAGAAGATGTTGTGTTTGTCCAGGTATTCCATTAGCTGGTCAGATACCGTACGTTCAGTAGCCTTAGAGAGTGGGGGAAGTATGGAGATAGGCCGGTAGTTCACATACAGATACTTGTCCCTACTTCTGTGGACCAGGGTTACTGTGGCTGATTTCCATCTGTTGGGGAACTGGCTGAAGGCAAGGGAGAGGTTAAAAATTTTTGTTAGTGGAAGTAGCACTTCATCAAGGGTGAGGGACACCAGCTTGAGGTCGAGTGAGTCCCCACTAGTTCTGGATTTGGCGATTGCATTAGAGATGTATTTACGGACCTCATGTACCCTGAGTTCCTTAAAGTAGAACGGTGGGCAGTTGGAGGGAGTGGTTGCAGACTGGGGGTAGGAGAGGGAGGGTGGTCATCATTAAAGAAGTCCAAAAGGAGAACACTACTGAGGTCAGAGAATGCAGTATTGAAAGTATTTGCAATTGTGGTAGAGTCGAGAGTTATTCCACCATCAATGACCAACATAGTAGGTGAGGGTTTTGGCTGCTTCCCAGTTACTTCATTAAGATTGTCCCAGAAGGATTTTCCCTTACGCAAGGTGATCATGATGGTATCTCTGTAGAATGCATTTTCCTTTTGGCGGATTGATTTAGTGCAGTCATTTTGCACCCGTTTGTAGTTCTGAATATCGACTTGATTGCCAGTGGCCTGTTCCTGAAGCCAGAGGATCCATAAGTAGTTCAGCGGAGAGAGAAGGATTGCAAAGGCCTTTGATTTTATGCCTTTTGAAAGGGGCATAGGTGTAACAGGCAGCATTGAAGAAGTTGATGAAAAAATCCAAGGCTGAGTTGACATCAGAAGTGTTGAATGTAGGAGACCAATCGAGCTGTCGGAGGTGGGATTTGAGGTGTTTCAACTGACCACGTGGGAGGACTCTACTATTGATTAATTTGGGGGGGGGGCTTGCAGAATTTATTCGACCATTCACAGATGACTGGGGAATGGTCACTTAGTGTAGCCCCCCTGCAAATGGGGGTTCCCAAGGGGTCTTCCAGGAGCTTGCTTGAATGCTCCAAGCCTGAATGGTGTTTGGCGTTTAAGCCGTTTATCTGTGAGTGCTTTTAGAGCCTCTGGTACTGTCTCTTTAAGAGTTGTCTGCTTGCAGTCATAATTAGTTTGTATTGGGGGGACTGCATGTTTTCTTGCTTGAGTCCTGCTCGAGCTACTGCCAAATCACTGCGTTTCTGCCATCGCTAAGTGGGCAGAAGGAGCACTCTTCAAAGATGTAATTGTTTGCTTGTAACCTGTTAGAGTAATAATGAAAATGCAGTTTGATTTAATCTGCTTTCTTGTAGCAAGGACAGTGCAGAGCAAGCTCCCTCATGTTGGTTCTGAACTGCTGAACTGGACCAATCATGGTGGGGATCCTTTAGAAAGGGGCCTGCTCTGGGAGAATCAGAACTTGGACTCTCCTCTGGAGCCTGCTGTAAGGGGATTGTGGGGACAGTGACTCTGGGAAATGTGGTTTTGGCTTAGCCGCCTTTTTTCCACCAACAGGGGGAGTTTACTGTGAGTGACAGCCAAACCAGCCAACTGAACTGGGAGTAACTCAAAGGAAATGCCCGGCTCTGCCTACTGGAAGGATCAGATCAGTTTGGGCTGTGAGGAGATGGGGAGCTGTGCTTCTTCAGTGTGTAGTTTTAGCACAGGAATCTTGTGTAAGGCCCTAAGTTTCGGTCTGCAGTTTGTGCAAGCGCCTGTTCAGACTGAATCCAACCTGTGAAGAGAATCAAAGAGATCTGAAGAGCAGAAACCAGGCTCGCCCTGTAGATGACTGGAGAAATTGCTGAATTGCACTCGGTCTGTCAGGAACTGAATCTGCTGTGTGTTCTCCCGGGTATTGTGCAGTAATTGCAATCAGGATCGAGAAGCAGCCTGCCTGGTATTGTACTTTCCTTTTACATATAAATGTGTGTAGTGCCTGTGGGGAATCGCGTTTCAAATCCCCTGTACAGAGAATAGAGTGCATGAAGCTGGAAGTAAACCCCAGTTTAATCCAGACTACATCCATTTGCTCTAAACTGCAGTGGGGTCCAGTCACAAGGACCTTGTCCACATGGTCTGCTCCTCCTGGCAATCCAGGACAATCTGCCTTCCATCCAGTTCCCAGCATTGAGTTTGTGAGTACAAAGCAGGGTAGCTCCCTGCCCTCTGTTTATTAAATAGCAAGTGTGTCATCTAATTGTTTTTTATTTTTCATTTCTTCACGAACTGAGCCAACCAGCTCCAGATTACAGTTTGGGTATTGTGCCAGTGTTTTTCCATCACAGGGCCCCAACCAGCTGCAACCGATCCTGGCTAGCCCCCATCCTGGGTACCCAGTGAAAGTGACAATTTGGGACTCTGAATATGCGCACAGTACTGTAATTATCAATGTGTTTAACCTAATTAACTTGATTTCCCCCTTCCTTGTTACAGCTCCTTAAATAAATCAGATCTGTTGGTTTCAGCAAAGTTACACTGGCTAAGGTATTCGTTTATGTTAAAGTATTGTACTGTGGTTTTTGCATTGTATCATCTTATTTTGCAGGGTGTTCCCGGGGTCCAGTCGATGGAGCCAGTCCTGTGGGTAAGTGTACATTGTGCAGACATTCCTAATGCATTGTGTGTGCCACTAGTGGGAAGAAAGGGGGTTACAGTGTCCCAGAGGGCTGTGACCAAGTTAGTTTAACTACTGCAAACCCTGACCTCTGGGTGGAGGCACCTGCGATTGGACCTAGGCCTCTCAACCTGTTAGTAGTTAAGCAGGCAGGAGTAGTAGCCCTTGGGATAGCGCCACCTAGGGGTTACACCTTGGAGGCTCACCACTGGGAGTGTGTGTCCTCTAGTGGCCATATTTACGAACCACTTTTAAGAAAAAAAAAAAAAGAAAATGGGTACCCCGACAGAAGTGGCTGTGCACCGGTTGGTGGAGTGGTGTACTGGGGAGGACATCGACCCCAAAATGCTATGCTTATCCTGGACATCCCCCTGGGTATCAATACGGACACTGTACAGGGAGTACTTTCCAAGGTGGAAGGTTTACAAAACCCTGTGGTGGTGGGTAGACATGCTAATCTGCTCACCCACACTTTCCTGGCCCTAGTAGAGTTTAAGGATCCCATAGATAGCTCCAAAGTGCCACAGACTACTACCCCATAGGCAGTCCTCACTGCCTGGAGAGTGATAACTAAGGATAGTAAAGACCCAGGGGGGAATGAGCCCCCCCCCACTATCTGAAACTTTTGAGGAGAAATTTGCTAAATGGTTGCTGGGGGAAGGGAAAACTGTGGAGGACTTGAAGAAACTATTCTTGCCACCTGGGGGTGTTCCTCCCCCAAACACCCTCTCCCGCTCCAGTACCCATAATGGTGGCTGAACCAATGCAGGCTCCTATTTCTGCACCTGCCATTAGTCACAACTCTTATCGAAGGTTGAGGATCTTCTCTGGCACCTTCCCCACCCCCCAAGGGGAGGATGACTGGGAGACCTGGATAGACTATGTTGCCCCTCATGTGCTAGAATGGCAATGCTCAGAAGCCAAAAAGCAAAAGAGGGTTAGTGAGAGCCTCCGAGGTCCTTCCCTGGCTACCATCTGTGCTAAATGGGCCAGTAGCCCTGAAGCAACTGCACACGACTATCTTGAGGCCTTGGAGAATGTGTATGGGAGCCCAGATTCTGATGAAGACCTGTGGTGGAGAGTAAGAAATGCACAACATTACCAAGGGGAGTTGTTGTTTGTGTATGCATCTCAGCTGGAAAAATTGTTGCAAGAATGCCTCAGAAAGGGTAGTTTGCAGGCGATTGAACTGGCCCGAACCAGGCTGGACAGCATCCTTAAGTCTGCCCGCTTCTCAGAACTGCTGTTGCTTCAGTTACGCCTGGCAAATCGACTGGAATCCCCACCCTCCTATGATGAGCTAATGAGAGAAATTCGAGCAGTTGAGAAAAGGTGACCTCGGGAGGGACTTGCACCAATAGCTGCGGCTATGATGCGAGTGACTGAGGGTGACCCATCAAGTGAAGTTCAGGGGCAGAGGTTGGCAGTTAATGAGTGCTCTAAGAAGGAAAAAGATATGCCACAATGGGGCAAACTGTTGAGAGAGTTCGGTGAAATAAAAAAAGTCTCTATGAAGGCCACTCCTGCAAGTACAGGCCCCGACCCTCATCCAACTGCATCTGCTATGGGCGTGGGGGTACCCACCCATGCATCTCCTGCTGACAACATCTCAAAACTCGATGTCTTGACCATGGAAGTAGGGAAATTGATGAGATGTCTCCAAATGCTTATCACACCACAGACAGAGATGGCACCAAGGTTTCCAGTTAGTAGTACCCCCGCCCTGGCTCCCAGTGTGATGCCTCGGCCAGCTCAAACTCCAGAAAGTATGTTTTACTATAATTGTGGGAAGGATGGGTACATGAACAGAGAATGCTGGTCCCCAAAAGACACAAACAATGTTGTATATAGGCTACAAGAAGAGCTTCGGAGAACAAATCAGTGGTTAAGAGGGGCACACAATGATCCCAGTGAGGGCCCCAAAAATACTAACTGACATCCCTTTGTGGCAAGGTCAGTTGCCCAGGTCCCCGCTACCGCCTCTCCAGACTGGTCCAGAATAGTGGGTCCCTCCATGGAGACCACTGTAAAGGTAAATGGAGTGTCTACAAGAGCTGTATTAGACAGTGGCTCCCAAGTGACAATTATGTTCCAAGACTGGTATCAGAAGCATTTTCTGATGTACCCTTACAACCATTGGAGGGCTGCATGTCTGGGGTTAAGGAGAAGGCCTACCCCTACTCTGGATATATCCAAATTTGGCTGCCTTTTCCTACCTCTGTGGCTGGAGTGGCTGAGCAAGTAGAGACCCTGACCTTAGTGTGTCCCCCTACCGGACTGTATGATGGGGTCCCTCTACTAATTGGGACTAATGCACATATGTTGGGATGGCTGGCACAGTTGTGTTATGAAAAACAGGGGTCAAGGGCTGGTAGAGCTTTCAGAATTCTGACCTTGATTAAGGAGGCCTATGAGGCACAGAGAGATGTTGAAAAAGTAGAACCAGAGGAACTGGTTGGAATTGTCTGGAAGAAGGATCCTGAGTCTCTGATCCTGGCGCCAAATGCCCAGTGTACCTTACAGGGAGAGATCCATATCAGAAAGGATGTCAAGAATAAAATATTAATGTTGGATGCACCAGGCCATGGAAAATTGCCGGAGGGACTGCTGGTCAAGCCTAGTATTTTGTCTGCTAGAGCCCATGCTTATGCCAGAAGGGCAATGGTTCAAGTTCATAATGTGTCTGACAGATAGATTCGAGTAAATAGAGGTTGCAACCTGGCTAATGTGCATTGTGCAGATACTGCAGTGCTACCCAGTAGCAAGAGTTTGGGGAAGAATGACAGAGTAATGCCTGACTTGTTTGATTTCGGTGACTCCCCATTGCCAGCTGAATTTAAAGTGAGGATCAGTGAGAAGCTTGCCTAGAGAGACCAGGTGCTTTCTTTAAAGGAATGGGACGTAGGATGCATGCAAGGAGCTGAGCACCATATCTGGCTGCATGATGAAAGGCCATTTCGTGAGAGGTCTCGATGCCTGGCACCTGCTGACATAGATGATGTGAGACGGCATCTGCAAGAGATGCTAGCTGCTGGTGTAATACAAGGATCCAGAAGCCCCTATGCTTCCCCCATTGTGGTAGTGAGAAAAAAGAATGGGACAGTAAGGATGTGCATGGATTATTGCACTTTAAACCGGCAGGCTATCCCTGATCAGTACACTATGCCCCGCATTCAAGATGCTTTGGACTGTCTAAATGGGAGCAAGTGGTTCTCTGTGCTGGATCTCTGCAGTGGGTACTACCAGATCCCAATGGCCCCCGGGAACTGTGAGAAGACAGCCTTTATCTGTCCGCTTGGCTTCTATGAATTCATGAGGATGCCTCAAGGGATTTCAGGCGCCCCCACCACTTTTCAAAGATTGATGGAGGGTGCAGTGGGGGACATGAACTTACTAGAGTGCCTGGTATACTTAGATGATGTTATTGTGTTTGGCAGCTCACTGGAGGAACATGAGAGAGTAGATTATTCAAGGTGTTGGACCGACTGGAAGACTTTGGCCTTAAACTGTCCATTGATAAGTGTCAATTCTTTCAAACATCAGTAAAGTATGCGGGACACATAGTATCCATCGAGGGAATAGAAACCGACCCAAGTAAAGTTGAGGCCTTGACCACCTGGCCACAGCCCAAACATCTAAAAGAACTGCAAAGATTCCTGGGATTCTGTGGTTATTATCGGCGTTTCATCAAGGACTATTCAAGAGTGATCCGCCCTTTACTTAACCTTACTCAAAGGTATCCCCCAACCCACAAAAGATACAAAAGGTCAGTGTCCCCTGAGACTGAAAGAATATATTTTCATCCAGGTGAAGTATTTGGGGCCCGCTGGACTCCTGATTGTGAGACTGCTTTTTCATGAGATCATATATCAACTTACCCATGCTCCAGTGTTGGCCTATGCCAATCCAACAAAACCTTATGTCCTGCACACTGATGCTAGCTTGCAAGGGTTGGGGGCTGTGTTGTACCAAGAGCACAAGAATGGCCTGAGACCAGTGGCCTTTGCCAGCAGAAGCCTGACCCCATCCAAAAAGAACTATCCTGTACATAAGTTAGAGTTCCTAGCTTTGAAGTGGGCCGTTGTTGACCAATTCCATGAGTACTTGTATGGGGCTAAGATACTGGTAAAAACTGACAATAATCCTTTGACCTATGTGCACAGACTTCAGCTAAATTGGATGCCACTGGCCATAGGTGGGACATCTTGGGACAAACGACCTGGCTGACAACACAGTAGATACAGTCCAGATGAGGTTTGAGGAACTAGCACAATTATGTGAGGGGGCAGGAAGATCAGTAACTTTTTCAGAGATACTTCCGGTGCCAAAGGCAAGCACAACAAGAAAGCTGAGAATAGAGGAATTTAGCGGATGGCTAAGAACCTGGTGTTGTGCTAAAGGGTATGGGCTGTTGGGGGGTGGGAGGGACCTGGGAGGACAGTAGTCTCTATGCCAAGCACAGACTGCACGTGAGTGAGGAGGGAAAGAAAGTGTTGAAACAGAGGATGGAAGAGTACATAGAGGAAGTTGGGAATTTAAACTAGGAGCAGGGGGTGGCAGTTGGGGAAGAGATATGCAGAGACCACAGGTTGGGAAACCATATGAGCTTACCCTCCATAACAGTGACAAAGGACAAATGGCAAGTACTGTTGGTGATGCTAGGAAAGGAGGGCAGGATGGGAGGGGAGGAAACGGGTGGAAGGTGGTTATCCTTAATGTTAGGAGCCTTGGGAGGAAAACTGCAGAGTTACAGGTTCTCATGGCAGAGGGGGAGGTGGACATTGCAGCCATCATGGAGACATGGGCCACCCAATACAATGACTGGGACCTGTCTGTACCAGTGCAAGGTTATTTACGTAGGGACAGGGTGATTGGGAAAGGAGGGGTGGCACTATATGTGAAGGAAGGACTGAAGTGTGTAAGGGAGGAAGGGAGGAGGGTGTACTGGTCACTTTGGATGCAAATCCAGTATTCCAAGAATAGGATTCTTAGAATGGGAGTGGTGTACAGGCCACCATCTCCAGATGGAGGAGTTAGACAGGGAACTACGGGACAGATCAGGAGGACCTGCCAGAAGGGTAGTGTGGTGATTGTGGGGGACTTCAACATGTCAGGAGTGGACTGGAGTACTCAACAACCAGGAACAGAAGGGAGCAGGTACTGCTGGATGCCTTCAGGACAGCTTCCTGCTGCAAATGGTCAATGAACCAACCAGGTTAGGGAATACCCTTGACCTTGTGCTGGCAAATGGGGACTTTGTGAGAGAACTTACAGTGGAGGAACCGCTGTCAGGGGTGACCACCACTCAGTATGGCTCACATTGGATATGGGCAAGGAAGGAGTGGAATCTGGCACAATAGTGCTGGACTTCAGGAGGGCTGACTTTGGGAGGATGGGGGAAGTGGTAAAAGGGTACCTGGCCAGAATTTAATCTAGTATGGACACTAACCAGAGGTGGGAGCTCATAAAGCTGGGGATAGTGGAGGCAACCAAAACCTGCTGCAAAGCCCAAAGCAAGAAAGCTAGGGCTAAGAAACCGATCTGGTTGAGCAAGGAGGTCATGGAAAAGGTAAGAAGGAAAAGAGCTGCCTTTAGGAAGTACAAGAAAACAGGGAGGGAGGGAGGACAGTGAGGAGTATTTGACAGAATTGAAGGAGGTGACAAGGGCAGTAAGGGGAGCCAAAGCATCTACGGAACTCAGGTTGGCACAAGGCATTAAGAAGGGGGAGAAGGACTTCTTTAAGTACATCAGGAGAAAAGGAGCTGTAAGGACCACATAGTAAGGATTAGGAAGGAGGGGTTGGGTGGAAGCAGGGTGCGATAAGGCGGAGCACTAAATGAGTACTTCTGCTCAGTATTTACTAAAGAGAAGAGGGGTGACACCCAAGGTGGGAGAAATGGCAGAAGCAGGGTGGGAAGTGGTGACAGATGGGAAATCATGGAGAGCAGAGGCGCGAGGGTTTGAAGGCACTGAGGGTGGACAGGCGCCAGGCCCAGATGGCATCCACCCAGGGTACTGAAGGAGCTAGCAGAGGTCCTTGCAGGACCTTGGCAGACCTATTTAATGCCTCACTACATTCAGGGTGTGTACCTCAGGACTGGAGGATGGCTCATGTGGTGCCCTCCAGAAGAGTGGCCCAAGGATGAACCAGGAAACTACAGACCAGTGAGCCTCACATCCATCGTGGGTAAGCTGATGGAGACTATCCTGAAGGAAAGACTGGTGGCCTCCTAGAGGCAAAAGGACTACAGGACAGCAGACAGCATGGCTTCACCGTGGCAGATCCTGCCAAACCAACTCTGGTCGAGTTCTATGACTGGGTAACTAGGCAACTGGACAGAGGCCATGCAGTGGATGTCCTGTATCTGGACTTCAATAAGGCATTGACTCAGTGCCACATGGAAGGCTGGGAAGGAAGTTAGTAGGCACAGGGCAGGTGCAAAGCTGGTGAGATGGGTAGGAAACTGGCTGCAGGAAGGTAACAGAGGGTGGTGGTGGGTGGGAGTTCTCACAACCAAGGGCAGTGGGCGGTGTTCCACAGGGCTCGGTGTTGGGACCAGTGTTGTTTGGGATATTCATTGCAGACATATCATAGGACATCAAGAGCAAGATCAGTCTGTTTGCTGATGATACCAAGGTAGGCGTGGTGGTGGATGGCCTAGGGGGATGGCAGGGGTTGCAGGATGATCTGGCAAAGCTTGAAACCTGATCAGACACATGGCAACTGGGCTTTAATGCCAAAAAGTGCAAGGTGCTGCATTTTTGGATGAAGAACCCAAGGAGGAGTTACCAGCTAGGGGGAGTGCAGCTAGCTCAGACAGAGGAGGAGAAGGATATGGGTGTGCTCATTACAGGGTCAATGAACAACTCGGCACAATGTAGGAAGGCAGCTGCAAAGGCCAACAAAATGCTGGGTTGTATTGCAAGGGTATATCCTCGAGAGGGAGGAGGTGATTCTGCCACTGTATAGGTCATTGGTTAGACCACACCTGGAGTACGGGCGGCAGTACTGGCGTCCGTATCTGAAGAGGGACATTAAGTTACTGAGGGGATGCAGCAAGGCGACAAAGATGATCAAGGGGCTGGGGACTTATCAATGAGAGGAGGTTGAAGGAGTTGAACATGTACTCACTGGAGGAGAGGAGAGACGGGTGACATGATTGAAACCTTTAAATACATGAAAGGAATAAACAAGACAGGTACAGAGGGGCTGTTCAAAGTAAGGGAGGGAGGGACACCAGGGCCATGATATGAGACTGGGCGAGGAAGGTTCAGGAGGGAGATGAGGAGACACTTTTTTACAGAGAGGGTGGTGGCTGGGTGGAATGCGTTACCTGCTGAAGTGGTATGCAGTAGAACAGTGGACTGCTTCAAACGAGGATGGGACAGGACAAGGGGGAGGGTTAATGAAGAGGAAGGGTGGAAGGGAGGGGCAGCTGCAGAATAAGGAGTGCTAGCTGCACATTCGAGCAGACTTGATAGACCTCTAGGCCTTTATCTGCTGGCAAATTTCGTATGTTCGTATGTTCGTATGTAGGTGGCTTTCTGCCTTATCTACATACGACTATGCTGTTGAATATAGAGCAGGCCTGAACCACATAGATGCTGATGCTCTCTCCTGGAGGCCTGTTCCCCAGAATGACTGGGTCAGACTGTCAGAACCTGATATTCGAGCACTCTGCCAGAAGTTTGACAGGGAGGAACAAATGTCCATGGATGGCGTGGACTGTATGGTGGATTGTTTGGGAACTTCTGAGAATTGCATACCTGCTGCTTATTGCCACTTTTCTGCAATAGACGCTGGCGCACTGCCTCAGCTGGACAATGACAGTATTCGGCTGGCTCAATCCCGAGATCCTATGATCAAATCAGCTTTAGAAGCCCTCTATGCAGGGAATGATGTGTCCAAATTATGTTCCACTGATTTGAGAACTGCATTGTTATACAAAGAAGGTCCTAAGTCGAAACTGATCAATAGACTGTTATACAGAGAAACAGTAGACAGAGGGGGACAAGTAGACAAACAACAACTAGTGCTGCCCACTGCTTTTCAAGACTCAGTGCTGAGGTCTGCACCTATAGAAGCTGAGTTAAAGTGCTCCCCTCCACAAGTCCCAGTTGAACATGACTGTCAGTCCATGTCAGAGGAAAATGAGTGTGGTTTTGAATACCACCCTTCTTACAAACTGAGTCAATTGTTTCGGAGCAATCCCCTAGTCAATTCTGGAGATGAAGCTGGGCCTTCTGGACTGTCTAAGCCCCCAGCTTTGTCCCTGGAGCCAATGCTCCCAGAAAGTGAAGTGCAAAGCATTAAATCAGATGATATGGAATCATTGTGTAAGGCTGAACTGTTTGAGCTTTCTGAGGAGGAAAATGATGGACTGGGACAACCTGGTGACATACCAGAACAAGAAGAGTGTGCTGAGTGCTCTGATAATTCACTGTCCATGTCAGAAAGCTCTCCATGTGAGCCAAGTGTTGTGGACTCAGAGACTGTAACTCCTGGAGCTGAAAGTGCCCCAAGTTCTAGCCTCTCTACCACATTGGAGACTCCCCTGACAAGTGAGGACAATGCTGAAAATGAGGCTGAGAGTGCAGAGACTGTAACAGTTCCCCCTAGAAAGACTGGTCAAGCTGTAAAGCCTGTGGTGCACCTCAGTTATGATTCCCCTGGGAGGCCTGTGGACTTGCCTCTCAATGTTGTCCATAAAGGAGTGTATGTGTCCTGAGCTCATTGCCCAAACTGAACATCAGTGCTAACTCCAAGTTACTTGTGTTGCCCTCTAGGTATGGTGCCCCTGCCCCATCCAGCCCCAAGGTAGCTGATAGGGAAGGGCCCCCTCTCTTCAGGTTTCATGTACAAGAGGTTATAACCTGAGTTATGGTACAATGTGTGTGTAATACTGTGTAAAGAGTGACGTACTGCAAAGTTTCAGAAATGTGTTTCTGGTAAAGTGATATATTGACTGATGATTACATGTATAAGCCTAATGTGATACTGATATAAATGTATATGGGTGTACTGAAACTTATGGGGGAACTTGCTTGAGGTGGACGCCAAGCTTTCCTAGGCCAGGAAGGGTGTAACCCCCCTGCAATGGGGTTCCCAAGGGGTCTTCCAGGAGCTTGCCTGAATGCTCCAAGCCTGAATGGTGTTTGGCGTTTAAGCCGTTTATCTGTGAGTGCTTTTAGAGCCTCTGGTACTGTCTCTTTAAGAACTGTCTGCTTACAGTCATAATTAGTTTGTATGGGGGGGGGACTGCATGTTTTCTTGCTTGAGTCCTGCTCGAGTTACTGCCAAATCGCTCCATTTCTGCCATGGCTAAGTGGGCAGAAGGAGCACTCTTCAAAGATGTAATTGTTTGCTTGTAACCTGTTAGAGTAATAATGAAAATACAGTTTGATTTAATCTGCTTTCTTGTAGCAAGGACAGTGCAGAGCAAGTTCCCTCACGTTGGTTCTGAACTACTGAACTGGACCAATCATGGTGGGGATCCTTTAGAAAGGGGCCTGCTCTGGGCAATTCAGAACTTTGACTCTCCTCTGGAGCCTGCTGTAAAGGGATTGTGGGGGCAGTGACTCTGGGAAATGTGGTTCTGGCTTCGGCGCCTTTTTTCTACCAACAGGGGGAGTTTACTGTGAGTGACAGCCAAACCAGCCAACTGAACTGGGAGTAACTCAAAGGAAATGCCCAGCTCTGTCTCCTGGAAGGATCGGATCAGTTTTGACTGTGAGGAAATGGGGAACTGTGTACTTGTTCGGTGTGTAGTTTGAGCGCGGGAATCTCGTGTAAGGCCCTACGTTTCGGTCTGCAGTTTGTGCAAGTGCCTGTTCAGACTGAATCCAACCTGTGAAGAGAATCAAGGAGATCTGAAGGGCAGAAACCAGGCTCACCTCGTAGAAGACTGTAGAAATTGCTGAATCGCGCTCGGTCTGTCAGGAACTGAATCTGCTGTGTGTTCTCCCGGGTATTGTGCAGTAATTGCGATCGGGATTGAGAAGCAGCCTGCCTGGTATTGTACTTTCCTTTTATATATAAATGTGTGTAGTGCTTGTGGGGAATTGCATTTCAAATCCCCTGTACAGTGAATAGAGTGCATGAAGCTGGAAGTAAACCCCAGTTTAATCCAGACTACATCCATTTGCTCTAAACTGCAGTGGGGTCCAGTCACAAGGATCTTGTCCACATGGTCTGCTCCTCCTGGCAATCCAGGACAATCTGCCTTCCATCCAGTTCCCAGCATTGAGTTTGTGATTACAAAGCAGGGTAGCTCCCTGCCATCTGTTTATCGAATTGCAAGTGTGTCATCTAATTGTTGCTTTTTTTTTTTCATTTCTTCACGAACTGAGTCAACCGGCTCTGGATTACAATTTGGGTATTGTGCCAGTGTTTTTCCATCACAGGGCCCCAACCAGCTGCAACCGATTCTGGCTAACCCCCATCCTGGGTACCCAGTGAAAGTGACAATTTGGGACTCTGAATATGCGCACAGTACTGTGATTATTAATGTGTTTAACCGAATTAACCTGATTTTCCCCTTCCTTGTTACAGCTCCTTAAATAAATCAGATCTGTTGGTTTCAGCAAAGCTACACTGGCTGAGGTATTCGTTTATGTTAAAGTATTGTACTGTGGTTTTTGCACTGTATCATCTTGTTTTGCAGGGGGTCTCCGGGGTCCAGTCAACGGAGCCAGTCCTGGGGGTAAGTGTACATTGTGCAGACATTCCTAATGCATTGCGTGGGCCACTAGTGGGAAGAAAGGGGGGGTTACAGTGTCCCAGAGGGCTGTGACCAAGTTAGTTTAACTACTGCAAACCCTGACCTCTGGGTGGAGGCACCCACCATTGGACCTAGGCCCCTCAACCTGTTAGTAGTTAAGCAGGCAGGGGTAGTAACCCTTGGGATAGCGCCACCTAGGGGTTACACTTAGTATATCTGGAATGACGGAAACATCCGAGATACGGGAGGGATGGTTGGTCAGTATCCAGTCCAGGAGAGTGCTTGCGTCAGTTTTATAATTATGTCTGGTGGGGGAGACTACCAGCTGTGCTAATTTGGCTGCTGAGGTGGCATCCTTGAGGCTCCCCTGCATCCACAGCTAGCCAATTGATGATAATCTTGTACAAATAAAACAATGTCATCAGCATAAGCCACAGCCTTACTACTAGCTGTTCCAGCTAGGTTGCTGATTCCATGGATCTGAGGATGAGATAATATCTTACAAAGTACTGGGTCATTGCGACCCATAGTTCTTGGGGAAAAGTAGTACAGATAGATAGTAAATAAAACTATCCTTAATGGCCATCAATGTGTTGCCACAAGAGGATCGTTATTTTCATGGTAATAAAAAGCTCATTTGGACAGTTTTAATGGCAATTAATGGATTAGCGATACACGACCATTATTTTCATGGCAATGAAAAGCTCATCGCTCAGTTTCAGTGGTTATTAAACATGGCTCCTCTACAGCTGTCCAGGTATCTCAGCATACACCTCCCTTTTACTTTAAGGAGATTACTGCACAAGAGGTCTTTAAACTTCTCTTATCCATATCTGGAAACACTAGTGTGGGGTCTGACCTCCTTGAACCCCATTTACTCAGACTTGCTGCTGCATACATAGCCTCACCACTGGCGAAAATATATACACTATCCCTGATCACTGTCCCTGTCCTGTGGAAATTTGCTTGAATAACTCCTGTATTTAAAAAAGGGGAAAAGAAAGATATCAACAACTACAAATCTATTGCTATTCTCTCTGTTTTGTCCAAACTACTTGAAAAGGCTGTCACTATCCAAACACATGACTTTCTAGCAAAGTGGTGTATCCTGATGCCCAACATGGTTTCCGAAAAAACCATAGCACATCTACTGCGCTTACCTCAGATATAATCTCTAACATGGACGCAGGTAGACTCACTGGTGCTGTATTTATAGACCTTACAAAGGCCTTTGACCTTGTTGACCACCCCCTACTCCTAGCCTGCTTGCATAGCCTAGGTTTCTCCTCTCCAGTTGTACGCTGGTTTAGCAGCTATCTATCCGATAGGTCACAAGCAGTTAAATTTAACTCAACCATTTCCGAGTCTGCCTCAGTAAAGGTGGGGGTTCCTCAAGGCTCCATCCTGGGTCCTCTCCTTTTCTCTTTCTTTATTAATAATATCTCCTGTGCCCTACAGAGGTGCTCATCTCTCTTGTATGCAGATGATCTTGTCATTTATGCCAGTGATAACAATGTGGAGAATCTAAACTCAGCACTCTCAACTGATTTCACAAATATACAAAACTGGCTGTGTGAGGACAAGCTGGTCCTAAACATAAAGAAAACCAAGGCCATGCTTTTTTGGCTCTGCCCCTAAACTCCGTAGGTGCCCCTCCTCCCTTACAGTCCATGACTCAGGTGATACAAAACTTGAAACTGTCTCATCCTTTAACTATCTTGGTGTCCTGCTCGACCAATCCCTTGATCTGAACCTGCACATTCAATCCATCTGCAAGGCTGTAAATTGCAAACTCGGTGCTGCTTACAAATCGGGATACTTGCTTACGCCATCCGCAAAAAAGCCATTGCCAGGGGTGTACTGCTACCTTCCCTAACCTACAGTGCCCTCATCCTCTCTAGTGCTCACAAAACTGCCCTCCAGAAATGGGATGTCACCTACAATAACGTATGTCGATATGCATCCTCCTCAAGACAAAAGCACCGCTGTCAGCTTTACGATGACTTAGGATGGCTCTCCCCCATGGCAACAAGAAAATATTATCTTGGCTCCCTTACTGACTCTGCTGTAAGGCTCAAATCCCTTAAATCTCTGGCAGAACTTTTAATTCCCCACTTAATCCCTCACAGTCTGAGGTCTGCTGAAAACTCTGTACTCCAAGTTCCAAGATGCTCTACCACAAAAGGCACTGGGGCTTTCAAGTGTGCAGCTCTCCAGTTCTGGAATACACTTCCCCCCGAACTCAAATCGGCTGGAACTCATCAGAGCTTTAAAAAAGAACTTTACTGCTATCTGTTGCGTACTGGCCCCTGTACCTGCTTTGATCCCACCTGATGGTCTTGATTATGTTGCGTGCCCCAAATGCTCTCTCTTTCCTTTCTGTTTTCTTCTCTGTTTATGTCTGGTCCTTATTTTTTCCCTTAGTCCTATAGACTTGCCTTCCCATGTTGTTCTCCAATCTCTCAAATCTCTGTCTCCCTCCTCCTGTATCCCTGCTCAAGATTCTTCATGCTATGATCCCTCTGCCCTGTCACGTTCTTGCCTGACCTCCACTTCCTTACCTCCCTCTAATACATGTCCCTCCGTACCCCTGCTCCCTGCTATGATTCCTCTGTCCTATCTCTCTCCTGCCCTATTATCCACCTTCTCTCCCTTACCCTGGCCACTCTGTCTTCTTTCCCCATGCCTCTTCTTATTATATTACCCCATTTCCCCTCCTGCCCTCCTCCTCTACTCTAATTCCAATAAGACCTTATTTTTTACAGTTAGACCTTATACACGAAATCTCTGCAAACTGTATTTGCTTAACCTATCCTTGTTTGCCCCCTCAACAATTGCTGCTTGCCTTGCCCATCGTGGCCTACAGATGTATTTTCTGTTTCCCTCTTATTTATGCCATGTTATCTGCTTCTCACCACGTGAAAACCTGTAATGCTACCTATTACCTATGTTATGTTGAATAAGTTCTTTCTTTCAAGGTTTTTACATTGTGTACCTTTTGCTCAAAATTCTGTTTGTTCTCTCCCCATGTTAAAAATGAAAATGTTCTTGTACCTGTTTTATTTATGTTGTACTCTCCCGGGTCGTACCTGAAAATAGTCATTGTGTTGGCTAGTGTACTTACCCGGTAAACAAAAACTAAATAAAATAAAAAAATGCCACTAAAATAGCCTGATACAAAATTTAAGGGGCATACCACACATACTAAATACTTAATGAATACCTGTAGCGGTTAATTTAAGGCATGGGTGAGTAAATTAATGGTTTGCGCCCACGAAACATCAACAATTAATGGAAATATATTGGGAATAAAAACTGGCCATTAAAAAGGGTGATACAAAATGTAATGGGTTTGCATGAAGAAAATGGAAGATTAATGGAATTTAATGGAATTTTAATGAATTTCAATGAAGCAGTGATATCCCATTCAATTTGGAAACTTAACTGAGGGTTATTATTATAAATTCATATACTGTGCAGCTCATAATGCGTTTCTTTATCAGTGTATTTTTCGTTTTGTATTTCTTTCAGACTTTGCTTGATTCTGATGTGTACCATGTTGGTACCACAGTGGTATCAAATTTCTAGATGCACTCATACCACAGTGATACAAAATAAGCTTGGGATTTATACGGGCACCAATCTGCTCCTCTAACGTAATACCCTTGTGGTGACATTACAAAATACTGATACCATGGTGGTACCAAATAAGCTTTGGTGATATATAGAAAACAGTGTTGTACTACCATTGCATTATCATTGGGAACTTCTAGGGCAAATATAGAGTGCCACATGAAAGTGGACTCAAAATTACATAATACCACTGTGGTACCATTACCCGTTTACCAGTCTGGGCAACCTGCCGAAATTGCCATAGGGATGCCACTGTGCCATGGCACTACTACTAAGGCCAGAAACTTGACTTGGTTGACACCATTGTACTACCAAACTACCACTGGGTAGTACCACTGCACAATTTCAGGCATACCCAGGTATTGCCATTGATAAAACACTGTGTTGCCATTGCAACACATTTGGTAAGAGATAGTACCAACATGAGACATTCTTAGTCAGGTTACCCCCCCCACACACACACACACGCACACACCCATATTTGCACACTAATAGTGCTTTGGTCAGAATTTGGGGCTGTTGTTTGAAGGAAACCCTTACAAATTTGAAAATATCTGCCTTCTTGTATGAGTTATGCATCCTATATATTACTCTTCTTTTTCTTTCTGATTAGCATTTAAAATACTTCACTACTTTTCACTCAGTACAACAATGCCCACCCCTACGGGATTCAGCTGTTATGGACCTTAGACTCACAGGTGTTGGGTTTAGTTAAAAGCTGCTTTTACTATATCCTTTCAACAATTACTTGAAGCTCAGTGAGTGGAAAAAAATGGCGAAGCCCTATGCTATCTTAAGTAGTGACTAGCACTTTTTCTGCAACTTATCTCATTGCTCTGACTTGTGAACTTTGGTAGGAAAAGACAATAAAAAGACTTCAAAGGTATCTGCTTCAAGCTTACTGGCAATTTATTTACACAAGATAGTGTACAGTAGATGTGATGCTATTTCTAATTTCCACTGACATCATTTATTTTTATTTGTTCTATTTTCAAAAGTTTCACCAGGAAAGGCATGCTGAGCTAAAATTAGCTTGTTTCCATGACGTCTTACTACCTAGGGCAGCTTGCCATCTCTCAGTACCATAGATTCCTTTTCGGGCATATACACTGTGATTGTGCAGGCAGGCTAGGCTTCTCATCTCCTGGGGTAATAATGCTATACCACTTGAGACACAGTAGGTCTGACTGATGGCCAAATTCCTCTGAACCTGGCACTTTTCATCTGCTGGGTAGAGGAAAAACATTTTACTTTTATTTTAAAACTCAGTCTCTTCTCATTGCAGCAGAATCACTGAGGGAAAGAGTATTTGTAAGCCTCATGCATGTTTCCCGTATATAAAAACCTGAGGTATGAGGTCAAGGGGCCACCTTTAAAAATGTTAAAGGGACACTGTCAACCCGTTTTTCATGATATTATTTCTAGTTGAAACCCCACATTTTATGATTGCTTACTCTCTCTAAAATTCACTGATGTTGCTGTTTGTTTTGTCTGTCTCCTTATTTAGTAGAACTGAAATGCATAGCAATTTATATTTATAAACAACCTTATTTTGTTTACAATCCTGGATCTGTTCTTACTGCATACTTCTTGAGCATTAGAAACACACCCAAACAGTGCAGTAACTCATAAGGTAGTAGCTTACTAACCTACCACTGCATCATGAGGGGCTAGACTGTGTTGTGGGTGTTCCCAAGTCCAGGAAAGATGCATTTTGAGCTGATCAAGGAATGTAAACAAACACGTTTTGGTGTGGTAACACCAGTAGGTTGGGCAGACTGCTTTTCACTTTTTCAAAGAAAATAAGAGTCAGAATCAATCTACCATTTACATCAACAATAGTTACAGAATTCTGGCAATCATAAAATGTGTTTTTTAAACTAGGGACACATTGAGCTCTAAGGGGGTTGACAGTGTCCCTTTAAATAGTACTCCAACTAATTTGTTGTTCCCACAACTCTTTCGGTCAAGCAGCAGAGGTTTATTCAATATCATAAAGCACTCCCTAGATGCTGCAAGGCATGGGACAGATCAGCAAAGTCACTGCAGACATACCCCAGCTCCTGGGCTCCACAAGGGGGAAGGACTACAGTTAATGCAAACCACTTCCTTCTTTATTCCACTGCTCCATCCTGGGAGAGGGCACACATTCACATTGGGACAAGTCTTACATTTCTCATTCTGGCAGGCAGTACATGTAACAACCTCCAACTCACAATAGTGGGAGGTGGTTGTTCACCAGATATTTCTTCCATGTTTTTATTGAAATTTCAGAAACACAAACATCCACATAATTCATTATAGCGGCACAGTCGCACTACTATATTTAAGGTTGAGCAGGGATTTTTGAGTTAACCTCAAATTTTGCACTTCTTCTCAACTGGTCAACAGATTTTCACAAATTTTTGCATGCATGGTTCCGTGGGGGTGGATCTCTTGAGGTGCCAATTTTCATTTTGGTCAGACGTGCAGAGTCTCAGATCCGGATAACAAAAAAGTGAAAAGGGCGCTGCACACAGATGTGCCTTTCACCGATTTGGTCAAAACATATTAATCCATTCCAAAATTATTACATTTTAAAATTTTGGTTCTGAGCATGCACAGTACAGTCTTTTGGATAGCTGCTTGGAATGAAAAAAGAATTTAATCCTTATGAAAAAGGATGCGTTTTCATACTGTCCAATCCTTTTTAATTTGAAAAAAAATCCTTTTTTGTTTGCTGCCATCTTGTTTCCATTTAAAAAACCAAAAAAAACATAAAAAACAAACAAAAGTGACATCCTGCACAGAGACCAAGACATGTATCTTGCTCATTGGGACCCTGTTAAATGGATTCTGCACTTGACTGGTAGAAAAATGACCCCAAAATGCATTTTCTTTTAAATTTCTGCAGCCTTTCTCATGTCTCACGTCTGCTTTTTCCGTATGGTGGATCCCGTCATGTGGAAAAAGATTATGGACTTAGTTTTTTTTCCACTTTTTCCATATGGCCTTTTTCGTTCATACTGAAAAGGATCCTTTCAAACAAAAATGGATTTTGGACTTTTTTCCCTGCTCTTTTTTGTGTTTGTTTGATGGGATCTTCATACAGAAAAAGTGGGAAAAAAACTAAGTCCAAAATCTTTTTCTGTATGAAGGGATCCTTTTTTGTTTAATACAGAAAAGGCTTCCTGCAAACAGAAAAGGATTTTCACTTATTTTTTCCCCCCAATTTTCCCGTCAACAACCCATAACCGCAGCAAACTGTTGAATTAAGGACTATATATATATATAAATTGCAAAAAAACATCATTAATGCTCCAGTTAGGGTCAAAGTGACAAAGGTTGGGAAATGAGTTAGGGTTTCCAACCCTAACACTCCACCCTTCCAAACCAGGCAGGAGAGCAGGTATGGGGTGTACCTTGGGCTTCTCAAGCCTAATGCTCACCCCATTCCATCTGTAAATAAGGTCAGATGTGTAGACATTATGAGAATGGGGCAAGCGTTAGGCTTGAGAAGCCCAAGGTACCCCCTACACCTGCTCTTCTGCTGGTTTGGGAGGGTGGGCATTAGAAAAACCCTAATGACTCATTTCCCAGCTTTTGTCACTTTGACCCTAACTGGAGGAGTAACGATGTTTTTTGTAATTTATTTCCTTACTTTCTGAAATAGTATATAGTATCCTTATTTTACTGTGGGAACACAGGGTCCTTCAGACTCTGCGCTCCCATCCCTCCATAGATGTGTATATGTATGCAACTTTGGAGCACAGGACCCTCTGCACCCTTCACTTCTATTTGTAGGACAACAGTAACCAAATTGTCAGCATAGCCTTCTTATTACCCCATCTCATACACCCATTACAAAAAAGTTTTGAATCCCCACCAAAATGTCATTCTGCACAACTGCAGCACCATTTCGCGTCACAAGTGCAAAAAGACATTTTGGGCAGGATTTGAAAAATGACAGCTGTGGCATACATGAGGTGGGGAATTAAGAAGGCTATATTGAAAATTTGGTGTCAAAATATTGAAAATGAACAAAGTTATGTGCATGCGTAGAACCATTTCAACAAGCACGCGTAACTTGGCCATTTTCTGGAATTTTTATACCAGATTTTCAACATGACCTTTTTGGGACCCTACCTCATTAACACTGGTGGTAAAAGTTTGTTATTCAGTCCCAAAGGGGAATTTTGCACAGCAACAGAAAAATCACAGTGCAGTGTGCATGAGGTGGGGTCCCAAAAAGGCCATGCTGAAAATTTGGTGTGCAAATTCCAAAAAATGGCAAAGATATCAACATAAGTTAAAAATATCATTGAAATACATTATAGGACACTTTCCTTTATTCCTCAGTTCAAGGTTCAGTTTTGAAGAGTGCAGATGTGTCTTGGTCCACAGAATATGACAGCATATGACCTCCAGAGGTAAGTATAGGGTAGGCTGTGTGTGTGGAGGTTGGTGCTCAGTGGGGGGGTTGAGATGTGGGGAAGGGAATGACGGCGATGATAAGGGACTGTTTCCTTTATTTCAGGTAAAAAAAAAAAGACATCAGGGGACAGTTTTCATTTTTGAAGGAAAAAAAAAATCTATTGCCGAGATCTGCCACTCTTGTTTATCCATGCGACTACTATTTCCCTCATACACACACTATGTACTCTACTTCAGTCCCTTCTTGTCCCCTACACTTACCCTTTTTGTCACCACAGTGTCTGCTACAGCTTACAGAAAGACAGGGTCCCAGGGAGGGGCAGGACCTTCCCCCTACACAGAGGACACTAATTCAGAATACTAAAGGCAGGCAGGGGCAGGAGTCGTCCATCAGGAGAGGGATCAAATAAGATCGGCATTATTGGCAACCTTCCCTAGGGTGATTGAAGTTAATAATAATACTAATAACAAAAAATGTTATTGTTGGGAAAGCCTGTTAAAGGAAAACTCCTGTAACCCCTAGGCGGCACTATTCTAAGGGCTACTACCCCAGCCTGTATGGCTATACACAGGTTGAAGGGCCTGAGTTCATGATTAAGGTGCCTCCACCCAGAGAAATGGTATTTGGGTTGCTTATCTGCTCTGGTATAGCTCTCTGGGAAGCTATAATCACCCACCAACCCTCCTAGTGGCTCAGTACCTAGAACAGTAGTAAATGCCATCTCTTGTGCCCTTCCTGCTGCCTGGAATCAGCTTCAGTCTGTACTCAAATTCTCCAGCCTAGTCTCTATCACCTTAGCTTCAACCAAATTGAAAGAAACATGCTGCTGCTGCCGCTAGTCTTCTTTGCTCACTGTCTCACAGTCAGTATTCCCCTTCCCCTCACTAATCCTCCTGCATACCCAAAGTTTCTTTCCCCCTCCTCATCTTTGCCATGCTGGCCCATTCACGCTTTGCTATCTGAACACTATGTTCTCACTTTTTCTGGATCTCCATCAACTGTTCTTCTCCTCTCTCCTCTCTTCTTCTCATACTCTTTTCTCTTTTATCTCATTTCATATGTATTAATTTCCATATCCTTGAATGTTGCTACCCCTTCTTACTACAATGCAGTCGGTATGGTCTATCATCATCATCTAGTTGTACATTTGCTACATTTTTTTTGTGCTTTTTTATATGTATCTTATACTTTATCCTTGGAATTCGACTGGTTGTATATAATTTGCCATGTCTGTGTATTTAACTGTTACATGTCCTCAGGATCTCCTTGTGAAAGAGCTTGCTCAATGGAGTTATTCCTGCAATAAACTTCAAACTTGGTAACTTGGTAAATTCACAGACAGTATGGAACAATAATAGTATGCACACGTCCTTCACACTTACCACCGGGGTTAGACCTGCAACAGTGTCCCTGGAGACCCCCTGTAAAATAAGGTTAGCAATACAACAGCACACTCTTAACACTGTAACCCAACTAATAATATGCACACTAGCCAGGTTAAATGTGAAAAAAGACAATCGGGTTTATTTAGGGGCAGTGAACAAGGAAGGGGTGTGAATCTAGTCAAATGATTAGCAATCTGATTAGGTTCAGTTTTGCATGTACTTTCAGTCCCAACGTGACAGTCACACAACACTGGGTACCCAGGATGGTAAGTCTGACTAGCCAGAGGCGTTGCTCGGGGGTGACTGGTGTTGCAGCTGATGTTGGGACCCTTGATGGAAGGAAAAGCAGTTAACATGCAAAACAACAAAATTATTTGTAATCCGAGCCGGTTGGTTCAGTCCTTTGCAAACCCAAGAAATGAAGACAATTAGATGCTACCACAAATGATTTAAGCTTTTGTTGCAGGGAGCTACCATGACTGTACTTATGCTACCAGGTTTCTGCAATAAGGCAGGTGAAATGAAGACCTCGTGATGTTCACTGATGAACATAGGGAAACAGGGCTGATACGACACACCTCCTCGTGATGGTTCTATGTCATAAGGGAGAATTCGGCATGCCGAATGCCCTTATGGCAACCTCACATCACCGAAATTCAATTTTGGTGATGTGGGAACCCAGCAAAAGTAAACCCGCCGCACAAAAAATTGTTTTTGTTTTATGCCCCCTGCACTGCCCTACGGTCTCGGGCCGGGCACAATGAAAACCACCAGCGCCAGGTCCCAAGCTCTGTATCTCCACCACCCCAAGCCGGCACCTATCCCACCATGCCATGACGCCAGCTCACCGGAACTCTATGGCACCACCCCTCACATACCCTCCCACCCCTTGTCCATTGGGCTTGCTCCCACCTCCCACGCAGGCGATATCCTGTCACTTTTTCGTGACAATCCCCATCCAGTCACCTACCCCACACCCCCACCTTTGGGGCACTAGCTGAAAGTGGGTCGCTGTCGGCAGGTGCCCACTCGCTAGAGCCTCGTATCACAGGATACCCTTTGTGACTTGTCCTTCAGGTGGCTTCCACCTGTGGGTTGTTGTTGCACAGGGTCTGGATCCCTGAGCCAGTTTCTCACCAAAACAGTCTCTGGTGCAGGAGTAGTGGCCTAGGCCAAGCAAGCAAGGTCCAGGTAGGATGAACAGTCTTGCAAAGTTTGTGATCTTTTGCTGGTGAAACCTCCAACTAGCAAAACAGATTTTGTCATGGGCAAGCAGGTCTTGACCCACTAACACATTCAACACATTTACAGTAATAGTTACCTCAGGATACAGTTTGGATACAGCTGGTTGCAATTCAGCAGCAGTACTGAGTAAACTTTTCTGATTTGAGCACGTTTCCACACAAGCTGGGCCGATCACTTCTGGAGCAAGTCTTCAGTCCAAATCACAAATAGTACTGACAAACATCTTCTTTTCTTCTGTCGCAGATACAGGCTAAAATCAGACAAGTCCGACTTCTGCTATCAGGCAGTCCAACACTGAGTACCAGTGGCAGAGAGGCAAGTTGGGCCCCTTCCTGCTGATTCCCCTGAACTCGTTCAGGGAGCAGCAGCTTGACAGCTCGATCTGTTCACACATCAAGTTTCAACTCTAACTGATCCACTGTCTATTGTCTCTCTGGGGATTTCCCTTGTAAATCCAGGCTTGCGGTTGGCTGAAGGAGCTGTCAGTCACAGTAAGGGATCCCCCTCTAGGCCAAATTGGCTCCAACATTAAAACTACAGAAACTACAGTTTTCCTTTCCACAAGACCACTGGGGCAGGATTCATAGGCCCCTGGAGTCTAATTCGTTCAATTACTGGAAGTTCCGGACCCAACATGGGGGCTCCCATCCAAACAGATAAGCTGCAAAGAAAGCAGATTAGACAAATTTCTCTATTTCAAATATAATAAAGCACAACCAGTAAGCAAGCACAGTTTCTACATAGGCTCCCTTGCTCAAGCAGCGACCGCAGAATGGAGCAAAACAGAATACTTTGACTGACCACAAGCCCTAAATCGCTCAGACCTAGCCCAGACCATTCACGTAATACAGTTCAACTATTTTCTTAAAGGGACAGGCGCAGAGGCTCAATATGGCGCTCTCACACAAATAAACAGAACTACTTAAGACAGGACACCAGCCTGACAGTGGGCATTTAAGGAGCCCAGGAAGACATTATAGTAAATCAAAAATTGGTAGGGGGGTTACACTCTGCTCTCAGGTCTGTTCTTATAGCACAACAAACGTGCAGCAGACACAGTTCACAAATTGCATTAAGTAATGAGTACGATTAACCACCACGTTGATACAAATACAAAGATCATACAAAGCCAGTTAAACTCATCCAGTAATTTTCTTTGCAGATTTTCTTCCTCATTACTTGTATTATTTTCCATGAGTTCATGAGGAAGGCAAGGAGAAAACAGGGATTCATTCAGCGTGTTCCATGCATGTAAGCCTTGTGAGCTACTCAAGGAGTTTAGATTATCTGCAGAAATTCCAAAAAAGAAAGTTGCCATTATCACCTTTGCAGTGCAGTAAAAAGTACCTAAAACAGTGAGCTATCATACAGTATTCAGTCCAACAAACTGGCTTTTATTCAGCACACTGAGTCTACGTTTCCCAGTGTCCCACTCTGCTGGGGGGAAAGAGGGGTTGAATGCCAACACGGGGATCGGGCCCCATGAAGTCTGCAAAAATTATTAAAACAACAGGCTGGGGAGGGGCATCCAACACTGGGGGTGGGTGGGCATCCCGGTGTCAGATTATTAAAATATAATGTAAAAAACAGGGAGGTAAGGGGGGTGCCACTTGACACCATGGAAATACATTACAGCACGGGGACAGCACAGAATTCATGAGAAAGGATTCTTTTACAAAAAAGGATTCTTTTTTTCATATCACGGGGCCACAAAAAGGATTCCTAACAGTAAATAAAACAAATTTCTGGGGCATATCTCTAACATTGAAGTGCAGATTGCACCTAAGGGGATCCCTGATCAGTGGCCAGCGAAATCAGCTAAGTAACAAGCATTTGTCAATGCTGAATGTTTGCTTTCTGGTATTGGCATTGGTAGTGAAGCAGTTAGAGAGATGCATAATAGGAATGGCAGTGAAGTATTGAAGTAATGGCAACCCCCACCCTGCAGAGACTGACAGGCATTGGAGGTGTGCCTTTGGGTCATCGGCCATAACACTCACGCCATTCCACTTCACCCCACCCTACAGACACCAATAGGTGTCGCAGTGTATCTTGAGGTCTTCAGCCCTTATGCTCACCCCGTTCCTTAAGAAAATAAGCTGAGATGGGTGCAGTATAAGAGAATGGGGTGAACATTAGGGCTGCAGACCCCAAAGCACACCACAATGCCTGTCAGTAGCTGTAGGGTGGGATTGGGGGTGAAATGGGGTGAGCATTATGACCGACAACCCCAAGTCACACCCCCGACGCTTGTCATAGAAACATAGAAACATAGAATTTGACTGCATATAAGGACCGCATGGCCCACCTACTCTGTCCAGTTAGTTTGTACGGGGGTGTGTGTTACAGTTGGAAACCCTAATGCCAGGGCATTTGTTGGTATTATTGCTCCAAATTTGCAACATGGGCTTTTTGGGACCCCACCTCATGAACAGTGGCAGTATAATTTCATTACTCAATCCCAAAAAGTGATTTCATACAGCAAGCGTACCATTCGATGCCACAAGTGTGAAAACACATTTCAGGCAGGAAGAGAAAAATGACAGCTGCACTGTTCATGAGGAGGTGTGAAGAAATGGCAATGTTGAAAATCTGGAGTAAAAATATGAAAAGTGGCAAAGCTACGAGTGTGCATAGAAACTGTGCAACGCACACTCGTAATGCAGTCATTTTTTGGAATGTTTTCACCAAATTTTCAGCATGGTCTTTATGGGACCTCCCCTCATGAACAGTGGCACTGTGATTTCATTACTCTGTCCTGAAAGCTGATTTCGCACAGTGACTGCACAATTCTGTGCCACAGGTGCAAAAACACATTTCGGGAAGGATACAAAAAATGGCAGCTGTACTGTTCATAAGGGGGTGTGAAAAAATGGCAATGTTGGAAATTTGGAGTGAAAACATTAAAAATGTATGAAATTATGAGCGTGTGTAGAAACTGCACAATGGATGCTCATAACGAAGTCATTTTTTTGAGTTTTTTCACCAAATTTGCAACGAGGTCTTTTTAGGACTCCACCTCATGAACAGTGGTACTATAATTTTGTTAATTAGTCCTAAAGGGTGATTCCACTAAATCACTTTTTGGGATGAGAAACAAAATGACAGTGCCAGTGTTCATGAGATGGGCCCCCAAGAACCCCATGTTGGAAATTTGGGACCAAAACTCAAAAAATTGGCTGAGATAGCAACCTAAGTTGCCCCCACTGGGTGCCATTATAGGGCTTCAGTTCCCGGTAGGTCTTTGAAAAGTGCAGACATGTTCCCGGTCCACAGAAGATCACTGCTCCTAACCTCCAGAGATAAGTATGGGTGGGGAAGTGGGGAGGTGGGATGCGCCGAGGGAGGAGTGCGGACTGGGAGGGGGCTGGCAGGAATGATGAGTGACCGCTTTTTTTTTTTTTCAGGTTATAAAAAATACGTCATGGGACTGTTTTTTTCACAGGTGAAATAGTAACAAAACAGATTTCAGCACACTGGAGTACTGGGGGAGATCAATTCTAACCCAGGGTTTGGGCACCTTTGAGGTTGGTTGAGAACATAGGGGCATGGGTGTATGCGATCTGACACCTGAGGGAATCCCAGCGATGGAAACATCAACAATATTTTTGGCACACTGGGTGGCCCCAGTGCCACAACATTAATGGGGGGAGGGGGGATACATGCTGACACAGGAATTGAGCACCCCAATGTTGGCAAGGGATGGAGAATAGAGGATGTGGGGTGGGCAGCAGCAGTGGGAGGGAGCTAACATTTAAATGTGTTGTCCTGCTGTGTGCCTGGTTGTGAGGGAGGGGGGACTGCCGCTGCAATGACAAAACTGCCCCTGATTGCAGCAGGAGATTTCTTTCAAGTGCAGCACTCACTCTGAAACTGCCATCATCGGCAGCTTCAACATTAATTAGTGGCTGAGGGATGCATCCATTAAAGCATGCTCTGCACTGGCCACAACACTGCCACACCTCTGCAATGCTGTACTACTTCATTTTTTTTTTCCATTCAAATTTTATTGAAGTTTTCAATACAGAGAACAAATCCACAACACTATTGGCATGGTATAAACAATTCAGATACAGATATTGTGATGATTCATTCTCTCCCTATCCTGCCACCCTTTCTCCACCCTCATAACCCTCCCAAATCCCAGCACAGCATTATACCACCAAGATTGCACCTTATGGTATAGGAAAAAACACATCTCAAACTTGTAAAGAGTACAGGGTTTGTAATGGGCCCGGTATCCTGTTGAACTTCTTAATTGTGTTGTGGAGACTTGAAATGGTCCTCTCCATTCTAAGATTAGCGAGAAACTCCTGGAGCCACTCAACATAGGTCAAATCATCAGAATCTTTCCAATGTCTAAGGGCCACTTTTTTAACAGATAATGAAATTAGTGCCATATATTTCCTGCACACTACTGAAATACAGGAGAAATCCCCCAAGAGGCATATTTCAGGTGTGAACAAGTCAGAAAGCCTTAAAAGAGGGTCAGCCCTTTACTTAATAGCGGCCAAATTGGAACAACTTTGGGACAGCTCCAGAAGATATGAAGAAGATCCCCTCTCTGCAATTTGCATCTTGTACAGAGAGGAGAGGACACAATGCCTAATCTGGCCAATTTCTGTGGGGAGTAGTAAATATTGTGCAGAATTTTAAATTGCATTAACCTAAGTCTATCCTGTAACACAAATTTGTGACAGTTTTGCCACAAAAGAGACCAATCCAACTCCTTATCTGGAAAAAGAGAAGACCAAAAGGCAACAGGGGCAAAGTTGTCAGGGTCAGCCCAGGTAAATAAGGCACTATATATCTTGGACACGGCATGAGGTAGGCCAGCCAGCTCCGTTAAGGTAGCCTGAAATCGAATGTGTGTGTCCGGAGGCGGGACCAATCCTACTGCCTTTAACAAAAGATGATGAAGCTGGAGAATCTTAAAAATATTTATGCAGGGTATCATAAACTTGTGCATAATTAGAGCTGAAGAACACCATTGTCTATCGGGTGTGGTAAAATCTACAAGCTGACAATCTCCTATCTGAGGAAGCCAGCTGAGTAATAGGGACTTGTTATCTAATTGAAAATTGGAGTTCCCTTTTATGGGTTGAGATAAATCCTTAATATTCTCATATTTCAGAAACGCGCACAACTGGGAATGAGCCTTGATCGATACTGCAATGGAGGAGTTGCGTAGAGATTCAGGAAGGGAACCTAATTTAGTATATAGCATCGCACTAGGGAGGTATCCGTGTTTTTTTATGGTGGTTAACTCCACTTTTAACCAAATCGGGGTTTATAAAGATTGGGCTAAAAGCTGCTCCGCGGTCAGCCACCTGAGATATTTATTAGACTGTGGCCCAATAGTACAGCCCAATATGTGGAAGCCTTAATCCTCCTTTTACTTTAGGTGCAGCTAATTTATGGAATGCCATTCTTGATTTTTTATACCCCCCTATAAAGTTGGAAATCATACTGTGCACTTTTTTGAACTAAGACAGCGGAAGCCCAATATTTAACAAATTAAGGGGTTAAAAAAGACGGGGAAATATATTCATTTTAATTAAATTAATCCTGCCCCAAAGAGAGAGGGGAAGTAGGGTCCACCTGCGAAGATCTTGATCTATGCTATGGATCAAGGAGTCTAAGTTTAACTGTCTAAGCCAAGCCACATTCCGTGTCAGGATAAGCCCAAGGTATTTAATAGAATCGGACTTCCAAGCAAGCCCAAAAGCAGTAATTTCTTGTCTATGTACCCTGTGATTAAGAGGAAAAAACACTTTTTTTCCTATATTAAGTTTATAATTAGAAACCTTGCTAAAACCATCTATTATTTTAAGAATAGAAGGGATAGATGTAACTGGGTGTGTTATTTGCAGCAGGAGGTCATCTGCGTATGCTGCCAATGCTGTACTACTTCAATATGTTTGCTGTGTGCTGTGCACGCAAGCAAACATAAAAACAGCTAAGTCAAATACAGCAACCAAAAATTGCTCCCTACCCTGAGGTGAGTCCCCTTTGGAGTTAGTATTTATAAGAAGGGGGTGTGTGGTGGGCAAAGCCCCCACAAGGGGGTGATGCAGTGTGCTTGCCCCCGCAAAAACAAAACTTGCTGTGTTTGGCTGAGCTGTTTTGTATTAGCTGTTTTTGATGGTTGCTCTTTTTACTTAACTGCTTTCACATGGTGCCGTCAGCCAGCTATCTGTGTTGGTCTGTCTCCAAGATGTCATTTTTGTGGGTTTTCAAATTTTTTGTAAAACACAGAACTGTACTGTTTTGAAGGAGGTGTGCAGAAATGGCAATGTTGAAAATGTGGAATGAAAATTTTAAAAATTGGTGAAGTCAGGAGCGTGCGTAGAAACTGCACAATGCATGCTCATAACGCAGTCATTTTTGGGAAAATTTTCAACAAATTTGCAACATGAGCTTTTTGGGACCCCATCTCATGAAGTGTGGCACTGTCATTTCATGAATCGGTTCGGAAAGGTGATTCCGCACAACGACTGCAAAATCAACTTTTGGGACTGAGTAATAAACTGAAAGTGACATTTTTCATGAGTTGGGGTCCCAAGAACCACATGTTGAAAATTTGGAGCAAAAATTCCAAAAAAATGGTTGATTTATCAACATAAGTTGAAAACCCCATTGAATGGCATTATAGCACGCTTACCTTTGATTCTTAAGTTTGCGGTTCGGCTTTGAAGAGTGCAGACGTGTCCCAGTTCAGAGAAGAAGAAAGTGCTGACCTCAGAGGTAAATACAGGGTAAGAGGGGTGTGGGAGGTGGATGCTCAGTGGGAGGGTGGGATGGGGAGGGATTAAAGCGATGATGAGGGACCATTTTCTTCTTTACAGAAAAAAACAAACATTTGGGCACACTGGAGTAGACTCCCAGTGTGCCACATGACGAGGGGTGGTTGTACATTATGCCGACATGGGGATTGGGCACCCTGATGTTGGCAGGGGTTGGGGGGAAGAAAAAAACAGCAGTTAGGCACACTGGGGTGGGCTCCCAGTGTGCCACATGACTGGGGGAAGGGTGCAAATAATGCTGACACGGGAATTGGGTGGATAAAATGTAAAATCTTTGGGCATACTGGGGTGAGCTCCCAGTGTGCCATATGATTTGGGTGAGGGCCTCAGAATGCCACAGAACTGGTGGCTGCGATGCAGGTGCGCATGTGCAGCACTCACAAATGCACAGTTGCAGTGAATGGCAGGTTGTCATTCACAACATGATGGCGCCAGCAGAACTGCACATGTGGAATGCGAAAGTAACAGCTGAAATAGTGTGGCTGTTATTCTGTAGTGGCTGATCGTGGTGGATGGTTTCAAGCTCCATTGGGCATTCAGAAGGATACTTTCAAATGTCCAATGGAAGGTTCCATGATCGGCCGCTTTAGAGCTATGATCCAATCCCTATAGGGCTGTAGGTTCCGCCCACAGCCCTAACAATGGGAAATGAAAACTTTATAACCTTGTAACAGATTAATATTTTTCTACAAAACAAAGCATTCATGTTCTGTTACCCAAGCTGGCTGTACCTTAAAAAAATCACACTAAAACTCCATACGGTCTGGACTCAGGGCGAGGAGGAAAAAACTGTAAAAAGTGGCAACTATGACTTTTTGTACTGTACAGATCTCAGAATCTGCACATCCAACAGAACATTTCTTGCCACATCAAGAGATATATCCCACGGGACAGTGTATATCAAATTTTGTGCAAATCCACTTATCGGTCGCAAAGTTATTAAAGTGCAAAATTTGAGGTTTAACATTAAACATGCTACTCAACCCTAACTGTAGGGGGGAAGTTGCACAATTCTAAATCCCTTTTTCTATGGTGTCTGTTTGTTTCCCCCTCCTTCCAATCAGCATTCTCATATTTTTTTTAATGTATCCCTGATGTCTAGTGGTGGTATGTTGTCTCTAGGTCAACACTTTTACTGCGACCAACATTACAGTGATAGCAGCGCCAGGTCACTGTAATGTCGGTGTGGGACCTTGGCACTGCTTTCTGCGGGTTTTGCACCCACTCTCTGAGTAAACTCAACTCTGAGTTGATTATAATAGTTAAGGAGTGGTAGCCCCTCGAAGAAAACAAAAGTCTCCAGTGAGCCTCTTTATGCTGACAGCAATTGCGGTCGACATAAAGGGGTTGCCGTAATGTCAGTCAACAACCAAATTGTTGACCGAACATCATGGATCCGTCTAGAGGCACCTCTGCCCTCCAATTCACATCCTTGTGTATTTCAATCTTAAGAATAATATATATATATATAGATATATTACATCAGAATAAAAGAAAACCGAAAAATAAACACTTTTAACTTAGCATAATTACAACCTACAAACAAAACAGGTAACTTCATAAAAACCTCAAGAACTGTAACACACGTTGACAGGGAAGAACATTAATTTTAAGTAACATACAATGTGCTATCTGAAGTTTGGCTATTGACTACAAGAATTACTACCTTATCATGAGGGTACCTTAAGTTATTGGCAAGGAGGGGAGCTGCTGTCTTCTAGGAGGAAGAAGAATCACTTTCCTGGGCTATGTAGTGAACCCGTGCTACGGTATGCAAAAACAAAGGGACCATATCCAGTAGTATCTGTGTAGATTGTCCTGGAACTAGTGAGACAATCTCTCATATTCTACCAGCCTAAAAAGTGTGGCAACCAATCCTGTAGGTTGGGGGAGGTTCTGTTCTTCTACCTCAATAGCATTTGGCATTTTGCCTCTAAGGCCGCTGGGATCAGCCAGGCCTTCTCTTCATAGCCGAGACCAGGTAAGTCATATGTATTACTCAGAAGCCAGATACAAGGGTCTGCCAGAATCTGTCCACCCAAGGTTTTCCTACAGAAAAATCACCTGGGCCCAAAACCTCTGAATGTTCAAGTAAGACCAGAGAATATGTGAAGGCACAAGATAGAGAATAGAAAAGCTAAGCAGCCATCTTGTTGCTGATCCAACCGATGTTCACCAGATATAAGCAAAATGGAGAGTGATGATTTAGTATCATTCCCAGAGGGTATAGGTGGTGGGAGGAGCAATGGTGCAGATAAAAGTAGGGTGCCCACATGGTGCCACCTTAGTTTTAACTAGTTTTGGAGGGAACTTCAATGTTCTAGGTGCCATTACCTAGCAGGTGCCCTCAAGGTGGGGGCAAGAGACCAGCAGGGCCACCCTGGCAGTGGGTGTCATCCTGGGGAGTAGTAGGCATAGCCAACAGGGGAAGGTTGGTCATGCCAGGAGTCCCTAGGGCACCTGAGAGGGTGCCATCTAGTGTGCCTGCAAGAGTGGGTATTTGCTAGTGCTCACTAAGTGGCAGGTCGTAGAACTCAGGCCAGGGACACAGGTGGCATCCAGAGGGAGAGATCCTGCCTTAGTGCCTGGTAGGAGTTGAATTCCAGCTGCTTTCAGGGCTCTGAAAGCAGATGGAGTCCTGGACATCCTGGGGCTTTTAAGAGCATTGTGGAGCACTGAAGAATAATCTGTTGTAACATTTGTAAAGTTACATAACTTGATGAAAATGGTTCACACTTGCATTCCTGATGATGCTGTCTACCATACAGCCAGGAGAACGGTTACATTGCACACCCAAGACAGATTCCAAGCAGCTAGAAACTGGGGGTTAAGTAATACTGGTGTTGCCCGTAGTGGGGAATAAAGTGGGACCACCAAAAAGGTGTAGGAAATCCGGGGGCGGGGGGTGGTATCCCTTATGGGAGACTTCTCCTTGGTTTTCAGGTCTGTGTCAGGTTTTGCCAAAGACTCAGAGAGACATGCTATTGTTGGAGGTGATGCGAGGTGATCCTGGAGACTGGCCTATGCTGAGACATCAAGCCTCTGGAGGTAGCAGATGAGAGCTGATACTGAAACAATGATCACAGAGATCAGATGAGAGATCTGACTCATCTATTGGCATTGAATACAGCTCTGCTCTTGCCTGGCGCTTTCCTGTTAATTATAATTAATTGTCTAGGTATTAAACTTAATACCCATATAAATCATTAAAATAAATGGGAATGTGCCTGGCCAAGGTAAAGCTTTGTACTGTATAGACTTGCCATGGACAGTCATAGGTACATCTGTCCCGAGATAGCAACAACAGGAATTTAAACACAAATGAATGATGATTTCAGCAGTTGTTACTGTGTGAATATATTTAAGGCGGAACTGAAGTAAACACAGTTTGTGCTTGGATGAAGTGGCAGTAAGACAATGAAATGTAGCCCCATCTCATTCCTTTTGGTCTAGTTTATAATAAAGACTGAAAAATACAGGAACAACGTGGAATGGGCCACATTTTTTGCATGCTATATCCAGTTTTCCAGATAGTCAAACCTTGTGGATAATCCCTGGACAGCAATCTCATTCAATAGAGTTTGCCACATGTATGACCTCCACTGGCATACTGATAAACCAGAACACTGGAAAATTTCTTCTTGATCTCTGTATGACTGGGGAGAGGAAAGGGTACTCCACACCAGAGCTTTTAATAATTGTTTGAAGGTTCAGTGCATGGAGGATGGCTTCAACTACAGTGGGGCCTGGGGGCCACCTGGTAGGAGAGAGAAACACAGAAACACATAGAAACATAGACTTTGATGGTAGATAAGGACCGCTTGGCCCACCCAGTCTGCCCATTTCCCTTCCTATTGGATAAGCTGCAGATCCTAGTTAACCAACAGCCTACTTCTTCCTATCCACACTATAATTGCCTTATGACTGTCCCATGCATTCTTGAATTCCCCCTCTGTTTTTGACCTCATTACCTCCTCAGGAAGGCTGTTCCATGCATCCACCACCCTCTCTGTGAAAAAATACTTCCTCACATTACCCCTGAGCCATCCCCCTCTATCTTGAAACTGTGCCCCCTTGTTCTTGCACATCTTTTTCTGAAAGATGCTACCCTCATCGACTTTGTTGCTTCCCTTGAAGTACTTGAAAGTTCCCATCATGTCCCCCTCTCCCTCCTTTCCTCTAGTGTATACATATTAAGCTTCTTTAGTTTTTTTCGTATGGTTTCTGGTGCAGACCCTGCACCATTTTAGTTGCCCTTCTCTAGACTTCCTCCATCCTGTCTATGTATTTGCGGAGATAGGATCTCCAGAACTGCACACAGTGCGCCAGATGGGGTCTCACCAACTGTCTGTACAGAAGGATGACAACTTCCTGTTTTCTACTGGTGATGCCCCTCCCTATGTTTCCCACTACCCCCCCCCAAGCCCTCCTTACTGCCTTCTCACATTGCTTGCCTACCTTTAGGTCATCTGATATGACTACCCCCAGGTCCTTTTCCATTTTTTTTTTTTTTTATCGTTAGGACCACCTCCCCACCCTCCCCATTCTGTACTCTTCCCCTGGGTTTTTGTTTCCCAGGTGCATTACTTTGCACTTCTTTGCGTTGAATCTAAGCATCCATACTTTTGACCATTCCTCCAACCTTGCCAAGTCCCTTCTCATCCTTTCCACTCCTCTTGTGTGTGTCAGTCCTGTTGCAGCTCTTTGTGTCATCTGCAAAGAGGCATACTTTTCCTTCTAGTCCCTCTGCAATGTCACTTATAAAGACATTAAAGAGGACTGGCCCCAATACTGAATCCTGTGGTACCCTGCTAGTAACCCCCTTTCTTTGGAGTGGACTCCATTCACTATTATCCTCCGTGTCCTGTTGTCCAGCCAATTTTTTACCCAGGCTACCACCCTGGGACCCACTCCCCGGCTTGCTAACTTGTTTATTAATCTTTTTTGTGGGACTGTGTCAAATGCCTTGCTAAAGTCTAGGTAGACCATGTCCACAGCCCCTCCCTGGTCTGCTACTTTGGTCACCCAGTCAAAGAAATCTATTAGATTCATCTGACTTGACCTACCTGCTATGAATCCATGCTGCCTTGGGTCCTGTGCCCCGCTGGCCTCTTAAGTACTCAACAATTCTTTCTTTCAGAAGTGATTCCGTCATTTTCCCTGCCACTGAGGTCAAACTAACAGGTCTGTAGTTTTCTGCCTTGCTCCCACTTTTGTGAAGGGGAATCACATCGACCTTCTTCCAGTCCTCAGGTACCACACCATTCTCCCATGATTTGTTAAAAAGGGTAGTCAGTGGTGTCACTTGTTGTCCCTTTAGTTCTTTTAAAATTCTGGGGTGAATCCCGTCAGGCCCCATTGCCTTGTACACCTTGAATTTTAAGAGTTCTCTCAGGATCCTTTCTTCTGTGAAAGGACTGGTATCGATGGGCCTGTATGGGGGAGATGGCCTGTATCCTTCCAGAAGGGGACCACAGTCGTTAATGGGAGGTTTAAATGCTACTTGGATGAGTATTTATATCAGTTGGGGGGGGGCTGTAATACCAAGGAAGGTATAAATCAGGAAAGCAAGAACTGAGAAGTAATGGAGGAAAGTAACAGAGATGGTAACAAGGGAAGGGGGGGTTAGGGAGAGCTTCAGAGAAAAACACAGGCAGGGGAAAAAGCACAGAGGCAGACAGGGAGGGTGTAAGGTGTGGAGAGCCATGTGCACAAATGCAATGAATATATGTAGATGTAACCCCTAGGTGGCACTATACCAAGGGCTACTACCCCTGTCTGCTTGGCTGGTAGCAGGTTAAGGGGCCTGGATAATGAAACGGGTGCCTCCACCCAGAGGTCAGGGTTGTTAGTGGTCAAAGCTAGCCTGGGCACAGCCCTCCAGGACACTGTAACCCCCTTCTTTCCCTTCTAGTGGCCTGAACAATATACAATAATTACTTTCACAATGACCCTTATTCACCAGGCAATTACCCACACTGTTTGCACTTACCACCAGGGCTGGTTCCTCTAACTTGACCCTGGTGACCCCCTGTAAAACAAGGTTAAGCACAGCAAATAGCAACAGTACAATACTTTTGGCACAAACTGAAACCACAGTCAGGTTAAATGCAAACAAAGTTAAATCTGATTTATTCAGGGGACTTGAACAAGGGGGGGGGCCTAATCAGGTTGATTTGCTTAAAAACTATTAATCAGAAAGTTATGCATGCAGTTCAGAGTCCCTACGCAGTCACACACTCTGAATACCCAGGTAGGAAAATGGTGGGCTAGCCAGGAACGTTGCAGCTCATTGTGGCCCTGTGATGGAAGAAAGCAACATGCACAACACACACTATTTGTAATCCAGAGCCGGAGGGCTCAGTTCGTGAAAGAAAAGGCAACAAGACAATCAGAGGACAACACTTCTAGATTTAGCTGTTGTTGCAGGGAGCTACCCTGATGTTTACTCATGATACCCAATACTGGACACAGGCAGAATGAAATCGAGACTGCAGGCTATTGAGCTGGAGTGCCTGGAGAAGCAGGACTCACATGAATCACCGAGGCATCATTCCTGTTCAAGGCATTGAGCAGGGGGCTGATCTCCAGGCTGGTCTCTCGTCGATGACTTTCTCTGCATAGCAGGTATTCTGGCTGGGCCAGTGTAGCAGGGCCCAGGCAAATGGAAATGGATACGGATTCAGTCTGTGGAGCTGGATAAAGCCTCCAGCAAGCAAAATACAGTTCAGACACACAGTGGGGAACCAAATCATGACCCACTATAAGCACACAGCACATTCACATGTAAGGAAATTCCACTGTACCAGGCAAATGGCCCTCCGGTCTCAATTACAGAGTCTCTGCACAATCTGGGAGTTCAGAGGTAGCTGGAAGTCCTGACAAGTTGATTGCATTCAGCAGATCTTCGGTCTTCTGCAGGTTAAAGCCTGGTCACTATTCAGTGGCTTAATTCGCTCTCCAAATTTGGATTCAGTCTGAAAAAAGCACAAGTTCCCTCTCAGGAACAGCAGGCAGGCATGCAGGCCAAACTCAGCCCTTTCCACAGTTCTCCCACACGAATCCATTATGGACTGCTGCTTGAACTATCTTGAGCTGTTACTTATTCACTTCCCAACTCAGATCTAACTGAAACTGCAAGCAGTGTGGGACTTTCCCCAAGATCCAAAAGGTTCGGTCTGCTGATCTGTCTGTCGGTCACAACAAGGGCTCCCACTCCAGGTTATTTTAGGCGCCAAAAGCCCAAAACTACAATTCCTACAAATTTTGGCCCCACCAAGCCCCTGTAGGCAGGCTCCATTTTAGAGTCCCAAATGTACTGATTGGCCCATTCTGCAGTCCAGGACCAAGATGATGGAAACAAACAGAACTGTCCATGCTGCAAAGAAGGCAGGTAGAACAAACTGCAATATTATTACTGCTCTAACAAATGATCAGTAAACAAGTACATCTTCTAATGGAGCTCCCTCTCAGATTAATTATGACTACAATCCAGGCAGCTTTTAAAGAGACAGTACACAGAGGCTACACAGGCACTCTCTGGCAATACATTTAAACTGCTAAAATGCAGGACACCAGCCTGGCAGTGAGCATTTAAGCAAGCTCAAGGAAGACTTTTTGGGACCCCCCACTTGTAGGGGGGTTACATAATAAAGTGTCAGACCTAGAGGCCATCGTGGAGAGGCTAGCCTGGATTTGGTGGTCATAATTCAGTTATCATGCCCTGATAGCCATGACTGGGATATAGTAGTAATAATAATAATTCTTTATTTATATGGCACCTTTCTGCTACCAGGGCACCTAACAATTAAAAAGTTGAATTATAAATTTAAAACATCATAAATAGTGTAAAATACAGATAATACATGTAACCCCTAGATGACGCTATCCCAGGGGCTACTACCCCTGCCTGATTTGCCACTAACAGGTTGAGGGGCCTGGATCCAATGGCGGGTGCCTCCACCCAGAGGTCAGGGTTTGCAATAGTTAAACTTACTTGGTCACAGCCCTCTGGGACACTGCAACCCCCTTCTTCCACTGTGGCCCACACATAGCAGAATCTACCACAGTATACACTTACCCCCAAGGCTGGTTCAGGCACCGGACATCCTGTAAAATAAGATACAGTGCAACAATCACAGTACAGTACTTTAACATAGACAAAACCTAGGCTATAACTTTGTTGAAACAAACAGCTCTTGATTATTTAGGGGATAACAAGGACAGGGGAAATCAGGTTAATTAGCTTATCACTTTACTATCTATCTATGGCTCTGTGCACAGGCCTAATCCCTACCAGTGTTACTGTCCTGGGTACCCAGGCCCTAGTAACTAGTCCAAACCGTGGCAGCTGGTAGGGGCCCTTTCACACAGAGAAAAGGAAAATTAAACAGTCAGCAGTACAGTAATTCCATTTGGATTTAATGTGGCAATTCAACAGGAGCGACCCCGAATTAGTACTCACGACCTCCAAAGAAGATATGGTCCTTCAATGTCAGCAGGGCTACTTTTGATCTCCAAGACTCCTCACACATTTATATGGTAAAAAAAAAAGCACTATACCAGGCAGGCTGCATCTGTATCCCAATCGCAATTACTGCACACAACCAGGAGAACACACAGCAGATTCAGTTCCTGACAGATCGAGTGTAATTCAACAATTCTTCAGCTCTTCAGGGTGAGCCTGGTTTCTACTCTTCAGAGATCCTTTGATTCTTTTCACAGGACGGATTCAGTCCTAACAAGCAGTTACACGTTGTAGACCGGAACTCTGGGCCTTGTACACGTTTTTGACTGGAACTGTGCACTGAAGGAGCACAGGGTTTCTTTCCCCTTCACTTTCAGATCTCAAACTGAAACTCCTAACAGACAAAACCGGCACTTCCTTCGAGTTCCTCCTAGTTCTTGACTGGATTGGCTGTCACTACAATAGACTGCTGCTGCTTGGTCCAAAAAGGCACCAAGTCTAAACTACATCTCCCAGAGTCACTGCCTCAGATTCCTCTTGTGGCTGGCTCAGATTATGAGTCCCAAGTTCTGATTCGTCCAAGGCATCATTTTAGAGCTAGTTTCCCCACACTGATTGGTCCAGTTCAGCAGTTCAAAACCAGAATGGGGAACTAGGCAGACAGTTCTGACTGCAAAGAAAGCAGGTTAGACAAACTGTAATTTTATTATTACTGTAAATGATTTCTGGCAATCAGTTACATCTTTCAGATAGGTTCCTTGCACTCCTAGTGACTGCAAAATGGGGTGAATTGGCAGCTTGAGTGGTACTCAATCAAAGAAACACACAGTCCCCATACAACTAATTATGTCTGCAAGCAGACAGCTCTTAAAGAGACAGTACCAGAGGTTCTAAAACACTCACTGATAAATGGCTTAAACGCCTAACACCATTCAGGCTTGAGCATTCAGCAAGCTCCTGAAGTCTTTGGGAACTCCCCATTTGCAGGGGGTTACACCTTCCTGGTTTGGGAAAGCTTGACGTCCGCATAAGCAAGTACCCATAAGTTTCAACTGCAACCATATACATTTGCATTAGGCTCACACATGTAATCATCAGTCAATACATCATTTTACCAAGAACCATTTCTGAAACATTGCAGTACGCCACTTTTACACAGTATAACATACACATTGTACCATAACTCAAGTTATTACCTCTTGTACATGAAACCTGAAGAGAGGGACCCTTCCTATCAGTTACCTTGGGCTGGATGGGGCAAGGGCACCATACTTAGAGGGCAACACAAGTAACTTGAGTTAGCACTGATGCTCAGTTTGGGCAGTGAGCTCCGGGACATACACTCCTTTATGGACAACATTGAGAGGCAAATCCACAGGCCTCCCAAGGGAATCATAACTGAGGTGCACCACAGGCTTTACAGCTCGACCAGTCTTTCTAGGGGAACTGTTACAGTCTCTGCACCTGAGCCTCATTTTCAGCATTGTCCACACTTGTCGGGGAGTCTCCATGGGGGTAGAGAGGCTGGAACTTGGGGCACTTTCAGCTCCAGGAGTTACAGTTTCTGAGTCCACAACATTTGGCTCTGCATGGAGAGCTTTCGACACTGGCAGTGGACTGTCAGGGCACTCAAAATACTCTTCTTGTTCGGAGTATCACCAGTCTGCCCCAATCTATCATTTTCTCCCTGAAAGCTCAAACAGTTCAACCATGCACAATGATTCCATTTCATCTGATCTGATGCTTTGCACTTCACTTTCTGGGAGCATTGGCTCCAGGGATGAAGCTAGGGGCATAGACAGTCCAGAAGGCCCAGCTTTGTCTCCAGTATTGACTAGGGATTGCCTCAAACAATTGACTCAGTTCGTAAGAAGGATAGTATTCAAAGTCACTCTCACTTCTTCTGATATGGACTGACAGTCATGCTCAACTGGGACTTGTGCAGGGGAACACTTTAACTCTGCTTCTGTGGTGCAGACTTCCTTGATCTTTTCTTAGCAGCAGCTCTAGTCACTGGTCCAGAGGGGCATCTTCTGGGGCTCAGACTCAATCAGGATTTGTCCAATGGTAGTAAATGATTTCTAATGCATTGTTTTACATCTTTTGAATTGTTCTCAGGCCTTACTTTGTACACTGTAGATCATCTAGTTTGCCCATTACAATGTGAGGGAGATGGTGCCATCTGTCAGCAATCTTGTGTTTGCCATGCAGTCCCAGATTTCTTAGCAATACCCGATCTCCCTCCTGGAGTTCCTGTGCTTTCACCTTTATCATACCTTCTTTGCTGGCTGCCAGATTTCTTGGCAGCCATGGTTTGAGCCAGTTGGCAGCATGAGTTAGCTAGCCTTAACTTTGCACATACTGTAAATAGCGTTGTCAGCTTGAACTCCCATCAGGAGAGACCCCAAAACACACATCTACCGTAGCCCAGCTTTCTTCCAAACATCTGTATGTAGGGGAGAAACCCAGTGGCATCACTTTGGTGCAGTTATAAGCATGTACCAGGGGTGCTAATTTGTTGGCTCCATCTAGGCTTGTCCTTTGGGTGCAGGGTGCCTAGCATATCTAGCAAAGTGCGGTTGAAACGTTCAGGCTGTGGGTCCCCCTGGGGTGGTAAGGAGTGGTTCTGGACTTTCTCACTCCCCACAGAGAAAGCATCTCTTGATCAGAGACTTACCTCAGTGCCTCCTTGATCAGAATGGATCTTTGTGGAGCCCCATAGTGAACAAAAAAGTTTTCTAACAGTACTTTGCTACAGTGGATGCTTTCTGTCTTTGTAAGCTTTGGGCATATCTCAGAAATGGTCAGTGACCACCAGCACATTACTGATATTTCTTTGATCTGACTCCAAACTCAGAAAATCAATACAGACCAGCTCCATGGTGCACTGGTGGTTATGTTAACAAGGGGCAGCCTCTGGAACAACTTTCCTCTGTAAGCAGCGATCACAAGTTCGTATGTGTTGCTCACTCAGCCCCATCTTGGCCAATAGGGAATCTTGATCTCACCAAGCCGGGCTGTTCTGTCTATACCAGGTGCCCCTATGGTTGTGCAAGGACCTCATTACTGAGTCTCGAAGGCAGGGGCAGCACCAGTTGTTGTTTGTCTACTTGTCCCCTCTGTCTACTGTTTCTATATAACAGTTTATTGATCAGTTTCAACTTAGGACCTTCTTTGTATAACAGTGCAGTTCTCAAATCAGTGGAGTGAATTTGGACAACTCTTTCCTGCATAGAGGGCTTCAAAGCTGATTTGATCATAGGATCGCGGGATTGAGCCCACGACACTGTCATTGTCCAGCTGAGGCAGTGCACCAAATGTCTATTGCAGAAAAGGGCAATAAGCAGCAGGTATGCAATTCTGTGAGGGTCCTAAGCAATCCATCCTTATGCAGTCCATCGATGCCTGTGGGACATTTGTTCCTCCCTGTCAAACTTCCGTAGTAGAGTGCTCCCAATGTCAGGTCTCGCCAATCGGACCCAATCATTCTGGGGAACAGGCCCGGGAGAGAGTACCAGCATCTATGTGTTCAGACCTGCTCGGTATTCCTAGAGCATAGTCATATGTAGATACGCAGAAAGCTACCTGGCCAGTGGCATCCAACTTAGCTGAGGTCTGCACATAGGTCAAAGGATTGTTGTCAGTTTTACTAGTATTTTAGCCCCATACAAGTACTCATGGAATTGGTCATCAATAGCCCACTTCAAGCTAGAACTCTAACTTGTGTACAGGATAGTTCTTTTCGGATGGGGTCAGGCTTCTACTGGCAAAGGCCACTGGTCTCAGGCCATTCGTGCTTTGGTACAACACAGCCCCCAACCCTTGCAAGCTGCACTGTGTGCAGGATGTAAGGTTTTGGATCGGCATAGGCTAGCACTGGAGCATGGGTAAGTTGATATGTGATCTCATGAAAAGCAGTCTCACAATCAGGAGTCCAGCGGTCCCAAATACTTCACCGGATGAAAATACACTCTTTCAGTCTTGAGGGACGCTGACTTTGGTATTTTGTGGGTTGGGGATACCTTGAGTAAGGTTAAGTAAAGGCGGATCACTCTTGAATAGTCCTTGATGAAACGCTTATAATAAACTACACAGAATCCTAGGAATCTTTGCAGTTCTTTAGATTTTTGGGTGCGGCCAGGTGGTCAAGGCCTCAACTTTACTTGGGTCGGTCTCTATTCCTCGGTGGATACTATGTGTCCCATATACTTTACTGATGTTTGAAAGAATTGACACTTATCAATGGATTGTTTAAGGCTAAAGTCCTCCAGTCGATCCAATACCTTAAATAATCTGCTCTCATGTTCCTCCAGTGAGCTGCCAAACACAATAACATCATCTAGGTATACCAGGCACTCTAGTAGTTCATGTCCCCCTGCACGCCTCCATCAATCGTTGAAAAGTGGCTGGGGCACCCGAAATCCCTTGAGGCATCCTCATGAATTCATAGAAGCCAAGGGACAGATAAAGGCTGTCTTCTCACTGTCCTCGGGGCCATCGGGATCTGGTAGTACCCACTGCGGAGATCCAGCACAGAGAACCACTTGCTCCCGCTTAGGCAGTCCAAAGCATCCTGAATGCGGGCATTGTGTACTGATCAGGATATACTGGCCGGGTTTAAGGTGCGATAATACACCATCCTTACTGTCCCATTCTTTTTCCTCACTACCACAATGGGGAAGCATATGGGCTTCTGATTCTTGTATTACACTCAGCCATAACATCTCTTGCAGATGCCGGCTCACATCATCTATATCAGCAGGTGCCAGGCGCCAGACCTCTCACTAAATGGTCTTTCGTCATGCAGCCGGATATTGTGCTCAGCTCCTTGCACGCATCCTACTGCCCCATTCCTAAAGAAAACACCTGGTTCTCTGGGCAAGCTTCTCACTGATCCTCACTTTCCATTCAGCTGGCAGCGGGAGTTGCGAAATCAAACAAGTCTATGCATTATCTGTCATTCTTCCTTGAACTCTTGCTGCTGGGTAGCACTGCAGTGTCTGCACAATGCACATTAGCCAGGATGCAACCTCTATTTACTCAATGTCTCTTTCAGACACATTATGAACTTGGACCATTACCCTTCTGGCATAAGCATGGGCTCTAGCGGGCAAAATACTAGGCTTGACCAGCAGTCCTCTGGCAATTTTCCATCGCTTGGGTGCATCCAACATTAATATTTTATTCTTAACATCCTCTTTGATCACGGACCTCTCCTGTAAGGTACACTGGGCATTTGGTGCCAGGATCAGAGACTCAGGATCCTTCTTCATACAATTCCGACCGGGTTCCTCTGGTTCTATATTTTCAGCATCTCTCTGTGCCTCATAGGCCTTCTTAATTAAAGCCGGAACTCTTAAAGCTCTACTAGTCTTTGACCCCTGTTTTTCTATAACACAAATGTGCCAGCCTCTGAACATATGAGCATTTGTTCCAATCAACAAAGGGACACCATCATACAGTCCAGTGGGGGGACACACTAAGGCTAGGGTCTCTACTTGTTCGCCACCTAGCTACGGAGGTGGGGGAAAGACAGCCAAATTCGGATATACCCAGAATAGGGGTAGGCCTTCTCACTTAACCCCCATACATGCAGTCCTTCTAATAGTTTGTAAGGTACGTCTGACAAATGCTTCTGATACCAATCTTGAAACATAATTGTCACTTGGGAGCCACTGTCTAATACAGCTTTTGTAGACACTCCATTTACCTTTACAGTGGTCTCATGGAGGGACCCACTATTCTGGACCAGTCTGGAGAGGCGGTAGTGGGGGCCTGGGCAACTGACCTTCCACAAAAGGGTCGGACTATATTTTTGGTGCCCTCACTGGGATCATTTCGCACCTCTTAACCACTGATTTGTTCTCCCGAAGCTTCCTGTAGCCTATATGCAACTTTGTCAGTGTCTTTTGGGGATTGGCATTCCCTTTTCATGTGCCCATCCTCCCACAATTATAGCAAAACCTTACTTTTGGGTTGAGCTGGCCGGTTCCTGGGAGCACACTGCGAGGTGTACTAAGTATTGACTGGAACCTTGGTGCCATCTCTGTCTGGGCATGTGATAAGCATTTGGAGACATCTCACATAGCTCCACTTCCATGGTCAAGAATCGGGGTTCGGAGCTGTTATCAGCAGGAGATACATGGGGTGGGTATCACCCCACCTTGAATACCGTCGGATATGGGTCGGGGCCCGTACTTTGCATGTGCTTCATAAAGGGACTGTTTTTTGAATTCTTGATCTCTCTTACTAGTTACGCCCCATTGTGGCATATCTTTCTCCTTATCAGAGCACTCCATTGACTGCCAACCTCTGCCCTGACTTCACTTGATGGGCCGACCTCAGTCACTCGGGTCATAGCCACAGCTATTGGTGCAGGTCCCGAGGTCGCCTTTTCTCAACTCCTCGAATTTTCCTCATTAACTCATCACAGGAGGTGGGATTCCCAGTTGATTTGCCAGGCGAACTGAAAATAGCAGTTCTGAGAAGGGGGCAGACTTAAGATTCTGTCCAGTCTGGTTCGTCCAGTTCAATCTGCTGGCAAACTACCCTTTCTGATAAAGATTCTTGCAACAATTTTTCCAGCCGAGAGACATACACGAACAACAACTCCCCTTGGTACTGTTGTGCATTTTCTTACTCTCACCATAGGTTACTCATCAGAATCTGAGCTCCCATACACATTCTCCAAGGCTCAAGATAGGCTTCAGCAGTCGCCTAGGGTTACCGGTTCATGAAATGGGATGGTAGCCAGGGCAGGACCCGAGGCTCTACCACCTCTTTCGCTGCTTCCCGAGCATTGCCATTCTAGCACTTGGGGGCAACATAGTCTATCCAGGTCTCCTGTCATCCTCCCTTGGGGGGTGGGGAGGTGCCAGAGAAGATCCTCAACCTTCGGTAAGAGTCGTGACTAATGGCAGGTGCAAGAAATGAGGAGTCTGCATTGGTTTCAGCCACCATTACGTGGTACTGGGCAGGGAGAGGGTGTTGGGAGGAACACCCCAGGTGGCAAGAATAGTTTCTTCAAGTCTCCACAGTTTTCCTTCTCCCAGCAACCATTTAGCAAATTCTCCAAAAGTTTCAGAATAGTGGTGGGGGCTCATTCCCCGGGTCTTTACTGTCCTTAGTTATCACTCTCAAGCAGTGAGGCTCCCTCTGGGGTACTGGTCTGTGGTACTTGGAGCTATCTAGGGATCCTTAAACTCTACTAGGGCCAGGAAAGTGTGGGTGAGCAGTTAGCGTGCGACCCACCACCACAGGATTTTGTAAACCTTCCACCTTGAAGAGTACTCCCTGCACGATGTCCGTATTGATACAGGGATGTCCAGGATAAACATAGCATTTTTGGGGTCGACCCTCCCCTGGCGCACCACTCCACCAGCCGTGCACAGCCACTTGCCGGGTACCCATTTATTTATTTATTTATTTTTTCCTTTTAACAGTGGTTTGTAAATATGGCCACTAGAGGACACACAATCCCAGCGGTGAGCCTCAAAATGTAACCCCTAGATGGCGCTATCCCAGGGGCTACTACCCCTGCCTGATTTGCCACTAACAGGTTGAGGGGCTGGATCCAATGGCGGGTGCCTCCACCCAGAGGTCAGGGTTGCAATAGTTAAACTACTTGGTCACAGCCCTCTGGGACACTGCAATCCCCTTTCCCACTAGTGGCCCACACAATATAGCAGAATTACCTTCACAGTATACACTTACCCCAAGGCTGGTTCAGGCACCGGACATCCTGTAAAATAAGATACAGTGCAACAATCACAGTACAGTTCATTTAACATAGACAAATACCTCAGGCAGTATAACTTTGTTGAAACAAACAGCTCTTGATTTATTTAGGGGATATAACAAGGACAGGGGAAATCAGGTTAATTAGCTTATCACTTTACTATCTACCTTATGGCTCTGTGCACAGGCCTATCCCTACCAGTTACTGTCCTTGGGTACCCAGGCCCTAGTGGCTAGTCCAAACCGTGGCAGCTGGTAGGGGCCCTTTCACACAGAGAAAGGAAAATTAAACAGTCAGCAGTACAGTAATTCCATTTGGATTTAATGTAGCATTTCAACAGGGAGCTAATTCTAATTAGTACTCACGACTCCAAAGAAGATATGGTCCTTCAATGTCAGCAGGGCTACTTTGATCTCCAAGAGACCCTCACACATTTATATGGTAAAAAAAAAAAGCACTATACCAGGCAGGCTGCATCTGTATCCCAATCGCAATTACTGCACAATAACCAGGAGAACACAGCAGATTCAGTTCCTGACAGACCGAGTGTAATTCAACAATTTCTTCAGTCTTCTACAGGGTGAGCCTGGTTTCTACTCTTCAGAGATCCTTTGATTCTTTTCACAGGACAGTTCAGTCCTAACAAGCAGTTCACAAGGTTGTAGACCGAACTCTGGGCCTTGCACGCTTTTTTGACTGAAACTGTGCACTGAAGGAGCACAGGGTTTCTTTCCTTCACTTTCAGATCTCAAACTGAAACTCCCAACAGACAAAAACCGGGCACTTCCTTCGAGTTCCTCCCAGTTCTTGACTGGATTGGCTGTCACTCACAATAGACTGCTGCTGTTGGTCCAAAAAAGGCAGAAGTCTAACACACTCTCAGAGTCACTGCCCATACAATCCTCTTGTGGCTGGCTCAGATTATGAGTCCCAAGTTCTGATTCGTCCAAGGCATCATTTTAGAGCTAGTTTACCCACACTGATTGGTCCAGTTCAGCAGTTCAAAACCAGAATGGGGAACTAGGCAGACAGTTCTGACTGCAAAGAAAGCAGGTTAGACAAACTGTAATTTTATTATTACTGTAAATGATTTCTGGCAATCAGTTACATCTTTCAGACAGGTTCCTTTGCACTCCTAGTGACTGCAAAATGGGGTGAATTGGCAGCAGCTTGAGTGGTACTCAATCAAAGAAACACACAGTCTCCCCATACAACTAATTATGTCTGCAAGCAGACAGCTCTTAAAGAGACAGTACCAGAGGTTCTAAAACACTCACTGATAAATGGCTTAAACGCCAAACACCATTCAGGCTTGGAGCATTCAAGCAAGCTCCTGGAAGTCTTTTGGGAACCCCCATTTGCAGGGGGGTTACATACAAATAAAGCATGGGTTAAATCAGACACCATAAGCTTGTTTCCATAGGTGAGTTTTGAGATCCTGTTTAAATCTCTCCACGGTCGCGCACTCCCTTAACTGATGGGGTAGAGAATTTGAGATGGTAGGAGCTGCATGCGTGAATGCTCAAGCCCCAGAAGATTTTAAGCATACCCTTGGAACCTCTAGTAACCACTCATCAGCTGAGCGGGGATGGTAGGGAACCAGAAGCTCTTTCATGTAGTCTGGGCCCTGTCTATGTAGGGCTTTATATGTCAGAAGTCTGACTTTATAGGTGATCCGCCACTGTACTGGCAGCCAGTGCAGTCCGTGCAGCACCAGAGTAATATGACAGGACCGGGTGGTTCCTGTCAATAACCGGGCCGCCGCATTCTGCACCATCTGCAAGTGGTGGATATCCACCCCAGGTAGCCCTAGGTATAGGGAGTTGCAGTAATCTAAGCGTGAGGACACAAAGGCATGGACCAACATGGGAAGATCGACAGATGGAACAAGATGCTTAATCCTGGAGATATTCCTCAAATGGTAAAATGAGGATTTGATGACGGCCGACACCTGAGAACATAGTGTCAGCCCTTTGTCAAAAATTACCCGCAGGTCTCGCACCCATTCAGAGATTGTGAGTGGCTCGCCCCTAAGACCAAGTCCCAAAGGCAAGCCCGCCCCCGATTCCCCTATATGGCGACCCAGGTCCACAACCAACACCTCAGTCTTCTGAGTTCAACCTGAGCCAGCTGGAATTCATCCAGTCTTGGATTTCTGTGAGGCAGTTATTAAAGACTGAGAGAGCTCAACTTGGTCAGGTACAAAAGAAAGGTAGAGCTGGATATCTTCAGCAAAGCAGTGAAACCTCAGCCTGTACCTTCTTACAATGTCTCCAAGGGGTAACATGTACACTGCGAACAACAAGGGGGACAACACCAGTCCCTGAAGAACCCCACATGGCAGAGGAACTGGGTTAGAGGAATAAATCTCCGACACCACCCTCTGAGTTCTTCCGGTGAGGAAAGATGTAAACCACCTGAGGACCATCACCGACAGACCACAGATGAACCTCAGGTGATCAAGCAGAACCCCCATGGTCCACAGTGTTAAACGCTGAAGAGAGATCCAGGAGAACCAAGATGGCGCAGTTCTTCCCCTCTCTCACCATCAGGAGATCATTGAGCACCCGAACCAGCACCATCTCAGTAGTGTGCCTCTTTAAAAAACCAGACTGAAGAGGTTCATAGATGTCATGGATGGTGAAATGGTTCACCAGTTGTACGACCACTACTTTCTCAATTACATTTCCTATAAAGGGAAGGTTTGAGATTGGTCTGTAGTTCGCATGGCAGTCTGGATCCAAAGAAGCTTTCTTCAGGAGGGGTGTTACCACTGCCTCCTTCAGGGAGCTAGGAAGCTCACCTGTTTCCAAGGAGCACCAGACTATCTGTGCTATGACTAGACCAATGATGTCACTACAACCCATAATCAAGGTAGTTGGTCCTGGGTCCAAACTACAGCACGTAGGGTGCATACCCTGGACAATCCGCAAGACCTCCACAAACTCCGGCTGGTCGAAGGTACTCCAGGAGAACCAAGGAGCAGTGACTGAGCGCTGATCTAAAGAAACGCTCATAGACCGTGCTAGTTGGATCTCCGCCCTGATGTCAGAAACCTTAGTCGCAAAGAATCATGCAATCTCATCGCACTGTACTTGCGAAAAAGCTTTTTGAACCTGCAGATCAGGCTGGGTTGCACAGTCTGTCTACAGTTCGAAACAGCTGAGCTGGTTGATTCTGAGCGACTGTAATCTCCCTGGACAGGAACTCGGTCTTCTTATGGGAGATTACAGATTGATAGGCTTGATAATGGTCCATCAATCTAAGGTGGTCAGCATCCAGGGCAGATTTCCACCAGCAATTCTCTAATCTTCGTCCTAATTGTCTCATCTCCCTCAAGGTCCCATCAAACGAAGGGGACCTAGGGCAAAGGGAGAGAGGACGAACACAGACAGGAGCAACGGTATATAGGGCCATAGAGATGGTCTTGTTATAGGCCATCACTAGGGCCTCTGGGTCACTGTTTGTCAATGGAAGTACTGATAGGTCAAGCACCACTGCCAGGCCTTCAGAGCTTACATCTCGTAAAGGGCGGTACCTGACCATGTCCACAGGGGTAGGCCTATGAAGGGGGGTGCAGAAACTGAGCCCCACAGTGTAGTGATCGGACTATCCAACTGGTTCCACCCCCAAATCTGAGGCTTCATTCCCCAGGAGGAAAACTAAGTCGAGGGAGTGACCATGCTTAAGGGTAGCAGTGGTAACAATCTGTGTAAGGCCCATGGATGTCATCAACTGGAGTAAGTGCTGTCCAAACTGTGAGAGTAGGTCATCGACTCAGGCGTTAAAGTCACCCAGGACCATCAGCCTGGGTGACTCAAATGCCATGTCGATCATGAAGTCCGGCACTTTCTGAAGGAACTGCTTCTCATCACCGGGTGGACAGTAGACAAGGGCAATCCTACAACCTACACTTGCTACCACAGTACACTCAAATGACTCACTTTCCTCAGCTGGTACACTGGTGAGGCCCAGTTTGGTCTTGAAACAGACCACAACCCCCCCCCCCCATGATGCAATCTTAAGAGGTGAACAATCAAGTACCCTGCTGAAGCTGCAGCCTCCAATATGGGGCCAGAGTTTTCATCCAGTCAGGTCTCAGAGATGCAGGCCAGGTCTGCTGTTCCCACAAGATCTGCAATAATTGCAGTCTTGTTTCTGATGGACCTGGCATTGCATAGCACCCGTTTGAGTTGGACAAGCCTCCAGGGCCACCCGATCAACCTGCCCACCAAAACTGGTAGTGCCCTTGGGTATGGAAACCAGACATGGAGAACCACTATCTGAGTTCCATTTCACCCCAGGGCATCTTCTGGATCTTATAACCCTGATGTGATGACCCCGCTCATTCAACCTCCCCCGTTCGCACTCCCGACTCCTCAACTCCCCCGACAGGCAACACCCCACACTCTGCAGCACTGGTAGGTTGTAAACTGCAGAGGGGGGGAGATAAAGGGCCGAAGGGCATGAAGGGCGGAGGACGAATAGCATACGACTGTGGGGGCAGGCCTCCAGCACATTTTGATGACCACAATAAACTACACCAATCTACAATGATAAAAATAAAAACGAAATAATAAAACATCCCTGATCACTCAATTCAACTAAATATACTCATAAAACAAAATAAACTTGCAATACTTAAATAAAATATAAATCCCTCAACTCTCACTTGTTGGGGAAGGGGGAATTAAACAAAATCTATAACCAAATAAAATATTGGGAGGGCTTTAAGCCAGTGGTTCGATGGGCGGAGCAACAACGTCACTCCTCCATCGAGTTTAAAGGTCGCAACATCCTGGGTCTCGCCAGAATTCTTTTTCGTTGCTTGCCGAAAGTGCTACACTTCCTTGCTCCTTCTTGGTCCAGATTGGGTCCTCATTGGAGCCAGAGACGCTGCTCCTTGTTCCTGTGTCCTGCATCTTGCTTGTTTGCTTTGCCTCTGGTCACCCGCTCCTCTCCCTTCCTAACTGCCTATCCTGTGGCCCTCTCGCTCCTGCTGTCGCTCGCTTCGCATTTCTCTAACCTTCCCCCCCCCACCACCTGTCCCGTGACTCATCTTCCCATGGCCACTGGCTTTGCTGCTGTCACCCTATTTCTCTCCTCTTCTTGCGGTTCCTGCTGGTGAGTTATGTTTCCCCCTTCCTGTTTGGCGGCTGGGCCGCCCGTTTGTCCCCTCTCTTTCTGCTGCTTTCCTGTTGCCCCATGCCTCGGCATGCCCCTCCTTAGCTGCACTGCATGCGGTGTGCACTCCATTTTCCCGGCTCCTCCTGTCTCTCATTCTCCGGCAGTCCAGTAGCCACTCTGTTTCAGTGGCCGCATCTTTCAACACTCAAGCTAGTCACAGGGCACGGGGATGGGTTCCTTTATTTGTGCCGGGGAGCCTGACATTCCTGATGTCCTGGAAGCCCACCCTACCGTGTGTACTGCACTACAATCCTAGACCACTTCTATGCTGCACGTTATGGTTGGACGTCTCTGTATTTCCTGCTCCTTTGTGGCCTGCATCATCTCACCATCGCATGGGTTTTCCTTTCCTGCACATTCTTGGTTACAGGTGAGGGATTTGAACTGTTCTTTACTTTTCTGTCCTGACATTGCGGTCGGCTACCAGTTTCATGCCCTCATTTCTCCTGCTGACCTGCATTTTGTTTCACCGCCTTCCCTTTTTGAGATACATGCTGTCTTCCCTGAGACTTATTCAACCTGATCTTCATTTATGCCATTTGAAGGTTGTTTTTGCTGGGTGGGGGGCCTGCTTATCAACACCTAACTTATAAAAAAAACACAAAAAAAAACTGGATTTATATTTCTTGTGGATGTCCCGACTCAGTTGTTTTGCCTGCTACCCAGGCATTTGATATGCAGCCCTGTGTGGGGGGGTGTTGATGTGCATTATGGATGCCACTCTGCTTTGTCACTTCGCTTCCAATCTAGTATTCTTGTGATGTGCTTTGGGATATGTTGTGTCTGCAATCGGTCAGTCTCTCTATTCTGTACTGCTCTCTGGTGCCTCGGCCTTCTCATTTGGCCAGTGCCTTGGCCTCGGCCTGCTCCATCCACTCCTCTCATGGCCTACTGGGGTTCCTGCCCTATCTCTACCAGTGTTCTAGGCTTCAAAGTTCTCTTGTCTCTTATTCAGTATTCTTCCAGCATTCGCCTCTGCTTCCCAAGCTGCCTGTCATTTCTTATGTCCGCTGCTACTGGACTACCACCTCCCGTCTCTAGCCTATTACAGCCTGACCTCGTAGCTCTCTGTTGCTTCCCTCTCCTTCATCCTCCTGCCATCTCTGCTGCCTTACCTAAAGCCACCAACTTTCTGAGGTCTAAAACTGGCACAGCTCATCCTGATCATGACCCCCCTTCCCACCGTGTCACTCCCACGGACGCTGCATGCAATCGGTTAAATTGTGCTGCTTGCTCTGGCCATGCCACACCACAGTAACACCAGTAGTAAACATTCAGATAAAGCTATCAACACTCCCTATTTTCCCAGGACTGTCCCTATTTTAGGCAGCATGTCCCAGTGTCCCCACAAGATTTGCAAAACGTCACTTTTGTCCTGGTTTTTGCTTACTTGTCCCAGTTTTGTCCCTTTTTTTTTTTGCTGACTGCTAATCTGTGAGTGAAAGTTATTTCAGCACCACTGTGGCGCTGCTCGAGCTGGACAGCAGTTTGCAACTTCAACCCCTGCGCCTGTGTTGCACCGCAAGCATGTCAGTGGGAGCATGGTAAAGTATGTTCCTTCCTCTTAGGTTAGACTGGGTAGTAGTGTAAACAAGTGCATATGGACATCTGCCTGCCTGCAGCTGAGAGGGACTTCAGACAGAAGAGACCGGCAGCAGTGAACTAAGGTACCCAAACCTGATCAGCTGCAGGGAGTGTGTGAAAACAATCTGGTGTGGTGGTGGGAGTCACTGGAGTGAAGTTTGCTCAGCAAATGAGGTGAGTGTAAGTGGGTTGGGATGGGACTGTCAGGAGGAGGAATACATGCAACTCGAATGTCTGAACACAGTTTAACGCAAGTTTGCTTCTTTATGTACATCATGATTTGGAACTTGCTGCAGCAGAATAATGTATTATTTTAATCTGAATGTTTGCTGCTGGTGTTACAGTGACGTGTCATGGCCAGAGCAAGCAGCAAAATGTAACTGATTGTGTGCAGCGTTGTTGTGGCAGTGCCCATGGGAGTGACATGGGGGGGCGCATGGTCATGATGGAACCTGTCCCAGTTTTAGGCCTCGGAAAGTTGGTAGCTTTACATTCAGATTAAAATAATACATCATTCTGCTGCAGCAAGTTCCAAACCATGATATACAGAATGTTCATTAGAAGCAAACCTGCATTAAATTGTGATCAGACATTCGAGTTGCATGTTTTGCTCCTCCTGACAGTCCCACCCAACTCGCTTACATTCACCTCATGTGCTGAGCAAACTTCATTTCAGTGACTCCCACCACCACACCAGATTTTTTTCACACACTTCCCTACAGTTGATCAGGTTTGGATACCTTAGTTCCCTGCTGCCGGTCTCTCCACTGTCTGGAGTCACTCTAAGCTGCTGGCAGGCAGACGTCCACACGTGCTTGTTTGCACTACTACCCATTCTACTCTAACAGGAAGGAACATGCTTTACTGTGCTCCCACTGACATGCTTGCAGTGCAACACAGGCACAGGGATTGAAGTTGCAAACTGCTGTCCACCCCAAGCAGCACCACAGTAGTGCTGAAATAACTGTCACTCACGGATTAGCAGTCAGCAGCAAAAAAAAAGGGGGGACAAAACTGGGACAAGTAAGCAAAAACTGGGACAAAAGTGACATTTTGAAAAACTTGTGGGGACACTGGGACATGCTGCCTAAAATAGGTTTAGGTTAGGTCATTTATGTGATCAGGGTATTCAGAAAGCAACATAGTTTCTTCTGTGAAACTGGCCACTTCAGATATGGTGCTGCACCCCAGTCTCCCCCTAATGAACCCTCCTCTCACCTCTAAAACTTCACCACTTATACTCCTGTCTCTCCTGTTATGTCTAAACTGGCTAACAACTTGTACATCTCTTGCTACTTATCCCTCGCGCTAACAATGATAGTGACTTCAGGTTTTCTAACATCCTGCTGTACTATTACTCTAATTCTACCCTCGCTCACTCTATCCTCATCAAAAGGCTGTATCTATCTGTCTATCCACTCCTATCTCTTGAACTATCGTAGACCCAAACGCCAGCTAGGCACTCTCTCTGCCAACCTACTTTCTCACCTTGCCCAGCGGCTCTTATGCTTGCGGAGATATTGAACCCAATCGGGCCTCATGGTTTGCGCTTCACCCTGCAACGGTTGCAACAAAAAGGGTCTGGTTATAGCCTACATGAATATCCGGAGTCTCACGAGTCACCTGGCTGAGCTCGAAGCCTGGGCTAAACTGATTAACCCTGACATTTTATGCCTATCAGAGACTTGGCTGAAGCCTTGAGTGCCTGATGCCACTTGTCTTGTGCCTGGTTATAGCATTCTAAGGAAAGACCGTATTGGGTCAAGGGGTTGCGATTATGTACAAAAATCATCTATCCCTGAACATCCTACCCTGCACTGATTCCCTAACACCTTGTGAAACTCTGCATGCTACCCTGGCACTGGGTTCAAAACTGCTGCACATCATTTGTGTCTACAATCCACCTACAAGCGGGATGAGTGGTCTCCAGAATTTGCTACAATATGTCTCCCAGAATGTAAAATCAAATGAGGCTCTACTCCTTGGGGACCTGAACCTTAACTGGCTGGGTCCACAGCACAGCATCCTTGAATCTCTAATACAGAAACACAATCTACACCAAACTATCACAGGCTTTACCAGAACTACTACTCCGCACTCAGGGTCCCTACTTGATTGGATCCTCACCACCAGACCTGATCAAGTACTAGATGCCACAGTGCTTGCTGACTCAATCACTGATCATTCCCCACACTTTGTCGATGGCGATCCTGTCCACCTCCTCCCACCACGCCTGATTAGGTTTCAAACTATGCTGCCCTGGACAAACAAGTCTTCCTATTTGACCTCTCTTGTGTTGACTGGTCTAACATTTATACCAAACAATGTTGATACTGCCCTCAATTCATTTCTGACTGAATTTGGCAACATCCAAAGAAGCACCTCCCTACAGTCAAAAGGAGGGTAAGGGCCAGCATTCGAGGTGGCTGAAAAAGACCTGCTTCAAAAGTTAAAAGTTAGAGACAATCAATGGAAAAAGTACAAACAAACTGGACTGCAGTCAGATCTCATTCTGTATAAACAATACAGAAATGACTGTAAAAGATGCATCAGGCAGGCCAAAGTAAATACTGCAAAACCTGCTGATTAATTCTTCCAATGACCTCGCAAGTTTGGGGTCACATTAAGTCCTTCTTAGGTTCTGCTAAAGATGTCACTCCCTCAGATATGGTCCTACATGGTGTACACTGTAATGATTCTACTACCATTGCAAATGCTTTTAACCAACAATTTTCTGACTTATCTGCCTACACAGCTTCCCTCCCATCACAATCCTCTGCTTCACAGTTTAACCCCACAGCATCTGAAGGACCCCCAAACTTAACCAACCCCTTCTATTTCAGGGAAGTGTCTAGGCATCAGGTCCCAAAGCTGCTCAGGTCACTCTCTTGAAAACACCAGTACTGGCTCAGATGGCCTAGAACCAAGATTACTAAAAATGGCTCTTACTACATCTCTGGCCCTGGCACACATCTTCACCCTCTCTCTCCAATGGCATTGTCCCTGAAGTCTGGAAGGCAGCCAGAGTCACTCCTGTATTTAAGAAAGGCAGTAAAATGACATATCAAATTACCGCCTATTGCTATTTTGTCTGTTCTGAATAAAATCCTGGAAAAAGTAGTATCCATGCAAATCACTGAATACCTTGAGAAATTCAATTTACTAAGCTCAGCACAACATGGTTTTAGAAAGCATCACAGCACCATGACAGCACTTGCAAAATTCACTTCAGATATCGTTACCAATAGGGATAGAGGAAAGTTAACAGGGCAGTCTTCATTGACTTAACCAAAGCTTCGATCTGGTTGACCATTCTCTGCTACTATCCGCCCTCAGTACCTTGGGCTCTCTCCCAGTCACTACCTGGTTCAAAAGCTACCCTCCAACAGAACACAAGCTGTTAAGTTTAATTCATCCATGTCCAGACAGTGCTGTTATCAACATTGGGGTCCCTCAGGGTCTATACTGCCCTCTTCTATTCTCATTATTACGTCAATAAACTTCCTGAGCTGGTCACCACAGGTCACCCACTTCTTATTGCGGATGATCTGGTAATTTATTATCACTCTGATAAGGTCCTGGATCTAAATGCTGCCCTCACTGCAGATTTTCGTGCTGTACAACACTGGTTGAACTCTCAACGCCTGGTTTTAATTACAAATAAAACAAAAGTTATGATGTTTGGCTCCAATCACAAGCTTAGATCCTGTCCTCTGACCATCTCTGTCTCTGATATCGATGGGGACCCTATAGAAACTGTCACTTCCTTTCGTTACCTTGGCATCCACCTGGATCAAACCTTGGACCTGAAAGCACATATACAGGAAACCTGCAAGTCAATTAACTGCAAATTGGGGGCTGCCTATAGAACCAAATACCTGCTCACCCCTGCTGCTAAATTGGCGATAGCTAGAGGCATTCTATTGCCAACCCTTACATATGGGTGTCCCATCCTGTCCTTGGCCACCAAATCTTCACTGCAACTATGGGATACTACCTTCAATAATGTGTGCAGGTATGCAATAAAGCACCTCGGCTGCAGCATCATTGTCTCTTATATCAGGACCTTGGTTGGCTCTTCCTTCCTCTACCAGGTAGTACTACTTGTACAATTTAGTTGATTCCATCCTAAGGACGTCCAAGCCTGCTATCCTGTCTGATCTCCTCAGGCCGCCATTCCACAAGGAATCTTAGATCGGCTGATCAGACTACTATCTATCCCTTTTGTCGGACTAAAAGGGCATGGGCTCCTTCCATCATGCTGCCCCCACCTATGGAACCTACTACCTCAGGATCTAAGAGATGTCTCCACTCATGTGACTTTTAAGAGCAAGCAGGACTTTCCTCACTACTGTGGACAAATGTGTTTGCTTTGACCTACCTGATCCGCTGCATTTGTACTGTTTCCTCATTACTAGCACTTTTGCCTGTCCAAATGGGTGTTCTATACTGTGCCTTGTAATTAATGTTTTATTTTGTGCCTTGTAATTAATGTTGCCTTAACCTGTTTCTTTATAAGCCTAATGTTAGCTGTTGACAATTGTAAGTCGCTATTCTACTCCATGACATTCTTATCTTCACTTCACAGCCTCTCCTCACTTAACCCCTGCTGCTCTCCCCCTTCTTCTGTTATATCCTCTCCCCCTTTTGCCACTCCCCACCAAACTCACCTTACCTGTTCCTACCTCATCCATGCCCCTCCTTAGTCCCCACCCTCCTGACTGTGCTTAGTCACCTCTCCACCCACTACCGCCTACTCCCACTCTACCGACCCCCTTCCCTGTCCTGCCTCTCTTGGTTCCACTGGCTCGGCTTGACTTTGACACTTTGCCTATTGCCGAACTCCTCCGCCTTATCCCCTCTCACCGCATCCTCACTCGCCTCTGCGTCTATTGGTTCCACCAGCTCGGCTGTATTTTCCTACCTCCTACCGCTGTTGCCGTCTACTGCATCCCCTACCCTCTCTTAGCCTGCCGGCTTCGGCTCCCATAGGCCCGGCCGCAGGTTGGTACCTCACTCCGCTGTTGCCGTGAGATTCACGCAAGCACCTCCTTTCCACTTAATCTCTCCCTCCCATCCTTTTGCCAGTTTTCCTCTCCTTGTGTCTTTCTACTGATGCCTATCCTCTCTTATTTCTCTGCCTTCTACTATTCACATTTTTGAGTATGTTCCATGATCAAGTGCTAAAGTATATTTTTGTTTACTAATGTACGCTACATTGCCATATGTATTTCTCTGCATTTTTGTACGTCTGTCTTAATAATCTGGCTGTACTCTTTGTGTGTTGTAATTGTACCTCCCGGTCATGCCTGAAAACAGTCACTTGCTGACTAAGCGCACTTACCAGTTAACAAAAACTAAATAAATAAAAATAAAATAAAATAAATAGGGACGGTCCTGGGGAAAATAGGGACAGTTGGTAGCTTTAGCTGTACCTCACCTCGATCTCCATGTTCTTTTAGGCACCCCTATCATGGATCTTTTGCCACCTGCCCCGTCTCACCCTACTGCAGTTCTCATTTCGTGCCAGCAGAGTCCTATGCTATCCTATTGACCTCCCTACCATCCTTAGTCCTTTTATGCTTAGCTTTCCTGTTCCTGACTTCATGGCATCAATACATCATCGTACCTCATTCATTCCTCTGTTATCTTCCCCCAAACTAGTGCCTGTTCTCTTCCTTGCTGTCATTGTTTCTTTCAAACTCATGACTTCCCGCCTCATCGTAAATCATCTGAGTTTGGCTCCTCTCGATCTCCCGCCCTGAGCTCATACTCTCTGGTTCGCATACCCTCTGGTTCCTGGCTTGCCTTCTTGGCCTTGGAGACTGCCTCCTTTCTACAAATCTCATTGCCCGCATTGCTATCTAGAGCATGATACTTCCACTCTTCACTTCACTCCTCATCGTACATCGTCCAGTTTTGCCAGCTCCTCATCATACTTTGTCTAGTTTTACTCCTCATCTCCTCATCTTTCAATACCGTACGGGCAGTCCTGGATTTCCTCCATTCCTGACATGCTATTGATATTTCTCTTTCAGCATGTCTGTCATGACTCCTATGCTACCTAGTCACCCCGCGGCCATCCTGCCACACATATCCATCCTGTTGCATGTATCGAGTTCCTATCTCCAGTCATCATTCATTCCGCCTTCCCTCGGGATTTCTCTATTTACATTGCTTGCTCTACCATTCCTACACGTGAATCCTATGCTGTTCTATACCATCCATCTGGCATTTCCTTCAATTGAGGCCCACAATCGATATTTCTGTTGAGCCCTATCTATCCTGCCTCTGCTGCCACCTCCTCGAACTGAAGCACTAGTGCAGTATTCCTCTAGTTCCTGACTTCAGTCATCCTTTGGGTATACCTCTCCCGAATCCTGTGCACCCTCTTCAATTCACGTCAGCTTTGACTGCTTTGCGATGACTTGTACCAGCTGGGTCCTATGCTACCACATCAATTGCTATCCTTGCCTCTTGTTTTGCCGACTCATGGTTCTCTGCCCTGGTTCCCTTCTGGGTTCCATGCTGCTCCACTATTTGCATTCCTTCTCCTTTCCACTCCTCCATCTGCTCCCCTCCTGTTCAGGGCACTGTGCTGCCCCTCTCCCACTACGAGCCAGGCAGGGTGCCTGCATCCGCTGTTTCTGGATTTTTCTTGCGGTGCTCTAGCTCCTGCTGTCTGACCTGTGCCACGCTTCCACTGGGTCATTCCTGCCTCACTGTTCAGCTCCTGTTATGGCCGTTCTGCAAGTGTGTGGGCTCGTGGTGGCTTCGTCGTTTGTCTTCCTCATTTATTCCTGTTGCTCGTTCACTCATCCCCTTCTTCCACTATAAAAAAAAAGGGGGCTCCCTGTGGCTTTCGGTTTGCTTTGGTGCTCGGTATATGGCTTGGCACCATCTCTGTGTTTGCTGGACTTTGTTTTTTGGTCTCTGGATGGTGTGGGAGATGGCCTTGCAGTTGCAGGTTGTTTGGGAGTTCTTTTTGGCCTTGTGATTCCTCCTCTTGCTACTGCTCTTTCTGGACTCCCCCATCTTTGCTCTGCTTCAGGCATTTCATGGCCTGCATTTATTGCTTACATAGGGCATGCTTCTTGAGCCTTCGCATTGACCTGACCTGTGCATTTGTTCTAGGGTTTTTTCCCTATCCAACCATCCCTTTCTCCACTCATACTTTTCTCTTTGGTGCTTATTCCTAAGCTTCCTCATTGAACTGCTGCTCTCTCGCAGTTCTTACCGACTGCCTTCTCTCATTCTGCTGTCCCCATCATTCTGCTGTCTCTGGCTCATGTAGTTCTCATCCCGTCCCAGACATCAAGGATTCACTCCATTCACAGCCAATTAGCATCTATATGCTGGCTCCGCTCCATCTGGCCTGTACTCTGTTTCATTTGGACATCTCTATCATGACTCATGTGCCATCTCATTGGCCTGTGGCCCTCATGCCACATTCATCAGGTTTGTAACTCTGGTCATCATTACCCACCTCAGTGCGCTGTGGGCACATCTCTCCTGACTCATACCTCACCTTCCATTCCAGCCTTCAGGGCTTCCCTCTATCATCGTATGATTAGCCTCTGATTCTCCTTACTCATCACTCTATCAAGCTCATTGACCCATAGCTTGGCTACCTTGAATTGACTCGATATTCAATCGAAAACGTGCGGGTCCACAATATTTTTCCTCATCCTATGTATCTATTTCATTTGCTTATTCAGTTGTCTCGATTCAACTCTATCTCCACTCGCAACTATGCCTTCCATCCATTGCCCTTTGCTACAGGCTAGCCGGGTGGTCTCCATCATCATTCCAGTTCAAGTTCAGCGCTTCATCAATCCACGGCTCTCACACCTCATGTATCAGGTTCCTGATTCCGTCCATCATCAGCAGTCCCGGCTTCACTCCATTCAAGGCTTCTATATCTCATCATGCCTCGGGTTTCTCTTAGCCTGCTTTGCTATTAGCATCATTGCACCATCTATGGCTGATTGCATGTGGCCTTCCATCGACCCCGGCCTGCGTGCCTCCTCATCCAGCTCACCCTATTGTGGTTCTCGTCCTGCATTGGCTGGGTCCTGCATTGACCCATCGATCTCCCTCCATCCTAAGTCCTTTCATACCTCCCTTCTTTGTACCAGCCCCAATGGCTTCAATCCCTCATCATGCCTCCTCTGTTTCTTTATTTGCCTTCCCTGTCCTAGCACGTTCTCTAGCTCCAGCTATTATGGCTCTGCTCCGTTCTTAGCTTCCCTCTTCATCTTACTTCATCTAGTTGTGGTCCTCGATCACTCAGCCTGAGTGCCTTTGGTTTCCAATCTCCTTCTTAGCCTCTGAGTCTACCTCCTTTCAAAGAGACTGCTTCCTTTCATTCCTTTGTCCTGGTTCATTTTCAAGTTCATTTCAGTCTCTTCCCATTCCAATTCCATATCAGCCATCCAGGATTCACTCCGTTCATGGCCTGCTTTTGATATTCTTTTTGGGTGTTCCTACCATACCTCCTATGCCATCTATCAACCGCAGCTATCCTGATGCATGTATCAAGTTATTAACTATAGTCATATCGAATTTATAAATCCAGTCATCATTCACTCAAGCATTACCTCAAAGTTTAGCCTCTAATTGTTCCCATCGCCTATTTCACTCATATCGCTCACCTCAGTATTACCTCAAAGTTTAATTATTTGCATCTCTTACTGAAACATTCCTATCATTGAATTCCATACTACCACATCGACTACAAACTCTGGGTCTAATTATTCAGAATCTAATCATTTACATCACGTAATCAAACATGCCTCCTCAACCTCAGTGTCTATCAATCACATCACTCAATCAAGCATATAGTTCAATCAAACCAGTATACATCACCATTTGTCTCCTCATCAGCACATCTGTAATCTCTTAAGCACATCTGGCTACACCTTGCTTTGACCTATACATGGATCCACTTCCTCCCATCCTTGCTTCTATGATATGCTATGCTCCTCGGATCTGGTATCTGTCATCAAATGCTCGAGCATACCCTCCTTGGGTCCCCGATACCTCATGTTTCTTATTTTAATCGTGCTTCTTTGGAGTTTTTTTTCCCTATCCCATCGTTATCCTCTCTACTTATATCCCTCATCCATGAACCATTCCTACATATATCCTCAAATCAAACATCATCAGCCTGGAGGGAAGGCGATCTAGGCCTTGGATCCCCATAGGTTTCCTCCTAAAAAAGAGTTTTTTTTTCCCTGTCCTCCATGCCAGTGGTCATTATATTAGAGTTAGTGCTTTATTCTCATTAGTTAGTTAGGTTCCACTGTTGGATGGAGGACAATGGTGGCCCTGGCTTTCCCCTCTCTCCTTAGGAAGTTAGCCCTTCTCTTCACAGAAATTATTCATCATCCTCGCCCCTTCGATGCTTGACATCTTTAGGTTTCCTTTTTGGGCTTCTTCCTACCCTACCCTACCTTTAGCCAACACATTCATTCCCAGCATCTGTAGGGGAGGAACCCTCCTCTAGGGTTCCTTGCGTCGTACTCCTACAGGGTGGTATATCCCACGGAAGGAGAGGCGGAAAGCCACAAAGAAAACTCAAGTTACACAAGCATTCCCATATTATCTCATTTTGTTGTGTCAGCACATCGAATGGGAGGGCTTTAAGCCCGTGGTTCGATGGCCGGAGCAACAACGTCACTCCCCCATTGAGTTTATAGATCACAACATCCTGGGTCTTGCCAGGATTCTTTTTCGTTGCCCACCATCCTCCCCTCCTCCTCCAGTGGCACGTCTCTCTTACCCATAGATTTCTTCCTACCCTACCTTTAGCCGACGCATTCATTCCCGGCACCTGTAGGGGGGGAACCCTCTTCTAGGGTTCCTTGCATTGTACTACTACAGGGTGGTATATCCCATGGATAGAGAGGTGGAAAGTCACAAAGAAAACTCAAGTTACACAAGCATTCCCATATTGTCTCATTTTGTTGTGTCAGCACATCGAACAAAAAATTTAAACAAAATATACAGCCAATATGGCCATACTCTGCTCTGTACAGTTATGATCTGTTCAGAAGAGACATGAATTGGAGGAGAGGAGGAGGGGTTCTGTTATATGTGAGGAAGGGAATCAAGGCTATGGAAGTACAGGGGTATCCAGAGGAAATGGAAAGACTGGAGGTACTGTGAGTTATCTTTAAGACAGGAGCTGGGGCCACCATCCATACAGGGTGGCATACAGACCTCCAACACAAAGAGAGGAGTTGCATAAGGTAGCTGGGGGAAGATATCATCAGGAGAATAAAGTCCAAGAGGGTAGCATCTTTCTGAAAAAGAGATGTGCAAGAAGGGGGCACAATTTGAAGGTGGGGGGGTGGCTCAGAGGTAATGTGAAGAAGTATTTCTTAACAGAGAGGGTTTTAGATACATCGAACAGCCTTCCCGAGGAGGTCTTAGAGTCAAAAACAGTGGGGGAATTCAAGAATGCATGGGATAGACATAAGGCAATTCTAGTGAGGGGTAGGAGGAAGTAGGCGGTTGGTTAACTAGGATCTGCAGCTTATCCTTTAAGTAGGGAAACAGGCAGACTAGGTGGGCCAAGCGGTCCTTATCTGCCATAAAATTCTATGTTTCTATGATGGCAAATAAGGGAAGGGTGCTGCTAGTTGGTGACTTCAGACAGCCAGATGTGGATTGGAGTCTTCCACCTGCAGCTTCAGCAAGGAGCATGGCAAAGCTTGATTCCCTACAAGGGGCTTTTCTTCTCAGGCAGCTAATCAATTAACCCACTAGGAATGAGGCAGTGCTGGACCTGGTGCTTACAAACAAGGACAGCACTGCAGACATCACAGTGGGCAGTTGCCTAGGTACCACTGATCACCATTTAGTATGATTTAACTTAAGACAGCAACAGAAATAAACCACACGAGGATGAGGGTCCTAGACGTTAGGAAGGTAGATTTTTAAGAAAAGGAAGATTGCCTCAAAAACTGCCTATGAGGGAGAGATTCCCAGGGATGAGTAGAGGAACAGTGAGAAAACCTGAGTTAGGACATTATTAAGGTAACCAGACTCTGCATGAAGGGAGTAAAGCACAAGGAAAGAGACCATTATTGTCCTCTGGGGAAGTGGTCAAGGTGGAGAAAGGAAAAAAAGGGTGCCATTCAGGAGGTACAAGGAAACACAAAGGGAAAGGATAGGAAGGCATATCAGGTAAAACAGAGGGAAGCAGGTAAGGCAGTGAAGGGGGCAAAGGTGCAGACAAAGGCAAGGCTAGCCAAAGGGGTGGCAAATGGGGATAAGACTTTCTCAGGGTACACAAAGTGAGAAGAGAAAAGGAAGGGACAAGGGAGGATGGCAAAGGGTGACTGAGCAGAAGGGGATCAGGAAAAGGCAAACACCATTAACAGGTACTTCAGCTCAGCCTTCACAGTAGGGGGGGGACGGAACACCAGGGAGCAGTAGGAACAAGGGGGAAGAGAAGGACTCAAGTCCATTTTCAGAGGAAAGAACCTCGTAAGGACTTGCAGCTCTGAAAGTGGACAAGGCTATGAAACCAGATGGGATACACCCCAGGGTACTAAAAGAACTCAGGGAGTTGCTGGCTGCCCTGCTGATGGCCTTATTCATCAGCTCACTGGAATCTGCCATGGTTACAGAGGACTGGAGGAGAGCAGACCTGGTCCTTCTAAATAAGAGTGACAGCAGGGCAGAGGCTGGCAAATATAGGCTGGTGAGCCTCACTTCAGTGGTGGGGAAATTAATGGAGACACTGATAAAGGAAAGGTTGGTAGAGTATCTTGAATTCAGTGGGCTTCAGAACCAAAGGCAGCATGGATTCATGGGGGGAGGGGGAGGAAGTCATGTCAGACAAACCTGATTGATTTATGTGACTGGGCGACCAGGGAAATAGATGGGGGCGGCAGTGGATGTGACCTATCTGGACTTTAGCAAGGACTTTGATAGTCTGCCACGCAGGAGACTGATTAAGAAATTGACAAGCCAAGAAGTGGGATCCCAAGAGGTGAATTTGGTTAGAAACCGGTGAATGGATATGTGACAGAGGATGATCAGGGAAATAGATGGGGGCGGGGGCAGTGGATGTGACCCATCTGGTTTTAGCAAGGCCTTTGATACTCTGCCGCATAGGAGACTGATTAAGAAATTGACCAGACTAGGAGTGGGATCCCAAGGGGTGAATTTGGTTAGAAACTGGTGAATGGATATATGACAGAGGGTGGTGGCTAAAGGCGCTCACTCTAATGATGGAAAAGTGACCAGCAGGGTGCCACAGGGCTCCGTACTGGGATCAGTCCTCTTTAATTTCTTTATAAGTGACATTACAGATGATCTGGAAGGGGAAAGTATGCCTTTTTGCAGATGATACTAAAATCTATAAAAGGGTGGACAATCAGGAAGGGATGGAAAGAATGCATAGGGATCTTGGGAAATTTGAGGAATGATCAAGAACATGGTAGTTAGGGTTTGATGCCAAAAGGTGGAAAATCATGTATTTAGGGCATAGGAACTCTGGAACTGAATATAGGATGGGAGAAGTACCGTCAGTCACGAACCAGGAAATGAACCTTGCAGTTATCAGATCTGATGGCCTCAAGGTGGCAGAGCAGTATGACAAAGCAGTGGATAAGGCCAGTGTGATGCTGGGATGCACTGGATGAAGCATCTCCAGCAGGAGGATTGAGATGATGTTGGTACTGTATTGCTCACTGGTGAGATCCCACCTGGAGTCCTATGTCTTGCTGGTTGCTTGAAAGGACAGAGCAAAGGACCTTACCAGAGCAACAATAAGGATTAAGGCTTTTTTTGGCTAGGCAGGTTTACCGTGTGTTGTTATTTTTATTTTGTACTCACAGGGATTGTTACTGTTTGTTGCTAACATTTTATTGCTTTATTTTTCTCTGATTCAAATTGTTGTTGCTGAGTATACATTCTGCTGCATTATTACAGGGTGTGCCTACAAGTGTGTGCTTACAGATTACTGCTGTAATCTTCTGATTCAAATTGTCTTTTGCAATGTATATCTTCTGTTAGTGCTTTATTTTTCTCTGTAGCAAAGTGTTTCTCACAGAGTATATCTTCTGTGAAATTATTACAGGTGGTGCTTACATTTTTGTGACTTTTAATCATTAGGCTAAGCAAAATTAGTGTTTGACACTATTTTTTTTTTTTTTTTTTTTTGCTAAATGTTTTATTTTTTGCCTCACAGGTGTTGCAGTCTCCTTCTCACATAGAAGGAGTTAATTGCTTTCCTTCCACAGCTCTTCCAAGGGTTAGGTGTGTATCTGAGGTTTGGAGGTGACAAACTGTCAGTCCCTTCCAAACAGAGGGAAGGGTTAAAAAGTCAGATTAGTTGATATCTTGGAGGTGGAAAACTAGGTTTGCTGGCCAAGGCACCTAGCTTCATCTGAACTCTTTTTTTCTAGGTTGCTTGAAAGGACAGAGCTAAGGACCGTACCAGAGCAACAATAAGGATTAAGGCTTCTTTTGGCTAGGCCGGTTTACTGTGTGTTATTTTTATTTTGTACTCACAGGGATTGCTACTGTTTGTTGCTAACATTTTGTTGCTTTATTTTTCTCTGATTCAAATTGTTGTTGCTGGGTATACATTCTGCTGCATTATTACAGGGTGTGCCTACAGGTGTGTGCTTACAGATTATTGCTGTAATCTTCTGATTCAAATTGTCTTTTGAAAGATATATGTTCTGTTACTGTTTTATTTTTCTCTGTAGCAAAGTGTTTCTTACAGGGTATATCTTCTGTGAAATTATTACAGGTGGTGCTTTACAGGTTTCACAGTTTTATCTGTCATTAGGATAAGCTTTCAGGGCTACTGCATTTGTTGCTGGTTGATTGTTTCTACTCTTACCTCCTTGTTTCTTTCATCCATGGTTGTTCTTTTTCAGCAGGGGAAGGGCCCTGCCAACCACCCCACACTACACTCCTTTTATAGGGTAGCACAGTCGTGACATTTCCTGTAGCAAAGCAGGAAGGGGCAGATCAGAGGGGTATCCACACAGTGACCTCATTTACAGGGGCACTTGTAATTAAACTTGTTATAACAAGTTATACAAAAACAGACCAACAAAACACAAAATCAAACTTTTGCTTTCATTTTCTTCCTTCTAATTACTCTGACCAGGTTATAAACCCAGCAACTTACCTGGAATGGATATCATTAACTGCAGGCACTGTGGAACACTTTTCAGAAGGGCAGTTTTACAGGATTTAGGACACTGTCGTACATGCTGGGCCATTGGAGATCTAAGGGCTCAGCTCCAGGCAACATGGGCAGAGATTGCACACCACAAATTGCATATTCAAGAGGAAATATAAGAACCACCCACCATTTCCCCAACATCCAACTGAAGCACCTCAACCGCAGAGGGTAGTTGGTCCAGGAGGTTGGCAGGTGGTTAGAAGGGGCAAATTGAGTGCCCCATCACTTGGTGCTCTCCAACATATTACCTCCAAAAAACATATAAAAACTACAAACAGGTATCTGCCTCTATCTCCGAAATCAAACAAAGGCACAGAGGACACTGCAGAGCAGGACACTGCAGCACAGGAGCTAGCACAACAAAACTCACCCAAAACAGGAACCAAAACAAAAAAAAGCAAATAGGAAATCAAAAAAACTTCTGATCATAGGAGACTCCATGATTCGGGGAGTTGATACCCATCTCCAGCCAGGGGTAATGGTCAGATGTCTCCCAGGTACATCAGCATGGAGAGACACTGACCGCATTGCTAAAATTGTTCAGGAAGCAGGAGTAAACATTGATGTCCTGGTGCACATAGTGACTAATGATTTCACCAGCCAGTCAGTTGTGGAGACCAAGGAACACCTAACCAGGCTGGGTGACAAACTGTCATCCATTTCGTCCAGCATCTCCTTCTCTGAGATCCTGCCAGTCTGGGAGAGGGGGACAGATGGACGGAAGGTCAGAGAAAGTGAGATAGGGGAGCTAAACATGTGGCTCAAGGACTAGTGCCAGGAAAAAGGACACAAATTTGTAGGAAACTGGCAATAGTTTTGGGAGCGAAAGTTCTTTAAATTTGATGGACTGCATCTGACTACGGAGGGAGTCAGTGCATTAGGGCAGAAGTTTGATGTCTTTGCAGAATATTTAACCTAGCAAATGGGGTGAGGGGTGCAGCACCCGAAACATTGAATGGGAAGAACACCCTTCCCCCCCTCAGCTAGTGGTCAAACAGGAGTTCAGCATGCTTGTAGTTCATTTGCATCACCAGGTAAAGAAAAAGGTCAGGCTCCCCGTACAATGCGCAGGGGAAACGCCGGACCTCGCCCGACAACTAACCCACCGAAATCTGACCAATGGAAAATCATGTACACAAATGTTCACAGTCTGGGAAACAAGATCCCAGACCTGCAGGCAATAATGACAGAGGCTAAACTGGACATAGTAGCCATTAGTGAGACATGGTTTACCAGTAACCACCCTTGGAAGACTTCAGTACCTGGCTATGTACTGTTCAAAGAGCCGAGGTGCAAAAAGGGGGGGGGGGTGGAGTGGCCCTTAATGTCAATGAAAATATCAAAGCTACAGAAATTCAGAATACACATTAGGAGCCAGAAGAACTGTGGGTCACTCTGGAAACAGGAAATGGGACAGGCATACGAACTGGGGTTGTGTACAGGCCTCCAGACCAGGGGGAGGACATAGACACGTTACTGTTAGAAGATATACAAAACATGACAGCTAAAGAGGAGGTTCTGATAATGGGAGACTTCAACGTGCCAGATACAGATTGGTCAATACCAGCAGGGACATCTGCCAGAACTAGACACATGATGGATTCCCTGCAGCGGGAGGGCCTCAAACAACTGGTACAACAACCCACAAGAGACAGAGCTATCCTAGATCTAGTACTGACTAACAGGGACTGACTAACAGGGAAAGGATTACATATCTCCAGGTAGAAGGTCACCTGGGGGCCAGTGACCATCACATGGTATGGTTCAATTTGGCCACTAGAACAAAATCATCCCATTCCAAGGCAGAAATATGAGACTTCAGAGTAGCTGTCTTTGATAAGATGGTCAACAGAGTTAAGCTAGCCCTGGCAAAAAGAAATACAGGTGAGGGGGTACAGGCAAAGTGGGCAAGCATTAAAGAGGCAATACTTGAAGCAACATCCCAATGTGTTAATGAGAAAAGGAATTGCTAAAGAAGAAGGAAACCACTTTGGTTCTCAAACACACTAGCACAAAAGGTCAGAGCCAAAAGGCTGGCCTTCAGGAAATATAAGGGAACGCAGCAGGATGAAGATAGGGAGGCATACCACACTTTCCTATGGGAAGCAGGTAAAGGCCCAAACAGAGGAAACACTAGCACAAACAGTAAAAGAAGGTGACAAGACTTTCTATAGATATATTAGTGAAAGGAGAAAGTCCAGAGGGGGCATTGCTAAGATCAAATGGGATAAGGGGGCGTGTGAGGAGGAGAACCATGTAAAAGCATCTATCCTAAATAGATACTTCTGCTCAGTATTTACTGAAGAGAAAGTAGGGCAGGGCCCACAACTCTGCACCATGGACACGGAGAGGGGAAGGAGGTATGCACTAGTCCCTTCACAAAGGAAAGGGACCTACAAGAGCTCGATAAGCTCAAGGTGGACAAGGCAATGGGACCTGATGGCATACATCCCAGGGTACTAAAGAAGCTAAGGGTCAAACTAGCAGAGCCATTATCAGAACTGTTTATTGAGTCTCTGAGCACAGGAGATGTCCCAGAAAACTGGAGAAGGGCTCATGTGATCCTGCTCCACAAGAGTGGTAGCAGGGAGGAGGCAGGGAACTACAGACCAGGCAAGCTTACCTCAGTAGTGGGCAAGATTATGGAGCTGCTCCGTAAGGAAAGGATAGTGCAACACCTGGAATCCATAGGAGCACAGGATTCAAGACAGCATGGGTTTACAAAAGGAAGGTCCTGTCAAACTAATCTCATAGATTTCTTTGACTGGGTAACCAGAGTGGTGGACCAAGGGGGAGTAGTTGATGTTGCCTACCTTGACTTCAGCAAAGCTTTCGATACTGTTCCACATAGAAGATTGATGAATAAAGCTGGGTAGGCTCAGGGTGGGTCAGACGGCCAACTGGGTGGCAAACTGGTTGATGGGCAGAAAACAGAAAGTGGTGGTAAATGGTATACAGTCAGAAGAGATGTAAGTCACAAGTGGGGTACCTCAGGGATCAGTCCTGGGGCCAGTCCTCTTCAATATCTTCATCAGTGACATTGTAGATGGACTGGAGGGTAAGGTTTGTCTATTTGCAGATGACACCAAGATCTGCAACAGAGTAGATGATCCAGATGGGGTGGGCAGAATGAGAAGAGATCTGGATAAACTAGCAAAATGGTTGGAAGAGTGGCAACTGGGGTTTAACGCAAAGAAGTGCAAGATCATGCAAATAGGGAAGAGAAACCCTGAAGCCACCTTTAGGCTGGGAGGGGAGTTGCTAGCAGTCACAAGGGAAGAAAGAAACTTGGGCATCATCATCACTGATGACCTAAAATCATCTGAGCAGACCACTAAAGCAGTAGGTAAGACTAAAGGGAAGTTGGGATGTATTAATAGTGGTATCACAAGTCATAAGAGTGAGGTAATAATCCTGTTTTACAAGACACTGGTTAGGCCCCATCTGGAGTACTGTGTGCAGTACTGGAGGCCGCACTTGCACAAAGACATTAACAAAATAGAGGCAGTCCAGAGAAGAGCAACCAAAATGGTGCAGGTTCTGCGTCAGAAAATATATAAGGACAGATTAATGGAGCTCAATATGTATACCTTAGAGCACAGTGTCAGTGGTTCAGTAGGTAGCACACTCACCTCTGAGGCCGGGAAATCAGAGGGCTGTGGGTTCAGTTCCCACATCTGGCACTTGGGTTAATAATCCAATACTGACACTGTAGTGCAGCATGAGGGGGGGTGCTGCACTTCTGAGGTGCCGTCTTTCGGGTGAGATGTTAAACCGAGGTCCCATCTGCCTGGATTGGTGGTAGTTCAGGTGGATGCTAAAGATCTCATGGCAGTTATTGAAAAAGATTAGGGGAATTTCTCCGGTGTCCTGGCCAAATTTCTCCCATTCACTAAACATACCACCAACAGCTTAATCTGGTTCCATTTCAGTTGCTTAATCTGGTTCAATTTCAGTCGCTTACCATCTGTATCCCCACTCCCCCCAGTCACCCCTGAAAAAGGGACTTCTAGGCCCAGTGGACTTACCGGGTCAATAAAATTCAATAAATAAATAAGGAGGGAGAGAGGTGATATGATCAAAACATTCAAACATCTTAAGGGCATTAACAAGGTGAAAAAGTCTGAAGTTTCAATATATGAAAAATAGCAGGACAAGAGGACACAGCATGAGACTATAGAGAGGCCGATTAAGGGGTAATGTAAGAAAGTTATTTTTCACAGAAAGGGTGGTGGATGCATGGAATGGCCTACCTCAGGAAGCGGTGGATATGAATACAGTGCAGGGCTTCAAACAGGCATGGGATAGGCATAAGGGAGCAATACAGATGCGTATGAATAAATAGGCCATTGACAGAGTAAAGACCTGTGACACATTCATACGGTAGAAAAAATGAGCAGACTGGATGGGCCTTGCGGTCCTTATCTGCCGTCAACTTCTACGTTTCTATGAGAGGGCTCTTGCAGTAGGTATTAGCAGAGAAGACTAAGCCACCAGGCACTAGGACCACATGGAAAACTTTTAGCTAGCAGTGTCTGGCGGGTACCCTTGTGTTCTGCCAAGGCTCATTAGCCCAACACTGACCTGCCCGGGCAGTATTCCCTGACAGGTTCAGTATCCAGACAGTGAGTATCCCGGCATTAGAAATCCTGATGGACGTTTACAGGGGTAAGATAGCAGATGTGATGGCTTGCTACCTTACCTGTCCATGGGACTGAAACCCTGGAGGAATCAGTAGGTTGGCCGAGCTGCCCTGGTAATGTTGAAGACACCACTGGTGGCTCTGCCGGCATGCTGTGGAGGTGTGGGTTCTATCCGTGCTGTGGGCAATAAAACTTTTATTACGCATACCCCCGTAACTAATTTTTATAACTCAGGTCCACTCCCCTCAGAGTTAGTTATTTTAGTTATGGGGGTGTGGTTGGCAGAGCCCCGCCCCGGAGGTTCAGGCGAAGCCCCTGATTTACTGCGTTTTTCAATCAGATGCCGAAATCGTATTTTCAGGCATCTGATTGATCGGCAGGATAGTTCGGGGCCAGTGGGGTTGGTATCCGAGACTCAGGATACTGAGTTTAGTGATAACATAGTATATCCATCTGGTGGGGGACCGCCCACCTAATGTCACATGACTGATGTCAGTGTGGTGCTATATTGTGAGCGGTCCCCACACCAGCCCTCCAGTTCTTTCCTGCTGTCGACCTGCGAACATTGGACCTCACGGACAACAATGCCTCTGTCAGTGCCATTTTGGATTCTTCTCATTTATTACTCGTTTACTTACTTTTTCTCATACAGTGTTAGTGTTTTTTCACATAGTGCATGTCGTCTCTGACACCTCCCAATTCACATAAAAATAAGTGCAAATTCTGTGGGACTCAGCTCCCTCACAAAGAAGGCCATTCCCTCTGCCTCTTCTGCCTGGGCCCAGAGCACAAGACTGAGGACTGTGAGGCCTGCCGAGGCCTTAACCAGGCCACAAAGAAACACCGTCAGCAGACCTTGAAAGTCCATTTACTAAAATTTAAAATGGCATTCATGGAGAAGGAGCTGAAGAAGTTCAGGAGCTTTTCCTCTTCCCCAGAGGGCCATTGCAAGAAGAAGCCGGACAAGGAGAAACATCGGGACCGGGAATGGTCTCCATCTCATCAGCGGCCCCCTCCTGGAGCCACAGACATGGGGGGATTCCTTCCTGGGGGGGGGTTACCTCCAGCCAAGGCCTCCTCTGCTGACATGGAGCAACCGTTGGCTCCTCTATCAGGACCGATTTAGGTTCTGATGGGAGTCTCTGGGGTAAAGAAGACACTCACTACCCTTAGACTTCTCAAGATTACGGGGTCTACTGTGAGTAGTACTGCTAGTAAGTTTACCGTCGGCTACTCCAGTGATCACATGGTCCTGGCTGAAAAGCAGCACATTGACTCCTCTGATGTTCGCCATGCCCCAATTCCTCCGGCAGGCCCCGACAACAGGCCTGATGGTGAGGAACCTGACCAGCTGCTGCCTGAGCCATGGCTGATCCTGGAGGGTCCTTCCCCTTGAGATTCTCTCCCACCACCTGTCAAAGTGGGTCCTCTTGTTTCCCCACTGCTGCGGGATCTGGAGGAGGGAGACTGACTGCTGTCAGGCACTATCCCACTGCCGATGCTGGATCACCCGATGCCTGGGTCACCGCCAGACCCAACAAAGGTAATACTGGTCCCACAAGACCCTCTGGGTACACCAGCCACTCCTAAGGGCCAATTAGACAGGCTATTGGGCCCTCCTTTAGGCCCTCTGGACCCACTGTCAAGCCCCTCACTGGGCCCCTCGGCTTCTCCATTGGATCCTTCACCAGGCCCAATTGCTCCTCCATCAAGGCTGATGCCGGGCCCCTCAACCACTCCACCAAGCTACCCGACACCCGACTATCCAGTGCCGCAATACCCTCCAGGACACCTGAGTCTGGGCTACCTGATGCCGGGTTTTCCACCCTACCCATCACCGGGTTATCCTCCGATGGGGTACCCATCACCTTATTATCAGGTGATAGGCTATCCAACAGCAGGGTATGGGCATCAGCCTCCACCACCTCCTCCTCCACCCCAGCCTCAGGTGGACCTGTAGGCAGTGCTTTGTTCATGGTGGGACGAAGCAAAATCTCAACTCACATCAGAGCTCGAGAAGTGTCAGTCCCCAGTTATTCTGATGTCGATCACCAGGGAACTGACACACAGGCAACCTCCATTGACAGACTCCAGGCCGTTGATGGCAGGTAGCTCTACCGAGCCTTTACCTCAACCAGAGCAGCCCATAGATTTCTTGAGACCCATGGACCTCTTGAAACCAGTGGACATACCTCTACCTAGACTCAGCACTCCCAACAACAGCCCAGCGTTAGAATCTGAGCCTGACTCAGCCCATTCAGGCTTGGACTATGAGTTCCCTTCCCTGGATGAGCTGAAACCGAGGGAATCACCAAAGTCTCCCCATGAGGATTCTTCTTTCATGGAACTCCTCAGAAAGATCCAGACAGCCTATGACTGGCACATGGAGGAAAAAGATCCACAAGACCAGAGGCTCGCAGAGCATCTGGAACTATCGGATCAGTTTCTGACCCTCATCCCACCGTGGATAGGCTCTCATGAGGATTTCGCCTCCACAATATGGAAAAAACCTGCTTCACTGACCCCAGCGGCAAGGAAGGCAGATAGGATATACCAGATGCCAGAAGGGAAGGACCGACCTTAGTGTCCATCCCGAAGGCCAGTCCGGGGATATTAGTGCTGTCCACGACTGCTTGTCAAAACCAAAACACCTCAGTACTTCTCCTCTTGGCAAGGAGTCAAAGGTACTAGATCAGTTTGGAAAGAAGTTCTACTCTTCATCGACCCTGGCCATTAGAGCACTAAATTATGTTGCTCACATGGTAGTCTACAAGAAATCCATTCTGGGTCAGCTAGAATCCAAGCTGGAAAAACTTCTTGACTCAGAGCTCAAGGAAGAAATGGCCAGGATGATGAGGTCAGATAGATCCACCAGCTGATACACACTGAGGGCCGCTTACGACACCATAGATGCCTCCGCAAGGGGAACGGCTATGGCCATCAGCTTACGTTGTCACTCATGACTGTGGATCTCCGACCTGGCACATGAGGTCCAATCAGCCATCCAGGAAGGCCTATTCCAGGGCCCTGTACTTTTTGGAGGGGATGTTAAAGATATTATTACAGGCCTACAGGACAAGGACAAGGCCTTGTGCTCTGTCCAGTTTATGTACAAACCCCCTCAAAAGCCGAAGAGCCTTTTCATTGGCAGCAGTAACGATAGCAAAGGCAACAGCACAACCAACATCAGAACAAACATCGGGAACCCTTGGGAGGCACGGCTTCCCTGGCTAAAGCCCATAGAGCCTCAGGAACCATGCCCTCTACCCTTCCCACTGCCTCCTGATTTGCTCCAACCCCTCCCACCTCCAGACCTAGTTCTAGAGGAACCGGTAGGAGGCAGATTTGCAAACCACCTACCGGGCTGGGAGGCAATCACAGCAGACTCGTGGGTACTTCAATTTGTAGTCAAAGGGCACCCAATACAGTTTATGGTGGGGGGACACCGGAGCATCCTTCAGATCCCTCTTTTCATCCTTCGAGTCACGTCCATTTGGTCAGAGAGGAAATCGACTCTTTGCTGCAAAAAGCAGCGATAGAACCCATTCCCCAGAGTCAGATGGGCTGGGTATACTACTCATTCTTCTTCCTAGTCCCCAAGAAGATGGGCAACCTCAGATCATTACTGGACCTCAGCAGTCTGAATTTATTTGTAGAGTACAAGAGGTTCCAAATGGTATCCCTGCCGGGTCCTCTTCCCTTACTGCATCAGGGACATTGGCTCTGTGCTCTGGATATGCAGGATGCATACCTGCATATCACCATTTTCCCATCCCACCACTGATTTCTCAGATTCTCTTTTCAGGGGGAACATTTTCAATTCAAAGCTCTCCCTTTAGGCCTGTCATTAGCACCCAGAGTGTTCACAAAGTGCCTAGCAGTGGTTGCTGCGGCTTACGCAGGGAGGGCATTCATGTGTTCCCCTACCTCACCAACTGGCTTCTTTCATCCTCCATTGAGGGACAGCCTATTCAGGTCCCTATCCAGTACCCTGGACCTTTTCCAGCAGGTGGGCATTTCGGTCAATTATCCCAAATCCCACCTTATCCCTTCCCAATGCCTCCAATTAATTGGAGCAGTGTTGGATACAGTCCAGGGGAGAGCCTTCCTCCTGCCAGACAGAGCAGAGACTCTCCATTGACAAGAACATCTAGTGGCTTCCCAGAGGCGCACCTCCACAAGGTCGATCCTTCGCCTGCTGGGTCTTATGGCAGCTGCCATTCCGACTGTACATCTGGCCAGATTCCATATGCGGGTCACGCAATGGACTCTAAGAGTACTGTGGGATCAGAGATCAGATGACCTGGATCACATGATCCTGGTCTCCAATCCAATGACTGGGGACCTCTTGTGGTGGCAGAACATGGACAACCTTCGAAAAGGTGTCACTTTCCAGCCCCCTCCTCCCTCCCAGACCCTGACGATGGACACCTCAGGACTGGGATGGGGAGCCCATTTAGGATTCCACAAGAGCCAAGGTTCTTGGACTCAGAGTGAACTTTCACAACATATCAGTGTACTGGAGATGACAGCAGTGCTATATGCCCTACAGGCATTCCAGCACCTCCTCCAGCCAGGATCACTCATGGTCCAGACAAACAACATGTGCTTTGTCTGGTACATAAACAAACAAGGGGGCACTCACTCGTACCCACTCTGTCATGAAGCTATACGAGTATGGTACTGGGAAGTACAACACAATCTCTCTCCACCTCATGGCAGTGCATGTCCCCAGAGTTCAAAATGTCCTATTTGACACACTCAGCAACACTCAAGCCAGAGCCCACAAGTGGGTCCTTAGATAGTCAGTGGTAGATGAAATATTCACCAGTTGGGGTCAGCTAGACCTTGATCTGTTCGCATCCCCATCCAACACAAAACTATCAACTTTCTGCTCGCTCGCTCCAGGGCGTGGTGTTTTATGGCAAGATGCACTGTCTCTATGCTGGACAGGGAGATTCATGTACGCCTTCCCTCCATTTCCCTTACTACAGAGGGTTTTACTGAAACTACAGGCAGAGAGCACACATGATTCTTGTTGCTCCTTACTGGCCACGTCAGATTTGGTTCTCTCTGCTTCAACAACTGTCAGTGGAACCCCCAGTTCCCCTGCCCATCTGTCAAGCCCTTCTGACTCAGGAACAGGGCACCCTGGACCATCCAGGCCTCCAGTTCCTTCACTTACATGTGTGGCACCTACTGACATAGCTGCCGCTCACTTTGGAGTTTCCTCTAGGGAGGCACTGGTTCTAGTGGAGGCCAGAAAGCCTTCCACTAGATCCACTTACTCAATAAAAGGGTAGAGATTTTCCATATGGGCCACGTCCAAGGAATGTGACCCCTTCTCCTGCCCCGTTCTTCAGGCCTTAGAAAATGTGTTTCACCTCTCTGACCTTGGACTCAGTTACTTGACCCTGAAGGTCCACTTATCTGCCATTTCTGCCTACCACATCCCAGTGGATGGCAAAACCCTGGCTCAGTTGGAAGTATCCAAGACATTCCTAAAAGGGATTCTGCATTTGAAACCGCTAGTCAGGAGCCTTACTCCTCCGTGGGTAAAGCTACCAACAGTCCCTATTTTCCCAGGACAGTGTCTATTTTAGGCAGCATGTCCCAGTGTCCCCACAAGTTTTGCAAAATGTCGCTTTTGTCATGGTTTTTGCTTACTTGTCCCAGTTTTATCTTTTTTTTTTGCTGACTGCTAATCTGTGAATGACAGTTATTTCAGCACCACTGTGGTGCTGTTTGGGCTGAACAGCAGTTTCCAACTTCAATCCCTGTGCCTATGTTGCACTGCAAGCATGTCAGTGGGAGCACAGTATGTTCCTTCCTGTTAGATTAGACTGGGTAGTAGTGCAAACAAGCACATGTGGACATCTACCTGCCAGCAACTGAGAGGGACTCCAGACAGAGAAGAGACCAGCAGCAAGGGACTGAGGTACCCGAACCTAATCAGCTGTAGGGAAGTGTGTGAAAACAATCTAGTGTGGCGGGTGGTGGTGGGAGTCACTGAAGTGAAGTTTGCTCAGCAAATTAGGTGAGTGTAAGCAGGTTGGATGGGACTGTCAGGAGGAGCAATACATGCAGCTCGAATGTCTGAACACAGTTTAACACAGGTTTGCTTATAATGAACTTTCTGTACATCATGGTTTGGAACTTGCTGCAGCAGAATGATGTATTGTTTTAATCTGAATGTTTTCTTCTGGTGTTACTGTGGGGCAGCATGGCTAGAGCGAGCAGCAAAGTTTAATTGATTGTGTGCAGTTTTGTCTGCGGCGGTGCCCGTGGGAGTGACACGGTGGGGGTGGAGTGTCATGGTCCAGATAGAAACATAGAAACATAGACTTTGATGGCAGATAAGGACCACTTGGCCCACCCAGTCTGCCGATTTCCCTACCTACTGGATAAGCTGCAGATTCTAGATAACCAACAGCCTACTTCCTGCAACCCCCCACTATAATTGCCTTATGTCTGTCCCATGCATGTTTGAATTCCCCCACTGTTTTAGACCCAACGACCTTCTCAGAAAGGTGGTTCCCTGAATCCACCACTCTCTCCATGAAAAAAAATTTCCTCACATTACCCTTGAGCCGTCCCCCCTCTCTCTTTAAATTGTGCCCCCTTGTTCTTACACATCTCTTTTTCTAAAAGATGCTACCCTCCTGGACTTTGTTGATTCCCTTAAGGTACTTGAAAGTTTCTATCATGCCCCCCGGCCCTCCTTTCATCAAGAGTATACATATTAAGCTCTCTCAGTCTCTCTTCATATGGTTTCTGCTGCAGACCCTACACCATTTTAGTTGCCCTCCTCTGGACTGCTTCCATCCTGTCTATGTCCTTGCATAGATGAGGTCTCCAAACCTGCACACAGTACTACAGATGGGGTCTCACCAACTGTCTGTATAGAGGGATAACCACTTCCCTTTTTCTACTTGTGATGCCCCTTCCTATGCATCCCAGTATCCCCCTGGCTCTCCTTACCGACTTTTCACATTGCTTCATCATCATCATCAACATCATCAAATCTTTATTTATTCAGGCGAACATCATTGAGCAAGGCTCATTTACAAGATGGACCTGATAAGGTCAAGGTTCAATAGTTGATACACAACAGATACATCATACACTTATATAAGACAGTTATACATACAGGGGAAAATAACGTTTATAAACACAGTGATGTACAATAAATTCACATGATAAAAAATGGTTATAGGAAAGTTAAGCTAATATTTACAGTATGTACAGTATATACATATCCCAGTGGGGGGGCATGGCAGACACTCAACATAATGTAATACTAGGATGGTGAAGGTATTACTGGGTGCCATAAGATGGGGTTTCTGTCTGGAAGGAATATGCCATATATGGTTTGGAAGGGAGATTTGTGAGATGACAATGCTAGCTCTAGTGGTAGCAATTGCATTTCTCTTTGAAGAAGACTGTACAATGCTGTTTAAAGGATGCACATGGAATGATATTGGACAGTTTTAGGGATTTTGTAGGGTGTTCCATGCTATAGCTAGAGAATAGCTGATTGCTGCCCTCCCTAGCCTGGTGCTGAATTTGGGCAATTTGAGCAGGATGATGTTGTTGCTTCTTAGGGCATAGGAGCTAGGAGAGGTCTGGGTGAAGCAGTCCAGGATATAGTTTGGAAGTTTTTTTGACAACACTCTGTAAATCCATAGTGCTGCATTTCTGTTCCTTCTGAGATGAAGGGAAACCCACCCAACTGCAGCATAAAGAGAGCAATGATGAATATTACATGGCAGATCTGTAATGAACCTTATTGCTCTATGATATAAGGTATCCAACTTGTGATGGTAGAAGATGGGGCAGTGGCTATAAAGGAAGTCTGCATAGTCAACAACTGATAGAAAAATGGCCTGGACTAACCTCATCTTTGAGTCTCTGTTTAGGAAGGGTTTTAATCTATAGAGAAGGCCAAGCCTTTGGCGAAGCTTTTTTAACAGTTCTTCTAAATGATGAGTGAAGTCAAGTCTGTTGTCAATCCACACACCTAGGTATTTGAAGTTTTCTACATACTCCAGATTTTCTCCAAGTATAGTGCATAGCTGGGGGAGAATGATTGGAGAGGATGTGCTGGTGGAGCTTTGATTTGTGAACATTTAGTTTTCTTTGCATTTAACAGAAGCTTTTTCTCGAGTAGCTGATATTGTAGCAAGGAGAATTCTGTTTGTAGGATTTCACGAGCAGCTGCAGGTGAAGGGTTGCTGACATACAGAACAGTGTCATCAGCAAAGAGGTGTACAGAGGAATTGGTAAGGGTTGAATCAATGTTATTTATATAAATGGCAAAAAGGATAGGACCCAGAATAGAACCTTGGGGGACTCCTCTTGACAGTGGTTGTAATGGGGATAGGTCACCTTCAGCTTTTACCTGCTGTGACCTACCGGTGAGATAGCATCTGAACCACTTAAGGGAGGATGGATCTAGGCCAATGGAGTACAGGGATGAAAATAGTAGCTCGTGGTCCACAGTATCGAATGCTTTGCTCAGGTCCAGGAATACTGCACAGACATTATTCTTTTTATCTAATTCAGATTGCCAGTCATTTGTGACCTTGGCTAGTGCAGTGATAGTGCTATGCTTGGCCCTGAATCCAGATTGAGCTGGGTTTAGGAGGTTAGCATTGTCAAGATACTCCCTTAACTGATTACTCACTAATTTCTCCAACATCTTAGATAGCACTGGTAGGATGGAAATGGGCCTGTAATTATTAAGATCCATAGGGTCCCCTGATTTTAGAAGAGGAACCACTTGGGCTGTCTTCCACAGTGTGGGAATAGAGCCAGAGTTTAGGGATAGGTTAAAGAGGTGTGTTAGGGGGACTGCAAGTGCATGGCATGCAATCTTTAGAAAGTAGGGGTCCAGAGTCTGCCCCTGCGCTTTTTTTGGTATCCAGTTGCCATAATAGATCCTCTACTTGTTTCAACAGTATAGATTTGAAGCTGAAGGAAGAGTCAACTCTCTGATCACCAGTGTAATGGGAGCTTAATTGTTCCCTCAGCAGGTTAGCTGGAGAGGTGTCAAAGGCAAGCCAGGCGTTGTGAAGTGGTTATTGAAGGCATCCAGAATTTCCATTTTGCCAGTGATAGGGCCATAACAGTTGTGTAATTGAGTTGGAAGGGGGGTGTTAGCGTCCTGCCCCACCATACCCTTGATGGTGCCCCAAAACCTAGCAGGATTATGGTAGGAAGAGTTGAGTTCGGCCAAGTAGAAGGCAGCCTTTGCATCCCTAACTTTCTTGGTGAATCTATTCCTGGCTTTCCTAAAGATCATCCAGTCATTTGCATTCTTGGTTTTTCTTGCCATTTTCCAGAGTTTGTCTCTCTCCAGCAGTGCAGATTTGAGATCAGCTGTAAACCAACGACAGGATTTTTTTTTTATTCGGATACTAGAGATTGGGGCATGGGTGTTAAGGGCATTTATTATAATGTTATTTAGCACCTGCTGAGCTTTTTCAACAGAATGGGCAAGATAAAACTCTTGCCAGTGTGGAGGTAAGCTAGATCATGCAAATATCCTTCAATATTGATGTTTTTCTTGGATCTCCTCATGAGGAATTTTGCAGGGCTTGTTGTTATGCTGGTGGATCTTACCCTGTGATGGGGCAGTGATCACTTATATCGAGAGAAGCACTCCAGCGTGTGTGAATAGATGTGGTTTATTCACTAGCATGATATCAAGTAGTGTGCTATTACTATTCCTTGCATTAATTCTTGTTGGTTCATTAATTAGCTGTGTGAACCCATATGTATCACAGAATGATACCAGAGGTGCAGCTTCCTGGGTAAGCCAGTTGAAATTCAGGTCACCTAGAATAATGACTTCTTCAGTGCTGGGTTTGAGCAGGTTCCCCAGATGGGATAAGAGCTTGTGTTCAGCAGAGGGGGGTCTGTAGCAACCAACTAGCTGAAAAGCTGCTGTATTGGGGAGAGAGACTTTTAGGGATAGGCATTCAAACTCCTTGGGCATAGATGTTGCAGCAATATAGGATACAGCTATACGGATTTGCATATATGGCTACTCCACCTCCCTTGTTTGGCGATCAGCTCTGAATAGCTGGTAGTTAGGTAGGTTAACATCCTTGTCTGCTGTGGTGGGTTTGAGCCATGTCTCAGATACCACAAGAAAGTCTGGCAAGGTATGGGCAACCCAGGCTTGTATCAGTGTGAGTTTTTCAGCAGACTGCATACATTAATATGCAGGAAACTGAGGCCTTTAATTGAGGTTAGGTCTGATGGAGAGGTGATACATTCAGGGGGTCCAGGGTTGATTTCCACTTTACCAATAAAGAGTAATAGAAAGAGCAGGAGTTTCGTGAGGGCTGCCAGTGATAGGGAGAGGGGGCTGTCTTTGGTCCTCCTTCTTTTATTCTGTTGCCACTCTTTTGGGGTGCTCCCTGAGGGTTTAAGAGATTGTGTCGAGACACCAAGTAGCAGTTTGGTGGTTAGGCTTAGGGGGGATCTGTATATCCAGCAGTGGAGCCTTGGTTGAAATACATGTGTGGTGGTATGTGTCTATTTATGGTGATCACACCACTGTAGTCGATGCAGCAATGGTAGAGCATATGTGATGGTTTGAGCGTCAGCCAAAGGGGATGGTTCAGAGAGACTGGGTGGATGGATCACCCTAGTTTGTGTGACAGGGACATCTTCTTTGTGAAACCCCATGGCTGACAGTGAAAGGAGTATCAGAAGTAAACTCCCCATTATGAGAGAGATATTGGTAGTTGGCTATCGGGGAGTAGTGAAGTTGCTGATTGGTTGGATCAGCAAGCCTAAATGCAGCCTGCCACACAGTGAATCAAACAAATGAGCCCACTTATAGCTACCAAAACAGGTTTCAAAATTCCAACAGCCCCAAACAATACCCTGCTAGCCCCTTAATAGTAAGAAAGAAAATGAATAACCTTCTACCAAGTAGAATCCACAAGAAACAATGTAAAACAACAATAAGCTATTGTACTGTAGATCTGATTCTGTCCCCCTTCTAGTTCCTTCTGAGAAGCCAAAGCACTGAGTTCCAAACTCTGTGACTTCCCTTGTGCTGCTTTCAAAACCAAACAGTTCCAAACTCTGTGACTTCCCTCGTGCTGCTTTCAAAATCAGACAGTTCCAAACTCTGTGACTTTTCTTGTGCTGCTTTCAAAATCAGACAGTTCCAAACTCTGTGACTTCCCTTGTGCTGCTTTCAAAATCAGACAGTTCCAAACTCTGTGACTTCCCTTGTGCTGCTTTCAAAATCAAACAGTTCCAAACTCTGTGACTTCCCTTGTGCTGCTTTCAAAATCAGACAGTTCCAGACTCTGTGACTTCCCTTGTGCTGCTTTCAAAATCAGACAGTTCCAAACTCTGTGACATCCCTTGTGCTGCTTTCAAAATCAAACAGTTCCAAACTCTGTGACTTCCCTTGTGCTGCTTTCAAAATCAAACAGTTCCAAACTCTGTGACTTCCCTTGTGCTGCTTTCAAAATCAGACAGTTCCAAACTCTGTGACTTCCCTTGTGCTGCTTTCAAAATCAGACAGTTCCAAACTCTGTGATTTCCCTTGTGCTGCTTTCAAAATCAAACAGTTCCAAACTCTGTGACTTCCCTTGTGCTGCTTTCAAAATCAGACAGTTCCAGACTCTGTGACTTCCCTTGTGCTGCTTTCAAAATCAAACAGTTCCAAACTCTGTGACATCCCTTGTGCTGCTTTCAAAATCAAACAGTTCCAAACTCTGTGACTTCCCTTGTGCTGCTTTCAAAATCAAACAGTTCCAAACTCTATGACTTCCCTTGTGCTGCTTTCAAAATCAGACAGTTCCAAACTCTGTGACTTCCCTTGTGCTGCTTTCAAAATGCTTACCCACATTTAGGTCATCTGATATGACTACCCCCAGGTACCTTTCCATTTTTGTTGTTGTTAGTACCGCCCCTGCTATTGTGTACTCTTCTCCTGGGTTTTGTTTCCCAGGTGCATTACTTTGCATTTCTTTGCATTGAATCTAAGTTGCTATATGTCTGACCATTCCTCCAACCTTGCCAAGTCCCTTCTCATCTTTTCTACCCCCTCTTGTGTATCAACTCTGTTACAGATCTTTGTGTCATCTGCAAAGAGGCATACCTTTCCTCCAGACCTCTGCAATGTCACCTATAAAGATGTTAAAGAGGACTGGACCCAGTACTGAGCCCTGAGGTACTCCACTAGTAACCCCCCTTTCTTCGGAATGTGTTCCATTCACTATTACCTTCTGTGTCCTGTTGTGCAGCCAGTTTGCTACCCAGGCTACCACCCTGGGACCCACTACCAGGCTGGCTAACTTGATTATTAATCTTTTGTGCTGGACTGTGTCAAATGCCTTGCTAAAGTCTAGGTAGGCTATATCCACAGCCCCTCCCTGGTCTATTACTTTGGTCACCCAATCAAAGAAATCAATTAGATTCGTCTGACATGACCTTCCTGCTGTAAATCCATGCTGCTTTGGCTCCTGTGCCCCGCTGGCCTCTAGGTACTCAACAAGTCTTTCTTTCAGAAGTGATTCCATCATTTTCCCTACCACTGAGGTCAAACTTACAGTTCTGTAGTTTTCTGCTTCTGCCTTGCTCCCACTTTTGTGAAGGGGAATCACATCTGCCTTCCTCCAGTCCTCAGGTACCACCTCATTCTGCCATGATTTGTTAAAAAGCATGGTCAGTGGTGTCACTAGGTCCTCCTTTAGTTCTTTTAGGATTCTGGGGTGAATCCCATCAGGCCCATTGCTTTGTCCACCTTGAGTTTTAGGAGTTCTTTCAGGACTCTTTCTTCTGTGAATGGACTGGTGTCAACCCCCATACCCAGAGTGCTTTTATTGTCTGGTTTAGGTAACTCCTCCTCATCTTCTTTGTGAATACTGAGCAAAAGTATTCATTCAGTATCTCTGCCTTTTCACTGTCTCCCTCTGCCCACCTCCCCTCTCCTTTATTAATCTTCACTATCCCTCCCTTAACCTTTCTATGCTCCCTAATGTACCTATAAAAGGTTTTTTCCTCCTTCTTAATTGAGTTGGCTATTTTTTCCTCGGTTTGGGCCTTTGCTATTCTGACTGCCTTCCCCACTTCTTTCTGCTTTAATTGATACAGTTCCCTGTCGTGCTCCTTCTGTGATTCCTTATACTTTTTGAATGCAGCCTTTTTCTCCTTAACTATCCCTGCCACCTCTTTTGAGAACCATAGTGTTTTTTTACTCCACTTTGTGTTCTTTATTTGTTTCACACAAAGGCTTGCTGCCTCTATGATGCCAGTTTTGAATTTTCTCCATTGTTCTCCCACCCCTCCTTTTTGGCCATTTGCTAGTGCATTCTTCAGGTATTCACCCATTTTGCCACAGTCAGTCCTTCTAAAGTCCAGTATCCTTGTTTTTGTATAGCTTATCTCCATGATTGTGCTCATTGTGAAGCACGCTGAGCAATGGTCGCTTGTTCCCCAGATGTCTGACTTCTAAATTTGTGATCCTTTCTCCATTTGAGAGTACCAGGTCTAGTATTGCTCCCTCCCTAGTAGGTTCCAACACTAGCTGTCTAAGACCTGCCCCCTGCAGGGCATCAAGAATGACCCTGCTCTTGGATGTGGCTGCAGTACATGTCATCCAGTTAACATCTGGCATATTCAGGTCCCCCATCAACAGCATCTCCCCTTTTTCAGCCATTTTGAGAATGTCCTCTATCATTTTCTTGTCCATTTCCTACTCTTGAGATGGGGGTCTGTATACAACCCCTGTGCGGATTGTGATGCCATTCCCTGTCTCCAAGGTGACCCAGAGTGCCTCTTGTCCTCCACCTTTACTTTTTAGTTCTGTAGCTTTCATCCCTTCCCTTATGTATAGAGCTACTCCACCTCCTCTTTTACTTTCCCTGTCCCTTCTGTAGATTGTGTACCCTGGTATGTTGACATCTCAGTCATGGTTCTCTGTGTACCATGTTTCCATGACTGCCACGATATCCAATTGTTCATCTTCCATCAGGACTACTAGCTCAGGAAGCTTGTTTCCCAGACTACGGGCACTGGTACTCATTGCCCTCCATTTAATGTTGGCTTTATCCTTTTTCCCCCCATCCCTGCTCTTATTGCCTTTGTCTATTTTTCCATTTACCCCTGTCCTGCCCTGTGCTGAGCTCTGTACCTCAGTGTTTACCTTACTACCTGCCATGTTTTTTGGGGGGAGGCTTGAAATTTTCTGCCTCTTATCAGCACCTCCCCCCTTGGCTAGTTTAAAAACTTGCCAAGGAAGCATTTAAACCTGTCACCTAGGGAGCCTGGTTCCCTTCGTGGACAGATGCAGACCATCATGCCAGTATAGACCGTTATCTCTCCAGGTGGACCCCCAGTCCCCAATGAGGCCAAAGCCCTGTGCTCTGCACCAGTTTTTCAACCATTCATTAAACTGCATGGTGTGCAGTACCCTAGCCTCACCCCTGCCATGGACTGGCAGCACCTCTGAGAAGGTTACCGTGTGTGCTACCCATCTGAGGCTCCTCCCCAACTCCACAAATTCATTCTGCACTGCACTGATCCCATGCCTAGCTAATTTATTTGTCCCAAGGTGGACAATGATATCTAGCTCTCTCTCTCCTGTGATGCTGCTTCTGCAATCCTAAGGATTCGCCTCCTATCCCTCCAAGCCATGGCACCAGGTAGGCACCTTACTTCCTTCTCCTCTCCCTTCCCCAGTTTTACCCCCTAACAATTGAGTCTCCCATCAGAAGCTGTTTCCTTCCCCTGTGGTGTCCCTTGCCACCCTTTTGTGGGTCTTCCTTGTGGATGTCCTCAGCATTCTTCTGGGTCTCCACTGAGGGTGCCATCATAGAGGAACCTTGCTCTGCCAGAATGGCATATGATTTGTGTAGAGGTACAACTAAGGGGCTTCACCTCTGGTCTACCACCCGCACCCTCCCAGAACCCACTGTGGTCCAACTGCTCTTCATACATGGCAACCTCTGAGGCAGTGGTTGTGTCAGTGGTGCTCTTTGGGTGGGGGAGGCCTCCTTAGTCTTTGCTAGTTCAGCCTGGAGGTGGGCAACCTCCCCCTCAGAGCTGACAGTTGCCTGCAAATAGGACAGCACTGCAGTTTCCAGAATGTCTCCTGGAATACTGCTGCCCCACAGCCAGTGCATTGCACCACTCCCCACATGTCCCTCTCCCTTATGATATACAGTATGTAATATATGTATATTCATATATATTTTTTATTATTATTTGTGGTGTGTACCTACCCTTTATGCACTGTGCTGGGTTATTAAGAATGACAGTTCTGCCCCAAGACCTGTTGAGGAAGTGATGTCAGAACTTTGGCTATAAAGGAAATGCCACGCCTGGGGTGTGGGGAAGGGTGGGTGGGTGGGTAGTCCACAGCTACTGGTGACTGTTAGAAACAATCAAATACACTACTGCTCCACCACCCTGGTGAGTACTGCCCTTTATAGTAATTCAACTAACACCACAATTTACTAGACCACTGCTCCTACACAAACTACTCTACTGAGTCCAGGGATAAAAATGAACTCACTCCTCAGCCAGCAGGACACTTTTAAAATGTTGCAAAAATATCCTTCCAAATCCTAGGTCTCAGACCCAGGAATCCAGCAAATTCAGTTGTATCTCACTCCCTCTGGTTATAAAATTACTACACTTTTAATGGAATCCTGCAATTCTCTGCTTAACGCCAATAAGGAAAAAAAAAATGAAACTTTTTGTAGAAAGCGTAGCTCCCCTTCTTAACAAGTCTCCAACAATATTATGCCTTACCAGGTTTCCAGGTCCTAAAATGGAGTTATAGTTTGTTCTTTGCAGTGTAGCAATGTTCTCAGCTTCCAACAAACAAATCAAAGTCAGTCAGACATGGACCGTTCCAGTTTAAGGCCTCAGAAAGTTGATAGCTTTGACCCTGAGACCTGAACTTCATTTTGGAAAAACTCACACTGTCTCCATTTGAACCAGCTGCAAGTTGTGACATGTGCTACCTTTCGTGGAAAGCGCTCTTTTTAGTTGCCATTACTTTGGCTTGAAGAATTTCGAGCTTCAGGCCTTGATGTGTAAGGTAAGGAGCCTTATTTGATTTTTCACAGAGACTGGGTGACTCTGTGAACTAATCCTAAGTTCTTACCTTAGGTGGTTTTAGAGTCCACCTTAAATCAGACCATTCAGTTGCCAGTGTACTAGTCTGAGCATTCCAATCGGGGTGAAGCAATTCTACATATTCTCGATGTACATAGAATTCTTCGTTACTATACTAACAGAACAAAGCCAGCCCAAAAGAGAGGGTGCTGCAGTTTCAAAACAGTGTTTCTCCAAATGGTTGGCAAACTGCATTACCTTTTATCAGAAGTATAACAAACCACTTCCGGGGCAAGTCAAAGGGCACTCAACAAGGGGAATGGCTGCCTCAACTGCTTGTTTCAGGAATGTCTCTGCTACAGATACATATGCAGCTGCCACTTGGAATTCTGTCCATGCATTCACCTGTTAGTGTTCCCCATTTTCCCCTAGTCCTCCTGTGCCCCTGTTGGTCCCCGATAAGTCCTTGGTCCTCCTTCAGGCACCCGCATATATATATATATATTTTTTTAAAGAGCAGGGCCAGGGAGCTTGAACCCAGAGCCAGTTGTTTTATGCACCAAGAGTGCATTCTGGCACTCTGTGCATGCGCAGAAGCTCATACTCATTTTGGCCATTTGGTGGCCATTTAGTTTGCCTCTCCAGCGGTCCCAGTCACAGAATAAAGCAAAAGAAGGACTGGAGACCTTAGGTAGACCAGAGAGGCAACAGAGAGGCAAGGAGTGCATTTTTAGTTATCGCTTATCCTACTCAAGTATTTGGGAGCCGCCTCATTAATATTCATGAGGCAGCATGAATAGTTATGAGGAGAACCTGTTTAGCACTGGGACAAAGTGTAGCAGTGCTAGTGACAGGCAGGGAAAAAGAGTAAAAATTAAAAGCCATGGCCAAGTGGGATGGGGTAAAGAAGGGGATGCACACTGCTGGGGCATTTAGTAAATAAAACTGTATATGCTGGCTGCAGAGGCAGTGGGAAGTGGGAGCTTGTATGAATTGGAAAGGGGCTATGTGTTGGCTGCCTAGGGGCATGCTAAAATGGCAACAGCAACAAGCAAGGAGGGACATAAATATGTAGAATGTTACAGTCACTTTACAGGGCACAGGGGCTCCTATGAATGTGTGGGGAAATGAATGAATAAAAGTAAATGGTTTGGCTGCAGGGATAGGTCACACTTGGGAGACTAAGAACTGTGTTGGGACTGCTTATTCTGCAGCCATGCTAGCAGTCATGTGATCACTGCACAGCCAATAAGAGGGCCGGAAATTGCCAGGAGGACTGTGGGACTGCTGAAAGGACTCTTGGGGGGGGGGAATGATACCTGGGAAAGTTTAAGCACCTTTTTCTGCATCCAGTAAGGCATTGAGGGAGCCTCATACATATTCATTTCTGAGAAGGACAGTGGATGCAGCCAGTGGGGAGCTGCCAAAGAGCTCCCAAAAGAGAAGGACTTTGGATTGTTGAGTCAGTCCAGCTGGAGTCCCTCCACAGGGAGGACGGCTCCATCCCTAAGCAGAGAATGGGGTTGCAAGGATGGGAAAGGGCCTGCCTGAGAGCTGCCAGCAATCTGTCTCCCAGGGCTGATTGTGCCTTCCCCATCTACAGAGTAAAGAGGAGGAAGGTTGTTCAGACAGCTCTGCAGAGGAAGAAAGAGAGCTGTAGGATCCTGTTACAGGCTGCTGTGGTAAAAAGTTAAACCACAGTGGTGAAAGTGTTCAGAGAAAAGGTTGATTGGATTTGGGGAAAGGTTCATGGAAATTGACAGTTTTTTTGTGTGAAGAGGATGAAGGGAAGGATCTTCTGTTTTCATCTGCACCACATTGGTGAGACACTGGTGAACAGATATTTGTGTGAGAGAAATGAGAAAAAGGAACAAGCATTTGTCAATGCCGAATGTGTGCTTGCTGATATTAGCACTGGACATGCAGGAGTTAGAAAGATGCAGAATAGGAATGGCAGTAAAGTACTGAATTCACACCAACCCCACCTCCACCCGCAGAGATGGACAAGCATTGGGGTGTGCCTTTAGGTCATCGTCCATAATGCTCATGGCATTTCACCTCACCCTATCCTGCAGACACCGACAAGTGTTGAGGTGTACCTTGGGGTGTTCGGCTTTACAGTCATCCCATTTCATAAGAACAAATGTTGAAAAGGGTGCAGTATAGAAGAATGGGGTGAACACTGGGGCTGAAGAGTCTAGGGCACATCTCGATGCCTGTCACTAGCTTCAGGGTGGGAATGGGGGTGGAATGGTGTGAGCATTACAGCCGGCAATCCAAAGGCACACCCCTGACACCTATCAGTCTGTACAGGGTGGGACGTTATGGTTAGAAACTCTAATGCCCTGGGTGTTTGTTGGTATTTGCACAATAAATTTTCAAAATGGCCTTTTTGTGATCCCTCCCCTACCTCACGAAAGCATTTGGGGCCTCTGCTCACGAACAGTGGCACTGTGATTTTATTAATCTGTCCCGGATGTTGATTTCCCACAGTGACTGGGCCATTCTACGCCAGATGTGCAAAAACACAGTTCAAGCAGGATGTGAAAAATGGCAGCTGTACCATTCATTTGGAGGTGTGAAGAGATGGCAATGTTGAAAATCTGGAGTGAAAATATTAAAAATGCTCGAACTTACAAGGGTACGTGGAAACTGCTCAATGGATGCTCATAACACAGTCATTTAGTGGAGTTATTTCACCAAATTTTCAACATAGGCATTTTGTAACCTCTGCTCATGAACAGTATCACTATGATTTTCCTAATCTGTCCCGAATGTTGATTTCCCACAGCAACCGTGCCATTGTGCGCCAGACGTGCGAAAACACATTTCGGGCAGGACGTGAAAAATGACAGCTATACTGTTCATAAGGAGGCATGCAAAATTGACAATGCTGAAAATCCTGAGTGAAAATATTACAACTTCTCGAAGTTATGAGTATGCATGGAAACTGCACAACGCATGCTCGCAACATAGTCATTTTATGGACTTTTGTCACCAAATTTTCAACATAGGCATTTTTAGACCTCTGCTCATGAACAGTGTTACTGTGATTTTCTTAATCTGTCCCAAACACTGATTTCCAACAGCGACTGTGCAATGGTGCACCAGAAGTGCGAAAACACATTTCGGCCAGGATGTGAAAAATGACAGCTGTACTGTTCATAAGGAGGAATGAAAAAGTGCTAATGTTAAAAATCTGGAGTGGAAATATTACAAATTCACGAAGTTACCAGTGTGTGTGGAAACTGTGCAATGCATGCTCATAACACAGTCATTGTTTTTGAATTTTTCACCAAATTTGCAACATAGGCTTTTTTGGAGCCCACCTCATGAACAGTGACACTGTCATTCCATTAAGTGGTCCTGAAAGGTGATTCCACGCAGTGACTGTGAAATCACCTTTTGGGACTGAAAAACCAGATGACAGTCACTGAATTCATGAGATGGGGTTACAAGAACCCCATGTTGAAAATTTGGTGCCAGAATTTGCAAAAATAGCCGCGATATCCACAAAAGTTGAAACCCCCCATTTATGCCATTATACAGCTTACCGGCATTTCTTCAGTTCGTGATCAGCTTTGAAGAGTGCAGACGTGTTCCCGCTCCACCGAAGATCGTTGCGCTGGGCTCCGCAGGTAAGTATGGGGTGAGGGTGTGTGTAAAGAGGTGGGGTGTGCGCAGAGGGTGGGTGCGGGTTGGGGGAGGAGGGCACCGCAGACAGCAAGAGACCATTTTCTTGTTTACAAGTTTTTAAAAAATAAACAACGCAGGAAGGTTCTCTTTTGTTACAGGTAGTTTGGCACGCTGGGGTAGGCTCCCAGTGTGTGACCTGGGTGTTTGTTGGGGGGGGTCTGTAGCTGATGGGGATTGGGCACCCTGTCGGTACATAGAGTGTGTGTGGGGGGGTGCATGAGCCGAGGGGACTGGACATCCCTTCAGCACACAACAAATGAGGGGGACATTATGTCAATGGGGATTAGGCTCCCCGTTGGCAAATGAGCATGGAGGGACTTGCCAACAAAGAGTTGAGGCACCCCGTTGGCTTTCATGGGAACTGTGAGAGGCAGACGGCGATGACCACAGCCATTTTTATTTAAAACAAATGGGGACATTATGCCAATAGGATTGGGTTACCCCGTCAGCAAATGAAATGGGAAAGGGGCATGCCGACAGAGGAATTTGGAACCCCATTGGCTTTCATGGGGACTGTGAGAGGCAGACAGAGACAGCTGCCTGCCATGTTTATTGAAATGGGACACCAGACAAGGCAAGCTGTGATTTGCCGCTGGAATCAGGGACTTTCCCAGCAGCAAAAACAACTGATTGTTAAATGATGGGGTGCTCCCTGATTGCAGCGGCGAGTTTATTTCAAGTTGGTGGCATGCTACAATACTGCTGTCATCGACAGCGTGCTACTCCATTGACACCATGGAGACCAGCCCCAAAATGGACTGCTGGCATTGGCCACAACACTGCCGCACCTCCACAACTCGCTACTACAGCAAGCTGCTGCAATATGTTTATTGCGCATGTGCGCAAGCAAACACAAAAGGTTCTGTCCAACCCTGGAAGAGACAAAGTGTCTAAAGGGAAAAGGGAAGGACAGAAGGCTTAGGAAAAGGTTTTGCAGAATTGAAAAATGAATAATGGAAAATGGACTGCTTTTGTGCTGCAGAGCGTGAAGAGAGAGCCTCTTCAGAAATTATCTGCACCTTCATGGTGAGAGAAATATTTGTTTTGCAGCAGAGGCACTGAGAAGTCCTGGATAAATAATATATATAGGAGGGAGAGGGAGAGGGGGAGAGAGAGAGAGAGAGAGAGATGATGTTGAGAGACTCTGAACACAGAAGGATGGGCAGGTGCCTTCCGGGCCAGGTATCTGCTGTCTGCTCCTGAAACACAGCTGAGAAAAGAGACTATTGTTGTGAACCTGGAGTTCAAACTCTGTTGTTGCCACCAGAGCCTAACAGTCAGGAGAGTAACAGATATTGCTTTGGTTACACACCGTGGCTGTTTATCAAGAGAAAGGAGAATGATCTGAATCTCCCATCCTAATCTCAGAGCCAGGTGAGGAACTTGTTAACTCCCATCAAGTGGAGCCTGCTGGCTACCGGGGACCATGGGTTTATACATGAGTGCTAGGGCACTCTGACCTGTGAAGGAGCTGGGATGTGGGTCTACTTCTTGGTCTGGACCCTCTGTAGCTGGTGGGCCTTGTGCCAGTGCTCTGCAGTGGGCCTCAATAGGCCAAAGGGGACAAGCTGTGAGACTTTCAATCAAGCTGATCATCCAAGCTGCAGCTTCCTGTTTTCCCCATCTTCAAGCGTGCTCTAGCATTGAATCCCAGATTCTGCTTCTGCAAGCCACCAACCCCAGGACTCCAGTCACATGTGCCACCAGTGGATTGATGTCACAGAACTGTAAGTAAAAGCAGTAATTGCCCTGACCCTGGGGGGTTGCATATAGTTTTGTGCTCAAATATTCCCACTGGCGTAGAAAGGTTTAAAACTAATCAGGAAAGAAATGTAAAAAGTTAAGCTGATTCGTCAAGTGTGCCAACGCCGGCTAACCAGCTGTACCACATGCCTGCAACTACTAGGCTGGGTACCCAGGGACAGAATTTGGGTATTCTTTCTAAACAGGTACCAGTTGGGGGGTCATAGAAACATAGACTTGACAGCAGAAAAGGACTGCTTGGCCCACCCAGTCTGCCCATTTCCCTACCTGTTTGATAAGCTGCAGATCCAAGTTAACCAACAGTCTACTTCTTCCTGCCCTCCACCAGAATTGCCTTATGTCTGTCCCATGCATTCTTGAATTCCCCCTCTTTTTTTACCCCATGACCTCCTCAGGAAGGCCGTTCCATGCGACCACCACCTCTCCATGACAAAATACTTCCTCACATTGCCCCTGAGCAGTCCCTCCTCTATCTTCAAATTGTGCCCCCTTGTTCTTGCACATCTCTTTTTCTGAAAGATGCTACCCTCTTGGACTTTGTTGATTCCCTTGAGGTACTTGAAAGTTTCTATCATGTCCCCCCTCTCCCTCCTTTCCTCGAGGGTATACATATTAAGCTCCTTTATTCTCTCTTTGTATGGCTTCTGGTGTAAACTCTTCACCATTTTAGTTGCCCTCCTCTGGACTGCCTCAATCCTGTTTATGTCTTTGTGGAGATGGGGTCTCCAGACCTGCATGCAGTACTCCAGATGGGGTCTCACCAACTGTCTGTACAGAGGGGTAACAACGTCTTGTTTTCTACTGGTGATGCCTCTCCCTGTGCAACCCAGTATCCCCCCAGCCCTCCTTAATGCCTTCTAACATTGCTTACCTACGTTCAGGTCATCTGATATGACTACCCCCTCAGGTCCCTTTCCATGTTTATTGTTGTTAGTAACTCCCCCACCCCCATCCCCATTGTGTACTCTTCCCGGGTTTTGTTTTCCAGTTGCATTACTTTGCACTTCTTTGCATTGAATCTAAGCTGCCATATGTTTGACCATTCCTCCAACCTTGCCAAGTCCCTTCTCATCCATTCCATCCCCCTTGTGTATCAACCTGCTGCAGATCTTTGTGTCGTCTGCAAAGAGGCATACTTTTCCTTCCAGTCCATCCACAATGTCATTTATAAAGACATTAAAAAGGACCAGTCCCTGAGCACTGAACCCTGCAGTACCCCGCTAGTACCCCCCTTTCTTCGGTGTGGGCTCTGTTTACTATTACCCTCTGTGCCCTGTTGTCCAGCCAATGTTTAACCCAGGCTACCATCCTGGGACTCACTCCCAGGCTGGCTAATTTTTTTTGTTGATGTTTTGTGTGGGACTGTATCAAATGCCTTGCTAAAGTCTAGGTAAGCCATGTCCACAGCCCTTCCCTGGTCTACTGCTTTGGTCACCCAGTCAAAGAACTCTATTAGATTCATCTGACATGACCATCCTGCTGTGAATCCATGCTGCCTTTGGCCCTGTGCTCCACTGGCCTCTAGGTACTGAACAATTCTTCCTTTCAGAAGTAATTCCATCATTTTCCCTACCACTGAGGTCAAACTAAAATATCTGCAGTTTCCTGTGTCTGCTTTGCTCCCACTTTTGTGAAGGGGAATTACATCTGCCCTCCTCCAGTCCTCAGGTACCACACCATCCTCCCATGATTTGTTAAAAAGAGCTGTCAGTGGGTCACTAGTTCTCCCATTAGTTCTTTTAAAATTCTGGGGTGAATTCCATCAGGCCCCATTGCTTTGTCCGTCTTCAGTTTTAGGAAGTTCTCTCAGGACCCTTTCTTCTATGAATGGACTTGTATCGACCCAGCTATCTAGAGTGCTTCTATTGATTGGATCAGGTACCTTCCCCTCCTCTTCTTTTGTGAATACTGAGCAGAAGTATTTGTTCAGTATCCCTGTTTTTTCACTGTCACCCTCTCACCTTTATTAAGCCTCACTATTCCTCCCTTGGTCTTTCTTCGCTCCCTAATGTACCTGTAAAAGGTTTTATCCCCTTCTTAACCAAGTTGGCTATCGTTTCCTTGGTTTGGGCCTTTGCTATTCTGACTGCATTCCCCACTTCCTTCTGCTTTAACTGGTACAGTTTTCTGTCCTGCTCCTTTTGTGTTTCATTATGTAACCCCCCCTGAAAATGGGGGTTCCCAAAAGTCTTCCAGGAGCTTGCCTGAATGCTCCAAGTCTGGGCGGTGTTCGGCGTCTGAGCTGTTTATATGTGGTTCCAAGTGAGTGCTATTTGAGCCTCCATGTACTGTCTCTTTAAGAGCTGTCTGCTTGCAGACTTAATTAGTTTGTATGGGGGGACTGTGTATTTAATCTTGAATCCCATCCGGGCTGCTGTCAATTCACTCCATTTCTGCCATTGCTACATGTGCAGAGGGATCCTTGTTGAAAGATATAACTGTTTGCCAGAAATCATTTAGAGTGACTAAGAAAATGTAGTTTGTCTAACCTGTCTTCATTTCAGCACAAACTGTTTCAGTGTAACTCTTTCATTTTGATCCTGAATAGCTGACTTGGACCAATCAGGATGATAGGAATACCCTAAAATGGAGCCTGTGGAAGAATCGGAACTTGGACTTTCAATTTTGAGCCAGCCACAAGGGGATTGTATAGGCAGTGACTCTGGGAAATGTAGTTTTAACCTTGCCTTTTTCCACCAACAGAGGGAGTCTTATTGTGAGTGACATCTGAACCAGCCGACAGAATGGTGTGGAGCTAAAGGAAATGCCCTGTTCTGTGACTGGAAAGATTAAATCAGTTGTGACTGTGAAGAGAGAAGGAGCTCTGTGCTTCTGCAATGTATAGTTTCACGCAGGAAGTGCGTGTGAGGCATTGAGTTTCAGTCTGCAGCCTTTTTGAGTGCCAGTTTGGATTGAATCTGAGTTGTGAGGAGAAAGAAGCACTAGAAATGTGGAAACTAGGCTCACCTTGTAGAAGACTGGAGAAACTGCTGAATCACGCTCGGTCTGTCAGGAACTAAAGCTGCTGTGTGTGCTTCCGGGTATTTGGCCGTAATTACGATCAGGATCGAGGAGCAGTCTGCCTGGTATAGTACTTTCCTTTTCATATGAATGTGGGTAGTGCTTGTGGGGAATCACTATTTCCAATCCCCAGTGCTGTGTGCTGTGTGTTGAAGCTAGAAGCACACCCCAGATTGGCTCGGACTAAATCCGTTTGCTATCAACTGCAGTGGGGTCCAGTCACTTGGACTTTGTCTCCATGCCTTGTTGTTCTGGCAAGCCAGAAGAACATCCACCATCCGGTTTTCAGCTTGGCTATTGTGAGAACAAGTCAGGGTATTCCCCTGCAGCCTGTTTTCAATCACAAGTGTGTCATCTAATTCTTGTTGTTTCACTGCTTCACGGACTGAGCCATCCGGCTCCAGATTACAATTGGGTGTTGGGCCAACCCTGGGCAACGGACCTGGCTAGCCCCCCCCCCCCAACCTGGGTACCCAGAGTGTGACTTTTCAGCCCCTGTATGTGTGCACAGTGCTGTGACTTAATGCCACCAATTAACCTGATTTCCCTCTCCTGTGTTACTGCCCCCTAAATAAATCAGATTTGTTGTTGTTATGCTGTATACCATCTGTGTCGTTGGTACTTATGGAAACAGTATTGTGTTTTGCTGTGTATGTTGTTTAACCTTATTTTACAGGGGGTCCTCAGAGACTTGCTGCAGAATCAGTCTCAAGGGTAAGTGGTATCTACATGAGTGAACGGTGTGTATACGTGGGGTATTGGGGCTGTAACTCCGGTGTACTGTGTGAGCCACTAGAGGGAATAAAAGGGGGTCTCAGTGTCCCAGAGGACTGTGACCAAGCAAGTCTAACCACTACAAACCCTGACCTCTGGGTGGAGGCACCCGTCATAGGATCTAGACCCCCTCAACCTGTTCGTAGTCAAACAGGCAGGGGGTAGTAGCCCTTGGGATAGCGCCACCTAGGGGTTACACTTATACTTCCTGAATGCTGTCTTTTTCTCCCTTACCTTCCCTGCCTCCTCTTTTGAGAATCATAGTGTTTTTTTTCTTCGTTTTGATTTGTTTATTTGCTTCACACAAAGGCTCGTTGCCTCTGTGATGGCAGTTTTGATTTTTCCCCATTGTTCCTCTACCCCTCCTCCTTGCCCATTTGCTAGTGCTTTTCTGAGGCACTCTCATTTTGCCAAAATCAGCCCTCCTAAAGTCCAAAACCCTCGCTTTTGTATGGCTTGACTCTAAGGCTGTGTTTATCATGAACCATACTGTTTGGTGGCCACTTGTCCTCAGATAGAAACATAGAAACATAGAAGATGATGGCAGATAAGGACCGCAAGGCCCATCCAATCTGTCCACTTTTTCTACCTTATAAATGTGCCATAGGCCTTTACTCTGTCAGGTGGCTACCCACTTCTAAATCTGAGATCCTCTCTCCGTCCCTGTTTGAGAGTACCAGGTCTAAGATTGCTCCCTCCTGAGTGGGTTCCAACACTAGCTGTCTGAGGCATTCCTCCTGTAGGGCATCGAGAATGACCCTGCTCTTGAATGTGGCTGCAGCAGTGGTGCCCCATCAGCAATATCTCCCCCTTTTCTGCCATCCTAAGGATGCCTTCTATCATTTCCTCATGCATTTCCTCCCCTTAAGACAGCGGTCTGTATACAATCCCTGTGCGGATTGTGGTGCCATTTCCTGTCTCCAGGGTGACTCATAGTGCCTCCTCTCGTCCCTGTTTACCCTTTAGTTCCATTGCTTTGATCCCTTCCCTTACATGGTGACCTACTCCTCCTCCTCTTTGAGCCTCCCTGTCCCTTCTATAGATTGTGCACCCTAGTATGTTGACATCCCAGTGATAGTTCTCTGTGTACCATATTTCTGTGACTGCCACGATATCCAGGCATCCTTCTTCCATCAAGGCCACTAGTTCGCGGAGCTTGTTACCCAGACTATGGGAAGTGGCACTTATTGCCCTCCATTTTTTGATGCCTTACCCCTTTTAGACCCATCCCAGTCCTTACTACCTTTGCCTTTTTCCCCATTTACCCCAGTCCTTCTCCCTATGGACTTCTCTACCTACGTGTTTGCCTCACTAACTACCCTGTTTTGTGAGGGGGTTAAGACTTCCCTGCTCCTTTTTAGTGCCTCCCCCGTTGGCTAGTTTAAATGCTTGCCAATGAAGCATTTAAATCTATCACCTAGGATCCTGGTTCCCCTCCCGGATAGATGCAGACCATCGCACCAGTATAGGCCTGTATCCTTCCAGCTGGGCCCCCGGTCTCCAGTGAAGCCAAAACCCTAAGCTCTGAACCATTTTTTCACCCATTCATTTCATCCCATGTTGTGAAGCACCCTAGCCTCACCCATGCCATAGACAGGCAGCCCCTCCGAGAAGGTTACCGTACATGCTACTTGTCCAAGGCCCCCTTCCCAATTCCACAAACTTCTACACTTCTCTGATCCCATTCCCAGAAAGGTCATATGACCCTAGGTGGACAATGACATCCAGCTCCCTCTCCCGTGCTACTGCTCTAGTGATCCTGAGGATTCACTCCTTCTCCCTCCAAGCCATGGTACCGGGAAGGCACCGAACCTCCCTCTCCCCTCCCTCCCCGTTCTATCCTCTTAACAATTGAGTCCCCTACTAAGAGTTGTTTCCTTCCCCTGTAGAGTCCCATGCCACCCTCCTGTGGGTCTCCTTTGTGGAGGTTCCCAGCATCCTCCTTGGTCTCTACTGCGGGTGCCTCCATAAAGGAACCACGCTTCGCCAGAACAGCATATGAATTGTGGAGCTGTACAACTGGCAAGATGCACCTCTTCCACCACCCTCACCTTCCCTGAGCCCACCATGGTCCAACTGCTCCTCCTTCTTGGCAACCTCTGAGGCAGCGGCATCGGCCCTGGTGGTCCCTGAGTGGGAGAGGTGGTCCCCAGAATCCTGGCCAACTCAGTCTGGAGATGAACAACCTCCTCCCTCAGCCCAGAGAGGTGCCTGTAGATGGGACATCGCATCCTCCAGAATGTCTCCCGGAAGACTGTCGCTCCACAGCCTCTGCACTGCGCCTCTCTTATCATGTCTTATTTGTGGCCCCTCTGCTGTTTCTTTGTATGCTTACTCTTTCCTCTTTCTGTTTCCTTTGTCTTGTTTGTTTTTTTCTCCCTACTTTCCTACTGCCTTTGTGCCCTTATAGGTCCTGCCCTTCCTGTTCTGGGACAAGAAGTTTCTGTATTCCTCAATAGTCTCCCTCTTATTTGCTCAGAGTCAGACCTCCAGCAGCTAGGGGAGAGGGAGAGCTACTCTTTTCTTTCAAGGATGATGAAACCTATGTGTCTCAATGATCCTTCCCTTCCTACTGCCAAACAAGGGGAGGGAGAGCTACTCTTTTCCTTCTGGGGTGGTGAGTCTTTCGTGCCTTTGTGATCACTTCCTTCCTGCTCCCAAACAGGACGTTTCTGTTGTCAGTCAAATCCAATGCCTATAAAAGAACTGGCTTAGGGTGGTGCATATTTAATACCAGCAGTTAGCTAGACAGATAGTTGTTGGCTGCGTTGATTAAAATGTGGGTTTCTAAATCTAAAGGGGGAATGATTGTTTGAGAATTAAAATCTTTAAAATGCAAATTAACAATGTTCTGCTTAACCTCTATTCCTCCTTCCTTCCTAGCCCTCCCCATGTAAATAAATGAGAAGTTACTGTTTTGGAAAAGATCTGACTCAAGAGCCTGATTTAGTGAGCATGTTATTACCTGAAGTTAGAAATGCCAAGTATTGAATGTGGGGATATTGGTTAATGCTGTGTGCATGTTTGGGGTGACTGTTTGGGGAGGTTGGTTGGTACAGCATCCCATGGGGCTGTACTGGTAGAAATCTTACCCACTTAAATTGTACTCTGGGTGGAGGCACTGCCATTTTTATTTTATATCTTGGAAAAAGAACCATGTGTAACAGCTATAGGAACCCAGGCCCCTTAACCTGGTTAGTGGCCACCCAGGCAGAGGTAGTAGCCCTCTTTAGGATGATGCCAGGGCTACATTTCTATGCTGACTCACTCTTCACACAGTCAAACTATCTCTATAGGGCACCAACTTCTGTGCTTCCTTAATAAAATTAGACTTGCATGGGAGGCAGTATAGCGCAGTGGTTTAAGACTCTGAGCTGCAAATCTGATGTGCATCTCAATGTTTCTTTACGTAAGCCCTCCTTAAAGGAAGGGCTTGTGTCATTTAGGCACCCCTTTCCTTCTATCCCCCTGCTAAGGGAATTTATTAGAGCTCTGGGGAGCTTACTAGCTGGATACCCCTCAAAGTGGCAGCAGAGGGAGCAGGTTTTTGGAGTATATAAGGAGCAGACAGAAAGTTTGGGATCTTTTCAAGCCTGGGAAGTAGACCTGGGGCTGGAGGAGGGTGGCTGGAGAAGCAGATGTAGGTGGTGAGGACAGGGAGCACAGCGGTCCGCGTGGGCTGGTGGGGGACTCTTTCCCCCAAGAAAGTCCAGACAGTGTTGGCTTCTGTAGCTTCGTGACATCGAGGAGCTGGATTAAAGGAGCTCCTTAGGGGGAGGATGGTTAGCAGGTCTTGCCTCATTGGGGTCAAAAGGAAAGGTAAGTGGCTGTAGGGGCCAGGACAGGTAGGAGCCTGTAGAGATCCCATAATGGGTATTCCCAGGCTGCCAGGACTGTGAGAATGGCGTCAGGGTCCCCACAGGGGGAGTGGCACTCCACCGTACCCAGTGTGGCAGGGTAGCCTGGGGGCAGAGTGGAGCCACGGGGTCTTTTACCCATTATGGGGCCAGCTTGGAGGGGAGGTCCTGGGGTGCTGGTATTTAAGGGCCAGGTGGGTTACAGGTCATTTGGACAGACCTTGAAAGGTGGCCTCTGATTGGAGCTCAAGGCAAGCCCAGGATGTAGCAGAAAGGATGTGGGCATGGGCAGGTACCCCACCCAACCAGAATGGTCATCAGTAAATGGAGCCTGAAACAATCCAGTATCTGTAAAGACAGGTTGTTCGGAAGGGTCTAGGTGGTGGTAGGTCCCAGAAGCTCTACAGTGGCAGGGCAGCCAGTAGCAGGCAGCTTAAGGTTTGGAGCAGGGCTAGGTTTTGAGGCCCTGCACCAGTGAAGCCATGCAGAGAAAGGACTGAGCTGGGGGGAGAAGTGGGTTACAAGGGCCTGGGTTGAAGTACAAAATCTTGGTACCCCTTGAGATTTGGGCCATACCCCAGGGGCCAGGTGGGGAAAGCAGCACACTTTTCTGCGTCAGAAAGAGGGTGTTGACCAGTGCCAGGGAGTGTGAGCGTGGGCAACCCAGGTAGAGAGAGAAAATATTCAGTTTACCAGATGAAGAAAGCCCTGAGCCTGAGGGTTGGTGAGTCAAGAGGTGCCTTGGTTAAATCATCCAAGTAAATATGTAAAAAGAATCCTTGCTTGCACTGCTTGTGAATCCATCAGTTACTGCTCAGAGAATGTTCAGCAGAAGCTTGTAAAAAGTTTGCATAGCCCCATGGAGCTGCTTTGCTTAATTTGGTGAAGTATGTGACCCCTGAATTGCTGGAATCATTTGTAATGCAGGAGCTAAATAAAGAAGCTGGTTGGGAGGAGATCTGTAGTGAAGAGTTTTATTTAGACTGGAAGGGGGGGGCTAATGAAAGGTAGATTTTCCCTTTCCCTTTGCAACTGAATTAATTTCTGTCATAAGCTTTAATTCCAGACAAATGCTCATCTTGCCTTAGATGGGACCAAGGGGAAACTGGGGCTCCAGGAGTCAGGAGTTTGTAGTGTTGATCCTGATTCAGTGCAGCATTCAGGGAGAATCCAGAATGGGGTTGGTGTGTGATCGAGAGTGCAGGTGAATGAAGACTCCATAAGGTAGGCTACAATTTTCCTGCCTTGTTAGGGACTGCACTTGCTTGGGTGATGGTTCTAGCACTTGATGTGACTCTCCCTTGTTATGCCCCCCGAAACATCTGAGAAAGAAGTTATGCCCCTAGATGGGGTGCCAGATGGAGGGCTACACATGGGGGCTGCTCATCTGGGAATCTACCCAAACCGTGAAATGCCTCCAGACCCTGAGCCTTGTGGTCCTGCATGGTGGTGGGCTTCCTGGCCTTGCTGGGCCCTGTGCCGCAGAAAGAATAACTGTGGGGTAGGCCTGGGGCAGGCATAGGCCTCAGCCTGCTTGTGTGGTGTGCTCGTGTGTTCAGCTGGTCATGTGACCCTCAGGCAGGGTTCCAATTGGAGGATAGCCAGAGAAGGAGCTACAGCAACTGCAAACAGAAGCACCATCTTAGACAGATCGGACCGGGAGGAACTGAGAGGGTCAGAAGGCAAGGAGCAGGAGAATAAACCAGCCAGACAGAAAAGGGAAAATCTATTTGTGCATCAGCATTCAGGCAAGTGAACTGTGCTGCCAAATACTGCAAAGGGGACAGCAGGAAGGATTGATCCAGCAAAGTTCCTGGCTGTGAACATTGAGAGTACAGAGCAGAGACTGGAGCAGACATCCACCATGGATTGGTGGTGGATAGCGCCTGGCAGGGATGAAGGAGAATCTGAAGCAACCCCCCCCCCAGGAGAAACCCCTGGCCACAGTTCCTGCCTCACTGCTCTCCTGGCTCTGGAAAGCTAGGGGAAAAGGAAGAGAAAATGAGCAATGTGTGAGGTGGGGGTACAGGGGGGAAGGAGTCGCCAGGTTGTCTGTGTACCAGCGATGTACAGGCATGCTGCCAGTTCCCCATTTGGGGATGTTCCTTCCCAGTTCTACTGGAAGCTCCTTTGTGCCGTAGTCAACAGCTAGTGGGGATTCAGGAGCCTTTAAAAGACTCTGTCTGGGAGAAAGCACCATGCCCAGGTGGACGAAACTAGGAGTGAATCCCCAGATGTTATTATGGAGGCTGTAGAGGAAGAAGGTGCAAGGGTGAAAGTCAAGGGAGAATGTGACGGAGAGCACAGCCATCTGCCCCACTCCCAGCAGCCAGCTACTGACTATCCCAGTGGTAGAGGTTGGGGCAGGGGTCTTAGACAACTGGCAGGACATCCTCCAGGGCCTGACATGTCTCTGCCATGGCTCCTGTCCAGCAGTGGCTCACAGGCCCTGTAGCCCAAGGCAGAGCCACCTCGGGAGCCAAGTTCCGAATTAAGCCCACTGGGTATGGCCCCAAGTTAGATTCTGCACCAGCAGCAGCCTGGGAGAGCACAGGTGATAGAAGGGAGCCAGAAGAGTTTAATGAGGAAAAGTATATTGGCAGCACCTTTCAGTTCCATGACTATTAGGTGGTTAGGGCAATCCCTAGGCCTTACCATCGCCCTGTAATCACCTTGGCAGACAGCACCCCACAGCTCCTGGTATAGGCCAAGACTCTTAGGACCCAGATGGATGGGTTGAACCCTAGTGACCCATCGAATTTTAAGTGTCGACGAGGGATAAGGTTGCCAGTGGGACAAGCCAGAAGGACCAGTGTTAGAGACCTGACAGAATGGAGAAGGCTACACATACAGTATGCCCATTTGAGCTATCCATATGTACCTGAAAGAATATGGGACATCACTGAGGAGATGAGGGAAGAATGGATCTTTAAAGAGGACAGGAAATCATTCCTAACTGGTAGCAATTTATAAAGTTCTTATTCTCAGAAATGATATGCATTCACCTAAATAATCCATATTTAACTCTACTTGAATAAAAAGTAATATAAAAAGCTATATTTTGCATTGTCTTGTTTTTATGGGCAGCATTTTGTTACAGATCTGTCCATGGAACCAATAATTTGGAGTTTCAACTACGTCATGGTTTGTGCACAGCACTGTAAGCTGGGTCCTGATAGGTCAGTAGCTCATAATTAGCATTCTATACACAAATTGTGACATAGTAAAAACTCCATAAAAGTGATTCCATGAAGTGAACTGTAACAGAATGCTGCCCATAAAAACACAACAATGCAAACTACAATTTTACCTATCACTTTTTATTCAGGTACAGTTAAATATGGATACTTTAGGAGAATGCATATTGTTTCTGAGTATAAGAACTTTATAAACAGCTGCCGATTAGCACACATTTCCTGTCCCCTTTAAGGAACAGATGGATCACTTAAATAATCGCCCTGGTAGAGGAGGTGCCCCATCTCAGCAGCTGATACAACAGGCATGGTCGATGAGTCACACAGGGACGTAGTCTGGCTTGACATTGTTCAAACATTTCACATTGCTCCAGGACCTGGCTGGGACACAGAATAAATACTACATTCTGGACCAGGATCCAGAATATTATTTTCCTCAAGTGTGGGAGGCCTGCAATCTAGGTCTTCTGGAATCTTTGGACTTATGAACTGTGCCAGGATAATTGCTCCGCGGAGCAGCCTTATGGTGACTGTATACAGTTATTGCCCAAAAAGGGGAAAAGTTGATCTTTAGAAAATAATTTATAGCAATGTTTCTATTAATAACATTTATCTTTATGTTAACATGTTGGTATGGAAGGAGTTTGAGGTGTGCATGTGTGAGTGAATGTGTGTGTGAGAGGTTTGGTGGACTGTATGCAAAGTAACTTGTTCTACCTTGGTGGGATGTTTTTGGGATATAGCCAGCTGTTTAGAAAACCACCTCATGACTGTTTGCAAATGTTTTAATACTGAAGTTCAATCATTATAACAAATGATTAAGATCATCTCTTTGATGAAGAATAATGAAGGTTTTCTGCTCGTTTAGATTGTCCACTAGCACAGGCAGGTTTTAGATTTTAGGACTGCATTGGGTTAGAGAGGTTGGTTGGGTGGTGCCTATGGCCAGGTATGGGGATTCTATTGCCAGATGGCTGGAGAATGCGCATACCCACTTTGATGGGAGTGGACCATCACTGGACCCGATGCTACCATTCCCAGGAGGAATGATTTTCTTAGTGGGGAAAGAGTACCATCTTATAGGAGAGGCTCTGCTCCCCATTTAGGAACCCCTTTCCCCTCCTACCCCCTCCCCCGAGCTACGGAATTTATTAGAACTCTGAGGGACTTTGGCTGCTGGATACCTTAAGGTGGCAGCAGAGAGCAGGTTTTTGGGAGTATATAAGGGAGCAGACAGGAAGTTTGAGGCCTTTTCCAACCTAAGCAGTAGGCCTGGGGCTGGAGGGGAGTGGCTGGAGGAGCAGATGTAGGCAGTGAGGACGAGGAGAGCTGTGGTCCAGGTGGGCCAGAGGGGAGACCCCCCCAGTTGCAGACAGTGTCCGCTTTTGAAGCATCATGGTGCCGTGGGGCTGGGTTAAAGAAGTTCTATGGGGGAAGGATGGTTAGCAAGTCCTGCATCATTGGGGGTCAGGAAAAGGTAGGCGGCCATAGGGTCCAGGATAGGTAGGAGCCTGTAGAGATCCTGTAATAGGAATTCCAAGGCTGCCAGGGCTGTGAGGATGGTAGCAGGGTCCCCACAGGGGGGAGGGCAGTGGCGGTTCTCCGAACCCAGTGTAGCAGGTGGGCCTGAGGGCAGAATGGAGCCAGGGGGCCTTTCACCCAGTATGGGACCAGATTGGAGGGGAGGTCCTGGGGTACCAGCATATAAGGGCCCGGCAGGTCACAGGTAATTTGGACAGACCTTAGAGGGTGGCCTCTGGTTGGAGTTCAAGGTGTGCCCAGGATGTAGCAAAAGGGATGTGGGCCTGGGCAGGTACCCCCCCAACCAAAATGGTCATCAAGAAGCGGAGCCAGAAGCAATCCAGTATCTGTGAAAGCAGGTTGTTCAGAGGGGCCTAGGTGGTGACAGTTCCCAGGAGCTGTCCCGTGGCTTGGCAGCCAGTAGCAGGGGGCTTAAGGTCTGGAGCAGGGCCAGGTTTTACGAGGTCCTGGGCCAAAATACAAAACCCTGGTGCCCCTTGAATTTTAGGCCATAGCCCGGGGGGGGAAGCAGCAAACTTTCCCACACTGGAGAGAGTGTGTCATCCAGTGCCAGAGAGTGTGAGAGTGGGTAACCCAGGTAGAGAGAGAACAGATTCGGATTACCAGATAAAGAAAGCCCAGAACCTGAGGGTTGGTGAGTCAAGAGGTATTTGGAGAGGTTGTGGGACAACAGATAGACCAGACACCAAACTTCAAGTTCAACACACAATCTCTGTGTGATGTTTATTCAAAATGCAGCAAAAAGCCTTCAGCAATGGCATATCCCTTCTTCAGTACATCAATTTGTAGCAACAGACTATGCAAGTCTTTCCTCAACACTTAGCCAGCACCTACTGACTCGTTGACCTCTGATCTAACTTAGCAGTTGCGATTCAGCCTCCACCCCATGTGGGCCTTGCTTGCATGGGTGGTGGGGGCTCAAATAAATAAAATTAAAAAACACAAGCTAAAGACAAAGAACCTCAATGCAGAAGCACTGAAATATGAGCTACCCCAAAGGGCATTGACAATAAGCCAAGTTTCAAAGAAATACAACATCACACACACTTCCATAATGCAAAGCATCATGGGATATATGCAAATCAACATGAGATTTCAGACTTGTTCAGTTTACAGCAATTTACTTGCATTTTAAATAGCACAACTAGCTCAATTTTTATAATAGTCACCTAGTACTTTTTACCATTATCAAAAACACCTAATGTCATGGTATTTTCAACATTTACTGGCCTCCTAAATGCAAGGTATATACATCAAGGTATTTTATGACATAGTGCTATTAAATACTGAATCCAACAAATGATAAACACAACCTGTTTTATATACGCTTGGAAGTTTCCTCAGTGGTACTGGAGGGAAAATGTTGGAATCACTTGTGAAGGAAAGAACTGTTGAGTACCTAGAGGCCAGTGGGGCACAGGACCCAAGGCAGCATGGATTCACAATGGGAAGGTCATGTCAGACGAATCTAACAGATTTCTTTGACTGGGTGACCGAAGTAGTAGACCAGGGAGGGGCTGTGGACACGGCCTACCTAGATTTTTAGCAAGGCATTTGATACAGTCCCACACAAAAGATTAATACACAAGTTAGCCAGCCTTGGAGTGGGTCCCAAGGTGGTAGCCTGGATAAAAAATTGACTAGACAACAGGACACAAACGGTAGTAGTAAATGGAGCCCACAGTGAAGAAAGGAGGGTTACTAGTGGGGTACTGTGGGGTTCAGTACTGAGACAGGTCCTTTTTAATGTCTTTATAAGTGACATTGCAGAGGAAATGGAAGGAAAAAATATGTCTCTTTGCAGATGACACAGAGATCTGCAACAGGGTTGATACACAAGATGGAGTGAAAAGGATGAGAAGAGACTTGGCAAGGTTGGAGGAATGGTCAAATGTATGGCAGCTCAGATTCAATGCAAGGAAGTGCAAGGTAATGCACCTGGGAAACAAAAACCCAGGGGAAGAGTACACAATGGGGGGGTGAGATACTGACAACAGTAAAAATGGAAAGGGACCTGGGGGTAATTATATCAGATGACCTAAAGGTGGGCAAGCAATGTGAGAAGGCAGTAAGGAAGGCTGGGGGGATACTGGGATGCATAGGGAGAGGCATCAATAGTAGAAAACAGGAAGTTGTTATCCCTCTGTACAGACAGTTGGTGAGACCCCACCTGGAGTACTGTGTGCAGTTCTGGAGATCCCATCTCTGCAAAGACATAGGCAGAGTGGAGGCTATCCAGAGGAGGGCAATCAAAATGGTGCAGGGTCTGCACCAGAAGGCATACGAAGAAAGACTAGAGAGCTTAATATGTATACCCTTGAGGAAAGACGGGAGAGAGGGGACATGATAGAAACTTTCTAGTACCTCAAGGGAATCAACAAAGTCCAAGAGGGTAACATCTTTCAGAAAAAAAGATGTGCAAGAACAAGGGGGCACAATTTGAAGATAGAGGAGGATGGCTCAGAGGTAATTTGAGGAAGTATTTTTTCATCGAGAGGGTTGTGGATGCATGGAACAGCCTCCCTGAGGAGGTTGTGGAATCAAGAACAGTGGGGGAATTCAAGAATGCATGGGACAGACATAAGGCAGTCCTAGTGGGGGAAGGGGGTAGGAGGAAGTAAGCTGTTGGTTAACTAGGATCTGCAACTTATCTGTTAGGTAGGAAAATGGGCAGACTTGGTGGGCCAAGTGGTCCTTATCTGCTATCAAATTCTATGTTTCTATGTAACCTTCCTGTACCAGGACCTGAGAGGTAAAAGGAAACTTAAAGAGGACACTATAGCATAGTCAAGAAAGGGAATGTGGTGCCCATAGGTGGCTAACCATATCGACTAGAAATTGTAAAGGATAGATTAGGCTAAGAAATAGAAGAACTGTTGCAACAGATTTAAGAACAGGTCAGTGCTTAAGCGTGACAGGAGCTCCCTGCCACAAGGTACCTTGTATAAATCATCCAAGTGAATATGTAAAAAGAATCCTTGCTTGCACTGCCTGTGAATCCATCAGTTACTGCTCAAAGAATGACCAGTCGGAGCTTGTAAAAAGTTTGCATGGCCCCATGGAGCTGCTTTGTTTAATTTGGTGAAGTATGTGACCCCTGAATTGCTGGAATCATTTGTAATGCAGGAGATAAATAAAGAAGCTGGTCGGAAGGAGATCTGTAGTGAAGGGTTTTATTTAGACTGGAAAGGGGGACTAATGAACTGTAGATTTTCCCCTTTTCCTTTGCAGCTGAATTAATTCTGTCATAAGCTTTGATTCCAGACAAGTGCTCGTCTTGCCTTAGATGGGACCAAGGGGCACCTGAGGCTCCAGGAGTCAGGAGTTTGCAGTGGAGGTCCTGATCCGGTGCATCATCCGGGGAGAATCACATCGGTAGGTCAGAGCATTTAGCTGATTGTTTTGTGAGGGCACAGTTTAGGCCCAACCCCTTCCCACCCCTCCCCCACCCCTGGAAATAGTTCATTTATACCTGGGGTTCTGACATCATTCTCAAGAGGGCAAGGCACACATCACTGTCATATCCTGTCTAGCACACTGCACTGACAATATAAGCATACACATATATAAATACATATATTTCTATATAACGCACCAATCACACACACACACACACAAAAAAACTAAATAAGGTAAACAGTTATGTGAGGTAGTACAATGTACAATGGCTGTGGGGCAGCAGTCTTCCGGGAGTCTTTCTGGAGGCTGAGATGCTGCCCTGTTTGCAGACAACTATCTGCCCTGAGGGAGAAGTTGCCCATCTTCAGGCCGCACTGGACAGTGCAGGGACCTCCTCCATCCAGGGAGCACCACAGCCACCACCACTACCTCAGAGGTTGCGAAGAAAGCTCAGCAGTTGGACCACAGTGGGCTCAGGAGGTAAGGGTGGTGGAACAGAGGCACACCCAGTCAGTTGTTACACTCCACAATCCATACACCATTCTGGGGAGCATAGTTCCCTATGGATGCACCCGCAGAGGAGACTAAGGAGGGTGCAGACAACTGTCAAGGGATGCCTCAGAAGGAGGCAGAGGGCACCACAGGAAAGAAAGCAGCTCCTGGTGGGGACTCAATTATTAGGGGATAGAACTGGGGGGGCAGGGAAAACTGAAGTAAGGTGCCTGCCTGGTGCCATGGCTTGAGGGACAGGAAGCATCCTTAGGATCACGAGAACAGTTGCATCGGGAGTCTGAGCTGGACATCATTATCCACCTAGGGACAAATGACTTGGCTCATCATGAGATTAGAGCAGTGCAAAGGACTTTGTAGAGTTGGGGAGGGGCTTAAGACAAGTAGCACACACAGTATCCTTCTCAGAGGTGCTGCCTGTCAGTGGCATGAGTGAGGTGAGGGTACTTTGCACCATGCAGTTTAACAAATGGTTGAAAAAATGGTGTGGAGCACAGGGGTTTGGCTTCATTGGGGACTGGGGTTCCACCTGGAGGGACACCAGCCTATACTGGCAGGATGGTCTGCATCTGTCCATGAAGGGAACAAGTCTTTTGGGCAATCGGTTTAAATGCTTCATTGGCAAGCCTTTAAACTAGTCAAGGGAGGAGGCACTGATAAGCAGAAGGAAAATCCCAGCCTCCCCCTACAAAACAGGGTACTAAATGAGAAAAAGACCAAGGTAGAAAGGTCAGTGGGGTTGCCGCTACAGAAGGTAAAGCCATCAAAAAATGGAGAGCAATGAGTACCAATGCCCGTAGTCTGGGTAACAAGCTTCCTGAATTAGTGGCCTTGATGGAGGAGGAAGATCTGGATATTGTGGCAGTCACAGAAACATGGTACACACAGAACCATGACTGGGACGTAAACATACCAGGATACACTACCTACAGGAGGGACAGGGAGGGTAAAAGAGGAGGAGGAGTAGCTCTCTACATAAGAGAAGAAATCAAAGCAAAAGAACAAAAGGGTAAACAGGGAGGAGAAGAAGCACTGTGGGTCAATTTGGAGGCAGGCAATGGCACCACAATCCGCACAGGGGTTGTATACAGACCCCCCTCTCAGGGGGGAGGAAATGGACAAGGAAATGATAGAAAGTATACTTAGAATGGCAGATAAAGGGGAGATATTGCTGATGGGTGATCTGAATATGCCAGATGTTAACTGGAGTGCAGTTGCAGCAGCCACTTCTAAGAGTGGGTTATTCTAGATGCCCTACAGGGGCATGCCTTTAGACAATTAGTATTGAGCCCACTCGAGAGGGAGCAATCTAGACCTGGTTCTCTCAAATGGAGATGAAGAGAGGATCACAGATGTAGAAGTGGTAGCCATCTGGGAACTAGCCGACCATCAACAGTATGGTTCACAATAAACACAGCAATAGAGTCAAGCCATACAAAGACAAAGGTACTGGATTTTAGGAGGGCTGACTTTGCCAAAATGGGTGAGTGCCTAAGGAATGCACTAGCAAATGGGCAGGAAGGAGGTGTGGAAGAACAATGGGGAATAATAAAAACTGCCATCACAGAAGTAACAAGCCTTTGAGTAAAGCAAATAAACAAAACGAAATGAGGTAAGAAACCACTATGGTTCTCAAAGGAAGTGGTAGTGAAGGTTCAAAAGAAAAAGAAAGCATTCAGGAAGTACAAGGAATCACAGAAGGAACAGGACAGAGAACTGTATCAGTTAAAGCAAAAGGAAGCTGGAAAGGCAGTCAGAACAGCAAAGGCCCAAACCGAGGAAAAGATAGCCAACTCAGTTAAGAAGGGGGATAAAACCTTTTATAGGTACATCAGGGAGCAAAGGAAGACCAAGGGAGGGATAGTGAGGCTTAATAAAGGGGAGTGAGGGTGGGCAGAGGGTGACTGTGAAAAGGCAGAGATACTAAACAAATATTTTTGCTCAGTATTTACAAAGGAAGAGGGGAGGTACCTAAAACAAACAGTAGAAACACTCTGGATACAGAAGTTGATACCAGCCCATTTACAGAAGAAAGAGTTCTGAAAGAGCTCTTAAAACTGAAGGTGGACAAAGCAATGGGCCTGATGGGATTCATCCCAGAATTCTAAAAGAACTAGGATAGAACTAGTGACACCACTGACTACCCTCTTTAACAAATCATGGGAGGATGGGGTGGTACCTGAGGACTGGAGGAGGGCAGATGTGATTCCCTTCACAAAAGTGGGAGCAAGGCAGAAGCAGGAAATTACAGACCTGTTAGTTTAACCTCAGTGGTAGGAAAATGATGGAATCACTTCTGAAGGAAATAATTGTTGCATATCTAGAGGCCAGAGGGCACAGGACCCAAGGCAGCATGGATTCACAGCTGGAAGGTCATGCCAGACAAATCTGATAGATTTCTTTGACTGGGTGACCAAAGTAGTTGATCAGGAGGGGCCTGGACATGGCCTACCTAGACTTTAGCAAGGCATTTGACACAGTCCCACACAAGATTAATATACAAGTTAGCCAGCATGGGAGTGGGTCCCAAGATGACAGCCTGGGTAAAGAATTGGCTGGAGAATAGGACACAGAGAGTAATAGTAAATGGAGTCCACTCTGAAAAAGGGGGTTAGCAGTGGAGTACCACAGGGTTCAGTATGGACCGGTCCTCTTCAATGTCTTCAAGTCGACATTGCAGAGGGACTGAAGAAAAGTATGTCTCTTTGCAGATGACACAAAGATCTGCAAGAGTTGATGCACAAGGTGGGGTGGAAAGGATGAGAAGGGACTTGGCAAGGTTAGAGGAATGGTCAAATGTATGGCAGCTTAGATTCAGTGCCAAGAAGTGCAAGGTAATGCACCTGGGAAACAAAAACCCAGGGGAAGAGTACACAATGGGGGGTGAGATACTAACAACAACAAAAATGGAAAGGGACCTGGGGTAGTCATATCAGATGACCTAAAGGTGGGCAAGCAATGTGAGAGGGCAGCAAGGAGGGCTGGGGGGATACTGGGATGCATAGGGAGAGGCATCACCAGTAGAAAACAAGAAGTTATTATCCTTCTGTACAGACAGCTGGTGAGACCACATCTGGAGTAGTGCGTGCAGTTCTGGAGACCCAATCTCCGCAAAGACATAGACAGGATGGAAGCTGTCCAGAGGAGGGCAACTAAAATGGTGCAGGGTCTGCACCGGAAGACATATGAAGAGAGACTAAAGGAGCTTAATATGTATAGCCTCGAGGAAAGGAGGGAGAGGGGGACATGATAGAACTTCAAGTACCTCAAGGAATCAACAAAGTCCAAGAGGTAGCATCTTTCAAAAAGAGGTGTGCAAGAACAAGGGCACAATTTGAAGATAGAAGAGGCGGCTCAGAGGTAATTTAAGGAAGTATTTTTTCACAGAGAGGGTTGTGGATGTATGGAACAGCCTTCCAGAGGAGGTTGTGGAGTCAAAATCAGTGGTGGAATTCAAGCATGCATGGGACAGTCATAAGGCAATTCTAGGGGGTGGGGGTAGGAAGAAGTAGGCTGCTGGTTAACTAGGATCTGCAGCTTTTCCATCAGGTAGGGAAATGGGCAGACTGGGTGTGGCAAGCGGTCCTTATCTGCCATCAAATTCTATGTTTCTATAATACAGAATGGGGTTGGTGTGTGATCAAGAGTACAAGTGAATGCAGACTCCATAAGGTAGGCTACAATTTTCCTGCCTTGTTTGGGACTGCACTTGTTCGGGTGATGGTTCTAGCACTTGATGTGACTCTCCCTTGTTATGCCCCCAGAACATCTGCAAAAGAAGTTATGCCCCTAGACGGGAGCGGGGGTTACATTTGCATATTATTTAATTTAAGGGAGTGCTGAAGGAGGATCCTCAGCAATTAGTTCCTAGTTTATTTTCAATCTGTACTTGCTGCAAGTCATTTCCCAGAAGTCTTTCAACACTGTTTGCAACTTATCAGAGATGGGAAACAGAAAACCTAACAGCAGATGATTCAGTCCATCCATTCTGTACAAGATTCCTACTTACTCCCCATTGGCCTGTGACCAGATGGAGTAGTTACTCCATGTTCCCCTCCCTTGTCTCTGCCAGTTGTCTACCACCACCACCACCGCCCTTCCCTGCATCCTTCCCCTCCCTTCCCCCAGGCATACCTTTCAAGTGTCCCTTATTATGAAGGACATCCCTCATTTTGCCCCTTAAAATTGCTCCGTCCCTCATCCGTCCCTCATGGAAAAGGTGCTGCCCACAAAAAGAATGTTCCGTAAATTCAGACTTTAAAGAACAAATTCATAATATATTCTAAAATACTAAATCAAATATAAATTTTGTACAAGTAAACACTATGGTTTTCACAGTGTTCTGAGCTTCTATCTCTATGTTTGAGGATGTGTCCTTCATTCTGGGTGCCTGCGTCCCTCATTGTAAGTGTCCAGAAATGTCCATGTCCCTCATTTCAGAGACAAAAGGTTGAGAGGTATGCCCCCAGGGACTACCAGTCCCATGAAGTTATGCCAGCCTTCCCTGAAGCTGACAACAGACATCCACCTACACCACATCCCTTGGCAATCCATTCAAGTTTTCCATCACCCTCTCTGAGAAGTAGTGCTTCCTGATATCCCTCTTCTATCTCCTCCTCCACAGTCTTCAACATGACCCTTCATGATTGTTCTGTCTTTCCTTGTGAAGAGAACTCTACTGTCTACTTTGTTCCCCTTTGGAACTTGTAGGTTTCAAACATGTGCCACCTCCTCCTGCTGTCCACCAGCGTGCACATGTTCTGATCCACCAACCTTCCCTCATAAGATTTGCCTGTTGCCCTTGAATCATTTTGGTGACTCTGCATTCCACCACCTTTAGGCTGTCCATGGCCTTTCTCAGATGAGGACTCCAGAAGTTGGCACAGTACCCCAGGTGGAGCCTCACTAAGAACCTGTATAAGGGCAATACTACCCTCCCTCCTCTGACTGTCAACTCCCCTCGCTATATAGCCCAGCATCCTTGTTGCCTTGTTGCATGCTGTGTTGTACTGACTGGAGGTGCTGAGACTTTCTTATGGTAATTCTCAGGTCTCTTTCCTCCATAGTCTTGGCTATCTGGACCCCTCCCATCCAGTAGTCTGTTCCTGTTTTTTTTTTTTTTTCCATTATTCATCAACTTACACTCTTGGCATTGAACTTCTACAGCCAGACATTAGACCATCTTTCCAGCATCTCTAGGTCCTTCCTCTTTACCAAACCCCTTCTGCACTGTCCACCCTGCCACAGAGCTTCATGTCATCTACAAAGAGATATTTTGCTCTGGATTCCTTCCCAAATGTTGCTAAATACTGAATAGAGCAGGACCTAGAACTGACCCCTGTGGCTCCCCACGTGCAACCCCTGTCTACCGATTTGACCCTATTTATCACTACCCGTTTCTTCCCTGCTTACCAACTCCTGATTCACCTGAGTCCTCTTCCTCTACTCCTAGGTCTTCTAACACATTTTTCAGCCTGTGGTGTAGCACTGAATCCAAAGCCTTGCTGAAGCCTAAATATAGCATGTTGAGTACCTGCTCCTAATCCACTGCCCTTGTCACTTAATCAAAAAAAACAGTTTGGTCTGGCACAGTCTACCTGCTGTGGACCCATGCTGCTTGGTGTCCTGCAACCCATGGGATTCCAGGGATTCTACTACCTTTTCTTTGCCCATCATTCCCAGGAGTTTCCAGCACTTCAGGTAAGACTTACTGCCTGTGGTAAATTGAGTCCCCCTGTATCGCTGCTTGTGCAGCGGAACCACACCCACTTATCTCCAGCATTCAGAAATGTCTCCTGTCTCCAGGGAGCACCTGAGCAGATCTGCCAGAGATTGTACCATTTCCAGCCCCAGCTCCTTCAGCACTCTGGGATGTAGACCATTGGACCTGAAGCCTTGCCTAGCCTACCTTTTTCTTTAAATTTAACATGCTTTATTAATTTTCCAAACAAGAAAAGATTAACAAGCCAGTACAAACCATAACAGAACACTAGATCCAAGAAAAAGGCAAACATAGAAACATGATGAAGAAACCCCCCATCGCTACGACCCTCTCACTGCAATTGCTGCTCCTTGAAAAAATATTGTAGTAACCAAGACACAGGTGAAAAGGAAAAAAAAACAGTATAAATAGCAACAATATGGAGATCTAGAAGAAAAATTATAACAAGTTTTTTAAAAAAAGAATCTATACAAGCGGATAAAAATGTTAGAGAGTAACCAAGCATGCAATGATTCCCTTTCTCTAAAAAAGTTGCCGACTGTGCATAACATTAGCTATGTGCAATTCAGCCTTCAAGGCACTAAGGATTTCAGCATACCATTCTGACCAGGATGGGATTTTATCATCCATCCAATGACATAGGAGGACTGCCTTAGCAGCAGCAGTGATTAGGGCAATATAGCCCTTCCTGTATCCTGAGGTTATGCCCTGATAATAACCCAATAAACAAATTTCAAGCAAGAACAGATTGGAAATATTACTGACTGAGCTCTGTGTGAGTGTGTACTGTAAACAGTATGAGCTCAGTGATTGACAGCTGCTGTCATTCACGGAGTGCATAGTATATACAGTACGTGCTCATTCAGAGTTCAGTCGATGGCTGGCCATGGTGGCGAGCAGTGGGCTGTGCCAATCGCTGGCTTGGCTACAGGATGGGGGAGAGAGGTGGTAGGACACTGTTGGGTGGGGGGGATCTGCTAGACAGACCACCAGGTATTTCAGAATTTCACTTAACGGGGGATTGGGGCTGGAGCGGTCAACTAGACCACCAGAGATATATTAATTTTTATAATGGGAGATCGGGGCTTGTGACTACCAGGGATTTTTTAATAATAATTATGGGCAATCGGGGCTTGGAGGGGCCACTAGACTACCATGGAATTTTTAACAATAATGACAGGTGATCGGGGCTTGAGGGGGGCCACTAGACTACCAGGGATTTTATTAAATATTATAACGGGAGATAGGGGCTTGGGGGGGACTACTAAACTACCAGGGATTTTATTAAATATTACAATGGGAGATCGGGGCTGGGGGCAGCAGACTATGGCACATTGCTGCAAAGTGTTCAACTCACCCAAAGGGTGAATTTCTAAGTATCCTTAGGTACTTAGAAATTTGCCCTCTGGGTGAGTTTTGAGAATCCTGATTGAGAAGCTTTGGTAGCCTGCATCTGCTGCACGCCCCTATCGCCTTGCTGTAGCCCAGTTTATGGTGCGCAGGTGGTGCAAGCAGGTGATCCAGGCTGCCTCTGTGAATCGCTCCTGGTGCATCTTTTGATGCAAAGGGCACTTTGCGCCATACCTAGTGGTGCAAGCTCCTTACCCTGCATCAGAAGCATTGAAAATCGAGTCCCAGAGGTCCATCCAGTCTGCCCATATTCCCTATTATCCCTGGCACCTATCCCTGTCCTTTCTGAGGTGAGGACTCCAGAACAGTACACAGTACTCCAGGTGAGGCATCACAGGGATTGGTATAGGGGAAATATTACCTCTTTTCTTCAGCTATCAATACCCCTCCCAATACATCCTAGCATCCTGTTAGCCTTGTTGCACTGGCTCATTTGTTCAGGGGAGTTACTGATGTTAACTCTTAGATTCCATTCCTCTTCTGTAGTGCTAAGACTCAACTCACCCATGCAGTACTCCATCTTGGGGTTCCTTTACCCTAGGTGCATTACCTTGCACCTTTTGTCACTGAATTTAAACTTCCAGACCTTTGACCACCCTTCTAGTTTTTGTAGGTCTCGCTGCATATCCCTTATTCCCTCATCACTATCCACCCTTCCACATAGTTTTGTGTAATCTGCGAAGAGACCCAGCCTGCCCTGGATTTCCTTACCAATGTCACTAATGAACATGTTGAAAAGGACTGGACCCAGAACAGATCCCTGTGGAACCCCGCTCGTAACTTCCATTTCCTCTGATTTAACCCCATTAACCACCACTCTCTGCTGCCTCCCTTCTAGTCAATAACCTACCCAGTTCACTATGGTTTTAGTAGCACCCAGGCCTTCCATCTTTTTGTACAACCTTTTGTGCAGTATTAAATCAAAAGCCTTTCTAAAGATAAAGTACAGCAGATCCACAGGGTGGACTTTGTCCACTTCGGTAGTCACTTAGTCAGAGAAGAAAGTCAGGTTATTCTGACAAGACCTTCCCGCCACAAAACATGTAGTTTAACATCCTGGAGCCAGTTGATAAGTGATTCCATCAGCTTCCACATGGCTGAGGTTAGACTGACAGGCCTGTAGTTCCCTAGTTCCTCCCTATCCCGGAGCTAAGTGAACTGTTGAACAGCCCAGCTAGTGGTTCAGCCAGTTCTGTTAATTCCCTGATCCTAAGGCCCTATCTACAGTATCCTAAGGGCTGCTAGCCCTTTCAGGACCCCTTGCTATTAAGTATCGGCTGCCTTATTTCTGGGACTCCCTTAGCAGCCGCTTCGATGTTGCTTTCTGGCATGGACCCCCAGTCCTTCTTAGTGAATACTGAGCAAAAGCAGTCATTCAGGACAGAGGTCTTTTGTTCATTCTTCTCTGTCACCCTACCCCCTAACTAGCCATGCAATCCCCTCCCTTTTTCCTTTTTATTGATATATCTAAAAAATGTTTTTCCTCCATTCTTGACCCTTTCTGTGATACACAGCTCTGTATCTGCTTTCACTTCTGTGACAATCCTCTTTGCCTCCCTATTTTTCTGTAGATAATCCTCCCTTCCTGCCTCCCCCTGCTTTTCCTTGTATTTATGAAAGGCCTTCTATTTGGCCCCAACCACTTCCCTTATCTTAGCAGAGAACCATAGTGGTCTCTCAAACCTGTTTTTTAGATGCTGTTCTTATGATTGCTTTTGATGCCTCGATGATGGCTCCTTTTATTGCCCTCCACCTCCCCTCCACCCCCCTTATGTTCTCCACTCCTACTAATGTATCCCTGACCAGTTCCCTCAAGCTATCAAACTCCACTCTTCTAAAGTCAAGCACTTCCATTCTTGATTGTGGGTTCCTGGCCTCGAGGGCCAATTCAAACCACACGGAATTGTGGTCGCAGTTCCCTAGTGGCTCCCCTACTCCACAGCACCCACATCTCTGATTTGGTGAACACCACATCGAGGACTGTATTCTGCTTGATAGGTTTCTTAACAAGTTGCACTAGTAGACAGTCTTGGAAGGTGTCCAGTAATGTCTGACTCCTTTCACTCTTGGCCACTGGGACCTCCCAAATGATGTCAGGCAGGTTCAGGTCACCCACCACCATTGCTTCCCCCTTTGCTGCCCCTCTTTTAAGTTCTTCCTAAGGTTCTCTATCCCTTTCCTCTCCTTGCCCTGGAGGCCTATAGAGTACCCCTTAGTGCACTTTCCTGCCTGAGACTGCCATGAGTTACACCTGTACTGACTCAGCTCCCACAGTTTCTGTGTTTTGGCACTTCAAAAAGAATGGCAAAGTTTATGCTTCAACAAAATAGCAATTTTATTTGGTGAATCACCAAGTTAGCCCACTGGTCATCACCTTGCCCTGGTGCTTTGGGTTTAAACAACCCTTCGTCGGGGGGCATGGTGAATGGGAGATGACAATATTACTTTTATAGTGCAAACAGGTAACACATGACCGGTTGATTAATTGTTTAGCGGTAAGACAATAAACACACCTCATGTGATACTTATTTTAATGGTAAAAAGCAGTGCACTTAATTAAACTTAAATCCCAGAACAGATACTGTAATACATTCCCTTTACCTCTATCTTAACAAATCCCCCTTTTTTAACGATTAAACAGTAACTTCAAATTTATGACATTATTCTATTTCTTAGCACATTGCTTTTCACTTATTTCTTTTATCTGGAATAAAATACTGTTATGTAACATACAGTATGATACCTGAAATGGAGGCCAAGTTAGAAACAAGGGTAGAGACAAGGAGCTAGTGCAGTGATCTGGCATCCTCTGTGATTCTCACATACACAAGATCGCCAAAGTGACAAGATTGGAGTTACCAGAGATAACCCTGCAAAAGAGCCAAACATAGAAAGATAATGAGTACACACTAGGGAATTAAAAGAATATAGCTCATATTCATATCTAAACAATTCTATTTCATATCTTTTCTGGACTTTAGAATCAAAATCCCTAATAAGAATCTGCATTCTGCATAGAAACATAGAATTTGATGGCAGATAAGGACTGCTTGGCCCATCCAGTCTGCTCATTTCCCTACCTACTGGATAAGCTGAAGATCCTAGTTAACCAGCAGCCTACTTCTTCCTACCCCAACCCCCTAGAATGGCCTTATGACTGTCCCATGCATGCTTGAATTCCACCATTGAGTTTGACTCCACAACCTACTCTGGAAGGCCGTTCTATGCATCCACAACCCTCTCTGTGAAAAAATACTTCCTTAAATTACCTCTGAGCCATCCCCCATCTTCAAATTGTGCCCTATTGTTCTTGCACACCTCTTTTTTTGAAAGATGCTACCCTCTTGGACTTTGTTGATTCCCTTGAGGTGCTTGAACATTTCTATCATGCCCCCCTCCTTTCCTCAAGGCTATACATATTAAGCTCCTTTCGTCTCTCTTCATATGTCTTCTGGTGCAGACCCTGACCCATTTTAGTTGCCTCCTCTGGACAGCTTCCATCCTGTCTATGTCTTTGCAGAGACTGGGTCTCCAGAACTGCACACAGTACTCCAGATGGGTCTCACCAGCTGTCTGTACAGAGGGATAATAACTTCCTGTTTTCTACTGGCATGCCTCTCCTTATGCATCCCAGTATCCCCCAACCCTCCTTGCTGCCTTCTCTACTATTGTTGCCCAACTTTAGGTCATCTGATATGACTACCCCGTCCCTTTCCATTTTGTTGTTGTTAGTATCTCACCCCCATTGTGTACTCTTCCCCTGGGTTTTGTTTCCCAGGTGCATTGCCCTGCACTTCTTAGCACTGAATCTAAGCTGAAATACATTTGACCATTCCTCTAACCTTGCCAGAGTCCCTTCTCATCCTTTTCACCCCACCCTGTGCATCAACTCTGTTGCAGATCTTTGTGTCATCTGCAAAGAAATACTTTCCTTCCAGTCCCTCTGCAATGTAAAGCATAAAGGCGTTGAGAGGACTCATCACCTGAACCCACGGTGCCCCACTAGTAACCCTCCTTTCTTCTGAGTGAACTCCATTTACTATTACTCTCTGTGTCCTATTCTCCAGCCAATTCTCTACCAGGCTGTCATCCTGGGACCCTCCCAGGCTGGCTAACTTGTATATTAATCTTTTGTGTGGGACTGTGTCAAATGCCTTGCTAGAGTCTAGGTAGGCCATGTCCACAACCCCTCCCTGATCTACTACTTTGGTCACCCAGTCAAATAAATCTATCAGATTCATCTGGCATGACCTTCACGCTGTGAATCCATGCTGCCTAGGGTCCTGTGCCCCTCTGGCCTCTAGGTATGTGACAATTCTTTCCTTCAGAAGTGATTCCATCATTTTCCCTATCACTGAGGTTAAACTAACAGGTCTGTAGTTTCCTGCATCTGCCTGCTCCCACTTTTGTGAAGGGGAATCACATCTGCCCTCCTCCAGTCCTCGGGTACCACCCCATCCTCCCATGATTTGTTAAAAAGGGTAGTCAGTGGTGTCACTAGTTCTACCCTTAGTTCTTTTAGAATTCTGGGATGAATCCCATCAGGCCCCATTGCTTTGTCCACCTTCAGTTTTAAGAGTTCTTTCAGAACCCTTTCTTCTGTAAATGGGCTGACATCAACTTCTGTATCCAGAGTGTTTCTACTGTTCGTTTAGGTACCTCCCTCTTCATTTGTAAATACCAGGCAAAGTATTTGTTTAGTATCTCTGCCTTTTCACAGTCTCCCTCTGCCCTCCCTCCCTCCCTCCCTTTATTAAGCCTCACTATCCCTCCTTTGGACTTCCTTCGCTCCCTGATGTACCTATAAAATGTTTTATCCCCCTTCTTAACTGATTTGGCTATCTTTTCCTCAGTTTGGGCCTTTGCTGTTCTGACTGCCTTCCCAGCCTCCTTTTGCCTTAAGTGATACAGTTCCCTGTCCTGCTCCTTCTGCGATTCCTTGTACTTCCTGAATGCTTTCTTTTTCTCTTGAACCTTCACTACCACTTCCTTTGAGAACCATAGTGGTTTCTTACATCGTTTTGTTTTGTTTATTCGCTTCACACAAAGGCTCGTTACCTCTGTGATGGAAGTTTTTATTATTCCCCATTGTTCTTCCACCCCTCTTTCCTGCCCATTTGCTAGTGCATTCCTTAGGCACTCACCCATTTTGGCAAAGTCAGTGTTTCCTTAATGCAAAAAATAAAACAAAATTAAGCAAGAATCACATTTCAGAGTGACCTCTAATAGATCATATCCTATTCAAAAGGCAGTACATCTCAATTGTATTCCTCAACATATAGGTGGAGGTAAAAAAAATTAATCTCTGAGATATGGCTTAATATTCCACTGGTCATTTAGTTCTATTGGTTTTACGCTTCTCAACGTGTAGCTCCAATACCTTTCTCTTTTTAATAGCTGGTTGGATCTATTGCCACCTGTCCTGAGTAGGGGAACATGCTCAATCCCCATAAACTTCATGTTTTCAGTATTTGATCTGTGGCGTGTAAAGAAATGCATGCCTACTGGTGTATCCTGTCTTTCATTTCTGATGGAATGGACATGCTCCTGTATTCTTTGCTTTAGTGGTCTGACTGTGCATCCCACATATAGTTTCTCATAACTACAACACAGAGCATAAACAACAAAGGGAGTGTCACATGTTAATGTTTCTCTAATATTCAGGTTTATGCTATTAAACAGTGGGTGTCTAAATTCACTATCCACTAAAGCTAGTTCACAGATGTTACAACGATGGCATTTGAAGAACCCTCCTGGTCTTTTGGGTACCCACATACTGCTGGTGGATGGTGCAGGTATAGGTCTCAATCTGCTGTGGACTACCTTGTCTTTTATATTTTGGGCTTTTTAAAAGACACCCTTGACTTTAGTCCTACTGCATGTTTAACATTCACATCACTAGTTATAATAGACTGATTCTTATGTACTACTGTATATTCCCTATCCTACCAGCTATCTGGTTAAATTCTGTCACGAAAGTTACTATGTTTAGATCCGCCCCGGGCCAGTCTTGTTTGCCTTTTCGGTTAACAATTCTGTTCTGTCCATTTCTAATGCCTTTCCTTTTGCTTCTAACAATAATTTGCTATAGCCCCTTTCTATGAAGTAATTCTTCAGTTCTTTTGCTTGATCATAAAATGTTCCCTTATCTGAGCAGTTTTGCCTCAGCCTTAACATCTGGCTCTACGGTATCAAGCTTTTCCAACTTAGTGGGGTGGGCACTCTCAGCTCTTAAATTATTCATAGCTGTCTGCTTTCTGAAACATTTTGTGGATACAGTTTCACCAAGTTTACTTATTAATTCGAGATCTAGAAGTTCAAGCCTCTCTTTGCTCACAGTATATGTAAATTTAAGATTGAATTCATTATCACTGAGCCAGCTGATAAACTCAAGTATTCTGTTACCATCACCTATCCAGATACACAGGCAGTCATTGATATATTGGTGCCAGGATTTAATATGGTGCCAATATGGGTTGTTCACCGGATTTTGAATTTTCAACATTTCCCATCACCCTAAATATAAATTTGCATAACTGAGTGCCATGCCGGTACCCACTGTAGTCCCACATTGTTGGAGGTAATATTCTGCCATCAGCACCTGGAGCTCGCTGAGTTTGTTGTCTAAGCTCCTGGCATACCCCACTCCCTTTGACTCCTACCCTAACTCTGCTATTGTTCTATTGCTTTGCATGTTTTCTTCTCTCCTTGTTTGTGCTTATACCTTTTACTTTACTCCTCACTGGTAGTCCTCCCCTTGGCCCTGTAAACCCTACAGCATTCCCTGTTCCCTCTTTGTAGTTACTGTCACCTGGATGTGGGGGAGTTCTAGCTAAGATCCCCTTCTGCTTGCCATCCTCCATGGATCCCCTAGACCTGAACTTACCTGCAGCCCCTCTGTCAGTTTAAACATCTGGTGTATACGTCAAACTTCTGTCCTAGTGTGCTAGCCCCTTCTCTTGTCAGGTGAAGTGCATTACCCTTGAAGAATCTCCTGTCCCAGAAGTCCCCCCACTCCCTGACAATGTGGTACCCCATGTCTTGACACCACCCCATAAGCCAACTATTAAATTCCTCTATTTCATTGCTTCTACTTCTGTCCTGCCTCCTCTCCCTGCCCCACACAGGGAGGACATCAGAAAAGGCAAGGCAGCCTCAGTGTGCCACCAATCTGTGCCCCAATATTTGGAAGATCTGCTTCACTGTCTGTACCAACTGGCTGGCCAGATCATTGGTACCCAGGTGTACCTGCACCCCCAGCTCCCCCCTTCCTTCTCCACCATCTTCCCTATTCTGTCTAAATCCTGATGCTCCAGGTAGGCATTGGACCAACCCCCTTCCCATCCCCTTATCAATCCCCCTGATCACTGAGTCCCCAACCACTAAGACCTTTCTGTTAGCATTGCTCCCCTTGGGTGCCAACGTGATGTTCTGCCCTTTCCCCTCAACTGAACTGGAGTCCCCCTGGTGGAGTCAGGAGCCTAAACCTCCTCGGGGGTGTGAAGCGATTCATCTTCTGGATGGTACTGGGCCAAAAAAACTCCTTATAACTGGTCGCCCCAATCCCTGCCACCCTTCACCCCTCTGGACCAGAGGGTCTCTGGGGGAGTGGGATGTAGGGGGTGAGTTCCTACTGAGCTGAGTGTGCAGCATAGATGTCTTTATCCTTGCTGTTACTAGCTTAGCATGGAACTTAGTGCGGGGTGACATGCAGGCTCGAGAGGCATGGCTGTGTCACTAGTTAAACACAGAGTAATTCATTTTCCAACAATTGTCAGATGTGAAACTGAATTTATAATAATCATACACTTACAGTAGATTAGGCTCTTAGACAAATGTCATCTGAATAGTAATTGACATCCAGTACTATTTTTTTTAGGTGTCTCAGGATACCTAGGCTTATGGCATTCTCTTAATGCTGTCACCCAAGTTTTGCATTAGGATGAGTGTAAAAAAGCACCATTAAAGGAAACTATGTACTAGTTGAAATTACTGCAATGAGAAAAGGAGCCCCTGACCCACTAGGTTCAATATACTCACTGCTTTGCTGAACAGGCCTATAAGGGGTGGAGGCGAGGGTTCAAATGCTTTCAGAAAGGCTTCATCATTCATATGACGTTGTCTTTACATTCTTTATACCACAATTCATCCCTTGAGTCAACGTATAAAATACAACACAGATGTCACATTATGGAGGGTTCCAATTTTAGGATGTATTTGATGGAACTAGTTTAAATATCTGTCTACCTGTTTCTGACTGTGTCTACTATGTACTTAAAGCAAAGACAGAAGTTGCACCACATCCCTGAACCGTGTTACCAACAAGCAGGCCAGTTTGTATCAATGTTCATACCTATTATACCCCTTCACTTTTCTCTTTTCTCTGACAGATCTAAAAATTCCTTGTCCTCTTCCTTCGCCCTTTCTGCTACACACAATTCCGCCTCTGCCTTAGCTTTCTGTAGGGATCCCTTTGCTTCCTTTAGTTTCTAGTCCTACTCTTCCCCCCCCCTGCTTATCATTATAACACCTGAAGGCCTTTCTTTTGGCCATCACCCCCCCCCTTAGAAAACCAGATTGGTTTCTTGTACTTTTCTCTTTTGGTAAATTTCAGTATCATGGAGTCTATTACTTCCATTATGGCCCCTTCCCTAGTTTCCATTTAGCATTAACCCCCACTATCCTGCTCACTCACTCCAGTTTGTTCCTGACCAGTGATCTCATACTCCTGAAGTCCGCCCATCTATGGTCCAGTGCCACAGCCTTGGATGATGATCAGTAGCTCCCTGTGGATATCTCAAACCGTAACAAGGCAGGGTTGCGGGACACCAGGGGTTACCCAAACTTGACTCCCTCTGCTGTTTCCATGTTGGATAGTGCCAGGTCTAGAATAGCCTCTTACCTAGTTGGCACCCTAACCTACTGCAGTAAGAGGCAGTCCTAGGCTATATGACATTTCACAGTGACTAACTTTTTCCACTTCTGACTGTAGGAGCTGCCCAATCAATATCCAGTGTATTTAGGCCCCCAACTATCTCTACTTTACTGCTTTCTTCTCCCTTCTGATAGCCTCACCTACTGTAGGTCTCTGTCTCCCTCCTCACTCTGACTGAGTGGTTGGTAGACCCCTCCCAATCTGATATTCCCTCTCCCAGTGTTTGTAACTGTACCCAAATTGATTCAACCACCCTGTCCCTGACAGCTAAGTATGGCACCTTTTCCCTATCTTATGTTTAGGGCAACCCTCTCCTCTTCCATTTCCCCATCTCTAAGGAATAGAAAAAAGCTTTGGCTTTTGGCAGTCTCCAGTGTGCGAAATTGAGGAATTTCACTGAGCAAAATATTTTTCGAAATTCACTCATTTCATGAAATATTTTTGTGGGTGCAAAATTCTGTTATAAACTTTGGTGGCTAAATGAATTTCAATTACTGTAAAGGCAGAATTTCGCTACCTGTGGGCAAATTTGCCACTTGTAAGTGAAATTTTGCATTTGCACTGAGCTTAAATATTTCACAAAATGTGCAGAATTTTGCAAAATATTTCGCAAGCCAAAATTTGTGATTTCGCCAGAATTTTGCTGATGAAATTAAATGTTGCTGCACCTCTAGTAGTGTCAGTAAGGAAATCATTAATTTCTCTGCAACACAGGAGTTAATGACCAGCCCAAGTTCAACAGAATAATACATCTTTATTAACAGCAGATCACCTGGAAGAAAAAGGGTTAGTGCAAATCTCAACTTTCAACATTGCCCTTTTAGGTGCCCTCCTAGATGGCCCAGATCTACCTTTTCTCATCTAGCACCAGGTTTTAAACAGACCCAAACAGGAGCTCACTTAACTTAACCCCTGGGTACTGCAGGGGTAGAACTACAGAAGGCCCATAGATGCTGTTGTAGGTTGGCCAGCAGTGCTGCATTTTAAACAGAGAAACATGCTCAGTTCCCCACACCTCAGAGGCAATTTAGTTGCTTAAATGGCCAAAAAAAAGCCCTCAATCTGGTATATTTGTAATCCAGATTGTGAAGCATGGTGAAACAACAGGTGCAGTCCCTTTCAACAATGCCACACTGTGGCATACTCATGTTTCCTGGACCCTGATGGTTCCTCCTGATGTAGTAAGCTGCTGGATCTCTGCTCCCCAGGGCATCCAAGATGCAGGAAGGCTTCCTTTCTCTGCTATGTGCTAAACCAACTACCTTGTGTATTGGTTTTATGTTCTTCTGACCTCCTTCCACTTATTCTCCAGAGGGCACCTACCAGGATGCCCAGCCCTCCATTGTTTGGACAACCCTCAGGACCAGAGAGCCACAGCCGCCACTTCAGTGCAAGCTTCTCCAGGGTTTGAGAGCGCACCTACCAGGACCCTCAACCCTCCCCTGATTGGAGAACCCTTGGGACCGGAGAGTCGTGGCAGCCACAGTGCAGGCTCCTCCAGCTCCAGGGCTTGGACATCAGAGCCAGCCATTCTCCAGGCTCCCTCCTATGCTCGGACTGTGTTTTGTGTTGGCACAATTTTTTAAATCTTCCGGTCCCCAGTCTTGAACAGGATTGAACTAGTAGTCAGCACACTGCAACTGATAGTCTCTGTAACTGAGTTTTTTTTCCATTTATTGCTGAATTTTTACTTGTTTATTAATTTCATTTGGATGATTGGGACAATTTAGTAAATCTTCAGAGTTACCTTAACTGCGTGGATTTTATGAGAGTCACATTAAGTGACCGCATTTATTTGCATTAGAGGCACCTTATTATTTTTATTACAGTCACCTTAATTACCTGCATTTTTTTTTTTTATCAGCCCACTTTCCCATCTGCAGTTTATCTGCACCATACACTAGAGGGTGCCCCATCTTCACCTTCTAGTCTGCAGAGCTTTACTGACCCCCGATCCCCCACTTGCTCATCAACCTAATGTTAGATGGCGCTACTATAACTTCACCCAGCTGCCTCTGATTTAGGTCAGACACCCACCCTGCATCCCATCACAGCTTTATCCTGCAACATCTCTCCATCCCCTAACTTTCCAAGGGTGCAATTAGTTATCATGCACACCCACATCAGGAAACCCCCGCCTGCCTGGACCCTCCTAGTAGTGACGCTTCTTGCTATTCCATCACCCCAAGCAACAAGGGTTAGGGGGCACTTTGATCTAACAATAACAAAATAAATCCCCCAATTAAAAACTATCCCTTGGGAGACAGGATGTGGAATTGCTATCACAAGTGTGCTGCAGACAAGCCCCCTCTGCTACTCAAATGTAGGGCCATGCCCATAGTTAAGTGGGGGAAGAGCTCTTCCCCCTCATCCTATTGAAACCAGCAGGTTGCACTCTGCCCTGCTTAGAGTGAGTCGCACTCACTGGTCATTCGCTGCTGGTCAGTGGCTGCTCTTCTCCCCTTGCTGTACCAGTGCCTTCTCTTGCCTTCTTCTTGCTCCCCATTTCCTCTTGCTCCCATTGCTTTTCCATCCCTTCTCCTGCTCCCGTTTGTGCTCCCCTGTGCGTTTGTTCTCTCACTCATTTGTTTTTTCTTTTGGGAGGGCTCTCCCCTTCGCCTCACCTTTCAGTCCTTCATGGCCGCTCACTTTGCTGCCATGGTTCTTCCTCCTCTGTTGCAACTATTCCTGCTTCCTACTGCTGCTGCTGCTGCTGCCTGTCTCTTTATTCCACTCCCAGCTGCCGTTCCATGCTTGCAGTTCATTCTTCAGCTCCCGCTCCCTCATTGCAGTCTGAATTCACCTGCATATGGTGATACTTCCTCACGTCCTGCTCCCCAACAGACAGCAACTTCTTCTGCAAGCTGCGTTTTGGACTACAATTACAGCTGAACCAGCTGCCATACTTGTGCTGAAGCTTCACTCATTGATTTCTGCTTCTTTCCACTTGTCCTTTGCTCATTTGACCGCTAGATGGCACATATGTATTGCGGCTACTTCATCTCCACCCTTACTTTCACATAAGGAAACCTGGTGTTCAGGATCACAGGAACTGATCAAGCCTGGTTCATAGTTAACCTATTTGGCTAACTTACATCTTCTCCCTGAGCATCGTTTGACACCCTTCCAATCATATTCGTGGATCCAATTTGGCTGTGGCATTGCAATGATATAGGGGCACACATTTCTTATTCCAGACACTGAGAAACTGAACTGTTATTCCCCTTTAGTCATGCATTGGGCTAATCAACTACTCCTTGTTCGGATTTCGGTCCTAAAGTTTGCCCTCAGTACTACCGGCTCTGCACCCGGTAGTCTATCTGCACTGCAACTCCACCTATGGCTGGTTGCCCTATACAGGGCCTCATGCTGCACCTGGAGGTTTCCCTGATCTACACTTTACATTACAATCTCATCTGATCTGTCATTTGAACTTCCTGCCCCCATGCTTCAACGTCTGGACTCCAATCACTGCATTCTTTTCAAACGGGCGTATATTGCAGCACCTGACTACATGCCAGACCTGGATCTATCTCCCTGCTTATCATTTACCCTCGCTACTGCCGTGATTCACTGCACTCTTTCATATGGTTACCAATTCCCATGCTACTAAGATTGTTTTAAACTTCTGTGTCATATCCACATGCTTGTCTCAGGTTTCATGTAGGTCATAAGAAACGTCGGGCCTGCAGGAATCTCCTTCCTATCTGCAGTGCACAGGCCCCATGCCAAACTACTATACCTTACATTCTTCCTCTGCAGCAGTCCACTGGGAGTGCTTACAGGTGCAGCCTTCTTCTTTGCTATGTCAGTTCATGTCTGCTCGATGTATGAAACTTAAACCAAGGCCCAGTCTTATACTGTTCGTCAGTCACTCCTTAGCTCTTCCTTGGAGTTCCAGTTCTCAGTTATATGTGCCATAATCATAGCTTAGGCTACTTGATGACCACCTGTCGGGCAGACCAACTACCACCGCTGTTTCAGTACTGCGTTCAGCGCATTGATCTGGATCCCTCCTGCGGACACCTGCTTATCCATCATGATTGGTTACTTACTGGCTGACCTCTGTGTGGTCCAGCTCTGCATGCTAGCCTTCGTGAGGTTTAGCTGCCATTCTCTACTCCCTTTCCTGGCTGACCTACTTGATCCAGCAGTGCATGATAACCTTCTTGTGGCTAGCTACCACTATCAACTGCCTTACCAGCTGACGGTCGTGGGGTCCAGCTGCGCATGCTTGCTTACGTGGGGCTAGCTGCCACTATTTACTTACCTTACCAGCTGATCTACATGTGGTCCAGCTGCATGCTAGCCTTCTTGGGTTTAGCTACTAATTCTATTTATTCACTGGCTGACCTACTCAGTCAACCATATCTCCTATGGTTCATTGGCTGACCTACACGTGGTCTAGTCGCACTTCTCTATTATTGAGCTAGCTCCCCTTCGTTCCCATGGATGCTTCCTACAGAGCTGCTTTATTCATTCAGACCTACCTCTCCAAATATACTCCCTAAAGCTTCCACCTTCCATTGGATTAATTCTGGAGTACATCAAGATTCCCCTCAATTCTCCTGGATGCTCCTAACCATGCTACCTCAACTCCCCAGAGGTACTACCACTGTCTTCATCAGAATGCCCTGATGCTACTGTCTTCCTTAGTTTAACTGATACCTAAGACATTGATCTACTACAATATCAGGATGCTTATTACCTCTCATCAAGTTGCCAACTCATCTGTCAAGGTCTCTGCACTGGAATCTTTACCATCCTCGATCTTCGGGATGCAACAGTCTATAGCACCATTCTACTCTTATAAGTCTGCTTTAAAATTACAGTATTATTCAGCTCTGAACTGACTCAGGACATGCCACCATTACAGTACCATTTACAACTTATTCCTCACTACTTCGCTGCTTTTCTGCATTGCATGCAGTTCGACATTTACATTGCATTATCTACCACTGCTCTGCAACCTGCCTCGCCCCACAGGGCCGGAGGTTCACCATTGCATTTCGCCAGACCTGCCCCCCGACGGGCCTGGAGGTCCTTTGCTTCTATATATTACTGCACCATACTCACCTACTTCTGTGACCTGCTTTCACCCATTGGGCCAGGGGGTTTAACTACTTCTACTCTACACCTGCCTTGCCCAGCTCGGGGCCTGGAAATTTGTGTATTCTACTATACGCCTACCTGCCACCATGTCAGCCAGCCCTAGGAGCTTCTTTACTATGGCATCACATCTGGATTGTTTAGACTTTTGTCATCTATTCTTTGAATGCTTCTGCCCTGCCGCTTTAGTCAAATGAAATTACTACTGCTACACTCTTACCAGGACACTTAGTTGAGCTTATCCAGAAGACCTTCAATATCCTGATTTATGCTCTAAGGCTTCTTGGACCCTGTGACAACGCTACTTCATTTGACTCAGCCGCCTCACTTATCACCATTTATGACTCATCAGCCTTGACTATTCAGGACTCATCAGAATATTCTTACCAAGTCAATTACAGCTAAAGTACCATTCTGGCTTTGAAACACTGATATCAACATTGTTACGCAACCATTTGGATCCACTCAAAGCTTTTGATTCCCATGCTATTACCATTCCTCATACCCCTCGCTGCATACCGTACATAAGCTATGCAATACTACTTCCCTGCTACTACATCTGCATCATGCAGCTTTACTTACTACTACAACTGACCTATGTACAGGTCCACTTATTTACATTACCTGCTCATACTATCTGCTTCGCCCTTACAGGGCCTAGAGGTCACCATCACTAACTCACCATTTTACAACCTACTTCACTCTTCGTGAGCTGGAAATACATCTGACTTATATCTACTTATTCACACTACAATCCCTACCTGCTTCCATACTTGCTTCACCTCTCTGGATCGGTGGTTCCTACTGCTCCATTCTCACGATCACGTAGCATACACCAGTTCCTGTGCTTCATCGCCACGGCCTTCATTTGCTAAGCTTACCAAGCAGAACATGATCCCAACAGTCCTCTTTTTCTGGACATGGATGCTGAGCCTTTGATTCCTGGTTCTCCTCTGAGATGTCATCCTCACCTGCTGGAGTGCTTCACTACTGCAACTTGTCACTTCAAATTCATATCAACCATGGAATCCACTCTACTATCATTCTGGCCTTCTCATGTATTCTCGAACTTGGAGTTTACTAGGTGGATGCTTGCTCTGTTCACCTGACATGTCACGATTCAATACTTCTTCAGTTCTCTGTTTCTCTAGAGCAGATTCTACAGCTTTGTGGTTCGGATTAGCCGATTGATTTAATTTTTAGGATTACTCTCCTTTAGTATGCCCAGAAGGATGGACAGGTCAGTAGCCTTGGATCCTCAGAGGTTCCCCCCAAGGGTTTTTTTTCTCTCCTGCGTGCTACTGGTCACACTCTCTGGAGTTGGAGGAGGTGATCATAATGCTACTCAATTTTCTTGGGGGTGTCATCCTACTCGACTCCTTCAACAGTCGGATACAGAACAATCGTTGATGTCATTATTTTTTGGGGGGTCTCTCATGCTGGACTAAGCATCCTACCTATGGTGGGATACAGAGAAAGGCCAAAAAATCAAATCATAACAAGTGACTCATCAGTTCAAGCATCTTGCATATACTATCCAATTCATATGTACTATAATCACTGACTTGCTCATGTCTATGTTAAAGCACCTAAGCACGAATCATTTCATACTACTAGTACCTTGCAAGCATTATCCTACTGACTGGTCTGGCCTCTGTATCCAAGCACAACCTATAGCATCCAGCTACAGTATGTAACATAAATACTGAGCTCTGAACCGCAGTCAACTACAACTAGCCCTTCCAAGTCACTGACTGGGGACAGCACCCCAGCCACAACTACTATATGGGCTAAACCTCCTAGGGGCCCCTAGTCCACAGCAGCGTACCTTAAAACAACAAAAGCACCAGCAATGGCTGTTCTTTCTCAGAATGGTGCTGCAGATTCTATTACTAAGATTGGGCAGGATCCACCCCAACCCTGGTCCAGCCCAAGGGGTGAACTCAGCCAAGGCCCCTCATGTTACCTTAAAAATTGCTTCCCTGAACATTGGCAGCCTCCTACCAAAGATGGCTCAATTCAAAGACTGAGTGAGACAAAGCCAGGCAGACATCATCTCACTCACTGAGACATGGCTATCCTCTAAAACCCCAACATCTCTATCTCCCTACAAGGGTATAACCACTTCTGGTTTGACTGTATAGGTAAACGGGAATGTGGATGCCTAGTCTACCTATGAAACACCTTGCAAGGTTATAAAATCGCCCTAGACAGGACCAATGATCACTGTTGACTGCCTAGCAGTACACCTAATATTAGGGAATGGGAGGAAGAACCTAACCTTTATGACCGTTTACATTCCCCCAGGAAAGCAACAAGCTGGACTAGACACTTTTGCCTTGCATTACAAGCAAGTAAGCCAGAATCAAAAAACTGTAGTAGTGGGTGATTTTAATGTCAGTTGGAAAGCAAAATCTAGCACAGGATACAAAGACCAAATACGCAATCTTTACCTCACACAAGCTGTTACAGAAAGCACCAGAACTAATTACAAAACAGGCACTTCAGCCCTTATAGACTGGGTCCTCACTATTTATTTTATTTTTATTTTTCATTTTAGTTTTTTTGACCGGGTAAGAGCACTAGAAAAATTCTGCCTGTTTTCAGGCATGACCCGGGGAGAGGGGTGATACAGATGAAAGCCAACTGACCTTGAACCAGATTAAGCTGTTGGTGGTATTTTTAGTGAATGGGGGGAAATTTGGCCAAGGCACCGAGGAAATTCCCCTACTGCATTGCTGTCAGTAGGGGGAGCTGCTGAGTTCATGGCCTCCATTTCAGATGGTCAGTATGCTGGTGAACCTGCATGTGAACAGATCTCCCCTTCCTGCAGGCCCAGTCCTGGAGATCAATTCAAATGTAGAGCTTGTCAGAGAAAATGAAACAAACATTTTGGTGGTTGATATTCCTTCAAATGTGCAGCAAAATGAAGAGGTATGGTTAAAAAGAATAATACATGTGAACAAGGACTTGGTATTAGCATTAATAACTGCAGAAGAGCAATCCATAAGACAAGAGACAGAACTTGAGTTGGAAGATGCTAAATTTGATATGGACTTAGCAAAAGAAACAGAAACGGACCAGGAGGAGGCTGCAGTTCAGTCCTCTGCAGAAAACCCGGTGGACTTGTCAAACATAGCTGGGCCTAGTGTCAGACAAAACTGTGATGCAATTACATCCAAGGAAGGCTGACTGCATGACTCAGCGTCAGTGCAACAACTACTCTCAACAAAACTAGCTTCGGAAACGGAGAAAAATGGTTTGAGAAAAGATCCTGATGACAGCAGTGTAAGTACTGTTTCAACTGATTTAATGTGACTGCTGGACAAAATGTTTTGGGTTTAAAAAGAGGGTGGGCAGGCCCTGCGGAAACACCAACACACAAAATAGGCTGATCAACTAGCTCTTTAGAGCATACACTGAGTAATGCAGGATGGAAGAGGGGAATATCGGGGCAATGGATACCTGATCCAGACCACTTCCCAATTCCAGGACAAACTGAATTTTTCCAAAAGGAACTAAATAATACAGAATAGACTTTTGTAACTGAATTGGACTTGGTCTTAAATGTAGAAGATTTGCAAGGAATTTCAGAAACTAGTAAACTGGAAAAAACACTAGTAGTTGAAAGTTCAACATCAGGGGATGAAGGCCCCGGTACGAAGCCAACAAACTGGGGAGACCAAATGGATACTGAAATGGGCCCGCCAGTCTCCCCCCCTCCACTTAAGGAAGAAAGCCAGAATTATATGGAAAGAATTCAGAAGGAAAGACACTTTTTCAGGGCATGAACCTCCTTTGCAAAGGAGGAATGCTGTCAGGCTACAATATTTAGGGGGATTGTCTGCAAATTCTGATAGAATTTATGTTGGCAAAACATTAATTAAAGAGTCCTTGTTTTTTTTACTAATGAAATTTATGCCTTAATATACATGTCAGGCGACACTCTTTCTGATGTTAGTTTTAAAACTCTGCAAGGATTTGGTCAAAGTATGAGAAATTAAGATACTCGGCTCTGTGGTTACCTTTTAAGTCAATTCCACTAACGAAACCAGCCATAAAAAATGTTACCATACTTTTCAGGAATGAAACAGTAACAGTTCATGATATTTCACATTGGCTGCAGCAAAGATGTGAGGTGTTAGCCCCTCCACGGCTGATTTTTGATGAAGAACACCTATGGACAGGGGGATGGAAATACAAAGTGCGATTACGGAATAATAACCTAGGCCCCATCCATTTGCCTAACAGTTTGTTTTTAGGCAGGGAGCGAGGGCATTGTTTTTATGCAGGCCAGATGAAAACATGCTTTAAGTGCGGGTCATACATGCACTTAAGCTCAGCATGCGATCGGCTGAAATGCAGTTTATGCATTTCTTTTGGGCATGCTAGCTCTGAATGCCAGGAGGATTTGAAGTGCAAGGTATGTGATGAAGTGGGACATGCCTTTAGGGCGTGCCCCTGGGCTACTCATAATAGAGCAGACTGCCCAAGTCAAGAAAATATTTTAATTGAAGCCCAGAAACAAACTCCAGACCACCTGGCAGCAGCCCCCCCCCTCATCAAGAGGAAAATATAGAGCCAGTAAATGCTGAACCCCCTTCCCCTCCCCTTCTATAGAAAATGTAGGCGTGAATGCAGCACAGGTACAAACCATGAGATCATGGAAGATATGGAAATGGCACAGGCAGGAACAGGGGACCCCTCAGAAATAGTTCCGATAGAGATAGCACCACAAGTGATAGTGGAAATGCCCTCCTAGTGGGAGAAAAGTTTCAAAAAGAAGCATGAAGCAACCGAGACCAAAACCTAAATTATCGAAGACCCCCGGACCTAGTATTCTGCTTCAAAATAAATATGGAATTTTTGCAAAGAGTTCTCAGGAGTCGGAGCATGGAGGAGACTCAGAGACCTCCTCCCATGCTCTTCTATCATCGGACTCTGAGGATGATTCTCAACTCACAGCCACAAATAAAAAGAGAACAAAAAGACTTAGGGTTCATAGCAGAAGAAGTATGAGAGTGAGGAACCCCACAGTGAACTGAATTTTGGGTCTACCTTTTTCCTTGATTCCCTATGATGACTTCCATCCATATAGTAACCCTGAGCACAAACAGTATTAAAAATGCCAGGAGACGTTTAGTAACTTTCTCTATTCTGGAAGATTTAAAATGTGATATTTGTCTACTACAAGACACCAGACTAAATACACTATCCCATATAAATGCTGCAAAAAAAACTCTGGTGTTGGGGCCCATCCTTTTTCTCCTTTGGTTTGGTTAGATGTGATGGGGGTAGGGGTGTTATTTAGCAGAGATGTTTTTAAAATAATAAAACTAGTGGAAGTCCAGCTAGGAAGAGCTATATTGCTCTATCTAAATTTTTGATTTAATTTTTTTTTGTGTATTTATTTGTGCGCCTATCCCCGGGAGCCCCCATCGGCCTGACTGCCCCCCCCCCAGCTCCGACTCCTGAAATTACCGGGGCTTACCTTATACCTGGCCCGAGAGCGGTAGCTGCGGGAGGTCGGGCTTCATCCAGTTGCCAGGGAATTTTTCTCCTCCATTTTCTCCCTTGTTAATCCAGGGCCCCAGGATTAGAGATGCATGTGCATGGAGGCACGCATGTATACTACAGCCCCAGTGACAGCCCCATCTGCCCACCCTATGGCCTAATGCCTATGTGCTCCCTCGGCTGTTCCACTCCCCAGCCTCCACCAGGAGGAAGACCTGCACCGAGGGATGCACCAGATCCTCCCCAGAGGGGAGAGCTGCCTTTTGGCTGCTGTAGCCAGCTCCGTACCCTCCCCCCCCACCGGCCTCCAATGGCCCGAGCTCGCTCCCCCGAACTCGGGTCACTGGTGTGGTGTGAGGTAAGGTGTCCAGCACCTCAGCCCTCTGCGCCACTGGGCCCTCAATCTAAATTTAGACAACATGACTTGGAGAGTTATAAACATATTTGCTCCCCTTAAAAAAAGGATAGAACAGATTTATTCAACTAAATAAAGCCATTTCTGTTTACCACAAAACAAATTATCTGGGGTGGAGATTTTAATTGTGCTCTGACTAAGCAAGACAGGGGGGCAGCTACCACAAAAGATTTTTGCGATACAAACTGTTTAAGAAATATAATCCATTTAAGTGAATTACAAGACACCTATAGAACACTGCATAATAAAGGAGGTTTCACTTATCATAGAGGTTAGCCACCAGAATTTATTTTATTTTTACTAAACAAATTCATGTATATCAGGCCAATTTAGTCCCGACTGAAACTTCAGACCATGTTATGTTAACAGTAGTCTTAGGCCTACAAGCTCAAACTCAAAAGTGGTGAACTGGATTAGAAACTAGCTAATGGGTAGGAGTCAGAATGATGTGGATTCAAGATGGCGACCACGCTGGGTTGACCATCCAAATATTGGAGTAGCAGCATAGTTCATTTGTTTTATTTATTCTTTTTTCCTTTTTCTTTTTATTTTTAGCATTACGATTTTAGTTAGTGATTAGTTTAGTTAGTGAGGGATTAAAGTGAGTTTAGTTATTGCAGTGCATTTTTGGCTTAGTTAGCAGCATTTACATGAATGACTTCTTAGTTGGAGCCTGCTGTTTAAAAGTTCTCTGGCTCATATAATGAAAATGGAAGAGGTGGTGTAACTGGACATTTACCTGTTTGTCCGTCCATCTTACTGTCTGATCCTGTGGTTTCGATGACTTACATTGGGATTTGATGAGGAGTTCGTTGTTGGGATTCTAACGAGGAGTCCATTGTTACTTTTGTTTTCATGCCCTGCGCCGGAACTGTTGTCGGAGGAGTGGTACTGGGTCGGTGGTGGAGCGTGTTGAAGACTGTGCAACTCGGACCTGGTCGGCTGTTGGACCACTTGTTGGTCCGGAACTGTTTCCGAGAGAACTCTGTGGCTGCTGTAGGATCGAGGAGGCCTGTTGGAGTCGTTTCTTCCTGGACTGTGGCTGGGTTGGATATTTGTGGCCCTGCCCTCTTCTTTCTCTCCCTTATCGGCTCTCACACAGGGGTTGGGTTTAGGGGTGCTGCCTGAAGGTTGGCCCTAAAACCTGTTATCCCTAAGCTCTCCAGGGATTCAGCTGGTGGGCCGTGTCTATGGTGTGCTGAGGTGTGGAGTGCTGGTGACTGAGGAGGGAGGAGGATTGTTGTGGATTATTGTAAGCCCAGTTTGGGATGTCTTGAAGGTTCCTTATTCGAATCGTACTGGAGGCCCTGGGAGCCAAATCGGATTGAATTGGATTTGAACTGGAAGATCGGACTACAGCCTGGTTTGACTTTTCCCCATCATCTATTTGTTTGGCCAGAGTATCATTGTGATTATGGGCAGTGAGAGAGCCTAAAGTTTTGACTTTGAATAGTGAAAGTGTCAAAGTCTCATCTTACTTAATGATTTTACCCTGACAAATGTGAGAAGTTTTGTTTGGGAAATCTAATTGTGTTATCTTCCAGGGAGGTGGGAGCTCCCTAGACAGAGACAGAGACAGATTGCTGATTTTGGATTATTTTGTTGCTGCCTTTAAGCCTTTGCACCCTGTTTTAGTTAGTTCATTTTAATTTTGGGGGTAGGGGGTTGTATTTGTTTGATTGTGTTGTTTTGTATGGTTATTTATTACTTGGTTTGGGGTTATTTGTTTTAGAAAATGTGCTGGCCAAGGTTGACAGTTAGGCATTATTCCTCCTCCAGGCTGAGGGATCTCCACCCTTTTTGTTGCCCCTTTATCCCCAGAGGTGTATAGATGGTGTAGGGGATTGGTATTAGCAAGGAGGGTTAGGGCGGGGACTTGGTCTGTTGGGGAAATGGAGAGGAGTGGGCAGATTGGGGTTGTGGGAACAAGGAGACGCCCTGGGGCAAAATGGGTCCAGGAGAGGGGTCTTCCCTGTCTTGTTCCCATGCCCAAGGGTTCTGCTTATTGCAGACAGGAAACTCTGTCTTCCTCCGCTGCTCATCAAACTCGGGCGGTGTTATGCAATGCCAGGTCAATTAAAAACAAGACTGCCATAATTGGGGATCTTGTTAATTCAACTGACCTGACTTGCATCACCAAGACCTGCTTGGATGGAAATGCTGGCCCCATTTTGGCTTCAGCAGTTCCACCTGGGTACTCGGTGATACACCGCCCGAGGATCGATCGTAGGGGTGGGCGTGTGGCCCTTTGTTTTAAATCAGAACTGAACCTGAGGGAAATTCCAGTGGGAGCCACCAACTCCTTTGAATGTATCGTGGGTGAGGGTGTGGGTTGCAGGATTCTTCTCGTCTACCATCCACCAGGAGACAGGAATGTTTTCCTGTGGGAAGTCGTGGACTTCATCGCTGACCTAACATTGGGACCCCATAGATGGCTGATCCTTGGGGATTTCAATGTTTGGGTCAATGATGAACTCTCGCAGGTTGGACAAGACTTCCTCCAGCTAATGAGTTCACTGGGCCTCACACAGGTTGTTTCTTCCTCAACCCACATTGGTTTTCATTCATTGGACTTGGTGTTTCTCCAGGGGATGGAGCTATCCGATCTGGTGGTGGAACCAGTCAGGTGGTCGGACCATCATACCCTCAGCTTCAGTTTTGAGGCCCCCCCCAAGAGGCCTGCCCCTATGGAGATGGTCCAATAATGCACTTTGAGGGGTGTTTCCCCAGATGGCCTGATGGCAGTGCTGGATCTATTGGGCATGCCGAGGGAATGCATGGATCCAGGGGATCTTTTTTTTTTGAAATTCAACATCTTTATTAAGTTTTGGATAACATACTGTATCTCAATTAAGAACATGAACCAGTACTGAACACCATGAGTAAAAAGTAAATACAGAAAGAATTCCAGGATGCAGAGAACATTAGATCCACGGCAAAAAGAAAGAAAGAAAAACCTAACCCCTCTAGACCCCCCACTGTTTCCTCAACCCCCCACCCCAGGATGTGCCTTATTGGGAAGAAAACAGAGGACATACAGAACATATTTCAAGAAGTAATCGATATGCAGTGACCAGCATCAATGTGAGATAATACAAACCCGAGCAGCCAGAGATACGCAGACATGTACATTAATTCAAATATAAAGTATATAATTTGCCCATTTCCGGTCAAACGAGGTCAGACAATTCCTAGAACATGCTATTAGCCTTTCAGTCTTGAAACAGAGAGATATTTCTTTAGTCCATTCTGCATATGATATGACCAATTGGTCCATCCAATGTCTGAGAACCAGCCTTTTAACTGCTATAGAGATTTAGGCCATGTGGAACCTACGTTGCAAAACCTGTATATTAGAGAACAACCCCAAAATACAAACTGCTGTAGTAAACAAATCTCCTAATCCCAAGAGGGGATCTAGATTGGATTGAATTGAATGCCATAATGGAGCCACTTTGTCACAGTGCCAAAAAATATGTACCAGGTTCCTTTCGGCTATGCCACACCTTGTGCAAATGTTCGAAGGTAATCTTTCTAGTTTAGCCAACTTAACCGGAGAGTAGTACAAATTATTCAGTATACGATACTGAATAAGCCTATGTCTATCTTGAGTGAGGTATCTGTACATGTCCTCCCAAATCTACGCCCAAACCAAGGGGGAATCTGGCAAAAGAGAGGACCAAATTTTAGAGCCAATAAGGGAGTTGGGATATTTGATACCCAATAGCAAGGAGTATATCTTGGAAACACCATGGGACCTATTGACATATTCTTGTATCTGGTCTAAGAAGGGCCTGACTTGAGACACCGTACATGAGGATCCAAAATTAGAGACCATAAGGTGTCTCAGCTGGAAAACTTTAAAAATGAGTTTCTGAGGGATGTTAAACTTAACCATTATATCCACCGAAGAAAGAAGGGAGTCCTGGGAAAATAGGCTTTCCACACAGCAATCCTGCAGTTGTGGGAGCCAACCTAGGGAGAGCGGGGAGCCTCCTATCTTAATGTTCGGATTTAAAAGTAAGAGGTTGAGCCATATCTTTTTTTGGCAAGATATTGAAAAAGTTCCAACATTGAGTCAGCACCTTAATAGAAATCCCTATAACACCACTTTGTATAAAAGGAGGTAATGTGGAAAAAGTGTAATAAAAAACTCTAGATATCTGGACCCTATACTTATCCAGAATCCCTCTCTCGAGCTGTAACCAGATTGGGAGGTATACATCAGTCCTAGCATCATACCACCTCCCCATTTTGGAAATATGACTCACCCAATAGTATAACATAAAATTGGGGAGACGGAGTCCACCTTTCTCCTTGGGTAAATTAAGTTTGAAAAAGGCCCTCCTAGGCTGCTTACCTTGCCAAATGAATCTAGAGATATCTGGAGCCTATACTTATCCAGAATCCCTCTCTCGAGCTGTAACCAGATTGGGAGGTATACATCAGTCCTAGCATCATACCACCTCCCCATTTTGGAAATATGACTCACCCAATAGTATAACATAAAATTGGGGAGACGGAGTCCACCTTTCTCCCTGGGTAAATTAAGTTTGAAAAAGGCCCTCCTAGGCTGCTTACCTTGCCAAATGAATCTAGAGATAATAGAGTAGAGCTGCTGAAAGTAGGACAGAGGGAGATAAATATTCAATACATTTAGTGGGTAAAATACCTGGGGCAGTACATTAATTTTAATAATACTAATACAACCCCAAAAGGATAAAGGAAGAGTGGCCCATCTTTGAAGATCAGATTGTATTTTGGACACCAAGTCATCCAGATTAAGCTTTCTGAGAGCCTCTGGGTCCCTAGTGAGATGTATACTTAAATATTTAAAGGAGGAAGAAGACCATTTCATACCAAACTGGGTGAAACTGGCATGGGGTGTACTAGCATTTAACAGGAATATGATTCATTTGGATAAATTCAGATTATAATTGTCCACCTGTCCGAACCGATCAATAATTTGTAAGATGTGTGTTAGAGGGAGCTCTGGGTTAGCCAAATGTAATAGAATGTCATCAGCATAAGCCGATAACGTCAGAGATTGCTGATGGACTAAACATCCTGTAATCTGGGGTGAGTTCTTAATACTCAGTAAGAGAGGCTCCAGATATAAATTGAACAAAAAAGGCGATAGGGGTCACTCCTGCCAAGTACCAGTGAATAAGCAGATTTATCCTGGACTCCCTTCAGGGTGCCTTCCTCAAGCAACTGGTCATGGAACCAACTCGGCAGAAGGCAATACTGGACCTTGTGCTCACAAACAGGGACAGTGTGATGGGGGTAACAGTGGGGGAGCACCTGGGGAACAGTAACCACCAGTCATTGTGGTTTGAAATCACAAAAAGAGCAGAACCAAACCACACAAAAACATGTATCCTGGATTTTAGGGGGGCAGACTTTGGGAAAATGGGGAGATACTTGAAAGAGGCATTAAGGGAATGGACAGGAATCAGGGGTTGAGGAACAGTGGGCAGTATTTAAAATGGGGATTACAAGAACAACAGAATTATGCATTAAGCAGGTTAGCAAGAGGAAAAGGAAGAGGAGACCATTATGGTTTTCCAAAGAGGTAGCAAAGAAAGTGAAAGCCAAAAGATTGCATTCAGGCAATACAAAAAGACACAGGCAGAAGGGGATAGGAGAAGTACCAGGAGAAGCAAAGGGAGGCAGGGAGGTCAGTAAGGAAGCCAAAGCTCAGACAGAAGAACACATTGCAAAATCAGTGGGTAGAGGGGACAAAACCTTTTACAGGTACATAAGGGAAAAAAGAAAGACAAAGGGAGGGATAGTGAGACTGAAGGGGGAGGATGGAGGCCACCTGGTGGGTGACAACAGTAAAGCTGACATACTGAACAGGTATTTCTGCTCAGTCTTTACTGAGGAAGAGGAGGGTAATGGGTCTGAAGGGAGTACAAGGGGTAAGAATGGTGCAGAAATGGACACAAGTCCCTTTACACAAGAAAGAGTCCCGAAGGAACTGGAAGTAATAAGAGTTGATAAAGCAATGGGGCCAGATGAGGTGCACCCCAGGATCCTTAAAGAACTAAGAGAGGTGGTGGCTGAACCTCTGGCCATCCTGTTTAGCCGATCACTGGAAACAGGGAGGTACCCAAAGACTGGAGGACTGCAGATGAGTCCCCTTTATACAAAAGCGGAACAAAGAGGAAGCAGGGAAATACAGACCAGTCAGCCTCACCTCGGTAGTGGGAAAGATCATGGAAGCACTACTGAGGAGGAGAGATTGGTCGAACATCTGGCTGTCAATGGACTACAGGACCCAAGGCAGCATGGTTTCACCAGGGGAGGTCAGGTCAGACCAACCTCATTGAATTTTTGACTGGGTGACTAGAGAGGTGGATCGGGAGGGCAGTGGACATGGCCTCATCTGGACTTCAGTAAGGCCTTGACACTGTGCCACATAGAAGACTATTACACAAACTGGGGAATATGGGAGGCAGGACAGTAGTGTGGTGGGTAGGTAACTGGCTGGGTGGCAGGACACAGAGGGTGGTGGTAAATGGCTGTCACTCCACAGAGGGAAGAGTGACCAGTGGGGTACCACAGGGATCAGTGCTGGGACCGGTCCTATTCAACATCTTCATCAGTGACATTGCACAGGACCTAGACGGCAGAATTTCACTGTTCGCTGATGACACAAAGCTCTGTAACAGAGTAGACACACCAGAGGGTGTAGACAGAATGAGAAGGGACCTGCAGAAACTTGAAGAATGGTCAGGGGTTTGGCAGTTGAAATTCAATGCAAAGAAGTGCAAGATAATGCATATGGGGCACAAAAACCCTGGCACAATATATCAGTTGCGGGGTGAGGATATAACATGCACCAAGCAGGAAAGGGATCTTGGGGTTTATCATCTCTGATGACCTCAAGGCAGGGAAACAGTGTGACAAGGCAGCAGGTAAGCAAATAGGATGCTGGGATGTATAGGCAGGGGCACCCACCAGCAGGAAAAGGGAGGTCATAATCCGCCATACAAGACACTAGTGAGGCCCCACCTGGAGTACAGTGTACAGTTCTGGAGACCATACCTACGTAAGGACATAGACAGGGTAGAGAAAGTTCAGAGGAGGGCAACAAAGATGGTGCATGGATTGCATCACAAGTCCTATGAAGACAGGTTGAAGTAACTGAACATGTACTACCTGGAGGAGAGGAGGGAGAGAGGAGATATGATAGAGACATAAAAGTATCTCACAGGGAGGAACAGGGTGCAGGAATACACTATTTTTAAGCGAAAAAGATGTTCCAGGACTAGAGGGCATGGGATGAAGTTGGAGGGAGGACAATTCAGAGGAAACATGAGGAAGAATTTCTTCACAGAATGGGTGGTGGACAAGTGGAACACCCTGCCAGAGGAAGTGGTGGGGGCTGAGACAATCACGGGATTTAAGAATGCATGGGATAGACATAAAGGAATTCTGGAGGTCAGGGGTAAGGGGCAACAGACTTCTAGGAAAACATAAACTGAATTTACAAGCTTAAATGGGCAGACTGGGTGGGCCATAGGCCCTTATCTGCCGACACTGTCTATGTATCTATGTATCTATGTAAGGGGAATCAAGAAGAGAAGACCCCATTGCATTAAATTCTAGCAGTAGGGGACTTATAAACTGTCTTGATCCATTGGATGAAAGTGTCCGAGAAACCCATTCTCCCAAGGGTAAACAAGAGAAAGTCCCAGTGGACTCTGTCGAAGGCTTTCTCGGCATCTAATGATACCAAAACCATAGGAGTCTGAGAATCCTGGGCAACTTGAAAAATATGCAAAAGGGTATGCAAATGATTGGCTGAAGATTTACTCTGAACACAACTCACTTGTTCGGGGCTCAGCAAGTTAGACCAAGTCCGTTTAATTCTAAGAGACAAAATTTTTGTTAAAATCTTTATATCATAATTTAGTAATGAAATTGGACGGTAACTTGCTGGGTCTGTCTGAGGTTTGTCTGGTTTCAAAATCAAAACAATGGTGGCTTCCAACAAAGAGGGGTCAAGGAGGTCAGAGGTAAACATATAATCAAAGAGTTTCAGAAGAAGGGAGCAATCTCCTTACAGAAAACTTTATAAAAATTGGTGGAAAAACCATCAGATCCCGGGGACTTGTCCAGAACTAGTCCCCCAATCGCTTCTTCCACCCCGGCCAGTGTAATGGGAGAGGTCAAAAACTCCCCCGATGGGCCTGCAGGGAAGGAAGAGGAAGGCCATCGAAAAATTGTTCGATGTGGGAATAGGAGGGTCGAGAGGGACCAGCACTATAAAGATCCCTGTAATAAGATTCAAAAACCTGGGAAATATCCCGAGGGGAAGTCTTGAGGGAGCCGTTAGGGGAAGACAAGGAAGGGATTCATCTCGATCCCTCCACTTCCCGCAAGCGGAGGGCCAGCATCCTGCCCGGTTTTCCCCCTGCTCAAAATAACGGGCTTTGGTTTTGAGAATGACGTATTCTGCCTTATCTCTTAACAAATCAGAATATTCATTCCTAAGTTTCAACAAGGTTTCCAAGTCTGTTTGGGAAGATGAGGAGGATAACTTTCGTTCTGCTAGCCTAATTTGATTCGACAGCGACATGATCCTAGCTTCCCTCTGTCTTTTCCTCCTCGACGCTAACTTAATAAATTCACCCCTTATGAAACATTTAAAGGAACACCAAATCAGGTCTTCCCTATTAATTGAATCTGAGTTAGTATCTATGAAGGAAGATATTAGCGATTTAATATGAGAAACTATATGTTCTTCTTTTAAAAGCTGTGTGTTTAATTTCCAGGCGGAGTCTCTTTGTATCTGTGGGTCAGGAGAAATCGAGATCCATGCCACAGAATGGTCCGAAATCACAATTGGTTCTATTCCTGTCTGTAAGATACTGAGCAAAAGAGTGTTACTAACTAAGATAAAATCAATTCTAGACCACAAACCGATGACCTTGGGAATAGAAAGAAAAGAGCTGTCCGGAGGGGTTAAATAAGCGCCATTGGTCACATAGACCTAATAGGTCCATAAAATCCCTCGGGGCAAGTTGTGAAGGGGATGGAGGTTTTAAAGGTCTATAAGATTTATCCAGGTCCTGAGATGGGGCAATATTCCAGTCCCCCCCCCCCAAGTATTAACAAGGAGGCTAACAGCCCACTCAGTTTATCAGCCAGATTCATAAGAAAATCCGGGTCTCCTCCCACTGGGCCATAGATTGCCCCTAATACCACCCTTACATTATTGAGCATGCCCTTAACAAAAATAAATCTACCTTCCTGGTCCACTGAACACTCTTCTGCCAGAAATTAAATGTGTCTTTTAATCAATATAGCCACCCCTGTACTGGAAGATGTTCCACAAGAAGCAAAAATTTGGAAGTAGCTCTGCCGACGTAGCCCTTTAACTTCTGATGGCATGAGATGGGTTTCCTGTGTCAGAAGAATATCAACATTCAAAAGGGCACAGTTTTTGAGAACCTGGTACCTTTTAGACAGCTCTCTGGCACCTCTGACATTCCACGTTGCAATTTTAATCAGCATCATACTCATATATTATTATATATAACAGTAAAACAATGCATAACAAGGAAAAAATAAACCATCCCGGAAGGCACATCCCCCCTACTCCCCTCCATACTTGAATATCTTCGTTACTATGACCGCCCGTCCTCCCCTCCATACCCTTGAACAGTAACCAGAATGGAAAACTTCAACCATAATACAACTGCCCTTGATGGAACAAACAGTAAAAAGGAGAACTGTACCCCAGAACCCCCTTCCCCCCATCTATCCCACCAACTATGTACAAAAGGCCTCCTGACAGGTCTCAAAAAAATGATAGGAACTTTAAACCTTGAGTGGATCCAGGGGATCTTGTACTCTCCTAAAATAAGGCGGTGACAGAGGCCCTGGATTCCATTGCTCCTGTTCACATTCATCCAATCTCTCTTCACCCTAGGTCTCCATGGTTTGATGAGGACTTGAGGGAGTTGAGGAGAGTTGGACAAAGCTAGAAAGGTGATGGCAGAGGTCTGGCCTGGTGGGTGACAGGCTTAGTCTGATGGACCATTATTTGGTCCATCAATCAACAATCTCCCATAAGAAGGCAGAATTCCTGTCCAGGGAGATTGCTGCTGTGCAGAATTGACCAGCTCAGCTTTTCCGGACTGTGGATAGACTATGCAATCCACTCTGTCTTCAGCCCAGAAATGCTTTTTCACAAGTGCAGTGTGAGGAGTTTGCTCGTTTCTTCGTGGATAAGGTTGCCACGATGAAGTCTGACATCCACCTGACCCTTTCTGTAGGGAGTAGCAGTGGTCTGCAGGAGATGTCAGACTCCCAGTTTGAGTGGTGTGACTTTGGCCAGCCTACAATCAGTGATATTGTCATGGTTATCCAGTCTTTACAACCTACCAACTGTAGTTTGGATCTGGGCCCTACGCATTTGCTTGTTGGCTGCATTGAGGTCATTGGTCTGGTCCTTGCTGAGATAGTCTGGTTATCCTTGGAGAGGGGAATTATTCCTGCTTCCCTTAAGGAGGCCATGGTTCGGCCTCTACTCAAGAAGCCCTCCTTGGTTCCTGACTGTCTTACAAACTACAGGCCAGTCTCTAACCTCCCCTTTTTGGGTAAGATTATTGAGAAGGTGGTAGCTTTACAGCTGGAGGACCATTTGACCAGCCATGATATCTATGATTCTCTCCAGTCCGGTTTCAGGAAGAGGCATAGTACTGAGACGGCTCTTGTTTGGGTACTAAATAATCTCTCAATAGCAAGAGATCGAAAGACTCATTCCATCTTGGTCCTTCTTGATCTCTCTGCAGCATTTGATACTGTGGACCATGGTGTGCTGTTGGATCACCTGCGGTTTATCAGTGGACTTTCGGGGACTGTCCTCAGATGGTTTCAATCTTACCTCATGGGTAGGACTCAGAGAGTGATGTCTGGGGTTTGTACCTCAGCTCCATTCTCCCTGCCCTGTGGGGTTCTGCAGAGATCCATTTTAGCACCCATGTCGTTTGCAGTGTATATGCTGCCATTGGGAGCGATTATTAGATTATATGGTTTGAGTTTTCACTGCTATGCAGATGATACTCAGCTCTACATGTCTTTTGTCCCTGAACTAGATGATGCTGTTTCAGTGCTCAACAACTGTCTAACTGAAATTCAGGCCTGGATGAATATGAGCTGGTTAAGGTTGAACACTGAAAAAACTGAGGTGTTGGTTGTGAACCCGGGTTGTAGTGAGGCGGGTATGCTGGCAGGTTCATCTTCAGGTCTGTGGCTTGGAGGTGTCCAGCTAGCTACCTCAGACTGAGTGCAGAACCTGGGTGTTATATTTGATGACTGTCTGACTTTAAAATCACAAGTGTCAGCAGTTGTTAAAACTTCTTTTTACCATCTGAGAAATATCACCCGGGTGAAACATCTGGTTCCTCCTGATTATCTTCCAACGTTGGTTCATGCCTTCGTTACCTCCCACCTTGACTACTGCAATGCCCTTTACCTAGGGCTGTCGGGGGTTGATATCAGTCTCCTGCAGCTAGTGCAGAATGCGGCAGCCAGGTTGTTGACTGGTGCTTCGAGAGCCAGTCATATAACGCCTGTGCTCCGCTGTCTACACTAGCTGCCAGTAGGGTGGTGGATTATCTTTAAGGTTGCTTTGTTAACCTTATATGGCCCTACACGACCAGGGACCGGGTTACCTGAAAGATCTCCTTTGTCCCTACTGTCTCCTCCGTCCTCTCCGATCCACCGGTGAGGGATTGCTAGAGGTTCCCAGGGTACTTTGTAGACATCGGGAGCGAGGCATTTAGTTTTGTTGCTCTGTCCCTGTGGAACTCGCTACCTCATCGGGTACGAGATTGCGTAACCATCCACAGTTTTGAAATTGCTTTAAAAACCTATTTATTTAACCTGGCTTTTGCTGATTGATGGGGTTATTTTGCATTACTCTACTGCTATTATATTGCTTGTCGTGGAATTATATGCTTGTTTTATAATAATTTATTTTATTTTATTTTATGTATTTTATTATACAGGCGCCTTGGTTTCAGAAAGGTGCCTTTTATAAATAAAACTGATTTGATTTGATATTGGAAATTTAATACTATACTTTTAAATAATGAGGAATGGGTAAAACAAATAATAGAACTTCTGAATGCACGGAAAACTATAGCAGGACTAATGGATGATTTAAGCCCCTGGTGGGTGGAAACAAAAAGAGATACAAATCATGACAACTAGGTACTCTTCGGTACCACAAACAAATACATATAAAAAATATTTAGAATTAAGGGTGCAATTGGGAAAAATCTATTCTACCATTAACACACAGAATAAAAATTTAACATCACAAGGAAATAATGTGAAAAAAGGATGGAAGCTCTTCAATACTCGCGAGCAGCTTTCATGTTGAATGAGCATCGTATTTGTTGACAGGGTAAAACTAGCTTTGAAGATGCTTTCAAAAACTGTAAGAAAAGGGTGGCGGACAGGATGATGACATCTAAAAAAAATAAGAATGGTAATTTAGTAACAACTACTCCATAAATCTTGCAGGTGGTGACACAATATATGAAAGAAATGTATGCTACAGCACAAAAAAAGGATAGTGACACTGAGGATTTTTTTTACAAAACTTCAAATACCAGATACGAGAAAAAGTGGTCCCAATACTTACGGCACCAGTTGCAAAAAGGGAAATACAAATGGCCATTAGTAAATTAGCTTCATAGCAAACTTCAAAAAGAAGAATCATCCAGTACAGCCCATATTCCTCAAAAAATGTAGATAAAAGTTCTATGGGAGGGCCTAATTCCAGTATATAGCTGACGCTAAACAATCAAAAAAGACAGTACTGGATAAAGAAAGGCCCACTATCCCAAATAAAAGTGTAGAGAATCTTGGATTTCATTTCTGAATAATTTATTCATGTATCTCCCAGACAAATATCAACGTTTTGGGATATACCCTTCATCAGGAAACTGGTCAAATTCTAAAGGGTAATAACACATAAGACATATATTAATGGATCTTTTGACATAATTAAATTCTCCATATAAGTTCAAAAAAACCCCTCAAAATCAATGTAAAATCAAATGTAAGAAAGTGTCCTTACATTTCAAAATTTAAATTCATACATCTGTCTTGTACGAAACACGCTAGGTTTTAGGTTAGACGCCCCCTTACAGCCACTGTTAACAGAAACCAGACAACAAAAAATCAACTGAAACTATCAAGCATAATCATTATTACCATTATTTCACTAAAGGTACACTGAATTCAGATATCTATTCAGAATAAGCAAAGATCTTGACTCTAGTAAATATTTATAATAAAGTGCCTCTTATTCAATTCATATTTAAATAATTTTTCACTTTAAATGGTCCCAAAACAAATCTCCTGAGACTCTAAATCTATAGTCAACTTCAATCTCAAAGTCTTCATCATTCTACATGTTCCAATCACTTTTTGGCTTTTTAACTTGCAAAGGTATTTCATTTTATTTAAAAACAACAAGTGGTCTGGATCGAAAGCAAACAAATGAAGCGCTAACCTGCTTTTTGTTTTTAGACTTGTCCACTATTTTCTTGTGCCGTAACCATTTCGGTTTAGTTCACTTGGTAATAAAATAGAAAAACCTTTTATCAGTATGTTATTCCATACCCATCTTTCATTTTCAGTACAAACCAACATATTATAAGGTTTTTGTAAAATAAACTTACTTCTATCAATCCTCAGGTAACCACGTCTGGCATCTGATGTCAGCAGGAGTAAAAATGCAGGGAAAAGAATACCTTACTTTTAAAGGGAAGGGAGCACGGCCCCCGAATCCAGCATCCAACGCCAAGTGTCGACGTAAGCACTGACGTACATAACAAACTCCCAGCAGATCAAAATGACCAGAAAACAAGAGGGACAACACCATGCAACATGACAAGATGTAAGACCTGCACCCATATATGCACACAGGCCACCATTAAGACAAGCCAGAACAACATAATGCAAATTAATGGATCCTACACATGTCAATCCAGCAATATGGTTTACCTAATTCAATGCAAGAAGTACACAGATGGTTGCTATATTGGGGAAACTAGCCAACCACTGAAAACCAGGATGAATCACCACCGTCACACAGTAGTAAACCAGATTATCAGCACTCCAGTAGGAAATCATTTTTCACAAACAGATCACTCTCTCTTGGATTTATCTGTCTTGATACTAAGAGGCAACTTCGGTAACACACAGGACAGAAGGACATAGGAATTGAAATATATTAAACAATTTAAATCTAACATTTCTGGACTGAATCGGGACATTGGTTTCATGACACATTATGGTAAACTATAATTCTTTTTTATTGTGTACTAAATCATGTCATTATTTGTCACACATTGGTTCTGTATTTCTCTTATTATAATTTTTTTCTCTGAGTTCTGCCTGATTTGTTTTTTACCTATTTCTCCAATCCTCCCTGCCTCTTCCACTAACTCCTTAGCTCAGTCCCACCCACTCCTTGTTTTCACACCTGTGTTTATACTACCTCACACTCTGTATATCTAGGCCTTTGATCTTTTGTTTCTCCTAATTTCTTGATTTTCTTACATCTTGTAGGCATCTCCTGTCTATTCTACCCTAAAGCTAGCCTCTGATCTCAGATCCTATCTGCATGCTTTTGTCTTACCTTTAGCTCCCTTTCATCTCCTTCTGACCTGTTCCTACTTAGCCCCCTCCCAATTTCTTCTCATGTTTTTATTTTGCATCTTAGACCTTCATCTCTAGTCCCCTTTGTCACCTTCCTACTTCATTTCCTGATTTTTAATTGATCCACAGTGGATATAAATACTGCTTCGGTTGCTCAGTTGCTATTCACCTGAAGAAGGGACATGTGTGGCCCTAAAAGCTTGTGTATAAGTCCATCTTTGTATAAGACACTTCTTGGTCCAATAAGAGGTACCAAACCTTCCATCCTCTCCTGTTTTGTAAGGACCAATACAGCTGGAATCTATTTTTATAATTGAACATCCTTACAAACAGATTAGCTATAGTTGTTCCCAATTTAATATCTATAAACCAGACATGTTCTATAACAAGAAGATCTATTGAACAAAATGTATTATTAGTAAGAGAACTTATAGAACAGGGGAAAGAAGATGAGCTCAATGGGTGCATTATTTCATTGGACCAGGAAAAGGCCTTTGACAAGATCCCACATCATTTTATACTACAAGTTATAAAATCTTATGGCATTCCAGCCACATTTTGTTCTTGGATTTATTTGGTGTATAATTAGGCAGTAGCTATTCCACTAATTAATGGGCAGTTAGGATCTTATATTAACATAAACTGAGGAGTAAGGCAGGGGTGTCCATTAAGTCCCCTGTTATATGTTTTCTGCCTGGACCCCCTATGTTACATCTCATACAACAGGATGATCAAATACATGGCCTTAAGCCAATACAGGGGGCTCTAGAAGTTAAAACAGTGGCATACACAGATGATATCTGCATATTTTTAACAGACTCAGAGTCACTTTTAAGAGTTATGGACAGACTAGAGCAATACTCAAAAATAGCAGGAGCACAGGTTAACAGGAAAAAAAGTATAATTTATCCAGTAAGTAATGCTACCCCAAAATTAGAAAAACTGCATGAGATAATGGTGTCTAAAGAACCTGTTAAAATATTAGGAATTACATTTGGGAGGGGGGACAATGGGCTGTTGAATTGGACTGAGAAAATAGAACAGGCAAAACAAAAAGTAGCTATATGAAAAACTTGGCAACAAACAAAAAAAAAGAAAGTTGTAGTGGTTAAATCCTTTTTGCTCCCGATCTTTCTATATGTAAGTATAGTTTACCCCATTCCACAAGCACTAAAAACTACACTACTGAGTTTAGTATTTCAGATAATTTGGGGGAGCCGGTTAAACCTAATAAAGAGGGAAATATTATATCTTCCAATAGAAGAAGAAGGAGGATTAAATCTCATAATACCATTAGCATTTTACTCTAGTAATTTTTTTTTTTTTACACAGAAATTTTATTTTATTTTTATTTATTTATTTATTGAAGATATCGGATAACATACCTTTGAGTCAAAGACTCCTTTACAAAGGTTCCATGTCATTGAGAACAGAGACATCAGCAACAATTAGACACAATAGTTACAGAAATGGTTACAAAATGGTTACAGGTAACACAGTAAAGCAGCTGGTGATACAAAGATACAGAGTGTTGCCAAGCATAGGTACATAGTACAGATGGTAGCAGGTAACAGAAAGCATACACTGCAGGGTGGTGGCAACAGCCATGCCCAAGTGGTTATTTGCAGGCCTAGGCTGGACTGAGGTGTCCATTGTCAAATATAGGCATGTCCAGGGGTGGCAAGACCAGAGTTAAGTCCATAGTCGGGGGGGAGTGGGTAGGGCTAGAATTCAAGGACAGTCACAGACTAAGTCATGAGGGATTAGGTCTTTTAGCTGGGACTTGAACTGTCCAAGTTTGGGTTTTGTGAGGAGGGAGTTTGAGAAGGAGTTAAGCCAGCTAAGGGCCAGGTACCTAAAAGTTCTTTGACCCGAGGTGGTCTTGCAGCGAGGTACCTGGAAGTGGGTTGTCGCCGATTGCCGAGTGAGGCGGGTGGACAATGGTGCCTGGAGTAGGGGGGTGAGAGCAGGTGGGAGTAGCCCTGCTGTGATTTTTTTTTTAGCAAAGAGGCAGGTCTGATATTTGAGCCTCCCATCAAAGTTTAGCCAGTTGGTGGAGGTGTAAAGGGTGCAGATATGTGTGAGTCTGGTGCAGCCAGTGGCTAGTCTACAGGCCTTATTAAGGGCCAGCCTAATTTTGTTTAGGTGCGTGTTGTCGGCTGCCCGATACATAATGATTCCGTAGTTTATGAGTGAGAGTATTGATGCCGAGACAGCTAGGTGGAGAGCTTCTGGTGGGAGGCAGTGCTTGTACCAGTGAAGTACGCCAATATGCACATTGACAGCGGTGCTCAGTTTTTGTGGTCATGGTAGGTGAGTTGAGAGTCTAGGGTGATTCCTAGGTATTTGAACGAGGTAACCTACTCAAGGGGGTCATTTAAAGAGTTCAATATGAGCAGGGGTTGTCCTATATTCTTGTTTTGGGAGTGGCAAACACCATGGATTTAGTTCTTTTGTAATTTAATACTAGCCTATGTCAAACGAACCAGGATTCAGCTTCCATGAAAGATTTTTGGAGTGCAGAATGGAGGGCTGTGGGATTGGTGTAGGAGCTGTAGAGGACGGCATCGACCACGTACAGGAGTAGTTTCCCAGAGCAATCCTTTGGCGGGATGTTGAGGAACAGGAAGAAAAGTAGGGGGGCTGAGAATAGAGCCCTGCAGAACCCCTGACCTGACTTGAAGGGAGGACAGGGTTTGGGCAAGCCTGATGGTCTGAGTTCTCTCAGACAGATAGCTGGTAAAGCAGCCAGTGGTCTCAGGAGACAGCCTTATTTGTGCGAGGGAATCCAGGAGTAAAGTGTGGTGCACCATATCAAATGCCTTGGAAAGGTCTATAAATACAGCACCAGCAATGTGGCCAGCATCAAGAGATGTGTGTAGGGCATTTGTAAATTTGATAGATTATAGTAAACCCAATATAGCAGTATAGATGATATTTACAGAGAAGTGGCTGATACTGTTTGTGAATAAATGGGTTACCCAGGGAGAGATATCTCTTAATACCAATATTTGCCCAGGTTATTTTAATTTAGTCATAAAGAAAATAAAAAAATGGAAATTAGCCTTGGATATTATACTCAGTAAGAAAAATAAATTGATACATATGGCTATACAGGAAAAAGCTTTCTCCATCAGTTTAGAATTTAAAAATATCCTAATAAATCAAACGGACCAGGTTTTGGCAACATTACAGGATAAATGGATCCCGCCAAGCATATGGGATGTAACATGGCTGAGTAGCCATGGGAGGTTAAATGTAAAAGGAAACGCAAAGCACAAAAGACAAGAGAAAAGAATGTGTCCTAGAAACTGTTGTATTGCTCAGCAGGAAACTATGATGTGTTTTTTTTGTTCAGTGCCCATATGTGAAAGAGGCATGTTTTTTTTTGGCATAAAGATGGCAGAACCCATACTGGGAGAAGGTGACTTACATGGAACTAGTGGGTGTTTCTATGTAGGACAGTTCATTTCAATACCGGAGTTATACGATTGGTATTTGCCTTTATTACATTTATATTATGGCAAGTTAGATACAAATATGTTTTACAACAAGTATATCAGGATCCAAAATATGTTAGACTCTATTGAAAATGAAATTTGCAAGCAATGTATGTATGAAAAACAAAAAGTGTTCCATACAGCATGAATTATAAGATGGAAAAATGTTCCTTTTATGAAAGATAAGATAGGATCATTTGTTTTTGCTTCAAATTACAGTAAAGTAATATGTACTATGTAAAAAATATGTACAGTTGTCTCTTTGGTTAAATTATTTTATGTATTTGTGCTGTTCTTTTTTGTTTACTATTTTGTTATGGATCTTTAATAAAATGTTCCCCTACTCTTTTCAAGAAGTGCCATGGAATCTTTAGCATCCTCCTGAACTAGCACCAGAACAAGCAGACGGGACCTTGGTTTAACATCTCATCCAAAAGACGGATAGGCTGAAGGAGGTTACAGTGATGACTGATGTTCTGTGTGACCACTCACAAATTGTGTGTAGTTGGTCTGCCAAACTATCCCAGCCAGCTCCCAAAACAACCTACAATAGGGTACTCCACAAAGGGGCACTGAGTGCATTCAAATCCCACTTGGTCCAACTAAACTGGAGCCAGCTAGATTCCACCACCAACACTGATGCAGCCCTCGACCACTCCATCATTCTGTTTAATGCTGTTGCAGATAAATCAGACCCTTTCAAGAAGCGGGTCATCCAAAGGGACTCTGCCACATGAGTTACACTGTCACCGCTTGCTCAAATGCAGAACAGGAGCAACCTATGGCACAAAGCTAAGGAATCCGGCACGCAGGCGCACTGGTAGGAATACAGAGCAGCTAGGAATAGGTGTACTAAGAAAATCAGACAGGCTAATGCTATTTTTTATAACAGCAAACTAGTTGCTAGGGAAAGGGGAAGGTGTTCTGAGAATGGTTAAAGGATCTCCTGGGTAGGGGTACTAAAATGTCACCAACAATGTTCAACTCAAATGGAAGCATCACACTTAACCCTATTGAGATAGCCAATTCATTCAATAATGCCTTCACTGACTTTTGAGCTGTCCCCCCCCCAAAGACAAACCCACTGCCACTGCTGCATCCTATGATGACACCCAAAAAAAAAAAACAATGTAGGCCACAATTCCACTTCAAATCTGTCTCGATAAAGGACATGGGGAAAACAAGGATGGGAAGTGACTTATTTGACATGAAACTAGTTGCCCTGGTCCTGGATGAGCTCACCATCCCCCTGACTAAACATTTAACCTCTCCCTCAGATTCTCACAGTTCTCCAAGCAATGAAAAATTGCCCTGGTCATCCCATTCATAAAAGGTGGAGATCGCACATTAGTTGCAAACTACAGGCCTATATCCATTCTTTCCCCACTGTCCCAGGCACTCAAGAGAATTATATCTGACCAACTCATCTCATACCTCAGCCAGCAAAATGTACAGTGTGAATAATGACATGTTTTCTGTAAAATGTACAGCACTTTCACTGTGCTTATTGAATACACAAGCATACTACACAAGGCTCTTGACAAAGGACACCTGGTGGTATCTATCAGATAAGCCCTCCAGGATGAAGTGCAGTGTCACAGGTTTACTGCATGATAAAAGGGATTAACTGCCATTGAAACTGCATTGTTTACTTCAGTAATTCTACTGCAGAATTCTGCAGTACTGCACTTCATCCTGGGGAGCTTATCTGTATATAGACCTCACCAAGGCCTTTGATTTAGTAAACCATGCGCTACTACAAACAAAGCTACCTACATAAGGTCTTTTTACGGACACTGTGCTTTGGTTTAAAAGCTACTTCTCATGCAGATTACAACAAGTTAAGATAAATGGGGAGCTCTCTGATGTCAGGCCTGTCACATCGGGTATGCCGCAAGGCTCCATCCTGGGGCCCCTTTTGTACAGCCTCTTTATCAATAACTTTCCCAAAGCCTGCCCTAGCTCCACTGTTTTACTTTATGCTGATGATGCAGTCATCTGTGCAAGTAACACCTGCCATGACTTACTTACTAGAGACCTCCAATGCAACTTTACATCCCTTGAGAATTGGTTACAGCAGAACAATCTTGTGCACAACCGCAAGAAGACCAAAACAATGCTCTTCTCAAGTGCACAGACGTGAACTAAGGTACAAGCACTCAACATCCTCAACAGTACGGGTGACCCTCTAGAACTGGTAGACACTTTCAAAAATACCTTGAGGTCACCATTGACCAGACTCTAATATTTGCACCACATGTCAACCAAATCATCTGCAACATTAACAGAAGACTAGGAGCACTATATAGACATAGGCACAGCCTTACCCTGGAAGCCAAAAAAGTGGCAGTTACAAGTTCCATCCTCTCCATAGTTTACTATGACGTAACAGTCTATGGGTGTGCCACAGACACTGTGTTAAACACGGTCTTGTTAGTCATGAACAAAGCCAGCCCTTTGTAACTACAAAGCCTACAGCTTTGTAACTGGGCTGACAAACTCACGCACACCTGTACTCTACTCTCTCACAAACTGGCTTCCCCTGCAGGACAGAATAAAATATCAAACCTGCCTGCTAGGCATGAAAGCCCTCATGGGCGTCACCCCAGGGCAGCAAGGTCTTCTATAACCTGCCTAAAATCCTTTCCCAACCAGAGGCATGACTATTGGTACACTGGCTGTTCCATTCAACCAAACAGCTCTAGCCAGATGCTCCTTTGCAACCAGGTATCAAGCTGGCTTAATGAACTTCAGGTAATACAAAAGACACCAACTAAGCTGGGTCTTTTCAAATGGGAACTTTTAAATATACTCCTACCTGGCTTCACATGTAGCTGCTTCTCCTAATGAAACCCCATCCCATGTACTGTCACATGCCAGCTGCACCCCTACCCAACCCAACCCTTGCACCATCTGATTGTGGTGCTTCTGCTCCCTAAGGTCCCCTCTTGCATGTGCACATGATACCTGCACCTTACCCACCACACAGTCTCCTCATGCATGTACCTCTCCTCCATTCCAATGTGCCATAAAGCACACAGACTTAACCTCTGACAATGCCCAAATGGGCTGCTACCTTTGTATAGGTCCTAGTGCCCATGTTATGCTTTGTATTGTTCGGCCTGTTGAGTGTTAACTTTCGTTCACTCTGCATTGCTGAAACGGTACTACTCATTCTTTCACTGAATCAATATTGTCCAGCCTTTGATAATCATTTTTTTATACTGTCTTTGATATGGTGTAAACAAATTTTGATTCTAATGAAGAACCTTTGTAAATGAGCATTTCTGCTCAAAAGTGTATTTCTAAAATACATAAATAATTCTGAAGTGCTGAGGCCCTAGTCTGACCCTCACATGACTTGGGCAGAGCACAACTGTGCTCATACTCCTCCTGTTCTCACAGCATATATAACAAGCATTTGTCAATGCTGAATGTTGCTTGCTTCTATGTGCTGTTTAGGTATTTGGAAGTCATTGGAGTGCAAATATTGAAAATTTGCGAACTTACGAGCATGCGTAGGAACTAGCAACGCACACTCATAAAATACTCATTGTTAGGAATTCTTTCACCAAATTTTCAACATTGCCATTTTAAGATCTCTGCTCATGAACAGTGACACTGTGATTTTTTAATGTGTCCTATACATTGAGTTTGCACACCGACTGCGCCATTGTGCGCTACTCAGGAAACATGTTTTGGGCTAGGATGAAAATGACAGCTGTACTGCTCATGAGGAGGTGTGGTAAATGGCAATGTTGAAAATCTGAGTGAAAATATTGAAAATTTGTGAACTTACGAGCCTGCATAGGAACTGCTCAACGCACGCTCGTAAAACAGTCATTTCTAGGAATTTTTTCACCAAATTTTCAACATAGCCATTTTAAGACCTCTGCTCATGAACAGTGTCACTGTGATTTTCTTAATTTGTCCCGTACATTGATTTTGCACACCGACTGCGCCATTCTGTGCTACAAGGGCGGAAACATAGAAAACATAGAAACATAGAATTTGACGGCAGATAAGGACCACTTGGCCCACCCAGTCTGCCCATTTTCCTACCTACTGGATAAGCTGCAGATCCTAGTTAACCAGCAGCCTACTTCTTCTTACCCCCACCCTCTAGAATTGCCTTATGACTGTCCCATGCATGCTTGAATTCCACCACTGATTTTGACTCCACAACCTCCTCCGGAAGGCCGTTCCATGCATCCACAACCCTCTCTGTGAAAAAATACTTCCTTAAATTACCTCTTAGCTGCCCCCTCTATCTTCAAATTGTGCCCTCTTGTTCTTGCACACCTCTTTTTATGAAAGATGCTACCCTCTTGGACTTTGTTGATTCCCTTGAGGTACTTGAAAGTTTCTATCATGTCCCCCCTCTCCCTCCTTTCCTCGAGGCTATACATATTAAGCTCCTTAAGTCTCTCTTCATATGTCTTCCGTGCAGACCCTGCACCATTTTAGTTGCCCTCCTCTGGACAGCTTCCATCCTGTCTATGTCACTGGAGATTGGGTCTCCAGAACTGCACACAGTACTCCAGATGGGGTCTGACCAGCTGTCTGTACAGAGGGATATTAACTTCCTGTTTTCTACTAGTGATGCCTCTCCTATGCATCCCAGTAACCCCCAGCCCTCCTTGTCTGCCCTCTCATATTGCTTGCCCACCTTTAGGTCATCTGATATGACTACCCCAGGTCCCTTTCCATTTTTGTTGTTGTTAGTATCTCACCCCCATGTGTACTCTTCCCTGGGTTTTTGTTTCCCAGGTGCATTACCTTGCACTTCTTAGCATTGAATCTAAGCTGCCATACATTTGACCATTCCTCTAACCTTGCCAAGTCCCTTCTCATCCTTTCCACCCTACCCTGTGCATCAACTCTGTTGCAGATCTTAGTGTCATCTGCAAAGAGACATACTTTTCCTTCCAGTCCTTCCGCAATGTCGCTTATAAAGACATTGAAGAGGACTGGTCCTAATACTGAACCCTGCGGTACCCCACTAGTAACCCTCCTTTCTTCTGAGTGGACTCCATTTACTATTACCTCTGTGTCCTATTCTCCAGCCAATTCTTTACCCAGGCTGTCATCTTGGGACCCACTCCCAGGCTGGCTAATCTTGTATAGTAATCTTTGTGTGGGACTGTGTCAAATGCCTTGCTAAAGTCTAGGTAGGCCATGTCCACAGCCCTCCCTGATCTACTACTTTGGTCACCCTGTCAAAGAAATTATCAGATTTGTCTGGCATGACCTTCCCGCTGTGAATCCATGCTGCCTAGGGTCCTGTGCCCCTCTGGCCTCTAGATACTCGACAATTCTTTCCTTCAGAAGTGATTCCATAATTTTCCCTATCACTGAGGTTAAACTAACAGGTCTGTAGTTTCCTGCTTCTGCCTTGCTCCCACTTTTGTGGGTGAGATGTGAAAAATGACAGCTGTACTACTCATAAGAAGGTGTGGTAAAATGGCAATGTTGAAAATCTGGAGTGAAAATATTGAAATTTCGCGAACTTACGAGCCTGCGTAGGAACTGCGCAACGCACGCTCGTAAAACAGTCATTTTTTTGAATTTTTGGACCAAATTTTCAACATGGGGTTTTTGGGACCCCTTCTCATGAATGATGTCACTGTCATGGTGGTATTCAGGCCCAAAGGGTGATTTCGCAGTCACTGTGCAGTCACTGCGCGAAATCACCCTTCGGGCCTGAATAACGCCATGACAGTGACATCATTCATGAGAAGGCATCCTAAAAACCCCTTGTTGAAAATTTGGTGCACAAATTCCCAAAAATGCCTGAGATATGCAATAAAGTTGAACCCCCCCATCTAGCCCATTATACAACTTACCGGCATTTCCTCAGTTCGTGGTCGGCTTTGAAGAGTGCAGACGTGTTCCCGGTCCACCTAAGATCATCGCGCCAGAGTCCGGAGGTAAGTATGGGGTGAGGGGGTGGGGAGGCTGGGTGCGCAGTGGGTGGGTGCGGGTTGTGGGAGGGGGTCGGAGATGGCCATGACCGCTTTTTGTTTTATAGGTTTAAAAAAAAAAAAAGACGTCGTGGACATTTGCCACGCTGGGGTGGACTCCCAGCATGGCACAAGGACGGGGGCTGTTCAGCCAACGGGATTGGGCACCCCGTCAAAGGATTGATTGCCACGCTGGGGTGGGCTCCCAGCGTGGCACCAACCACGGGGGACGACGCAGCTCAGCCGGTGGGATTGGACACCCCTGGCCGGCTACAAAGTATGCGCGGGGCGCATGCCTGCATGTAGGGGAGCTACGCTTCTTATTGGTGCTCACTGAAGCGTAGCCCCCTTTCAATCAGAGTTACTGCATTTTGGAGCATGTCATAGACAGCTCCAAAATGCATTGGCTTACAGGGCCGCGCCAGCTCACTGACTGAATTGGAGGAGGAGGTGACACACCTCCGAAATCTCCGATGATGGCACTATGTTTCTTGCACATGCGTGCAAGCAACATAAAAATGGACCATTTAGGCCCACCGGCAAACAGGGTGAGCACTATAACTGTGCACTCCTTTCTCTTGCACTGGGCCCACTCTATCCTAACTGTGACTCCTCCTTATTCTAACTGCTAGCCTTACAACTTGCTGCCTGGAGCGATGAATTCACACTGCACTTCTTCCTACTGACTGCAATGTTTAATACTGTATTGTAATACCTGTTTTTGGTATTGTTGTCTTACAATGTCCCTGTGTTCTGGTCACTTTATATTATCCCTTCACTACTACTTGCCTGATGAAATCTGATGCTTGTAAAGTCCCTGTTGTGCTAATTCTATGTAATGTAATCCTCCACTTGTATTTGCCTGATGTTCATGTTTGTACCTTGTAATGTACCTTGTAATCTCCCGGGTCGCACCTGAAAATAGGCACTTGGCTGTCTAGTGTGCTTACCCACTTAACAAAAGCAAATAAATAAATAAATAAACACATCTTGGCTTCCATACCCCTAGTCAAAAGCAGCCTGGTACCATGCCATAGTACCTGCTATGAGACCTGGATCAGCAGCCCTGTTCACAGTTTGCTGATGACTTTTCAAGCTTGGGATGACACAGTTGACACCTGCTCCCAGCAGAAAAGACCTTTCTACCAGGAGATCTCCATCAGATGTGCCCACCTCCTGCCTTTATGGGTTCTACTCACCATCAGTGTGTGTCTCCTTTTAGTTTGGGTAGGATTAAGGGATTCTAGATGGCAAGTTTGTGACTGTGTGTTTGTAATTGGCTGTGTCTGAACCTTAAGTGCAGGCATCATATTGCAGGAATTAGTGTAGTTTGAATCTGAAGTCTTTAATTAACTGCCATTTCAGTGTGCTTCTCCATTTAGTTTGGGCAGGATTGAGGGATTCTAGCTAGTAAGTTTGTGACTATGTGTTTGTAATTGGCTGTTCCTGGACCACAGTGAGTGGAGTGAGGAGGCACTGCCAGAGGACTCCTTGGCTGATTGTTTTTAGACACAGTCTGCGGTGTAATCCTACCCAACCACCCCACAATCCACCCACCCTAGGGCTCACCCTACAGTAATAGGGTAGGTCCCATAGTGCCTTGCAACATCTTGTGCCCATACAGGAAGTAGCAAAGACAGAAAAACAACTGTAGGAGATAACAAATAGGCATCTTAAGCAGGCATTAGATTGAGGAGGGAAAGATACATGATGGGAGTGGTGCAGTGCAGTGGTTGTGGTAGTGGACCAGCAGTCTTCAGGGAGATGTTCTGGAGGCTACGATGCTGCCCTGTCTGCAAGCACCTCTTTGGTCTGAGGAAGGAAGTTGCTTGTCTCTGAGCAGAGTTGGCCAATCTGCAGGCAGCATCCATCCCCACCCGCAGACCACCAAGTCCACAGCCTGAACTTCAAAGGATGCCCAGGAAGAAGAGTGATTGTACCATGGTGGGCTTGGGGAGGGTGAGGGGGTTGGTGGAAAGCACATCCCCCAACCAGTCCTGCTTATTAACTCCTACACTGTTTTGGAGGAACAGGAATGCCTCACTCAGGAACCCATGGCTGGGACCAGGGAGGATGGGCAGGTCCCCCAGGATGGAGCCCCAGGGAAGGGAGGTGGGGGACCCTGGAGGAGGGGGAAACTTCTTCTAGTAGGTGACTCTATTGTCCAGGAGTGGAGTTAGGGACACCTAGCGGGGAGAGAGGGAGGGAGGGAGGTTATGTGCATCCTGGGAAGTGCTGCATGCAGGGATGGGGAGCAGGTTCATAGGATCACTATGGCAATAGCTAGGAGGAAGCAGCTGGATATCATTGTCCACCTGGGGACCAATGACCTGACAGGGAGAAGGGTGGAGTTAGCCAGAGTCCAGGAAGATTTCAGTAAGCTGGGGGAAACCTGAAAAAATAGCATGCTTGGTATCATGCTCAGAGGTGCTACCTGTCCAGGGCACAGGGGAAGATAGGGAACTCCACATCCATACCTTTAACTCCTGGTTGAAGGATTGGTGTGGAAGGGAGGGGTTGGGCTTCATGGGGCCTAACCTGGACAGATGTGAGCTTATATAAGGAGGATACCCTGCATCTGTCCAAGAAGGGTACCTTGGCTCTTAGTGAGAAGTTGAAATGCTTCAGCTGTGAGAATTTAAACTGGCCGGGGGGGGGGAGAGAGAACCGGAAGGGGCAGGAAGCTTGGGAACACCCTCCCATGGGAACATAGGTTGCCAACAGATACAGCTAAAGCAGGCAGGGAGGGGCAGGTGGGTAGAGAGTGTATAACAAGTGATACATGGGGAGCACTTAGGAAAGGAAATCAGGGTGGAGGAAGACGCTTGAGAGGGAGGACAGGAGCAGCGGGAGAGCAGACTGTAAAACATGGAAGGTCATATTAACAAATGTCCGTAGACTAGGAAATAAGGTTCCAGACCTGGAAGCCTTGTTGGCGGACACAGACCTTGACATAGTATCAACAACAGAGATGTGGTGCTCTGCTAATCATGGCTGGGAAGTCAATGTACCAGGCTATACATTGCTCAGGAGGGACAGGGAGGGTAGAAGGGGTGGAGGTGGCCCTGTACATCAGAGATGGTATAAAGGCTACAGAAGTTCAGGGAAGACGGGGGGGGAGGCCAAGGTACTGTGGGTCACCCTGGAGCCAGGGAATGGAACAGCAATACACATAGGGGTGCTCTACAGACCTCTGACACAGAGGGAGGAAGTCAACAGGGAACTAGTGGAGGACATACATAGCATGGCAACTAAAGGCAAAATCCTGCTACCGGGGGATTTCAATGTGCTGAACGTAGACTGGACAACACAGGTGGCTGCTTCAACCAGAAGCACAGAAATCCTAGAATCCAAATCCATTCACAGTGGAGAGAGTTCTGGAAGAACTCACAAAGCAGAAGGAGGATAAGGCCATGGGACCAGACAGCATCCTCCTGAGGATATTAAGGGAGCTACGAAGGGAATTGACAGCACCTCTGGTAGCCCTGTTCATGGAGTCACTCAACACAGGTGGGGTTCCAGAGGACTGGAGGAGGGCACATATGGTTCCATTGCACAAAAGCAGCAGTAGGGAGGAGGCAGGGAACTGCAGGCCAGTCAGCCTCACCTCATTGTTGGGAAAGATCATGGAGACACTGCTGAAAGAAAGGATAGTGGCACACCTGGAATCCAGGGGAACTCTGGATGAGGCAACATGGATTTACAGCACAAAAGTCACGTCAAATGAATCTGATAGATTTTTTTTGATTGGGTGACTAGGGAAGTAAATCAGGGAGGGGCAGTAGGTGTTGTCTACCTAGATTTCATCAAAGCCTTCAACACCGTCCCACATAGAATGCTGGTTAATATGATGGGTAGTCTGGGCATGGGAGACAAGGTGGTGAACTGGGTTAGGAACTGGTTAACAGACAGGAGACAGAGGGTGATAGTAAATGAGGTACAATCTGGGGAGAAGGGAGTGACCAGCAAGGTACAGCAGGGATCAGTACTGGGACCAGTCCTGTTCAATATCTTCATTAGTGACATTGTAGTGGGGCTGGAAGGAAAGGTCTGCTTGTTTGCAGATGACACCAAGATCTGCAACAGGGTGGATACTCTAGAAGGGGTGCAGAAAATGAAGAGGGACCTGGAGAAGCTTGAAAGATGGTCATAGACATGACAAATGAGTTTTGATGCAAAAAAAGTGCAAAATAATGCACCTGGGTAGAGTGAACCCTTGGGAGAGCTACAGGTGGAGGGGGAGGAGCTGACTATCACCAAGGAGGAAAGGGACCTAGGGGTTATCATCTATGATGACCTTAAGGTTTCAAAGTGGTGTGCAAAGGTGGCAGGGAGGGCCAGTGGCTTGCTGGTGTGCATAGGCAAGGGTATCACTAGCAGGAGGCGGGAGGTGGTGATGCCATTGTATAAAACATTGGTAAGGCCTCATTTTGAGTATTGCATGCAGTTCTGGAGACCACACCTGCGCAAGGACATAAACAAAGTGGAGACCATCCAGATAAGGGTGACAAAGATGGTGCAGGGCTTGCACCACAAAACATATGAGGAGAGATTAAGGGACCTCAATATGTACTCGCTGGAGGAGAGAGCAGAGGGTTGGGGGGACATGACTGAAACTTTCAAGTACTGTATCTCAAGGGCATAAACAAGGTGTAGGTTAGGGACCTTTTCCAATGTAGGAAAAGTACTAGAACAAGGGGTACAATATGAAACTGAAGGGGGTAGATTAAGAGGTAATGTGAGGAAGTTTTTCTACACAGAAAGGGTAGCTGATGCTTGGAATAGTCTGCCACAGGAGGTAGTGGGGGCAAGCACAGTGGAGGGGTTTAAACATGCCTGGGACAGGCACAAGTGAACCTTGAGAGGGAAGGGAGTGATGAAAAGCCATTGATCACACAGGGTCAGTGACCACATACAATGTATAGGGCATATGGGCAGACTGGATGGGCCTGGCGGTTCTTATCTGCCAAAAATGTCCATGTTTCTAAGTTTCATGTGTCCCAATTCATGCCTGAGGCTGTCACTCCAGGAATTTGACAGCCCACAAGACAGAGAAAAGGTACCAGAATCAAGGCCCCCTCCTTTCCTCAGAAGCCTCTTGGAGTCCCCTCCCTTGCAAGGTCTATAAACTTGGGGGCTGGCCTGCCTGAGCAGGTCCATTACAATACCTATATAACTGTTAAAGCTATTTCTGCATCATGTCTCCAAACTACTTGAATCCTTATGCAATGACTGAACAGGCATACTGTGTTGCCTAAAACAAAATAAATATATCCCAGTTACTACGATACAAGTTCGCAGAGTGAAAAACAAGGCACTAATAAACACTAGAAAGACAGTGAGAAATGTATTTTTTTCCAAACATCCATTACAGGCATGACACTTAAATACTGTATCAGTGTCAGCTGGCAGATGAGAACAAACATTGCAACAAAATGCATCAGCAAAGCGCAAACAAAATACTGATACTAATGTTAAATTCATCAAAGATCAGCATGTTCCTGGTAACAGTCCAGTTCATAAACCACCAAAAAATCCAACAGATCAGAGACAAGGAGATAACTCTAGTTCTTCATTTTGTATCCCTTCACCACGAGCGTGCATATAAAAAATCCATCGTGACTCTCATTATAGCAGATATTTTAACCTGACCTCCCCACATGGCAAGGGCTTGACAAAACTTGCTGCCTGGAGCGATGAATTCACACTGCACTTCTTCCTACTGACTGCAGTGTTTAATACTGTATTGTAATCCTTGTAATCTCCCGGGTCGCACCTGAAAATAGGCAGTTGGCTGTTTAGTGCGCTTACCTGGTTAACAAAAGCAAATAAATAAATAAATGTTCTGTGCCTGTAAGGAAAAATCCATTAGACCTGTTTGTTATGAAATTTATCAAAATGTGTTGCAGAAGAGCAGGGATTTCTCTTCACAGTGTTCCTGATATCCTGTTGGATCCTAATTTTTAAAGCTCTCACTATTCTCCCAGCATAAACCTTCCTGTACGTGCACACTTGGGATAAGACAAAGGGAAGACGAACTTGGCTGGGACCCAACACTGTTGGTTATTTAAAATGTAACAGGTGCAATGTATTCTGGTGTAGTGTACTACTTTTCAGCCTGTTCCTCAACTCACTCCCTGACTCCTGTGCTCAACAAATTATACTGTACGTGGATGATGCTGTCATCCTTGCCTCCCATCAGGACCCAAACCACCTACAACTGACTCTTCAGCATGGATTAATCTCAGTCGAGAACTGGTTCAAAAAACATAAGTTGATCCGTAACCAGAAAAAAATCAAGACCATGATTTTCACCAGCTCCCATAAGAAGCACAAGCATCTCCATCTCTCCATAAACACCAGCCAAGGTGGCCCACTGGATCAGGTCCAAACCTTCAAATATCTTGGAATCACCTTAGACACGCACCAATACTATGCTGCCCACATAAATCACGTTGCCAAATCTGCGAACTTCAGACTTGGCCTGCTCTACTGCCTCTGGCAACACCTAACCAAACAGGCCCTAGCAGCTGCTGCCCAGAGCTCCATCATCTCCCAGACTGACTACGGCCTTGTCATCTACGGCTCCGCCACTGCCACAGCATTCAGACGAGTGACCACCACCCTAAACAAGGCCTGTCGACTCATCAGTGGTGCAAAATGTCTCACTCACACTTGTGTCCTCTACACGCAAACAAAATGGCTGCAGCTTGAAAATAGAATTAAGTATCAAACCTGTGTTGTTGCAAAGAAAATCCAGATGGGGCTTGCCCCCCCCCCCCGGAGTCTGTACCCTCCTTCAACCAAGAACCAACAGTTGAATCACCAGGGGATCAAAGCCACTACTGCTTCAAATCTCCCACCGCCACACAACCCAAGGCCAAAGATCTTTCACCTACAGGGCCCCCACTTGGTTAAATGGTCTTGCTATTGACACTACTTCTACCCCCTTGCTTGGTGCTTTCAAAACCAGCCTTCGAAACACCTTCATTGCCTCCAGCACCTGCGATTGCCTTGGCTAACAATTTCAGCACCCCCTCCTCCTGTGCTCGCTGTTGCAGGGCCCTTGGCCACCAACACTTGCCCTCCTGGGTACATTCTTCCCTGCACTTATGCCCTGGACAATGCCGCTATTGCCCTCTGTCCCCACCTTACTATCCTCCTCCCCCACCCCTATTCCCTGCCCCTTCTCTTACCTCCTGCTACCACCCAACTTCTCTTTTCCTCCAACCTGCCTCTTCCTAAATTCTATAATTTCTTCCCCCCTCTCCAGTTTATAGCATTGATTTATGTTAAGTCTCTAATTCAACCTCAATGTTTTCTTTTGCAACATTTTGTAGTTTTCTGTAACTTGTGACATGGAACCTTTGTAAAAGAACCTTGGCTCAAAGGTAACTGTAATCCTAGAATCAAATAAATAAAATAAAGTAAAAGTTATGTGCACCCTCAAAATGGCAAAGTTACAGAAATTAGCGATATGATGGCATGTGATACCAACTTTGTGGTATATTATTTAGAGTGCCCTTGCCCATGCTTCAGGGTGAGAGAAGGACAAGTGGGTGGTTGGAGCACCTATACAATTTTCATTTTAAAGGTAAAGTCCTCTGAGCTCTTTGTTCTGTTTCCCTGTGTAGTTTGTAGGCATGCACAATGATTCCCCCTATTACACCCTTCTAATTTCATCAGGATTTAAATGGAAATGAAGGCACTTAAATTTCATGTGAAAAGCTGCTTGGCTCCATTGCAAGGGTCATCATGACCAGACTCATGTAAGGCATTCTGGAATTTTATGATGTTCTGGTACTAGTAGTTTTACTGCATTAGTCAGTGCTGTTGCTGTCCTCTGCAGTCTCTATGTTCTTGTCTTATGCTGGCCATGAAACTTTTCAAGGCACAGATAGTGTCCTACTGTTTTCTGTGGTTTAAATTGTATCTGAGTTAGAAAAAAATGATTTTAGAGAATACAGCAACTTCACAAAAAGTAACAGAACAGAAAGAGAGTATAACTTCTGCTGGCGTGTGCATGTATGCATCATCAACTCCCATGATGCCTTGCATGAGTCGGATCATGACCTTTGGAATGGAGATACCCAGGTTTTCGCACTACGGTTAAACACAGTGAATCAGCCTCATTTATATTTAAATTAAGATGACTTTTGGGTGATGCAAGAGAGAGAGAATCATTGTTCATGCTTACAAACCACACAGTTATACAGAAAATGGACTGATGGGGCTGTCCCTTTAAAAGATGTCCCTTTAAAAGGGCCCAATGTTCAAAATGTTGTACCGCGCGCAAAGCAATTGTGCCATGATTGTACCAGATTTGCACTAGGCTGCCATATTCAAAAGGCCAAATAGTGCCGGCACAATGTGATAGCGCCAGCCCTAAAGGATAATGTATGCATGCGGCAAAGTGAGGGGTGGGGACATGAATATGGGTGTAATGGTATATTCAGCACCACAGCACTGCCCAATGTGTGTCAGTGCAACACATAGCCTAGCAGAATTTACTGCCTATAAAAAGGTCATCTTAACCCAGCACAAACCACAGAGGGGGCATGGACACAGCAACAGGCAACATGGTGGTCGGAAACAACCCTGTGATGGGTAACCTGATAGCAGCTGTCATTAAGGAGGAAAAAAGGGAACAAGGCCACCCTGGGCCACTCCGTAGGCCAAGGAAGAGATATGCTGCAAACAGAATGTACACACCCTGAGTGTCTTTTGAAACACTCTCAGATGACCACCTTGTGGGCCGGTACAGATTTAGCAGGGTCCTGCTGAGGCAACTCTGTGAGCTCCTGCATGAGCAGCTGCAGTCTACTACCCAGTACAGACATGCCATGACAGTCATGCAAAAGGTGACAGCTGCAATGTGCTTTCTATCCACTGGGCCCTTCCAGACCCTGGTTGGGAATACCATTAGCATGTCACACTCTGCCACATCATGCCTCCTGACCCAGTTCCCAGATGCCCTGCTTCCATATTCTGGTGAATTCATTGTATTCTCCAGCATGGCAGTGGAACACTGAGAAACTATGCAGCAATTCTATTGGGTTAAGCACATAACAGCAGTGCTCGGTGCCACTGACTGCACCCACGTTGCTATCCAGGCACCCCTTGGGGAAGTGGGAAACAACTTCTTCAATAAGAAGAGTTACCACTCCATTAACTGCCAGGTAGTGTGTGATGCAACTGGGTGCATCATCAATGTCCTTGCATTGTTCCCAAGCAGTGCCCATGATGTCTTCATCTGGCACCAGTCCCAGTTGTGCCAGGCATTTGAGGAACACCAAATATCCAGTGGACATCTTGTTGGTGAGTTCCTGCAGCAGGCATAACCACAATCCCCCCAACAGTGGTACAGTGCCACAATACTGCATACAAAGAAGGTGGGGGGGGGGGATGTACAGGTACACAGGACAACCTAAACAGTAGGGTCTGCAAACTGGCCAAGGTGAGTGACACAGTACACACCTGCCAACAAGTGTTAAGGTTTCCACAGGGGATGGTGCCTATCCCTTGAGACCCTGGCTCCTAACACCAGTCCTTCAGCCAGCAAATGTGGTCGAGGACAGGTATAATGAGGCACACATTGCAGCATGGAATATAATTGAGCATATCTTCAGCATGATTAAAATGACATTTGGATGCTTGAACCATTCTCGTGGTTCCCTATAATATACTCCTCGGAGTTATGCTGCATATTCATAGCCTGTTGTATGTTGCACAACATGGCGCTAAACCATGGAATACGTCTGCCAGAACCTGAGGTAAATGCTGACAGTGACCCAGAGCCAGAGGTCAAGCGGATAGTGGAGCAGCTTAACAGATGTGACCCATGTATGGCTATGAGGGCCCAGGAGCATAGGCTGAACATCATAGGAACCCTGACACAGATAGGCAGGTGAGTGAAAACATGGACAACATGCATGATTTCAAAAGTGTATTTACAGTATCTACAGTATAGTGACAAGAACACAATGGTGATGAGCTGCACAAAAAAACTACAGACATAAGGACGACACGTCAGTGATACTGGGATTGTGGTGGGATGTGGTTATGCACTATATGATGCATGTGAGGGGGGAGGGGGTGAAGGGTACAATAAGGAGTGGCACACACACAGCATCAATGCCGTCTCCCACCACGGATCCTAACATACACTGTACTGCAAGCACGTGTGGGGGTATACTGTGGACTGTGGAGCTGATAGGCAATGTATCTGGGGATGGGGACACCCTGGGATGACCTCGACTATGGCCCATGCTGGGTGTAGCCAAGGACATGCACAGCCCAGTGGTCCATGGAGTGCCCACAGATGATGGTGTAGCAGCAGTCCTGGCTGACCCCCTTCTGCCACTGCGTGATGTGGATGCACACCAGGTGATACTACCGGCATGCCGACGGCGTGTGTCAGTGGTGCAATGCTGCCTGGCCATCTCAACCTGTCTCACTGTGGCAGTGAGCTCCCTCACAGCCCCAGTGAGGTCATCATAGATATGGCAGAGAGCATTCAGGAGTTGTGCCTGATGCTCCGCCACATGCTGGTCAGCGGGCATGAGGTCTGCATGTACTACTTCTTGGAACTGGATCAGTTCACGCCTGATCTCTCTCTGGATGGCATGCTGCTCCCTCTGTGTGGTGGACTGTGAGTCCACCGCAGACCAGAGGAGCTGCTGGGCATCCGAGCCATCCTGGCCCTGGGGTGCATGGTCACCTGGGGTATTGGGTGCAGGTGGTTGTTGACAAACAGTGGGGTGTGAGCGGCCCACACCTTGTGTACCACGTTGCTTTACTGTCTGCAGTGCCTCGCACATCGTGGGGTGATCAGTTGTGGCAACAGGATGACTGCCCACAGGCACCTATTGTGTCGGGTGGGTGGTGTGGAGCCTGCGGTTGTGGTGGTTCAAGTTCAAGTTCAAGTTTATTACAGGAAAACTCCATTGAGCAAGCTTATTCACAAGGAGGTCCTAGTACATATATACAGCAAGGGCATCAATACATAGGGTACAAAAAAAGAGCATCACAGTAGGTTGGAAAATATAAAATACAATTTTATGTTCATATGGTACAACCTGCTCAACTTAGGGCAAAACATGGTAGATGTAAACTACATTTTCTTGTGAACATTAGTACTCAAGGGTTAGGTTCAAATGGGGGAGAGTAATAAAGCAGTCAAGTAAATAGAAAAATGAATAGAAAAAGGATAGAAGGGAGTGGGGGAGGTAAGATATAGCTCAATAGGATCATGGCAGATACCAGTACATAGGGAGGGCATAGAGAGACATATAGATAAAGGAAGAGTCTTAATAACAGTTACAACTATCTCTAAATTTAGATGCAATTAGCTTTTAATAGAAGCTAACGGAGACAGTATTAAATAGTTTCAGAGTGGCTTGAAGCTGATTCCAACTGGATGGGAGAACATATGATATTGCCCATTTGACAAAGGTAGTGCGAGACCTAGGGAAAGATAATAGGATTTCCTGAGTGAGTACACGTTGCGGGAGATATAAATAAGAGATGTAATATAGCATGGGAGCTTGTTCAGAACTATTTTCATTGTCCATACACCAGCATGCATCAGACGTCGAGAGGCAAGTGACATCCAACCTAAGGCGGCATACAGGTCACAATGATGGGTTCGGTACGGAGAGTTTGCAATGAACCGTAGAGCACGATGGTAAAGGATATCCAATTTATTTAGGCTTGAGGTCACTGCTGATGTGTAAATTAGGTCCACATAGTCAAGTAGAGGAAGGAATGTGGCTTGGACCAACCTAGTTCTAGTCTCTGTCGAAAAGAGGGCCCTGTTTCTGAAGAAAAAGCCTAAGCTGATTTTTAGTCTTCTGAAAAGGTCATCAATATGGTTGTTAAAGGAGAGCTTATTGTCAACCTAAAGGCCAAGATACTTAAATCTGGAGGTGACTTCCAATGATTCGCCTAAGAATGTGATGATAAAGTCTTTGGGTAAGTCAAGGGGGGGGTGGACAGGGTGGTATTAAGAGTGAAAAATATTGCTTTGTTTTTTTTGGCATTGAGAAGGAGTTTAGCGTTAATAAGATTACGCCTGCGAAGTCAGCTTGAAGCACATCCCTTAACTCTGGCACTGATCGGCCAGAGGTGGTTACACTTGCGGCAGTGTTTGCATGGGTGGTGATGGTGGTGGTGGTGACACTGGAGGTACCTGAGGCATGATAATGTGTGCTTGGTGGGAGACTGTGCTGAGGCCATGATAGCCCTACCATTGTCAGACCCTAACTGCTCTGCTTTGTCCAGGGATATTTCCAATGGGGAGAAGCCCCCCAGAGCAGCAATAGTGGCAAGGTAGTCTTCTAGTGGAATGTGTCATCATTCTTGCCAAACCACCCACACATCCAGGGTGCATGCACATCTACAGTCGGAATGTGAATCCTACAGGCATGCACATGACTAACACCAAATGTAATCATCACACCCCACGCGCATAAAGACTGCCATCCAAAGGGCGGTAATAGGTAAAGCACTCAGTAACACACATTGCAGCATGCATGTGGAAGGCACACCTGATGCCAAGAAAACCCCTATTTGCATAGGCACAGGGACTGTGTCTGCAGAGTATAACATGACTGTTATCAAATCACATGCAGCAAGTCAAGTAGTGCAGTGGACACACCATCAGACAATGCCATACTGCACACAGGCCATCACATTGCACACATGTGTGCACAGGCCAGGGCAACAGTGTGGTACAACTCAGACAGAGCACCCAGTATACCAATGCACAAACAATCCTACCATGGTGTTACACAGCCATGTACTCACATGTCCTATGTGATGTGAGCTGTGACTCACAACCACCACTATCAACACCTGCCATGGTCACCTACTGGGTCAAAATGTCATATGCTGCACAGCGCACAATATGACCACGAGGTAGGAACAGCACAGTAGGAAAGAGCAAGAGGGTGCAAAACCATGAAAAGATGTATGCATGGTAGTGCACCCTCTCACTCTTCCCAGTGCAGGATAAGAGTCCTGCTGGGACAGGGGTCCCCTCCAGCAGCTGCCATGACTCGATGAGATGAGCCACTGTCAGTAAGGGAAGCAGGCAATGGGTTTGGGACTGGATTTTGATTCCCGGTCCCAGACACATGGCATTTTATCTTTTTTCTCACTTTGTACAATAGTAACTGTTGAACCCCCCCCCCCCCCGAGTTAGTTGTATTAGTTGGGGGGGTTCAGGGTGTAATGGGGGGTGCAGGGAGTGGAGCCCCCCCACCGCAAAAAAAGACAAGCCCCAGGCAATATATTGCGGTGTATTGGCAGCGTGATATATTGCTGCGGTATAACGTCTTGCAACATTATGACCCTGTGCCCCACGGCCACAGTCCTGATGGTGGATGCCACCACCTCCAACACAGGGTCCACTGGTGTGGCGAGCACTACCAGCCAAGAATCACCTGTGTCTTGAAGTGCATGATGGCGTGCTGTCTGGTCCTCTTTCACCTGGCGCTGAAGATTAAGCCATCTCTTGTGGACTGCATCCATCGTGCATCCCGTTCCTCCGAAAGTGTTCACATCCAGTGTGATCTCAACCCACAGGCCCCTCAGTGCTGCATCAGTGGTCTTATTTATTTATTTTGTTTTTGTTGACCGGGTAAGTGCACTAGACAAATTCTGCCTATTTTCAGGCATGACCCATGGGAAGGGGGATACAGAAGAATGCCAACTGACTTTGAACCAGATTAGGCTGTTGGTGGTATTTTAGTGAATGAGGAGAAATTTGGCCAGTGCACCGGGGGCATTTTCCCTACTCTTTTCGAGAAGTGCCATGGATCTTTAACATCCACCTGCACTACCACCAGACCAAGCAGATGGAACCTCAGTTTAACGTCTCATCCAAAAGATGGCAACTGAAGAGTACAGCACCCCCCTCATGCTGCACTGCAGTGTCAGTATTGGGATATTAACCCAAGTACCTGGTGTGGGGCTAGAACCCACAGCCTTCTGATCTCCTGGCCTCAGAGGCTAGTGTGCTACCTGCTGAGCCACTGACACTTATACTGCTGCATCAAATGCTCCCTGGCCTTGTATGCATCAACCATGGCCTTCAGCTACTCCCTGGAAAACTTGTAGCTTCCCAGCCTTTCACTGCAACCAGAGGCACCTGTGGGGGGGATGTAAAGAGCCAGTGGTCAGTGGCTGTCCTGAGGTGTGTGTGTATATGTGTGTGTGTGTGTGTATGTGCTTGTGTGTGTGTGTGTGTGTGTGTGTGTCTGGCAATGCACACATCCTATGGGTGACACCGTGGCATCAGTTGTGGGCAGGCATCACAGGGATGAAGTGTGGCAGTCCATGCTCCATGCTGTCCCTGCCCAATAATGTCTTCCACATGTCTTTCTGTTGTCTGTGGCCACATAACTGTGTTGATGTGTCACATGGATAACAGCATTAGCCAGCACTGTGAGAGCTGCACCAGGTCCCATGCGTTGTCTGCACACCAAATGATGCATGACTTGAGGTGGCTACAGGGACCAGTGGGGTTGGCCTAGTGCACATTTTGACCTCGGTTGATGCACAGCATGGGGTACACACACACACACATTATGGTGTCACAGAATACTGTCATGTGAACAGTATTGTTGAATGCCCCCGGGAACATATTACACTCCTGTAAATGCACACGGACATCCATTTGTGTGTCATAATGTGTGCATCCAGTGCCACTGTCACAGCTTATACATGTGCTACACCAGGTTAACAGTGTGGCTCTGTTTGTCCACACCTGCATGCTGGGCCTGCTGCATGTGTGACTGCAACAGTCTGCATTAACTGATGCCTTACTTCCCATTAATGTTCACCTGCAAAAACTATAGCCCCAGCTCAATGTAGCAGACCTCACACAATGTTGCAGATCATAATAGCAAGGTATTGGCTGGGGGACACCTACCTGTACCTGTGAAGTCATCTCCTGAGACATGGTGAGGCCTAGTGTTCACAGCACTGAATTCAGCCCACTGCCTGCAGTTTCTGTCAGCTGTGCAGGTGGTGCTAGGACACCACTAAAATAGCCTGGGCAATCCACACATGGTAATGCATGCAAATGAGGCCACAATAACTTGTTAAAGTGGCGGTTTGCACTCTACTTAAGTAGACTCATTTGCATACCATCTCTAAATATTAGTACTGTACAACCCTGACTGCGCCAGGCAAGCATATTGCGCCATGGCACAGTGCTAACAGGTTTGCACTGGGCAAAGTGACTTAGCACCGCTCGTAGGGTGCATGCATAATGTCATCATGGGGAGGGTCACACACAGGTCCTCAAGCTCAGTGGTGCACATCTGAGTTAGAGTGTCATTATACTGTATTGCTCGGCGCTGTCCACAGCTAGCATGGTGCTAACATATGCGCACTTCATTTTGTGGCCTGCACAGCTGAAAGCAGCAGTCATATCAGGGTGTTGCCACAAGAGTTTAGAATTGCAAGTATTGCGCCAGAGGTTGTATCAGGGCGGTGGTCCAGAGGGACCAAAGGTGGGAGGAGGCTGAGATGGCAAACCTGGTGCAGCTGGTTATAGCCAGGGAGCACCAGCTGTTCGGTGAGGAACACGAGGGGGACAGGCCTTGCTGACAGCTGTGGGCATCCATTGCATGCCACCTGTTACAGTGCACAGGATTCACCCACACTGGAGAACAGTGCAGACACAGATATGTAGACCTGCAACGCAGGGAGAGGCAGTGACTGAACCATTTCAGGCGCATGGTGTGAATTGGCACTGTGCCTGCACAGGTAAGTGGCCACCTTTCTCATAGCTGAGCCTTTTGCATGTCAGTAGGTGTGGGCAGCTATGTACACACTACACATGTAGGTACATATGTGTAGGGAAGATCACTGCACACGTGCCTGTTATGCTGCTGGATATGTCCCATGCAGTGCACTGTGTGCACCAATATGGGTACAATGGTGCCCATGTGTGGGTCAACAGTGCCTGTGTCTGTGGCTGTACGTGTTGATGTACACTGATGGAATCACATGAAAAGTATCAGTGTTGTCCATCACTGGTTGTATAGTGCATGTACATTGTACCTACAGTGCACATGTGTCGCATGCAACATATGCTTGTTGGGAAAGGTTACATTGCACTGTTTGACAGTTGCGCAATGTGTACCTGGCACAGCTGGGGGGGGGGCATTATTGATATCCATGATGGTACTGACATTGATGTATTCCCTTCACTCTACAAACCACACCACCAAGGGACTGCAGCAAGAGTGCATTCGAAGGCCCCAGGATCCCAGAGAGCAAGCCAGGGACAGTGGTGATGGGCAGCAGGAAGCCACATGTGTGCATGCTCCTATTACTTATGTTACATACCTTGCTGGGTGGGGCATGTTTGGTACCCTATAGGGCCCTGGGGAGCCAACAATATGTGCATTTGCCCTGCGTCATATAACTGGTCCTGGGGGCATATGGCTGTTGGGTGCCCACGGTGCTGTGCTGCTGGGGAGGGCATCGCACACACCTACTGCTGCCTGTGATACAGTGCACCTGGACACTGCCTAGCCTGGCTACACAGACCATGGGCCTGTGTTGTGGCAGCACATGGCTGCTCACAGTCCTGCACTGCTGCATCATGGTGTGTCCTTCATGTCCACGCCAAGTGGTTGTTGTACTCCGCATGTTGCAGTCGCCTAAACGGGAACATGCCCTCCTTGGTGCTGCTGTCCTGCTGTGCTACATCCACACCCTGGGTATTGCATGTCAGCCCAGACAGTGGCCCTGTTGTACCTCTGTGTCTGTGACATGGTGGCATGGGCATGACTGCCTCCTTGCACCCTGTACATCGGACCATGAGTAGTGGCCTATGGTCCACCGTGGGCATGTCAGTTAACCCCAATAGGCTGTGTAGGGAGTGCGGTTATCCTACTGTGTTCTCCATGTGTGATGTGCATGGGCTATCGGCTACCATTCCATGGTTGTGTTGTACCATTGCCTGTGGCCATCTCCTCCTGTGTCCTGTGGTGCATTATACCCATACATGTGCCGTGGCCATGTTTTCACTGTATACATTGTACGGCAGCCATGTGGTGTGTGGTTCTCATGACTGTGTGATGCTGGGTGGGTGTATTGTCAGGTTTCTGTAGTTGAGTGTCTGCCCACAGCATGCATATGCTGCATGGCATGCCTATGGCCTGGACATCATCCCTGTGGACATTGTGCGCTCACAGTAATGTGGGCATGTGAGCGTCATCTACATCATGCATGCATACCGGTCACATTGCACTGTGTTGTTCCAGTGTGCCACCATGTCAGGGCTGTGCTGCACACTGTGACCATCAACCTGATGTCTTTCTGGTGGAGGGGTTGTTGCTACTGCTACATGGCTCAGTGGTGTGTCATTGCTTGGGGTGCTGTGTCCATTGTATGTCCACATGGCACACTTGTGTCATGGACACTGTCTGTGGCTGTGCAGGGGGTTATGAGGACACCTACACAGTGTCTGCTACACAACCTTGTGGATTGCCATTACAGGCCACAGTCTGTTGCCATGTGGAAAGTGGTTGTGGGGTTTCTGTGATGTTGCAGAGTCCCCTGGTTCTACCTTCTGTTCCATTGGGCAGCATATCCCAGTCATTCTGTTGCAATGGTTTGTTTGTTGTTGCTATGGGGCAGATTGTAGTTTACCTCGGGGGGGGGGACTGGACTGTGTAGCTGTACTGTGACAGGGGCTACATTGGGTATGCATGGGGCATTGTCTCTTCTATGGTGATGGTGGCAATGGCCTTATGGGCCTTCATGTCTGTGTGGGATGGGTTTAAGTGTACCATGGGGTTTAGTGCTGCTGCATACAGGCACAAGTCAGGTGTCATGTTCACTGTTTCCATTGTTGTGTTTTTGGGCATAGTGGTTGGGACAAGCTATCCTTCTCTGGGGCCATGAGTTCTACATTGCTCCACAGTGTCAGTGCACCATTCTTACATGGGCATCATTCCCCCATAGGTCAATATTGGAGTTCAATGTTGCTCAGACGTCCTGAGGAGGGAGAGGGCAGGGACAACCTTCTGAGGAGAATAGTGCACCAGCAGCGCATGATGTTAGAGCAGCAGGCGGTGCTGATCGAGGCAACCAGAAGAAATCGCTGAGCTCCTGGGCCAGCATCTTATGGGGCAGAACAAGGCTGCAAATCCTTACCACCCCCTCCCCTTGTTTTTCAACTTTCCCTGTCTCCCACCCACCCCCCACCTCCACTTTGTTTTTGTTCATTTTGTACATGTATGTAAATAGTTTGTATTGGTGTTTCTACAATACATAGTATATTTGTTTCTTGTTGTATTCCTGTGTCCTGTCTCTTTTTGGGTAACTGCAGTTGGTGTCACAGCTGTGCCATGTTGCACCTACTGACTATTTAGTTCACCATGGTGGATGCCATTCTGGCCTCTCTTGTGGCACTGGTTTCCATAGCTCTCCCTGCACTGTCTGTGGCTGCACATCTGGCAGTGGGTTAATTTGGGCTTGGTAGGCTTATCCTCCAGTTGGCTGACACAGTCTGTTCTCCATGTGTACCCTGCATGGCCTGTGTGTGTGACACATGACATCTGACTTGTGTCTGCCTATGGCCATGGTATGTTCTCTGTTCCTTGGTTGCACCCAAATGGCATTGCCTGGCAGGCATGGGGGCTTGGTCTGCAGGCCTGTGTGTGGCTTTGTCTATGTGGCATGGCTGACATCCACACACACCCCCCGTGTATCCTGTGCTGTGCTGTTCCCTGCTCTGTATCAGGGATCCTTGTCCTCCCCTGTGTACACAGTGAGCATGGTTGGGGTCATACTGCTACACAGGCATGGTTGGTCCTTTCTGTGAGTCAAATCCCCACTGTCCAATGTCTGCACTTTTTCCACAGTTCATCCTTACAAGCGTTGCTACATTTGGGGGTTCCTCTCTTGGCATTGCCTTTGGTGTTTCCTTTGCTGTTGTTCATGTTGTACACTGCTGCATGCTCTGGTTTTCACATTTTAGACACCACTTCTTTGGATGCATGCGCCCCCAGTGGACACATGGTTCACCTGTGCCTGACTCATCCTCTGCGTACACTGTGTTGCTGCTGTTTGCACTGCCTGGTTTGCTATATTCAGAGCTCTCTTTTTGCTATATTCAGTGCTGTCTTCTTGGCAGGGCTATCTTTGCACTTCACTCTCGGCCCTGTTTGCTCGTCTTCATTTGCACGCGATATTCAAATGTTTTGGCCCCTGGGCTATTCATTTGAATATTTCATGCAAATAGATGTGGGCTAATTTTGCCCAGGGTCAAAATTTTGAATATCTGGACCCATGCCTGGTTAAAACGTAAGATTTTTTTTATTTACCTAGGATTGCCCAGCTGAGATAAGTGGAGTACTGCTTCTACCCACTTCTGAAGCTGGGTGGCCTGGAGCACTGGGAGGTAGACAGACTTATTCAAGGTCACATATTAAGTAAGTTACAGGATCTGGATCTGTTGGGGTGTGATCTTGTGAGCTCCTTGTTCCCAGGCCAGTTCTTCAGCTACTAGACCACAATATCATATTTGGCTAACCCCTCACTTCCAAGAAACTCATCAGTATTTGAAGCCCCCCCTCTGATCATTACCCCCTAAGAAAATTCCTTGGTGTTTGTGGCACCCATTTCATTGCACCCCACAATGAAAAATCACTCATTTTGTACTTCCCACCCAAAAACGTCCTGGTGTTTTGACCCACCAACTGCCCTCTCCCTTAAAGAAGATACCCTGCGTCTGCCCTCCCATTGCTGACCTCCTTAAAATGAAAATTGTCTAGTGTTTGCTCCCCCTCTCAACTGACCCTTAACCCCTGGAAATTCCCTGGTGTATACACTCCTCTTTTACAAATATCTGCCTCTACCAAAGAAAGATTCCTGATATTTTGGCCTTGCCCCTTCCCCCAAATGACAACTCCTTGGTGCCTGCCAGCCTCACAGTCCTTATTCCCCAAAAGTAAATTCCTTGCTGTCTGACCCTCACTGTTCCTCTCCTTTCCATCAAAGAAAATTCCCTGGTGTCCTGGTCCATTCTGATTGGCCCCCTCCACTAAATGAAAGTTGCCTTGGTACTGCTCCCTTTTCCCCAATTGCCCTTCTTGCCAAATGTAAACTCCCTTGTGCCTAGCACCTGCTCCCACATCACTGACTACTCCTCCTCCTTCCCCAAAAGAAAATTTCCTGGTGTCTGTGGCCCACTTCTAATATTCCACCTCTCCAAAATAACATGGCTTGATATCAGTTCCTTCCCAAATTGCCCCCTTTTCAAAACAAAATTCGCCTGGTGCCTTGGCTATTGTCTGTCCCCCTATCAAAAAGAAAATCCCTAGTGTATCCCCCCATCCCCAATTGTCCCTCTCCCAAAAAGGTCTTTAAACAAGAAATTCAAATTTGCTGCTGAGAAACATTTAAAGAGCTAGTGTACTGCCTGGAAACTAACTGCAGTTAATTGTAACTTTCAGATGTAGTCAGCTGTCACTTCTTATATCTCAGGTATTTTTCTTTTCTGTTTGTTAATTAGAAGATTTTCCACCTGGCAATACTGGGGTGATGTGTGGAGCAGCACTCTGTCTGGAGAAAAAAAAACGTCAGTTCTGCTCCTCTCACTACATCAACACTGAGATCACACTGACTATGATGTCACTACTAACCAATGAGAACCATTTCTCACTGCCAGGTTTCACTTTCACATGAAGCAGCAGGGACTGGCTCTCCCTGGTTACTAGTGATGTCACAGTTTCCACCATTTTGATTGGTACCTTGTGAAAGTCACCACTCAGGCTGCAAGGATTGTGGTGCCTTAAGGTGTTTTGTCTAATTTCTGACAATGTAGTGGGAGGATTAGAACTGACTTTTTTTCCCCTCCAGACAGAGTGCTGCTCCACACATCACCCCAGTGCTGCCAGGTGGAAAATCATTTAATTAGCAAACAGAAAATAAAAAATACTTCAGATATTGGAAGAGATAGCTGACTGGATCTGAAAATTACTATTAATTCCAAGCAGTACACTAGCTCTTTAAATTAAATAAAAAATATAATCAAAAATCTCTCCCCCTTCCCAGCCTTAAAGTGATTTTCCAGTTCTTTGCCCCTCAGACGTCATCTGTCTTTCCTGCCTTGAAGTCATAATGTTCTTGCTGGGAGGTGGCAACCTGTTGCCACAGAAGTAATTCTGATGTTGGAAGCAGAAGACTGTGGCTTAGGGACAAGCAATAGGGCCAAAGAAAGTCTAAAGGACTCGGAGCTTGTTTTCAAACAAATGTCTTTAGTACTGAAAAATGGAATGTTCAGAAATTCAGATTTGGCAGGAACACTGTGTTACATAGTTAAATAGTGATTTACAGCAGCTAGAGGCCTCTTGACCCATTGAGTCTGCCAGATTCTGTTTATTTTATGAATTGCACTCTATTGGACATTCATTCATTTCCCATGTTTAACCCTTCCCCCCACTCATTTTCCCAATACCCATATTGCTCCATCTATGCTTAAATTCATTTACAGTATCGGAAGCCTGTTCCGATTTTCCACTTACTTCCTGACATCTTTCTTGAACATTCCTCCCATCAACTTCATAGAGTTTCTCCTCATGCTAGTGTCTGTTTGAATGTTAAATAAATCCCTGCATTCCACTTTGCTTATTCCATTTATTTTCCAGTTGTGGCTTGGAGGGACAGGGAGTGAATCCTCAGGATTGCCATAGCAGCTGCCCAGGAGAGGGATCTGGATGTCATTGTCCACCTAGGGACAAATGACCTGGCTAAGAAAGGGATCAGAGCAGTGCAGGAAGAGTTTTTTGAATTGGGGCGGGACCTTAGACAAGTAGCACGCACAGTAACCTTCTCTGAGGTGCTCCCTGTCTATGACATACAAGAGGCTAGGGTGCTCCACATCATGGGGTTCAATCAGTGGTTGAAAAACTGGTGCAGAGCTCAGGGATTTGGCTTCATTTGGGACTGGGGGTCCACCTGGAGTGATGCAAGCTTATACTGGCGTGATGGGCTGCATCTGTCCAGGAGGGGAACCAGGATCCTAGGTAATAGGTTTAAATGATTCATTGGCAAGTATTTAAACTAGCCAAGGTGGGAGGCACTGGAAAGGAGCAGGGTAAACCTAGCCCCCCCAAAAAAGTCATGGTAGTAAGTGCAGTAAACACCAACACAGAGATGTCGATAGAGAGAAGGGCAGGGGTAAATGGAGAAAGTGACAAAGGCAAGAAGGACTGGGATGGGGCAAAAAGGAGTAAGGCCATCAGGACTTGGAGGATAATGAGTACCAATGCCGTAGAAACATAGAAACATAGAATTTGACAGCAGATAAGGACTGCTTGGCCCACTTAGTCTGCCCATTTCCCTACCTAAGGGATAAGCTGCAGATCCTAGTTAACCAACAGCCTACTTCCTCCTACCCCCACTAGAATTGCCTTATGTCTGTCCCATGCATTCTTGAATTCCCCCACTGTTTTTGACTCTATGACCTCCTCAGGAAGGCTGTTCCATGTATCCACAACCCTCTCTGTGAAGAAGTACTTCCTCACATTACCTCTGAGCCGTCCCCCCTCTATCTTAAAATTGTGCTCCCTTGTTTTTACACATCTCGTTTTCTGAAAGATGCTACCCTCTTGGACTTTGTTGATTCCCTTGAGGTATTTGAAAGTTTCTATCATGTCACTCCTCTCCCTCCTTTCCTCGAGGCTATACATCTTTAGTTCCTTTAGTCTTTCTTCATATGTCTTCTGATGCAGACCCTGCATCATTTTGTTGCTCCTCTGGACAGCCTCCACCCTGTCTATGTCTTTTACAAGATGGGTCTCCAGAACTGTACACAGTACTCCAGATGTGGTCTTACCAACTGTCTGTACAGAGGGCCAACAACTTCCTGTTTTCTACTGGTGATGCCTCTCCCTATGCATCCCAGTATCCCCCAGCCCTCCTTACTGCCTTCTCACATTGCTGGCCCACTTTTAGATCATCTGATATGACTATCCCCAGGTCCCTTTCCATTTTTGTTGTTGTCAGTATCTCACCTTCCACTGTGTACTCTTCCCCTGGGTTTTTGTTTTCCAGGTGCATTACTTTGCACTTTTGCATTGAATCTAAGCTGCCAACATTTGACCATTCTTCCAACCTTGCAAGTCCCTTTTATCCTTTCCACCCCCACCATGTGTATCAACCCTGTTGCAGATCTTTGTGTCATCTGCAAAGAGACATACTTTCCCTTCCAGTCCCTCTGCAATGTCACTTAAAGACATTAAAAAGGACTGGCCTCAGTACTGAACCCTGCGGTACACCACTAGTAACCCTCCTTTCTTCACTGTGGACTCCATTTACTATTACCTGCTGTGTCCTGTTGTCCAACCAGTGTTTTACACAGGCTACCACCCTAGGACCCACTCCCAGGCTGGCTAATTTGTTTATTAATCTTTTGTGCTGGACTGTGTCAAATGATTTGCTAAAGTCTAGGTAGGCCATGTCCACAGCCCCTCCCTGGTCTACTGCTTTGGTCACGTAGCCTGGGCATCAAGCTCCCTGAACTGGTGGCCTTGATGGAAGAGGGATGCCTGAATATCGTAGCAGTCACAGAAACATGGTACACAGAGAACCATGACTGGGATGTTAACATACCAGGGTATGTAACCTACAGGAGAGACAGGGAGAGGAGAAGGGGGGGAGGAGTAGCTCTCTACGTAAACGAAGGGATAAAAGCAACTGAACAAAAGAGTAAACAGGGAGGAAAGGAGGCACTGTGGGTCACATTGGAGACTGTAAGTGGCACCACAATCCACACAGGGGTTGTATACAGACCCCCAGGTCGGGGGAGGGAATGGACAAGGATATGATAGAAGGCATTCTTAGGATGGCAGACAAAGGGGAGATACTATTGATGGGAGACCTGAATATGCCAGATGTTAACTGGAGCACGCACTTGCTGCAGCCACATCCGAGAGCAGGGCCATTCTCGATGCCCTACAGGTGGCATGCCTCAGACAGCTAGTTTCGGAACCCACTCATGAGGGAGCAATCTTAGACCTCATACTCTCAAATGGGGACAGTGAGAGGATCTCAGATCTAGAAGTGGGTTGCCATCTGGGAACAAGTGACAATCAAACAGTGTGGTTCATGTTAAACTCAGCTACAGAGTCAAGCCATACAAAAGTGAGGGTACTAGACTTCAGGAGGGCTGACTTTGGCAAGATGGGAGAGTGATAGGGTTGTCAGAACCCTCCGAAGTTCTGGGTTCTAGTTCTAGTCTAGAACTTTTGAAAAAGTTCTAGGGTTCTAATCTTTTTTAGAACTTTTTAGAACTCAAACCCTATTTTTTAACTGTGCTACCAGTAATGAAGATAGTAATGAAATACATGTAAAGGAAAAACTGTTTAATATAAGGGGGAGAGAAATGATCATGTGTGACATTACTAGGAATACAACTAGGTTTATCTATGGTCTCTTCTGTTTGTTAAAGCCAGCAACTTAATACGTAACAGGCCCACCCACCCACCCATATGTTAAAAGTTTTCCTGCTGCAGCTGCATCATAGTTCCTTAGTGAAAGAAAGAGGCACATTAGCCATTTATGTACTCAGTTATATATATACTCATCGTCATGAATTATGAGAAAAAATAACTATTACCTAATCTCAGCTATTTGCTGCTTTGTGTTTTAAATGAGTAAATCAAAAGTTGCTATGTTTAAAAGAAAGCTTTTATAACAAAGTCAAGCCAAGGTACTGCAGCTGCAGCACATGGAACTGTTGCAAAACATATTATGTCATAACGTAGTCAGTCAAGACATTTGAATAAAAAAAATATGCCTGTCATTGTTGCTGGCAAAAAAAGCATGCAATTTTCTAAGATAATGCATACATATACCAACATTCTTGTTAGCAAATTAAAGTAACACATACAACTTTCTAAGATGATGCATTTTTCCAGCTGATACATCAATAAAATCTGTATTTCAGTCACATAAATAAAAAAAGTAGTTTCCTCACCACATACTAACTTAAGGAACATTTAATGTAGCTGCAGCAGTTGGCATGTGATGTTTAAGGGACAGTGTCTGTCAACCCCATTATGTATCAAATTGTCACTACTTGTAAAGCAAAAACACTTTATGATAGGTCACATTCTGTGAAAACTACTGATGCAGATTTTTTTTAATTTTTGATTCCTTTATTCTTTTTTTAAAGGGGACAGAATACTTGTGCTAGGTGGCAAGCAGTTGCAATGTATTTAATAAGAAAAAAGATTTTATATATATATATATATAAAATATCTACAGTAGGTTCCACAGTGGGCAATCGGTACAGCCCTCCCATACCATCAGTCTGTCATAATCTTTTTCCTCACCGTCCCCAGCTGATCACGAATCTGTAAACGAAAGGACTAAAACAACACCCACCTTTCACCCCAGCACCCATTCCACTTTTCTTCCACCACTCTCATTTATGCAGTAGCACCCATACCACCCTTACATCCATGTTAAAACCAACCCACAGCCCTCATCCCCTCAAGCACATATCCCATCCTCCTCCCTCACCCAAATGTTTAAACTACCCCCACACTTAGTCATGAACTACCATTCATGTCACCATTCTCTGTCCCTCACTCATGTTAAAACCCACTTCCCTAACCATCACCCATGTACTAACAACTATGCCATGTTTCTCCCTACTGCATCCATGTTAAAACCAACCCCCAACCCTCACCCATGCACTAGAATCCACACCATCTTTCTCCCTCTTGCATCCATGTTAAACCAACCTCCAGCCCTTTCCCACCCTCCAGCACCCATTCTACCCTCCTCCCCCTCTCAAATGCTAAAACTACCACATGGTTACTCAAGAAAAATGAAACTCTTGCCTCCAAATGAGCTATACTTAACTGTTCCTTAATAAACAACAATTATGTGAAAAACTGTCTTTTCAATTGTTTTCTTCTTATGGACAACATTCTGTACAGTCCTCTTCATGGAACCAGTAATTTGAAAGTTGTTGCTATTATGCTATGGTCTGTGTACAACAGAATGTTAAACACGAGCTATTCTGGTATGAGACCTATGCTTACAGAATGATATGTGCTCAACCATGACATAGGTATAACTCCAGAGGACTCTGTTTCCCAGAAGAGACTCGTAACAGGATGCTGCCCACAGAAACATAACAATACAAAATGCAATTTTTCCCATAATTTTTTATTCAGTAAGATAAGTTACAAATGGATCATTTTGGTTTATGGCTAACATTTCTGTAATTGAAAAAATAAACAGCTACCAATTAGAACTCATTGTTTTGTCCTCTTTAAAATTGAAAAATAGACCGCCCCCAGTCCCAGCCCATACTGATGCACCACAAAGTCACAGAAGGTAAATCCAAAAATATATGTTTGCACTTTAACTATAAATAATATGATACAGAAATGATTGACATGACAGTGTCACTTTCATGCCAAATTTGGGCCTGTTCCCACTGATGTTAAAATTGCCCTGTATGTTAAACTTGTTGACTTTAGTTTAGACCCTAGCTACAAAGCAGCTTGCCATGACATGGTGAAAGTTTTGGGGGATATATAGTCCAAGGTAGTAGATCAAGAAAGGAGAGAGACAACTGAAGTCATCACAGTCTGTAAAAGTTTCCTTTTTGGTGCAGAGAGACTCTGTCCCACACAGTATTTACCAGCCACCACATCCACAACCTCAATCACTTCAGGATCAGTTTGTATACTCTTGTATGGATACAAAAATCATGATTTATTAACTTTAATAAAAGTTAACGTGTGTACATTTTCTGGCAGCAACCTATTTCTGGTGTCTGTCACAATATTGCCAGCTGTACTAAACATGCATTCTGAAAAGACACTTGTTGCAGGACAACCAAGATATTTACAGGCTTCATCATACAGCTCTGTCCAAATCAACTTTTTTGATCTCCAGTATTCAAAAGGGCACGCATCAAGAACAATAGGCAGTTCTTGCAGGTAACTGTCTACCATGATGGACAGAGACTGCTCAGAAGAGGAATCAGCATAAGCTGGTATGGCAGCAATTTGGGAGAGGTTTTGCCACAGATTTAGCTTACTACTAAGGTGAAAAAGTGGCATTTGTGGAAAAACTACTGTTAATGTTTGGTGACTTTTCCAGTTCTGTATCCCTTTGTGAAGATGAACCTGCATGTTGTGGTGATGACAACCTGAGGGTACTGTGCACGTCTGTGTTTGACTCCTGTGAGTGCTGCAGCTCATCTAGCAACAGACGTTTGTACTGCTCTATATCATCTGTTTTTGGAAGATGTATAGCCTTGAACTTGGGATCTAAGAGAGTTGCAAGGATGTAGTGTTTTGATTTCATCATTGCAGCTAATTTGTCATTGGTTTTGAAGTGCTCGCTCATTATCTTTACGAGATTCCCATGATACAGGTGACATGTTGTCTGAGCTTCAGATATGTCTTTTTCTATTTGTAGATTTATAACACTAAGATGATGTGAAATCAGCATTATGAGTGGGATAACCTGACTCACAGATGTACCTTCAGAAGTCATGTCCCTTCTAGCTGTCTCAAAAGAAGCTAGGATGCAGCACACTGTCTCCATTAATTTCCACTGCAGTACAGGCAGCATAATGCCATCTCTAATAATGTAACTGGAGCAATATTCAAGCTTGCTTTTGCTCTAAGAGGCGCTGCAGCAAATAAAGTGTTGAGTTCCAACAAGTGGAAACATTTTGAATCATTTTTTGTTGGGGCAGCTTGTGTTTTTATTTTGCAGTTCGGACAATGTCCATATAGCCTTGGTTGAATATGAAAAATGAGTCACAATATTTTTGCAAACAGCAATCATACCATCCACTTGTGTTTCATTGCTGAGAAATCCCATGACAATTAAATGTAAGCAATGTGCAAAGCAAGAAACATGCATAAATCCTCCATCCTGTACTGCTTTCAAGATGTTGGCTCCATTGTCACTTACTATGAAGCCACGTTTTAGATCATGACAATAAACCCATTCGTCAAGGAGGTCATTTAGTTCCTACAAGATGTTTGCAGCTATATGACTTTGCCCAAACTTCTTCATATGCAGCAGCACCATCTTTTGGGGTGTCTTTGTTTTTGAAGAAGCAAAAGAAAACATGACCCAATGAGCGGTAAGGGACATGTAATCTATGTTTTGAGTGCTGGTCCACATATCTGTTGTGACATGAATAACCCCACCCTCTGCAGTTTTAAGTGCAAGCATCACTGTTGCTTTTAAAGCCTGATAAATGTTTGGTATTTCAACATAGGAAAAGTACCTTCGATGAGGAACATTGTAACGAGGCTCTGCTAACTTCATGAGCTCCCTAAAATCTTCATGATCTACTAAAAAGTATGGGAGAAGGGCTCCGGCTAACAGTTCACCAATTCTGTGATTAAGATGAAGGGTCTTTGGATGATTTTTAATAAAGGTATTCTTCCTTTCAAATGCCTGAGATAGTGTTAGATGTTTACAACATGTCCCTGCTGGTTTATTATACACCGTGCTTTGATGGGCAGATGGACACAAAGATGGTGGACTAGGACTTATACATTCAGTGCCATCACTGGATGTGCAACTGGTACTAATGGTGCTGGTACTGGTGGTAATGTGATCCTAGGCTGGCAGTGGTTCTGTCTGCATCAAGTTCAGACAATTCAGTATCCATTTCAGATTCCAGACCCTTCCCACGTGCGGTCTGGAAGATGGAGGACATGGGTTTTGGACAATCAAGCAAAACTGAATGCTTATTCAGATGGCATTTAAGAGCTGTAGTGCCAAGGCATGACACAACTTTACCACGGCTTACACTCTGTTTACACAGGGAACAAATTGCTCTGCATGGATCAGTTTTACTGACATAGAAATAATTCCACACTTCAGATGTGACAGATTTTGTTCGAGCACTAGGAAGATAGCTAAACACTGTTTGTGTCTTTTCACCAGTCCTAACAGAACCTGGGACATGCTCCTTGGTGCTAGAAGAGTGGGCAGATGACTTTGATGGATTTTCATTGCTGGCCGACACAGAAGTGGTAGATTCAATGGATATGTCCTTTTCATTGCCAACAGTGCTGGATGTATTTGCAAGTGCACTACCTGATTCATTGTCAGCAGACTTGCTCATTTCACTTTGCTGAGGAAGTAATGATACGTCACAAGACACAACAGTGTCACACTAAGACAAAGAGCTACTGTCTGAGTCAAAGAGGGACTCACTGTCACTTGCCTTATTACTGCTAGTCACAGGGATTTTAACAGAATGAATGGCATACCTTATGGTGCCTCTCTGTGTGACTCCAGCAGCTGCACAGGTTTTCTTAAAATGTCCCCCTTTACCACACTTCGCTGTTGCTCTTTTGCTGTTTGTTGAATTTTTATTGCATGAAACATTTTGGTTATTTCTGCTAGCACCAGGATTACCACTACCACCAACACCTGCTCCAACACCAGCACTAGATGCTTCATCTATGTTGGTGTCAGCCATAACAGTACCTGTATACTTTAGTGAATACACCCACACAATTCCTGTGTAACAAAGGAATGTGACCTGTGATCACTGCTATAACTCCTAAATTTTATTTTGGCTGTGTGACACTGTGATGCAGTGGACTGAAAGTAATTGAAGAATGTGATGGTTTGCAACTAAAGGATCCCCGGTTCAAGGCTTACAGAATGATTGGGCTGCTGGGCGTAGGCATACACATAGCAATCAAGGGGTGCACAGCAGCAGGGTGATGGACTGACCACAAGAGACAGAGTTACACACAAACCGAGGAAAGAGATTTTTCTGTCTCTCCTCCCAACAGGGAAATATATTTTTGGGCTTCTGTCGTGTATTTAAGGATAATGCCACCACACAACTGCCCACTGGGCTTCAAACGGTAACACACACTAGGTAAGGTGCAGTGCAGTCAAGAGGCACACAGCAGCAGGGTGATGGGCTGACCCCAAGAGACAGAGTTACACACACAAACCGAGGAAAGATATTTTTCTGTCTCTCCTCCCAACAGGAAAATATATGTTTTGGCTTCTGTTGTGTATTTAAGGATAATGCCACCACACAACTGCCTACTGGGCTTCATACAGTAACACACACTGGGTAAGGTACAGTGCAGTCAAAGGGCACACAGCAGAAGGAGATGGGCTGACCACAGGAGATAGAATCACACACACATATACAACCCAAAGAAAGAGATTTTTCTGTCTCTCCTCCCAACAGGGAAATATATTTCTAGGCTTCTGTCATGTATTTAAGGATAATGCCACCACATGACAACTGGCCACTGGGCCTCTCTCGGTAACACACACTGGGTAGGATACAGTGCAGTCAAAAGGCACACAGCAGAAGGAGATGGGCTGACCACAGGAGATGGAGTCACACACACATACAACCCAAGGAAAGAGATTTTTCTGTCTCTCTTCCCAACACTAAAATTTATTTATATGCTTCTGTCATGTATTTAAATATAATGCCACCACATGACTGCCCAACAGTAGGCTTCTCACAGTAACACTCAATGGGTAGGGTACACAGCAGCCACAGCAGGGTGATGGGATAACACCACAGGAGAATAGAGAGATACAGTGTAGTGGAGTCACACACAACACACAAGTAGGGAGTACTGTGTATAAAAAACTAAAAACAGCCTGGTGTTGTTCTATCAGGAATTTTATAGGGTGGAATAGAAGAACGCTCAGCAGCACAGCACTACAGTCCTTAGACAGAATCCTGTCCTCCTGACTATTATTTTACTTTGTTTTGTGGAGTAGGGTATAAAGTAGTAAGTAAAATGCCATCAAATTCAAATGTTTCAACTTCTCACACATTGAAGTTAAACTTAATTTTCCTCACAATTAGTAAATCTGTTTGTTTTAATTTCTTCACCCTTCCCCCAGCCAGGGTGATGATGATCGCTCCTTCCCAGTGTGAAGCAAGTAACGCCAGGCAGAAATTAAGTTTGAACTGTTGATTTGATAATTGAACTGAGACTGAAAAGGAAAGAAATTCTCAGTTTCTCTCAAATATTCAGCAACTTTTTAACTTCCCTCTGTCTCATCCTGAGGCTGAGCCTGTCACCAACTGTTCCTTCGGGCCCTTTCTTTTCCTCAGTTCCCACTCCCCGAGTCCCCACTACCTTTTCACCCCCACCCACCCCTTAGCTTTTTTATTTATTTTTTTCCTTTTCTTTGCAATAAATCAACTCAATCTGACACAACGATTTCACAGTTAGCAATTGCCAGAGCCAGAGAGCAGAGCTAGTCCAGACAGACCGAGTAGCACGAGCTGCTGCAACTCCTTTATGGAGGGACTAAATGAATGAAGCTGCAGCTGCGTGGTTTACGTATTCTACCACCACCTGACTGCAGAGCAGATGGTCAGGTGGTCACATGGACTGGGATGAAGTATGCAGGCGCGCAGTCCAACTCCATACCATTCAGCCCCCAACAGCACTAATGGTATGGCATGATGGGATTGTCATTGATCATACTGGAGCTGAAGCGGGACTGGAGGGAGCTGACAGTATGCATAGACAAGTGAGATTTTTCACTCTGGGGCTGCTAAATAAGGCAGGTTGCTTCATGTTGCTTGAGTTGCGGCTTCTTAATGCATAAAAAAAAAGATTTGTTTCAGATTGAGTCAAACCTGTTTGCGAACCCTCTAGTGTTTGAGTTCTGAATTAGAACTCGAAAACCAGGGTTTGTGATGGGTTCAAATCTTTCCCGAACTAGTTCTGACAACCCTAGAGAGTGCCTCAGAAAATCACTAGCAAACAGGCTAGGAGGAGGGGTGGAGCAACAATGGGGAATCTTCAAAACTGCCATCACAGAGGCAACAAGCCTTTGTGTGAAGCAAATAAACAAATCAAAATGAAAGAAAAGCCACTATGGTTCTCAAAAGAGGTTGGGAAAGTCAGGAAAAAGATAGCATTCAGGAAGTATAAGGAAACACAGAAGGAGCAGAACAGAGAGCTGTACCAGTTAAGGCAGAAGGAAGCAGGTAGGGAAGTCAGAATAGCAAAGGCCCAAACTGAGGAAAGGATAGCCAACTCGGTTAAGAAGGGGGATAAAACCTTTTATAGGTACGTCAGGGAGCGTAGAAAGACAAATGGAGGGATAGTGAGTCTGAATAGAATGAACGGTGGGTGGGCAGAAGGGGATGGTGAAAAAGCAGGGATACTGAATGAATATTTCTGCTCAGTATTCACAAAAGAGGAGGTGGAGGTGCCTAATCCAATTAACAGAAGCACTCTGGATATGGGAGTCAATCCCAGTCCTTTCACAGAAGAAAGGGTCCTGAAAGAACTCCTAAAACGGAAGGTGGACAAAGCAATGGGGCCTGATGGAATTCACCCCAGAATTCTAAAAGAATTAAGGGGAGAACTAGTGAAACCACTGACTACCCTTTTTAACAAATCATGGGAGGATGGTGTGGTATCCGAGGACTGGAGGAAGGCAGATGTGATTCCCTTTCACAAAAGTAGGACCAAGACAGAGGCAGGAAACTACAGACCTGTCATTTTGACCTGTGTGGTACGGAAAGTGATGGAATCACTTCTGAAGGAAAGAATGTTGAGCACCTAGAGGCCAGTAGGGCACTGGACCCAAGGCAGCATGGGTTCACAGTGGGAAAGTCATGTCAGACGAATCTAATTGATTTCTTTGACTGGGTGACCAAAGTAGTAGACCAAGGAGGGGCTGTGGACATGGCCTGCCTAGACTTTAGCAAGGCATCTGACACAGTCCCACACAAAAGATTAATAGTCAAATTAACAAGCCTGGAAGTGGGTCCCAAGGTGGTAGCCTGGGTAAAACATTGGCTGGCTAACAGGACACAGAAGGTAATTGTAAATGGAGTCCACTCTGAAGAAAGAGGTACCACAGGGTTTAGTACTGGGTCTAGTCTTTTTTAATGTCTTTATAAGTGACATTGCAGAGGGACTAGAAGGAAAAGTATGCCTCTTTGCAGATGACACAAAGATCTGCAACAGGGTTGATACACAAGGAGGTGTGGAAAGGATGAGAAGGGACTTGGCAAGGTTGGAGGAATGGTCGGAAGTATGGCAGCTAGGATTCAATGCAAAGAAGTGCAAAATAATGCACCTGGGAAACAAACCCCAAGGGGAAGATTACACAATGGGGGGAGAGGTAGTAACAAAAACAAAAAAGGAAAGGGACCTAGGGGAAAATCATATCAGATGATCTTAAGGTTAGCAAGCAATGTGAGAAGGTAGTCGGGAGAGTTGGGGGTATACCTGGCTGCATGGGGAGAGGCATCACCAGCAGAAAACAGGAAGTTGTTATCCCTCTGTATAGGCAGTTGGTGAGACCCCATCTGGAGTACTGCGTCCAGTTCTGGAGACCCCATCTCTGCAAGGACATAGACAGGATAGAGGCAGTCCAGAGGAGGGCAACTAGAATGGTGCAGGGTCTGCATCAGAAGCCATATGAGGAGAGACCAAAATAGCTTAATATGTATACCCTTGAGGAAAGGAGGAAGAAGGGGGACATGATAGAAACGTTTAAGTACCTCAGTGGACTCAACAAAGTCCAAGAGGGTAGCATTTTTCAGAAAAAGAGACATGCAAGAACAAGGGGACACAATTTAAAAGATGGGGGCAGTTGGGGCAATGGAGGAAGTATTTTTCACAGAGAGGGTAGTGGATGCATGGAACAGCCTTCCTGAGGAGGTTGTGGGGTCTAAAACAGTGGGGGAATTCAAGAATGCATGAGACAGACATAAGGCAATTCTTGTGGGGGGTAGTAAGAAGTAGGCTGTTGGTTAACTAGGATCTGTGGCTTATCCTGTAGGTAGGGAAATGGGCAGACTAGGTGGGCCAAGCGGTCCTTATCTGCAGTCAAAGTCTATGTCTATGTTTCTATGTTTGTGTACTTAACTGTTTGTATACTGAGTCTGCCTACTGTTTATTAACTGTATTCCATACCAACAATGTGACTCGTATAACTATTATCTCTGTAATCCCTTTCCACATGTACCCCCCTCCCCCAGGTCGTACCATGAGACGAGCAACTTATTATTCAGCGTACCCTCCTGGTGAAACATTTCAATAAATAAATAAATTACTTAGATGTAAGGGCTATAACAGAGTCCTGAGTGGGCACTGATCCACGTGCAGACTCAGTAGACCATTGGGCCTAATCTGCTGGCTTTTTGGTATGTTAGTATGTCTCTAGCATGTCATCCCTCTCCCTTCTGTCACCCAGTGTGTACAGATTCAGGTCTAATCATCTTCCCTCATTTGACCTACTCTACCCTGTTGTACTTGTTTAATTTTTGTTGCTCTGCTCTACTCTGCACTGTCTCAACCCTGACCCCTATCTTTTTTTTTAAAGTGTTGATTCCAGAATTGCGCACAGTACTCTACAAGTGTGGCCTCACCAGGGATTTGTATAAGGGTGATATCACCTCCTTCCTTCTAATTTTGCTTCTGCTGGAGGGCTCAGTTCATGAAAAGAAAACAAGAAGACAATCAGATGACACACTTTTAGATTAGGCTGTTGTAGCATGGAGCTACACTGATGAATACTCACGATACCCAAGACTGGACACAGGCTGGATGAAAATCGAGACAGCAGGTGGTTAATCTGGAGTGCCAGGAGAAGCAGGGCCCACACGATTTGCCGAGTTGTCATTCCTGTTCAAGTGTGGAGCAGGGGGATGATCCCCAGGCAGGTCTCTCGTCGGTGGCTTTCTCTGTGCAGTGGGGTAGTCTGGCTGGGCCAGCGTGGCATGGCCCAGGCCAAATGGAGATGAACACGGATTCAGTCCGATTAGGCTGGATAAAGCTTCCAGCAAGCAGAAGACAGTTCATACAGTGGGGAACCAAATGACGACCCACTTTCAATACACAGCACATTTACATGTAAAGGATTCTACAGTACCAGCAAACAGAACATAATTCACATAGTGGGGAACCAAATCACATCTCACTTTCAATACACAACACATTTACATGTAATGAAATTCTACTGTACCAGGCAAACTACTCCCTGGTCATGATTGCAAAGTCTACACAAATCGAGGATTCAAAAGCAGCTGGAAATCCTGATAGGCTGGTCGCATTCGGCAGAATCTTTGGTCTTCTTCAGGTATCAGCCTGGTAAAAAATCAATGGCTTGCTTCATTCTCACAAACTTGGATTTAGTCCGAAATAATTATCTTCTCTCCCTCTCAGGGGCAGCAGGCAGACATGCAGGCCACAACTCAGGCCTTTCCACAGTTCTCCCACACGAAACTACTCAGATGGCTGCTTGACTGTCTCAAGCTGTTGCTTCTTCAGCTCCCAACTGAGATCTGACTCAACTGCCAGCAAGCCTGGGACTTTCCCCAGAATCCAAAAGGTTTGGTTGGCTGATCTGTCTGTCACTCACAACAAAGGCTCCCCCTTCAGGTGCAAAAAGACACCAAAAGCCCCAAACTACAATTCCTACAGGTTTTGACTCCAGACAGCTCCTGCAGTCCAGCTCCATTTTAGGTCCCACAAGAACTAGGGTTGCCACCTGTCAGGTTTTTTACCTGGTGATTAGGTTTTCAGGGTCCCTGTCAGGTAATCCGGTTTTGCTCTGTGCTGGTCAGGTTTTTGAGCCATTCTGAGTGCTAACATACTTTTGAAACATATTTTGTCATATCATTTATTGTTTCAGCTGCATGTCCAGCTTACAAATAAGTTCTGTTGTCAATATAGCCCTTTGTTTTTGAGAGCAGTCAACCAGGGAGGTGTAAAGTATGGCCATTAACACCATTAGCACTTATTTCGACTAATCTTTTCCACTGCATCTTAAAGTAGCAAAGCCGGGCAAAAAGCCTGCCCCACCTTTTGTAACAGTAACAGAGCCAGTTGTCTTCCACTTTCATTTGCTTGTAAACACTTTCATATCTAACAAAATTTAGGTGTGTTTAAATGTTTTAATATTTTTTCAAGAAAAAAGTATGGTCACTTCTTTGGCTTTAAAATAGTTCTGTGGACATGAAAAGGAAGCCAGAAAAAGATATGAAATACAGATGATAGGGAACAATTTCTTTATTATGTATTATTATATACCATGTATGCTATTTACAGTATTTCCATTGTCTCCCCCCAGATCATATCTGTAAATGAGATCCAGAGCCTGTAAAGTTGTATTGTCCTTGGGATGCAAAGAGAGTATTAGTGACCAGTCCTTCTAGTTTTGACTCCTATGAATAAAATTACAGAAAGGTTCAGTATTTTCTTTGTTAGTTTTCAAGGAAAAAGGAAGCAGCTCATAGCCTATTTGCTACCCACCTTAAATAAAATTGCACATCATGGAGCGCTTGGAGTATGCCTGCCTACATCAATGAGTGGGCTACCCCTACACTTGGGTCACTGCACCATGCTCTCCCTCAGCGGGCTACCCCTGCACCTGAGTCATCGCATTTCCATTATGTCCCTGTCACCCCAGACCCCCACATCTTTTTGGCCACCTCCTGTTTGCAATAGAAGGTGGCTTCCCCCCAAACACTTATTACCCCTCAACATTTTAGCCATTTGCCTTCCCAATAGCCTCTCACATATATACGTTAAAGATGTCTATGCTCACATCTCACAGATACACCCCATCTGAACTGTACAACCTCAGACAGTCCACTATAATTTCTGGGTTTGACACAACTGTGAAATTCCCAGCCTGAATCAATGCCCACACATGTCTGTGTCTGTTCAAAGCCTTTCTTGCCAGGTCCAGTGCTTTCAGGTTACACCCATTCCTCCAAACCCACTTGGGGAACACAGCCAACCAGACTGCTTTTATCCCAGCCCACATCTTCTGAATGCTACCAATGTCTCTCAGTATCTCTCTAAGGAATTCAATTCAAGGCATCTGTGCAAAGTAATTTCCTCCAAAATGTAGAACCAGGACATCTGGGCTTTCCCTGTTATTCTCTAGATGCCAGAGCTGTGGTAACAACTGCACCCAATGCATGCCCCTCAACCCAAACCAGGACACTCTCCCTCTGCTGGCATTCAGACCCAGCCACTGTCCTTCTCTTCGCCCAATACATGAATGAGTGCCCGCATACTCTCACTTCCCGTGTAGTGCCCCTGCCTTTAAAATAAAACGAACAAAAGTCAATTGTGTTGCAGTGTACATGTATAATGCCCTGTATCTGCCAGGGGCCCATCTCCCAATGTTCTGAATGTCTCTTTCGGAAGTACCTGCTGCATCACTTCTGATGCTGCCCCAATTCTAAACAAATGTATATTGAACTCAGCTGGGTTCAAACCCATGAAGGCTACTGCCTTCTTTAATACTGCAGATGCCTGAGACCTAGTCATTAGCCTACCATTTCCATGTGTAACCCCCCTACAAAAGGGGATTCTTGAAAAGTCTTCCTCGAGCTTGCCTAAATGCTCACTGCCAGGCTGGTGTCCTGCATTTTAGCAGTTTAAATGTGACTGCCAGAGAGTGTCAGTATAGCCTTTGTGTACTGTGTCTTTAAGAGCTGCCTGGATAGCGGTCATAAGTAATCTAAGAGGGAGCTCTTTTGAAAGATGTAACTATTTGCTGAAAATCATTTAGAGTGATAATGATAATGTAGCTCGTCTTACCTGCCTTCTTTGCAGCAAGGACTGTTTTGTTTATCTCCACTATCTTGGTCCTGGACTGTGAATTAGACCAATCAGTTCTGGTGGGACCTAAAATGGAGCCAGATTACAGGAGCTGTCTGGAGTCAAAATCTGTAGGAATTGTAGTTTAGGGCTTTTGGCACTGACTTGCTGGCAGTTGAGCCAGATCTCATTTGGGAGCTGAATGAGCAAGAGCTTTAGACAGTCAAGCAGCCGTCTGAGTAGTTTCATATGGGAGAACTGTGGAAGGCCTGAGTGGTGGCCTGCATGTCTGCCTGCTGCCCCTGAGAGGGAGAGAAGATAATTATTTCAGACTAAATCCAAGTTTGTGAGAAGAAAGCTACTGATTTTTTACCAGGCTCATACCTGAAGAAGACCGAAGATTTGCAGAATGCGATCATTCTGTCAGGATTTCCAGCTGCTTTTGAAATCCCCGGTTTGTGCAGAGACTTTGCGATCATGACCGGAGAATGGTTTACCTGATACAGTAGAATTTCCTTACATGTAAATGTGCTGTGTATTGAAAGTGGGTCGTGATTTGGTTCCCCACTGCGTGAACTGTGTTCTGCTTGCTGGTACCATAGAATCCTTTACATGTAAATGTGCTGTGTATTGAAAGTGGGTCGTGATTTGGTTCCCCACTGTGTGAACTGCGTTCTGCTTGCTGGAAGCTTTATCCAGCCTAATTGGACTGAATCTGTGTTCATCTTCATTCAGCATGGGAATGCCATGCTGGCCCTGCCAGACTACCCACTGCACGGAAACACCACCGATGAGAGACCTCCCTGTGGATCAACCCCCTGCTCCATGCTTGTGTAACCCCCCTGCAAATGGGGGTTCCCAAAAGACTTCCAGGAGCTTGCTTGAATGCTCCAAGCCTGAATGGTGTTTGGCGTTTAAGCCATTTATCAGTGAGTGTTTTCAGAGCCTCTGGTACTGTCTCTTTAAGAGCTGTCTGCTTGCAGACATAATTAGTTTGTATGGGGGGACTGTGTGCTTCTCTGTTTGAGTACCACTCGAGCTGCTGCCAATTCACTCCATTTTGCAGTCACTAGGAGTGCAAAGGGAACCTATCTGAAAGATGTAACTGTTTGCCAGAAATCATTTACAGTAATAATGAAATTACAGTTTGTCTAACCTGCTTTCTTTGCAGTCAGAACTGTGTCTGCCTAGTTCCCATTCTGGTTTTGAACTGCTGAACTGGACCAATCAGTGTGGGGTAAGCTAGCTCTAAAATGGTGCCTTGGACGAATCAGAACTTGGACTCATAATCTGAGCCAGCCACAAGAGGATTGTATGGGCAGTGACTCTGGGAGATGTAGTTTAGACTTCGGCACCTTTTTGGACCAACAGCAGCAGTCTATTGTGAGTGACAGCCAATCCAGTCAAGAACTGGGAGGAACTCAAAGGAAGTGCCCAGTTTTGTCTGTTGGAGTTTCAGTTTAGCTCTGGCAGTGAAGGGGAAAGGAACCCTGTGCTCCTTCAGTGCACAGTTTTAGTCAAAAACATGTGTAAGGTCAGAGTTCAGGTCTGCAGCTTGTGTAACTGCTTGTTAGGACTGAATCAGTCCTGTGAAGAGAATCAAAGGATATCTGAAGAGTAGAAACCAGGCTCACCCTGTAGAAGACTGGAGAAATTGTTGAATTGCACTTTCGGTCTGTCAGGAACTGAATCTGCTGTGTGTTCTCCGGGTATTGTGCAGTAATTGCAATCGGATAGAGAAGCAGCCTGCTTGGTATAGTACTTTCTTTTTTTTACCATATAAATGTGTGAAGAGTCTCGTGGAGCTCAAGAGTAGCCCTGCTGACGTTGAAGGACCCTATCTTGTTTGGAGGTCGTGAGTACTAATTCAGGGTCGCTCCCTGTTGAATTGCCACATTAAATCCAAATGGAATCACTGTACTGCTGACTGTTTAAACTAATTTTTCTTTTCACCGTGTGAAAGGGCCCTACCAGCTGCCACGGTTTGACTAGCTACTAGGGCTTGGGTACCCAGGGACAGTAACTGGTAGGGATAGGCCTGTGCACAGAGCCATAGGTAGATGAGTAAAGTTATAAGCTAATTAACCTGATTTCCCCTGTCCTTGTTATATCCCTAAATAAATCAGAGCTGCTTGTTTCAGCAAAGTTATACTGCCTGAGGTATTTGTCTATGTTAAAGTACTGTACTGTGATTGTTGCACTGTATCTTATTTCACAGGAGGTCCCAGTGCGGAACCAGTCCTGGGGGTAAGTGTATACTGTGAAGGTAATTTGATATATTGTGTGGGCCACTAGTGGGAAGAAAGGGTTGCAGTGTCCCAGAGGGCTGTGACCAAGTAAGTTTAACTATTGCAAACCCTGACCTCTGGGTGGAGGCACCCGCCATTGGATCCAGGCCCCTCAACCTGTTAGTGGCAAATCAGGCAGGGGTAGTAGCCCCTGGGATAGCGCCATCTAGGGGTTACACTTGAACAGAAACTATGCTCCGGTGAATCGTGTGGGCCCTGCTTCTCCTGGCACTTCAGATTAACCACCTGCTGTCTCGATTTTCATCCAGCCTGTGTCCAGTCTTGGGAATCGTGAGTAATCAGGGCAGCTCCCTGCAACAACAGCCTAATCTAAAAGTGTGTAATCTGATTGTCTTGTTGTTTTCTTTTCATGAACTGAGCCCTCCATCTCTGAATTACAAATAGTGTGTGTTGTACATGTTGTTTTCTTCCATCACAGGGCCCCAGCCAGCTGCAACATTCCTGGCTAGCCCACCATTCTCCATCTGGGTACCCAGAGTGTGTGACTGTTTATGGACCCTGGAATGCATGCATAACTGTTTGATTGATAGAGCCTTTAAGCAGATGTAACCCCTAGATGGCGCTATCCCAGGGCTACTACCCCTGCCTGATTTGCCACTAACAGGTTGAGGAGCCTGGATCCGATGGCGGGTGCCTCCACCCAGAGGTCAGGGTTTGCAATAGTTAAACTAACTTGGTCACAGCCCTCTGGGACATTGCAACCCCCCCTTTCTTCCCACTAGTGGCCCACACAGTATATCAGAATTACCTTAACAGTATACCCTTACCCCCAGGACTGGTTCAGGCACTGGGACCCCTCTGTAAAATAAGAAGATACAGTGCAACAATCACAGTACAATACTTTAACATAGACAAATACCTCAGGCAGTATAACTTTGCTGAAACAAGCAGCTCTGATTTAATTAGGGGGCTATAACAAGGACAGGGAGAAATCAGGTTAATTAGCTTATCACTTTACATCATCTACCTATGGCTCTGTGCACAGGCCTATCCCTACCAGTTACTGTCCCTGGGTACCCAAGCCCTAGTGGCTAGTCCAAACCGTGGCAGCTGGTAGGGGCCCTTTCACACAGAGAAAAGAAAATTAGTTAAACAGTCAGCAGTACAGTAATTCCATTTGGATTCAATGTGGCAATTCAACAGGAGCGACTTCTGAATTAGTACTACGACCTCCAAACAAGATAGGGTCCTTCAACGTCAGCAGGGCTACTCTTGAGCTCCACGAGACTCCTCACACATTTATATGACAAACTGCAACAGGCAAAAGTCCTTTAATGGCAGCAGGATTCACTTGAGCTACACAAGCCTCCTCACACATTTATATGGTAAAAAGAAATACTATACCAAGCAGGCTGCTTCTCTATCCCGATCGCAATTACTGCACAATACCCGGGAGAACACACAGCAGATTCAGTTCCTGACAGACCGAGCGCAATTCAACAATTTCTCCAGTCTTCTACAGGGTGAGCCTGGTTTCTACTCTTCAGATATCCTTTGATTCTCTTCACAGGACAGATTCAGTCCTAACAAGCAGTTACACAAGATGCAGACCGGATCTCGGGGCCTTACACGTGTTTCCCGACTAAAACTGCACACCGAAAAAGCACAGGGCTCTTTTCCCTCACTGCAGAGCTCAACTGAAACTCCAGCAGACAAAACCGGGCACTTCCTTGAGTTCCTCCCAGTTCTGGCTGGATTGGCTGTCACTCACAATAGACTGCCCCTGTTGGTCCAAAAGGCGCCAAAGTCCAAACTACATCTCCAGAGTCACTGCCCATACAATCCTCTTGTGGCTGGCTCCAGATTATGAGTCCAAGTTCTGATTTGTCCAAGGCACCATTTTAGAGCTACCTTAACCCACACTGATTGGACCAGTTCAGCAGTTCAAAACTAGAATGGGGAACTAGGCAAACACAGTTCTGACTGCAAAGAAAGCAGGTTAGACAAACTGTATTTTCATTATTACTCTAAATGATTTCTGGCAAACAAGTTACATCTTTCAGATAGGTTCCCTTTGCACTCCTAGTGACTGCAAAAATGGAGTGAACTGCTAGCAGCTCGAGTGGTACTCAAGCAGAGAAACACACAGTCCCCCCATACAAACTAACTATGTCTGCAAGCAGACAGCTCTTAAAGAGACAGTACCAGAGGCTCTAAAAACACTCACAGATAAATGGCTTAATCACCAAACACCATTCAGACTTGGAGCATTCAAGCAAGCTCCTGGAAGTCTTTTGGGAACCCCCATTTGCAGGGGGGTTACACAAATTATCCTGATTACACCCCTCCCTTGATCAAGTCCCTTAAATAAATCAGATCTAACTATTTTTTGCATTAATCCTGACCGTGGTTCCATTTTACGCAAGAGTACTGTACTGCTGTTATTTGCTGTGTATAATGTTGTTTTACAGGGGTCCCCAGTGCCGGGCCAGAGGAAAGACCTGGTGTTAAGTGCAAACAGTGTGGTGTATCAGGGGTATTGTGAAAGTGATTATTGTGTATTGTTCCAGCCACTAGTAAGGAAAGAGAGGGGTTACAGTGACCTGGAGGGCTGTGCCCAGGTTAGCTTGACCACTACCAACCCTGACCTCTGAGTGGAGGCACCCATTTCAGAACTCAGGCCCCTTAATCTGGTACTAGCCAAGCAGGCAGGGGTAGTAGCCCTTGGGATAGCGCCAACTGGGGGTTACATTTTGGAGGCTCACCGCTGGGATTTTGTGCCTTCTAGTGGCCAAAAATTATGAATTATTGTTAAAGATTAATGGCTACCCCAGTAGAAATGGCTGTACACCAGTTGGTGGGGTGTTGTAGTGGGCAGGATATCGACCCCCAAATGCTCTACTTATACTGGATATTCCTCTGGGTACCAGTAAAGACACTGTAGAGGGAGCACCCTCCAAAGTTGAATGTTTAAAAAACCCTGTGGTGGTGGGTCGACAGGCTGATTTGATTGCTCAAACTTTCCTAGCCATGGTAGAGTGTAGTGACCTTGTGGACAGCTCTAAAGTCCCTCAGACTATTGCCCCAGCTAATGGGTCAAAATATCGTATGCTTAGTGTACGGCATTATGCACGAACCCCGGACCCGTGGATCCCCTCGGAGTTAGAATCCTAATTGAGGGGGGTCAGGGGCACAGACCCCCATAATGGGGGTGTGGAGCTCCCTACAGAACAAAAGAAATCTGGAAATCACTCAACGTGATTAGACATTTTGATCCCGTGCCTTGCCCCAGAAGTGGTTCCAGCTGCCTGGAGAGTGATAACAAAAGACCCTGGGGAGGATGAGCTCCCACCATTATCTGAGACTTTTGAGGAGAAATTTGCTAAGTTGTTGCTGGAGTAAGTGAAAACCATAGAGGACTTTAAGAAACTATTACTGCCACCTGGGGGTGTTCCTTCCCCAACACCCCTTCTCACTCCAGCACCTGTTGCTGCTCTGCCTTCTGTGCCCATGCCAATGCTGACTCCTATATCTGTACCTGCCATTAGTCATGACTCCTACCGAAGGCTGAGAATCTTCTCGGGCACCCTCCCCACCCCACAGGGGGAGGATGACTGGCAGACCTGGATAGACAATACTGCCCGTCTAGTACTTGAATGGCAATGCCCAGAAGCAGAGATACGAAAGAGGTTGAGTGAGAGCCTCCGAGGTCCTGCCCTGGCTACCATCCATGCCAAGCGGGCCAATAACCCTGAAGCAACTGCACAGGACTATCTTGATGCATTGGAAAATGTAGATGGGAGTCCGGATTCAGATGAGGATCTGTGGTGGAGAGTAAGAAATGCTCAGCAGTACCCAGGGGAGCCATTATCTGTGTATGTACCTCGGCTTGCAAAGCTGCTACAAGAGTACCTCAGAATGGGTAGTTTGCCATCAAATTAATTAGATCAAACTAGGCTGGACTGGATCCTTATGTCTGCTCCATTTTCAGAATTGTTACTGCTTCAGTTGCGCCTTGCCACCCGACTGGAATCTCCCCCCCTCCTATGATGAGCTAATGAAAGAAATTTGGGGGATTGAGCAAAGGTGACCCTGTGGGGGAGTTGCACCCATATCTGCTGCTGCTGCACAAGTGATTGAGAGTGATCAGCCAAGTGAGGCTTAGGGACAAAAGTCAGCACTTAACGGGCACTCTGAGAATGCAAAGGATTTCCTGCCCTGGGCCCAGCATTAGAAAGATGAGCTACTAAAAGAAGTCTGAGAGTTGAAGATGGGGTGCCTCTGCAAGGGTTTCCCCCATGAAACAAGATTCTGATCCCTTTCAGGACGTGACTGCCATGGGGTGGGAGTGCACCCTCAGGCATCTGATACTGAGGGTGGCTCCAAGGCTGAGATTACCAGATAAACTGCCACTCTAAAGGAACTGTTAAGACAAGTTGCACCACTCTCACCACTGCAAGCAGATACTAGACCCTAATCTCTTACTACTGCTTCAGTTCCTCATACAATGTTCTCTCCCAGGATGACCCAGGAGTCTACCATTTGTCACAACTGTGGAAAGGATGGCCATATGAAAAGAGAATGCCGGTTTCAGAAGGACTTAGAAAGAGTAGTAAACAGACTTCAAGGGGAGCTCCAAAAAGCAAATCAATGGCCAAGGGATGCCTGAAATGACCGCAGTGAGGGTTCGAGAGAAACCCTAACTCAAATTTCTTTGTGGCTAAATCATCTGTCCAGGCCTCTGCTACTGCCTGTCCAGACTGGTCGTAAATAGTGGGCCCTTCAATAAAGACTGTGGTGACTGTGAATGGTATTCATACTTGGGCTGTGCTTGACAGTGGGTTGCAAGTGACCATTGCATTCCAGAACTGGTTTGACAAACACTTATCTGATGTGCCTTTGCAATCCCTGGAAGGCCTACATGTGTGGGGCCTGAGCAACAAGTGTTAGCACTACCTAGGGTATGTCCCCTCTGGTTGTCTTTTCCTGCAACTGTAACGGGTGTAGAGGGGCGAGTAGAGACATAGGCCCTAGTGTGTCTCCCCACCAGATTGTATGATGGGGTCCCCCTGTTAATTGGAACAAGTGCCCATATGTTTGGGAGACTGTCGCAACTCAGTCATGAGAAACAAGGGCGATGGACTGGGAGGGCCCTGAGAATTCTGGCTGTGATCAAGAGGGCCTATGATTTGCAACAGAAACCTGAGGAAGTAGACCAGGATGAACTGGTGGGGATCGTGTGGAGGAAGGATCCCGATTCAATGGTACTGGCCCCTAACGCCCAGTGTACCATTCAAGGTGAGGTCCGCCTCCGGAAAGATGTCAACAACAAAATACTGATGTTGGATGCGCCAGGCAATGGAAAATTGCCAGAAGGATTATTGGTCAAGCCCAGCATCTTGCCTGCTCGTGCCCATGCCTATTCACGACGAGTGATGGTCCAGATTCACAATGTGTCAGATCGGGAGATCCGGGTGACCAGAGGGTGCACCCTAGCTATGGTACGCTGTGCAGACACTGCAGTATTGCCCAGCAACAAGCACCCGGGTGGGAACGAGAGAGTGACCCTAGACTTGTTTGACTTTGGTGACTCCCCATTGCCAGCTGAATGGAAAGCTAGAATTAGCAAGAGACTTGCCCAGAGAGGCCAAGTGTTTTCGTTGAAGGAATGGGATGTGGGATGTGTCCAGTGTGCGGAGCATCACATATGCCTGCACGATGAACAGCCATTTTGAGAGAGGTCCCGATGCCTAGCCCCAGCAGACATAGATGATGTGAGAAGACACCTGCAGGAAATGCTCACTGCTGGCATGATACAAGAATCCAGGATCCCCTATGCCTCTCCCATTGTGGCTGTGCATAAGAAGAATGGGTCTGCGAGGTTGTGTGTTGATTATCGAACCCTGAACTGGTGGACCGTCCCAGACCAATACACTATTCCTCGTATACAAGATACCATGGACTGCTTGAATGGGAGCAAATGGTTCTCGGTGTTGGATCTTCTCAGTGGATACTACCAGATCCCGATGGCCCTGGAAGACTGTGAGAAAACAGCCTTCATCTGTCCATTGGGGTTCTAAGAGTTTCTGAGGATGCCACAGGGGATATCGGGCACCCCGGCCACCTTTCAGTGACTGATGGAACATGCGGTGGGAGATATGAATTTGCTGGAATGCCTGGTGTACTTGGACAATGTCATTGTGTTTGGGAGCACCTTAGAGGAGCATGAGAACCAACTGTTTAAAGTCCTAGACCAACTGGAAGACTTCGGCCTCAAGCTGTCCATTGTCAAGTGCCAGTTTTTCCAAACCTCCTTGAAGTATGTGGGGCATATAGTATTTACAAAAGGGATAGAGACTGATCTCAGTAAGGTTGAAGCACTGACTACTTGGCCCCAGCCCCATAATCTGAAAGAACTACAACGTTCCCTGGGATTCTGTGGGTACTACCGCAGGTTCATAAAAGACTCTTCCAAGGTGATTCACCTGCTCTTGAACCTTTCTCAGGGTTACCCTCCTTCCAATCGTAAATACAAAATAGGGTCTGTTAAAGAACCAGTAAAAGTATACTTCTGCTCAGATGAACTCTTCCAGCCCTGCTGGATGCCCAACTGTGAAGCAGCCTTCCATGAGATCATATACCAGCTCACTCATGACCCCATCCTCGCCTATGTTGATCCCACCAAACCCTATGTGCTGCATACGGATGCTAGTCTGCAGAGTCTAGGAGCGGTGCTGTATCAAGACCATGAGGATGGCCTTGGACCAGTAGTTTTCACCAGTAGGAGCTTGACCCTGTCTGAACGAAACTATCCTGTGCATAAGCTGGAGTTCCTTGTGATAAAATGGTCCATCATTGACCAGTTTCATGAATACCTCTATGGGGCAAAGATATTGGTAAAGACTGACAATAACTCATTGACCTATGTACAGACTTCAGCTAAGTTAGACACCACTGGGCACCGGTGGCTCTCTGCATTATCAACCTATGATTATGCTGTTGAATACAGACCGGGCCTGAACCATATTGATGCTGACACCCTATCACGGAGGCCCACTTCCAAGAGTGATTGGGTCAGGCTGTCTGAATCTGGCATTCAAGCATTGTGCCAAAAGTTTGATAGAAATGAACAGATGTTTGTGGACACAGTGGACTATTTAGTAGATTGCTTGGGCCCTTCAGACACCTGCATACCAGCTGCTAATTGCCACTTCTCTGCTCTAGATATTAGTGCACTACCTCAATTTGACAATGACAGCATTCAGTGGGCTCAATCCCAAGATCCTATGATTCAGCCAGCACTTGATGCCCTGTGTGCAGGGAAAGATGTGTTTAAGTTACGCTCCACTGACTTACGAACTGCTTTATTGTTTAAAGAAGGCCCCAGATTGAAGTTGCTCAATCAGTTGTTCTATAGAGAGACAGTAGATCGAAGTGGCAAAGTAGACAAGCAACAATTGGTCCTGCCTACGGCCTGTAAAGATTTGTTGCTGAGGTCCCTCCACAATCACATGGAGCACCTTGGTATTGACAGAACCCTTCACCTGGTACGATCTCGCTTCTGCTGGCCCAAAATGGGGACCGATGTTGAACACCATGTAAAAACTTCTAGTCGCTGCCTGCAAAGAAAAGCCCTGCCTCAGAGGGCTGCCCCCCTTGTTAATATTACTACCAGTGCCCCCATGGAACTAGTCTACATAGACTTCTTGTGTTTAGAACCTGATCAGTGGAACATTGGCAATGTGTTAGTAGTTACGGATAATTCCACACGGTATGCACAAGCTTTTCCTACCAAAGAGCAAAAGGCCAAGGTGCTAGTGGAAAATTTCTTCGGCCACTATGGTGCTCCCCAGCAGATTCATTCTGATCAAGGCAGAGATTTTGAGTCTTCTAATCAAAAAAATGCTCTCTCTTTGGGGGTGCGAAAGTCAAGAACCACCCCTATCACCCGCAGGGAGACCCTCAACCAGAACATTTTAACCACACCCTTCTAGACATGCTGGGCACCTTCCACCCAAAAGACAAGCATAAATGGAGCCAGCAGATTAGCACCTTGGTACACGCATACAATTGCACAAAAAATGATGCTACTGGGTTCACCCCCTACTGCCTCATGTTCAGGAGAGAGGTCTGGCTGCCAGTTGATGTCTGTTTTGTGGTCTCTGCAGATGGGGCAGAACTGAAAACTACTTACAATATGTACAAAAACTTAAAGCTCAATTGAACCATGCCTATCAACTGGCCCAGACAATGGCCACCAAGAGAAATCTAGCCAACAAAGAGAGGCATGATAAAAAGGTAAAGGCTCAAGAGCTTCGATCTGGAGACCGTGTGTTGTTACGCAATTTGGGACTGCATGGTAAACACAAAATTGCTGATTAGTGGCACCATCTTCCCCATGTAGTAATTGGAAAGTTGGATGATTTACCTGTTTACAAGGTGCGCCCAGAGAGCAACTCCAAAGCTGTCAAGACCATGCACCGTAACCACTTGCTACCTATCGACCAAGTCACAATTGAGGCTGAACTACCAGAAATTGAGTCCCCTGGACTGGTGTCTCGTGCTGCTGCAAGAAAGAGACAGAGTCAACCTACCCCAGTGTTCACAGATTTAAAGTTTCCTCCGCAGCAGGCCCTGAATGATAGTGACTGTCAGTCCACTTCTAACAAAAGTGAATATGACCATGCCTATTACCTCTTTTATGAACTGAGTCAGCTGTTTCGAGGTTACCACCTGAAAAACTGTGGGGATGAAACTGGGCCTTCAGAACTGCCTTACCCCCAGCTATGTCCTTGGAACCAATGCTCCCAGAAAGTGAAGTGCAAAGTATCACATCTGAAGATGTTGAGTCTCTGTGTATTGTGGAACTGTATGATTTGCCTGAAGAAGGGGCTGAGGGTTTGAGTCTTTCTGGAGACATACCAGAACTTGAAGAACACTATGAGAGTGCTGACCACCCCCCTTCAGTGCCTTAAAGCTTGATTGTGCCTGTGTCTTCGCAAAATGAGTCAAGTGTTATAGAAACAAAGCCTGCAGAGCAAGGAGCCAACAGTGTCCCAAGTTTGGACCTTCCCACCCAGGCAGAGGCACCCCTCAAGTGACGAGAGTCCCCAGACCAGTGATGAGAGTACAGAGACTGTAGTTGTCCCCCTCAGAAAGACTGGCTGAGCTATCAAGCCAATAGTACACCTCAGTTATGATTCTCCCGGGAGGCCAGTAGATTTGCCTCTCAATGTGGTGTACAAAGGTGTTTATATCTCACCAAGCTCACTGCCCAAATTGAGCTTGACTGCCAATTCCAGGTTACTTGTCTTTTCCTCTCACCATGGTGCCCCTGCCCCCTCTAGCCCCAAGTTAGCTGAAAGGGAAGGGCCCCTTCTTGCATTGTTTAAGGTACAAGAAGTTATTACCTGATTCAGTATAGTAAGGTTCAATTTACCTGTGTGAAATATGCACAATGTGTTGTCAGAATGGATATAGTATCATGAAGTGTAGTGAATATGCATAGTAAAGTAATAAGTTTATGTTAACTGATGTATGATGGTACAGACTTGACGTGGAGGCCAAGTTTTCTCCAGGCAGGAAAGGGTGTAACTCTCCTACAAATGGGGTTCCTGAAAAGTCTTCCTCAAGCTTGCCTAAATGCTCACTGCCAGGCTGGTGTCCTGCGTTTTAGCAGTTTAAATGTGATTGCCAGAGAGTGCCTGTATAGTCTTTGTGTACTGTCTCTTTAAAAACTGCCTGGATTGCAGTCATAAGTAATCTGAGAGGTAGCTCTGTTGAAAGATTTAACTATTTGCTGAAAATCATTTAGAGTGATAATGATAATGTAGTTTGTCTAACCTACCTTCTTTACAGCAAGGACTGTTTTGTTTATCTCCACTATCTTGGTCCTGGACTGCGAAATGGACCAATCAGTTCTGGTGGGACCTAAAATGGAGCTGGATTACAGGAGCTGTCTGTAGTCAAAATCTGTAGGAATTGTAGTTTAGGGCTTTTGGCACCTTTTTGCACCTGAAGGGGGAGCCTTTGTTGTGACTGACATACAGATCAGCCAACCAAGCCTTTTGGATTCTGGGGAAAGTCCCTGACTTGCTGGCAGTTGAGTCAGATCTCAGTTGGAAGCTGAATGAGCAAGAGCTTGAGAGAGTCAAGCAGCTATCTGAGCAGTATTGCATGGGGGAACTGTGGAAAGGCCTGAGTGGTGGCCTACATGTCTCCCTGCTGTCCCCGAGAGGGAGAGAAGAGAATTATTTCGGACTAAATCCAAGTTTGTGAGAAAAAAGTAAGCCACTGATTTCTTACCAGGCTCATACCTGGAGAAGACTGAAGATTTGCTGAATGCGATTGGCCTGTCAGGATTTCCAGCTGCTTTTGAATCCCCGGCTTGTGCAGAGACTTTGCGATCATGACCAGAGAGTGGTTTGTCTAGTACAGTCGACTTCCCTCACATGTAAATGTGTTGTGTATTGAAAGTGGGTCATGATTTGGTTCCCCACTGTGTGAACTGTGTTCTGCTTGCCGGAAGCTTTATCCAGCCTACTCAGACTGAATCTGTGTTCATCTCCATTTGACCTGGGCTATGCTACACTGGCCCTGCCAGACTACCCCACTGCACAGAGAATGCCACCGACGAGAGACCTGCCTGGGGATCAGCCCCCTGCTCCACGCTAGAACAGGAACAATGCCTCGGTGAATCGTGTGGGCCCTGCTTCTCCTGGCTCTCCAGATTAACCACCTGCTGTCTCGATTTTCATCCAGCCTGTGTCCAGTCTTGGGTATCATGAGTAATCATCAGGGTAGATCCCTGCAACAACAGCCTAATCTAAAAGTGTGTCATCTGATTGTCTTGTTGTTTTCTTTTCACGAACTGAGCCCTCCATCTCCGGATTACAAATAGTGTGTGTTGTGCACGTTGTTTTCTTCCATCACAGGGCCCCAGCCAGCTGCAACGTTCCTGGATAGCCCTCCATTCTCCATCTGGGTACCCAGAGTGTGTGACTGTTTATGGACCCTGAAGTGCATGCATAACTGTTTGATTGATAGAGCCTTTAAGCAAATTAACCTGATTATGCCCCTCCCTTGTTCAAGCCCCTAACATAAATCAGATCTAACTCTTTTTTGCATTTACCCTGACTGTGGTTCCAGTTTGTGTAAGCGTACTGTACTGCTGTTATTTGCTGTATATAACCTTATTTTACAAGGGTTCCCCAGTGCCGGGCCAGAGGAAAGCCCTGGTGGTAAGTGCAAACAGTGTGGTGTATCTATGGTATTGTGAAAGTGATTATTGTGTATTGTTCCGATCACTAGTAAGGAAAGAGGGGGTTACAGTGTCCCAGAGGGCTTTGCTCAGGTTAGCTTGGCCACTACCAACCCTTACCTCCGGGTGGAGGCACCCATTTCAGAACTCAGACCCCTTAACCTGCTACTAGCCAAGCAGGCAGAGGTAGTAGCCCTCAGGATAGCACCACCTAGGGGTTACATATGCATTAAGAGCTCCTTTCTCCTGCTTATCTGACCTTTGACAACCTCTGAACAGCTCTCAGAGGGCTCAGCAGTTCCTCTGTGCCTCTGGCTATCTGCATCCACACCCCTTTCCCCCTTTGGTCTGTTTTAGATCTTTTAACATGAATGCTCAGCCCTTCCTCCCTCATTTGTACATCCTGCCTCTGTACTATCCCTTCTGCGTGTTGATCAGATGCCTCCCTGGCCGCCACCTTACTTATACAAAATGACAAAAAAATAGCAAATTGAATGTGGTGGAGAGTAGCCTAGACTCATAACCCTGAAACATACTGAGGGTAGAGCTCAGATTACCTTCCTCATTAAACTGATGGTCATGGGCTGCCTTCTATCCTGTACCCTCCTTCTTAGTCTGGCCCACCCCTTCATCATCCCCCTCACTACCTTGGCCTTGCATGGATTCTCTATGCCACGAAGATTGCTGACCATTGAGATTGCTGCGATGTGGATGATCACAGTGGGCTGCCCCATCCCCTCTTCCACCTGCTGAATGATGAATTGCATTACCTGCTGAACTGGTATCAGTCAGCTTACCGGAGCTGGGCCATCATCACCTAAAATTCATGAAATATCCTGAGGAATGACTCATACAAACTCAGTGTACTCGGAGCCAAAGAATTTGGGAAAAGGAACCCTGCTCGTCCGGTACTGGTATCCTGCCTTTCTCCACATTGGGAGTGAGCTCCCTGATCTTCTGCCACTGTAAACAAGAAAGACGGGTCAGAAACTGTTATGATAACCAGGAAGGTGCTTTGCTCTGAATGTCGTGTTTAGTTGTACGCACCTGAACATCAGAATATGCGTCACCCTCATGACTAAGGGGGACTTGGCTGTCTGACTGTTTAGAACCTCCACTACTGCCTGATTGTCACAACAAAACAAAACCTTCATATTAATAAACTTTATGTAGCACAATTCACAAGTATCAAAGCACTGTGATAGAAAATACACAATAAAAATAAAGTAGAATAAGACTATAAATTGTTAAAATTCAATTAATAGCAGCTATGGCCCATGCCTCACCCCACATTCCGATGGCTGTAGAAACAGGGAAAACTTCTAACAGTGTAATGTCCTCGCACAGGCCTGCCTCCTGCCAATGCTTTGTCTATTCTGCTTCCATCTACTTACCTGCCCAAAAGGCTCCCATTCCTACACCACTGTCTGCACCGGTGTACAACTGCAAGTCTGTGTTGTACACCCAGTTTGCCTGTCACATGGACCTGCCATTGAAATTCTGACCCAATGGTACAGCTGCTGAATTCCCACTGTGGCCACCATTAGCATCTTTGCAAATGGTGAAACTGGTGCAAAGGCCCTACATGCAGAACTGAGATGCCCTCTAAGGCTTTGCATCATGTTCAGTGGAACCTGTCGGTCCTCTGTGATTTCTCTTATCGGTTGCTGCAGTCTCCCTACCTTCTCTGCCAGGAGTCCATATTCCATGACTATGGAGTCCAATTCTATCCCTAAAAAAGTGATAGTGCTGGACAGTCTCTCCATCTTCTGTTCTGCGCATGGACATCCCCAGTAAGTTGCACAGACCTTGAAATGCCTCCACACTGTGTAAGCAATCCTTAATCCCCCCTCCCAAAGGATTATGAAATCATCCAAGTAACGTAAGATGTCCTTGCATCAAGATACGTGCTTGGCTGACCATTCTAGAAAAACTACTAAATTGTTCAAAGCTTGCACAGGACATCGAACAACCTATAGGCATGGCCCTATTGAAGTAATACCTCCCCCTCATTGAGACTCGCTAGGGTTTAAGTCTGAGTCTCAAACTTAAACCCTAGCAAGTCTCAATCCAATCAGTAGCATCTGAAAGGCTAACTATCACATTTTACCAACAGGGACCCTTTTCTCACTGTTGTTTTCAACTCCATGGCCTTGACCATCGAACAGTAGCAAACTGTGCAATTTTTCTTGTCTATATAGTCATTTACTGATTTGACCTCTGGATAAGACAATAGTAGAGTAACCTGAATTGGTACGGACATTGAAATGGTGTACTTATCCACACTGTAGCAGAGTCCTTTCCCCTTTAAATCTGTGCAGAAGGTCTTCAAACTGGCTCCTCCCACCCACACTGGTGGTATCCTCATCAGCACCGCCCCGTGACGTTAGTCATTAGGTCTTCCTTTCTGCTGGAAGCATCAGGTTCCCTCCATTGCAGCTTTGTGCTTGGTTTGGGCTCTAATTTTACCATGTCTTTGAGCTTTCTTTGATTAAAATTGGAATCGGGAGAACCAAAATTCAGGTCACAGCCTTAAACAGTGCCCATGCAGCCAAAAGATGTCATGCACTGATCCGCACACCTCGTGTGTGTACTGCCTGAGTATGGATCATGACATGCAGGCTTGCGGCCTATGTTGTACTCTCCACCTTGAGCAACCATTGTGCCCGTCTCCTCCTGGGATGTCTGGATGAATGGGATCCGCTGGTTTGCTCCAAGGAAGCCTGTATGGAAGTAATAATCCTTCGTTACAAGACACTGGTTAGGCCCTATCTGGAGTACTGCATGCAGTACTGGAGGCCACACCTTCACAAGGACATTAACCAAATTGAGGCAGTCTAGAGAAGAGCAACCAAAATGGTGCAGGGACTGTATCAGAAAACATATGAGGACAGATTAATGGAGCTCAATATGTACACCCTAGAGCAAAGGACGGAGAGAGGTGATATGACTGAAACATTCAAACACCTTAAGGACATTAACAAGGTGAAAGAGTCTAACATGTTTCAATATAAGAAAAATAGCAGGACACGAGGACACAGCATGAGATTAGAGGGAGGCCGATTAAGGGGTAATGTGAGGAAGTTCTTTTTCACAGAAAGGGTGGTGGATGCATGGAACAGCCTACCTCAGGAAGTGGTGGATATGAATATAGTGCAGGGCTTAAAACAGGCATGGGATAGGCATAAGGAAGCAATACAGATAAGTATGAATAGATAGGTCCTTATCTAACATCAACTTCTACATTTCTATGTTCTGTGTTTCTATGGGCTCCTCATCCGCTTCTGCCCTTGTTCCGGTGGGCGTTGGCGTCTCATTTACCAGGGCATTTAGGGACCTTTGTCAGTCCTTTTTGACCCTTGGGAAGGGCCCTTCCCATAGGTTGAAATCTTCAAATTCCTCCAAACAGGATTCTAAATCCAAGAAGTCCTTCCGTCAGTCATGGGACCGTGGGTGCTCTCACACCTCAGGTTCCCATGCTTCTTCTAGGGCAACAGCTGTCAAGCTGTCAGTTTTGTCCGGCATTTCTGTCCAAGTCGCTGGCCCTATGGTGTTCCTATTGGGCCTGTTGACTGAGACATGGGTTGACCAAGCTGTCGAGATTTTTCTCGAGCCGGTCGACATGTTGTTGCCTGATGAGGGGAATGACTCCCTCTCCAGGACCCTGGTCCTGCCAATTACTTCCCAAGGGAGACCAGTTCAACATGCTGAGTCAGACCCCACCCTTTGGGAGCCTGACCTTTCAGGGCTTCTGCGGCGTCATTAGCCTGTCCCTGTCTCACCTCACTGTTGGACTCCATGGAGGTTGAGGTCTCGTAGCTTGAGGTCGAACAGTTCCCGACACCATTGGTCCCGTTCTCAGCACACAGGTAAGATACTCCCTCTCTTCTTCCTTTTCAGGGAGGATCGGCTCCACTGTAAGGTGCAGTGCCATTATGAGGAGTTTGACTGGTAACAGTTGCTGTTCGGCATAGGCAACAGGACTCTTGTGATGCCTCAGCCCACTCCAGCACTCCTGTGACCACCACAGCCCCGAGCCGACTCCCCCAGCTCAGCCAATGCTGTCTTCTCTGCACATTCGGGTAGAGCCTTCGCTTCTGCAGCTTAAGGATGGACCCCCTCCCAAGTCTGTTCAGCCTGCCACTGGGCTTCCCTAAAGGCTGTTGGTCATGGTGACCCACACCGATGAACCCTGCCAAGTCAGTGGCGATTCGGGGCTCAGCTGGTGTTCGAGGAGTCCTTGGATTTTGAGAACTCTTCGATGCACTCTCATCAGACCCCTGACTATGACCTTGAATCCGAGGTGGAACCTTTGGCAGAGCAGGGGCCTACCTCCTTCAGGGCCATGCTCTGCCTGATCTCTGAGTTTATGGGGACCCCACTGAGCCAGTCCAGAAGCGGGCTTGGTATCCCCTCATGGAGATCCTTGACAGGGACATCTCCCCTGCAGTCACCTTCCCAGTTGTGGAGGTTATCCACGGCCCCGCTGTGGAGCTTTGGCAGCATCCAGTTTCCTGCCCCATGCTGTTGGCTCATGTGGTCCACAAGTATATGGTCCCTACTGGGTCCCTTTCCAGGTTTACCAATCACTCTTCTGTGGAAGGCTTAGTCACTGACTTGGTTTTCTGCCACACAGGCAACATCAGGGATGTGGATAAGCCTCCCAACAAGGAGTCGAAGAAGCTGGACTACTCAGCCAAGAAAATCTATGCAGCCTCTTCCCTCGTCCTCCAACAGGTGAGTGCAGCCCTTCAGATGGCCAACTATACCCATGGTTTGCTGGGTACCCTGGATCAGGTTATCCCTTGACTCCCGGCTGACCTGCAGGCTCAGGTCAAACTGGTTCAGGACCAAGGCTGTGCATTTGCAAAGCAACAGCTCCAAATGGCCCTGAACATTAGCGATTCCTGTGCCAGGTCCTTGGCCACAGCAATGGCTATGTGCTGCAGGACTTGGCTGTGGATTTCAACCTTTCTGGCCGATACCCATCACACACTGGCACATGTTTTCTTCTTAGGTACCGACCTGTTTGGGCCTGAGGTAGATGATCATCTCACTTGTACTAAGAAGTCCAACACTGCCCTGGACTCCATCACCTCTGCCCAATGTGAGGTTAAAGGACCAAAGCAAAAGAAAAAGCCATTTCAGTTTCAGCCCTCCTCTGCCTGTGGGATCTGTTCCACTCTGCTCCAGTGGCACAGCAGCAGCAGGCCTGGCAGCCTCGGTCGAAGTCTTACTCCTTGACCACTAAACAGTCCGGTGACCGAGGGCCAGCTGCCTTCTCAGCCAACCCTGCCTCAGCCACCAAGCCTGTGAAGTGATGGGTTGGGGTGCCCTTCCCCCACCCATCCTGCCAATCCCTGGCCCTCCCATTGGGGGGTCAGCTCTGCCACTTAATTTTCTGCCTGGTCCACCATTATCTTGGACAGGTGGGTGCTTGAGGTGGTCAGCCATGGTCTGCCTTTGGAGTTCGAGGCTCCCCCCTGCCTAGCTGAGCCCATCCCCCACAGGAGGACGTGGTGCCTGTGGACATGTTGTTTGCCCTTCTGGAAGACATTGCACTACTCCTCCAGAAGGAGGCAGTGGTTCATGTCCCAGATGCTGTACCCAGTCCAGAGTTTGTCTCCAGACACTTTCTGGTTCCGAAACAGATGGGGGCTGGCACCCCATACATGATCTGTACAATCTCAGTCAGTACAGTAGAAGCCGCTTAATTGGGACAGCCTGGTAGATTATTACTAGTACTAGGATTACTGCTAGGATAAAAGGACAAAAGATGGCAACTTGGCCCATCTGGAATGTCCCCCACACATGTGGGTTATACTTATACCATTTGATGGTTGATTTGATTAACACTTCAGTCTGTGTCAAGCCGTTTGTGTTTTCCCATTTTTTCCATTACAGTGGATCTCTGATGCACATGCGTAAAGTGTACAGCAAATACAACAGATGCTGCACTATACTGTCTCCCATGCCTTACCGATGTCATGGTGCATTGTGTAGACTCCCCTGCATTCATTGCTGTGTAGCCCATATTTTGGTTCAGACATTATTCCCTAAGTATGCCGAACTGACTAGCACATTTTGCAATATAACACCATAGAAGCCATACATTGGTACCACAATGTCGGGAGAGGATGGCAACTGCAGTCTCTTCTTTTGCTGATGCTCCGGAGCACATACAATAATGCTATAATCCTAATTATAAATAAAGACTGTATGTTAAAATGTTAAAAAACTAAGAGCCAGACATTCAAAATACTTAAAATATGCATAATAGCATGAGAACAAGCACAAGTCCATGCGTACATCGCATAATAGACACGATATTCAAAAATGGAGCAAGCCAAATTACGCAAACCAGCCAACATCTGAATATCGCACAACCTGCGCCATAGCACAACCAGGAAGGGGAAGCTGAGCAGATACGATGCGCTATAGCGCAACAAGGGCAGCCCAGCCGAGCAGCCCAGAGGCACCATAGCGCAAGCAGGGAGCCCCCCAGCAGCAGAGCAATGGAACTGCACAACCAGGGAGGTAGGCAGGGGCCCACCACCCATGCCACAGATGGGCACAGGAACACACTGCAGAACTGACAATGCACCCCCACACCCCAAGCACAGCACAACTGGGAGAGGGACGGAATATCCACCAGCCCATGGGGACAAGCAAACAAAGCACAGCTGGGCCATGTTGCCCCAGCACACCCACTGGCAAGCTGAGACTGCCACACAAGGGGCACGGATCACCCCATGGTACAGCAGCCCCCTCTGTGCACAGCACACCCTGTATCATGACCCCAAGACACCCCCTATGAGCAGTGACCATCACTGCAGGAAACCCCATGCATACCCCCCCATCACACTGCAACCTCGTGTACCACAGAACCATACAAGCCAGAGCCACCATGAGCACCCAACAGTGGGTGGCAGCACACAGCAATGCAACAATGGCAGACACAGTGCCAACATGTAAAAACCCCCTGAGGCACAGCTGAGAGACCGAACATGTGTCACCACAAGTGGTACCCCACACGGGAAAGGGCGTGCCTCTGACACCACTGCCATTGATACAGCACCCTGCACAGTAGACAAGTGTCACAGCGCGACCCATCATGAGCCACAGCAGCCAGCACAGACACCCACAGTGGTGTGTGGAAGCATGCAGCACACCAGATTCAACACAGTGCAGGGGCAAACACACACCCATACCCTCGGGGACACCAACACAGGGACACAGTAGTGTGGCAACCAAGCCCCCAGTGTGGGCACATGTAAACTGTGCACACACAGCCTGCAGTCCACCATGGCACAGGGGTGACACCCACCCTGTGCATGAACTGTGGCCCTGTACACCACCAGCATATGCCTGGATCATAAGTCACAGACAGTGGTGCACAGCCCCTGCAACACACACAAGACACAGCATGGAGGTGGGACAGCAACTGTGGAGGCCACAGCATCACCTGAGGCAAACATGCACCTCGCCAGTGACAGGTGGCAACCCAGCATTGTGACGGTCGCAGTGGATGACCTGCAGGGACAGCCCCCACTGACAAGGCAGCAGACCTGTCAGGCCACAGACATGCAAGGGTGTCAGCTGCACAGGCCAAGGACAGCTTGACAGGGCACAATGGACACAGAGCAGGCACCATGGAACACTGCACACAGCAATGCAATGCAGAGAGAAAAACACACACCACAGATACTGACTGAAAGCCACTCCCACACCAGAGACACCTTCCCAAGCACACACACGCATACCCATGACTGAACCTCCCCAGATGCCATGCACACCACTGCAACTGAGCACCTATAGCCAGCTGCAAATCAGAGACCACCACAGTATTCATATCAAAATATCTGTATTATAAAACCAACAACAACAACATCAACATCTATTTACATATATACAAAAATGGGGTGGAGGTACAGGTACAAGGTTGGGGTGGGTAAGGGGCAGGCGAACAACTGGGAGAGGGAAGGCGGGTGTGAGGGTTGATAAAGGGGAGGTAATGTCCAACTACTGGTCTCCAGCCTGCTCCCCTGCTGCCTGGTGCCGGTTCTGGGGTCGCCATCTCCTCCGCACCCCATGCTGCTGGAGGTCCTGCAGTATTGCCAGGGATTCTGTGGCCACCCGTAATAGCTGCTGCATTGAACGCTCTATGCGTAGGGGTATCCGGACACCTAGGACAAGGATCAGAGTCAATGGGTGTGACTGTCCATCCCCCTGAGCCCACCCATCATGAATGGCATACAGCCATGTGCCCCACTCCTGTGATGGTGTGCACCCACCCACAGTGACCATGTGCTAAGACATGCTCAACCAGGCAGCAACAGCCATGTGTACCACTGCACACACACACCGCCCATGTCCAGCACAGCACAACCAGGCCGTACAGTAATGTGGCTATGCGGTGGGCAGGCAGTGCCACAGCCATGTGCCCAGTGCATGCATGGACCACCATTGACGCACTCCCAGACATGCAGTGCCACTGGACAGTGCTGACTGTCACATGTCGTGTGCATGGCAGTGGTGTCCATGGATGGTGGCCATGCCCTGCTCCCCACCCTGTCACACAGCATGCAATAGCAATCATGTTGTCAGGACACTCACCCTCATCGGGCTGTTGCTGGCGTTGTGGTTGGTCACTGCCACGATCGGGTTCTGCAGCCACCACCCTCTGCTGCTGATCCATGGCCCTCCTCTGCTCTGCCATGCCTGTGGGAAACAAAAGGTGAGAAACACATCAGTACAATCCAAAAGCATATTTCCCCTGCCCCAATGAGTGTTCCCACCCACCGAGCCAGACCCAAACATCACATACCCTGTAAACACCGCCACAGCCAACCCTAGACCAACCCTCCCCCATGTGCTGGACACAAAAGACAGTGTTACCCATATGAACCATACAGGTGTGTAGACGGATCACCCACCTGGACAAGGCACCACGCCTCTCCTGGCATGCGACCGCAGACGTGCCAGTAGCTCCGGCTCCCTCCTTCTCAGGTCCCCATAGCAGTGCCTGCATTGCTCAGAGGTCCTCCTTTGGCCAGTGGCCGCCTCCAGGTCAGTGGCCACCTGTTGCCAGACCTGAGTCCTGGCCCTGTACAGGGGAACCTCACCATACAGTGGGCCATACTGTGGCTCCACAATGGCCACAAGGTTGGCCGCCCAAGGGCACTCCACTGGGTGGCTCTTCTGCGTGCCATCTCCAAATCTATAGTAGGCAATATGGCACTCCGCATCATGGCAACCCCACGTGGAATTGCTGCATAATACAATGCCGCTATTCCCTATCATGCTGTCGGTAGAGCGCCACCATTCCCTTTTGCGCTATCACCGAACAGCGCGATAGAGCTGCATACATACCATACGTACAGTGCCAAGGAGGCAAAGGTCGGGCACAGGGTCATGGGTCTCTGGTGCAAGGCCACGCACAGCGCCATCGGATGTCTATGCATCCAGTGCGATTGGTCGCCTGTGTGCCATTGCCACAGCGAACTATTGTGCAGTTGTGCCACAGCGCCATGTAGTGACCGTCACCGTAGCGCCACTGGCACGATGGTGGCCATGCCCTGAATTTCCTACCGTGCACAGCACATCATCAGCATGGCAGACGCCTGCATAAGCTACCTGAGCATGCGCAGTGTGGTGTACTACGCAGTCACAGAACTGCGCCATTGGTTTAGCACGTTCAACCGTATTGCGCAAAGCGCAACAGCGTGATATTCAGCCGTCATATGCAAATCATCCGATCAGCCATTCAATGGCGCAGCAGTGCGATTTGCATCTCATTAAAGTTGCTCCACACCTAATTTGCAAGGATTGCGCTATAAAATTGCGACACTGTTCTGCAGTGGCCATATTCGGTTACTGCAGTTGATAGGTGAGTTGCATGCTGTGTGCTGTTCTGGACTATGGTCTCATGGAATTGCTGTGTACTACACAGTCACAGGTGACCACTCTCACCCATACAGGCTGAGAAATGACCGAGCGAGGACTGGGTGAGGAGGATGATGGTGGGCGGAAGAGGAGGCCTAATTTTACGAAGGCTGAGATGGAGGCACTCTTCGAGGCCTACCTGGATGAAGAGCCACTGCTCAGTGGACAGCGGGGCACCCCTCAGGCCCATGCTGCTGCATGGGAGGTGTGGCACGTGCCATCAACCTGCACGGCAGCCACCAGCGCTCTGTGCAGGAGTGTAAAAAGAAGATGGGAACCGACAGGAGGAGGGTGAAGGAGAAGGTGGCTGCCATCAGGGCGGCTTGTGCTGCAACAGGCGGGGGCCAGCCGGAGGTGGTGCAGCTGACACCGGCAGAGGACAGGTTTGCTGCAAGCAGCAGCGCAGTGCCATTGAGGGCGTTCCTGGAGGTGGCTTCCAGACAGGTGGTAGCCCATCACTGCATGGTATGTCATGGTCTGTGGGGGGGGAAGGTAGATCCCATGCACTAATGTGTCTTTACTTTCTGTTACAGATCCTGTGGATCTGTAGGAGTCAGTGGTGGAGGGCCTGTCCACTGTGGACAGCCATCTGGAGTTGGAGGAGGGACCATCCACCTCCGCTTGTAGTCGGCGTGCATTACAACAGTGTGCACGCCTGGCTGCCAACACTGATGTCGTTGAGACAGGTGTGGGGGGTGCCCTTCCTGTGTCTCAGCAGTCTGGCATCCAAGCATGCCAGCACGCTGTGGCTGTGGCACAGACCTGCACCATTGATGATGCAATGACCATTATGGGCATTAACATGTGTGTGTCACAGAATGGACACACAGCAGGACAGCTCATGCCCATGAACCTGGCTGGTTCCGACATGTGTGCCAGCATGTCAGCACAGTCCCAGGCTGTGCCTGTCAGCACCAGTGGGGCAGCACCGGTGGCTGTACAGGTCACTGGCACTGTTGCAGCCACAGCAGCGGAACAACTGATCCCTTGGGCACAGCAGGCAGAGGGGCAGCAGCAGCAGTCACCCACTGGGACTGGGGATACAGGGTTCAGCGGTGGTGTATGTGCACCATTTGTGGACTTGCTCATACCTGGTCCTGGTGAGCAGCGCCCACCCTCAAGGGGTGCTGAACATCAGGACCTTCCATACCCTGAGGGACAGGATGCGAATGTGGCAGACGACCTCTTTGACGAGCACACCCGCCTGCTGCAGGCATCAGTACAGCAGCAGATGTGGGTCACAACGTCCGTGAAGGCACTGTGCGTGGCTCTGGAGTGGGTAGAGGAGTGACACAGCAGGGACAATGAGAGGATCCTGTCACAGATTGACCATTTGCAGATGGATGTGACCGCCGCCATTGACAGGCAGACACAGGCATTGGTCGCTGTCGTGGCCACATTGGGCACACAGTCAGGTGCCCCTGTGCTGCTCACACCATGCAGTACGCTATCCACTCCTCATTCCCGGCATCATGCGACACCCACTCTGTCGACGCTGGGTTCAGCTGTGGGCATCCCGAGCACTCCTGGTGCAGGTATGTTCAGTGTGCTGCAGACCCCTGTGCGGGCACGGTCGCGTTCATGCAGTGGAACCCCTAGTGGACCATCGGTGCCACCCCATGAGGCCCGTGCTCAGCCTACCAGTGCTGCTGGGACTCGGTGGGGCCACCCACACATCCGAGGTGGCCATGGCACTGTGCCGCAAGACTGAGCTGTCTCCCAGTGCGGGCCCTGTCTGGTGCTGACCTGTGTGCAATGTGTGTTTTGGTGGGCAGTGCACTGGTGGGTGCCCAGCCCTACACGCAGACACACGGACCACCTGCACACCCTCCCAACTGCTGTCCACAGGTGCATGTGCATGATGATGCCTGCATTGCGCTGTACACCAAAGTGCGAAGGTGCCGAGCATCTGACACATGCACATGGACAGTCAGTGGATGTGGTGGCCTGTGGACGTGTGTTTTTAGTGTCTGTGTTCCGGCTCTGTTGTGCACCTGACCCTTGTGCACTTTGTGCCTATTGTGTGTGTGTGTGTGTGTCCATCCATGTGGCGTGTTACTGTTCACCCCTCCCTGGTTGTATGTGTGTGCTTCTGTGCCCTGCCACTTCCCTTGCCATCATGCACCCCTGGTGTGTTTCCCTGTGTGTATGTGGGTTGTGCCCTAGCCACTGTTGGTTGCACATGGCCCCATGACTTACCTGTGTTGGGTGAAGTGCTCCTCTGTGATGGTGTCCCGGTGTAGCTAGGCCAGCCGGATCAGTCAGGGGTCCCATCGGCCAAGGGAGGGCTGCCCATCCCCATCATCACCGGCGTCACCATTGTCCCCATCGCTGTCCCCCTCTTCGACCTGTACAGCTATCCCACAGTCTTTGGCCATGTTGTGCAGGATACAACAGGCCAGGAATATCCTACAGGCCTTTGAGGGGCTATACGGTAGGGCACCACCAGAGGTGTCCAGGCAATGGAAATGCGCCTTCAGCATCCCAAACACCCACTCAATGATGTTGTGTGTAGTGGCATGTGCCTCATTGAATCATTGCTGCGATGGGGTCGTGGGCCACCAGTAGGGGTGTGAGCAGCCAGGGACGGAGTGGGTATCCACTGTCACCTGTGTGGAGATAGTGGAGGTTAGTGTCTTGTTTAGGCTCAGACTGCCCCAAACCCTGTGTGCCACACCCATGACACCTGTGGCTTACCCCCCTTGCCCACCATTTGTCAGTTCTACATGCATACTCACCCACTAGATGTCCTGTGGGGATGTCCCCACTCTTGAATCGATGGCACAGTGCCGACTGGTACCATATGAATGAATCATGTGCTCCCCAGGGTGCATGGCACAGGCATTGATGATGTGCCCACTGGCATCACACACACCACCTGGCAGTTGACACTGGCATATCCCTTCCGGTTCAAATAGGCAGCCCCATTGGGGCCAGGTGGCATGCAAATGGCCACATGGGTGCAGTCTATCACCCCTAGCATGCTAGGCATATGTGCTACCCTGTGGAACTCCTGTATGTTTGCTGTGCGCTCCGCCATGGTGCTGGGGAAATGGATGTACTCCATAGCATTTAGCAGCAGTGCACTGAGGAATTGGGTGAGGATGCGTGACGTGGCTGACTGTTATGCCTGTGGCGTCCCCTGTTGGTCTCTGGAAGGTACCCATGGTGAGCAAGCACATGCAGGCTGTTACCTATGTCTCCACTGACAGAGCGTGACTCCGTCGTGTGGGTGCCTGCATCACATCACTCCACAGCTCACAGAGCTGCCTCAGTATTGCCCTGTTCAGGCGGAACCGGCCCACAATCTCGACATCTGAGTACAGCTCAAAGCTGGTACGGGCTCAGTACTGCCTGTTGGGGGCGTACTGCCGACGGGCCCTTCCACGGCCACGTCCCCCTGCAGCATGCCTTCTCACCCCCCTCATTACGGCTTCCATGTGGAAGGTGGGACTGTCCATGTCCTTGGCTTGTGTTCACCCCGCCAGGCTGTTGTTGCTGTGTTTCCCCCACTGTCCTGACTGCTACCTCCACTGCACCGGGTACACCTACTGGCCTCTGCTCACTGTGGCCCCACATACCTTCCCTTGCCCCTATTATGTCCTCTGGTTTCCCTGGCCTGCCCTCTTTGTCCCTCTTGCCGTGTCTCTCTCCCCCTCCCTCATGTGGCTTCCCTGTGTGCGTTCTTGTGCCTCTTCCTTGATCCTTTTTATTTTGGCTCATTTCCGCTAAGGCGCAACTTCCACCTGATCCACTGTTGCGCATTGCGTAAGTCTTTGAACATCGCACTGCACACTTTATGCATGGTTCCACTTCTCTGCTTGTGCATGCCTTCATTATCATTGCGCTGTTGCTCAGCATGTTTTCAGTGGCACAACTGCCTCCTGCTGAATATCACAGAATGGCGCATTTCTTCTGCTATGCGAACCTATTGCTCATTGGCGAACCTTTGACTATCCCACCCTGTATGTTAAAATGTTAAGCCCTAAGTGTTTAATTTTGAGATACACTGTAAACTATGTACAGTATAACTATGTACAGTATATAACTGATTTTATTGCATTCATTTATAAACTTAGCGAGGAGCTGGCAAGCTGGAGAAACAATTCAGTGCACCATGTCCCTTTATTCATGCACATCTAAGCATACTTTGGTGATCAGTGTTATGGTGCTTGCATGAGAACACCAAATGATCCCAAGAAAACACAGCAGCACAAGAAAAAATATAAACTGTCTATAATGATGGTGACAATCAGAAATGTAATAGCAAAGGCAGTTTACTAAAGCAATCACACTGGAAGCAGCACTTGCCAAAAATACAAGTTTATTGCACTGTTCTCCTGGGATTGGACTGTGCAGCTCAGTGCTTATACTCTTGCTGCACATTACAATTCTGAACTGTTGAAAAAGTCATCCCTTTAACACAGACCTCTATGTACCAATACTGAAAAGCTTACTTCAATTTATAGATCTGCCCAGTTCAAAAGTTGTCCTTTTGTGTCCCAATACGCTACAGATTATAGCTCCACTCAGTTAAAAAAATGTATTTTTTATACAGACTTGTTATAATTATGTACTTGCAGCACTTATTAAAACTGTTACACTGTACTCAAGCAATGTAGATTGTGATGTTCCTAGAACTGATGGACCTAGGACACAGAGCTTAGTCAGATGAGTAAAATTGAAAATCGGGAGAAATCACCACTTCTGCAATCCCAAAAGCAAGTATAACAGCTGCCAATATAACAAACCGTTTCAGTCATCAGTGCTGTAAGTTTTGCCAGTTCAGTTTTGGATCTGTACTCACTGAGGCTGGTTCCAGGTCAGGAAAGATGAATGAACGAGCAGTGAGAAAGGTGCAGTGGGAACACCTTCCCTGTGCTGATGTCACTCATGCACGTGGATGCACTGCTCATGTGCGAACTTCAAACAAAGAAAAAAACATGCAGAGACAACTGTGGCATACAGATGTTAAAAAACTAAGCATCTGAATATATTTAATACTTAACTTCAGGGCAGCTGAGCTTTGCATCACTCAATAAAGGGAAGGTGATCTGCAAACATGACTTCGGGGGAAGTTGGTAAATCACTTTAATTCTGGGGAGTGTAGCAGTTTATATAAAACCAAAAGGTCCCCGCTTTGACGCCTTTGTTGCAGTGAGAACAAGCCTTTTTCTTTCAGTCTAGTGTTGTAAGGCATCCTTTTCATACGAGAAATTAGATTTGTAACTAAGTTTTGTACACCTTCTACCATATTTATATCTTTTAATAAATAGGGTGACCAAGCTGGAGAACCATAATCGAGGACAGGTCTAACATAGCTTTTATAGACAGGAATCATGAGTTGTTCAGATCTGCAAACAAAAGAACGATTTATTCTTCTGACAAGACCTCTAGCTTTATTTGTAGCAAGTCTACAATGGTCAGATGATGTAAGCTTGTTATTTACTTTGACCCCAAGATCATTTTCAGATGTAACCTTACGTAATATTGAATTACTTAATATATAATTATAATTACGTTTTTTAGTGCCGTAATGCATGACAGCACATTTTCTGGCATTAAACTGCATACCATTTTGATTTGACCATTCCATTAACTTGTTTAGATCATTTACTAATGACAAATGCTAAAGTGTTAGCTTCACCACTTAGTTTGATATAATCTGCAAATTTAATCAAATTATTTGTTAAGCCTTTATGTATATCACTAATAAATATACTAAATAGTGTAGGGCCCAAAACTGAGCCTTGGGGACTCCACTGGTTACTTCCTGTGTATCAGACATCCGTTCACTTTTACACTCTGTACTCGACCCTTCAACCAGTTTTTTATCCAACGCACTAATGAAGGGCTAAGATCAAAGTCAAGTAATTTATCAACTAAGATTGTGTGTGGGAGGGACCTTGCCAAAGGCCTTGGAAAAGTCTAACAGTAGAATGTCAGATGGACACCCTCTGTCAAGGCTCTGGCTAATCTGCTCATAGAAAGTCACCAGATTTGTTGTACATGATGCTCCTTGTTTAAACCCATATTGGAATTTATCTACAATATTTAAGTTAATAAGTTCTTTTTCTAGTCTCTTTTTTAGAAGTTTCTCTATGATTTTGCAGGTGATAGATATTAGGCTTATAGGCCTATGATTTTCTACTTTGGTTTTATCACCTTTCTTAAAAATGAGCATTATATTAGCAACCCTCCAGTCATATGGAACAACCCCACTTTCTAGGGATCTATTAAAGAGTTGGGTTAGGGGGTAAGTGATTACATGAGGGGCATGCAATTCAGAGTGACAATCGTTCCAATAAAATGGCAGGGGTGTCCCATTTAACCAGTGTAAACAGCCATAGGAAAACACAGCCACTTAATCCGTGCCTGGGGAGACATCCCAATAAAGTGGATGTCTCAGTTATCTGCGTCCTGATAAAGCAGCCTGTACTGTATCTTCTGCTGTGCAAATTCCCAGTGGTCACTCTGAACCAGATCATTCCGTTCCAGAAGCAGGACATGTGGTTCTACTCCCTGGACATCCAGGGAGCCTTCTTTTACGTACCAATCCATCCATCCCACTAGTGGTTCCTCCGGTTCTGCTTGGAAGGGACCCTGTACGAGTTCAGGGCTATGATATTCAGCCTCTTCTCTGTACTCAGGGTCTTCACCAAGTGTGTTGTGGTGGTGGCAGCCTTTCTAAGGTGCCGAGGTGTACGGGTGTACCCCTACCTGGACAACTGGTGGATTGCCAGTTCCTTCAAAGCAGAGATGGAGCAGTCCAGGGGCCTGGCTGCCTGGTCAATGAGGTTAAGTCGTAACTCAGTCCATCACAGGCCATCCAGTTCATCACAGTTGAGCTTGACTCCCTTTGGGCCAAGGCCCGACTCCCATTGGACAGGGCAGAGGATCTTGCCTGCTTTGCCTCATCATTCTGTATTTACGTACAGTGTCTTGGCAATTGAAAGGCACCCTATAAATAAAATTATTATTGTTATTATTTTGGGTTGGGCAATTACACCCTGCTTGGGACTTCCTGTGCCTACTGGGGTACATGGTGGCTTGCACCAGTGTGGTCCGGTGGGCCTGCTAGAGGATGAGACCCCTGCAATGGGGATGACCCAGCAGTGGTGGATGGTCCCAAAACATCTGCTGGAAGGAGTCCCGTTGGTCCGCTGAGAGCCGATGGTCACTCTCACAACTGATGCCTCTCTGTTGGGTTGAGGAGCCAACCTGGGGGATCAGAGTCCATGAGCTCTGGACCTCTGAGGATTCCTGATGTCATATCAACCTGCTGGAGCTCTGTGCGGTGCATCTGGCACTGATGGCATTCACTCTGCATGTTCAGGTTCAGGTTGTACAGGTCCAGATGGACAATATGACAACCATGTAATACCGCAATAAGCAGGGCAGGATCCATTCCCTCCCATTGTGCCAGAAAGATCTCCGCATCTGGACCCTCATGCACAGCCTGCATGCTGACCTTCTGGTGATTCATGTGATCGGCATGTCCAACCAGCTGGCGGATTCCTTCAGCCAAGTGGGCAAGGCGTCTCACGAGTGGTTTCTTCACCAGGAAGTTGTTGCTCACCTGTTCACCCTGTGGGGCACTCCCCAAGTCGACCTGTTTTCCTCCTGGGAGAATGCAAAGCTGAGGCTGTTTTGTGCTCACCCCCCCAATGTGGGACACTACTGGGGGATGCCTTCATGAGGCCCTGGACCCCAGGTCTCATGTGTGCCTTCTCTCCCTTTCGTTGGATCCACAAACTGTTGATCAAGGTATGGAGGTACAAGGCGCAGGTGACTCTGGTGGCTCTGGACTGGCAACACCAGTTCTGGTACCCCAGTCTCCTCTGCCTCAGTATCAGGCCCCCATGGCATCTACCTCTCCACCTGAACCTGCTGTTCTGCTCTCAGGGGAAGGTCCTTCATGTGGACCTTCAGTCCCTGAACCCAATAGACCGATTCCTGGGTGGTAAGAGCTCCAGGCTGTGGCTCTCCAAGGTCCTCCATGTTGTGGAGATCTCTCAGAAAGAGTCAACTCACCAATGCTATGCCTTCAAATGGAAGAGATTTTCCATTTGGTGTCAGGGCAAGGAGCCAGATCCCTTGTCCTGCCTGGTAGCGAGTATTTTGGACTACATGTGGTCCATCTCTCAGTAAGGCTCTGGTTGTCAACCCTCAAGGTGCACCTGGCAGTCATCTCTGCATACTGGGCGTGGGCTGGTATACTGACTGCGGCGCAAGAGAAGGTGGTTGGGTGCTTTTTCAAAGGCCTTGACCACATTTCCTTTCCCATGCATGAACCACCACCACCTTGGGTCTTGTTGCTGGGGTTGGTGATGCTCATGGAAAAAGCCATTTGAACCAATGCACAGGTGTGTGAGATGTCACACTTGTTGTGGAAGACCATGTCTTTGGTGACTGTTACCTCCGCCAGAAGGATTAGTGAGCTCCAGGTGCCTCCTCTGGAGCCTCCTTACCTGATCTTCCACAAGGACAAAGTTGTCCTCTGCCCCAACACCTAGTTCATCCCCAAGGTTGTTTTGGAGTTTCAACTTAACCAGGCAATGAATCTCCTGGTATATTTTACCAACCTAACCTCGGTGGTTGAGTGCAGTCGCCATTCACTGGATCTGAGGCGAGTGCTCTCTTATTATAAAAAAGAGTGCATGACTGGAGTTTGGGGAGAGGTTCACTAGCTGTTTGTCACCTACACTGAACCTGCACCTGGCAGACTGGCAGCTAAGCAGATGATTGGCAGGTGGATAGTCTCCTGTATTGACCTCTGCCATAGGTGGCTGGTAAGGAGCCTCCCATAGGGCTTAGGGCTCATTTTACCAGACATACCGTTGCCTCAGTGGCTGCTTCCAGAGACATCCGTAGCCAGGAAATCTGCAATGCTGCTACCTGGAAGTCAGCACACACCTTCATCTCCCATTACCACATCAACCTTGAGTCACATGTATGCTGGTTTTGGGCCTCAGTTCTCGAATCTCTATTCCCTAAGTAGGGGGTGCGCGCCTTGCCCCCTCCTCCCAGAAGAACTGCTAGGAGTCTGCTAAAGTGTGAATGAGTAATCCATGTCCCTACAAATAAGGATTATGCATCTGTAACCATAGTTGTAGGAGTAGAATATGGTATACAGCCACACGACCTACCCGACTTCCCCTGGCAAGTGGCGCGCCTGTCTTGCTTCCAGCATGCAAGATCTGACTTCACAGGGCTGTGCCAAGAAGGATACTACTGGGGTGAGTGGGAGGAGCCAGCTTCAAGACCTTCCAGCCAGATGTAAAGGGGAAAGGGCTCTGCTACAGTGTGGATTTATACCATATATCACTCCAATAACTACAGTTACAGATGAGTAACCTTCATTTTCCCTGCTCCTTTTTGGGGATTAGCCCCAGTTGTGATACCCTATGGTTACATAAAGGTGGCTGAGAAAATCAGCTCTCTACCCTACCTGCCTTTATCTCCTTCTGAATTTTCTTTCTTGCGATCTCTGGATTCTCTGGACACTTTCTGGCAGACGTCACCAGTAACCTCATGTTTTCTGCTTCCCTTCTGACCCGTGGATCCATTCCTCATGGTGCAACCCAAAATCCTTTTGAAAATTTTCCTACAGTGCCTTTGCCTCTTGTCTTTCTGGATGTATTTTCAACAGTCTATCTTACATTTCAGTTTTTAGAGGGGTTTTGGTCAGGGAACCACCCGCCTAACCCCTGAAATCACCTTTTCCCAGTCCACAAAAAGACTACTTAATTCTGGACTTTTCCTGCCCCTCCCTGCACTGCAAAGCAGAATGGAAACCTCTACACTTAGTGCATGTGTACTTGAAATGGCACCACACTCTCATGCAGGCCCCCTTACTGTATGAAAAGCAATGTTATACAATGGCAAGAAAGAATCTCTGCCTCTGATTGGTCACTGTAAGACTGGACCCATGGTGTTATCCTGGCATAACACCACGGCTCTAGCCCCATCACACAGATGACCGCGTTATTAATATAAAAAAAAATCACTCAGTCGTCATCATGGTCAGCTTCACTGACCACTCACCAGTCCATGTCACTGTGCCCCGCTCTTCACTTCAAACAAAATGGCATATACTGTAAGTAAAACAAAAAAATGTCCCCAAAAGCCACGAAATATCTGCACACATTTTTCTATCCTTTCCCTTTTTTTGTTTGCTTCCGCTATTAAACACGGAAAGTCAGTGATTTAAAAAAACAGTGGCGCGTGGCTCCTTTCATAACGCTCACTCGCTCCATCTTCAAGCTACATTTTCTATCCCATTTAAAAAAACATTCTTCCTACCGCCTCCATAGCTTTTTCCTGTAGAATTTCCACAGCAACACTAGCAGTCATGTGACAGTACCGAGAATGAGTCAGGAGTTTAAGTATTGATATGCTTGTGAGTCCAGCCAGCGACAATACCGAGAATGGAGCAGGAGCTCCAAAGTATCGGGGGCGTGCAGCAGTAGCATCAAGGATAGGGTGGCAGCTCCAAACTGTGACTGTTTTCAGGAAATGCCCCACTTTAAAAAGGTCACCAGTACAATATTTTAACATTGCGAGGGGGGGTAGGCGACAGGAAATTAAAGACAGGAAACCATATGTCACACTGCCAAGCAGATACAAAACAGAAAGAATCCAGTTACTGGCCACACAGCTCCACCTACAGGACAAACAGGATAAAGTATCTACTTTTAAAATAAGTATACTTCCACACACAAAATCAAATGAAAAAGTATTCTAAAACATATTTATTTCATTTTTTTTTCTTTTATAAAAAAAATAGCCATTGTATAATAGGAATAATGCACTCCAGGGTGTGTGTCGTTTGGGATAACGCCACGCCTGGGGCATTGGACGTACTCGGCCTGCGGCCTCGTGCCCAACCCCCCCAGGCGTGGCGTTATCCCAGCACCACACACACCCTCTCGTGCATTATTCCTTTATTTTGAGGCAGATGCATTCCAGGATCCTCCTGCCTTGTCCCTCCCAAAGTCACTCACACCTCCTCCATTATCCCCAGCAAACTAACTTTGTATCCAGTCAGATATCTTCATTTCTTGTGTCTCATCTCACATCCCACTTGATGCCATGTGGCACCTAAATTTGTCATCGTATTGAAACCATGCAAACTCATTTCCTTTCTTCTGTGCATTCTTTACTGTGGCCATATAGACTAGCATTTGCCTCACAAGCTCTGGTCTCTTTTCCAGTCTCACCAACATGTAACATGTGTATCCTCTTAGCTATAAACTGACATTTTTTCCTTTGTAACTCTTTTCTGCTGGCCTCCTGTTTAATAACAGGGCTGCTGCAAGGTCATTTTTTAAATCTACTCCTCCTCAGCCCTCTTGATGGTGTCCTTGCTGACTAAAGTAAAGACATCCACAAATTCCCCTCTCCAGATTTTTTCTTTTGTGATCTGGGGAATGTGATCAGTTGGTTCCCCAAGCCCTCCCTCTTTTGTCCACCTTTCTCTGTTTCTTTCCCTTGCTGCTCCTCAGTTCCCACATTTTCAAACACTTGTGCTTGGAGACTAAAGGGGGCCAACGGGTCCAGTGCAAAAAAAAAAACAGGTTACTCACCTGTAACAGTAGTTCTAGGAATGGTATACGATGTTCATCCACACTTTCTGGCAGTGTCCTTTCCCTTTAAGATGTGCTCAAAAGTCTTCAAGCTGGCTCTTCTCATGCATCTAGGTGGCAACTCCCTTGGTTCCACCCCATAACACTAGATCTTGCCTGCTGGAAGTAGAGTGTGTGCACCGAAGCTTGGGAGGTCAGGTGGGTCCGTGTAGATGATCATCATATACCACTCCTAGAACTACTGTTACTGGTGAGTAACCGGTTTTTCTAGGGATGTGGATATGATGTTCTATCCACACTTTCTGTCAGACTCCTAAAGAGTTCTTTGGGAGGAGGAAGACAAGGCACACCCCCTACTTAGGGAACAGAGATTGAAGAACTGAGGCCCCAAAACCAGCATTCCAGCATGACTCTAGGTCAATGTGGTAATAAGAAATGAAGGTGTGTGCTGATCTCCAGGTCACAGCCCTGCAGATTTCCTGAACAGGGACATCCCTGGAAGCATCCACCAATGCAGCAGTATGGAGGGTGGAATGAGCGCTTAGCCCTCCAGGAGGCTCCTTCCCTGCCAACCTATAGCAGAGATCATTGCAGGATGGGATCCACCTGCCAATCATCCATTTGTCTGCAGGTCTGCCAGGAGCAGCTTCAGCATAGGTGACAAGCAGCTGTCGAACCTCTTCCCGAACTCCAGCCATGCGCTCTTTGTAATAAGCGAGTGCTTGCCTTAGGTCAGGTGGTAATGGTTCATGCACCGGAGGGAAAATGTGGTCAAGCCTTTAAAAAAGCATGCGACCATCTTGTCCTGTGCCACCGACTGCTGATCGGCCTGCGTCCAGTAAACGGAGATGGCTGCCAGGAGCACCTTAAGAGTCGTTGGCTGAAGGCCCGACTGAGAGAAGGACCAAAGGTAATCAAGGATGCACGCTACTGAACAGGACAAAGCGTCCAACCCCTTGCCCTGACACCAAACAGGGAATCTCTTCCATTTGAAGGAATTGCACTTCCTGGTTGACTCCTTCCGAGATGTCTGCCCAATGGTGAAGACATCTTCGGAGAGACCCAAGGCCTGGAACTCTAACTGCTCAGGAACCAGACTGTCAGGTGCAGGTACTAAAGGTCTGGATGGAGTATTTTCCCCTGATTGATGGAAAGCAGGTCCAGGCACAGGGGAAGATGCCTCTGGAGCCTGTTGCTGAGGCTGAGGAGATTGGGGTACCAGAACTGGCGTGGCCAGTCTGGAGTCACCAGGATCATTTGTGCCTTGTCCCTCCTGGCCCTGAGAAGCACCTTGTGGATCAAGGGAAGTGGAAGGAAGGCAAAAAAGAGGCCCAGGGTCCAGGGCCTTGAGAAGGCATCCCCCTGCAGAGTTCCCTGCCTGCTGAGGGTGGGGAGGGCACAAAACAGCTGCAGCTTTGTGTTCTCCCTGGAGGTGAATGGGTCCACTTGAAAGGGTGCCCCATTGGGAGAACAGACTGTGAACTACCTCTGAATGGAGAGACCACTCATGAGACACCTCGCTCACCCAGCTGAGGGCATCCACCAGCTGACTGGAGGCTCCTGCCACATTGATGGCCAGGAGATCCACCTCCACACTGCACATGAGGGTCAAGATATGGAGAACTTCCTTGCACAAAAGCAGGGAGTGTGTACCACTCTGTTTGTTGAGATAGTACATGGTTGTGATATTGCCCATCTGGACTAGGACCACTTGACCTCAAATGCGTGGAGCAAATGTAATCAGAACCAGTTGAGCTGCTCAGAGCTCCAGTAGGTTGATGTGGCACTGGGACTCCTTGGGGGTGCAGAGCCCATGGACTCTGTGTTTCCCCAGGTGAACACCCCAGACCATGAGAGGTGCATAGGTTGTCAGGATGACCATCAGCTCTGGGTGGACAAATGGGATCTCTTCCAGCAGATGTGCTAGGACCAACCACCACTGGATGGTGTCCTACATTCACTGGGTCACCATGATTGGCTGGTCAAAGTGCCCCTTGTGCTGAGACCACTGGCTGACCAGCTCCCACTGCCAGGAGTGCTTTCTTCAGTGGGCCCAATGGACCACGCTGGTATAGGCTGCCATGTAGCCCAGCAGGCACAGGAAGTCCCAGGTAGGGTGCAATTCCCAACCTGAAATGATCAGGCAAAGGAGGAGAAAGAGAGTCTACAACCTCTCTGCTGGGAGCTGGGCTCTGGCTCTGCAAGAGTCGAGCTCTGCCCTGATGAAGTTGCTCACATGCAAGGGTAAGAGTTCCAACTTGGCCTCATTTATTTGGGGCAGGATTGCAGGATACTAGCTGGTGAGTTTGTGACTGTGTGTTTGTAACTGAATTTGAGGTATTTTCTTAACTGCCATTTCTGTGTGCTTTTCCATTGAGTTTGGACAGGATTGAGGGATTCTAGCTGATATTTGTGACTGTGTGTTTGTAATTGGCTGTGTCTGAACTTTAAGTGCAGGCATCATATTACAGGGATTAGTATAGTTTGAATGTGAGGTCTTAACTGCCATTTCAGTTTGATTCTTCATTTAGTTGGGGCAGGGTTGAGGGATTCTATCTGGTGAGTCTGTGACTGTGTTTCTGTAATTAAATTTGAGATATTTTCTTAACTGCCATTTCTGCATACTTTTCCATTTAGTTTGGGCAGGATTGATGGATTTTAGCTGATATCTTTGTGACTGTATGTTTGTAATTGGCTGTGTCTGAACCACAGTGAATGAAGTGAGGAGCCACTGCCAGAGGACTCCTTGGCTGATTGTTTTTTGACATAGCCTGTGGTGTAGCTCCACCCTCCCACCCTGCAACCCACCTACCCCAAGGCTCCCTCTACATTTATAGCGTGAGTCCCATAGGGCCTTGCAACATCATGCATCCATACAGGAAGTAGCAAAGAGAGAAAGCATAACAAAAAAAGGAAAAAAACAAATATTTTAGAGATGACAAATAGCCATCTTAAGCAGACAGTTGATTGAGGAGGGAAACAGGCAAGATGGGAATGGTGCAGTGCAGTGGTTGTCGAGCAGCTGTCTTCAAGGAGACATTCTGGAGGCTATGACGCTGCCCTATCTGCAAGCATCTCTCTGGGCTGAGGGAGGAGGTTGCCTTTTTCTGAGCAGAGTTGGCCAAGCCGAAGGCGGCATCCACCCCCACCCAGAGAACACTGGGTCCACAACCTGTACCTCAAACAATGCCAGGGAAGAGGAGTGATTGGACTACAGTGGGCTCAGGGAGGGTGAAGGAGTGGGGTTGAAATCACATCCCCCAACCGGTTCTGCTTATTAACTCCTAAACTGTTTTGGAGAAATGGGAAAGACCCACTCAGGAACCCAAGGGTGGGACCAGGGAGAATGGGATGGTCCTCCAGGATGGAGTCCCAGAAAGGGAGGCAGGGGACCCCAGAAGAGGGGAAGCTTCTCCTAGTGGGGATTCTATTGTCCAGGGAGTGGAGTTAGGGTCACCTAACGGGGGGAGAGAGGGAGGTCAAGTGCCTCCCAGGAAGCACTGCATGGAAGGATGGGAAGCGGAGCCATAAGATCGCTATGGCAATAGCTAGGAGGGAACAGCTGGATGTCATTATCCACCTGGGGATTAATGATCTGGCCAGGAGAAGTATGGAAATAGCCAGAGTCAAGGAGGATTTCAGGAAGCTTTGGGGGGACCGGAAACAGATAGCACGCTCTGTCTCATTGTCAACATGCTACCTGTCTAGGGCACAGGGGAAGCTAGGGCACTCCACATCCATATCTCCAACTCCTGGTTGAAGGATTGATGTGGAAGGGAGGGTTTTGGCTTCATAGGGGACAAGGGCCTGACATGGGCAGATGTGAGCTTATATAAGGAAAACGACCTGCATCTGTCCAAGAAGGGGACCTTGGCCCTTTGTGAGAAGTTGAAATGTTTCAGCTGTGAGCATTTAAACTGGCCAAGGGGGGAGAGCCAGGAGGGTCAGGAGGCTTAGGACCCCCCATGGGAACTTGCAGAAACATAAGCTGACTACAGGAATGGCTAAAGCAGGCAGGAATGGGCAGGCAGGTGAAGAATGTATAATGATTGATACGGGGGGGCAAGAGCACATAGTAAAAGAAATAGGGGTGGGGGAAGATGCTGGAGAAGGAGAACAAGAGCAGAGGGAGGGCGGACTGAAAAACATGGAAGGTCATGCTAATGAATGTCTGTAGCCTAGGGAATAAGGTTCCAGTCCTGAAGGTCTTGTTGGCAGATGCAAACCTCGACATAGCAGCAATAACAGAGATGTGGTACTCTGCTAATCATGGCTGAGAAGTCAATGTACCATGCTATACACTGTTCAGCAGTGACATGAAGGGTAAAAAGAGTGGGGGAGTGGCCCTGTACATCAGAGATGGTATAAAGGCTACAGAAGTTTAGGGAAGACAGCAGGATGCCGAGGTAATGTAGGTCACACTGGAGCCAGGGTATGGTCAGCAATACGCACAGGGGTGATCTACAGACCTCCAACACAGAGGGAGGAAGTAGACAGGGAACTAGTGGAGAACATACATGACATGACAGCTAAAGGCAAAATCCTGCTATTGGGGGATTTCAATATGCCGGACGTGGATTGGGCCACCCAGGTGGCTGCTTCAACCAGAAGCACAGCCATCCTGGAATCCATGCAGGGGGTTGGATTCAGACAGCTGGTGCATGATCCTACCAGGGACGAATCAATTCTGGACTTGGTATGGACAAATAGGAACATAGTCAAAGAAATACAGGTGGAAGGGCAGCTGGGGTCCAGTGACCACCACATGGAGTGGTCAACATGGAGACATGGACTCAATTAAGCCACACAAGGGCAAGAGTATTAGATTTCAGGAGGGCAGATTTCACTGAAATGGGTAGATGTAGCAGTCCTGGGGAAGGGAGAGATAATACAGGGGGTGGAAGAACAATGGGAGAAACTGAAAGGAGCCATAGTGGATATAACAAACCAATGTGTTAGGATAGTGGCCAAAGGGAAAAGAAGAAGGAAACCACTATGGTTCTCCAAAGAGGTGGAGGACAAAGTCAGGGCGAAATTGCTGAATTTGAAGAAATATTACAACTGTAATAGTTTACAACTGTATGTTAATGTTGATCTTGTAACTTGAATGTTTAATGTCTCATTCCTATTGTATCCCTTCCCCGAGGTCGCACTGGGAGACAAGCGACTTGTCACTCAGTGTGCCTTCCTGGTGAAGCATTTCAATAAATAAATAAAAAATGTAAGTGGAGCCAAAGGGAGAAGGTCAGGGAGGTGTACCTTGAATGTCTAAGGGAAACAGGGAAGGTTGTTAGGAGGGTAAAGGTGCAGACAGAAGAGGGTTTAGCATAGTCTGTAAACAAATGGGATAAGGCATTTTATAGGTACATTAGTAAAAGAAGACAAATGGGGGGGATTGTGAGGCTCAAAGGGGAGAAGATAGAGTGTAAGGAGGGAGAGCTGGACAAGGCAGAACTACTGGACAAATACTTCTGCTCAGTATTCACTAAGGAGGGGAAGGGTCAAGGACCGCAGTTGGGTTACAGAGGCAGTGGGAGGGAGAACTGATCAGCAGTCCATTTGCAGTGGACAGAGTTCTGGAAGAAGTCACAAAGCTGAAGGTGGATACGGCCATAGGGCCACACGGCATCCACCCAAGGATATTAAAAGAGCTGCGAAGGGAACTAGCAGTGCCTCTGGTGGCCCTGTTCACAGAGTCACTCAACATGGGTGTCGTTCCAGAGGACTGGAGGAGGGCACATATAGTCCCACTGCACAGAAGCAACAGTAGGGAGGAGGCGAGGAACTACAGGCCAATCAGCGTCACCTCAGTGGTGGGAAAGATCATGGAGACACTGCTGAAAGAAAGGATAGTGGCACATAAGGAATCCAGCAGTGCTCATGCTCTGAGGCAACACAGATTCACAGCAGGAAGCTCATGTCAAACAAATGTAATATAGTTTTTTGATTGGATGACTAGGGAAATAAATCAGGGAGGGGCGGTAGACATCACCTACCTAGATTTCAGCAAAGCCTTCTACACCATCCCATATAGAAGGCTGATTAACAAGATGGGTAGTCTGGGCATGGGAGACAAGGTGGTGAACTGGGTTAGGAAATGGTTAACAGACAGGAGACAGAGGGTGGTGGCAAATGGGGTACAGTCTGGGAAGAGGTGGGTGACCAGTGGGGCATCACAGGGATTGGTACTAGGACCAGTCCGGTTTAATGTTTTTATTAGTCACATTGCAGAGGGTCTGGAAGAAAAGGTCTGTCTGTTTGCAGATGACACCAAGATCTGCAACAAGGTGGATACTCCAGAAGGAGTACAGAAAATGACGAGGGACCTGGAGAAACTTGAAAGATGGTCAAAGATGTGGCAACTGAGGTTCAATGCAAAGAAGTGCAAAATAGTGCACCTGGGAAGAGGGAATCCTGGAGAGAGCTACAGGTTGGGGGAGGAGGAGCTGACTGTCACCAAAGAGGAAAGGGACCTAGGGGTTATCATCTCTGATGACCTTAAGGTATCAAAGCAGTGCACAAAGGTGGCAAGAAGGGCCAGTGGTATTCTGGGGTGCATAGGCAGGGGTATCACTAGCAGGAAGTTGTAGGTGGTGACACCGTTGTATAAAACATTGGTAAGGCCTCACCTGGAGTACTGCATGCAGTTCTGGAGGCCACACCTGCGCAAGTACATAGATGAGTTGGAGACTATCCAGAGAAGGGGAAAAAAGATGGTGCATGGCTTGCATCACAAAACGAATGCGGAGAGACTAAGGTACCTCAATATGTACTCACTAGAGGAGAGGAGACAGCAGGGGGACATGATTGAAACTTTCAAGTACTTCAAGGGCATAAACAAGGTTCCGTTGGGGGACCTTTTCCAATGTAGGAAAAGTACTAGAAGAAGGGGCACAAAATGAAATTGGCAAGGGGTAGATTAAGAGGTAATGCGAGGAAGGTTTTCTACACAAAAAGGGTAGTTGATGCTTGAAATAGTCTGCCATGGGAGGTAGTGGGGGCAAGCACAGTGGAGGGATTAAATCATGCCTGGGACAGGCACAGGGGAAGCTTGAGAGGGGAGGGAATGATGAAAAGCCATTGATTACGTAGGTTCCAGTGGCCACATACAATGTATAGGGTCTGCAGGCAGACTGGATGGGCCTAGCGGTCCTTATCTGCAAACAGTTTCTATGTTTCTAATGATCAGGAAGCCAAGTTTGATGCAGGTCTGGAGAACCTAGTCCCTGGACCACTCTGCTTCCTGCCTGGAGGGACCTGCTATCATTCAGTCATTCAGGAGGGGACCCTGACCTCTTGGCACCTCAGGTAAGCTGCCAACACTGCTCTGCACTTAGTAAAGACCCTGGGAGCTGAAAAGAGGCAGAATGGCATGGCCTGGAACTCGTAGGGTTTCCTCGGCTCAGAAGCAGAGGGACCTTTGGTGAGATGGATGGATCGGGACATGAAAGAACACATCCTGAAGGCCCAGGGAGCAAAACCACATATTTTGCTCTAGAGATGCTATGTTCTGAGACAGATTTACCCTCCTGAAGGTGCTCAACCTGAGGAACATATTCAGGTCTTGCAGATCTGGAATGGGGCACCAGCCCCCTGTAAGCTTTGGCACCAGGAAGTACCTGGAGACAAACCCTGGGTGTTCTGGAGGATCCATGACAAATCCACAACCTCTTTGCAGAGGAGCTGGGCTATGTCACCTCTGTGAGCTGACAGTGTGTCTGCAGAAGCCGAGCCCTCCCATGGGGCATGGGCTCGGCAAGGAGGGTACTGCTCAAGCTCTAGAGGCAGACCCTGACCCACCACTTCTAGAATCCACCTATCTGTGTTACAGCAGACCAGGCAGAAAGGAACTGGCAGAACTTGCCCCCCATGGGAGGACCTAGGGGAGGCATGACAGACATGAGTGAGGCACCCCTCATCCTGTCACTGGCCAGGCTTGGAGAAGGAGGAAGGCCCAGCTGAGGGGCCATTGGAGCCCCTCCCTCCTGGCTTATGGACAGCCGAGGCCACTGACTTGTGCCGAGGTTGCCAAGCCTGATCCTGCTGACTAGCTGTTTGCTGGGCTGGTTTGGCTGCAGGAGGAGGATGACAGAAAGGGCTTCCATTTCTGATGCTGCTTGGAGCCCTTGGGGGTACTTCTGGGCAGATATTACTGAGTCCAAGGTGGCACTGGACTTCTCGATACATGTGAGGTGACCCTCGACCCCGGGCCTGAACAGGTTGGTGCCCAGGAAAGCAACATCTGCTAGTGGGCAAGATTATGGAGGCACCCCTTAAGGAAAGGATAGTGCAACACCTGGAATCCATAGGAGCACAGGGTCCAAGACAGCATGGGTTTACAAAAGAAAGGTCCTGTCAAACTAATGTCATAGATTTCTTTGACTGGGTAACCAGAGTGGTGGACCAAGAGGGAGCAGTTGATGTTACCTACCTTGACTTCAGCAAAGCTTTTGGTACTGTTCCACATAGAAGATAGATTAATAAGCTGGGTAGGCTTGGGGTGGGTCCGAAGTTGGTCAACTGGGTGGCAAACTGGTTGACAGGCAGAAAACAGAGTGGTGGTTAAATGGTATACAGTCAGAAGAGATGCAAGTCACAAGTGGGGTACCTCAGGGATCAGGCCTGGGGCCAGTCCTCTTCAATATTTTCATCAGTGACATTGCAGATGGACTGGAGGGAAAAGTTTGTCTGTTTGCAGATGACACCAAGATCTGCAACAGAGTAGATGATCCAGATGGGGTGGGCAGAATGAGAAGAGATCTGAATAAACTAGCAAAATGGTCAGAAGAGTGGCAACTGGGGTTTAATGCAAAGAAGTGCAAGGTCATGCACATAGGGAAGAGAAACCCTGAAGCCACCTATAGGCTGGGAGGGGAGTTGTTGGCAGTCACAAGGGAAGAAGAGACTTGGGCATCATCATCACCAATGATCTGAAATCATCCAAGCAGACCACTAAAGCAGTAGGTAAGGCTAAGGGGATGTTAGGGTATATTAAAAGGGGTATTGCAAGTCGGAAGAGGGAGGTAATAATCCTTCTTTACAAGACACTGGTTACGCCCCATCTGGAGTACTGTATGCAGTACTGGAGGCCACACCTTCACAAGGACATTAACCAGATTGAGGCAGTCCAGAGAAAGGCAACCAAAACGGTGCAGGGTCTGCATTAGAAGACATATGAGGACAGATTAACAGAGCTCAATATGTATACCCTAGAGCAAAGGAAGGAGAGAGGTGATATGATCGAAACATTCAAACACTTTAAGGACATTAACAAGATGAAGGAGTCTAACATGTTTCAATATAAGAAAAATAGTAGGGCAAGAGGACACAGCATGAGATTAGAGGGCAGCCGATTGAGGGGTAATGTGAGGAAGTTATTTTTCACAGAAAGGGTGGTGGATGAATGGAATGGCCTACCTCAGGAAGTGGAAGATATGAATACAGTGCAGGGCTTCAAACAGGCATGGGATAGGCATAAGGGAGCGATATAGATGAGTATGAATAGATAGGCCATTGACAGAGCAAAGGCCAATGGCACATTTATAGGGTAGAAAAAGAAATGGGCAGACTGGATGGGCCTTGCAGTCCTTATCTGCTGTCAACTTCTATATTTCTATGTTTCAGCTTGTGCTGATTGCCCACTGTGAAGGTCAAAATCCTCAGCCAAGCCCTGCGATGCATGGTTACTGAGGCTATCACAGAGCGGGCACAGGATTCCCCAATGTCCATGGCAGTCTGAAATGGTTGTTTGACCACAGCCCGGCCCTGGTCTTAGACCTGTTTGACCATGGTCTGAAGGTCCACGGGCAGATGAGGAAGCACCCCTTCCAAGGTGACCTGCAGGGCAAGGGATAAGTGGGCCATGATGAGGATGCCCGAGTTCGCCTGGAGGAGGCTAGGCGAGGAGGCAGCATAGACTTTTTTTTTTAATAGGTACTTTATGCTCCTTCTGTCCCAAGCTGTCCCCTTCTGACTGACCCCCCCCCCAGCCCCATCACCCCGGTATCACCAGGACTTACCCCTGCCTGGTCGCCAGGTGCAGAGCCTGCGGGAGGTTGGTCATCATCTTGCAGCCAGAGGGTATTTCCTCATTTTGTCCCTTCCCTGTTGCTGGGGTGCACATGCAAAATCTGTGCATGTAGAGGCATGTTCATGTCCACAGATGTCTAGCAGCACTCTCCCTATGTCTGGCCCCTCTGACCCTCACTACCCTCCGACCTCCACCTAGGGGTAGTCATTCCGCAGGAGTGGCAGTCTTCCCTCCCAGGGAGAGGAGAACAGTCCTCCGGATACACAGTCCTCTCTCTCCCCTGCTGACCCCTAGCGGCCCGTGCTCATTCCCGAACACAGGTCACCAGTGTGGCATGAGGTGTGGTGCTCAGTTCAAACCCTCAGCGCCACAGGACTGGCTCATCATAGACTTCTTGGAGTCCTTATCAGATGGCTTGTCAACATCCCAGGTGTTGCCGGAGCAGCGGAACACAGAGCCAGCCACCAGCCCCTCAGCCAAGGGGTGCTCTGTGAATCTTGAAAAGGAACCACTGGGCACCGCATACTTGTGGGCCATCAAGGCAGAAGGTGCAGGGCAGGAAACAGGGTGCTGCCAGGTCTCCAGGGCAGGGCCAAGAATGGCATCTGCCAGTGGAAAAGCCCCCGTCGGAGAGTCTCCCCAGTCGAGGATCTCAGTCAGTGGGTAACAAGCCCGTTTCTGGATGGGCTCCATCTTCATACCCATCGACTCAGAGATCAAATGAAGGAGGCCCATGAAAGAGAATGGACCTTCATCCATTGAGAGATTCTCAATGAACTCCACATTGACCAGACATGAGTGCAGGGTGGAACCCTCAGACTCAGAAGAGTTGTCAAAGAGCAGTCGACCACCAGAGTCCCCACTGACCTTCCACAGATGGTGACTGACAGCCAATGGGGAAGCCCTTTGTCCAGCTGAGACTCCTTAGTTGGAGTGCTGACCATCAGTTGTTTGGGCGACAGTTCCACCACAATTGGTGGAGAAGCCAGAGTTGTTTGAGTCAGCACCATTTAATCGGTTCCGTCGGCAGAGTCAGCATCAGCCTTTCGGGCGACATTCAAGTGATGGCCGGCATAAACAAATGGGATCAGTTTGGTGCCAGTAAACACCCACTGTTGGACATGAAGTCATCGTAGCATCGATGCAATTTGCACCAAAGCCTGTCCTCACCCAACAAGGACATGGATGAGGAATAACGTCAGCACCATTTCCTGTGGTGCTAAGAGCAGGAGGGCCAATGACGGCGGGACCGGCTCAACCCATGGGAAGAAGACTGAGACCTCTACCTTGGCTGCCTGGGTGACCAGTGCCTGGTGGCGGGGTTCACAGGGAATCAGCAATTGCAGAGGCTCCTCTTGGTCAGGGTTAGGGACCAGAGGTGGTGGGTCAGCAGGTTGATCCATCTGTCCAACAGTCTGCGTCAGGACCGGACTCCTAGATAAGGAAGTATTGGCCTCTTCATTCCACTGGTCAGTCTCCTAGAGAAAACTCTCTGCTGGGATGTCAACCAGCATCTCGGCTGACAGGCCCAACTGGGTTACCATGGAGCCAGCGGCCAAAGCCGAGGATTTGACCGAAGTCAAATCCAGAGAAGCGTAGGAATTGGAGGCCCTTGACTGAGAGTGCTCTCAATCCCTCAATAAATGACAAGTCTTTTCTTTCTTAGAATCTTTTTAGATTTAGATTTGCCGGTGTGTCCCTGACCGAAGGTCGGCAGGGACTGGCACAATTCCTTGAAGGAACATGTAAAAGTCGAGCCTAGCTGAAGCGACATGAAGGCAGAAGCCACGAGGAATGGGCCACAGCCTGGGCCACCTCCTTTTTGAAGGCTGCCAGCTGTTCAGCGGACCTTGCAGCCACAGAAACCACCCAACGGGCATCCTTGGATTTGAGCGGCGGGTTCTTTTGCAGTGGGCTGCCCACTTACAGGTGAGAGAGACAGTCTTCCAGGATGGAAAAAATAAAATGAGTGGCAAAAGTCATAGACCTGGTGATCATGGTAGTGCCCCAGGCAGCAGACATATGTGGCATGCGAGTCGGTTCTGGACATCTACTGCCCACAAGGTCTCTAGTGGAATCCGGAAGCGGACTTATTGTCCATTGCAGTCAAGATCGAAGATCGAGTTAAAGACGAAAGTCATAAGAGTTGGTTTGGAATTACTCTGAAGAATTTAAGTGCTAGGGCCTACTCAATGTGGGAGCGGTAAGGAGGGAACCTGCTTCTTCCAGCAGAAAGGAAGATCTGGTGTCATGGGACAGAGCTGGGTGGCTGCCAACTGACTGGGTGGGATAAGCCAGCTTGAAGACTTTCCTGCACATCTTTTTTTTTTTTTGACACTTACTGTAAGTTTTTATTAAAACTTTTCCAGAGGAAGCTGGTATATAAATACAGATAGAAATAGCATTCATTTTGATTTACAATACAGATCAAAGCAATAATAATCGGTCCATGCCATTATAACAAAATGTTTGAACTTATTTAACAATAGAAATAAGAAATAAAAAATGTAAAATAAAGAGCTCTTAATTAAGTTTCTGTATAAGTGGATTCAAGTATTGATTTTTAATTAACTGTCCTACTACACACCCGAAGCTGGTTGCACTGATCTACAGAGGGAGGGGAAGGAGAGGTGAGGGGGAGCCAGACCAGGTAAAGTCCTCACAGGGGCCTCACCAGCCCACCGCAGTGATCTTCCTCATCTAATTCAAATGCAACTGGCCAGGCTTGGCAAGGGTACACTTCTCTCTGGCACCCTCTTCCCTCACCCCCTCCCTAACCAAGCTCCAAGTCACCAGTCTAAAGTCTCCATTTGTCGGTTGTAGGCCCAAACTGTAAAGCTATGGAACCAAGTTGGGTCTCCTGGGGGAAATGTGTAAGACCCAGGTGGTCCATCTAGTCATTATTGTATCTAACTTCCCGTGTAATTTGGCTATCATTTCCATAGTATAAATTTCATAGACCAGGTTCTCCCAGTGTTTTAGCTGGGGGGGTCTGGCTTTAGCCAATTTCTGGTAATTACCTTCTTTGCCACTGTCAGGGGTATTGAAGCTAAGTATATGTGGTGTTTATTCCTAAATCATTGAGGGTGGTGTAGGAGTATGGCCAGCTCTGGAGTTACACCCTGTAGTTCGAGGAATAGTTCCGTTATCCCCTGGGAGACCACTGCCGAGTATTGAGTTAGGATTGGACAATACCAGAGGATATGGGCATGAGTAGAGACCTCAGTTCCGCAGCCCCTCCAACAAGATGAATCCCATGTGATTGAGAACTTGGCTGTGATCTGAGGCGTGCAAAAGTATCTCACAGCCACCTTCCAGCTGAACTTGCACCATGTGTATGAGCCTGTGATACAATGTTGAAAGTGCTAAATCCAGAGCCAGTCCACCTGTGTAAATTCTACCATCACAGCTCCCTCCCATGCCTCCTGGGCTCTCTACCACCGAAGCTGACTGAAGGACATCTCTGCCTTATGAAAGCAGGAGATCAGATGCCTGGGACCCTCCTCCTCCTCCTGTATTTGCCTTAGAAAGGAAAACAAGGGAGGAATGGTTAGGGAGGTCAAATGTAGACCCAGGCTGGATTCTAGATAATGCTGGATTCAAGGTATCTGAAAAGATCCCTCTGGGAGAGGAATAATTCAGTTAGTAATTGCTGCAAGGACTTGAACTCCCCTTGGTCATAATATTGGTGGGTATAAAGCAGGCCAGGTCTTCCCCCACTCCCTGAACCCATGGTCCATACAAGCGGGTAGGAAAAAGCTATCCTAAGCAGGTATCCTCACCCACCTTGCCCCTGATGGTTTCTGGGAAGGGTCACATATTTGGTCCAGCTTTGTAAATAGCTTCTGGTGAATATTGATGTTTCGGTGTGGGGCACAGAAGCTGGAGATCGGAACAAAGTTGTGTGATCTAATGAAAATGATGATCCCACTCACTCGATCTCTGTCCACTGGGGGGCAAAGAGTCGAGGAGAGAGCCAAGTCACCATATGTGTCAATCTTTTGGCCAGAGCATAGCCCGCCCAACATGGAAGTGACACCCCCACCCATCCTTAGGAGCCTGTAGTCTGCTTAAGGCCACTCTAGATATGCCACCCTGCCACAGATAGTTAGATATCATTCAGTTCCACCTATTCTTCTCCTTTCTGGTGAAGGGCAGTGGTATGGTATGCATTAAATACAACAGCCATGGGAGAATGTTCATCTGTATTGAGTGGATTTTTTTTTTATTCTATATTTTTTCTCGGCAGGTCCACTGTCACTCATCTGTCCTGGTCTTGGTCCCCGGGGATTCCATTGCCATCTATTGCCACCTTCATCCCCTGGCTTACCCCCAGAGGGTGGGGCCGTGGCAACGGTCCCCTATCCGCACTGTGGGACTAGTGACTGTTCGAGTGACTGCAGCAATAGTAGCTAATCGAAGCCCCAAGGAGGGCTTCACTTAGACAGTGGATCCCACCCACCTGCTCCTTTTTCCTGTGTTATTTTGGAGGTGGGGATGTGCAATGATGCCAGCGTCCGCCCCGCCTCCCTGTGTGACGAGCACCAGTAGTGTGAGTGTCTCCTGGCCTCCGCTAGGAGTCCTCAGTGCACTGGACACTTCCCTACCCGCCCCACAGAGAAGGAGCGCTCAATCCCTCTCCCCCCAGTTGGCCCTCCGATGACCCAGGTCCATTCCTGAACCCGGGCCACCGGCGCCATGAGCAGAAATCCAACTGCTGCGTCGGTGAGCCGGCTGCGTATTGAGTGGATTTTATTGATAAGCCCAGGATTTTAAGTTGTCTTGTATTAAAGAGAAGAGTTTGTTATAATGAATGGCTTACCCCCGGAGGGCGGGGCCATGGCAACGGTCCCCTATGAGCACTGTGGGACTAGTAAATGGTTGGGGGACTGCAGCGATGGTGGCTAATTGAAGCCCCAAGGAGGGCTTCACGTAGACAGTGGATCCCACCTACCTGCTCCTTTTTCCTGTGTTATTTTGGAGGTGGGATGTGCAATGACGCCAGCATCCGCCTCGCCTCCCTGTCTGATGAGCACTGGTAGTGTGAGTGTCTTCTGGCCTCCGGTAGGGGTCCTTAGTGCACTGGACACTTCTCTACCCACCCCACAGAGAAGGAGCGCTCCATCCTTCTCCCCACGGTTGGCCTTCCGACGACCCAGGTCCATTCCTGAACCCAGGTCACCGGCGCCGCGAGCGGAAATCCAACTGTTGCGTCAGCAAGCCAGCTGCATATTGCGTGGATTTTATTGATGAGTGATAATAGTAGATGTGCCCAGGATTTTAAGTTGTCTTGTATTAAAGAGAAGAGTTTGTTATAACGAAGAGGAAACACCTGACTCGGGTCTGTTGGGATATCAATCCGCAGGTATTTAATATGGGTGCATCTCCACTTGTACCGGTGTTTGCTTTGTAATTCTGGTGATGGGTTCCATCTATAAATCATGTTTCCATCTTATTTGTGTTTTTTATATCCTGTGAGTCTCTCCTCCTCTGACATGCGTTGCTCGAGAGCCTCCAGAGAGGACTCCGAATCCATAATATATAACAAGAGGTCATCCACGTAAAGTGCAACCTTATGTGTCTGACCTGAAATATGGTATCACTTAATCTCTGTGTGTTGTCTGAGGAATTGAGCTATTGGTTCAGCATACAGTGCAAAGAGGTACGGGGAGAGAGGGCATCCCTGCCGTGTTCCCTTGGTACGTGGGAACCGGGAGGAGCAGGTTCCATTAACTTTTACCATGTCCTCAGGAGTGGCATAAATACCTATTATGTTACTAATAAAGTCTTTCAGGAAGTCAAATTTTGACAGGGTTTGCTGGAGAAACAGTCAGGACACTCTATCTAATGCCTTTTGGGCATCGAGGCTAAGGATCAATAACAGGGTGCGGGTCTGAGAGGCATGTTCAACTAGATAAAGGGTTCCTTTTATATTATCTGTAGTTTGGAAAGTTTTTATAAAGCCAGATTGGTCTGGGTGTACTAGTGTAGGCATCATAACATCTAAATGATGAGCAAGCATACTTGTTTAAATTTTAAAATATTGATTAAGCACTGAAATGAGGGTGATAAGAGTCGCACAGGTGAGCCGGCTTATTCAGTTTCAGAATTGCCAATATCGTGGCCTGTACCCAAGAAGGTGGGTACACCACAGTCTTGGCAGCTTTCCCGTAAAGCTCCAGACAAGGGGTCCTTCATCAGGTCCCATCTCGCCTTATAAAACTCTGCACCATAGCCGTCAGGGCCAGGGCTCTTGCCATTTTTGAGATCTTTAATAGTGGCCTGAATCTCGTGCAGCATAGTAGTGCTAATTAGTTTTTGGGCCTGGGATGGGCTTAGCTTGGAGAGACTGAGGCAGGATAGAAAGTCCTCCATTTCCTGATGGGAGGGGGTGAATTCTTGGTGCACAAATTGGCATAATAGGTTTTAAATGTGTTCAGGATCTGGAATGTGGTGATAGATAGCTGCCCTGTCTGCAGATGTTTAATCTTGTTGACCGTAGCCCATTGGATCTGTTTGTGCAAGCAGTAGGCTAAAAGATGGGAGGCTGTCTAGCTCCCCCCCCCCCGAATATACCTCTAGCAATACCACAGCAGCACCTGTTCTGTTTTTGCAGTCAATAATTTTTGTATGGTTTGTTGCGTGGTGGCTATCTGTGAGAGAATTGTCTCCCTGCATAAGAGCTTCTTACAAGACACGAAGTTGTTCATACACCTTCTTAAGTTTAGCCTCCACCTTACATTTTTTTCATGTTGCATAGGCTATAATATAACCTCCAAGTACCGTTTTCAAGGTATCCCATAAAAACTGTGTGGAAATCTTTGGGGAGTCATTATCCCGCTGGATCTCCGGGATTTTCTCTTTCAGAAGTTCCTTAAATTCAGGATCTGAAAGCAGGGAATTATTGCGTCTCCAATATGTGTTTTTCCAGTCCGTCAAGTGTGCTAGATCTAGTGTTAAGGGGGCATGGTCAGATAAATATATGTTATGAATACCTATTGAGCAAATCCTCTCCAAGTGTTCCCTAGTTATGCAGAAATACTCCAAGTGAGAATAATGTTTATGGGCGTGGGAATAGAAAGTGAATTTCTGGGTAGATGGGTTCATATGCCTCCATGTGTCTACCAGACCCATGTCCTTCAGAAACCTCCTGAAGTGTTTTTGTTCGGAGGTAAGGGGTGTGGTCTAGATGCCAATGTGTCCAGCGTGGGGTTTAGGAGGCAGTTAAGGTACCCTTCTATGATTAATGTTCCTTTTTTATATGAAATGATAGTGTCAATCAGCTGTTGTATTAATGATCCGTCTGATCCCGGGGGTATGTACAAGCTGCCCATCGTGTATTCTAGGTTTTATAATATCCCCACTGCTAAGGCCAGGTTGCCCTTCTGGGTCTGAATAATATTAGGTAATCTCAAAGGTGGAACCTCTAGGCACTAGAATAACTGACTCCCGGGTGTCAGCCTCTGCGATATGCTGACTCAACTATTTGTGAAAAAACAAATTTTAACAGTTATGATGTTCAGTAGAAGAGATATGTGTTTCCTGTAGTAGCAGCTTGTCTGGTTTATGTTTTTTGAGGGCCATGATTGTCCTATATCGCTTCACCAGGTCAGCCAGCTTGTTCACATTGTGCGAAACTAATCTAAATGTGTTACTCATGGTTAAACACATTTATCCGTAGGCCCACCCCCTTAGCCTGGTCCATGTCCCCTCTATCTTTAAGTAATATCCACTCAGGACCATTTACCTTTGACTGATATACCAAATATGCCAGTATAAAATAATGATTATGCCATGGACATAAGTGAACAGCCAATGAAATCGTCAGACTGGCAGTTTACCACCAGTGTAAATCCTCTGATAATCAACAGCTGATGAATAAAATAGCATCTATGTCATCTGCAGCATAATAATAAATCAAATGAAAATAGAACAACAAAGCAACCTCTTTAATATTTGTGTTTTATTATAGTAAAAAAAATTAACCTTTGTATAATTGCAATAAGCCACTCGGAGGATAGGGGTTATCGGGGGATTTACCATGGCTGGCGAGCATTTACCCACTCAGCTGAACCTCATGGGTAAACCACTCCAGCCATGGTAAATCCCCTGATAATCCACACCCCTTTGTGGCTTATTGGTTAAATATTGCAAACTGTGCAGTCCTATACCAAGCTCCTCTTTTAACCTGAAAAGTAAAGTATTATGTAACCTCGCCCCTACTGTGGGGCCAACAGAAGCTGCAGCCAACAGGGCCTAACAAGCAGTGACTGATAAACAGAATTGACTTCCAACAGGTAGGATGCTAACCCAAGTCATCCTAAGGTTGGCAACCTGACTAATCACCAAGGGAGAAATTCACTGTTATCACTAACAGCTGCTCCCTTTGAGTTCCAATTACCCCAAAAAAGGGGTAGAAGGAGTAAGGAGAGGGGAAAAAAATTAAAATGTCCCATGGTATGGGGATAAATAAGGTTTGGGTATGGGAGATGAAACTGAAAAAAAAAATGTCATTCAAGTTATCCACCCAATGCCCCCCAACACCTGTGTAAATATTTAACCATGTTAAAATTAAAGGAATTAAAGTAATAGCCTTTAAACTGTTCATGTTCTGTGATAAAAAGTCTGAGAACAGTGTCCATTCATCAGTTGCCATCTAATTCAAGATATCTCCTTGACCCAGGCAGTCTAATGCTCAGGGAGGCTATCTGTATATAGTGGGAGAGCCCTCCCGAAGTCCTTGATAAATCATCTCTTGGGGGGGCCCCTTGCAGTTCAACAACCAAATCAAAGGCTCTCAACAATCAGAAGGGTGAAGGGAGGAAAAGTGAAACTGAGCTTCCTCTCATTATGTGGTCCATTTCCCCGGTCCAGATACCTGCAGCCCGCCCCCTCCCATCCCCCAGGCAGGAAAGCAGAACATCAGGGGCATGGGGCACTAAACTTATATGGCCCCTCTTCTTCCCCAACATAATCATTAACTACCACAGTCTCCCCCAGGTGGATCCCAGCCCATCCCTGGCACATGCACAGGTGGGAGCCCCCTGCCTTCATGGGGAGAAAGCAGCCACATCAGCCCCAGGGACAGAGTATACCATCCCCTGGGCCACACAGTATCAGTATCTAACATACTAACATACTAAAATGCTAGCAGAATAGGCCTAATGGTCTTTTGTATCTGCTAGTTTGGTCAACCCCCACCCTGGGAGCTGACCTTGCTGCCCCCCTCGCCTTCTCTGGCTTCTCCCTTCCCAGTTCTGGATATTCTCACTGCACTGGACTTTGCTTCCAGAACCCTTCCCCTGTACCTGTCCCACCCCATCTTGAACCCCTCTACGTCTCTGCCTCCACCAGCCCCCTGGGCAGCGCATTCCATGGCTCCACCACCCTCTCAGTGAAGTAGCACCTCCTCCTTTCTCCCTTGAATCTTCTCCCTCCAACTTCCACCCATGCCTCTAGTTGCCCCTCCTCCTTCCTTAAGCACCCTGACTGCTCCTCCCCTATTTACCCCTTTCATGTACCTGAAGACCTCTATCATGTCCCTTCGGTCCTATCTCTCTCTTCCAATGTGTACATATTTAGCTCTTTGAGCCTCTCCCCATAGATCCTGTCCGCCAATCCCCAAATCATTTTGGTTGCCCTCCTCTGGACCCTCTCCAGGAGTTTAATATCCCTCTTTAAGTGTAGCCTCCAAAACTGCAAGCAGTACTCAAGGTGTGGCCTCACCAAGCAGTTATACAGAGGGAGTATCACTTCCCTCCTTCTGGAGGCGTTCCCCCTAGCAATGCATCCCAGCATCCTGTTGGCCTTGACTGCTTCCCTCCTACAAGTCTCCGAGTTGTCCATCTCGACATCCACCACCACTCCCAGGTCCCTCTCAGCCATCGAGACTTGTAGCATTCCCACCCAAGGGTGTACACATGGCCTGGGTTTCTGGCCCCCAGGTGCAGTACCTTGCATTTCCCTGCATTGAACCTCAGCTTCCACTTTCTAGACCATCTTTCCAGAGCCTCCAGGTATCCTCTGCCAATGATTCTGCATTAAATGGAGAATGAACCCGGGCAGAGGGCATCCCAAGCAGAATGTCCACCAAGGAGCGCTAACCCAGTGCTTAGTCACTAGAGCCCTATTTAGCGGGAACACAACTCATAGGAAGGGGTCTCGTGACTCAGGCAGGCACTACTGTCTACCTGAGCCACCTCTGTCCCCTGATCCATTTCTTTGACTCATTTTATGGGTTTCTCTCCTTTTCCCCCCCCCCACCTGGCATCCAGAAACCCTATCTAGCGGGTACTGTTCAGTTGCCGATGGGGAGGTTGGCATGGTCGTACACAACCAGTATGAATTGATTTCACTTTGAACTCTTTTTTAGGGGTGCCACCACGTCCATAGCTACTCTCTCAAAAGGAGTTGTCACATAAGGGATGGGTTGCAGGGGTACTTGATCTTTCTTCCTTCCTTGAGCCACCAGTTGGCATTTTGCACAAGCTCTACAATATGCTGCTACCTCCTGATGAATCCCCGGCCAACAAAACTTGGACAGTATCCGTTGTAATGTTCTATCCTCCTGTCATGGCCAGCCATGGGAATATCATGGGCCAATCATATTACCTGTTCCCTATACTGTTTAGGTACCATTAACTGCTCTGTCTCACAGTTTGTAATAGGATCAACAGTTATTCTATACAGTATGTTATGCTTTAATAAAAAATGAGAATGTCCATTCTTTTCTTCTTGATTTATTTGTGCAAATAGAGGTCTTAAAGTTTTATCTGCCAACTAGTCCAGTCTGATGTCACCTTTTAACAACCCTGCTGCTAATTCCACATTCTTTTCTGGATGTGAATCCTGCCAAGCTTTCTTTTCCTTCCTTTTAACTTGTTTGTATTTTCTTGCTTTTCCTTGTCCTTCAAAATAATCCTGTTCAAAAGAAAAGACAGTTTCCATCTGTAATTGTGCCTGGGCCCTGGTAACTACATTAACAGGTTCCACCAATGATTGATGAGTCTTCATTAAGGCATCAAAACAAGGGAAATCCTGGCCAATTACAATAGGTACATGTAGCTGGGGTACTAATCCAACTAACAAGGTGTGGCTTTGGTTGTTAACAGTCAATGCCAACTTTGCAGTGTGATACTGATGGACATCTCCATGTATACAACAAACAGTTGCATCATTCTGGCTTAAGTCTATTTCAGGGGCCAAATCAGCTCCCATCAGGGTTTGTCTACTTCTGGACTCTAACAATCCCAAAGTGTGTTGGTCTCCCACTCCCACAGAAGTAACATATCCAGAGTTCACTAGGCCAAATGTGCTGTATCATTTCTTTTATTAGGGCAGTTTCTGACTATGTGTCCCTTTCCAAGACATCCGTGGCACATGATGTCTGCATATGGGATCCTTCCCCCTCTATCTTGTCTACCAAAAGTTGATTGCCTTTGATTATTGTGAAAAAAAGTTCTTACCAGAGCTGTAGATGGTCCTGGGTTACCTTGTTGTCCCCTTGGTCTGGTGGGATGAGCTGCCAAGTAGTCCTCCGCCAGTTTAATGGTTTCCTCCACTGTCTCTGGATTGTGCTCCTTAACCCATAACTGTACATCCAGTGGTAAAACCTGAATGAACTGTTCAATGATTATGAGCTCCATAATCTGATCGATAGTCTTAGTCATTGGTTGTAGCCATTTACCACAATAATCTCTGAGATAAGCATATGTTTCCCTCGGGGTGTCATAGTGGGCTATTTTCTGTGAGCAAAAATGCTGACGATAGGTCTCAGTACTGATATCATACCCTCTTAAGATCTCTTCTTTTACTCTATCATAGTCATTAGCATCAGTCCCACTCAGTTGACTATATAATAACTGGCTCTACCGGATAAGTAGGGTACCAATCTTATTACCCACTGATCATGAGGCAATACACAGGTTTGGGCTATCCTCTCGAAGGTAGTAAGGTATGCCTCAATGTCATCACGCTCTGATAATTTAGTTAGCTTTATGTCTCTGAGCCCAGTTTTATCCATCTGACCTTGATTCATGTCCTGTATGGCTTTCAGGGTATCATTCATTTCATGTCCTGCCATCTTCTTTCTTCTGCCTGGATGCATTGATCCTCATCCCTCTGTCATCTGTCCTCTTCTTGTTGTCATTCCATCTTGATCTGCCTCAGACAGAGCCACTTCAAAAATTCACTCAGATCATCTGGGGCTGGGGTCATCTGTCTCTGTTTTGGCTTCAGTGCATCTTCTTCATCTTCGATATCCTTGTCTTCTGGTTTCTTCATTTTGTGTCTGGCTCCTGTACCTAATCTGGGTAACAATTTAATCCCAGTTTTCTCAGTTACTGATCGTGTCAGGTGATATGCACCGAGGTCTGTCTGGTACCCTTCTATCATCTGTCAGGGTATATTGGAACAATAGCCCCCGGTAGTGCCTCCTGGGCAGCCTCGATGTACCAGGTCTATCCCACTTTTGACACCAGTGTAGAAGGTGTGGGATAAATGACAGATGCCAGACAGTAATTTTAGTGCATAAAAAACACAATAGTTGTGTTTATCATTTTATTTGCAAAAACTTTGCAAAAACAAAACAAACAAAAATTATATTTACATAAAGAAAATTGTGGGTGTTAATCCATCACACCATTTCAACACATCAGAAAATGTCTTCTTGAGACTCCTGTCTGTCTTCTGTATATTCAATATCTACTACACAAGTTCAAACAATACAGTGTGTAAGCTCTCACACTAGCTCCTTCACTCTCTGTGGTCGGAAGATACTGACCCACCCTACCTTATTTAGCTCCCTAGTGGAAGGCTTTATAGCAATCCTTAGGGTGACATCACAATTAGGGGATCACCCACTTAACGTAAAATAGACCTTTATGTGGTCCCATCTAAGGCTTTCTTGGATCATTCTTGTACAATAGGAAAAACAAGCTTTTATTTATTATTACTAAGAATATCCCTTTAAGACCACCTAAATCCTTAATTAGTGGGTCAACACCTCATTAGGAGATTAGCTCCTCCCACTTGTTGTGACCTCATCTCTCCTGATTTTTACAAAAACAGTCACTTCAGGGGCTTTCAGTCCTATAGTAGGAATCTCCCCATAATGGCAGAAATTCAGGTAAAGAAAAAAAACATTTGTGCATTTTCACGTGTTTATTTTATACAGGAATACCCAGCCTGGACAGAGGAATGGCAAATGAGGGGCACGCTCCCTATTTGCCTTCCCCTGCCAACCCAGGAGACCTGATACAGGAGCACAGGTTATTTTTTTCAACTAAACAAAGAAAGGAAAAATGATTTAGTTATTTAAAGTTGCAGGCTTTGTACATAGAAAGTCTCTGCAATCCTTGTTAGCAGTCTTTCCTTATTTACTGCTGTTTGTCTCTTTAAATCCCCATGGCTGAAATGTCAGCCATCGGCTTAAACATTTCATTTTGGCCTTGGTTTTGACAGCTCCCAGTCACTCGCTTTCTGGGCTGTCTAAACAACAAACATTTGCAGCACTTCCTTTTAAGGACTTTGAATGTGCCACTTTCACCTACCTGGAAGGCACTTTTTCTTTTTACCGAAGCATCCTGCTTCAAGTCAAGTTTCAGTTAAGCAGCGGCTGTGCCTCAGAGCACATTGGAGTGTACTCCTGCTCTGATGTACGAGGTGTACAGATGTTTCTATTGCTGAAGAAGGCAGCATTTACGTTTCTTTTTAAGCTCACAAGAGCTTTTCATCAATACAGCATCAAGTGGTTTTCTTTTTATTTACTTCACCTGACTTTGGGCTTGTAGCACAGCATTTCTGCATGTCTGAAAGTGGCACCAGTTACAGTAGCTCATAGCACGTCACTTTCTTTACAGAAGCACCAGCATTCCAGCGCTGAATCACTGTATAAACAACCTGGGGCACTTTTTGAATGCAAGCATTTCTTTTCATTAAACCGGAAGACTCCTTTATAAATAAAATATTAATGTGCAATAATGGGGAAAGTAGGATTTAAAGGGACAGTAAAGTTAATAAAGATATGCCAGGTTGGCCACCCTGGCATGAAATATAGCATAGAAAGGAGGAAGAAAAGATGAAAGAAAAGTAGAAAAAGAATATGGGGGAGTTACAAATTTTTACTGCAGGACTATTCATTCATAACAGGGGCACACTGTTACATCTTCCAACCGCAATACTGTGTCAGTAGCACCCACATAGTCCCACAGACGATCCAACAGCATCTCATGATCAACCGTGTCAAATGAAACATAGAAACATAGAAGTTGACGGCAGATAAGGACCGCAAGGCCCATCCAGTCTGCCCATTTCTTTTTCTACCTTCTAAATGTGCCATCGGCCTTTGTGCTGTCAGTGGCCTATCTATTCATAGTCATTTGTATTGCTCCCTTATGCCTATACCATGCCTGTTTGAAGCCCTGCACTGTATTCATAGCCACCACTTCCTGTGGTAAGCCATTCCATGCATCCACCACCCTTTCTGTGAAAAAGAATTTCCTCACATTCCCCCTTAATCAGCCCCCCTCTAATCTCATGCTGTGACCTCTTGTCCTGCTATTTTTCTTAAATTTAAACTGCTTATATATAAAATGCTGATGATAAGTCCAAGAGCACCAGAATAGTACAGTGCCCACAGTCCCTTGACACGAAAAGATCATGTGCCACCCGGCCAAAGCCATCTCAGTGCTGTGCAAGGGCCAAAATCCCAACTGGAGAGCTTCATAGATGGACAATGTCTTTAGATGCTCAACCAGTTGGTCAACCACCACCTTCTCAATAAACTTCCCCAAAAGCAGAAGTGTGACAGTTCGCTCAGAAACAAGAATGGCTCTTTCCATATGTGTTGACAGCCTATGAGAAGCATTTGCATAATGTTTATTTTTTAATTGTTTATTTTGTGTGTGGGTTAACATTCTTATGGTACGATGCCAGTAAACAAAGATGGGTTAGGAGGCAGTTACACCACTGACTCATGGAGCAGGGAAGTGGAAATGGTAATCTTGCATGATTTCAGTTCTGTCTGTTGCCGGATCCTGTTTCATCCCCATTCCCTATCCTCCTCAGCAAGATATTAGAGAGACTGCTGCTGGCCCAGGCAGAAGAGAATCCCCTAGGTGGTCCTAAGGTAGTAAACATAGAAACATAGAATTTGACGGCAGATAAGAACCACTTGGCCCACCCAGTCTGCCCATTTCCCTACCTGATGGATAAGCTGCAGATTCTAGTTAATCAACAGCTTACTTCCTCCTGCCCCCCTACTAGAATTGCCTTATGCCTGTCACATGCTTTCTTGAATTCTCCCACTGTTCCTAACTCCACAACCTCCTCAGGAAGGCTGTTCCATGCATCCACAACCCTCTCTGTGAAAAAATACTTTTTAACATTACCTCTGAGCTGTCCCCTCTCTATCTTCAAATTGTGCCCCCTTGTTCTTGCATATCTCTTCTTCTGAAAGATATTACCCTCTTGTACTTTGTTAATTCCTTTGAGATACTTGAAAGTTTCTATCATGTCCCCCTTCCCCCTCCTTTCCTCAAGGGTATATATATTAAGCTGCATTAGTCTCTCCTTGTATGTCTTCTGGTGCAGACCTTGCACCATTTTGGTTGCCCTCCTCTGAACAGCCTCCACTTTGTCTATGTCTTTGCGGCAATGAGAGCTCCAGAATTGCACGCAGTACTCCAGATGGGGTCTCACTAACTGTCTGTACAGAGGGACAACAACTTCCTGTTTTCTACTGTTGATGCCTCTTCTTATGCATCCCAGTATCCCCCAGCCTTCCTTACTGCCTTCTCACATTGTTTGCCCACCTTTAGGTCATCTAATATAATTACTCCTAGGTCTCTTTAGATTTTTGTTGTTGTTATTAACTCACCCCCCATCGTGTACTCTTCCCCTGGGTTAGCCGATCACTGGAAACAGGGGAGGTACCCAAAGACTGGAGGGCAGCAGATGTAGTCCCCTTATACAAAAGTGGGAACAAAGAGGAAGCGGGAACCTACAGACCAGTCAGCCTCACCTCGGTAGTGGGGAAGATCATGGAAGCACTACTGAAGGAGAGACTGGTGGAACATCTGCTTGTCTATGGACTACAGGACACAAGGCAGCATGGTTTCACCAGGGGGCAGTCTTGTCAGACCAACCTTGTTGAATTTTTTGACTGGGTGACTAGGGAGGTGGATCAGGGGAGGGCAGTGGACATGGCCTATCTGGACTTCAGCAAGGCTTTTGACACTGTGCCACATAGAAGACTATAACGCAAACTGGGGAATATGGGTGTGGGCAGGACAGTAGTGTGGTGGGTAGGTAACTGGCTGGGTGGCAGGACACAGAGGGTGGTGGTAAATGGCTGTCACCCACAGAGGGAAGAGTGACCAGTGGGGTACCACAGAGATCAGTGCTGGGACTGGTCCTATTCAACATCTTCATCAGTGACATTGGCAGGACCTAGAAAGCAGAATTTCACTGTTCGCTGATGACACAAAGCTCTGTAACAGAGTAGACACACCAGAGGGTGTAGACAGAATGAGAAGGACCTGCAGAAACTTGAAGAATGGTCAGGAGTTTGGCAGTTGAAATTCAATGCAAAGAAGTGCAAGATAATGAATATGGGGCACAAAAACCCTGGCACAGTATATCAGTTGGGGGGTGAGGATATAGCATGCACCATGCAGGAAAGGGATCTTGGGGTTATCATCTGTGACGACCTCAAGGTAGGGAAACAGTGTGACAAGGCAGCAGGTAAAGCAAATAGGATGCTGGGATGCATAGGCAGGGGCATCACCAGCAGGAAAAGGGAGGTCATAATTCCACTATACAAGACACTAGTGAGGCTCCACCTGGAGTACAGTGTACAGTTCTGGAGACCTTACCTATGTAAGGACATAGACAGGGTAGAGAAGGTTCACAGGAGGGCAACAAAGATGGTACATGGATTGCATCACAAGTCCTATGAGGACAGGTTGCAGGAACTGAATATGTACTCCCTGGAGGAGAGGAGGGAGAGAGGGGATATGATAGAGACATACAAGTATCTTACAGGGAGGAACAGGGCACAGGAATACACTATTTTTAAGCAAAAAAGATGTTCCAGGACTACAGGGCATGGGATGAAGTTGGAGGGAGGACGATTTAGAGGAAATGTAAAGAAGAATTTCTTCACAGAACGGATGGTGGACAAGTGGAACACCCTGCCGGAGAAAGTGGGGGGCTGAAACAATCACGGGATTTAAGAATGCATGGGATAGACATAAAGGAATTCTGGAGGTCAGGAGAAAGGGGCAACAGATTTCTAGGAAAACATAAACTGAACTTACAAGCTCAAATGGGCAGACTGGGTGGGCCACAGGCCCCTATCTGCCGACACTGTCTATGTATCTATGTTTTTGTTTCCCAGATGCATTTCCTTGCACTTCTTTGCATTGAATTGAGCTGCCACATATTTGACCATTGCTCCAACCTTGCCAAGTCCCTTTTCATTCTTTCCACCCCACCTTGTGTATCAACCCTGTTACAGATCTTTATGTCATCTGCAAAGAGACATACTTTTCCTTTCAGATGCTCTCCAATGTCACTTATAAAGATATTAAAGAGGACCGGTCCCAGTACCGAACCCTGCGGTACCCTGCTAGTTACCCTCCTTTCTTCATTGTGGACTCTGTTTACTATTACCCTTTGCGTCCTGTTGTCCAGTCAATTGTTTATCCAGGCTACCACCTTGGGACCCACTCCAAGGCTGGCTAACTTGTATATTAATCTTTTGTGTGAGACTGTGTCAAATCTTGCTAAAATCTAGGTAGGCCATATCCACAGCCCCTCCTTGGTCTACTACTTTGGTCACCCAGTCAAAGAAATCTATTAGGTTCGACCATACCTCTCAACCTTTTGTCCCCCAAATGTGGAACATTGAGTGTCAAAATGTGGAACAAATGGGCAAAATGAGGAACACATAATCAAATCTTTACCCAAGAAGCTCAAAACACTGTTAAAATGTTGCATTTATGTTCAGAAAGTCTGTTATTAATTAAATAATATATTTTTTGCATCATCTACTATAGATTTTTGCTTTAAAATGTTGACTTCGAATGTGGAACAAGTCCTCACAATGTGGAACAGGGAGCTTTTGTGAAGTAAAATGAGGAACGTTCCTCGTAATGTGGTACAGTTGAGAGGTGTGGGTTCGACTGACATGATCTTCCTGTTGTGAAACCATGCTGCCTTGGGTCCTGTGCCCCACTGGCCTCTAGGTACTCAACAATTCTTTCCTTCAGAAGTGATTCCATCATTTTCCCTATCACTGAATTCAAACTAACTGGTCTGTAGTTTTCTGCCTCTGTCCTGCTCCCACTTTTGTGAAGTAAAAGCACATTTGCCCTCCTCCAGTCCTCAGCTACCACTCCATCCTCCCATGATTTGTTAAAGAAAGTAGTCAGTGGTGTAACTAGTTCTACCCTTAATTCTTTTAGTATTCTTGGGTGAATTCCATCAGGTCCCATTGCTTTGTCCACTCTCAGTTTCAAGAGTTCTTTCAAAACCCTTTCTTATGTGAATGGACTGGTATCAACCCCCCTATTCAGAGTTTCTCCCTTGTTTGGTTTAGGTACCTCCCCCTCCTCATCCGTTGTGATTACCGAGCAGAAATATTCATTCAGTATCCCTGCTTTTTCACTGTCACCCTCTGCCCACATTCCTTACCCTTTATTAAGTCTCTGTATCCCTCCCTTGGTCTTTCTTCACTCCCTAATGTACCTATAAAAGATTGTATCCCACTTCTTAACAGAGTTGGCTATCTTTTCCTCAGTTTGTGCCTTTGCTTTTCTGACTGCCTTCCCTGCTTCCTTCTGCTTTAACTGATAAAGCTCTCTGTCCTGCTCCTTCTGTGTTTCCTTATATTTCCTGAATGCTATCCTTTTCCCCTTAACCGTCCCTGCCACCCCTTTTGAGAACCATAGTGTTTTTTTCCTTCATTTTGTTTTATTGATTTGCTTCACACAAAGGCTTGTTGCCACTGCAATGGCAATTTTGATTATTCCTCATTGTTCCTCCACCCCTCCTTCTTGCCCATTTGCTAGTGCTTTTTTGAAGCACTCTCTCATTTTTCCAAAGCCAGCCTTCCTAAAATCCAATACTCTTGTTTTTGTATGGCTTGACTCTATGGCTGTGTTTATCGTGAACTACACTGTTTGGTGGTCACTTGTTCCCAGATGGCTACCCACTTCTAAATCTGAGATCCTTTCTCCTTCCCCATTTGAGAGTACCAGGTCTAAGATTGCTCCCTCCCAACTGGGTTTCAGCACTAGCTGTCTGAGGCATGCTTCCTGTAGGGCATCAAGAATTACCCTGCTCTTGGATGTGCCTGCAGCAAAGGTACTCCAGTTAACATCTGGCATATTCAGGTCCCCCATCAACAATATCTCCCCTTTTTCTGCCATTTTAAGGATGCCTTCTATCATTTCCTTGTCCATTTCCTCCCCCTGAGATGGGGGTCTGTACACAACCCCATGCAGATTCGGTGCCATTCCTGTCTCCAGGGTGACCCATAGTGACTCATCAACTTCCTGTTTACTCTTTAGTTCTGTTACTTTAATCCCTTCCCTTATATAGAGAGCTACTCCTCCTCCTCCTCTTTTACCCACCCTGTCCCTCCTATAGACTGTGTATCCTGGTATGTTGACATCCCAGTCACGGTTCTCTGTGTACCATGTTACAGTGACTACCACAATATCCAGGCATCGCTCTTCCATCAGGGCCACTAGTTCAGGGAGCTTGTTGCACAGACTGCGGGCATTGGTACTCATCACCTTCCATTTATTTTTTATGGCCTTACCCCTTTTAGCCACATCCCTGTCCTTATCACCTTTTTCTGCATTTGTCCCTGTCCTGCTCCCTACTGACTTTACTGACTCTACCTTGGTGTTTACCTCTCTAACTACTGTGTTTTGTGGTAGGAGGCAGTGGCGGAGCTAGAGGGGGGCTGGAGGGTGGCCGCCCCTCCTGGCTGCCCCAGTGTGAGTAGCAGTACCCCACCACCATCTTTATTCACTATGCAGTGCCCATTGTGGAGCCCATGATTAACTGAATGGTCTCCGTGGCTCCCAAATGTTCCCAAACCTGGCTCCGCCACTAGTGGGAGGCTGGGATTTCCCTGTTCCTTTTTAGTGCCTCCCCCCTTGGCTAGCTTAAATGCTTGCCAATAAAGCATTTGAACCTGTCACCTAGGATCCTGGTTCCACCCCTGGACAGATGCAGACCATCACACCAGTATAAGCCTGCATCCTTCCAGGTGGCTCTTCAGTTTCCAGTGAAGCCAAAACCCTGAGCTCCATACCAGTTTTTCAACCATTCATTGAATCCCATGGTGCAGAATACCTTAGAATCATCCTTGCCATAAACAGGCAGCCCCTCTGAGAAGGTTACCGTACATGCTACTTCTCTAAGGCCCCTCCCCAACTCCACAAACTCCTCTTGTACTGCTCTGATCCCATTCACAGCCAGGCCATTTGTTCCTAGGTGGACAATGACATCCAGCTCCCTCCCTCGTGCAGCTGCTCCCGTGATCCTGAGGATTCGCTTCCTGTCCCTCCGAGCCATGGCACCAGGTAGGCACCTTACCTCCCTATCCCCTTCCTCTCCCACTTCTACCTCCCAATGATTGAGTCCCCCACCAGGAGTTGTTTCCTTCCCCTGTGGGGTCTCGTGCCACCTTCCTGTGGGTCTCCTTTGTGGAGGTTCCCAGTATCCTCCTTGGTCTCCACTGCAGGTGCCTCCATAGAGGAACCACTCTTTGCCAGAACAGCATATGAATTGTGGAGAGTTACAACTGGAGGGCTGCACCTCTGTTCCACCACCATCTCCATCCCTGAGCCCACCTTGGTCCAACCGCTCCTCTTTCTTGGCAACCTCTGAGGTAACGGTGGTGGCCCTGGTGGTCACTGGGTGGGGGAAGAGGTTTCACAAATCCTAGCCAGGTCAACCTGGAGACAGACAACCTCCTCCCTCAGATCAGAGAGTTGCTTGCAAACAGGGCAGCATCGCAGCCTCCAGAATGTCTCACGGAACACTGCTGCCCCTCAGCCATTGCACTGCACCACTCCCATTTTGACTTCTTTTGTGTTCCCTCTCCTGTTGCTTTGTATGCTTACTGTCTTCTCCCTCTATGTATTTTTACACTTACTTTCCTGCTGCCTATGTGCCCTTACAACTCTCGCTCTTCCTGTTCTGGGACAGGAACTTCCTGTAGTCTTCAGTAGTCTCCTTCTTCTGTGCTTGGATTCAGACCTCCAGCAGCCGGGGTGGAGGGGATAAAGAGTTATTTTTTTATTTTTTAGGTTCCTTCAAGGTTGCTGTAACTAATCTGTCTCAGTGATCCTTCCCTTCCTACTGCCAAACGGGAAGTTCCTGTTGTCATTGTCAGTCAAATTCAGTGGCTATAAAACTAGTACTGACTTTGGGTGGGAAGGAGAGCAATTAGAAAAAAAAGCTGTAAAGTTGTAGACTGCTGTTATTTGCTGTGAAAGCAAAGCTCTCTGTCAAAAACAGCAGGAAGCTGTAACTGGAGACAGCTGCTTTTGTACTGCTAAGCTGCTAAACCACACCCTCAATTAGATTCACCCTCTGCTCTGACTATGTAAATTAAGCTGATACAGCTCCCTTCCTCAGAGAAACACACAGTGACTTTCTTTTTTTTTTTTTACTTAAATGAGACCCCCTTCTTCTAGTAGAGTATCTGTTTGCTTAATCCAAACAGGTACTGACTCCTGCTGAGATAGAATTCATTTAGCAATAAAAAAACTGTAACGTTCTAGACTGCTGTTATTTGCTGTGAAAGCAAACCTCTCTGTCTCTGTCTAAAGGCTGTAGGTCTGCATAACTCATACAAACAGGTGTTTTGGAGTTGAACAAAGCTTTGTTATTTCACCAAAGCAAAGGATTTCATTTCTTGCTTTAAGAACTAAGGGATTACTATGCATAGTTATATTTTTGTTGATTGTACTGCTTTTTTTTTTGTCAGAAAAGCCCTGTCTTTGTGAGCAGTCCTGATAGAAGATTTGAAGATGATGATTGCTACCAACTCTGTGGGAAAAAACACGCTGTACTTTTCTTGTGCTGTCTCTTACCAGCATCAGGGTAGGATGGTGGTAGGGGTTGTTTGTATCTTTTTTTTTTTTATTTACACTTTTGTGCTCCCCATTCACCCCTGGTAGCCTTTCTCTGACCGCCCCACTTCAGTGTACCTATTTTCTTCTGTTAAATGTTGGAGAATCTGTGAAATGTCTGTGCACATGTCCCCAAACAGAGCAGACTAATTGATTTGTTGTCAGCAACTCTGGAGTCCAGGACTGGAAACAGAGAAACAAACAAGTGCGAAGTGAGAGCAGTTATTTGTAGACATCAGTTCATTCAGCAGAGTAAAACTATGTGTGGCATGCCACCTTTATTTTGTAGCCAGTGGGTGGCCCAGTCAGTGTGTGATCGAGTGAGGTTGGGAACCGGACAGTCATGCACGTCCGTACTCACAGAGATCGAACCAATTGGCAAGGGAGTTATCCAGCCAGTGAGGGAGGCCCAGTAGGCTGTGTGCACAGCAGCATTGGCAGTAGCAGCAGTAGCGCCATCTAGGAGGAAACAGATGAAGAAACATAGAAATTGTCAGCAGATAAGGACCACTAGGCTTATCCAGTCTGCCCGTAGGCCCTATACATTGTATGTGGCCACTGACCCTATGTGATCAATAGCTTTCATCACGCCCTCCTTCCCTCCCATCTCAAGCTTCCCCTGTGCGTGTCCCAGGTATGCTTAAACCCCTCCACTGTGCTTACCCCCACTACCTCCTGTAGTAGATTATTCCACGAGTCGACTACCCTTTCTGTGTTGAAAAACTTTCTCACATTATCTCTTAATCTACCCCCTTCCAATTTCATAGTGTGCCCCCTTGTTCTAGTACTTTTTCTACATTGGAAAAGGTCTCCTGCCTGTACCTTGTTTATGCCCTTGAGGTACTTGAAAGTTTCAATCATGTTCCCTGCTGTGTCCTCTCCTGCAGTGAGTACATATTGAGGTCCTTTAGTCTCTCCTCATATGTTTTGTGGTGCAAGTCCTGCACCATCTTTGTTACCCTTCTCTGGATAGTCTCCACCTTATCTATGTCCTTGAGCAGGTATGGCCTCCAGAACTGAGCGCAGTACTCCAGGTGAGGCCTTACCAATGTTTTATACAATGGCATCACCACCTCCCACCTCCTGCTAGTGATACCCCTGCCTATGCACCCCAGCAGGCCACTGACCCCCCCAGATGCCTTTGAGCACTGCTTTGATGCCTTAAGATCATCAGAGATGATAACTCCTAGGTCTCTTTCCTCTTTGGTGACCGTCAGCTTTTTATTTATTTATTTTTTTTTTATTTAGTTGTTTAACCAGGTATAGCACACTAAGCTGAAAGCTTTTTTACAGGAGTGACCTGGGAGCACAAGGAGGTTAAGTGACTTGCTCAGGGTCACACAGTATGCAAGTAGAAGCTGTGGGATTCAAACCCAGGTCTGGTCTGCTGGATGTCACCAGATTTGCAGCTCAGAGCCTTAGACCACTGCGCTATAGCTTCCCACCAACCTGTACCTCTCCCCAGGGTTCCATCTACCCAGGTGCATTATTTTGCATTTCTCTCCATTGAACTTCAGTTGCCACATCTCGGACCATCTTTCAAGCTTCTCCAGGTCCCTCTTGACTTTCTGCACCACTTCTGGAGTAACTACCCTGTTGCAGATCTTTTTGTCATCTGCAAACAGGCAGACCTTTCCTTCCAGCCCCTCTGCAATGACACTAATGAAAACATTAAACAGAACTGGTCCTAGTACTGATCCCTGTGATACCCCACTGGTCACCCACTTCTTCCTAGATTGTACCCCATTTACGGTCACCCTCTGTCTCCTGTCTGTCAACCAGTTCCTAACCCAGTTTTCCACTTTGTCTCCCATGCCCAGGCTACCCATCTTGTTAATCAGCCTTCTATGTGGAATGGTGTAGAGGGCTTTGCTGAAATCTAGGTAGGCGACATCTACCACCCTTCCCTGATTTATTTCCCTAGTCACCCAATCAAAAAAATCTATTAGATTTGTTTGACGTGATCTTTCTACTGTGAATCTGTGTTGCCTCAGATCCTGAACACTGCTGGATTCCACAAGTGCCACTATCCTTTCTTTCAGCAGTGTCTCCATGATCTTTCCCACCAATGAGGTGAGGCTGACTGGCCTGTATTTCCCCACCTCCTCCCTACTGCTGCTTTTGTGCAGTGGGACTACATGTGCTATCCTCCAGTCCTCTGGAATGACACCTGTGTTGAGTGACGCTGTGAACAGGGCCGCCAGAGGTGCTGCTAGTTCCCTTCACAGCTCCTTTAATATCCTCCGGTGGATGCCGTTTGGCCCATGGCCTTAGCCTCCTTTAGCTTTGTGAGTTCTTCCAGAACTCTTTCCATTGTGAATGGACTGGTGTCCACTTCTCCCCCCATTGCCTCTGAAACACAACTGTGGTCCTTGACCTTCCCCCTCCTTAGCGAATACTGAGCAGAAGTATTTGTTCAGTATTTCTGCCTTGTCCGGATCCCCCTCCTCACACTTTCCCTTCTCCCCTTTGAGCCTCACAATCCCCAGCCAGTTTTTCTTCTTTCACTGATGTACCTATAAAATGCCTTATCCCCTTTGTTTACAGACTGTGCTAAGCCCTCTTCTGTCTGCACCTTCACCCTCATAGCACCCTTCCCTGCTTCCCCTAGACATTCAAGGTATAGCTCCCTGTTCTCCTCCCTTTGGCTCCCCTTACATTTCCTGAAACTCAGCCTTTTAGCCCTCACTTTGTCCCCCACCTCTTTGGAGAACCATAATGGTTTTCTTCTTCTTTTCCCTTTGGCCACTATCCTAATGCATTGGTTTGTTATATCCACTCTGGCTCCTTTCAGTTTCTCCCATTGTTCTTCCACCCCCTCTATTACCTCTCCCTTCCCCAGGACTGCTTGTATACATCTACCCAGTTCAATAAGATTCACCCTCCTGAAATCTAATACTCTTACCCTTGTGTGGCTTAATTGAGTTCATGTGTCCATGTTGAACCACACCATGTGGTGGTCACTGGACCCCAGCTGCCCTTCCACCTGTATTTCTTCGACTCTGTTTCCATTGGTCCATACCAGGTCCAGAATTGACTTGTCCCTGCTTGACTCATGCACCAGCTGCCTGAGTCCAATCCCCTTCAGGGATTCCAGGATGGCTGTGCTTCTGGCTGAAGCAGCCACCTGGGTGGCCCAGTCCATGTCCAACATATTGAAATCCCCCGGTAGCAGGATTTCACCTTTAGCTGCCATGTCATGTATGTTAGATAGGAAAATGGGCAGACTAGGTGGGCCAAGCGGTCCTTATCTGCCGTCAAATTCTATGTTTCTATGGTCTCCACTAGTTCCCTGTCTACTTCCTCCCTCCGTGCTGGATGTCTGTAGATGTACCCTGTGCACATTGCTGTTCCATTCCCTGGCTCCAGGGTGGCCCACATTATCTTGGCACTCCCCTGTCTTCCCTGAACTTCTGTAGCCTTTATACCTTCTCTGATGTACTGGGCCACTCCCCCACCCTTTTTACCCTTCCTGTCCCTCCTGAACAGTGTATAGCCTGGCACACTGACTTCCCAACCATGATTAGCAGAATACCATGTCTCTGTTATTGCTGCTATGTCAAGGTCTGCATCTGCCAACAATTCCTCCAAGTCTGGACCCTTATTTCCTAGGCTACAGGCATTCATTAGCATGACCTTCCATGTTTTACAGTCTACTCTCCCTCTGCTCTTGTTCTGCCTCTCCAGCCTCTCCCCTCCACCTCAGTTTCTTTTCCTGTGTGCTCTTGCCCCCCCAATAACACTCATTATACATTCTTCATCTGCCTGCCCCTCTGTGCCTGCTTTAGCTGTTCCTGTAGTCAACTTATGTTCCTGAATGTTCCCTTGGGGGGGGGGTGTTCCTAAGCCTCCTGACCTCCTGGCACTCCCCCCATGGCCAGTTTAAAAGCTCACAGCTGAAGCATTTAAACTTCTCACCAAGGACCAAAGACCCCTTCTCTGACAGATACAGGCCATCCTCCTTATATAAGCTTACATCTGCCCAGGTCATGCCCCAGTCCCCTATGAAGCCAAGACCCTCCCTTCCACACCAATCCTTCAATCAGGAGTTGAAGGTATGAATGCGAAGTGCCGTAACTTCCCCTGTACCCTGGACAGGTAGCACCTCCGAGAATGAGACAGAGCATGCTATCTGTTTCAGGTCACCCCCAGGCTTCCTGAAATCCTCCTGGACTCTGGCTAACTCCACCCTTCTTCTGGCCAGGTCATTGTTTCCCAGGTGGACAATGACATCCAGCTGTTCCCTCCTAGCTATTGTTATAGTGATCCTATGGATCCGCTGTCCATCCCTCCATGTAGGGCTTCCAGGGAGTCACTTGACTGCCCTCTCTTCCCTGCTAGGTGTCCCTAACTCCAGTCCCCGGACAATAAAGCCCCTCACTAGGAGAAGCTTCCATTTCCATCCTGGAGGACCCTCCCATCCTCCTTGGTCCCAGCCTCGTGTTCCTGAGTGGGGCTTCCCCAATCCTCCAAAACAGTGTAGGAGTCACTAAGCGGGACCAGTTGGGGATGTGCTTTCAACCCACCTCCCTCACCTTCCCTGAGCCCACCATAGTCCAATCACTCCTCTTCTCTGGCATCCTTTGAGGTACAGGTTGTGGACCTGGTGGTCTCTGGGTGACGGTGGATGGCACCTTCAGCTTGGCCAACTCTGCTCAGACACAGGAAACCTCCTCCCTCAGCCCAGAGAGTTGTCTGCAACTAGGGCAGCATAGCAGCCTCCAGAATGTCTCCCTGAAGACAGCTGCTCCACAACCGCTGCACTACACCACTCCCATTATGTCTGTTTCTCTCCTCAGTCAACTGCCTGATTAAGATGGTTATTTGTTATTGCTTCAATATTTATTTTTTTGCTTATTGTTATGCCTTCTTTCTTTGTTACTTCCTGTGTTGATGCAGGATGTTGCAAGGCCCTATGGGATCCACCCTATACGTGTAGGGTGAGCCCTGGGGTGGGTGGGACCACACCACAGGCTGTGTCTGAAAACAGTCAGCCAAGGAATCATCTGGCAGTGGCTCCTCACTCCCCTCATTGTGGTCCAGAACAGTCAATTACAAACACACAGTCACAAACTTATTAGCTAGACTCCCTCAATCCTGCCCAAACTAAATGGAAAAGCACACAGAAATGGCAGTTAAGAAAATACCTCAAATTCAATTACAAATACACAGTCATAAACTCACCAGCTAGGATCCCTGAACCCTGCCCCAACTAAATGAAGAATCAAACTAAAATATCAGTGGAAGTAGGCTGTTGGTAAAACTACGATCTGAAGTTTATCCAGTAGGTAACTAAATGGGCAGACTGGGTAGGCCAAGTGGTTCTTTTCTGCCTTCAAAGTCTATGTTTCTATGTTTCAACTCAGTCCAAGCATGCCCCAGGAATAGCAGAGAAGAAGTAGCAGCACCACAACACCTCCTACACCAACTCCCATGCCCCTTTCTTGTGCCCTTTATGAATCTTGAAGCTGCTTCCAATGCAGGGTGGCCACCATCGAGGACAGGATTAACTGTGTTATGCAACAGACTGCAAGATACCATCAACTTTACTTTACTTTACCATATCAGTTAAGTTTGGGGACCACCTTTCAGTGCTTGGAAACAGAGACACTGAATTTGATAGTGGAAGAAAACTGGTAACATTAAAATAAGGAGAGGGGTGATCACCCTAATTAGTATTTTATTGTTTTCAATAAGCTTTTTTATATTCCCCTTAGAAGAAGCTTTAATTGTTAATCAGACCCTTTCAATGCAACCCTGTAGTACATGAAGTCCTAGAACTATGCTTTTGTTCTTCATTTACCAGCCCACATCTAATCCTCAAATGGAGTAATCTGCACTTCTCAGAAGTGTAAAATGGCTTAATAACTTCACTGTCACCAAGTGAGCACTGGCAAGATGAAATGCAGTGTTGTGTGACCTTAAACAAGTCCCTTAACTTCCCATTACTTCAGTCCTCTCTACTGTACACTGTATAGAAGCAGGACCTCGCTAAAAATAAAGTATTGCTTCCCAACTTGGTTATCCTATGTAGAAAATTATACCAATGATAATCAGTCTTTCATACTTCATGTTACGGACAGAATTAATTTGCATAATAAGGGTTCAGAGTGCAGTTCCGGATATTTCCCAGTATTCAGTGATCCACCTGAATAGTGGGAATGGCAAAAAAAAAAAAAGATTCTAGATCATTAGGGCATTCATTCTCTGGGATATTTTTATTAGCCAACTTTATTTTAAGATTCAGCAGATACAGCACATTGGGATATATCATCAACTCCCACAGAAGTGATGATGCAGTACAGGTCTTAGTTGGTCAAAATACATTTCCTAGATGATGTTTAAATAATCAGCTCATCACATTACACAGAATCATTGTACATCAGTTCACTGAGACTTTTTTTAAAATATTACCAATTCCCTTCCCTCAACTCAGTTTGTGACTGCCACTAGGACTCTAACACCCATAATGCCCACTCATCCACATTCTCCTTCCCCTTCCTTTTCCCCCCACTCTTCCCTCTTGCCCTATCCCTCTGTTTTCCTCTCCCCCTGTGTATTTTCTCCCACTGGATCAACCTTAAAACCAATTTACTACCACTACCTCCCAACCTCCTAGACAAAGACCCTTTTTTGGCCGCCCACTCTCCTCCCCCATCTTTCCTCCCCCTCACCTTGACTCTTCCTCGGACTCTCACATTAGGTGTCACACCTCTTTATCTCCTTCGCTACATATAAACACTGTCCTTTACCCTAATTGAATGCTCTTGGCGCTATACTATCACCATTGGTACTATGAATTGCATTGTAACCTTATTGTATACTAGCTACCTACTATTTGAGTATTGTATGTAAACTGTTTGTTATTGCTGTCATTGTCATTGTTTGATATGGAACCTTTGTAAAAGAGCTCTGAGTACAAAGGTATGATCTGAATCTCTAAATAAATAAATAAAAATCTCTCCAAGGAACATCCAGTATCTTTTTTTTTTTTTAATAAAGTATTTGCCTGGGATACTCCAACTTCACATTTACTGTAAGAAGGATGCTCTTTCCTCTTAATAATAGTTAGCATTGGGCTGTTAAGTGACTTATTTAGGGTCACACAAAAAGTGGCACATAGGATTTGAACTTCAGCCCATTGGTTAACTGTTGTGTGGTATATCCCAAGACTACATGGCCTGCCCATCTACTGTATACAGTATATCGCTCCCATAAGTTGTGAATGAATAAGAACCTTGTATGGCTGGCGAGAAATGCTGCTGCTCAGGCACGTGTACAGCAGCCGAGGCTGCTGGGACCCATAGTCCTGCCCCCCCCAGCGAACTTTCAACGTTGACAAATGTTCATTCCTTGGCTCTCTCTAAGCCCTCCTTTACACAGAATTCTGTGCTCTCGGGCACCATGAAAGGAACAAGAACTGGAGTCTTACCTGGGCTAGTTGGAAGCCAGCTCCCACATTCTGAACATTTTCCCTTCCACCTGCACAGGTGCTTGATATTCCTGTCTGCTCTCTTTTAGTTCTCTTCTCTGTTAATTTTCCACTTTAATTTTCTCTGTCTTCTTTGATATCTTCTTCTGCTCTTCAGTCAGCTCTCCCCTCATAGCATGCAGCATTCAATTCAGCTGCTGCATCACAGTTTGGGCCTTTAGAAAAATGGCATATACATTCTGTTGCCGGCTCCCTTTTGCCTGTTCTAGAACCCCCTCTGGAGTTTATGGTACCTCCTTACTCACAGTTGCCTCCACATGCTGTTCTGCTTCCATCTTGTTGCTTTTGTCTTCTGCCATAGGCTGTCCTGCTTCCTGAAATCAGCTGGAACAAAGAGTCTCTCCCTCTGTTCCAGCTGTCTTAAATACACTCCCTAGCCAATCCTCTGACTCCTTGTTCTCTTCCTCTGTCCCCCACCAATCCTAGCTTTTCCTACTGCTACCTGTGTATTGATTCCTTCCCCCTGTCCCAGCTACCTTTGTCTACTTTTGTGCCATTAGCAGTGCACATGCATTAGCTACCTGTGCAAGTGCACTGCCTAGCTCATTGGGGAGGGGTGGCCTCCATGCATATCACAGGCCGTGGCCCCGCCACTGTGGCAGGATCATCCTGCCAACAATTCTGCCGACCAGTGAGCAGCTGGCTCCATTATTTTACTTTTTTAAACTTTATAATTCCCAAATATGAATACCCCTGAACAGTGCATACTGTTTGTTATTCAGTCCTGAATAATGAATAGTCCAGTATGTGTAGTATTTATGAATAAATATTCATTACGCAGCCCTAATAACCAGAACAATTGTTAAAAAAAACTGGAGTGTTTACAGGGAATTTAAAACAGCAGCATATTCGTTTGTCACTATGTAGTTGTGTTTTTTTTTTGTAATGGTGTATTTCTCACAAAAACATAAAAATACCCATTTTCCTTTTTATTTTGTTTTATTCCTAACCTGAGATATGGGATATGGAAGTTTTAAAATCTTCCCACACTTGTGCCATGCTTATCATGAAAAAATTAAATATCATTCAATAAAAACTTTTGTGGGGATTGGGGAAAAAGAAATAAATAAATATAATTCAATAAAAACTTTTGTGGGAAAAAAGGAAAAAATTAAAATACCTTGGTGTGGTGCTATGCCAGTTACCATCAGAACCATGTGGAAGCACCAGCCTTATACATCCACAGTATGAATCTACAGGCCCATTGCCAGCTGGGGTTCATCTGGTTCAAAGGACCCCCCCCACCTCATTTTGAATCTTGTTTTTTTTTTAATTACATTTCATTACTGTCCCTTAAAAAGTTTTATGGTGGCTGCTGCTGCTTTATGACTGTGCCCAACTCATATCTGAGACATGTGCCTCATCCCCCCCACCAACTCCGCTGTCAATCATTCAGTGGTAGTCCTCCATTGTGAGCCAGTGACAAGCGTGTCTCCACAGATAAGCATCCAGATCTGCCAGTCAGCTCCCATCCCTTGCTATCACCGAGCTGCCCAGTGTTTCATGCCGCTACCTCCCACAGTGTCCATCTTGGCCAGTCAGTAGTGTGCTAAGCATGTAAACGTGCCCATGATGCAACTGGAATCCAACCTGAATTTCACACTGCACCACAAGCTGAGTAGGAGCTGCTGAAATGGAGCATAGATGTGTCGAGGTGATGGTTCAGGATTCAGCCACCGCTAATAAAAGAAAATCAATGCGGGCATGGCGTCGATCATTCAGGCTTATTACGGGCTATTTTAGCAGACACGGACACCAGTCAGTGGCACAGTCAGGTAATTGCTTGGGGCTGTCTGGATCAGTTTTTCTATTGTGGCTGGGACTGTGTGACACTGAGGACAGGGTCCGGCAGGAGCGGTCCACTCAGGCTAAGCAGCAAGAGAGAAATTCAGAATAAACAAGAAATTAAAAGATTCCTCTCTCTCCTCAATATAAAAATAATAAAATACTGATTAGCTGTTAGTCTCACTCTCAGAGAACTCAACACTCCTGTGTGGCTGCCTGAATAATGTTGTTGCTCACTAGGGTTGGGCGGACCCTTATTATCAGAGTCCAGGCCAAAGTCCTGAGAAGTTCTCATTAGTTCTGAGTTGAATCAGAACCTTTTGTAAAATATGATGAAAACTGCAAATCTGCTATATAATTGCATAAAACCACACTGAGATCTGTGACACACACGTAGAATTGTAATCAGCATTTCAGGATATGAAAACTGTGAGTTTATGGCACGAATGTGTTGGTCAATTAAATATACGGCTGTCATGCAGTTGACCTCTCTTAGTCTGTTTCCTGCCTCTGCAGCGGTGTAACTGTCTGACCTTAGAGGGGGATCCCATGCCCAGTTTGTAGTATGCAGTGGACATCTGAGACAGTTTGCCATTGTTGCACTACCTCCTTCTCTGCACAGGAGACAGTGGCAGAGCAGAGCACAAAACCTGCCACAATATGAGTTCAGGGAGATACACTACTGACTACTGAGTGAGCACTGAAGCTCTGTCTGTTGGCCTTGGCCTTCCCTATTCCTTCCCCCCTGCCAAGTTAATCTGTATTTTTCTTTTTATTCCCCTTGGCCCTTTTGTTCTTTTTAACTGTTTTTGTACTGCAAGTTTTAGTTAGGGCAAGTTGGGCAACAATAACAGAAGACAGTGGCAAAGCACAAAAACTTCAACAAGATACAAGTTCAAGCAGGTACTGACTACCAACTCTGAGTGAGCACTGAAGCTCTGTCTGTTGGCCTTCCCTGTCCCTTCCCCCCTGCCAGGCTGATCTGTAATTTCCTTTTTATTTTCCATGGCCCTTTTGTTCTTGTTAGCTAGCATACTTCTCTCTGTCTCCTCTGACTCCCCCAAATTGATCCCTGAACACAGAAGGAACCAGCAGTCAGCTAGCCACTAAAATTCCTGGCAGCACCTCTCCATCGCTGCTTGTTCATCCACTGGCCCTAAATCAGTCCCTGGTGTATAGCAGCAGTGGCATGGCATGCCCTCCTCAGATCACTACTACAGTGCCTCTGCCTGCCTGTATTGTAAAACACCCCCCATTCCCTTTTCTGTGGTGTCTAGTGGATCCTCCCCCCCTTCCTCTGATCATGCCGGCCACAAAATAAATATATAGATACTGAGCTAGTGTCGCATCGCCTTCCATGAAGCCTCTCACCTCCTGAGACTGACACCAGTCCCTAAATTTGTGTTTTGAGCATCAGGGCAAGCAGGGAAAAGCCTTCAGAGCTCCCACACACTTCAAGTTTAAGAGATTCTGAAGCTCATATCTATGCCTTGCAACTCAAATGTTTCATTTTTTACTATGCTTTTTCAGGGGGCTTAACACATGACTTAAATTCAGCCTGTAAAATTCAAGTTCCAGGCTATTTTTTGAAGGAATTCTTTTCAATAAACATTTTCTTTCCCCAGTGAGCACACTCCCAAAATTTTGCAACTGGTCCCACAGTTGAAATGCAAAAAGAATGACAAAGCCAAGATCTGCAACCAAGTTGACACTGACCCATCACAAGCTGCTTAGAAGCCTGTAAAAATACTAAAGTCTGGCAAATAGCTCATCATTGGTCGTCGGTATAAGACCCGGAGACAAAGACCATCCTATTAAAAAATGTAGCAAATAAAGCCCAGCTCTATAAACTGCATCATATTTATTGGTGTTCGGCAACAAAGCCACACATTGAAGGGTCACATTTTTTTCATTTCCTACCTTGACTCTTGTAATTTTGGCACTATGAGACAACTCTTGGACCAGAGACTGATGCTTATTCAGACAGTGTGCAGCACAATTGCTGAGTGGGGTTGCAGATACTTCCGATCAGTTGGCTTAGCCTCTTAGGGTACCATAATGTGGCGGCAAAGTGCAAAGCGGAAGCCCAGTGTGTCTTCTCCACCAGTGCACACATGATTGTGTGCGGACATGGTCCATCCCAGTAAATGATCCTGAGTGCCCCAGCAACTTCCGACTGAAAGAGTGCCCTGGTTGCATTATGGGTGAAAGTAAGGGGGGGCACTAGACATACCAGGAAATGCATTTTTTAAATGTTTTAATCATCTAGTCATACGCGACTGGTTGACCCGGACTTGGTACACTTGTGTAATGGGTTCTTATTGATCTGGGTCCACCGGCCCGCATTGGATACTGGGGGGGGGGCTCTGATTTTGGGCTGGTCAGTACGCCCATCCCTATTGCTCATCCATTCTCACCACTGCAGCAAATTAAGGGTCTAGTAGCAAGAGTGACAGAGAAAAAAAGATTGCACTCCTTCATAGTTTGCCTGAGTAAATCTGAGTGTGTTGAGCTATCCAGCACCAAGGCTTATATCACCCTTTGGCTGCCTGAATTTTGCTCTGTGATTCTGTATTTTTATTTTGGGATGCCAGTATTGTTGTGTGCAGACAATTTTTTTCTAGATTTTACATTTCTGCAACTTTCTGGGTCAAAATAGGTATTTAGATTGTGATCTTTTGACCTGAAATATTATGTGTAGGTATTTTTATGCAGCTTTTAAGTGAAATTATAACAGTACTACATTCTCCTGCAGTTTTTTCCTTTGACTATGTGTCCAGCCCTGTGACCTAGCTACTGTGGATCACTGTTTGATTAAGAAGATAGGCACAGTGTGGTACTGGTTTTTGTAAAGCGCACCAGCTTGTGAACCAGGCAGGGATAAGTTAACATCTCCTTCCGGGGTCCAATCTACCTAACTACAGCTTACATACCTCCAAAAAACCAAACTCAGGCACTGGGCCCACTAATTGACTATCTCACCTCCCTACCTAACTCCTCTGACCAAATCCTGGTGGGTGATTTGAATATCAATTGGCTCTCTCCCAAGTCGTCTGCCTCCCGTGGGGCTTTTGCTGCAGTAGATCTAACTCAACTAGTCTCCCAGCCTACCAGGTTAAATCCGAGTAGGGGCACCAGCACTCTTCTGGATGTGGTCCTTACCAACAGGCCATGACGCGTTCACAATATTCAAATCCTCCCAGACTGTCTTAGTGACCACTTCCCGGTTCTCTTCTACTGGGCGACCTCCCAGCCCAAGCCCTCTGTTCATACCACCCTTCGTCGGCGACTTAGACCTGGTGGGCTAAAAGACTTAAAATTCTACTTAGCCTACACTGATTGGTCCCCGCTACTAAACACCCCTGACATTGACAAGGCTCTTGCCTTCTTTGTTTATACCTTTAACACTGCCTGTGACATCTTCGCTCCCATAACCCCACATAGATCTAAAGTAAAACACACCCCCTGGATTACCCCGGCCTTACGCTCACTTCTTAGGCAGCGGGATAACTTATGGCATATCGCGGTTGAATCTGGCTGCCCAGCTGACAGGCAGGCCTATGCAGCTGCCCACAATAAGTGTACTTGGGCTGTCCGCAAAGCTAAGGCTGATTATTACCAAGCCTCTCTTACCTCCTCTTGGGGGAACCCCAGGTCCTTCTGGGACAATGTCAAGCAGCTAACTGGTGGAGCACGCTCCCCCCCCGTCACTTCTTGACATTGATGGGACAACCTCCACTGACCCTGCCCTCATTGCATCACACCTCAATAACTCCTTCACTGACCTTAGTGCAGTGCTCCCATGCAATTTCTTCAGTCCTCCTCCTCCCGTGTCTGCCCCTCCCATCTCCCTCCCCCCTTTCCACCTTCGCTCTGTCACCTCTCATGAAGTCAGGCCCTACCTGCAAAAAGCCCTAAAGTGCAATTCTATTGACAATGACTCCCTTGATCCCTGTCTCCCACGGCAGGTCCTGGATCAGGTCACCTATCCCATCACTTGCCTCTTTAACAAATCCCTCTGCCTAGGGCAATTCTCCTCTGTCTGGAGGGTCGCCACTGTTACACCTATCCACAAGGGTGGTGACAGGACGCTCTCAGGCAACTACCGGCCCATCTCCATCCTCTCTTCCCTCTCTAAAGCCTTAGAGAAAATTGTTGCTAACCAAATCTCTGACTACCTCGTGAAATATGATGTCCTCTGCCCTGAACAGCATGGTTTCAGAGTCGGTCATAACACCAATACTGCACTCCTGGGTTGCTAACTTCCTTCATAACTCACTTGATGCTGGCTCCAGTGTGCGGTATTTATAGACCTATCAAAAGCCTTTGATACCGTCTCGCACCCTCTTCTGTTAACCACCCTTGCTAGCGTGGGCCTTGCCGCTGGTCCACTCTCCTGGTGTGACAGCTACTTAACCAACCGCTCTCAATGTGTGAGGATTGGTGACACTCTTTCCAGCACCTGCCCAATTCGCTCAGGAGTTCCCCAGGGCTCCATACTCGGGCCCTTACTCTTCTCCCTCTTTCTCAACTCCTGCCCAGCATGTGCTGGAAATGTCCTGCTCTATGCTGATGGCGCAGTACTCTTTGCTTCGACAGAAACCCGTTTCACTCCAGAACTCCCTTCAGCTTGCCTACAACACTGCCGAAACCTGGTTCTCTGAACACCGTCTTGTCATCAACCTTAAGAAAACTAAAACTATGCTCTTTACTCACCCTCAAAACAAGTCCCACAACTTTCCTCTCTCTGTTCGCTCCGCTCATAATCACCCCATAGAACTTGTTCACTCCTATAAATACCTTGGCATAATTTTCGATTCTGCTCTCTCCTTTCATGACCATATCTCTGCCCTGACCTCTGCCTCCAACGCACGGCTGGGCATCCTCTACCGGCACAAAAAAAGCCTCCCCTCTAACGCACTCCGCTTGGCGGTCACCTCCTCAGTTCTTTCCCTAATTGACTATGGCCTTCTGTATACGGCTCAACTGACCAGGCGGCTCTACACAAGTCGCCTAACGCTCAACAAAGCCTGTCGACTTATTACCGGTGCCCAAAGACTCACCCATACCTGCCTCCTGTACTCCATGTCCTCCCTACTCAACCTTGATGAGCACCTCATGTTCCTAACCTGCCAAGTTATCTATAAAGCTCTCCATGGTCTATCCCCTCCTGGCCTTGCTAACTCTATTCGCCGAACTAACTCCACGGTGCGCACTCCCGCCTCTCGCAAAGCTGCCCTGGACATTTCTAGGGCTCGGACTACCCATGGTCTAAGGGCATTCCCCTATAGAGCCCCCTCCTGGTACAACTCCCTCCCCACTGGCATCACTGATGCTCCTTCACTTGCTTGTTTCAAATACCTTCTGAAAACTCACTTACTCAACCCACACTCTTGCCGCTGCCCTGACCTCCCCACCTCCTCCCTTCTGACAATGCTTACTGAGCTGCACCCCCCTCAGGGCCTCCCTCTCGCTGCAACCCTACCTCATGATCACTGATCTCTATATTGCGGGTAACATGTGTTATCTCCCGCATTACTTGAAACTTGACTGTGCCTTATTGTTAAACTGTTTTGCTAATTTTTCTCTTGTATGTATGTCGTCCTTGTATGTCGTTGTATGTCGCTGTCCTGCCTGTGACGAGGTACCTTTGTAAATGAGCCTCTGGCTCAAAGGTTGTAAAACTGACATTAAAATAAATAAATAAATACATACATAAATAAATAAACATCCAGAGCCAGATACTGATTGTGACACAGATAGTAATTGTCCTGACAGCCAGGAGTAGAGGGGAGATGACAGATGCCTTTTTGAGCTTTACAATTAATCACAAAATGAACCACAGAGCATATAGAAACCTAGGGCTTTTATGGGCCTAGCAACCCCCAGACCCCTAATATCTGGTTGGCTGGTAGGTAAATTTATACTCCAGTTCTGTACATGAGGTTAGCAAAATGCTGACATTAGTCTGGCCTATGTCAAGCCAGCAGGTGACAGTTGAAGGCAATGTATGTATCACTTATACTACAAAATCAGCATTTTGCTAACCCCATATACAGTACACAAGTATGGATTCACCCTGCAGCCAGACACATCATCACTTTAGAGAAAGAGGATGAAGGAGAGTTCAGATATGAGTTATTTAGTTTCAAAATAAGCCAGGAAAAGCACCGCAGAGCATCTAGAACCCTATGGCTTCTGGGGGTCTGGCAGCCCTCAGACCCCCGGCTTTTTAAAAAAAAATAACAGTCTATAAAAAAATTAACACCCATTGAAAAAATTCTGGTGAGGGCCTAGCAGCACCCAGACCCCTATTATTTGCCTAGCTGCAGGGTGAATACATACTTCTATTCTGTACATGAGGTTAGTAAAATGCTGACGTTGATGGCCTAGCCTGACCTCTATCAAGCCAGCAGGTTACCGCTGCAGACAATACATATATATATGTATGTATATATATATATAAAACACTTTGTACTACACTATCAGCATTTTGCTAATCGTGTGTACAGAATACTAGTATGTATTTGCCCTGCAGTCAGATGGTAGTACCATGCCGGAGCGATAGCTATCATGGAGACATCCCTGACAGCGACAGCCACAGTGCCGACTGTCGGCATTGTGGTGTTGGGGATGCCTCCTTATATCCATTGGGGAGGCTCTGCCCCCACACCCCCGGTCTCTAGGATTCCAACTCCAAGTCAGAGTTGGACCGGGGGGACGAAACACCCAGCGAGGCAGTGTCAGTCACTGCACAGACCATCACAGCGACCTGTAGGTTTTGCCTGATTCCTGTCACTGTGATGGTCTTCATGGTGTCAGAGTGGCTGCGGTGACGGTATACCCAGCCAGACACATCATCATGTTTGAGCAAGGGGTGGAGGAGAACTATGATATGAGTTATTTTGCTCCAAAATAAGCTGGAAAATGCGCCATAGAGCATCTATGACCCCTGGCATCTGGGGGCCTGGAAGCCCCAGACCCCCATCTTTTTTAAAGAAGTCACAGACTCCAAGAAAAGAACCCCCGTGTAAAAATCAGGGCAACGACCCTGATCTAGCATTTCAAAGTGTAACCTCAACAAAAGAGATTTGTTAGAATTGCGAGTCCTGGCCATCTTTAATTACTTGAGTCATTAGTTACAAAATTAACTAGTAAAGCTATTTTAAAAATGTAACCCCCTACAAATGGGGGTTCCCAAAAAGTCTTCCAGGAGCTTGCTTGAATGCTCCAAGCCTGAATGGTGTTTGGCGTTTAAGCTGTTTATCTGTGAGTGCTTTTAGAGCCTTTGGTGCTGTCTCTTTAAGAGCTGTCTGCCTGCAGACATAATTAATTTGGATGGGGGTCTGTGTGTTTCCCTGCTTGAGTCCCGCTCGAGCTACCACCAAATCGCTTCATTTCTGCCGTCGCTAAGTGGGCAGAGTGAGCACTTTTCAAAGATATAACTGTTTGCCAGAAATCATTTAGAGTAATAATGAAAATACAGCTTGTCTAACCTGTTTTTCCTTGCAGTCAAAACTGTGTTTGCCTAGCCCTCCATTCTGGTTTTGAACTGCTGAACTGGACCAATAAGTGTTGGGGGACCTTTGAAATGGAGCCTGCTGCTGGCAAATCAGAACTTGGACTCTCATTGTGGAGCCAGCCACCTATGTACTGTATGGCCAATGCCTCTGGGAATTGTAGTTTGGAGTTCGGCCCCTTTTTGCACTAACAGGGGGAGTCTGATTGTAAGTGACAGCCAAACCAGCCAACTGAACTGGGAGAAAATCAAAGGGAATGCCTGGCTCTGTCTACTGGATAGTTAGATGAGTTGAAACAATGAAGAGAGAAGGAGCTATGAGCTTCTGCGCTGTATAGTTTCACACGGGAAGCGCATGTAAGGCCCTGAGTTTTAGTCTGCAGCCTGTGCAAGCACCCGTTCAGACTGAATCCGACCTGTGAGGAGAATCAAGGAGATCTGAAGAGCAGAAACCAGGCTCACCCTGTAGAAGACTGGAGAAATTGCTGAATCGCGCTTAGTCTGTCAGGAACTGAAGCTGCTGTGTGTTCTCCTGGGTATTGTACAGTAATTGTGATTGGGATAGAGAAGCAGCCTGGCTGGTATAGTACTTTCCTTTTACTTATAAATGTGTGTAGTGCTTGTGGGGAATTGCATTTCAAATCCCCTGTACAGTGAATTGAGTGCATGAAGCTGGAAGTAAACCCCAGGTTAATCCAGACTACATCCATTTGCTCTACACTGCAGTGGGGTCCAGTCTCAAGGACCTTGTCCAGATGGTCTACTCCTCCTGGCAATCCAAGACAATCTGCCTTCCATCCAGTTCCCAGCATTGAGTTTGTGAGTACAAAGCAGGGTAGCTCCCTGCCCTCTGTTTATCAAATTGCAAGTGTGTCATCTAATTGTTGCTTTTTTTTTCATTTCTTCACGAACTGAGCCAACCGGCTCTGGATTACAATCTGGGTATTGTGCAAGTGTTTTTTCCCATCATAGGGCCCCAACCAGTTGCACCGATCCTGGCTAGCCCATCCTGGGTACCCAGTGAAAGTGACAATTTGGGACTCTGAATATGCGCACAGTACTGTGATTATTAATGTGTTTAACCTAATTAACCTGATTTCCCCCTGTTGTTGTTACAGCTCCTTAAATAAATCAGATCTGTTTGTTTCAGCAAAGTTACACTGACTGAGGTATTCGTTTATGTTAAAGTATTGTATTGTTGTTTTTGCACTGTGTCATCTTGTTTTACAGGGTGTCCCAGTCGACAGAGCCAGTTCTGGGAGTAAGTGTACATTGTGAAGATATTCCTGATGCATTGTGTGGGCCACTAGTGGGAAGAAAGGGGGGTTACAGTGTCCCAGAGGGCTGTGACCAAGCTAGTTTAACTACTGCAAACCCTGACCTCTGGTTGCAGGCGCTCGCCATTGGACCTAGGCCCCTCACCCTGTTAGTAGTTAAGCAGGCAGGGGTAGCAGCCCTTGGGATAGCGCCACCTAGGGGTTACAAAAATATCTGAGGTAATTACAAATACAGTGAATCAAAGGATATCAGAAATTATTTTTTTTCTCCATCCTTTATTTATTCTACCTGGTGGGCGGTGGCTTGTGGCGGCCATCCAACACCGGGCATCCGCGGTCATTCAGGCACCTCCCTACTAACTGGCAGAACCACTGGAGCTGATACAGGGGGCTTCATCCAGCCACGGCCCCCAATTTTCTACTTTTCTCCCACTATTCTTCAGAGTCCCCAGACAAGGAGGTCACCTGTAAGCACACACACATGCCTTGGCTTGCGAGACTCCACTCCACCAACCCCGTCCTAGCGCCCGTTTCTGTGCCCTGCCTGCACCACCATCACGCCTCCACATGGTGGTGGTCAAAAGCCAGGAGAGATGACCTCTCCCATCCGGGCGAGGAAAACTGCCAGCGGCTGCTCAATCCTCGCCTGGCCCTCCCACCCGCCCTGGCCGACTCCAGTGGCCAGTGCTTGTTCCCAAACATGGGTTGCTGACATGACGAGAGGTAAGGCATACAGCACCTGGATCACGTCATGCTTTCTCCCTAAGCAGTCACATAGTGCTATCACTCCCACCCTAATGACTTATTTTCTCTGTTTTCTTTTGATAAATCGATTGATCGCTGCTCCAGTTTGAACTGTGTAACGTCTCTGGCACTCAAGACAACATCGGCACCAAAATAACTGTATTTTGCAGATAGCATCAGGAGAAATGGAGGCCGAAATGAAAGCGGCCCTCCCGAACAGAATGCCACCCACTACGCCAGACAAGCAGGCCAAAAAAGCCAAAACGCACACAGCTAGTGCAAGCAAAGGTCCTCAATCTCCCGTAGTGGCAGCCCCTCTTTCGGAGGAAAGATTCCTAATTGAAATGGCTTCCTTAAAAATGGCCTTTGCAGAATTCTCCACAGAATTGAAAGTGATGCAAGCAGATCTCAAAGAAACTAATAGGTCTCTGTCTGACGTCTCTGCCCGTACGGTCTCACTGGAAACATGACAAGCTCGTATGGAACCCGAAATGTCTTCTATCCCGCACGAGTTACACAAATTAGAGTTAAAAATGGAAGATTTTGAGGGCCGTTATAGGCTTAACAACTTGGTCATTTTTGGGCTTCCAGAAGAAGCCAAAGGGCATTTGCCTATTACATTGATTCAAACGCTTCTCATGAAAAGAGCGGGCCCTCCTCCACATTCTACGGTGTATACTGTTGAACGAGCTCACAGAGCCCTACGGCCGAAACCCCCTGAAGGAGCAAAGCCTAGACTGCTTATCCTGAAATTACTGAGCTATTTAGATCACCGACATATTTTGACCACAGTTAAAGATCTCAAAGAAGTTAAATGGGAGGATAGCCCAATTCGGATCACTCAAGATTTACCTGTGGCAACCCGACAAAAACGAGCTGAGTACCACAGTTCGGTCACTAAATTAATTGCTGCTGGAATCAAGTTCCGTATGCTTTATCCCGCTCAGCTATCTGTACTCCATGGGGGCAGCTGGAAAACCTTTGAGAATGCAGGGACAGCAGTCAAAGAACTTGGGCTCATCTTCCCAGACCTCTTCACTCTGTGTTGAGGCAGTACCGTTTATAAGTTCTGCGATAGACCCTGCCTTGTTGATATTCTATTGAGGAGATAAGTGGAAACTGGTGTTGATGTTAAGGGCTCTCTCCATCAAGAGATGTCTAAATTCTAAGAGGTGAGACCCGACGAGATGGAATCGGAGTGGTTAGTTGCGGGACTCTTGCCCTAAGGATTTTCAGTTTCTCTCCAGAGAAGCGGCTTTTTTTCCTTTCTTGTCTCGAGTGGAGGGGCGACATAAATGTGAGTTCTGGAGGCATATTTTTGCTATATGCGAGTCATTTTGACCAGTCAGGCAGAAGAAGAGCCTGTGAAGAGTTTCTCCCATTTTGTTTTTTGCTTGTGTTTGGACATGGGAGTGGAGCGAAGTCTTGTGTGGATGTTGTTTAGGTCTGCCATCGCGGTTGTGTGCACGATCGCACACTAGTAACCATTGGGAAGAGAACCTCTGACTTGTGACCGGCATCACGAGTATGAAATCCCCTTCGACGTTAATATTTTAATAAGTGGGACGTTACTGCTAGTTTTTTTTCACCTTTTTTTTTTCTTACTTAAGGGATGTGTGATGTTTTTGCAACAAGCATAATATCTCATAAATCGTTTGCATTGTGCCTGGTTGCAATCTACGATATAACTTGTCTACAACTGGACAGGGAGATTTCAATATAAGATTATGTGATTTAGGCTTTAAGGGTGGTAAAGATTATTGGTTTTCTTCCCCATTATATAGGAAATATTAGGGTAATATTTGTTATTAAAGCTTTTACAGAACACAGGGCTCTTTTTCTTCTTAGGATTTACCGTAGATAGGTAACACTTGTTCTTTATTAACTAAGTAACTGTTACGGTTAACAATTGTTTGCATCAAGTTGTTGGGGGGGATGGGGCATACATATCTGCCTAGCTACAGGAGAAACAGTCATGTACCATTTATTGGGGTTGGGACCTTCAAATTTTTTAATTTGGTTATGGGTGGTTTGCGGATTAGTGCTACATTATAAAGAAGGAGGTCCAGAGCTAGGTTCTTCGGGCCCTAGCTTGGAAGGTGTAAATAAGGGGGGATGGGGTGGGGGATAAACTGTGGGGTAAGGGACTGTCTGCCACTATATGGGGATTAAATAGTTTTTTTTTTCCTTGGATTGGTACTCAGGAGTGGTTATATTCTTTCACTCTTTGTTATATTACACATAAATATATAAGTCCACATGGTTAGTCTTAAATATTGTTCCTGGAATATAAAGGGGGCTCAGACTCCTGCCAAGAGGTCCAAGATTCTACTTCATTTAAAAAGTCTTCAAACTGATGTGGCCTTTTTACAAGAAACTCATCTTAGGGTCAATCAAATCCATTATCTATGAAGAAATTGCATAGGTCAAGTATTTGGATCTGGTATTGACTCCCGCAGAAGAGATTCTGATTGCCCGTAAAGTCCCATTTCACCTTATACAACAAATCTCTGATCCGTAGGGTAGATTTGTCTTTCTGTGGGCCCTGTTGGGACACTCTGAATTGATTCTGGGCTCCATTTATGGCTCTAACTGTGATGACCCTGTGTTTTTTATGAACCTCATGAATCTTCTTGCCCCCTGGACTATGTTTCCCATAGTACTAGGAGGTGACTGGCACCAGGTCCTATCTAATATTTTAGACAGGTCCGGGCAGACCCGGCTGAAGGTTACACTGGGGCAAAAGGCACTACAAGAATTTATGAATTCTGTTGGTTTGATAGATCCATGGAGGGTAATGTTTCCAGATAGAAAATAATTTTTATTTCATTCCCTTCCCTCCATTCATTTTCCCGGATAGATTTTTTTCTTATAACAGTAGATCATCTTTCGGGGGTATCTCAAGCATATTACACATCAAAAGTCATCTCCGATCATTGCATTGTCCATCTTCATTTGGATCTAACTCCCAATATACATAGAGATAGAATTTGGAGGTTGAATAATCAACTTCTGAAATCAGAAGAACAAATAGTGCTCCTCCAAACCTTCATTTCTAACTTTATGGATATTAATGCCCCATCACAGCCCAAAAAGGATTTTCTGTGGAGTTCTCTGAAATGCGCAATGAGGGGAGAATTACTCAGGTTAGCAACAAAATATAAGAAACAAAGAGTCGCTGCTCTCTCCTCTATCTTAGCCCAGATAGAACATCAGGAGAGGCTTCTTCTCCCCTTGGCTCCTATAGAGGAGTGGGAAAAGCTGGAATCACTACGTTCCCAGTACAATCATTTATTAGCAGAAAAGGATGAATTTTTAATGCTTCCTTCTAAAGTATCTTACTTTGATAAAGGCAAAAGAGCAGGGAAGCTAATGGCTCTTCGTCTATGGACCCGAATAACCGATAAAATAATTACCTCCATTTACTCGATGACTGGGGGAACTTTTATCCCCCCCCCCGGATATTGCTAATGTTTTCCAAGAATACTGTAGACAGTTATATTCTGCACCTGAACTCCCCACTCTGTCTCAACAACTTAATAATTTCCTCCAAGATATTAATCTTCCTACATAAGTTGTTAGTCGGGTTAATATTTTGAAGGCTCCGATTACATTGACAGAAATTTAAGAAGCCATAGAGTCTCTTGCCCCAGGTAAATCCCCCCGGCCCAGATGGCTTCACTACTAATTTCTACAACAAATTTAAGGAGATAATTGCTCCTATTCTTTTAGATACCTTTCAGTATATTTATGAACATAGAATATCTGATACCCCTCTGACTTGGGTTATTATAATTGTTATTCCCAAACCTGGCAAAGACCCCCTCTACATTACTAATTATAGACCAATCTCTTTAATTCATGTAGATCTTAAAATTCTAGCAAAAATTCTAGCTTCTAGAGTAGGCCAAGTCTGGGAATCCTTGATAAGTATAGAGCAGGTAGGGTTTGTAAAGGGAAGGTTCTCCTCGGATCATCTTAGGAAAATGGCATACCTCTCCTCTGTGTCCAGGGACTCATCTGTACCGGCAGCACTTGTTTCCCTGGACGCAGAAAACGCTTTTGACAGGGTCTCCTGGGAATATCTCTATATGGTACTAGCTAAATACCATTTTGCAATGGAATTTATACAATGGCTCAAAACACTGTACACTTCCCCATCAGCTCAAATTTACTGTAATGGGATTCTCTCCTCGTCCTTTAAGCTATTTCAAGGAACCCATCAAGGCTGTCCCCTCTCCCCATTCCTTTTTAATTTATATTTAGAACCTCTTATTAGGAAAGTTAAGAATTTGAAAGCTGTATCTGACATAATAATAGGTGAGATGGAATATAAAATCTCTGTGTATGCTGACAACATACTCCTCCATATTTCCAACCCTGTGCAATCAATACCCACTGTTTTCCACATCATTTCCCAATTTGAAGTTATTTCGAATTATAAGTTAAACATTGGGAAAACTGAACTTTTTCCACTCAATAAATACACTGTGAAAGCTGATATAACAAATCTGGGATTACAATGGAACTCCTGTAAATTTAAATATCTAGGGGTTTACTTGCACTCTTCCCCCAACAACATGAAAAAACTTAATTTAGATGATCTAGTCAAAGCTTTAACAGAAGATCTGGGACTTTGGTCAAAATTGCCTCTTTCTATATGGGGGCGTATGAGCATAATAAAAATGAATGTGCTACCTAGAATTTTATATCCTCTACAATTGTTTAATGGGGCTCTTCCAATATCATGGTTCTCCCAGTTACAGAGTATCTTCAACAGGTTTATATGGCAGGAGAAAAAAGTTAGAAGGAGTTATTGTAAACTTACACAATCTAAAATCGATGGAGGACTTCAAGCTCACAATTTTTATATATACTATCTTGCCATTCACCTGACGAGGATTAGATATTGGTTGCAGCCTCCTGTCAGTAATACAGGGTCTATTATTGTCCTTCCTGGGTTAGAATTGAACAGTCTCTCTGTTTTGAAAATAAAATAGACCCCAAGGCCCTACCTTACATTAGTAAAAAGAAACTTCCCGTATCCTTAAAGGAAACACCGTTAAGTTTCTCACTTCAAACACGACATCAATTAATTAATTTTTTCAAAGTGGATGCATATAAGGGCACTGCCCAATCTTTGTTTTCCAATCCTAATCTTTTAATTTCAGGTAAAGTAAGCAAATCCCACCTTTTTTGGCAGGATATGGGAGTTGTTAGTGTGAACCGGTTGGTTCATGATAAAAAGCTTCTCTCCTATAATGAGGCTAGTCATCTTTTTAGCTGGCCCACTAGACATGTTTTCAAATATCTTCAGATATCCCACATGTTGATACAACATTTTGGTCCAGGAGAATGGAACTGTTCCTTTACCCTCTTCTCACATCATATCCTCCGCATATAAATTTCTTTTTACAAAAGTTGCTACCTTGGAGGGTAAGAGGGTTTATTGGTGGGACAATAACCTATACCCAACTTCCTCTCTCAGGAACTGGTCCAACATTTGGAAGAACCTATACAAATATATTAAGTGGGATAGATATAGATTGATGCAATTTTACATTAACCATGATTTATTCTATACCCCTCTTAAACTACATCAAATGGGTAGGGTAGCATCCGATCAATGTCCTAGGTGCCATCAGGGTCCAGCAGATCTGCTTCATATGCTCTGGGCTTGTAGATAAAATTATCCCCTTTTGGCGCAATATTCAAACACACCTTGACCCACTTTTAACACTATCAAGAAAATACAAAGTCACACATGCCCCCACAATGCAAAGCATCATGGGCTGCATATGCAAATCACCACAGAATGTTATGCTGGTCCAACTTTAAGCAGAATTGCATGGTGCCGAAAGGCCTCTCACACAGTTTGCAAAGGGTGCTAACAGAAGACATAGACACGTGTTTCATCCTACCAGGACTCATCAGTATGCCTCGTCTGTTTAACACCCCAGTGGACTGGACCAGCTACCCCAAGGCAGTGTAAGCTAGGATATATTGTGGTGAACCCATTAAAATAAAAACCATTTAAAGACAAAGAACCTCTGTGCGTAAACACTGAGGCAAGGGTTACCTAAAGGGCATTTGGCAAGCCAAGTTTCAAGAAAATACAAAGTCACACATGCCCCACAATGCAAAGCATCATGGGCTGCATATGCAAATCACCACAGAATGTTATGCTGGTCCAACTTTAAGCAGAATTGCATGGTGCCGAAAGGCTCTCTCACACAGTTTGCAAAGGGTGCTAACAGAAGACATAGACACGTGTGTTTATCCCTACCAGGACTCATCAGTATGCCTCGCCTGTTTAACACCCCAGTGGACTGGACCAGCTACCCCTAAGGCAGTGTGCCAGGGATATATTGTGGTGAACCCATTAAAATAAAAAACATTTAAAGACAAAGAACCCCAAGTGGTAAACACTGAGGCAAGGGTTACCCTAAAGGGCATTTGGCTGGGAAGCCAAGTTTCAAGAAAATACAAAGTCACACATGCCCCCACAATGCAAAGCATCATGGGCTGCATATGCAATCACCACAGAATGTTATGCTGGTCCAACTTTAAGCAGAATTGCATGGTGCCGAAAGGCCTCTCACACAGTTTGCAAAGGTGCTAACAGAAGACATAGACACGTGTTTCATCCTACCAGGACTCATCAGTATGCCTCGTCTGTTTAACACCCCAGTGGACTGGACCAGCTACCCCTAAGGCAGTGTGCCAGGGATATATTGTAGAACCCATTAAAATAAAAACCATTTAAAGACAAAGAACCTCTGTGCAACACTGAGGCAAGGGTTACCCCTAAAGGCATTTGGCTGGGAGCCAAGTTTCAAGAAATACAAAGTCACACATGCCCCCACAATGCAAAGCATCATGGCTGCATATGCAAATCACCACAGAATGTTATGTTGGTCCAACTTTTAAGCAGAATTGCATGGTGCCGAAAGGCCTCACACAGTTTGCAAAGGGTGCTAACAGAAGACATAGACATGGTTTCATCCTACCAGGACTCATCAGTATGCCTCGCCTGTTTAACACCCCTAGTGGACTGGACCAGCTACCCTTAGGCAGTGTGCTAGGATATATTGTGGTGAACCCATTAAATAAAAACCATTTAAAAGACAAAGAACCTCTGTGCGTAAACACTGAGGCAAGGTTACTTTGTATTTTCTTGAAACTTGGCTTCCCAGCCAAATGCCCTTTGGGGTAACCCTTGCCTCAGTGTTTACGCACAGAGGTTCTTTGTCTTTTAACACTATCAGATTACTTCAAATCAGAAATTTGTATTTTAGGAGAATACACTGGTTTACAAGGGCATTGACAGAGGGCACACATGGCCCTAATATAATGCTGTGCTAAGAAAGTCATCTTGAGACATTGGTAGGAATCAAGCACTCCTACATATATGGAATGGTATAAAGATATTATGTTTGCCTTACATGTGGAATTCATCATTGCTGGGGTTTATAATAGAGTGGAGAAGTACAAATCAAGATGGGAACCACTGTATTCTCTTTTAGCAATTCAATAGTTTTAAGTTCATTTCTAGTGTGTTTTTTCCTTTATAAGATGTACACAAGTAGTATGGTATTTGTGTTACAACCACCCTTAAGTGTTTCTATAGTGGCAGACGTGAGGTAGGTGGGGGGGTGGGCAGAGAACAGACAACAATAATAAGGTTTTGAATTTATCATGATATAATCTATATGTATGTGCCTTAACATGATACAGGTGTACCCACTTCTTTTCTTCTTTTTTCTCTTTATATATAGAATGCTTGTATGTACATTTTGTTTTTCGTTGTCTGTTCTGTAGCTTTTGGAGCTGTTGTTGAAGATTTTAAGCTAATAAAGTTTAGTAAATAAAAAAAAGGCATACAGCACCTCAGCCCTCTACACCACTGGGCAGGCTAGAAATAAATTTTTGCTCAAAAAATATATGGTGAAATTTTTTGGCAGACTATCACTGCTGTCTTTGTGTTAAAGGATACCTAAACAACATTTTGACAACAAACTATTCAAAAACCTGACCTCAAGCAGGACTAAAGGAAAGGCTGCTGAATTCGTTAATGCTAAAACTACATTTATATAAGTTACCTAAATGTGGTTCCAAAGCATTTGAAAAACGTAAAATCAGCCTTCCAATTTCAAAAAAACTGCCTTACCTGCTTCTTAAAATGGCCACCAAATGTGTTAAGTGATTACATCATCAGAGCCAAAGTCAGAGAGCTATGTGGCTCTCTATAGTGCTAACTAGTTAATTTTTCCCTTTGTATAGAATAGTTTCACCAAAATAGTCAAAACCATGTGCATTATTTAGATCAATACACATGTTAGGCTATGGTTCTGTTCATTTTGCTTATTTTAGCATGCTGAAATTGAGTTTCAATACAACCAACTTTCTCTTTGGCAAACCACAGTGCAGTACAAATCTTGAATAACCTGGTGGTCTAGGGGTTATGGCAGATCCAGGATGTTTCAATGGGGTGCTGGGAATGTGTGCATACTTGATATGCACTTTTTAACATTTTTATGAAGCCTTTATATTTTCTGCTATTATGCTTTTCTAGTATGTTTTTGACTGAAACTACAAATGCAATCCATATTTTTGAATGTAAACATTTGTACAATCAATAAATCAGACTTCTTCAGCAAAGTGAAATGCAGCAGTAGCAAACAAGTACTTTACAATGGGAAGGGGGTTACAGCTGCACCCTTCACCACCCCATAGATTCATCACTTGTTTGTAGCAAAGTTCTTCTGTAGTCCAATGCCAGAGTTCATACTTTCTTGGAAATCAAAAATATGCTTGTCTTTTCTTATCTTCTTTTTCTATGGGAAATAATGATAAGAAGAATCAGTATTTATATAGTGCTTTTCATACACATTGTATCCCAAAATGCCTTACAACAATGCTAGACTGGTAGTGAAGTGACTGAATGTGTAGTGGCAGCCAATTCACACATTAATTCCCACACATAGCCTTGGACAATTGCACTAACTGGTTTTATGGGAAGAGGAATGTTAGCCAGGACAACAGGGTCAGGTAGTGATCATGGTGCTGGCAGCCCCACATTTTGTTTCTCACAGTGATCTGCTCAAATTTCCCCCCTTCTGTCTTCCCCTTCCCTGAATATAGCAGTATTTTGCAAAAGTGGCCTTCTCAGTCCCCCTCTGGTATTCATTCTTCACTACTCCTCCTCATACCAAAAACTGGTGAGCTCATCACCATTGTGCATCATGAATGCAAGTAGTACAGTCCCCAGGTTTTTTGACATATCAAAAATAAACACCTTTCCAGTAAGTCAGGCTGATAGCAACAGGGAACAAAAGGGAATTATAGGCTTTCCTATCCTTAAAAGATCTAGGCTACCTTTGATTAGGCACTATTAAATGAAGGATGTGCACATCATTATGCACATAATTTAATAGTGCCTAATCAAAGGTGGATTAGATCTTATATGGGTAGGAATGCTTATGTTTCCTCTTGTGCCCTGCTGCTATCAGCTTGGCTTGCCAGAAGATCATGTTTATTATTAATATGTAACAATGACATAGGGGACTGTACTAACCACATTCATGATGCAGAACGGTAGTGAGCTCACCAGTTTTTGGTGTGGGAGCAGAATAGAAGAAGGAATGCCAGAGAGGGACTGAAGAGGCCATTCCAGTAGGGTACAGCTAAATTTGTTTATGGGGAAGATAGGAAGGGGGATGTTTAGCAGATTATTGTGAGATCTCTCTCAGGACAGGGTGGGTACCCCAGGACTGGAAGGTGGTGCATATAGTGCCTATCCACAAGGGGGGATCAAGGGAGGTGGGAACTACAGGTCTGACAGCCTGACATCGGTGGTGGGCAAGGTGATGGAGGGCATTGTCAAGGAGAGGCTGAGGGGGACCTGGAAAAGTCAGGGTGCCTGGACGATAGACAGCATGGATTCATCCTGGGGAAATCATGTCAGACAAACCTTGTGGAGTTCTATGACTGGGTGACGAGTGCCTTGGACCTGGGTAGACCAGTGGACATCCTCTTTCTAGACTTCAGCAAGGCATTTGACTCTGTTCCTCACATGGACCTGTTGGATAAGCTGGGAGAAATGGGGGTGGGGAACCAGATGATCAGATAGATAGGTAATTGGCTCCAGGACCGGACCCAGAGGGTCATAGTTGGTGGGATAGTCTCATCCCCAAGGAGGGTCATCAGTGGGGTCCCACAGGGATCAGTCCTTGGGACCCTCCTCTTCAACGCCTATGTCTCTGACATAAGGACAGGTATCAGGAGTGAGATGAGTCTCTTTTATGGATGACTCAAAACTGGGGGTGGTGGTGGATGGGGAGGAGGGGTGGTTGGCCCTACAGGGGGCCTGGAAGCTCTGGAAAGATGGTCTAGAAAGTGAAAGCTGAGGTTCAATGCAGGGAAATGCAAGGTACTCCACCTGGGGGCCAGAAACCCGGGCCAAGTGTACACCCTGGGGAGGGAAATGCAACAAGTCTCGATGGCTGAGAGGGACCTGCGGGTGGTGGTGGTGAATGTCAAGATGAACAACTCGGAGACTTGTAGGAGGGCAGCAGCCAAGGCCAACAGGATGCTGGGATGCATCGCTAGGGGGATCAACTCCAGAAGGAGGGAAGTGATACTCCCTCTGTATAACTGCTTGGTGAAGCCGCACCTCGAGTACTGCGTATAGTTTTGGAGGCCACACTTAAAGAGGGACATTAAACTCCTGGAGAGGGTCCAGAGGAGGGCAGCCAAAATGATTTGGGGCTTGGGGGACAAGATCTATGAGGAGAGGCTCTAAGAGCTAAATATGTACACATTGGAAGAGAGAAGGGACCAGGGGGACATGATAGAGGTCTTCAGGTACATGAAGGGGCAAATAGGGGAGGAACAGTCAGGGTGCTTAGAAGGAAGGAGGAGGGGGCCACTAGAGGGCATGGGTGGAAGCTGGAGGGGGAAGATTCAGGGGAGAAAGAAGGAGGTGCTACTTCACTGAGAGGGTGGTGGAGCCATGGAATGTGCTGCCTAGGGGGCTGGTGGAGGCAGAGACGGTGGAGGGGTTCAAGAGGGGGTGGGACAGGTACAGGGGAAGAGTTCTGGAAGCAAAATCCAATGCAGCAAGAATATCTGGAACTGGGAAGGGAGAAGCCAGAGAAGGCGAGGAGGGCAGCAAGGTCAGCTCCCAGGGTGGGGGCTGACCAAATGAGCAGACTCGAAAGACCGTTAGGCCTATTCTGGTGGCATTTTAGTATGTTAGCATCTGAAATGTAGGGCTGCCAGCACCATGATCACTACCTGACTGTGAATGAGAGCAGTCAGTGATTACAAATACTCAGAGTGGCAGGGCTGCACTTAAAGTGTTACTTGAATTCAGTGTAGGGGAGATTACCCTCAGGTGGGGGGGGGGATGTTGACGTTTATTAGGACAGTATTGAGGGAGCTGTGTATAGATCATTGAAGATTTAAAAGGGTGGTAGCCAACCAGCTCACATTGTGGAGTAGGGCACTAAAAAGTACTGGAGAAAATTTGCACAGAACTGTCCTGCAGGGTTCTGCAGGTCACAGGTAAAGGAGTAGACTGACACTGGATGTCTGGTGGATTCACTCAAAGCATTAGTATTCCCCTCCTGCTGATAATATTGTTATCCACAGTAAGTGCAGCCCTTATGAGGGCAGGAACAGCAGTTTTTCTGGTGAGTCCTGAGGCTTATTGCTTGGCCCTCCACTAAGACCCAATTGTTGGTTAATGACGTGGGACAAAAACACAACAGGGGAACTGTACATACGGCCTTCACTGTGCAGAAGGGTGGTGATCCACTCAATGTTTACTGCGGGAGCAGAAGTCAAACATTGAAAAAGTGGACTTCAGTGTGATTTGGGAGGTATTTATTAACAGTTCCAGCTGATGATCCGTATTGGTGTAGGTATGCACAACTCTCTGAGGTATACAATTACAGTCTGAAGTGTGATAATTCTCTTCATGAGACCACAAGCTCATATGCAGCCCCAGGCAGTACTAAGGACATGGTATGGATGGTGGGGTGTTCAACAGAAGCCAGGCTAGGTGCAGGGGGTTCACTATGAAAAAGAATCCAAGAGAAGCTTTTTTCATGGATTAACAAGAATGCATGAGCTTTGGAATTGAACCAGACCAGTACTTCGCTATGTGACCCTGAGCAAGTCACTCAACTTCCTTGTGCTGCCAGACCACATCCATAAATAAGGTTTCAGCATAGTGTGTCTCTCTCTCTCCTGATTAAAAAAAAAAAAAAATTCAGGGAGTCACATAACCACTAGATCATTAGGTATTTGAAGTGTTGTACTGTTCTGCAGTTTGCCAAAGAGAAAGTCAGCTAGATTGCAAAACATTTTCAGCAAGTTAAAGTAAATAAAATGAACAAAACCATATCCTAACACATGTAATGATCAAAATAATCCACATGTTAACACATGGTGTTGATCATTCTGGTAAAACAATTAAAAACAAAGAGGAAAAGAAGAACTAGTTAGCCTATCGGAATCTATATTAGTCTCTGGCTCGGGTTCCAATGATGTCATCATGACTCATCACTTAAAACAGTTGGCAGACATTTTAGGGAGAAGGCAAGGCTGTTATTTGTAAGTAAAAGGCTGATGGCTGATGTTTACATTATTCAAAAGCTATGAAACTGCATTTATGTTATTTACATAAATGCAGTTTTAGTATAAATGTAAACAGTAGCTTTTACTTTACCTTGCAATGAAGCCAGGGTTTGGAGTTTGCGGTCTTAGAACTGCTTGTTTAGGTACCCTTTAAGTGTGAGTATGTGTGTGCAGGAGGAGGTACTGAACCAAGGCGTGGGGTGGTTATTACTGTGACTGTATCAAGGAAAAGTTTGAGGAGGGTGATCTAATGAGTCAGCAGTTGCGTGCCACTCTCATACAGTATGTGGTGGATCCTGGATTAGAGCAAGTCCAAGCTAGCAATGCATGACTAGAAGTGCTGCAGGCTACAGCATTTTCTGGTCGGAGAGAGGGCGGCCTCATTGCAGCTCTTGTAGTAATTCCTGTGGAGGCCAAGGAATTGTTGCAGATGTATGCATCCACTCCCTCCTCCACAGGAGCTCTGAGGACATCGGAGCTTACTGGGATCACTGTGAAGGAGACAAGAGCAACTCTGTGAGGCCGTCACTTTTGTATTTTATTTGGTAAACCTTTTTTGATGTAGTCTTTCCTATCACTGACCTTCAGGGGAGCAAACAGCCCCAGGCACTCACTCAATTATTTATTTTTCAGGGAGCAGCTCTCCAACCAACCCTATTATTAAACATTGTTTTTATTTACAGGGACAGGAGGGGGTCCTACTCCAGATGAACATAGTGGGAACAAAAGGTCCTGATTACATAATGTGGTGTAAATAATTTATTTTTGGTATAATTTTTTTTTATTTTACCTGGCTGATCCTGCAACCATCCCCCACCTGCCACCCCAGTAACAAAACATGCCAAACACTGTATGACTAACATCCTAGAGGGGTTCAGCCACATGGAACACTTACTGCCTGCACTAAGGTGAGGCTATAAAGAGGGATATAGTATTTCAAAACACTGTCAGTGTTCAGAGCTGGCAACCCCTTCCCTTTAATTTAGTCTTCAAGTTGGGTGAGTGTCAGGGAGGAAAAAGGCTTAGCAACATACAGCTCTAACATTTTTGACCAATAATTATAGTGAATTACAGAATTTTTCATTAGCTGCATAACTGTATTTTTTATTTGCCAAATTGGCTTTTCATTAGCAACTGGCTGCTGCGGCTATCCTTAGTGCTCACTCAGGCAAGTCAGAGCAGGGAATGAGCAGAGACCTGAAAAATGTCAAGGAGTAGTCAAGGGTATGGCAGCTGGGTTGTAATGTGAGTAATGCACTTAGGGCACAGAAACCAAGGGCAGAGTATAAAATGGGTGGAGTGGTGTTAACAGCCAACAATCAGGAAACGGACCTGGGAGTAATCATATCTCATGATGTAAAGGTGGTCAGGCAGTGCAACAAGGCAGTTGGGAGGGCAAGTGGGATGCTGGGGTACACTGGGGAGGGTATCACCAGCAGAAAAAGGGAGGTGGTGTTGCCCCTGTATAGTTTGCTGGTAGGACCCCACCTAGAGTACTGTGTCCATTTCTGGACACATCTCTGGAATGACATAGACAGAGTGGAGGTGGTCCAGAGGAGGGCAACCAAAATGGTGCAAGGTCTGCATCAAAAGACCTATGAGGAGAGACTAAAGGACCTCAATACGTACACCCTGGAAGATAGGAGAGAGGGGGATATGACAGAGAATTCTATACACCACATGGGGGGTAAATAAGGTACAGGAAGCAAGTATTTTTCAGAAAAAAAGTAGTTTAAGAACAAGAAGACATACTATGAAGCTGAAGGGGGTAGTTTCAGGAGAGATGTGAGAAAGTACTTCTTCACAGACAGATGGATTCCTGAAACTGACTTCCAATAGAGGTGGTGGGGGTAAAACCAGTGGCAAGATTCAAGAATGCATGGGATAGGCATAAGGGAATATTAGTGGAAAGAAAGTGGGGGGAGGAAGAATAAGCTGGAGATCAATTAGGGTCTGCAATGATGCTGTAGGTAGGAAAAAATGGGCAGACTGGGTGAGTCAAGCGATCCTTATCTGTTATCAAATTCTGTGTTTCTATGTCCAGGAACCCCAGGTTATAGGGCTTCCCGTGCAAATCTTGCACCATTTTAGTTGCCATTCTCTGGGCTGCCTCCATACTGCCTATGTCCTTTCTGAGGTGCAGTTTCCAAAACTGGACACAGTACTGCAGGTGGGGTAGCACCAGCAAGCAATTCAGCGGCAACACCACCTCCTTTCCTCCTGCTAGAGAAACTCCTCCCTATGCACACCAGCATCCCACTAACCCTGCCCACTGCCCTGCCACCTTGTGGTCCTCTGTTATGTTAACCCAAAGGTTGCTTTCCTGTCCTGTGTATGTCAATACCTCCCATACCATCCTCTACTCAGCACTGCAGTTCCTATGCCCTAGGCATATGATTTTGCACTTGGTGGCATTGAACCCAACTGGTATGTCCTTGACCAATCCTCAAGTTTCCCAATATCCCTACACACTTTTTCCCTCCCCCCGAATGTCCACCTAATTACAGATGTAACCCCCCATGTGTGGGGGCTTAACTTGCTGTCCTCCCCACTGCCTCAACGCCACCATTCCAGGGTTCTGTGAGCCCCCCTGAGTCTCTGACTGGCCTCTGCTATGTTTTATTTTATGAAAAGGGGCTGGAGGAGCAAAGATACAGATCCGCTGCACTGGTTGCACCTCAAATGTGCGAGTGGTGGTCTGTACGTGCACAGTGGCGCACTTTCATTTTTGGCCCACTGTAGCACCAAAACAAAAGCTCCCTTTGTGCTCCTGGACACTGAATCTTCTAATTATGGTCCGTAGACACAAAGGAGACACTTGAGAAGCCACAAAAGTGTTTATTTCAAGAGCACTAATTAGCTCTAAGAAGTCTCATAAACATTAATGAAGGCTCTATAGAGATTAATGAGAGCCTATCTGCTGCCTGGGGACTGCAATTATCGTCAACAGGCAGGGGAGACTGTTTAAAATATAAAACTCTGCAATCGGGTAATTGGGCAAAAGGGCACTAAAGGACTGGGGGACATGAATAAAAGCATATATTTTGTTGGTAATGCATATAAACTACACTGACCTGTTTATTACAGCTGCCATTTTAGCCACCTTAAACCCCTGCCACAGCTTATGAGACTGAGTCCAGGAGCTCAAAGGGGCTGTTGCTTTGGCTTCTGGGAGAAAGAGAGGACTGTCTTTTGCCACCAAAACAGACAGCCAAACAGGCATCAAGTGAACATTCTAAAGACTAAATTGCCTGACTGACAGCCTGATTGACCAACTGGGATCTTGATCTGATCTCCTGAAACTTGGTGGGGAAGGGGGGGGGTAAATCCATTCTGTCAGTTGTCATCCGGGACCCTGTAGAGTGAGAGCTGTGTGTGTGTTTGTGCTCTGAGGAGAGTTTGAAGGTTTACCTGGGGCTTCCACAGCCAACACCCAGGGAAAACCTGATCAGTTTCCAATATATGGAAAGCCAGCTGGAAGTGAAAAAGCTGTTTTGTGTTTGGAGCCTGCAGGTTCGGGGCAAGATGGTGGCGTAGCGTGAGCTGCTTGAGCCTCTGATCAGAGCCTCTCATTTGTTTTGCTTTGTGTTTATTTTACTTCATTGCTTTGAGGTGTTTTAAGAGTTTTAGAGTAGTTAGGGGTGTAAAATGAGGTAGTTTAGTTTAAGGAGCATATTTTTATGGGTTTTTTGCTCGCTTTGGTCTGCTACTCATTTTCCGATAAACATTAACATCGCACGACATTGTTGGCTGAGCACTTGCTGGCAGTTTCATTTTTTATGGCATCAAACTGTTCAGTTACATAAAAACATAGAATTTGATGGCAGATAAGGACCACTTGGCCCACCCAGTCTGCCCATTTCCCTACCTATTGGATAAGCTGCAGATTCTAGTTAACCAACAGCCTACTTCCTGCAACCCCCCACTATAATTGCCTTATGTCTGTCCCTTGCATGTTTGAATTCTCCCACTGTTTTAGACCCCACAACCTCTCCAGAAAGGCGGTTTCATGCAACCACCACTCTCTCCGTGAAATAGAATTTCCTCACATTACCCCTGAGCCATCCCCTCTCCAACTTTAAATTGTGCCCCCTTGTTCTTACACATCTCTTTTTCTGAAAGATGCTACCCTCCTGGACTTTGTTGATTCCCTTGAGGTACTTAAAAGTGTCTATCATGTCCCACCTGTCCCTCCTTTCATCCCAGTATCCCCCTGGCTCTCCTTACTAACTTTTCACATTGCTTACCCACCTTTAGGTCATCTGATATGACTACAACCAGATCCCTTTCCATTATTGTTGTAGTTAGTACCTCCCCTGCTATTGTGTACTCTTCTCCTGGATTTTTATTTGCCAGGTGCGTTACTTTACACTTCTTTGCATTGAATCTAAGTTGCCATATGTCTGACCATTCCTCCAACCTTGCCAAGTCCCTTCTCATCCTTTCTACCCCACCTTGTGTATCAACTCTGTTACAGATCTTTGTGTCATCTGCAAAGAGGCATACCTTTCCTTCCAGACCCTCTGCAATGCCACCTATAAAGACTTTAAAGAGGACTGGACCCAGTACTGAGCCCTGAGGTACTACACTAGTAACCCCCTTTTCTTCAGAATGTATTCCATTCACTATTACCTTCTGTGCCCTGTTGTGCAGCCAGTTTGCTACCCAGGCTACCACCCTGGGACCCACTCCCAGGTTGGCTAACTTGATTATTAATCTTTTGTGTGGGACTGTGTCAAATGCCTTGCTATAGTCTAGGTAGGCCACATCCACAGCCCCTCCCTGGTCTACTACTTTGGTCACCCAGTCAAAGAAATCGATTAGATTCATCTGACATGACCTTCCTGCTGTGAATCCATGCTGCTTTGGGTCCTGTGCCCTGCTGGCCTCTAGGTACTCAGCAATTCTTTCTTTCAGAAGTGATTCCATCATTTTCCCCACCACTGAGGTCAAACTAACAGGTCTGTAGTTTCTTGCTTCTGCCTTGCTCCCACTTTTGTGAAGGGGAATCACATCTGCTCTCCTCCAATCCTCAGGTACCACCCCTTCTTCCCACAATTTGTTAAAAAGTGTGGTTAGTGGTGTCACTAGGCCCTCCCTTAGTTCTTTTAGGATTCTAGGGTGAATCCCGTCAGGCCCCATTGTTCTGTCCACCTTGAGTTTTAGGAGTTCTTTCAGTACTCTTCTGTAAATGGACTGGCATCAACCCCACTATCCAGAGTGCTTCTACTGTTTTTTTTAGGTAACTCCTCCTCCTCCTCTTCTTCTTTTGTGAATACTGAGCAAAAGTATTCATTCAGTATCTCTGCCTTTTCATTGTCTCCCTCTGCCCACCTCCCCTCTCCTTTATTAATCTTCACTATCTCTCCCTCAACCTTTCTATGCTCCCTAATGTACCTATAAAAGGTTTTATCCCCCTTCTTAACTGAGTTGGCTGTCTTTTCCTCGGTTTGGGCCGTTGCTTTTCTGACTACCTTCCCCACTTCTTTCTGCTTTAATTGATACAGTTCCCTGTCGTGCTCCATCTGGGATTACTTATACCTTTTCAATGCAGCCTTTTTCTCCTTAACCTTCCCTGACACCTCTTTTGAGAACCATAGTGTTTTTTTATTCCGCTTTGTTTTCTTTATTTGTTTCACACAAAGGCTTGTTGCCTCCATGATGGCAGTTTTGATTTTTCTCCATTGTTCTTCCACCCCTCCTTTCTGGCCATTTGCTAATGCATTCCTCAGGTATTCCCCCATTATGCCAAAGTCAGCCCTTCTAAAGTCCAGCATCCTTGTCTTTGTATGGCTTATCTTCATGGTTGTGTTAATTGTGAAGCACACTGTGCAGTGGTCACTTGTTCCCAGATGTCTACTGGCTTCTAAATTTGTGATCCTCTCTCCATTTGAGAGTACCAGGTCTAATATTGCTCCCTCCCAAGTGGGTTCCACCACTAGCTGTCTAAGGCATGCCCCCTGTAGGGCATCGAGAATGACCCTGCTCTTGGATATGGCTGCAGTCCACATCACCCAATTAACATCTGGCATATTCAGGTCCCCCATCAACAGTATCTCCCCTTTTTCAGCCATTTTGAGAATGCCCTCTATCATTTTTTTGTCCATTTCCTCCCCTCGAGACAGTTAATTCGCTGTCATTTTGCATTGCTGTTTGTTGATGCTCTGCATTACATGGTCACAGTTTTTGGTGCTGTGTTTTCTGTTTTGACTCGCTGCCTGAACAGATGGAGGGATTGGTGACTGCTCAAGAGTGCTGCTTGCCTCCAGAGGTCGTGAAGTGCCTGGGTGCTGTGGGTGAGGAGGAGCTCTATGAAGAATTTGACCCATGCTGGTGGAGTTGGAAGCCCTGGAATGATCATTGTCGACGTCGTGGGAGCATGCTGTAAGAGCTGGGCCTTGGACTAATTACCCAGTCTCCCATGTTCTGGGGCTGACAGCAGATTGTTGGTCATTCTAGGGGATGAAGAGGACGGCAACTTGTAATCTGGTAGGCACTTAGCCACGGGTTGTGTGTGGGGTGATGAGGGGGAGCCTTCTGGTGGGTTGGCTCCTTTAGCAGATGTGTGGGGCAGTAGGAGCTATTGCCGCTGGAGGGTGGCTGGGTCTCTGGGGCCCCCATGCTTATGCGGCCCGTTGGAGCTGGATGCCTTGTTAGTCGTCTGTCCCTGGGACAGCAGCCGGCTGTGCTTCCTAATTTCTGGGCCAGAGGCACAGTACTGGGGGTGACAGTCTTTGAAGTACCTGTACAGGAGGGACATTAGTGGGATGTGGATCAGAAGGCAACATGTCCGCTGAGGGTCCTTGAGGGTTTTCCACAGGTGGATGCCACTTTGGTCTCCAGCTGGGGGGGTCCCTGATTTTACTGATATGAGCTCTGGATTACTGGCCCAATGAGGTGTCTTCTGGGTCTGGAGATTGCAGTGTGGGGAGACTGAGAGAACACCTGCTGTGGATGTTAAGATCTTGATGTTTCAACTGTTGATCAATGGACTTGTGGCACATTCTCTTTATCGGGACTGGGCAGCTGTTTAAAGGAGAGAGGAGAGAGGACCTCCATGGACTTTTGTTCTGTTACTATAATTTGCAGTTATTGGAGTGAAATGAATGCAAATTAACTTTGTTGATATGGACTGGTGAGGGTGAGAGCCTCACTGTCCCTGAGACTTTGATTGGGAGTTTGGCATGTGCCTTTATTTTCTTTGAATAGTGAATATTATCGACTATAATCTGGACTTGAATGGACCAAACTGGGCTGGGGGATTTTTAGGAGGGTTTCATTTGTCGTTATGATTTGATTTTTGGGTATTATAATTTGTAGGGTGGTTTGAGTGGGTAGATTATTTGATTCTGGGTATTATTACTTATAGGGTGGCTCTCTGGGTGATTGGAGATTATGTTTTGGCAGGCTGTCCCGGTCAGGCGCTACTCACCGAGTTCCGGGGCCTCCCCCCCCCTTTGACTATCCCCCACTGCCTGCTGACATATATGCTCATTGCCAAACTTTGGGAATTGTCAGTAGGATGTATGGTTGAGGCCAGGACCTCAGGAGGGAGGGAGCTGGGTGGCCAGATTGGGGTATTGGGGAAGAGGAGATGCTCTGGGGTGAAATGGAGATTGGAGAGGGGTCCACCCTGTTTGGTCTTCATACCCAAGGGTTCTACATTGAGTGGGCAGGTAACCCGCTCAACTTCGGAGTCTCATCCAACCCGGGTAGTGTTATGCAATGCCAGATTCATTAAAAACAAGATGGCTGTAATTGCCGATCTTGCTGGATCATCAGGACTGGCATGCATCGCCGAGACTTGGCTAGACGATAATGCTGCCCCTATTTTGGAGTCAGATGTTCCAGCTGGGTTCTCGGTGGTACACAGCCCAAGGTTGGATTATAGGGGCAGAGGTTTAGCCATCTGCTTTAGAATTAAATTGGGCCTGACAGATGTGCCAGTGGGGGAGACCAGATCCTTTGAATGTACCGTGGGCGGAGGTGTGGGGTGCAAAATTCTTCTCGTCTACCATCCACCTGGGGATCAGAAGCAATTTTTTGCAGGATGTCATGGAGTTCATTGTCGATATGGTGTTGAGGTCCCCCAGAGCGATGGTGCTGGGCGACTTCAGTGCCTGGGTCGATGGCAAACTCTCACCTTTTTTGATAGGACTTCCTCCAACTTTTGTATCATTGGGATTCACACAGGTGGTTACCTCTGCAATAAATCAGGCCATTCCTTGGATCTGATCTTCCTACTGGGAATGAAGACCTCTGGTGTGGTGGTGGAACTTGTCGTTTGGTCTGATCATTGCACTGTCAGTTTGAATTTCTGGGCTCCCTCTTACAGTCCTGCCCCTTTGGAGTTGGTCCGGTACTGCCTTTTGAGGGTTGTGGCCCTAAAAGGCCTAATGGCAGTACTAGATCTCTTGGGGCATCCTAATGCAAGCAGGGGTCCAGATGCCCTAGTACAAGTCTATAATAAGGTTGTGGTAGAGGCGCTGGACTCTATCGCTCCTTTCCATGTTCACCACCTTACCCTTCACCTTCAGTCGCCCTGGTTTGATGGGACTTTGAAAGAGATGAGGAGAGAGGGGGGCGAAGGATGGAACATTGCTGGTGGAAATCTGGCCTTGATGCCGACAGACTTAGATTGATGGCCCATTATTCAGACTATCAATCGGCTATCTCCTGTAAGAAGGCAGAGTTCCTGTCTGTGGAGATTACTGTTGCACAGAACTGACCAGCTCAGCTCTTTTGAACTGTGGACAGACTGTGCAATGCAGCCTGACTGCAGGTCTAGAGAGCCTTATCACAAGATAAATGTGATGAATTGTCTCTCTACTTTGCAGATAAGGTTGAAGACATAGATCAGAGATCCGCAGAGCACGTTTCAATGGGCAGTGCAGTGATTGGTGGGAGGCTGCTGAGCCTCGGTTTAGCTGATTGGTTTTTGAACAGCCGACGATCATGGACATCATGAAGAACATCCAGAGTATGCAGCCGACCTGCTGTAGTTTGGACCTCGGCCCAACCCACCTCCTTACGGGGTGCGTTGAGGTCATTGGCCCGGTCCTTGCAGAGATAGTCCGGTGCTCATTAGAGACTGGTGAGTTCCCTGACTCCTTGAAGGAGGCAGTGGCGATTCCCTTACTTAAGAAATCTTCTCTTGACCCAGACTGTCTCATTGACTATAGACCGGTCTCTAACCTGTCCTTTGTTGGTAAGGTTATTAAGAAGGTGGTCGTGCTGCAGCTGGAGGATCACCTCACTATCCATGACATCTACGATCCTCTCCAGTCGGGATTTTGGAAGAGGAATAGCACTGACAGCACCCTGATTCGGGTGCTCAGTGATCTCCTAAAAGTGAGAAATCAGAGGACTCATTCCATCTTAGTCCTCCTGGATCTCTTTGCGGCATTTGACACCATGGATCATGGCATAATACCTGAGCACCTGCGGGCGATCTGTGGACTGTCAGAGATGGTCCTCAGATGGTTTCATTTATTCCTCACTGGCAGGTTTCAGCGAGTAGCATCAGGAATTTATTCCTCTGATGCTTTCTCCCTGCCATGTGGGGTTCCCTAGGGCTCTGTTTAATATACTTTATTACAGTTTTCAATAAGTGTAAGCAGATAACAAATGACATATATATTGCCCATTGTTTGAAACAACAATTAGAAAACGTATATAGTATAACCATACAATTCGTAATCTGTAGCTTACTGAATCCCCCTTCCCTGCCACCCCCTTCCCTTATTCCCCCGTCTGCCACCTGTTTAGTAGGTTAAAACCTTACGTAAAATAGATTATCTAAGCTGCTGGAGCATTGTTGAACTGAATATTCAATCTCCCCCGGCTCATTAGTTACTTATTAGCGAAGTATAGAGAGGCTCCCATCTCTTTACATATTTCCTGGTGTTTTTGGACAATTTAGCGATCATATACTCTGCTTGCAGGGCAAACATTATTTCATGAAACCATTCTAGGTAAGTGGGGACAGCAGTGTCCTTCCACCTCTTAATATAACATTTTTCACACATGCCGATATCAAGGCCATATGGGCTCTCTGGTTGCCCCCAGGTATTAATGTGTATTCTCCAATTAGACATATTTCAATTCGGAAAAAACCTGTCAAAGCCAATAGGGGATTTAGCCTGCTCTCTATACTTCACCAGAAGGTAATTATTTTCTCACATGACCATAGCATATGAATCATATCAGCAGCCTCCTGTTGACATCTAGGACAACAACTGTTATGCAGGAGACCAAATCGATGTAATTTGAGTGGGGAGTAATATAAGTTATGAATTATATGAAATTGCATATATCTATATTTATCCCATTTAATATACTTATATAGGTGTGCCCAAACAAGAGACCAGTCTGTAGGACTGGTGAGGGTCCGGGAGATCTTGTTCCATTAAGTATAACAGTGGTTGTCCGTTGTTTCCATCGTTGATCTAAGAAAATTGTATGAAAATGATATTACATGTGAGAGAGGGATGGTATCTAAATATGGAGTTAGCTTCTTAGAAGAAGAGTCATGCCATCCCTTTGCCCCAAAATGCTGCCTTAATGAATGTGCTAGTTGCAAATATATAAAAATTGTGGTTTCCTCTCAGTGAAACCGAGAGCAGCCTTCCTAGAAAGAGATCATCCTCTGATTAGAAAATAACTGTTCCACCCTCTCCACACCTATCTGGGGCCAGAATATCTGGGCTTTTATTGGTTTGCCAGTGATTTGGAAGTTGGGATTACTGAATATGGGCTGGGCTATATCCTTCACTCTATCTGTTTCAAGGAAGGCGTTAAGTTGTTGCTGAGTCCGAACCAAAGAGAATAAAGGGGTGTCTCACAGGGTTTTGGGAAATTTTCTTAATGGGATAAATGGTAGGGCCTCTGATTTCCACCCTGTGTCCCGACAAAGGTCTTGCTCTATCCTGATCCAAGAAGGTTAGTGACAATTATCTTGACTGCTCTATAACCAGTATCAGACTCGAGTCAAGTGTATTGCTAGGTAATAGATATAGAAGTTGGGGACCTGTAAGCCACCCTCTGATTTTCTCATTGTGAGTTTTAGATAACTTTTCCTCGCCTTTTTGTTTTGCCACATAAATTTGCTCAAAATACCATGCAACTGAGCAAACCATAATAAGTATGGTAATGTTAGGTTCAACATTTGAAGTGGGTATAGTAGCCGTGGCAATACATTCATTTTAATAACATTCACTCACCCCCAAGGAGTTAACGGTAATTTAGACCACCGTTTAAAATCCTCTGTCAGGTTATGAACCAGATTGTCTAGGTTAAGTTGTTGCATGACTTTTGGGGAGGGGTGAATGTAAATACCAAGGTATTTCATCTTGCTCGGACTCCATTGTATCCCCAAGTGTGTCACCTCGGCTTTCATTGTATATTTATTTAGGGGAAGAATTTCAGTTTTGTCCCGATTTAACTTATAATTTGAGAAGGCTTCAAATTGTGTTATAATTTGGAATACCTTGGAAAGCGAATGCCCAAGATCAGTAACATGTAGCAACAGGTCATCTGCATAAGCTGAGACCTTATATTCATGATGACCTACTCGTATACCCCTGATCATCGTAGAAAGATTAATCTTTCTAATAAGAGGTTCTAAATATAAGTTAAATAAGTAAGGTGACAGGGGGCAGCCTTGCCGTGTGCCTTGTGTCAGGGTGAATGGGCAAGACATAACGCCGTTACATTGTATTCTGGCTGATGGAGTAGTGTATAGTATCTTAATCCATTTTATAAATTCCTCTGGTATTCAGTATCAGGGAAGTAAAAGAAAAAGGTATTCCCATGATACTCTATCGAACGCCTTCTCCGCATCCAGAGACACCAAGGCGGCGGAAATGTCCAGGTCCCTGGACGCCGAGAGGAGATATGCCAGTTTCCTAAGATGATCTGAGGAGAGTCTATTTTTAACGAAGCCTACTTGTTCAGGGCTGATAAGATGTTCCCACACCTGGGCAAGTCTTGATGAGAGAATTTTGCCTAAAATCTTAAAATCTACATTAATAAGGGAAATTGGTCTGTAGTTGGACATTCTGAGAGGGTCTCTTTTAGGTTTTGGGATAAGAACTATAGTGGCCGACGATAATGAAGAGTCTGACAGACCATTTTGAAATAGATAATTAAGTGTATCTAGTAATATGGGTGCTATGGTGTCCTTTAAGGCCTTGTAAAAATTGGTTGTGAAGCCATCCGGCCCAGGTGACTTGTCACTTTCGAGAGAATCTATGGCCTCACAGACTTCGAATATTACAATAGGGCATTTTAATAAGACTACTTGTGAGTTGGATAAGACAGGGAGTGTAATTCCTTGAAGAAATGAGTCCATCTGACATAAGGGATGATGATTGGGGGGGCTGTGTAAAGCTGCTGGTAGTATTCTTGAAAGGCATTTACAATGTTTAAAGGCGAGTTAAGAAGAGTACCTGAAAGGGAGTAAACTGATGGAATTATTCTCTCGGCTAACTGGGTGCGTAATCATAGAGCTAATAATTTGCCCGCTTTCTCACCTTGATCAAAATATTTGATCTTTGAGCGTGTAATCATAAGCTCCGCTTTTTCGGTGAGTAGCTTATTATATTGAGCTCAAAGAGATTCCAGTTTAACCCAGTCATCATCTGCGGAAATTGGGGAGAGGGACTTTTCTAATTCGGAGATCTGACGTATCTTTAAAGATATTTCTGCATTCCTTTGCTTGTTACGTATGGTTGATAGGCAGATTATTTCACCTCTCAGGGCGCATTTGAGGGAGCCCCACAGAATGTCTTTCTTGGACACGGAGGTGGCATTGTTCTCCATATACATATGGATAAAATCTCGTAATGCTTCAATAAGTTTATCCGAGTTTAGGAAATGGTTATTAAATCTCCAGGTTCGTTCTCTATGAATATTTTGGAAAAAGTTAACTTGGAGGTAAACCAAGTGGTGATCTGAAATAGTCTGAGATGAGTATTGTACTGCAGTGACCCCTGAGTTGCAGTCTGCAGATAAGATAAAATAATCTATTCAGGAATAAGTATTATGGAGTGTGGAATGAAAAGAGTATTCTCTCTCCTCTGGATTCGCAGTCCTCCAGGGATCTATTAGTCCCAAGGAGGAACTTAATTCATGTAGAGCTCTCTGACTGGGAGATAAACGTGGCCTGGTGGGCCCCGATCTATCTAATGTGTTTGAGAGCACTGTATTCCAGTCACCCCCAAGTACAGTTGGCAGTTTGGTCCAAGGGGCCAATATGGTCATAATGGAAGTGAAGAATTGTGGAGTCGTCTGAGTTCGGGCCATAAACCGAGCCCATTATAACTTCTGTATGAATCAACAGGCCCCTCACTATGACATATCTACCTTCAGGATCTACTATAGATTGCAGTAATTGAAAGGGCACCCTACGGGCTATGAGAATGGCTACACCACCTCTCTTAGTTTCTTTGCCCGCAGCATATACTTGCCCTACCCAATTTCTATGAAAGTAGCATGAGTTTATAGATTTAAGATGTGTCTCTTGGAGGAAGGCTATGTCAATCTGTAAGTTTTTAAGATGAACTAGAATTTTGGAGCGTTTAGCGGGGGAGTGTGCTCCTTTAATATTCCAAGATCCATATCTAATTCCCACTATGGATCTTGATTAGGATTGAATAGTAATTAGCCAGATAAATTTACTAAGACAGTAGTGGTATATTAAATCAATGTACCGGTCCCTGGTGACAGACAGCCCCAACCCCCATGTTTTACCCCACCTCCCCCCTCCCTGTACCCCCCATATAACATAAGAAACTAAGTTTAAATGGTAGTAACATGGATATATCATCCGTTCCCAAAATCGTAATAATGTAAACATGTCCAGTAATATAGATCAAAATCACTAGTCTCATCAACCCGCTGAAGACAAAATTACTATGTGCTAGGTATAAGACATCCATATGCCATATATAAACATAGTTGCAACAAATAACCACACCATGGGTTAGATTTGACTGTGATATCATTCCCTACACGTCTGTAGCACATAATGCGCTGTCATTGTGCCAGTTGCTGACTGTCCACTCCCCCCGCGAACACTGGTCCCCCGCTTTAAGAAGCTAGTTTAGCTATCAAATCCATCCTGAACCCTTTGTTGTATAAATAAACCAACATAGTTTGGTGAACTTAAATGCAGGCGTTAATTGGGTATGAAGTTTTATAACCCAACCATTACACATGGTATGTAATACCACCTGCACCGGTATGACCCCTAGTTATGTTGGCTCACCATAACAGAAGCGTAATACCCATTGGCTGAAGTAAATCCCCTGAAAAAAAAAAAAAAAACACCCCTCCCAGGGTGCCTTCCCCATTTAGTCTTGGGCTTTCTATGCATAAATAGACATGGGGTGAATAAACTCAACAAGAGGAAATTCTTTCCCCCTTAAAACAGCCTCAGATCCAATTTTATCAAATAAGAAAAAAATGAGAGACTGGAGAGTATCAAAAGAAATATTGCGATTACAGCCTTCCCTGACAAAAGTAAAAGTCCGTCTTGCACTCAGACCAAGGCTCCATAAAGTTAAATGAGAAAACAGAGTACCAACGTGGGTTGAACATTCATTTGAGGCGCAGCATCTTCTTGAAGTTAAGTGCGAGAAGCAGGGCAGGAAGTTCAAGTCCTGCTGCGCTCCCCTGTGTATGATTTGGCTTTAGCTTCCCGCATGTCCTGGTGTTGTTGGTATTTCCACATTCCATCCCAAAGCAGACTTTCGGTTTTTCTAATAGGGCTTTAGTACTTTGCAAACACTAATCTGCAGCACGCCTTGATGGGGTTGAGAAGATCTATCTATTCCTCTTGTACGGTACTCGCTCCCGATCTCATCATAGCCCGACCAAACTGTAATATCTCCATGAAGCCCTCTTAACCAGCCGAAATCTGTGCTTGGAAGAGGAAATTAAAATAAAACCTGATTTGCACATTGAAAAACCATTGCTCAAATTCTGATCTCTAACAGGATTGCAAAATATAACCAAGACTAATGTATGAATTAATATTTTTAGATGGAGCCACAAGTTAAAGACGCAAATTCAGCGGGCTTGCTTTCCAGTGCTTAGAATATGACTGGGGTGAGGGTTCAAAACCTACTATGTGATGAATTACATCGTCATTCGTAAAGTCCTTAGGTAGTAATCTGTCTATAACCATTGATAGTCCAGGACACAAACCATATCCTCGGCTAATGTGGGTTTCAATGGGCCACGAAGAGATCAGGCAGGAGGGATTGCAGGGCTGGAAGTGCTTGCAGGGCACCTTCAAAATTATGCCAGGAGCCAGCTACATTTACAGAGAGATGTGATGGATAAATAACTCTGAATCGGATCCCGGCTGCAATTAATTTCGTGACTATTGAATGATATTCTGCTCGTCTCTGTCTGATGGTGGCTGGTAGGTATTGCGTGAAACGAAGTTGCCGACCTTCCCACAACACTTGATGCGATTCCTTGGTCTGCTTCAGTGCATGCCATTTGTCTTGGTAGTTCAAAAACTTTATAATAAGTGGTCGAGGAGGTTTTCCCCACTTTGGGTTTGGGGCGCAAAGAGCGGTGCGCTCGCTCAATAACATATGTAGAATTGTTAGGAGATGGTCCGGTGACTTTAACTAGTAGTTTTTGTATGAAAGTGATGGGCATTGCACCTTCCACATCCTCTGGCAGACCAATTATAAGAATGTCATTTCGTCTGCTTCTGCCCTCTAGGTCTTCCAGCTTAGAATCTATTTTCTGCTGTTTCACTTTGATATTTACTATATCATTTTCAGTCACCGTTACCCGCTTCTCTATAGATGTTATGCGAGCCAGGTTATCTGATATGGCTCTTTTAGTTTTTGCCAGGTGGCCCCTGAGTGATTTTAGCTCCGCGGTCAGTTCTTGCAGAGCGGATTTAAAAGGTTGCAGCTCTTCGATAAACCGTTTTTCAGTTAGTGGAGCATTTGATTGCGTATTGGTGGGACCGCTAACAGGCTTCTGCATAGTCCCTGGCTGGGATTTCGTTCTCTTCGATCCTTTTTCCGGCGTAGACAGAGGTGTGTGAAGTGGAGGAGCCTGTCTCATTTCGGCCTCCATTACAGGCCTAGGCCAGGACACCCCTTTGCTGACACGTACCAGAGTTTCCCCGTAAATCCAAAATATCTTCTGGTAATGGTGAGATGGTGGGTCAGATTAACAGCAACAACTTTTTCAGCCGGTTATAATTTTTGAGGGTTTGTTAAATCGTAGGAAAAACAGCCCTCCGGGAGGGAGGTGATCAGCCAAGCTGCTTCCACTACAGTGTCATCACGTGACCTCCCTAGGGCTCTGTATTGCCACCTATGCTATTCGCAGTGTACATGGTGCCATTTGGAGACATTGTAAGGCAGTATGGACTGAGTTTTTACTGCTATGCAGATGATATTCAGCTATACATATCCTTTATACCAAATCAGGATGATGTGGTCTCCATGTTTAATAACTGCCTCTACGAGATCCAGGAATGGATGAGTGCCAGCTGGTTGAAGCTGAATCCTGGCAAGACTGAGGTTTTGGTGGTGACCCAGACCCTCGGATAGAGGACTCTTCAGCTGGATGGGCCACTGGGCTTTTGCTCAGTGGTTGCCTACTGGCAACCTTTGAATGGGTGCAAAATCTGTGTGTTATTCTTGACTAGGGTTTGACTCTGAAATCACAGGTGTCTTCTGTTGTCAAGACCTCTTTTTACCATCTGAGGAATATTGCCCGGATTAAGCACCTAGTTCCACCTGGAGACCTTCTGACCTTGGTCCATGCCTTTGTGACCTCTTGCCTTGATTACTGCAATGCCCTGTACCTAGGGTGACTGGGAGTTGATATTTGCCGCTTGCAGCTGGTGCAGAACACTATGGCCAGGTTGTTGACTGGGCTGTCTCGATCTAGCTATGTCACACCTGTGCTGTGCGAACTGCACTGGCTGCCAGTTTAGTGGCGAATCACCTTCAAGGTTGGTTTGCTGACCTATAAAGCCCTACATGGACAGGAACTGAGCTACCTGCAAGATCTCCTACATCCCCACTGCTCCCTCTGACTGCTCTGTTCCACCAACAAGGGATTGTTGGAGATTTCCAGGGTCTGTTTGAAAACCTCTGGGGCTCAAGCTTTTGCTTTTGTGGCCCCTACCCTGTGGAATTCTCTACCTCATTGGGTTAGGGGGTGCCTGACTGTGGAGAGCTTTAAAGCAGCTCTAAACACCTTATTTATTCTCGATGGCCTTCTCAGATGATTAATATTTGACTGTTTGTTGTTAAAGTGAGGATTTTTTATTACTGATTTTATTGTTTTTTAACCTCTGTAAAAGCGCTTTGATACTTGCTGAATTGCGCTTATTATAAATAAAGATTTATTATTACTATTATTATTATTATTTACTATTATTTTAAAAAATATCTGAGAGACTGATTTGCCACCTCAGCCCTGGGAGGTGATCCAGATCGGTTCTAGGAGGCACTCTCATCTGCTGCCCTACAGAAGGGAGAAAAAGGCTGTGTTCCTGTGAATTTTTGTGCCACAGCTGCCAATCTGCAGTGTGGCTGAAGCAATCTGCAGGCTGGGGAGTCAGAGAACAGTGCTGCTGAACTCCTGCTGTTTACCTGAGTGCTGAGTTGAACCCAGTGGAAACAGAGACTGCTATTTGTTCAGGCTGTCCTGGAGCCAGGTAAGGGACCAACTAGCCCTTATCAAGTGGGGTGGATTGAGAAACAGAGAGCCACTGGTGTGGGCCCAAGTGCTATGGCACTCTCAGTCCATTTGGGGAGTAGGACCATAGGGTCGCTTCCGAGGTCTGGGCTCTTTGTGGACTGGGAAGCCACTGCAAAGTGCTCCTGCATCCTGGGTGTAATTCTGAAGGTAACAAGCTGCTAGACTTTTCAGTCAAGCCAGAAGGTGACAAGCTGCCAGACTATCCTGCCTCAACCAGTAAGCCTGCTGCCAACCAGGTCCACTGCTCAATGCTTCAGTCCTCCAGGCTGCCTTGCTGCTGTTTCCTAGGGCCCTGGGCTCTGTGTAACTGATCTCCAGAACCATGAGTAAACGCAGGAGCTGCCCTGCATTCAGGGATTGTACATAGTTTCTCAAAATGTATTGTTTATATTAAAAGTGCAGCAACACCAGCCAACCAGCTGCGTCTCATCAGGCCTGCACCGGTTCAACACCTGGGTACCCAGGGGGACAGTGGAGTAACTAGTACCAGTGGGGAGGAGGGCTATATTGTTATGTTGCTGTTGGGGTAGGCTCTGCCCTTACAATGGTCATTGATATTTAAAAATTCAAAATGTTGTTTTACCACTAGATCCCCTTATCCCTTTTCTAACCACCCCCCATGTAAATAAATTGTTGTTTGACCTTTTTACAACTGTCTCGTGAGCACGTCATTAGTGAGCATATTATTATCTACAGTTAATAATTACATGTGTAAGCTGGCCCGGTGGCATGGAGGGCTGAGGCAGTGATGCCTTACCTCCTGCCATGCAGGTGACCAATATTCGCGGTGCGAGTGGGTCACCGGGGATCGGACGGGGAGGGAGAGGATCGAGCATTTGAAGAACAGCTCTGCTATCCCGGGGAGGGGTGGGACTGGAGTTTGACACATGTCTGGCCCCTAACAGCAGCTGGAGGCTGGCACACTGATTCCACAAATGGGGATGGAGATGAAGCAGACACCCGGTGTGCTGTGTGCAGAAGCGCGGCTCATCCATTAGCGTCATTGCACGCAATGTCCCTCACTCGAGGTCAGGGAGAAAGAAACTGGAGGAAGAAAACACCATGGACTGGCGGGATGATTCTGACCCTCCACAGGTATCGCACCCGGCCAGCTGGCACTTCAAGCCAGGGGTGAGTATCAGTGGGCGCCATGGTAACGGGGCTGGGAGGGCCGAAGGAAGGGGCCAGTCTGGGAGGAGATAAAGAAAGAAACAAAGGAAAAATAAAATAATTGCATTTGTATTAACAGAGTGATTTTGTTTTAGGAATTCCATATGCAGGGTGATTATGAGGGTAGGTGGATAGGTACAACATCCCAGGGGGTTGTACCAGACAGATATCTAACCTACTTTATATATAACTCTGGGTGGAGGCACCACACTAATTTATCTTCATTTTGGGAAAGACCCAGATCCCTCGATCTTGTTTGAGCCAGCAAGGCAAGGGTAGTAGCCCAAACATGGTGCACAGGTCACATAGATTTTGGTGTCAACTGCAAAAAGACATACCCCCCCCAGTTATTCTGCAATGTCCACTGTGAAGATATAGAAGAGGACTAGTCCCAGCACCAATCCCTGTAGTACCCTGCTGGTCATTCTCCCATCCTTAGAGTGATTGCCATTAACCACCACCCTCTGTCTCCTATCCATTAACTGGTTTCTGACCAAATTTACACTTTGGATCCCACTCCTAGGCTGGTCAACTTTGTGATCAGCTCCCTATGTAGCTCAGTGTTCAAGGCCTAGGTGTCATCAAGAAAACAACATACGTTCCCTTCCAGTTCTTCTGCAATGTCCCCTTTGAAGATATTGAAGAGGACTAGTTCCAGTACCAAGCCCTGTGGTACTCCACTGATCATTCTCCCATCCTTAGACTGATTGCCATTAACCACCACCCTCTGTCTTCTATTGATTAACCAGTTTCTAACCCAATTTACACTTTGGATCTCACTCTTAAGCTGGTCAACTTCTTGATCATCCTCCTGTGCAGCACAGTGTTGAAGGCCTTGCTGAAGTCCAGATAGACCATGTCCACTGCCCTCCTCTGATATATTTCCCCTGATCAAAGAGCTCCACTAGATTCATTTAACATGATATTCCCCCTGTGAATCAATACTGTCTGTGGTTCTGCAGCCCACTGGATTCTAGATGCTCAGCTAGACTTTCTTTCAGTAGGGTTTCTATTAATTTCCTCACCACCGAAGTAAGACTGACCAACCTATATTGGCACGCCTCCTCCCTACTATCTCATTTATGTAGAGGGACCACATCAGCCTTTTTCCAGTCCTCCAAAGCCATGCTTGTTTCCAGTGCACTGTTGAACAAGGCTGTCTCCTCCATGAGTTCCTTTAGTAGCTTCTGATGTATCCGGTCACATAGCCTTATCCACCTTCAGGGCTGCAAGTCCTTTCAGTACTCTTTCTTCTGAAAATGGACTTGTGCCCCCCCCCCATGAGGTGGAATCATTGTGGACATCATGAGACAAGGGCAACCCAGAGATGGAGTTCAGAGACCCAGAGTACCACAAAACTGGTAAAGCAGGTACTGCCAAGAGATAGCAGCTATAATGTAGTAGACTGTATCCCTGTGAAAGGTGGAGGGGGAAAGTTATCCCAAATATGAGGAATACGTCCACAGCCCATCTGCTAGAATGCCACCTCAGGGGTGGTTGCAGGGAGCATTGATCGAACAGTGAGGTATGGTGTGAATTAGGCCAGTTCCCATACAGACAACCAAGAGAAAAGTGAGCACTGAGGCATGGTGAGGGAAAGCCAGCCTAGCATGCTCTTCTATGGAGAAGTATATTCACTCTGATGTGTGGATACCAGCCCAGCCTACTGTTTGTGTTTAGGACATCAAAATGCCTTAGGAATGCAGCACACATAGACAAAATGGATAATGCAGGACACCAGTAGTGTGGGGACAGGAAACCCACAGGTGTGCTTTGCCCGTGAAGTGCGGCCAGGCCATCCATGCTTGTTAGTGCCTACTGACCTACAAAAAGGAGAAGGAGAGTCCAGGGAATTGGACCAAAGGTAGTCACTGGAATTGCTTCTAAGGAAGGTTATGGAGCTACCATAATGAACTGTATGCAGCCCCCACTTGTATTTGTATTTATTTTACCAGAAAAAGGCTCCATTGAACACGTTCATTTACAAAGAGGTCTTGGATAGTACAGCATACAAGGACAGTTTAAATGGCAAAGATATACAACAGGGTAATGCAGAATACAAAACAGTGTAAGTGATACAGTGGCATTAGAATACAATAATACTACATGAAATAATATAGAACGTTAGGCACTGAAGATTTACAAAAAACATTAGGAAGCTTAATGCGTGCAAAGAGAATAAAATAACTATATGGTTTAATCATTTTGAGTAATGCCGCATGTACAGCAATTAGCATAGTTAAGCAGTGATTCAAGATAAGCATAGCTTACCCACATGAACAGACATCTGTACATATGTCTTTGATGAGAGCTTTAAAAACTGTACAACTGCAACTACCCAGGGAACCTAGTTTTAGCGAGTGTTACAGATCACAGATGGAATTACTGCCTGAGCAGACCTGACACCACAGGACTCCGGGGGCCAGATTTGAGAAGGTAAGTGTAGGGCTTGCATCCAGCCCTGTGTCAAACTCTTGCACTGACTCAGATGTGGCATTGATGATCGCTGCAACTGCACATGATTTTATAATCTTGGGTGCAGTTGTGACACTCGACCTGATTTATGGCAGCTTGCACCAAACCTCAGATGCAAACTACCTGTAAAGGCTTTCCAGTTCAGACACAACATAGACCACAAAAAAGACAGTCTAGCAAACCTTTCTGATGGAAGGGATAGAAAATCCCTTTAGATTGCTGCAAGCCTGGTGCACCATATCTTTGGTGTACCTAGGACTAGTGTCAATCCTAGAGTTTGTAAAATCTGGTCCCTGGTGTTAAGTGGAGGCTCAGTGGTGAACGACATCTGTTGAATCAGTGCTTGCTTTATGAGGGCTGCCATCTTGTGACCTCTTGACCTGGAGGACAGTTAATCAATAACTTTCCCAGGCTCATGATCTGCTACAAGAGTTATTGGGGAGACTGCATGACAAGTGGCAATATCAACTGGAAGCCTGAGTAAGAGCCCTGTATACAAAACAGGGACAGCTGTACAGGATCCAGAAGTGAGAAGACTATGTGTTGCAACCAAGCAACATGTCTTTCATCCTGGAAGCAGCAGTTGTTCAAGCATCATGTGTGTACTAAGCTATGCGAGAGATGACAAGTAAAGACAGTGTGTAGCCCTTGGTGGAAGAGTACCTTAGTGATGACTCTGGTAGAAGCCCATGAGCCTTAGCAACAAATGGAACTGTGTGATCTTGGACCTGATAGCAAAGAGGTCCTCGAACAGAAACACTCAAGCAAGGTTGCATCCTCTCAGAACCATTCCTGGTAACTTTGAGTAACTCTTGGAAGTGTTTCCTTCTTTCTACATTGTGTATGTTTCTATATGGGTTTCCAAGTTAGCCATTGGGCCAGATTACAAATACTTCATTTATAGAAGTGGGGTGGTCATTTTAGCAATTGCACGGTCTCTGGGGAGAAATTGAGGAGCCTGTTGCTCCATTATTTCAACATTCTAAGTGCACCAATGATGGACAATCCATGGCAATGACTTTAGGCCTGCTATGTTTCATCATTGGGTACCCAGAGATTGCCGTAAGGTTGCTTCTCATTTTATGCAAGAGTTGGTACCAAGGGAAAGGGTAGCGACCTCTAGTACAGGGGTCTTATTTAATTAAGAGGCAATGTAACTGCATGCCTGGTGACAATGTGAAGCTGTACCATGCTGGGCCTTGTTAAGTGCAACTGAGAGTGAACTTCCCATGGCCAACCCAGAAGAGTTTTTCTAAACCACTGCCCATGGAGCTGCAGTGCCACTTCCCACAGCTGTAGGCTGAAATCTTCAGGTCTGGCATCAGTTCCTTAGGCAACTACCACTCTAGCCACCCCTGGCCTGTGTGATAGACCACCAATGGTGCCATTAGCACATGATCATGACTGTGATTCCATTACTTCTGTCAGCAGGTTAGCCCACTCTGACCTTCCCTTGAAGGAGGAACCCAGCTGTAATTGCCCTGAGTGGCCCCTCTCCTTCTACCACCCATGGTCAGTACCTGCCTGTTTCACCTCGACTATCACCAAACTCAGGGACCCATCTTGGCCCCATCCTCCAAAAGTAGAGTAAGAGTCAAAAATATATTTGCTGATGCCAGACCTGAAGATTGCAGCCTACAGCTGTGGGAAATGGCACTGCAGTTCCATGGCCAGTGGTGGCAGTTCACAGGTAGGAGGTTACCCCCTGCAGGATGGAGTAGTGGACTAACTTTATTATTTTTTTGATCAAAGTTTATTGAAGTTTCCAGTGAAACAAAAATACAAAGACAACACATTTCATAAAAAGAATTGTAACAAATGGATGAAAAAATTGGATATAGTTTATTATCAGTACTGAAATCATATCAGAAATAAAATTAGTCTTCAAGACAACACCTTGTTTCTATTGTCCTATAAGAATATATGCCAATTCTTAGTGTAAAAAATCACCCTGTTTTTTTTTGTTTATTAACCCTGCTTTATTTCATATCTGGAGGGTTTATCTGGCTTCTGCAAAAGCCTCCAGAATATCGACTCCATCCCTGCTGGCCATGTATTCTATAAATGGAAGCCACCATCCAGTGTGCTTCTCCTGATGGTATCTCAATAGGGCCATGACACATTTCATTTCTTGTAAGTTCTACAGTTTTTGAGCCAGCATTCAAGAGGAAGGGGGTGGCAAGTAGCCATTTTTGGGTTATAGATTTCACAGCTGCAGCCACAAAGATATTGTATAGGTATTTTTTGTTTTTACCTGAGGGCTCTCCAAGAGTGACTCAGCGCCTACTGTTTGCATGATCTAGGTGGAGGAATTACTAGTATCTGACTCACAGCCTCTCCAATTTACTTTCTGAAATCAGCTGTAAGTGGGCAACACCCAAATATGTGTTGATGTGTCCCAGCCTTTCCACACATTATTCAGCATAAATCAGATTGGTGAGTGCCATAATGCTTGGAAATAGTAGGAGTCCCTAAGGAACATATTACTGTCTACCATCTAAGCTGTCTCCAGTGTGGAGAGGCCATGGTTTTTATGTTCATCGTGCATTCAAGCGCAGATGAACGTGTTGATGTGAGAGTTGCTAGAGAGAGGAGTGAGGAGTGCCAGCCCAATGGCCAGCTGTGCTACAGGAGCCCATCTGTGGCTAGCAAATCAGCAGGCAGTGTCCTGATGACACTGGTTTGATGAGGGGGCTTGTGTCAGCAAACATGTCTAAGGACAGAGCCAACGCTGTGCACAGCACTGTCCTTTGAAATGTGAGCCCTTCAGCTGCGGCTTAGTGTGTCTTCCCTTGTTAAACAATGTCCTCTTTCCTTGTTGCCGCTTAGTGTGTCTTTCCCGGTTAAACAATTTCCTCTTTCCCTTTCTGACACTGAGATGCCTACTCCCAGTGTCAGATGCGCTCCCACCCCAACCTGTCTATATCCCTAGCCGACAACGGGGTGCCCAATCCCTGTGTTGGCATCCACCCCTCCCAACCACTATTGTGGCACACTGGGAGCCTGCCCAGTGTGCTTAAATTTATATTTATTTTTTTAACCTGTAAATGAAGAAAATCTTCTCTCACTGTCTTTTATTTTTGTTTCACCTGTAAAAATGAAGACCGTCCCTTGTTCTCTCCCCATCCCCATCCTGACCCTCCCTCTGCAAAACCACCTCCCCACATACCCCCTTACACCATACTTACCCTCCAAGGTCAGCAGATGCAATCTTCTGCAGAGCGGGACACGTCTGCATTCTTCAAACGGTAAACTGAAAGAATGAAAGGTAAGCCGTATAATGGGAGTCAATGGGGGTTTCAACTTAGGTTGATAGTTCAGTCAATTTTAGGAATTTTGACCCCAAATTTTCAACATAGGGTTCTTTAGACCCCACCTCGTGAACATGTCACTGTCATTTCATTCCTCAGTCCTGAAAGGTGATTTCCTGGTTGCTGCACTGAATCACCTTTTGGGACCAAGTAACGAAACAACAGTGCCACTGTTCATAAGTTGGGGTCCCAAAAAGCCCATGTTGCAAATTTGTTGAAAAATTCCCCCAAAATGTGTGTTATGAGCGTGTGTTGCACTGTGTCTACACACGCTCGTAACGTCACCAATTTTTAATATTTTCACTCCAGATTATCAACATTACCATTTTTCACTCCTCCTTATGAACAGTACCGCTGTCATTTTTCACATCCTGCCTGAAATGTGTTTTTGCACCAGTTGTGCAGAATGGCATGGTTGCTGTGTGAAATCAACTTTCAGGATGGAGTAACAAAATCACAGTGCAACTGTTCATGAGGGGAGGTTCCAAAAAGCCCATGTTGGAAGTTTGGTGAAAAAATTCCAAAAATATGACCGCATTATGGGCGTGTGTTTCACAGTTTCTATGCATGCTCGTAACTGCCAATGTCTCATATTTTCACTCCAGATTTTCAACATTGCCATTTTTTCAGACCTCCTCATAAAAAGTACAACTGTCATTTTTCACATCCTGCCCCAAATGTGTTTTAGCACCTGTGGTGCCGAATAGCACAGTGGCTGCACGAAATCACCTTTTTAAATTGAGTAACGAAATGATAGTGCCACGATTCATGAGGTGGTGCCCCAAAAAGCCTATGTTGAAATTTTGAAGTGAAAATACCAACAAGCATCTGGGGCATTAGGGTTTCCACCTGTAATGCCCCCAACCCCACCCTGTGGAGACTGACAGATGTCGGCAGGGCTCCAGATAAGAATTTTGGGTGTGAGTATTTTACTTCTCATTTTTAAAGTGAGGTGAGTAAAACCAATTTCAGATGCATACAAGTGACTCGACACTTTTGGCTAAAGAGTACATTTTTGGGAAATTACTATTTTTGTTAGGTACCGTAGTCCTTTGTTAACTGTTATGCTAAAACTTTATAATGTCTACTAGTAGTAATATTCTACTACTGACATTTTAGTATAACAGTTAACAAAAGACCTACTAGTAGTAAATACACACCTGTTGAAACAGTTTGCAGCTGCCACCAGTCAGCAGGGCTAGTGGGAAAATCCACCAGTCAGGCCCAACAGATTTTTATACTGTGTTGTGATGAAGCAGTATAGAGCAGTGGTATAAGGTTCTGAGCTGCAAATTCGGTGACATCCACTCCAGCAGATCAGACCTGGGTTTGAATCCCACAGCTTCCACTTGCACACTGTGTGACCCTGAGCAAGTCACTTAACTTCCCTGGCTCCCAGGTCGCACCTGTAAAAAAGCTTTCAGCTTAGTGTGCTACTCCTGGTTAAACAACTAAAATAAAAAAAAAAATGTAGGGCAGGAGGATTTTCCCTGTCACTAGTCCAGTAGTCCTGTTGGCTGCAAAACTTAATTTAGATCCAACAGAGGGTGGAAGCACAACAGAAGGGGGGAGGTAGGGTGTTGGACAGACTAGATGGGCCGTGGTGCCTTTCTCTGCCGTCACATATCTATGTATCTGTGTGTAAACAGTCTTTACTGGACAAATGTAGATCTAATTACCTCCAACATCAGAGTGCTACGACAAGAATTAGGGGGGTGGGGTGACTGACAGATGACAGCAGTCTCAGATATTCTCTGGTCATGACACCATCTAGAAATTCTAGAAAGATGCTGTAACTTCTCAGGGGTAGAAATTGGCACTGGTTCACAATCCAAATGCTGGAGCCTGGTTCATTTTATATAAGTCATTATAAAAGTGTGGATTTTCCTGGTCACTAGCCCTGCTGGCTAGTGGCTGCAAAACTTCATTTTGAGCCCTTGGTTTTGCTGACATTACAGCCAGACTGTATACACAGCATAAACAAACACACACTTCTGTTTAAAATCATTTATTTTATTGCAAAGAACAAACTGAGGACACTGTGGTATTGATAATTTTACAGACTGTGCAACAAGCTCCCTGAACTAGTGGCCTTGATGGAAGAGGGATACCTGGATATTATGGCAGTCACTGAAACATGGTACACAGTGAACCATGACTGGGATGTCAACATACCAGAATACACAGTCTACAGGAGGGAAAGGGTGGGTAAAAGAGGAGGAGGAGGAGGAGTAGCTATCTATACAAGGGAAGGGATTAAAGCAACAGAACTAAAGAGTAAACAGGAAGTTGATGAGTCACTATGGGTCACCCTGGAGACAGGAAATGACACCACAATCCGCATGAGAGTTGTGTACAGACCCCCATCTCAGGGGGAGGAAATGGACAAGGAAATGATAGAAGGCATCCTTAAAATGGCAGAAAAAGGCGATATATTGTTGATGGGGGACCTGACTATGCCAGATGTTAACTGGAGTACCTTTGCTGCAGGCACATCCAAGAGTAGGGTCATTCTTGATGCCCTACAAGGCGCATGCCTCAGACAACTAGTGTTGGAACCCACTCAGGAGGGGGCAGTCTTAGACTTGGTACTCTCAAATGGGGAAAGAGAAAGGATCTCAGATTTAGAAGTGGGTAGCCATCTGGAAACAAGTGACTACCAAACAGTGTGGTTCACAATAAACACAGCCATAGAGTCAAGCCATACAAAAACAAGAGTATTGGACTTTAGGAAGGCTGACTTTGGGAAAATGAGAGAGTGCCACAGAAAAGCACTAGCCAATGGTAAAGAAGAAGGCGTGGAGGAACAATGGGGAATAATCAAAACAGCCATCGCAGAGGCAACAAGCCTTTGTGTGAAGCAAATTAACAAAACAAAATGAAGGAAAAAAACACTATGGTTCTCAAAAGAGGTGGCAGGGATGGTTATGAAGAAAAAGACAGCATTCAGGAAATATAAGGAAACACAGAAGGAGCAGGAGAGAGAACTTTATCAGTTAAAGCACAAGGAGGCAGGGAAGGCAGTCAGAATAGCAAAGGCACAAACTGAGGAAAAGGTAGCCAACTCTGTTAAGAAGGGAGATAAAACCTTATATAGGTACATTAGGGAGTGAAGAAAGACCAAGGGAGGGATACAGAGACTTAATAAAGGGGAAGAAATGTGGGCAGAGGGTGACAGTGAAAAAGCAGAGATACTGAACGTATATTTCTGCTCAGTATTCACAGCAGAAGAGGAGGAGGAGGAGGTACCTAAACCAAACAAGGGAGAAATGTTGAATAGGGGGGTCGATACAAATCCATTCACAGAAGAAAGGGGTTTTAAAGAACTCTTGAAACTGAGGGTGGACAAAGCAATGGGGCCTGATGGGATTCACCCAAGAATTCTAAAAGAACTAAGGGTAGAACTAGTAGCACCACTGACTACTCTCTTTAACAAATCATGGGAGGATGGGATGGTGCCTGAGGACTGGAGGAGGGCAAATGTGATTCCACTTCACAAAAGTGAGAGCGGGGCAGAGGCAGGAAACTACAGACCAGTTAGTTTGACTTCAGTGGTAGGGAAAATGATGGAATCACTTCCGAAGGAAAGAATTGTTGAGTACCTAAAGGCCAGTGGGGCACAGGACCTAAGGCTGCATGGTTTCAGAGCAGGAAGGTCATGTCAGATGAATCTGACAGATTTCTTTGACTGGGTGACCAAAGTAGTAGACCATGGAGGGGCTGTGGATATGGCCTACCTAGATTTTAGCAAGGCATTTGACACAGTCTCACACAAAAGATTAACATACAAGTTAGCCAGCCTTGGAGTGAGTCCCAAGGTGGTAGCCTGGATATAAAACTGGCTGGACAACAGGATGCAAAGGGTAATAGTAAACGGAGTCCACAGTGAAGAAAGGAAGGTAACTAGCGGGGTACCGCAGGGTTCAATACTGGGACCGGTCTTCTTTAATGTCTTTATAAGTGACATTGGAGAGCACCTGGAAGGAAAGGTATGTCTCTTTGCAGAAGACACAAAGATCTGCAACAGGGTTGATACACAAGGTGGGGTGGAAAGAATGAAAAGGGACTTGGCAAGGTTGGAGGAATGGTCAAATATGTGGCAGCTCAGATTCAATGCAAAGAAGTGCAAGGTAATGCATCTGGGAAACAAAAACCCCAGGAAGAGTACACAATGGGGGGTGAGTAAATAACAACAATAAAAATTGAAAGAGACCTAGGAGTAATTATATCAGATGACTAAAGGTGGGCAAGCAATGTGAGAAGGCAGTAAGGAGGGTTGGGGGGATACTGGGATGCATAGGGAGAGGTATCAACAGTAGAAAACAGGAAGTTGTTGTCCCTCTGTACAGACAGTTGGTGAGGCCCCATCTGGAGTACTGCGTGCAATTCTGGAGACCCCATCTCCACAAAGATATAGACAGAGTGGAGGCTGTTCAGAGGAGGGCAACCAAAATGGTGCAGGGTCTACACCAGAAGACATACGAGGAGAGATTGAGGCAGCTTAATATGTATACCCTTGAGTAAAGGGGGGGGGCATGATAGAAACTTTCAAGTATCTCAAGGGAATTAACAAAGTACAAGAGGGTAGTATCTTTCAGAAGAAGAGATGTCTAAGAACAAGGGGGCACAATTTGAAGATAGAAGGGGGGACGGCTCAGAGGTAATGTTAGAAAGTATTTTTTCACAGAGAGGGTTGTGGATGCATGGAACAGCCTTCCTAAGGAGGTTGTGGAGTCAGGAACAGTGGGAGAATTCAAGAATGCATTGGACTGGCATAAGGCGATTCTAGTGGGGGGGGTAGGAGGATGAAAGCTGTTGATTAACTAGAATCTGCAGCTTATCCATCAGGTAGGGAAATGGGCAGACTAGGTGGGCCAAGCGGTCCTTATCTGCTGTCAAATTCTATGTTTCTATGGCTCACACTGCAGACTAAAAAAAGACCCTCAGCTGCCTACAGCAGAAAATACAATACTAATGCCATGCCGTGGGGATCAAATCCAATAATGCCAGATGTTTCCACTGGAGGACGCAGATAGCACCGCATGGCTTTCACGGCATGCGTCAGGTACCACAAACCATCCCCATTCCCAAACACATCACCTTTTAAATTTAATTAAAATTTTAGACCCACACTGCGACGCGACCACTCTGGCTGATCTAAAACATCTGCTGACCCCATGAGATAAGGGAATAAGACCGGTATTGCCATGGTTTCAGTCCTCATAATCCAACATAGATGCTGCATGGAACAGGACATGAAAGAAATGTATGATGTGGACCATAAATTTTAAAATATTTACTTCAATAATCATTTGCTCAGAAAACATTTAGCAAACCTAACCATCAATGTTTGCTTATACGTTGATGCCATACAGTCAGTATTTCCCCAGTGCTATAATGTGAGGCCCAGTCGGTCTTACTCATCATACCCCACTGCAAGGTGTTACATTCATGGCAGATAGGACCCAATATTATAGCAGTGGAGAACAAATACATAGCATCAATGTGGAAATAATCACTGATGGCTAGGTTTGCTAGAGAAACATGGGGGTTCTTATAAGTGTGCCAGACAGATAACGACTAGAACAGTGTACATACTCCCAAATAGAATTCTGCCTGCCATGGTAAAGGAAGTGATTAAAAATACAGTCCAAGTCAGAGCTAGATCCTCACCAGTTATTGACTCCATGCAGTCGGGAATTTCCTGAACTGTTGAATCCAGCCTGCCTGCCCTCCATCTGCCTGCCGCATTCTACAGAGTTCCCGCCGATTACACTGTGAAGAGATTACTGTGTAAGACACACCAGTCAGTCTCAAGACACTGTCTGGGTGGGCTCTGTGGAGGCTGCAAATGCTCACATTTCTCTAACAATGAATGTCACAGGGGGTGGCAATGAGGGAGATTTTTTTTTTTTATTAAAGTGGAACGCAACATTTTGAGGCAGATCAACTGCACTATACCATGGAATGCAGATGCATATTTGGTACGCTATTTTAGACAGAAACTGAGCGTAATTGATGATTTTAGAAGCATAAATGCACCCTGTATGCAGCTTATCTGGAGCCCTGGGAGTCGGACGTGTGCTTTGGTGTCATCGGGTGTAATCCTTACATAATTCTACCCCCACTCTGCAGCCAGTGACAGGCATCAGGGTATGCCTTGAAGTCTTTGGCCCAAATGTTCACTCCATTCTCCTATACTGCACCCATTGCAGCTTATTTCACTATGGAATGGGGTGAGCATTAGGGCCAAAGACCTCATGGAACACCGCAATGCTTGTCAGTGTCTGCAGGGTGGGGCTGGAATGGTGTGAGCATTACGATTGATGACCCAAAGGGACACTCCCAATGCCTGACAGTCTCTGCAAGGTGGGGGTAGAGCGTTAGAGTTGGAAACCTTAATGCTTCATTAAGGAAGTAAATCAAGGAGGGATGTTTGATGTCACCTACATTGATTTCAGCAAAGCCTTTGACAACGTCCAACATAGAAGGCTGATTAGCAAGATGAGTAGTCTGGCAACAAGGCAAAAGCTGATAAACTGCGTTAGAAACTAACTGAGGGACAGGAGGCAGAGAGTGGTGGTAATGGGATCCAATCTGGAGAGAGGGGGTGACCAGCGGGGTGCCTTAGGGATAAGTCCTGGGACCAGTCCTGTTCAGTGTCTTCATTAGAGACATTGCCAGAGGGCTAAAAGGAAAGGTCTGTCTGCCTGTTTGCAGATGACACCAACATTTGTAACAGAGTGAATACTCCAGAAGGGGTGGAGAAAATGAGCAGGGACATGGAGAGGCTTGAAAAATGGTCTGAGGAGTGGCAATTGAGGTTCAATGGAAATAAGCCCAAATAATACGCCTGAGAAGAGGGACACCTGGGGAGAGTAACATGATGGGGTGAAGGTGTTTATGATTACCAAAGAAGAAATGGACCTATAACTTATCAGTTTTAATGACCTAAAGGTGTCAAGGCAGAGCACAAATGTTGCAAGAAAGGGCAGTGGCATGCTGGGGTGCATAGGCAGAAGTATCATTAGCAGAAGGCACGAGGTGGTGATGCCATTGTATAATGCACTAGTGAGGCCTCACCTACAGTACTGTGTGCAATTCTGGAGGCCGCAAATGCACAAGGACATTGACAGGGTGGAGGCAGTCCACAGAAAGGCAACCAAGATGGCACATGGCTTGCAACACAGACCATATCAGGAGAGATTAAAAGGACCTCAATATGTACTTACTGGAGGAAAGGGGGGAGTGGTGGAACATGATAGATATGTTCAAGTACCTCAAGGACATCAACAAGGTGCAGATATGGACATCTTTCAATACATCAAATGTTCAGCAATGACAAATGCTTGTTTTTTAACCTAAAAAAAAAGAAAACCGTCCATCATTGTCTACTGTGTAACCCCCCCTTCCCCTAAACAGTATACAGACACTGGGGGTGCTCAATTCCCCAGTGTCATCTGTCCATCCATTGTTGTCCACTGTGTAACCCCCCCCCAAACAGTTTACAGACACTGGGGGTGCCAGTCCCCCAGAGTCCTCATCTGTTCAGCAAACTCCCTGAAAAAAAAAGAAAACTGTCCCTCGTTGTTTTTTTTCCCTGTAAAAAGGAAAACAATCCATAGTTGTCCATTCTGCCGTTACCCAACCCCCTGCCCTCCCACTTAGGACCCCCCACCCCCTGCACCCCATGCTTATCCCACGGAGGTCCATTACCATAATCTACCTTGGACTGTAGGCACATCTTCGCTCTTCAAAGCCCAATCGTGAACTGAGGTAAATGCTTCAATGTACTATATTTCAATGGAGTTTTTGGCGTCAATGTATTTCAATAGGGTTTTCAACTTAGTGGCATGACTTGGCCATTTTTAAATATTTTTGCCCCAAATTTTTGACATATGTTTTTTGGGACCCCACCTCACAAACATCTTCACTGAAGTAATTTTCACCCCCTCCCCCTTGACACCAGTGCACACGACGAACATTCAGCATTGACAAATGCTTGTTTGTACCTGCTTCCAGATACCCATCCATCCGTTATCTGTAATGCTGCAACCAGATTCCTCCTTCTGTTTTGTTTTCATAATTGTAGTATGGTCATCCTAAATATCAAAATGATACTGGATCCAAAGGCCCACTCACCTCCATCTAATAAACCTCAAACTCTGTGTCTTTCAATCTTGTTTAATCATAATAACCTCCAGTTTAAACATTCATAATCAACGTTTCAGGTAAACCCTTCCTCAGGAAAAACTGGTTACTCCAATTAAAACATAAAAATTATAATACCTTAAATATCTTATTGTATATAAATATCAATAAATAAAATCTGAACATGAAAATAGTACTTCTAAAGAGTGCAGAATGCTCTTACATTTCATTTCAGTTAATATTATAAGGCCATTCGTTGCAAACCAGATTCATGTTTGACAACACCACAGGACACTGATGAACAAAAAAATGCATCCAACAATCATCATTTTTTAAAAACATTTCCTTTTTACAATGTTGATTAATTTAGAGTTTATAATGCTCCATAGTTTATAGCAAATATTTGTTTATCATTATTACCCTGCTGTTCTTAAAACGTGTAAAAATGAATCCTCCCTTAGCCCAATCTTACTGCAACTGTAATGCATAAGGTCTTTCCCAACTCTTTCTTTTATAATTTTTGTTCTATTCCTTCCACTCTCATAACTTATCTAAAACTGTTCATCAGTGTCCTGTGGAGGAGTTAAACATGAATCTGGCTTGCAACGAATGGCCTTATAATACTAATTGAAATGAAATGTAAGAGCATTCTGCACTCTTTAGAAATACTCTGTTCATGTTCAGATTTGATTTATTGATCTTTATTGATATTTATATACAGTAAGATAGTTAAGGTATTGTAATTTTTATGTTTTAATTAGAGTAACCGGTTTTTCCTGAGGAAGGGTTTACCTGAAACGTCGATTATGAATGTTTAAACTGGAGGTTATTATGATTAAACAAGATTGAAAGACACAGAGTTTGAGCTTTCTTGTATGGGGCTGAGTGGGCCTTTGCATCCAGTATCATTTTGATAATTAGCGGCAGCCTATACTGGTAATTGAGGTCTCTCCCCAGGGACAGAGAGTAACACTTGTTTTATCATTTTCTGAGGTATATCGGCTGTACTGGATGAGTCTTTTTAGTATGGTCATCCTCCAAACTTTGAGATCAAGATATAGCTTAGAAATGAGTTTCCTATACTGTCCTTGAGTAACAAGGTCATATAGAGTCATCCTAATAGAATTAGCCACCTGTCTGAGGGCCGAGGTACAGGGTTCTGAGGTGACATAATGTAACATAATAGGTCCTGTCTGGGGAGGCTGTATTCCATAAGCAGCTGTTGGAATTATTTCAGAGTAGTGCCTTCAAATACTGTACCCAGATGAATTGGATGGAAATCCATGTAATCTCTGAGCAGGGTTAATCTAGAGATGCCAAAATTTAGATTCTATTTTTTAATTTTTTTTGTTTGCAAATTTGTCCTCACACTTGTGCTGTTACTTTTGCCCTAAGGTTTCTTTGTGCTAACACTGTATTATTCCACTTCATAATGGGGATGTCGGCCATCCTGGTAAATCTGCAACTATGCTGTTCAAGACATGCCTAGTTGGGGGCATTCTATGTCATCATTAATTTTATTATGTGCAGCAGTTTGCTGCCTAGTAGTAAGATTTTAAACCTGGGACTCCAAGGCTACCCTAAGCCTTTGGGGCCAACATCAAATTCTATTTGAACCTAGGTTTCTTGCCCCCCCCCCAGATAAAAGTGACCAGGGTTTTTTGCTTTCACATCAAGGAAGGGATTTTGATTGGCAAAATGGCAAATAAGAAATTGAGTTGGGGTAACATATTCATTCATACTGTTTCAACCCTTCCTCCCACTGTCAATGGCAACTCCTTTGATCGCAGACAGTCATTTTGGATTTCCATGATAAGCTTTTGGTAGTTCAGTTGCAACAGTTTAGAGGGGCCAAGGGAGAACCAAACACCTAGGAATTTAAATGCCTTAGGGGGCCCATCTGAGCTTTCAGCATTGCTTCAATTGAGGGGTGATAGGGGCTCCTAGCAGAATGGTTTCAGATTTGACTTCATTTATTTTAAAACCTGACACCCCATCAAACTGTTTAATCATCTCAAGTACCCTGAGGATGTTGTTAATCAGCTTGTTAACAAACAACAGAGTATCATCTGGATATACTGAAACCGACTTCTTCCCACTCTGATTTAATCCCTTCAGTTTCTGGAGATGACCTCAGCAGCTCTGCCAGTGGTTCTACATTAACCCAAAAAGTTGCAGGGAAAGAGGGCATCCCTGTCCAGTGCTCCTTTGAATTAGTATCCTGTTTGACAAAGTGCCATTTACTTTGACTCTGGCCCCTGAGTTAGAATACAGCCATTCAGTCCAGCACCTGAAGTTCTCTCCTAACTGAAATTTAGATAGGGTGGCATCCAGGAATTGCCAATTGAGGCAATCAAATGCCTTTTTGGCATTGATTGTGATAATATGTTCCTCCTTTGGTAAATTTTAGCAGGTGGAGATGACATTAAGGACGCTTTGGATGTTGTCCTGAATCCTGGTATAAAACCCATCTGGTCTGGGTGGATGAGATGGGTAATCACCTGTTGTAATCTATTTGTGATGGCATTTGCAAATATCTTCGCATCCTGGTTCAGGAGTTGAGATTGGGTGGAACCCTTAGCATTGCGTTTTTCCTTGTCTTCGGGATCACTGTGATCACCGCTTTGCTCCATGAGTCAGGGATCTCACCCCCTCACCCCCACTTGTGCGTCACATTGCAGATTTTAGTCAGGGTAGAAAGCAGCTCTTCTGTGAATTGTTTAAAGAATTCTGCAGTGAATCCATCTGGGCCTAGGGCCCGATCTGTCTTTAGAAATTTAATAACCTCCCCATGCTCCGCTGAGGAAAAAGGATTTTCAAGTTTCAATTGTTGTTCCTACATAAGGATTGGAAGAGTAATAACTGAGAGTACCTTCTGGATCTGATTGGGACTACCTACTCCAGGTAGGTACACAGTGGCATACAATTCAGCAGAGAAGTAGTGGAACGCCTCTGCGATCTGCTTCAGGTGGGTGATGCCCTCGATGGCCCCACTTCTTTAATAAGTTTCAAGATGCACCTGTCTTCTTGTCTCCTGAATGTAAAAGCAAATGAGTGACTGGTTTTATTCCCCCTTTCATCATAGTTTTGTTTGGTGAATCTAAGACTGTTCCCCACCCTCCTTATGGCTACTGCATTAAGCTCATCTTTTGCCTCTTTTAATTTGGGGTAGCAGATCAGGTTCCCTGCTCAGTTTCTGTTCCAGTTCCAATCTGGCTAGTTTTTCCTCTGCTTGCAACTGTAGGCTCCAGGGGCTAGTTGCTGAAAAGCAGACATGCTGTCAAGTCTAAATATGTGGTCTTACCACTTAAAAGTGGTCTAGCATAAACATAGAAATATAAAATCATAGAAGTTGTCGGCAGATGGGGACCGTATGGTCCATCAAGTCTGCCCTTGGTTTCCAACCCCCCCTTACTTAGCTGCCTGCTAAAGTATCCCACATTGTCTGTCCCATGCCAGCTTGAATCCCCACACCATCTTGGCTCCCACCACCCCCATAAGTCCTTGTTGTGAGACTGTTGCACAAACAAAAAAAATGACCTTCTACATAAGACTTGCCTAAGACTGATGTTTGCAACACAGATTGGATTAAAATGGACTTACACTTCTCTCAGTAAAAATCAAGATGGCTGCCAAGAGTAAGCAGAGTAATTTCACCTACTGCAGGCTGTGAGTTGAAATAATGTGTTATTAGCAGATATATTTGTTTGTTGTTGTTGGCACATGTTCTTATAACTTTGTTAATACTCGACAGCGATAACAACATGATGTGGGCTTATTCAAAATCTATTAGTTGGTGATGGTAAACAGTAAATTTGCACTTTTATGCTGAACAAATAATTGAAATATTTATACAACAAAATGCAAGCCTCTTGTTCAACACTGAATTGACTGTATGCCGAGGGTTTTCTGTATTTGGCATCTAGCCAATTTAAAACATTTTTAGCTAACCTGAAAGACTTAATAGCACAGTCCTGGATAGCCTTGAGGACAGGAGAAAAAGGGGAGATCTACTACAATTGTATAAATTCCTGCAGTGTCCTGAGCTGAAAGCTTAGTGTATATTCCAGTTTATTAAACGCCTACCCAACTTGAGAAGCAACAACAAACAACTGATGGTTTCCAAAGTCAATACTAGTAAACGTGATAATTTTTACATGGTCAGGGTAACAAAGGCTTGGAATAGACTCCCACAACATGTAGTTGATGCAAATACCTTTAACTTGTTTAAATCTAGGCTGTACACACACCTTGGGCGAACCTCTAGGTGTACCTAATGTTCCCACCAGGGCATGGAAGACATTCTAGTTGAGCGCAAGACTACTTAATGTCTAATTCCACTGAGTAAACCGAGTAGCTGTGTCACAAACTCAAAACTCACAAATGCAAACATTTCACTGACAAATGCTGTGACATTCAAGTTGCGAGGTCTGAGTATCACTATTTTGGAAAACATGCAATCGCATACCAACTATGAATGTACATGCCTTTAACTTTTTAAATGTATTAATCAAAGAAACTGCAAATGTTTCTTAATATTTCTTGGTTGGAACTCTGGTCTGAGGTTGTGGGGTTGGGGGTTGAGACTCGCTGTAAACATCTATCGACTGTCCTAATCATGGGCTGCATCTCATGTGGATGTGCTGCTTCTGCAACAGATATTTGTCACATTTCTCCCAATTGCACAACACTGCTTATATTAGCAGATTTGCTTACATTAGCCTTCCAAGATCCTGTTATATAGCCCTGATCCCGTGTGAACTGCGCTGGCTGCCAGTGAAGCGGAGTATCACCTTCATGATCAGCTTGCTGACCTAAAAGGCCCTGTATGGACTGGGTCCTGGTTACCTGTGCAACCTATTGACTCCTTATCAGACCTCTCACCCCCTCTGCTCCTCTGAGGTGGGCCTTCTAGCCATTCCAAGGGTGAAGCTGAAATCCTCTAGCAACAGGGCCTTTTCATCTGCCAGCCCTGCCCTCTGTAACAGACTTCCCATGGCTTTGAGAAACGTTCCTTTATTGGAGACTTTCAAGAGGGGCCTGAAATCTTTCATTGGAATTTTTTGTTCAGTGCTCCGAGTCTCTGGGATTGGGTGCTATATAAAGTTTACTACTACTTGTACTATTAAATGCAGCCTACCAGTGTCCATTGACTGGGATAGGCAACGTTCCTTACCTAACCCACATTGAAAACTGTCTGTCTTGCTGATGAGGGATTTAAACTGAACTGGCCTAGAAAAATCTTATTAAGGTTCCCAGTGGTACACTTGTGGAATCATACCGATATCATCATTGACTATGTGGTTCTGCTATGTTTCAAACATCCTGAACTCATGGCCGCTTGCAAAAATTTATTTTCTGCTGTAAACTGGAGGGTTTGGTTGTAAATATTAGGTGAATGCAGGGGGAATGATGAAGATTGGGAGGAGGGTATCATTACAAGTGGCCATCACAGTCATATTTTGTTTATGTTTGCTGTTGCCTGAAACCTTGTTGGCTGTGAGGGTTGGGGGGGAGTGATATTCTCTGTAAAGTGATAGGGTTGTGGGTGTTTGTGCTATGCTCTGCTATCCATCTGGGATATATATATCCTCATGTGGTAATTGCTATACTGATTTGTAGTTGTAATAGAAAAGAACCTGAAGATCTTTACCATGTGGTCTTTAATTGCACCTGGTTTGACAAGCCAAAGGAGTATTGTTATTTATTTATTTATTAATTTATTTATTTATTTATTGAAAGATATCGGAATTACAATCCTTTGAGTCATGGACTCCTTTGCAAAGGCTTCATGTCAGAAGAGACATACACTATGGATCACAAACTTAATAAATTGTGTACAACTGTTATACAATGGGCATCAGTACAAACTTAAAACATACGGCACGGTAGAAAACATAAAACATTGATAGAGGATTTAAACATTTGGTGCAGCGTAAATGTAAGGTTACATCATCTGGGATCTTCAAAGAAAGAGGTCCCGGGTCTACACTTTTGATTCACATGACAGTACTACAGTTTCAGAGGGTCTTACAAAATAGGCCCTGAGTCAGGATATGATTAACATGAGATTGAGGATATTAGCTGAGGAGACTAGGCCAGAGTACTGGGGAGGAGGGGGGGCCACTATCCATGTGACATTGGAACTCGGTTTTAATGTTATCTACAGTCACAAGTTGCCGAATTGAGGAGTGTCCTAAGACTAGCTTTAAATTGCCCGAAACTGGATGTAAGGGACATTGTGGACGGTAGGTTGTTTAGCCACAGTGGGGCATGATAACGGAGGGTCCATTGCACGTGGGAAATAACATATTGGTTAGTCCCTCTATGGTCCCAAATTGACACTACAGATAAAACCTTATTATTATATCTCATGATGACAGCCCAGGATAAGTTTTTGATAAATCAGGCAGCAGGATATTGTGAAGCAATCTCTAGTATTAGGAATAAATATAAATGATTTTAATAGGGTTAGTCATAGGTATACTTTCCTGACCTAATGTATTCTCACTATTCGTGTTAATGTCAGATTTTCTATCTAATTCTGTGATGTGCTAGTTGTATGTTTTTTAGGATGTATGTATCAAATCCCTTATGAACTTTAAATATGTTGTATTACTTTTTTTTGGATCAACGTACTGAGTTGCTTATGAATTTTAATGTAATGTTTGTAATGATCTTTGATCAAACAAAATAAAATTATTACCTGCCTACCTATACTGATATGGTATTTAAATGAAAAGGTGATGGAATGAGTGTGCTATGCACTGCATCTGACATAGACATGTGTGTCCTTGCCTCCCACTCCTTTATCTGACCTAACCCGTGTTAAAGAGGGTCACATGTTTTTATGTTTACTTGCGTGTGCAGCACACAAGAAACATTTTGAGATAGAAGAGCATTGCAGAGGTGTGGCAGTGTTGTGGCCAATCCAGCAAACTCTTTCAGGGGTGCATCCCTGAGCCACCAATCAACAGGGAAGCTGCCGAAGATAGCAGTTTCAGAGCGAGCGCCACACTTGAAAGACATCTGCCACTCCAGTCAGTGCAGTTTCATCATTGCAGTGGCAGATCTCTCACCCCCCCTTCCCAGCAACAGGCACATTCAAGCAATGCGCATTACAGTGCACAGTAATGCGCATGGCTAGACTAATGAGCAACTCATTTGTTTAGTGTGCCTTTCCCGGTGAAACATATTAATAAATAAATAAATGAGCCACACCACTGCTTTGCATAATTGGTGGCTCCTACCACCCACTCCCCCCAAACCCAACACTGAGGTGCCCAATCCCCATGTTGGAATGTGTCTCCCTCCCCTCCATTAATGTGGCACACTGGGAGCCCATCCCAGTGTGTCAAATCAATTATATTTCTGACACCAGAATGCCCACTCCTGGTGTTAGATGACTCCCCACTCCAAGCCCAAACATATCTTTTGCCAAGAACAGGGTGCCTAATCCCCATGTCGGCATGCCCCCCCCCAAGCCCGGACATATCTTTTGCTGACAACTGGGTGCCTAGTCCCCGTGTCAACATGTTCCCCCACTCCTACTACTGTGGCACACTGGGAGACCACCCCAGTGTGCCAAAGTAATTCTTTATCTTTTCCCAACACCGGGATGCCCACTCCCAATGTCTGATGCATTCCCCCATGGCCCCTTTTTTTCAGCCAACCTCGGGGTACCCAATCCCTGGGTCAGCATTGATCCCCCCTTCCACTAGTCTGGCACACAGAGAGCCCACCCCAGTGTGCTGAAATTTATTTTTCATACTATTTCACCTGTAAAACAGAAAACCATCCCCCAAGGTCTTTTTTTTTTTTTAAACCTAAAGAAAAAGAAAACAGTCCCTTGTTGTCCTCGCTGCCCCTTCCCCCATCCCGACCCTCCCTCTGTGCACACCACGTCCCCGGACCCTCCCCACCCCATACTTACCTCTGGAGGTCCGTGCTGTGATCTTCTGTGGATGGGAACATGTCTGCACTCTTCAGAAGCCAACCGCAAACTGAGGAAAATCACGGTAAGGCCTGTAATGGCAGTCACTGGGGGGGGGTTCAACTTAGGTAGCTAGCTCAGCCATTTTGGGGAGTTTTGGTCCCACATTTTCAACATGGGGTTCTTGGGATCCCATCTCATGAACACTGGCACTGTCATTTCATTTCTCGGTCCTGAAAGGTGATTTTGCGGTCACTGACCGGAATCACCTTTCAGGGCCGATTAACGAAATGACATTGCCACTGTTCATGAGGTGGGGTCCCAAAAAGCCCATGTTGCAAGTTTGGTGAAAAAAACTCTTAAAAATGACTGCATTACGAGAGTGCATTGTGCAGTTTGTACGCATGCTCATAACTTTGCCAGTTTTTAATATTTTCACTCCAAATTTCCAACGTTGCCATTTTTTCACACCTCCTTATGAACAGTACAGCTGTCATTTTTTGCATCCTGCCTGAAACATGTTTTTGCACCTGTGGTGCAGAATAGTACAGTCGCTGTGCGAAATCAACTTTTGGAACAAATTAATGATATCACAGTGCCACTGTTCATGGGGGAGTCCCAAAAAGGTCATGTTGAAAATTTAATGAAAAATTTCCAAAAAATGACTGTATTATGAGCATGTGTTATGCAATTTCTACGCATGCTCATAACTTTGCCAATTTTTCATATTTTCACTCCAGATTTTCAACATTGCCAGTTTTTCACACCTTCTTATGAACAGTATAGATGTCATTTTTCACATCCTCCACAAAATGTATTTTTGCACGTGTTGCACTAAATGGCATATTTGCTGTGTGAAATCACCTTTTGGATTGAGTAACGAAATGATAGTGCCACTGTACATGAGGTGGGGTCCCAAAAAGCCCATGTTGAAAATCTGGAGTGAAAATACCAGCAAATGCCTGGGGCATTAGGGTTTCCAACTGTAATGCTGCACCCTGTACAGACTGACAGGTGTCAGGGGTGTGGCTTGGGGTCATCAGCTGTAATGCTCATGCCATTCCGACCCACCCCCACCCTACAGCCACTTACAGGCATCGAGGTGTGCCTTGGGGTCTTCAGCCCTGAGGTTCACCTCATTCTCCTATCCTAACCCATCTCAGCTTGTTTCCTTATGGAATGGGGTGAGCATAAGGGTCAAAGACCCCAAGGCACACCGTTACACCTGTCAGTGTCTGCAGGGTGGGGTGAGGTGGAATGGCATGAGCGTTATGGCCGACAACCCAAAGGCACATCTCAACATTTGTCAGTCTCTGCAGGGTGGAGGTGGGGTTGGGGGCTGGAATTAGTTCAATACTTCACTGCCATTCCTATTATGCATCTTTCTAACTCCTGCAGTACCAATGCCAATATCAAGAAGCAAACATTCCGCATTGACAAATGCTTGTTTTTGTTTGTGTCTGCTTTTCTTGGGGGCTGCTTTCATGAGAGTGTTCCCTTGTATTGTTTTAACAGCAGCAGTGATTTCTTGGAGAGAAAGAGAGAGAGAGAGAGAGAGAGAGAGAGCAGTTTGGGTGAATGTGGTGAAACAGATGTGTGACTGAGAAACTGGGTGCACAAGAAGTTAGAGTGATCATTTTAACAGGGTTTGTTTTTCTGGAATTGTCTAGTATGGTTTCACTGAACTGTGTTATAGCACTGAATTTGCCTATATGATTGCAATTTCTCTCAGTTGGCTTTAGCAGGGAGATAATGGTGGCAGGTTTGTTTTGCTTTTTTTCAGGAAGCAGGTGCATTGATTTCACTTATTGTGCTGCTGCCACCTTGTGTGACTGGCACTTTTTGTGTGGGCTTTTGTACGAGTTACTTAGGATCAAAAGTGCCAGTCAGCCAATCACAAAGCTCCATTCTCAGACCTCCCCCATAGCACAATATGGATCTTATTTTAGTATCTCTGAGCTGAGTCACGGCCTAAGGGGGACTGGTGTCATAGAGTATGTTGTCATTGCAGCTGCCTCAGTTCAAAGGCTTGCTGAGGATGGATGGAGGGTGTCAACTCATGGACTTGGTGGTCTAGAGTTATGGGATGGATGGTTTAGGTAACTTAACTGCTTGGAACTTCTTTGATTGGAGGACTGAAGGGGAGAGAGGCATCGGGTTGAGTGTTTCACCTTTAAACTACAGCATACTGAACTTTCTGCAGCTGCTTGGGTACAAAGTCACCTACCTACCAGCAAACATGCAGTGTCAATCGTCACCTACCTATATCAAAGACCCCAGCCAGTTCAACAGCCATGTCAGTAAAAATAAAGGGAAGGAAATGTGAGGGAATGGCTCATTTTAATTGTAATGGGATGGCTCCTTTTAATAGTAATGGTTGGAGATTTTTGCATGTTGCATTGGTATTATGGTGATTCTGATCCTACAACCATAAGTTGTTTTCTTTTAAATTCGCTTTTTGGTCATAATTATCAAAATTCAGAAATTTGAGAAAATGGATAGGAATCTGATGATTCTGAGTTAATTATACATTATTTGACCAATCATCTTTGATCTATAACACTGAACTAGCATGTCTTACTGGTGTGCTGGTCTAGGTACTAGAAACCCTGCACCTGCACTAGCATGACGCTGTAGGTGCATGGACTGTAGCACATGATCAGGAGTGCTATTGAGACATATCAGGTCAGTAAAATGTAGCATTATACAGCACTGAAACTGATAGTGAGTAGGGAAAGAACAATGATAAGAGTGTTTTAGCAGGATGCAACAACCCACAAATCTACCATCAGTCGTAAAAGCGATCAGGAGCACCCTTTTTTTAAATGAATGTTTGCATGTAAAATATACTGTTAGACAATGGTTTTCATTGTGTTTTTGTTTGTATAGAAATAACACACACAAAATGTATTACTTAACTTTATTTTTATTATTTCTGACCAGGATCCACTACCATGTTTACCACTCTACTGCTACCATCCTGAGCAACCACTAAACACTTTGCTCTTTATCAGATGTGATTGAAACCACTCATGGTTTCAGTGCTCAGTATATTGGCTATCAGGATTAGATCGATTCTATCCATATATGTCCTTCCCCAGCATGTGATAACTTCCTCAACACAATGAGCGCATGGACATGGCATGCAGATAAGTGTACATGTACTGACACAGACACTATTGTAAATTATCCGGCATGCAGCCTTTTACATAAGTTACAGTGGGTTTACTCAATTTATTACTCAATGTATTTATTTATTATTATTTATCTCCTTTGTTTTTAGACCCATTTTGTAGATGCAGACAATATATGCTTTGCAGTACTATAAAATAACAGGATTTTAACCATCTTATTTTCAGTACAGAGACAGGACCAGTGCACAGACATAAATTGGTAGCTGCTTAAGCAATACAGATATAAACAGTACCATGAAGCAGTCTGGTAAGTATTAAATACTGAAATTCAGCTTTGGATCAAATTTATCAGAAAACAGATTGCAGTATTTAATATGATTTATTAAGCAGCAATGTAATCACATGGGTTAAGTTTCTATTGTATGTAATCACTCATCTTGAGCATTAATGTGGCATGAGGAGAAGCCTCATTAACACAACATACAGTATGTCAGTATATTATAGAGGATAATGTATGGACAGCCATACACAACGAGTCTGTTTCTGCATTGAGAGGTTTCTATTGCAAACAGTAACATCAAGAGTGAAGCTTGAGTGGTTCCTTGGTTGCCATAGAAGACTTGAAATAAAGACACAGACTTGTCTGTGTACTGATGTCCATACACTATATTTTATAGTATATGTGCAAACATGCCCATTCATGCACTCTGCTTCCTTTCAGTGAACTGGCAGTTGTGGGAAGGACACTTGAGAGTTGGTGGTGGGCTCAAATTAATGATTCAGTGTGTGGCTAGCAGCTGCAGCTTTTACTGTAAGTTAAAAAAAGATCCAAAAAATCCACCGTAAGCTGCAAATGTTGGCCATGCTGCACCTCCAAAGGTTGCTAGCCTTCACATAAAAAACATTTTCCAAGCAGTGGTGCGCACATAGAGAACAACTTTTACTAGCATGAAATTAAAGAAAGAAAGATTGTCCACACCAAAGTTTTCCAATTTTGCAGAAAGTGTTTACTTATCTTCCTCTCATGCGTAGTACAATCTCAGAATCACACAGGCAATGAAAGCCCCTAGTGCCTCGACTCTAACGAGTTTTCAAAGGGGGTGTTGTTAACAAAGAATCAACTGTCTTTTAAACATTGACTCATGAATATTAAGTACTTTAACATGACATCACAGAACCAGCATTGAACATCATTATCATCAGTTTTTATTAAAAAATTAATTTACAGAATTAAATTTATTATAGAAAATTAAGTTTATTATAAGTAAACCTTCACCATATTACAAAATAAACATTATACAATAAATATTACAAAAGGCAGGTAATGAAAGTAATCCTTAGGTCCTGGAAAGTTGAAATTGAAGTACTCAATACAAACTCCAAATTACATTTTATTCCAGGTAGGAGGAGTCCCAGGACCTTAAATAGATTATCCTGCATTCCTACAAAAAACATATTGATGGAGAAACCAATCAATAGAAAAATCAGGATACAAACACCCTTTCAGTTCTTGCAATAAATTAGTTTAATTTCTCATATTTATAGCTTTCAAAAATACTGCCTTATCTATAAACTTTTATGAAAAAAGAAAGTTATTTTCTATTGTTGATCATAAGAGCTGTTTTACACACAATTTTACTCTTCACATGTCTTGACTTATATCATCTCATTTTTTATTATTTTACCCCTATTGGATTATGGTACATACTAAATTTATATATATTTATACCCCATCTTTCAACACATGATGTACTCATCCAAACAGTGCCAATGCCTAAAGGAGTTTTCCTTATATATCATTTATTTTTAAGAAAAGATTTTATATCCCATTTTTTCATTCAAACCACTCAGCTTTGCACTTTTTAGTTTGTATATCCACATGCTTTCACACTGCAACAACATGTTTGGTATATCACCTCACAAAGTTGGTGGTGGTATCCAATCTATACCCTTAAACCTAAGTCCATTTGAGCAAGAATTATGACATAAAGTAAAATGTGCACCAACTGGAGTGTCTTTTCTATCATTCAGTATTGATCTAACATGTTCCTGAATGCGTTGTTTTAGTGGACAAACTGTTTTTCCTACATAAACCTGATTACCGGTACACCAGAAAGCGTATACAATATATGGTGTATCATAAGTTATTAGATGTTCAATATTTGCCACTGCATCTTCTTTCTCTGGATATTGGAACACTCCCCTTGGAAAAGCAAATTTACAAATCTTACATCGCTTGCAACAGAAAAAGCATTTTGATCTCCTAGGGAGCCACATACTGTCCCTATATGTCCCCTTCTTCTTAAATCGACTGTGAACCAGTCTATCTCTCAAATTGCTGGCCCTATTAAATGAAATCCTGGGTTTATTTCCCACTGCCTCTCCTACTTCATCATCCCCCATCAGAACTGGACAATTCCTGTAAATAACATTACCAATACGACCTGCCAACTCATTATATTCTGTAATAAAAATACAGGGATTAGTAGTTTCTGTTTTCAACTGTTTTTCCTTGAACAGGTCTGCCCTGTTCATTTTTCTTACCCTTTCTAAAGTCTTTTCCAGCATGTTCCAATCATATCCCCTACTGTTAAACCTTTGGATAAGCTCTCTTACTTGAACTTTGAAATCTGTGTTCACACACTATAATTTCTTTTAATACGAATTAGCTGACTAAAAGTAATAAATGTTTTCAAACTTGGGGGGTGAGCACTGGTTGAATGCAGCACTGAATTGATTGCAGTCTCGCTGTCTCCTAAATGTCATAGTTCTAAGACAGGCATCCTCATTAATTTCCTGATGGACAGTTAGGTGTATATCCAAGAAATCCATTTCTACTGGATCTTTCTTATAGGTGAATTTTAAATTTAAATCATTTACATTTGGGTCGGAGCCTGGCAGCCAACATGGTGGCACACTAAATCCCACCAGAGAGACCCTGTGAACCCCTAAGAGCCCATCCGATGTGTTCAGCCAATACTCATGCTTGAGAGAAGTAAGCATCATTTGCCAGAATATCGGAGCTTAAAAATGAGCTGCTTCCCATAAAAATTGGCCATGGCATTGTGATCCTGCGTCATGTCAAGAGGGTCTGGTATCTCTGTGCGGTGCCCATGTTCTAGGCTGCGGTTGCAGTACCACCCAGTCTTCATGGCACCCACCCTGAAGTGCGAGAGATGGGCAGAACTCGGGAGAAGGCAGTGGGGGTGATGGCCGCATCAAGCTCCTCCAAAAGCATGGCTCAAGATATCGTTAACATGACAGCGATGCTGAGCAAAGTCCTGCAAGATACTGCTGAATTAAAACTGCCATCCTCAAAAATAAATGAGGACTTGTGGCTGTTAGGTCTTCAAGTGGAGGGCTCCAAAAAAAAAAAATGAAGCAGCAGGCTGAGCTACTCTCCCAGCACGATGGATGCCTGTGAGAGCGCTATAGGCAAATCCAATACTTATTATCCAAAGTGGATGACATGGAAAATAGATGTCGGAGGCAGAACATTAGAACTGTGGGCATTCCGGAAGGCATGGAGGGTGAGAATATGATTTCCTTTCTTGAGGATGCATTACCAGTGATGCTAAAATTGGAGTACAAGGCGCCCCCAGAACTCAAGCGGGCCCATCCCTCGCTTGCCCCCAAACCTAAACAAGGTGAGCGCCCTTGCCCCATATTGTGCAAATTTCGATGATACCCAGTGAAGGAGCATTATCTCCAACTGGCTATAGAACTAAAAACAGTATCATGGAAGGGATGCTCAATTCAGCTCTACCAGAATTACTCACAGGAGCTCGCAAAGCGGAGAAGAACTTACGCAGGAGTGAAACAACAGCTCTACAAAATGAGCATTGCCACTTTGCTAAGGTACCCGGCTCTGTTAAGAGTTCAGTACTATGGGGTTTTTCATATGTTCAACAATCCGGGGGAGGTGAAGCAGTTTCTGCTAGCCATACATTCATCGGGCCGAAGTCTGAACCAACCCTACAAGCACCACGTGGCACTGCAGGGCAGAACAGGGAGATCTCCCCAGCACCCATGGAACTAACATCTAGTACAGCGTGGAAGGACGCCGAGCTGGGGAGGCATGGCAGAAAGTCCAGAGGGGTCATTCAAGAAAGCCTGGAAGGGATACTTCAAGTAAAAAACCTATGCCCAGGAGAAATAGATCCAGGAGCCACCAGAAGTTGCAAACCCTTTCAGATGATAGCACAATCTCCCCATCAGTCACACCAGTCGAGGTCTCTAACAGATACAAACCTTTGAGAGACCTTGTGCCAACAGCCCTGGATCTAAAGGGGAACCCTGAAAGTCCGACGCCTGAAGATCTCACGGATCAGAGCTTGCTCACAGACTGGGCCCTGCTTTGCAAGGACTGGGCTGAATGTGAAGGGGAGCCATTGGTCGAACAACAGTCACCAGTTTGACTGGTTAGGCTTTGTTGCTTCTAGCCCCCACTCAGGCTTCAGGCTCTCTAGTGTCCATGGGGGGGGGGGAGAGATATTTTCCTCTCCTTCAGGGACATGGCCATACACCGATTGAGACTCACTGGCAGTAGGGTGCTCGAACAGGCTCAGTTCTCCTCAGCATGATACAGCTCAGAAGCCCTACCTGGAATATGCCAGGCTTTCCTCTACCGAGTGGCCAGCTGCAGTCTGTGGTGGATTTGTCATCCGACAATAGCTGATTATTAACAGTAAAAGTTTGAATACACTTTTTATTGTTGCTCCCTGCCTAAAATGTTTTTGTTACAGGTCTTCACCCTCCCTGCCCAGGTGGGGTTGCTTGTGGGTGCTATCACTGTCTCAGGCTCAGCAGCCTCTGCAATGTCTCAACATGCGGCGGCACGAGCTGGGGACTACACCTTACTTGCATGCACCTCATAGGCCTGCTGTTATTGTTTCAATAATTATTTGAACTTCACAGCTTGTCTAGCACCCCTGACAAGGAATAAGGTAGTCAAGAGCAGGGGTCAATCTTAACATAGTTGCACTAGCCCTAGTCAATTTGCACTAGGGTTTGGGCTAGTAAAACAAACTCTCTACTTGCCCACCTTGACTAGTGCAGGTTTTCAAGGTTGTTAATGAAGTTAAAAAAGTCTCTACTTTAGCAGGCTCTAGTCCTCATGCTAATCTCTCTCAATGTTCCAGATGCCCTGGTGTGATTAACAGCTCATTAAGAGCTGCAGTTATCTGACAGTTTAAGAGGGGAATCCCACAAAAGACTTAATGTGAGTCACATTATCACTCCACTGTTAGGACTTTCAGCTGTTGTCCAGGGTGTGAGTTAAGTCACTAGCTTCCAGTTTTCTGAATGTGTCACTAACAATTTGACCCATATTATAAAGACCAGTGCCCCTCATTTCCCTACATTTTGAGTGTCTGTAGCCAACATTTCAGTGACAAAATGCGAAAAGGTATACAGGGTCGGCCCTGCATGTGGTGGGTTTTTCCCCAGCCTCACAATAACTTCCCTCTCCCCTCCAGATCTTCTAACTCTATTCTTTCCCTGGACACCGCTGCAGGCCAGACTCTGAAATGACCATCCACAGATCTATAGCTGCCATTACTGGCAAGTGTAGAGGGTCCCCAGTTCTTCTAAATGGACCATGCCAGCCATCGCCATCCACACAATCCCACCCAGCATGCCCTTTCATCTTAAAAATAAAGTTTTGGATCATGTATGGTACAAAAATAAACCTTAATAAAATACATAATTTGAAAGTTTAAAATAGGCTTTCCTATATAGAAATAGAGATAGTATAGCATTATGCCTGTGTACTGTTTCCCCTGGGCTGATGAAAGGACAATGTTAAAGAAAAATCTGTTATTGTTGGGGCAGAGAATATTAAAATCAATGCTTTTAAAAATAAAAATGTAATAGTTTTCTATTTCCTAAGCTCCTTAGGTTTGTGCAGCCCCCACCCCCAAATAAATCTTAGATTGCTCCTGGCTCACTTGAGACTGTACACAAACTTCCAGAAGTGCAGGTTTCCACTTGTCTATACTAGGGTGGGTGCTGAGAGTGTCTTTCTCTGTCTGACTCTGTTCATTGCCCTGTGGGTGGTGGTGACAGTGTTGTGAGGTGCATGACGATGTCGGCTATTGTGTGTGCAGAGCTAGGACTGCTTGATTGAACATTTGCTGTTATGATGTCCTCTGGTTTTGTGGGTGGGGGTAGCAGAAAGAGGAAGAGAGGAGGCCTTGGTACAAAAAATGGCGTATGTGTGGAGGGCTCACTGTGTGTGATGGCACTGCAGTCTTTTTCCCCCTGCTGGGGAGCTGGAAGCAATGTGGGAGCAGGATAAATGTGCAATAATAAGAGTATTTATTGGCTTGCATTGTTTTCTGTATAAGTGATCAAACTTTACTATTATAATTGAGGCCAGTGCAACCATTTGCAGGCTAGTGCAATTTTGAATCAACTTGCCCTGCTGGCTAGTGCAAAAAAAGTTAAGGTTGACCCCTGGTCAAGAGGACATCTCTGCAATCCCCAACTAGAAGGCTGCTTCTTAGTTATTATCAGTGGCTGAGAAAGGGGGATAGCATGAGACTTTCAAGTGCCTAAAGGGATTGTTTTGTGATATGGAGGGCATCCTCAATGTGTTGATAGTGGGGACTGTTTCTGCCTTGAAGTATCTACTGTTTTATCCTGTTATAGGTTTTTGCAGTACATGAGAATTAGTTTGGCTTAATAAATGTTGCAATACAAACTGAATGTTCCTGCATTAGCAAGTTAAGTAGGGGATCATAGGGTCCTGTTCAACATTAAATAAATGTGTTTGTTACTGTCTCTTATGGAGGACAGGTTGACGGTTTCTGGTAAGGTACCAAGCTCTATACCCCAGAGAGGTTCTCCCAATCATGGGCTACTTATATCATTAGTGGCTGGGTTGTTTAGGGGGACCCTGTCAGGCAAAGGTATAGTACAGGTGAAAAGGTACTGGAAGGTAGGAAAAGGAGTTATAGAGGTTAGAATATCAGTTTACGGTATGGTTAGTGGACCATGTGGGGCTGGGAGATTGGGGGGGTAGACTGATAAGGTTTTGGGGGGAAGATTCGAGGGACAGGTTTCTTGCGCACAGGACACAGTGTTTCTTTTTGCTCTGGCTATGGGCTCAGGTGCTATTGGTAAATCTGCATTATGGCAGGTAAAGATATGGTGACGGCCACCTCCTAGAATGTGAGGGGTCTGAACTCGCCTATTAAATGAAAGAAAGTATTAGCCAGACTAAAATCCCTAAGATCCCAAATAGCCTTCTTGCAGGAAACTAAACTAAATCATACTGCAGCTCACAAACTGATGCGGGAATGGGTGGGTTGGGAGGTCCATAGTGCAGCCAGCAAGACCAGAGGTGGGGCATCTATGCTATGCCACAAAAACCTAAAATGGAAGGTGCGGGAACAAAGGATGGACAAGAAGGTAGATGGGTTTTAGCAAGGGTTAATACCCCCACAGGAGACGTGTTAGCAAATCTATATGCCCTGTATGAAGACTCCCCTGAGTTCTTTCATAAACTCTTATAAGAACTATTGGAGATGGCAACAGGGGAAGTGGACTTCATGCTGGGGGGACTTCAACCTGGCGATGGACTTCCTTATGGACAGGTCGAATTCTAAGCCTGATACACACTCCCGATCCATCAGGGCTGTAAAGGACGTGCTCTCTCTTCACAAATTGCAGGACATTTGCAGGATAGCCCACCCAGATGGGAGGGACTATACATATTTCTCCAAAGCCAAACAAGTTGCCAGTAGGATTGACTATTGGTTTACATCCCCAAACATTACGAGCAAGGCCCTGGATGTCACAATAGCCCCCCTGTATATGTCAGACTCTGCCCATTGACACTATCCCTGGGGCATTCCACCACCTGCTGTAGGTCAGTTAGTTGGAGGCTTGATCCCCTACTGTTACAGGAGGCAGACTTTAAGGAATGGCTTAAGGGGGAGGTAAAAACTTATTTCTCTGACAACCCACAGGGGTCCACCTTTCAAAGCCACAATGAGAGGCTATATTATAAGCTATGCCTCCCACTGCAAGAAACAGAGAGAAAAAGAGACTAGGGAGCTGGAAAAGGCATTGGGAGAGAAAGAAAACCTGTATGAGAAAGACCCCAAAAGACTTCACAATCCAGAGTTGTTGCACTACCTCCTGGCTCTGAGAATGAAACTGAATATGTGGGCATGTGTGATTTTGTATTTTCTTGAAACTTGGCTTCCCAGCCAAATGCCCTTTGGGGTAACCCTTGCCTCAGTGTTTGCACACAGAGGTTCTTTGTCTTTTAAATTGTTTTTTTATTTTAATGGGTTCACCACAACATATCCAAGACACACTGCCTTAAGGGTAGCTGGTCCATTCCACTGGGATGTCAAACAGACGAGGCATGCTGATGAGTCCTGGTAGGACGAAACACGTGTCTATGTCTTCTGTTAGCACCCTTTGCAAACTGTGTGAGAGGCCTTTCGGCACCATGCAATTCTGCTTAAAGTTGGACCAGCATAACATTCTGTGGTGATTTGCATATGCAGCCCATGATGCTTTGCATTGTGTGGGCATGTGTGATTTTGTATTTTCTTGAATATGTTAGCTTCACGAAAGGCAGAACTTCAGATCTTATGACTGAAACATAAATATTGGGCAAGAGCAGGGGTAGATCTTAAGATTGTTTTACTAGCCCAAACGCTAATGCAAATTGACCAGGGCTAGTGCAGCTAACTCTCTACTAGCCTGCCTTGACTAGTGCAGATTTTCATGGCTGTTAGTGAAGTTAACAATGTCTCTACTTTAGCATTCTCTAGTCTTCATGCTAATCTCTCTCAGTGTTCCAGATGGCCAGGTGTGATTAACAGCTCATTAAGAGCTGCAATTATCTGGCAGTTCAAGAGAGGGATCCCAAAGACTCAATGTGAGTCATTACTCCACTGTTAAGACTTTCAGCTAGTGTTCAGGGTGTGATCACGGGTAGAGTGCTGTTAAGTCACTAGGTTCCAGTTTTCTGAATGTGTCTATGTCTAACAATTTGTCCAATATTAGTAAGACCAGTGCCCCTCATTTCTCTACATTTTGAGTGTTTGTATCCAACATTTCAGTGACAAAATGCAAGGAGGTATACAGGATCGGCCCTGCAGGTAGTGGATTTTATCCCAGCCTCACCATAACTTTCCTCTCCCCTCCAAATCTCTTAACTCTGTTCTTTCCCTGGACACCACTGTAGACCAGACTCTGAAGTGACCATTCATAGCTGTCATTACTGGCAAGTGTAGGGGGTCCATAGCTCTTCTAAATGGACCATGCCAGCCATCACCATCCATACAGTTCCACCCTTATCCCACTCAGCATGTCCTTTCAGCCTAAAAACAAAGCTTTGGATCATGTATGGTACAAAAATAAACCTTGATAAAATACATAATTTGAAACCTTGAAATAGGTATTCCTGGGGTGCATAGATCATCCTATACAGAAATAGAAATAGTATAGTGTTATGCCTGTGTACTGTTTCCCCTGGGCTGAAGAAAGGACAATGTTTAAGAAAAATATGTTATTGTTGGGGCAGAGCATATTAAAATCAATGCTTTTACAAATAAAAATCTCATAGTTTTCTATTTCCCAAGCCCCTTAGGTTTGTCTAGCCCCCACCCCAAAAAATCTTAGATGTGCTCCTGGCTCACTTGAGACTGTACAAAAATTTTCAAAAGTGCAGGTCTCCAGCTTACTATAGGATGGGGACTGAGAGTGTCTTTCTCTGCCTGACTCTGTTTATTGCCCTGTGGGTGGTGGTGACAGTGTGATGAGGTGCATGATGATGTCAGCTATTGTGTGCGCAGAGCTAGGACTGCTTGATTGAACATTCGCTGTTGTGATATCCCCTCTCTGTTTGGTGTGGGGAGGACAGAAGGAGGAAGAGAGTAGGCTATGGTACAAAACAATGGGGGGGGCTCACTGTGATGGCACCACAGTCTTTTTTTTTCTACTGGGGAGCTGGAAGCAGTGTGGGAGCAGGATAAATATGCAACAATCAGAGTATTTCTTGGCTTTGCTTGCATTGTTTCCTGCATAAGTGATCAAAATTTACCATAATAATTAAGGGCTAGTGCAATCATCTGCGGGCTAGTGCAATTTTGAATCAACTTGCCCTGCTGGCTAGTGCAAAAAAAAAGTTAAGGTTGACCCCTGGGTGAGAGGGGGGAAAAAGCTGGGACACTACTAGCATACAGACTTAAAAAACAACAGGCTGACAGGCATATAGACCAACTGCAAAACAACAAGGGGGAAAAAAAACACAGTAAACCTGAAGCCATAAACCAAATCATGCTATCCTTCTATAACTCCCTGCACAGCTCTCATATTACTTGGGACAAGACCAAATTTGACAAATTTATGGAAGGCACGAAGCATCCCAAACTTACAAATGCCGAGAGAGAACAGTTGGAGGGGCCTATAGAGGTGCACGAAATCAGGGAGGCAATTAATAAGATGTCTTATAGGAAAGCCCCGGGGGGGGGGACGGCTACTCAGCTGACTTTTACAAGGTAATACAGGAGACCATATCCCACTCCATGAGGCACATGTTACAAGAGGCCCTACGAAAGGAGGTACTCCCTAGCACCCTTAAAGAGATGATTATCACAGTCCTACCAAAGGAGGGGAAGGACCATACTCTTCCAGCAAGCTATAGGCCCATTTCGCTTATTAATGCGGACACCAAAATTCTTGCAAAGGTGTTAGCAGCCCGGATGGAAAAATTCCTCCCCTGCTTGATCCACATCTCCCATGTACGCTTTGTGAAGGGCCGTGCCAGTGTTGACCATCTCAGATCGCTGGTATCCCTTATACAAAGGGCAGGGCAAGTCCCCATTCCTGCTGCAGCCATCTTGGTAGATTTCAAGAAGGCCTTTGATTCAGTGGAGTAGAACATTCTCCATGCGATGCTGCAGCACTACAACTTTGGTAGTGTCTTCAGGGGCTGGGTTAAAACTCTCTACACTTCTCCCATGGCCAGATTGCTGACCAATAACACTATCTCAGATCCAATCGAACTTCACAGGGGTACTAGACAGGGGTACCCACTGTCCCCAGTGCTGTTTGTGCTAGTCATAGAAGCCCTGGCTAGTGCAGTGAGGGAGCACCCAAGAATTAGGGGTATAGATATGGGGAACAACTCGTACCATGCAATGTTGTATGCTGATGATTGCCTCATTTTAACCGACAACTTTCTTACCAGTTCAAAGCACATTGTAGAATTATTCCAATACTTTTCAGACATCTCAGGCCTAAGGGTCAACCAAGGTAAAACAGAAGTCCTCCCCCTAAATACACGGCTTACATCTGAAGATATCTCGAAAGTGGGCATAGCTAGTGCTAAGGTGGGTATTAAATACTGTAGAACTTGAAATTTTCACTGTCAAATAATTTTCACTATTTTCGCTGACACACCAATTTGCATGAAAATAAATTTGCGCTAACTAACACTTCTAGTATTTTTTCCATTATAGAGAATGTGGTGATTGTGACATAGCGTTAAAATAAATTTACGCAGTTATGGTTGCATTTGTGTTTGCGCTAAATTTACTTTAAGTGAAAATAACTAGTTCTGCAGTATCTGGGCATTAGGTTCAATGTTAATGTGTCCTCCCTAACAGAGGTTAATTTCTTTCCCCTAATTACTAGCCTTAAGGTGGAATCTCAAAGATAGAAACAGTTGAACCTTTCCCTGCCAGGAAAGGTGGTGGCAATTAAAATGATGATCGCCCTGAGGGTTTTTTATGTGCTATCCCACCTACCAATTGAGATTCCACAGAAATGGTTCCAAAAATTGGAAAACCTAATGAGGGCCTTCCTGTAGGAGAATAAAACTCCTCGATATAGCAGAGCCAAACTCCAAGCTCCTTGGAATAGGGGAGGGTGGTGCCTTCCACATTTTCTACATTATGCGTATGCCTTTTCAGTGGCAGCCACCTGTAAACTGATTCAGGAGAACACTGAAAACCTACCAGCCTGGGAAGCCATTGAAAGGCATGCCCTGCACAGGAATCACCTTACAGGTTACCTGGGCAGTCCCCTCCCACCCAAATTCTGACATTGGTTGACAAATAAAGCAGCTCACAAGGCTTGGCACCAAATAGGGGCCATTAGTAAGACCTGTATGAACCCAGGTAAGCACTTTAACCTCTGGAATAACCCCAATTAATCAATCAATCAATCAACATCTTTATTTAACCAGGCAAACAACATTGAACAATGCTCGTTTTCAAGATGGATCTGGGGTTACTTATCACATAAAAGGTTTACATACATAAGCAGAGCATACAAATGGATTACATATACAAGGATTACGTCATTACCATGACACAGGGTTACAAGGGGTACATGGCAATGTGCAATAAAAGGAACATATAAGACTGTCAAATGTCAAGACATTAGGACCAATTTAAATTATACAAAATATACAAGAACCTATCAGGATCCATAAGTGTTAGATGAGGTGGGCAAATAGAGGAACATTTCAGTAGGGGGAGGGAGTTAGCAGAGTGGGAGCATATCAAGGCATGAGTACCTAAGAGAAGGCCAATGCTATAGATATGGCGAAATTAAGGGGGAATGGACTCTAAAGTTAAGTTAAGGTAAAATTCATGGGAAACAGTTAGAGGATTCCTTAAAGGAATGATCATAAAGTGACCTGAAAGCTGATAGTTTGATGGGGAGAACCAGTTTCAAAGTCTTTTGCAGCTTGTTCCAAAGTACGGGTAGATCGTAGCTTAAGGATGACCTACCAAAGCGCGACGAGACCTTATGTACAGTAAGGGAGATATAAGAGGCACTCCACAGGGCATACTTGCCCACCGTACTCAATGGGAAACAATCTAGGATGCATTGAGGCAGATTCTTAATGATGGCTCTGAGGGTCCAGAGCGCTGCATTTCTCTGTCTTCTATAATTGAGTGATGGCCATCCTACCACAGCATAAAGAGAGCAGTGATGCGTGGATTAAGGTAGACCAGTGGTGAACCTTATAGCTCTATGATAAAGAGTGTCAAGTTTGACCAGCGCAGAGGCAGGGCCCTGGCTGTAGATAAAGTCTACATAGGGGAGTCACGTGATGCGGGACACAGATTAGCTGCATCTGCCGGTAGCTCTGTTCCGCCACGCTTTACTTTCACTTTTTACCGACCCCTTTCGATCCAATTACCGACGGACTCTTGACAGATCGGCAAGGTGTGTGCATCGCGGTCACGGATGGAGGTCGACAAGAGAAAACCTCCGCAGCGACACACTCAGCCGGCCACTCCAGAAAAGGCCACAAAGAAATCAAAAGCCGTGACCTCGTCTTCCTCCCAGGGGGCCGGGGAATCCCCCATGTCGGAAGAGCTTCTCTCTCTCGTGGTTCCTTGAGGAGATTAGACCACTAAGAGAAGCGGTCCAGGACCCTTCTGGCAGCATGAAAAGTATTTCAAATACCATAAAGGAGTTAACGCGGAGGGTATCTGATGGGGAGGCAAGAATTAATTCATTAGAAGGGCATACTGGCAGGGTGGATTCCATGGTTACCAAGATGGCCCATAGAATTTAGAAGCTGGAGCTGAAAGTGGAAGATTTGGAGGGCCGAAATAGACGTAATAATGTTGTTGTTATTGGTCTACCCGAGAAAGCAGACGGTATGGAGCCTATTAAATTTGCTCAAGTTCACAGAAAAATTATGGGTCCCTCACAATTTGGTGCCACATATGTGATTGAGAGAGCTCACAGGGCCTTACGTCTAGTGCCACTCCCGGACCGCCCCGAGCATTTATCTTTAAATTCCTAAATTATCAAGAGAGGCAGCGCTGATTGATAAAGTTAGAGAAACTAAGGACATATTCTGGGAGGGAACCAAAATTAGAGTGGTGCAAGATTTGCCCTTGTCTGTTCGGCAGAAGCGTGCAGCATTTCATCCACTGGTTAAAAAGCTGATTGCAGCCGGAATTAAATTTCGAATGGGATATCCAGCAAGGCTTCAAGTTTGTGCCAACAACGAATGGAAAACTTTTGAATCGCATGAGTCGGCTGACCCTGCTCTCCGTGTGCTTTTTCCAGCCTTATTCAAGGATCCTTGAAGTGTACTGTTTTTAACTCGGGTCATGTCTCTGTCTCTAGGGGCAGTTGGATGCTGTTTAGCTTGATTTCAAATTCTGGAGCTCCAGTTGAAAAGAGTTTTGCCCCTAAACATTGGGAATATTCTCGTCCCTCATTTATAAATCTTACCGGGCGGACTAGACTGGGACCTTGTCAGTTTTGTTTCAAGCTGTGAAGATTGGATTGACTAGGATCGATCCCCCAGGACTCAGGGGGGCATCCACTGTTTTGTTTCTCCTGCCACCATTAACTATTGGACTTGGATGGTTCGCTGGTGGGTTTTTTTTTTTCTTTCCCTCTTTGAGGGCGGTAGGGTCAGTCTAGTTCTATTGCCAGGGTGGTAGATCACCCCGGTGAGAGATGGCGGGGGGTTCACCCAGTGTGGTTGGGCCTTTCCCCTTTACTATGTTTCTGATTTTCAAGTTTCTACATGTTATGGGGCTGCTTGATTATAGTATTTTCACTAGGTATGCTACTTAGTTCAATAATGTTTTATCATATTTCCAGATTTCTGGATGAGAAGGGTTCTTTCTCTTCCTTTAATCTCGGGGTTTGGGGACGGCTTGTTAAGGCGAGCTTAGTGGGCTGGCGTCATGGGCGTTACGTGGTTCGTGAAGGGGAGGTGGATTGGGAGGTCGGTTAAGATGGGTTGTTTATAGTGGATCAAAGAAAGGTTTGGGGGTTGGGTATTGTTTTGAGGGTATTGTTTGGAAGGATTCCGGATTTTCTGTGTTGGGGGGGGTATGCAAGGCCTGCAAATATAGGAGCTTGGGCTGGTTAGGTACACTATCACAAGACAGTATAGGGTTGATTCAGTTATGGAGAAGGATGTTGCTATAAAATGTCTTACTTTGAACGTTAAAGGGGCGAGGAATAAAACTAAGCAATTTAAGATATTGAAGTATATTGATGCATTGAGGGCTAAAGTTGTATTTTTGCAAGAAACTCATTTGTTACAAGAGGAAAGTAATGCTATGCAGAGACTTCAAATAGGGAGGATTTTCTCGTCCCAGGGCAACACGCAGAGCAGAGGGGTCATGTTATTATTCCATCGATCAGTGCACTTTATCCCCCTTAAGGTTATCCAGGATAAAGAGGGGAGGTACATTTTGGTGCAAGGCAAATTGCAGAGTAAGGTTATGTTGTTTGGGGTAGTGTATGGCCCTAACTCAGACTCCCATGATTTCTTGGTTGAATTACTAAGGGTCCTACAACCATTCAGTCACTTTCCCATGATAATAGGCAGTGATTTCAATACGGTGCTGGACCCATCTTTAGATAGAGCTTCTAAGTCCCAAGCACATTCTACTCCTGCTTCCCGTGCTTTTGTGGAATTGGTTGACCAGCTGGGTCTAGCAGATGTCTGGAGGGTTCTCCATCCTGAGGAGAGGAGTTACACATTTGTCTCCCCAAATCATGGATCGGGTTCTCGGTTGGATTATATCCTAGTGTCTCGCACATTGCTCCCTGGGATTCTCAGCTCAGCCATTGTAGCTGCTCCCCTCTCGGATCACTCGGCTGTAGACCTTACAGTTCTTTTGCCTTCCCTAATCCGCAAAAGTAATAGATGGAAGATAAATAATCAAATATTGCGGAGTCCCAAAATAACTAAGTATCTGTCAGCACAAATTACGGAGTTTTTTTATTTTAACCAGAAAGATGAGGTTCGCCCAGATATTCTTTGGGGAGCATTCAAAGCATACATCAGAGGCTTACTGATCAGCCAGTCTGTGCAGAGAAAGAAAGATAGGGAAAGCGCTATGGCGGGGCTGTTAAATCAGATCAGGTCTCTAGAACATAGGCTTCTCTGTTCCCCACTGAGGAAGTGAAATTAAGTTTAGTGAAGGCAAAAGATGCATATCTCAAGATATTGGGGGAGCAGGCCGAACTGGCTATTATTAAAACTAAGGCAAAATTTGTGGACCAAGGTGAGAAGTCGGGCAAAGTGTTGGCCAGACGAATTACCCAATTTGAGCCTTCCCATTTAATTGAGGGTATTGTATCAGAGGGGGAGGGTACTATCAAAACTACTCCCGAAGATATGGCCCAGATTTTTCAAAATTACTTTAAATCTCTTTATGCGGGAATGCAGTCACCCCCGGCAGTGGCGAGATTTCCTCATTCCTGGAAAAGTTACCCCTCCCTACTCTTAGCGACTCAGACCGATCATTGCTCAGTGCAGAGATTACACAGGGGGATGTAGAACTGGCCATTAAGGGTCTTACACCTGACAAAACACCAGGGCCAGATGGGTTCTCACCCAATTTTTACAAAACATTTGCCGCCCAGCTATCCCCGATTTTGCTTAATCTCTTTCAATACATTTTATCGGGTAAAGAAGAGCACTCCTCACTGAAGCACTCATTGTGCTTATCCCCAAACCGAATAAGCCTCCTGAAAGGCCGGCCAGTTACAGACCAATTTCGTTGTTGAATTACGATATAAAGATTCTGGCCAAGATTCTGGCCAATCGCATTTGCCAGGTAATTCCGAGGCTGATTGGACCAGAACAAATAGGTTTTATGAGGGGGTATATCCTCTTCGGATCACTTTAGAACTCTGGCGCATGTTTTCTCGGCCTCCGAGGGGTCTGCACTACCAATGGCGTTGGTCTCCTTTGACGCCGAGAAAGCCTTTGATAGGGTCCACTGGGCCTATCTCTTTGCGGCAATGAGTAGATTTGGTGTCCCAGAAAAATTCATGGATTGGATTAGGGCATTGTACACTGACCCTTCGGCTAGGGTCGTGTGTAATGGGGCTATCTCTGCATCTTTCAAATTACAGGCCGGAACGAGACAGGGATGTCCCCTTTCACCCCTATTATTCAATTTATATATCGAGCCCCTCATTAGGAGTATAGTTTCATCCCCCGTGATTTTGGGTATTAACGTAAGGGGGACACACTATTAAGGTCACTGCTTATGCCGATGATTTATTAATCTATGTATCGAAACCCGATAGATCTATTCCCAATCTATTAAAAATTATTCAGAACTTTAGTATGTTAACTAATTATAAATTGAATCAGGACAAAACTGTTGTTTACCCTTTGAATAACAGAGTATTTAAGCCTGAGGTTGTAGGACTAGGTTTAGGATGGGATTCCAATGCTCTCAAATATTTAGGCCTCTCCTTGGCAAGCAGTCAGGATAGACTGCGTCAGCTGAACTTAGAATCCTTACTACACACAATCAGACTTGATCTCAAAAGATGGACACAACTGCCTTTGTCCTTATGGGGTAGAATAAATATTGTAAAGATGAATATATTCCCTAGGCTTTTCTATCCCTTATCTATGTTAAATATTTGGATTCCCCATTCTTGGTTTAAGAAACTTCACGGAGAATTGGCTGACTTTATCTGGGGATATAGAAAGGCCAGGATGTCCTATCTTAAGTTGGCGGCCCCAAAAATCTCGGAGGTCTGAGAATGCCTCACTTTTAGCCTATTTTTGGGCAGCGATTTAAATAAATATGGGAGATGGATGCATGGTGAAGGCACCATCACAAATGCTGGATACATTCCATTATGGGTTAATTTGGAATTTAGCTTTATTAAGAGCCTAGGTATTAATCCCAAGGCTTTACCCTATACCCAATTGTTTGCTTCCTTCTTTACTGAAAAGTCTCCTATCGGACTTCTCTTAGAATACATAATCAGTTATGTAATTTCTTGAAGTATGAACAAACGCTGGACATGGGTCAGCCTGTTTGGGGAACCCACAATGGCGGATAGGACATCGGACTATCAAACAGAATTGGTGCCCTTCCTAGCTGAATGTTCCTGAATGATTTTATAATACAGATGGTGGCACAATGCCAGCAGCCCAGATTTTGGTGAAGTTCGAAAGGACGCAGAGGATATGTTCAAAGTATATCAACTACGCCACGCACTGGTTCAGAGAATTGGAAGTAACCTGTTTGCTCACCTCAGATTTCATTCTGGGAGGAACTTGGTGATTAGCTGGAGCCCCTCAGACCATTTCTAAGATTTACTTAGTATTGTTTAATTGGGCCTTTAGGATAGTCTAGTACCTAGTTCATACTGGGCCAAAGTATTTCCAACATAACCTGGGACTGGGCACGGATCTGGCTGAATTGCCACAAATTGATCAGACAAGACTATCTCAGACTGGTGCAGTTTAAAATATTGCACAATATTTATTACATGCCTCAGAAATTACAGGATTTAAAATTAGTACAGAGTTCTCTGTGTTATAGATGTGGCAGGGAAGGGGAGACCTCTTCATATTTTTGGCACTGCCCCATATTGCCTCTTGTGGAATGAAATCAAAAGTAAAGTGATCCATTACTTGGATTAGAGGATCTGTTTACCCCAGAAATATGTTTATTAGGAGATATGTCGGGTTGCACGTTAAACAGAGGAAATTTCATATATCCATGATCTCTTGTACCGTTAAAAGTAGTGTTGAAGCACTGGAAGGACCCCTGTCTAATTACTTATTCGAATGGTTGACAGGAACTTCTTTGTGCCTCAGGACAGAGAGGATGATTGCCATATTGAATAATGTTGCCCCGCTTCGAGAAAATCTGGTCTCTATTAGTAACAGCTTATTCATAAGGAACCTATGGTAGTGATACCTTGTTTTCTCTCAGGAGGTTTCTAATTGCAGTGCCTTGTGTGGGGGAGAAGGGCTGGGGTGGGGGCTTGCAGGGCTGTATGTAGTTGTATTTTTCAGACTTTACTGAATAACCTTGGTGTGACCTCACCTGTGCTGTATTTGCAATTGCTTTCTTGTCCCCGCAAGTGATTGTATTAAAATGTTCAATAAAATATTAATTGCAAAAAATAAATAAATAAATTCTGCATAGTCCAGTAAAGGGAGGAAGGTGGTTTGGACCAGTCTCTTCTTGGTATCCCGTGTGAGTAGGTATTTGATTCTGTAGAAGAGGCCAAGGCTCTGCCTAAGTTTCTTTATTAGTTCTTCAATATGATCATTAAAGGAAAGTCTGTAGCCTATCCAGATCCCCGGGTATTTGAACTTGGTAACATATTCTAGTGGTTCGCCTGAAAGTGTGGTGACATGGGGTAAGGAACCTTGGGAGACTTGGTTAAGTGCATATACAGAGGGTGAAAAGAGCATTGCCTTTGTTTTTTTTGCATTTTAAAAGAAGTTTTTGGTTCAATAGCTGTAGTTGCAATTGATTAAATTCTTGTTGTAGATCTCTACATGCTGCCTCAGGAGTAGATATGTATATTACCATATCATCTGTGAAAAGAGCTATTTGGCAGATTTAATATTGGCATCAATTTGATTAATATATATTGCAAACAGCAGTGGACCCAAAATGGAGCCCTGCAGTACACCCCTCAGTAGTGGTTTCAGTTGTGAGAATTCTCCATCCACTTTTACTTGCTGCTGACGACCTGAGAGATAGTTTGTAAACCATTTCTGAGATAGTGTATCCAGACCAACCTTGCAAAGGGATAATAGAAGCAGATCATGGTCGACAGTGTTGAATGCCTTGCTTAGGTCCAGAAATATTGCACAAATAACCCCAGCTGGACCACTGATCAAAGACCTCTTTATTGGGAGGGCTGGAAGGGGAACCAGATTAATACGCTGAAAGACATCCTAATGGGAGATGGTTACACCCTAGACAGCTTCACTTCCTTGCAAGAAAGATACAAGCTAGATAAAAGGGATTTTTGGAGATATCTACAGATGAGACACATTTATTCATGCTGGCTTAAAAAAGGGTGCCTTTGTGTTATATGTCAACATAATGTAAAAGCTGCTCATAAGAAACTGCCTTTGGATAGCTGGCTACAATTACAGAAGGGCCTTGTGGGCCACATTTATAAGTTTATGAAGGAGGACCTGCCAGACCCCTCTCTACCTGCCAAGGAGAAATGGCAATGCATGCTGGGCTCCTCTATCACAGTGAGTATGTAGCAGAGTAGCTGGACTACAGCTAAAAAAGCCTGTGGAGATCCCCAGAGCTTCTTTATCGAAAATAAAATATGACACCTTTGGTACCGCACTCCAGCATTCCTAAAAAAAAAAATGGACGTAATACCGGATGATGTATGCTGGAGGTGTGATGCTGCAGAAGCAGACCTACTACATGTGATTTGGCAATGTGCCCCCATCCATTCCTTTTGGTCTGAAATACTAAAATGCTGCTCCATTATTCTTGGGTACCAGGTCCCTAATTTAAGTATGTTCTGGGTCCTGGGGATCCCCCCCCATTGAATGCAGGCTATTGGGCCCACATCTTGCATGGCTTTTGCAGGCCGCAATGGAAGCCAAATGGCTACTTCTGTGTAGGTGGCAGATCAGAGAAGTCTCCTCCCTCACGGCATGGCTGGTAGCCATGGCTAAACTGGCTAGCTATTCTAAGCTTTTGCATCTGGCCAATGGCACCCAGCAAGCCTTCTCAGACAAATGGACTCCGTTTATGCACTATATCCAGGGCTCATCTCCCAACCTCATTACCCCTCTGAGAAAGGACATGTTAAAGCCCCCCTTGATCACCACACCCTACTCCACACACCCCTACCCCTCACCACCAATAGCATATGTGTATGTGGAAATCCCCCCCCCGTGCCACTCTTCCTCAGAAATCTGTTGTTTTTTATTAAATAGAAATCCAGCCTTGTCTCACATCCAGATAGTTGGTTTAGTGTATTATGAATTAAATGTGAATACCTAGCTGTGTTACGATATGTAAAGTATGAATGTTTGTTGTACTTGCATTTTTATTTAGATGTATGCTTTGTATCTATAATTCAATAAAAAAATTTAACTGCAAGATAAAAATATATCATTTACATTCAGCCAGTCCATGAAATTTTGTACCCTTGTTTGCTCACCTTTCCAAATATAAATCACATCGTCAATAAAATGAAACCACTTGATGATGTGATTGTAGAAGGATTTACATTTTCATTCAGTACTGCAGTCTGCTCCCAGTTGCCTAGAAATAAATTAACATAACTGGGTGCCATTGAGGCACCCATTGCTGTTCCACACCTCTCTTCAAAAAATGTATCTTCAAACCCAAAATAATTATGCTTTAAAATAAAATCTAATTAATCCAAAATGAATTGTATAGGTACATCCTTCCCTTCTGGATATTTTTCAAACATTTCTTCATTGCACATTCACCATCTACATTGTGGATTGATGTATATAATGATTCCATGTCAATAGAGAGCCAGCTATAATCATCCCTCCATGTTATTTTTTTAAGTTTTTTCAAAAGATCAGTAGTGTCTTTTATATGTAATTCTAAATTGCCCACCAATGGCTGAAAAAAGAAATTTACAAATTTTCCCAGGTTCTGTGTAATGGAGCATATCCCTGAGACAATCAGTCTCCCTGGGGGAGACTCCATATTCTTATGCATCTTAGGTAAAATATCAAATCCTGGTATTATAGGATATTCTTCCCACAGGAATTTATATTCACCCTCCGTAGTGGCCAGCAATTTGAGAGATAGACTGGTTCACAGTTGATTTAAGAAGAACGGGACCAATAGGGACAGTATGTTGCTCCCTAGGAGATCAAAAAGCATTTTCTGTTGCAAGTGATGTAACATTTGTAAGTTTGCTTTTCCAGGGGGAGTGTTCCAACATCCAGAGAAAGAAGATGTAGTGGTAAATATTGAATATCTAATAACTTGTGATACATCATATGTTGTATATGATCTCTGGTGTACCGGTAATGTGGTTTATGTAGGAAAAACAGTTTGTCCACTAAAATAATGCATTCAGGAACATGTTAGATCAATACTGAATGACAGACAAGACACTCCAGTTGGTGCACATTTTACTTTATGTCATAGTTCTTCACCAAATGGACTTAGGTTTAGGGGTATAAATTGGATACCACCACCAACTTTGGGAGGTGATAGACCAAACATTTTGTTGCAGTATGAAAGCGTGTGGATATACAAACTAAAAAGTGCAAAGCCGAGTGGTTTGAATGAAAAATGGGATCTAAAACCTTTCCTTAAAAAGAAATGATATATAAGGAAAACTCCTTTAAGGTTTGGCACTGTTTGGATGAGTACATCATGGCCCAGATATTCAAACTGCGCCAGGCTGTGGCACAAGCTTGGGCGCAGCTCAACTTGGCTGCGCAGGGGTGTGGACTAGCGATATTCAAAAGAGCTGTGCCACAGCTCAGCAGCATTGAATATCGAACCCTGGCCACCTCCAGTGTGCATGTCGCAGTGGCACTGTGCCAGCACAAGTGGCCAGAGTGGAGCATGGGGATGCGCTAGCGCAAGTTCCATTGTACCATGCACAGCAACCACGATATTCAAAAGTTAACATGCAAATGGGTCCATAATGTATGCAAGGCGCACATGGAGCATTTGCATGTCATTATGGCCCCATTTGCATGCAGGTGCGCCAATTCCTGATGACTTGCGCCTGGCGCCCTGCCAGGCAGCAGCCGTCAGGGACCGACGCCCCCTGCAGCCCGATCACGGGCATTTGTCAAAAAATAAATAAGTATGTCCAATATCCCTGGTGGTCTAGTGGACCGCTTTCTGCCGATCGCTGGTATCTGTAAATAAAAATATGTTCTATATGCCTAGTAGCAGCCAGGAGTTCAGGGTGATCATATTCGCTCGATTGTAGGCATTGGTAAAGTTACTTTTATAACTTTCGATGGTCTAGTGGTGGTCTTTCATTCCGCTTCACTGAGTTTCGCCAGCCTGGCTTCCCCAGTTGCCATTAGCTGGCGGCAGCATCTTCATTTCAGCTTGCCGCCTTCATCCGCCAGCCGATTACCGCCATCGGGTAGGGCTGTATTTATTGGTTCGAGCTAGCTTGCCATCGGGCATGCAGCCCGTATCAGATTATGTATTCCAGATATGTGAATGATTCATTCACATATCTGGAATGTGTAGTCAGCGGAGCTGCATGCCCATTGGCTCAGGCTGTGAACCAATGGGCATACAGCCCTGACGACGTGTCAGTCGGCGGGTGGTGGGGCAGCAGGTGGGTGGGGTTCTGCCGTCCGCTGGCAGACTGGGGGGGAGCGGGGTGGTAGGGCTCAGTGGACGGGTAGGGAGGGGGTACCACTAGATCACCAGGGACACAGGAATTCATTCTTTTTTTACCAATGCCCACGATCGGGCAGATAGCGGTCCACTGGACCACCAGGGATATAGGAATTACTTCTTTTTATTTATACAGATGCCCATGATCAGGCAGGCAGCGGCCCACTGGACCACCAGGGATATAGGACATGTTTTTATTTATAGATGCCCACGATTAGGCAGGCAGTGGTCCACTAGACCACCAGGGATATTGGACATATTTATTTATTTTTTGACAAATGCCCATGACTGGGCTGCAGGGGGCATTGGTCCCCGATGGCTGCTGCCTGACAGGGTGCCAGGCACAAGTCATCAGACAGGCAGCGGTCCACTGGACCACCAGGATATAGCACATGTTTTTATTTACAGATTCCCGCGATCGGGCAGGCAGCGGTCCACTGGACGACCAGGGATATAGGACATGTTTTTATTTACAGATGCCCACAATTGGGCAGGCAGCAGTCCACTGGACCACCAGGGATATAGGACATGTTTTTATTTACAGATGACCGCAATCGGGCAGGCAGCGGTTCACTGGACCACCAGGGATATTGGAGAATTCTTTATTGTTTATTACAAATGCCCACAATCGGGCATGGGGGGGCACCACCAGGTGCAGCCGGAACTCGGGTGGCCACCCACAGGTGGCAGCTGCCATGTTGCACCCTGCAATGCAGCAGCTCACCTGTGGGTGGCCATCAGTTGTTTCTTTTTTTTTTGGATCAACTTTGTGCTGGTGCAGGTAGGGTTGCACATGCATGGCTCTGCACATCCCAGGCTGAATATCGGGCTGTGCAGAGTATGCATGGGCATACCCCCCCACCTGTGCCTGCATACATTACTGATGCGCTCCAGCACATCGGGATTTGTGCCATGCACTTTTCCCTTTTGAATATCGCACCGGGGCACATCAGTGGATTGTGCATGGTGCAACACTGCTGCGCCATGTGCAACCCTTTTGAATATCTGGGCCCAAGTGTTGAAAGATGGGGTATAAATATGTATAAATTTAGTACGTACAGTAATCCAGTGACTGGGGTAAAATAATAAAAAATGAGATAATATAAGTCAAGACGTGAAGAGTAAAGATGTGTAAAAAACAGCTCTTGTGATCTATAATAGAAAAGAACTTTCTTTTTTCGTAAAAGTTTATAGATAAGGCAGTATTTTTGAAGGCTATAAATATGAGAAATTAAACAAATTTATTGCAAGAACTGAAAGGGTGTTTGTATCCTGATTTTTCTATTGATCGGTCTCTCTATCTGTTTTTTGTAGGAACACAGGATAATCTATTTAAGGTCCTGGGACTCCTCCTACGTGGAATAAAATGTAATTTGGAGTTTGTATTGAGTACTTCAGTCTCAACTTTCCAGGATCTAAGGATTACTTTTGTTCCCTGCCTTTTGTAATATTTATTGTATAATTTTTATTTTGTAATATAGTGAAGGTTTCCTTGTAATAAACTTAATTTTCTATAATAAATGTAATTCTATAAATGAATTTTTTGATAAAAAACTAATGATAATGATGTTCAATGCTGGTTCTGTGATGTCATGTTGAAGTACTTAATATTCAAGAATCGATGTTTAAAGGACAATTGATTCCTTGTTTACAGTACCCCCTTTGAAGACCCATGAGAGTCGAGGTGCTAGGGGCTTTTATTGCCTGTGTGATTCTGAGACTGAACTATGCATGAGAGTAAGATAAGTAAAAACCTTCTGCAAAATCTGAAAACTTTTGTGTGGAAAATCTTTCTTTCTTTAAATTCATGCTGATAAAAGTAGTTCTCTATGTGTGCACCACCGCTTGAAAAACTTTACTGTAAGTTCAAGTTAAAAAAAAACAGCTTTCAGCTTGATGGCTAGAGGAAATCAGCTGTCTGGTGGTATTCTATGTTGTGCTGCAGTAATGACATCACTACTGCAGCTCAACAACCATTAATCACCACTAATAGTAGACATAAAACAGAAACATATGTGTTACATTTGTTTTGTGTTGTCATGCTAGTATTTTCTAGAATTATTGTTCATGTCATACTTTTATATTAGGCAATCAACACTTACAGTAACAGCTGTATCTGACATGTCTAATTCAATGGATGTAGACATCAGCTTTAGTGGCAAGCATCAGACACATCTTTGATTTGCAGAATCAAATAAAATAAATATGATTTGTTACTTTCTAATGCTGTAACCCTTAAATAGTTCATTGGAGCCAGGATATTCAAAAACATTTGGCTATCGTAAAACATAGGGGGCTGGATTTTCAAATAGGGCACAGGGCTTGCATTCAGGCCTGCACCACAGGACTTAGAACTCTGTGGCACGCCAACCCCCTTTGCTGCAACTGCACCCGAATTTCCATTCTTGGGTGCAGTTGTGACAGTTTCCATGATTTACGGCAGCTTGCTCCAATGCTCTGGCACAAGCACCGTTACTTTTACTCCCGGAGGTGGCACACGCTACAGTACAAAGCTGTGGTCTAAGATGCGGCGATCGGCACAATGGATAGAAAATCCCAATCACTGACAGGGGAATGCTGCAAGCTTCATGCGTCATATGTTTGGCGCACCAGGGGCATGCGACATTCAAGGAGCTTCGAAAATCTGTCCTAGTGTGTTCACTTATGCAAAGCCAATCAGGACAGGATTTTCCCTACCCATTTTATAAATTGCAATAAGGAATACTAAGTGCATGTCCAGCATGTAGACACATCATGAGTCATATAATCTCTGCATGGTGGGAGTGGTCTAGGGAACATGTTCTCTGTAATACTAAGGTAATGCATGCTTAAAGCTGTCTCAGTAAAATGTGACATTTCTAAATTTGTGACTCCATTAAACTAACGTTCTTATTTATATTCATATGCGCAGTTTCATGAATTAATTAAAGATTCAGGTTGTAGGATACAGTGAAATATAGAATATCTAATACTGCTGCATTAGTTAGTAGTAGATTGAATATATACAGTGAGTGTATAATTACTCAGCTCAGTTAGTATGTTGCAGATATTCCTTTATCACTTAGAGTTGTATATCCAAGGGGCTATGCCCTGGACAGAAATATTGATGTAATTAGTTGCAATTGTTGTGCTATTTATTTAAGTGATAACATTCAGTCACTTGGGAGTATACTTGCAATAATAGGCTTCTGTGGATGAGTAAATGCCAAGGCAAAGCCGAGGCGTTTAATTATCCACAGAAGCCGATTATTGCGAGTATACTCCAAGTGACTGAAAGTTATTACTATTATACAACTTGGAGTCATGTATATGTTTTGTAAAATAGAAGTACAAAGATATTTTGGGTCGAGGGACAGAAAGCTCAGTGTTGCACGTTTACTCAGTGCAGCAGCATGGATGCGAGGGAACACATTTTAATAAAAAAGAAGTAAAACATAGGCTTTGATATGGCATATATCTGGCAGCATAGAATAGGAGCAATTTACTGATAGCTTGAAATGAGCATTATAAAGTTATATTGTTTGCATGTAAAAATGGAAGGAGGATTTCAGGCATGAGTATTAGCGGATGTGTTAATGCGCATGCCTGGAATCCCGCTTCAGTTTTTGGATAGACAGTAGTTAAGTTTACAGGATTTGCTTCAAGGATTCAACTAAATTTATGCTATTCTATGGTGTTATTTGTAAGGAAAGTATGATGTACTTGTATTTTTATCAAAAATGAGTAACTTGTTTACGAACAAGTGTTTCGTCAGCTCCGTGCTGTGTAGTGAGTGAAGAGAGGTGACTGAGCTTTGTCACGGTCCATTCACAATGTGTGAGTAATTGATACGGGGGAAAAAGCAATTCAGGATACAGCTAAGACAGTATTTGAATTTTAAAATAGCAATTCAATTTAAATTCCACATACCTTGAATTGTTGTGAATCCTGACAGGGTGCTGAGTGTGGGTTGGCATGCGTCTGATGAAACTACTGTAGGCATGGTTAGTGTTCATTAAATGACAGTGGGTGGGGTTTTTGTTTCATTAAGCGACTGTGGGCAGGATTTTAGTAAATAAATGATTCTGGGGGGGTTGGTTTGCAGTTTGTGAGGGAATAACTGACAGGTATTCTGTTTTGTGATTGGTCGAGAACAGATACCTGTCATAAAATTAAAAATAACTGTTATGAACACAAAAAAAGTTTCCATAGATCCATGCTCTTTATCTACATCCCGTACTGACTGACCACCTATTGCAGATTTCAGTGTCATCTGCAAAAGGGCATACTGTTCATTCCAGTTCTTCTGGAAAGTCCCAAATAAAGATATCGGTAAGGACAGGTCTACGTACTGAACCATATAGTATCCTGTTGGTCACTCTCCCTTCCTTTGAGTGTGCGCCAGTAACCAACACTCTCTGTCTCCTATTAATTAACCAGTGTCATACCCAAATTATTGATTTGGCACCCACTCTTCAGCTGGACAGCATATAGTGACATCAATGGCACAAAAAGGGTCTTTGTACATTCAGTCTGCCTACCATACCATATAACATGCACTGATATCTGTGGTCATTCCAGCTAGTCGCTACAGTTACATCTAAACATTTTTTGTATTTTCAGCCCATATGTACCGAGGAGAAATAAAAAGTATGTACTTACCATAATTGTAGATCTTCCAGAATATCTTTATCATTTATTGATACTTGTGGGTCTAGGGCTGGAGATACTAGGAGGACCCTACAGGAGCTTTCTTTTTTACAGGGGCAGAGACGATGTTGTAGAGAAGGCACCAAGAATAAAAACTTGGCAGTGACACAGTTTAATAAATGGAAACTGTTGACAAGCTGTGGCACTGTTGCTCCCACAGTGTGCACTCGACATTGGGAAGAACAGAACTGTGGTGCATGGGGGAGCCGACAACAGTTAATGCCTCATTTGTGCAGGACCACTTGGGCTATGTGAGGTGTGTAGGAAATGTCGTCTCCCTTCCTGTAGAAAAATAGCTCCTGTGAGATCCTAGTACCTCTGGTACTAGACCCATGAGTACGAATCAATGGTGAAGACTGATTCTTGGAATATCTACCCTTGTCACAACTGGTACAAGAATTAGCTCATTACACCTTTTATGTATTTTAATAACTTAACCTTAGGCATAGAGCAAAGGCATGTTACTGACAGGAATGGAGCACCGTGTGAGTGGGGAGGCAGTTAGCTGTAGGGATTGTGGAGCACTTGTCTCCATGGTTCTGCTTTTGTGGAGCAGACACCGCAATATTTGCAGGAACTTAAGGGAGCTCCATGCTCAGTTGGTAGCAGCTAGAGAGGACATATTCTAGCTGTGACTCAAAATAAACTTGTGCATACTCCCAGAACCCCCACCTTCTTCAGAGGCCCACTGGTCTTGGGAGGGGTGGAGGATGGTGAAGAGGGAGAGGAGATCAGGTAACAGAGATGGTCACAAAACAACTCTTCCCATGAGGTACCAACAGTAAATTGCTTTGTGCCCCTGTAAGAGGCACAGGTGCCTGACTTGGACAGGGGTGACTATAGGTCAATTGGTGAAGATGGGAAAGAAAATCTGGTGATGTCCAGGTGTAAGGGGGCAGAAGTTAGCAGGCAGGATTCCAGTGATAGGAGGTTCTATTGTTAGAGGGGTAGAGAGGGTGGTGGGTAAACAGAGAAGGTGGTCAGGTATCTACCTGGAGCATCAGCCATCCAGGATTGGTATGTCGGAGGTGCTATTCCTCAATGACACCAGTATGGGTAATATGATTAATGAGCCCCAGGCTTTTGTGACAGACTCTGGGTCAGATCTAGTGGCTATTACAGAAACCTGACCACCGTGAATGATGATTGGGACACAGTGCTCCCAGGCTACACCTTATATAAGCATGATAGAGGAACGGGTAGAGGTGGAGTGTGGCCATCTGCATCAGAAAAGGGATTGAGGCTGTAGAGGATGCTACTATTGTGGGAAAGGCAAGGCAGAATCACTGTGGGTTCAGATTACATAGTTGTCAGATAGGAAGACTTGCATAGGGGTGGTTTAAAAGCCACCAAGGCAAGGAGAAGAGTGAGAGAGATAAGGAACTGGGTGCCAAAGTATAGAGGGGGTGGCAAAGGGGGAGATTTACTCTACTTCGGCTTCAGCAAGGCATTTGACTTGGTGCCACATAAAAGGCTGCTGAAGAAGATTGTGGATCTGTGAACAGCTCAGGAAATAGTAAGTTGGGTAGGAAGTCGGTTGGAAGGGAGGCAGCAGAGAGTTGTGGTGAATGTACTGTAGTCAGATCAGAGGAAAGAGGTGACTGGTGGAGTACCACAAGGATCTTTTCTGGGCCTAGTCCTCTTCGGTATTTTAAGACCATGCGGGTCTTTATTTTTTTTTTCCCCGGTCTATTGCCCAAGTTGTGATCTCCCTTCTTTTTAGTGTCTGCCCCCCCGCCCCCAGAGTTGGTAATATTTAGATGGGGGAGGTGGGGGGCTTTCCTCGCGCAAAGGGGGTGCAGGGGTATAGTCCCTGCATTACATATTTATTTTCTTATCAGTGCCGTTTTGGTAGGTTCCGAGGTGGATATGCTGCTGAGTGTGGATCTGATGATATGTACTCGCTGTTGTGCGAGTTGCTGAAGTAGTTTCGCTGTTATGACATGGAACTGGGGGCTCATAGATCCTGAACAGGGTATATTCCAATGCTTGTCTGATTCCAGGGCTGGGTATAACACTGTCTGTTTTGAGGGTACATCCCTATCTCATTACAGGGTATATCCCTGATGGACAACAGTATAGAGGGGAAAATAATAGATTAAAAAAAGTTGTGGTTTCTTAAAATGAAAAGAAAGGGGCAGTCCTGCAGTGCTGCAGTACCGTCAGTGCTGCTAATTACTCCAATGAACCAAGTTTGTGAATGGTCCTTGATTGCTTAGTGGCCAGCCAAGGGAGGGAGGATTGAACATCCCATGGATGGCTCTTCTCTCAAGAAGTGGGGGCACAGACCTTGTCCCCTTGTGGGACTGCTGCAGTGCCTAGCATAAACTGGGTGGCAGCAAAGTAGATGTGTGAAGAAAGAAAATGAAGGGATACTAAAGGAGCAATAAAAGCAGGCAGCCTTTTTTTTCATTTTTGAGATAAATAATTACAAGGCAAGGCAAATTTTATTTTTCCAGGCACCCAATCCCAGAGGCTCTGGGCGCTGTACAATAAAAACACACTATCAATATAATAAATAGACATCAAATAAGTATCACAGTAATAGCAGCATAAAATAAATATGATCTGTGACAACACAGAACACTATTAAAACAGATACTTGGGGAGGGAGAGGGGGCTGTCAAGGTGGACTAATAAACAAGATCCGGGAAGGCCTGACTAAACAGGTAGGCCTTGAGGCTGGCCTTAGAGACCTCAACCAAAGGGGCCTCATGAACAGATGGAGGGAGAGAATTCCACAGGATGGGCCGGGGACACTAAAAGCTCTGTCGCCGGCAGTTTTAAGCCTCATCCTGGGAATGGCCCCTAGAATAGGACCAGAGGGAGTGGAGTGAGGCAGCAGGTGTGAGAAGGTCTGACAGATAGCCAGAGCCCAACCCGTGTTGGGTCTTAAAGGTGAGCAAACCCACCTTAAAGAGAAGTCTCCACCTCACTGGCAGCAAGTGCAGTTCACACAGCACTGGGGTGATGTGGCAGAATTTTGACTGCCCCATCATCAACCTGGTGGCTGTGTTCTGCACTGCCTGCAGCCGGTGGAGGTTACCTCCTGAGACCTCAAGGTAGAGCACATTACAGTAATCAAGTGTGGACACTACAAAGGCATGCACTAAGGTGGGGAGGACCAATGATGGAACTAGGGGCTTAACCCTGGCTATATTCCTAAAATGGTAAAAGCTGGTCTGGATAACGGACGACACATGGGATTCAAATGTCAATCCACTGTCAAAGGTCACGCCAAGATTTTGCACCCTAGAGGAGGCTTTCAATGGCACCAATCCCTGAAACAAACCAGCTTCAGCGCCAGAGGCCATCCTGTTCCGTCATCTATTCAACTCCACCACCAGTACCTCTGACTTATCAGGGTTCAGTCACAACCAGCTGGAGGCCATCCAGTCATTGATCTCTGCAAGGCAATTGTTTAGCTCTTCCACCCCACTGGATGTCCCAGGGGCAAAGGAAAATTACAGCTGAGTATCATCAGCATAGCAATGAAAGCCCAGACCATATTTCCTAATGAGCTCACCGAGGGGCAGCATGTACATGGCAAACAGCATTGGTGACAAGACCGATCCCTGAGGTACTCCACAAGCAAGAAAGGGGCAGCAAAATGATGAAAGTAGTAACAACAATCCCCTAAATTAGTCATATTAGTGTATCAGGGTTACATGGGAAGCAAGAAGATTTTGGAATGTTTTGTAGGCTTTATACAAAAGTGGAGTGGTCAGTGATGCACTGTGCAGTGCAGCCAGTTTCACAACCTCATTGTTATGAAATCATAACTGGAGAAACAAGCACCCACTGGAGTTTGATTTACCTCTGGCCTCTTATAGCTTTGTTTTTGTTCCATACATGATAATGAAATGTATTAAAACAACATGAAGAGAAGTTATAGCTGGTTCAGAAAAAGTTAATGCATTTATATATAATGAAGTTGCGTGCATCAAACACAGCACAGCAGGAAAGAAGCATGGGGGAAATACACTGGTTAACTGTTAAAACAGTCAGACTTAGAGACTGTGTTTCTATTTCATGGGGGCAACTCGTATTTGTACCAAAGTAATAGCAAGTTAAGCTTCATGAAAACAAGCTGTAGGACATGTTCAGAGCCTGCCAGCCACTCCTATCAGTGTTGTCAGTACCAGGTATCTCTTTCCCATCTCCACCAATGGAACCAGACCTGCCAGATGGGATTCCTTCTCTATCAAGACCTTCTTTACCAGCTGCTGGTGTCTGCACCAGTCCCCACATACAACCAGTCAGCTCATCACACAGCTGTTGTCCAAAATAATTCGCTCTGTGGCTACCATAGCCATGGAAGGACCTCATATTTGAACTGAGGATCCAGCATGGTTGCAAAAATGTGGCTGTACTATCCGGCATGTTTGCAAACCCTGCACCCTGCTCAGCTTGCAGAAGTTCAGCAAGCACAGCTGTCCCATCTGGAATCTCCCAATGCTCCACTACATACCTCTCCATGGATATTTTCAACATATGCACTGCTGGGATCATCTGAGTCAGAATGGCAGTGGAACACTTAGATCACAGGTGCTCCTCTTAAATGGCCCAAGTACTCTCACCATGGTGTCCAACAGTGACCACGCATGGTGGCCTAGGACTACTCCAATGTCACACTCCATTGACATATTATGACCTGCACACTTATGTTATAGCAGTCTAGACAGCATCAGGTATGATGAATTTCCATCTGGTACTCACATCCTGTATCAAGTGATGTTGAGACAGACTTTGTTGCACTTCTCTTAGTTGACTAGTCACCTTTACAGAGTGATGCAAATGAGCACAGACAGAGCCTGCTGTGGAGACAGTCTTGTTAGCCTCAGAACTGTGATGCAGCACAAATGTGACCACTAGATTCAAGGTCTGGACAAAGCAATGAATGCTGATAAAATTCTCATCAGCAACTGCTTGTTTCACCATATTTGCCACATTATCCATGATCCTACCAGGTTTTTGATTATGGGGACATCCTGTATTCAGACGGCACTAAGAGGGATTTGATAAGGCTCAATGTTTGTTACAACAGACTTGCCAGATTTATTCTCAGTGCCTCACATATGGCACACAGCTGTCAACTGTATGCCAGCCTTGGTTGGCAGAGCCAGAAAGATCATAGATATGAACATATTTTGGCATTTATTTATGAAGGGATTCGAGGCCAACTTCCAAACTATATATCCATTAATGTAGAATACAGGACAAAAAAATAGTTTTTTTAAGATCTGTCACAGGCTTGGATTTAGAGGTCCTTAAATGTAAGCTATATATAGGAAGGAGTACAATATTTTATGTAGGGTCAGTGGCTTGGAATAGCATTCCACACATCTTGAGATCCACATCTTGAGATCCTTAACAGAGAAGGATAGATGGAATGAAATAAAAACTTGGTTGGACAGTGAAGCAGAAGAATCTCATGTATGCTGTTTGTCAAAATAATACTGTTCAATTTTGTATGATATATTTTCCTTTTATTTCTATTTCATTATTTTTTATACCTTTATTTTATTTAATTATCCTTATTTTATATTTTAGATATCTTACTGTGTAACATGACTCTGTTGTTTGTTGTTAATTGTCTCTTGTTATATGGAACTGTAATATGATATTGCCTTCTTCTGGGGGACCTCATTGTAAATGAACCTTGTCTCAATCAAGTAAATCCTTGTTCATGAATTTTATGAATAAAACACTTTACTGCTACTACAAAAAGCTAACATCTAGATGGGTACCAACTGTCCATGACTGCAGCATGTCATGAATGAATGCCAGGATGTTCGGTGACGTGTGGTCTTTCTTCATTAGTCAAACATTTAGAATACCAGACCTGAAGTCACTGCCAGATTGTGGAGGGATGAAGGGAGACATAGAGGAAGAGAAGGAGGAATCTGCAACAGGAGACATAGACTTTTGCACACACCAGTGTGTGGGCAAGGAGAGATATGCATGCACGCATCATGGAGTTTGTAGGTGCAGTGGAAAACTCCACACACTGCCTCCATGAGTAGTGTGACAACTGCTATTCTCACACCTTCATATATCTTTGGCATCACAGTGCATGAAAATTTGGAACGTGATGGGAGCTGGTACAGTGGTTGCAAGTGCTGCAGAAGTCTCTACAAATCAGTGTCTTCCCAAGTGAAAAGGGTTGCAAAGCCACCTGTGAACGGTGTTGTGTACTGAGCTACTGGATGGGACATCTGGTACTTAGTTCTGGCCTGAAACATCTCTACTATTGACATTCATCATGGATGGGAGGTAGTCCATGTCACAAACCCACTCCAGGGGTCAGATCCTCTGCTCCCACAGTGCCCAACCTTGAAGTGTGATTTATGAATAGGGGACAAACAGGGAAACCCTCCTGTTTATTTTGGGTCCGAGCAAACTACCAGTCTCAAGGCCGGGGGCAAATATGAACCCTTTTTAGCCAGTACACCCAGGTAACTGGTCCAAATATCACACTCTTTTCAGGAAAAGCAATGCAATACTCAACCCAGCCGGCATACAACCAACCTGGTTCACAACCCCTGCCGACTCAATTGAGACGCTGGTATTTTTCTTACCTTGCTGGATCTTTACACAGACCCTTGTTAGTGTGGCTGCATATGGTGACACACTAAGCATTTAGCAGCTGTGTCAGAATTATCAATTCTGTTTCACCATTCATGCTCAAAATGAGAAAATGTCTCAGGCAAGTTTAAGGAAAATCAAATTTACTAAAACTATAAATAGTAAATAAATACAGTACATTAAACAGTACATATATACATATTGATTACCGTCAAAAAGAAAATGGACATTTACAAAACACAGCACCTTGTAACTGAATTAACTAGTTCTAACTCAGTTTCAGTTGGTAAAGGTTCACACTTGAATTACCAGCCTTGGCAGAAGTGGTCTCTCTTGAGTACAGGAAAAGTGTGTCTTAGAAGTACAGAACAAAGGTATCAGTTCTTTCAGCCAAGCTTCACCGATATCAGAGATAAAGTCCCACCCTCCTTGTCATGTCACCGCTCTGACTGTTGGCATGAGGTCACTCTTAGTCCTGTAATTAATTGACCAGTCACATGACCCTCCACACTGCTAAACATTCCAATTTAAAAAAAGTATATACTTCCTAATTAGTGAGCCACAGAGCATATTTTATGACAGGTCAGAATTACCCCTTCTTTTGATGTTTCTGAAAAATGTCCTGAGTGCCACTTTACAACATCCTGGGATCTCTCTACATAGTCCTGCCAAAAGGAAGTTTGCAAAGTCCAGTTACCTAGATCAAATCAGGTTGAAAGAGTTTTATGGTTATACAACCTGGTTTTATACAGCCACACAGGTTCTTGCAGATAGGTGTTAGTTTTTCTCAAAGCCAGCTGTGTCTTTACAACTCAGAGAGAGAACAGTATATTTAAAAAAAAAACAAGGTTCCATGATGCTTTGCTGACTGCCATATTTCGCAAGCAGAAATTCAAAGAAACATATATTTATAGCAAAATATGATACAAATAATAACAGCAGACAGCTATTGCGACAGGCCACTCTTCTCAGATGGTGTGCAACTAGCAGGGGACTGGTGCCTGCCAGGACCGCTGGGGGTGCATGGAGGACTGTTTTGTGTTGAGGGGAAAGGAGTGGGCAGAAGAAGTAGGCACAGCAGCATTTTTTCCAGAGGCAGAACAGTCTGTGGCATTGCCAGTGCCACTAGAACTGTTGCCTGTATCATCACCACGGGATGGGTCTGATGGAACCAAAAGCTCAGACCTTTAAAAACCTGGGGAGGTTTTACCTTTAGGTGGTTCATTAAGGAGGTGGTTGTTATATTTGCCAGAGATTCCCCCTACTGATAGTCGTACTGCACAACGTCGACACTGCATTTCTGTTATCTTCTTTTAGTAACATGAAAGCCATACCATGCTCTTACTCCTCCTAACACCACTCATGCAGCTAGTGTCTTCAGTGACATCATCACCACCACCACTCTATTGCCCCCCCATCCCAGCCTTTGTTGTTTGGTCATGAGTCTGCAGGTTTTCCCCTGGCACCACTGGGGCCCCTTCAGCTGCTCTACTTGGTTGTTCAGGCTGGGATGGAACCTGCTAAACAAAGTGCCGAAGGGTAGCTTGCTGAGGTGGCAGTATAGCACTGTGGTTTAGGGCACTGAGCTGCAAACCTGGAGATCTGGGTTTGAATCCCACAGCCCACAACTGCATACTGTGTGACCCTGAGCAAGTCATTTAACTTCCTTGTGCTGCCAGGTCACACCTGGAAACAATATTCAGCTTAGTGTGCCTTTCCTGGTTCAATAATTTCTCCTTTCTCTTCCTTTTTTTTTTTGGCGGGGGGCCTTATCCTCCTCTCCCTTGCCACTGTGACCTTGAGGGGGAGATTTTTTGGCCATGCGACTTTCTTGCTTTACATCTCTCAGGGTATTTCCCATACTCCACCTCATCATCACAGCTGCATGGGTTAGCCTCCTCAGTTGATGTATGAGTGGACAATTCATCTCCTTGTGAAAAGCACTCAGATCCGGATGAGTGTGCCTCCACCTCATCTAGACTGGCAAGTTCTATAGTACTGGAGACAGGCCAAGAAACAAGAGATGTCACAGTAGGGATGAACACAGTACTGAAAATAGTTGTGTAATTGGTTACACTCAGGGCAACAGTTCTAGTAGTGGCTGGTGTCACTGTGGTAGTACTGATGGTTACCATGGTTACAGTGGCAGTTGTGGTTTAATCACATTAGCAGGAGTGGTGTGGGTCACACAATGATGGCAGGAGTTGTCTAAGTAAGCATTAATCCCCGATGGAGGAGGCTTCTACTGGGGAATTAATGCATGGTTGTGGGGGTTGTGGCATGAGGCAGAGTACCTACACCCACCCAACCATGCATTAATTCCACAGTAGAAGCTGACTTTGAAGGGGATTAATGCACTTGTAACATGGCAAGTGCAAGATAAGTATTAGTGCTGTTTATGGTAGAACAAAAGAATCATGAGGGCAGACAGTTACTGTGGTAACAAAACCCATTTTTTTCACAAATCAACCTTCACTTTCCTGAGTTGCAATGCTGTCTACCTCTGACAATGTGCACATGCATGTTGGAAACTCCACATACATTTATATAGTGCTTGGTCATTTACCAGTGTGACAATTTACAATTGTATCGTGCTACTCAGATAACAGTCAATATATTATCATTTTTCAACGTGGTTCCGATACTTTGCAGTCCGTTGCTAGATCTAACTCATATCTTATGCTACTGCATTGTGGGGGAAATCTACATGTCAGTATCTGAGAATACGTTAATACTGTGGTCATTTCAGCACTATACTTTGTTTTTACCTTCACTATTGACTTGCGAAAGTTATTGTGACTATGCAACATGATCCCACTGTCATTCTTCTATTTTTGTGTATGATCCTGCTCCTCTCTCTATTCCCAGACTTCGGCATGGTGTTTGCCTCCTTCAACCTTGCTTCATTACACTAAACAGCCAGCAAGACAGCAGCCTTTACAGTGCCACCTACTGGAAAGTCCACAGTACTTCAGTAAGCACGCTCACGATTGCTTCAGCAAATGGTAGAAATTGAACACGGCATTATTGAAGTTGGAGCAGGCACTACCATTGATTAATCCCCACTGCGGCTTTAGTCACCTGCTGTGTTTCCTCCAATCCATTTCCGTTATTCTAGCTTGCTGGTTTTTGCCATGTTACAAGTCCCAATGTCAAGAGTGGTCTTAGTCACAGTGGTAGGAGTGGATAGCAGGGCCCCTGTTGCAGCAGAACTAAGTTGAGATGTTAGTAGTCACAGTGGATGTGGTGGATCAGAGCAGTGGTGGTTATTAAGATTGATGTTGTAAGCCAGCCCGGTGATGCAGAGGGCTGAGGCGCTGGTGCCTTACCCCAAACCACGCCGGCAACCCGGGTTTGGTAACGGACTCGGGACGATGGGGTCTGGGAGGGGAAGGAGAGGAGTGAGCATCCATAGGACTGCTCAATCCTCTCCTGGGGTGGGTAGCAGGATGGTGTCACTCTGCAGCGGCCTCTGGTGGAGACCAGGAGAACTGTAGAAGCAACGCAAGGAGAGAACAACACCTGAAAAGTGGAAACACTCCTCGTTCAGCTTGATGATGGCTACCTGGCTCTCCAATGCCATCGGTTCCCCTACTAAGCCGTATTCACGGCAGCAGCACACTGGGGCCAAGTGTTATTCTGGTCTGCCCCCCCCCTTGGCTGGCGCCTTCCCCCTTGGAGGAGAGGGACCCATCTGGTGAAAGGTTATGCTGGGTTACCCTGGGGGTGTCTGCCATATGAGGACAGAGGCTGAGGGGACAGATGGGTCAGAGGGGGCCTTGGCAAGCCTAAAGGAGTGGCTGATGTGGTAGCATGTAAGAGGAATAAAAAAAAAAAGAAAAAAGTTTGATGTTGTGGTGGTACTGGTGGCAGTACCAAGGGATGAAGAGGACACATCCACATTGGTAATAACAGTGGCAGTTAATGACAATGTCCTCCTAGCAGCACTATAAGTAGTTCAAATAGTGCTTTTACTTTTTCCCCTTGTGTCCGCAGATGTAGTACTGGTGCTGTACACTGCAGACTTTGATGGGATAAAACATCATTTTGTGCAGTCAATGCACCTTGAGCATCACTCTACAGCACACTTATCCTCTCCTACTGCTTGCTGCGCTACATCTACTGCAGCCTTGCTGGGGCTGCTCATTGCTGGACTTGTGTTTTCTGGTACTACATCCTCGGCCTGCTATAGTTGTATTCCTTATAGGAAGATGCATTAAATTACATTATTATGAAATGTAGCCATTCAAGTCACAGCAGCAATGCTGAGCTGACAAGTCTCACTCACTCATAGTCAAGTCTGATCAGTAAATTACCAGAAAAAAACAACTTTTTTAAATTTCTTCTTGCACTTAAAACCACAAACTTTCTCAGAAAAAAAAAATATTTTTCAAATGTAATCTTAGGCACAAAGTCACAAACTTAGAAAAAAATCTTGAGTGTACAGCTGTGCACACACACCAAACAAAAAACAGGTAACTGAAGCAGTGGGAGTCAGCCAACTAGTCCTCTCCTACCAGCTATGGTCCACTTGCAGCAGCACAAGTGGCCATGTAGGAACCCGAGCCCAGGTTCTTTACCAGAGATCTGATATTAAATTTAAATTATATTGTCATGAAATATAGTCACACACTCACTGCAGCAATTCTGAGCTGACAGGTGTCACTCACTAGCCTGACCAGTATTCTCAGAAAAAAAAATATTTTCTAAATTTCTTCTTTTTGAACACAAAGCCACAAACATAGAAAAATGCCCCCCCCCCCAATAAATATAATCAACTCCAAGGGGGGCCACACTCAGGGATGGGGAAAATATTGGCAAGACTGAAAAAAAAAAAAATAAAGGTATCAGATCAGAAAAAAACATTCACAATGCAGGGACTGATATAAAATCCCTGATACCTTGCTCTGTACTGCCACTCCAGTCTGTGACTCTATCCTCTGAGCCGTGATGGCAGCACACTGCTTCAGCACACAGTCACACACTTGAAGTAGTGAGCTTGAGTGAATACAGCTACAGGTATAGCATTGTAATATTTCACACTATAGTTTCCATGTAGCTGTATTTCCTCATGGTCTTTTTCCTGATGGGTTTTTACCACACTCTTACTGCTTCACAGCATTAACTGGCTATCTTTAACTCATTGCAGCAGTTCTGAGCTTGCAGATGTCGCTCACTAGCCTGACTTGTTCTCTTAAAAAAATCCTTTTAAATTTCTTCTTGGGTACAAAGCCGCAGACTTAGAAAAGTGTCTTGAGTGGACAGCTGGGAAAAAGCTAACCCAAGCAGTTGGAGTCAGCCAACTAGTTCCACCCTACCTGCTGCAGTGCATTGGCAGTTGTACAAGTGGCTGTGGAGGGACCCTAGCCTGGCTTCCTTGCTGGAAGATGTCTGATATTAGATTTAAATTATATTGTTATGAAATAAAGTCACTCAAGTCACTGCAACAATACTGAGCTGACAAGTCTCACTCATTATAGTCAAACTTGACTAAAGCTCAGAAAAAAAATCCTCTTAGACATGAAGCTAAGCCACTAACAACAACAGAAACAAGCATTTGTCAATGCCAAATATTTGCTTGCTTGTATTTGCTATGTAGCTGTTTTGCTCTGATAGTACAGAGGCAATAATAAATAAATTAATAACATACGTTATAATACTGAAATTGTCATGATTGGGGAATGAAGAGGTTCACACATAATGTCCTTTTCATAGACTGTGACGTTGAATTTTCACAATACTATACATATATATATATATATATATTTTTTTTTATTATTTGCCATGGCATATGAACATGACAGGTATCACTAATGAAATGCAACTCCAGACATTGTTTTATGGAACAAGAGTGAAAACAGGTTTTGAAGGGGGATTTTATCACAACACCTGCCATGTTCATTCATTGGGGGTTAAAAGCATGAGTATGTTGGAAAGGTGGGTTCAGAAGTAAAACTATTGCAAAGTTGTCAGTAAATATTGAAGAATGCCAATGTTTGTTCATATTTTGTTTTCCAATTTTGACCTCATATGTTCAACATACTCTTTTTAATATACCACCTTATGACCATGACAGGTCTTGTTTAAGCAATACTGTCCAAAATGTCATTTTGCAGCACAAGTATAAAAAGACAGGATTTGAAAAATGACACTTGTCACATTCACAACATGAGGTACAAAAATGGCTATGCTGAAAATGCTGGTGGTCACAATCTGGTAAAATTGCAAAGCTAGGAATAAACATTGAATAATTTAAATGTTTTGTTTTTTGAGATCTTGACCCCACATTTTCAACATAGGCTGATTATGACCCCACCTTATGATCAGGAGAAGTGGAATGTTTTAACTCCCACCTGAAATGTAATTTTGTGGCATGACTGTAAAAACAAGCTTTGGATAAGATTTGAAAAATTACACCTACCTTGTTCATGAGATGAGATACAATCGAGAAACAAAAACAGCAAAGCTATGAGAAAACACTGAAGATTTTCAATGCTGCTTCATAACTTTTTTTTATACAAGAATTTTTATTATTTTCATAAAAATTATGTTACAATAATATGCACACACAACATTATATCAGTCACAAAAACTATATATATATATATATAGTAGTGCATATTTTTTAAACATAAAGATAGATCTAGGCCAAGTCAATCCAGAGTAAAAAAGGCAAGGTAAGATACAGTTTAAACACTAAAATGTATAACAAAAACCAAAGTGACATAGCTATAGTACAGCTTAACTTTCCTTATTGTGTTCCCAAAATATCTAGTGCATTACCATCGACCACCCTACCCTATTACTTCAACTTACTCGGTCAATAAAAACTAACTAAACTAAACTAAACTAAAAACAAATCAAACAAAACAAAAGTAAAAAAAAGTTGTTGTTTTTTAAGATTTTGAACACATATTTTTAACCTAGTCTTTTTATTACCCCTCCTTATGATCAAGACAAATGGAATTATTTAAATCCCATCCAATTTTGTGAAGTGACTGTGAAAACATATTTCAGAGGGAATTTGAAAAATTAGACCTGCCTTGTTCATGAGGTGGGATAAAAAAGGCTATGTTGAAAACTGTAGGTCTAAATCTGGAAACACAGTAAAGTTTTAAGTAAACATTGAAGAATGTCAATATTGCTTCATAATTTAGTTTCTTTTTTTTTTTGAGATTTTGACCCCAAATTTTCAACCTAGTGTTTGCATTACCCCCTTATGATTATGACAGGTGAAATTTTTTAAATCCCATTTCAAACATGATTTCACAAAGTGACTGTGAAAACATGTTTCGGGGAATTTGAAAAAATGTACCTACCTGGTTCATCAGATAGGGTTAAAAAAAGGCCATGTTGAAAATTTGGGATAAAAATATTAAGAAATTACAAAGTTATGAGTAAAAATTCAATACACATTAAAAAGCCATTAACCGAACGTTCCTTGTTTTCAGTCACTTCTCGGTGGAGCTCAGAAGAAGCAGGACATTCAAGATGGAACAGTGCTGGACCCGCTAGAAAAGTATGGAGCGGGGGTAGAATGGTGGGTACTGAAGGGGGTAGGGCAATGGGGCAGAAATCATTGCTGAACCGTTTTCTTCTTTTACAGGTTTATGGAGGGGCATGGGGAAAGACTCAGGAGGCGGGCGGGATACTTGCCAGTGGCAGGGTATTTTATTCTACAGACGGGGCATGGTGAAGGATCGGGAGGTGGGTAGGATACTTCACAATGGGAGCGTATTTTCTTTTCAAGGATGGGGCATGGGGAAGGATCTGAAGGTAGGCAGGATACTTGGCAGTAGGAGGGTATTTTCTTTCCACAGATGGGGCACAGGGAAGGATCAGGAGGTGGTCTGAATGCTTGTCAGTGAGATGGTGTTTTATTTTTATGGACAGAGCAGTGGAGGAAGGATCAGGAGGTGGTCAGAATACTTGGCAGTGGGAGGATGTTCTATTTTTATGGACAGAGCAGTAGGGGAAGGATTGGGAGGTGGCCAGAATACTTGGCAGTAAGAGGGTGTCTTATTTTTAGGGATAGGGCAGTGTGGGAAGGATTCAGAGGTGGGCGGGATATTTGGCAGTGGGAGCGTGTGTTTTTTTTCTACAGATGGGGCACAAGGAAGGATTGGGAAGTGGGCTGGATATCTGGCAGTGGGATGGATTTGCTTTTGTGCATCTCCTCTCCATGTATTGGTGGTGGGGGGGGGGACACAGACCTCATCATGACACTGCTCAACTGCTTGGTGATTGGTGTCATACAGATGAAGGATCAAGTCACTCTGATAGGAGCAGCTCACTCCTTTCAACTACTTGAAGTTTCTGCCTAGCAAGTAGAGAACACTGTCATTCGGTGATCATTGGTCTATCACTGTTGAGGCCCCTGCAGCCTGAGCTGCATTGTACCTGTCACTGACACACCTCTGAACCCCGTTATTGTAACAATACGTTTACTTTGTGCATGTTCAAACAAACATAACAAGGTCCAAAAACAGCTAACTGCACTTCAGTTAGACTACTTGCCTTGTTCTTTGTTTCAGACTACAACTTAGTTGAAAAAAAAACAACTTATAAACCCCTACAAAAATGTCCTTACTCCCTTAAACTGTTAAGTGTTTAAAACACTACACTTCAGCTTTAAATCTGTTTTGTTTGTTTTTTAGTATGCTGTACACACACAAGGTGTGTGCATATGTGTGTGTGTGTGTGTGTGTGTGTGTGTGTGTGTGTGTGTGTGTGTGTGTGTGTTTTGGGGCCCTGCCTGTCTCTCTCAGCAAACATCCCTTTTATTTTCCCTTTCTTAAAAGCCTAATTTTCACCCTACACTTAAAAAAAAAACTGCTTTCTCTAGCTTGGAATTTAGAGAGGGAACAAAAACTGTCAAGACTACTGATTTTTGGCTAGCTTCTAAATTCTGATTGCATCTCTTTGGGTTGAGGGAGGGGTAGCTGGGCTCCAAGCTGAGTTAGCTAGGATTCAGGGGCATCTCTGTCCAACCCAGGGGCCACAAGATCTGGCACTTACCTCAGACAATGCCAGGGAGGAGGAATGGCTGACCTACAGTGGGTTTGGGAAGGGTGGGGGTGGCAGGCTGGGGGGGTCAGAGGCACATTCCTCAACCAGTATCACTACAAAATTCTTTTGCCACTCTGGCAGAGCATGACTGCCAGAAGAAGGCTCCCGTGGTAGTGGCCAAGGATGAACTGGGGCCCTCCATTGAGGAGACCCTAAGGAGGGTGGGAGAGAACCCCACAGGAAGAAGCAATATCTGGTGGGGTGGGCTCAATTGTCAGGGGGATAGATTTAGGAATAGGAAGGGGTGGAGAGGGAGGTCAGTTACCTGTGTGGCACCATGGTGCAGAGAGATGGGAAAAGTATCCTAGGGATCACTAGGGCAGCAAGTAGGAAGAGGGAGCTGGTTGTCATTTTTCACCTGGGGACAAAAGACGTGGTGAGGGATGGGACCGGGATAGTGCAGGGAGAGTTTAGAGAACAGGAGAGTGGTGTTAGGCAGGTAGCATGCTCAGAAGCTTTCATGGAGGTACTGCCTGTTTGCGGTGGGGGGGAGGTTCTCTGCACCAGGACCTCCAGCTCATGGCTGAGGGAATGATTCAGAGAGGTAAGCAGGGAAAGCAGTAAGGAGTGCAAAGGCAAAACTGAAGAGAGAGAATAACCTAGGTGCTATCAAAAGAGGACAAAACATTTTTAGATAGGTAAGTGAGAAAATAAAGACCAAGGGAGGGACTGTAAGATTAAAAAGGGAAGGGGGGAACTGTCCAGAGGGGGACCAAGAAAAGGCAGACACCTTAAACAAATATTTATTCTCAGTATTCACAGAGGAAGGAGAGGGACTGCAAGAAAGTAATAGGAGCCTTGAAAGGGGGGAGGTGCATGCTAGTCCCTTTTCAGAGGGGAGAGTCCTGAAGGCATTTGATAATCTGAAAGTGGACAAAGCAATGGGGTCAGACAGGGTACATCCAAGGTCGTTAAGGGACTGGGGAGCTTAGGGAGGTACTGGCTGCACCTCTGACAATCCTAATTAACAGATCACTGGATATCTGAGGGTTCCTGGGAGACTGGAGGAGGGCAGATGTAGTGTCACTTCACAGAAGAGGTAGCAGGCAAGCGACTGGAAATTATACGCCAGTCAGCCTGACATCAGTGGTGGGAATGTTAATGGAAACACTGCTGAAAGAAAGGATTGTGGAGTAGCTTGAATCTAACAGGTTGCAGGACCTGAGGCAGCATGGATTTATGGGGGGAGGTCATGTCAGACAAATCTGATAGATTTCTTTGAATGGGTGATCAAGGAATTAGATCAGAGAGGAGCAGTGGAGATGGCCTATCTGAATTTCTGTAAGGCTTTCAACACCATTTCAAATAGGAGACTAGTAAGCAAGCTGGGTAACTTAGGGCTGGGTAAAAAAGTCATAAACTGGGTAAGAACTATGTTAGGGGATAGGCGACAGAGGGTGGTGGCGAACAGAATTCACTCTGAGGAAGGGAGGGTGACCAGGGTGGTGCCTCTGGGTGCAGTACTGGGACTGATCCTCTTTAATGACATTGCAGAGGAGCTAGAATGGAAAATTTGCCTCTTTGTGGAAGACACCAAGATTTGCAACAGGGCGGACACTCGGGGGAGGGGGGGGATGAGCAGAGACCCGCGAAAAATTGAGGAGTGGTCAGGGGTATGGCAGCTGGGCTTCATTGTGAAAAAGTGCAAAATAATGCACTTGGGGCACAGAAATCCTGGGGTGGAATACAAAATGGGTGGAGTGGTATTCACAATGACCAATCAGGAAAGAGACCTATGAGTAATCATATCAGATGACCTAAGGGTGTCCAGAAAGTGTGACAAGGCAGTCAGGAGGGCTAGTGGGATGCTGGAGTGCATAGGAAGGGGTATCACATGCAGAAACAAAGAGGCATTCTTGCCCCTGTACAGATTGCTGGTAAGATCCCACCTTGAGTACTGTGTCCAGTTCTGGAGACCACATCTCTGGAAAGACATAGAGTGGAGGCAATTCAGGGGAGGGTAACTAAAATGGTGCTGGGTCTGCATCAAAAGCCCTAAAAGGAGAGACTAAAGGGCCTCAACATCCTGGAAGAGAAGTGAGAAAGGAGGATATGACAGAGACCTTTAAATATCTTAGGGGGTGAATAAGGTACAGAAGGGAAGTATTTTTCAGAAAAAAGGTGCTCAAGAACAAGGGGACATGATATGCAAGGCCCCCTGTTCTCTGCGGCACTGTAGACATAACTTCTGCTGCAGAAATTCTGAACTTTTGTGGCAGAGTTAGGTCAAGTTCTGCAGCAAGGTTCAAAGTTCTGTGGCACATTAAAAAATAAATAATACAGAGTCAGCTTTACAGTTTTGGGGGACCCAACAAAGATGGCCTGTGAGGAGGACTCCTAACTCCCACCAGATAAATATAAGTAACATAATTTCCCTTAAATATCCATTTTTTTTTGTTTTCCATTAACTGTTCTAGTGCTCCATATTTATCTAAATCTATTTAGGGCTTAGTGTTATTGTAGGCAACTACTGGCAGGCACCGCTCCTCCCAGCCTGCTGGTAGCAAATACACAGCTGAATAGTTATTCCACAAGGGGGAGCCTGAAGTTGCCTAGCCATGGAGCATCCAAGATTCCCCTCTTCTGTGAACACCTGTCTGGTGCCCCATACACAGTTGCAGTTGGAGGTGGCGGGCTTCGGGGCAGCAAAAAGGCTCCCCACACTGCCACCCACAAAAACTGCCATACATAAAAATCATTAAACGTCTGCAGTGTTCATGTGATTATTTCTCTGTTTCCTGTTTTACTTCTTCCTTGTTTGGTTTTCTTACTTTGAATAAACCTTTTGCTTGGTTGTCATCTTTCTTACCTTGGCTTTATTTTTCTTCATTTTCTGTTATGTGCATCTTCCTGCCCTACCTCAAAAGCCCAGACACTTGCAGAGTCTCCTGACCGTGAGCTGTCCTACAGTGGGCCAGGTGATGCCAGGATCAAACCTGCATATGGGTTGCCATCATGGTACCTTGATATGCTACCACTGGTCTATTATCATGATGGCTCAGCTAGCCTTTTTTTTTTATTTTCACTTTTTACGGCTGCAGTAGGCGGAGCCTGCAGACGCATTGCTTTGAGAAAAGGATGACTCCCTGCATAATTACCTTCCAAACAATCAATCACTCAATCATAATTTATTTGTAAAAAGTACCTTTCCACAACCAAGGCGCTTGTACAATAACACAACAAATACAGTAAATAATTCCAAAAATAATCAGTAGAATCCTATATTTTAAAAACACTCACAGTTAAAATACTATCAATTAGAACCACCAAATGCTGATTCAGATAAATAGGTTCTGAGTGCAGTTTTGAACTCCTGCACAGTCAGGCAATCTCATATCTGGTGAGGTAGAGAATTCCACTGGGTCGGGCCACAAAACTAAAGGATTGGGCCCCAGATGATTTTAAATGGACCCTGGGAATCTCTAGCAATCCCTCATCAGCGTATCGGAGAGGGTGGAGGGGACATTAAGGGCTAAGGAGATCTTGCAAGTAACTAGGTCCCTGGTCTTGTAGGGCTTTATAGGTCAGCAAACCGACCTTGAAGGTGATCCTTCACTGCACTGGAAGCCAGTGCAGTCCACGGAGCACAGGCATTATGTGACTGGCTCTAGCTGTACCAGTCAGCAGCCTGGCTGCCTCATTCTGCACTAGCTGAAGGCAGAAGATGTCAATACGCGGTAGCCCTAGGTACAGAGCATTGCAGTAGTCAAGGTGAGAGGTAATGACGGCATGGACCAGCATTAGAAGATCTTCAGGAGGAACCAGGTGTTTCACCTGGGCGATATTCTTCAGATGGTAGAAACAGGTCTTGACAACTGCTGACACCTGTGATTTCAGGGTCAAACTGTCGTCAACAATAAGGCCCAAGTTCTGCACCCAGTCTGAGGTAGTCAGCTCCACACCCCCAAGACATAGTCCTGAGGGTGAACCTACCGACAAACCCGCCTCACGATGATCAGGGTCCACAACCAGCACCTCAGTTTTAGTTGGGTTCAACTGCAGCCAACTCACACTCTTCCAGTCCTGGATCTCGGTGAGACAGTTGTTAAATACCGAGAGGAACACATCTTGACCAGGTGCAAAGGACATGTATAGCTGAGTGTCATCTGAGTAGCAGTGAAATCTCAGACTGTACCACCTAATAATCTCTCCTAATGGCAGCATATACACTACAAACAACATGGGTGACAAAATGGAGCCCTGCGGCACCCTGCAGGATAGGGGGAGAGAGGCCGAGGAATAAATTCCAGACACCACTCTCTGAGTCCTACCCTCGAGGAAAGATCAAAACCAACTGAGGACTGTACCAGACAGTCCACAAATGAGCATCAGGCACTCCAACAACACTCCATGGTCCACAGTGTCAAATGGAGGACCAAGATGGAACACGTCTTCCGATCTCTCGCTATTAGGAGGTCATTTAGCACCCAGACAAGGGGGAGGAGATGCTGAAATAAATGAAAAAAATCTATCAAGGGTGATGGACATTGTACCGTCTCGCTACAATGTCTCTTCCTAAATCCCAACTGGAGAGAATCATAGACATGGTGACTGGTCAAATGATCACCCAGTTGTGACGCAACCACCTTCTCAATAACCTTACCCACAAAGGGTAGGTTAGAGACAGGTCTGTAGTTTTCCAAGCAGTGGGGGTCAAGAGAGGGCTTTTTAAGAAGAGTCTGGACAGCCACCTCCTTCAGGGGGTTCTAGAAAGATCCCCCTCTCCAATGACCTCCAAATTATCTCAGGACTGGGCCAATTTCATCAACGAATCCTACCAGGAGGCATGTAGGGCCTGGGTCTAAACTACAGCTGGTTGGTCACAATGTCTGGATGATCATCACTGTGTCAGTGATTGCAGATCAGCTAAGTCAGACCAGGTAAACTGAGAGCCTGAAATCTCCTGCTGACCACCGCAACGTCCATTAGAGTGAGCCAGACAGATATCAGACCTGATTGTGGCAACCTTATCTGCAAAGAATCGAGCAAACTCGTCACACCTTTCTTGTAACAAGGCTCCTCCAGACTGTAGACAGGTTGGAGGAGAGTGTTTAAAATAGTGTCCTCCACTGAAGCCTCATTACTAAACTGCCTGTGTGTGTATGGGATTTAGAGAGCACTGTTTTTCCTCTGGCTCATATTCCCTCCCTGCAAGACATCAAAGGAGGCAGGACTTTGTCTAGGGGCATGACCAGGACACCTAGATGGACAGGTTTGGGGAGGAGGGCAAGCAGGTGCCACCCACTGAGGGCACTCAGATGTTCCCAGGGTGGAGGGGACTTGCATCCAGGAATAGAGAGGAGATACCTCACCTTTGACACTGTTCACCATAGCCTTCTAATCTCTCTTCTGCTCAACATTGGGCTAGCTGAGGGACCTGGAGCCTGGGTAAAAAGTTACCTGGCACAACATTCTCAAACAGTAAAAATCTCTGAGGTTCTCTCTGACTCCAAACCGGTCCTCTCTGGTGTCCCCTAGGGCTCAATTTTAGGTCCTCTCCTCTTCAGCCTATTTCTAAACTTGCTTCCCAAATCCTGCCCTGAAAAATTAATACTCTATGCTGATGACGCTGTAATTCTTTCCTCCCATAAGGATCTAAATCCACTACGACAAAGCTTGCAGCTTGCTTTCTCATGTGTTGAAAAGTGGTTCCTTGAGCACAAACTGGTCCTAAATAAAAAAAACCAAAAGTCATGCTTTTCGCCAGTCATCAAAACAGAAATTGGCATACTCCACTCGTCATAAAAACTTCTCTTGGAAATACATTAGAACAAGTGAACACCTTCAAATACCTTGGTATCACTTTTGACAAATGTCTTACTTTTGAGGCCCATATCGATAACACTGCAAAAACAGTGCACCACGCATTGGAATTTTGTACCGGAACTGTCAATTTTTCAACCAAGCTGCCTTAAGGATTGCTGTTCAAAGCTCCATCATCTCAATCATAGACTATGGTCTAATTGTCTATAGCTCAGCTACTACCACTGCTCTAAAGCGCATCTCAACAGCACTAAACAAAACCTGTCGACTCCTCACTGGAGCACAGAGATGGACCCACACTTGTGACCTCCACACGGAAACCGGTGGGTTGCATCTTTCCAATCACCTCATGTATCTCACCTGTGTGATGGCAAAAGAATCAATCTTGGGACTCACTCCTCCATGTATCCGGGACTTGCTCTGCCTGAACAATGGCACTCGTACCACCAGAAGATCTGACCACCAACCTTTCCTTGTCCCTAGATGCCGGTCTGCTCAGGGACAATGATCTTTTACATACTGTGCCCCTACCTGGTACAATGCCCTTAACCTGCCCTCCATATCCCCCACGACATTGGGAGCTTCCAAATCCATACTTTACACTCACCTCACAGCCTCCAGCTCCTGTGACTGCTTTGACTAAAGTCTCATCCCACTGAGTGCACTTACATTTGTTTCACTCAACCACCAAGGTCTCCTCTTTGACAAAGACAACCTGAGTACCACTAACCTGGTTCTGTCTGCTCCTAAACTTCTTATTTCTCCCTCTTCCTCTCAAGCTCTCCAATCCTTATTCCTTGCCCTTGACACTGCCTCTGAGTTCCTTTTTCTTTTCTGTACATAAATGTTACTGTTTAAGTTGTGGCCTTGTTAAACGGCTTACTGATTGTTTGTAACACTGTCTACTATGTTTTTGTACTTAATGACGTGGAACCTTTGTAAAAGAGCCTTGGCTCAAAGGTATTAATTCCTAGAACAATAAACTTGAAACTTGAACATTTCTACCTTTCTTAGGTTGCAAGAACAGCCTCAGAGGGAACATCGAGGTTTTTGACAAAGAAGATACAGAAAGTAGATCTTGCATCTGCCTGCATCATAATGTGATATAAAACTAAGTCTGGTGTTCACTGTAACCAGCTTAATGTTTCCCTTTCAATAATGATGTACTAAATTATCACCTTACTTTGTCACTTATGAATATCCATATTTTCTGAACTTCTTATCCTAAAACATTGTCTCTACAATACAGAAAAATGCTATATTCAAAGTAAAAAAAGAGAAAGCACCAAATTGCTCTGCATTTTAAATGCAGTTGGCCAAAACTGTAACTATAAAAAGAAAAAATATTTTTTTCATTTCAGTTAGGCATCCAATGTCAAAAATAATATTTTACCATCTTGCCATATATTGAAGTGTGGTCAACTACTGAAAACAATTTATACAACATGTGTGTGCCTCTTTTCAGGAAGATAAAAGAGATATCTCACTGACCACATGAGAGATATCACTTTTTATCTCTACTGTTGGGTATGTCACAATGGATATCTTGGCCAGTTGGATATGTCACAAAAGGTTTGAAACTCATTTAGAATGTTCAGCCTCAGTAACAGTACTAACCGTATTCAAATGCAAATAACTTTAAAATGAAAAATGATAGGATTGTTCTGTGAAGACAAAAGTTGTTCAGCACAAAAAGATCTACAAAATGAGTGGTGTTTAATTTATAGCTACCTTTTTTATAATTAACAAATAAACAACAGAAAATTTATTTTCTTTTCACTTTTTCAACAAAAATGCAATTAACTTTAAAACAAAAAATGATAACGTGGTACTGTGAGCACAATATTTCTTCAGCACAAAAAGATCTACAAAATGAGTGGTGTTTCATTTACAGATACCTTTTAGTTTTTTTATAATCTGCAAAAAAACAGTAAACAAATACAATTTATTTCACTTTTTGCAACAAACAAATGCGAATAACTTTAAAACTGAAAAAAAGAGAGACCCACAATTGTTGTATAAATCAAATATGACATGGGTGGCAGTGAGATAGTAGAAATATCTCCACTCACTGCCATTGAACTCTAGATATCCCACTCATGGCTTCACCACTCGTAGGATATCAAGAGTTCAATGGCAGCTTATGGAAATATTTCTGCTATCTCACTCTAACCCATGTCATATCCCATATGTGTAGTACAGCATAGTGGGTGAGTAAAATTAGCACTGTGCTTCACGCCACATGAATGGTGGGGCGACAAAATGGTGAAATAAATGAAAGAAATCTATCAAGGGTGATGGTTTTCTCAAATAGCAGTAAAAGCACAGTTACTGACACAAGCAGTGCCATTAATTTGCAATGGCTATTGCAAATGCCAGCATGAAATGCAAAAGGGAAAAAGTATAGCTGTATCACTTCAGTTAGGAAATATGGGGAAACTCAACAGTTTCATGGTAAGTTAGTCCATCTTGACTTATTTGCTACATATGCATCTCAATTGCTAAGGGGTCCTGACCATGTTCACCCCTCCTCAAGGCAAGGTAGCTACAGTATGTCTAGCACTAACACTGATGAGAAGATTATGCCACTAGCAAGAATCTCTTTATATAGCCTTTCTGACAAATTGAAATCTCCTCCATAGTTTCATATTTGGCTTGCCTCTGGCTTGAGAGAAGTTAAAGGAAAACTCCACTCAATGTCCAAGTCTGGTGTGTGTGTGTGATTTCTTTGAATTTGCTAAAAAACTATCCTGCACATTCTCAGTACCCCCATAGGAGGCATCAATAAAATAAACAAATACTACACACACACCCTCACACCAGAACATGAGAGATACCTCATAATTTCTCTCTTTCCTAAAAGGAAAAAAAAACTGACCAAAGTTGGCACCGAAATGGAAATGTTAGTCCTGTAAAGAACATCATAGAAATATCCAATTTGTGAAGAAGTTGGTAGGAAATACACAGAAGAGTCACTTATTTTGAGTTGATCCATGTAACAAGGAAATATGTTGGTTATTATCAGTTGCAGTAATGCAGTAAGCTACTTAACTATTAGCCAGTCATTTTCAGTACATAAATCTAGACTATATGGGTCTGGTTTCTTAGCAGTAAGTTAGGATTGCTTATCTCCAGCAACCTCAGAAGCAAATGTTGGATGTGATACATCCAACACTGTAACACTGTATAGGCACTAAACACAAAGGCATTGCTTAAGTTGATATCCTTTGCATAGAAAGTGGATTTGACACTGGCAAGATTTCCCCAATGTGAATTACTGGGAAAGGAATTTAAAGTAATTTGCACCTTGGACAGAAAGTCTGGCAGTTTTCCTATAGATACTGGCACCTGATATTTACCATTATTGTGTGACGAGAGTGAAGGCTTGAGGATGTTAGCATGTGAACAGGTTTTGTGCTTTGAAGTTTAATATATAGAGTGGAATAATGTAATTGGCAGAGGAAGAGGATGGAGTCTGTAGGAAAATAAGCTTTATACAAAATAATGTATTTCTCTGTTGTGTGCGTGAAGCATATCTGAGCACTGAAGGTCACAGAAATGAAATCTATAAACACAATATGAACATTATTAAACTTCAGTGTGAGTGAAGTATATCTGAACACTAATGAGTAAACAGATCTGCACCCAGTGGGGGGGGGGAGGGGTACTCTGTAATTAAAAAACAGTACCTGGAGGTTAAAGTAATCCACACTAATGTTTGCCAGATATTTTCTCCATGTTGTGGTCACAGCAAACATTACAGGAAATGTTATCCACAATGATCTTTCCCTGGACAAGTGGGGCATGTAGTGTTTGTTTTGACCATTGAATGGAGAACATATTAAACATTGTTGTGGATCTTTATTTATTAAGTAACCTGAGCTAGGGTTGACTTTGAGCCTCCACATATCTGAACACTGGTTATGTCACAGAAAGGAAATCTAGAATGCAATTGGCAGTATGACCCAAATTAAATATCAATCAATCAATCAATCAAAAAACTTTATTTAACCAGGCAAGAAACATCCTTGAGCAAGCTCATTTGCAAGATAGTCCTGGACAAAGGAACATACAATTAAGTACAGAGACTAATACATAAGGTACAGAGCCATTAACATAAATGTACAGTGTTATTACAAATGGGAGGAGAACATTAATGAACAGTTGTAAAGGTAAAATGATGCATTAAGTATAAGGAAATAGGGAAAGGGTCAGGGAAGGGGAATGGGTAGACAGGATAAGTGATTAGCTTAAAGGGGATGCTATAGTAGCAAGGAAGCTCTGTTGTGTGAGTGGCGCATATCAGAACACTGTGTAGATCACAGCAATTAAATCTACAACAACTATTATTGTGATTGGTTGACCATCCATGGCACTTCAGACATTACCTCATGGGTTTTAGCCCACCTGATAGGCTAGTGATGCACATGACTCTAGGACAGGGGTTCTCAAATGATGAGGCCAGCCTCCCTGGGGAGGCCCCAACCTGCTCCAGGGGAGGCTCAATCAAGTCTGAAAAAGTACTGTATTTAAATTTTGAGTTTTATATATTTTGTGTGAAGAGATGAAGCAAACTGAAAGAGGATAATAGTAGGTGAATTTTATGTATTTATTTACTAATAGGTGACAAGGGTAGGTGAATGAGCCAAGGATCATTTCAGGTGTACCCGGGAAGAGTAGGGAGGAATACATTTCAAAAGGTAACTGCAAACAATCAAGAAATACAAATGGATAATGGTGCAAACAAATGTGAACAATAAATTAATAATGAATAGTGGTAATTGATCAATTTGTAAACTGATGGCAGAACAGCCCAAATACAAGGGCTGAAATAGAAGTGCTAAGAACAATAGCAGGAAGGAGCAAAGTAATCCCTGAGAAGTTGCTTAGGAGCAGGGAAGGAGGGGAGAGAGTATGCAGGAAGGTTATTTCATATAGAGAGGAAACAGAGCAAGTAGTCTGACCCATGAAGGTAAGGCAACAAGGGGTAACAATGGTTCAAGAATGAAAATAGTAGAGCAAGTAGGCTGGCCTGTTGGGGGTTACAATAAGCTGAATAATAATATTTGTTTTATTTATTTATTATTCAGATAACACCTTTGAGCACATGAGCTCTTTTTCAAAGGTTCCATGTCAGTATAAGACAAACAGCTGAATGTGAGCCAAGAACTCAAAGGGGTTTCAATGTATTCATGGTATACTGCGCAAAGTACAATATGTTATTTTTCTTTGGGGAGGCCCAAGATTATTTCAAGTTTTTGGGGGAGGCTCAAAATCTTTTCCATGGATTTGGGGAGGCTCACTGTGACAAAGTCTGAGAACTATTGCTCTAGGATCAAATTTCTAGTATATCCAGGTCCCAGAAACCCCTGCTCTCCAGTTCAAATCGTGCATCTGATCAGGCAACTAGCACACCAGGATCCCTGTCTGCTCCACATCAGAAAGGTAGGCCTCTTAATCTTATGAGGAGATGAAGAAATACAAGTATATCTGTAAAAGGGGAATTCTAAGGAGAGTATAAGGAAAAGAAGCCCTCAGCTAGTTAGTAAACACTGCTATGTGGCTCAAAAACGTGTTTTTTCTTTAGTTACCTCATTTGATTAAGTACATACGCCTATAGAGACTTGACATTGTGTCCCTAGTGTTTTTAGTCAGGTTTATATCTGCTTTTGTGCAAGGCTTCTTGAGTTCCGTTTTATTTTTAATCCGTTTCCAATGCTCTGCTTATGAGTTTTACCAAAGAACGTATAGACTGCATGCTAGCCTACTGTTTTTCATCATATTGCTGTAAAAGTCAGAGTACGATAAGGAAAAACACTGTATGCACCTTTTCAAGTGTAAAAATCTTTTAAAAGAGCGTTGTTTATCGCATCACGCCGCTCGCATGGTCCTTCCGGCCCTCGTGCCCCACGAGGTATGAATCAGCGCAGCACACCAGCCTGGAGCTCCCCCTTCCCTCGTGCCTCCCTGAGGTTTTTTCTCCCAGCATCTCTTTCTGTGATGCAGAGAGCTCCTTTCTCTGCCCACCCCTTTGGGAGCACATTTCTTTCACCACGCGTTTCGCACATTTGTAGGCCCCAGGCCTTTTCAGCTGCACCACACCTCCTCCAGTCAGCTGTGCCACACTTCCTCCACCCTCAGCAGATCGACTCGGTTGCTACTCTCAGCCCTACTTCAGGGCCTCTTCTCATGCTCCGTCGACTCTGCAAGCCTTCCGACACCTTTCTACTGCATCGGGACCTCCCTCCGCCCCAACGTCAAGGACGTTGCTGGGTATGGGGGGGGAGTTGCACAGCATTCCTCAGGCTCGGCCTACCTCAATGGCACCCTCGTGCTCCACAATGGGAGCTAGTTTGGCAGTAGCTGGATCAACCCTTAAGGGGCAGGGGACCAGGGAGGATTTTTCTATATCTCCATTATAAAAGCACAATTATGGTCGATCCCACCGTGACTTCGGAAGGCAACAAAGGGGTTAGAAATATCAGAGATAAAAGAAGAGGGGGCCATAAAACCCTTCTTAAGGGAAAGCCTCATGGCAGTATGGGGCGACAGGTTAATACACCTCGCTACAGATCTGGACACCGGGGCTTCAGTTCCAGATACCTACATGTAAAATATATGATCTGACAAATCCTCTCACTTTTATTCTGAAGGGGGGTTGTCAACAGGAATGCAAGGCACCCCAGTCTGCGCCATATGGGGTCCCTCTCATAGCGACCACCACATATTTGGAGCACCGGCCACAGTTCACACACCCTACACACCGGTCCCTCCCATAGCGACCTTGGTGCTATGGCCTATTACCTCTATAGGGCCTACATTTTCAGTCTCACCACGGGTCCCTCTCCACAGCGACCCTGGTACCCGCATATACTCTGGAAGTCCCTCTCTACAGCGACAACCAGACTGGTCTCACTATCCATGAGCGGTCCCTCCCACAGTGACCTCTCAGGCTGTCGGCCCGACCAGGGAATAGCGCAGGCACCACCCCAACCCCCCTCCCCCCACCCTTCAAAAACAAGGTGCTAGACATACAAAGTTATGCTGATTGCTAGGGGACAAGAGACCCCCACAGCGCATGGCATCAGCCCTAATCTAAAATTGCCTTCTTCTTCTTCTTCTTTCTCACCAGATGGTCAAGACCAAGAAGTGTTCCTCTTGTAATGCTACTCTTTTGCCCCAAACTCCGGGTCCCCTTTGCTCCGCCTGTCTGCTTGATGACGACGAGTTATCCATGGAGCAAACTCCGGTCATGGGTCCCAACAATCTGGGACCCAGCGGCACCACATGGTTGTACCCTGGTTCTCTCCTGATTCAAAACCAGCAGGCCACAGTCACAATGATGGAGAGTCAGCAGAATTTCATGCTGAAGATAATAGAAAAACTCGAATCCCTCACACAGCACAGAACAATGGCGATTCTGGAACCAGACAAGGCAGGGGGGCCCTCGGAGGAACATCAAGATCACGAGGACACTGTACCAGACAACCCTTGATCAGACCCCGGAGAGGATAAGGATATCCCAGAGGAGGAGGAGGATGGCGTGGACACCGACGAAGAGGACATGGAACCACAAGCTGTGTCATCCCTTACGTCAAAGTTGTGTTCATTCGACATGATACCAGGCCTCATGAAAATCGTCAAGGCCACTATGGGGTTCGACATCGAAGAGAGTAAATCCGAGTCCAAACTTGACCCCATGATCCAACAGAAGGCGACCATCTCGGAGACCTTCCCAGTATGCCCGGCTATCGAGGACGTGTTCAACAAAGAGTGGCAATCCGCAGAACCAGGAAGAATGCTGAATAGGAAAAACCTGGACAGAATGTACCCGGTTCAAGAGGACAAGACTGATATCTGGTGCAAAGCCCCCACTATCGACCCCCAGGTGTCGGCGCTCAGCAAGAAAACAATCTTGCCATGCGGCACTATAGCCCTAAAAGACCCAACAGACAAGAAGGTGGAAGACATGCTAAAAAGGGCATTCGAGGTCGAGGGAATGGCCACAAAAGCTGCCACGACTGCCATTTACACAGCTCGGGCACAAATCCGCTGGCTCGAAGAACTCCAAGAGCAAGCAAACCCAAAGTCCAGAGAGGTAGAACTCTTAGAGTGCACGTTTGATGCTGCAAAATACCTGGTGGATATGGCAGTAGACACACTGCGGCTACACGCCAGGGCCACAGCTATCACCAACCGTGCCAGGAGACCATTGTGGCTGAAGTTGTGGGACGCCGACAATGAATCAAAAACACTATTGCAAAACTTACCCATGAAGGGAAGCATGTTTTTGGGGAGGGGCTGCAGGAATTCCTGAAACAAAAGGAGGAGGGAAGAGACCTCCTGAAAAATAAGGTCAGGTACACCTACCTCCCTTCCACAAAGCGGAGGTTTCAAGGGGGGGGAACAGACTATACCAAACACGCAGGGACATGCACTCACAGAACAGTTCCTTTTGAGGCAGAGGAACAGCCTACAGTTACCGTAGCTCCTATTCCCAAACTTACCAGCCGTCCTCCTTTCGAGCCCGGGGCCAAAGATTTGGGGGAAGAGGTAGAGGCTACAGGGGAAAACAGCAATGACTATGCACCCAGAACCGTTCAGAGTCTGGGGTCGTACCCTCCGGTGGGCCAAAGACTATCACTGTTCGCACACCAGTGGTTCAACACAACCTCAGACAGGGGGGGTCCTAGAGGTGGTCTCGAGGGGGTACTCCATAGAGTTGTCCCACTCTCCACTCACTCACAGGTTTGTAACCTCCCCAATTGCAAAAAGGAAGACAACACCACATCAGGTTCAACACATTCTGTTGGAACTACTGAGAAACAGAGCCATCCAGCCCATTCCCACGCACGAGCAAAAACTATGGGTGTACTCCATTTTCTTCCTCGTGCCCAAAAAGTCGGGAGAACTACGTCCCATTCTGGATCTGAAACACCTCAACCAACATGTGGTGTGCCACAGATTCAAAATGGAGACCATATGTTCAACTCTACGTGGCGTCCAAGTAGGTGACTACCTCACATCCATAGACTTTAAGGGACGCATATCTCCACATCCCCATCATCCCAACACACCGGCAATTCCTCAGATTCCACATCTTGGGTCACGACTACCAATACCAGGCCTTACCGTTCAGCCTCACCTCAGCACCGAGAGTTTTCACAAAGGTGTCAATCGTCCTCATAGCCAAACTCAGGGAACAAGGACTAGACATCATACCCTACTTGGATGACTGGCTCATCCGAGCACGTTCTAAGGAGCGAGCGATCCAAGACACCACGACCGTTCTTCAGGCTCTCGAGGCTCACAGATGGGTAGTGAACTGGGAAAAGAGTCATCTTGTACCCACCCAGCAGATCGAATATCTGGGGACACTAATCAATATGTCCCAGGGATGGGCAAAACCCTCTCAGACAAGAATGCTCAATTTGATAGCCCTGGCTCGCCACATGAGAGCATGCCATCAGACAACCATGGGACGCATAGCCCAGCTGCTAGGATGCATGGCATCCTGCATAGACCTCATACCCTGGGCCAGGTGGCACATGCGACTGCTCCAAACGTACATCCTGACTCAGGGTGCACCAAACGAGTACAACCTGCAGGCCATTGTCCCACTACCACCGTCGGTGAGACAGTCCCTAACATGGTGGACAGTGAAGTCCAACCTCAACAGGGGGGTACCGCTAGAGGCATCCTACATGGCTGCAATAGAGATGGACGCGAGCCTATCTGGCTGGGGAGCATGCCTGGGCGACCTGACAGCTCAAGGCCTATGGTCACCAGTGGAATCCAGATTATTCATCAACATCCTGGAGATGAGGGCCGTATCCCATGCTTTCGAGGCCTTCAGATCTGTCATCTATGGCCAGTCAGTCCTGATACGCTCCGACAATCAGGTAACAGTGGCCTACATCGCAAAGCAGGGCAGCACCAGGAGCAGAGCCATGCTAAGGGAGGCAACAATAGTCCTCAATTGTGCCCAGGCCAACCTCAGCCATCTCGGCGTGGTGCACCTCGCAGGAAAACAATGTGCATACGGATTGGCTCAGCAGGCAGCAGATTCACCCAGGGGAATGACGGCTACACCCCAACCTCTTACAGATGATTCAGGAGGCATGGGGACCAGTACCTATGGATCTCATGGCAACAAGGGAAAACACACAGGTCCAGGCATTTTACTCATGGTTCCGGGAGGATCACTCCCAGGGAACCGATTCCCTGTCACAACAGTGGTCTCGGGAACATGCGTATGTATTCCCACCCCTTCCCCTAATCCCCCAGGTACTGAGCAAGATCCAGGCATCGCGCAGTACCATCATTCTAGTGGCCCCCTACTGGCCACGGAGGACATGGTTTGCCACAGTACTCAAAATGACCTTAGCCAGCTTCCGATTGCCTCACTGAGCGGATATGCTCTCACAGGGCCCTGTAATCCACCCAGCCCCAAAAACACTGAAACTCACGGCCTGGCTCCTGAAAGTAGGAGACTAATGAAGGCAGGCTATCATCCATCATATCTACTATATTACAATCTAGACGGGCTTCCACCTCTTCCACCTATGGTAGACACTGGTCTATTTTCACGAAGTGGTGTCCGGAACAGGGTAAGGACCCTGAACAAATGGACATGTCAACCATCTTGCTATTTCTTCAACAGGTAGAAGACAAGGGCCTGGCCCACTCATCCCTCAGAGTACAACTCTCTGCAATTGGGGCAGCCACAGGTCCCATCGGGCAACACAGCCCGGGGGCTCACCCCAACGCACAGCGCTTCCTAAAAGCAGTAGAAGTACTCCGCCAAGAGCACGCCCGACCATCGTACCATGGGATCTCCCACTGGTACTCGACTCCCTCAGCTCAACTCCTTTTGAGCCACTCAGTGAAGTAGACCTATTCTGGGTCGGCCTCAAGGCTTGCTTCCTTGTCTCCATCTACTCCACTAGGTGGATCGGAGAACTAGGGGCACTATCATGCAAGGAACCCTATACCGTATTCACCCCCAAGGGAGTCTGCTTGCGAACAGTCCCATCCTTCCAACTGAAGGTATCCACAGCATTCCACAGGGAACAGCCCATCGAACTGTCCACCTTCCCTGCAGACACACTACAGGGTGCCCGGCCCATTCTGCATCATCCACATGTGGGCGTCACCCTTTCTGTCTACATAGCCAGGACACTGCCCCTCCGCAAAACAGAAAGACTATTTATCGTCACGAGGGGCCAAAGACTAGGCAAGGCAGCCTCCAAGTCCATGATTGCCGGATGGCTCAGAAGGACCATTGAGGAGGCTTGCCTAGCTAAACATATGACACCACCCCAGGGTATCAAGGCCCATTCCACTAGAGCAGTCAATACATCTTGGGCAGAAAGGGCAAATGTGTCTTCAGAAGACATATGCAAAGCGGCTACATGGACCTCCATCCATACTTTCACCAGACACTACAGACTCGAACACCTGTATGACATACAGTCCACTTTTGCCACTCAGGTCCTCCTAGCAGCTACATCCACCTCTCACTCTTAGTCCACTCTGTTCCCTCCTCTTGGGTACTACATTGCTTCTTATCTACCCATGAGGTAATGTCTGGAGTGCCATGGATGGTCAACCAATCACAATGGGTGTTTACTCACCTGGTAAAGGTGATTGTGTTGGTTGACATCCATGGCATTCCAAGGCCCTCCCAACAGAGTACTCAGAGTGACCAGGATCGGAAGTCTACCCCAAACAAGGCTAAAGAGGGGATATGATACATTGAAGGTCAATCTGTCAATTCCCTTGGGAGTCAAGATTAGATTGTAAATAAATAGGGAGAATAAAATCAGGCCTGTTGGCCACCCAGCTTACGTTTTCACTTGGCATCATTTGATACAATATTGGCATTGTTCTTTTCTCTTGCATTTCTCTTTGCACTCTGCTAACCTTGATTTCAGCTATGGAAGATTCGAACTGGAGAGCAGGGGTTTCTGGGACCTGGATATACTAGAAATTTGATCCTAGAGTCATGTGCATCACTAGCCTATCAAGTGGGCTAAAACCCATGAGGTAATGTCTGGAGTGCCATGGATGTCAACCAACACAATCACCTTTACCAGGTGAGTAAACACCCATTATTAAACTTCAGTGTGAGTGAAGCATGTCTGAACATTAATGAGTAAACAGACCTGCACTCAGCGGGGGGGGGGGTTACCATGTGACAAAAAAAAACAGTACCTGGAGGTTTAAAGTCAAGGTACAACCTAAGGTGTATAACCTTTTGCACAGATCAGTGACCTGTGTGTGTCAATAGCCACAATTATTGTTAAGCATTGAAAGCAGACAACAGACAATGAAAACATAAAACATGGACATGGAGAAACTGTTATAATTTTCAGGATAGAGCATTGGACTGATTACTGTACTGCTGTTTTTTTTATGTTTGTCTGCACACATGCACAGGAAACACTATTGGACAGCTTAGGAGAGAAGGGGTGTTTTGGAGGTGTGGCACTGAGGTGGCCAATGCCCCCACTGCATTTAGAGGCTTATCCTTCTTTCCCCAATGCAGTGGCTTGCTGCTGATGACACTAGTTCAGCAAGCATGTCACCAACTTGAAATGATTTAGCTGCTGCAATGAGGGTACCACCCCCTCATTTACGGGGCGTGCCTTGCCTGGTGTCTCCTTGCAATAAACATGGTGGCGGCTGTCGCTGTCCACCTCTTACAGTTCCCAGAAAAGCTGACATCAGGGGTGCCCAATCCCCCTGTTGGCATGCCCCCTCCCCAGTTCATTTGCCGATGGGGTAGCCCAATCCCCATTGGCATGATGCACCACTCCCACATTTATTGTGTGCCAAGGGAGTGCCCAATCTCCCTTGGCTGATGCACCCTCCCCTCCAAGCACACTGTATGGCCAACGAGGTTGCCCAGTCCCTGTTGGCTCCAGCCCCCCCAACAGGCACCCAGGTAACATGCTGGGAGCCCACCCCAGCATGCTCATGCACTTCCACCACACAATGTATGGCTGATAGGGGTGCCCAATTCCCATTGGCTACATGAACCCCCCAACAAACTTCCAGATGGCATGCTGGGAGCCCACCCCTGCATGCCAAAAGTCCCGCGTTGTCTTTTTTTTTTAGACCTGTAAAAAAAGAAAATGGTCCATTATTGAGTCTCTTGCCCCCTCCCCTAATACGCAACCACCCTCTATACATCTCACCTCCCCACACCCCCCTCACCCCATACTTACCTCCAGAGCCCGGTGTGATGATCTTCAGTGGACTGGGAACACATGTGCACTCTTCAAAGCCGACCACGAACTGAAGAAATGCCGGTAAGCTGTATATTGGCATAAATGTTTTTTTTTTCAACTTTGGTGCATATCTCAGCCATTTTTTGTGAATTTTGGCACCAGATGTTCAACATGTGGTTCTTGGGACCCCACCTCATGAATTCCATCACTGTCATCTCATTATTCGGTCCCGAAAGGTGATTTTGTGGTTGCTGCACAGAATCTCCTTTCAGGACTGATTAATGAAACAACAGTGACAGTTCATTAGGTGGGCTCCCAAAAAGCCTAAGCTGCAAATTTTGTGAAAAAATTCCAAAAAATTACTGTGTTAACGAGCGAGCATTGCACAGTTTCCACGTATGCTCATAACTTCAAGAGTGTTTAATATTTTTACTCCAGATTTTCAACGTTGCCAATTTTTAACACCTCCTTATGAACAGTAGAGCTGCCATTTTCCACATCCTGCCCAAAATGCATTTTCCCACATCCACCACATAATTGCGTGGCCACTGTGGGAAGTCAATGTTTGGGACAGATTAAGAAAATCACAGTGGCACTGTTCATGAGTGGATGTCCCAAAATGCCTATGTTGAAAATGTGCTGACAGAATTCCACAAAATAACTATGTTACAAGCATGCATTATGCAGCTTCCATGCACACTTGTAGCTTTGAGAATTTTTTTAATTTTCACTCCAGATTTTCACCATTGCCATTTTTGCACACCTCCAAATGAACAGTACAGATGTCATTTTCCACATCCTGCCCAAAATGTGGTTTCACACATCCATCACACAATGGCACACTCGCTGTGGAAAATTAATGTTTGGAACAAATTATGAAAATCATAGTGACACTATTCATGAGCAGAGATCCCAGAATGCCTATGTTGAAAATTTGGTGCAAAAATTTAAAAAATGACTGTGTTACGAGCATGCCTTGTGCAGTTTACATGCACGCTTGTAACTTTGAGAATTTTTAATATTTTCACTCCAGATTTTCAACATTATCATCTCTTCACAACTCCTTATGAATGGTGCAGATGTCGTTTTTCACATCCTACCTGAACTGCAGTTTTGCACATCTGGCACAGAATGGTGCGGTCGCTGTTGGAAAGCAACGTTCGGCACAGGTTAACAAAATCACAGTGCCACTGTTCATGAGCAGAGGTCCCCAGTGCTTTCATCAGGTGGGGGTCACAAAAAGGCCAAGTTGAAAATTTGTAGTGCAAATACCAACAAATGCCAGGAGCGTTATGGGTTTCTAACCATAATGTCCCCCCCTGTACAGACTGACAGGCATCAGGGGTGTGCCTTTGGATTGCCAACTGTAATGCTCATGCCATTCCAACCTCACCCTGCAGGCAGTGACAGGCATCAAGGTGTGCCTTGGACTCTTCGGCCCCAGAGTTCACCCCATTCTTCTATACTGCACCCATTTCAACATATGTCCTTATGGAACGGGGTGACTGTAAAGCAGAACATCCCAAGGCACACTTCAACACTTGTCGGTGTTTGCAAGATAGGGTGAAATGAAATGACGTGAACGTTATGGGCGACGACCCAATTGCATACCCCAATGCCTGTCCATCTCTGCAGGCTGGAGGTGGGGTTGGCGTGAAGTTCAGTACTTCACTGTCATTCCTATTCTGCATCTCTAACTCCTGCATTTTCAATGCTAATACCAAGCAAACATTCAGCATTGACAAATGCTTGTTTCCCCTTGTGTTTTGTGTTGTGCTAGTATATACTGCATTAGTGAACTTAACCATCACAGTCAAAAATGTGTGCACTGGAAAGACTCGGCTGCCTGCAGAGTCCTTCACACACACACACACACACACACACACACACACACACAAGTTTCTGCAGTGTTATTAATTTTACACACTTGGCAGTAGGCCAAAATAAAGTTCTCAGTAGAGCTGCCAGCCTCTGGCAGTTACAGAACTGCAGAGACTGATCATGCCATGTTGTATTTTAGGCATGCTTTTTATGTTTGCTTGTGCGCATGTGCAAGAAACATGTGACAGCTTGCAGGAGTAGCAGTTTGTGGATATGCTGTTGTGTTATGGCCAATGCCCCCACTGCTCTGTGGGGCTTGTCTCTGTGGCAACAATAAATGAGCATGCTGTCTATGACAGCAGTGCAAACGCGTGCCACCAACTTGAAAGAATTTTGCCACTGCAATGAGGGAGCACCTCCTCACTGCAGGGCGTGCCTTGCCTGGTGTAACATTTCAATAAACATGGTGGCGGCTGTCACTGTTGATGTCTGCCTCTAGTCCCCAGAAAGCTGACATTGGGAGTGCCCAATCCTCCCTGTAGGCATGCCCCCTCCCAAGTTCATTTGCTGATGGGGGAGCCCTATCCCCATCAGCATAATGGTCCACCATCCAATAATTTGTTTGCCGTGGGAGAGCCCAATCCCCTTCGGCATCATATCCCCCCAAAGAAAGACCCTTTCTTCTTTGCTGGTGGGGTACCCAATTCATGTTGACTCCAGTCACTCCCCCGCAAAACACCTAGGTGGCATGCTGGGATCTCACCCCCATCATGCCAGATGTCCCTGTAACAAAGAAAACCTTTCGCAACAGTTTGTTTATTTTGTTTAACCTGTAAACAACAAAATGGCCCCTCATTGTCTGTGGTGCCCCCTTCCCCCAACCTGCACCCACCCTCTGTGCACCCATCTCCCCACCACCCTCACCCCATACTTACCTCCAGAACCTGGCGCAGTGATCTTCGGTGGAGCGAGAATGTGTCTGCACTATTCAGAGTAAACCGCGAACTGAAGAAATGCCGGTAAGCTATATAATGGCATACAGGAAATGTTTTTTTTTTTTCAACTTAGGTGGATATTGCAGCCAGTTTTGTGACTTTTAGCACCAAATTCTTAACATGGGTTTTGGGACCCCATGTCATGAATTCAGTCAGTGTTATGTCATTATTCAGTCCCAAAATGTGAGTTTGCGCTTATTGTACGGAATCACCTTTTGGGACTGATTAACAAAACAGCAGTGATCACTGTTCATGAGGAGGGCTCCCAAAAAGTCTATATTGCAAATCTGGTGAAAAATTAAAAAAAATGACTGTGTTATGAGTGTGCATTGCACACTTTCCACCCTCACTTATAACTTCAAGAATTTTTAATATTTTCACTCCAGATTTTCAACATTGCCATTTTTTCACACCTCCTTATGAACAGTACAGCTGTCGTTTTTTCACATCCTACCCAAAATGTGTTTTCACACATCTGGCACACAATGGCATGGTCGTTGTGGGAAATTAATGTTTGTGACAGAGTAAGAAAATCACAGTGACACTGTTCATGAACGAAGGTCCCAAAATGCCTATGTTGAAAATTTGGTGACAAAATTCCACAAAATGACTATGTTATGAGCGTGCATTGTGCAGTTTCCATGCATACTTATTACTTCGAGAATGTTTAATATTTTTACTCCAGATTTTCAACATTGCCATTTTTGCACACCTCCTTATGAACAGTATAGCTGTCATTTTTCACATTCTGCCCAAAATGTGGTTTTGCATATCTGGAGCACAATGGGCACAGCTGCTGCGTGAAATCAATATTTGGGTCAGATTAAGAAAATTACAGTGCCACTGTTCATGAGCAGAGGTCCCAAAATGTCTATGTTGAAAATCTGGTATAACAAATCCCCCAAATAATTGCATTATGGGTGTGTGTTGCACAGTTTCCATGCAAGCTCATGACTTCATAAATTGTTTTAAATTTTCACTTCAGATTTTTAACATCACCATTTTTTTACACCTCCTCAGTTTCTCCATGCCTCCTTAACAATTACACACAACTTCAATAACTTCATTTTGCAGCTGTGGTGGATCTGACCAGATTTTGTTTCTTTTGTCTCTGTTGTCTCATTGTCTATGTTTCTGTGTCAGGCAAGGCACCCCTACCCAGAGGAAATAATGGCAGCAAAGCTCTCTCCTCCACCCAGACCAAAAGGCTATAATGCTCTTTGCTTTCTTCTCCCCCCCTCCAACTTAGTAAAAGAAAATATTTCTCCTCCACCATCCTCTTCTACCTAATGGCAGCAATGCTTTCTTTCTCCTCACCCTCCCTCTTAATGTTAGTACTGCTCTATCTCTCTCTCCCCCCTCCTCCTCCTCCTCTCCACCCTAGACCTAATGGCAGCAAAATTCTCTCTCGCTTGTCCCTTACATGATCCTTGCCTGATCCCAGTTTTTAAAATCCAATGTAGTCCACTCCTATGCATCATAGCCCCGCCACCACCACAGGAAGGAAAGGGGATGGTATTTGCAATGATCCCCAAACAATGTCATCACAGAATGTTGACACACTGGTACTGGCCATCAAACTAGGGTAGTGTTAAGAGATAGGACTGTCAGTTACATAGAGCCAAAATTAGATTCAGTGACTTATGCAAGTCCTGTCATCAACTAAATATTTGATTACTTTGACTACTGCATTGAAAGGTCAAGCTATGTATGTTTTAACAAAGAAAAGAAAAAGAAAAAATCTTTGAAGCTGGGTCTTGGGTATGTCGACTTGTCCCTTAGTGACATTTTTAGCTGAGATGCAGTGAGTTTAAAACTTGTCTCGCCCACACATCCCTCATCCCGCTTCCATTTTGTGCCAATATAACAACCTATAAACAGTAAAACATTTAAAAATGCATCCTCTGTAGAGTCATTATGATTTTGTTTCTCTATTTCTCTGTTTCTTTCTCGCCTCATTTAGTTTCTACATTTTGCATAAATATTCTTTTGCTTTGGCTTTTCATTTTTCTTACCTTGGCTTCTTCTCTTTAGTTTCTTCAGTCTATCCAGTATTCTCTCATTCTTTTCCTGCAGCAACAATTTGTTTTTTTACTTAGCTGTCCCTTTGCTTTCTTTTTCTGCAATTCACATTTTGCTCCACCAGGCGAGGTTTTAAAACAGATAACATCAGCCCCACCCATCTCAGCTTCACCGCCTTCCTAAATAGCCTTGAGAGGGCCATTAAGTGGCCTTATAGTTTTACATGTGTCATTATCCAGTCCAGCACTGTACAGTGATCCTCTGCCTCCTCCTCCCTAAAAAGTATGGTAAGGTCTCCTCTTAGGCATTACCCTGCCCTTCATGAAACAAGAAAAAACTACCTCGTATATCTTAGCCACATAACTCACTCCACCCAGAGCCTCATTGAGTCACTCTGTTTTTTTATATCGGCACACTTTTTTGGTTTAACTATAGGGTGACCATCTACTGCTTCCTGCTACTGCTGGGCTCAACTGCTAGATTCATGCCCCAAGACTGCTTTGTGTGTGCCCCAGAAAGCAGTACTGGGATGAGGAACAAGCATTCCATTCTGGCCCATTAACAGTGATAGGAAAGGCAGTGGATCATTAAGCTACCTTTGACCAGAAAATGGCGCTATTATAATCAAACTCCGGCCAGAACCGATAGGGCTGCAGCCGTGGCATTTGGGGTAAAGACATTGAAAATTAAGAAAGTTACAAGCCTGCATTTGCAAAATTTAAAGTAGGCTCATAAATGTGTTGTTTTATAATATTTTTACACCAAATTTTCATCATAGCCTTGTTATGACCCTGCCTCATGAAGGACAGAGAAAATGTTGAGCTCCTGGCCTAAAGGTGGTTTCACTCAGGAACTGTGAAAGCAACTTTTGTGATGCAAAAACACATTTTGGGCAGGAGTTGAAAAATGACAGCTGTCACATTCATGAGGCGCTGTAAAGAAATGGCTATGCTGAAAAATTGGGGTAAAAATATTGAATATTACTAAACTTACAAGCCTGCATTTGCAAAAGTCAGCATAGCCTCATAACCTTTTTTAAAATATTTTTACAACAAATATAGAACATAGCCTTCTTATGACCCCCCCCCCCCCGAACAATGGCAGAGAAGATGTTCAACTCCTGTCTGAAAGGTGATTTCGTACAGGGACCATGAAATCACCTTTCAGGATGTAAAAAAAAACATTTTCATCAGGATTTGAAAAATTACAGATGCCACATTCATAGAGTGCTGAAAGATATGGCTATGTTGTGCATTTGGGGTAAACATATTGAAAATTACAAGTTACAAGCCTGTGTCTGCAAAATTCATTGTAGGCTCATAACTTTGTTTTTATTAATATTTTTATGCCACATTTTCAACATAGCCCTCTTATGAGCCTGCATCATGAACAAGGGCAGAGAAAAATTTCAACTCTTGTCTGAAAGGTGATTTTGTGCAAGGACTGCAAAATCACCTTTCAGGATATAAAAAAATATTTTGGCCAGGATTTGACAAATGACAGCTGTTACATTCATGAAGTGCTGTAAAGATATGGCTACACATATAGCATTTGAGTACAATGTTATTTCACCTCAACCCTTCCACTCTGTTTCCAAAGTTGGTATCATACGCATGTATACTTTACAGTTATCTCAAATATATAAACTGTTGTTATTAACTTGTCTGTGTATGAAAACTGTTATAGCTCAATGTCTTGGAATGTAACCTGTGAATGTTAATTTATCTGTGATTGTTTTTACATCTCTTTATGTAAACTGTGTTTCTTATTAAATGTAATTAACCCCAGGTTACTCCTGAAAAGGGACACTATGTCTTAGTGGGCTTGCCTGGTTAACACATTTCAATAAATAAAAGTAAAAATGTTGTAAATCTGGGGTAAAAATATTGAAAATTACCAAAGTTACCAAAGTTACAAGCAAGCCTGCATTTGCAAAAGTCAACGTAGGCTCATAACTTTGTTGTTTTTCAATATTTCTACACCAAATTTTCAACATAGCCTTCTTATGACCCCACCACATGAACAAGGGCAGAGAAAATTTTCAACTCCTGCCCAAAAGGTGATTTTGCACAGGGACTGAAAAATCACCTCTCGGGACAGATTAGCCTAATGTCAGTGCAATGGTTCATGAAGCAGGGTCCAAAAAAAGGCATGCTGAAAATTTGGGCCAAAAATATGCAAATATGACCAAGTTATGCCACTAAGGTCAAAACACCATTGAAATACATTGAACTGCATACCTGTTTCTTCAGTTCGTGGTCCAGCTTTGAAGAGTGAAGATGTGTCTGTGGTCCAGAGAGGATTATGGTGTTGGACCCCAATTGATAAGTGAGGGGTGGGAGGGGTGGCTGGGTGAGTGCTGAGTGGAAGAGTCCGGTGGGGGGGACAGGAATGGCCACAAAAAATCTCAATGGCCATTTTTTCTTTTTACAGGGTAAAAAACAAATGAGTATTCCAGATTGCGACACTGGGGGGACTGGGTACCCCCAGTTTCACTCTTATGTTTTTGGGGGATGCTGAGAGGGAGGGTCAGGTGGGGGATATCTATAATTTAAAAAAAAATCAGCAGTCATGGCTGCTGTACTCTACTGTGCATGCGCTAGTAGTCATGCATGCACAATACAGTTTGGTGCACATGTTGGACACAGTGGAGTGTGCTGTGTTCTGACGTGACCTCCAAAAAATAGTGCAGAGCAACTGTTAATGGACAGAGCAGAGTGCTTCACAGATGCAGAGGCAACTGTGAGGCAACTCCACACTGTTGTTCAGTCAGAAAAGTCTCCCTTTTTTGATTACAGGAGGTCTGCAGGGCTCCACCCACTGCAGCCCTAAAAATACGGTGACTCAAGGAGGCACTCAGTGCTGGGTAGGGAGGGCTTGAGGGGCTTAGATAGTTAAGGGTGATTTTAGTTCTTATAAAGTTACAAGCAGGAAGAGTAGTGGGCAGAAAGGAGTGGGGGAAGTGCCTGTCTTACTATTGCAGTTTCTGTGTAATTTATACAGCCAGATCCAAATTCTGTGTCCGACTAAAATTCTGCAGCTGACCTTGATTTCTGTGGCAATTGCCACATGCCACAGAACCACAGAAATGACACCTTGATTATATGAAGCTGGAAGGGGATAGTTTCAGGAACAGTGGTCGATCCCTTGAACAGTCTTCCAGCGGAGGTGGTGAGGCTGAAAACAGTGGTGGGTTTCAAGAATGCATGGAATAAGCACAAGAGAATCAAAGTAGGAAGGAAGGGGGGAGAAAGAGCTGTAGAGTAAATAGGGTCTGCAGTAAGTGAATGGAAGTAGGTTGTTCTTTCTCAGCAACTCAGTCATTTGTCTCTCCCACCTGTATGTTCTATGAGTGCTGGGACACATGATCTGGCTTTAGTGAGCTTCCAAAAGTGACCTGTGATTGTACAGGAAGTCTAGAGGATCTTGAACTCCCACCAAATAGCCTTGAATAGTGTACATAATTCATTCTTCTTCCCAAGTAATAATACGAATAGCCTATTATTCCCAGCATTTGGGAAATACTATTTGTTACTCGCACCCTGCCCCTCCCCCCAATACTAACTTTATTCAGCTCAGGCTATTCTGTTCTTCAAATGACTCATACTGTTCTTCATTGTCTCCATTTTAGCATACTCAAAGTTTTATTTATTTACTTATTTATTTTTTATTAGATCATTGGTTTACAAACCTTTGAGTCATAGACTCATTTACAAAGGCACCTCATCAAGACAGCAATAAATCACAACAAACAAAACAGTACAGTACATAACACTTAGATTAAAAAAGCAACCAGTGTTACAGCCATTCACTGGTGGTACATGCTTGGTAAAGTACAACTTTAATGAGTTTCCCTGTTTCATATATAACTGTTTCAAGTCGATGCAGTCCCCTGCTTATTTAAGGAACCTGAAACTCCACAATTCGTTTATACATGTCCAGTATCTGTTGAAGAATGTCTGTCTGTTTGAATTTTGCATATCTAATTAGTTTGAAAGCCAGATTCCTTATACTCTAACTTATGGAAAATGTCTCAGGTCCTTCAGTCTGCCTGACCAGCCTCACATTTCAGATCCAGGAAATACATTTTTCTCAAACAACCATTAGATAAATTCTGTACTGGACTAAGTGATGTAGATTCAGGGGTGCAGGCTGCCCCTGAGCAAAGAGACAGGACTTTGTGATGCTCGCTTTCATTTTTAATGTTTTTTTTTAGATGATTGCTTTTCGTTTTTTGCTCTTCTGGGACCTGGAGGAGAAAGGTTGGGGGTTACTGTGTGCATATTTTTTTTATTAATGTCTTAATCTGACTCCTGCCCCTACTATTGTACCAAATATCCCTGTTTCCAATTGGCTGCAAGTGTGCCGTAACCACAGCAATGTGCATTTTGCAGCCAATCAGAGATCACTGCAGCCACAGTCGCACATGCCACTGCACAACCTGGAAAACCATTCGGTGCCATTTTCAATTGCCTGACACGGAGAAAAAGAGGAGGGAGCCTGACTGAGCTTACTGTAGCCAGCGCAGAGCGTACATTCGATGTGGTGGTCAGACCCGGTCAGCCAACTCAAGTCGGATAACAAATTTCTGCTGACTCCCTCTCTAGTTTCTCCCCGGCCCTGTCCCCACTGAGAGGCCCACCCTGTCCACCCGAACATATGCTGCAGCCTCTCACTGCCAGCCCTGAGCCCACCAGTCAGTGCCAGGCCCGACAAGGAAACAACTGCTGACTGTGAGGAGAAGAGTCAGACTCCAGAGAGAGAGAGAGAGTCATGTTGGGCTGCTGTTTGACTCCGCTGAGCCGCAGTGGCACAGTCAGACCACAAAGAGCAAGATCCACAGGCAGTGGGAGGAGGAGAATGGAGATAAACAACTTAGACCCAATAGACTGCTCCTGGGAGGAGTCCGGGTCTCTTGGACCCAAGTTAGGAGGGAAGGAGAACCGAGCACAGGGGCCAACTGGCCGGGCCCGAGACAAGAGGTGAGCGACGAGACTTGAGTTGAGAGGGAGCCTGCTCTCAAATTTGTTTGCTGGCATGCTGCGGGTATGTCAGCCTGTGCTGCCTGGACTGGGAGGAGAACTACAAGTGCCTGCTGCCTGTTAGAGTGTGAAGGAAGGAGCTCGGCCTCGGCCTGGAGCCGTGTCAATCCATTTTTGAAGAGCTGCTGACCGAGGTGAGTTCCTCCGTCCTTAGTTTGGATGGAACTTGAAGTTTTTAAATATTTTCAACTTGAATCCCCCACACCCACTACCGATGGAGGCTGAAGAACTGGCCAGTTTTTTAGACTCAGCTTGGGTCTTAGGAGGAGTTGGGCCAGCTCTTTGTTCCTTAAATATTTTGAATGAAGTAACTTAAGTCCCCACTTCCGACTTCCAAGGCATAAGAAATGAATAAAAATTATCAATCTCAGTTTTTGGACCAAACTTGGGTCTTGGGAGGAGTTGGACCGAGAGCTGGCTCAGGGCTGCAGTAAAGCCAGTGGGGGGCGAGCACGGTGGTGGTGCCGTGTGGTGCTCTGACTTGGGCCTGGGGTCCCTGGAAGGAATTATTCAGTTCCTTCTTGAGCTGACTGCAGTAAAAACTGGAGGGAGGGAAGGGGGTTGCTCTGACTTGGCCTGGGGATTGGGTAGGCATGGTAGTGCCTGGAGGAGGGAGGGGAGAAAGTTGTTCAGTACTCTACTTGGAGTCTCTCTTCTTGTTTTTTGGGCATTATTAACATTTTGTTCTTAGTGGTTGATTGGTTTGCACTTTGCACTATGGCTAAGCAGTCTGCAGCATGGTTTGCACTTTGCACTATGGCTAAGCAGTCTGCAGCATTGCAGTGCATTTATTTTTGGATCATTCGCCTGACCGGGCCAGGCTGGAGAACAGGCCAGCCAGACTCAGAGGCAGGCCAAGCCTCTAGAGTTTAGAACCTAGCCAGACTAAAGGACATCAATGATTTGATTGATTAGCCTTGGTTTAAGATAGTCCCGACTCCCGAGGCAGATGAAAGAACTGAATAAAACAAAAAGCTTAGTCAGTTTTTGGACTCGGGAGGAGTTAGGTAGAGCTGGCTGCAGTAAACCTGGGCGGGGGGGCAAGCTCTCCAATGGGTGACAGGTCAGTGCAACTGAATTGCTGGCTTATCTGGCTAATTGGTGGCTAGGCTACATTTTGTATAGTATTCTAAGGCTATTCATGTCTCTTACATATTTCTTGGGGTCTCCAAAAAATAAGCTAGCCTTCAGCTAACAAAAGAATGGATGGAGGGGGAGGGGAGGGAGGAAAATTAGAAAATATTGTTTGATATGCAAAATAATGCCATTCGCCCTCTATGTTTAGCGAAGGGGTTGTCAGTCATTGAGCTTCTATCCATCCATCCTATCATCACTTATGCATTGTATCTCTTTTCCCTTAAGACTTAATACCACATCCTTGTAAAATTAATAGCAGACTGTATTATTAAAGCAAGTCATGCTGTCACAAGGTCATTTGATCTTCATCATTTCTTTTTGTGATCCAAAATTGTAAAGCAGTTGGGCCTAATAAATGGTTGGAGAGCAGAGCTATGAACCTGCAACCTTGAGATGCATGCAGGACTGAATCCCACAACCAACCACCATTTACTGCTCATCAAGTATGCAGGACTCAAGTATCATTTTACATCTCAGTGAGCACTGCTGTGTGATTTAATTCTGTTTTTGTTGTCTGGGAATGGAGAATCATACAAACAATTCTACCTATTTTCAGCCTGCCTTGTGTCTTCATCACTAGGCTGGTGAGGGTGAGGGGGCGGGGCGGAGGGATCATATATGGTCGGCCAACTGACATGATTTAACCACATTAAGCTGTTGCTGGTATTTCTATTTACTATTTCTGCACAGTCTTCCTCCTGTCTGTTGTATGTGTTTTGGTTTGGTATGGGTCACTACTACTCTGTGAGTATGTACAGTCTTGGTTGGAGTTGGAGGTTACTGGAAGAGACGGTCACAGGTTACTGTTTTGTGGTTGGCACAACAGTATAAAGCACCATTAAACCAGAAAACATATTTTATACCCTATGGCTTCTGGGGGCCTAGGTGGCCCCTGGACACTTGGCCTCTTCACTGTCACGATACGTGAAAATCAGGACTTTTCCTACTTCATGGATGTGGAGTCTTTGCACCTGACTGCTACAATTTCTCTTTCACTTTATTGCACTCCTTCACATCCAGCCTTTCAGATTTGGGCCCTTCTGAGCCTTTATCCAAGACTGCACTTGGTCATTCACCAAGACTTGCTTGGTCCTGTGACTACAGAGTTCAAACCTTTCCATGCTTTGATCATGAGTCACACTGCTAGTAAACATTACCATCTGTTTGTCCAGGCAGTTGTCCAGTCCTCTCTTTGGGGGGGGGGGACACTTACAATATACTGTATGTGTACTTCTATAACTCGATCATCATACCTACCATTCCTTCTTTATCTATACAACCCCCCCATGGGACATTGTTCAGACAGTATTGTAGCAGCCATATTTGTCACCTTTGACCTGTGCTGCAGCCAATCAGAAAGCCAAGAGCCTTGGAGGACTTTGCAAAGGGACTTCTGGGAAGAGGAAGGGATAGTGTCTTGGCATCAATGTAAGGAGCAAATCAGGCATCAGATTAACTTAATGCATATTAATTTTGTTGACAAGCTGCCTGATTGACCAATGGGATGCTGCCCTGAGCTCCTGAAACCCTAAGGACAGAGTCAGTTGAGTTCAGTTCAGTGGTGCCCCCTCCTGGGGGGGCCTCTATGATGCTGCTCCATAGAGACGAGGAAGGCCTGCCTGTGGGCTTGCACAGCCACCAGCCCAGGAGGTGCGCTGTGTTGCCTTCCAATATTTGGAAGGAGCTACTTTAAAATCAAAGTGTAGATTTGTTGTCCAGAGGCAAGAAAGTTGTCTGAGAGGTTCCCAAGGGGAGAGGAAGCCTTTCTGTGATCTTTGAGTGAAGAAGAAGACTTGCCTGGGGGTTGAGAAGCAACCAGCCCAGGAGGTGCTCTGCATTGCCCTGTGTGCCTTCCAATGGCTGGAAGAAGTTGTCAACAGAATGACAGTGTTGTTTGCTGACTAGTGTCAAGGAATTGTCTGGGAGTTTCCAGAGAGAGAGAAAGGGAACCCTGCTGTGATGAGTTAGAGTAATATGGAGGCCTCCTCTGAGGCTTGCACAGCCAAGTCTGAGTACTAAAGTGAGAAGATCCATCTTCTGTTCAAATCGGCCCCGGTGTCTACGGCTGACCTTTGGAAGACTCACCATAATCTCCCTGTGTCCTTTCTATGGCTGACCTTTTGGGAGACATACCATAATCTCCACTTGCATCAGAGATCCAGAGCCCAAGTAGGGGGCTCAGCTGAGAGACTGCTTCTTGCTATGAACTGGTGGGAGAGTCAGAGACTAAGTCTGTCTGAGTAAGAGCTACTTCTTCCTGCTGGCAGTGTGTCTGAAGTCAACCAAAGTCAGAAGTTCCTGAAGTTTCAGAAAGGGAGTGACTGCATTTGAGATCAGTATGGGGAATCCGACAGGTGGTGTCACTGCTAGGCATTACCTATCATCTCCTCATGAGGGTTTATGCCTGGACATAAGGGTTGAGGTGTGTGGCTCTGGTCTCCAGCGCTGGTCTGTCCAGCCCTACAATAATGCCACAGAAAAGATGACAAGTTGCCAGGGAATCTAAGAGGTATCCAGCCTGCTAAAGCTGTGAGAGCCTGCTGCTGACAAGGCCCAAGCTACAAGAAATGCAGATGGACGGTCCAAGCTGCAAGAGCCTGCTGTTCATCTCTGCCAACCAAGTTGCCAAGTTTCTACATATTCCAGATTCTCCAGATCCACAGTCTGAAAACCACCAGCTCAACAAGCCAGAGACTGTTCTACAAAACCCTGAGTAATTCAGGGTTTGCCCTGCATCTGGGGGGACATTGTGAAAAGTTCTGCAGGTTCTGTATTTGGCCAACCGGCCCAAAGTTGCCCAGTTTCACCAGTTAACTATTGCTACAACTAAAGAGGTTGAGTTCAAATTGTTAAAGTTTTAAATTACTAAAGTGCACCAACACCAGCCAACTAACTGCACCACATCAGGCCTGCAACTACTCCAACTGGGTACCCAAATAGACTGTGAGACTGAGAGCTCCCTAGGTAGACACTTGGGGGAAACTGGTACTATTCAGGGAGTGGGTAATGTTTAGAACAAGTTGGCTATCACCGATTCTAATATGTATGTTGATGGGAAGCAGGCATAATGCCTGTTCTGTTTTATAGACAAAGTAATTGACGGTGTTTGCAAAATGCTAACAGTTTTCAAAATGGTAGAATGTTGCTTCACCTCTACATCCATTACCTCTTTTCCTAACCCTACCCCACGTAAATAAATTGCTGGTTAACCTTTTCACAACTGTCTCAGGAGCACATTATCAGTGAGCATATTATTAGCAATAGCCTTTAATTGCAATGTATATTGAACTATGGTTTAGTTTATGGCAATCCATGTGTGGGGTGACTGTGAGTGGAGGCGAGTAGGTACAGCATCCCAGGGATTGTACCCATTTACCAACTGGCCCTCTATATTTTTACTCTGGGTGGAGGCACTGCACTATTTATTTTATCTTGGAAAAGAACCCTTTTCCATCAAGACAAAGCACAGGCCCCTCAACCTGGTTGAAGCCCAATAAGCAGGGGTGGTAGCCTGTTGCTACACAGCGCCTGGATTACATCAACTACTATATCTTCTAGCAGGCTAGCTCCTCAGCTTGCCTGTTACAATCAAATGCTTTGGGAATCCCCCACCCCAGCACTAGGCTAAATACCCAACCATTCAATGGCTGGGTTGTATTCCTTAAGGGTCAAACCCCAATGTAAAAAGCCTATGGGACTGGACCCCCTCAAGGGCACCGCTCCAACTTTATGTACCACCTTGCCCCTCAAAGAGCTCAACTCCTTTCTTATAACCATGAGACTTGTACATAGATGAGAGATTCAGGGCTACTATGTCTATAGCAGCTGCTCCATGCTTCCTCTCCTGTTGTTCAAAATAGCTCATAATCCTGACATTTCTTCAGCATTCAGGCATCCACTTCATGCAACTCTTAAGGGTAGAGTCGCAACAGTAGGGGTTCTTATGGTTGAGAGCCATGCCATGAAGCACCTTGATGAGGGTGGAAGTCTCAGTGAGAGAAAGAGAGGACAGTATTCATCCCGTAGCTTAGTGATGTCTATAAGGTACAATAGCATGCTTCAGTTTGACATAATCATTTGCCCCTTAAATCTGGAGTTAGCATTTTCAGTAACAATGGAACTATAATAAAATTATGCCAGGATGGACAGTGGCCTAAGGCCTTGAATCCCCAGAGATTTCTTCCACATGTTTTTCCTTCTCTCCATGTTGAAGGGTGCAATATAAATATTTATATAAATAGAATTGTAATTCAAGATATTTCACCATGAGTTGGATGGTGGCATTTCATAACAATTTTCATCATCTGCTGTTCCCTCTCTTCCTACAGGCTTTAATCAGGGAATATTTCAATCTCACCTTCAGCTCTGTACTTTTGGGCTCATTCCCCTAATCTACCCACTGCCTAAAGGAACCTTGTTCCTGCAGCCCTTCTTTTTTTGTATTATCTTTTTACTCCCCTATGTGCTCCAGGACCTGCCACTCCGAGCTGCCAAGATCTCCGACTTACCTCCTACTACCCCACTCGAGCATCTGTCCTCATATTGCAGCCCTCGCCAAGGTAACCCGGCACTACCCTTTCGCCAGATGGGTCCCTCTCCTCCAAGGGGGAAGGCTACGGTGGTGCTGGCCAGCGCACTCTACTACTTGGCCCCAGGGTGCTGCTGAGGTGGACATGGCTCCTTCCATGGCGTCGGCAGACCAGCAGGCATCATCGGCTGGTCCTGGAGCTGTTTCCATTTTTTTTTGTGTTTCCCAATTGCGCCACTCATGCAGTGCCCCCAGTTTCAACTGGGGTCCGCTGCCAAGTAAGGCTTCCCTGCAACTCCACCCCAGGAGAGGAGAGGAGAGACACTCAATCCTCTTTTTCCCCTGCCAGCTCCCAGCATCCTGAGTCCATTCCCAAACCTGGGTCGCCAGCCTGGCACGAGGTGTGGCATCCAGTGCCTCAACCCTCAGTGCCACTGGGCCAGACCTGCAGCCCTTCTAGGGGTAAAATGCTCCTCAAGAGGGTTCTTGTGCCTTCTTAGTACCTCAAAAAGGGTGGTAGTCCCAGTCAGGGACAGATAGTGTGAATGGCCACAACTATGTTGCATAAGAATTCAAAGAAATTTCTATCATACGTACATGTTTAGTTTCAGGTATGCTACCAGAATAGTTTAGTTTGTTCCATAAGAGCCATTCCATCTAGCCATACGTTGTCCATTGCTAACCAAGTGAATCATGATTTGTGGTAATCTTTTACAGATACTTTTGTGCATACTGAATATATGCTCATCTAATCTGTATAACAAATAAAACCCTGGCCCTTTCCTAAATTGCAACATGATTTGAATTCCTATCTGCCAATTATCTGGGTGTACGTGACAATCTGTGGGCAAACATGACTCACTGCTTCTGAAATGCTGTGCAATTTAAGATTGTTTATTTTACCGCAGACTTTCAAGTGTCAGTGACTCAGTAGACTGCATACTTGGCTCTGGGGCCAGAAGATGAGAAGGTTGTGGGTGCTAGTCCCATACCAGGAACTTGAGCTAATAATAACAACAATAATTTTATTTGCTGAGCGCAATTCAAACAATTATCAAAATGCTTTACAACACTCAATCTCTAAAATAGTCATCTCAAATAAAATTTAAAAACTGATAAAACATTCATAAGAAATATTAATAAAATAATCTATAATTAAAAATCAGGAAAAGCACATGAATATAAGTGGGTTTTTAAAGCATTTTTAAAACTCTCCACTATCTGGCACTCTCATATCTGATGAGGTAGAGAATTCCACAGGGAGGGAGCAGCAAAGGCAAAAGCTTGAGCTCCCGAGGTCTTCAAACGTACCCTGGGAATCTCTAGCAATCCCTCATCGGTTGAACAGAGTGGTCGGAGGGGGCAGTAGGGACTCAGAAGCTTTTGTAGGTAATGCGGACCCAGACCATGTAGGACTCTGAAAGTCAGTAAACCAACTTTAAAGGTGGTCCACCACTGAACTGGGTGCCAGTGCAAAAAGCGCAGCACAGGCAAAAGATGGCTGGATCAAGTTGACCTAGACAATAATCTGGCTGCAGCATTCTTCACTAGCAGCAAGTGGCAGATATCAGCCCCAGGAAGCCCTAGGTAAAGGGAGCTACAGTAGTCAAGGTGCGAGGTCACAAAAGACCAGAGTTGGAAGATCACTGGATGGAACAAGGTGCTTGATCCAGGCAATGTTACTCAGAGGGTAAAATGAGGACTTGACCACAGCTGATACCTGTGAATGAAGTGTCAGCCCATCATCAAATATCACCCCCAGATTCTGCACCCGTTCAGAGGTCAAGAGCTGAGTGCCCCCAAGCCATAGCCCAGAGGGCCACCCAGCAGCTGACCCCTCTATCCGGTGACCTGGTTCCACAACCAACACCTCTGTTTTGTCTGAGTTTAACTGTAACCAACTGGAATTCATCTAGTCTTGGATTTCAATGAGACAGTTGGAAAAGACTGAGAGCTCACTATCCTGGTCAGGCACAAAAGACAGGTATATCTGAGTGTCATCTGCATAACAGTGAAAACTCAGTCCATACCATCTTACAATGTTTCCTAATGGAAGCATGTACACTGCAACCAACATGGGGACAACACTGAGCCCTGCGGGACACCACATAGCAGGGAGAAAGAGTCAGTTGAAAAAATCCCTGATACTACCCTCTGTGATCTGCCAGTGAGAAAAGAATGAAACCATCTATGGACTGCACCAGACAGGCCACAGATGACCCGCAGGCAATCAAGAAGCACCCCATGGTCCACGGTGTTGAAAGCTGATGAGAGATCCAGAAGGACCAAGACGGAACGGCGCTTCTGGTCTCTGGCCATCATGAGATCATTTAGTACCCGAACCAGAGCAGTCTCAGTACTATGTCTCTTGCAGAAACCAGACTGGAGAGGATCATAGATAGCATGGATGGTAAGATGGTTCCCAAACTCTTGCGGGACAACTTTCTCAATAACCTTCCCTATAAAGGGAAGGTTAGAGATCAGTCTGTAGTTTGCAGGAGAATCTGGGTCAAGAGATGGCCTCTTGAGAAGGGGAGTTACCACAGCCCCCTTCAGGGAGCTGGGGAACTCCCCTCGACTCCAATGAACACCAGATTAGCATCTCTAGAACCGGGCCAATCACATCCACACACCCTATTAAAAGGCAGGTAGGACCCGGATCCAAGCTACAGCTAGTTGGCCACATATCCCGGAGAAGCCACATGATATTCTCAATCACCGGTCAGTCAAACTCAGCCCAACAAAACAGAGGAGTCGCAACCTCGTTCCGACCACCAGTGACCCCCATAGAGTGCAATAAACGAATCTCCAACCTGATGTCAGCAAACTTATCAGCAAAGAAGTGAGCAAACTCATCGCATTCTACTTGAGACAAGGCTTTCTGAACTCATAGACAGGTTGGATTGCACAGTCTGTCTACCATCCGGAACAGCTGAGCTGGTTGGTTCTGTGTTAAAGCAATCTTCCTGGACAGGAACTCTGCCTGCTTATGGGAGATTGTTGACTGATAGACTCTATAATGTTCCATCAGTCTAAGCCTGTTGGCATCCAGGCCAGATCTACACCAAGCACGCTCTAACCTTTGACCCACCTGCTTCATCTCCCTCAAAGTCCCATCAAACCATGGGGGCCAAGGTTGAAGAGTAAGTGGGTGAACACGGAAAGGAGCAAGGGTATCCAGAGCTCCCACCACAGCTCAGTTAAAAGCCTGAAGTAGGTTCTCTGGACCCTCGCTTGCCTCCGGCATTCCCAAAAGATCTAACACTGCCAAGAGGCCATCAGGGGTCAAACCCCATAAAGGGCGGTATCGGACCATCTCCACAGGGGCAAGCCTATAAGGGGGAGCCAAAAAATTGAACCTGATGATGTGGTGGTTGGACCATCCAACTGGTTCCACGTCCAAGTTGGAGGCCTCCAACCCCAGGAGAAAGATCAGGTCCAGTGAGTGACTGTGATTATGAGTTGCAGCGGAAACAACCTGTGTGAAGCTCAAAGAACTCATAAGTGGGAGAAAGTCTTGTCCAAACTGCGAGAGTTCATAGTTGACACAGACGTTGAAATCCCCCAGCACCATCAACCTGGGGGATTCCAACACCATATCGACGATGAAGTCCACGACTTCCTGCAAAACTGACTCTTGCCTTCTGGTGGACAGTAGACAAAAATTATTTTGCACCCCACACCTGCGGCTGCAGTACACTCAGAGGACCTGGTGTCCTCAACTGGCACATCAACAAGGCCCAATTCTGATTTAAAACAAATTGCTACACCCCGGCCCCTGCTACCCAACCTTGCATGGTGTATCACTGAGAAACCGGCTAGAATCGCCGACTCCAAAATGGGACCAGCATTTTCATCCAGCCAGGTCTCGGTGATGCAAGCCAGATCAGAAGACCCAACAAGATTGGCTATAATAGCTGACTTGTTTTTAATGGAGCTGGCATTGCACAACAATAATACCAAACACTGAAAACGTAAAGCAGCATTGTCCAGGTGCTGTCCCTTAGATGAGATATTAAACTGAGGTCCTTTCTACCCTGGTGGTTGTTCAGGTGGAAGTTAATGATCCCATGGCACAGCTGACCTGGTGGCATAGAGGGCTGAGCCACTGTAATGCACCTTACCTCTCCCACACTAGTGACCCAAGTTCAGGAACGAGCTCAAGTCGCTGGGGGTTGGCTAGTAGAGGAGGGCTTGGAGAGGATGCGCAGACTGTCAAGTAGCTCTCCTCTCCTCTCCTGTCCTGGACTGGGGAGATAAGCCTTTCTGGCTCTTGGCTGCCACATGGCGGAGGTCCAGTGGTAGTGCCGATGCTCAGAGAGCTGGTGCCATGCTGGGTGGGTGGAGCAGAATTGGCAGTTCTGGTGCACATGCGCATCTCCACATGTATGCATAAACCATGTCTGCCATAGCCCTGGGGCATCAGGGGAAAAAAACAGAAAATTAGTAGGCACAGGGTATATGAAGCCCTGCCCATCTGCCTCCATCCCAAACTGCCACTTGGCCACTGGGCTCAATCTGGATGAGAGTCACCAGTTAGGGGAAGATGGCCCTCTCCTTCCTAGTCCTGCCAGGAGGGGCAATCCATGGGGGATCTTGGGCTCCATGGTTCAGGGAAGAAGAGCGCTGAGTGGGAGGAGGCGGGAACAGGGCTGAAGTGCTCTCTTATGATCAACCAAGACTGGAGAAAAAGCTTTCTAAAAAAAAAAAAAAAGATCCCTGAGCACTTTTTGTAAGAGTAAAGAATTGTTCCTGGTGTCCTGACCAACATTCCCCATATCAGTACAACAGGTCCACGTCACCTAATCCCTCAGGACACATTTGCCAACAAGCTGTCAGATCAGTGTTCCTTTCCTGGTAAGAAATTGCAATCAAAGCATTCTTCAAGAAAAATTACTGTTAGTGTTGCATCAATACACAAATCCTTTTCTTGTATCACCCTTTACTGACATTTCTACATTCCATTCTCTAATAATTTACCTGAAGTACTTCCCATACAACTGAATCTCAATAATATTTATGCACAAATTAAAACTTTTAGTAGCCTTAGGAATCATCTGCACTTACCATTGGCTCACTGGCTGGGAATGCTCCTCTCCTCCTCTCCCAGCAGCAAATACCTAACACCTTCACTGCCTTAGTTTGTGTGGAGTTTCCTCCTAGGACCCCAGTCCCCAAGGTGCGGGGATACCAGGCAGCACTCTGCAGCAGCATTCTTTTCTTCACACCTGATGGGGCACATCATCATCATCACAGCATAGCAATCACCAGTGAAGAAACAAGATCCGGCACTCAAACCCACAGCAGGGGACCAGGGTGTTTAAAATAAAAAAGTACTTGGCTCCCTACCAGTAGTCGGTAGGCAGCACAAAGTGGAAGCTACCCCACTGGGGGCATAGCATGCAGTACTCATAGTTTCCACATGCACATGCCTGACACCGACAGATGAACCAGTGGTCAGGCACCATGATCCACTGGCCACAATGTTGGTTTTGTGCCAGGACTAGAGCTGTGTGGAGCCTGAAATTCTGCCGGTGGAAAACCATGGCTAAGTTTAAGAAGTGGGATTTCTAGAGGGTGCCCAGTAGCGCAGCCTATTATTTCAGATCTGTCTAATCCATACAGACTGCTTAATGCAGTTCAGCCATTTGGGCGAGCTCCTGCCAGAAATGCCTGCCTGGCATTTTCAGCTAACAGATTCTGAGGCTGGAACCGAAGAGCTAGCTCAGTACTTGGAACAGGGATTGCCTCATTTCATTTATATGGGGGAGTTTAGCCACTCCTCCTGACAGTCCCTGCTTCCAGTAATCCTCCTGGGAGGGCTAGAAGGCTCATTAAGGCCCTATGTGACTGCCCACCCTTTGGGTAAGTAAGGAAAAGTTCTCCCAGGGATGAAGAGGATCATCCAGGGATTTCTGTACTGGAAACCTTTCTGCATGGTGGCTCACACTTTTCACCCTGCAGCGGGAGGTACACTGGGTATAGTGGTTCAGTTTATGTTGTACAGTCAGGATCACCATGGAGGATAATCTAAAGCAGAGGTTCTCAAATGGTGAGGCCTGACTCCCTGGGGAGGCCCCAGCCTGTCCCAGGGGAGGCTCAAGTAAGTCTGAAAAAGTACTGTACTTAAATTTTGAATTTTATGTGTTTTGTGTGAAGAGATGAAGCAAACTGAAAGAGGATAATAGTAGGTGAGTTTTATGTATTTGCTAATCGATGACAAGGGAAGGTGAATGAGCCAAGGCTCATTTCAGGTGCACCTGGGGAAGGGTAGGTAGTGAATACATTTCAAAAGGTAACTGCAAAACAATCAAGAAACACACAATGAACAACAGTGCAAACAAATATGAACAATAAACTAGTAATGAGTGGTGGTAACTGATCAATTTGTAGCCCGATGGCAGAACGGCCCAAATACAAGGGTCGAGCATAGAAGTGCTAAGAGCAATAACAGGAAGGAGCAAAGTAATCCCAGAGAAGTTGCTTAGGAGCAGAAAAGGAGAGGGAGAGGCAAAGTATGTAGAAAGGTTATTTCATACAGAGAGGAAACAGAGAAAGTAGTCTGACCCATGAAGGTACTGTAACAATGGGTAACAATGGTTCAAGAATGAAAATAGCAGAGCAAGTAGGCTGGCTTGTGTGTGTGTGTGTGTGTGTGTGTAGGGGAGGGTTACCATAAGCTGAATAATAATATTTATTTTATTTATTTGTTATTCGGAAAGAACCTTTGCGCACAGGAGCTCTTTTTCAAAGGTTCCACGGCAGTATAAGACAAAGAACTGAATGTGAGATAAGTACTCAAAGGGGTTTGAATTTATTCATGGTGTACTGCACAAAGTACAGTATGTTATTTTTCTTTGGGGAGGCCCAAGATTATTTCAGTTTTTGGGGGTGGCTCAACATCTTTTCCATGGATTTGGGAAGGTTCACTGTGACAAAGTCCAAGAACTATCGAAGTACCTGCAGTAGCTACCTGAGGCCAGTTGTGATTACAAAATTGGGGTCCTCAGCCATGCAACTGGTTTAGATAGTTAAGGCCATAGTTAGTTTCTCTGGCAACAACTGTGCAAATTGAGAATATGCCCAACAGAACAACATCCTTGAGTTAAATGAATCAAAGGATAAACTATAAGAAATATGTTGTGTTCTAACATTTTCTGGAATTACCATCATCAACAAATCTGTAGCAGTACTGTACCGCTTCACCTTAGGAATATAAACTGGTCAACTCTGTGTAACCCCTTCCCCAGGGCCTACCTTAATGGGCTCACAGGCACCAGCAACACCCACAGCTAGCCAAGGGTAGTTGCTTTTCACTCTCCAGTCCTCTGATCCATGGACACGTGGCCATGGGGGACTAGGATGGAACCAGAGAACAGGAGTTGCATCTTTGGGACAGCAGCCCTTTCCTCTTTGCAGCCATGTCACTCAATCCTGTATTCTTGGCCTCATAAGTGTACTGTTGATGCAAAGCTGGGACAGAAAAGTATCGTTTGGGCAGAGAGTAGAGTGGTCACTGACCCTGAGGACTAGCAAGTGGGGCTGAGGGCCAAGGATTAGGACTATTGTGCCATAAGAGAATCACATGGGCAGGAACATGCATGCGCGAGAACGAGGGCTGGTAGAGTAGTACAGCTGCTGTTTCTCTCTCACAGACCCTGACAAATCAAATCATATTTTATTTATAAAAAGGGCCTTTCTTACAACCAAGGCGCTAGTACATAATGAAACAAATACAATAAATAATCCCAATAATCAATAAAATCCTACAGTTTAAAACTCTAACAATTATAATATAGAATTAAAAATCTGGATATGCCAGTTCAAATAAATGGGTCTTTAGTGCAGTTTTAAACTCCTGGATGGTCAGGCAATCTCGCACCTGGCGAGGTAGAGAATTCCAGAGGGTCAGGGCCACAAAGCTAAAAGACGGGGCCCCCGATGTCTTTAAACGGACCCTGGGAATCTCTAGCAATCCCTCATCGATGGATCAGAGAGGGCAGATGGGACAGTAAGGGAGAAGGAGATCTTGTAAGTAACTAGGTTCCTGGTCATGTAGGGCTTTATAGGTCAGCAAACTGACCTTGAAGGTGATCCTCCACTGCACTGGCAGCCAGTGCAGTCTGCGGAGCACAGGCGTTATATGACTGGTTCTAAATGTACCAGTTAACAGCCTGGCTGCCGCATTCTGCACTAGCTGAAGGTGGCGGACATCAACCCCCGGCAGCCCTAGGTAAAGGGCATTGAAGTAGTCAAGGTGAGAGGTAATGAAAGCGTGGGCCAGCGTTGAAAGATCCTCGGGAGGAACCATGTGTTTCACTTGGGTGATATTCCTCCGATGGTAAAAAGAGGTCTTGATGACTGCAGACACCTGTGATTTTAGGGTCAAGCCATCGTCAACAATAAGGGCCCAGGTTCCGCACCCAGTCTGAGGTAGTCAGCTCAACACCCCCAAGACGAAGTCCTGAAAGTGAACTTGCCGACAAACCCGTCTCCCGACAATCAGGGTCCACAACCAGCACCTCAGTTTTCGCCGGGTTCAATTGCAGCCAGCTCGCACTCATCCAGTCCTGGATGTCGGTGAGACAGTTGTTGAATACCGAGAAAAACATATCCTGACCAGGTGCAAAGGACATGTACAACTGAGTGTCATCTACATAGCAGTGAAAACTCACACCATACCACCTAATAATCTCTCCTAATGGCAGCATATACACTGCAAACAACATGGGTGACAAAATGGAGCCCTGCAGCATCCCTCAGGATAGGGAGAGAGGGGCTGAGGAATAAATTCCAGACACCACTCTCTGGGTCCTACACTTGAGGAAAGATTGAAACCATCTGAGGACCATACCAGACAGTCCACAGATAAGCCGCAGGCGCTCCAACAGTACACCATGGTCTACAGTGTCAAATGCAGCAAAGAGATCAAGGAGGACCAAGATGGAACGGGTCTTCCGATCTCTCACTATTAGAAGGTCATTTAGCACCCAGACAAGAGCTGTCTCGGTACTATGTATTTTCCTAAATCCAGACTGGAGAGAATCAGACATTGTGGCTGGTCAAATGATCATCCAATTGCAATGCCACCACCTTCTCAATAACCTTACCCACAAAGGGAAGGTTAGAGACAGGTCTGTAGTTCGCCAAGCAGTCTGGGTCAAGCGAGGGCTTTTTAAGGAGGGGCCTAACAACCACCTCCTTCAGGGGATCTGGGAAGATTCCCCTCTCCAATGACGTCTAGACTATCTCAGCTAGGACAAGGCCGATCTCATCTATGCATCCTACCAGGAGGCGTGTGGGACCTGGATCCAAACTACAGCTGGTTGGTCGCAACATCTGGATGATCATCACTATGTCAGTGATTGCAGGTCAGCTAAAGTCTGACCAGGTGAACTGGGGGCCTGACAATCTCCTGCTGACCACCGCAACTTCCATTAGAGTGAGCTGGACAGATACCGGACCCGATTGTGGCAACCGTATCTTCAAAGAACCTAGCAACCTTGTCACACCATTCTTGTGACAAATCTCCCCCAGACCGGAGACAGACTGTATTACACAATCTGTCCACAGTCCAGAAGAGCTGAGCTGGTTGGTTATGTGCAGCAGCAATCTCCCTGGACAGGAATTCTGCCTTCTTATGGGTGATTGCTGATTGGTAGTCCACATAATGGTCCATCAATCTAAGTCTGTCACCCTCCAGGCCCGATTTCCACCAGCACCGCTCTAATCTTCTCCCCACTCTCCTCAGCTCCTTCAAGGTCTCATCAAACCAAGGAGACCTTGGATGGAGGGTGAGGGGGTGAACACGAACAGGTGCAATGGAATCCAGGGCCACCACCACTGCCTTATTATAGGCAAGTACTAGATCCCCTGGATTCCAGCATTCACTCGGTACAACCAATAGATCCAGTAGACCATCTGGGGTAATACCCCTTAAAGAAAGATACTGGACCATCTCCATAGGGGCAAGCCTAATAGGGGGAGCCGTGAAACTGAACCCGATGGTGTGATGATCAAGCCACCTGACTGGCTCCACCACCAGATCGGATATCTCCATTCCCAGGAGGAACACTCAGTCCAATGAATGACCTCCAATATGGGTTGAGGAGGTAATAACCTGTGTAAGACCCAGGGAACTCATTAGCTGGAGGAAGTCTTGACCAAACTGCGAAAGTTCATCATCGACCCAGCCATTGAACTCCCCCAGGATCAGCCATCTGGGGGACTCCAATGCCAGGTTGACAATGAAGTCTGTGACTTCCCACAGGAAAACTTTCCCATCCCCTGGTGGACGGTAGATGAGAAGAACCCTGCACCCTACACCTTCACCCAAGATACATTCAAAGGAGTTGGTGATCCCCACTGGAACCTCCACTAGGTTCAGTTCCGATCTAAAACAGATGGCTACACCCCCACCCCTACGATCCATCCTCTGGCAGTGTATCACCAAGTACCCAGCTGGAATTGCTGAAGCCAAAACTGGGCCAGCATTTTCATCCAGTCAGGTCTCGGTGATGCAGGTCAGGTCAGATGATTCAACAAGATCTGCTATTACGACAGTCTTGTTCTTATTAGACCTGGCATTGCATAACATTGCCCAAGTAGGATGAGTGACCAAGGAAGGCCGCATTACTTGCCTGCCAATGGCAGAGCCCTTGGGTATGGGAAGCAGGCAGGAGAGACCCCTTTCCTGGACCCATTTCGTCCCAGGGCATCTCCTTGTTCCCACTACCCCAATCCGCCCACTCCTTTCCATTCCCCCACTAGTCCCAGCCCCTGCCTTTCACCTGCTCACTATCCCCAGAGCTCAACACCACCTATACACTTCTGGGGACAGTGGAGGAAAACTAAGGGATGGAGGTTCCTGAGTCTGGTGGGGGGATATTGCCTGACTGTCCCTGTACCTTCCCAACACATATTCCCAGCTAGCAACCTTACAAATATAAATAAATCCCAACCAAAACACAAAACCCAAAACAAAATAAATTAAATACATCAGCTGCTAGTAATAATCAAAGTGGCGGTAATACACAGATTTAATTTTGTCCAGCAATATTGTTATCAGGCCAGTAGTCCAGAGCATTAACTTCTCACACCAGGTACAGCACCCACATTTGTGGATACAGTCCTGGCACACAACAGGGAGGAGAATGTGTCTGCTGAGGCACAAAAGGGAGAAAGGCAGGTGATGAAAAAGGATTTTATTTATTTATGGTCTAGGATTAACACCTTTTGAGAACAAACTCATTACATAGGTTCCACATCAGGGTTATGCAAAAGAGAAGCAATGTGTTGAAAAAGGTCATCTACAATACATTTACAATACATTGTTGTACGCATACAATACATGCAGGTAAGGCAAGGATGTAGCTGTGTAGGCAGAGAATATACAACAACCCTAATTAGCAAAAGCACAGTATTGACAGGACAATGGAGTTTGGGGGTAAGGGAAGACAGACAATCACTACTGGGGGGAATACATCAGCCCAATAGGCTTTGTCATTGTGGAAAGGTAATAAGGTAGGAAAGCAGGAGGCAAGGAGTAGGTAGGGCAAGGGTTGGGCTCTGGCTGAAAGGCCTTAGTGTGGGACGGGCAAGGTAATTAGGAAGGATTAGTGGGGGATCAAGAGGAGGAGTGTGAGGAAGGGGAGCAGACGAGAGCAATGTGTGACATATGTCAACAGGGGTAAGGTGTGGGCAGAAGTGAGGTAAGAGCCCGAAACCATAGAATACAATATTATAGAAATAAGTCACAGCTAGTGTTAGCAACTAGCTGTTGACTCAGTTTTCTTTTAAAAGTGCCTAGAGAGGTAACCGAAGAGATGTTGGGGTGAAGAGAATTCAGCCAAAATGGGGCACGATACGCAGAGGATCTTTTACCATGGAGGTCCAACAGTGGGGAATTTTAAAGGTTAGACTTTCTGAAATATGGGTGCAGCGACAGTAATCACAAGGGGAGAGGAGATTCTGTACCTCAATATGCAGCAAGCCAAGACTAACCTTTTTTTTGGCAAAAGACAGGATCGGAACATGAGTCTACCTGAGAACTGCATCCAATTAGTCTGTGAGTTCAGATCACAAATGTGCGTCAGCCATGGGATCCCGTAACAAGCTGGCAGGCCGTGTTCAGGGCTACTTTTATACAATGTAGTGCGGTATCAGAGACTGATCCATAAATTACCAACCCATAGTCAATAAGTGACACCAGGGAACTGTGGACAGCTAGTTTAAGTGCTTCAGGGGTCAGACTATGCTTGTGCCTGTGCAGCAGACCAATTCGAGTATTGACTGCCTTTGCAACATTGTCAATGTGTTGGGTGAATGACATTCTGCTGTCAACCATAATCCTCAAATATTTAAAGTGTTGTACGAGCTCCAGGGGAGAACCCACCTCATTAGTGATGTGAAGGGGGTGGGTTTTGTGTCGATTTTTGGCGTTAGAAAACAACATTGCTTTTATCTTTTTATAATTCATCACTAATTTTTGCTCTTTAAATCAGCTTTTGACAGCCGTGAAATTACTCTGCAGATCATGTTATAGAGCAATGGGGTCGGCGTCATTAGTGAATAGAATGGCGTCATCTGCATAAAGTAGTAGACAACATTGGCTGGAGTGTGAGAGTTTGTTTAGGAAAAATGCTAAATAAAAACAGACCCAAAGAGGACCCTTGTGGCACTCCCAAGCGTACAGGCTGGCTATCTGATAAGGTGCTACCAATCTGGTCAGACTCAGTGAGAGGGCATTTCTTCACAGAAAGGGTAGTAGATGCCTGGAATGGGCTCCTGGAGGAGGTGGTGTGGGCTGAGACTGTGGCAGGATTCAAGAAGACATGGGACAGGCATAAGGGGTTGTTGAGGAATAGGGTGAGCATTCAGGGAGGGGGCAGGAAGATTAGCTGGTGGGGAAAAGGGCAGACTGGATGGGCCATGGGGTCCTTTTCCACCATCAAGTTCTATGATTCTATGAATGATAGAGAAAAATGGGAGTGAAGAATAGCTGTAATAAATCACTGTACTTCATGAATGCTTTATTTCCATGCCCACTCCCTCTCCTCCAGGCAGTCCCACAACCTCCAGAGCAGGTGCACATGACTTTATCCTCTCCAAAGGCCTTGAGAAATCTCTCTTTTCTGTTGTATTGGGTACCTCACTGAGCTGGAGTCATTGTCTAACATGGGCTGGTAGACATTCAAACTGTAGCAAACAAAAATATGCAAATTAAAAGGGTCTCTGTTTGTAACCTAAATGGGTAAAAGGGCATGTTGCCATCCACAGGTCTTCTTCTTCGTAGTGTTGCTCAGATAGTGCTTTTGTGGATCTTACCACTGTCTGTCAAATAGTCTAGTATCCTGCCTAGGATCCTACCAGAAATCTTGACAGATGTAGGATCAGATAGTGATGGATCCTAGTTAGGATCCTGGGATTCTAGGTCAGATAGTTAGGATCTGTGGTCAGACAGTGATGGATCCTAGGTCAGATCCAGGGATCCTAGGTCAGATAGTTAGGATCCAAGCTGGATCTGTCGCTAGGATCCACAAGATCCACAACATTTGTTGCTGGGATCCACAGGATCCACGTTTGTAGGATCCATGCACTGGATCCTAAAGAGTAGGATCCATGATCAGATAGCACTGCTATCCTACCACAGCAACTATCTGGCCAAATAGGAGGTATCTGTTGGTATCCAAGTTTCAAAGATATTATCCGAGCAACACTATGAACTAGAGACTGAAACAAGACAGGAGAGAGATGGTACAGTACCTCTTTTGAAGCTCTCCTCAGTCAGACTGACTCAACGCTTTGAGTGAGCAACTGACACCCACTGCAACATTCCATTGTGGCTTATGATGCTGCAGTGCCCCTCCTACTTGGAACCTCTGTCTAGACGACTGAAAGAGGTTTCAGGGAAGACTTGAAATGTAACCCTTTGCTGCCAGCCTGACTAAAAACAAAAACTCATTACACTACATAGGGTTCTAATAACCCGAAGGAGGACACAGGGTTTGCACTCACTGCCACTGGGAAACACTGCTGTCCTCAGCAAGCACCTATGAGGGAGGACGGCCTACTTCCTTCTTCCTATGACTAGCACAGGCAGGGCACAAGGGACACGGAAGTCATGACTACAAAAAGAACTACCAACTGAAGATGGCTGTGGGTGGCTAAAGAATAATTAGTTACTTTTGTAACAGCAACTCTTCAAGAGAATCTCCTTCATTGGGCCACACTTTTGGAACTGTAAGCCATTAGTGTCAGGACCACTTGGAAACTTTTGCTAGCCATGGACCACCCACAATAATGCCTATAAAATGTGGGCAGAGCCATTGCTACTCCGTTCCCCACCAGAGACAAGCTTGGAGGGCCTCTTACCATGAGAGACTAGGAGATCAAATCAATACCAGGCACACAAGGAGAGACATGGAACTGGTAAATAATCATACATAAAGCAGTTGTGGACACCTCCTGACAAGGTGGTGGATAAAATGCCAGCAAATACCTCAGAAACAAAGGGGGAAGGAGAATGAGTGTGCTGTGGTCCAATGGAGGAGATTCTCTCAAAAATCTCCTGATATGGTAAGTAACTGTTCTATCTTCAATGAGGATATCTCCTTCATTGGGCCACACCATTAGAGTGATTTCCAAGTGGTACACAAGGTACCCCAGGAGGCTGACATGTAATCAGGACAGAAAGTCATCATGTTGGAGGCTAGCCTGGATTTGGTGGCCATAATGGAGTCATGGTGCACTGACAACCATGCCTGGGACATCATCATAATGGGATACTCTCTGTTCAGGAAAGGCATGGAAGGGAGGAGGAGTTATACTATATGTGAGGGAGGGAATCAAAGCCATGGAAGTACAGGGGCACCAGAGGAAAACAAAGCGCTGGAGATTCTGTGATTCATCATGGAGACAGGACCTGGGGGGGGCGGCTACCCATACAAGGGTGGTATACAGACTTTCAGCACAAGGAGAGGAATTAAATAAGGCACTTGGGGGGAGCCAGCATCAGGATGGCAAGTAAGGGGAAGGTTCTGCTAGTTGGGGACTTCAATCTGCCAGATGTGGATTGGAGCCTTCCATCTGCAATTTCAGCAAGGAGCAGGCCCACCCTTGATTCCCTACAAGGAGCTTTTCTCAGGCAGCTAGTCAAGGAACCTGCTAGGGAAGGGGCAGTGCTAGACATGCTGCTTCCAAACAGAGATGGTATTCCAGATATCACAGTGTGCAGTCCCCTAGGTACCAGTGATCACCATATAGCAGTTAAACATTAAGACAGGACCCCTAGGACTTGCCCTTCTTTAGGGCTTGACCCTGCTGGCATCCTGGCTCCAACTAATGCCGTCCGCACACCACTCAGCCTGCCATCTCACCCTGATCAGGTCTTGCCCTACTCTAGGACTCAACACTATCACCGGCCCGGCTCCAGCTCTTGTCAGCCACACACCACTAAGCCTGCCCTCTCACTCTGATCAGGTACGCCACTACTGACTCGGACTGTAAGCCACTAATACCATTGACTGCTGTGGCTAGGGTCCATATTCCTATTGGCTGGATCCATACTGCAGAAGCCTCCCTATTGGACATTGCTTGTAGAGCAGCGCTTCCTATGATGATTAAGTTGTGAAACACTGTAGGAGCTAGACTCAGGATATTTATTTAGAGTGCCTGCTTCTAATTAGGATAGTGATAACAGCTCCTTTATGTAATCTGGTTGTTAGCACTAGGGCATGTTTATTCCAATTCAAACTGTGTATGTTTAAAGTTTAAGTTATTTTCCCTCTGACTCTGTTTTCTCCTGTCTGACCTATGTCTCCCTTGTAAAAACTGCTCCCTCCCCTCCCTCTGCATTTCTGCTTTCTGGCAACTCTGACTGACCTGTGTAGCCACCATTTTGTGGACAAAATACATGAGCTACTATATCCCCCCCCCCCCAACACTATCTGATCTTGCCCTTCACTCTGCCTTCTTGACTCCTGGTAACTCCAACTGACTTGAGGAGCCGCCATCTCGTGGGAGCACTGCAGGTGCTCACAAACCCCCTTCTACCTCTCTAGCCCTACCTGAACCATGCCATCTTTTCCTCCCCCTCCCCTGTTCTTAATTTTCTCATTGTTCTCTTGGTGCCCTCTCCTTAGGAGGAGCCCCCCGCTCTCTCTATAGCAACCTCCTCTCTTCCTCCGTTTCTCACATACTCTAATTTCTTTTGACCCTTGGACCACCCACTGATTAAGCAGCCTGCGCACAGGGCCTATTTCAGGACTGACCCTTTCTCTCTTTCCTTCCCTAGGACTTGCCTTACTCTAGGGCTCGATGCTGCCGGCAACCCGGCTCCAACTCATGCTGGCTGTGCACCACTCAGCCTGCCCGCTTACCCGATCATGTATGCCGCTACTGACTCAGACCATAATCTGCTAATACCATTGGCTGCTCTGGCCAGGGTCCGGCTTCCTGTTGGCTGGATCCATACTGCAGAAGCCTCCCTATTGGACATTACTTGTTGAGCAGCGCTTGGCGCTCCACTTTAAATTATTTTCTGTTCTTCCAACTTGGAGAGTTAAATTTGCCTGTTCTAGGATATTTTTGTCCCACCCACCCAGCCCGCCCCGTGCTCTATTAAATACACCTCCTCCCCCAACAAGGTACATGTCCACAAATTCTTTTCTCGAGTGCGCCTGCTCATTCTCTTACCCCTCTTAAAGGGAACTCTCATAATTAAACAGATCGTTGTTACCACCTCTCATAATTAAACAGACCATTGATACCACCCCTGCACTTTTGAAACCAGACACCTACTAAACCTCAAATCCCTGCCTCCTTGATCAAATCTTAATTTCTTTGCCTTACCTCATAATCCTTGCCATCCCACTCTTTGCTGCAATTCCTCAGGTGGGTAGTGTGGAATCTTGCTTCACCCCTGCTACCTAATCAGCATTATTAACTTAGACCCCCTAAACCTAAGATTCTTACTTGCCACATCAGCCCCTATCATTGCCAAGAGCTGCAAATAATGGCATGCACTGCCTCAATCCTGCTTCTAACCCTTTTCCTAAGTGCAAGCCTCACTGGACATAATGACACCCAACTTCCCCCTGACTCCTTTGTCCTCAGCCTTGCAACTTGCGGTCAACTGAAAGCTCTTGACAGCACCTCCTTGCAAGACAGCTGCCTCAAAGGACAGGCATTCTTGACTCCTTTGGAACTCTTAGTCTTAAGTCATGGAACTGTACACATGGTTCCTAGCTCATCAATTACAGTGCCCACAAATAGGTTTCTACCATTCTTTGTCAGGCACAGTAGAAGAAAGTGAGATAACTTAATGTTCCACCACTTCACATCTAAGAAAACTCTGCTACTGCTACTACTACTATTATCTGGGAATGTGCACCCTAATTCAGGCCCTCAGACTAATGCTGAGTCTAAAGGGCTCAAGTGTCATGGCCTAAAATTGCCGCACTAAACATTTGCAGCTTACTTCTGAAGGTGGCGCAACTTCAGGTCTGGGCAACACTACATAGCCCTGATATTATCTGCATCACTGAGACATGGTTATCCCCATGGGTCAAGGACTGTGAGATTGGGTTACCTGGGTACCAGGCATTTAGGAATGACAGGTCAGGAAAGAGGTGTGGTGGTTGCCTTATCTATATTAGGGATACGCTGCAAGAGGTGGTACTCCCCATCACTGCCAGTGCTGAAGACCATGAGCTTCTCGCAGTTAGGATCCTATTTGGAGCACATAACAAATCCTTAGTCATTGCATGCATTTACCTTCCACCAAGAAAGACTAAAGAGGTCCTAGGTAAAGGCCTTGGGGCCTTGGCTGGCATAAACAAAAACTGTGAATTTATTGTCACAGGAGACTTTAAAATTAACTGGCTCAGTAGTGATTCATCAAATCAGAAGGATGCCGTGGCTAGCTGTTACCTCATGCAATTAATCAGGGAGCCCACCAGAATGAACCATAAATCTGGCAAACACACACATCTAGACTAGCTCCTTGCAAGCTCACCTGACGGGATATCGGAGGTCTTAGTGCTTTCTGACTCTCTAAGCAACCACTCCCCAATCACCTGCTTGTGGTCCAACAAATTTAACCCCCCCCCCAATCTTTGTGAAAAGCAGAATTCTGAGAAGAGGACTCCTTGCAGCTTTCAAAGAAACTCTCTCTTATATTGACTGGTCTCCTATTGATTTCTTGCATGACCTTGACCAAGTGCTTCAGTACTTTTCTATTGAACATGGACACCTGTGACTGCCTTCACTGATCCAAGTACCTCCAATTTAAACAACTCTCCCTCTGGACTCCTGATATCCTCCTGGTCTCTACTCCCCTACCTCCTGCTCCCCTCCTCACACATCCCACCCTTGCCTAGGCTATCCAGGGTCTCCCTCCCTCCCTTCTCTCTCAAACCTCCCTCAAATCTGTTTCCCCTTCTTGTCCTACTCCCTCCTTCCCTCTGGTCATCTACTACCCATTCCCTCCCTACCTCCCATCTTTAATCTTCCCCATCTTGCCCTTTCTCTTTTCTCCTAACACTGCCAGGCCCTCTATATCAACATTTCTTTCTCTGACAAGGCTCCCCCAGGGCTGATATTTATTTACTCCTAGCTGCAGCTCTTTATGTTGTTAATAGTAATGATTATGACTACAAATATTGAATTGAATCTGACAACCAGTATAAACCACTTGCCTGTAAACTAACATCATTGTAAGAAATCCTGTCTATATTGTTTTGTTTCTGTGTTTAAGATGTGGAACCTTTGTAAAAGAGTTCATACTCAAAGATTGTTTCTGAAAATACAAATAAATAAATAAATAAAGACAGGAACAGAGGCAAACCACATGAGGATGAGAGTCCTGGACTTTAGAGGACAGATTTTAAAGAAATGGGCGACTGGTTGGAAAACGACCTCAATGGGGGGAGATTGCCAGGGAGGAATAGAGACACAGTGAGGAAAAATAAGGGAGGACATAATTAAGGCAACTACCTCTGCATGAAGGAAGTGAGTAAAAGTAGGAGCTGTCCAGCATTGTCCTCTGTTCATTTCCTGAGCCAGCACAGGCCAGCCAATCAGTAAATAGCTGGCAGGAGTGGGTGGAACCAAATTCAAGCTGGTACTATTTCAAAATGTTATCACCAGCCTCCTGAATGAATTCTCAGATACTCTGCAGCAAAGGACTGAGAAGGTAAGTTTTTTATAGTTTCTTACTCATCCTCCTACCCCCACCCCCAACCATCATTGCAGGAGCCATCCAGCATTGTACCTCATTCCATTCCTGAGCCAACAAGTGCCAGTCAATCGCAAATGGTTGGGAAACAATGGGCAGAGCTAAGTTCCAGCCTGCCTTTTTCAAAAGTTATCACAGTCCTCCTGAATGAATTCTTGGATGCTCTTTAGCAAGGGACAGAGAGGTGAGTGTTTTCTAGCTTCTACTCAACCCCGTGACCATCACAGAAAACACAGAAACACAGAAACATAGAATATGATGGCAGATAAAGACTGCTTGGTCCACCTAGTCTGCCAATTTTCCCTACCTACCTACTGTAATACTGCAGATCCTACTTGATCTATTGCTTTACCCTCCCTATCTGGTCACTCTCACACTCTGCCTCCCTCATAGTCACCTGCTGCCGTATACTTACATAGTACAACTGTATATTCAACTGCCTAACTAAATTGTGCACAGCCTAACCTTTCAGCTATATAACTTGTTTATTGTAGTTACTCCCTATCTGAGTCAACTTTGCATACTGTCTTCCTTATCATAGCCACCCACTGCTGTATGTTTGCTTAGCATGGCTGTGTTTTGCACTGCCTAACTGTATATTACACAACCTAATCTTTCAGCCTTAGAAACTGTTCATTGTGGTTACTTCCTATCTGTGTCACCTTTATATACTGTATGTTTGCTTAGCATGGCTGTGTTTTGCACTGCCTAACTGTGTATTACACAACCTAACCTTTCAGCCTTAGAAACTGTTCATTGTGGTTACTTCCTATCTGCATCACCTTTATATACTGTTTTCCTCATAGGCACCTGCTGCTATATGTTTGCTTAGCATAATTGTATTTTGGACTGCCTAGCTGAATATTGCACAGCCTGACACTTTGGCTATATAAATTGTTTAATGTGGTTATTCCCTTTCTGGCTCATCTTTTTTTTTTTTTTTTTATCTTTTCTTCCAGTACTCCCAGTAATCCCTGTCAGCACTCCCTCACTGCCTCTATGTTCGGGCTTACCCCTCAAATGAGGCCACACTGGGCGGGCACCCCTCCCGCAGACAATGGTGGTGAGACCCGGCTCACCCCAGGTTGGGGCCATGGGAGCGGACCCCTCAGCGTACAATGGTGGCTGTTGATAGGGCATGGTGGTGGGCGTGGCATCATATCTGAAGACAGATTTTTTACTTGTGAAACCCCTGGGAGTAGGTGAAGTAACAGACCAGCATCCACCTGCCCCTAAATGTAATGGTGCTGGCTGCTTTTGAAATCCCGGCCTCCACCAGGGATCCCTAGTGTATCAGACACTCAAGCCTCCCAGAGAGGAGAGCAGTCCGTGGGACACTCAGTCCTTCTCCCAAGCCGCCTCCAACTCCTAGGGTCCATTCCCGAATCCAGGATGTCAGCACCATGAATGGACACCCATGGCTGAATATTCAGAAGTTGAGCCATGTCTGCGCCCAATGAGGTTTGCACCTGCCGCCAAGTCTGAAATGCGCCATTTTACGATATTCAGCAGGAGGCAGTTGCGCCCCCCAAATCATGCTGAGCAACAGCGCAATGAAAATGTAGGCATGCACAACCGAAGGGGGAGGAACCATGCATAAACTGAACAGCCTGATATTCAGCCCGGCTGTGCAGAGTTATGCAGGCGCAACCCCTACCTGCGCCTGCACAACGTTATGCCGAAAAAAAAAGGATCAAGTCGAGGGCCACCCACAGGTGAGCTGCCACATTGCAGGCGCAACACAGCAGCTGCCACCATGGGTGGCCTCCACTCATTCCCGGTGGCACCCTCCCATGCCCCGATCACGGGCTGAAGTCATCTCCCCAGCAGCCTGATCATGGGTATAGCGTTATACTTCCCCATTAGCCCAATCACGGGCATAACCAAACGTCCCGAGCAGTCCGATCACGGGCATAAGGTTATTCTCCCCTATAGCCCTGGGACCGCTGGGCATAACGTTCTGTCCCCCATTAGCCCCGATCACGGGCATAACATTATGTCCCCCCGAGCAGCCCGATCACGGGCATCAGACTCCCCAAAGTCCAATATCCCTAGTGGTCCAGTGGACCGCACATAGCCCACAGCTGGCGATCTAACCCCCGTGCCGTCAACAATGGTGATCTAGTGGCTCTCACCCCACCCACTCACGGAGACCCACCCCGGCCCCCGGCCAGCCAAGCTGAGCAGCAGCACCACCTCTGGGCTTGCCACCTCGCCGTCTCATGACTGGATAGTGCCAGTTAGCTGCACGCCCATTGGTTCAAAGCAGAGCCAATGGGTGTCGTAGTTCATACCGCATAAGTCAGTCCAGATATGTGAATGACTTTACGGGTTTAGTTGCATGCCCATTGGCTCTTACTGAACCAATGGGCGTGCAGTCTGAGCTGAGTTGTCAGTCGGGCAGGCAGGCGGCGGGTGCTGCTGCCCTCCCGCTGACGGGGGAGCGGGTGGTGAGGTTCCATGGGTGGGTGGGGTGGAGGCCACTAGATCACCAGGGATTTCCGATGTGGGGTTAGGGATGCAGTCAGCGATCGGGCTACTCAATGTCCACTGGACCACCAGGGATATTGGACTTTGGGAGGGGGAGGTCTGATGCCCATGATCGAGCTGCTTGGGGGTTGGGGGGGGGACTAATTCCTAGAGTGAATACTGCAGAAAAAGGAGAAGCCTGGCACTCAGACTGAGATTGCTCAAAAAAGCAACAGTCAACCATGCAAGTGCCTAAACGTTTTATTGAAAAAATATTCAAGTAGAAGAAAGGTGCAAGGAATGGGGTTAATACCACTTTTTTCCCCGCTTGGCATAAGTATTCATCAGGGGGTGCTGTCTAGATGGCATCAGACACACCCCCTCTTAAGTATCATTACCTTCCACAAGGTAACCAGTCATAAGTAGGATGACTACTTATGAACTTTTGAAAGTGGTGAAGGTATTCATGATATTGGGAGGGGGGCAAGGGGAAAATACATTAATTACAAAAGATCCACATAGAATGGCCTCTTACAATGTGAGAAACTCTTGTGCAAAAATTATCATACAGAAAAAATACATTTCATAATATAGGCAGTACTGAAAATGAAATCACTTTGAAAGCAATGGTATAACAATGTACTGAATTAAACGTTCACAGTAGTTGAGGACTTCATAGAAAAAAGATTAGCAAAACTAGGGGTACAATAATTAAACAAAACTGTCCACATATTAAAAAAGTATGCTATTGATAACATAAAACAGCAGGACTAATACTAGAAAACAGCACTAATAGTGCAACTTAGCTTGTGCTGGCAGAAGGTTGAAGTAGAAGAGAGACAGGACAGACGCCGGTAAAGATACAGATGTCTTCCAAAGGAGATGTGATCTCCCCACAGCATCATTCCTTCCCCTCTAAGGCTGGGGGATCAGTTGTTCCAGTGGCTGATCTAAAAGTTGAGATGCTGTAAAAAAGAAAGCTGCAGAGGTGAACAGATACGTATTAGAACATACAAGCAAATTACTCATACAACAGTTAGGAAATACTGAGCTAGTTACTGGGATTACACATAATTACTAACAATAGATTTTCACATATTGTTACAGAACCAACTCATAAGAATGGTTTTTAATTTCATTCATCATTTAACCCTTTAGGTTGAATGATTCCTAGTGTTAAGATCCAGAAATGTTCCTGTTGCAAAAAAGATTTTAGCCCAATCTCCACCTCTAGGGTTTCTCCTGACTGTCTTTAGGGCCATAAACTGAATGCCCACTAATGAACCCCCATGTTCTTCATAAAAGTGTCTCCTTACTGGATGAGTACCAGCCAATCCAGAGCAAATGCTTCTTATGTGCCCCGAATCCTCAATTTTAGAGGCCTGATGGTACGTCCAATATCTAGTAGAGGACAGAAACACCAGAGAGCATAAACAACGAGCTCAGTGTTACAGTTCATGAAATTATGAAGCTCCACTTTCATGTCATAGATCTGTAATTCAAAAGTTTTGCCCTGATGACAATAAATGCAGATGTTACAGTGGACACATCTATGCATCCCAATGGGAGGGTGAGGTAGCCATTGCCTACATGTATGAGTAGCGGGTGATTTGGAGCTAATGTAGCAACTGTGTACTAACTTAGCTCTCAAATTTTCAGCTCTTTAAAATTTTATACTAGGGCTGGTTGTGAGTTCTGTAGATATAATAGGATCTTGTAGCAGGTTGGGCCAATATTTTCTGATTGTCTTTCCCTATTTTAACTGACAGTCAGGAGAATTTGGTCACAAAACAAAGTGGTTCAGCACCACCTTTCTTATATTTAGGACACAAAAGATTGGTCCTGTCTTGGCTTTTATCCCTTTGAAGTGCCTCTTCCAACTTTTCCTGTGCATACCCTATATCTAGAAACCTCTGAAACAGTTCCAGGGTTTGAATTTCAAAGTCCTCATCCCTAGAACAGTTCCTTTATATTATATCGGTAGTATACGTGTTCAAAAGTGGACAGTTTTGTTTAATCATCACAGCCTTAGTTTTGCTAGTCTTTTTTCTATGAAGTCCTTTATTACTGTGAAAGTTTAATTCAGTACATATTTATAACATTGCGTTCAAAGTGCTTTAATTTTCAGCATTGCCTATAATATGAAATGTACTTTTCCTGTATGATTTCCTTAATCAAGTGATTACTGAATGCCATTCTTCTGCAAATTGTTTAAAATAATATTTGCTACTATTTTGAACTGGCAAGTTATATAATTTTTGCATAACAGTTTCTGTCATTGTAAGATGGCATTCTATGTGAATCTTTTGGGAATGGTGTGTTTCTCCCTTGTCCCCCCCCCCAGGAGAATATCTTCGCCACTTTCAAAAGTTTGTAAATAGCCATCCTACTTATGACTGGTTACCTTGAGGGAGGTAACAATACTTAAGGGGGGGGACTGATACCATCTAGACAGTACCCCTGACAAAGACTTATGTCAAAGTAGTGGGGCATCTAAAGATATTAACCCCACTGCTTGCACTTTTGTTCTACTCTTCTCCCTTCCAATCAACCCTGGTCTCTTCTCCTCCTCCCTCTTCCTTAACCTGGAGTTTCTCCACCTTGTCCTCCTCCCCCTACTCTCACCAGCCCTCCACCCTGCTTTCCTACCTGCTTCAAAGGAAGAAAGTCCCATTCCAACCTTCTTCTTATTCTCTATGATCTTTCCCAGATTATTGTGGAACCCACCTGTCTCAATTCCCACTCCTCCAACCATATTCTGCTGGATTAGGTTCTTGCCTCCCACCCCCACCACATTGTTGCAGCAGGTATATTGCTGGATTCATTCAGCAACCACTGCATGACGTTCTGCGTCAGAAAAATCCAATGCCCCCTCTCTCCTCCAAAATACATCTGATGCAGGCTTTTTCAGTCACTAAACATCAATGCTCTCCTGAGTGACCTCGTTGCAACAGATTACTCAGTCATCCTCCTTGCCTCTAATATTGATATGGCCCTCACCCTATTTTGCTCCAAATTCTCCTCCATCTGGGACAAGCATGCCCCCCTCAGGAAGTCAACGGTCAAAACTTCTCACCACCCCTGGATTTCCTCCGAAATCATCGGCCTGTACAACTCCAGGGATCTTGCCTTGGCCCACTGTCTATAAACTGTATCACTCCCTCCTTGACCTCCTCTCTTACAGGGTTCTGAGGAACAACTGTACTAAGGCTTTCCAGGCCAATCTCCAAAAACACCTTAACACCCCTGTTAAATTCTGGAAGGTAATCCACTCCCTTTTCAACCCTCCTGCCCAATCCGCTCACTCAGTTCTCATAATTAATGATTCACCTGTTTCTGACCCTCCCTCTGTTGCTGCTCACTTCAGTAGGTTCTTCACTACCTGTATCCTTCTTTCTTCCATCGCCTCTTCTTCCCCTCCTGTTCAACATTCCTCCCCTCCCCAGGTTTCTACTTCCCCATCACCATTCAGAAAACCCTGCTTGCCCTCTTCTCCCTCAGCCTGTCCAAGTCAAGCCATGACAGGCTGGATCCCAAGCTCCTCCATCTCTCAGTTCCTGCCATTGCACCTCCCTTTACTCACTCACTCAACATTTCCTTCTCCCTCTGCACTGTTCCTTAGCCCTGGAAGTTGGCCAGAGTTATTCCATTTCACAAAAGGAATGACTCCTCCTCCCCAGGCAACTTCTGCCCCATCTCCCTCCTCTCCTCCCTCTCAAACCTGCAAGTGAAACTTGTCCATTCTAGACTTCCTGATACCTTTCATCCTCCAATTTCCTCTCCTCCTTCCAGTCTGGTTTCTAGAAGCAGCATTCCACTGTCTCCTCCTTGCTGCATGTCACTGATTCCATCTTCTCCAGGATGACGCAGGGGCACATTACGGCTGCTACGTTCATTGATTTGGACAAAGCCTTCAATTCAATGTCTCATCCTCTCCACCTGGACAAGCTGAGCTCTGCTGGCCTCTCAGCTGCCACCATTAATTGGTTCCATTTGTACCTCATGGGCTGTGAACAGTCGATACAGGTAGGAGGCATACTGCCACCTCCTCTACCCATCCAGGCTGGGGTCCCCACAGGGCTCCATTCTGGGTCCCCTCATCTTCCCCATTTTCCTGAATGACCTCCCCTCAGGCCACACCAACTCACATATTCACGTGCATTCAGATGACACAGTCATCTTCACCTCCAGTCCTTCTACCACAGCTGTGGATGACCTGCTCTAGCAGGGCTTCCACAGCATTCTGTGCTGGTTCCAATCCAACCTGCTCCAGATCAACACTAACAAATGTGTTAATGACTTTTAGTACTGGCCAGAAACACAACCCTCCCTGTTTTCACCACACTGGATAGCTCCACCCTTGAAGCTGTGCAGTCCTTCAAGTACCTCCATGTGTAGCTTGACAGCAAGCTTAATTTCTCAGCCCACGTTGATACCATACATGCAAAACTCTGCCCTAAGCTTGGTGCCCTGTATCACAACAAACACTGCTTATCTCCGCAGGTCCACAGTAAGGGTGTTACTAAAATGGTGTTTCCTGTGTTTCACTACATGGATGTAGTCACTGGTGCTGCCTCTTTCACTTCCATTGCCAGACTTGCTACCCTGTATAATGTCTTCAGCTGCTTTGCTACAAACTCCCCCCTTGCACTCACCACTGTTCCCTATACTCCTCCCTATCCATTCTTCCCCTACCCTTAAGTCACCAGGCTCACTGTACTTCTGTCATATCCAAAAACTGGTTTGCTTCCCTTCCCTCTTACCTCTCCTCTCTCCTCTCCCCAAAAAGCCCCTGCCTCCTCCTCCCCTGTTCCAGGGACCATTGCTCTTTTACCACTACTCACTCCCACTCCTCAGCTGGGCAATCTGCCTTCTCCTAGTGATCTCCCACACTCCGAGACTTGCTCCCCTTCTCCCTCCAACTATCTCCCTCCTCTGGCTCCCTCTTGCACCAAGTACTCCCAACGGTGATACTGACTCCACAGGATAAGAGGGGTGCAAACAAGGGTCCTCTCACCCTGATAAGTCCAAACAGTTCTGAGGAGTTTGTACTACCAGACACCAGCTGAAACTCCTCCCTCACCACAACTACACCTGTCATCCATCTTTCTGATACTTCCAATTTCTTTTAGATATACTGCTCATTCCCCAGTAAAACTCATATTGCCAAGGACAGTGCGGACCATATAAGTATATTTGCCATCCAACTCCAATGTCTTGTAACAAAAGAAAAAACTAAACTCACTCATGAATGAGCATACTGGTGCTCCGATGCCATTTACACATGGGGCTGCAGTGATAATAGTCAGAATGACTAAAATACATTTTGGCCCCAAAACAGCATTATTTTAGATTTTAGTACAGTTGGGTGACTGCATGTATTATTTATGACAATACAGGAGGCAAGAGGGAGCTGGGTGCCAAGATAAAAAAGTTGTCAAAAAAAAGCTGACAGTGCCCCTTTAAATCTGTGCAGCCTCGGCTATGTATCCCTGTTTTTTCTCTGTTCCTTTTAAAATTCACAAGATGTCAACTTTAATTAGGTTCCAAAGGTCAGTATGAAAAAAAGAAACTGCCCAGAGACATCTTGCAGGTAATGACCACAGTCATGTAATGCATCATGGGGTTTGGTGATGTAAAGCTGTAATTTGCTTTGTTTTCAACTCAGGTCCATTTAGATTTTCCCAAGGGTTAGTAGCTTGTACTTCAATGCCCGTGTTTTTCCTCCAATACTGGTGTACAATACATTTAAAAGATAAGTGCTTTCTTCTTTCATGGGGAAACTGTAAAATGTGTGATAAATGCTTTCAAACAATTTTGGTTTTGTTTGAGTAGTATTAATTGCTTTTGATCCGATTGTTGGGTTTACAATTATTAGAGTATCGAGACCCCACTGTATTCACTCACATTTTTCAGAACTGTGTGCTCCTCTGTATTATATGCAGCTAATAAAAAAAACTGTTATGCAACTTGTTTGGTTATTTTAGGTGTATTTTGTCTGCACTTTTATCACTTGCTCAGATCACATTTTACCGTTTTGTGCCGAAGTATGCATTGCCTATATGGCAGAGCTGTCAGAAACTGCAAGCTCCTTCTCCCTGTGGCAAAGATAAACTTTTTTTCACTTAGTGGGCATTTATAAGTAAAGTATATTACCAGGTTAGTACTGCACAAATGTTCAACATAAATTCCTGAAGGGGGTTTCATGTTGGAGTTTAACTGCTCTTTAAGCTGATAAATGAATTTGCAACTGTCTGCAGACAGCAGCCATTCCTCTAACTCATTGTTTGGCATCATGGCTTTTCACAACTGTATTCTTAGCAGATACAAAGAATTTGTAAGCAGTTAGTCCAGTTGCTTTAGTTTTAACTTGTCTTTGATTACCTGTCATTTTAGTTCAGTGCTTCAGAACGCAGCCTCTATGGGGGTTATTCTGGCACGTTGTCTTAAACTATGCTTGACAGCAGTAAACTTAGGCACATGCATTCTTGTCACCTATGAGGCATTGCTTGTGTGCATGTGTTGAGGTAAAGTTCATGAAAACATTTGTGTCTCTGAGCAGTGTTTTTCACACTGACTTTTGAAAGGTGGCATCCTGTTACTTATAAATGGAACAGAGAAAAACAATGGGGGATTAAATGGCCCCGGCTGCACAGATTTAAAGGAAAAACAGTTCATGAGGCCTTCCCTTTAAGGGAGGAAGGTCTTGTAGGGATTTATTTTGATTAGAAATTCAAGGTTTTTGTCTCTTAGTTGTCTGAAACAAAGAACAAGGCAAATCTAAATGAAATGCAGTTAGCTTAGAGATATTTTTTCTATTGTTGGTGGCTTGGCTTCATGCCCAAGAAGAAATTAAAAAATATATTATTTTCTGAAAATTCCAGGCTCACCTCTGATTTCCACAAAGTCCAAATCTGGCTTGTCTATTAATCAGTAGTGAGACTTGTCAGCTCAGCATTGCTGCAGTGACTTGAGTGGCTTGATTTTATAATAAATACATTTTTATTTCATTATTATTTAGCTATTGTTTATGGGGTAAGTGCACTAGACAAAAATACCTATTTTCAGGCATGACCTGGGACAGTACAGTAACAGATAATAACAAATGCAACATGATCTATGAAACAGCGAAATAATAAACAGTATGTGCAAAGTTTCCAAACAGCAGCCAGGAGAAGGCAATCACATGGTACAAATACCAAAACAGACAATAAAACATTAGCCAATAACAGACAATAACAAGGTATACAACAATAGTTGTCCTAGAAATAAATGTACGGGTGCAGGACTCAGGGAGCAGAAAACATGAGGACCAGTAGAGTCAGCAGGAGTAGTGCATCAAGTAAGTGCTAGTATCAGTTATCCAGGGTAAAACCATGCCAGACATTGGCAAGGAAGCAGGAGGTACAAAGCAGAGAAGGGAAGAAAGTGCACTGCACTGGAGGAGAGAGCAGGAAACTATGGTGAGAGCACTGAGATTAGGAGATGTCAGGAGCAGGAACATTTATCAGAAGAGCTGAGATAATTGAATAACTCTCTTTTGAAGGTAAGGTAAGACCATCAAATCCTAAAGTGAGAGAGTGGGAGTTCCAGGCTCTACAGCCAAAATGAGCAAACACCTGTTCATCCATTTTACAGGAGCATTTGGGAATGGTCAGGAGGACCTGGTCTTTGGAGTGCAGTAGATAGGCAGAGTCAGCAGGAGTAAACAGAGGCCAGTGAGGCAGATTTAGAGGACCTAATGATGTGATCTGTCCAGCAGCAAAGGGTGTAGAAATGCTGGGAAGGGGGGAGAGTCAGTTTATATCAGAATAGAGTGAGCAGTAATGAGTGAGATGAGGGGCAGACAGGGCAAGCCTGCACACATTATTATAGGCGAGTTCCATTTGAAGAAGCAGTTAATGTTGATCTGGTAAAAGGAGGTAATCGTGTAGCATAGGCTGGGGAGTAAGACACCCCGGGCAATGGCAACTCTGGCCGTAGCAGTAAGAGCATAGCGGATCCTGTATGCAAGACCAAGTTTGGTACTGACGGATTTAGAGATGCTGTAGATGTGCTGTGAGAAGTCCAGGGCAGGGTTGAGTGTAACACCTAGGTATTTGAAAGAGTTTGTCACAGAGACAAGGGAGCCATCGAGACATTGGATAGCAAGACCAGTGGCACAGACACAAACCTTATGGGGGGACCTGAAGAACATGGCCTGGGTCTTGCCAATGTTCAGGACCAGGCAGTTTTGGGAGAACCAGATTTGGACTTTGTAGAAGTCAGAGGTGAGCTTGTAGTTAATATCAACCAGGGATCTAGAGCCAGAGTAGATCACCACATCATCAGCATACAGAAGAATATGGCAGTGGGAAAGGGTGTTGAGAATGCCATTGCTAAAGATAGAGAAAAGCAGCGGGCCAAGAATAGAACCTTGAGGAATGTTGGTGTTAATGGAAGCAGGGATAGAGGGGGACTTATTGAAAGAGACAAACTTATGACAATTGCAGAGGTAGCTAGAGAACCACTGTGAGGCAGAGATGGAGACCCCAAGGGTCTCAAGTTTGAAAAGCAGGAGGGAGTGATTAACCAGGTTGAAGGCCTTGGTAAGATCAATGAAATGACCCCGGTGAGCATACCTTTGTCCATGTTAGATTTGATGTCACTGGTGAACTGGGCAAGGGCAGTGGAGGTACTGTGAGCAGGCCTAAAGCCATGTTGGGCAGGGGATAGCAGGTTATATTTTAGTAGATGAAATCTAATATCAGAAATCTTTCTGTTAGGAACCCAGGCTTGGGTCCCTCTACTGTGAGTGCACCTTAGCTGGTATGATGGGACTAGTTGGTAGACTCCCACCACTTCAATTAGCTGCTTTTCTGTTCTGTCTGAGTGCATCTCAGTGTTTTTCTAAGTTTGTGGCTGTGTGCTCAAGAAGAGATTTAAAAAAATTATTTTTTTTCTGAGAAATATTTAGTCAGGCTTGGCTATTGGTTGACAGTGAGACTTGTCAACTCAGCATTGCTGCAGTGGTTTGAGTGACCATACTTAATAGTAATATCATTCAAACTTAATACAGCTTGCTGCAAGGAATACAACCATGGCAGTCAGAGGACATAGTACCAGAAAACATAGTTGGTCCAGTAGCCCCAGTAAAGCTGTAGCAGGTGTAGAGCAGCAAGCAGCAGGAGATGGTGAGCATACTGCAGAGCAATGCTCAGGGCACATTCACTATACAAGATTATATTTTACCCCATCAAAGCATGCAGTCTCCAACAGCACCAGTATGGCATCAGCTGACACCATGGAAAAAAGTAATTGCAGCGTTCAACGTACTAGCAGTGCTGCCAGAAGGACATTGTCATACAGAAGTCACGTGATGCTGCAGACCGAGTAGGAGCTCCGAAACACAGCTCCCGCCTGAATCTGTGTATTTAAGTTTATATTTGCAAATTATCTCACCCAATGCAACTCTTTTTAGTGTTTCCCACTTTGAGAAGGTCTCTGATTCTCTCAGGTTATTCTACTGAGCTGTTCGCACGTTCACTCGCTCGTCATGGAAGCAGATATGCGGCAGGCCCACCCATGGCATACACCTCCTTCTACTCTGGAGAAAGTTTCAAAAAAATCTAAGACCCACTCCACCTCTGCCAGGAAGCCCTCTATTGTCACTCTGGGACCGATCCCGCTAACAGAGGAACGTTTTGTTGCAGAGCTCAATCCCCTCAAGGAAGCATTAGCAACTATCACAGCAGAGCTCCGCTCCTCGAAAAAAGACAAAGGGGACTTAAATACTCAGATGGGCAATATGGATGCCCGCACTATGTCTCTGGAAAAATGCCAAACTTGCTTGGAGCCTGATGTGACTACCCTCTGCCAGAAGATTGGCAACTTGAAGGATAAACTGGAGGATCATGAAGGGAGAAGTTGCAGGAACAACCTCCTTATTTTCGGCCTCCCAGAAGCTGAAGAAGGTGCCAATATCATACTTTCTGTTCAAAAACTACTTCTGGAAATAGTGGGGTCCACTCCTCATAAAACAGCATATGTCATAGAGAGGGCCCACCGCTCCTTGCGGCCTTGCCCACCCAAAGGTTTCCCTCCCTGGCCCTTGATTTTTAAGTTTTTAAACTAGGGAGGCAGTATAGCGCAGTGGTTTAAGGCTCTGAGCTGCAAATCTGGTGACATCCAGCAGACCAGACCTGGGTTTGAATCCCACAGCTTCCACTTACATATTGTGTGATCCTGAGCAAGTCACTTAACTTTCCTGTGCTCCCAGGTCGCACCTGTAAAAAAGCTTTCAGCTTATTGTGCTATTCCTGGTTAAATAACTAAAAAAAAAAAAATTATCTGAAAAAACAGTTTGTCCTATCCAAGATCCATGAATTAAAGGAAATTTCTTGAGAGGGGACCCGTTCGCATATCACACAAGATCTGCCTGCTGTCACCAGACAGAAAAGAGCAGCTTACCATCCTTTGGTTACCAGACTTATTGCTGCAACTATTAAGTTCAGAGTTCAGTACCCAGCAAGGTTGCAGGTCCAAATTAATGACAGATGGTACTCGTTTCAGTCAGCAGACCAAGTCACGACAGACATGAAAGCACTCCTTCACGATCTCTTTAAAGACTGCTGAGATCTCAGCAGAAGGAACTCCTGGATCGCATCTAGTTTTGCAGGAAAGCTAACACTGTGAGTTTCTGTCCCTCTTCGATTTAGACGAACAGGATCAAGTTTGTTTTTTTTGTGTCCCATGTACTGTTCTGTTTGGTCCCTTCTGGATTTCTGCCTAGTTTTATATATTTATTAGTAAAGACCTTTGTGAATGGTCATTCTTCTGGAGCATTCAGCCAGCGAGATACCCAGCTTGGTAGCCCTATGACATGGGCAACCACAACTGAGCACAAACAAAATGGTGACTCAATTGTTGCACATGTCATGGGGGGCTACGTAATGAGGTAGGTGACTGGATGGGGGTTTGCGACAGCAACAGGATTGCTATATGTATGCAGGTAGGGGAGAGGAGCAGGCTCAGCGAGGGGTGGAGGTGAGGAGGGTTTTGAGGGTGGAGCTGTGGTGAGCTTCAGAGAGCCCGCAGCATGGTGGGTGGGTGGGTTCGGGTCCAGGTGCAGGTATGTTTTTGTTGCACCCAGCTCGAATTTTCTTTTCACGGTTTGCACCCCCCGACATGCATCCCCCTGGAGTTGAGAATCCTAAAGTAGGGGGTGTGGGTGGAAAAGCCCCCTGCAGGGAGTTGCGGAGGGCACAGTCCCCAACATAAAATTTAAAATTGTAAGTCCCAGGTGCCCTTTTGCTGTGCGCCAGGGAGTCACATCGCTGAAACTGCTTTTCGCCAATGTGGTGTCGCCCTAATGGTGATCGCCTTTCGGCAGTCGCCATTATGACGTGGAACCCCTGGCTTTGGTATCCCTACTTTTCTTTCACCCTTTATGGCTACAGAAGAGTTTATAATTTAAAGTGGTCACCAGTTAATTCCCGGACCACGCTGACTGGTTTACTTGATCTGTGGACTCTGTCTTATGGAAACACTGGGTCATAGGAACTTATTGGATCCCTTCCCCCTGGCAGGCCAATTCTCAGTTAATATTGCCTGGGATCAAGCCGAACTTTTGTACAATTTCAGTTCAGACTTACTCAGCTGGAAACCCTCATCATTATTGCATGCAGCCTGCCAGTTGGATGGCTTTCTCACTCATTCTTGTGTTACTATCTTATTTACCCGGGCGAGAGGCCCATATCCAGTCAGTTTAGGAGTTCTAAGGGCGGTTTACACACTAAATGCTTTCACCAGAGAGAAAGACTTTGTTTAGCATATTTGGAGTTGAACTCAGACTTATTTTCCTCCTTTAATCCTGAGGTGGGACCTAGTATTGTCCCTCTGCACTCCCCTAGGTGGAATCAAGAGACTATTATTTTTCCTCTGATATCCTCACTTTATTAATGAGGGCTATTAATGGTTACACTGCTACGTTTGTTATTGTTATCTCCTGGTACAGTTTTTAAAAAGAAGTAAAGTAATTAGACCATGTTTTCTATATATACTGAAGAGTTGGGATGTTGTTTATTGTCTGTAAGGGTGAGGAATGTTATATTAGATTATGTAGGTTTTATAGGTTAGTCGGGTATTATTTGGTGGGGGTGAGTGGTAAGAGTTGGTATATTGCTAGGTGCTGTTGTTGTCATGCACCAGATTGGGGGTGGGATGTCTATTAACCCCAAGGCAGTATCGGGGAAGAAACGTTAGCATGTTTAACTTCTTTAATAGGTGTTTGGAACAACAGATATGGGGGTCTAATCAGGGTATTACATGGGGTGGGGTTGGGGACTGGAGAGAGAGTGGGCAGTTGGGATGAAGGGTGGGGGCACTGAGATTGGCATTGGGTATTTTGTCTACTCTTATTTCATTTGTCAGTTGGGCGGTTGTTGTGGTTTGTTTGGCAGGGAGGGTTGGGGGGAGGACACCATCGGAAGCTAGTTTTAGTCAGGGCTGCCTGACAGCTCTCTTTTCTCGCGTTCATCGTCATGTTAGGTTGACTTTTTGATATTGTTTAATTTCTTAACATGACTGCCTACACTTTTTGTACTTGGCACATCAAAGACGCATAGTCCCCTACAAAATGGGCCACGGTTCTCCTCCATCTCCAAAAACTACAGATTGATGTCGCTTTTTCACAGGAGACTTGCCTGCTTCCTTCTCAGGTTCTCCTTTTTAAGAGATCCTGGGTGTGGCAGGTTTTTGGTGCCAGTTTGGACTCCTGTAAGAAAGGGGTGGTAATTCTAATGGCCTGGAGAGTTCCCTTCTGCCTCCTCCATGAGGTGGTGGATCCCCAGGGCCACTATGTTATTCTTCGTGTCCTACTCGGGCATCTGGAGGTGATATTAGAGGCCATTTATGGCCCTACCAGAGAGGACTCACAATTTTTTACTACCCTAATGACTATCCTGGCCCCCTGGATTTCCCTTCCAATCATACTTGGTGATGACTACAACTTAGTCCAGTGCAACGAGCTAGATCGAACTGGTCAGGCGCGTCAGGCCCTTTCTCCTGGTCAGTTGTCTCTCTGAGATTTGACAGACTCTGTGGGCTTGATAGACCCCTGGAGGACACTAAATCTGGACAGTCGAGATTATTCTTTTTACTCCTTGCCACATAATTCTTTCTCAAGAATTGACTATTTTTTGATAGGGGTGGTTCATCTTTCCAGAGTCCTTCTATGTCATTATTCAGCAAAAGTTATTTCTGATAATCACCCTGCCCTAATTCAGGTAAACCTTTCCCCCTCTTCACAAAGTCTGGATTCTAAATAATCAATTACTTAAATCAACTACTCTGCTACAGCACCTCCAGGCCTTCATTACTTCCTTCATGGAACTTAACTCCCCCTCTATGTCTACTCTCGACATATTATGGGGTGCCTTGAAGTGCACCCTTAGGGGGGAACTGATTCATATGGCAGCCAGGAGGAAGAGACAATCCATGGCTAAATTATCTTCTTTGCTAACCCAGATTCGATCACTTAAAGGACATATTTCCTAGGCTTATTCGCAACTAAAATGGGAACAGCTAGAAAGCCTTCATTTCCAGTACAACTTCTTACTGGGGGGAAAAGCTGAACACCTTTTGCTCCGTTCTAAAGTGAAATACTTTGATCAGGGTGAAAGGGCAGGGAAGCTGTTAGCCTTTCAGCTGCACTCCCAAGCCATGGATAAGTTTGTCTCCTCCATCCACACTGATTCCGGTTCCCTTCTCACCCCCCCCCCATGTGATATTGTTGACCCGTTTAAAATTTTTTACCAGCAACTGTATGGCCCACCTTCTCTTTTTTGACCGGCTCAGTTCAAGGCCTTCCTGCAAGATATTTCCCTCCCTCAACTGACTGACCCACAGATTGATATTTTACAAGCCTCGTTATCCTTAGCTGAGATATCTCAAGCTATCGACTCCCTAGCTTCCGATAAGTCCCCTGGCCCAGATGGGTTTACCACCAACTTCTATAAGGCCTGTAAAAACCAGTTATCTCCTATTTTACTCAACACCTACAACTATATATTTAAGGAGGCCTCTCCGATTCTTCCCTTACTGTAGCTACTATTGTGGTCCTCCCCAAGCCTGGCAGGGATCCCCTGCTGGTCTCCAACTACAGGTCGATATCGCTTATCAATGTTGATATTAAAATTTTAGCTAAAGTATTGGCCTGTAGATAGGGACTAGTTTTGGGGTCTCTTATAAGTAGAGAACAGGGTGGGTTTGTTAAGGGTAGGATTTCAACGGGCCATCTTAGAAAGCTATCCTATCTTTTCTTGATGTCAAGGGACTCCTCCGTCTCTGCCACGCTGGTGTCCCTGGATGCCGAAAAAGCTTTTGATAGGGTTTCATGGGACTACCTTTTTTGCTTTACACCCCAAATTTTGTATTCCCCTAGTGTTCATACAGTGGGTCAAGGTGATCTACTCCTCTCCATCAGTCTGGATCCTGTCCAATGGGGTATTATCTTTGTTGTTCCCCTATCCACCAGGTCACCAGGCAGGGATGCCCACTTTCCCCATATTTGTTTAATCTTTTTTTGGAAGCTCTCATTCACAAACTTTATTTTTCCCCTCTGGCTTCCGGCATTATCATAGGTCACATAGATTATAAGCTCTCTGTATATGCAGATGATATTTTACTGCACATTTCTTCCCCTGCTACATCCTTGCCTGCTGCACTGCAGATTATTTCCCAGTTTGGTGCCATTTTCAATTATAAATTGAATCTTGCTAAAACTGAAGTTATGCCACTCAATAGTGTTACCTTTAAGGTGGATATCCAACACCTTGGCCTGGACTGGAAGAGGGATAAGTTAAAGTACCTGGAAATTTATCTTAGTTCCTCATCCTTTAAACTGAAACAATTTTATCTCGATTTGACGGTATCCTGTCTTAAAATGGATTTAGATCGCTGGTTCATGCTACCTCTATCACTGTGGGACCAATTAAATATTATTAAAATGAACATTTTACCCTAGCTTTTACACCCACTCTAGATGTATAACTCGGTTCTCCTGCTCTGTTTAATCAGGTTCAAAGAATTATTTCCTCCTTCCTGTGGCAAGGTAAGGCAGTACGCAGGGCTTTAACTAAGTTAATGCATGCTAAACAAGATGGGGGACTGCAAGCCCCCAACTTCTTTTTATACTACCTGGCTTTACACCTTAGCATATCTACCCATTGGTTGGAGACAGCTGGGGGTGACCCCCCAAGGTCTTATGTCCCCCTTTGGGTGGACATGGAATGCTCCATGTGCTCAGACAATGGATTGGACATCCGGTCACTTTTCTACCTCCCCAGGAAGAGACTTCCCAGATCCTTATAGGACACCCCACTGGATGCTTCTCTTCAGGTCCACCTACAACTCTGCTCCCTATTTAAATGAATCCCCACAAAGATATAACCCAACCCTTATCTGACAACCCCAACCTTTGCATAGCTGCCCAGACAATTCCAAGGAGATTTTGGCTGGATATAGGGTTAGATACAGTTGGAGATCTTACTGCCAACCACAGACTGCTACCATTTCAGGATACCAGCACCAAATATCATTGGTCTACTTCCATGTGTTTCTGATACCTCCAGTTATCCCATGTGCTTGTACAATTCTTTGGTAGTGGCCCCTGGATTAACCCTTTAGGTAATTTGGTTATCCCTCTTATTTGGAGTGCCCCCCTCTTCTCATCAGGTCTCATTATCGCACATTGCGAGATCTTCTAGCCACCAGTGAGGGCCCTCACTTTTATTGCTGGGACCAAGCTCTTCTGACCCCCAACTTCCCTAGGAATTGGCCCATTATTTGGAAGCATCTTTATACATTCATTAAGTGGGACAGATACTGTTTTATGCAATTTAGAATTATTCACAACCTCTATTACACTACAGTTAAACTTTATAACCTGGGTAAACTATCTGTAAACCTCTGTTCCAGATGTGGCAAAGAACCAGTCACCCTACTCCATATTCTATGATCCTTCGAGAAAGTGGTCCCCTTTTGGAATGCGATTTGCACATGCTTGGACCCCTTATTGGGGCTATCGGAGGCTTTTTCTCCTGATACATGCATCCTGGGGGATTACTCTAATACCTTGACAGGTAACCAGAGACCACACATGGCTTTGATCTCAGCATGTGCAAAGAAGGTTATTCTTCAGCACTGGTTAGACCAGTGCATACCACAATTTTTAGAGTGGTATAAAGAGATTGTATTTGCCCTGCAGGCTGAGCACCTTATTGCCAGCATGGCTGGCAGACTATCTTATTTCAGCTGTGTCTGGGAACCACTACAGGTTCTATTGATGATATGAGGTTTTTTTTACTAGTCATTCTTATAAATTTGTATTATATTAGTGTGTCTAGTCAGGCTCCCCAGCCCAGCTCTTTCTTTTTTCTGGTTGAGTCACCTTGCTTCCTGATGGTTGTGTGGGATGGGTGTTGTATTACACTATATAAACGTGCACTGTTCTGTGGATTGTTGGATGGTGGTGAGGAGGATGGGATTGTGTGTATAAAATTGTAGTACACACCATCTGGTGTTATCTCTGTTTCATTTAAACATTATCATTATGTTTGAGTCTGGATGCCTTTGGTGACTTATTGTGCTTTGAATTGGTGTGTTCAATAAAGTTTATTAAATATGAAAAAGAAGGACATTGTCATAAACTGCCATAGATATTACCAATGTGAATGCATCCTGTTTAACCCTTGCTACTGCCACCAGCACCACCAGGGTGAGGACATCCTCCTTAGTAACCACCACTGCTCTGATCCACCGCCCATCCACTGATATGTGCTAGTATCCCAACTTCTGCTGCAACAATGGTCCTGCCAGCCACTGCTGCCACTGAGACTGAGAACACTCCTGTGACTAAGACTACTTCAGCCGCTATAACCCAGACCACTCCTGCCACTGTGACTGAGACTACTTCTGCCACTGTGACACAGACCACTGCTGCCATTGTGACCCACTGCAGTCCCTCCTCTATGATCCAGACCACTCTTGCCACTGTGATCCAGACCACACCTTTCACTGTAACCATGGAAACCAGCAGTGCTGCTGTGGTGACACCTGCCACTACTACCACTGTGGCCCCAGTCAGTTGCACAACTATTTCCAGTACTGTGTCCACCTCTACAGTGACACCTCTTGTTTCTCAGCCTGTCTACTCTACTGTCAAACTTGTCAGTGAGGAGGACGAGCACTCATCTGAGTCTGAGTACTTTCTAACAGGAGATTTTCTGACTGGTACATCCTCACAGGAGGCTAACCTAAGCAGCTTTGACGATGACGCAGAGTATGGGGAGTACCTTGAGAGCCATAAAGCAAGAAAGTTGGGTGGCCAAAAAACTCAACCTCTTGAGGGCACAATGAAAGGAGAAAAAAGAATATGGTTCACCCCCCCCTAAAAAAAAATACTCAGCAAGCTACCCTTAAGCATTTTGTTTAGCAGGCTCCATCCCAGCCTGAATAGCCAAGAAGAGCAGGTGCAGGGGCACTAGTGGTGCCAATGGAAAACCCACAGACACAGGTCAAAACAAGAAAGTGGTGGTGGTACTGGTGACACTAGCCACATCTGGTGTCAGGAGCAGTAAGAGTATGGTATGGTATGGTTGCATTTTACATTACTAAAAGAAGATAACAGAAATGCAGTGTACACACTTTGCAGTATGACTATCAGCAGTGGGAATCTCTGGCAAATTCAGCAACCACATACTTAATGAATCACCTAAAGGTAAAACCTTCCCAGGTTTTTAAAGTGTCAGGATCTGTGGCAGTGGTTCATCAGACCCGTCTCATGGTGATAATGCAGGCAGTGGTGCTGATGGCACTGACAGTGCTACAGAATGTTCTGCCACTGAAGAAAATGCTACTGTGCCTGCTGCTGTTGCTACCACTCCAGGTCCCTCAACACTAAAGAGTCCTCCATGTACCTCAAGCTTTTCTGCTAGGCACCAGTCCCCTGCTTTTTGCATACCGTCTGGCAAGAGTGGAACATCCCACCACTCATGGTCAATGCCAATAGTGAAAGCGTTCCAGGCCAAAACTAAAATCTGTCACCCACCCAACAGCTCAACACATCACACAGCTTATAGGTGAAATGTTCACTTGTGGAAAACACTGGCTTTTGCAGATTTCTGCAGCACTTGCAGCCATAGCGCCAGCTCCCATCATGCTCCACATTTTCATGCACTGTGGTGCCAGAGACATATGCGGGTGTGAGAATGGCAATTGCCACACTACTCTCAGAGGGTATGGGTGGAGTTTTCCACTGCACCTCAGACATCTGGAGCAGTACAAACTCAATGCATGCATATCTCCCGATGACTGCACACTGGTGTGTGCAAAATCCTATGTCTCCTGTTGTGAATTGCTCCTTCTCTCCATGTGTCACTGGCTTTCCCTTCATCCCTCCACAACATGGTAGTCACTGCAAGTCTGCTCTTCAAAATATTGGGCTAATGGAGAAAAAACACATCACCGAATGTTCTGCCATTCATTCAAGACATGCTGCAGTCATACACAGTTGGTACCAATTTAGGTTTTTTTCATCACAGATAATGGGGCAAATATGGTGAAAGCAGTTGCTGATGGAAATGTTGTCAGCATTCATTGCTTTAACCACATCTTGAATCTAGTGGTCACATCTGTGCTACATTACAGTACTGAGGCTAACAAGACTGTCTCAACAGCACGCTTCATCTGTATTCACTTTCATTGCTCTGTAAAGGTGACTAACCAGCTAAGGGAAGTGCAGCAACTATTTGCTCTGTCTCAACATCGCTTGATGCAGGATGTCAGTATCAGATGGAATTCATTATACCTGATGCTGTCTAAACTGCTAGAATGAAAGCACACACTTCATGACATGACAATGTAGTGTGACATCGGGGGAGTCCTGGGCCACCATGAGTGATCACTGGTTGATGCCATTGTGAGAGTACTTGGGCCATCTGAGAGTAGCACCTGTGATCTAAGTGCCCACTGCCACTCTGAGTCAGGTGGTCCCAGTAGTGTATATACCGAAAGGGTAACACGTGTCTTGGTCGACCGAATAACGGCAACCCGTCAGAAGGGCGACAGAGCAACAGCGCCGACAAATTTGGGTGACCCGGGTTTGCCCCCTTCCCCGAGTTGTATTCCCCCCCCCCGGAGTAGGAATCCTTAGTAAGGGGGTGGGGGGACACATAAAAAACTTTCCTAATTGTTGTCGCCCTGGGGGTCTGGTGCCCTTCTGACGGGTCGCTGTTATTTAGTCACCCTTATGACATGGAACTTACTGAAAGCATCCATGGAGATACATAAAGAGCAAAACAAGAAGATTCCAGATGGAGCAACTGTGCTCATTGAGCAGCTGCAAGCTGAACTGGCTACAAGGTTTGTGAAAGTGCTGGATAGTCACAACCACATTTTTGCAGCCATGCTGGATCCCTGGTTCAAATGTGAGATCCTTCACATGGCTATGAATAGCCACAGAGTGATTCATTTTTGACAAAATCTGTATTGTGAGCTGACTGGTTTCATGCAGTGCCTGTTAACACCAGCAGCTGGCGCAGAAGGTCATGATACAGAGGGAATGCCATCTGGCAGGTCTGGTTCTTCTGGTGGTGATGGGGAAGAATGCCTGTTCCTGACAGCAGCATTGATGGAAGTGAGTGAGCACTGCTCAGCACATCCTTACATCAACAGAAACAGAGCAGGACATAATCACAGCCTTTTTCCTGCAGAAAATATCTTGAATGGCTTTTTTTGTGGAGTCTCTTGAGCCATTTCAGGTTAACCATAAGGCTACTGAGCAAAAAGGATGCATTCATCCCCTTACTTGGCATAACTGTCTAGGACAGGGGTTCTCAAATGGTGAGGTCAGCCTCCTTGGGGAGGCCCCAACCTGTTCAAGGGGAGGCTCAACAAGTCTTGAAAAAGAATTGTATTTCAATTTTGAACTTTATAGATTTTGTGTGAAAGGGATAAGGTAAACTGAAAGAGGATAATAGTAGGTGAATTTATGTATTTATTCACAAGTCTGTGACCAGGAAGGTACTGTACCCTGAGCCATGGCATATTTCAGGTGTACCCAGGAAGGGTAGTGAGAGAATACAATTCATAATGTAACTGTGAAACACTCAAGCAATACAAAATGAATACAAATGCAAACAAATTAAGAACAATAAACTAACAATGTGAGGAACAACTGATCAATTAGATTGGCAGCAGAACTGTCCAAATACAAAGAGTTAACCATACAGGTACTAGGAATAAGAGCAGGAGGGAGGAAAATGATCCTGAGAATTTGCTTAAGGAGGGGTGAGGCAGAGTCGGCAGGAAGGTTATTCCAGTTAGAGGGAAACAAAAAACAGTCTGACCCATGAAGGTATGGCAGTAAGGGGTAACAATGGTTCGAGAGTCAAAATAATGAAGCAAGTAGGTTGTCCTGTTTGGGGATTGCAAGCTTAATAACGTGAGAGCCAGCTATGCAAAGAGGTTTCAATTTATTCCTCATGTACTGTGAAAAGTAGGCTATTTTTCAATGGGGAGGCCCAAAAATATTTTAGTATTTTCGGGGAGGCTCAAGATCTTTTCCATGGATTAGGGGAGGCTCACTATGACAAAGTTTGAGAACTGTTGGTCTAGGAGATACATCAGTTGCCCCTCCCCCCATGAGTGTGTCATCCGAGAGGATGTTTAGCACAGCTGGTGATGTTGTTGAGCCTCACTGTTCAATACAAGACCCTGAACACATCCAACAGCTTATTTTCATCAAGCTTAACTTGCCGTTACTTGGGTACAAATATGAGTTCCCCCCATAAAAATAGGAATACGCTCTTTCAAATCTGCTTTTGTTGACTGTTTTTCTTCATAAAGTTAACTTGCGTATTTTCTCCATGCTTCCTTCCTGCAGTGTATAATGCCTACACCTTCATTATAATACATTAACTTTTTTGGAGCCAGATATAACCTCTGTTCTTTTTGTTTTAGTACATGTTAGTATCATGCCTCTTGCAAATAGCCAAGATGCGAACAAAAACATAACTATTATAGCCCCAAGATAAATCAAAATCCAGTGAGTGCTATTAACTTGCATCTCATGTTATGACTTGATAACAGTGAGGTTGTGAAACTGGGTGCACTGCACAGTGCATCACTGACCACTCCACTTTTGTATAAAGCCTACAAAAACGACATTCCCCAAATCTTCTTGCTTCCCAGTTACCACATTGTCCAACGTTTCACAGATACGGCTTGTTCAGGGGACTGTTTTCACTGCTTTCATACTTTTGCTGTCCCTTTCTTGCTTGCAATAATTTCTTTCACAAATCAATAAGCATTTGTCAATGCCAAATCTTTGATGTTTGGTAAACAGTTTGTTTTCTGCAATTCTGACCCCACATTTTAAAGATACTTGTTTTAGGATTCACCGTACAGACATGACATGTACCATTTTTAGTATATTGTCCGAAATTTCATTTTGCACCATGAGGTGCTGTAAAGAAATGGCTATGTTGAAAATATGGGGTCAAAATACTGAAAATTACCGATGTTACAAGTCTGCGTTTGCAAATTTCAATGAAGGCTCATGGCTTTGTTGTTTTGTAATATTTTAGCACCAAATTTTCAACATAGCCTTCTTATGACCCCACCTCATGAACAAGGGCAGAGAAAATTTTCAACTCCTGCCTGAAAGGTGATTTCAAGCAGTGACAGTGAAATCACCTTTCAGAACAGATGTGCCTAAACTCATTGTGATTGTTCATGAAGTGGGGTCCCATAAAAGGCATCTTGAAAATTTGGGGAAAATATTCAAAAATGGCCAAGTTATGCCACTAAGTTCAAAGTCCTATTGAAATACATTGAACTTCATACCTGATTAACTCAGCTAGTGGTCTGACTTTGAAGAGTGAAGACATGTCTATGGTCCAGGGAAGATTACGGCATCAGACCCCCGGTGGGTAAGTAAGGGTTTGAGGATGTGGTAAGTGCTGAGTGGGATGGTTGGGTGGGGGGAAATAACGGGGCAACAGGCATCGATGGACAGTTTTCTGTTATACAATGTTAAAAAAAATGACGAGGGACAGTTTTCTATATTTCAGATGATGATACTGGGGAGATTGGGCATCCACAGTGTCAGTGTTACATTTATGAGGGGTGCTGAGAGCGATATTTTTGTGTGTGGGGGGGGGACAGTTATGGCGTGCCAGCAACTGACATCGATGGATGTTTTTCTGTATTACAGTATATAGTTTATATAAATAAAAAACATGCGGTGATGACACTTGGGGGTTGGGCACCCCCAGTGTCAATGTTATGTTTGTTGGGGTGTGGGTGCTGAGAGGGTTGGATGGGGAACAGTTACAGAGGTGCCAGCAACAGACATCGATAGATGTTTTTCTTTCTTGTAAGTGATATAAAATATTTTAAAAATCTATGAGGTGGACACTGGGGGATTGGGCACCCCCAGTGTTGGTATTATATTTGTGTCGGGGGCCTGGTGGGTGTGGGGGGGAATTATAGAGGTGCTAACAACAGACATCGATGGATGGCTGTTTGCTGACCCAACTTCATGCAGATTCAGGTTCGGACTGGGAAGCAAGTTGCCCACCTAGCTGGAAATACGAACATACGAAATTTGCCAGCAGATAAAGGCCTAGAGGTCTACCAAGTCTGCTCGAATGTGCAGCTAGCACCCCTTATTCTGCAGCTGCCCCTCCCTTCCACCCTTCCCCTTCATTAACCCTCCCCCTTGTCCTGTCCCATCCTCATTTGAAGCAGTCCACTGTTCTACTGCATACCACTTCATCAGGTAACGCATTCCACCCAGCCACCACCCTCTCTGTAAAAAAGTGTCTCCTCATCTCCCTCTTGAACCTTCCTCACTCCAGTCTCATATCATGGCCCCTGGTGTCCCTCCCCTCCCTTACTTTGAACAGCCCCTCTGTACCTGTCTTGTTTATTCCTTTCATGTATTTAAAGGTTTCAATCATGTCACCCCTGTCTCTCCTCTCCTTCAGTGAGTACATGTTCAACCCTTCAACCTCCTCTCATATGATAAGTCCCCCAGCCCCTTCATCATCTTTGTCGCTCTCATGCACCCCTCCAGTAACAATGTCCCTCTTCAGATACGGATGCCAGTACAGCCGCAGTACTCCAGGTGTGGTCTAAATAATGACCTATAGAGTGGCAGAATCACTCCTCCTCCTCGAGGATATACCCTTGCAATACAACCCAGCATTTTGTTGGCCTTTGCAGCTGCCTTCCTACATTGTGCCGAGTTGTTCATTGACCCTGTAATGAGCACACCCAGATCCTTCTCCTCCTTTGTCTGGGCTAGCTGCACTCCCTAGCTGGTAACTCCTCCTTGGGTTCTTCATCCCAAAATGCAGCACCTTGCACTTTTTGGCATTAAAGCCCAGTTGCCAGGTGTCTGACCAGGTTTCAAGCTTTGCCAGATCATCCTGCAACCCCTGCCATACCCCTAGGTCATCCACCACCGCGCCTACCTTGGTATCATCAGCAAACAGACTGATCTTGCTCTTGATGTCCCATGATATGTCTGCAATGAATATCCCAAACAACACTGGTCCCAACACCAAGCTCCGTGGAACACCGCTCGTCACTGCCCTTGGGTGTGAGAGCTCCCCAACCACCACCACCCTCTGTTGCCTTCCCTGCAGCCAGTTTCCTACCCATCTCACTAGCTTTGCACCCGCCCCTGTGCCTACTAACTTCCTTCCCAGCCTTCCATGTGGCACTGAGTCGAATGCCTTACTGAAGTCCAGATACAGGACATCCACTGCATGGCCCCTGTCCAGTAACCTAGTTACCCAGTCATAGAACTTGACTAGGTTGGTTTGGCAGGATCTGCCACGTATGAAGCCATGCTGTCTGCTGTCCTGTAGTCCTTTGGCCTCTAGGAGGCCACCAGCCTCTCCTTCAGGATAGTCTCCATTAGCTTACCCACGATGGATGTGAGGCTCACTGGTCTGTAGTTTCCCGGTTCATCCTTGGGGCCACTCTTGTGGAGGGGCACCACATGAGCCATCCTCCAGTCCTGAGGCACACATCCCGAATGTAGTGAGGCATTAAATAGGTCTGCCAAAGGTCCTGCAAGGACCTCTGCCAGCTCCTTCAGTACCCTGGGGTGGATGCCATCTGGGCCTGGCGCCATGTCCACCCTCAGTGCCTTCAAACCCTCTCAAACTCTGCTCTCCATGATTTCCCCATCTGTCACCACTTCCCACCCTGCCTCTGCCATTTCTCCCACCTTGGGTGTCACCCCCCTCTTCTCTTTAGTAAATACTGAGCAGAAGTACTCATTTAGTGCTTCTGCCTTATCGCACCCTGCTTCCACCCAACCCCCTCCTTCCTAATCCTTACTATGTGGTCCTTACAGCTCCTTTTCTCCCTGATGTACTTAAAGAAGTCCTTCTCCCCCTTCTTAATGCCTTCTGCCAGCCTGAGTTCCGTAGATGCTTTGGCTCCTTACTGCCCTTGTCACCTCCTTCGATTCTGTCAAGTACTCCTCCCTGTTCTCCTCCTCCCTGTTTTCTTGTACTTCCTAAAGGCAGCTCTTTTCCTTCTTACCTTTTCCATGACCTCCTTGCTCAACCAGATTGGTTTCTTAGCCCTAGCCTTCTTGCTCTGGGCTTTGCAGCAGGTTTTGGTTGCCTCCACTATCCCCAGCTTTATGAGCTCCCACCTCTGGTTATTGTGCATACTAGATTGAATTCTGGCCAGGTACCCTTTTACCACTTCCCCCATCCTCCCAAAGTTGGCCCTCCTGAAGTCCAGCACTGTGCCAGATTCCACTCCTTCCTTGCCCATATCCAATGTAGGCCATACTGAGTGGTGGTCACTCCTGACAGCGGTTCCTCCACTGTAAGTTCTCTCAAAGTCCCCATTTGCCAGCACAAGGTCAAGGGTATTCCCTAACCTGGTTGGTTCACTGACCATTTGCAGCAGGAAGCTGCCCTGGAAGGCATCCAGCAGTACCTGCTCCCTTCTGTTCCTGGTTGTTGGGGTGCTCCAGTCCACTCCTGGCATATTGAAGTCCCCCACAATCACCACACTACCCTTCTCGCAGGTCCTCCTGATCTGTCCCGCTAGTTCCCTGTCTAACTCCTCCATCTGAGATGGTGGCCTGTACACCACTCCATTCTAAGAATCCTATTCTTGGAATCCTGGATTTGCATCAAAGTGACTCCAGTCTACACTCCTCCCTTCCTCCCTTACACACTTCAGTCCTTCCTTCACATATAGTGCCACCCCCTCCTTTCCCAATCACCCTGTCCCTAAGAATAACCTGTACCCTGGTACAGACAGGTCCCAGTCATTGTATTGGGTGGCCCATGTTTCGTGATGGCTGAAATGTCCACCTCTCCCTCTGCCATGAGAACCTGTAACTCTGCAGTTTCTTCCCAAGGCTCCTAGCATTAAGGGTAACCACCTTCCACCCTTTTCCCCCCTCCCATCCTGCCCTCCTTTCCTAGCATCTCACCAACAGTACTTGCCATTTGTCCTTTGTCACTGTTATGGGGGTAAGCTCATATGGTTTCCCAACCTGTGGTCTCTGCATATCTCTTCCCCAACTGCCACCCCACTCCCTAGTTTAAATTCCCAACTTCCTCTATGTACTCCTCCATCCTCTGTTTCAACACTTTCTTTCCCTCCTCACTCAAGTGTAGTCTGTCCTTGGCATAGAGACTACTGTCCTCTCAGGTCCCTCCCACCCCCAACAGCCCATACCCTTTAGCACAACACCAGGTTCTTAGCCATCTGTTAAATTCCTCTATTCTCAGCTTTCTTGTTGTGCTTGCCTTTGGCACTGGAAGTATTTCTGAAAAAGTTACTGATCTTCCTGCCCCCTCACATAATTGTGCTAGTTCCTCAAACCTCCTCTGGACTGTATCTACTGTCTTGTCAGCCAGGTTGTTTGTCCCAAGATGTATAATTAAATGAGGCTTGTCCCTACCCCTTCTAGCATATTTCAGAACAGACTGTCCCACCCTTTCCACTGTCATTCCTGGCATGGCCTCTACCCAAATGCGACTATGCCTCTCCCCCTTGCTACCCCACCTAACTCCTCTTAGTATTGAGTCCCCCAGCACTAAGATTCCACCCCTCTTACTCCCTGCTTGCTTCCATTCATCTCCCTCTCTCATTTCCAGCTCCTCTTCTTCCTCCTGCACATTATTTCTCCCTTTTACCCCTGTTGCAATTCTCCCAGCAGAACTTCCCCCCGCTCCAGTTTGGTCCAGGCATTTATCAATTACTCCTCTAATTTCATCATTTCTCTACCTTCTTCCTCTCTAGCAGTGCACAACAATTTTCTGAAGGCCCTTCACAAATGCCCGCTCCCTCTCTCTTCATAGTAACCTGTTCTCTCCTTTCCACTGCATGACTTTTGCCACTTCTTCGCCTCCCCTCACAAGTCCCTATCTCCTCCTTCCATTTGTCTTTTGTCTCCTGACCTGGTTTCCCCCAGCAATTGTTCTTCCTGGCCTGGGTCCCTTTGTCTCTGCTTCCCTTCTTCTGACCCTCTCCTCACCACTGTTGGCTTAAATCGCCTCCTCATCTCCCTTCTTCTCCTCCAGTATTGGCCTAAACCACCCCAATCTGCCTTGCCTGTCTTAGCTCCTCCTGCAGACCCTCAATCTCCTTTCTAAGTTTTTCTATGTGGTTGCACACTAAACATCCTCCCACACTCCAGGCAATTTTTAGAAAGATTGGTGCACCACAGTTGTTGCAGCCTACCACCCTACCCATTGCTGTCGTTGCCCACCAGCGACCCCCCACCCTTCCAGATGCAGGATACCAAACACTCCCCCAAGTCTCCCCTCTCCCTCCTCTATCAGTGCAAAACATTTTCTTTATTTTCCTTACCTCCTTTGTTGCACACGTTTAGATATATTGAGCAACTGCTTTTTATATTCCTATCCTTCCTAGCCATACTCAAAAACAGACTTTAAGTAGCCATTGCACAACCTTCTTCAAACTCCTACTCCTCCTCCTTTCCCCAATCCAATATCAATGCAAAGAAGTAATAATGAAAGCTCCTAGATTTGCATTTACTTCCCTTCCACTGAGAGAGCAGTCACCTCTTCACTTGCTGCTGTTCCTTTCCTGGTATGCCCCTCCTACTCCACACCCCTTACTATACCCAGTGTTTAGCTCCTGTCAATCAGATTTAACAGGGCATATAATCAAGAGTTGGGGAAAGGGGGGGCGAAAATTTGCAACAACCAAAGACAGCAAAGAATACACCACCACTACATTTTAAATCCTCAACAGCCCAAAAATAATTCTAAGTAAAGACAACAAAGAAAGTACAGTGTCACCAAAAGCCCACAATCCAAGTCTAAAAGAAAAACAGCAATTACCAGTTACTGTAAAGCATTGAATTGAATATGCTTTCCTTCCCCTTCTGGCTTCTATAACATTCAAAAATACATACATTTCTATATCAGCTCTTTACCCTTACCATCAAAAGGTAACTACAATCACAATAATCTACCTTCTACTAATACAGATTCTATCACAGAACCAGAGCATAATGCAAAAACATGAGGGCCCTGGTACTGACAGCGGTATGCCGTATCTTACAAAGTGTTGCCCTAATTTTACCGACAGGTGTATTATGTAGCGTACAAATGGTAGCCCATATTTTCAACCATAAAAACATCGTGTATTTCATTTTGAAGAAAGGTACTCCTTTATTGATATCCATTATCATTTACAGAGTTTTATTTTTACACAGCACTCACAGGGATGACCTGTGGTAATGGCACTGGTTTTCACTAACATGCCCAACACCATGTACAGTGGTTTAATTACCCTGAACAGGAAACAGTTACAGTCCCCCCCCCCACCACCACCGCCAAGCACCAGACCAACTTATAGCACCCTCCCCATCAAGCGCTGGACATACAGGCTCAACCTTCGCCTTCCACTATTGGTGTAGAAAGATGGTTAATATTATGAAACCTCCAAGGACAGCCTTAAAAAGTTGTTGACACTCTCTTACAGTTTGGGCAGGCAACATATGCCAAGAAGTTGCCTGTCCATAGATCTATATTTGCTACTTTTGGATTTTTTTTCAGTAAATACATAAATATTTATCTTAATCTGCTTGGCTCATAACTCTCTTGTATTAGTCGAGTGGCAGGCAGGGGCTGTAGCACCATCACAAAAATCAGCACTTGGATGACACGCAGTAGGGAACGGGGCTACAGGTGCTCTGTGTGGATGGATCATAGGAGGGGGGCTGTCTAAATGCGCTATGATTATCCTTGCAGGTAGTTCTGTAAGTATGGGATGAATAAAGTGTCCCATACATGCAGAATACTAGCTAAGATAATCTTAATACATTTATGCAGCCCAGCTTCCAACATCCTATTAATAATTAGATAGAGCACATGCAGCTCTGCTTCATACTGCATGTCAAAGTGTGGATTTTAGTTGTGGTGCTGCAGGGCTCAGCAGCCATTCAGCTCACCTCATACAAGGAAGTAATGAGCCGAGCAGATTCCGGGTAATATTTATCTATTTACTAAAGCTATGCTACAGGCATTTTGATTAATTCTCTCTGCAGTTTACTGGAGCGTACTGCTGCTTAAGCTTAGGCATGCTGCAGCCATTTGTCTTTATTAGTCCCTCAAGAAGCTTATTTTTAAAGTAGCTTCAGAGATTACTGCTGCTTGCTGTGAGTGGTCCGAGCTGCCTACAGGAAAGTTATATCTTAGGAATCCTGTGTTCTGCATTAATGTTTGAGGTTTAAAGTACAGTGGATGTTTAAGGGGGACTTGGTTTATTTTCCTCTGGTTTGCCTGTACTTTATTTCTGAAAGTCCTCTGTCCCAGTTCTTGCTGTTCCCTGCTACTGCACCCCCCTCCCCTCCCCGCGACCTGATCTTGTCTGACATGCCCCCTCCCCCCTGCTCATTTCTACTCTGTCAGCCTTGCCTACTTTGCTAGCCATTCCTCCTTCATTTGCCTAATCTGATTTTCCTTTATGTTTTAGTCTCTGCCATGCCCCTTGGGCAATCCCCAACTGCAGCTGTAGCCATTGGAGCTGCTTCCCACCCACCAGCAGTCATTCTAAGGTATGCCCGCTGACCCCCAACAGATGCCAGGAGCCTGCCAGCACTTCTGTGTTTGAGTTTGATGCCCTTTTTCTTTGTGCTGGACTTGGTCATCTCCTGCCTGCCTAACAACACCTGGAATTTTATGATTTCAGTTTAATTTACCTCTAGACGAGTCTTTAGCGGATTTGAGCTATCTGCCCTCACTAGGCTGTTTTTTACACTTAATATAGTGGGCTGCCTTTCACTGCATGTTAATCCAAAGTGTCCTGTTAAACCTCAGTTAGGCAGCTCGCAGCCCCACTTATCTAACACGTGCCACCGAATAAGTGTTCTCCTGGCACACTGCATGGGAGAGACTCCCTTAAATATCCCACTAGTGATTTTTCATCTTTTGGAAGTGCACCCTAAGCATCCCCCACCCAGCAAGTTTTCTGATGGAGCACTTTCTTAATCGTTGCATTTTCCTAGTCCGTAGCTGCTTTAGAGCTGCAATTTTTTTTTATTTTTTTTTAGTTGTTTAACCAGGTATAGCACACTAAGCTGAAAGCTTTTTTACAGGAGCGACCTGGGAGCACAAGGAGGTTAAGTGACTTGCTCAGGGTCACACAGTATGCAAGTGGAAGCTGTGGGATTCAAACCCAGGTCTGGTCTGCTGGATGTCACCAGATTTGCAGCTCAGAGCCTTAGACCACTGCGCTATACTGCCTGCAATTTCCTAGGCTGTAGTTGCTTTCTCACTCAGAGCAGCAAATTAATTTCTAACTTTAATCGCTGGTCGAATCCTTAAGTCGGTGAGGCACTGCCCTCTGTACTGATGGTATTTTACTAAACCTCTCTGTCTGCAATCTTAAAAAGTTTAAGATATGCTGTAGGCATTTTGATTCATTCTCTCTGCAGTTTACTGGAGCGTACTGCTGCTTAAGTTTAGGCATGCTGCAGCCATTTTTCTTTATTAATCCTTCTGCAAAGAAGTCTACTTTTAAAGTAGCTTAAGAATATTACTGCTGCTTGCTGTTGGCTCCCCACCCTTGGCTAACTGGATTTATATAGCTGCAGTGGGTCACATGATTGTTGAGTTCCCTATTTGCAGGTTATATGATCTCACCTCTAGTGGGCTTCGGGCTATTCCTGCATTAGGAGATTTCAGTAGTTCATAGCACAGCCGTAGCAGCCTATATTACTACTCCCCAGTCCCCGCTCCTCTTGCTATAGTTCACCCACCCACGAACTTTCTAACTCCAAACTGCCTTCACTCTTTTACCCTCAGGCCTTCTCCCCACATCCCCCAACCTTGTTGCTCCAGATCTGGTAATCTTGATATTAGGCCAACCTGGTTGCTGAATCGTCCTTTGGCTAGCAGCCTTATTTTTTCAGCAACTGGCTCCATATCTTCCCCCAGCTGTCTCTTTGTTAGAAATACATTTGACATTCCTGCTAAAATTGGCAGTTTCACTGGTTGGTACGCTCTAGATTTTTGACTCATGTGCCCTGGTGTTAGTGCATGACCAAGGAAACCTCTCTTCCTTCTCTGTCACTGCTCCACCATTAGTTCTCCCCCATGTGCTACTTAGGTGGGAGTATACCTCAATTGGTCCCTCATGTTTCTCTCAAATCCTGAGTGCCGCATGCTTGGACTCACCACGTACTCCATCTCTATCTCCATCTTCTACTCCTGGCTGGCCTACCCTTACAAGCTATTATTCTCCCTGCTATTACTTGCCGGTGATATTGAAAGCAACCCCAGCCCTGTAAACACCCCCATAACCTCCACCAGCAGTCTCTGGATACACCCCCCTGGACTCAAGGTCACCCATATGAACATCTGCAGTCTCTCTTCCAAACTTCCTGAGTTGGAAACATGGGTTGCTCTTTATAACCCCCATATCCTAGGTTTCACTGAAACCTGGCTAAAGCCGCACCTCCCTGATGCCTCATACCAACTGTCTGGCTACACCATGCTATGCTGTGACAGGCCTGGGGAAAAGAAGGGTGGAGGTGTCACTGTCTTCATAAGAGAGCACCTCTCTGACACAATCTCATGTTGCACCAATCCTGATTCCCCTTGCGAGTAGCTCATCTCTGAAGTGATCTTGGGTTCCTCAAAGAAATGTTACTTGGGGTGCTGTTACAACCCCCTGAATGGGGGCACTGACAGCCTCCAAAATCTCATGTCCAGATTTGGTTCTCTCACCCCTCCCAGAAATACCATCCTCCTGGGTGATTACAACCTCAACTAGTTATACCCCCTTGAACTGGACTACTCCAATCTCCTGAAACAACACAACCTGGTTCAGACAATCTCAATCCCTACCAAATATGACTCTTGCACCTCCTCTTTCACCATCTTAGACTGGGTAGCAACAAACCGAGAGGACTGTGTCATCCAGGCCGGGACACTGACTGATTCCCTTAGCAATCACTCTCCCACTTACATCATCTGGTCCTCCAAGACCAGATGCTCCCCTCCAAAATATCTTTCCTTCCATAATTTTAACTGTCCTGATCCCTCTTTCCTCTTGGAGGACACATGGTCCATTAATTGGTCTTGCCTATACACCCAAACTGATGTGTCATTGGCAGTTACCTTTTTCACGAAAGCCCCCTTGATAATTCTAGACCAACACTTTCCCCTCACTACAAGATGCGTGAGAGGGGTGTGCACCCGATGGATCTCTAAGGAACTACTGTCACTCATGAAATCAAGGGACTGCAAGTGGGTAGCCTACAAACAATCCCCCTCCCCTACCATATGGAATGAATACAGACAACTCAGAAACCAATGCAAGCACATGGCCAAAACACTGAAGCGGAACCTACTACATTACCCTTCAGAAGGACAGCCTTGGCAATCCTCGGAAATTCTGGGGTTCCATCAGCTCCCTCCTCAACCCCGAGCCAACAGTACTGTTACTAGGTTAAACTCCTCCTCAGGCCCTCTGTTGGAGCCTGATGATGTAGCACAGGCTTTCAATTTATAATTCACTGATCTTTCCCCTCACCTCAACAAGCTTCATGGTAACCTCCCTGCTAACACAGGTTCCTGCATGACCTCCTGGCCCTCCTCCACCTCTTCTACCCACCCAGCCACCGCTTCTCCCCTCCCTTTCTATTTCAAGGTCATCTCCGCTAAGGACACTGCAAAACTCCTAAAGAGTCTCCCCGGGAGGGGTAGCCCTGGTTCTGATGCCCCCCCGCCTTGCTTAAGCTCATTGCCCCTGTTATTTACTTACCTCTAACTTTCATTTTCACCCTGGCCCTGTCCACCTCAACCATGCTGGATCCTTAGAAATCTGCAAAGGTGGAGCCCATTTTCAAGGTTGGGGGTCCCCAATCCCCTGATAATTACCGACCGATCTCTATCCTCCCTCACCTAAGCAAGCTCTTAGAAAAAACTGTCCACCATCCAGTACTGGAGTACATTGTGAAACACAATCTCATGCGCAGCCAGCAGCATGGCTGTCATAAGTATCACAGTATCACCTCAGCCCTGGCTCTCTTCATAGACCACGTCCTCACTAACAAGGACCATGGGCGCACAACTAGCACAGTCTTTGTTGACCTGACAAAGGCTTTTGAGATGGTCAACCATGCCCTCCTCCTCTCCAAACTGCTTCAGCTTGGTTGTTCCCTAGAGACTTCAAACTGGTTCAGAAGTCATCTATCGGACCGCTCCCAAGCTGTGTCCATTGGTTCTGCCATCTCCCCCTCCTTGCCAGTCGTAACTGTAGTGCCCCAGGGCTCTATTCTGGGCCCCCTACTTTTTTGGATTTTTGTCAATTCCCTCCCATCTGGTAACCTAAACTGTCTTTCCCTCTTGTATGCTGATTATCTTGTCATATTCTATAGTGGCAAGTCCCTCCCTTCCATCTCTTCTGTCCTCACCTTGAACTATGGTAATACCACAGCTGGTTTACATCTAACCTCCTCCTCCTGGTAAATGAGAAAAAAACTAAAATCATACTATTTGGTTCAAAACCCTTCCTTGCACACACTCAAAAAACTTGCATTCTCCCCCCAGTTTTTCTCTCCTGATGGTTTGGTCCTTGAGATCATCCCCACCTTCAAATATCTGGGACTAACACTTGACCCTGCCCTCACTTTCTCGGCCCACATCAACCTAGTCATTTGTAGGGTAAATCAGAAAATCAGGGCTGCCTATCGGCTACGTCATTTCCTTACACCGGAGGCTCGTCTAGCCATAATCCAAGGCGACCTGCTTCCAATCTTAGATTACTGTTCCCCCATCTATTCTCAAGTCTCTTCTGCCCTCAGAGCTCGACTCATTTCGGTGTATAACACCACCTACTGCTTTACTCTACTGGCCCCGCCCTCTACCCATCACTGTGACCTATACCAGGCATTTGGCTGGCTTCCTGTACAAGGCTGCTTTGACCTTGCACTCGGATGCATTGTGGATAAAGCCCTTAGACATGGGAATGTGTCCCCATTCTTGTCATGTCTAAAGATTCGTATCCTACCTCAGTGCATACACATGTTGTCCATCCCTACCCTTGAGGTCCCGAAATTCTTTGCCAGTATGAGTGGGAGAGCTATATCAGCCACCGCACTCCTTTTGAGGAATGATATTCCTGGACCACTACATTCAACAAACACTCACCTGGTCTTTAAATCTAACCTCAAAGCCTGGCTCCTGGGGAAGACCAGCTGCCACTGCTTGCCAGGGTAGCCCTTCTCCCCTCTCCTTGGTGGGACCTCCCTAACCCTATTTCTCTATACTTTCACTGCAGTTTCTCATTGACTCTCCTGACTCTGATCCCTCTCATTTCCCCCAACCTCTACCCTCCCCTATAGGTTACTCCTCCCTTTCCTTTCTTACCTTCTGTTCCTCTACTTCTTTTTTCTCTTGTTACAATCACGCATCAGTGCAGTGTGTATATTTATGGAACACATACAAACAGAGGTGAGAAAGAAGTAAGTGCCTCAGCTGGAACTTGAACCCAGGCCACCCAGAATACCATTCTGATTGTGCTAACCTGCTGCGCCACTGAGACAACTGGAACCTGAGCTGCCCCCGAGCACATTATTCTTTCTCAAATGCACAACCTAATGGCAACATATGGTGTTCCATAAATATGTTACAAGTAAATATTTGTGTTGCCATTGGATTGTTCATTTCAGAAAGAGTAATGTGCTCGGAGACAGCCCAGGTTCCAGTTGTCTCAGTGGCACAGCTGGTTAGTGCAATTGGAATGGTATTTTGGGTGGCATGGGTTCAAGTCCCAGCTGAGGCATTTACTTCTTTCTCACCTCTGTTTGTATGTGTTCCATAAATATATACACCGCACTCCTGTGTGATTGTTACAAGTAAATATTTGTGTTGCTATTGGCTTGTGCATGTGAGAAAGAGTAATGTGCTCGGGGACAGCCCAGGTTCCAGTTGTCTCAGTGGTACAGCTGGTTAGCACAATTGGGAATGGTACTCTGGGTGGCCTGGGTTGACTTTACTTGGTGTAACTTTTATTTGCCAGGGAGGAAATCTAGCTGGAAGAATATCTGCAGTTATTTGTGACTAGACCTGTTACTTAAACTCTGTGAAATAGGTGTCTGATAAGGGGAGGAGCTGAAGGGGGACTGAGGAACTGTGGATTCAAAATAGGAGTTGTTTGTAGACTCTGTCTTCTGTAGCTGAGACAGAGAGCAGCCACCAGCTTCCTTAAAGCAAGGACTTGATTTTATAGAGTACACTGAATTGAATTCTTAATTGTGGGGCCTGTGTAAGTAAGTAGAAGTCAGTGTTTTGGTTCTTTGTTTTTGGGGTTGACTTTACTTGGTGTAACTTTTATTTGCCAGGGTGGAAATCTAGCTGGGAGAATATTTGCCGTCATTTGTGACTAGACCTGTTACTTAAACTCTGTGAAATAGGTGTCTGATAAGGGAAGGAGCTGAAGGGTGACTGAGGAACTGTGGATTTAAAACAGGAGTTGTTTGTGGACTCTGTCTGCTGTAGCAGGAAGCAGGAGAAAACATTGATGTTCTGGTACACATAGGGACTAACAATCTCGCCAGCCGGTCAGTTTTGGAGACCAAGGAACACCTGACCAGGCTGAGAGACAAACTGTCATCCATTTTGTCCAGCATCTCCTTCTCTAAGATCCTGCTGGTCTGGGAGAGGGGGTGCAGATGGATGGAAGGTCAGAGAAGGGGAGATAGGGGAGCTAAACATGTGGCTCAAGGGCTGGTGCCAGGAAAAATGACACAGATTTGTAGGTAACTGGCAACAGTTTTGGGAGCGAAAGCTCTTTAAATTCGATGGGTTGCATCGGACCAAGGAGGGAGTCAGTGCATTGAGGCAGAAGTTTCATGTCTTTGCAGAATATTTAAACTAGCAAATAGGGAGAGGGATGCAGCACCCAATACATTGAATGGGAAGAACACCCCTCCCCCTCAGCTAGTGATCAAACAGGAGTTCAGCATGTTTGTAGTTCATTTGCATCACCAGGTAAGGAAAAAGGTCTGACCCCCCCCCATACGATACGTAGGGGAAATGCCGGAACTCACCCTACACCTAACACACCAAAATCTGGTCAATGGAAAATCATGTACACAAATGCCTGCAGTCTGGGAAACAAGATCCCAGACCTGCAGGCAACAATGACTGAGGCTAAACTGGACATAGTAGCCATTAGCAAGACATGGTTCACCAGTAACCACACTTGGGAGACTTCAGTACCCAGTTATGTACTATTCAGAAGAGACCAAGGTGCAAAAAGGAAGGGGGGAGTGGCCCTTTATGTCAATGAAAATATCAAAGCTACAGAAATTCAGAATACATATAAGGAGCCAGAAGAACTGTGGGTCACCCTGGAAACAGGAAATGGGACAGCCATACGAACTGGGATTGTCTACAGGCCTCCAGACCAGGGGAAGGACTTAGACACATTACTGTTAGAAGATATACAAAACATGACAGCTAAAGAGGAGGTTCTGATAATGACAGACTTCAACATGCCAGATACAGACTGGTCAATACCAGCAGGAACATACACCAGAACTAGACACATAGTGGATTCCCTGCAGGGAGAGGGCCTCAAACAACTGGTACAACAATCCACAAGAGGCAGAGCTAGCCTAGATCTAGTACTGACTAACAGGGAAAGGATCACAGATCTCCAGGTAGAAGGTCACCTGGGGGCCAGTGACCATCACATGGTATGGTTCAGTTTGGCCACTAGAACTAAATCATCCCATTCCAAGGCAAAAATATGGGATTTCAGAGGAGCTTACTTTGATAAGATGGCCAACAGAGTTAAGTTAGCCCTGGCAAGAAGAAATACAGGTGAGTGGGTACAGGCAAAGTTGGCAAGCATTAAGGATACAATAATTGAAGTAACATCCCATTGTGTTAGTGAGAAAACTGACCAAAAGAAGGAGGAGGAAAGCACTTTGGTTCTCAAAAACAGTAGCAGAAAAGGTCAGAGCCAAAAGGCTAGCCTTCAGGAAATATAAGGGAACACAGCGGGACGAAGATAGGGAGGTATACCAAACTTCCCTAAGGGAAGCAGGGAAGGCAGTAAGGTAGGCAAAGGTCCAAACCAAGGAAACACTAGCACGAACAGTAAAAGAAAGGGACAAAACTTTCTATAGATACATTCGTGAAAGGAGAAAGTCCAGAGGGGTATTGTTAAGATCAAAGGGGATAAGGGGGAGTGTGTGGAGGAACATCAATGGAAAGCATCAATCCTAAATAGATACTTCTGCTCAGTATTTACTGAGGAGAAGGTAGGGAAGGGCCCACAGCTCAGCACCATGGACACAGGGGGGATGGAGGTGTGCACTAGTCCCTTCACAAAATAAAGGGTTCTACAAGAGCTCACTAAGCTCAGGGTGGACAAGGCAATGGGACCTGATGGCATACATCCCAGGGCACTAAAGGAGCTAAGGGTGGAACTAGCAGAGTCATTATTAGAACTGTTTAGTGAATCTCTGAACATAGGAGAGGTCTCAGAAGACTGGAGAAGGGCTCATGTGATCCCACTCCACAAGAATGGTAACAGTGAACAGACAGGGAACTACAAACCAGTCAGTCTTACCTCAGTAGTGGGTAAGATTATGGAAGAAATCCTTAAGGAAAGGATAGTGTGATGCCTAGAATCCACAGGAGCACAGGATCCAAGACAGCATGGGTTTACAACATGAAGGTCCTGTCAAAATAATCTCACAGATTTCTTTGACTGGGTAACCAGAGTGGTGGACCAAGGGGTGCAGTTGTTGTCACCTACCTTGACTTCAGCAAAGCTTTCGATACTATTCCACATAGAAGATTGATTAATAAGCTGGTTAGGCTCAGGGTGGGTCTGAAATTGGTCAACTGGGTGGCAAACTGGTTGGCGGGCAGAAAACAGAGCGTGGTGGTAAACGGTATACAGTCAGAAGAGATGCAAGTCACAAGTAGGGTACCTCAGGGATAAGTTCTGGGGACAGCCCTCTTCAATATCTTCATCAGTGACATTGCAGATGGACTGGAGGGTAATGTTTGTCTGTTTGCAGATGACACCAAGATCTGCAACATAGAAGATGATCCAGATGGGGTGGGCAGAATGAGAAGAGATCTAGATAAACTGGCAAAATGGTCAGAAGAGTGGCAACTGAGGTTTAAAGCAAAGAAGTGCAAGATCATGCACATAGGGAAGAGAAACCCCGAAGCCACCCATATGTTGGGAGGGGAGATGCTGGCAATCACAAGCGAAGAAAGAGACTTGGGCATCATCATCTCAGATGACCTGAAATCATCCAAGCAGACCACTAAAGCAGTAGGTAGGCTAGAAGGATGTTGGGGTGAATTAGTAGGGGCATCGCAAGTCCTAAGAGTGAGTACAAGACACTGAGTAGGCCCCATCTGGAGTACTGTGTGCAGTACTAGAGGCCACACCTGCACATGGACATTAACAAAATGGAGGCAGTCCAGAGAAGAGCAACCAAAATGGTGCATGGACTGCATCAGAAAACATATGAGGTATGGCGGCATACATACCAGTATATCACCCAGGACAGATTACGCATCATGCAATACCACTTTTTAAACAACTTGTTCTGGACTCCTTCCAAATTGCATAAAGTCGGACGTAGATCTGACCAGTCATGCTTCCGTTGTCTGCAGGCTGTTGGAGACCTGTTTCACATTTTCTGGGATTGCCCACTGGTAAGAGGGCTGTGGGACCAAATTAAACACAGGGCGGATCCCCTACTGGGCATCGAGCATTACTTTACCCCGGAAATTTGCCTGATAGGTGATTATACTGGTATCGCTGTTAAAGCCTGAAGATATTACATGGCCTTGATATCATCTTCGGTCAAGAAAGTAGTGTTAAAACATTGGCTGGATAATACTTCACCCAATTATGTAGAATGGTTACAAGAATTACTTTTCAATTTAAATATGGAAATATTTGGGGCCTTGAGAAGGGGTAGCCTTGCGAAATTTGAGCAGGTATGGAATCCCTTCCAAGCACTCTACTTGCTCCAATCTTAGTCAACCACTGTAAGACTAGTCGATCCTGGCACATACGCTGACGAGCGGATCCATCTTAATTCACATAGGATTAGAGCGGGGGGGTAAGAGGGCAGGCAAAGGTATCCAAACAGAGGGGGGGGTTTATATTGTTAAAAATGTTTTACTTAATCTGTGACGGTCCATTGTAAGTGGCACTGCAAGGTTACTGGTTACCACTTGTATAATGTGGTTATTGTCTTTGTGCCTTCATTACCTTAATAAACTTGAATTAAAATAAAAGGAAAACATATGAGGACAGATTAACAGAGCTCAATATTTATACCCTAGAGCAAGGAGGGAGGGAGAGAGAGGTGATATGATTGAAACGTTCAAATATTTTAAGGTCATTAACAAGGTGAAAGAGTCTAACATGTTTCAATATAAGAAAAATAGCAGGACAAGAGGACAGAGCATGAGATTAGAGGAAGGCCGATTAAGGGGTAATCTGAGGAAGTTGTTTTTCACAGAAAGGGTGGTGGGTGCATGGAAGCAGGGCTTCAAACAGGCATGGGATAGGCATAAGGGAGCAATACAGATGAGTATGAATAGATAGGCCATTGACAGAATACAGGCCTATGGCACATTCATAAGGTAGAGAAAATGGACAGACTGGATGGGCCTTGCAGTCCTTATCTGCCGTCAACTTCTATGTTTCTATGTTTCTATAGCTGAGACAGAGAGCAGCCACCAGTTTCCTTAAAACAAGGAGGTGATTTAATAGAGTACACTGAATTGAATTCTTAATTTTGGGGAATATGTAAATAAGTAGAAGTCAGTGTTTTGGTTCTTTCTTTTTGGGGTTGACTTTACTTAGTGTAACTTTTATTTGCCAGGGAGGAAATCTAGCTGGGAGAATATTTGCAGTCATTTGTAACTAGACCTGTTACTTAAACTCTGTGAAATAGGTGTCTGAAGGAAAGGAAGGTACTCACCGGGGTGGTGGGTCAGAGTTGTAGTTGATTGTTTCTAGAGGGCATGAGCTTAGTCCCACCCACCCCTCACCTCACCCACCCCAAGTGCATCATTTCCTTTATATCAGGGGTTCTGACATCACTTCCCCAAAAGTGTAAAGGACATACACCTGTTTATATCCTTAACAGCACAGTACACTGAATGGGGGTAAACAGACTCACACGCACTAAAAAAAATGTAAAAACAATCTTAAACAAGAAGGGAGACAGACATGTGAGGAGTGGTGCAATGCATTGGCTGTGGCATGGCAGTCTTCCAGGAGATATTCTGGAGGCTGCGTTGCTGTCCTATTTGCAGGCACCTCTCTTGTCTGAGGGAGGAGGTTGCCTGTCTCCATGCTGACCTGGAGAGGATTTGGGAAACCTCCTCTTCCACCCAGGGACCACCCTGGCCACCACCACCACTGCCTCAAAGGTTGCCAAGAAAGAGGAGTGGTTGGACTATGGTGGACTCAGGGAGGATGAGGGTGGTGGAACAGAGGGGCATCCCCTCCAGATGTGCCTCTCCACAATTCATTCACCATTGTAGCAGAGCATGGTTCCTCTATGGAGGCACCCACAGTGGAGACCAAAGAGGATGATGGGAACCTCCACAAAGAGACCCACAGGATGGTGACACAGGACCTCGCAGGGAAAGGAAACAACTCCTGGTGGGGGACTCAATCGTTGGGGGGGTAGAACTGGGGATGGAGGGGAGAGGGAGGTAAGGTGTCTGCCCAGCACCATGGCTTGGAGGGACAGGAAGTGAATCCTCAGGATTGTGAGAGCAGCTGCATGGGAAGGGAGCTGGATGTCACTGTCCACCTAGAGACAAATGACCTGGCTGGGAATTGGATCAGAGCAGTGCAGGAGAAGATTGTGGAGTTGGAGAGGGGCCTTAAACAAGTAGCATGCATGGTAACTTTCTCAGAAGTGCTACGTGTTTATGGCATGGGTAAGGGTAGGGTACTCTGTACCAAGGGATTCAATGACTGGTTGAAAAACTGGTGCGAAGCCCAGGGATTTGGCTTCATTTGGGGACTGGGGGTCCACCTGGAGGGATGCAGGCCTATACTGGTGTGATGATCTGCATCTGTTTGAGAGGGGAACCAGGATCCTAGGAGATAGGTTTAAATACTTCATTGGCAATCATTTAATCTAGCCAAGAGAGAGGCACTAAAGAGAAAGCAGAGAAATCCCAGCCCCACCCCCACAAAACAGGGTAGTTAGTGAAGTAGACACAAAGGCAGAGAAGTCAACAGGGAGCAGGGCCGTGGTAAATAGAGAAACAAGCAAAGGCAGTAAGGACAGGGATGGATCTTAAAGTGGTAAGGCCATCAAAAAATGGAGGATGATGAGTACCAATACCCATAGTCTGTGTAACAAGCTCCCTGAACTGGTGGCCTTGATGGTAGAGGGACACCTGGATATTGTGGCAGTCACAGAAACATGGTACACAGAGAACCATGACTGGGATGTCAAGATACCAGGGTACACAATCTACAGGAGGGACAGGGAGGGTAAAAGAGGAGGAGGATTCATTCTCTACTAAAGGGAAGGAATCAAAGCAACAGAACTAAAGGGGAAATAGGAAGGGGAGGAGGTACTATGGGTCACTGAAGACATGAAATGGCACCATAATCCACACAGGGGTTGTTTACAGATCCCCGTCTCAGGGGGAGGTAATGGATAAGGAAATGATAGAAGGAATCCTAAGAAATGCAGATAAAGGAGAGATATAGTTGATGGGAGACCTAAATATGCCAGATGTTAACTGGAGCACCTTTACTGCAGCCACATCCAAGAACAGGGTAATTCTCAATGCCCTACAGGGAACATGCCTCAGACAGCTAGTGTTGGAACCCACTCGGGAGGGAGCAGTCTTAGACCTGGTACAGTGGATTCCACTTAAATGCACACCCATTTTGCAGAAGCAAAATGTGCATTTAAGCAGAACGTGCATTTAGCCGAAATGGCGTTTTTCAGACCTGAAATAAAAGAAGAATTAACGAAAATAAACACAGCTGTAGCATTACTCAATCCGTCACTTTATTCAGTCTCTATAGACACAATTCTAGCACACCTGATTTAATTTCTGTACTGTATGTAAAAAAAAAATGAAATGTCAGTAGCCATGGAGTTTGTGATGCTAAAAAAAGAAGTTATCTTGCTCTGCTTCTGATTTGCGAGAGCGAGCTGAGTCACATAATGCTCTAATTCAAAAAGCATTGTTAAATCTTTTTTTTCCCAAGCACGGACGAATGTGCCAATCCTATCTAGGCACTGGAGTACCTCAAACATGGACACCTCAGATTCATCATTCTCAATCGCATCAGTGTCATCATCATCCTCATCCTGCTGACCCGACACTTCACTGCAGATGTCAGTATCCTGTAGCATTCTGGTTGTGGGTAGCTGCTCATTCATGTCCCGGTATAAATTAAAGTCCTCTAAGTTCATGTTAAGCCAGCCACTTGTCGCGAAAAAAGAAATGCCCATATTTGCAGCTAAATCCTCTGCTTTTTTTTTGTAGAATTGGGCCATTGATTGGGGCATCAACACTGCGAGCCACAGAGAACCAGCGTAGGAGTGCAGCTTCTACCTCCCCACTCTTCCCGCAACACCACCTTTTTCAGTCTTGATTGCCCGAACGCTCCCACTCCAAGAACAATCTATCTTTACTTGCCAGAATTCGGGCGACAGAGGATACATCGACACCAAACTGTTTGGCTGCATCTGTTCATTTAGTGTCCGGCTGCTCCAACAAACTATTTTTTGTCCCAGCGTAAGGATTATCTTCCTGTGCTCCATTGTGCTAAATGCCTGCATCTCTGATTAGCTGTTAAATTCTTCTCTCAAACTTAATCCTGTTCATCCTGTTCACCTGTGCACTAAAGAGTGTTAATTACATAGTGGAAGAGGTGCTGGTGAACTTATAAAATGTGTATTAAACCAAAATATGCTCTTAAGTAGTGTGCACTTAACTAGAATTTTTAAAACTGAATGTATAGGAAACAAAACGGGAGAGAAAAAAGTATGCATTAAACAGGAATGTGCACTTAAGCGACGTGCATTTAAGTGGGATGCACTGTACTCTTAAATGGGGATGGAGAGAAGATCTCAGATTTAGAAGTGTGTAGCCATCTGGGAACAAGCGACCACCAAACAGTGTGGTTCACAATAAACACAGCTGTAGAGTCAAGCCATACAAAACCAATAGTGTTGGACTTTAGGAGGGCTGACTTTGGCAAAATAGGAGAGTGCCTCAGAAAATCACTAGCAAACAGGCAAGGAGGGGTGGAAGAACAATGGGAAAAAATCAAAACTGCCATCACAGAGGTAACAAGCCTTTGTGTAAAGCTGATCAACAAAACAAAACAAAGGAAAAAGCCACTATGGTTCTGAAAAGAGGTGGCAGGGAAGGTTAAGGAGAAAAGGATAGCATTCAGGAAATATAAGGAAACACAGAAGGAGCAGGAAACAGAACTCTATTAGTTAAAGCAGAAGAAGGCATGGAAGGCAGTCAGAAGCGCAAAGGCCCAAACTGAGGAAAAGATTGCCAACTCTGTTAAGAAAAAGGATAAAACCTTTTATAGGTACATTAGGGAGTGAAGAAAGACCAAGGGAGGGATACTGAGGCTTAATGAAGGGAAGGGAATGTGGACAGAGGGTGACAGTGAAAAAACAGGGATACTGAACAACTGCTTCTGCTCAGTATTCACAAAAGAAAAGGAGGGGGAGGTACCTAAACCAGACAGTAGAAACACTCTGGATAGGGGGGTCGATACCAGTCCATTCACAGAAGAAAGGATTCTGAAAGAACTCTTAAAGCTGAAGGTGGACAAAGCAATGGGGCCTGATGGGATTCACCACAGAATTCTAAAAGAACTAAGGGGAGAACTAGCAACACCACTGACTACCCTCTTTAACAAATCATGGGAGGATGGGGTGGTACCTGAGGACTGGAGGAAGGCAGATGTGATTCCACTTCACAAAAAGTGGGAACAAGGCAGAGGCAGGAAACTACAGACCTGTTAGTTTGACCTCAGTGGTAGGGAAAATGATGGAATCACTTCTGAAGAAAAGAATTGTTGAGTACCTAGAGGCCAGTGGGACACAGGACCCAAGGCAGCATGGATTCACAGCGGGAAGGTCATGTCAGACAAATCTAATAGATTTCTTTGACTGGGTGACCAAAGTAGTAGACCAGGTAGGGGCTGTGGACATTTCCTACCTAGCCTTTAGCAAGGCATTTGACACAGTCCCACACAAAAGATTAATAAACAAGTTAGCCAGCCTTGGACTGGCTCCAATGTGGTAGCCTGGGTAAAAAATTGGCTGGACAACAGGACGTAGAGGGTAATAGTAAATGGAGTCCACTCTGAAGAAAGGGGGGTTAGTAGCGGGGTACCACAGGGTTCAGTACTGGGACCGGTCCTCTTTAATGTCTTTATAATTGACACTGCGGAGGGACTGGAAGGAAAAATATTTCTCTTTGCAGATGACACAAAGATCTGCAACAGGGTTGATACACAAGGTGGGGGTGGAAAGGATGAGAAGGGATTTGGCAAGGTTGGAGGAATGGTCAAATGTATGGCAGCTTAGATTCAGTGCAAAGAAGTGCAAAGTAATGCCCCTGGGAAACAAATACCCAGGGTAAGAGTACACAGTGGGGGGTAAGATACTGACAACAACAAAGATGGAAAGGGACTTGGGGTAGTCATATCAAATGACCTAAATGTGAGAAGGCAGTAAGGTAGGTTGGGGGATACTGGGATGCATAGGGAAAGGCATCGCCAGTAGAAAACAGGAAGTTGTTCTCCCTCTGTACAGACAGTTGGTAAGACTGCATCTGGAGTACTACGTGCAGTTCTGGAGACCCCATCTCCACAAGGACATAGATGGGATGGAGACTGTCCAGAGGATGGCAACTAAAATGGTGCAGGGTCTGCACCAGAAGACATATGAAATGAGACTAAAGGAGCTTTATATGTATAACCTGGAGGAAAGGAGGGAGAGGGAGGACATGATAGATACTTTCAAGTACCTCAAGGGAATCAACAAAGCCCAAGACGGTAGCATCTTTCAGAATAAGAGATGTGCAAGAACGAGGGGGCACAATTTGAAGATTGAGAGGGGAATGGCTCAGAGGTAATGTGAGGAAGTATTTTTCATGGAGAGGGTTGTGGATGCATGGAATGGCCTTCCTGAGGAGGTCGTGGAGTCAAAAACATTGGGGGAATTCAAGAATTCATGGGACAGACATAAGGCAATTCTAGTGGGGGGTAGGAGGAAGTAGGCTCTTGGTTATCTAGGATCTGCAGCTTGTCCATTAGGTAGGGAAATGGGCAGACTAGGTGGGCCAAGCAGTCCTTATCTGCCATCAAAGTCTATGTTTCTATTACTTCTTTCTCACCACTGTTTCTATGTGTTCCATAAATATGCACACCACACTCCTGTGTGATTGTTACAAGTAAATATTAGTGTTGCCATTGGGTTGTGCATTTGAGAAAGAGCAATGTGCTCGGGGATAGCCCAGATTCCAGTTGTCTCAGTGGTGTTGCTGGTTAGTGCAATTGGAACAGTATTCCGGGTGGCCTGGGTTCAAGTCCCAGCTGAGACACTTACTTCTTTCTCACCTCTGTTTGTATGTGTTCTTTTTATGTTTGCTTGCACGCATGTGCAAGAAACATAGTGCCTCCATATGAGTTTTTGTAGGTGTGCCACCCCGCTTCCAATGCCCTTTTTGCAGGCACAGCCACACCGCACCAATAAATGTCCAAGCTGTCTATGACAGCAGTTCAGATGCAGTGGCGTACAGTTCAAAATAAAAGACCACTACAGTCAGCAGTGGTAAAATGTAGGCAATTTGCATACTGCCAACGGCAGTATGCAAACTGCCTACACATCAGCACTGCATCTGAACTGCTGTCATAGACAGCTCCTTTTTTTCTTGCGATCCCTGTCGATGCCAGTGCCCCCCAACAAACACCCAAGTAGCACGCTGGAAGCCCACCCCAGCATGCTCTTGCACTCCCCCCACCACCACACACTGTATGGCCGACAGGGGTGCCAAGTCCCCCATTGGCTTCACTGCCCCCCTAAACAAACTTCCAGGTGCCATGCTGGGAGCCCACCCCAGCGTGGCAAAAGTCCATATGGCTGACGGGGGTGCCCAATCCCCCATCGACTCCACTGCCCACCCAAATAGACTTCCAGCCAGGTGCCATGCTGGAAGCCCACCCCAGCATGGCAAAAGTCCATATGGCCGACGGAGGTACCCAATCCCCCGTCGGCTCCACTGCCCTCCCAAACAGACTTCCAGGTGCCATGCTGGGAGCCCACCCCAGCATGGCAAAAGTCCTGTGTCGTCTTTGTAAAAAAAATAAACCCCCATAAGAAAAAACAGTCCCTCTTTGACTCTCTTGCCCCCTCTCCAACCTGCGCAGACCCTCTGCATACCCCACCTCCCCACAACCCTGCCTCACCCCATGCTTACCTCCAGAGGCTGGCGCGAAGATCTTCGGTGGACTGGGAACACGTCTGCATCTTCAAAGCCAACCACAAACTAAAGAAATGATGGTAAGCTGTATAATGGCATAAATGTTATTTTTTTCAACTTTGGTGCATATCTCGGCCATTTTTTGGAATTGTTTCACCAAATTTTCAACATGGGGTTCTTGGGACTCCACCTCCTGAACTCAGTCACTGTCATTTTGTTATTCGGTCCCGAAAGGTGATTTTGTGGTCACTGCGCAGAACCACCTTTCAGAACCGATTAATGAAATGACAGTGTCACAGTTCATGAGGTAGGCCCCCAAAAACCCTATGTTGAAAATCTGATGAACAAATTCCCAAAAATGACTGTTTTACAAGCGTGCGTTGCACAGTTCCTACGCACCCTTGTAACTTTGAGAATGTTTTATATTTTCACTCCAGATTTTCAACAGTGCCATTTTACCACACCTCCTTATGAACAGCATAGCTGTCATTTCTCACATCTTGCTCAAAATGTGTTTTCGCACATGTAGCGCACAATGGCGCAGTCGGTGTGCGAAATCAATGTTTGGGACAAATTAAGAAAATCACAGTGACACTGTTTATAAGCAGAAGTACTAAAATGGCTATGTTGAAAATCTGGTGGCAAAAGTCCATAAAATGACTGTGTTACATGCGTGCTTTGCGCAATTTCCACGCACCCTCGTAAGTTCACGAATTTATAATATTTTCAGTCCAGATTTTCAACATTGACATTTTTCCACACCTCCTTATGAACAGTATAGCTGTCATTTTTCACACCCTGGCCGAAAAGTGTTTCGCACTTCCAGCTCAGAATATCGTGATCGCTGCGGGAAATCAGTGTTTGGGACAGATTAAGAAATTCACAGTGACACTGTTTATGAGCGGAGGTCCCAAAATGCCTATGTTGAAAATCTGCTGAAAAAAATCCCCAAACTAATTACATTACGGGTGTACGTTGCGCAGTTTCTACGCACGCTCATGACTTCACCATTTTTTTTATATTTTCACTCCAGATTTTCAACAATGCCATTTTTTACACCTCCTCATGAACAAAACAGCTGTCTTTTTTCACATCCTGTTCAAAATGTGTTTTCGCACCTGTGGCACCAAATGGCGCAGTCACTGTGCAAAATCACCCTTCGCCTAACGAACTGATAGTGTCACTGTTCATGTGGTGGGGTCACAAATGGCCCATGTAGAAAACTTGGAGTAAAAATACCAAGAAACGCCCAGGGCGTTAGGGTTTTCAACCATAATGCTCTACCCTGTAGGGATTGACAGGAGTCAGGGGTGTGACTTGGGATTGTCGACAGTAATGCTCATGGCATTCCACCCCCCTCCCCCACCCTGCAGCCAGTGACAGGCATCGAGGTGCGCCTTGGACCCTTTGGCCCCAGAGTTCACCCCATTCTCCTATACTGCACCCATTTCAGTGTATTTCCTTATGGAATGAGGTGAATGTAAAGCCCAAACACCCCAAGGCACACCTTGACACTTGTCAGTGTCCAAAGGGTAGGGTGAGGTGAAATGTCGTGACCGTCATGGGTGAAGACCCAAATCACACCCCAATGCCTGTCCATCTCTGCAGGGTGAGGGTGGAGTTGACGTCGGTTCAATACTTCAATGCCATTCTTATACAGCATCTGTCTAACTCCTGCACTTCCACTGCTAATGCCAGCAAGCAAACATTAGGCATTGACAAATGCTTGTTTCTTTACCTCTGTATCTCTGGAACCACGTCATGATGCTAAGGGGATGGGTGGGTGGGGAACATATCAAGTCATTTACTGTCTCACAACTTTTGGTACTCTGTACATAGGCCAGATGACTTCGGTATGTGTAACTGGTGTTGACTCCTGTTTGTAGATTTATTTGCTGCCTGTTGACTGAATTGCTGTTTTAACCTTGCCACTGTGTGGCCCAGGCCATGCCTGAAAAGGGTCCCTTGAATAATTGCATTTACCCGATGATCAAAGACATAAATAAATAAATAAATAAAATCCTAAAGTCTAAAAATATATTTCATTCCCACAAGTTTTACTTTTCTTGTATGTTAGCAGTGTGAATGAACTCTGGGGGAGTAAGAGAATTTATGATTCGCATTCCTGAGTGTCTTCTCTCTCCTTTGTAGCTTTTAAAACACACACACACACACACACACACACACACACACCCCACTAAACTCAACCACGGACTTACAGCAAATTAACAGCAGGCCCAGAATCAGCTTTCAAAAGAAGTTCCAAGTACAAACATATCAAGTGAGGGACACAGTCTCTGTCCCTCCCCTCTCCACCTCTCTCTCTCTTTCTGTCTCTCTCTCTCTCTCCCCCTCTCTCCCCTTCAGTGGAAAAGCAGTAAGTAACCAGCCATGTTTATTCCGAATGGCCAGTAAGCACATAAACAAGGAATGTACCAGGCCTCTATGATGAAAACTGCAGTTGCCAACTCATCTGAGCCTTGAAAAAAAATGTGTAATTGTGTATTGAATGCCAAATATGGTGACTAGCAAATAAATGTATTTATTTTTATTTATTGAAATGTTTCACAAGAAAAGGCACACCGAGCAACAAGATGCTCGTCTCATGGTGCGACCTGGGAGCGGGGGTTACAGATGGAAAGCAGTTGCACATATTAATACATGGAATAGGAGTTACATTGTACAAGGAATTACAACGACATAGAGTAAATTAGATTACATACATGAGGTTATCTTCAACAGCATGGTTCAACATGGATTAGGTTAGCACAATACTGTGTTTGACAGCCATAGTACTCTGTGGAGAATACATTAGACAGAGAGAACAAGGCTAGAAGTGCAATAGAGGACAAGTGTGGAAGTTGATGGTATATGCCAGCATTCAACTAGGTTTCCGGGGAGTCAGCTTGTGGGCCGACTCTAACTGTGGGCTGTAGCTGCAGGAAGGGAATATCTCCGGTAGGGGTTCCTTTGGGGCAGAGTTTTTTGAGCCCCCTACCAGCTTTCAGGTGGTCTGAGATCCTGGCATCCTCGAAGAAGAAGAAGATCTGTTAAACTCTGCATGAACTGAACTTTGGATATGGTCAGACCTCCTCTTTTTGATATTCATATGTTCATCTGGAAAGCAGTGAAAGTAGTTACACTATTTTGCTCACAGTACTTATGGTTCTGCCTGCCTATGTGGGAGGTAGCCCAGACAGAACCATATCTGTTTCTTAATTTAGCAGGTAGTGAGAGTACCTGCTCAGTCATTTTTTAAGCAACTTTTCAGTTCCTCCCTGCCTATGTGAGAGGTAGCACAAGTGGATCGTCTCTGGTTTCTCTGTACCTCCTCAGGTAATGTGAGTATCTGGTCAATTATTCTTTCTATATTCGGTTTATGGTGTCATCTGCCTTTGTGAGAGATTGAGCAGACAACCTTTTTTGGACATTGACTTGGTGGAGGTGTGAGCTCCACAAACTACAGCTTCTACTTGAGAGACTTCCAGTGACTGGTTGCATTTATAGTTTTAAAGGTTGTTTGTTTGATTTTTTTTTATATTTTCAATTAAGCTATTTATATGCTTTATTATATCTGATTGTTTAGTTATTATTATTTTATCATTGTTTTATTTTTTTGGTAGTGAAAGTACCTTATTGCTTGTTGTTTGGGGTTTTTGGGGGGGTTTGTGTTTTGGGAATTTTTTAGAAGTTTTTAAATTTAAATCACAGCTCTGTTTTGGATTGTATTAAGAAATTAAGTGTTGTATTTTTTCCCTTGTTTTTGTAATAATTTGGTGGAATGTGCTTGCCTGCTCCCCCTGTCCTGTGCTATTCGGCCTCCGCTCTCCGCGCCCTCCGCCCGTCCCACCCCCGTTCATATCTACCGGCGCTGTTGGGCACTGGGGATTGCTCGTGGGGGGGGGATGGGGAGGCATGGACAGCGGAGTCCGAATGAGTGGCGCTCTCCCATTGGGGTGGTTAGGACCAGAAGACACCCTGGGGTGAAATGGTGCCAGGAATGCGGTGATCCTTGTCTGGTTCCCATACCCAAGGGCACCTCCTTTTTGGAAGGGCAAGTAGCTGGGATGGCCTGCCAACATCATCCAACTCGGGCGCTGTTATGCAATGCCAGGTCCATTAGGAGCAAAACTGCTCTTATTGCAGATTTTGTTGAAACAGAGGCAGCTATTCCCTCTGGGTATCCAGTTATACATCACCCGAGATTGGACCTAACTGAGGTTCCAGTTGAGGAGGCCATATCATTTGAGTGTACCGTGGTAACTGGTGTGGGGTGCAGGATAGCACTCATTTACCATCCACCAGGTGATAAGAAGCTGTTCCTGCAGGAAGTAGCAGACTTTGTCGCCGACATGGCATTGGAGTCACCCAGACTGATGGTTCTGGGCGACTTCAATGCTTGGGTCGACAACAAATCCTCGCCACTTTTTGGACAACACTTCCTCCAGGTGATGATATCACTGGGCTTCACACAGGTTGTTTCCTCAGTTACTCACAATGGTGGTCACTCTCTTGATTTGGTCTTCCTCCTGGGGATCGAGGCCTCCAACTTGGTGGTGGAACCTGTCAGTTGGTCCGATCACTGCAGCGTTAGGTAAAATTTTTCTGCCCCCCTGGGCAGGTTGGCCCCTGTGGAAATGGTCAGTTATCGCCCTTTGCGGGATATAGTCCCTGAAGACCTGGTTGCAGTGATTGACGTCTTGGTGTTTGGCGAGACCAGCACAGATCCTGAGCTGTTAGTCACAGCCTATAATATGGCCATTTCTTCACTCTCGATCTGATTGCTCCCATCCGTGTTCACCCCCTTCCGCTTTGCCCCAGGGCCCCATGATTTTATGCATCCCTGAGGGAACTGAGGAGGTTGGTGCATAAGTTAGAGCATCGTTGGCGGAGGTCTGCCTCGGATGCTGACCATCTTATTTTGTTAGAGCATTATAAACTCTATCAATCAGAGATTTCTCATAAGAAGGCAGAATTCCTGTTCAGAGAAATTGCTGTTGCACGGAACCGACCAGCTCAACTCTTCCAAACTGTGGACAGGTTGTGCAACCCAGCCTGTCTGCAGCTCTGCTGATTTTTTTCCACAAATAGAGTGTGATGAGATCGCTTGTTTCTTTGCGAATAAGGTGGCAGACATCGGACAAGATTTCCATCAGATTCGCTCTATGGGGGATGCTGTTGGTCGGTGTTGTGTTGCAGAGTCAGGAGTTTCCTGGAGTATCTTTGATCTGCTGGAGTTCATGGATATTATGAAATTTGTCTGGGGGATGTGTCCCACTTGCTGTAGTTTAGATCCGGGCCCTACTTCCCTGATTTTGGGTTGTAGTGATATTATCGGCCTGGTCTTAGCTCAGATCATCCACTGCTCTTTGGAATCGGGTGAGTTTCCTAGCTCCCTGAAGGAGGCGGTGGTGATACCCCTCCTGAAGAAATCTTCCTTGGACCCAGAGAATCTAGCGAACTACAGACCTCTCTCTAACCTTCCTTTTGTGGGAAAAGTTATTGAGAAAGTTGTGGCAGCTCAATTGGAGAACCATTTAACCATTCATAATTTATACGAACCTCTCCAAACGGGTTTTCGTAAGAGGCATAGTACTGAGACTGCTCTGGTTCAGGTGCTCAATGATCTCCTGATGGCGAGAGATCGGAGAAACCATTCCATCTTGGTACTCCTTGATTAGTCATCAGCGTTTGACACTGTGGATCATGGGGTTCTGCTTGAGCGCTTGAGGCTCATCTGTGGGCTGTCAGGGACAGTTCTCAGATGGTTTTCATCTTTCCTTTCCGGTAGAACTCAGAGAGTTGTCTCGGGAATATTTTCTTCTGAGTCTTTCTCTCTCTCTGCCTTGTGGGGTACCTCAGGGCTCGGTGCTGTCTCCCATGTTATTTGCAGTGTACATGCTGCCCCTCAAAGACATTGTAAGATGGTATAGGCTGAGGTTCCACTGCTATGCTGATGATACCCAGCTCTACCTGTCTTTTGCCCCCGACCAGGTTAGTGCTATCTCGGTCTTGAACTGTTGCCTCATGTAAATCCAAGATTGGATGAGTTCCAGTGCTTTAAAGTTGAATGCAGGAAAGACTGAGGTTCTGGTGGTGGACCCAGGACACAGGACAGAGGGGTAGAGGACTGATCTCCCCTCTGGTTTAGTCCTGGGGGGGGGCTCAGATCCTTACCTCTGAGCGGGTGCGTGACCTGGGAGTGGTGCTTGACGATGGTCTGACCCTCCGTCACCAGGTGTCGGCAGTCGTCAGGCTGGCCTTTTACTATCTTAGGAACATTGCCAGGATCAAGCATCTCATTCTGTCTAGCGATCTCCCTGTTTTGGTCCACACCTTTGTGACCTCGCGCCTTGACTACTGTAACTCTCTTTATCTAGGGCTTCCTGGGGTTGATATCTGCCTCCTGCAACTAGTGCAGAACGCTGCTGCATGTTTGTTGACTGGGGTATCTAGGAGATCTCACATTACCCCAGTGCTGCGCGATCTGCACTGGCTGCCTGTTCAGTGGCAGATCACATTTAAGGTAAGTTTATTAACTTACAAAGCCCTACATGGACTGGGTCCCGACTACTTGAAAGAGCTCCTGGTTCCCTACACCCTACTGCGACACTCGACTCGGCTGATGAGGGGTTGCTGGAGATTCCGAGGGTTAGTTTAAAGTCATCTGGGGCCCGTGCCTTCGGGTTTGCTGCCCCTACCCTCTGGAATTCTCTGCCCCATCCGCTATGGGAGTGCAGGAGAGTGGGGTGCTTTAAGTAGGCATTGTAGACCTTTTTATGGGGTAAAGCTTATTCTGAATTCCACTGATTTTATTGCTATCCATTGTATTTGCTGACTTTGTATTTATTTGTTCAGCACTTTGATTTTTGAAAGGTGCTATATTAAATACAATTTATTATTATTATTATTATAATTATTCATAGCGGTAGCTAATGCCACTGGACAAGCCTCATGGGATCGGTGAGGGGGTAGGAGGAGGTAAATAAATAAATAAAAATAAACTGAAGTAAAACAAAGTCCTGCAGGCATCATTTGAGCTTTCGGTGCTTTTTCCACTCAGAGGAAAAGACAGAATCACAATTTATCGGTTCTTCCAAGTAGCAGCTGTACTAGCAGCAAAGTCCGGCTAGCTTTTAAATCTGTCTGTGATAAAAATGTGTGGGGGTGGGGGAGGACCATGTGAGTTTGTAGCTTTGTTAACAGTGATCTTAGTTGGATTAAATAGAGTAATACGCAGTATTACTTTTGAAGCAGAGGTCACAGATTAGAAGTGTTAAAGTCAATAATACTTAACAGCTAATTTGTTAGTTGTTGCTGCAAACCATCATGCACTGATAAATGTATTTATTTATTTATTACATTTTTGTTGACTGGGTAGGTGCACTAGACAACTTCTGTCTATTTTCAGGCACGACCCGGGAAGGGGGGATACAGATGAATGCCAACTGACCTTGAACCAGTTTAAGCTGTTGGTGGTGGTCACACAAAGCAAAGCCTGGTGCAGTCTTGGAAGATTTTTTCTTTGCTGTTATCATTTCTTTATACTGTTCACTGCCAGCACATAAGATGTGATGATTCTTTCTATAAGGCTCAGGCAAGGAGTCTAAATCACCGATCGGAGTCTCTGGGGAGGCAATTAAAACAAACATACTGCAGCAGCTGGGCCCCTTCTCACTCAGGCATTTCTTACTTACAGGCTCCGCTTTGCAAGTGTGAGGTTGCCACTGTGCTGGAGATGTGTCTATTGATCATAGCTCATCCTATTCTCAGTTTCTCTTTCATTCTCTCTGGTGCAGCCAGATGCTAGCAGGTCACAGGAGGACAGTTCAGAGGACGCGTCAAAAGTACCAGAGACCGCTTCATGCAGGAGCACAGCTTTTTGAATTGCCCACTGTAGTGCAGCCTAAATGCCACCCACCTTATCCCCCTGCCATTGTCTGAGGTAAGGACAGTAAACAGTGGCTACATTACTGTTGTGAAACTTGTTCGGCAAGTGTTTCTCTGTTCTTTTTCCTGCTGCTACACCTGCCCCCTCCTCCTGCATGTAGGTGGAGCCCCCAGGCCACAGCATCCCGCATCCTGACTCCCATCAGTGTTGCTCCCCAAGGTGAGAAACATATGCTTTTTTTACTGTATGTGAATACTCTTTTTGTGCGCTTCTGTGTTACTCCTTGGTCTTGGCTTCTACTGACAAAACAAAGGTGCCCAGCCCCCTACCACAGCTACCCCTGCCAGTACACACTACGCTGTGCAATATGCATGGGGTGGGGGCACAAATTTCTGGGGACCTGGCCTGCCCTATTTGTGCAGATCAAAGGACCAAAGCCCTCTCTGATTGAAGTGCTTTGATCATTTGAAGTACATGACCATTCAGCCCACCAAGCAGAGAGTTGCATCAGAAGCACAGTGCCTGGGCATTGCTGTACACTGCCAAGCTCTTGCTATTCTGAATTGCAATGGGCTTGGCAGTGACACACCTCCCACATCCCCTTTCATGCCTGACAAAATGTTTGGTGCGCAGAAGCATCAAACGTAAAAAAAGACTGCCTGCTTTTATTGCTGTTTTAAAATCTTTCACTTCATTTTCTTTGTTTTTGCATAATCACTTTGCTCAGCTGCTTCCCAACTTGTGCTGGGGCACCATGGCAGTGTCTGTGCCTCCACATCCCGAGGGAAGAGCCATCCATGGGATGCTCAGCCCTCTCTCCCCACTGTCCGGCCCCCGACCATCCAAGATCCATTCCGAAACTCGGTTCATCGGAGAAATTAGCAGTACTGACAGTATTGTAGCGCTATAGATCAGGCTCTTTCTTTGCATTTTAGAAACCAAAACATTGTTTGCCTGTTTTGTTTTCCCCTCCTGCTATTCACCAGGGATATACATTGTGATCAGGTAGGGATGTACCCACACAACAGTCAGGGATAAGGAGTCACGTGATGCTTCCAGTTAGTGCTGTCATTTTCCTCCTGCTTCGAGCCTCATACCATTAAATACTGACTTTTTCCAGCATGATCCTTCTTGTACCGGTGACTTAGTGCATTTATGTAGTTACTTAATCCATGCTTGAGCCAACAGAGGGTTTTCTTTCTGGAGATCAAGCACTAGTTATGGAATCGGACTCAGTGCATCACACCCTGCCACTTACTTTAGAGTGAGACCGTGGGTTCAAGCGTTTTATGTCAGTCACCACTGCAACTATGAAGCCTGCCTCTCTTGCAGACACTCTCACAGTGGAGTGCTTCATCCAGGAGTTTGTGCCACTGAAGGACAGCATCCTCTCCCTCTCAATGGATTTTAAAGCTATTTGACTGGCTATGGAGGAGCTCACCTGTTGTGTTGGTGGCGTGGAGGTTGGGGTGAGACCTGTTGAACACTGGAGAATTTGAACGGACCCAGAATTAATATCTCTAAGACAGAAAGTCACTAAACTGGAAAACCAGCTATAGGGTTTATAGAGCCATAGCTAGAACAATAATTTTGTTATTACAACGCCTCCCCAAAAGATCTAAGGGGCAAAATGCAATTCTGTTTGTCCAGAAACTTTGTGAAAAGCTTGTGGGACCTTCCTCAAACAGCCTGCCTTATGTCATTGAGAGGGCCCTTAGAGCACTTCGACTATTGCCGCCCGAAGGGGACCAGCCTTGACCACTGATTTTTGAAATGCTAAATTTTCTGGACAAGCAACATATTTTGACTAAGATCCATGACCTACAAGAAGTCACTTGGGAAGGTCAATGACTAAGGATTTTCCCAGGATCTTCCACCAGTTGTCCAGGAAAGATGAGCAGCATTTTGCCTTGTCATTTCTAAGTTAGTGACTGCCCAGATCATATTCCGTCTACTTTATTCAGACCAATTAGAGATATGGCATGAGGGGAACTCTAAATTCTTTGGCATTCTTGAGCAAGAAAAAACAGAACTGGCTATTTTGTACCTGCTCTTTAAAAAAGACTAATAATAGCTTTGGATTTTATCCGGTCCACACCAAAGGAACTATGGTGAATATTTCATATTGTCTGATTAGAACAGGCTGAGCTACTGTACTGTTTGCTTGCTTTTAGTTGCAGCATTATTTTAAAGTTTAAACTACATGTATGCGGGCTGTATGACACACAAGCACATATTTGCTTAAGTACTTTATTTACATGGATTTGCTGAAACAATATCCTCTGGTGTTTTACTTACAGATTGGGCTTGGAGCTTTCTTTTTAATGCCTGGCTATATTTCTGTTAGTACTGGTTGACAACTGTTGGAAACTGATTAACGATTGAGGACTTTCTTTTTCCGTGATCGGCCTGCCGTGTGTTGTTTGTTTAGGGCAGCTGGGAAGAGTAAGATCCAGGTCCTTCTGTTTTTCAATTTGCTGTGAGGTAACCCAACTTGTTATCCCTTTTAGTCTATAGACTGCAGTCAAGTGTAGAACAAACTATCTTATTTACTCCATTTTAATAACCTGCCCCAGTACATTTGATAGGGAGAGGGGATGGGATTGTCGAGTACTGATGCCACAGTAACGGAAGTTTTCATTGTTTCAGTTTTTGGTAATCAATGGGTCCTACATAGGGTTATCCTCTATATGGAATAGACAGCATTTTCTAGTCAGATGATGCTAGAAAAGACAGACACAGTTACTCTGTCTATATTAGTGAGTGAGCCCCCATTCATAGAAGCTCTTAATAGTGGTAGAGGACGGGAGGACAGATTGTTAATGGACAACCATGGGTCACTGTCTTAGGATTCTTTTTTCCTTCTGATTATTTGTGGGGTCACAATTTTACTTAGGGTAGTTATGGAGCTCGAGTGGGAAGGGTTTGATCGAGTTGGGGATCATCATGGACCTAGAGGTATTAGTGGTGCGGTAGCGGGGACCAGGTTGTTTGTTGGAGGTTTTGTTTTACTTTACTGGGGTTGGGGGTTGGGGGAATTGTTGGACTGTTTGGCTGATTAGATTGAATGTTTGTGTTAGTTTTGCCAGGTTGGTTGTTGTGGGTTTTTGGGGTGTAGGAGTGGGGGAGAGCAGAGTGGACATAATACTGATTAGTGTGAAGATTAGTTGGTTAAAGGGGCTTCAGTTATATATAGTAGGTTTTGATGGTTTTAAATGACTAACACTATAATGTACGCTTCATGGAATGTAAAAGGTGCTTGCTCCAAAGTTAAGAGATAGCAAATCACTAAGCTTTTGAGACATCTAGGCCCCCATTTTCAAAGCCCGGGGGATGGCCGGTGCATTTAGATGCGCTGCCCAAATACATGGGCCATTGCAAAAAAATGCTACATTCAAATGAGATGTGTAATTGCGCATCTAATCTGAATACAGCAATGCTAGTGGATAGCACAAATGAGGGCCACTGACAATGTGCCAGTGCATCCCCCTGGTTGTCCTGAATACCTGGAATGGGGATGTGCAGTGCATCCCCAGATGCACCAGGCCCAAATTCCAGATATTCAGCCAGGAAAATGCAAGGCACAAACATGCCATTTAAATGCCATTATGGCTGCATTTGCATACATTCAGCAGGGATGCACCTGGTCCGCCTGCAACCCCCCAGCCCAGTTCCATGTAGCCTCAAACCCCAGCCCCATTTGTTCCAATCTATGTATGAATAAAAATAATCCTGTTCCCTGCCCATTTTCCATAGTGTAGAGGCTCCTTCCACACCCACACAAGCACCCACATCCTACCCCACTCCCTTGTCTCAGCATGTCCAGTCAGCTGGCAAGCAGCACAGCCCTCAGCACACCTCCATGACTGCCCACTGATTGAACTGTCAATGAATGACAGTTTACTGTAATCACTACAAGCCTGTTGGTTGACACTGTTGACCAATGGGCTTGCAGTGTGTACTGTAAGCTGTCATTCATAACTTTGTCCACAATATTGTCACTCCTAGTTCCAGTGGTGACAAATTGCTCTAGTCCAGTTTTATTTATGATGTCAACTAAGTTTATTTCCAAAGATGAGGTACCCCAATTACTCTCCCAGTTCATACTCGGCATGTTGAAGACACTCATAACCGCAAGATAGCTGTCTGGGTTTTAGTTATTTATTAGTTCGAATAATTACATGTCTCCTGCTGAGTTCTGGGGTGGTGGTGTTTAGATTAGTCCAATGACAACTTTTTTACCAGCCCTAGGATTCATTCCTCTATAGATATACAGTATATATATATATATATATATTATGTGTATATATATATATATATATATATATATACACATAATAGATAAACCACTCTGAGGTGTGTGGTCATGCTCTGATATACGCACGGTCATGTGATGCTTTTCATCATATAAGATATCAACATTTTCCCTACCCATTTTATAAATATATATATATATATATATATATATATATATAAATATATATATGTTAAATGCAAAAAACTTAGTTAATGCATCAGTTAGGGTTATTCTACAGCGACAAAAGCAAGGAAATTTGACATTAGGGTTCCAACCCCTTGCACCCAACCCCCACCGTGCCCCCAACAACAGGCATCAGGGTGTGTGTTGGGATTGTCAACTCTAACTCTCACCCCATCCCATGTGCAAACAAGTTGAGGTTGTGCAGTGCAGAAGAATGGGGTGAGAGTTAGGGGCGACAACCCCAATGCACACCCCGATGCCTGTTGGTGGGGGCATGGTGGAGGTTGGGTGGAAAGGGTGGGAACCCTAATGTTGAATTTCTTCACTTTTGTTGCTGTAGAATAACCCTAACTGATGCATTAACAAAGTTTTTTGCATTTAATTTCCTTACTTTTTAAGAAAGACTAGAAAAGTAGAAAGTTGTGCAAGTTGGTAAACTTGTAAGTGTTGAGCCACATTATACAGCTAATGACTAAAAAGTACCTTGGCAACAGCACAACCAGCCACTAAACAAATGTTAATGTAGTAGAATAATAGAAAACGCCGTCCACAAAACGTAAACTGCACCACACAATATCTCTGCAAAAAATATATTGTCCAACATGTAAACACATCTATTAACATATACAGGACATGCCGTCAATACACTTCAAATTTCAAGTAAAAAGACCAAACCGAGTCCAAGATATGACATGTCAAAATTTTAAATTTTCATTCGTCAGAGTGGCACAGTTCCACACCTGTTGACATTTAACACACAAAACAACTGAAAATGACATCCATGACTCTAAGGTAAGGTATCCTATGAATTTCAATCCGCCACCGCAAGCAAAACGCTGTCCGCAGAACGTAAACTGTGCCACACCATATCTCCACCAAAAAAATATTTTCCGACGTGGAAACACTGAAATTTACATCCACAGGACACGCCGTCAACACCCACCAAATTTCAAGTGAAAAGACCAAACCATGCCCGAGATATAACATATTAACGTATGAGATTTTCATTCATCAGACTGGCACAGTTCCGCACCTATTGACATTTAACAAACATGACTGAAAACTACATCCATGACACTAAGGCTACGTATCCTATCAATTTCAAGCCACCACCACAAGCAAAACACTGTCCACAACACATAAAGTGCATCATGCAATATCTCGGAAAAACAAATTTTCTCCGGCACATCAACACCATAATTCACATCTACAGAACATACTCTAAACAACCTCCAAATTTCAAGTAAAAAGACCAAACCGTTTCCTAGATATTCAATATTAAAGATTGATAAAAATTCCCTATCCATTCCATTATAAAAAATCTGCCCATCATGTCCCTATCTCGCTATCAAAGATGGTGATCAAAGAATCTCATGATCAAAGAATTTGCAGGCTCATGATCAAAGAATTTGCGGGCTCATGATCAAAGAATAAAAAATGTTCAAATTAAAAACATTAACAGAATTGCAGCAAACCACTGCCATGGTTCGTCAGAACGAAGCCCCATGAGTAAAACCCACCCTCATTTGTCTTCCTAGCACACCCCTAGACAAAGAAAATAGATTTTTTAATCTGGCCATCTCATCCCTCGCTCGCGATGCATGATCGCGATCAAAGACTCTCGCGGTCAAAGAATTTGCAGGCTCGCAATCAAAGAAATTGTTCACTCTCAAACAAAGAGCGAGGGACGAGATGGCCAGATTTTTAAATAGATTTCTGTAGCCCAGGGGTGCCCTAGACTGTTATATGAGGGTGGATTTTGCTCAGGGGGCTTCGTTGTGCCCCATGTGAATAAAAACACATACATTTTCATTATCACTGGTAGTCTAGCGGCCCTCTCCCCCCGATCATGATAACATACATAAAGATCTGTGTTTCCCTGGTAGTCTAGTGGCCCCCCATGTGTGTTTGATAAATATCTCATTATTTTATCCCTGGTAGTCTAGTGGCCCCCATCATTTAAAAAATAAGCATTTGCTACTTCCTGGTAGTCCAGTGGCCCCAACCCCACACCCTGCTATGCCAGCCACCCAGCAGCCCCCACCCTTATCCAGCTGGCGACCATCACAGCCCACCTCTCACCTTCATGGCCAGCCGACTATGGATATTACGAGCGCTAATTCAAACAGGTGCTCAGAAATAGCCCCCTGACCAAAACCCACCCTCATATAACTGTGTAGGGCACCCCTGGGCTACAGAAAACAAATGAAAAATCTGGCCATCTTGTCCCTCGCTCGTGATGCACGATCGCAATCAAAGAATCTCGCGATCAAAGATTTTGCAGGCTCGCGATCAAAGATCATTAGTGAGCCGTGAACGAAGATTACAAAAGCTCAAAACTCTATTTTTGGACCAATCTGGAGAAAACCAAAGCCATGGCTCGATAGATTGGGGTCCCCTGAGTAAACCCCATCCAAGTTTTACTTCAGAAGTGACCCCTGAGCTGAGATATTTGTGTTTTTCTGTTCGAAAAACTGAAAACAAGATGGCAGACTTCGCGATCAAAGAATTTGTAAAATCCTCAGGGATAAAGATTCTTGAACCGCGAGGTTGCAAATTCTTTGATCGCCAGGTGGGACCAGATGGCCAGAACCCCATTCTTTGTTTGCAAAACATACATATAAATTTTCCCATTGACTTATAATGGGAACTTAAAAGTAGCATAACTTTTGAATGCCTTAATATTTTTTCACCAAATGAAAAGCGGCATGTTCAGCCACCAAAGCTCTTTCAAACAAGCCATCTCACAGAGCAGCAGCATGTTACACAACGGCCATGAAGGGCCACATCCAAAATCCCCAAAGCTGCCTCCAAAAATGGATAATCTTTCATTTTTCAGCGTTCTCGTACGCAAACACCGTAAGTCCGACTGAAATGCAATTTAGCAAATCAAGAGATCTATCATGCCCCACTATACATTCTAAATTTCAGCCACATCTGTTGAACGGGTCCAAAGTTATTAACGCCCAAACATTTGACTTTAGTATGTAAGTGACCGCTGAACCCTAACTAGTGGCGCCACTATAATATATATAAAGGGATTAACCTACAACAGGGTATGGGTTTACTGAGAATTAATCCATGCCTGGGGGGGGCTGGAATCATGAGGCAAAGCCGAGTCGATCAAGACTACAGAGATTCAGGGGACTCAAAACAAGGCTGAGGCCCTATGGATCACTATAGGAGCTGGTAGCAAGGCCCCATCAAGGTGGGGGTGATATATAGACCCCCATCCCAGGAGGTGGAAAAGGACAAGAAACTGTTGGAGACCTTCCAAAAGATGCTGGACAAGGGAGAGCTGCTGCTGGTGGGTGATTTCAACTTACAGGATGTGGACTGGGTCTCATTCACTGCATCCTCAGATAGGAACAAGGAATTCCTCGTGGCACTGCAGGCAGCAGGATTAACTCAATTTGTGAAAACACCAACAAGAGAAGGGGCAATCCTTGACCTGTTACTCTCAAATAATACCAGGGTATCGGGCGTAGAAGTGGGTAGCCATCTAGGCTCAGGTGACCACAGGATGGTTTGGTTCACTGTAAACAGAACTGAAGACACAAGTCACTCAAAGCTGAAAGTCCCTGACTTCAGGAAAGCAGACTTCCCCAAAATGAAAAAGGGTATAAAAGATATTCTCAACAGTAAAGGAAAAGGAGGGGTAGAGCAATGCTGGTGGGGAACTGAAGGAAGCAGTAATCACAGTAACATCTCACTGTACTAAGCAGGTTAGTACAACCAAAGGGAAACCAACCAGAAGAGAAGAGCCTTCAGGAATTATAAGGAGTCCAAAATCGAAAAGGACATGGAAACATATAAAGAAAAATTAAAAGAAGCCCAGAAAGCAGTTAGGATTGCCAAGGCCCAGACTGAAGAAAAGACAGTGAAGGGAGGGAAACACAGTGACAAAACCTTCTATAGGTATATCAGGGAGAAGGGGAAGAGCAAAGGGGGACTTGTCAGGTTAGCAAAACAGGAGGATCAGCACACGGAGGATGATTTGGAAAAAGTAGAGGTTCTGAATGACTATTGTTGCTCAGTTTTCACGTAGGAAGAAAGCGGTAATCGACCAACCTTGAGGAGTAAGGAGCACCATGTAGGGATAGAAGACACAAGACCCTTCACGGAACAAAGGGTCCTGGAGGAAATCAAAAAAATAAAGGTGGAAAAAAGTAATGGGTCTGGATGGAATACTTAAGGAGCTTGAGGAAGCACTGTCCACCCACCTGGCAAAATTATTCAACAAATCCCTGGAGAGCGGGAGGTCCCTGAAGATTGGAAAAGGGCCACAGTGGTACCCCTCCATAAGAGTGGAAGACAAGAGGAAGTAGCAAACTATTGACCAGTCAGCCTCACCTCAGTAGTAGGGAAACTGATGGAGTCCCTTCTGAAGTAAAGGTTAGTAGCATTCTTAGAGAAGAAGGATCAACTAGACCCAAAACAACATGATTTCACAGCTGGGAGGTCCTGCCAGACAAACCTGATTGAATTTTTTGATTGGGTAACTAAAACAGTAGACCAGGGTGGAGCGGTCAATGTGGTGTACCTGGACCTCAGCAAAGCCTTTGACTACTAAGAATCATACTAAGAAGAAGTAAGGAGCAAAAGGTCATTAGACCCATCAATCTCCTGGACTACATGTAGTACGAGACACTTTTATTTGACATCAAGTACCTATCAGGCCTGTTTTTAAATGAATTTTTGTGAACTTATAACTTCTAGGGGTAAGCTATTCCATGGTCTAACTACTCTTTATGAAAAATAAGTGGTTCTTTTTGAGTTCTGAATTTGCTCCTTGCTAATTGAAGTTGGTGTCCTTTCGTATTAACATTTAGTTGCTTGAAATCTAATCCACAATCAATTGATAAGCTGCTGCCATTAATAATATCCCAAGTAAATAATAGGTCCCCTCTGAGTCATCTCAGTTCTAAGGACATTAGATTTCATTTGAGAAGCCTCTTCTCATAGGCGAGAGATTTATCGGGAATAACTGATTTGGTGAGTCTTCTTTGTATTTTCTCGATCCTATCAATATCCTTACACATATAAGGTGACCATAATTAGGATACTCTGTCCCTCATAGGAGACTGATCAATAAGCTAGAGCACACAGGCATTTGTCATAAAATAGTTAACTGGATAACAAATTGGTTGGATGGGAAGACCCAGAGGGTTATGGCAAATGGCACACTGTCAAAAGAGGAAAGAGTGAACAGCAGTGTACTGCAGGGTTTGGTTCTGGGGCTAGTTCTCTTCAATATATTCATCAGTGACATCGCTGATGGACTGGAGGGGAAGGTGTGCCTGTTTGAGGACAACATAAAGCTTTGCAGCAGGGTGGACATGCCAGGAGGGCTTCCGAAGCAGGAAGCTGATCTAAAGAAATTGGAAGAATGGTCAGCAAGCTGGCAGTTGAAATTTAATGCAAACAAATGCAAGGTGCACCTGGGAAGGCACAACCCAGCATGGAATTACTACCTGGGAGATGAGCAACTGACTGTGACAAAGCGGGAACGTGATCTCGGGGTAATCATCTCAGGAAAATCTGAAAGTTAGCAAACAACGTGAAAAGGAAACACTGAAGGCTAGCGGCATCCTGGGATGCATGGGGAGGGGCAACACTAGCAGAAAGCAGGAGGTGATTATGCCACTGTACAGGTCCCTGGTGAGGCCCCACCTGGAGTACTGCATCCAGTTCTGGAAGTTACACCTCAGAAAAGATATCGACAGACTGGAGACTGTGCAGAGGAGGGCAATGAAGATGGTGCAGAGGATGCACCGTGAGCCTTCTGAGGATAGACTGCAGAAGCTTAGCTTGTACTCCCTGGAACAGAGAAGGGATAGGGGAGACATGATAGAGACTTTCAATTTCCTCAGGGGCACCAACAAGGTACAGGCAAACAACCTATTCAAAGTCAACAAATGTAACCGGACTAGAGGGCATGACATGTGGCTGGAGGGGGGGCAGTTCAAGAGTAACACTGGTAAGTTTTTCTTCACTGAAAGGGTGGTGGATCTATGGAACAGCCTCCCCCCAGGGATGGTAGAAGCAAAGTCGGTCAGAGCTTTTAAGCTAGCTTGGGATAGGCAATGTGGAAACCTCATAACTACAACGAGATAGGAAGTTTTTAAAAACTGGGCAGACTAGATGGATCTCTTGGTCCCCATCTGTCATCACATTCTATGTTTCTAAATGATTCCCTGCAGGCCACCTTGTTTATTCCTTTCAAGAACATGAAGGTCTCTGTCATATCCCTCCCTCATGGTCTCCAATGAGTATGTGTTCAGTGTCTTGAGGTGCTCCTCATAAAGACATGCTCTCTTGGCCCTGAAACATCTTTGTCACCCTTCACTGCACCATCTTCAGCCTGTCCTTATCTTTCCTGAGGTGAGGACTCCAGAACTGGGCACAGTACTCCAGGTGAGGCCTCTCCAAAGATCTACAAAGAGGGTGGAATTACCTCTTTCCTTCTGCTGTCCATACCCCTCCTGATATACCCAAGCATCCTTCACTGTGAAGTCAAAACATCAGTAAGTGACATAATGCAGCTAACTGTGCACAGGCAGCATGGAAGCTTATCTGAATGGTGTTAACATTCATAAATGCTAATGGGTTCTCGCAGCATTAAGAGTTCAGGGGGACTACATCAAACTCTGTTTCTTTGACGACATTTATATGTGGATGTGGGTTCCATGAAGGCACACAAGCAAAACAAAGAGTTTGTTGTAGAGTCTTGTTTATCTGTTGCCGAGCAGTACACTCTTCAGCATCCACTCCTGGTTCTACATGTGGTATGCCTATGTTTCTTAAATAAAGATGAAATGGCGATTTTAATTATTTTTTGAAGCCTCTGCAATATTTAATATATGAAGTGCTAACCCACTGGTAACCACCACCATGCAATTTAATTTGCTTTTCCACACCCCAGTGTCCTGTTTGCCTTACTATAGACCTTGTTGCAATGACTTGCTTGTTTGAGGGTGTCACTGATAATAACTCTTAGAACCTGTTCTTTAGCCATACAGCTGAGTTTTACCCCACACACCCAGTACTCAATCTTGGGGTTCTTGTTCTCTAGGTGCATCACCTTGCACCATTTGGTGTTAAATTTCAATTGCGAATCTTAGACCAGGTCTCTAGCCTTTGCAGGTCACACAGCATTTTCCTGATTCCCTAATTACTGTCCAACCTCCCATAGAGTTTTATGTCATCTGCAAAGAGACGCAGCCTGCCCCTCATTCCCTCTCCAGTGTCACGGATAAACATACTGAAGGGGACCAGGCCCAGGAGAGATCCCTGTGGTACCCCCGCTCATGACCTCCCTCTCTACTTACCTGACCTCATTTACCACAACCCTCTGCTGCCTACCCTTCAACCAGTTACCTACCCATCTTACTATGTCCCTAGCCACACCCATATCCTCCATCTTCCTCAGCAACTGTCTTTGAGGTACCTATTCAAAAGCCTTGCTGAAATCGAAGTAGAGTAAATCCATGGTGTGGCTCCTATCCAGTGCCCTCATCACCCAGTCAAAGAAGACTATCAGGTTAGTTTGACAAGACCACCCTGCCACAAACCCACACTGTTTACTATCCTGGGGATAACTGCTCTTTAGGTAGTCTGCAAGGTCCTCTTTGACCATTGACTCCATCAGCTTCCCAAAAACTGAGGTAAGACTGACAAGTTTGTAGTTCCCTGCCTCTTCCTTGCCCTCTATGTAGATCAAAACTACATCCTCCACCTTCCAGTCCATCAGTACTACCCCATACGTAATGAGCTATTGAGCAGCCTTACCAGGGATTCAGCTAGTTCTGCTTCCAGTTCTCTGCACATGCATCATCCAGTCCCAGGGCATTATCTGTCTTTAGGGCAGTTAGCCCTTTCACTTGTAAATACTGGCTGCCTGATCTCTGGGATCCCTCTGATGTCACTCTCTGGCAAAGACCTGCCAACTCTCCTAGTGAAGACAGAGCAAAAGTAATAATTTAGGATGGCAGACTTTTTCCCATCCTTCTCTATCACTCTATCCCTATCTGATAGCCTAACAATTCCCCTTCCTTTCTTCTTTTTTCTCTAATATACTGGAAAAAAGTTTTTTCCCCTGTCCTTGATCACCTCTGCAATATGCAGCTCTGAGCCTGCTTTTACCTCCCTAAACACCCTCTTTGCCTCCTTATTTCTTAGTAAATGTTCTCCTTATTCTTCATCCCCTTGCTTTTCTTTGTACCTGTAGAAGGCCTTTTACATGATGCATGGATTGCATCACAAGTCCTATGAGGACAGGTTGAAGGCACTGAACATGTACTCCCTGGAGGAGAGGAGGGAGAGAGGGGATATGATAGAGACATACAAGTATCTTACAGGGAGGAACAGGGTGCAGGAATGCACTATTTTAAGCGAAAAGATGTTCCAGGACTAGAGGGCATGGGATGAAGTTGGAGGGAGGGCGATTCAGAGGAAACGTGAGGAAGAATTTCTTACAGAACGGTGGTGGACAAGTGGAACACCCTGCCAGAGGAAGTGGTGGGGGCTGAAACAATCACGGGATTTAAGAATGCATGGGATAGACATAAAAGAATTCTGGAGGTCAGGGGTAAGGGGCAACAGACTTCCTGGAAAACATAAACTGAACTTACAAACTTAAATGGGCAGACTGGGTGGGCCATAGGCCCTTATCTGCCGACACTGTCTATGTATCTATGTATCTATGTATGTACTTGAACCTCACCGTATCCCTGACCTTAGCAGAGAACTATAATGGTCTCTTCAACTTGATCCTTTTGGTTACAATTCTTATGCATAACTTAGATGCCTCGAGAATAGCCCCCTCTATTGCCCCCAATCTCTGCTCCACTCTTCCCATACTGTCAACCCAAACTAATTTGTCCTGGGCCAACTTCCTCAACCTATTGAAGTCGGCTCTTCTGAAATCAAGGACCTCAGCTATTGATTGAGTTTCCTTTCCCAAGGGTCAGTTTGAACCAAATGGAGTTGTGGTTGCTGTTTCTCAATGGCTCGCCAACTCTCACAGCTCCTACCACCTCTGACTTGGTGAGCACCACATCAAGAATGGCCTCCTGCCTAGTGGGTTCCTTAAATAGCTGTACCAACAGACAGTCTTGGAATGTGTCCAGCAAGGCTTGACATCTGGTGCTGCAGGCCACTGGAACATCTCAATTGAAATACAGTAAGTTCAGATCCCCTACTACCACTGCTTCCCTCTTTGCCTCTCCCCTTTCTAGTTCTGATCCATGACACCAGTTTGACAGAAAATCTATTGACTGCCATCACAGCAATGACAGTATGTTGACCGCAATTGTGGTCGTCATTGTGCCGTCTGAAAAGCAATGTGTTTATTGCGGGGGGGGCTCTGCCCCCCACACCACATATTTTATTATAATCAACTCTGAGCTAGATCCGATTTAGGGAGGGGGTGCATGACCCTGGGGAAGCTGTGCCAGGGTCCTGAGCAGACTTTTCAGCGATCCGTCGTTGTTGTCACCATCAAAGACATAGCTGTAAAGTTTTTGCTGCAGTGTCAGCATACATTCTAGTTCTTCCCTGAGCGCTCTGTCCCTCTCCTCCCTTCCCCTTGGCCTGGTTGTCAGTAGATCACCCCCAAGTGTAGTTTCTTCCCTGAGTCCACCACGAGTTGCACCTACAGTGACTCCTTCTCCTCCATATTACCCCAAGCAACCATCTTCCACAACCTCAGTGCCATTCTTGATATAAAGGGCTATGTCTCCCCCTCTACCTTTTCCTTTATCCCTCCTGAACTTTGACAGTCAAGTCCCAATCATTATTTCCTGAGGCCCAAGTTTCTGTGATGGCCACAAGGTCCATCTGTGTCTGCCATCATTGTCTGGAGCCCACTGATTTTGCTACCCTATCTCCTGGTATTAGGGCAAACCTCCTTCCATCTAACACCTGAACCCTTTTTTCTATCTCTGTCTTTCTTGCATTTTGCTTCCCTGGTCCTCTTAGTTTCTTGTTTTCGTGGTGGTTTCACACTTTGTGTCCTCCCCCATTGTTCTTTCCCCTGGCACAGTTTGGTCACTATTTCTACCCACTGTGTTGCTACAAGCACCCAGATATGGGGGAGTACTTGCTAGGTTCCCCATTCTCCCACCTATTACCATGGTTTCCCACATCCCAGTCTCCACTGCAGTCAGCTTAATAGTCTGATATAGACATCAAATGTATGCCCCAGCGCACTGGCTCTTTGTCTTGTCAGGTGGAATCTGTCACCCTTGAACAGCCTCCTGTCCCAGAAGTCCTTCCAGTCCCCCACAAAATAATACCTCATCTCCTGACACCATCCCTTAAGCTATACATTAAATGACTACCTCATCCTTCCTTATTCTACTCTTCTTCCCATCCCTGCCCCACACAGGGAGGACCTCAGAAATGGCATGGAGGCTGAGTGAGCCAACAATCTGCCCACAGCCTGTGAAAGTTCCACTTCACTATCTTCACCTACTGGTTCACCAGGCCATTGTTTGTTTGTTTGTTTTGTTTGTTTAAACTGGAAAGACCATGGACTGAAGACCCATTTTCATGGGTGACCAGTATGCATCCAAAAATATATACAGATAGGTAATAAATACATCACAAAATACAATATTCAAAATGTCATCCACATATAAACCAATAACTATTAGCCAGAACATTTACATGTGCTCTCAGCTAATAAATAAAGTCTCAACGTCAGACTAAAAGTCTGTACGGAAACTTCTAAGCAATCAAAGGTAGACAGGATTGCATTAAAGAAGGATGGGAGAGTATAGGCCAACGTTTTTTGACCAGCTGATGTTTTCATTCTTGGGGTGACAAAATAATGACAAAGAGACAAGTGGGTAAGAAGTGGGCTGATGTGTTTCTTAAAACTACAGATTAACATGGTGGGTACCTTGTTGAAAGTTACTTTTTATGCCAATATTCCAAGTTGAAATTTATATCAGGACTCAAGAGGGAGCCAACCTGCCTGCCTTAGCAGGTCACAGTGGTGAGTCTTGGATGGCAGCTGTGTGGTGAACCTTGCTATCTGGTTTAAAATAACTCTGAACTTTGATAGTAACCCCTCCCCAGTAGAGTAGTAAAATAACAGACCGTAGTCTATGTCAGGTAGAAGAAAACTTTGGGCCAAAAGCATCCTAGTTGATGGGATTAGTAAGGGATTCAATTTGTAAAGGGCACCCAGTCTTGTATGGGCTATTTTGACCATATTGGTAATATGAGGTTCATAAGTCATACTCCTATCAATGATAAGGCCAAGATATTTGAAATACTTAACCTATTCTAATTCCACCCCAGATACAGTATGCAATGAAAGGATAAAATCCTCATTCAATCTTTTTCTATGGTTAGAGAAAACCATTGATGTAGTTTTCTTTTCATTCAAAACTAGTTTATTTTTTCTAAACCAGTTTTGAACCTCCAAAAATCATAAGCCAAATTGCCGTGGACAGTTTTGAAGTCAGGTCCACTCATGAGGATCACTGCGACACCTGCGTATAAATTATTTGTGATTTAGTGCAAACAGAGGGTAAAGTATTTAGGAAAAGGCTAAACAAAAGAGGGCCCGAAATAGAACCCAGAGGGACATCCTGTGATACAGACGCAAAAGACCAGTGGCCACTGATTTTTGTAGATTGTGTACAGTCATTCAGGTAACTCCCATACCACCCAACAACATCTCGGGACATATCAAGATTTGCAAGAGTTGACAGTAATAGGCCATGATTAACCAAATCATTTGGGCCCAGATGTACCAGCACCCCCATCCCCCCCCCCTCTCCATCATCCTCCCTGTCCTGTCTAAATTCCAGATGGACAATGCACCAGGAAGGCACCTGACCACCACCTCCCATCCAACCCCCCACTTCCACCATGTTCTCCACACCTCTAATCACCAAGTCCCCGACCACTAAGACTCTCCTGGTAGACTTGTTCCTGTCCATCCCCTTGGGTACAATCACATTGTCCTGCCCTTTTCCTCCAACTGACTTAGAGTCCCCCCCTAGTGCAGTCAAGTACCTACGCCTCCTCTAGCGATGCAAAGCTAGTTTACCATCTGTGTGGTGTTGAGCTTGACAATCTCCCTGTGGCTAACCCTGCCTCCCTTCCCCCTCCACACAACTCTCCACCCACCACGCTCTACCCCCTTGACCAGTGGGCCTCTAGGGAAGTGGGGTAAGGGTGGGCTTCAGCAGAGCTGATGCACAGCTGAGATATTTCTTCTCTTTCTGCCACCAGCTGAGCATGGAGCTCCATTGAGGTGATGCAGATGGGGCAGTGCCCCCACCTCCAGAGCATATCCCTAGACAAGAGCACCCCACAGCCGCCATAGCTGACTGCCTCCCCTCTGCACCCCATCCCTATACTGAACCTATAAATAAGACTATAACTAGCTGATTAGGATATGTATCTATCAATTACGCAGTTTACAACCTTAGACAGGCAACGGATCTATAACAAGAACGCAGCAACATTTAGCACATCTGCACAAAACAGATGACTTAATTAAACATGTAATTCTCACCCAATATAGGGTGTAGCTGTAAACACCAACCTTAACAAAGAACAGACAAGCAATGTGAGTAGCAGTTCTCACCCAGATATGGTGTAGCAACAAGCAACAATCTTAGCACAAAACAGACTATAAAATTAAACTAGTAGTACTTACCCAGGTAGGGTGTAGCATCAAGTAACACACTTAGCAAAGAACAGATGACTCATTTTGCTAGTAGTGCTCACCCAGATAGGGTGTTGCTAGGACTCAATATAGTCAGGCTCAAACAGACATGCCAGTGCACTTTACATATACAATTTTATCTGAGTGTTGAAACAGAGTTCCTAGCTACTAGCAGCCTCTTCTGTCTGTCTGACTGTTCCTGGAAGAATCTCCTGACGTCCTTTACACTGTGGTCCTTAGCGCTCTGGACCACTAGGAAGCAAGGGATTGAAAGATGGACAAAATCCCACCTCTCTGGTGTACTGATTGGCTGCAGAAACATTCTGAAAGCAAGCAACAGAAGTGGCCATACCATATTTAGTGTTGCCATGCACAGCACCAGGAAGTGCTTTACCATACATTTTATGTATTTTTATGTATTTATTTACAATGTTTATTTTATTTTATTTATTTATTTTTTGATAACCGGGTAGGTGCACTAGACACAGACGTGACTATTTTCAGGCATGACCCTGGGAGGTCACAACACAGAGAGATACAAGTACATGGCATACAGTATCAAGAAATATACAATACATCACATATCAAAAGTGAAACGAGATTAAGACAATAGTGGGACCAAGGCACGTAGGATGTATTATACAGATAGAAGGTAAGTGCCCATGAGTAACAGTAATAGTAATATCACATTTAAAGTGCAGAATTGTCACAGGGTATCATAGCGGTGTAATAGTATCATACAATTAGCTGACAGAAAAAAAAAACAGTTTTATTTTTGGAGAGGTTAGGGAGAAAGGTAAGCGAGAGAGGGGAGGAGAGAGGGAAAGGGATGGGAAGAGGGGGTAGGATAGAAATTGTAGTGGAAAAACAAAGAGGGGCAGGGTGCCAGCTCACATCACAGAAGACGGAGGGGAAGCTACTGGGCAGCACAAGCAGAGAGAGTCAAGATCTATGGAAGGTTGAAACAGGTACATCGGGCACATGCAGCAAAGAGGGCGCGGTGCCTCTTCTTAAATGAAGCATGACTAGGGGCCAGGCGTACATCTAGGGGAAGAGCATTTCTATATGTGGGTGCTATGTGAGATAAACCTAATTTCCCTTTGATAGTTCTACATCTGGGAATGCTAAGCAAGGAAAGGTTTGAAGATTGTAGGCCATAGGAGATGGGCTGGTGGGTCAGCATGGAGGCAAGGTAGGTAGGCATACTGGACTGCAGTATTCTGTCCAGAAGGTTCCCAAAAGAGAGGAGCCGGTGCACAATAGGGGAGGGCCAATTTAGGTCTGAATACATTAGGCAGTGATGTCTTAACCTGGAGGATGCAGAGGCATAACGGCATATATTGTTATAAGTTGTGTCCCACCTCTGAAGAGTAGTCTTAGACGCATTAGCAGAGATTATGGATCCATAGTAGGATTTCTCTAGAAATGGCCAACCTTGCCGAAGGGGTTAGATTACAACTTGTTTCGTAGACTAAGCCCAATTTGGCATTTACAGCCTTACATGTTGTGGTTATATGGGTGTCGTAAGTGAGGGATTCATCAAGCCAGACATCCAGGTATTTAAAGGAAGTTACCATCTCCAGTGGGGAACCATCAGCCCAGGAGACCCGGAAAAATTCTCTGCTCTGTTTTAGTTTAATGGAAGACCCAAAGAGCATAGCATGTGTCTTGCCGGCATTGAGAACGAGCTTATTTCTGGTGATCTAGGACTGAATATTTAGTAGGTCCATAGAGAGCTTATGGTTAATAGACTGAACATTGTTTGAGCTAGTGTAAAGAACAAGGTCATCGGCATATAGCAATGATGAACAGGAGGCTATGTTGTGTGTTATATTATTAATGACGATTGAGAAGAGAAGAGGGGTCCAAGGATAGATCCCTGCGGTACCCCAACATTGATGACTGCTTTTTCGGCGATGGCCGAGTTGAATTTTACTGTTTGAGTTCTGTTCGATAGGTAGCTATGGAACCAGGTTACAACTCCAGTCGAGCAACCCAGGGTTTGGAGATTTGCAAGCAGAAGAGGGTGGTTAACAAGATCGAAAACTTTTGTCAAATCGATAAATACTGCACCAGTTTGAAGACCCTGATCCATGGCCTGAAGAACATCATTTGTTAGCTGTAATAAAGCAGTTTGAGTACTGTGGCCTTTTCTGAAGCCATGCTGGTTTGTGTGCAGGAGGTTATACTTGGAGAGGTGTTCAGAGATCTGTGCAGTGACAAGCTTTTCAAGGACTTTAGTTAACACTGACAGTATAGCTATTGGCCTATAGTTAGCTATATCTTTTTTATCACCTTTTTTAAAAACCAGCATGACTCTGGCTTATTTCCATATATCGGGCACCACTCCTTCACGCAGGGACAAATTGAGTATTCTGGATAGCGGTCCTGCAATGAACGGGGACACTAGCTTTAGGAATTTAGGTTCAAGGCAGTCAGACCCAGCAGCAGTACTGTCTGATATAGAATTGAGATGTTTGAGGATATCCTTCTTTGAGATAGCTTTAAAGTAGAATGAAGGCGTTGTTTTCGTGCTCTCCCAGGTGGGGGATCCAGAGAGTAAGTTATCAGGAGAGAGAGAGCAGTGGTATATCCCGAGAGGTCAGAGAAGTGAGTATTAAATGCATTGGCAATTGTGCTTGAGCCATTAGAGTGAACTCCTTTCAGTATCATGTCACTATTGAGGTGAGTTTGGAACCGAGGAAAGTTTTGATACGAGACCAAAATTTCTTAGGGTCACCAGCCGCATCCATCAGAAGGCCCTTACAGTATTGGCTTTTTGCATGTCTAATTTGTGTTTTGCACTTTGATCGCTGTTCTCTGTAGGTGTTAAAGTCCGCTTTGAGACCAGAGATTTTAAACTTTCTCCAGCATTTGCCCTGATTTTTGGAGTGATGCAAGGAGGTCTTTATGCAGCCATCTGGTTTGTTTACCACTTACTCACCGAGTGATGACCGGAGTATGTTTTTTTTGAAGGGGCACAAATTTACTCAGGAAGGCATGGAGGGCGGCATCCATGTTTGGTGATAGGTAGACAGGGGACCAGTCAGTGTGAGACACATCATATAGAAAATGAGCCTGGTTTAAGCTGGCATAATTCCTGAAGCATATAGAGTGTTGAGGGGATGTAGAGATTTTACATGGACTCCATATACAGAAAATGAGGGGAATGATGGTGTCCAATAGCATACCTGTTCCTGCAATTCTATCCAAGCAATTTGTTAAGACCCAATCAATAAGGGTGCTGGAATCAACAGTAACAGACACTCTTGTAGGATGAGTAATGATTTGGTATAAGTTGTAGCTCTGCACCAGGGATTGTAGAGTATCTTGGGATATGCTAAGCCAGTTTAAATTTAAGTCTCCAAGAATGACAAGTTCATTCTTCCCGACATATGCAGCCGTATGATCCAGTAACTCCACTAGGCCATTTAGACCACTGTTGGGGGAGTTATAGGCACAGACAATGTGACGTTTCTTAGTTCCTAGTCGGAGTATAGCATGGATGTATTCGGACAAGGAGTTTCACTTGTCAGTTATCACAAGGCACACTAAGCCGTAGTAGCTTGTTTCCAGGTATGTCCTGCGGGGTGGGTGACATGAACCTGTTTTACTGATGGGGAAATGTTGGCCATGGCTCCCTTGCTCTTGGAAGGGGTTGCTGTTGGCCCTTTTTTCCTAGATGGAGGACACCGATGAAGTGGAGGAGGTTGGAGAGCAGCAACAGACTAAATATTTGTGGCTATGCAAGTGGACAAGCTCTGTTCTTCAGTTTTGACTGATTTGAAAGCTACACCTGAGGTGCTGGTGAAAATGGTGGATACAGTAATGGTAACTGTAGAGGCTGATAATGGACTTACTGATGAAGCTGATATTCGAGCAGCAGAGTTGCAGCTGGACTCAGAATTGTCACTGCACAAAAACATCTTTTACGTATGTTGACTGAAGATGAAGATTGATACTCAAAGAGAAAGGTTATTTTAAAAAAAATAGATTGGTGGCAGTGGTACACGGTAATCGCCTGATAAGCCTGTTGAAGTTTGGAACAGAGGATGACAGCCCTGGCTGATGCATTGCTTTTCAGTTGGAAGACAAGGTTCGGAGCGGCAGAGTTAGTGGTGAGCCGCTGACAGCTTGTAGAAGATTGACGGCTGCATTTGGGATCAATGACACTGCTTTCCCTGAGGGTACTTGGTCTCCTGACAGGGCTTTGTTAGGAGTAGGACAGAAATGGAATATAAGTGGGGTTTGAATCCCAGACACTGAACTGGACACAACAGTTAGTCAGGACAATGTGGCAAAAATGAAAACGATGCCGACTAATACAGCTGTCCCAGAGTCCTGGGGTGCCATTGCTTTGCAGGTTAGTGCCACTACCCAGGAACTGTCTCCTGCAGAAAATACTGGTGAGGCTTAGGCTCTGAAATTCACTGATAATACAGGTATGACTAAAAAGGAGGGGGGCCAGAGGATACAGGGGTGCTACAAACTGACTCTGTCATTTATTCCTTGGTACAGTTAACAGAGGCTGAGGATTGATCTGGGGCTGAGGATATTTCCCTTCTCAGTGGCGAAGACATTAGGTCTGCTGTGTCTAAGATCTTTGTGGGAAGGATGTTTTCAGTTGAGGAGAATGTGGTGGATGTTCCCCACGGCAATGATCTGGGAGGGGGCACCCTCTGTGAGTCTGGGTTCTACAGAAGCTTTGCAGGAAGAGGGCAATTCGGAACCAAGAGAGGGACAAGCAGGAAACCAGAGCAAGCAGTCGGATATAGAGGAAGGCCCTTTGGATTCTTACAGACCTAATATGAGGCTGAGTTTTGTTGATTTGTTTCAGGACAAAACTGAGCATGCACTCTGCAGGAACATGGTGCAAATGAAGTATCAAGGGGGACTGGAGATACATCCTGATAGGTGTATGTTGGTTGACAATTACTGAAGGACTCCATTATTTTTTTCTCCTTGAAGTTATAAGTACTGGGAGGATACATGTGATGTCAGTTTCAGAACTCCACAAACCTTTGAAAGATTTTGGGCTTACTATCGGCTTTGAAGTTTTCCCCTTTATGGGAGCCTTTTACTGCGATACCACTGGCAAAACCTTTAACAAAGATTATCATCATTCTTGTCCAGAATGACGGGGTCCATATTAACAACATGCATTACATACTGAGAATATAGGGACAAGGGGGTTGGAAATTTAAAATAAAATTGAGGGCTTGGGACAGACATAAAGGGCTGATGAAGGGATGGGAAGGAAAATCACAGCAAGCCTAGCTAGGCAAAAGTGCAGACTGTGTGGGCCTAGTGATCCTTTTCTGACATCACTATCCTATGTTCCTATGTGGTGGAGCTTGCAAGTTCTGACACAGTCGAAGGATTTTTCCTGACTTTGGATTTAGAAACAGTTCTTTGATAAAGTTTCTCATGTCTCAGGTTTCTGGTTTTCCACTTTGTCCCACTATGGGATTCCACACAGTTTCATTCAATGGATGCAGTTACTATAGTCTGAATCAAAAGTTTTTCCTTTCATTACTGGTGTTTTGGGGAAAGCAGGTCCTATTAAAGTAGGAGTGAGGCAGGGCTGCCCACCAAGCCCTTTGCTTTATGTTTTCACATTGGATCCTTTCTTTATTTTTTTTATTTTATTTTAGTCTTTGGTAACCAGGTAAGGCCCACTAGGCACAAGTGCCTGTTTTCAGGAAGGAGCACTGGGCAGTTAAGTGACTTGCTCAGAGTCACACAGTATGCAAGTGGAGGCTGTGAGAATCAAACTCAGGTCTGGTCTGCTGGATGTATCAAGCTAGTTCACACCTCGTTTCTTTAACCTCTAGGCTTAAAAAGCATCATTCAGAATCCAGAGATTGCAGGCATCTCATTGCCGTTGTCATCTGCACAGGTTAAAGTTACAGCATATGCAGAGGATGTCTGTTTACTCATATTAGATATTTTATCTGGACAAGAGACTTTTGCAGCATTTTGGAAATTTTTTGCAGTTTCAGGTGCAAATTTGAATATCACGAAAAGTTCTGTTTTTTGTTTGGGAGCATTACTACAGGAGATTGATGATATTGATGGAATTCAGTTGTCTGAGGTGCCAGTTAAGGTTTTGGGTGTTAACTCTGGAGTGGCTGGCATGCCATTTCTGGGTGTTAACTTTGGGGCAGGTGACATGCCATGTTTAAACTGGGAGGGACAGATAGCCTTTTGTCTGAATGAGATTAATGTGTGGAAATCTTTGAGGTTTTCCAAACAGAAAAGAGTTCATGTGATAAAAAGATTTCTGCTTCCGGTTTTTACTTGTTTAAGTTATGTGTATCCTCCTCCCAGTTCTTTGAAGTACAGCTGGGCAGAAGCAGTGAACTCTGCTTTTGTGAAATTTTCATGAACTTTCATAAATTTCATGAAAGTTTCTGAACTTCTGACTTTAGCGAAGTTTAAATCTTTCAAAATTGTACTGCAGATTTTCAGGAAGTACTGAAATATTTATTGACGAACAGTGGAAAAATATTCATGAACTACAGAATTAAAGTTCCTTGACATGGCACAGAGGGTTGAGGTGCTGGACGCCACACTTGGAACCATGCCAGTGACCTGGGTTCGGGAATGGACTCGGGCACTGGGGGCTGGCAGGGGAAGGAGAGGATTGAGTGTCCACAGAACTGCTCTCCTCTCCTTGGGAGGGCTGGGGCAAGTATCCCCGCTCTGTAGTGGCCCCTAGTGGAGACCGGGGACACTGCACACAGTGGCGCAGGAGGGACGAAGAAAACCAGGGGAAAACAGCTTCGGCACCTGCTGGATGACGGCCGCCATCCTCTACATCGCCTGAACCTCCAGAAGCCTCCTCCTCCTCCACAGCAGCGCCCTCGGACCATGATGAAAAAAATAGCATGCTGGGTTTCTCACCACCTTCCCCAGTGCCTCCCCCCTCAGAGGAGAGGGACCTGCCCAGTGATGGGATACACCGGAACAACTGGGGGATCAGCTGCAATGTGTGGCAAGGGACAGAGAGCTCCAGAAGAGGATTACTGGGTCAGTGGAGTACTAGGCGACCTGAAGGAGAGGTGGATGCTAGAGTGTGGGGGAGGAGGTAAACACACAAATAAAAAGTTCCTTGACATTTGTTTCACTTTTGATTTATTCCACACTTCCCAATATAATTCTATGTTTTGTTTTCCGCAAGCTACTGTATTTAGGGTACTATTTGTGTTCCTATAAGTGGTACTGTAAATTTCAAATGTATGTAGTGATTCTAACCACCTTACCTCTAGAGTCATACTACTGGAATGGCAGTAACTCACCCTTTTTTTTGTTGTGTTTTCTGTCTTTTTGCGCTTTAATTTCTAGGTTCAAAATCAGTGGCTGTTGAATTCTGTGGAAGCCTATTTTATTTTAAATCCTTTATATTCCACAATCTGACAGAAGTGTGCAGTTTAGTTCAAGTCCACAGAAAACTGCCAAATTATTCCTCAAACTGTGTAGTTACCTGGTCAGTTCTTGTTTTCCACCATTTAAGCTACAATTTCTAGGATGTGCTGTTCAGTTCCATGGAAACAAAATATATTTTGCCTTTTGTATTTCGCCTTTCTACTTAGAAACAGAGAAACATAGAAGTTGTTGGCAGAAAATGACCTCCTGGCTCACATAGTCTGCCCTAACTTCCCTTCTTGCTTGCTACCGCAGACCCTACTTGATCTCCATCCTCCCCCCCCCCAGCCCTGTTGTGTCATTGCCCCTCATTATGCCACAGTAAGGCCTGTAATTCCACAGAAAACTATAAGGTTATTCCAAAAGGCATGTAGTCACATGTGTATTTCTTGCCACCATTCGTGCTTTCATTTCTGGATTCTATAGTTGAATTCTGCAACACCACGATTTTGCCTATTCCATGTCACTGTACTGAGCTTAATTCTGCAGTTAAGGTCTGTAATTCTGTAGAAAACTCCAAAATTATTTGTGAGCTCTGTAATCACATGGTATGCCAGATGGCCTCTAAGGGTTCTATCATGTGACAGCACATAGATTGTTGTTGCATATTTTTGTCAGTTGGAAAGTGATTGCAGAGAAAGAATGATCCGTGTTTTTTTTTGCTACACATTTTGAGGCATTTTGTCTCTGGAATTGCGGTTTTTTTATGTTTCCGTGCACACATGTGCAAGAAACATTATGTGGCAGCTTAGGAGAGAAGCGGATTATGGAGGTGCGGCACTGCGACAGCCAACGCCTGCACTGCATTTGTGGTGTTGGCACTGTTCACTCAATGCAGGCCCAGTGTCCTAATGACACTGGTTCTGCAGAAGTGCCACAAACTTGAAATGATTTGGCCGCTGCATGAGGGGCTGCCTCGTCATTGCAGCATCAGCCATTCTGCTGCAATGAGGGAGCAACCCATCATTGCAGGGCGGTACCTTACCTGGTGTAACATTTCCCTAAACATGGCGCCTCAGAGCCCCATGAAAGCTGACTGACAAGGGTTCCCAATCCCCCTGTCAGCATGCCCCTAACCCAGTTCATTTGCCGTCAGGGGAGCCCACTCCCCATTGGCATAATGTTCCCACCCACCATTTGTTGTCTTCCAAGGGTTGTGCCCAATCCCCCTCGGTTCTTGCCCCCCCAGTACTAGGTATGTGCTGATGGGGGTGCCCAATCCCCATCGGCTACAGCCCCTCCAAAACAAAGCACTAAGGTGGCACGCTGGGAGCCCACCCCAGCGTGCCAAAAGTCCCTGTAAATAAGAAAACCTTCAGACAATGTTATAAATATTTTTTTAAACCTGTAAAGTAGAAAACAGTCCCTTGTTGAGTCTCTCCTAACCCACGCCCACCCACTGCGCACCCCACCTTCCCACACTCCCTCTTCACCCCATACTTACCTCTGGAGTCCAGCGTAATGCTCTTTGGTGGACAGGGAACAAATCCGCACTCTTCAAACTGACCGTGAACTGAAGAAATACTGGTAAGCTGTATAATGGCATAAATGTTTTTTTTTTTTTCAACTTATGTGGCTATCTCTGGCATTTTTGGAACTTTTGGCACCAAATTTTCAACATGGGGTTACTGGGACCCCTCCTTATGGATTCAATCACTGACATGGCATTATTCAGTCCTGAAAGGTGATTTCTTTGTCACTGCATGGATTCACCTTTCGGGACCGATTAATGAAATGACAGTGTCACTGTTCATGAGGTGGGCTCTCAAAAAGCCTATGTTGCAAATTTGGTGAAAAAATAAAAAAATGGCTGTTTTCCGAGAGTGCATTGCGCAGTTTCCATGCACACTCGTAACTTCACGAATTTGTAATATTTTCACTCCAGATTTTCAACATTGCCATTTTTCCACACCTTCTTATGAACAGTGCAGCTGTCATTTTACACATCCTGGCCGAAATGTGTTTTCACACTTCTGGTTCAGAATAGCGCAGTTGTTGTGGGAAATAAGTGTTTGGGATAGTTTAAGAAAATCACAGTGACGCTGTTCATGAGAAGAGGTCCTAAAATGCCTATGTTGAAAATTTGTTGATGAAAGTCCATAAAATTGTGTTACGAGTGTGCGTTGCGCAGTTTCCACGCACCCTCATAACTTCAAAGATTTGTAGTATTTTCACTCCAGATTTTCAACATTGGCATTTGTTCACTTCTTCTTATGAACAGTACAGTTGTCATTTTTCACACCCTGGCCAAAATGTGTTTTTGCACATCCAGCACACAATTGCGTGGTCGCTGTGGGAAGTCAGTGTTTGGGACAGATTAAAAAAATCACAGTGATACTGTTCATGAGCAGAGGTGCTGAAATGCAAATGTTTAAATTTAGTGACAAAAGTCCATAAAATAACTGTGTTACAAGTGTACATTGCGCAGTTTCCACGCATCCTCGTAATTTTGTGTATTAGTAATATTTTCACTCCAGATTTATAACATTGGCATTTTTTCACACCTCCTTATGAACAGTACAGCTGTCATTTTTCTTATCCTGCCCAAAATATGCATTTACACATCTGGTGCAGAATAGTGTGGTTGCTGTAGGAAATCAATGTTCAGGGCAGATTAAGAAAATCATAGTGACAGTGTTCATGAGCAGATGTCATAAAATGACTATGCTGAAAATTTGGTGAAATAATTCCATTAAATGACTATGTTATGCGCATGCATTGTGCAGTTTCCACACACGTTTGGAAATTCAAGCATTTTTAATATTTTCACTACAAATTTTCAACATTGCCCTCACTTGACACCTCCCTATGAATGGTAAAGCTGTCATTCTTCACATCCTGCCCAATCTGTGTTTTCCTCCATCTGACACAGAATGGCATGGACGCTGTGAGAACTCAAAGTTCGAGACACATTAACAAAACCACAGTGCCACTATTCATGAGAAGAGGTCCCAAATGCTTTCATGAGGTGGGGGTCACAAAAAGGCCATGTTGAAAATTTGTAGTGCAAATACCAACAAATGCCCTGGGCATTAGGGTTTCTAACCATAATGTCCCACCCTGTACTGACTGACAGGCATCAGGGGTGTGCCTTTGGATTGTTCACTGTAATGCTCATGCCATTCTACCCCCACTCTCCTTGCAGCCAGTGACAGGCATTGAGGTGTGCCTTGGACTCTTCGACTCCAGAGTTTACCCCATTCTCCTATACTGCACCCATTTCCATGTGTGTCCTTATGGAATGGGGTGACTGTAAAGCCGAACACCCCAAGGAACACCTAAACACTTGTAGGTGTCTGCAGGATAGGGTGAGGTGAAATGGCATGAACGTTATGGGTGACAACCCAAACGCATACCCCAATGCCTGTCCGTCTCTGCAGGGTGGAGGTGGGGTTGGCATGAAGTTCAGTACTTTACTGCCATTCCTATTCTGCATCTGTCTAACTCCTGCATTTCCAATGCCAATACCAGCAAGCAAATATTAAGTATTATACAATGGCAAAAAAAAAATCTCGGGCTCTCATTGGTCAGTGTGGCACTGCACCCGTGGTGTTATCCTGGAATAACACCATGACTCTAGTGCCAGCACACCGATGACCGCATCTCAATTTAAAACATATATCTCTCCACTGCCTACAAGCAGCTTTCCCACTGCCCTCTTTGCCAGTCGGAACTACCCTCGCACTACCAGAAACCCACTCCCAGCACAGACCATAACCCCGGAAAGAAAACCACAAAGTACCACCCTCAACCATAAAAAAAAAAAAATGAAAATACTCCTATTTTTTGTCTGAAAAAAAAAATTGGGCCCCATACAGAAAGTGAGCGTGTGGTCCAGTCAGCGAGCAAGTGAACAACCGCGTTCTCACACAGTCATCACGGCTCTCACTCGCTCGCTTGTCAACACACTGTCCTCCTTTCTAATACTTCAGCACAATAAAATCACTAAAACTAGCTTTCTAAAACATCTCCCTACTTCCCATGCAGCATACATTCTCAAAGGAGTGTGTCGCCGGCAGTAAGTCAGTTAGCGGTCGGGGAAGGGGAGGGAACGGACAGAGACCACACTGTTCAACACCATAAGAAAAACTTTAAAAAATCCTGTACAGTATCTCGCAAAGCAGAACATACAGGATGGTGATTTATAAAGTTAGGCATCACTGACAAAGATTGCTGTCGGGACTCGAGAGCACAAAGCCACAGCAAAACAGCACAGCTCCACCTATTGGCTAAACTAGAAATCTGCACTCTTTTGTCATAATGTAACCCTACCCACTACAAAAACGATAAAAAATATGCTTTTAATACATTTTTCTATTTCTTTTTTTTACAGTTTTACAATTAAGCCATTGTATAATAGGAATAATGTACTCCAGGGTGTGTGTCGTGCTGGGATAACCACCCCAGGTGTGGCATTATCTTAGCATGACACACACCCTGTCATGCATTATTCCTTAATTGACAAATGCTTGTTGTTGTTGTTGTTGTTGCTGATAATGAGGCAAAAAGAGCTAGTATCTCTAATTTCAGTGCTGATGGAAACATATTGTACTAATTTCGAATTTCTTGGAAGGAGTATCACATAATAGTCTTACTAGTGTTCTCTGTAGTACTTTGATTACTTTCCAAATCCACCATTTTGTCCTATTCTTAGACCTTATTGTGATATTTAGTGAAAAACAAAATCACACCATGGTGGGTGATGGAAACTGTGGAGGAAGTAGAAAAAATGTTTATGGGGCTAGTGCTGATGGATGAAGCAGTGTCAGTGGCTCAGCAGGTGGCACACTTGTCTTTGAGGCCAGGAGATCAGAAGGCTGTGGGTTCTATTTCTACATCAGGCACTTGGGTTAAAATCCCAATACTGACACTGTAGTGCAGCATGAGGGGGTGCTGCACTTCTGAGGTGCCATCTTTTAGATGAGGCATTAAACTGAGGTCCCATCTGCCTGTTCAGGTGGATGTTAAAGATCCCATGGCACTTCTCAAAAAGAGTAGGGGAATTTTTTTATTAAACTTCAAAGCAAATAGTATACAAATGGTGTTAAATTCACACAGAAAATGAAATATAAACCAAAAAAGAGATAAGAAAAGGAAGTATTTCAGTCATAACTCATTTGAACACAATCCTAAAATTGCACAATAGATCTAAATGAAAATCAAAGAAAAAGAAAACTTCCAAGTAAGGACAGTATTAATCCATACTTATGTCTACTATAACATAAAGCTAAGCCCCAGAAATCAGTAAAATTATGTAATATATGGATAAGTAAAATAATACTATCAAAAGTCATACAAAAAAATCCCTATAATACACTACTCCCTTTCTGATAATTCTACCCTTCCTCAAGCGATAATACTATTGGCTGTTGTTGATAATACTATCGTTCACTGCTGATAATACTATCGTTTCAGCACTGAACGAAAGTATTATCACTGAAATCCCACAGCGCATGCGCCAGTTTGCCTGCCACACAAACGTGGTTGCCATGGTGCCACGTCCCATCCTGTGCATCTAATGTAATAGCATGCAGTGCCATTGGCAGAGTTTCTCTGAAGGCGGGCAAAGCAACTACAAAACCATGATGGACGCTTACTCGCTAGCGAGACAATGCGGTTGTATTAATTCATTTTGTTCAGTTATATTTCCTCACAAAATGTACAGTGGATTATCTGCTAAATGAAGGAAAAAGGTAGGACTACCAAATTAAAATCTATCGACAGAAACCTTTGTCAGGCAGGACTTCAAAACTGCGGGTGAGAGCGAGCACATATTCAATGCAACAGTCAGCCAGCTTCACAGAAACTAAAAAAACAGCACATTTTCCAAATTGGATCCATATATTACAAAAATTAAAAAATAGATTGCAGTAAATTACTTGGCTGAAATTCCATCTCGAGGTTCTGGGGACATAGAAACCTCTCGAGCTTTGCTCTCGAGGTTATTTATGTCTCCAGAACCTCTCGATGGAATTATAGCCTTGTAATTCACTGCAACCTATCTATTATTCTATTTATAATAGATCACATATTAGTACCCCCCAAGGAGTAGAGGAATTTTTTATGTTAACTGCAAATCAATTCCTAACAACAGTATTAAATCATAGAAAACAAGCATTTGTCAATGCCAAATGTTGTCTGGCTGGCATTGGTAGTGCAGGAGTTAGAGATTCATAATAGGAATGGTAGTGAAGTATTGGACTGACGCCATCCCCACCCCCACCCTGCAGAGACTGACAGGTGCTGGGGTGTGCCTCTGGGTCATCAGCTATGACACTCATTCCATTTAACCTCACCCTACCCTGTAGACGCTGACAAGTGTCGTGGCTTGCTTTGGGGTCTTTGGGCCTTATACTTACCCTGTTCCATAAGGAAATATGCTGAGATGGGTACAGTATAGGAGAATGGGGTGTACTTTAGGGCCGAAGACTCCAAGGCACACCTCGATGCCTGTGACTGGCTGCAGGGTGGGGGTGGAATGGTGGATCATTACAGCCAATGATCCCAAGTCACACCCTGACACCTGGCAGTCTCTACAGGGTGGGGTGTTACAGTTGGAAACCCTAACAACATAGGCGTTTGTTGGTATTTTCACTCCAAATTTTCAACATCGGCTTTTTATAACCCTACCTCATGAAAAGCAGTACTAACAGTTTGTTAGCCAAAAGGTGGTTTTGCACAGTGACTATGCCATTTGGCGACTCAGATATAAAAACACATTTTGGGCAGGGTGTGAAAAATAACAACTGTACTGTTCATGAGGAGGTGTAAAAAATGGCAACTTTGAAACTCTGGAGTGAAAATATGCAAAACCGGTGAAGTCATGAGCAGGCAAAGAAACTGCGCAACACACGTCCGTAGCCCAATTATTTTTGGGATTTTTTTAACCACATTTTCAACATAGGCATTTTGGGACCTCCCGTCATGAAGAGTGGCACTGTAGTTTTGTTAATGTGTCCCAAAAGTTAATTTCCCACAGCGACCATGCCATTGTGCACCACAGCTGAGGAAACACATTTTGGGCAAGATGTGAAGAATGACAGCTGTACTGTTCATAAGGAGGTGTGAAAAAATGCCAGTGGTGAAAATCTGGCATGAAAATATTGCAGATTTGCGAAGTTGCAAGGGTGTGTGGAAACTGTGCAACGCATGCTTGTAACACAGTCATTTTATGGACTTCCATCACCAAATTTTCAGCATAGGCATTTTAGGACCTCTGCTCATGAACAATGCCACTGTCATTTTCTTAATCTGTCCCTAAAAGTGATCTCCCACAGCGACCGTGCTATTCTGCACCGGAAGAGCAAAAACACATTTCAGCCAGGATATGTAAAATGACAGCTGTACTGTTCATAAGGAGGTGTGGCAAAATGCCAGTATTGAAACTCTGGAGTGAAAATACTACAAATTCACAAAGTTATGAGTGTGCATGGAAATTGCACAATGCATGCCCGTAAAACAGTAATTTTCTGGATTTTTTTTCACCAGATTTGCAACATAGGGTTTTTGAGAGCCCACCTCATGAACAGTGGAACTGTCATTTCATTAATCGGTCCTGAAAGGTGATTCAGCGAAGTGACCACGAAATCATCTTTCGGTACTGAATAACACCATGACAGTGACTGAATTCATGAGGAGTGGTCCCAATAACCCCATGTTGAAAATTTGGTGCAAAGATTCCCCAAAATGCCCGAGGTATGCACCAAAGTTGAAAAAAACCCTATTTATGCCATTATACAGCTTACCGGCATTTCTTCAGTTCTTGGTCGGCTTTGAAGAGTGCAGGCATGTTCCTGGTCCATCGAAGATCATCACGATTGACTCCAGAGATAAGTATGGGGTGAGGGGGGGTGTGGGGAGGCAGGGTATGCAGAGGGTGGGCGTGGGTTGGTGGAGGGGCAGGAGAGACTGCAGGGGACCATTTTCTTCTTTTACAGGTAAAAAAAAAGATAATGAGGGTCGGTTTCCTTTTTTTACAGGTGTTTGCTTGGTACACTGGGGTGGTTTCCCAGTGTACCACCTGCATAACGGGGAGGGGGACCACCGCCGACGAGGATTGGGCCTCCGTCAGCACAGACACAGGTGGGGGAGGGGCACGCATGATGCCAAGGGGGATTGCGCACCCCCTCAGCACAAAGCACACATTGGGGGCTGGGCACATTATGCCGATGGGGAATGGGCTTTCCCATTAGCAAACTAAACTAGGCAGGGGGGACTGAAGCCAATGGGGATTGGGCCCCCCGTCGGCAAGGAAAGACTGTTGGGGGGGCGCATGATGCTGAGGGGGATTGGGCATCCCCTCAGCACACACTTGGAATGGGAAGGGGGGCATTATGCTGACAGGGAGTGGGCTCCCCCATCAGCAAATGAAGTGGCGGCAGCAGTCAGTGCCGCCATGTCTAGTGAAGTGCTTCACCAGGAAAGGCATGTTGGGATGTGTGTTATTGTGCCACTGCATGACGAACTTGGCTTTCAGTGCAGTGGCACTTTTCTCAGATCTGGTGGCCACTGTACATATTGTGGGTGTCAGTGCCTGCAGCTGGTTTACTGGGGAATTAGGGACGCACCTACTGATGCGTGCCCTGCATTTGCCCACAGTGACTGCACCTCCAAATCTACTACTACTGCAATATGTTGGCTGGCATGCAAGCACGAGCCAACCTAAAAATGTCCAAGTCCAAATGGAAAGGAAACAAATTAAATGTTTTAAACATACAGTCAGTAGTTTATTTCTAAAAGAAGGGAAAACAATACATTAAATCAAAAATATGTCTCAATGCAGACTCATCCCTTCAAAAAATGTATAAACCATGTATTATAAATTATGCACACAAGTATACACTAAACCAAAAAGTACATGAGCTTAAATAAATATTTCAAACATACTCCCTGGAAATCTATAGTCACAACAATCATATGTTAAACCTAATAAGAGAGATTTATCATGGCACTGAAGTTACCCCTCCTTCACCTATCTAAAGAACACAGTGGATCACAGTATTGTGACTTAAAATGCATTGGTACAAAACAGTGTGGAGATTGCCCCATTTTACATAGCTATATAAAAAGAATGTCATACAGTTAGTACTTTGCACAAACCTGTCCAGTACTCCTCAAACATGTTGCCTTTTAAAAGGCCTAGCAGACTGTTTATTCTTTAACCCCTTCCCCTAATTTCTCTTGTCCAAGAGATTGCAAATATAATATACTATAACAGAATAACAATATCATGACTTTCCTGTTGTGAACCAGAAAATTGGGTTTGTAATTTATTTTATAATGTAGTCCTTTTTACATTTTAGCCTGTATCCAACCACTCTATATCCTTCCATCATTTACTATAGAGCTGTGGTTGGACTCTCCTTCTATCTGTGGTTTGAAGTTGCGCAATATCTTGCAATACAGCTTTGAAAACCTGTTCAACTGTCAGAACCTGTTTCCTTATTGTAAGGGCACTTCTTGCCAACCACAACTGATATTTGATACATAAGGGGATCAATTGAGCTGTATTTTGTTCAAATTTCGACCAATGAGGAGGCAACAAGCCTAAAAATAATATATTAGGAATTATATTCCTAAAGAGGGAAAATGTCCACTGTTTCTGTAAATATAACCAAAAGGAAAGAACAAAGGGGCATTCCAAAAAGAGCTGTTCCATAGTTTCTGGGGCATTCACACATGTGTTCACCCATGGACAGCTACGTTTTGCCTCAGCACTTCTCCCACAATGAGTCTAGCCCTCCTTTATGACTACACTCTTTAGCACTTAAGGCAAAAGAACTGCTGCCCATCAAGTTCTCACCTCCTTGCATGTAGTATTAGTTAATTATTTTTTAGAAAATGGTTAAAGAAAATCCTCTCTCCTGATTGGGTGAGACACGTTTTTAGGTGGGCATCTATCAGACAATAGATGCCCAGGAAATAAAAAGTACCAGCCCTAGTGCCCCTTCACCCACTCATGTACCCCTGTGCCCATCCTGCTTCCTGAATGGCTGAAAACACAAAATTTAACTTTAATTCACCGCCATCTTTACTGTCACTTAGCGAGTGATACTGGCTCTCGATGATATGCAGTTCACTACCAGCTACCTCACGATTCTCTCACACAACCTCAGAAGGGCTCCTTTCAGTTACATTTTGTTTGTTTTTCTTATGTGATTAGGTTCCCCTCTTGAGCAATTTTCTTTGACTCTCAATACCTAAGCTCTCCCTCCAGCTTACCTCTCGCTCACAGGAGAGAACTATACACTGAGCAAGACAGCCCCCCCCCCAACAGAAGCGATCTCCCAGTTGTTAGCTTTTAAATAATAAAAAACACACACTAGCCACACATAAAAAAAAAAAAAAACAATAAAAGCAAAGCTCTCCGACCGATCAGCTTCATAGAACCGCTTGTCATCAGTGCGGTTTTGAAATGTGCAGCGCGTGCATGCCTTTACAAACCAAAGCAAAACTTCCTTTCATCCTCTCCAAGCTCACATCTGCCATTCGTTTACACTCTTCACCACAGCAGAAACATAATCAGCCTCTAATACCCTACACAGAAGTGGCACAAGCACCAGACCACGGAGACGGCTTAGGGGACGTACCGGAATCCTTTCGGCTCCCCTGAAGGTCAAAACCAAGCAACTCCAAACCCGTGAGAGCCCGGCAGCCAGGGACACAAAACAAGCAAGAAGTGGGTGGGTCTAAAAGTTGTCTTTGCTGAAAAACAAGAGTCCAGCGGCTTAGATAACAAACACGGCACACTCACCCTGCAGTGACAGACACTGATACTGGCTCTCCTGTGTCCTTCACCCTACAGGCAAAAAGAAAACTCTTTTTTTCAGGCTTATTTTTGTTTGATGCCGCTCCTTTGATCTGTAGCTAAGTCCCGCTCTGCTACATTTACCGGTCGCAAATTTGAACTCCACAACATTGTGCTAAAGTAAAAAATAAACAAAAAAAGTAATAGTGGCATGCAATGTGGTGGTGTTTGGGGATGTAAGACAACACATTGTGACCAAGTAAAGCACAAATCACCCGCCTCAATACTTCCGGATCAGCGATCCCCCATTTCTACACACCTATTACTGGTACCTTTTTTGAACCTGCAGTAAAACCACAGTTTCTGCCTCTCCAGTTTTCAGCACTTAAAAGGAAACTTGATGTCTTCTTTTAGATGGGGGGGTAAGAGAACAGAATGGCTCTGTCACCTGAGTGTGTGTGTGTGTGTGTGTGTGTGTGTGTGTGTGTGTGTGGAGGGTTAGGGGATAGAACAGCACATAAAATGAGGGACTACTTTATGAAACCAAAAGTTTATTTGTTGCTATTTCTATTTATGTTCAGTCATTTCATAAATTATTTAACAACCTAACAAAAATGTACACATATGCCCATTTTATAAGTGCAATAATACCCTCCAGGGTGGGTAGTATTTGGAAATACTGGACCTTCCAGTGGCTATAAGGCCCTCCGCTCATTACGCCCTGGGTGGTCCGGTATTTCCCAATACTGCCCACCCTGTCAGGTATTATTGCTTACATAGACTATATCATCTTCTGTTCCCTACCTGATTTACTCTATATCCTGTAGATTCTCAAGTTGTTCACTTAAACTTCTTGTCAACCTAGCCTGCTATAAATTATGTATTTCTGTATTTTTACTTATGTAATCCCTGTTATTGTAATTATGTAACCTGATGTACTCATGTTTTTCTAGGCATGGAACCTCCTTGTATCTGGTTATGTACTTGTAACCATTGTAAATGATGTTATGCTCATGTATTACTATAATGTGGAACCTCTGTAAAAGAGCCTTTGGCTCAAATGTACTTCCTAGAAATAAATAAATATAATTTCTTTATGCTTTAAGTTATTTTTAATCCCAAGCTTGCCATGTACAACAAGTCATAAAACATCTCACATGTGAGTGGTGGTCCTTGAAATATTCAGCATCTGCATAATTGAGTTGATTTGTGGTTGTGGTCTAAGTCCATATTGTGGTGTTTCATAATAGTACTCCTCCAAAATCCAGGTATACATGTCCTTCCTCAATTTTGTTTGCAACTGTATTTTTTTAATTTTCCCTGCCTTAATTTTATTGAAGGAGCACTGAAATACCTTTGATAACCCTGCCAATGATTTCTGTTTATAAAGAGGTTGCTGTATCTCCCATCCTAACAGTATAGGATTTCCAGTATCCAATACCCAAGATGCTCATATTTTACATTATGGTACTAACAAGGGACAAATGTTATGATAGATAAATATACAATGAAAAAACACTAGAAGATTTATCATCCCTAAACCCCTCTAGAGAGTGGTAGATATATAATTTCCCTTTTTATCAGGTTGAGCCAGCTTCCCCATAAACATTGAAAAAAACACACTAAATAATAAGGTATCTAAATTATTTTTTGGGGGATTTTACTTAAATACAACAACATTGGAATTAAAAATGTTTTCATCAAAAAAAACTCTTTTCTTCTTAGACATATGCCATTTGTTCCATTGCGTAACTTTACTGAGCGTTTCCTGTAATTTAATCTCCCAATTATATTAGTGCATGTCCTGCGATCCAAAAAATATTCCCAGTATTTTATGATATCCACTATGGATAGGTATCCCTAAAGTCTCCTTTTCATGACTTCCTGGTTGACCTATTGGTAAGCAGCAACTTTTCCAAAAATGCATTTCAGAGCCAGAAATAGATGTAAATTTTTCCAATACCTTACCAGTTTCCTTACCAGAGTTATAGCCTAAAATTAATAGACATAAATTGTCTGCATATGCTATTGTACAGAGTGGGAGGTCATCACTGCTGAGTGATAGCCCTAATATGTCAGGGAAGAGATTTAATTTATGTATAAAGGGGTCCAATGTTAAAATATATAATAGAGGACTGAGGGAACACCCTTGTCATTCTCCTCTAAGAATTTGACACCCCTTTTTCATTCAGCCATTTACATATGGTTGTATAGTGGCTTTTGCATAACATATTTTAATCCAGGAAATACATTTTGTGGGAAATTGGTATGCATTCAGTACTGACCATAAATATGAATGTTCGATCTTATCAAATGCCTTATTCTGATCAGTACTTAATAAGTAACCCATCAATTCTTCCTCATGCCCTTTTGTAAAAATTTCCCATAATAATATCAGTGCATCTGATATTTTCCATCAGGGGATCCCACAAAATTGTGTTGGGTAGATAATGTTGTCTAGCACTACAGATAGTCTGTTGCACAATAACTTTGTTAACATTTTGCAATCAGTATTTAAAAGTGTGATTGGTCTCCAATTTTTCAGCAAACCTCATTCCCCATTTTTTTATAGCAATAATAAAACCCCTGTATTCATACTATCCAGCATTTTACCTACCTCCAATTATGTGTTGTAAAATTAAACTAATTCCTCTGCTAAATATTTAAAAAGTAGAATATAAAGCTCAGTAGGGAGACGGTCAGCACATGATGCTACCCTTTGTTTAATAAGAGAATTACTGCCTATAGTTCCTGTCTTGTAATTTTAGCCATCATTACATTATGAAAATCTACTGGTACGGTGGGTAGGTGACAGGTTTTTAACCACTTCCTCATGTTTGTCTCACAAAACTGTTTCCCAGTAAACATTTGTTGTACATACTGTAGTAGTTCATATAAGACTTCATTCGTCTGAGTAACTGTTTTACCAGAAGCAGTAATAACATATGATATGGTTTTGTTTTAAATGAATGCACTTATCAAAGGGGTTAGGTTGAGTTCTTTTTCCTTGTGTGCTGAATTGTTCTTTTTCCAACGTTTTCTGTCGGTCACATTGTACCTGTGCCATGTCTGTTTTCATTTCTTGGATTTGTGTTGAGTAATTTCTCATGCCTTCCTTCTGTAAGGAATAATATTTGTTTAGTTGTTCTCTAAAGACCATATACTGTATCTATCTGTTTTTAGTTTTCCATTCAATTTCCTCATAGTTTTAATATAGTCCGAAATATCTTTTTTTGTGTTCTCCAACCAGTCATTCTTATCATCATACAAGAAAAACACTGATTTTCTAGCTTTCAATAGGTTCCGAAAGCCTTGGGCTATGATGTTATTTTCTAAGAAGCTTAAATTCAGTCCCCAGATGCCTGGGCCTCTACTTTGTTCTGGGCTTCTTCTCACTGTAACCTTTAATAAACCATGATCTGACGTAGCTACTGGAGTCACTACTGCTTCTGAAATTTGTAAATTGAGGGAAATAAAAAAATAATCTATTCAAACCCCAGGAAATCTTACTGTATTCTGACTTATACAGTATGGTCTCACCATAAGACATCCCCGGAGCCAAAATGGTTAACAGAACCTATGCTAATCATAGAATGTTAGGCTCGAGCTTGGTTTGCAAACCACTGTCCCTGGTAAACATTCAACTGTCAGATTCTTTTCTCCGCTTGCCTAGTACAGACTCCTCGGAGAGACCTACTTCATCTTTCTTGAAGATTTTATTTTCTCGTTTTTTTGAAGTAAATTTTATTTCTGTTCATTTTTAAAGCATTGTCCTTGAGTCTATAGGTAGATTAGTCTAGATTTAATGTTATTCTGGTAAGTTTTTTATTTCTTCTCAGTACATTTAACCAGGAGGGAACACAACTTTTGTTTACATTTTAAAGGTACATTTCTGTATTTTAGTCTTTCTCTGGGCCAGTTGCTTAATTTTATTTATTTTAGAGGGAAACCGGGGTAACTCACAGTTCTCTCAGTGGTTGCTGAACTGACCACAAAGTAAAAAAATAAATAAATAAAAAATAAAGGCTTAGGCCTTATTTATTTGTGTGGGTTTCTGACTCTCAGAGACCCATTTCTTGGGGTTCACTACCCAAGAAAGGAACCGGCCCAACAGGTTTTCAGCATTGTACAGAGTGTGGGGAACTGTTTGCTAAAGCAGATTCCAACTTAATTTGTGTTTTTTTGCCTAGGGTTTGACCACCTGAAGGCAGATTGTGAAATCTGTAAAAGTTTTCCTAAGTCAACGCTTAATAAGTGTTTGAACCAACTGAAAGAAAAAATGTCTGAGAAGGCTGCTAACCCAACTGTGGACAAATCTTCCTCCTCTCATAAGGAGAAACTGAAGGAACCAGTTGAACAACCCTCTGACCAGGGTTATGGTTCCTTGGTTAGGAAAAGAACCGCAGACACTGTCACTGAACTGGCAAGTTCTGCAAAGAAAAAGAGGAAGGAAAAGCACTCAGTTCAGGAACTGCAACCGGAAAAAACGTCGGTTCTAACAGCAGTTGAAATAGCGAGTGCTATAAGAATTCTAAAGTCGCTGCAAACCGATACCACAGTACTGGTTCAGTGGCCCAGTTCACAGACCTTGGTTCAGGACCTGGGTTCCTCCTCGGTTCCCGGTTCACTTGAATGCCTTGCTGAGGTTTATGTGGAAGGGGAGGCTGAGGATGAGGATGAAGATGATGAGGATTTTGGGGGACCAGCTGAATCTGATGTATCCCATGACCCTCAACATCCTGACTCCCCAGAGAAGGGAGCTGAGGATTTTTCTTCCCACTTTGCCTTCATGAAGCAGGTGGCTCAGACACTGGACCTCTCCACCCAGGAGTCCACGTTGCTGCCCATCCACAAGTCTCTTAAGAGACAGAGTGGATGGACAGGAAGTATTGGGTGGCCAAGTCTGGAGTAGAGTTCCTTTCTGAACATCTTAGCCATGAAGTGGTTCAGGCTGCAGTTTGTGATAATACAGGGATTCCCCTGCATCATACCCACCAGATAAGGACTCCAGAAAAATGGATTCTATGGCCAAGAAATGTTATATGGGTGTCTCTTTGGCCTTTAGGCAGGCCACTTACATGGCTTATGTCTCCAGATATAAAAAAAAAGTCTCTGGCATACAGTTTTCAGTGATTTCCAAAGCATGGCATGGACCCATGTCATCAGATTTGGCCAAAGCTGCAAGTAGGGGCTTCTAAATGCCAGTTCAGAATGGCAGTGGATGACAATGAATATTGCAGCCAGACAGATGGCTGCCTCAGTGTCTCTGAGGAGATTTGCCTGGCTGAGGGCAACTAATTTGTCACAGGACACCCAAAAAAAGGCACTGGACTTCCCCTGTGAGCCCATATCCCTCTTTGGTGAGCAAATAGAGGCTTACATGAAAAAGATGGATAAGTACAAGGTGGCTTAAAAAGAGTTCTGCTGCAAAGGAGAAGGCAGAAACACCCCAGAAGTACCAAAGCAAAGGGAGCAAGGGTAGAACCCATTACAGATCCTTCTTCCAGGCTCAGGCATCACCTGCCTATTACCCTCAGAGAGGATACTTCAGAGACAGAGGCAGAAGGTTCTGCAGCTGTGCTGGCCCCAGCTCTCAGCCAAGTGCATAGACTAAGCAGGCCCCATGAGGGGTCTGCCAGGGCTGCCCCCACACCCACTTCCAGTAGGAGACAGGCTGGCCCACTACCTCCAGACTTGGTACTCCATCACCACAAACATGTGGGTCCCAAAGATAGTGGTCCAAGGGGCTTGCCGTCAGTTTCAAGGTCCTGCCCAAACTGGGAGCAAGGTTTTTCAGACCTGCCAGTCTATCAGAAGCAACTCTGTTGGCAGAGGAAGTGACAAAACTAATTCAAGACAAAGCAGTAGATCCTGTTCCCTTGGCTCAGAAGGGAAGGGGCCTCTACTCACGATATTTCCTCACTCTGAAGAAAACCGGGAAGTGGTGATTCATACTGGATCGCAGACATTTAGTTAAACAGCCATTTAACAAAGCCAGAGCTCAAAATGGTCACTCTGGCTACCATTCTGTCTACACTCAGTAAGGATAATTGGCTAGCATCTCTGGAATTAAAAGATGCTAACTTCCACATCCCTATCAAGCAATCCCACAGAAAATACCTCAGGTTCAGATTGCTATCAGGCCACCACCAGTTCAGAGCCATGCCTTTCGGTCTTACCTCTGTTTCAAGCATATTTACCAAGTGCCTAGCAGTAGTGGTAGCACACCTAAGGAGACAAGGGGTTACAGTCTTCCCATACCTGGACTGGCTGGTGGTAGACCAGTCTTCTCAGCAGGTAAGGGATGCACTGATCACTATTCAGGATACCCTGTGTATGCTGGGGTTCCTGGTAAATCAGAAGAAGTCAGTACTGACACCAGTTCAGCAACTGGAGTTCATAGGAGTGGAACTGGACACTCTGAAAGGAAGAGCTTTCTTCTCACAGGGAAGGGTAGATAGCTTGGTGCAGCTGGCAAGCTCCTTCCAGCTGCATACACCCAGACCAGCAAGACATTTTCTATAGCTGTTAGGATACATGGCTGCATCAACAACAACAGTGTCAGGTTCAAGATTCCAGATGAGGAACATTCAGTTTCACCTCAGGTCTCACTGGTTCCAGAAAAGAGATTCCCTGTCAAAGATGATTTCAGTCACAGGATCCCTACTGCAAGTTCTGCAATGGTGGCAGGAAATGGACAACCTCAGGAAAGGGGTGCCTTTCCTCCAGCTGTCGCCAGCAGCAGTCTTAACAACAGATGCCTCTCTCCTAGTGTGGGGTGCACACCTAGGGGAACACACAACACATGGTACAGTACCTGGCTCCAGCAGGAGTTTCTGCTTCACTTAAACCTATTGGAACTCAGGGCAGTTTATCTGGACATTCAGTCCTTTGCTTCAATGCTTCAAGGCAAGTTGGTTCAAGTCAGAACAGACAATACAACCACAATATACTACATAAACAGGCAAGGGGCACAAGGTGCACAGAGGCCATGAAAGTATGGAATCTGGCTTACTCCCTAGGGATCTCCCGCTCAGCAGTCCATCTTCCTGGGAAAGACAATGTCCTAGCAGATGCTTTCAGCAGGATCAACCAGAATCACCACGTGTGGTCACTAAACAGGCAGATCCTGCAAGTGGTGTTCGGAAGGTGGGGCACCCCAGAGGTGGACCTCTTTGCAGCCCCAGACAATAACCAATTCCCACTGTTCTGTTGCAGGCCTCCTGCATTGGACACAGTGCCTCTAGATGCACTTCGGTTGGACTGGACAGTTATGGTCATCATTGCTCCAGACTGGGCCAGACAGCCTTTGAACTCACTGCTACTGACCCTGTCAATCTCCAGACCAATCTCTCTGCCCAGAAGGCACAACCTACTGACCTCCTCCCAAGGCAGAGTTCTGTACCCCAATCTCCAATCTCTCAGACTCAGACTCAGAGCTTGGCTCTTGAGGACTTAGAATATGGTGGCCTACACCTCTCGGGGGGGGAGTATCTAGAGAACCTTCCACCAGAAAGACCTATTTGTCTAAATGGAATAGGTTTTGGATTTGGTGTGGACAGAGACAGATAGAAAACTGCCAGGCTGGCTTACCAGTAGTCTTGGACTATCTGGTACACATGACTAGGCCTTCAGTCCTCCGCTTTTAAGGTGCATTTAGCAGCTGTCTCTGCTTACCTCTCTGCTGGAAAAGGGGGCATCCCTTGCTGCCAACCAGGTATTCAGGAAGTTTCTCAAGGGTCTACTGCACTTGCATTTCCCTCACAGGGAACCCACTCCAGCATGGAACCTTAATATATGCACTGGCCAGTTAATGCATCCACCATTTGAACCCATGTCTTCAGCAGAGCTTAAGTATGTGACATGGAAAACAGTGTTCCTGGTAGCCATCACCTCAGCCAGGAGGATCAGTGAGCTTCAGGCCTTGTCCCCAGAGCCGGTCCTTAGGACTAACAGGAAGTTTCCCTTTAAGGTGGTTCCAGATTTCCACCTTAATCAGTCCACGATTTTTCCAGTTTTTTTCACTGATCATACCAGTTCAGGGGAACGCAGACTGAATAGTCTTGATGTCAAGAGAGCTATAAGCTACTACTTGGATCACTTGAAGGGACTCAGGCACGATAGTACCCAGCTCTCCCTGATTTATGGAGAAGTGGGGAAGTTGCAAACCCACCTCAAAGAGGACCACTGCCCACTGGATTGTTGCCTGTATCCAATTTTGCTACAGCAAGGTGGGTAAAGAGCCTCCTGTAGGCCCCAGGGCCCACTCTACAAAAGGTACAGCTGCTTCTATAGCAGCTGCGACATATATCCCTTTGTTAGAAATCTGCAAAGCAGCTACCTGGAAAACAGTTCACACCTTTACCAAGCACTACAGCCTGGATACCCAGATCAGAAATGATGCCAGGTTTGGCACAGCAGTACTGCAGGGCCTGTTTCCTAAATAGGTTCTCTACTCTCCTCCAAAGGTACTGCTTGGGTAGTCTGCATAAGTCAGAATACAGTAAAATTTCCTGGGGTTTGAAGAAAAAAATTACCATAGTAATCTTGTTTCTTGCAAGGGAACCTTGCTGTATTCTGAGCTCCCACCCTTCCTCCATTGCTAGAACCTACAGGCACTGCAGCACAGCTGTTCATGTTGTTCAAATGCTATGGGTGTTTCTTTTTTGGGCTTAGTGACTCGAGTCTTAGTTTGGCCCACATTTTTTCAAAATAAAAGGGGAATAGATGGTGTTGGGTGTTGTTAAATTGTTACATTAGTATTAGTATAGTTTAGATAGCTTGTTATTAGCTTTGCTCTGTAAGAATCTGATGGTTGCAGAATGTTTACCAGGGACAGTGGTCTGAAAACCGAGCTCAAGCCTAACATTCCATGATTAGCATAGGTTCTATTAACCATTTCGGCTCCAGAGCAGTCTATGGTGAGAGTGAGACCATACTGCATAAGTCAGAATACAGTAAGATTCCCTTGGAAGAAACAAGATTACTATGGTAAGTATATTTTTTTCTTCTGGCAGACCTAACACCACAAAAATATGTTCTAGGGGGCAACACATGCCTTTTTTTGAACACATCTTCTAAATTTGCTTGCTTCACTAGTTGTTTCAAAAAATTAGCATCACAAAAACTTTTAGAGGTCTTTAAACCCCTATCAGATATTGCTAAGCTACAATTAAAATCCCCTCCCAAAATAATGTTTTTCACAGAAAAGAAATAAGGCCTAATTATTTTAAAAAGATTCGCCTCGTCTGATTTGCGCTGAGGAGCATATACATTTATTATCCTAAATTATGTTCCCCGTATTTTAATATCCAACAAAAACACCCTATCTGGGACTATATCCATGACATGTAAGATTTGTATTCTCTGTGAGAAAAAACAAAAATCAACCACTGTACACCCCCCCCCCCAATAGACCAAAAACTGGGACCCTGCACCCATCCATTTTTTGCTCTTTCCATTTCAAACTTGAAATGTAATCGGACAACCTGAAAAAAAAAACATCATAAGCAGTATTGTGAAACACTGCATAAGTACTCAGTCTTTTCCTATCAGACTATAAACTATTGGCATTTAGCGATGCCACTTTCAAAACATATTGGGCCTCCACCAGTTCAGTTCACTTCTGTTCCTCATGGTGGTTTCTTTCTTAAGGCTGCTCTGGTGCCCAGTCTTCTTCTCCTAGTTTTTGGCTGATTTTCTGATGAATTTTCAGCATCAGAAAGTAAAGAAGAAACCACTGACACATTATCCGATTCCCCTTCTGCTTCGGACTCCCCCCATTGTAAAACTGCATATCTTTTTGTATCAGCAGCTGAGACTGTTTCTTGCTGTTGCAGTTTTGTGTCAGTCTTTTTCTTTCCACCTTTTTTTTACTATTTCTTTGAATTATTTCTCTATTTCTATGGGGGGGTGGGGTGGGGGAGGCATGGTTTGTTCTGAGTGTACTGGTTCAGTCTGGAGATTTTGTTCAAGGTGTTCAGTCCTTTGGGGTGGGGGGAATGATGTGGAATGGTGTGACCCGGATGCCCAGATTCATTTGGGGGCTCTGTTCATCTAGGACCTGTGGTAGGGGTTTTTGAGACTTTATGAATATAAAAATACTGGATGCCAAAGCCAGCATTTTGATTATTTTTTGATGCCCATGGGCAGTCTGTGAAGACACGACCAGTATCATCACATAGGTTGCAATGGGGTGTACCAAAACAGTGTGCACTAACATGTACAAGTTCTCCACAAAGATTACATATGAGCATGTCACAGTTAGTGTGTATGTGTCTTTTATTTATTTATTTATTTAAGCGTTTTACCAGGAAGGCATACTGAGCATAGTACTGCTCGATTACAGATGCGTCCTGGGGGAGAGGAGAACATAGGAAGACAGTTTTTCACAGTATAGACAAGAAAATACATAGTGGGAGAAATACTAACATGTGGATCTGATTACAAGTCAGTAGTAGCTTGAGAGAGACAATTGGTAACCATAGTACATACGGTATGAGATAACACTTGAAGTCAGGCTAGACAAGTGAATACATTGTGGAAGATCACTAATATTTAGTTCTGAATACCACGTTCATACAGGATTGAGTGTGTCAGTTGGTAACACAGTTACATACAGCAAATGTACAACAAAATTAAGTTTCGAGCCATATGAGGACAGTATAAGGCGAGAGGACAGTAGTTAGACACTGATGAATTACAAATTTGCTAAGTGTCGACATTCCCAGAGAGTTGCCTAGAGCCACATCTGAAGCACATTCGTGGTCGGTAGGTGTACAAAATATAGCCTTTGTCTCGGTCAATGAAAAAGCAATTTGGTAGATGAATTGCATCATTTAGAGATTGTTGCAGCCTCACTTTTAGTTTCCACCACCCCCCCCCCCACCATTCCAAAAACCTTCTTTGTCTATTATATTGTCAGGATTGCCTTGGATGGTACATTTTTTCTCTAACCAAAATAACACATCAGTAATATTAACCCCTTCATTGCGGAAAAGAATGGTAATAACTCTGAAGGGTTGTCTTGTAAGTGATATCACTGAAAAAGGAACCCACCGTGGGTTAGTTTTGAGAATTGAGTATTTACACCAAAAGCGCTCTAACAATTCTGATGTCCTAAAACTTATGTCATATGTTGATTCTCGAGGGGCATGAATTAGGGCATAGTCCTCCACTGGCAAGAACCCCAAAGACTGTTTTATTAGAACTTTGCACACGCAAAACCTATCTGACGTTTCTTCCAGACCACCCATATATCTAACTCTGACAGCATTCCATCTTTTGGCTAAGTCAACTTGTTTATTAAATAACCTGGCATACGCAGGTCATTAGCAGTTCCAGCATTGTCAGTAGGGCCTGGCTGACCTAAATTATAATTGTCATTTGAATCATTTTGGTTTGTTTCCACATTTGGCTCATCCCCCCCCCCCCATTGCTACAGTATCTGTAATTGTCTGTGTCAGAGTTTCAAGAGCCTCGCAAAAAAACTTCATGTTCCATATCTGACAAGGAACTAGGTTCAGTTCCTGGTAAAGGAATATTCAGATCTGGGACCAAAACCCCAGTCATGTCCTGTGTCCAGCCAGCCTTCCTGAGTGTGTCTCCTGGTGTCCAGTCTGCAGTGTTTGCAGTGCCATTATCCAAGGGTGTGGTTGGGTTGCACTAATCCAGGACATTGGATGTAGTGCCAAATACAAAACATTTAGCTGGTCTGGCAATTTCCTTACTGGATGGTGAGTTATCCATTTTTTTTCATTTGTGCCCTTCTTCTGACTGTGTTTTTACTTGCACAAGTCTTTTTTCAATGGAGAGTAGTTGTGCAGCCAACAGGGCTTGCTTTTTCTGCAGGGAGTGTTCTGACTCCCCGGAATCCATCATTCTGGGTTTCTCCACGCTCATAGTAGACTGTGTGTCCTGCTATAAATCCATCAGACGGTGCTCCCCGCTGGTGGGCATTGCATCCACAGGCTGCCCTGCACCTCCACCTCCTCCTCCATCAACCTCAGAATCCACAGTGGAGTCCTCCATCCCGTCACATGAAGCAGAGTGCCCCCTGTCATAGAGTAGGGGAATTTCTCCGGTGTCCTGGCCAAATTTCCCCCCATTCACTAAAAATACCACCAACAGCTTAATCTGGTTCAGTGTCAGTTGGCATTCATCTGTATCCCCTTCCCCGGATTGTGCCTGAAAATAGGCAGAATATCATCCGGTCAACAAAAACAAAATATAAAAAATATAAATCCTCGAAAACAGTGTCAGGTTGAGGTACACAGGGGGATGAAAAAGGTGCTAGCAGTAGCAGCATGGTCACTAACATTTGCAGTTCCAGTGGCAGTGTAGTTCCAGCTGTGCCCCATGCTGTATCAGCATCAGAAGTCAGCGTCACAGCTGCTAGTTCTTTTGGTTTGCAGTGTTGTAGTCCCACAATAGGTGTTGCTCAGTGTCCAAAACTGGCAAGAAAAACTGCCATGGATGTCACGGCAGTAATGTTTCAGTCTCAAGACTCTCAATATTTCAGTCTCAGGACTCTCAGCAAGAGGAGGAACAGTCACCAGAGTCTCAGGAGCTGTTAGGGACTGGGAGCAATAAGGGTATGCATCCAGTCGCAGTCAGTTTGGATGATGCTAAGTGGGGTCCAGTACCATTAACTGTCCTGGCAGTGGAGGAGAAGGAACTGGAGCAAAACATGCATGATATGGAAACTGAGGAGAAGAACAGACTGAGCCAGCACATCCTGCTACTGTAGAGGTGGAAGAGGAGGATGGTGAGGCAGATGAGTGTAACCCAGGCACCGTGTACCAAAGGGCTACTACCCCTGCCTGGGTGGCCACAAGACAGTTTGAGGGGCCTGGGTCCTATTTTTGATATTACTGGGGGTTCTTTCCCAAAGATACAAATCATTAGCACAGTGCCTCCACCCAGAGTTACAATTCAAGTGGATCTGATAGTTAAGCAGTACAACCCCCCAGGAAGCTGTACTAACCCACCTCCCCATACAGTCACCCCACACAATGATTACCAATAACCTAAAACCACATTTTTACTAACTTGGAATTATTGACGTAAGCTAATAATATGCTCAAGCTGAGTACAAATAGTATGCTCACAAGACCTTTTTTGTAAAAACGGTGAACCAACAATGTATTTACAAGGGGGGTAGGGCTAGGAAGGGAAACTGGATATAGAGGCTAAGCAACAGTAAGGATTCACATTTGGAAATTAGCATCATCAGACAATCATTGTACTTTTACATTTAAACCATTTTTTTCAATGCCTGCCACCCACCAACCTTCTGATGAATTCAGGTTAAACTCTCTATCTAGCTAACTGTTTATACTCTGGAATTACAAGCCCCCAACTGGTACCATTCCCCAGTCTTTAGATTAGAGCCCCACAACTCTATCTACCCCTGGGTACCCAGTACTGAAACGTTACAGGCCTGTTATTGGTGCACCTGGTTGGGCGGTATTGGCATTCTTAAATTAACTTTGATTTAAATCATTTCATGGATGCAATAACTGCTTAATCACTTTTGGTACTTTAGTTAGGCAGCTGAACTTCAAGCTTTAGCATCAACACTATTTAACCTCTGACTTAGCAACACTTGGTGGCAACTATTTACAGTTCCCCCAGAGGCAGGGTAATTCCTGCTTTACTTCCAGTTTTGCAGACAGTCCCTTGCTGATTCAGCTGAAGACTTGAAGATTGTAGAAACTCGAGATGTAGATCTGGGGTAGTCACACTCAATGGGTTCATGGGGGGAGACTGTGTCAGATGAATCTGATTGACTTATTTGACTGTGTCATTAAGACAGTAGCCAGGGGCCAAGCTGTAGACATCCTCTGTCTTGATTTCAGCAAGGCCTTTGACTCTGTGCCTCACAAAAGTTTGGACAAGAAGTTGGTGGATCTTGGGGTTGGGAAAAAATGGCCAGATGGGTGGAAAACTGGCTTAGGGACAGAACCCAGAGGGCGGTTGTGGGGGGAGAGTTATCTGGCACCAGAGAGGTAACCAGTAGTGTCCCACAGGGCTCAGTGCTGGGGCCGGTGTTGTTCAGTGTCTTCATCAATAACATTGGGAATGGCATTAAGGGCAAAATGTGCCTATTCACAGATGACACTGAGCTCTGCAGGAGAGTGGACACAGCTGAAGGGATACAGGACCTACATGAAGATCTAGAAAAGCTGGGGAGGTGGTTCAGGATCTAGCAGCTTGGCTTCAATGCCAAAAAATGCAAAGTTATGCATATTGGAGCCAAGAATCCCAGGATAGACTACTACTTGGATGGAGTCCGAGTACATGCATCAGAGGAGGAAAAGGACCTGGAAGTAATGATCACTAGTGACCTGAAGCACTCCACACAGTGCAGAAAATCAGCAGCAAAGGCAAACAAGATGCTGGGATGCACATCTAGGGGGATTAGTAGTAGGAAAGAGGAGGTTATACTGCCCTTGTACTGGACACTGGTAAGGCTGCATCTAGAGTATGGAGTCCAGTACTGGTGCCCACACATCAAAAAGGACATTAACCTGCTGGAGAAGGTCCAGAGGAGGGCTACAAAGATGATAGTGGGTCAGCAGGGTAAGGCATATAAGGAGAGGTAGAGGGCACTGAACATGTACTCCCTGGAAGACAGGAGAGACAGAGAGAGAGAGAGAGAGAGAGAGAGAGACAGAGAGGGGGGGCATGATTTGGACCTTCAGATACTTGAAAGGGATAAATAAGGTTGATAAGGAGAGTCTCTTTAAGCTAAGTGGCAACCATAACACGAGAAGGCACAGTCATAAGCTGGAGGGGGGGAGGATGTTTAGGAGGGAGGTCAGGAAGCATTTCTTCACAGAGAGGTAGGTGGACACTTGGAATGCACTGCCAGAAGTGGTCATCTCATTGAAGACAGTGGGCAGCTTTAAGAGAGGCTGGGATAGGCATAGGAGGAAGATAAGGATCAAGGGTAGGGAGGATGGAAGGAGTGGGGAGGGAGGGCAGGGACAGTAGCTCAAGCTGTGGACCTTGCAATACAAGCAGACTAGATAGACCAAATGGCCTTATTCTGCTGGCGTCTTCATATGTTTGTATGTAATAGAACTTGTCACTTGGATTGCTGAGATGGGCAGCAAGGACTTACATCGTGCCTTCTTTCTTGCACCTTTGGCAGGCCTGAACTTCTCTCAGTTTCTCTAGCTGCTGGACATCTTTTTGCAGATGAAATCACAATCTGGAAACAGATCAGCACAGGGACCTGGGCCAGCATGCCTTAACCCCCACATCTAGGCATGCCCCCTCACAGAGAGATGCAATGGCAGTGCCTAGCTGGTGACATTACCAGGCTGATTCTCCAAACTGACCTTGAAATACAGTCTCTCTCTCTCTCATCTTCTCAGGTAATTAGTCACATTTGGCTACCATTGGCATTTCTGATAAAGATGTATCTACCTTGAGGATTGCGAATGGTCTGTGTAGAGATACCATAGGCATTTCAACCACACTGCAACATAGTTGCTGTGGCTCTTGCACATGTAATCTCCCTACAAATGGGGGTTCTCAAAAGTCTTCCAGGAGCTTGCCTGAATGCTCCAAGCCTGGGTGGTGTTCGGCATCTGAGCTGCTTAACAGTGGTTGCAAGTGAGTGCTATTTGAGCCTCCACGTACTGTCTCTTTAAGAGCTGTCTGCTTGCAAACTTAATTAGTTTGTATGGGGGGACTGTGTATTTAATGCTCGAATCCCACCCGAGCTGCAGAGTAATCGCTCCATTTTGCGGCACTGAAGGTGCAAAGGGAGCCCATCTGAAAGCTGTAACTGTTTGCCTGTAATCATTTAAAGCATTAGCAAAATTGTAATTTGTCTAACCTGCCTTTATTGCAGCTGGGACTCTGTGTATGTTACCTCTCCATTTTGGACCTAAACTGCTGCTGTGCTGGGCCAGTTGGGTTAAGGGAGCCCTAAAATGGAGCCTGTGGACGAATCAGAACTTGGACTCTTAATTTGAGCCAGCCACAAGGGGATTGTATGGGCAGTGACTCTGGAAAACGTAGTTTTGACCTTGGCACCTTTTTCTACCAACAGGAGGAGTCTTATTGTGAATGACAGCTGAATCAGCCAACAGAATAGTGTGAAGCTAAAGGAAATGCCCTGCTGTGTGACTGGAAAGATCAGATCAGTTGTGGCAGTGAAGAGAGAAGGAGCTGTGTGCTTCTGCGGTGTATAGTTCCGCATGGGAAGTGCGTGTGAAGCCCTGAGTTTCGGTCTGCAGCCTTTGTGAGTGCCAGTTTGGACTGAATCCAAGTTGTGAGGAAAAAGAAGCACTAGAAGTGTGGAAACCAGGCTCACCCTGTAGAAGACTGGAGAAATTGCTGAATCGCGCTCAGTCTGTCAGGACCTGAAGCTGCTGTGTGTGCTCCCAGGTATTTTGCAGTAATTGCGATCGGGATCAAGGAGCAGCCTGCCTGGTATAGTACTTTCCTTTTTACATATAAATGTGCGTAGTGTTTGTGGGGAATCGCTATTTCAAATCCCCTGTACAGCGAATTGTGTGCTGAAGCTGGAAGTAAACCCCAGCTTAATTCAGACTATATCCGTTTGCTATCAACCAGTAGGGTCCACTCACAAGGACCTTGTCCTCATGTCCTGCTCTTCTGGCAATCCAGAGGGACATTCTCCATCCGATCTCCTCAGCTTGGGTGTTGTGAGTACAGACTCAGGTACATCAGATTAAGTGTCATAGAAGACCAAGCATCTGGTATCTCAAGTAATCAGACTTGTACTGAAGGCACACACCTTCTTCTTAAACAGTCCCATGCAATTGAACATTACTTCTCTCACCTTGCAGGTGCTCAGTGACCAGAATAGGGTCTCTCTTCTCACTCTTGGCAATAGGTGCTGGAGATCAAGGCAAGTCTCCCAACTCAAAAGGATACTTTTCACTTTTTAATGATTACACATTACACTAGCGTTTCATAAGCTGGAACACAGGCAGAACAATCCCTCTTGGGTGGCATGGCTCTGCAGCCCCAAGCAGGATATCAAGCTTCTCACAGGCATCACTGGTGAATTTCCTTTCTCCAGGGAGACTCCCAGACGACTACTGTAAAACTGGACATTAACTATAACCTCCACACAAGCGTCCACCCTGTTCTGGTGCTGAGTCAACACAGGGTAATAGACAGGAATGAGCACCTCCTGGAACTAGTGACTACCTGGCCTCCAAGCAGGTTTCCATCTTACTTGAAATTTTCAGCAGGCTTCCTCACCCAGGAACATTTTAGCCAGAGCTCTCACAGCTGAAGATGCAGATTCTTTACAGCTCTCTCACAGCTGAGGTTACAAGTTGATAGAGCTCACAGTCTTATGGGCAGACTGGATGGGCCTTGTGGTCCTTATCTGCTATCAACTTCTATGTTTCTCTCACAGCTGAAGTTGCAGGTCAAACTTCTTTTAGCCAAATTCCTCCAAATGTGGAAATTCAAATACAGGCCCTTGGGAACAGTAGCTAGAAAATCTCCAGGCTGGCAACTCTCAAGCCTTGCAGCCACATTCTTTAGCAAAGGGGCCTGAGCACCTCCTTCCCTCAGGAGGGGCTCCCACCAAACTGAAATCAGAACTAAAAGCCTCTTGGGTTTGAGGAGCTCCAGGCAGCTCCCTATTGGCTGAAATGACTGTCCCATTGAAAAATTAATATTCATCAGGCTCCTTCGATGCCTGATTAGTCCTTTATTTGGGCGCCAAGAAATGTCCCTTCTTTTCCCCCCCAACAGTCCTTGCACAGTCCCATAAGTCTCTCAGTGAAAATCCTGGCCTTCCAATTGGCTGAGCTGGAACCAAAGGCTGCAAACATGGCTGGTGTGAAACAGTTCAAACTGCAGTCCAAACAGTGTCCCAACTTTTAATCTCTGGTGCAGCCAGAATAAGCACTGTATTTATTACTTGCCCTCCTGTCTCAAAGCAGTCCCTTTACCCTGGCAAACTATGGCAGAGTTTACTATTTTAATTCTGTTCCTGCCTGTCACAGCTGCCGAAATACACTGTCCCCCAGACAGCAGGTAGGCTTGCTCATTAATATTTATTATGCCTCATTGATATTCATGAAACACATTCATAGTGTTGATTGGCACTCTTTAATGAAAATATTTAACAGCTCATCTTGCACCTCCTTTGTGTCTCCAGCCCCCAGCTAGCTGATTTTGGGGACTGGCAGTACTGGAGAGGCTTTTGTTTTTCTGCAGCAGCAGCAAGAAGATGAGCATGTGCTATTGTGCATGCGCAGGCTGCCGGCTCGCACATTTGTCTAGCAGAAGTGCGGCGGTTCCGTGGCTTTGCTCCTCTGGTCCCAATCTAAACAGGAAACAGTACAGGGACCACAGTTAAACTCAGAGGGCACACAAATACTCAGGACGGTGGTGGTGCCAACCATGGGGAAAATAGGGAAATAGAAGGCAAATAAGGTAAGCCCCCACGGGGGTTACATGAGGAAGAGGAGATGGGTGATAAAATGGCATTAGTGTCAGTGCCAGAAAAGTCCAAGTCTAGCATCAGTGATGATGATAGTGATGAGGGAGGTGATGATGACTCAGTACTTGACAATATTAAGCATCCTTTCCAAGCACCTTTAAAAAAAAATGTTGACACAAGTAAAATGAAAGCAATCCCTCCTGTTCCTCCCCCTCATAAGAAGCAATCTGATGTTAAGGGAAAGGGATCACAAGACAAAAGGGTACATGGGATCAGCAGCAGCAGCAAACCATTGTGCCCACACCCATACCCTTGGCCCCATCCTCCCTACGCAGGAAAACCTGGCATATCGGCATCAAGTCCCATGCGTGGGATTTTTCTCCTTGGATGAGACTGATGACAGTGCAATGTATGCAAGGCAATTGTTAGCAGAGTTAAGGCAGAAACACACTATGGCACAATTGGTATGCATAGCCATCTGCAAACCAAGTCTACCATTCGCTGGGCACGGCATAAGCAGCTGACATCAATGCCCACTACTGACTTGGTACCTAAAAAGTCTGAAAAAGAAGGTCATTGTGATATAACATTTAAATATTTATTACTGTGTTACACCCCTAGGCATGTGAATACAAGTGTCAGTCAGTCTGCTGAATCAAAGCCCTCTTCCTCCCATGCGGATAGTTTTTTCCATCATGTACCTGCTGTTGGACAAGACAGCTGCAGTAGAAAGACCACAACTGCTAAAGCCACTACAACAACCTCCTCCACATTCTGTTCCACTCCTAAGCTTAAGCTACTGGATATTAAATCTGGATTGATCAACCACACCAAATATCACCGTAAACCCCCTGTGTCAGAAAAGCTAAACACTGATGTTGCACAGATGTTGGAAACAGACCTGCTGCCATATTCTTTTGTTGAGAAGGTTGGGTCTCTACATCTCATGGAAAAAACTGCTGCCAAATGCAAAGTACCAAGTCACACTTATTTCTTCACAAGGCTGTTTCGATGCTTCATAATGGCCTCACTTGCATTGTGTCACATGTATTGTCCCACTCTGCAGTTCCCAGCATTCACCTGGCCACAGATACCTGGGCTAGTGGCTCATTGTCAGCTATCAGTTGTGTGTGCATCACTGCACACTGGGCCCATTTCCTTGGGGTTTATGCCATGCAGTCGTGTCCATCTGCTATTTGCCCTCTGAGAAGTGCCAGCGGTACTGGCAGTGCTCGTCAGCATGCCACACTGAGCATGCAGAGCATGCGCGGCTCACATGCGTCTCCTAGAATACTGACCTGACTGAATGAAGCCATTACATCCTGGCTGAAGCCACATGACTTCAATGCTGGCTTCACTGCACGTGACAATGCTGTGAAAGCAATCAGTGATGGCTATTTTTATCATGTTCCATGCTATGCACACATTCTTAACTTGACTGTGAAGGCATTTCTCTATGGAAGCAGGCTGTGGCATGTTGACTATTAGTCACAAAATTTGCAGTCATTTCAGTTGCACCTCACTGGCACGATCAGAGTTCAGCAGTCTACAGAAGGCCAATGGAAGTCCACAATACCAGCTGAAGCTTGATGTCACAACATTGTGGAACGCAACCCTCTACATGCTTGAGAGGCTGTTTGAGCAGTACAAACTGATCAATGACAGTGTTATACAAATGCATGATCGTGAAACACAGTCAGCCACGTCACTGAGTCCATCCCAGTGATGTTGATGGATATTGTCATCCAAACCCTCCGACCATTTGAACAGGCTACACAGGTTGTTAGCTCTGAAATGCCTGCCTTAGCCAGATTATATCACTGCTGTGTGTACTCTGCTAGGCACTGGTCAATGTCAGGGAGCAATTTGAATTGTTGGCAAATTCTGTGGGAGTAGAGCTGGTTAACCGGATCTAGCTGCTGACAAATCAGCTGTTACATAAATAATTAACAGTTCTCCCACACTGGTACCAGCCCTGGAACAATATGAAACCCCGCAATCTCATACCCTACTGGATAAACAGATACCACAGTCCAACATGTTGCAGGCCTGGTGGATGTTGCAGCTGTTCGAGTTGGCTGGCTTTTGATTTAAGGGAGGGGCAACTTGGAGACAGATTCTTGCAAAGCTGCAGATTACTATTTACAACAAAGGCAGGGGCTGCCCTGCAATTAGTAGAAAGACAGGGATTACCCTGCACTTGTAGACTTCCAAACATTCCAGGACAAGCTACTTGGATTTAACATCCTGAACATTCAGCACAACATTCGAAAGTCCCAATCCAATATAATTAGTAAGGCGATACATTTGTCAAGCATCCAATATTTCTTTGATACAGGGTCACATCCAGTACATTTATAATACCAACAACAGCACTCATTTGCAAAGTCCCATCCAGCATGTCTAGGCATATTACACTTATGGCAAGCGCTGTCAGACAACATCTGGGTAAGACAACAATAGACTTACTTCAGAATGAATCAGACACAATATGCTCTAGGGCCTCCTGTCCCATGAAGTGGCAATTTTGGCAAACACAGCTTGGCAGACAGCTCCACGGAGGCAGGACTCTAACCCATAGTTACGACAAATTATAGCACATTTATATGATTCGCTAGCTAGGCATCTTGCTGCACCTGCGATTTAGCCATTTGGGCCACAGCCAAGATGCATCCATATTAACTTTCACTAGACAGTCTCTGATAGGGTTAGTAGCCCAGACTGATAACTTCAATATTTCAGAATCAACAGAACATATCTGTTAGTGGGACTTGAGGCCCCCAAGATCACTTTTACAGCTTCTCCCTCACACTGGGGGGTACGAGGTACTCACTCAGGTCCTTACGGGTCTCATCCACAATCAAAGGCATCCTAAAGACTCTTCAGCTCTCTCACTGCTGAGGCATGGTAGATGGCTTCTTGTCCCACATTTTCCCCGATGTGGGAGGGAGGGCTAGCCTCTGGAGGACATATCTGGCAACCTCCAGACTAGCTGTTGCAGAAACTAAATTTACTTTAAATGGTAACTTTAACTAAAAAATAACAACTGCCACCCTGATGACTGGAGGGGCATAGCTAAGTGGCCACCCCTGGTGGCATGGCAGGGGCCTGAGCCCCCACCCCTGTGGGGGGCTCCCAGCAGGCTGGAGCCTGCTCTCCTCTTCTCACTCTGCAGATCTCTCTAAAAAACTGGCAAAACACTGTCTCTTACAGGGCTCCTAGTTCGACTCCTGATTGGCAACAGAAATGGGGTGACAGGTCTCTAAATGGCTGAGGGACCTGTCAATCAGAACACTCATGGCACAATTGGATTGGAGAATTGATGCCTAAAATGATGTCCCTGTAAGTCCCCATGAGCACTTGGGTGGTTACCCATGAGGTGTAGTGAATGTCCCACATGCCCTGGCTCTTTATTCCTGGCTCCCAATTGGCTGTAGTTGCTGGCAATGGCTGCTTAACCCACTGTCCCTTATAGCAGATCAGATACAGTCCTGAATAATGTCCTGGTGCAGCCAGAAATAAATAATTATTTGACCCCAATGCCCCCACAGTTCTACAGCTCAGAGGCTACACTTGCAGTCGTTGCACAGTTGAAAAATATGTCTCCTTTAGTTTTTCTGTCGCTACTGCACATAGCAATCTCCCCCTGCAGCAGCTGACAAGCTGACACACAGGAGTCCAAGTACTGTTAACTCTGGGAAAAATAATTTATTTTACAATGAGACACTTCCCCCCATATGTACAATTAATCCCCCCCCATGCAACAACAGTTTACTATATTTAAAACATTTATTTTCTTTTGTTTTCGCAAAAGCTGAACATAGCTGCTCTAGAGGCAGCCAGGCACACTGTTATTTATTATTCAGATGACTGGGGCCCTGCTCAGGCATGCTCAAATGGAGCCCGTCAAACTCTTTAAATTTTAATAGGAGGCCCCCCAGCAGGCTATCGTGGTCACGGGTTCGTGGGGAGGGATCCCGGGACCTACGGCACAGACCCCGAGGTGACCGCAAACTGAGCAGTTCAACTTCAAGGTGCTTTTCGTGCCATTGTGAGTCCCGCTGCCCTGGAGGCAGCACTTTTAACATGGGCTGCACACAATGCAATTTCTGCTGCCCTGGAGGCAGCACTTTAAACATGGCACTCGCGAGTGACATTTTTTAAGCCCTGAGGGGCTGGATTTTCATTTGGGCTGCAGAAGGGGCACACAGAAGGGTAAACAAGACCTGGGGGGACCAAAAAAATTGGTGGCCAAGTCGGGAAAAGTCCGGGAGACAGCAGGAGGAGAACAGACAACAGGGCTAAGGTAATCCCAGGCTGGCATTTTTAGGAACCCCCATTTGCAAGGGGGTTACATATAAATATACATATATATATGTCTGATTTTTTTTTATTGTTTATTTGTAAGATTTTTCAGATAAAAATGAATACTGAGGTACAGCACTTAATACATAGAATGTACACATAACATACATAAATAATCTTTTCTAGACAATTCCCTAGGAGAAAAACTATAAAAGTGCATACAAGGGCAGAGTTCAGTGGTGACCAATGTCATATATAGAGTATTAATACAGGGTAAGAGTCCAATAAAATGTCCATATTTCCTGTAAAAGAAAAAGCTTGACATTTGTATGAAGGATTGAGTCCATATGCTGAATAAACTTTTCTTGGTTCCCATCTAACACATATCAAAAAGAAACTTCAAGGGACAAAAGAAGGATCCAATGGTGAAATATAAAATACCCATTTTCTCCATCTCAGTTCAAATAAATCCATCCTATCTGCTGATCTACCAATCAATCTTTTATATATATATATATATATATATATATATATATAAATATAAAGATAAAGAACCTCTGTGCGCAAACACTGAGGCAAGGGTTACCCCAAAGGGCATTTGGCTGGTAAGCCAAGTTTCAAGAAAATACAAAATCACACATGCCCACACAATGCAAAGCATCATGGGCTGCATATGCAAATCACCACAGAATGTTATGCTGGTTCAGCTTTAAGCAGAATTGCATGGTACCGAAAGGCCTCTCACACAGTTTGCAAAGGGTGCTAACAGATGACATAGACACGTGTTTCGTCCTACCAGGACTCATCAGTATGCCTCGTCTGTTTGACACCCCAGTGGAATGAACCAGCTACCCTAAGACGGTCTGTCTGGGTTATGTTGTGGTGTATATAGATCCAATGGTGAAATATAAAATACCCATTTTCTCCATCTCAGTTCAAATAAATCCATCCTATTTCTCCATCTCAGTTCAAATAAATCCATCCTATCTGTTGATCTAGTAATCAATCTATCTTATATTTATCGATCTATACATATATATATATATATATATATATATATATATATATATACACACACACATATATATATATATATATAGATCCAATGGTGAAATATAAAATACCCATTTTCTCCATCTCAGTTCAAATAAATCCATCCTATCTGCTGATCTAGCAATCAATCTTTCATATATATATATATATATGTCTGAGCACCTCATGCCAATCTTGGAGAGTGGGGGGGGGGTGTCTCTCTGCCCCATCGCTTAGTAATAACCTTCTTGGCCACCAGAATATAGGTAATCAGCAAAGCGCCTTTCTGAATACAGAGATTTTCCGGCGGGATAGATAGAAGTACCAATTCTGGTGTCAGGACAGCTTCCTCTCCAACCAATTCTGCCAAGGCATATGATACATTAAGCCAAAAAACTCTCAGGCCTGGGTAAGATCAAAAAACATGGGTATGACCTGCATATTGTTCCCCACATTTTCTCCAGCAATCACCAGTGATTGTAGTAGTGAATTTAGAAAGTTTTGCAGGAGGATAAAAGAATCTGCTTCTAGTCTTCCATGCAAACTCCTGCCAGTAGGGTGCATTCCGGAGGCCAAAGGATTTTTTAGTATATTTGTCCCAGTCATCTATTTGGACTGGCATGGGGAGCTCTCTGTTCCAGGCCTCCAATATACCCCTAGTGGTTTCTCTAGACAACTCCTGGAGACTTATAGATTAACCCTATAAAATGTGGCCAGACATGTCCCTTTCTAGTGGTTATACTGAGGTGCAAAAGTGAAGGGAGGGGTTTAGGTAATAAGCCCACAGTTACAGCCCTCTGCCCTATTGATTCCTTGAGGCATGTATACAATATTTGGTCTTGTGGTGTGAGCCCAAAGCTGTCCTGTAGTTTCAGAAAAGGAATAACACCCTCCGAATCCGTGATTTTGTAAATTGAAGTAAGACCTCTATCAGCCCAACTCTGCAAAGACTGTTTCTCTTGTGGTGAAAGGGGTTTAACCACCAAACAGAGGGGGGCCAGATGGGATAAGATGTACTGCAATTCTGGGGCATTTTTAAGGTTATGCCAGACCTGTAAGTTAGACTGTGCTCCTATATAAAATGACGGATCTCTTTTAAGGGGAGTTTTAATGGAGGACAGCAAGGCTGGGATGTCCTGAAGTTGATTAAGAGCTATTTCCAGAACCTTCCAAGGGAGGTCATAGTTTGGATTACACCAGTTAAAGATTTGAACTAGAACTGTAGCTTGAGCATATTTGTGGTGATCAGGTAAATTTAATCCCCCCCCCTTCCTTTTGGAAGTTGCAATATTGACCACTTTATTCTTGGTCTTTTACCCACCCAAATGAACCAAGTAAGGGATCTGTTCCAGGAGATTAAATACATCTGTGAACGAAATTCCGCGGGATTGCCGAAAATAAATATAACAAATGGGGTAGGATGTTCATACGTATTAAATCCACTCTAGAATATAATGGTAAATGGAGCTGGACCAGCGATGATGGTCTAGCTCAATTTGTTGGGCGAGGGGCTCATAGTTAAGTAGCAATAGGTTAGAGATCTGTTGTGGTAAGTGTAGGCCTAAATATTTTATTTTAGTCTTATTCCATCTAAAAGGTAATTGTGCTTTTAAATTTTGGGAGGGGGGAATGAAAAGTGAGTATTTCTGTTTTGGTAAGGTTTGTCCGGTATCCAGAAACCCCAGCAAATTGATCTAATACATTCCAGAGAGCTGGGAGGGGAGGTTTCTGGGTTGGTTACCGTAAGTAGGACATCATCTGCATATAAAGTGAGTTTCCAAGTTTGATTCCCTATAAGGACTCCCGAGATCCTCATGGAGTTTCTAATGTTCATAGCTAGGGGTTCAATATATACTGTAAGGCAAAAAGGAGTGGGGAAAGGGGACAACCCTGTCACATACTCCTCTCTAGGGTCGATGGGTGTAGAGATATCGCCGCTGATTTTAATGTAGGCCTTCAGTGAGGAGTAGATTTGCTCTAACCAGGTTACAAAGTCTTTCGGGAAGTTAAAGACAGCCAAGACCTCCCACAGGTATCTCCAAGAGACCCTGTCAAAGGCCCTGTAGGCATCCAGACTCACCAGGGCCACTTGTATCCTTGATCTAGAGAGGTAATCCATAGTATGAAATGTTCTTTGGACATTATCAGCAGTTTGCCTCATCTGGAGAAATCCAGCCTGGTCTCTCCACAAAGGCCTGTTTCATTGGTTGAAGTAGTTTAGCTTGAAAGGTTTTGTACCATTCAGCTCCAAACCCATCTGGGCCAGGGCATTTTAAAGTTTTGGATTTACTGATGGCTAATTGAAGTTCTCTAGTGGAGATTGGGCTCAGCAGGGAGGCTTGCTATGCTTCTGTCAATTTGGGGAAGGTAAGTGGGGCCAGAAACTGATGAATCGCATCCTCTGCTATGGGACTCTGGTCAGCATATAGCGCCTCATAATATTCCTGCAATGTTTTCATTATTTGTGATCCCTTATACTGAAATATCCCCATTTGAGGGTCTTTAATACCTGCTATGGTCACTGACTGTCTGTAAGCTCTAGTTCTTTGGGCCAAATTTCTGACGCCCTTTGAAGCACCCTCATAGCAAAACTTCTTGAGGTATAGAAAAGCCAACTGCACCTTCTAATCTATTATCCCTTGAATTTCCGATTGTATTCTTCTTAGCTCCTCCTGAGGCACCCCCTCCCCTCTGGCACGTCTCTCCTGAAGATCTCTAAGTGTCACCTGTAATTGTGCATGTCTAGATTCCCTCTGCTTATTCTTATGGGAGGAATAAGATATAATTTCTCCACTCAGCACCGCTTTAAGAGTATCCCAAATTATAGTAGCAGGCATATCAGGGTTAACATTTTCATTTAAAAGCTGAGTAATCCGATCCCCCATTTTAGTTTTAAAGTCTGTATCTTTAAGTAAAGCTAAATTTAGCAGCCACAAGGATGTTTTATGTTTTTTGCCCAAATCTACCTTCAATAGAAGTGGGGTGTGGTCTGAAAGCTGACGTGCTGCCAGAGAAATATCCTGTTCTCTCTCTAAGTGCTCTATGGAAATTAAAAAATAATCGATTCTGGAGAAGGAGTGGTGCCTAAGGGAGAAATAAGTGTATCCTTCTGAGAAGGGAAATAAGTGACGCCAGATATCTGTAAGGCCTAATCGTGGAATTTGTGCTTTAAGAAATTTCTGAGTAGGGGAAATCCTATGTGCTCCTGGGGCTGAGGAATCCATACTGGGGGAAGTGGTGATATTAAAATCTCCTCCTACCTGCATGAGACCTTTCTGTGTCTCCAAAAGCCTGTTAATAAAGTGCCTAAGTAGTAGAGGGGGGCACCTGGTGGAAGGTATATGCTTGCCAGTATGACCTCAGTCTCAAATATACACCCTGTACTATTACAAAATGCCCACTCTGATCAGAGTATTCTCTCTCTACCTTGAATGGTGTAGATGAGGGGACCAAAATTGCTACCCCCCCCTCATTTCCCTGTAGTACTGGAAGAAGAGAAGACTGTATATCTCCCTCCCAATGCCAATTTAGCATGTTCGGTCTGGGACAGATGGGTCTCTTGCAAGTATATGCAGTCTACTTTTAGCCAGTGTAAATACTGATGGATCCTAGCTCTCTTTATAGGGTGGTTTATACCATTTTTATTCAGCGATACTATTTTTGCTAGGTCTGTCTGCATTATGAAAAATAAATGGTGGTAGCATTATGACTAGATGACTTCCTCTTCCCCCCAAATAATAACCAAGATTTAAGGAACCAAATCCAAGTAAGGGACTCCCATCCTGTATCTGTCCCAAGGCATTCTGAGACAGCATCATTATTATTATACTGCCATGGAGATATGGTACACTTCATAATTATAACTTCTAACATATTAAATTCAGCTGTAACTGTATATATCAACTTACTGCTCGTAATCTTAGGGACTTCCAAATGTGGGGATGGATATCTGCACCAGCAGGGCTCCAAACAGTGTACCTCCCGGCAGGTGTTAACCTTCCCTAGTTGTGGAGGTAATCCCATGCCCAGTGTGGCTGCGGCCTCCAGGGATACAGCGTGCTGTTTCTAGAAAAAAGGGAGAAACTGAAAAAGGAAGTGGAAAAAAATTGAGGAGAAGCCTCGCTGTGGCATCCACCAACTCAGAACAACATTACTCCCCTCCACCCCTTGGGTCAAACACTGGCAAATCTAGGTATGGTTGTGAAAATTGGGGAAACCCAAAGCCGTACTTCAGCTGTATCTTACTGTAATAAAGTAGGATATTTCAAGTTCTTTCTTCCCTTTTATGCTTTGGGAAGTCAGTTACTTAGTAATATCGCTCTAAATGTTTGGACAGTAGTGAGTCGGCAACATGATAAGAGCTAGGTGGGTGGGAGGGGAGGGTAGAAGCTAACCTCCACCACAGACCAACAGTCAGCTCAGGGAAGACCCAAAATAGAGAATCCTCCTCAGGTCTAGAGCCAGACCTGCATGTCGTAAAGCATCCTAAAACTCCACTTAAGGGGGGAATGCCCCCCCAGTACTAAACTCCCACCAACCTGAATATTGAACCAGGAAGTGCAGGAGAGAGTGCTTCAGGTGACTTTAATTCCAGAGTCTCTCTTGTAGGTAGCCAGAGCAGTCTTAACTGCAGCCAAATTCTGGACACTCTCTCTTTGTTTCATAGGCACTGTTTGCCATCTGGCTGAACTTTGATCCAGGTTCTGAGAGCTTGAGCTTCGGTTTGGAAATTGTAGAGACATTTTGGAAAATTCTTCTTGTGCCTCCTGTGCAGTAGCAAACTCCTTTTTTCCAGAGAGCAGTTGTATGACCAAACGGGAGGGATATGGCATGGTAAATTTGTAACCTGCCACTTTGAGAACCGGTAGCATAGGGAGATACGCTCTTCTAAATCGCATCATTTTAGGAGCATAATCGTGGTCGAAGTAGATGCGTGTTTGACCATAAAATATTTTCTGACACTTCCAGGCAGTTAAAACTACCTGTTCTTTGGTGCAGTAACTGTTGAACCTGAGAAGCACTGATCGTGGAGGGACCTTAGAGGAGGTAGGCTTTGGGGCCAGTGTCCAATGTACTCTTTCAAGATGCAAGTCAAAATCAGAGGGTAGTTCCAAAGCAGTGTGGAGCAGAGACTCTATAAACTCTTTAATATTAGAGCCCTCTGAATTTTCTGGGAGGCAGTATATACAAATATTTTTGTGCCTTGCATGATTCTTTTGATCCTCTTGTCTGTCTAGTATCTGTTCTTCAATATCTTTGATTTGCTGGAGAGCCTGCTCCAAGTCATCCACATGGTTTTCTATAGCGGTTCCCTGATGCTCTTGGTCGTCCATGTGCTGCTCAAGCTGTACCACATCCTGACAGAGCTCTCCATACATCTCCTTTATCTCAGTTCTAAAGGTCAGGGTTTCTTGATAGATTAAGTCCAGCTTAGCTTTTTGGTTTTTTGCTGCTCCAAATTTTCAGGAGATTTTACCAGGCCCACACCTAGAGTCACGCGACAAGGAGTCACGTGGTTCTGAGGCCTGAGAGGCCTCTGTATCTGAGCGATCTTCTAAGTCCACCATTTCACACCAGGGCCCAGATATTCAAAAGATTTGAGCCATGCGCAATAGGGTTGCGCCTGCACAAGTCCGAAAATGCGCCATTCTGCGATATTCAGCAGGAGGCAGTTGCGTCCCCCCAAATCACGCTGAGCAACAGCACAATGATAATGAATGCATGTGCAACTGAAGGGGGAGGAACCATGCATAAATGTCGCAGAGCAATATTCAACAACTTGCGCCATGCTCAATAGGGGAGCAAGCGGAAGTTGCGCCATAACGGAAATGAGCCAAAATAAAAGGGAGCAAGGGAGAAGCACAAGAACGCTACAGGGAAGCCACATGAGAGCAAAATACAGCAGGAAACACTAGGCAGCAGGGACACACAGGGCCAGGCAGGAAAGGGCACCTGGAAGCAACAGCCACAGGGGAAGGTGTGGGGAGACAGTGCAGAAGGGGGAAGTACACCACACAGCAGTGAGGCAAGCACAGGCAGGTGTTCCCGCTGCAGGAGAAGTAGCAGTGAGGACAGCGGGGGGGAATACAGTAACAGCTGCTGGGGGGGGTGAACACAAGCCAGGGACATGGCCAGTGCCACCTTCCAGATGGAGGCCGTTATAAGGGGGGTGAGAAGGTGGGCAGCAGGGGGGCGTGGCCGTGAAAGGGCCCGTCGGCGGTATGCCCCCAACAGGCAGTACCGAGCCCACACCAGCTTCGGGCAGTTCTGAGGCGGCCCTGTGAGCTGTGCAGTGATGTGATGCAGGCACCCACATGATGGAGCCATGCCCTGTCAGTGGAGACTAAAGTGACAGCTTGCATGTGCTTGCTCACCACGGGTACCTTCCAGAGACCAACTGGGGACTCCACAGGCATAACTCAGTCGGCCACGTCATGCCACCTCACCCAATTCCTCAGCGCTCTGCTGCCACATGCTGCAGAGTATATCCATTTCCCCAGCACACCGGTGGAGCACACAGCAAACATACAGGAGTTCTACAGGGTAGCACGTATGCCTGGCATGCTAGGGGCAATAGACTGCACCCATGTGGCCATCCGCACACCACCTGGCCCAAGGGGGCCACATACATCAATCACAAGGGCTATGCCAGCATCAACTTCCAGGTGGTGTGCGATGCCAGGGGGCGCATAATCAATGTCTGTGCCACGCACCCTGGGGGAGCACATGATGCCTTCATCTGGCACCAGTCGGCACTGTGCCACAGATTCGAGAGTGGGGATATCCCCACTGGCCACCTAGTGGGTGAGTATGCAAACCACATGGACAATCATAGGACCTGGGGGGGCATGGTCAGAGGTGACATGGGTAGTGGCCTACGTGGCCCGGGGCAAGGCAATGCTGATCACCAAACTAACCTCCACCCTCTACACGCAGGTGACAGTGGATACCCACTCTGTCCCTGGCTGCTCACACCCTACCGGTGGCCCATGACCCCATCGCAGCAACGCTACAATCAGGCACATGCCACCACAAGCAATGTCATTGAGCGGGTGTTCGGGATGCTGAAGGCACTTTTCCGTTGCCTGGACACCTCCGGCGGTGCCCTACAGTACAGTCCCTCAAAGGCCTGCGGGCTATTCCTGGCCTGTTGCATCCTGCACAACATGGCCAACGAATGTGGGATAGCCGTACAGGTCGAAGAGGGGGACAGCGATGGGGACGATGAGGATGCCGGTGACTATGGTGATGAGCAGCCCCACCTTGGGTGACGGGACCCCCGACTGCTCCGGCTGGCACAGCTGCACCGGGACACCATCATGGAGGAGCACTTCAGCCAACCCAGGTAAGTCATGGGGCCATGTGCAGCCAACAGTGGCTAAGGCACAACCTACAAACATGAATGGACACACACCAGGGGGGCATGCCATCAAGGGAAGTGGCAGGGCATGGAACCACACACACAACCAGGGATGGGTGAGGTCTAATAAGCCACATGGATGGACACACATACACGCACACACACACACAATGCACCAAATATGCACAAAGGGTAGGAGGCACACCAGCCCAGAACGACACCCCTAGCCACACACATGTCCACAGACCACCATGCCCACTGCCTGTTCATGTGCGTGTGTCAGATGCTGAGCACCATTGCACATTGGTGTTCAGTGCAATGCAGGCATCATCATGCACATGCAACTGCAGACAGCAGCTGGGAGGGTGTGCAGATGGACTGTGTGTCCTCGTGCAGGGCCGGGTACCCACCCGTGCAATGCCCACTGAAAGACACAATGCACACAGGGCAGCACCAGACAGTAGCCACATTGGGAGACAGGTCAGTCACGTGACACAGTGCCCCGGCCACCACAGATGTATGGGTGGCCCCACCGAGACCCGCCAGCACTGACAGGCCGACCACTGGCCTCATGGGGTGGCACTGATGGTCCCCCGGGGGTTCCTCGTGACCGTGCTCGCGCAGGGGTCTGCAGCACACTGAACATGCCTGTGCCAAGAGTGCTCAGGATGCCCACAGCTGAACCCGGTGTTGACAGGGAGGGTGTCGCACGACACCGGGAATGGGGGGTGGACAGTGCACTGCGTGGTGTCTGCGACGCATGGGTACATGACTGTGTGCCCATTGTGGCCATGACAGCAGTGAATGCCTGTGTCTGCCTGTCAATGGCAGCGGTCACATCCTCCCGCAACCGGTCCATCCCTGCCAGGATCAGAGCGGTGTCTCTGCTGTGACGCTCCTCTGCCCACTCCAGAGCTGCACGCAGTGCATCCACCGACGTCGCAAGCCACATCTGCTGCTGGACTGATGCTTGCAGTAGGTGGGTGTGCTCATCCAAGAGGTCATTTGCCTCCTCACCATCCTGTCCCTCAGGGTGTGCGCAGCCCTGATGCTCAGCACTCCTTGAGGGTGGGCACTGCACACCAGGACCAGGTCTGGGCATGTCCACAGGTGGTGCACAGACGTCGCCCCTTGACCCTGTACCCCCAAGCCCACTGGACGACTGCTGATGCTGCCCCTCTGGCTGCCGCTCCCCAGGGCTCACTGGTGCCACTGCAGGGGCCACAACAGTCCCACTGTCCTGTACAAACACCAGTGCTGCCCCACTGGTGCTGACAGGCACAGGCTGGGACTGTGCTGACACGCAGGCCTCTACGGCAGCACCACCCACAGCCATAGCCGCAATGTTACCTGCTGTGTGGCCATCCCGTGGCACACACGTGTCATTGCCCATGCCGTTAGTGACATCATCATCGGTGACGGACCCGGCACTGGTCCGAGTCACAGCATGCTGGCATCTGTGGATGCTGGCACGCTGGGACATGGGCAGGGCTTCCTCTGCACCTGTTCCAACAACATCAGTGTGGACAGCCAGGTGGGCCCAGTGTCGCACTGAGCCACGTATACCTGTGGAGGTGGATGGGCCCTCCTCCATCTCCAGCTGACTGTCCTCAGTGGACAGGCCCACCACCGCTGACCCATGCAGACGCTCAGGATCTGTAAAGGAAAACAAAGTCGCATTACTGCATGTGACCTACCCTGCCCCCCCATAGACAGACCATGACCTACCATGCAATGATGGGCTACCACCCGTCTGGAAGCCACCACCCAGAACACCCTCAATGGCACAACGATGCATGCTTCCAGCAACCCTCTCCTCCTGTGGGGTCAGGTGTACCACCTCCGGCTGTCCCCCACCTGTCACAGCTCGTGCTGCCCTGATGGCAGCCACCTTCTCCTTTATCCTCCTCCTGTCTGTGCCCATCTTCTTCTTGCACTCCTGCACGGAGCACTGGTGGCTGCCATGCAGGTTCACTGCACATGCCATCTCCTCCCATGTAGCAGCACGGGCTTGAGGTGTTCCCAGCCGTCCGCTGAGAAGCGGCTCCTGATCCAGGTAGGCCTTAAACAGGGCATCGGTCTCGGCCTTGCTAAAATTAGGCCTCCTCCTCCTCCTCCCACCACTGTGTTCCTCCTCTCCCACAACTCGCTCAGTCATTTTTTAGCCTGTAAGAATGACAGTTGTTACCTGTGACTGTGTAGTCCCATGCATGTCCCTAAATCCACAGTCCACACTCCCAAACAGCATGCATCTCACCAATAGACTGCAGTAACCGACTATGGCCAGTGCAGCCCAATGTCACACTTTTATAGCACAACCCATGCAAATGAGGCGAGGCGCAACTTTAAGTGGATGCAAATTGCAGTGCTGCGTCATTGAATGGCTGATTAACTGTTTTGCATATGACTACTGAATATCGCGCTGTTGCGCTTTGTGCAATTGTGTTGAACGTGCTGAACCAAGTACACAGTTCTGTGACATGCGCAGTACACACCTCACTGCGCATGCCCGGGTTGCTGACGCAGGTGTCTGCTGCGCTGCTGATGTGCTGTGTGCAGGAAGCAATGCAGGGCATGGCCACCATTGTGCCAGTGGCACTACAGTGATGTTCACCTACATGCGGCACTGGGCCATCATAGGTGCACTGGGGCAACAGTGTGGTAGGCCGCTACTGGAGGTAGCACTCAGGTATCCATTCACACTACACGCATTGGGTTCCAATGGCGCTGTGCCTGTCTGTGCGCCAGAGCTCCTTGAACCTGTGCCTGACCTTTGCCTCCTAGGCGCCATGCGTCAGGCATGGGTGCACCACTATCGCACTGTTCGGTGACAGCGCGATAGGGAATGGCAGCGCTGTACCGTGCAGCATCTGCATGTGGGGAGCCACGCTGCAGAGTGCCATTTTTGCAGACTGAGCTAGGAGAATGGCGCGCAGGAGGGCTGCACAGTGGAGCCAGGTAGAACTAGCCAACCTAGTGGCCATAGTGGAGCCACACCATGGACCACTGTTTGGGGAGGCACCCCTGGACAGGTCCAGGAGCCAGGTGTGGGAGGAGGTGGCCACTGCACTTGAGGAGGCCACTGGAAGGGGGCAGACAGCAGAGCAGTGCCACCACAGGTATGGTGACCTGCGGCGGAGGGAGCCAGACCTGCTTGCCCGCCTGCGGGCACATGCCAGGAAGGGCATGGTGCCACGGCCAGGTAGGTGTTACATCAACACACTTTTATCTTCCATATGGGTATCACGGTTGTATGTGTCCAGCACATGGGGGAGGGACCATCCGGTGTTGGCTGTGGTGGTGTTATCAGGGTGTGGGGTGGGGTGGGTCTGGCTGGGTGGGAGGGCACACACCTGGGGGCAGGGTTGCTTTGCTACAGGATTGTACTGATGTTCCTCTCTCCATGTTTGCACCACAGGGTTGGAGGAGCGGTGCCTGGCACGTGAAATGCAGTGCCACCAAGAGGACAGGGACGCAAGGCGGGGCAACGGTCCACAGCGCCCGAGGGACCGGCCTGATGATGGTGAGTGCCATACCTCCATGATTACTATTGCATGCTGTGTAACAGGGTGGGCAGCGGGGCATGGCCACCATCCATTGACACCACTGCCATGCGCGCAACTTGTTACAGTCAGCACTGTCCAGTGGCACTGCATGTCTGGGTGTGCATCACTGGTGGTCCATGCGTGCACCGGGCACATGGCTGTGCCACTGCCTTTGCACCACATAGCCATGTCACTAAATGGCCACGGTGGTGCTGTGCGTGGCTTGGCCAGTGGGTGTGTGCAGCTTTCCGCATGGCTGTATGCACCTGGGTGGGCAGGTCGTGTGGACATGATCACTGTGGGTGGTCACACACCATCACAGAGGCATGTCCTACAGCCGTATGCCATGCACAGTGGGTGGGCTGTATGGGGCTGTGCATTCACACCTATTGACTGTGCTCCCTTGTCCTAGGCATCCACCAGCTGATGGAGATCAGGGAGGCATTGCGGGAGATCTTGCACTTGGCAAGGGCGTCCCTAGAAATCCATCGCCGGATTGACCGGATTGGGGTCCGCAGGAGGCACCGGCGGAGGAGCAGCCAGAGTGGGGAGCAGAGCTCCCATTGACAGTCCCTCTGCCCCTGATATCCCCTACCCCACTGGACCCACCCTCACACCCCTCCTTTCCTGCCCATTTGTTCACCCTTGCCCCTTACCCACCCCCACCTTGTTTGTGGCTCTCCCCCCAACTTTGTATATATTATTGTATATAGTTCACTTTGATACTTTGTTTGAATACAGATATTTTTATATGAACACTGTGGTGGTCTCTGATTTGCAGTGGGCTATAGGTGCTCAGCTGCAGTGGTGCGCATGGCGTCAGGGGTGGTGCAGTCATGGGCATGTGTGTGTGTCCGTGGGGAGGTGACTATGGTGTGGGGGTAGCTATCAGTCAGTGTCTGTGGTGTGTGTGTTGTGCCCTGTGCACTGGATGACTGTGTGCAGTGGTCCATGGTGCATGCTCTGTGTCCATGGTGCCCCTGTCAGCCCATCTATGGCCTGTGCAGCTGACACCCATGCAAGTCTGCGACCTGCACGGTCTGCTGGCATGTCAGTGGTGGCTGTCCATGCAGGGCAGCCACTGTACCGGTCACAATGCTGGGTTGCCTCCTGTCACTGATGTGGTACATGTCTGCCTTGGGTGACACTGTGGCCTCCACAGTTGTTGACCCATCTCCATGCTGTGGCTTGTGTGTGTTGCAGGGGATGTGCACCACTGTCTGTGACTTGTGCTCCGGGCAAATGCTGGTGGCTTACAGGTCCACAGTGCCTGCGCAGGGTGGCTGGCGCTCCTGTGCCATGGAGGACTGCAGGTTGTGTGTACACAGTTTACATGGGCCCACACTGGGGGCTTTGTTGCCCCGCTACTGCGTCCCTGTGTTGTTGTGCCCTTGGGTATGGGTGGTTGTCTGTCCATGCACTGTGTGGCATCCGGTGTGGTGCATGCTTCCATGCACCACTGTGGGTGTTTTCACTGGCTGTTGTGGCCAGTGCTGGGTCGAGGTGTGTCATTGGGAGAGTGTGCAGGGTGCTGTACCACTGGTGGTGGGGTCTGGGGCATGCCCTGTCCCATGTGGGGTACCTCGTGTGCCGACGCATGGTTGGTCTCTCAGCAGTACCTTGGGGGGGCTGTGCATGGTGGCACTGTGTATGCCGTCGTTGCATCACTGTGTGCTGCCACCCGCTGATGGGTGCTCGTGGTGGGGCTGCCTTGCATGGTTCTGTGGTGCAGGGTTGCATTGTCACAGTGGGGGTGGTGGCATGCATGGGGTTTCCTGCAGTGGTGGATGCTGCTCCTGGGCAGGGTGTCTGGGGGTCACGATGCAGGGTGTACTCTGCACTGGGGGGATGGTGTGGCATGGGGTGGTCAGCCCTCCTTGTGTGCCAGTCACAGCTTTCCAGGGGGTGTGATGGGGCACCATGGCCCGGCTGTGGGTTGGTTGCTTGTCTCCATGGGCCAGTGGTTATTCCAGCCCTCCCCCAGTTGTGCAGTGCATGGGGTGTGGGGGGATGATGTCTGTTCTGCTGTGTGTTCCTCTGCCCATCCGTGGCATGGGTGGTGGGCCCCTACCTCCCTGGTTGTGCAGTTGCATTGCCACCCTGCTGCTGGGGGGCATCCCTGGTTGCGCTATGGCGCCTCTGGACTGCTCAGCTGAACATCCCTTGTTGCGCTATGGCACATCTGATTTGCTCAGCTTCCCCTCCCTAGTTGCGTTATGGCACAGGTGGTGCGATATTCAGTTGTCGGCTGTAGGCGCAGTTTGGCCGGCTCAGTTTTTGAATATCGCATCTCTTGCGCATGGGCGCAATGGACTTGCACTTGCTCCTGCTATTGCGCACTTTATGGGCGCAGTTTGAATATCTGAGCCCAGATGTAAGTCGGATTCCCCCAGAAAGTCCACCTATGCATTCTGACATTTGTTTAGCACTGAAATTTACTCAATTTATCCATGCAAAGTCAGTTTGGAATGATTTCTTAGCCTAAGGGAGACGGGAGGACTATCACTAAGCAGCCAAAACCCGCAAGGCAGAACTGGAAGTCATATTTCTGATTTTAGAATTTTATTGTTTTAAATGTTGTTTTATAGATGCACAGCACTTTGATAGTTAGTGAAGAGTGCTTAAAAGGGCACTGTCAGCTTTACCCTTCTGTTTTTATTAATCTCTGCGCAGTGTGCCTTTTGGCACACACCTAAGTAATTAGCACTGCAGAATAACCCCATAGACATAGAAGTTCAGCAAAAATACCTGATTTATAAATATTTAGCGAAGTTTGTCTTTCCCTCTGGCTGTCCATAACTCCACTGACACCAAAAGCATAACCCCATTGAGGACGTGTGCCTGGACTGAGCACAGTAATAAAGTGGCATTTTATGCCAAGCCTGCTTTAATAACATGCTGCTCGTATAAATTCCTACATCGAAAACTGCACGGGATTTCGGCATCAGTTTTAAAAAGTAAATTGCAAGCCACACAGGGCTCGGTTTTAATTCTAAATTACCAGGAGCAGTTCGCGATGTAGGAGTTTAAATGGGCGGCATGTTATTAAGGCAGGCTTGGCATAAAATGTTACTTTGTGACTGAGCTCGGTCCTGGCATGCGTCCTCAATGGGGTTATGCTTCCGGTGTCGGTGGAGGTATGAACGGTCTGATGGAAAGACTAACTTTACTATATATTTATAAATCAGGTATTTTTGCTGAACTTTTAAGTTCATTGGGTTATTCTGCAGTGCTAATTACTTAGGTGTGTGCCAAAAGGCACACTGCACAGAGATTAACAAAAATGGAGGGGTAAAGCTGACAGTGCCCCTTTAATAAATAAAGGTATTATTATTATTTAAAGGTATCCATAGGCTTACATTATACACACTCCTGTGGCTGCTCCCTGGCTCTGAAGTCAGCCATGGACGATTGTGGGATGTGCCACTAGAGGCGCTACATTCAAAATGCTGGTGGGAGGAATGGCAGGACCAACCAGATAAAACAAAATTACTTCAGAAGCAGGTACTAGACTTTTTGTAAAATGAGGCAAAAATGCTAATCGGGAGTGCCCCACACTGAGGTGTGGGGCATAATCACATGGATGCTTTCCTTTAACAGTTGTGTTCTCTAAAGACAGCACGAGCAGTAAATTCCCCAGTTTGCTGCTGTTTAGACACCTCCCCAAAACAACCAAAAAATGTTGCCAGACATTGCTAATTGTCCTTTATCCTTTATCTCTTTCTCTGCTATTGGTTTGGTCAAAAATGAGCATTTACTATAAACTCCACAGCTGGCCATTGTTTAGGCCACTCTCCCCATAAGAAAAACTACAATCACCAAAGAATGGTGTCGGACAGTGTTAACTGTCCTTTATCATTTACTTTATCTATCTTTCTGCTACTGTTATGTGTAAAAAAAACAGCTATTACTATAAACTCCACAGTTGGCTGCTGTTTAGGCCCCCTCCCAAAAGAAACAATGCCGAATGTTGTCTCGCTGGCATTGGTAGTGCAGGAGTTAGAGATGCATAACAGGAATGGCAGTGAAGTATGGAACTAACGCCAACCCCACCCCCACCCTGCAGAGACTGACAGGTGCTGGGGTGTGCCTTTGGGGCGTCAGCTATAATGCTCATGCCATTTTACCTCATCCTACCCTGTAGACACTGACAAGTGTTGTGGTGTGCTTTGGGGTCTTTGGGCCTTATACTTACCCCATTCCATAAGGAAATACACTGAGACGGGTGCAGTATAGGAGAATGGGCCTCACCCTACCCTGTAGACACTGACAAGTGTTGTGGTATGCTTTGGGATCTTTGGGCCTTATACTTACCCCATTCCATAAGGAAATACACTGAGACGGGTGCAGTATAGGATAATGGGCCTCACCCTACCCTGTAGACACTGACAAGTGTCGTGGTGTGCTTTGGGGTCTTTGAGCCTTATACTTACCCCATTCCATGAGGAAATATGCTGAGACAGGTGCAGTATGGGAGAATGGGGTGAACGTTAGGGCCGAACACTCCAAGGCACACCTCGATGCCTGTCATTGGCTGCAGGGTGGGGGGGGTGGAATGGCATGAGCAGTACAGCCAGTGATCCCAAGTCACACCCCTGATGCCTGGCAGTCTCTACAGGGTGGGGTGTTACAGTTGGAAACCCTAATGCTGTAAGCATTTATTGGTACTTTCACTCCAAATTTTCAACATAGGCTTTTTGTGACCCCACCTCATGAAGAGCGGCACTATCAGTTTGTTAGCTGAATGGTGGTTTTGCACAGCAGCTATGCCATTTGGCAACACAGGGATGAAAACACATTTTGGGCAGGATGTAGAAAATGACAACTATATTGTTCATGAGGAGGTGTAAAAAAATGGCAACGTTGAAAATCTGGAGTGAAAATATGAAACATTGGTGAAGTCATGAGCGAAACTGTGCAACACATGTCCGTAACCCAATTATTTTTGGGAGTTATTTAGCCACATTCTCAACATAGACATTTTGGAACCTCCCCTCATGAACAGTGGTGCTGTGATTTTGTTAATCTGTCCCAAAAGTTGATTTCCCACAGCGACCATGCCATTGTGCGCCAAGGTGCGGAAACACATTTTGGGCAGGCTGTGAAAAATGACAGCTGTACTGTTGATATGGAGGTGTGAAAAAATGCCTTTGGTGAAAATCTGGCATGAAAATATTGCAAATTTGTGAAGTTACAAGGGTGCGTGGAAACTATGCAATGCACGCTTGTAACACAGTCATTTTATGGACTTTCATCGCCAAATTTTCAACATAGGCATTTTAGGACCTCTGCTCATGAACAGTGTCACTGTAATTTTCTCAAACTGTCCCAAAAACTGATTACGCACAGCGACCATGCTATTCTGCGCTGGACATGCGAAAACACATTTCAGCCAGGATATGTAAAATGACAGCTATACTGTTCATAAGGAGGTGTGGAAAAATGGCAATTTTGAAAATCTGGAGTGAAAATATTACAAATTCATGAAGTTACGCGCGTGCGTAGCAACAGTGCAACGCAAGTTCGTAAAACAGCCATGTTTTGGATTTTTTTCACCAAATTTGAAACATAGGCTTTTTGAGATCCCCCCTCATGAACAGTGGCACTGTCATTTTGTTACTCAGTCCCGAAAGGTGATTCCAGGCAGTGACTGAGAAATCACCTTTCGGGACTGAATAACGCCATGACAGTGACTGAATTCATGAGGAGGGGCCCCAATAACCCCATGTTGAAACTTTGGTGCAAAAATTCCTAAAAAATGCCCGAGATATGCACCAAAGTTGAAAAAAAAAACCCTATTTATGTCATTATACAGCTTACCGGCATTTCTTCTGTTCGTGGTTGGCTTTGAAGAGTGCAGACGTGTTCTCAATTGAATGAAGATCGTTGCACCAGGCTCCGGAGGTAAGTAAGGGGTGAAGGGGGTGTGAGGAGGCAGGGTGTGCAGAGGGTGGATGCGGGTTGGGGCAGGGAGCTGGACAGACCACGAGGGACCATTTTCTTCTTTTACAGGTAACAAAAAAAAAAAAAAAACATTGTGGGATGTTTTTTACAGGGGCACGGCACGCTGGGATGGGCTCCCAGCTTGCCACCTGAGTGTTTGGGGGCTATCCGATGGGGATTGGGCACCTCGTCAGCACATACCCAAGGGCGGCAAGAGCCAAGGGGGATTGGGCACCTCCCTTGGCACATTAGAAATGGGGGGGGGTGCATTATGCCGACAGGGATTGGGCTCCCCGTCGGCACATAAATTGGGTCAGGGCATGCCAACAGGGGGATTGGGCATCCCTGAAGTCGGCATTGTGGCAGATAGTGTGTAGCCATGTTTAATGTAATGTTTCACCAGGGAAGGCACGTTGGGAGGTGCCACTGCGTATGACGAGCTTTGCTGGCATTGCAGTGGACCTTTCCTTAGATGTGCTTGCCACATTATGTATCCCTGGTGTGCCACCGGCATGCAGGCTTATTGGGGAATGAGGGACACACCTACTGATGTGTGCCCTGCATTCGCCCATCAGTGACCACTCCTCCAAATCTGCTACTAATGCAATATGTTGGATGGCGCACACGCACGAGCCAACATAAAAATACAAACAGCAAAAAAAAAAACTGTTGGACATTGTTAATTGTCCTTTATCATTTATTTATCTTTCTGTTACTGTTTTGTGTAAAAAAACAGGATTTGCTGAAAAAAAAACTCCACAATTTGCTGTCTGCTGTTTGCCGCCCCAAAAAAACAAACATCACCTCCAGAAATGTCATAATATGTCAGCTGAGCACATGATTTGTGACTAAAACCAGTTACATATGTAGTCATCTCTTGTTACAAGACTGACCAGTCCATGGCAAACAACAATCACAGAGGTACCAACCCAAGTTCATATTTCATATTGGTTTATTGGATAGCATAATTGAGAAAATACATTCTCTTTTACAAATGCGTCCAGACATATGAAACAGCACAACAATGACAAATTACACAAAGTTACAGTCCTAGGATTAAAACATTGATTTAGTTATATCAGTTTTGTATAATTCAGGGTATTTTAACCAAAGTAATTACAGTGTCTACTGAAGGAACGTAATAGTAGTGCTTTGAACTGTGCCCCTGATGGCATTTTACATGCATTAATCTGCCAGTATCACCTCCCAAAATGTCATATTAATTGGAGTCGGCGCATGGCCTGTGACTTCAGTGACATAAATATGTACTCATGGACTTGTGACATGACTGACAAATCTACCATTGTAAATAACAACCATAGCGGCACTAACAGAATCTGCCAGTATCACCTCCTGAAATGTCATACTGTTCGTCATTGGCATTGGCACAGTGCATGACTTGTGACTGAAACTCGATACAATATTTATGCACTCACTATGTACTCAACAGTGACTGTACCCTGGTAAAATGCTATTAATCTTTGTTACAAACAATTCATGGAAATTCAACTGGAACAACAACAGAAGAACCGACAAACAGGATCTGCCAGTGTGACTTCACAAGATTCCTTCATATCAGCGTATGGCTTGTGACCAGCTACGTGATGTATACTACTCATTCCTACCAGGGTGACAGAAGAAATATTATGTACTTAATCCTACTGCTCAAACATGTTTTGGTTTTGGATTAACTGTAGTACCACTGATGCCATTTACTGCTATGGTACTCAGAGTGTGATGATAACCTCTTCAGCACTTCACATCTTCATCCAGCACACAGGTTATCAGAAATGTAATTTTTCTTTCTTATTTTGATTAATTAATTCTTGCATTTATATGAGGAAGCCATACAACAATTATTACCTTCTCCATTCCCAACCCTCGCTATTCTGCCAGGCAAGCTGCTTTCTACTGCTGCCTCCCTTCCCTCTGGCACCTGTTCCCCTCTTCCATTCGCCTCACCCCCTCCCTCCTCCCTCCTCCCTCCCTTCCCAGTCCTCATCCTCTGCGTTCAGATGCCAGCAAAGGCATCTTCCTGCTTCCTTCTGTCCCTGTCAACCCCTTGCTGAATCTCCTTCTTCTCTCCCTCCTGCTTATGACCCCCCTTTAACCTAAGCTAGTTGGTATTATGCCTGCAGTCTTTTCCTGTACCCCAGTTGCACTGTCACCTTCCTCAACTGGTACTACACATTTTACTGAATTTTGCATAATACCCAACTTGCCTTGATGTTTTATTGTTTAATATGGTTGGTCACCACACTGCTCCTACATCTGCTATGTTGCCTAGGTAGCTGCAATCTGATATTTTGTAATTTTATTCCTTCTGCCCTCTTCCCCTTTCCCTTCCCTTTCCCCCTTCCCTTCCCCCTCCCCAAGTCGCACCTGGAAACAAGCCTTGTATAAGTGTGCCTTCCCTTTACCAATTTTATAATAAGTAAATGACGTGTGTGCTTCATGCAGCATTCTGTGCAACGTGACCTGTAATGATGCTGCCCAGTGTTTCCACCATCCCACTGCCACTGTGCATGAGCACTACTGCTCACTATACTGGTGACCCAGACTCAGGAAACCAGTATGGTCTTTTGCTCGAGTGCTGTCCTGTGTATATGGCATAATGATTGCCCCTTGTATGGTTCACCACCTGCCCCTTTTGTTGGGGGGGGGAGAGTCTGAAAGTAGAGTTCCACACTGCTCACAGTCACCTAATCTGTGTCGTTGCACTTGCTCTGCTACTTGAGGCCAAGCCTGGCAGGGCCATAACTGATAAGTGTCTTCAGTTTGTAAAACAATTATGTCTGATGCTCCTTTTTTGAGGGGCTGTACCTATCGGTGATTCTGTCTGCTGCTACTGCTATCATGATGTTTATATCCTCCTTTGTGCATGGCTTATGGCATGGACAGCTGAAGAAGGTAAGCAATAGGGAGCATGCCAATGTTCCTTATTTCTTCCACAAGTGAGGTCAGCAGCTGAGTGTTGTTTGGGTATTGTGCTCCCACAGTGTGGACGTGGGGGTGGGGGGGTAACTTAATTTATACATTTATTTGTTTGAGGGGTAAAAGTTTAAGAGGGATGTGAGGAAGTATTTCTTCACTGAGAGGGTGGTGGTGCCTGGAACAATATTCCAGCACGGGTGTTGTAAGCAAAAAACAGTGGTGAGCTTCAAGCATGCCATGCCTGGGAAAGGTATCTGAGTAGTGCTGTGCAGCATGCTAATTCTGCTGGCTGAATTAGCCTGGAACAACCATTCCACCAGCAGAACTTCTGCTGGAATTGCACTGGTTCTTCAGCGGAATTCCCCCCCTACTGTGATCCGTGGAATAAAACAGCATTTTTCCGTGGAAAATTATTCCGCAACTAATTTCTGCTGCGGAATCCCACCATTACATTCCTGGTAAAATTCTGCAGAATTTCGACGGAATTTGGAAAATTCTGCAGAATTTCATTCTGCCAGAATTTGAAAATTCTACAGAGCACTAAATCTGAGGTGGCAGAATAGGCAGGCAGGGGAAGAATGGACAGACTTGGTGGGCCAAGTGGCCCCTACCCGCTAGCCAATTCTATGTTTCCCTGTGTGTGTTTGTGAAACACTTTCTCTTCATGATTTTCTTTTCAGGTCTGTCTCCATTTGGATGTTGTTGATGCTGAGGTCATGAGATGTTCTCCTTCAGCCATATGTCTTCATGGCATGTCCATCACAAGTTTGAAGGTAAGTAATATGTTTTATCAGCCTTTTATCAATAACCTTTCCCGAAAGGTAATTTGATGGGATAGGTGTAAAGTAAAATTGATATTGAGGCAGGTGTGTGTGTGGGGTATGGTTGCCACCGTTGGATGAGTTGAAAACCAGACACTAAAACCCGCCCTGACCTCCGCCTCTAACCCCACCCCATTTTTATGACACATGAGTAGATTGCTCCTTCCCCAGAGCAATTTGCAATATCAGAAAATACTTTAAAAGTGATAGGAAATCATTTTCTACTGTTGCTGTTTATTTTTATTTTTTTTCAGTTTTGGTAACCAGGTAAGGCTGATTGGGTACAAGGCTGATTTATGGGGGGTGACCTGGGAGCACAGGGAGGTTATGTATCCTGCTCAAAGTCACACAGTATGCACATGGAGGCTGTGGGAATCAAACTCATGTTTGCTGGATGTACCAAGCTCATTCACAGCCCCTTGCTTCAGCCTTTGTTAAACACTCTCCCATGTTTCTTTCCACATCTGCCATGTATTCTGACAAGCTTTGACAAATTTATGATAAATTATCAATGTTTCTAATACCATTAGTTTTGCATTGTATTCCCTTTAACATGGCAGCTACTTCTGTTTCTTTTCATACGTCTTAGGTATTCTACCATTTCAGATGCACCATTCCATGCTATTCATCTGAATAGCCTGTAATGGTGAAACTCATATCATGGAATGTTCAGGTAGCATGAACAAGCATTTGTTAATGCCAGATGTTTGTCATGTGCACTGGTGTCATTTTGGTGTGTGTGTGTGTGTGGGGGGGTTACGAGCCTGCATTGGCAAATTTCAACACAGGTTCATAACTTTGTTGTTTTTTAATATTTCTACACCACATTTCCAACATAGCTCTCTTATTACCCCACCTCATGAAGAAAGGAAGAGTACAATTTTAACTCCAGTCTGAAAGGTGATTTCATGCAGTGGCTGCGAAATCACCTTTCGGGATGCAAAAAAAAAAAAACATTTTGGCCAGGATCTGAAAAATGGTGGCTGTCACATTCATGAGGTGCTGTGAAGAAATGGCTATCTTGAAAATTTAGGGTCAAAATATTGAAAAGTACCAAAGGTACAAGCCTGCATTTGCTAATTTAAGTGCAGATCCCTAACTTTGTTGTTTGTTAATATATTCATACCAAATTTTCCATGTAGCATTCTTATGACCCCACCTGATGAACAAAGGTGGAGAAAATTTTCAACTCCTGTCCCAAAAGGTCATTTTGTGCAGCGACTGCGAAATAACCTTTCGGGGTGCAAATTTTTACCAGGATCTAAAAAATGACAGCTGTCATGTTCATGAGGTACTGTGAAGAAATATCTATACTGAAAATTTGTGTTCAAAATATTGAAAATTGCCAATGTTATGAGCATGCGTTTGCAAATTTCAATGCAGGCTCAAAACATCTTTGTTCTTTAATATGCTTACACCAAATTTTCAACATAGCTTTCTTAAGACCCCACCTCATGAACAATTGTGAAGAAATATTTGTACTCTTGCTCAAAAGGTGATTTTTCAGTCACTGCTCAACAGATTTACCAAACATCAGCTGCATTGTTCATGAGGTGGAGTCCCCAAAAACATATGTTGAAAATTTTGGGTGAAAATATTTAAAAATGGGCAAGTTATGTCATGAAGTTGAAAATCCCACTGAAATACATATGATGCCGAAACCCTGCCTGAACAATGTTTTGACAAGTTGTCATATTTTGGACAGCATTTGAATACAGTAGCTTGGGTAATAAGAAAGCTAAGTTGAAAATTTGGTGTAAGCATATTAAAGAACAAAGATGTTTTGAAAATTGTTGAAAATGTGGGATGCATCACCAGCCCGGTGATGCTGAGGGATCAGGTGCTGGATGCCACACCTTGCATCACATGGGTGACCCATGTTCGGGAATGTGCATGGGCCACTGGGGGTCGGCAATGGAGGAGAAGGATCGAGCACCCCAGGGACAGCTCTCCTTCTCCATGGAGAAGGGGCAACCAGTTGTCGGTACATACCTGGCCCCTAGCAGTGGCTGGGGGCTGGCACACAGATGCTATAGACATTGGGTCAGAGGCAGGGCAGACGCCTGATGGAGTGTATGAACAGGAGCATGCGTGGCACCGTCGCCAGAGTCCTTGCACACTCCACCCCTAAAGGAGAGAAACCAGGAGGAAAAAAGCTCATGGCGGATGATGGAGGGAGCTTGCAGGTCCCGCCCCCGAAGAGTCATGGTGCCGACCCCTGTACTGGATCTGGTCTTGGTGGGGGTGGTGGGCCAACCTCGCTAGGGGGGATAAACCCTGGGGGTAGTTGGCTGGCGCCAGCAGGTGGACATTGGGGGATGGATTGGGGATCCCTCCAGATAGAGAGGGCCTTGGAGCAGGAGTACAAATAATTTAAAAAAAATGTGGTATGCAAATATTTAAGAGTTCCAAAGTTACTAGTATGCATACCGAAATTGTAACAACTGGCCAAAACTTTGTCATTTTTTCATATTTTGACCCCAAATGTTGAACATAGTCTTCTTATCACCCCATCTCATGAACCCTGTAGGTGAAAATTTTCAAATCCATGGGAAAACGGCATTCCATGCCACAGGTGCGAAAACACATTATGGGCAGGATATGAAAAATGACAGCTGCACTGTTCATGAGGTGGTGTGATAAAAAGGTTATATTGAAAATTTGGAGTGAAAATATTGAAAATGACCAAAGTTACATGTGTGCATAGAAAATATTGAATGACTGGTTGTAACTCAGCCATTTTTTGGAGTTGTTTCACCAAATTTTCAAAGTGGCCTTTTTGGGACCCCACCTCATGAAAAGTGCCAGTGTCATGTTGTTCACTCATCCCAAAAGGTGATTTCACAGAGTGACTGTGCCATTCTGTGCCACAGGTGCGAAAACATGTTTCAGGCAGGATGCAAAAATGACAGCTATACTGTTCATATGGAGGTATGAAAAAATGGTAATGTTGAAAATCTGGAGTGAAAATATAAAAAATTGGTGAAGTTAAGAGCATGCATAGAAACTACGCAATGTACTTTTGTAACAAGGTAATTTTTGGGAATTTTGTCACGGAATTCACAACATGGGCTTTTTGGGACCCCACTTCAAGAACGGTGGCACAGTTGTTTCATTAGTCAGTCCTGAAAGGTTATTCTATGCAGTGACTGCAAAATCACCTTTCAGGACTGAGAAACAAAATGACAGTGACAGTGTTCACAAGGTAGGGTTCCAAAAACCCCGTGTTGAAAATGTAGGGCCAAAATTCCTAAAAATGGCTGAGATATCAGCCTAAGTTGAAACCCCCATTGACTGCCATTATACAGTGCTTACATTTGATTCTTCAGTTTGCCAGTTAGCTTTGAAGAGTGCAGGCATGTCTCGGTCAGGAGAAAATGACAACACCTACCTCTGGAGGTAAGTATGGGGTAAGGGGGGTTAAGGGGAGGTGGGTCACAGAGGAAGGGTGGGGATGGGGGACTGGGGAGACGACGAGGGACCATTTTCTTTTTTACAGGTAAACAAAAAGAAAAAATATGGCTGGGGGCTGTTTTCTTTATTTTTCAGAAAACAATATTTTATTCATTTAGGCACACTGGGGCAGGCTCCCAGTGTGCGATAATAGTGGCGGTGGTGGTCTGGGAACATGCCAACATGGGGATTGGGTACCCCAATGTCTGCACGGCCCAGGGCCAGGTACCAGAGGGTGCGGGGTGGACAGCACACAGTGGGAGGGAGTGGGAGGGTTTTATTTTTTTCTGGGTGCTGCTGGGACTGGGACGGGAGCGGGGAGGACAGTGCACAGTTCGAAGGTTGTATTTGCTGCCGGGGGCTTGACTGGTGGGGTATTTGGATGCATGTCGGTGCCTGTGAGTCTGTACTGATTTCTAAATCAACTGTTGCTACAGCTGCACTTTTCTTATACACATCGCATGTTGCTAAATGCACAGAACGCTGAACAATCTTTTATTTCGATGTTTGAATGATACGCAACTGCACAACACTTCTCAGCTGATGGCAGGGGACGGGTATACTCTACAAATCAAAGGACCAAGCCGCCAGTGCTGCACAATTGCACCAGGGATGTAGCCAAGAATTTCATATTTGTACAGAGTTGCACGTACTACCACCACCCCACCCTCTCCCCCACCGGCCACACAGTGTGATCCATGATTTGTATTCTGAAAATGAAAAGATGCACCACCACCACCCAATTTAAAATTTACAAATCACAGAACACAAAGCAAATAAAAATGATCATAGCAACATGGTGTGTGTGTGTGTGTGTGTGTGTGTATTTAAATATGCAGACCTTCTGTAGTCTCACCTTATAGCAGAGTTTACCAGTGCAGTTAAGTGATTGCTAATGTATACTGAACTGTCTGCTGCATTGTACATTAAGCTGTATGTGGGGTACCTCCCGCTGGTGTTATAAAGCAGGAAATGGCACACTTCAGTCAGTAGGTTCTGCATGATTCAGGGCTAGCCAGTCACCCTGCAGTGCCACTGAACCACTGTTGGGTTACAATGCACAATGCAGGGTGGCAGTGCGAGTGCCCAGCAGCTAATGAACCTCTGGCACCATCTGGATACCGACTTCCCTCGTTGTCTGGGGGAGTTTGTCATGCAGGATGGGCTGGTTGGCAATCTGCAGAGTAGTGCTGGAGTCAGTCTGTCACCATCTGAATCCCTCGGAGGCATCTGCAAAGCACATGGGAATGGAGCAGGGTGCTAGTATTCCCAGCAAACAATGCACTAGGGGGGTGTGAGGGGGTTACCTGAACATCCCCTCCCCATCACACAGCTCTGTGCTGAGAGCACTGCTGTTGGATCTGGCTGAATCAGTATCCACTGCACCTGTAGCGTCAGTCAGGTAAGCTTGACATGCACTCCACAGACTTATGAATATTCATAAGTGGCCACCAGCCCAATACAGCAAAAACCTACTGCTGCCTGCTACCATCTGGACATGGGGTCCTGAACAACACAGCAGGCAGGCATCATTAGTTCTGCTAGTAGAAATGGCAGTATGGCCTGGATTCCAGAATCCAGGCCACTGTCACATATTTGTTAAATGAAACATCTTACATGCTGCCGCTGCCATGATTGTCAGCCCTCATCATCTTTTATTTATTTATTTATTGATTTATATTTTTATTTTTGTCTTTGGTAACCAGGTAAGGCCCACTAGGCACAGATGCCTGTTTTCAGGGGTGACCTGGGCGAACTGGGGGATTAAGTGACTTTCTCAGAGTCACACAGTACACATGTGGAAGTTGTAGAAATCAAACACAGGTCTGCTGGATGTACCAAGCTCATTCACAGTTCGTTATTCTAACCTCTAGGCTATACTGCCACTCTTTTTTCTTTTCATATTTAAATTTTACATAGTGCCCACTGGAAGAGTACTTAGATACAGCAATACTGCTTTAAACTACCCCCCCCCCCACCTTACCAGAAACATTGTACTCAGATACAAGTTCAGTGTCTACCCCCAAGGCACTGGACCCATTTCTCTCCCAGATCAGACACCCAGATTCACCCCAGCACAATTTACAAGCAATGGACCCCCAAAAACAGGCACAGACCCTCCCCCCAATAACTGGACTGCGGTTCAACACCCAAACATCACACATATGTTCACCCTCCTTGCCTCCAGCATGGGGCACGTGATCACCTCCTCCCCCTACTGACTCTATTTGTAGACCCCACACATATGCCCTCCCAAGCCAGACACACAGATCCAGGGCTGGTTTTAGGACTTTGGGGGCCTCCAGCAAACTCAATGACTGGGGCCCCACAGATGGGCCCCCCAGGAATCTTTCTACATAGCCCATATTTTACGAGATTAAAATACTAATGCACGCTTAGGTGCTAAAATCACATATTTAACTTGGACACTGTCCATCGCCCACAGTCCACATTGAGGCAAATGTCCCATATTACCAGATCTTACTTGTGCCCTTTATTGCAGAAAAGAGTTTACGGATGTTCCATGGTATTTCAGTAACCCCATGCCCAATTCATAATGTTTTGCCCAGTACATGTTGGTCATCTAAACATGTAAATTCCACAACAAAACATGGGTTGTTTTAAGCTGGATCTAGAAGTGATCAGACTCTTGTGTTATAAGGATTGTTTAACCAGGATGGGGAAATTGTTTAATCAGGAAAGGCACACTAAGCCGAAACTTTTTTTTCCAGGTGTGACCTGGGAGCACAAGGAAGTTAAGTGACACAGGGTCATACAGTATGCAGGTTGGGGCTGCAGGATATAAACCAAGGTCTCAAGGTTTGCAGGTCAGAGCCTTAAACCACTGCACTATACAGCACTTTGTCATGCTGCTTGCTACATTTTTCCACAAATGCAAAAAAAGTAAATTACCAATACTGTGACACCCTCTGACACTGTTACACGCTCTGGAACCGATATTACTTAACAATAGGGGTGGGGGGGGGGATATCTGTATGTTTTTATACATGCAACAGTTTCAACCCCATGACATTTCCACACATCTTTGATAGTCGTAGAATAGGGTTATGCATATAGAAACAAAGAAATAGGGGATGCTATGCTTTTGTTATATCTACTTTCAAAGTTGTAGTTTCAGAGGTGGTCTGCTCAGAACAAAAATACTGAAAAATCCCAATAAAAAAATTGCAACTTGCAGGGTTGCATCCAGGTGCGTTGATGCATTTTTGGATCCCATTGTGGCAGACGTGGGGCTTGTGTCAAGCCCTGCATCTCCCTTCTGGAATCAGGCCCTATGTTGCTGTACAGTCCATAAACTTCCAGCACTCTAAATAAGAAGTTAACAGGCATTAACCTTATAAATGGATTGGGATCCATTTGTGAGACACGTCAGAATGGAGTTACATGGAATTAAAGGCAACTATTATATTGAAGGAGTTGAAGTGAAAAAAATAAATATAAAAAAATATGCACTACCTACTGTCAGGCTAAAATATAAATTCCAATTCAACAAGGGCAAGAGGAACAGAACAAATTAAAGCCCAGTTGTTGAATTAAAGTGCCACACAAGAGGGAGCCCAGGATTACAAATTAATTCTTACAGGGGAACATATGTTGCAACATAAGATTTAACATAAACAGTACCCTATGCATGATAAACTGAAATACACATGCTGAAGTGGAAACCTTTTTAAATGTTAACACAGTACAGTACAGTGCAAACCAGCAGTAAAAAGAATGTTGGACTAACTCACTCAGGGAGAGTTACTTCTAAAATATATGCCAAAACAGGAGCATCTCAAAACCTTACCAAATTTTAATATAACTTGCAGGTTGGCCATAAATTAGCTTTAGAGGAGACTAATACATTTTATTTTTAGCAAACATTTAGGTTCAAGTCAAGGACTAAGGCCACATAATGCCAATGGTACCTACCTAAATTAAAGAAGAAGGAAGTGAAGGCAAGGCACTGGTCTCACTCTGACAACTCATGGTGGTGATCGGCTGATCTGGCCTTGTCTCCGGGCACTGACTGTCTGCACAACACTGCTCTTGTCCACTGAATAGCTACTGCTGCTTAGATCTGCTTTAAAAAAGTGAATTAAAGCTGTAGGCAGCTGGCAGCAGATAACAGTGGCAACCTCTGGTCGTCTATCAGCGGCGGCTTGCCGGCTTGTGACAGTGAGGTCAGAACTGAAAGGTCTGCTGGCTGGCTCTGGCATCTCTCTCTCTCTCCTTGGCTTTTCTGTCTCCGGTGGCTGCCTGCGGCTGTACTTGCAAATTCTCTCCGGCTCTCTGAACTCGCCCTCGGCTATGTACTGTAAGACCGCTAGGGGACAAGTTTAGCCACATTATAGACATGGCATGCATGGACTTGAGGCTGAAGGGGGACTGAAACATCAGGGCTGTGTGGGTGGAGGTGCAAAAAAATGAACGGACAAAGTAGAGCCCCTGCCATTGGCTTTCCAGCCAGCCAGTGCACCTATGACCTTTCCTTGTGCAACACAATAGGGGAACGTGGAAGACGGAGACCAGAAGTAAAGGAGATGGCGCTACACCATTGGCGTGGACCGCGTGGTTCAGCAGGGAAATCAAATCGGGATTCAGGGGCAGCCGCCCCAAAGGGAAGCATTTCAGGACAGCAGACTGGAAAAATACCAAAATCATTCGAACAGGCAGGCTGACAGAAAATTCGGGAAGAATTGTAAGGTATGTTACTGTGGTGAGGGGGCCTCCTGCTGGCCCCGCAACATGATGGGGGCTCCCTGCAGCCGCAGGTCTCGCGGCTGCGTAACCCCGGCCCTGCACAGATCACCACCAGTACAGGTACACTCACTACAAACACAGTAAAATATCCTTCAGAAATACTTACAAGTCCATCATCTTAAAACCTACTAATCTTCCTTTCCAAACTGGTACAAGAATAGTTATCCCTCCAACCACCACATGCTGCCTCTGTTTATTTTCCTAACAACTTTTGCTCTTTTCAGGAGCCTGGTGACAGTATCCTGGGAATAGGTCCATTTGCAACAACTAAGCTCCAAACTCCTTAGTGACTGACTGAATTGGTTGTGTCTGTAACAGGATAGGGGTTTCTGAAAATATTCAACCTGTAACTAAGCTATCTGAGTCTTCTGTTTACTTTTAAACAGAGCAATTTAATTACTAGAAGAAGAGACTGAAATAGTTTGCCTGCAGGGCTCAGTGCGCTTCACAACTGGCTGTACAAAGCCTGCATTTTTTAGATGTTCTCTTCCGCAAGTGTGAAGCAACTTTTGCTAACTTCTGATTCGGCACCTAGATGTGGACTAAAATGATAAAACTTTTCTTAAAACTGTAATGTGTTCTAGAGGTCTCCTTTGACTATCTTTAGCCAAGCTTTTCAACTGCACAGCCAGGTCCTGTGTAGACACCATGTTCCCCTGAAAGCACTAAAAGAAACTGTATCACATACTGCAGTTCCTGTAGAAAGTTTTGTTTATGTCAGAGCTGCAGTATGACAGCTTCTTTCATACTTTCATGGGGCATGTTGTCTTGCACCAGACACCAGCCTGAAGATGTGGCTCAGGGGTGTAGCCAGCAATTTCCATTTTGTACACAATCTCCAACAGTTACACCTCCCCATAAAAAAAAATGTACGCATCCTCTCCAAATGGTACCCCCTTCCAAACAAGTCAGATTGTCGTCAGATGATTGCTCTAATCTCTAAAGAGGTTATACATGTATCTGTCTCCTAAACATCAGAAGTTTAAACAGAGACACTCCTCAGTGGCGTGCACTAACCCAAATACTACATATTAAAATGTAAATGTTAACAGAAAGGCATGGTTTGTGACAGGCACTCAACAAAACTGTACACAAATGTGTACAGTGAGTATGCCTGCCTACACTCTTGATGTGGCTATGCAGTTCAAAAGAGATGCTAGAGTGAGCTAGGGAAGATCTAATAGATGTCAGTAAAAAATGAGCTACATGTTTTCTTTATTCTCAGCCATCCGATAGTTGTCCTACTTACTCACTCCTCCTCTCAAACAAGTCGGCCCCCGTGAGAGGACCACAAAATAAACTTTAAAGAAATAGTGAATGCTAGTCAGAAAATGAAACTGCAAGAAACAGACAATCTTAACCCTTCCCCGATAAACTCTAATCTTGCTCTGCTACTGCTTCAAGCCAGTGACTTCTCAGCCAGTGTTGTAAAGGCACTGTTTTTCTAGCTCCAACCTGTGCTGTGTTTTGAGTCATTGGAGCTGCTTTTCTAGTTGCTTTCTTGACCCTCCGAGCGTGGCAACTACTGTTTATTTACTCATTGTACACTCTGTTGGTGATGACCCTGTCTCTCTCCAAGTCCAACCACTGCTGTCTTTGAAACCCCTACTGCACTGGTTAAACTCCTTTCTCCTTCCCCCACCACTACCACTCTCAAATTACGTGTGCAGGAGAAAGACAGACTGGACATCAGTGAAATGCAAAAAGACAGACTGGATGTCAATTAAATGCACAACACCTCTCAGCTGATGACAGCAACCAGACATAATCTACAGATCAAAGAACAGAGCCATGCCACTATTGGTTTGGCTCTGTCCTTTGAAATCCTTGCCCACTCCGCCCCAAAATCAGAACGTGTGTAATCGGAAGCCTGCCTCCTGATTTGACTGCACAGTCTTGCCCCTTGAACAGACCTGACCATTGGACACCCCCCCCCTTACACCCCTCTATTGCAACTCTCATATCAATATGTTCGTCTGTGCTTGTGCACACAATGAACATAAAAATGAGAGCAGTAGGTGATGAGGAGTCAGGAGAGAGGGAATCAAAGTAGTGATAAAGTTAATAAAAATTAGATCATTAATTTAACAAAAATTGGTCTAAAACACATCAGAATATAAGACATACAAAAAGGAACACAGAAGAGCATATAAAGGTATAAAAACAGTTTCTTTTCACAGCAGTAAAAGACCAGAGTGGAAAAGATTAGGTTGATTTACTGCAAATGTTCTTAATGGCCATACTTAATACCTCCCAGACTGACAGATTTTACAAACAAAGGCCTGTGACATCAGAACTTCTTTGTAACCTGGACATGGAGCCAAAAAGAATAAAGGATTTGATATAGTCAGTTTTAAAAGTGTATGAGCACTCAATATAGCCCCAAAAATTGACTAAATTTAAGTGAAACTGGATGACCGGATAAGGACCCCAAAAAACAGATTATCCAGTCTAAAACCAGACAGGTGGCAACCCTTGGGGGGGGGGGTATGCTGCCGGAGACCAGTTAGGGTCTGCGGTGGCAGAATAGGCAGGGAAAGGATGGACAAGGAAAGGAGGGGCAGACTTGATGGGCCAGGTGGGCCCTACCTGCAGAACAAGCCTTTGTTTCCCTGTGTGTGTTTGTGAAACACTTTCTCGTTATGACTTTTGTAGGTCTGTTTCTATTTGGATGCTGTTGACGCTGTGGTCATGAGATGTTCTCCTCCAGCCATATGCCTTCACAGCATGTCCATCACAAGTTTGAAGGTAAGTAATATGTTGTATTTACCTTTATTATTAACCTTTTCAAGCAGTGATTTGATTTCATTAGCTCAATCATTTCCCTTTGACTGTAATATTAGAAGATTAGTGAAAGTGGAGGTGGAGGTGAGCGTGTTGTTATGCCACGTTACTAAAACAATTATTTGTATATCTTCTCTGTGCAGGTCTGTGTTATGGCATGCTGCTGCTAATGTTGCTGAAGCCCATCCATTGTCTCGTGCCTCTGAGTCCGGATCCATGGGGTTGAGGTGCCCGACGACCGAAGAACCAAACTATAGCTAAGATCTACCTATTCTGCTGCTGCTGCTCCATGCCCTGTGTCTCCTCCTACATGTGCTGCTGCTGCGCCAAAGAACCGAACCAGAGCACAGTTCTGCACAGTATACCCCGCACTTCCCTCCTCCCTCCCCTGTCCCTCTCTACTCGTATGAGACCTTCCTTCTTTCTTTGACTCAGGCACAATTCAATTATCTGCCTGTGTTGTTAGTTGTACAGTTCTCCTTTTTAAATAAGCTTCCTCACGTTATGTTACTGTTACCTGGTGAAACATTAGCCTTTGTTTTGACTCTGCACCATGTACATGTTTAGATTGTGTAATTACTGTTAGAATTTATGCCTGGAGAAAGTTTTCAATTGTCTCTTGCTGTGTCTTTATCTATGGAACACATCTGTATTCTTGTTCGTGTCATACTTGACATGGAACCTATGAAAGAGCTTTCTGCTCAAAGGTGTCAATCCAAGATCTCAATAAATACCTTGTGTCCATAAGAAATTGTAAAACTGCTTAAAACAGTTATGAATGGTGGCTTACTTGCAATGACAAATATGTCATAACTTCATTTTGGTACTCCTGGCCACCACCCCATAAAAACGTGCTGTTTTATGTTTCCTTGGGCATGTGCAAGAAACATCTTGCGATAGAATGAGTTTCAGAGATGTGTCAGGGATGAGTCCAATGCAGAGCACTCTACAGTGGACTCGTCCCTCACAGACCAATGAGAACGCAACCAGACTGTGACACTAGTCCACATTTCACAACTGAAAGCCGTTCTCCGGTTGAAAGAAGTGATGCGCACAGATGAGAGTGCATCATTTCTTTCATTTGCATAATGCCATCTGCCAAACAGCCATCCTAGTTACACAACTGTGAGGAGTGCCTCTCAACTGTACTTTCTCAGACCAGTGGCCAGGTAGCCCCCCCCTCCCCGTATCACTGCTCCATTTGGCCCTTGCCCCCCACCCTTTAGTTGGCGGCAGATGCCCCCAGATCTGTTATCTAAAGCTGTGGTGTGGCTCCATGTCTGACGCATCTCATTGCCTTCCACTTCTGACTAGACACTCAGCCACAAGTGTAGCTCACTATTTTGTCAGTCTCCCAGCCCCCACTGCTCCTGTCCCAAAGCTGTTCAGGGCACTTACGTTTGCCGCTGGAGCTGCTTAGTGCTCCCCTTCTCCTAAAGCGCTCATGTCTCCACCCCACCTCCCCTCCCCATCATCTCCCACCCACACAGAGCAGGCTGCAGCCTGAGCTCCGTACAGGCTGGGAGTAGTAAGCATAGCCTGGTATCTTCACTTTTATTGCGGTCGCTTGCACTACCATCTGACCCCGGACCTGCACCACAAGCTCCCACTGGGTTATGTAAGTGGTAACCGCAGTGTGGCTCAGCTGCCTGTCATTGCCCTCCACTTCTGGATGATATATGACCATGACCTGATGGATTGGACTCATCACTTGGTATAGAGTGGCTCAGCAGGTTGTCATGCCGACGAGTCAGGCAGGTGAGGCAGCTGCAACTTGCTGAGAAGTCAGAGACTTGGAGACCCACTGGATGTGATGGAGAGGAAGACTGAGAGCCAGCAGCAGCCATAGGTAAATACGGTTGGGGAGACAGAGAACCACTGCACCACTGCATAACACAGCAAAACAGTACTTTTTTTCATTGATCTATCTCATTGTGAAATGGTTGCGGTTTATTGCCACTGCACCACATTGCAATATTTATAATGCTCCCTATGGAACTTGTATTAAGAACTCAGCTTACAAGAGTCTGTAGTCAGCTAATCATTTAAAACTTTACAATGGTTGTCCAGACAGACAGCACTAGGGAAATGGTGTGGTCTAGTAGTTAAAGCACTGAAATGTACAATTCAGGAACAAAAGTTTGAATCACATTGTCACAGACTCAGTCTGTGACCTTGTCATGTTATTACTTGATCTCTCTGCATTTCTAGCCTCCAGATTATAAGTAGAATGATTCAGTTAGACAAGCTGTTTCTCTCCAGCTAGGTACACCACGACAAATGTACATTAAAACAGAATAGAGAAACAAAGATACAGTGCACACATAATCATCTTGGAAATAAACCATTTAGGAAAATAAACTCCATAGTTATTAATAATCACCCATCCTTTTTTGTCTGCTGTGTGTCCCTTTCCATTGATGTTTTGTCTACAGTGTGCCCAGATGTGTGATGTCTTTTTCACTCTCTTAGCTCTTTGTCGTCTTGCTCTGGATGCCATTATATGATTCATTTTTCCATCTATGTTTTTATATTCTTGGGGTTATCCTATATTTACTTTTCCATTGCTTAGCACTTTCATATTTATTCATTTGTTCTGTAACACTGTGTAGCCCCCGGACTCAAAAGAGAGTAGATTGTCCCCTCCATGGCTTTAGTCATATGGATCTATCTCTGGTCATAAAAGCAGAGGCCCCTTGCAGAACAGGGAGGAGGAAGTGAGAAATTCTGCTAGCAAGTGACAAACTGGGTCCCATACTGCTGCAGGTGCCTGGGAGCTGTAGGGACTGTATTGTTCTTTTCTGTATGTGGAGTTACTGTACATACAGCATGGAGATGAACCCTACTGGGTCAGTCCGCCGTAAGTAAGATGGCGTATGTTAAAACCGTGCAACACAGACAGTGCGGTGGAAATAGTGACAGGGTGCAAAACCGCTAAATGGTCTATGTGTGGTTGTTCACCCTGTCACTGTTCTCTGGCAGAGGATAAGTTCTCTGCTGACAGGATAAACCACAGGTTGCAATGGAGGCAGTGCGTCTGCAGACCGGGTATCGAATCCCAGTCCCAGACGCATGGAATTTTTCTTTTTTTCACACTTTGTGTGATTTAAGTGTACAACCCCGAGTTGATTATTTTAGTTGGGGGTCGAGTGACACTGCCTCCTGGTAACGGGGGGGGGGGGCAGAGCCCCCCAAAAAAACATAGAGAAATGCCACTGGCAACATATTGTGCTGTATTGACGGTGCTGTATATTGCTGTGGCATTCTGTCTTGTGACATTATGACCCCATGCCCATGGAGATGAAGTAGTGGAGGTCATGTAAGAGTACCTGTGTAGGGGTCAGGCTCACCCAGCCAGGTGAGCCAGGGTACCAACATGAGATGGAAATATAACCCAGATGTTTACTGATTTGCCTTCAGTCTGTGAGTCACCAAGTAAAAATAAAGTCATGATTTGTGCTTTTGTTTCCTCAACATCCCATGAGAAAGGATATAGGGAGTGGACAAAGGTACAGTAGATAGAGAGGAGCCCATAGAGTGCACATTAGTCGATTATACCCCATGCAAGGCTCTCCTGAAACAGGTTTTCCCTGTGCGGGCCTGGGGCCAAATGTTCACTATTGTGTCAGTGCTGCAAGTAAATCCAGTGAAGACAGCCTATGACGCTGATTCATGTAGTGTGCTGCCAAGAGGGGATACTTGTTTTTCAGAAGATAGACTCAGTCTAATCAGTTTGCTTGGGCCAACTTTCAATAATGATTGTGAAATAATGAACTGCATGCTATGTACCTGACTCACTCTGGGGAGGGACCATTAGTGCTGAACCAACCGCTGAATAAGCCCATAGTTGCATGGCTTGAATGCTATTTGTTGGAAGTGTTTCAAAATGAGATCATTTGAGGAATTTAAAGAAAGCCAGAGGTGAAGATAGGGAAATGTACCTTGAGCAAACAAAGATAGTTGGTGGGAAGGTAAGAGAGGCCAAAGCAGAGACAGAACTTCATCTTAATTTATTTATTTTAAATTGTTTTGCCAGGAAAGGCACACTAAGCCATGGCTTGTCTCCAGGTGCAGACTGGGAGCACAGGGATGTTAACTGAGTTGATCATAATCACATTGGGCCAGATATTCAGACTGCACCAGGCAGGGGCACAAGCCTGGGTGCAGTGTAACTGGGATGCACCAGGGCATGGCCTGGATGATATTCAGCAGTGCTGCACCGTGGCACAGCACCATTGAATATGGCACTGGGGCCACCCACACTGCTCACAGTGCAGTGGCACTGCACCAGCGCAAGTGGCAAGTGAGGAGCAGGGGATGCGCCAGCACAAGTGCAGGTGCGCTAGGTGCATCAACTGTGATATTCAGCGCTGGGCATGCAAATGAGGCCATGATGCATGCAAGGCCAAATGGGGCCATTTGCATGTCATTATGGCCCCATTTGCATGCAGGTGCGCCAATCCCCTGCGACTTGCACCTGGCGCCCTACCAGGCTGCAGCCATCGGGGACCGATGCCCCCTGCCCCTCATCGGGCAATGCGCCCCATCGCCCGATCGCAGGTGTAATAAATCTATATCCCTGGTGGTCCAGTGGACCCTACCCCATCACCTGTTCATGGGCATAATGAAATTATATCCCTGGTGGTCCAGTGGACCTGCTCCCCTGCCCGATTGTGGGCATATGTGATAAATTATAACCTGGTGGTCCAGTGGACTTGCACCCCTGCCCGATCATGGGCATATAATGTAAATAAAGTCCCTGGTGGTCTAGTGGACCTGATCCCCAGCCTGATCGCAGGCAAATGATGAAGTTGAATCCCTGGTGGTGCAGCAGTACCCCCCTCCCACCCGCCCACTGAGATCCGCCCTCCTCTCCCCTGGTCAGCAGCGGGTGGCAGCTCCCCACCAAGCTGCCCTGACCGCCCCAGACTGACAGCATACATTCGGATGTCGCCCATTGGTCCACTGTGGCCAGGCTGATGGGCATGCAGATATACTGTACTACACAGTCCTGAGATGTGAATGAACCATTCACATTTTGGGACTGTGTAGTACAGTATGGTCTGCATGCCCGTTGGCCCACGCAGTGGACCAATAGGCATACAGCTGTACTGTACGCTGTCAATTGGCGGTGACTTGCGGGTGGGGAGCTGCCACCCGCCGCTGACTGGGGGAGCGGGTGGTGGGTCTCAGTGGGCGGGTGGGAGGGGGGGAGGTTCCCCTGACCACCAGGGATTCAATTTCATCATTTGCCCATGATTGGGCCAGGGATCGGGTCCACTGGACCACCAGAGACTAATTACATTATATGCCCGTGATCGGGCAGTGGAGCAGGTCCACTGGACCACCACAGAATTTCACTACATTTTATGCCCGCGATCGCACATGGGATCAGGTCCACTGGACCACCAGGGACTTTAATTATGTTATATGCCCGCGATCGAGCAGGGGTGCAGGTCCACTGGACCACCAGGGTTGTAATGTAACACATATACCTGTGATCGGGCTTGGGTGGGCACAACTCCGTACTGTGTCTCGGGAGGTAGGGTGGCCACCCACAGCAGGTGGCTGCCAGGTTGCACCCAACAATACGGCGGACTGACTGTGGGTGTCCCCAGACATGTTCCTTTTTTTATCAGGCACATCTTTTGCACCCCCTGTGCAGTGCAAGGCGGGTTTGTGCCTGCCCATGCACCGCACATCCCGGGCTGAACCACTCGAGATGTGCCTTACATGTGCATGGGCCGCGCCTCTACACTTGCGCTGCATACATTACTGGTGCACTCTGGTGCATCAGGAATTTCGTAGCACACCCACCCCCTTTGAAAATCATGCCTGGGTGCATCAGTGAGTTATGCATGGCGCAACATTGTTGCGCCATGTGCAACCCCTTTGAATATCCCACCCAGACTATGCATGTGGTTGCTGTGGGATTCAAACTCAGTTCTCCAGGTTTGCAGCTCAGTGCTCTTGACTACAATGCAAGGCTACCTCAATAAAGTAAAGCAAGAGGATAAGGCATTCTTCAGGCACACCTGGATGAAGTATAAGTTTAAAGGTTTATAGTGAGGGCCTTTGTATATATGTAATTTGTCATTGTACCATGTGTAAACAGTAAGACCATTACTGCTGTTGAGTGCCTTGAGTCCCAGAAGTAACAGGATGACTTCTGTCCAGAAACCTTACACAGCTAAGGGTAGTGTAGTACTGAAAGCTCAAAGGTCAGTCACAATTACACTAATCTGGGCAGATGTTGACTATGCTAATAAATATCTATGAACCTTCTATGAGCTGGCAGTTCAAAGTCTCATTTGTATACTATTAGCTGTAAAATGATATAAAGACAGTCAATGAGCTCAACAGCAGACCTTCCCCTTAAGATACTAGCAAAACCTGTGTTTCAGAACAAGTCCAGTTCATCAGAGGGCCAGTGGAGGGGAGGAATCAGGATTAACATTTGGAACGAGGGACAATATGAGACAGTGTCACTCATAAGGGACACGTCCTCAAACCTGGAGATACAGGCTCCAAACATCATGAAAATCATTTCAATCAATCAATCAATCAAATCTTTATTTATCCAGGAGAACATTATTGAGCAGAGCTCATTTGCAAGATGGACCTGGTTAGGTCAAAGGTCAGTTACATAAAAATATAGTACAATGCAAGGAACAAAACACAATGAAGGGACAGGTTATACAGGCATAAAGGGTATCAACACATGGATATGTGCAATTAGGCAAGATCCAATGACACAAATTCACATATTTACATATAAATAAGGAAACTGAGGGAATACAAATTTGGGCATGAAGAGAGAATAGGTGGTGACTAATGTATAAAGTATAGGGGGATTTGTCAGAGGCGGAGGAAATAGGCAGTGAGTGGTCTGGGCGGATAAAGGAGGTAGTGCTTCAGAGAGAGAAGAGGGGGAGGGATGCTACTAAGCAGGGAGGGGTGACAAAATAGGCAATCAATGGTCTGGGCGGGTGATGGTTGGCAGGGCTTACAGAGAGAGAGAGAGAGAGGGGGGAGGGATGCAAGTAGGCAAAGAGGGAGGATGGAAATAGGTGATGAAGGAGTAGGGAATGTGAGAAGGAGGAACGATAGGGCACTGTATGCTGACATGGGTAAAAAAAGTGAGGAGTAAGGTAGGAATGCAGGACATGGAATTAGTGGAGAGAGTCAGTGGAAGGGACAGGCTCGGAGATGAAGGAGAGGAGGAGGATTTTCCCGACTACTGTCAAAAACTGTTGCATTTTTCCTTGATAAGCTTAGAGCAGACGGATTTAAAGGATGTAATGGATATAGGTATACTCAGTTTCAGTATTTTCTGCAACTTGTTCCATAGGGAGGGCAGCACAAAACTAATGGCTGTCCTTCCAAAGCGAGAATTGACTTTGGGCACTTTGAGCATGATGGAAGAGTAGCTTCTTAGGGCATATTTACTTAAGGTAACTTGTGTGAAGCAGTCCGAGACATACTGTTGTAATTTCTTGGATATAGCTCTGAAGATCCATAGTGCAGCGTTTCTGTCCTTTCTGAACTGAAGCGAGGTCCATCCAACTGCTGCATAAAGGGAGCAATGGTGGGTGTTGAATGGGAGTCCTGCGATATATCTCAAGGCCCTGTGGTAGAGTGTATCCAATTTTCCCAGTTATGAGATGGGCAATGACTGTATAAGAAATCAGCAGTTTATTACAGAAAAAAATGTGGCCTGGACCAGCTTTAGCTTAGCATCACTTGTGAGAAAGTGTTTTATTCTAAAATAAAGACCAAGTTTTTGGCAAAGTTTTTTAGTAGTTCTTCCATATGTTCTATGAAGGAAAGTCTACTGTTGAGCCAGACACCCAAATATTCAAATTTTGTGACAAATTCAAGGTTTTCACCAAGGATAGTGGATATGTGTGGGAGCGTACTTGAGACGAATAGAGAAAAACATTGCCTTTGTTTTCTTTGCATTGAGCAGACGTTTTTGGCTTAGGAGTTGGTGCTGGAGTAGATTGAACTCTGCTTGTAATTCTTTGCAGGCAGCCTCTGGAGAAGGGCAGCTGACAGAGCACTGTATCATCGGCAAATAGATGTACAGTGGCCTTGGTGATGTTATTATCAATACTGTTGATGTAAATGGCAAATAGAATAGGACTGAGGCTATATCCTTGGGGTACTCCTCTTTGCAGTGGTTTAAGTGGGGACAACTCCCCTTCAGCCTTAACCTGTTGGAACCGTCCGGTAAGGTGGTTGTTGAACCATTGTAAGGAGAGTGAATCCAGCCCTATTGATTTCAGGGATGAAAGGAGCAGTTTGTGGTCAACTGTGTCGAATGCCTTACTCTGATCTAAAAACACAGCACAGATACAATTTTTTTTATGCAATTCTAATTGCCAGTCATTGGTTACTTTTGCTAGGGCTGTAATGGTGCTATGTTTGGCTCTGAATCCAGATTGTGCTGGGTTTAAGAGGTTAGTTGATTCAAGGTAGGCTCTCAGTTGTGTGTTTACAATCTTTTCCAGTAGTTTGGATAGTACAGGGAGGATGGAGATTGGTCTGTAGTTGTTGAGGTCAGAAGGGTCCCCTGATTTAAATAGTGGAATGACGTGTGCAGTTTTCCAAATTGAAGGGATAGCCCCTAGTAGTAATGAGAGGTTAAATAAATGTGTTATTGGTACTGCTTGTACGTGCACGTCAATCTTTAGGAAGTAGGGGTCGAGGGAGTCCGCACCTGCACTTTTCTTTATGTCCAGTTGGCATAGTAAGTCTTCCACTTGCTTCACAGTGACTGGTTTTAAGGAGAAGGTAGAGTTGGTTACCTGGGTTTTGGTAAGTTGTATGCCTAACTGGGATTGCATTGAGTTTGCAGGAGAGTTGTCAAATGCTAATCCTGCGGTTGTGAATTGATTGTTAAAGGACTCTAGGACTTCCAGCCTGTCATTGATGATGGTCGTCCTGGAGATTATCTTGCCTGGGAGCAAGTTACTTGGAGCATGTCCATTTTTCTTACTTGTACATATATATTTTTTTGACTTGGTAACTTAGCATAGTATGAATGTTTGCCTTAAAGTCTACCAAAAATGGTTGACTTAGTAATGGAAAGGGCTAAAAGCCTAGATTTGCTTAGCATGTATCTTATTGATCGAACCATCTGGGATCTAATGGGAAGCTGAATTAAACAAGACAAGTCAAATGACTCATTAGAACACTATCAACAAAATGCAAATACTATAAAAGTTATCTCATGGAACATTGAGGGGTTAATAAATAAAATGGCAGACCCTCTAATTTTGGATTTTTTAAATACTGGAGACATAATATGCCTCCAAGAGACTTGGTTAATTGATCAGAGTCCTCCCTTATTACCAGGTTACAGCAGATTTAATAGCTCTGCCTTAAAAACAAAGAAAACGAGCAGGCCAAACCCGGGGGGGGGGGGTGGTGGTAACATATATCAAGACTAATTGAAACTTTGATATTAAATAACTGGATAGTCCAATTCCCAACACATTATTGCTTCAATTAGAACACAAGAAGCAAACATATGTACTAATAAACATTTATATTCCACCCAAAAGCTGAATAAATACAAACTCATTCATCTGGGAAAATTTTGATAATCTCTTAGCATCATTAAATTCTAGACAAGAACTGATCCCCACTATAATTGGAGTGGACTTTAATGCTAGAGTACATAAAGAAAGGGAGATTTATACAATGGAAGATGACTTAATTAAGGGCTTAAATGTAATTAACAATAATATTAATAGAGCTACTAAAGACAATATAACTAACTCACAGAGTAGTAATATTCTCTCTGTCATGAAAAATAATGACTATTGTCATAAATGGTAGGACAGCTGGTGACCCCTTGGGCAACTTTACTTTCATTGGTTCAAATGGAGCTTCAACAATTGAATTAATATGGGGGAATCAAGAAGCCCTATCAAAAATAAAAGATTTAACAATTTTAAATATATCTGAATCTTCTCATCTCCCTATAGAGCTTAAAATAGTAACGAATGATCAAGAACATCTACAATTAGGTGGTGATAGTTTAACAGGTGTACTTGAAATCATAAATTCTAAAAGAATAAGGTGGAATGCAGATTCAATTACTATAATCCAAGAAACATTAAATTCAGGATATATGGAGGATTTGAAAGGAAAAATTCTGGCCAATAAAAATGCAAATATCAACTGGGACAATTTATTAAGATATATTAGATCATTATTAACAAACTGGACTATTAAATGGCATTATAAACAAAAAAAAGTATTTAATAATAGGTGTAAGCAAAAGAAAAAGGAAATGAACCAGATGCTAAGGAGGTATAAAGCCCACCCACATAAAAGTTATTTAAAAGAAATCAACAGAGCTAAGAAACAATTTAATCAAACTCTGAAAATAGAAAAGCGTAAGCATTATTATGGCATGTGGATGTTATTAAAAAGAGCATCATAACTAACAATGTTATGGGTTTTTGGACAATGGTTGGTCATGGATTTATTTTTTTTTTATTTATTTAGGGATTTGGATCATACCTTTGAGCTCAGAGCTCTTTTACAAAGGTTCCATGTCAAACAGTGACAAAGACAACAATAACAGTTTATACACAATACTCAAATAGTAGGTAGCTAGTATACAATAAGGTTACAATATCATTCATAGTACCAATGGTGATAGTAGAGCGTTAAGAGCATTCAACTAGGGTAAAGGACTGTGTTTATATGTAGCGAAGGAGATAAAGAGGTGTGACACCCTAGTGTGAGAGTCCAAGGAGGAGTCAAGGTGAGGGAGGAAGACTGATGGGGAGTGGGCAGCCAAAAGAAGTGGCTTTGTCTAGGAGGTTGGGAGGTAGTGGTAGTAGGTTGGTTATAAGGTTGATCCAGTGGGGGGAAAGGCACAGGGGGAAGAAGAAGACAGAGGGATAGGGCAAGGGGGAAGAGTGAGGGTAAAAGAAAGGGGAAGGAGAGTGTGGGCGATTGGGCATTATGGGTGTTAGAGTCCTAGTGGCAGTCATAAACTGTCCTAGTAAGAAGGTGTTGCCTTAGGCCATTTTTGAATTGCATGATGTATTGGGAGTTTAGAATGTGCACTGGGATTTCATTGAGCCATTGGGGGGCCCTATAGCTGAAAGCACGCTGCCCCTGCACAGTTGGATGGAAAGGTATTGATAGGGCCCCCTCTCATCCTGCCTCTGGTGGTATAGTTGGCAGCACTTGGTGTTAGGATGCTAGAAATGCATGGGGAGGGTTACCCATTAGTGCCTTTTTTCCAAGGAGACATGTTTGGAATATAATCCTGTTCTTTAGTGGCAGCCAACTGGTCTGCTCATATAAGGAGCAGGTATGGGTATGTCGATCTGCAGCCACTGTGAGCCTACATGCCTTGTTGAGGGCAATGTGAATCCTTTTTAGTGCAGTGTCTGTTGCTGCACCATAGACCACCAATCCACAGTCAATGGTAGAAAGGATGGAGCTGGAGACTAAGAGATGGAGGGCCTCTGGAGTGAGATACTTTTTATGCCTATAGAGTACATCCAGCTTGGTGTTCACTGCCTTTACTACTGTGTCGATGTGTTGGGTGAAGGTGAGGGAGTCATCAATGGTGACCCCCAGGTACTTGAAGGAGTGAACTTGTTCTAGCAGCTCACTGACTTTATTGGAGATGGTGAGGGGAGGGAGCTTCTTTTTGTGCTGTGAGCTGACTGTGACCATCACCTTGGTCTTTTTGTAGTTTAATAAAAGTTTATGGCTACAGAACCAGCCTTCCAGCTTATAGAATGATGCCTGCAGCTCAGAGTGGAAGGCAACTATTGATGAACTGCTGGACAGAAGTACAGCATTGTCTGCGGAAAGTGTCAGTTTAGTGTCACAGGCTTCAGGAAGATTATTTAGGAATAGGCTGAATAGTAAGGGCCCCAGTATTGACCCCTGTGGGACCCCTAAAGATACCTTTTTGGAGCTAGATACTGTGTGCCCAATTTTTACATGTTGGCTTCTGTGTGTCAGGTAGTCTTTGAACCAGCAGACAGCAGTGGTTGCAACCCTCAGGTTCTGTAGTTGAGTTGGGAGGAGAGAGTGTGACTGACAGTGTTGAAGGCTTTGGTGAGGTCTATGAAGACTGACCCCACCAGTTTTCCTTCATCTAGTGCCTTGTGCGAGTAGTCAGTATAGTCCAGCAAGGCAGTGCAGGTACTATGATTCTGCCTGAAGCAATGTTGGTTGGGACATAATAGGTTGTATTTGTTGAGGTAATCTGTGAGTTGGGCAGCCACAATCTTTTCCAGGGCTTTAGATAAGGGAGAGAGGATGGATATTGGCTTATAAATGGCGGTGCATGTCATATCACCATTCTTGTGCACCGGCATCATGAGAGCCTGTTTCCAGATCCCGGGGAATAGTGCAAGAGCCAGCAATTTGTTAAATAGCTTTGTAACTGGCACAATGATGATATCCAATGTTAGGGATAGGAGTTTCATATCGACTCCATCACTCCCCATTCTGGTCTTGCCTAGTATTTTTTAATGTGTTTGTAAGCCTCCTTCACTGATACTTTTTTGAAGTAGAAGACAGGGGTTGAGCCCCCTTGAGGCGTGCAGTTGCTTTGTTCCCCAGCAGGGTGCAGGTAGTCGGGGGGGGGTAGCACTCCATTCAGGTCAGTAAACGCTGTGTTGAGAGAATCTGCGATGCGCCATGGGTCAGTAATCATAGCGTTGTTGATGTTGAGCGTACGGGGGATCTTCTTCTCATCCTTCCCAAGAAGGTTTTTGATGTTCTCCCAAAAACTCTTCCCATTGCCCCAAGTTTTATTAAGCTGCTCCTTGTGGAAGTTGGCCTTTGCTTGATGGATAAGGTTGGTACAGTGGTTTCCTGCATCTCTATAGCATTGATAGTTGTGTTTGCTGTGAGAGGACCTGGCTTTTTCCCAGAGGTTGTCTTTTCCTTCATCTGGGCGAGGAGATCCCCTGTGATCCAGCCTTTAACTTGACCCCAAATTTCTATTTTCCTCAGTGGTGCAAAGATATCGCAAATGTTGTTGAAGCCCTCTATAAAGAAATTTAGGGCCTGGTCAATATTAGGCATATTATCAATGGGGGACCAGTCATACTGGGAAAGGGCAGAGGAGAGGGCCCCAAGCTTGCCCTTTCCCAAGACCCTACTATTAATTATGATAGGTGAGAGCTGGCTCAATTTGTTTGACCATGTGAAAGTGACTGGGGAATGATCACTTAAGGTGTCAGACTGGACCTTAAGCTCAGAGATCCGAGAAGGGGAACTCAACAGGAGCCAATTGAGGAGGGTGTCTTTTCCTGTTTTGTGGTTCCTCCTTGTTGGGCTGTCTATGAGTTGGGTCAGGTTAGAAGTAGCGACCATGTCCTTGAAAGGCATGGATTTCCGCCCCTCCCAGTTGATATTAAAGTCACCTGTTATGAAAAGCTGTGTGCCCTTAGTAAGGGTAGCAATTGTATCCAGTATTTTTGGGAGGCCATCTCTGGCTTTAGTGGGTGAAAGATAAACTGAGGCTAAGATTAGAGATTTGCTGTGCCGTTCAACCTGTGCTTTTATTGCTAGTATTTCATGATCATCCTCGACCCTAGTAACAGGGAGGACTGAGCAGCATAGGTAATCCCTGGCACAGATAAGGACTCCTCCACCTCTCTTGCCACACCTGTCTTTCCTGAATGTTTGATATGCCAGGAGCATCACTTTATTGTCTTTTATCTTGCTTGACAGACAGGTTTCTGTCAGACAGAGAATGTCAGGTACATGGTGGGACATCCACGCTTGGAGTAGATCACAGTTTGCTGTGAGGCTGCAGATGTTCAGTGCAGCTACTTTTAGGCCTTTACTCGGGTTTCCTCCTGCATTTGACACTGGTGGTGGGCCTGGATTGGCATGGACATTATCCGATAGAAGAAAAAGCATGAATATTATTTTTCTGGCTGAGAGGTTTATGTTCATGGTGGAGTGTATCTTGCACCTCCTGCTTTTGCAATGGGGGAGGTGAGCATTCACCAGGGTGATCTTTATGGGTGTGAAAATGGTAAAGTTGTTGATAACCATGGCAGGTGCTGGGGACCCCGGACTAGCAGGCAGGATGCAGGTGGTGGAAAGCTGGAGCTCCCTCGACACAGTTTGTATTGGGGTACCATAGAATTCATTTTTGTCAAGAGCAGGTTCTCGCAGGAGTGGTAGTGGTCCAGCTTGGCATCTTGGGCCTGTAGCATCCACAGTGAATAGAAGGACTAGGAGGATGGCGTAATCTATGGTAGAGCAGAGGTGGTGGCACTTGGGTGGTCTAACAAGCACACCAGGAGGAGATGGCAAAGGAAAACTGATGATGGTTAATTACATCCAGAGGAAATTATTTAATCAATGTAAACAGCTAATCGAATCCACTATTACACCAAACCAATGGATAATCACTTTTCTGGCTTGTAATATGTAAATGATTTGAACAGGACTCATGGATTAAGCCCACAGAAATTGTCTTTTCCAAAATCTATATTCTTTACACAAAATGAAATTGTAGCTGCTATTAGGAAGATGGCTAATAACAATGCTCCAGGACTGGATGGCATAACAACAGAAGTAAATAAATATTTTTTGTATTGGTGGATCCCGATCCTCTATGTAATGCTTAACAAGTGTGTCCAAGGGGACCCCTTGCCCCAAACCTGACTATGGAGTATTATCTGCCCCATATTTAAAAAAGAAAATATGAATGAACCTTCGATGTGCAGGCCCATTAGTTTACTCAACAATTCTCAAAAAATATTCACACGAATCATTCTCCAACGATTACAATCATGGGTGGCAGAACATAATATATTGAATGAATACCAGAATGGCTTTAAGAAAAACCAATCCACTCTACAGCACTGTTATGTTTTACAACATCTTATATGGAAGTATACAAAAGTAAAAAAACAGAAACTATTTTGCTGTTTTGTGGATCTCAAAGCAGCATTTGACACAGTTGATAGACCTTTACTGTGGAAAAGAGCTTAATGATCTAGGCTTAGATCCAAACCTGCTGGATATTATTAGGCTACATAGTAACACCTAGTTGCAAGTACAATATAACAATAATCCAGCTTAATCTGGTTCATGGTCAGGTGGCATTCATCTGTATCCCCCTCCTCCGGGTCATGCCTGAAAATAGGCAGGATTTGTCTAGTGCACTTACCTGGTCAACAAAAACTAAATAAATAAATAATAATAGAGATCTTTCTCACAGAATCCCCACCTAATCGGGGAGTAAGGCAGGGATGTATCTTGGCCCCGTTTCTCTATAATATTTACATAAATTCAATAATATCAGGGTTAGAAGACCCAGAATTTCATTCCCCTTGTTTAAGTCAGCGCAGGATTGCATGTCTTGCCTACTCTGATGACATATTCTGACATTGACATTATTATTGGGCCTACAAAGGAAGTTAAATTTCTTTAATAAGCTCTGTAAGAACTATAAATTATCTAAAACATCAGTAAAACAAATGTACTTATATTTGGTTAAAGACAAAAGAAAACTCCATATATGTACATTGATAAAATGAAAATAGATTTGAACACTATGACTACCTGGGTATCAGATATTCAGAAAACTCACTGTAGCAAAATCGCCTCTTATTAACTCAATCTAGACTAAGTACCACAACAAATGCTTTTAAAAGATTTCGGGTAAATATGGTAATGGTAGTCTAGTGGGTATGTTGAAGGTCTTGAATATAAAGATAAAATCCAGTATTTTATTTGGCTCAGAAATATGGACAGATAACCAAATTAAACCCCTGGAGTTAGTTATGAATAAATTATACAGATAAGCTTTAAGGGGCCCAAATAATACTCCAATTGAGGTGGTGAGAAGGGAACTTGGACAACATTCCCTTGTTACCCAAGCACAAATCCAGAGAGTTAACATGTAGTAAAATTGTTTATTATTCCTGATTATCTTTTACCAAGAATTGCAGTTGAGGAAGCCATAGAATATAACCATAGAAGTTTTATGTTTCCAAAGATAAAAGAAATTAAAGAATTGATTTTTCCCCTGGGTTTGGGACACCTTTTGTCTGACATTTTCCATCATCATATATTTGTCATAAATGAATCTATCAGCAAGAGGGTTTATGACAACACCATAAAAAGAGATGACGATAGAATAAAACAATAGAGAAATTATAAATGGTTTAAAACTCTCAAAACATACGATGGAATTGACCCATATTTAATAAAACTAACACAACCAGATGATAGAAGGCTTATTGTAAGGTTTAAATTAGAGTTGCATAAGGCAAACTATATATATTTTAAACAGAACATAGGCAAGGTCATTACACCCTTTTGCACATGTGGAACACAATTGTAAGATGATCTTGAACATGTCTTATAATAAAGGAATAATGCATGACAGGGTGCGTGTCGTGCTGGGATAACGTCACTCCTGGGGTGATTAGGCACGACGCCGCAGGCAGAGTGCGACTAATCACCCCAGAAGTGACATTATCCCAGCACGACACATACCCTGGAGTGCATTATTCCTATTATACTATGGCTCATTTGTGAAAATAAAAAGAAAAGTAAGATTTTTTTTTAATTTTTTTTTTCTTTTTTTAACTTATTTTTTGGGTGGAGGTATGTGGATTGAAAAAAAGGTCCATAATTTTCATTCTGTCCAGAAGGTGGCGCTGTTGCTACAGGGCACTGTTACTGGCTGGCTGGTCTCTCTCTTCAGGATGCCCCTCCCATGCAGTTTTCTTCTATGTGTCTTTTTTTTTGTGTTTACATTGATAGTTATGAGCGGGACTGGGAGCAGTAGTTATGGCTGGGACCGGGAGAAGTGTGATGGTAAGCGTCATGTGCAAAGTTCCCTTCTATTGCACAAATGTTTTAAATGTGAAAAAAACGTTTTAGAAAAGCACTCCTACAGCTCCAGAGAATTATAGCCAGTCTGCATGTTTGAAGTGAACATCGTTAGTGCGGTAGTACAGGAAGGCGGGGAAACTGATAATTAAGTCAAGAGGTGCATGCTCTGCTTTATTTTAAACGGGGACATGTTGTTCATCACTGCTAGTAGGGGAACAAGTGACAGCTTTTGTAAAAATACAGTAGATGGTAGCTGGGGTCTACCAAGGTAGTTACAAGGCTTTTGTTTAATTTATCATGGCAATGCAGGAGGTAGCCGATGTGTTTCAGAACAACTGGAGAGAGAGAGAGAGATGTAGAGATACGCGTTCTACCATTTTTAAAAATGCATTGCTGATCGCCCAGGTTAAGTGGGGGAAGCAATCGCAATGATGGCTTCAGCTTCATTTTTCAATGTGTGGCCAAAATGGGGATATGCTGCTGTGGAGTGGGTAAAATTGCTGTCAGAGTAATGCCATTGGGATATTTAGTTGGTCTGATATTGTGGGTGGGAGGAGTTCAGGTTTTTGAAAATGAGAACGTACTGGCAAACTCCATTGCAGACATGTCAAGTGTGGGCAACTTGAACATGTTAATGGAGTGATTCTTTTCATGTCATGCAGTCATGTCTGTCTGCTGAGACTAGATCCATGATGTTATGCTGGGATAACATCACTGGTGCAGTCCCACACAGACCAATCAGAACCCAGCATTCTTTGTTGCCATTGTATAATATTGTGTAAACTATGATAAACAAAGAAAATATTGACTTGGTCCTATTCTTAGGCTATACAACACACCTCATGATAGAACACAGATTATAAAGGATCTTTTTATAACTAACGATGATAACACTCTTGCACAGTTAGTAAATTTTCTGAAAAAATTAAAACTGTAGATCTGTATTATAAATACAAACAAAATGAATTATTGACAACTGGAGATATTGTAATTTATGTATTTATCTTTGTATTTTAAATGAATTTTGTAAAGACATCTATGTCGATCAATAAAAATATTTGTACCTCGTACCTTGCCTTAAAGTCTAAATTTACAGCACAGTCTGAGCAGTACCTTTTTCATGAGGGATGGGTGAAGGACAGAGCAATTTTGAAGGGTAAAGTGAGGGATGCCTCCCCCCCAATCAGGGACAGTTTAGAGGTATGTGAGGTGACCGTGATGGGCTAGTGACTGACTGGGGAAGGGGAACAGAGAAAAGTTGGGGGGGGAAAAAGAAAATGAAGAGTCGCACTGGCTGGAGGTAAGGTGACTGTGGTGGATTGGTGGCTGAGGGGAAGGGGAACAAGAGAGAACAAGAGGACAATGTTACAGTTAAAAAAAAGAAAGAAAAAGATGAAGAGTCACCCTGGCTGGAGGACGTGACTCAGTGGTAGGCTGGTGGTTGAGTGGGGAAGCTGACAGCCTAAGGTTCATACTCAGTATATCTTTTGTTTTCTCAGATATTATAAAAATGTTTTACAGCTTAATTTGTAATTAATGACTAATATCATTAAAGAGTGCCGCCATTTAAAAAAATCTCTTACCCCGGTATTACTTGTTAAATGCCACGCTAGATTCATATTGTAAATGTATTAGGATGGTTCTTGCACACATTTGTAATGGTAAACAGCTCAACACTGTACCAAGGTATTTCGTTTTTTTATGGCAGGCGTGGAACATGCGTAGCAATCTTGAAAAACTTAATCTTGTATCTTGATTCGGGGATGAAAGACAACAAAAATGGAAATGTGTATCTCAATATGTTTTGCCAGATGAACCTTATTACTGAAAAAAAGCTATGTGGTTAGGGTTAATAAATATTACATGAGAGACTGTTTCAGCCAACAGGGTAGTGCGTGGCCCCAAGTATTGAGGGCTCTGCTCCCATAGACTCCTGTTGGGGGCTCTGCCTGCCCTCTGACTCCTGGGCCCCATCAAATATTTTATAAACCCAGCTCCTATGGGGACAACTAATGATAGCTTGTACAGATACAGAAGATTCATTTGTGTGGGCCACAAGAGTATTGAGAAAAAAAAGTTGCAAATTCCACACTGTTCTTGCATCTGTTCTAACGATTCTAGTGATGCTGGACATTGTTGGGGGGGGGGGGATCTGCCAACATCAGAAACACAGAACTATGGCAGTAGCATGGACAAAGCGGTGTGAAAGGTGACAGGAATAGGTCCACATCATAAATAAATATAAAATTCAATACCCAAGACCAAATACATACATCCAGTTCAGCCTATCTTTGCTTAGCGCCACTCTCTGTTGAATAATTCACAAAGATGTTGCTGTCAAACCAATTTAAATATGGAAGGATGCCTATCAATGCTGTCCTGTCAGAGACACAGTTGAAACTGCTGGCTAGTGTCTCCTCGCACCAGGTCATGTCCATCTGAACCCCTGTGCCCGCATTGCACAGCTCGCTAAAGTTTTGGTCCATTTTTAAAAAAAAATGGCGGCAGACAAATTAACAAACTAAAGAAAAAGAAGCAGCAGCAGCATTTATATAGCACTTTTCATACACAATGTATCCCAAAGTGCTTTACACACGATGCTAGACTGGTATAAAGTGACTGAAAGTGTAGTGGCGGCCACTAAACTGAACTAGGGGCTTAGTATTATTATATTTACAGTTTGAACTTGCTTAACTTGGTTCTCCAGACATGGAAGATCAATTACTCAATATCGCAACACTACCTCTTTAACAGCCACAACCAGGGCTATCTATATGAGAGTCCGAGGGTTAGTAACGCTCCACAGAACAAAACAGCTGCCAAACGATAGATTTAAACAACTGTTGTTGTATTTAATTACCACCTTGTGTGAGCCACTAGTGCCTCGGCTTAGTGTCTTCAAGGGGGTGCTAGGGGCTCTCACAAGGTGGTAATTAAATACAACAACAGTTGTTTAAATCTATCATTTGGTGGCTGTTTTGTTCTGTGGAGCACTACTAACCCTCATATTGTTTATTGCTTTCCGCTGGCCGGCCGCTTGTCAGCGCATCCCCTCGCACATTGAGTGCAGCCTGAGCTCTTTTTCTTATTTTGTTTGATGCTATCTATATGAGAGCCTCTCACCACCTCTCCTTTCTAGCCCCTTATGGCAATATATTTGCTGCCACAGCAGCGGCTGCAGTCAGTGAAGGGAGGCTCACTTATACTGGTTACCTCTATCTCCCATTCAGCACCTGTCTCTGTATCTCTGATACACACAGAGCAGGCTGACGCATGAGCTCTGTATGGGCTGGGAGTACAAAGTGCCAGCTGTCCCTTTCACTTTTAGCATGGTCACTCGCACTGTATCTGTCAGCAGCCTCAGCTTGTGCTGTCTTCCTCACACTGCAGCTCCCTGCCTGCAGAAAACAGTGTGGTGCCTAGGGACCATCACCACTGCCACTAGACTAAACCCAAGGTAAAAGGTTTTACTCAACTGTATCAATACATTTGCCACTGGCCACCAGGGAAACTAGCCCACCAGGAGTATTGTGACTCACTAACCAAATCCCACGGGGCAACTGTAGCCCCCATACCACCAATGCTTAATTGTTTTAATAATGCTAGCAGGGGAAGGGGCAGAGCTGCAAGATGGCAGCACTGCTGCTCCACTCCACAGACCTGCTCCAAGTTTTATTTTTATTTATATACGTGTGAGCAAATATCTTTTTTTTTTGAAGTAGTGTCCATACTACTGTTTTTGCTTTGCTGGTATACTTTATAAAGTGCTCCTTGATATTTAAAGTAAGTTGAGCAAGCAAGCGGGCAAGTTTTTGGTAATTTGAAAATTAGAGACACCAGAGGAGTTTAAGGAGTAAGAGGTTTTTCCTTCTGTGTTTTCTCCATATTAACCTATTTTCATCTTTAACAGGTCTGACAAAAGGATGACTATGTCCCCCATTAGATAGGTATTACTCTATGTCTAAACAGTCTTCTCCTTCCTATCTACTGTCTAAGAACTACAAATCCTTTGTGCCTCCTTTTCTATATTTTATTTTACAGGTCCAACAGACATCGTCCTTTCAAAATTCCTACTTCTGGTTCCCTAGTACCCAGGTAAGAGACAGAGTAGAACCAGTTCAGAGAAGGGCAGCAAAAATGGTGCAGGGGCTGCACCAAAAGTCATATGAGGGGAGACTGGAGGATCTCAATATGTATTCCCTGGAAGGGTGGGGGAGGGCATATGATAGAGACTTTCAAATACCTCAAGGGTGTAAGGTACAACAGTGTAGCATCTTAAAAAAAAAAAGATGTTCAAGAATAAAGGGTCATGATATGAAAATAGAGTTGGTAGGCTTAGGGGTAACATGAGAAAGTATTTTTTCACAGAAAGGGTGGTGGCTCCATGGAACAGCGTGCCTGCAAACACTGTAGAGGCAAAAGTGGTGGGAGAATTCAAAAACGCATGGGACAAACAGACATACAGGAACTCTAGTGATAGGAAAGAGAGGGTAAGGCCACAAATCATTTAGGATGTGTGGTATATGTAACAGGTAAGGAAAATGGGCAGACTAGGTGGGCCAAGCAGTCCTTATCTGCTGTCAGATTCTATGTTTCTATGGTCTAGGTTTCTACATATTACCAATACTTTGAGTTGACACCTCTGCCAGTAGAACCCAACCTTTTGGGGGCATTGCCACAGTATCCCAAATTTTTACTAACCCTACCCATACCTTCGTCATGACCTCTGGATCTGAAGATTTCTCATTTACCGCAACATTTTCTTGTTTTGCTGTTCCATGACTGCCTTACTCCTTGACATTTTTTTAATTTCATTTAGTAGCCAGTGTGCCTGTTTATGCTGCAACCCTGTCTTCAACTGGGCTACAACTCCCAAAACCTCTTTTTGGAGCCATGCCCCTTGGCTCCAGGGGAAACTGTCCTTTAATGGTCAACAAATTATAAAAGCAGGATATTATTCGATACCATCTCAGGAGGTGCTTTGTGTTTGCTTGGTCAAGCTTGCACTATTCAGTGTAAGCACAGTGAATGTTTCATTTCTGAAAATGGTCAATGTCCACCAGATTTGGTCAGTTAGCGGTCAGTATATTTGCATTTGTACTAGCAGGATATGACACCTGCATTTGCTACAACATTTGTACTTACTGCTAACAGTTTTCATAACAGTCGCAGCATGGCCACACTCAAGTCCTCCCTAAGCCACTTATTCCCCCTCATCCCTCTTTGTGACTTTAATACACCCTTCCCACATGCACCATGCAAGGAAACATTCAGCACTGACAAATGCTTGTCTGTGAATACTCTGTACATGATTGACATAGGAATATCAAGTTTTGCCTATCATAATTAATGAGGTTGGCTTGTAATGCATCAGAGGCAGCAGAATTCGATGTTCTGATTATGTCTCTTATCTGACTCCATCAGATGAAAGTAAAGCAACCCAACTGCCACCAAGTAAACACCTGATTTGTGACAACAGAACAATTCTGCCCATTAAAAATAATACCATTAAAATGCCATGAACAATGCTGGATCGGCTGCTGGTCCCCTTCTGTCTTATGTACTTCTGTATCATGAAAGTTATTGAGCAACTGTCCACTCACTGCACTGGCTTCAGTTTCCTTCAAAAATCCATACATAAGTCCTGACCAGTATGGTCAATCATGGCCACCTCTACTGCACCAACAAGCTTTTATCCATAGCACACCCCCCCTGTACTGGGTCCATTTGACCCCAGTTCTACTCACTCTGTCATCCAAATTCGGTTTGGTTTCAGGCAGACCAGGTTCAGTACCTGATCCATGAGCACTGTAAAGTTTGGAACACTTTGGATTGTGAAAGGAGACTGAATTCAGATCAACAGACATTCAGACAATATGTTGATTGGCCTTTTGTCAACCTTCAGACACACAAAAGACTCATAAGATGAACATTTTTTGGTAAACATTCCATGGTTTTATGAAGAAAAAACAAGAACAATAATAGCAACAATAAAACAAACAGTATACAGAGTAAAAACAACAAGAACTATGTAAACAAAATAAAAAAATACAAAACTATTTACAATTACAGTATAGTGTATGGTAGAACATTATTATGTATGGATTCGATTGAATCCCAGACCTGTTGTACCATCGATGTGACATAATAGTGTTGTTGTACCATCTTGAGTACGTCATGTTGATGGTACAGCAACATGGAATGTCTTCGCACATGCGAACTTGGCAATTTTCCGTTCTTCAGTAACGGCCGCAGCTGTGAGACCTGCCTTCTAAACTGAGCATCACGGAAGCAACTCTGGCAATGTAGTGATCTACGGGGAAGGAGTGTCTATCTAGAAGAAGCCAGAAGGGGAAGGAAACATATTTATTTCAGTGCTTTACAGTAACTGGTAATTGCTATTTTTGTTATTAAACTTAGATTGTGGGCTTTTAGTGACACTGTAATTTCTTTGCTGTCTTTACTTAGAATTGTTTTTGGGCTGTTTAAAATGTAAAATGTAGTGGTGGTGTATTTCTTTGCTTTCTTTAATTGCTGCAAATTTAGTCTTGGCTTGTCTGGTTTGCCCTGTAGTCTGGTGAAGGGTGCTAATTGTCTGGCCTCTGACCTCAGCTATGTGATAACTAGAGGTGGGGCTTAGTCAGAGTTGAGGTAGCAAGTGATTTTTATTTTCTCAGAAGAAGCCAGAAGGGGAAGGAAACATATTAATTTCAGTGCTTTACAGTAACTGGTAATTGCTATTTTTGTTATTAAATTTAGATTGTAGGCTTTTAGTGACACTGTAATTTCTTTGCTGTCTTTACTTAGAATTGTTTTTGTGCTGTTGAAAATTCAAAACGTAGTCGTGGCGTATTTCTTTGCTGTCTTTAATTGCTGCAAATTCCCCCCCCTTCCCCCAACTCTTAATTATATGCCCTGTTAAATCTGATTGACAGGAGCTAAACACAGAGGATAGTAGGGGGTGTGGAGTAGGAGGGGCATAAGGGGAAGACGCCCACCCTCAGCACGACAAGTGTTTTGACTCATTTATTTATTTTATTCTTTTAAAAAGGAAAGTATCTGAGGATCAGTGGCAGGATTTTTAGGACAGTAAATTAATAAAAAGGGAACTAGGAGAGCTTTAGTAACAGACAAGTAGTGGAATAGCAGTATAATTGCAGTATAATTTGGGGAGTGGTGCAAGACAGTGGCTGCAGGGCAGCCATATTCAGGCAGACCTTCTGGACACTGAGGTGCTGCCCTGTCTGCATGCATCTCTCTGGACTGCAGTATGAGGTAGCCAGACTCAGAGCAGAAGTAAACTGGGTCAGGAGTACCATCACCCCTATCCAGAGACCACCCAGTCTAATGCCGCTGCCTCAAAGGATGCCAAGAACGAGGAGCACTTGGACGACAGTAGGCTCAGAGTGGGTTAAGACGGTCAGGCAGAGGCACATACCAGATCCTAGTCCACTGAAGAACTCATATGCCACACTGGCAAATGGGGGCAACCAAATAGAGGTATCCAGAGAAGTGGAAGGAAAGAATGTGGAGGTTAGCCAAGGAGGTGACCTCAGTGGGGAGATCAGTGGACCCCACAGGAGGAAGCAAATCCTGGTGGGGGACTCCATCATAAGAGGGATCCAGCTAGGAACAGAGGAGGGGGAGGACAGGGAGGTGAGGTGCCTACCAGGTGCCATGGCATGGAGGGATGGAAGGAAGATCCTGGGGATCGCTGGGAAGACAAGACGGGAGGGTGAGCTGGATGTCATTATCCACCTGGGTACTAATGACCTGGCAAATGGGGAGCCAAAGAAAGTTCAGGAAGAGTTTAGGAAATTGGGAGGGTCTCAAGCAAGTAGCTACTTCTGTCACCTTTCTCAGAAGTAACAACCGCGAGAGGCATGGAGAGCATAGTGCATGCACCAGGAACTTTAACTCATGGTTGAAGAACTGGTGCTGTGAGGAAGGGTTTGGATTCATTGGTGACTGAGGATCCACCTGGAGGGATGGAGGTTTGTTCAAGCCTGACGGACTGCATCCATCCTGGAGGGGAATCCAAGCACTCAATGATAAGTTTAAATGCTACATTGACAAGCATTTAAACTAGCCAAGGGGGGTGGCAGACCAGCAAGGAGAGTACCTACTTGCTCACTCCCCACAGCTAGCAGTGGAACTAGTGAACTGGAGGAGTGGATATCTCAACAAAGCAATGTGCAAAAGATGGAGATTAGCACCCAAGAGGTGGATAGGCAGAAAAGGGGCAACAATCAGCAGAAGGGCAGACAGCAAGGAGAACCAGGGATAAAGGACAACCAGAGAAGGGGCTGGAGTAGAACAGCTGAACAGTCTAGGGAGGTCAAATCATGGAAAGCCATGTGTGCCAATGCCAGGAGCCTTAGCAACAAGATGGAAGATCTGGAGGCTGTCAGGGTGCAGTCAGACCTGGACATTGTGGCCATCTCAGAAACCTGGTGTAATGATAACCACAACTGGGAGATGGCCATTCCTGGCTACAACATATTCAGAAGAGACTGGGCAGGTAGGAAGGGAGGAGGAGTGGCACTGTATGTGAAAAATGACATAAGGGCCACAGAGATCCAGAAGGAACAAAATGGGGGAAAGATACTGTGGGTTAAGCTGGAAAGGAAAATGGGGCCAGCCATCCACACAGGTGTGGTCTATAGACCACCAGCCCAGGAGGAAGAAACAGATAGACAGCTGATGCTAGCCATCCAAAGGATGGCAGACAAGGGTGAGGTAGTACTGGTTGGAGACTTCAATATTCCAGACATGGACTGGAGCATCCCAGCAGTAGCATCAACTAGGAGTGGATTTATCCTGGACTCCCTTCAGGGTGCCTTCCTCAAGCAACTGGTCATGGAACCAACTCAGCAGAAGGCAATACTGGACCTTGTGCTCACAAATAGGTACAGTATGATGTGGGTAATAGTGGGGGAGCACCTGGGGAACAGTGACCACCAGTCACTGTGGTTTGAAATCACAGAAGGAGCAGAACCAAACCACACAAAAACACGTATCCTGGATTTTAGGGGGGCAGACTTTGGGAAAATGGGGAGATACTTTGAAAGAGGCATTAAGGGGAATTGGGCAGGAATCCGGGGTTGAGGAACAGTGGGCAGTATTTAAAACAGGGATTACAAGAGCAAAACAGAATTATGCATTAAGCAGGTTAGCAAGAGGAAAAGGAAGAGGGGGGCAGTATGGTTTTCCAAAGAGGTAGAAAAGAAAGTGAAAGCCAAAAAGATTGCATTCAGGCAATACAAAAAGACACAGGCAGAAGGGGACAGGGAGAAGTACCAGGAGAAGCAACGGGAGGCAGGGAGGTCAGTAAGGGAAGCCAAAACTCAGACAGAAGAGCACATTGCAAAATCAGTGGGTAGAGGGGACAAAACCTTTTACAGGTACATAAGTGAAAAAACAAAGGCAAAGGGAGAGATAGTGAGACTTAAGGGGGAGGATGGGGACCACGTGGAGGATGACAACAGTAAAGCTGACATACTGAACAGATATTTCTGCTCAGTCTTTACTGAGGAAGAGGAGGGTAATGGGTCTGAAGGGAGTACAAGGGACAAGAATAGTGCATAAATGGACACAAGTTCCTTTACCTAAGAAAGGGTCCTGAAGGAAATGGAAGTAACAAGAGTTGATAAAGCAATGGGACCAGATGGGATGCATCCCAGGGTCCTTAAAGAACTAAGGTGGTGGCTGAACCTCTGGCTATGCTGTTTAGCCGATCATTGGAAACAGAGGAGGTACCCAAAGACTGGAGGACAGCAGATGTAGTCCCCTTATACAAAAGTGGGAACAAAGAGGAAGTGTGGAACTACAGACTAGTCAGCCTCACCTCAGTAGTGGGGAAGATCATGGAAGCACTACTGAAGGAGAGATTGGTGGAACATCTGGTTGCCAATGGACTGCAGGACCCAAGGCAGCATTGTTTCACCAGGGGGAGGTCATGTCAGACCAACCTCGTTGAATTTTTTGACTGGGTGACTAGGGAGGTGGATCAGGGGTGGGCAGTGGACATGGCGTATCTGGACTTCAGCAAGGCCTTTGACACTGTACCACATAGAAGACTATTGCACAAACTATGGAATATGGGTGTGGGCAGGACAGTAGTGTGATGGGTAGGTAACTGGCTGGGCGGCAGGACAGAGAGGGTGGTGGTAAATGGCTGTCACTCCACAGAGGGAAGAGTGACTAGTGGGGTACCACAGGGATCAGTGCTGGGACCGGTCCTATTCAACATCTTCATCAGTGACATTGCACAGGACCTAGAAGGCAGAATTTCACTGTTCGCTGATGACACAAAGCTCTGTAACAGAGTAGACACACCAGAGGTGACAGAATGAGAAGGACCTGCAGAAACTTGAAGAATGGTCAGGGTTTGGCAGTTGAAATTCAATGCAAAGAAGTGCAAGATAATGCATATGGGACACAAAAACCCTGGCACAATATATCAGTTGGGGGGTGAGGATATAGCATACACCAAGCAGGAAAGATATCTTGGGTTTATCATCTCTGATGACCTCAAGGTAAGGAAACAGTGTGACAAGGCAGCAGGTAAAGCAAATATGATGCTGGGATGCATAGGCAGGGGCATCACTAGCAGGAAAAGGGAGGTAATAATTCCACTATACAAGACATTAGTGAGGCCCCACCTGGAGTACAGTGTACAGTTCTGGAGACCTTACCTACGTAAGGACATAGACAGGGTAGAGAAGGTTCAGAGGAGGGCAACAAAGATGGTACATGGATTGCATCCCGAGTCCAATGAGGACAGTTTGAAGGAACTAAATATGTACTCCCTCGAGGAGAGGAGGGAGAGAGGGGACATGATAGAGACATACAAGTAGCTTACAGGTAGGAACAGAGTGCAAGAATACACTATTTTTAAGTGAAAAAAATGTTCCAGGACTAGAGGGCATGGGATGAAGTTGGAGGGAGGATGATTCAGAGCAAATGTGAGGAAGAATTTCGTCACAGAATGAGTGGTGGACAAGTGGAACACCCTGCCAGAGGAAGTGGTGGGGGCTGAAACAATCACGGGATTTAAGAATGCATGGGATAGACACAAAGGAATTCTGGAAGTCAGAGGTAAGGGGAAACAGAGTTCTAGGAAAACATAAACTGAAGTTACAAACTCAAATGGGCAGACTAGGTGGGCCATAGGTCCTTATCTGCCGACACTGTCAATGTATCTATGTAATCAAAAAATATTCTGTGACAGCATTGTTGAGAAATGCTAATGACCGACAGCTGGGCTCAAGAAATGGTCTGTTGGGCTGGCCTGGTGGCACTGGTTACTACGCATCATGCCATTCCTGTGACCTGGGTTCAGGAATGGGCCCAGGCCACTGGAGGTCGGCATGGGCAAGAGAGGATCGAGCATCTGAAGGACTGCTCTTCTCTCTCAGGGGGAGGGAGGCCTGTAATCCCGCTCGTTGACTGCCCCCTGGTGGTAGCTGGAGGGTAGTATGGATTGGGAGGCATGTACAGATGTCCCTATGTCAGAAGAGGAGTGGGGACAGGAGAAAAAGAAGGAAAGGAAGCTGGCTGGCTCCATGATGGCACCACGTCCCTGTGCCATTCCCGGCTCCTAGATTTGTGTTCGGGGGGGAGCCAGCACTCTCTTCCCTGGCCCCACCGCAGGAGGTAAGCCATGGGGGAATTACTGGGGGTTGGCTGAGGAGGGAAGTGCGGGGCCAGAGGATGAGTCCCTCTGAGGGAGGACCACAGTCACCTGCCAGGCTCTGGCAAACGCAAATAATAGGAAAAAACAGAAAAAGAAACGGTGTGTTGTTTACCTGTTGCCCATTCACTATACAAGACAATGGATGGGCAACAGTAAACAACAACACTTCTTGAGGTTTTATGACGACGTAAACCTCTCGAGCTTCACTCTCGAGGTTTATAAGGTTGTCATGACAACCTCTTGAAGTGAACAACAGTATTGTTATTCACTGTTGCCCATCCATTATCATCTATATAATGTATGGTAGAACACCGTTCTGCATGGAAATCCATACTTAGAACAGCTTTGTTGTGCTGCAGTAGCAATGTCATGATGTTGTTGTGCTGCACTGAGTACATAACTAGTGCAGCACAACAACGTCAAACCTCGTCATGCATGCGTGATGAAGCAGCCACGGTGGTGAGGAAGTGAGTGGTGCTGGAAGGAACTGCTGCAGCTGTGTCAAAGTAAGATTTTTTTTTGTAATGGGGGACCTGTTTTGGGGCCAAGGAGTGCACTTATGATTGCCTATACACTATAAAAGATTGCATATGAGCAACCGTACACAGACAAGGCTATTTTAAAATCTTGAGCTTTCTGTGGTAGCAAGACCTCTCAAGCTGCACTTTTGAGGCCTGCTTTTACCACAGAAACCTCTTGACTGAAAAAATAGCCTTGTTGTGTATGATTGCTCATACACAATCCTCTATATTTGCAGTACAGTGAGACACACGGACATGTGGTCTACCACTCACTGTGGTGCCGGGGTGCTGCTGGCTGGTGTGGTCTCACCCTTGTTCCATGTTTGCAACCTGCTGTGATATGCAGCACAGGGTGTGGTTCATACATGTTTGGCCTTCCTGCAGGGCCTGTTGCTGTCACTTGATGGCCATTGTCCCTTTATGTAGGGCCTTCATTTTTCTATTCATTACCCTCAGTTCCTCATACAGCACCACTGATGTTTGTGCTGCCGTGGTGTCCAGCATCAATCTGCTTGTGGTTATTGGTCCTCCTGTTGGGCCTTCATGGACCTTGTCTGGGTCATTTAAATGAAAATCAAAAGAGGAACCTGTCTCAACCACAACCAAACCAGATTAATTTTCTATCAGACATCAATTTTATTATCCTTTTGACATATTGTATTGTCTGTATTACAAAAACATTTCATCTTGAATAATTTTCATCAAATTTCAAAAGTCCATTTCCAGGCTTCACATTCAAGTATTTCTCGAAAAACTCTTTCAGATACCAGTAGGCTCCTTAAAATATCAGTAACGTTTCGGAATAAATAATTCCTTCCTCAGACTGTGGAGCTATTCTGTAAATAAAAATATCCTATTTACTAATTTATAACATGGTTGGTTATAAATGTATCAATATGTTTATATGCTTTACCACAAACAAACAATGCAGGTGGAACTAACCTGCTAACATCAAAGTGATGGCAAATGGGGTGTGGGTGAGGGGCAGGAAGCAGCCATCTAAATTATTTCTCAAATTCTACAAAAAAGAAAGAAAAAGACTTTAAAAAGTCCAACTTTTAATTATTTATATTAATTGAGATCTCAAAAATATGCTTTTTACCTAAAGGTACTTTTGTTGCCAATCTCATAGCTATTTGTCTTCCGATTTCTCAGATCTTTTGAAACTAAAAAGAAACATATATTTCAAAGAACTGCCGTGTTCTAAAATACATTCAGAATTCTTATTAAATTCACTAGATTTTTACCTCGTACTCCTTCCTATAATATGCATCTAATTACAGAAGTGCCCACATACAAAGCCGACAAACTGACTCGCCACCATTAGCACACCACGCTACCTCTTAATGAATGCAGCACCTATCTACTGGTGCTTATAAAGATAAGAAGAAAGGGTCCGAGCCGCTCAGGTAAGCACGTAAAACGTGCTACGTCACTACTGATTTTAAACTGGGCGGCTCGGTCATTAAATATGAATGAAACTCTCCCGTATAGCTTAAAATGGAGAGTCCCCCTCACTCTTTAGCATCTCTACTTCTATATTTGAAATGTTTGGATGCTTAACCATAACAAAGCAGGTGAAATTAGCCTGCTGAAATCAAAGTGGTGGCTAATAGGGGTGGGGGGCAAAAAACAGCCATATGAATTATTTCTCAGATACTGTATTTACTACAAAAAAGAAAAAAATACTTTTTTTTAAAAGCTTAAAGATTATATATGCTGATTGAGATCTCAATAATATACTGTTTACTTGATAGAAATATATTTGTTATCAATCTAATAGGTTTTTTTCATTTTTAAATCTTTTAAAACTAGAAAGAATTTCAAAGAACTACCACGTTCTACAACCTATTATACACTATTCTTATTTAAATGTACTGGACTTTTACCTCATATTTTTACTTGCAATATGCATTTAGTTAGAACGATACCCACTTCCTAAACCGACAGACTGACCAGTCCCCATTAGCACAACACGCCACCTTTTAGTAAATCTAGCACCTGTCTTCTGGTGCTTATAAAGAAAAGAAGAAAGGAGCCGAGCAGCTCAGGTGAGCACGTAAACCGTGCTACGTCACTGCTGATGTTAAACTGGGCGGCTTGGTCATTAGAAATGAAACTCTCCCGTATTGCTTGGAAATGGAGAATCCCCCTTAATCTTAAATTCTTATTAAACAGTTACAGGGTCAGATTTAGCCTTTAGCAATGCAAAAAAAAGGGGAGAGATACTGACATGATGTTTAAAGATTTGCCATTAAATCAAAAAGATTCCTAAAATATTCAATCATTTTAAAGTAATAAACAAACAGACAGTGGGTAAGTTACAGTGTCTCAATTCAATATTCAATTATATATTTATAAAACCTTAAATTCTAATGTTTATTGGACTATATATTAAGGTAGAAAAGCAATTCCATTAAGTAATTTCAATCGGTCACTGGGCTTTACAAATTTCAAAGTCAAGGCTAAATCTGAACTCAGAAGCATTCCTAAACTTAAAAGTATTCCTGTTGTACATAAAAGTTACTGGACATAAAAGTACAAACAGAGGTGTATATATAAAATGTATACATCTACTCAATCATATGCTGTCCAATTCAAAGTCTCATTAAGACCATATTTTGGTAAATGAGTTTTTAACGTAAAAATCCACCATGCTTCTCTTTTTAATAAAAATCTTTCCAAATCTCCACCTCTAGTTGATTCATGTATTTTTTCTATACCAAAGAATTGGAGACTAGAAATTTGATGATTTCTCTCAATGAAATGTCTTGCTAAAGGTGATCTTAAATCATCTCTTCTAACTATACTTTTATGTTCAGAAATTCTGGTTTTCAAAGGACGAGTTGTTTCTTCAATATAATATAATGAACATGGACATATTATGCAATAAATAACATAACTTGTGTTACAAGTAATAAAGTTTCTAATCTGAAACACTCTGTCTTCACAAATGCTTTTAATAATCTTGTTTTTCTTGCCACTATTACAATGCACACAGTTGCCACATGGAAAAAAACCTTTTATATCACTTCTTAACCACCCTACACCTTCTGTATTACTTTTCCAATGTTGTGTCTTAACAATTTTTTTACGTATAGTAGTAGTTCTACGTGCTGTAACCCATGGTTTATTTTTGAAGATCCTACATCCCAAATCATTAGTTTGTAGAATCTTCCAGTTAGACAAAATGATATTTTTGATTGTTCCAAAACTTTCAGAGTATTTCATTGACATCGTAATTTTTTCAGGTTATGGGACTAGAACCTTGTACCTTGTTTACCAAAAGGCTATTTCTGTCTATCAAATCTACTTTTTTCTAGCTATACCTAAAGTACGTTTATCATACCCCCTATCAATAAATCTCTGTGTGAGATCTGTCAAATTTTTATTACAATTTTCATAAATGCTACTATTTCTTTTTATTCGTAGCATTTGGCTATATGGAATATCGTCCTTAAGTTTTTTAGGATGAAAACTTTTATTATGTAGAACTGCATTTTTTGTTATCTCTTTTCTAAATAAATCTGTGCACAATCTCCTGTCCTTTTTTAAAATCTTTAAATCTAAGAAATTAATTTCATCAAAATCATAAGACATGGTGAAAACCAAATTTCTGCTAGAAATTTCCAAAAATTCTTTAAAAGATTCCAATTCACATGAAGAACCCTCCCAAATAATCAATATATCATCTATAAAATGCTTATTGATAATAATATTAGATTTATGTGGGTTACTGTCTGAACAAATATATGACTTTTCAAAATAAGCCATATATAAATTGGCATATGTTGGAGCCAATGTTGCCCCCATTGCTGTCCCTGTTTTCTGTAAATATTTTTTATCCTCAAATGAAAAATAATTGTTTTTCAAAACCATTCTAATTAGAGATAACAAGAAATCTTTATCTGGTTTATTCTCATTCCTTAAGGACAAAAAATATTCTATGGCGTGTTAGCCTTCATCATGTGGTATACAAGTATAGAGGTTCCTAACATCCAATGTTACTAATAAAAAGTTATGTCCATTCCCTTTTTCTTAATATTAAATTCTTCTATTATCTGTATACAGTGTTTACTATCTTTTAAATGAGCCCGTGTGTCAAATACCAAATGATTACAATAGTAGTCAACATAAATTGATAAAGGTTCTGTGATGGAACCAATACCTGAAATAACTGGTCTTCCTGGTGGATTATCAAGACTTTTATGTATTTTTGGTAAACAATAAAAAAGTGGAATACGAGGTGTAGGATTTATTAGTTCTTCCATTGTCCATTGTTCAATTAGTCCTCTGTCATTTACCTCCGTGACCAAATCTTTAATTTCTGATTTAATTCTAGAAAAAGGAATTGTCTTCACAACCTCATAAGTGGCCTCATCCATTAACTGTCTAAGGCATTCACGTCTGTAATCTACACTGTTTAAAATAACTATTCCCCCTCCTTTGTCTGCTGGTTTTATAATTATGTTTTCATCATTACTTAAATCTTGTAATGCTTTAAATTCTTCTCTAGTTAATTAAATCTTGGTTTATTTGCCTTAGTTTTCATCATCAATTTGTCAATATCCATATTAACTTTATTAATGTAGCTTGTTATATTTGCTGGAATGAAATTAACAGGATCAAACTGAGATTTAATTCCCAATGCTTGTTTCAATCGATATCTATCATGTTTATCCACATCTTCAATTTCTCTATTTTCTTTACTACCAAAAACATATTTTAATCTCAATTTATGATAAAATTTCTCTAAATACAGTTCTACATAATAAAAGTTTTCATCCTAAAAAAACTTAAGGACAGTATTCCATATAGCCAAATGCTACGAATAAAAAGAAATAGTAGCATTTATGAAAATTGTAATAAAAATTTGACAGATCTCACACAGAGATTTATTGATAGGGGTATGATAAATGTACTTTAGATATAGCTAGAAAAAAAGTAGATTTGATAGACAGAAATAGTCTTTTGGTAAACAAGGTACAAAGTTCTAGTCCCATACCTGAAAAAAATACTATGTCAATGAAATACTCTGAAAGTTTTGGAACAATCAAAAATATTATTTTGTCTAACTGGAAGATTCTACAAACTAGTGATTTGGGATATAGGATTTTCGAAAATAAACTCTTGGTTATAGCACGTAGAACTACTACTATACGTAATAAAATTGTTAAGACACAACATTGGAAAAGTAATACAGAAGGTGTAGGGTGGTTAAGAAGTGATATAAAAGGGGTTTTTTTTCCATATGGCAATTGTGTGCATTGTAATAGTGGCAAGAAAAACAAGATTATTAAAAGCATTTGTGAAGACAGAGTGTTTCAGATTAGAAACTTCATTACTTGTAACACAAGTTATGTTATTTATTGCATAATATGTCCATGTTCATTATATTATATTGGAGAAACAACTCGTCCTTTGAAAACCAGAATTTCTGAACATAAAAGTACAATTAGAAGAAGTGATTTAAGATCACCTTTAGCAAGACATTTCATTGAGAGAAATCATCAAATTTCTAGTCTCCAGTTCTTTGGTATAGAAAAAATACATGAATTAACTAGAGGTGGAGATTTGGAAAGATTTTTATTAAAAAGAGAAGCATGTTGGATTTTTACGTTAAAAACTCATTTACCAAAATATGGTCTTAATGAGACTTTGAATTGGACAGCATATGATTGAGTAGATGTATACATTTTATATATACACCTCTGTTTGTACTTTTCTGTCCAGTAACTTTTATGTACAACAGGAATACTTTTAGTTTAGGAATGCTTTGAGTTCAGATTTAGCCTGACTTTGAAATTTGTAAAGCCAGTGACCGATTGAAATTACTTAATGGAATTGCTTTTCTACCTTAATATATAGTCCAATAAACATTAGAATTTAAGGTTTTATAAATTTATAATTGAATATTGAATTGAGACACTGTAACTTACCCACTGTCTGTTTGTTTATTACTTTAAAATGATTGAATATTTTAGGAATCTTTTTGATTTAATGGCAAATCTTTAAACATCAAGTCAGTATCTCTCCCTTTTTTTTTGCATTGCTAAAGGTTAAATCTGACCCTGTAACTGTTTAATAAGAATTTAAGATTAAGGGGGACTCTCCATTTCCAAGCAATACAGGAGAGTTTCATTTCTAATGACCGAGCCGCCCAGTTTAACGTCATCAGTGACGTAGCATGGTTTACGTGCTCACCTGAGCTGCTCGGCTCCTTTCTTCTTTTCTTTATAAGCACGAGAAGACAGGAGCTACATTTGCTAAAAGGTGGCGTGATGTGCTAATGGTGGCAGGTCAGTCTGTCAGTTTAGAAAGTGGGTATCGTTCTAACTAAACGCATATTGCAAGTAAAAATATGAGGTAAAAGTCCAGTACATTTAAATAAGAATAATGTATAATAGGTTGTAGAATGTGGTAGTTCTTTGAAATTCTTTCTAGTTTTAAAATATTTAAAAATGAAAAAAACCTATTAGATTGATAACAAATATATTTCTATCAAGTAAACAGTATATTATTGAGATCTCAATCAGTATATATAATCTTTAAGCTTTTAAAAAAAATTATTTTTTTCTTTTTTGTAGTAAATACAGTACCTGAGAAATAATTCATATGGCTGTTTTTTGCCCCCCCCCACCTCGATTAGCCACCACTTTGATTTCAGCAGGCTAGTTTCACCTGCTTTGTTATGGTTAAGCATCCAAACATTTCAAATATAGAAGTAGAGATGCTAAAGAGTGAGGGGGACTCTCCATTTTAAGCTATACGGGAGAGTTTCATTCATATTTAATGACTGAGCCGCCCAGTTTAACGTCAGTAGTAATATAGCGTTTTCACGTGATTACCTGAGCTGCTCGGACCTTTCTTCTTATCTTTATAAGCACCAGTAGATAGGTGCTGCATTCGTTAAGAGGTAGCGTGGTGTGCTAATGGCGGCGAGTCAGTTTGTCGGCTTTGTATGTGGGCGCTTCTGTAATTAGACGCATATTACAGGAAGGAGTACGAGGTAAAGGTCTAGTGAATTTAATAAGAATTCTGAATGTATTTTAGAACATGGCAGTTCTCTGAAATATATGTTTCTATTTAGTTTCAAAAGATCTGAGAAATCGGAAGACATATATCTATGAGATTGGCAATAAAAGTACCTTTAGGTAAAAAGCATATTTTTGAGATCTCAATTAATATAAATAATTAAAAGTTGGACATTTTATAGTCTTCTTCTTTCTTTTTTGTAGAATTTGAGAAATAATTTAGATGGCTGCTTCCTGCCCCTCACCCCCACCCCCATTTGCCATCACTTTGAGGTTAGCAGGTTAGTTCCACCTGCATTGTTTGTTTGTGGTAAAACATATAAATATATTGATACATTTATAACCAACCATGTTATAAATTAGTAAAGAGGATATTTTTATTTACAGAATAGCTCCACAGTCTGAGGAAGGAATTATTTATTCCGAAACGTTACTGATATTTTAAGGAGCCTACTGGTATCTGAAAGAGTTTTTCGAGAAATACTTGAATGTGAAGCCTGGAAACGGACTTTTGAAATGTGATGAAAATCATTCAAGATGAAATGTTTTTGTAATACAGACAATACAATATGTCAAAAGGATAATAAAATTGATGTCTGATAGAAAATTAATCTGGTTTGGTTGTGGTTGAGACAGGTTCCTCTTTAGATTTTCATTTAAATTTCCACATACTTGTCTCCCCTATTCTAAGTTATATACACAAAATATTTAGAGAGCAAAAAAAAGGAACCTTGGGGCACTTTGTATTTTGGTCTGTTGTTACCTTGTCTGGGTCAGCCTGGTCAGATGCTCCAGCTCTTTCCTCAAACAGGCCATCCAGTTTTTGATCCATTTTGTAGTTTCTTTTGGGCCTCTTGCAGCCTGCTGCATCTCACTCTTGTCTGTACAGAAAGAAAGAAGTAATTTGAACAGAACTAACTTTACAAATGTCACTGAAATCAGCACTAATTGTAGTAGTCTGTCCAGTTTAACAGCACTGTACCAATTATCTTTTGTTCAGACGTGGTTTGCACCCTCACTTGGCCTCCTTTCTCCCTGCTGTATGTATATCATCCCCCATGATCCCTAGAGAAACTATGATGCCCTTGACTATGTGAGAGCTGTGCTTTAATCACGTAATGTGTTTGAGCACATCTGCCAGTAGGCTGTTCCCTCAGCACCTCAACCACTGTCTCTGTAAGGTGAAACTGTCTCACATCCCTTATAATGCCCCCCCCCCACCCCTGGTTACATTCATGTACCTTTGTTTTCACACACACACACACACACACACACACACACACACACACAGAGCTATATACAGTAGTTCCTCATGATTTTCTATGTTTATTCCTTTCTGGAATGGGAATTTGTGTATTAGGTGCATGTTGCCTGGACCATGCCTTATGGCCTAAGATGGGTACATGTTTAGCAGCCTGACCCAACCATTGCAGGATCTGCACTGTTGACTAGACCCCCTGACTCATTTTGGTTACTCTACAGTGCAACATCTACAGTCTGTCTCTATCTTTCTTCAGGTGAGGACTCTATAATTGGACACAGTATTGTACTTAAGATGTCTCTCCTCACTGGTGATATATAGAGAGTTAGTATTATATTATCTCATTCCTCTGTTGCTATCAGAACTCCTTGCAATATGCCATAACATTCTTGTTGCCTTGCTGTAGGCCTTCTTACATTGTCTACTATGTTTCTGGTAGTCAGACTTGCTTATGATGACCCACAGGTTCATAGAAACAATAGAATTTGATGGCAGATAAGAACCGCCTGGCCCACCCAGTCTGCACCTTTTTCCCTGCCTACATTGTCACCACAGACCGTCCTTGATCTACCACTTTTTCTCCCTCCCCCTTCCTTTCCACTATGATTCCATTATGCTTATCTCATGCATTCTTGAACCTTGCCACTGTCTTTGCTCCACTACCTCTCCTGGAAGATTGTTCCAGGAATCCACCACTCTTTCTGTAACATCTTTCCTGAATCTACCCCACTCCAGCTTCATAGCATGTCCTCTTGTTCTTGAGCACCTTTTCTTCTGAAAAATACTTCTCTCCTGTACCTTAGTTACCCCAGTCAGGTATTTAAAGGCCTCTATCATATTGCCCCTCTCCCTCCTCTCCTCCAGGGTGTGCATATTGAGGTCCTTTAGTCTTTCCTCATAGGGCTCATGATGTAACCCCTGCACCATTTTAGTTGTCCTCCTCTGGACAGCCCTCACTATGTCTATGTCCTTCCAGAAATGTGGTCTCCAGAAATGCCACACAGTACTCTAGGTGGGGTCTTACCGGAGATCTATACAGAGGTAACACTATCTCCCTCTTTCTGCTGCTGATACACCTCCCTACGCACCCTAGCATCCCACTAGCTCTCCCAACTGTCTTGTCACACTGCCTGACCACCTTTAGGACATCTGATATGATTACCCCCAGGTCTCTTTCCTGCTTGGTGGTTGTCAATACCACTGCACCCATTTTGTACTCTGCTCCTTGGTTTTTGTGCCCTAAGTGCATTATAGTGTATGGTAGAATGTTGTTAGAGATGGAAATCCATCCCCAGAATAGGTTTGTTGTGCTGCAGTATCTACGTCAAATTGTTGTTGTGCTGCACTAGATACATAGCTACTGCAGCACAACTTAGAACACTGGCTTGTGCATTGACAGATCGAGATGCTGCTGTAAACAGGATCACAAAATCTATTTTGACTGTTGGGCAGATCACTAAACGCAATTGTGTTCCACAATGGCAGCCGTGGTATTTTCAAAGGATTTAATGGAAAGAGAACAATTTATTCATGAGCAGGAAAACCAGAGGATGGTAAACAAGCATTTGTCAATGCTGAATGTTGCTTGCTTCTATGTGCTGTTTAGGTATTTGGAAGTCATTGGAGTGCAAATATTGAAAATTTGCGAACTTACGAGCATGCGTAGGAACTGTGCAACGCACGCTCATAAAACAGTCATTGTTAGGAAATTTTTCACAAAATGTTCAACATAGCCATTTTAAGACCTCTGGTCATGAACAGTGTCAGTGTGATTTTGTTAATGTGTCCCATACATTAAGTTTGCACACCGACTACGCCCACTGTGCGCTACATGGAAGCGGAAACACGTTTTGGGCAGGATGTGAAAATGACAGCTGTACTGCTCATAAGGAGGTGTGGTAAAATGGCAATGTTGAAAATCTGGAGTGGAAATATTGAAAATTCGCAAACCTACGAGCGTGCGTGGGAACTGTGCAATGCACACTCGTAAAACAGTCATTTTAAGGAATTCTTTCACAAAATTTTCAACATTGCCATTTTAAGATCTCTGCTCATGAACAGTGACACTGTGATTTTCTTAATGTGTCCCATACACTGAGTTCGCACACCAACTGCGCCATTGTGTGCTACATGGGCGGAAACATGTTTTGAGCAGGATGTGAAAAATGACAGCTGTACTGCTCATGAGGAGGTGTGGTAAAATGGCAATGTTGAAAATCTGGAGTGAAAATATTGAAAATTTGTGAACTTAAGAGCCTGCGTAGGAACTGCACAACGCATGCTCGTAAAACAGTCATTTTTAGGAATTTTTTCACCAAATTCTCAACATAGCCATTTTAAGACTTCTGCTCATGAACAGTGTCACTGTGATTTTGTTAATTTGTCCCGTACATTGATTTCACACATCGACTGCGCCATTCTGCGCTACAAGGGCGGAAACACATTTTGGGTGAGATGTGAAAAATGACAGCTGTACTACTCATAAGAAGGTGTGGTAAAATGGCAATGTTGAAACTCTGGAGTGAAAATATTGATATTTCGCGAACTTACGAGCCTGTGTAGTAACTGCGCAATACACGCTCGTAAAACAGTCATTTTTTGGAATTTTTGGACCAAATTTTCAACACGGGGTTTTTGGGACCCCTTCTCATGAATGATGTCACTGTCATGGTGGTATTTGGGCCCAAAAGGTGATTTTACAGTCACTGCACAGTCACTGCGTGAAATCACCCTTCGAGCCCGAATAACTCCATGACAGTGACATCATTCATGAGAAGGGGTCCTAAAAACCCCATGTTGAAAATCTGGTGCAAAAATTCCCAAAAATGCCTGAGATATGCAATAAAGTTGAAGCCCTCCTATCTAGCCCATTATACAGCTTATCGGCATTTCCTCAGTTCGCGGTCGGCTTTGAAGAGTGCAGACGTGTTCCCAGTCCACCGAAGATCGTCGCGCCAGAGTCCGGAGGTAAGTATGGGGTGAGGGGGGGCTGTGGGGAGGCTGGGTGCGCAGTGGGTGGGTGCGGGTTGTGGGGGTCGGAGGCAGCGCCCGCTGGGACCGTTTTTGTTTTAGGGTTTAAAACAAAAAAGGCGTTATGGAACCGTTTGCCACACTGGGGTGGGCTTCCAGTGTGGCACAAGGACGAGGGGCCGTTTCAGCTGACGGGGATTGGGCACCCCGTCGGCCAAATAACTGATTGCCACGCTGGGGTGGGCTCCCAGGCGTGGCACCAGCTATGGGGGATGACAGCAGCTCAGCCGGCGATTGGGCACCCCTCGGCTACACACAGGATGTGCGGGGCGCGCGATGTCAGTGGGTAGTGGGGAGCTACGCTATCGGTGCTCACTGAAGCGTAGCTCCCCTTTCAATCTGTATGTCACTGCATTTTGGAGCGTGTCATAGACAGCTCCAAAATGCATTGGCTTACAGGGGCCATGCCTGCCAGCTTACTGACTGAATTGGAGGCGGAGGTGACACACCTCCGAAATCTCCGATGATGGCACTATGTTTCTTGCACATGCGTGCAAGCAACATAAAAATGAAAATGACTTATAACTGTTAGTTTCCTAGCTTATGCAGAGGAGATAAGAACTGTATCCGACATACCCGTCAGTGAACTTGACAAGTTGGTAGCCGATTTCATTTTCAAGCTTGAGAGAATAGATGGCACACTGTGTGAGCCTAGTACTATCCATAATAGTTCTGGCAGTATTGACAGGCATCTATTGAGAGAGAAATAACAACACCTCAATATTTCATGGAAATACAACAGACTTTAAAGAAACCATGTCAGCCAAACAGAAATAAAAAAAAAAATGGAAAAGGGTAACAAACCCGACAGATTGGAAGCACTGTCTCAAAGTGATATAGACAAATTGTATTCTACTGGAACCCTGAGCCGACACAATGCAACTGCACTTTTGAATACTGTCTTTTTTAACAATGGCCTTTACTTTGCACTTCACACTGCTGAGCAGTATGCACAAAGGTGGAGGGACCTACAGCTGCTGCATGACACAGACGGCCAAAGGTTTTGACAGTTTAGTGAAAGGCAAACAAAAACAAGAAGTGACGAAAATCCTTAAGACATACAGTATGTGCTGTCAAGCCAAGGATGTACCAAAACCTGGCAAATCCCCAGACATGTCTAGTGGCTACATACATGGAGCACCATAACCAGAGACCTCAGAAAATGATGCAGGACAATGCTCCCTTCTATCTAGCACCACACATTAATCAAAAACCAGGTGTTCCCAAATGGTTTAGAGCTGTGCCTATAAGGGAAAATAAAATTAGAACAATGATGGCAAAAATGAAACTGCAAGCAGGATTGCCGGACACTAAAAGAATGATGAACCACTCAACACGAAAGTCGGCTATCCAAATGCTAACAGACAAGTGCAACAGGTCTCCAGCCACAGATCACTCCAATCTATCAATAATTATAGCGTGCTATCAGATGACAAGTAAAAACATAACAGTGAAGTATTTGGTGGTAACAGCAATGAAAACGGTCAGCCGTCAACCTCCTCTGCCTCTTTCTGTGTGACTTCCCAGGCAGAGAACTAAGTAAAAATTAAACCAAAACATCCACTCTCAGACCTCGTGAACTTTCAACTGTTCAGCCACAACTGTGTATTTCAGCAGGGAGTGACAATGAAAATTGTGAATTACCTTGCAGAAAGCAGGAAAAGAAAGGCCACAGCTGATTCCAATTCCAACTAAGGTAAGCTTCTTATACAGTTACCTAATCCAGCTAAACACTTCCTGTAACCTTTGACTCAACATGTTTTTTTTTCTTTGTGTTTGCAGATCACGCACAGAGTATCGCAAATCTTCAAGAGCAATGCAAGTACACGATTACATTTGTTAAAAGAAGCAGCATAAAGCTTAAATTTTGTTTTACAGTATTTGTTTTTCTGCATATGTAACCCCCCTGCAAATGGGGGTTCCCAAAAGTCTTCCAGGAGCTTGCCTGAATGCTCCAAGTCTGGGCGGTGTTCGGCATCTGAGCTGTTTAAATGTGGTTCCAAGTGAGTGCTATTTGAGCCTCCATGTACTGTCTCTTTAAGAGCTGTCTGCTTGCAGACTTAATTAGTTTGTATGGGGGGACTGTGTATTTAATGCTCAAATCCCACCGAGCTGCTGTCAATTCACTCCGTCTCTGCCATCGCTACATGTGCAGAGGGAGCCTTGTTGAAAGATATAACTGTTTGCCAGAAATCATTTAGAGTGACTGAGAAAATGTAGTTTGTCTAACCTGTCTTCATTTCAGCACGAACTGTTTCAGTGTAGCTCTTTCATTTTGGTCTTGAATTGCTGACTTGGACCAATCAGGATGATAGGGAGGCCTTAAGATGGAGCCTGTGGACGAATCAGAACTTGGACTCTCAATTTTGATCCAGCCACAAGGGGATTGTATGGGCAGGGACTCTGGGAAATGTAGTTTTGACCATGGCGCCTTTTTTCACCAACAGAGGGAGTCTTATTGTGAGTGACAGTTGAACCAGCCAACAGAATGGTGTGGAGCTAAAGGAAATGCCCTGCTCTGTTACTGGAAAGCTCAGATCAGTTGTGACAGTGAAGAGAGAAGGAGCTCTGTGCTTCTACGGTGTATAGTTTCGCGCAGGAAGTGCATGTGAGGCCCTGAGGTTTGGCCTGCAGCCCTTGTAAGTGCCAGTTCGGACTGAATCCAATTTGTGAGGAGAAAGAAGGAAGTCTGAAGAGTGGAAACCAGGCTCACCCTGTAGAAGACTGAAGAAATTGCTGAATCGTGCTCGATCTGTCAGGAACTAAAGCTGCTGTGTGTGATCCCGGGTATTTTGCAGTAATTGCGATCGGGATCGAGGAGCAGCCTGCCTGATATAGTACTTTCCTTTTACATATGAATGTGCATAGTGCTTGTGGGGAATCGCTATTTCCAATCCCCTGTACTGTGTGCTGTGTGCTGAAGCTGGAAGCAAACCCCAGCTTGTCTCGGACTAGATCCATTTGCTATCATTTGCAGTGGGGTCCAGTTACAAGGACTTTGTCTCCATGCCCTGTTGTTTCTGGCAATCCAGAAGAACATCCACCATCCGGTTCTCAGCTTAGGTATTGTGAGTACAAATCAGGGTATTCCCCTGCAGCCTGCTATCAATTACAAGTGTGTCATCTAATTGTTGTTGTTTCACTTCTTCATGGACTGAGCCATCTGGCTCCGGATTACAATTGGGTGTTGTGCATATATTTTCTTCCTACAGGGCCCCATCCATCTGCACCTGCCGACCAACCCTGGGCAATGGACCTGGCCCCCCCCCATCCTGGGTACCCAGAGAGTGACATTTTGGACCCTATATATATATATATGTGCACAGTACTGTGATTTGAACTTGGCCAAAACTAATCAACCTGATTGCCCCTTCCCGTGTTACTGTTCCCTAAATAAATCAGATTTGTTGTTATTATACTATATACTGTCTGTGGTGTTGGTACTTATGGAAACAGTATTGTCTTTTGCTGTGTATGTTGATTAACCTTGTTTTACAGGGGGTCCTCAGAGACATGCTGCAGAAGAATCAGTCTCGAGGGTAAGTGGTACCTTATGAGTGAACAGTGTGTATATGTGGGGTATTGGGACTGTAATTCCTGTGTACTGTGTGAGCCACTAGAGGGAATAAAAGGGGGTCTCAGTGTCCCAGAGGGCTGTGACCAAGCTGGTCTAACCCCTACAAACCCTGACCTCTGGGTGGAGGCACCCGTCATAGAACCTAGGCCTCTCAACCTGTCAGTAGTCAAGCAGGCAGGGGTAGTAGCCCTTGGGATAGCGCCATCTGGGGGTTACATCTTGGAGGCACTGCTGGGAATAGCATCCTCTAGTGGCCACATTTACAAATCACAGTTAAAAATAAATGGATACCCCGACAGAAGTGGCTGTACACCACTTGGTGGAGTGGTGTACTGGGCAGGAGATCGAACCCCAAAATGCTATACTTACCTTGGATATCCCGCTGAGTACCAGTAAGGACACTGTAGAGGGAGTACTTTCTAAGGTGGAAGGTTTACAAAACCCTGTGGTGGTGGGTCGACATGCTAATCTGCTCACCCACACTTCCATGGCCCTAATAGAGTATAAGGATCCCATAGATAGCTCAAAAGTGCCACAGACTATTACCCCAGAGGGAGCCCTCACTGCCTGGAGAGTGATAACTAAGGACAGTAAAGACCCGAGGGGGAATGAGCCCCCCACTATCAGAAACTTTTGAGGAGAAATTTGCTAAGTTGTTGCTGGAGGAAGGGAAAACTGTGGAGAACTTAAAGAAGTTATTTCTGCCACCCCGGGGTGTTCCTCCCCCAACACCCCCTCCCGTTCCAGCACCCGTTATTGCCCCTCTTTCTGTGGCTGAACCACTGCAGGCTCCTAATTCTGCACCTGCCATTAGTCACAACTCTTACCGAAGGTTGAGGATCTTCTCTGGCACCTTCCCAACCCCCCAGGGGGAGGATGATTGGGACACCTGAATAGATTGTGTTGCCCCCCTGATACCTGAATGGCAGTGTGCGAAGGCTGAGAAATGAAAAAGAATCCTAGAAAGTCTGAGGGGTCCTGCCCTAGAGTCCATTAAATTTTTGAGGTCCACAAATCCTGATGCATCTGCCCAGAAGTACCTATCTGCACTTGAAGGCAATTTTGGGAGCATTGAGTCAGGGGAGAGCTTGATGTGGAAATTTCAAGGTACAAAACAGTGGCTGGGGGAAAGTTTTTCTGCATATGTTACTCATCTGAAAAGAGGTCTGCAGAAGGCTTACCGAAAAGGTGGAGTAGCCGCCAGTGACTTAAACCGTGTAAGGTTGGAGCACCTACTACAGCATGCAAAGCATTCTAAATTGCAGCTCCTTCAATTAAGGCTCCCAGACAGAAGGGGTAACCCAGCGGACTATTGTGACTTAATAAAAGAACTTTGGGAGGTTGAAGATGAGGAGGGGGGGGATTTTAATTCTGGGGTGAGCACAGCCCAAGTGATCACAGCATCAGAAGGTCCTTGTGAAGTGGGGACCAATGAGGGTGTGCCACCATGGGCTGAACTGCTGAGAGAGATCAGAGAATTCAAAAACAGTCCCTTTATGAAGGCCACGCCTGCAAGTACAGGCCCCGACCTATATCTGACTGTATCTGCTATGGGGGTTGGGGTACCCACCCAGGCATCTCCTGCTGACAACAGCTCAAAATTCGATGTCTTGACCATGGAAGTGGGGAAATTGACGAGATGCCTCCAAATGCTTATCACGCCACAAACAGAGATGGCACCAAGGTGTCCAGTTAGTAGTACCCCCGTCCTGGCTCCCAGTGTGACGCCTCGGCCAGCTCAAACTCCAGAAAGTATGTTTTGCTATAATTGTGGGAAGGATGGGCACATGAAGAGAGAATGTCGGTCCCCAAAAGACACAGACAAAGTTGTATATAGGCTACAAGGAGAGCTTCAGAGAACAAATCAGTGGTTAAGAGGTGCACGAAATGATCCCAGTGAGGGTCTCAAAAATGCTAACTCAAGTCCCTTTGTGGCAAGGTCAGTTGCCCAGGCCCCCCACTACTGCCTCTCCAGACTGGTCCAGAATAGTGGGTCCCTCCATGGAGACCACTGTAAAGGTGAATGGAGTGTCTACAAGAGCTGTATTAGACAGTAGTTCCCAAGTGACAATTATGTTCCAAGATTGGTATCAGAAGCATTTGTCTGATGTACCCTTACAACCGTTGGAGGGGTTGCATGTCTGGGGGTTAAGTGAGAAGGCCTACCCCTACTCTGGATATATCCATATTTGGCTGTCTTTTCCCACCTCCGTGGTTGGAGTGGCCGAGCAAGTAGAGACCCTGGCCTTAGTGTGTCCCCCTACCGGACTGTATGATGGGGTTCTGATACTAATTGGGATGAATGCGCATATGTTTGGATGGTTGATGCAGTTGTGTTATGAGAAACAGGGTCACAGACTGGTAGAGCTTTAAGAATTCTGGCATTGACCAAGAAGGCCTATGATGCCCAGAGAGATGCTGACAAAGTGGGACCAGAGGAACCGGTTGGAATTGTCTGGAAAAAGGATCCTGAGTCTCTGATCCTGGTGCCAAATGCCCAGTGTACCTTACAGGGAGAGGTCCATATCAGAACGGATGTCAAGAATAAAATCCTCATGCTGGATGCACCAGGTGATGGGAAATTGCCAGAGGGACTGCTGGTCAAGCCAAGCATTTTGCCTGCCAGAGCCCTTACTTATGCCAGATGGGTAATGGTCCAAGTTCATAATGTGTTTGATAGAGAGATTCGAGTAAATAGAGGTTGCACCCTAGCTAATGTGCATTGTGCGGATACTGCCGTGTTGCCTAGTAACAAGTATTTGGGGGAGAATGACAGAGTGACGCCGGACTTGTTTGATTTTGGTGACTCCCTGTTGCCAGCCGAATGGAAGATGAGAATCAGTAGAAAGCTTGCCCAGAGAGACCAGGTGTTTTCTTTCAAAGAATGGGATGTAGGATGTGTGCAAGGAGCTGAGCACCACATCCGGCTGCATGATGAAAGGCCATTTTGTGAGAGGTCTTGATGCCTGGCACCTGCTGACATAGATGATGTGAGACAGCATCTGCAAGAGATGCTTGCTGCTGGTGTAATACAAGAATCCAGAAGCCCATATGCTTCACCTATTGTGGTAGTGAGAAAAAAGAATGGGACAGTAAGGATGTGCATGGATTATCGCACCTTGAACCGGCGGACTATCCCTGATCAGTAAACAATGCCAAGCATCCAGGATGCTTTAGACTGCCTGAATGGTAGCAAGTGGTTCTCCGTGCTAGATCTTCGCATTGGGTACTACCAGATCCCCATGGCCTCGGAAGACTGTGAGAAGACAGCCTTTATCTGCCCACTTGGTTTCTATGAGTTCATGAGGATGCCTCAAGGGATTTCAGGTGCCCCAGCCACCTTTCAACAACTGATGGAGCGCGCAGTTGGGGACATGAACTTATCAGAGTGCCTGGTATACCTAGATGATGTTATTGTGTTTGGCAGCTCACTGGAGGAACATGAGAACAGATTATTCAAGGTGTTGGACCAACTGGAAGACTTTGGCCTGAAACTGTTCATTGATAAATGTCAGTTCTTCCAAACCTCTGTAAAGTATGTGGGGCATATAGTCTCCACTGAGGGAACAGAGACCGACCCAAGTAAAGTTGAGGCCTTGACCACCTGGCCACAGCCCTACAAGCTAAAAGAACTGCAAAGATTCCTGGGATTCTGTGGCTACTATCACTGTTTCATCAAGGGCTATTCAAGAGTGATCCATCCTTTACTTAATCTTACTCAAGGTTACCCCCTACCCACAACAAATACAAGAGGTCAACTCCCCCTGAGACCAAGAGAGTGTATTTCCATCCTAATTAAGTTTTTGGGGCACGATGGACACCTGATTGTGAAGCTGCTTTTCATAAGTTTATATATCAACTTACCCATGCTCCTGTCCTGGCCTATGCAGATGTAACCCCAAGGGGATGCTATCCTATGGCTACTACCCCTGCCTGCTCTAACTGTAACAGGGTGAGGGGCCTAGATCCGTTGGAGCATGCCTCCACCCAGAGGTCGGGGTTAGAACGGTCGAGTATGACTTGGTCACAGCCCTCTGGGTTGCTGCAACCCCCCTTTCTTCCCACTAGTGGCCCACACAATTCAGTTACAGTGTCCTTACCATATACACTTACCCCCTGGCTCGAACCGATCAGCTTGCACCGGGGACCCCCTGAAAAGTAAGTTGCAGTTACACAATATTCACTGTGCAGTAATTCACCATTAACACACAAACTAGCCAGTGTACCTTTGCAAAACAAGCAATCTGATTTATTTAAGGGAAAATAACAAGGACCGGGGGGAATTAGGTTAATTAGCTTACCACTACAATATATGAGTATCTACCTAGGGCTCTGTGCACAGGCCTAAACTATAAGTTACTGTCTATGGGTACCCAAGCCCTAAAGGCTAGTTCCTCGATGCAGCTGGTTGGGGCCCTGACAGTGTACCTTTGCAAAACAAGCAATCTGATTTATTTAAGGGAAAATAACAAGGACCGGGGGGAATCAGGTTAATTAGCTTACCACTACAATATATGAGTATCTACCTAGGGCTCTGTGCACAGGCCTAACCTATAAGTTACTGTCTATGGGTACCCAAGCCCTAAAGACTAGTTCCTCGATGCAGCTGGTTGGGGCCCTGACACAAACGGGCATTTAATTCCTATGAAGATTAAGTGGAGCCAGCAGGCCCAGATAGTGTCACCAGTACAGAACCCAAACCGTCCTGCCATCACTAGGACCATTGGCCAGGGAGCTACCCTGATTTAGTACTCAAGACTCCAGCAGACAGAGCGCTCTTGCACCTCTCACAGGACCGAGCCTGTACTTCAAGCACTTCTCCACTCATTTATATGCAAGGCAGAGGGGTACCATACCAAGCAGCTGCTGTCCTTCTCAATCACCTGCCCGCCATACACTGGGCCAAACCGACGCAGCTGCACTGTTCCTGACAGACCGAGTGCGATTCAAGCAGATTCTCCAGTCTTCTACAGGGTGAGCTTGGTAGGTAGCCGCGCTCCTGCACAGCCTCCTCTGACCGCTTCCCAGCAGATTTAGTCTGAGATTACTGGCGTTTCCAAATGCCCGATGCTGGCCTTTCACGCACTTCCCGCACAACCGCTCAAACGGCACAGGCGCCCCCGAGCTCCTTACTTGCTCACAGCCACAAAGTCTCTGCCCTTTGGACAGTATGGGGCAAGCCTCTCAGTTCAGGTGCCACCCGATCCCATTGGTGCAAAAAAGGCACCATAGTCCAGAACTTCACTTCTCAGAACCTCTAGCTGTATCCCCATTGGTCAGCAGGCTCCATTGAGAGTCCCGATCCTGGTTGGTCGCCAGTTACTCCATTTTAGATACCCCTTTGCTCCTATTGGACCCTTCAGACAGTCCTGGTCCAAAATGAAGGGACACAGCACACAAAGTCCAGCTGCAAGAAAGGCAGGTTAAACAGCTTACATTCCCACGAACACATCTAAACGGTACGGGGCAAACAATTACACTTTCTGAAAGTGCTCACTCTGCCCTTTCGGCGACAGCCGAAACCGGAGCAATTAGTCAACAACTCGAGTGGGACTCGAGCAGGAGAACACACAGCCCCCCTCATAAGCAATGAATATGTCTGCAAGCAGGCAGCTCTTAAAAAGACAGTACTTGGAGGCTGTACAAGCACTCACAGAGCCATTTAAACGGCTTTAAGTGCCGAACGCTGACCACCAGGGAGACACTTAGACAGCTCCTAGACGGCTGTGAGAAACCCCCATTTGTAGGGGGGTTATACCCTTCCTGGCCTGGAAAGAACTTGGCGTCCGTGTCAAGTAGTTACCCTTAAATCACTTTAAGGCGAAACTGTGTAAATTAACAGCACATTTGACTTTTGATTACACACATCACACAGTTTACTTTTTACCTATACAACAGTACACATATCACAACCCCTTTCTTTTATAAATCAGGTCATTACTTCCTGGCTATGACACTTGGATAAAGGGGGCCCTTCCCTATCCGCTACCTAAGGGCTAACTGGGGCAGTAGCACTATACTCAGAGGGTAATACTAACAGTTGTACATCGCTCCCCAAAACTAGCTTGGGCAATGACCTCGGAGATACATAGACCCCTTTATGGACTACATTTAAATGGCAGGTCCACAGGCTGACCCAGAGACTCATAACTTAACCTTATTACAGGCCGTACTTCTCGGCCAGTGCGTCTAGGGTACCATCAGGGCACTCAAAGTATTCTTCTTGCTCAGGCAGATCCCTAACAGATTCTCCCACATCACTTTCCTCTTCTGAAAAGTCAGATAGTTCAGCCAGCCCAGATAATTCAGCCAGACTCAAAGACCCTACTTCATCGGCTTTGTTGCCACTCACTTCATCCCCTGGGAGTATGGGCTCCAAAGACAAAGCTGGGGGCTCAGACAGTCCATAAAACCCAACTTCATCCCCAGAGTGAGCTGGGGTTGCCCATAAAGAGTTGACTCCAGTTCATAAGAGGTAATACTCCACATCATGTTCACTGTCTTCGGCCACAGATGGGGAATCAATTTCAGTAGAGGGAAGAGGGGAAGGCCCCCGGGGTTTAAGTTCTGAGGAGTCAACCCCTCTGAATCTCTTTTTGGCAGCAGCTCTAGTTATAGGCCCAGAGGGAGGGGCATTAAGGGGTTCAGTCTCTATCAAAATCTGTCCGATTGGCAGCAGGTGATTTCGGTGTAAAGTTTTTACATCTTTTGAATTGTTTTCAGGCCTTACTTTGTACACAGGCAGATCATCTAATTTGCCCACTACAATGTGAGGGAGATGGTGCCATCTGTCAGCAATGTTGTGTTTGCCATGCAGTCTCAGATTTCTTAGCAGTACCCAATCTCCCTCCTGGAGTTCCTGTACCTTCACCTTTTTATCATACCTCTCTTTGTTGGCCAAATTCCTTTTGGTAGACATGGTTTGAGCCAGTTGGTACGCATGATTTAGCTGGGCCTTTAACTTTTGCACATACTGTAAATAGTCAACGGCTCGAACCCCATCAGGAGAGACCCCAAAACACACATCTACCGGCAATCGGGCTTCTCTTCCAAACATCAGGCAGTAGGGGGAGAACCCAGTGGCATCGCTTTTGGTGCAGTTGTAGGCATGTACCAGGGTGCTAATTTGTTGGCTCCATCTAGGCTTGTCTTTTGGGTGGAGGGTGCCTAGCATATCTAGCAAGATGCGGTTGAAACAGTCAGGCTGGGGGGTCCCCCTGGGGGTGGTAAGGGGAGGTTCTGGACTTTCGCACCCCCCACAAGGATAGCATCTCTCTAATCAGATGGCTCTCAAAACCTCTCCCTTGATCGGAATGGATTCGCTGGGGGTCCCCATAGTAAACAAAGAAATTTTCAACAAGGACTTTAGCCACCGTGGTTGCCTTCTGATCCTTGGTGGGGAAAGCCTGGGCACATTGAGTGAAATGATCAGTGACCACCAATATGTTGCTGATATTTTTCATATCAGGTTCTAAGCTCAGGAAATCAATGCAGACCAACTCCATAGGGGCGCTGGTAGTGATATTGACCATGGGGGCAGCTCTCTGAGGTAGGGCTTTTCTTTGCAAACAGCAGCCACAGGTCTTAACATACTGCTCTATGTCTGCAATCATTTTAGGCCAGTAGAATCGGGTCCGCACCAGGTCAAGAGTTCAGTCTATGCCAAGATGCCCCATGTGGTCATGCAGGGACCTTAACACAAGTTCTCTAAAAGCGGTGGGCAGCACCAGTTGTTGTTTGTCTATTCACCCCTCTTTGACTACGGTCTCCCGATATAACAGTTTATTGTTCAGCTTCAGCTTTGGGCCTTCTTTGTATAACAGGGCAGTTCTCAAGTCAGTGGACCACAGTTGGGACACATCTCTCCCGGCTTGCAGCGCCTCTAAAACAGGTTGTATCATGGGATCTCGAGACTGAGCCAGCTGGAGGCTATCATTATTGAACTGAGGCAGCATACTAATGTCTAATGCAGAAAAGTGGCAGTAAGCAGCAGGCACGCAGTTCTCAGATAGACCCAAGCAATTCACCATGCAGTCCACAGTATCAGGAATCACCTGTTCCTCCTTGTCGAATTTTTGGCAAACGGCTCTAATGTTGGGTTCAGACAACCTGATCCAATTGGCTCGGGACACAGTCCTCCGGGAGAGAGCATCAAGCATCTATATGGTTGAGGCCTGCTCTGTATTCAACAGTGTAGTTATAGGTGGATAACGCAGACAGCCACCTATGACCAGTGTCATCTAGCTTGGCTGATGTCTGAACATATGTTAAAGGATTATTATCAGTTTTCACCAGTATCTTAGCCCCATACAAATAGTCATGGAATTGATCATCTATAGCCCACTTTAGAGCCAGGAACTCTAGTTTGTGCACTGGATAATTCTTTTCAGAAGAGTCAAACTGCGGTTGGCAAAGCTACAGGTCTCAGACCGTTCGAGTGCTCTTGGTACAATATATTTTAATCCTTGCAGACTGGCATCAGTATGAAGAACATAGGGTTTAGCTGGGTCTCATGAGCGCCAGCACTGGGGCGTGGTAAGTTGATATATAATGTCATAGAAATCTTCCTCGCAGTCAGCAGTCCAGTGAGTACCAAACACATCATTTGGGTGGAAATAAGTCTTTTCAGTCCCAGATTGTGCAGTCTTCTTATATTTCTTATGGGTCGGTGAGTACCCTTGAGTGAGATTAAGCAGGGGCTGGATCACCCGAGAGTAGTCTGTAATAAATCGTCGGTAGTACCCACAGAACCCCAGGAACCGCTGTAGCTCCTTCAAATTTCTGGGTTGGGGCCAAGTGGTTAAAGCCTCTACTTTGCTGGTGTCAGTCTCTATGCCTTCAGTGGATACTATGTTGCCCACATATTTCACAGAGGTTTGAAAGAATTGGCATTTGTCTATAGATAACGTAAGACTGAAATCCTCCAGCCGGTCCAGGACCTTGAACAATAGACTTTCATGTTCTTCCAACAAGCTGCCAAACACTATGACTTCATCTAAATAAACCAAACACTCGAGCAAGTTCATGTCCCCCACAGCACGTTCCTTCAGGCGCTGAAAGGTAGCTGGGGCACCTGAAATCCCTTGAGGCATCCGGATAAACTCAAAGAAACCTAGGAGGCAAATAAACACAGTCTTCTCTCAATCCTCTGGAGCCATTCGGATCTGATAGTACCCACTGCAGAGATCTAACACAGAGAACCACTTACTGCCATTTAGACAGTCCAGGTCGTCCTGTATGCGTGGCATGGTATACTGGTCGGGAGTGGCCCGCCGGTTTAGGGTACGGTAGTCCACACACATCCGAACGGCCCCATTCTTTTTCCTCACTACTACAATGGGGGAAGCATAAGGGCTCCTGGATTCAGCCCCCTGCACACATCCCACATCCCATTCTTTTAGGGAAAATACCTGGTCTCTTTGGGCAAGCTTTTCACTGATCCTTACTTTCCATTCAGCAGGTAATGGGGAGTCACCGAAATGAAACAAGTCGGGCGTGACTCTGTCATCCTTCCCCAAACCCTTGCTATTGGGGAGCACTGCAGTGTCCACACAATGCACACTAGCCAGGGTGCAGCCTCTATTTACTCAATCTCTTTGTCAGACACATTATGAACTTGAACCATCACCCTCCTGGCATAAGCATGGGCTCTAGCAGGCAGATACTGGGTTTAACCAGCAGTCCCCAGGCAACTTTCCCTTCCCAGGTGCATCCAGCATCAATAGTTTATTCTTGACATCCTTTTAAGCCAGACCTCCCTTGCAAAACATACTGGGCATTTTGAGGCTAATAGCAATGGCTCGGATCCCTTCCTCAGACCAACACCACTGGGCCTTCAGGTTCCTCCTGACTAGCCTTTCTCTGAATCTCATAGGCCTTCTGGATCAAAGCGGGTATCCTAAGAGCTCACCCAGTCCTGGACACCTACTTTTCAAAACACAATTGTGCTAGTCGACCAAACATGTGAGCATTGGTCCCAGTCAACAAGGGTACCCCATCATACAGTCCAGTGGGTGGGCAGACTAAAGCCAAAGTTTCCACCTGTTTGTTCACCCAAGCCACAGAAGTAGTAAACGACAACCAGATCCAGATATACCGCAAATACGGATAAGCCTTCTCATTCAGTCCCCATACATGTAGACCATCCAAGGGTTGTAGTGGCACCTCAGGTAGATGTGTCTGATACCAGTCCTGGAACATAATGGCCACCTGAGAGCCACTATCCAATACAGCCCAAGTGGGTATCCCATTTACTCGCACTGGGGCCTCCATCAAGGGCCCTACCACATCAGACCATTTGGGGGGCACAGCGTTGACAGTTGCTTGGGCATTTGCCCGGGTCACAAAGCCCTTCCTAGGGGGTTGGACGTAGGCCCTGCGATGCCAGGTGATCAGCCTGCTATTGACCTTCCTTAAATTCTCCGGCAACTGGCACTCAGTCTGAAAGTGCCCATCCTCCCCACAATGGTAACAGAACTTAGGGTCCCAAGGGTCTCTATTGGGAGGGGAGTACTTTATCTGCTGGGGGCCACCCGGGGGGGCGAGGGGACTCCCCTGGGCTAGGGCGTTTGTTTCCAGATAACTCGGGTTCCCCAAACCTAACAGGGTGGGTAGTGGTTTGCTTCAAGTCTCTCACCAGTTCTCGTAAATTTCTGATCTCGGCCCTCAACTCACTTTCTATTTGAGGGATCAGAGGAAATGGCACACACCCCCACCCCTCCTTGTAACTCTGGGGACACATCAGGCCCTCCCGCGAAAGATGGGTCTCATCGGGTTCGCTAGACTCAGGGGTTTGACACAAATTCACAGCCCCCACATAGGGTTCCCACCCCTCCTCATCAGTCTCTACTTCTCTAATCTCCCTCATCAATTGACAGTATTCAGGCGGGGCAGCCCGCCTATCATGTAACTTAAGTTTTAACAGTATCACACTGGAAAATCTAGCAGATTTTAAAACATGCTCCAACCTGAACTGGTTTAAGGCTGTGGCGGTGATCCCCCCTTTTCGATAGGCCTTCTGTAAAGCCCTTTCCACCCTAGTAACAAAGGCGGAAAGCTTTTCATTCCTCCACTGCTTAGCAGACTTGAATTTCTATAATAAGTCCCCCAGTTTCTGTGCTTCCAAACACTCCCTCTAAAGCAGAAAGGTACTCTGCTGCGGTAGCTTCCAGGCTAGTAGCCCACAAGAACTGAATGGCTTCAAAAGCCGGACCCCGCAGGCTCTCCATCAGTCTCTTTCATTTCTCCCCCTCAGAGCATTGCCACTCCTGGACTAAGGGGGTGGCATAGTCCATCCACACTCAAAATCATCCTCCCCTGAAGGCACTGGCACTGTGCCAGAAAAATGTTTTAGCCCACGGTATGAATCTAGCTGTATAGAAGGAACCACTAGGGGTGGTGGGGCCAGACTAGAACTCTTGGGGGGGCCAGGAGAGGTACCGGGGGAAGCCTGGGGGGTGGGATCACTGGAAAGGTCCAAAGTCTGCAGTAACTCTTGGGTAGTCCTCCCCTCCACAGCTAACAACTTAAGCAGTTTATCTTTGCAGCTATTAGTCTGGGGAGACCCCCAAGGGTGACTGACCCACTCCGGATATGAATGACCCTCCACCCCTGTTGGGCACCTTCCGGGTAAATCACTGGGGGTACCCTCTCGGGGTCAATGGCTACACTACATAACAGTAACACCTGCAAAGTCTGATCGAGTAGGTCAGCCATATGCCCTCTCACCTGTACCTTACCCAAACACTTAACCCACTCCACTACGGAAATAAGGTCAGCGTTCGTTGTCCCTAGAGGTACATCTAGCAGTAACACAATTCTCTGAGAGTCCAACTCTTCAGCTTCACCCCAACCCATCAGTTTATGTACCATTGTCTTAATGGGGTCCAACTTGATTTTAGCCATGAGATCCCCTTCCAGCTTTTCCTTCAATTTATCCATAGTTAGGTACTTTGTCCACTCGGTCACTAGGGGACACTAATCCCAGTGCCTCCACAATGTAACCCCAAGGGGGCACTATCCTAAGGGCTACTACCCCTGCCTGCTCTAACTGTAACAGGGTGAGGGGCCTAGATCCATTGGTGGGTGCCTCCACCCAGAGGTCAGGGTTAGAACGGTTGAGTATGACTTGGTCACAGCCCTCTGGGTTGCTGCAACCCCCCTTTCTTCCCACTAGTGGCCCACACAATTCAGTTATAGTGTCCTTACCATATACACTTACCCCCTGGCTCGATCCAATCAGCATGCTCCGGAGACCCCCTGTAAAATAAGTTGCAGTTACACAATATTCACTGTGCAGTAATTCACCATTAACACACAAACTAGCCAATGTACCTTTGCAAAACAAGCAATTTATTTAAGGGGAAATAATAAGGACTGGGGGGAATCAGGTTAATTAGCTTACCACTACAATATATGAGTATCTACCTAGGGCTCTGTGCACAGGCCTAACCTATAAGTTACTGTCTATGGGTACCCAAGCCCTACATGGAGGCTCTACGAGCACTCACAGAGCCATTTAAATGGCTTTAAGCACCAAACGCCGACACCAGGGGGACACTTAGACAGCTCCTAGATGGCTGTGAGAAACCCCCATTTGTAGGGGTTACACAATCCAGCAAAACCCTATGTCCTACCACACACACTGATGCTAGTTTGCAAGGTTTGGGGCTGTGTTGTACCAGGAGCATGAGAATGGCCTGAGACCAGTGGCCTTTGCCAGTAGAAGCCTGACCCCATCTGAAAAGAACTATCCTGTACATAAGTTAGAGTTCCTAGCTTTGAAGTGGGCCATTGTTGACCAATTCCACACTAGTATAGAGGGGCTAAGATACTAGTAAAACTGACAATAATCTTTTGACCTATGTACAGACTTCAGCTAAGTTGGATACTACTGGCCATAGGTGGCTTTCTGCATTATCTACATACGACTATGCTGTTGAATACAGAGCAGGCCTGAACCACATAGATGCTGATGCTCTCTCACGGAGGCCTGTTCCCCGGAATGACTGGGTCAGACTGTCAGAACCTGATATTCGAGCACTCTGCCAGAAGTTTGACAGGGAGGAACAAATGTCCATGGACACAGTGGACTGTATGGTGGATTGTTTGGGACCCTCTGAGAATTACATACCTGCTGCTTATTGCCACTTTTCTGCAATAGACATTGGTGCACTGCCTCAACTGGACAATGACAGTATTCAGCGGGCTGAATCCTGAGATCCCATGATCAAATCAGCTCTAGAAGCCCTCTATGCAGGAAAAGATGTATCCAAGTTACGCTCCACTGATTTGAGAACTGCATTGTTATACAAGGAAAGTCCTACGTTGAAACTGATTAATAGACTGTTATACAGAGAAACAGTAGAGAGAGGGGGACAAATAGATAAACAACAGCTAGTTTTGCCCACTGCCTTTCGAGACTTGGTGCTGAGGTCCCTACACAACCACATGGAGCACCTTGGCATAGACAGAACACTTGACTTGGTGAGATCCAGATTCTATTGGCCTAAGATGGAGGCTGATGTTGAACAACACATTAGAACTTGTAGTCGCTGCTTACAGAGGAAAGCTTTGCCCAAGAGGGCTGCCCCCCTTGTTAACATCACCCCCAGCGCCCCCATGAAGCTGGTCTGTATTGACTTTCTGAGTTTGGAGCCAGATCAAAGAAATATTAGTAATGTGCTGGTGGTTACTGACCATTTTACGAGATATGCCCAAGCTTTCCCCACCAAGGACCAGAAGGCATCCACTGTGGCCAAAGTGCTTGTAGAAAACTTTTTTGTTCACTATGGGGCTCCACAAAGAATCCATTCTGATCAAGGGAAGGACTTTGAGAGTCATTTGATCAAAGAGATGCTTTCTCTGTGGGGGGTGCGAAAGTCCAGAACCACCCCTTACCAGCCTCAGGGGGACCCACAACCTGAACGTTTCAACCGCACTTTATTAGATATGCTGGGCACCCTCCACCCCAAGGACAAGCCTAGATGGAGCCAACAAATCAGCACCTTGGTACATGCCTACAACTGCACCTAAAGTGATGCCACTGGGTTCTCACCCTACCGCCTGATGTTTGGAAGAGAAGCTCGATTACCAGTAGATGTTTGTTTCGGAGTTTCTTCTGATGGGGTTTGAGCTGATAACTATCTCCAGTATGTGCAGAAGTTAAAGGCTAAGCTACATCATGCATACCAACTGGCTTAAACCATGGCTGCCAAAAGAAATCTGGCCAACAAAGAAAGGTATGATAAAAAGGTGAAAGCACAGGAACTCCAGGAGGGAGATTGTGTATTGCTAAGAAATCTGGGACTGCATGGCAAACACAAGATTGCTGATAGGTGGCACCATCTCCCCCAAATTGTGGTAGGCAAACTAGATGATCTGTCTGTGTACAAAGTAAGGCCTGAGAATAATTAAAAAAATGTTAAAACAATGCATAGAAATCACTTATTGTCCATTGGACAAATCTTGATTGAGTCTGAGCCCCCAGAAAGTGCTCCCTCTGGACCAATGACCTCAGCTACTGCTAAGCAAAAGCAAAGAAAGTCTGCACCTACAGATGCTGAGTTAAAGTGTTCCCCACAACAAGTCGCAGTTGAACATGACTGTCAGTCCATGTCAGAGGAAAGTGAGTGTGACTTTGAATACTACCCTTCTTACGAACTGAGTCAATTGTTTCGGGGCAATCCCCTAACCAATCCTGGAGATGAAGTTGGGCCTTCTGGACTGCCTAAGCCCCCAGCTTTGTCTTTGGAGCCAATGCTCCCAGAAAGTGAAGTGCAAAGTATCAAGTCGGATGACATGGAATCACTGTGCATGGTGGAACTGTATACGCTCTCAGAGGAGGAAAATGATGAACTGGAACAGACTGGTGATATACCAGAACAAGCAGAGTATTTTGAGTGCCCTGACGGTCCACTGCCAGTGTCCGAAAGATCTCCATGTGAGCCAAGTGTTGTGGACTCAGAGATTGTAACTCCTGGAGCTGAAAATGCCCCAAGTTCTAGCCTCTCTACCCCAATGGAGACTCCCCTGACAAGTGAGGACAATGCTGAAAATGAGGCTCAGAGTGAAGGGACTGCACTGTAACAGTTCCCCATAGAAAGACTGGTCAAGCTGTAAAGCCTGTGGTGCACCTCAGCTATGATTCTCCTGGGAGGCCTGTGGACTTGCCACTCAATGTTGTCCATAAAGCAGTGCATGTGTCCCCGAGTTCATTGCCCAAACTGAGCATAAGTGCTAACTCCAAGTTAATTGTGTTGCCCTCTAGGTATGGTGCCCCTGCCTCATCCAGCCCCAAGATAGCTGATAGGGAAGGGCCCCCTCTGTTCAGGTTTCATGTACAGGAGGTAATAACCTGAGTTATGGTACAATGTGTGTATAATACTGTGTAAGTGATGTACTGAAAAGTTTCAGAAATGTGTTTCTGGTAAAGTGATATATTGACTGATGATTACATATATAAGCCTAATGTGATATTGATGTAAATATGTATGGTTGTATTGAAATTTATGGGGATACTTACTTGACGCTGACACCAAGTTTTTCCAGGCCAGGAAGGGTGTAACCCCCCCTGCAAATGGGGGTTCCAAAAAGTCTTCCAGGAGCTTGCCTGAATGCTCCAAGTCTGGGCGGTGTTCGAAGTCTGAGCTGTTTAAATGTGGTTCCAAGTGAGTGCTATTTGATCCTCCACATACTGTCTCTTTAAGAGCTGTCTGCTTGCAGACTTAATTAGTTTGTATGGGGGAACTGTGTATTTAATGCTCGAATCCCGCCCGAGCTGCTGTCAATTCACTCCGTCTCTGCAGTCGCTACATGTGCAGAGGGAGCCTTGTTGAAAGATATAACTGTTTGCCAGAAATCATTTAGAGTGACAGAAAATGTAGTTTGTCTAACCTGTCTTCATTTCAGCACAAACTGTTTCAGTGTAGCTCTTTCATTTTGGTCCTGAATTGCTGACCTGGACCAATCAGGATGATAGGGAGACCTTAAGATGGAGCCTGTGGATGAATCGGAACTTGGACTCTCAATTTTGAGCCAGCCACGAGGGGATCATAGGCAGTGACTCTGGAAATGTAGTTTTGACCTTGGCCTTTTTCACCAACAGAGGGAGTCTTGTGAGTGACAGCTGAACCAGCCAACAGAATGGTGTGGAGCTAAAGGAAATGCCCTGCTCTGTTACTGGAAAGCTCAGATCAGTTGTGACAGTGAAGAGAGAAGGAGCTCTGTGCTTCTACGGTGTATAGTTTCGTGCAGGAATTGCGTGTGAGGCCCTGAGGTTCGACTTGCAGCTGTTGTAAGTGTCAGTTTGGACTGAATCCAATTTGTGAGGAGAAAGAAGGAAGTCTGAAGAGTGGAAACCAGGCTCACCCTGTAGAAGACTGGAGAAATTGCTGAATTGCGCTCAGTCTGTCAGGAACTGAAGCTGCTGTGTGTGCTCCCGGGTATTTTGCAGTAATTGCGATTGGGATCGAGGAACAGCCTGCCTGGTATAGTACTTTCCTTTTACATATGAATGTGCGTAGTGCTTGTGGGGAATCACTATTTCCAGTCCCCTGTACTGTGTGCTGTGTGTTGAAGCTGGAAGCAAACCTCAGCTTGTCTCGGACTAAATCCGTTTGCTATCAACTGCAGTGGGGTCCAGTTACAAGGACTTTGTCTCTATGCCCTGTTGTTTCTGGCAATCCAGAAGAACATCCACCATCCGGTTCTCAGCTTGGGTATTGTGAGTACAAATCAGGGTGGTCTCCTGCAGCCTGCTATCAATTACAAGTGTGTCATCTAATTGTTGTTGTTTCACTTCTTCATGGACTGAGCCATCCGGCTCCGGATTATAATTGGGTGTTGTGCATATATTTTCTTCCTACAGGGCCCCATCCATCTGCACCTGCCGGCCAACCCCAGGCAATGGACCTGGCTAGCCCCATTCTGGGTACCCAGAGGTGACATTTTGGACCCTATATATATATATATATATATATGTGCACAGTACTGTGATTTGAACTTGGCCAAAATGAATCAACCTGATTGCCCCCTCCCGTGTTACTGTTCCCTAAATAAATCAGATTTGTTGTTATTATACTATATACTGTCTGTGGTGTTGGTACTTATGGAAACAGTATTGCCTTTTGCTGTGTATTTTGATTAACCTTGTTTTACAGGGGGTCCTCAGAGACGTGCTGCAGAAGAATCAGTCTCAAGGGTAAGTGGTACCTTATGAGTGAACAGTGTGTATATGTGAGGTATTGGGACTGTAACTCCTGTGTACTGTGTGAGCCACTAGAGGGAATAAAAGGGGGTCTCAGTGTCCCAGAGGGCTGTGACCAAGCTGGTCTAACCCCTACAAACCCTGACCTCTGGGTGGAGGCACCCGTCATAGAACCTAGGCCCCTCAACCTGTCAGTAGTCAAGCAGGCAGGGGTAGTAGCCCTTGGGATAGCGCCACCTGTGGGTTACACATAGTTAATTAATTAATTAATAACGTTAAGTTTTACCAAAGCGTACCACGTATTGTTGAAGTTTGTTTCACTGGCTTAGTTTGTGGTGCACATGCGTTTGAAACGACAAAACTTGTAAGTAAACTAAAATTGTCTTAAAAAAAAAAAGAGTTACCCACGCGAGGGAGGTTTACCTGCCTTGTTAACACTAGCTTCAACGTTAAGCACTTTTCTGTATGCACTTTTCTCTTAGCATTTATCAGTTGTTTGTAATCCCCTTTAATCTAACTTCTTGTATGTTGATTTCATGTGTAAACATGTGTCTTGCAATGACCGTCTCTCTGTATTCTACTCCTTTGTACTTTATAACTTCTTTTGATTTGTTATTCCAAAACTGGACGCTTGTGAAAACGAGCAAACTTTCTAGTATAACAAATAAATAAACTGAAACTGAAACTTCTACTGATGGAGTGGACCATACACTATAAAAGACAATGTATGGTCCACTCTCTACATGCAAGCGTGTGTATTCATCTCGAGGTTACCATTGTGACCGAACCTCTTGAGCTGTGCTCGAGGTTCAAATGGTCTCTATGACAACCTCTAGATGAATACACATGCTTGTTACAGATACTGGACTATACATTATCTTCTATATTTTGCACTTTTTCGCATTGAAACCCAGCTGCCATACCCTTGACCACTTCTCTAGTTTTCTCAGTTCTCTGCGCATCCCTTCCATTCCCCAGAAGTGTCAGCCCTATTGCAGAGTTTGGTGTCATCTGCAAACAAGTAGACTTTCGCTTCCAGCTCCTCTGCAATGTCATGTATAAAGACATTAAAGAGAACTGGTCCCAGCACTGATCCCTGAGGCACCCTGCTGGTCACTCTCCCTTCTTCGGTGTGAACTACATTTAACACCATCCTCTGTCACCTATCCCCTAACCAATTTCTTACCCAGTTTACCACCTTTGGACCTACTCCTAAATTACCCAGCTTGCTTACTTGTCTCCTATGTAGAATGGTGTCGAAAACCTTACTGAAATCTAAGTAGGCTATGTCCACCATGCCACGCTGACCTAACTCCTTTGTGAACCAGTCAAAGAAACCTATCAGATTCATTTGACATGGCCTCCTCTCTGTAAAACCATGCTGCCTCAGGTCTTGTAACCCACTGGATTAAAAATATTCGACAATCCTTTCTTTCAGTAGTGATTCCATTAATTTTTCCACCACCAATGTCAGGCTGACTGGCCTATAATTGCCAGTCTCCTCCCTGCTGCCATTTTTGTGTAGTGGGACTACATTCGCCCTCCTCCAATCGCCCGGAACCACTCCTGTTTCCAATGAGCTATTAAACAGGACTGTCAGATGTGCAGCTAGTATTCCCTGAGTTCCCCCAATACCCTTGGATGCATCCCATCTGGTCCCATTGCTTTGTCCACCTTCAGATTAGTAAGTCCCTTCAGGACTCTCTCCTCCAAAAAAGAACTAGTGTCCACCTCCTTCCCTCAAAGCTTCTGTTACTTTTTTGTGGCCCTTCCCCTTATCCTTCCTCTGTGAACACTTAAAAGTATTTGCTCAGGATGTCTGCCTTTTCCTGGTCCCCCTCTGCACAGTTCCTCTCCCCTTCCCTTTTTATCCTTACAATCCCTCCCCTGGTCTTTCTCTTTTTACTTATATACTGTACCTAAAAAATGTCTTGTCTCCTTTTGTTACCTCCTGGGCTATTCTCTCTTCAGTTTGTGCTTTTGCACTCCTTATTGATTTCTCTGCTTCCCTCTGTTTCCTCTGATACATCCCCCTATCCTTCTCCCTCTGTGCCTTTTTATACCTTCTGAATGCTACCCTTTTTTGCCTTTGCCTTTTTAGACACCTCTTTTAAGAACCACTGTGGTCTCTTTTTCCTCTCACTCTCCGGTTTGATGCAAAGGTTTTTTGCCTTTACTATGCTCCCTGTTAATTTTTCCCACTGTTCCTCTACCCTTCCCAGGCCCTGGCCCCCTGCCAGGTCATCCCTGAGGCATTCACCCGTCTTTTTAAAATCTGCCCTCCTGAAGTCCAGGCCCCTTGCCCTTGTGTGGCTCAATTCCTCAGACATTCTTATATTGAACCACGCTATGCCAGGTGACTGTAGGTCCCCGGGTAGCCTCCCACCTTGACATCCACAATACTGTCCCTGTTAATGAGTACCAGGTCCAGTATTGCCCCCTCCCGAGTGGGATCACTTGACTAGTTGCCTGAGGAACTCCCCCAGAAGAGAGTCCAGGATGTCCCTGCTTCTAGCTGAATCCACTGCTGGGAGGCTCCAGTCTACATCTAGCGGGTTGAAGGATACCAAGCCAATATGCCGCTACTACAATAGCGTGGCATGAACTGCGCTGTGTAAAGTGCAAAAACATTTAAAGTGACAGGGGTATAATAGCAGTACTGAATTACCACTATCCCTGTCCCTGTGCTGAACGTAGGGCATGATCAAGTTGCCACTGGTGTGGTGTCTGGCTGAGTCGCTTCTGTGGTGAAGTGGCTAAGGCACCAGCATACGGCAGGGTTGGAGACCTGGGACCACAGTTTAGTTCCCCCCAGGTCTCCTAATGTTGCAACCTCTTTTATTGTTAAATAAAAAATTCCCCCAAGTTTCTCCCCATCCTGAAATCCACATCCCTTGGAGCTGGTTATTTTAAGTCCAGGGATCGAAGTGGCGCTATATATATGGTCAATGTTTTACCGACCTTATTTGACACATGGCATTTTGCTTGCAGCATTGATTGACAGGCTGTTTTTGTTTGCAGGGTTTTGACCCCAGGCCAGTTGAAGTCCCCCAGCAACAGAGCCTCCCCCTTTTCTGCCACCTGGCCAATGACTTCCACCAGTGCCTTATCTAATTCCTTTTGCTGTGCTGGAGGTCTGTAGATCACTCCAGTGTGAATAGTGGCTCCATTCCCCATCTCCAGGGTGATTCACAGTGCTTCTACCTCCTGCTTTATTCCCTGTATCTCTGATGCTTTTATGCTTTCCCTCACACAAAGCACCACACCCCTCCTTTCATTCCCAGATGGTCCTTCTTGAGCAGAGTTACACCTGATATGACCATGTCCCAATTGTGGTTTTCAGTGCACCATGACTTGGTAATGGCCACAATATCCAAGTCGGCCTCTGCCATGATGGCTTCTAGGTCCAGAATCTTATTTCCTAGACTTCTGGCATTCACACACATGGCCTTCCTTCCAGATTTGATATCCACCCTGCTTGTTGCTGCCCCTTTTTTCTTTTTGTCCTCCCTCTCTTCTCCCCCTCTTTTTTTAATGCTCCTATTCCCATCCCCCTCTACTTCTACCACATTGCTTCCTTTATTAATTTGTACCCTGGGGGATTTCACTCCCATCAGGTTCTCCTTACTCTCTACCTCAGCCTGTGGGGGGGGGGGCAGTTTCTGCCTCCCTGATTCCTTCCGCCACCACCCTTGACTAGTTTAAATGTTTATCAAAGTAACTTTTAAACTGTCCCCTGAGGACTGCAGTTCCCCTCTCGGATAGATACAGGCCATCACCCCTGTATAGGCCTTTATCCTCCCAGGTGGGTCCCCACTCCCCAATGTAGCTGAATCCCTTCTCTCCGCACCAGTCCTTCAGCCATGAGTTGAAACTCCTGGTGTGGAGATCCTTCTCCTAACCCCTGTCATAAACAGGCAGTACCTCAGCCAAGCCACTGAGCGAGCTAGCTGTCTAAGACCCCATCCACAACTCTCTAAACTCCCCTGCACTATCCCAGCCCTGTCTCTAGCCAGATCATTTATATGATAGCCATCTCTCCCTCCTGTCCTGCAGCCCCAGCAATCATGAGGATCCGCTTCCCATCCCTCCGGGCTATGGCACCTGTTAGGTACCTAACCTACACCCCCTTTCTTATTCCGAAATCTATCCCCCTGACAATTGAGTCCCCCACCAGAAGTTGCATCCTCCTCCTCTGGGGTCCTCTACCACCCTCCTTGGCATCTCCACTATGAAGGCCCCCATTTCCTCCCTGGTCACTACACAGGTGCCTTCTTTCAACAGTCCCACACCACCAGAGTGGTGTAGGAATTATGCAGTGGTACCAGTACCAGTTCCTTGTCCTCTGAAGTATTGGGCACCTTAACTCCTACCATAGAGTTTGCTTTCCTGGGGTTCTTGTTCCATATGTGCATCACCTTGCACTTTTTGCATTCCATGTTGGGAACAAGCCACCCAGATATAACACAACAGTGCAGCAGGCACATGTATGGCACTGGCATACATACTCACTGTACACAGCTGTCAACAGTTTTTTTCCAGTGCATGACAGAATTCAATATGCCTGTTTCAAAACAATATCATTCTACTTCTTAACCAAGGACATTATGGCACTGCTGTTGTTGGTTAGCCACTACCAGTTTATTTTCTGATATTCAGGACATAGATAAACCATGTTTAGAGCCACATTCAATATCTAAGCAGGCAATCATTCACAAGGGGGGGTGTCATGATTATGGGTCAGTAATCACACCCCTCTCGAGGGTATTGTTAGGCACTTGTGCAGAGTGTTATCACTGGTCAGCATCACACATCCCAAGTGTTGTATTGCACTTTTAGCAAGTGTAAGAAAAATTACACCAACTATTTTTTTTTTACAAACGTTATAAACTTAAAGGTCATCTGGATGGGAAGGGACAGGGAGACACAAGTAAAATAAAAAACAATTCCTGTTATGGAGTGTGCAACTCCCTTCATAGTGTGGTTCACTAACACCCTCCATACCATCCATCTTGTGTGTCTTTCTCTGACAGCCTAATGATAAAAACTGAAGAATGCAATTCAGTTAACTTATATGATGCCATGTCAGCTATCTGCACAGCTGAATTTACACACAGTATTGAGTGGGTTACACAAACAGTATGACTAAGCAATGTACACATCACGTGTTACTTTGTCCCCGAGCTATCAGCATGCCTTTTCTGTGTTTAACCTGTTCCCTTGCAACTAACTTCTATACCTTTTTATGGCTGCAGTGGGCAGAACCTGCATCTGTTTTGCTGTAGCTCTAAAGACAAGCCACTGGATTGACACCCAACAAAGCTACCATTTGAGCTGCAGAACGATCATTCCATAACTCCAAAACAGTCTGCTCACTCCCTGCCCCCCCTGCACTATTTCAGCTAGCGGAACACGGCACAGTCTACCATGTCCAAGATGGCCACTGGAGCCCAGTACGCATTCGCAAATCATCGTACATGCACAACTTCACATCGTACATGCACAACTTCACTGCGTGCATGCGCACTGAACTCTGATGGCCATCTTGGATATGACGGACAGTGCCATGTTCCGCTGTGACTTCAGTGAGCTCGACTGCAGCCGTATCGGCTCTGTCTCGAGCTTATTTATTCCACAGTCAGTCTCAGACCAGTCTCTCTTTCTCACCTTGTTCACAACCACAGGTGCTAGAATGGGGGGGGCAACTATGGCCATGACCCTACCACTTTCATAATTTTTAGGGCCTAGCCTGATCACTTCTTGCATTTGTGTTAATTTATTACTGTGGAGGACTGTGCCTGTAAGATACAGTATGTGCAGTGTCACAAACGCACTCCGCAGGTCAGGACCTCTGCTCCCACAATGCCAAACCTCAAAGTGCAATATGTAAACAGGAGACAAACAGGGTAACCCTCCTAACAAAAAGTTTACTACAATAAAAAAAAAATAGTAAATATATACGAAACATAGAACATATCTACATAAATGTTTACACTCTAGAAGTAGTGGAAATTACAGAAACAAAAATGCCTTGTACTTCAGATTCTAGTTCTACCTCAGTTTCAGTTTGGTGTTACCTATTTTGACAGAAGTGCCTTTTAGTCCAGAACACAGTGTGTGTTCTCTTAGGAATCCAGAGATAGAAGATCCAACTCCTTTCAGCCAGATTGATAATAAGCCAAAATGTCCCTCCCATCCTGTGAGGTCACAGCTCATGACGTCACTGTTCATCCTGAATTAATTTGTAACATGACCAAGTATATTCAAAAGGGTGTAATTTTACAGCTTGCTTGAAATCTGCAAAGACAGCAATATTAAATTATGACAGTCTCTTTGATCAGAGCATTCCCCCTTAGATCTCCAGAGCACCTTCCTGACAACTATTTCTCTCCTAGTGGTGAGAGATGTAACAGGTAGCTGTTCAGAACTTGTTTCCTCCCAACAGGTCATAAAATGCATCCTGGTTCCTGGACCTCAAAGTAAATGAATGGTTTACAATGTGTGATAACCTGGCATCCTTATAGTCTCAGGAAGCCTTGCAACTGTGCCAACACAGAAAAGGAAACTAGCTATTTAGCTATAGCAGGAACTGCTTTGGGGTCAAAAGGTCAGGACTCTTTAAAAACTAGTCTTCCAGATGAGTCTGCTGAACCTGCCATGTCTCATATGCAGAAATTTAAAAAAAAAAAACATATATTTATAACAAAATTATATACACATGACTAGTAGACGGTTTTCCTGTCACACTCCTCCCTCCTAGACTGAACTTGGGGTAATCTATTCCTAGGCATTGGATGAGTTCCCCAAATTCAGTTCACTGCTCAAACTGATGTAATAACCCATCTGCATTTGTGTTTGCTGCCCCTGCCCTATGAGTAACAGTCATGTCGTACCTCTGCAAGTCAAGGTTCCACCTTAAAAGCCTAACATTTGTTTTACCCATTTGTGCCAGTCAAACCAGGGGGTTGTGATCTCTTTGTACCTCAAAATGCCACCCATATAGGTATGGCTCTAACTTCTTTAGTGTCCACACCATTATAAGGCATTCTTTCTCCATTGTAGAATAAGCCTGCTTCCTGGGAAGTAATTTCATACTGATGTACAGTATTGGGTGATCTTTTCCTTGCTTAGATGGTTGACTAAGTACTGCCCCAATACCCACATCTAAGGCATCAGCCTGGACTACAAAGGGCTTACTATAGTGTGGAGTGACTAATACAGGAGCATTGCACAGTGCCTCCTTTAGCCATGTAAAGGATTGTTCACAGGCTGGTTCCAAGTTAATCCTTTTAGGCATCCTTTTCTTTAACAGGCCAGATAGGGGAGTGGCCAGGGCACTGTAGTTTGGTACAAATTTCCTATAGTACCCTGTGGTCCCTAGAAAACTCTGAACCTGCTTCTGTGTTTCAGGTCTGGGCCGTGCCTGGATTGCCTCAATTTTTGCTTGATTAGGACGGAGCTGTCCCCGGTCTACTACATGCCCAAGGTATGCCACCTCAGCCATGGCCACCTGGCACTTTTCAGCTTTTACAGTGAGCCCAGCCCTCTGTATCCTGCCCAGCACTACCCTAAGGTGGGACAGGTGTTCCTCCCAGCTGGCACTGAAGATGGCAGTGTTGTCCAGATACACCATGGCATACTCTTCAGCACCATTTAACACCTGGTTCACCAACCTTTGGAAGGTGGCAGGAGCATTCTTCATTCTGAAAGGCATTACTTTATACTCAAATAACCCTATCGGAGTGATGAAGGCCGACCTCTCCCTAGATCTGGCAGTTAATGCTACCTGCCAATACCCTTTCATCAGGTTAATAGTGGTAAGGTATGTCGCCCCTCCCAACTTATCCAGCAGTTCATCCAACCATGGCATTTGGGGGGCATCTGACTTTGTGACTGCATTCACTCCACAATAGTCCACACAAAAATGAGTAGAGCCATCTGGCTTGGGAACAAGGACTACAGGTGAAGCCCATGGGCTGTGGGATATCTGGATTACCCCTAAATCCAGCATTTCCTCCACCTCTCTCCTAATGTCCTTTTGGATGGCTTCTAATAAACAATATGCTGTTTGTCATATCGGTGCTTGCGTCCCTGTCTCCATATCATGCATCGCTAAGGGGGTTAGTCCAGGCTTAGCACTAAACAATGGGGCAAAGTTTGCTAAAACCTTCCTTACTTCCGGGATCTGGTCTGGGGTCAACTGGGGCGACATTTTAATTGTCTCCACAGAGGACTCCCGCTTGCTTTTTTCCAGCAAGTCCAGTATGGGGTCTCCTTCATCCGTTCCCTCCCCAGGACTACACACTGCAAAGACCATGTCAGCCCTATTTGCGTATGGCTTCATCGTGTTGACATGGTACATTCTTTGGGTATATTGCCTGTCAAGGCAGTTCTATAATGTAATTTACATCATTCACCTGTCTGACTACTTTGTATGGTCCTGCCCACTTGGCCTGCAGCTTATCTTTCTAGACCGGGATTAGGACCATGACCTACTGACCCATAGTGTACGAGCAAGCTCTGGCTCTGCGATCATACCATACCTTTTGTTTTTGCTGGGCAGCTGCCAGGTTGCTCTGGGCTGCTCCCCTAAGCTCCTTCAGCTTTTTCCTAAACTTAAGGACATAATAGCACACAATAGCAGGGGAGGTACTAACAACAAGAATAATGGAAAGGGATCTGGGTGTAGTCATATCAGATGACCTAAAGGTGGGTAAGCAATGTGAGAAGTAGGTAAGGAGAGCAAGGGGGATACTGGGATGCATAGGGAGGGGCATCACAAGTAGAAAAAGGGAAGTAGTTATCCCTCTGTACAGACAGTTGGTGAGACCCCATCTGGAGTACTGCGTGCAGTTTTGGAGACCTCATCTATGCAAGGACATGGACGAGAATGGAAGCAGTCCAGAGGAGGGCAACTAAAGTGGTACAGGGTCTACATCAGAAACCATATGAAGAGAGACTGAGAGAGCTTAATATGTATACCCTTGATGAAAGGAGGGACGGGGGGACATGATAGAAACTTTTAAGTACCTCAAGGGAATCAACAAAGTCCAGGAGGGTAGCATCTTTCCAAAAAAGAGATGTGTAAGAACAAGGGGGCACAATTTAAAGTTAGAGGGAGCGGCTCGGGGTAATGTGAGGAAATTCTTTTTCACGGAGAGAGTGGTGGACGCATGGAACCGCCTTCCTTTAAAGGTTGTGGGGTCTAAAACAGTGGGGGAATTCAAACATGCATGGGACAGACATAAGGCAATTATAGTGGGGGGTTGCAGGAAGTAGGCTGTTGGTTAACTAGAATCTGCAGCTTATCCAATAGGTAGAGAAATGGGAAGACTGGGTGGGCCAAGTGGTCCTTATCTGCTGTCAAAGTCTGTGTTTCTATGTTTTTATAATCCACTATGGGAGTTCCCTGGGTGATGTGTTTACCTTCCCAGTCCTCCCGGATCAAGTCTAGGGGCCCACATACCCTGTGGATATATAAGAGCTTGAAGGGGAAAAACCCTGTTGACTCTTGGGGCACCTCCCTGTATATGAACAACAACTGGGGAAGGTATTTCTCCCAGTCCCTCCCATGCTGTTCTGTAAATGCTTGAAGCATTGATTTAAGGGTACTATTGAATCTTTCCACAAGCTCATTGGCTTGTGAGTGATAAGGTGTATTGCACCTCTGCACCACCCCACACTTCTCCAACAAACATTTCATCAGGTCCGACATGAAGGAACCCCCTCAATCAATGATAACCTCCTGTGGAAATCTAACACGGGAAAAAAATCCCTAGTAAGGCATCTGCCACTTTGTCTGTCATCAGTGAAGATAGGGCAGCTGCTTCTGGGTACCGGGTGGCATAATCCACCACTGTTAGGAAAAACCTCTTCCCGGAGGAGCTGGGGGTATTCAAAAGCCCCACAGTATCCATTCCTACACTCTGAAATGACTTCTCTACTATGGGCAAGGGAATTAGGGTGGCTTGGGCTTTCCTACCCACCTTTCCTATTTCTTGGCACCGGTGACAAGACCTGCAATACTCCTTCACCTGCTGGGTGAAGTTGGGCCAATAGAAATTCTGGGCCAATTGCTGCATAGTGCACATGGTTCCCACATGGTCAGATGTGGAAATATCATGAGCAATCTTGAGCAATCACTCACGGTACCTCTGGGGAATGACAAGCTGCCTGCCCATCACCCCTCCCTCTGTCCTTACATCCTGTGTATATAGCAGTCCATTGTCACAATAAACTTTATATCTCCTGTCACCTCCCAGTTCTCCATCAGAGTCTGCCCAAGCCCTCAGCTTCTCTAAACTAGGGTTATTTTTCTGAGAAGCTGCAAAATCTTTACACATTCCCAAGGTATGGGACAGGTCACCTCCAGTTTCCAAACTAGAATCCCTAGCTCTAGCATCAGGGCATTCAGGGCCACTGCCATCCCTAACCATCTGACTACTGGCTACACCTCCTTCCTCAGGGTAACCTTCTGTAGCTGTTTTGTTAACTGCTACCTGGGGAATTTTTACCCCTTTCACTATTCTCCATATCAGAAGACACAGGCTGGGGAACCAGCCTCCAAGTGTTTTCCACAGTGGCTTGATGGGGTCCAGGGAACTACAATTTACCTTTACTGCTTGTCTGTGAGTAACTGCACACACCATCCCCTTTTGGAGATTGTTCCTGATAATTATATCCAGAGCAAGATTTTTTGCTACTGCAACTATTTAATCCTCGGGATTGCAGGAACAGCTACATGGGGGAGGGAGCGGGATGTCATTGTCCACCTAGGGACAAATGACTTGACTGGGAAAGGGATCAGAGCAGTGCAGGAGGAGTTTGTGGAGTTGGAGAGGGGCCCTAGACAAGTAGCACGTACGGTAACCTTCTCGGAGGTGCTGCCTGTCTATGGTATGGGTGAGGCTAGGGTGCTCCTCACCATGGGATTCAATCAGTGGTTGAAAAACTGGTGCAGAGCTCATAGTTTTGGCTTCATTGGGGACTGGGGGTCAACCTGGAGGGATGCAGGCCTATACTTGCGCGATGGTCTGCATCTGTCCAGGAGGGGAACCAGGATCCTAGGTGATAGGTTTAAATGCTTCATTGGCAAGCATTTAAACTAGCCAAGGGGGGAGGCACTGACAAGGAGAAGGGAAATCCTGCCCCCCCAAAAAATCAGGGTAGTTAGTGAGGTAAACACCAAGATAGAGAAGTCGATAGGGAGAAGGGCAGGGGTCAATGGAGAAAAAGACAAAGGCAGTAAGGACAGGGATGGGGCAAAAAGGGGTAAGGCCATCAAAAAATGGAGGGTAATGAATACCAATTCCCATAGTCTAGGTAACAAGCTCCCTGAACTAGTGGTCTTGATTGAAGAGGGATGCCTGGATATCGTGGCAGTCACAGAAACATGGTACACAGAGAACCATGACTGGGATATCAACATGCCAGGGTACACAATCTACAGGAGGGACAAAGAGGGTAGAAGAGGAGGAGGAGGAGTAGCTCTCTATGTTAGGGAAGGGATCAAAGCAATGGAACTAAAGGGTAAACAGGGAGGAGAGGAGGCACTGTGAGTCACCCTGAAGACTGGAAATGGCACCACAATCTGCACAGGGGTTGTATACAGGCCCCCTTCTAAGGGGGAGGAAATGGACAAGGAAATGATAGAAGGCATCCTTAGGATGGCAGAGAAAGGGGAGATATTGCTGATGGGGGACCTGAATATGCCAGATGTTAACTGGAGCACCTTTACTGCAGCCACATCCAAGAGCAGTGCCATTATCGATGCCCTACAGGGGCCATGCCTCAGACAGCTAGTTGTGGAACCCACTCGGGAGGGAGCAATCTTAGACCTGGTAATCTCAAAGGGGGATGGAGGGAGGATCTCAGATCTAGAAGTGGGTAGCCATCTGGGAACAAGTGACCATAAAACAGTGTGGTTCACAATAAACTCAGCTGTAGAGTCAAGCCATACAAAAGTGAATGTACTGGACTTCAGGAGGGCTGATGTTGTCAAAATGGGAGGGAGAGTGCCTCAGAAAAGCACTAGCAAACAGGCAAGAAGGAGGGGTGGAGCAACAATGGGGTAACATCAGAAATGCCATCACAGAAACAACAAGTCTATGTGTGAAGCAAATAAACAAATCAAAATGAAAGAAAAAAACACTATGGTGCTCAAAAGAGGAGGCGGAGAAGGTTAGGGAGAAAAAGATAGCATTAAGGAAGTATAAGGAAACACAGAAGGAGTAGGACAGAGAACTGTACCAGTTAAAGCAGAAGGAAGCAGGGAAGGCAGTCAGAATAGCAAAGGCCCAAACTGAGGAAAAGATAGCCAACTCTGTTAAGAAGGGGAATAAAACATTTTATAGGTACATTAGGGAGTGAAGAAAGACAAAGGAGGTTACTTAGGCTGAATAAAGAGGAGGGTGGGTGGGCAGAGGGTGACAGTGAAAAAGCAGGCATACTAAACAAATACTTCTGCTCAGTATTCACAAAGGAAGAGGAGGGGTACCTAATCCAGTCAATAGAAGCACTCTGGATAGGGGAGCCGATATCAGTCCTTTCACAGAAGAAAGGGTTCTGAAAGAACTCCTAAAACTGAAGGTGGACAAAGCAATGGGGCCTGATGGGATTCACCCCAGAATTCTAAAAGAACTAAGGGAAGAACTAGTAACACCATTGACTACCCTTTTTAACAAATCATGGGAGGATGGGGTGATACCTGAGGACTGGAGGAGGGTGGATGTGATTCTCTTTCACAAAAGTGGGAGCAAGACAGAGGCAGGAAACTACAGACCTGTCAGTTTGACCTCAGTGGCAGGGAAAATGATGGAATCACTTCTGAAGGAAAGAATTGTTGAGTACCTAGAGGCCAGTGAGGCACAGGACCCAAGGCAGCATGGATTCACAGTGGAAAGGTCATGTCAGAAGAATCTAATTGATTTCTTAGACTGGGTGACCAAAGTAGTAGACCACAGAGGGGCTGTAGACATGGCCTACCTAGACTTTAGCAAGGCAATTGACACAGTCCCGTACAAAAGATTAATAAACAAATTAGCCATCCTGGGAGTGGGTCCCTGGGTGATAGCCTGGGTAAAACATTGGCTGGACAACAAGATGCAGATGGTAATAGTAAACGGAGTCTACAGTGAAGAAATGGGGCTTACTAGTGGGATACCACAGGGTTCAGTACTGGGTCCAGTCCTTTTTAATCTCTTTATAAGTGACATTGCAGAGGGAATAGAAGAAAAGGTATGTCTCTTTGCAGATGACACAAAGATCTGCAACAGGGTTGAACACAAGATGGGGTGGAAAGGATGAGAAGGGGCTTGGCAAGGTTGGAGGAATGGTTAAATGCATGGCAGCTTAGATTCAATGCAAAGAAGTGCAAAGTAATGCACCTGGGAAACAAAAACCCAGGGAAAAAGTACACAATGGGAGGTGAGATAGTGACAACAACAAAAATGGAAAGGGACCTGGGGGTAGTTATATCAGATCACCTAAAGGTGGGCAAGCAATATGAGAAGGCAGTAAGGAGGGCTTGGGGAATACTGGGATGCATAGGAAGAGGCATCACCAGTAGAAAACAGGAAGGTGTTATCCCTCTTTACAGACAGTTGGTGAGACACCATCTGGAGTACTGTGTGGAGTTCTGGAGACCACATCTCTGCAAAGACATAGACAGGGTGGAGGCTGTCCAGAGGAGGGCAACCAAAATGGTGCATGGTCTGCATCATAAGACATACAAAGAGAGACTAAAGGAGCTTAATATGTATACCCTCGAGGAAAGGCGGGAGAGGGGGGACATGATAGAAACTTTCAAGTACCTCAAGGGAATCAACAAAGTCCAAGAGAGTAGCATCTTTCAGAAAAAGAGATGTGCAAGAACAAGGAGGCACAATTTGAAGATAGAGGGGGGACGGCTCAGAGGTAATGTGAGGAAGTATTTTTTTCACAGAGAGGGTTGTGGGTGCATGGAACAGCCTTCCTGAGGAGGTCATAGAATCAAAAACAGTGGGGGAATTCAAAATGCATGGGACAAACATAAGGCAATTCTAGTGCTGGGTAGGAGGAAGTAGGCTGCTGATTAACTAGGATCTGAAGCTTATCCATTAGGAAGGGAAATGGGCAGACTAGGTGGGCCAAGAGGTCCTTATCTGCCATCAAATTCTATGTTTTTATGTTTCTATGTTGCACAGTCTCTCCTGTCTCACCCTAGTCCAGGAGAACACTAGCAGGTGGCAGCAATTTCTCCTTCCCAGTGAATCCCGGTAAGTAACAAATTGATTGGGTATAAGCTGTTCAGACTCAACCAAATCCCCTTTTACCAAAGTCAGGGATGCCCCTGTGTCCCTTAACCCATGGGTCTGTACCCATTCACAGTAACTGGGTGTATGTGCTCCGTCATGTTTACTGGCATGCTTTCAGGGATACACAAAAAAAAACACTTCTTTCCCAGCACCACTTTGTGCAATCTGCCTTTTTTGGACACTGCCTGGCAAGATGTCCAGGTTGCTTGCAAACCTAACATTCATTTCTTTTATCAGGCAAATCTTTTCTTTGTAACCTGGGGTTGCCTGGTTTAGGTGGAGGCGGTGAGGGTTTTAGCTGCCCTGAAGGTGCGCTTTTCCCTTTCTGCACTGCCACACCCACCCCACTCCCTCTCAGAGCAGGTCTGCTCCTGCATAGCAATCCGATAGTTTAGCAGGCTCCTGCATGTTTTTTGGATTTTGGTCCTCTAGCCAGGTTTTCAGCTCTGTAGGGCAAGCCCAAAAGAACTGCTCTAAAAGTACAACATTTTCAATTTTTCTACAGAGTCTGCTTGTATCCCTTACCACCAACATTTTAAAAACTGACATTGTTTAGTGTCAAGCTCCTCATAGTTCATGTCAGGGCTTCTCCAGAGCTTATGGAATTTAACTCTGTATGCCTCTGCTTTTAATTCATATTTCTTTAACAAAGCAGCTTTAAATTTGCCATAATCATTACTGTCCTGATTGTCCATTTGACCCAATGCATCACAAGCTTTCCTGGTAAGCAGCGGGGATAGCTGGAAGCTCCAGAACTCTCTGGAAATTTTTGCCTGAATACATACTTTTTCAAATGAATTTAAAAATGCATCCATATCTTCCCCCTCTTTAAATTCAGCTATCAATTTAGAATTTAGTTTGTAACCCAGTCCTGGATTTCCCAATTCGCCCATGCCACTTACCTGCTCTGGTGCTGGTCTTTGGAGTTGTAGCTTCCCCATTTCAAAACTCCTCTGATGCTCATTCTCCTCTCACTCGGCCTCTCTCTGAAGCTTTTGCTCTCTTTCCTCTGCCTCTCTCCAACGTTGGATCTCTGATCTTGAAGTGGGTAACCATCTGGGAACAAGCGACCACCAAACAGTGTGGTTCACGATAAACTTAGCTATAGAGTCAAGCCACACAAAAGTGAAGGTACTGGACTTCAGGAGGGCTGATTTTGTCAAAATGGGAGAGTGCCTCAGAAAAGCACTAGCAAACAGGCAAGAAGGTGGGGTGGAGCAAGAATGGGGAAACATCAAAACTGCCATCACAGAGACAACAAGGCTTTGTGTGAAGCAAATAAACAAATCAAAATGAAAGAAAAAACCACTATGGTTCTCAAAAGAAGTGGCGGGGAAGGTTATGGAGAAAAAGATAGCATTCAGGAAGTATAAGGAAACACAGAAGCAGCAGGACAGAGAACTGTATCAGTTAAAGCAGAAGGAAGCAGGGAAGGCAGTCAGAATAGCAAAGGCCCAAACTGAGGAAAAGATAGCAAACTCAGTTAAGAAGGGGGATAAAACCTTTTATAGGTACATTAGGGAGCAAAGAAAGACTAAGGCGGGGTACTGAGGCTGAATAAAAAGGAAGGTGGTTGGGCAGAGAGTGACAGTGAAAAAGCAGGGATATTGAACAAATACGTCTGCTCAGTATTCACATTGGAAAAGCAGGGGGAGATACCTAATCCAGTCAATAGAAGCATTCTGGATAGGGGGTTGATATTAGTCCTTTCACAGATGAAAGGGTTCTGAAAGAACTCTTAAAACTGAAGGTGGATAAAGCAATGATGCCTGATGGGATTCCCCCCAGAATTCTAAAAGAACTTAGGAAAGAACTAGTAACACCACTGACTATCCTTTTTAATAAATCATGGGAAAATGGTGTGGTATCTGAGGACAGGAGGACGGTGGATGTGATTCCCTTTCACAAAAGTGGGAGCAAGACAGAGGCAGGAAACTACAGACCTGTCATTTTCACCTCAGTGGCAGGGAAAATGATGGAATCACTTCTGAAGGAAAGAACTGTTGAGTACCTAGAGGCCAGTGAGGCACAGGACCCAAGGCAGCATGGATTCACAGCAGGAAGGTCATGTCAGATGAATCTAATCGATTTCTTTCACTGGGTGACCAAAGCAGTAGACCACAGAGGGGCTGTGGACATGGCTTAGCTAGACTTTAGGAAGGCATTTGACACAGTCCCATACAAAAGATTAATAAACAAATTAACCAGCCTGGGAGTGAGTCCCAGGGTGGTAGCCTGGGTAAAACATTGGCTGGACAACAGAACGCAGAGGGTAATAGTAAACGGAGCCCACAGTGAAGAAAGGGGGCTTACTAGTGGGGTACCACAGGGTTCAGTACTGGGTCCAGTCATTTTTAATGTCTTTATAAGTGACATTGCAGAGGGATTAGAAGGAAAATTACGTCTCTTTGCAGATGACACAAAGATCTGCAACAGGGTTGTACACAAGATGGAGTGGAAAGGATGAGAAGGGGCTTGGCAAGGCTGGAGGAATGGTTAAATGTATGGCAGCTTAGATTCAATGCAAAGAAGTACAAAGTAATGCACCTGGGAAACAAAAACCCAAGGGAAAAGTACACAATGGGAGGTGAGATACTGACAACAACAAAAATGGAAAGAGACCTGGGGATAGTTATATCAGATCACCTAAAGGTTGGCAAGTAATGTGAGAAGGCAGTAAGGAGGGCTGGGAGGATACTAGGATGCATAGGAAGAGTCATCACCAGTAGAAAACAGGAAGATGTTATTCCTCTTTACAGACAGTTGGTGAGACCCCATCTGGAGTACTGTGTGCAGTTCTGGAGACCACATCTCTGCAAAGACATAGACAGGGTGGAGGCTGTCCAGAGGAGGGCAACCAAAATGGTGCAGGGTCTGCACCAGAAGACATACAAAGAGAGACTAAAGGAGCTTAATATGTATACCCTCAAGGAAAGGAGGGAGAGGGGGGACATGACAGAAACTTTCAAGTACCTCAAGGGAATCAACAAAGTCCAAGAGAGTAGCATCTTTCAGAAAAAGAGATGTGCAAGAACAAGGGGGCACAATTTGAAGATAGAGGGGGAACGGCTCAGAGGTAATGTGAGGAAGTATTTTTTTCACGGAGAGGGATGCAGATGCATGGAACAGCCTTCCTGAGGAGGTCATAGAATCAAAAACAGTGGAGGAATTCAAGAATGCATGGGACAAACATATATAGGATAGTGCATGGGGAACAGTTGACAACAGGGCTATTCTTTCACCGAGTTGGCACTATGACGACGGATTACCTCAAGAGCGCAGCTGAGGTAATCCGTCGTCCTCAATGATCGCCCTGTCAACTATCCCCATACTACCCCTACTTATAGTGTATGGTAGAGCGTCGTTTTTGGGGAAGAAAATCACTACAGCATGTTTCAGCTTCAAAACATTTTTACTGGGTTACTAGAAGGAAAAAAGAACTTTACATTTTGAGCGTTTTCACACTTGACATTTTAACTGTTTATTCGCTGCCATCTAACCTTCTTATTTTAGAGATAAAATCGGCTAGCAGTGGGTCTAACTCTGTAGTGGGAATATCATGTATTGCCCTGTGCTCTCGTTGTCTCTCAGGAAACTATGTAATTGCCGCATGTCATTTCTCATTTTTTTTGCCGTTTTTTTGTTTTCCTGATCGAGGATGAATCTATCCCATTCCGACAGTGGCTTTGATAGTACTGCCGCCGACATTGCTGCTTTCGCTATGTGTCCTGTCTATGGAGTGAGCCCTAACTGTCAAATGCTGCTCGAGGACACAATGTGTGACATGCGCAGTACAGTAGAACAAAAAATCGTTCGGCACTGCGAACGTCACTAGTGCAGGAGAACAACATTTCGACAGCGATGGATTTTGGTGGAGAACGACGTTCCACCATACACTATAAGGCAATTCTAGTGTTCAGTAGGAGGAAGTAGGGTGTTGATTAACTAGGAACTGCAGCTTATCCATTAGGAAGGGAAATGGGCAGACTAGGTGGGCCAAGGAGTCCATATCTGCCATCAAATTCAATGTTTTTATGTTTCTATGTTGCACAGTCTCTCCTGTCTCACCCTAGTCCAGGAGAACACTAGCAAGTGGCAGTATTTTCTCCTTCCCAGTGAATCCCGGTAAGTAACAAATTGATTGTGTATAAGCTGTTCAGGCTCAAGCAAATCTCCTTTTACCAAAGTCAGGGATGCCCCTGTGTCCCTTAACCCATGGGTCTGTACCCATTCACAGTAACTGGGTGTATATGCTCCCTCATGTTTACTGGCATGCTTTCAGGGACACACAAAGAAAACACTTCTTTCCCAGCACCACTTTGTGCACTCTGTCTTTTTTGGACACTGCCTGGCAAGATGTCCAGGTTGCTTGCAAACCCAACATTCATTTCTTTTATCAGGCAAATCTTTTCTTGATAACCTGGGACTGCCTGGTTTCAGTGGAGGCGGTGAGGGTTTTAGCTGCCCTGAATGTGCTCTTTTCCCTTTCTGCACTGCCACACCCACCCCACTCCCTCTCAGAGCAGGTCTGCTCTTGCATAGCAATCTGATAGTTTGGCAGCCTCCTGCATGGTTTTTGGATCTCGGTCCTCTAGCCAGGTTTTCAGCTCTGTAGGGCAAGCCCAAAAGAACTGCTCTAAAAGTACAACATTTTCAATTTTTTCTACAGAGTCTGCTTGTATCCCTTGCCACCAACATTTTAAAAACTTGACATTGTTTAGTGGCAAGCTCCTGGTAGCTCATGTCAGGGCTTCTCCTGAGCTTACGGAATTTAACTCTGTATGCCTCTGCTGTTAAATCATATTTCTTTAACAAAGCAGCTTTAAGTTTGCCATAGTCATTACTGTCCTGATTGTTCATTTGACCCAGTGCATCACGAGCTTTCCCGGTCAGCAGCGGGGATAGCTGGAAGTTCCAGGACTCTCTAGGAATTTTTGCTTGAATACATACTTTTTCAAATGAATTTAAAAATGCATCCATATCTTCCCCCTCTTTAAATTCAGCTATCAATTTAGAATTTAATTTGTGACCCAGTCCTGGAGTTCCCAATTCACCCATGCCACTTACCTGCTTTGGCGCTGGTCTTTGGAGTTGTAGCTTCTCCATTTCAAATCTCCTCTGACGCTCTCTCTCCTCTCACTCGGCCTCTCTCTGAAGCTTTTGCTCTCTTTCCTCTGCCTCTCTCCAACGTTGGATCTCTGATCTTGAAGTGGGTAGCCATCTGGGAACAAGCGACCACCAAACAGTGTGGTTCACGATAAACTTAGTTGTAGAGTCAAGCCACACAAAAGTGAAGGTACTGGACTTCAGGAGGGCTGATTTTGTCAAAATGGGAGAGTGCCTCAGAAAAGCACTAGCAAACAGGCAAGAAGGTGGGGTGGAGCAAGAATGGGGAAACATCAAAACTGCCATCACAGAGGCAACAAGGCTTTGTGTGAAGCAAATAAACAAATCAAAATGAAAGAAAAAAACACTATGGTTCTCAAAAGAAGTGGCGGGGAAGGTTATGGAGAAAAAGATAGCATTCAGGAAGTATAAGGAAACACAGAAGGAGCAGGACAGAGAACTGTATCAGTTAAAGCAGAAGGAAGCAGGGAAGGCAGTCAGAATAGCAAAGGCCCAAACTGAGGAAAAGATAGCCAACTCAGTTAAGAAGGGGGATAAAACCTTTTATAGGTACATTACGGAGCAAAGAAAGACTAAGGCAGGGATACTGAGCCTGAATAAAGAGGAAGGTGGTTGGGCAGACAGCGACAGTGAAAAAGCAGGGATACTGAATGAATACTTCTGCTCAGTATTCACAATGGAAAAGCAGGGGGAGATACCTAATCCAGTCAATAGAAGCACTCTGGATAGGGGTTGATATTAATCCTTTCACAGATGAAAGGATTCTGAAAGAAGTCTTAAAACTGAAGGTGGATAAAGCAATGGGGCCTGAAGGGATTCACCCCAGAATTCTAAAAGAACTAAGGGAAGAACTAGTAACACCACTGACTATCCTTTTTAATAAATAATGGGAGGAAGGTGTGGTACCTGAGGACTGGAGGAGGGTGAATGTGATTCCCCTTCACAAAAGTGGGAGCAAGACAGAGGCAGAAAACTACAGACCTGTCAGTTTGACCTCAGTGGTAGGGAAAATGATGGAATCACTTCTGAAGGAAAGGACTGTTGAGTACCTAGAGGCCAGTGGGGCACAGGACACAGGACAGCATGGATTCACAGCGGGAAGGTCATGTCAGACAAATCTAATTGATTTTTTTGACTGGGTGACCAAAGTAGTAGACCAGGAAGGGGCTGTGGACATGGCCTACCTAGACTTTAGCAAGGCATTTGACACAGTCCCGCACAAAAGATTAGTAAACAAATTAGCCGGCCTGGGAGTGGGTCCCAGGGTGGTAGCCTGGGTAAAACACTGGCTGGACAACAGGACACAGCGGATAATAGTAAATGGAGTCCACAGTGAAAAAAGGAGGGTTACTAGTGGGGTACCGCAGGGTTCAGTACCGGGGCCAGTCCTTTTTAATGTCTTTATAAGTGACATAGCAGAGGGACTGGAAGGGAAAGTATGTCTCTTTGCAGATTTATTTTTATTTTATTTTAGTCTTTGGTAACCGGGTAAGGCCCACTAGGCACAAGTGCCTGTTTTCAGAGGCAACCTGGGAGCACTGGGCAGTTAAGTGAGTTGCTCAGAGTCACACAGTATGCAAGTAGAGGCTGTGAGAATCAAACTCAGGTCTGGTCTGCTGGATGTATCAAGCTCGTTCACACCTCGTTCATCTAACCTCTAGGCTATACTGCCAGCCCCCTTGTTCTTGCCAGATGACACAAAGATCTGCAACAGGGTTGATACGCAAGGTGGGGTGGAAAGGATGAAAAGGGACTTGGCAAGGTTGGAGGAATGGTCAAATGTATGACAGCTTAGATTCAATGCAAAGAAGTGCAAAGTAATGCACTTTTTTTTTCTTTCAATTGTTTAACCGGGTGAGACACATTAAGCCGAAAGCTTTTTTACAGGTGCAACCTGGGAGCACAGGGAAGTTAAGTTACTTGCTTAGGGTCACACAGTATATGCAAGTGGGAGCTGTGGGATTCAAACCCAGGTCTCCAGATTTGCAGCTCAGAGCCTTAAACCACTGTGCTTTACTGCATCCTGCACCTGGGAAACAAAAACCCAGGGGAAAAGTACACAATGGGGGTTAGATACTGACAACAACAAAAATGGAAAGGGACCTGGGGGCAGTCATATCAGATGACCTAAAGGCAGGCCAACAATGTGAGAAGGCAGCAAGGAGGGCTGGGGGGATACTGGGATGCATAGGGAGAGGCATCACCAGTAGAAAACAGGAAGTTGTTGGTCCTCTGTACAGACAGTTGGTAAGACTACATCTGGAGTACTGTGTACAGTTCTGGAGACCCCATCTCTGCAAAGACATAGACAGGGTGGAGGCTGTCCAGAGGAGGGCAACGAAAATGGTGCAGGGTCTGCACCAGAAGACATATGAAGAGAGACTAAAGGAGCTTAAGATGTATAGCCTCGAGGAAAGGAGGGAGAGGGGACATGATAGAAACTTTCAAATACCTCCAGGGAATCAACAAAGTCCAAGAGGGTAGCATCTTTCAGAAAAAGAGATGTGCAAGAACAAGGGGACACAATTTGAAGATAGAGGGAGGATAGCTCAGAGGTAATGTGAGGAAGAATTTCTTCACAGAGAGGGTTGTGGATGCATGGAACAGCCTTCCTGAGGAGGTCATAGAGTCAAAAACAGTGGGGGAATTCAAGAATGCACGGGACAGGCATAATGCAATTCTAGTGGGGAGTACAAGGAAGCAGGCTGTTGGTTAACTAGGATCTGCAGCTTATCCGTTAAGTAGGGGAAATGAGCAGACTAGGTGGGCCAAGCGGTCCTTAACTGCCATCAAATTCTATGTTTTTATGTTTCCTCGGCCTCTCTCTGAAGCTGCTGTCACTTCTCCTCTCTTTCCATCTCCAGCTTCCTCTGTTCAAGTTCCCTTTGCTGCTCGGCTTCAAACCTTTTCTGTTCAAACTCCAGCTCTATTCTCCACAACCCCATCCTCAGCCTGATCCTTTCAGGCTCCAGCATGGTGGTGATCTTCCCCTGCTGCAGTGGCTCTCGGATTACACTGGACCCGATATCCTCCTCCCTGGATCTGGACACTGCGAGGGACCCTGGACCCTCCACACCCAAGATTTGGTCCTTTCCAGTCACCAACTGTGACTCAAGGTTTTGGGCATCAGCTGCCACAACAGCCTCCATGAGGTATTGCTTGTTTCAACCCTCTCAATGGACTCTTCTCTCCTGGCACAACTGCCTCAGGTAGTCTGCAGTGTACTCGCTGTAGTTGGAAGCCATCTTCTTTCCTACTCTACGGCTACATTAGCTTACACTCGAAAAAAATAAAACAGGTAGGAAACTAAGACTGTAAGCACAATGATAAATTTCTTCATTTTTAAATCATTGCTTTATTTTGCATGTGAGCTGTTACAGTTATCAATCTGACACACCGGACTGTTAATGTTCGTGTTACCAACTGCTTTTAAATCACACCGCTGCCCACCAAATCTGTCACAAATGCACTCCACAGGTCAGACCCTCTGCTCCCACAGTGCCAAACCTCAAAGTGCAATATATGAACAGGAGACAAACAGGGTAACCCTCCTGTCTGTTTTGAGTCCAAAACATCTCCTAGTCTCGAGTCCTGAGGTCAAATATGAACCCTTTTTCGCTAGCATGACCAGTTAACAGGATCAAATATCACACCCTCTTTGGCGAAATGCAGTGCAATACTTAACCCCGTGAGCACCAAGCCTGGTTCACAATTCTCCCCTTTTTGACTCAGTTGAGACCTAGATATTTGCTTACCTTAGAGCAAGATGGTAACACACTTTAAGCCCTTTACAGGTCTGACAGCTTTATCAATACTGTCTCAGTATTCACATGCAAACATGACAAAAGACTCAGGAAGAGAAGAAAAACAAAAAGTTTACTACAATAAAAAAAATAGTAAACACATACAAAACATAGAACAGATATATACATAAATGTTTACAGTCCAAAAGAAGTGAAAATTACAGAAACAAAAATGCCTTGTACTTGAATTTCCAATTCTGCCTCAGTTTCAGTTTGGTGTTACCTATTTTGACAGAAGTGCCTGTTAGTCCAGAACACAGTGTGTGTGTGTTCTCATAGGAGTCCAGAGATAGAAGATCCAACTCCTTTCATCCAGATTTATAAGCCAAAATGTCCCTCCCATCGTGTGCGGTCACAGCTCATGACGTCACTGTTTGTCCTGTAATTAAACTGTAACATGACCATGTATACCCAAAAGGGTGTAATTTTACTGCTTGCTTGAATCTGCAAAAATAGCAATATTAAATTTTGAAAGTCTCTTTGATCAGAGCATTCCTCTTTACTCTCCAGAGCACCTTCCTGACAACTATTTCTCTTCTAGTGGTGAGAGATGTAACAGGTAGCTGTTCAGAACTTGTTTAATCCCAATAGGACATAAAATGCATCCTGGTTCCTGGACCTCAAAGTAAATGAATGGTTTACAATGTATGATAACCTGGCATCCTTATAGTCTCAGGAAGCCTTGCAACTGTGTCAACACAGAAAAGGAAACTAGCTATTTAGCTACAGCAGCAACTGCTTTGGGATCAAAAGGTCAGGACTCTTTAAAAACTGGTCTTCCAGATGAGCCTGCTGACCCTGCCATGCCTCATATGCAGAAATTAGAAAAAAAGACATATATTTATAACAAAATTATATATACATGTCTAGTAGACGGTTATCCTGTCACATGCAGTATCCAGAGTTACTTACTAAACACCCCCTTTGTGGCTTGCTGGGTATCAATTGAATTGTAGATAATGAAGGCCTGAATAGTGTTGGTGGGGGGTTGGCTGGGGTCAAAGCATACTGAGTTAAGGCACAGTAGTGTAACTTTGTCAATGAAAATAAAGGGCCAGGCACCCACACCGGGTGGGGATCAAGGAACTAAGCACAGGGAGATGCTGTCCATGGGCCAACCTTAACCTTTTTTTCTGACCATCCAGCAGGACAAGTCAATGCAAAATTGCAGTAGTCCACAGTTGCAAGTCACAATTATAATGGTGAATTTTAATCAATTTTACAGGAAAAAAAACTAGGCAAGAAATACTCACATTGTTGAACATTTATCCTGCTCCAACATTGTTTTGGCCCCAGCAAAAAAACATTAGACTGCCATGAAATCACACTGCACCCCAATTGTCTAGTACCATGGCCTTCTCACTTCCTCTTTCTGCACCCCCAACAGAACCAGAGGATCCCACAACAGCAAATGCTCAGGAAAGCGGTCCTACCTCAGCACAAACAATAGCTGACATCATCATCATGCACGTCAATGCACTGTCACCCCCATCCCAGTGCAATGAACAGAGTCAGACAGAAAGACATTCTCAGTTCACACCCTGTCATCAAGTGGAGACCTGCACTTTTGGATGTTTACATGCAGCATCAAGTGAGCCAGGGAAGATAAAAGATTTCTTTGAGGAGTGGAACCAGATAAACCTAGGAGGCTTGGGAAGTAGAAAACTGCAACATTTTTTATTTTATATATACCAGGCAGAAAAGTATTCATTTTAACATGCTCTGCCCCAACAACATTTTTTTTAAACATTGTCCTTTCATCAACCAAGGGAAAACAGTATCCAAGCATGAAGCTCTACCACCTCCAGATTTTATTTTGGATGGTCTATGCACCCCAGGAATGCCTGTTTTTACTTTTCAAAGTATTAAATGTTGAGGGGTATTTTTGTGTCATACATGCTCCAAAGCATTAGGATCAAAGGACTTGCTGTGTTGGATAAGAGCTGGACTGCATGGATAGCATTGACTGACGTAGTCCCTTAGGAAGAGCAGCTGACCCCTACACCTGCTAGTAATGGCAGCCAAATAGGGGTCTATGGATGGTTACCTCAATCTGCAGTGGTGTCAAGGGAAAATACAGAGCTGGGGGATTGGGAGGGGAGAGGGATCAGATATGGTGAGGCTGTGATAAAACCCACCACCTGCAGGGCAGACGCTGTGTATCTCTTAGCATTTTGTCAGTGAAATGTTTGATATACACACACACACAATGTAGGGAAATAAAGGGCACTTATCTGAATAATGTGGGGCAAATCATCAGACACATAAAGGCAAGTTCAGAACACTGGAAGTTAGTCGCGGAACAGCATTGTACCGTTGAACAAAACCTGGACACTAGCTAAAAGCCCTAACAAAGTTGTGATAATGACTTACATCAAGTCTTTTCTGAGATCCTCCTGTTGAATAACTAGATAATTGCAGCTGTTAAAGAGCTGTTAATCAGACCTGGACATCTGGCATACTAAGGGAGATGAGCATGAGGACTACAGCTTGCTAAAGCAGGGACTTTTTAACTATATTGATAGTCATGGAAAATCTGCAGTAGTCAACATGGACAAGTAAAAGGATATCTGCACTAGCTCTGGTCAATTTACACTAGGCCATGGGCTAGTAAAGCAATGTTAAAATTTGCTGTGCAGTGAGGTTGTGGTGTCAAAAACAGTGGTTGAATTCAAGCATGCATTGGACAGCCATAAGGCAATTCTAGGGGGTGGGGGTAGAAAGAAGTAGGCTGCTGGTTAACTAGGATCTGCAGCATATCCATTAGGTAGGGAAATGGGCAGACTGGGTGGGTCAAGTGGTCCTTATCTGCCGTCAAATTCTATGTTTCTATGTAACCCTTGATATCAGGTGGTGGTGGTGGTTGGACTCCACATATTGCAAATTTCATTGAGGAAACCAACAAGGGTGTGGGTGAACCCATTCAAGATGTGTATATGCGTGTGTGTTGGGGGGGGGGGGAATTTACCCCTTGCAAATTTGGCCCTGGTAGTTTTCAGACCTCTATGCCACCTATGTTCAGAGTGAAGTGTAAAAAGCCATGCCACAGTTTTGGGCAACAAAAATTAATGATACGCAAGCAGTGACCTGTGCTGAGTGCTGCAGCAGTGTACTTACTGATATTATACATTTGTAAGTAACACAGAATGGTATACTGAAAGACTGGCAGGCGTGTACTGTAATTATGTGTACATAATGACACTACTGTACTGGTGCTACAGATAATCACATCACTTCATTTTTCTTACATATGTTATAATGTTGTCTGCTGCAGTCAGTTCCCAAACATTAAATGATCTTCTGATGATAACAAGCTAAATGTTTGACTCCCACTATTACAGCACATTTTACACATTACCTGATACAATTGGCAAAGAGTGTGGAACAAATTTCAGTTTGTAGATTCAGTATTGCAAGACAGAAGACAGTGGTCCTCCAAATAACTGAGCTAGATTAGATTCAATTTGGTTAGGCTGCCCGCTGTACAACTAAAACATTAGATACTTCACACATTGACAGAGCACCAATCATGCTGATTTTTATGAAGTGTGCCAAAATGGCCCAGAGGTAGCTTACCTGTGCCAGAGTGAAATGGTACCAATGTTAACATTTTTCATCTGCTATTTCATGATGGTAAAAGGATTGTAAATAACAGGTGGCCACCAGATCCCTTTCTGGTCCTAATGAAGTTCTCCTCTGCCCCCGTGCCGCCGCCACACTGTGATGATCTGTCATATCAGACTTTGTAGGGTGCAGGGGCATGCTCTATGGATTGCAATGGGGATGTCTTTTACTATACCTTTTTTACGTTTACAGGGTCCCTCGGAGCATATCAGTATCACCTTCTTCAGGACCAGGAAGGGAAGGGAATTGGGTGCCAGCTCTTACTTATGATCAGTTCCAACAGCAGATGAAAAATGTTCAAACTGGTGCCCTTCCACTCCAGTGCAGGTAAGCTGATAGTGAGTCACTTTGGTAAAGCACCAAACCTGCTGCTCTTTCAATTTGGTTTTTCATCACTACCTTCAATTTGTTTAAAACCATAATAGCTTACCAGAAACTGGCATCCCACTGGTCTCTCCTACACTGCTGGTGGTGGTACTCGCCTCCCCAGTGGCCTCTTGATTTGCTGCAGAAGATGTTGAAAATGAACAAGATATTTCAGCGTTAGACTCAACACAAAATTCAAGTGACAGTAATGAAATACATTCCTTCCTATGGGGAAAGCCAAGTGGCAGGCGTCATTGTGAGTAACATCACTGAGGATCACCACAAACAATCCCATGATGGGAGGTTAGGACACAAACTAAGAGGCTAGGCATAGAAACATTCCCAATCACTATTCCGATAAGGAGTGCTGGTAAAAGCCACAGAGTGCCATGAATGTGCAGGATCAGGAAGCACACCATCGGAGAACACCTCTGCACTGAATGATGCCAGTGCTCCCCGCTATGTGGGCAGCAATGACACGGGATGTAGAGACTGTAGGGCTGCCCTACGCACTGCCCACAGGAAAATTTGGATGATGCAGATGGTAGGCATGCTGCATGCAGCAAGTGAGACTGTGCCACTATGGAAAGATGTTAATACAGTGCCTTCAGAAAGTATTCACCCCCCCTTGGATTTTGTCACATTTTGTTGTGTTACTACCAGAATTTTTAATGCATTGAAATGATTTTTTCCCCCTTGATTCACACAGCATACTCAACAATTTAAAGGGGCAAAAATATTTTTATTGTGTAACAAAAATATATGAAACATTAAAAACTGAAATATCTTGTTTGCTTAAGTATTCACCGCCCCCAAGTCAATACTTTGTAGAAGTACCTTTGGCAGCAATTACAGCTTTGAGTCTTCTTGGGTATGTCTGTATCAGCTTTGCACATCTGGATTTGGGGATTTTACCCATTCTTCCTTACAGATTTGCTCAAGCTCTGTCAGAAGTTGGATGGGGAGCTTGGTGAACGCCAATCTTTAAGTCTTTCCACAGATTCTCAATGGGATTCAAGTCTGGGCTTTGGCTGGGCCACTCCAAGGGCATTCACCTTCTTGTTCTGAAGCCACTCCAGTGTTGCTTTGGCTGTATGCTTGGGGTCGTTGTCCTGTTGGAACGTAAATCTTCACACCAGTCCAAGGTCTATTGCAGACTGATGCAGGTTCTCCTCAAGGATGTGCCTGTATTTGGCTCCATTCATTGTTCCCTCAATCCTGACAAGTGCCCCAGTCCCTGCCACTGAAAAGCATCCCCATAACATGATGCTGCCACCACCATGCTTCATGGTAGGGATAGTGTTACACGGGTGATGAGCTGTGTTCGGTTTGCACCAGGCATAGCACTTTGCATTCAGGCCAAAGAGTTCAATTTTGTTTCATCAGACCAGAGAATCTTTTGCCACATGGTCTCAGAGTCTGCACGTGCCTTCTTGCAAACTCAGGCATGCTATTATGTGGCCTTTTCTCAGGAGTGGCTTCCTCTAGCCACTCTCCCATAGAAGGCTACATCTGTGAAGTGCTGCAGAGATTGTTGTCCTCTGGACAGGTTCTCCCATCTCAGCCATGGAACTCTGTAGTTCTGTCAGGGTGGTCATTGGGTTCTTGGTCACTTCCCTGACCAAGGTCCTTCTTGCCCGGTTGCTCAGTTTGGGAGGACGGCCTGCTTTAGGAAGAGTCTGGGTGGTTCTGTAATCTTTCCATTTCCTAATGATGGACTTGACTGTGCTCCTGGGAACTTTCAACACCCTAGAAATGTTTTTATACCCCTCCCCAGATCTATGCCTCCTCACAATTCTATCACAGAGTTCTACGGACAGCTACTTGGTCTTCATGGTAGAGTTTCTGCTTTGACATGCACTGTCAACAGTGGGACCTTATATGGACAGGTGTATTTCCTTTGAAATCATGTCAACCATTTGAAGTGACCACAGGTGGACTCCATTCAAGTTTTAGAGTGATCTCACAAGGAAATTGGATGCACCTGAGCTCAATTTGGAGTGTCATAGCAAAGGGGTGAATACTTATCAAATCAAGACATTTCAGCTTTTTATTTTAAATTACATGTACAAAATATTCCAGAACTTTCATTCCACTTTGACATTATTGAGTAATTTGTGTAGATATGTGACAAAAAAATCCCATATAAATGTATTTTAATTTGAGTTTGCAACATCACAAAATGTGACAAAATCCAAAGGGGGTGAATACTTTCTGAAGGCACTGTATGTACATGATTGCCGGTGCACATGTTTAAAAAGTCAATGTTGGACAACAACAAGAAATTGCAAAGCAATCAAACAGGGATGCAATATCCTGGCAGTGCATGCACCTGTCCCTGTCTAACCATGTAAGGAATACAGCGGTGGTCTAGCATGCCATCTGATTGGCTGCCCATGCAACAGACACAGTACACCCGCCTGTAACACACCATGATCCTCACCAGATGGTTTGTAGTAAGATGTCGTTGTGCATGCCATCACATGCAGGTACGGTGTAACAACACACAGACTTATCTATTGTTCTTAACATTTGCTTTACCACCTGTAAATGGAATTATTAAAATCAGGATGACTACATTACATACAGTGTTGCAGAGAATATCTTAATATCTCTATGACAATCACTTTGATGAATTAAATTAGTATACTTACTGATGTGACTGCCCTCTACCCTGTTTCTCTTTCTGGATCCTCCTTTATCCGGTAGTGTGTCCGCACCACACAGCACCTCCAACACTTCAAGGTCCCGGTGTTGCAGGTCATCCCACTTGTGTTTAAGATGTTTTATTGTGTGTGGGATGCTTCCCGCTTGCACATCTATTCTGGCCTAGATGTTGCCCCACAGTTCCTCCCTCTGCTGGAAGGAGAGTCTGTCTGGGCCACAAAGGGACTTGGTATACTTGGTCACCTCCTTGACTAGCAGTGTGACCTCACTGCTATTGAATGGGGGTGCCAGCTTTCTGCAGGAGCTGCTGGCCTGCTCCTCCGAAGCCTTCTGCTGCTGCTGGCCCTGCTGCTCCTGCTATATCTGACCACTAGTTTTAACCTCCTGCTACTCTGGTGTTGGTAGAGTTAAACCTGAGCCTTCTACTGCAGATGTTGCTGAATGGTGAGGTAAAATCAAGAACCAAAGCTGTATGTCTCAAAGAGAAATTTGCTTCTCAAGTTCTCAACGTCTCTCTCTCTTCTCACTTCTCGCTTCTCTCCTCTCTCCTCTCTCCTCTCTCCTCTTCTCTCTTCTCTCTTCTCTCTTCTCTCTTCTCTCTTCTCTTCTCTCTTCTCTCCTCTCTTCTCTCTTCTCTCTCTCTCTCTCTCTCCTTTACACTCAGAGAAGCTTGCTGTAACTGTGGTTTCCGTGTGGTGAAATGTGGATTTTTAAAATCACAGTTCACTGATAATTTCACAGGTCACATTGGGGTACAATTTACAAATGGTGAAAATATATAGAAACATAGAAACTGACAGCAGATAAGGGCCGTGTGGCCCATCTAGTCTGACTTTTTTGGTGCACTGCTTACACTGTAGACCCCTCCAGGTGTATGGCACTTTCTCTGTTACCCCCTTACCTATCCCTTATGACTCCCTTGTTCTTATCCCAGGCTTTTTTGAATCCCACCACTGTTTTCGCCCCCACAACCTCTGCTGAAAGATCGTTCCAGGCATCCACCACCCTTTCTATGGAGAAGTATCACCTCACATCTCTCCCAAACCTACCCCCACCCCCAGCTTCATATCGTGGCTCCTTGTTCTGGAACACCCTTTCCTCTGAAAAAATTCCTCCCACTTGTACCTTATTCACTCCCATGAGGTATTTAAAGGTCTCAATCATATCTCCCTCTCCCTCCACTCCTCCAGGGTGTACATGTTTCATTCCTTTAACCTCTCCTCATTGGACATTTTATATAGACCCTGTACCATCTTGGTAGCCCTCCTTTAGATGGCCTCCATCCTGTCTATATCCTTCCTGAGATGTGGCCTCCAGAACTGGACACAGTACTCCAGGTGGGGTCTTACTAAAGACCTATATAGTGATAACACTACTTCCCTCTTCCTGCTGGTAATACCCCTACATATGCATCCCACTAGCTCTCTGATCACTTTGTCACATATTGTCCGGCCACCTTCAGGTCATCTGATATGATTACCCCCAGGTCTCTTTCCTGCTTAGTTGCTGCTAGTATCTCTTCCACATTTTGTACTGCACCCTCGGGTTTCTGTGACCCAAGTGCATTATTTTGCACTTTTTTGCATTAAACCTTAGCTGCCAAAGCTTTGACCACTCCTCCAGTCATTTCAAATCTCTTTTGATCCTTTGTACCCCCTCCATAGTGTTTACCCTGTTGCAGATCTTGGTATCACCATCAAAAATGTAGACCTTCCCTTCTAGTCCTCTGCTATGTCACTAATAAAGACATTAAAGAGAACTGGCCCCAGTACTGATCCCTGCAGTATACACTGGTCATCCTCCCCTCCTCAGAGCAAACTCCATTTACCACAACCCTCTGCCTCCTTTCCCCAACCAGTTTCTTACCCAAATTACCAACTTATTGCCCACCCCATGCTAGACAGCTTGTTTAACAACCTCCTATGTGGAATGGTGTCAAAGGCCTTGCTGAAGTCTAAGTAGGCCATGTCCACTGTCCCCCCCCCGATCCAACACCATGGTTACCCAGTCACAAAAATCTATCAGATTTGTTTGGCATGACCTCCCCTCCATAAAGCCATGCTGCCTCAGGTCCTGTAGTCCATTGAATTCCAGGTGTTCCATGATTCTTTCCTTCAATAGTGTTTCTATCAGTTTCCCTACTACAGATGTCAGGCTGACAGGCCTGTAATTTCCCGTTTCCTCCTTGCTACCACTTTTGTGAAATGGGACTATCTCCGCCCTTCTCCAGTCCTCTGGGACCATGCCAGTCTCCAGTGAACTGTTAAACAAGTCTGTCAGGGGTGCAGCTAGCACCTCCCTGAGTTTCTTAAACACTCTTGGATGTACCCCGTCTGGTTCCATGGCTTTGTCCACTCTCAGATTAGCGAGTGCTTTCCTGACCCTCTCCTCAGAAAAGGGACTAGTGTCCATTTCCCTAGAAACATAGAAACATAGACTTTGACAGCAGATAAGGAACACTTGGCCCACCCAGTCTGTCCATTTCCCTACCTATTTGATAAGCTGCAGATCCTAGTTTTACCAACAGCCTACTTCCTCCTACCTCCCACTAGCAGTAGTAGTAGTAGTAGTAGTAAAAACCTTTATTTTTATACAGGATAGTAGATGGAAAAAACACATCATTGGGACTTTATGTCCTATTTACAAGATGGATGGTCCTGTTATTGCAGAGTTTCAAAAGCTTAAGCTAAAAGCTTACAAATAGTAACAAAATTTAACAAAGACATAGAAACTTGTTACAACAAATAATATAAATACAATCATTCAGAATCATACAGCACTAATTAATACACCAACAAGTGGTATAACAAATGTAAAATATTTGCATCCTTCAGGCAGGTGCAAGAAAACTCATATTCTAATAGACAGAGAATCTGCCCATAGCACTCGCATCTAGTCTTCAATTCAATTTTCAAACTAGTTGAAAAAGCTTTGATATTCTCGTATTACTTAACTGTTACTGATTTTAAGGAATTCCATATTTTATTCATAATTATAGGAAAGCGCATATTACTATATTTATTCTTAAATTTTGGGATCTCAAAATGTCTCATATTTATACCTCTCAAATTATGGGCACATGCTTTCCTTTCCAATTTATCATAGAGATATGTTGGCTGGTTTATATTTACAACCTTATAAATCTGATTTGCCCGGACTAGCCTTCGTTTATTTTCTTGGGACAGCTAACCAAGTTCCTCATATAAAATACAATGGTGTTCACGATAATCCTTTCTCAGTGTAAATCGAGGTAAGCAATTGTACATTGCATCAGTTTTAGACAACATACCTTTTGTAGCACTAGACTTGCCTTCTGTCTGTCCCATGCATTCTTAAATTCCCCCCACTGTTTTTGACCCCGCAAACTCCTCAGGAAGGTTGTTCCTTGCACCCACCACCCTCCCCGTGAAACATAGAAACATAGACATTGTCATCAGATAAGGACCGCCAGGCCCATCCAGTTTGCCCATAGGCCCTATACATTGTATGTGGCCACTGACCCTATGTGATCAATGGTTTTTCATCACTCCCTCCTCTTTCAAGGTTCCTTTGTGCCTGTGCCAGGCATGCTTAAACCTCTCCACTGTGTCTGCCTCTACTACCTCTTGTGGCAGACTATTCCAAGCGTCAACTACCCTTTCTGTGTAGTAAAACTTCCTCACATTACCTCTTAATCTTCCCCCCCTCCAATTTCATATCGTGCCCCCTTGTTCTAGTACTTTTTCTACATTGGAAAAGTTCCCCCACTTGCACCTTGTCTATGCCATTGAGGTACTTGAAAGTTTCAATCATGTCCCCCCGCTCTCTCCTCTCCTCCAGTGAGTACATATTGAGGTCCCTTAGTCTCTCCTCATATGTTTTGTGGTGCAAGCCCTGCACCATCTTTGTTGCCCTTCTCTGGATAGTCTCCACCTTGTTTATGTCCTTGTGCAGGTGTGGCCTCCAGAACTGCATGCAGTACTCCAGGTGAAAAAATACTTCCTCACGTTGCCCCTGAGTCGTCCCCCTCTGTCTTCAAATTGTGCCCCTTGTTCTTTCTGAAAGATGCTACCCTCTTGGACTTTGTTGATCCCCTTGAGATACTTGAAAGTTTCTATCATCTCCCCCCACCTCCCCCCCCCCAATCTCTTGGTGCTTATTTGTGGTCTCTTCCTCCTCAACTGTGACTACTGTACAGAAATATTTGTTTAAGATACAGTATATGCCTTTTCTTGATCCTCTTCAGTATAGCCCACTGCCTCCTTTATTAACCATGCAGTCCCTCCTTGGTCATCCTTTTTTCACTGAAATACCTCAAAAATGTCTTGTCCCTCTTTGATACTGTCTGGGTTATTCTTTCCTCAGCTTGTGCTTTTGCACTCCTTACTGCCTTGCCTGCCTCCCTCCATTTCCCCAGATGTACTTGTCTGTCAAACTCTCTCTGGGGCTCCTTTTCCCTTCTAAATGCCATGTTTTTTTCCCTTACCTTTTCTGCCATTTCTCTTAAAAAACATTTATTTATCTATTTGAAAAGTTTTACCAGGAAGGACATACTGAGCTAAAAATAGCTAGTTTCCAGATGCATTCAGGAGGAGAGGGAAAGGAGTAAGTAAAATAGATTTTTTACTACAAAATAAAACTTCATACAGAGATCAAATAACAGTGAAACAGCTATGTAAATTAGGAAAGCATGAGATCTAGACAAGTGCGTAGAAAATAAATGTTGACATCGCAAGGCTAGGGTGTGAGGCATGTACCTTAGGACCAGAGAAATAAATAATTATATCAGTGAGGGCTGTAGGGGACAGTGCACTGAGCCAGACCCCAAGGCACTTGAAGGGTGGTGTATCTTTTTTATCACAGTATTATTTGTCACCACCACCACCACAGACCTTGCAAGGGCTATGACCCCCCGAGGGGTACATCCTCTGGCCCATTGGGGCCATCATGGATCCTGCTGGGTCCCGATATTTTTCCTCCATTTTCTCCCCTGCACCCCCATGCCCATGCAATGGGTGCAGCAGCTGTCTCCACCTCTGTGGAGGCAGCCAAGCACCTTGGGCACAGGTTGAACCCCTCTTGTTGTGCCAACGCATGCAGCACAAACCCCCCACCTTGAGGAAGGAGAGCAGTCCCCCGGATGCTCAATCCTTACCTCCCCGGCTGACCCGCGAATGACACAAGTCTGTTCCCGAACCTGGGTCACCAGCATGGCGCGAGGTGTGGCATCCAGCAGGGTGCATAAGGAGAGGAGACCAGCAATCCTAGAGAGCTTTTGCCTTGGGCATGGGGTGATAGCGCCATATGTCAAAATTGCGTGGCTGAAAATGCCGCAGCAAAACAGCACCACACAAAAAGAAAGTTGGGCAAAATACCAACCTGTTCCACGCACAGCACCCATTGACAACAATGGGTCTCAATGTTTTTTTTGGGGGGGGGGCTTTGCCACCAACAACCCCCGCATGGGCAGTTTTGCCCCCCACCTCCCCTGGAACTTAAAAGACAAACACCAGGGGGTGGTGGACTTTGGGGATGGGGAGAAACTCTGGAGGGGGAAGTTTGATTAAAAAAAAAAACCTCTGGCAAAAGTTGCAGCAGTGGAGACCTGGGGGGGGGGGTAACTGAACCACGGTCCTAGGTCTCCCAACCGCGCTGTGTGCTAGTACACTAGCCACTCCAACAGGGGCGCGGTTCGACTAGGCACCCAGCACATGGCTCCTTGTATCACTCCGCAATGACAAGGGTAGCGGTAAATCCCTATCGCTGTTCTACCCCTGTCAGTGTGATTTCAAGTGCTGCATGTACAGCGCAGTTAATATCCCATTGTCTTATATGCGCAGTATTGACCCGGTACGTTTGCCTTGTGCCAAAGGTCATGGGGACCACTTTTTTGGTGTTAAAAGCCAGCTGATTAGAGTGGAATCAGAGCTGAACATTGTCAAAGTCCTCCTCTCTGCACTATTCCTTCAATCATGAGTTGAAGACCTTAGTGCAGAGCTCTTTCTCCTTCCCCCTGTTGCAGACAGGCAGCACTTCTGTAAAGGCTACCATGCATGCTACCTGCCTAAGACCCTTCTCCAGCTCTCTAAACTGCTCCTACACTGCCCCCATCACTTCCAGAGCTAGGTCATTCATCCCTAGGTGGATAATGACATCCAGCTCTCCTTTCCTTCTTATAGCCCTCACAATCTGCTCAGTACACTTTCCATCCCTGCAAGATGGTGCACCAGGTAGGCACTTAACATCCCTGTCTACCTGCTTTCCTTCCCCCAACTCTATCTCCCTGATTATAGAGTCCCCCAGTAGAAGTTGCTTCCTCCTCCTTCTCTGGGGGTCTTCTTCCCCCCTCCTGGGGACTCCATTTGGGTGTTCCCCCACATCCTCTCTGTCCACCACCTCAGGTGCCACTTCATGGCAGTCCTGCTCCACCAAAATGGCCTAGGAGTTTCTTGGTGGCACTGGATGAGGAGTGTGCCTGTTACCTCCCCCCCCCAAGCCTTCCTGATCCTACCACTCCTGCCTTTCTTGAGTCCACCTTAGTCCAACTGCTCCTTCCTTCTGGCATCTTTTGAGGTAACGGTGTCTGAATTGGTGATCCCTGGGTGGGAAAGATGATCCCCTGACACCTTGCCAATGTGACTTTAAGTCTCGCAGCATTCTCCTGTCTCTCTGGCAGTGTTGCTTAGAGCCTTGAGACCTGCTCCCTTTACCCAGAGAGGCACACACAGACTCCAGTGGGCAGAATCCAATATCCTTTCCATATTGGTCCTTCGCTCAGGGGGACACTTGATGTCCTAGTCCTTAAGAAAGCCCCTGCCCACTTTCTGGGTCTTAGGCAGTGCCCAGAATTGGTTGGCAAAGATTGCTGTCTGGCCAAAAGCTAACTATAGGGAAATCTAAATGCAGACACCTGCTTCACTTCTGTCTAAGCCACACACACCAATGTACAGCTCTCCTTCTGACCCAGCTAACTGCAAAGATGATTATCAGTTCCCTTCCTCAACTCAGACTAGCACACTAACTCTTGTGTTTTTGTTTTTACCCTAACTGAAGGTTCCAACTTACCTTGTAGACCTTACACTTCTAAAGTATTTGTCTACTTACCACCTAGTCAGAAATGCTCTAGCAGAAAAGTTGTAGCTGCCTTAGTCAGCTTCCTCCTTACTCTGATAGCAAGACTGCTCTCTGACCAAACGCTAACTACAGGGAAGTGTAAATGCAGATACCTGCTTCACTTCTGCCTAAGCCACACCCTGCTGCTTGATAATTAATTTTCATGAGGAGGCACTTTAGTAATAAGTAATACATAATCTGCGATAAACATCATCGTAGTTTGCACTCAATTCCACTGTTACATAGAACTGTGGAAGTAGCTTTAATGTGTGAAATGGTATTCTGCCATAGTGAGTGGCATCAGTAATTCTGCAATTTGGTAATTATGGAAAGAGATTTTGCACTTTATAGGTACCAATCATTCTGCAATCTGCAACTGACGAATTTAAAGAGATTTTTTCTGAAAGATGAGCCAAGTGGGTGATTCCTGCAAGTTTATATTCTGTATATCTCGTCTTGGTGCAATAAAAGGTATCAAGTCACTGATTTGGTACCCTTTATTGCACCAAGAAGAGATCTACAGAACATAACATTTCAAAGAGGCCTTCATCAGATAAATAGCAAATAAGACAATACAGAAACAACTTCTGAGCAGCAGTGCATGATAGCAATGAAAATTGTGACCTATACTTTTGCATTCTATCTCACATTGTCCCCCATCTCCTGGTTTGATGATAGCCTCTCTTCTGTATCCATTTTGACTTTGCTTTAGATCTTTTGCTAACATTTGAAATTATAAAAGGAGCACACCTTTTCTTATGGCTGGAACCAGGTTTTCTTCAGGATTCTCAGCTGCTTTTGTACACCTGTTGTCCTATAAGGTCAGGGAACAGTGTATACAGCATGATAATTCATTGCAGTCACCAGAAAAGTGATCTTAAACAATGGTTGTTCAGAAACAACAAATAATGGTGATGAAAAACTGGTCCAAGCTATCTTGAACGAATCACTCCATTTATTATTTTGACTATAAATAAAATGATAAAGAAGATTCAGCATGGGAGGAAAAGGGCAGTGTACAACTCTGGAGACGGGGGCAATCTCAATAGAAAATAGAACTATCGGTCAAAATGTTCGCAACTATCATGCCGTGCACTGTTTCTTTAAACACATTGGGTGGAACTGGTAAAAGGAAAACTTTTACACATGGATCGTGTGACAGTTATGTTTACAAGGAAATAAAGACTTACATACAGTATGTGCAGAGAGGAAAAATAGTGTTTGCAATCCTAAATGGATACATTTCAAGGCTGAGTAGAAAAAGATGCTCCTCTTAATGGATCACTAAGTACCTTTATGCTCTGGCCTCTCACACAGAAAGAGACACACACACACACACACACACACACACACATACACACACACTATGCCTTTAGGGAGATCTTAGTTAGAATACGCATTTAACAATTTATTGCTTAAGTCACCTGCCATGCCGTCACATTCTACAAATGGTGAGGAGTAGATGCACAGCTGATCTGCTTTTTAGGATTTCAAAAACTGTTTGCGGTCTGAGCACATATACATTTATTTACTTATCAACAGAACTGTGACATACAAACATATGAAACAGTCAGTGGAAGAAGGACAACTTGGTCTATTGGGTCTGCTCATTAATAATGAAGTGTCCCTGGCTTATGCCATTGACTCTGCACCCTCATGCCCTTTCAATCTCTCCTCCATAACTCACCCCACATGGTTAAGTGGGTTTCCTTTATGTCTATCCCAGGCCCTTTTAAAGTCACCTACCTTTTTTATGTGATACCACCTCCTCTGGCAGTGTGTTCCATGTATCCGCCACCTGCTCCATGAAAAAATATTTCCTGACATCCCTCCTCCTAAATCCCCCCCCAGCTTCAAACTGTGCCCCCTCATGGTTCTATTGTCACTCAGCCTGAAGAAGCATTTCTTACCCACTTTATTTACTTCCTTCAAGTATTTAAAGGTCTCTGTCATATCCCCCCCTCTCTTGTCTCTCTTCCAGGGAATACATTCTTAGGGCTGCCAGCCTCTCTTCACAAGATGTTCCTTGCTGTCCCCTAATCATCTTGGTTACCCTCCTCTGTTTCCCCATACAAGTCAATGTCCTTCTTATGATACGGGCTGTAGAACCTTACCCCATATTCTAAGTGCGGTCCCACCAGTGATCTGTACAATGGCAGTATGGCCTCACTCCGGTTACTACTGAATCCTCTTGCTATACAGCCTAACATCTTGTTTGCTTTCGCTGCTGCCTTTTTACACTGTGTGGAGAGTTTCAGGTCACTTGTAATTGCCACCACCAGATCTCTTTCCTCCTCTGTTGCTGCTATCTGAAACACCCTGGTAATATTTGGTCCTAGGATTATTGGTTCCAATGTGCATCACTTTGCATTTCTTGGCATTGAAACTAAGCTGCCAGATCCTTGACCATCTCCTAGGTTTCCTGAGGTCTTCCTGTATGTCCTGTATTTCTTCAGTTGTGTCCACCCTTCCATCCATTTTAGTGTCATCGGCAAACAGGCGCATCTCTCCCTTATTACCTTCTCCAATGTTGTTTATGAAGACATTGAACAACACTGGCCCTAGCACTGATCCCTATGGTACCCCACTGGTAACCTCTCTGGCACTGGTTATCTCACCCCCTACAACCACTACCCTACCATCCATGTGTACATTTTTCTTTAATCAGTTCAGATCCACCACTGGTCGGTGACAAAATTTTTGTCGAACAACCAGACAGCAAAACCGTCAGGTCGACCACATTTTGCAGTTGACTGCTGGTTTTGTATTAAAACAAGTGTTTTCTTAAGGGGGCTCTGCCTCTTAAACTCCCCATGAGGAAGGCTGCACACCTCGCACCTCACCACCACTTAGGATTGTCAACTCCGAGTAGGAGCTGAATTGGGGGGGGGTGCAGGACCTCCAACAGACAGTGCCAGGTTCCAGCAGGTTCCCTACAGCAATGTGGTGCTGTTGTCATTGTAGGGGACCACACTGTTGAAATGTCACTGAAAGTGCGGTAAATCATCAGTTCTACTTCTACCCAATGTGAAGTTAAAATTGTTTCCTTGTATAGTCTGCTATTTATGTAATGTGAATTTGTGTAGCCTAAGTGCTTATGTGACTCTCTTCTTGGTCCAATAAAAGATATCAAATCTCCCACTTGGTTTATCTTTTTGTACAAGGACCAATGTGGCTACAAACCCTTTTTTCAGACTGTAATAACTCATTAAACACTGAAAACAAGCTATGTTTCTTAGCAGTTATGTTTTTGTCCCCACATGACCCAATTGGGTCCCCCATCAGGTCTGACACACCAGCTCTGTCACCCAGCTTCCCATGGACTTAACGGCATCCCACACCATGTCTTCTCTCAAGGTTTAAACAACCCCCCCCCAAGCAGGGTGATAGATAACTGACAGCAGGTCACCAAACTGAGGGGCAAACGATCTGGTTCTTTGGGGCAAAGCAATGTCATCAATGCAGGGCCTGCAAGGGATCATACCCGCGTACGTGCCTTTCAGTGTTTTTAATTATTTTTTTAATTGAATAAACTCTATTGCTTTTCAAACAAGAACATAGGAAAGAAAAGCAAAGACAAAGGAAGTGACAAAAACAAACAAATAAAAAAGGAACAACAAGAAAGAACCCCCCCAATCCCTCCCTCAAGATGGTCTCCTCCTCCTTCCAGCTCCGAGCAGGAGTTCCATACAGAATTCAGTAAGAGGCATAGTTACTTATGAAAGCAACCCATAATCAATATGTATACTAAGAATCCATGATGAAGACACTCTGCTAAGGAACACATCATCACGAGATGGGAAGAATGACAGAGAATATGGGTCCTTATGCTGGCCTGAGAAAAAATAAAAATGGAAAAAGAAGAATTATCTGAAAGGGATATCTCATCCACCATATTCAACAGTAAAACATATAAAGGCTCCCATATCATTTTAAAGGTGGCTAATCGAGCTGCAATACTAGTTACCATTTTCTCCGCTTGTAGTGAGAATAAAATTTCCATAAACCATTCCAAGTAGGTGGGAACTGTCTGATCACACCAATGTCAGAGAATAATTTTTTTAGCACATGCCAAAGCCAGAGCCATAAGGTAACATTGTGAGCCCAATAGGGAGTCTCTATATGGTCCTAAAAGACAAATTTCAGGAGAGAACACCTGATCTAGACCAAGCAGAGGGTTTAAGCATTGTTGTACAGAATCCCAAAAGGGACATACTGTATTGTTTCACATTGCCACATAATGTGAAGCAGAGTACCTTCATGTTTTTCACAATGTCTACAAAGCTTTGATGGCATTTTACCCATTTTACATGATTTAATTGACATGAAATAAAGATTTTGTAATACAAAAAATTGCATGTGTTGATACTTAGCCCACTTAAGATGTTTATATAGCTCACTACATATATGTGACTAATTATAAGGGCTACCTGCCTGGAACAAAGTATTACCCCAGTAATTTAATACCCCGGTTTCCTTCATGGGGAGCAGATCATAAAATTGGGTATAGAAAAGGAGATGGCATGGAGTAAAGATACTCTAGGGGCCAATTTAAGCACTTTTTGGCCATGCTCATTAGACCACGGCCCTGGGCCGAATGGGTGGTGGAGACAATGAGAAAACTGAAAAAACCTAAAACAATCTTTAGTAGAGAGATTGTATAGTCGTTGACACTGAATAAATTTAAGAAGCACACCATGATCAGTAAGGTGGGCAACTGTCTCAATCCCAGAGTGCGGCAAGAGAGCCAAAGTGAGAAGCTGGCCAGCTATCTTAAAGTTAGGATTTCCCTAAATGGGCTGGAAAATATCTTTAACTGGGTCAAGGTGAAGCAAAGAATACAACTGTTTGTGGATCTGTACTGATGTAGCTAAAGGAGTGTCAAGGAGCACTCGAGGAAGGTGCTTAGGAGAAAGGTGTAAAAGGGCCTTAATATTGAGGTGAGCTTATTTAGAAAATATAAATAAAAGTTGGGAAGCCTAAGGCCACCTGCTTCTTTTGAAGCCATGAGTTTGTGAAAAGTGCGCCTGAGGGGTATCCTTGCCAAATAAAATGAGATAGTATTTGATGCACATGAGAAAACCAGAACTGAGAGATAAATTGCGTAAGCATGATAACTGGAACCGGAGAATAGGATTAAAAAAAAAAAAACAGTAGTTCGAGCCCTGCTTAACTCAGAGTGAAATCGGGAGCTACTGAACCTGAACTGTTAGCTGCCTAACTTCCAATCTGATTCTAGCTACTGGTCTCTTGGCTCACTCTACCCCCTCTCCCCCTTACCTGCTCGCATAGTATAACTTCTTACCTTTACTCTCCTTTCCTCCACAGCACTTGTCGTTGGGATTCAGAGAGGGCCCATTGGAAGTCAAGAGGGCCTTGGACATTCAAGCCACCCTCCCCAACCCCCGAAACCACCAGGTATGGAACTCAAGCGCAGACCATGCCAAGGAGCTCCATTCTTGTGACGCAGTAGGACTTGCTGTGTTGGCCCCACCGATGCTCTGCGTCGGTTCCCATCACCCCGCCACCACCCTTGGTCAGCACCGCTTTATATAGGCTGGTCTGTGGTAGACTGGTTGGCTGAGGGGTCTTTGGCAGACTGGTTGGCTGAAGGCTGAACTAATCAACCAACTTCTCCACTAGCAGCTTATATCCGTTCACCACTAGAGGCTGCTTTGTTTTTTGCTTCTCCAACTACTGGTTTTCCCTTTGGTCCTCAGCACACCTTTATTCCTAAAATGCTTCCTTTAATCCTTGTGCTGTATACCCTGCTATCCCCTGTACTGACTCCCTCCACTTCTCTCCCTGAGTACTCATCCCCCCCTTATGTCACTGACTACTGCCTGCCTGGCAACTTTCCTCTTCAGCAACACTGAAGACAGTTATATATCAAGTCTCTCTGGCCCCCTATGCCATTGCAGATGGGTCCATCCACCCAGCCTTCTCTCCATCTAACACTTCTGATGAACACCACCCCAGATGTATCACCCTATGCTTGCCTTCCTACTCTTGGCAGCCACACCACCTGCAACCCCTGATACAGTCAACCCTCTCCTCACTTCGACTCCTCCTACTGGCTACCCTCCATATACTAAACCTCCCCATTCCTACTTTCTCTACCCCGAAAGGGTCCACATCTCGCAAGTCTCACTTTCCCAAAAAGTTGAACTGGAACCCTTTCCACAGGTTCCTCCTCCTCCTCCTCCTTCTTCTTCTCATGTCTGGAAATATTCACCCAAACCCTGAACCTCATGTACCTTCTGTGCCTACTCATTCCCCTGCCTGTGGACTGTGCATTACATCCTTAATGTGTGCAGCTTATTAAAAAAGTGGGACTCCTTCCAGGCTTGGGTTCTGAAACATCTGCCTGATGTCATTTCTGTGGGTGAAACCTGGCTCTCCCCTTGGAATCCAGACTCATCAATAACCCTCTCTGATTACAACATATACCGAGTCAACCAACAGGGTAAGTGTGGGGGAGGCTGCACCATCTACACCAAGGACACTATACATGGGCAGTTATTCCCTTCCCCTCAGATGGTACCTGGACCCCAGGACATCACCCTAAAACTTATCTTGGAACAATCCCAAACCCCCTTCTCATCACTGCTGTATACATTCCCCCTAGGAACCAGAAGGTGGCCTTCCACTCAGTACTGTCCTACCTGGACACCCTCCTGTCTCAATCTAAAAAAATCATGCTCTGGGACTTCAGTATCAATTGGTTAGGTATGGATGCGGCACCATTCATTGATGCTGCCACTGCCCAAGACCTAACACAAGTAGTCACATCCCCCACTCGACTGAACCAGCATACAGGCTCTTCCTCGCTGCTTGACCTCGTTTTCACCAATTGCCCCCACAAAATCACAAATGCTACCATTCTCCCAAATGCCCTTAGTGACCACTCCCCAGTTCTCTGCTCTTGGACAGGCAAAGCACCTAAATCTCCCCCCAAAATAATCTTACAATGCAAACTTGGCCCTGGCAAACTTGCCCTTCTTAAAGCATATCTCAATACTATGGATTGGTCCTTCATAATGAACCTCGTCCCTGATTGAGCCTTTGACCTCTTCCTCCACTCCTTCAACACTATATGCGACAAATTTGCTCCACTTGCCAAAAGGATGGTCAAAGGCAATCTGGTGCCTTGGATCACTGACCACCTCCTGGCCCTGATGTGGACCAGAGATCCCTTTTGGCACCTCTCCAATGAGACTGGCCTGCCGTCCGATAGACAAAAGTACAGAGAGGCCCAGAACAAATGCACATGGACCTTGCACAAAGCCAAAGCAGAGTACTATTAATCCTCCTTAACCTCTACCTGGGGCTCAGGGCGCAAATTCTGGAACAATATTAAGGATATCTGTGGCAAAGACCCTAACCCTGTCTCTAATCAGATCATGGTCAATGGGTGCCTGACCACTGATCCTGCCAGTGTAGCCACAGCTTTCAATAACGCCTTCACAAACCTCAACCACGTTCTCCCTCCTAACTTCTTTGACCCACCCACTACCAGCTCCCCCATTCCCCCCGAAGTTCCCCCTTTCACCTATGCTGCATTACACCCAAGTCTGCTGAGCCGTACCTTAAAAAAGCCCTAAGTCACTTTCGCTACAATACTGACTTCTTAGACTTGAAACTTCTCTGGCTCACCCTTCATGAGGTACTCTACCCCCTCACCCATATTCTAAAATGCTCCTTATGTCAAGGTAAATTCCCTTCTAGGTGGAAATCTGCCTCCATCACCCCTATATTTAAAAGTGGGGACCATACCAGCACCAGTAACTACCGCTCCATCTCCATGCCCCTTCCCCTATCCAAGGCCCTAGAGCGGATTGTCTCTGATCAGCTCACTGACCACCTCAACAAATACAACCTACTCTGCAATCAGCAACATGGCTTTTGCTAAAGGCACAGTACTACTACTGCCCTTCTCAAGCTTACCGCCCATGTCCACTCTGCATTGGATAGAGGTCATATCACTGGTGCTGTCTTCATTGACCTCACTAAGGCATTTGACATCATCAACCACTCCCTCTTACTAGCCACACTTTCCAACACTGGTTTCTCTCGGGACACCCTTGGCTGGTTCTCTGATTACCGCTCGAACTGTTTTCCAGCAGGTCAAATTTGGTAACACCTTATTCAATAGACTGCCTGTCCTCTCTGGTGTCCCACAGGGGTCCAACCTACGACCACTACTTTTCAGCCTCTTCCTTAACTCATTCCCCATGTCTTGCTCTGGCAACTTGCTACCATACGCGGATGATGCTGTCCTGTTTTCCTCTGACTCTGACCCCATTCAACTCCACCATTCCCTTCAATCCTCCTTTAGTTGCACTGAAAATTGGTTCTCCTCACAGTGCCTTATTCTCAGCTATAAGAAGACCAAAGTTATGCTATTCTCTCACCCTCTGAACACCCAGAAAGAGCACTGCCCCCAAGTACTAACTGCCAATCAGACCCCTTTGGAGCAAGTGGACTCCTTTAAATACCTGGGCATCACTCTAGACCCAGCACTTAACTTCTACCAACATATCCATCTCCTGTCCAATGCCCTCAATATTAGGCTCAGGTTATTGTATCGCTTCAAACACTGTCTTACCCCAGATGCCCTCAGGCTCACTGTCTCCTCCTCGGTCCTCTCCCTGCTTGATTATGGTTTATTTATCTGTAGCGTGGCAAACACCTGTGCCCTCTATATACTCCATCTCTCCCCTTAATAAAGTGTGCCAGCTCATCCTGGGCTGTGACCGTCACTTTATAATGCTACCAACTAGCTTAACCTCAACAGTAGAATCAGGTTCCACACTTGCCTCATGGCCAAAAAGATTGCTCTCAGCCTCTCCCCCCGGGCTCACCCCTTTAGTCCACCCGGCTCCGACATGCAAGTGTACTCAAAGCTCTGGCAAGCAACTCCTCTCGGTTCCCTAATGCCAAACCTCCCAATTTCAAAGGTCATTCAGCTACAGAGCCCCTTCTTGGATGAACAACCTACCCACCTCACTGGTAAATGAAAATATAATTGACCCTTTCAAAACCAATCTTAGGGACTACCTCCAGTCCTCAAATATCTGTGATTGCCACTGATCTTTGCCTTTCTCCCCACCTCCTCTCCCCCTAAGACCTCTGGCTGGCTTATCCCCCACCTCCTCCTCCCCATTAAGCCTATCCTGAATCTGTCAGGCTTAGTTATATATCTGAGTTTAATGTATTGCTAAAGACATGTACTAATTAATCCTAGTATTCTGACTGTTAGCCTTCACTGTTCTTTGTAACAAGCTGGTCTGTGTCATTGTTGAACTGTTATGTAATGTTTGTTCTTAATATAATTTCTGCTATGTGGAACCTTGTAAAGGAGTCTCTGACTCAAAGGTACTTCGAAAATTCTCAATAAATAAATAAAATAAATAAATAAAAGAGATAGAGAATCCAGGGTAGGATGTTCATTTTAACAATATTGACATGCCCCAAAGGGAAAGTGGGAGGTGGACCCATCGGGTTAAATCTTTTGCAAGTTGATCAAGCAGAGTTAAACCCAGGTTTCTCCCTGTGAGGGATACTGATGTGCGGGTGTACACATGCTTGCAGCACACCAAGCGTGGTGGGCATGTTGGCATCTTCCTCAGACAGCCACTACAGATGCACTCCCACCGGGTCACTAGCACTGTGAGCAATGGTGCTACCACTGAGCTGATGGCTCATATTAAAACAATCACATTCTGTTGAAGTGTTTCACTGGGGAGGGATGGTATGCACATGGAGGGTGGATGATATTATGCTACTACTGTACGCTTGATTGGAACATGGTGGGGATTCAGGCCAACAAAAGGTGATGAAGACATTTGTTGGCACCAGGGAACATCTTCGGTGACTCCAAGGTCTGTGCAGAACAGGCATGGTAAGGCATTTCATACATGAAAGCAGTTAACTGATTCCTCAAGAGTGATGGCAGATTGACAGTACTAGGAACAGTGGTCATTATATATCTGGGAGAGAATAAATCTTGTTAAGAGTGATACAGTGCACAAGGAACATTGCATTTAAGAAAATGTATTACTCCTTCAGGGTGAAAGTGGAGTAAAGAGATGACCTGTTGGACGTCAGGAACAGCATGACTGGGTTGGGTGAGGCTGATCACAGGGACGAGAGAGACCAATGTGTCTGCTGGGTACCATACTGTCAACTCTCAGTCCAGATCCCATCACAGGCACAGTTAGGGCTGGATCCACAAAAGCACACTAGACATGTATATATATATCACATGTCTGTGGGATGCATAGTTCGTCACTGTCAGATGCCATTGCCAGCATACATTACAGCAAAAAGATCACATTGCCCCCTCCCCAGGATAGGTGCAGTGTTATGGAACTATGGAGGACCCCAGGGTGATTGGGGGTACTATGGGGCAGGATACCAGGTATCCAAATATCTGCACAACATTGAATCTGCTGCACCGCAGTCAGCAGGGTATTCTGGGATATGGCACTCCTCAAAGGAACACCTTATCCATCAAAGGACTACATAATTAATATTTTTTTTCCAGAAACAGCAAGAAGAAAGTCACCTCCAGACCTTAGTGTAGTATTGCAGACTGGATGCAGGGTGAGGGGGTGTGAATTGGGCACAAGAGGTGTTAGGGTAACTGGGTGAAAGGGGCACATATGCACTACATTCCAGTCCTACCTGACATAGTGGCCACTCTCCATGTTCGCTCTGCAACATGGAGAACACATGTACAATTGCACGCAACATGTACCCTGTCTATACCTATGGAGTTGCACCCAAAAAAACTGTACAGACAAGACAGGATCATCTGTGGCAGAAGCATACATGCCACTCATGAATGCCGCAGGGTGTCCCTCTTATGTAGAAAAGAAAACCCACAGGCACACACGTAACTCCACTCCTGTGGTGGGGTTTTGTGGATTGGCCCTTTACTTACCCAATACTTACACTCTGTGTACTGTTCTTATACATGAAGTACACAGAAACTAGTAAGTAATGCAACATTAGAAATAACACTTTCGACTTCCAGTGACGTAGTAGGTGGGAATGGCCGCTTAACTCTTCGCTCTGGCTCTCCAATGACAAAAAAAAGAGAATCCTGTGCTTTACAGTGGCATCCTGCATTTTTATACGGTGTTACAAGCACAAGAAGTGACCCGTAATGGTCCGCACGAAGAAAAGAGGCTCTTTGATCGCCAAAATTGCTTCAGTAAATTCGCAAGACAGACAGATGGCAGGTCTCAGTCCAGCCCTCTGCTCTCATCTGTGCTCTCAGCGTCTGGGGCCGAGGACTCATGCTCCGATTCCGGTTCAACTAGCATGAGGGCAGAATCGAGGAAAATAATTAAGCTCCTACACAAGATAGACGCAAAGGTCTCAGACATCCAGAGGGACTTTAAAAAATTGGAGTCTAGAACTACCGCAGTGGAACAGCACCTAGAGGGGCTGCAAGCTGAGCATATGGCCTATGGAAGATCGTTAGCATTCCCATACGGCAGGGAGAAAGCTCTAACTGCAAAGGCCGAAGATGCAGAGGTGCACTCCAGGCTCAACAACATAAGGGTGGTCGGCATACCAGAGGGGACTGAGCAGGCTGATATGGTGGCCTTTATGGATTGTTGGTTAAAAATGGAGCTGCAGATAGATAGAAGACACTCAACTGGAGATTGAAAGGGCGCACAGGGCCCTTGCCCCAAAGCCCAAGCAGGGCACCCCCCCCCAGAGCCATTATAATTACATTTCTGAGGTACTCCACTAAGGACAGGGTCCTGCGTTTGGCATGGCCTAAGAGGGATCTGAATTTTGACGGAACAAAGGTATTTGTAGATCAAGATTCCCCCGCCTTGGCCCAGGGCCGGAGAAAAATTGCTTGGTGTGGTGAAACAGCTAAGAGAGAAGGGCATGAGGGCTGAGCTGCGTTACCCTGCAAGATTGTGGATAGAATTGCCTGAAGGTCCCAAAACCTATGATTCCTTACTAATGGCTCACGATTTCCTGGTTTTGAAGGACATTCAGGTCCCAGACATAAAAGAAGAGATCGCGGAGAAGGAGATTGAGCAGCTTCTCTGGGCAGTGGCTCCAGGCTCGAGGAATATTAATCGGCCCCACTTCAGAGCGGACTCAGTTTTGCCCCTACATGCTGATCTATCTAAATGGATTACCAAGGGGAAGCATCCCGAAAAGATTACTTGAACTTTAGTAACTGAATGCTTATTGTTTTTCTCTTTTTTTCCCAGGGGATCGATTGTTAAACCTGCACTCATTTTGATTATTAGTACCCTGAAGTGTTACAATTGCCATTCAAACAAAGCACCTTTAGAGTTTAGAAATAAGGCGGTTAAGATGATTACCTTGTTGCTTTTTGTTTTTTCCCCAGCGGTTGCCCTGGTTCTGGGTGGTGTGGAGTTGGGGGTCCCTCTCCTCCTTCTGATGGGAGGTTGGTCGTGCGCCCACGGAGGGTTGAGGCGTTCCCTTTGTTTTGGATTCCATGGCAGGTGGGACTCTTTTTCAGGGTGGCACCTTCCTGGAGTCCGGTCCTGGTTCTGGTCCCTCTGACCTCATGGGGCTTTTTCTGTTCCTTCTCCTTTCCCCTCTTCGCGAGGGATGCTGACCTAATGTGGAGTTTTGCAGAGGAGGGGGCTATCTCAATGGCCATAATCCAAACACCCACAAGAAGGGCAGCTCATATAACTTAAAGTAAGACAAATATATTGACTCTAGTGGGTTGTGGGCATTTTGATCACCCATCACCCCGATATGAATAGTAACAGATGGTCCTACTCATTACTAGCTTTGGGGGCGCAAAAGAAGGGGGAAAAAAGGGAAGATTCTGCTTCTTGATTTTTCTTTCTTGTTCTCCCTTCATAGAATGAGTGGAGAGAGGGTTATTCCCTCGCGATTTAGATAGTTGCACTAGACTACTAGTTGGTGTGAAGTTTACGAGGCCTGCCTGGTTATATGTCGCGTTAGGCCCCCGCTAGATGGTCAGTGCTATTAAGGGGGAATGAGTACATAATTTATTATTTTCATTTTTGTCTTTCCAGGGCGAGGCCTCACAGGGTCCTTTCTGGCCAAGGACGACATAATCCACTCAAGTGCCCTTTCTTTTTACTCGAATGTGAATACAAATTGGTGTGCCCCTCCCTCCATCCACGTGATGGTTTGCCTGCTTCCTTTTGTGCTATTTTAGAATGAGGCTAATCAATTATCAACCTTCTCTTTTTTTTTTTCCTCTTCTTGCAGTCTGAGCTGCGCTGGATTCACCATCAAGGACATTTTCAGTTAATGGGTGAACGTTGGAGACCCGAAGGGTTCTTTTTCCCAGCCCTTCCCAGAAGCTTTTCCTTAAGGAAACCAACAGAGGGCACAGGCTGGTGACTCTCCAAGTTTCTGGGGAGCCTCCAGCCCTTTCACTCCTAGTGGAGTGTTGTTCCCTCTAGGGGGTGTAGTTCTTTTCTCCCCCTACTTCACATCGAAGCACCTGCCGAGCTGAGTATCGTCAGCACGGATGGACGCTTTGGCTTTTAAGCCATGTATGAGCAATGACTCTTTGTCGTTGCGCTCCCTTTGTGGAGGCAGGTCCAGCGATCTTAGTGCAGGGCTTGCAACTTTTTCTGACTTATTGTGTTTTACGGTTGTTGTATTACTTGTTGCTTTGTTTTTTCTCTATCCTTTCTTCCTTTTCTGCCTTTACTTGCTTTTGGGAGAGTGCCTTTTTGTACAACAAGGTGTTATGATTGTACAATTGGATACAGGGTGTATAATTATTCTCGGAGTTCTCTTGGATATATAACATAGCTGACTTGACAATTTGTTCACTTAATGTAAAGGAATTAACAATGTTGTTAAACGTGCGAAGGTATTTGCTGAATTTAAAAGGGAAAAGTGTGACATTGCCTGTTTACAGGAGACTAGGTTGACCCTGGGAGAGCACATGAATTTGCGCGGGAATTGGGTGAATATGGTATGCTCTGACGAGCACCCACAATCTAAAAAGGGGGGAGTAGCTATCCTATTTTGTAGGGGCCTTCCCTTTCAGATTCAGTCTGTAATTAAATCAGGCTCTGGACACCAACTGATGGTTTCCGGCATTTACAAGTGTCGGACAATACATTTGGTTGGAATTTATGCCCCCACCCCACCTTCTGGAGAGTTTTTTTGCACCCTTTTTAACTCGGTAGCTAGATTACCTTCTGGACAAGTTATTCTAATGGGGGATTGGAACTGTGTTGAGGATGTCAGTATGGATAGAAGCTCTACCAAAATTCCAGGATCAAGGACCTGCTCCTGGTTACTTCGTAACTTGCTTGTAGAAGCTGGACTAATAGATCCATGGAGGCAGTTTATTCCCTCGGTGACAAATGTCACCCTTTTTCCTCCGGCTTCCAATATGTATTCCAGATTGGACAGATTTTACACCCAGAGAAACGCTTTGCATTCATTTAGGGACATTTCCATCCTCCCGATCACAATCTCTGACCATGCTATGGTCAAGGCACAACTCCGTTGGGACACAGTGGAGGGGGGCAAACTCTGGAGATTTGATCCGGGACTACTCAATGATAAACAGTACAAAGAATCTACCAAAAGGGTTATTCAGTGTTATCTAAAAGAAAATACAGAGGCGCTTTCCAGGCCCAAGTACTTGTGGGATGCCTTAAAGGCGGTGGTGAGAGGGCACCCGATAGCATTTTCCTCCCATAAGCATAAACTGCACCAGGCTTGTATGCAGGAGGCTCTTGCATCTATTGCTGACCTGGAAGCATCACACAAACATACGGGGTCTAATCATACACTCAAAAAGTTGAGGGAGGACAGGGATTCCTAGAAATCCTTATTACACCGACGGGTAGAGAACTCCCTTAGATATGCCGGGCAGCGTTATTATGAGAGGGAAGAGAGGGCAGTCAAATTGCTTGCCCTAAGGCTCCGCAAGCAAGCAGCTGATAGGTATGTGGTTAAGGTTAGTTCAGACCCACCTAATCTCCTTATAAGATTCTTCCTGGTGAAATTGCACAAGACTTTCGAATTTATGAACAACTCTATCTGAAGGAAGAAACACAAGAGCATGGCGAGAAAATTTCGAATTTTCTACAAGGTCTGGAGCTCCCTGCCTTGTCTTGTATTCAGAGGGACTCCTTGGAGGCTCCCTTCACTGAAGGAGAGGTGGGGGAAGCTATCAAGGCTCTCAGCTGTGGCAAGGCTCCCGGCCCTGATGGGTTCACCTCGGAATTTTATAAAGGGTTCCAGGAGGTGTTAACCCCGCTACTCACTAGAGTCTGCAATGTGGCACAGGAGCCCGGGGCCTTGCCAGATACATGGGGAGAGGCCCTTATTTCGGTATTGCCCAAACCAGGGAAGGATCACACCTCATGCGCTGGGAACCGACCTATTTCGCTGCTCAACCAAGATGCAAAAATCTTCACTAAGATCATCAGCGAATGTTTACAGAAAGTGGCCCCTGTCTTAGTTCACCTGGATCAAACTGGGTCTATACCCGGGAGGCACATCCAAGACAACATTAGATTACTGTTAAGTGTTATTTCCACGGCCCAGCTCCCTATAGACTCCCCACTTTCAGCAATACTATCTTTAGATGCTGAGAAAGCGTTCAGTCATCTAAATTGGCAATATTTGGACTTGGTTCTGGGGGGCTTTGGGTTCAGTGAGAAATTTTGGACTTGGATATTTAATTTATACTCTAAACCTAGAGAAAAGGTCTGGGTGAACGGGATGATTTCTTCTCAATTTGGGATTGAGCGAGGCACCAGGCAGGGCTGCCCTCTCTCCCCTCTCTTATTTGCCCTTAGTTTGGAACCCCTGGCAGCATATATTCAGCAAACTGCTATTTTTCAAGGTCTCTGGGTTAGGGGGGTGGAGGTCAAGATCTCATTATATGAGGACGACACCTTGTTATATATATCAGATCCAGTAAATGCGGTTCCCAGGATTTTCTGCTTTCTCTCTGAATTCGGAGCTCTTTCCGGTTATAAGGTTAACCCAGACAAATCTGAGCTATTCCCTCTGGGGGTTTCCTGGATCAGCCCTTACCAAAGATGCAGCAAATTAAGTGGTGTAGGTCAGGGGTCAGATATTTAGGGATATGGGTCCCTAGGGATTTTAAGGCCTTATATTCTACAAATCATTTAAAGGTACTTCAGGAGATTCAGGAGGACTGCAACAGATGGAGGGAGCTCCCCCTTTCCATCTCAGGCAGGGGTGAATCCATCCACATGAATATTCTCTCTCGCCTGTTGTTTATAATGGGTGCCATTCTTTTCAGACCCCTGAGGAATTTTTGGCGAGATCTGAACACTACCCTCTCTAAATTTCTTTGGTCTGGGAGGAGGCCCCGTGTTAGATGGAAGACCATGTTGGCCCCCAAAGATAGTGGGGGCTTTGGGATACCTGATGCCCAGAAATATTTTGGGGCATCTCAGCTGCAACCGTTGGTGACTATGGTTCAGGAGTCCCCACTGAAGTGGGTTCAGATTGAGGTGGCTGATTCTCCTCTGGGAAACGTTTCAGATCTTATTTTCTTGGATATTCCTAGGCTACGCCAGCTTGATTTTAGGACTCCTTTCACTAGGGTGATTTCCCAGATTTGGAGGGACATGAACTCAAAACTAGGTATTTCCTTAAAGCTTAACCAATACACAACTATACTGAGCTGCTTAGATTTTGGCCCACTCAGGTGGGATATGGGTTTTCATTGGTGGGCGAGAGCTGGTCTGATTAATCTGGGCCAGCTTTTCGATCAGGATCTAGTAAAACCATTCCAGCAGTTAAAGGCCGAATTCAATCTCCAACATACGGACTTTTTCCGTTACCTCCAGTTAAGACACTATGTCCACTTAAATGAAAAGGAGCTTGAGTTGAGTACGGAACCTTTAAATAACCCAGTGCAATTTACCTTATCCTCCCTGATAAGGTCTCCGAATCAAAAAAAAAATGATCTCCAAATTAGTACAGGGGATGAATTTTGCAGAGGGCTACTCCTAATTCAGGTTAAGGACATGTGGCATAGAGACCTAGGTGCGGCCCTGTCAGAATCTGACTGGACTTCCATTTGGAAGGCTATTCAAAACACCACATCTTCCTCTTTGGCAAGAATTTCAGAGGAAGTTAAGCTTAGATTTTTAGAGTTCCTGTGGTGACAAAACATTATGGGTTACATCATCCGACCTTTGCTGGAGAAACTGTCAGTTAGTTGGTACATATTTCCATATATTCTGGGAATGCAAAGTTATACAGGAGTACTGGAGGGAAGTAAATATATCTTTGAAAGGATTTTGAGCTAGTACTGCCAGAGTCCCTCAGTATTGGTTATTGGGATTGCCTCCTCTTCTGGCTTCCAGATCCTCCGTTATCTGTTCGAATTCTTGGTGGCAGCAGCCCTTAAGGTTATTAATTTGTTATAGCTTACTCCAGATAAGCCCACTATCTCTACTTGGTATGATATCTGCACCAGGATCCTAGACATGGAATATCTGACGGCCAAGTTGAGGCTATCTTTAGATAAATTTAAAGGGAGATGGCTACCATTCTTGCATTTCATGGCCTCCCGGGAGGGGAAACCTGTATTAGAATTGCTTGCCAGATATGTCTGAGAAGACTCTCCAGGTTCAGTCTGGATGTTCTGACTGAGATATGAGGATAGGAGGTCTCCTCACTTCTGTGTTTTAGACTTGTTTTATTATAAACTTCTGGTTATGTCCTATTCATCAGGTACTTTTTATATAAGTGTACCATTAGGGGGATTGTGTAAGACTGGGCCTTTAGTAATAACCAAGGTAACCTCAATCTTTGTTAGAGGCAATAAGTTATTGGCAGCAATTATAATGTTAAACTGTTTCTCTCCCTTCTTTTTTTCTTCTTTTCCTAATTTTCAAGGCACTCTCTCATCTGTTAATCTTATCTCTCCCTTTCCTTTCTCTCCTGCTTTTCTTCTCTGTTTCTTTTCCTCTTCTCTCCTTTGCCTTTGGTTTTAATACTGTGTAAGTGAGTAGAAATGGACTGTCTATTTGTCTGTTAATATATATATTTCTATGGAAAAAAGTTCTCCAATAAATTCTAATTTCAAAAAAAAAAAGAAATAACACTTTCATAAATATATTTGGACAGAGACCTGTGGGGGAGACAGGGGTGGAATAAGTGAGTCACATGGGAAGGGCACCTAGTGACAGCAAATCATTAGAAAATGGGCTTTTTATTTGGAGGCATCTGATTGGTTCATACCCATTCCACAGGGGTACATTAACTTTCAATAGATGTCCACCAAACAAAAAGTCCAAGCCCAACTGGCCATACACCCTCTCAGATATCCTGGTGCCCACCCTGCTTGCTCATTAGTTGTAAGCACCCCCAAGCAATTTCAAATTGCTACCATTGTGTTTAGTTGACTTACTGAGTGAGCAGACCCCACTCCCCTCATCACGTACAAGGAGAGTAGGCACTCAACTACTTTTGCAAAATGTATGAAAACAACCTTCCATGCCTTGTTTTCAAATCTAATCAGACAAGACAAAAAAGTAACCTTTTTTCCCCACTCAGTTACCGAACGATCAGGCATGACAGCTCCTTGGCACAGTCCTTCACTACTGCACTATGCTGTGCCCTCATTCTGTCCAACTCATAAATAAAAGGAAAAAAATATCACCACATCACAAAGATCCCCTTTCCTAATATACCTGACAACAGTACCTCTGGATTCTTGTCCCCTTAGATTTCTTTCATTTTACAGCTCCTCTGGTTCAGTGAATCTGCACAAACTCATTCACTGGACAAACCAGATGCTCTCTTCACACCCGGTCCTCATGGAAGGCAGTGAAGACAGGAAACTCGTGATAACAAACAAAAGCACAGAAATAACATAGTCCAGTAGTTACAGTACACACCAGGGACTGGGGAGTTAAAATAAAATACAGGCTGAACAGCTGACGGGCTCCTGAATATGCTCACCTCCCAAACTGCTTTTCTTCTCCCTATTGCGATACATGTCAAACCAGCGTAAAAAGTAACAAACAGCAGGCTAAAACCAGTATACCCTTGCAAATGCAAAATGGAAATAAAACAAAACTATTATATGACGATGGGGGTGGGAGGGTTCAACTGAAAACAAAAAAAAGAGTACGCTGTGGGGTGCTAACAGCATACAGCCAGCTTACTAACCATTGGGGTCTGCACTAGGACAAAAGGCCATAGTTATAAGGAAGGCAGAGGAACTATTTAATTACAAAACTTATTTAAAATTAATTAATTATTACCAATTTTATCAAACTGTTTTTTTTTTTACAGAGCCCATTTTCTAAGCACAACAATACCTTCCAGGGTGGATGGTATTGGGAAACACCGGACCTTAGAGGGGCTATAAGGCCCTCTGTCTGCAGCGTCAGGCCTCATTACACCTCTGGGCAGTCTGGTATTTCCCAATACCACCCACCCTGTCAGGTATTATTGCTTACTTAATGGACCCAAGACTGGAATTGGACAGGCATTTGCTATCAGAATCAGGAAGGTGCCCCACTGCCTTTGGGGTTTCTAACACAAGAACTGGGCAACCAGTTCAGAAAAAAACAACAACAACAAAACAAGACTTTATTTTCATTAGAGAAGCACAATACACTAGTCATTGGTATTGAATGTAGCACCCCTATAATTAGGGTTGATTCAGCAGTTCAATGTTAAATCCATTTTTTTGTGCCTTGATAACTTTGCCATCATTTCATGAATTAGCACACAAATTGGTATGTGCTGTCAGGCTATCAGAGTCTCATGATGTAAAAAGTTTTGTGATAGCACGTTGTACGGTTTTTGAGATACAGAGGGTCAGAAAAGTGAAAACACCCTTTTTCCCCTACACTTAACATTGTGTATTTTGCTCTGACCTACAGCCTAGATGGTATGGAATTTCTTTATTAATTTTCAGGGATGCTGGGGCTAGCCAAGGGTGTGCCTTTGGATGGTTTGCTGAAAACAAAGTATACAGTTTTGAATTATAATGAGTTTTTGGGTAATGTCAGTTTGACAAAAACAAAACAAAACAAAAACAATTTGATTGATATAAAAAGTTTGTAAGTGTTAACAGGTCATGATTTACTGTCCATGTCCAGAGGAATATTAACCACAAAACATAAAAAAGCCACATCATGACTGGTTATTTGCTTGATTTATTTTCTGTTGGAGAAAAACACTGATAGCTGCCATGTTCTTTTACTGATTAAACTTTCCAGCATTAAAAGTACAAACAAATTATGCATTTTTTCTAAAACAAACACATTAACTCAGCTAAACAGAACCGTAAGTTAGATTCTGGTGTTGGTTTTTGCTTCTTTTTTTTTAATTTGCCATAAATACCTTTTCTGGGCACCCAAAATCCAGGGTGCCCAGCTTATGAGGAGCCATTCCCCTGTGTTCTCTGTATGAAAACAGCATGACTTTTTGACTTCTGCAGCCACAGCTGGAACTTGTGTTAATGGCTGCAGTGAGAGCAGTGAGCTGCCATGACCAGGAAAGGGGAAGGAAAAGGCAAGTGAAACATTCCTTGCCAGTGGTTCATCTTGCTTTGTAAAGGCACCCATTACGTTGGTTGGCTTACCCCTTTCTGTGTTGGTCCCACAATCCACATTTCCTCTAGCAGACAGAAAGGTTTTGCATTTGTTATAGCCCACTCCAAGAACCCTTGCAGATCTCAATGGAGCTGTGTGCCAATCACTTGGAAAGAATGACTGAGTCACAGGAGCATGGAAAGTAAGGATGGCTTGGGAAATGACTAACTGGCTGTTTTTTTTTTGATAGGCCAAGGAATATATCAAGATATTGGGTTCATCCAGACTTAGCACAATGTGGTGTGCACCTTGTATCAGACTCTAGTGCTGGGATAAGGGTTGAGTTATGTGCAAGACATTGGAATTCCCTCCCAGCATCCAGGGGCGCCCCATGAATAATCCACTGTTGAACAAAAGCACTGGCCAAGCCAGTTGACCCTGGGAACTAGACAGGGCCATGGTCAATGGCAGTGCTCTCTACTTTTCCCCAGCACTACCAGGCCAAGCACAGCAGCTTGAGAGAAGAGAGGATCTGCACAGACACTTAAAACAACACCAAAGGTCACATTAATTAAAGTTCCTAGACAAAACACAATGTGAAAAGGGGCAGCACAAATTTGGCTGGGGAATACACACACACGCACACACACACACACACACTAGTGGCAGTGCTGTGCACTCTTCATCTAATTTGTAATGAACTTGTGCTCCTTGCAGATCCCAACACAATAATGAATATTTTAACTGCATTGTAGCAAAACAACTTTTTACATTTATTTGCAATATTGAAATATTTACGATATTGAGTACTGGTTGACCCCTGCCCTTATCCATTTACTATAATACAGTAATTCAAAATGGAGAAAAAACTGCAGTGAAAAGATAATACATGTTTTTTTCTGTTAACTGTGTAATTTCGGTTGACCATTCCACCAGTAGCAAAAACAGATAGTACCATACCAGCTGTTTTATTTATACACAGACTGTATTTGTCTCAGTATGAAATGGTACTAGTTATAAAATAAGATGAATGCTTTTTTCAGCTATCCATTTATTTAAAAACTGTACGCTCCAAAAAGTGGTGAATGTCCTGTGACATGCTTTCAATACATTTGGTACTCAAACTGAAAACCAAAAAAGAAAAATAAAAGAAAAAAAAAGAAATTCCCATTACAGTAATTTAATATGATACCAGACACAAATTCCACAGTATTTTGCATAGACACTTTACATCTTCCACTGAAGGAGTTTAGTAATTAAAAGTCTGAATTGTTTTCACCATTTCTGCTTTCAATCCTAATTTAATCTTTACAATTCTCTGTGTAACTATCAAGTGCCAACATGCTGTGTGAATATCCTGTACAAAAACTCAGCTGGCAGCCATGATTAAATATAAAATCATACAACAGTGTTCTCATTAACTACAACAAACAGCGCGATATGTTGACAGGCTCTGGGGCTATAGCTCTTACCTATATATTACATGTATCAAAAGTCTACGAAAAGGATAGATTCTTACATATGTTAGACCACCATCAAGCATGCATGAATTATTCTTTATTGCTAACGTGTTTTGGGGTAGTCATGTTGGTATTTCAAAGATCATCTGTAAAGTAACATAGACAGAAAAAGCAACATCGGATATGCAGGAAAAAGTACTGCACATTTCAAGTATGGTTGATTTTTATGTGAGTGGTTTGTAACTGTAGCTGAACAGAATTGTTGGAACATTTGGGCATCCTGTTATAATTTATTCAGATGTTAGACTGCATAAACAGAATGACAACCAGAGGCGATAGAAAGGACACAGATCTTCTGAAGTTTTAAATAAGAGACTGTAGGCCACAACACCCATGGCAATCCTTGGTACTATCTCATTATCTTGGAGGCACAATGGTGATTACTAGGACATACCCACCATACAGAAGGGGGAGGAGTGACTGATACATAAAATATACTGAAAGTTCAATATAGCTTGCATGAAATTTTAGGTCATGATAAAAATAGATGTATTCTGGCAGCACACAAATAATATCTAAGGGTGTGCAAAACATCAAACTACACTTTGCATGAGACTGGTATGTCTACAACTTCTTACTATTCTGACTAAGCATCAACTTTGCAAGATTGGTGTGCTCTCCTTGCAACTCGCTTGTTCCTGGCCTGGTTCCTATCCTAAGCCCCTGTGATTACCTTTTCAGCTGCTGCTAAGACGAGCTGAGCTGTTACCCAGTCAATGTGTGTACTGATCATAAAAAACAAATCACAGTAAATAAATATTTAGAGATGTGTAGAGAAGTTCAAAATGATGGCACTTTAATTTATGAAAAAATTAGACATGTATTCCATCAGCACATGAACGTCAACTACATGACAGCAAACTGGTAACAGTGTTTGTCAGCAAAGTGTACTCGGCTTGTACATGTCAGCTACAAAGGGCTATAAGCACATGAAACTCAGATGACTGAATGCAAACACTATACAGGATAATTACATATTCATGAAATACCTCAAAGCAGATGTCTAGTAACTTGACAACATTTAAAATATTGAAACATAAAGTGAAACATTGATCCACTACTACCACATTTCTGCAACTGGCTGACCATTGGGCACATCACAGCTGATCCCAGACGTGTGCAAGTGCACAAGAATTGAAAGATGGAGATCACACATAAAACACACACACACACACACACACACACACACACTTATTTTAGGGTAAAACTTTTTAATGTTCCCTCCCACAAAGTGAAGATTTGATGTTCTTCGTGGGAGGGAACATTAAAAAGTTTTACCCTAAAATAAGTGTGTGTGTGTGTGTGTGTGTGTTTTATGTGTGATCTCCATCTTTCAATTCTTGTGCACTTGTGCACGTCTGGGATCAGCAGTGATGTGCCCAATGGTCAGCCAGTTGCAGAAACGTGGTAGTAGTGGATCAATGTTTCATGTTATGTTTCAATATTTCAAATGTTGTCAAGTTACTAGACATCTGCTTTGAGGTATTTCATGAAAGAACTCCTAAAACTCAAGGTGGACAAAGCAATGGCGCCTGACGGGATTCACCCTAGAATCCTAAAAGAGCTAAGGGAGGACCTCGTGACACCACTAACCACACTTTTTAACAAATCATGGGAAGATGGGGTGGTACCTGAGAACTGGAGGAGGGCAGATGTGATTCCCCTTCACAAAAGTGGGAGCAAGGCAGAAGCAGGAAACTACAGACCTGTAAGTTTGACCTCAGTGGTGGGGAAAATGATGGAATCACTCCTGAAAGAAAGAATTGTTGAGTACCTAGAGGCCAGCGGGGCACAGGACCCAAAGCAGCATGGATTTACAGCAGGAAGGTCATGTCAGACAAATCTAATCGATTTCTTTGACTGGGTGACCAAAGTAATAGACCAGGAGGGCTGTGGAATATGGCCTACCTAGACTTTAGCAAGGCATTTGACACAGTCCCACACAAAGATTAATAATCAAGTTAGCCAGCCTGGGAGTGGGTCCCAGGGTGGTAGCCTGGGTAGCAAACTGGCTGCACAACAGGACACTGAAGGTAATAGTGAATGGAACACATTCTGAAGAAAGGGGGTTACTAGTGGAGTACCTCAGGGCTCAGTATTGGTCCAGTCCTCTTTAACGCCTTTATAGGTGACATTGCAGAGGGTCTGAAAGGAAAGGTATGCCCTTTGCAGATGACACAAAGATCTGTAACAGAGTTGATACACGGGGGTTGAAAGGATGAGAAGGGACTTGGCAAGGTTGGAGGAATGGTCAGACATATGGCAACTTAGATTCAATGCAAAGAAGTGCAAAGTAATGCACCTGGGAAATAAAATCCAGGAGAAGAGTACACAATAGCAGGGGAGGTACTAACAACAACAATAATGGAAAGGGATCTGGGTGTAGTCATATCAGATGACCTAAAGGTGGGTAACCAATGTGAGAAGTCAGTAAGGAGAGCCAGGGGGATACTGGGATGCATAGGGAGGGGCATCACAAGTAGAAAAAGGGAAGTGGTTATCCCTTTATACAGACAGTTGGTGAGACCCCATCTGGAGTACTGCGTGCAGTTTTGGAGACCTCATCTACACAAGGACATAGACAGGATGGAAGCAGTCCAGAGGAGGGCAACTAAAATGGTGCAGGGTCTACATCAGAAACCATATGAAGAGAGACTGAGAGAGCTTAATATGTATACCCTTGATGAAAGGAGGGACAGGGGGACATGATAGAAACTTTTAAGTACCTCAAGAGAATCAACAAAGTCCAGGGGTAGCATCTTTCAGAACAAGAGATGTGTAAGAACAAGGGGGCACAACTTAAAGTTAAAGGGGGGACGGCTCAGGGGTAATGTGAGGAAATTATTTTTCACGGAGAGAGTGGTGGACGCATGGAACCGCCTTCCTGGAGAGGTTGTGGGGTCTAAATCAGTGGGGTAATTCAAACAGGCATGGGACAGACATAAGGCAATTATAGTGGGGGGGTTGCAGGAAGTAGGCTGTTGGTTAACTAAAATCTGCAGCTTATCCAATAGGTAGGGAAATGGGCAGACTGGGTGGGTCAAGTGGTCCTTATCTGCAATCAAAGTCTATGTTTCTATGTTTCTATACTTCAGATGTAAATTTGTTTAACACGTGTAAACAAATCCTTTTGAGGAACATACAATACAGGATGGCAAAAAAGGAAAAAATAGAAAAAAACACCTTCTTCTCACCACTCAAGAACTATTAATGTTGATTGCCTACTTTGAAAAAATCAAATAGTATATCCTAAATATATACAAAAATTTATGGGACCTGCAGGAAGAAAAATTTTTTAGCTAGAAGAAGAATGTCACCTAGTATTTGTATTATATGACTCCGTGACCCCCTATGTGTTAACCTACTGTGTACTTTAAAAATATAGAGGAATCATGTTTCAATAGCTATGTGCAGCAAATACTTCCTTAACCTTACAGCTCTGAACACAGCACAGTGCACGTGTGTGTGTGTGTGTGTGTGTGTGTGTGTGTGTGTGTGTTTTCATAGAAATTGTAAAAGAATGATACAAGTGTTACAAAAAGAAAAAAATATATAGCCTAGTCATGAACGCATGAAAATGAACTCAAATGCCTATTCTTTAGATGTTGTATGAGTTACAGCAGATTGTAGACTTTTTATATGCCAAGGGCGACTCATGGATTTCTTGGCAACCAAACATTAGTGCATTTCTTTTGAGCTGGTATCAGATGAGTTACAGTATCTGCTGTATCTTGTAAAACACCTAAAGAGTAGCCATTTAATTTAATGTTCATGCTTTCATGACTTGGATGTTTTTTTTTTTTAAATTAAACTCTAAATGCCGGACATGCTAAAAACAAAATTACCAAGTAACACATGAATATGATACTTTCAAGCCACATCTTCTGCCAACCTCTGTCCTCAGATTAAAGAACAAACATACACTGTGTTTCTTGAAGCCTTGTATACTGATGTTATGTCTAGGCAGATGTTTGAATTTTATCTGCTGATTTTCTTGTTAAGGCTGTGTAGTATGCTGTGCTAAAAATACAAAAGTCACTAATTAGCACCCCCAGCCGCCCTAGTGCTATGGACATCGGGGGACTTACTAAGCCACCTTCAAAATTCATAGATGCCCAAATCAAGGGCATAGCAGATAGTTTTCCACCCTACCTGCAGGATATAATAGTCATTTTAAATGTCCTGAGAGATTTGCATATGGAACCTGACTCCCTTTCTGTGACAATGGATGTGTGGTCCCTATACAGAAATATCCCTCATATGGAGGAACTCCACACCCTCTCTAACAGTTTAGGAGCTGGTCCTATATTCGAATAATCTGGTGCAATTTCTTTTCTTTCACTGAATTTCTACTCATCTGCAATTCCTTCTCCTTCATGGGAAAATATTTTCTACAAACTAACGTGTGTGGCCATAAACCGTGGTGTTAGCTACAGTTTAAACTACAGCAACATATTTTGTGGAACTGGTAATGGGAAATTATTCTAAACCATGGGAAAAAATATTCCAAAACTGATTTGTATTGCTGATACATTGATAACCTGTTTGTTCTTTGGTGTTGGACTGTAAAAGAGATGATGCTCTTCAAATTCTATTTGGAGGAAAGCAATAAATATTTGCGGTTTATGTTAAAATACCATAGTCACCAAACATAATTTTTTTATGTGAAAATTTATAAAAATGGCGATTGTGGTGTTGAAACTGATATATTCTGTAAAACTATGGATCTCAACTTTTTATTAACAGTAGTTGCCGCTCAAGACATATAGTGGAAAACATACCTTTAGTTAATTTCATTCTGTAAAATGTAACTGTAGCCTTGAAAAGGACTACCAGGTTGGAGCATCAGAACTGGACTAATTTTTTAGCAATAGGAGGCACTCATAGGACACTGGCTGTAAGGCTAGACTGAGAGCAAAACAAAGGGGGAGATACCATGGGCTCAGTTCTCAAAAGGCCCTTAGATTGATGCAAGCTGAGGCAAAAGGCAGTTTGCGTCAAAGCCCAGTGTGTCAGGGACTCTGCCCCTGATTCTCTATCTGGCAGGGTCCCGGTGGCAGAGTCCCATGGCTTGCAACAACTGTGGCAGGGTGCCAGATGGAGCAACAGTTGGGTTTGCTGCAAGCTGCGTGTGTGGCCATGCACCACTCTAGTTCCTGTTGGGCTAACGCCCCACATGCCTGTATATGCAAAAGTATAATAACCTCTACTTGGTGGTCTAGCAGCCCCTCCAATGACATGCCTGTATATGTAAAAGTGTAATAAAATCTCTACCTGGTGGTCTAGTGGATCCCTCCCTGATCCCCAATGTCCCCAAATACAATTATTATACAAATCTCCTAGTGGTCTAGTGGACCCCTCCCAATCCCTGATGTTCACCCAGTTTTTATTTAATTATTTATGTCTTTGATTACTGGGTAAGTGCACTGATCCAAAGGACCGCTTTCAGGCACAACCCGGGTCAATAGAGATGGCACCATGAATACACAGAAAAACAATTTACAATGAATCAGAAGGGCAGGCATCAAACACACAGTAGAAATACAGAAAATTAGGCTATGTACAAAATGCTTACAGGAAGGGACAGATTGCAGTTTGGTAGGTCAAATAACCATTCAAAATGAGGTAGCAGATACTATGGGTAGACACAAAAAAATAAGTGCTGTACTGAGATGAATAAGGAGGTGGAGCAGAGATTAATAGAGTGTAGTTACACCAATCCACTGGTGGTCTAGTGGACCCCCCATACCCGATCCCCCCCAAATGCAGTTATTATACAAATCCCCTGGTGATCTAGTGGACCCCCTCCCCAATCCCACTAATATGAAGTGACAGTCCTAAACCCCTGGTGATGTAGTGCCTCCCATCTCCCCCAAGCCAAGCTCACCAGTTATGAAGTATCACAATATCATTGACAGTCTAGTGGAACCCAACTCCCCACCCCGGCTGGGATTGCCCCACCACCCCGGTCCCCCATCCCCAACTGGAGCCAGTGACCAGCACAGCCCATCACTCACCACTATAGCTAGATGCCGACTGAGCTCTCAATAAGCAAATGTACTGTATTACAGCATTCATTAAGAGCTCAGTCAGTAATCATGGCTTGGGGGAGGTGCTACACCAGGGATTTAGGACTGTCACTTTGTATTTGGGACATTGGGGATTGGGGAGGGGTTCCACCAGACCACCATGGGATTTTTATAATAACTGTATTTGGGGGACACAAGGGATTGGGGAGGGAGGTCCACTAGACCACCAGGAATTGGTATTTTATTCATTACCACTATGGGCAACATTGGGGCAGGGAAGGGGGGGATCGAGGCACATTGCTGCAAACAGGTCAAGTCTCCCAGAGGAGAATTTTCTATGTACCCTTAGACCATCCCTGGCTGGTCAAAGGGTACTTAGAATTTCTCCCTCTGAGAGAGTTCTGAGAATCTAGTTTTCAGGGATGTGGCAACTCGCGTCTGCCACATACTCCCTAGCACCATGTGGCAGCCCATTCTTGGATGCATGTGTGGTGCAAGCCCTGTTTGGGGCAGGCAAACTGCAGTTGATGTAGGCTACCATTGAGAATGACTCTCTGTGCATTGTTTGGCGCAAGGGGTATTTTGTGCCATTCTTTGTGGTGCAAGCACCTTGCACTGTGCTGGGGGTTTGAGAATCGTGCCCCATGTATCTCAGATAAACTGCAATCACAAAACAGATAGCAATGAATACTTAGATGTCATCACAATGTACAATATCTAGCTGGATAAGAACAGAAAATCACAAAAAAAACAACTGCCACATCTTACAATCACACCCTTCCTGTATAAATACACTGCCTAACCACTGCACATGATTTACAGACATGTGACATGTTCCAGATATAGGGAACTGTGTGGGAAATATTCATCAATGTGCAGCTAAATCGTCCAGTTGGTTGCCCACCTCCTTCACTCCAGGTTGCCACAAATGTTGCAAATGCCGCTTTTGCAAAGTTATTTGGAGAACTACAGCAGTTACTTCAAACATCCTGCCACAAACAGAATTAAATATAAAATATACTGTTAGAAAATCTATCGACTGTAGCACAACTTCAGTTGTTTATATGGCAACCTGCAAATGATGGTGATTTTATGTAGGCACGGCCCTGAGTTAGTTTAAAATCAGAGTGGGAGAACACCTCAGGGACTTACAGGTAAGGTCTGTAGTGTGTTGCTTTGTGCAAGGAGGCCGATTGGCAGATTCAGTCACTGGTGACGCACCAAGCAATTAAAAGAAGAAAAGAACAGTAACAGATTCACTTGACTGAACATGTAGAAGCATTTCATCAGCGGTGTCAGGATGATGTTGTTTACTGTAACTTTTGATTTTGATGAATTTTAGTACCTGGGCTATAAGTAAAATGCACCCTTTTCCTCCCAAGGATAACCATAAAATGATTCTACCTGTACACCTACTGTTTTTACTTTGGAGTGTTCAAGGAGTTTGAATGTTAAGGGAAAAAATGGATAACAACAAGGTAAAGTACTTCAAGTTCAAGTTCAAGTTCAAGTTTATTGCAGGAAAACTCCATTGAGCAAGCTCATTCACAAGGAGGTCCTGTGACATAAACACTTAAAGTACAAACACAGATAGGTAATAACAGTATATACATGAAATACATGTTACATGATGCAGGCTGGATATACATACAAGGGTACCACATAGGGTGACCGCAGGTGGTAAACACTGATATGAGACAGGGAAGCTACTTATAGGTCGCATACTGATAAATGAAACATGATGACTGGTGTGGTTTGATTTAATCAAATCAAATCAAATCAAATATACAGTATTTTGGCAGCTAGAACAAACAACAGTCTACAACTGATATGGGAGGGAGGAGAGATTTGATAGAGTAGCAGTGGAGCGTAAGCAAAGATAAAGCCAGGAGTAGAAGGGGAAGGGAAAGCAGTTAATATGACAAATCAATTATACCTTACCAGTGGATAAATATGGCACACATGGGGAAGGAAGAGACTTAATGACAGTTACAGGTGTCTTTTATTTTGGCTGAACTTAACGATTTGTAGAAGTTTATTGAAACTATGCTAGTTAGTTTCAGTACGGTTTGTAATTGGTTCCAAATGGAGGGAAGGGCATATGCACTAGCACGTTTACCAAAGGAAGTCCGCGTCCTTGGTATGTCAAGCATAATAAAGTCAGATTTTCTTAACGAGTATGCACTATGTGAGATACTAATAAGGGAAGAGAGATAGCTTGGCAATTCCTGCAGGAGCAGTTTAAGAGTCCATAGCCCAGCATGGAGCAGGCGTCTAGTAGTAAGGGATGTCCAACCAACAGCTGCATATAAGTCATAGTGGTGCGAACGGTAAGGGGAGTTGGTAATGAACCGTAACGCACGGTGATAAAGGATGTCCAGTTTACTTAGATTTGCAAGAGTGGTGGAGGAATAGATTACATCGCCATAGTCGGTAGTAGGGAAGAAAAGTGGCCTGTACAAGCTTGTTTCAGTTTCAAGGGGAAAAAGGGCCTATTTCTGTAGAAGAAACCTAACCTTGCTTTTAACCTTCTAGAGACATCTTCGATGTGGTCACTGAAAGATAATTTATTGTCGATCCTGATACCTAGATATTTAAATTTGGTTACAACTCCAGAGGCTCGCTTAGTGTGGTGACAATGAAGTCTTGGGCAAGAGTATTGGGGGCCTGAGACAGCACTGCGGATAATATCATCGCTTTAGTCTTCTTGGCATTGAGCAGAAGCTTTGCCTTTATTAAATTATGCTCAAGTGTTGCTAAGTCCGCTTGAAGCACTCCCTTGACTTCAGATAACGATGAGCCAGAAGTATACAACACAGTATCATCTGCAAAAAAGTGCAGATTGGACATAGATATGTTAGCATCTAAGTCATTGATGCACAGAGAAAACAAGATAGGGCCTAAGATAGATCCTTGGGGGACTCCTCTTGCAACTGGCAAGGCAGCAGAAAAAAAGCCTTCCGCCTTTACTTTTTGGAATCTTCCAGTTAGGTAGCTAGAGAACCACTGGGTGGTATGGTATGTGGCACCCAACTTTGCAAGGCAATTGACTAATAGTTTGTGATCAACAGTATCAAAAGCTTTGCTGAGGTCCAAAAAGACTGCACCAGTTACCTTCTTAGCATCTATAGCATAGATCCAATCATTGGTTACTTTTGCTAGTGCAGCGATTGTGCTATGATTAGCCCGGAAGCCAGATTGAGCTGGGTTAATGAGAGAGAAGGTTTCCAAGTGAGATTTTAACTGAATATAGATCAGTTTTTCGAGAACTTTAGAAAGGATAGGCAATATGGAGATAGGCCTATAGTTGTTTACATCGCATGGGTCACCAGATTTAAATAGAGGGAGGATATGTGCTGATTTCCAGCAGGACGGCACAGCAGCAGATGTAATGGAAGGATTGAAGATGTGGAGAATTGGGGCAGTGAGATGGGCATAGCCTGACCTTAGGAAAAAGGGTTCCAAGCCATCGTCCCCTGCACTTTTTCTGGTGTCTAAGTTAAGAAGAGAATCTTTTACTTCTTTATAAGTTATCTCGCGCAGTTGGAAGGGGCTGGGTCCAGGACTAGATGTGGCGGGAGGGGTATGCTGGCTCACCGCAGTACCAGCATAAGGTGACGAGTCAAAAGCTAATCCAGCTGTGGCAAAGTGGGAGTTAAGTTCCTCCAGGATTAGGGACTTGTTTTCCACAATCTTGCCACTAATATATCTTTGTTGGGACAGAGGGGCCATGGGCACGTCCTTCTATAGCTTTGATAGTCTTTGAAGTACTTAACCCCTGTCAGGAAAAAAAGTGACTCCTTCAGCTCCTCGGAGAAAATTAAAGTGACCTTGAGATACTCAGTAAAGCAGCTGCAAGATTTACAGATCTAACTTGCAAGTCAGACATTTATTAACCTTTCAGCTGTTCAATGTATTCCGAGATAACAGGCTAAATATGGCGCCAGTCGCTGCCATCACTTGCATCAACGTAAGAAAGCTCCATATTTGTTACGATGTACAGCTGTACAAACAACCGCAGCTGGTGATCTTTCATCTTCTGATGCATGCAATCGCTGTGAATGGAGCTGTACTAAACCTGGTATCTCAGAATACAGTAAATAACTGAAAGGTAGGTGAGTTTCTAGACATGTGACTTGGGTCCATATATCTCCCAGTTGCTTTACTGAACGTTCAGTGAATCCCACTGAGTCATACTTTTTTCTGAAAGAGGGTGTGTTCTTTTTCGTTTCTTAATTCCCTTTTCTTCAGTTTTCAAACAGTTCAATGCAAAAAAAAACCTTACTTTTTAACTCGCATGAAGTTACATTTGGCACATGAATGATCTATTGTTGTATTCCACGCATCACCAAGGTGTCTTCTTTTCTAAAACTTTTTAAATAAAATTACTGGGTTCTGGCAGTCTGCCTCCCTGACTCAGTCTCCGAGGTTGCACAGGACAAGCCAAACACCATGTTTACTAATTATATGCTCCCCACCCAGTCTGATGCTCCTTCCACAAACATGTAAACCCACACACTCTTTGAATCCTTTCCACCGCTGCCTGGCTACACCAGTGTGTGTGTGTGTGTGTGTGTGTGTGTGTGTGTGTATGTGCCGTGTGGGTGGGGGGGGCTGATTCCAGCCCTTCACATTTGTGTTTTCTGTTTAATTTCCACCTTGTACACACTGTGAACCTGGACTGAACTCAGCTGACCTCCGACCCCCTTTCCCAGCTCCATGGCTTTACTGAAACCAATACTTTTGTATAGCTTTTGCATCACTTTGTCATTACTTTCCCATCATGTAGTGGTATGCAAAAAAAAAAAAAGTTTATTCATTTACTGTACCAGTTTTAACTTCCTGGCAGGTAACAAACAAATTCTGGTCAGATCCATCATGGCTGCATAATGAAGTTAGTGAGGTTGTGTGGAGCTGTTAAGGAGACATGGAGAAACAACACAATGATTTTTAACTAGTAAGAGTTGTTTTATTTTGTCTTCTAAGGAAGGCAGACACACACTATAAGGAAAAGATATGGTGGTGTAGATTTCAATGGAAGGAACAGTAAGCAATATAGGTTTGACAGGTACAGTAGGTGGCAGTACATGAAATAGTAATGGCTGGCATATGTTCTGTCTTGGGATTATTTACACAGTTTTATAGAGAAACAGGGTTTTCGTCCATGCGGTGATGTAGGCTATATTTAAGTAATGTGTTGATGTCAGGCAGTCAGGTGTAATGATGAACTTTGTTAGGAGAAAAAACGTGATAGTAACTTTCAGAAGGGGTCGCTGTTGATAAGGTTAAGGTAGTTATGCCTGTGATAATGGGAATATCAGGACAGTATGAGGTCTGTACAGGAGTGGAGTACAAATATGCACTGTATCGTAAGTATGTGTTCAGAGCGCAGGCAAATGTGATATTTCAAGTTTTTCAAGTTTTAAGTTTATTGTAGGAAAACTCCCTTGAGCAAGCTCATTCACAAGGAGGTCCTTTGACACAGACAGGTAGTTACAGATTGCATAATCGAAAAAACAGTACAAATTCAAGTACAGAATTTAACATGTTGCATAAAAATGACAATGACATAGAAAATACAAGTACAGAAAAAAAGGTACAAAGTGCTTGTTTAGGAGTATCAAGGCAGCTAATTTCTAGGTAAGTAGAGGAAGCAGTGGGCTAGGGTTAGAGCAGTGAGCTAGGATTTGAAGCAGCTGCATGTATCTTTAATTTTGCTGCAACCAACCTTTATATAGGCTGACAGGGACAGTCGGAAGCTTCAGTATGCCTTGGCTCTGGTTCCAGATAGTTGGGAGTACGCTGATATGGCCTCCACTTGCCAAGTGAGGTGCGCAGTTCTGGTACATCGAGAGAAGGAGGTCATTTTTCCTAAGAGAATAGGCGCTATGGAAATATGGAAAAGGGTTGTGAGACAGTTCAGGAGCTTGTTCAGGAGTAGCTTAAGAGTCCAGATACCAGCATGAAGCGTGCGTCTAGTTGAGAGTGATGTCCGGCCAGCGGCTAGGTACAAATCACAATGGTGGGTTCGGTAGGGTAGGTTTGTCATGAACCGTATGGCGCAGTGGTAGAGGACATCTAGTTTGTTGAGTCCTGAGTCTGCTGCAGAGGAATAGATTAGATCTCCATAGTTGAGTAGTGGCAAGAAAGTGGTCTGAAACAGCCTAATTCTGGTATCCAATAGAAAGAGGGACTTGTTATGGAAGAAGAAGCCTAGCCTAATTTTTAGCCTCTTTGCCAGATTGTCGAGGTGGTCGTGAAAGGAAAGCTTGTTGTCTAGCCACAACCTCCAGTTAAGACACTATGTCCACTTAAATGAAAAGGAGCTTGAGTTGAGTACGGAACCTTTAAATAACCCAGTGCAATTTACCTTATCCTCCCTGATAAGGTCTCCGAATCAAAAAAAAAATGATCTCCAAATTAGTACAGGGGATGAATTTTGCAGAGGGCGACTCCCTAATTCAGGTTAAGGACATGTGGCATAGAGACCTAGGTGCGGCCCTGTCAGAATCTGACTGGACTTCCATTTGGAAGGCTATTCAAAACACCACATCTTCCCTCTTTTGGCAAGAATTTCAGAGGAAGTTAGCTATTAGATTTTTTAGAGTTCCTGTGGTGACAAAACATTATGGGTTACATCACTCCGACCTTTGCTGGAGAAACTGTCAGTTAGTTGGTACATATTTCCATATATTCTGGGAATGCAAAGTTATACAGGAGTACTGGAGGGAAGTAAAATATATCTTTGAAAGGATTTTTGAGCTAGTACTGCCAGAGTCCCCTCAGTATTGGTTATTGGGATTGCCTCCCCCTCTTCTGGCTTCCAGATCCTCCCGTTATCTGTTCGGAATCTTGGTGGCAGCAGCCCTTAAGGCTATTAATTTGTTATGGCTTACTCCAGATAAGCCCACTATCTCTACTTGGTATGATATCTGCACCAGGATCCTAGACATGGAATATCTGACGGCCAAGTTGAGGCTATCTTTAGATAAATTTAAAGGGAGATGGCTACCATTCTTGCATTTCATGGCCTCCCGGGAGGGGAAACCTGTATTAGAATTGCTTGCCAGATATGTCTGAGAAGACTCTCCAGGTTCAGTCTGGATGTTCTGACTGAGATATGAGGATAGGAGGTCTCTCACTTCTGTGTTTTAGACTTGTTTTATTATAAACTTCTGGTTATGTCCTATTCATCAGGTACTTTTTATATAAGTGTACCATTAGGGGATTGTGTAAGACTGGGCCTTTAGTAATAACCAAGGTAACCTCAATCTTTGTTAGAGGCAATAAGTTATTGGCAGCAATTATAATGTTAAACTGTTTCTCTCCTTCTTTTTCTTCTTTTCCTAATTTTCAAGGCACTCTCTCATCTGTTAATCTTATCTCCCTTCCTTTCTCTCCTGCTTTTCTTCTCTGTTTCTTTTCCTCTTCTCTCCTTTGCCTTTGGTTTTAATACTGTGTAAGTGAGTAGAAATGGACTGTCTATTTGTCTGTTAATATATATATTTCTATGGAAAAAGTTCTCCAATAAATTCTAATTTCAAAAAAAAGAAATAACACTTTCATAAATATATTTGGACAGAGACCTGTGGGGAGACAGGGTGGAATAAGTGAGTCACATGGAAGGGCACCTAGTGACAGCAAATCATTAGAAAATGGGCTTTTTATTTGGAGGCATCTGATTGGTTCATACCCATTCCACAGGGTACATTAACTTTCAATAGATGTCCACCAAACAAAAAGTCCAAGCCCAACTGGCCATACACCCTCTCAGATATCCTGGTGCCCACCCTGCTTGCTCATTAGTTGTAGCACCCCAAGCAATTTCAAATTGCTACCATTGTGTTTAGTTGACTTACTGAGTGAGCAGACCCCACTCCCCTCATCACGTACAAGGAGAGTAGGCACTCAACTACTTTTGCAAAATGTATGAAAACAACCTTCCATGCCTTGTTTTCAAATCTAATCAGACAAGACAAAAAAGTAACCTTTTTTCCCCACTCAGTTACCGAACGATCAGGCATGACAGCTCCTTGGCACAGTCCTTCACTACTGCACTATGCTGTGCCCTCATTCTGTCCAACTCATAAATAAAAAGGAAAAAATATCACCACATCACAAAGATCCCCTTTCCTAATATACCTGACAACAGTACCTCTGGATTCTTGTCCCCTTAGATTTCTTTCATTTTACAGCTCCTCTGGTTCAGTGAATCTGCACAAACTCATTCACTGGACAAACCAGATGCTCCTCTTCACACTCCCGGTCCTCATGGAAGGCAGTGAAGACAGGAAACTCGTATAACAAACAAAAGCACAGAAATAACATAGTCCAGTAGTTACAGTACACACCAGGGACTGGGGAGTTAAAAATAAAATACAGGCTGAACAGCTGACGGGCTCCTGAATATGCTCACACTCCCAAACCGCATTTTCTTCTCCCTATTGCGATCGCAACACATCCCGACCCCAGCGTAAAAAAGTAACAAACAGCAGGCTACAAAACCGTATACCCTTGCAAATGCAAAATGGAAATAAAACAAAACTATTATATGACGATGGGGGTGGGAGGGTTCAACTGAAAACAAAAAAAAGAGTACGCTGTGGGGTGCTAACAGCATACAGCCAGCTTACTAACCATTGGGGTCTGCACTAGGACAAAAGGCCATAGTTATAAGGAAGGCAGAGGAACTATTTAATTACAAAACTTATTTAAAATTAATTAATTATTACCAATTTTATCAAACTGTTTTTTTTTACAGAGCCCATTTCTAAGCACAACAATACCTTCCAGGGTGGATGGTATTGGGAAACACCGGACCTTAGAGGGCTATAAGGCCCTCTGTCTGCAGCTCCAGGCTCATTACACCTCTGGGCAGTCTGGTATTTCCCAATACCACCCACCCTGTCAGGTATTATTGCTTACTTAATGGACCCAAGACTGAATTGGACAGGCATTTGCTATCAGAATCAGGAAGGTGCCCCACTGCCTTTGGGGTTTTAACACAAGAACTGGGCAACCAGTTCAGAAAAAAACAACAACAACAAAACAAGACTTTATTTTCATTAGAGAAGCACAATACACTAGTCATTGGTATTGAATGTAGCACCCCTATAATTAGGGTTGATTCAGCAGTTCAATGTTAAATCCATTTTTTTGTGCCTTGATAACTTTGCCATCATTTCATGAATTAGCACACAAATTGGTATGTGCTGTCAGGCTATCAGAGTCTCATGATGTAAAAAGTTTTGTGATAGCACGTTGTACGGTTTTTGAGATACAGAGGGTCAGAAAAGTGAAAACACCCTTTTTTCCCCTACACTTAACATTGTGTATTTTTGCTCTGACCTACAGCCTAGATGGTATGGAATTTCTTTATTAATTTTTCAGGGATGCTGGGGCCTGTGCCAAGGGTGTGCCTTTGGATGGTTTGCTGAAAACAAAGTATACAGTTTTTGAATTATAATGAGTTTTTGGGTAATGTCGAAGTTTGACAAAAACAAAACAAAACAAAAAACAATTTGATTGATATAAAAAAGTTTGTAAGTGTTAACAGGTCATGATTTACTGTCCATGTCCAGAGGAATATTAACCACAAAACATAAAAAAAAAGCCACATCATGACTGGTTATTTGCTTGATTTATTTTCTGTTGGAGAAAAACACTCGATAGCTGCCATGTTCTTTTTACTGATTAAACTTTCCAGCATTAAAAGTACAAACAAATTATGCATTTTTTTCTAAAACAAACACATTAACTCAGCTAAACAGAACCTGTTAAGTTAGATTCTGGTGTTGGTTTTTTGCTTCTTTTTTTTTTTTAATTTGCCATAAATACCTTTTCTGGGCACCCAAAATCCAGGGTGCCCAGCTTAGCAAGAGGAGCCATTCCCCTGTGTTCTCTGTATGAAAACAGCATGACTTTCTTGACTTCTGCAGCCACAGCTGGAACTTGTGTTGAGGGCTGCAGTGAGAGCAGTGAGCTGCCATGACCAGGAAAGGGGGAAGGAAAAGGCAAGTGAAACATTCCTTGCCAGTGGTTCATCTTGCTTTGTAAAGGGCACCCATTGCGTTGGTTGGCTTACACCCTTTCTCTGTGTTGGTCCCACAATCCACATTTCCTCTAGCAGACAGAAAGGTTTTGCATTTGTTATAGCCCACTCCAAGAACCCTTGCAGATCTCAATGGAGCTGTGTGCCAATCACTTGGAAAGAATGACTGAGTCACAGGAGCATGGAAAGTAAGGATGGCTTGGGAAATGACTAACTGGCTGTTTTTTTTTTGATAGGCCAAGGAATATATCAAGATATTGGGTTCATCCAGACTTAGCACAATGTGGTGTGCACCTTGTATCAGACTCTAGTGCTGGGATAAGGGTTGAGTTATGTGCAAGACATTGGAATTCCCTCCCAGCATCCAGGGGCGCCCCATGAATAATCCACTGTTGAACAAAAGCACTGGCCAAGCCAGTTGACCCTGGGAACTAGACAGGGCCATGGTCAATGGCAGTGCTCTCTACTTTTCCCCAGCACTACCAGGCCAAGCACAGCAGCTTGAGAGAAGAGAGGATCTGCACAGACACTTAAAAACAACACCAAAGGTCACATTAATTAAAGTTCCTAGACAAAACACAATGTGAAAAAGGGGCGAGCACAAATTTGGCTGGGGAATACACACACACGCACACACACACACACACACTAGTGGCAGTGCTGTGCACTCTTCATCTAATTTGTAATGAACTTGTGCTCCTTGCAGATCCCAACACAATAATGAATATTTTAACTGCATTGTAGCAAAACAACTTTTTACATTTATTTGCAATATTGAAATATTTACGATATTGAGTACTGGTTGACCCCTGCCCTTATCCATTTACTATAATACAGTAATTCAAAATGGAGAAAAACTGCAGTGAAAAGATAATACATGTTTTTTCTGTTAACTGTGTAATTTCGTTGACCATTCCACCAGTAGCAAAACAGATAGTACCATACCAGCTGTTTTATTTATACACAGACTGTATTTGTCTCAGTATGAAATGGTACTAGTTATAAAATAAGATGAATGCTTTTTTCAGCTATCCATTTATTTAAAAACTGTACGCTCCAAAAAGTGGTGAATGTCCTGTGACATGCTTTCAATACATTTGGTACTCAAACTGAAAACCAAAAAAGAAAAATAAAAGAAAAAAAAAGAAATTCCCATTACAGTAATTTAATATGATACCAGACACAAATTCCACAGTATTTTGCATAGACACTTTACATCTTCCACTGAAGGAGTTTAGTAATTAAAAGTCTGAATTGTTTTCACCATTTCTGCTTTCAATCCTAATTTAATCTTTACAATTCTCTGTGTAACTATCAAGTGCCAACATGCTGTGTGAATATCCTGTACAAAACTCAGCTGGCAGCCATGATTAAATATAAAATCATACAACAGTGTTCTCATTAACTACAACAAACAGCGATATGTTGACAGGCTCTGGGGCTATAGCTCTTACCTATATATTACATGTATCAAAAGTCTACAAAAGGATAGATTCTTACATATGTTAGACCACCATCAAGCATGCATGAATTATTCTTTATTGCTAACGTGTTTTGGGGTAGTCATGTTGGTATTTCAAAGATCATCTGTAAGTAACATAGACAGAAAAAGCAACATCGGATATGCAGGAAAAGTACTGCACATTTCAAGTATGGTTGATTTTATGTGAGTGGTTTGTAACTGTAGCTGAACAGAATTGTTGGAACATTTGGGCATCCTGTTATAATTTATTCAGATGTTAGACTGCATAAACAGAATGACAACCAGAGGCGATAGAAAGGACACAGATCTTCTGAAGTTTTAAATAAGAGACTGTAGGCCACAACACCCATGGCAATCCTTGGTACTATCTCATTATCTTGGAGGCACAATGGTGATTACTAGGACATACCCACCATACAGAAGGGGGAGGAGTGACTGATACATAAAATATACTGAAAGTTCAATATAGCTTGCATGAAATTTTAGGTCATGATAAAAATAGATGTATTCTGGCAGCACACAAATAATATCTAAGGGTGCAAAACATCAAACTACACTTTGCATGAGACTGGTATGTCTACAACTTCTTACTATTCTGACTAAGCATCAACTTTGCAAGATTGGTGTGCTCTCCTTGCAACTCGCTTGTTCCTGGCCTGGTTCCTATCCTAAGCCCCTGTGATTACCTTTTCAGCTGCTGCTAAGACGAGCTGAGCTGTTACCCAGTCAATGTGTGTACTGATCATAAAAAACAAATCACAGTAAATAAATATTTAGAGATGTGTAGAGAAGTTCAAAATGATGGCACTTTAATTTATGAAAAAATTAGACATGTATTCCATCAGCACATGAACGTCAACTACATGACAGCAAACTGGTAACAGTGTTTGTCAGCAAAGTGTACTCGGCTTGTACATGTCAGCTACAAAGGGCTATAAGCACATGAAACTCAAGATGACTGAATGCAAACACTATACAGGATAATTACATATTCATGAAATACCTCAAGCAGATGTCTGTTCTTGACAACATTAAAATATTAAAAACATAGTGAAACATTGATCCACTACTACCATTTCTGCAACTGGCTGACCATTGGGCACATCACAGCTGATCCCAGGCGTGTGCAAGTGCACAAGTGTGAAAGATGGAATCACACATAAAACACACACACACACACACACACACACACACTTATTTTAGAGGTAAAACTTTTAATGTTCCCTCCCACAAAAGTGAAGATTGATGTTCTTCGTGGGAGGAACATTAAAAAGTTTTACCCTAAAATAAGTGTGTGTGTGTGTGTGTGTGTGTTTTATGTGTGATCTCCATCTTTCAATTCTTGTGCACTTGTGCACGTCTGGGATCAGCAGTGATGTGCCCAATGGTCAGCCAGTTGCAGAAACGTGGTAGTAGTGGATCAATGTTTCATGTTATGTTTCAATATTTCAAATGTTGTCAAGTTACTAGACATCTGCTTTGAGGTATTTCATGAAAGAACTCCTAAAACTCAAGGTGGACAAAGCAATGGCGCCTGACGGGATTCACCCTAGAATCCTAAAAGAGCTAAGGGAGGACCTCGTGACACCACTAACCACACTTTTTAACAAATCATGGGAAGATGGGGTGGTACCTGAGAACTGGAGGAGGGCAGATGTGATTCCCCTTCACAAAAGTGGGAGCAAGGCAGAAGCAGGAAACTACAGACCTGTAAGTTTGACCTCAGTGGTGGGGAAAATGATGGAATCACTCCTGAAAGAAAGAATTGTTGAGTACCTAGAGGCCAGCGGGGCACAGGACCCAAAGCAGCATGGATTTACAGCAGGAAGGTCATGTCAGACAAATCTAATCGATTTCTTTGACTGGGTGACCAAAGTAATAGACCAGGGAGGGGCTGTGGATATGGCCTACCTAGACTTTAGCAAGGCATTTGACACAGTCCCACACAAAAGATTAATAATCAAGTTAGCCAGCCTGGGAGTGGGTCCCAGGGTGGTAGCCTGGGTAGCAAACTGGCTGCACAACAGGACACTGAAGGTAATAGTGAATGGAACACATTCTGAAGAAAGGGGTTACTAGTGGAGTACCTCAGGCTCAGTATTGGTCCAGTCCTCTTTAACGTCTTTATAGGTGACATTGCAGAGGGTCTGAAAGGAAAGGTATGCCTCTTTGCAGATGACACAAAGATCTGTAACAGAGTTGATACACAAGGGGGGGTTGAAAGGATGAGAAGGGACTTGGCAAGGTTGGAGGAATGGTCAGACATATGGCAACTTAGATTCAATGCAAAGAAGTGCAAAGTAATGCACCTGGGAAATAAAAATCCAGGAGAAGAGTACACAATAGCAGGGGAGGTACTAACAACAACAATAATGGAAAGGGATCTGGGTGTAGTCATATCAGATGACCTAAAGGTGGGTAACCAATGTGAGAAGTCAGTAAGGAGAGCCAGGGGATACTGGGATGCATAGGGAGGGGCATCACAAGTAGAAAAAGGGAAGTGGTTATCCCTTTATACAGACAGTTGGTGAGACCCCATCTGGAGTACTGCGTGCAGTTTTGGAGACCTCATCTACACAAGGACATAGACAGGATGGAAGCAGTCCAGAGGAGGGCAACTAAATGGTGCAGGGTCTACATCAGAAACCATATGAAGAGAGACTGAGAGAGCTTAATATGTATACCCTTGATGAAAGGAGGGACAGGGGGACATGATAGAAACTTTAAGTACCTCAAGAGAATCAACAAAGTCCAGGGGTAGCATCTTTCAGAACAAGAGATGTAAGAACAAGGGGCACAACTTAAAGTTAAAGGGGACTGCTCAGGGGTAATGTGAGGAAATTATTTTCACGGAGAGAGTGGTGGACGATGGAACCGCCTCCTGAGAGGTTGTGGGGTCTAAATCAGTGGGGTAATTCAAACAGGCATGGGACAGACATAAGGCAATTATAGTGGGGGTTGCAGGAAGTAGGCTGTTGGTTAACTAAAATCTGCAGCTTATCCAATAGGTAGGAAATGGGCAGACTGGGTGGGTCAAGTGGTCCTTATCTGCAATCAAAGTCTATGTTTCTATGTTTCTATACTTCAGATGTAAATTTGTTTAACACGTAAACAAATCCTTTGAGGAACATACAATACAGGATGGCAAAAAAGAAAAATAGAAAAACACCTTCTTCTCACCACCAAGAACTATTAATGTTGATTGCCTACTTTGAAAAAATCAAATAGTATATCCTAAATATATACAAAAATTTATGGGACCTGCAGGAAGAAAAATTTTTTAGCTAGAAGAAGAATGTCACCTAGTATTTGTATTATATGACTCCGTGACCCCCTATGTGTTAACCTACTGTGTACTTTAAAAATATAGAGGAATCATGTTTCAATAGCTATGTGCAGCAACACTTCCTTAACCTTACAGCCTCTGAACACAGCACAGTGCACGTGTGTGTGTGTGTGTGTGTGTGTGTGTGTGTGTGTGTGTGTGTTTTCATAGAAATTGTAAAAGAATGATACAAGTGTTACAAAAAAAGAAAAAAATATATAGCCTAGTCATGAACGCATGAAAATGAACTCAAATGCCTATTCTTTAGATGTTGTATGAGTTACAGCAGATTGTAGACTTTTTTATATGCCAAGGGGCGCACTCATGGATTTCTTGGCAACCAAACATTAGTGCGATTTCTTTTGAGCTGGTATCAGATGAGTTACAGTATCTGCTGTATCTTGTAAAACACCTAAAGAGTAGCCATTTAATTTAATGTTCATGCTTTCATGACTTGGATGTTTTTTTTTTTTTTTAAATTAAAACTCTAAATGCCGGACATGCTAAAAACAAAATTACCAAGTAACACATGAATATGATACTTTCAAGCCACATCTTCTGCCAACCTCTGTCCTCAGATTAAAGAACAAACATACACTGTGTTTCTTGAAGCCTTGTATACTGATGTTATGTCTAGGCAGATGTTTGAATTCTTATCTGCTGATTTTCTTGTTAAGGCTGTGTAGTATGCTGTGCTAAAAAATACAAAAGTCACTAATTAGCACCCCCAGCCGCCCTAGTGCTATGGACATCGGGGGACTTACTAAGCCACCTTCAAAATTCATAGATGCCCAAATCAAGGGCATAGCAGATAGTTTTCCACCCTACCTGCAGGATATAATAGTCATTTTAAATGTCCTGAGAGATTTGCATATGGAACCTGACTCCCTTTCTGTGACAATGGATGTGTGGTCCCTATACAGAAATATCCCTCATATGGAGGAACTCCACACCCTCTCTAACAGTTTAAGGGAGCTGGTCCTATATTCGAATAATCTGGTGCAATTTCTTTTCTTTCACTGAATTTCTACTCATCTGCAATTCCTTCTCCTTCATGGGAAAATATTTTCTACAAACTAACGTGTGTGGCCATAAACCGTGGTGTTAGCTACAGTTTAAACTACAGCAACATATTTTGTGGAACTGGTAATGGGAATTATTCTAAACCATGGGAAAAATATTCCAAAACTGATTTGTATTGCTGATACATTGATAACCTGTTTGTTCTTTGGTGTTGGACTGTAAAGAGATGATGCTCTTCAAATTCTATTTGGAGGAAAGCAATAAATATTTGCAGTTTATGTTAAAATACCATAGTCACCAAACATAATTTTTTTATGTGAAAATTTATAAAAAATGGCATTGTGGTGTTGAAACTGATATATTCTGTAAAACTATGGATCTCAACTTTTATTAACAGTAGTGTGCCAAGACATATAGTGGAAAACATACCTTTAGTTAATTTCATTCTGTAAATGTAACTGTAGCCTTGAAAAGGACTACCAGGTTGGAGCATCAGAACTGGACTAATTTTTTAGCAATAGGAGGCACTCATAGGACACTGGCTGTAAGGCTAGACTGAGAGCAAAACAAAGGGGAGATACCATGGGCTCAGTTCTCAAAAGGCCCTTAGATTGATGCAAGCTGAGGCAAAAGGCAGTTTGCGTCAAAGCCCAGTGTGTCAGGGACTCTGCCCCTGATTCTCTATCTGGCAGGGTCCCGGTGGCAGAGTCCCATGGCTTGCAACAACTGTGGCAGGGTGCCAGATGGAGCAACAGTTGGGTTTGCTGCAAGCTGCGGTGTGGCCATGCACCACTCTAGTTCCTGTTGGGCTAACGCCCCCACATGCCTGTATATGCAAAAGTATAATAAACCCTCTACTTGGTGGTCTAGCAGCCCCCCTCCAATGACATGCCTGTATATGTAAAAGTGTAATAAAATCTCTACCTGGTGGTCTAGTGGATCCCCCTCCCTGATCCCCAATGTCCCCCAAATACAATTATTATACAAATCTCCTAGTGGTCTAGTGGACCCCCTCCCAATCCCTGATGTTCACCCAGTTTTTTATTTAATTATTTATGTCTTTGATTACTGGGTAAGTGCACTGATCCAAAGGACCGTTTTCAGGCACAACCCGGGTCATAGAGATGGCACCATGAATACACAGAAAACAATTTACAATGAATCAGAAGGGCAGGCATCAAACACACAGTAGAAATACAGAAAATTAGGCTATGTACAAAATGCTTACAGGAAGGGACAGATTGCAGTTTGGTAGGTCAAATAACCATTCAAAATGAGGTAGCAGATACTATGGGTAGACACAAAAAAATAAGTGCTGTACTGAGATGAATAAGGAGGTGGAGCAGAGATTAATAGAGTGTAGTTACACCAATCCACTGGTGGTCTAGTGGACCCCCCATACCCGATCCCCCAAATGCAGTTATTATACAAATCCCTGGTGATCTAGTGGACCCCTCCCCAATCCCACTAATATGAAGTGACAGTCCCAAACCCCTGGTGATGTAGTGCCTCCCATCTCCCAAGCCAAGCTCACCAGTTATGAAGTATCACAATATCATTGACAGTCTAGTGGAACCTAACTCCCCACCGCTGGGATTGTTCTACCACTCTGGCCCCCATCCCCAACTGGAGCCAGTGACCAGCACAGCCCATCACTACTACTCATAGCTAGATGCCGACTGAGCTCTCAATAAGCAAATGTACTGTATGTACAGCATTCATTAAGAGCTCAGTCAGTAATCATGGCTTGGGGGAGGTGCACCACCAGGGATTTAGGACTGTCACTTTGTATTTGGGACATTGGGGATTGGGGAGGGGGGTTCCACCAGACCACCATGGGATTTTTATAATAACTGTATTTGGGGGACACCAGGGATTGGGGAGGGAGGTCCACTAGACCACCAGGAATTGGTATTTTATTCATTACCACTATGGGCACCATTGGGGCCGGGGCGGGGGGGATCGAGGCACATTGCTGCAAACAGGTCAAGTCTCCCAGAGGAGAATTTTCTATGTACCCTTAGACCATCCCTGGCTGGTCAAAGGGTACTTAGAATTTCTCCCTCTGAGAGAGTTCTGAGAATCTAGTTTTAGATGTGGTAACTCGCCTGCCACATACTCCCTAGCACCATGTGGCAGCCCATTCTTGGATGCATGTGGTGCAAGCCCTGTTTGGGGCAGGCAAACTGCAGTTGATGTAGGCTACCATTGAGAATGACTCTGTGCATTGTTTGCTTAAGGGGTATTTTGTTATTCTTTGTGGTGCAAGCACCTTGCACTGTGCTGGGGTTTGAGAATCGTGCCCCATGTATCTCAGATAAACTGCAATCACAAAACAGATAGCAATGAATACTTAGATGTCATCACAATGTACAATATCTAGCTGGATAAGAACAGAAAATCACAAAAAAAACAACTGCCACATCTTACAATCACACCCTTCCTGTATAAATACACTGCCTAACCACTGCACATGATTTACAGACATGTGACATGTTCCAGATATAGGGAACTGTGTGGGAAATATTCATCAATGTGCAGCTAAATCGTCCAGTTGGTTGCCCACCTCCTTCACTCCAGGTTGCCACAAATGTTGCAAATGCCGCTTTTGCAAAGTTATTTGGAGAACTACAGCAGTTACTTCAAACATCCTGCCACAAACAGAATTAAATATAAAATATACTGTTAGAAAATCTATCGACTGTAGCACAACTTCAGTTGTTTATATGGCAACCTGCAAATGATGGTGATTTTATGTAGGCACGGCCCTGAGTTAGTTTAAAATCAGAGTGAGAACACCCTAGGGACTTACAGGTAAGGTCTGTAGTGTGTTGCTTTGTGCAAGGAGGCCGATTGGCAGATTCAGTCACTGGTGACGCACCAAGCAATTAAAAGAAGAAAAGAACAGTAACAGATTCACTTGACTGAACATGTAGAAGCATTTCATCAGCGGTGTCAGGATGATGTTGTTTACTGTAACTTTTGATTTTGATGAATTTTAGTACCTGGGCTATAAGTAAAATGCACCCTTTTCCTCCCAAGGATAACCATAAAATGATTCTACCTGTACACCTACTGTTTTTACTTTGGAGTGTTCAAGGAGTTTGAATGTTAAGGGAAAAATGGATAACAACAAGGTAAAGTACTTCAAGTTCAAGTTCAAGTTTATTGCAGGAAAACTCCATTGAGCAAGCTCATTCACAAGGAGGTCCTGTGACATAAACACTTAAAGTACAAACACAGATAGGTAATAACAGTATATACATGAAATACATGTTACATGATGCAGGCTGGATATACATACAAGGGTACCACATAGGGTGACCGCAGGTGGTAAACACTGATATGAGACAGGGAAGCGACTTATAGGTCGCATACTGATAAATGAAACATGATGACTGGTGTGATTTGATTTAATCAAATCAAATCAAATCAAATATACAGTATTTTGGCAGCTAGAACAAACAACAGTCTACAACTGATATGGGAGGGAGGAGAGATTTGATAGAGTAGCAGTGGAGCGTAAGCAAAGATAAAGCCAGGAGTAGAAGGGGAAGGGAAAGCAGTTAATATGACAAATCAATTATACCTTACCAGTGGATAAATATGGCACACATGGGGAAGGAAGAGACTTAATGACAGTTACAGGTGTCTTTTATTTTGGCTGAACTTAGCGATTTGTAGAAGTTTATTGAAACTGTGCTAGTTAGTTTCAGTACGGTTTGTAATTGGTTCCAAATGGAGGGAAGGGCATATGCAATAGCACGTTTACCAAAGGAAGTCCGCGTCCTTGGTATGTCAAGCATAATAAAGTCAGATTTTCTTAACGAGTATGCACTATGTGAGATACTAATAAGGGAAGAGAGATAGCTTGGCAATTTCTGCAGGAGCAGTTTAAGAGTCCATAGCCCAGCATGGAGCAGGCGTCTAGTAGTAAGGGATGTCCAACCAACAGCTGCATATAAGTCTAGTGGTGCTTAACGGTAAGGGGAGTTGGTAATGAACCGTAACGCACGGTGATAAAGGATGTCCAGTTTACTTAGATTTGCAAGAGTGGTGGAGGAATAGATTACATCGCCATAGTCGGTAGTAGGGAAGAAAAGTGGCCTGTACAAGCTTGTTTCAGTTTCAAGGGGAAAAGGGCCTATTTCTGTAGAAGAAACCTAACCTTGCTTTTAACCTTCTAGAGACATCTTCGATGTGGTCACTGAAAGATAATTTATTGTCGATCCTGATACCTAGATATTTAAATTTGGTTACAACTTCCAGAGGCTCGTTTAGTGTGGTGACAATGAAGTCTTGGGCAAGAGTATTGGGGGGGCCTGAGACAGCACTGCGGGATAATATCATCGCTTTAGTCTTCTTGGCATTGAGCAGAAGCTTTGCCTTTATTAAATTATGCTCAAGTTGTGCGAAGTCCGGCTGAGCACTCCCTTGACTTCAGATAACGATGAGCCAGAAGTATACAACACAGTATCATCTGCAAAAGTGCAGATTGGACATAGATATGTTAGCATCTAAGTCATTGATGCACAGAGAAAAACAAGATAGGGCCTAAGATAGATCCTTGGGGACTCCTCTTGCAACTGGCAAGGCAGCAGAAAAAGCCTTCCGCCTTTACTTTTGGAATCTTCCAGTTAGGTAGCTAGAGAACCACTGGGTGGTATGGTATGGCACCCAACTTTGCAAGGCAATTGACTAATAGTTTGTGATCAACAGTATCAAAAGCTTTGTTGAGGTCCAAAAGACTGCACCAGTTACCTTCTTAGCATCTATAGCATAGATCCAATCATTGGTTACTTTTGCTAGTGCAGCGATTGTGCTATAGATTAGCCCGGAAGCCAGATTGAGCTGGGTTAATGAGAGAGAAGGTTTCAGTGAGATTTTAACTGAATATAGATCAGTTTTTCGAGAACTTTAGAAAGGATAGGCAATATGGAGATAGGCCTATAGTTGTTTACATCGCATGGGTCACCAGATTTAAATAGAGGGAGGATATGTGCTGATTTCCAGCAGGACGGCACAGCAGCAGATGTAATGGAAGGATTGAAGATGTGGAGAATTGGGGCAGTGAGATGGGCATAGCCTGACCTTAGGAAAAAGGGTTCCAAGCCATCGTCCCCTGCACTTTTCTGGTGTCTAAGTTAAGAAGAGAATCTTTCTTCTTTATAAGTTATCTCGCTGCAGTTGGAAGGGCTGGGTCCAGGACTAGATGTGGCGGGAGGGGTATGCTGGCTCACCGCAGTACCAGCATAAGGTGACGAGTCAAAAGCTAATCCAGCTGTGGCAAAGTGGGAGTTAAGTTCCTCCAGGATTAGGGACTTGTTTTCCACAATCTTGCCACTTGCGACTATCTTTGTTGGGACAGAGGGGGCCATGGGCCGTCCTTCTATAGCTTTGATAGTCTTTGAAGTACTTAACCCCTGTCAGGAAAAAAAGTGACTCCTTCAGCTCCTCGGAGAAAATTAAAGTGACCTTGAGATACTCAGTAAAGCAGCTGCAAGATTTACAGATCTAACTTGCAAGTCAGACATTTATTAACCTTTCAGCTGTTCAATGTATTCGAGATAACAGGCTAAATATGGGCCAGTCGCTGCCATCACTTGCATCAACGTAAGAAAGCTCCATATTTGTTACGATGTACAGCTGTACAAACAACCGCAGCTGGTGATCTTTCATCTTCTGATGCATGCAATCGCTGTGAATGGAGCTGTACTAAACCTGGTATCTCAGAATACAGTAAATAACTGAAAGGTAGGTGAGTTTCTAGACATGTGACTTGGGTCCATATATCTCCCAGTTGCTTTACTGAACGTTCAGTGAATCCCACTGAGTCATACTTTTTTCTGAAAGAGGGTGTGTTCTTTTTCGTTTCTTAATTCCCTTTTCTTCAGTTTTCAAACAGTTCAATGCAAAAAAAAACCTTACTTTTTAACTCGCATGAAGTTACATTTGGCACATGAATGATCTATTGTTGTATTCCACGGTGCATCACCAAGGTGTCTTCTTTTCTCTAAAACTTTTTTTAAATAAAAATTACTGGGTTCTGGCAGTCTGCCTCCCTGACTCCGAGTCTCCGAGTTGCACAGGACAGAAGCCAAACACCATGTTTGCTAATTATATGCTCCCCCCCCCAGTCTGATGCTCCTTCCACAAACATGTCAAGCCCCACACTCTTTAGATCCTTTCACCGCTGCCTGGCTACACCAGTGTGTGTGTGTGTGTGTGTGTGTGTGTGTGTGTGTGTGCGCGCGCGCGCGTGTGGGTGGGAGGGGGCTGATTCCAGCCCTTCACATTTGTGTTTTCTGTTTAATTTCCACCTTGTACACACTGTGAACCTGGACTGAACTCAGCTGACCTCCGACCCCCTTTCCCAGCTCCATGGCTTTACTGAAACCAATACTTTTGTATAGCTTTTGCATCACTTTGTCATTACTTTCCCATCATGTAGTGGTATGCAAAAAAAAGTTTATTCATTTACTGTACCAGTTTTAACTTCCTGGCAGGTAACAAACAAATTCTGGTCAGATCCATCATGGCTGCATAATGAAGTTAGTGAGGTTGTGTGGAGCTGTTAAGGAGACATGGAGAAACAACACAATGATTTTTAACTAGTAAGAGTTGTTTTATTTTGTCTTCTAAGGAAGGCAGACACACACTATAAGGAAAAGATATGGTGGTGTAGATTTCAATGGAAGGAACAGTAAGCAATATAGGTTTGACAGGTACAGTAGGTGGCAGTACATGAAATAGTAATGGCTGGCATATGTTCTGTCTTGGGATTATTTCACAGTTTTATAGAGAAAAGGGTTTTCGCCTCATGCGGTGATGTAGGCTATATTTAAGTAATGTGTTGATGTCAGGCAGTCAGGTGTAATGATGAACTTTGTTAGGAGAAAAAACGATAGTAACTTTCTAGAAGGGGTCGCTGTTGATAAGGTTAAGTGTAGTTATGCCTGTGATAATGGGAATATCAGGACAGTATGAGGTCTGTACAGGAGTGGAGTACAAATATGCACTGTATCGTAAGTATGTGTTCAGAGCGCAGGCAAATGTGATATTTCAAGTTTTTCAAGTTTTAAGTTTATTGTAGGAAAACTCCCTTGAGCAAGCTCATTCACAAGGAGGTCCTTTGACACAGACAGGTAGTTACAGATTGCATAATCGAAAAAACAGTACAAATTCAAGTACAGAATTTAACATGTTGCATAAAAATGACAATGACATAGAAAAATACAAGTACAGAAAAAAAGGTACAAAGTGCTTGTTTAGGAGTATCAAGGCAGCTAATTTCTAGGTAAGTAAGAGGAAGCAGTGGGCTAGGGTTAGAGCAGTGAGCTAGGATTTAGAAGCAGCTGCATGTATCTTTAATTTTTGCTGCAACCAACCTTTTATATAGGCTGACAGGGACAGTACCGGGAAGCTTCAGTATGCCTTGGCTCTGGTTCCAGATAGTTGGGAGTACGCTTGATATGGCCCACTTGCCAAGTGAGGTGCGAGTTCTGGTACATCGAGGAGAAGGAGGTCATTTTTCCTAAGAGAATAGGCGCTATGGAAATATGGAAAAGGGTTGTGAGACAGTTCAGGAGCTTGTTCAGGAGTAGCTTAAGAGTCCAGATACCAGCATGAAGCGTGCGTCTAGTTGAGAGTGATGTCCGGCCAGCGGCTAGGTACAAATCACAATGGTGGGTTCGGTAGGGTAGGTTTGTCATGAACCGTGATGGCTAGTGGTAGAGGACATCTAGTTTGTTGAGTCCTGAGTCTGCTGCAGAGGAATAGATTAGATCTCCATAGTTGAGTAGTGGCAAGAAAGTGGTCTGAAACAGCCTAATTCTGGTATCCAATAGAAAGAGGGACTTGTTATGGAAGAAGAAGCCTAGCCTAATTTTTAGCCTCTTTGCCAGATTGTCGAGGTGGTCGTGAAAGGAAAGCTTGTTGTCTAGCCACATACCAAGATATTTGAATTTGGAGGTGATTTCAAGGGGTTCACCTAGGAAAGTAGTGATGAATTCTTTGTGCATGTTTGCAAGGGAAGTGGAGGTGGTGTTCTGGGCAGAGATCATGACCTTAGTTTTCTTGGTATTGAGGAGTAGTTTGGCATTGTTAGGTTGATTTCTAGTTGTGCAAAGTCATCTTGGAGTACATCCCTCACTTCCACCAGTGTAGGGCTTGATGTATGTAGTACAGTATCACCAGCAAAGAAATGCAGATGGGACTGGAATATATTTGTGTCAAGGTTATTGATGTACAGGGAGAAGAGGATGGGACCTAATATGGAGTCTTGCAGGACTCCCCTGACAACTGGGAGGGATGCAGAAAAGAGGCCACCAGCTTTTACTTTCTGGGTCCTTCCAGATATGTAGCTGGTAAACCACTGGGCAGCAAGGGGGGAAGGTGGTGCCTACTTTTATTAGGCTTGAGACTAACAGATTGTGGTCGACAGTGTCGAATGCTTTGCTGAGATCTAAAAATACCACACCAGTAACTTTCTTGGAGTCCATGGCTGTGATCCATTCATTGGTAACTTTGGCTAGGGCAGTGATTGTACTATGGTTGGGCCGGAAGCCAGATTGCACAGGGTTGAGGATTGAAGATGATTCAATATGGAGTTTCATTTGGGAGTAAACTAGCTTTTTGAGGACTTTGGAGAGGAAAGGTAAGATTGAGATGGGCCTATAGTTGTTTAGGTCACATGGGTCCCCTGACTTGAATAATAGGAGGACATGGGCAGATTTTTAGCAGGAGGGAACAGTGGCAGTGGAAATGGAAAGACTGAATATGTGGAGGATGGGGGCCATGAGGTCGAGATAGCCTAGTTTAAGAAAAAAGGATCGAGACCATCGTCCCCTACTAGCAGGTTTATTTTACATATACAGTAGGTAAAAATAAGGATAGATGCAATTGATAGAAATGTAGATAATTGCATAGATAGACATACAGATAGATAGACAGACAGAGGGAGAAGTTATAGTCATGACAGTCTTTGGAGAGGCAACTTCCCCTAGAGTCACAGTCATGTTCGCTCATTTGGGGTGAAAAACTTTTCAAACAGCACTATTTTGTTGTCAGTAATCGCATATGGGTTTAAGCATGTATTGGAATGTCTTAAAACAGTTATAGTACAGGAAAAAAATGAAGGTAATTGTGTTATAGTTTAGCACTGAAACATACATGTAACATATGTGATGCCACCTTGCTCCAATGATCACCCTCCCCCAAGCAGAGTGCCAGTATTAAAGAGCATCTGACGCATTCAGGATGACTTAAAGAAAATGTAATATGTAGACACAGTTTGGTTTATATTTCACATTAGTTCTGTATTTCCCCCCCAAATTTTTTACTGAGGCCATTTGCATGAAAAGAGGACCTCTGCTCCTGAAGAGTTCATGTATTCCTGGTGCTTTCTCCCTACCTGAGGTCATAATGCATGGCTTGAGACATCATAGTTACTCCCATGACAGTAGACTGTGATGTCACAACATAGCATTATGGTTTGAAGTAGGGAGTAAGCTATATAGGCAGATGAACTCTAACAGATAAAGATCATATAGTTATCCAAATTTCCTCTGTAATAAAAGATAGGAAGGGGAAATCAATAGACTATATTTAAAATGTAAACTGAGTTGTATTAAGTTATTAGATGTTTCAAAGTTTTCACTGTGGCATCAGTGGCTCTGATTATAAAGAGGAGAGCTGAAAAAATGTGTCTCAAAGTAAGTGCAGAATATTTTTTCTTAAATCTGTTTGACGATATTAGGCCTTTCCTCTTTTTTTTTAATTTAGTGATAAAAAGAAGCACCTTTCTTCTGACCGGACTGATGTAAATGATGACAGTCAGTGGTTTGGGATATGCTAAGGGTCCCCAGGAGCAAGGTGTGCTCCTTTGCTGGCTAGAGAGTAGGCTGTTATAAAAACAAACAAACAAAAAAAACCCCTGAAAAAACACATAGATCAGTCATTCTACCAACAAGACGTGCAGAGGTACAACAACTGTGTGTGTGTGGGGGGGGGGGCAAGAGTTGTTTGGAAGTGCAGCTTCCATTTTTGAAATGGAAAAAATGTCATGTTGATCTTATTCTTGTCTCCTGCTCTAGCCTGAAAAGAACATATTTTAAATGCCTGTTTTAAGTGTATATAATGGACTGTTTTGCCATTTAGGAGCCAAAGAATGAATGTGTAACAGGTGACATTATGGCTACCGAGCAATTGTATGCCAAAGCAATGTAGGCATGTAATTAAGAACTGGATCAATGGAAGGCCATTGCCAGGTTATTATACACACAGGCAGAACTTAAATTATAGATAACAAATTGCTGCACAGTACTTTGAGGATGCGCAAAGTGTAAAACATCAGTTGGGAATTTTAACAGCTGGACGCTGAGCTGGAGTCTTAAACAAATATGTAAGAATTCTACATGGATGTTATTTTTTCTAGCTGCTCTTTATCAGCTTGTATTGAGACACCTATATTTTCAATAAAGAGCTGTCTTAGCACTAGTATCACATAACGTGCCAATGGTAATAATCACTGAACCCACATAAATGGAAAATGAAGGAGGTCTGCTTACTCAGTTGAAATGAGATGTGTGCTGTCCCATTCTGTGCCATAACATTTCTAATTTTGAACTTGGCACCACCACAACAGGGAGTTCTCTATTTCTTCAACAACAACAAATAAAAATTTGCGAGATATATAGTATGTATAAAGTGTAACAATGTTCACGATTTCCTTTAACAAGATTTGTTACTGTCCTAGCTTCTGAAGTAACGTTTACACAAAGCACAGTTTGAAACAATAGAAGCTCCATGTGTCAGTGGTGCCAAGTTCTGAATGAGGAAGTTTTCTATGACATACAATATTCACACTAACCTTCAGTATTACTGATTCAATTTTCCAAATCTAACAGGTACAACACTTGGGGCAGCAGCAGTTGTTACTGATTGCAGCTTCAGGTTTGGAAATGGAATCAGTTTTAAGATGATTTTCCCTTGTGTTCCTGCATGAAAAGAAAATGTTTCACATGTCTGTTTTATGTATGAATAATGAACTGCTTTGCCATTTAGGAGCCATAGAATGCATGCGTAACAGGTGACATTAGGGTAACCTAGCAATGGCATACCAAAGCACTGTAGGCATGTCATTATGAACTGGATCAATGGAGGGGTCTTGCCAGCTTGCTATACACATTCGCAGAACTTAAATAATAGCTAACCAATTGCTGAGCAGTACTGTGAGGATGGGCAAAGCATAAAAGGTCAGTTGGGAATGAACAGCTGAATGCTGAGCTATTGTCTTGAACAAATACCCGGGACTTCTAAATGGATTTTTTTTCCAGCTGCTCTCTATCCTCTTGTGTTGAGACATAGAGAATACTGGATGGGCAACTATGCACAACCAGTGTGTTCTGCCACAGAGGGGATCTGATTCCCTCTGACCTTGAGAGTGAAGCTCGAGAGGTCCATGGGACTCAGAACCCCGAGGTGGCAGAACACACATACAGGTTATGCATAAAGTTGCTTATCCTGTATTTTTTATAGTGTATATGTGAAATGTGTGCTTTGTGTTTTTTTTCTCTTTTTCATAATGAAATTGACTTGAAAAGTCTCTAGAGGTTCTGGAATACTGTCACCAAAGAATTAAATAGAGGAACACAACAATGTGACAGCATTCCAAGTGGTTCTGCTACAGTAGTGACATCACTACTGCAGCAGAACAGCATAATAACATCAGTACTTATTTATTTATTAACGAGATTAACCAGATAAGCATACTGAGTGTACATCCACTCGTTTCCAGATGCGACCTGGGGTTGCAAAGCATAAAGTGCTCAAATTACATTTGGTACATTAGGCAATGTTGACGAGGAATAGATGCATAGAAGTACATACATCAGGTATAACAGGCACAAAAAGGGGTGAGACAACAGGTCCAGAGATGTTACAGGCAGGACTTATGCATACATATTAGTTACAAGTTTAACACCGAGTGCGTAATAACAATGGGGTCCGAGTCCATAGACATGTCTTACAGAGACCATGGAGAAAGAGGACAAAAGAGGCAGGGGCATTAAGAGTAATGCAGTTATTTGCCTGGGGCCCCCGTTAAGTCACATTTGGATGCTTCAGTTTAGTGGATATGACCTGCAGGTTACTGTTACAAGAGACTGAGAAGTGGGCATGAAGAAGATTGGTCAAAGACCTATGGGTGGTGGCGGACTGCCTGATTGCTGCTGGGAGATTATTCCAGAGTGTGGGCAGTCTGTATTTGAAGGCTGATTGGCCCTTAGAGGTGCGCATGAAAGGGATTTGTAATAGTTTCGAGTCAGAGCCCTGCAAAGAGTAGGCCGGGGAGGGTTGGGTTGATAGAGCGGAACTGAGATAGGAGGGGGGAGGGAGTTTGACCAGTGCTTAGCTACTAGATTAGTGCCATGGAGCTGTCACCTGGAGTGCAGCGAGGGAAGACTTAGGGCGGCATATAGGTGACAGTGATGGGTGGTGGGGGGGCATTCTAGGATAAAGCGACAGAAGGAGTGGAAAAGGGGGTCCAGGTTAGCTAGGGTTGATGGAGAGGCTGCACCATAGACAACGTCGCCATAGTCAAAGATTGGGAGTATCATTTTGTAAACTAGCTCTCTCCTGACTGGGGTGGTTAGACACCCTTAGTTACGGTAAAGGACTCCAAGTTTCGGGTGCAGTTTTTTCTGGAGGGAGTCTATGTGGACAGAGAAGTCCAAGTGACGATCCAGCCATACTCCCAGGTATCTAAAGGAGGTGCAGGATTCCAGGGTGGTTCCGTCAAGCATTTGAAATGTGGGTAGAGCCGGTAGCCTGGAGATTCTGAGCTGTGTGCCGAAAGTTAGGGATACAGTTTTCTTTGCATTGAGGATGAGTTGGTTGGAGCTAAGCCAAGTTTGGACAGCATTGAAATCCTGCTGAAGGGTGAGTTTAGAGACTCTTTTAGGGGGCCGAGGCATACAGACGGTGTCGCGTACATTTAATTGCTGAGTTTGGGCAGGATAGTGGGAGGTCATTTGGGAATATGGAAAAGAAGGGACCCAGGACGGAGCCCTGGGGGACCCCCATGGTGACTGGGAGCGAGGGGGATATTTGGGTGCCAATTTTGACTGATTGCTTCCTCCCAGAGAGGTAGTCTTGAAACCACCTACAGGCTAGATCGGATAGGCCAGCATCTTGCAGTTTTGCTATGAGCTTAGTGTGAGAAACGGTATCGAAAGCTTTGGCCAGGTCAATGAATATGGCCGATGTGATGTGCCCTTTATCCATAGCTGAGGCGATATTGTTGGTAAGTCTGAGGAGCGCAGTTATGGTGGAGTGTGATTTCCGAAAGCCAGACTGAAAGGGGGTGAAGAAGGAGGAGGTATCAAGGAATTGCATGAGTTGTGCTAGGGCTATTTTTCCCTGCAGCTTGGCCAGGGTGGGGAGGAGTGAGATAGGGCGGTAGTTCCCAGGCTTGGCTGGGTTGCCCCCTTTGGCAGTGGTATAACTATAGCCTCCTTCCAGAATGTTGTAATTTGTGCAGAGGAGAAGGAGCGGTTTAGGAGATCAGCAAGGGGAGCTGCGAAGGCAGGGCCAGATAGGTATAGGAGTTTTGCGTCCAGACCGAGTGGGCATTTTCCCTTATTGGGGTTTAGGGAATTTAGGGCAGCTAGCACTTCAGGCAGGGAGACCGGTTTGAATGAGAAATAGGTGGATGGGGGGGGGATGCAGGCGGCGCGTGTGGGGTACTGGCTCGGGTGAGAGATTTTCTGTATTTGGCTGTAGCGATTTAGCGCAGTTGGTAAAAAAGTGATTAAAAGTTGAGGCAACTGCACTTGGTTCAGATACGCTTCTGCCCTGGATGGTAAGGGTAGGGGTAGGTGGCTATGTAGGGGGGGTTAGCAGGGTTTTAATTGATTTCCAGAAGTTGGAAGGGTGGTTGAGATTGGATGAGAGGGCCTCGCGGAAGAAATTCTTTTTAGCCTGTCTTATGGCTTTGGTGCAATTGTTGTGGAGGGTGCAGTACTGCAGCAGAACAAGCATATTCCAGGCATGTAATTTCAAATTAGTCACCATGACCTTGTTGACCTCCCAGGACTTATCAAGTTACTTCATTTTATTCTGATCTACCGAGCCGAGATATTTACGTATACTGTCGATGTATAAAGTTTTCCACAACATCACCCCAATGCTGCAAATATTACTATGTGATATCGGGTTAACATTTTAAGACAGCCAATTTAATTAAACACAAAGAACTGTTTCAGAGGGAATCCTAACACATAAATTCCAAAGTAACTGGAGGAGCCTGCAAGTTATTGCAGCAGGCAGGGCTTTGTCTGGGGGCAGGGCTTGAGACAGCTGAACAGTAGGGATCCAGGAAGGACCGCCCAGAAGGGGCTGGGTGGGGGATAGGTTCCCAGGGAGGAGGGAGCTTGTGGCCAGGGGCAGGGAGGAGCCAGGCTCCTTAAGAGGGGCTGTACAGGAGGAACTCTTCCTCATTTCTCTTTGTCCCAGGTCACATCCCACCCAAACCTCTCCCTCATAAAAGCAGGGGGGAACGTGGGGGGGTACAGGGAACTTGCTGTCCCACTAAGGGGGATCACCTTAGGGGTCGAGAAGGAATTTATCGTTTTTTTCCCCACTGGGTTTTCCAGTTTTTTGCCTTCTCCAGCAAGGGGGGAGTTATTCTAGTTAGAGTAGGCTAGGGAGCAGATAGGTAGGTGTCAGTCATGAACATTGTAAGTGTGGTGGCTTGGTAATCTTGGAACACTGTGGAGGGGGGTAACAGGGGATCACATGTCTTGAACAGCCAGATCTCCCTGAGGCTGACTGGAGGGCAGGCCTGACGGATGGCATCCAGAGGGCATCCTCTTCAGGCAGGGTCCCGTGGCATGGCGGATCCTCTGACAGGGGAGGAGCTAGCTGCAGCCGGTCATAGAGCCATCCTTTATGCCCCAGAGGCTGTTGTCCCTTGTGGGGTCTGGGTTGATGGTAAGGCAGCCCTCTCCTGGGAGGGAGGGTCGACCATCAACAATCTAGTGCTCCATGGGGAGTTAGATTCCTTCCAAGGCTACCTAGCTGCACAAAGCACACTAGCAACTGTATATATGGACAATTGGTTTTATCAATAAATACATGCCTGTGGCCATTTCTCCAAAGCCCATTGTGTCAGTTTGTTCAGGTGAAGAAGGCATATGTCCTCAAAAGACAATGTCAGCTGAGCTGGCTAACAGAGTATTTGCATATCTTTGAAGTCAAGCTAGATTCACTTAACAAGGAACTGTGAAATAAATATTATACTAGGAGTCAAGATGAGATGGCAGTGTAATGCTGCTTGATGCAACATTTTATCTTGTGTTTCAGTGAAAAACTGTATGATCTTTACTATGACTACATTACTTTGCAAAGCAGACAACATGGACATGCTCACATTTTAAAGGCAACGTCATTGCACAGCTCAGCTGGTTTAGCATGACACTGCTTTTCAAAACCATTTGATTACAGCTTCAACTTCATGTGTTTTTTATATCTTAATCAAACAGTATGTTTTAAGAACAGTTGAGAACACAGGGTTAATCACATTTCCTGAAAAACAAGTATGCCTTAAGGCCAGTTCAGCAGACAATAGTAGAGGTGAAGTTAAATGTTTTTAAAGGTGCAACTCCTAGACTGTCAGTCTCCAAGATAAAGTAATTGAAAGTATTCACAAGATGTATGTATCTCATTCTTTTAACAGAACAATAGATCTAAAGAGAGCACCGTCCTGTCCATGTCATGTCACCAAACAGCATCCTATTATTTCCAGCTTAGCGTATCCCAGTCACTCATCACAATTTCAGTTATTGAGTACAATATTAAACTGAGTTGCTGATTGCAGCTGCATATCTTAAAATGACTATGTGCCCCAACCATGGACATTTACCAAACCGCAAAATGCTGACAAGTACACTCCTCACATGCCAAATGCATATTTGGATGCATGACTAGGCAATACATTTTCACAAGTTTGTACAGTACTTCACAGTACATCACTGTAACCAAACAAGATAATTTCCTAACAGCATTGCCCTCTGAAACAACTAAGAATTATTTAAGGCACAATCTCCTCAATTGTCACGGTATAGTGTATATAAAAACTGTGAGCATATTAGTCACCGTGACCTTAGTGACCTCCCATGATTCATCATACTACTTCATTTTATTCTGCTATATGGAGCCAATATATTTATGTACAGTATGGCTATCCTTCTGTTCTGCACATATTTGAAAGTTTTCATGACTGAGAAATAATTACCTGATATTTATTGTCACTTTCCAGCTATACAGGATCTCAAATAATTATTTCTAAATCATGATCACTTTCAAATATGTTCAGAACCGAAGGGTATCTCTACAATATATAAATATCTGGGGACCATAGATGAGAAGGCAATGCAGTAGCCATATAAATCAGGGAAGGTCACCAAGATTATGGCAGCTGATATGCTCACAGTTTTCATTATAGCTAAATATGTGATAAAATTGCATTCAGAATTCAATATTTACAACAATCACAAGAGCAACTGTGCTTAAAACAATGGGGGATCAAGTTTAAAACATTACTTTTCTGCCCATCATTCTTGTTGGAAAAGGCTGATTATTTATATATATTTTACAAAAAACTGCGTTAATGCACCAGTTAGGAGTCAACTCAATGCCTCAAAAGTAGTAGTGGCATTAGAGTTTCCATCCCTAACTCCACAACCCCACCTGCCGAGCAGCAAAAGGACATGATCACACAAGCGGCCACAGACAACCATCATCAGGTAAGGCAAACATCACACAGCTGTTTCCGGATGACACAAATGCAGTAGCACTGATGAGCAATCTTCATGGATTTGTATCTGCAGCATGCAGGCTATAACATGTGAGGGTGGTGGATGCATGGAACAGCCTTTCTGAGGAGGTTGTCGGGTCCAAAACTGTGGGAGAATTCAAGAATGCATGGGACAGACATACGGCAATTCTTGTGGGGGGTGGGAAGAAATAGGCTGTTGGTTAACTAAGATCTGCTGCTTATCCAGTAGGTAGGGAAATGGGCAGGCTAGGTGGAACAATCGGTTCTTATCTGCTGTCAAAGTCTATGTTTCTATGGTAACATACACACTTGCTGCTGCACATAGAAATCCATAATACTCCAGTCACCACACTGCTTCTGTGTGCAGAAGCACATGCCCTTGCAGACAGACATACAAATCTGCAATACCCAAATGCCAAGAGTTCTTTTGTCTGCAGAAATCCAAACCCTACTGGACTGGCACTTCTGTACCCTCAGGGACAGGGAGGAGCCAGGTTTCTTAAGAGGGGCTGCACAGGATGAATTCTTCCTCATTATAAGGCTATAAGGCATTCAACACTTGACAGACCTCTCCTTCTGCAGTCATAGCTGAACACATAAACTGACCTCTGACTGCAGAAACACAGGCACCACAAAATCCATGATACAAATATTGCAACAGTACTTTCATCTGCTGAAGAACAGGCCCCTTGGGGGCCTGCATTACCTTGAACACAGATGTCAGTCACAAACACTGACTTCTGACTCCATATGGGCAAACCCCTGCAATGTGGGTATCATCATTTCAGCAGCAGATCTAGACATTTTTCCATGAGGTACCAGTTTACCAGTTAAAACAACTGCAAATAGAAAACTATCAATTAGTGAATCATGCTGTCTAGCGAGGCACCTCGTACAGTGTGCATGAGCACCTCTCTCTACAGAAATGCAGACCCCATGGCACCTTCTGTCTGCACATCTGCTGCCACATGTACTTATATACACTTTTATGACATACACAAGTTTTGCTTTATAAAGTACCAAATCCATAAAGGTAGCATATCAGTGCTACTGCATTTGTGTCATCAGGAAACAATTGTATGTTGTTTGCCTTACCTGGTGATAGCTGTCAGTGGTTGCTTGTGCAGTCTTGTCCTTTTGCCGCTTGGTGTGTGGGGATTGGTAGTTAGGGTTGGAAACCTTAATGCCACATTTCCCTACTTTTGTGGCACTAAGTTGAACCCTAACTGGTGCATTAAAGCATTTTTTTGCAATTACTTTCCTTCCTTTTTAACATAGCAGAATCGTATCCTCATGCATTCTACATGGTTCATGAGATGGTGTCAATATGTACACAGTGGAACAGAGGAGAGGGAGAGGGAGAGTGGATATGATAGAGAACTTTAAATACTTCAGGGGGGTATATAAGATATAGGAGGGAAGCATTGTTCAGAAGAGAAGATCCTCAAAAACAAGGAAACATGCTATGAAGTGAGAGGATGATAGATTCAGGAGAGATGTAAGGAAGTACTTCTTTACAGAAAGAGTGGTGGATTCCTAGGACAGCCTTCCATCAGAGATGGTGGGACATAAAAAACTAAGACAGGCAAGGCAGACTGGGGGTGGGTTTAGCCCAATACTGGAGGGAGGAAGAATGGGAGATGAGGGAAGGCGATTTAAGCCAACAGTGGTCAGGAGAGGGTCAGAAGAGGGGAAGCAAGGACAAGGGGGCCCAGGCCAGGAAGAACGATTGCCGGAGAAACCAGGTCATGAGACAAAAGACAAATGGAAGGAGGAGATAGGGACTTGTGAGGGGAGGCGAAGAAGTGGCAAAAGTCATCGAGTGGTAAGCAAAGAACAGCTTACTATGAAGAGAAAGGGAGTGGGCATTTGTGAAGGGTATTCAGAAAATAGTTTTGCACCGCTAGAGAGGAAGAAGGTGGAGGAAGGAAATGATGAAATTAGAGGAGTAATTGATAAATGCCTGGACCAAACCGGAGCGGGGGAAGTTCTGCTGGGAGAATTGCAACAGGGGCAAAAGGGGGAAATAATATGCAGGAGGAAGAGGAGGAGCTGGAAAGGGGAGAGAGGGAGATGAATGGAAGCAAGCAGGGAATACTAATGATGGAATTTTAGTGCTGGGGGACTCAATACTAAGAGGAGTCAGGTGGGGTAGCAAGGGGGAGAGGCATTGTCACATTTGGGTGGAGGCCATGCCAGGAATGACAGCGGAAAGGGTGGGACAATCTGTTCTGAAATATGCTAGAAGGAGTAGTGGCAAGCCTCATTTAATTATACATCTTGGGATGAATGACCTGGCTGATAAGACAGTAGATGTAGTCCTGAGGAGGTTTGAGGAACTAGGACAATTATGTGAAGGGGCAGGAAGATCAGTAACTTTTTCGGAGATACTTCCAGTGCCCAAGGCAAGCACAACAAGAAAGCTGAGAATGGAGGAAATTAATGGATGGCTAAGAACCTGGTGTTGTGCTAAAGGGTATGGACTGTTGCGGGGGTGGGGAGGGACCTGGGATGACAGTAATCTCTATGCCAAGGACAGACTACACTTGAGTGAGGAGGAAAAGAAAGTGTTTAAACAGAGGATGGAGGAGTACACAGAGGAAGTAGGGAATTTAAACTAAGAGCAGGGGGGTGGCAATTGGGCAAGAGACATGCAGAGATCACAGGTTAGGAAACCATATGAGCTTACCCTCATAACAGTGACAAAGGACAAATGGCAAGTACTGTTGGTGATGCTAGTAAAGGAGCGCAGGATGAGAGGGGGGGAAGGGTGGAAGGTGGTTTCCCTTAATGCTAGGAGCCTTGGGAGGAAAACTGCGGAGTTACAGGTGCTCATGGCAGAGGGAGAGGTGGACATTGTAGCCATCACAGAAACATGGGCCACCCAATACAATGACTGGGACCTGTCTGTACCAGGGTACAGGTTATTTCGAGGGACAGGGTGATTGAGAAAGGAGGAGGTGTGGCACTATATGTGAAGGAAGGACTGAAGTGTGTAATGAAGGAAGGGGAGGAGGATAATGCGGAGTCACTTTGGATACAAGTCCAGGATTCCAAGAATAGGATTCTTAGAATGGGAGTGGTGTACAGGCTGCCATCTCAGATGCAGGAGTTAGACAGGGAACTAGCGGAACAGATCAGGAGGACCTGCAAGAAGGGTAGTGCGGTGATTGTGGGGACTTCAACATGCAAGGAGTGGACTGAAGTACCCTAACAACCAGGAACAGAAGGGAGCAGGTACTGCTGGAGGCCTTCCAGGGCAGCTTCCTGCTGCAAATGGTAGGTGAACCAACCAGGTTAGGGAATACCCTTGACCTTGTGCTGGAAAATGGGGACTTTGTAAGAGAACCACCACTCAGTATGGCTCACACTGGATATGGGCAAGGAAGGAGTGGAATCTGCCACAAGATTGCTGGACTTCAGGAGGGCCAATTTTGGGAGGATGGGGGAAGTGGTAAAAGTGTACCTGGCCAGAATTCAATCTAGTATGGACACTAACCAGAGGTGGGAGCTCATAAAGCTGGGGATAGTGGAGGCAACCAAAACCTGCTGCAAGGCCCAGAGCAAGAAGGCTAGGGCTAATAAACCGAGCTGGTTGAGCAAGGAGGTCATGGAAAAGGTAAGGAGGAAAAGAGCTACCTTTAGGAAGTACAAGAAAACAGGGAGAGGGGAGGACAGGGAGGAGTACTTGATGGAATCAAAGGAGGTGACAAAGGCAGTAAGGGGAGCCAAGGCATCTACGGAACTCAGGCTGGCACAAGGCATTAAGAAGGGGGAGAAGGACTTCTTTAGGTACATAAAGGAAAAAGGAGCTGTAAGGACCACTAGTAAGGATTAGGAAGGAGGGAGTTGGGTGGAAGCAGGGTGCGATAAGGCAGAAGCACTGAATGAGTACGTCTGCTCAGTATTTACTAAAGAGAAGAGGGGGTGACACCCAAGGGGAGAAATGGCAGAAACGGGGAGGGGTGACAGATGGGGAAACATGGAGGCAGAGATCGGGAGGTTTGAAGGCACTGAGGGTGGATAAGGCACCAGGCCCAGATGGCATCCACCCCAGGATACTGAAGGAGCTGACAGAGGTCCTTGCAGGACCTTTAAGACCTATTTAATGCCTCACTACATTCGGGGTGTGTACCTCAGGACTGGAGGGTGGCTCATGTGGTGCCCCTCCACAAGAGTGGCCACAAGGATGAACCGGGAAACTACAGACCAGTGAGCCTCACAGCCATCGTGGGTAAGCTAATGGAGACTATCCTGAAGGAGAAGCTGGTGGCACTCCTAGAGGCCAAAAGACTACAGGACAGTAGACAGCATGGCTTCATATGGGGCAGATCCTGCCAAACCAACCTGGTGGAGTTCTATGACTGGGTAACTAGGCAACTGGACAGGGGTCATGCAGTGGATGTCCTGTATCTGGACTTCAGTAAGGCATTCAACTCGGTGCCACATGGAAGGCTGATAAGTAAGTTAGTAGGCATAGGGGCAGGTGCAAAGCTGGTGAGATGGGTAGGGAACTGGCTTCAGGGAAGGCAACAGAGGGTAGTGGTGGGTGGGGAGCTCTCACACCCAAGGGTAGTGACGAGCAGTGTTCCACAGGGCTCGGTGTTGGGGCCAGTGTTGTTTGGGATATTCATTGCAGGCATATCACTGGACATCAAGAGCAAGATCAGTCTGTTAGCTGATGATACCAAGGTAGGAGCAGTGGTGGATGACCTAGGGGGATGGCAGGGGTTGCAGGATGATCTGACAAAGCTTGAAACCTGGTAAGACATCTGGCAACTAGGGTTTAATGCCAAAAAGTGCAAGGTGCTGCATTTTGGAATGAAGAACCCAAGGAGGAGTTGCCAGCTGGGGGGAGTGCAGCTAGCCCAGACAGAGGAGAGGAGAAGGATCTGGGGGTGCTCATTACTCGGCACAATGTAGAAAGGCAGCTGCAAAGGCCAACAAAATGCTGGGTTGTACTGCAAGGGGTATATCCTTGAGGAGAGAGGAGGTGATTCTGCCACTATACAAGTCATTAGTTAGACCACACCTGGAGTACTGCATGCAGTACTGGCGCCCATATCTCAAGAGGGACATCAAGTTACTGGAGGGGTGCAGCGCGGGGCAAAAAAGATGATCAAGGGGCTGGGGACTTATTATACGTGAGGAGGCTGAGGGAGTTGAACATGTACTCACTGGAGGAGAGGAGGGACAGGAGGGACATGATTGAAATCTTTAAGTACATGAAAGGAATAAACAAGACAGGTACAGAGGGGCTGTTCAAAGTAAGGGAGGGGAGGGACACCAGGGGCCACGATATGAGACTGGAGGGAGGAAGGTTCAGGATGGAGATGAGGAGACACTTTTTTATAGAGAGGGTGGTGGCTGGGTGGAATACGTTACCTGCAGAAGTGGTATCCAGTAGAACAGTGGACTGCTTCAAAAGGGGATGTGACAGGACAAGGGGGAGGGTCAATGAAGGGGAAGGGTGAAAGGGAGGGGCAGCTGCTGAATAAGGGGTGCTAGCTGCACATTCGAGCAGGCTTGATAGACCTCTAGGCCTTTATCTGCTGGCAAATTTCATATGCTCATATGGGATAGATGCAAGGGAATAATAGTCAAAAGGAAGAGGGAACGAAAAGGGGATGTAGATCAGGTATGGTCTATGGTAACAGTGTTACAGGGAGAAATGCAGACTGGTTGGGCCATGCAATCCTTATCTGCTGTCAAATTCTATCAGGCCCTGTCCACACTATGCCTCTGTAATGTTACAGAGGGTGTAAAACGTTACCGTAACAGGTCGCGTTTACACCTGTAACATTACAGGAGGCGTTTTCGTAACCATTGTTGAAACCACATATGAGGTGGTTTCAACAACGGTTATTAAACCGGTCCCGCCCTGGTAACATTACGGTAGTGTTGACAGCTGGTAACAGTCTCGCAGGGCACGTACACAGTGCGAGATGCATTGTGGGATCGGGCACCGCCATAACAGCCGCCCAGCTCCCAATGTGTGGACCGGCAGTGCCAGTCCCGTAATGGACACCACCGAGGTGTGGACGCACTGCACCACTCCCCAGCCATAACGGATTGCATCCGTTACAGGGCGTGAGTGGTGTAGTGTGGACAGGGCCTCAATCAATCAATCAAAATTGTTATTTAACCAGACAAACATCATTGAGCAAAGCTCAACTGCGAGATGAACCTAGACAGGATACAAGAACAATACACAGCACATTGAGCACAATAAAATCACACAGTATTTAAATAACTAGCTAACATAGTCAGAGCTAAATATAATACACAGGGTAATGACAGTGGTAGTGCATGAGTACTATTTACACACATAAGCAGCTAAATACAGGTTATAGTCAGGATTGGACACTATGGTGTGGTGAAGGCAGAATAACAAACGCGAGTGAGAGGGGCAATAAGGGAAGTTAGGAAGCTGATAAGAAAAGGATGGGAGTTGTGAAGGTTAGGGTAGCAGGGGAACTCATAAGTGTCCAAGCAGCAGATAGTGATACCAGGGCCATGGGTAAGGACAGATGTGCTATGTTTGTATGTTAGTGAACTATTGAGTTCACCTGGTGAACATGCTGATCTGTAGCTTGTTTTGTGTTTTGTTTAGCCATTTTAGTTTCCCTATTTAATGAATGTTTTACTGACCTGATTAAACCCATGTGAAGAAAAGAATGCAGAAATAAATCAGACACTGGCTCATATCTTCTTCGAGCACTGCTAGTGCTGTACTACTGTTGATTTGTGAGGTAATTTCAGACATACTGTAGCACACAGGTGAACTCAGGACAAATGCACATAGCAGATAATATGTGCATGTTGCAACTATGAAGGGATTCCTGTCCTTTTTTTCTTTTTAATTGTTGCTATTTTGTGCCCTGAGCGTCACTATTCTGGATCAGCATGTTCATTTCCAGTATTAGGGGATTTTCAGCTGTGACACAGTAACTATAAAATACACAAAACTAACAGTCAAAAGAAATCACTCAGAAAACAGCATGCCTCCTCTGAATCATGTCCCTACCATCTCCCAACTCAGCCACAGCAGTACTGTTCTGAGATAAAAGATCTTTGGAGTATAGAGCTAACAGGTTTCTAGAATGAAATTCAATTATCAGCTACAATTCACCCTATCAGAATCACAATAATAGTTTTTAAGGACTCATTTTAAAAGAAATGTGTATGAAAAATTAATACTATCCCATCCAACAGCTGCCATGCCCAGTAGATAGGAGCCTTACTATTTTTATTTATTGCAAGGTGTGATGTAATGTAGACACATGTAATGTGGGTACCTAGAAACAGTTAACTTCAACAAAAGGAAACTTGTAAATAGTCTACACAATTTGAGCCAACTTCCTGTCAGACAACATTTGCAAGTCTCCTGATTCACTCCACTCTCCCAGGATAGTCAACTAAGCAGGGGGATTTGATTAACAAAGAAGTAGCATTCTGTCCTGGTAATACTGTTTTCTTTTCCAGACCATGACACAGCAGCTGTTTCTGACGTTCAAAACAATATGAAATGCCACAAATATGTATTGTTTTCTATAGGGAGCTACAATAGATTACAAGAGGGATAACACTGTGCTTGTGTGTTATTGACACATCATCACCATTTGTAATACCATTGATCAGCTGTTCTAGTCCCACCACTGCTTCAGTAAAACAGTGTTACTGTTAGTCTTGGTCAAATGAACTCAATATGGTCTGTGTTCATCATGAAGTCTACTTTGCGTTAAAAAGTATTTCAAACATTCAGCAATCATAAATGTCGCTCACACATATATTACAACTGTAATACAGCAATCATGCTGAGGTCAGAGCTCTCTATACAGGGAGAAAAATAATTTCCCGAATCTGAAACCTCACTATAAAAATAAGATAGAAAATGATAATATTAAAAATGTATACCATCCTTTTAAATGCACTCCTTCCTAATTTGTTTTATGGTCTGTACTTGCGAGATATGGGACTTGTTATTTTAACTGTGACACAGCATATTAATCTGCCTCAGCTGTGATTGAGACTGTATATAAATCATAATCATTTCTGCCACCCCCGTCCCTTAAAAATCAGCTTTTATACTTTCCTTCATTGAACATCTGGTTTTAATCCGTTAACTGTGTCTGTAGTAATGTGTTTCAGTAATGTATGTGCATCATGTCAGCAGGTGCAAAACTAGGCAAATCCTCCTTGCACTGCACCGTGTCAATGTCATTAAAAGAACATGCCCTAAAAAGATACAATCATTCCTCAAACACACATTAATCAATTTATTTCTGCACATGTGTAGAAAGAGGCTGTGTATGGGGTGACTCTGGCTTTGTCAAGATTTGTGAATGACTTTAACACAGTATAGCTCTGGACTGCTTTGTCTACTTTCCAACTGGTGACAAGATGCATATCAACTAGGTTGCCAGCATACTGGAACTCATTAGATTTGAACAAGAATTCCTCAGTCATTTACTGGATTGGCAGAAGAGATACTTTTTTTTTTTTTTTGTTGTTTAACCAGGTATAGCACACTAAGCTGAAAGCTTTTTTTACAGGAGCGACCTGGGAGCACAAGGAGGTTAAGTGATTTGCTCAGGGTCACACAGTTTGCAAGTGGAAGCTGTGGGATTCAAACCCAGGTCTGGTCTGCTGGATGTCACCAGATTTGCAGCTCAGAGCTTTAGACCACTGCGCTATACTGCCTCCTACTTAAGAATATTGTTTTGACAATTGAAAGTGAGTGAAAAAGTTTCCATGTTTTACTATCCGAGCTTGGTTGACCAAGTCTATTACAGAGGTGTTCCTTATTATCATTGTAATTAACTGTTAGCATTATTTTCCTTCTTCATATTTTTACAGTGAATTACAGTATCTGGTAATATTCCGTGATTTAACTGCCTACCAGGCATCTGACAGCACAGCAGCTCTGTAGAAAAGTCCTACAAACTCTGGGGTAAAGTTATTCTGAAGGGTGCTGGGTGCTTGAGAAGGCTGGGCAATCAAACCAATTACTGTTACACATTCAGTAGGTCTCCATGGTTGTCTATCTGTGGCTGTTTGGAATGTACAGTATGTATAACTTCCTAATAGTAAAGTGTAAAAAAGAGAACAGGAGTTCCCTCTCCGTTTTTCTTAAGTTATGTACAGTTTATGAGAAGTCGGTTTATAGTAGTTAATAATTTTTATTAAGTTTGAAAAATAATATCAGACATAGCGAGGTACATAAAGAAGATACAGCATGACACATATGCATACTGTACACATTGACTGCAGTGTCATTATATAATTGACAAAGTCTAGCCCATAGAAAAGAACATTGCTAAATAATGATACAGTAAGAAATTATACAGTGAGTTGTATTGTGGTATTGTGCCCCCCCCCAAAAAAAAGTATGAGAAATTGCATGATTACCACCACATCTAGATTAGTTAAGACGTCTAATATGGGCATAATACATAAGTGTCTCCTGATACCTGAAAAAGCCTGAAAAGCACAGACATAATAACAAAATACTAGGAACCTTGAGGTCCAGATCTGAATTCTTATCCTATAAGGAGAAAATATAAAAGTCCTTGCAGGGAAGGGGTGGATTTTGTGGTTCCAAATCATTTCCTACTGGTATATCTACTATGTTGGTCCAGATCATTCCACAGGGGAAGTCAGCCAATCCCTGCACATGGAGAGAGATAAGCTAAGTAAGGGGCCCAGGTAAGATAATCTTGTGAGAGAGTGTTGGTAACTAAGTGGGACTGACAATCCAGAACTGCTACATTAGAGAGGGTGTTATATAATTCAGAGATGGTGGGTACCTCTGTGGTTCTCCACCTACAGAGGATAAGCCTCTTAGCTTGGAGGCTAAGAAGTGTCAGCCATCTGTGCTGTTGACGAGTGAATGCTCTCAGCACAGGAGGAAGGCCCAGAATCCAAACTAGGGGATCTAGAGTCAGAGCAGAGTCTGAGGCCTGTTGAGCCAGACCTAAGACAGCCATCCAGAATGGAATGAGAAGTGGGCAAAGCCAAAGTATGTGCAAAAGGTTTCCCTCTCCTGAAAGACATCGCCAGCAATGACTGTTGTCCATGAGATAGATGCATTCTGTACAAGACAACGGGAGTGCGATACCAATGCGACAGTATCTTGTTTTGCATAAGTTTACTTCTCATATCTGGATACATAGAATGAGCATATTTCCAGCATAGCTTCCATTGGGCATCTGAAATGGATTGTTGAAGAGTTTGTTCCCATTTATCTTTAGTCTGAGCTGATTGTGCAGGGAGATGATTCCTAAGACCGGCATATATAAGACTGGCTTTACCCCTTTTATAGGTCAGCCACTTAATTAATAAATGGGACCTTGCTATATCTGTCGTGTGGTGTTGTTTAATATAAGCTAAAACCGAGCTTCTGAGCTGTAAGTACTGCCAAAGGGCCTGCTTACCTAAGTGGAACTCCTGATCTAATGTTTTAAATGTTTTGATAGTGAGACTGTCATCTGTCATCAAGTCCTTTAGTGTAAAAATTCCTTTACTCTGCCATAGGGGCCAGTGCAAAGGTCTGCCATCCACTTTTATGAGCATCTTCCCCCATATAGGGGAGGCCAGAATGGGGCATAAATCTGCCTCCAATTTCTTTTCCACTAAATGCCATGTCAGTACTGAGCCTGCTATTGTTTGGCGGGAAGACAAATGTTTGGGAAGGGGATTGTAAAGTAAAACTGCTAGAGATTGGGTCTGGGCCATACACGCCTCCATGTGTATCCATTGTGGTCGCTCAGATGTCTGTGGGAGGAACCAGTTTAGGGTCTGAGCTGCAGTGAAGGCCCATTTATACTCTTCCAGCCAAGGAAGGCCCCAGCCTCCCTGTGACCAATGGGCTCTAAGTTTATTTCTACTATAACGGGGTTTGGTGCCTTCCCAAATAAAATTGTAAAAAGGCCTGTTCTATGGCTTTAACCCATGAGGCTGGTAGTGTAAATGGTATATGTGAGATGGCATATAAAATTTTAGGGGCTACCACCATTTTGATCATGGATATTTTACCTGCTAGTGTAAGTTGAAGACCACGCCAGCACGCAAACTCAGTCTTGATATCTTCAAGAAGCAGTTTAAGGTTCAGATTCCATGTTTTAGTAAGATCTACTGTGAGCCATATCCCTAGATACACAAGGGAATTTGGGACCCAGTGAAGGCATAGATGGGCTACCTGATCTAAAGTGCACAAGCTATTGAGGGGGAGTACTTCCGTTTTAAACCTGTTGATTTTTAGGCCAGAGTAGCTCGTAAAATCTGCAAGGAGGGAAAGCAGAGCAGGGAAGGAAGTAGTGACGTCCACTAATGGGACTAACAAATCATCTGCATACATACATGTGGGGAAAGTGGTATCGCCAAAGGGAAAACCTGTTATGGCTGAAGAGTGGTGTATGGCAATCTCAAGTGGCTCCACTGCTATTATGAAAAGTAAGGGAGAAAGGGGGCAGCCCTGCCTCATGCCCCACCCCCAGAGGGAAGGGTGCGGACAGAGTAGAGTTGGTGAGGACCCGAGCCAAAGGGTTGTGATACAGAGCTGTCACCCAGCTTCTAAAATTGGGACCAAAGCCCATGGCTTCTAGCACCTGTTGAAGGTACTGACATTCAAGAGAATCAAATGCCTTCTCAAAATCTATTGCTACTGCAGCAGCTGGTGCTGGGAAGTTACTGGCCTGATATATAATAATTATAAGGGAACGTATATGATCTCTGGTGAGCCGACCTGAGACAAAACCAACTTGTGAAGGATGTATAAGGTGGGGAAGCAAGGAGTTTAACCTGGTAGCCAGAATTTTTGCAAAAATCTTACTATCCGAATTGATAAGTGAAATAGGGCAATAGCTGGATGGTAAAGTGGCATCTTTCCCTTTTTTGGGAAATACAGTAATGATCGCCTCCCGAAAGGATGGCGGGAGGGGATCCTGAACTAAGGGCCAAATTAAAAACGTCACTAAGTAGGGGGGAGATCAGTGGTGCAACTAGACTCCACATTTCAGGGGGAAATCCATCTCCACCAGGGGCTTTCCCGTGATTTTTTTATTTTAGTTTTTGTTGACCAGGTAAGTGCACTAGACAAATCCTGCCTATTTTCACGCATGACCCGGGGGAGAGGGATACAGATGAATGCCAACTGACCTTGAGCCAGATTAAGCTGTTGGTGGCATTTTTTTTTACTGAATGAGGGAAATTTGGCCAGGACACCGGGGAAATGCCCCTACTCTTTTCAATAAGTGCCATGGGATCTTTAACATCCACCTGAACTACCACCAATCCAGGCAGATGGGACCTCGGTTTAACATCTCATCCGAAAGACGGCACCTCAGAAGTGCAGCACCCCTCTCATGCTGCACTGCAGTGTCAGTACTGGGATATTAACCCAAGTGCCAGATGTGGGAACTGAACCCACAGTCCTCTGATCTCCCAGCCTCAGAGGCGAGTGTGCTACCTACTGAGCCACTGACACTGATATTTAATTTGTGAAGTGCATCTGTGACCTCTTGAGGGGTAATTGGAGACTCCAAGGTAGCAGCTTGCTGAGGAGTTAGATGGCAGATAGGCATAGATGTCAGAAAAGTTCGTACCTGTGCAACATTAAAAGTGCCGGAGGAAGAATATAGCTGTTTATAGAAATCTGTCATAATTTTATTTATGCATTCTGGTTTAACTTGCACAGGGCCATCTGGTGCTTTGAGTCTGAGAATATGTCTCTCAGACCTCTGTTTCCAGAGTCTGTAGGCTAGTACTTTCCCAGCCTTCTCTCCCTCCTCCCAGTATTTATGCCGTAGTCTGAGGAAGGCTACTTCAGCTTTCCTGGCAAGTAGGTCCTGTACTTGATGACGGGTTTTAGTGATTTCCTTGCCTATTGGGGAATGTAAGGAAGTGTGCAGCATACTTTTAAATTTGGTCTCGAGTTCTATAAGACGGATTCCAATGTTTTAGCTGGTGTCTTCTGTCTGCCGCGATCATGAATATTCCATGATAGCGCCCGTATGGTGGCTTCCAGTGCCTCCCGAACCATTGTTGGGGGACCTCCATTGTAGCATGATCTTGTAGAAAATTAGTGACCAGTATCCGAAACCACTGAGGGAAGTTAGGTCCTCAAGAGAAGCGGGTCCAAACGCCAGCTCGGGGATCTAGGGGCTGAGGGACTACTTCGCGTGTGAAGTTGTAACAGAGCATGATCCAATATGATAATTGGATGAATTACAGCATCATTGGTGCTGTTCATAATAAAAGGGGGATACAAGCCAGCAGTCCAGCCGAGAGTGTGAGTTATGCACCAGAGAAAAGAATGTATAATCTTTGTCCTGCGGGTGCAGAATGCGCCAGGGGTCTTGAAACCCCATATCTGTGATCAGCTGCTGCAGTGAGAGATGACATTTCTGATGATGATATGGGTAGGTGGATGTGCGATCTAGGAAAGGGTCCAGGGGAGATTTAAATCACCCCCTAAGATTATAGGGACCTGTGGAGAGGCTAAGGAGCTAATAGCTTGGGTCAGCGAGTGAAACACTTCTGGCTGGTTGTCATTAGGGCCATACACATTAGCTATCACTACAGTACCTGTCAGAGTATCCATCAAAGCCGCCACCCATCTGCCATCTCTAGCTCACTGCACTTTTAATTGTGTCCACTGAAGGGATTTGTGAAATAAAATAGCTACCCCCCGTCTGCAGGTGGAGGCTGAAGAAAAAACAACCTGTCCCACCCAAGAGTCTTTCAACCTGTCATGGTCCATCTTTTTCAACTTAGTCTCTTGTAGTAGGGCTACCTGCACACCCAGTCTCTTGAAATGATTCAGCACCTTAGAATGCTTCATAGGAGTATTAAGGCCCCATATGTTCCAGGTGATATAGCGAATGTCAGCCATAGTCTAGAAGTGGGAGGTCTGATTTAGAAGGGAACGAGCGATAGAACCTAATAGAGACTGAGAGTGAAGGTCTGCCCCATATTATCTGAACCAGAAAATCTGTTATAATCGATTTAAACACCACCAGCAAGGGACCCCAAATACACACACAATCCCCACCCTTAAGCATGAACTAATCACGATCTGGAAAAACCTACAATTTCAACTTGTAAAATATAATATTGACTGGTAACATTTAACCAACTATATACACATATTGGCCTGTCCACAGCCATAAGGAGTCTCAAAGGTAATATGTCACCAACCGAAGTCACAAGACCTCCTTCGGTATTCGTGAGGGTTGGCCTGGGATCAGGACAGGAGGAAATACCCTTCAGAACAGCTTGTCCATACTACAGGGTGTAAAAATACAGTTAGAGCTAAGACCACCCTGAGGACATATGAGAGGAATCCCCCAGGACCATGGGGCCCTAAGCACATAGCAGGATATCCTCAAAAGTATGTCCCGAAAGGAGTTACAATACTCCTATATTCCCAGCCGATAGACGAGTGATAGGGAGAGCTGAGCTTAGTACTCCCAGCAATTTAGATTCCATGGCAAGCCAAGGGACGAGAAGTTAACACATAGAGGGAGAACCAAACCAAAAAAAAAAAAGGAGGTTCCCTTTCCCTTGTTACATACTCAACCCCCCATATTAAACTGGTACCATACAGTTTGAAACATGTCCTCAGTCTGGGGGTTCTGAGCCAGGTCTGGGAAGACCAATTGTAGCATCGAGAGTTCCATCTTGTGAGCTCACAGTGGAAAGGATGGCTGCAAGATCTGGGGATGCGGCAGCAATGTCAGCCCAGGTTTTGCTTTGAGACTTGGAGAGCATAGGTCTTGAGGATGTCGACCCACATATGTCCATTCCTGCCCCTTCTGAAATCCCTTGTGCAGTATCTGAGTCCTGCAGGTCCAGTTGTAGAACGGCAAATGGGTTGGGTGAGAAGAAAGTCTGCAGATCTATGGGATCTTGCTGATCTGAAAGTTCTTCTGAGTCAGCCGACGCCTGTAGGCTTGGGGAGCTGGCTCTTTCAATAGGATGTTGTCGTCGATCATGACGATGAGATGATTGCCATTTCCTTGGCCTCAATGGTAGCGATGTGTCAAAAATCTGCACGCCAGGCTCAGGTATGTCTTGTTTAGGAGCCAAGGAAATATTCGCTGCAGACGGAGAGGGAGAGTGTTGTATTTGCTCACTCTGATTGCTGGGGTCCCGAAACTCCACAGGGTGTCTAGCCCGCAGGACGTCCATCAAGCTCTCCGGGGTCTCAAACAGAAGGGAAGACCCGTGGCATATCCATAGTGGCTGGATACCGCCCAGTGGTATGAGTAGTTTAGTTTTTGTAACAGTCTCCGTACCTGGGCATATTCCTTACGGTGATCGGAGAGTTCTTTAGAATAGTCCTGACAGAGCTGGATATGATGCCTTTGCCAAGGAATTTCCCCCGCAGTTCAAGCAGCAGCCATAATAGATTCTTTTTGCCTAAAATCCAAAAATCTGGCTTCCGGTGACATCAGCAACCGGTATGGCAGCTTAACTTTAAGCTCTGCGGTGGCAGTGTGATAGTCCATTTAAATCTAGTGCCCTTAACAGTCAGAGTGCGACTTTCATGGATAAGCAGACAAGAAGAATGAGTCAACCAGCGAACCCGAGGGCTAGAAGCTCGAAAAAAAGCACAGTGAGATGCAGACAGAGACTCGAGCGTAGTCCGAGCACTCCCTTGTCTAGGGCCTCGGAGTCTGCAGCTGGCTCTGGTGGAGAAGAGAAGGAGGAGACTACCTCATGCGGTAGCTCTCTGGATGGTCGAGCGACAGCACATATATTTAAAATGCTCCAAAGGATCGACACCAATGTGAAAGATATCAAACAGGATTTAAAGCATCTGGAGAAAAGAACGGAGAATCTGGAATCGGGCCTAGACGGGCTCCGGGAGGACTCTATCAGGCTCACCAGGGCAGTGACCTATTTGGCCAGGAGAGAGAGAGAACTCACGGCCAGGGCTGAAGACACAGAATCCAGAGGCCGGAGAAAAACAATTCGGATTTTTGGCTTCCCAGAAGGTGCCGAGCAAGCAGACCCGGTGGAATTTGTTAGGACCTGGAGCTCGAGATGGTTCACAGCGCCCTGGCTCCCAAACCGAAAAATGATGCACCCCCCTGGTCAATCCTAGTCAAATTCACCCGTTACCTGGTAAAAGAAATGGTGCTTCGGAAGGCGTGGAGTAAGAAAGATTTGAACTTAGATGGGAAGCGAGTGTTTTTGGATCATGATTTTCCACCTGCTTCTATGTTGAAAAGGAAACGGGTCTTGGCGGTCATCAAACAACTGAGGGAGCAGCAAATCAAGGCCTACCTGAGGTACCCAGCGGAGCTGCTAGTGCACTGGTCCAAGCCAGCAAGCCACTCCAAAAGGCAGGATTCTCCCTCCCCGATCTGCGGCAGGACCTTTCAGAACAGACTGTGTTGCAGTGCAGCTGCGCTGGTCCATGGTGGAGAAAGGATCTGTGAGAGGTGGGATGTTTAAGGGATCAGGTCCCGGTGAGCAGCTCTGTGAAGACCTAGTGCACCTCAACAAAGGTTTGCTGTCTGCCCAGAGGAAAGGAAGTTTGCCATGAAAGACATTTGATTTGACTCTGCTGTTTCCCCCAATGCCCCGAAGTCAGCTGCTGGGTATAGGGAAGGTTGTGCCCGGTGGCAGATGGGGTAAAGGCTGAAGGGACAAATGGGTATTTAGCGGATGATGCCTGTGGGGGAGAATAATGCGGACTCAAAATCGGACCCAAGAACCAAATTCCGGAAACCTGAGCTCTGGGGGTGTATGATGGTTTCGCTGGTGGCCTAAACACTAAGAATTTTATAGGCCCCCGGATGGTTACGGGTCTGCGCTGTCAGTCAGAATGTGCAAAGGGGGGGAAGGGGACAACTGGGGATGGCTCATGCTCCCCTCTTCCTTTCTAAGGTCCGGGTATATCCAGCTGATTTCTGCAGCCCCCCCTCAAGGCCCTATATTCTAAAAAGGTAGGATTCCTTGGGGGCGAGAGCTGTCCTGAGCCCAACTGGATGTTACGAGGGCGGGGCTCTCGCGGATGGGATTGGACAAAAATTAATATTACACTTTGACTGTTTTATGGCGTTGAATCCTAATTAATAATAGCACTGGGCTCGGTTTTTGAAGGCGGTGAAGGGGATGTTCAGTCTTTCTTCGGGAACCTTCACCCGCCTATACGTAATCCATGCACTAACACCGGAGGCCCTATCAGTGGAGAGTTTACCTACCGGAGGCCAGCCAGTCCTTTATCGGTGGACGAGGTGACCTTCGGGGAGGAATCTTACTTTTCCACTGGTGGCCCACCCTTGGAGACCACCTTCCCGGTCAATCACATTCGGGAGGACGGGAGGTGTGGCGCTAATTGGTAGCTCATGCTCCTGGGCGGAGGGAGTGTCCCTCCATACGAGGCCTTGACCGGCCTGCTTGTAAATAGTTTTGTTGAAGCTTTTCTTGTTGTTGTCATGCAGCTGTGGGGATGGTATGAGGGAAGGGAGGTTGGGGGGAAGGGATATGAAGAAGGGGGGGGTGACAGGGGGACGATGGTGAAACATGCTGCTTCAGATGAGGGGGGGCTGGTTGTGCACGCCATCCTCCAAAAGAAAAGAGGCTATAAAGTCTGGCATTTCAGCAGGAAATATGAGGAGAACTTAGACCCAAGGAGTCTCAGTTCCGGCTCATTATGGGGACCCTAAAGTTAGTCTCATTTAATGTCAAGGGGTTGGGATTGTACCGGTAAAATGGCACAGTATTTTACGAGACTTAGTGAGGGTCCATTGTGATATAGGACTCCTGCAAGAGACCCACCTCTCAGTAATGGAACACAGAAAACTACGCCGCATGTGGGTTGGCGAGGTGTTTGCCTCATCTCACAAGAAGGCGAAAAAGGCGGGGGTGGCTATCCTGGTGAGGAAGGGCCTAGGTGTTACTCAGTTGAAATCCCTTTCCGACAAGGAAGGCAGGTGGGTGATCCATTCAGCTAGAGTGACAGACAGAGTAATACATATTGTGAATACTTATGCCCCCACCCCTGTTAATTCGGAATTCTTTAGGCATCTTTCTGGAGTGATTGCCTCGCTCCCGGAGGGCCAAATTATTATGGGGTGGGACTGAAATTGTGTAGAAGACACAAAAAGGGATAGATCATCGCCAAAGGGGTACCGAGACAATGGAAGGGGGCCTAAGACCCTCTCGCACTTACGTATTGAAGCGGGTTTGGTAGACACGTGGAGAGATAAATATCCCTCCAGCAGAGACTTCACCTTTTACTCACACTCCCAAGACTCATACTCCTGGATAGATAGATTCTATACTCAGAAAGCGTGGGCGGGCTCAACAACGGACCAGCAGATTTACCCTATTTGCTTATCAGACCATGCCAAAATTAGCCTCACGGTTAATTCGGGACCCCAATGTAAGCAGTCACTATGGTGCCTGAGTGCAGGGTTCCTAGGGGACAAAACGTTTATCTCCAGGACAAAGGAGGTGATAGAAAACTACATTAAAGAGAATTCAGACTCAGTGACAAAGGTAAAGTACCTCTGGGATGGGCTAAAAGCTGTAGTTAGGGGAGACAATCGCATATGCGGCTCAGCAGAATAAAGTTAGGCGACAAGAACAGGATAAGCTGGAACAGAAAATTAAGGAGTTAGAGAACATTCATAAGAGAGGAGGTCAGCACAATACACTGAAGGAGTTGAAGGAAGCAAGAGACCAATTAAACAAGCTCCTATTGGTAAAAACCGAAAACCCCCTTAGATTCACAGCTCAAAAGTACTATACTGAGGGAGGGGGGGAGTAGAGCGGGTCATCTGCTAGCATTCAGGTTGAGAAAACAGGAGGCGGACAGGTATATTTCTGGAGTCTCTGACCCGAGGGGATCAGAGGGATTGGTCACGGGAGCTCCCCAAATCGCGGACTGTTTTAAAATATTCTATGAAGAATTATACAAGTCAGAAGCCCCCATTAACCAAACAGAAATGACTGAGAGGTTCCTCTCTAGGTTAAAACTACCCAGTCTCTCGGGAGATCTCTGGAGAGAGCTTGACCGGCCCTTCTCCCAGTTGGAGCTTGCGGAGGTAATTAAGAAATTAAAGCATAATAAAGCCCCAGGCTCAGATGGGTATATAGCAGAGTATTACCAAAAATTTAAGGATGAGTTGTCCCCGTTACTGCTCCAGGTGTGCAATGTAGCCCACTTGCCGGCCAAAGCCCCGGATGCATGGGCCCAAGCCATAATCTCAGTTATCCCAAAACAGGATAAGGACACCACCCTGTGTGGGAACTATCGCTCCATTTCACTATTGAATGTAGACGTTAAAATCCTGGCAAGAATGATAGCCAATAGATTGCAGAGAGTGGTGACCCAGTTGATCCATCCGGATCAAACTGGATTTATGCCGGGGAGGCACCTTCATGATAATGTCAGGAGACTAATCACAGTTATGACACATTCTCAATCTGGAGGGAAGGCGGACACCGCGTTGGTGATTACACTCGACGCGGAAAAGGCGTTTGATCGCCTTGAATGGGGGTATTTGGGGGAAGTCCTTCAGAGATTTGGATTGGGTCTGAAGTTTCAAGCTTGGGTGAGGGCCCTTTACAACAACCCCTTGGCGAGGGTGAGGACAAATGGGGTCTTTTCCCAGCCACTTCAAATCAGAAGAGGCACACGTCAGGGTTGCCCCCTCTCACCCCTATTATTTGCCCTTACTGTGGAACCACTAGCTGAGGCATTTCGGTCCCAGGGGAATATCTCTGGCATTAAGGTGGGAGGAGTGGATAATCACATATCTCTCTACGCCGATGACACCCTACTGTACTTAACAGACCCCAGCTCCTCTCTGCCGGCCACCATGAGCCTTCTCGAAGAATTCGGCACCATCTCAGGATTCAGGGTTAATGAATCCAAGTCTGAAATAATAGTAATGGGAGCTGATGCTCCAGTGCGAGTGAAGTCTCTCACTAACCTAAAGTGGGGTACAAATGAGTTCAGATACTTGGGGATGCGGATCCCGAAGGATCTGAGTAAGTTATTCCAAACTAATTATGCGGCGCTGCTGAGAAGGATACGAGAAGATTGTGAGAGATGGGCGGCTTTGCCACTATCAATTACGGGTAGGGTGGAATCGGTTAGCATGAATATCCTTCTGAGGCTGCTTTTCTTGTTTGATGAACTCCCCCTAACCCCTCCAAGGGAGTTTTGGCAGGAAGCCCAAAGGGTGATAAGTAAATTTATCTGGGCCGGGAAGAGGCCTAGACTTAGTTGGGCTCTCTTGAAACTGCCTAAAGGGAAGGGAGGGCTGGGGGTCCCAGACTTTAAGATGTATCACAGAGCGGCCCAGTTGCAGCACCTGGCGGTGTATGCCTCCCCGGGGGAGAGGCAAAGCTGGGTTGAAATGGAATTGCAATTGCTGAGGCCACTCACATTCACAGCAATCATATTCAACAAGATTACCCCTAAGATAATACAAGAATTAAAGACGCCAGGGATTAAGACCCTGATTACACTATGGGCACATATTGTGAAGGATTTGAGAATACAACCATGGTTGGTAAGGCAGGGCAAGATCCCTGAGAGTTTGGACTTCTCGCCGGGAGGGAGAATCAACTGTTCAGATGTTGGCGAGGGTTGGGATTCGTAAAGTTTTCACAGCTTTTTGCGGGAGATATTATTAAAAGTTTCACCCAACTGCAACGGGAATTTGGTATCCCAGCCTCAGATTTCTACGGCTACTTACAGATTAGGCACTACATTCAGGCTGTAGAGAAGTGTAACTAAGAGCTGAGGTCTGTTTGGCCTCACTCACTCCTGGATCTATTCCAGGAACTACTTAATGGGTCAGTCCCCCAGACCCATCCAATTTCTAAACTATATGCAACAGGGGTGTCGGAGGCCTTGGATCACAGAACCCGAGTGCAAGCTTGTTGGGAAAGGGAGTTGAGATTGGGGGATGAGAGACCCGGGTGGGAGGTGATATGGAGGATGGTGGGCAGGACCACGGCCTCACCCTCTTGGAGGGAGTTCAGATGGCAGGTCCTCACAAGATTCTTCAGAACCCCAGTGATAACCAAACATTTTGATCGAACCCAGTCAGACAAGTGCTCAAGGGGTTGTGGACAAGTAGGTTCGCACGAACACATCTTTTGGAGCTGCCCCAAGGTTAAAAATTATTGGAGCCGGGTGGCTCGTAGATTGGGGCAGATCCTCCAGACGGAGATTCCGGAGCGGCCCCATTACCTCTTACTCGGGGAGCCTCCTCCTGGCTTGAGGGGTCCAAAAGCCACATACTTGTTCCCAATCCTGCTGGCAGTGGCCCAGAAGGCAATCACGAAGCTCTGGCTGAGTGAGGCACCTCTGAGTGAGGAACAATGGCTGGCAAATTGCAATCAGATAAAAATAATGGAGAGGCTCACTGCCAACCTGACTTTAAAGACTGAGTGGTACAGGGCTTGCTGGCTCCCCTTTTTCGAGTTCCTGGATGCCAGGGAGGGGGTTGCCACCCTGGAGATCCTGGCCAGAGAAGCTTTAGACTAGGTTCTGGTGAGGTGTCTCCGGTTTGGTGTCCCCTCCCCCCCAATGGGAACGGGGGTGGAAGCAGGTTACCACAGGCCTGGTCTTAAGATGATTGGTATAAATTCACCATCTGTCTCGGGAGGAGGGAGGGGGAGGGAGAGGGGAAATGATTAGGTTGTTATCAATTTGTTGAATTCCTTCTGTTTTAGTTGTTATAATGAGTAAATATACAACTTTTAATTTGGAATATAGGCAAAAGTCCAGAATGCAGTCCACAACTGGGGTTTGTAGCCCAGCATTTGTTAGGCAGATTATCCTTATATTTGTTTTTTCTGGTTGGATGTGTAAGTCATCTCTTATTGTTCAGGATGTATACTAATTGGATATGGAAGTAATCTTTTATATGCTATGTATAAGTTGAGCATCCTGTCCATCTAAATGGTATGCCTATTGACTGTTTTATATGTAGAGTGAATGAATGCCGAAGTACTTGTTAACATATGGAAAACTTTTCAATAAAATGTAATTTCAAAAAAAAAAAAAATCCAAAAATCTGGCAAGCAGGGGTCTAGGCCTTGCTCCAGGCCTTAGTACCGGGGCAAGCGAGCGCTGAGCCCGTTCTATCAGAGGGTGAAAATCAGCTGGTAGTTTGAGCAACTTCGGGAGGACTGACTGTAAGAAGTCAGTGGCTGATTTCTGTTCTGCACCTTCCGGAAAGCCAATAAGCCATATACTGTTTCGATGGCTGCGATTTTCCAGGTCTTCTACTTTATTTTTAGTGTGTAGATAAGCTTGGCCTGTTCCCTCAGAGTAGCAGTCATTTCATGAAGAGCTATGTCATGGGAGGAGATTTGTCTTTCATTGTGAAAAAGCCTAACTTCGATCCCTTGCCAAGTTTGCGTAGTGGCATTGACTGAAACTGTGAGTTTTGCCATTTGGGTCATAAGCTGGCTGAACGTCGCTTCAGTTCTCAATGATTCTGCAGAAGGCTGCATATTGTAGGCCGCACTGCAAATCCGCCTTCTGAGAGAAAAGACGAGTGATTTCCAAAAGAGAACTTGCAAGAAAAGTCCCCAAAATTATGCCCAGGAGATTCCTCTCTGCTAGGATAAAAATTCTGGCAGAAATAGAGGGTCTTAGTGACGGCTAACGTCAGATTTATCCCCGTGTTGCAAGAGCTATCTCTCTATGCGACCATACTGGATCAGGGCTAGGCCACGCCCCCTGAGAAGTCAGTTAATAAGGATGGAGTACAATTATATCAGTGATACAAAAAAACTTCTTCTGCAAAGGCAATATTTTTATTTTATTTTATTTATATGTCAGAAAGTAGGGCTACCAATGTGTTATGAAAAACTGTGGGGACTCACTGAATGAAGTATGCAAACAAGTTGGTAAATAGAAAAACAGACACCTGATCAAATGGTTGCCTGCTTGCTGAAAACCGTACTTTACTGAATGTGTATTTTTTTATGTTGTTTTATGCTGTTACTATGTCGGATTCCTAAATGTTCCATTCTGCTTGCTCGACACAAGATGTGAGTAGCTTGCTGAAGTTGTTATATTGCAATGTAAGGCGCTGTCCTTTTTTATAAAAACTTTGCAGTCAGGGTGGAGTTTTTATTTTCACTTGCCAGCTTGAAGAAAGGGAGATTACATCTGCTTTAAATGCCATCAAACTTCGCTCCCTCCTCTCTGCCTGTGACACAGCACCTTCTTGTGAATGGCAACAAATGTGTTAGCCTGTTTTGTGGGTCTTGGGGGTGGGGTCATATCAAAGCACTGATGTTGCAAGCCACTGAACTTACTCAGAAAGTAAATACCGTAAATTAAGTGAAAATACAGTCCCCACATCCATTCACCAACGTATCCACCCAGAGACTTAGCCTGACAATTTGATTTGGATTAGGCTGACTTTAGTCACAGACAGCAGATGAGTCTGGGCCTGCAGGCATATCACTTCTGATTGTTGCAAATTGTACTCGTTTACAAAAATAACTCCTGCTGCAGTCATCCCTTCAGCAGTCAAACAATTGCCAGACATAGCAAGGGCAAAGAGACATCTGCTAGAGACATACCTGGGTCCAGCTCTTCAGAATTCATCATTTTTACTTACTGAATATCAACACTGAGTTAGCTGTGAGAACAAAAGCAAAAAAACAACAAAAAACAATTAATTATTTAATAAATATTCAGTATTTTGAACAGTACTGATATGCATTAACTTGAAGTAGTTACAGTGGTGTGTAGCAGATTATGATCCATGACCTTTTTCCTGTTTATTAAGACAGCACAACTTTGGGGGAAAAGTGATACTGCAGTTATTTATGCAAAGTTGTATGTCTGTATATAATGACCTGCATTATAGAGTGCTTCAGATAGAATGATTTTAGTGATCAGATGGGTTGCATTACACTGTATGAGCTGAAGGGACATGTAGGTAAGGGTTAGGTAAATAGACTGAACTATTTTATAGATCAAACTAGTCACTGCTCTCCATTTGCTGCAACCTAACCACTTGTGCTCCTTGCCTGATCCTGCAATTATTTTTTAAATGAGTACTGCAAATTCACACCGTAGTTACAGGGATTATCAGGGAAACGGGCAGACTGGTTACAGGGCAGGTTCAGTCCAGGTGTCTGTGCTGATCATTGAGTATTACTGAAATGTAAACAGGAGGTTACAATAGTGTTTTATATATTGGGTTTGCCCCTATGGCTTGCTATTAAATATTTATATGTGCACAGCAATGGGTTGATCTCACAGACAGACAATGCCTTAGCTCCTGTACCCCTCTTCGGAGCAACTCACAAGTACTTTGGGTCTGTTCTTTTCTACACGCCCCTGCGGCGCATATTAATCAGGGTACTGCTGCTGGTTGAATTTCTACTTTCTACCACATATCCCACCACAGAGCAACTCACAGGAGGCTGTCTATCAGCAGAACTCTGTCCGAGAGGGTTAAAGATCTAGGCAACTTCCCCCTTGCTGCAGCTGCCATACCCTGCAACTTACAGGAGGCTGTCTGATGGCAGGAGTCAGTCCAAGAGGGGCAATGATCGAGGCAGTCTAATCACAGTTTTTGAAACAGCAGCAGGGAGCAGTAATTAATTAGTTGAGCTGGAACCATATTGCGAGTCCAGCTTACTTTTCTTTTTCCTGTGGTAGTGATAGTGTCATGGAGCTGAACTGTAATTACACTGAGGTACTATCTGAAAAGCAGTTGAAAATCAGGGGTCTATTAATCTATAGTGCCAGATGTATTTATCTAAATCATTTAGGTATCCAGGACATAACAAATGAGTAAAGAATTTTGTATTTTTTTTATATGGAATCAAAGTGTTAGGGAACTGTATTTTTTAGTGTTTTGAATGTCTCCTAATGATTCCCTATACTTTTGCTGTATTTGTCTCAGTATGACATTCTTCCTATCTTACAAAAAAATGCTCATTTATATGCCGGTGTAAAGTCAAGGTTGCACCACTTACATCTGTAGTTACATTTAATAGTCTAGGTTAAGAGGCATCTAATTGTTACAGACATTGATGTCCTTAATGGGTTGATTGGATAAATAAAGTTATCTTGAAGTCAGAGGGCTAAAAAATGTGTTTTTATATATAATAAACTGTTTTGTGAGGCCCTGCAGAAAGTCTTCCCATTTAATGAGTGAGGAGGAACCTGCATCAGGTGGAAAACACAATAATTCTCTCTCTCTCTCTCTCTCTCTCTCTCTCTCTCTCTCCTCCCTCCCTCCCTTGCAACAGCCTCCACGCTGGTGCTGTCACTGGAAAGACACTTCAAGAGAAAGAACTTCTACTCCTAACAATTTAATGACAAAAGAATGCTCTGAGTAGCAATCATAAGAGGGGAACAGAAGAAGTAAATCTTTATTTTAAAAATAAAGTAACCATGCTATGGAACAGAGCTGCGTAAATGTTAGTGGGTTATAAACAGCAGCAGGAGCAATAATTAATGAGCTGAGCTGGAACCATATTGCATGGCAAAAATAATGTTGCTAGCAGGACTCGGAGAAATCTGACTCGGTACCGGCACAGTACAGAAGATTTAAAGCTGCGGTGCACTGCACGTAATACTACAATTGTTAATGTCATTAAAGCTGCACAGAAAATACAGTGCTAGTACAGTACCATTCTGAGGCAGAAATGCAATCAGTAGCAAGACACCAACTAATGTGCACTGCAGGAGCACCCCAAGTCTTTAGGTACCTGTGAGTTGATCTGGATTTCTACTCCAGAAATGTCCTGTATTCACATCATATGTTCATTAGCTTTGTATGTTCAGTGGACCATTAATAACATTAGCAATTACTGAGTTTTACTTGCAGTGGGTTGGAGTTTATATCTTCATACCCGCGATGAGTTGCTGAATACATCTACATGTCAATACATTAGGAGCTGTTTATAGGGCTGCAAAATGCTGTAGGATTATTCAGTAGTTAACAAAAGTAATTTTCCTTAGATGTCAAGCTCTGGGATACCACAGTAAGCCCACTCAGAACCCATTTTTTCTGCTGCTCCAGTGGCATTTAAAGAACATAAAATTATCTTGTAAAGTAACATAGATATTTGTTGAAAGCACCAGGCATATGATGGGTGGGCCAGACATGGCAATTATATGTACGTTCTTGATAGTAGACAGGTAGCAGAAATTCTGCACAAACTTCAGCGATTTTTATAAGTATATCAAAAAGTACCAGTTGATATCAATACTCTGCAGACCACCACAAAAAAAAAACATCGGCATTTCATTACTACCAGGGGAGCATTTTCAAGGTCAAGTGAACTCATTTAGAAAAAATGGTTTAAATAATACTGGTGGCATAATGTCATGATGGGCCCTAATTAACAAACAATTCATTATTTACAATGGGAGCTTTTAAAACACAGGGACTTAACTCACAGCTTGAAATAACTTAAAAAAAAAGTAAAAATCTGATTGCTGTTAAGACTAGATGCAATGTATAGGACATTATATCTCAGCTGCTCCCAGTTCTGCTGTTTTTATCCCCCCCCCCAGCAATTATTACCTAACTCAAGGGTTTTATTATATTTGATACCCTCTAGTTCCTGAATAGTTATAGGGCATGTTTATATCTAACCATGGTGATATTATTCAATGTGGTTCATTTTTTAGAACAAAGAGCAACCGAGCCTCATGGTGTTTGTGCTTCATAAACTTATTGGAATCAAAATAAATAGTGGGGTTATTACATACGAGGAAAATGTCCTTTTATTTAAATTCGGTTATTTAATGCTTTTTTCTGTCACCAAATACACACACTCAAATCCAACCCCATCTCCTTCATGATTGCCCTCCTATACGACACATTGCTCTTGTATATAGATTGTAAGACCCTCTTTTTATAGAACTTATTTTGTAGTTTATCCCCCCCCCCCCTTCCTCTTCCAAATGGCAACTGACATGTCTGGAAAATGTTCAAATGTGTATGCACATTTATAAATACCTGTATATGCGTAGGGGAAATATAAAATAAAATTCATGTACAGATGAGTGCTAGATTTACACTGTCAGTGGTCCATCAGTTTAGAATATGTAACTAAATAAATGATATGCAGGGTTTCAGTGTGTGATAATGCATTTATCTTGTACAGTTTCTAATGACCTCAAGTAATCTTATGAGTGCCGAAGGCACGAGTGAGAGTTATGAGAGGTCACTGGAAACTGTACAAGATAAATGTATATTCCATTTATGCATCAGGTTTAGATGTTGTGTGAGCTTTTTGATTTTGATAGGTGTAAATAATTTGTCAAAAAAGGGAAAAGAAAACTGAATTTCATGCTGTTTTTTGCTAATTATAAAAACCAAAACAAAATGGTGTTTATAAATAAAACACCATTCATTTTTTAGATATTTTTGTGCTGAACATTTTTCGTTCTCACAGTACCATGCTATCATTTTTTGTTTTAAAGTTATTCACATTTGGCAAAAAAAGTGAACAAAAATTACATTTTCTTCTGTTTTCTTGTTAATTATAAAAAATATATAAGGTATCTATAAATGAAATGCCACTCATTTTGTAGAACATTTTGTGCTGAACAATTTTTGTGCTTACAGTACCATGCTAACTTTTTTCATTTTAAAGTTATTCCTATTTGAATAGGGTTAGTATTGCTTCTGATGCTGAACATTCTAAATGAATTCTGAAGAGAACTGTGTTGATAAATGGGGTACTATGGTGATAAATAAATTTATCACCATAGTATCGTAGATAAATAGTTTTATTATACAGTGTTTATCATGACCCCATTGCATAAATATTTTTTATTTCTCCAGATCAAGTGGATGCTGTATCTTTTGTAATGTGAGAGAATGTTGTAACAGATTTTAGTTTATTGTGCCGGGATGAGTCACAACATTTCACCTTGCAAGACCCTTGATCGCCCCTGAAAAAGGGACCTTTGGGGCTCAGTGGGCCTACCCGGTCACCAAAATTTAATAAATAAATAAATAAGACAAATGCTTAACAACATCTTGAAGATATATTAAAGCATGTATGAATAACTTATTGCGCTGTGTTAAAGAACACATGTACAGGAAATATTAATGGACAATTACATTGAAAAGAATGAGGTACTTGCAAGTTATGCATGTTTGTGTTAAATTGAAGAAAGCTTTGCATTCCAATAATTGTGATACTAAATAAATAAAATATGAAGGATGTGGTAATGATTCAATAATCTGTGAGGGGCAATTTCATAGGATTTTTAATTGGTGGGTTGTATAAGGGTTGAGAGCACTTTTTGTTAGTTAGAATATTTAATTGTTTGTTAACTAGGGCTCGCCATGAGGACGCTACGACACCAGTATTATTTAAACCATTTTTCTAAATGTGTTCACTAGCATTTGAAAAAGCTCCCATGGTAGGAGCGAAATGCTTTTTTTTGTGCTGGTCTTCAGGGGGTTGACATCAACTGCTTCTTTTTCATATACTATATACTGTAAGTGTAGATATATGAAATAAATAATTTATTTTCTGCACATATTTGTGTGTAGCTCCTTTTCTGACCTCGGGTGAGTTTGCGAGGGTTCTTCTCACTGTTACATTGATTTATTCTAACCTGTATGCAACTCTAACCAATGGGTGACTTTTATCTCATGGTCATGACTTAGTGAACAAGATTCATTCATTCACTCATTCAATGCATTATTTTAATTTCTGCACCATTTGCTTAAATTTTGTATTTTAAAAAAGTTGATGGCTGCTAACCTTTCTCAGTAAATCAATAAACTGCCTGTCCTCTGAAAGTCTCCAGCTAAGTGTGTTTTCCACTAAATTCTCCAATCCTCTGTGGAAGCAACTTCAGTGGGTGGCTATTCACTTATGCAGTCCACTGGAGGGTAAGCTAGAGCTTCAGCCACTCCCAATTCAGCTGTCCTCGGGTGTGCTTACTGGAATCTACCATGACATCATCCTCAGAGCTGACACATGGTGAAGTAAATGATCACTTTATGCTCCCTTATATCCACAGAAACCACTTACATCACAGGTAACAAATCAAGATGCTTCATAAACACTTAAACATTTAAGTCACTTTCTGATAACTATACTGTTTTTCTACATTCTCCGTGGCCTCTCTAACTGAGCTGAAATCTTAACGTCTGCAAAATGTGGTCTCTCTTCCTTTACAAAAATGCATTCAAAAATTACAAATAGGTACTGTAACCATGATCCCCAGATCAGAATACTACACTACACTGACAGCCATCACCCAAAGCAAGCACTATAGAGAAAACATACGATTTGGTCAAATACTTAGAATAAAAAAAATGAAGCAAGGAACAGATCAGGAATGAAGATAGTAGGAGATTTTTTTTTATTTTTTTTTTAAGAAAGGAATGTCTCCACAAGGAAAGTAACTAAGCAGCATAGTATTACTAAGAAACAGTGCCACGGAGAATGTAGAAAAACAGTACTATTATCAGAAAGTGGTTTAAGTGTTTATGAAGTGTTTAGATTAATTTGTTGAGGACAGGTGGATTGGGAGTGGCTGAAACCATAGGTTACTGTCTGGGGGACTGCACAGGTCACTAACCACCCACACACAGAAGTTGCTTCTGCAGAAGATTGCAGTGGAAAGCATACTTATGGATCAGGCAAATGAGCCAAGAATAAGCACCTTTAAAAACTTTGGCCACAGAACATGTAAGACAAAACTTCACTTAAAATGCCAAAACCACATGTTTTGGGTTACAAGCCTAATTTTAAACTGCATGAAACATAAAATGTTTTGGTTGGATATACTGGTGTTGGAGTCCTATATTTTTTAGGGTGCAGATAGACAACACTGCATCATAGAGTCCACTCCCCTGATTTAATTACCCTGCTATTTAGCACCTGGACCTTTCAATCAGTAAATTAGATTTATAGCACTACGGCTTTGGAAAATATTTGTTTTGTTACACATTATTTTCGTGCTTTTAAATACAGTCTGCATTTTATGGATCAAGCATGTTTAAAATACCTGCACTAGTTATCCAGGCTGACTTTGGCAAAGACTCAACTCCATGTTGATTTCAGCAGACTTAAAAGAAGTGCTGGTACTTGTAACAGTTGATCTGCAATGCATAGGGGAAGGGTGGCTTCTGGCTAAAACAAAACCTGTTTCTTTTGTTTGCTGTCTGGCTCTGAAGAGTGAAGATGTGTAAAAAGATATACTGGTGTTGGAGCCTTATATTTTTTAGGGTGCAGATAGAAGACACTGCATCACTGAGTCCACCCTCCTGATTTAATATACAGTACCCTGCTATTTAGCATCCAGACCTTTCAATCAGTATATAAGATTTAGAGCATTATCATTTTAGAAAAGAGTTGTTTTGTTATACATTATTTTAGTTTGCTTAAATACAGTCTGCATTTTATGGGGCGAACATGTTTAAAATACCTGCACTAGTGTCCAGGCTGACTTTGGCAAAGACTGCATTAAAAACCAGAGTAGCAGCTGCAGTGTCTCAAGGCCATGTTGATTTCAGCAGAATGCTACGAGAAGTGCTGGTATTTATAACAATTGATCTACAGTATGTAGGGGAAGGATGGCTTCTGGCTAACAGAAAACCTGTTTTGTCTGTTCGCTGTCTGGCTGAGCTGCATTAATATTACTGGGTTGCAGTCTGCTCGCAGTGTGAATGCTAAGGTGTTGGCAAAATACGATGGGGGTGGGGCGGAGTTGGGGCAGGTCAAATATACTCTTACCAAACAAAACAAAACTAATGCTTCCTCCCACTACTCAGGTTCCAGTTCTTGTACCTCCCAATTAAGAAAGAAAATAGCAACCTGCAACCATTGACTAACATGAAAGCGCATTTATTTGAGGGTGGAAATCTTTTCTTGGAGGAGGGTCAGGCGGAGAAGACTATTTACACCTTCAGCCAGTTCCATGGACGGAAAACATGATGCCAGCCCTTTTCTACATGCAAAACGTCTGCAGGGCTCTGCCTATGCAGCTGTAAAAATAGTATGTTTTGTAGTCTGCATATCAGTGAGTGCTGGGCTGTGTGTGGTTTGAATAGTAATGGAAAAAATGCTTTGGAATTTTTAACTAGTTTAGTTGCCATATTGATCCTTGTAAGAACAGATCCAGAAGCAAATGGTTTGATACCTTTTATTGGACCAACATAGATGGTACAAAAGGAAAACAGAGTCTAAGCATTCGGACCAACCAGGTCCTTCTGTGGAGACTTATGCCAGTTGTTTAGAGAATCACATTCTATTAACACCCAGATCATACATAAAAAAAAAAAAAAACAGAAATAATTCTCTTTGGTTTAAAATACCTATTTTTAAAAAATCACAGATTTAAATGGAAGGAATTAGATTCTGCTAGTTTATTAATGCTTGAGAAACCTTCCAATATCAAATTTCAACAGAAGAGATAAGAAAACACTGCAAGCAGACAGTCCCACTAACTGTAATTATAAATGAATGTGTTATGTGAATACATTCTTAATTAAATGAATGTGTTATGTGAATGCATTCTTAATTGAATGAATGTGTTATGTGAATGCATTCTTAATTAAAAGCAAGACCTTAAGATTTAATGCCCACATAAGTGCATGTTAAAATACTATCAAACACCTCACCCCAACCTGCAGGCAGCAACAGGAAAAATCATTACGGTTTCACCTCTCCTGCGTCTTCACAAATCTGGCGTAAGGGTATACCGTGGGGTTGTTAACCCTAAAGCTCACCCCATTCTCATATACACTACACATCTAAGCTTATTTACTGATGTAAAGGGGTGAGCGTTAGGGTTACCAGTTCCAAGGTACACCTCTATACCAGATTTGCAGGGACATGTGTCATGTCCTAAGATAGTCCCTTTGATAGGTCTGGTGAAAAAATATTAAACGGTTCCAGAGTTATAAGGCTGTAAAATGTGATGTTTTCTGTCTTGCACAGTACATAGATACTTAGACACTGTTGGCAGATAAGGACCTATGGCCCACCCATTCTTTCCATTTGAACTTGTAAGTTCCCTTTACATTTTTCTAAAGGTTTGTTGCCCCTTACCCCAGACCTCCAGAACTCCCTTATGTCTATCCCATGAGTTCTCACATCCTGTGATTGTTTCAGATCCCACCACTTCTTCTGGCAGGGTGTTCCACTTGTCCTCCACCCTTTCTGTGATGAAATTCTTCCTCACGTTTCCTCTGAATCAACCTCCCTCCAACTTCATCCCATGCCCGCTAGTCCTGGAACATATTTTTCGCTGGAAAATAGTGTATTCCTGCACCCCGTTCATCCCTGTAAGATGCTTGTATGTCTCTATCACATCTCTTCTCTTCCTCCTCTCCTCCAGGGAGTACATATTCAAGTCCATCAGCCTGTCCTCATAGGACCTGTGATGCATTCCATGCACCATCTTTGTTGCCCTCCTCTGAACCTTCTCTACCCTGTGTATGTCTTTACGTAGGTAAGATCTCTAGAACTGTGCACTGTACTCCAGATGGGGCCTCACTACTATATTGTATAGTGGAATTATGATCTCCTTTTTCCTGCTGGTGATGCCCCTGCCTATGCATCCCAGCATCCTATTTGCTTTACCTGCTGCCTTTTCGCACTGTTTCCCTACCTTGAGGTCATCAGAGATGATAACCCCAAGATCCCTTTCCTGCTTGGCACATGCCATATCCTCACCCCCGCCAGTAGGGTTTTTGAGCTCCGGTATTGGTGTGAAATGAAACATTTGATGTCGCGGATGCCCTTGTTTGATTTCTCACCACTTACTTGGCATTTTTTGTGCTATGACAACCACCATCTTGTTGATTTCTTCCACTAACAAGTGTGGAAAATACATAAAAATGCTGGCATTTTAAAAAAGAAAGATTGGAACCTAGTTAAACGGGACTCATTTAGCTCGATTCTGATGAGTTTTTTTTTTAATACAATGGACACAAATATCTTTTTATGGCACCCCAAATCCCGAATGCCCAGCTTAGGGAAAGGTGCCATTCCGTATGTTCTCTGTAAGAGAACAGCAGGACTTTCTTGAATTGTGCAGCCACAGCTGGAACTCATGCTGTGGGCTACAGTGTGAACTGTGAGCCACCGTTTCCCTGGTGTCTGGTGGCACCCCCACTCCATTGCCATCCCTGTCAATATGTAATGTTGCCCTGGTGTCTCGTGGCACCCCTACCATCCAATGGCCATTCCCATAATAAGATTACTAGTGGCACCCCCCACATTTCCGATCGCCATCCCTACAAGGAAATAATGTTTCCATGGTATCTAGAGGCACCCCCACCCTTCTGATCACCACCCCCATAAGTAGCTAATGTGATCCTGGTGCCTAGTGGCACCCCATCTTTCCAACCACCATCCCATAAATAAATAATATTTCCCTGGTGTCTAGTAGTAAAATGTAGTAGTAAAATTGTATTCATTCAGTGATTCCACTGTTAGGGTTATAAATACCCTATTTACAAGGTGTACTTGTTAGAGTTTATATATAAAGTTACAGCAAAAAGGCAATGACATAGATAAATACATAGAAAATACCAAACAATAGACAGTCACACATTGATCATATCCAAAACATGTTCCTTCATAGACGTACCCTAGTCTCATTTAAAACAGTCATTTTGAAATGCTAATTCCAATTTCATAGCTGTCTTAAAAGCAGTTGATGAAATTTCCAGATTTCTAAGGACAGGAGGAAGTTCATTCCAGCTGTGGGCAGCCTTATACTGGAAAGTAATGTCACTAAAACTATTTACCTCCCTAGGCACCATCAATTCCTTAGCACCCCTTTTGTGTAATTTAATACCATGACCCGGCTTTTGCAATTTTCCAATTAGTCCTGTCAGAATATTATTGTTTAAAATTCCCTGTACATGATTTACCCAAATACCCTTATTTCTGATTTTGAGGGGATTCCACCCCAAAACAGAAAACATTAAACAACAGTGTGTGCAATAGTCACACCTTAAAACATATCTTGCCAACCTGTTGTATACTTTATCTAGTTTCTGTAGATGAATTTTGCAAGCATGATATTAAATATGGCACCCATAATCAATAATTAGCATTATTAGTTGATTTATTGTCATTAAAAAAGTTTGTTTAGTAATGCAGTTAGAAAAACGTCTCATAGCTCCAGTCCTAGTATTAACTTTTTTATGAGTTCATTTAAATGATCCTTAAAGTTTAGATACTGATCAAAATAAATACCCAGGCATTTATGTACTGACATTTGAGCTAAAGTATTACCTTACTAAGTCTTTATCATAAGTTTGGGGCTTGGTTTATTTTTTCTTTGTTGATTTAAGCCAAAGAACGTGGTTTGTGTTTTTTTGTTATTAATCAACAGACCTAGAGAAGTATGCAGTTTCTGCATCACTAAAAAATCTTCTTGCAATCTGTGTTCAACCCCCAACCTTCCAATCACCACTCCCATAAGAAAATCATCTTTCCCTGGTGTCTAGTGACACCCCCCATCCACCAATCACTCTGTCCATATTAAAATAATATGTCCCTGGTGTTTAGTGGTACCCCCACCCGCCAATCACCATCCCCATAATATAATAATACAGTATTTCCCTGGTGTCTAGCAGCATTCCCCACCCACCAATCGCCATCCCTGCCTGAAATAAAGAAAACAGTCCCTCAATGGTTTTTGTTTACTTACAAAACAGAAAATGATCCCTCATCAGTCTGCCCCCCAACCCCACCTCCCACTCAGCACCCACCACCCACACCCCAGTACAACTCCCCACACCCTCACTCACCTGAACAGGCCACAGGGCAAAGATTAGTCTTGCTGCTAGAACCGCCGACTGCAGTATGAGAAACCAAGGTAAGTGAGTAAAATGTATTTGAACTCATTATTACCTGGGCAGCCATTTTGTGTCAGGTAAACAATGGATAGTTCGGACTTCATATGAAGCTATTGGAAGTAACAAGTTAATGGGGTTTTCAACTTTGACAACATACGAAAGGCTTCCTTACTAATAATATTTCATATTAACATCCACAAATTGATTTCACTGAGTAATACATAATGAAATTTGAGACCTAGGAATTGCTTTAACTCCCCCAAACTAGCTTCCTAATATACACTTAAGTTTGTTTGTTTTTTTCCCAGTTATTTAACCAGGTGAGACACACTAAGCTGAAAGCTTGTTTGCAGGTGCAATCTGGGCAGGGGAGCTGGGTTTGTAATATTTTTGGTGGGGCCCAGGGGTCAGAGGTCATCCTCTCCACCCACCCATCACAATTGTGGGTCTATGGGAGCATAGCATTCTGTTCTGTAAAAAAAAAAAACAAAAAAAACAACCTTATGATTTGTCTCTGTCAGCTACCCTGCAGGATCCTGATTGAAGCACACATGAATCATGGTAAAATGGAGGTACAGGGTTTGCATGGAGTTAGGGGCAGAAGTAAAGTACAGTTCATGAGAACTCACAAAAAATGAAGATGACACGATAAAAGAAATACAGCAGTAAAATACTGTTTATAGCAAAAAAACTGTGAAAGACAGCAGATCCCTCTACTGGAAAGTACACCAGTCGAGGGAATACTTTACCACAGTAACAAATGTTCTTTATTTTACTCATGCTATACCCTCTCTTATTTTTGGCATCTTTCTATTTTCTAAAACTGTCACATGTGGGCCATTTTCTAAGTACAATAATACCCGACAGGGTGGGCGGTGTTGAGAAATACCGGACCTTCGGGGCTATAAGGCCCGCCACCTGTGGCATCAGATAGCATTATGCCCCTGGGTGGTCTGGTATTTCCCAATACCACCATCCTGTTGGGTATTATTGCTTGTATAGCGATGCTCTGATAAGATAATCTGCATAATCGCTGCTTCACCCCATAACTTGCACTATGCAGAAACACTTATTTCATTATTCCTCTTAATACCACACACTTAAAATGTGCAGCACTACTGGCCTTTAAAATATATACAGGCAATGTCCAGAAATCCAGGTGGAAACACAGGGTAGTTCATTTGGCAATTCATCACTACAAAGTGGAAACTAGCAAGATCCTCATCATGACTGATAGCCATGGGCCATGACTCTGACTACCATACAGGGGGTGGGGTGGGGGGCATGCCAGGGCCCAGTGGGTACTGGAGGCCCACCTTGGAAATCAATGGAGTCCACAACAAGAACACAGCACAGTCGCATCAGCATTCCATTGGCATACTAGCAATATTATAAATACTATTTTTTCCAGAAAACCCCTTTAAATACGACAACAGATGATTTAGGCATGTGTTCATAGTTTCAAGGTGGCAGCAGGTACCCAACTGAGGGGACTCACAGAGCTGAAATTACATTATAGTGAGCTTTCTAGGAATCAGCACCTATAGCTGTGACATGAGCTCATGACATCAGTGCCACTGATTCATAATAGGATAGTGTCGGCGTGGGAAGCCAAGGTTAAAAGTAAGACCCTGCTCCGACCTGGCCCCCTCCAGTATCAAAGCTCATAATATGTAATTCCAATACTGGGAGAGTAGATTCTGCCTGCTAACATGCTCACATGTCCCTCCTAGCTGAACATCAGAATTTGGTCCCAGACCTGAGCTCATCACCCATTCATAGAAACGTTGAAACTAATGGTTGAAGGAGACTAAAGGTCCATCTCTTTAGTGGCTGCCCTTTAATTCTGATAGTTCTGCTGCAGGACTTCAATGACGGAAAAAAAAATAAATCAGTCAGGGAGACTCCCAGTGAGAAGACTCTGAAAGTATGGTCACTGGACCAGATATCTCAGGGACACATCATAAAAACATTAAACATACAAACATAGAAGATGTCCACAGATTTCATGGCCATTCTAATTTGGCCTATTTTTCCCTACCTACAGCTACACCACAGACCCTTAGTCTTCAGATGCCACACACACACACACACACACACACACACTCATCTCACCATACCTTTGTAGCAGTCCCCTGAATGTCCATTCAGGTGGCAATGGCATTAATTTCTATGAAACACTTTAAGGCAGTACATCCCAGCTTTGCAGTTTGCTGGCCCACAAATCACTTGCTGATGTCATTACCTCACCTGTGACCACTACCACCACATCCAGATGTCCGTACCAGTAGTGGGTTATCTGCCCTCTCTGCATATATTTGAGAAGAATGACTGCTTACTTTACTTAAAGTTTACCACATGTTCATCTCATCTGGGCATAACTGCGTTCCCAGCCTATGCCTGTCTACAGAGCTGAGATTCAAACACGTGGCTTCAGCAAGATGCAGGTTAATAGTACTCCTAATGTACTACTAATACCAGCTGTAACGACATTTTTTGAGGACTCATGATGAGAAAGGTAATAGAAAGAAGTTGAGTGTATTGACCCCCCTATATTGGGTACTTGGCAACCTTCTAACCTCTGCAAATCTTTGTTTTTATTTATTTATTTATTTTTTAGAAATAATTATGTGCCCTGTGAGTAAATGTAAGATGCAAACACAGGGCTATGGTATCATAGTCATACATACTGTGTAGTAGAGAAGTGTTCTATACAGTAATCCATTTTTTTACACTTTTGTACTGCAGTCAAAGGTCATGGAATGTGAGTGTCCCCTTCTGTGGCAGAACAGCATTCTAGAACCTCTAGAGACTGCACTAGACAGTTTCTCTATGAATGTGAAAAAAAAAACACAATGCACATATTTCACATAATACTATATACTATAAAAAAATACAGGATAATCAACTTTATGCATAACTAGTGTGTTCTGCCACCTCCGGGTTCTGATTCCCATGGACCTCAGAACCCCTGTGTGGAAGAACACACTGATTATGCATAGTTGTCCATCCAGTATACCCTATAATGTGGAATGGAATACTAATAAATCTGTCATCCTGTACCCTACACCTTGATTTTCAAGGAATACAGGCTGGGTGGGCCCCGGTGTCAACTTTCCAGGCAGCCCCCCTCCCCCCGCTCCCAATACCTCAGTCCAACCATGGCTGGCTGTCACTGCTCACCACAGGCCCCGGGGTGGAATTGGGTAGGCAGTGGCCCACTGGAACTCTGTTCCCAACTTTCGCACCACCACACCTCTTAAAAACTTTTATGACAGACTCAGTTCAACAATAGAGTAGATTATCGGGTATGCGTTGGGCCCACACTATGAGTGTAGAGCTCATGTTACACCTGCTGGTCCAATCACCTGTTCCTTTACCTTTTATTAGTTTATTTCAGTTGGGGGGTTTTGCTTCCCCCCACTTCCCTTTACAACAAAAAAAGGGGGGGATATGTGGTCTGAGCCCCACAACTCAAATAAACTGTCAGAACCAAAATTAGTGTTCTATGCGGTCCTGGTGCCAGGCTGCTTAGTCCTACAACTGTGGCCTGCTGCAAAAGCCTTTGTCAAAGTAAGATCAGCAAGCACAAGCCCTTGACAAAATTGGCCATTCATTTATTTATTTATTTTATTTATTTAAACAGCAGTTTGGAAAACCTTTGAGCCATAGGCTCATTTACAAAGGTACCTTGTCACAGTAAGACAAACGAAAATACGCAGTATAACAGTACAACACAGTACAACAGTAACTTAAGACATAGATACAAACAAGCTGGTACAGGTAGGATGGATGCAAACAATACCAGAGTTATGTTGTCCTTAGCAGCTTAGTAGTAAGCTTTGTCATAAGTATTGAGTACGGCTTTGACTAGTGGCAATTACAGCTTCGGGTGTTAATAAGGTGGTTACGTAAGGAAGTTTTGAAGCACAATATAGTTGGAGCTTTGGAGATGGAGTGAGGCAGTGTGTTGAACCAGGAGGGGGCCCTAAAGCTGAAGGCTCTTTGGCCGTGAGAGGTCCTAGCTCTAGGGATAACAATAGAGGTTTTCCCAGAGGTCCGAGTATGAACTAGTGGGACAGAGCGGTGTATGGTGGTGGTCAATCCTGGTGGGGATAGCCCAAGGAGGGTCTTTTTTGTAAGTGTACAGGTCAGATATTTGAGGCGCTCATCAAGATCAAGTACCAGCGCTTTAGCGTACAGTAGACAGGTGTGTGTTAGCCTAGGTGCCCCAGTAATTAACCTGCAGGCCTTATTCAGAGTGGTGCGAATTTTATGGAGTTCGGCACTCACTTGCCCACTTCCCCATTCAGGCCCATACATAAAATTCTGCACAGTGCTTACCAAAGGCATCATGTATGTCTACCACCACACACACACACACACACACACACACATGCTCATCTTATCTTTGAAACAATCCCAACTATAAATAACATGCAGAGCAGTCACAGACAGAGGCATCATATATCCTCCCCCCAAGACACAGCACAGGCCCATCTTTCAAACACCCCTGGCCACCAGCAATATGCTACACAGATGACAGGCTACAGTCATAGGCATCATGTACGTCTCCCCCTCCCACCCCGATGCAGGCCCATCACTGAAAGACCTACAGAAAGAGCCACCAACCATAAACACCCCCAGCTTTGAGGCATATATGTCCACCCCATACAGCCCCATCTTATACACCACCCCCCAGCCTGGAGGTGTGCATGTCTCTCCCCAACCCTCGGACTCCCTTGTGGTGAAAAACACAGGCCATAGACATCATGTATGCACTCCCCTGACGCAGGTCCATCACTGAAAGATCCAAGGAAAGAGCCACCAGCCATAAACATCCCCGGCTTTGAGGCATATATGATTCCCCCCCATACAGCCCCATCTTATACACCCCACCCAGCCTGGAGGTATGCATGTCTCTCCCCACCCCTCAGACTCCCTTGTGGTGAAAAACACAGGCCATAGGCATCATGTATTTATGTCTCTTCCATTCCCCCCATGCAAGTCCATCACTGAAAGACCCACAGAAAGCCATAAACACCCCCAGCTTTGACTTTAGAGGCATGTATCTTTCTCTCCCCACCCCACCCCACCTCAATACAGTCCCATCTTACACCCCCCAAGCCTGGAGGAGTGCATGTCTCTCCCTCCGCCCACCCGGACTCCCTTGTGGTGAAAACACAGGCCAGCATTAATTTATTTGCAGCAAAATTCAGTCAGTGTGCTTACCTAAAGTTACCAGCCCAGAAGAGGTCCACCAGGAAAGGTCGATCGGTTGGCTCCAGCCACCTCCCTTCGCTTAGCAAGAGGCTCGCTCCAGTCCGGAAGCAAGTGGTTGAATGTCACGGTCGGTGGTCGCAGTCAGCAGCTTGCTTAAGGAGCTACTAATTAGTAGCCTCAGGGCCCGGGGGTTAGCAGCAACAGAGTTCTGTAGCAGACCTCAGTCTGGCATCAGGAACAGCAGGCAGCTTCAGCAAATGGGAGGAAAGCAAAGCGGCGGGTGGCATTAGCAGCAGGAGGAGAGCGAGTGGCTTCACTGGCCAGGCAGTCCAAGGACGCGGTCCACAGCACTTTGCAAGGGAAAACTGACTGATAAGTGGCGACTAGCAGTAGAGTAGCAAATAAATCAGGATCACAGTAGCAGGTAGCACTGACAAGATAAGAAACGATCCAGTCGGTACACATGGCGGGCTATGTTATTTCCTTTCCTTCCAGGAAGAAACGCAAGAACCGACTCACCTCATTGGATGAGGAAGCCTGGTGCTGTCTGATTGGTAGAGTTTTGCAGCCATCGATTGGCTGCAGCCACCTCCCTTCCACTGGGCAGAATTCTCCCTTCACAATTGGTCTGTTAAAGACCTTGTGCTGCACTCCAATTGGCTGGCTCAGGAACAGTAGCTAGCCCTCCCAAGCTCTGCAGCTCCAGCAAAGTTAGGAGTCCTGCTGGGGCTCTCAGCAGGGATCGGAATCTGCCTGTCACCAAATAAAATCCATCAAATGACTACAGTGCAGTCTTGATACAGAGTGTCGGGATGGAGGGGGGGGTGGAGGTCGCCTGACGGGGGTACCATGACGCTATGCGTGCTCAGTCAGAACAAAACAAAGATAAGTTCCAAAAATATTGCTGGGACTGGGCCCACGCCACAAAATATTGCTGGAGCCCATGTCCCATGGGCCCATAAAACCCGGCGCCTATGGAACCTGGGAACACAAGGAAGTTAAGTGACTTGCTCAGGGTCACACAGTATGCAAGTGGGGGCTGTGGGATTCAAACCTAGGTCTCCAGATTTGCAGCTCAGAGCCATAAACCACTGCGCCATGCTGCCTTCTCAAGTTTTTGCCTTCCAATAAAAAATTAACGAATTCATGGCTTTGTTGCAAACATTAAATATAGTCAGTTAAAAACAAGTCAGGGAATGCTCTGTTGTCCCATAAAACCAATGCAAGTCGATGGGAAAATTTCCATGTATATAGTTCCATTTTCCTGTAAAATACAGGAATTACTGTAGATCAAGGAGGCCTGAAAAGGATGAAATGCTGTTAGGATTTCTGTATGCGTTGTTTTTCAGGCAATCAATCAATCTTTATTTTACCAGGCAAAACACCAGTGACAAGAACTCATTTACAAGGTGGACCTAGGTAAGATACACATAATTATGTTGCTTGCACGCATGTGCAAGAAACATAGTGCCATCATCGGAGATTTCGGAGGTGTGTCACCTCCTCCTCCAATTCAGTCAGTGAGCTGGCAGGCGGCCCTGTAAGCCAATGCATTTTGGAGCTGTCTATGACCGCTCAAAATGCAGAGCTTGCTGATTGAAAGAGCTACGCTTCAGTGAGCAGAGATAAGAAGTAGCTCCCCCAACACGCAGGGCGTGCGCCTCACATGTACAGTGTAGCCAAGGGTGCCCAATCCCGGCCGGCTGAGCTGCGCCTCCCCCCAGTAGGTGACACGCTGGGAGCCCACCCCAGCGTGGCACCAGTCCATAGGCCGACGGGTGCCCAACCTCGCCGCTGAAATGCCCCCACGTCCTTGTGCCATGCTGGGAGCCCACCCCAGCGTGGCAAATGGTCCCACGACGCCTTTTTTATTTTGAACTAAAAACGAAACGGTCCTGGAGCTCTCCCAACCTCCCTCCCACAACCCGCACCCACCACTCACATCCAGCCTCCCCACCCCCCACCCCATACCTCTGGACTCCAGCGACAGTCTTAGGTGGACCAGGAACACGTCTGCACTCTTCAAAGCCGACCGTGAACTGAGGAAATGCCGATAAGCTGTATAATGGCCTAGATAGGGGGTTTCAACTTATTGCATATCTCAGGCATTTTTGGGAATTTTTGCACCAAATTTTCAACATGGGTTTTGGGACCCCTTCTCATGAATGATGTCACTGTCATGGCGTTGTTCGGGCCGAAGGTGATTTCACGCAGTGACTGTGAAATCACCTTCAGGCCTGAATACCACCATGACAGTGACATCATTCATGAGAAGTCTCAAAACCCATGTTGAAAATTGGTGCAAAATTCCAAAATGACTGTTCTGACTGCGTTATGCGGTTCCTATGCAGGCTCCTAAGTTCGGAAATTTCAATATTTTCACTCCAGATTTTCAACATTGCTATTTTACCACACTTTCTTATGAGTAGTACAGCTGTCATTTTCATCTCACCCAAAATGTGTTTCCACCATGTAGTGCAGAATGGCGCAGTCGTGTCTGAAATCAATGTACGGGACAAATTAAGAAAATCACAGTGACATTGTTCATGAGCAGAGGTCTTAAAATGGCTATGTTGAAAATTTGGTGAAAAATTCCTAAAATGACATTTCGGCTCTCGTTGTGCAGTTCCTCATGAGCTGTGGGTCATAAATTTTCAATATTTTCACTCCAGATTTTCAACATTGCCATTTTACCATACCTCCTTATGAGCAGTACAGCTGTCATTTTTCACATCCTGCCCAAAACATGTTTCTGCCCATGTAGCGCACAATGGCGCAGTCGGTGTGCAAACTCAATGTATGGGACACATTAACAAATCACAGTGACACTGTTCATGAGCAGAGGTCTTAAAATGGCTATGTTGAAAATTTGGTGAAAAAATTCCTAAAAATGACTGTTTTACGAGCGTGTGCTGTGCAGTTCCTACACACGCTCGTAAGTTTGCAAATTTTCAATATTTGCACTCCAATGACTTCCAAATACCTAAACAGCACATAGAAGCAAGCAACATTCGGCATTGACAAATGCTTATTCAGTAATGAAACAACAGTTTGCAGTCAATAAACATTACAGAGCAAAACATACAACACATGAAGTAGCAGAGAATAACAAAGCAATGTGGAGCCATCAAATAATGCGACACACTATATACAGAGTATACACAATATATACAATAGGACCCATGGAAGGTAACATGGAAGATAAGGTTTTTGTGACAGGTCTTCTCTGAATTGAGGAGCTGCTTCATGCATCTTGTGCTGAGAAGTTACTATTTCATAAGGAGATGTTTTCCCTCCATCATCATCCCCCTCCCCATCTGAGGCCCCCCCCTTCCCAATTTCTGATTTGGTGTATGATACAACTTAGCATGCATCTCATGTAGCACTCACCCCCGACTACAGCACTGACATTGGGAATGCAGAGCAGTTAGGGAGTAGCTGTATGTTTCTCCTAACTGAATTATACCATTAACATAGTGTCAGCTGTTTAGTGCTAATAATGTTTCTATACAGTTAGTTTGATTATACACATGTCCAGAAATAGTGGGACATTGTAGTGTACCATCATCAACTAGAGCAAGGGGACTCATACGCTATCTTAAGATGTGTAGTGCTTAGAGGCGGCAATCCAGTGCAGACTTGAGCCTGGATCCAACACTGGAACACCCTTGGTATATTTTTTTTGTGGGGGGAGATGAAAAAAGACAATTTTTATTGATGCCCCAACTACATTCCCTCTTAATTCATTTATATAAGTGCTCAATAATTTTTTGGGGGGATGATCCTATGCCCCCCACTTCACACACTCCCGTGGTTTATAATCTAGTTTCTGGTTCTGCTTTGCTTAATCACAATGCGCAACTGAGAGTTAAGGTTAAGTGGAGACAGGTTTGATGAAAAGAATAATTACATCGAGGGTGTGACACACTCATATACTTCAGTAGTCTGTATTGGCTTCATTTTTACATTTTATGTGTGTTTCAAATGATAAAAAAAAGTTGATAACGGAAAAGATGTCTAATGGTTGGAATGTTGAAAATAAACCAACTTGGGAAGGGGAGGGCAACTGGATATTTTCAGATATTCAGATGGACCAGACTGACGTGAATGACAGGAACTTTTGATGTCTCTCATGCAACTGTTACCTTTGATATTGCAGAGACCATCACCATTAAATCTGGAGACTGTCTGAGAATCATGTCAGAGCCAACCAGAGAGTTAAATTCAGCTTGAGAGAGATCAACAACTTGATCGGGAGACAGAGTAAGAAGACCACTGAACCAGCACCACAGAACAAGTCGGAAATCTGGGATAAATGTGTATTAAGACAAAGAGCATGCCTGCTGTAAAACTGTGAACAGTGTTCCAAATCTCCACCTATCTGCTAGCTACTGTACAACCAATGTACTTAATAATCATAATCCTTAATGTAGTAAAGGGGGCACTGTCTCTCACTGATGCATCTGTTTAGAGTTCATCATAAAATATTCATAATACTATCTTTTTACTCTATTAGACTGCCTGAGTGACGAGTAGCCCCTCTACATAGAAATGTTTATTTTGTTTTGTTTAATGGCTAATGTTTATTTTGAAAATGTTTCCAATATTAGTTTACTGTTTTCTTCTTATAATTTACAGGAACAATATTGGTTCTTAAAAATGTAAATATCTTTATTTTTTAAAGGTACTGTAAATCTGTTTTATGATCATAGCACTGTGTGTGGTTCTCATTTCTAGATCTGCACATGGGAAAAGTCTTGTCTATAAATTGGATTTACTGAAATGTGCAGCCTTGCTAACTATAAATTTGTCAAGCCTTCTAAACATGCTCAAATATCTATTATAAAATGGGTAAAGGATTTCAAGCAATCTGATTGATTGTTAGCTGTGCATTAGATGTGTCTAATGCACAGCTAAAACTGGAACCCACATTTAGAATACACAGGCCTATTTTATAAACTCCATAAACCACTCCGGGGATGTGTATTAGACAGTTCTAATGCACACCCCATCGTGTCTTATTGCTTACTTAACATAGCCATCTTGTCAAAATCAGTGTACTGAGTACTTTCAGGTCAGTAGCTGCTAAAGTTTAGCTGCTATTCAAGTTTAACAAACTAGCAAAAATATCTGTTATGCAATGTGCATAAAAAATTTAAAAATATGTCTTCAGGGGATACTTGTCTTATTTTGTGTTATTGGGAACTAGTGAAACATAACAGTGGGTGTGTGGGATCTGTGTCACTGTAGAAGCTATTCCTGTATGCAGGGGTTCACCCCTCTCCCTTGACCATTGTCTATTAAATATTTTAATATTAAAACATTTTTTGTAACAATACACCTGAGGCTTTAAAAACGTCAGCTTAGCCCTTACAATCATAGTTTAGCCCTCAGATACATAGTTTATCTGTCTACAGTATCTGGTCTGTGGTGCATGAATTCCTGATTTACCTCTGAATGTGTATCTAAAAACAGAGTTTCCAGGAAGTCTGAATCTAAAGTGTTCTACATCAGATTTATACATGGGGTGATGGGTGGGCTCATAATAAGGCTTTCAAGCATAATGTCCTCCCCAGAGAAATACAGTGGAGGACGTAAGGAAACTAGGTGTGTGGGTTGTCTAGAGATGTGAATGCATACAATCCAAAGAAATGTTACCATTGATTTACATAGATATATAGATACAAAGACACTGTCAGCAGGTAAGGACCTATGGCCCACCCAGTCTGCTCATTTGTACACTGTACTCCAGGTGGGGCCTCACTAGTGTCTTGTATAGTGGAATTATGGCCTCCCTTTCCCTGCTGGTGATGCCTCTCCCTATGCATCCTAGCATCCTATTTGCTTTACCTGCTGCCTTGTCACACTGTTTCCCTACCTTGAGGTCATCAGAGATTAACCCCAAGGTCCCAGTCCTGCTTGATGCATGCTATATTCTTACCCCCAACTGGTATGTTGTTCCAGGGTTTTTGTGCCCCCATATGCATTATCTTTCACTTCTTGCATTGAATTGCAACTGCCAAACCCTTGACCATTCTTTAAGCTTCTGCAGGTCCCTTCTCATTCTGTTTACACCCTCTGGTGTGTCCACTCTGTTACAGAGCTTCATGCCATCAGTGAACAGGGAAATTCTGCCTTCTAGGTCTTGTGCAATGTCACTGATGAAGATGTTGAATAGGACCGGTCCCAGCACTGAATCCTGGGGTACCCCACTGGTCACTCTTCCTTCTGTGGAGTGCCAGCCATTTACCACCAGCCTCTGTGTCCTGCCACCCAGCCAATTACCCAACCACCACACTACTGTCCTGCCCACTCCCATATTCCCCAGTTTGTTTAGCAGTCTTCTATGTGGCACAGTGTCAAAGGCCTAGCCGAAGTCCATATAGGCCATGTCTACTGCCCTTCTCTGATCCCTCTGATCCACTTCCCTTGTCACCCAGTCGAAAAATTCAATGAGGCTGGTCTGGCATGACCAACCCAGGTGAAACCATGCTGCCTGGGGTCCTGAAGCCAGTTGGCAACCAGATGTTCAACCAATCTCTCCTTCAGTAGTGCTTCCATGATCTTCCTCACTACCGAGGTCAGACTGACTGGTCTGTAGTTCCCTGCTTCCTCTTTGTTCCCACTTTTGTATAAGGGGACTACAGCTGCTGTCCTCCAGTCTTTGGGTACCTCCCCTGTTTCCAGTGATCAGCTAAACACAATTGCCAGAGGTTCAGCCACTACCTGTCTTAGTTCCTTTAGGACCAGAGGTACACCCCATCTGGGCCCATTGCTTTATCGACTCTTATTCCTTCCAGTTCCTTTAGGACCCTTTCCAGTGTAAAGGGACTTATGTCCATTTCTGCACCATTCCCACCCCATTTACTCCCTTCAGGCCCATTGCTCTCCTCTTCCTCAGTAAAGACTGAGCAGAAATATCCGTTCAGTATTGTTTACTGGAGATTCAGAAATACCTTTGAGTCAATGACTCCTTTACAAAGGTTCCACATCACAAATATTACATATGAGAAGAGAGGTTACATAGCAGTAAGTCAGCTTTACTGTTATCTTCCTCCTTGCAGCCCCCATCCTCCCCTTTCAATCTCACTATCCCTCCCTTTGCTCTTCTTTTTTCACTTATGTACCTGTAAAAGGTTTTGTCCCTTCTACCCACTGATTTTACACAGCAGACATTCATCTGGTGTATCTCCTGAATGCCATACACCTTGCTAAATGTTGGTACATAGCTAAATAGTTTCTGTCTAAGAATAAATCCCTTTTGGTCATTTTCTTAATTGTGGTTCTGAACACCCTGTCACATTGAGAAAATTAATTCCCTTTATATTGTGTGAAAAGAAAATTATTAGAGGACCCAGAATGAAAATATAACAGATAAGGTCACCAGTAAGTTCTGGTGGCCGCATTGTAAGACCACCAGGATTTGGAGTTTGAGAACTACTGCTTTAGCTCATATTTGTTTACAATGTAGGCACTTGTACGTGTTGGGGGCTAGATACATGTAAGAAAATAAAAACTGCACATACCCCAATAATGCAAAGCATCATGGGAAGTATATGCAAATGGCCATTAATTAATTTAGACTGGCTCAACTTTAAGCAGAATTGTATGATGCCAGTAGGATTCACAATACGATCAGCAAAGGCTGAGAACAGCAGATACAGACACGTGTTTCATCCTCTTTTGGACTCATCAGTGTGCCATATCTGTACCTCAGCCCAGGGAGTGATAGCCAGCCACCCTATAGAGGATCTTATTGGTTTGAGTCATGGGCAGCCCAATATAGAGAGAGAGAAGAGTACAACAAATGAACCCCAGAGCAAATGCACTCAGGCAAGGGTTATCCCAGAGGATATTGGCCATACAGAATAATCTGTTGTACTCTTCTCTCTCTATTTTGGGCTGCCCTTGACCCAAACCAATAAGATTCCCTATAGGGTGGCTGGCTATCTCTCCCTGGGCTGAGGTACAGCTATGTCCAAATGAGGATGAAACATGTGCCTGTGTCTGCTGTTCTCAGCCTTTGCTGATTGCATTCTGAGGCCTACTGGCACCATACAATTCTGCTTAAAGTTGAGCCAGTCCAAATTAATTCATGGACATTTGCATATACTTCCCATGATGCTTTACATTATTGGGGTATGTGCAATTTGTATTTTCTTTAAAATTTGGCTGTATGGTCAATATCCTCTGGGATAATTCTTGCCCCAGTGCATTTGCTCTGGGGTTCATTTGATATACATCTAATACTACTCACCATTATGTACAATTGACTGCAAAGTAAACAAATATTACCCAAAGGCCACCGCAGACCCTATTACATTGTAGGCCTATCTATAGAACTGCAACCCCATTCCCTGTGTTATCTCTACACTTGACCACTTCACCAGCTTCGCTTTTTTCAGTTGAAACAAAATCAGTCGAGGGGTATGAAAGAATATAACTGATATGCAATAGCAAAGGTGGTGAAGGGGTGTGGTGAGGGCGGTCCCCAAAGTTTGCAAGCATATTAGGTGACTATGTATTATTCCCTGAGGACTACAGGCCAGCACTTTCTTCATTCCCTGTCCCATATACTGATTTTGAGCCTGTTTTGTAAGTGTTGTAACACACTTTAGGGTGTGTGCTTATACTCTGATATTCACATTTCTTAGGTGGCTGAAAGCACTCAGCTTTACTTCATGCCTCAAGTCACAATGCACCTGAAGTGTAGGATTATCAGAGTATGCCCACACACCCTGTCCTGTGTTTTCACTTACCTATAGTAAAGATTTAATAAACAGATCGACAGCTAGATAGATAGACAGATAGACAGACAGACAGACATACAGATATGGGATATGCAGTAGCCTGACTCAGGATATGCAATTTTTCTTCAAGTGTAGCTGGGCAGGACCATAACTCATGAGTGGCAGAGCCACAAGTTAGTTACGAAACTCCTGCCACCTCACAAGTCATGATCAATGGCCTAGTTTGAGTCAGGTGAATTGATATGTAGCAGTTTTGGATAGGTGGAGAACATGTTCAGTAAGTGTGGATGGGTGCATGTTATGATGTGTTATTGAGGAACTGGAGTGTGTATTAGTGGTAATGACATTAGTGACAGTTGTCTGTGTGTGAGGATTGTAAGCCTTATTCTGAGTTGTCTAGAGAGATGGTGGCCTCATAACTGAATATTTTGGTGCTTACCATAGCTGGGTCTTCGGGGAGCATGGGAACTTGTGAACAGACATTTTGGGGATTAGGGACTAGTGATATGATGTGTGGTTCATTTAGTGGATGTGCTATTTGTGGGGGTAAATGGTGTGCAGCTGTGCTCATCAAGATGTAGCGAGTTTAATGATGGGCATTTTTAATTATGGGGATAGAGCCAGTTGGTGCAACGTTCAGGTGTCAGGAGGCATGTTGCTATGTTGTCTGCTGACTAACAACTTGGCAGTACGGTTATTGGATGAATAGGTGACTAACAAAAAGGGGTTTCTGGGTGATTTTGAGCATGTTGTTGGAGAGTTTGGGTTCTGTGGGCACTGTGCAGAGCTTTTTGGGTGACCTGGCTCATGGTCCCCAGGATATATGTGACTGCATGTTGGTTGATCAGTGGACAAGAGCAATGTTATGGGTTGTTAGAGTCTTGTGACACATTGCTTTCCTTCAATTAAGCCAACCTTGGTGTTGGGGTGGGGGTGGGTGGATGTGTTATTGTATTTTATCTGTTTTCCTTTTTTTGTGGTTGCAGATGTTCTGCTGGGAGATTTTGGGTGGCTGGTGGACCAGTACCAGAGTGTTCTGGTGGTTGTGGGCCTTGTATTGAAGTGTTCAGTGGCAGGGGGCATGGTAATAGACTGTTTAGTTGGCTGGCAGACAGATACCAGGGTGTTCTTGTTGCTGTGACCCTGGTAACACTGTTTGCATTAACAGTGGCCCTAGTACTGGAGTGTTTGGTGACTCAGGGCCCGGTACCCATGTGTGCAGCTGGCTGGAAGCCTGGAACAGGAGTATTTGGCTGAATGGGAATCTGGTAACTGAGTGATCTGGTGGTTTTGGGCCTGGTACTCGAATGTTTTGGTGGTGGGGTCATTGTACTGAAGCATGCTGCAGGAGTGTTTGTATGGCCATCAGCCTGGTACTTGAGTGTTTTCTGTGGCTGTGGGAATGGTATAGGATTGTTTGGGTGGCTGGGGACTTGGTACCTGAGTGTTTTGATGGCTGGGTCCTAGTTTAGAAGAATTTGAGTGGCTGTGGGCCTTATACTCATGTATATTGGTGGCTGGGTGCCTGATACTATAGTGTTTGGGTGGATTGCAGTCTGATAATGGAGTATTTGTTTAACTAGGGCCAGGTATTGCAATGTTTGAATGGCTACATGCCTGGTGCCAGAGTGCTTGTGCGGCTGGGCGCTTGATATCAGACATTTTTGTTACTTAAAAAGATGACGTCTGAGACCTTCGGTGGCTAGGGTCATGGTACCAGGGAAAATTAGCCCACTATGGCTGTGTTAAGTTACTGTACCCCCCCCCAGTACTACTTTAGCCCCCAGAACCACCAATGCCAACTTCTAAAGGAAAACACTGCAAAAGACACAGCTCTCCCTTGCTGCTACAAGAATGCCTGATTACCTCTACTGTAAATCATTTTGTTATTGTGTTAAACAATGACTAGTAACTTCTACCTTCCAATGCTGGCAATCACCATCTTATGAGCAGCCCCCCCCCCCCCACTTCCATAGCTCACTTCATGCTAATGTGTCCTTCTGACTTTAGTTATTGGTCAGCAGGAGAAATTAGAACAAACTGAGCTATGGGGAGCATGAGGCTGCTTGTGAGAAGGTGGTTGTCAACATTAGAAAGTGGAGGTTGCCGGTCATTGTTTAACACATTTAAAAAACATTAACAGGTAATTAAAAAAAATTGTTTAGTGGCTGAAAGTGCTAATCAGGCATTTTTGTAGCAGCTGGGGAGAGCTGTGCCTTTTCCTATGTTTTCCTTTAAATTATGTTGAGGCCGCTAGCACAAAACGACCTCCAGTAGCCCAACAGGGCTACTACTTTAAATTACTGGTACTAGGCCATCTAGCAGTGCTAACAGTTTTCTCTGAGTCCTACCAAACTACACTTTCTCTTCTCTCTTCCTATCTTCTTATTAATTTATTTTCTTTATTCTGTATCTCTATCTTCCTACTTTGCCCTAATTGCACCTTTTTCTAACCCCCAGTTTATGTTTGTTTACACCCATGTGCAAGAAACATAGTGCCATCATTCGAGTTTTCAGAGGTGTGGCACCCTGTCTGACAGCAGTTGAAAATGCAGTACCGTACAGTTCAAATGGAGAGCTACGCTTCAGTGAGCAGCGATAAGATATTGCGTGCTACCCCCCCACACACACGCATATTGCGTGCTCTTATCTCCCACTCACACACTGTGTAGCCGACGGGGGTGCCCAATCTCCTGTCAGCTCTGCTGCTCTCTCACCCAACAGAGTTCCAGGTGCCACGCCGGGAGCCCACCCCAGCATGGCAGCAGTCTGTATGGCTGACGGGGGTGCCCAATCCCCCTTCGGCTCCACTGTTCCCCCTCCCAAGAGACTATCAGGTCCCATGCTGGAAGCCCACCCCAGTGTGGCAACAGTTCGGATGACCGACAGGGATGCCCAATCCCCCATCGGCTCCACTGTCCCCCCAAAACAGCCTTTCAGCTGCCAAGCTGGGAGCCCACCCCAGCGTGGCAAATGTCCCACATCGTCCAAGGAAAAAAAAAAACCTGAAAGAAAAAACCTTCCCTCACTGACTGTCCTGACCCCGTTCCCCCCACCCGTGCCCACCTCTGCACATCCTGCCTCCTAACACCCACACCTCACCCCATACTTACCTCCAGAGGCCGGCGCGATGGTCTTCGGTGGACCGGTAACATGTCTGCACTCTTCAAAGCCGACCGCGAACTGAGGAAATGTCAGTAAGCTATATAATGTAATAAATAGTTTTTTTCAACTTTGATGCATATCTAGGGCATTTTTGGGAATTTTTTCTCCAAATTTTCAACATGGGGTTTTTGGGACCCCACTTCATGAATTATATCACTGTCATTTTGTTAATCGGGCCCGAAAAGTGATTTCTTGGTCACTGCATGAAACCACCTTTCAGGGCCGATTTATGAAATGACAGTGCCACAGTTCAAGAGGTAGGCCCCCAAAAACCCTATGTTGAAAATTTGGTGAAAAAAATCCCAAAAATGACTGTTTTACGAGCATGCGTTGCGCTGTTCCTACGCACACTCGGAAGTTCATGAATTTTCAATATGTTCACTCCAGATTTTCAGCATTCCCATTTTACCACACCTCCTTATGAGCAGTACAGCTGTCATTTCTCACATCTCGCCCAAAATGTGTTTCTGCGCATGTAGTGCAGAATGGCACAGTCTGTGTGCGAAATCAATGTTTGGGATAGATTAAGAAAATCACAGTGACACTGTTCATGAGCAGAGATGTTAAAATGGCTATGTTAAAAATCTGGTGAAAAATTTTCCAAAAATGACTGTTTTACAGGTATGCATTGCACTGTTCCTACGCACGCTCGTAAGTTTGCAAATTTTCAATATTTTCACTCCAGATTTTCAACATTGCCATTTTACCACACCTCCTCATGAGCAGTACGGTTGCCGGTTTTCACATCTCACCCAAAACGTGTTTCTGCCCATGTAGTGCACAGTGGTGCAGTCGGTGTGTGAAATCAATGTTCAGGACAGATTAAGAAAATCACAGTGACACTGTTCATGAGCAGAGGTGTTAAAATGACTATGTTAAAAATTTTGTGAAAAAGTCCATAAAATGACTGTGTTACAAGTGACCATTGCGCGGTTTCCATGCACCCTCATAAGTTCATGGATTTCTAATATTTTCAGTCAGGATTTTCACCATTGGTATTTTTCCACACTTCCTTATGAACAGTATAGCTGTCATTTTTCACACCATGGCCAAAATGTGTTTTTGCACTTCCAGCGCAAAAATGCGTGGTCGCTGTGGGAAATCACTGTTCGGGACAGATTAAGAAAATCACAGTGACACTGTTCATGAGCAGAGGTTCAAAAATCCCTTTGTTGACAATCTGCTGTAAAAAATCCCCACACTAATTGCATTATAGGTGTGTGTTGCACATTTTCTACGCAGGCTCGTGACTTCACCAGTTTTTTTAATATTTTCACTGCAGATTTTCAACATTGCCATTTTTTGCACCTCCCCATGAACAGTACAGCTGTCATTTTTCACATCCTGTTCAAAATGTGTCTTTGCACCTGTGCTGCCAAATGGAATAGTCGCTGTGCGAAATCGGCTTTCGGCTAACAAACTGATATTGCCACTGTTCATAAGGTGAGGGTCACAAAAAAACCATGTTGAAACTTTGGAGTGAAAATGCCAATGAACGCCTGAGGCCTTAAGGTTTCCGACCATAACGCCACACCCTGTAGAGATTGACAGGCATCAGGGCTGTGACTTGGGATTCTCGCCTGTTATGCTCACACCATTCCACACCCTGCAGTCAGTGAGAGGCATCGAGGTGTGCCTTGGACTCTTCAGCTCCAGAGTTCACCCCATTCTCCTATACAGGACCCATCTCACTGTATTTCCTGATGGAATGGGGTGAGCATAAGAGCCAAAGATCCCAAGAGACACCGTCACACTTGTTAGTGTCTGCAGGGTAGGGTGTGGTGAAATGGCGTGGCTGTTATGCCTGACGACCCAAAGGCACACCCTAATGCCTGTCAGTCTCTGAAGGGTGGTGGTGGTGGGGTTGGCTTCAGTTTAATTTATTTATTTGTACATTGGTTTACAACCTTTGAGCCAGAGGCTCATTTCCAAAGGGACCACGTCACATTCAGGACAAACAGAAATACATTTTGGTTACAGCAAAATGTCACATACTTAGGGTTACATAGAATGGTTACATACATTTTAAACAATTTGGTAGACATTACAATGATACAGCTGAGAACATGCTGGTAATAACAGAGGCAATAGGCTATGGCGGAGAAAGTCGGGGGGGGTGAGTTTGAGTGCTGCCCGGGGGCCGTTGTCAATACTTCAGTACTACATTGTTAATACGTCACTGCCATTCCTATTATGCAGCTCTCTAACTCCTACACCACCAATGCCAATGCCAGCAAGCAAACATTCGGCATTGACAAATGCTTGTTCTATACTCCTATTCTGTCCAATACCCCTTTTGTATCTCTCAGCTGTTTGTCTCTGCTTTCCCTACTATATTTTCTCCATAGTAACCTACTTTTCCCTTTACACAGGTCTGACAGAATGCTGACTCCTCCCACATCACATAAGTATTATACCATGTCTCGCCTGTCCTATCGATTCTAGTTACTTTCTAAGGAATACTGATGCTTTTTGACCCCTTTCCTATATTTTATTTTGCATATCCGACAGATGACATTCCTTAAAAGACTCCTACCTCTGGTTGTCTAGTGCCCAGGTAAGAGATCTTCTACTTATTACCTATACTTGGTAAGCTGATTGTAATGGTGCAGCCACACCTGTTACAGTGTGTTGCATCATGCTAACTGAGTAGGAAATTGATTATGTACTGTTCTGTGTGAATTAAAAACATTAAAATGCTGCCCAGAATTAAAGGAGATGGATAAGATCAGTGCTTAATGCTGTTCCATTTGAGAAAAGAAAGAGAAGGAGAATAGAGATAAATTAGCTTAGAGAGAGAGAGTGATTAAGAGGGGTGGGAGTGGATGGGGGGAGGGTTGTATGTCTTGGGGGGGTTGTTTTTTTTTTGTTTTTTTTTTAACTCTTTTTACCCTCTTACCCCTTTTCTCTATATCATTATTCCTCTGTTGAATGTAGATCTAAAGTGATGCCTTATCAGGGTTATAACATATTACTATTATTAAAACCTGAATTTAGTTAATAGACTGTAATTCTGAAATGCCATAAACTACCAATGTGTAAGCTATCTGATTCAAAATATTATAATGAGGGTAACAGCACTCCTTAAATTAAAGAGTACCCGATTGTGTGTGAAAAATTAATTTTTTTTCTCTCTTTATTTATTTATTTTGATGTATTCATGTATTACTGTTCTAAAAATCAATAAAGCTTATTGAATTATAAAAAAAAAACATTAAAATGCCACCATGCCATCAGCATATTACAATTTTAGTTGGCTTCCAACTGCATCCCCACCCCACCCCCCCTGGACAAGGTATAAAAATAGGTAGAATTGACTAGTGATCTCGCCTTTGCCAGTCAGCAAAACTTGACTTAGCTAAACTAAACAAAAACATAATGGAAAAGGGAAGACTTGAAAGCTGTAAACCTGTAGCACAACTGTTAAAAAAATAAGGGATAGAGTACAGATTTGTTGTGAGGATGGACAATGCTGTGTACGCCCTCTTCAAATGATTATATGTAAAATCTATTTTCTGTCTGGTTCCATTGGTGGTTGTGGTTTTCCACTGCTGGGCGTAACTCCTGGTTCATGTAACCAAAATGAAAAACTGAAGGGATTGTTTTTAATGGAGCACAGTAAGGAATGCTGGCTTCAGAATTTGCGGAAGCTGGATTAAAATATTACTAAAGCCACAGTTTGTACTGCAGTACCGTAGAATGTTTTCATGATTTATGCTCACAGCCTCAAGATTCAGATCTAAAACAGGCGAAGCATCCTTTGCCTACTCTGCCCCCAAACTATGGAACTCCATTCCTCCAGACATTTGGAGAAGTCCCTCCTTTCATTCGTTTCATGCCAAATATCGAGGGCATCTCCATAATTAGGTGCTCTGCTCCTGCCTCAGCACTTAAATATCCTCCCTATAAGTATGTTTCAAGTGACTATGAAGACATCTCTTCCCCCATTACTCTTAGGACCTTACTATCTCTCTCTCTGCTAGCTGTGCCATAATTATGATTTGCATAACGGACCCTTTTGGCTCATTATTGACCTTCCTCCTGGCTCCCTGCCACACTAGCTATATTTTTATTTATTTCAGATTGGGATTAATACCTTTGAGCCAGAGACTCATTTACAAAGGTTCCAAGTCACATGTGCAGTATGTGTGTCGGTATTTGCTGAAACTGGGTTCTGATGCACTGCTTGTCATGTACAATCTTGCCATTGTATGTGCTCTATACTGTTGTACCCTCATGCTTTGCATCTTCTTGCTTAAGTATACCTTATTACATTATATTTTCTCATTATCTGTGTTCTAACCAAATTGTATTCATCAATGTCTGTATTTGTGCAGCTGTACTCAATATAATTCTGTAGTTGTACTCTCCCAGGTCCCTACTGAAAATAGGTATTTGACTGCCTAGTGTGCCTACCCAGTAAACAAAAGCTAAATAAAAGACATAAAACAAAATATGTGTGTTTGTTGAGGGGCGGGGAAGGTACTGTTCCCAGTTCGAATTGGGAAAGATTAAAAATCTTAAAACTGTTTGCTTCCATTGGTGGAATGAACTGTTCATGTCCCCCCCACTAAAAAAAAAAAAATTGAAGAGAAGTTTTTTGGTAGCTTGGGAATTAGGAGAACAATCAAATTCTGCTGAAGCCAAATGCTGTAGTACGTTGTGGCCTTAAACAAGTCCCTTAGAGCAGGATTTCCTAGTCAGCATTTGACTCTAGTAGGATTTGAATTTTAACACATTTTCTCCTGATTCCCAATTAAACTTTTTAATCTTTCCCAATTCAAACTGAGCACAGCATCAGCCTCTCCCCTTCAGTACACACCCCTATCGTGAAAACCCTCTACAGTAAAGACTGTGGTTTTTAGTAGTGTAACCCCCTTGTTCCCAGGGGTTACTAGAATCCTACTTAGAATCAGTGGCAGGCAGGGAGAGGCAGCTTGTCAGATGCCAGTTAAATTGGGTTTACACTGTCACACTCTGTTTTCAGTTTCTGCTGAGCCAGAGTGATGATGTAACCTTAGAATTCTCGCAGCAGCATAAGCCACAATGGAATGCTAGCTGCAGGGGTTAGCAGTAGAACCTTGGGAGTTTAAGCTTCAGTCTGTGTGGAGACTCAAGAGAGTTAGGAGTGCTGTAGAGTGCAGCTCTTCAGACCTAGCTCTGAGAGAGAACTACTGCAGGAGAAGGGGCGGTGTGTTCTCACTCTAAAGAAGAACATAGGAGACCTGTAGAAGGAAGTGGTAGAGACCGTTTCTAGAAGTTGTTTCAGTGCCCCATCCCCTGGTCCAGCCTGGAGAGTGGCAAAGTTGCCTAGAGTTGTTTGTTCTGTAAGTACCTGAGACTGGAGTGGGAAAAAGCCCTGGGGCACCTGCATTCCATGGTGAGTTATTCTTTGACAAAGGGACTCTGTTCACCAAGACTGTGTTTTAAGTAAAAGTGTCTGCCTACTATGGGGTCCAATGGAGACTTGCCAAGTACATAACTTTTAGACTGTGTATGATTTAAAAGCATCTGCCTACTGTGGGAGTGTAGAGTAAAGACATAGCCACACTTGGTTTGCCTGTCTCAGGATGGCAGGCTGCGAAGTAGAAGTAATGGGTTCACAAAACTGAGTATTCATAGTGACTACCCCCAGCACCTTGGTATGAGAGGAGCAGCCCTGCTAGTTTGAACAAAGGGGGGCCGGTGAGGGGAGGTTATAGTAACATTTTTATTGAGCTTCTCTTAGTCCCCAACTTCCAGCATTCCTTGCCATGCCGTATTAAAAATGAACATCACTTCAGTTAATCTTTTTGGGTATTGTTTCTTTGCTGGTTGGGAAAGAAGGTTTACAGTAATGTTTATTTTCTAGCTCATCCTGGGGGTGGGGGAAACAGATTGAAACCAATTAAAATTTAACCAGATTAAGCTGGTGGTGGTATTTTAATGGATGGGAAACTAGGCCAGGACTTGGAGAGAAAGTCCCCCAATCTTCTGGACAAGTACCATGGAATCATTAATATTCATAGAAACATAGACTGTGATGGCAGACGGAGACCGCCTGATCCATCTAGTCAGCCCATACCCTAACCCCCATATGATTTATTTCTTGATAATACCCTTGTATCTATTCCACATATTCTTGACTTCCCTAACAGTTTTAGCCCCCATTAACTCCCGGGGCAAGCTGTTCCAAGGTTCCACTGCCCTCTCAGTATAAAATTATTTCCTCATATTGCCCCTGAACTTCCCTCCCTGCAATCTCATGTTGTGCCCTTGGTTCGCATGCAGTCTCTGACCTGAAAGCAGTCCTGCATTTGCACCCTATTTACTCCCTTAAGGTATTTGAATGTCTCTATCATATCACACCTCTCTCTCCTTTGTTCGAGGGAGTACAAGTTAAGTTCTCCCAGTCTTTCCTCATATGGCCTTTGGTACAGTCTCTGTATCATCTTTGTAACCTTCTTCTGCACTGTCCCCAACCTGTCTATGTCCTTCCTGAGGTGTGGCCTCTAGAACTGGATACAATATTCCAGATGGGGTCTCACCAAGGACCTTTACAGTGGTAGTACTACCTCCTTCCTTCTGCTCGTTATGCCCCTCCCAATGCATCCCAGCATACTGCTAGCCTTCAGTGCCGCCTTTTCACACTGTTTTGCCACTGTTAAGTCTCTGATTTAATGACACCCAGGTCCCTTTTTTGTTTGGTTGCTGTTAGTTCCCCCCCACCAAGTAGTACTCCCTTCTTGGGTTGCCTCTACCTACGTGCATGACTTTATACTTTTTTGCATTGATTTTAAGTTGCCATGTTCTTGACCACTTCACCAGCTTCTCTAGGTCTGTTTCCATTTTCTTCACCCTATCAGGGTATCTACTTTGTTGCAAATCAATCACCAATCTAGGTCCTTTTAAAGCTGCCTTAAGGGCCCATATCCTCTTCTCACGTCAATGCCAGTGTAACCGGTAACCTATGGATCCTGCACCATGTTGCTAGGCCACACACAAACCCTTGGCCTGGCAGTGGAGAGCCCTCACTATTTCTAGCCTACAGGCTCCTCACCTCCCTCGGTTACCATATAGTTGCACTGGACTATAAATGCATTGCATTATGTATAAAACAAGGCCTCCCTGAGAAGGCTTACTACCAACTCATATCATGCATTGCTTTAGCTACCAATTGTATAGGTCTTAACTGCTCATTAGGTAACTATGCCAATAGCGCTGTGCCGTTTTAGCTACCAAATGTATAGGCATTAACCAGTGCTCATTGTACTTATACTCTGTATGACTGCTCACCCACATTTATTCTATATGTGTACTGAATGAATGTCTATGTTTTATTCTGACGTGGAGCCTTTGGAAACGAGTCTATGACTCAAAGGGTTGTAATTCTGATTTCCTAAATAAATAACTAAATAAAAAAATTTAAATGAACAGACACACCTTCCCTTCCAAACCATCAGCGATGTCACTAATGAAAACATTGAAGAGGAGTGGTCCCAACACTGACCCCTGAGGCACTCCAAAAGTCACCTCCCTCTCTTCAGACAATGCGCTGTTCACCTGCACCCTCTGTGTCCTTCTGCCCAGCCAGTTTCTGATCCAGTTGACCACCCCCGTCCTACTCCCATGCTGTCCAACTTATTTATCAGCCTTCTGTGTGGGACAGAGTCAAATGCTTTACTGAAGTCCAGGTAGACTATATCCACTGGGCCCCCCGACCCACTACCCTGGTGACCCAGTTGAAAAAGTCGATCAGTTTAGCTTGGCATGATCTGCCTGTCGTGAAGCCATGCTGATTTGTGTCTTGCTGATCACTGTTTCCAGAAACTCTAGTATCTTTTCTTTAAGCAGCGACTCCATCAATATGCCCACCACAGAAGTGAGGCTGACTGGCTGGTGGTTCCCTGCCTCCTCCTTGCTTCCTGACTTATGGAGAGGTACTGTACAAGTGTGGCCCTCCTCCAGTCTTCTGGGACCACCCCACTCTTCAGGGACTTGGTGAACAGTTCAGCCAAAGGAACTGCCAGTTCCTGTGCCAGTTCCTTCAACACTCTTGGGTGTATCTTGCCTGGGTCCATGGCCTTATTCACCTTTAGTTTGTTTAATCATCTTAGCACTTGTTCTTCTGTGAAGGTACTTGCATCCACTCCAGATATCGGTATGTCTTTTTTTATTAGTGTAGGTCCATTTCCCTCTTTTTCCTTCATGAAAACTGAGCAGAAGTATTTAATTAGGACCTCTGCCTTTTCACTGTCCTCCTCCACCAGCCCACCCCCCTTTTTTGTGAGTCTTACAATTCCTCCCTATCTCTACTCTTCTCCCTGATATGTCTAAAAAAGGTTTTATCACCCCTTTTTACCCCCTGTGCTATTAAGTTTTCAGCTTTAGCCTTCCTTATTACTTTACCTGCCTCTCTCAGTTTCTCCTTATACATTTAATAAGCAACTCTCTACTGTAATAAAACGTTTAAAAGCATTAGACATACACCAGCTATGTTCTAACTTCTGTGTTTTGTTGAGGTTTTTTTTTGTACTTTTTCCTGTTGTAGGTGTACTAAATCACACCGGCTGACAGGTGGACTCTTTGGCCTGTGCATCTATATCTGTAGCCACATGGAAGTTCAGGGTCCACGGGGACTGCACTTCTGCAGCCCACCAGCCAGCCCCACAAATTCTTCACATCTGTTGCAGTATGGAAGTGCATAGCTCACAGGGCTGTACTTCTGTAGCAGGCAGACTCTTCCCTGGTGCAGGGCCAGAGGGCTTATGTATCTGAATATGTTCATGCAGATCCTGAAGGGGCTAGGTGAATGAGGATACAATTTCACTGTCACAACAATAAAGGAAATTCATTGCAAAAAACTGCTTTAATGCACTAGTTAGGGTTTAGCTTAATGCCACAAAAGGAGGGAAATGTGGCATTAGGGTTTTCAACTCTTACCCCCCTACCCCCAAGCAATAAAGGGACAACACCACACAAGCAACCACAGACAGCCATTATCAGGTAAGAAAAACAACATACAACTGTTTTCATATGACACAAATGCAGTAGCAATGATGTGCTAACTTTGATGATAATGTATCTGTGTCTTCCACACCACAACACATACACCCTCACTTCTGGCTGCAGGTAGAAATCCACAGTACTCAAATCACAACACTACTGTGTGCAGAAGCGCAAGCCACTGCAGCTACAGATACAAATCCATGATACCCAAATTACAAGAGTTCCTTTGTCTGCAGATGTTCAGGCCCCTATGAGGCCACCGCTTCTGTAACCACAGGTACTCATCCGCAAAGTGAGACATACACATGGTTCTGTCAGCAGAACTCTAGGTATCTAATGAGCCTGCATGTCTGCAGCTGCAGGTATAAAACATACACACAGACCTCTGGCTGCAGAAGCTCAGGCACCACAAAATCCAATATACTAAAACTGCAACAGTACTTCTGTCTGTAGAAGTACAACCCCCTGAGGAGTCTGAACCTCCTCAGTGACAGATTAAGACATATACACCAATTTATGGCTACAGAAGTGTAGGCTTCTATGGGCCTGCACTTATAAAGATGCATATCGAACTCCATGCAGTAATGGATGCAGCTACAGTATGTAGCGAGGAGCTATCCACTAAGCCCCTAGAATAGCAAAAAGTAATTTTTTTTTATGAGCTTAAAAAGGTAGCATTTTACTTTTTTGGGGGGACATACCACCCTTAGACAAAATTACCACCCCTCTTGTAAAATATCTAGCTCTGCTGCTAAACCATGATATCCACATTGCAATAGAACTTTTGCAGCCAGAGGTACTCATGCAGGCTCTATGACATACATACACAGCTGTGACTGTTGAAGCACAGGCCCCTGTTCAGCCACAGATAGAAAACCACAAATGTAGCACATCAGTACTATTGCATTTGTGTCATCTGGAAATGTATGTTGCTTGTCTTACCTGATGATGGCAGTCATTGGCTGCTTTTGTTGCTTGGGGGTGGAAAGTTAGGACTGAAAACCCTAACACCACATTTCCCTCCTTTTGTGGTGTGAAGCTGAACCCTAACTGGTGCATTAACACATTTTTTTGCAATGATATATATCTAGGTTTGTAACATGGCAAATAATCTGTGCCATGAATCCGGCATAACGATAGGTGGAATCACACCCAGTGGTACAAAATTAAGCAGTCATTAATTCCCTAGAAATGACTGCTTCATTTTGTAGTACAAACACTGTCCACATGAACAGCACTACCTGAGCACACAAGGAGACCATTTCCACTCACTCAGTTAGGCGGTTTCGAGCATCAGAGCAAACGGCGTCTTACCTGACTGTGACACATTGGCTGCATTATAGTACACATCAACAATCTAAATGTTGAACTTGTAGCAGGCTGCAGCCACAATATAAACTGATCTTAGATGTTTGAAAACATATGGCGCTAAGTAGCCTACAGTAACTCACACAAAAATGGGAGCCTCTGTTCCCGTTGTAAATAATAATATTGACAGTCAATTTCTGTAGCATTTCCATATTATAAGTGCATTAATCACCTCCACAGGAGGTAATGTCCCAGGAATTAATGCATGGTTGGGTTGTGGGAAACCCTCGGCCTGCGGCCTCGTGCATCCTCCCCTAACCATGCATTAATTCCTGGGAAATTACCTCCTGTGGAGGTGATTAATGCTTACATATATACTATAGGGGCACAGTTAGGGTTGCGTAGACACTTCAATGTTAAACCTCAAATTTTGCACTTTAATAACTTTGCAACTGTACAACGGATTTCCACAAAATGCGGCACGTGCTGTCTTGTGGAGTAGATCTTTTGATGTGCAGAGTTTTGTTTCAGTTGGATGTGCAGAGTCTGAGATTCAGATAGTTGAAAAACCTTAAAAAGGTGCCCTTTTTTGCACTTTTTTCTCATTGCCCTGTGAGCAGATGGTGTGGAATTTTAGTGTGAAATGTATATGGTAGAAAGAGCTTCAGTCATTGAACAGGCTTGCACTTGTTTGGTGAAAAAATAGTAATCTGTTCCAAAGTTATTGCATTTTTTAAGGTCCCATTATTTTCAATGGGAATTTCACTTTCCAGGATAGAGGAATGGAATGAAAAAGGGTTTTGGTCTTACAGGAAAGGATTCTTTTTCATGAGGAGCCAATCCTTTTTACCCAGAAAAAAATGCTTTTTCGTGTGCCACCATCTTGTTTTCTTTTTTTCACACAACAAACTGCCATAACACTGTGCAGAGATGTCTTTTACAGACATCCAAACATGTACAGTATCTAGTTCGAGAGCTGATGAGCTTCACTTAGTATTTTTATAGCTCCCATGGCCTCTGAACTTTTTTTTTTGTATGATTTAAGTCCATTTTTGTCAATTGCTAAGATCTTTTTTCATGAATCCTTTTATGGTCAAATGGAAAAGGATCACGAGTCACAAAAAGGATTTGGGACACACAGAAAAAACGCCTTTTCCCAGCCTTTCCCTATAATTTTCTATGACTTTACCTGGTATCTAGTGGCTCCCTAGGCTCAACTGTCTTCCCCATTGTTAGTTATATTTTATATATTTATTTTCCTAGACTATCTCCACCTGTAGCGTGCACCAGTTTACTTTTTTTTGACTTGTCATTATATTCCCTGATGTCTAGTGGCACCCCCTACCCTCCGATTCCCATATATTTTTTATAAGAAAACATTAGTGTCCAATGGCAATCCCACCGGCCGATCACTGTTCCCCATTTCCCTGGTCTAGTGAGACCCCCCCAGCCACCAATCACCATCCCCCTTGGCACATTTTATATTCCTTGTTGTTTCGTGATACCCCAACCTCCCATTGTAACCAAGACCTGCAATGAAGAAAACAGTCCCTCAATGTTTTTTTTAAACCTGTAAAAAGCAGAAAGGTCCCTCACCAATCGGTCCCCCCACCCCTAACTCCCACTTAGCACCCACCACCCCTTACCCCCCAATACACTCCCACACACCCTCAATCACCTGAACAAGTCCCAGGCCCAGGTTCAAGATTCACTCTCCAATCAAAGACACATCTTGCTGCTAGAAATGATGACTTCAATATAAGAAACTAAGGTAAATGTGGTTTAATGTATTTTAATGGGGGTTTCAAATTTTATGTAAGACTTAGCCATTTTTTGAGATGTCGACCCCCAATTTTCAACATGACCTTTTGGGGACCCCACCTCATGAACAATATACCTGTCATTACTCAGCTCCTGCCTGAGAGATGATTTCAAAATAGCTTGGTGAATTCACCTTTCAGGCAGGATTTAAAAATGCCTCCTTCCTTGTTTATGAGGTAGGGTCATAAGAAGGCTATGTTGAAAATTTGGGGTCAAAATATGAAAAAATGGCAAAGTTATAACCATTCATTGTGATTTTGCTATACACACTCGTAGCTTTGGAAATTTAAAATATTTTGACCCCAGAATTTCAACACAGCCTTCTTATTACCATATCTCATGTATGTCACAGCTGTCATTTTTCAAATCCTGACCAAAATGTGTTTTTCTTGTGCAGAATTACATTTTAGTGGGGATTCAAAAATTTTCTGTGCCGGGTACATGAGATTGGGTAATAAGATGACTATGCTGACAGTTTGGTCACTGTTGGCCCGTAAATGGAAGCACAGAGCATGGCATGCCATGCACTCCCTTAGGCAAATAAGGATATGATTGTACCATCTCAAAAAGTAAGGAAATAAATTGAGGGAAATGTGGCATCAGGGTTTCAACCTTAACACCCCCTCCTTTTGCACACACCAGCTTAAGCATGGGGCATGATCATCAACGCCCAAATGTACCCCATTCTCCTATATTCTACCCATCTCAGCTTATTTACTTATGGAATAGGGTGAGTGTTAGGACTGACAATCCCAAGGCACACTCCTCTTGGTGTGTGCAGGGTGGGGGTGAGGTGCTAGGGTTGAAAACCCTAACACCACATTTCCATGCTTTTATGGCTTTAACCCTAACTAGAGCATTAACAAAGTTTTTTTGCAATTTATATATATTTTATGGGCATGGTCGCACCCCTATATTTAGGGTTGAGTAGGCAGTTTAATGTTAAACCCCAATTTTTGCACTTTAATAAGTTTGCAACCATTCAACAGATTGCACAACATTTTGCAAGCACGGTCTCATGGGGTAGATTTCTTGATGTTCCAAGTTTCGTTCTAGTCAGATATACAGATTCTGAGATCCAGATAGCAAAAAAGTTAATTTTCTGTTTTTTTTCTTTTTTTTTTGTCAGCCCCTAGTGCCCAGATAATTTGGAATTTTAATCTGCAATTTTCAGGGTAGAAAGGGCCTACCCCCACAGTAGTGACTTTCGCTGGTTTGGTGAAAAAGTATGAAGCCGTTCTAGAGTTATTTATTTCTAAAATTTGGGGTTCTGAGCATGCTCAATAAACACTTCAAGATAGCTGTATAAAACAAAAAAAGAATCCTTTTTTGTATGGGGCCCGTCCTATCTATTTATTTATGTCTTTGGTGACCAGGTAGGAGCACTGATCCAGAGGACCATTTTCAGTCACGACCTGGGCCACAAGGTGGCAAAAAATAGGCACAGGTACAAACAGTCAGTTACAAGATCAATACTTGCATGTCCAACAGCTGGTGGCGAGGGCGGAGAGAGAGAGAGAACAGTGATAATGCAATGACAATGTGCAGACAGGGTAGACAGGTAATGCTATATGCTGAGGGAGAATCCTTTTTCATTTGCCGCCATCTTGTTTTCCATTTTGTTGAAAAGAACAATTTAAAACCCTCAAAAATTGCATGGTAGAGCAAGACAAACACACGTATGTTGGCCATTGGGACCCTATTAGGTGGATTCAGAAATTTATAGTTGAAAAATGACCCTCAAAGGTGTTTTTTTTTTTAAACTTTTTACATCCTATTTGTGACTTGCTTCTGAAAAAGGATTGTGTGTGTAAGCACCCTCTGGAAGCTACTAGTTTACTTCAGTTGCTAGGTGTAGCTAGGCAGGAAGAGTTAGCGGTGCCGGTAAGTCTTGGATGTGGGCCTGCCTGCTAACTCCAGATAGGCCCATCCCAGATGGTATAATCAGAACTCACCTGCCTTTCTGTACACAATATGTCCTGCAATTAATGCATTGCTGATTATGTTTGTACTCATGTATCACTGTTGTATCTATTCTCTGTGTTGATTCCCTTGCCCCCCTTCCCCAGGTCATGTCTGGAATTGAGTGGTAGTCTGCTCAGTACCCTCACCTGGTAAAACTTTTAAATAAATTAATTAATTAATTAACAGAGAGATTAGAGTTGAGGGAGAATCTGTAAGAGGAGAGAGAAGAGAGAGAGTCAGAGGTTTGGGCCTGCAAGTTCAACTGGAGAGCCATGGCGGAGCCGGGGTGGGCCATTTGCCACCCTGGCCCTCCTGCCTCAAAGATCCATGTATGAAGAGTGGCAGTTCGGGCAGTAAGTGTGATGGGGTCAGTGGAGCAACAAGCCTGGGTCCTGTCGGTGTGGTTTGGGAACCAGAGCCTGGAGAAGCAGAGTATGGAGGCCTGCCAAGTGATCTCTGGAACATTGGTAAGGTAAGCACTGATGGAGGCCTTGTTTTCTAAGTAATCTTACCCATGGGCAAGTGCACCCTGTGAGGTGGTAGTGTTTCTGTGGGCAGGCCTGCTCTGGCAGATGGGGCCTGGGGCGCGGTCCAGAGGTGGCAGCCTGGATCGTTGTAGGGCATAGTAGTGGCAGTCTACCCCTTTTCCCCAGGTCGGTGGCCACTACAGTGTTTGGGGCTTTCAAGGAGTGCAGCCTCTGGAGGCAGGAAAGGATCCATGTGGGGGATATCTGATTGGGACCCAGGTGAGGTGGCAGGCTGCCCGGGTGCTCCGTGTGGCACAGCAAGCAGTCCACTAAGTGAAGGCAGTCCAGAAGCTAAAATTGCTGCATGAGTGGATTGTGCTCTGGGTCTCTGTAGGTCCAGAAATATTTAGAATTCCTTGGGGAGAACAGGTTGGCACATGGCATCAGCGGTTGGGTATCTGGAAGGTCTTTGGTGGTTCCTTTTCATGCTAAAAGCAACACTGTTGAGGAAGTGTATGACCCACCCTCAGTAAGAGAATTTATTCACTGTTTTAAAAGCAGCTTCCTGCATTTCAAGGTAACCCATGGTATAATAAGTTAAAGAAAGGCAAAGTAAGATATGGGATTAGGACAGTAGATGTCTCATGCTGTCACAATTGCTGCATCGGTTTAAATAATGCTGCGACTAAGAGAAGGAAAAAGTAAGCCAGTGCCTAAAAGAAGACTGAGTAATGTGAAGGAATATGAGATAAGAGTGCTGCTGAGTTTGAACTACCTCTAAGGGTGGCCTGTTTTGGGCCGAGTCTCATGCTGCTGTCAGGAGTGTAGCCTTTTCGGCTCAAGGGGAGGTCTGCAACCTGTAAATCAATCTGCTACAAAAGAGATTGTTGCAGAACCAATGTTGGATGCCTACCTGTGAAGTGCCCCCGCTGTACCTGTTACCCTCATGCTTTACAGAGTGACTGTTCCTGTTTTTTATCAGCTGTTCATTAAATGGAATCTCCTATTTCTGCAGTTCTGGTGTTTGCCTCATTTGTTAGAGAAACAGTTTTGCTGTTTAAAGAAGTTTGCTTCCACAGCCAGCCATCATTGTGTTCCAAGGTTGGATCCCAGAGAACCATCACAGCATTGAGGAGGATGTCGAGGGGCCTACCTGGTGAAGACTGTTCACAAAGGCCTTTGGGCAAAGTTGGCAAGGCCAGGCAGGTGAAGGTCTGGGTCGTCCCACAGTGTACCATCCCTGCATCGTTGGGTGGTCCGAGGGCACCCGTGATGGAGCGAATCCATCACCTGCAACACTGGTGGGAATCTAGGTACTGTTTTCCTGTTATTATTTCCAGACTGTATTTTTGTGGTTATACAGTGCCCCCCTCACCAAGACATTTACCATCTGGATAACCCTAGACGCAGGGAGGAGGAGGCTAACATATGATATTTTCATTCATACAAACATTTTCATATATTTTTGTTTGATATTTTCATTCACACGAAAATTCTCATATGATATTTTGTTCATATAAAAAATTTAATATGATATTTCCATTCATGTGAAAATTATCAAATGATGTTTTTGTTCATACAATCATTTTCATATGATATTGCCATTTCCCTGATGTCTAGTAGCAACCCCCACCCTCCAATCTCTGTCCCTGTAATATTTTTTCTCTGGTGTCCAATGGCACCCCCATCTTCCGATCACCTTTTCCATAATGATTTATGTATTCCCCCACCCTACAATCACCATCCCCATAATGTTATTGCCATTTTCCTGATGTCTAGTGGCCCCCCCACCCTTGATTGCTGTTCCCATAATATTATTTTTCCCTGTTTTCCAGTGGCAACCCCACCCTCTGATCACCATACCCGTAATGATTTCTGTATTTCTCTGGAATCTAGTGGCACCTCCACCCACCCTCTGATCACTGCCCCTGTAACATTTTTTTTCCCCTGGTGTCAAGGGACACCCCTACCCTCCAATCACCATCCCTATAATGTTTTTGTCCTTTCCCTGGTGTCTGGTGGCACCTCACCATCCAATCGCCATCCTGTATTGTCTTTTCATTTACCTGGTGTCTAGAGGCACCCATCACCCTCCTATCGCTGTGCCAGTTTAAAATGAAGAAAAGGATCCTTTGACATTTTTTTTTCTTAGCCTGCAAAAAAAAAGAAAACGGTCCCTCGCTGATCCAACCCCCCATCCCGCTCTACCACTGAGCACCCACCACCCCGCACCCCCACCCACATCTCCCACATACCTTCACTCACCTGAACAGGTACCAGGCGACAATCCACTCTCAGATGCAAGACACGTCTTGCTGTTGGAACCGCAATGCACACCCCATTCCATAAACAAACAATGTCACACATGATCTACTTTCTTCACACAGGACCCACAGGGCCGTGTGAAGAAAGGTACTACAAATTGTGTTGGCAAACTGTGGCAAGATATATTTCTCTACCTTTGAAGAGTATATCATTATGAGACAGGGTCTTGGAGCTGTACCTTGTGCTTCAGATTGTATCTTAGGGGCTGGGGGAAAGGGGTGAGCATTAGGATTGGCAACCCCCAAGGAAGACCCCATCACTGATTCACCAAGACTCCAGAGACCCGAAACCCTAATGTTTTCTCCTTTTGCTGCTTGGGGTAGAGATGGGGCATTAGGGTTGGAAGTCCTAATGCCACATTTAACTACTTTTGTGGCGTTAAGTTACCTTAACTGGTGCATTAATAGTTTTCTTGCAAAGCATTTCCTTACTTTTTGAGATACTATTATTGTGTCCTTATTTATCTGTGCCCTGGGCTCCCATCCCACCATAGATGTGTACATGCATGTTGCTTTGAAAGCGCAGGGCCCTTCAAGCTCTGCACTTGCATTTTGACACTAGGTCAGAACAGTGCCAGTGAGAACAACGCAGGCAACAATCACGCCTGCAAAAATGCTGCTGGTTTTCTTTTGCAGGGGGCTATGCCCTCGATCCCCATATACTAAAACAGATCCTGACTCCAAGGGTAGTGGATCATGGGGAAAGGATTTGTGGGGCTATGGAATACTCATTTCCACAGCCCCTTATAAAAAAATAGAAGTCCCAATTGGCAAAAGTGAGGGAGATCAGGATTGGAACTCTGGTCTCCACTAACACCTGGTAGAACTGCTCCATGCCTCAGACCTCCAAGCCACATTAGCAGCTCAGCCAGCCTCCTGAATTCTCCTGCCCTTGTCCTGTGGCAGCACCATAGACAGTGACCTGGGGAGTGCTTACTGCTTGTGCTGTCAATCCCCTCTTGCTGTCCGTGGCAGCATTGTTCAAACTAGCGCTCTCTTTCCTTGTGCAATTCTGGAAGCACTATTCTAGCCAGTTACCTGAATTTCTACCAAAACAGCAACCAAGTTATCAACATAGCCTTAATATCGCACCTCATAAACCCAGTAACGGAAGTTTTCAAATTCCTGCCAAAACGTCATTCCACTGCATCAAAATGTCATTCCGCTCCACAGGTGTGAAAAATGTTTTGGCTAGGATTTGAGAAATGTCACCTGTTACGTTCATGAGGTGGTGTACAAAAATGGCTATGTTGAAAATTTGAGGTCAAAATATTTAAAATAACCAAAGTTATAAGCGAGCATAGTAGCATTTCAACATATGCACATAACTTTGCCATTTTTACTATTTTTACCCCAAATTTTCAACATAGCCTTCTTATGACTCCACCTCATGAACAAGAGTAGTGAAAATGTTTAAATCATGCCTGAAAGGTGATTTCACCAAGCAACTATGAAATCACCTTTTGGGCTGGATTTGCATAATTCCACCACAATTGTTCATGAGGTTGGGTCCCAAAAAGGCCATGTTGAAAATTTGGGCTCAAAATATTCAAACATGGCAACATTATGCATCAGAATTGAAAACCCCATTGAAATACATTGAACTACACTTACCTTAGTGCTTCATATTGCAGTCGGCGGTTGCAGCAGCAAGACATGTTTTCGATTGGAGTGTGGATCTTCACCCTGTGACTGATGCAGGTGACTGAGAGTGTGTGTGTGTGTGTGTGTGTGTGTGTGTGTGTGTGTGTGTGTGTGTGTGTGTGTGTGTGGGGGGTGTGTGGGGTGGTGGGTGTTGAGTGAGAGGTGGAGTGGGGGGTCAGATCAGTGAGGGGTCTTTTTTCAGATTAAACAAACAAAAAACCATCAAGGGACAGTTTTCTTTATTTCAGAGAAGGTCAGTGATTGGAGGGTGGGGGGGGTGCCACTAGAGACCTGAGAGAATATAAGTCAACAATGCAGATGGCAATCGGAGGGTTGGGGTTGCCACTGAACACCAGGGAAATATAAATCAACAATGGGAATGGTGACTGGAGGGTGGGAGATGCCACTAGACACAATGGAAAGATCAAATAACTATGGGGATGACAATCAGAGGGTAGCAGGTGCCACTAGGCACCAGAGAAAATATAAATCAACAATGGTGATAGTGACTGGAGGGTGGAATTGCCACTAGACACCAGAGAAAATATAAATCAACAATGGGGATGGTGATCGGAGGCCGGAGGGTGCCACTAGACACCAGGGAAAGATACAAAAGTAACAGGGATGGCAATCAGAAGGTGGGGGGTTCCACTAGATACCAGGGAAAATATGAATCAATAAAGGGAATGGCAATCAAAGGGCCGGGGTGCCACTAGACACCAGGGAAACATCAATTACACAATGGCAAGAAAATTTCCTGGACTCTGATTGGTCAGTATGTCCCTGGCACAGTGATGTTATCCCAGCACAGCTTCACTGTATTGATTTGGATGACCATTTTTCCTCCTAGCTACATTATGCTGTGATGAGTGCAGGAAGGATAGTTCAAAGAAACTGACAAAACTGCATTATATTGCTGCACTAAAAATCTACTAAAAACATTTTTTAATTTTGTTTTTATTTTGTCTAACAATGAGCCATTGTATAATAGCAATAATGCACTCCAGGGTGTGGGATGTGCTGGGATAACCTCACTTCTGGGACGCTGGACGCACTCGGCCTGTGTCCTTGTGCCCAACCACCCAGGCGTGAGGTTATCCCAGCGCACAACCCACACCCTGTCATGCCTTATTGCTTAAATAATTACAGGGATGGTGACTGGAGGCTGGGGGTGCCACTAGACACCAGGGAAACATCACATAACTGGAGGGATGGCAATCAGAGGGTGGGGTGCCACTGGACACCAGAGAAAGAGAAGTCAGTTAGGGGGATGGCAATCAGAGGGTGGAGGTGCCACTAGGGTCAACATCACACACATAAAGGGACAGCAATGGAATGGCGGGATCACTAGACACCAGGGAAATGGTGGCTTATTGCTCTCACTGCAGCCCACAGCACAACTTCCAGCTGCAGCCGCAGAAGTCAAAAAAGCCCCACTGCTCTCATACAGAGAACACGAGTGAAGGGCTCTTCTCACTAAGCTGAGCACCCGTGATTTTGGATGCCCAGAAAATATATTTCTGTCAATTGCAGAAAACAAACAAACACCAGAACTGAGCTAAACAGGTACCATTTAACTAGGATCAGGTGTTTGTTTTTGTAAAAAGATATTGGCCCACATATTCAAAAGAGATGTGAAGCACAAAGTGCAGATGTGCAGCACATCTGGGTAAATGTGCAGAGACATGATATTCAAAAGAGAGGGATGCGTTGTGCATGTTGGAATGCATGATCATGCATAGATAATGTATGCAGCATAGAAGTAGGGGTCTGGTACATGAATGTGCCATGCATGGGAATATTCAGCCAAAATCTGTGGAGCATGTGCTACGCATCCCAGAAATGTGCCGTGCATAGATAGAATGACAAAAGGATGGATGGCCTAAATTGGTCAGCCACCCACAGGCAGGCTGCAGAATTGTAGAGAAGCACTCCTGAGACAACCCTTGGAAGTGCACCAGGATGTGCTTCAGGCACCAGCATACAGTAGTCATACCAAGCCAGCAGTACCCAAGGCCACAGGTGCTGTGACACCCCTGGCACCTCCCAGATGTCCACCCCCTACACCACAACCAAGACCTGTTGGTGCCATCAGGTGCACCTCTGGTACACTGGCAGTGCAGACAGCCACAATGCAACACATGTACCAGGGGTCATGGCCTGCATCCATGTGGCCTTCAGGGCACCACCTGGTGGTGGCATGCACCCATGGTGATGTCTGGGGCAATGGTGCCCAGGTGGCCTGGTGGTACTAGTGGTGGTGCAGCATGGTACAGGGTCTGACCAGTGGCACATACCCATGGTGGGACACCATAGGTGCACACAGCACACCCGTGCCAGGCCCACACCACTTGGAGCCACAGACATGACACCTATGCCATCCATGCAGAGTGACAATGCCACAGGGGGCACCTCGGTGAGTCAGTGTGGTGTCCCAGTGGTGGACATTGCACAACTGTGAGCAGTGTAGGGCAGGGATGGCACCACCCATGGCCTGGGGCCATGCCTCATGGACACTGGACCCTTCCAGTGTTGCACATGCTGAAACCATGGGCACATACGTGGCCAGTGACAGGGTGGCCACCCAGGTTGCCTGGACAGCTCCAGGTGGGCCACACTCACTTAGGTACCCAGTTACCATCTACACCCTAGCATCCCTTGCAGTTCTCAACTCTTTTTCACTATAATGGGGTATGTGGGGCACTGTAGGGAAATGTATAACGCATACAGGGCCAGTGTATCACATTCATGTGGCATACTGGTTGGAGTGTGTGTAACCCTGATCCATCCCATATTGCTTGTCCAGGTGGGCTCCTGTAGCCACTGTTGAGGTGGTCCCCCTGTACCCCAGTCCAAACTTGTACATAGCCATGGGTGGAAGCACTATACTCAGGCCACTGCAGTCCACCCATACACACACATACCTTCACACCAGCCTGTTAGGCTGCAGTACCTCCTGTTCACCTTTGTGGAGTGGAGGGGCTGCCCTGCAAAGCTGGCTCTGCACATGCCAATGGTATGCAAATGGCCTGAATACATTCCAGTAATGAGATGCAAGTGTGCGGAATGTGTTCGCACTGTGCAATGAGGCAATTTGCATATCCTGGCTGAATAGTGCACTTCTGCATGCCACGCATGTGGCTGCCCAGCGCACATTTCCATATGCCCCATGCAGGTCTCAGGACACCTGCCGCACATCTCCCACTGTGCAATCACACATGTTCAGGATATTCAAGCTGGACATGGGAGATTGCATTCTATGGTGCATCATCTAAATATACCAATGTTTTGCGCTGGCACAACTGAGATGCACGGAACATGGACTTACACGATGCAGCCAACCACTTTTGAATATGGGGCCCATAATCTGAATACATTTTTAATATTTGTAAGTTTAAAACATAAAAAGATAATGGTGGCCATCTCAACTGTTTTTTTTTTCCCACAACAAGTAAATCATGCAAATAACCAGTCGTAATATGCTTTTTTTACCTTTCACTATAGGTTTTCCAACCTTTCGCAATAGTTTTTGTTTACTAGTTGCACCAGAACATTAACTCAAAAAACATTCTAACTTTAAAATGGTGCAATATTTTTTATGTCAAACCATCCAAAGGCACACCCTTCAACCTTGAAAAGTTCATGAAAAAATTCCAGAGAGTCTAGGTTGTAGGTGAGAGCAAAAAATACCCATTGTTAAGAACAGGGAAACCAAATGTGTTTTTTTCTCTGATTTTTGGCACTCTGTATCTCAAAAAACACACAAGATGCTGTCACAAAAATGTCCATGTCTTCAGATTCTGGCAGCCTGACCATGCATGCCAAATTTTTGGCTATTTCATCAAAGAATGCAAAAGTTATTAAGGTGCAAAAAATAGGGTTTAACATTAAACAGGCTACTCAACCCTAACTATGCCCCATAACATATATTCATTGCAAAAAACTTCATTAATGCAACATTTAGGGTAACTTAATGCCACAGTGAGGAGATGGTGGGTTTCTCAACCTAATACCCCACACCACCCCCAAGCAGCAAAAGGAAAAAAAATTAGGGTTTTGGGTCTCCCAAGTTTTGGCTAATCAGTGGTCGGATCTTCCCTGGGGTTTTTCAACCCTAATGCCCATTCTGTGAGCAAACATCACACATGATCTCCTTTCTTGATGCAGGGCTCTGCATGACGAAAGGTACAACAAACTGTGTTGGCAGCCTGTGGTGAGACATACTTCTCTACCTTTAAAGACTGTATCACTACGAGGCAGTGGCTTAGAGTGGTACCTCATGCTTTGAGTTGGAGGCTAGGGCCTGGGGGGGAGCATTAGGGTTGACAACCTCCAAGGAAGACCACACCATTGATTGGCCAAGACTCCAGAGAACCAAAACCCTAATGTTTTTTTCCCTTTTGCTGCTTGGAGGGGAGTGAGTGGGGAATGGGTGCTGCTTGGGGTGAGGGTTGGAAACCTAATGCCACATATCCCTACTTTTGTGGTGTTAAGTTACCCTAATCATAACATAGTGTATATTTGCAATGAATTTCCTTGCTTTTTGAGAGCATAATCAAATCCTCATTTGGGGGGGGGGGGGTTAGAAATCCTAATGCCACATTTCCTTACTTTTGTGGTATTAAGTTACCCTAACCAAAACATAGTGTATATTTGCAATGAATTTCCTTACTTTTTGAGAGCATAATCAAATCCTCATTTGCCTGTGGAAGAGCGCAGGGCCCAGGGGGCACTCGTTCCCATCCCTCCATAGATATGCACATGTACAGATGTTGCTTTGAAGCAAAGGGCCCTTTGGGCCATGCACTGTGCATTTGTAGCAAAACAGCAACCAAATTGTCAGCATAGCCTTCTTATTACCCCATCTCATGAACTCAGTTCTGAAAATGTTCAAATCCCCACAGAAACTTCATCCTGTGCCACCAAAATGTCATTCCACATCACAAATGCAAAAACACATTTTGGCCAGAATTTGAAACATGACAGCTGCCACATTCATAAGGTGGTGTAAAAAAATGTCTATGTTGAAAATCTGGGGACAAAATATTTAAAATGACCAGAGTTATGAGTGAGCATAGTAAAATTTCAATGTATACGCATAACTTTGCCATTTTTACATATTTTGACCCCAAATTTTCAACATAACCTTCATATGACCCCACCTCATGAAAAAGGGCAGTGGAAATGTTCAAACCCCTACTGAAAGGTGATTTCACCAGGTGATTGAAAATCCTTTTGGATTGCCTAATTTCACCATCATTGTTCATGAGGTGGGGTCCCAAAAAGGCCATGTTGAAAATTTGGGGTCAAACAATGTAAAAATGGCAAAGTAAGGAAAAGCGAACATTGTTTAACCAGGAGTAGCACACTAAGCCGAAACTTGTTTCCAGATGCGACCTGGGAGCACAAGGAAGTTAAGTGACTTGTTCAGGACCACACAGTATGCACCTAGGCCATTATGCATCAAAGTTGAAAACCCATTGAAATGCACTGAATTACCTTAGTTTCTCATAGTACAGTTGGTGGCTGCAGCAGCTAGATGTGTTTCTAATCAGAGTGCAGTGTTGGAATTACACTTTGTGAGCTTTGGGAGCTAGGGGGAGACCCATAAAAGGTCTATCTTCAAACTGAGTCCCCTTTTCATTGTAAGTCAGTGGCAGTGATCCATGAGCTACTGGGGCTCATTTCAGAGCTGGTGGGGCAAGCCCTAGCAAGGCCTCCTGTAATTCCAACACTGGAGTGGATCTTTGCCCTGGGACCTGTTTAGGTTAGTGAGTGTGTGTGGGGGTGTACTGGGGATGTGGGTTGGTGGTTGCTGAGTGGGAGCTGGGGGGTCCGCTAGGTGAGGGACCATTTTTGTTTTTGCAGATTTAAGAGAAAAACATACATTGAGGTACCGTTTTCTTTATTTTAGACAGGAATGGTGATTGGAGGGTACCACTAGACACCAGGGAAAGTCAAAAACATTACAGGGACAGCAACTGGAGGGCAGGGAGTTCCACTAGACATGAGGTAAAGACAAAACATAATGGGGATGGCAATCGGAGGGTGGGGGGGTGCCACTAGACACCAGGGAAAGATTGAATCATTACGGGGATGGTGATCGGATGATGGGAGGGTGCCACCAGACACCAGGACAAAATTAAACTATTACGGGGATGATGATCTGATGAGGGGTGCACTAGACACCAGAGAAAGATTAAATAAGTAAGTAAGGGGACAGTGATCGGAGGGTGGGAAGGGTGCCACTAAACACCAGGGAAAGATTGAATCATTAAGAAGATGGGGGGAAGGGGGCACTACAGACACCAGGGAAAAATAAAATAATGAAAAATAATGACAGTAAAATACTTTTGTAATATGAAAATTATTTGTTTGGCACAGGGTTGCGCATCAGGTAGAGCAATTGTTCTTCGTTTCTGTCTGAGATTCTTTTGGTCATATTAAAAGAAACACTGAAATATTGGGGGGGTGGCAGAAAGAGCTAAAACGGGGGAGTTAGGCCTCAGCTGCTGTAGTTGCCTTAATGTGGTGGGTGGCACTAACTACTAAATTCAATGAGAATCCTTGGTACTACAGACTGCAGAAATATCTTCTAGATTTGCCTTTGTGCATAGTCATGACCCAGTATTTTTCTTGTTCCCTGTGTCTGAAAACCTCCTGAGTATACAAATACATTGAATCCAATACTCAGAACATTTGTATGGGCAGCTTGGTTGTTCCAGAAAATTACAAAATACCTTTCTTGGGGGGGGGTGCCTGTCTTGTACTGTGAAAGAAACATTACCATCATTTCCAATAGTTATAAATGTTGGTGCTATCCCTATAAATTCTCTTGCAGGTGTTTTGTGGCCCATAAAAGTGGTGTAAGAATGGCAAGAGCAAAGTGATTTGTGAATGCAAATGTTTCGAGTGTTGAGTCAAGGTCCCTCCAGTCACCTTCTCCCTGCTACTCCAGTTACCTGTGCAGCAGGAAGGGAGTTTATTAGCAGTCGCAATGCAGTGTTTCCAGAGACAATTTTCCCTTATTGCTTTGTTGACCAATCAGCTTTTTCCACCTGCTGGGTGAATTTGCATTCTGGCTGATGTTTAGATTAGTAGATTGGTGTGTGTGTGTGTGTGTGTTTGTGTTTGTGTTTGTGTGTGTTTGTGTTGTGGGGGGGGGTCCTTATTATTTAAAACAGGCTGGTTTGTCCTTAAAGATCATGTGCAAAGGTTTTATTTTGGTTATTAAGCACAACTAATCTAATCCTTGTGTCAGCGATTGCTAATTGTACCATTTTTACTTACTTTGAGCCAGTAGTTTTAGTGAAATTTCATTTTATTCCCATTCTGTTCTGGCCCCTGAAGCTGCACGGCATCACTGTGCTTTCTAGGTGGGCGTCTCCAGTGCTGACACCATCGTGGAGTGTTGAGCCAAGAAGGGCTTGCTGTTGTCCAAGAACTGACTCTGATCCTAGCTCCTATGCCCCAGAATAAATGAATTATTGAAGTACAGCCCCCAAAAAAAGAAAAAAGGAACCTAAAAAGTACATCCCTGTGTGTATAGAATCTGTTGCCTGGCCATCAACTCACTGCCAAAGCCAGGACGGCTTGCTATTGTCCCATGAACTACATATACTATAATTGGATACACACATTTTGGGACTGTGTCTGTAAAATAGGGACGTCTTCAAACATTGCTACAGGGAGCAATAGTGGTTGCAAAAGATAGCATGTTTAATTTTTCACCTATCCTGTCATCTTCTGTACTAGTCTCCACATATGCAATTAGTGTTGTTGCAGTCCTGGACTCTGATCCCCAGTCCAGTGCCCCAGAATGAATGAGTTATTGAATCACGGCCCACCCCCCACCACCAAATAAAAAAAAAGCAACATAAAAACTACATTGTTGTGTTTCTATAATCTGTTGCCTGCGCATCAACTCACTACTACAGCTGCTAACGGCTTGCTATTGTCTCATGAACTGCATATACTGTATATATATATGTACTCTAATGGGATGCACACATTTTGGGACCATGTCATCAGTGGGCAATCGTTTTTAATGGTGGCTAATGTAACTGTAAAACGGGGGGGTCTTCAAATGTTGTTACAAGGAGCAGTAGTAGTTTCAAAAGGTAGCATGTCTTATAATTTGCCTATCCCTTCATCTGTTATAGTCTCCACATATGCCCTTAGTGTTGTTGCAGTCCGTGACTCAGATCCGTAATCCTATGGCCCAGAATAAATGAATTTTTGAATCAGCCCCCCACCCCAAAAATAAAAAAAGCAACATAAGTACATCGCTGTGTGTTTATAATCTATTGTCTGCGCATCAACTGACTACCACAGCAAAGGGAGGAATGGGCAAAATTGCACAACGATTGCAGAAGCAACAATCAACCACAAACATAGCAATTTTTTTTTTCATTTCCAGTATTTGTGTGGCCCGACCCAGTCATCTGAACAGTGATCAGCATAAAGGCTGTCTTGTGCATCAGAGCATATATTGTGTTATTGATGTAGTGTAGGTCAACTAGTGTAAAGCCATGCTACACATGATGTGGCTATGACAGCTCTGGTCACAATGGTTTAAAAGTCACAGCCTTCCCATATAGGCATGACACAACATAGAACTTTGTACACACTTTATTCCTTTTGATGTCCCCTGTCATCATTAATGTTTCGGAGCAGTTCTTTACTTTGCCAACTTTTTGCAGGGGCCAACGTTTTACAGAGATTGTGTGTTGTAACATCAAAGCCCCTAATATCGATAGTGCCATTTTATGTAGCACCTTGTGATTTATTTTTCATTTTTTCATCTATATTTATATTTATATGTATATAATTTTTTTTTTTAACTAAAAAGTACTGCAGGCTGTTAGCCTGATTGTGCACCTGCTGTGTGTCCCTATCCCACTTGCAACACATCACATCCCTTCCATCACGTCACTGAGTGGCGAACAAAGTCCATTAGGGCTTTCAGTGGCAACATTCAAAATGCATCTACCCCACAAATAAAGGAATTATTTCTGTGTCTTCTAACAATCCGTTACATTATGAGGCTGGGTGCCCTGTTTTGGCATGTGAGTCATTCTAGCTGTGTGACCTGTTGGTTTGGATTGTGGCTACCCACGTAGGCATACACACTACAACTCGGATCCATCGGGCATAGCATCCATGCCATCTTCAAGCCCTCAGCTGTACTGAAATTGTGAGGTGTATCAAACAAATCACCACCATGCTGCACTGACTGCTCCCGATATGATCAAATCTGGAGCGGCAAGTGGTGGTGTTGAAGCAAGTGCAATGGGGCAAATGCAGAATATTTGTCTCCATCTGTGATTGCTGCCTGTTTGGAATAGGCAATTTCCAAGGGATTTTAATTTTGTTATTATTGTACAGATTTAGATATTCTTCTTGTGGCCATCCCCAGTCAAAGCCATTCTTTCTGTTCACTTCACATACAGTATAATGGGTAGCTGGTGCAGTTTATTACCCAGTGCTGCTCTCCTACCCCAGCATAGCACAACAAGTACACAATCATGTTATGGAGGAGAGGGGTGGCTGTATGTGTCGATTATTTTATTACACTGCATATATATGTCCTTAATGTCACTGTCAGGTCGGATCAGAAAATGTGTACAGAATGCAGGCTACACCACATCATAAATCGAGAGAGCACACATGGCATTAGGGAGGACAACTTTACTTTTTTTTGGAACTGATGATCATCACACTGCACTGTGTCTTTCAGTTAAAAATGCCACAGCATCCAACACCTTATTGATGTTGTTACTATTTGTACTTCACCCAGTGGGATGTTGACAGAGAACAGTCACAAGTCAGGCTACATCAGATAATGTCGCAATCGGCGGTCTGCACAAAGAAGTCTGACAAAACGACGAAGTGCATGTAAATAAAGAAACAAATCAACAAGATCCTTAAATTGAGAAACCATGGAAACAGATGCATTATAAAAAGCCATGTTCTGTGTTTGGCTGCAATAAATGCACATTCAGTTATTACAGTTGGTCTAGTGATCTTATAGGATGAGAATCCAACAGGTACTGTACACGTAGTGTATTTTGTGTTTATTTCTGTCACACTGAACAATGCAATTAACAAAAACTGTGTTCTTTGTGTTATGGTTTACTGATTTCTTATTTTCCATGCACTTCGCAATAGTGTTGCATCATTGACTTTGTATGTTTGTGTACACTGCACATGACAGAGTGTTACGTAGCCACACCATCTGCTCTTGGGTGCTGGCCAACTGCTGTTTATCCAGGGCAACAGAAAACCATGAACACTAGCAAAAATGTGTCAGTGGCAGGCGTGACATAAAAATACAGTCCAGTCAAAGAAGATCGGCACATCGGGCCACCTCTACCCTGTGCTCCACAACATTTGTGTGTAATGGTTGTGTTATGCTGGAAGAGGTGAGGATATGTGGCTAATGGACTACCTGTCAGACTGGCACATGGGAACACAAGTAAACCCAGACATGACAGGGGCCATAAGTAGAATTACAAATTAAATACATACTGAAATATTTAAAAATAAATAAATATCCACAGCGAGTTGCCTATCACATACATGCGTCAATCCCAGATGGAGACGCATATGCTACATTTGCCCCACTGCACTGCAATTACACCTGGTGTTGGGAGGCACAGAAATAATAATTAATTTTTTTGGAAGATGTTTTTTCAAAGGCTTATTGGGGCTATGAGCTGAGGTGACAGCACAAACAAATAGGCATTGTATATTTCTACATGGTAATGTGGGGGTGGCATTGCAAGTGGGATAGGGATACAGCAGATATATGTATCTAATAATAAAATAAGAAATATATTATATTGAGTTTAGACATAAAATGTCATTTCAGGTGTTAAAGCTCAGCAGAATCTCATTATGATAAATGAATGGATTGATTTTCTGCCCGATTTTCTGCCTGTGCTCTGACAGGGGTACATTGCAATTAATCAGGGGTGAACGAAAAACACCAAGCACAGCAAAATAGTGTGGGTAGCATCTCGACAAAAATATGAAGTCCAGTTCCACCGCATCAGTTCAATGGCTTTATCAGCCAGTGCAAAACTGAGGTGAGATGTACAGTGTTTTAGTAAAGACCATGCAGCTAGGGTTTGGGTATCTGTTTGGGTAGAGACTGGGGGAACAATGAATTTCAGACCAATGTGGCAACAGGATGATCATGTCCATAAGGAAAAGATGCACAGAAGGCACCGACAGCAGGTCATAATGTAGGGGCAACCACCGGCCGTTAGGGAGGGCAAATTCAGTGTGCCAAAGCAGTGCACATTTGCAGCTAGATAGGTTATGCAAGCGGCTCCAGAGCTGTCTGGTAAGGCAATTGATAGCTAGATGCCTTACCATCATTGTAAAAATATATGGAGACAAACGTAGGTTAGGCATGCCCTAAGCCAAGCTTGCAGCATTTTGTAACCATTATTGCCCTGGACATAGTGAGAATGTGGAATGGTAACAACAGATGCAGCATTTTGGTAAGGCTAAGTGGAAAAAGAACAGCCCACTTCAATTTGGACAACAAATGTGAGCATGATCATTGTCTGTAGGGGACCAGCTGACAATACATTCCTGGACAGATTCACAAAAACTAGTAAAACAAATGAAAGAAAATAAAAAAAAAAAAAGTAAAAAATAATCTCCATTCATCTGTGTTCAGCTCCGAGCTGGACTCTTCATCGGAACTCTGGTTGCTGTCAGATGCGTCTCCTAGCATGTAGTTTGGGACTGGCTGGCCAGAGGCTCGTAAGAATAGGATTGAATACATGCTGAACCCCAAATGCTGTTGATGTTGGTCTCATCAGACAACATTGTGAACAGTTGGCCAAACAAGTTGATGGCACTCATATAAGAAAAGTGTCCACAGTTGCAGCTCATTTAAATTAAGCACCACTCAGCAATGACGTTTCAGAAGTGGGGGTGGTGCTTAGCAAGCAGTGGATAGCTCGTGCATCAGAGGCAGAACAAAAGTTAAAATAAGTCTCTAAATATCGAAAACCAGGAGGATAGGGAAGGTAGCTGACAAAGAATAACACAACACAAGTCACATAGGTGACGGACTTAACTTTATTATGGGTTTCAGTAACTTTCCATAATACGGCTTTGCACATGATCTTTAAGAAACTGAGGCTTTTCTTTCCAGGAAGGAGGCATTTGGTTTTCTGCACAAGGGAGAGCAAAGATCAGTTGGCCTTAAAGAGCACAAAGGAAAATAAACTCCCTGTGTAATACAAATAAATAAAAATAAATAAATGTGTGGACTGGATGATGCAGTGGATGAGGATCCAACCTTTCACGGTTGGAGACCAAGCTTTTTTTTTTTTTTGGGGGGGGGGGATTTTCCTCTCCCCATTAACTTGGTCTCTACCTCTCTTCCATCCATAGCAGCTCCTGTTTTGGAGCTGAATGCATCACAATGATCTAGGGTAACAGGAGTGCAGATACATATTTATATGTTATTCTGTAGAAAGCAATATAATTTGTATTGGTTTTCATACACTTTCTCCTACTCTTTATATTTATTTTAGCCTTTGGTAACTGGGTAAGGCCCACTAGGCACAAGTGCCTGCTTTCAGGGGCAACTTGGGAGCACTGAGTGGTTAAGTGACTTGCTCAGAGTCACACAGTATGCAAGTGGAGGTTGTGAGAATCAAACCCAGGTCTGCTGGATGTACCAAGCTCATTCACAGCTCATTACTCTAATCTCTAGGCTCCACTGTTTATTATACAGTGGTGTGAAAAAGTATTTGCCCCCTTCCTGATTTTCTCTATTATTGCATATTTGTCACACTGGATGTTTTCAGGTCTTTAGACAAAATGTAATATTAGATAAAGGGAACCTGAGTGAACAAATAACACTTTTTTTTTTTTTTATTTCACTTATTTAATGAAAAAAAGTTAACCAACACCAATTGGCACTGTGTGAAAAAGTAATTGCCCCCTTACACTTAATAACTGGTTCACACATTTTAGCTGCAATGACTGCAACCAAACACTTCTATAATTCAATATCAGTCTTTCATCGCTTTGGAGGAATTTTAACCCTCTTCCTCGCAGAACTGCTTTAATTCAGTAACATTTGGTAGGTTTTGAGCATGAACTGCTCGTTTCAGGTCCTGCCACAGCATCTCTATTAGGTTTAAGTCTGGACTTTGACTAGGCCACTCAAAACTTTAATTTTACTTCTTTTAAGCCATTCTGATGTGGACTTTCTTTTGTGTTTTGGATCATTGTCTTGCTGCATGACCAACTTCTCTTCAGCTTCAGCTGACAGAAGGATGACTGGACATTCTCCTTAAGAATTTTCTGGTACAGAGCAGAATTCATGGTTCCTTTAATTATGGCAAGTCATCCAGGTCCTTAGGTAGCAAAGCATCCCACACCATCACACTACCACCACCATGTTTGACTGTTGGTATGGTGTTCTTACTGTGGAATGCTGTGTTTGCTTCTGTGAGACATTATGGGATCCATGTTGTCCAAAAGTTCCACTTTGGACTCATCTGTCCATGGAACATTTTCCCAAAAGGCTGTGGATCATCCAGGTGCTTCTTGGCAAATGGAGAGAGCATTTATGTTCTTCTTAGTTAGCAGTGGTTTCGCCTTGTTACTCTCACATGAAGCCCATTTTGCCCAGTCTCTTTCTGATTGTGGAGTCATGAACACTGACCTTAGCTGAAGCAAGAGAAGCCTGCAGTTCTTTGGATGTTGTTTTAGGATCCTTTGAGACTTCTTGGATGATTTACACTGCGCCCTTGGAGTAATTTTGGCAGGCCGCCCACTCCAGGGAAGGTTCACTACTGTTCAAGTGTTCTCCATTTGGAGATTATGGCTCTCACTGTGGTTCGATGGAGTCCCAGAGCCTTAGAAATAGCTTTGTAACCCTTTCCAGACTGATAGAGGGCAACAAAATGTTTTCTGATCTTTTCAGGAACTTCCTTTGATCATGGCATAATGTGCTTGTTGAATCTTTGTGCTGGCAATGTGACTCTGATGGTAAGGGCCAAAATAAGTGAGGTTTATATTGAGCAGGGCTGGCTGTAATCAAGCTGGCTGTGTTCAATCAGCTGACTCTAATTATCCCTTTAATAGGTTGATTTAACTAGGGGGCAATTACTTTTCACACAGTGCCAGTTGGTGTTGGTTAACTTTTTCATTAAATAAATGAAATAAGTAAAAAAAAAAAAGTGTTATTTGTCCACTCAGGTTCCCTTTATCTAATATTATATTTTGTCTAAAGACCTGAAAACATCCAGTGTGACAAATATGCAATAATAGAGAAAATCAGGAAGGGGGCAAATACTTTTTCACACCACTGTATATATTTTTTTCATGTAGGTGTTTCTAACCTCTCTCCTTGGCTGTTGCTCCAGGTATATATCCTGTAATCAAGGAAATAACCTGTGTTGGGGATACCGTCATCATTCAGACTGGTGGGCCTTCCTGATTTTTCTCCCAAGTTCCTCGGGCCACCTCATGGAGTGAGCAGTACCTCTATCAGTACTGCATGTACACAGTGCCCCTGTGATGAGAGCAGGTTCCCAGGCCTAGCTGCAGCTGTGGCATTGGAACACACTGCTAGCCTTCCTTGACTGAGGCACACTGTTGTGCAGCAGCTCTTTAGCCGGACCTGCATCCCAGTGCAATGTACTGACCGCTATCCTGAACATGGGTCCCATGCATGGCAGCAAATGGCACTACTGCAACCCATCAGGCGGCCTGGTTTATTGCATAATTGACTCCCTTGCTACTACTCTTCTGCTGCTGCCTGTCTCCCCCCCCCCATCCCCCTGTAAACAAGGTGTTACACCTAAATGGGGCAATGCTTGCATGCAAATATTCCAATAAATATTTCCCCAATAAGAGTATGCTGAGCTGTGCAGAGACAATCCATTTCCAGATATGCCCTGCAGAATGGGTATAAAGTGGAAGAAGAAAAAAGCAGTGTGCTAATGCAATTTATAGCAGGATAACTAATACAGACAAAAAATAGTTTTGAATACACAATGTATACAGCATAACCGGGGTGAGTAAATTTGGTGGAGGGCGTCCGGGAGGAGAAAAATGGGGTATTCAATATTATTGGTTCTGGGGGCTTCAGAGGAGTGAAGTACTTAACTGGGTTAACTGGTGCCAAGAAGGAGGGTTCTGTGTGGTAAGCTGGGAGAAGCCAGGTATTGAAACTTTACTTGCTGGGGAGGGGGACTAATGCATTTAAAGATAGATAAAAAGCTACATACCCCCCAAACAAGAAAGTCAGCCAAGGAGCAATTAAGGCAGTGTTAGTGGCTCAATGTGCACACTCGTCTCTGAGACCGGAATATAGAAACATAGAATTTGATGGCAGATAAGGACCGCTTGGCCCACCTAGTCTGCCCATTTACCTACCTAATGGATAAGCTGCAGATCCTAGTTAACCAACCGCCTATTTCCTCCTACCCCTCACTAGAATTGCCTTATGTCTGTCCAATGCATTCTTGAATTCCCCCACTGTTTTTGACTCTATGATCTCCACAGGAAGACTGTTCCATGTATCTACAACCTCTCTGTGAAGAAATACTTCTTCACATTACCTCTGACCACCCCCTCTATCTTCCAATTGTGCCCCCTTGTTCTTGCACATCTCTTTTTCTGAAAGATGTTACCCTCTTGGACTTTGTTGATTCCCTTGAGGGACTTGAAAGTTTCTATCATGTCCCCCCTCTTCCTCCTTTCCTTGATGGTATACATATTAAGCTCCTTTAGTCTCTCTTCATATGTCTTCTGGTGCAGACCCTGCAACATTTTGGTTGCCCTCTTCTCCTCTGGACAGCCTCCACCCTGTCTATGTCTTTGTAGAGATGGGGTCTCCAGAACTGCAAGCAGTACTCCAGATGTGGTCTCACCAACTGTCTGTACAGAGGGATAACAACATCTGGTTTTCTACTGGTGATGCCTCTCCCCTATGCATCCCAGTATCCCCCAGCCCTCCTTACTGCTTTCTCACATTGCTTGCCCACTTTTAGGTCATCTGATATAACTACCCCCAGGCCCTTTTCATTTTTGTTGTCATTATCTCACCCCCCACCCAATGTGTACACTTCCCCTGGGTTTTTGTTCCCCAGGTGCATTACTTTGCACTTCTTTGCATTGAATCTAAGCTGTCATACATTTGACCATTCCTCCAACCTTGCCAAGTCCCTTCTCATCCTTTCCACCCCACCTTGTGAATCAACCCTGTTGCAGATCTTTGTGTCATCTGCAAAGAGACATACTTTCCTTCCAGTCCCTCTGCAATGTCACTTATAAAGACATTAAAAAGGAGTGGACCTAGTACTGAACACTGTGGTACCCCACTAGAAACCCCCTTTCTTCAGAGTGGACTCCGTTTACTATTACCCTCTGCATCCTGTTATCCAGCTAACGTTTTACCCAAGCTACCACCCTGGGACCCACTCCCAAGCTGGCTAATTTGTTTACTAATCTTTTGTGTGGGACTGTGTCAAATGCCTTGCTAAAGTCTAGGTAGGCCATGTCCACAGCTCTTCCCAGGTCTACTACGTTGGTCAACCAGTCAAAGAAATTGATGACGTGACCTTCCCGCTGTAAATTCATGCTGCCTTGGGTCCTGTGCCCCACTGGCCTCTAGGTACTCAACAATTCTTTCTTTCAGAAGTGATTCCATCATTTTCCCCACCACTGAGGTCAAACTGACAGGTCTGTAGTTTCCTGCCTCTGTCTTGCTCCCACTTTTGTGAAGGAAAATCACACCTGCCCTCCTCCAGTCCTCAGGTATCACACCATCCTCCCACGATGTGTTAAAAAGGGTAGTCAATGGCATTATAAGTTCTCCCCTTAGTTCTTTTAGAATTCTGGGGTGAATCTCATCAGGCCCCATTGCTTTGTCCACTTTTAGTTTTAGGAGTTCTTTCAGAACCCTTTCTTCTGTGAAAGGACTGATATCGACCCCCCTATCCAGAGTGCTTTTATTGACTGGATTAGGTACCTCCCCCTCCTCTTCCTTTGTGAATACTGAGCAGAAGTATTCATTCAGTATCCCTGCTTTTTCACTGTCCCTCTCTGCCCACCTACCCTCCTCTTTATTCAGCCTCAGTATCCCTCCCTTTGTCTTTCTTCACTCCCTAATGTACCTATAAAAGGTTTTATCCCCCTTCTTAACCGAGTTGGCTATTTTTTCCTCAGTTTGGGCCTTTGCTATTCTGATTGCCTTCCCTTCCTTCTGCTTTAACTGGTACAGTTCTCTGTCCTGCTCCTTCTGTGTTTCCTTATACTTCCTGAATGCTATCTTTTTCTTCCTAACCTTCCCTGCCACTTCTTTTGAGAACTATAGTGTTTTTTTCTTTCATTTTGATTTATCTGTTTCACACAAAGGTTTGTTGCCTCTGTGACGGCAGTTTTGATGTTTCCCCATTGTTGCTCCACCCCTCATTCTTGCCTGTTTGCTAGTGCTTTTCTGAGGCACTCTCCCATTTTGACAAAGTCAACTCCCTCCTAAAGTCCAGTACTTTCACTTTTGTATGGCTTGACTCTACAGCCGAGTTTATCATGAACCACAATGTTTGGTGGTCACTTGTTCCCCGATGGCTACCCACTTCAAGATTTGAGATTCTCTCTCTGTCCCCATTTGAGAGTACCAGGTCTAAGATTGCTCCCTCCTGAGTGGGTTCCACAACTAGCTGTCTGAGGCATGCCCCCTGTAGGGCGTCGAGAATGGCCATGCTGTTGGATGTGACTGCAGCAAAGGAGCTTCAGTTAACATCTGGCATATTCAGGTCCCCCTTCAAGAAAATTCCTCCCCTTTTTCTGCCATCCTAAGGATGCCTCCTATTATTTCCTTGTCCATTTCCTCCCCTGAGATGGGGATCTGTATATAACCCCTGTGTGGATTGTGGTGCCATTTTCTGTCTCCAGGATGATCCATGGTGCCTCCTCTCCTCCCTGTTTACCCTTTAGTTCCATTGTTTTGATCCCTTCCTTTACATAGAGAGCTACTCCTCCTCCTCCTCTTCTACCCTCCCTGTCCCTCCTGTAAATTGTATACCCTGGTATGTTGACATCCCAGTCATGGTTCTTCGTGTACCATGTTTCTGTGACTGCCATGATATCCAGACATCCCTCTTCAATCAAGGCCACCCGTTCAGGGAGCTTGTTACTTAGACTATGGGCATTGGTATGTATTACCCTCCATTTTTTGACAGCCTTATCCCTTTTTTCCCCATCTCTGTCCTTACTGCCTTTGTCTTTTTCTCCATTTACCCCTGCCCTTCTCCTTATCGACTTCTCTATCCTGGTGTTTACCTCACTAACTACCCTGATTTTTTTGGGGGGTAGGATTTCCCTTTTCCCTTTCAGTGCCTCCCCCTTGGCTAGTTTAAATGCTTGCCAATGAAGCATTTAAACCTATCACCTAGGATCCTGGTTCCCCTCCTGGACAGATGCAGGCCGTTGTGCCAGTATAGGCCTGCATCCCTTCAGGTTGACCCCTGTCCCCAACGAAGCCAAAAACATGAGCTCTGCACCAGGTTTTCAACCACTGATTGAATCCCATGGTGTGGAGCACCCTAGCCTCACCCATACCATAGACAGGCAGCACCTCCAAGAAGGTTACCGTGTGTGCTACTTGTCTAAGGCCCTTCCCAACTCCACAAACTCCTCCTGCACTGCTCTGATCCCTTTCCCAGCCAGGTAATTTGTCCCTAGGTGGACAATGACATCCAGCTCCCTCCTCTATGCAGCTGCTCCTGCGATCATGAGGATTCACTCCCTATTGCTCCAAGCCATGGCACCAGGCAGGCACCTTGCCTCCCTCTCCCCTTCCACCCTCCCTCCTAAGTCTACCATCCTAACAATGGAACCCCCAACAGGAGTTGTTTTCTTCCCCGTGGGGTTCCATGTCACCCTCCTGTGGGTCTCCTTTGTGGAGGTTCCCAGTATCCTCTTTGGTCTGCACTGCAAGAGCCTCGATAGAAGAACCACACTCTGCCAGAATTGTATAAGAACAGTGGAGCGGTACAAGTGGAGGAATGTGCCTCTGTTCCACCACCCTCACCCTCCCTGAGCCCACTGTGGTCCAACCACTTCTCTTTTTTGGCAACCTCTGAGGCAGCAATGGTGGCCCTGAGGGTCCCTGGGTGGGAAAGAAGGTTCCCCGAATCCTAGCCAACTTAGCCTGGAGATCAGCAACCTCCTCCCTCAGCCCAATCAGAAGGTTGTGGGTTCTAGCCCCACACCAGGCACTTGTGTTAAATCCTAACCTAGTGGTTACAGTAATGAGTTTGATACATCCAGCAGACCTGGGTTTGATTCCCACAACCTCCACTTGCATACTGTGTGACTCTGAGCAAGTCATTTATCCACCCTAGTGCTCCCAGATCACCCCTGAAAACTGGCACTTGTGCCTAGTGGGCCTTACCCAGTTACCAAAAGAAAAAAAAACAATTGTTTAATAAATCCCAATACTGACACTGTGGTGCAGCATTGGGAAGTGCTGCTTTTCTGAGGTGCCATCTGTCAGATGAAATATTAAACCAAGGTTCCATCTGCCTGTTCTAGTGATTGTTCAGGTGGACGTTAAAGTTCCCATGGCACTACTCAAAAAGAGTAGTGGAATTTCCCCAGTGTCCTGGTCAAATTCCCCCATTCACTAACAAAAAAAAGACAGCAACAGTTTAACCTGATTCAATATGTCAGTTTGCATATGTAACCCCCCAGCTGAAAATAGACATAACTACATAGCACTCCTTTCCCCATCAACAAAAGCTAAGTATTTAAATCAATAAATTACTATGGCTTCTGCTTGCTCAAAGTATGGAATACGTTGTCCTCCTACATTATATGCTCCCCCTTGGTCTTCATCATTAAATCAAAATTAAAACAGCATTTTATGTCCATTTGTGAGGGCCTGCCTTGCATTGTAGGGTGTACTAACTGCTGCTGAATCTTTGCGTGCACCGTATACTGTCCTAACTAATGTACATTTGCATTGTTAGCATTTTATTTTTATCCTGTACCTCTCTCCCCTCTTCTACCCTCCCTTTCCCTTCCCCATCACATCTACAAAGAAGACTGCTGTTCTCTGTATAGTTTACCAGGTAAAACATTTTCAAAGAAATAAAAAAATACTATCATTTCAAATTTAAATTTTTTTGGCTACCCTCCAGTTATATGGCATCTGTTAAAAATTTCCTTGAAAATGCCTGCTCCCAAAAGATGGGGACCTGGAGATTCAAGTGGCAGTGGAGGTTGGAGATGGCAATGTATCCGCATGGAAAAGTTGTGACTTTGGAAAACTACATTGTAATGTGTCTTCCTTGTGTGCTAGAAATTCTGATTGTAGCTTTATATAATAAGACAAGCTGCATTTCAAAATGTTTATTTATTGATATACACAATATTTAAGCTTTGCTTCTGTAGCCTGCACAGTATAGTGTGAAACTACTACTTGGACTTAATGTGTATATCCCCTTTATCTTTGTTAAGTGATATATAGTGTCCATAGTGCACAGATACCAGCACTGCAGATCCTGAGTTATGCCCCTTCCTGTTTACATCAGCAATAGAAGAAAAATCAGTGGTATTCCCCACCGGGTAAACAGCTGTCTTACCAGAACTCTCGTGGTCATGAGAGCAGTGCAATCCTGGGTCAGGATGGCCTCTATCCACTTAGTGAACATGCAGGTAATCACCAAAATGTATTTGTTGCCATTAGCCATGGAAAGAAGTGGTCCAGTATAATCAATCTGGACATCAACCCGTTGGCCGTGCTGGGTCTGTGACTTAAGGGGAGTGATATGTCAGTTGGGGCATGGGTGTTTCTGTGCACAGATAAGACAGTTCTTACAATGAAGTTGCATGTCCACTGCCATTTCTGGTCAACAACACATGCTTCTCAGCAGGTCCAGTAATTTCTGATTCTCTTGGTGGCCTGCTATGGGGGTGTCATGGGCCATGTATATCATTTCTTGGTGCAGGTCAGTGAGTATTACCCAATCATAGTCTCCCTTTTGGTCCAAGTGTAGCAGCACACCTTTCACCAACTGCAGGGAGGCATGGAGCCTGGTGTATATCTGGGGCAGAGGCATTCCAGCCTGAAATAGCATTTTCGCTTTCTTGATTTATGTGTCCTTGTCCTGTAAGGTGGGTGAGGCTAACTGAGTTGGCAGGCTCTCTGCATCTGATGGCAGACGTTGGAATGGGTTGAGTGATTGGGGTCTTGTCAGAGTTCCCCAGGATGCCAGGATATGATATAGAGTCAGCAGTGTTGTTCCCAATTGGACAATGGATGGTGACTTAGAGTGGCTCTTGACTTTCTTGATTGATAATGGAAAAAGGACACTTGAGGCTAGAGAAGGGAAGTAGTGAAAAAGAGTGGCATATTTCACAGGGGACCCATTAGAGACCATGAAGTCATTAGTGCACCAGAAGGGTAGAAACTCAGTAAGAGCAGTGCAGACAAATAATAAGTCTGATGCCAGTGTGAGTGACATCAAGAGAGGACAGAGAGAAAGAGAGAGAGAGAGAGACAGTGTGACAAAGCAGCTGCGATGGCAGTCACCTTGGCTGCTTGGGACGAGAGGGGAATAAAGGGGTATTGGAGAAAGAAATTGGTGTCGCTGTCAAGGCAACCAAAAATCCCAAGACCTGTATGTGGGGATCCACAGATGTAATAAGAGGAACTGTCTGTGTAAATAATGGGGTATGGAGGGGTGGTGTGAGAGAAGCTGGAAAATGGTGACGGGGTAGAATAGGTGGCAGAGATGGGATAGTAAGTAGAGCAGTTGTGTGCAGAGTTGAGTATGTGGAAAGGCAAGGGCAATAGTGGACGAGCCAGGCAGGGTGCCTGGATAAGGGCGCATTTAAGTGCATCAACCACATTGTCCTCGGATGGTGTCTGTTTCTAGGGGACATCCTTTTTGAGGAAGTTGTACAATGGTTTTGCCTGGAGGGAAAATTCCAGGATAAAGGGTGAAATCCTGACCAGTCCTAGAAAAGAACAGAGTGAAGAAATGGATATGGAAGTGGGGAGGGCCAAAATTGCTGGGACCCAAGAGAGTAAGGCTGTCTTTCCAGAAATGCAAATGGAATGTCAAAAAAAAAGGCAATGGATTCAAGAGACGTGTACTTTCTTGGGGTTCAGTTTATGTCCTGCAGATTGAAATGCTTACAATACACTGTCCAGCCCTTCAAGGTGTCTCTTGACAGTGCTTGTGGGTATGAGGAAGTCATTGTCATAATGAAGGACTTCATCCTAAAGTTTAAGTCCCATTTGCTCCTCTCCACCTCACCCCCCTTCCAGACATCACCTGTCCTCCCCCCACAGCCCCCTTGCACTTCTGATCACTCAGGCCTTCTCTGCCTGTGCTACCCTACCCACCCCTTGTGCAACCAAACCCCATTCCTTATTATACCGCTCCCGGCGTAAACTCTCCATCAGCCTCCCTCTGACCAGAGCACTTCTCCTCCTTCTACTCCTAACAGGGAACATACACCCCAACCCAGGCCCTGCCCCCTCCCATCCACCCACTCAGCCCACTGGTCTTCGAGTAGCCTCCATGAACATATGCAGCCTGCTGAAGAAATTTGACACCCTACAGTGCTGGGCCTTGGCTCACCAACCAGACATCATAGCCCTGGTTGAAACCTGGCTGTCCAAATCAACTCCAGACTCATTTGTCTCCCTCCCAGGCTATACCTTATACCGGGAGGACCGAGTAGGCAAACGAGGGGGTGGCTGTGCAATCTACATCAGGGACACAATACCTGGACACGCACTCCCCACCCCTGCCCTCACAAATGGGGCCCAGGCCCTTACCCTCAGACTCACCCCAGACCCCTCTAGGAGCCCTCTCTATCTCACCACAGCCTATGTTCCCCCAAAGAACCAGCACCCAGCCCTAATATCTTTAACGGACTACCTGGCCACCCTCCACCATAAGGCAGAACAAATCCTAGTGGGGGACCTTAACGTAAATTGGCTCAGCACCTCCTCATCCACCACCAGAGACTCATTTGCCGCCCAAGATCTGACACAACTCGTCACCCAGCCCACGAGACTTAACCCTAAGAGTGGTACCAGCACCCTGCTGGATGTTATTATAACTAACCGACCCCATAAAATCCAAAACATCCAGGTCCTCCCAGACTCCCTGAGTGACCACTCCCCTATCCTATTCCACTGGGTAACCCCCAATCCCAAACCCAAAGCCCAGACCACCCTCCGCAGGCGCCTCCGCCCTGGTGGGCTGAAGAAACTTAAGGCACTCCTCACCCAGATAGACTGGTCCCCCATTCAGCAGGCAACCAACATTGATACTGCCCTCACCTTTTTCACTCACAACTTCAACATGGCCTGTGATCTCTTTGCACCCTTAACCAAAACCCGTCCAAAACAGAACGCACTCCTGGGTAGCCCGGCCCTCCTACAATTACTTAGAAACCGGGATAACCTCTGGCACCTTGCCACTGAAACAGGTTGTCTGTCTGATAGGCAAGCATACAATGCAGCCAGAAATAAATGCTCATGGGCCATCAGGAAAGCCAAGGCAGACCATTACCAGGCCTCCCTTACTCTCCTCCTGGGGCTCAGCCCGGACCTTCTGGGATAATATTAAGCAACTCAATGGTAAAGCTTGATCCCCGCCCCCATCCCAGCTCACTAGAAATGGCACAACCTCCACCGAGCCTGCCACCATAGCTAACTGGTTCAACACCACTTTCACTGACCTTAGCTCAGTCCTCCTAGTAATTTCTTTGACCTCCCCCAGCCAAACTCCCCTGTCCTCCAGCACCCCAGCTTCCTCCCATGAAGATTTCCACCCGGAAGCCAGACCCATCCTAACCAAAGCTCTCAATGGCAACAATCCCGCAGTGACTCACTGGACCCCAGCATCCTCAGGCTGGTGCTAGATGAAGTCCTTGCACCTCTCACAAGCCTAATTAACCAGTCACTTTGCCTGGGACAATTCCCCACAGCTTGGAAAACAGCCATTATCACACCTATTCATAAAGGAGGCGACAGGTCATCGGCCAACAACTACCGCCAATCTCCATCCTCCCTCCCTCTCTAAAGCCCTGAGAAAGTGGTGGCCATTCAAATCACTGATTATCTGGCTAAGCATAACATCTTATGCCCAGAGCAACATGGCTTCTGCATGGTCACAGTACCAGCACTGCCCTTATTGAATTCTCCAACTTCACTCCTCCTTGGATACCAGCTCCTAGCTGGTGCAGTGTTCATTGACCTCTCAAAGGCTTTCGACACTGTCTCCCATCCACTGCTGCTGAATGCACTCTGCCTCACTGGTCTCTCGGCTGGCCCCTGGCATGGTGTGCTAGCTATCTTGACACTCGATCCCAGTGTGTCAAGATTAATAGCACACTCTCCGATACCATCCCATTCTCTGGGGTCCCCAAGGCTCCATCCTGGGCCCCTTCTCTTCTCACTGTATCTGAACACCCTGCCCAGTGCATGCTCTGGCAAAATTCTGCTGTATGCAGACGCGCTGTCCTGTTTGCCACCCACCATAATCCCATCTCCCTACAGGACTCCCTTCAGCAGTCTTTCAACAGTGCCGAGGCTTGTTTAAGAGCGCAGACTCATCATCAATCTTAAGAAAACCAAAACTATGCTCTTTTCACACCCCCAAAACAAAGCTAGCAACCACCCCTCTATATCCTTCCAAGCACCAACCAACCACTGGAACAAATCGGCTCCTACAAATACCTTGGGGTTACCTTCGATTCAGCCCTCACATTTCACACCCACATCGGACACCCTAACATCCGGCCACCAACACACAAGGTTTGGCATCCTATTCCGCCATAAAGCTGCCTTCCCCAAATGCTCTCCGGCTAGCGGTTACATCATCCGTTCTGTCCCTTGTAAACTATGGTCTACCAGTATACGGTGCTGCCGACACCACTGCACTAAACAAAATTCACCTAACCCTGAATAAAGCGTGCAGATTAATTACTGGTGCCCCCAGACTCACACACACCTGTCAGCTATATGTCGATGCTAACCTGCTTACCCTGGATGAACGGCTCTGATACCAGACCTGTCTCCTCACCAAAAAAACCCTACTGGGCTCTCCCCTGGGGTAACAGCATCCATCCACCAGAGCCCTCCCACCATTAACACGGTCTTCCCACAAGACCACTCTAAAGGTCCCCAGAACAAGAACCAGCCATGGCCAGAGGTCCTTCAGCTATAGAGCCCCAACCTGGTTTAACTCTCTCCCTGCCACCATCACCAATGCCATCACCATCTCCACATTCAAAACCGCACTTCGGAACCACATCTTCAGCACTCGTAACTGCTCCTGTCTCTGAACATAGCCTCCACCTCTTTATTTCTCTCCTGACAATGCCCCCCGGGCAGCTCTCCACCCAACCATCCCCTCCACCACTTCCATGTCCACCATGCCTAGGTTTAACCTGGCCAGTGCCAGCTGTTTCAATGTTTATCTACCAGAATTGCTCACTTGATACCAACTTGTTTAATACCTGCTATCGATTACATGTACCCTGTACCCAATTGTATCTGTCTGACCACAATGTGACGTGGCACCTCTGGTGAATGCCTACTGATTTTTGGCAAATCTTTGCTATGTAACTGAAATGCAATGTATGTCTTAATGTGACGAAGTACCTTTGTAAACGAGCCTCTGGCTCAAAGGTTGTAAACTGATTCTTAAATAAATAAATAAAAATAAGTGGGTGAAGTAAGGAGAGCATGAATCCATGAAAAATGACTGGTGAATTATGAAACCCTTGAGGGAGACACATCTAAGTATATTGTTGCCCCCGAACAGTGAAGACAAACTTATACTGGCAAGAAGGGACGAGTGGTAGAGTCCAAAAGCCATTTGCAATATCCAGGGTGGAAAAGGTTGTGACTGTAGGCAGTATCCTAGCAAGGATATCAGGTATGGATGCCACTGGAGAAGCTGCAGCCGGGGTGAATTTATTAAGGCAATGGTAATCAATAGTCAAGTGGCAAGAGCCGTCAGGCATTCTGACAGGTCAAACTGGGGAATTACAAGTCAATTAGCAGGGCTGTATGAGGTCAGAATAACTGTGATGGCTGGTTCCACGTCTCAGGGAAAATTATATTGGGTTTGAGGTAGTCCAGTCCATCCACCAGCACTGAGAAGGATGTTGCACTTCCATAATGCAACTTGTGTAGTGCTATCATTGTGGGGTAAGTGGAGAGGAGACCATGTAATTATGGGACATGGAGGTGATTATGTGACACCACAAGGTCTAGAAGGGGGTCCAGTGTACGGAGCAGTGTTGGCGATGTGGCAATGGCAGATTCCTCAGAGAGGGGCAGAAAGGTGTACATGGGAAATGGCTGAGCTGACATATAGCCCCAGAGGATGTTGTTCAGTGGCCCTACTACACCAGAGTGGGCCAAGAGAATGTCTATTCCCAAAATACAATCTTGTGGGAAAGGGGACAACATGGATTGTGTGTCAGAAGAACAGTTCCTCAATGACACAGTGTAGCATCAGGATATCCCAAGAATGGGGCTTCAGGTGAATGGGAATCATGAGGGAGTTCCAACCCACCCTGTCCCAGCCTCCAATTTTGTGTCAAAGAACTGAAGTCAGGCATTGCAACATTTAAACAATCCCTCCCATCTTGACTACTCTGAATGAGGCAGAGGTGTTATGAAAGGCAGATTCAAATGCTCTTTTTTATGTGGGTGAAGAACAGCTTAGCATCTGCCTGAGTTAATGAGGCATTTAACTCCTTGTATGGCACTGAGAGCTGTAACCAAATGATTTGTAGAGTGGACAAGCTGCACATGGCAAGCAGGTACTCAATGGGGTGGGGGTGCCACCACTAGACACCAGGGAAATGGCTCACTGCTCTCACTGCAGCCTGCAGCATGAGTTCCAACTGCAGCTGCAGAAATAAAGTCCCCCTGTTCTCATACAGAGAGTGGCGGTAATTGACTCCTTTCACTAAGCTGGGAACCCAAGATTTGGGGTGTCCAGAAAAGGTATTTCTGGCCCTTATTTTAAAAAACAGCATCAGAATCTAGTTAAACGAGGCCTGTTTAGCTAGGTTCTGGTGTTTGTTTCTTAAACAGACAGAATTTTTAAGTATTTTCCATGCTTGCTAGTTCAAGGAAAAAAGCTACAAGATGGTGGTCTCACAGCACAAAAAAAAGTTTCATGCTGTGCCATGCAAGTGATGAGAAACCCCAAAAGGGGAGCCGCATCATCCAATTTTTCATTTCGCGCAAGAATATTAACTCAAAAACCTACTGCACATGCTCAGAATGGGCAAACAAAAAATGTTAAAGCCTTATAACTCTGTAACCATTTATTATTTCACCAGACCTTCCCAAGGCACTACCTTATGACATGCCACATGTGCTCTGCAAGTCTGGGGTGAAATTCCATTCCACGTAGGCTGTAGATGAAAGAGAGAAAAAAACATGTGAAGTATAGGGAAAAAAATGTGACATTTTCAGAACATGGCATTTGCAGATCTCAGAAACTGCACAAGCTGCCAGCCTGGTGGTGCTGAGGGTTGAGGCGCTGGACACCACACCTCGCGCCACACCGCCAACCTGAGTTTGGGAATGGACCTGGATCATCGGGGGTCGGCAGGAAAGGAGAAGGATTGAGCATTCATAGGACTGCTCTCCTTCTCCAGGGAGGATGTGTGCAGCCATCGATGCACTGGCAGCTTCTTGCAGAGACTGGGGGAATGCAGTGCACAGGCAGTATGGGGCAACATGCTGGGGGCAGACACAGGGAAGAAGAGAATGCAAAAGCATGTGTGCTCCTGTCCATGGGCATCATTGCATGCCGCACATGTTGGGGGCAAACCAGAACAGGGAAAAATGGGCACCAGTCGTGGCAGCATGATGGCTGTCTCTATGGGGGACTCGGCTCTAAAGGGAGCCATGGCAACATTGGATTCGATCCTGGTGGAGGAGCATGGGGGGGCTGTCCACCTCCCCAGCACGGGGGGGGCAAGCCATGGGGGTGAAGCCACAGGACCCAAATGGGAGCTAGGAGATCCTCCAGGTGGTGGCTGGAGACCTTGGAGGATGCCAAGATGCGAAAGACAGTAAGGCAGACTGGTAGCCAGGGGAGAAAAATTACCAGGAAAAAAAAGAAACCGCACAAGCAGCCATCACAAAACTCTCTACAGATCAAGACCTTGCCTACTAGACAACAGGTGCAAACTGTTAGCTGATTTAGTCAAACAGTGTCAAACCTATTAATGTACAAAGGTAGGGGTTTAACATTGAACAGGCTACTCAACCGTAACTATAGGGGTGCGACCGCACCTCTATAAATTCTTTGCAAGAAACTGTCTTAATGCACCAGTTAGTGTAACCTACTGCCACAGAAGTAGGGAAATGTGGCATTAGGGTTTCCCACCCTAACACCCCCTACTGCCACCCCCAAGCAGCAAAAGGAAAAAACATTAGCATTTTGGGTCTCAGGAGTCTTGGAGAATCAGTGGTGGGGTCTTCCTTGGGGGTTGTCAGCCCTAATGCCCACCCCATTCTGTGAGCAAACAATGTCACACATGATCTCCTTTCTTCATGTGGGGCTCACAGAGGGGTGGGGTGAGTATTAGCATTGACAATTGCAAAGGAAGACCCCACCACTGATTCACCAAGCCTATGGAGACCCCAAACCCCAATGTTTTTCCTTTTGCTTCTTGGGGTGAGGTAGGGGGTAGGAAACACTAATGCCACATTTCCCACTTTTGTGGCATTAAGTTACCCTAAGTGGTGCATTAACACAGTTTTTTTTACAAATAATGTCCTTACTTTTTGAGATATTATAATCATATCCTCATTTCAATGTGGAAGCACAGGGCCAAGAGGGCCCTGTGCTCCCATCCCTCCATAGATGCATGTATGTTGCCATGGAAGGGCCCTGTGCTTGCATTTCAGCCAAAACAACAACCAAATTGTCAGTATAGCCTTGTTATTACACCACCTCATGAATGCGGTGCTGAGAATTTTCAAATCCCTGCCAAAATGTGATTCTGTGCCACCAGAACATCATTCCACGCCACAGGTGAGAAAACACATTTTTGGCCAGGATTTGAAAAATGACAGCTGTCATGTTCATGAGGTGATGTAAAAAAAATGGCTACATTAGAAATTTGTGGTAAAAATATTTAAAATTGTCAAAGTTATGAGCAAACATAGTAAAATTTCAATGCATGCACATACGTTTGCCATTTTTACATATTCGTACCCCAAATTTTCAATATAGCCTTCTTATGACCCCACCTCATAAACAAGGGTGGTAACATTTTTCAAATACCATCTGAAAGTGATTTCACAAAGTGACTGCAAAATTGCCTTTTGGGACAGATTTCCAGAAATTCCACCACCATTGTTCATGAGGCAGGGTCTCCAAATAGCCATGCTGAAAATCTGGTGCCAAATTATGCAAAATGACTAAGTTATGTATCAGAGTTGAAAACTCCATTGAAATACATTGAACCACACTAACCTTATTGCAGTTGCCAGTTCCAGCAACAAGATTTGTTTTCAATTGGAGAATGGATCTTCACCCTGTGAGCTGTTCAGGTGAGTGAGGGTGTGTGGGGGTGTACTGGGAGGTGTGGGGTGGGGGTGCTCAGTGGGAGGTGGGGTCAGTGGTACAGATTGTTGAGGGACTGTTTTCTTTTTTGCTGGATTACCAAAAAAGAATATTAAGGGATTGCTTATTTTAGACAGATACAGTGATCTAAGGGTGAAGGGTGCCACTAGACACCAGGGAAAGAAAAAAAATTGGGACAGCAATCAGAGGGTGGGGTTGCCAGTAGACACCAGAGAAATATCAAATAAGTACAGAGACAGTGATAAGATGCTGGGGGTTGCCACTAGATGCAGGAAAATATGAATAAATTACAAAGATGGTGATCAGCGGGGGGGGGGGTACCATTAGATACCAAGGAAAGCAAAAGTAAGGACGGGACAGTGATTGGAGGGCGTGGGGTGATACTAGACACCAAAGAAATATAAATAAATTATGGGGACAATGATCAGAGGGTGGGGGTGCCACTAGATACCAGGGAAAGACAAACCAAAAATGTAGACAGTGATCAGAGGGTGGGGGTACCACTAGACACCAAGGAAAGTAAAACTAAAGGTGGGACGGTGATTGGAGGGTGCAGGGTGATACTAGACATCACAGAAATATAAATAATTTATGGGGACAATAATCAGAGGGTGAGGGTGCCACTAGACACCAGGAAAAGATAAGACAATGATGAGCACAGCGATCGGAGGGTGGGGGTGCCACTAGACACCAGGGAAATATAAAATAACTATGGAGCCGGCGATGGAAGGGTGGGCGTGCCACTAGACACCAGGGAAACAGCAGCTCACTGCTTTCACTGCAGCCTGCACCATGAGTTCCAGCTGTGGCTGCTTAAATCAAGAAAGTCACATTGTTTTCATACAGAGAATGCGGGTGAAGGGCTCCTCTCACTATGCTGGGTACTCTGGATTTTGACCACTGGGACCCCGTTAGGTGGATTCTGCACTTAACAGTTGGAAAAATGACTCCCAAATGTGTTTTTTTTTACATTTTTAAATCCTTCTTTGTGATTCACTTCCATTTTTTCCATATGGCCATATGAAAAAATAATTCATATAAAAAGGATCCCTTCATATGAAAAAGAATGGACATTCTCGAACAACAAATACGTCTATGGGCCCAAATAGATGATCTAGAAAACAGGGGACACAGGAACAAGGTCCAGATTTTAGGGCTCCCCAAAGGCAAAGAAGACAAAGACATGATCAGTTTCTTACAAATGATGATGTTCACAATATTGGATTACTATTAGGTTAGCCATCTCAAGATTGAAAGATTGCATAATTCTTTAGGGCCCCGCTCTGGGGCCCCATACTGCCTGCGGTCAACCTCCCCATTCCATCCTTGTCTATTTTCTCAGGTTTAGTGTAAAAAGAGCATGTCCTCTGACTGGCCAGGGAACAAGGGTCCTTATCCTGGAATGGGCACACATTAACACACACAAAAGTGAACATTTGTCTTCACTAATGAAACTGATGTTTCATTTCCTTGCACTTACTCTTATCTCTGAACACCTTGTTTTGTTTTCATTCCCCAGAACCTCTAAAATTTAGCTACGACACTTTCTATCATTACCCCTGGGGATAGAGGCATGTAACACGATTGCTGTCATGGTCTTAATCGGTTTTATTTTGCCACTGAATACAGTGTACATGTTGATGGAGTTGAGTTAGCATAGCGGGACACTGTGGAGTGGGAAGAGGGGTAAATATCAGTAATGGGTGGTGGTTTTATATGTACTGAGATGGGGCAGTTGGTATGGTGCAAAATCTTAACCGGGAGGTGTATTTTCAGCTCACAGCATGAAGCAACCTGAGTAATTATGCTGACAGGTCCACATTTGTTACCATTGCACTGCCTCGTAAAAAAGGACAAAATGGGAGAGTAGTCAGAGGGTAGAAGAGCTATGAGAAGAATTTGACACTTTCTGCCATGCTTAACAGCCCACTTATACATATCAGCAGGTGCTCACTCACATCTGCACGAGGGTGCCTTCTCCTACAATACAAATGTGCAAACGCTGCTGCCTCACGAAGGTGCGAGCTGGGGCGGAGGGAGGGTACAGGTGCGGATAAAGCAATCTATCAGTAATACCAAACTGTGCATTGTATAAAGATGCTGGGATGATGGGAATCTTGTGTTGGTCCCGGGTGGGGGGAGAATAAGACTCTTTAATTTTTACAGAGTTTCTGCGGGGGGGGGGAGTTGTCACAATTTACGCATTTAAAGAGGGCAGTTGCATCCATGCACTAGGTTTATGTAGTCAGACATGGATTAGCAACAGTGAGCACAATAAGAGCAGTTATGACAGTGAGATGGGGTTACTTTGCCCAGAATACAAAGAGTGGGGGATGCCCAAGAAGAGGGGCTTTGTTCAGAACAAAAGGGAGCAGCAACTAATCTAGCTAGGTTGTATGTTTCAAAACTGACTCAAACTCCAGCATAGGCAGTCTGAGGTTGTGTGACCAGTCATGCTTAATCAATAAAGTGTTTGCAGAAAATGGTGGTTTTGTTCCCTTGTGATTCCACATAAATTGAGATGAGCAGAGGTCACTGTCACTCAGCCTCCCTGCCATCCCGGTACCATGTCAGGTTGCATAGCACCTTAGCATATCTTGGACAATTAAGCACACATCAGCTAGGGGCACAAAGCAATTCATGATCTACTATTCTCTGACACTCAACAGGGGGTGGTAGCACCCACCTCCTGACTCACAAGGGGTCCCGTGTGTAAACTATATTTTCTAGTAGCAGGTTAATAGTGGTTCATCTGTTGATGAGCCAGGAAATTCAGAGGTGGAAGTGGGAGAGGGTGGGCTCACTTTGCGTAAGCATGTACTGTTCTTGTTGAGATGGGTGACTGTTCCCTCTTGTCTTCTTATCCTCTCTAAATTTAAAATATGAAATGCACTTCAGATTAAAACATTATGTCACACTCACCCTCGGGTGCCATGAGGTCCTAGTAGAGGATTACAGCTGGAGGTATGGTGTCAGTGCTCATCCCAGGTACCCTCCCCCCGACAGACTCCACAATACTTGGCTGACTAGCAAGGGCAGCATAATTTTCTCAATGCCTATCTCTTAAATAGGGGGGGTTAGATGATCAACATATTAGCCTATGGGTTGGGCAAATGGGGCAATGAATTGAAGGATATGCTTCCAGAGCTTCAATAGTAGGAAAGTAGTAGGATGAGTGGGAGTAGCGTTCCCGCTCTGAGGGAAAAGATGGTGGGAGGTGTGTAAGTGTTAGTGGGATCACCCTTCTGAAATACAAGTCTTCTGGGATAACATGTCTGATATTGTAACTAGATTTTATACAGTATTTTTGAGTTTCAAACCTTAGTGTAACTGTACACCTGCTGTTTATTGTAATTGCACAGAGCTGCCTTTAAAAATGCTGACACTGTTAACTCTTTTATCCTTCCTGCAGATCTTCCATTCAAAGTATGTATGTACCCTATCATTCCCTCTGTTTTGTCTGTATGTGTGCACAATCTGGTTCTTCTCCTTGGGGGCTATCTTTTTGAACTTCAACAGATGGGGATCTCTACTCTCAGGTAAGGAGCCTTGGTGGGCAGATACTGTTTACAACTTCTTTATTTTGCTACCATCACTCGGGAAATGGCAGAATTAAGATGTGCAACATGGAATGTGCAGGGTGTAAATCAACCCATCAAACATAACAAAAGCTTAGCCACCTTAAAGAGGTCAAAATGTGATGGCGTGTGCCTTCAGAAGACAGATTTCTAAGAAGGAGATTATTAAGTTATGCAAGGAATGGATGGGGATGGAAGTTTCAAGTTGTTTTTCAAAAAAAAAACAAAAAGGGGTATCTATTTTAACAAAGAGGGGCTGTCCTTTTAAAATATGGTAAGTGGGTAGCAGTGAAAGTATCAGTTTGGGGGAGGCGAATCCTGTTGACTAATATTTATGTGCCTAATGATGGTGGCTGTATTTTTCACGTTATTGCACAAAAGCTTGCTGACTTGAATAGGAGTTTCTATGTTTAAACGTTAAACTTTGCACCTCAATATCTTCGCAGCTGTTCAACAGATTTGAACAAAATTTTGCATGCACTGTTTTTTTTGGGGTATAGATCTCTTGATGTGCCAAGTTTTCTTCTGGTCAGACGTGCGGATTCCAAGATCTGGATAGCAAAACGTTTAAAGATCGCTGTTTTTTGCTGTTTTTCTGTCATCACCTAGCGCCCAAATGGATTGAAATTTTGGTCTGAAATGTTAAGGGCAGAAAGGGCTTGGCCCACAGATGTGTATTTCAGTGGTGTGGTGAAAAAAAATATTAATCTGTTCCAAAATTATTCCATTTTAACATTTTGGTTCTAGGATGCTCAGTACAGTCTTTTGGATAGCTGCTTGAAAAAGTGACACTCTGTATATCAAAATGAAGGTCTTAATGAGTACTTCAAGAATAACACATAATTCCCCCCCCCCCAAAAAAAAACATTTACAGGCAATATAAGAAAAAATAGAAAAGGACATTTCCCATAGGCTAACATTGGAACTTCAACAACCCATAACTCCTTCAATATATGGACTTAAGGGACAATCCATATATCAAAACAAAGGTCTTAATGAGTACTACAACCATAACATACATTCCCCCCATTAACATTTAGGGGCAATATCATAAAGCATAAAAAATAAAAATGCAAATTCCCATAGGATAACATTTAAGCAATAACGCACAACAGTGTGTGTGTTTTGCTGGGATAACGTCACACCTGGGGTGATTAGGCCGAGGCCGCAGGCCAAGTGCAACTAATCACCCCAGAAGTGACCTTATCCCAGCACAGCACACACCCTGGAGTGCATTACTGCTATTATACAATGGCTCGTTTATAATAATAATAATAAAAAAAGATTGAAAAAGCATTTATTTTGCAGATTTTTAGTTGATTTATCATTGTGGAGGTTTATGAAGTAAAAAAATAGTTCCCTTTTGGCTAGTAGGTGGTGCTGCTGTTAAATGAGTGGGTCTGTGTTTTTATTTGACTGTTCCCTACACACTCTCTTCTGTTTGTGCTGCAAGTCTGGTCCCTCGTGCCCCATTAAACTTTTCTTTTCTTTTCTGTTGTTTCTCACTTTGTTTCTCCCTCAAAGTCAAAGATTTTAATTTAACCAGTCCCGCTGCCTGTCTTGTGACCCAGTGTCTTGTACGAATTAAATTCACAAATGACAAACAAGGGAGGAGTGGAGGGACATTTCTGGTTTTCTGAAACAGGTCGGGTAAGTGTTCGTTTGCTTCTCTGCAGAAAATACTCATTTTTATGTGGTCTGGCAGCAAAAAAATATGTATGATTTCAAACTAGCAAGTGGCAGTTGAGTTGCAGCTTGTGAGGTGACAGAGTGCACATGCTGGTGCCGCTCATACCGGAGTCTTATACTTTTTTACAGCCCTTTGTGAGGTTGATGTTTGGGGAGAGCTGCTGTTTTGTGTGGAACTGAGTGGCATCAGTGAGCCGCACAACCAGCTGTTACCATCTCCACAGGCAAAAAAAGCAGACTCGCTGGCGGGGATAAGTGAAGCAGGCTGCCGTGCAATGATTCCAGTACCTGTTCATTCAGTCATTTGTGTACTGGGACGAGAGCCATGATGTTGTGCTGGGATAACATCATGGCTCCAGTCCCAGATGGACCAATCAGAGTCCAAGATTATTTGATGCCATTGTATAATGGAACTTTAACAAGTCATACAAAGAAGGAAAGAACTCACTGTTTTTGGCAGAAATGGAAGCACAGGGCCCAGAGGGCCCTGCACTTTCACAGAACATACACATATGCATTTATAGAGGGATGGAAGTCCACAAGCAAATGAGGATGTGATTACAGTATCTCAAAGGAAATTCATTGCAAAAAATCTTTGTGAATACACTAGTTAGGGTTAAACCAACAAAAGTAGGGAAATATGGCATTAAGGTTCCCAACCCGAACACCTTCCCCTGCAGACAGCAACAGGAAAAAACATTACTATTTGACCTCTCCTGTGTCTTTGCAAATCAACCATGGGGTGTGCCTTGGGGTTGTCAGCCCTAATGCTCAGACCATTCTCATATATTGCACACATATCAACTTATTTACTGATAGAATGGAGTGAGTATTAGGGATGACAACCCAAAGGCACACCTCACATCTGATTTGCGAAGATGCAGGAGAGGATAAATAATAATGATTTTTCCTGTTGCTGCCTGCAGGATGGGGGTGGGGCATTAGGGTTGGGAACCCTAACACCACATTCCCCTACTTTTGTTGATTTAACCCTAACTAGTGCATTAATGAAGATTTTTTGCAATGACTGTATCTATATATCTGTATCTGTATCTGTATCTGTATCTGTACCTCTACCTATACCTATACCTATACCTGCAGTGAAGCCCACCAAGATGAAGTGCAGCACTGCAGAATTCTACAATAGAGTTACTGCAGCAAACAATGCAATTTCAATGGAAGTTAACCCCTTTTGTCATGCAGTAAACCTGTGACACTGCGCTTCATCCTGGTGAGCTTCACTGTATATCTATATCTATATCTATATCTATATCTATATCTATATCTATATCTACAGACCACCAGGGTGAAGGCCAGTGTCACCGTTTCCTGCATGACAACGGGGAATAATTCCCATTAAAATTACATTGTTTACTGCAGAAACTCTGCTGCAGCATGCTGCACAGACAGATAGATTGATCTATACAATAGATGTGAACAAATCATTTGTAAGATAACAGCATGTATTCTTACTGCAGTGTGATAACTCCAGATATCACACTGGTGACATCATCAAACAAAAAAAATATCATAAATACAGCTCTATTGTATAAAATGGATATATGATGGCTAGATGTGTGATACAGAATATATCTGAGCTCATGGCAAGTTAGCTCAGGGAACCATCACCCATGGCTTTGCTACGCTCTGCCACTCGTGATATTTTCCAAGCTCACTTTCCACTCATTCAGATATATTTTGTATCACACACCAAACCATCAAGTATCCCCTTAGTATTATAGGGGTGCAACAGCACCCCTGTAGTTAGAGTTGAGTAGACCATTTAATGTTAAACCTCAAATGTTGCACATTAATATCTTTGGCTCCCTATGACGAAATGTGCTGAAACTTTGTATATGTTGTCTAGGAGGCAAGGTCTTGACATGTGGACATTTCTGTGATAGCAGCTTGTGTGGTTTCTGAGATACACATGTGTCATTTCTAGAAAAAAAACAATTTTTTTTCCTATACTTAACATTATTTATTTTTTGCTCTTGCCTACAGCCTACATGGAAAGGAATTGTTGCCCAGACTTGCAGGGGATAGGTGTCATGTTCCAAAGTAATGCTTTTGACAGGTCCGTTGAAAATATTTCAAGGTGTTCCAGAGTTATACGGCTTTAAATGTTATTTTTCCGACTTGCGGATGCACAATAGGGGTTTTGAGATAACGTTTTGTGTGAAGGTAAATATTTGATGCTGCAAATGCTGGTTTTTGGTTTTGCATCACTGAACTGGCAGGGTACCAAACATTTTTGGTGCCATGCCATGACAACCACCATCTTGCTGATTTTTTCCACCAACAAACAGGTGTGGAAAATACATCAAAATGCTGACATTTTAATAAAAAAACATCTGAACCTAGCTAAACAGGTCATGTTTAGCTAGATTCTGACCTTTATTTTTTAAAATAGGAACCAGAAATATCTTTACTTGGCACCCAAAATCCTGGGTGCTCAGCTTAATGAGAGGAGCCTTTTGCCTGCATTCTCTGTATGAGAACAGCGGGAGTTTCTTGACTTCTGTAGCTGCAGCTGGAGCTCATGCTGTGGGTTGCAGTGAAAGCAGTGAGCTGCCTCTGATCCCCATCCCCAAAACTGAAGACTCAAGTGGAAACAGTCACCTCAGGCAGAAACTTAGTGGTCAGTGTGGAATGTCACCCACTCAATGTGGGGCAGAGGGTGTCTGCGAGACAACCTGAGTGATGTACCTGGTAATATGTCACATGATCACATGTAATATTATTTTACTATTGCAATCCTGACTTTTATGACAAAATAACTAATTTATGAGTCTGCTCCTTTTTTAGCTAAAATCAAAAACAGATTAGAGGTGTAGTAAAGAAGCACGTCCTTTAGCTGACGCAACCTCCATAGATCCACTAGCTGTTAAATTTGTCGTTTTTCTTTGCAGTAGCTGTAGGTGGAGTGACATTCACTTTACAGTGTTGCTCCTTCTCTTGAAACCACGCCTGATGACCACATCTTGCACCACTCTAACATCTTACCTCTTATATACTCTTATCTTCCCTTCAGTGTTCGCGGCTCATTGATACCAGAGTCAGTCCTTCAGTGGTGGCAGCTGGTCACTGATGTGCAGACAGAGGCAGCATGCTGTGTTGTTGTCTTCTGCTCTTGCTCCTTGAGTGCTATTTGCTTTCTGCTTTACTAACACTCAGCAACGAAGTCACCACTAGTGCAAACTTGAACTGCACTTTAGGTTAGTAGAAACTGCAGCAGGCTGCTATATCACAGGATAGGCTGCTGAAAACTACAAAGAAAACTGCATTTTATTTCACGACGGGGCCGGGGGTAATGTGGAAGCTGCATTGCACTAATCAAAGATGTCAAAAGAAAACAACAAAAAATGGTGATTACAGTATCTTTTATTGGACTTAAAGGTCTACAAGATGAAATTTAGCATTGTTCATACTTATTAAATCTCACATTACTGTCCACGAACAGTTGCCTGATAGCATAAGGAAAGGTTGAGGAGAAGTGAGGCACTGACAAAAGGATAGCTAAGTACAAGGCAGTAAAGTGACTTGCTCAAGGGCACTTGGTTAATGGTGGTTGTAGGTTGTTGGATTCAGATCTATGATCGGTCGTCGACAAAAATGTTGTCAAATGACTGTACAGCAAAACCATCATGTTGATTGCATTTTGCAGTCGGCATACAGTTTCTAACTTCAGGACATGTTTTCTTCAGGGGGCTTTGCCACCTGAACACCTCACACAGGGGGCTGTGCCCCCATACCCTCCCCTACTAAATATACTCAACTCCAAGTTGGAGCTGACTAGGGGAGGAGGTGCAAGACCCCCCCGAATACAGTGCCGGGGTCCAACGCCAACACTACAGTGACCTGGTGCTGTAGTCGCTGTAGCATCGGTCGCTGTCTAAATGTTGGTGTCAGAGGAGTATACCACTGGATTCAATGGGGGTCCATCTTGTTCACAGCTCTGTGCTCCAGCCATGTTGCTTTTTTTTATTATTAGTACTGCTTTTGCGAATTATACTCTGATTTGATGAAGACAGGAGTTATTTAATTTAAAAGATTACCAGCTGAAGGGCTTGTTTCCAGATGTATCCTGGATTCATCATAGCTCTTAGGAGCTAGCCTTTTTTACTTGAATATTTTGAATGAAAGGTATCAGCATGTCAGCAACATTTTATTTTCTGTGCATTTAGTTTTCTGTATATATATATAGGAACTTAAAATACAGTAGTCTAGCACAACTTCTGGTATGGAGATATTTGTGTTTCTGAGCTTACAGTTTTATGTTGACTATAAACAAATAAAGAATGCCAGCACTTACTGTATGTTCAATATAAAGAAAATTGCACTTGATCATTTTTTCCCAGTATTTTCAAAACCTTTTTTACATGAAATTTATTGGTGTGGGCTGGCCCAGTAGTGTAACAGCAGGGCTCCATTCTGCTGCTGGTTCACTTGTGAGGGTTGTGCCAATCCCACCCTGTTTCTGGCTTGGCTCGGAACACTTTACAGGTGACATGCACTTGACTGCTGATGGTTGAGGGTGCAAACCTTTATACACTTCTGGCTAGCTGACCAAGTAGAGGCAAAGCCATCTCAGTCTGTTAAAGTAGATACTATCTGCTCGCCCAACCCCCCCCCAACCATAGGATGAATGGTGTAGTCACAGTAGCCACTGCTGAAGGAGGCAGGGATGTGGGAAGCAAGAGGCATGGATGCAATTATATGGTCAAGCTTTTGCATTCCTAAGGAGTCCTGTTGTAGCTTGACCAGTAATACATGGCACTTGGTATACGGTACAGTATAAGAGATTCCCAGCATGAGGTTTGGGTGAAGAGGACAGCAAAGCAAAGCTAAATGGTTCTGGCTGCCTAAATCTCACAAGAGGAGTCTCTCATATCATAAGAGACAACCCGAGGAGGCCTTATAAACATATAAATCACTCAATTTGGCCTGAGTGATTTATAATAATTAAGTATTTTTAATTTAAAAGTTAAATGAAGCTGCCCCCCCTCCCCGGGCTGTAAATTGGATTGGTCCACTTCTAATGTTCCTGCACAAGAGGCTGCTGTACCCTGGATATGAGGTACTGTGGCTATGTGTGATGATCTGTTGAAATCACATAAGTGATGTAAAATTACAATTTAAAATGCAAAGATAAAAAAAGACTAAGAAGAGAGGAGGCTTTTCCTCCAATCCTTTTCAGGCCAAAATTTAATGAGTAGGTGTTCCCTGAGGCCATCTGGGCTGAATGTAATCTGTGACCATTTGTCTGGCCCATATTTTAGCCTGGCAGCTTGGTCTGCTTAATAATGTTGGTTAGTTTCATTTATTTATACTGTTCGGATACAATACTTTTGAACACAAAGTGCTCATTTACTAAAGTTCCTCATCATGCAGGAGAGTACAGTATAATAAACAGGTAGAGATAACAAAGTGCAGACATGGCTTACAGAAGCAAGTCAAAGCAACACATCATGTTGCATTGTCTGAATACAAGATAAGCAAGGTATAGAGAGTGTAAGAGCACTGCAAGTAGCAGCTAATAGTGCTTTGTCAAATGCTGGGGCAGCAGCCCAGGAGAAGTGAAGGAGAAAAGGTTTGGAGGGATGGCCAGCAGGGGGAATAGAGAGTGAGAAAAGGAAGGATAGGAAGCCCACAAGCTCTGAAAAGGCAGCTGTCAGGCAGACATGAACAGCATCATGATGTTGCTGAATCAAAGCATAGAAACATAGAAACATAGAAGTTGACTGCAGATAAGGACCGCGAGGCCCATCCAGTCTGCCCATTTCTTTTTCTACCTTATAAATGTGCCATCGGCCTTTGCTCTGTCAGTGGCCTATCTATTCATAGTCATTTTTATAGCTCCCTTATGCCTATCCCATGCCTGTTTGAAGCCCTGCACTGTATTCATAGCCACCACTTCTTGTGGTAAGCCATTCCATGCATCCACCACCCTTTCTGTGAAAAAGAATTTCCTCACATTCCCCCTTAATCGGCCTCCCTCTAATCTCATGCTGTGTCCTCTTGTCCTGCTATTTTTCTTATATTTAAACATGTTAGACTCTTTCATCTGTTTATGCCCTTAAGGTGTTTGAATGCCTCGATCATATCACCTCTCTCCCTCCTTTGCTCAAGGGTATACATATTGAGCTCTGTTAATCTGTCCTCATATGTCTTCTGATGCAGTCTCTGCACCATCTTGGTTGCCCTTCTCTGGACTGCCTCAATTTGGTTAATGTCCTTGTGAAGGTGTGGCCTCCAATACTGCACGCAGTACTCCAGATGGGGCCTAACCAGTGTCTTGTAGAGAGGGATTATTACCTCCCTCTTATGACTTGTGATACCCCTACTAATACACCCTAACATCCCCCTAGCCTTACCTACTGCTTTAGAGGTCTGCTTGGATGATTTTAGGTCATTAGTGATGATGATGCCCAAGTCTCTTTCTTCCTTTGTGACTGCTAGCAACTCCTCCCAGCCTATAGGTGGCTTCAGGTTACTCTTCCCTATGTGCATGATTTTGCACTTCTTTGCATTAAATCCCAGTTGCCACTCTTCTGACCATTCTGCTAGTTTATCAGATCTCTTCTCATTCTGCCCACCCCATCTGGATCATCTACTCTGTTGCAGATCTTGGTGTCATCTGCAAACAGACAAGCCTTACCCTCTAGTCCATCTGCAAGGTCACTAATGAAGATGTTGAAGAGGACTGGCCCCAGGACTGATCCCTGAGGTACCCCACTTGTGACTTGCATCTCTTCTGACTGTATACCATTTACCACCACTCTGTTTTCTGCCCGTCAACCAGTTTGTCACCCAGTTGACCAACTTCTGACCCACCCCGAGCCTACTCAGCTTATTTATCAATCTTCTATGTGGAACAGTGTCAAAAGCTTTGCTGAAGTCAAGGTAGACGACATCAACTGCTCCCCCTTGGTCCACCACTCTGGTTACCCAGTCAAAGAAATCTATGAGATTAGTTTGACAGGACCTTCCTTTTGTAAACCCATGCTGTCTTGGATCCTGTGCCCCTATGGATTCCAGGTGTTGCACTATCCATAGAAAAATACTATTAAACTATCAGGAAATACATATCAGACATGGCAAAAACACCAAAGCTAACATAAAAGGTATGGTAGTGGGCTTTTATCCACAGTTCTTCTGCAATAAAATACAGTGTGGTGATGATGCAGCATTGGGCAGCATCGTTTAGGCCCTTGTGACTGCTCTTCTCCCTTAAATGTCTTACCACTTGGTATTACATACAGTAATAACAGTACCATCTGTGTTATAATAACTATATCATGTTTGGCATGCTACAATTCCATTTGTTTACCACGAGGGACACTAAAAAGGAAACATTTTTTTCAGAGACAACAAATTGGGGAAATACTAAAATAGAATTCATTAACCACAGCTTTGATTTGCTTAGGATCCTATTGTTCCCAAAGGATCTGCTGCATCAAAAATGAATATTTATTATATGTTGATTTCTAATTGTCAACAAAGGGACCATGCCTTCATCATGCTTATCAAACTTTTTTTCAATTTTATAATTCTTACTGCAAAAGTAAAAAAAAAATATTGGAAGTAGCTTATTGTTTACTACATACTGTATTTTTTTAAGTTACAAATATGATTTTTAGAGTTAGTGGGTGGTATATACACTGGTATATAACTCAAAGAAATTCTGGATGGCTTGGCATAGATGCTTTGTGCCATAATGGAAAAAGCATTTCACAATATAGTGCATTCAATCATATATTACTAAGGACCAGTAAAGCAAATGTATCCAAGCTGAATAATATATCCAAGATATACTGCATTTGTTTTTCAATAAAGGGTATATATGTTTTTTTTTTAAATGTTAAGAATCTGCATGTAATCCCATACTAGAACTTATAAGAATGAAACCCAATTTTTCAGGTGTTGAAGGTGGAAGCTTCATGGGCCTCCCCCATCCCAGTCTACACCATGTAAATCCATACAGCAGTTATTTTATAGTCTGCCAGAATCAATATCAAGAAACAACATCTTAAAGTAGATATTTGGTGATACGTGTTACTGTCATTTGAAGGTTCCTGGACAGTGAATGTAATGCTATTTCAATGTACAGTATATAGACTGGTGCACTAATACAGGTGTGCAGTCTAAACATTGCATCCCTATTACATGGTGAGCTTTCTATGTACAGGCTTATACTAGGGATAGCATTCCTTTGCTTAAATTGACTGACAGCTAAATGTAATATATTGAGGTTTCATTTGACCAATGAAGTTGCTCATCAAAGTTCTGATTTGTAGTTCATATTATAGGGCTTTGATGTTGACAACCCAATCGGCTCTTGACCAGGTGAAGCACCTCAACTTTTGAATAGCGCCGCTGTGATCCCAGGGCAACTTGTTGGTGTTTGTGGTGCTAAAAGGGCTGGCATCTGATGCTTGCCAAATACACTGTGCTGTAGCAGCACCTTAGTACAATCCCTCTGTCACATCAAGGAAATGACCAATAATGACCGATCAACTTAAAAAAAACATACATACTGTACAGCAGAGGAGACCCCACTTGTAAACTTGCCTGCAATTTGATGAGAGTGGGACTGTAGCTGAGGTTTTACTGATTTAATGTGCTGGGATGACCATAAAATCATATTTAGTATTTTTTCAAATGATAGACCATTTTGTTATAAAGAACCACTTTCCGGTCTGTCAGTCATTCGCTTGCCAGCAGTGTAAATAACCCTCTGATCAACAGCAGGTGCTCACTTGGTAAAGCAACCCCTGCACACCAGTAACCACTCACCCACCAGGAGTGTAAGATAACCCCCCCTCACCAGCAGCTGCACACATGGCAGCAGTTTAAACTCCTGTCACCAGCAGCCGCTCGCCTGCCAGCAGTGTAAACTAACCCTCTCCAACAGAAGCTGCTTACCCACAGTATAAACCATCCTCTCCACCCCCCACTCACTGCAGAAATGGAGATGTCAGTAGATGACAATGTGTAGTGAAAAGCAAGTACAAACTGAAGTGGAAAACTTAGGATCGGTAAACTAGCACATTTATCGGGCAAAATGAAACAAACACAGAAAAAATATTAATAAAAACAAGACCATAGTTTTGTAGATTAAAAGGATTTATTGTTGAGTAAAAAAATAACTAAACATAGAATTAACATCTAGAAATAATTACCTGTCCCCTTTAATGTGCCATATTTCATAATATTTGTAACAGTTTTTATACATTTTGATTGTAAAATTATGTGCTGCTTACTTGAATTCTTCATCTTTTTTTCTGCTGTTCATGAGCCCTTGCTTTTGAATTCTGAGCTACAGACTTTAGTCCCCACAGTCACTTGAAAGTTGCATTCTATTTTTAGGCCCAAAAGCGTATGAATTTACTGTTTTCAGGTATTCTTACATACATTTTTCTGCTTTTCTGTAGGGGGCATCTTTTACACTGTCATTTCCACATCTTGTCACTCCTCTCTTGCCCCTCCCCCATTTAATTTCAAACTCTGTTCCTGGTATCACTATTTCCTATTACAATTTCATACTCTTCTCATATGGACTGAGTTACTGTGCCATATGAGGGTTTCTCCTCCCTGTCTACCGCTCCCCTCACCACAATTCACCAGCAGCTACTTGTCGGACTGTGCAGTGGATGCCAATTGCACTCCCACAGACAAATAAGAATATGGTTATACTATCTCAAAAAGTATGGAAATAAATTGCAAAAAACTTTGTTAATGCTGTTGTTAGGGTTAAAGTCACAAAAGTAGGGAAATGTGGCCTTAGGGTTTCCAAACCTACCACCCTGCCCCCAGGCTGCACAAACCAACAGGTGTTGGGGGTGTGCCTTCAGGTGATCAGCCCTAATGTTCACCCCATTCCATAAGTAAATAAGCTGAGATGGGTACAGCATAGGACAATGGGGTAAGCGTTAGGGCTGACAATCCCAAGGCACACCCCCAACACCTGTTGGTATGTGCAGCTCCTGGGGTTGTAGGTTTGGAAACCCTAATACCACATTTCCTTATGTTTGTGGCTTTAACCCTAGCTAGAGCATTAACAAAGTTTTTTGCAATATATATATATATATATATATATAAGGTAACAAGGACCTGTGAAATATATGATTTATTTTTACAAGAGCTGCTTTACCTTGGAAAATCTCACAAGTGGCATAAGCCATAAGTGATGTGCCCAAGGGTAAACAGCTTGAGTGAAAATAAATCATGCATTCCACAAGGTCCCTGCTACATATTCCATTTATGCAATAGGGATCCTTTAGGAAAGTGCAGGGCATATTGTGTTAAATCATTTATTTATATTTGACGTAAACTTACATGGACTTTCTGTGGTTTTCCCCCGTGTAGCTCTGCTTAGCATAGTGGTTGCTAAGTGGTTGCTATGGATGCTCCAACTTTACATTATGGCCAGTATGTAATGAAAAAACTTGATGCATAATTCTTCTGTTTTTGCTTTTTTTGGGGGGGGGGGCATTTGTTCATCAAAAAAGTGAATACAAATTTAACTTTCTGCCATTTCTTGCTAATCATAAAAAATCTAAAAGGTATCTATAAAAGAAATACCTCTCATTTTTTATTTATTTTTGTGCTGAACAACTTTTGTGCTTTTTGTTTTAAAGTTATTTACATTTGTTTGTTGAAAAAGTGCAAATAAATTCAATTTTCTGCTGGTTTTTGCTGATTATATAAAAAAATAAATAAAAGTTATCGATAAGCAAAACACCACTCATTTTATAGATATTTTTGTGCTGCACAAACTTTGTGCTAACAGTGCCATGCCAGTGCCATTCACAAGGGAAGAAAGAGACTTGGGCATCATCATCAACAATGACTTGAAATCATCCAAGCAGATCACTAAAGCAGTAGGTAAGGCTAGTGGGATGTTAGAATGTATTAGTAGGGGTATCACAAGTCAGAAGAGGGAGGTAATAATCCCTTTTTACAAGACACTGGTTAGGCCCCATCTGGAGTACTGCATGCAGTACTGGAGACCACACCTTCACAAGGACATTAACCAAATTGAGTCAGTCCAGAGAAGGGCAACCAAAATGGAGCAGGGACTGTATCAGAAAACATATGAGAACAGATTAACTGAGCTCAATATGTATACCCTAGAGCAGAGGAAGGGGAAGGGAGAGAGGTGATATGATCGAACATTCAAACACCTTAAGGGCAATAACAAGGTGAAAGAGTCTAACATGTTTCAATATAAGAAAAATAGCAGGACAAGAGGACACAGCATGAGATTAGAGGGAGGCTGATTAAGGGGTAATGTGAGGAAGTTCTTTTTCACAGAAAGGGTGGTGGATGCATGGAACAGCCTACCTCAGGAAGTGGTGGATATGAATATAGTGCAGGACTTCAAAAAGGCATGGGATAGGCATAAGAGAGCAATACAGATGAGTATGAATGGATAGGCCATTGACAGAGCAAAGGCCGATGGCACTTTTATAAGGTAGAAAAAGAAAAGAGCAGCCTGGATGGGCCTTGTGGTCCTTATCTGCCATCATCTTCTATGTTTCTGTGTTTCTATGCCATCATATTTCATTTTAAAGTTATTTACATTTGTTTGTCAAGAAATAAAAAAAATTATTAATACAGTTTTTTTGCTAATTATAAAAAAATGTAAACGGTATATATAAATGAAATGCTACTCATTTTGTAGATATTTTTGTGCTGAACAACTTTCATCCTCACAGTACCATGCTATTATTTTTTGGATTTTAAGTTATTTGTATTTAAATATGGTTAAATCAGCTGATGACATCACAACTGCATGTATGAATGCCTGATGACTTCACAGCTGTGTGTATAAATAAACGTATAAAAATGGGTAAGAAGAATCACTCAAAACTGGGTTCCATGATTGGATAAAACAGGTCACATGACTGTGGGTGATCTCACAATGACCACACACCTCCCAGGATGGCCGCACACCTAAACTACTTTCCAGCCCTCCAAACCATCTTACCAATAGTAAGACCATTCCACACCTGGCACAGACAGGCTGTCACACACAGGCAAGCACTCACAGCCATAAGCAAATAAATATACCTGTCCCACACTGTATACATCTGGTTGATTCTGCCATAATTTTTGAAGTTTTCAAAAAGTTATTTAAAAAAAGTATCTAGTTGATCCTGCAATTTTCACCATGTTTTATGGTTTAACCACTTTCACTTTAGTAGTTGAAGTGTAGAGTGACCGGGCGGTGTTAAATGCTGGCAATGGATGTGCTGGCATATATTTAAAATACGGTATCTTCTCTCAAAAAAGTATGTAACATTGCCTTTTTAACTTCAGGTTATTTTGATTTTTGTAAGGGAAGCCGCTGTCTGTAGAGAGAGAGGACAGTGAGTGAATTGGCAGCTTCAGAAGGTAAGACACAAGCGTGAGCGAGGGTTGCTATAGGAATGGTCACTCAGGATTGCATCTTCCCTTCTGAAGCCGCCAACTCACGCACTCTCCTGTCTCTACAGTCGGTGGCTTCCCTTACAAAAATCAAAATGACCAGAAGTTAAAAAGAAGATGTTACATAACTTTTTTGAAAGAAGTTATTTTAAACATCTGCCAGTACGTCCATTACCAGCATTAAGACCACTCGGTCATGCTACACTACAACTACAAAAGTGAAAGTGGTTAAGCCCTAGGGCACGGTGAAAATTGCATGATCAACCAAATACAGCTTATAATTACTTTTATTAACAAACCAAGGCAGGATCAACCAGATAAATATCACCTATAACTTAAAACCTGTCACAGTTATGGCAGGATCAACCAGATCACCCACTGTAAGTTAAATATTTAGTTGTGCAAACAAGGACTACTTTTGGTCGGGCTCTATGATGCCGGTTTGACAACTAAGTTGTCGACCGCCATCACAGTGATGAACTTATATCGACCACAACTTGCAGTTGACATAAATCTGACTGGAGATCCTGGCTGTTTTTTCATTGGAGGGCTTTGACTCCTGAGCCCCTCATACAGGGAGCTATGCCCCTACACCCCCCAAACTCTAGGATTCTAACTACGAGTCAGAGGTGCAGGACAGGGAGACAGAGTGCCGGGGTCTCAGGAGGACTATTACAGTGAAAACATCAATCAGATACAGGGGGCATCAGGGCTCCAGATAAGGGAAGTACCAACCTGTTTTCCTCACCTCATTTTAGGAAATACTCTTCAGAAATTTTTTTAATGAGTACCAGTACTCACCCAACATTTGCAATTTTACCCCGCATTCTAAAGAATACTGCATCACAACATAACTGGTTATTCAAAATGAGCAGGTTTTTCTCCCCAGATTTACAGCACCTGTATGCATCCCAGTTTTGTTTTGCTCACTATATTTGAAAACTGGTGAGCAAATTACTCCTACCTGCCAATATTATCTGGAGCATTGTTGGCACTTGATCAATTCTTATCTAGAAAAAAACTACATTGTTTTTAAAATGTACTCTTCACTCCACTCTACCCAGACAATTTGTACACATCAGAATTTAGTTTTACTCACCTCACTTTCAAAATGAGGAGTACAGTACTCATCCCAAAAAATCTTATCTGAAGCCCTGAGAGGCATACCCTTTTCTCCACCCCACAATATTTGTGACCATTTTATAAGATAGATAACCCACTACAGGGGGCGATCGAGTCTCTGATATACGCATGCCTTGGATGGTTGAAAGCACACCAAAGCATGTGTATATCAAAGCACAACTGCATGCCCAGTAGTGGATTATCTATTACTAGAGACCCATGCAACTTGCAAATGTGAAATAGTATTAAATAACATGAAATGTGGTCCATAAAACAAAATAAAATGAAATCAGCAACATTTAAAAAGTTCATAAAAACCTGCCGTTTTTCCACTGAGACAGTGCAGTAAACATTGTTAGCACCTAATCATCGATTCTTGGTTTCTGCCGATACCTTTCCATTCTGTTCCTGACCCCACAGCACTTTGTTTTACTTCAGTTGAATACATTAAATCTTTGGAAGCTTACACTTTGCAATGATCTGTCCATTTCAAGCTGCACTTTTCAAGTTGAACTCTGACAGCAAACAATTTGTTCCTGCCCCCTCTGTGTGCAGGTAGCATTTGTGCTGTGGTGTACTGCTGTGTTACTTTGTGGGAAACATGCCAATATATACTTTGATATATATGAAATTGTTTGTTTTTTTCATTGTTTTGTAACTGAAATATAATAAAAAAATAACAAGAAATAAAACAAAATTAACAAAAAATAAGAAATTGATAAAAAAATAAAAATAAATTTAAAGAAAAATAACAAGAAATTCACACATCTCTATCACATACACCACACCAGTGGTGTATAAATTGAGTAAATAAATCATGTTAGTCTGGGATAAACTGAACCAACAAGAGCTGAGGCAATTCTTGATCTGGTGCTCACAAATAGGGAGCATGTACAGGAAATAATGGTCAGGAAGCCACTGGGTGGAAGTGACCATTGCACAGTGTGGTTCCAGTTGGATATGGGCAGGGAAAGCATCCCGACTAAGATCAAAATCTTGGATTTCAGAAAGGTGAACTTCAAGAAAATGGGCGAGTTGCTAAGAAGCCACCTGGCGGGCATCAGAGCAGTTATAGGGGTGGACCAAATGTGTTCCATCATTAAGGAAGGAATACTGGTTGCCACAGATAAGTGCCTTAGGCTCAGGGGGAAGAACACAAGGGCCAAAGCACCCAGCTGGTTCAGCTCTGGGGTTGCCAAGGCAGTAAGGGAAAAGAGGTTGGCCTATAGAAAATTCAGGAAGACCAAGAGAGAGGTGGCTAGGGAAAATTACCTAAAGTTGGCTAGTGAGACAAGTAAGGAAGTCCGGTGAGCAAAGTCACAGAAAGAGCTGCAGATAGCTGAAGGAATTAAGAAGGGAGAGAAGGCGTTCTTTCACTATATAAATGAGGAAAGGGACAAGAAGGAAGAGATTGTTAGGCTTAAGAAAGGGGTGGAGTGGGTGGATGATAATGGGGAAAAGCAGAAATACTAAATGAATACTTCTGTTCTGTCTTCACCAAGGAGAAGGACAGACCAGTGCCTTCAGGAGGGAAAAGAGGAGCCGGGGTGGAGGGGAACACAGATTTAGTGATAAAGGAGGACTGATAAGAGGGAGGATCTGCTGGCCTTGAAAGTGGACAAATCATCAGGCCTGGACAGAGTACAGCCAAGGGTACTAAAGGAACTGGCTGAGGAGCTGGCAGGGCCACTGGCAGACCTATTTAATAGTTCACTAGAGTCAGGGGTGGTACCGCAGGACTGGAGAACAGCACATGTAGTGCCCCTCCACAAAAGTGGTCCCAAGGATGTTCCAGGGAATTACAGACCAGTCAGTCTGACCTCCATTGTGGGCAAACTCATGTAGACCATACTAAAGGAAAGGTTAGTGGAATATCTAGAGGAGCATGGTCTCCAGGATGAAAAGCAGCATGGGTTCATGGGGGGGAGATCATGTCAAACAAATCTAATTGACTTCTTTGACTGTGTCAGTAAGACAGTAGACAGAGGCCAAGTGGTAGACATCCTCTATCTTGATTTCAGCAAGGCCTTTGACTCTGTACCCCACAAAAGGTTGATCAGGAAGTTGGTGGATCTTGGAGTTGTGGAAAAGATGGCCAGATGGGTGGAAAACTGTCTGAGGGACAGAACCCAGAGGGTGGTTGTGGGGGGAAGAGTTATCTGGCACCAGAGAGGTAACCAGTGGGGTCATACAGGGCTCTGTGCTAGGGCTGGTGTTGTTCAATGTCTTCATCAATGACATTGGGGATGGCATTAAGGGCAAAATGTGCCTATTCGTGGATGACATCAAGATCTGTGGGAGAGTGGACACAGCTGAAGGGATACAGGACCTACAGGAAGATCTGGAAAAGTTGGGGAGGTGATCCGTGATCTGGCAGCTTGGCTTCAATGTCAAGAAGTGCAAAGGTATGCATATCAGAGCCAAGAATCCCAGGACAGAGTACTACCTGGGTGGAGTCCAAGTATCTGCATCAGAGGAGGAGAAGTACCTGGGAGTGATAATCACTAGTGATTCCACACAGTGCAAGAAAGCAGCAGCAAAAGCAAACAAGATTCTGGGATGCATAGCTAGGGGGATCAGTAGTAGGAAAGAGGAGGTTATACTGCCCTTGCACAGGTCACTGGTAAGGCCACATCTAGAGTATGGAGTTCAGTACTGGTGCCCACACCTCAAAAAGGACATTAACCTGCTGGAGAAGCCAACATGATAGCCGGTCAGCCGGTCAAGGCATATGAGGAGAGGTTGAGGGCACTGAACATGTACTCCCTGGAAGACAGGAGACAGAGGATATGATTGGGATCTTCAAGTACTTGAAAGGGATAAATAAGGTTGATAAGGAGAGTCTCTTTAAGCTGAGTGGCAACCATAACACTAGGGGGCACAATCTTAAGCTGGAGGGTGGGAGAATTAGGAGGGAGGTCAGGAAGCACTTCTTCACAGGGGGGGTGGACACTTGGAATGTGCTGCCAGAAGAGGTCCTCTCATTGAAGACAGTGGGCAGCTTTAAGAGAGGCTGGGATAGGCATAGGGGGAAGGTAAGGATCATGTGTGGGGAGGATGGGAGGAGTGGGGAGGGAGGGAGGGCAGGGACAGTAGCTCAAGCTGTGCACCTGCAATATGAGCAGACTTGATAGACCAAATGACCTTCTCCTGCTGGCTTCTTCTTATGTTTGTATAAATATTTATTTTCACTTACACCACCATTTATTTCACTTAGAACACAATTTATTTAACTTAGAACATGTTATTTCCACTTAGAACCTGGAAACAGATCACAGAGAAGAATGGGCCAGATAGAGAACTTACAATAGAAAGAAAGGCAGTTTTAAGCTAAAACAAGGTAAAACAAAACACCAGTAAAAACATTACAAATGGTGTGGTATATACCAAATACATAAAGTGTTGCAGAAGAATAATACATTTATCTCCACACATGAGTGGTAAGACCTTTATAACTAACTCGTGGCTATGCCATTCGTGAGTTATAGGTCTTATCACTCACTAGTGGAGATAAATGTGTTATTCCACTGCGATCCATTATGCATTCCCTATTTATGCACACAGTGACTCACATACATGGATTTATCATACTCTATTAATGCAGACACCTGTTGCATAAATGTATATATGTATATACATACTTTAATGATGCATAATGCCCACAGCATTACCAGTAGCACATATCCTCCGGCCTGAAGCACAAAATGCAAGTAGGCCCAAGGCTATGCCTCATAGGCATATAATGTTTAGAGGTAGAGAAGTTATTGGCTCATCAATTATGCACAGTACAAAAAAAGTCATACCTTTCTATGTGCCATGCATGAAAAAAGAAAGAGACCATGTATAACTTTGTTTGCTCAAGGGAGGGGGTGGGCATGGTCATGAGGAAATAAACAGAATACTGGAGATATTTCAAGCACTGTGACACCAACCTCCTAACAAACATGAAAGACAACATTGTTTTAATACTTGGGGCTGCAGTGCTACATCTTAATGATCTGAGCACAGATAATATGCAAGATATCTCTTACCTGGGTGCTGGGGAGCCTCGGATGAGGAGGTATCCAGGGAACATCTAGTTGTACCTGTAACATGACAACAGCAAAGGGGTCATAAAGGATCTGCAGCTCTTTAGTAAACTGACTGGACAAAAAAGCTGCTGTACACAAAAAACAATATTTCTCTGATACACAGGGAAAGTGTCCAGTCATAGTGTGTCCAATCATAGATGGGGAGGGGAGCCAGTGTGCTCGGCCACTGCTTGGTCACTGTCACTCTGGTCAAATCTGTACAATTTATTTATTTGGATTTTGATGGCCGGGTAAACTCACCGGGACAAACATATTCCTTTTTCAGGGGCGACCCGGGGAAATACATTTCCAACAAGATCAGCTCAGGATAATGATTACAGTAATGTCAGTAGAGTAACATCTTACATGTACAGTTAAACAATAATAATTCGAATTATATAGATCCAGACAAGTGAGGGTAGGGATTACAAAACTGGAGATTACTACTTGGCAAAAATGCAAAATGGCCTGGGTTGTTAAGTAGGCCAAGGAGACAGAAAAATCATTCTATGCTAGTAAGACAGTGTATTTACAGATATAAATATCAATATAAAGGTATATACACAAACATACAACTGACAGTGAAAGAGGTTGAGGGAGAGGGAGGGAGGGAGAGAGTAATAATTGGATTAGGCTGGGGAGAAGGCATTTGATTATGGTATCAGGTGGTCTTATTTAGAGGTGCAGATTGGGGGGAAGAAGATTTCTTTGAAGTATGTTTTGAATTGGGGGAAAGAAAAACAGGATAATAATCACTTAGGGAGGTTGTTCCATCTGTGCCATGCTATAAAGGAGAAGGATTTCATTTCTGTGGCTAACCTAGTTTTGGGAAGGGCTAGCAATGGGAGGTGAGAGGAGCATGGAAGCACCACTGCACAGCGGCAGGTACTCTGCCGACGTCCCCCCACAGCGGCACAGGAAGAACGTCACAGGGCTCCCTGACACAAACCAGACCGACAGATGGTACAGTGACACCACTCCCAGCACAGACCCCACATCGGACACTATTGTGACAGGCCACTGAATGCAGCACCAGACAGGGACAACACCGTGAGTGACCCGGTGACAGGAGTGCACAGACACACGATGGCGCAGGTGACCCTGACGTGCAGTAAGGCAACACACCTGGCAGCACATGGACAGAGGCAGGAACAAACTGGCAAGCAGTGCATGGACTGCGGCACACAGTTGGGACACACGAGTTGTGTGCAACAGTTGCACAGGTTGGGCGGCTGCCTTTGTAGTTGCAGCCAGCACACCTGCTGGCACTGTGGTGGTGTGTCAATCCGGTTCCATCATTACTGCTGTGTCTGTCGGGCTTTCATCGGTTGCCCTGGTGGTGTCACTGTGATGGTGTCGCTCTGACACCATGCTTCCGAGAAGCACTGGGTCCTTGAGAAGGGTTTCAACATGAGCAGGTCAGTGAGAATGGGTGGGAAGGGGAGATGGATGAGTTTGAATGTAGTGCAGAGTAAGGGGGAGTCAAGCCTTGCCTCGAAAGACAGCCAGCATAGTGCTTGGAGTACATCACAGTGATGCAGGTCAGCCAGAAAATCAGCTGTAAAATGGGCGACCCTGTGATAGACCTGAATTAATTTGGACAGGATAAATTGCTTAGCTGAGAGAAGTAGGGGGCTCCATACAACAGACCTGGGAGTAAAGTGGCCAAAGCAATTGTGTCCTGGGCATGAGGGGTCATGTACAGGGCAGTTCGGTCAAGTAGATCCAGCTTTTGGTGAGTAGCCTTGGTTACCCTATCAGCATGTGCTTCCAACAATAGATGTTCATCCAACGTTATTCCAAGGTATTTAAAGGAGTTTACTCATTCAAGTGCTTCACCTGCTAATGAGTTGACTACTAGGGGTTGCTGGTTAGTCAGGTCAAAAGAAGTGTGATGGAACAACATTGTTTTAGTTTTCTTGGTGTTGAGCATCAGTAGGTTTTCGCAGAACCAGGTTTCCAGTGACTGGAAATCATTCTCATGGTTAGACTTGATGGAGGAGATGGAGTGGTCAGATCCATAGAGGATGGCATCATCAGCATAGAGTTGTACCAATGCAGCACTGCAGTTGCAGGAAAGTTTGTTGATAAATATGGAAAACAAGAGAGGACCCAGGATGGACCCTTGGGGACCCGTCACTGACAGGTGATAGAGAGGAGGTCACCCCAGCCCACTTGATGCATTGCATTCAGTTAGACAGTTAATTAGAGAACCGGGAATGGGAATTAGCATCAAGGTTGAGCTTATTTAGTTTCACCAGAAGAAACTGGTGATTGACAAGGTCAGATGCCTTTGTGAGATCCACAAAGACTGCTCCGGTAGCTTGATGCTGATCCACTGCATGGAATATGTAGGCGGTGACCATAAGAAGCACAGCTTCAGTCCCGTTCAATTTCCAGAAACCATGCTGATGGATGGTAACGGGATTGGGCACTTCTAGGAAAGGCATATAACTGATAATGAAGTATTTTTGTCTTGAATTTTTGCCAGGGGACAAAGTATGGAGATTGGCCCATAATTTTCAGTGAGGTTGGTCGGGCCACTCTTGTGTCTCAGGACCACTATTGCTGTTTTCCGTTTATTAGGTAAGGTCCACAAAAGGAAGGATCTATTGATTAAAAGGGCAATAGGATATGCAACAGCGGCAGCACTTATCCTGAGGAATTTGGGGGAAAGGGTATCGAATCCTGGTGAGCTGCTAGGATTAAGCTTGTTTAGATGCTGTAAAACCTCCTTGCATGGGATTAGCTTCAGATGGAAGGAATAGGGGGTCGGGATTCAGAACTGACGATGACCTACTTGCGTGGAATGACAGGGAGGCTAGTTTTGTGAGTGTCTAGGTCCGTGAAAAAGTGATTTATCTCAGTGGCAATCTCAAAAGGTGTGGTTAGAGTAGTATCTTTGTTGATCATTTCCTGGGGGATGGAACGCTCCCTGCCCTTGAGTAGGGCATTGACTTGTGACCAGAATTATTTAGGGTTAGCGAGATGATTGACTTGAAGAGATTGGAAGTAGTCCCTCTTGGACTTCGTGCTCTTAGATCTGCATACATTCCACAGGTGATGATAAGTTTGCCAATCTGAGTTAAGGTAGGATTTGTTAAAGGTTTTCCAGGCTTTGTCACAGATGATCATTAGGTACCTTATGTTCTTAGTAAGCCAGGAGGAGTGGACACCTCTAGTTCTTTTAATTTTGAATGGGACATGGAAGTCTAGGATGGAGGAGAAGGTTACAATGAAGTAGCCCAGGGCTAGATTTATATCTGGAAAGGAGGTGATAGGGGACAAGTCGACAGAGTTCAGATTATCCACGAATGCATCAGGGTTAAAATTTGTTAGGTCAGAAGACGTTATAGGTTTTTTTAAGGGGGCATGGTGGGTTGTTTTTCCAAACACAATAGGTGGGGGAGTGGTCACTTAGGGCATCAAGAAAGAACCCTGAAGCTTTGATGTGGTGTTTGACATTTGTTAGCATTTAGTCAAGTAGGCTGTGGGTACCTGTCTTCGTGTTTAATCTTGTAGGTTGGTCAATTATTTGCTCTAAATTAGCTTCTGAGGGTGCAGCTAGATACTTATTACTGGTAGTACCTAGCCAATAAGACTGAAATCACCACAGATGAAAATGTACAGGTGAGGGAGAGTGTCTAATTTTGTGAAAAACTTTGAGTAAGAGGAAGGGGCAAAGTTGGGAGGAAGATATCTGCAACCTATGATTAGCTTTTTGACTTGCCCTAGGGTGACTGTGAGATGATATTCTATGGCAGAGCTAAATTCAAAACCAGGTAGCACACAGGCAGTCAACTCTACCCTAGTGTAGATAAGTACCCCCTCCCCTTTCGGAGAGTCGGTCTCTCCTGAAAGAGGAGTGTCCAGATAGGACTATTTCATGGGGCAGGATCAAGGGTTTGAGCCAAGATTCAGTGACGCATAGGACATCTGGCTTATGGTGCAGGACCCATGCTTCAAGTTCAGCCATTTTATTTCTGACACTCTATAGGTTTATATGGTCTAGTTTAAGTCCTTTTAAGCATAACCAGTGAGGATTTGACATTAGAGAGGGAGTCAATGCCCCTGTGGGGGGTCCAGGGTTCAGCTCAATGTTACCTGATAGTACCAGTAGGCAAGTAGGAGAACGAATGGATGGTGGTGGTAGGAAAGAAACCTTATCATAATTCTTGGCCCTGGGTGTGAGCAATATTGTTTCGTACTGCTGGGTTAGGCATAGCAAATTAATATGAGAACTCTGAAATGGCTAGGTACAGGGTGGGCAAAGAACTGCATGGTCAAGCCAAGGGAATTTGGAGAGGTGTGTTTCACTTCATTAACAGACACTGTGTACTGCAGACCTATTAGGAAGTAGCAGCTTGTCAGTAAGGTTTTGGCCAGACAGAAAGATATCATGGTGGATTACGTACTGAGTAAGAATAGTGTCAGAAAGGAAAAGAGATATTGTGGCGATTTGATAAATGAGTACTGGCACCTAGTGAGTTAAATTGGACTGTGAGTAAGAGGAAAACCACAGCTCACATCATCAACCAATCAGGTGTCAGAGGGGTGGAGCGATCGAGCATTTAATCAATGAGAAAATATTCCACTAAGCAGCAGCACCAGAAAGAAGCAGCTCCTAAGCGGCTTAAAGCACATAACAACCATGGCACCCAGAAGGAGAGCAGGTAGATAGCTCTGTTAATTAAGTCCTGCTGGCAGCTCAGGAAATGGTGCCAAGTTCAAAAACAGAGCTAATGAGAGGAATTAAATACTGCTTATGAACAGGGGACAAGAGGGGAGAGGGGATTTAGAGCATCTACAGGGAAGGGGCTGAGAACAATGAGGTGGAGGAGGTAGGGAGAAACAAGGAATTATCTGAGGGGCTAGAGAAAGAAATTAGGACAGTAATTATCAAAAAGCAGATCAGAGAGATTTCAGGGAAAGAACAGTAAAATTAATTGCAAGTTGCAGTTTCCGCAAAAATCATTACATCTGTCTGGATAGTTAACAGACAAAACTATGATTTTTATAAAAAGACAAAAACAAAACAATTTGGAGTAAACAAACCGGCAAATTTTAGAGTAGTGGCTGCTGGCTAGTTAAGCTTAATCAGGATTCAGCCAGAGCTCTCAGATTAAAAAAGGTGGATTGTGGTTAGTATTAAGAATAAAATACTGATCAGATTGGTCAGCAGGACGGGCTTGCAAAAGAGGTTCTTTTTTAAAAAATAAGTAAGTTGTGCAGGAGGAAGGATACAGAACATGTAGGGAGTGAAAAAGCAGAACAAGCACTCTGGTAATCCATTGAATGTTCAAGAATGCTGGCCCAGTGGTGAAGCAGTAGCACTACAGCCCACGACGTCACTGTCCCTGGTTTGGAAATAGAATCAGTTGATTGGGGGACGGCGGAGGAGGGAGGAGGATTTACTGCTCCTAAAAATGCTCTCCTATACTTTCTGGAGTGCATGTCCCTATGCTGACTGACTGCCATGACACCAGCTCGTGATCTGATGGTAGTGCAGTACGAAAGGCTAACAAGGGTTGTCTGCCATGTGCTATCACGTTGGCATGCCTCCACATAGACACGCATTAATGACATGTGTAGTGTAGCACAGGGGTGTGGGACAAAATGTAGAACAAACATGGTGCCAGGGCAGAATAAAGCTGCTAGCAATCACAGGCACAGCACCACCTACAATGTGGTGTACCGTTACCAACAAACTGTAGGAATCTCTGGAGGGAGGACAAAGCTCCAGCTCCACCTCCTGGCCCTGCTGCAGGGGGAACCTGTGGGGATACCAAAGGTCCAAGCTAAGTCCCTAGGATGGTGGAGGTGATGGAGATGGGTGGCTGGAGGCACAGCGAGGCCTGTTGGAGGTGTAGGACCTGCAGCCAACAAAGCTTTACTCTAGCAGCTGCTAGTTTTCACATTTTTTAACAGTGCATACTACCCATCACACCTCAATACACAAATTGACCCTTGTGAGGGAAGGCTCCCATGAATGCCGCAAGTGGTTGCCCACATGACAGAACACTGTGCCGTCCCTCCCCAAGCTGTAAGTGGCACTCTAGAGCAATCCTGACCATCCAAATCAGGCAACACAGGTGGCTCCAAAAGCTTGTCACAGAGCTTGAGATGGTGGAACATAGAGAGGGAAAAGGAGAACCCTCGCATAGTGGTGCACCTGGGCACAAATGAACTGGCAGGGAGCACAGTTGGGGAGGTGCAAGAGAGGTTTAGGGAGGTGGGGGAACTATGTGAGAAGGCAGGGCACTCAGCTACTTTCTTGGGAGTTCTCCCAGTACCCAGAGCTAGCACAACCAGGAAGCAGTGGATAGAGGACTTCAGCACATGGCTGGGGCAATGGTGTCAGCCCAAAGGGTATGGGCTGGTGGAGAAGTGGAGTGGAACATGGGGAAACAAGAACCTGTATGCTCCAGACAGGCTACATTTGAGTAAAGAAGGCACAGTAGTCCTGAAGTGGAAGCTGCAGGAGTATATAAAGACCAACTTTCCAATAAACTAAGGTGGGGGGGCTGATGGGTGGAAGACAAAGTCTCCAGGCCAGGGAGGTCGATAAGCCTCCCCCCCAAGCCTGTAGATATGGGAAAAGGGGGAATTCAAATCCAAAAAGGGAAGGAAGGGTTAGGGGTATAGAGATGGGCATCAAAGGGGGAGGGACATACTGGAGGGTGGTCTCCTTGAGGAGCCTAGGAAACAAGGCCATCAAGTTGCAGGCACCGATAGCAGAAGGGGATGTGGACATAACTGCCATCATTGAAACATGGGCTACCCAGTACCATGAGTGGGACCTGGTGGTCCCAGGGAACAGGATGTACTGGAAGGACAGGGGGAAGTTTGGATGGGTGGCTATTTATGTTAAAGAAGGAATACTCTGTAGCAGGGATGCGGGGGGGGGGAGGAGGGGAGGGTAGAAGCCTTATGGATACTGATACAAGACCCAAAAGGAAGGAGGGTGAGGTTAAGGGTGGTGTATAGGCCACCACCTGAAAGCAAAGATATCGATAGGGAGCTAGGAAAGCAGGTAAGGAGGGTATGTGCAAAGGGTCACACCATGATAGTAGGGGATTTCAACTTGCTGGGGATGGAGTGGAGTACCCCGCTGCTACCACAAACATCAGGGAACATGTCCTCCTGGAAGCTTTCCAGAACAGCTTCCTGGTGCAGTTGGTAAGGGAGACAACCAAATATAACCCCCCTACAAATGGGGGATCCCGAAAAGTTTTCCTTGAGCTTGCCTAAATGCTCACTGCCAGGCTGGTGTCCTGCGTTTTAGCAGTTTAAACGTTATTGCCAGAGAGAGCATGTTTAGCCTCTATGTACTGTATCTTTAAGAGCTGCCTAGATTGCAGTTATAATTAATCTGGGAGGGGGGGCTGAGTGTTTCTATGCTCAAGTCCTGCCCAGGCTGCCAGATAATCTTTCCGTTCTGCCATCACTATCAGCGCAGAGGGAGCTTTATTAGAAGATGTGCATGTTCGCTAATTAGTTGTAAGAATGGTAAAGATATTGCAGTTTGTTCTAACCTGCCTCCTTTATAGCATGGACAGTTCTGTTTATTTCCACCATCTTGGTCCTGGACTGCCAAAATGGGCCAATCAGTACCTTTGGGGACTTTAAAATGGAGCCTGTCCCCAGGGGTCTTGTGGGAGCAAAATTCTGTAGGAATTGTAGTTTTGAGCTTTTGGCGCTTAAATGAACCGGGAGGGGGAGCCCTTGTTGTGAATGACAGAGGAATCAGCCAACCGAACCTTTTGGCTGCTGGGGAAAGTCCCAGGCTGCTTGCAGATTCAGCCAGATCTGAGTTAGGCAGTGCAGACGTAACAGCTTGAGATAGTCGAGCAGCCATCCTGCGTGGATTCACACGGGAGAAATGTGAAAGGGCTGAGTTTTGATCTGCCTCTCTGCCTGTTGTCCCTGAGAGGGAGAACAGAGTTGATTTGGACTGAATCCGAGTTGTGAGAATGATTTAAGCCACTGAACTGTGACCAGGCTGTTACCTGAAGAAAACCGAAGATTTGCTGAATGCGATCGGCCTATCAGGATTTCCAGCCACCTCTGAACTCCCGGTTTGTGCAGAGACTCTGTATTTGCGACCAGATAGCAATCTGCCTGGTGCAGTAGAATTTCTTACATGTAAATGTGATGTGTGCTGTTAGCGGGTCGTGATTTGATTCCCCACTGTGTGCGCAACTGTATTCTGCTTGCTGGAGGCTGCATCTAGCTCCCACAAACTGAATTTGTATTCATCTCCATTGGGCCTGGCCCTTGCCACACTGGTCCAGCCAGACTACCTGCTGCACAGAGAAAGCCATCGATGAGAAACCTGCCTGGGGATCAGCCCCCTGCTCAACGTCTTGAACAGGAATGATGCCTCGGTGATTCGTGTGGGCCCTGCTTCTCCTGGCACTCCAGTTCAACAACCTGCTGTCTCGATTTCATCCTGCCTGTGTTCTGTATTAGGTATTGTGAGTAAACATCAGTGTAGTTCCCTGCAACAACAGCTAAATCTAAAGTGTTGTCATCTGATTGCCTTGTTGTCTTTTCTGTTACGAACTGAGCCCTTCGGCTCTGGATTACAAATAGTGTGTGTTGTGCATGTTGCTTTCTTCCATCACAGGGCCCCAACCAGCTGTGACACCGGCCTATCCCAGGCAATGTTCCTGACTAGCCCACCGTTTTCCTACCTGGATACCCAGTGTGTGTGACTGTGTAGGGACTCTGAAGTGCATGCATAACTGTTTGATTGCTTTAGCCATTAAGTCAATCAACCTGATTGCACCCCTCCCTTGTTCAAGCTCCCTGAATAAATCAGATCTAACTCTTTTTGCATTTAACCTGACTGTGGTTCCAGTTTGTGCCCAAAGTACTATTCTGTGATCCAGTCAATTGCTATTTACTGTGCATGACATTGTTTTACAGGGGGTCTCCATGGTCGAGCTAGAAGAACCAGTCCTGGTGGTAAGTGCAAACAGTGTGGGTAATTGCATGGTGAATAATGGTCATTGTGAAAGTGATTAGTGTATATTGTTCAGGCCACTAGAAGGGAAAGGGGGGGTTACAGTGTCCCGGAAGGCTGTGCCCATGTTAGCTTGACCACTAACAACCCTGGCCTCCGGGTGGAGGCACCCATTTCAGTACCCAGGCCCCTTAACCTGCAACTTGTCAAGCAGGCAGGGGTAGTAGCCCTTGGAGTAGCACCACCTAGGGGTTACATTTTGGAGGCACTACTGCGATTAGTGCATCCTAGTAGCCAAAATCAAGAATGATTGTTAAAGATCAGTGGCTACCCCAGTATAAATGGCTATACACCAGTTGGCGGGGTGGTGTATGGGGCAGGACATTGACCCGCATGATGCTTTGCTAATACTGGATATACCTATGGGCACTAGTAAGGACACTGTTGGAGGGGAACTTTCTAAAGTTGAATGTTTGAAAAAAGCTGTAGTGGCCGGCCCAGTGGTGCTGAGGGTTGAAGCGCTGGATGCTACACCTCGCGCCACGCCGGTGACCGGGGTTCGGGAGCGAGCACGGGTCGATGGGGGCTGGCAGGGAAGGAGTGGGATTGAGCGTCCGATTGACTGGGGGTTCTAGCAGTCGGTGTTCGACTGTCCCAGCGGAAGATGGGGTCGAGGGCGCATGCCAAACAAGGGGTGAGGTCAGGGCAGACACCTGGGCAAGACTCTATACGGACATGTGCACGCCAGGACGCTGGCGCCATGTCAGCGCCGCTGACTCAGGGAAATAGTACAGGGAAAGTGGTGGCATCCGATGTGGCTTGATGGCTCCACGAGTTCACCAGGCGCTGGCACCCAAACTGGATCCATTGGGGTGGGGAGTTAGGGGACTCCCTGCCACTCCGCTGTGGGGGGGTTAGCTGCAGGGTTACCAGGTGCCAGCAGTCCCAGTAGAGACGGATGGCAGCCGGATCCCCATAGGTAGAGCTGCGAGGCTACGGGGAAGCATCTGGGTGGCCACAGGAGAATAAATAAATAATCAAAAAAAAGCTGTAGTGGTGGATCGGAAGGCTAATTTAACTGCCCCAACTCTCATGGCCTTGGTGGAGTGTAGTGACCCCCTGGACAGTTCAAGGGTGCCCTAGACTATCACACCAGAGGGGTTCCCAGCCACTTGGAGGGTGATAACCAAAGACAGCAAGGATCCCTTACAGGATGAGCCCCCGCCATTATCTGAGACTTTTGAGGAGAAGAAGTTTGCCAAGTTGTTACTGGAGGAGGGTAAAACTGTGGAGGAGTTCAAAAAATTATTCCTGCCACCTGGGAGTGTCACCTCCCCACTGTTCACACCCGCCCCAGCACCTGCTCTTTCACCAACTTCTGTACCTGCCTCTGGGCCAGAAAGTAGTCATGACCCTTACCACAAGCTCACGGTATTATCTGGCATCCACCCTACTCCTAATGGGGAAGTCGATCTAGAGGCCTGGATAGACTCTGCTACTCTTGTATCCTCTGACCCTGGTGCCAAAGCCCAAGAGTACATAGTCACCCTTGAAAATGTGTTTGGGGGCACGACTAGTGTTGAAGCCTTGAAATGGAAACTTAAAGATGTTAAACAACAGCTGGGGGAATTGTTATCTGCCTACATCGATCAATTAGAGGGAATCCTACAAACCATTTTGTTGAAAGTAGGCTGGGCCTCTAGTGAAGTGGACCAGATAAGACTGGATCATATACTCTGCTCTGCCCGGCACTCCAGCTGGGTGTTGCTCGATTTGCAACTGCACCAAAGAAAATCTGGTCCCTTGTCCTTCCATGTGTTGATGAAGGAGGTACAGGATGTTGAGGAGGAAGAAGGTTTTTCGGAGCCCTGTGCAGTCGTAGCTGCTGCAACCCCTGCTCCAGGCATGGGGTATGTCGCTGATGGCCTGGAATCATCGCAATCACATGACGGAATCCGAGAACTAAATGTCAGCCCTGGGGGGCCCAGCCAGAAAGGGACTACTATGGATGCTCTGCCATGGGATGAACTTCTGAGGGAGTTCAGAAAAACAAAAAACAGTCTCTTTATGAAGGCTGCTCCTGCGGGTACAGGCCCCGATCCTTATCCGACTGCATCTGCTATGGGGGTTGGGGTACACACCCAGGAGTCTCCTGCTGACGGCGGCTCAAAAATTGCTTGTTTGACTATGGACATGAGAGAACTGATGAGATGTCTCCAAATGCTCATCACACCGTAGACAGAGGTGGAACCAAGGTTTTCTGTTGGTAGTATCCCTGCCTCAGCTCCCAATGTGATGCCTCAGCCACATCAGACCCCGGAAAGAATATTTTGCCATAATTGTGGGAAGGATGGGCACATGAAGAGAGAATGCCTGTCCCCAAAAGACCCAGATGAAGTTGTATGCAGACTTCAAAGGGAGCTTCAGAAAGCGAGACCATGGCTGAGGAGCACCAGAAATGACCGCAGTGCAGGATTGAGAAGTCCTAACTCAAATTTCTTTGTGGCTTAATCATCTGTCCAGGCCTCTGCTACTGCCTCTCCAGACTGGTCCAGAATAGCAGGCCCTTCGATGGAGACTTTTGTGACTGTCAGTGGTACCCATGCTTAGGCTGTGCTCGACAGCGGGTCGCAAGTGACCAATGTATTAAAGGACTGGTATGATAAACACTTATCTGATGTGCCATTACAATCTTTGGAAGGTTTGCATAGGTGGGGCCTGAGCGACAAGTCTTATCCCTACCTAGGATATGTCTGGCTCTGGTTGTCTTTCCATCTGACTGTAACTGGTGTAGATGAACAAGCAGAGACCCTACTAGCCCTGGTGTGTCCTCCTACGGGATTGTATGATGGGATTTCCTTGCTCATTGGAACCAACACCCACATGTTTGGAAGACTAGCGCAGTTGTGTCAAGGGAAACAAGAGAAATGGACTGGGCGGGCACTGAGAATCCCAGCCCCGATAGAGAGCCTATGATCTGAAAAAATGGATTACCAAAGTAGACGGAGATGAGCCAGTGGGGATGGTGTGGAAGAAAGATCCCGATTCTCTGGTACTACCTCCCAATGCTCAGTACACCATTCATGGAAAGGTTTGCATTATAAAAGATGTAATGAACAAAATATTAATGTTGGATGCACCAGGTGATGGAAAGTTGCCAGAAGGATTATTGGTTAAGCCCAGCATCTTGCCTGACCATGCACACGCCTATGCATGACGAGTGATGGTCCAGATTCAGAATGTGTCAGATCGGGATTTTCAGGTGAACAGAGGGTGCAACCTAACTACAGTACACTGTGCAGACACTGCAGTATTACCCAGTAACTAGTGCTCCGTCGAGAAGGAGCAATTGACCCTGGACTTATTTGACTTTGGTGATTCCCCATTGCCAGCTGAATGGATGGCTAGAATTAGCAAGAAACTCACCCAGAGAGACCAAGTGTTTTCATTAAAAGAATGGGACATGGGGTGTGTCCAGGGTGCAGAGCATCACATACGCCTGCATGACGAATGGCCATTTCGAGAGAGATCCTGACGCCTCGCCCCGACAGACATCGATGATGTTAGGAGACACCTGCAGGAAATGCTCGCTGCTAGCGTGCTACAAGAATCAAGGTGCCCATATGTCTCTCGCACTGTGGTTGCGCATAAGAAGAATGGGTCCATGAGGATGTGTGTTGATTATCGAACCCTGAACAGGCAGACCATCTCAGATCAATACACCATGCCCCATATACAAGATGCCCTGGATTGCTTGAATAGGAACAAATGGTTCTCGGTATTAGAACTTCCCAGTGGATATTACCAGATTCCGATGGCCCCGGAAGACCATGAGGAAACAGCCTTCATCTGTCCTTTGGGGTTTTACAAATTCCTGAGAATGCCGCAGGGGATTTCAGGTGCCCGGGCCATCTTACAATGACTGATGGAACGTATGGTGGGAGATATGAACCTGCTGGAATGTCTGGTGTACCTAGACAATGTCATTGTGTTCAGATGCACATTAGAGGAGCATGAGACCCGACTGTTTAAAATGCTGGACCAATTGGAAGACTTCAGCCTCAAGCTGTCCATCAACAAGTGCCATTTTTTTCAAACCTCCATGAAGTATGTGGGGCACATAGTATCTGCAGAAGGGATAGAGATCGATCCCAGTAAGGTTGAGTCACTGACAACTTGGCCCCAGCCTCATAACTTGAAAGAACTACAATGTTTTCTAGGGTTCTGTGGCTACTACCGCAGGTTCATAAAAGACTATTTAAAGGTGATTCGTCCGCTCCTGAATCTTATCCAGGGTTACCCCCCTACCAATTGTAAATACAAAAAAGGGTCTGTCAGAGAACCAGAGAAAGTGTACTTCCACACTAGTGAACCTTCTGGGCCCCACTGGACACCCGAATGTGAAGCAGCCTTTCACAAAGTCATATACCAGCTCACCCATGCCCCTATCCTCACCTATGCTAACCCTACCAAGCCCTATATGCTGCATATGGACACTAGTCTGCAGGGCCTATGGTTTGAGACCGTTAGCTTTCACCAGCAGGAGTTTGACCCCATCAGAGCAAAACTATCCTGCGCACAAGCTGGAGTTCCTTGCCCTAAAATGGGCCATCGTTGACCAGTTTCAAGGGTACCTCTGTGGGGCAAAGATATTGGTGAGGACCGACAATAACCCGTTGACCTATGTACAGACTTCAGCTAAGTTAGATGCCACTGGGCACCGGTGGCTTTCTGCCTTATCAACCTATGATTATGCTGTCAAATACAGGTTGGGATTGAACCATATTGATGCTGACACCCTGTCACGAAGGCCCACTTCCAAGAGTGATTGGGTCAGGCTGTCTGAACCTGACATCCAAGCATTGTGCCAAAAGTTTCACAGAGATGAACAGATGTCTGCGGACACAGTGGACTATCTAGTAGATTGCTTGGGCCCTCCTGATACCTGCATACAGACTGCCTGTTGCCATTTCTCTGCTCTAGATATTAGTGCACTACCTCAACTTGACAATGACAGTATTCGATGGGCTCAATCCCAAGATCCTATGATTCAACCAGCACTTGATGTGTCTAAGTTGCGGTCCCCTGATTTGTGAACTGCCCTATTGTTTAAAGAAGGCCCTAGGTTGAAGTTGCATAATCAGTTGTTGTACAGAGAGACAGTGGACCATAGTGGTCAAATAGACAATCAACAATTGGTCCTGCCCACGGCCTTTAAACACTTGGTACTGAGGTCCCTCTACAATCACATGGGGCACCTCGGTATTGACAAGACTCTCGGTCTGGTATGATCTCAATTCTATTGGCCCAAGATGAAGGCCGATGTTGAGCACCATGTAAAGACATGTAGTTGTTGCCTCCAAAGAAAAGCCCTGCCTCAGAGGGCTGCCCCTCTTGTCAATATCACTACCAGCACCCCATGGAACTAGCATGCATAGAGTTTTTCTGCTTAGAACCTGATCAACGGAATAGTGGCAATGTGTTAGTGGTTACAAATCATTTCTCACGGTATGCACAAGCTTTTCCAACTAAAGATCAAAAGGCCTGTACTGTGGCCAAGGTGCTAGTGGAAAAATTATTTGTCCACTATGGTGTCCTCCAGTGGATCCACTCTGACCAAGGCAGAGAAACATAGAAACATAGAATTTGATGGCAGATAAGGACTGCTTGGCCCACCCAGTCTGCTCATTTCCCTACCTAATGGATAAGCTGCAGATCCTAGTTAACCAGCAGCCTACTTCTTTCTACCCCCACCCTCTAGCATTGTCTTATGGCTGTCCCATGCATGCTTGAATTCAACTACTGTTTTTGACTCCACAACCTCCTCCGGAAGGCCGTTCCATGCATCCACAACCCTGTCTGTGAAAAAATACTTCTGTACATTACCTCTGAGCCGCCTCCCCTCTATCTTCAAATTGTGCCCCTTTGTTCTTGCACACCTCTTTATTTTGAAAGATGCTACCCTCTTGGACTTTGTTGATTCCTTTGAGGCACTTGAAAGTTTCTATCATGTCCCCCCTCTCCCTCCTTTCCTCGAGGCTATACATATTAAGCTCCTTTAGTCTCTCTTCATATGTCTTCCGGTGCAGACCCTGCACCATTTTAGTTGCCCTCCTCTGGGCAGCTTCCATCCTGTCTATGTCCTTGCGGAGACTGGGTCTCCAGAACTGCACACAGTATTCCAGAAGGGGTCTCACCAGCTGTCTGTACAGAGGGATAACAACTTCCTGTTTTCTACTGATGATGCCTCTCCCTATGCATCCCAATATCCCCCCAGCCCTCCTTACTGCCCTTTCACATTGCTTGCCCACCTTTAAGTCATCTGATATGACTACCCCCAGGTCCCTTTCCATTTTTGTTGTTAGCATCTCACCCCCCATTGTGTACTCTTCCCCTGGGTTTTTATTTCTCAGGTGCATTACCTTGCACTTCTTAGCATTAAATCTATGCTGCCATACATTTGACCATTCCTCTAACCTTGCCAAGTCCCTTCTCATCCTTTCCACCCCACCTTGTGCATCAACTCTGTTGCAGATCTTTGTGTCATCTGTAAAGAGACATACTTTTCCTTCCAGTCCCTCTGCAATGTCGCTTACAAAGACATTGAAGAGGACCGGTCCTAATACTGAACCCTGCGGCACGCCACTAGTAACCACCCTTTCTTCAGAGTGGACTCCATTTACTATTACTCTCTGTGTCCTATTCTCCAACCAATTCTTTACCCAGGCTATCATTTTGGGACCCACTCCCAGGCTGGCTAACTTATATATTAATCTTTTGTGTGGGACTGAGTCAAATGCCTTGCTAAAGTATAGGTAGGCCATGTCCACAGCCCCTCCCTGATCTACTACTTTGGTCACCTAGTCAAAGAAATCTATTAGATTCATCTGGCATGACCTTCCCACTGTGAATCCATGCTGTCTTGAGTCCTGTGCCCCTCTGGCCTCTAGGTACTCGACAATTCTTTCCTTCAGAAGTGATTCCGTCATTTTCCTTATCACTGAGGTTAAACTAACAGGTCTGTAGTTTCCTGCTTCTGCCCTTCTCCCACGTTTGTGAAGGGGAATCACATTTGCCCTCCTCCAGTCCTCAGGTACCACCCCATCCTCCCATGATTTGTTAAAGAGGGTAGTCAGTGGTGTCACCGGTTCTACCCTTAGGCCAGAGACTTTGAAAGTAGGTTAATTAAAGAAATGCTCTCTCTCTGTGGGGGGGGGGGGTGGAAGTCAAGAACCACCCCTATCACCCACAGGGGGACCCTCTACCATAATGTTTTAACTGCACCCTTCTAGACATGCTGGGCACCCTCCATCCAAAAGATAAGCATAAATGGAGCCAGTAGATTAGCACCTTGGTACACGTGTACAATTCCACCAAAAATGATGCTTCTTGGTTCTCCCCCTACCGTCTCATGTTCAGGAGGGAGGCCCAACTGCCAGTTAATGCCTGCTTTGGGGTCTCCCCAGATGGGGTCCGGGCCGCAAACTACCTGCAGTATGTACAGAAACTGAAAGCTCAATTGAACCATGCACATCAACTGGCCCAGACAATGGCCACCAAGACAAATCTCGCCAACAAAGAGAGGCATGTTAAGAAAGTGGAGACTCAAGAGCTACGGCCTGGAGACAGTGTGTTGTGGAAATAGAGCCTACAGAGCAAGGAGATGACAGTGCTCCCAATTTGGATATTCCCATCCATGCAGAGGCACCCCCTCATGAATGACAAAAACTTCAGAGTTAGTGCTGAAAGTACAGAGACTGTGGCTGTTCCCCCCAGAAAGACTGCCCGAGCTGTCAAGCCAGTATTGCACTTCAGTTACAATTCTCCCCAGAGGCTAATGGATTTGCCTCTCAATGTGGTTCACAAAGGTGTTTATATTTCCCAGAGTACACTACCCAAACTGAGCTTAATGGCCAATACCAGGTTGATTGTTCTTCCTTCTCAATGTGGTGCCCCTACCCCATCCAACCCCAAGTTAGCTGCTAGGGAAGAGCCCCCTCCTACACTGTTTAACGTACAAGAAGTTATAACATGAATCAGTATTGTGATGTTACTAGTGTGTTAATCATAGTGGAATCAGTATCACTTGTGTGAAACATACATAAGTATTGTCATTATGGATATAGTATTGTGAATATGTATAGTAAAGATGTAAGTTTATGTCAACCGATGCAGCAGATGTTATATGTCTTGTATATATTTTCTACATTATGATGGTACAGACTCAACATGGATGCCACGTTTTCTCCAGGCAGGGAAGGGTGTACAAATGGGGGTTACCAAAAGTCTTCTTTGACCTTTCCTAAATGATCACTGCCAGGCTGGTGTCCTGCGTTTTAGCAATTTAAACGTTATTGCCATAGAGTACCTGTATAATCTCTGTGTACTGTCTCTTTAACAGCTGCCTAGATTGCAGTTATAATTAATCTGGGGAGTGCTGAGTGTTTCTGTGCTTGAGTCCCGCTTGGGCTGCCAGATAATCACTCCATTCTGCCATCGCTATTAGCGCAGAGGGTGTTCTGTTAGAAGATTTACTTGTTTGCTGATTATTTGTTAGAATGGTAAATATATTGCAGTTTGTTCTAACCTGCCTTCTTTGCAGTATGGACAGTTCTGTTAATTTCCACCATCTTGGTCCTGGACTGCCAAAATGGGCCAATCAGTACCTTTGGGGACTTTAAAATGGAGCCTGTCTCCAGGGGTCTTGTGGGAGCAAAATTCTGTAGGAATAGTAGTTTTGGGCTTTTGGCGCTTAAATGAACCTGGAGGGGGAGCCCTTGTTGTGACTGACAGAGAAATCAGCCAACTGAACCTTTTGGATTCTGGAGAAAGTCCCAGGCTGCTTGCAGCTTCAGTCAGATCTGAGTTAGGAAGTGAAGAAGTAACAGCTCGAGATAGTCAAGCAGCCGTCCTGCATGGATTCGTGCAGGAGAAATGTGAAAGGGCAGAGTTTTGGCCTGCCTCTCTGCCTGCTGTCCCTGAGAGGGAAAATAGAGTTGATTCAGACTGAATCTGAGTTGTGAGAAAGATTTAAGTCACTGAACTGTGACCAGGCTGTAACCTGAAGAAGACCGAAGATTTGCTGAATATGATCGGCCTGTCAGGATTTCCAGCCACCTCTGAACTCCTGGTTTGAGCAGAGCCTCTGTAATTGTGACCAGATAGCAATCTGCCTGGTACAGTACAATTTCTTACATGTAAATGTGCTGTATGCTGTTAGTGGGTCATGATTTGGTTCCCCACTGTGTGCTGAACTGTGTTCTGCTTGTTGGAGGCAGCATCCAGCTCCCACAGACTGAATCCGAATTCATCTCCATTGGGCCTGGGCCTTGCCACACTGGCCCAGCCAGACTACCTGCTGCACAGAGAAAGCCATCAACAAGAGACCTGCCTGGCGATCAACTCCCTGCTCAACACCTTGAACAGGAACGATGCCTCTGTGATTCGTGTGGGCCCTGCTTCTCCTGGCAATCCAGTTCAACAACCTGCTGTCTCGATTACATCCTGCCTGTGTCATGTATTGGATATCATGAGTAAACATCAGGGTAGCTCCCTGCAACAACAGCAAAATCTAAAGTGTTGTCATCTGATTGCCTTGTTGTCTTTTATGTCACAAACTGAGCCCTCCGGCTCCGGATTACAAATAGTGTGCGTTGTGCAGGTTGCTTTCTTCCATCACAAAGCCCTCACCAGCTGCGATACTGGTCTACCCCGGGCAACGTTCCTGGCTAGCCCACCATTCTCCTACCTGGATACCCAGTGTGTGCGACTGTCTAGGGACTCTGAAGTGTATGCATACCTGCCTGATTCCTTTAGCCATTAAGCCAATCGACCTGATTATGCCCATCCCTTGCTCAAGCCCCCTGAATAAATCAGATCTAACTCTTTTTGCATTTAACCTGACTGTGGTTCCAATTTTTGCCCAAAGTACTGTACTGTTGCTATTTGCTGTGCATGACCTTGTTTTACAGGGGTCTCCAGGGTCGAGCTTGAGGAACCAGTCCTGGTGGAAAGTGCAAACTGTGTGGTTAACTGCATGGTGAATAAGTGTCATTGTGAAAGTGATTATTGTATATTGTTCAGGCCACTAGAAGGGAAAGAGGGGGGTTACAGTGACCAGGAGGGCTGTGCCCAGGTTAGCTTGACCACTAACAACCCTGACCTCCGGGTGGAGATACCCATTGCAGGAACCAGGCCCCTTAACCTGCAACTAGCCACGCAGGCAGGGGTAGTAGTCCTTAGGGTAATTGCCACCTAGAGGTTTCACAGAGAGGAAAACATACTGGACCTAATGCTGACAAATGGTGACAGCATTAAGGAACTGGGGGTGGAGGACCCCCTGGCAGGGAGTGACCACCACACAGTGTGGTTTACACTTAGTATGAATAAGGAGACAGCCAGTACCAGGACTAGACTGAATGACTTCAGTTGGGCAGACTTTGGTAAGATGTGGGACATACTGGAGGGTCACCTCACAAGAATCTAACCACATATCTATGATAATCACAAGTGAGGGATTATCAGACTTGGGCTAGTGGAAGCCACAAACTCATGTTCAAAACTCCAAAACAAGAAGGCCAGGTCCAAGAGACCAAAGGCCAAGCTGGTTAAACAGGGAGGTGTTAAGGAGGGTTAATGAAAAAAGGACTACCTACAGAAAATGCATGAGTTCCAAATGGAAGAAAGATAGGGAAGAGTACTTGGAAGAAATCAAAGAAGGGGAGCAGGTCGGTCAGGTCAGCCAAGGCAGCAAGAGAGCTTAGGCTGGGCACAGGGGTTAGGAGAATGGGAGAATGATTTCTTCAGGTCTATAAGAGAAAGAAGAAGTTGTAAGGATCTACTTGTAAGGATCAAGGTAGACAGAGAGTGGGAGGAGAAGGGGAAGGAGCAGGTAGAAGCACTCAATGATTACTTCTGTTCTGTGTTTACAAGGGAGAAGTTGGGACCAATGTCGAAGGGGAAGGAGCAGTGAAGACAGGTGGGGTGGAGTTTACGGAGAAGGTAATCCCAGAGAACAGAGTGCTAGAAGGTCTTAGGGCTTTGAGGGTGGATAAGGCACCAGGTCCAGACAGCATAAGGAGGTAGCAGAGGTCCTGGCAGGACCACTGGCAGAATTGTTCAACACCTCCCTGGTAACTGATTGCATGCCCCAAGACAGGAGGATGGCGCATGTGGTGCCCATCCATAAAAAGTGGGCCCAAAGATGAGCCATGCACTTATGGGCCAGTCAGCCTCACCTCCATCATGGGAAAGCTCATGGAGTCTATCCTCAAGGAGAGGCCGGTAGCATTTCTGGAGGGGAATGGTCTCCAGGACAGCAAGCAGCATGGGTTTGTCTTGGGTAGATCCTACCAGACAAACATGGCTGACATCTACGACTGGGTAACAAGGGCAATTGACAGAGGCCAGGTGGTGGATGTCCTATACATGGCCTTCTGCAAGGCCTTTGATTCAATGCTACATGGTAAGTTGGTTAGCAAACTGTGTTACCTAGGGTGGGGGAGATAATGGTAGAGTGGGTCAAAAAACTGGCTACAGTATAGGTAGCAGAGGGTGGTTGTAAGGAGGGAACTCTTACCTCCAAGAGCTATGACAAGTGGGGTTCCACAGGGCTCAGTGCTGGGTCCAGCATTGTTTGGCATATTTATTGCTGACATCACACATGGGGTTAGCAACAAGATCAGTCTATCTGCAGATGACACAAAGATCAGTGCAGTGGTGAACAAAACAGAGGGGTGGCTGGGACTGCAAGAGGACCTGAATCAACTCAAACACTGGTCAGACACATGGCAGCTGGGTTTCAAGGTAAAGAAGTGCAAAGTTTTGCACTTGGGAGCCAGAAACCAAACATTTCTCTACAGGTTGGGGGGGGGGATACAGTTATCCACTATGGAGGAGGAGAAGGAACTTGGGGTGCTAATCACAGGGCAAATGAACCATTCAGCTCAGTGGTGGAAGGCAGCAGCTAAGGCAAATAAGATGTTGGGGTGTAAAGCTAGGGGAACCACCTCAAGGAGGAGGGCCGTTATCCTACCACTGTACAGGTCACTAGTCAGACCAAACTTGGAGTACTGCATACTGTTCTGGTGTTCATACCTAAAGAAAGATGACAAGCTACTGGAAGGAGTCCAGTGCAGTGCTACCAGGATGATTACAGGAATGAAGGACAAACCCTACGAGGACAGACTGAGGGAGCTCAACATGTACTCACTGGAGGATAGGAGGGATAGAGGGGATATGATTGAAACCTTCAGATATACAAGGGGCATAAACAGGGTTAGTATAAAGGAGATTATTAGATTAAAGGGAGGGAGAGATATTGGGGGCACAGTCTGAAGCTAGGGGGGGAAGGTTCAAGAGGGAAATGAGAAAGAAAGGATGGTGGCTGGGTGGAATGCACTACCGGAGGATGTGGTATTGTTGAGGCTGGTGGGCAGCTTTAAGAAGCTGTGGGACAGGGTCGGGGGAGGTCACTACTGCACGGGGGGTGCAGCTTCAGAGTAAACAACTGATAGCTGCACACTCGAGCAGACTCGATAGACCTTAAGGCCTGTATCTGCTGCCATTTTTCATATGTTTGTATGTTCATATGCACAATGCACTACTTACTTTATTTATTTATTTATTTATTTATTGAACTTTTGGGTTTACAACCTTTGAGTCAGAGACTCCTTTCCAAAGGCACCATGTCATAGACAAATATACAATAGGCAAGGTCAACATACTCAAGTTGAGACATAAATGTGGTACAGGAGATAAACACAAATTGAGTATGTAAATGTTTTACAGGGGATAAAACATAGGAAACAAGAAACAGTCTTAGCCAGGATGAAGGTCTGACAGTGTCAAAATACTACAAAGTACTGTGAGAGCAGGGGATAACTCAATTAATTGGGTAATAGAGCTGGGTCAAGAGGAGGGGTGCAGGAGGAGAATCCATTGTCAAGAGCATAAGGGGATTAAGGACAGTCACACCCATTGCTGGTCTGAAGGTGGTCCTTAAGAAGGGTTTTAAATGGACCGAGCTTAGGTTTGGATGTAATGGGGTAAGGAGTGGCATTCATCCAGAGTGGGGCATGGTAGGCAAAAGTTCACTGACCAAGTGAGGTTCAGAGACAAGTGACAAGAAATGGGATTAAACGGAGTTGTGGGTGATTTTTAGTAATGGGGGCTGGAGTCTGGAGGGTCGAGGCGGTGGGCGAGCCCAGTGGCAATCTTTTTGGCCATGACGTACGTGTGATATTTGAGTCTGTTGTTGAAGTTGAGCCAGCCGGACTGCTGGTAGACGTAACATGTATGAGTGTAGTGATCACAGCTTAATGTTAGACAGCAGGCCTTGTTGAGGGTTACTCTAACTCTCTGGAAGGATGTGGTGTTGGCCACCGTAGATTTGTGTCCTGTAGTTGATGAGGGCAAGATGGAAAGAGGAGAAAGCAAGGCAGAGGGCATCGGGGAGAGGTAGTGTTTGACCCGGTGGAGTAAATTGATCCTGGTACTGACAACGGTGCAGAGGTGATGAATGTGGCTGTGGAAATTAAGAGCAGGTCCATGTGGATACTAAGGTACTTGTAGGAGGTAACGTGGTCAAGGGGTAGAGACTGGGAGTTGAGGATACTGAGGGTATGAACCTTATATTGACTCTGGGGTTGGCAAAAAGCATTACTTTTGTTTTATTGTAGTTTAGGACAAGTCGGTGTTCTGCGAACCAGAACTCTGCTTCGGAGAAGGTTTTTTGAAGATAGAGTTGGAGTTGCTGTGGGTCTGAGTGGGAGGTGAACAGGACCGTGTCATCTGCATACAGTATCAGCTGCCCTGAGCATGCCAAGGGGAGGGTGTTAAGGAATAGGCTGAAGAGAAGGGGCCTGAGGATGGAACCCTGCAGGACCCATGACCTGACAGGGAGGGAGGAGGAGAGAGCAGAGCCTATCCTGAGATGCTGAGTTCTTCCTGTGAGGTAGCTGGTGAACCAGCTAGTAGCTTCAAGGGAGAGGCTGAAGTTGGTTAATGCAGATAGAAGGAGAGCATGGTTAACTGTGTTGAATGCTTTCGACAAGTCCACAAAGACTGCCCCAGTGAGGTGGCCTTTGTCAAGAGCAGAGTGAAGGGGGGACACGATCTCCAGCAACGCAGAGGTGGTGCTGTGGCCCTGATGGAAACTGTGCTGCTGTGGCAGAGCAGGTTGTACTTAATGAGACGATCAGTCAATTGGTCAGAAATGATTCTTTCCAGTGTGTTAGAAAGAGAGGGGGTAGAGATGGGATGGTAATTGCCTCCGTTGGAGCGGTCACCACCCTTGTGAATAGGCATGATGACCGCAACCTTCCAGATGGAAGGGGAAAGACCCAAGACAGCAGGACTGATTGATGATGAAGGTGAGGAGGAGAGGACATTGTCAAGGGTGAGGTGTAGAAGCTTGAGGTCGAGGGAGTCAGCACTATAATGAGCATGCCCTCAGGCCTTTAGAAGGTAGGGCCCGGCTTTGGTAGGGGAGACCATCTTGAAGCGAAATGGTGAGGTGGTACAGGATGAAGAGACCTGGGGTTGGTCGAAGAAGTCAGAAGGGAAAGTGCCACTGAGGTTGGAGAAGAAGTATTCAGGATATCAGCTATGCATTTGGGGTCTGAGACAGCAGCGCCATTGTTAACAATGATGGGGGGGGGACGTGGGTTTATCATTCAGTTCTTTGAGAGTGTCCCAGAACTTTCTACCTGAGCCCCAGGTAGAGGTGAGGGAGGACTTATAGTGTTTGGCCTTGGCTTTATGAGTCTCCCAGGTACATTTGTTTCTCAAGCCATGATACATTTACCTATCGGCTGGTCTATCTGAGTCGAGGGCAAGTTGCCATAGGGAGTCATGTTGGCGCATCAAGTCCAGAAGGGCCTGTGTAATCCAAGGGGCAGAGTGACCCTTTATGACACATTTCACAAAAGGTGCAATATTTCACAGGCAGAGGTGAAAGCGAAGATAAAGTTATCAAGTGCCAAATTGACGTCAGGGGCATTGTAGATGGGTGACCAGTCTAGGAAGTTGAGGTGTGATTTAAGGCACTGGAGCATTCCTGTCATAAGACGCCACTGAAAAATGAGTTTAGGAGGAGGTTTTGAACTTCTACAGGACCAGGTACCGGTCACAGAGTGATCACTCATGGCTTTGGGATGCATTGTTACACCTCAGATTCTGGAGGGGTGGTTAGATAGTATCAGGTCAAGCAGGGAGGCACTGCCAGTTTTGGGGTTATGTCTGGTGGAAGTAGGAACTACTTGGGTGAAATCCATCACAGCTATGGCATCCTGGTGGGGCAGCTGGAGCGGAGGCCAGTTAACATTGAAATCTTCAAGTGCTAGGCACTCAGATTTAGGGGGCAGCTGAGAGAGGTAGGTTAGGGCAGTGAGGAAGGCAGATTTTTGATTCCTTGGTGGAATGTAGACAGCAGTGACCAGAAGGGGGGCAGAGGCTTTACTGACTGTGATTTGCAGAGTGAAGGCTTGAGCACCATGACCAAGGTGTGTTGGTGGGAGGGCGAGGCACTGCAGAGAATCATGCAGGTAGATGGTGCAGCCCCCTCCACATTTGCCACATCTGTCAGCCCGGAAGACCGAGCAACCTGGGATGAAGATCGCAGCATCTGGGGTAGTTCTGTAGAGCCAGGTTTCAACCAAACAAGAGTATATCTGGCTCATGCTGTACAATCCAAACTTGAAGGGAGTCACATTTTTTTCTCCAGGCTGAAGATATTAATCAAAGTTAATTTCAGGCCATCCGTTGTAGAGTGTGGGGGTGGTAGGCCCTGGTTTGGGGTGAAAATTGCTGGACATTAGTAAGAAGAGCAGAAGCAAGGGCCTGAGCAGTGACAGCTGGAGTTGCCTGCCAGAGCAACGATCACAGAAAGTTTGGTGGGAGGTTATAGGGCCATGGACAGGGATGGGGAGAGAGAGTATATGGTCTGAAGCTGCACCCACAAGACTTCAGGCTTATCCTCAGCCTCCTCTTCCCTGGTACATGTGATCCCACCTCTCACAAATAAAGCTACTCTTGGCCCCTCTCCCTGTACACAGAGGGTAGGATATTCAAATGGTTGCAGCATGGCACAACAGAGTTGCACCACGTGGAACCCACTGATCACCCGAGGCGATATTTAATGGGGAATATGCGCAGCACAAACCTGACGTCGAAGTGCATCAGCAATATATGCAGCACAGGTAAGGGGAGCAGGCCCACATATCCTGCACATCCCGATATTCAGCCCGGATGTGCTGAGAATATGCAGGCACAACCCACATGCACCGCACACAGTTAAGCCAGAAAATAAAGGAACAATAGCTGGCCACCCACAGGTGAGCTGCCATAATGCAGGGCGCAACATGGCAGCTGCCAGCTGTGGGTGGACACCTGAGCTCTGGCGGCACTGTCCAGTGGCGTAGCACCCCCCCATTCCCGATCGCAGGCTGTTTTGAATAATAGAATCCCTGGTGGTCCAGTGGACCTAACTCCCTGCCCGATCGTGGGCTGTATGACTAAATAAACACCCTGGTGGTCCAGTGGACCTATCTCCCTGCCGACTGCAGGCATGATGCGTTGATACCCTGGTCATCTAGCGGTACCCGTACCCCCCAACCTGCCCACTCATACCCGCCACCCCACTCCTCGGTCAGTGGCGGGCGGCAGCATCTCACCACGGCCGCCCAGCCATCCGCTGACTGGCGGTGTACGGTAATGGCTGCACACCATTGAATCCTGGCGTACCCAGGCCAATGGGCATACAGGCTCGTGCTATGCGACACGGTCCAACGTGAATGAATCCATTTCATAGGGACACAATATCTGATACAGTCTGCATGCCCGTGTGCGCTGTGAATATCAGAGCATACAACCGTACTGTATGCTGTCGAGTGGCCCTAGTGACAGGTAACTATCAGGTCAGTGCACCTCACCGCCACTGACCCGGGGGAGCAGGGTGGGCGGATATGAGTGGGCAGGTTGGGAGGGGGGTACAGGTACCACTGGACCACCAGGGATAATGAACGTACTGCATGCCTGCAATTGGACAGGGAGATATGTCCACTGGACCACCAGGGTGTTTATTTAGTCATACAGCCTGCGATCAGGCAGGGAGATGGGTCCCTGGGACCACCAGAGAGTTTATTAAATCAGACAGCCCGTGATCGGGCGAGGAGATAGGTCCACTGGACCACCAGGGAGTCTATTACATATTACGACCCATGATCGGGCATTGGAGCACGTTGCTGGTGAGGGGCAGGGGGCGTTGGTCCTCGACGCTGCTGCCTGGCGGGTGCCAGGCACAAGTCGCCAAGGATCAGTGCAGACAGCATGTAAATGGAGCCATATGACATGCAAATGGCCCCATTTGCACCTTTGTATGCATTATGGCCCTATTTGCATGTCCACCGCTGAATATCGAGGTTGTTGTGCCTAGCGCAACAGTAGTTGAGCTAGCGCATCCCCCTGCTCCTCTCTGGCCACTTGCGCTGGTGCAGTGCCACTGCGACATGTGCTATACGGATGGCCATGGAGCGATATTCAACAGTGCTGAGCCATGGCACAGCACCGTTGAATATCACCCTGTCAACATCCTGGCACATCCCAGTTGCGCTGCGCCCAGGCTTGCGCCACAGCCTGGCGCAGTCTGAATATCCCACCCAATGTTTCTTCATGAATGTGTTCTTTTTGGAGATTTTGTCACCAAATTTTAAACAATTTAGTGAAATAGAAATCAAATCCTAATGTGTTCCATGAATTTTCCACCTGTTCCACTTTCCTGAAATTTTCTGACTGAATTTTGGAACGATACCCTGGCCCTGAACTGCAGAATACAACAGTAGAATTCAGTTATGCAGTTTGTCACATTAATCTGCAATGCATGCATTCATTCTGCATTTCTGCAGATAAATTGAGTGATAATGCAGAAATATATTTTGCAGTTCATTATATAAATCTGCAGTACATACAAAAATCATGCCATTCTGAACTGGAATTTCTCAAAAGTTTCCAAAATGATTTCTAAACTTTCATGGAAGTAAAATTCTAACTTTTGTGGAAATTCCTCTGGTGAAAGTTTTTTTTTCGTACAGCTCTACTTTGAAGGCAAAATTATGGAGTGTTTTTTCAGCTCTTATTGGGCAGTAGGACAGTGGAAGGTGGTGTCATTAAATTGCAAGGAGACAGGCAACCAAGATGGTGGATCTTCAGGCACGGATGGCTGAGAGAGAGGTGGAAACAGCAGCCATCACGGAGACATAGGCCACCCATAACCATGCCTGGGACCTTGTGATCCCTGGATATAGAATTTACAGGAAGGACAGAGAGACAGAGAGAGGGGTAAGAATAGCTTTATTTGTGAGAGGAGAGATCACATGTGCCAGGGAAGAGGAGGCTGAGGATAAGCCTGAAGTCTTCAGACCACCTTCACAGGACAGGGAGGTGGACAGAGCATTGGGGGAGCAAATTAGTATGATGCTAGTAGAGGAAACATAGTTATAACAGGTGATTTCAACCTACCTGGAGTGGACTGAAGAACCCCAGCTACCTCCTGCTCCAGGGAACAATTCCTTCTGGTGGCTTTCCAGGACAGTTTTCTGGTACAGGCAGTCAAGGAGCCTACCAGGGATAAGCCATAATGGACCTAGTATTGGTCAATGGTGAGTATATCCAGGAAATAAAGGTGGAAGACCCTCTTACTTATTATTTATTTATTTATTTATTTATTGAATTTTGATGACCGGGTAGGCCCACTGGGCCCCGAAGGTCCCTTTTTCAGGGGCGACCCGGGAATAACAGTACAGACATTATGAACTTTGTGCAGTTACATAATACAGGAAGTTATGGGCATACAGTATTCAGCTGTTTACATAGATACATAGATACATAGATACATAGACAGTGTCAGCAGATAAGGGCCTATGGCCCACCCAGTCTGCCCATTTGAGCTTGTAAGTTCAGTTTGTTTTCCTAGAAGTCTGTTGCCCTTACCCCTGACCTCCAGAATTCTTTATGTCTATCCCATGCATTCTTAAATCCCGTGATTGTTTCAGCCCCCACCACTTCCTCTGGCAGGGTGTTCCACTTGTCCACCACCTTCTGTGAAGAAATTCTTTCTCATGTTTCCTCTGAATCGTCCTCCCTCCAACTTCATCCCATGCCTCTAGTCCTGGAACATCTTTTCGCTTAAAATAGTGTTTTCCTGCACCCTGTTCCTCCCTGTAAGATACTTGTATATCTCTATCATATCCCTCTCTCCTCCTCTCCTCCAGGGAGTACATGTTCAGTTCCTTCAACCTGTCTTCATAGGACTTGTGTTGCAATCCATGCACCATCTTTGTTGCCCTCCTCTGAACCTTCTCTACCCTGTCTATGTCCTTACGAGGTATGGTCTCCAGAACTGTACACTGTACCCAGGTGGGGCCTCACTAGTGTCTTGTATAGTGGAATTATGACCTCCTTTCCTGCTGGTGATGCCCCTGCCTATACATCCCAGCATCCTATTTGCTTTACCTGCTGCCTTGTCACACTGTTTCCCTACCTTGAGGTCATCAGAGATGATAACCCCAAGATCCCTTTCCTGCTTGGTGCATGCTATATCCTCACCCCCCAACTGATATATTGTGCCAGAGTTTTTGTGCCCCATATGCATTATCTTGCACTTCTTTGCATTGAATTTCAACTGCCAAACCCCTGACCATTCTTCAAGTTTCTGCAGGTCACTTCTCATTCTGTCTACACCCTCTGGTGTGTCTACTCTGTTACAGAGCTTTGTGTCATCAGCGAACAGTGAAATTCTGCCTTCTAGGTCCTGCGAAATGTCACCGATGAAGATGTTGAATAGGACCGGTCCCAGCACTGATCCCTGTGGTACCCCACTGGTCACTCTTCCCTCTGTGGAGTGACAGCCATTTACCACCACCCTCTGTGTCCTGCCACCCAGCCAGTTACCTACCCACCACACTACTGTCCTGCCCACACCCATATTCCCCAGTTTGTGTAATAGTCTTCTATGGCACAGTGTCAAAGGCCTTGCTGAAGTCCAGATAGGCCATGTCCACTGCACCCCTGATCCACCTCCTAGTCACCCAGTCAAAAAATTCAACGAGGTTGGTCTGACATGACCTCCCCTGGTGAAACCATGCTGCCTTGGGTCCTGTAGTCCATTGACAACCAGATGTTCCACCAATCTCTCCTTCAGTAGTGCTTCCATGATCTTCCCCACTACCGAGGTGAGGCTGACTGCTCTGTAGTTCCCTGCTTCCTCTTTGTTCCCACTTTGTATAAGGGACTACATCTGCTGTCCTCCAGTCTTTGGGTACCTCCCTGTTTCAGTGATCAGCTAAACAGGATAGCCAGAGTTCAGCCACCACCTCTCTTAGTTCTTTAAGGACCTGAAGGTGCTCCCATCTGGCCCATTGCTTTATCAACTCTTATTACTTCCAGTTCCTTCAGGACCCTTTCTGTAAAGGGACTTGTGTCCATTTCTGCACCATTCTCACCCCTTGTACTCCCTTCAGACCCATTACCCTCCTCTTCCTCAGTAAAGACTGAGCAGAAATACCTGTTCAATATGTCAGCTTTACTGTTGTCATCCTTCATGCGCCCCATCCTCCCTTCAGTCTCACTATCCCTCCTTTGTCTTTCTTTTTTCACTTATGTACCTGTAAAAGGTTTTGTCCCCTCTACCCACTGATTTTGCAATGTGTTCTTCTGTCTGAGCTTTGGCTTCCCTTACTGACCCCCTGTCTCCATTTGCTTCTCCTGGTACTTCTCCCTATCCCCTTCTGCCTGTGTCTTTTTGTATTGCCTGAATGCAATCTTTTTGGCTTTCACTTTCTTTGCTACCTCTTTGGAAAACCATAATGGTCTCCTCTTCCTTTTCCTCTTGCTAACCTGCTTAATGCATAATTCTGTTGTTCTTGTAATCCCCATTTTAAATACTGCCCACTGTTCCTCAACCCTTGATTCCTGTCCCATTCACCTTAATGCCTCTTTCAAGTATCTCCCATTTCCCAAAGTCTGCCCCCTAAAATCCAGGATCGTGTTTTGTGTGGTTTGCTTCTGCTCTTTCTGTGATTTCAAACCACAATGACTGGTGGTCACTGTTTCCCAGGTGCTTCCCACTGTTACCCCCATCACGCTGTCCCTGTTTGTGAGCACAAGGTCCAGTATTGCCTTCTGCTGAGTTGGTTCCATGACCAGTTGCTTGAGGAAGGCACCCTGAAGGAGTCCAGGATAAATCTATTCTAGTTGATGCTGCTGCTGGGATGCTCCAGTCCACGTCTGGAATATTGAAGTCTCCAACCAGTACTACCTCACCCTTGTCTGCCATCCTTTGGATGGCTAGCATCAACTCCCCATCTGTTTCTTCCTCCTGGGCTGGTGGTCTATAGACCACACCTGTGCGGATGGCTGTCCCCATTTTCCTTTCCAGCTTAACCCACAGTATCTCTCCCATTTTGTTCCTCCTGGATCTCTGTGGCCCTTATGTCATTTTTCACATACAGTGCCATCCTCCTCCTTCCTGCCTGCTCTGTCTCTTCTGAATATGTTGTAGCTAGGTATGGCCATCTCCCAGTCGTGGTTATCATTACACCAGGTTTCATGATGCCACAATGTCCAGGTCTGACTGCACCATGACAGCCTCCAGATCTTCCATCCTGTTGCTAAGGCTCCTGGCATTTGCACACATGGCTTTCCATGATTTGACCTCCTAGACTGTTTCACTGTTCTACCCAGCCCCTTCCTTGGCTGTCATTTATCCCTGGTTCTCCTTGCTGTCTGCCCTTCTGCTGCATTTTGCCCTTTTCTGCTTATCCACCTCTTGGGCACTAATCTCCATCTTTTGCACACTGCTTTGCAGAGATAGCCACTCCTCTGGTTCACTGGTTTCACTGCTAGCTGTGGGGAGTGAGCAAGTAGGTACCCTCCTTGCTGGCCTGCCACCCCCCTTTGCTAGTTTAAATGCTTGTCAATGTAGCATTTAAACTTATCATTGAGTGCTTGGATTCCCCTCCAGGATGGATGCAGGCCATCAGGCTTGAACAAACCTCCATCCCCTCCAGGTGGGTCCCAGTCACCAATGAATCCAAACCCTTCCTCACAGCACCAGTTCTTCAACCATGAGTTAAAGTTCCTGGTGCATGCACTCCTATGCTCTCCCTTGCCTCTTACAGGTAGTACTTCTGAGAAAGTGACAGAAGTAGCTACTTGCTTGAGACCCCTCCCCAGTTCCCTAAACTCTTCCTGAACTTCCTTTGGCTCCCCATTTGCCAGGTCATTAGTACCTAGGTGGATAATGACATCCAGCTCACCCTCCCATCTTGCTTTCCCAGTGATCCCCAGGATCTTCCTTCCATCCCTCCATGCCGTGGCACCTGGTAGGCACCTCACCTCCCTGTCCTCCCCCTCCTGTGTTCCTAGCTGGATTCCTCTTATGATGGAGTCCCCCTCCAGGATTTGCTTCCTCCTCCTCTGGGGTCCACTGCTTTCCCCGCTGAGGTCACCTCCTTGGCTAACCTCCACATCCATTCCTTCCACTTCTCTGGGTACCTCTATTTGGTTGTCCTCATTTGCCAGTGTGGCATATGAGTTCTTGAGTGGAATAGGATCTGGGATGTGCCTCTGCCTGACCGCTCTAACCCTCCCTGAGCCCACTGTCATCCAAGTGCTCCTCGTTCTCGGCATCCTTTGAGGCAGTTGCATTGGACTGGGTGGTCCCTGGATAGGGGTGATGGTACTCCTGACCCAGTTTACTTCCGCTCTGAGTCTGGCTACCTCCTCCCGCAGTCCAGAGAGATGCATGCAGATAGGGCAGCACCTCAGTGTCCAGAAGGTCTGCCTGAATATGGCTGCCCCACAGCCACTGCATTGCACCACTCCCCACATTATACTGCAATTCCACTACTTGTCTGCTACTGAAGCTCTCCTAGTTCCCTTTTTATTAATTTACTGTCCTAAAAATCCTGCCACTGATCCTCAGATTTTTTTTTAAAGAAAAAGAAACCAATAAATAAATAAATGAATCAAAACACTTGTCGTGGCTGAGGGTGGGCTTCTTCCCTTATGCTCCTCCTACTTCACACCCTTACTATACCCTGTGTTTAGCTCCTGTCAATCAGATTTAACAGGGCATACAATTAAGAGTTGGGGAAGGGAGGGAGGGGGTGAAAATTGCAACAATTAAAGACAGCACAGAATTACACCACCACTATGTTTTAAATTTTCAACAGCCCAAAAACAATTATAAGTAAAGACAACAAAGAAAGTATAGTGTCACTAAAAGCCCACAATCTAAGTTTAAAAGAAAAATAGCAATTACCAGTTACTCTAAAGCACTGAATTGAATATGTTTCCTTCCTTCCCTTCTGGCTTCTTCTGAGAAAATAAACTCTACTTGCTACTTCAACTCTGACTAAGCCCCACCTCCAGTTATCACGTAGCTGAGGTCAGAGGCCAGACAATTAACACCCTTCACCCAACTACAGGGCAGTCAGACAAGCCAAGATAAAATTTGCAGCAATTAAAGACAGCACAGAATTACACTACCACTATGTTTTAAATTTTCAACAGCCCAAAAACAATTATAAGTAAAGACAACAAAGAAAGTATAGTGTCACTAAAAGCCCACAATCTAAGTTTAAAAGAAAAATAGAAATTACCAGTTACTCTAAAGCACTGAATTGAATATGTTTCCTTCCTTCCCCTTCTGGCTTCTTACACATAGCAGTAGTTATTAGGGTGTTATATGTCATATTGGTAAGTTGTAGTTCATGGCATTCGAACATTTTTCCTGCATGTAAGTGAGACAGCATTATGGATTCCTTGGGTGAACATACTTTGCGAGCTTTAGGATGGTTCATTGAGGAGAAAAATTAGTGCTACCTTGATTGGGGGGGTTGACTTTTTAGCTCATAGTGGTAGTTTAGGTAGTGTCAGGTGTAGTGGCACTGGCATACACTTTTTGATAGGAGATGGGTTTTGAGTCTGGTGTGGAAGCACGGCACTGAAGGGTTTCATGCACCTCCAACGGAGGTGGTTCCATAAGGAGGGGCAGCATACTAGAAGGATTTCTGGCCTGCCTTAGTCCTAGCCCTTGGGAACCTCTAGCAACGCTATTCAAGACCTAAGGTCATGCAGGTTTCTCTTTACTGTGAGGAGTCCCCGAGGCTAGGGGGAGGGAAAGGGCTAATTATCTTTTTCGCCAGGCAGAGCACGGGGTAACTGAGGCATGCTTCAAAGGATGGCCAGTTAAGCTTTACTAGCACCTCACAGTGGGTGGCTCCTTGAGTGGGATAGAGTGGCAAAGCAGGTCACTTTGTTGTAGAGAACCTGTAATTTACCATACTCCCGCTTTGTGATATCCTGGATGATCGGGGCCGCAAATGTCAATGTTGGAAGTAGGACACTCGCTGCTATAGCAGTCCTAGCTTCAAGGGTTAACAGTTACTTAAGCCGATATAGTAATCCGAGTTTGGAATGGATTACTTTAGTGACTTGGTCCACGTGTTGTTTGAACATGAGGCCCTGGTCGAGGGTGAGGCCGAGGTATTTTGTAGAGGGAACAACATCTAGCTTGTTGCCCTCCAGAGATGAGAGCTGGGGAATTTGCAATCTGTCCTGTCCTAAGGCTCTTGGCCCGAACAGCATAACTTTGGTTTTATTGGTGTTAAGGACCATTTTGTTGTTAATGAGCCACCTCTCCATGATGTGAATGTCCTTTTGGGGAGAACTGGATAGGTCATCCAGGTTGTAAGAGGACGTGTAAATAACAGCATCATCTGCATATTGGATTATATTGCTGCTTCCACAGTGTTTGTACAGTTGCTGACTTAACAACGAGAACACAGGGGCCCAAGTATGGACTCCTGGGGGTACCTCCGCTAGGGACAGAGGTTTGAGAGTTTGTCCTGCCACCTGACTCTCTGAGTCCGACCTGTGAGGTAGCTTTCTATCCATCTGAGGGCGTGGCATCTAGGGCTCACGTGGAGGAGTTTTTGAAGAGTAGTCTGTGATCCACCCGTCAAGGCCTTGAGAGGTCTATAAAACCGCCTCTGTGGGATCCAGCATCTAGGTCTTTAAGTATGTCTGAAGAGAATTTGGTTAGGGCAGTGTCTGTCCCATGATTGGCTCTAAAGCCATGTTGTGATGGGAACAACAGCATGTGGGCTTCCAGGTGCTCCTTAAACTGGGCATATACGATTTTCTCCTGTATTTTTGCCAGGGTACAGAGCAGGGAGATTGGCCTGTAGTTTTCAATTGGTTCTGCCGGCCCTCCCTTATGGATCAGGACCACGTGCGCCTGTTTCCACAGGTCAGGGACATATCCCTCAAGTAGGGACCTATTGATCAGCCAGCCTATTGATCCTGCAGGCAGTGACCACTGCATAGTGTGGTTCTACCTAAATCTGGACAAAGGAATAGCCAGGACTAACATCAGGGTAGTGGACTTTAGGAATGCTGACTTTGGAAAGACAGATGAAATCCTAGAGAGACATCATGCCAAAATCAGTCCAGAGATGGAAGGGGAGCAGAAATGGTCCATTATAAAGATGAGTTTTATTGAAACCACTAATATGTGCACCAAGGCCCAGAGCAAGACAGCCAGGATCAAAAAAACAAGCTGGTTCAGGAAAGAGGTGGAAGAAAAGTGAGGGAAAAGAAAACAGTATTTCATACGTACAAACGTTCTCTGAAGAATGCAGACAGGGAGGATTACTCAGTGAAGTCAAGACAGACAAGCAGAGTGGTCAGGGCAGCAAAAGTCAGGAGGGAGCTAAAACTAACTCGGGATAAAAGTAGGGGGAAACCACTTTTTCAAGTACATAAGGGAGAAAAGAAGTATCAAGGATGGAATTGTTAGATTAAAGCGAGGGGGGGTGGGTGGAAAGTAGTGAGGAACAGGAGGAGGCACTGAATGAGTGCTTCAGTTCATTTTTCACTAGGGAGAATGATGGACCTGTGCCATGGAAAGGAATAGGGGTTCAGAAGGGGATAGGGCTGAAACAGATGGAGCAATTCAGGATGACAAGGTTTAAAATGGCATTAGGGCCCTTAGGGTGGGCAAAGCTCCGGGACCAGATGGTGTGCACACAAGAGTTCTGAGGGAGTTGACAGAAGTCCTGGCTAGCCCCCTAGTGGACCTGTTAACACATCACTAGAGTCAGGGTGCATGCCTTGGGACTGGAGAATGGCACATGTGGTGCCTCTGCACAAGAGTGGACCCAGGGAAGAATCAAGTAACTACATATCAATCAGCCTTACCTCCACTGCAGACACATTAATGGAGACCATACTAAAGGAGAGACTAGTGCACTTTCTGGAGGTTAATGGTCTCCAGGATAAAAGGCAACATGGGTTTGTTTTAGGGAGATCCTGCCAGACTAATGTGAGACTCTTCTGATTGGGTCACAAGGCCTATGGACAGGGGTCAGGCAGTTGATGTACTGTATCTGGACTTCAACAAGACCTTTAACTCTGTGCCACATAGAAGACTGCTCAGTGAGTTGCAGGACCTGGGATATGAGATGAAGCTGGCAGGGTGGGTGAAGGGCTGGCTTCAAGATAGAAACCAGAGGATGGTAGTGGGGGGATCAATGGTAGTAGAGAGGGAAGATGGTAGTTGGGGGGGGCTGTCAAAGCCTAGGCCTGTAATCAGTGCCATAGGGCTCAGTGCTTGACCCAGTGTTATTTAATATCTTTATTAGTGACATAGCAAATGGGATCAAAGGTAAAATCAGCCTATTTGCAAATTACATCAAGCTATGTGGGAGAGTGGACACAGAGGAGGGGAGACTGGAGCAAAGGGAAGACTTGGTTAGGCTGGAAAAGTGGTTGGGTATCTGTCAGCTGGAGTTCAATGCCAAGATGTGCAAGGTCATGCACCTTGGAGCTAATAACCCAGGGACCAGTTACTGGCTGGGAGGGGTACAGGTGTCCAGTTCTGAGGAGAAAAAGGACCTAGGGGTAATCTTCATGTAACCCCTAGGTGGCGCTATCCCAAGGGCTACTACTTCTGCCTACATGGCTAGTTGCAGGTTAAGGGGCCTGGGTACTGAAACAGGTGCCTCCACCCGGAGGTCAGAGTTGTTAGTGGTCAAGCTAACCTGGGCACAACCCTCTGGGACACTGTAGCCCCCCCTCTTTCCCTTCTAGTGGCCTGAAAAGTATACAATAATCACTTTCAAAATGACCCTTATTCACCATGCAATTACCCACACTGTTTGCATATACTACCAGGGCTGGTTCCTCGAGCTCGACCCTGGAGACCCCCTGTAAAACAAGGTTATGCACAGCAAATAGCAACAATACAGTACTTTGAGCACAAACTGGAACCACAGTCAGGTTAAATGCAAAAAAAGTTAGATCTGATTTATTCAGGGGACTTGAACAAGGGAGGGGTGTAATCAGGTTGATTTGCTTAAAGGCTATATCAATCAGACAGTTATGCATGCACTTCAGAGTTCCTACACAGTCACACACTCTGAGTACCCAGGTAGGAAAAGGTGGGCTAGCCAGGAACATTGCCCAGGTAGGCTGGTGTCACAGCTGGTTGGGGCCCTGTGATGGAAGAAAGCAACAAGTACAACACACACTATTTGTAATCCAGAGCTGGAGGGCTCAGTTCATGACAGAAAATACAACAAAGCAATCAGATGACAACACTTTAGATTTTGCTGTTGTTGCAGGGAGCTACCCTGATGTTTACTCATGATACCCAATACAGGACTCAGGCAGGATGAAATCGGGACAGCAGGTTGTTGAACTGGAGTGCCAGGAGAAGCAGGGCCCACACGAATCACCAAGGCGTCATTCCTGTTCAAAGCATTGAGCAGGAGGCTGATCCCCAGGCAGGTCTCTCATCAATGGCTTTCTCTGTGTGGCAGGTAGTCTTGCTGGGCCAGTGTGGCAAGGCTCAAGCCAAATGGAGATGCAAACAGATTCAGTCTGTGGAAGCTGGATGCAGCCTCCAGCAAGCAGAACACAGTTCAGCACACAGTGGGGAACCAAATCATGACCCACTAACAACACACAGCACATGTACATGTAAGAAATTCTACTGTACCAGGCAGATTGCTATCCGGTCACAATTACAGGGTCTCTGCAAAAACCGGGAGTTCAGAGGTGGCTGGAAATCCTGACAGGCCGATCGCATTCAGCAAATCTTAAGTCTTCTTCAGGTTAAAGCCTGGTCACAGTCCAGTGGCTTAAATTGTCCCTACATCTTGGATTCAGTCCGAATCAACTCTATTTTCCCTTCCAGGGACAGCAAGCAAAAAAGCAGGCCAAAACTCAGCCCTTTCACAGTTCTCCCTGGTGAATCCACACAGGATTGCTGCTCGACTATCTCAAGCTGTTACTCCTTTCACTTCCCAACTCAAACTGAAAGTAGCTGAAAACAGCCTGGGAATTTTCCCAGGATCCAAAAAGTTCAGTTAGCTGATTCTTCTGTCAGTCACAACAAGGGCTCCCCCTCCAGGTTCGTTTGGCACCAAAATGTAAAAACTACAATTCCTACAGAATTTTGCCCCCACAAGACCCCTGGGGACAGGCTCTATTTTAAATTCCCCTAAGGTACTGATTGGCCCATTTCAGCAGTCCAGGACCAAGGTGGTGGAAGCAAACAGAACTGTCCATGCTGCAGAGAAGGCAGGTTAGACAAACTACAGCATCTTTACCATTTTAACACATAATCAGCAAACAAGTACATATTTTAACAGAGCTCCCTCTGCACAAATAGCAATGGCAGAATGGAGCAATTATCTGGCAGTCTTGGCAGGACTCAAGCATAGAAACACTCAGCCCCCTCCTCCCAGATTAATTATAACTGCAATCTAGGCAGCTCTTAAAGAGACAGTACACAGAGTCTATACAGGTACTCTCTGGCAATAACATTTAAACTGCTAAAACGCAGAACACCTGCCTGGCAGTAAGCATTTAGGCAAGCACAAGGAAGACTTTTTGGGAACCCCAATTTATAGGGGGGTTACATTCACAAGGGACCTGAAGCACTCAGCGCATTGCCATAAAACAGCAGCCAAAGCCACCAGGATGCTGGGATACATCATCAGAGGAATCACCTTCAGGAAAGAGGGGAGGTCATTCTGCCATTGTAAAGGTCCTTGGTGAGACTGCACTTGGAGTGCTGTGTGCAGTTCTGGTGCCTATACCTGAAAAAGGATATCAATTTACTAGAGGGGATGTAGTGGATGGCAACCAAGATTATCCAGGTACACAGGACAAACCCTGTTAGGAGTGGCTGCAGGAGCTCAACATGTATTAACTGGAGAAGAGAAAAGAGAGGGGGAGGGGACATGATCAAAACCTTCAAATACCTTATAGGTATAAACAAGGTTAGTATGGAAAGCATCTTCAGTCTCAGGAGGAATGGATCCACTAGGGGGCACAGTCTTAAATTAAGGAGAGAAAGATTAAAAAGGGAAATGAGAAGGCACTTTTTCACAGAAAGGGTAGTGTCCAAGTGGAGCGAATTGACAGAGAGGTGGTATCATCGAAAACAGTGGACAGCTTTAAAGGGGTTGGGGCAAAGTGAAAGGGAGAGTCATAGTGGGTGGGAAGATGGATGGGGAATGACAGTGGGAAGAGCAAGACTCTATGTAGAAAGGGGAGGGAGGGAGGGAGGCAGCCCCAGTAAATTCATCTGAGAGCTGCACACTTGAGCAGACTAGACAGACTGAAATGCCTTGTTTCTGCTTGCATTTTCATATGTTCATAGTAGGCTCAACCCTATTAAAAGACATTATACATACCTACCATTAGATAGAGTGGGTTTTGACATGATATACCCGTTCATTTTTTTCCATACAGTTTTTGTGTTTACCTCAGTAAGTTCTGGTTTACAGGACGGAACTCAACTTTGGCAGGATTAGTTTCCACACAGTCTAGAATAGATATTTTCAGCCTTGGCAGAATACTCAACCAAGGAATATTCAAACTATGCAAGGTACTCTTTATGTCATACCAGCTTTGTGGAAAATAAAAGCATGGTGTTAAACCAAACAATAGGTACTTTTTTTCCAGGAAACAGCTGTATCAATGGGTATTGTGTTCTGTTTTTCCTTAAACTCCAGTATTTCTGTTCCACAATATTGGTAACACTCATTTGGTTCATGTACAATTCACAGATAAGAGAGCTCCAAAACAAAACATAGAGTATCCTCTGGTTGACCTCTTAAAGGAAATTTTGTGTGAGCACTCCAAACATAAAAACATAGACGGCAGAATTTTTTTTTTCACATTTAATAAACTTTAATAGAACAAAAAGAGTAACAATATATATTGAGATCATCAAATTCTGGGGGTATGTATACAGTCAAGAAAGCCAAATAAATTCCAGGAACATGTCAAGAATAGGATAAAAGCCCCACACCCCTGATCACCCTCAACCCCAGCCCTCTCCTCCCCCCATCCCCACAGAAGCCACCCAACCCACCACCAAAGAAGCAAGGTTTGTATATCAGGGAAAAAAGAAAAGCACTGATCTGAGTCATCCAGTCCTATATAAGCCAGTTTATAGGGAACTGCTACTAGAAAATATAAAGTAGTCCTTATACTGTTAAAACATAAAGTGGTTCCCAGATACTTTTATACTTATTGGTTCTAGCCGTCAAGCCAGCTATAAGGCATTGCATAGATGATAGAATGTGTCCGAGGCCAGAATGCCTTCTTCATTTGGAAATCATGGAGCATTTTTTATTGGACTGGTCATTTGCGACTTACTTCAGGTCCTTCCTAACTGACAGGTGGAAATTTCTTTGGATAAGGAATATGACTTGCAATACGTTGGTGTTAGGGGATTTCCCATTACACAGAAACATAGCTTTTGTCATCAGAAAAGGACCTTTAGACCCATCCAGCCTGCCCTTTATCTCTGCCTGTTCTGTCACCACTGACCCTAGCTGGTCATAGGTGTCACTCCCTCCCCCATTCCTCTCCCTCTGCCTATCCCACACATGCCTGAAGATCCCGCAGTCTTTGCTTCCCACTTCTGTACCTCATCTGGCAGGCTATTCCAGCCATCCACCACCTTTTCCATGAAGAAAGTATTTCTGCACATCTCTCCTAAACCTCCCCCTCTTCATTGCATACTCCTTGTTCAAGTACTTTCCTGTCTCTGAAATAGACCCTGTAGTTCGAGAGATGTCATAAAAGAAGAATGACAGTACATGCCAGTCTGAAATTTTACCTGTGGCAGGCAAGGTGTCAACTTGTGTTGCAATAGTTTCAGTCATCGCATTTATCGATCGCAAAAATGTCTGAAGCTGCCCAGATGTAAACCCCCTTTGGGTTAGAGCATTAGATTAGTGTACTGGGTTTTACACTGGTTTTAATCTAGAGGTCCATGCCTGTGACCCTCTAAAGGCTTAATTCTTTAGAACCTCAGTGAGCTGAGCAGCTAGTTATGCTGACTTCCTGGGGGATAGGCAGCTGCTTGTAGCTAAGAGGTTGCAAAAAGTTGCTTTCAGTTTTTGCAGAGCTGAGCATGGGATTAACAGACAAGCACTGCCTGACTCCTGCATTCTAAACCATTTTCTCTGAGGAGGGCCTGAGATATCCTGCAGCTGAAGTGGTGGAGGACTGTGTTACGAGACTATCGAAGTCATCTGGAGGAGAAGCCCGATGTGCCTTGCAAGTAGTCACTATAGAACTTGAACCAGAACCTAGCCTGGGTGATTGAGTGAGCCCCGAAGGAGACCGCTAAGGACCTCAGCTGTCAGAATTGAGCCTGAGTCCAAGGCTTGATGTAGCTCAGAGAGTAGAGAGAGAAAGGGAGTATGAACTTCATGTCCACAGAGGGGGGAAGTGTGCAGCCAGATGCCCCCTGATTTGAATGGAGCAAGGATCAGAGGGGACCCCAGGCCTGAAGGTAATATGTAAGGCTGGGAGTTCAAGAACTGATCACGGGGGAAAAAAGCATGTGAGGCATTGAAGGGGTTATGCTGCCCATAGTTCAATGGGGCAGTCATCCAAGAGTGTGCCAAGGGAGGAAGATACAGTTGGGAGGATCAGTGGTCCTGAGGTGTAGGTCAGTTAGCCCATGGACGCATAAGAATAGAAGCTTGCCTGAAATGTGACTTGTATGCTGCCTAGTTAATCAGAGTCCTAAGTGCCATGTCCCAAAAATAGGGACACTGTTTTAGGACTATGGGCTTTGCTTGGACTTTGATCTGAAGGGTCCCTCGGCCCATTGGACATTTCCCCAATGGGATACAGTTTGTCAAGGTGTTGCTCCATGGAGAAATCAAGTTTCATTAAAGGGTCCAGATTGTTTATAATTGCTGTTTGGACTTTATTTCAATGTCTTCCTGATTTAAAAAGTGTTGCTAATCAAGTTTACCTTCTAGCCCAGCACTCCATGGATGGAGTCTGCACCCCATGCCCGATGAATCGAAAACATAAGTTATCTTTTGCAGTTTCTGGTTATGGTTGCCCCCTCCCCATGGATAGTTACCATCAAAATACCCCTAAACACCGCGGAGTGGGTGGGCTACAAGTAGGGGCTCACCTGGGATGTTTTGGGGGTGCCTTTCTACACTGAGATGACCCCACAATGTGGCTGGGTGAAGTTATGGACTGACATGGACCATTTGCTGTAAAGATTTTGAATACAAAATGGCAATGGGGAACTGGGAAATTTGTGCCGACTGAAGGAATTACTTGCCTTGTTGGAGTGGCAGAACAGGACCTGTGGCAAGAACATGCAAGGCATATGCAAGTATAAGGAAATCTGCTGCATACTGCACTAGGGATTGGACACCAGTGTAAAAAGAGGGTATGCCAGAAAACTGCTCGCGTTCTGCTGGTCTGATCAGAAGAGCCTTGTGGTCATCGGAGAGAAAGCATCTGTGCCAGAACAAAATGTATTACTTTTGCTTTTTGTGAAAATAAAGTGTTCCTTCCCCCACTGTACCTATGCCCAGTTGGATGTCCCATGGACAACTCACCTGAACTTGCAATGGACTGCACCTCTGTAAGTAATTTTGCCATTTTTGCTGATCAGAAGTGAGGAGGCCTTGGTGAAAAGATAGGCACAATCGATTCTGATGCACCAAGACTGTCTAGAGCATAGGTTTGGGGAAGGGGAAGACAAAGCAAGTGAACTGGGACTGGAGAATGTGACAATCTTTGTCAATGTTGTTGATCTGTACTCTGTATCACAAGGGTACAATTACTGGAACTGATAAAAGTTCCCTTTTCACAATGCATGACTTTTGAAAAAAAAATATACAACAATGTTTGAATTATTAAAATATTTAGATTGAATTGCTGAACTGTTTGAATTATTATTAAAATAATCCCTAACTCCGTTCGGCCTTTTATGCTTTCAGTGTATCAGTTTCCATCATTGGGGAACAGGTGTTCTATTGTGGGGAGATGTATATTGCAAACGAAGTTTGGATAATGGGCAGCAGTGAAATCAGCAGGGTTTAGGCAGGCTTAACTAGCTGGTTAGTATGGCAGGGATAGTAGATATTAGAGCTAGGACACCGCTCTCTGAGGACTTAGGCAATCTGCACTGAGGGTCCAGGAGGGGTTGGGACCAGGGGGTGCTTGAGCGTATCTGGAGAGTTGCGCTGTAGGGGTCCCTTTTCTTTTCTTTTGTATAGAGATAGTCCACCTTCATGGTGAGGCAGCCTGAACATCTATAGGCCTGGGTAGGAGGGGAGATGCACTTACCCTTCTCGCTGTAGGACCTGGAGGGGTGGCTGGTAGGTGCTCTGGAGTGTTCACCAAGGGCATCAAGTTTTAAAAAGGGAGTGAGATGTAACCCCCTTTTGGTTAGCGCATTAGACTGGTGTACTGGATTTTATACTGGTTTTAATCTAGGGGATCCATGCCTGTGACCCTCTAAAGGCTTAATTCTTTAAGAGCCTCATTGAGCTGAGCAGCCATTTATGCTGGCTTGCTGGAGAGATGGGCAGCTATTGTAGCTAAAAGGTTGCTAGAAGTTGCTTTCAGTTTTTGCAGAGTTGAGCAGGGGACTAATAGGCAAGCACTCCAGCATTCTAAACCATTCTTCTCTGTAGAGGGCCTGGGATATCCCGCAGCTGAAGTGGAGAAGGCCTGAGTTATGAGACCCCCATGTGGGGGAATATCAAAGCCATCTGGAGGAGAAGCCCAATGTGCCTTGCAAGTAGCCACTATAGGATTTGAACCATCATCTAGCCTGGGTGATCGAGCAAGCCTCGAGGGAGGAGGGACATGGAGGCAAGGCCAGAGGCAGAGCCAAGGAAAGGAGATTGCTATGAACCTCAGCTGTGAGAATTGAGCCCGGGTCCAAGGCCCAATTTAGCCCAGAGGGTAGAGAGAGAAAGGGAGTATGGACTTCACATCTGCAGAGGGAGGAGATGTGCAGCCAGATGACTCAGTGAATTTGAATGGAGCAAGGATCAGCGGAGACCCCAGGCCTGAAGGGAATACATAAGGCTGGGGGATTGAGACCAGTCATGGGAAAATAGCATCTGAGGCATTGAAGGGGACATGCCACCTGTAGTTCAGTGGGGCAGTCACCTAAGAGTGTGCCAAAGGGAGGAAAATGCCGTTGGGAGGATCGGTGGCCCCAAGGTAGAGGTCGGTGGACCCATGGGAGTATAAGGATGGAAGCCTGCCTGAAATGTGAAATGTATGCTGTGTAGTTTATCAGTGTCATCAGTTCCATGCACCACAATATGGACATACTGCTTCCAGGACTATGGACTTTGCTTGGACTTTAATCTAAAGGGCCCCTCGGCCCACTGGACATTTCTCCAGTGGGATACTGTTTGTCAAGTGTTTTCTCCAAGGAGAAATCAAGTTTCATCAAAGGATCCAGGTTATTTATTTATTTATTTGGAAAATGTTTCACCAGGAAAGACTACATGAGCTGTAAAGAGCTTGTTTCTGGAAGCGTCCTGGGTGGGAGGTGGGGGGTACAAGAATTGGGAGAACAGGCAAACACATAGGAATAACAGAGCAATACAAGTACAATTACTAAAATAAAACAGTGTAGGACAATTACAGAGCAGAAATAACCCAGACCAACCTGCCAGGGTAAACAAAACCATGTTTAGATATAATGCACATTGCAACAACTCAAGAGCAGGTGATCCAGTAGGATAAAGGTTAGAGGGTGGATAACACATTTGAAGTGCTAGAAGTAGTAGGCTGAGCACACGATTTGAAGTGCTACTGTATACCCAAGGGAGGACAGTTGTAAGATAAGTGGGGAAGTAGATGGGCGAGGGGTAGAAGGTGGGGGATGGAAGAGGGAGAGAGAGGGACAGCCAAGATCTAACCCCTTCTGGATGCTGAGAACCCTGCAAGGGGGACAGGACCAGTCAGAAAGGGAGGGAAGAGAAAGGGAGCGGGGAGGTAGAGAAGAGAGGTGTAGAGGAACAGGAAGGGAGGAGAGGGATAGGGAAGTAGCAAGGTGAGAGAGCAATGGATTTGAAAGTGGGTGGAAGGGAGAAGGGGGGAAGAGAGGTAACCAATCTATACCCCTTCAGGATGCAGAGAACCTTGCAAGAGGGTCAGGATTATAAAGTGAGGGGAAAGGAAGGGGGGTTGAAGAGAGGGATCCAGGATCTATACCCCTTCAGGATGATAGAGAACCCTGCAAGGGGGACAGGACCAGACAGAAAAGGAAGGGAGACAAGGGGAACAGGGAGGAGGAGTGGAATGTGACAGGTGACTGGAGGGGAGGAGAGGAGAGGAGAGGGATAAGGAATAGGGAAGCTGGAGAAAATGGATCTGCTATGAAATCCTGACAGTCAGTCTCCTGAACTCCATAATCCCGAGTTCAGGAGAACAGCTGTTGGAAGACCGACAAGGTCTTACTGCAATGTGAGGAGCAAGTCCCCTGCATCCCTCATAACTAAAATAACCAACTCTAAGGGGGAGTGGACCTCAGAATAGGTTAAAAAAATTATGTGGACAAAAGAGCGCTGCACCAAAATTTTTGTCCTGGAACAGAGCCCAGGTCTGAATGCAATGCTGGCCGAGCTGCTAGTGGCTTAGCCTTCCATGCCACGGGAGCAGCTTGACCAACTTCAGGATTTTCCCCTCTCTTGTTGTGTGTGACTAGAGATAGGGTAGTGGATTGTCACATCCGCTACCTTACCCATGTTGACATCAGCTTCCATCTGTCAGGCAGGTGTGTGTCAGGCTGCTGAACTTGGAATCCTGAATGTTGGGATTCCGAGTTTTGGCAATTAGTAGTGACACTGAGAAAATAGGGGTAAACTAGGAATGGAAAAAGGCAGAGCATCAGTGGAGGAAGAGGGGTAGTGGGGGGAACAGCAGTAGAGTGTCAAAATAGCACAGTTGATTGTGGATGGTAGTAGAGAGAATGGCACAGTAGGTTGTGGTAGGGGTGGGAAGAGGGGTATAATAGGTGGTAGCATGTGAGGAAGTAATCAGAGGAAGGGTTCAGTTAGAAGACAGGAGGTAAGTCATGGATAGAGGAGTAGGGGATAGTGTGCAAGGGACTGGGAGGGTTGTGAAGAGGGTTAGTAACAAGTACAGTTAGGAGAATAGATGTAAAGTAGAGCAAAAGGATAATGCGACAGGGCTGGGAGAGTTGAAGGGGGCTAAGAACAAGTGCAGTTAGGGGAATAGAAATTATGAAGGGCTTAGCAGATTGAAGATGAGGAAAAGGAAAGTCTGATAGGAGGTGACAGTGAGTTCCAAAGCTTTGGAAGCGGTAGAAGAAAGCTTCCTGGCCTGTGGAGGTAGAGCAACAAGGAATAGCTAGAGTGCATAAGTCAGTGAATCTGAGAGGGCAGGAGGAGGGAGGTGGAGCAGAGAGAGAGAGAGAGAGTAAGGAGGATAGGTAAAGGGGGAGAGTCCCAAACCAGAATTTAGAAGTGAACTTGGTGCAATGAGAGAGATGCCTGCACTCAATTTAGAATTGCTGTTTAGACTTTATTTCAGTGTCTTCCTGATTTTAAAGTGTTGATAATCAAGTTTGCCTCCTAGCCTAGCACCCCATGGATGGAGTCTTCTCCCCAGGGCAGAGGAATTAAAAACATAAATTATCTTTTGCAGTTTCTGATTGTGGTCACCCCAACATGGACAGTTACTATCAGCATACCCCCGCCTAGACACCACGGGGGTTGCAGCTACACTGAGAATCATTTGCTTGGCAGGAAAACGCATTGGAACCTTTTGTGTTCCAAGATATATGAAAGTTAATCACTTGGCTTACATGAGTTTGTTTTGAGTATTTTTTACTTTCTTAATTTTCTGTTCAGGATACATCATTTCCTTTTGATTTGGACTTTCTTTTTACACTGAGTTATGGATAAGAGCAAGTCTGCAATTCTTGTGTTTGATGTGTGATTTTCTTTTCCTTTAATTTGTGAAATATTGTTTTTCATGTTTTTATAAGTTGTTTTCCTTTGCTTTTTTACCTTTTTATGATTTCTTCATTTTTTTCTTTTTTGATCATGTATTAATACTTACATATATTTTAAGTTATTTTGTGTTTTCCTTTAATAAAATTCCCCTACTCCTGGAAGGAGGCATTGTAGGCCTGTTTTCCAAGATGGAGGATTCTGAAGCTGCAGAGGAGGGGGAGGAGGGTATACTGCAGTAGGCTGGGGAGTAGTCCTCCCTCCCAGCCATAGCCTGTTTGCAGGACAGCTTGAAAACTCATATGGAGGAGTCTGCAAAAGATAACCAACTTACTGAATTACTGGATATTAGCAGTGACTTACCTGCTACAAATGCCAGTAACATTGCTGCAGCAGCAGAACAGCTTGAAATGGAGATAGCCGAATGCAGATGCTGGTTACTATGCTATCAGAGTACTGCAGGGAGGGTATTTTTCAGAGAAAAAGGTGCTGCAGAACAAGGGGGCATGTTATGAAGCTGGAGGGGGGTAAAATCAAGAGGAATACTTCTTAACAGAAGGGGTGGTGGATACCTGGAACAGCCTTCCAGCGGAGGTGTTGGGAGCAAAAAAGTGGTGTGATTCAAAAGTGCTTGGGACAGGCACAAGGGAATCATAGGGAAAAGGGGGGGGGGAGAGATTGTGTCATAGATAAGTAGGCTCTGTGGCAAAAATGAAGGTTAACAAAAATGGGCAGACAGCCCTTATCTGCCATCACTTTCTCTGTTTCTAGGATGAGGAGCATTATGGAGAGAGGAAAGACAGCCTGCAAAGAACACCAGCAGTCCCTAAGTTCTTCCCATTCTGCGACAGCAGGTACCTCAAAGTGTGGAAGAATTAAGTGCCTTTGATGAGATTTGAACCCAAACCACCTGGAATACTGTCCTGTTGCACTACCAGACGTAATTACCTTAGCTGCACCAGATTGTGCATTAGAGGAAGAGTAAGGTGCTTCTGGGAGTCCTAGGTTTCCAATTGCCTTCATGGCGCAGCTGGTAGCACAATGGAACAATATTCTTGGTGGCCTGGGTTCAAATCCCAGCTAAAGCACTTATTTCTTTCTCACTTCAGTTTGTCTGAGTTCCATATGTGCACACCGCACCATTGTGAATGCAAATGTAATTATCTGTGCAGTACCAAGTTGTGAATTACAGAAAGAGTAAGATGCTTCTGAGAGTCCCAGGTTACCAGTTGCCTTCATGGCACAGCTGTTTGTGAAGTGGAATGGTATTCTGGGTGACCAGGTTTCTAATCCTAATCTAATCTCCACACCACAGCATTTAAAATGACCTAGTCCTCGCTGCATGCACTTACTTTTGCGATTTCTAGTTTTTCCCAGTTGTCTCATGTCCAGGAAACATTTCAAGTTTACCATGTTATGGTAACGTTGTATTATTACTGTAACCGATGTCTTGTTGTCTCTAAGACCCAAAAATGTATATAACTCTACCGGATCTGGTTGTGTTCTTGAACTACTGTTTGAAACCAAATGTTTCTTTTTGGGGAATTTGTATGTACTCCTTCTCCCCCTTCCCTCTGGTTGCACCTGGAAACGAGCCTCGGCTCAGTGTGCCTATCCCGGTCAACAAATGTTTAAATAAAAAAATCCCAGTGAAGACACTTATTTCTTTCTCTCTCCTGTTTGTTTGGGTTCTGTACATGTGCACACTGCACTCTTGTGAACTAAATGTAATCGTGCAGCTCCAATTTGTGCATTAGAAAAATATTAATCTGCTTCTTGGAGTCCCAGGTATCCTGTTGTCTTGCTGGTGCAGCTGGTAGCACTATAGAATGGTATTCTGGATGGCCTAGGTTCAAATCCCAGCTAAGGCACTTTTTTTTCTCTCTGTTCTGTTAGTTTGGGTTCCATAAGCAGTATGTGCACACTGCACCCTTGTGAATAAAAATGTAATTACCTATACAGCACAAGGTTGTGTATTAGAGAAAGAGTAAGGTGCTTCTGGGAGTTCCAGGTTTCCAGTTGTGCCTTTGTGGCACAACTGGTAACGCAATGAAACAGTATTCTGGATGGCCTGGGTTCAAATCCCTGCTAAGGCACTTATTTCTTTCTCTCTTCTGTTTGTTTGCATTCCACATATGTGCTTCTGGGAGTCCCAGGCTTCCAGTTGAATTGGTGATGCAATTGGTAATGATACGATATTCCAGGGGGCCTGGGTCCAAATCCCAGCTAAGGCTCTTGTTTCTTTCTCTCTTCTATTTGTTTGGACCTCACATGGTGGAACTGAGAGCAGCATAGCTGATCCTGCCAGTCTGCTGAGGGTGGTTGATGAAACAGAGCCATTTAGCGTAAAGATGAAAATCAGCAGGAAGTGTCACATATGGCTGCGCCCATCTCGAGAGATGCCCTGGATACCAGATCAAGCCCTGTTGAATGCAGAGTGGATGTCGACTGAACTTGGAAAATGGGTCCCGGATCCAGCCTGGGAGTCAATGTTTGAATCGCAACATGACAGTCAGGGTGATAACATAGTGCTGACTGTTGCTGTCCCAAGAGTAGTCCTGCTAGCTCCGCAGCATGCTGACATTAATGATGTAGAATCAAACAGGATGGCACCTCAAGTAACTTCTATTGTTTTGTCCTTACCAGAGGGAGACCTGGTGTTACCTGAGTGAGAGACGTTGGATGCTGTAGTAAACACAGTGAGCTCCATGGCTGAAACTGTACCAAGTATGGATGCTGCCATACATCACCCTGATGAACCATGCCATCCACCTGCTGCAACTACTGATGCTCTGTTACATGGAGGGGAGGTACTCTAATATGTTACTGGCTGACTCCAACTTTACTGCTGATAATGCTGACGTGCCTGAAACTGGGAAAGGGTGTTGTAAAGAAATGGATGTTGTGCCCTTGCTAGATCAGTTTCATGCCCCCCCCCCCCCACATCTGTAATTCTGGTTCTGAAATTGAGCCAAATACAAACCAGTCTGGTTCTGAGACTGCAGTACAGGGCTCTGAAACAGTGTCTCCTGACAGTTCTGTCCCTTTGGTTAAGTCTGCTGATGCCCTTCCTACTACCTGTACCTCAGCTGTGGGTAGCAGATAAGACATGCAGCCTCCTGCTGCTTTATATAATCCAGCAGACCATGGTTGTGCTGAGGATGCAGACAATTCAACTGTGCAGCATTCGCCTCCTCAATGGGGGGCCATGTTTTTCAGATGTCTTCAAAAATAGAATTGAGCCTGTTCTAAGAAGAAACCCAGTTCATTTGTGTTATGGGGAAGGGGTATATCAGAAAGGCCACATAAGATGCTTGTGGGGCACTCCTTATTGAAACACTTACTCAAACTTTTCATATCCAAGGTTTATGTGCTCACCCATACCTTCGGTGAGGATAATTTTGACATCAGTTTCAAGATGCCACAATGGCCAAAGCATTTTTGGCTATGGTACCAGCAGTTGACATCCACACCACAGTGGATACCATTTATGGTGATTCCCTTATCAAAGCCATTGGTCAAAGTGGTAACGATCATGTTTCACAAAGAGGGAGTGAACACGGAGGATATACAGCATAGGCTTACTCAGAGGTGTAAAATTTGGTGTCCTCCCAAAGCTATAATTGATTCTGAACATTTCTGGACTGATGGGTGGAAATTCTGAGTCAGACTGCATCAAGGGGTTTCAGAGGTGCTTCATCTACCGAATGCTTTCTTCCTGGGCTATGACAGAGGAGTTTGTTTTTACTCTAGCCAGCCTAAGGCCTGCAGCAAGTGTAAAGATCATTCCCACTTATCCAGTGCTTGCGACCAACTCCAGTGTGGCTTTTGTGGAGAGTTTGGCTACATACAGTAAGTGTGACTTGTGAAAATTGGTAGACATGCAATCTCTGTGAAAGAAAGGGGCATATTTTTGTCAACTGTCTGTGGGCATCCAGAAATAGGTCAGATGGTTTTGACCAAGAGGACTTGGTTTGAGAGCACAACAAGCTGATCCACCAGCCACCCCTCCCCTCATCAAGTGTATGACTGAACAGTCAGATACTAGTAAGACCAGGACCTAATACATGTTCAGACCCTCCAGTCCCTGTGCCCACTCCATGAAAGGTGCAGCTGCTCCCTAGCTGTCCTTCCTCAACAAACCCCTAGTCCTCCAGTTGAACTTACTTCACAGACTCCTGACTCTGCTGTGGCGTGGAAGATCTTGAAAGCACCTCACAGCATAAGGCACCTGAGATTGATATTGGAGAAAATAGAAGTGGAAGGCCAACTGCCCCTCCACAGTCAGTCCCCCCAAGTTCCAAGAAGAAGCTCAAGACTGGCAAAATTTGCTCAGGAATCACAGAACATTCCTCTTTCAAATAAATGTGAGGTTTTGCAGGAGAAGAAAAGTTGAGAAGATTCGGATATGGGAGCATGGGATTCAGACACTTCCTCCACTCAATTATCACAGTCATCCCCCCCCCCACCCCCGAGCACAGATGGGGAGGCATCAGAGAAGAAGGAAAAAACAAGGCACTTTTCAAGAAGGGGGATGTAATTTGAATCTGGTCTATGCATTGGGTTGCTTTTTTGGGGGGGAGGGTTATGGAGAAGGCCACTGGTTTTCAGTTTTTACCAGAAAACTCAACAAAATTCCAGAATTTGGGCTGCCTGAACACTGATAAAACAAAGAATTTCATGGAATGTGGCATTTTAAACCAAATCAGTAAATCTACAAAACTTGTATTTTTTTCCTATAATTGATTTACACATACTCAAGAATGACAGTAAAATCTGGAAATTAGACTAACAATCACTGGTGCAGTTCCCAGAATTTCTAGTTTTGAAAATGGACTTTCAATTATTTTAATCACCGTAAATCAGTGGTCTTGTTATGGAGCATCGTAAAGTCGCCTCCCTAAACATTAGGGCCCAGATATTCAAACTGCACCAGGCTGTGGTGCAAGCCTGGGCACAGCTCAACTTTGTTGTGCAGAGGTGTGGCCTGGACGATATTCAACGGAGCTGCGCTATGGCACAGCAGCTTTGAATATCGCACCCTGGCCACCCCCACTGTGCATGGTGCAGTGGCACTGCACCAGTGCAAGTGGCCAGAGTGGAGCATGGAGATGCGCTAGCGCAAGTGCCATTGCACCATGCACAGCACCTGTGATATTCAAAAGGGGACATGCAAATGGGGCCATAATTTTTGCACAGATACATAGATACATAGACAGTGTCGGCAGATAAGGGCCTATGGCCCACCTAGTCTGCCCATTTGAGTTTGTAACTTCAGTTTATGTTTTCTTAGAACTCTGTTGCCCCTTACCCCTGACCTCCAGAATTCCTTTATGTCTACCCCATGCATTCTTAAATCCCATGATTGTTTCAGCCCCCACCACTTCCCCAGGCAGGGCGTTCCACTTGTCCACCACCCGTTCTGTGAAGAAATTCTTCCTCACATTTCCTCTGAATCATCCTCCCTCCAACTTCATCCCATGCCCTCTAGTCCTGGAATATCTTTTTTGCTTAAAAATAGTGTATTCTTGCACCCTGTTTCTCCCTGTAAGATACTTGTATGTCTCTTTCATGTCCCCTCTCTCCCTCCTCTCCTCCAGGGAGTACATATTTAATTCCTTCAACCTGTCCTCATAGGACTTGTGATGCAATCCATGTACCGTCTTTGTTGCCCTCCTCCTCAAGGCGCACATGGGGCCATTTGCATGTCATTATGGCCCCATTTGCATGCCATTAGCATGCAGGTGCGCTGATCCCTGACAACTCGCACCTGGCGCCCTGCCAGGCAGCAGACATTTGGGACTGATGCCCCCTGCAGCCCGATCTTGGGCATCTGTCTAACAGAATAATCCCCCATCCTATATCCCTGGTGGTCCAGTGGACCGCACTCTGCCCGATCGCGGGCATCAGTATTAGAATCCCCCCATGTCCAATAGCCCTGGTGGTCCTGTGGAGCACACTCTGCCAGATCGCAGGCATCTGTCAACCATATAAAATGGCCTGTTACCCTGGTGGTCTAGTGTACCCCCTCCCCACCTGCCCACTGAGCCCCACCACCCTGCTACCCCCCCCCGGTCAGCCGGCGGAAGCAGCACCCACCGCCTGCCACCCTCCACCACCGACTGACAGCTTGGTAGGGCTGCATGTCCATTGGTTCACAGCATGAGCCAATGGGCATGCAGCACCTGTCAGTCGACAGGCTATGGTGGCAGAGGGGTGGGTGCCTGCCCGCCGCTGACCGGTGGGGAGCGGGCGGTGGGCCCAGTGGGCAGGTGGGGAGGGGTACACTAGACCACCAGGGTAATAGGCCACTTTATATGGTTGACAGATGCCCGCGATCGGCCAGAGTGCACTCCACTGGACCACCAGGGCTATTGGACGTGGGAGGGGTTCTAATACTCATGCCTGCGATTGGGCAGAGTGCAGTCCACTGGACCACCAGGGCTATTGGACAAGGGGGGTTATAATACTGATGCCCGCGATCGGGCACATAGTGGTCCACTGGGCCACCAGGGATATAGGATGGGGGGTTATGCTGTTAGACAGAAGCCCGCGATCGGGCACATAGCGGTCCACTGGACCACCAGGGATATTAGGGGGGGTGATTTCAAAAGATGCCCACAATCAGGCATGGGGGGGCACTACCAGGTGTGGCAGGAACTCGGGTGGCCAGAGAGCTGACCACAGAAGACTGGTGGTGGGGTCTTTCTTTTTGGTTTGTTTGGGAAAAATAGGATGGATGAGGTGGGTATTCTGTTCTGTGGGTCTTATAGTAAGGTTAACAGGCTGGTGATAATTTTTCAAGGTTGTGTGTTTCTTTTAGATGTTCAGTGGAAGAACTGCTGCCTTCAGTGTATAAATGTCTGTGCTCCACAGGTAAAATAAGAATGGATGTCCTTATTTGACTCTGTTAAACATTCTAGACATGTTCTTTTAGGAGGCAACTTTAACTGCAGTTTACTTTTTTCACTCAGACATCAATGTAGGAAAAAAAGGCTATTGTGACTCTGTAGTGCTAGTGACAATGGTATGTTCGGCTGGGTTAGTGGATGGCTATAGGCACTTACACCCTCAGGGCGGAGAGGCATATTATAGGGGGAATTTGGCCTCCTGGATCAAGTATCTCTTTTTCTCTCAACAGTTGCTAGCTCAGAAGGTTATTACATTCCTGATGAATTTTCAGACCATGTGCTTTTATAGGCTACTCTCCAAGGTAATACCTCCCTGAAATCTTCAGAAAGATTGAGGTTGAATGTTTCCGTTTTACAGTTACCTGAGGTACAATCAGCAATTCACTCTTGGTTTACAGTATGGAAGTCTGTGCCATGTCTATATGAAGACTTGACACTAGAACTGACCTTAAAGAATGGTTTCAGAAATATGGTAAGAAAAATCAACATGTGGAGTATTTTCGATACTATATGCTGATGAGTCAGTTACAACAGGCAATGCCCCTTGCTAATGACAGTGCTTGTCATTTCACTGACCAAATACAACCGCTGAAGTTGGACATGTGAAAATATCAGTAAGATAGGACAGCTTCTTAAGAAGCTGAGTTGAAGTATGGGACACAGAAGACACTGTACGAAGATTCTTGTGTGGCATGTCAAGAAAGGATAGAGACCTCTTCAATGGATTCTCTGTATGATTACAAGGAGGATACATTCAACCCTGGTGATCTGTCCAAAATCATAGACTCTTATATAGATTAGGGATGTGCACAAACCCCTATGATGAAACCGAGCCGTCCCGAACTCAAACGGCTCAGTTTCAGCAAATCCCGAACCAACCACTGCCAGTTCAGGTCAGATTTCCATTATTTTTCTACTTTATTTCCCTCCCCCTAGCCTCACAGTTTAGTTCTGCAGGCTTGCCAGTCACTGTCAGTCATGTGACTGGCTTTTGAGGCTGAAGGAAGAGATAAAAAGATGCCCCTGCAGCTGGTCCCAATATGACATGTTTGACATGTGCAAACTGGGGTATAAATGCAGACCATGCTGCAGCTTGGCATCATTCAGGAGGAGTGAGTGACAGATATGATATTTGATTCCTGCCTATGCCAGGCAAAACCACATCCTTTTCAAAATCAAACCCAAACCTGTCCTGGATTTGGAAAATCCAAAACCAAATCCAAATCCACCTTGGCTTTGCCCCTCCCAATTCTGGATGTATTTGGATGTCCTGCTCAGATGTAGACTGAGGTTTATTCATTTTTTCATCCATCTCTGGATGTATAGTACTTCCAACAATTGAACAAAACCAAACCATTGCACCTGTTCAATTGCAGGAAGTACATTAAGAAAATGGAGGCAGTCCAGTGAAGGGCAACCAAAATAGTGCAGGGACTGCATCAGAAAACATATGAGGAGAGATTAACGGAGCTCAATATGTGTACCTTAGAGCAAAGGAGGAAGAGAGGTGATATGATCAAAACATTCAAATATCTTAAGGGCATTAACAAGGTGAAAGAGTCTAAAATGTTTCAATATAAAAAATAGCAGGATAAGAGGATGCAGCATGAGATTAGAGGGAGGCCGATTACGGGGTGGGGTAATGTGAGGAAGTTCTTTTTCACAGAAAGGATGGTGGATGCGTGGAACAACTTACCTCAGGAAGTGGTGGATATGAATACAGTGTAGGTCTTCAAACAGGCATGGGACAGGCATAAGGGAGCAATACAGATGCGTATGAATAGATATGCCATTGACAGAGTGAAGACGTATGGTACATTCATAAGGTAGAAAAAATGAGCAGACTAGATGGGCCTTGCGGTCCTCATCTGCCGTCAACTTCTATGTTTCTTTGTAAGTTTTGCAGGTCATCTCAGCTTTAAAAACTGGGGAATTTCTTGGGTGGGATGGCCCAACAAATGAATTTTACAAGATCTATTCCACAGAAATCGCATACTGTTTAGTAACAATATTTTCTAATTTACTTTTGGGTAAGGAAATGTCTGTTAGATTTTCTAGAGGGCTGTTTATTTTTTTATACAAGACAGGTGACAGACAACATTTGAATCATTAGTGATCAATTTGTCTACTGAATTCTGATTGCAAAGTTCTAACAAAATGATTACATCAATGTTTATCTCTAGTTGTCAGCTACAGTCCTCATTCACCCAGCCCAGACCTTTTCTGTACCTTCTTGGAATATTCAGAAGAATCTTATTTTGCTTAGAGAAGTAAGATAAGTCTGTACTGCTCAGAAAATGTCAGGCTTTCTGCTTTCTTTGGATAAAAGAAAAGCTTTTGACCAGGTGGGTCTTGACTATTTGTTTCAAGTCTTGATTTTATACGGTACACCTAACATGTTTGTGTCCTGGATAACAGGGCTATATGAATCTGCCTCGGTAGCTTCTTTTATTGGTGGGAAGATAGGGCAGTCAGTTTTTACTAAGATCGGAGTCCAACAAGGGTGCTCTTTACGTTCACTCCTCTAGGTTTTTGCCTTAGACTCCTTCTTGACATGGATTATTGATGAGTGATTCATCAAGGACATACCATGGCCATCAGGGGAGGGAGAGTTAAAAATGTTTGCGTATGCAGATATTTGTTTGCATTTATCTGACTGTGCTAGTGGGGAGCATTCTGTAAATGACATGGCTGAATATTCAAAATGTTCTGATGCCAGCCTGAACTTGGATAAGAGCTCCACTTCCCTGGATGGGGCCTTCAGGAGCTAGCCCTCCTTACACAAGAAAACATAAAGCCCTTCCCTCCGAAGGTCCACTGCCATAACCGCGAAGCATATGGTAAACACCTGCAGAGCTGAGTAAAAGTCAAAGGGCAAGACTAGGAACTGATAATGGCTGCCCTCCAGCATAAAGTGGAGGTGCTCTTTGTGATACTTTTGGATCTTGGCATGAAGGTATGCTTACTTTATGTCTGGGGTACAGAGCCAATCCCCCTTTAGCAGCAGGAGAAAGAAAGTTTGAAGAGACACCATTCAAAACTTTTTGTATTCGATGAACCAATTTGGGTGTCTCAGGTTCAATAGAGGATGCAGGTCACCTGTCCACTTGGGAATCGGGAAGTGTTTTGTATAGATCCCTTTGTTTCTTTCTTGGGGTGGAATGGGTTGGACAGCTCTCTTGTGAAAGAGTGACTGAACATCTTCTCTCAGAAGAGACAAGTGACCATAGGAAAATGACAAGGAAGTGGAGGATGAACTGGAGGGGTGGACAGCAACTCCAGAGCATGCCCCTTTTCCCCTATCACCAGGACCTATTCATCATGAACTCCCTCCATTTTGCCAGATGAAAGGAGATCCTTCCCTCCAACTTGTAACCTTGGAGGCAATAATGGAGGAGGAGGAAGTGGTGAGTCAGAAGTTACAGGAAGCAGCAGGGCTGCCTTGATCAATACCTTTGGATTCCTTTGTATGGGCACCAGGGATGGGGAGACCAAGAAGAGGACCGCTTCCATGACCACAGGACTGCTGATGGTAGGCACAGCCACCGTGGACCATGGGCCTATGAAAATATTTTCTACTATGCCTCCTGGCAGGTTGAGAGTTTAGGGACTTAATTGATCTTAAAGTTATCTTGAAGGAATGAAAATATGAAGAGCATTTTCAACATCACTCCCAAAACATCTGGGAGCCCCCGAAAGGGGCATTCAGCATAGCCTATTTTACATCTGTAGCAAATCCAGTTACTTTGAGCCAGGAATATCTCTGAACACATATGCTGGAGGCAGCAGCCCTGGCAGAATCATCAGAGGCATCATATTCAGAGCATAACAGATGCTCTCCAGTATCTATACCACCTGAAGCAGCTTTAAGCAATTTTGCCCTTGCAGAACTGTAGAGCAAAGCCGGAATAGCAGACATAGCAGATGTCCATTCTGATATTTAATCATATCAGTCTGACAGTTTGCAATTCTTAGGCCTAAGTATGCAAAGGAACAAGTTATTTTGCCTGTAACATCCAGCCTCCTGGATTGTCTGTCAGAAAGCAAAGTATTCGTGTGTCTAGGAGCCCTAGCATGATCGTGAGCAGTCATGATAACCAGTGAATCAGTCTCAGGCTGTGAAGCATACTAAGGCTTAACAGATGGAGCAGGGTACTGTTTATCAGCTTTTCTATGTGCTACAGGCAAGGTATTAGACCTATGCAAGGCAGCTAACGTAGCATCCTCTATGGTGTAGCTGGAACATCCAAAAACTCCATTAAATTTCTCTTACTGGAGTCTTTCTCTTCACCCTCAAAGTCCTTGATATCCTTGATTTTTCTGAGCAAAGCTTGGAATGAGGGATCTTCAGGGGTAGACCTAAGAGTACATACCACACAGTCCTTACTGCATGAGGAGAGGGTGGAGCTAGAAGGCAACCCCCCCCATAGGAATCATCAACCCTCCATTCATCCTCCAAATCCTCCTCCATATTAAGAAGATTAGGATTATATTCCACGTTGTTGTCTGGAATTATGATAGGATCAACTGACGGAGCCAGCGACAGAGGTGATAGCTGCCATGGTGGAATAATTGGTGCACTTTAAAATCACAGAAGAGGCCTAGTTGACCAGTTATTAGTTATTGTTGTTGAAAGCGATGATAACAGTAATTGGATTAGTTCAGAGAATGATGCCAGCACAACCTGGGCATCAATGGTGCCCATTATAGGATCCAGGACTACCAACGTTGAAGGGATAGACTCTGACAACAGGTGCTGCATTCTGTCCCTAGTAGGTATGGTAGCGCCAGAGCCAGACCCCGACCTTGGTGTTTGAAGGACAGTCGGGGGGCAGTAGTCATTTGAACACAAACAAAACACTGCACTAGTTGGATAATGGGGAGGGTGCAGTTCAAAAACCAGCATTAGGCAAAACACACATAGAAAATTGCACTCCAAGGCAAAAATAAAGTTTGGCTTTATTTTTGCCTTAGAGTGCAGTTTTCTATGCGTGATTTGCCTGGGCTTGTAGTCATCGCTACCATAGCGGACAATCAGGACTTACTCTCCTTTAATGGAGGCCTTGCCCTCAGGGGAGAAGCAGGAGTTTTATCTTTATGCTTTTGGTAATGGCTGGAAGAGGAGGAATTTGACAACAACTTATCTTTTCCCTTGTCTAAAGTCCTTGACGACCGCAGCAGCAACATCATCGCCTAATGCCTGGGATTTTCCTTCCCGGCAGTGGTCGAACGTGATTGAGAAGCTGGCTAGGAGCCCGTGGACTTGGCTTGAGCTTCCATGGCCCTTATGGCAATGAAGGTTTCCAGAGCCTTCTTTCAGCATCTCCTTGTGGCCTGGTTGAATCACTGACAGATCTTTCAGGCTGTTTTTTTGTGGGACAGGCCAAAAAAGCACAGACAAACAGTGTGAGCGTTGTTCTTGTGGATCTTGTAACTGCATGCTGAAAACCTAAATATACTGTAGGTTCTTTTAACAGCAGCATACAAGGACAACATCAACAAGTTAAGGTAAATTAGAAAAATAATAAAATTGAAGACACAAAGGCATTATTGCTCTGCAGGTTCAATGAGCAGTCGACAGCAGAAGAAAAGCCTGGGAGCAATTGGGTCACCCATGTTTTGTAGGCAACCATGTTGCACAGTATCTTGGGCAGCCCTCAGCTAGTAAAATTTCCTAGTGGTCCTGATGCCAGCCATTTACAGTTCCAATGATGTGGCCCAATAGAGGCGATATCCTCAATTAACCTCTATGGGATCCCTCACCAGTAGCATAATTGGCTAGTAGGTAGCATATAAGACTTCCAGATGTGGCATCCATTTGGCCAGGGTGGCCCTGTCATAGGGGCTCACCAGAACAGTGCTGGTCCACAACTAATGGGAATTTACCAGGCTTCATCACCAGGCACCTATTAGTGAAAGCTCTAACTAGGCATTAAAACACTGTCCCCAGGCCGGCCTGGTGGGGCAGAGGGTTGAGGCACTGGGCACTTTACCTCACAGTATGCTGGTGACCCGGGTTTGGGAATGACCTTGGGTCATTGGGGTGCCGGCATGGGGGGGCAGAGCAGGACAGAGTATGCTGATGGGCACCTCTCCTTTCCTGAGGGTGGGTTGGTGCCCTCCCCCATAGTTCCGCTCCCACCGAGTGGAGGGCAGGTGGGTAGCATAGGCAGAGAGGGGGTGGCAAAGTATCAGGAGGTTGAAGGTGCCAAGCTGGTGCCATGGGGTGCAAAGCATGCCTCTACACACTCACACGGCCATGTGCCAGAGCCTCGGGGAGGGGGGGGTTAGTGGAGAAAATCTGTAAAAATATACATATGTGTCCCTGTCACCAGTTGGTGGGAAGAGGTGACGGGAAACAAAAAGCTAAATAAAAAAATAAAAAAAACACTGCCCTCAGCCATGTCACAGATGCATTAAATGTGCCATACCAAAAAAAAGAGTGAAACTCATACCATACAGTGTACTGTAAAACCTCTGAATTTTTAAAATTTTGTACATGGCATAGCTATGCTTTCCTAAAACTGGCAACAGTGCAATTAGTGAACTTTTAAAACTGTATAAATGAATTCATAGCTGCACAATCTAAAAACATTTTAGAACATTGTAAAACAGGCCCTGTAGCATCCATATCATGCTGTGGTCATAGCCTCAGGTCCTCTTCATCGACTGCACCTGCAAGAAAGCATGCAAAAGCACACATGATACATACTATTTGAAAAAAAGTTTTGTAAAAAAGGTTTTTTAATAGAAGATTATCATTTTTCCCCTATTATTGTGCAAAACAGTGTAAAAACAGTAGAAATAGGGGAAAGGGAAACCCTAGTAGTCCATCTAGAGAGGAAGTCCCTGGGGCTGGGACTTCCCACACAAATGTCTCTGGAAAAAGGTGGTACAAGTCTCAAAGTTCCTGGAAAGGGCATAACAGCCACTGGAAGTGTCCAGGCCAAATGTACCATTGGACCATGGTGGAATTCTATTCACAATACCTCTCGGCTTCTAACCATGTGTACAGTATAACCATTGCTTACTACCTGAACCAAATCCATTATTAGAAAGAAACCTGTATATAAGTAATTTATACTGTACTAAGCTACGATTCTTCATTTTACCCTGTGCACACCCACCCAAATTCCTAGCTCTCCTTCCCTTGCCCCAAATTGCTCTCCCTTGATCTCTCACAGAATATAAGAGGCCCTGAATGGTCTCCATGGGTCCCTCTCCTACCCTCCAATGGGGCTTGTATCTCTCATCTACTCCCTTTCCCCACCATCCTGAAGGGGTCTCTCTGGGACACTTCCTTATCCCCTTCTCTCTGGTCAGTGCAGTGCAGGATCCTTGCGTCCTGATGTGGTCTCCAGTGACATGACTCTTCCCCCTCCTCACACACCTCACCACTGCCTCTTCCCCTCTTTTCTTTCACATAAGCACTTGTTACTTATTAACCCAGCACTTATTATTGTCCACTGTTTTTACCTATCATGTGCAACACTGTTGTAACACTGTAACATCTACCTTACAACTGTATGTTAATGTTGAACTTATAACTTGAATGTTTAATGTCTCATTCCTAATGTACTCCTTCCCCTCAGGTCGCACAGGGAGACGAGCGACTTGTCGCTCAGTGTGCCTCCCTGATGAAACATTTCAATAAATAAAGAAATAATTAAAGATGTCAGTACGGGTTGCATTTGGTTCAGAACTACAAGGTGTTGCACTGTAAAGCTCAGTGGTTATTATAAGTATTCTCTGTTAACTTTGCTTCTTTGTTTGATGAAGAGGAAGCTATTATACTGTTTTACATAGCAACTCATTGAAGCTGTGATTAACCTTGCGTTTTTGTGTATTTTGTTGCCACTTTAGGTGGTTAAAGTTTCCAAATTTCAGTGAAATACTTGTGTGATCACGAGAATAATATCTTTAATGCAACAAGAACTACCTTCATCCTGTCCAAAGTACATGCTATTTTAGGTTCATGGGTTTAAAAAAATGCATACCACTGGTTGGTATTATGTGATAGGGATTACATTTTCAGACTAATTTTTTAGTTACTACCCATGGTCATGCTGTGACTAAATCAAACTTGTGACATTCCAAATGGCAGAGTATTGTGCTCCATGGACTATTTTTGAATTACGTGCACATGTGTATCAACTGTTGATGAGTCGAATTATACTGCTATATGATATTGATCTACTTTTTCAGCTCATGCTATAGTGTACTCCAATACCTAATAAAAATTATGTCTGTTCATGATAACATTTGAATGAGGTAAAAAAAAAGTATGTAACTGGTGTAACTGAAAGGATAACAAAGAATTGGCTCTACCATTTCCGATATTCAGGTTGACCACAAGATCATGGATACTGTCAGCTGGTGCCTCCTTCTCCTCCTCCTCCTCCAGCCAGAACTGCTGCCTGCAGACCTTATGGACCCAATCTCCCTCATGTCCTTCAAGACTGGAGCTGGAACAGGACCCAGGTCAGGAACATCTCTCTTCTGTCAGGGGGATGATACAGTGGCAAGTCATCTTCCTCTTCAGTCCATGCCCTGCAAATAGTGTGGTCCACCAACCATGGCTTCCAGTCTTTCATGTTTTCTGCCAACATGGCGATTATGTACAGTGGTTTCTTTCTGGAGGAACATTTCTGGGATGCCCATGAGTCTGTTCATGAATATCAGTCAGGGTGGGGGTGGTAAACAATAGCCCCATTTGAATACCTCATTGCCAAGGTGTGGATGGATTGGTGGCCTCTTTATCTGTGCATATCAATGCATCCATGTGTCAGGATCTTCCCAGCTTCCATATCTCTACTCAATCCTTGCATATACTTTTGGCCTTTATCAGGACTGCCTCAGTGCCAGGGTAAGCATGAGGAGTGTAGTCTTCCAAGGCATGCTCCATCAGCCACTGTTCATGCTGATTCTCCATCTCACACTAGATCTTACTTGTTAAAGTATGGGTACTTTTCCCCAAACCCATCACTGGTCCCCCTCCGAATGATCCTCTGTTTCTTGCTGGACATATGGAGGCATCTGGTACTGCTCTCCCTGGAAATGGCCAGATTTGTTCCTCCCATACACCCCGATCCCAGCTGACTGTTTGCTGATCAACCTCTTCCTCCCAGTTCTATGGTTCAGACTCCACATGCTAGGCAGATCCAGTGGCAATTGGGGGACAGACAGAGGGGTGGAATTCAAAAGAATCTTCCTCTACGTGAGACTCAAACTCATAGTACTCTTCTTTGATGATTACAAATAATGTTTATGCTGGTCCTCATCCTCCAAGGAACTAACCATTGCATAGGAAGAGGGCTTCACCAGATCTTCTTTTTCCATGTACACACCTCAGGACATCATGGAGGAGGGCATATCAGAAGTCTGACAAGGTTGCTTGCTATCAGTGTATTTTACTAGAAGACCAGGGAGTCCTCAGTTTGTGTGGCTCTATCACAGTGTCTTACCATTTCTCCTTCTCAAACCAGGAGCTTGGTTGGAGTGGCAGAATCATGGCATCCCTGTCAGTCCCAGTGACTTAGAGTCCAAGTTGCATTGGGTGCCAGTGCAGACCAACCACATTGCACTTTGCTGAATTTTCCAGGTCATCACTGGGTCTGAGATGCTGGCTGTAGGCCTAGAGCCGTGCTATTTTACTTCTGCATTTTCCCCTTTCTGGCTCTAAAGGGTACCAGGCAAGTGATCCCTTGGATCCCTGTGGTGATCTGACACAGTCAATGATGCATATGACATTCTCTGCAGTAACTGACATTAAATACATTTTCTCACACTATGGGCACAGAAGCTGCAGACACTTACTAGCCATCTAGGTAGATCTGTGCTATCTGCCTCCCCATCTTGCAGGTATGTTTTTTCTAGCCTATCCAGGACCCCCCCCCCTCTTCTGGCAAATCCAGGCAATACCATTCACTTGAAAGGTGACTGCTCCTTTAGGTACCCCGCTACCAGCCATGCTAGTGGTTTGAATTTGCCTAAAAAGGAACCAGAAATGCTGATGATAATTGGTGCTCTGGGTTTTAACATCTGTTTAATTTTCTAGCACTTGTGATTTCTATGAACACAGTGACTGGCAGACAGACTGCCCTGAAGTCCATTACACTTTGCTCTAACTTGGGGGGGGGGGGCAGAAATCACTACTGCCATCCACACTGCACAATTTAAATGGTTCCAATTTATTTTATTTAATTTTATAGTGCCTCACTGCTTAGTCCATTTATACTCAGTTACGAACATACAAAACTGCCAACAGGTGCAGGTCTTACGGTCTATCAAGTCTGCTTGAGTGTGCAGCACTTTAGCCATTTAAACTGCAGTTACCTAGTTTATTGTAGACAAACTTTTCAGTAACCCAAATCACACTAGCGGTTTCATTTTCTATCCACTGCTGCTGGATTTCACACTGTGTCACACTGCAGGATGCTGCATATTTGGTCGTACAATCCGTGATGGCCACTTTCATTTCCTGCTCAGACTCATATCTCTCATGTGTCCCAATTTTTCAGGATTTCCCTAAGTCAAATTCCCTGTCCCAAAGTGCTGAGCCCCTGCAGCATATTCCCAAATTTAGAGCCTTGGCATGCTCACTGCTCACTGGTGGTTACGGACATTAACTTCCATATTTGAGATGCAAGTGGCATCTGACATCACCCGCATGTACCAACAGCCAATTGGATATGCTCGGTATTACTGTATGCGCTGATGCACGAACTTTAAAATTATGCTACTGCATTTATATGCATGGGCCTCCCACCTATTTTCCCACTGTGAGCTGCCCAGGTAATGAGGAGCCTACCCTCAGGTCTGTCTCAACTCCTTAAAAGGTGATGCCTGGCCCCAGCTATTTGCACATCACGACGAGACTTACAAAGTGGCAGAAAGGTTCTTCAGCCTGAGAGACCCCCAGACAGAGACAGAGAGTGGAACATGGTGTGCCTTGACCTGACGATGATCAGCAGAGCAGCGAGCAGAAGAGCACCTGGAGCACAACCTGATGATACCTCCAGAGTGCCAGAAGGATTTTGCAGCCTGAGAGACGCCCCCCCCCCCCCACAACAGAGAGAGTGTAGCATGGCACACCTCAACCTGACAATGACCAGCACAGTAGCAAGCAGAGGAGACCCTGGAGTGCAACTTGTCTTAGAAACATAGAAACACAGAAGCATAGAATTTGCCAGCAGATAAGGACCACTAGGCCCATCAAGTCTGCCCATTTCCCTACCTGTATCAGCAGTCACTGACCCTACTTGGTCCTTGGCTTAGGCTCTCTTTCCCCTTCTATGGTACCCTTATGCTTACCTCATGCATTCTTGAATTCCTCCACTGTGTTTGGTCCCACTACCTCCCCAGGTAGGCTTTTCCATACATCCACCACCCTTTCTGTGAAATAAAATGTCCTCACATTGCCCTTTAGTCTTACCCCCTCTAATCTCATATCGTGCCCCCTCATTCTTGTACATCTCCTAAACTGAAAGATGTCACCCACCTGCACCTTGTTAATGCCCATAAGATAGTTGAAGGTTTCTGTCATATCTCCCCATTCTCTCCTCTCTTCCACCGTATACATATTGAGGTCCGTTAATCTCTCCTCGTATGTCTTGTGGTGCAAGCCCTGCACCATTTTAGTTGCTCTTCTCTGAAATGTCTCCACCCTGTCTATGTCCCCACAGAGATGTGACCTCCAGAACTGTACACACTACTCCAGATGAGGCCTCACTAGTGTTTTGTACAGTGGCATTACCATCTCCCTTCTTCTGCTAGTAATACCCCTTCCTATGCACCCCAGCATGCCACTGGCCCTCCCCACTACCTTAGTACACTACCTGGACACCTCTAGGTAATCTGAAATGATTATTCCACTGGCCCAGTGGTGCTGAGGGTTGAGGTACTGGATGCCACACCTCTTGCTGCTTCAGTGACCCAGGTTTGGGAATAAGCCCGGGTTGACAGGTCGGCTGGAGGGGGAGAGTGATGAGCAAGATCAAGCTGGCACAAGGCAGCTCTCTCCTCCTGGGAGGGTTTGGAGGCTCCCAGGTCACTGGCCACCACCTGGTGGAGGATGGATGGTGGCGCCAACCCAAGGGAGCTCTGTCAGAAACCACGGGGAGGTGTGGAAGGGACTGCGCAGGTGTCATGGGGCGTGTGCCTCCATGCATGCATGACGTCTGTGTGCTGGGGACCAGGGAAAAAAAATGGCAAAAACCTAGAAAACAGAAATATATAAAAAAAAAATGAAATGATTATTCCCAAATCCCTTTCTTCCTTGGTGACCATCAAGAACTGCCCCCCCCACACACACACATCACATCCTTAACCCTTCCCTGGGTTTCTGCACCCCAGGATGACTTTGCACTTCTTCAGGTTGAATCTTAGCTGCCACACTTCGGACCATTTATACAGTTTTTCTAGGTCCCTTCTCATTGTCCACCCCCACTGGAGTGTTTACCTTGTTGCAGATCTTGGTGTCATCTGCAAAGAAACAAACCTTCCCTTCCAATCCTTTAGTAATGTCACCATAGAAGCATAGAAATATAGACTTTGACAGCAGATAAGGGCCACTTGGCCCACCCAGTATGCCCATTTCCTTACCTATTGGATACGCTGCAGATCCTAGTTAATCCACAGCCCACTTCCTCCTACTCCCCACCAGAATTGCCTTATGTCTGTCCCATACATTCTTGAATTCCCCCACTGTTTTTGACCCCAAGACCTCTTCAGTAAGGCCATTCCATGTGTCCACCACCCTCTCCATGAAAAAATACTTCCTCATGTTGCCCCTGAGCCATCCTCCCTCTATCTTCAAATTGTGTCCCCTTCTTCTTGCACATCTCTTTTTTCTGAAATATGCTACCCTCTTGAACTTTATTGATTCCCTTGAGGTACTTGAAAGTTTCTATCATGTCCCTCCCTCCCTCCTTTCCTTGAGGGTATGCATATTAAATTCCTTTAGTCTCTCTTTGTATGGCTTCTGGTGCAGACCCTGCACCTTTTTAGTTGCCCTCCTCTGGACTGCCTCCATCCTGTCTATGTCCTTGTGGAGGTGGGGTCTCCAGAACTGCACGCAGTACTCCAGATGGGGTCTCACCAACTGTCTGTACTGAAGGATAACAGCCTCCTGTTTTCTACTGGTGATGCCTCCCTCTATACATCCCAGTATCCCTCCAGCCCTCCTTATTGCCTCCTCACATTGTTTGCTTTCCTTTAGGTCATCTGATATGACTATCCCTATGTCCCTTTCCATTTTTGTTGTTGCTTGTAACCCCCCCCATTGTGTACTCTTTCCCTGGGTTTTTGTTTCCTAGGTGCATTACTTTGCACTCTTAGCAATGAATCTAAGCTGCCATATATTTGACCATTCCTCCAACCTTGCCAAATTGCTTCTCATCCTTTCCACACCCCACCTTGTGTATCAACCCCATTGCAGATCCTTGTGTCACCTGCAAAGAGGCATACTTTTCCTTCCAGTCCTTCCGCAATGTCACTTATAAAGACATTAAAGAGGATCGGTCCTAGTACTGAACCCTGCGGTACCCCACTTGTAACCCCCCTTTCTTCGAAGTGAACTCCGTTTACTATTACCATCTGTGTCCTGTTGTCCAGCCAATGTTTTACCCAGGCTACCACCCTGGGACCCACTCCCAAGCTGGCTAACTTTTTTACTAGTCTTTTTTGTGGGACTGTGTCAAATGCCTTACTAAAGTCTAGGTAGGCCATGTCCACAGCCCCTCCCTGGTCCACTACTTTGGTCACCCATTCAAAGAAATGTAAGAGATTCATCTGACATGACCTTCCCGCTGTGAATCCATGCTGCCTTGGGTCCTGTGCCCTGCTGGTCTCTTGGTACTCAACAATTATTTCTTTCAGAAGTGATTCCATCATTTTCCCTACCACTGAGGTCAAACTAACAGGTCAGTAGTTTCCTGCCTCTGCCTTGCTCCCACTTTTGTGATGGTGAATCACATCCACCCTCCTCCAGTCCTCAGGTACCACCCCATCCTCCCATGATTTGTTAAAAGGGTAGTCAGTAGTGTCACTAGTTCTCCCCTTAGTTCTTTTAGAATTCTGGGGTGAATCTCATCAGGCCCCATTTCCTTGTCCACTTTCAGTTTTAGGAGTTCTTTCAGGGCCCTTTCTTCCGTTAATGGGCTGGTATCAACCCCCTTATCCAGAGTGCATCTATTGATTGGTTTAGGGACCTCCCCTCCTCTTCTTTTGTGAATACTGAGCAGAAGTATTCATTCAGTATCCCTGCGTTTTCACTGTCACCCTCTGGCCACCCCCACCCCTTTATTAAGCCTCACTATCCCTTCCTTGGTCTTTCTTTGCTCCCTAATGTACCTATAAAAGGTTTTATACCCCTTCTTAACTGAGTTGGCTATCTTTCCCTTGGTTTGAGCCTTTGCTATTCTAACAGCCTTCCCCACTTCCTTCTGCTTTAACTGGTACCGTTCTCTGTCCTGCTCCTTCTGTGTTTCCTTATACTTCCTGAATGCTATCTTTTTCTCCCTAACCTTCCCCGCCACCTCTTTTGAAAAGGACTGTCCCCAAGACTGAACTTGTGGTACCCCACTGGTCACCCTTCTTTCCATGGACTGAACCAGATTCACCACCACCCTCTGCTTTCTGTCCCTCAACCAATTTCTATCCCAGTTAACTATCTTGTGACCCACAGCTAGGCTACCCAGATTGTTTACCAGTGTTTTATGTGGAACGTTGTCAAAGGCCTTGCTGAAATTGAGGTAGGCAATGTCCACTGCCCCTCCGATCTATCTCCTGTGTCACCCAGTCAAAGAAATCTATCAGATTTGTTTGACATGACCTTCCTGCAGTGAATCCATGCTGCCTCAGATCCTGTGCTTTGCTGGATTCTAAGTGTTCCACTATCCTTTCCTTTAGCAGCACTTAATCGTCCCCACTACGGAGGTGAGGCTGACTGGTCTATAGTTACCAGCCTCTTGAGCAGCATCTGAAAGCTGAGACAGCTGAATCCAATCAATCCATCAGCCTGTCAGCAGACCCTGAGACTGAGAGCCTCGGAACATAACAAGTATTTGTGAAGGCTGAATGTCTGCTTGCTGGTATTGGCACTGGTAGAGTAGGAGTTAGAGAGACGCATAATAGGAATGGCAGTGAAGTACTGAAGTATTGAAGTAATGCCAACCCCCACCCCCACCATGCAGAGAATGAGACAGGCATTAGGGGGTGTCTTTGAGTTGTCAGCCATAACTCTCATGCCATTCTATCTCACCCCACCCTGCAGACACTAACAGGTGTCGAGGTGTACCTTGGGGTCTTTGGCCCTTACACTTACCCCATTCCATAAGGAAATAAGCCGAGATAGATGTAGTATAGGAGAATGGGGTGAACGTTAGGGCCGAAGACCCAAATGCACACCTTGATGCCTGTCACTAACTGGAGGGTGGGGATGGGGGTGGAATGGCATGAGCATTACGGCCGACGACCCCAAGTCATACCTCTGACACCTGTCAGTCTGTACAGAGTGGACATTACAGTTAGAAACCCTAATGCCTTTTGTGTTTGTTGATATTTTTGCTCCAGATTTTCAACATGGGCTTTATGGGACCCCACCTCATGTACAGTGGCACTATCATTTCATTACTCAATCCTGAAAGGTGATTTCACACAGCAACTGCACCATTCGGTGCCACAGGTGCAAAAACATATTTTGGGCAGGATATGAAAACTGACAACTGTACTGTTCATGCAAGGGTGTGAAAAAATTACAATGTTGAAAATCTGGAGTGAAAATATGAAACATTAGGGAAGTTACGAGTGTGAGTAGAAACTGCGCAATGAGCACTTGTAATGCAGTCACTTTTTGGAATGTTTTAACCAAATGTTCATTCTGGCCTTTTTGGGACCTCTCCTCTTGAACAGTGGCACTGTGATTTCGTTAATCTGTCTCAAAAGTTGATTTTTCACAGCAACAGTGCCATTCTGCACCACAGGTGCAAAAACTAATTTTGGGCAGGATGCAAAACATGATAGCCATACTGTTCATAAGGGAGAGTGGAAAGATGGCAATGTTGGAAATTTGGAGTGAAAATATTGAAATTGATGAAATTAGGAGCGTGCATAAAAACTGCACAACACATGCTCATAACGCAGTCATTTTTTGGAATTTTTTCATCAAATTTGCAACATGGGCTTTTTGGGACCCCACCTCATGAACAGTGGAACTATCATTTCACAAATCAATCCCAAAAGGTGATTCCATACAGCGACCACAAAATCACCTTTCAGGACTGAGAAACTAAATGACAATGCCTGTGTTCACAAGGTGGGGTCCCAAGAATCCCAAGTTGAAAATTTGGGACTAAAATTCCAAAAACTGGCTGAGATATCAACCTAAGTTGAAACCCCTCGTTGACTACCATCATAGGGCTTACCGTGATTTTTTCAGTTCCAGATTTGGCTTTGAAGAGTGCAAACATGCTCCCAGTCCACTGAAGATCACTGCTCCTGACCACCATGGGTAAGTATGGGGTGAGGGAGGTGTATGAAGGAGGAGTCCACAGAGGGAGGGCGGGTTGAGGAAGGGGGTTTAAAAAAAATACCTTGGGGATGGTTTTCTTTTTACAGGTCAAATATTAAAATAGATTTTGGCACACTAGGGTGGGCTCCCAGTGTGCCAAACTAGTGAGGAACATGCTGACCAGGACTGGGCACCTGAGCCAGCTGAGAAAATAGAATTATAGAATGTGGGAAATCGGTGCATTCGACACTGGGAGTGAGCATTCGGTTTTGAAACATAAATAAGTATTTTGGCACTGGGTGGGCACCCAGTGCCACATTAATGGAGGGAAGGGGATACATGCCAACATGGGGATTGGGCACACCAATGTTGGCATTCCAGAGAGTGTGTGGGTGGGGGGCAGCAGGAGCCACCAATGTGGTAAGCCGTACCTCGGATCATTTATTTATTTATTTAACTGTTTCACCAGGAAAGGTACACTGAACAAACGGGGACAGGAGCTGACAAGAACTGAAACTCTGCCCATGTGCATTACTGTACACTGTAATGCGCATGTCCAGATTCTTGTCAGCTGGATGTCTGTGTACCCAGTTGGGAGGGAAAAAGGGAGGGGGAGCTGCCACTGCAGTGATGAAACTGTCCCTGATTACAGTGGCAGATTTCTTTCAAGTGCATCCCTTGCTCTGAAACTACCATCATTGGCAGCTTCTCAGTTGATTGGTGGCTAAGGGATGCACCCATTAGAGTGTCTGCTGTATTGGACACAACATGGACACACCGCTGCAATGCTGTACTATCTCAAAATGTTTTTTGTGCACTGCGTGTGCAAGCAAACACAAAAAAACTAAAAGCCTAATCACTCACTAATTAAACAGCAGTTGCAGCACAGTCCGTAAATTATAGCCTTGAGAACCCCCCTTTTTCAGCTCCCAGTGGCTACACAAATTCATCTGATGAGGAAGGCTTGAAGCAATTTGTCAATAGTGTCCACATTTACTGTCCAATATATTGTCTATTAACCAGTGTGTCTCTCTCTGTTTCCTTCCTACCCTAACTAAACTTCAAGAGCACCTAGTCCTCTCCCAGCTTACCTCTTACCTAACTGACACCTCCTTTTTCACCCCTTTCCAATCTGGCTTCAGAAAATATCACTCCACTGCCACCTTGTGACAGAGTTGAATAGGACCTTGTCCCAGTTGTTATGGAGAGTTTGAATGCAGGGATCTGTTCTGTTCTTTCCTTTCCTGTTTCTTGTCTGTCTGGTTGTACAACCAGATTTTCCTATGAGACTCAGGATTTGATCACCCCGACAGTCTTGCAGTTCTTTGCCTCTTACTGTCTCTCCGTCTACCTTTGCTGTTTCTGTCTTTTCATCCCTTGCATATCGGCTGGTATGAAAATATATGCAAATCATTATGTGGAACTGTAACTGATATTGGGATCCCTTTGTTTAGAAATTATATCATGTTACTGTTGAAATGTATATAATTATAGTTTGAGATGATTGCAAAAAGCTATTGGAAACTCAAGGGGTTAACCTGAGAGCCGTTTTTAAACCCTTTTTCAGAAGCTGTGAAGAAAGTGCCTCAGTCCTGGGACATTGTGTTCTTCCTGCACCTGCCTGAAACATACAAGAACATTTTAGAAAAAAACAGGATACTTGTTAAGAAGGAGGGTTGCAAGGACTTATAAAAACAGAGCTGCAATTTCTTGCAAGGGAGAGACACAGACACAGACACAGACACACAGAGATTGAAGAAAAACTCAGAAGGATCTTCTCTGTTTATTCTGCCTTAGTAAATGGTTATACTGAACAAGTTTAGTTTTTATGTTACTGATAGTACTAATAAACACTTTTTGTGAATTCTATGACTGCTCCTGTTTTTTTCTGTGCTTTCTGACCTGTGCCTCAACAGATGGTGTCAGCCCAAGTGGGATTTACACTATGAATACTCTAAGCCAGGAGTTTTGTGCATGAGTACAGGACCTAGTACCAGGGAAGCACAGAGAAAGGTATGGATTCTGCAGCAGCAAGCCCAGGAGTGGTTACCAGGAGAATGGCAGCCAAACTAGCAGAGACAGAAGTCCAAGATGAGACTGTACAGTCAGCACCAGTTATGGAAAAAGAACAGGCAGTGACAGAACCTGAAAGCCTGACTGCCTTTTTCAAATGGTGGGCTATACAACAAAAAGAGATGGAGAAGCAGATAGAAAAAGAGCTTCAACATTTAGAAGCACAGAGAAAAGAAGAAATGCAACAACACGAGCAGCAGAGAAAGGAAGAGATGCAGAGACAGGAGCAGCAGAGGAGAGAAGAGATGCAGGAACAGGAGCAACAGATGAGAGAAGAGATGCAGCGACAGGAGCAGCGATGGCTGGATGCCTTGCAAGCTATCAAAGGCAGATGATCTGGCATAGATCCAGATGAGCAACAAAACACAAGCAACTTAAAAGCCATTAAGCTTACAAAATTGTGTCACTCAGATGATATCGAGGCATACCTGACAACTTTTGAAAGAGTTATCACAGCCTGCCATTGGCCAAAGCAGCAATGGACAATCAGACTGGTAGCCTACCTTTTTTTTTCTTTGAAATTTATTTATGTTCCTTCTTTATCCCCATCAAACTCTCTCCAGAGTCCTTCCAGATTCTTTGTCTCTGCGTCCCTTTGTGACCCAACCTTCACTGCTCCCCCCGGCCCATTACATCTCATGGGTCTACCCTCCGAGGAAGGGCCACCTCCGCCCAGGGCGCTCTTACTATAGTGTTGAGCTCCTGGTCGGGGATGGTAGGGCATAGCGAGCATGCAAGGCCCAACTCTGGGAGTGTGGACAGTGGGTGGGAGGCACCTTTGTCTATCAGTGGGAGGAGGTTTATTTTTTACATAAGTTCCTCCCCCTGGCATGGCGTGCAATGGATGTCTGCGTGGGTCCACCCACTGACAACCTGCCGCTGCCAGTCCCCTTGCAACATGCCCCTTACTATGGAGCTTACCCCCCAGCCTCCACTAGGTGTCACTACCGAGCGCTGGTCCCCCTGGATCCCACCCCAGGAGAAGAGAGCAGTCCTCCGGATGCTTGATCTTCTCCTCCCCTGCCAACCCATGATGGCCCTGGCTCGCTCCCAAACCCAGGTTGCCAGTGTGGCATGAGGCGTGGTGTCCAGCACCTCAACCCTCAGCACCACCGGGCCGGCTACAAATGGTACCCTACCTGACAGGTAAAGCCCAACTTGCCTACAGCAATATGGACACTGCATAGTCAGAAAACTATGACCTGGTGAAATGTGAAATGATGAAAAGGTATGACATCTCCGGAGAGATCTATAGGCAGAGATTTCGATCTCTGAAGTACAACTCAGTCGAGAATCCTTGAGAAGCCTTCACCTGACTCAGAGAGCTCCTGATAAAATGGCTCCAACCAGAGAGCAAAACAGTCCCACAGATCATCGACACATTTGCAATGGAGCAATTCATTAACATCCTGCCTACAGAAGTGCAGCTTTGGGTAAAGGAACACTGACCAGAAAGTAATGAAAAGGCTGATTCTTTGACCAAAGACTACCAAATGGCCAGACAGACACCCCTGCAGTGAGATAACAGCTAAACACTGGTAAGACATTCTTTTTTCCCATCTAAACTCCAAGTCTGGTAAGAAATCTGGTGGGGGTAACAAATCTGTGCCCAAAGAAGTTATTTATTGTAACTGTAATATGCCAGGTCATATTGCAAGAAATTGCCATAAGAAGAGTGACACTGGAGCAGATTTGTCCTTGGCAAATTGGGGCTAGTACTTAACAGATGTGAAGGTGGGGGATAAGACTGTAAAGAGACTCAATGATTCAGGAAGCAGACAGACCCTAGTGCATGTTGAGGTACTGGGAAAACTCTGTGCAAAAGGACCAGGTACTGGTGTCATCTGCATCCACGGGGACACTCAAAACTATCCCACCACCCAAGTGATTCTGATCATTAAGGGTGTGTCGCACAAAATGAAAGTGGGGGTAGTACCCAAGTTACTTGCACCCATGATTATTGGAAATGACTGTCCAGGATTTTTTGAGTTAATCTCAGAGGAACTGAACCCTGCAGTTTCAGCAGCAGTGGTAACAAGAGCTCAGGCAAAGAAAATCTCAAACGGTGGGGACACTTTTCCTTTCAGTGACTTTAATTAGGACTTGTTTGAGAACAGCTCCAAGATCTGGAAGTCCAGGAAACAAAGAAGACATCTGAAACAACAGTGGCAACAAAAGACTGATGGACACAAAAGGGTTAAAATATGGAAATGCTGAAGCTAAACTGATAACTGATTGCGATTTTGTTTCAGAGCAAGCTAACAATGTTTCTCTCTGGGGTTATTGTAAGCAGCTGTGGGTGAAACCAAAACAGGGTGAACCAATGTTTAAAAAATGTAATGGGTTACTGTACAGAGTTTGGGTTAAACCTTGGACACAGGAACAGACAGAACAATTGGTTATACCACAAAAGTATAGAACAAAGTTGTTACAGATAGCACATGATAGTCCTATGGCTGGTCACTCAGGGAGGGATCGCACCCTTGCCAGATTGCTGTATAGATTTTACTGGCCTGGACTTCATGAAGATGTTGCTACCTATTGTAATTCCTGTGCTGAGTGTCAGAAAGTAGCCTCAGTCACTAGAAAAAGACAAGGAGCCCCTGGTGCCCCTACCCTTGATAGATGTGCCTTTTGAGAGAACTGCAACTGATGTGGTTGGTCCTTTAGACAAAAGTAAAAAGGATGATAGATTTATTCTGGTAGTATGCAACTACACTGCTCGATATTCAGAAGCAGTTCCAATGTGTACTGTCACAGCTTCAAAAGTGGCAGCAGAGCTTGCCAAAATTTTCAGCAGAATGGACATACCTAAAGAAATTATTACTGATCAGGGTAGTAATTTTGGTGCTGCATTACTTAAGGAGCTGTACAGACTACTAGGTATCACTGCCATAAGAACATCCCCTATCACCCTCAGACAGACGGTCTTTTTGAGCGTTTTAACCAAACCCTAAAATGCATTTTAAAAAAATTTGTAAAACAGGAAGGGAAAGATTGGGACCAATACTCGTCTTATCTACTTTTTTCTTACAGAGAAGTGCCACAGGCATCAACAGGGTTTTCACCATTTGAAATGCTCTATGATAGGCAGCCAAGAGGGCCACTGAATGTGATAAAAGAAACGTGGGAAGATAACCCCACACAAACAATCTATAATGTCTTTTATTTATTTATTTATTTATTTTTTATTTTAGTCTTTGGTAACTGGGTAAGGCCCACTAGGCACAAGTGCCTGTTTTCAGGGGCAACCTGGGAGTACTGGGCGGTTAAGTGATTTGCTCAGAGTCACACAGTATGCAAGTGGAGGTTGTGAGAATCAAACTCAGGTCTGGTCTGCTGGATGTATCAAGCTTGTTCACACCTCATTCCTCTAACCTCTAGACTATACTGCTAGCCCATGTCTTATATGTGTACCCCAAGAAAGAAGCTGGCAAAATATGTTGAAATTGCCCATAGTAATCAGGAAGAGGCCCAAAACCAGCAGAAAGTATATTATGACCATGGTGTAAAAGAAAAAGTTTTTGAGCCAGGTTAAAAGATTTTGCTACTGTTACCCACAACAGAAGATAAACTGCTAATGAAGTGGCAATGGCCTTATGGAGTGCTTAGATATACTGGCATCATTAACTACGAGATTGAGACCCCTGACAGGAAAAATCCTAGGCCAAAAGCTGCTTTGCTAGTTTTACCAGAAACTGATAAAGATGATATTGATGTTGCTGATGACAGACTGGAACAAACTGTAACTGCTGATGCTGTAAAGGTGAATGTTTCCTTAACCCCTGAACAAACCATAGAAATCCATAACTTGCTAAAGACATTTAACAGTACTTTTACCACAGAAACAGGCCGAGCAAAACGGGCCGAGCACGTAATACTGTAGTGCCAAGGGATGCTTGCCCTATTAGGCAAAAGACATATAGGTTACCAGAGCAGTTAAGAGCTGACATGGTTAGGGAAATACAAAAAATGAAAGAACTAGGTATCATAGAAAAGTTGAGGGGTGCTTGGTCATCTCCAATGGTAATTGTAAACAAAAAAGATGGGAGTGTTAGAATCTGCCTTGATTTTAGGAAACTTAATCAAGTGTCAGAATTTGACAATTATCCTATGCCCAGAATAGATGTTTTGGTGGACAGACTGGGAAGTGCAAAGTATATCAGTAACCTTGATCTCACCAAGGGTTACTGGCAAATCCCTTTAGCTAAAGAATCCAGAGACAAAACTGCATTTGCCACTTCAATAGGATTCTATCAGTTCATCACCATGCTGTTTGGTTTACATGGCAGTCCCACTAAATTCCAGCGGTACATGGATGTCATTTTTGCCCTCACACTGGTTATTGTGCTGTGTACCTAGATGATGTCGTGGTGTACAGTCCAGACTGGAAAAGCCACCTGGAACACCTATGAGCAGTTATTCAAGCTATCAAAAACACAGGTCTGACAATTAATCCTAACAAATATACATTGGGCATGCAGGAAATCAGATATTTGGACTATGTGTTGGCAAATGAAGAAGTTAAGCCAGAAATTTCTAAAATAGAAGCTGTAGCTAACAGCCCTGTCCCTAAAATAAAAAAACATGTCAGGTCATTTTTAGGGCTGGCTGGTTATTATCAGAGATTTGTTCCCAACTTTGCTGAGTTAACTACTCCCCTCACTGAACTCACAAAAAAACGGTTCCCAAATAATGTGAAATGGACCCCCGAGTGTAGTAGTAGTAGCAAAATATTTATTTTTAGACAGGATATACAAAACTTTAGGTCCTAAGACCTATTTACAAAGTTGTCCTGTACATACAAACATTCAGGTTACAGGGTAAATATCATTCATAAATACATTACAAAACATACAATAATCTTTCATAATTCAATACACACATCCCACAGAATGTAACAGCTAATTTACCTAATGTTAATCAAATTTCACAATTTAGTACTTCATTCCCTATTTAGATATCAAACAATTTACATCATACCCCCCGTTATAAATACCATCACTTCAGACAAGTACATTCAGAATAAAATATTTCATCCAAACCAAATCTGAATTGTGACAGTTTTGTCAGATTTCTCATTTGAGGGGGAATTTAATTCCAGATTTTTGATGCCTGAGCCTGCAGTGTCATGTTCCCGTATTTTGTATTAACCTTTGGAAAAATAAGGACCCTATATTTTACATCCCTTAAAGCATAATGATGACTCTCACAACCGAAATTTATATCCATGTTACCTTTTATCAACCCTTTATTTATCTTATAAATTAATATTTATTATTGTTTTTTAAATCTTACCAGTAAACTATCCCATTTTAAGTAATTATACATGGTGAGATGATGGATTAAAAAGTTACACTTTAGGGCAAATCTTGCCAATCAGTTATATGCCTTGACAAGCTTGTCCAGATATTTTTGTCCTGAAAAATTATACACCAAGTTCCCATACTCCAAAACGGGCAATACTAACTGCATAATAATTGTCTTCTGAGTCTGTTGACTTAATAGACCTGCACAAAGCCCCAATTCTATTATTAACTTTCTTTGTTGTATTATTAATATGATCAGAAAATGTTAAGGCACTATCTATTATAACTCCTAAGTATTTATATTGTTTTGTGATTGTTAATTTTTTCCCATCACTCATTAATAGCTCCCCTTCATTCATTAACTTTTTTGTGGCCTTATTTGATTTCTTGTCGAAACACATAACTTCTGTTTTTATGTTCCTTGCATGTGCAAGAAACATAGATGCCTGTCTACGAGTTTTTTGTAGGTGTGCCTCCCCCACTTCCAATGCCCTGCTCCCTTTTGCAGGCATGGCTGCACCACACCAATGAATGTCAGAGCTGTCTATGACAGCCGTTCAGATGCAGTGGAGTACAGCTGAAAACAAAAAAACGCTGCAATCAGCAGTGGTAACGTGTAGGCAATTTGCATACTCCTGTCGGCAGGTAATTTACATGCTGCCGACAGCAGTATGCAAAGTGCCTACACTCTGCACTGCATTTGTATAGCTGTCAGACAGCTCCGTTTTTGTCTACTCTTCCCTCCCAAGTAGCATGCTGGGAGCCCACCCCAGAGTGCTCATGCGTTCCCCCCACACACCGTACGGCCGACGGGGGTGCCCAATCCTCCGTTGGCTTCACTGCCCCACCAAAAGACTTCCGGTGTGACACTGGGAGCCCACCCCAGCATGGCAAAAGTCTGTACAGCTGACTGGGGGTGTCCAATCCCCTGTCGTCTCCACTGTACGGTTTGTACCCCCCCAAAACCAGAGTTCCACATGCCACGCTGGGAGCCCACCCCAGTGTGGCATAAGTCCATATGACTGATGGGGGTGCCCAATCCCCCATCAGCTACACTGGCCCCCCCCAAAAAATAACTTTCAGCTGCCATGCTGAGATCCCACCCCAGAGTGGCAAAAGTCCCACGTAGTCTAAAGAAACATAAAAACACCTGTAAAAAAAAAAGGTCCCTCATTGACTGTCTTGCCCCCTTCCCCAACTCGCACCCACCCTCTGTGCACCCACCTCTCCACACTCCCCCTCCATACTTACCTCCAGAGGCTGGCACGACGATTTTCGGGGGACCAGGAATACATCTGCACTCTTCAAAGCCAACCGCAAACTGAAGAAATGCCGGTAAACTGTATAATGCAATTAAATGTTTTTTTTTTTTCAACTTTGGTGCATATCTTGGCCATTTTTGGGCATTTTTTCACCAAATTTTCAACATGGGGTTCTTAGGGACCCACCTTATGAATTCAGTCACTGTCATTTGTTATTCGGTCCTGAAAGGTGATTTCACAGTCACTGCGTGGAACCACCTTTCGGGACCAAGTAACAAAGTGACACTGTCACAGTTCATGAGGTAGGCCCCCAAAAACCCTATGTTGAAAATTCCCAGAAATGACTGTTTTACGAGGGTGCGTTGCGCAGTTCCTACACACGCTTGCAACGTTGAGAATTTTTAATATTTTCAGTCCAGATTTTCAACATTGCCATTTTACCACACCTCCTTATGAACAGTATAGCTATCATTTTTCATATCATGCCCAAAATGTGTTTTTGCACATGTAGCGCACATTAGCGCAGTCAGTGTGCAAAATCAATGGTCGGGACACATTAAGAAGATCTCAGTGACACTGGTCATGAACCAAGGTGGTAAAATGGCTATGTTGAAAATGTGGTGACCAAAGTCCATAAAATGACTGTCACGAACGTGCATTGCGCAATTTCCACACACCCTAGTAAGTTCACGAATTTGTAATATTTTCAGTCCAGATTTTCAACATTGACATTTTTCCACACATCCTTATGAACAGTACAGCTGTCATTTTTCACACCCTGGCTGAAATGTGTTTTTGCACTTCCAGCGCAGAATAACGCGGTCACTTTGGGAATTTAGTGTTCAGGATAGATTACGAAAATCACAGTGACACTGTTCATGAACAGAGGCGCAAGAATGCCTATGTTGAAAATCTGCTGTAAAAAATCTCCAAACTACTTACATTACGGTTGTATGTTGCGCAGCTTCCATGCACGCTCATGACTTCACCAGTTTTTGGATATTTTCACTCCAGATTTTCAACAATGCCATTTTTTACACCTCCTCATGAACAGTACACCTGTCACTTTTCACATCCTGTTTGAAATGTGTTTTTGCACCTGTGGCAACAAATGGCGCAGTCGCTCTGCAAAATCACTTTTCACGTAACAAACTGATAGTGTTACTGTTCATGTGGTGGGGCTACAAAAAACCCATGTGGAAAACTTGGAGTGAAAATACCAAGAAACTCCCAGGGCATTAGGATTTTTGACCATAAAGCCCTACCTTGTAGGGACTGACAGCTGTCAGGGGTGTAACTTGGGATTGTTGACAGTAATGCTCATGCCATTTCACCCCCACCCCCACCCTGCAGCCAGTGACAGGCATCGAGGTGCACCTTGGACCCCTTGTCCCCAGAGTTCACCCCATTCTCCTATACTGTGCCCATTTCAACATATTTCCTTATGGAATGAGGTGAATGTAAAGGTGAAACACTCCAAGTCACACCTCGACACTTGTCAGTGTCTGAAGGATAGGGTGAGGTGAAATGCCGTGACCATCATGGGTGATGACCCAAAGGCATACCCCAATGTCTGTCCTTTTCTGCAGAGTGAGGGTGGAGTTGGTGTCAATTCAATACATCAATGCCATTCCTAAACTACATCTGTCTAACTCCTGCACTTCCACTGCTAATGCCAGTAAGCAAACATTCGGTATTGACAAATGCTTGTTTTAACTTAATGCTAGTTTTGAACTGGATAACCAGTCTTGAAAAGTATCAAAATCTAATTGCAACTTTTCCATCATTTCACCCTGTGTTTTTGCTGATGCTAATAATATGGTATCATCCGCATAGAGCCTTATATGTGTATTACGTATTTTATTGGGTAAGTCATTTACGTATATAAAAAACAATATAGGCCCCAGGATAGATCCCTGGGGCACACCTCTTAACAATCTACCCTCATTGGATAGCTGACCATCTATTTCTACATGTTGTTTCCTTTCTCCAGGTAGGATTTAAACCATTGTATGGACCTGGGGGCAATCCCGGTCCTCTCCATCCTCTCATATAGTAAATGGTGGTCAACCAAATTGAAGGCTTTGGACAGGCCGATGAACACTGCACCCCTGAACTCCTCCCTTTTCAGGGCTGCTGCCACCTTATCCACAAAGTCCATGAGTGCAGTGTCAGTCGAATAACCTGTCCTAAAACCATGTTGAAATGTTGTTAATTTAGAATACTTTTTCAGATAATTGTAACTTAGAGAGGATGGAGAGGACTGCAATCGGCCTATAATTTGAAGGGTCATTTGGGTTACCTCCTTTAAATATAGGGACAATTTTTGCAACCTTCCAATTACAAGGAAAAGCATTCTCCATCAAACTTTGATTGAATAATTCTGTCAGTATTGGTGACAGTAGTTCAGCTGCATCTTTAATGAATTTAGATTCAATTTTGTCCATACCATATGATTTTTTAATGTTTAATGTTTTAATCTCATCCCTAACTTTTTATTTTTATTTTCCTAAAATAGAAGTGGGGAAAATTATCCTCATCACTTGTCTTTTTATTGGAGTCTATTCACGTTGGATTATCCGCTGGAATATCTATGTCCCGTAACATTATGAAATAGTGATTTAACTGCTGGGCTGTAGCTTTCAGGTCAAGAAGCTCCCCCTTGTCATTAGACATTTTTAATTTCTGCTTAGCTCTTAAAGGATTATCCAAATCTTTTATAATATTCCAATACTGCTTTGGCTCTTGAGTTGTTTCAGTTTTGTTATTATAAAACCTTTTCCTAGCTTGTTTAATTAATCTTTGACATTCATTCCATTTCATTTTATAATTATCCCAATCAATCTCATTTCTTGTTTTGTAGCTTCCAGGTTCTATCTTTAATACATATTTTTTTCTTTAAATATTTACTTACCCAAGGTAGATGTTTTTTCTTTATTATAATTTTCTTAAAGGATGCATGCCTATTACAGACCCCCAAAAAGGTCTTTGAAAATTCTTCAACCCCCAAATTTACATCTGGGATTAATTGCAACCTATCCCACTTTTCACGTTTCAAATCTTGAACAAAATGTTCTGGATGATAATTTTTAAAATCTCTCTTTATCATAATCTTTCCTTCTTCACTACATTTATATTTATCTGTTAATACACAATATACAGGGTTATGATCACCCACATTGGGGGGCAGGACCTGGCACTTTTTGATGTTAAACCCCTTTGAAAGAAACAGGTCTAAAATACTACCTTGACTGTTTACCCCACTTCTTCTTGTAACCTGATTTACTATCTGATTTACATTTAAAATTTCAAAACATTTTTCCAGTTTCATGCCTTGGGTTTACCCTAGGCGGCAGCGAAGTCACCAAGTACAAGTATATCTTTATTCTCTGACAAATATGCTATTTTTGATGCCAGCATTTCGAATTTATCTTCATTTATGTTAAGGGAGAATAAACTATACCAATTAAAAGTTGTAACCTTTCTAAAACTACACAAAGACATTCTATCCATTCCAATGCTTCTTATTTATTTATTTATTTATTTAGTTTTTGTTGACCGGGTAAGTGCACTAGACAAATCTTGCCTATTTTCAGGCACAACCCGGGGGAGGAGGATACAGATGAATGCCAACTGACCTTGAACCAGATTAAAAGACAACTTCACCTAATCCCATCTTATTTTTAATATATAAGAGAACCCCACCGCCCCGCTTACCCCATCTAACCTAAAAAGGTTATAGCCATCCATTATTACTTCAGCATCCTGTACATTTTGTGATAGCCAAGATTCTGTTATACCTATTACATCAGGCTCTAAGCACTGAACCCATATTTGAAATTCTTGCATTTTATTTATAATACTTCTGGCATTTTCTAATGTTATTTTCAAATCTTGTCTTGTTATCATAGTAGGTCCAGGATTAGTTTCCACGTCACTTGCAAGCAACAGCATGATGCAACAAGCAGTTGATTCTGTTAATTTACAATGTGCCAAATCAAATCCCTTAATTTTAAAACATTGACTTATCACATGATTAAACAGACTCCAGTTTTTAGTAAAAACATTTCTTCTTGTTCTGTGAATTATCGCAGGGCCCAAAGGAATGGTAAGCAACCACAGAGCAGTTCTGTCCTGCTGCCTTTCAGGAGATGTGGCAACCTCCAGGCCCAAGAATTCAAGTGACATCAGTTGTTAGAATAATACACTGAACAAAACACATTGTACTAAACATTTCAACATGATTTAAGTTAATGAGCAATTCTATGTTTAAAACACCCCCTTTAAACTTCCAATCCTAATGTGGGATTTAGATGTTATTTCAGGTTAAACCCCTCAAACTTCACAGTTGTCTGTTCTCAGTTTATAATAAGCAAACCCATCTGACAAATTTTTCGGTATCGAATGGCACTTGTGCCACTCACGCTCATGCTACCACACTCGTGCTGCAGCAGCGCAAGCCTTTTAAGGATGACTGTCCCTCCTCCTCTGCTGACGCAGATTTCCAATCTCCACCTCTCTCACTGGTGGCAGATTCTGTGGGCTCTTACTGGGAAATTTGAACCAAAAAGCACAGCAACACTATTCAATTTAGTTGCAGAGTGGAGCCACCGCACAAAGATGTCAGATACAGAGTAGATATGTAGAACTGGCACAAACAGGGAGATTTAACACAGGTGTGATGAAGCTTTTCAAGCCATTAAGGCTTCATTATGTCGAGACCCTGTTTTAAGAAGCCCAGACTTTGAGAAACCATTTTTGTTACAAACAGATGCTTCAGAGGTATGTCTAGGAGCAGTCCTGAGTCAAAATATAGATGGGATGGAACATCCTATTCTGTTAATAAGTAGGCAGTTGCATGACAGTGAGAAAAGTTACTCCACCATTGAAAAGGAATTTTTAGCAGTAAAGTGGGCCATGGAGTCCCCTATGTTTTATTTGCTAGGAACTGACTTTGTACTTACAACATATCACAATCCTCTGTGTTGGCTTGACCAAATTAAAGATAAAAATTCCAGAATCACAAGGTGGTACCTGGCAGTACAGCCATTTAAATTCAAGGTGATACACAAATCTGGTAAACAGAATAGCAATGCTGATTTTCTGTCAAGATATGGATCAGGAATTGAGAATTCTGAAAGCTGAAGAAACAAATATGTGAGTTTAAACTTCATTATTTGCTGTACCATGTTATGTAAAAGAGGATACTGCATACGCACAAAACTGTAACGGTTATACCCTAATGCTAGAAGATAATTAAAAGTAAGTTTTGGAAACCTGTTTTTGTAGAACAGGTTCCCTCTTAAGGAGGGGGGTATGTGACAGGGTTGAATAGGACCCTGTCCCAGTCATTATGGAGGGTTTGAATGCAGGGATCTGTTCTGTTCTTTCCTTTCCTCTCTCTTGTATGTCTGATTGCGCAACCAAATTTTCCTGTGAGACCTAGGATTTGATTGCCCCGACAGCCTCACAATTCTTTCCTTGTCACTGTCTCTCCATCTTCCCTTGCTGTTTCTGCCTTTTCAACCCTTACATATCGGCTGGTATAAAAATATATGCAAATCATGATGTAGAAATGTAACAAACATTGGGTCCCTTTGTTTAGAAATTATATTGTGTTACTGTTGAAATTTATATAATTATAGTTTAAGATGATTGCAGAAAGCTATTGGGAACTCAAGGGGTTAACCTGAAGCAGTTTTTAAGCCCTTTTTCAGAAGCTGTGGAGAAGGAGCTTCAGTCCTGGGACATTGTGTTCTTGCTGCACCTGCCTGAAACATACAAGAACATTTTAGAAAAAACAGGATACTTGTTAAGGAGGAGGGTTGCAAGGACTTATAAAAACAGAGCTGCAATTTCTTGCAAGACAGAGACACAGACACACAGAGATTGAAGGAAAACTCAGATGGATCTTCTGTTTATTCTGTCTTTGTAAATAGTTATACTGAACAAATTTATTTATGTTACTGCTAGAAATAATAAACACTTGTTGCAAATTCTACAACTGCTCTTGGTTTTTTCTATGCTTCCTCACCTGTGCCTTGATGACACACCACCCTATTTCAGCTCACTGACTATCTTTGCAGGGATGGACAATGGCCAAATCACTTCAGCCATCTTTGTCAACCTGGCGAAAGCCTTCAAAAAAGTCTCCCACTCCCTTCTCCTTGACTCTCTCTCAACAGCTGGTCTATCCCCCTCAGCCACATATGGGTTCAAGGCCTACCTCACTGGTAGAACACAATCTGTCACGATCTCTGACGTCATTTCCACTCCCCTCCAGATTAGAACTGGTGTGCCACAGGGCTCAGTGTTAGGGACCTTATTATTCTCCATCTTCCTAAATGACCTGCCATATACCTGTTCACCCTCTTCCACCATACACATGTATGCTGATGATACAGTCCTGCATGCATCTGGCTCCAGCCCTGCCGAGGTTACATCCAACTTGCAGCATGACTTTGATAAAGTTCAGCTTTGGCCTGCTAACCACCAACTTTTTCTTAATGCCAACAAGACCTTCTCCATGACCTTTGGCACAAGGCAGAGACTCTCTAGGCTTCCCAGCCTGTCCACCTTTCACACCCTTGAAGGGATTCTACTTGAGGACACATCCTCCTTCAGGTACTTAGGTGTTTGGCTGGACCAACACTTGAACTTCTCTGTATATATTTATGCTATCCAGAAAAAACTGCACCCCAAACTTGGTGCACTGTTCAAGAACTGTAACTGCATCTCTCTAGGAGTGTGCTTGTTCAGAAGATGATCTTACCCATTTTCGACTACTGTGACGTAGTCTATGGTGTTGCTCCCAAGTCCTTCCTGACCAGACTGGATACCCTTTTCAATTCCTTCTGCTGTTTTGCCCTCAATGCTCCATTTCACACTCACCACTGTGCTCTCTACCATGCCCCATCCTTCCCCTCCCTCACAAACAGAAGACTTTCCCACTGTGCCAAATTCATCTCCAAGCACTGGTTGGGTGAACTCCCTTCCTACCTCTCATCCTATTTTCTAACCCCCTCCTCTCCGTCACACTGCCTAAGATCAACCGACTCACAAATCCTAGTGGTTCCCTGCCACACCACCCTCATTGGTCAATCAGGTTACTCCTATCACCTCTCAAAAATGTGGAATTTTCTTCCCCCTTAGATTCATCATTCATCCTCCTTCAATTCCATCAGCTCAGCCCTCAAAAACTTCACTGCACCTAGCTATTCCTGCTATGACCCTCCCTACCTCCCCACCTCTAAGCCCCTACTAGCCCCTTGACCCCCACCCCCTATGCCTACACAATTTGCCCAGGATCAATCCCCCGCCTCCCTCTCTCCTAATCTACCAGTCTCCTCCCCTTCTACTCTATTCCTCCCCCTCTGGCCTTCCCTTGTCCTCCTCTATGTCCTAAATCATCCAAAGCTGTTACCTGTACCTCCACCTACCCTCTCCATTCCACCTACAACTCTAAACCCCACCACTTTCTCCGCATCCTGATAGGGTTGGATCTTCAGCCTCTCTCCTCTCTCTCCTCCCTCTTCTCTGATGTCCACTCCTATCACCTCTTTCACTTCCCTATCTTCTAAAGCCTGCTTACCATTGCTGCCTACGTTCCTCCTGTCGTGCTCTGCTAGGTTGCCTCCAGCCTGATAACCTCCTCTCTATGCTGTACCGCTGCCTAGTGTAGGAAGGGTACCTCAGCGTACTGGAGTGGCCAGGCCCTGGCAGACCATTCTCTTCCCCCTCCTTTCCTCCTTGTTTTTACTCTAAACTCTCACTGCCCACAACCTGCTTTCCTCCTGTCATGTTTGACCACTGCCTTGTGCAGGCAGGGTCCCCACCATACTGGAGGGGACAGCCCACCCCTTTCATCCTCCCCCTTGCCTCCCCTCCTCCTTTTTAACCCACTGCTCTCTGCCTATACTTATTCATTCCCCCATCCACTTCCTCCCTTAACTAGCCCTAGTTTTGGGCTACCCCAATCTCAAAAGCACTTATACTCAAACTTGCACTCCTATTCAACTTGTAAATTTTGTTGTGTCTGTATCTCTCTTTAATCTTGCCCTAGTTCAATCCTCCTGCTTCTACTCAGCCATTTTCTAACTACAAAACTATGTCCCATCAAGTGTTTGCCAAATGTTATTTTTGCTATCGTACCTATCTAGCTCTAAACTTTGTTAACACTGTATCCATCTAGTTTATACCTGTTAGCATTCCTCCTTTCCAGTATTTTTGAATTGACTGCTCACTGTATTGAATGTAATCAAACTGTATTTCTATACTGTGTACCAAATCTCTGTATACTATCCTCATGTTCCCCTCCCCCCCCAGGTCGCACTGAGAGATGAGCAACTTGTCGCTCAGTGTGCCTTCCTGGTGAAGCATTTCTTTTTTTTTTTGCAGCAACTTATTTTTCCCTCCCCTTGAGTCCTCTGCCAGCATCTGATGTCCCCCTGTGTAGGCACTGGGTATGAGACCCCCTTCCCATAACCCCTGACTTACCCTTCATGGCAGGGGGTGAGGGTGAGCTCAACCCAACGGACCAGATGAGCGTTCGGGGAGGTGCCTTCCCAGGCCGTCATGGAAGGGGACCATCGTCATTCGCAGAGGACTCCATATTTTTCTGTGTTTACTCTGTTCCCCCTTGAGGTGCGGTATGCAATGGCGCCAGCGGCGGCAGCACGCACGATCCCGTGTGCGTCCTGCCAAGCGCCTGCTGCACTCTCGCCTAACTTCCAGTGCTGACATGCCACCTCCCAGCCTCCACTAGGTGGCAGGCAATTGCCGAGCCCTGCAGTCCCCCTCCCGGAGAAGGAAAGCAGTCCTAGGGACTGGGTCTTCCTACCTCCTGTAACCCCAGCACCCCATGTCCGTTCCCGAACATGGGTTGCCAGCGTGCCACCAAGTAAAGCATCCAGCGCCTCAGCCCTCAGTGCCACCGGGCCGGATCTGGTGAAACATTTCAATAAATAAATAAATAAATATTATGTATACCGGGTATGAGACCCCCTTCCCATAACCCCATGACTTACCCTTCATGGCAGGGGGTGGGGAGCGACTCAACCCACCGGACCAGATGAGCGTTCGGGGAGGTGCCTTCCCAGGCCGTCATGGAAGGGGGCCATCGTCATTCGCAGAGGACTCCATATTTGCCACATAATCCGTATTATGTATACATGTTACTTAGTAAACAGATCTTTTATTAAAGGAATAATGCCCGACAGGGTGGGTGTTATGCTTGGATAACATCCACCTTGGGTGGTGGGCCCGAGGCCCAGCGGCGGGCGTCCAGCAAGGCGGGATGTTATCCAGCATACCCACCCTAGCGTGTCTATATGTATATGGCTCGTTTACATTTACATTAGAAAAATGGTTAAAAATAGTGTTTTAATTGTATTTTTTAGTTTTTTTTATTGTGGAAGGATGCTGGTTTGAAAAATAGTGCCTTATACTGTTTATACAGCAGGTGGAGCTGTTTTATGTGTGTCTGTTGCAGGTCTCTAATAGGTGTGCCCCCACAACCCGCTCCTCTAGGTGTTCTCCTACTGGGTTCCTTTCTTTACTGTTTTCTCCTGCTATTGGTTCATGTATTTAAAGAAAAAAAAGCGTAGAAGAAACATGAGTTGAGCGGCGTTAGAGAGCAGGCGAATGAGGCTGGCACCTGAGAAAGAGCAGGAGACTGCTGTGAGGCTTTGATTTCAGGTTTTCTTTCTTTTTAGAAATAAATAAAGCTTGTTTGGGGGCGTGTGAGAGCTGTGCCTACTGTTTTGCAAATCTATAATGCTGCTTTCACTTTCAGTGCGAGCAGATGATGAGTGTTAGTGCGGGGCACGGAGAAAAACGGCAGACTATTGTCACGCTAAGCGCTCGTGTCGTGAAGACAACGATTTTAGTTTTTTCCTGTTCTGCGAAATAGCGAGGCTTGTTTGGGGAGCGTGTGAGAGCTGTGCCTGCTGTGAAGCCCGATCGAATCGACTTTCACTTCTAGTGCGAGCAGGAAGCAACGGACAGCTGTGGATGGATTTTTTTTTAAACTTTCGATGCGGCCGTTACTGTACTGGGACTAGAGCCGGGATGTTATGCTGGGATAACATCCCGGGTCCAGTCCCACTCTGACCAATCAAGGACCAGGATTTTCTCTTGCCATTGTATAATGCACGCTGATCCATGTCTAACTTTGCTGTACATTTCCCTTTGCTTGTTCCTATATGTAATTAATCTTGAGCTGCCCCTGAAAAAGGGACAACTGGTCCCAGTGGGCTTACCCAGTTATCAAAATGAAATAAATAAGTAAATAGTCCATATTCATTTTATATTCATATTTTCAACATGTTTTTGTTTAAGTATCATGTAACTGCATAATTTAAATACAAGTGAGATGTGAGTAAGGCTTGGTTGGATCAATATAATGCAGGATATTATTTTGAGCATTTTTTTAAATAACTACCAACCTTTAAAAAAATAAATAGACAAATAAATAGCTACAGTGAGTGACCTGATTCTTTGTTCAGTCTTTCACATTTTGGTTCCTGAGACAGATATACAGTGTAATTGTGTGTTGACTAGTGCCATAGTAATTTTGGTTTGTTAATCATTGTTTCATGCTTTGCAGAAACATAGAGACGATGAGAGCAGAAAAAAAACAATGGTCCACCCAGTCTGCCTGAGTTCCCCATTTAGCCTTGGGATATACTGTCCCTCCTAGGTCCTAGCCCTTCCCATCCTCTCCCTCCTCTCCTCCTTGATTCTATCACCCTGAGCAACCACAATACCCTTCATTCTGTCTTACATGTGCTTAAAACCACCAATGGTTTTCACAGCCACCACCTCGGCTAGCGGGGTGTTCCAAGGCCCCACCAGCCTTTCCGACATAGATGTCACTCACTCCCTATTCCTCTACCTACCATGCCCCGTGCCTATCCAATGTATGTTTGGAGCTCCCCACAGTCTTTCCCTCCACTACCTCCTCTGGCAGACTGTTCCAGTCATTCACCACCCTTTCCATGAAGAAGTATTTCTGCACATCTCTCCTAAACTCCCCCCTTAGCTTCATTGCATGCCCCTTGTTCAAGTGCCTTCCTTTCTCTGAAAAAGACCCACTGATTGCACTGTGTTCTCTCCTGTCAGGTACCTATAGGTTTCAGTCATATCCTCCCTCTGCTCTTTTAGGGAGTATATGTTGAGTTCCTGTAGCCTTCCATCATATGGTTTCTTATGCAATCTCCTCATCACTTTGGTTATCCTCCTCTGTGCCGCCTCCACCCTTTCAATGCCCTTGCAGAGATGTGGCTTCCAGAACTGGACACAGTACTCCAGGTGGGGCCTCATCTGTGAGCAATACAACTATGGCACCACCTCCCTCCTCCTGCTAGAAATCCCTCTCCCAACGCACCCCAGCATCCAGCAAACCTTTCACACTGCTCTATCACACTGTCCAGCTACCTTTACCTCAGACTGATGACCTCTAGGTCTCGTTCTTGCTTGGTGACTGTAAGCTCCACCTCCCCATCTTATACACAACCCGTGGTTTCCGCAGCCCTAAATGCATAACCTTGTACTTTTTGGCACTGAAATCCAGCTGCCACCCCTTGACGATTCCTCTAGTTTCCTTAGATCCTTTTGCATTCTCTCCACCCCTTCCTGACTGTCAACCTGCTGTGGATTTTTGTATCATCTGCAAACCTTCCCCTTGAGCTCTTCTGTGATGTTGCTTATGAATTCATTGAAGAGTACCGGTACTTGCACAGGACCCTGTGGCACCAACTAGTCAGTCTTCTATCACCTAAATGGATACCATTTACCACCACCCTTTTCCTGCCATCCTTTAACCAGTTTGATACCCAGCGTGTCACTTTCTTCCCTGCCTCCAGGCTGCTTAGTTTGTTAACTACCTTCTTGTGTGGCACAGTGTTGAAATCCTTACTGAAGTCCAGATAGGCCACATCCACTGCGCTCCCTTGATCCACCTCCCTGGTAACTGAATCAAAGAAATCTATGAGATTAGTTTGACATGACCGCACCTGTAAAACTGTGCTGCTGGTGGTCCTGCAGCTCTTTTTTCTCCAGGTGCTCCACGTCCTCTCCATCAGTTGTGTCCCCATTAACTTCACCACTGATGTGAACCTGACAGGCCTGTAGTTGCTAGCATCCTCCCTACTGCCGCTTTTGTGCAGGGCGACCACACTGGCCCTCCTCCAGTCCTCTGGAACATCCTCCATCTCCACTGAGGTGCCAAAAAGCACTGTCAGAGAGGTGACAATCACTGTGATCAGTTCCTTTAGAATCCTTGGATGAATCCAATCCAGACCCATTGCCTTATTCTCCACTAAGGCTTTCCGGTCCCTTCTGGACCCTCTCCACTGAGAATGGGCTTGTGTTCACCACCCCCTCTCCCTGGTGCTTACTGCAGCATGCTGGTCTGCCACCCCCAACCTCTACCATGAAAACCAAGCTGAAGTAATCATTTAGTATTTCCACTTTCTCTTTATCTTCCACTGTCCAGTTACCCTGTCCTCCTGATTCCCACTCTCCCTCCCTCCCTCCTTTGTCTCTGGAAGTGCAAGGAGCAAATAGTTAGGATCAGGAAAGGCAGTGGGTGGGTAGACAAGAGGGCTGAGAAGGCAGAAGTACTTAATGAGTACTTCTGTTCAGTGTTCACAAGGGAGAGGGATAGGCCCATTCCTGCTGGGAAAGGGGGCGCAGGCATGGGGGGGTGAGAAAATAACAGACAGGGTCATCATGGTGGAAAGGGCTCTGGAGGGCCGTAAGTCCCTGAGGGTAGACAAGGCACCTGGGCCAGACGGGGTACATCCCAGGGTGCTGAGGGAGCTGGCAGAGGTCCTGGCAGAGCCATGGGAAGATCTGTTCAACACCTCGCTAAATACAGGATGTGTGCCCAGAGATTGGAGGGAGGCATATGTGGTACCGCTTCACAAAAGTGGGCCCAAAGACGAACCAGGGAACTACAGACCGGTGAGCCTCACCGCAATTGTGGGGAAACTGATGGAATCTATCCTCAAGAAAAGCTGGTGCAGTTTCTTGCGGATAATGATCTGCACGATGACAGACAGCATGGGTTCATCACTGGCATATCCTGTCAGAGGCACTGGATGAGGGCCATGTGGTAGACGTAGTCTACCTGGATTTCAGCAAGGCCTTCAATTCAGTGCCACATGGAAGGTTAACCTGCAAGTTGTGGAGTCTTGGTATAGGGTGGAAGCTAGCCCAATGGGTAGAAAACTTGCTGAGGGACAGGCAACAGAGGGTAGTTGTGGGGGGAGAAGCATTGGAGCCCAGGGCAGTGACAAGTGGTGTCCCACAGGGATCAGTACTGGGACCAGTCTTTTTCTTTACCTATTTTTTTCCCTCCGGTCACAGTCTGTGGAGCCTCTCTCAGGCATCCTATCTGTTCCTGCCCTGCCTGAAGTCTTCCTACCTGAACCTCCTCTCTAATCCCTCTCAGCCCACACCGCCAGCACCCCCAGCTTAACCCCTCCGGGGTGGGGTTGCTCCTCCTCTTGGGTGCTCTGTAAAGTTAATCTCCAGCTTGTGGGTGAGAGCCCGGGTTGAGGACACTGGAAGGCCAGGCAGGATAGACCCGGCAGTGGGCATGGGGGCAGGTGCTGTTGCCTACCCCGCAGACTGGTGTTTTCCCTGTTCTGGTGTACGATCCCCCCCATGTGCATGGTGCATGTCCCTGATGCTATGGCACATGGCAACCCTGCCAAGCATCAGCCACGCTATGTACATGCTGCACTGCATGCTGCAGCCTCCCCAGTATCCACTGGGAGCTGCTGGCACACCGAGCGATGTCCTGTCCTCCCCCCTGGGAAGGAGAGCAGCCCAGTGGATGCTCAATCCTCACCCGCCCCTGCCGACCCCTGGTGCCCCAGCTCGCTCCCAAATTCGGGTCACAGGCATAGCATGAGGTGTGGTGTCCTGCGCCTCAACCCTCAGCACCACCAGGCTGGTTTACTGGGACCAGTCTTGTTTAACATTTTCATCGCAGACATAGCAGTTGGGATCAAGAATAAGATCAGCCTCTTCACCGATGACACCAAGATCTGTGCTGAGATGGATGGGGAGGAGGGTGGCAAATTACTACAGGAGGACTTGGCAAGACTTGAGGAGTGGTCGCACACCTGGCAGCTTGGATTCAATGCCAAGCAGTGCAAGGTGATGCATTTCAGAGCCAAAAATCCAGGATACAGCTACTGGATGGATGGTATCAAACTGTCCACATCCAATGAGGAGAAGGATCTGGGGGTGCTGGTGACCAGGGAATTAAACCACTCGGCCCAGTGTAGTAAGGCATAGCAAGCTGGATTACATCCAGATGTTGAGAAGTCATATTGCCCCTGTACAGGTCCCTGGTGAGGCCACACTTGGAGTACTGCATCCAGTTCTAGTGCTCGTACTTGAAAAGGGATATCAAACTACTGGAGGCAGTGAAGTGAAAAGCAACAAAGATGATCCAGGGGTTGGGGATAGAACTTATGAGGAAAGACCAAAAGAGCTCAACATGCATACCCTGGAGGATAGAAGAGAGAGAGAGAGGGGACATGATTGAGACCTTCAAGTACCTGAAGAGGATGAACAGAGTAGGCTTCCACAGTGGATTCACTCTCCAGAATGGAAGAGATATTAGAGGGCACTCCCTGAAGTTAAAGGGGGGCAGAGTCAGGAGGGAAAGGAGAATGCACTACTTCACTGAAAGAGTGATAGGGTGGAATGCACTGCCTGAGCAACTCATATCAGTGCAGACTGCGGGGTGCTTCAAGAGGGGGTGGGACAAATTAAAGGGGAAAATACATACCGGGGGGGGCAGTTGGGGGAAGGAAAAGTTAATGGTGGGGCAGCTGCAGTCTAATGGACTGAAGTGCTACACACTCGAGCAGACTAGATAGACCATATGGCCTGTATCTGCTGGCAATTTCTTATCTTCTTATGTACCCCACATACCTGAAGGTGTTGTCTCCTTTTGTGACCTCTTTAGCTACCCTCTCCTCTGTCAGTGCTTTAGCTGCCCTCGCCCTCCTTCCTGCCTCCCTGTGTTTTGCTAGATATGCTTCTCTGTCTTCATTCTTCTGGATCTCCTTGTACTTTCTAAATGCTGTTTTCTTCTCTTTCACTGTCTTTGCCACCTCCTTAGAGAACCACAGTGGCCTCTTCCTCCTCTTTCCCCTTGCTCACTTCCTTCAAACAGCATGCCATTGCCAGGGCTATACCCTCCTTAATCTTTCACTATTGAGCCTCCACTTTCTGCCTTCCCACCTGCCAGGCATTCTGTGAAGCATAGCTTAGTGTCATCTGCAAAGAGGAACAACCTGCCCTGGATTCCCTCACCATTATTGTTAATAAACATATTGAAATGGACTGGACCCAGGACAGATCCCTGTGTCACTTCATTTATGACCTCCCTCTCTTCTGATTTAACCCCATTGACCACAAACCTCGGCTGCCTCACTTTTAACCAGTTACCTACCCAGTTTACTATAACATAAGCCCAGGATCTCCTTGCCTGAGCAGCACCCCACTCCTCAAGGTGGAGCTTCATGGCTGCCACACTGACCGCAGCCTGACATCTCGGCAGCATCTTCGGCCACCCTCCTGGTACCCCTGCATGATGACAAGCCCAGGATCTCCTCACCCAAGTGGTGCCCCACTCCTCAAGGTGGAGCTTCATGGCCGCTGCACTGGCTGCCACCCGACATCCCGGCAGCATCTTCGGCCACCCTCCTGGTCCCCCAGCATGGCAACAAGCCCAGGTACTAAGCGCTCTTTCAACTCCAAGGCTGATAATGGCTGATTGGTGTGGTGCCCCGGCAGATAGGAGCCGATTCGTCCACCAGCCGAGAACTACCCCACTGATTGGAGCGCCTTTTCTGCTCAGCTTCCAAGCTGCAGATTTTGGCTCTCAGATTTCACAGTCCTATTTTTCCACCCCCACCCCTCCCAGGCCTATTATTAAATACTCTTTAGACCCCTCCTCTGATCGTGCTCTGCTCTCCTCATTGGCCCTGTTTCTGCTCTACCTCCATACACAATCACCATTGGCCCTTTCTTATCTACTCCCACTAGCAATCACTCCCCTAGGTAAACCTAGGATCTTACAGCACTGCCACTTATGGCTTCTACATTTCGTGTCATCTCTACATTAACTGTATTATAGCTACCCTCTCACTCTTGTTTCAGTTTGTCCTATCCCTGATTACCCTGGTAAAAACCCTTATCTGATTGCTACACAGTCCCTGACTAGGCTTACTTGCTGGTGATCACTTAAACTTCCATGGTCCATGTTTTAGGTACCCTGTCCATCTGACAACTGCCCTTTGCTAACCTAGGTCTACTGTCAACAACAGTCCCCTGAAATTTCTCCAGACTACCTGACCTCTTCAACCATTTCAGAAACCCAAAATGTACTTGCATTTAATACTATTCCTTCTAGTGTCATCAATGCCACCGATCCACCAATCCATGCTCTCTGTACATCATATTGCTTTTTTAGTCCCTAAATACCAGCCTAATGACTATCTTTTCTCAAATCTTCTGCTGTTCAACCCCCCTCATTGTGCCCTCACCCCAGCAATTCTTAACAAACTATGGCTCCACCTAGTAACTTCTGCCTCTAAAAATTGTCACCTGTGTACACTGAGCCAATACTCGTTTATGCACCGTAAGCTCTGGTACCTCCTCCTACTCACTATCCTACTCTCTGGGAATATTCACTTAAATCCAGGACCAACACTAGCCACACCAGACTTGATTAGCAATGCTAAAGGTCTGATTGTAGTACACCATAATATTAGGAGTCTCACACACAATTTTAATGAGTTTGAGTCCTGGACCTCCCAATACAAGCCTGACATCATTTGTCTGACTGAAACCTGGCTAAGTCCTTCCACTCCTGACTCTCAGTGCTCCCTTCCATCCTATAACCTATTGAGACTCGACAGACCTGCCCCCAAGAGAGGGGGTGATACTGCTGTCTACTTTAAAGACCATCTACACCTCACTGCCATTAAATCATCCAATCTTGCCCACTGTAAGGTACTGCATACTCTTCTTACCCTGGGCTCCAAGAAACTACATATAGCTTGCGTCTATAACCCCCCCATCAGACAGTCAAAAGGGGCTGGATAAATTACTGGATCACATCCCATACCTTGCTGGTAAACATGAGGTTCTTATACTAGGTGATCTTAACCTAAATTGGCTGGGGAACACACAATCAACACTGCTGTCCAAACTGCAAAGTCATATCTTGCACCAACTTATAAGTGATCCCACGAGAACAACACCACACTCTAACACAAGCATGCTACTGGACTGGATTATGACCGACCACCCTGAAAACATTATTACCTCTGGCATACTACCTGATAACATTACCGACCATGCCCCTATCTATTGTATCTGGGGTAAAAGCAAACCCACTCCATCAGAACCTCGCCTCATCACTTTCCGTAACTTTGCTAACTTCGATCCACAACTTTTTCTTCATGACATCGCTGCAACTGATTGGTTCCCCATTCTATTATCGAATGATGCTCAAACCTCCCTCCAACTATTCATGACACACTTCCTCATGGTGCAGGATAAGCACTGCAAACTAGTTACTCATCGGGTAAAGAACAGGCAGACCCGCTGGCTAACGTCTGACCTTCTTTTTAAATTAAAACAGCGAGACAAGGGTTGGCTCCGATACAAGAAATCAGGCCTATCCTCTGACTTAAATACCTACAGGGCCCTGCGTAACTCCTGCAAAAAGGACATCAAAAAGGCCAAAAGTTCCTACTGTAAGGATCTATTAACAAACTCCTATGGCGACTCAAAAATGTTTTGGTCCCATATCAAGTTCTTTCTTGGCTTGAATCCGGCATCCACCCCCAATGACATGTTACTAAATGGTGTCCACTGCAACAATCCCCGTACCATTGCCAATTTCTTAAATGATATTTTCTCTGACCTATCCAACTACACCTCCTCCTTTCCTGCCCAGATGAACTTACCTACCTTGCCTTATGACAGTGGCCCACAATTCTTTTTTAAGGCTATCTCTAGGCAAGAGGTGTTCAATTTACTAAATACAATCTCAGATTACACCCCAGTAGGCTTGGATAACCTAGAGCCAAAGCTCCTAAAACTATCTGCACCCTACATTGCTGCTCACCTAGCCAAAATTTTCACACTATCCCTGTTCCAGAACTATATACCAGATATTTGGAATACAGCCAGGATTACCCCTGTTTTCAAAAAAGGGAGATCGCAAGGATCCCTCTAATTACAGGCCCATCGCCATACTATCAGTTCTCAGCAAAATTCTGGAGAAACTGTGTTCACCCAAACAATTTACTTTCTCCAGAAATATGACCATCTTACCCCAGACCAGCATGGTTTTTGCAAAGGCCATAGCACAACTACCGCTGTTCTTAAATTCACATCAGATACCCTTGTGGCCATGGACTCTGCCCTTCTCACGGGGGGCCATTTTCATTGATATGACCAAGGCATTTGACCTTGTCGACCTCCACATCCACTTAGCCTCACTTAGAACTCTTGGTTTCTATGACAACGTGGTGAGGTGGTTCGGCTGCTACCTCTCTGATAGGACTCAAACTGTGAAGTTTAATTCTACCCTTTCGGACAAGGCCACCATAAACATTGGAGTTCCACAAGGATCCATCCTGGGACCTCTGCTTTTCTCCATCTTCATTAATAATATCACCACAAACCTCCTCAGGACTGACTCCTTACTATATGCTGACAACATTGTTCTATACTCCAGTGGCAAAAACACTGAAGTAATAAATCAAAATCTCTCATTTGACTTTCAACTAATCCAAAAATGGCTAACCAGTCACAAAATGGTCCTTAATGAGTCCAAAACCCAGGCTATGCTATTTGGGTCTAAAGCCAAACTCAACCACTCCCAATCTAAATTTAAAGTCTTCTCATCCAATGGTTCTAACCTCAGGGTGGTGAACTCATTCAAACACCTAGGCGTCACTCTAGACCCATCTCTAAACTTCGATCAACACATCCAACAGGCCAGCCAGCTGGTCAAGGCTAAACTTAGGATAGCCTACTATACCAGATATATGCTCACCCCCTCGGCTAGACTAGCCATTGCCCAGGGTATTCTTCTACCTTCATTAACCTATGGTGTCGCCAATTTTACCTCTGTGTCCAAATCCAGCCTCAGAAAGTGGGATGTCACTTATAACAATATCTGCTGCTATGCATCCTCCTCGCACCGACTAAAACACAACTGTATACTATACTCAGATCTGGGATGGCTTCCTCCTTCTGAGCTAAGACTTTATGCTTATGGCTCAGTCATTGACAATATTGTCCGCTCACAAGTACCCAAACCCCTGGCAGGTCTCTTCCTTAATTTGACATCCCACTATAGCTTAAGGTCTACTGAACAAGCGCCTGTTTTTATCCCCAGACATCATTTCTCCAAAGGTGCCACAGCTTTTGCCTGCCATGCTCCCTGCCACTTGCTTTACGCCAATCACCATCCCATGCCTCTTTTAAGAGAGAATTACGTAACCATCTTGCCACTTCCTACAAATGCACCTGCTTTGACCCTCCCTAGCCCATACTTCCTCCTTTCCTCTCCCGACACTACAGTTTGTGCTCTTAAATATTTAGCATTTTCCCCCTCGTCTTCCCTTCTACAGTCCCTTCTATGATTTCCACTTCCCTCCTTCTCCCCCCCCCATCACCCTTGTTAATCTTATTAGGATATCATGGTCATTAATAGTACATTTGTGTATTAAGCCTTAGCTATCAATATGCCCTGATTTCACTGCTTACAGTATGGTATGCATTTTGATTTCCTTTTACCTCGCCTACTGTCTCCCTGTTTTAGTATTGTTCACTATGATTGTATTTGCTCTGTATTTTACTACGAATTATGTCTAATATTTTGTACTTGCAATATATACTGTTTGTATTAACTGTCTACACTATTTTCCTCACTACTGCATACCTGCTTTATTATTGTATTACTCTACCATATCTGTATTGGTCTCTACATTCAATTATGTCTAACTTTGTACTGCTGTGTGTGTCTGCCAGTTTTATAATTGTACCCTCCCAGGTCGTGCCTGAAATGAGCCATTGCTATGGCTAGCGCACTTACCTGGTCAACAAAAACTAAATAAATAAATAAATTAGCTGCACCCAGATCCTCCATCTTCTTCAGTGTCTGTGAGTCACTGACTCAAAAGCCTTGCAGAACTCAAAGTAGAGCAAATTCACAGCGTGACCTCTCTCTAATTCCTTCATCACCCAGTCAAAGAAAATATCAGGCTAGTCAGACAAGGCCTCCTTGTCATGAATCCATGCTGTTTACTATCCTGGAGACCGTTGCCTTCCAAGTAGTCCACAAGGTCTTCTTTGACATACGAACATATGAACATACGAAGAAGCCAGCAGAAGAAGGCCATTTGGTCTATCAAGTCTGCTCGTATTGCAAGGTCCACAGCTTGAGCTAATGTCCCTGCCCTCCCTCCCCACTCCTCCCATCCTCCCTACCCATGATTCTTACCTTCACCCTATGCCTATCCCAGCCCCTCTTAAATCTGCCCACTGTCTTCAACGAGATGACCTCTTCTGGCAGTGCATTCCAAGTGCCCACCACCCTTTCTGTGAAGAAGTGCTTCCTGAACTCCATCTTAAACCTCCCACCCTCCAGCTTAAGACTGTTCCCCCTTGTGGTATGGTTGTCACTCAACTTAAGGAGACTCTCCTTATCAACCTTATTTATCCCTTTCAAGTTCTTGAATGTCCCAATCATATCCCCTCTCTCGCTCCTGTCTTCCAGGGAGTACATGTTCAGTGCCCTCAGCCTTTTCTCATATGCCTTGCCCTGCTGACCAGCTATCATCTTTGTAGCCTTCTTCTGTACCTCCTCCAGCAGATTAATGTCCTTTTTGAGGTGTGGGCTCCAGTACCGGACTCCATACTCTAGATGCGGCCTTACCAGTGATCTGTACAAGGCCAGTATAACCTCCTCTCTCCTACTACTGATCCCCCTTGCTATGTATCCCAGAATCTTGTTTGTCTTTGCTGCTGCTTTCTTGCACTGCATAGAGTGCTTCAGGTCACCAGTGATCATCACTCCCAGGTCCTTCTCCTCCTCTTATGCATATACTTGGACTCCACCCAGGTAATACTCTGTCCTGGGATTCTTGGCTCCAACATGCATAACTTTGCATTTCTTGGCATTGAAGCTAAGCTGCCAGATCCTGGACCACCTCCCCAGCTTTTCCAGATCCTGTCTCCTGTAGGTCCTGTATACCTTCAGCTGTGTCCACTCTCCCATAGAGCTTGGTGTCATCTGTGAATAGGCACATTTTGCCTTAAATGCCATCCCCAATGTCATTGACGAAGACATTGAACAACACCGGCCTCAGCACAGAGCCCTGTGGGACCCCACTGGTTACCTCTCTGGTGCCAGATAACTCTTCCCCCACCACCACCCTCTGGACTCTGTCCCTCAGCCAGTTTTCCACCCATCTGACCATCTGTTCCCCAACTCCAAGATCCATCAACTTCCTGATCAACCTTTTGTGGGGCACAGAGTCAAAGGCCTTGCTGAAATCAAGATAGAGGTTGTCTACCGCTTGGCCCCTGTCTACTGTCTTAGTGACACAGTCAAAGAAGTCAATCAGATTTGTTTGACATTATCTCCCCCCCATGAACTCATGCTGCCTCTCATCCTGGAGACCATGTTCCTCTAGCTATTCTACCAGCCCTTCCTTTAGTATGGTCTCCATGAACTTGCCCACAGTGGAGGTCAGACTGACTGGTCTGTAATTCCCTGGATCATTCTTAGGAATGCTTTTGTGGAGGGGCACTACATGTGCTGTTCTGCAGTCCTGCGGTACCACGCCTGACTCTAGTGAACTATTAAATCGGTCTGCCAGTGGTCCTACCAGCTCCTCAGCCAGTTCATTTAGTACCCTTGACTGTACTCTGTGCCGGTCCTGATGATTTGTCCACCTTCAATGCCAGCAGACCCTTCCTCACTCTATCCTTCTCTATCACTATGTTTCTGTCCCACTCCCCCCCCTCCTCTTTTCCCTCCTAAAGGCACTGGTCCATCCTTCTCCCTGGTGAAGACAGAACAGAAGTATTAATTTAGTATCTCTGCTTTCCTCCATTATCCTCCACCCACTCCATACCTTTCTTAAGTCTACCAATCCCTTCCTTATTGTCCCTTTTCTCACTTATATAGTGAAAGAAAGCCTTCTCCCCCTTCTTAATTCCTGCAGCTATTTGAAGCTCCTTCTGTGCCTTTGCTCGCCGGACTTCGTTACTTGCCTCACTAGCTAACCTTAGGTAATTTTCCCTATCCACCTCTCTCTTAGTCTTCCTGAATTTTCTATAGGCCAACCTCTTTTCCCTTACTGCCTTGGCAACCCCAGAACTGAACCAGCTGGGTGCTTTGACCCTTGTGTTCTTCCCCCTTAGCCTAACACACTCATCTGTGGCAACCAGTATTCCTTTCTTAATGATGGACCACTTTAGGTCCACCCCCATATCTGCTCTGATGCCAACCAGATGGCTCCTTAGAACCTCACCCATTTTCCTGACCAGTGACTTCATCAGCTTCCCTACAATAGAGGTAAGACTGACAGGTCTGTAGTTTCCTGCTTTTTCCTTGTCACCCAATACATTGGTCAGGGCAAGGGAGTGTGGGGCTTGTAAGAGGAGACAGGTCAGTGGCAGCTCCTGGAGGAGCTGGCAATAATCCCAATATTTTAATAATAAGCAGACACAGCGTAAAGGGGGGAATTAAATGTTAATGGAGCCATAAGGGTGGCCTGAAGATTAGCTCTGGCAACCTAGGAAGGGGGAGCATTATTTTTTTAATACCCCAGCCAAATACCAAATACCACTTGATTAGTAGGTTATTTGTTATTCAGTCCCAAATATTCAGATAGCCCATTATCCGTGGTATTTGGAAAATAACATCCAACCACATGCACAGCCCTATTATTTGACCTTCTACAGATACAACAGAAGCCCTGGTTCAATCTGAGGCATTACAGCTTGTGAGTGAGGAGGTGTACATTCTGCCAGTAGAACTGAGCAGAGATTTGGATTCTTGAATGCCATCCAAAGTAAACATTCCATCTATTGAATGTAGGAAAGATGGAACAGAAACAAGGTGGGGAAAAGGGAGGAAATATTATAAATTATACAGTATTTCTTTTTTTGTCTCATAGAAGTGAATGGAAGAGGCTACAGCACGTGAAGACTTCTTATACAGCTAAGAGGATTTTGCACACTGCAGCCTTCACGTGCAGCCACATTCTAAGTCTGATTTTTTCAACCTATGGCTGGCATTCTGCAAGCGATCCCTCTGAAAAACAAATATGGCCCCCTCACAAGATCCCATATTTGCCTAGCATCGATTTGTCATACCTTTCATACCCATCTCTCTCTCTCTCTCTCTCTCTTTCTTTCTTTTATTTTCGTATAGTTTTTTACCCCTCTGGTTTGCTGGCTACTCTGTCCCCACCCCCTGTAGACCAGCTGCCACCTCCCCTAGGCTTACCTCTGAGCACAGACTGCTGCCCATGGTGGGGCCAGAGGGGGCGGTCCCCTCCCCCCCACTGTGAACATATCCAGAAAGCGCTGAGGCTTGTGGGTGGTAGTGGTAAGGTGCTCATCAGCGCTGCAGTCTTCAGCACCTTTAGGCAGGGCCTCTCCATCTCTTGCTTAACTGAAACACACTTTTGCACCAGCTGAGAATGTGGCTTGTAAATAAATCATCTGTTCAGTACCCACAGGTTGTGGTTCATTAAAACAAAATGTCATCATGAACCTGATGAAAAAATACAAGCTCAGAAGAACAATATTTATCACAATTCCTATGTGCCAGATCCCCTAGCAAACAATAAATTTTAAAAACATGTAGCTTGTCACAAATACAAAGCATACTTTCTCACAAAATCACTGATATGAAAAAAGAGAAGTTCATGACCATTCACATAGGAAACCCATAGCGCTCCTATTTATATATTTTTTTTAAATAAGACTGCTGATTTTAAAAAGTAAACAGTTCATGTGATAGTTCATATGAAAGGTAAAGACAAGTACATATGTAAGGGAAAGACAAACAAGATGCCAAAATGTAATCCTTGTAGTTTAGATTTAATCTGCATATATAGAGACATGGTAGAGAAATGCTTACTGCTTATACAAATGGAAATGTCAGCAATTACAACCTTGTGATGCAGCGTATGACTATGACAGGTTACTGACAGGCTTGAATGTATATTTCTTTTTATTTAAAACTGTGGGTGGCTGCATAATAAAAACAGTTTATAATCAGTTTAAGAATCACGTGTTTGCATGGTGATTGTTTGAACCACTGTCATAGTCGATCACAGATGGATTTTACTTGCAAAATGTTGACCGACAATGCAATTTTAAGATGTTTCCAATTACCAGTATCTGATTTGCAAGAGTAATATTAACAGCAAAAACAGATTAAGTAAAAGAAAATGTTCAGTAATGCCTGAAGTTGGCAACATGCACTCAATCAGGGGTGTGCTGCGATACAAAATAGCTGTCCTCTAACTGAATGAACCACGCAGCCATGGCATGGCAGGGAAAAAATTTTGGGAAGTTGCTGTATGAAATCTGATGACTGCTAATGTGGTGGACGAGCTGTGGTGGTTCGTACCCCTATAGTTTAGGGTGATGCCAGATGAATCTGGAAGGAGAGGCTGAAGGCATACTCTACAGCCAAGATGCAAGGTTTATTAGCAATAGTTGGAGCACACAGAAAAAGACTTAGCATTCACTACCACTATCACACAAGAGAAAGAATGAACAAGATTACCGGGACCACAAATGGGTCCCACTAATGTCATACAAAAGTCCAGATAATTCAAGTCCTAAGGACATAGCAAACCGATGCACCAAGCTTGGATTTCTAGTATTTTGGTCAGCCGACCGTTGGATGTGAACCTAAGGAAGCGCTTCCTATACAGGCCATAAAATGGGGCATCCCCAGTGAACTAGAAACAGAGGAAAGCACCGTAGGCCTCCTGGGTCTGGGAAGAAGGTGACTCCTGGTGTCACTGAGGCAAAGTCGAAGGTGAAGTGCCTGATCGAGGAAGGGTGTTGAAGCCTGGTTGTAGGTGAAGAGAACCCTTATCTGGAGTTGTCAGCTGCAGTGACCTCGGGCAGGAGGGCACATGATATCCAGTCGAGGAAAGGATGCTGGGTGCGATGATCCACTGGAGAACCTCTGGGTAGGTCCCTGTAACCTTTACCACCTCACCCCTGCAGCTTCAGAATCTGGCGATCTTCAGTGTGACCTCTTGATGAGCCACTGGAACACAAGACACCTATGGATGGTACAATCACGAGTGTGGTGACCCTCAGTGTGACCTCTTGCATGGGCCACCAGTACTTACGCCACCTCGGGGGATGAGGCACAGAGCCTGACAATCCTCAGTGAGGCCTTGGTATAGGCCACCGGTACTATTGCCACCTTGGAGCAACATCTATGTGGGAGAATGGGCAACATGATTCCGAGTTCGGTGGACGACTGAAGTCCCTCAAGCTAGAGCCGGAACGGCTTCTACCCTGACTCACTTTGGTGGGCCCTAGCTACCAGCTGACTACCACTTACAATCGGCAACTCAAACTTGGGATGTCATGGTGAAGACTTATGGTTGGTGGAGGTCATTGAAGATGGGTGCAGGTGATGCTGGGCTTCCCAAGGACCCTCCCTGGGTCAAAGAAGAGGCACCAAAGGAACCCTAGATGAGATGTGTGCAGGAACCCTGGAAGAGAACAAAAATAAAAAAACCTGAAAGGCAATCCCCCCCCCCTTCTTTTACGACTGAGAATCCTACTACTTGGGCCAGGGTGGCCCCTATACTGACTCACTTTGGAAGGACCCTCACTACCAGCTAACTCACACTACAACCAGCCCCACATGTCTTCAGAGGAAGTAGCAGTAGGCAATTGCAGCAATCAATGCCCTCAGTGCAGTGCAGTCATACAGGACAATTGAGCAAATAAGGCAAAGCAGTCATGATACACCAGGAATAAGGTAGTTCAGTCACTTAAGCCGGTCTGGTGGCAGCTCTGGGTATCTTCTGAATATTGAGGAGGCCAGAGGCCTTAGTCTCTTTGTCCCAGCTCTGGGCTGCCCCGCTCTTCTACAAAATATGGATAAGGGATTAAGATTTCCCCATCCCCCTCAGCAAAAGAAACTCAGAACAATTATGGCTCAGATTACCCTGGGACTCTGAGTGCAGGATTCTCTAATAATCTGCTTTGTGCTCCTGGAATCAGTCCCTCACATATAACAATAGGAAAATTCAGCATGAAAACGGCCCTTCTCACCAATAATACTTTGAGCTGGCTTTACCTAGCAATTCTTTGATTCTTGGCTGAGAGAGAGTGCCCAAGTCTCTTTATTTGGAGCACAGACTGCCTAGAATAAGTTAGACTGGCAGAGATTCCTCCAAGAGTGGAATTCACAAACACTTTTAATTCTGGTCCAGCAATTATTTGGTGTAAACCTTCCTAGCTTCTGCCTTCTTGATTCTTTCACTTACTCTCTCTCTCTCTCTCTCTCTCTCGGCAGACTAGATGGGCCTTGCAGTCCTTATCTGGCATCAACTTCTATGTTTCTATGTTTCTGTTTCTCTCTTTCTCTGTCTCTACAATTGGACAGGGTAAGCTGCTTCTCGCCACCCTTGCTTGGGAACTAGCTGAACAAACAATCCTTCCCCTGGCTGAAGCAGATCCAGCTATGGCTAATTATTAAAGGAAATGCTGGCCAACGTGTCTACTCACTCCTGGAAGTCAACAAGGATTTCTGTACCCAGGGGAATGCACAACCACAAAACAGTGATAAGGTCTCTTCTGCTGGAGACTGCTGCATAAAAGATACACTGGGTCTGTTTCCCGGCCAAATAGACTGATTCGCGGCACTAGAGAACCTGACATGATGGCAAATATCTGCAGAAAACTAATCGAGGCTGCTACTGGAGATCTGGAGGGGAGTCACATCAAAGGGGCCTAGGGTTCACCTCAACCTCCTAGCAGGGAAGCCGACATCCATTGCCCAGTCCTTCACCCTCCCTGGTCAAACTCTCTCTGCTCTCTCCAGCCTATGCAGAGCCTCCTCTAGGCTGGGATGGTCCTGGCTACCTGCCATGGGATTGGCTTCTTTGTCCAAAGGTCAACCTCCTGAGGCTGGGTCAGTGGTCTAAAAAAAAGGTCTCCAAATTTGAATCTACCCTGGCAACAGGGATTGGCTCAGAGGACTCAGCCTGGCTTCCTTCTCCCCTGCAGGAACAGGAATGTGGCCCAACTGGTTTGGCCTTGGCTGACTAGGTGTCAGTCTTGGGCAGGGGGAAGGGAAAACAAAAGAAGAAAAAAAAAAGGGGTTTCTTTTACAGTTCTGAATTTAAACTGCTAGGACTGTTTGCTGGAGAGGGGCCTGTTCTGTGGTTCAGAGGGTCCCATAAGCTTTTCAAGGGTTTCACAATAAGCTGCCAGGGTTCCCATAACTGTCTGACCCCTCATGTCTCTGGGGATTCCCTATTTTCTGTTATGCCTCCAATTCCACTATTTTCTGTGGTGTTCCCAATTTCCCTGGGGCACTACACTAACATTACATTGTAGTTCTTATATACAAAGAAAGAACTGCTTGATAAAGCATAAATGGGATGTCCGAGATGACTCTAGGCTAATCAAGAGCATCATCTCAAGACATCCTTGTTTTCAAGAACAGCTTCGCTTTGCAGTTCTCAAACGCAAAAATGTCTCAAGATGACACTCCTGATTAACCAAGAGGCATCTCAGATATCCCATTTATCTATAGAAGAAGGAGGAAGGGTGAGGAAAGAGGTACAGTAAATGGGGTGAGTTTTGGAAAATAAGGGTCTTAAGGGCTAATTTGAAAAAATGTGTTTAGCTGTGCATTATACTTGAAACTGAGATGGCGTGTCAAATGCTGGGATATGTTGGGACTATTTTACTGGGGTGGATGAACTTTAAAAAAATCTTTAACATTGCTTAACATTATTTCATTTTTGTGTATTTTTTTGGCCCCCCCCCAAAAAAAAAGTCTTGGACTCATTTTATAGTTGTAACATCCCTATGACTCACCTTAGTTGTTCTGGAGCCCTCGAGGTCCACACAGTACACACCTCCGAGGGGGCCAGCCTGGGTTGATAAGAGAATAATACAGTAGTGTGGTGCCTCCACCTGAGGAAGTGGCAGGGAATACCTGTGAACAGACTGTAGGTTACCATCATCAGAAAAATACATAAGCTGCTTGCAACAGGTTGAATAAGGCCCTGCCCAATTTGTTATGCAGAAAGAGTTTAAATGCAAGGGTCTGTTCTATCCTCTCCTTTTCTGTCTCTTCTCTGTCTGGTTGCGCAACCGCATTTTCTTGTGAGACCTAGGAACTAATCGCTCCAACGGTTTTGCAATTCTCCACCTCTCACTATCTCTCTGCCTTCCCTTGCTATTTATGTCTTTTCTTCCCCCTTGCATATCTGCTGGTATAAAAATATATGTGAATCTCTGTGTAAAACTGTATGTGATACTGGGATCCTTTGTTTAAAACTGTATATAGGTATACTGTTGAAATGATTGCAAAGCTATTTGGAACTCAAAGAATTAATCTGAGATGCGGTTTTAAGCCCTTTGCAGGGCTGTAAACAAGAGGTCAGCTATGGATCACTTTGTACTGTTTTGCTGCAACTGCAAGGAACGGAACTGGCAAGAACATTCTGTGAGAAGCAGGCTCTCTTAACGAGTTCCCAGATAAAGACTTATAAAAAGAGCAGCAATGCTTTTGCTAGAGACAAGGAGAGTGAGAAACTGAGCGACTTAAATTTGGAATTAAGAGATACCCTCAGAAGAAGGACTTAGTTTTCTCTGTTTGTACTGCCTGTGTAAATGAGTTATACAGTATAACTATTTTACAGGCAGTACAAACAGAGAAAACTAAGTCCTTCTTATGAGAATATGTCTTAATTCCAAGTTTCAGCCTCTTAGTTTCCCACTCTCCTTATCTATCTAGCAAAAGAATTGCTGCCCTTTATATAAGTCTTTGGGAACTCATTGAGAGAGCCTGCTTCTCATAGAATGTTCTTGTCAGTTTCGTTCCTTGCAGGTGCAGCAAAACAGTACATAGTGACCCAGAACTGACCTCTTGTTTACAGCTCTGCAAAGGGCTTAAAACTGCCTCTTAGGTTAACCCCTTGAGTTCCAAATAGCTTTATAATCATTTCAACAGTAAAACTACAGTATATACAGTTTTAAAAAAAAGATCCCAGTATCACATACAGTTTTACACAGAGAGTCACAAATATATATGTTTTCCTATATACATTTTTCATTGTTTTTCCTGGTTTTTTCCTAGCTCCCCATCACAGTGGGGTAAATACTCTGTGTGGGGTACACACACATTGCACTCAAGATGTCCTCCCTCATGTCTCCCCCTCTGGCCTGCACTGCCACCGGACCTCCACCCGGCAGCAATGGAACTACGGGGGGGCAACCTCCTTGGGAGAGGAGAGCTGCCTTAGGTGGCTCAATCCAGCTCCCTTCCTCCCCCCATGCTGGCTCCCTGGTGACTCGAGGTTGTTCCTGAACGTGGGTTGCCAGAGCAGCATGAAGTAAGGCGTCCAGCACCTCAACCCTCAGCACCACTGGGCTGGCATTCACATATATTTTAATACCAGCAGATATGGAAGGGGAAGAAAAGATAGAAATAGCAAGGAAAGGCAGAGAGATGGAGAGAGGTGGAGAACTGCAAAACCATTGGAATGATCAGTTCCTAGGTCTCACAAGAAAATGTAGTTGCACAACCAGACAGAGAATAGATGGAAAAGGAAAAAATAGAACAGACCCTTGCATTTAAACTCTTTCTGCATAACAGATGGGGCAAGGCCTTCTTCAACCCTGTCACACTGCCCCTCAGAACACTTCCTCACACAATGACAACCCCCTTTTTCTGCAATAATGCATTATAACAGCATGTAACATGAACAGAAACAGGATTTTATTTTAGAGCAGGGAAAAAGGGAGGGAGGAAACGCAACCACAATAACTGGCTGACCAATTCTACTCCCATCAATCTCCACCTTCTAACTGTAGGTGCACCTGTCTTTCCCTTGGCAGCTGCCTGGAAAGTTTATATAGTTTTTTTGGTGGGTATCTCACCGCAGTGCTGATGTCTACACAGGGATCTCTTGTTGGGGCCCAATACTTTTAAACACAATTTTACTTTAACTTCAGGCCTGTGTGCAGCTTTGAGGCACAGTCCTGCCCAAAACCTAATCCCCTGATTTTTTTGCCAACTTTCTAGCTAATAAACCCCCTCTGGACCATAGCCCTGAGGTACTTACAGTTCTGAAGATCAGGCAGGGGGTTCCAGCAGGTTGGATCTGATCAGTCCCCTTACCATGAAGGTATCTCTTGAAGTGCACCACAGCAGCAGTGGCTGACTTAAAGAAGTTGAAGGATGCTGATCTTCACTTGCCTAGCCTTGCCAACTTCACCTCTGAGGCCTTTATAGACAGTGTTCACCAGGCAGGCCTCTCAACATCTTCCTCCACTGATCATCTTCTCCAGTGGTCTAGGAACAGGGCAGGTGGGGCCCCCTAGACTTGTAGCTTGGCACACACACTTTTCCTGAAATGCGGTGTAACTGGGCTCTGGCTCAGTCTCTGGCCCCAGCAAATGCAGCCACTGTGGCTTGCAGCAATAAACAATATTTAACATGTGCCCCACTGAGGGGAAAAAACAGTGGTTCAGTTCCTTTTATTTCCCTACTGCAACACTCTTCATTTCCAGACTGCAAATTACAGTCTTTAGTTCCTGACTGCAATCTCTCTCCTCTCAGGCTGCATGCCCAGAAAGGCTTTGCGTAAACATCACTCCACTGTCTCCGCCCTCCTGCGGGTAATAAATACCATCTTATCTGAAATGGACAAAGGACACATCACTGCGACCATCTTCATAGATCTAGCAAAAGCTTTTGACTTCATCTATCACCCCTGCTCCTGAACAAGCTCCACTCCTCTGGTCTGTCCACCCCCACAGTTAATGGGTTTGGCTGTTACCACATAGGTAGACAACAATCCGTCCAGGTGTATTCCATCCTGTCACCCCCTCTCCCCATCCTAGATGGTGTCCCTCAAGGTTCCATCCTTGAACCCATCCTCATGTCACTCTTTATAAACAACCTCCTTTCTGTCTGCACTAAGTCCCAAATACACATGTACGCCAATTACATGATCCTCTGTATCTCTGGTTCCACCACCGCCACTGTCCAAACATCTCTTCAAAATATTTTTTAACAAAGTCCTAGACTGGTTTCACCCTAATCTCCTGAAAATTAATAAAAAAAAAAAAAAAACTGTCTCCATGATGTTTGGCATACAACAAAATATGGACAAGCTACAATCACTCCCCACCTTTCCACTCCGTGTGGTCCCGCACTTAATGCAGTCTCCACCTTCAAATACCTGGGGTTCTGATTTGACCCCTATCTTGATTTCTCCTCACATATTGATTTAATTATCTCTAGACTCTGCCCCAAGCTAGGTACTGTCTATAGAAATAAAGATAGCCTCCCCTTCACATCTGTCTAGAGCTAGTAAAGAAAATGATTATACCAGCTTTCAATTATGCAGATGTTATCTACAGCACTGCCCTCACCACATTCCTTTCCAAGCTTGACACCCCTCCTAAATTTCTTCTGTTATTTTGCCTCCAACTCCCCTCTCCACACTCATCACTGCTCCCATTACTCCTCCCTCAACATCACGCCATTATCCCAGCGTCGACTGACCCAATGCCTGGCCTTTATCACCAAATATTAGTTGGTATCCCTCCCCCACATCTCCCCCCTCCTCTCCCCCTCCTCCTACCCTCTTTGCTCCAGGGACTCTCGTTCCTTCTCTTTGCCCCAACCCTGCTCTGCCTCAGGTCTAGTAGCTTTTCCTACCACCTCCTCTACCTCTGGAACCAGCTCCCTCCTGCCACCTGTCAATTCCCTTCACTCTCAGCCCTGAAGCAGCTCCTTGTATTTCTCCCCACCCCCCCCTTTTGCCTTCTCCCATTGCCTCCTAATCCTTTTTTCACTGCAACCTCCTGGAAAACTCCCCTGTTTCTCAATCTCCCCTTTATCACCCTGCTTTGCTGTACTTGCTGGCCACCTCTGTATTAATTCAAGTAGTAGCATCATGGCTCTACACTGTCCTAGTACCATGTGCAATGTATCTTTTGCTATTTTGTTTTGTACTCCTGTTACTGTAATTTGATTATTGCCTTTATGCTTGTTCTTGCCTTTTGGTTGCACTGTGCTGCTCCCTCTGTCTGTACCATTCTCTCTCTGATTCCCCGGAGCGTACCTGGAAACAAGTTCTAGCTCAGTGTGCTTTTCCTGGCTACTAAAGTTTAAATAAATAAATAAAAATGCTCAGACTGCATACATTTTTAATTTCAAAGCTGCAAAACTTACAGTTTCTGCTCCTCACACTGCAACTCCAAGCTCTCTCTGGCTGAAGACTAAACATCAACATCTGCTTATGTCCTCCCATGACAGAGCCTGGCATACTTACAAAAAAGTGGACTGCCCTCTGATTCACGGTTCTATAGGCAATTTAGGAATAAATGTAAAAACTCCTCCTTAAAGCTAAATGTCATCATTTCAAGGTACTACAAACTGAACACCTCTGCAACCCATACAGTTCTGGAGGCAGGTGAATTCGTTGGTCAAAGGGAGGGCTGCCGAACTACCGAACTCCATCTCGGCCCAGGGCAGCTCCCTTACTGATCCTTCGTCCACTGCTGCTGGATTTAATGCCTTCTACACAGACCTTAACAAATACACGTTGCTTTTCCACAATGCTTCTGCTTCCCCTCCTGTTTCTACCGCCTCTTGCAACCCTGGGGCTTGGCCAGCATTCCATTTGAAGGTGGCCACTCTTAATGAGGTCCAGCAACTCCTTGCTAACCTGAAAGCAAAGAGTTCAGCAGGACATGACATCCTTGAGCCTAAATTTCTTAAACTGGATGCATCAGCCCTCGCTCGCCCTGTTCACGACTTATTTAATTGATCCTTTCTCTCTTGCACTGTTCCTGACTTATGGAAGGTTGCTGTAGTTGTACCTGTGCATAAGGAGGGACCCAACCCTGTTGCTCAAAACTTTAGGTCCATCTATATCCTATGCCTGTTGGTGAAGATTCAGGAGCGTATAGTGTACAGCCACCTCCAAGACTATCTTGAACACCACAATCTGCTCTCTTCCCCTTTCAACATGGGTTCAGAAAGAACCATAGCACCCTCACTGCATTAATAAAGGTAACATCGGACATCTATCAGGTCATGGACCAAGGTTCTGCCACTGGTGCCATTTTTGTTGACCTCACAAAAGCATTCAACCTGGTGAACTATGACCTACTACTTCAGCAGCTTTGCGTCCTTGCTCCTTGGTCTTGATACCAGTGCCCTCCAGTGGGTCCAAAGCTCTCTCTCCTGTCGTTCCCAAAGAGTCAAATGGGCTGGCTCTCTTTCTGATTTTCATCCCATAACACAACGGGTCCCGCAGAGCTCTATCTTGGGCCCTTTGTTGTTCTACCTATTTATCAGTGATTTACCTAAAAACTGTGGTGGGGCCTCAATGCACCCGAATGCAGATGATGCAATTTTCTACCACTCCTCCTCTAACATTGATAGGATAAACAGTAACCTGTCTTCAGATTTTTCTGATCTTTGAAAAATGGCTTAGACTTATGCAACTAGTCATTAACATAAAAAAGTCAGCTCTTCACTCACCTACAGTCCACTTCCTGCACCCTACCCCTCCCCCCTTAGTATTATCTCCCTCAAAGGGGGTAACCTAGAATCCGTCAGTACCTTCAAGTATCTCGGCATCACCTTTAATACTGCTCTCTCTCTTGAAGCCCATGTCCCCATCCTAATAACAATTCTCAATCGTAAAATACTGTAGGTCTCTTTTATCAGATCTGCCCCTTCCTTACTTCTGCCTCTTGCATGAAGATAGTTTCCTCGTCTCTTCTTCCACTCCTTACCTATGGTGCTCTGCTATTGCTCTTTGCCAATGCTACCAACCTGTCTCTCCTTTCTCAAGCATACCACAGGGTTGGAAGGTTTGCTTTGGGTGACCCTGCTCGTCACCATCATTGCAATGTACTCTCCTCATTGGGTTGGCTGTCCTATGAGTCTAATCTAAGATTCACCACCCTAAGCTTCTTACATAAACCTGTCCGAAAATTTACCCCCTCAATCCTCAGAGAAGCAATTCGCCTTAGACTAACTGCATGTGCCCTGAGATCGGCCGCCCTCCCATCTTCTCATAAAACCTAATTAACGTCTTGTAGTTGCTCTCAAGTCCTTTTTTTTTTTTTCTTGTGGCAGTATCTGACTGGAACTCTCTGCCCTATTCTGTCCTGTCCTATTCTACCCTTCCACAGTTCCAAGCAGAACTACTTACCTCTGTCTCGGCCTCTATAACCTGCTCCTGCTGCTGTTAATCCCTTTGCTGCTCCTCTGTTGCTCTTCAGCTTGCCTACTCTTCTCTTCCGACTCTTCCCTGTCCCCCACCTTGTCCACTCCCACTGCCTTTTCATACTTTCTCTTCCTGCTGGTGCTTTTCTCCTCTCTCTAATGACACTCTTCTTCTGCAGTATTGTACGCTCACTTGGCTATGCCATCTTACCATGTTTTTGCTAGTGTGTATATATTGTTGTAACCCCCCTACAAATGGGGGTTCCTGAAAAGTCTTCCTCGAGCTTGCCTAAATGCTCACTGCCAGGCTGGTGTCCTGTGTTTTAGCAGTTTAAATGTGATTGCCAGAGAGGTCCTGTATAGCATCTGTGTACTGTCTCTTTAAGAGCTGCCTGGATTGCAGTCATAAGTAATCTGAGCGGGAGCTCTGTTGAAAGATGTAACTGTTTGCTGAAAATTATTTAGAGTGATAATGATAATGTAGTTTGTCTAACCTGCCTTCTTTGCAGCAAGGACTGTTTTGTTTATCTCCACTATCTTGGTCCTGGACTGCGAATTGGACCAATCAGTACTGGTGGGACCTAAAATGGAGCCAGACTACAAGAGCTATCTGGAGTCAAAATCTGTAGGATTGTAATTTTGGGCTTTTTGCACCTGAAGGGGGAGCCTTTGTTGTGACTGACAGGAGGATTAGTCAACTGAACCTTTTGGATCTTGGGGAATTTCTCAAGCTGCTGCAGCTAGTTTCAGTTTTGAGCTGAGAAATGAAGAAGTAAAAGCTCAAGTGATTTTGAGCAGCAGTTCTGTGTAGTTTTGCATGGGAGAACTGTGAAAGGGCTGAGTTTTGGCCTGCCTGTCTGCCTGATGTCCCTGAGAGGAAAAATAGAGTTTATTCGAACTGAATCCGAGTTGTGAGGACTATTTAAGCCACTGGACTGTGACCAGGCTTTAACCTGAAGAAGACCAAAGATTTGTTGAATTACATCAGCCTGTCAGGATTTCCAGCTGCTTTTGAATCCCCAGTTTGTGCAGAGACTTTGCGATCGTGACCGGAGAGCAGTTTGCCTGGTACAGCAGAATCCTTTACATGTAAATGTGCTGTGTATTGAAAGTGGGTCATGAGGATTTGTCTAGGGCACTCACCTGGTCAACAAAAACTAAATAAATAAATAAATAATTTGGTTCCCCACTGTGTGAACTGTGTTCTGCTTGCTGGAAGCTTTATCCAGCCTAATCAGACTGAATCCGCGTTCATCTCCATTCGGCCTGGGCCATGCCATGCTGGCCCTGCCAGACTACCCCACTGCACAGAGAAAGCCACCGGCGAGAGACTTGCCTGGGGATCAGCCCCCTGCTCCATGCTTGAACAGGAACAATGCCTCAGCAAATTATGTGGGCCCTTCTTCTCCTGGCACTCCAGATTAACCACCTGCTGTCTCGATTTTCGTCCAGCCTGTGTCCTGTCTTGGGTACCGTGAGTAATCATCGGGTTAGCTCCCTGCAACAACAGCCTAATCTAAAAGTGTGTCATCTGATTGTCTTGTTTTCTTTTCACAAACTGAGCCTTCCGGCTCCGGATTACAAATAGTGTGTGTTGTGCATGTTGTTTTCTTCCATCACAGGGCCCCAACCAGCTGCAACGTTCCTGGCTAGCCCACCATTCTCCATCTGGGTACCCAGAGTGTGTGACTGTTTATGGACCCTGAAATGCATGCATAACTGTTTGATTGATAGAGCCTTTATGCAAATTAACCTGATTATGCCCCTCTCTTGTTCAAGCCCCTTAAATAAATCAGATCTAATTCTTTTTTGCATTTACCCTGACTGTGGTTCCAGTTTGTGCAAGAGTACTGTACTGCTGTTATTTGGTGTGTATAACCTTGTTTTACAGGGTGTCCCCAGAGCCGGGCCAGAGGAAAGCCCTGGTGGGTGCAAACAGTGTGGGTACTTGTGTGGTGTATCAGGGGTATTGTGAAAGTAATTATTGTGTATTGTTCCAGCCACTAGTAAGGAAAGAGGGGGGTTACAGTGTCCCGGAGGGCTGTGCCCAGGTTAGCTTGACCACTACCAACCCTGACCTCTGGGTGGAGGCACCTATTTCAGAACTCAGGCCCCTTAACCTGCTACTAGCCAAGCAGGCAGGGGTAGTAGCCCTAAGGGTTACATTGCATCTCGTTATCTGTTGAAAATATTGTATCATACCAGTATTTTATTTTATTTCAACCTTGTTATGATGTATGTCTTTCTCTCATTTCTATTATTGTTACCTCAGGTGTATATACTGTACATTATTACGTATCTAACTTATATCGTAACCATATGGCTGTATGCTCTGGGTTGACCCTGAAAAAAAGACTGTAATTGTGTCAGTGGACTTACCCGGTTACCAAAACTCAATAAATAAAACAAAATAAACAAATCTATTTTTTCATGCCGCACAACTTCTGAATACTCTTCCTCTGCAGTGAAACTCCACAATTTCTCTCTCTGTTTTCTGATAGCAAAACCTCAAATTCTCTCTCTTTAGGCAGAAATGTCTCCAAAATCTCTCTCTCTCTCTCTCTCTCTCTCTCCCTCCCTCCCTCTCTCGCTCTCTCTCTCTTCTTCGGAGTACAAGTATTGGGTTAGGTAGCCCACAGCAGTCTCTCCTGCCTCTGTTCTCTCTCTGTATTCCAGAGGAATCTCTCTTTTTAGTGGGCTGCCAGTCCCTTTTATAGTTTTGGCAGTGTCCTTTCCTGATTGGCTGCATAGTTCCTGGGCTTTTTTTCATTACTTCTGACTCTTTCCTGAGCAGCCCCCTGCTTCAGAAGTCCATGGAGGCTGCCATGTTTGTTTACTTTTGATTCCCCCAAATAATCCAGTCCTTTATATTTATTGTTTTGCCCTCAGGGGGCACCAAACCACTTTCCCTTAAGCCCAGAGGCCTTATTATGCAGATCTCAGGCTTCGCTGCCTGCCCTGGTGCCGGAGATATTATTAACAGTAAGTGGCCATGGCCCAAAACACTGAAACAGAGCCATGGCTCCTTTAATTTTCACCCCTGTGCAGTCGCACATGTGCAGAAAGTCACACGTCGCCATCTTTTTAATTTAGATTTTCGGTCTGTGTTTCACTGCCCCTGGGACCAAACAAAACACTCCCAGCACCCAGAGGCACAGAACCGCAATCAAATCTGACCGTTCGATTACATGGGCTGAGGAACTGAAGAGAGTCAGCAGCCACAGCCGAGAGGATAATGGGGTGCCAGGGTTCAAGTCCCACCAGGGACCCCTTATGGGACACAGTGGGGAGTGCTGGCACTGCAGCACTACAGGAAAGCCCATTTTGGGGGACTTATATAATCACAATAAGACATTCCAGGGTGTGCTTTGTGGTGGAATAATGGTACTTTTCAGGTGGTTAAAGGCACTTGGTAATACCTTGTGCCTCACAACACACCCTCGGTGTGCCGTTATCCCACCACATACACACCCTGTCATGTTTTATTGAGTAATTGCTAGTGCAGTGGCAAAGTGGTGCATTTTGTCTACACTCTTTGTTTTTTTATTTATTTTATTTATTTATTGAATATAATCGGAATTACAATCCTTTGAGTCATAGACTCTTTTGCAAAGGCTCCACGTCAGTTACAAAGGGTGGAGGGTATACGTTTACAGAAAAGAACATATACAAATGGTATTAGTGTAACAGTACAGGGTTTTGCAGTCTTAGCTTTATCTTATTTAAAAGGTGACAGGAGTTGGCGGCATACGAGATGCCCCTTATCAGAGAAGTGCAGGATACCATTTCGTGGGATCTAGAGAGACCCTGTGTCAGGTATTTGGTCAGGGGAGAGGGTGTGAAAGGACGTGCAGAGGGCATTGTGTTATCCACAGTCACATATTGCCGAGTCAAAGAGTTGTGCTTTGAGACCTGTTTTAAATAGGAGAAACTATGGGTCTGGGAGATGGGGTAGACTATTGAGCCAAAGTGTGGAGCGTAGCGGAAAGATCTTGCCCATGGGATGTTCTACAGTGGGGACAAGGAACAAGTGTTGGCTACAGTCTTTTAGCATGCCTGTAGGGGGTCATGCCTGATAATTGAGTGGAGGCCGATGGGGGCTAGCTGGAGATGTATCTTTTGCAAGGACGCAGGAGTGGTACTTTAGCCTTCCTTGGAAGTTAAGCCAAACAGCCATAGCATAGAGCTCACAGGTATGCGTTAACCTCTCACTGCCTGTGACTAGGCAGCAAGCTTTATTCAAGGCAGTGTTGATGCTACGTAGGGCGATCGGTTCCACAGAGCCATATATGACTATCCCGTAGTCTACCAGAGAGAGGATGGAGGAGGAGACCGCAAGATGCATGGCCTGTGTAGATAAGCAGTATTTAAGTCTGTAGAGGATACCCACTCTAGCGTTGACAGCGGAGGAGAGAAGTTGTATATGACTATGGTAGGAGAGGGAGGTGTCTAATGTGATTCCAAGATATTTAAAACATGAAACCTGTTCTAGTGGGGAGCCATGTGAGTTTTTTTATTAGTAGTGCCGAATGACTGTGCTGGCTTTGTCGGTGCGAAAAGATCATGGACTTCGTTTTTTGATAATTGATAATAAGGTGGTGTTCAGTGAACCAAGATTCTAGCTCCCTAAAGAAGTCCTGCAGGGCTAGTTGGAGAGCACTAGGCTGTGGGTGTTTCCAAAACAGTACCGCATCATCAGCATAGAGTAGCAGGTGACCACTGCAAGACTGGTTGTGCAACTTGTGCTGGTTTAAAATATAAGGAATACCAGCAATTCCATCTTATTTTACTATGAAGTCATAATTGTAGAATGCAGATTGCAAACACAGAAAACAAGCCAGGCTTTCTGTCCAACGGGAGTTAAAACAATATTGTACACAATATGTATTTCATAATAAAACAAGGAGAACACTCTTTTCTGATTGCTGTGCCCAGCCAGTAATTTTATTCCTTCTGACTCAAACTTATTTGTATACAGATATGGTGTGAGACTTTAAATTATGTAAAGTGTATTTTGTTTCATGATTCAGTAATACTGCACTTTAATGAAAACTGTGATATGTTACACTAATTCTTTTTCTATGCAGTCCTTTCCTTACTGTGTTTTTGAATAGTTCAGATTGTCTAAAAAGGAGTTGTAACTCAACTGCAAAAGCCCTTACAGAAACTGAGCAGCACTACATAGATACATAGAATTTGACGGCAGATGATGATTGTCTGACCCATCCAGTCTGCCCATTTACTCCCCCCCCCGCCCCAAGTGTCACTTGTTTATACTTTACTCACAGTAGCAAGGGTTCCCTTATGTCTATCCCATGCATTTTTGAATGCCTTCAGTGTTTGCACCCTTACCACTTCCATGGGGAGGCTGTTCCATGCATCCACCATCCTTTCCATGAAGAAGTACTTTTTATGTTTGCTTGCACGCATGTGCAAGAAACATAGTGCCATCATCCGAGTTTTCCAGAGGTGTGTCAGCCTCTTCCAATTCAGTCAGTGTGTTTGCAGGCACGGTTGCAGTGTGCCAATCACTGCTCCAGCTGTCTATGACAGCAGTTGAAAATGCAGTGGCATACAGCTGAAAGGGAGAGCTCCACTTCAGTGAGCAGAGCTCCCCCCTCAACACACATGCACGCATATTACGTGCTGACGTGCTCCCCCCTCCCCCCCACACATACTGTATAGCCGACAGGGTGCCCAATGCCCCGTTGGCTCCACGCCGCCCCCCCCACAAAAAGCTTTCCTGGTGCCATGCTGGGAGCCCACCTCAGCATGGCACACATCCAGAGTGGCCGATGGGGGTGCCCTAATCCCCAGCGGGCCCAGCCCCCAAACAGCCTTACAGCTGCCATGCTGGGAGCCCACCCCAGCATGGCACTAAGCCCTATATGTGACGGGGTGCCCAATCCCATCATCGGCTCAGCCCCCCAAACAGTTTTCAGCTGACCATGCTGGGAGCCCACCCCAGCATGGCAAATGTCCCGTTGTCTTAATAATAATAAAAAAAAAACTGTAAATTAAAATGGTCCCTTGCAGTCTCCTGCCCCACCTGCACCTACCCACTGTGCACCCTACCTCCCCACCCCCACCAGATACTTACCTCCAGAGTCAGGCCGACGATCTTCAGTGGACCGGGAACACGTCTGCACTCTTCAAAGCCGACCGCGAACTGAGGAAATGCCGGTAAGCCGTATAATGTAATAGATAGGGTTTTTTCAACTTTGCTGCATATCTCGGGTATTTTTGGGAATTTTTGCACCAAATTTTCAACATGGGGTTTTTGGGACCCCTTCTCATGAATGCTGTCACTGTCATGGTGTTATTCAGGCCCGAAGGGTGATTTCGCAGTCACTGTGCAAAATCACCTTTCAGGATCGATTAATGAAGTGACACTGCCAGTGTTCATAAGGTGGGCTCTCAAGAAGCCTATTTTGAAAATTTGGTGGAAAAATTCCTAAAAATGACTGTTCTATGAGTGTGCGTTGTGCAGTTCCTACGCACGCTCTTAAGTTTGCGAATTTTCAATATTTTCACTCCAGATTTTCAATAGTGCCATTTTACCGCACTTCCTTATGAGCAGTACAGCTGTCATTTTTCACATCTCGCCTCACAACGTGCTTCCGCCCATGTAGCGCATAAATGGCTGTAGTCGGTAAAAGCGAAATCAATGTATGGAACATTAATAAGAAAATCACAGTGACACTGGTCATGAGAAGAGGTGTTAAATGGCTATGTTGAAAATTTGTGAAAAATTCCAAAAATGACTGTTTTAGGAGCTGCACGTTACGCAGTTCCTACGCATGCTGGCAAGTTTGTGAATTTGTAATATTTGCACACCAGATTTCAATAGTGCCATTTTACCGCACTTCCTTATGAGCAGTACAGCTACCATTTTCATCTCGCCTAAATGTGTTTCCACATATGAGCGCATAAATGGTACAGTCGGTGTGTGAAAACAATGTTTGGGACAGATTAAGAAAATCACAGTGACACTGGTCATGAGCAGAGGTCTTAAATGGCTATGTTGAAAATTTGGTGACAAAACTCCATAAAATGACTGTGTTACTGGTGACCATTACGCAGTTTCCACACCCTCATAAGTTCATGAATTTGTAATATTTTCAGTCCAGATTTTCACCAGTGGCATTTTTCCACACCTCCTTATGAACAGTATAGCTGTCATTTTCCACAACATGGCCGAAATGTGTTTTCACACTTTCAGCGCAGAAATGCGTGGTCACTGTGAGAAATCATTGTTCGGGACAAATAAAGAAAATCACACTGACACTGTTCATGATCAGAGGTCCCAAAATGCCTGTGATAACAATCTGCTGTAAAGAAAATCCCCTAACTAGTTACATTATGGGTGTGCATTGCACAGTTTCTACGCGCGCTCGTGACGTCACCAGTTTTTTTAAGATTTTCACAGCAGATTTTCAACATTGCCATTTTACACCTCCCCATGAACAGTACCACTGTCATTTTTCACATCCTGTTCAGAATGTGTTTTTGCACCTGCGGTGCCAAATGCCGTAGTCGCTGTGCAAAAGCAGTTTTCGGCTAACAAACTGATATTGCCACTGTTCATGAGGTGGGGGTCACAAAAAAAACATGTTGAAAATTTGGAGTGAAAATACCAACGAATGCCTGAGGCGTTAGGGTTTCCGACCATAAAGCCCCACCCTTTAGAGAATGACAGGCATCAGGGGTGTGACTTGGGATTCTTGCCTGTAATGCTCATACCATTCCACCCCCATGCACACCCTGCAGCCAGTGAGAGGCATCAAGGTGTGCCTCGGACTCTTCGGGTCCAAACATCACCCCATTCTCCTATACCGCACCCATCGCACCGTATTTCCTGATGGAATGGGGTGCGCATAAGGGCCAAAGACCCCAAGGCACACCGTGACACTTGTCAGTGTCTGCAAGGTAGGGTGTGGTGAAATGGCGTTGTCGTTATGCCTGACGACCCAAAAGCACACCCCAATGCCTGTCACTCTCTGCAGGGTGGTGGTGGGGTTGGCTTCAGTTCAATACTTCGCTGCCATTCCTATTATGCAGCTCTGTAACTTCTACACTACCAATGCCAATGCCAGCAAGCAAACATTTGGCACTGACAAATGCTTGTTTACATTCCTCCTGTGTCTACCTCCCTCCAGCCTCATATCATACCACCAGCACACAACATCTCAACTCCCTCCTCAAGACATACTTCTCCACTACATGCTCATGCAACTTGCACCGCTGAGGGCCTACTGTCGTGCCCATCACCAATTTCTGCCCAATTACTGAGTTGCACTGCTCCACACTTGCATTCACAGACCTCTATCTATGCTGTAACACAGTGTTTTTACTGTGTTACAACTTAGCACTGCGAATACTGCTATGCATATTTTATTTTTATTTATTTATTTATATAAAGTCTAGGAATTACAACCCTTTGAGTCAGGGACTCTTTTACAAAGGCTCCACGTCATACATTGAATGAGGACAAATACAGAGTATAATAAAGTACAGTGACTAAGTACAGAGACAGAAATGGATAATACATACACAGAGCAACACCAAAGGTTTGCAATCGTGAATCATATATTAAAATCAGAGTACAGTTTAGCAATGGAACTTTGCCCTTGTAGAGGAGTTTATCTGCAATCACAGTTACAGCTGGACATAATGTGGGTACGTAGCTCAGATTTAAAAGGCCCCAGCCTGGGAATAGATAGGGTAGTATCAGAGAGGGAGTTCATCCAGAGTGGAGCCCTGTAGTGAAAGGACTTTTGGCTGGCAGTGGTCCTTGAAAAAGGGATGCAAAAGGCAGTAGTGTCAAAGTGTTTTGTGGCCCACATCGGCAAGCACATTTGGAGAAGTGAGAGACAGCCAGGGGGGCTAGACCTAGTTGTATTTTTTTTTGCCAATAAGCAGGTCTGATAGAGTAGGTGCCCCTGAAAGTTTAGCCATGATGACCGTTGATAGAGGTCACAGGTAGGTGTGAGGCGGTCACAGCCAGTGACCAGTCGGCTTGCTTTGTTGAGGGTGCATTTAATGCTGGTCAGGGCAGTGTCCGAGGCAGTGCCATATATGACTATGCCATGGTCCATCAGGGAAAGGCTGGAGTTAGAGATGGCTAAACGGAGGGCACCCGGAGGGAGACAGGGCCTATATTTATACAGCAGACAGATTCTAATGTTTATTGCAGAGCAAGTCAAAGCTATATGCTCATGGAAGGTAAGGGCCAAGTCTAGGGTGACCCCTAGATATTTAAAACTGCCTACTGATTCCAGCGTGGTACCCTGGGAATTTAATATAGCTAGTTTGGTCATGTTGGGGGTGGGCGAATAGCATGACCTTTGCTTTTTCATAGTTGAGGATAAGTTTGTGGGAGGTGAGCCATGATTCTATTTCTGTGAAAGAGCCCTGCAGAGATTGTTGGAGCTGGGTAGAGTCAGGGTGCCGGCTGAAGATCACAGTATCATAGAAACATAGAAACATAGACTTTGACGGCAGATAAGGACCACTTGGCCCACCCAGTCTGCCCATTTCCCTACCTACTGGATAAGCTGCAGATTCTAGTTAACCAACAGCCTACTTCCTGCCACCCTCCCCACCACAATTGTCTTATGTCTGTCCCATGCATGTTTGAATTCCCCCACTGTTTTAGACCCAACAACCTCCCCAGGAAGGCGGTTCCATGCATCCACCACTCTCTCCGTGAAAAAAAATTTCCTCACATTATCCCTGAGCCGTCCCCCCTCTATCTTTAAATTGTGCCCCCTTGTTCTTACACATCTCTTTTTCTGAAAGATGCTACCCTCCTGGACTTTGTTGATTCCCTTGAGGTACTTGAACGTTTCTGTCATGTCTCCCTGTCCCTCCTCTCATCAAGGGTATACATATTAAGCTCCCTCAGTCTCTCTTCATATGGTTTCTGATGCAGACCCTGCACCATTTTAGTTACCCTCCTCTGGACTGCTTCCATCCTATCTATGTCCTTGCGTAGATGAGGTCTCCAAAACTGCAAACAGTACTCCAGATGGGGTCTCACCAACTGTCTGTACAGAGGGATAATCAATTCCCTTTTTCTACTTGTTTTGCCCCTTCCTATGCATCCCAGTGTCCCCCTGGCACTCCTTACTGACTTCTCACATTGCTTACCAACCTTTAGATCATCTGATATGACTACCCCCAGGTCCCTTTCCATTTTGTTGTTGTTAGGTACCTCCCTGCTATTGTGTACTCTTCTCCTGGGTTTTTGTTTCCCAGGTGCATTACTTTGCACTTCTTTGCATTGAATCTAAGTTGCCATATGTCTGACCATTCCTCCAACCTTGCCAAGCTGCTTCTCATCCTTTCTACCTCCCCTTGTGTATCAACTCTGTTACAGATCTTTGTGTCATCTGCAAAGAGGCATACCTTTCCCTCCAGACCCTCTGCAATGTCACCTATAAAGATGTTAGAGGACTGGACCCAGTACTGAGCCCTGAGGTACTCCACTAGTAACCCCCATTTCTTCGGAATGTGTTCCATTCACTATTACCTTCTGTGTCCTATTGTACAGCCAGTTTGCTACCCAGGCTACCACCATGGGACCCACTCCCAGGCTGGCTAACTTGATTATTAATCTTTTGTGCAGGACTGTGCCAAATGCCTTGCTAAAGTCTAGGTAGGCCATATCCACAGCCCCTCCCTGGTCTATTACTTTGGTCACCCAGTCAAAGAAAACAATTAGATTTGTCTGACATGACTTTCCTGCTGTAAATCCATGCTGCTTTGGGTCCTGTACCCCGCTGGCCTCTAGGTATTCATCAGTTCTTTCAGAAGTGATTCCATCATTTTCCCTACCACTGAAGTCAAACTTACAGGTCTGTGGTTTCCTGCTTCTGCCTTGCTCCCACTTTTGTGAAGGGGAATCACATTTGCCCTCCTCCAGTCCTCAGGTACCACCCCATCCTCCCATGATTTGTTAAAAAGTGTGGTCAGTGGTGTCACTAGGTAGCCCCTTAGTTCTTTTAGGATTCTGGGGTGAATCCCGTCAGGCCCCATTGCTTTGTCCACCTTGAGTTTTAGGAGTTCTTTCAGGACTCTTTCTTCAATAAATGGACTGGTGTCAACCTCCCTACCCACAGTGCTTCTATTGTCTGGTTTAGGTAACTCCTCCTCATCTTCTTTTGTGAATACTGAGCAAAAGTATTCATTCAATATCTCTGCCTTTTCACTGTCTCCCTCTGCCCACCTCCCCTCTTCCTTACTAATCTTCACTATTCCTCCCTTAACCTTTCTATGCTCCCTAATGTGCCTATAAAATGTTTTATCCCCCTTCTTAACTGAACTGGCCATTTTTTCCTTGGTTTGGGCTTTTGCTATTCTGACTGCCTTCCCCACTTCTTTCTGCTTTAATTGATACAGTTCCCTGTCGTGCTGCTTCTGTGATTCCTTATACTTTTTGAATGCAGCCTTTTTCTTCTTAACCTTCCCTGCCACCTCTTTTGAGAACCATAGTGGATTTTTACTCCGCTTTGTTTTCTTTGTTTCACACAAAGGCTTTTTGCCTCTATGATGGCAGTTTTGATTTTTCTCCATTGTTCTTCCACCCCTCCTTTTTGGCCATTTGCTAGTGTATTCCTCAGGCATTCACCCATTTTGCCAAAGTCAGCCCTTCTAAAGTCCAGTATCTTTGTTTTTGTATGGCTCGTCTCCATGGTTGTGCTTATTGTGAAGCACACCATGCAGTGGTCGCTTGTTCCCAGATGTCTACTGACTTCTAAATTTGTGATCCTCTCTCCATTTGAGAGTACCAGGTCTAGTATTGCTCCCTCCCAAGTAGGTTCCAACACTAGCTGTCTAAGGCCTGCCCCTGCAGGCATCGAGAATGACCCTGCTCTTGGATGTGGCTGCAGGTACATGTCATCCAGTTAACATCTGGCATATTCAGGTCCCCATCAACAGTAGCTCCCTTTTCAGCCATTTTGAGAATGTCCTCTATCATTTTCTTGTCCATTTCCTCCCTTGAGATGGGGGTCTGTATACAACCCCTGTGCGGATTGTGATGCCATTCCCTGTCTCCAAGGTGACCCAGAGTGCCTCTTGTCCTCCCCCTTTACTTTTTAGTTCTATAGCTTCAATCCCTTCCCTTATGTATAAAGCTACTCCACCCCTCTTTTCCCCTCCCTGTCCCTTCTGTAGACTGTGTACCCCGGTATGTTGACATCCCAGTTATGGTTCTCTGTGTACCATGTTTCCATGACTGCTACAATATCCAATTGTTCATCTTCCATCAAGGCTACTAGCTCAGGAAGCTTGTTTCCCAGACTATGGGCATTGGTACTCATTGCCCTCCATTTAATGTTGGCTTTATCCTTTTTTTCCCCCATGCCTGATCTTAGTGCCCTTGTCTATTTTTCCATTTACCCCTGTCCTGCCCTCTGTTGAGCACTGTACCTCAGTGTTTACCTTACCACCTGACATGTTTTGTGGGGGGAGGCTTGAAATTTCCTGCTTCTTATCAGCACCTCCCCCATGGCTAGTTTAAAAGCTTGCCAAGGAAGCATTTAAACCCGTCACTTAGGAGCTTGGTTCCCTTCGTGGATAGATGCAGACCATCGTGCCAGTATAGATCTTCATCTCTCCAGGTGTACCCCCAGTCCCCAATGAAGCCAAAGCTCTGTGCTCTGCACCAGTTTTGCAACCATTCATTAAACTGCATGGTGTGCAGTACCCTAGCCTCACCCTTGCCATGGACTGGCAGCACCTATGAGAAGGTAACCATGCTTGCTACTGTCTGAGGCCCCTCTCCAACTCCACAATTTCATCCTGCACTGCACTGATCCCATGCCTAGCTAGGTCATTTGTCCCAAGGTGGACAATAATATCTAGTTCCCTCTCCTGTGATGCTGCTTCTGCAATCCTGAGGATTCACTTCTTGTCCCTCCAAGCCATGGCACCAGGCAGGCACCTTTCTTCCCTCTCCTCTCCTCTCCCTTCCCCAGGTCTACCCCTCTAACAACTGAGTCCCCTATCAGAAGCTGTTTCCTTCCCCTGTGGTGTCCCTTGCCACCCTTTTGTGGGTCTTCCTTGTGGATGTCCTCAGCATTCTTCTTGGTCTCCACTGAGGGTGCCATCAAAGAGGAACCTTGCTCTGACAGACTGGTGTATGGTTTGTGTAGAGGTACAACTAGGGGACTTCGCCTCTGTTCCACCACCCGCACCCTCCCAGAACCCACTGTGGTCCAACTGCTCTTCATACTTCACTGCCTCAGAGGCTGCCATTGTGGCAGTGGTGCTCTTTGGCTGGGGGAGGCCTCCTTAGTCCTTGCCAATTCAGCCTGGAGGTGGGCAACCTCCTCCCTCACAGCTGACAGTTGCCTGTAAATAGGACAGCAACGCAGTTTCCAGAATGTCTCCTGGAAAACTGCTGCCCCACAACCAGTGCATTGCACCACTCCCCACATGTCCCTCTCCCTTATAATATACAATATGTAACATATATAAATATTTTTTTTTGTTTTTTCTTTTTGTGGTGTGTACTTACTCTTTATGCACTGTGCTGGGTTACTAAGAATATGACAGTTCTGCCCCAAGACCTATTGAGGAAGTGATGTCAGAACTTTGGCTATAAAGGAAACGTCATGCCTGGGGGGTAGTCCATAACCACTGGTGACTGTTAGAAACAATCAAATACACCACTGCTCCACCACTCTGGTGAGTACTGCCCTTTATAGTAATTCATCTAACCTCCTGTAACTGATTTGTAAACTATTTAAAAGTAATTTGATGCAAACTGTCACAGAATACTAGTAGACAGTCCAGTTACCCACAAAGGAAAATCATATATGCAGTTATTTCAACCCTTCTGAAGTTGCTCACAAGATAAGCAGTTTTGAAAACACCCTTCCTGATTTAAAAACTAAAATAATTAAACTCAAAGCAATAACAATGTAAGACTGTAAAGTAAGGAAAACTTCCCTCAGATGTAAGCAAGAGAGATATTTCTTGCAGATTTCTAGTCCAATATAGTATATCCCATGCAGCTCTCAGTTGTTTCAAAGCACACCCTGTTACACAGCTTCAAGAAGATGGGTTTCTGTCTGAAACAGGATCACACCAGTAGTTTATAGTAATTGATCAATGCTGGAATATTCCACCCAGAACAAGTGGCTATGATGCAGGTCTCTCTGACTAGTGAAGACAATTTCACCCACCTGAGGTTCTGTCTGGCATCAAATTACAAACTGCAGCCTTTGCTATTAGAAGTACACAGCCACCACCAGTAAATTGTTTCAAAATATTTTGATGCAAACTGTCACAGAATACTAGTAGACAGTCCAGTTACCCACAAAGGAAAATCAAATATCCAGTTATTTCAACCCTTCTGAAGTAGCTCACAAGATAAGCAGTTTTGAAAACCCCCTTCCTGATTTAAAAACTAAAATAATTAAACACAAAGTAATACCAATGTAAGACTAAAGTAAGGAAAACTTCCCTCAGATGTAAGCAAGAGAGAGATTTGTTGCAGATTTCTAGTCCAATATAGTATATCCCATGCAGCTCTCAGTTGTTTCAAAGCACACCCTGTTACACAACGTCAGGAAGACATCTGCATAAAGGAGCAGGTGCCCAGAGGAGGCCAGAGGGAAGGAGTTTAGGTACAGGGAGAAAAGGAGCGGGCCAAGGATGGACCCTTGTGGAACACCTGACTGGAGTGGGAGGCTAGTAGAAAGGGTGCTATTTATTTTTACTTGCTGGGTACGGCCATGGAGATAGTTGGAGAACCAGTCAGCTGTCTCTTGGGATACACCAACAGAGAGGAGGGAGTGTATCTGCATACTGTGATTGACAGTATCAAAAGCCTTGGACAGATCAATATAGACAGATCCAGCCAGGGCTCCCTGGTCAAGGGCATCATGAATAAAGGAGGTAAACTCAAGCAGGGCAGTAGTAGTGTTGTACCCTTTCCTTTTTTTTTTTTCCATTCACTCTTTATTAAGTTTTAAGATTTAATACAGAGACTGCAAAAGAAAAAGGGTACAATACATGGTATACAGATAATTACAGATTAGAATCACCCAAGAGAAATCACTACCATGGACATAAGTCTCTGTAAACCCTCCCTCCCTCCCCTCAATATCCCACCCCTCCCTTAACCAATCCCCCACCCAAGGTGCTGTACTATAATCCATCTGACATGGGATCTATCACATACCTAATCATGAATAAGCAATAATCAACGGGGACCAGATTTTCTCAAAAGAGGCAATTGATTGTGAAGAATTGCTATCATTCTTTCTATCCTGAGGCTTGCTAACAGTTCAGATAACCATTCCGAATAGGAGATTGTAATGAGTCCTTCCAGTGTTTAAGAACTAATCTTTTCACTGTAATTGAGATCAACGACATGTGATATTTCCTCGATTTAACCGGGAAATCCGACATGACTCCGAGTAAACAAACCTCTGGGCTGAACATCTCATCTAAACCCAACAGTGGGCTGGCCTTATCTCTTATACCCATCCACAACGGGGCGATTTTTGGACAATACCAAAAAATGTGGAGCAAATCACCCACCCCTAGACCACATCTATAGCACTTAGGCTCTTGCATCACCTTTAAATCAACTAATTTTTGAGGGGTGTAGTAGATATTGTGCAAGATTTTAAATTGGGTCAATTTAAGACAGTCTTGCCTAACAAACTTGTGACAATTTATCCAAATCTGTGACCAGTCCAAATTAACATTGGGGAAGGCCCTAGCCCAGTAGGATGATGGAGCAAATCCATTAGTGGCATCCATGAAGCAACTTGATAGATTTTCGAGACAGAGTGGGGGTTCCTATCAAGGTCGTACATTCTCCCAAAATGCCATACGGGTGGGTAGCCCCATTTGACCCTATTTTTTGAACTAGAAGATGACGCGAATTGATAAACACCTAAGCAATCTTTTGTGGTAGATTAAATTTATTAAGTATTTGAAGTGTTGAGCTTGTTTTCCTTCTGCATCCAGGAGATCCCGTAATAGACAGTCCCCCAACTTAGGTAACCAGTTTTGAGTGATGATTCTGTACCCAATCAACCAGTGGGGATTGCCCAAGATTGGTTGAGAACCATCTTTGACATGGTCGTATTTCAAAAAGTTGCAGAGTTGGTTATGTATCCTTAAAGAAACTCCAATAGGTGAATCTTTTAAGGAAAGAAGCAATTTGGGGGTAATGTAATACAAAGCTTCTGGATTGAAACCCAAGCTCTTAATTAAACTAGCTTCTAAGTTAACCCAAAGCGGAACATAATCCTTGCTGTGGGAGGGAGTATGTGAAAGGACCCGCCTACCATATTTGTTTATATGCGCCGCCCAGTAATAAAGAGCAAAATGGGGCAGCTTCCACCCCCCCTTAGGTGCCACTAGTTTGGTATATGACATTCTCGCTTTCTTGAAATTCCAAATGAAATCAGCTATCATCTTATGAAGTCTGTTAAACCATGCCAGAGGAAGCCAAATATTAAGCATGCATAGAGGGTAGAAAAGCCTGGGGAAAATATTCATTTTGACAATGTTTATTCTGCCCCATAATGATAGAGGGAGCTGTGCCCATCTTTTCATATCCAACTCTAAACTACGAACAAGGGTATCTAAGTTTAATTGACACAAACGATCTGGGCTATTCGTCAAAATGAGTCCTAAATACTTGAGGGATTTGGGACTCCAGCCCAATCCCAAACTTGCAATATCATTTTTAAAAGCTCTACTATTTAGGGGATATACCACTGTTTTCTCCTGGTTTAGTTTGTAATTAGCTAATACACTAAACTCATGTATCACATCTAGTAAAGCTGGGACCGAAGAAGCAGGATTGGACACATATATTAATAAGTCATCCGCAAAAGCTGTTGCCTTTACAACCTGATCTCTAATTCTAATCCCACTAATCCTGTTACTTAACACTATATGCCTAATCAAGGGTTCCAGATACAGGTTGAACAGCAGGGGGGATAAAGGACAACCTTGTCTCGTCCCTACATATAATTTGAACGGTGACGATATAACACCATTGCATGCAACTCTTGCCGTTGGATTTGAGTATAGGGCCCTAATCCATCCTACAAACTTCTCTGGAAAACCCACTTTTTCCATGACCTGAAATAAGAAAGCCCAGTGGACCCTATCGAATGCCTTCTCGGCATCTAAAGAGACCAGCGCCAACGGGAGACCAGCCTCTTCAGAGGCCGAGAAGACATGAGACAATGTTCTAAAATGATCTGCCGAAGATCTGCCCTTCATAAAACCCACCTGCTCCGGGCCTATTAAAGTTGGTAACGACTTACTAATTCTCTCAGCCAATATTTTAGATAAGATCTTTATATCATAATTTAACAAGGAGATGGGCCAGTAACTACCTGGATTCTCGAGGGGTCTATTTGGCTTAGGTATAAGTACTATAAGTGCTTCAAACAAGCATTTATCTGTATACATCCCAGAGAGAATGTGCTGGAATAGCTTAGCTAAAAGGGGGATCAAATGGGAAGAGAAAGTTTTATAGAAATTTGGCGAGAACCCATCGGGACCAGGGGTCTTATCTACGGGTAAACTTCTAATGGCAGATTCTATCTCACTGTAAGTGATATCAGCATTGAGTAACCTATGGTCTGCCACATCCAGCTTAGGGAGTGGCAACCGATCCAAGTAGGACTGGATCCCCGATTGTTGAGGTGGAAGCTGCATACCTCCATATAAAATTTCGTAATAATTCCAAAAGACAAGGGCTATTTCCTCCGGAGTTGTCTTAATACACCTATCTTGTTCTGACCAAATCCCTTCAATTAGGCGGGGTGCCTCTAGCTGTGCAATGCGCCGGGCCAAAAGCTTTCCAGGTTTCTCTCCTTGGTCAGCATAATTGGCCTTAGTTTTAATAATGGCCAGTTCCGCCTGTTCCCCCAGCATTTTAAGATATGCATCTCTAGCTTTGATCAGTTTAAACTCAATCTCCTCTTGTGGGTTAGAAATCAGAGCCGTTTGCAAACCCTTAATTTGATTTAACAAATCTAACATAGTAGCATTTCTCCCTTTCTTCCACCTAGTAGCCTGACTTATCAGTAGACCCCTCATATACGCCTTGAATGCAGACCATAGAATATCAGGACGTACATTTTCCCTTTCATTAAACACAATAAATTCCTTTATTTGGGACGTCAGATTTTGAACTATCTTGGGATCCCTCAAAAACTGGTTATTTACTTTCCATCTGCTTCCCTTACCCGCAACGGAAGGGAAAGAGATCATGACTTCCACTGCAGAGTGATCCGACAGGGGAGCAGCCACTATCTCAGAACCAATAACACCTTTAAGCAAAGCACAGGAGAGGAGAATATAATCAATCCTCGAACCTGATTTATGCACTGGAGAATAAAAGGTGTAATCTCTTGTTTGCGGATGGAGCACCCTCCAAACGTCTGTTAGGCCCAGACGAACCATTAGGTCATTAAACGTCAGGGTAGCCGGTGTAGAATACATTTGTGATCTCGAGGACCTATCCAACAAGTGGTTGAGAGCCAGATTAAAGTCCCCCCAATAATCATGGGAAGATGACTAAATGGTAGTAACACCTTCATTAGATTTATCAAAAAATCGTGATTGTCAGAATTAGGCCCATAAACAACCCCAAGCAAAATTTCCATGTTATTTAATTTCCCCCTCACTGAAAGAAACCTACCCTCTTTGTCTGGGATAACTTTTATAGGGCTGAAAGGTACCGATCTATGTAATAAGATCAACACCCCTCTACTCTTTGTGCTCCCCTGTGAAGAGAATATTTCACCGAACTGCATTCTTCTCAAACACCTAGCTTCTTCCTGAAGCAGGTGAGTCTCTTGTAAAAAAGCTATTTTGACTTTCGCTGCCTCTAAATATTTCAGTATTCTGTATTGCTTTACCTTATGTCTAGCCCTTTGACATTCCATGTGCAGAATTTGATTAAGGTATCAGCCCATACCGATTAACAACCTGAAATGCATAATAGACACTCCATGACCATACGTATCATACAGCACCAGCAACCTTGCGACCCTTCCCCCAGAAAACAGTTCACCAACTCTCCCCATATCCCTTGCCCCCATATAGTCCGTATCCCAAAAACACAGAAAAACACCCCTTTACTTTATCTATCGATAACCCCTCCCCTCCCACCCCAGCACATCCACATCGTATTACGGCCCATGACACCAGGATGCCTAACCCACCCTTCCACACTCCCTCTTCCACACCCTCTCAAGATCAAATAAGAACCTTTTCCCTCCTAATTTCTACCTAAAACATGAACTAGTAACATGTTCACGTCAAAATTGAACTATTTAGGTATAGAGTAACATGGGGTTAGCCCCCCTCATTTACAACCCAATCTAATAGTTAACCAATAAAGTACAATAGTCAGGAAGCAGATAAAACCGAAAAGAACAGGTACCAATCTAGATAAAATAAAATAAGCATAATCCCCCTCATTAATATATTTATCCAATTTAGAACCTTCCAAGCAAAAGTGCTTCCGTCCCACAAAGTCATTCCATCGGGCATATTAAAGTAAAGTCAATAGCCAGGTCCAAATATAACTAAATTGAGTCTATACTGCCCAAGACACTGACTGGCAGGGACCTTATGTGTGCTATAAATCCCCAGACATAAAAGAAGACCCACACAGTCAGAGTGCCCGATGAAATAAACATAATAATGCCCAGGTCTACACACTGAGGCAAGTGATCCTGAAAATAAATGACTCAGTCCATCCAGATATGGATGACCTGCATCAGGTCACAGATTCATTTATATGGCATAGTGAACATCCAAAACTGGGCAATTTCGACCCACAAGATCCTTCTCAAGGCTCCTTGAACAGCTCTGGAAAAGCCTCGCGCAGGGCTAAGGACGCTGAGTCCGAAGATTCGAAAGATTTCCAGTCCTTGCCCATAAATACTTGAAATCTTGCAGGGTATCCCATTCTAAATTTCACTCCTGCAGCAATCAACCTTTTAACAAGTGGATGAAAGGTAGCTCGCTTCTGCCTTACTGACAGCAGCAGGTCTTGCACCACTCTAATCCGCGATCCTTCCCAGAATATTTCTTTGTCTTCTTTAGCTTTTTCTATGTAACTGCCTCTCCTGGTAATTCAAAAACTTTATAATGAAGGCCTGGGAGGCGATCAAACGATAACCCAGCGGGCATAACGCCACGGTAAGAGCTCGTTGACGATATACCAAGCCCAAAGAAGCGAGGGCCCTACAATTTTTTCCGTTATCTTCTGGGCAAAAATAATCGGTTCCTGAGCTTCAGCTTTTTCAGGCAACCCGATGAGAACAACATTATTGCGCCGACTCCGGCCTTCCAAATCTTCCACCTTTAATTCTAACTTCTGGATTTTCTGAGAAATTTTGGTGACCGATGCATCCGTTCTCTCTTTACATCCTTCCAAAGATTTGATTCGAGCCTCGTTGTCTGAAGCTCTATGAAAGAGATCTTCAATAGTTAGTTTGATGTTTTTAAGCTTCCCTGCCATATCTATCATTGTAGACTTCAGCGGCCCAAACTCCTCCAGAAAGCGTGTGAGGGTCAAGGGCTCTTCGAGAAATACAGCTCTCCTCGCCCCTTCCAGACCAAGCGCCCGGCCTTGAGGCCTTAGATTTTTGCAGCCTTTTCAGGGGTCGCGGGAGGGGTATGCTTCAGGGGCGGCTTCCGCATCTCTGCCTCCATAGATAACCAGAGCACAGGTTCTTCTTGAGTAGTCTTTCAAAAAACTTCAGGCTTGAGTACTTTGAATGGAGTTATTTAACAATAAATTGGGCGCAAGACGGAGCTCCACGGAAGACCAGCTACTCTGCGTTCCGCATCATGTGACTCCCTTCTGTTGTACCCTTTCCTATAGCCATGCTGTTGCTGGCACAGTAGAAGGTGTGAGTCTAAATAGTCAGTAAGTTGATCTGCAGCTATTTCTTCCAGCACTTTAGAGAAGGGAGGAAGTATGGAAATGGGCCTATAATTACTACTAGAGGAACGGTCACCATTTTTGTGAACTGGAGTGATAACCGCCCTCTTCCATAATGTAGGGAACTGCCCTAGGCACAGGGACATGTTGAGTATTTTTGTTAGGGATGCTAGGACTGCATCCAGGGTTAAGAAGAGCAGTTTTGCATTCAGAGAGTCTCCACTCTGCCTTGTCTTTCCAAGGAACTTGGCGAGATATGTGCGAGCGACACTAGGGGAGATCATTTTGAAGTAAAAGGGTGGAGCACTGGGGGGTGGCAGGAACTGTCCAGTAGATGCAGTAAAGAGATCGGGAGGGAGGATAGAGCTGAGGTCAGAGAAAGATGCATTGAAGGCATTAACTATCTTACTAGGGTCTTGGGTGGAGACACCATTGATGATAAGCATGGAGGGAGGAGGGGAGAGAGACTTGCCACTAAGCTCTTTCATATTTTCCCAGAACCTCTTCCCATTTCCCCAGGTGGCAGTAAGGTTGGACTGATAGAAGGCTGCCTTAGCCTGGCAGATAGCCCAGGTGCATGAGTTATGGGCAGCATGATACAATTGGCGATCAGAAGGGTGACCAGACTCAAGGGCACGGTGCCATATGTTATCACAGGCCTTCATTTGGTCGAGCAAGGACCAATTTACCCATGGGGAGAATTTAGTTTTTTCTATCCATTTAACAAAGGGGGCAAAGATATCACAGGCGACTTAGAAGGAGCTAATGAAGAAGGACAGGCGGCATCCACCGACAACTGGTGATCTAGTGGAGACCAGTTAAGGTTGAGGAAATGGTTTTGGAGATGTGCCAGGGACCCCTTCCTGAACTGGCGATACATGGAGATTCTTGGGGGGGGGGCTTCCAACTATTTGACCAGTGGCAGGTAACAGGGAGTGATTACTGAGAGAGTCTGGGAGGACCTGGACATCCTGTAAGCACTCAGGATGGTTCGTGAAGATGAGATCAATAAGGGAACTAGTGCCCCTGTGTTGGTTTACTCTAGTGGGGGTAAGGACCATATAGTTCCCCTCAGCTAGTAGCTAGTGGTTTTGCACAACTGTACCCACTGCGTTCTCCGATACATGTTTTACTATTGTATTTTCTTCTTTAGGGCACAACTAAGTTGTACTAACTGTACATTTATTCCATTGCATTTTCAACTGTATGTTTAACTGTATATACGATTGTATTTTTATTGTATTTCTACTGTATTTCTCCCACTCCCCCTACCCCCAGGGTGCATCTGGAATCGAGCAGTACCCTGCTCAGTATGCCTGCCTGGGAAAACTCTTAAATAAATAAATCATGACCCCTTGTTTTTGAACATTCACTTTTCTGAAAGAAGCTCCCCTCCTGGACCCTATTAAAACCCTTGAGGTACTTAAATGTCTCTATCATATCCCCCTCTTCCTTCTCATCACCAGTGAATACATGTCAAGGCCTGTTAGCCTCTCCTCATAAGCCTTCAGGTGTAGCCGCTGCACCATCTTTGTAGCCCTCCACTGGACCACCTCCACTTTGTCTAGATCTTCCTGAGGTGCGTCCTCTAGAACTAGATTCAGTATTCCAGATGAGGTCTCATCAGCGATCTGTAAAGTGGCACCATCACTTACCTTTTTCTGCTGGAGATGCCCCTTCCTGTGCACCCCAAGATTCCACTGGCCTTCCTTATTCCTTTCTCACACTGTCCGGCCACCTTTAGGTCATCTGTTATAATCACCCCTAGATCCCTTTCTTGCTTGCTGGGCGTCAATCCCCCATAGAATACTGTTCTCCTGAGTTTTGCGCCCCAAGTGCATAACTTTACACTTCTTTGCATTAATTTTAGCAGCCACTCTCTTGACCATTCCTCAAGCTTACTTAAGACTCTTCTCATTCTTTCCACACCCTCTGGAGTATTAGTTCTATTGCAGATCTTTGTGTCATCTGCAAATAGGCATACCTTCCTCTCCAGCTCCTCTGCAATGTTGCTTATGAAGACATTAAAGAGGACTGGCCCCAGCACTGATCCCTGTGCCACCCCGCTGGTCACCTCCCTCTCCATAGATTGAGCCCCGTTCGCTACCACTCTTGGTATCCTCCCATTCAACCAATTTCTAACCCAGTCCACCAACCTGTGCCTCACTCCTAGCCTACTCAACAAGTTTATTAGACTTCTATGTGGGATGGTGTCGAAGGCCTTACTAAAATCCAAGTAGGCCACATCCACCCCCCCTAATCCACCACTATGGTTACCCACCCAAAGAAATCTATCAGGTTTGTTTGGCAAGACCTACCTACTGTGAAATCATGTTGCTTTGGATCCTGCTGCCTGCTGGATTCAAGGTACTCCACAATCCTTTCCTTAAGCAATGATTCCATCAATTTTCCTACCACTGAGGTTAGGCTGACTGACCTGTAATTGCCCACCTCCTCTGTACGCCACTGTTGCGGAGAGGGGCAGCATTTGCACTTCTCCAGTCTGCTGGGACCACCCCTGTCTCTAATGATTTATTGACTAGTTCTGCCAGGGGTGCTGCCAACTCATTTCTGAATTCATTTAGTATTCTGGGGTGAATTCCGTCTTGTCCCACTGCCTTGTCTAGTCTCAGTTTTTTCAGGCTCTTTTAGCACCCTCTCCTTTGTGAATGGACTGGTATCCACTCCCTGTCTCTGACTTTCATTTTCTCTCATTAGTTGTCCCATGCCCTCTCCTTCTTTTGTAAATACTGAGCAGAAATATTTATTCAAGATTTCTGCCTTTTCCTGGTCCTCCTCTACCGGCCTTCCTTCTTCCCTTTTTAGTCTCACTATCCACCCCCGTCTTTCTCCTTTTACTTATATATCTAAGCAAGCATTTGTCAATGCCAAACGTTCGCTTGCAGGTATTTGCAGTGGTGTTTGGCACGTATGGTGCTTTACCCTAATGCCCTGTGCGATTGCTGGTATTTGCACAATAAATTTTCAGCGTGACCTTTTTGTTACCCCCATTGTGCGCTACATAGGCGGAAACACGTTTTGGGCAGGATGTGAAAAATGACAGCTGTACTGCTCATAAGGAAGTGTGGTAAAATGCCAATGTTGAAAATCTGGGTGGAAATATTGAAATTTGCAAACTTCTGACGTCGTGGGAACTACTAGCGCCACCGCTCGGTAAAACAGTTATTGTGGAATTTTGTCACCAAATTTTCAACATAGCTATTTTAAGACCTCTGCTCATGAAAAGTGACACTGTGATTTTCTTAATGTGTCCCATACACTGAGTTCGTGCACCGACTGTGCCATTGTGCGGTACATGGGCCGAAACACGTTTTGGTCAAGATGTAAAAAATGACAGCTGCACTGCTCATAAGGAGGTGTGGTAAAATGGCAATGTTGAAAATGTGGAGTGAAAATATTGAAAATTCGCAAACTTACGAGCATGCATAGGAACTGCGCAATGAACGCTCGTAAAACAGTCATTTTTAAGAATTTTTTCACCAAATTGTCAACACAGCCATTTTAAGACCTCTTCTCATGAACAGTGTTACTGTGATTTTCTTAATGTGTCCCATACATTGAGTTTGCACACGGACTGCGCCATTGTGCGCTACATGGACGGAAACATGTTTTGGGTGAGATGTGAAAAATGACAGCTGTACTACTCATAAGAAGGTGTGTTAAAATGGCAATGTTGAAAATCTGGAGTGTAAATATTGAAAATTTGCAAACCTATGAGCGTGCATAGGAACTGCGCAACGCACGCTCATAAAACAGTCATTTTTAGGAATTTTTTCACCAAATTTTCAACATAGCCATTTTAAGACCTCTGCTAATGAACTGTGTCACTGTGATTTTCTTAATGTGTCCCATACATTGATTTCGCACACCGACTGCACCATTGTGCGCTACATGGGCGGAAACACAATTTGGGCAGGATGTGAAAAATGACAACTGTACTGCTCATAAGGAGGTGTGGTAAAATGGCAATGTTGAAAATCTGGAGTGAAAATATTGAAAATTCGTGAACTTATGAGCCTGCGTAGGAACTGCGCAATGCACGCTCATAAAACAGTCATTTTTTGGAATTTTTGCACCAAATTTTCAACATAGGGTTTTTGGGACCCCTTCTCATGAATAACACCATGACAATGACATCATTCATGAGAAGGTGTCCCAAAAACCCCATGTTGAAAATTTGATGCAAAAATTCCAAAAAATGCCTGAGATATGCAATAAAGTTGAAAACCCCCTATCTAGCCCATTATACAGCTTACCGGCATTTCCTCAGTTTGCGGTCGGCTTTGAAGAGTGCAGACGTGTTCCCGGTCCACCGAATCGTTGCGAGCTCCGGGAGGTAGTAATTGAGGGGGTGGGCCAGCAGGTGTGCAGTGGGTAGGTGCGGGTTGTGGGAGGGGCGGGAGACTGCGTGGGGACGGTTTTTAATTTACAGTTTTTTTTTTACAATTGTGATCGGGACATTTGCCACGCTGGGGTGGGCTCCCAGCGTGGCAGAAATAACTGGGGGGCTGAGGAGCCGGCGAGGATTGGGCACCCCATCGGCTGACCAGCGGGGACGCTTGCCACGCTGGGTGGGCTCCCAGCGTGGCAGAAGATGGCTGGGGGAGCTGAGGAGCCGGCGGAGATTGGGCACCCCGTCGGCAAACAATCGGACATTTGCCACGCTGGAATGGGCTCCCAGCATGAGACCAAGCTTTGGCGGGGCAGCGCGGCGGGGGTGGCGTGGGGGGCAGCGTGACGCGGTGCTCTGTATGACAGCGGTGGTTTTCTTTGAAGCGAAGACCACCGCTGTCATACACAGCTCCCGCAACCATTGGTGCAGGACCACCATGCCTGCTCAACTGAGCAGTGGATTGCAAGGGAGAGGCACACCTCCAAAGTGTGCTACTCTCCCAAAATGTTCCTTGCGCATGCACGCAAGCGAACGTAAAAAGGTCTTGTCTCCTTTCTTACTTGACTGGGCTATCCTTTCCTCTGTTCTGCCACTATTTACTATCTGCGCTGCATCTGTTTGTGCTTGGCTGTTTACTTCAATTAGTTAATTGACATTTGTAATTCTGACAATGTATTCTCATGTATACTTCATTTGTATGCCAAAAAACTAGGGGTGTGCGATGGGCAAATAGTTCCCAAATACCACGAATAAGGCACTCTTCATTATTTGGATACAAATAACAAATAGTGGCACTGTTATTCTTATTCAGGAAATAATTATAAAAATTAAAAAACAGCCCCCACCCTCCTCCCCAGCCCAAATGTTTAAAGAGCCCCACCCCCACCCCGGTGGGCTGGTTGTTTTTTTTGCCAATTATGGGATCCTTTTCTGAATATTAAACTGAAGGTGCTGGGGGAGGAGGACGGAAGGGGAGGGTTGTGGCTCTTTAAACAGTTGGGCTGGGGAGGAAGGTGTCGAAGGCTGTTTTTTACTTTTCTGCCATATGAACAACAAATACAAATACTGAATTCTGAATATTTGGGGCCTGAATACAACTATTCAGCCGAATATTTGAAATAAGATATTTGCCCACCCCTACAAAAAACCTATATCATAATCCAGCAAGTGTAATTTGTGTTCATGTATAACCTCTGTAAGTATGTACTTTAATAGCAGTGTCAGTGGCTCAGTAGGTAGCACACTCGCCTCTGAGGCCGGGAGATCAGAGGGCTGTGGGTTCAGTTCCCACATCTGGCACTTGGGTTAATATCCCAGTACTGACACTGTAGTGCAGCATGAGAGGGGTGCTGTACTTCTGAGGTGCCATCTTTTGGATGAGACGTTAAACCGAGGTCCCGTCTGCCTGGATTGGTGGTAGTTCAGGTGGATGTTAAAGATCCCATGGCACTTATCGAAAAGAGTAGGGGATTTTCTCTGGTGTCCTGGCCAAATTTCCCTCATTCACTAAAAATACCACCAACAGCTTAATCTGGTTCAAGGTCAGTTGGCATTCATCTGTATCCCCTTCACCCGGGTAGTGCCTGAAAATAGGCAGGATTTGTCTAGTGCACTTACCCGGTCAACAAAAGCTAAATAAAATAAAATAATGTCTGTATACCTGACTCTGAATTCTTTTAAAATAGGCTTTTGCCTAAAGGATTTTGTGTGAAATAAAAAAATACTAAAAAACTAAAACTAATTAATGTAGGGGTTGTGCCATTTAAAGCTGTTTTGCTGGGGGGGTTGGGGTGGCATTTAGTCCAGTGGCAGTGTGTGAAACTTGGATCTTAAACTGAACAACAAATTTAGACCCAACTTTCTCATGCTGCCACTGGAATAAAATAACCCCCACAGAAACACAGAATGTGTCGGCAGATAAGGACCGCTGGGCCCATCCAGTCTGCCCATTTTTGTAACTTTAATTTTTTGCTGTAGACTCAACTTGATCTATGGCGCCATCTCCTCCACTCCCTTCTTTACTCTTATGATTCCCTTGTGCCTGTCCCAGGCATTTCTGAATCCCACCAGTGTTTTAGCCCCACTACTTTTGTTTGAAGGCTGCTCCAGGCATCCGCCACCCTTTCAGTGAAGAAGTGCGTCCTCATATCCCTCCTGAATGTACCCCCCCAGCTTCATAGTGTGCCTTCTTATTATAGAACACCTTTTCTCTGAAAAATACCCCCCTCCTGTACCTTATTAGTCCCTATCAGGTATTTAAAAGTCTCTATTATATCCCCACTCTCTTCCAGGGTGTACATATTTAACACTTTAAGCCTCTCTTCATAGTGTTTTTGATGCAGATCCTGCATCATTTTGGTAGCCCTCCTCTGGACCCATGGCAAAATAGCTTTAAATTCCCCAAAACCTGCCTTGACACATACAGTTTTACAGATCTAGCTTTCACACAAAGGACTAAATGGCATTTTTTTTTTCAGTGGACTTTTGAAAGTTATTGCTTAAAGGGACATATGAAATTGCCAACAGATACAGGCCATTCAGTGTATCTAGCCTGCTTAGGTGTGCAGCACTTCAGTCCATTAGACTGCAGCTGCCCCCCCTCCATCATATGCCCTCCCCCATCTCACACCCCCTCCAGGTTTGCACCCTTCCCTTGAATCTGTCCCATCCTGTCTTGAAGCCCCCAACATTCTGCAGCAATATGACTTCCTCTGGCAGAGCATTTCACCCTGACATCACCCTTTCCGTGAAATAGTGCCTCCTCAGTTTCCTCTTGAACTTGCCCCTTCCAACTTCATAGAGTGTCCTCTGGTTTCCCTTTTGTCCTTCAGATTGAACATACACCTGGTGTCTACTCTGTTCAAACCCTTCGGGTACTTGAAGGTCTCAATCATATCCTCTCTCCCTTCTTTCCTCCAGGGTATACATACTGAGCTGTCTCAGTCTCTCCTCATATGGTCTTTCCCCCAACCCCAGGATCATTTTTGTTGCCCTGTGCTGTACCCACTCCAGTAGTTTGATGTCTCTTTTCAAGTAGGGGCACCAGAATTGCATGCAGTACTCTAGGTGCAGTCTCACCACGGACCTGTACAGGAGCAAGATGACCTCCCCAGTCATAGAAGTAATCCCCCTTGCTATGAACCTTAGCATCCTGTTTGCCATCGCTGCTGCCTTCCTGCATTAAGCAGAGTGGTTCATCTCCCCAGTTACCAGCACTCCCAGATCCTTCTCCTTGCATTTTGTTAATGGGAAACTCTCCATCCAGTAATTGTGTCCTGGGTTCTTGCCTCCTAAATACATCACTTTGCACTTCTTGGCATTGAAACCAAGCTGCCAAGTGTGAGACCATTCCTCCAGTTTTGCCAAATCCTCCTGAAGTACTTTTGCCCCCAATCTACCTCGGCACAAATTTTTGTGTTACCTGTGAAGAGACTGATCTTGCTCTCTAATCCCTACTGCAGTGTCAGCTATGAAAATATTAAACAGAACCGGTCTCAGCACTGAGCCCTGTAGTACACCACTTGTTGCTATCCTGGGTTCAGATGCCTCCCCCCAACTACTACCTTCTGTTGTCTACCCTGCAGCCAGTTCTCGACCAATCTGACCAGTTTCTTAACTGCTCCCAGATTCTTCAACTTGCAGGTCAGCCTACTATGTGGCACCGAGTCAAAGGCCTTGCAGAACTCCAAGAGGAGGACATCTACCACATGTCCCCTGTCCAGTGCTGTCGTAACCTAGTCATAAAAATCAACCAAGTTCATCTGGCAAGATCTTCCTGAGACAAACCCGTGCTTCCAGCTGTCCTGGAGATTGTTATCCTCAAGAAATTGCACCAGCTTTTCTTTGAGGATTGTCTCCATCAGTTTTCTCACAATTGCAGAAAGGCTCACCGGTCTATAGTTTCCAGTTTCGTCCTTGGGCCCACTCTTATGGATAGGTGCCACATGTGTTTCCCTCCACTCTCTGGGCATGCACCCCAAGTTCAGAGAGGTATTGAACAGGTCCCTCAATGGCCCTGCCTGGAAATCTCTGCCATCTCTCTCAGCACCCTGGGATGGACTTTGTCTGGGCCAGGTGCCTTGTCCACCTTCAGGGATTTAAGGCCCTCCCTCACCTTTCCACTGTGATTTATTCATCCATGGCTGCTTCTCCCCCACCCTCTCCCACATCGCTCTTCCTCTCAGATATGAGCCTATCCCTCTCCTTGGTGAAGACTGAACAGAAGTATTCATTAAGTACTTCTGCCTTCTCAGCCCCCTTTTCTACCTACCCACTTCCTCTCCTGATTCTAACAATTTGACCCTTGCTCTTCCTCTTCTCTCTGATATATCTGAAGAAATCCTTTTCTCCTCCTTTGATCCCCTGCACTAACCTCTGTTCCCTAGCCGCCTTTTCTGCCCTTACCATTCTGTTCACTTCTCTGGATTTCTTCACATATTCTTCTGTGTTTTCTGCCCTGTTTGATCATTTGGAGGTCCAAAATCCATTCCTCTTTTCCCTCACCTTCTCCACTACTTCTCTACTCATTCAACTAGGCTTCTTGGTCCTGGCTTTCTTGCTCTGGCTCTTGAAACAAGTCTTAGTGGCTTCAGCTAGTCCTGTCTTGATGACTGCCCATTTTTGTTCCATGTCCATTTCTGGGTGGATGCTTGCCATATCACTTTCCAGTATGTTTCCCATCCTGCTAAAGTATGCCATTTTGAAGTCCGTCCAGGACCCTAGTTTTTGTAGTGGCTACTTCCCTACCCAGGTTGATTGAGAACCACACTGCACAGTGGTCACTGCTTGCCAGAGGTTCCTCCACCCTTACATCCCTGACCTGTTCCCCATCTTCCAGTACCAGGTCTAGTATATTCCCATCCCTCATTGGCTCTATTACCCTCTGGGTAAGGAAGCTAACCTGGAATGCTTCTAGGAAGATCTGCTCCCTGGCACAATTGGTTGCTGGGATGCTTCAATTCACCCCTGTTAGATTTAAGTCCCCCACCACCACTGTGCTCCCTTTGCCACTATGCCTCCTTATCTGCTCCCCCAGTTCCCTGTCAATGCCCTCCTTCTGGTCTGGAGGTCTATAAGTAACCCCCAGACAGATCTTCATCCCTTTCTAGCTGTGTAGTTGCAGCCAGATTACTTCTGACCTGCCCACCTCCCCTTGCTCCCTATTACATCCGATCCCTTACCTTACATAAATGGCGCCCCCCAACATTCCCTTTATCTCTATCCCTCCTGAAAAGTCTGTATTCTGGGATGGTTAGGTCCCAGTCATGGTGCTTGGTTGCCCACATCTCAGTAATGGCAGCTATGACCACCTCTCCCTCTACCATCAATGCCTGCAACTCTGCCAACTTGTTCTCCAGGCTCCTAGCATTTAGTGAAACCATTCTCCATGTTGCACCTATCCTTCCTGCTTCCTTACCCTTCACTCCAACCCCTATTTCGCCTAAGGTCATATCTATTCCTGTGGTGGGGGGAGGCCCATGGGACCCCCTCTCCTGCTGATTTCCAGCTGCAGTGCCTCCTCCCCACCTAGGACACTGACAATCTTTTTGCATCACATTATTTCTACTTACAAATCCACATTTTATGATTGTTATCTTCTGTAGCACTCATTAATGTTGTTGTTTGTTTTGTCTGCCTTCTTTCTTAGTAGAACTTGTAACCCCTAGGTGGCGCTATCCCAAGGGCTACTATCCCTGCCTGCTTGGCTAGTAGCAGGATAAGGGACCTGAGTTATGAAACGGGTGCCTCCACCTGGAGGTCAGGGTTGGTAGTGGTCAAGCTAACCTGGGCACAGGCCTCCGGGACACCGTAACACCTCTCTTTCCTTACTAGTGTCTGGAACAATACACAATAATCACTTTCACAATACCCCTGAAACAGCACGCAAGTACCCACACTGTTTGCACTTACCACCAGGGCTTTCCTCTGGCCTTGCCCTGGGGACCCCCAGTAAAACAAGGTTATACACAGTAAATAACAGCAGTACAGTACACTTGCACAAACTGGAACCACAGTCAGGGTAAATGCAAAAAAGAGTTAGATCTGATTTTTTTAAGGGACCTGAACAAGGGAGGGGCATAATCAGGTTAATTTGCTTAAAGGCTCTATCAATCAATCACACAGTTATGTATGCACTTCAGGGTCCATAAACAGTCACACTTTGGGTACCCAGATGGAGAATGGTGGGCCAGCCAGGAACGTTGCAGCTGGTTGGGGCCCTGTGATGGAAGAAAACAATATGCACAACACACACTTTTTGTGATCCAGAGCCAGAGAGCTCAGTTCATGAAAAGAAAACAAGACAATCAGATGACACACTTTTAGATTAGGCTGTTGTTGCAGGGAGCTACCCTGATGATTACTCACGATACCCAAGACTGGACACAGGCTGGACAAAAATCGAGAGAGCAGGAAGTTAATCTGGAGTGTCAGGAGAAGCAGGGCCCACACAAGTTGCCGAGGCATCATTCCTGTTCAAGCATGAAGCAGGAGGCTGATCCTCAGGCAGGCCTCTCATCGATGGCTTTCTCTGTGCAGCGGGTAGCCTGACTGGGCCAGTGTGGCAAGGCCCGGCCAAATGGAGAAAAATTCAGATACAATCCGTTTTGGGCTGGATACAGCTTCCAGCAAGCAGAACACAGTTCACACAGTGGGGAACCAAATCACAACCCACTAACAACTCACAGCACATTTACATGTAAGGAAATTCTACTGTACCAGGCAAACTGCTCTCTGGTCATGACCGCAAATTCTCTGCACAAACCAGGGATTCAAAAGCAGCTGGAAATCCTGACAGGCTGATCGCATTCGGCAAAATCTTCGGTCTTCTTCAGGTATGAGCTGGTAAAAAATCTGTGGCTTAGTTCGTTCTCACAAACTTGGATTTAGTCTGAAATAATTCTTGTCTCTCCCTCTCAGGGGCAGCAGGCAGACATGCAGGCCACAACTCAGGCCTTTCCACAGTTCTCTCGCGTGAAACTACTCAGACGGCTGCATGACTGTCTCAAGCTGTTGCTTCTTCAGCTCCCAACTTAGATCTGACTCAACTGCCAGCAAGCCTGGGACTTTCCCCAGAATCCAAAAGGTTTAGTTGGCTGATCTGTCTGTCAGTCACAACAAAAGCTTCCCCTTCAGGTGCAAATAGGCACCAAAAGCCCAAAACTACAATTCCTACAGATTTTGACTCCAGACAGCTCCTGTAGTCTGGATCCATTTTAGGCCCCACCAGTACTGACTTGTCCAATTCGGCAGTCCAGGACCAAGATAGTGGAGATAAACAAAACAGTCCTTGCTGCAAAGAAGGCAGGTTAGACAAACTACATTATCATTATCACTCTAAATGATTTTCTGCAAATAGTTACATCTTTCAACAGAGCTCCCTCTCAGATTACTTATGACTGCAATCCAGGCAGCTCTTCAAGAGACAGTACACAGAGGCTATGCAGGCACTCTCTGGCAATCACATTTAAACTACTAAAACGCAGGACACCAGCCTGGCAGTGAGCATTTAGGCAAGCTCAAGGAAGACTTTTCGAGAACCCCCATTTGTAGAGGGTTACACCCTTCCCTGCCTAGAGAAAACTTGGCATCCGCGTCAAGTCTGTACCATCACAATATTGCAAATGCAAACTATACGAGACATTTATACCATTAGCATGTTATGCAAATGACATCTGATGCATCAGTCAACATAACCTTTTACCTTTTACTATACATATTCTCTACACTTCACAATACTATATCCATTCTGACAATACATAATGCATATTTCACACACGTAATTTACACATTATTATGCGGAATCATGTAATAACTTCTTGTACATTGAACAATGTAAGAGGGGGCACTTCCCTATCATTAAATTTGGGGCTAGATGGGGCAGGGGCACCATACCTAGAAGGCAGAACAATCAACCTGGAATTGGCACTTAGGCTCAGTTTAGGCAGTGAGCTCTGAGAAACATGAACCCCTTTGTGGTCCACAGTAAGAGGCAAATCCACTGGCCTCCCGGGAGAATCATAACTGATGCGTACTACTGGCTTGACAGCTCAGCCAGTCTTTCTGAGGGGGACAACTACAGTCTCTGTACTCTCAGCACTGGTCTGGGGACTTTCGTCACTTGTGAGGGGTGCCTCTGCCTGGATGGGATCATCAAAACTTGGGGCACTGTCGGCTTCTTGCTCTGCAGGCTCTGTTTCTATAACACTTGACTCATTTTGCAAAGGTGAAGGCACAATCAAATGCTGAGGCACTGAAGAGGGGTTGTCAGCACTCTCATAGTGTTCTTCAGGTTCTGGTATGGCAACAGAAAGACTCAAACCATCAGCTCCTCCTTCAGGCAAATCATACAGTTCCACAATATGCAGGGAATCAGTATCTTCAGATGTGATACTTTGCACTCCACTTTCAGGGAGCATTGGCTCCAAGGACAAAGCTGGGGGGTTAGACAGTCCAGAAGGCCCAGCTTCATACCCGCAATTAGTCATAGGGTTTCCTCAAAACAACTGACTCAATTCATAGGAGGGGCAATAGGCACTGTCACACTCACTATCATCAGAATCTGACTGACAATCACTATCAGTCTGGACCTGCTGGGGGGAAACCCTTAAATCTGTATCCACTGGGGTAGGTTGACTCTGTCTCTTCCTTGCAGTAGCACGAGTCACCTGCCCAGGGGAAGCAATCTGATTGCTCAGCCTCAATTATGACTTTGCTAATAGGTAGCAAGTGGTTACGGTGCATGGTCTTGACAGCTTTGGAGTTGTTCTCTGGGTGCACCTTGTACACAGGTAAATCATCCAACTTTCCAACTACTACATGGGGAAGATGGTGCTATTGATCAGCAATTTTGTGTTTACCATGCAGTCCCAAATTGAGTAACGACACATGGTCTCCAGGTCGAAGCTCTTGAGCTTTTACTTTTTTATCATGCCTCACTTTGTTGGCTAGATTTCTCTTGGTGGCCATTGTCTGGGCCAATTGACAGGCATGGTTCAATTGAGCTTTCAGTTTTTGTACATATTGCAAGTAGTTTTCATCTCGGACCCCATCTGGAGAGACCCCCAAAACAGACATCAACTGGCAGCCAGGCCTCTCTCCCGAACATGCAGCAGTAGGGGGAGAACCCAGTAGCATCATTTTTCATGCAATTCTATGCGTGTACCAAGGTCCTCATCTGCTGGCTCCATTTATGCTTGTCTTTTGGGTGGAGGGTGCCCAGCATGTCTAGAAGGGTGTGGTTAAAACATTCTGGTTGAGGGTCTCCCTGTAGGTGATAGGGGGTGGTTCTTGACTTTTGCACCCTCCAATAGAGAGACCATTTCCTTGTTAGTCAATTCTCAAAGTCTCTGCCCTGGTCAGAGTGGATCCACTGGAGGGCACCATAGTTGATGAAGACATTTTCCACTAGCACCTTGGCCACAGTAGATGCCTTTTGATCTTTGGTGGGAAAAGCTTGTGCCTACCGTGTGAAATGATCCGTAACCACTAACACATTGCCAATGTTCCACTGATCAGGTTCTAAACACAACACGTCTATGCAGACTACTTCCATGGGGGTACTGGTAGTAATATTAAAAAGAGGGGCAGCCCTCTGAGGCAGGGCTTTACTTTGCAGGCAGCGACTACAAGTCTTTACATGGTGCTCAACATCGGCCCCCATTTTGGGCCAGTAGAAGTGAGCTCGTACCAGGTCAAGGGTTCTGTCAATACTAAGGTGCCCCATGTGATTGTGGAGGGACCTCAGCACCAAATCTTTAAAGGCCATGGGCAGGAACAATTGTTGCTTGCCTACTTTGCCACTATGATCTACTGTCTCTCTACACAACAACTGATTGAGTAACTTCAATCTGGGGCCTTCTTTAAAGAATAAAGCAGTTTGCAAGTCAGTGGAACGTAACTTAGACACATCTTTCCCCGCATGCAGGGCATCAAGTGCTGGCTGAATCATAGGATCTTGGGATTGAGCCTACTGAATGCTGTTATTGTCAAGTTGAGGTAGTGCACTAATATCCTAGAGCAGAGAAGTGGCGATAAGCAGCTGGTATGTAGGTGTCAGAAGGGCCCAAGCAATCTACTAAACAGTCCACTGTGTCCACAGACATCTGTTCACCTCAATCAAACTTTTGCCACAATGCTCAAATGTCAGGTTCAGACAGCCTGATCCAATCACTCTTGTAAATGGGCCTTCGTGATAGGGCTTCAGCATCAATATGGTTCAGGCCCGGTCTGTATTCGACAGCATAATCATAGGTTGATAATACAAAAAGCCACCGGTGCCCAGTGGCATATAACTTAGCTGAAGTCTGTACATAGGTCAATGGGTTATTGTCAGTCTTCACCAATATCTTTGCCCCATAGAGGTATTCATGAAACCGGTCAATGATGGCCCATTTTAGCGCAAGGAACTCCAACTTATGTACAGGGTAGTTTCGTTCAGACGGGGTCAAGCTCCTACTGGTGAAAGCTACTGGTTTCAGGCCATCCTCATGGTCTTGATACAGCACCGCTCCTAGACCCTGCAGACTAGCATCTGTATGCAGCAGATAAGGTTTGGTGGGGTCAGCACAGGCGGCGATGGGGGCATGGGTGAGCTGGTATATGATCTCATGGAAGGCTGCTTCACAGTTGGGCATCCAGCAGGGCCTGAAGAGTTCACCTGGGCAGAAGCATACTTTTTCTGGTTCTTTAATGGACCCTTTTTGTTTTATGATTGGTTGGAGGGTAACTCTGGGTAAGGACCAAGAGTGGGTGAATCACCTTGGAATAGTCTTTTATGAACCTGCAGTAGCAGCCACATAACCCCAGGAAACATTGTAGTTCTTTCAGATTATGGGGCTGGGGCCAAGCAGTCAGTGCTTCAACCTTACTGGGATCAGTCTTTATCCCTTTTGTAGATACTATGTGCCCCACATACTTCACGGATGTTTGGAAAAACTGGCACTTGTCAATGGACAGCTTGAGGCCGAAGTCTTCCAGTCAGTCTAGGACTTTAAACAGTCAGCTCTCATGCTCCTGTAAGGTGCTCCCAAACACAATGACATTGTCCAAGTACACCAGGCATTCCAGTAAATTCATATCTCCCACCACACATTCCATCAGTCGCTGAAAGGTGGTCGGATCGCCCGATATCCCCTGTGGCATCCTCAGAAACTCATAGAACCCCAATGAACAGATGAAGGCTTTTTTCTCACAGTATTCTGGGGCCATCGGGATCTGATAGTATCCTTTGCGAAGATCCAACACCGAGAACCATTTGCTCCCATTCAAGCAGTCCAGGGCATCTTGTATACGAGGCATAGTGTATTGGTCTGGGATGGTCCGCCGGTTCAGGGTTTCAGTAATTAACACACATCCTCACCGACCCATTCTTCTTATGCATAACCACAATGGGAGAGACTTATAGGCTCCTGGATTCTTGTATCATGCCAGCAGCGAGCATTTCCTGCAGGTGTCTTCTCTCATCATCTATGGCTGCTGGGGCTAGGTGTTGGGACCTCTCTCAAAATGGCTGTTCGTTGTGCAGGTGTATGTGATGCTCCACACCCTGGACACATCCCACATCCCATTTCTTCAATGAAAACACTTGGTCTCTCTGGGCAAGTCTCTTGCTAATTCTAGCCTTCCATTCAGCTGGCAACAGGGAGTCATCAAAGTCAAACAAGTCTGGGGTCACTCTCTCCTTCTCACCAGGGTGCTTGTTGCTGGGCAATACTGCAGTGTCTGAACAATGTACCGTAGCTAGGGTGCACCCTCTGTTCACCCGGATCTCCCAATCTGACACATTGTGAAACTGGACCATGACTAGTCATGCATAGGCATGGGCATGAGCAGGCAAGATGCTGGGCTTGACCAATAATCCTTCTGGCAATTTTCCATTGCCTGCTGCATCCAACATCAGTATTTTGTTTTTGACATCTTTCTGGAGGTGGACCTCCCCTTGAATAGTACTCTGGGCATTAGGGGCCAGTACCATTGACTCCACATGATCCCCACAGGTTCATCCTGGTCTACTTCCTCGGGTTTCTGTTGCAAATCATAGGCCCTCTTGATCAGAGCCGGAATTCTCAGGGCCCACCCAGTCCATCGCCCTTGTTTCTCATGATAGAGTTGTGCCAGTCTCTCAAACATATGGGTGTTTGTCCCAGTTAACAAGGGGACCCCATCATACAGTCCGGTGGAGGGACACACTTGGGCCAATGTCTCTACTCGCTGCTCTACACCAGTTACAGTTGCAGGAAAAGACAACCAGAGGCAGGCATACCCTAGGTAGGGATAAGACTTGTCGCTCAGGCCCCAAACATGTAGGCCTTCCAGGGATTGCAAAGGCACATCAGATAAGTGTTTGTCATACCAGTCCTGGAATACAATGGTCACTTGTGACCCACTGTCAAGCATAGCCTGAGTATGAATACCATTCACAGTCACCGTAGTCTCCATTGAAGGGCTCACTATTTTGGACCAGTCTGGAGAGGCAGTAGCAGAGGCCTGGACAGACCATTTAGCCACAAAGAAATTTGAGTTAGGGTTTCTCAAACCCTCACTGCGGTCATTTCGGGCACCCATTGGCCATTGATTTGCTTTTCAGAACTCCCCTTGGAGTCTGTTTACTACTCTTTCTAAGTCCTTCTGAGACCGGCTTCTCTTTTCATATGGCCATCCTTTCCACAGTTGTGACAAATGGTAGACTCCTGGGTCATCCTGGGAGAGAACATTGTATGAGGAACTGAAGCAGTAGTAAGAGATTGGGGTCTAGTATCTGCTTGCAGTGGTGAGAGTGGTGCAGCGTGTCTTAACAGTTCCTTTAGAGTGGCAGTCAATCTGGTGATCTTGGCCTTGGAGCCACCCTCAGAAGAGGATGCCTGAGAGTGCACCCTTACCCCCATGGCAGTCACGTCCTGAAAGGGACCAGAATCTTGTTCCATGGGGGAAACTCTTGCAGAGGCACCCATCTTCAATGCTCAGACTTCCTTTAGTAGCTCGTCTTTCCAGTGCTGGGCCCAGGGCGGGAAGTCCTTTGCATTCTCAGAGTGCTCGTGAAGTGTCGACGTTTGCCCCTGAGCCTCACTTGGCTGATCACTCTGGATCACTTGCACAGCAGCAGCAGATATGGGTGCAGTTCCCCCAAGGAGTTGCCTTTGCTCAACCCCCCCGAATTTCTTTCATTAGCTCATCATAGGAGGGGGGGCAATTCCAGTCAGGTGGCAAGGCACAACTGAAGCAGTAACAATACTGAAAATGGAGCAGACTTAAGGATCTGATCCAGCCTAGTTTGATCTAATTCATTTGACAGCAAACTAGCCTTTCTGAGGCACTCTTGTAGCAGCCTTTCAAGCCGAGGTACATACACAGACAATGGCTCCGCTGGGTACTGCTGAGCATTGCTTACTCTCCACCACAGATCCTTATCTGAATCCGGGCTCCCATACACATTCTCCAATGCAACAAGATAGTCCTGTGCAGTTGCTTCAGGGTTATTGGCCCGCTTGGCATGGATAGTAGCCAAGGCAGGATCTCGGAGGCTCTCACTCAACCTCTTTCATTTCTCTGCTTCTAAGCATTGTCATTCAAGTACTAGAGGGGGCAACATAGTCTATCCAGTTCTCCCAGTCATCCTCCCTCTGGGGGGTTGGGAGGGTGCCCGGGAAGATTCTCAGCCTTTGGTAGGAGTCATGACTAATGGCAGGTACAGATATAGGGGCCAGCATTGGCGTGGGCACAGAAGGTGGGGCAGTAACAGGGGCTGGAGTGGGAGGGGGTGTTGGGGAAGGAACACCCGCAGATTGCAGGAATAGTTTCTTAAAGTCCTCTAGGTTTTCCCTTCCTCCAGTAACAACTTAGCAAATTTCTCCTCAAAAGTCTTCGATAATGGTGGGAGCTCATCCTCCCCTGGGTCTTTACTGTCTTTTGTTATCACTCTCCAGGCAGCTGGAACCCCTTCTGGGGCAATAGTCTGCGGCACTTTAGAGCTGTCCATAAGGTCACTAAACTCTACCAAGGCTATGAAAGTTTGGGCGACTAAATCAGCCTGTCGGACCACCACCACAGGGTATTTTAAACATTCAGCTTTGGAGAGTGCTCCCTCTACAGTGTCTTTACTGGTACCGAGGGGAATATCCAGTATAAGTAGAGCATTTTGGGGGTCGATCTCCTGCCCAGAACACCACCCCACTAACTGGTGTACAGACATTTCTTCTGGGGAGCGCTTAATCTTTAACAATAATTCATAATTTTTGGCCACTAGAAGGTTAAAAAATCCCAGCGGTGAGTCTCCAAAATGTAACCCCTAGGTGGCGCTATCCCATGGGCTACTACCCTGACCTGCTTAGCTAGTAACAGGTTAAGGGGCCTGAATTCTGAAATGAGTGCCTCCACCCAGAGGTCGGGGTTGGTAGTGGTCAAGCTAACCTGGGCACAGCCCTCCGGGACACTGAATCCCCCCCTCTTTCCTTACTAGTTGCCAGAACAATACACAATAATCACTTTCACAATACCCCTGATACACCACACAAGTACCCACACTGTTTGTTCTTACCACCAGGGCTTTCCCCTAGCCTGGCCTTGGGGAACCCCGTAAAACAGGGTTACACAGCAAATAACAGCAGTACAGTACGCTTGCACAGACTGGAACCACAGTCAGGGTACATGCAAAAAAGAGTTAGATCTGATTTATTTAAGGGACTTGAACAAGGGAGGGGTGTACTCAGGTCAATTTGCTTAAAGGCTCTATCAATCACACAGTTATGCATGCACTTCAGGATCCATAAACAGTCACAAACTCTGGGTACCCAGATGGAGAATGGTGGGCAGGGGCGTCATGCAACCAGAAATTTTGGAGGGGCATCAAATCAAAATTTCTCTAGGGGGGTCTGGAGGCATGCTCCCCCGGGAACATTTTGAAAAATTGACGAAGTAGGCTGTTGGTTAACTAGGATCTGCAGCTTATCCATTTGGTAGGAAAATGGGCAGAGTAGGTAGGCCAAGCGGTCCTTATCTGCCGTCAAATTCTATGTTTCTATGTTAAATGGTGCATTTCGGTGACTTTTAGAAGGTCAGGAAGCTTTTCCTTAACATGCTAAATGCTGTCACAATGATACTTTTTTTTATTTGTTCAGTCTGTGACTGTGACCTCTTGTATTTGAAAAGCAATTTTGTAAAAACTGAACCGAAATGGTGCATTTTGGTGGCTTTTACCATACAGTGAATCAGCTAGCTAGTTACAGTCCATTCCTAACTAATTAATTACCTGCTAAAAGCCAGAAATGCACCATTTGAATTGTCAAATTATTACAGTCAGCTACTATAAATGTTTTGCATGAAAAATAATGACACAGGCCATCTGTTTTTGCTGATAGTTTGTTTACTGTGTAATCTTTTCCATGTATTACTTACATATATGCAATAGAGATGACGATAAACAGAGTATGATGAATCCATTTATTTGAGTAACTGTGTGTATAAATTTCATTTATACACACATTTATTACATCACGCTCCACCACTCATGAGGTTACTTGAGGTCAATGGCAACTTCACAAGATAACCACTTTATCACACAGTGCCCCCCCCCCCGCACATCCCTTATTCATGCAATAGGCATGGCAGGGTATTAAATAGCTAGTATGGCATATCATAATGCTATTCAGTATCAGAGGGTGGTGCTATCCATTTTCTGAGCTGTATAGCACTAGACTGCTAAACATTTTTTTATTCAAGTTTACCCATACAAAACAAATTAAAAACAAAGTATTTTTCATTTTGCTAACCAGTCTGTGCCATATACTATGCTTCTTTTGCAGCCGATTAGCACTTTCACAAGTGAAACTGCTAATCAATTTTTTTTGGATTATTTAATACCCTACATGGACACAAAACCCATTTATAAAATCCATTTATCTGCACAGCCATTGAATAAATCAAATTTATCTATGCAGTAGTGATTTAATTACCATTTATCCACACATTAGTTATGTCATTATCATTTATCTGCATAGCAGTGATGTCACATATTCCCTTATTCAAATGCAAATGACTTTAAAATGAAGAATGATAGCATAATACTGTGAGAACGAAAGGTGTTCAGCAGAAAGATATTTACAAAATGAGTGGTGTTTCATTTATACTTACCTTTTAGGGGTTTTTTTATAATTAGCAAAAAATAGCAGAAAATTCAATTTTGTTCACTTTTTGCAAGAAACAAATGCAAATAACTTTAAAACAAAAAAATGACAGCATGGTACTTTGAGCACACAAGCTGTTCAACACAGAACTATCTACAAAATGAGTGGTGTTTCATTTAACAGCAACCACCGTGCTAGTTGGAAAGTTGACAAAAAGTCACACAACCTATCATTTAAAAAACATCAAAAGCAAATGTCCCTGCAGTGTCAGAAAGCATCCCTTATTGTATAAAGGAAATATACAATGGTGAGCTGTCAGATAAATTATTTATCTGCACAAGTGCTGTTTGACCTCGGAAGTCTGGACCATACCTCTCATCTTATCATGTCAGCACTTGTCTCTAAATTGCAAGCAAACTGTCTGAATGTGTAGCACATTCTTCATCAGTATACAGATAGTGGGTTTCCTATGCTTAGTGCCGAAGTATGTTTCAATAAAAGTTACATTTTTAATATGAAACTGCAAACAACCCAGAAAAACTGTGAACAGGCATGACAGAGATCATGATGAGCAATGCAAGGCAGAAATAAATGTAGGTGAGAATAATCCATCACATTTGGGCTGGCAGTATAGCCTAGAGGTTAGAGGAATGAGGTGTGAATGAGCATGATACATCCAGCAGACTAGACCTGAGTTTGATTCTCACAACCTCCACTTGCATACTGTGTGACTCTAAGCAAGTCACTTAACCACCCAGGGCTCCCAGGTCACCCCTGAAAACAGGCACTTGTGCCTAGTGGGCCTTACCCAGTTACCAAAGACTAAAATAAAAAAATTAAAAAATAAATAAACATCAGTACCACCTCCCTACCGACAGGCCCTCCAAACGCAGTACTGCAAACAGAGCAAGCCAGCTTGCAATACACTGTACTTAGTATTGCTAACAAAAGTAAAACTGTCAGAACAGCATAATAAAGGATCATACTAATTAATGTTACTTGTAAAACTCCTACTGCCGTGGGGATAAGTCACACAGTTTACACTCCATTCAAGAGCACAACCACATCCTGCAGGATCTCAAACCAGAGCAAGCCTAATAACAACAAATTAATGCCTTTACTAATAACCCTCTAACACTGACAATTGACAGGGGTGGTATTCATGGTAACACCACACCCAGATGAGCGACCTCCTCTTGCAAGCCCTCCAAACAGAAACAGACAAATGACAATAAAATACAAAACAGACTGACAACCCAGACTCTACTGAACTTCTGCTGCTGCATGAACATCTGCCTCACTTTGATTGGCTTGTCCATGGTAGCCGGTGGTCAGCTCCTCTGACTGCCTCTCAGCACCACAGGGCATCCCCAGCGGATCAAGCTGTGGTGAATGTGGCACAGTTCACTCCTGCTGCTCCAGCTGAGTACAGGATTCTTTCATTCCAGAAAATCAAACTTTTTTACAGCTCTCTGTTGGTGTCTGGGGTGGTCCAACGGTCGTGTCCCTCTGTGTCCCCTACACTGAACCCAGGAGAACTTTTATCACTAGTATTACCTCTGATTCTCTTGCTCCCCAGACCCCATAACTGCTCAGCTCGTGGCATAGACCACTGTCTTCTTGCAGATGCTGGAGGCTGGTCTGCAATGGTCACTTCCACTAAGTATGTTGCTTTGTTCGGGGGGGCATCCATTACCTCTGTTGCTCTGGGTCCCAGCACTGTGACACCTGCCACTTTCTTAGTGGGACTGCACAGTCCAGCAACACTCCAACACCACGTCCAAGTATCCCAGGTGTATGGTGCTACCCCAACACACCCTGCCTCATGCCCAAGTATCTGTGGCATTCAGAGGCAGCCCCTTCAACACCCCATCCCCACCCAAGTATCCTGGCTGGCCACTGATAGCGACAACTCTCACCATTCCCCCACCCCCCCCCACACACACACACACACGCCTTGCCTGGCCACTAAGTGAGGGCTTTGTTTAAAAGCACTTTTATGGCATGGCAGTATGGAAACCTCTGTGTGCCCTAAATCCATCACCCCGACAGCCACGATGTATTTTAAGAGCCACTGTGTATTGGCCCGTATGCCTACAAAAGCTTCTGAAGATAATTATGTGGGTTGCAGTTATTACAGTCAGTGAGAACCCTGGTTCCCTGTTGCTCATTATATATTATCTTTAATAAGGAGACATGCCAAGAAAGAAAAGTCAAAATCCAGCATGGCAGAGTTACAAAATAAATTGCATAGTTTTGTGTTCCATGAGCATTTCTGCCTACATTCCAAAGCTAAAAACTGAATTCTCCAAATCAAATTCAGGTTTCTTTTTACCTGGTTAAGTTACAATTTGTCTCTGAGTTTTCAGGGAAAAGGAACAAAAACTAACCATTCAAAGGAGAAACACTAGCATGTCTGATGCAACTTTTTTCCTTTTCTCAGGTTATGGACATGTGAGCAGAGTTTTATTTCCTTTCCTTTCCTTTCCATGATGCTTCAGAAAGGCAATGAAACAAAACTCTGCTCACACGTCCATCACGCCAGAAAAGGAAAAACAAAACCCGAAAGTCGGAAGGGGAGGGGGAGCGGATTGGCAATTTGGAGAAGAGGTACCTGCAAAAAAAAAAATTGGGGACAGAGAATACATTCCAGGTGGACTCCACTCCTCAGCCTTCCAAACACAGAAATCCTTGTCTGTGGGCTGATGCGGGCTCATCAAGTAGTTGATGGACACGGCACAGCTCGGAAGAATTAGGCTTGTTATCTCACCCACTCTGCCCCATCCCCCTGTCACATACAACGTCCTCCAAGAACAGAGCCCTTTTACAAGCCAACCCAGACCAATAAATGAAGACATTCGGACTCACCTGCCTCCTATTGCTGCTGGTACTGCCAGTACTCCTCTCCTGGGAAGTAGCGGCGGCACAAACACACCCACGGCCAATCTCACTCAATAACGTGGCCCGCCACAGGTGAACGTTTACCCTTCTTGGTTGCAGTTTTGCTTAGTTTTTCTCATACTGGTCTTCTCCTTAGTCTGTCCTCCTTGAGCACACAGAGTAAGATGGTGCCTGAAAATCCACTCTTTGATGCGTGGCAGCATCAACAGATCCCCACCCCCACCACTTATGACTTCAAAAAAGTCAATATTGTTTAAGACTGTGTGATTTTCTGGAAAATAAAATACATTTACGGGTATTTTATACTAGTTTTGAGCAATGATATTGGGGGGGGCACATGCCCCCTCAGGCCCTATGGGCATGACGTCACTGATGATGGGCTAGCCAGGAACATTGCAGCTGGTTGGGGTCCTGTGATGGAAGAAAACAACATGCACAACACACACTATTTGTAATCCAGAGCTGGAGGGCTCAGTTCATGAAAAGAAATCAACAAGACAATCAGATGACACACTTTTAGATTAGGCTGTTGTTGCAGGGAGCTACCCTGATGATTACTCATGATACCGAAGACTGGACACAGGCTGGACGAAAATCGAGACAGCAGGTGGTTAATCTGGGGTGCCAGGAGAAGCAGGGCCCACACGAATCACCGAGGAGCTGTTCCTGTTCAAGTGTGGAACAGAGGGCTGATCCCCAGGCAGGTATCTCATCGATGGTTTTCTCTGTGCAGCTGGTAGTCTGGCTGGGCCAGTATGGCAAGGTCCGGCCAAATGGAGACAAATTCAGATACAGTGCATTTTTGGCTGGATACAGCTTCCAGCAAACAGAACACAGTTCACACAGTGGGGAACCAAATCACAACCCACTAACTACTCAGAGCACATTTACATGTAAGGAAATTCTACTGTACCAGGCAAACCCCTCTCCAGTCATGATCACAGATTCTCTGCACAAACTGGGGATTCAAAAGCAGCTGGAAATCCTGACATGCCGATCGCATTCAGCAAAATCTTCGGTCTTCTTCAGGTATAAGCCTTTTAAAAAATTAGTGGCTTATTTCGTTCTCACAAACTTGGACTTAGTCTGAAATAATTCTCGTCTCTCCTTTTCAGGGGCAGCAGGCAGACATGCAGGCCACAACTAAGGCCTTTCCACAGTACTCCCACGCAAAACTACTCAGACGGCTGCATGACTGTCTCAAGCTGTTGCTTCTTCGGCTCCCAACTTAGATCTGATTCAACTGCCAGCAAGCCTGGGACTTTCCCCAGAATCCAAAAGGTTCAGTTGGCTGATCTGTCTGTCAGTTACAACAAAGGCTCCTCCTTCAGATGCAAAAAGGTGCCAAAAGCCCAAAACTACAGTTCCTACAGATTTTGACTCCAGACAGCTTCTGTAGTCTGGCTCCATTTTAGGTCCCACCAGTACTGATTGATCCAATTTGGCAGTCCAGGACCAAGACAGTGGAGATGAACAAAACAGTCCTTGCTGCAAAGAAGGCAGGTTAGACAAACTACATTATCATTATCACTCTAAATGATTTTCAGCAAATAGTTACATCTTTCAACAGACCTCCCTCTCAGATTACTTATGACTGCAATCCAGGCAGCTCTTAAAGAGACAGTATACAGAGGCTATACAGGCATTCTCTGGCAAACACATTTAAACTGCTAAAATGCAGGACACCAGCCTGGCAGTGAGCATTTAGGCAAGCTCAAGGAAGACTTTTCAGGAACCCACATTTGTAGGGGGGTTACAAACTGAAATACATGCCAATGGTATCATTGTACCCAAAAATATTTTGTTTCAAGCCTTGATCTACACCTACTGCATACTTCCTGAACATTAGTGTAAACCCCCTACAAATTGGGGTTTACTAAGATGCTTTTTCTGGGCTGCCTAATGCCCACTTCATTTTAGATTAGGTTGTTGATGGTGGTCCTGTGTCTGCAGTAGCTATATGTGTCCGCATAAGAGTGCTATAGAAAGCCTCTGTACCTGTCTCTTTAAGAGATTCATTATGCTGTGTTAAAAAATTAGTCTGGGCTGGGTCTGAGTAGTTTAGGTCTCATGACCGGCCAAGCAAGTGGTATTTCTGGTCCATTCTGCAGTTGCTATATGCACAGAGGGAGCTCTGTTAGGAACTGTTTTCATTTACTGTTTATCTGCTTTATTAATAATAGTATAGAAGTTTGTTAAACCTACCTTCTCTTGCAGCTTGGAATTTTTGCATAAGAGCCGCCATTTTGGTTCTGGACTGCCAGAGTTGGACCAATTGAACCTCATGGGATCTAAAATGGAGACTGTCCCCAGAGGTCTTGTGGGATTGAAATCTGTAGGAACTGTAGTTTTTAAGGTTTGGAGCCTAAATGGATATGGAGGGGGAGCCCTTGCTGTGACAGACAGTTCACTCAGCCAACCAAGCCTTTTGGATCTCAGAGGAAATCCCCAGAACTGCCTGCAGCAGAGTCAATTGTGAGCTGGTGTTTGGCGAGTGAGCAGCTCAAGCCATCGAGCAGCTGCTCCTGCATAGGAGCATGGGAGAATTGGTGGGAAGGCTGCACTGGCCTGCCTGTCACATCTTCCAGTGAGAAATCCTGTGAATGTGGAAGCTGGAATTAAATCTAATTCCTTTGTTTGAGATCTGAATCCTGAAGAGAAAGAGAGTGATCATTGCCTGAATTTGGAACTGAAGACTTGCTCCAGAAGCAATCGGCCTGCTAGGTACCAAAGTGAGTCACGGATTGAGAGGTTTGCGCAGAACTTCTGTTAAATTGCAACTTGACTTTACCCGAACTGTGACTAAGAGTTGTGTTGCTTACAAGTGTGCTGAATGTGCTGTGTGGGTTGCGATTTGATTCCCCACCTTCAAGTGTGTTATGCTAGCTGGAAGCTGCTCCAGCACTCGCACAGACTAAATCTGAACTGCCTGCTCTGGTCTGGGCCCTGCCATCTCAGCCTAGACTGCTGCTTCTATCGCAGAGACATTTCCAGTGAAAGACCCGCTTGGGGATTCGGCTCCCTGCTCAACACCATTGAACAGGTAGCGACCACTTCAGTGTGTCGTGTGGGCCCTGCTTCCCCTAGCAAACCAGATTACCATCCAGAGATCTTCATCATGTCAGTCCTGCCTCCTGGTCTGGGTAGCATGAGTACTAAATGGAGTAGCTCCCTGCAGCAAAGCTGCAATCATTGTGTGTCATCTGATTTACTTATCTGGGTTTATTATCATGAACTGAGCCACCCAGCTCCAGATTACAAATTTTGGGTTGATGTGCATGTAATTGTTTTCTTTCCAAAGGGCCCCAACAACAGCTGCAATGCCAGCCTACCCCAAGCAACGTGTCAGGCTAGCCTACATTTAACTGGTTACCCAGAGTGTGTGTCTGTGATAGAGGGACTCTTAGTGCATGCGTGCTCAACCTAAATCAATCAGAATTAATAATCACTTGTTAAATTATTGCCCCACCCCTGTCAAAGCCCCTGAATAAATCAGAATTTTTGGTTTTGCATTTAACCTGGCTAACGTGTACCTTTGTGGTGGGGGTACTGTAGTGCCATTGAACTGTTGTATAACAGATCTTATTTTACAGGGGGTCTCCAGGGCCTTTGCAGCTGGTCCATCCCTGGTGGCAAGTGTACAGAGTGTGGGTTTAAAAGTATTATCATATGGTACATATGATTGTTTATTTGCTGCTATACTGTTTAGGCCATTAGAGGGATTGGTGGTGGGGTTATAGCATCCCAGAGGGCTATACCAACAGCAGTTACACTACCCCAGAACCATTCCTCTGGGTGGAGGCACCCGTTCACCGAAATCAGGCCCCTCAATTTGTACCTAGTCATGCAGGCAGGAATAGTAGCCCTTGGGACAGTGCCACCTAGGGGTTACATCTTGGAGGAACTGCTTGGGACTTGCGCCCCCTAATGGTCAAAATCAAGAATTACTGTGAAATGTTTAAGGGGTACCACTGTAGAAATGGCTGTGCATTAGTTGGTGGGATGGTGTACGGGACATGAGATTGACCCCCACAATGCCTTGATAATACTGGATATACCCCTGGGCACAAGTAAAGACACTGTAGAAGGGGCACTTTCAAAAACTGAATGCTTGGGAAAAGCTGTGGTGGTAACCCGACATGCTGACTTGACTGCCCAGACCTTAATGGCCTTAGTGGAGTGTAGCAACCCCATGGACAGCACTAAGATGCCCCAGACTATTGCTGCTGAGGGGTCCCCAGCTGCCTGGAGGGTGGTGACTAAAGATAGTGAGGACCCCAAGAAAACGAGCCCCCACCCTTATCTTAGATCTTTGAGGAAAAGTTTACCAAGTTGTTAGTGGAGGAGGCTAAAACTATAGAGGACTTTAAAAAGGTTTTCATGCCACCTGGGGGTGTTCCTTCCTTGATGCCCACACCAGACCCAGCACCTGTCTCTTCACCAGCTCCCATGCCCACACCACTATCGGCATCCACTCCTGTGCCTGCAGTTAATCATGACTCATACCACAGACTGAGGATGTTTTCAGGCACTCTCCCCACCCCCAAGGGGGAGGATGACTGGGAGACCTGGATAGACTGTGTCGCCCCCTTAGTACCCGAGTGGCAGTGTGCAGAGGCAGAGAAAAAAAAAAGGATCATGGAAAGTTTAAGGGGCACAGCTTTGGAAGTGATTAGGTTCCTGAGGTCCACAAACCCTGATGCGTCAGCCCAAAAGTTCTTGTCCGCACTACAGGGTGTTTTTGGTAGTGTTGAATCTGGGGAGACTTTGATGTGGCAATTCAAAGGCACCAAACAGTGGAAAGGGGAATGTTTCTCTATGTATGTTACTTGCTTGGAGTGGGCCCTACAGAGAGCTTACCAGAAAGGTGGGGTATCGGCCAGCGAACTGAACTGCGTGAGACTGGATCACGTACTACAATATACCAAATATTCTAAATTGCAAATTATCCAGCTAAAGCTCCAGGATAGGAGGGATAATCCACCTGATTATTGCGACCTGATAAAAGAACTCAGGGAGACAGAAGATGAGGAAGGAGACTGGAATTTTTGTGCCGGCGCAGCCCAAGTAGCCCCGGCGCAGGAAAGGCCTCCTGAATCAGAGACTGCTAGGGATGTTCCACCATGGGCTGAGCTGTTGAGAGATGAGCTGCTGAGAGAAGTCAAAGAAAGGACAGTGGGTGCCTCTACGAAGGCTCCTTCCATGGACAAAGACACTGGTCTCTCTTAGAATGTGTGTGCTATGGGGATGGGGGCGCAAGCTCAGGCATCTCCTGTTGAAGGCAACATGAAAACTGAAACAAGTGAATTGACTGCTGCAATAAAGGAACTGTTGAGATATATTGCATCACGTTCAACGCTGCAGGCAGAGGTCGAACCATGATTTTCTGTTGTTAGTGTGTCAGCTCCAGCCCCAAATGTGTATTCTGCCCAGCCTTCTAACGGTGAATGGAGACCAGCTCCTGATGTAGTGTTTCAGCCAAAATGGACTCAAGAACCTATAATTTGTCTCAGTTGTGGAAAGGATGGTCATATGAAGAAAGAATGCCGGTCTCAAAAGGATTTAAAAAAGGTAATATACAGACTCCAAGGGGAGCTTCAAAAAGCAAACCAATTGCAGAGGGGTTCAAGAAATCCAAATTCCAATTTCTTTGTGGCTACAGCGTCCGTTCAGGTTCCTCCCAAAGTCCCTCCAGACTGGTCTAGATTGGTGGGTCCTTCCATGGACACTACTGTACACTTAGATGGGATTCCAGCCCGAGCAGTTTTAGACAGCAGGTCTCAAATCGCAATAATTTTCCAAGACTGGTACGAGCAGCATTTATCTGACCACCCATTACAACCCTTAGATGGACTACATGTGTGGGGGTTAAGTGAAACTTCATACTCTTATCTTGGTTATTTAAAGGTGTGGCTTTCTTTTCCATCTTCAGTGGCTGGTGTGGGAGGTGCTGTGGACACGCTAGCCCTGGTCTGCCCTTCCACCAGACTTTATGATGGTATTCCTGAACTGATTGGCATGAATGCACACATGTTTGGGCACCTGGCCCAGTTATGTGAAGAAAGGCAGAAGAGAAAGACAGGTAAAGCCCTGCAAGTTCATGCCCTGATCCAAAAGGCCTACAAGAAGCATCTGCGCCCCGAGCAAAGTGATCAAGATGAGCCTGTGGGGATAGTTTGGAAGAAGGATCCTGCCATTATTACGTTACCTCCCAATGCAGAATGCAGTAATAGTGGTGAAGTATGGCTGCAGAAAGATGTTACTAACAAAATTTTGATGTTGGATGCCCCCAGACGAGGGACAATTACCCCAAGGACTGCTGACAAACCCAGTGTTCTACCGGCCTGGGCTCATGCTTACGCCCGAAGAGTGGTGGTACGAATACAAAATGTTACAGACTCACACATCACGGTACACAGAGGATGCACCCTAGCTAAAGTCTATTGTGTTGACACTGCTGTGCTCCCACCCCAGTGCAGAGCTGAAAAAGGATGTGAGGTATTGCCTGATATGTTTGATTTTGGGAGTTTGCCTCTTCCCAACAGCTGGAGAACCAGGATCGGTAACAAGCTGGCCCAGAGAACCAAAGTATTCTCCCTCAAGGAATGGGATGTTGGTTGTGTCATGGGTGCTGAACACCACATTCACTTGCATGACGAGAGACCCTTCAGAGAGAGATCCAGACGCCTAGTTCCTGCCCACATAGACGATGTCCAACGTCACTTACAAGAGATGTTAGAGGCTGGTATCATACAAGGATGACACAGCTCATACATCTCCGCAATCATCCTAGTGTGGAAAAAAAATGGATCTGTTCACATGTGTGTTGATTACAGGACCCTCAACAACAGAACTGTGCCAGACCAGCATACAATGCCACGTACATAGGATGCCCTGGACTGTCTAAATGGGAGTAAATGGTTTTCTGTTCTCGACCTCTGAAGTGGATACTATCAGATCCCAATGGCTCCTGAGGACAGGGAAAAAACTGCATTCATTTGTCCCTTGGGCTTCTATGAGTTCCTCCGCATGCCCCAAGGCATATTGAGTGCACCAGCAACATTCCAGTGACTAATGGAGTGTGCAGTGGGAGATATGAATCTCTTGGAATGTCTCGTCTACCTTGATGATGTCATAGTTTTTGGAAAAACTCTCAAGGAGCATGAGGCTCACTTATTCAAAGTATTGGACAGACTTGAAGAGTTTGGTCTTAAGTTATCCATTGACAAATGCCAGTTTTTCCAGAGTTCTGTGAAGTATGTGGGTCACATTGTGTCATCAGAAGGCATACAAACTGACTCCAGTAAGGTGGAAGCTTTAACCCGCTGGCCAAAGCCCAACAAATTGAAAGAGCTCCAAAGGTTTCCTGGATTCTGCTGCTATTATCGCCAATTTGTCAAAGACTATACCAAGGTGATCCGCCCCCTACTAAACTTAACTCAAGGGTATCTGCCTACTCACAAGAAGTTTAAGAAGGGCATTGACAAAGATGCTGAAAAGACCTATTTCAGACTAAATGAGCCATTTGGGCAGAGATGGACGTCCGATTGCGACATTGCCATTGAAGAAATAATTTGCAGACTGACTCATGCTCCCATACTTGCTTATGCTGATACATCCAAACCTTATGTGTTACATACAGATGCCAGTTTGAGTGGTCTTGGAGCAGTACTCTATCAAGAACATCTGGAAGGCCTACGTCCTATCACCTTTGCTAGCAGAAGTCTGACATCTTCAGAGAAAAGCTATCCCATGCATATAAATTAGAGTTTCTCGCTCTCAAGTGGGCCATAGTTGACCAATTTCATGAATACTTGAATGGTGTTAAAATCTTTGTCAAAACCAATAATAATCCATTAACATATGTCCAAACCACCGCTAAACTAGATGCTACTGGACACAGATGGCTTTCCGCTCTAGCAATCTATGATTATGCGGTGGAGTACCGGCCAGGCCAAAACCACATAGATGGTGATGCTGTTTCACAAAGACCTCCTTCTTATCAACAGTGGGTTCATATCCCTGAGCAATCTGTAAAAGCACTATGCCACAAGTTTGACCAGTAAGAAACTTTGTCCTCTGAAACTGAGAACTGTCTGGCAGACTGTTTGGGACCTGTAAGAAACCTTGTCCTCTGAAACTGAGAACTGTCTGGCAGATTGTTTGGGACCTCCAGAAACGTGCATGCCAGTTGCCTACTGTAATTTCACAGCTTTAGACTTGAGCTCTTTACCACAGCTAACTCCAGCTGATATCTGAAAGGAACAGTACTATGATCTGATGAATAGGCCAGTGGTTCATGCTTTACAGAAAGGGGACGATATCTCAAAACTGTGGTCCAGTGACCCCCAGACTGCCTTACTTCTTTGAGAGGAGAGCAAGTTCAAGCTTAGACAACAGTTATTGTACCAAGAGCTTATTGACAGCCAAGGTGAAATTGTGAGAAAACAGCTACTAATGCCAGCTAAATTAAAAAATATTGTCTTAAAAGCTTTGCATGACCAAATGGGACATCTGGGTAGTGAGAGAACCCTTGATCTGGCCTGTTCACATTTCTACTGGCCTAAAATGGGCCTAGACATAGAACAACACATTAAAACCTGCAGTAGGTATCTTCAGCGCCAGGCTCCACCACAAAGAGCAGCCTCTCTGGTCAATATTGTCACAAGTGTGCCAATGGAGCTTGTCTGTATCAATTTTGTTAGTCTGGAGCTGGAGTCCAAAGGCATTGCAAACATACTAGTAGTCACAGATCACTTCATGAGATATGCACAGGCCTACCCAACCAAAGACCAAAAATGCCTCAACTGTAGCCAAAGTTCTTGCTGAAAAGTTTATTGTACATTACGGTGCCCCCAGTGCATTCATTCGGATCAAGGCCAGCACTTTGACAGCAGGCTTATTAAAGAACTGTTGTCTTTATGGGGTGTAAGAAAATTCAAAACAACCCCTTATCATCCTCAGGGGATCCACAACCAGAAAGATTTAACAGAACCCTACTTGATATGATGGGCACTCTGCAACCCAAAGACAAACCAAAGTGGAGCCAACAAATCAGCGCCCTTGTCCATGCTTATAATTGCACAAGGAATGATGCTACTGGTGTTTCACCATACCACCTTATGTTTAGTAGAGAAGCTTGCCTTCCAATTGATGCATGTTTCAGAGTATCTCCTGATGGTGTCCAATCAGACAATTACCTGAAGTATGTCAAAAATCTCAAAGCCCAACTAGACCATGCCTATCAGCTTGCAAACACTATGGCAGCAAAGAGACTCCTGACTAACAAAACTCACCATGACAAACGTGTTAAGGCCCAAGAGCTCTAACCAGGTGACAGGATACTAATGAGAAACTTTGGACTTCCAGGTAAACACAAAATAGCCAACCGCTGGAGTCATGTTCCGTACATAGTAGTCAGTAAGCTGCATGATCTGCCAGTGTATAAAGAACGATTAGAGGGGGGATCCTCATGCTGATAAAACCATTCACAGAAACCATCTGTTACCTATCAGCCAAATAGTAATCAATAATGTTGAAGAGACTGAAGGCCCTCGGCGCCCTGTAACTAGATCTGCTACCAAGGCTAAGCAACAAAATTGGCAAACTTCTGCTCCTCAGTCTATTGCCCCTAATGTCTCTCCCATCATGTAGACATTGCAGATATTGGAAATGTGGAAAGTGATGATGAAAGTGAGTTTTATCCTGCTTTATACCCATCTTTTGAACTTGAGAGAGAGTGTTCCAGGGAATTCCTTACATTAACTATGGTGATGACTCTGAACCTCCAGCTGATTTAACAGATTCCAATTCATCCATGGCGCCTGAACCTCCAGAAAGTGATGCTCACAGTGTGGACATTGAACAGGTTGAATCCTTTTGTATGGTAGAATTAATATAAATCAGTCAACCTGTGCTCAGTGAAGCAAGTAGTGGACCTACAAGTGACTGTGCAAGTGCAAATGAACTAAGTGGGCTAAGAGAACTGTTTCATGCTAATGAAAGTATCATTCAAGAGCCAGAAAGATGTGCTTCAGATGATTCTGATTTTGCGGTAATACCTCTGACAAGTGACAGTGAGCGTCAACAACAAGAAGTGCCAGTGTTACCACGTCGCTCAGAAAGATCTGTAAAACCAATCTTAAAACTTATATATGACAGTCCAGGACAGCCTGTTAACTTGCCCATGAATGTTGTGCACAAAGAAGTCTATGTCATGCCCAGTTCTTTGCCTAAACTTATGTTCACTGCCTCTACCCAAACCAAAGCCTCCACCCAAGTTAAGGTGCCCATTCAGTGTAACAAGGGATATAAAGTTAAAGAAATGGGAATAAGGTGAAATGCTATAATAAAATATGGTAACATTACTGAAATTGTGATTCTGTTTAATGTGAAAAATGTGAATTCTAAACTACTGGGATATACCAGATGAAACATGTATGTATCTTTTCGTATAATGTGTTCATATGAAATGTTACAGTAAGAATAGACGTGACGCGGATGCCAAATTTTTCCAGGCAGATAAGTGAGTAACCCCCTACAAATTGAGGATTACTAAGATATCTTCCTGGGCTGTCTAATGCCCACGGTCAGGATGGTGTCCTGTGTCTGCAGTAGCTTTATGTGTCTGCATGAGAGTGCTATAGAAAGTCTTCTTGCCTGTCTCTTTAAGAGAGTCATTATGCTGTGTTAGAAATTAGTCTGGGCTAGGTCCAAGTAGTTTAGGGCTCGTCGCCGGCCAGGCAAGTGGTATTTCTTCTCCATTCTGCAGCAGCTATATGTGGAGAGGGAGCTCTGTTAGGAACTGTGTTCATTTACTGTTTATCTGCCTTATTAATAATATTATAGAAGTTTGTTAAACTGCCTTCTCTTGCAGCTTGGAATTTTTGCATAAGAGCCACCATTTTGGTTCTGGACTGCCAGAGTTGGACCAATTGAACCTCAGGGGACCTAAAATGGAGACTGTCCCCACAGGTCTTGTGGGATTGAAATCTGTAGGAATTGTAGTTTTTAAGGTTTGGAGCCTAAATGGTCCTGGAGGGGGAACCCTTGCTGTGACAGACAGTTCCCTCAGCCAACCAAACCTTTTGGATCTCAGAGGAAATCCCCAGAACTGCCTGGAGTAGAGCCAAATGTGAGCTGGAGTTTGGAGAGTGAACAGCTCGAGCCTTCGAGCAGCTGCTCCTGCATAGAAGCATGGGAGAATTGGCGGGAAGGCTGCGCTGGCCTGCCTGTCACATCTTCCAATGAGAAATCCTGTGAATGTGAAAGTTGGACTTAAGTCTAATTCCTTTATTTGAGATCTGAAGCCTGAAGAGAGAGCAATCATTGCCTGAATTTGGGACCAAAGACTTGCTCCAGAAACAATTGGCCTGCCAGGTACCAAAGTGAGTCACAGATTGAGAGGTTTGTGCAGAACTTCTGTTAAATTGCAACTTGAACTTTACCCAAACTGTGACTAAGAGTTGTGTTGGTTATAAGTGTGCTGAATGTGCTGTGTGGGTTGCAGTTTTGTTCCCCACCTTCTAGTGTGTTTTGCTAGCTGGAAGCTGCTCCAGTACTCATATGGACTAAATCCAAATTGCCTGCTCTGGTCAGGGCCCTGCCATCTCAGCCAAGACTGCCGTTCCCATCGCAGAGACATTTCTAATGAAAGACCCACTCGGGGATTCGGCTCCCTGCTCAACACCATTGAAGAGGCAGTGACCACCTCGATAAGTCATGTGGGCCCTGCTTCCCCTAGCAAACCAGAACACCATCCAGAGGTCTTCATCTCATCAGTCATACCTCCTGGTCTGGGTAGCATGAGCACTAAACAGGGTAGCTCCCTGCACCCTTCTACGAGTCACTGGCGACATTCTGTCCGGCATGGACAACGGCCACATCACCACTGCAATATTTATTGACTTGGCCAAGGCTTTTGACACCATCTCCCACTCCCTGCTCCTCAACAAACTCACTGACGCCGGGCTCTACTTGTCTGCAAATGCCTGGTTCCATGACTATCTAATAGGCAGAGTCCAATCAGTAAAAATCACCTCACATATCTCAGACCCACTGCCCGTATCCACTGGCATCCCCCAAGGGTCAGTCCTGGGCCCTTTGCTTTTCTCAATATTTTTAAACGACCTCCTATCAGCTTGCCGCCACTCCTCCATCCAGATGTATGCGGACGATACCATCCTGTATGCTTCCGGCCCAACTACAAGCAACGTGGCTGCCCTCCTGCAGGAGGATTTCAACACCATCCAGGAATGGTTCCGGTCAAACCAGCTATTTCTAAACTCCAAGAAAACTGTGTCATTAACTTTTGGCTCCCACCAAAGACTCTCCCGGCAAGCCCCTGCCCCCTTTCACAACCTCAGAAGGGACCCTCTGGACAACTGCTCCAGCTTTAGATACCTAGGAGTCTGGCTTGACCAGCACCTTGATTTTGCCATTCATATCGACTCCCTGCACAAAAGGCTCCTCCCCAAACTTGACGCTTTATACCGACACAAAAGCTGCCTCCCCACTCCTACAAGGCAGGCCATAGTCCAAAAAATGATACTACCTATCCTCGACTACAGTGACATAGTGTATTCCATCGCTTCCTCATCTACTTTGGCCAGCCTTGGCACCCTATTCCACTCTTTCTGCCGTTTCATCCTCAGCTGCCCTCAATCTACCCACCATTGCTCACTCTACAGCGCCTTAGCCTTGCCATCCCTCCAAGATCGCAGACAAATACACTGTGCCAGGTTCGCTGCAAAATTCTGGTCCCTCTCCCTCCCACCTTACCTGGCATCCTCCCTAGCCCAACAACCTCCCCCGGCCTACGCCCTAAGACACACAGACCAAAGGCTTCTCCATATCCCCTTCATGCGTACTACTAAAGGTCAGGCCGCTTTTTCCTACCGGATTCCCCAGATCTGGAATGCCCTACCACCCACCATAAGAAACTCATCAATTCCTACTCACCGCAACCAGCTACTCTGCATGCATTTCTCCTCCAGCTGCACATGTTTCTAGTTGTACCTCTTCAAAATACATCTAACTCCATTGTACCTAATGCTGTATGTTAAGGACGTTTATAGGATTGATTCATGTAATTTCTCTCTATTTCCCCTGCAGTATTTCTAACAGTCTTCCTACAGCTATTCTGCCGTTGTCTGTAAGGCAGTTTACCCATACCTCTCGCTGCTGTAATGTCACAATCTGATAGTGTGTGTTACTTTGTTTTGTATTGGGCTCTAGCCCCCAGGACGCATCTGAAATCGAGCATATGTTGCTCAGTATACCTTCCTGGTAAAACTTTAAATAAATAAATAAATAAATATAAATAACAAAGCTGCAATTATTGTGTGTCATCTGATTTACATGTTTGGGTTTATTATCATGAACTGAGCCACCCAGCTCCGGATTATAAATTCTGGGTTGATGTGCATGTAATTATTTTCTTTCCAAAGGGCCCCAACAACAGCTGCAATGCTGGCCTACCCCAGGCAATGCGTCAGGCTGGCCTACATTTAACAACTGGGTACCCAGAGTGTGTGACTGTGATAGAGGGACTCTCAGTGCATGCATGCTGAACCTAAATCAATCAGAATTAATAATTACTTGCTATATTATTGCCCCACCCCTGTCAAAGCCCCTGAATAAATCAGAATTTTTGCTTTTGCATGTAACCTGGCTAACATGTGCCTTCGTGGTGGGGATATGGTACTGCCATTGAACTGTTGTATAACAGATCTTATTTTACACATCGGGTCTCCAGGGCCTTTGTAGCTGGTCCATCCCTGGTGATAAGAGTACAGAGTGTGGGTTTAAATGTGTTATCATATGGTACATGTGATTGTTTATTTGCTGCTATACTGTTTAGGCCACTAGAGGGGTTGGTGGGGGGTTACAGCATCCCGGAGGGCTATACCAACAGCAGTTATGCTACTCCAGAACCACTCCTCTGGGTGAAGGCACCCGTTCACTGAACTCAGGCCCCTCAACTTGTGCCTAGTCACGCAGGCAGGGGTAGTAGCCCTTGGGACAGCGCGACCTAGGGGTTACATTAGGAACACCCCCGAAACAGTGCAGCCACTCATGATTGATTGTATCCTCTCCTACTGTATAACGAGTGGCTAGCCTGCGATTGGGGCATTACCAGAACCAGGAAAGATGCAGTAGGAGTTGATCAATGAATGTAAACAAAGATGTTTTTGTGTGGTAACACCAGTATGTTGAACAGTCTGTTTTTCACTTTTTTAAAAGAAAAAAATATTCAGAATCAAACTGCCAGGAAGATCAACAGTTTCTATAGAATATGAACAATTATAACACATTTTTTAAGCTCTGGAGACTTTGAAGCCTATGAGGGTTAACAGTGTCCCTTTAACTGTTTATCACACTAATTGCAATAGTATTCTTTTCTGATGGGGATGGAGAGGGTGGGATTAGCCCACTGTGTGACAGCTGGATCTGTAAACCTGTATGTGTCCAGGAAGCTTTTGGGTAATTTCAAGCTGTTTTGCCATTGGGGGTTATTTTAATTAATTGTGGGGAAACTTAGATTGCAAAATCTGCACCCCTGTTCCTTTGCTGCATTAAAAACTACACTACCATTTTAAGTTTCCAAGGGAAGCCACTGCTGTACCATTCCCTCCTCTTCTTACACCACTCATGGATCCTCCTTGCTGTCCTCGACGCCGTAGTTGTACTTTCCCAGAGCTCTGGCTAGCACGCATTTGTCCCCACTCTGTGCCACGTGGGCCTTTTTTGAGGGGGATCTAACTTTCCACAGTATAGCAATATTTTAGCATGCTATGTGTGTGCAGTGGCATAGAGGGGAACTCTCACTGCAAGACCCTGTGGGCGATCAGGGAGTGTTGGTGAAAAGCACTCCTCGGCTGGCATTGTATAAAATTTAAAATAAAAAACTGTTACATACAGAGAGGATTGTCAGGTCACTAGTTGTTTCCTTGTATATAGGACAGTGGTCAGTTTTAGCTGTTGACATCCGGCACTTAATTTTTCCCCTCATCATTGATGTCCTGTCTGACATTAAGATGTACTCAGTGATTCATAGGAACAGAATTTGGTCAACAGAAAATGGCCACTTGGCTCTCCCAGTCTGCCCAGATGTTTCCCTGCCTAATATGTCTCCGATTCCTGGTGGGTCTTGCAACAAACTGTAAAAGATATCCCTTTGTTTTGTCTACGAAGTAATGATGCCTCTTTCAAATGTGTGGTGGACTGTGATTCAGCCTACTCGTGACTCATTAACAGCTGCTTATAGTTGCACTTGGTAGAAGTAACAGCACAATGGTGGCAGACGTGATGTGCTGCAACACGGAGCTTCACAAAAGCACCAAATGAATATGAAACATGCTGCAGGGAAAAAACTGATGCAGTTTATAGAAACAGAAAAACAGAATCAGACAGTAGATAAGGGCCTCTTGGCTCACCCAGTCTGTCCTTATTTCCCTACCTACATTCTCAGCGCAGACCCTACTTGACCTACAGCTCTTTCTCCCCTCCTTCCATTCCGCTGTGATTCCTGTGTGCTTAACTCATGCGTTCTTGAACTCCACCACTGTTTTTGCCCTCACCACCTCTGCTAGAAGGTTGTTTTATGAATCCACCACTCTTTCTATGAAGAAGTACTTCTTCACATCTCTAATGAATATACCCCATTCCAGTTTTATAGCATGCCCCCTTGTTCCAGAACACCTTCTCTTCTAAAAAATACTTCCCTCCTGTACCTTATTTATCCCCCATGAAGTATTTAAAGGTCTCTATCATATCCCCCCCGTACATCTTGAGGTGCTTTAGTCTCTCCTCATATGGCTTTTGATGCATACCCTGTACCATTTGAGTTGTCCTCCTTTGGACCACCTCCACTTTGTTTATTTCCTTCTGGAGATGTGTGGTCTCCAGAACGGGACACAGTATTCAAGATGGGGTCTTAGCAGCGATCTATACAGGGACAACATCACCACCCTCTTCCTATACCCTATCCAATGCATCCCAACATTCCACTTGCCCTCTTTATTGCCTTGTCACACTACCTGGCCATCTTTAGACCATCTGATATGACTACCCCCAGGTCTCTTTCCTGCTTGGTAGTCATTAATACCACTCTACCCATTTTGCACTCTGTCCCTGGGATTCTGTGCCCTAAGTGCATTATTTTGCACTTTTTTGCATTGAAATCCAGCTGTTATGCTCATGACCACTCCTTGAGCTTCCTCAGGTCTCTGCTCATCCTTTCCACCCCCCTAAAGTGTCCACCCTGCTGCAGATCTTGCTGCCATCTGCAAAGAGACAGATCTTCCCTTCCAGCTCCTGTATGACATTACCTTCCCCCCTGCCTCAGGTCTTATAACACAATTGATTCAAGATATTCCACAATCCTTTCCTTCAGCGGTGATTCCATTAACTTTCCCACCACAGACGTCAGGCTGGCTGGCCTATAATTGCCATATTCTTCTCTGCTACCACTTTTGTGAAGTGGGACTACATCTGCCCTCCTTCAGTCCTCTGGAACCACTCCAGTTCCAGTTTATCCAAGATCAGAACACATCAAAAGTTGTCAAAGCTGAGGTGGCCTTTTTGAACCTTATAGCAGAGCTCACCATGCAATTTTCTTGTGCTTAACACATTTTAAAATTTATTAAAAATCACTGCACAGATCAAGATGTGATGTTGATGAGCTGCAGGCCAGCAAAATCAGCGTGTACTGCAAGGAATGGCCTTGGGTCAAAATAGCTAGAGGATGCAGCTGCTCAGTGTTGCCAGTTGTCATTTTGCTTGTACATTGAGCAGAGTACTGATATGAGTGATGAACAATTGCTGGTTAGCATGGTTGATTTCTATGACATGCAGATGGGAACAAATGTTATTTACTTTCTGGATATGCCAGCATGTGTGTCTGGGACTGGGAAGTCAATGTTTTATGCTGTAATGAAAACCCTGAGACAGTTTAAAATCCCACTGCAAAACCTTGCTGCTTTCTCCTTGGACAATGCTTCTGCCATGATCGGAAAACCCAAGGAGAACACAGGGGTTACAGTAATAACTGTGATAAGTGAGAAGACACTGTTTTGTCAGGGGGCAGTAGGGCCTACAATAGCACCTATATGCACTGGGTTAGCAAATTTTTCTGCTCCATGATAGCAGTAGGCATGGTACGTGGGAGGTGTTTCACTGGACCACCCCCCACCACACACACACCAATGGGGCCCCTTCATTCCAATTCAGCCACTTGCTTTGGAACCATGTTTGCCAGTGGGTATAGCCTCCATAAACTATGGATGTGAGATTGATGTCAGTCACTCTCTGGAAGCTTCTCCAGCGAAGTGGCCTATTTACTAAAATTTTCACTTTCGATGCTTCAGTGCGGCCACATGGCTACTGTACTGTACTCTATTCTACTGTACATGTTGAATAATGGTAAAGATGGCAAGGTACACATATAGCGCTAATGTTACACACAATATATAGGGTCCCATAGGGACTGAATACTGGAGATGAGATGACTTACTAAGATTACATCATCACGCTGCACGTTCTCAAAAGGATTAAGCTCTGATCGGTACGGTGCTCTGAAAATGCTTCCTGGTTTCAGGGATGTGAAAAAACTCACTGAAAACATATTAAACTCCAGATTTTCAGGCACTTTATTCAGCATCTCTCCCTGTTTGCTATATTTACACAAGAGGGTTTCAGGAGCAGTGTGCCCCATAAAAATAGTGTTTAGGTGGCATTTAAGAAACATACCCCCTCCTACTCTAGCTGCTAAGTAAGTAATAAGTACATTTTTAGTTCTGGAGCACCGTATCCTGACAGCTCTGGGCATTTTACAAAGAGGTGTAAAAAGAAACACATAAAATAAAATTACATACAGAGTCAACACAAAAAAATAAACAATCCATTTCAGTAATAAATATTAATAAAATCTGGCTGTAGTTAACTAAAAATGCTTCTTTAAAAAGATGAGCATTCGAACCCCGCTTGAATGCCTCCACCAATGGAGCCTCCCTCAGAGATCTAGGAAGCAAGTTTCAGAGCGCCAGGTGGGCCACCTCAAATGCACAATCACCCGAGGTTTCTGGCCTAGCCCTCGGAACCGCTAGGAGGCCCTCAGTGGAGGAGTGGAGTGAGTGCACCGGGAGAACAGGCATCAAGGTGTCACTCAGGTAGCCAGGGCCCAATCCATATTGGGACTTATAAGTGGTCAAGCCCACCTTGAAGATGATCCTCCATCTGACAGGCAGCCAGTGCTTGTCACGCAGGACCGGGTCACATGACAGGACCTTGGAAGCTCTGTCAGCAGCCTGGCTGCTGTGTTCCGCACCAGCTGCAGTCTATGGAGGTTCCCTCCACTGAATCCAAAGTAGAGAGCATTACAATAATCTAGCCTTGATGTGACAAAGGCATGTACCAGTGTGGGCAGGTCACCAGGCGGAATAAGGGATTTAATCTGGGCACATTCCTTAAGTGGTAAAAACCACTCCAGATGATGGAAGATGCCTGGGCTTCAAGCATCAATCCACCAAGGATAATGTCCAGATTTCTCACCTTAGTGGATGCCACCAGCGGGGTAGGACCCAGAAACAACCCTATTCCTGGCTCAGTAGCAACCACATCATGCTGGCGACCAAGCTTGATCACAAGTATCCCTGTTGGGGTTAAGACTCAGCCAGTTAGACTCAGACATTTATTTAGCACTTCCACGGTGTTACTTGTCCCAGGAGCAAAGGACATATACAGCTGGGTATCATTTGCATAACAGTGAAAACCCAGACTGTAGCAGCTAATGATCTTACTCAGTAAATGAGAGCAAAGCCAGGAGGAAACTATCCCATTAAACTCATGGTCTAAGGCAATTAGTTTGACAATCTCATGCTCCTAGAGCAATAAGTTTAATCAGATATACTGTTTGCACCAAATATATTATACCACTGAAAAACTTTACAGGCTATAACCCTCTGGAATCCCAGGCTGTCCCAAATGTATATCTTTGAAGAAGGACTTTGTGCATCTACTGTCAGTGTCATACGGGCATGTCCTAAGGTTAATCTCTTTTGGAGTTCAATTTAGTGAATGCTGCTTTTGTTTTTTGTTCTGCTTTTAACTATTTTGTGGTGGATTTACCAGACTTTCAGTCTGGATATATACGGTATCCTGTTAAAATGACAAACACAAAACAAGGGAATAATAGCACATCCAAAATAGTGAAGGTCATTTTGGCAATGTGGTCTTAATAATGCCTGGTTATTTGAGCGATGAAGCAGTAGTGTCATTCAGCACTGTAGGGAAGAAACGCAGAGAGTAATGTAGTCGCCAGTGTCTGCTAAAAGTCTGTGCTGGCGCTGTAGCCCAGAGATTAGAGTCAGTGGCTTTGTGTATGGTTGTTGTGCTCAGCATACCTGGGTTTGAAACTTGGGGTTACTGATTTTGTTTAAAGTCTTGCACCTACTTTGGTACCAGCCCCTCCCCCCCCCAAGTGTGAATATAAAATCTTCCTCCCCTCCTGAGTTTCTCCCCCTTACTGGGTTGCATCCCCCCAGAGTCATAATATATGATCTGCCCCCTCCCAAGTTTCTTCCTGCCCTTGAGTTGCATCCTACTTGGTGATGATTATTTAATTTTAGGGGGGTATGGCACTGTTTTCACAATGTGCACTGATTGCTGTTATTGGCAGTCGAGGCATGTGCGCTACCTATTTTGCTGTCGCTCTTTTTGTTTTCACTGTTTTGACATGTGGAACCTGGATATACCAGACTTCATGATACTGTGGGTGGAGGGTTATTTTGTGTGTGCTTAGTTTCCCCCATCTCTTTTGTGGCGAAGATCCGCGACCTCCATGGGGGATGCCGGGGTTGAGACAAATTCTTCAGTATGAGTGTGCATTGGCATGCTCATGCGATACGCAGCATGGTGCATCCTCCTCATGCCCCATTCGTTCCACCACCCACATGTCTACAGGTGGCAGTAGAGAAGCAGAACTTGGCACCCTCGCCCTGAGAAGAGGATACCATCTCTGGGACGCTAGATCTTCCTTCACCTGACCAGCCCCCAAAGACTCAGGTGTGTTCCCGAACTGAGGTCACCTGCATCACGAGCAGTAGCTCTACTACTGTGCCACTGCACCAACCAGCAACTGCTTCTTGACATGCCCACTGCCCCACTAAATCTCAGCCTGGGGATGAGTCTACCCCACTGACTCCTGGTTCTCCATCTCAGACTTTTAGGCACCTTGCATTGGTAAATACCTCTATCCAAGAACTGGATGAGTGAAGATCCCCCTACAATTGCTCAGTGGTCCAATATTTTATATTACTACCGTAAATTAAAAAAAATGTAATATACAGTTTTGAATCAACTGAACAGATTCCAGGGGATATGGGTCCCTCTCACTTTGGCTATTGAACAGGGCATGTTCCAAATATGACTCCGTAATATTGTTATAATGATTAGTGGAATTGCTGACAGGGTCATTGCAATTAAAGGAAGGTTGGTTACAAAGCTGGTTATTTTTCCATACCGGTCTTTGTGGGTACCCCTTGTCACAAACCCACTCAGCAGGCCAGACCCTCTACTCCCAAAGTGCCAACCTCCGAGCGCAGTCTTGTGAACAGTTTAACAGAACAAGGTAACCCTCTTGTCTGTTTTGTGAGTTCAGATCAACCTTTGGTCTCAAGTCTTGAAGGGATTCAAACTGTGAACCTCTTGCTAGTGTACCCAATGCACAGGCTCAGATATTTCTGTCTTCGGGGGGGGGGCAGATATCTTTGCCTACGGCCACCTAACCAGGTATACAGAGATGAACCCTTAAAAACTTTAATAAAGACCTCAGATTTAAAACGCTTCTCTTTCCAGTTTGGTATCACCATTCAAGCTTATGTCTATTGTCTGCTTTAACCATATATACTTTTCTTACAACTAAAAGAAATTCAAAGACAGACCAAATATGTTCTAAAAAGAGTTTTACTAAAAATAGATAACAATATGTGAAACACAAAATACAGAACTCTTATACCACAAGACATACAAATCTTTTAAAAGAACAAAGTTTAAACAGTGCAAATTCCTACTTACAGTACTTAGATTTGACTTTCTCTCTAAATACCTGTTTAAAAGTGCTCACGATCTTTCCTTGTCAGAGTCTAGCTAAAAGTGTGTAAGTAAAACAGAATTATTCCTTAAAGTAAACTGTATTTGCCAACCCCTTTTTTGTGAGGTCATCTAGCTCCTCCTCTGTCAGATTATATATAAAAAATATATATTTAATAAAAAAAAAAGGATGTCTTTTCAAAGTATTACATTTTTCAACCACGGCATAACTCATATGTTTCAGATTACATCTCTTTGATCCATGCTGCATCCTCCCTCACACAGGCTTCACAGGAGCATTTACAACCTTGCACCAGTTTGCTAAACTTGGTTTCCCCTTTGGAACATCATAAAAATGGATATGTTCAACTCCAGCTTCTACCACCCTGTAATTAGGTTCAGGCCTTCCACGTAACGCCTGATATCTAAAAACTGAGTGTGTGTTCTCACATGCTGTTTTCAGCATTTTTCTCATGGCTTTTATCTTTCAGCTGAAACCTGGGGGGGGGGGATGAGTGAGGTCATTCTAAAAGCACCACATTTTTCAGCAGAGACAACCTGTAATACATTTTTATATTTAAAACAAAATGATACAGCATTCAGAACTCGCTGTCCACGTCACACCCCTCATTACTCTATATTAAAGGATACCTAATCGACTTGTTAGAGACTTTTGTGAGACTTTACCCAAGTCTGTTGTTCCCCATGGTCTCATCATTCAAACGAGGCAAAACTTGTTACTGTACCCCACAAGGTTTCTAAGAACAAAGTGTTAGTCATGTTGTTTATGCATGTCTTAACTCCAACAGCTGCTCTCTCCCCATGCATGACTGCCAATGACATCATTAAAGCAAGTCAGTTCATAAGTAGACCCGCTGTGCTTAGGTCACACCTGACTAAAGCCTGTGATAAATAAATGTTTTTATGCACCATGCTTATTTCTGGATCTTAGTTTGCTCTTGTTTTTTTTAGTTTAAAGTTTTTTATTTTTCAATTACATAGTATACAACCATTCTGTAGGATGTCCCCAAAATTAATTATACAGACTGTGCAGGAGACTTTAACTACCTTTGTTAAATTCATACTATCCCTTGTCTTCCAACATATGCCTGTTACAATGGGGTGGTAGGCGTAAAACATCAGGAAACTTCAATGATTATTTCAGTAATTATTTTGTGTAACGGACCATAAGCATACAAGGATATATGACACAGTGTTTCATCCTACCTGGAATAACCCAGAGTATCATCTTTAAGAGGTGATTCTTAAATGCAGCTCCTGGAGTCAGCTTGGGGGGCGGTGCTATTCACAGTAACCTGCATTGAGGCAAACAAATTACACACAAAGTAACTGAAGGAAAATAAAAATTCAGTACAGTAATATCAACAATGCAGCTGGTCACTTGCTTAGAAGGTCATTCCTACTAAGGATTCTTCCTAGTGCAGTCGGTCCCACCCTTGATATGGCCAAGTGGGGGAGGGGGGGTGAGTAGAGGCAAGCTTCAGAGATATCTGTGGGTTGCTACCACCAGTCACCCAGCCCCCTCTCTGGGTTTTAACAGTGAAAATAAAGGGTGCCAAAAAGTTGTGCATAGTGTTTGCCACCACATGAGACATTCTGGCCAGATTAGCTACTTGGATCAGAGAATTCATTACTTCATTCATAGTGGGGATTTCACTAGTCCTCCATCTGCATAGGAAAAGCCGTTTTACCACCATGTTCAGTACTGAGGTCCACTTCTTGTCCTGTGAGTTAAATTGGGGAGTGGATGTATGTAGTCCGGGCAGCAGCACCTTGGGGGAGGATGGCAGTGGCTTCTTCAGGATTGTGCCACCAGTGTGACTACGGCCTCCCATATGGGTATGATCTGTGGGCAACCCAGAGGATGTGCAGTAAGTCCCCCTGATGGAGGTTGCACCTCCAGCACCTATCATCTTGGATGAGCTTCGTTTTGTGTAATACAGCTGGAGTTCTGTACCAGGATTGGAGGATTTTATTCTGTATTAGTACACTTCTGGGGTCGAAGTAAGCTTTATGTGCAAGCCTCCAACAGGTTCCCCATGCTTGCTCTGTGATTTGGATGTTTAGGGCCGATTCCCATTTAGCCTTGGCCTCCTGTGATTGGGAGGGGATGTGGGCCCGGAGGGCTGCATAAATGTTATTGGTGTGGCCTCTTTCCAGTGCTAGCCACTTTCCTATTGGAGAGGGAGATTTCCCTTTCGGTTTCCCCCTAATGTAGCCTGAAGCTGCACCTCTAATGTGTAGGTATCTCCAGAACTCTTGAGGTGGAATGGGGAACCGGGTGCAAAGACTGTCAAATGTGTCCACAGTGGTAGAATTTGGAGCCAGCAGGTCCTGGATATATAGCACTCCTGGCTCCTCCCATTTGGACCCTTTGATTGGTAATTTATCCAGGGTAATAAGCCTATTACCCCACAGTGGAGTTAGGCCGGGAGGGGGTGGGCTGATATTCAATTTTTTATGGAGCTTCTCCCAGTACATTAAGGAGGGGTCTATTGTGGGTTGAGTCCCCAGCTCTCAGGGGGGAGGTATTGTATATCAGGAAGGACAGATGTGGTACTGAACATTGCTCCAGTTCCTGGCAACCATTGGGGGGGTATCTAGAGTCAGATCCTTAAATCATTTAAGGGTTTGAGCAGCTTGGAAGGCCCATTTATACCCCTCGAACTATGGCAGTCCCCATCCCCCTAGGGTCCAATGCGCACGCATTTTATTCCTACTGTACTTGGGCTTTTTCCCTTCCCATAAAAAGGTTCCTACTAATTTATCTATTTTCTTATACCACTCCAGAGGAAGCCTTACAGGAAGATGGGAGAGAAGGTAGAGAATTTTGGGGGTGGTGATCATTTTTATCGCTGCCACTTTACCCGCTAGAGTTAGTTGGAGGGGCTTCCATCTATCCAGCTCTGTGCGAATAGTCGAGAGCAGGGGCTTAAAGTTTGCTTCCCAGATTTTGGAGAGGTAAGGTGTTATTGTGATTCCTAAGTAAGTGATGCTCTTGGGCGCCCAGCTCAGATTGTGCCGTGAGGCCATGTGGACAGTACAGTGGCTATTTAAGGGAAGCACATCTGTTTTTGTCTGGTTTAGGTGTAGCCCAGAGTAAGTGGCAAAGTTGGACAGGGTGGCCAGCAGGGGGATAATGGCACTTTCCATATTCGCCAGGGGGAGCAACAGGTCATCAGTGTACATCAGTGTGGAGTGTTCCTCCCTCCCTCCCTCCACCCTCACATCTTGGATCTGACTATTCTGCCTTATAGCTTCCACCAGGGTTCTACAGTCAGTATGAAGAGTGGGGGAAAGGGGACAGTCCTGGCAGGTGCCTCTTCCTAGTGGGAAAGGGGTGAGAGGGTGGAGTTGGTCAATACCCTGGCCGTTGGAGATTTATATATGACCTCTGTCCATAGCCGAAACCCCTGTCCAAACCCCATACTTTGAAGGACCTGTTGGACAAAGTCCCACTCCAGGGAGTCAAAGGCCTTTTCAAAATCTATTGCCACTGTCGCTGCAGACATGGGGAGCCTTTTTGCTTGATTTATCAGGTTAATCAGGGATCTAGTATGATCAGTGCTGTACCTTCCTTTTACAAACCCCACTTGCGAGGGCTGCACAAGACCTGGTATCAGTGGGCTCAGTCTTGCAGCTAAAAGTTTAGCCAGGACTTTGCCATCCATATTTAGCAGTGAGATGGGTCTGTAACGTGAAGCTTGGGTGGGGGGCTTACCTTTATTGGGGAGGACCTTGATGACAGCCACACAAAGAGATGAGGTGAAAATTCCCTTGGCTAGTGCCTCGGCATACACCTGGCATAGGATCGGGGCTACCGTCTTATGAAGAATTTGCCAGATCTCCACTGGGAAGCCATCTCCCCCAAGGGCCTTGCCTGTTTTCAGTGATGAGAGAGTTAGTTCCAGTTCTGTGGGGGAGAGTGGAGCATCCAGGGCCTGGGATTGCTGAGGAGAGAGTTTGAGAAGGTTAAGGTTTCAGAAAAAAAAAAAAAAAAAAGATTCATCCAGTACAGCCCCAGATCTTCAAAATATTGAAAATATAATTCTTCCAACAAGGGGTGAGCTAGAATCCAGTAAATAGCTGACGCTACTTAGTCATAGAAAACAATACTGGATCATTAGGAAGCCCACTCTCCCTTATAGTCCAAATGAATGAAACAAATATGGATAGTGTCCAAATAATTTATTCATTTATCTTCCAGGCTTAAACTCGACGTTTCGGGAATTAACCCTTCATCAGGACACTGGTCATACATCTAAAAAAAATATATAATAAACATACTTCATTTTCAATTTTTCATAACTGCAAATAATTAAATAGTATCAATATAAACATCAACAAAAGCAAAAGCAAGTCCTTATGTTATTTACAATCAAAAAGCTTTCATTTCTTCTTGTTCATAAACATCAGGTTCAATGTTTGACTCCCCCTTATAGCCACTATTAAACATCAACCAAACAGAAAGAAAAGATCATCCAGTACCAAAAATCTTTTTGTTCATTAAATCTTTTTAACAAATATCAATTATTTTCCAAATATAAATCCTAATTTATTCAAATATTTCAAGAATATATTTATTTGTTACAACTTTGCCTATAAACCCAACTCGCATGAAAATGGTTCTAACATGACACTTTTAGAAAGTAATATGATGTCTTCTGGTTATTCTTGTTTGTTCTATGAAATGGGGTTACTAAAACAAAATTAACACAAGCTAAACTTATCAAATTCATAACCTTTAAATATTTGCCTTAACGCCAAATGAGGCGTTTGTCATTAGTTTCAGAAAACATAATAATAGCTTTAAAAGGCGCTAACCTGTGAGTAGAACACCTTTTGTTGTGTCCTCTCAGTTCTTATACTCCTCGTCACCCTCCAATAATATCGCTATTTAGTAAACAAAAAAGAAGATAAATTTAAACTGACAAAGTGCCAGCAAAACCGTCAATGCCAACAAATCTTTCCAAGTACCGGAATCTCCACAGTTTCTAAGTTTACAGACTTACTCATTTGACGAATATGGGGAACGGCCTGGCGTCTGTGTTGTGGGAGTAAGAACGCGGGGAAACTAATGTTAGTCTTTTAAAGGAAGGACAAGCACCGCATCTGAATCCAGCATCCAACGAAACTCGTTGACGTAAGCACGAACGTGCTTACCTGTGTGCTGGACCCACCTCTATGTGGCACCGAATACCTTAATTCTCAGTGTCAGGGGCTTCAAAAAGAAATAAAGATTACCTTAATACCCTAAAATACTATTGTAACCTTATTGTTAACTTATAAATTCACAGCTAAAAACAATGGATTTTATTGCAAAACGATCTAACTACAAAATAATAATGCCAATATATCCTAAATGTAAATTAAGACTTAACAAGCACCCATATTATACTCTTTTGCTTCAAATGTTTAAATAATCGAAGTCCTAACTAGAAAGTGCTACAAAGGTGTGATTAAGTGATAACAGGTTCAAGTCCCTCTGACAACCACTTACGTCAGTCTGTTAATTAATTTAGCTTCCAAATTTCATTATGCTAAATTTTTTCTTTGACCTCTAATTTCTAAAAATTTAGGCGATAAAGCTAAATATGACTAGGAATTTTATGACTCACTTCCTTTCTAGCAAACAATCTCTAAACACTTCTATCAGGAAAAACAAATATGTTCCAAACGTAATCTGAGTTCCCCAAAAGAACATATACAATGTTTATGCTATAAAGATACCAGTAAAAAAAGTACTACAAAGATACAAAATGAGTGATTGCAGGTTCAAATCCCTCTAACAGCCACTTATATGAAACTGTTAAATCATTTAGCTTCCAAATATCTTTCTGTTAGATTTTTACTTTGTTCTCTAGTTTCTAAAGATTTACAAGCAGAGGCTAAATATGGTTACTGGAGATTTTACTGTATATCATTTCCTTTCTTAAAAAACAATCTCTAGACACTTCTTCAAGGAAAACAACGAAAGTTCACGTACAGCGCTACAACTTACAATGAAATGAACATTATTTTTAAAAAAACTATATAAGGTTACAACTCCCCTATACCGCCACTTGTAAGGGAGAATATCCTATTTCTAAACTTCTGTCAAAGTGAAAAAGTGTGTTTATAAATAATCTTAAATATTCATTCACAAAATCGGTTGCCAATCTATCTGTTCATTTAATCCAAATTACGGATTGGTTGTTTGAAAGTAATTAATTAACCTTGCTTCTCGTAATAATAATTTGATATTGTAATTTCCTCCTCTATTATTTTTATGCACTTTTTCAATTCCAAAAAATCTTAAAGTTGCTATGGAGTGTCCCCTCTCTATGAAGTGCCTGGCTATTGGGGAAGTAAGATCTTTATTGCGTATATACCCTTTATGTTCCCCCACTCTTTGTTTTAAAGCTTAAGGTTAAGGTTTGTAAGAAAGGTGGTGGCCCCATCTGGGTTAGGGGCTCTGGAGGAGGTGTACAAAGAGGTATAAAAGTCAGTCATGACCTCTTTGACTTTCTCTGGTGTGGTGTGGATCCTCCCCTGCGTGTCCATTAGCTCTGCTATGTGCCTATCTGCCTGTTGCTTTCTGAGGCAGTATGCTAGCACTTTATCATCTTTTTCACCAGCCTCCCAATGCTTATGCCTCAGTCTTAGGATAGAGACCTCTGCTTTTCTAGCCAGTAGTTCATTAATCCTCATCCAAAGGGCTACCACCTCTTGTCCGGCCAGGGTAAGCAGAGAGTGATTGCTCTGCTTTTTGAAATTAGTTTTTGCTTCCTTTAGTAGGTTCTCTAGATCAAGGAGCTCTTTTTCCCTACCTCTCCTTCTTTTGTGGGTGAAGCCCATAATTCCTCCCCTCAGGGTAGCTTTAAGCCTCCCACGTGTTGCCTGCTGAGGTATCAGCTATAGGATTCTCTTGAAAAAATCTAGAGGCCTCTATCTGTAGCCAGGGGATGAAATCAGGGTCTCTGAGTAGAAGGGGATCTAGTCTCCAGGCAGGAGAGGATTATGTTGTGGGGCCCCATGTAAAGGATAATTGTACTGGGGCATGGTCCGAGATTACCATTGGTTGGATGGCGGCAACAAGGACTTGTTCTATGATCTCCGGGGATGTAAGCCAAAAGTCTAACCAGCTATGGGAGTTGTGGACCAGGGAATGAAAGGAGTAGTTTTTATCCCTCAGGTGAAAGACTCTCCAAATGTCTGACAGGCCTATGTCTTCCCGCATCTGAATGAGGGCTTTGAGACCTTTTGCGAGGGGCTCCAATTTGGCGGGACTTCTATCAATCACTGGTTCCAGTGTGAGATTGAAGTCTCCCCCTATAATAATCGGAGTGCCAGCCTGTGTGAGCTCTGCAATCTGATGGGCCACCTCATGAAAAAAGGCTGTGTCATCCTCATTTGGGCCCTAAACATTCCCCATCACGAAGGCTCCCTCAGGGGTGTTCACTTTGGCCAGCACCCACCTACCTTCAGGGGCACTTACTGTTTTTGCTATGGTTCAGCAGAGTTTTTTGTAAACCAGTATGGCCACTCCTCTCTTTTTTATACTAGATGAAGCATGAATCACCTGCCCTACCCAGTCCCTGCATAGCCTCTCGTGATCCAAGCGACTAAGCTTAGTTTCCTGTATGAAGGCTAGTCAGAGCGCAGCCTCTTTAGATGTGTTAGGATTTGTTTTCTCTTTACAGGGGTGTTTAAGCTTTGCACATTCCATGAGGTTAATGTGACGTCATTCATCATGAAATAAAGGGACTGAACAGTGGACTCAAATGGCTAAAACACATCCAGTGGCTGCGCTCTGAGGTCTGACCCTCGGGGGGACCAACTGCAATACTGCTACCAGTTGAGTTGTGAGAAACAGGGACCATCTAACCAATATAAACCTAACTCTCGGTACTGACTTTCTTAGTTCAACAGTTTGCACTGAGTAATTATCACTAACATTAACATCCATCACTTTCTTATATAAACTACTTGCCAAGTGTACAGGTTTGGGGTAACCGAGGTGCATCTTTAGCCACAGCAATATGCTGAAGGCCTCCCTCAGTACCCAGGGCGCCTGGCTCAGAATCAGCTGGCATATCTTCCAGGGGCACTAGGTATGTTCTACCCCCCCCAGGGTGATGACTCAGCTGATTTCAAGATGAAAAAGGAATGGTTACAGCAATCCTGCTATCATGGGGCTGTTGGAAGGGTCTTTGCTACCCATCCTATGCACATCCTTCTCGTGGGCGAGCATGGGTGTGCAAAAACTGAGCTGGGGAGAAAGATAGAAAGGGAAAACCAAAAAGGGGAGGGGACATTTGGTTAGAACCTAGGATGTCATGTGATACTTTGCACGCCGAGGTATCATTGTGCCCTTGTTTCTATTGGGGGGGGCAAAAATTACCATGGTGGTGGAGAGGGGTCAGAGCCCAGGGTCAGGTAGAGAATGGGTGCCTCCTAGAATACTGGGGAGTCAGCCCTGGGTTTGCCCAATGGTGTCCTTTGTCAATGGGGGGATATAAGTACCCTTACACAGCTGTTGGACGCTAGCAGCCCAGCAGTTAGACCTTTAAACCAACCGAGCAAGCATCTCAGTGGGAGAGGGGTGTCAGACACCTGCCGTTCTGTCACTTGAATGAAAATCTTCTGTGCTCGGTAGTTCATGCACAGCCAAAATCCTGCATCTGACACGGGGCAAGGGGGGTCTGTGGATTCCAGTTAAGTTGAGCCAGCAGAGCTCGACCCCCCCCCCAGTAGCCCTCAAGTTGACAGTCCAGGGATAAAAACGTGCCTTTGGTTCGGGCGGTGCTCAAACATCCCTCCCAGTATGGGAGATTTGCTCCGGAGAGGTTCAAATTGTTGTTGCTCCCCTTCATAGGCCATAGCCTGACCCTGGGTTAAATTAAATGGTAGGCCTCTCCCGGCCTGCACCTGAGCCATCCCCACTGCCCTTCATCCACCCCCTCCCAAAAACAAGGCTGACAAAAGCAGTCGGAAGGTGCACCAGATTTTTCCAAGCTAAATCAGTGTTACTTATCTGAATTGCCCTATCAGTCAGTCTGTGGAGCCGTGTCATAGAGATGACCTGTAGTGGCTGCTGGAGGGTTCCTGGGGCCGAGTTGTGCTTTACTCGGTGACATCTTTGGCTGGCCTGGAGGTTCAGGGCCTGGCGATCTTTTGGCTTGAGGCGAGGAAGACACCCTGTCTGCTCATGTTGCTGGAGGAGCCTCAGGGTTTCTTCTCTGTGGACTGCACTCTGGGGCCTGTGGTCCAAAGGTCTTTGGATGCCACTCTGGAGTGACTGGCCTAATAGTTGCATATCTGTTTTCAGTTGGAAGGTCCCAGATCATGTTGTTCGGTGTTTGGTCTGCGGTCTGCTCCTTCAGGCCTTCGGGTTGGATCCTTTCCACCGGGTGGTCTCTCTTGCCATGTTTGCGGGAGTTTTGTTGCTTTCTATGGCCATGGGAGGGGAGTTCTTAGGTATCACCGGATCCGCCTTGCCATCCTGGGGCCTTGTGTGTTTGTGGGGGGGATCGTCCATTTGGATTTTCGGCGTCTTTCCAGGAGGCCTACTGCACCCTCTCAGGCATATTTCTTTCGGCTGGCCATGTTGATCGCAGGAACCACATAAGAGCTTTGGGGTCGGAAAAGAGCTTGGGGACCCCGTTATGCTCTACCCTCATGGTGGCTGGACACCAGAGGGGAAAAAGAGATTCCCAGCTGATTCATCAGGTACCTGGCCTCTGTATAGGCCCGGTGCTTGTTAGACAGCTTTTTTGAATAGTCTGGATAAATGTTGATGCTGTGGTTACGCCAGTGCAGCTATCCGAGGGCCCGGGACTTGGTCAAAATCAGCTCTTTCTGCCTGTAGTCCAGGAACCGAGTGATGATTGGCCTCAGTTTGTCTGCGGGCTTTGGCATGGGTGCCAGGATTTGGTGGGCCCTCTCAATTTGCAATGTGCAGTGTGGATCCAGTTGAAGAAGCTTGATTAATGCCTGTTGTAGGAATTGCTCAGTGCTGTGACCTTCAGAGTGCACAGGGAAGCCTAGGAATCTGAGGTTGTTTCTACGCTCCCAATTCTCTAGGTCATAAATTTTATTTTGGAGTCTTAAGATCTGCTGATGCTGCACTCTCAGTGCTGCAGAGTGATCTTGCAGCGTGTTCTCCGCTGTGGTTATTCATCCCTCGCTGTGTGGCATTTGGGAGTCTAGTGCCTGCAGAACTTGGGCTGTGTGGTTCGTCGCTAGAGTGACCTACGCCATTTGGTTGAGCAGTTGACTAAACATCTCTTCAACGGAAGCGTGGTCCCACGTTGTTGCCGAGGCTGTTGTGCCATGTTGAGCAGGTAGGCCCACTGACCTAATTAATGAAAGTCTTCCTCCAGGCTAGTTCGTAGGCTTGCTAGGTTAATTTTCAGCTTTCTTTAAATTTTGCCTGCAAAGGTATACCCAGAGTAATTTTGGGTTCTAGTATGCAGGATGGCTTCGTATAATGTAGGATTAGCCCATGTAGCCGGAAAGCTTGTGGATCACACTGCCATCTTAGTTAGCGCCCCCAAGTGGCAGTCCAGTTTATTCTTGTTTTCATATTTGCAGTTCACTATTAGTTTTGCATTTTAAAAAAATCATTAATTCAGTTTTTACTCTAGTTGTTTATTTTCGCCAATCGTTGCTGCCTTTCTTCATCTGGCTGCTATGCTGTGGTAGTACCTGAAGAAACCCTATGCAAAATATGGAGGATAATGTATGGTCCTCTATCGGTAACCGGTCTGTTAACCGTCGAGAGGTTGCCAGGGCGACCATGTACGTCGCCATGGCAACCTTGAGACAGTTGACATTAACCGGTTGCCGATAGAAGGACCATACATTGTTTTTTATAGTGTATGGTCCCAAGAAAAGGGGAAAACAGCTCCTTACTTTTCGAAACAGAGTCACCGATGCGGCCGTTCAGTCCTTCCCTTACCGCTGCGTGCATCCGTCAGTTCCCGAGTGTAAAAAAAGGTGCGCACATGCGCAGACCGATCCTCATTGTTTACCTATCAATGTGACATAGCATTGATAGGTTAACAACATTACTACATCACATCGATGGTATAACAACCTTAGGAAATGATGATTTCCTAAGGTTAACAGCATTCTACCATACATTATAAACATTTTAATGCACCATGATAATCTTTGTATTAGTTATTATTTACCTCATGCTAATGGTACCATTTGTGTAAACATTCCATCATTATATCATTTTTTGTTCTGGCAGTACATTCTCACTGATCACACTTGCCTTGTTTCATCTGCTTCCTATTAGCTGATTGCCCGGTCAAAGTCACAGCTCCTTTGAACATCAGGGTTGTCATTTTCCCATAAAGTGCATATAATCAGACACCTAGTATAATTATTCTGCATAATGTCTGTATATGTATATTTTATGGCGGACTTCAATAAAAAAATGTAATAAGACTACTATTGCTGTATTCCTGTTTGTGTAAATATAGCGACATATTATGTGCCGTGAACAAAATAACTCCGTGCATTATTTTATGGTGTTACTGTATTATTACTATTTAATATATGTAAATGTTCAGTAATATTAGGTGATCATTTTTGGGGGTTTAGTATTTTTTTTCTGAAGTGCCGTTATCATATAACATCAGTCTGAACATTTGACCACATGGAGTGAAGGGAAAGAAGCTAGCACCCCGAGGCTGATGATCAGTCGTTAGGTTATAGTGTTATTTTGAATGTCTTCATTTATTTTTCTAATATGCTTTATAAAGATGGTAATTCTGTTATTTGCTTTATACCTATACTAATGTTTTTACTTTTTGATTCCCAATTTTGTTTATTTTATGTAATACCATACCGTGTAGTATATGGCTGCAAAAATGAGAGTTGTAAAGGTTGCAGACTCCATTTTTCCCACTTTCCACATGATAATGCAGTTCAGATAGCATGGATCCATTTCTGTAGAAGGCAGCATTTTGTTCCTTCAAAGTACAGCAACATATGCTCTGTCCATTTTGACAAGTCTGCTTATGAGAAAGATCCTGATACAATGGTAGAATTTGGTTGGCTAAATGCGAAGACGAAGCTAAAACTAAAAACTAGCCACATGTAAACACGCTGTATATGTGGCGCCATCTATTTTTTCATTGAGTGTTTCAGCCATTGTCACTACTGTGACATGGTCTATGGTGTTGACACTAAGTCTTCCCTGGCCAGACTGGACACCCTCTTCAATTCCTTCTGCCATTTTGCCCTGGATGCCCCCCCCCCGCACTCATCACTGCGATCTTTATCGTGCCCTAGCCTTCCCCTCTCTTACAAATAGGTGACTCTCCCGCTGTGCTAAATTCACCTCCAAGCACTGGTTGGGTGAGCTCCCTTCCTACTTCACCTTCTCCTTTATAACACCCCCCCACTCTCCCATTCCCTTAGATCAACTGACTCCCATACCCTGGTTGTCCCCTCCAGATCCACCCAAATCGGCCAATCCAGTTACTCTCACCGCCTCCCAAAAATCTGGAACTCCCTCCCCCCCAAATCTGGCACTCATTCTCAGCCTACTCCATCAGCTCTGCACTCAATAATTAGCTTGCACCTAGCTGCTCCTGCCATGTCCCTCCCTAATTCCCTCCTTTAAGCCCTGGACAAACCCTACCCCTCTATCCTAACCTTCATTTTACCCTGTGCACACCCACCCCCTAAATCTCTAGCCCTTCTCCCCTTCACCCTATTTGCTTCCCCTTACTGGCCTCCCTTGATCCCTTACAGAATGTAAAGAACCCCAAATGCTCTCCATGGGTCCATCTCCTACCCCCCCAAGGGGCTTGTATCTCTCATCTACTCCCTTCCCCACCATCTTAAGGGGTCTCTCTGGGACACTGCCTTATTCCCTTCTCTCTGATCCCCCAGTCCCCTTGCAGGGTTCCTCGCATGCTGAAGGGGTCTCCAGGGGCATTACTCTTCCTTCTCCCTCACCACACCCCTCCCTCCCCTTCCCCCTTTTCTTTCATGTAAGCACTTGTTTGCTTATTAACCCGGCACTATTGTCCCTCTTTCTACATGTTATGCGCAACACTGTTGTAACACTGTTTGTAACACGTGCCTTACAACTGTATGTTAATGTTGATCTTGTAACTTGAATGTTTAATGTCTCATTCCAGTTGTACCCCTTCCCCCCAGGTCACACCGGGAGATGAGTGACTTGTTGCTCAGTGTGCCTTCCTGGTGAAACATTTCAATAAATAAATAAAAATTGTAGTGGAGTTATCCCTCATGAGAGGTGCATATCTGAATAGGCAACAAATGAGGGTAAGTTTATCTTGTATCTTACATTGGCATTGCTATACACACATTTATTTTGTTTGGTATCCCACTTACAACATCAGGTCCATCTTAAAGACCCTCTGTAACCATCACTATCATCCTATTCAGTTATAGGTCTGGTGTAAATCATGTTACATGAAAGATATTCACTGCAGTGAATATCACATTATGCAGTGTCATCTTCTGCAGTACCTGACTTTGTTCGCTTACTTAATATGTGGCAGGGAAGTTTTTATTGATGTCTGGTGTATGGCATCTAGTTCCCCCAACCCCCAACAACCAGTCATACCACAATCAATTCCACACAGATGGAGTGACATTTATTACCAAATCCCACCACACAATGCTGCTACATGTTTAAATCATCCATCCACCATTTACTCCCCCTTAACAATATCTGCAGCCCATCTCAGTTCTTTCCAAACACAGCTAAGTTGCACATGAAATATCCCAACCATTACCCAAACTGCACCACATATTGTATATATGTGTTTCTCTTCTTTATTATGCATTTATTTTTTTGTTAGATTTAGCCAGCTTTATCCCTTTGCCCCAACTGTCACTCATTTAGTACCATGCCCTGCCCAATATGTGTCACCCTCCATCCCAGGGACTTACTGTCACTCTTTTGTTCAACCATGGGTAACCCTGTATTTCAGGCTCTGCCCTGTGGTCACCTTCTAACCCTGGGCAAAATTGTGCCATTCGTGATGTAGACCCCCTGAAGAAGACCCAGGATTTTGGGTCACTACATAGGAGTTGTCAGCACTGTTTTCTGGCATGTTGTGCTTTATAATTATTTAGATCAAAAAATTGCAGTTTATTTTTCTGAAACTCAGCTTTGGTATGTGTCCAGTTCTTTTTGTGTTTTGATCATTTATCTTGTTTGACTGGAGCACCTTTGGGACCACTGATGTGCAGGTCTTTCATTGCTTTTCAAGTGATGTAGCAGTAGCCTGGACATCGGGGCAGTAATTGAGTCATGGTGGTAAACAGCAAACTGAGCCATCTAATGATCTTCCATCTTCTTCCCTGCATGAACACTGGAAGGTGATGCATACTGACACCAAAAGTTAGTGTTGTAATGTTCACTTACCTTATCTGTTGCACCAGAGTGCACCTCCAGCTGTTGTCACCTACAGTATATGTCTATATAGTGTTGAAGATCATGAACCCTCACTCTCTCAAGGAAGCAAGTGTCAAAGAAACATAGAACTTGTCAGCAGATAGTGACCACTTGGCCTACCCGTTCCGCCCATTTTCACTACCTACAGTAACACCGCAGACCCTACTTTATCTCTGGCTCTTTCTTCCTTTCCCCCTCCCTTTCCACTAAGATTCCCTTATGTCTGTCTCAAGCATTCTTGAACCCCATCACTGTTTTTCACCCCCACCACTTCCACTGGTATGCTGTTCCAGGAATTCACAACTCTTTTTTTAAGTACTTCCTCACATCTACCTGAATCTACTTCCCTCCTGCTTCATAGCAAGATCCTCTTGTTCTTGAGAACTTTTTTTCTGAAAAATACTTTCCTCCTGTACCTTATTTACCCTCATTAGATATTCGAAGGTCTCTATCATACCCCCCCCCCCGGTTCCAGGGTGTACAAAGTGAGTTACTTGTAGCCCAGTTTACACTGCTCTATTTTCAATGCATCAACCCATGCGCAGAGGTTGATGTGTTGCAAATACTGCCATGTAGACACTTTCTGGAGTGCCTCAAATGTTCTTTGGATCAGTTTTTTTATCTCAGTTGTGAGATCAATATCGGAGCGAGCATGTTAAATGGTGGTGTGGACTTTTTGCTGTGCTTGCTCTGATGAAAAGGATGTCTTCCTTCATCCTCCAGTGAATTTACATCCCCATCCTCAGAGTGACCTGCAGCGCTGCAAGGGCTGGCTGTGTAAACAGCAAAGTGGCAAGCACAGCAGGAAGGGAGTGGGGCAGATGACAGAGTGCTGCTGCAGTGCAAACATGGCTTTAGTCTCTCCTTGTAGGGCTTTTGATGCAGACTCTGCTCCATTTTAATTGCCCTCCTCTGGACTGTCTCCACTCTGTCTGTGTCCTTCCAGTGATGTGGTCTCTAGAGCTGGCACAGTATTCTAGCTGGGGTCTACCAGCGAGCTATACAGAGGCAACACAACCTCCCTCTTTCTGCTGGCGATATTCCTCCCTATGCTCACCAGCATCTTACTAGCCCTCCCAACTGCCTTGTCGCACATCCTGTCTAACTTTAGGACATCAGATATCATTACTCCCAGGTCTCTCTCCTGTTTTGTGGTTATCAATAACATTCCTCCCATGTTGTACTCTGTCCCTTGGTTTCTGTGCCTGAAGTGCATTATTTTTACACTTTATCTCATTGAAATACAGCTTCCATATTCCTGGCTATTTCTCAAGTTTTGTCACATCTCTGCTCATCCTTTCCACCCCCGCACCCCCAGGAGTGTCCACCCTACTACAGATTTTGGTGTCACCTGCAAAGAAGCAGACCTTCCCTTCCAGCTACTCTTCAATGTCACTTATAAAAACCTTAAAGAGGACCAGTCCCAGCACTAATCCCTGAGGCAACCCACTTGTCACCCTCTCCACCTCGGAGTGAACTACATTTACCCCCACACTCTGTCACCTGTCCCCTAACAATGTGTATCTATGTCAAAAGCTTCACTGAAATCTAGGTAGACTACATCTGCCACTCCACCATGATGTACTATAATTCTTTGGTCACCCAGTCAAAGAAACCTATTAGATTGTTTTGACATGACCTCCTACCCATCAATCTATCCTGCCTCAGGTCTCATAACCCCTAGGATTCAAGATATTCCACTATCCTTTCCTTCAGCAGTATTTCCATTAACTTTCCCACCACCAATGTCAGACTAGCCTGTAATTCCTAGCATCGTCCCTGCTACCTTCGCCATTTGTGAAGTGGGACTACATCTGTCCTCCTCCAGTGGTCCAGAAGTACTCATGTTTCCACTGAGCTGATAAACAGGACTGCCAGAGATACAACCAGTACCTTCCTGAGCTCCCTCAATACCCTTGAATGCACCCGGTCTGGTCCCATTACTTTGTCAACTTTCAGATTAGCTAGTCTCTTCTGGACCCTCTCCTATGAAAAAGGACTAGAGTCCACCTCCAGAGCTCCTCTTACTTTTTGTGGCAATTCACCTTCTCCTTCCTCTGTGAACACTGAAAAAAAGTATTTGCTCAGGATGTCTGTCTTTCCTTGATCCCCCTTTGTACAGTCCCCCCTGCACTTTATAACCTTACAGTCCCTTCCCTCATCTTCCTCTTTTGACTTAGAAAAAATGTCTTACCACCATTCATTATTGCTTGGGCTATTCTCTCTTCAGTTTGCACCTTCGCACTCCTTACTGCTTTCCCTGCTTCTCTCTGTTTCTTCGATACACCTGTCTATCCTCCTCCCTCTGCATCTCCCTATATCTTCTGAATGGTATCCTTTTATCCATTACCTCTTCAGCCACATATTCTGAGAACCATAGGGGGCTCTTGTTTCCTCTTACTTTTGCTCACTTGCTTGCATACAAAGACATCTTCTGCAGTACCGGACCCTATCCGCTTACTGAGATCGTGGCAGGGAAGTTTTATGGATGTCCTGTATACAACATCTAGTCCCCCCCCCCCCACAATGTATGGATAGTTTTCATTGTGATGCTGTTACTTCAGCACCTGTGCAGGCAGTCAGTGATTCTTGCTCATTTCTGAATTTGTGTTGCTTGCATCATGAGCAGAAGTATTAATATTGTAAAAACTTGTGTTCATACTTGCATACTGTCCCCTTTTTTATTGTCATATGTCAAAGCATCACGTTGCTGATATGGGATTATTTTTAGCTCCACAAACACTGGAGAAAGCTATTATCAATATAATAAATGGGATTCTTCGTGTATGAATTTCTTCATACGTGTGAATGAATTGAACACATATTCTTCGCAGTGCCTTATGGATACATACTTTACACTTGTTTTATTTTTCAGACAGACTATCGATGAGGCTCTTTAGACAGTGCATCAGCCTACTTCAAAATACACAACTGAAGAACCAGAACTGCATGTGCCTATGAGCTCAGACGGTGTTATACAGGAGTCTGAACAAAGTGCAGAAGATATACAGGATATATCTGCTTCGGAAGTCAGTACTTCATTTGAGAATGGAATTAATGTTCCACAGTTCCTGGGCTCACCAACACAAAGCACAATTGTCAGGCTAACATCGAACCACAACAATGAACAAGATGGATACAGGCCTCGTTTAAAGATGTTGTCACACCAAAAAGTGTTTGTTCCATTAACATTCAGCGTACACTAGTGAGCAATATTTCACATAATGATTTTAGTATTCCAAGTTCATCAATTGTTGACAGATCTGCACTGACCAAATACATATTGGAACCACTCATTGAAGAGTTGGATGACATCTTGAAACCACTGATTGTGGTAGTGATGACAAAAACCCTGACCATGATCCTGCCAATGAGTGTATTCATCTCAAAAATGATGAGATTGTGATTAGCAGTGAACATAAGCAGCTTGGAGTACAACATCTAGCAGCCAATGAGGAAAAATTCTACATGGTATCCAAAAACCAAATTGCTCAACTGTTTGAAACCTGTGTGATATGTACAAATAAGACAGAGTCATATATTTTACAAATAGTTGGAACAATGATTGTTATATTCAGGAAGTGTACAAGGGGACATACTAGAAAATTGAACAGCTAGGTAATGGTGCAAGGCGTGCCAGTGCCACTAGGAAACATACTGCTCAGCTCTGCAGTCTTCTGCAGTGGGATAACATCAGCAAAAGCTTGCAACTCTTTTTTAATGGAAACATTCAAGTTGTTTCGCAGCTTACCTATCACAAACTTCAAAAATCTTATATAATATCTGCTGTCCAAAAAATCTGTGAGTTGCAACAGGAACTGTTGAGAATATTGTTAGTAAAGACTTGATACTCAGTGGTGATGCCAGACGTGATTCTCCTGACCACTGTGCCAAATACGGGCTGTACAAATTTATGGATTTAAAAGCTAACAAGGTTATTCATCTGCAACTAATTCAGGCAAACTCATCAACTATTCAGATTAGCATAGAAACATACTGTACAAACTGTCTGGCCCCATAGCAAAGAGGGCTGAGGCACTGTGCACCTCCCCTCTTCTTGCACCAGCAACCTGAGCTCAGGAACAAACGTGGGTTGCTGGGGGTTGGTCATTGGGAAGGAGGGCTAGGAGAGGATCGAGTGGCCGCCTGGCAGCTCTCCTCTCCTCTCCTAGATTGGGATGGTAGGCCATCTCGGCTCCTGGCTGTCACCAGGAAGAGGTCTGTAGCAACCCATGGGAGGCATGAGTGGCAGATGTCAGTGAGTGAGCCATGGTCCTGGAATGCATGTGACCTCCATGTACGTGCACTATCCTTGTATGTTGTGTCTGAGGGGATAGGCAAAAACCAGGAGGAAAGTTCAGCATGGCTGGCATTAATGGAAACAGTATAGCGCTGTGGTTTAGGGCACACAGCTGCAAACTTGGAGACCTGGGTTTGAATCCCACAGCCCCCCACTTGCATACTGTGTGACCCTGAGCAAGTCACTTAACTTCCTTGTGCTCCCAGGTTGCACCTGGAAACAAACCTCAGCTTAGTGTGTCTTTCCTGGTTAAACAATTTCCACTTTCCCTAATGATGCCCACACACTGCGCCTACACTCATCCTATCACCAGGACCCATTAGTGATTTGGATTCAGGCCTCGGTGAGGGAGGTCCTTCCCATCCTGACCCCACGATAGGGGGCAATCCATGGGGCACTTACCAACAAGTAGGCCTGGGGAGATAGAGGATGGTGGGGGATGGTGGAGCGTGGCAGACAGGAGCTAAACCTGCTGCAGCCAGGGAGAATAAAGAAAATATGAAAAAAAAAAAAGAGACATGCAAATTGTCATCCAAAAAAGGACTGGTAAGCCCATCTAGAATGTCCTGTTTTCTCTACCTATTTCTAAACACTGGACCTTGTTTGGTCACAGTTGTCAATCACGCCTCTCTTTCATCTATCTATTATGCCCATGTCCCTGTCTCGCAAATACTTAAACCTCCTCAGCATTTCTGACACCATCAGATATTTTTGCAGGCAGTTCCAGGTGTACACTGGCTGTTGCATGAAAAAGATTTTCCTCACATCACTCTTAAACTCCGACACCCTCATGCTTCATAGCATAAACCCATGCTGTGCTGTTACTGCTGCTAACCCTTTTCTGAAAGAATCTCCCATCCTGCAGCTTCTCTGTCAATGAAAGGTATTTATAGGTCTCAGTGAAGTCCACTCTATCTTTTCTGTTTTCAAATGAGTATGTGTTGATCTCCCTTAGACTTGACCTGTATGCTTTATGCCAGCAATAAGACATGACAAAGTGTGGGTTATGGCCTAATAAGAGCATGCCTCAGGTGCATTATGAGGCATGAGGCGCTTGCGCCGAGTGCCTTTAGCACCTGGGATGTGCTTTTATCAGACCATAACCCACACCTAGGAGTGTCTTATTGCGCTTATAAAATGGGCTCCCAAGTAATTATTGAAAGAAAAAAGAAAAAAAAAGTCAGAAATATAAAACTGGAGGTTTGAATAAGTCCATGGTAAAAAATAGTCCCCTATTGAAAAAAATATTTTTTTGGTAGCAGAGGGCTTCCTGCAGTATGTATTCTTGAGGTAGAAAGTAGAAAAACAACAGACAGTGTTTATAAGGTTTCCCCTTCCTCCCCTAGCCCTACTCATCTAAGTTTTTCGGGTTTTTTTCTTCACATTTATTACTTTGTCTGTGTCTGAGGTGTGACTGACTACCCACTGACTTTCAGTTTTATTGAGCAGGAGTGAGCGTTTCTGTCTTTTGGTGTTCTGTGATGTTTCTTGTCCCCCTATAGAAATCATGTTTTTCCTTTTATTTATGTTTTTTATCTGTGTCTCTTTGATTTAGTTCACTCAGACCGAGCGTGTCCCTTTGTGGCTGCTGTACAGAGCCGTTTCGTGGTTTGCGGTTTTCAAACCATAACTATTGGTGCGGTTGGACATTTTTTTTTTTTTTACTTTCTTGGGTTTGTTATTTCATTGCGGTGGGGGGGGGGTGTTGTACAGACTGGAGAGAGTAACTACCATAGCTGGATTGGAGAGAAGATGTATTTTCTGTTACGCAGATGCAACAGAATGGCTCTGTGAACAGGTTGGATATCGCAGTCACTTTTATACCCTGAGAGGAAGGTAACACTTTTATTTTGAATTGTCTTCTGCTATCACATCATGCTGTGTACTCCTTGGTACAAAATACACGGCTTGTGTCTGTCTATGAGGAGTGGATGTTTTCTACGCCGGCCACTTGGGCTTCTACAACAGTTTGAGGATCACAGTCCTTTTTGTAGAGTGAGATGCTAAGGAGCTGAAGCGGGAAAGTGGGAGAGAAGTAGCATGGACTGATTTTACCGTGCACTGCGGTTTGGTTGCCATAAATAGTGTGCGTTGTGTGGATATGTCCTGATAAGGACACGGCTGAAAAATGCTTTGAACCAATCAGGTTTTAGGAAATGTTTTGCCCATTTTATATTGTTCAGTATAGCACCATGTTAACAGCATTCATCTGGACTGCTTCTACCATGTCCTCCCCATACCCTTGCTTATTTACTTCTGTCAGTTTACCATTTCCTGCACTGTGCTTTTCCTATCTGCTGCTGCACATTTCTGTGCTTTGTTTATAGATATGGATACTTTCACATTTTTCATGACATATGCATAATTGGTTTTAAAAAATAAGCTTTTATTATTTGCAGTCATCTGAGGTGAAGAATTCCATGGAGTTAGATGATTTAATTCAGGGTCTTGAATACATCGAAAGGAAAGGGATGCAAGGTATCACAACTGGTAACAGAACACCACGTACAAGTAAAGGCATACATGGAAAAGGCACTTCACAAACACAAATGAGGGGCTCTACTCAGTCAATGGTGACCGACCTGGTGCTAGCAGACCACAGAGTAGAACGCTTAAATATCCTAACTTGAAAAACGAGTACAACAACTGCTGCACATTTAACCTTTATGCTGGCCCACCAAAAATAAAACTCATAACACCTACCATGAGGTTGTTCCCATTTTTATTAGTGCCCAACATATATCTATCCGTAGCTGAAAGGTGCACACTACGGCGGCACTACTTCAGATATTAAAACAAAAAATTTGTCGACACCATAATGGTGCTTCTGTTTCCCTGACGTAGCATATAGCCAGCAGCCAGAAAGAACAACACACATGCGTGATGATGCACTGAAGTCACTGACGTTTCAACTATGCCCTCCTCTGATGGTGTCGACAGATTTTTAGTTTTAATAACTGAAGTAGTGCCGCCGCCGTGTGCACCTTTCAGCTATGGATAGATATATGTTGAGCACTAATAAAAATGGGAACAACCTCATGGTAGGTGTTCTGAGTTTTATTTTTGGTTGGCCAGCATAAAGGATTCATACATGGAAAAGGAGCAGCCTGATGTCAAATATTACTTTGACAAGTGGCGAATGTCAATGGGTACGTTTCTTATTTTGCATTCACTTGATGACTTAGATTCATATCATTCTATGTTCGTGTCAAATGTACAGTACCATAGCATATGATGGAATATTTTTTTGTGTCTGCTGAACGCATTTCTCTTCAATTAAAAGTGTTGCAGGGGGGCACTTGAAAAACAACCAAAAAGAAGGATTGCAGGGATATACACTTGTGGACCAAGTCTGTCGCAAACCACATGTTCTGGGTTGCATCAGGAAATAATGAGGTTAGTGAGGTTACAGTTCAGAGTGTCGTTAATCATTTATGCAATATACACACCAGGCACAGCGAGTTATTCCCTCACATGTACATGATGAAATCACACAAGACAAGACATGGTTCAAAAAAGGCACATAGGCACAACACTCATGGTCCATCACAGGGTATGTGGCACACTTATGCAAAGCTGCAAATGATGTCCACACAAACCTCCCAACACCTGAAAAATCTGAATATTTTTACCTCCCAACACTGGAAACACCTGAAATTATTTTTTAAACACACACAGTTAGTTACAGTCATACTGTGGATGGAGAACCAGTGAAAACCTATCCAACTTTCTGAGCAAGTCTCGACACAGTGGTGACACTCTGGATTTAAAACTCCTTCACCTCACATTGGACGAGGTGCTCTCCCCTCTAACTAAAATCCTTAACCTTAACAAGTCACTCTGCCTAGGACAATTCCCTATGCCCTGGAAACATGCAGTCATCACCCCCATTCTGAAAGGAGGGGACCGCACTGCACCAAACAACTACTGACCCATCTCTATCCCCCCCCAAAAGCCTTGGAAAAACTAGTTTTGGACCCACTTACAGACTATCTCACCAAACACAACCTGCTATCCCCCACACAACACGGCTTCTGCAGGGGTCACAGTACTACCACTGCTGTCCTTGAATATACGTCCTTCATACACCATGCCCTCGACAACGGCCACATGGTTGGATCGATCTATATTGATCTTACCAAGGCATTCAACACTGTCAGTCATGCCTTGCTTCTAGACACTCTTCCCTCATTGGGCCTCTCCTAAGATTCAGTCTCCTAGTTCTCAGACTATCTAGCCGGCAGAACCCAACAAGTAAAGGTTAGCTCCACTATTTCCTGCAGCCACCCTGTTCTTTCCGGTGTCCCCCAAGGCTCGATACTCAGCCCCCTCTTTTTCAACATTTTTGTAAACTCCCATCCCAACTTCTGCTCCGGTAATCTGCTTCTTTACACAGATGATGCTGTCATTTTCACGAGTCATCCACACACCCCCACTCTCCAACTCACCCTCCAAGATCTATTCAATAAAATAGAAAAGAGGTTTGTGGCCCACAGACTAATCCTCAATTACAAAAAAAAACAAATCCACGCTTTTCGCCCACCACCAGAACCTGAACTGTGACTACTGCCTGAACATCCATAACTCCATAAATGCCCCACTTGAGCAAGTCACCACCTTCAAGTACCTGGGTATTATCCTTGACACATGTCTCACTTTCCACCCTCATCTCCAGCATCTCTCCTCTGCCCTTATTCCAGGATTGGTCTCCTGTACCATCTCAAGCATTATCTCACCCCTGAAGCTCTCCGAATTGCAGTATCCTTTTCGGTCCTCTCCCTCCTGGACTATGGCATTGTGATATATGGCACTGCTGACCCGACTACCCTCCGCTGTTTCAAAACCATGTTAAATAAAGCCTGTCATCTAGTCACAGGTTGTGACATGCTCATGCACAACTGTGAGCTCTACAAATCCACTAATTGGTTAAACTTCGACTGGAGGCTAAAATATCATACTTGCCTCCTGGCAAAAAAAGGTTTTTCTCGGAAAAGCCCCACCTGAACTCTACTCACTCGTCACTCCAGCCCCTCCTTCCAGAGCATCCATAAGCAACTCCAGGTCATCACTTTTTGTGCCACACTGCTGGACCTTCCTATGCCAAAGGACATTCCTCCACTGGGACCAAAATGGCTAAATAGCCTCCATGTTGCTATCACCTTGGAATCTAAGCTTGGCCCTTTTAAATTGGCACCCAAAAGTCACCTCCTAGAGGGAACTTCATGTGACTGCCCAAAGCCCAGCCCAGACACCTCTGGATCTCCACTGGCCCTAACGCTAGTGTATCAATTGAACTTTATGTTAAAGTCGGCTTAGCGGGCATCTCAGCTATTGACTATGGGTAAATTAACTACCCTAGTTAGTGTTTTACTGAATGCACAATTCTGAACGCCAGGTCTGCCTGACCTAAGATTATTTGACTGTTGTTTCTTCTTCATATTATGTAATGCTTCTTCGCGATTGTATCTATATGTAGTTGTTGTAACCACTGTACCACTCTGTACTCTTACCTCTGTACTGTTGATGTGGAGCCTTTGCAAAGGAGTCTATGACTCAAAGGTTGTAATTCTGATTATGTATAAATAAACAAATAAGTCACAGGTGTACCGAGTATTTATTTATTGAATTTTGTTAACTGGGTTGGCATACTGGAACCAAGACTTCCTTTTTCATGGGTGACCGGAATTAATTACACATGATACATATTTTATTTATTTCAGATCTCGAATTAACCATTTGAGCTCAGAGCTCTTTACATAGGTTCCACATTAGCACATTTAGAGCAAGTAGGTGATTATACAGAGGATTGAGACAAACAAGGCAACAGAATTAGAATGAAAACATTTAGGTACATTTGGTCTTTAAACAAAGGAATGCAAAAAATACAGTGAAAACTAAAACTGGAATAAGTAAACACAGTCAGATACATACAGGAACAGACTAAGTAACAGTGCCCAACAGGGAGCCTGTTAGTTGTCAGCAACACGAGGGGGTTAGCGTATAGAAGTGCTGGAGAGGCAGGGTGGGGGGTTGAACCACAAGTGCAGGGTGTCTGAGAGAGAGAGAGAGAGAGAGAGATATCTGTTTGGCAGAAGAGCAGATGGTAGAAGATGCCTTTGCTAGGTGCTAGCAATGATAGACACATTGAGATTCCTGTATTAAATGGTTCTTCAGGTTCTTTTTGAAGGTTCACAGAGTGGGCAGGCTAATAATGTTCTCATGGAGGGAGTTGAACATATAATATAGAACTATTCAGATATATAAACATGAGCATAACATGGCAAGTACATGTAAGTTATGAATACAGTAGTCACAAGGATACAGAAGACTAGTATTCAGGCAATACAAGATAACACAGTAATGTACATTCAAGACAGGTACTGTGGCTTTATACTGTTTTTCAGGGTACATAAAGCTAAGAACAGCTGGAGGCATAATGTCACCAAATGCAGATCAGAATTCCTGAAGAGAGGCAGCGGTTACAGGTCAGCGATTACAAGAGCACAGGCTGCGCTCAAGTAAATATACCTTTAGCCCTTTTTTAAAGCCTTCAAGTGAGGAGCAGTTTTGGAGGGAATCAAGAAGTATGTTCCATAGAGATGGCGCTGAGTTGGCAAAGGATCTCACTCCCACACTAAACTTTGCTCTGGATATTTCTAATAAAAGACAAGTGGAGGACCTAAGCATGCTCCTGAATGGTTTAAGATGCAAGATGCCTTGGAGGCAAGGATGAGTAGGACCTTCTAAGATTTTGTATATGAGGCAGAGGAAAAAAGGAGAGGATATTCCAGCTTGTCCTTCAAGGATGACCAGTTCAAGCAGGAGAAGATATTGCAATAGATACTGCAACATAGACATAAGCATAAACATAAACATAGGTTTAGATAATATTCCATCTGATGTTATACTCTTGGACTTTAGTAAGGCGTTCGATAAAGTACCACATAATAGGCTGCTTTATAAATTGGATTCATTTGGGTTATCATCCTGTCTTACAAAGTGGATAAAAAACTAATTGCCAAATAGAACGCAAAGGGTAAACTTTAATAACTCTATTTCTAGCCAATGTCTAGTCACTAGTGGAGTTCCCCAAGGCTCTGTCTTGGGACCTTTATTGTTCAATCTATATATCAGTGATATGTTAATTTCATCTTGAAATTGACTTTCTAAGTTTGCAGATGATTCTAAACTGGGTGGTTATGTGGACACAGAGACTAACTTAAATGCTTAATTTCCGATTTGCTTTCTATTGAAAAATGGACAACTTTAAATTCCATGGAATTCAATATTGATAAATGTGTTGTTCTCTGTTTCGGTACGACAAAACAAAACAAAAATATATATATATATATATATATAATAATTTTCCATTAAATTCATCAATAGCAGAAAGAGATTTGGGAATTCTTGTTAACACCAAATTAACTTCACATGATCATTGCTTAAAAGTTACCAATTTAGCACACTCATTGTTGAGCCAAATCAAATGCTCATTTGTTACAAGAACCAAAGAGTGCTTGATTCCACTGTTTAGATCACATATTACGCTTCATTTGGATTATGGATCTCCCTTCTGGAATCCCTACCAATCAATCAATCAATCAATCAAGTTTTTATTTAACCAGGCGTTCATCGTTGAGCAGAAGCTCATTTGCAAGATGGACCTGGGTGGAGCATGAACAATTGTATATACAGGTCAACACAGGTATTTACAAGGCAATACAGATAATACTCTTTACAGAGAGGAAGAAAAAGAAGTTCATATGTACGTAGAATTATACAGATATTGTACAGATTACACGGTATTTACATACATAGAAGTGTCTATAGGAAGATAAAGCAGGTTATCTAAGGTTGCAGGAGGAAGTAACGGAAGAAAAAAATAAAAATTAAAATATACACCAGGTAGAGGTGAAGGTAGGGGGGAAGAGAGGGAGGGAAGTAGGGGGAGAAAGGCTAGGAGGGCATGGTGCACAGAAAGGAGTTGGTAAAGCTGGATGTAGAGAAGGTGGATGGAGAAAAGGAGTATGTGTGAGCCCCGGGATTGAATGCTATAAAGTATGGGGCATGGTAGGATGTCACAACCCAGGGTAGTGAGCTCCTATCCAAGGCTGGGAAAGGAAGAATAAGGGGATGGGCCTAGTGTTGATAAGACAGGGGGATAAGAGAGAGAACAATTAGGCTGGTGAAGAGCAAGCTGGGGGGGTCAGTACTTAAAAATGGGTCTAGGCGTGGCTATATACCAGTGCAGACACCGGTACTGGGTCTGAGTGGGTGAAGCAGTTACATACTTCTCTGACTGTACGAAATAAAGCATCTTGTGAAAGCATTTATACCGATTAGAATGCTTAATTTGAGGGTTTTTGTAGATCGCTCCATAAGGTAGGTAGCATGAAGCTTATGGCTGCCCTGCGAGCGATTTTGCTTTGGGTACTTTAAGTGTAATAGCTGAGTAACTCTATGCCTGATTCCCAATTATACTCAGGGAAGACAGCAGGAGATATAGTAAGGCAGCTTATTAGAGATGTCTCTATAGGTCCAGAGAGCTGCTGCTTCTGTGGCGCCTGAACTTTAGTGATGTCCATCCCACTGCCGCATGTAGGTGCAGTGATGTGTGTGTCAAGGGGAGTCCATATAAACCTCAGTGCTCATGGTAGAGTGAGTCCAGTTTAGCCATGTAAGAGTTGGGGCATTGGCTGTAGAGGAAGTCAGCGTAATCAACCAATGATAGGAAAATGGATTGGACCAGTTGTTTCTTGGCATCTCTGGTGAGAAATTGGCTGATTCTAAAAAACAGTCCAAGCCTTTGCCGAAGTCGTTTTAGCAAGTCCTCGATATGTTCAATGAAGGAGAGTCTTTGGTCTATCCAAACTCCCAGATACTTGAATTTTGTAGGTGATATAGTTTTATTGGAGCGGGTTCAGCACAGAGCTACAAAGATGGTCTCTGGTTTGACCAATAGGTCATATACTGAGAGGTTGGAGGTGACTGGCCTCCACACCCTCCAAACTAGACGTTGCAGGGGTGATATTCTTTTTATTCACAAAGTGCTACAATCTCCATCTCTGTAAGCTCAGTGTAATCTTTCTATCTGCTCTAACAAGAAAACATTCAGGTTGCATAGCAAACAGATTATTCTCAAGAAAGCAAATTTAAACAAAATAAATAAGTACATAACTATACGTGCATCTAGATTATGGAATTCATTACCCCAAGAACTAGTGGAGATTTCAAATGTCAATACCTTTAAGAACCATCTTGACAACTGGATTAAAGTGAATCACTCTTATCTATATTAGCCCACTGGTGTGGGGGAAAAATCAAGATGGGCCTTGGCCTCCTTTTTTTCCATATAAAAAAAAACAGTAAACCTAATAATGCATCCTTGCCCCCCCCCCGGGGAGGGCACCTGATGTAAATCAGCCAATCTTGTTATAGAGGACTTTAAGTTTCTTAGGTTCAGTGCTTCTCAGGGAGTTAAGACTTGGGGCTCCATAAGAACATAAGAACATGACGACAGATGGGGACCGTGAGATCCATCTAGTCTGCCCATTACTTGACCTACCTCCCCAAAAGTATATTCTCTTATTTCAATATTCTGCTATGTCTGTCCCAAGACATTTTGAACTCCTTAACTGTCTTGGTGTACACGGCCTCCTGTGACCCCTATGTCCCATTATAAGTTCATGATGGCTAATTGTTCGCCCCTAGATAGTAATTTTTTCCTGAGTTTCTTTTCCCTAGGTGCATTACCTTACACTTCTTGACATTGAACATCAACTGCCAAGTTCTGGACCATTCTTCCAGTTTTATTAGGTCTGATTCCATTGCTATGACCCCTTCCTGTGTGTCCACCCTGTTGCAGAGCTTGGTGTCATCAGCAAACAGGCATACTTTCCCCTCTAATCCATCTGTGATGTCGCCGATGAATATACTGAAGAGGATTGGTCCAAGCACCAAACCCTGTGGAGCCCTGCTGATCACCATCCCCACTCTTGACAGGGTGCCATTCATTACAACATTCAGGTCCTTCCCTGAAGCCAGTTTCTCACCCAGTTAACAATTTTCTCTCCTACAGCTGCACTTCCCAGTGTGTTAATAAGCCTCCTGTGGGGGACCGAATCAAAGGCCTTACTAAAGTCTAGATATACAGCATCTTCTGCCCTGCCTTGGTCTACTACTGTTGTCACCCAGTCAAAGATTTCTATCATGTTTGTCTGGCATGACCTATCAGTTGTGAAGCAATGTTGTTTAGGGTCCAGCCTCCCACTGGTTTCTGGTATGCCACTATCCTTTCCTTTAGTAATGATTCCATAATTTTCCCTACAATTGAGGACAGGTTGACAGGGTGGTAGTTCCCTGCTTCTTCCTTGCTTACGCTCTTGTGTAGGGGTACCACAGTGACCTTTTTCCAGTCCTCTGGTACCTGTCTGCTCTCAAGTGATGTATTACAGAGTTTGGCCAATGAAACTGCAAGTTTCTCCCTAAGCTCTTTCAATATCAGAAGATGAATTCCATCTGGTCCCATAGCTTTGTCTGTCTTCAATTTATTTAATTCTTCTAGGACCATCTCTTTTGTAAAGGAGCTTGTGTCTGCTTCCTGGATGTGAAGACCCGTAGCTAGTGCTGGACCATTACCATTCTGTTCTGTTGTAAAAACGGAGCAGAAGTATTCATTTAATACTTCTGCTTTATGTACATCATTCTCTATCTGTTGTCCTTCCTTGTTTCTTAGTCTGATTATTCCCCCAAGGTCTTTCTTTTTTCCCGGATACACCTATAGATGTTTTTGTTGCTCCTTTTAATTTCTGCCGTAGTTTTTCTTCAGTTTGTGCTTTGTCTACCCTGATTGACTTCCCGACCTCTTTGAGCTTGGTCCTATATTCTTCCCTATCACATTCTTTCTTTGTTTCTTTATACTATCTGAAGGCTTTTTTCCTTTCTTTTCAACACCATCTCTTTTGTAAACCAGAGAGGTTTTCTCCTTCTTTTGGATTTACTTATTATCTTTGATGTTTTTGCTGTGACAGTGTTTAATGATGTGTTCAATGCTGTCCATCTCTCCTCAATGTCTCCATCATTTATTGTATGTTTTCATGTAGGCTTGAAAAGGCAAACTTCATCTTGCTGAAGTTTGTATTTTTGAAGTTGAGGATTTTTAGTCCAGTGGCTGGTGACTTCACGTCTGTTGACTTCGAACCATATTGATCTGTGATTGCTAAAGCCCAAATTGATTCCACTTTAACATCAGATATCCTTGTACTGTTTGTTAGCACAAGGTCTAGGATTGTATCTTCCCTTGTTGGTGAATCTACTAGCTGTGTTAGATCCACCCCTTGCAGAGCAAGGAGGAATTCCTTCTTCTTTTCTTATGAGGCTGTGTAGGAGACCCAGTTCACATCAGGCAGACTGAAGTCTCCTACAAGCAGTAGTTCACCTTTGTCAGCCATCATAAGGATTGTTTCAAGAAGCTCCTTATCCCTTTCCATTTCTAGTAATGGGGGTCTGTAAACTATTCCCACCTGTAATGGGGTTTTATCTTGTGCGCCAAGGGTTACCCAAAGGGTCTCAGTATTGTTGCTAGTCCCCTGGATCTCAGTGGCATTTATTTCATCCTTGACATACAGTAGATTGCCACATCTTTGCCCTTTTTTGCCCTCTCGTTACATAGAAACACAGAAACATAGAAACATAGACTTTGACGGCAGATAAGGACCACTTGGCCCACCCAGTCTGCTCATTTCCCTTCCTATTGGATAAGCTGCAGATTCTAGTTAACCAACAGCCTACTTCCTGCAACCTCCCACTACAATTGCCTTATGTCTGTCCCATGCATGTTTGAATTCCCCCACTGTTTTAGACCCAACAACCTCCCCAGGAAGGCAGTTCCATGCATCCACCACTCTCTTTGTGAAAAAAAATTTCCTCACATTACCCCTGAGCCGTTCCCCCCTCTCCTAAACAGAGTGTAGACTAGGATTGTGACATCCCAGGTGTGGTTCTCTTTGAACCATGTCTCTGTCATTGCTACCCAGTCTAGTTGAGCCTCAGTCATTATGGCAGTGAGGTCTGGGATTTTATTGGATAGGCTATGAGCACTGACAGACATTGCATGTCATACCTGTTTTTATGTTCGCTTGCGTGCATGCACAAGGAACGCCTTGCAACAGTACGACTTTTGGAGGTGTGTGACCCTCCTTGCAAATGCAGTGCTCAGTGTAGCAGGTGCGACCCTACTGGACCAATACATGTTGAGCTGTGTATGACAGCAGTTCAGCTGTGTTGGTTTTCAATACTAAGAAAAGGTCTGCTGCAATCAGCGGTGGTAGCGTGTATGCAATTAGAATATGGATGTCAGTTGAACTGCTGTCATGCACAGCTCGGCATGAAAGCCCTCCCTCCCTCCCTCTGCTAATGTCCTCCCCCTCCATCATTAATGTTCCCCCCTGCCCCCACATTGTGTGCCAAGTGGGGTGCCCAATCTCCCTCGACCCATGCACCCCCAGCACACTGTGTGGCCGACGGGGATGCCCAATCCCCCTTGGCTGCAGCCCCCCAACATACAACCAGTTGGCACGCTGGGAGCCCAGCCCAGCATGTTCATGCTCCCCCTCAACACACACTGTATGGCTGGTGGGGGTGCCCAATCCCCGCCGGCTCCAGTCTCCCCACCCTCCCAACAAACATGTAGGTGGCATGGTGAGAGCCCACCCCAGCATACCAAAAGTGTCCTTTTTTTTTTTTTTAATTCCTGTGAAACAAGAAAACAGTACCTCGGTGATTCCCTCACCCCCACACCAACCCACGCCCACTCTCTGCGCACCCACCTTCCCACACCCCCCTCACCCCATACTCATCTCCGGAGACCAGCGCAATGATCTTTGGTGGACCAGGAACATGTCTGCATGCTTCAAAGCCAACCACGAACTGAAGAAATGCCGATAAGCTGTATAATGGCATAAACAGAGTTTTTCCAACTTAGGTGGATATCTCAGAACATTTTTTCGACTTTTGGCACCAAATTTTCAACATCGGATTCTTGACACCCCTTCTCATGAATTCAGTCACTGTCATGGCATTATTCAGTCCCGGAAGGTGATTTCGCAGTCACTGCATGGAATCACCTTTTGGGATCAATTAATGAAATGACAGTGTCAGTGTTCATGAGGAGAGCTCTCAAAAAGCCTATGTTGCAAATTTGGTGAAAAAATTCCAAAAAGTGACTGCTTTACAAGTGTGTTTTGTGCAGTTTGCACACACACTGGAAATTTGTAATATTTTCACTCCAGATTTTCAATATAGGCATATTTCCACTCCTCCTTATAAATAGTACAGCTGTCATTTTTCACATCCTGGCCGGAATGTACTTTCCTGCTTCCGGTGCAAAATAGCACGGTCGCTGTCGGAAATCGGTGTTCATTACAGAGTAAGACAATCACAGTGACACCGTTCATGAGCATAGGTCCTAAAATGCCCATGTTGAACATTTGGTAACAAAAGTCCATAAAATGGCTACAGTATGTTATGAGCGTGTGTTACCCAGCGTCTACGCACACTTGTAAGTTCGTGAATTTGTAATATTTCCACTTCAGATTTTCAACATTGGCATTTTCCCACATCTCCTTATGACCAGTACAGCTGTCATTTTTCACATCCTGGCTGAAATGTGTTTTCGCACTTCCGGTGTAGAATAGCGCGGTTGCTGTGGGAAATCAGTGTTGGGTACAGTGTAAAAAAATTACCATGACACTGATCATGAGCAGACATCCTAAAATGTCTATGTTGAAAATTCGGTGAAAACATTCCAAAAAATTATTGTTTTATGAGCGTGCATTGCGCAGTTTCCACGCACACTCTCAACTTCATGAATTTGTAATATTTTCACTCCAGATTTTCAACATTTGCATTTTCCCACATCTCCTTGTTTCACACTTCCGGTGCAGAATAGCGTGGTTGCTGTGGGAAATCAGTGTTCGGTACACAGTTAGAAAATCATAGTGACAGTGTTCATGACCAGAGGTAACAAAATGCCTATGTTGAAAATTTGGTGAAATAATTCCACTGAATGACTGTGTTACAAGTGCGCATTGCACAGTTTCCAGCTCATACCCTTGAGCATGACCAGGGCGTTAGGGTTCCTAAAACAGACACTTAAGAAGTGTGAGGGTGAAATGTTGATCAGATGCAAGTAGAGTTGTAGAGAGGTACTCTGTTGGGATATGGATGCTGAAGGGACATGGATACAACTGGGGGGGGGGCTGCATAAATGCCAAACACCAATCAAATATCTGCAAGCAAACATTCAGCATTGGTAAATGCTTGTTTTCTACTGATTGTTTGTGATACCCATATTGTAAGAGGGAGAGAAGTACGCTTCTGGCAATGATCAGTTGAGACTCCTTGACTGGGTTGTTACCTAGTCAGTATAACAGGCCAGTTTTCTGGTGCAAGGATTTGGAAATATAATCAGTATGACTCTCAAGGAGACTTCTTTGTCCAGGTATACCCCAAGGTATTGTATTGCCTCAATCACCTCAGTGTGGTTACACCTGAAGTGGACAGATCTAGCAGGTGCTGCCTGTCTGCACCCATATGTCTGTGACCAAACAAAATAGCGTTTGCCTTTCTGGCATTAAGAACCAGTTTATTGGATGGGAACCATCTTTAAAATATCTGTTTTTCCTGGGACAACTATAGATGGATGTCATAGATGTCTGTCTAGTTCACACATCGAGGCCGGCCCTGTTATCAATTCCAATCACATACATTTAAGTGTGTATTCATGGTTAGATAATTGCAACATATTGCATGTAATCAATGCACTTTTAGAAAAGTATGCAGTAAGCAGAGAATAAAGGATTGGGACGTGTGTAATATGAGAATTTAATGCACACCTGAGGTGTGGGATGCCGAACAAGAAGAAGAAGAAGAATCAGCATTTATATAGTGCTTTTCATGCACAATGTATCCCAACATACTTTAGAAGCAATGCTGGACTGGTAGTGAAGTGACTAAAGTGATAAACACGGAAGGCAAAGTCCAATGGGGTTTATCAAAGCATCCCACACCAAAGGTGTGCATTAAATTCAAGTTTGTTACACACTTTCCCATCTTTTATTTTTTTATAATTGCTGCTAAGAAATTTTTTCCAGCTACACACACACACACACACACTCACTTTCTTTGTCTTCCTCTCTCCACAGTCAGTTTCTTTGTCTCCCTCTCTGTACAGTTCAGACTTTCTTTTTGTGGGGGTTACTGATTTTTATTTTCTTAAACTTACTGTATGTAGAGGTGATTGCGTTTCAGTAGCGCTATGTGAAGTGAGCCACAGTCCGGTTCATGCTCCCCTCTATGTGACTGAGCCAATGCATAGCAGAATCAACCAGATGTAACATTTTTATTTGATTTTAAAAAGTGTTTTTAAGAACTCGGAGCCGGGACTAGTGTTTTAGTGGAGGCTCCTTGCTAAGAGAGAAACGGAGCTACGAGGAACCACCATAGCTGTAAAACCCTTCAGTCTGCCCACATTAAGAATGACAGCCAATAAGGAAGCGGGAGATTTTGAGTGTCATTGCACTTGTTCGCCGTCATAACCTGCAGGTTATTATGGTGAATATCCACTGGCTGAGCCTATTGGAAAAGTTGCTCACCAGTTATTACGCCATTATACATGCTGTTCATGTCACATAACACTGATAGTTTGTGTTAAGTGATGCAAACGTTTTTATATCATTGTTTGATCACTATATTTACAACATGTATTTTTGTTTCCACAAAGGCAGCCACACACATAAGATGATAACTGATGTAACCAGCAGTTCATATTTTTAGAGAGACCTGTAGCAAATTTCCACAACCTACCAGCCTTGGAAGTTTCTCACGGTCTGGTTTGTCACTTTGCACCAACATTCTCATATTTCTTTCCTCATCCATGTGTATAAAGTATGTATGAGTATATCAATACGTGTGGAATACTGGCTGTGCCAACATGCACATCCAGCCTGTGATGCCACAGAGGGGCTCTGATGTTATCAGACCTCCAGAGCAAAGCTCGAGAGGTCCGATGTGATCAGAAGCCTGATACAGCAACACAGAACTGTTGGGCACATGGTTTCTAAACCAGTATTTTTATAGTGGATGGTTATTTTAATTTTTTGTTTTAACTGTTTCTTTTTTAAACAAAACTTCTCTCGGTGCTTGTCTTGGAACTGTTCTACTCGCACCATGCAGCAAGGGAGTTTCATTTAAAAAAATATGTGTTTACGTAGTACTTCTTAGCACCGGCGTCCGCATATTTCCAGTCACCTGATATGCTGTTTTACCACAGAATGGTACAGCCATGTTCTGTGACTTTTGAATTGTGGTATAACAACATTTCAGCAAGAATACATGCTGAGCAAGGGCCCACCATATACTGCAACAAAAATATTGCATGAGGTATCATTACTAAAATATATTTCTGTAATGGTTGCATATTGACAATGGTCATGATACAATACATATTGTTTTTTATGTTAGTAGGCACATTTTGGCAGCCCTGCATTTTTAATGAAAATACAGATCATTGCACATGCCATATCTAAGAGAGGGGAAATGAAATTCAAGATTGCTTTTCCAAAATCAAAAAACAATGAGGAAACAGTAGTCAAGCCAGTCAAAATTGAAATTGCTTATGGAAAATGTATTATGTAGATAAATGTATATTCAGACCAACATATACAAACATACGAGGAATGCCAGCAAATACAAGCCTGATGGTCTATCTAGTCTGCTCGAGTGTGCAGCTAGCAGTCTGTTACACTACAACTGCTTCCCCCCTCTCCTACCCACATATCCAATTTCATGCCTGTACTAGCTGTTACCCCCCCCAGTGCCTCATTGGCGACCTTCCCCTGACTTTGTCCCATCCCCTCTTAAAACTGCCCACTCTCTTTAAGGATAGCAACTCCTCAGGCAGTGCGTTCCATCCTATCACCATTGTCTCCATGAAATAATGCTTTCTTATTCTCCTTCTGAATCTACCACCCTCCAACTTTAGATTGTGCCCTCTAGTGTCCCACCCTCTTCTTAATCTTAAAATTCCCTCTTTACCTTCTTTATTTATGTCTTTCATATATTTAAAGGTTTCTATCATGTCCCCTCTATCCCTCTGTTCCTCTAGGGAGTACATGTTGAGCTTCCTCAGTCTCTTCTCATAGGGTTTGTCCTCCATGCCAAGGATCATCCTCGTTGCTCTGCATTGGACCCCCTCCAGCAATTTAACATCTTTCTTTAAGTAGGGGCACCAGAACTTCATGCAGTACTCCAGGTGCCACCTCACCAGTGGCCTGTACAGTAGCAGGATGACCTCCCCTCTCCTGGACGTGATTCCTCTGGCAATACATCCCAGCATCTTATTAGCCATGTTATTATCACCCCAAGATCTTTTTCCTCCTCTGTAGGGGATGACTGCACCCACCCCCCAGTCGGTAATAATTTCTTAGATTTCTTGTTCCCAAGTGCATGACTTTGCAATTCTTCTCATTGGACCCCAGCTGCCATGTTTCTGACCAGTGCTCGAGTCTAGCCAGATCATCCTGTAGCCCCTGCCGCTCCTCTGTCATCCACCACTGCACCTAACTTTGTATCATCCGCAAAAAGGCTGATCTTATTCTTATTCACATGAGAGATGTCAGCAATAAAAATGGCAAACAACAGTGGACCCAGTACTGAGCCCTGTGGAACCTCATTGCTTATGGCTCTTGAAGCTGAGAGCTCCCCCTTATGACTACCCTCTTCTTCCTGTCATTCAGCCAGTTCCTGATCCATGCCACCATTTTCTCCCCTGCTCCCTGGTATCTCAACTTGCCAATCAGTCTCCCATGTGGCACTGAATCAAAGGCCTTGCAGAAGTCTAGATACAAGACATCCATCACTTGGCCCCTGTCAAGTGCCCTAGTCACCCAGTCATAAAAGTCCACCAGGTTGGTCTGACAAGATTTTCCTGACACACACCTATGCTGTCAGTTGTCCTGGAGACCATTCACCAGCAGAAAGGTTACTAGTCTTTCCTTAAGGATAGTCTCCATTAGCTTCCCCACAATAGATGTAAGGCTGACTGATCTATAGTTTCCTGATTCATCCTTGGGACAGCTCTTGTGGAGGGACACCATGTATGCCATCTTCCAGTCCTGGGAGACACACCCAGTTCTCAGTGGAACACTGAATAAGTCTGCTAGTGGCTCTGCCAGTACCTCTGCCAACTCCTTCAGAACGCTGGGGTGTATGCCATCTGGGCCAGGTATCTTTTCTACCCACATTGCTTTTAGGCTTTCCATCATCATGTTCACTGGGATTTCCCTATCTGTTAATCCTCCGCCCCCGCCCACCCCCCATCCCTGGAGGCATTGGCCCAATCTTCTCCCTGGTAAACACAGAACAGAAGTAGTAATTGAGTGCTTCTGCTTGGTCTGCCCCCTTTTCCACCCACCAGTCATCTTTCTTGAGTCTAACAATTTGATCTTTGCAGCTCCTCCTCTCCCTAATGTACTGGAAGAAATCCTTTCCTCCTTCTCTGATACCTTGTGCCAGCCTCAGCTCCTTTCATGTTGTGGCTGCCCTGACTGCTCTGCTCACTTCCCTTGATTTCTTCATGCACTCCTCCCTGTCCTCCCCCTGTTGGGATCTCATAAATCTTCTGAAGGCTACTCTCTTATCTTTCACCTTTTCTAACATTTCCCCACTCCATCTACTCGAAAGGCAGCTCCTGAACAAAAAGCTCCTGCTTACAAACCCAACTGCATCAGGATCGCTACAACAGATATCTACAATCCTAGGAGAAAAACTGGAATTTGTTAAAAAAATTCAAGTATCTGGAAGTCTGGCTTGACAACAGGCTTTCCTTCATACAGCATATAGATGGACTGCTAAAAAAAAAGCTATGTCAGAGGCTCTGCTTTTACTTTAGGATCAGCCACTTTCTTACAATGGATGCTGAGTTAAGATTAGTCCAAGCAACATTTCTTCTATAATTGACTACACAGATTTCCTTTACAGCCATTGCCCTATTTCCTACCTCCCAAAACTGGACACCCTCTACCACAGAGCTCTGAGATTTATTACAGGACTTCCCCTTACCATGCATCACTGTTCCCAGTATGCAGCAGTAGGATGGAATTTGCTTCAGTTTAGGAAGGATAGAAATGCTGCTCTGTGGACGTACAGAGCTGTATGCAAAAAACTACCTCAATATATCTCAGACTGCCTCCCGCTAATTACAATAAGCAAATATGCACTGAGAAGCTACTCCTATATACTGTTGAAAGTACCCAAAGTTAATTCTCACTTTGGAAGAGCAGCCATTAGCTTTGTGCTGCCCTCCTTGTGGAACAATCTACAGAAAACAATTCAATTAAGCTTAACTGTCACCGTTACCTCCTTTAAGTCTCTCTACTTACGTTTTATCAAGGAACAGTGCAGGTGCTTCCCGCACCGCTAGCTAGAATACGCATCCACTGTACTACCTCCTTGCCTGATTAGTACCTTGTGATCGTGGGTGCGCAGAGTAAAACACAGACAACAGGAATATGGTGCATTAATTCACTCAGCAGTGCAGATTTATTAAATTAGGCAGAAGTAAATAGCATAACTTGTAAAATAAACAGAAATAAATCAAAAGAATAAACACAGTCAAGACCCAGCTTTGGTCTAGCCTCTGTGCTTCCTCAACCCTCTCCAAGGCTGAACTGATCTGTTTAGGCTAAGGAGAAGCACCTTTTTATAGGAAGAAATCACATGCTATGTGAAACTCCGCCCACTTTCTAAAAAATAGTGCTAAACTAATTTTAAAACACAAATAAACATTTTCATCACATATGAAATCAACATAAACTTGCTTTAGGATCTCTAGGTACCCAAAAATATCTATAATTCCATAAATGTATCTGTTTTTGCTTTGTAACCCCGCCCACCTCCCTAGAGTGACAGCCCCCTTTGTATTTATCCAGCAGTGCAGAGGGGCGCCGGCCCTATAGAGGCAACCAGGACAACAGAGCAGGTTAGTGTTTCAGCATTTGTCTCAGTTCCTTGTGCACCAGGAATGAGACACTCACTAAAACACCAAATACAAACACAAAATACTTGAAATAGGCTGGAGAACTAGAAGAAAGTTAGTGCAAAGGAAAAATGCTAAACATGACTTTCATAGCATGTAATTTCAGCACTTTTGATTGTTTGTATGGTGTTTCTAACCTTGAACTGTAATGGCTCGCACGTTAACAGGTGTTACTAGAACGTAGGGGAGCTTTTTATAATTCAAATATCCCCTAAAAACTTTTAAATCTCCATTATTCATGCTTCTATGCTGTTTGTGAGGAGCCTCTGCAAATTCTGGGAGTGTTTCTTAGTGCCAACTAAAACACTCACAGGGCAGTCACCTCGCAAAGGACAAAGCAAGACTTTAAACAGTTTTAGAAAACAAAACACACTGTCTAGAAGCAATTACAAAAGCTTTCTCTGTTTAGCTAATTTTAAAGTGGTTTTTACTTATTGGGACAGTACTTCCCGAATCCCCACAACTACACCCAGGCAGACAAGAGCCTAGCAGTGCAACTTTACTAGGGGACAAAAAACAAACTTTCAGGACAGGTTCAGGTTTACCTGTGCTCTCGAATCTGCTGGTCCACAGAAGCTTCCACTTCACAGGTGGAGGCAAGTCTAACAATTGAAGGGGAACAGCAGTGTTGCTAGGGGCTATAATTACCAACTCCCTTAGCTTTTTTCTGCTGTTTGTAAAACTAGGTAATTTTTTTTCTTTCTGCTCTTTAAAACAAAATGAGGCAAACTAAAAGAAAAAGACAGGGTATACAAATTAGGGCAAACATGGACTGTACTGTCTAAGTGGAAACCTAACTCAAACAGAAACCTTTACACAGCAGCTGTGCGATGCTGTGATCGTGCGCTACTAAGATCGTGTGCAGGATCATGCAGGTTCGCCAACGGGAGGTGCCGTTACACAAAGGGGATTTAAACAAGTGCTAGCAAAAATTAAGATGTACTTAATAACATTATGTCCCACAAATACAGTGGAAACCTGACACTTTAGTAGTATGGCAGCAAGGATATCCACAGGGAACTCGGAGGGAGAGAGGGAGAGAGCTACAAAGAGAGGAAAAGAAATACATAGGAAAGAAGATTAAAGACTGCAGGTGGCCATCCTACAGGGGAAATTAAAGAACAGAATAGGTAAGGTGCTGTTGAGCAACAGACTAAAGTAACAGAGACACTCTGCTCAATCCCAAACGAGGGGAGACACCCAATGCTACCACATACCTTGCCAAGAACTTGGCTCTGTTGCTTTCCCAGTCTGATTGATTGTATTCTCTATGGGAACTACTCTATGTTCCCTAATTCTGCTCCTGGTTAAACAGGCTGGATACTCCTGGTCCTGTCAAATGTTAATATGATCATCTCCCCCTTTGCTCATTGCTCCTAACACTGCACTTAACTAAGTTCCCCTCTAGTCCCTTCAGCTCACTACTTCATCCCATTCCTGGTAGGTTAGTCCCTTGCTACTCACTCCTTCACCTATCCTGACAGGCTCTCACTTCTTTTCATTTCTCTCTTCTCCTTACTAAAAGACCTCCCTTCCTTCTTACTTTGATTTCACCTATATGGTATTCCCTCCCTCCCCTCCCCTACTGATGGATACCCAGGCTCATACTAGAATAGTCATCCACATCCTACCACTTCATCTATGATCATTGCTCAAACCCAGAGTGCCACAGTTTTGTATGTATTATAGCAATTAACAAATGAAATTTGCTTAATCCTGTTATATGTTATGCTGTGAAACCAAGTACGCTGATATTGTGTTCGTACTACCGTGTCTTTTTTTGTATATAAGACATATGGTTCATTGTACGTGTAACTGATCTTGTCCTACCCGGGTCCATCTTGCAAATGAGCACTGCTCAATGATGTTCACCTGGATAAATAAAGATTTTGATTGATTGATTGATTGATTCACATTCAGTCACTTCACTACCAGTCTAGCATTGCTTGTAAAGCACTTTGGATGTATGAAAAGTGCTACAAAAATGCTGATTCTTCTTCTTCTTCTTCTTCTGATAACCAGCTCAGCTTCCTGGACCTGACCTTTTTACTTTGGATCTTTGTACATGAGCTAGTGACCTCTGCAAGGCTGAGTTTGATAATTTCCCATTTCTAGCTAGCATCCATGTGTGGGCAGATGCTGGCTAGGTGCTCTGCTACTATATACCTCATCCTGCTAAAGTCTTCCTGGCTGAAGCCCAACTCCTTTGTCCTGGTACTGGCAGCCTCCTTACCCATACTGAGTGAGAACCACACAGTGTGGTGGGCACTCCCTGCCAGCTGATCCTCCACCTCCAGTTCCCTGACAAGCTCCCCATTTGTCAGCATGAGGTCCAGAATGTTACCATCCCTGGTTGGCTCCCTTACCATCTGCACCAGGAAGCTACCCTGGAACGCTTCCAGGAGGACCTGTTAACTGGCACTTGAAGTGGCTGGGGTGCTACAATCTACCTCAGGCATATTGAGATCCCCACAATCATGGTTTTTACCCTTCCACTGATCTTCCTCATCTGCTCCACTAGCTCCCTGTCAGTGTCCTCATTTTGAGATGGTGGTCTATACATGACCCCCAACCTAACCCTCCTGCCCTTCGAGTCTTGGATTTGCATCCATAATGTCTCTGCCTTGCCCTCCTCCCCTTCCTCCCTGCGGCACAGTATACCCTCCCTTACATAAATAGTTACCCCACCCCATGCCCTTTTCCCTGTCTCTCCAGTATGGCCCATACCATGGGATTACCAGGTCCCAGTCCTGGAATTAGGTGGCCCACATTTCAGTGATGGCAGCTATGTCCACCTCTCCTATTGCCATCAGAGGCTGCAACTTGACTGTTTGTTCCCCAGGCTCCTTACATTCAAGGAGACAATCCTCCAGTATGTGATACATAGATACATAGAAATTGTCGGGAAGATAAGGACCGCCAGGCCCATCTAGTCTGCCCATAAGACCTATACTTGTATGCAGTCACTGACCAAAAGTGATCAATTGTTTTTCATCACTCCCTTCCCACTCAATGTTCCCTTGTGCCTGTACCAGGCATGTTTAAACCCCTCTATCACAAATCCATTCCTGGGGTCAGGCCCTCTGCTCCCACAGTGTCCAACCTTGAAGTGTGATTCATGAACCGGAGACAAACAGGGACACCCTCCTCTTTTTTGGGGGTCTGAGCAAACTACCAGTCTCGAGTCCTGGGGTCAATTATGAACCCTTTTTAGAAAGCACAACCAGGTAACAGGTCCAAATATCACACTCTCTTTGGGGAAAACAGTGCAATATTTGACCCAGCAGGCATACAACCAAACTGGTACACACCACCTTCCAACTCAATTGAGATGATGGTATTTTTCTTACCTTGCTGGATCTTTACACAGATCCTAGTTAGCTTGGCTGCATAAGGTGACACAATAAGCATTTAACAGCTGTGTTAGAATATTAAGACTGTTCCACCATTCACACTCAAAATGAGAAAATGTCTCTGGCAGGTTTAAAGAAAACCGAATTTTACTAAAACCAAAAATAGTAAATAAATATAGTACATCAAACAGAACATATATACATAATGATTATAGTCAGAAAAGAAATGTACAATTACAAAACAAAGTGCCTTGTAACTGAATTAACTAGTTCTAACTCAATTTCAGTTGGTAAAGGTTCACACTGGAATTACTGGTCTTGGCAGAAGTGTCTCTTAGGAATCCAGAAGTAGAAGTGTGTCTTAGAAGTCCAGAAAAAAAAGTGTCAGTCCTTTCAGCAGGCTTCAAGGGTGTAGGCAGGCATACTCACTGTACACATTTGTGTACAGTTTTGTTGAGTGCCTGTCACAAACCATATGCCTTTCTGTTAACATTTTCATTCTAATCTGTAGTATTTGGGTTAGTTTAGGCCACTGAGGAGTGTCTCTGTTCAAACTTCTGTTGTTCAGGAGACAGATACATGTATAATCTCTTTAGAGATTAAAAGAATCATCTGACAACAATCTGACTTGTTTGGAAGTGGGTACCATTTGGAGAGGATGTGTACATTTTTTAATTGGGGGGTGTAACTGTTGGAGACTGTGTAAAAAACCAAAATTTCTGGCTACACCCCTGGCAGGCTTCACCAATATCAAAGATGAAGTCCCACCCTCCTTGTGATGTCACCGCTCTGGCTGTTGGCATGAGGTCACTCTTAGTCCTGTAATTAATTGATCAGTCACATGCCCCTGCACACTGCTAAACATTCCAATAAAAAAATATATACTTCCTAATTAGTGAGCCACAGAGCATGCTTTATGACAGGTTAGAATTACCCCTTTGATCTTTCAGAGAAACATCCTGGAAACACTTCTCATAGCTGGGTGAATTTTCACAGGTATCTATCAAAAAATGCTTCCCTCCTGATATGCCGTAAAAGGCAATATTTCATGACAAGCTGCCTGGGTTCAAAGCAGTGGATTGTTTTATAACTTGGTTTTATTATAGTCCCAGGAAGTCAGCATTTTTTTTTAAAATCATCTGTTCCAGCAAGCAAGGGCAGCACATATTTTTTTTTTTTAAATCCAAGGTTCCATGATGCCTTGTGCTGACTGCCATGTTTCACAAGCAGAATTCAAAAACATATATTTATATCAAAATTATATACACATAATAACAGGTTAGATGGCTATTGTGACACCCTCCACTGTGATTGACCCCACCACCTCTTGAGGCAGACTGTTCCAAACATCCACCACAATCTGTGTAGAAAAACTTCCTCACGTTACCTCTTAATCTACCCCCCCAATTTCATATCGTGTCCCCTCATTTGATATCTTTTCTACATTGGAAAAGATACCCTACTTGCACCTTGTTTATGCCCTTGAGGTACTTGAAAGTTTCTCTCATGTCCCCCCCCTTCTCTCCTCTTCTCCAGTAAGTATATATTGAGGTCTCTTAGAATCTCCTCATATGTTTTGGGATGCAAGCCATGCACCATCTTTATCACCCTTCTCTGGATAGCCTCCACCTTGTCTATGTCCTTAAGCATGTATGGTCTCCAGTGTGTGCCCCAACTACCATTCCCATTCTGATCACACTTACTGCCAGCCATATTTGTATACTCACTTGACCCTTCCTTACTGGTTTGGGGGGGTAGGCCCGTTGGGCTCCTCTGCCTGGAAACATTGTTTAATGTCCTCCCACTTGCCTCCCCCACACTTAGTTTAAACCACTCTGGTCACTATGTAGTCCCCCAGCTTCTGCTTTAAGATGCCTGAGCCCTCGCTACTCAAGTGTAACCTGTCTGGGGCATGCAGAGTTTTGTTGTCTCATGTTCCTTCCCATCCCTCCACCAGCCCATACCCTTTGATCTGACACCATGCCCCCAGTCAAGTGTTAAACTCTGTTATCCTCTGCTTCCTGGCAGCACTTGCTCTGGGTATTGGGAGAACTCCAGAGAAAGCAACTGATCTCTGTGCTTCCTCACATAGCTTCCCCAGCTCCATGCATCTCTTCTGTACCTCCTCGACTGTGTTCTCCTCCAAGTCATTTGTGCCAAGCTTCACCATGATGTGAGGTTTTTCCCTTTCATGCCTTGCACATTTAAAAATAAACTGCCCCACCCTTCCTGCTGCCATGCCTGGCATATATTGCATGCATGTGAAGCTATGCTTTATGCTCTTACCTCCCCAGCTCACCCCTTTCAGTATTGAGTCACCCAGGACTAAGACTCTACTTCTTTTCTCATGTGCCCCCCCTCAGTGTTTCCCATTTTTCTGGTCATGATCCTGAACCATGTCTTTATTTTGTGTGTCTTTGATCTCATCAGCCTCCTGCCTTGCCCCTTCACCATCCCGTCTTTCACCTCCCTACATCCTTGGATTCAGCCTCCCCACCAACTACCTTAGCCTTCACCCCCTACAGTTACTCACTAATGCCCTTACCCTGCTCACTGCCATGCAACTACCCCCTGTGTTGCTACAACTCCCCCTTTCCTCTTGTCCCCCCATGAGCTCCTCCCCTTTCTGCCCATCTAGGGTAGACAGCACTGCAAACCTGTTATTTGACTCACTCCCCATGCCTTGAGCTTCTACTGGCATTCTGTTCTGTGACTTCCAATTGCTCCCTGTCCCAGGTTTTGTTCTGCCTTTATTCATGATTGTCATCAATTCCCCTGAATCTGTACCCATAGGTTCCTGAGGAGATGGTGATGTTTGTCCCATTAATCCTCTTCCATGCTCTACCCAGAAAAAATAAATAATTAATAAATAATAATTTGTGATCATATTATATCTAACATCTATTTACTCATTTTTGTCACAGAATACTTTTCAAAGACTATCGCAGAACAAAGATAATATATTTAAAAATGAAAAATATTTATTACTTCTTATCAATTTACACAAAAAACATTTGGTTTTATATGGTGTGCATGAGTCACACTTTTCATACCACAAAATGTAGTGAGACCATACATTGACACTGTAAAACCGACAATGCCGGTGCCAGGAACTGAAGAAGCCATGGCTAGCTGAGGTGAAATGTCCTGTTCAGTCATTTGCTTATGTGTGGCTCCATATAGCCTACAAAAATGCATGTATGAAACATTTTATGTATATTATAGTCTGAAGTTTTATATATTATATATATATTCATACATTGTAAAAAATGTTGTCAATGCATCAATTAGGGCTGAAGCGACAAAAGTAGGGAAATGAGGCATTAGGGTTGACACCCTAACACCCCTCCACAGCCTACCACCCCACTCCACCCCCACCCTTTACAGACCAACAGGTGATGGAGTGTGCCTTGGGATTGTTGGGCCTAACTCTCACCCCATTCCATGTGTAACAAAGCTTACATGATACAATATAGGAGAATGGGGGTGAGAGTTGGGCCCAATGAGCCCAAGGCACACCCCATCATCTGTTGGTCTGTGGAGGGTTGGGGTGGGGTGGTAGGGTGTGGGGGAGTGTTAGAATGTCAACCCTAACTCCTCATTTTCCTACTTTTGTTGCTTCAACCCTAACTGATGCATTAACAATGTTTTTTGCAATGAATTTCCTGGCTTTCTGAGAAAGTGTAATCTTACCCTTAAATGGTTTTGGTGCACAGACATTGTAATGTACTGACATCTCGCTGTGGGCCTTTTGCTCCCAGTATTGCATAATGGATGGAACAACAGTCCCATTACTGAATAATAGTATCCATATGTGGGTGCACAGGGCCCTCTGAGCCCTGCACTCCCACCTACCTATAATTGTAGAGATGCAGTACTGCCTTAGACACATTCCAAGTAACCCTTGTGCTGCAAATTGTGCAATATCTCAGTAACTATAGCAACCTTGGAAAAAATTCCACTGCAGTTGTAATCATGGGCTGGTAACCTGCATCTCTGCTTAGTACACCTAAAGGTGTACTAAGCTACGTTTAACGAAAAATCCATTTTCCGAACCGTTTTCGAGATATAGGCACCGCGTTCACCACAGTGTTATCCTATGGGAAATTTCTCAACTTCAAAATACCATAACTATGTAACCAATGCAAATTTTTACACCAAACCAGTTTAAGTCACATCTCTGGGACACCCCCTTTGTACCCTGCAAATTTCAAGCCAAAAGTACTTACCATTTATTTGCAGTGAACTAACAAAGAAACAGCAACCTTTAAAAATCCCTTTTCATGACCTGTCATAATCCCTGTTCGTGAGCCAAATTCCTTTTTATGAGGTGTCAAAATCCCTATTTGTGAGAAATCCCTGTTCATGAGGTAGGGCCATTTGGTCATCCCCTCACGAACAGGGGTTTTGACAGCTCACAAAAAGGGATTGGTTCGTGAAAAGGGATTTTGATTGGTCATGAAAAGGGATTTTGACAGCTCGCAAAAAGGGATTTAAAAAACAAATCCTATTTCATGAGGTGTTAGAATCCATTTTTGCAAGCCAATCCCTTTTCGCAAGATAAGACCATCTGGTTGTCATCTCACGAAAAGAGATTTTGACAGCTCACAACAAAGGATAGGCTCATGAAAAGGGATTCTGACAGCTCACTAAAAGGGATAGGAAACGAGTCATGAAAAGAGATTTTTAAATTAAAAAATTAGTATTTTGTGACTAAAGTAAAGTAAATCAAAGACATATGTTTGTAGAGGACATCCACTTGAACAAAACCCATGCTTTGTTTACTTCAGAACACATTCGTAGATAAAGTTATAGCATTTTGTTTTTGAGGAAAAATGAAAACAAGATGGTGACTCACGAATAGGGATTTTTTTCTCATGAAGAGGGATTTTATAAATCCCTCTTCACAAGCTGACAAAATCCTTGTTCATGAGGCCAGTCCTTCTTTGCAAAATATACTCCTATCCCAAAGACTGAACTGAGCATGCTCAGAATACGAAATTTCAAAATTGAACAACTTTGGAGCAGACTGATATTTTTTTCACCAAACTAATGCTGGATTGTTCTTTGGGGCAACTTCTTTCTACCCTAAAAATTTCAGACCAAAATTCCAAACAGTGTGGCCACAGTGCAATGAGCAAAAATCTTCACAAATGGGTGAAAAAAAGTGAAAAACACACATTTCACTCTGCGCTGCACACAAAATACACATTCTATCAAAATGAAACTTAGCATGTCTGGAGATCTACTTCACAGGACAGCACATACCAAATTACATGCAAATCCTTTGAACGGTTGCAAAGTTATTAAAGTGCAAAATATGGGGTTTAACATTAAACTGCTTACTCAACCATAACTATAGGAGTCGCGCATATATATATTTATATACACACACAGTATATATTCTTTGAAAAGCATATGTAAATCTGATTATTCAGTATAAAAAAAAAAACACCCATAGTTAAATTTGACCAGTGTGAATGTCAGGCATTCCAAGGTCCCATCTGCCTGTTCTGGTGGTAGTTTAGGTGGATGTTAAAGATCCCTTGGCACATCTCGAAAAGAGTAGGAGAATTTCCCTAGTGCCCTGGCCAAATTTACATCCATTCACAGAAATACCACCAACAGCTTAATCTGGTTCAAGGTCAGTTGGCATTCATCTGTATCCTCCTCCCTCGGGTCATACCTGAAAATAGGCAGACTGGGCCAGATATTCAAACTGCGCTATTTTGTGGAGCAAGCCCTTGCACTGCACAAAATAGTTGTGCAGGGGTGTGGCCAGAGTGATATTCAAAGGAGTTGCACGCTTGAGCAACTCTTTTGAATATCACCCCCCAGCCACAGCCACTGTGCATGGCGCAGTGGAACTTGCACCACCGCAAGTGATCAGAGTGGTGCATTCAACTTGCGGTGGCGCAAGTACCATTGCGCCATGCTCAAATTTCCAATATTCTAAAGGTGACATGCAAATGGGGCCATAATTCATGCAAGGTGCAGGGGGGGCCATTTGCATCTGATTATGGCCCCATTTGCATGCCATTAGCATGCAGGTGCGCCGATCCCCGAGGACTTGCGCCTGGCGCCCTGCCAGGCAGCAGCTGTTGGGGACCGATGCCCCCTGCAGCCTGATCATGGGCAAAAGAGTGAAAATGCCCCCACCCTCAGTGGCCCGATCGCGGGCAACAGCAGAAATGTCCCTCCACCAGCCCAATCAGGCTGCATTAGTTTAAAACAACCCCCTCCTCGATATCCCGGTGGTCCAGTGGACAAAAGCCCAATCGGGCGGGAGTCAGAGCCGAAGCTGAACCCCTCGCAGGCAGCCTGGAGGGTCCAGTGATCAGGGCCCCGATCGCTGACGGGTACAATGAGCCGAACATAGTTTCGAAACCAGTGACAACCCTATCGCGGATGGGCATCTCGCAGGTTCTCACCACTACTCCACGCCCATTACCTGCCTTCTCGGGCAGCTGGCGGGCGGGAGCCCCACCCGCTCACGTTTCGCGCCGCCGACCGATTGAAACAGGGCTGCACGCCATTGGTGCAGAGCAAGAGCCACGCCGGGTGCAGTCATAACAGCAGGGCAGTAGTCCGTGATTTGTGAATTAATACATTCATTCACAAAACTGACTGTCTTTATAGTAGCTGCACGCCTATTGGCTCTTGCTCTGCACCAATGGGCGTGCAGCCCTACCAGGCAGTCAGTCGGCGGGCGGTGGGGTAAGCGGGTGGTATGCCGTCACCACCGCCGGAGGGGGAGCGGGTGGTGGGACTTCGTGGGTGGATGGGGTGGGGACACTAGGCACCAGGGATGTGTTGGGGGTGTTTACTGCTTGCCATCCCGCGATCGGGAGTTTCGTCCACTGACCACCAGGGCTATGTTCGGGGTGTTTAATGCTTACATCCCGCGATCGGGAGTTTCAGTCCACTGACCGCCAGGGATGTATTCGAGGGGGGTTGTTTTTATTCAATGCAGCCCGCGATCGGGCTGGTGGGGGTATTTCGCTGTTGCCCGTGATCGGGCCAGTGGGGGTGATGGGGATTTTCACTTTGCCCATGATCGGACTGCAGGGGGCACAGGGAGTGGGTTGGGGCCAGCCACAGGTGGCAGCTGCTGTGTTGTGCCCTGCAATGCAGCAGCTCACCTGTGGGTGGCCCCGACTTGAGCCTTTTTTGGCTCAAAGTTGTGCAGGCACAGGTTGGGGTTGCGCCTGCACAACTCTGCACAGCCAGGCTGAATATCGGGCTGTGCAGTTTATGCATGGTTCCTCCCCCTCCAGTTCAGCATGCATTCATTTGCATTGCGCTGTTGCTCAGCATGTTTTCTGTGGCGCAACTGCCTCCTGCTGAATATCGCAGAATGGAGCAAGTTCGGACTTGCGCAGGCGCAACCCTTTTGAATATCTGGCCCACTATGTCTAGTGCACTTACCCAGTCAACAAAAACTAAATAAATAAAAACTAAATATATTGTTTGCTTCTGTCTTTTTAGGATATGTTGGTCTGAGTCAACAGAAAGTGCATGAACTTAATGAGCAATAACAATTTTATAAACTGGCCAACCAGTTAAACAGTTCAGCAGTTATTTCACCTCCCCACATGTCTACATACAATACCCCTATCAAACAAGATGTGATTCAGAGACATTTTTCATGATTTCATATGAATCAAATGTGGGATGAATATTTTTCATGAATTTCATTAGAAATATGAACATGATTACATAGTGATACAGTCATAAACACATATGCTGTGTTGTGTGAATACAGTTTTGTTACTTTACTGAGGAAATATTCAATAGCAGATATAATATTAATTCTGCACTGAATGCTTCAAATTAGCATGTAAAAACTAAATGATCATAAGTAATTATGTATGATTACCTGATCCATCATAAAGGAAATAAATTATTAACCTTAACCTCATAAAAGTTGTGGATATTATCTGTGACTATGTTACATGAAGGAATGCTAATTAGTGTATTGCAGTGTTTCTTTTTTCTTAAAGCAGCAAGCTGCATAGTCAGTTTTCTGAGTATCAATGATTACCCAATAATGATTTCAACATTTAAGGGCTTGGTATTCAAACATTAGCACTGGCACTAACGTGGTTTGCCCCAGCACTACACAAGTTTGCAATTTGCACTCAGGAAGGGCCATATTCAGAGGCTCAGTTAGCATGCCCTCAATCCAGCTGTGCACAGGCACTAAAGTAATGCTGCACCCATGCAAACGTGGGGATCCCCTCCTGCATACGGGTACAGTGGCATGTTTAAAGGATTGTGATGGTTGTAAATGACCCCCAAAGTAGCACTATTTACTACCACCAAAAACACAACTTAATTAGGCACTAAGCTCATGCCTACACCCCACCACTGGCAAAATGGCTATACTGCAGCTGCCCGCCCCAATTACCCATCACACCTGCAAAGATGCTGTACCTGGTGTCTAGTGGCACCTCCATCCCCGATAACCCATTCCATGTACATAGTCCTTGGTTTCTAGTGGTACCCCACAACCCCAGAACACCCATCCCATGTAAGTTTCACATCCCTGGGGTCAAGTGCACCCATCGCTTCCAAACACCCTTGCAATGTAATTGTTCTGATCCCTGATGTCTAGTGGCACCCCACCACCACCCAAACACCTGTGCCATGTAATTGTTCATACCATTGATGTCTTGTGGCACAAACCCCACCCCAAAAACCTGCCCCATGTAATTGTTCATATCCCTGGTATTTAGTGGCACCCTCCCACACCCTTATCACCCACACCATGTAAATATTCCCTGGTGTCTAGTCCCACCCCTACCTCACATCACTCATACCATGTACTCATTCCGTGGTGCCTAGTGGCAAGGCACACCCCTTAAACACTCATTTCATTTAAGTTTTCAGATCCCTGGTGTCTAGTGGCCCCCTCCCCCCACTGCACACCTGTCCCATGTAATTGTTCATGTCTCTGGTGTCTAGTGCCACCCCTAACCTCCTGAACACCTGTGCCATGTAACTGTTTACATCCCAGAAGTCTAGTGGCACCCTCCACCCCCCTGAACATTCATCCTATGTAATTGTTCATATCCCTGGTTTCTAGTGGCACCCCCATGAACACCCACATACAATGATAAGGAATGCCCTGGTGTCCAGTGGTACTCCCAATGATATAGAATGCCCTGGTGTCCAGTGGTACCTCTGCCCTGCCAATGTCTATTGACATAGGTAAAAGTAAGTACTGGCAGTCCAGCGTCCCCACCCACCCTGCCCACTCACAGAACACCATCCATCACACCCCCCTTACCAGGATGTCTGTGGATTTATTTATTTATTTGCATTTGGTAACCAGGTGGGTGCACTAGGGATAAGAATGCCTACTTTCAGGCATGACCCAGGAGGATACAAGTTGAATAAATACATGAATATGCAAGTACATGCGTCTACATGTGATGTGGCACATGAGATATGTAGCACAGCAAGGAGGGGGATCAACATACAATCAATTTCAGGGTTAGGAGAAACATAGTTCAGCATGATTCAATCAATACAGTTTTGCTATGCTAGCAATCCTGATACAGTGATCGGCATAGCCCTCCTCTCACCTCCTTGGCCAGCTGCTGTATGAGTGGAGAGTGAGCTCATAACGCAGCAGGATGAGGAAGTTGGGGGTGGCTGTGTAGGATTCCCAGGACATCCACATACACCCTGGTAAGGGGGTGTGATGGATGGTGTTCTGTGAGTGGGCGGGGAATGCTGGATTGTAAATGCTTACCTTTACATATATTGAGGGGTATTGGGGTGGATGATACCAATGAACGCTAGGTCATTCTGCATCATTGTACATGGGTGTACCAAGGGTGGGGAATGCCAGTAGGCACTAGGGATATGACAATGTACAGGGCACAGTGTTTGGGGGAGTGGGAGATGCCACTAGACACCAGGGATATGACAATGTACAGGGCATGGATGTTTGTGGGTGTAGCGTGCCACTAGACATGAGGGATATGTAACATTTCATGGGATGTGCGTTCAGAAGTGGGGGTGCTACTAGACATGAGGGATATGAACAATTACATGGCATGGGTGTTCGGGGATGGGGCATGCCAATAGACACCAGGGATATGCCCAAGTACAGGGCACGGGTGTTCGGGGGTGGGGTGCCACATAATGGGCATGAAAATTGTCCTTTAGTGCCTTGCATGCCTAATGGTCTCATTTGCATGTTGTTGCGGAATATAGCCCACAGGGGTTCTGGTGTTATTTGTGCCAGGTAATGCTATTCCCTGCGGGCTTGATACAGCCCAGGTCCATGTCGAGGCACACAGGTTCACTTAGCAGTGCACCTACACAGACATTTATTCAGTTAGATAGAACTGGTCCACTACCTGACTGAATATAGCAGCTGCTGGGTTGAACACAAGTGTGGTGCAAGCCTTTGGCAAGCCAGCCAACAGTTATATGTATAATATATTTATAGTGTATGGAAGTGTGTGATTCCTAGGCTTGTTGTACCATCGTAGTAATGTCAAACTGTTGTTGTACCATGTTGAGCATGACACTATGATGGTAAAACAACATAGAATGTCCTTGCACTCCTGTAACCCGGTCTTTTTTTTAAGTTTCTTCTAACAGTTGTAAGGAGGAAAACGAGTGACTGATGATGGTTTCTGCTTTATTTTAAAAGTCTGCTTATTCAGATTGGTACCAGTTTATAAACAAGCAGCAAAACCGCCAGACAGTTAAAAAAAAAAAAAAAAAACAGAATCGGATGTAAAAATCATCTGAATCACTTGACATTAGGTAAGTGTGTGCCAGTGTGTAACCCAATTACTTATCTCACACTCAAGAAGCAAGAATGAATGCTGTCTTTTACAAATTTCTCAAGAAATACTCTGTTTTTGCACTGTTGCCCATAAAAGACAATGGATGGGCAACAGCAAACAACAACGCTGAGTTCACTTCTCGAGGTTGCCATGACAACCATATACTTCCTGAGCTTTGCTCTCTAGGTCTACTTGGTTGTCAAGATAACATTTCGAAGTGAACACTGAGTTGTTGTTCACTGTTGCCCATCCTTTATCCTCTATATAGAATTGCTAAATAGGTTAATAATATTTTATAAATTAATTGCAGGTACATTTTTTTAATATGTTGAAATCTGTATTGTGACAACACAGACAGATGTTGAACTTTGAACTCTGTTACTTGACAGAACTGTTCAGTCATGAAATGTTACAATTTCTTGTTAAGCAGTTGATATAGCACTACAGGCAGTTTTTCTTTAGAGTGTTTATGCATTAACAGTTATTTGTGGTATGTGAACTATCAGCGTGGTGCAACGAGTATTGCTTTGAATCTTTGTGCTTTTTACTAGCATGTACATTTGATGTCTTTGTCATTTATGACATTGCTATATCTGCCATAGCATTGCAGCAGATGCCACTTTGTCGGTGTTCCCGCCCCAGTAGCCTGAAGGTAGGCATGGTATGTCAGTCGTGCGACTGTGCTGCTGCTCTATTTGTGTGACTGCCTATGTAATTCAACTGTGCGTGCATGTCTTACAAACTGCACATGCCACTGAGCAAATATAACATTATAAGTGTGAAACCCAAAGATAGGACTACTGTTTATTGTACCTATAAGTTTCAATTTAATGTAATTAATTAGCAACACAGTAGTACTGCCACTGGTGGTTACAACTGGAACCAGAACCAGAACTAGAACCTGTACCAGAACCAGGAGCAGCCAGCGCTAGTGCCGGTGTTCATGTAGCACAATATGTGTACTCTGTATTTATAATTATAAAACAGACCTGGGGCATTTGGGCCTAACTCAAGCATTTTATTATTGCATCAATAAACTAGACAAAAACACATTTACAGTTTTATAATAGAAGATTCATTATACCTGTCATGACAAAATTACTCTTCTCTTTACCCAGCAAAAACAGCAAGCTACATAACTATTTCATACGCCTGGCATTGCAGATTTGTAATCTGAGGGTGCAAAATGAATTGGTCTAACTAAGTTACATATCTATTTTAGAATTCCTATTATGAAGTATTTCTTCAGGCATAATTTATATTATAAACCTTGCAAGCATGTTGCAAAGCTATTCCCAGAATAGTAACCAAGTCACCATTAGTCTAAGTTACTTATATTTTACATGAGAGACTATTAAATACTAGAAGTATAGAGCTGATTCCAATTTCTTACCCCTTCATCTGTGACCTTTGTCAGCTATCCCAGCCGATACACACTGAGAGCAGTCTCTGGACTGCCCCCTCCCCAGCTACCAAAATGTAGGGATTTTATGTTCTAGTCCAGTGGTTAGTTTGAGTAGAAAATTCAGGGCTTTCTAAATTCTTTCTTTTGTGAATGCTTTCCTGAGAAAGCAGCTATTAGACTACAAATATGTGGGGCTTCTGAAGTCCAAAAATATTTCTATTTCTCAAACAATAAAAATATTGGAACAAACATCACAGTTCATAATAGCATAAGGAACTTGCTCTGTGGTTAGCCCTCTTCCTCTTTCAGTCTGTGGCTTTAGCTAGCAGTCTTTAGACAAGCTTATTATTTTGCATTTTATTTTCATTGTAATATTGTTAACCCTTTATAGGTTATACAGCTGAGTCTTGGTGATCCCTCTCTAACACAAGCCAAGTGTCAGCTTTATATCATAACTTGTATGCTGGTTTTGGTTGGAATACTGGCATTGCAGATTTGCAGTAAGGGAAAAGAGGTTGGTTTATAGAAAATTCAGGAAGATCAAGAGAGAGGTGGGTAGGGAAAATTACCTACGATTAGCTAGTGAGGTAAGTAAGAAAGACCGGCAAGCAAAGGCACAGAAGGAGCTGCAGATAGCTGAAGGAATTAAGAAGAGGGAGAAGACTTTCTTTCACTATATAAATGAGAAAAGGGACAAGAAGGAAGGGATTGTTAGGCTCAGGAAACGGGTGGAGTGGGTGGAGGATAATGGGAAAAAAGCAGAGATACTAAATGAATACTTCTGTTCTGTCTTCACCAGGGAGAAGGATGGACCAGTGCCTTCAGGAGGGATAAGAGGAACGGGGGGGAGGGGAACACAGATGTAGTGATGGAGGAGGACAGAGTGAGGGAGGGGCTGCTGGCATTGAAGGTGAACAAATCACTAGGCCCAGACAGAGTACATCCAAAGGTACTAAGGGAACTGGCTGAGGAGCTAGCAGGGCCACTGGCAGACCTATTTAATAGTTCACTAGAGTCAGGCATGGTATTACAGGACTGAAGAACAGCACATGTAGTACTCCTCCACAAAAGTGGTCCCAAGGATGACCCAGGGAATTACAGACCAGTCAATTTGACCTCCATTGTGGGCAAGCTCATGGAGACCATACTAAAGGAAAGGTTGGTGGAATATCTAGAGCAACATGGTCTCCAGGATGTGAGGCAGCATGGGTTCAAGGGTTCATGGGGGGGATTGTGTCAAACAAATCTGATTGACTTCTTTGACTGTGTCACTAAGTCAGTAGACAGGGGCCAAGTGGTAGACATCCTCTATCTTGATTTCAGCAAGGCCTTTGACTCTGTGACCCACAAAAGCTTGATCAGGAAGTTGGTGGGCCTTGAGGTTGGGGAAAAGATGGCCAGATGGGTGGAAATTTGGCTGAAGGGCAGAACCCAGATGGTGGTTGTTTGGGGAGAGTTATCTGGCACAAGACAGGTAACTAGTGGGGTCCTGCAGGGCTCCATGCTGGTCCCAGTGTTGTTTAATGTCTTCATCAATGACATTGGAGATGGCATTAAGGGCAAAATGTGCCTATTTGTGGATGACACCAAGCTCTGTGGGAGAGTGGACACAGCTGAAGGGATACAGGACCTACAGGAAGATATGGCAAAGCTAGGGAGGTAGTTCAGGATCTGGTAGCTTGGCTTCAATGCCAAGAAATGCAAAGTTATGCATATTGGAGTCAAGAATCCTAGGACAGAGTACTACCTGGGTGGAGTCCAAGTATCTGTATCAGAGGAGGAGAAGGACCTAGGAGTGATGATTACTAGAGACCTAAAGCACTCCATGCAGTGCAAGAAAGCAGCAGCAAAGGCAAACAAGATGATGGGATGCATATCTAGGGGGATCAGTAGTAGCAGAGAGGATGTTATACTGTCCTTGTACAGATCACTGGTAAGGCCGCATCTAGAGTATGGTGTTCAGTACTGGTGCCCACACATCAAAAAGGTCATTAATCTGCTGGAGAAGGTCCAGAGGAGGGCTACAAAAATGATAGCTGGTCAGTAGGGTAAGGCATACAAGGAGAGGTTGAGGGCACTGAACATGTACTCCTGAGAAGAAGAGAGAGAGAGAGAGAGAGAGAGAGAGGACATGATTGGGACCTTCAAGTACTTGAAAGGGATAAATAAGGTTAATAAGGAGAATCTCTTTAAGCTGAGTGGCAACCATAACACGAGGGTGCACAGTCTTAAGCTAGAGGGTGGGAGGTTTAGGAGGGAGGTCAGGAAGCACTTCTTCACAGAGAGGGTGGTGGACATTTTGAATGCACTGCCAGAAGAGGTAATCTCATTGAAGATAGTGGGCAGCTTTAAGAGAGGCTGGGACAGGTATGGGGGGGAGGGAGCAGGAACAATAGCTCAAGCTGTGAACCCCACAACACGAGCAGACCTGATAGACCAAATGGCCTTCTTCTGCTGGCTTCTTCATATGTTCATATGTTCATATGTTCATATGTACTTCAGCTTGGCTGAGTATCTCCCAGTATCAAGTCTGTGGAGAAGTTAAGCTGGTATTAGTATTTTCATTGTACTTTCTTTTCTTGAGCCAGTAATGAATACTTTTTGCAGTCTAAAAAGTACTAATAATTAAGTTTTTCATATGAATATGGATTTTGTCCAACTACATATCAATTGTTTATAATAAATTGTAATTGCTTAAAAAAGGTTCCATTACTAGTAGTGTTCAGAATCTGAATGTGTAATTTCACACACAATTAAATGTAAAATTATGTACTTTTAGAGTCTGAATTGTGAAATGAAAACAGAATTACTGTTGAACAATCACATAGTATACTGTACTGTATGCTTACATTGAAATCCATGGTGTTCAGCTTTTTACCAATATCAGCACCCTTGGCCGGTGTCACAACCACCACAAAACTCTCTAGCTTACTTATCACTGTCTTATAGCAACCACCAGCTTACTTGCCACTGTCTTACAACAATCACACCACTCCCAAGCCTTCATCTCTGTGTCAACTGATCCAAACTACAACAACTGACATGGCCATCCTCTCAAATCCATGTACAACAGCTGTATAAGCTATCAGTGATTGTACATCTGAAATGACTGTTCCTACACTACACACACTCAGTGAAAACTCATAATGTGGCAGGATGGCTTTGTGACAGGACAGCTGTGACAACTGATGTATCACAATGTGAGAACTTCACAGCAGTATGGTTGTGAGAGTGAGGTGCTTGTTGCAGAATGTTGTCATGTGACATTATGGGATTAGTGATGGGCATTAATCTGTTAAAGTGGGGTTGATGCTGGACTCGGTGAGCAAACAAAGATTGCAACTGAATCATGTAATGAGAAATGTGGGATAGAGAAAACCATTATACACATGAATATACTGTAGAATTTGGTAGTATTGATAGAGCTGGTCAACTAGGATTTCAATTAATGTAATATAGTGCGCAGATTGTGGTTTGATGAACCCACTGAACAACAGGAATTCATTCAAAATGCATACACTTGTGAATTGGAGTTTTGATAAGATCACCAATAATTGTAATGGTACTAGTACATGTGCCTATGAACACTTCAGACTTAATAAGTGAATAATTCAATTATACTTAATAAAGACAGATGAAGGTTTCATATTATTTGATCAACATATATAAAAACATTAACATTTGTGTAATCAAATGAAGTAATATCAACAGTCTTCGGAAACGTAAAATATTTGGTTATTTTCACTGGAAGTGCAATTTCAGCATATAGTCAGAGAAACAAACAAGTTTCAACTGATTAATAGCTTGCAATACTTCTTCAGGTGGTGGCTAAGAATTGATATTCGGCATAAAATACAAATACATTTCATTGGATGAGATATGAACTTATGCATGTTGTCACTGTGACAAACTTTTCATTGGCCATTTTATCTGTCACCTATATAAACAATGTTGTTGAATATGTCAACATATTATTCTAATGTTAACTTGGACAGCCATATTTTTTTAGTGGAGATAATGTCATTTATTGATTTGAACATTGGAAACTGATAAAGACACACTAATCAAAAGATCATTTCAAGTTGCAACACGGGAAATGGAACAGTACAATACGAAAACATGAATATATATGGACACCTATTTGTACAAACTGATGCAATTACGAGTAAATAAGTAAAGTATTGTCACAATTTAAAAGGCACATATTTACAGGTACCCTGAAATACAGTGACAAAGTACAGGGTATAATAACAGCATGGTAACAGGTGCAAAGAGTTAAAAACATCAATGTACAGTGTGAAAATGGCAAAATTTGTGACACAGAAAAAGAGACCAAATTAAGTGGTGCAACATACACAAGCAGTTAAAATAAGTGATGCATTACTAAACAGGTGAAATAATGATGCATGGATGGGAGAAGCAGATGGATACAGTAATACAATGACAGTAAAATCTTCAAGCCAGGAGGGGATCAAACAGAAGGAAAGGAGGAGCATGTGGAGGGTACAGTACTTTCAAATGTTGCCTGATATATCCAAAATGAGGCAGAAAGGTGAAGTGAAGAGGGTAGCAGGTTGCAGAATGCCTGAAGTAAGTGAAAGAACACACACAAACAATCTGAAGAGCATGTGTGAGGAATGAAGAAAGTGACATGGTCCAATGACCAGACTGAACATGAAGCAAGATTGATTAGATGTAGTAGTTGATGGCCGACCTGCCAGAGCAGCAATAGCACTACCACTCATGACACCAATGGCCTGGGTTTGGGAATGAGCTCGGGTAGCCTATTTCCTTGTCTTTTTCCTGTCATGCCATAGCCTGCTCAGGACACCTTGTGTCAGGGGGAGGGGTGAAATAGGAAATGCCCCGCTGTGCCTAAAGTTCTAACCAATTATTTTTGTTACCATTGTATTTGAATTTTTAGAATAACTACACTGTATTTCTTTTACTGGTCTGTATCCAATTAGCATGTAGTTTCAGGTTCAATGTCTTTATTGTTCAGCAGTCAAGCCTTTACAACATACTAAGCACATAAAATTATATACAAAAAAAAAGAGAAAAAAAAATTAAATCTAATATTACATTTAAAATTTTAACACATAAAAATCCATGAACAAATTAATTGTCATAGGCAGAGAGACATTTTTCTTTGTGTTTCAACACCTGATAAAAAAAACTTGAAACCATCTTAGCCTCCTCCAATGTCTGAGGGTGAAGAAGTATGAATAAAATATCATATTTTGCATTTACATATTTAATAAGAAAATCATTTAACAGATTAAACCGCAGGATTTTATATAAAGGGCACTGTACCGTAATATGATAAAGATCTTCTTGAAAACCCTTGTTACATCTGCAAAACTCCAAACCTAAATTGGGTGGAGTCATCTTATTAAAAAAAGCATATTTAGAACAGATGATTCCCAGTCTTGCCCAAGTAATCATTTTTCTTTCTAACAGAGTCAGCCCAAGAGTAAGATATTTCTCTATAAATACATCAATTTTATTTTGAGCTAACCATCTGGCCTTGACGTTGAGCTCTGAGGAGCTCCATTTGCTTATCATAGGCAAGCCTAAGTATTTTCTTTTGACATACCTCAAACACATAAGATATTGATATTGATTTCTCCCAATCTGTCCAAAGATGAAGCATATTAACACTGCCCAAAATACGGCGAATATTTTTGACCCAAGGAAACCTAAAATTCTGTTTGTGCCAAGATATTTTTTCTCTAAGACATAGTAGAGGCATAATATTAGTCTGTTGATTAATAATTTTGATCCAGTAACTCATGAGACGTATATCAATTATTGTAACAATAGGTACTCTACCCAATTCAGCCCTAGCTATAACATTAGAAGTGGCAAGTGGAACTTGCAATAAAGATTTATAGTAGAGAGAAAGTGGGATCTCCAACCATGAAGGGACATTGTTGTTCCAGACCTCTGCGCCTTACAAAAGAATAGGATTAATTTTGGCCTCGCCGGCTATCAATGCCGGCGAGACCAAATATCCTGCATATTTCCTAGCAAAACGTAAGAGAGCCCTAACAATCAGTTTTGCCCTTATCACTTGTCCTCTCCAATGCTCTATCCAATTTCCATTCGAAGCAAACTTCACCCCCAAATATATATAAGAGGATACCACTTCAATAAGTTCATTATTTAAATAAATCCTTGGCTTAATTTGATGTCCCTGTAAGGGTGCAAAAATCAGCAGCTTAGTTTTTTTCATATTTATTAATAAGTCCAAATGTTTACATTTAGAGCAAAATTGATTTATTTTGTTTTGTAAACCTTGAGCAGATAAAGCAAAAATAATCAAGTCGTCTGCATAGGCCAGACAATGTACTGGGATATTCTTAATTTTTGGGGAATCAAGAATATCTATATCTTTATAAGTCAGAAGGGCATCAATATACAAATTAAAAAGAAGGGGGGCCAAAGGACATCCTTGTTTAACTCCCGAAGTTGTACTGAAATAGTCAGAAATGTTGCCCTTATTGTCATATCTAATAGCCGATGTTGTGTGAGAATATAACCTAATAATGGGAGCTAATAAATTTAATGGTACGCGTCTATTTAATAATATCTCCCATAACTTGGCTCTATTAACCGAGTCAAATGCTGCAGAAAAGTCTACAAAACAGCATACAGCTTCATTTCAGAAATGATCTGTATTTTTCTATCAGATGGGCTAAGATGTAAATATTATCTATCGTGAGAACAATCCTTACAAAACCTGCTTGAAACATCGATAAAGGGAGTTTGCAGTTATCCAATCTTGTAATTTATGTAATATTATTTTAGCAAAGATTTTCCACTAATGTCAATAAGACTGATTGGGCGATAATTAGATGGCAAATGAAGTTGGCCTTTTATGGATTGGAACTATTATATTTCTTGTCCAAGATAATGGGATAAATCTCTCTTTTAAACAGATATTGAAAAAATTAGTAAAAAAAACTACCCAATAATTCAAGTACCCCTTGTAAACTTCTCCCGGTATCAAATCGGGTCCAGGTGCTTTATTATTTGATAAATTCACAATGGCTTCTTCCACCTCTCCAAATGAAAACACTAGCGATGTGTATTCCCCCTCAATGTTAAATTTTCTATCACATCATCATCGATGGTAGAATGTCTATTAAATAGTAGACTATAATAAGATATCCAAGTTTCCTTGGGGCTATATATGGGAGGTCTAGAATTCTGATCAGCTGTCCCCTTGGACACCAAAGCCAAAAAAAAGCTTAATATCACCCTCCTTAATAACTCGGTACATAACACCCCATTGTTTTTCAGTAAATTCTCTTTTTTTCTGACGGAGAAATTCCTTGTACTCCCTTCGCATTTTATTTAAATTTATAATCGCCTCTTACTCAGATTTTTTTTGTCTGCCTGATGGCCCTCATCAAATTTCTTTCTCTCTCTTTACAATACCCATCAAACCAGGATACTAACTGGGGCTTAACACTATGCTGAGTAAATCAGTGTCTTAATCTGTTGATACCCTATGTTTAATAATTCACTGATCCTTTCACCTTTGGAGCCATGTACCTGCTGAAATAACTCGACAAAAATAGAAGAGTATAAAAGGTTCCAAACTCCTTGCATCGACTCTTTATTCAATCTTAACCTTTTTTTCCCACTAATCTCAATATCCGCCAAGGGCTTATTGGGGGGAGAAATGACACTATTAGAAATCCTAAAATCCAGCAAAATTGCTGCATGATCGCTTTCTGTTCTCATAGCCACATATAATCTCCTGCAGAAATGATAACTAAAAGGAGTGCATAATATAAAATCAATTATGCTCTTACCAACTGGGGAGAAAAAAGTGCTATCACCCCGACGATCCCCTTCTAATCTCCCATTAAGAATCAAGAAATTATTCTCTGTGATAAAAGTACTAAAACGTCTCCCTGCCTCATTTACAATCATGTCAGTTGTATTTCTTTTTTCCAAATCTGCCATATATAATAGTTCCTGTAACAAAGATAAATTATCGAACTCGGCTATCCTAGCGTTAAAATCCCCAGCTAAAAGGACAGTATCTATCCAATTTGACTGTATCATTAAATCAATTTCCATCGATAGCTTGGACCAAAAATCATATGTAGAGTAAGTGTGAAAACATGGTGGAATATAAATGTTAACAATCAGAACCATACAAAGGTCCCAGTTAACCACTACCATAAGGATCTCGGGAGTTGGAGAGTAACTTTTGATTACCCTTAATCCTTCCCTAATTTTCAGCATTGTAACCAGACCTCCTTTGTTCCTCCCATGTTTTTTACCTTTAATTGCTGGCGCAAAACTAGTTTCATATCCATTTAGGAAAGGAGATGTTAAAACCCATGTCTCCTGGAAAATAATCACTTCATGTCGCGAAATAAAAGCAACCCACTGCGGATCCACAAACTTATTATGGAGTCCTGCTATATTCCAATTAAGGACATTATAACCAGGGTTACTTTCTGATCCCCCCTTCCTGCTCTAATGAGGACTCACTACTTTGTATTTCCAAAAAACTTAGTCAAGGTTGCATGGCTCTAGATTGACCTGATGTCTCCACTCATTCAATTCCACCATGTAAATACCCACCTCATCCAACACATGTCTATTTTCAAAAGTAATACTAACAATTGTGCAGAACCAATATACAGTTAATCTGAGTACCTCTTTATCATTCCAAACTCTGTTCACCTCCACAAATTCTTCTGAAGTATATGGGTTTTGATAATAGTTGATAAAATCATCCACAATAATGATGGTAAATTAGTAGCAGTTTCTCCCTCCAATATATCCAGCCAAAATACAGATCATTGAGGTTTTACGGAAACTCCAAACTCCCAATTCAGTGTTACAAGAGTAGTTTTGAATATATCATATGTTAACATTTTTCCTATTTTTGCCCTATTATAAACATTTTTCCAAATTGTTGACTAGGTCACTGGTGTTGATAACAGTAATCCCAAAGAGTCTACCAGGCCTTGCTTAGCCCAGACCAATTTTGCCATATCCATGTTAGGGAGCATAAAGTAAACTGAATTAGTAGGGTTGGAAGTATCCCTAGTCACCATAATAAGAGACTATGACTGTTGCTAACCCTAATTCTGCTCTCAACATATGGGCTATCAGGCTGGTTAGGGTTGCAGTAGATTCATAATGTTTAAAATACAGCTTATCTAATTTAAAAACTACTTCTTTCCCTGTACAAGTTAAATTATATGCTTCCAGGTCATACCCCTTGGGGTTACTATCCTCCTTGGCCAACATGAGAGTTTGGGCAAAGATCTTTATTAGACTGATCTACCTTAATTAAATTCTCCTTAGAGTTTGTTTTTTGTTTCGCAGTGTAATCACCCTCCCCCTTTTCTTGATCTTTTATAAGTGTCCCATCCACAAGTATAGATTTGTTTTTTTGGTCAGAATTCTTCCTTGTATCTCTCTGTACCTCTCCTATCCTAATGGTACCTTTAAGCCCAATTTTATTAGTCTTTTCATCCTTAATGTTTAATTCATCTTTCTGTTTTCCTAAGTTAGGAGTCTGAGTAAGTCCCACAGGCCTAAGCTTTTTCTTCTCCCCTTTTTTCTTACTTACTCCACCCCTCTTTTTGCCCTTTTTGCCTTTTGAGGGCTCTTGAACATTTAGGGGAGAAAATAACAAATTATGCCTAGATTTGTGAACTTTATTTTCCCCCAATAATTGTGAAATTTGTTGTTCTAAAGCAGCAAACTTCACAGCACAAAAACTAGAAAGAGTTTCCAAGGCTGTCTTAATACCATTATATGCCTCCAATAAAACAACATTAGACATTACTGGATGTGCAAGAGCCTTAATGGTATATTTAGATATAGTATCCGGACACTGAACCAAAAAATCTTTATCTAAATGGATGTCCTGGACCTCTTTGTCCATTTTTTGAAAAAACTCTTTAGGCGCATCATTAAGGGATGAATACACCATTTCTTTAGAGTCGATATTGCAGACCCCTACCTCACTGGAGATCGCTAATGGACTAAATAACTTTATTCCTGAGGGAAAGCATGAAATACCATCATCTTTATCTATATAATCTCCTTGCCCAGACATGCATTGCTGACTTACTTCTACCTCTCCCATCCATTCATCTTGTCTAAAAACCTGGGAATGATCCGCTATATTTGTTTTCCCCAAAAGTGGTACACTCGTAACCTCTATATTGGAAACCATATGTGTGCTGTTCATTTTGGAGCGTCCTGAAAATATTATTAGGGGCTTTAGGAAGCGTTTTTTTTTTTAAGAAATCAGTGATTTTCCCTTGGGACGGAATTTTAACACCAGTCTCTAAGTTACTAATTACTTCCAAGTCCGGAGTTATATTCTTATTGTCAAAAGAGGATAATTGTTTAAATTCCTCAAATTCCCTGTTAGTCCCATCTCTACCACTAAATTGGTTCTTCAATGAATTAATCAAAGTCTCTTGATTTGTATTATTCGGACTGTTCTTGTCCCAGCTCTTAGCCATCGGAATTTGATTTCTTCCATTAAATTCTGAATTATCTCCAGCTAAATCTGATCTGCATTCCTCATTCATAAACTCCTTAAAGGAGTGGGAGGTAAGTAGATACTATCAGACTTTCTACCAAAACTTAGGGGTCGGGGTCACACGACCAATTCCCTACGTAAAACACAGCAATTGCCTTTTTTATTCTTTTTTGGATTTATCCTTTGCTTCCCTTTAGTTGCCTCTTTAACAGTTTTGTTTACCATCTTACCACTTCGAGTATACATATAAGGAAAGAAGAGGAAAAAAAAATCAAATCCTAACTCAAAAAAAAAGGGACTGAAAAGGAGTCAGGTGACAGCGTATCTAAACAGCTAAATCTTCCACGAGCATCACTCCTTAAATTTGTAGAAAGCCTTCCCACCCGAAAACAACCAGACCCACCAGTTAAAACCAAAAAATACAAAACCAGGTAAACAATAAAACCTATTTAAACTGAGGTCCCTCTCTTTTATGGGTATGTATTCCTATGCAAAATCTACTCCGAGTGGCGCTCACGCCACTCACGCGCGCGCTATGCGTGAGCATGATGTTTAAATGCTGCAGCAAACCCTCCCATAGAGGCAAACCTGCTCTATTATTGGCTCACCCCTGAGCTGAAATTACATGCAGGTAAATGGCCTCTTGCACACACCTGGGTAATCCCCTCAGTTCAGCAGAGCAGCAAGATGAAACAAATCAGAGCAGTTTCAGTTACAAAGTCACACATATGCTGCACTCTACAGTCATTTTCAAGCTGCCAAACTGTTCCAAAACACAGATCTCTTGGATAGCTGCTGCTCAAAGTATATTGCACAAGTGTCCCAGTGAAAATAAAAGGCTGGTGATCTTGCAGGGAAGGATGTTTAAATGCTGCAGCAACCCTCCCACAGAGGCAAACCTGCTCTATTGTTGGCTCACCCCTGAGCTGAAATTACATGCAGGTAAATGGCCTCTTGCACACACCTGGGTAATCCCCTCAATTCAGCAGAGCAGCAAGATGAAACAAATCAGAGCAGTTTCAGTTACAAAGTCACACATATGCTGCACTCACAGTCATTTTCAAGCTGCCAAACTGTTCCAAAAACACAGATCTCTTGGATAGCTGCTGCTCAAAGTATATTGCACAAGTGTCCCAGTGGTTTACCACTGTCTGCCTGAATATGCCTTTACTATGCATACTATGTACATTGTGTTCTCACCTAGTGTTGTTGTTATAATTTTGTTACTGATTACCTGTCATTTTGTACTGTGCCTACCTGGTCTGGGTTGTGCCTGTAAATGGTCCCCTTGACCAGCGCACCCTACCCAGTCAACAAAGTCATAAATAAATAAATAAACAAATAAATAAATAAATAGTAGGAAGGCCAGCCTGGGGTGGGGGGAGGATTGAGCATCCTATGGACTGCTCTCCTATGGGGGGAGGAGGGGTAGTCACCAGTTCCTGGGTGACCATGTGCGACAGCTAGGGGGTCTGGCACCCAGGACAGTATCTCTGGCGGGTGTGTCAGATGTTCTGCATGGCACCCAAACATCATTGCATAACATGCCTCTCAGGGACAAACTGCAGAAAAATCTGAGGCTCCACCTCTGCAGATGACGTCCACCCCCATGTAGCAGACCCCGCACAGTAGCCCATGCTCACCCTTCCATGATACTGAACAGTCTGCATATGGGTGAAGGCCCCCCGGTGTCCAGTGGTGTTTGGGAGTGGGGTCAGTCACAGGGTGGGGCTGTGGAGTGAAGCATGCCTGGACCGATGGACCAGCAGACGTGGAGTCCAAACAAAAAAAAATAAAAATAAATAGGTATAATAGTGTAGACAGGTAAGACAGAATAGAGACAAACAAGTATTTGGAGCTGAAGGAGGTGCAAGGCTCCTGGTGACATATTAGTAGCATGTAATAATACATTTTATTCATGTAATTATGAACAGGAAAGATGATACAGCTCAGTTGAGCAAGATGCTAATTTCCAAGGAAATTCTTTATATTTAAAATGTAGTTGCCTATACAAAAGATTATGAATATTTTAACCATTTACACAGTACATCACTAGATAACAAATAACTAGGCTTGGCAGTATTAGATTTAAATTGGTAAATCGGTAAATGCCGATAAATGTAGATTTCACTGCACACACACAAACCAATGAAAAACATTTCCATCAATAATCTAAATTTACAGTTTAGCAAAGTATGTTCTGTTGCTATTTTAACATATGAACATAATTTGTGTTTTTATCAGTTTGTAAATCCTCCGCGTTTACTTTCATTAACTACAACTGTGAAAATTAAATCAATGCAAATCAAAATAAATGCTTAAAAACTGATAATTTCATGCAACTGTGAAAATTTAAATCGATAAATCTTGGGTGCAGGGAGGTTTAAAAATCAAATCGAAATTATAAAAAATAAAAATCGAAAACTGCCAACCCTACAAATAACATAGTACAAGTTGCCAGACACATGGAATAAAGTGCTTAGAAGACATGTCATTTTCTTAGATTCCACATTTCGGTTATACCCTCAAGACAACATTGCAATGGTGCCATAGCCATATCATAAAACCATTGTTTTATTGGACCTAGGCCAATGAATGAACTCACACCTCTTAATCTAATAGGCATGGAACTCCACAATACAGGCCCTCTATACTATGCAGATGACCTCCCAATTCCTAAGTTGAATTTTGGAACCATATATTCCAGACCTTGTGCAGATCTCAGGGACTCCCTGATGCCTTTGACTTTAAAAAAAATCAAAGATGTACAAGAGCAGATTTAATTTTTGTAATTTAAACATGTATGCCAGAAGATGCCAGTCACTTCTTTCTTCATGCTTCAACCAGTTTAGGAGTTTATATAAGTCACAGTGATGCATCCTCCTAGAAGGATCAAGGACAAAGCAAGCCATCCTATTATACATCACATCCGACTTGGCTAGCTTTTTCCTTGATGCCCCAACATAGACAACATCCCCATAATCCAATACAGGAAGTACCATGGTGTTAATTTTTAGGTGTTCTTCAGGAGTCATATAACTTTTTAGTCTATACAGTGTTCTCAGCTTTCTACCCATGTTTTTCAGTAGGGCCTCAAGGTATGCTTCCCAATTTAATTTAGCATCTAGCAGAATGCCCACGTACTTATACTCTGTCACTTGTTGTACATGTACTCCATCTAGAGTCTGTATCACTAGGGGATCATCACTTTTATCAACACTTGTGAACAATACTGACTGTTTTTTTCATATTTAAGCATAATGTCTGCTTGCTTAGAAAATTTTGGAAGTGGGAAAAAGTCTCCTGCAATTTATGTTGTTTGTCACCTATCTCATTTCCCGCTATGCATATCATTGTATCATCTGCGTAAATATGATAATTAATCAAAGAATCATGAAATTGCAAGTTATTTATATAGATATTGAACAGAAGCAGGCCCCATATGGTGAACCCTTGAGGGACACCAGTGTTAATGACAGCTGTTGTGGATCTATAAGGGCCTATCTCCACCATTTGATCTCATCCCATTAAGTAAGTTTTAAACCAGTCAAGTTCCCCATTCTGTATCCCCATTTCCTGGAATCTGGACAGGAGGATATCATGGTGCAAGGTATCAAAGGCTTTAGACAGGTCCACAAATAAGGCACCCACAGACATGCTCCTGTCCAGACTCTGCCATATATCTCCCAAAGCTTTCATCAGGGCTGTGTGGGTACTATGTTTGGACCTAAAGCCCAACTGGTATTCATTTATCATTTTATTTGATTCCAAGAAGTTCTTCAATTGCCTAGATATCAATTTCTCAAAAAAGTTGGATACTGTAGGCAGGAGGGAATTTGGACGAAAGTTATTTAATTCATGTATTAGTCCTCCCTTAAAAATCGGTATTATTTTTGTCGAATTCCATCCCTTTGGAAACTCACTAGTAAGAAGGGAAAAATTAAAAATGTAGGTTAAAGGGTAGGCAATGTATGGCGATGCATATTTCAATAATTTAGAAAGAATATTGTCCAATCCATCAGCTTGGGCAGACAGAAGACGGATAGAGTAGTAAAGGGAGCAGTGTGTGGTGCAAGGTTGGGAGTTAGTTACAAAGTGGCAAAAGCATTTCATACAGTGTCCAGTCTGGCAAAGAAGTGGTTGAAGCAGTGACATACAGCGCATCCTCATGGACAAATACAATAAGTGCAGTTTTGGGGAAAATGCTCTTTACAGACAAGTGAAGATCAGCTGCCTTTTTTTCAGGTACAATTCACTGAGATTGATTCAGAGTTTTGAATGGATAGCATCAATGTGGGATGCCAAGTCAAGTTTATTATCCATCTACACACAGCAATACTTGAAAGATTGGACCATTTTGTGGGGAGTGGGGTTTAGCCATGCAAGGTGGAGAAAACAGAGAGGGTCCATAGTTTCATCATTTTCTTTCAGGTGACAAAGGTCATGGACACAATGTTTTTTTAACAATGACAAACAGTTAATTTGATTTGAAATCTCAAAGAACACGGTATAGGTCATGGTGAAACAAGTTTTATACATGACAGTGGTGGAGGAACCAGATGTGAAGATAACTGTGTCATGAGAATAAATGTATGCAGTTTTGCATATGCATAAGGTAGGTCATTGAGGAACATGGAGAAAAGGATGTGACCCATGATGAAGATCTGAGGGACTGTCTCATGGGTGGTAAGAGATGGTGACAGAACACCTCTTACATTTATTGACTCCTGGAGCCTGGAGGTTGACTTGGACTCTGCAGAAATAGCAATAACTGCAAAAAAAAAAAAAAAATCCCAACAGGCACACATACATCAGTTCAGTCAGAGCAATTGTATGTATGCCCATTACCTCATGTCCAGATCAACAGCAAAGAGAATTTTTAACCAAAACCTACCAGATGCATCCAAAGTGTCACACATTGACACACAGACATCAAGTCTATGCATGATAGTATATGTTAAACGTCTACTATGACATATCACCATTACATTGCAATGTCCTTACCACATCACATAGGAAAACTGACAGCATGCCACTGTGTTTAGACCTGTACACTGGAAAACATAAACACTGTAGAAAAATATTATCAAAAAATTTACATTATTATTACTAACTCATGCGTTGGAGTATCATCATCCAGCGAACCATCAGTAACCAAATATTCACAGACACTTACTGCATATGATATTTCTATTCAGGCAGTTGTCCCAGAACGTGTCATAATCACAGATGCATGTGACTTCTTCCTGATGAATATTCGCTGATATCATTTGCATCTCATGGCAAAATATGCATTCCTCTTCTGAAGACATGGTGGCACATCGTTGACAATGACACCTAGTAATGAAACTAATTAATATTCAGAAGAAGGCACACACAAGAAATGTTCATATAACTGTTTAACAATGACAGTATTACAATGTGTGCAAAGCCCCCTTCCCCCAAACTGCAAGCACAACACATTGCCGCAGACCATTATAGCAACTGTATAACCTGGACACTTCATCACACATACAGATTTACAGTAATACATTGTCTGTAACCCCCACCACCACAGACACAACACATTACAGCAGTACTTTACAATAAATGTACACACACAAACCACAACATGATGACATCACCAAGTGTACCACTCCTACCCCAAATCCAGGACACAGTTGCAGGAATACAGTGACTGTATAACCCAGACCCCCCCACCACATACAGATTGTCAGTGTTACAATGTCTGAACCCCCACAACCCCACCACAGACTAAACAAATTATGAATGTACCTTATAGTGACTGTAACTGCACAAACCACAACACAATGTCATCACCAAGTATACCCCCACCCACACAAACCCAGTAAACACCAACAGCACCACAGTAACTGTCTAATCCTGGCCACCCATCACACATATAGATTGACAGTAGTACAGTTTGTGTACAGCTCACACCCACCCACTCAACAGTTGCAACACAGTGTGGCTGTCCCTTATAGTGATTGTCTAACCCAGACACCCCACTGCACATACAGACTGACATTAACATGATGTCTGGAACAACAGCATCCCACCCACCCACCACAGACACTACATGTCACAGCCTTCCCTTGTTGTGAATGTACATACAAACCAGAGCACAGTGACACCAACAAGTGCTTCCCAACCCATGAAAAAAAAACAGGACACATAACTTTGACACCCCACCGTGCATGCAAACTGTCAGTAATACAATGTTTGTAACCATAACCCCCACCACCACAGACACCTCACATTTAGGCAGTCCCTTATTGTGAATTTACCCATACAACCATAACACAGTGACATCAACAAGTGAATCCAAACCTCTACTATCCTAGGTCATGCCAACAGCACTGCAGCGAGAGTCTAACCACAACCCCACATGGAACACAGACTGACAGTAAGACAATGTCTGTACACCCCCCCCTCCACAGACACAACACATTATGGCAGTCCCTTATAGTGACTGTACCCACAGCAACCACAACACAGTGACATGATCAAGGGCACCAATGCCCCCAACAAATGCAGGACTCAACAACAGCACTGCAGTGACTGTGTAGCATGACCACCCCCACAACCAAAAACAGATTTACAGTGATACAATGTCTGATACTCCCCACCGCCACAGCAGACAGAACATATCACGGCAACCCCTTAAAGTGAATGTACCAACACAAAAAACAGATTGACATTACCAATTGTACCCTACCCTGGCAAATGCAGGACACTCCCACAGCACTACAGAGACTATATAACCTTGACACCACACCGCAAATACAGACTGACAGTATTACAATGTCTGAACCCTTGCACAGCACCGCAGATACAACACATTACAGCGGACACTGTTAGTGACTGTACCCATGCCAACCACAACACAGTGACATCACCAAGTGTACACCAGTCCCTACACACTAAGATCAAATGCACATCTTAGCACTGACAGCATAACACAAACCCCCCCCAGCAAAAACACACAGATACATCACTCACAACAGACATACATACTGACAGCACAATAGTGTCTGGACACCGCACCTGTCCTGTACATAAGAGGCACGCTCCCTGGCTGCACATATGGTGGCTGGCTGAAGAGGTGTGAAGAGGGCTGAGCCAGTCGCCATATTCACCTGTGGCACCACCGCTGAGAGTCGGAAGTGGGGAGGGTGGCCAGTGCCAACAGGAACCACTGGATGCCAGGGAGGAGTTGTTTGTGCATCTGGGCTGGTGATCAGGGGGAGAGCACCACTCTCTCCTGGGATATGAGCATACAACAGGGTTGGGATTGCAGAGGGGGAGGACACCACTAGCACCATGGATAACATTCTGGAAGCTGGGGATGATAATCAGAGGGAAGGGGTTACCACTAGCACCGGGGATAATATTTGTTAAAAGAATGGGCCGGCGATCGGTGGTGGGGGGAGGTTACCACTAGCACCAGGAATCCTTTTACTTTAAAGAACAAGCCAGTGATCTGGGGTGTGTACCACTAGCACCAGGGTTCATTTTATTTTAAAGATAAAAACTTATTGTTGCACACTGGCAATGGATGGTGGGTGCTAGGTGAGGCTGCAAACTAACAATCCAGAATTAGCATCAGCTCCAGAGTTAGTTTCACTGAAGTGTATTGTTTATTTTGTTTAGATAGAACAGAACAAAACCCCAGCGCTGACCATTAACGCCGAGGCACCAGGGGTTTTGTTTTCTGTTCTGCTATCTCCTTGCTTAAAATAAACAATACACCTTATAACGGTGGAAACTAACTTCTGGAGTGCTGGTGCTTTAATTTTCTTCATTTTATTTTAAAGAATGGGCTGGAGGTTGGCTGGGGGGGGGAGTGACAGGGACAAGAGGAGGTGGGTTATGCTCCCCCAGTGATCAACCAGCTAGGTGGCTGCATTACTTCTGGCAGCCACTAGGGTTGCCTGGTGTTAAGCTGGGGTTTTGTTTGATGGTATTTGCACCGCACAAAAGGACTGCACTAAACCATTTTGTGCAGTGCAAAACCACTGAATATGGAGTTGGGCACATATTCATGGCCACGCCCCTTCCCTTGCCCACATGTATACATTATGTTTTGCACAGGCACTAACCCTCTTTGCACAAGCAAAGTGCCTTTTGAATATGGGGCTCTAGTGCAATCCCCGGTTTGCGCAGGCAAAGACCCATTAGAGCACACGGAAACTTTTGAATGTCAGGCCCCTCATGTCTGTGCCACCAAAATGTTTTTCAAAATAAAGTTTGCAACAAATAAGTAAGAAAATCCAAACATGTACCAGATATAGACACATCTATGCTTCTATGTTCTTTACTAGGGCTGTACAGAGGGCTGAGTCGTGATATTTGTATTTATGCCCCAGGTATTTGTATGCATATTTGTTTGCATATTAGTGCTTGTAAAATATGTTATTTTACATTTTGGACTGTTTTTCTTGTTAATGATGACACAAGACCAATGGTTTGGGGGGGTTTCAATAAAATATATATACTCATCACTAAAATATGCATTCATTTTGTGAGCAGTATCAATCATATGTGTGTTATATTAGCCTCATCCAAGGGCTCATGCTACTTTACATGGTCTAAAACAAATACAAAAATGTTGGGAGTGATATTTGTATTTATTAAAAGTGCAGTATTTCATGTATTTGTCACAAATAGTATTTGTTTTTCACAGCCCTTTTCTTTGTATATTTGGTTCTTTTTTTCTTATTCCACTGATCATTTCTCACATAAATTATATTACTTGTACGTCAAGTTGGCTACATGTATAAACATTTGACCTACTTGGAAAGCAGAAGAATTTAGCTATGTTTAGGACAAGAAGTCTTCAGAAAGCTGAGTGGTTTCACTTAAACATGCGCCAGTTTAAGAAAGAATCCTTCTGGGTCAGGTCTCATCTGAGTTTTCTGGCACACCAAATGTTTAATTAACTTTAAGGTGTGCACCTTGTTGGCAGTGACTGGGGGGAAGTTTGCCTGTGAGATCAGGGTAAACAAGAGAACAAAGGCTCGTTTCTGCTGGGTCACTGATACTGATGCACATGTGCAAGTCCCAGTTTTGCTTTTCAAACAGAGATTTTAATACGAAAAACCATCATTTTCATAAAAGACTGGTACTGTATTGCAAAATTACAAGCCAAAAAGCCGCCCGACACTCTGGATGTGCTTGGAAAAAATTAGAAATCCAATTCCAGACCAAATCACTGCACCATCCACCAACCTCAAAGAAGCAGACACACAAAATACAAGGGCTAAATGCTTTTTACTTGAAAAATGCCAGCGATACACAAACCTCTGAAAAGGACGCCAGCAGGAGCCCCCTACACCAAACCTCCAACCGGTTTCGCTCAAAGCATCTTCATGGAGTAGTATGAGTGATTCATTACTTGCTTTTTAAGCGTAGCTCTTAAAGAGACATACCACTATTTAACAATTGATAATAACATAAAGTGCTGATATACCAATCATAATGTGAGAAAAAATTAAAAAATGCAAGAATAAAAAATGAAAGGGTAAAAAACCAAAAACCTTATGCAAACATTATATCTCACAAAGCTTGCTGTGCAAGATGTACTTCAATTCATGTTTTTTGTAAATAAATGAAAAAGTTCAATTAATGAAAACTCAGACCAAACAGCCCCAGTGCTTTGAGGACTCAATGCCTCCTCTTCAGGGGCCCCCCCAATGAAGAAGCATTGAAGGGTGCCCCCTGATGAAGGGGTGCTAAATGGGGTCCCTTGATGAAAAAAGAGGCACTGGAGGAGACCCCCTGATGAAAAAGCATTGAAATCTGATCAGATGTTTGTTGGTCCTTCTGTTCTCACGTGGTTAAGTGTAGTCCTCTGTGACCGTACTTAGTCCAGGCAGGACAGTGGGGCTAGCAATCAAAAAAATCAGAGGTTATAAAAACTCTTACAGTAACTGTAGACTATTGCATCTCCCACTGCTGCAGCTCTACCTTGATGTTAACTGCAGGTGATTCTGGGATTTGTAGTTACAGAAAATGTCAGTTTGAAAGTCAACAAAATCAGTCTGATACAATCTATGATACTGTAGTAAACAGTAAGTAAAAAAAGATTTTTTCACACAAAATGGAAATTGGAACCAGTCCCACACTTGAGTGTCGGGCTTTTAGTGCTGACTGTTCCCCTTTAACATGAAGAACTGTAAGAAAATGCACATCAGGAAGAACAACCCAAAGAGTGCAAGAGATGATGGGGGTTTCGTATTAGTGAGCACAGCAGAAGGAAAAGACCTGGGTGTAATAATATTGAAAAATCTAAAATCCACAGTTCAGCGCAACAAGGCAGATGGAAAGGCTAACAGGCTGCAGGCGTGCATAGGGAGGAGAATAACAACAACTCCAATCAGTTAATAACAACTCCAACCAGGATAAACTATAAGACTGGGACTAGCACACTCCAACGCATATCTCCCATTCTGAAGTATTGCCTGACACTATCTGCGATCACTCTCCTACCAAGTGTTATTGGACTAACAAATTTATCAAGCCCCCTGCCAGAACAATTAAAAGTAGAGTGCTCTCCCATGGCCACCTGCAGCCACTGAAGTCTCCCCTCTGGCAACAAAACTGGTCTTACATTGAAACCGCCTCAGATATTGACTCAGCTCTAGAATACTTCATTGAATGCTTCAATGTAGCCTGTGACATTCACGTCCCTTTTAGGACACATAGGATTAGGGGACTTGATAATCCCTGTATCTCTTTTAACCTTCTGTTCAAATGAAAGCTCATGACCACCTCTGGCATAGGGCCAGGACCTCTGGCAGTCAACCTGACATACAGTCCTACAAGATGGCCAGGAACGCATGTACTAAGGCTATCCGTGAGCACAAAGCATGTTACTATAAGGATATCTTTACCAAGACCTGGGCAGACGGGAAAGAATTCTGGGAAAACCTTTCAGAAATCACTGTGAAAGCATCCAAGCAGGCTCCAACTATGTTAAATGTTGATGGGTCTGTCACCCATGACCCCGTGTTAATTGCCAACACATTTAATTCATCCTTCACAGACCTTAGCCAAACTCTGCTCCCAGATTTCTTTGAATCGCCCAGCATAGCTCCTACATCCATCAAATTAGAAGAGGCCTTGGCTCACCCATGTTTCTACTTCAAAGCTATCTCAAAAAGCGAGGCCATGACATACTGTACCTACTTAAAGTTCTAGGAGGAACTAGGACAAGTAGTGATTCCCTCGACCTGAAACTTCTTACCCTAACCCTAGATGAAGTCCTATCCCCCCTCACCAAGCTTCTCACTCACTCCCTCATACTTTCACAATTCCCCCAGATCTGGAAATCCGCTCTGGTTACAACAGTTTTAAGAGTGGGGACAAATTACTACCTGGGAATTATAGGCCAATATCTATTCTCCCTCCACTGCCCAAAGCACTTGAAACGATTATTGCTGACCAGTTTGTGGAGTACCTGGAAAAATACAACCTACAATGTGTCCAACAACATGGTTTTTGGAAAAGGCACAGCACATCTACGGCCCTACTGGAATTCACAGGTTTCATTCACCATACTCTTGATCAGGGTCAACTTGTTGGCACAATCTTTATTGACCTGTCTAAAACATTTGACAGGGTCAATCACCATTTGCTGACACATCAACTTGCTGGGCTTGGTATATCTTCAGACGCCCTAAAGTGGTTCACCAGCTATCTAGCAAACTGCACACAACAGGTGAGAATAGGGTCTATCCTTTCTGCTAAACTGCCTGTCTGCTCTGAGGTTCCTCAAGGATCAATACTGGGACCAGTATAGTGCAGTGGTTTAAGGCTCTGAGCTGCAAATCTGGTGACATCCAGCAGACCAGACCTGGGTTTGATCCCACAGCTTCCACTTGCAGACTGTGTGACCCTGAGCAAGTCACTTAACTTCCCTGTGCTCCCAGGTCGCACCTGTGAAAAAGCTTTCAGCTTAGTGTGCTAGTCCTGGTTAAAAACCTAACAAAAAAAAGATACTGGGACCCCTTCCATTTAGTGCCTTCCTCAATAATCTTCTGCCATCCTGTTCCGAACCAGTACTCCTCTACATGGATGATACATTATTTTCTCAAAGACTGCTGACCCTACCCTCCTTCAGGCCCAGCTTCAGAAAAGTTTTACTGAAGCTGAGACCTGGTTCTCCTCTCATAAGTTGATGCTTAATTGCAAAAAAACAAAGGTCATGTTCTTCCATGGTACCCACAGCAAGCATAAAGCCAAACAATTGGTGATTAAAAACAGTGCAGGTGTAGTCCTTGATCAGTCTCAATCTTTTAAATACCTAGGAGTTACTCTGGATAGTATGCTTGCCTACTCCCACCATGTTGAGAATGTTGCCAAGGCAGTTAACATTCACCTAGGCCTTCTACACAGACACAAACACTGCCTTACTACTGAAGCCCTCAGACTGGCTATCCAATGTGCAATTGTGTCTATTATTGACTATGGTTTGGTCATTTATGGTACTGCCATGGACACAACCCTACAGCGGTTCGCCACAGCTCTGAATAAGGCATGCTGTCTACTAACTGGTGCAGCATATCGTACTCACACTTGTGACCTTTACGGACAAGCAAACTGGCTTCAACTCCAGGTTCTCATTGAATATCAAGCCTGCCTTCTGGCTAAGAAAGCAGCTTTTGGTCTCCTACCACCAGGTTCCCTTCAGCTTTTCAGTCCCTTCTGGGGCACTTGTAACACACAAAGTTCTATGAGCCAAACTTTTACTGTCCCTCGCTGTCAAACCTCTCTCTAACAGCGATCTGTTGTAGTTAGAGCAGCTAATTTATTTAATTCCCTTCCTCCTGAGATTGCAACGCCTGCAACCTTGGGACCATTTAAGCAGAAGCTGTGTCAATTCTTAGTTTCCAGAGCATCTTGTGACTGCTATACCTAATCTTTGCAGACAGCTAAATGCACTGGGACCTCCCTTTTTTCCCATTCTCCCCTGTATAGCCCTACCCTGTTGCTGGGCTATTCAATATACAGCACTTCCTTCCTTCATCCCTTTCCCATCCTCATCCTTGCCTTCTTTTCATCCTACCTCATCCCCCCCTTCCTCTACCCCATCACTCCTCTTCCCCTCCCTCTGTTTCCTCACTTTGTTCTCTCCCTCTACCCCCCATCCCATGGGTCTTTTCCTGCATAAGCTACATTGTGGCAACTCCCTCCTTGCTCTTATTTTGCTCCTTCCACCACCCTGATTCACCCCTTATCCTTCTCTCCTTGTAATCCCTTCCACCCCTCTTCAGACAAGGCCACTGGCTGCGCTTGACACTATTTATCTTGCCATATTATTCTTTTGTTTATGTAATTACTTGCCTCATGTTGTACTACTTACTGAAACCATTGTAATTTGTTATTCTTGTGGCTTGACGTGGAACCTCTGTAAAAGAGCCCTTGGCTCAATGGTCTTTCCGATTTGTTAAATAAATAAATAAAAACAAGCAGCAGAAGCTGGGAGTAAATCCTTCCACTATGCAAGTAATTGATGGGCCCACACCTGGAGTACTGTGCAAGGTTCTGGAGTCCAAAACTGCATAAGGACTGTGAGAAGGTAGAATCAATGAAGTGAAGAGCAAACAAAATTATTTAGGGTGTGGAAGAAAAGATCTACAAGGACAGGCTTTAAGACCTTGACAGGTACACCCTACAAACTAAAAAGGGGAGGGAGACATGACAGAAACATTGAAATACTGTACCTGCACAGGTTAAACAAGGTGGCTTGCAAAGATATATTCATCCGAAGTACAAATAAGAGAATCAGAGTCAATGAAATTGGCAGGGAAGATTCAGGAAGGATGTCTGAATGCACTTTTCACTGAAAGAGTGGTGGACAACTGGAAGAAGCTTCCAGAAGAGGTGAGGATGGCTAAAACAATGTGGGGGGTGTGTTTGTTCAAGGTAGGGTGGGACAAGTATATGTCTGTAGTAAGAGGGTGGAGGGCAGAGGTAAAGGGAAGGGATGGGCATTAGGGCCTAGATAGGAGAGTTAGGCTGGGTGGGCAGACTGGATGTGCTGCTGGTCCAATTTCTGCCATAATTTTTTTGTGATTCTTCATAATTTACCAGGGAGAGGGGACTAACAGGTAATGCTGCAAAATAGAAATGGAACCTTGACAGGATATTCATCCTCCGATATTTAATTCTTCCAAAAAGAGAAATCCGTAGAACCGTACCCCAACACCTAGCCAATCTCCACTCACTTGTTGGAGGAGAGGGCCATAATTAAGACAATATAATTCCTCAAAAGTGATGGAAACCTTAACTTCCAGGTAGAGAACATTAGCCGAGTTCCACCTAAGGGGGATTACTTTCTTGAGATCTGCTTTACACGTTCCACTTTAAAACACCACCTCCATTTTATCACATTCATTTTAAAGCCTGAGGCCTTACTGTGCTGATTTATAGGTCGGTCAAGGTAGGCTTATGACTGATGACTCTTTCAGGTTATTTAAAACACATTGGTAATACTGCAAAGGCAGTCAACAGGTGCATTGGTATGCTTCATAGACACAAGCAAAGTCTCTCCCCTGAGGCTCTTAATCTGGCCATCCATAGTTCAGTGATCTCACTTATTGACTATGCACTAGTAATCTATGGTTCAGCAATGACCACGGCCCTCCGCCATATCATAGTTGCATTAAACAAAGCATGCCACTTGGCTACCAGTTCACCAAGGCTAACACTTGCGAAAGGCACACAGGCAAGCTGGCTCCACTTTGAAGGCAGACTGCGGTACAAAACCTGTCTATTGGCCAAAAACATTAGGCAAGGCCTGGTTCCTGCTGGTGTTCGGAAGCTCCTCACCTCCCCCCCCACCATGAACATAGTTGCTGTACCAGAAGCACTAACAGTATAGTTTTCAAAGTTCCTTGCTGTTGTGTCTCTCTAGGTCAGAGGGCTTTTGCTCACCGTGTTCCTTACTGGCTGAACTCTCTGCCTCAGGACATCTCCTCTGTAACTTCATTAGGTCCCTTTAAACAAATGATTAGGAAACATCTTGTTTCAAAAGCCTGCTGTGACTGCTCTCTCTAACTCTGAAAGGTTCTCAACAGCGGTTTTCCTACTTACCATAATCTAACCCTGAGTAGAGATGTTGTGAAATTAAATTTCGCCTGCAAAATTGCCGTGAAACTGGTAATTTTGTTGCGTGAAGCATTTCTCAAAATTCTGCCATTCTGCAAAATGTTTTGTCGGGTGCAACATTTCGACTGCAAAATGTGAAATTTCTTAACAGTTTGCCAAATTTTGCATGAATTTAGCTGTTTTGCAGGTGAAATTTTGCATTTCATGGTGAAATTAAACAGCTGAAATTTCACCTAGGGAATTTCACATTTTGCAGTACTGAAATATTTCGCGAAGTGTGCAAATTTCGCAAAATATTTTGTAGAATGAAATTTTCTAATTTTGCACTTCTCTACTCCCAGGGCATCCATCTTACAACCCACTACCTAGAAAAATTCTGCCTGATTCCCTGTAGGTAATTTGTACTGCTAGAAGCTCCCTTGGAATCCTTCACCTCCTCCAAGTTAACCCCCACCTGTTCCTCCACAATTATTCTATTTCTCCCCAACCCCTTTCTCCTCACTAGTCTACTCCTTACCACACCCTCCTAACTTCTCTTCCTACTTGACAATCACTATGACAATTTCTCAGATAGTCTCACTCCCCTGACCCCTCTGTTGATGAGGCCCCTTGAGCTGAAATATCTCTTCACCCTGCACACATTCCTGTTCACTGCCCTGACCCTCTGTTGATGAGGCCCTGCACTGAAGTATGTCTCACCCTGCACACATACCCCTTACTTTTCACCCAGTCCATTCCTTGAACTATTGGTACATATTGTACATTGCCTGCATTGTTGTTATTCTTTCTGTCGTTCTGTAGTTCTATATTGTATAGCATTGTATGTTTATTCTTTGAATTACCTGTTTACCTGTAAAACCAGCTGTTGTCACTGTTATTGTTTTACCTGATGTGGAACCTATTGTGATGAGCTTGTTCTCAGAGGTGTTAATCCGAGATCACAATAAGTAAATAAATAAAAGAATTAGCATAACATCAGCATATAGAGATACTTTGTGTTCCTCCCCCATTACCCATGTTCCACAAATCTATGGGGTACACTTTATTCGCTTAGCCAAGGCTCGATTGTTAGAGCAACAAGCAATGGTTATAGTGGGAAGCCCTCTTTTGTTCCCCACTTTCTCTGAAAGACATCAAAGAGTGTGCCATTGGCTGTGACTCTCACCGTGGGCCTTTCCTTATCTGTCCTTCACCCATGTACAATATTGTTGCCCAAATCCAAACTTCTCCAGGGTGGTCTTCAAGAAGCCTCCAATACAACCTATTAAATGCTTTCTTTGTGTCCATGGCAACAGTTAGCTGATGTCCCTGTTACATGACTGCACAGGTAATAAGTGGTATATGAAACCCCTGTGTGGGGGCTTACCAGGCTGCCCATCAGGAGCTGATTTCTTTCTCTCATTTTCCCTGTTACTGCTCCATGCTACCTGGTGTTTCCTACAGTCTCCGTCTGACCCCTGCAGAATTTTATTTAGGCTGGGGCCGGAGGAGTCAGACGACAGAGCTGCCAACCCATTGTGGCACTCTGGTGCGGTCGGATGATCTGCACAGGCATGAGGGCACAGTATGTTTCAGACATTCTTATGGTCAAGAGATGCCTCTCTGGAGTTCCTGGTCTCCCTGTTAAGCAAATCAGGGACCAGAGACCTGGAGGAGGCACAAGGGGAGGAGCAACTGTATTTAGTTGAGGAGCACCAGTGAGTGTCTTTGCTGGGTCCCCACCTGATGAATATTAATGAGGCATTAAGGAATGTTAATGTGAGAGCCTGCCTAGCACCTGAGGCAAGTAGAAACTGTGCTAACGACAGGCGAGGGGCTTGCTGAAAATGTACAATATGAAAAACATTTAGCAGGACAAGGGGGCTGCTACAGTTCAGTGGGATTTTGAATAAATATAAAGGAGTGCTTTGGCTGCCACCAGACCTGAAAATTAGGACACTATATGAGACTGCATACTAAAGTTTATCAGCAGCCATGCTGTGACACTTTGACCCCAATGGACAGTTAATCAGCTATCTAGGTGCCCAAAACTGTTTGTGAGACCGTATGGGAAAAGGTGTGGACTAATTTCAGGTGCCAAGAGGCTTTTCCAATCAATAATCAGAGGGCTAATGGTTGTGATTGATGACTGAAATCAGCCAATCAGAGGGCACGATGTTCAGGGGAGATCACAGAGACTCTGGGGTGGTTGGGGCAGTCTGATCTGGGCTCTGATTGAGTGAAGAGCTCAGAGCTGTGTCTGGAAAAGTCTAAAGGCCTTTCACAGGGCTTAAACTGAGTTTTGCCTGAGGACTGGAAGAAAGGATTTTCATTGTTTAAAGGAACTGAACATCTCTGCTGATCATTCCAGGCATCTGGTGGAAGTTGCTGGTTTTGAGAAGACTCATTTGTTGCAGTGATCCTGCATCTGTTGGGACTGAGAGAAAATCCTGTGCTGAGAAATCAGTCTTTCTCGAGACTGTGTGTGAGCCAGAGTTTAAAAGTGAATGCTGTTTGAACCAGAGAAACTGTGAGACTAAAAGATGAGCAGGTGTCCTATTCTTCAGGAACCTGTTGTCTGCAACTGAAATCCAGTGTTGGAAAGGCACTGATAGTCTGGAAGTTGGAGTCTGTTGCCCTAAGGCACTGCAAAGTGAAGAAGTTTGAGAAATTGTCTGGCTGCACACCGAAACTGCTTCCCATTTGAGAGAAGATTGGAACCAAGGAATTCCCAGCTGCAAACCAGAGCCAGCTAGGGAACCTGCTAATCCATACCGAGTGGGATCTACTAGCTGCAGGGGGACACTGGTATGTGCTGGAGTGCTAGAGCACTCTAACCTGTAAGGGAACTGGGCTGTGGAGCCACTCCTAGGTCTGGGTCCTCTGTGGTTTGGTGGGCCTTGCTTGGGAGGTCTGCAACGGACCTGAATAGGCTGAAGGGGACAAGCTGCAAGATCTCCAGTCAAGGTGTCAAGTGGACAGACCTTCAAGCAAGTTCGAGTCTACATATCATCTACTACTGCCCATCTGTTTCTGCCCTCTCTGAATTGAAAACAACAGATTTTGAACTGCTGGAACCCCTGCTCCAGAGACTGCTCAGCTCTTCTGAACCATGAGTAACTCAGGGCTTTCCCTGATCAAGAGAACTGGGGAAAGATTGTTTGCAAACAAAGTTTTAAAAATAACTTTAAAACTCCATCCTTTAAATACTCTTCAAGGACCCCAACGGCGACCAACCCATGGCACCTACCAGGCCTGCACCATTACAGGATATCCTTATAGACTGAACTGGGGTTACACTGGTACCAGCGGGGTGGGTGCTGGGGTGTTTTGGCCTATAGGCCCTGTTGTTGCTAACCGCTCTAATCCTTATCTTTCTTTCACAGCTATTCCTGCTCTAGGTACCCCGTTCCGTAGCTCTGCCCCAAAATAAAGCTGTGTTTTGTTTGTTTAAATTGCTGTGTGAAGGGTATTTTGTGAGAGTTTACTGTCAAGTATATGTGGTGCATGGTATTGTGGTCGGGTAACAACTTAGTATTCAGTGTGTGGGGTGGTTGGAAAGGGAGGTGGGTAGGTATAGCATCCCGGGGGTTGTACCAAGTATACACCTGGGCCACTGTCAACCTACTCTGGGTGGAGGCACCACACTATTTTATTACTACTTTGGGATAGAACCCCTGATCACCACTGTAGCAGTACCCAGAACCCTTAACCTGTTTGGTAGCCAACAGGCAGTGGTAGTAGCCCACTGGCACACGGCGCCTGAGCAACATGTAATCTCCTCACATTATGGTTAACATGTTTGGGGATAAAGCCTGTCTGATGTGGGTGGTGGGTCTAGCCTTTTTGGGTTGTTCAGCCAGTATCTCGGTGAACAACTCTGCATCTTGGTTCAGGATGGAGGTTGGTCTGTAATTGCTGTAAAGCTTTCGATTCCCATTTTCTTTAAAAACCAGCAAGACTTGGACATCCTTCCATGAATCTGGCAGGCTCCCACCCTCCTCACAGTGATCGGCTAAGCTCTACACTAAACTGGTTATAGAATTCCTATAGAAACATTCGGGTTTTCCCTCTTTTATCCAGTTTAAGGACCTGCTGCAGTGACAACATTGTAACATATTCTTCTTCTGTACCAACATGAGGGGCAGGTGCATTCCTTCTAGAAATGTTGAGATGTGTTGCAGGAGACTAGTCCACTGGCATACAGTTTTGCATAGAATGGTTGTAGTACTTGCGTTATGCCTTTAGGTCTGCTCACGGTCTCTCCTTGCCTGCTCCCTGTGTGTATCTCTCTAATGCATCTAGATGCCTGCTCTCTCCTGAGCTGGAACAAGCAATCTACTAGCCTTGTTTTCTATCATAGTAACATCAGGAAATAAGTCAAAGCATTGCTGCCAGCTCCCTAGCTAGCAGTTCCCCAAATTCTTGTCTCGCTTTCTATGTTTGCTTGCGTGCACAGCTCAAAGCAAATATTTTGTTACAAGAATGGCATTTCAGAGGTGTGTCACTGTCTGGACCAATGCAGCTCAGGCTTCAGTGGGCTCAACGGTGACAGCCCAGTAATCAGGGAGGCTGGTCATGACACCGTTCTTGGCTTGCTGGGGGAAAACTTCTCATAGTTGAAAGGAAACAGCCTCTGCAATCCAGAGCAGCTCTGTCTTTTCATAGCCGAGCAGCAGCCAGCTGAGTGGCATCACAATTAGCCTGCTGATCATTCTCTAAATACAGGCAATACTGCATAAACTGTTGCTTTCCAGCAAATACCGCTTTTGACCCCTGATCCCGAAATCCACAGTAATACCCTCCTCTCCTCAGGTGAGCGACCATTCCATGGTAACTTGTGCACTTGTTCTTTCGCTCCCTGGTCCATCTTAAGAAGACTGTTTTCTTATTTCGTATTAGCTTCATGTCGGGCTCCGGTCTATGTTTGGATAGCCACTTCATTTCAGTTCTACATCTTTGCTTCTGTGTTTGCCACAACCATGCAGAAATGAATTACAAAAAGAAGATACAGTTTAAAATTATGCTACTGCAAATTTCAAAGAGAAGGCAGGTTAAGTGATTTTTAAAGGCAACTTGCTCACATTTACACTTTCCAGTCACCTTTCAGGAAAAAAACAACTTTCTACTGTTTATCTTGATAACGTATTTTATATATCGTACTGTTTGTTCAAATTAAAACAACACTCATCAGTGTGTTTGCACCATATTTCCCATGTCACCAAGTGTTCTTCTGAATCTCCTCCTACATGCTGTATGACAACAGATTTTAGTTGCCAGTCATTGGTGGTCTCCATTGGCTCATGCCAGTACTCCACATAACATCAAGGGGAGGCACTTCAGGATGGGAGTCACTGCTGTATAAGACTCCCCTCTCTTTTGGTCATCAGGGAGCAGTTAGATAACAGTGGTTGCTACTAACCCTCCCTGAGGCATCATCCTCTGAGGGACTGAGTTGGTCCTCAACCAGCCCAGCCTAACTAATGTCCTGCTCTTGGTGTGAAGCCCAGTCCATGCAAGGCATGCAGACATGCTTACCAGCAGGCTTTTGGGCTAGCCAACATGCACAGCATTAGCTACAAGCTGTAGCAAATACAGGAAATTGAACATAGATTTTCAAAGCCTATTAGCATTCTTGACATTTTTTTCAGTAACAACTGCTATGTATTAACAGGGATTAGCTCTTTAATGGAAGCTTCTGTATGTATATTTACCGAATATGCAATGTTACTTGCAAAATAGACAAATGTCAATAAACAGATCGTATTGCTGTAATAGGGTGAGAGTGTAACTGGAGTTTACAAACACCCAAGACTCCCACTAGCCCTTGTCTCCCCCCTCATGGCCTCCTAAGCAAAAAATGCCTTTACCCTCGGCTGGGTCAGATATAATACAGGCAAGTCCAACAAAATGCAGCACTCGCAGAAACCACGGACAACAAATCTGCAGTTTAAAATATTTAATTCTTGCTTCAAGTGTCCATAAGGTAAAAAAGTGCAATATGCACATTAAATTGGCATAGGCAAATGCACAATCAGTAAATGCCATCTGAGCTACAAAAGTGAATGACCCCGGCGCTTCAGCCATCCCAGCCTTCCTCAGGGGGTGTGTCCTGGAGGGTTATCATGTTGTATTTAAGTAGCCAAATGTCCTGGATGTCATACATGAAAAGTAAACACCTGCAAAATTTCAAAGTGCAAAAAAGTGCAAAATTCATAAAGTGACTACATATTAATAGATATAAAGAATACTAACATTTGTAACAATATACGTCAATCATTATAAAACATATAACAACACAAATAAGCACATGTAAGTACTGATACAGAGGTCCAAACAGTATACATCAAGCATTTTAATAGAATTAGGATAAAAGACTAGAATAGGTTAAACAAATGAAACCAAGTATGAAATAAGGCATTAAAATGCAGTATTAAATTGAGCATCTTGAATGAAAGATCTACAAACTGCGAAGTGTCAGACCATGAAGTATTGAATCCCAGAAAAGTGAGATGCCACGTTTGTTAATGTCCAAATATTATCATTATTATTATAATTATTAATTAAATGCTTGTATTAAAAACAGCATCATGCCATTCAAAATTTTTTATATCAAACTAATATTTTCTGTTTTACATACTGGAGCTCTAAATAAACTCTGATTCCATATATAAGGACTCCAGTGAAAATAAGACGCTATATTGCCATTCATCAGCCATTAGTCTAACATTGCCAAACTACTATATTGTGTTATTTTTTTAATCAATTTGATAATAACTAGACCTCATGAAATCAATAGTATACATTTTGACTGATTAATGCATATCCAATTTAATATTAAACATGTATAACACTGTAACCTACTAATGTCATCGATGATATCTTAATTCAAAGAGTGTCCTAAATATTAACTATGTGCACAGGAAAAAAACTCAAACCTTAAACTAAAAGAGTCAGAACAGTGCAAGTCTGGATAGCCACATGATCACACATTTCTTAGTTTTGTTTTGATGTGGGGATCTACATGTAAACATTTCCAGTTGACAGACCAGAGCTAAGGGATCAAGGGATAGAAGGAGCCGTGACCTCCTGTAGGGCAAAAGATAAAAGACAGCATTTAGTCAATACTGAACTTTCTAATGGAGTAAACAAGGTTAAAGGTCCCATTTCTCATTGAGACCCCCTGGGTTGACACTTCTCGAGCAATAAATCCAATAACTCTCCTTTTCTAGTAGGATACTTTGTCTGTTGCCCCCATACTTAGGTGGTGCTATGTGTTCCAACCCCATGAATTCGAGGTTCTTATACATTTGTTTTTTACCAGGTGAGACACACTAAGCTGAAAGCTTCTTTACAGGTGCGACCTGGGAGCACGAGGAAGTTAAGTGACTTGCTCAGGGTCAGGCAATATGCAAGTGGGGACTGTGGGACTCAACCCCAGGTCTCCAGGTTTGCAGCTCAGAGCCTTAAACCACTGTGCTGTACTGCACTATGGATTCCTGGGCTTCATTGAAATGAACCACCACTGGAGTATCCAGTCTTTTGTTCTCAATATTATGCACATGCTCCTGAATCCTCACTTTCAGGTTATGTACAATTTTACCAACATCAACAAAATCCACACACATGGAGCACAGACAACAAATGAGGTATCACAATTAATAAATTCTCTGATATCAACCGTACCCTGATTATTTGGATGAATAAATGTATTTTCTGTTACAGAATACTTACAGTCATTGCACCTTTGGCATTTAAACATCCCCCTTGGTCTCTCAGGCAGCCAATTGCGAAAATCAGATATTCTGTTGTCAGTGTGAAGTCTGCTGTGAACTAACATATATCTAAGATTAGGGGCATGACCGAAACTTACCCTAGGTTTGGGTCCCACACTATTACCCACAGTAGTATCTCCCAAAAGGATTGGCCAATTTTGAAAAATTATATGACCAGTTTTGCCTCTCCAGTCATTTTATTCCATGATAAATGTGACAGGTTTAGAATCCAAATCACTTTTTCTCAAAAGTTCATTTTTATCACTGGCAAAGGCTTTCTCTCATTGTAGCCTCTTGCCAGAAATCTATTCTCAAGTTCCTCTGCTTGGATTTTAAACACTTCTGTATCACTACAATTTCTTCTTAATCTTATAAACTGCCCATACCTTACCGCACTTTTTCAAAGCCACAGGGTGGGTACTATTGGCATGAAGCACAGAGTTGGTAACCATTATTTTCCTGTAACATTTAGATCTTCTTTGGGGATATCTCGGTCATCAGGTCCCACAGATAGAATATCACCATCAGTGAAGCAGGATTCACATGGAACATTTTCAGCAGTACAAGTGGGGTCACCCATGCTGATGTTGCCTGTCAATGTCACCAACCCTATAAAGGCGTGAGCAGCCCTGCTACCTCCTCATTTCTTTCTCACTGTCAACTCAATTGCATGGGTCTCTGCAGAAGCTCCAACACAGTTTCAAGCCATTTTTGCTTACGGCTTTTCTAACTTTTAACTTTTAGAATCTCTTTTTCTAGCTGGCCCAGTGGTGCTGAGGGTTGGGGCACTGGATGGCACACCTCATGCGATGCTGGTGACCCGGGTTCAGGAATGGACTCAGGTTGCTCAGGGCTCAGCAGGGATGAGGGAGGAATGAGCATCCATAGACAGATCTCCTTCCTCGGGGAGGGGGGGAGCAGTGCTGCATGCTATAGACTGACACCCAGCAGTGGCTGGGTGTCAGCACAGGCATGCTGCCCAGAAGAGGGAGGGCCCATGTCCAGGGCATATGGCTGCTTCTGCAGAAGCAGGGGCCAGCCACTGCAACAATTACACAGTTCATGAGACTGGGGAAAAAACAGGCAGAAAAAAATGTGAGCTGACAGGGTCCATGATGACCTGATGCATTCCCTCGCAACATGTCATCCCAGTGTTTGAATTTGTGTTCCAGGGTGGAGTAAGCCGATGCTCCTCTCCTTGACCCCACTGCGGGGCAATCCATGGGTGAATTAGGGGCTCTGGCTGAGGGGGGATGGTCAGGGTTGGAGGATGAGTCCCTCCAAGGGTGGGCAAGAGCTATCTGTCAGCTCCGTGGAGGAGGAAAAATTGTAAATGAATAAAAAAATAATTTTTTTCAAAAGAGATTCCTTTACCTTATGTCGAGAGTTAATCCTTCAACTTCTCTCTTCTGTCACTGCTGCTGCAGAAAGAAGCTTGCTTTTACAGATGAACATTCACTCTGTGTCTGCTGTCTTGGGCCTGGCCATGATGCCTCGGACTGTAAGCTCTGCCAGAAGTTTAATCAAACCATCATCGGGTAACACAAAAAGGTTCTTTAGAAATTTCTCATGGAGCAACAGGTAGCCAGTTATAGGCAGGGGTCCTCTGGGGTCCCTCCCTCTCAGTTGCTGGCAGGCTTGTCAGGCTCCCAGGCTGCTAAAGCCCGAGGCAAGTCTTCAGAGAAAAGTCATAAAAAGGACCAAGATATGGACCGCTCCCCTTCGGCAGCAGTACCACTCCCAGATGGCCTTTTCCTCATCATCCAGGGGTACTCCATCAGCTGCACCCATACTGACGCCGAAACATGCTGTCCAGGTCTCTATTCCTACTAGACCCCTACCAACAACACCTCTGCCTGATGTGTAAGGTGCAAAATTTGAGGTTTAACATTAAACTACTTACTCACTCTTAACTATAGGAGCGCAATTGCACCCCTATAAGATTATACACACACACACACACACACACACACATATATATATATATATATATATATATATATATAGTTATAGATATAGATATAGATATAGATAGTTACATATAGATAGATATAGATATGTGTATATGTGTATATCTTGTGTGTGTATATATGTGACCTTGGGTCCGGTATTGCACTCCAGTCCTTTTTTGGGTGATTGAGCCACACTACCCTGGCACTTGTAATATCCCTCTTCTTCATCCCTCACTCCCTCATCTACTAGCATCCTTCTTTTCCACCTTCCACCCCTGATCTCATTGTCCTGTTTGGTACCTCTAATCGTTGCTGAATCCCTCCACCTAAATGTTATCTCCAAGACCCACCTTGTATTAAACCCTATCACTTGTACACTATACATCCTGTATATTTCTTGTTCTGTACATAATTGTGTTGTATCCCTTTACCTGTTTTGGACAACTATATATCCTACATAGTGTTTTGTTCTGTATATAATTTGTTGTATCCCTGGACCTGCATTTATACATATATGTATATATATATTTATATAGCTTTACTGTCAATGTCTGCAACTGTTTGCTTATCGTCTATACCGAAACTGTTGTATTGGTTTCTCATTGAAAACACCCAGGTCAACCTCGAAAATGAGCATTGCTTGATGGTGATCGCCTGGTTAAATAAAGATTTTGATTGACCGACTGACTGATAGATATACAGTGTACAATATATATTCTTTGAAAAGCATACTATGTAATAGTAAATCTGTTTTTTTCAGTATAAAAAAAACACCCATAATTAAATTTGACAGGTATGAATGTCAGACATTTTATATGTTGTTTACTTCTGTCTTTTTAGGATACATTGGTCTGAGTCAACAGAAAGTGCTTGAACTTCGTGAACAATACCCATCTTATAAACTGGCCAACCAGTTATACAGTTCAGCAGTTATTTTGCCTCCTCTCATGTCTACATACAATAACCCTATTGAACAAGATGTGATTCAGAGACATTTTTCATACTTTCATATGAATTAAATGTGTGATGAATATGTCTCATGAATTTCATTAGAAATATAAACATGACTACATGGTAATACAGTCATAAACACATATACTGTGTTGTGTGAATACAATTTGCATTACTTTACTGAGAAAATATTCAATAGCGGATATAATATTAATTCTGCACTGAATGTTTCAAATTAGTATGTAAATTGTAAATGATCATAAGTAATTATGTATGATTACCTGATCCTTCATAAATTAAATTATTAACCGTAACCTTACAAACGTTGTAGATGTTATCTGTGACTATGTTACATGAAGGAATGCTAACTAGTGTATTGCAGTGTTTCTTTTTTCTTAAAGCGGCAAGCTACAGTACATATTCAGTTTTCTGAGTATCAATGATTACCTAACAATGATTTCAACATTTAAGGGCTTGGTATTCAAACATTGGCACTGGCACGAACGTGGTTTGCCCCAGCACTACACAAGTTTGCAATTTGCACTCAGGAAGGGCCATATTCAGAGGCCCAGTCAGCTTGTCCTCAATCCCACTGTGCCCAGGCACTAAAGTAATGCTGCACCCATGCAAATGAGGGGATCCCCTCCTGCATACTGATACAGAGACATGTTTAAAGGTTTGTGATGGCAGTAAATGACCCCCAAAGTGGCACTATTTACCACCATCAAATAAACATGACTTACAGTGGTAGTCATAGAAAAGTTTCACAGTACTGAGGTATACCTAGGTATACTGAGGCAGATTGAGGCAAGATCACATTACAGTCAATGCAAATTGCCTCAGTGGTACCTCAAGGTACCTTGAGGTAGGAAACTTTTTGGTAACTACCACTGTAACTGGGCACTAAGCTCATGCCCACACCCCACCAGTGGCACGAAGGTAGTACTGCAGCCACCCGCACCAATCAGCCATCATACCTGCAAAGATGCTGTACCTGGTGTCTAGTGGCACCTCCACCCCCGATCACCTGTACCATGTACACATTCCTTGGTAACTAGTGGTACCCCACAACCCCCATCCCATGTAAGTTTCATATCCCTGGGGTCAAGTGGCACCCATCGCTTCCAAACACCCTTGCAATGTAATTGTTTATATCCCTGGTGTATAGTGGCACCCCCCACCACCCAAACACCTCTGCCATGTAAATGTTCATACCATTGACGTCTTGTGGCACCTACCCCACCCCGAAAACCTGCCCCATGTAATTGTTCGTATCCCTGGTAATTAGTGGTGCCCCTCACACCCTGATCACTTACACTATGTACACATTCCCTGTTGTCTAGTCCCACCCCCATTCCACATCACTAATACCATGTACACATTATGTGGTGCCTAGTGGTAAGGCACACCCCTCAAATACTCATTCCATTAAAGTTTTCAGTTCCCTGGTGTTTAGTGGCAACCCCTCACCGCACACCTGTCCATGTAATTGTTCATATCTCGGATGTCTAGTACCACCACCAACCTCCTGAACACCTGTGCCATGTAACTTTTTACATCCCAGAAGTCTAGTGGCATCCTGGTTTCTAGTGGCACCCTGACCCCCATGAACACCCACATACAATGATAAGGAATGCCCTGGTGTCCAGTGGTACTCCCAATGATACAGAATGCCGTGGTGTCCAGTGGTACCTGTGCCCTGCCAATGCCAATTGACACAGGTAAAAGTAAGTACTGGCAGTCCAGCATCCCCCACCCAACCCGCCCACTCACACAACACCATCCATCACACCCCCCTTACCAGGGTATCTGTGAATATGCTGGGAATCCTGATACAGTGATCAGCACAGCCCTCCTCTCACCTCCTTGGTCAGCTGCTGTATGAGTGAAGAGTGAGTTCATATGGCAGCTGGCTGATGAAGTGGAGGGCTGTGCTGGTCACTGTATCAGGATTCCCAGGATATCCACAGACACCCTGGTAAGTGGCATGTGATGGATGGTGTTCTGTGAGTGGGTGAGGGATGCTGGACTGTCAATCCTTACCTTTTCATGTATTGAGGGGTATGGGGGGTTAATGGTACCAGTGAACATCAGGTCATTCCACCTCATTGTACGTGGGTGTACTGGGGTTGGGGGATGTCAGTAGTCACTAGGGATATGACAATGTAAAGGGCATAGTGTTTGGGGGAGTGGGAGGTGCCACTAGACACCATGGATATGACAATGTACAGGACATTGGTGTTCTGGGGTGCAGGTCTCATGAGGCACTAGGGATATGACAATGTACAGGGTATGGGTGTTTGTGGGTGAGGGGTGCCACAAGACATGAGAGATATGTAATATTTCATGGGATGGGTGTTCAGACGTGGGGGTGCCACTAGACATGAGGGATATGAACAATTACATGGCATGGGTGTTAAGGGGTGGGAAGTGCCAATAGACACCAGGGATATGCCCAAGTACAGGGCATGGGTGTTCAGGGTGGGGGTGCCACATAATGGGCATGAAAATTGTCCTTTAGTGCCTTGCATGCCTAATGGTCTCCTTTGCATGTTGTGGCTGAATATAGCCCACAGGGGTTCTGGTGTTATTTGTGCCAGGTAATGTTATTCCCTGTGGGCTAGATACAGCCCAGGTGCATGTCGAGGCACACAGGTTCACTTAGTGGTGCACCGACACAGACATTTATTCAGTCAGATAGAACTGGTCCACTATCTGACTGAATACAGCAGCTGCTAGGTTGGACATAAGGTTGGTGCAAGCCTTTGCACCACACTTGTGCTTCCCATTGGCAATCCAGCCCACAGTTATGCATATAATATTTTTATAGTGTATGGGAGCATATGATTCTGAATGGAATTCAGTGAATTCCTAGGCTTGTTGTACCATCGTAGTGATGCCTAACTGTTGCTGTATCATCTTGAGTACGACACTATGATAGTACAACAACATAGAATGTCCTTGCGCTCCTGTAACCCGGTCTTTTTTTTCTTTAGTTTCTTCTGACAGTTGTAAGGAAGAAAATGAGTGATTGATGATGGTTTCCACTTTATTTTAAAAGCCTGCTTATTCATATCGGCACCAGTTTATAAACAAGCAGCAAAACTGCCAGACAGTGAAAAAAAAAAAAAAACAGAATCGGATGTAAAAATCGTCTGAATCACTTGACATTAGGTAACTGTGTGACAGCGTGTAACCCAATTACTTATCTCACTTTCAAGAAGCAAGAAGGAATGCTGTTATTTACACATTTCTCAAGAAATACTCTGTTGTTGCACTGTTGCCCATGGAAGACAATGAATGGGCAACAGTAAACAACAATGCTGAGTTCACTTCTTGAGGTTGGTATGACGACCATAGACCTCCTCTGCTTCACTCTCGAGGTCTACTTGGTTGTCATGACAACCTCTCGAAGTGAACACAGAGTTGTTGTTCACTGTTGCCCATCCTTTATCCTCTATATAGAATTGCTAAAGAGGTTAATAACATTATATAAATTAATTACAAGTACATTTTTTAATATGTTGACATCTTTATTTTGACAATGCAGACAGATGTTGAACTTTAAACTCTGTTACTTGACAGAACCGTTCAGTCATGAAATGTTACGATGTCTTGTTAAGCAGTTGATACAGCACTACAGGCAGTTTTTCTTTAGAGTGATTATGCATTAACAGTTATTTATGGTATGTGAACTATCAGCATGGTGCAATGAGTATTGCTTTGAAGCTTTGTGCTTTTTACTAGCATGTACATTTGATGTCTTTGTCATTTATGACATTGCTATATCTGCCATAGCATTGCAGCAGATGCCACTTTGTCAGTGTCCCCGCCTCAGTAGCCTGAAGGTAAGGAGGAGTTTAAAGAACTAGGCATTTTTTATATTTGCTTGCACATATGTGCAAGAAACATAGTGCCACCATATGGTACGTCAGTCGTGCTACTGTGCTGCTGCTCTGTTTGTGTGACTGCCTATGTAATTCAACTGTGCATGCGTGTCTTACAAACTGCATATGCCACTGAGCAAAAATAAAATTATAAGTGTGTGTGAAACTCTGGATCCTTTCCTCCCCCAAAGCGTTGAAATACAGTTGAGATGCACCCCAGAAAAAAACAACCCTCTACTCTTATCCCTCTTTCTGTAGCCTACTGCAGTAGCAATCTTTGCTTTGGGTCTTTCTTGACCCATTTTCCTATTTGAACTACAAGGGGGTGGCCTCCTGTTGTAGCCTCTCACTCTATGCTTCCCTGCTATATTTCTGTTTCATTTCTGGTGGTGTAAAAGAAAGATCACCGAGAGCTGTTAATCCTCAGTACAGTCTATAAATGAGTGGGTAGAAATAATGCACAATATGCTCACAGTAGGCTGGTAAAAGGCTTGAATAAAATGGAAAAGCCTTTGTAAACAGAAGGGGTACTAAGAAATAATACAGGGACGCCTGTAAAAAGTAAAAACCCCTTGTGAACCTGTTGGGTCACAAAAGCCTTAGAGGAAACAAATAAGGCCTGAATGCAATTTCAGGAGGAGTTTAAAGAACTAGACATTTTTTATGTTTGTTTGCACACATGTGCAAGAAACATAGTGCCACCATACGAGAATTCGTAGGTGCGCCTCCCTACTTCCAGTGCCCTGTTGCCTTTTGCAGGCGCGGCCCCACCGCCAATGAATGTAAGAGCTGTCTATGACAGCATTTGCAAATGCAGCGACATACAGTTGAAAGAACGAGCCACAGCGTGTAGGCAATTTGCATACTGCCACCGTCGGCAGTATGCAAAGTGCCTCCATGTTGGCACTGCAGTGCAAGAGCTGTCATAGACAGCTCCCCCTCCCCAACAAGTAGCACTTTTGGAGCCCACCCCAGCATTTTCACCCACACACAGGCAGTATGGCCAACGGGGGTGCCCAATCCCCTGTCAGCTCCAGTGCCCCCCCCAAAACAGCCTTCAAGGTGCCACGCTGGGAGCCCATCCCAGTGTGGCAAACATCCATTAGGTGGCCCCCTCAAACACACTTCCAGGTGCCATGCTGGGAGCCCACCCCAGCGTGGCAAAGCTCTCTATGGCTGACGGGGGTGCCTAATCCCCCATCAGCTCTGCTGGGCCCCCCCAAAAAACTTCCAGCTGCCATGCTGGGAGCCCACCCCAGCATGGCAAACATCCTGCATCGTCTTCCTATAAGAAATAAAAAGAAACCTACGAAGAAAGAACGGTCCTACGCTGACTGTCTTGACCACCCTCTCTCACCTGCACCCACCGTCTGCGCACCCTGCCTCCCCACACCCCCCTCACCCCATACTTACCTCCAGAGTCTGGCGCGACTATCTTCGGTGGACTGAGAACAAATCTGCACTCTTCAAAGCTGACCGCGAACTGAGGAAATGCCGGTAAGCTATATAATGGAATAAATAGGGTTTTTTTCAACTTTGATGCATATCTCAGGCATTTTTTGGAATTTTTTCACCAAATTTTCAACATGGAGTTTTTGGGACCCTACCTCATGAATTCTGTCACTGTCATTTTGTTAATCAGCCCCAAAATGTGATTTCACGGTCACTGCGCGAAACCACCTTTCAGGACAGATGTACGAAATGACAGTGTCATAGTTCATGAGGTAGGCCCCCAAAAACCCTATGTTAAAAATTTGGGGAAAAATTCCCCAAAATGACTGTTTTACGAGTGTGCATTGCGCAGTTCCTATGCATGCTCGTAAGTTCGCAAATTTGTAATATTTGCACTCCAGATTTTCAACATTGCCATTTTACCACACCTCCTTATGAGCAGTTCAGCTGTCATTTTTCACATCTTGCCCAAAATGTGTTTCCGCGCATGTAGCGCACAATGGCGCAGTCAGTGTGCAAAATCAAAGTGACACTGTTCGTGAGCAGAAGCCTTATAATGGCTATGTTTAAAATTTGGTGAAAAAATTCCCAAAAATGACTGTGTTACGAGCGAGCATTGAGCTGTTTCCACGCACCCTCATAAGTTCATGAATTTGTAATATTTTCAGTCCAGATTTCACCACTGGCATTTTTCCACACTTCCTTATGAACAGTACAGCTGTAATTTTTCACAACATGGCCGAAATGTGTTTTCACACTTTCAGCGCAGAAATGCATGACCGCTGTGGGAAATTACTGTTAGGGACAGATTAAGAAAATCACAGTGACACTGTTCATGAGCGGAGGTCCCAAAATGCCTGTGTTGACTATCTGCTGTAAAAAAATCCCCAAACTAATTACATTAAGGGTGTGCATTGCGCAGTTTCTACGCATGCTCGTGACTTCTCCACTTTTTTTACTGTTTTCACTGCAGATTTTCAACATTGCCATTTTTTACACCTCCCCATAAACAGTACAGCTGTCATTTTTCACATCCTGTTCAAAATGTGTTTTCGCACCTGTGGTGCCAAATGCCGTAGTCACTTTGCAAAATCAGCTTTCCGCTAACGAACTGATATTGCCACTGTTCATAAGGTGGGGGTCACAAAAAAAACATGTTGAAAATTTGGAGTGCAAATACCAATGAATGCCTGAGGCGTTAGGGTTTCCGACCATAACGCCCCACCCTGTAGAGATTGACAGGCATCAGGGGTGTGACTTGGGATTGTCGCCTGTAATGCTCATACCATTTCTCCCCCACCCACACCCTGTAGCCAGTGAGAGGCATCGAGCTGTGCCTTGGACTCTTCAGCCCCAAAGTTCACCCCATTCTCCTATACTGCACCCATCTCACCATATTTCCTGATGGAATGGGGTGAGCATAAGGGCAAAACACCCAAGGCACACCGTGACACTTGTCGGTGTCTGCAGGATAGGGTGTGGTGAAATGGCATGGCCGTTATGCCTGATTACCCAAAGGCACACCCCACCAATGCCAATGCCAGCAAGCAAACATTCGGCATTGACAAATGCTTGTTCTATTTTGTTGTTAGATGCTGCAACAAGAAAGCAAGCAGATGTCTGGAAGAAAAATAAACTATACAAACAGTGCTTCTTATCCTTGCTAAATGCAGAACGCTATGTGGTTATAATTAGCTACAATAGCAAGCATGGAAAGAAGGGAATTCCTTGTAGGAAAAGCAAGAAAAGATGTTTTCTTTAACAACATGTTCACTAAATATTTTAAACCACATGAAGATTATTCTGGCATAAAAAGTATAGCTCACTGGATTATTATGCAGGTTAGAGAACAGTGTCTCTAACAGATACAGAAAATGAATGAAGGTATGGTTGAAAGAGGGCAGAAGGCCCTAAAACTTTACCTGTTCCTTGTGGCTCCAATAATCAACTGGTGGGCTCTTTAGAGCCAGCAGGCCCAAACCAAGCCCTACTTATTGTAGAACAACAGATGTTGTCATCAAAAGGCGAGCGGGGCTTAGACCCTTAAGTGGCCCTTAAACTTCCTATGGTTATAATAAAGGTTTGAAAGCCTCTTAAACAAACAGGGCGGCAAATCCTGATGTTGTTTAAGTAAATGGATGTTCTAGGGTAAGCTGAACCCCCACATGCCTGTATTAGCCTAGGTCAGATGACCATATGATGTCACCAGGAAGCCCTATAAAAGGCTGTCTTTTCAGCTAAAGATTCAGTAGAGCTAGGAGAGTTGTACTGAGAGGAGGAACAACTGGGAAAGCACAGAAGATCGTGAAATCTACTGTCTGTATTTGATTTTCACACTGTGGCAGCATTGTTAAGGGAGGACATTGCTGGAGCTCGGGAGAGCAAGTATTTTCCTTATTTGATTTTCTTGATTTGGATTATTTTAGATATTATTCTGAAGTCAAGAATAAATCTGTTTATTTTGAAAATAAACATCACACAGAAGAAATGTGTGTTTTACACTCTTACCATTGTGTCTAGTGTTGTCTATTCCCACACCCTCCTACAGTGTGAATCCAAAGATAGGACTACTGTTTATTGTAACTAAAAGTTTCAATTTAATGTAGTTAATGAGCAACACAGTAGTACTGCCACTGGTGGTTAGAAATGGAACCAGAACCAGAACTAGGACCTGTACCAGAACCAGGACCAGCATTAGTGCCGGTGTTCATGTAGCACAATATAAGTACTCTGTATTTATAATTATAGGACAGACCTGGGGCATTTGGGCCTAACTCAAGCATTTTATTATTGCATCAATAAACTAGACAAAAACACATTTACAGTTTTATAATAGAAGATTCATTATACCTGTCATGACAAAATTACTCTTCTCTTTACCCAGCAAAAACAACAAGCTACATAACTATTTCATATGCCTGGCATTGCAGATTTGTAATCTGAGGGTGCAAAATGAATTGGTCTAAGAGTTACATATCAATTTTAGTATTCCTATTATGAAGTATTTCTTCAAGCATAATTTATACTATAATCCTTGCAAACATGTTGCAAAGCTACTTACAGTATAGTAACCAAGTCACCTGTAGTCTAAGTTACTCATATTTTGCATGAGAGACTATCAAATATTAGAATTATAGAGCTGATTCAAATTTCTTACCCCTTCATCTGTGAGCCATGTCGGCTATCCCAGCCGATACTCATTGAAAGCAGTCTCTGGACTGCCACCCCCCTCCCCCCCAGCTACCAAAACATAGGGATTTTATATTCTATTGCAGTGGCTTGTTTGGGGTAGAAAATCTGGGGCATTCTAAATTCTCTTTTTTTTTTCATATTTTATCTTTTTGTCCCTCTGTCTTGCCACCAATTATCTGCCTGGTCATGATACCTTCATCTGGTTTCTACCTTTCCACCGTGCTCATCCCTCTGAAATCCCCGACTTACCACTCGGAGGGTGGGGTCGCGGCACTGGCCAGGTGCCGCGATCCTTGTGACTATCTAGGGAGAGCCAGTTGGGAGGCTAATTGAAGCCGAAGGCAGGCTTCACGGAGGCAGCAGACAGGGGGAGTTTTTTTTCCCATATTCTGAGAGCAGGGACATGCAATGATGTCCTGTGTGCACCCCACCCACTTGGTGCTGTTGCTCATCAGCAGCTGTGGCACCCCCGGCCTCCGCCAGGGGTCTGTCGAGCACTGGACGAGATCCTCACCCTTCCCCAGAGAAGGAGAGCTGTCCTCAGGACACTCCATCCTTGTCCATCCGGCCAGCCCTCCAGCGAGCCGGGTCCATTCCTGAACCCAGATCACCGGCGTCACAAGCGGAAATCCAACCACTGCGCAGACAGGCCGGCTTTTTCTAAATTCTTTCTTTTGTGAGAGCTTCCCTGAGAAAGCAGCTATTATCTAGTCTTTAGACTACAAATATTTAGGGCTTCTGAAGTCTCAAAATGTTTGTTTTTCTCAAACAACAAAAATATTGGAACAAACATCACAGTTCAGATAGCATAAGGCAGTTGCTTTGTGGTTAGCCCTCTTCCTCTTTCAGTAGGTGGCTTTAGCTAGCAGTCTTTAGGCAAGCTTATTATTTTGCATTTTATTTTCATTGTAATATTGTTAACCCTTTATAGGATATACAGCTGAGTTTTGGTGATCTCTCTCTAACACAAGCCAAGTGTCAGCTTTATATCATAACTTGTATGCTGGTTTTGGTTGGAATACTTCAGCTTGACTGAGTATCTCCCAGTGTCAAGTCTGTGGAGAAGTGTATTTATTTATTTGTTTTTGTTTACCAGGTAAGCACACTAGACAACCAGGTGCCTATTTTCTGGCGCGACCCGGGAGATTACAGAGATACATACATGATTACAAGGATACAATCAGGTACAACAGGCAAACAATAAGAGCAGGTACAAGTAAGGGCATCAGTCATAAACATGGTAAATGCAGCAACACCAGGGGACCTTACCTACCCAGTGGTAGGAAGATAATAACATCATACATAGGAGGCTGGCCGCCGGCTGAGTATAGCAGACAACACGGCATTTGGAGGCTAGGGGTTGAAGAGTACATCAAGGAGATTACAAAAGGGAGATAGGAGAGGCCAATGGAACACTCAGATGGCCTAGCACAACTTGATCCAGAAGAGCAAGGAAGGATCCTTACAAGCTGATTCACTGATTCCCTAAATGTTTCACCAGAGGGGAAGGTCAGGATACCCTACACCATAGAGCAGTACGAAACAGTGGGGCAAGCGGCAGGAGTACCTTAAGTGCAGGGCAGAGAAAGGTAGATTTGAGGAAGCCCCAGAGGGAAGCCTTAAAACAGGAATGGGAGGTGGAGGAGCGAGTGCTCGCTGGAAGGGAGTTCCATAGTCTTGGAGCAAGGGTAGCAAAGGCCCGGTCACCCATCTGAGTGAGCGTTTTAGGAACCAGAAGGACATGGGAGTCACTGGACCTAAGGTGGTAGGAGGAGGAAGGGGGAATGAGGGTAGCTGCAAGGGCAGGAGGGGTGGCAGTTCTGATAACCTTGTCTATGAAGTTGCCTAGTACAAAGGACCGGTATTTTTCCGGAGGAAGCCATTCCAACTGAGAACAGAGCTGGCAGAGGTGAGTGAGGCGGGGGCAGAGAGTGCAAAGCAACATATATTATTGTATGCCGTATCCCATTTGGAGAGATTGTTTTTTGTGGTGAGGGCAAAGGAGACAAGGCCATAGGAGAGCGTAGGTAAGAGGACTCCTTTGGCTAGGATGAGACGTGCCGCTGGGGTGAGGCAACTTTTTGCTCTATATGCATGGCCCAACTTACAGTTAGAGGCCTTGCAGACATTGTGAATGTGCAGAGTGCAGTCCAGTTGTGGATCTAGACTGCCCCCCCAGGCACTTGACAGATTCAATGTCATGTAGGAAGGATCCATCAGCACATGAGATCCTTAGAGGGGATGGGACAGCTTTTGATTTGGCTGTGGAACCAAAGAGCATGGTTTGAGTTTTCTGCAAGTTGATAGCAAGCTTGTGGTCATCCAGCCATGTTTGGATCTGGTTGAAGTCAGCATTGAGCTTGTTGTTGATGTCAGAGCTATCCTGGGAGTGGAACAGGATGACTAAGTCATCAGCGTACAGAGTAGAGCGCCCATAGGCCGGGCCGAGGGCAGCTGATTAATAAAGAGGGAAAAGAGGAGGGGCCCAAGGGCAGAGCCCTGAGGGACCCTGCAGTTGACAAGGGCAGGCTTTGACAGGGCCTTGTTAAATGAGGTGTACTGCTGTCTGCCCGAGAGGTAGTTGCTGATCCAGGCTAGGGCAGGGTAGAAGAAGCCCAGAGACTGGAGAGAGGAGCTCAGGAGAGAGTGGTCAACACTATCAAAGGCTTGTGAGAGGTCCACAAAGACGGCTTCAGTCAGTTTGCCTTGATCAGCAGCAGATCTGATCTCAGAGGAGACAACCACTGGGGCAGTGGAAGTACTATGCCCTTTCTGGAATCTGTGTTGGGCAGGGGAGAGTACATCATAGGTTTGCAGGTGGTGTGAGATCTGCGAGGTGACCACCCTTTCGAGAAGCTTACTGATCGCTGACAGTATCGTTATTGGTCGGTAGTTCCTGGGGTCCTTGGGGTCACCCTGTTTGTGAACAGGGATGACTTTGGCCACCTTCCGAGTGTCAGGGATGACACCCGTCAGAAGGGATCTGTTGAAAATGTGGGTGATAGGGCGGGCAAGTATGGAGGCCATAGTCTGAGTATGTAAGGCTCAAGGCTGTCGTGCCCGGCACCAGTATGAGGGGGGAGTCCATCAAGAAGCTTCTGGGTCTCCAGGATGGAGATGACCCTGAGGTAGAAGGGGGGATGAGGGCTAGCCTCAACTGGGGTAGTGTCCCATGTTTTGGAGACGTGGGAGAGGAAAGAGAGAGCCGGCAGATTGGTGAACAGGGTGCTGAAAGCATTGGCAATTGTATGGGGGTTATTGCAATTTACCCCACCAATGTGCATGTCAGAGACCTGAGCTCTGGCGGACCCACCGACAAGGTTTTTGATGTTCTGCCAGAAGCTCCTCGAGTTTCTGGCTGAGGAAAGTAGGGCAGATTGACAATATTCACTCTTGGCAGAGCGAATGGCTGTTTTGCAAGTATTTCTCACTCATCTGTACTCCTGTAGGTCAGTACTGGAGAGGGAGACCTTGTAGCAAGCCCAGAATTTGTCCCTGGTCTTCATGAGGGAGAGAAGATCACCATGGAGCCACTTAGTGACTGTACCCCTTACCCTCCTTTTTGTTAGGGGCGCATGCTTGCTTTGCAGGGGGGAAGCTAACCTGGTATTAGTATTTTCATTGCACCTTCTTTTCTTGAGCTAGTAATGAATACTTTTTGTAGTATAAAAAGTACTACTAATTAAGTTGTTCATACGAATATGAATTTTGTCCAGCTGCATATGAATTGTTTATAATAAATTTTAATTATTTAAAAAAAGAGGTATCATTACTAGTAGTGTTCAAAATTTGAATGTGTCATTTCACACACAATTAAATGTGAAATTATGTACTTTTAGGGTCTGAATTGTGAAATGAAAACAAAATTATTGTTGAACAATCACATAGTATATGTTTACACTGAAATCCATTGTGCTCAGCTTTTTACCAATATCAGTACTCTTGGCTGGTGTCAAAACCACCACAAAACTCTCTAGCTTACTTATCACTGTCTTACAACAATCACACCACTCACAAGCCCTTGCCTCTGTGTCAACTGATCCAAACTACAACAACTGACATGGCCATCCTTTCAAATCCATGTACTACAGCTGTATGAGCTGTCAGTAATTGTACATTTGAAACAACTGTTCCTACACTGCACACACTCAATGAAAACTCATAACGTGACAGGGTAGCATTGTTACAGGAGAGCTGTGGCAACTGATGTACTACAATATGAGAAATTCACAGTGGTATGGTTGTGAGGGTGGGATGTTTGCTGTGGAACATTGTCATGTAACATTGTGGGATTAGTGATGGGAATTAATCTGTTAAAGTGGGGTTGGTGCTGGACTCAGTGAGCAAACATAGATTGCAATTGAATCATGTAATGAGAAATGTGGGATAGGAAAAATCATTATACAAATGAATATACTGTAGAATTTGGTAGTATTGATAGAGCTGGTCAACTAGGATTTCAATTAATGTAATACGGTGTGGGAATTGTGGTTTGATGAACCCACTGGACAACATGAATTCATTCAAAATGTATACACTTGTGGATTGGAGTTTTCATGAGATCACGAATAATTGTAATGGTAGATGATACATGTGCCTATAAATACTTTACTTAATAAGTGAATAATTCAATTATACTTAATAAAAGCATATGATGATTTCATATTATTTGATCAACATATATAAAAACATTACCATTTGTGTAATCAAATGAAGTAATATCAACAATTTTCAAATACTTTAAATATTTGGTTATTTTCTTTGGAAATGGAATTTCAGCATATAGTCAAAGAAACACACATGTGTCAACTAATTAATAGCTTGCAATGCTTCTTCAGGTGATGGCTTTAACCCTGTATATTCGTTAGAAGGGAAATCACTTTGTATCACAGTAACTACTCAAGTGGGAAGAATACACCAATTCTATCTGCCACAGTCTTCTACATATCCACCACATAAACCTCCAATACACCACATATTGAAACACTGTAAAAAAAAAGAAAAAAAGAAGCTGAGAATTGATATTCAGCATAAAATACAAATACATTTCATTTGATGAGATATGAACTTATGCATATTGTCACTGTGATGAACTTTTCATTGGCTATTGAATCTATTACTTATATAAACAATGTTGTTGAATATGTCAACATATTATTCTAATGTTTACTTGGACAGCCATAACTTTTTAGTGGAGATAATGTAATTTATTGATTTGAACATTGAAAACTTATAAAGACACACTAATCAAAAGATCATTTCAAGTTGCAACACCGGGGAAATGGAACAGTACAATATGGAAACATGAATATATATGTGGACACCTATTTGTACAAATTGATGCAATTATGAGTGAATAAGTAAAGTATTGTCACAATTTAAAAGGGACACATTTAAAGGTACCCTGAAATACAGTGACAAAGTACAGTGTAATAATAACAGCACGGTTACAGCTGCAAAGAGTTAAAAATATCAATGTACAGCGTGAAAATGGCAACATTTGTGAGATGGAAAAAAGAGACCAAATTAAGTGGTGCAACATACACAAGCAGTAAAAATAAGTGATGCGTTACTAAACAGGTGAAATAATGATGCATGGATGGGAGAAGCAGATGGATACAGTAACACAATGACTGTAAAATCTCCAAGCCGGGAAGGGATCAGATAAAAGAAAAGGAGGAGCATGTGGAGGGTACAGTACTTTCAAATGTTGCCTGATGTATCCAAAATGAGGCAGAAAGGTGAAGTGAATAGGGTAGCAGGTTGCAGGGTGCCAGAAGTGGGTAAGAGAACACACACAAACAATCTGAAGAGCATGTGTGAGGAATGAAGAAAGTGACACAGTCCAATGACCAGACGGAACATGAAGCAAGGTTGATTAGATGTAATAGTTGATGGCCTGCCTGCCAGTGCAGCGATAGCACTACCACTCATGACACCAATGGGCCAGGTTCAGGAATGAGCTCAGGTAGTCAGAAGGCCAGCCGGGGGGGGTTAGGATTGAGCATCTATGGACTGCTCCCCTCCTCTGGGGAGGAGGTGGGGTAGTCACCAGTGCCTTGCTCACCTCGTGTGACAGCAAGGGGTCCTGCAGACAGGACTGTATCTCTGGCAGGGTGTATCAAATGTTCAGCATGCCACCCTAATCTGATAGCATGACACCTCCCAGGGAAAAACTGCTGAAAATCAGAGGCTCCGCCTCCACAGGATAACGTATACCCCCACATAGCAGACCCTTCACCATCACCCAGGCTCCCCCTCCCTTGCTACCGAGCAGTCTGCATCAGGGTGAAAGGGATCCCCAGTTTCCTGGGGATTTTAGGAGAGGGGTTAGTCTCAGGGTGAGGCAGACAGCGCATGCCTGGACTTATGGGACAGCAGATGGGGAGTCCAAGCAAAAATAAATAAATAAATAAAAAGATACAGTGGAGACAGGTAAGACAGAATAGAAACAAGCAAGTATTTGGAGCTGAAGGAGGTGCAAGGCTCCTGGTGACATATTAGTAGTATATAGTAATAAATTTAATTCATAGAATTATGAACAGGAAAGATGCTGCAGCTCAGTTGAGCAAGATGTTAATTTCCAAAGAAATCCTTTACATTTAAAATGTAGTTGCCTATACAAAAGATTATAAATATTTTAACAATTTACACAATGAATTACTAGATAACAAATAACTAGGATTGGCAGTATTAGATTTAAATCGGTAAATGTTGATAAATGTAGATTTCACTGCACATACACAAACCGATGAAAAACATTTCCATCGATAATAATCTAAATTTACAGATAGGCAAAGTATATTCTATTGCTATTTTAACATGTGAAGATAATTTTTTGTGTTTTTATCAGTTTGTAAATCCTCAGCATTTACTGCCATTAACTGCAACTGTGAAAATTAAATCAATGCAAATCAAAATAAATGCTTAAAATTCGATAATTTTGTGCAACTGTGGAAATTTTAAATTGATAAAACTGTGGGGAAAAAGATTTAAAAATAAAAATCTATATTTTCCATCAAAATGATAAAAAAATTAAAATCAAAAACTGCCAACCCTACAAATAACACAGTTCAAGTCGCCAGACACATGGAATAAAGTGTTTAGAAGACATGTCATTTTCTTAGATTCCACATTTTAGTTATACCCTCAAGACAACATGGTGATGGTCCCATAGCCCTATCATAAAACCACTGTTTTATTGAACCTAGGTCAATGAATGAATTCACACCTCTTAATCTAATAGGCATGGAGTTCCACAATACAGGTCCTCTATACTAGGTAGGTAACCTCCATATTCCTAAATTGCATTTTGGAACCACAGATTCCAGACCTTGTACAGATCTCAGGGGCTCCCTGGTGCCTTTGACTTTAAAAAAATCCAAGATGTACCGGGGCAGATTTTCTTTTTGTAATTTAAACATGTATGTCAGAAGATGCCAATCACTTCTTTCTTCAAGCTTCAACCAGTTTAGGAGTCTATATAAGTCACAGTGATGAGTCCTCCTAGAAGGATCGAGGAGAAGGCAAGCCATCCTATTATACATTACATCCAACTTGGCTACCTCTGCCCTTGATGCCCAGCATAGACAACATCCCCATAATCCAGTACAGGAAGTACCATGGTGTTAATAATGTTTAGCCATTTTTCAGGAGTCATATAACTTTTTAATCTATACAATGTTTCCAACTTTTTATCAATGTTTTTCAGTAAAGCCTCAAGGTGGGTTTCCCAATTGAATTTAGCATCCAGCAGAATACCCAGGTACTTGTACTCTGTTACTCTGTTACTTGTTGTATATGTACTCCTGCTAGAGTCTGGATCACTTGGGGAGCATCACTTTTATCAACACTCATGAACAATACTGACTAAATTTTTTTTATATTTAAGCATAACTTCAGTTTCCTAAGAATATTTTGGAAATAGGAAAAAGCCTCCTGCAATTTATGTTGTTTGTCACCTATCTCGTTTCCCGCTATGCATATCATTGTATCATCTGCATAAATATGATAATCAATCAAAAAATCATGAAATTGCAAGTTATTTATATAGATATTGAACAGAAGCGGGCCCAATATAGTGGACCCCTGAGGGACACCAGTTTTAATGACAGCTGTTGTGGACCTACAAGGGCCTCTCTCCACCATTTGATCTCATCTTATTAAGTAAGTTTTAAACCAGTCAAGTTCCCCATTCTGTATCCCCATTTCATGGAGTCTGGAAAGGAGGATGTCATGGTGCAAGGCATTGAAGGCTTTAGTTAGGTCCACAAACAAGGCACTCACAGACATTCTCCTGTCCAGACTGTGCCATATATCTCCCATAGCCTTCATCAGGGCTGTGTGGGTACTATGTTTAGACCTAAATCCCAACCGGTATTCATTTATCATTTTACTGGATTCCAAGAAGTTCATCAATTGCCTAGATATCAATTTCTCACAAATTTTGGATAGTATAGGAAAGAGGGAAATTGGATGATAGTTATTTAATTTGTGTTTTAGTCCTCCCTTAAAAATCAGTATTATTTTTGCCAATTTCCATCCCTTTGAAAAGTTGCCAGTAGGAAGGGAAAGTTTAAAAATATAGGTTAAAGGGTAGGCAATGCATGGAGATGCATATTTCAATAATTTAGATGGAATATTGTCCAATCCACCAGCTTGGGTAGACAGAAGGTGTCTAGAGTAGTAAAGGGAGCAGTGAGTGGTGTGAGGTTGAGAGTTAGTTACAAAGTGGAAAAAGCATGTCATACAGTGTCCAGTCTGGCCAAGAAGTGGTTGAATCAGTGACATACAGTGCATCCTCATGGACAAATACAGTAAGTGCAGTTTTTGGGAAAAGGCTCTTTATGGACAAGTGAAGATAAGCTACCTTTTTTTTCAGGTACAATTCACTGAGATTGATTCAGAGTTTTGAATGGATAACATCAATGTGGGATACCAAGTCAAGTTTATTATCCATCTACACAGTAGTACTTGAAAGATTGAACCATTTTGTGAGGAGTGGGAATTAGCCATGCAAGGTGAAAAAAACAGAGAGGGTCCATAGTTTCATAATTTTTTTTCAGGTGACAAAGGTCATGGACACAATTTTGTTTTTTAACAATGACAAACAGTTAATTTGATTTGAAATATCAAAGAACATTGTATAGGTCATGGTGAAACAAGTTTTACATGACAACGGTGGAGGAACCAGATGTGAAGATAACTGCGTCATGAGAATAAATGTGTATATGCAGTTTTACATATGCATAAGGTAGGTCATTGAGGAACATGGAGAAAAGGATGTGACCCATGATGAAGATCTGAGGGACTGTCTCATGGGTGGTAAGAGGTGGTGATACAATGCCTCCTACATTTATTGAATCCTTGATGGCTCCAAAAGGTAGGAGTGAAAGAAGAGAAAAGAGTGGGATAAGCGGGTAGCAGAGCTCAGCTTAAACATGGTGAGTGTTGAATTTGTCCAGGGGCCCCAAGGCCTAGGTATATACAAGTTCAGTTATATAAAATTGCTGATAGCCACCTCTATATATACAGTTGACTATGGCAAAGTGTAAAAGGCTTGCAGAAAATACAATTGGCCAATAGATGACTGAATGAGGCTCACATACAAGTTAATATGGCTAGCTGGCCAATGGCTGCCAGTGGCTAAGCAAATGAATGATACCACCATATCAATGCATGTATGTGGAGGCTTTAAATGGTTAACAGTTAAACTGAAGAAAATAAAATAAATCTTAAAGCACAGTCAAGGTCTGACTTGGAATTACCCTATTCAGCAGTTTTTTTAAAAGGTTACAGCTAAGATAAGAATGCAGCTGCTAGTAACCACGCTGGCCTTGAAGATTAAGTTCCCCAATTTGGCCACTGTCTGGTTTTTTATCTGTAAACTGAGTATTTTTAAAACAGCCACATCCCCTTGCATGTTTTCTGTATCCTGAAGTAAGTAGTTTTGATAAATAAAAAAACCCTAATTATTTGTTTTTCCACTTAAGAATGACTGAATGTCTCGGCAAGGTGTCAAAAAGTATCTTATGACCGAGTTATCTTATGGCCAATGTATTTTTGAACCCGAGTCTTATGACTTGTTGAATTACATATTGTCTGTGTTTAAAACTGCTGACGTAGTTTTTAGAAAATTCCAGCCTTGCATTTTTTTTCTAAGCTTGCTACACATAAATATGGGACCTATGGTTATGTCCAGCATCCCTTCAAGAAGATGCAGTCTCGGACAAGATGCAGTCTGAGGCTATCCATAGATTGCCCGGGGGATCCAGAGACATATGGTTTCATGTGTCTCTGAAATGCTGTAGCTCTGGTGGTAAAAAGCCATCAGCTGTTTAGATTTGATCATGTTAGAGGTAAAATTGTTAGGGCTTATTTGGTATTAATAAATTGCAACTGATTTAAAACAACATTTGGTGTCAGGTGGCTTTATTGGATTACCAGGGACCACTAGCCGAGAACCTTATATTTTACATGAGTGGATGGGTAAATAATTGTAGAGCTTTGGCCTGATTGATAAAAAAGTGCATCCATTATGTGTCCTTGAGGCATTGGGGAGTGGATAAAATCAGTGTCATGCATCATGGTGTACCCACTGGAAAGTTTCTTCAGGAAGCAAGTGTTAAAGGGATGAAGTCATTTAATGATGAGAGGTAGTCGGAAAGTATGGAATAGTCAGATTGGTCAATGTGGTATAGTGCCATAGTGCTCATTATTCTGATTGGATTCAACAGACGTTGCCTAATGAAGTCACAACAGACTTAATAACTGTCATGGTTTCTGTTGGACAGATTGTATAATTACAGTGTATATCAAACAACAACATTACCCCTAATCACACACCTCCGTATAATGACATACAGAAACTACAGCAATGTGTCACACCAATAAAGAATAAGTATTAACAGTCCCTTGCAATGTCTATATTACATCGCACAGAAACATCATCAGTGCTTGTCAGTGTTTTTAAAACTCCCAACAGTTAAGCCACCCTGGTGGTGATGAAAGTTTAGGCAATGGATGTCACACCATGCACCATGCCAGCAACCAGTGTTTGGGTGCAGATTTGGATCGCCATGGGTCAGCCAGGGAAGGAGAAGATTGAGCATCCAGAGGACTGCTCCCTTCTCCCAGGGAGGGAGGGTTTAGGTGTCCAGCACTTGCATTGAGCATAGAGTTGGCTGGAAGTGAGATAGGCTGGCAATGTTGGCATTGGGTGAGGGAGTGGCAGCTGCTGACACTCCATGCATGGAAAAAGTAGAAACTGGAGATCCAAGCTGCCACTGGACCCACACGCCAGGTAGCCCTACACACCATCAAGCACGAGGGCCACTATGCACTTCACATGAATTTAAGTCATGGAGTAAATCAGGGGAATGGGACTGGGGCATCTGGAGCCTAGAGGTTGACTTGGACTCTGCAGAAATAGTAATAACTGCAAAAAAAAAAACCCTCCCAACAGGCACACATACCGTACATCAACTCAGTCAGAGCAACTATATGTATGTCCATCATCTCACGGCCAGCCAGATCAACAGCAAAGAGATTTTTAACCAAAATCTACCAGATGCATCCAAAGTGTCACACAGTGACACATAGACATCAAGTCTGTACAATACAGCATATGTTTGTCGTCAAGGCACAGGTCAGGAAACATAAGAAAACCCCAGGGTCAGTTGTAAAAATCCACAAAACTGTTTATTTGTAGTTGCAGTAACATAAAAAAATATATCTATATAAACTTGTTCATAACTATGTACAGAAGCAAAATCAAATCCTTCCTTAAAAAAAAATCTTACAGTAGCAGCTTAGCTGTCTTTATAAGTCTTTTCAACCCCCACCTTTGCAAACATCCTGTTCTTTGCAAACATTCTGTTCTCGTCGATTTCGGGCAGGATCTGCTAGAACAGTGAGCTTCCTGAAGCCACTCCAGCCTTTGCAAAAGGCTGAGACATTTGTACTCAAGTAACCTCTAGTTTTCTACAGTCATCTGAAATTATAAATACATATTTATTTATTTTATTTTATTTATTTATTTCATTTTTGTTGACCGGGTAAGTGCACTAGACAAATCCTGCCTATTTTCAGGCACGACCCAGGGGGAGGGGGACACAGATGAATGCCAGATGACCTGGAACCAGATTAAGCTGTTGGTGGTATTTTTAGTGAATGAGGGAAATTTGGCCAGGACACCGAGGAAATTCCCCTACTCTGCAAAGGCAGAGGGCGCTGTATGGCTCTAGCATGGAGCTTGCTCAGTAGTGTCTGAGCTCTGGTCGCAGGCAGACGTGTGGGAGGCTACGGAGTGTGTCTCCTCCTTGGCCTCTTCAATCCTTCTTCATTATGGAGACTACCAATGACTATACACCCATTTTCAATGATTCCCTACCTTTGGAGGAACAACTAGCTATGGAAACCGCAGTTGGAACGAGTCCTCTCAGTGATTCGGAAGCTTTTGCCTTTATTCCAGAAGATTTGCAACCCGAAGATGTTCTATGAGTACGACTTCTGGAAGCGGAACAGTGTTGCGCGGCTGCAAGGAAAAGTTACATGGAGGTGCTGGAGCGTCGGAAGCATGACAAGACGGACCAGGAAATGGATGTGCGTGAGGATGGTGTGATTGTAGAGCTGGAAGACGCTGCAAGTGGGGAGCCTGGGGCGCAGAACGCTAGTATTTTGCCAGAAACCCCTTCACAAGCTTTGGGAGTGGAATCGGAACACGGACAATGCACGGAGATGATGGAAATGGGAGCAGATGTTGAAGACATCACTCAGGCACCGTATTTGTTTACTGGATCACAACAGGCAGCAGGTAGGGTAATTCCTATCAATGGGGACTCACGAATGCTTAACTTTCCCCCTTAAAACTCTGTGGGAGGCCCAAGATATCTTTCTCCTGACAAAAGCAGTAGTAAACAGTCCTTTAAAAAAAGGGGGGGGGATTCTAGGAAACCCTCTGACCATTTTTTACTGGAAAGGCAGAATTCAGAGGACTGGGTGGATACAGCCTTGCAGGCTGCTGGATGGGTGAAGAGCCCATCTGGACATGGTTGGGATGCAGCTCTTGACACTGACTTACCCACTGTTCTTTCTTTACCTTCTACCCCCCCCGTGCCTGAAGAACTGCCCTCCTCTAGTTTGCCTCTGGGACAATGCATTCCTACTGACTTTGGGATATCACAGCAAACAAGTGACATTCATCCTTTAATGTTGATCATTAATGCACAAGAAGAATTGGAGTCAAAGGACCCGGTTCAGGACGTTTGTCTTGAACCAGCAGTATTAACCCCCAGTTCTGTTCGCCAAGAAGGGCCGGACACGGTTCTTACAGAAACAGAACCTGTGAGAGTCTGGCATGGGAAGGTTGCAGAACATTTATTCCCAGCTAGTATGGGTCCCTTGTTGGAGCCTGTAGAACGGCGAAATGCTGTTCGTTTAAAGTTTAGGGGTGACCCTGATTTGATACCTGACCGGAAATTTGTGGGTAGAACTTTACTGAAAGATAGTATGAAGTTCTTTGCTTATGAAATCTATGTCTTAATACATGTTCCGGGTGATGTAATGTTTTACATAAGTTTTAAGCATCCGGCTGGCCTAGAAAGATTTTGGAAACAATATCGTGCATTAAAGCGTTCTCCTTTGTGGAAGCCATACTTGGCTATCCCTTTGACCAAACCCTTAACCAAAAAAATTACAGTTCTTTTTAGGAACGAAGGGGTAAATGTAGCCGACATTACGTATTGGCTGCAGCAGCATTGCACAGTGCAGGGAACCCCGAAGCCCATTTTAGATGCTGAACAATTGTGGACAGGGAAATGGCACTACCAGATAGTTTTAAGATTGGAAAAAGGGCAAACACATCACTTACCAAACTGTTTCTTTTTGGGTAGAGACAGAGGAGTAATTTTTTATCCTTGGCAGCCACGGGCTTGTTTTAAGTGTCGGGTGGTGGGACACCTGAGCAATGTCTGCGACAAACAAAAGTGTGGCTTATGTGGTAATCTGGGACAAGTTGGGGCTCATTGTCGGCAACCTTTGAAGTGCAACCTTTGTGAGGAACAGGGTCACTCCTTTCGTACTTGCTCTTGGGCCTCACATAATAGTGTAGATGCTTTAGTACAGGCAGAGCAAGACGTATATGTAACCACAGCCCAAAAAGAAAAGCTATGCATGATTGAATTATTAATGAAAGGGCCTATTGGTTCCCATGTACTCCAACAAATTCCTAGGGACGAGGGAGAGGAGACAAGGGTAGAGACTGATAAGACATGCCTTCAGGACATCACCTCTCGGTGCAAACTAACAGAGGGCATGGAGGTGGTGTCGGTGGACATGCCTTTGGAGTGCGACACAATTCAGGTTTTGGAACCCACGGTTCATTCAGGGGAAATTCAAGTTTCTATGCCCCTCCCCCACCACACACAGATGCAGATTTCAAAAGGGTCACAAGATCCAAAGCAGGGTAAGTAGGGACATTTGCTTTGAAACACACAAAAGACTGAGGAGGTTACAGTACAAAATTCCTATGCTTTACTGTTTGAAGATGAGGTGGAGGAGGAAGGTCATGAGTTATATCTCTCCTCGGTAGCCTCCTCTCACACAGATGGAGTCTTAGAGGTAGGCCCTTCGGAGAAGCCCAAGACTAAGAAAAGGAAAAAGAAATGATAAATGGGTTTAGCTATCTTTGCTTCCTCTAGATTCCTTTTTTTTTGGGGTATTGATGGCTCTGGTGTTTTGTACAGTCAATGTTAACAGCATTAAGGCTTATGGGAGGAGGCAGAGCACCCTTTTAAGTCTTAGTATTGGGGATGGCGATGTCTTTTTATTACAAGACATTAGATTACATTCTCTGGCTGAAGTACAACAAGCTCGGAAAGATTGGAGGTGGGGGGCTTCTTTTTGGTCTATAGGTGAGGAAGCTTGTTCTGGGATTGGAGTACTTTTTAAAGGTGAGATAAAAGTACTGCATGTGTATGATTTAGTGCCTGGAAGGGCTTTGATTATGGATATAGTTTTACAGAAAGTGGGATATCGGGTGATTAATATATATGCACCACAAAGTAAGGCTGAAAGAACCGCTCTGTTCAAACGCATAGGGCCTTTTTTGCACACTTCTAAATTAGTGTTATGAAGTGGGGATTTCAATTGTGGACTTACTGCTAGGGATTGGGGAAGGCATATGAAAAAAGTATTTTGTGATACGAATTCTTTAAATACGCTTCTGAACCATCATCACATATGTGATGTATATGACGTTTTACATTTGGAACCAAGTCATACTTTTTTTAAAGGCAGGTTATCTACTCGCATTGATTTCTCATTGGTATCTGTGCGTTTATCTTGCCAAACGATTAAAGTGCGGCCTCAAGAAACCTCTGATCATTTTATGGTAGTCCTATATTTAGGGGAAGTACAGAAGATACAAATTGGGAGAGGGTACTGGAAGATGAATGTTTCCAAGCTTCACGATGATTTGGTTGACACTGGCATTAGGACTTTATTGCAGGCCAGGAAAGATCTAAGTTTCTTATATGATAGCCCCATAGAGTGGTGGGAAGATTTCAAAAGGGACCTGCAGGATTGGTATGGCATAGTCACGAAACAACATGCAAACAAAGACTATAATGAATACCTTAAACTCAGAACCTTGTATCTTAGGCTTGTGTCTCAGGGAAGAGATAGTGAGACATGTCGGGCAAAACTTTTGTCTACCAAAACTCATATGTTACAGTATTTAGATAGCGTAGTCCGGAGAAAAGCAACACAACAGACATATAATACGCAAGGGACAAAAGACGAGGTCAACCCTTTTGAATATATCATATAGTAGAATTTTGACAAGCCTTGGGGATACACAGGGTAATTTAAAGGATAATAATAGGGATATCATGCTTATTGTACAGCAGCACATGGCAGCCACTTTTCAGAGTAGGAAGAAAGACCCTTCTCCTTTTTTCCAGGGCTTCTCTGCGCCGACTTTGAACAAGTTTGAGCAAGAAGCTCTACTTACTCCTATTACTCAAACTGAAATTTTGAGAGCTATTCACAATTGTCCAATAAACAGTTCCAGGTAAAGATGGGATACCTAATGATTTTTATAAGAAATATAGTGGAATTTTAGCCCCCTGCCTGGAAATACTGTTTCAGGCTATTTGGGAAGAGGAAAGGCTCGCACCTTCTATGCAGCTTGGGATAATGTTTTTCCGCTTTAAGAAGGGGAACCCACAGGACACACATAACTGGAGGCTGTTAACACTTTTGAATTCCAACTACAAAATACTGGCAAAAATACTTAACACCAGGCTAGCACAGGCAGCACAGACAGTGATTTTACCAGAACAGACATGTGCCATCCCAGGCAGAAATATTGTGCAGACCTTGGTAATTATTAAGGAAATTATAGAACAAGGCCTGAGGAAGAACTTGTCAGGATATCTAATGGCAATAGATCAGGAAACTGCCTTTAGTCAAGACCATCTTTGGCAGACTTTAAGTCAGTATGGGATCCCATCAGGATTCATAAACTTAGTGAAAGTTTTATATAAAGAAGCTCAAGCACTACCTTTAGTGAATGGTTTCTTTGGAACCCCAATCTTTTTGAAGAATGGAGTGAAGCAGGGTTGCCCAATGAGCCCCTTACTGTATGTTTTTGGTCTAGATTATGTTTTGAGGAAGATTAAGTCAGAACCGAGAATTGTGGCAATTAAAAACAATGATGGGTATGAATTTTCTACAATATCGGCTTATGCGGATGATTGCATTTTCACTGTAGCAGATAGCTTCTCAGGACTCCTTATAATATCTACTTTCCAAGAATCTTTTGAAATAACAGGTATCAAGATTAATGTGGAAAAAAGTACCATTCTGGTCCTTGGAGAGAACGATATTGTATCGGATTTTCCCATTACAGTGACAATAGAACAGGTGAAAATTCTTGGTATTTATTTTGGGACTAGGGACTCAGAATCCTATAATTGGAATTTGGCCTATGATAAAGCGCTTCTGAAGGTGCAGGCCTGGTTGAAGTGGAAAATGTCAAGAAAGAAAAAAGTGTATCTTTTACAGGCATATTTAGCCCCTGTTTTTTTATATTTATCTCATATCTTTCCTTTACCGTACAACATGCACACAAAGGTTTTAGGCTTATTTTTTCTCCTATTATGGGGTAGCAGATTAAACCCAGTTAAACAAAATCATACCTATAGGGCGCAGAAAGAAGGAGGTTTAAACATGATACATCTGATTGTATACCTTTTTGGGGATTTTTTTATAGCTCCATTCTCCCTTTGTTGGTGCAGACATCTATTTCAGGGCAAGTTTTTTTTCAGCTTTGGGGTAATTCCTTTTTCAAAGCATGGGGTAGGGGAAAATGGCATCCTACTGACCGCCTACTTCCTAGGTATGTACAAACAACAGTACAATATATACGTACTTGGAAGATTGATTTAACTTGGTGTCAGGGAAAGAAGAAAAAAGGTTTTTATCAGAGAATACTAGACTCTTGGTATCGGGAAGATCCGATATTTCAAGTGTCTCCTCATATTAAAATTACTTCTTTGTCAGACAATATATAAGAGAAAAGAATCCCTCGGAAAATGCAGGATTTTGCCTGGCTTTGTGGACACCAAAAATTACAGGTGAAAAGCAATCAGAAACACAAGCAAATTTCAGAACGAGAATGTGGAGAGTATAAATGTGCTGAGGTTGTGGAGACAATACAGCATCTTTTTTTTGATTGCATTCATGTAAAAGGTTTTTGGCAGCTATTATCAGTTCTTTGGGGTGAAAAGTCCTTTTTACTAATTAATTATGATATTCTGGTTTTAGGACAAATCCCAGCTTCATGGGCAAAATGGGCGAACAGTACAATACACGTTGTTTTGGTATGTATTAAATGGTGCATTTGGCAGGCACTATGTTCTCAATCTTTGCAAGGTAAAACAATACAACAGCAGGATGTTTTCTTTAATATACAACAAGAATTAGATAGTATTTATGCCTATGAAAAACGTTTCTTGAGTAAAGAGATGTTTGGGAAATTATGGAGAAATATTGACTGGGTGGGTTAGAGGTTTCTTCTTGTCTTTCTGTTTTTTTTTTTTTCTCAATCCAATGATTATGGAATAAGCTGCATCTGGTTTACACAATCTAAGTTCATGTGCTTGTTTATGATTCTGTATTTTTTTGCTGTTATGGTTATTTGTGGATGACTTTTGTTTTGTCTGATTTCTTTGTGAAAGTTTTGTTTTTGGTTTTTCAATAAAAATTTCCCCTACTCTTTTCGATAAGTGCCATGGGATTTTTAACATCCACCTGAACTACCACCAATCCAGGCAGATGGGACCTCGGTTTAATGTCTCATCTGAAAGACAGCACCTCAGAAGTGCAGCACCCCCTCATGCTGCACTACAGTGTCAGTACTGGGATATTAACCCAAGTGCCAGATGTGGGAACTGAATCCACAGCCCTCTGATCTCCCGGCCTCAGTATATACATTTCAACAGCAACACTGAACATCTTCCAGACAAAAGAGATCCAATATCAGCTAAATTTCCATACATTGATCCTCATATATTTTATATTAGCAGATCTAAATATGCAAAGGAGAAAAAACAGACAGCAAGAGAAAAGTGAGAGACAGTGAGAGGCAAAGAACTGTGAGACTGTTTGGGTTGATCAAGTCCAAGGTCTCACAGGAAAATTTGGTTGCGCAACCAGACAGATAAGACAGAAAAGGAAAAACTAGATCCCTGCATTTAAACACTATCTCCATAACAAATGGGAGAGGGTCCTATTCTACCCTGTCACAATGTTAAAAGTCCAAAATGACATATCATCATTATATTGCAATGTCCTTACCACATCACACAGGAACACTGACAACAGGCCACTGTGTTTAGATCTGTACACTGGAAAACATAAACTGTAGAAAAATATTATCAAAAAATATACATTATTATTACTAACTCATGCGTTGAGGTATCATCATCCAGTGGACCATCAGTAACCAAATATTCACAGACACTTACTGTATATGACATTTCCATACAGGCAGTTGTCCCAGAACATGTCATAATCACAGATGCATGTGACTTCTTCCTGATGAACAGTCGCTGATACCATTTGCACCTCATGGCAAAATATTAATTTCTCTTTTGAAGGTATGGTGGCACATAATTGATAATGACACCTAGTAATGAAACTAATTAATATCAGTCAGAAGAAGACACACACAAAAGAAATGTCTGTATAACTGTTTAACAATAACAATGACATTAGAAAAGGAATCAACCCCAACCCCACAAACCCATGACACACCCATAGCACTACAATGACTGTCTAATCCCAAATGCATGCCACGCATACAGATCAAGAGCAGTACAGTGTCTATACACACTCCCACCACAGACACAACAAATTATGACAGTACCTTATATCAACTGTAACCACACAAACCACAACACTATGTTGTCACCAAGGCTGTTGGTTAACTAGGATCTGCAGCTTATCCAGTAGGTAGGGAAATGGGCAGACTAGGTGGGCCAAGTAGTCCTTATCTGCCATCAAAGTCTATGTTTCTATGCTTCTATACCCATGCCCTCACAAACCCATTACACATTCACAGCGCTTCAGTGATGGTCTAATCCTAGCCCCCCAGGCACACATTCGGAATGACAGTATTATAATGTATGCAAAGCCCCCTCCTCCCCCAAACTGCAAGCACACCACATTGCCACAGACCATTATAGCAACTGTATAACCTTGACACTGCATCACACACACATATTTACAGTAATACATTGTCTGTAACCCCCACCACAGACACACCACATTACAGCAGTACTGATTAATAGATGTACACACAGAAACCACAAAACAGTGACATCACCAAGTGTACCACTACTACCCCAAATCCAGGACACAGTTGCAAGAATACAGTGACTGTATAACCCAGACCCCCCATACACGCATACAGATTGTCAGTGTTACAATGTCTGAATGTACCTTATAGTGACTTTAACCACACAAACCAAAACACTACATCATCACCAAGTATACCCCCACCCACACAAACCCAGTAAACACCCACAGCACTGCAATGACTAACAAATCCTGGCCACCCACCACACATATACATTGACAGTAGTTTAGAATGTGTACAGCTTACACCCACCTACACAACAGTCACAACACAGTATGGCAGTCCCTTGTAGTGACTGTCTAACCCAGACACCCCACTGCACATACAGACTGACATTAACATGTCTGGAACAACTGCATCCCACCCACCCACCGCAGACACTACATGTTACAGCCTTCCCTTATTGTGAATGTATACACAAACCAGAACACAGTGACACCAATAAGTGCACCCCAACTCATGAAAACAAAAAAACACAGTTCACATGACTGTCTAATCTTGACACCCCACCGTGCATGCAAACTGTCTGTACTACAATGTCTGTAACCACAACCCCACCACCACCACCACAGACACCACACATTTAGGCAGTCCCTTACAGTGATTTACCCATACGACCACAACACAGTGACATCAACAAGTGAATACAAACCTCTACTAACCTAGGACACACCAACAGCACTGCAGTGAGAGTCTAACCACAACCCCACATGGAACACACAGACTGATGGTAAGACAAATGTCTGTACACCCCCCCCCCACAGACACAACACATTACGGCAGTCCCTTATAGTGACTGTACCCACAGCAACCACAACACAGTGACATGATCAAGGGCACCAGTGCCCCCAACAAATGCAGGACTCAACAGCAGCACTGCAGTGACTGTGTAACATGACCACCCCCCACAACTGCACAAACAGATTTACAATGATACAATGTCTGATACACCCACACCACCACAGCAGACAGAACATATTACAGTATCCCCTTACAGTGAATATACCAACACAAACAACAACAGATTGACATCACCAATTTACCCTACCCTGGCAAACGCAGGACACAGCCGCAGCACTACAGAGATTATATAACCCTGACACCCCACCACAAATATGGACTGACAATAATACAATGTCTGAACCCCACACAGCACCACAGACACAACACATTACAGCAGACACTGTTAGTGACTGTACCCATGCCAACCACAACATAGTGACATCACCAAGTGTACACCAATCCCTACACACTAAGATCAAATGCACATCTCAGCACTGACAGCATAACACCCCCCCCAGCAAAAACACATAGACACATAATTTACAAGGTACGTGCTGACAGCACAACAGTGTCTGGACACCCCACCTGTCCTGTACATAAGAGGCACACTTCCTGGCTGCACATATGGGGCTGTTGAGGAGGTGTGAATAGGGCTGTGCCAGTCCCCATATTCACCTGTGGCACCACCGCTGAGAATACGGTGAGTGGGGAGGGTGGCCAGTGCCGCAAACGGGAACCACTGGATGCCAGGGAGGAGTTATTTGTACATCTGGGCTGGTGATCGGGGGGAGGACACCACTTTCTTCAGGGATATAAGAGTGTATGACAGGGCTGGGATTGGAGAGGGGGAGGACACCACTAGCACCAGGGATAATATTCTTGAAGCCAGGGATGGTAATCAGAGGGAAGAGGTTACCACTAGCACCAGGGATAATATTTATTAAAAGAATGGGCCAGAGATTGGCAAGGGGGTACCACTAGCACCAGGAATCCTTTTACTTTATAGAACTAGCCAGTGATCCCGGGGGGGGGTGGAACCACTAGCACCAGGGATAATTGTATTTTAAAGAATGGGCTGATGATCAGCCGGGAGGGAGTGACAAGGATCACAAGAGGTGGGTGTGCTCCCCCAGTGATCAACCAGCTAGGTGGCTGCATTACTTCTGGCAGCCACTAGGGTTGCATGGTGTTAAACCAAGATTCTGTTTGGTGGTATTTGTGCTACGGAAAAGGACTGCACTAAACCATTTTGTGCAGTGCAAAACCACTGAATATGGGGTTGTGTGCTATTCATGGCCACGCCCCTTCCCTTGCCCTCATGTATACATTATGTTTTGTGCAGGCACTAAGCCTCTTTGCCCACGCAAAGCCCCTTTTGAAAATGGGGCTCTAGCGCAAACCCCGGTTTGTGCAGGCAAAGACCCATTAGAGCATGCGAAAACTTTTGAATATCAGGCCCCTCATGTCTGTGCCACCAAAATGCTTTTCAAAATTAAGTTTACAAAAAATAAGTGAGAAAATCCAAACATGTCCCAGATATAAAGACATCTATGCTTCTACATCCTTTACTAGGGCTGTACACAGGGCTGAGTCTTGATATTTGTATTTATGTCCCAGGTATATGTATGTGTATTTGTTTGCATATTAGTGCTCATAAAATATGTCATTTTACATTTTGGACTGTTTCTCTTGTGAATGATGACACGACCAATGGTTTGGGGGGATTTCAATAAAATATATGTACTCATCACTAAAATATGCATTCATGTTGTGAGCAGTATTAATCATATGTGTGTTATACTAGCCTCATCCAAGGGCTCATGCTACTTTACATGGTCTAAAACAAATACAAAAATGTTGGGAGTGATATTTGTTTTTATAAAAAGTACAGTATTTCATGTATTCGTCACAAATAGTATTTGTTTTGCACAGCCCTTTTCTTTATATATTTGGTTATTTTTATGTTTGCTTGCACGCATGTGCAAGAAACATAGTGCCATCATCGGAGATTTTGGAGGTGTGTCCACTCCTCCTCCAATTCAGTCAGTGCGTTGGCAGGCGTGGCCCCTGTAAGTCAATGCGTTCTGGAGCTGTCTATGACAAGCTCCAAAATGCAGTGGCATACAGTTCAAAGGGGGAACTATGCTTGAGTGAGCAGTGATAAAATATCACTTGCTCATGCGCAGCCCCCCCACACACACACACAGGCCGCACACAGGCACGCGTGCCCCCGCTGCCCCACACACACACACATGAACAGCCAACGGGGTGCCCAATCTCGTCGGCTGTGCTGCCTTCCCCACCTCCCCCCAAAGCCTTCAAATGCCACACCGGGTGCCCACCCCAGCGTGGCAAGTAATGATATAGCCGACGGGGTGCCCAATCCCCATCGGCTCCACTGTCCTCACCCCGAGTACTAAGTGCCACGCTGGGAGCCCACCCCGGTGTGGCAATCCCATGCACTGGCCGACGGGGTGCCCAATCCCCATCGGCTGAACGACCCCCAACCATCCTGTACCACGCTGGGAGTCCACCCCAGTGGGCAAACGCCCGGCGTTTCTTTTTTTTTTTTTTTTTACCTGTAAAGAAAAATGGTCCCATGTAGTCTTCTCTGCCCCTCCCACAACCCGCACCCACCCACTGCGCACCCTCCTCCCCACACACCCTCACCCCATTGTTACCTCCAACCTCGGCGCGATCTTCTGGTGGACCGGAACACGCCTGCACTCTTCAAAAGCCGACTAACGAACTGAGGAAATGCCGTAAGCTGTATAATGGGCTAGATAGGGGTTTCAACTTTGTTGCATATCTCAGGAATTTCTGCACAATTTTCAGTAGGGTTTTTGGGACCTCTTCTGATATGATGTCACTGTCATGGAGTTATTTCGGTCTGAAGGGTGATTTCGCAGTCACCGCGTGAAATCACCCTTTGGGCCTGAATAATGCCATGACAGTGACATCATTCATGGAAGGAGTCCTGTAAACCCCATGTTGAAAATTTGGTGCCAAAATTCCAAAAATGACTGTTTTATTTAGCGTATGTTGCACAGTTCCTACGCAGGCTCGTAAGTTCACTTAATTTTCAATATTTTCACCCAGATTTTCAACATTGCCATTTTACCACACCTTCTTATGAGTAGTACAGCTGTCATTTTCACATCTCACCCAAAATGTGTTTCCTACATGTAGCGCGCAGAATGGCGCAGTCGGTGAAAGCTGAAATCAATGTATAGGGACAATTAAGAAAATCACAGTGACACTGTTCATGAGCAGAGGTCTTAAATGGCTATGTTGAAAATTTGGTGAAAAAATTCCTAAAAATGACTGTTTTACGAGCGTGCGTTGCGCAGTTCCTATGCACGCTCGTAAGGTCACGAATTTTCAATATTTTCACTCCAGATTTTCAACATTGCCATTTTAACACATCTTCTTATGAGTAGTACAGCTGCCATTTTTCACATCTCACCCAAAACGTGTTTCCGCCTATGTAGCGCACAATGGTGCAGTCGGTGTGCGAGATCAATGTACGGGACAAATTAAGAAAATCACAATGACACTGTTCATGAGCTGAGGTGTTAAATATGGCTATGTTGAAAATTTGGTGAAAAATTCCAAAAATGACTGTTTTATGAAGTCTGTTGTACAGTTCCTATACCGCTCTGAAGTTCGAATTTTCAATATTTTCACCCCAGATTTCCCACATTGCCATTTTGCCACACAACTTCTTATGAGTAGTACAGCTGTCATTTTCACATCTCACACAAAATGTGTTTACTCACAAAGAAGCATAAATGGCGAGTTGGTGTGAAATCAATGTATCGGGATAAATTAAGAAAATCACAGGTGACACTGTTCATGAACAAAGGCCTTAAAATGGCTATGTTTAAAATTTGGTGAAAAATTCCAAAAAATGACTGTTTTACGAGCGTGCGTTGTACAGTTCCTACGCACACTCGTAAGTTCGCGAATTTTCAATATTTTCACTCCAGATTTTCAACATTGCCATTTTACCACACCTTTGTATGAGTAGTACAGCTGTCATTTTTCACATCTTACCCAAAACATGTTTCCGCCCATGTAGCACACAATGGCGCAGTCGGTGTGTGAAATCAATGTACGGGACAAATTAAGAAAATCACAGTGACACTGTTCATGAGCAGAGGTCTTAAAATGGCTATGTTGAAAATTTGGTGAAAAAATTCCTAAAAATGACTGTGTTACGAGCGTGCGTTGTACAGTTCCTATGCATGCTCATAAGTTTGCAAATTTAATTTTTCATTACAGATTTTCAACATTGCCATTTTATTACACCTCCTTATGAACAGTACAGCTGCAATTTTTCATATGTCGCCCAAAATGTGTTTTCGCACATGTAGCGCATAATGGTGCTGCTGGAAAGCGTAAAGCAATGTTTAGGACAGATTAAGAAAATCACAGTTACACTGTTCACGCAGCAGAGGTCTTAAAATGGCTATGTTGAAAATTTGGTGACAAAAGTCCATAAAATGACTGTGTTACGAGTGAGCATTGCACAGTTTCCACGCACCCTCGTTAGTTCATGACTTTGTCATATTTTCAGTCCAGATTTTCACCAGTGGCATTTTTCCACACTTCCTTATGAACAGTACAGCTGTCATTTTTCACAACATGGCTGAAGTGTGTTTTCACACTTTCAGCACAGAGATGCGTGGTCGCTGTGGGAAATCATTGTTCTGCACAGATAAAGAAATTCACAGTGACACTGTTCATGATCGGAGGCACCAAAATGCCTGAGTTGACAATCTGCTGTAAAAAATCCCCAACCTAATTATATTATGGGTGTGCGTTGCACAGTTTCTATGTACGCTCGTGACGTCACCATTTTTTTAAATATTTTTACTACAGATTTGCAACATTGCCATTTTTACACCTCCCCATGAACAGTACGCTGTCATTTTTACATCCTGTTCGAATGTTTTGCACCTGTGGTGCTAAATGCCGTAGTCACTGTGCATAAGCAGCTGCTAACAAACTGATATTCCCCTGTTCATGAGGTGGGGTCACAAAAAAAACATGTTGAAAATTTGGAGTGAAAATACCAACGAATGCCTGAGGTATTAGGGTTTCCAACCATAATGCCCAACCCTGTAGAGAATGACAGGCATCAGGAGTGTGACTTGGGATTCTTGCCTGTGAAGCTCATACCATTCCACACCCTGCAGTCAGTGAGAGGCATCGAGGTATGCCTTGCACTCTTCGGCCCCAAACTTCACCCCATTCTCCGATATCGCACCCATCTCACCATATTTCCTAATGAAATAGGGTGCGCATAAGGGCCAAAGACCCCAAGGAACACCGTGACACTTGTCAGTGTCTGCAGGGTGGGGTGTGGTGAAATGGCGTGGCTGTTATGCCTGACAACCCAAACGCACACCCCAATGCCTGTCACGCTCTGCAGGGTGGTGGTGGGGTTGGCTTCAGTTCAATACTTCACTGCCATTCCTATTACGCAGCTCTGTAACTTCTACACTACCACTGCCAATGCCAGCAAGCAAACATTCGGCATTGACAAACACTTGTTTGTTATTCCTCTGATCATTTCCCACATAAATTAGATTACTTGTACATCAAGTTGGCTGCATGTATTCACATTTGACCTACTTGGAAAGCAGAAGAATTTAGCTATGTTTAGGGCAAGAAGTCTTCAGAAAGCTGAGTAGCTTCACTTAAATGGATGCCAGTTTAAGAAAGGATCCTTCAGGGTCAAGTCTCATCTGCGTTTTCTGGCACACTGAATCTTTAATTAACTTTAAGGTGTGCACCATGCTGGCAGTGACTGGGGGAAGGCTGCCTGTGAGATCAGGGTAAACAAGAGACAAAAAGGCTCGTTTCTGCTGGGTCACTGATGCTGATGTACATGTACGAGTTCCAGTTTCGCTTTTCAAACAGAGATTTTTATTTATTTATTTAGTTTCAGTCATCATTTATTTTGCTGTATGTTGTTATTGCGATCACAAAAGGAACAGGGAAATTAGAAAATGAGCCATCTGCGCGGGCTGTCTGATTGCTGTATTTTGCGATCGCGGTCACAAAAGGAACCTGGAATTTAAAAGATGAGCTGATTGCTGACAGTTCTCTTTTACCTTCCTATCCCACCCGAAATTACAGTGTGTTTCCTTTGTTCTTTCTTTTTTTTTTTTGTTAGCCACTGTAAGGTTTGTGAGCCAGATCCCTTCCCAAAAAAAGATCCTGAAGTTGGTAAAGGAGTTGTGCCTGCTGTCAAGTGCAGTCCGAGTGTTCAACGGGATGTGGTGCCGCGATGTGGTGGGTGTTGTGAGCGGAGCATGCTTAAGTAATAAAAAAATTGTGGTTTTTACTCTGCCACTCAGTGCAATCTGGACCTTTAGTCAGGGCGCTGCATTTCCCACCCCCATCAGTTTACACTCTGTGCCATCTGGAGTCACGGCGCTGCATTTCTGATTGTTTTTGTCAGCCAATAGCTTGAAGTGATTATGGATGGCAGCCAAAATATTTACTGAGGTACACGAAGGGGGGGGAAACATTATTGACTGAGACTTCAGTTGTTGTAACAGGAACGGCTTTCTGGGTTCATGGAGAATAAAATGACGGCTTTTGCCAGCTGCAAAATTGCTGACATTCGAACAGCTGAGGGATCTCTGTGATGGGGCACACAGGCTGGTACCTTTTATTGGCTGGGGTCTGTTGCCACATCGATTAGGGGTCTGCAGGACCTATCAGTCAATCAGGATGCTGCATTCTTAATGCCCATTTTCTAGGGACTAGTAATCTATAATTCAGCAGTGACCATGGCCCTCCGCCATATCACTGTTGCATTAAACAAAGCATGCCGCTTGGCTACCAGTTCACCATGGCTGACACAGACACGCGATTTGTTTGAACAGGCAAACTGGCTGTAGTTCAATGGCAGACTTAGGTATCAAACCTGCCTATTGGCCAAAAAGATTAGGCAAGGCCTGGTTCCCGCTGGTGTTCAGAAGCTCTTCACTCCCCTACGAACATAGCCGCTGTACCAGAAGCAGAGACAGTATGGTTTTCAAAGTTCCTCGCTGTTGTGTCTCTCTAGGTCAGAGGGCTTTTGCTCACCATGCTCCTTACTGGCTGAACTCTCTGCATTAGGACATCTCCTCTGCAACTTCATTAGGCTGTTTTAAACAAAAGCTTAAGAAACATATATTTCTGCCTTTGAAAAAGGGTCCGGTCTAGGACCAGAACTGTATTAGGCTCCTTTTAAATGGAATAACATCTTTTATATTTATTTTGTGTGCAGCGTCATATATGGTGGAGTGCCCAAGCTTCTTTGTGATGTACTTCTAGTTTGGCGTGTGAGCACCAGGACCTTGTGCTCCGCTTCCCCGTTTTCTCAACTTACATAGATACATAGACAGTGTCGGCAGATAAGGGCCTATGGCCCACCCAGTCTGCCCATTTGAGCTTGTAAGTTCAGTTTATGTTTTCCTAGAAGTCTGTTGCCCCTTAACCCTGACCTCCAGAATTCCTTTATGTCTATCCCATATATTCTTAAATCCTGTGATTGTTTCAGCCCCCACCACTTCCTCTGGCAGGGTGTTCCACTTGTTCACCACCCGTTCTGTGAAGAAATTCTTCCTCACATTTCCTCTGAATCGTCCTCCCTCCAACTTCATCCCATGCCCTCTAGTCCTGGAACATCTTTTTCGCTTACAAATAGTGTATTCCTGCACCCTGTTCCTCCCTGTAAGATACTTGTATGTCTCTATCATATCCCCTCTCTCCCTCCTCTCCTCCAGGGAGTACATGTTCAGTTCCTTCAACCTGTCCTGTGATGCAATCCATGTACCATCTTTGTTGCCCTCCTCTGAACCTTCTCTACCCTGTCTATGCCCTTACGTAGGTAAGGTCTCCAGAACTGTACACTGTACTCCAGGTGGGGCCTCACTAGTGTCTTGTATAGTGGAATTATGACCTCCCTTTTCCTGCTGGTGATGCCCCGCCTATGCATCCCAGCATCCTATTTGCTTTACCTGCTGCCTTGTCACACTGTTTCCCTACCTTGAGGTCATCAGAGATGACAACCCCAAGATCCCTTTCCTGCTTGGTGCATGCTATAGCCTCACCCCCCAACTGATATATTGTGCCAGGGTTTTTGTGTCCCATGTGCATTATCTTGCATTTCTTTACATTGAATTTCAACTGCCAAACCCCAGACCATTCTTCAAGTTTCTGCAGGTCCCTTCTCATTCTGTCTACACCCTCTGGTGTGTCTACTCTGTTACAGAGCTTTGTGTCATCAGCGAACGGTGAAATTCTGCCTTCTAGGTCCTGCGCAATGTCACTGATGAAGATGTTGAATAGGACCGGTCCCAGCACTGATCCCTGTGGTACCCCACTGGTCACTCTTCCCTCTGTGGAGTGACAGCCATTTACCACCACCCTCTGTGTCCTGCCGCCCAGCCAGTTACCTACCCACCACACTACTGTCCTGCCCACACCCATATTCCCCTTAGGAAACATCTTGATTCAAAAGCCTGCTGTGACTGCTCTCTCTAACTTCAAATGGTTCTCAACAGTGGTTTTGCTACCTACTGTACTCTACCCCTGGGGCATCCATCGTACAACCCTCTACCTAGCAAAATTCTGCCCGATACCCTGTAGATAATTTGAACTTGGTAGAAGCTCCCTTTGAATCCTTCATCTCCTCCAACTTAGCCCCCACCTGTTCCTCCACAATCATGCTTTTCCTCCCCCACCCCCTCTCGCCCTACTAGTCCACCTCTTACCACACCCTCCTAACTTCCCTTACTACTTGACAGTCACTGTGACAATTTCTCAGAGAGTCTCACTCCTCTGACCTTCTGTTGATGAGATCCCTTGAGCCGAAGTATCTCTTCACCCTGCACACATTCCTGTTCATTGCCCTGACCCTCTATTGATGGGGATCTGCACTTAAATATCTCTCAGCCTGCACACATACCTGTTCACTCCCTTGACCCTCGATTGACGAGGCCCTGCGCTGAAGTATCTCTCATTCTGCACACATACCCCTTACTTTTCACCCGGTCCATTCCTTGAAATATTGGTATATATTGTACATTGCCTGCATTGTTGTTATTCTTTCTGTCATTCTGTAGTTCTATATTGTATAGCATTGTATGTTTATTCTTTGAATTACCTGTTTACCTGTAAAACCAACTGTTGTCACTGTTATTGTTTTACCTGACAAGGAACCTATTGTAATGAGCTTGTTCTCAAAGGTTTTAATCCAAGATCAAAATAAATAAAAGAATTAGCATGCCATCAGCATATAGGGATCCTTTGTGTTCCTCCCCCATTACCCATGTTCCACAAATCTGTGGGGTACACTTTATTTGCTTAGCTGAGGCTCGATAGTTAAAGCAACAAGCAATGGTTACACAGGGCAGCCCTCCTTTGTCCCCCACTTTAATTGAAAAGCATCCAAGAGTGTGCTATTGGCTCTGACTCTCACTGTGGGCCCTCCTTATATGTCATTCACCCATGTACAATACAGTTGCCCAAATCCAAACTTCTCCAGGGTGGTCTGCAAGAAACCTCCAATGCAGCCTATTAAATGCTTTTTCTGTTTCCATGGCAACAGTCAGCTGATGTTCCTGTTACATGCATGAGCAGGTAATAAGGTTGTGTACGTAACTCTCCTGTGGGGGCTTACCAGTCTGCCCATCAGGAGTTCCATTCTTTCTTCCATTTTCCCTGTTACTGCTCCATGCTACACGGTGTTTCCTACAATCTCCGTCTGACCCCTGCAGAATTTTATTTAGACTGGGGCCGGAGGAGTCAGACAACAGAGCCATCAACCCATTGCTGCAGTTTGTGAGGTCGGGTAATCTGCACAGGCACAAGAACGCAGTGTGTTTCGGCCGTTCTTATGGCCAAGAGATGTCTCTCTGGAGTTCCCAGTCTCTCTGTTAAGCAAATCAGGGACCGGAGACCCAGAGGAGGCACAAGGGGAGCAGCAACTGTATTTAGTTGAGGAGCACCAATAAGTGCCTTTGCTGGGTCCCCACCTCATGAATATTAATGAGGCATTCAGGAATGTTAATGTGAGAGCCTGCCCAAGGGTGTAGGCAGGCATACTCACTGTACACATTTGTGTACAGTTTTGTTGCGTGCCTGTCACAAACCATACCTTACTGTTAACCTTTTCATTCTAATCTGCAGTATTTGGGTTAGTGTAGGCCACTGGGGAGTGTCTCTGTGTAAACTTCTGTTGTTTAGGAGACAGATACATGTATAACCTCTTTAGAGATTAGAGGAATCATCTGACAACAATCTGACTTGTTTGGAAGGGGGTACCATTTGGAGAGGATGTGTACATTTTTTTTTTTTATTCGGGCGTGTAACTGTTGGAGACTGTGTACAAAACGAACATTTCTGGCTACACCCCTGAGTCTGCCTAGCACCTTAGAGCAAGTAGAAACCGGGCTAGTGACAGGCAGGGGGCTTACTGAAAATGTACAGTATAAAAAACTTTTAGCAGGGCAAGGGGGCTGCTACAGTTCAGTGGGATTTTGAATAAATATAAAGGAGTACTTTGGCTGCAACCAGACCTGAAAATTGGGACGCTATATGGGACTGCACACTAAAGTTTATCAGCAGCCATGCTGTGACACTTTGACCCCAATGGACAGTTACTCAGCTATCTAGGTGCCCAAAACTGTTTGTGAGACCGTATGGGGAAAGGTGTGGACTAATTTCAGCTGCCAAGAGGCTTTTCCAATCAATAATCAAAGAAGGCTAATGGTTGTGATTGATGATTGAAATCAGCCAATCAGAGGGCAGGATGTTCAGGGGAGCTCCCTGAGACTCTGGGCAGTTGGGGCAGTCTGATGTGGGCTCTGATTGAGACAAGAAGAGCTCAGAGCTGTGTCTCGAAAAGTCTAAAGGCCTTTCACAGGGCTTAAACTGAGTTTTCTCTGAGGATTGGAAGGAAGGATTTTTGTTGTTTAAAGGAACTGAGCATCTCTGCTGATCGTTCCAGGCATCTGGTGGAAGTTGCTGGTTTTGAGAAGACTCATTTGTTGCAGTGATCCTGCATCTATTGTGACTGAGATAAAATCCTGTGCTAAGAAATAGACTTTCTCAAGACTGTGTGTGAGACAGAGTTTAAAGGTGAATGCTGTTTGAACCAGAGAAACTGTGAGAGTAAAAGATGAGCAGGTGTCCTGTTCTTCAGGAACCTGTTGTCTGCTGCTGAAATCCAGTGTTGGAAAGGCTCTGATAGTCTGGAAGTTGGAGTTTGTTTCCTGAAGGCACTGCAAAGTGAAGAAGTTTGAGAAATTGTCTGGCTGCACAATGGAGCTGTTTCTTATTTGAGAGAAGATTGGAACCAGGGAATTCCCAGCTGCAAACTAAAGCCAGCTAGGGAACCTGCTAATCCATACCGACTGGGATCTACTAGCTGCAGGGGGGCACTGGCGCATTCTGGAGTGCTAGGGCACTCTGACCTGTGGGGGAGCTAGGCTGTGGAGCCACCCCTAGGTCAGGGTCCTCTGTGGTTTGGAGGGCCTTGCATGGGAGCTCTGCAACAGGCCTGAGTAGGCTGAAGGGGACAAGCTGCAAGACCTCCAATCAAGGAGACAAGTGGCCAGACCTGCAAGCAAGTTTGAGTCTACACATCATCTACTACTGCCCATCTGTTTCTGCCCTCTCTGAATTGAAAACCACAGAATTTGAACTGCTGGAACTCCCCCTGCCCCAGAGACTGCACGGCTCTCTGGAACCATGAGTAACTCAGGGCCTGCCCTGATCAAGGGAACTGGGAAATGTTGTTTGCAAACAAAGTTTTAAAAGTAAATTTAAAACTCCATCCTTTAAACACTCTTTAAGGGCCCCAACACTGGCCAACCCGCAGCACTGACCAGGCGGGCACCATTACAGGATAACCTTATAGACAGAACTGGGGTTGCACTGGTACCAGTGGGGTGGGTGCTGGAGTGTTTTGGCCTACAGGCCCTGTTGTTGCTAACTGCTCTAACCTTTATGTAACCCCTAGGTGGTGCTATCCCAAGGGCTACTAGCCCTGCCTGCTTGACTAGTAGCACATTAAGGGGCCTGAGTTCTGAAATGGGTACCTCCACCCGGAGGTCAGGGTTGGTAGTGGTCAAGGTAACCTGGGCACGGCCCTCCGGGACACTGTAACCCCCCTCTTTCCTTACTAGTGGCTAGAACATTACACAATAATCACTTTCACAATAGCCTGATACACCACACAAGTACCCACACTGTTTGCACTTACCACCAGGGCTTTCCTCTAGCCCGGCCCTGAGGACCACCTGTAAAACAAGGTTATATACAGCAAATAACAGCAGTACAGTACTCTTGCACAAACTGGAACCACAGTCAGGGTAAATGCAAAAAAGAGTTAGATCTGATTTATTTAAGGAGCTTGAATAAGGGAGGGGCGTAATCAGGTTAATTTGCTTATAGGCTCTATCAATCAAACAGTTATGCATGCACTTCAGGGTCCATAAACAGTCACACACTCTGGGTACCCAGATGGAGAATAGTGGGCTAGCCACGAATGTTGCAGTTGGTTGGGGCCCTGTGATGGAAGAAAACAACATGCACAACACACATTATTTGTAATCCAGAGCCGGAGGGCTCAGTTCGTGAAAAGAAAACAAAACAATCAGATGACACACTTTTAGATTAGGCTGTTGTTGCAGGGAGCTACCCTGGTGATTACTCACGATACCAAAGACTGGACACAGGCTGGATGAAAATTAAGACAGCAGGTGGTTAATCTGGAGTGTCAGGAGAAGCTTGGCCCATACGATTCGCCGCGGCGTTGTTCCTGTTCAAGTGTGGAGCAGGAGGCTGATCCCCAGGTAGGTATCTCATCGGTGGCTTTCTCTGTGCAGTTGGGTAATCTGGCAGGGCCCAGGCCGAATGGAAATGAATGCGGATTCAGTCCAATTAGGCTGGATAAAGCTTCCAGCAAGCAGAACACAGTTCACACAGTGGGGAACCAAATCACGACCCACTTTCAATACACAACACATTTACATGTAAAGGATTCTGGAAGCACCAAATCTGTCGACCACTCACATAGTGACGACCAATACTGATGCAGGTATTGTGCTGCCCAAGCCCCCAGTGTTTTCTGAGGGGGCCTGTGCCCCCCCTTCCCACACCCCCGGACTTTAAGATTCTCAACTCCAGGTTGGAGTGTGTCCAGGGAAGGGGCAGGACACTGGGGGACTGCGAAACACGGAAACAGACCATTACAGTGACTGTCGCTGTAGTGATAATTTTCCATGTTTCACCATTGGGGTGTTGGGCAAAAGGGGACCACCCAAGGATGGATTCTATGGTACCAGCAAGCAGAACACAGTACACAGTGGGGAACCAAATCACGACCCACTTTCAATACACAGCACATTTACATGTTGTAAGGAAATTCTACTGTACCAGGCAAACTGCTCTTCAGTCACGATCGCAAAGTCTCTGCACAAACCAGGGATTCAAAAGCAGCTGGAAATTCGGATAGGCTGATCACATTCAGCAAATCTTCAGTCTTCTTCAGGTATGAGCCTGGTAAAAAAATCAGTGGCTTACTTCATTCTCACAAACTTGGATTTAATCCGAAATAATTCTCTTCTCTCCCTCTCAGGGGCAACAGGCAGACATGCAGGCCACAACTCAGGCCTTTCCACAGTTGTCCCATGTGAAACTACTCAGACAGCTACATGACTGTCTCAAGCTTTTGCTCATTCAGCTCCCAACTCAGATCTGACTCAACTGCCAGCAAGCCAGGGAATTTCCCCAGAATCCAAAAGGTTTGGTTGGCTGATCTGTCTGTCAGTCACAACAAAGGCTCCCACTTCAGGTGCAAAAAGGTGCCAAAAGCCCAAAACTACAATTTCTACAGATTTTGAATCCAGACAACTCTTGTAGTCCAGCTTCATTCTAGGTCCCACCAGAACTGATTGGTCCAATTTGCAGTCCAGGACCAAGATAGTGGAGATAAACAAAACAGTCCTTGCTGCAAAGAAGGCAGGTTAGACAAACTACATTATCATTATCACTAAATGATTTTCAACAGATAGTTACATCTTTCAACAGAGATTCCTCTCAGATTACTTACGACTGCAATCCAGGCAGCTCTTAAAGAGACAGTACACAGAGGCTATACAGGCACTCTCTGGCAATCACATTTAAACTGCTAAAATGCAGGACACCAGCCTGGCAGTGAGCATTTAGGCAAGCTTGAGGAAGACTTTTTGGGAACCCCCATTTGTAGGGGGGTTACACCCTTCCCTGCCTGGAGAAAACTTGATGTCTGCATCACGTCTGTACCATCATGCATCAGTTAACATAAACTTATTACTTTACTATACATATTCACTACACTTCATGATACTATATCCATTCTGACAACACATGGTCAAGGCTCCTAGAATTCTGTGGCCACAGAATTTTGCGCGGAACTTATAACCTACTGCAGAACTACTGCAGTGCCACAGAATTCACTGTTCTTGGTGATTCTTTATTAATATTTCTGTTTATCCATAGAATCTGGTTTCCTTCTTCTTTTTTTATATCCAAAACCCCTCTATGCTCAGCATGTGATGTTAGCAGCACTATAACATCATACATTAGCTAATGAAATGGCTGCATTCTGCCACAGAAATGAATAGTCACTTATCTACCATAGCTCCCACTGCCTGAGGTGGTGGCACAGCACATCAAGCACAGTGATATTTGTTCTATCTGCACTACAGCCTAATACAATTTTCAGTCTTATGTTATTATACTATGGCCAATTTAAACAAAACCATGACAATAGCATAGACCTGTTAAGTCCATACCTTACTTTGTACAAACTTATTTTTGTCTTTAAGGTATAGATATGCCATCTGAAATGAATAACTGGTAAATTGAATTAACCTGTAATAAAAAAAAATAAAGTAATTATGCCCAGAAACGTGGAATATAATAATGTGTAGACCTGTTGAAAGAATAGACCTGTTAAATAAATAATTGCGCTGTACACATTTTTGCCAGGGTTATTGATTACATATTGTCATTGGTTGAAAGAATCACCTAAAAGTTATTGAGAAATGTTGTGTGCAGGGCCAGCTATTGGGCCAGAGGGTATCATTTTGCGTTCCCATGCCGGCAACTCAGGTTCAGAGATGAGCTCTGGGAGCTGGCTGGGCAGCACAAGGATTGGGGAACACATCAGTGCTCTGAGTCTGGGAAGGTATGGTACAGTGTTATGTCACATGGGGGACACATTGTGATAGTCAGGAGAGCATTATCTCACAATGGGTTCACATGCATGTCATGGCCTGATGATGTTACGTAGTGTGTCAGGGGAAGCAGATTGTCATGAAAAATGACTTTTGCAATATCTCCACTATTCTGTTTATTCCATTTCCAAAGGGACCTGTATGAATGAGGATACAATGCCATGGAACTTAAAAAAAATATATACACACACACATACACACACACAAGACACACAAACACATATTTGTATGTGTCTTACAGATTGCATATAAATAAGTGATACACAGTGGGGATCTCATGAGTGGTATAGACAGCATGAGTATAGAAATACCTTATTTATCACATAAGGTCCCCTCTGCATATTTCATTTATGCAATAGGCTAGGACCTTAAGGGATAGATATTTTTGTTTCGCTTTTTAGGCATAAAATTATTTCTGTAAGTATATTATTTTTTGAGCTAGTGTTACTGTGCTTTCCCCCATCCTGATTGCTATAACCACTGCCATACACTTGAAGTCAGGATGACAAGCTGACACTGTGATGTGGTAGTTCATTAGTGCCACAGAACTTCTGCAGAAATTACAAACCACCACTTCAGAAGTTCTGTGGCAAATGGTAATCTGCCTCAGAACTTGGCCCAATGTGCCACAGAAAAGTAGGGGCCTTGCACATGGTGCATATTTCACACAGGTAAATTGAACATTACTGTACTGAATCAGGTAATAACTTCTTGTACCTTAAACAATGCAAGAGGGGGCCCTTCCCTATCAGCTAACTTGGGGCTAAAGGGGACAGGGGCACCATGGTGAGAGGGAAAGGCAAGTAACCTGGAATTGGCTGTCAAGCTCAATTTGGGCAGTGAGCTTGGTGAGACATAAACACCTTTGTGTACCACATTGAGAGGCAAATCCATTGACCTCCCGAGAGAATCATAACTGAGGTATACTACTGGCTTGACAGCTCAGCCAGTCTTTCTGAGGGGACAACTACAGTCTCTGTACTCTCAGCACTGGTCTGGGGACTCTCGACACTTGTGAGGGGGTGCCTCTGCCTGGGTGGGAATGTCCAAACTTGGGGCACTGTCAGCTCCTTGCTCTGCAGACTCTGTTTATCCAACACATGACTCATTTTGTGAAGGCTTAGGCACAATCAAGCTTTGAGGCACTGAAGGGGGTGGTCAGCACTCTCATAGAATTCTTAAAGTTCTAGTACGTCACCAGAAAGACTCAAACTCTCAGACCCTTCTTCAGGCAAATCATACAGTTCCACAATACACAGAGAATCAACATCTTAAGACGTGATACTTTGCACTTCACTTTCCGGGAGCGCTGGCTCAAAGGATGAAGCTGGGGGGTAAGGCAGTCCAGAAGGCCCAGCTTCATCCCCACAATTTATCAGGGGGTTACCTCAAAACAGCTGACTTAGTTCATAAGAGGGGTAATAGGCATGGTCGTATTCACTTTCGTCAGAAGTGGACTGACAGTCATTATCATTCTGGGCCTGCTGCAGAGGAAACCTTAAATCTGTGACCACTGGGGTAGGTTGACTCTGTCTCTTTCTTGCAGTAGCTTGAGTCACTGGCCCAGGGGGCTCAGTTTCTGGGGGTTCAGCCTCAATCATAACTTAGCCGATAGGTAGCAAGTGGTTACAGTGCATGGTCTTGACAGCTTTGGAGTTGTTCTGTGGGCGCACCTTGTAAACAGGTAAATCATCCAACTTTCCAACTACTTCATGGGGAAGATGATGCCACCAATCAGCAATTTTGTGTTTACCATGCAGTCCTAAATTGCCTAACAACACACAGTCTCCAGGTTGAAGCTCTTGAGCCTTTACTTTTTTATCATGCCTCTCTTTGTTGGCTAGATTTCTCTTAGCAGCCATTGTCTGGCCCAGTTGATAGGCATGGTTCAATTGAGCTTTCAGTTTTTGTACATATTACAAGTAGTTTTCAGCTTGGACCCCATCTGGAGAGACCCCAAAACAGACATCAACTGGTAGCCATGCCTCTCTCCCAAACGTGAGGCAGTAGGGGGAGAACCTGGTAGCATAATTTTTCATGCAACAGTATGCATGTACTAAGGTGCTAATCTGCTGGCTCCATTTATGTTTGTCTTTTTTAGGTGGAAGGTGCTCAGCATGTCTAGAAGGGTGCGGTTAAAACATTCTGGGTGAGGGTCTCCCTGTGGGTGATAGGGGGTGGTTCTTGACTTTTGCACCCCCCCAATAGAGAAAGCATTTGTTTTATTAGCCGACTGTCGTAGTCTCTGCTTTGATCAGAATGAATCCACTGGGGGGCACCATAGTGGACAAAGACATTTTCCACTAGCACCTTGGCTACGGTAGATGCCTTTTGATCTTTGGTGGGAAAAGCTTGTGCATACCGTGTGAAATGATCTGTAACCACTAACATATTGCCAATGTTCCGCTGATCAGGTTCTAAACACAAGAAGTCTATGTAGACTAGTTCCATGGGGGCACTGGTAGTAATATTAACAAGGGGAGGCAGCCCTCTGAAGCAGGGCTTTCCTTTACAGGCAGCGACTACAAGTCTTTACATGGTGCTCAACATCGGCCCCCATTTTGGGCCAGTAGACGCGAGATCATACCAGGTCAAGGGTTCTGTCAATACCAAGGTGCCCCATGTGATTGTGGATGGACCTCAGTACCAAATCTTTAAAGGCCGTGGGCAGGATCAGTTGTTGCTTGTTTACTTTGCCACTACGATCTACTGTCTCTCTGTACAACAACTGATTGAGCAACTTCCATCTGGAGCCTTCTTTAAACAATAAAGCAGTTCGCAAGTCAGTGGAACGTAACTTAGACACATCTTTCCACACACACAGGGCATCAAGTGCTGGCTGAATCAAAGGATCTTGGGATGGAGCCCACTGAATGCTGTCATTGTCAAACTGAGGTAGTGCACTAATATCTAGAGCAAAGAAGTGACAATAAGCAGCTGGTATGCAGGTGTCAGAAGGGCCCAAGCAATCTACTGAACAGTCCACTGTGTCCGCAGACATCTGTTCATCTCTATCAAACTTTTGGCACAATGCTCAAATGTCAGGTTCAGACAGCCTGACCCAATCACTCTTGGAAGTGAGCCTTCGTGTTAGGGCGTCAGCATCAATATGGTTCAGGCCTAGTGTGTATTCGACAGCATTATCATAGGTTGATAATGTATAAAGCCACTGGTGCCCAGTGGCGTTTAACTTAGCTGAAGTCTGTACATAGGTCAATGGATTATTGCCAGTCTTAACCAGTATCTTTGCCCCATAGAGGTATTCATGAAGCCGATCAACGATGGCTTATTTTAGTGCAAGGAACTCCAACTTATGCACAGGGTAGTTTCGTTCGGACGGGGTCAAGCTCCTACTGGTGAAAGTTACTGGTCTCAGGCCATCCTCATGGTCTTGATACAGCACCACACCTTGACCCTGCAGACTAGCATCCGTATGCAGCACACAGTGTTTGGTGGGGTCAGCGTAGGCGAGGATGGGGGTGTGGGTGAGCTGGTATATGATTTCATTGAAGGCTGCTTCACAGTTGGGCATCCAGCAGGGCCCAAAGAGTTCACCTAGGTGAAAGTATACTTTTTCTGGTTATCAGTCCTTTTTTTGTATTTACGATTGGTAGAAGGGTAACCCTGGGTAAGGATCAAGAGTGGGCAAATCACCATGGAATAGTCTTTTATGAACCTGCGGTAGTAGCCACAGAACCCCAGGAAATGTAGTTCTTTCAGATTATGGGGCTGGGGCCAAGTAGTCAGTGCTTCAACCTTACTGGGATCAGTCTCTATCCCATTTGTAGATACTACGTGCCACACATACTTCACAGAGGTTTGGAAAAACTGGCACTTGTCAATGGACAGCTTGAGGCTGAAGTCTTCCAATCGGTCTAGGAATTTAAACAGTTGGTTCTCATGCTCCTCTAAGGTGCTCCCAAACACAATGACATTGTCCAAGTACACCATGCATTCCTTCAAAATCATATCTCCCACCACACATTCCATCAGTCACTGAAAGGTGGCCGGGGTGCCCGATATCCCCTGTGGCATCCTCAGAAACTCATAGAACCCCAATGAACAGATGAAGGCTGTTTTCTCACAGTCTTCCGGGGCCATCGGGATCTGGTAGTATCCGTTGTGAAGATCCAACACTGAGGACCATTTGCTCCCATTCAAGCAGTCCAGGGCATCTTGTATATGAGGCATAGTGTATTGGTCTGGGACAGTCCACCAGTTCAGGGTTTGATAATCAACACACATCCTCACAGACCCATTCTTCTTATGCACAACCACAATGGGAGAGGCGTATGGGCTCCTGGATTCTTGTATCACTCCAACAGCAAGCATTTCCTGCAGGTGTCTTCTCACATCATCTATGTCTGCTGGAGCTAGGCGTCAGGACCTTTCTCGAAATGGCCGTTCATCGTATAGGCGTATGTGATGCTCCGCAACCTGGACACATCCCACATCCCATTCCTTCAACAAAAACACTGGGTCTATCTGGCAAGTCTCTTGCTAATTCTAGCCTTCCATTCAGCTGGCAACGGGGAGTCACCAAAGTCAAACAAGTCTGGGGTCACTCTCTTTTTCTCACCGGGGTGCTTGTTCTTGGGCAATACTGCAGTGTCTGCACAGTGTACTGTAGCTAGGGTGCACCCTCTGTTCACCCAAATCTCCCGATCTGACACATTGTGAATCTGGACCATCACTCATTGTGCATAGGCATGGGCATGGGCAAGCAAGATGCTGGGCTTGACCAATAATCCTTCCGGCAATTTTCCATCGCCTGGCGCATCCAACATCAGTATTTTGTTCTTGACATCCTTCCGGAGGAGGAACTCCCCTTGAATGGTACACTGGGTGTTAGGGGCCAGAACCATTGAATCAGGATCCTTCTTCCACACGATCCCCAACGGTTCATCCTGGTCTACATTCTCGGGTTTCTGTTGCAAATCATAGGCCCGCTTGATCACAGCTGGAATCCTCAGGGCCCTCCCAGTCTGTCGCCCTTGTTTCTCGTGACAGAGTTGTGCCAGTCTCCCAAACACGTGGGCATTTGTCCCAATTAACAGGGAGACCCCATCATACAGTCAGATGGGGGGACACACTCATAGGAGCCAGGTTTGTAAAATTTTTGGTGGGGCCCAGGGGTCAGGGATCAAGGCCCTGCCCCAGCCCGGGGTCAAAGGTTAACCATCAGGTTTTAGGTGTTAAAGCATCGGCTGCACTGCCCATGATCTGGGGCCACAGGTTAACCCAGCACCACCAGGAGTCTATGGGAGCAGGGCATATTGTATCATAATGTGGGTCTCTGCATGTTTAGACCCTGGCTGGCCCCCTTGGTAGGGAAAGAAATTGTTTTGTTATACAGGATGCCATTGTCCTGGGTGTAACAGAGGCAATTTGGGGTTGGAGGTTTCCCTAAGAAACTTGATATTTATTTTGCTGCTTTGTGTGAATGTTAATAAACCTTGTACTTACCATGTGGTGCGTTTTATTGTGTTGTGGTCTTCTTTCTTCCTTTCTTGTTTTTGCTGCTGGGTGGGACTTGAACAGAAAGTGGATGTGACCGAGGTGTCTTCTGGTCTTCCTTCTAGTTTTGGGTGGGACTTGAACAAGGTGGACGTTAGTCACAATGAACAGTAATAATACACATCAGAACAGTTTCGCAGCCAAATAAAAAAAAAAGTACAGAGCTAAAACCTCCTTCCCCAATAAATTGAAACAGGTAATGTAGCCCAAAAACAGGCAGATGTAGATTTTTAAGTAGATTATAATTATTTAATTACACTAGGGATTTCAATTTGCCCACTGTGGTCTGCTGAGTGAAATAGCCTGCCTGAAGCATAACTGTAACTTCTCCTGCTGTCTAGGTGATATGTGTGTGTGTGTGTGTGTGTGTGTGTGTGAAGGTTGTTTCAATTATACAGGTCCTCTACTGGTCCCAGTGGTGCAGTGCATCACTCATTCGTGATTATCAGTAAGTTTTGTATTTACTGTTCAGAGTTACTGAATTTGGATTTTCCTTGTTTCTGAGTTCTGAAGCCACAGCCATGTTACATGTATGTACTAGCCAGCCACTCTACAGGTAGACCACTTCTGTCCAATACAGTTTTTCACATGGTGCCAACTGCCAAGACAACTGGATGTTCTTTCAATACAACTGTAGGCTCAAGCTGCTGGAGTGATATTGGACATAGTAGTCATGCGAGATCGTCATCTGTTTTGTAACAGAAATGCTTTTTGCAGATTCTGGAGCTAGCTCAGAAAAGTGGAAGTGCTTGCTTCAGTATTTTATCTAGTGTCTGCATTGTGTGTACTGAGATCATCTGAATGCTGCATGTCTTTGGTTTCATATGAAGAAACAGCTGAAGACGTACAAGGTGTCTTGATGAAATGCGCTTTTGAAGTTCTTTTGAAAATTAGCAGGATGTTGTGAAAGTTGAAGGGTGTCTCACCTTTCATGTATTGAGTGGTCATGGAACACTGTTCCAACAAGGAACAACTTCAGGTTGTTTTTAAAGGACAGCAGGATGCATACCAGTTGCAAATAGAACAAGTCATCTAACCACTGCCACTGTCTTTTTAGAACAGCAAGCAGTGAGACCATGTATATCATTAGCCACCTTTGCTGGAATGTATCTGTTTCTTTTGGGTAGGAGCAGCTGTATGGTGCAGTGTCCCTGGTGTCTGGCTCATCAACTGAACTCTTGTGGTACAGTTTTGGTGCCAATCTTGGTCTTGTGTGTGTAGTGTGGCTCATTCATCATTCAGTCTTTTTTCCTGGTTCTCTTCTTGTTGTTGTTCCGGAGGTCACATGCACATTTGGTTGTTTTCTTGTCGACCAGGTCAGCAAGGATTACATGCTCAATGATCATATGAAGAAGTCAGCAGAAGAAGTCTACTTGATCTATCAAGTCTGCTTTTATGGTCCATAGCTTGAGCTAATATCTGTGCCCTCCCTCACTCCCCAGTCTTCCCATCCTCCCTACGCATGGCTCTTACCCTGTGCCTGTTGCAGCCTCTTAAATTTTCCCACTATCCCCAACAAGACTACCTACTCTTGCAGTGCATTCCAAGTGCTCACCACCCTGTCTGTGAAGAAGTGCTTCCTGACCTCCCTCCTAAACCTACCACCTTTCAGCTTAAGACTGTGCCTCCTCATGTTTTGGTTGCCAGCCACTGAGCCTAAAGAGGCTCTTCTTATCAACCTTATTTTTCCTTGTAGTTGAAGGTCCCAATTATGTTTTGTCCGTCTCTCTCTCTCTCTGTCCTGACTTCCAGGGAGTACATGTTCAGTGTACATGGAGTACATGATCATGTGTCATTTCATCGTGTGCTTGTCATGGGACTTTTTGATGTCTTCTTCCCAAGTTTATTTTCTTCCTCCTCCTGTTCTCCATGTTTTTGTTTTTTTTGTAAATATAAATGCTGTGTCTGACGTTGGGCTGATCATATACTCCTGGACTGGTGTATGTCCTTCTGAACCAACCTGTACCACCTCGGTGGGCCCCAGTTGTCAATACCCATAGGTGTTCTGGCCAATGTTTCTAATTCTGTGTTTTGTTTTACTTAAGAGCTCCACAGTTCCAGTTCCTTGTCATGGTCCTTCCTACCCTTGTCTTTAGTGTCATCCCCCAAAATGTTGCATAAGACAGGAACATACAAAATTGCCAGCAAATACAAGCCTATTGGTCTGTCTAGTCTGCTTGAGTATGCAGCACTTCAGTCTTTCAGACTGCAGCTTCTCCCCCTTTCAGGCTGATTCTACCCTTGTATCCTTTATTCCCACTGTTTGCTCCCTTATGGTTTGAACCCTCCCTCTGGACCTCACCTGTCCCATCCCATTTTGTAGCTGCCCACTGTCCAGTAATAACACCACCTTTGGCAATATGTTACAGCTTGCCACCACGCTTTGGGTGGAAAGGTGCATCCCCATTTCCCTCCTTAATCTGCCTCCTTCCAACCTCTGACTGTGTCCCCTGGTTACTCTTCCACATTGTAAGATGAAAATATTTCTAGTGCTTAGTGTAGTCTGTCCATACCCTTTAAGTACTGGAAACAGAGTCTCTATTATATCCTCTGTCTCCCTTCTGTCCAGGGAATACAAATTGAGTTGTCTCAGACTCAGTCTCTCTTAATGAGGCTCATCTCCCAATCCCAGGAACATTTAACTTGTGAAGTACAGTTATGCTTTAGGACCCTTATTTTGCTCAGCAGACCTTTCTTAGCTCAGTATTTTGTGTTTTCATTTGGCAGCTACTTCTTTGTAGCTGCTTTTGTTTTTGGTCAGTGTCAGTGGCTCAGTACGTATCACACTCGCCTCTGAGGCTGGGAGATCAGAGGGCTGTGGGTTCAGTTCCCACATCTGGCACTTGGGTTAATATCCCAATATTGACACTGTAGTACAGCATGAGAGGGGTGCTGCACTTCTGAGGTGCCGTCTTTCTGATGAGATGTTAAACCAAAGTCCCATCTGCCTGGATTGGTGGTAGTTCAGGTGGATGTTAAAGATCCCATGACACTTATTGAAAAGAGTAGGGGAATTTTTATTATTATAACATCAAAAAACAAAATAATACAGACAGTGTTAAGTCACACAAATAATATACAAATCATATAATAAAACAAAAGCAAAAAAGTATTACAGTCATACATTATTAGATAATTGTGAAAAGAACTATGTATAAATATTCCCCTTCCCCACTAAAAGAGTAGGGGAATTTCCCCGGTGTCCTGGCCAAATTTCCCTCGTTCACTAAAAATGGCAACAGTTTCATCTGGTTCAAGGTCAGGTGGCATTCATCTGTATCCCCCTCCCCCGGGTCCTGCCTGAAAACAGGCAGGATTTGTCTAGTGCACTTACCCGGTCAACAGAAACTAAATAAATAAAACAAATAAAGAGCCACAGAAGTATCAGTATCACCTGTTGTCTGCTGGTCACTGCCCACCTATCTAACCTCCTCTTGTTGCCACTTGTGACCACTGTGCATGGTTCCCCCCCGTGGTAAGCTAACCAGCTGTAATGGTGATTGTCTTGCCACCCTGTGATATGCGATTTGTACCACCATGGTACAGAATCAATCACCATTAAACTATGTTGATAGTCATGTTACCATAGAAAACACATCCTTTGATGTGATGTGAAAAAAACAACATGATCATATGGTGTACCCAAGAAATCAAAAAGGTGATTGCAAACTTCTGGGCTGCAAGAGCAAGATCTGTGTGACTCTAGAGAAGATGTGAGTGTTGCAAAACAATAGAATAACAAATGGATGAGGAAACATGGGAATGGACAGAAAGAACTAGTGTTTCCAGTGCTTCATCCTCAGAGATGAACAGGCACACTTTACAAAGTAGTACTTAACTGTACTGCAACAGCTGTGACTTAGTGTCTGAATGCCATAAATGAAATGAACAGCAAGGATACTGTCATTAGCAATCAGGAACTTCAGGAGAAGTGGAGAAAACCTTATAGTACAATCACAAATGGATGAGAAAATATGGGCATATGGACACAAACAACCAGTGTCCCCAGTGCTTCATCCTCAGTCAGAGATGAACAGGCACACTTTACAAAGTAGTAGTAGTACTTAACTGTACTGTAACAGCTGTGACTTAGTGTCTGAATGCTGTAAAGGAAACAAAAATCAAGTATACTGTTATCATTAGCATTCAGAGTAACTTCAGTTAACTGTCAAATTACACCTCTTGACCCTGGCAGGTTGCAGCCATTGTCTAAAATTCCTCAATGCTGACTGGTGTTTCATGGCTAGAATATGTAATAAGACTGAAGACTTGAGCATGTCCAACAGTCAGCCCAGCCCACATAACGACCTATTGTTTCAGAGGATCAAACATCTTCTTCCTAAAGAATATTTGGAAAGAAAACATTTGAAAAGTGTTATTGTTTCCTGTTGTGTATGCCATATGGACATACTCTGCAATACACTAATTATAATGAGTTCAAGCTAGTAAAGAGAAGATGACCTATATTAGAAAACTGCTGCCTGCATACATCAATAATTTATCATAGTCCACCTATAGTGCATACAACACTTACACTTGCCACTTGATTCTTGAAGAGGAAAAACAGTGCGGCGTTGTTCAGTTCACAAAACGAACTTATTGAGGAGACTGTCAATGTCAATTTCTTTGGTCATTTGCTTGTGAACATGTAGCACTGCCAAGTGATTGAGTCGGTCTTGGCTCATAGTGATTTGCAGATAATTTTTTAGTCTTCGTAGGCAGCTAAACAATCGTTCAGCAGTGCATATTGTTGCTGGAATCGTATAGAACAACTTCAGTAGAGTTGCAGCTTCAGACAAGATATCACTAAACTCTTCATTTTCTTTCAGAAAGGTCTTCACTTCACTCACAGAATCAAGCACTCAATTTCTTGATTTTGAAATGTCACTCAGCATTTGTAAATGAAGAGCTAGTCTGTCCCTGCTTATATCATCCTTGAATACTTCAGTAACATGGTCAGTTTCTTCTTATGATCGCCTGACTGCTGCAGTGATATGCTTCTCTTGATTGCAGAAGTGAAGCCCTCTGATGGAAAATGATGCTCAATCACAACCTTGCATGCATCGATTACCTCAAAATATTGCTGATGAAAATAATGTTTGGGGTCACTGTGGTTATGTCCAGAGCTTCCTTCATCAAACCATCTTGGTGGTCTGCGTTTTCTCAGAAGTGAAGGCTCCTCTAAATTGAGAACTTGTGCCTGCTCCAGTGTCGTTTCCCAGAAGTGATCGGATGATGAGTCACTGCGCATCCCATTCAGCACCTCTTGCAGTATCTCAATCTTTTTAAGGATGTTGGACAGTGAGAGATTTGGACTCTGAATTTTTGCATTGAGTTCTTCCAAAGGACCCATCACTTTCACAATTACTTGTAATGTAAAGTAGATGGGAAAAGACTGGAGTTGCTTCAAGAAACCACTGCATTTTGAACCAAAGTCATTAGCTCACGTTTCACTAAATTCTTCCAAGCAGTTAATCATGGCCTCACAATTGCAAAGCAAAGATCAGATACTGCTGTTCCTCAGTGTCCACCTTGTTGGGAATAATGGACGAAGACAAGGCTGTGTTTCATCTTGAAAGTCTCTAAATGTTGACAGATGCTTAGGTGACTCCCTTATGGCATTTATTAGACCTTTCATCAGCGAAAAGCAGTCATGACATACCTGAATATTTTGTAGTGCATCCTGCGTGGCAAGATTCAAGGAGTGGGCAGTACAGTGAATAAATACTGCTCTTGGTTCTCTTTCTTTCACCCTGTCTTGCAGTCCAGTGAATTTGCCTGACACATTACTGGCTCCATCATAACACTGACCCTGACACTCAGAAAAAGATAAGTCAAACCTCAGCAGCATATCTTCCAGAATTTTGAAAAGGGTTTCAGCATCAGTTGCATCAGTGTGGTAGAATCCAAGAAATTCTTCATGAGTTTCCCAATCTTCATTTGAAAAGTACCTTAAGGAAAAACTTATTTGTTCCTTCCGAGATAAATCCGCAGTCTCATCCATCAAGATTGGATAATACTTAGAGCCCTTGATCTTCTTGACAATTCTGCATAGTACTGAAATTGCCATCATTTCGACAATCTCATTAAGAATATCATGCGATAGCCACTTGTATTTTGTATGACTAAGCCATTGCTTTAATTCATCTGAATCTGTGCTGCATAGCTGCAACAGCTGCATCAGGTTTGAATCAGTGTCTGTATGTCCCCGTATTGCTAGTCCTTGCTTGGCAAGGTAGCAAATGCTAGTAAATATTTTGTGCAAGGCATCCTGTGCTGTTTGCATTTCTTTCTTGTAACTGGCAGACATCAATGCAGATACGTTTGTTTGAGACTGTAGGGCAGCATGCTTCATTACAGTTTCCTTGTGACATGCTGATTTTTCATGTGATGTGAAACCACGCAATGCATGTTTCCAATCTTCAAATCCAGATGAAATAAAAGCTGGTTCAGCTTTTGTGGAAAATGTTAACAGCTTCTTTTCTGAGCATGTCTTGCAAATTGAACAAAACATTTTGTCTGACTGCTTGTGATACTCTAGCCAGGTAAACTTTGCTAACCAAGACTGCTGAAAATGTATTTTTGTCTTTGCCTTTGAGGCTGCATCTTCTGCATGTGTCTCTTCCTCCGACACTTCAGTTTGCAAAGGTATTGGATTATTAGAAGTGGAGCAACCTTGCCCTTCTTCTGCAGTGTCACTTTCCTTCTGTCGCACTTTTTTTATTACATATCTATCCATATTGAGCAGTTGGCTGTTCAATTAAAAATATAGGCAAAAAGAATTATTCAGCACACACACTGACTGTAATATTGCTTGGCCTACATGCATTTGCATAACAGTGGCACTTGCTTTGGCATCAAGTGGGTTAAGGTTACGGACTGTGCGAGGAAATAAAGTATCACAGAGTCAGCATCAGCATACCAAAATGAAGTATCCCCCAGGCCACTGAAGAAGGAGAAGGAGAAGAAGAAGAAGAAGAAGAAGAAGAAGAAGAAGAAGGAGAAGAAGAAGAAGAAGGAGAATGTATATAGCATTTTTCATACACAATGTATGTAAAATGCTTTACAAGCGATGCTAGACTGGTAGTGCAGTGATAAAAGAGAAAAACTCAAAAAAAGTTAGCATATTCCCCAGAAGTATCTTTATTCCTGGTGGGATCCTTCAGAATTAAGAAGCGAAAACATGAGCCTGATAGACTCATTAGCATGGGGACAGGTGCAAAAGGCACAGCACTTCCCTGCCAGTGCTAAGAACCAGCCCTCTGCTATCCCATCCAGGAGGGGTATCCCTGGTGGTATTGGCATGGCACCCCCCAGTCTTTCATACCACCTCTGTATAATAAGTGACATGAGTAGTAGTATGGTATTATCCTCCCTTGTGTGACCACCACCCCCAAGTACAACTACTTCCCTTCCCTGGTGTCCAGTGGTCACTCTGTGGCTTGACATCAAATGCGTAGCCTTTATAAAAACATGTTATAAATTTATTTTACACATGGGTCCATCCATTCGTGCATAATTACAATAAGTCTCTCACTCCGAGTCCAGGATGTGAGTTATTGGGTGATTTACCCACTTCTTTTGTGGGTGTATCCCCATAACAGTGTCAGTGGCTCAGTAGGTAGCACACTCGCCTCTGAGGCCGGGAGATCAGAGGGCTGTGGGTTCAGTTCCCACATCTGGCACTTGGGTTAATATCCCAGAACTGACACTGTAATGCAGCATGAGAGGGGTGCTGCATTTCTGAGGTGCTGTTTTTCGGATGAGACGTTAAACCGAGGTCCCATCTGCCTGGATTAGTGGTAGTTCAGGTGGATGTTAAAGATCCCATGGCACCTATCGGAAAGAGTAGGGGAATTTCCCCGGTGTCCTGGCCAAATTTCCCTCATTCACTAAAAATACCACCAACAGCTTAATCTGGTTCAAGGTCAGTTGGCATTCATCTGTATTCCCCTCCCCCGGGTCGTGCCTGAAAATAGGCAGGATTTGTCTAGTGCACTTACCCGGTCAACAAAAAATTAATAAATAAATAAATAAATAACCCACACCCTGTTGTGCCTTGTTGCTTAAAGTGATTTTCCTATTTAGCTGAGAGCAGCTACCATTCACATATTGTGGTATCTGCCCTCAGCGATACTTATTCCGCCAGCCTAGTTCAAATAATTCATTTTTTAGTCATACTTTAGTATTTTCCCTTGTAATTTGAGATTTCTCTACACCCCCCCCAACTGATTCTGAAAGCTCTGCTGGTGACATGCCCCACACTCAAGTACGTAATGACATGTGATGTGACCAGAGAGATAGAGAGCGTGTGGGTGCACCCTATTGAAATGAATGGGGCTGGATTTCATGTTCATTTGTAAGATTAAGGATGGCCACTTCGATACAGATTAAGGAAAGACACTGCTCGACTAACAAGGGTCATGTTAGTAGAGCACTAAGCAGTGTCCTTCATAATCTGTAAGTGGCCATTCTTGATCTTAAAAAATGAATATGAAATCCAGTCCCGTTCCTTTTAAGAAATCCAGAAACACAACTGCAAGTGGGCCAGGTTGAAAAGGGTGCAGGTGAAGGCTGGCAGCCTGAGAAAATATCAAGTTCACTTCAGAGGTGCCAGGCTGCAGTCCTGGAGTAGAAATGAAGCTCCACAACTCCAATGCAATTTAAAGCTTTTAACAACAAATGTTGACCACAGTAGGACCTAACACCTCAGCCATGTAGCCCCAGCACTTCAGGAGTGATCCCTTTGTCAGGGGCCATTCATTTCAATGGGGCGTGCCCCCACGCTGCCCCGGTCACATCATTTCATTACAAGCTTGAGTGCGGTGGCATGTCACCAGTGCCAGAGCTTTCAGAATCAGTTGGACAGCATAGACAAATCTCAAATTCCAAGTGAAAATCTTAAGATATGACAAAAAATTAATTCCTTAAACCAGGCTGGAGGAATAAATATCACTGAGGGAAGCAGATACCACAAAATGTGAGTAGCTGCCCTATATCGGAAACTTTCTTTAAATATAGTAAGCATGGCATGATCATACCAGTCCATGTCAGAAATACCATGATTTCTTTGCCAGCACACATATCCTGCCCATTAGTAACAGTGGGTAACAGGCCTATTGTTCCAAAAGTTGCAATGTCTTTCCTCAAAGCACTACACATCCTATATTTCAGTTCACAACAATTCCATTACATGCATTTTCAGTTTACATACAACCTGTAAATTAAATTTTGATACATTATGAAAATGTCGCTCATGTGATACAAACAAAACAACTAAGCTCAGTTCAGCTGCTTACCTTTGAAGCAGTACTCCAGCTGTCACAAACAAGAGAGAGGACCAGAAGAGTGTGTGTGTGTGCGCCTCACATTTCTTTTCCCACAGACAGACACACACCATACCCCCCCATCTTGAAAGTTGGAACCATTTAGTGGCATGCATGCCTCAGTAGAGCAACTTGTAATAGTCCCCGACCTCACTCACACCACATGTGAAGGCAGCCACCACAGAGATGAACTAACATTATATGGTTTAATGTTGCATAATTAAAGCTGAAGTGATTCTTAAATGTGTCTGTTCAAGCAGAAACAAGTTGACACTTCCTTCACACTTTCCACCTTTGATTCTGCTTCAGCACTTTTCATATTCTTGGGTCACTTCTGGACTGGTCACTGCATCCCTTGCTTAGTTAATGATAACAAATTCACACAGTATCTAAGCCATAACCAGTTAGCCAGAGTGGGTCACCCACCTCAGACATTTCCCCTCAGGCCCCCACATGCCACACCACTTTTTTTTTTTTCATAATAGGAAAAAAGATCATTTGTGGAATGGAGGGGAGAGACTATGTCAGCAGGCTGAGAGACCTGAATATGTACAGTAGTAGCACTGAATTTGTCAAGCAATTTTGTGAGATTCCCTATTCATCCTTTACAAAATTTAAGGAAAAAATCCTCTAAAATTCTTTTTGTTACACCTACAGAAAGAGGCCAGTTCCTATTACAGTACTTAAGTGCCATCTGGTAGATTTTCAACTACACTATCAGATGAGACAGCCCTCTTTGGGAAGAATAATAATAATCAGCATTTATATAGCACTTTTCATACACAGTGTACCCCAAAGCGCTTTACAAGTGATGGTAGACTGGTAGTGAAGTGACTGAATGTGTAGTGGTGGCCATATCACGCATCAACACCCAGACACAGCCTGGATGATTGTCTGAACCGGTTTATGGGAAGGGGAATGTTGGCCAGGACACCGGGATTGTCCACTACTGTTTGCGAAGAGTGCTCTGGGTTCTTTTACTTCCATCTGGACACCCACCAGGACACCACCAGGATGGGTAGAAGGGACATCAATTTAACGTCTCATCTGAAGGATGGCACACCCCGGCAGTACAGCACCCCCCTAATACTGCACTCTGATGCCAACATTTTTAGGTGCAAGTTCAATCCCGGTGTGGGACGAGAACCCATGCAATGACGCGACCTTCTGGTCCAGAGGTGGATGTGCTACCAACTGAGCCATGCTGACATGACAACTAGTAGCAGTGAACACACTAACAAACGAAACAAAATCCCTAACTAAAGGTTTCACAATTCTCAATAGGGATTTTTAAAAATCCTTAAAAATCCTTTGACTAATTTGGTGTTACTACTGTACATCCAAGAGCACAGAAGGGAAAAGGGGGCATGATACAGACATTCAAGTATCGAGGGAATCAATAAGGGTGGGTCAGATGAGGTCTTTAAGCTAAGGAGGGAGAGGGACACCAAGGGGCACAGGCTAAGAATAAAGATGGGAAGATTTAGGAGGTAAATGAGGAAACACTATTTCACACAGAGGGTGGTAGCAAACTGGAATGCACTAGCAGAACAGATGGTATCATGTAAATCTGTGAACAGCTTTACAAGGGCATGAGACATGGAACAGGGGAGAGTGGGGTGGAGGAAAGTGGGGGTGGCATTTGGGATGACAAAGGGGAGGGGGTGGGGCAGCTGCAAACTAGGGATGCACACTTGAGCAGACTTGGTTAGACTGGGTGGTCTGTTTCTGCTGGCAAATTCCTGAAACTTTAGGGAAGCGCTACCCCTACCAGTCTTAAAATCAATGACTGGAGACTGGAGACTGGACAAAATGCAACCCTCCTCCCATCCCCATCACACCTTACCTGGTTACTGCTGTCTGACTGGACCTTTGGGTTTTAACTGGCTGAGATGATCAGTGGTGTGCTACTGACTGATGGTTGTTTTGGGGGGAGGTTACGTTACCACCTGGTGCTGGCCCACTGCTAACTTGACTCCCAGTCCCCTCCACTTCATCCATCTCTGATGCTGGATGCTGCTGCTGCCTGCTGGGCTGGAGTGTCTGGCTGCCCTGGTGCACTGCTCGGTGCTCACTGCTCACTCTCTAGTTGATCCTGGCTGGCACACTGCTACCCTTTATATGGGGGAAAAATATCAGTGTTAATAAAGATGCTGCAGCAATAGGAGCCGTCTTTGACCTTTGCATGAATACTACCAATCCAACATAATATAACACACTTCCAACACACCCCAAATTAATCAGATCATGGTCCACTACCAACAGTTATTATGTACAGTACAAGATAACAGAAATAGAAGTTTTCTGCCTGCTTGCTGACAGCCCATCCCCTTTTTTCTATCCATATTCAATACTTACAACCTGATATGTTAATTAAGCAATAAGACATGACCAGGAGTTATGTTAATGGTCTGTTAACCACCTTCTAGGGGTGTACTGTGGCACGAGGTGTAGCCGAGTGCCACATGCCCCTAGAGGGTGATTAACTAACCATTAACATAAATACATAATCCCCGGGAGTGCCTTATTGCTATTATAATAAAAAATGTTTTTAAACAGTGTTAAACCTTGTTCAGCAAAAGGCTAAGCTCTACATGTATGTTAATAAAAGATTAACATAAGGCTGTTGGAATGTTTGCAGCCAATCAGAAAGCTCCATTTCTCAGACCCTTTTTATGTTGCTTGCACGCATGTGCAAGAAACATAGTGCCATCATCCAAGTTTTCGTAGGTGTGTCAGCCCCTCTTCCAATGCAGTCAGTGTATTTGCAGGCGTGGCCCCAGTTCCCCAATGAGTGCTGCAGCTGTCTATGACAGCTCCAAAATGCAGTGGCATACAATTGAAAGGGGAGAGCTCCGCTTCAGTGAGCAGAACTCTCCCTCCCACTTACCTGCAGCATAGCATACATTGCGTGCTGATTCGCTCCCCCACCCTATACACTGTGGCCGGCGGGGATGCCCAATCCCTGTTGGCTCACTTCCCCCAACAGCTGTCCAGGTGCCACGCTGAGCCCACCCCAGCGTGGCAACAACTGTTATAACCACTGGGGTGCCCAATCCCCCATCGGCTCCAAGGCTGCGCCCCCAAAGTTTTCCGTGCCACGCTGGGAGCCCACCCCAGCATGGCAAATCTTGTTTTGGCTGACGGGGGTGCCCAATCCCCCGTCAGCTCCACGTCCCCCCAAACAGCTTTTCCTGCTGCCACGCTGGGAGCCCACCCCAGCATGGCAAACGTCCCGCATCGTCTTCTTAAAAAAAAAAAAAAAACTGTGGATAAAAAAAGGTCCCTCATAGTCTCCCTGCCTCCCTCCCACAACCTGCACCCACCCACTGCGTACCCTGCCTCCCCACAACCCCTCACCCCCATTACCTCCAGAGCTCGGCACGACGATCATCGGTGGACCGGGAACACGTCTGCACTCTTCAAAGCCGACCGCGAACTGAGGAAATGCCAGTAAGCTGTATAATGGGATAGACAGGGTTTTTTCAACTTTGTTGCATATCTCAGGCATTTTGGGGAATTTTGGCCCCAAATTTTCAACATGGGGTTTTTGGGACCCCTCCTCATGAATTCTTGCACTGTCATGGCGTTACTCTGGCCCAAAGGGTGATTTCGCAGTCACTGCGTGAAATCACCTTTCCGCACCAATTAATGAAACAACACTGCCAGTGTTCATAAGGTGGGCTCTCGAAAAGTCTATGTTGAAAATTTAGTGAAAAAATTCCTAAAAATGACTGTTTTACGAGCATGCATTGAGCAGTTCCTACGCATGTTTGTAAGTTTGCAAATTTTCAATATTTTCACTCCAGATTTTCAACATTGCCATTTTACCACACCTCCTTATGAGCAGTGCAGCTGTCATTTTTCACATCTTGCCCAAAATGTGTTTCCGCCCATGTAGTGCACAATGGCGCAGTCGGTGTGAGAACTCAATGTATGGGACACATTAAGAAAATCACAGTGACACTGTTCATGAGCAGAGGTCTTAAAATGGCTGTGTTGAAAATTTGGTGAAAAGTCCTAAAAATGACTGTTTCTGATGGATGCTAGGTTCCTATTTGCCTTCATCAACTTCTGCGAATTTTCAATATTTGCACTCCAATGACTTCCAAATACCTAAACAGCACATAGAAGCAAGCAACATTCGGCATTGACAAATGCTTGTTATAATTGATTTTAGGGAACTTGTTCAGGTCAGTTGGTTTTGCAGATCACCCACTAAGCCTGCTGTGTTCACTGTCAAACATAATTCATTAGAACAACAGCAAAAGTGTGACTAACTGCCAATTCCAAATGTTAAGCACATTACCATCTGCCCAATACAAAGCTTTCTGTACCACTGACTCAGCTTACATAAATGTCTTACAAATTAAACTAAACAGCAGCAGCCACCTGACCTTCACAGCCAGACTCAGTATAGTTACCAACCCAGCCAGACACTCGCCTCTGTTCTTGTCTGCACTGCAATCTAGATTGTTGTTGTTAACCCAGCCAGACACTTGCCTCTGTTCTTGTCTGCACTGCAATCTGGATTGTTGTTGTTGCTTGCTGCTGCTGGCTCTCTCTCGCTCACTGAACCTCAGCCTGCTGCTCTCTTTCTCTTCACTCCCGAGTCCCAGACCTGGAGTCGTCGGACTTCTCCTGACAAGTGGCAACCATGAAGGGAGTGGTGGAGCTTCACAAACCTACTGCCGACGCATGCCTGCCGACTGACACACACTCACACCAGCAGTCCACCACACCAGTGCTCACACAGCAACTCACAAGCCGCCCAGCAGGGCAGGTGTGACTGTGACTACTGGACTGATGGTCTGGACTCCTCTCACTGACTCGATCTACCCTCTCCAAATCACCAGGGCAGGCCACTACACACTACCCACCGAATGATCAGACTGTTGCCAGTGCCACTTGCCTCAGGCTGTAGTAGCCAAAAGGTATTGGAATTTGGTGCTGGACCACAGCCAGAGTTAAAGCAGCAACCCAGCAAGAGACTTATTTTACTGCAAGGCATTTTACTCAGTTTAAATTGAAACAGAAGTGTCAGCCCTCAGAGGCTCAGTCATGGCTGTACCCACACCTGCCAATATATATAATTTTTTACCCAGGATGGCACAGCTGAGATGCTACATCTCTTTTTCAGTCGAGTCACTGTTTACCTGTATTTACAGCTGGATGATGGGAGGTAGGGAGCAGTAAGGTAAGGGAATGGATTTGCTCAATGCCACACAGAGAGTAAGTGGTTCTGGTGGGATTTAAGCCTTGTTTTCTTCCTTCTCGAGCCTATACTCTAGTCACTAGACTGCACTGCCTCTCCTTCACACAGTGAGAAAGATCAGAAAACGTCCAACATTTTCTGCCTTATACTAAATTACGTAACCCTGGAACTGAACTAAATTATATCTGAGCTGAGAAGCACTGTTTGCAGAGCAAAAGCAAAAGCATTGAGATGCCTTTGTATTTAATGGGGAAGGGGATTACTGCTTAAAGCATCATAACAGAATACTGTGCACGATTAATATTGCATTCCAGTACTAGAGTACAGTTACACCGATCAAGATCAAGAAGTCGCTGTATCGTTTTTCAAGTAATGGATTTGGTAATTCTATAATTTAACAGCTTCCAGGCCAAAAAAAAAAACAGGTAAATTGTATGTGCGGTGTCATGTGTTGCTACAATAAAATACTCATGTAATTGCTCAGTGTTTCCCAGTTATTTAAAAATAATCTTACATTAAAAAGATCCAATTTTACCTAACAAATTCAGTCAGTCAAGCCCATGGCAAGTGAATGGGCAACCACCCCTCTCTGTTCCAACGACCTTGCCCCAGTTGCACTCAGCTACACCGGTTTACAAAGGTCATACTCATTCCCCATTTCCCAACACAACTGTTTAAGGCTGAGAGGCTTAAGTGCAAACCTCTGCAAAACATGTGATTTTTGTTAACTGAAGGCTATTAAGCTGATACATAAGCGTAAATAAACATGCGTGTGGGCCTGTTGTGTCCAATGATAAAGAAGTTTGTTCTGCACAGATGTCTGCACCAAGATGCCATCTCCCATCATACCAATTTTTACTCAGCGACCAAGAAGTGCACCCATAACAACCCTTCCCAGACTTGTTGAACTCCTCGACCAAACAGCACACTATTTTTCCATTATTTTTTTCCCTGCAGCACCTAACCAAAACCCAGCTACGCCTACTGGGACTGAATAGTGCTCCGAACAGGGACTTTTGACAAGCTATTAACACCTCATAAGTAGTCAGAGAGGTGTAGGGTCAGCTGTATGGCATCAGTAGGCTGGCAATTAATACCTCGTAAGGGTGTCTGTCTGTCCACAATAGCAGAAGGCCCAGGTATGCTACAACAAGCCATTTTAACACAGGGGTCTATGGTGTTCGGCTTTTGTAAAATCATTTTTGTCTCTTCCAAATGTTTACTTCTCTCTCTCTGGTCTAAAAATTAACCATAAAAAAACAGAAGTCCTACCATTAAACAATGCATGTACATCATCGCTTTGTACTGCACTACAGCTTAGATGGGCACCAAAGTCTCTGATGTACCTGGGCATCAAGATAAACCCTCATCTGCATCAAATATGTGATATGAACTTCTCCATCTTACTTCCCAAACTTAAAATTGAAATGGACCACTGGATGTCACTACAGTTATTTATGGTAGGCAAGATCAAGGCAATCAAGATGCTAACCGCCTCCAAACCATTCCACCTTCTTTCTCACTTGCCTGTTCTGATCTCCTAGAACTGGTTCAACATAATTCATAACTGAATTGCTCAGTTCCTATGGGAAGGGCATTAGTCCTGCTACAGCCAAACTAAACTGCATACACATTGGTGCCGGGGGGGGGGTGAATCTACCCTGGTTTCTGGGCTACAACTGGGACATAAAGGTGGCCCAGACCATCAAATGACTCAAAGGTGACATCCTCACTTCACCATTATGAACGTCTATAGAATCTAGCATGTTAAAGGCCACAAACCTCTCTGTGTTTCTCTATCTTGGCTACAAGCCTTCAAAGCCACTTCCCCTCACTATTAGCTCATTTCTCAAACCTGGAAACAGGAGGGCTAATGGCTGGGAATCACTCTGGCCCACCCAGCTATCATTCTCCCATGTGACAACCCAGAAATTTGACTAGAAGGGGCATCTCTCCACTCAGCTGACTGAAAGAGACAGGGCATCTCTACACTCCTAGACCTGCCTACCCCACAGTCTGCCTCCTTAGACTCTTTTCAAGGACTTCAACTTCAGTACAATCTCCCGAAGATCAACTTCAGGAAGTGTTGACAACTCTGCAGTGCCCTAGCATCCATTCTCACTAAGCTTTACACCTTTCCCACCCCTTACTCCATGCACCAAGTATCTAAATGGCTCGCTGTTAAATCAGGCAAGGCTGGACTAATATATTCTCATATTACAGCATGCCTCCCTAACCAGCCCACTCCTGCCTGGACCTACTGCTCTAAAGCCCCAGCTACCAGGCCACAATATTATAGATGAAGACTGGCTTCAGTACTGGAAAATAGGTAGCATGTTATCTACTTAAGGACCCCAAAAGCAGAATCATCCAAAATAAAATCCTTTACTGCTGGTACCGCACACATCTACTGTATTGTACGCTGCCCATCTTATCCCCTTGAACTACTGTTGGAAGTGCCACTGCCCTCAGTGGTGGGGATCTCTTACACCTCTTGTGGAACTGTCCTGCCCTTGCAAATTACTGGCCTGATGTGCAGAAGGTGTTTCTGAGACAAACACTACACAGAGCTAGGTAAAAACAAGCATTTGTCAATGCCGAATGTTGCTTGCTTCTATGTGCTGTTTAGGTATTTGGAAGTCACTGGAGTGCAAATATTGAAAATTTGCGAACTTACGAGCGTGCCAAGGAACTGCGCAACGCACGCTCGTAAAACAGTCATTTTTAGGAATTTTTTCACCAAATTTTCAACATAGCCATTTTAAGACCTCTGCTCATGAACAGTGTCACTGTGATTTTGTTAATGTGTCCCATACATTGAGTTTGCACACCGACTGCGCCATTGTGCGCTACATGGGCAGAAACACGTTTTGGGCAGGATGTGAAAAATGACAGCTGTACTGCTCATAAGGAGGTGTGGTAAAATGGCAATGTTGAAAATCTGGAGTGAAAATATTGAAAATTTCGAACTTACGAGCCTGCGTAGGAACTGCTGCAACGCACGCTCGTAAAACAGTAATTTTTAAGAATTTTTTCACCAAATTTTCAACATAGCCATTTTAAGACCTCTGCTCATGAACAGTGTCACTATGATTTTCTTAATTTGTCCCGTACATTGATTTCGCACACCAACTGCGCCATTCTGCGCTACATGGGCAGAAACACATTTTGGGTGAGATGTGAAAAATGACAGCTGTACTACTCATAAGAAGTGTGGTAAAATGGCAATATTGAAAATCTGGAGTGAAAATATTGAAATTTGCTGAACTTACGAGCCTGCGTAGAACTGCATAGCATAGCTTGTAAAACAGTCATTTTGGAATTTTTGCCAATTTTCAACATGGGGGTTTTGGGACCCCTTCTCATGAATGATGTCACTGTCATGGCGGTATTCAGGCCCGAAGGGTGATTTCACAGTCACTGAGCAGTCACTGCGCGAAATCACCCTTCGGGCCTGAATAACGCCATGACAGTGACATCATTCATGAGAAGGGGTCCCAAAAACCCCATTTTGAAAATTTGGTGCAAAAATTCCCAAAAATGCCTGAGATATGCAACAAGGTTGAAACCACCTATCTAGGCCATTATACAGCTTACCAGCATTTCCTCAGTTCGCGGTCAGCTTTGAAGAGTGCAGACGTGTTCCCGGTCCACCGAAGATCGTCGTGCCGGGGTCCGGAGGTAAGTATGGGGTGAGGGGGGCGTGGGGAGGCTGGGTGCACAGTGGGTGGGTGCGGGTTGTGGGAGGCGGTCGGGAGGCGCTCCGTGGGACCGTTTTCATTTTCAGGTTAAAAATTTTTAAAAAGGATGTTGTGGGACGTTTGCCATGCTGGGGTGGGCTCCCAGCGTACTGAGGACTGGAGCGTTCAGCCGACAGGGATTGGGCACCCTGTCGGCCTATGGACTGATTGCCACCCTGGGGTGGGCTCCCAGCGTGGCACCTACAAATGGGGAGAGATGCAGCTCGGCCCGTGAAGTTAGGCACCGTCGGCTACACAATATGTCTTGAAGTGCGCCGCGCCTGCGTGTCGAGGGGGCTATGTTCTTATCTCTGCTCACTGGGCGTAGCTCCCCTTTCAACTGGGGAGCACATCTACATTTTGGAGCGTATTACAGACAGCCCAAAATGCATTGGCCATAGGGTCCGCGCCTGCCAGCTCACTGACTGAATTGGAGGAGGAGGTGACACACCTCCGAAATCTCCGATGATGGCACTATGTTTCTTGCACATGCCTGCAAGCAACATAATGAGCTGTCAGGCTGAGCTTCCTTGAGCCAAACAACTAGTTTGATTCCAAATTCAAAGCACCAATGCAATGTAAGCTGATTTATCTGTGAACTCCCTTCAAAACCAAGCAGTTGTTCCCTGAAAAGCAGATCACTCTACTACTAAGACTGTGTTAACAATTCGTAGGCCTCTGAAGGATGGAAGCCTTTCAGCAAAGTCCCATCCCCCAGCCACAGTCCTGTGCCAGCAGTACCAAGAGGTTTTAATAGTCCCTGTGGAGCAATGAAAGCCCACATATCTTTTGGGATCTTGCTTCCATAATGGTAGCTGAATCCTTTCCTCTTTCTTTGTTTGAGATCTTGATAAAAGAATCAGGCTTTAATCCTGCAAGTCAGGCAGGCACTTTCAAAACATTAAACAGGTGTGAAGAACAAGTTGTTACTGTTTTATTTGGCCATCTGTATTGGCAAACTCATTGTGGAGGGGGGTCTGTTGACAGAAGGCCTCTTTTGTGTAAAGCCCAGCAGCTCAGTCTAAACTAAACACAGAATATCTCAACGGGCTCTTATCACATCGATCTGGAGGAGACGCTTGATTTGGGAGTATTCGACTATAGAGAGATATTTTACTGATGAAAGTGTAACAACAAGGGATGTGGGGGCTGTTTTCCCAGAGTGTCTCGGGGATCCTCTACAAAAGAACACCTTGACAATACTGGGAAGTTGGGAACTTGGGTCTGAGTCAAGGGAACACAGGATACTCTATGCTGGTAGTGACCCCAGCAGCTGGATCGAAAAGCACATGGCACATTATAAGCTGTACCTACAGCTGAAGAGAGCACAGTGGGTCAGAGTAGGGACACAAAGGACACACACGCATCAATGACTGGTCATGGGACGAGAGGGAGTCCTCCTTCAGGTAGCCGCTAGCGTCAATACTGCCTTCAAACCTGGCAGGACTCCATATACATGTCCCAGCACAGGGAGTGGATAGGGATGCCACAGAGTGCTGGTCAGGGTAGGGGTGGCAAGGGAGTTAAACTCAGTGGAGCAGTGGGGAGTAGCCCCAGGAAGAGGAAAAATAGAAGGCAGAAAAGAACTGCATGGAAACAATACAAAAACAATTATTTTAAAATCTGCAGACCACAGACAGACAGACAGAAAGGCACACTGAGACCCTGATAACTCAGACTAAATCTGATGTTTTGCAGAACCACAACAACGAGACTTTACAGATAACCGTTTCACTGGCAAACGCAGGCATAACTTGGTAACTGTACTGCAGAACACTGTCTGATCACCCTTCTTAAAAATAAAAAAAAAAAAAAAGTATACAGATCATCAGGCAGTCTAGAAATTTGTAGTAAAGCATTAAACAAGTCCACTAATTCGGTAGAGAAATAGGGCAACAACCATTTATAAAAACCCCAGAAAGACTGTCTGAACCAGGAGCCGCATTCGTTAACCCACAAATAACCCATTCCAATTCTAATTTAGTAATAGGAGCTTGGAAGGCTCATGTTGTTAAGTTAGCCCGAGCTGAAGCAAAGCGGATGGTAAAACTCTCCCCAACCCCATTTGCTCACCTTGTGAAGTTGTAACTAGTGTCGTGTGTGCCTGCTGCCTGGAGGTTGGACTCTGGAGCGGACTCAGAGCCTGACTGTGCTGCCTTTTGATTTCCGCCACTGGCACCCCAGCTACTGATCTCGTCGCCCCACTCACCTGGTGACTGGTACCTACCCGAACCCGAACCGAACTACTACTCGGTCGCAGTCTCACAGACGCAGTAAGTCAGGGAAGGAACTTAAGGAAAGGGAGCTTGTCCTCGGCTCTCTCTCCCTTCCTCTCGGACTGGTCGTCTTCTTCTGCTGCTCTGCTCTGCATATGCCGACTCCTCGGTTGACGCTTCACGAATCAGACCCTGGCCACACGTGTATGGTGCCTAATAAATCCTGCTGCAGTGGCCAATCACAGGGAGCGGCGCTGGCAAATTGGAAAATGCCACCAACCGCCACCCAACCAGAAAGCAGTAATACGATTGGGGGGAGGGTCCAAAGTAAACACTTAATCCTGAGCCAGTGGCGCAAATTTTAAATAATGCCAGCAGGCTAGCACACTCAGGCCACCGCAGTGGCGCCAGCAATTAAATGGTGGGGGGGTGGCAGGCGAATCATGCCGGTCACGCGCCGCATGCACACTAATCACACAATTTAAAGGGCAAGGGTCCAAAGGGGAGAAAAGCAGAGCAGCAAGCATAGCAAAATATTGCTGGGGCTCAGCCCAGCTCAATAAATATTGATGGGGTCCATGCCCCATGGGCCCATACAACCCAGTGCCTATGGACACACTAGGGCCAATGTCTATACTCATTCCTCTACACCCGTTACAGTTGCAGGAAAAGACAACCAGCGGCAGATATACCCTAGGTAGGAATAAGACTTGTCGATCAGGCCCCACACATGTAGGCCTTCCAGGGATTGCAAAGGCACATCAGATAATTGTTTGTCATACCAGTCCTGGAATACAAGGGTCAATTGCGACCCACTGCCAAGCACAGCCCGAGTATGAATACCATTCACAGTCACCATAGTCTCCATTGAAGGGCCCACTGTTTTGGACCAGTCTGGAGAGGCAGTAGCAGAGGCCTGGACAGACGATTTAGCCACAAAGAAATTTGAGTTAGGGTTTCTCGAACCATCACTGTGGTCATTTTGGGCACCCCTTGGAGTCTGTTTACTACTCTTTCTAAGTCCTTCTGAGACCAGCATTCTCTTTTCATATAGCCATCTTTTCCACAGTTGTGACAAATGATAGATTCCTAGGTCATCCTGGGAGGGAACATAATATGGGGAACTGAAGCAGTAGTAAGAGATTGGGGTCTAATATCTGCTTGCAGCAGTGAGAGTGGTGCACGTGTCTTAACAGTTCCTTTAGAGTGGCAGTCAATCCGGTGATCTCAGCCTCGGAGCCACCCTTGGTAGCGGATGCCTAAGGGTACACCCCCACCCACATGGCAGTCACATCCTGAAAGGGACCAGAATCTTGTTCCATGGGGGAAACCCTTGCAGAGGCACCCATCTTCAACTCTCGGATTTCCTTTAATAGCTTGTCTTTCCAATCCTGGGCCCAGGGTAGGAAGTCCTTTGCATTCTCAGAGTGCTCGTTCAGTGCCAAATTTTGCCCCTGAGCTTCACTTGGCTGATCACTCTCAGTCACTTGGGCAGCAGTAGCAGATATGGGTGCAATTCCCACATGGGGTCGCCTTTGCTCAACCCCCTGAATTTATTTCTTTAGCTTGTCATAGGAGGGGGGTGATTCCAGTCGGGTGGCAAGGTGCAACTGAAGCAGCAACAATTCTGAAAACAGAGCAGACTTAAGGATCCAGTCCAGCCTAGTTCGATCTAATTCATTTGACGGCAAACTACCCTTTCTGAGGCACTCTTGTAGCAGCTTTTCAAGCCGAGGTACATACACAGACAAGGGCTCCCCTAGGTACTGCTGAGCATTTCTTACTCTCCACCACAGATCCTCATCTGAATCTGGGCTCCCATACACATTTTTCAATGCATCAAGATAGTCCTGTGCAGTTGCTTCAGGGTTATTGGTCCGCTTGGCACAGATGGTAGCCAGGGCAGGACCTCAGAGGTGCTCACTCAACCTCTTTCATTTCTCTGCTTCTGAGCATTGCCATTCAAGTACTAGAAGGGCAACATAGTCTATCCAGGTCTCCCAGTCATCCTTCCCCTGAGAGGTGGGGAGGGTGCCCGAGAAGATTCTCAGCCTTCGGTAGGAGTCGGGACTAATGGCAGGTACAGATATAGAGGCCAGCATTGGCATGGGCACAGAAGATGGGGCAGTAACAGGTGCTGGAGTGGGAGGGGGTGTTGGGGAAGAAACAGCCCCAAGTGGCAGGAATAGTTTCTTAAAGTCCTCTATGGTTTTCCCTTCCTCCAGCAACAACTTAACAAATTTCTAATCAAAAGTCTCAGCTAATGGTGGGAGCTTATCCTCCCCGGGGTCTTTACTGTCTTTTGTTATCACTCTCCAGGCAGCTGGAACCCTTTCTGGGGCAATAGTCTGTGGCACTTTAGAGCTGTCCATGAGGTCACTACACTCTACCAAGGCTATGAAAGTTTGGGTGATCAAATCAGCCTGTTGGCCCACCACCACAGGGTTTTTTAAGCATTCAACTTTGGAGAGTGCTCCCTCTACAGTGTCTTTACTGGTACCCAGGGGAATATCCAGTATATGTAGAGCATTTTAGGGGTCGATCTCCTACCCAGTACACTACCTCTCCAACTGGTGTACAGCCATTTCTACTAGGGTAGCCATTAATCTTTAACAATAATTCATAATTTTTGGCAATTAGAAGGCACAAAATCCCAGTGGTGAGCCTCCAAAATGTAACCCCCAGCTGGCACTATCCCAAGGGCTATTACCCCTGCCTGCTTGTCTAGTAGCAGGTTAAGGGGCCTCAGTTCTGAAACGGGTGCCTCCACCCAGAGGTCAGGGTTGATAGTGGTCAAGCTAACCTGGATGCAGCCCTCCGGGACACTGTAACCCCCCCTCTTTCCTTACTAGTGGCCAGAACAATACACAATTATCACTTTCATAATACCCCTGATACACCACACAAGTACCCACACTATTTGCACTTACCACCAGGGCTTTCCTCTGGCCCTGCCTTGAGGCCCCCCTGTAAAACAAGGTTATAAACAGCAAATAACAGCAGTACAGTACTCTTGCACAAACTGGAACCACAGTCAGGGTAAATGCAAAAAAGAGTTAGATCTGATTTATTTAAGGGGCTTGAATAAGGGAGAGGCATAATCAGATTCATTTGTTTAAAGGTTCTATCAATCAAACAGTTATACATGCACTTCAGGGTCCATAAACAGTCACACACTCTGGGTACCCAGACAGAGAATGGTGGGCTAGCCATGAACGTTGCAGCTGGTTGGGGCCCTGTGATGGAAGAAAACAACATGCACAACACACGCTATTTGTAATCCGGAGCCGGAGGGCTCAGTTCGTGAAAAGAAAACAACAAGACAATCAGATGACACACTTTTAGATTAGGCTGTTGTTGCAGGGAGCTACCTGATGATTACTCACGATACCCAAGACCGGACACAGGCTGAATGAAAATCGAGACAGCATGTGGTTAATCTGGAGTGCCAGGAGAAGCAGTGCCCACACGATTCGCCTAGGCGTCGTTCCTTTTCAAGCATGGAGCAGGAGGCTGATCCTCAGGAAGGTCTCTTGTCGGTGGCTTTCTCTGTGCAGTGGGGTAGTCTGGCAGGGCCAGTGTGGCATGGCCCAGGCCAAATGGAGATGAACGCGGATTCAGTCTGATTAGGCTGGATAAAGCTTCCAGCAAGCAGAACACAGTTCGCACAGTGGGGAACCAAATCACGACCCACTTTCAATACACAGCACATTTACATGTAAGGAAATTCTACTGTACCAGGCAAACCGTTCTCCGGTCACGATCGCAAAGTCTCTGCACATAGCGAGGATTCAAAAGCAGCTGGAAATCCTGACAGGCTGATCGCATTCATCAAATCTTCAGTCTTTTCACAAACTTGGATTTAGTCCAAAATAATTCTCTTCTCTCCCACTCAGGGGCAGCAGGCAGACATGCAGGCTACAACTGAGGCCTTTCCACAGTTCTCCCACGTGAAACTACTCAGACGGCTGCTTGACTGTCTTAAGCTCTTGCTCATTCAGCTCCCAACTCAGATCTGACTCAACTGCCAGCAAGCCAGGGAATTTTCCCAGAATCCAAAAGGTTTGGTTGGCTGATCTGTCGGTCAGTCACAACAAAGGCTCCCCCTTCAGGTGCAAAAAGGTGTGAAAAGCCCAAAACTACAATTCCTACAGATTCTGACTCCAGACAGCTCCTGTAGTCTGGCTCCATTTTAGATTCCACCAGAAATGATTAGTCCAATTCACAGTCCAGGACCAAGATAGTGGAGGTAAACAAAACAGTCCTTGCTGCAAAGATGGCAGGTTAGACAAACTACATTATTATTATCACTCTAAATGATTTTCAGCAAATAGTTACATCTTTCAACAGATCTCCCTCTCAGATTACTTATGACTGCAATCCAGGCAGCTCTTAAAGAGACAGTACACAGAGGCTATACAAGCACACTCTGGCAATCACATTTAAACTGCTAAAACGCAGGACACCAGCCTGGCAGTGAGCATTTAGGCAAGCTTGAGGATGACTTTTCAGGGACCCCCATTTGTAGGTGGGTTACATTTATCTTTCTTTCACAGCTATTCCTGCTCCAGGTACCCCCACCCCTATCTCTGCCCCCAAAATGAAGCTGTGTTTTGTTTGTTGAAATTGTTATGTGAAGGGTATTTTGTGAGAGTTTACTGTCAGGTATATGTGGTGTATGGTATTGGGGAACAACTTAGTATCCAGTGTGTGGGGTGATTGGAAGGATAGGTGGGTAGGTACAGCATCCCAGGGGGTTGTACCACGCATACACCTGGCCCACTGTCAACTTACTCTGGGTGGAGTCACCACACTGTTTTATTATTACTTTGGGATAGAATCCCCGATTACCACCGTAGCAGGACCCAGGACCCTTAACCTATGTGGTAGCCAACAGGCAGGGATGTGCCACTGGCACACGGCGCCTGGGCTACATGTATTCTCCTCATGTTATGGTTAACATGTTTGGGGGTGAAGCCTGTCTGATGTGGGTGGTGGGTCTAGTCTTTTTGAGTTGTTCAGCCAGTATCTTGGTGAACAACTCTGCATCTTGGTTCAGGATAGAGGTTGGTCTGTAATTCCTGCAAAGCTTTTGATTCCCATTTTCTTTAAAAACCAGCAAGACTTGGACATCCTTCCAAGAATCTGGCAGGCTCCCACCCTCCCCTCAGTGATCGGCTAAGTGCTACACTAAATTGGTTATATCATTCTTACAGAAACATTGTTTTTTTCCCCCTTTTTATCCAGTTTAAGGACCTTCTGCAGTTACAACATTGTAACTATTCTTCTTCTTTTGTACCAATATGAGAGACAGGTGCATTTCTTCTAGAAATGTTGAGCTGTGTTGCTGGAGTCTAGTCCACTGGCATACAGTTTTGCATAGAATGGTTGTAGTACTTGTGTTATGCCTTTAGGTCTGCTCACGGTCTCTCCTTGCCTGCTCCCTGTGTGTATCTCTCTAATGCATCTAGATGTCTGCTCTCTTCTGAGCTGAAACACAAGCAATCTGCTAGCCCTGTTTTCTACCATAGTAACATTAGGAAATAAATCAAAGCATTGCTGCCGGCTCCCTAGCTAGCAGTTCCCCAAATTCTTGTCTCACATTCTGTGTTTGCTTGCATGCACACCCATTAGCTGCTATTCATTGTTATGATGCCCCAGAACCTATCCCATGCATTTTGAAAGGATCCCAATGTCTTTGCCTCCACCACTTCCTTTGAAAGTGAGTTCCAGGAATCCACCACCCTCTCAGTAAAGAAGACTCTGTGTGTTGCCCCTGAATCACCTCCCCCCCCCAACTTCATGTTGTGCCCCCTTGTTCTTGTGTTTTTCTTTGTTTGAAACAGGTCCTGCACCTATGCTTTGTTTGTACCGGCTCTACTGAAGGTCACCTCGGACATTTTTCATGCCATGGACCATGGCAATGCCACAGGAGCTGTCTTCATTGACCTCACAAAGGCTTTTGACCTCGTAAATCACACCCTCTTAATCTCAAAGCTGCAATCATTAGGTCTTGATTCAAACTCCCTCTCCTGGATCTCAAACTACCTATCCAACAGTTTCCAGGGTGTCAAATTGGCTTGGGCCCTCTCCTCACTGTCCCCAATCACTGACGGGGTTCCCCAGTCATCTATTCTTGGGCCAATATTCTTCTCCATCTTTATAAATGACCTACCCCAAAATTGTGGGGGAGGATCTATCCAGCTATATGCTGACGATGCCATCTTATACTGACACGGCTCAGACGTCTCCTCCATTAGTGCCAGTCTGGAGAATGACTTCCTGCAATTGGAAGACTGGTTCAAAGAGAACCAGCTGGTACTCAATACGAAGAAAACTAAGTCCATGCTGTTCCACCATACATCTTTTGATGTAACTTCACAGCCTCTGTTACTTATCAATACATCCTCAGGTAAACCTCTTGAAGGAGTGGAATCTTTCAGATACCTTGGTATGACTCTCAATGAACACTTATCCTTCGACACTGCATAGAAACATAGACTTTGACGGCAGATAAGGACCACTTGGCCCACCTAGTCTGCCCATTTCCCTACGTAGAGGATAAGTTGCAGCTACTATTTAACCAACAGCCTATTTCTTCCTACCCCCCACAAAAATTGTCTTATGTCTGTCCCATGCATTCTTGAATTCTCCCACGGTTTTAGACCGCAAAACCTCCTCAGGAAGGCTGTTCCATACGTCCACCACCCTCTCTGTGAAAAAATACTTCCTCACATTGCCCCAGAGCCATCCCCCCTCTATCTTCAAATTGTGTCCCCTTGTTCTTGCACATCTCTTTTTCTGAAAGATGCTACCCTCTTGGACTTTGTTGATTCCACTGAGGTACTTAAAAGTTTCTATCATGTCCCCTCCTCCTTTCCTCAAGGGTATACATATTAAGCTCCTTTAGTCTCTCCTCTTATGGTTTCTCTGCAGACCCTGCACCATTTTAGTTGCCCTCCTCTGAACTGCCTCCATCCTGTCTATGTCCTTGGGAGATGGGGTCTACAGAACTGGACACAGTACTCCAGATGGGTCTCACCAACTGTCTGTACAAGGGATAACAACTTCCTATTTTCTGCTGGTGATGCCTCTCTATACATCCTAGTATCCCCCCAGCCCTCCCTACTGCCTTCTCACATTGCTTGCCAACCTTAAGGTCATCTGATATGATTACCCCCAGGTCTCTTTCCATTTTTGTTGTTGTTACTACCCCCCCATTGTGTAATCTTCCCTTGTGTTTTTGTTTCCCAGGTGCATTATTTTGCACTTCTTTGTATTGAATCCAAGCTGTCATACTTCTGACCATTTCTCCAACCTTGCCAAGTCCCTTCTCATCCATTCCACGCCTCCTTGTGTATCAACCCTGTTGCAGATCTTTGTGTCATCTGCAAAGAGGCATACTTTTCCTTCTAGTCCCTCTGTAATGTCACTTATAAAGACATTAAAAGGACTGAACCCAGTACTGAACCCTGCGGTACCCCACTAGTAACCCCTCTTTCTTCAGAGTGGACTCCATTTACAATTACCTTCTGTGTCCTGTTGTCCAGCCAGTGTTTTACCCAGGCTACCACCCTGGGACCCACTCCCAGGCTTGTTAATTTGACTATTAATCTTTTGTGTGGGACTGTGTCAAATGCCTTGCTAAAGTCTAGGTAGGCCATGTCCACAGCCCCTCCCTGGTCTACTACTTTGGTCACCCAGTCAAAGAAATCAATTAGATTAGTCTGACATGACCTTCCCACTGTGAACCCATGCTGCCTTGGATCCTGTGCCTCACTGACCTCTAGGTACTCAACAATTCTTTCCCTCAGAAGTGATTCCATCACTTTCCCTACCACACAGGTCAAACTGACAGGTCTGTAGTTTCCTGCCTCTGTCTTGGTCCCACTTTTGTGAAGGGGAATCACATCTGCCTTCCTCCAGTCCTCAAGTACCACACTATCCTCCCATGATTTGTTAAAAAGGGTAGTCAGTGGTGTCATTTGTTCTCTGCTTAATTCTTTTAGAATTCTGGGGTGAATTCCATCTGGCCCCATTGCTCTGTCTATTAGCAACATTATCAAAGCTACTAATCTGAAACTTGGCCTCCTTCATCGTACCTCCCCCTACCTTGCCCCTTGTGCTAGGAAGATTAGCTCCTCGACACAGATGTCTATGCAATTAGATTACAGTTTTCAACTTTAGTGATAAATTCACATAATGTCTGTAGACAATTATTACAACTCCCATAAAATGTACTATTAACATGTGTAAGAGGATTACTATAGTTTTGTATAAAAAGTTTTAAGTACATGTGGATAATTATAGTGTTGAGTGTTTTAACTTTAGGTATTTGAAAGTCTATGTGAAATAAGATTGTGATGATTGTGTGTCCATGTGCACATGTTTATAGGTAACTTGATAACAGGTCTGTGTTGTAAACTGGGTTTCTTAACCCAAATGACATGTATCCTGTATAAAAATAAAAGGTTTCACTACTACTACTACATTGCTCCGTACCTTATCCTATGGTGCACCCATAATTCATTCAGCCAGAATCACCACTCTGGTCAAAATCAAACAGGCCTACCATAGGATTGCTCGCGTCACTGATGCTGCTCCCGCTCAGGCACACCACTGCGATGTTCTCAAATCCTTAGGCTGGCTGTCTGAGCCAAGAATGGACTTCCCTGTACACTGTGCCATGTTCAAACTTACCCACCTTCCTCCCCCACCTATTCTCTCTGGACTGCTCACCCAGAAATCCTTCTCCAGGACCCTTTGTCACTCCTACTTCCCATTGCTTTCACTTCCAAAAGTTTGCCCAGCCATTTCAGGTGATCTTTCACTTTCTCTGCTCCCCAAAAATGGAATGCCCTCCCACATAGTCTACTCTCCTGTGCATCACTTCCCTTGTTTAAAAGAATCTACAAGGAAATCTTCTTTCCTCCCCCAACCTGCTCTAGCAACTGTACCTAACATCCTCCATCTACCCCTACACACCACTCACCAGCACTCTGTAGCTCTCCTATCTCTCCATCCATCCCCTTCTCCATAGTCCTTGTACTCTCTCTATCTCTATATCTGCTGTCTCCCACAAACACCTTTCTCTGGTTCTCCTATTGTTCTACTAATACCCCTCCCCTCCACTGCTTCCTTTGTCTACCCTCTCTCTCCCACCCCCCAGTCTGGCTTTCCTATCTATCTACTAGTTTAACTGCTGACTTTGAACCTGTTCAGAACTGCTGTTTTACTATTTCTAACAGAAGGGCTATATTTCCCTGCTTAATTACCCTGTTTAGTTCAACTGTGCTCAGCTGGCCCAGTGGCTGAGTGCTTCAGTCAGGATAATAAATTGAGCTGCTCGCAAGCGCAAGCGTGAGAGCATGAGCGCCACTCGGCAGAGGAAACAAGGGAAGATATAAAGGTTACTGATGTTTTAAAACTACAAATTGACACTTATATTTGTATAATCAAGTGTTAGAAATATTTTTAAGAATGAAAATGCAAAAGTGCTTAATAATGGTGGGTTGTGTACTGGGGCTGATGCTTGTGGATTCAAGTGTTGGGATCCTGGCAAATAATGCTGTGGGTAAGTTTGAACAAGGTAGATTCAAAGATAATTTTATATATTTGAATCTTCTTTGTGAATTTAGACATAATATGATGTTAAAATTAGAAGTGGTAGGGTTGTCGAACAAAAAGTCACAGTATAGAATAGGTGGTTATAGTGTACCAGTTCCTAACTTATGCCCAAATATTGTATTGTCTTTTTGTATTGGGTTATTGTTAACTCTATTTGGGGATATGGAAGTAAACCCAGGTCCTAATCTGTATGGTGATCACTTAATTTGGGGAAGGGGGCCTAAGAGTGGCACACTTGAGTATTCGTAGCTTATTTCCCAAAAAACAAGAGTTAGAGGCTTGGGTCTTAAAATATGAACCTGATGTTTTGAGTTTAACAGAAACTTGGTTAAAACCTTCAGTAACTAATGGTGTCTTGGCCTTAGATGGTTATAAAATAATAAGAAAAGACAGGGCAGGTAAAAAAAGGGTGGAGGTATACTAATTTATTACAAACAAGAATTAATTGTGTCTAAACTGGAGTTAAAGGTTGATTCCCCATTAGAGTGTGAATGGTTATTGACTGAGATAAAACAAGGGGATAATTATAAACTTAAACATTGCACTGTTTATAATCCACCAAAATTTCCATGTAAAGGCCTTGAAGAGTTTTTACAATTTGTTTCAAATTACTAATTTAGTGGTGACTTTTTAGTGTTAGGTGATTTTAATATTCTTTGGGACTCCTGTGATGCTTCTAATATGGAGTCCTTGTTGATGAATGCAGGTTTGTGTCAGTTAGTACAAACTTTTACACGCATGAACCTGAAGACAAATAATCATTCAATTTTGGACTGGATTTTGACTAATAATCATACTAAAATTATTAAGATTGAAGTCTTACCAGATGTTATCAGTGACCACCTGGCAATATATTGTATGTAGAAATCAAAGAAAATAAAGCCTCCCTCTCATTTGATTACCTATAGAAAGTATCCCGAAGATTTAGATGATGGATTAAAGTCTGATTTAAGAGATGTTGATTGGTCTTACTTGGATGTGATACCTCGCATAGAGTCTGCAGTAGATTACTTTACAACACAAATTTTGGAGTTACAAAATAAATTCTGTCCAATACTAACAAGGAGAGTAAGGGGAACAGTGAATAAATGGATTACTCTGGAGATGTTTAAATTGATGAAACAAAGAGATCAAGCATGGAAACAATTTTGCGTAAGTAAAAATATTGGTGATTTTCAAAGCTATCGGAAATTAAGAAATGAATGTAAGATAAAATTAAGATTATGTAAATCTGATTATTATACAAAACAACAAGATCTAAATTTGTCAAATCCAAAAAAATTCTGGTCTTCAATCAAATCTTTGGTGTCTCCTCCCATAGATGTACAATCAGGTGAGTTCCTTGTTGAAGGAGTTACAATAAAAGATCCACAAGAAATAAATACAGCCTTTTTACAGCAATTTTTGGATATGGGTAAATATGGTGTACATAAGGATGACCAGGACTTAAAAAACACAGTTACAGCATCTCCAAATTATTTAATATTTCATTTTAAAGAAATAGAGCCCAATCAACTACTGAAAATTTTGAAGAAAATTCCTTTAAAAAATGTTGGAATTGATGATATTCAGCCAAGGTTTTTGAAGTTAATATCTTCATACATTTATAAGCCTTTGACAAAAATATTTAATTTGTCCTTAGAAATAGGGATCTTTCCACAACAATGGAAAAAAAATGTAATGACGCCAATTTTTAAGGAAATAGTAAAGATTTGGGGAATTACCACCCTATTTCTCTTCTCCATCCTTTAGATAAAATTTTAGAAAAGATAACAGAGGTACAAATTAGAGATTACTTACAATTGACTGGGCTTTGGGCTTCTGAGCAGCATGGCTTTAGGAAATTTCATAGTACAGGAACTGCCTTGGCCAGGTTCACATACCACATCAGTGAGGCTATGGAGAGGGTTGAGCTCACTGGTGCTGTTTTTGTGGACCTGTCCAAGGCATTTGACCTTGTTGACCATCGCCTGCTGCTCAGGAACCTAGCTGCCACGGGATTATCCAGATTGTCATTAGAATGGGTGGAGAGTTATTTATTAGGTAGGAAACTACAAGTTCTTTATGAGGGTTCAGTATCAAAGAGTAGAATTTTAGAAAAGGGTGTACCTCAAGGGTCAATCTTGGGACCCCTATTGTTTTCCATATTTGTGGATATTATGCCAAGTAAAATTCTTAAGGCTAAGACAATCTTATATGCTGATGATATGATATTATATAATAGCTCTAATTCATTAGATAAACTTGCCCAAGATTTGACTGTAGATTTTCGGAGTCTAGAAAATTGTTTGTTGGACTTAAAATTATCATTGAATATTTCAAACACCAAGAGTATGATATTTGCCTCTAAACAGAAGTTGGTTAAATTAGGGAAACTGAATATGTTTGGTAAAAACTGAACTAATTTGGAACAGGTGCAATGTTTTAGATATTTGGGAATGAATTTAGACTTAAATTTAACATTTTCAAATCATATATTGACTTTAACAAAATCAGTAAATCAAAAATTAGGGGTTTTATTCAGACTACAGAATGTATTAACCTTAAAAGCCAGGAAACATATAGCCCAAAGTATACTACTTTCTTAACTGAATTATAATTAATTTTTGTTTACTAGTTTGTCTAAACATGTGTCAAATAACTTAACAATGACTTTTCATAGTATTTATAGATTTGTTTATAGATTGCCTTGTAGCACACATCATTGTACTTTATATCAAGTTTCAGTGTTTCTACTGCCTAACTTGAGTTCCATTTACTCTCTTTGTTGTAAAACGGATAATGTAATGAGACAAAAAAGTCTCTCTCTCCCTTGTATTCTCTGATATCTGTAAGGGAAGCTCCGAGAAACTTGAGATCAAATTTTCTTTCTTGTTTAAATTTGAAAGTCACTAAAACTAAAATGGGTGCTCAAGCTTTTTCTATCCAAGCACAAAATACTGGAATGATCTTCCAATTGAATTGAGAACCATGAGTAGTCATAGTTTATTCAAAAGAAATTGAAGCATCATTTATTGAGTAGTTTGCAATGTCACTGCTATTTTAAATAATTTGTATTATATTGTTTGTCTTATATGTCATGTATTTGTATTCCTGTATTAAGTGAATGTAAAAGTTATCTTTTTGTATAACATCTTGTGACTATTTTATAGTCTCAGGTTGCATATGAAAAAGGGCCTTGGCTCATATGTTTACCCGGTTAACAAAAGAAATAAATAAAAAAATAAATAAATACAAATAAAAAATCCCTCCCCTGCTCCCTCCTTTAACCCTCTAATATATTCTTGTATACATGTAATTATGGAAAATATATTAGTACTAGCTTTGTTGTATATTGTATTGTTGCAATAATGTACACTAGGCATAGGCAGCATGATGTTCTGTTGACTGTGCAAAAACACTGCATGCTCTTAACAGTCCAGCTTACATCACAGTGGTCCGAAGCCGCATCGAAGACTTGTCAACCTTGGACATTATCAAAGACCTATCATCCTTGGACATTCCCGGACCACTCAGGTGTCACTGGACTGAAGACGCAGACACTGTATGCCTGCTCATGATTTGCACCTGTAGCTTCATATACAACTACATGTGTTATTCTCCTGCCAGTGAATGTACTCATTCTATTTCATTGTCGTTCCTGATTTGTATAATGTACCTAGTTTGGAATAGCTTTATTCCCCAGGTCACCCCTGAAAAAGAGACATGCTTCTCTGAGTGGGCTCACCCGGTTATCAAAATTCAAATAAATAAATAAATAAATTATACCCGTCAGGAACCTGGAGGTCTCCATCATGTCACCTCTCTCCCACCGCTGTTCCAGGGAATACATGTTTAAATCTGGCATGCATTCCTCATAGGATCTGTTATGCAGACCTAGTACCATTTTTGTTGCTCTTCTCTACACAGATTCTAGCCTGGTGATATCCTTTTTGAGGTGTGGCTTCCAGAACTGGACACTGTACTCCAGGTGCGGCCTTACCAGTGTTCTGTAGAGTGGCATGATGACCTCTCTTTTTCTGATGGTAATTCCCCTCCTTATGCACCCCAATATCCCATTGTCTCTTTGTGCTGCCCTCTCACACTATTTTGATGTTTTTAGATTGTTTGTAATGATGATCCCCAGAATTTTTTCCTGTGTGGAGGATTCCAGTTTTTCTTCTCCTAGGTAGTACAGTATTCCCCTCTTGGGTTTCTCTTTCCTATGTGCACGACTTTGCACTTTTTAGGATTGAAATTAAGTTTATTTATTTAAATTTTGGTGACCAGGTAGGCCCACTGAGACAGAAACAGTCCCTTTTTCAGGGGCGACCCAGAATTAATTGCATACATCTATAAACAAAACAAAATACATACATGTCATTTCACAATTAACAGTCAATATAGACATACTTTTTTTTTAATTATTTATTTAGTTGCTTTACCAGGAGTAGCACATACTGACCCAATCAAGGATACAATAACAGGTTAATTACAATCAATATCAATAGGAGTAGAAGTACTGTTATACACAAGACAATCACAATCAGACTGATATCCTAATAAGGTTAGATCGGCAGCAGGGAGTCTGGTAGACTCAGCGGTAGCAGTTGCAGAGGCTCAGAGTCGTCATGTGTTTGACCATTTTTCTAGGGCCATTATGTTTGTCTTCATTTTCTCTACTCCTCATGGTGTATCCACCCTGTTTCCTATCTTAGTGTCTTCGGCAAACAGACTCACCTTCCCCACAAGTCCTTCTGATATGTCACTAATAAAGATATTGAACAATAATGCTCCCAACACTGATCCCTGTGATACTCCACTAGTTACGTTTCTTTCCTTGGAGAGTGAGCTGTTTACTAGAACCCTCTGGGTTCTTCCCGTGAGCCAGCTTTTTACCCAGTTTACTACCTGTTTCCCTACCCTCATGCTGTCTAGCTTGTTTAGTAGCCTTCAATGTGGGGCAGAGTCAAAGGCCTTACTGAAATCCAGGTATATCACATCTACTGTGCCTCCCTGGTCCACTATTTTTGTTGCCCAGTTAAAAAAAGTCAATAAGGTTTGTTTGGCATGACTTTCTCTTTGTATAGCCATGCTGTTTTGTGTCTGATTTGTTGTTTACCTCGAGAAAGGTTATAATCCTCTCCTTTAGGAGGGCTTCCATTGTTTTCCCCACAGTAGAGGTGAGGCTTACTGGTCTGTAGATACAGGCACTATCCTTGCTTCCACTTTTTTGTAGTGGGATTACTGTTGCCTGTTTCCAGTCTTGTGGGACCTCACCCAACTCGAGAGTTAAGTTGAAAAGATTTGCCAGGGGGGAGCTACCAGTTCTTCTTTTAGTTCTTTCAGCAGTCTGGGATGTATTCTATCTGGTTCCATGGCTTTGTCTATATTGATTTTTCCCAGCTCCTGTTGGACTCTCTCTTCCATAAGGGGACTTGTGTCAATTTCAATGTCTCCTTTCTTGTGTCCTTTACTGGTGGGTCCACAGCCATCCTGCTCCTTTGTGAATACTGAACAGAAATAACTGTTTAGAATTTCCACTTTTTCCTTGTCATCTTTGGCTTCCCCACCACCTTCCTTTGTGATTTTGACAATGCCACTCATTTTTTTTTCTCCGGATATAATTACCTGTAGAATGTTTTGCCTCCATTCTTGTCTTCCTTGGTGATCTTCTCTTCTGAAGTTGCCTTTGCAGCTCTGATCTCTTTGCTTGCTGTCTTCTGTTTTTCTATGTAGAGCTCCTTGTCCTTGTTAGATCGTGTCTTTTTGTATCTCATGTAAGCCCTCCTTTTTTCTTTCACCTTGTTTGCAATCTCCTTTGAATACCAGAGTGGCTTTTTTTTTCTTCTTTGCTTTACTCACTGTTTTTGTGCATTGGTTTGCTGATTGCAAGATGGCTGTGTTAAGTTGAGCCCCGTACCCTTCCACATCCCTCCCTCTTATGTACTTTAGCTTCTCATTTAGGATTTTCTTCATGGCTGTGAAATCCACTTTCTTGAAGTCCAGGACTCTGTTTTTTGTGTGGTTGGATACAGTTTGTGTTCTGACTTTAAAAGTCACCATGCAGTGAACACTAGACCCCAGGTGGTTTCCCACCTCCACCTCAGAGATTTTGCCTTCATTTGTTAGCAACAGGTCAAGGATAACATCTCTTCTTGTTGGTTCCTTTATAAGCTATTTCAGGCCAGAAAACACATAGTGCCTCGGGAAGGTCTTTGCTCCTGGCTGAGCTTGCTGTATGGGTGTCCCAATTTATGTTGGGTAGATTGAAGTCCCCCACCATGATTACTTCCCCATTTTCACTCATTTTGAGTATACTGTCTATAATTTCTTTATCTCCCTCCTGTCCTGCTACTGGAGGTCGATAAAAAAACCCTTCCCTAGTTACAGCTCCATTTCCAGCCTCCATTGTGACACATAGTGCCTCTGTTTCCTTAATGCCATTTTGTATTACATTTGTTTTTATGTCCTCCTTTATTTCAGAGGTGTATCACTGTCGGGACCAATACAGCTCAGGCTACAGTGGGCTCAGCAGTGACAGCCCAGTAATCAGGGAGGCTGGTCATGACACCGTTCTTGGCTTGCTGGGTGAAAACTTCTCATAGTTGAAAGGAAACAGCCTCTGCAATCCAGAGCAGCTCTGTCTTTTCATAGCCAAGCAGCAGCCAGCTGAGTGGCATCACAATTAGCCTGCTGATCATTCTCTAAATACAGGCAATACTGCATAAACTGTTGCTTACCAGCAAATACCGCTTTTGATCCCTGATCCCGACATCCACAGTAATACCCTCCTCTCCTCAGGTGAGCAACCATTCCATGGTAACTTGTGCACTTGTTCTTTGGAGCCACAGTCCATCTTAGGAAATACCGGAGAAGTGACTGGGCTCAGGGGTATGGTAAATTTTAGCTTTGGTGGCTACAAGAAGAAATTAATTTTAGCAGTGTCTGATGCAGAGGGATTTTCCTTGGACACACAATCTGTTATTTTTTTAAATAATGTAAATCCCCCAATCAGTGGCCGACTCAACCCTCCCACTTCCATGGCTGGCCTCCATCTTACTTAATATACAGCACTTGTTTTGTCTTAAAAATATAATGTATTCCACCCCCCACCCTGATACAGCACCATGCTAGTCCCACCCAGCAGCATCCTATTCCATTAGTCAAGCACCTTGAAAAAGCACACATGATTGCGCAAAACTTTGGACATTTTTAAGGTTGGGTGAGTGCTGCCTATGTGAATAAACTTGTTTTTAACTTGGACTGAAGCCTTTTTTTTTTTTGCTTTTTTCTGTTAGCAAAACTTTTCCCTTATTTTGTATTAGCACATCTTTGCTTCTGTGTTTGCCACAACCATGCAGAAATGAATTAAAAAAAGAAGATACAGTTTAAAATTATGCTACTGCAAATTTTGAAGAGAAGGCAGGGTAAGTGATTTTTAAAGGGCAACTTGCTCACATTTACACTTTCCTGTTACCTTTCAGGCCAAAACAACTCTCTACTGTTTATCTTGATAAAGTACTTTACATATTGTACTGTATGTTGAAAATAAAACAACACTCAGTGTGTCTGCACCATATTTTCAGTGTCACCAAGTGTTCTTCTGAATTTCTTCCTACATACTATATGACGACAGATTTCAGTTGCCAGTCATTGGCGGTCTCCGTTGGCTCATGCCAGTACTCCACGTAACATCAAGGGGGAGGCACTTCAGGAAGGGAGTCACTACTGTACAAGACTCCCCTCTCTTTTGATCATCAGGGAGCAGTTACATAATAATAGTTACATAATAGTGGTTGCTACTAACCCTCCCTGAGGCATCATCCTCTGAGGGACTGAGTTGGTCATCAACCAGCCCAGCCCAACTGACATCCAGCTCTTGATGTGAAGCCCAGTCCATGCAAGGCATGCAAACATGATTACCAGCAGGCTTTTGTGCTAGCCAACATACACAGCATTAGCTACAAGCTGTAGCAAATACAGGAAGTTTAACTGAGATTTTCAAAGCTTATTAGTATTCGTGAAATTTTTATCAGTAACAACTGCTATGTATTAATAGGGATTAGCTCTTTAATGGAAGCTTCTGTATGTATATTTACCAAATATTTAATGTTACTTGCAAAGGAGACAAATGTCAATAAACAGATTGTAAACTCCAGTAACACTCTCACCCTATTACAGCAATATAAACACCCAAGATACCCACTAGCCCTTACCTCTCCCCCCCCCCCATAGACTCCAAAGCAAAGAATGCCTTTACCCTCGGCTGGGTCAGATATAATACGGGCAAGTCCAACAAAATGAAGCACTCACAGAAACCACAGACAACAAATCTGCAGTTTAAAATATTTAATTCTTGCTTCAAGTGTCCATAAGGCAAAAAAGTGCAATATGCACGTTAAATTAGCATAGGCAAATGCACAATCAGTAAATGCCATCTGAGCTACAAAAGTGAATGACTCCGGCGCTTCAGCTACCCCGGCCTTCCTCAGGGGGTGTGTCCTGGAGGGTTATCATGTTGTATTTAAGTAGCCAAATGTCCTTGACGTTATACATGAAAAGTTAACACCTGCAAAATTTCAAAGTGCAAAAAAGTGCAAAATTCATAAAATGACTACATATTAATAGATATAAAGAATACTAAACTTTGTAACAATATACGTCAATCATTATAAAACATATAACAACACATATAAGCACATGTAAGTACTGATATAGAGGTCCAAACAGTAAACATCAATCATTTTAATAAATTTAGGATAAAAGACTAGAATAGGTTAAACAAAGGAAACCAAGAATGAAATAAGGCATTCAAATGCAGTATTAAATTAAGCATCTTGAACGAAAAGATCTACAAACTGCAAAGTGTCAGACCATGAAGTATTTCTGTCCCCCCCCACAGGTAACTACTGTATATAGCTGGACTCTAGAGAAATTAAGGTCATTGGACAATTCTACTGGTTCCATATAGAAGAATCCCAGAAAAGTGAGATTCTTCGTTAGTTAATGTCCAAATATTATTATTATTTAACTGCTTGTACTAAAGACAGCATCATACCATTCAAAAAGCTTCATATCAAAAAAGTATTTTCTGTTTTACATACTGGAGCTCTAAATAAACTCTGATTCCATATATAAGGATCCCAGTGTAAATAAGATGCTATATTGCCATTCGTCAGCCATTAGTCTAAAATTGCCAAACTACTATATTTTTTATTTTTTAATCAATTTGATAATAACTAGACCTCATGAAATCAATAATATACATTTTGACTGATTAATGCATATCCAGTTTAATATTAAACACGTATAACACCATAAGCTACTAATGCTATCAATGTTATCTTAATTCAAAAAGCATCCTAAATATTAACTATGTGCACAGGGAAAAAAAAAACCTTAGATTAAAAGAACCAGAACAGCGCAAGTCTGGAGAGTCACGTGATCACACATTTCTTAGTTTTGTTTTGATGTGGGGATCTACATGTAAACATTTCCAGTTGACAGACCAGAGCTAAGGGATCAAGGGATAGAAGGAGCCATGACCTCCTGTAGGGCAAAAGATAAAAGACAGCATTTAGTCAATACTGAAATTTCTAATGGAGCAAAAAAGGTTTAAGGTCCCATTTCTCATTGAGACCACCTGGTTTGACATTTCCCATGCAATAAATTCAATAACTCTCCTTTTCTAGTAGAATATTTTGTCTGTTGCCCCCATACTTAGGTGGTGCTATGTGTTCCAACCCAATGGATTTGCCTACTGGGTCATAATGTCATACGCTTAATAGCATATGGCATTATGCGCGAACCTTGGACCGTGCGCTCTCCGTTTTGGACCCCCCCAGAGTTAGAATCCTAAGTGGGGGGGCAGGGGTGTGAGGGTGGAGCCACCCCACAGAACAAAATAAATTGGTGAAATCGTGCAATGTGATTAAGTCACATGGCATTGTGCCGTGCAACATTTTGACTCCGTGCATGAATTTGAGGTTCTCAGATTTTATTTTTTTTTACCACGACAGACACACTAAGCTGACAGTTTGTTTACAGGTGCAACTTGGGAGCACAAGGAAGTTAAGTGACTTGCTCAGGGTCACACAATATGCAAGTGGGGGCTGTGGGATTCAAACCCAGGTCTCCAGGTTTGCAGCACAGAGCCTTAAACCACTGCACTATACTGCGCTATGGATTCCTGTGCTTCACTGAAATGATCCCCCACTGGAGTATCCAGTCTTTTATTCTCAATATTACGCACATGCTCCTGAATCCTCACTTTCAGGTTACAAACAGTTTTACCAACATAAACAACTCCACACAGACACCATGGGGCACAGACAATAAATGAGGTATCACAATTAATAAATTCTCTGATATCAACCGTACCCTGATTATTTGGATGAATAAAAGTATTTTCTGTCACAGAATACTTACAGACATTGCACCTTTGGCATTTAAACATCCCCTTTGGTCTCTCAGGCAGCCAATTGTGAAAATCAGATATTCTATTGTCAGTGTGAAGTCTGCTGTGAACTAACATATCTGTAAGGTTAGGGGCATGGCTGAAACTTACCCTAGGTTTGGGTCCCACACTATTACCCACAGTATTATCTCCCAAAAGGATTGGCCAATTTTGAAAAATCATGACCAGTTTTGCCTCTCCAGTCATTGTATTCCATGATAAATGTGATGGGTTTAGAATCTGAATCACTTTTTCTCAAAAGTTCATTTCTATCACTGGCAAGGTCTTTCTCTCATAGTAATCTCTTTCCAGAAATCTATTCTCAAGTTCCTCTGCCTGAATTTTAAACACTTCTGTATCACTACAATTTCTTCTTAATCTCAAAAACTGCCCATACTTTACTGAATTTTTCAAAGCCACAGGGTGGGTACTATTGGCATGAAGCACAGAATTGGCAGCTGTTCATTTCCTGTAACATTTAGATCTTCCTCAGGGGTATCTCGGTCATCAGGTCCCACAGATGGAATATCACCATCGATTAAGCGGGATCCACATGGAAGATTTTCAGCAGTAGAAGTGGGGCTGCCCATGCTGATGCCATCTGTCAGTATCACCATCCCTATAAAGGCGTGAGCAGCCCTGCTACATTCTCAGTTCTTTCTCACTGTCGACTCAGTTGCATGGGTCTCCATGGAAGCTCCAACACAGTTTCACTCCATTTTTTGCTTACGGCTTTTCCAACTTTTAACTTTTAGAATCTCTTTTTCTAGCCGGCCCAGTGGTGCTGAGGGTTGAGGCACTGAACGCCACACCTTGTGTGATGCCGGTGACCCGGGTTCAGGAATGGACTATGGTGGCTTAGGAGTCAACAGGGGTGAGGGGGGATTGAGCATCTGTAGACAGCTCTCCTTCCTCAGGGAGGGGGCGACAGTGCTGTGTGCTGTAGAGTGACACCCAGCAGTGGCTGGGTGTCAGCACAGACATGCTGTCCAGAAGAGGGGGGGCCCATGTGCAGAGCATATGGCTGCTTCTGTGGAAGTGAGAGCCAACTGTTTCATCCATTGCACGGTTCATGGGCCCGGGATAAAAAACAGGCAGAAAAAAATGGCAGCCAAAAGGGTCCATGATGACCCGATGCATTCCCCCCACAACATGCCGTCCCGCTGTCTGAATTTCTGTTCCAGCATGGAGTAAGCTGGTGCTCCTCTCCTTGATCCCACTGAGGGGCAATCCATGTGTGAATTAGGGGATCTGGCTGAGCAAGGAATGGTCAGGGTTGGAGGAAGAGTCCCTCCGAGGAAGGGCCAGAGCTACAGTATCTGTCAGCTCCGCGGAGGAGGAAAAATTGTAAATGAAAAAAAAAAAAAAAATTTTTTCTGAAGAGATTCCTTTACCTTATTTATGTTGAGAGTTTATCCTTCTACCTTCTCTCTTCTGTCGCTGCTGCTGCAGAAAGAAGATTGCTTCTTCAGATGAACATTCACTCTGTGTCTGCTGTCTTGGGCCTGACCATGACACCTTGGACTGTAAGCTCTACTAGAAATTTAATCAAACCATCGTCAGGTGACACAAAAAGATTCTAAAGAAATTTCTCATGGAGCAACAGCTAGCCAGTTCTAGGCAGAGTTCCTCTGGGGTCCCTCCCTCTCAGTTGCTGGCAGGCTTGTGAGGCTCACAGGCTGCTAAGGCCTGAGACAAGTCTTCAGAGAAAAGTCATAAAAAAGGAACGAGATAGGGACTACTCCCCTTCAGTAGCAGTCCTGCTCCCAGATGGCCTCTTCTTCATCATCCGGGGGTACTCCATTGTCTGCACCCACACTGATGACTAAATATGCTGTCCTGGTCTCTGTTTCTACCAGACCCCTACCAACAGCACCTCTGCCTGATGTGTAAGGTGATCAGCCATTTACCTCTGGGTTGTCGGCCCTCTGTCTGTTGAGGGCAGACTGTTGTCAACAGCCCTCACATCAAGCCCCGATAACTTCCCCAGGCCCTCAGGCTGTGGGCTCTTCAAGCTGCCGAGGCCAGTCTGGTGGGTCATCGCAGCCTGTACCATTGTTGACCTTAATGACATTCTGACCAAATTCATGACAGTTTTGGTCCACCAGATAGGTGCACATAGGCCTGCATTGCTTGCGTGGTTGACGACTCTGTCGTCAACACCACTTAAGCCTCTGTGATCGGTGCCTCACAAGTCGTCCTCGGTACCTCGGTCGTCGGATCTGGAGTTGGAACAGGTCAACATCGAGGAGGAGTATTACCCAGACCTCATTCTCCCAGCTGAGGAAGAGGAGGATGCTGAGGAGGAACCTCTCTCCTCTAACAGATCCATGGCTTCCTCAGTCAGCGAAGACTTTGTCAAGCATATTCCTAGGTCTCCTCCAGAAGACCATACTTTTTTCAATGTGATGAAGAGTTGCCCTCAGACATGGGCTTCCATACAGAGGAAGAGGATGCCACCAGACGAGATCTGGTGGATTTCCTAGAAATTCCTGCGTTTCCTCCTAAAGTCATTCCTTCCATCCTTCCTGCTTTGAGGAATGCAACAACTGCAGCCTGACACAGGCCTGTCATGGTGCCAGCTATGGCTTTTAGGGCTGATAAGTTATACCATGCCCCTCAGGGTTTCCCTCACTATGCTGCTCAACCAGAGACATATTCTGTGGTTATTAAGGCAGCCCATGATAAGTCTAAGGTGCCCAAGCAGCTTAGCTGTCTTCCCCCGACTGAGTCCCATAGTATTAATCTATGGGGTAAGAGGGTTTATGCCTCCTCCATCCTTGGACTGAGAATTGCAAATTACCTTTCTCGTATGGTAAAGTACCAGAACACCCTTTGGAAGAAGGGCAAGGCTGCTGCTCAGGCCCTTCCTGATTGTACCCAAAAGCAAGAGGTTCTTATGTGCTTGCAGAATGCTGAGGATATTAGCAAATACCTCTTGCAGGCCCTCTATGATATCTCAGACACTGGTGCCAAGGCTGCTGCCACCAGCATTTACCTTTGTAGGCACTCCTGGCTGAGGGTCTTGAGTTTTCCTGCTGATGTTCAGCAAAATGTGCTTAACGCCACTTTCAATGGCTCCAGGTTGTTTGGTCCAGATGTGCAGGACATCATAAATGAGTTGCAGGTATCTGGCAGGGCTATGAAGTCTGTTCATTTGCTCCATCATACTCAGCCTAGGAGCAGGCAGCACCCTCCCTTTCACAAGATGCCCCAAAAGTACGGAGCAGCATCTGGGCCCCAAGGCAAACGCAGAGCCTCTTCAGCCTTGCCCACCCCCTTCTCTGCTGGAGCCACGGCCAAGCACCCCAGGGCTGATGGACCAGCCCAGTGGCTGGAGCCACCTCTGCTTGACTCCTTGCCAGGCCCCTCTCTTCCGGTCCCCGACCAAGAGGTGGTGGTCAGTCAGTTCTCTGTCCATCTCAATCAATGGAGAACATCACATCAGATTCCTAGATTCTTCACATCATAGAAAGAGGTCACACTTTTGAGCTTCTTGAGCCATCCCTAAAGACCCCACCAGTGCCCTCCACCTACCCCGGCTTACCTATCTGTTCTTTGGGAAAAGGTACAATTCCTTCTGCACAAAAAGGCCATCAAGCTAGTGCCCAGGCACCAAAGGAAAAAAGGGTTTTACTCCAGGCTTTTCCTGCTCCCCAAAAGAACTGGAGACCTGAGGTCCATCTTAGACCTCAAGGACCTCAGTTTGTACATCCAGTACAAGATGTTTCAAATGGTAACTCTGCCAGGCTTGCTGTCCCTCCTCAAGCAGGGCAACTGGCCGTGTTCACTGGGCATGCAGGATGCATACTTGCACATCTCAGTGTTTTCCCCTCACAGGAGATTCCTCTGGTTTCTGTTTCAGGATGAACATTAACAGTTCAAAGTGCTGCCCTTTGGCTGGTCCTCTGTGCCATGGGTCTTTACCAAATGCTTAGCAGCATTAGCTGCAGCTCTCAAAAGGGAGGGACTGTATATCTTCCCTTATCTAGATGATTGGCTCTTAAAGGCCCCATCCAGGGAGCAGCTCCTGCAGACTCTCAAGAGAACTATTCAACTGTTTCTATCCCTGGGCATCATGGTTAACTTGCCCAAGTTGGTACTAGTTCCATCCCAAAGGCTGTAATACATAAAGGCTGTTCTACACTTAGTTCAGGGAAAGGCCTTCCTGCCTCAGAACAGGGTGGAGTGCTTATTGCCCAGGCTCAGGAAGTGCCCAGAGCCATTAAGTCACCGCAAGAGTATACTTGAGGCTGTTGTGACTAATGGTTGTGGCCATCCCCACTGTTTTGCTGACCAGGCTTCACATGTGCATCATCCAGTGTACCCTCCGAGTGCAATGGGACCAGCACACAGATGAACTGGATCAGCTGATGCTGGTCTCCTCCCCAGTGCTCAAGGTGCACCAGTGGTGGATAGATCCCCTGAACCTGTTGCAAAGGGTCCCCTTTCAGATTTTCTCCCCCCAGCAAATCCTCACAATTGATGCCTCCAGGTCAGGCTGGGGGGCCCACCAGGGTCCTCTTCAAACCCAGGGCTCTTGGACCCAGATCAAAGCATCTTTGCACATCAATGTCCTGGAGATGCGGGCGGTCCTGTATGCCATGCAGGCTTTGCAAAACCATCTCCTTCTGGGTCAACTGTTGATTCAGTCCATCAACCTCAGTGTCATGTTTTTCATCAATAAACGGAGGAAGGGGGAACATATCCCCTGTGCAGGGAAGCCATGAGAGTATGGTACTGGGTGTTAGGCCACGGTCTAACTCTTTTGGCTGTTAATGTCCCAGGAGTGCTAAACACCCTGGCGGACAACATCAGCCGGACACAGTCCAGCATGCATGAGTGTGAAATTCTCTCATCCATTGCAGAAGATTTGTTCAACAGATGGGGTCATCCAGAGTTGGACCATTTTGCATTCTCACTCAGTGCATAACTGCCCATTTCTGCTCGCTCAATCCAGGGCCTGGAGTTTTTTGGTGAGACGTGTTGTCCCTCTCTTGGAGTGGGAGGTTCCTTTATGCCTTCGCTCCATTTTCTCCAATTCAGAGAGTGCTAATCAAGTTGCAGATGGAGGGGGCCAGCATGATCATGATGGCTCCATTCGGGCCTTGTCAGATATGGTTCCTATTGCTGCAACAGCTGGTGGAGGAACCTGTGGTCCATTCTACAGGAATCTGCTAACACAGGCTCATGGGACCCTGGTACATCCCAACTCAAGTCCCTCCATCTGCATGCTTGGCTCCTGAGGATGTAGCTATCAATTGCTTTGGGGTTTCCCATACAGTGGCAGATGTCCTGGTGGCTACTAGGAAACCTTCCACTTGAGCCACTTATGCCATGAAGAGAAAGATGTTTGCCATCTGGGCTGTGAAACATAATCCGGACCCTTCCACTAGTCCAATGAGACAGATTCTGAACTACCTGATGTGACTATCAGACTCAGGTCTCCAGTACTATTCCGTCAAAGTACACCTTTCGGCCATTTTGGCCTTCCACAAGCCTTTAAGTGACTGTACCGTGGCTCAACTGGATGTTTCCTGTACCTTCCTGAGGGGCATCCTGCATCTGAAACCTCCAATCCATTTTCGTATCCCGGCGTGGGATTTAAATTTTGTTTTAGAGAAACTGACCCTGTCTCCTTTTAAGCCAGTTGCGTCTTGTGAGCTATGCTTCCTTTCTTGAAGAGCTTTATTTTTGGTTGCTATTACTTCTACTAGAAGGGCTTCTGAGCTTCAGGTCCTCTGGTGCGAGGAGTCTTATTTGATTTTCCACAAAGACAGGGCATCTTTGTGCACGAATCCCAGGTTTCTCCCCAAGGTGGTGCCCAAGTTCACACTGAACCAATCTATCCACCTTGATATTTTAATTCCTTAGTGTGCCAGTCCAGAGGAAGCACTGCTCCATACTTTAGATTTGGGCAGAACTTTGAAGTAGCACCTGCTCCGGACTAAGGACTGCAGAAAGTCAAAGCAGCTTTTTGTTTCTTTTGCCCCAGGTAGAGAGGGCATTCAGGTTTCTAAACAATGTTTGTCTAAATGCTTGGCAAATTGTATTACAATAAGTATGGCAAAGAGTTGCCAGGAGTGGTGAAGGCTCATTCCACAAGTGGAATGGCTACCTCTGTGGCTTGTTTCAGAGGGGTCTTGGCCACTGACATTTGCACGACTGCCACATGGAGTACTGTCCATACCTGTACCAAGCACTATTGTCTGGACATTGCCTCAAGAGCCAGTGGAGGCATTGGCAGGGAAGTGCTGCAGGGCCTCCTGTCATAAGTTTAGAGATGGCCTTCCTCCCAGGCCATTTCCCTACTGGGTCAACATCTCACACGCTATATGTCGCACGGTAATACTGCACAACAGAACAGTGTGATAGGAAAGAACAAGAGGGTGCAAAACCACAAAAGGGTGTATGCACGGTAGTGCACTCTCTCACTGTCTCCAGGCAGAGGATAAGACCTCTGCTGGGACAAGGGACTGGTGAGCAGCTGCCGTGGCTCTACAGGATGTCACAGGCAGCAAGGGAGGCAATATGTCTGTGAACCGGGTATCAATTCCTGGTCCCAGATGCATGAAATTTTTTTTAATTTTTGCACTTTGTGTAAATTTAAGTGTTACCCCCCCCCTCTCCAGAGTTGGTTATTTTAGTTGGGGAGGTCGGGGCACATCCATCCATAACAGGGAGTGCAGGGGGGGGTGATGTCCCCGCAAAACATAGACAAATGCTGCTGGTAATATATCATGCTGATTGGCAGCGCGGTATATTGCTGCGGCATAATATCTTGCGACATTATGACCCCAAACCACTGTTTCTGTGCATATGTAACTGCTTAGGACTTGCTCCATCTGTGGTACTTGATGACTGAGATACCCTCAAAGAGAACAGAACATTTATGTAAGAACTCACCATATCAGAAGATCTTAAAGTGGATCTCAGTCATCAGGTCTGCCTTCCTTCCCACCATCCCCTTTCTGGGGAGCTCTCTCTTAGAACTGGCTATCTGGTGGCTGGCTCATTGGTGCAGCAGTTGGATTTCCGCTTGCGATGCCGGGCGACCTGGGTTTGGGAATGGACCTGGGTCATTGGAGGGCCAGCCGGGGGGAGAAGGATCGAGAGTCCCACAGACTGCTCTCTTTCTCTGGGGGGAGAGGGTGTGGTGTGTGACCAGTGCTTGAGGGGCCCACGGCAGAGGCTGGGGGCACCACAGTGACTGGCACCTACTAGAATCAGGGGGGCGGGATGGACGCAGGCATCATTGCATGCTCCCGCCCCTTCTTACAGGGGAAAAAAATCCTACCTTCCCACCGCCTAGATGACGCCCACCCTGGCTGCATTGGCTCCCAGGCCAACTCCTGTCACCCTTCAGAGGGGTTCAGGTGCCGCGACCCCACCCTGGGGGGCAAGCCAGGGGGTACCAGGAGGGCAGCTAATGTGGGAAGCCACAGCTGGGGTCCATGACCGGGCAGAAGGTGCCGGCGGTGGGAGGTGCCAAAAATAGTAAAAAAAAAAAAAAACTGGCTTTCTGGTATATACAGCCTTTCATACAGGCCTGGGCACCTCTCTCTCTCTCTCCTCAGTCCCCTATGACCTTCAGGTCTATCGAGTCTGCTCATATTGCAGGGTCCCTAGTTTACATGACTGACCCAGCCCAGCTCCCAGTTGTCCCTACCACCCTATCTGCTCCCCCTAGGTCCTATGGTTTCCCTTTACTACTAAGCCAGGCCCTCTTAAAACTGCCCACTGCCTTCGCTGAGACCACTTCCTCCAGCAGAGCACTCCAATTGGCCACCACCCCCTCCATGAAGAAGTGTTTCCTAACATCACTCTAAACCACCCCAGCTTCAAACTGTGCCCCGTCGTGGTTCAGTTGCCCCTTAGCTTGAAAAGACTCTTCCTATCCGCTCTATTTATCCCCCTTCACTTATTTGAAGGTCTCTATCATGTCCCCTCAGGGGAGTACATTATCAGGGCTCCCAGCCTCTCCTCATAAGACACACCCTGTTGACCCACAGTCATCTTGGTAGCCCTCTTCTGGACCTTCTCCAGCAAGCTGATGTCGTTCTTAAGGTATGGACACCAGTATATTACTCCATATTCTAGATGCAGTCTAACCAGTGACCTGTAATGGGGCAGTATAACCTCCTTCTGCCTACTGTTGAGTCCCCTGGCTATACACCCCAACATCCTGTTGGCATTTGCTGCTGCCTTTTTGCACTGAGAGGAGTGCTTCAGGTTGATAGTTATCATCACTCCTGATCTTTTTCCTCCTCCATTGCTGCTAGCCCCCCCCCCCCAGTAGTACTTGGTCTTTGGGTTCCTGGCACCAACATGCATCACTTTGCATTTCTTGGCACTGAAACCAAGTTGCCAGATCCCTGACCATCTATCAAGTTTTCTAAGGTCTTCTCGCAGGTCCTGTATCCCTTCCATTGTGTCCACCCTTCCACAGAGTTTGATGTCATCCACAAACAGGCACATTTTGCCCTAAATGCCCTCCACAATGTCATTGATGAAGACATTGACCAACACTGGCCCCAGCACCAAGCCCTGCAGGATGCCGCTGGTAACTTCCCTAGTGCTGGATAACCCTTCACGTACCATCACCCTCTGGATCCTTCCCCTCAGTCAGCTTTCTACCCTCCTGGTCAGTTTTTCCCAACCCAGAGATCAGCCTGTTTTCTGATCAACCTCTTGTGGGACACTGAGTCAAAGGCCTTGCTGAAGTCAAGGTACAGATGTCTACCACTTGGTCCCTGTCAACTGCCCTGGTGACCCAGTCAAAGAAGTCAATCAGGTTCATTTGGCATGATCTTCCTCCCACAAATCCATGCTGCTTTTCATCCTGGAGATCACTCTCCTCTATGTACCTTACCAGTCTCTCCTTAAGTATGGTTTCCATGAGCTTGCACACGATTGAGGTCAGACTGACCCACCTGTAGTTTCCCAGGTCATCCCTGGAACCACTGTTGTGGAGACGCACCACATATACAATTCTCCAGTCCTGTGGCACCACATCCAACTCCAGGGTGCTGTTGAAGAGGCCCGCCAGCGGCCCCATAAGCTCCTCTGTCAGCTCCCTTAGCACCCTTGGATGTATGTATGCCATCCGGTCCAAGGGACTTGTCAACCTGTAATGCAAGCAGTCCCTCTCTCACGCTATCCTCTTCGAGGTATATCTTCTGTTAAAGTGTTCTGCAGGTTGTGCTTACAGGTTTTGTTACTTTTTTACTGCTTTATTTTTCTCTGTAGCAAAGTGTTTTTTTGCAGGATAGATCTGCGAAATTGTTACAGGTGATGCTTACAGGTTTTGTTACTTTTTAATCTATCATTAGGCTAAGCAAAATTACTGTTTGCTACTATTTTATTTTTTGCTGACAGCTTTTTGTTTTGAGCTCAAAGGTGTTGCAGTCTCCTTCTCACACTGAAGGAGCTAATTGCTTTCCTCCCACAGCTCTTCCAGGGGATTAGGAGTGTAATTTGGGGGGGGGGGTGGAGCTGACAAAGTCTTAGTAACTTCCAACAGAAGGAAAGTTAAAAGGTCAGTTTAGTTGGTGTTTTGAGGCAAAAGACTAGGTTTGCTGGCAAAGGCACCTAGCTTCACCTGAACTCTTTTCTTCTAGGTTTGCTTGTAAGGACAGAGCAAGGAACAACATTATCAGAGCAAGGAAAAAGATTAAGGCTTCTTTCAGCTAGGCAGATTCACTGTGTGTTATTATTTTCTTTTGTGCTTACAGGTTTAGTTACTGTTTGCTTACATGTTACCGCTTTATTGTTCTCTGATTCAAATTGCTGTTGCAGGGTATACTTTCTGCTGCATTGTTACAGGGTGTGCCTACAGGTTTGTTACTGTTTTATGCTTACAGATTACTGCTGTAATCTTCTCTGATTCAAATTGTTTTTGCAAGGTATATCTTCTGTTAAAGTATTCTGCGGGTTGTGCTTACAGGTTTTGTTACTTTTTACTGCTTTATTTTTCTCTGTAACAAAGTGTTTTTTGCAGTGTATATCTTCTGTGAAATTGTTACAGGTGGTGCTTATAGGTTTTACAATTTTATCTATCATAAGGCTAAGCTTTCAGGGCTAATTACAGGAGCATACGAGATACAGACTGAGGGATAGCGACTGCATTTGTTGTTGGTTGATTGTTTCTGCTCATACCTCCTTGTTTCTTTTGTCCATGGTTCTTTTTTTTTGGTAGGGGAAGGGCCCAGCCACCCACCCCCATCCCCAACCACCCTATGCTACACTCCTTTTATAGAGTAGCACAGTCATGACATTTCCTGTAGCAAAGTAGGAGGGGAGGATCAGAGCGGTATCCACAAAGTGACCTCACTTACAGAGGCACAATTAATTTAGCTTGTTATAAAAAGTTATGCAAAAACAAACCAAAAAAAATAAAAAATCTAACTTTTGCTTTCATTTTCCTTCTGATTACTTTGACCAAGTTATAAACTTGGCAACCCAACTGGAATGGATATTATTAACAGCAGGTACTGTGGGACACTTTTCAAAAGGGCAGTTATACAGGATTTAGGATGCTTTCCTACATGCTGGGCCATTGGAGAGCTAAAGGCTCAGCTCCGGGCAGCATGGGCAGAGATTGTGTGCCTCAAATTGCATATTCAGGAGGAAATACATTAAAAGAACTGCCTGCCATTTCCCCAACTTCCCACTGAAGCACCTCAACTGCAGAGGGTAGTTGGTCCAGGAGGTTGGCAGGTGGTTAGGAGGGGCAAATCGGATGCCCCATCACTCAGTGCTCACCAACATATCACCTCCACAAACTATATAAAAACTACAAACAGGTATCTGCCTCTGTCTTCAAAATCAAACAAAGGGGCAGAGGACACTGCACAGCAGGACACTGCAGCACAGGAGCTAGCGCTACAAAACTCACTCAAAACAGGGATCAAAACAAAAAAGGCAAAAACGAAATCCAAAACACTTCTGATCATAGAAGAATCCATGATTCAGGGAGTTGATACCTACCTCCAGCTGGGAGTAATGGTCAGATGTCTCCCAGGTACATCAGCGTAAAAGAGACACTTACCACATTGCTAAAATCATGCAGGAAGCAGGAGAAAACATTGACGTCCTGGTACACATAGGGACTAATGATCTCACCAGCCGGTCAGTTATGGAGACCAAGGAACACCTGACCAGGCTGGGAGACAAACTGTCATCCATTTAGTCCGGCATCTCCTTCTCTGAGATCTTGCCAATCTAGGGGAGGGAGCCAGATGGACGGAAGGTCAGAGAAGGGGAGATAGGGGAGCTAAATGTGGCTCATGGGCTGGTGCTAGGAAAAAGGACACAAATTTGTAGGTAACTGGCAACAGTTTTGGGAGTGAAAGTTCTTTAAATTCGATGGACTGCATCTGACTAAGGAGGGGTTCAGTGCATTGGGGCAGAAGTTTGATGTCTTTGCAGAATACTTAAACTAGAAAATGGGTAGAGGAATGCAGCACCCGATACATCGAATGGGAAGAACACCCCTCCCCCCTCAGCTAGTGATCAAACAGGAGTTTAGCATGTTTGTAGTTCATTTGCATCACCAGGTAAGGAAAAAGGTCCAGCTCCCCATATGACACGCAGGGGAAAAGATGGACCTCACCCCACAACTAACGCATTGAAGTTTGGCCAATGTAAAATCATGTACACAAATACCTGCAGTCTGGGAAACAAGATCTCAGACCTGGAGGCAACAATGACAGAGGCTAAAGTGAGCATAGTGGCTATTAGTGAGACATGGTTCACCAATAACCACACTTAGGGGACTTCAGTACCTGGCTATGTACTGTTCAGAAGAGATCGAGGTGCAAAAAAGTGGGGGGGGAGTGGCCCTTTATGTCAATGAAAATATCAAAGCTACAGAAATTCTGAATACACATAAGAAGCCAGAAGAACTGTGGGTCACCCTGGAAACAGGAAATGGGACAGCCATATGAACTGGGGTTGTCTACAGGCCTCCAGACCAAGGGGAGGACATAGACACATTACAGTTAGAAGATATACAAAACATGACAGCTAAAGGGAAGGTTCTGATAATGGCAGACTTCAACATGCCAGATACAGATGGGTCAATGCCAGCAGGAACATCCGCCAGAACGAGATGGATAGTGGATTCCCTGCAGGGGGAGGGCCTCAAACAATTAGTACAACAACCCACAAGAGAGAGGGCTATCCTGGATCTAGTATTGACTAATGGGGAAAGGATCACAGATCTTCAGGTAGAAGGTCAGTGGCTCAGTAGGTAGCACACTCGCCTCTGAGGCCGGGAGATCAGAGGGCTGTGGGTTCAGTTCCCACATCTGGCACTTGGGTTAATATCCCAGTACTGACACTGTGATGCAGCATGAGAGGGGTGCCGCATTTCTGAGGTGCCGTCTTTTGGATGAGACGTTAAACCGAGGTCCCATCTGCCTGGATTGGTGGTAGTTCAGGTGGATGTTAAAGATCCCATGGCACTTATCGAAAAGAGTAGGGGAATTTCCCCGGTGTCCTGGCCAAATTTCCCTCATTCACTAAAAATACCACGAACAGCTTAATCTGGTTCAAGGTCAGTTGGAATTCATCTGTATCCCCCTCCCCCGGGTTGTGCCTGAAAATAGGCAGGATTTGTCTAGTGCACTTACCCGGTCAACAAAAGATAAATAAATAAGGTCACCTGGGGGCCAGTGACCATCATATGGTATGGTTCCATTTACATAGAAACATAGAAGTTGATGGCAGATAAGGACCGCAAGGCCCATCCAGTCTGCCCATTTCTTTTTCTACCTTATGAATGTGCCATCGGCCTTTGCTCTGTCAGTTTGGTCACTAGAACTAAATCATCCCATTCCAAGGCAAAACTATGGGACTTCAGAGGAGCTGACTTTGATAAGATGGCCAACAGAGTTAAGCTAGCCCTGGCAAGAAGAAATACAGGTGAGGGGGTACAGGTAAAGCTGGCAAGCATTAAGGATGCAATACTTAAAACAATATCCCATTGTGTTAGGGAGAAAAGCAAGAGCAAAAAAAGGAGGAAACTACTTTGGTTCTCAAAAATAGTAGCAGAAAACATCAGAGCCAAAAAGTTGGCCTTCAGGAAATATAAGGGAACGCAGTGGGACGAAGATAGGGAGGCATACCAATCTTCTCTAAGGGATGAAGGGAAGGCAGTAAGGCAGGCAAAGTCCCAAACTGAGGAAACACTAGCATGAACAGTAAAAGAAGGGGACAAGACTTTCTATAGATACATTAGTGAAATGAGAAAGTCCAGAGGGGGTATTGTTAAGATCAAAGGGGGGTAAGGGGGAGTGCGTGGAGGAGGACCAAGGAAAAGCATCTATCCTAAATAGATACTTTTGCTCAGTATTTACTGAGGAGAAGGTAGGGCAGGGCCCACAGCTCAGCACCATGGACGGGGGGGGGAGGTGTGCATAAGTCCCTTCACAAAAGAAAGGGTCCTACAAGAGGTCACTAAGCTCAGGGTGGACAAGGCAATTGGACCCAGTGGCATATATCCCAGGGTACTAAAGGAGCTAAGGGTGAACTAGCAGAGCCATTACCAGACCTGTTTAGTGAGTCGCTGAGCACAGGAGAGGTCCCAGAAGACTGTAGAAGGGCTCACGTGATCCTGCCCCACAAGCGTGGCAACAGGGAGGAGGCAGGGAACTACAGACCAGTCAGTCTTACCTCAGTAGTGGGCAAGATTATGAAGGCACTCCTTAAGGAAAGGATAGTGCAACACCTGGAACCCATAGGAGCACAGGATCCAAGAAAGTATGGGTTTACAACAGGAAGGTCCTGTCAAACTACAGTAATCTCACAGATTTCTTTGACCGGGTAACCAGAGTGGTGGACCAAGGGGGTGCAGCTGATGTCACCTACCTTGACTTCAGCAAAGCTTTCGATATTGTTCCATATAGAAGATTGATTAATAAGCTGGGTAGGCTCAGGGTGGGTCTGAAGTTGGTTAACTGGGTGGCAAGCTGGTTGGAGGGCAGAAAACAGAGAGTGGTGGTAAATGGTATGCAGTCAGAAGAGATGCAAGTCACAAGTGTGGTACCTCAGGAATCAGTCCTGGGGCCAGTCCTTTTCAATATCTTCATCATTGACATTGCAGATGGACTGAAGGGTAAGGTTTTCCTGTTTGCAGATGACACCAAGATCTGCAGCAGAGTAAATGATCCATATGGGGTGAGCAGAATGAGAAGAGATCTGGAAAAACTGGCACAATGGTGTGAAGAGTGCAACAAGGGTTTAACGCAAAGAAGTGCAAGATCATGCATATAGGGAAGAGAAACCCTGAAGCTACCTATAGGTTGGGAGGGGAGTTGCTGGCAGTCACAAGGGAAGAGAGAGACTTGAGCATTATCATCACAGATGACTTGAAATCATCCAAGCAGACCACTAAAGCAATAGGTAAGGCTAGAGGGATGTTGGGGTGTATTAGTACGGGTATCACAAATCCTGGTTAGGCCCCCATCTGGAGTACTGTGTACAGTACTGGATGCCAGACCTGTACAAGGACATTAACAAAATGGAGGTAGTCCAGAGAAGGACAACCAAAATGGAGCAGGGACTGCATCAGAAAACATATGAGGACAGATTAACGGAGCTCAATATGTATACCTTACAGCAAAGGAGGGAGAGAGAGAGGTGATATGATCGAAACATTCAAACATCTTAAGAGCATTAACAAGGTGAAAGAGTCTAATATGTTTCAGTATAAGAAAAATAGCAGTACAAGAGGACACAGCATGAGATTAGAGAGAGGCCAATTAAGGGATAATTTGAGGAAGTTCTTTTTCACAGAAAGGGTGATGGTGGATGCATGGAATGACGTACCTCAGGAAGTGGTCGATATGAATACAGTGCAGGGCTTCAAACAGGTATGGTATAGGCATAAGGGAGCAATACAGATGAGTATGAGTAAATAGGCCATTGACAGAGTAAAGGCCTATGGCACATTCATAAGGTAGAAAAAAATGGGCAGACTGGATGGGCCTTGCAGTCCTTATCTGCTGTCAACTTCTATGTTTCTATGTTTCTATCACCACATCTGTGCCCTCTTCCCCTTTCTCCCCACTGGTGGTACCAGTCCATCTTTTTTCCTAGTGAAGACCAAGCAGAAGTACTCATTCAGTACTTCTGCCTTGCACCATCCTCCTCCATCCAGTCATCCCCTATTCCTAAGCCTAACTATCCCTTCCTTCTGGTCCCATTTCTCACTTATGTAACAAAAGAAGGCCTTCTCTCCTCTCTTAATCCCTTCAAATATTTGGAGTTCTGTTTGTGCTTTAGCCTGCTGCACTACCTTGCATGCCACTTTGGCCAGCTTCAGGTAGTTCTCCTTATCCATCTCACTCGCTGTCCTCCTGTATCTCCTGTAAGTTGATCTCTTGTCCCTCACTGCCCTGGCAACCTCAGGGTTGAACTGAATGGGTGACCTTACCCCTGATTTGTTCCCCTTGAGTCTAACACACTCCGCTGTGGCAGCCAGTATTGGTTCTTTAATGATGGTCCATTTTTGGTCAACTCCCATGTCCATTCTGATATCCTCCAGGTACATCCTTAGCACTACTCACATTTTCCTGAAGTCTGCCTTCCTGAAATCCAGGATTCTGGTCTTAGTGGGGATGTTTTTTCAGCCCGCCCATATCCGATCTGAACCACACTGTGTTGAGGTCGCTACCTCTCAGGAATTCCTTGACTGCTATTTCTTGTATGTGCTCCACATTAGTGAGCACTAGGTCAAGGACTGCCCCTTCCCTGGTGGGCTGTGATGCCCAGAGTCAGAAACCCACTGTATTGCATCCAGGATCACCTGACTCCTGGCACAGGATGTAGCAGGTATATCCCAGTCTACCTTGGGCAGATTAAAGTCCCTCACCTCTACCACTTCCCCCTTTTCTTGCAGCTTCCAGCAATTGTGAACTCAGCTCCCTGTCTCTTTCCTCCTCCTGGCTGGGTGGTCTGTAGACTACCCACAAACTCAGCTTTCTCCCTCTGTTGGTCTGGAGCTGACTCTACAGTGTTTCTGACCCCCCCTTTTCTGTTCCCTCCCTCGTACATGTTATCCCGTCCCTGATATAAACACCCCCGCTTTGCCATTTCCCCTCTCTCTTCTGTATATCTTGTAACTCAGATCGAGAGGTCCCAGTTGTGGTGTGATGTGGCCCAAGTGCCAGTAATTGCTGCTATGTCTACCTTCCCCTCCACTAGGAGTGCCTGAATGTCTGCTATCTTGTTACCAAGACAATGAGCATTGAGTGATACCACCCTCCATCTTGACTCAGTGCTCCCTTGCTGTCCTTCTGTGCTTTGCCTATCTATCCTCCTCCTGTACATTCCCCCTCACCTCTTGTACTTAATTGCTCCCCTTTCCCTCTATGCCCACCCTCCCGTTTACTGCTGCCAGTGTTGGGGGGGGGTCTATTGATTTCCGTGTTATGGAGTCTCTGGACCTGCTGGCCTCCTCCCCCTCAGCAGGTTAAACTCTGCTCATTGGCTACGTATTCCCCTATTTTGTCTTTCAGTACTTTAGAGCCCTCTCTATTAAAGAGCTGCTGACGCCATTAGGGCAACTTTAACAAAACATAATATTTAGACATAGTTCAGCTTGAATTTCACATTAGTTCTGTATTTCTCCTCCCCATTATTTATTACTGAGACCATTTGCATGAAAATGTGATCTTTGCTCCTGAAGAGTTCATCTACTCCTGTTGCTTTCTCCTTACCTGAGGTCATAATGCTCTACTTGTGACATCATTGTTACTCCCATGGCAACAGATTGTGATGTCACAACAGAGGACTATGACATAAAGTAGGGAGTAAGCTAAAAAGGCAGATGAACTCCAAGGGATATAGAGCATGTTTCCATGCAAATTTCTCAGTAATGAGTACTGGGGAGAAGAAATCTATTGAGTACATATGGAATGCAAGGTAAATTGTACCTAAATCTAATGTTTTTCAAAGTTTTCTTTGAGGCATTAGCAGTTCTTTAAGGTGTAGTCTATCTGTTGGGTTCAGCATCTTGGCTGACCACATGCCCCCCCCCCCCACATCCCCAATACATTTTGAACCCTTCCTCCTTGCACCAACTTCTTAACCACATTAAATTTCTCTAACCTCCTTTTCCTGATTGTGCTGGCTCTGGGGACTGGCAACACTTCCGAAAAGGCCAAAGAGTTCACTACCTCCTTGCAGGTCCTTGCTAATTCCCTGAACCTATCCTGCACCACTTCCACCTCTTCCCCTGCCAAGTCAATGGTTCCCAAGTGGATGACTATGTTAGGTTTTCCACTGGCCTCCTTGACAACTTCCCTGATTTTTGGTACCACTTTCTCTCCTGTCATCCCCAGCACACAGTTCACCACCCTTCCAGCTTTTGAGCCTGCCCCCACCCCCAGTGTATACCCTTAATTATGGAGTTGCCAGTGACTACCACCCTGCCATCTCCTAAAACAGAAACATAGATGGTGACAGCAGATAAGGACCGTGTGGCCCACTTAGTCTGCCCTTTTTCCCTACCTAATGCAATACCACAGACCCTAGTTGATCTGCAGCTTACCCACTCTTCCCTATTGCAAGATTACTCTTATGTCTAGCTCATGCATTCTTGAATTCCCCTACCATTTTTGCTCCCACCACCTCTGCAGGGAGGCTGTTCCAAGCATCCACTACTCTTTCTGTGAAAAAGTACTTCCTCATATTGCCCCTGAGTCTACCCCCTCTCCAGCCTCATATCATGCCCCCTTGTTCTTGTACACCTTCTTTTCTGAAAGATGCTACCCTCTTGTACCCTGTTTATACCCCTGAGGTACTTGAATGTCTCTATCACACCCCTCCTCTCTCTTTTTTCTCTCCTCCAGAGAATACATATTGAGGTCCTCCAGTCTTTCCTCATATGACTTTTTGTGCAGTCCTTGCACCATTTTTGTTGCCCTTCTCTGGTACCTGCGTTTCCCACCCTCTTATCTTCTCCTAGCATACCAGGCACCTCCCCAGTCATCTGCACCCTATCTGCTCTGGCTAACTTTCTGCTGCCTCAACCACTATTCCCCTCATCTGACTCACTGACCCCCTCTCTTACTTCCCTTCTTTCCTTGCTAACCATGCTTGCTGCCTCATTTCCCTCTCATGCCTTTGCCCTGTTTCCCGTTCTCCCCATCCTCAACTCCACTATGACCACCTTCTCCCTCCTCCCAGACTACTGTCCTCTCCTCCCCACCCCCCCTACCTCCAGCCTTTGACTCTGGGTCACCTCGACCTTCCATTCCACCACCTGAGTCCCACTCCCCTAAACTGGGCAGCATTGTATACCTGTTCGATAAGGGCACCCCAACATCAGATTCCACCCCTATTCCTGTACATACTCATGTTACCCCACCTCCACCCTTCCTATCAATCCTGCTTCCTGTACCAGCTCTATTCCTCCACATCCTCCCTTCTTAGCATGTCCCAACTGTGTGTCTGCTGTGGCCCAATCAGTGCTGTTTATGGCATACAGTTTTACACTTCTGCTTCATGGCACTCATGCTTTGGGTCCCTCACGCGAGGGGTCACTTGGACCTCTGCATACATGTGATATGTCCAACTTGCTTAAAGGAGATATGGGTCAAATTAGGAGGGAGATTGGCCTGTCAACTTGCTTAAGAGGGAGATTTGGGTCAAATTAGGAGGGAGATTGGCCTGCTAGTAGGGAGATGTCATAACATTGTGAGTTTGTCCATAAATGGCGTCGAAAAAAGTCATTACAAAAATGTAATGTATTTCATTTTGTCAAGAATAAGCACTTAAAAGAATAAACAACTAGTTATATAAAGTTATCAGATACATTGTTCATCACTGATTTCATTTTTATGTGTCTTTATCTGCCCAAAAAAACATGGATATTTTGGGCAGAATTTTACTTAAGCAGGAGATTTTGTTTCCCAAGAGGGAGGGAGTTAAGTAAAAAAAAACAGGAGTCTCCTGCGAAAAGAGGGCGATATCACATGTATGGAGCCTCTAGGTGATGTATAGGGACTACAGCTGCCCTATTGGCTGGCTGCAATCACAAGGTCCTGTGAGACCTCCAATTGGTCTAGGCAGTGGTCACCACCTCCCTCCCTCCCTCAGCCCACCCACCGGTGCTTCTCCCCTCCTCCCAACAGTCTCCGACTCCCAGTTCCCCTTTTATTTTTTAAAACATTCAGCTTTTTTTTTTTTAGAAGCCCCTAGTAACAGTACAAGACTCAACCCTCCACAAACCCCCAGGTACTTATCTGTTGAGACACTCACTGATCCTTCGTTCCCACTGGCATCTTACGATTACTGCTGGACTCTGGCACAGCCTACTCTTATTCCCCTATTGAACTACAGCTGCCCTATTGGCTGACTGCAGTCATGAAGTCTGGTGGAACCTCTAATAGCATGAGTGTATGATAGGACTTGTGTGGGCGGGGCACACGGGTGGTGACAGGAACAGGGATGCTGATTTTGCATAGTGTACCAGTACAGGTTTGTTTTAGCTACACATATTTGTGAAAGGGCCATCACTATTGCTGCTCCCCTGGCAGTGTAATATCAGGCCTATAATCCACATGTATAAATGCATATCTCATGCTGTGGATTGACATCTGCACTTGCAAATCATGCATGTGCCTGGCAATGCCCATGTGTGTAGAGCTGCTACTATGTTGTGCAGATGCGTGCACACAGCACTTTTGCCTGGTGCATAGTGTTTATTGTGTATTGGTATCCCAGTAACTCCCGCAGCTTTGGGGCAGATGTGCCTATTCACATTGGGTACACACTTCTGCTGTACAGCCAAGTAAGTTTCCTGGAGTCTTTCTGAATTGGGTCCAATATCCCTGTGGTCAACCTCCCTGTAATCTCTCATAGAAACAGATTTTGCCAGCAGGTAAGGGCCACTTGGTCTACTTAGTTGTCCCATTTTTCCCAGCCTGTAGTACCACCAAAGATCCTAATTGGTGTCTGACTCATAACCCCTTCTTCCCTTTCACAGAAACATAGAAACATAGACTATGACGGCAGATAAGGACCGCTTGACCCACCAAGTCTACCTATTTCCCTGCCTATTTGATAAGCTGCAGAACCTAGTTAACCAACAGCCTACTTCTTTCCCTAAGATTCCCTTATGCCTATCTCATGAATGCTTGAACTCCAGCACTGTTTTCGCCACCAGTACCTCCGCTGGAAGACTGTTCCAGTAATTCACCACTCTTTCTGTGAAGAAGTACTTTCTAACATCTCTCTACAATTTACCCCCCTCCAGCTTTTTATCGTGCCCCTTGTCCTTGAGCACCTTTTTTTCTAAAATACTTCCCTCTTGTACCATGTTTACCCCTGTGAGGTATTTAATGGTCTCTATCATACTACTCCTCTCTCTCCTCTCTTCCAGGGTTTACATATTTAGGTCCTTTATTTTCTTCTCATAGGGCATCTTATGCAGACCATGCACAATTTTAGTTACCCTCCTCTAGATCGCTACCACTCTGTTTATGTTTTATCTGAGATGTGGTCACCAGAACTGGACACAGTACACTAGATGGGGTCTTACCAGCAACCGATACAGAGGCAACACCACCTCTCCCTTTAGGCTGGTGACACCAAATCCTATGCCGCCCAGCATCCCACTTGCCGTCCAAACTATCTAGTCACACTGCCTGACCACATTTAGGTCATCTGATATGATCACCCTAGGTTTTCTTGCTTTGTGGTCATCAGTACCACACCCCATTTTGTACCCAGCCCCTGGGTTTCTGTGCCCCAAGTGCATAATTTTGCCCTTTTTTACATTGAAACCCAGCTGCCACACCCTTGACCACTCCTTCAGTTTTCTCAGGTCACTTCTCATCCTTTCCAGGACCCCTGGAATATCCACCATATTGCAGAGTTTGGTGTCATCTGCAAAGAGGAAGACCTTCCCTTCCAGCTCCTCTGCAATGTCACTTATAAAGACATTAAAGAGGACTGTCCCAGCATTGGTCCCTGAGCCACTGAGCCACCCCACTGGTTACCTTTCCTTTAAGTCAACTCTGTTTACCACCGCCCTTTTCCACCTATCCCTTAACCAATTTGTTACCCACTTTACCACCTTTGGACCCACTCCTAAGCTACCCAGCTTGCTTACTAGTCTCTCATGTGGAGTGGTGTTGAACACCTCATTGAAATCTATCTAGGCTGCGTCCACCACTCCACCCTGATCTAGTTCCTTGGTCACCCAGTCACAGAACTCTATCAAATTGATTTGTCACGACCTTCCACCACCATGAATCCATGCTCCCTCAGGTCTTGTAACCCACTGGATTCAAGATATTTCACAATCCTTCTTTCAGCAGTGATTCCATTAACTTTCCCACCACCAAAGGCAGGCTGACTGGCCTATTGCCATCCTCTTCCCTGCTACCAGTTTTGTGATGTGGGACTACATCTTCCCTCCCCCAGTTCTCTGGGACCACTCCTGTCTCCAATAAGCTGTTAAATAGAACCATCAGAGGTACAGCCAATACTTCCCTGAGCTCCTTTAATACCCTTGGGTGCACCCCGTCTGGCTCCATTGCTTTCTCCACTTTCAGATTTGCAAATCCCTTCAGGACTCTCTTCTCCAAAAACAGACTTGTGTTCAGCACCCTCCCTCCAATGCTCCCGTTATATTTTTGGGGCCCCTTTCCATCTCTTTCCTCTGCAAATGCTGATCAAAAGTATTTGTTCCAGATGTCTGCCTTTTCTTGTTCCCCCTCTGCACAGTTCTCCCCATCCCTTCTTAACCATACAATCCAACACCTAGACTTCCTTTTTCACTTACATGCCTAAAAAATGTCTCCTTTTGTTACTGCCTTGGTTATTCTATCTTCTGTTTATGCCTTTGTGAGCTTTACTGCTCTCCCTTCTTCCCTCTGTTTTCCCAATACAACTCCCTACTCTCCTCCCTCTGCATTTCATTGTACCTTTTAAATGCTACCCTCTTAGCTGTTGCCTTTTCAGTTACCTCTTTTGAGAACCACAGCATCTCTTTTTCTTCTTTTCTTTGCTCCCTTGCTTGATGCAGATGTCTGTTTTTTTCATTATGGACCTTTTTAGTTCCTCCCACTGTTCTTCCACCCCATTCAGTTCATCCCCCCTGCCAGGTCATCTCTGAGGCATTCACCCATCATTTTAAAATCTTCCCTCCTGAAGTCCAGAACCTTCACCTTTGCATGGTTCAACTCAACAGCCATCCTTATATTGAACCATGCTGTACGGTGATAGCTTTTCCCCAAGTGGCTCCCCATCCTGATGTCTGCAACACTGTCCCTGTTGGTGAATACCAGGTCCAGTACTGCCATCATGAGTGGGTTCCCTGTCTAGTTGCCTGTGGAATGCCCCAAGCAGGAAGTCCAAGATTTCCCTGCTTCTAGTTGAGCCAGAGCAGGGAGGCTCTAGTCTATATCCGGCAGATGGAAGTCCCCCACCAATAGAACCTCCCACTTTTCTGCAATCTTGCAAATGGCTTCCATCAGTACTTTGTCTAACTCCTTCACCCTGTGCTGGAGGTCTGTAGATTGTACCACTGCAAACAGAGGCTCAGTTTCCAATCTCTAGGGTGATTCACAGTACCTCCCCCACATTCCCTGTATGTCTGCTGTTTTAATACCCTCCCCGACATAAAGTACCACCCCGCCCTCCTTTCCTTCCCCCCATGTCCTTCCTGAACAAAGTATAGCCTGTTATGTCCATGTCCCAGTCATGGTTTTCAGTGCACCATGACTCAGTAAGGGCTGCAATATCCAGGTTGGCCTCTGCCATTGTGGCCTCTAGGTCTGGAATATTATTTCCTAGATTTCCAACATTCACACACATGGCTTTCCAGTTTCCTTACTACTCCATTTGTTACCCCCCCTTTTTCCTTTTTGCTCTTCCTCTTTCCTCCTTCGCTTTTTAATGCACCCTTCCCATCTCCCTCCATTTCTTCTACTCTGCTTCCTGCATTAATTTGCATCCTGGGGGATTCCACTCTTCTCGAGTTCTCCCTACTCTACTGCAGCCTGTGGGGGGGGGGCAGTTTCTGCCTTCCCAATCTCTTTTATCTGCCCCCTTGGCTAGCTTAAATGTTCATCAAAGTAACATATAAAATATCCACCGAGGACTGTGGTTCCTCCTCCCAGATGGATGCAGGTCATCACTCCTGTATAAGCACTTATCCTCCCATGTGGGTCCTCATTCCCCAGTGAAGCCAAGCCCCTTCTCTCTCTTCACCATTCCTTCAACAATGACTTGAATCTCCTGGTATGGAGATCCCTCTCCTTCCCCATGTCATAGACAGGCAGCATCTCAGCTAAAGCCACTAAGCACACTAGCTTTCTAAGACCTCACACCAGCTCTGTAAACTCCTCCTGCACGATCCCAGCCCATACCTAGCCAGGTCATTCATCCCCAGATGGACAATGATATCCATATCTGCCTCCCGTCCTGCTGCTGTAGTGATCTTTAGGATCTGCTTCACATCCCTCCAGGCCATGGCGTCATGTAGACACCTAACCTCTCTCTCTTTTTCCATCCTTTTCCTAGTACCAAATCTGTCCCCCCTCACAATTGAGTCCCCCACCTGAAGCTGCTTCCTCCTCCTCCTCTGGGGTTCTCTTTCACCCTCCTCGGAGTCTCCATTATGGAGGACACTGTCATGGGAAGGGGTGTAAAGAAATACACAGACAACAGACAATATAGTACAACACACCTAAAAGGCGTGATTTTATGAAAAATAAACTAATAAATGAAGAAAAGAATAACTTCAGAACTTTCAACACAGAACAGAAAATCAAAAATAAGCACAGCTCAGGGAAAACAAGTTGCTATCTCCCTAACATCTCTGTGCCTGACCTCCCCTTTTGAGATCTAATCTGGGTGATCCTCTCAGGTTTACTCCCAAACTGCATCTGCCTTCTGGATCCTGAGGTCTACTTTTTATAGCTAGATAACTCCTCCCCAAAATCTAGGCTCCACCTTTATTTTATTCATTTAGTTCATTATTTCTGTCAGCACACATCACATTTCATGAACATTATTAGAACATACAGGGACTGCAGAATAATCAGTCCTGCCTGTTACAAATGATACAAATGGAGCTTTTTTCATACAAAATGTCCCAATTTGTATGCAAGTGGGCTGCATTAAAGCTTAGTTCCACCCTTTTTATGTTTGCTTGCACACATGTACAAGAAACATAGTGCCATCATCCGAGTTTTCCAGAGGTGTGTCAGCCTCTTCCAATTCAGTCAGTGTGTTTGCAGGCGCAGTCGCAGTGCGCCAATCACTGCTCCAGCTGTCTATGACAGCTGAAAATGCAATGTATACAGTTGAAAGGAGAGCTCCGCTTCAGTGAGCAAGCTCCCCTCCACACACACACACACACGCGCACACCACTGCATCCTCATGCACCCTCCCCCACACTGTACAGCCGATGGGGTGCCCAATCCCGTCGGCTCCACACCCCCAAGCATCCAGGTGCCATGCTGGGGCCCACTGGCGTGGCAAAATGTTTTATGGCCGGCAGGTGCCCAATCCCTAATAAAGCTGCGACCCCAAAAGCATCAGGTGCCACTCCAGCGTGGAAAAATGATGTTATGGCTGACGGGGTGCCCAATCCCCGTCAGCTGCGCCCCAAGCATCCAGGTGCTACTGGGAGCCCACCCAGTGTGGCAAAATGATGTTATGGCCAACGAGGGTGCCCAATCCACCGTCAACTCCTGCCCCCCACCAACATCCTTCCAGCTGCCACGCTGGGAGCCCACCCCAGCATGGCAAATGTCCCTCGTCGTCTTAGGAAATAAAAAAAACCTGTAAATACAAAAACTGTCCCTTGGCGCTTCTCCCTGCCCCTCCCATAACCTGCACCCACCACTCGCACCCTGCCTCCCCACCCCCCCCCATACTTACCTCCAGAGCTCGCTAGCGATCTTGGCGGACCAGGAACATGTCTGCACTCTTCAAAGCCAACCGCGAACTGAGGAAATGCCAGTAAGCTGTATAAAGGGATAGATAGGGTTTTTTCAACTTTATTGCATATCGCAGGCATTTTTTGGAATTTTTGCACCAAATTTTCAACATGGGGTTTTTGGGACCCCTTCTCATGAATGCTATCACTGTCATGACATTACTCTGGCCCAAAGGGTGATTTTGCAGCCACTGCGCAAAATCACCTTTCTGGAATGATTAACAAAACGACACTGCCAGTGTTGATAAGGTGGGCTCTCAAAAAGCCTATTTTGAAAATTTGGTGGAAATATTCCTAAAAATGACTGTTTTATGAGCATGCGTTGCGCAGTTCCTACGCACGCTCATAAGTTCGTGAATTTTCAATATTTTCACTCCAGATTTTCAACATTGCCATTTTACCACACCTTCTTATGAGCAGTACAGCTGTCATTTTTCACATCTCACCCAAAATGTGTTTCCGCCCATGTAGCGCACAATGGAGCAGTCAGTGTCGCGAAATCAATGTCTAGAGGACACATTAGAAAATCACAGTGTCACTGTTCATGAGCAGAGGTCTTAAAATGGCTATGTTGAAAATTTGGTGAAAATCCTAAAATGACTGTTTACTGGCGTCGTTGCGCAGTTCCTACACACGCTCGTAAGTTTGAAATTTCAATATTTTCCTCCAGATTTTCAACATTGCCATTTTACCACACCTCCTTATGAGCAGTACAGTTGTCATTTTTCACATCGCGCCCTAGCGATGTTTCTGCCCATATGGCGCACAATGGCGCAGTCAGTGCGAATCCAATGTATGGGACCGTTAAGAAAATCACAGTGACACTGGTCATGAGAAGAGGTGTTAAAATGGCTATGTTGAAAATTTGGTGAAAAAATTCCCAAAATGACTGTTTTAGGGCGCACGTTACGCGGTTCCTACATAGCTGGCAAGTTTGCGAATTTGTAATGTTTGCACCAGATTTTCAACAGTGCCTTTTACCGCACTTCCTTATGAGCAGTACAGCTACCATTTTTCACATCTCGACCAAAATGTGTTTCCGCACATGTAGCGCACAGTGGTACAGTCGGGATGCTAAAACAATGTTTGGGACAGATTAAGAAAATCACAGTGACACTGGTCATGAGCAGAGCTCTTAAAATGGCTATGTTGAAAATATGGTGACAAAACTCCATAAAATGACTGTGTTACGTGTGAGCATTGCGCAGTTTCCACGCACCCTCGTAAGTTCATGAATATGTAATATTTTCAGTCCAGATTTTCACCAGTGGCATTTTTCCACACCTCCTTATGAACAGTACAGCTGTCATTTTCCACAACATGGCCGAAATGTGTTTTCACACTTTCAGCACAGAAATGCGTGGTCGCTGTGGGAAATCATTGTTCGGGACAGATAAAGAAAATCACACTGACACTGTTCATGATAGGAGGTCCCAAAATGCCTGTGTTAACAATCTGCTGTAAAAAAATCCCCAAACTAGTTACATTATGGGTGTGCGTTGCACAGTTTCTACATACGCTCGTGACTTCACCAGTTTTTTTAAGATTTTCACAGCAGATTTTCAACATTGCCATTTTTTACACCTCCCCATGAACAGTACCACTGTCATTTTTCACATCCTGTTCGGAATGTGTTTTTGCACCTGTGGTGCCAAATGCCATAGTCGCTGTGCAAAAGCAGTTTTCAGCTAACAAACTGATATTGCCACTGTTCATGAGGTGGGGGTCACAAAAAAAACATGTTGAAAATTTGGAGTGAAAATACCAACGAATGCCTGAGGCGTTAGGGTTTCCGACCATAACGCCCCACCCTGTAGAGAATGACAGGCATCAGGGTGTGACTTGGGATTCTTGCCTGTCATGCTCATACCATTCCACCCCACCCACACCCTGCAGCCAGTGAGAGGCATCAAGGTGTACTTACTCGGACTCTTGATTCAAACTTCACCCATTCTTCCTATACGCACCCATCTCACCGTATTTCCTGATGAAATGGGGTGCGCATAAAACCAAAGACCCCAGCACACCATGACACTTGTCCAGTGTCTGCAGGGTAGAGTGTGGTGAAATGGCATGGTCGTTATGCCTGACGACCCAAAGGCACACCCCAATGCCTGTCACTCTCTGCAGGGTGGTGGTGGGGTTGGCTTCAGTTCAATACTTCGCTGCCATTCCTATTATGCAGCTCTGTAACTTCTACACTACCAATGCCAATGCCAGCAAGCAAACATTCGGCATTGACAAATGCTTGTTTCATTTGATGGACAACTGTCCACCACACGTAAGGAGGAGATAAGGTGCCGCTGACTCTCTATAGCAGTCTGCACCCTGCTATGAGGAGGACTCTAATTGGGACCTTTAAAATACATTTGGACAGATGGCATGCGGCTCTGAGTTTGGCCAAAAGCACAGCACACAGAGTTTACTCGCGGGTATGTCATCTTGTTCCTAAATGTGTGGTCCTTGCAATAATTTATAAAGTCTGCCACCTGGCAAGGGTACCTTTCCTTAAATACTTTTAAATATTATGCATGGCACCACTCCCCTCTAAGGCTGGCAACAAGCAAAGGTATAGCCAAAAATTCCCAGCGGTCACAATTGGGGACCAAAATATTTCCCCAGCCACATTATGCGGCAAAACTGAAATATAAATATTTCAACAATGTGTCTGGAGCAGCTCACTTCCCTTGGATATACAAGAGGGAGCAGGCTGCCTTCTGTTTTGTGCGGTAGCAGGAAAACTGGACCAAACAGCATGTTTTTTTTTAAAGGGGTGTCAGAACATAGGGTTACAGAACTGACCACCTGAGAAATAGCCATACCAGCTTTAAACTTGCCAACAGGTTGGAACATGCAGGAAAAAGAGTCAACTGGAAAAGTATACAAATAATACAGAAAAAACCTCTGTCACAGACCCCCACATCCTCCATGGCCTCTACAACAGGTGTCTCTTCTTGGCAGTCTTGCCTTGGCATAGCAGCATAGGAACTGCATAGAGGTACCAGTTGAGGAATGTGCCTTTGACCCCCTTCCCTTCCTGAGCCCACCACAGTCCAGCTGTTCCTCCCCTTCTGATGTAGCAGTGGCAGACTTGGTGGCTCCTGGGTGGGGAAAGAAGTCATTCAAATCCCAGCCAACCCAGCCAACTCAGCTGGAGTCTAGCTACCTCATCCCTCAGCTCAGAAATGTGCACACAGATGCAGCAGTATTGCAGTCTCCAGAAAGTCTCTCTGAACACTGCCACCTCACAGTCACTGCACTGCACCACTCCCAGCATTCCCAGCTTCTATTCTCCCTGTATTACTTGGAACTACTTATGTACCCTTACCCTGATACAGTGTTTCTAGCATTCCCTTTATTTTATTTTTATATTTTTATCTGTTGCTACTTGTGTTGTCCCCCTACCTGATTTAAATCCCCTAAACTCCTACCCTAGATAGGGCATTGCTTCTAGTCCCAGTTTAGGCCTATCTTTTACATTTCACCCTTCCCAGCAGTGACCATTATACAGTAGTGAACAGGTGCCTGACCTTAGATGACAGGCAGTCTCCTGCTTTCCTGCTTCCTTCTGCTGATGTCTGCCAATGCCTCAGATGCCAATTAGCTGTTCCACTCCTTCGCTGTTCACTCACTCACTGGGACATGAACGTGCTGGACACATTAGAGTCTGAGGGCTTTTATAGTGCTCTTATAAAAAGGCATTAAACCTCTGTCAGCTCCACCCCGCAATTACACACCTGATACAGAGAGCTTCCTGAATCTACTCACCCCATGATTAATCTCCTGAGTTTACCCCAGACCACCAGTAACAATTTTAAGCACAAGTTCCAAAATGACCCAAACTCTGCCTACAAAGTTTCAAAGTGCCCCAAACACTGTCTAGAAATGTATTCTTCTCTCCCCACCTACCCTGCTTCTTTCAGTATGAAGAGAAACATAAACAAATATTATTATACCTTTAAGGTACAGCTACGTGCTTTCACTCCTCTCTGCCCGCAAAGTATGTTCTTCCATTCTTCTCTTGAACCTCTGTGATCTTTAAATCTCCCTGTACACTGAAAATGACTGCAACATTGTCTCCCCCTCCCTCTCCTGGATTGTAAAATGCTTTGGGATACAGTTTGTATGAAAGGCACTAAAAAAACAAAATTATTTCCTTTTCCTTTCCTAGCATGTTCTCCATCCCTCCTGAATTGATAATGAAGCACAGATAGGATTTTCAAATGCATCCACTTTAGGCAGCTTTTGAAATTCCTGTTGAATGCATGCTTGATGCGTGGCTATGAAAATCCAGCCCCCGGATCTTTAAATGTATTACCTACAACTTATACACGTAAGCTAGCTGGAAGCTGTCCAAAAATAATCAGATTGTGTGCCTGTTAAAGAGGAGCAGACTGATTAGCAACCTATCTGACATGCTGCACAAAGATGATACAACCAATTTATTTATTTTATTTATTTAGTTTTTGTTGACCAGGTAAGTGCACTAGACAAATCCTGCCTATTTTCAGGCATGACCCGGGGGAGGGGGATACAGATGAATGGCAACTGACCTTGAACCACATTAAGCTGTTGGTGGTATTTTTTTAGTGAATGAGGGAAATTTGGCCGGGACACCGAGGAAAATCCCCTACTCTGCTGTGCCTTGCTGACAGCAGAGGGCGCTGTTCGCAGCCTGTTGGGCTGCTCAGTGTGCTTCCAGTTCACGATGGAGGAGGAGGTTGCAGTTACAGACTCATCTGAGTCTATTATGGAGACGCTGCCTACATCGGAGAATTCTTTACAGGATGCTGAACTTTTACAACAGGAGATGCTTCAGACTGAGTCTCAGTCTGTTTTGGTGAATACTGGCCTGGTTTCGGCTGTAGAAAATGTGGGAGGCTTGGTAGCTTCCTCGACCTTGTCCACGGATCTAATGTTGCAGCAGTCGGCTGCTAATCAGGAGGTACGACATTGCTCTACGCCGGAAATATCGGAGGGACTCCAGACTGTGGGACTTCTGGATTCACGTCCTACGGCTCTCCAGGATATGGCTTCTGTGTGTAGCCCTGCAACCCTGAGTACTACGCAGGCAGTTAGGCAACAGTTTGGGTTGCCACAAAGAAAACTCTCTTCCCCTACGAAGGATTGGTCGGCTGATGATGCTCTAAGTGACTCAGGATGGCTCCGGACTGCTACGGGACAATGAATCCCTGATTCTGAGTGGAAGGACTCCCCGACGGCTTCTTCTTCAGCTTCACCATCGCATGCCACCATTGCTACAACCTTGAGCTCAGGTATGGACTGCCGTGAGGGTTCTGGGATACTGTCAGCACAAGGCGCAGCATTCAGGAAAATGTTCTTTGGCCTTTGCTAGGCCAAATACGTTTGTTAATGTTACTGACAATGTTTCTGAATTTCAGGAGGGGGTTGCTTCTCATTCCTCAGCTGTTAGGACAGGTCTAACTAACCCTAGAGTGCCAATGTCTGAATTATTTAAAAATAAATTAGAGCAAGCCCCGAGAAGGAATGCGGTTAAACTACGGTATACGGGTGGGTTGCAGGACCACCCTGATAGATATTATGTTGCCAACACTTTATTGAAGGGTTTGATTAACTTTTTTCCAGTTGATATTTTTGAATTGATACATATTTCTGGAGAGGACTCTTTTGATGTCAGTTTTAAAACATCACATGGTTTGGAGAAATTTTGGGACAAATACTCTACACTAAAATCCACCCCTCTTTGGGTCCCTTTTTATGCTCTTCCTCTTACAAAACCTCAAATTAGACACATTACAATTATGTTTCGAAACGAAGGGGTTAATGTTGGTAATATATATCACTGGCTGCAAAATAGGTGTGATATTTTAGGTCCTCCAGAAGCCATCTTGGATTTAGAGGGGATCTGCACAGGTAGTTGGAAATTCAAGGTAAAACTGTTCCAAGTTAATGGTGAAGTTGTGCATTTACCAAACAGTTTTTTTGGGGGGAAAGATAGAGGGGTTTGTTTTTATGGAGGACAACCTCGTGCGTGTTATAAATGTGGGGCTAAAACCCATATTAGTAGTTCATGTGATCTGTTTAAATGCTCTCTTTGTGGGGGTATGGGCATTGGTGGACAGGTGTGAAAATATTTTCAATGTAATTTGTGTGGCGAAAAGGGCATGCTTTCACCAATGCCCTTGGGCTACGCATAATAGGTCAGGAGGTTGGGATCAAGAAGCTTTAGTACACAAAGTTCAGGCCAAAAGAAGTGATGGTGCCCCCTCCAACCCTTCTGAGATGGATGCGGATATACTAGGGGGGGAGTGGGGATGGGCCTCAACCTGCTGCTACGGAGGTAGCTAGCTTGGTTTCTGATTCTGTGACTGCTGTTCCTGTACCTTCTGTTTCGGATGGTGTTTCAGATTCAGTCTCTACTCCCCAGCAGGCCTCTTCTTCTATGCCTCCACCGTTTGAAACTGTTAAGCCTAGAAGGTTTACCTGCGCCTCTCTTAAACACTCGACAGTTAGTCCTTTGTCTGTGGAAATTTTTTTTCTCCCTTACAGAGTGAGGGGAAGGAATCAGACCTGGAATCTGATACCTCTCATCGCTCTGAATTACTTTCGGAAGACAAGGACAGCAGGACTACTGAACTTGCTAAGGAAAAAAAGGGTAAAAAAGGAAGGCGAGTTTTAGTCAGAAGAGTGGGTCTTGAACCTAACCTTTTTCATCATGGCCACACTAAAAATACTTTCCTTCAATGTGTGTAGTATTAAAAATGTTAAAAAGAGGCTCTCACTCTTTTCTTTTTTTAGTACTTTACAGGTTGATGTTATTCTTCTTCAGGAAACTAGATTGTCTTCTCTGGCTGAAATTGAACAAGCTAAGAAGAGATGGGTTTGGGGGCCTTCCTTTTGGACCTCTGAGTCTGATGTGACTGATGGGATAGGGATTCTGTTCACCTCCACCTTATTTAGGATTTCTAAATTAGTGGATATCTGTCCTGGTCGTGCTTTACTTTTGGATTTTTGTTGTCAAGATTTTGATTTCCGTCTTATCAATATCTATGCACCTCAAATCAAGTCTGCCCGGATTAAATTATTTGATGATATTAAACCTTTTCTTTATACCAGACGACATGTTATTTTTGGGGGGACTTTAACTGTGATATTGACCTTAAATTTAAGGGTGATTCTCAAAATAAAATGTACTGCGACTCTCTTGCTTTGAAGCAGACTGTTAAGGATGCAGGCCTTATTGACGTGTTTCGAACTCTGCATGCTACTGGAGGTGCTTCTTATCATAGGAATGTTTTCTCCTCCCGTATTGATCTCATTTTTGTTTCTAAGTATTTGACTCCTTTTTTTTCTCAGGTCAGGCCGACTGAGTTTTCGGATCATCATATTTTGACGGGTTTTTTCAACTTAGCGGGGGTACCTCCTAAAGTGTTTTCGGCTGGTCCCAGATGGTGCTTAAATGTGTCCCTCTTGGAGGCTGGGGATTGTGTGGATGGTTTAGAAGTTCTATTTGCAGCGCGTTTTTCCACTCTCTGTTTATATGACAACCTTTTTTTATGGTGGAAGGACACTAAAGTTGAGATCAGGTCCTTTTTACTTTCTAAGGGGAAATCTAAAGTTAATTCTAGATATCTCACTTATTTACAATATCAGAATCAGCTATATAAACTGATGTCCTTTCCCCCTAGTGATAGGATTGCCTTTCAATCACAGATTACTGAAATTAAGAAGCAAATGTCTCTTTATCAATATGATAGGGCTAAATCTTTAGATATGGAATTCAGATACAGGTTGCAATCACAGCCTGACTCTGATCCTTATAAGGCCTGTGAACAGCGCCTTGATAAAACGCTGATGACGGGGTTATTATCCCCTCTGGGTACGATGGTGACCTCAGATTTAGAAATGCTGAATGTGGTCCAATCCTTTGTCTCTGACTCTTTTAGTGGGGATTCTGGTTCCACTGACACTCTACCAGCTGAATTTTTAGCCCCTCTCCCTGTTATGGATGCCAAGTTTTGAAATATTTTATTACAGCCTATTTCTTCCCTGGAAGTGGAAGGAGTTATAGAATCCCTGAATTCCAAAATGTCCCCTGGTTTGGATGGTATCCCTAATGAATTTTATAAGAAATTTCTTCCTGTTATGTGTTTTTTTTTTTCACCACTGGTATTTAATTTTATGTTAACCTCTGAATTAGGCTTTCCGGAGTTTAGTGTTTCCTTATTGAAATTCATTTATAAGAAGGGTGATTCTTCCTTACTGACTAATTGGAGGCCCATTAGCCTCCTTAATAGTGATTACAAGATTTTTGCCAAAATTCTCACTAATAGATTAGCAGTAGTTTCGGATTCCCTTATTCATCCTGCTCAAACTTGTGCTATTTCTCAACACAAGATTCAGCACAATCTATATTTGTTACGAGAATTGTTTGAGAGTAGTAATATGGGGGCAGGGGTCTGGCTTTATTGTGGCACCAGATCAGGTTAAAGCTTTTGACAGGGTAAAATATTCTTATTTGTTTAATTTGTTGCTTTCTTATAATATTCCATGTCCCTTTGTACAGTGGATTTCTATGCTGTATTCTGATGCTACAGTACTTCCACTGGTAAATGGTCTGATGGGGTCTGAAATCCCGGTTGTGAGAGGGGTTCGGCAAGGCTGTCCTTTAAGCCCTCTCCTATATACGTATGCTTTAGATCCTATAATTCGGTATATTCATGGACATGACTGTATTATGGGGATTTCCCCAGATATTTCTCTGCCTGTGGAGAAGATTACTGTGTATGCAGATGATGTGACTCTGTTGATGCGTAATGAGGCTTCCCTTCAGCTTGCCTTACATTGTTTTCAGCTTTGGGGAGGTTATTCTGGGGCCGAAATCAACACATCTAAGAGTTTTATTTTTTCTTTACACTCTGCTCAGGTGTGTCTTTTTGACACGATGGGTATTCCTTTTGTTTCCACACCTCGTAAAATTTTAGGGGCTTGGTTTGGTCCTGGCGATTTGGCTTCCTTCAATTGGGAGCAACAATTAAGTATAGGTGAAGCCAAAGTTCATTTATGGAAGCATTGGAAATTTAGGAAGAAGAAACGTGTTTTTATAGTTAAAAAGTTTCTGATCCCTTTTTTTTTATATTTAAGCTATCTATACCCACCTCCGGTTAATTTAGAAACCAGACTATATAGTATTTTTTCAAATGATTTGGGGCAATAGATTGAATCCTGCAGAGAAATTACCTATTTACCAGTTAGAAAGGGTGGATTGGCCATGATTAACCCGATTGTTTTTATCATTCCATCTTTTGTTTAATTCCTTTTGTTTTTTATGGGGTCCGATAACTTTCTCTCGGCAGGTGTGGTCACACTTTGTTTGGGCTAGATTTTTTCCAAAATGGACTGCTTTACCCCCCAAAATCTTAACGCAGGACCAGTTACCAGTTTATGGGATTCCTACCTTAAAGAAATGCCATCAATGGAAATTATCATTCCCTACTTTATTGTCACATTCCAGGAAAACTTTTTATACTTATATTGTTTTTGAAGTATAAGGCATACTTCTGCTTTTTCCTGAGTGTGTTCCAACCAGAATGACATTTGCTCTCCATAAATTAACTGATTTTAGGCTTCCTGCCTTTGTGTGGGATATAGTATGGATGTCTGTTCAAGGTAGATTAGGGGTGCGTTGGAACCTTAAAAATAAACCTTTAATAGATAGGATTTGTCCGAGACCGTTATGTATCAATGTGGAAGAAAGTCTTTCTCATTTTTTCATTACTTGTTCCTTTGTTAAACGTTTCTGGTCGGATGCTGCTGTTCATTGGGGGTTGCCTTTGTTGTCAAATATTACCTATACCACTTTACTTTTTAGGGGATTATATGGGGACATGGAAAAATTATCATCCTAGTACTTTGAATGTTTTTTTTGCTTTACTTCAATTTTATTTATGGCAAGCACGATGTCAATTTATATTTCAGCAACAAATTGTTTTATCTTCTTCTATACTGTCTCAAGTTGAGGATGGTTTGCTGACTGTTAAAACTAAAGATAGGCAGAGATTTACGGATGTTAGGTTTCGTTCATTTTGGAATAATTTCTTTTTTTGAATTTGTTATCCTCTGTTGACTTTCAGTTTGCTTTTGTAATTTCTTATTGTTGTTTTTTTATGTTTCCATTGTATACTGATTTATGGTGATGTTATGTTTTTTTTTTTCAATAAACTTCCCCTACTCTGTGTGGGGGCGCTGTTGGACCATGGATTCATTCGTGGGACCCAGTCAGTCTGCTGGTGTACCTGCAGGAGAGCAGAGCTCCACTCCTGCAGGTCCAGCTTTAGAGCCTGAAGTACTGAGGACGTCTGACTGTTTTGTTGATATGCTTGTGGATCTTGCTGTACCAGATGAATGTTTACCTGCTCAGTCTGCCTCTGCATCATCAGATTTTTTGCCTGCGGATGAACTTTGGTTGAAGTCCCTCCTTGCTGCACATTGGGACCAGATACTTGCTGTTGTTGATGGCGTTAGCCCTTTTGAGTCGGCATCTCCTGGGACACGGACTCTGTCACCAGAACTAGGGGCTGTGGAGGATCTTCCTGCTTTCACTACGGATGCGGTACCTTCGGGCTCTTTGGAGGTGCAGAGTCAGCAACAATCTTCTGTAGCGCCAGTCCTACCAGTGTTGCACCATGCTCCGTTGGAATTTTCAGTTCCTACAAATCTGGATCGAGCAGTGTCTTCTCCGCCTTTGAACTCGATGGCGACTTTGCCTGGTGATCTTGTGAGTACTATGCATCCTAGACCGTGTGTTTCACCTCCTAATGCGCAGACTGTCTCACCTGTTTTGTCTCCTCCCACTCTGCTGCCTTGTTCTAGCCCACTACCTGTCTCTTTAGAGGCCTCCCTGCGGAGTGAGGGTTGGAAACCTGGCATTTCGGGGCACTGGATACCTGACCCTGCCCATAGCCCAATACCTGGTTGTGGAGGACAACAGCCCTCCTTGATAGACATGCCTCCACCTTTGCCTGGTAGCCCAGATTTGGATTTGCATGCTGAGGATGTTCAGCATCCTGCATTGGATACTACTCTGCTGGCTAAAGTTCCTTCTTTGCCTCCCCCCTCTTCAGGTGATGAAGGCCCTAGCTCTCGGGGACCAGCGTGGGGTGATAGAATGGACATGGATGTCCCACTCCCTGATCCTCCTCTGGGCCCTTCTCCTGACCCTGGGGACAAGGCTAAATCTACTTGGGAAGAATTTCATAGAAGGGATACGTTTTGGAACTCCCCCCCCTCCTCTTCAACAATGGAATGCGGTCCTCCTTCAGTATATTGGGGGTCTTGATGTAGTTCCAGACCGTCTCTATGTGGGAAAGTCACTTTTGAAAGGATCTTTGGTTTTTTTTTTTTTTACAAACAAAATATTTGCATTGATTCATGTATCACGTTCTTCCTTATATGACGTTAGTTTTCAAAGCCCTAGAGGATTAGATCAATTCTGGACAAAGTATGATACTCTTAAATACACGGAGTTGTGGCTACCATTTCAGGCTATCCCACTTACTAGACCTTCTATTAAAACTGTCACCATTTTGTTTCAAAATTAGAATGTAGCAGCTAGTGATATTACGCATTGGTTAGCTAAACGCTGTGATGTCTTGGGGTTGCCACATCCTATATTTGACTCTGAACACTTGTGGACTGGTGGTTGGTGTTATAGGGTGCGACTTATAAATACGAATGTGGGTCCCATACACTTACCTAATAGTTTGTTTTTAGGTAGGGAATGGGGGCATTGCTTCTATAATGGTACAGCCTAAGTACCTGTTTTAATATGAAACCCCTTCCCATCTCAGTGCAGCCTGTGATAGACTAAGATGTTCCTTTGTTTATCTTTTGGCCATGCTAGTGCAGATTGTAATTCTGAACTAAAGTGTAACCTGTGTGAAGAACTAGGTCATGGTTTTAGAACCTGTCCTTGGGCTTCCCATAACAGGGAAGATAGCCCAGATCAGGATGTGATCCTTTTTAATGCCCAGAAAAAGGATATTGCTACGGCTAAGTCCCTTTCTTCTCATGTTAAGGTAGTCACTGGTCCCCCTTTATGCCCTGATATTGCGGTGCCTGCTCCCCAGTCAGTGGTTTCAGTATCTGAACCTTCCTCTGAGCCTCCTTTACAGGAAGTTCCACAACCGGTTGTACAGGACCCTTCCTCTACACCCCCCTTCCCCTCTTTCTGTTGTTTCTCTGGTTCCTGCTGAACCTGTGCCTGTCCCCGACAAACCTCTGGATATTATTATTATGCCCTATCCTGAGCCTAGTGTTCAGACAAAGAAACGGGCTCAAAAACAGACTACAGGTAGGGCCAAATTGGCTAAAGCATCTTCTCCTGGTGGCTCTGTTCCCTTAAGTAATAAATTTGAGGTCCTGTCCCATCACACTCAGTCTTCCGATGGTGGAAACTGATTCTGACACCTCCTCACAACCTATGGTATCCTCTGATTCTGAGAATGGTAAATCAAAGGAGTTGCCTATGGATACTCAACCTCGTGGTCGGGGGTGAGACCCCGGAGAAGTACTAGAAAGGGAAGGGTTACTTGATGTTGACTTATTTTTATTTCGACCCTTTATCTGATTCTCTTTCATGGCCATGGCATTTCATCTCACTGTAGCCACCCTCAATGTGAATAGTATGAAAAATGCTCGTAGGCGCCTGATTACTTTTCAACTTTTGAGTGATTTGGTGTGTGATATTTGCCTTATTCAGGATACCCGTCTCAATACCCTTCCTTTGGTTAATATGGCCAAAAAGCTTTGGCAATGGGGTCCTTCTTTTTTTTCTTTAGGATTAGACACATGTAGTGGTGTTGGGGTGTTGTTTAGGGGTGATGGATTACATGTTACCAAGTTGGTTGAACTGCTTATGGGACGGGCCTTAATAGTGGATTTTACTTATTTACTTTACACTTGGAGATTAATTGTGATTTATGCACCAGTTACGAAGAAAGGTTGAGTGGATCTCTTTCATGAGGTGCAGCCTTTTTTGTTCATGTCACACTTTCTCATATGGGGTGGTGACTTTAATTGTGTAGTGCATAAATCAGATCAGGGGGCCCGGACTGATAAGGATTTCTGTGATACACATTGTCTCAATCACACTATTGTCCAGGGTCATTTACAGGATGTTTATAGGGTTTGTCATCCTATTGGTGAACATACTTTTTTTAAGGGTGCCTTATCCACTAGGATTAATTTTCTTTTTGTTTCTGCAGCTTTGAGGGTGATTAAAGCTCAAACCATTCCAGTGGAGATTTCAGACCATAATGTGGTAACTGCCATGTTAGGGGTAGGCCCTCATGCTAAACTGGGGCAGGGATATTGGAAACTGAATTCTTTACTGCTACTTGATGACAGGTTTTTGGCCCAAGTTCATGATTTGTTAAAAGCTCGTATGTCACTAGCTGGACTTTCTGAAGATTTGTTAGATTGGTGGCTACTCACTAAATCTGAAATCTCTACTTTGGCTAGGAGGACATCTAAATATGCTGCAGTGACTAAATATAAGAGATATTTGTCTTTACGTATGCAGTTGGAAACATTATATTCAGCTATACACTCACAAGACTTATCTTTGACAGCACAGGTACAGAATGTAAAAAAAGAAATGGCTGCACTACAGTATACTAGAGCTACTTCCCTGTTACATGAACATAGGGTTTGTTCTGCTAATAAATCTGCTTTGGGAGATGTTTTGGATTGTAATCATAGGCGTTCTGCGGATCGCCTTCTGACTGAAGTTGTGGATACTGCTGGTACTAGTTACACTGCATTTCCGGATATCTTGCGAGCAGTCTCCTTGCACTTTTCAGACTTATATGCTGCATCTCCAGTGGATAGCGCTGGTGTAGAACAATTCCTTTCCTCTCTCCATATTGCCCCTTGTTCTGATATACTATTACAGGCTTTAGTTGCTCCGATTAGTGTTGATGAGGTTAAAAGGGAAATTTCCCATTTACGGAATAACACGGTGCCTGGTATTGATGGCTTGCCTGAAGAATTTTATAAAACCTGTAGTCCTTTGGTTTGTGATGTGCTCACAGTAGTGTTTAATTGGGTTTTGCAATATCACACTCTCGATTTCCATTTTTGTACTTCAATTTAGATTTTGTTATATAAGAAAGGTGATAGAACTTTACTTTCCAATTGGAGGCCTTTAAATCTCCTTAATACGGATTTTAAAATTTTAATGAAAATATTGAATACCAGATTGTTGTCCATAGCTCCATACTTGATTTCCCTACACCAATCCTGTTCAGTACCAGGCAGATCTATCTATAATAATCTCCTTTTGCTTCAGGAACTAATAGAGCTTGGTAAAGTTGATGTTATAAAGGGTTATCTTATGTCCATGGATCAACAAAGGGCCTTTGATCAGGTCCCACATAGTTATTTGTTTCAGGTTTTACGAACCTATGGAGTTCCTGATTGCTTTATAACCTGGATTGCTTTGCTTTATAGTCATGCTTATGCTATGCCCTTGGCAAATGGTTACTTGGGTTCCTATATGCATGCACCAGGAACTTTAACTCATGGTTGAAGAACTGGTGCTGTGAGGAAGGGTTTGGATTCATTGGTGACTGGGGACCCACCTGGAGGGATGGAGGTTTGTTCAAGCCTGATGGCCTGCATCCATCCTGGAGGGGAATCCAAGCACTCAATGATAAGTTTAAATGCTACATTGACAAGCATTTAAACTAGCAAAGGGGGTGGCAGGCCAGCAAGGAGGGTACCTACTTGCTCACCCCCACAGCTAGCAGTGGAACCAGTGAACCAGAGGTGGCTATCTCTGCAAAACAGTGTGCAAAGATGGAGATTAGTGCCCAAGAGGTGGATAAGCAGAAAAGGGCAACATTCAGCAGAAGGGCAGACAGCAAGGAGAACCAGGGATAAATGACAACCAAGGAAGGGGCTGGAGTAGAACAGTGAAGCAGTCTAGGGAGGTCAAATCATGGAAAGCCATGTGTGCAAATGCCAGGAGCCTTAGCAACAAGATGGAAGATCTGGAGGCTGTCATGGTACAGTCAGACCTGGACATTGTAGCCAACACTGAAACCTGGTGCAATGATAACCATGACGGAGAATGACCATACCTGGCTACAACATATTCAGAAGAGACAGAGCAGGTAGGAAGGGAGGAGGAGTGGCACTGTATGTGAAAAATGACATAAGGGCCACAGAAATCCAGGAGGAACAAAATGGGGGAGATACTGTGGGTTAAGCTGGAAAGGAAAATGGGGACAGTCATCGCACAGGTGTGGTCTATAGACCACCAGCCCAGGAGGAAGAAACAGATAGGGAGCTGATGCTAGCCATCCAAGGATGGCAGACAAGATGAGTAGTACTGGTTGGAGACTTCAATATTCCAGGCGTGGACTGGAGCATCCCAGCAGCAGCATCAACTAGGAGCAGATTTATCCTGGACTCCTTCAGGGTGCCTTCCTCAAGCAACTGGTCATGGAACCAACTCGGCAGAAGGCAATACTGGACCTTGTGCTCACAAACAGGGACAGTGTGATGGGGGAAACAGTGGGGAGCACCTGGGTAACAGTGACCACCAGTCATTGTGGTTTGAAATCACAGAAGAGCAGAACCAAACCACACAAAAAACACGTATCCTGGATTTTAGGGGCAGACTTTGGGAAAATGGGGAGATACTTGAAAGAGGCATTAAGGGGTGGACAGGAATCAGGGATTGAGGAACAGTGGGCAGTATTTAAAATGGGGATTACAAGAACAACAGAATTATGCATTAAGCAGGTTAGCAAGAGGAAAAGGAAGGGAGACCATTATGGTTTTCAAAGAGGTAGCAAAAAGTGAAAGCCAAAAGATTGCATTCAGGCAATACAAAAGACACAGGCAGAAGGGGATAGGGAGAAGTACCAGGAGAAGCAAGGAGGCAGGAGGTCAGTAAGGAAGCCAAAGCTCAGACAGAAGAACACATTGCAAAATCAGTGGGTAGAGGACAAAACCTTTTACAGGTACATAAGTGAAAAAGAAAGACAAAGGGAGGGATAGTGAGACTGAAGGGGAGGATGGGAGCAGCGTGGAGGATGACAACAGTAAAGCTGACATATTGAATAGGTATTTCTGCTCAGTCTTTACTGAGGAAGAGGGAGGTAATGGGTCTAAAGGGAGTACAAGGGTGAGAATGGTGCAGAAATGGACACAAGTCCCTTTACAGAAAAGGTCCTGAAGGAACTGGAAGTAATAAGAGTTGATAAAGCAATGGGGCCAGGCAGGGGTGCACCCAGGGTCCTTAAGAACTAAGAGAGTGGTGGCTGAACTTCTGGCTATCCTGTTTAGCCGATCACTTGAAACAGGGAGGTACCCAAAGACTGGAGGATAGCAGATGTAGTCCCTTATACAAAAGTGGGAACAAAGAGGAGCGGGAACTACAGACCAGTCAGCCTCACCTCGGTAGTGGGGAAGATCATGGAAGCACTACTGAAGGAGAGATTGGTGGAACATCTGGTTGTCAATGGACTACAGGACCCAAGGCAGCATGGTTTCACCGGGGAGGTCATGTCAGACCAACCTCGTTGAATTTTTGACTGGGTGACTAGGGAGGTGGATCAGGGAGGGCAGTGGACATGGCCTATCTGGACTTCAGCAAGGCCTTTGACACTGTGCCACATAGAAGACTATTACACAAACTGGGGAATATGGGTGTGAGCAGGACAGTAGTGTGGTGGGTAGGTAACTGGCTGGGTGGCAGGACACAGAGGGTGGTGGTAAATGGCTGTCACTCCACAGAGGGAAGAGTGACCAGTGGGGTACCACAGGGATCAGTGCTGGGACCGGTCCTATTCAACATCTTCATCAGTGACATTGCGCAGGATCTAGAAGGCATAATTTCACTGTTCGCTGATGACACAAAGCTCTGTAACAGAGTAGACACACCAGAGGGTGTAGACAGAATGAGAAGCGACCTGCAGAAACTTGAAGAATGGTCAGGGGTTTGGCAGTTGAAATTCAATGCAAAGAAGTGCAAGATAATGCATATGGGGCACAATAACCATGGCACAATATTTCAGTTTGGGGGTGAGGATATAGCATGCACCAAGCAGGAAAGGGATCTTGGGGTTGTCATCTCTGATGACCTCAAGGTAGGGAAACAGTGTGACAAGGCAGCAGGTAAAGCAAATAGGATGCTGGGATGTATAGGCAGGGGCATCACCAGCAGGAAAAGGGAGGTCATAATTCCCTATACAAGACACTAGTGAGGCCCCACCTGGAGTACAGTGTACAGTTCTGGAGACCATACCTACATAAGGACATAGACAGGGTAGAGAAGGTTCAGAGGAGGGCAACAAAGATGGTGGATTGCATCACACGTCCTATGAAGACAGGTTGAAGGAACTGAACATGTACTCCCTGGAGAGAGGAGGAGAGAGGGATATGATAGAGACACACAAGTATCTTACAGGGAGGAACAGGGTGCAGAAAACTTTATTTTTAAGCGAAAAAGATGTTCCAGGACTAGAGTGGGATGAAGTTGGAAGGAGGACGATTCAGAGGAAACATGAGAAAGAATTTCTTCACAGAACGGGTGGTGGACAAGTGGAACACCCTGCCAGAGGAAGTGGTGGGGGCTGAAACAATCACGGGATTTAAGAATGCATGGGATAGACATAAAGGAATTCTAGAGGTCAGGGGTAAGGGGCAACAGACTTCTAGGAAAACAAACTGAACTTACAAGCTCAAATGGGCAGACTGGGTGGGCCATACGCCCTTATCTGCGTATCTATGTATATCCCTATTCATTGGGGGGTGAGACAAGGCTGCCCTCTGAGTCCATTTCTTTATGTTTTTAGTTTGGATCCACTTTTACGTACAATTGCCCAAGATGTGCAGATTCTTGGTATTGCTTCCCCTCATAGTACCCTTGAGGCCAAAATTTTGGCTTATGCTGATGATGTCTGTGTCTTTGTTGCTGATTTGACCTCTGGAGATAAGGTGTTACATCATTTTTTGGATGTTGCAGGTTCTTCCCTTAATAAATCTAAGAGTTTTTTTATACTCTGCATACCGCCATTCCTGAGGTTACAGAGCTGCAAGGCGTTCCTGTTGTACTGGGCCCGGTCCGCATTTTAGGTATTGATTTTGGTAAAGGTGATAATGCGTTACTTAATTGGTCAGCTAAAATTAAGGCAGTTCAGTCAAGAATCAGATTATGGAAGTCTTGGCAACAAATTAAACAGAAAAAGGTTATCATTACCAAATCTTTACTTCTCCCTCAATTTTTATACCTTAGTGTGGTATACCCCATTCCTTCTGGTTTGGAAGCCACTTTATTGGGTCTTTTTTTCAAATTATTTGGGGGAGTCGCCTAAATCCCATTAAAAGAGATGTATTGTATCTTCCTATTGCACAGGGTGGTTTGAATTGTGTGAATCTAATTACTTTTTACTACAGTATTTTTTTTCTTTGGAATTTATTAGACTTTAGTCATCCACACTCTGTGTTATGGGTGATTTATGCATATGGTTGGTTACCTAAATTGTCCTCAGAGTGGCCAGGTTTGCGCCAGAAAAATTTACACACTCCTAGTTACCTGATTTATGTCAGACCTGTGATATCGAAACATAATAGATGGAAGTTATTTCCGGCCCATGTGTATTGCAAATCGCGCAAATATATTTATGATGTCCTACAATCTAAAGCACATTCCATAGTCCCCATTTTTAAGGATGTACCAGATGATCATGTTGATAACCTCCTTAAAAGTTTGGTAGATAAACGGATTCCACCTAGATTATGGGATGTTTTATGGCTTAGTTGTCAGGGGCGTCTCAATGTTAGGGGGAATTTAAAGCATAAAATGGTTACTGAACGTACTTGTCCGAGGGATACTTGCATTAATCAGGAGGAAACAATGTCCCATTTTTTTGGTTCCTGCCCCTTTGCGCAAGAATTCTGCATGACCCTTTCTGCCCGTTGGAGCCAGCCTTTCTGGTGGGCTGTTACATATCTGGAAGTTGTGGGAGGTGTTTTTGCTACATTCTACTTTGTTGGATGCAGGTGTAGTATGGCTGCTGTTCGCTATGTTCAAGTTTCATTTATGGCATACCAGATGTCACCTTACTCTACAACAGTTATACCACTCACCACTTGAAGTTCTTCAGCACGTTGAACATGATTTGTTGTTACAATGTGATTCTGAACGCAACTGTTTGTCCCAAAATGTATGGCTTATGAGGTGGAAAGAGGTTTCTTTTTTGAAAGACAAAAAATGTTGAATCATTATGCTGTCAGAGAATTGAGTATTGCTGATATTCTCTTTGTTATGTTTTTTTTCCTTATTTTCCATGAATTGTATTACTGTTTTTCTGATTTATTGTTCTGTTTATTAATAAAAACCTTCCCCTACTCTTTTTGATAAGTGCCATGGGATCTTTAACATCCACCTGAACTACCACCAGTCCAGGCATATGGGACCTCGGTTTAACATCTCATCCGGAAGACGGCACTTCAGAAGTGCAGCACCCCTCTCATGCTGCAGTACAGTGTCAGTTGGATATTAACCCAAGTGCCAGATGTGGGAACTGAACCCACAGCCCTCTGATCTCCCGGCCTCAGAGGTGAGTGTGCTACCTACTGAGCCACTGACACTGACAATTGTGAAACACTGATGCAATAGCTGGAGTTCAAAGGGTTTCTACTGTAAAGTACAGTTACGTAAGAACTTACCGTAACAGTAGATCTTCGAGAGAAGCTCTTGCAGCTTCATGGCAAATTCTTCTCTAGCAGTGCCTATGGGGGAATGCCCCCCACTGACATCGGCACCACTCCCGACGTCCCCCATATATAGGAGGGGTGGTCCCAACATGCTCCAGTTCTTGTACGCCAAGGAAAGGCAAAGCAGGATCACATGAGGTGACAGGAGTGAGTGACCTGAGCACACACTCCCCCTTGTTTTTGTTTTTTGTTTTTAAACAGCAAGAGGAATATAGCCAATGAGAAGTGGCCTAGTCCTAGGGGAAGGTGGGAGGGAAATCATACCTGCTGCAAGAGCTTCTCTCGAAGAGCTACTGTTATGGTAAGTTCTTATGTAACTGTACTATCGTACTTCGAGAGGAAGCTCTTGCAGCAGTTAACACATATAGGACTGATTCCCAAACAGTATAAACTTAAGACAACCCTCACGAGGAGGAGAAGGAAAGCAGGGAGACAGGAACAGGAAGGATCCATCAGGAGACCAAGCCCTGCACGACCGCAAGGCCAAAACATGCTTTGTGCCTGGAAACTATGTCTAGGCTGTAATGCCTGACAAATGTATAAACAGAGTGCCATGTGGTGGCAGTGCAGATGTCGGCTGCTGAAACCCTCTTCATGGCCACAAAGGAGGTGGCAACTGCCCTGGTGGAATGAGCTTTGATTGGGCCATGAGAAGATCTCTTATGTTTCTGGTAACAATAAGAGATGCAGTTAACCAGCCACTGCGAAAGCATTTGCTTGGTGACCGGACATCCTAAGGACCTGTCTGTGAAAGAAACAATTGGTTGGATTGCCTGGCCCCCTTGGTTCTGGACAGGTAGCGGTGCAGTGCACTGTGAATGTCCAGGGAGTGAAGAAACACTTCCCCTTTATTGGAATATTCCAGCTAATACACCGGAAGCTGAACCAACTGGTTAAAGTGAGCTCCAAAACTACTTTCAGAAGAAACTTCAGATTAGTGCGAAGGTCGACCCTATCCCTGTGAAAAATGAGGTAGGGTTCCTTGCACATGAGGGCCCGAAGCTCTGAAATGCGCCTCTCCAAGATGACATCCACCAAAAGTAGGGTTTTCCAGGACAGGAAACGCAGCTTAGCTTCCATGGCCGGTTCAAAAGGGGGAAGTGTCAGCAAATAGCAGATTCCAAGGAGGGACAGAATCCCAAATAGGAGGGTCTGATGTACAGAATACCACGTAAAAAGACTTTGTACACCTCAAATTGAGCCACCGTCTTACCCTGGACCGGCATGTGATAGGCAGAGACAGCGGCCAGGTGTACTTTGATGGAGGAGTAACTAAGACCTGACTCCGAAAGTGAAAGCAGGTATTCTAAGATAGTGTTAACTGGACAGACCAGAGGATCCACCTGTCTGACTGCAGCCCATATGCAGAAAAGGTTCCATTTCTTAGCGTAAATGGCCCTTGTGGCTGGCTTGTGTGCCTCTACCAAAACCTGCGCCACTCTATCTGAGAATCCGAACCTGGACTTAGCTAGGTCTTGAGAAACCAGGCATGCAGGTGGAGGGAGCCCAGGTTCAGATGAACCAATGACCCATTGTCCTGTGACAGAAGTTAGGGTGAGATGGGAAGAGGAAGCGGAGGCTGTGCCAACAAATGCTGAAGTAAGGGAAACCACATCTGACGTGGCTGCAGAGGAGCTATAAGGATCAAGATGGACTGTTCTGACTGTGCCTTGAGGAGACCCTTCTGAAGCAGAGGGAAGAGGGGGAAAACATAGAGGAATCTCCCCTTCCAGGAGAGGGATAATGCATCTTAACAGAAAATGCCAGGCTCTGAACCTAGCAAGCAAAAACTGGGCAGTTTTGCATTGGATCGAGATGCGAAGAGGTCTAGCTCTGGTGTCCCCCATCTTGTAAAGAGTTGGTCTGTGACCTCCTGAAGCAGAGCCCACTCGTGGGCCTGCGATCTCGTTCTGCTGAGAGTGTTGGCCAGCACGTTCTGCATCCCTGGAACATGAACAGCCAATATGGAGATTTGATGTTCCAGTGCGCAATCCCACACCCTCATGACCTCTCGGCAGACAGGATAAGAGTGTGCCCCCCTGCTTGTTGATGCAGAACACCATGGTTGTGTTGTCCATCTGGATTAGCAGGTGGCCTGGCACTAGGACAAAGGCTAAGGCTTGAAGCACATAAAAAACAGCTCTCAGCTCAAGGACATTGATGTGCAGATGCTCCTCTGTCAAGGACCAGGAACTCTGAGTCCTGTGGATCCCCAAATGCGCATCCCATCCCGAGGACAAAGCGTCCATTGTCAGGATCTGGGATGGGGACCCAGCTTGAAAGGGAATCCCCACCAAAAGATTTGGGGATGACATCTACCAGCATAGTTCCTGGTGGATTGGTTCCGTGATGCCAACTAAGGCATCCAAATCGTCCTGTATCTGATCCCGCTGGATGCATAAGGACCATTGTATGGTCCGCATGTGTAGTCTCTCGAGTGGCACCGAAACTATGCGGGTCCATGTGACCCAACAGCCTGAGAAGAAGTCTGGCAGGGACCTTTAAGGCTGAAGAGATGAGATGCGCCAAGGTTTGAATGCACCCCCCTCTGTCGGAAGGAAGGAAGGAAAACCTTCCTGAAAGCGGTGTCCAGAAGTGCCCCTATAAATTGGAGATTCAGGGATGGGAACAGCTGAGATTTCTCCCAGTTGACCATGATGCCCTGATGCTGACACAGCGTTAGGGTGTCCCTGATGGTTTCCAACAAGGGGGGTCTGGAAGGAGCCAGTCATCCAGATAAGGGAACACAAAGTGGCCCATCCTCTGAAGTGCCGTGGCGGCAACTGCCAGGCACTTGGTGAATACCCTGGGGGCTGAAGACAAGCCCAAAGAGGAGGACCTTGAACTGAAAGCACCTGCCTTCGAACCTGAATCTCAGAAATTTCCGATGTCTTCTGACAATTGGGATGTGCAGGTACACGTCCTGCATGTCCAGAGAGGCCCGTCAATCTCCTATTGAGACCATGGGCAGGGCAGGAGGTTGGGAAGAGATACCATGTGGAATCTCTGGTAGGAGATCCACTGGTTGAGGTTGCTGAGATCCAGGATTGGTCTGAGATCTCCTGACTTCTTTGGGACCAGAAAGAAGTGGGAGAAGAACCCCGTGTCTCTCTCTCTCTCTCTCTCTCTCAGCCGGTGGGACCAGCTCTATGGTGTTCTTGTCCAGCAGGGCCTGGATCTCCTGCTGAATGAGAACCCTGTGTTCTCTTGGGTATCAGGATGGGGGTGGTGATCTGTCCAGAGGGATAGCATCGAACTCGATGGAGTGCCCGAACTCCACGAAGTCAAGAACCCACTGGTAGAAGGTCCCTTGTCTCCAGGCATCTGCATAAAGAGAAAATCAGCCTCCGACTGCCTCTCCTGATGGAACATCTGGGAGAGGTGGGTCGCCTGGATAGTCAGACGTTGGGAGGGGAAGGGAGGGTGGCAGCAGCAGGTCTAGCCTGTCGTGAGGTGGTGGTTGAGGATCCCCTGGTCCCACTTCTACGACCAAAGCCGCCATGCTGTGGTTGCTGCTAGTAGCAGGGCTGCTGAGGCTGATGTCTCCCATGGCCATGAAAATGGGACCTATGAAACCGTCCCTGTTTCAGGCGATACATGGACTGCATGGTACGGACAGTCCTACTGGAGTCCTATAGCTTGGAAATTATCTTCTCCATATCTTCACTGAAGAGCACGGAGTCTTTAAATGGGCCATCCAGAAGGCTGGTCTGAACATCTGGATAAAACCCCAAAACCTGGAGCCAGGAGTGATGCCAGAGGAAGATACTGGAGGCAGCCACCCTCACAGAGGTGTCTGCAGAGTCATAGGCTGATCTCAGGATGTGTGTGCCGATGTGCAAGCCAGTCTGTAGGAGCTTGGCAAGGTCAGCCCTCTGAGGGCAGTTGGGCAAGCCCTGCACAATGTCCAGCCCTTGTTCCCATAGGGCATTCTGGAATTGGACCATGAGAGTAAGGAAACTGAGACTCCTAATACTGCAGGTGGCAGAAGAGTACACCTTTCTGCCCAATGAATCCAGCTGCTTAGACTCCTTATCTGGCAGCTGGGTGCTCAGGTGTTTGGTCCTCTGTGAATGATCATGAGCTGCCAAAATCACCACCGAACCAGCGGTAGGGTGTTCTGGCAAAAAGGGATGATCCTTAGGGGCCTGGTACAGTCGATGTGCCTTTTTGGGCACTGCAGAAGAGGAGTGAGGATGCCTCCAGGTGGCACAAGTGACATCCTGGAAGGTGTCCACCATGGGAGGGATGACCACCAGCTTGGGATCTTTTTGGTGGAGGTATCTGGCCAGCCACAAGTGTTCATGGTCAAGGGCCTCTATGTCCCAGCCCATGTTCTCCTGGATATGTCCCATGACCTCCATGAAACTGGGGTCATCAGGAGGGGGCTTAGGATGTCCCTCTGGGTCCTCAGGAGCAGAGGCTATGTCCGAGTCTGGTAAAGAAAAATTGAAGTTGACGTATGACTTAGAAGAGGATGAGGAAGGGGAATGATGTCTTTTCCTCTTATATCTTCTGTCCAGAGAAGGTGAACGGGAGGAGCTTCTTGAGCGAGTCCTCCGGCGCCTGGATTTATCGGTGTGCTTTCTGGGAGCAGCCAGCTTCTTTTCAGGCTTATCTCCAGATGGCTCAGAAACTACAACAGTGTCCAGATTAGGGACCACTCCATTGTCCGGGTTAGAGACAGGAGTAGGTTGAGGCGTGGGTGGAGGCGCGCCCAAAGGGAGGTCCTGCTTCACCATCTCCCACCAGTGGGAGAAGAACTCCTTGACCTGCACTATGTTGAACCTGAGAGACCCAGGCACAGGAGGAGCAGCCATGCCAGAGCCTTCACCAGAGCCATCATCAGAGGGAACCAGCGTCAGCTTAGGTGCACGGGCACCCCTGTCAGGATTGACTGGCACCAGTCTGATAGGCGACGGCAGGGGGCTTTGCTTACCCCATCATCAGGCTCTGACAGCAGGTGGGCTGGCATCTGCTGAGGAGAGGGGGTGGCCTCGGAGCTGACGTCGGGCCGTGCCTGAGAAGCCGGCGTTAGGATCACCTTGACCGACGGTGGCACAACCTTGGCCGGCAGCAGAGTGGAGGTAAGCAGGGTGACAACGGGTCATTGGTCCGGTGCCTGTTTGTCCCCAGGATCTGATGGGCATCCTTGAAAAGATTTGGACTTAGGATGGTCAGAATGCTTAAGGTGCTTGTCTGACGAATGCCGTCCCTCACCCAGGGGTGGATGGCAGTCCGAATCCTTGGATTTTGGCAGGAGGGACAAGGCCCTAGATGCCAAAGACCTGGAGACCTTTTTTAACTCCCGGGAGTCAGACGCATACATGGAGGCCAAGCGGGAGGAGGACTTACCTTGGCCCGCAGAGGAAGACTAATCAGTGGGCAGGCGCACCTTAAGAGGCTGCAGGATGGTTCCGGAAGACTTTTGAGCAGCAGAGCCAGAGACAGAAGCAGGCGGCTTGAGGGAAGTCGGGTGGGAGTCGTGACTGGAGGAGATGGATCTGGAGGCCGAGTGGGAGCCTGTGGTCCTAGGCCTTGAGGGAGACCTCTACCGATCCCTGTGCTTGTGGTGCTTCTCTTTATACTTCTTCTTTTGAGCAGGTGATGGTTCAGATTCCCCTGAGGACAAAGCTGTCTCCATGGTGGCCAACTTAGACTGTGAGAGATAGGCTAAAAGGAACTTTTGCCTCCTGATGCGAGTCCTACTGTTAAAGACCTGGCAGTGGAAGCAGGTGCTGGTGTCGTGGTCGGGCACTAGGCAGTAAAGACAGGAGGAGTGGCCATCCTTGGAAGGAATCTGACACCCACAGGAGCACTTGTTAGGGTGCCCCTTCAAAGAAATTGACTTAAGTGTAGAATCAAATAAAATCTTTTTGTTGGAGAATAGAAGGAGTGGTCAGTACTGAACGAGCGGTAGCCGATGGCGAACTAAACCAAGCTGACGGCAGGAAAGAACTGGAGCACATGGGGGCGACCCCTCCTATATATGGGGGATGTTGGGGTGGAGCCGACATCGGGGGGGGCATTCCCCCGTAGGCACTGCTAGAGAAGAATTTGCCATGAACCGCCACCATGTGACGTCAGTCCTATATGTGTTACCTGCTACAAGAGCTTCCTCTCGAAGTAAGATCTATTAGTAACAAACAGCCTATTCAATAAAAATATTTAGTATCTAAAGCAAAACATTTACATTGGGGAATGCCCATTGATTTGAATATGGTAACATGATCATGTATCATGTCAGGTATGACACTAATTGCAGTCAACATCTTTTCAACATGAAAAAAAAATAGTATAATTTTCAAGAGATTTCAGGTGACTCATTTTTTTTAAACTCAGCTTTATTACAGAGCACAGTTATACAGTACATTGAAACAGTTCATGTTACAGTATTTTCACTGAGTTGATATTCTAGTTACAGGAAATGATCAGTAGACATCAATGGTTATCACAGTGGTTAACTGTAGACGATCCTTCATATCTTAGTCCCATTGCTTACAGTTACATCCAGTTATGACAAACTTGGTTTTGTGATACACTGTACCAGAGTGCTGACCAATGTATGTAGCGTGGTTAGCTTGCAAGAGACACTTGCTGGCTAGCTCTGAACAGCTGTGTAGAACATGAATGGGCAAAGTTGCCCAAACAATGCAAACAGAGGAAAATGATAACCAATAAAACAACATTGCAACGAACTTGGTGTGTGCATCTTAGTATTATTTAATGGGAGTTTAATGGATGGTATGTTGGGCTGCATGTGTACCCCCTTCCCCTAGTTACTGACTTTTACTGGTGGCTGTGCCCTTGAGGAATTATATGATTCCCTCTGATAGAGCCAGTTTTCCCCCGTTATTCATTGTTTTGTGTGACCGTGGTGCTGTTGTACGTAATCCAGCGTTGCCAAGCTTCTCTAACTTTCTGTCCTGTAAATCTTAAAGAGGCTGCTAGCTCTTTCACATTGAAAACCTAGGATACTCTATTTCTCCATTCTGCTAATTTGGTACCTCTGGATCTAACCACTGGGAAAGGAGAGTCTTAAATGCTGCTACAGATGTGCAAAGAATTACCCTTTTTTTTTCCTGCCCGTCAGTCCTCTGATGGGAGCACCTTATACTGTAGGTAGTGCTGGAATGCATCTGACATAGCCACTTCCCAGGTTGCTGACAATTCCCTCCTGATCTGAGACCAAAAATGGATCAGAATGGGGTACAGGGGACCCACCTGGGAAGTTGACACAGGGGCCCACCTACAAAATCAGTAGGGACGGGCCCAGAGTGACACAGTCTTGCCAGTGTTCTACTTCCATATGATACACTTGCTCTGTGTTTGCATCTTACATTATCCTACAGGTCCCATTTAATTGAAAATGGATGATAAAACCAAAGATTCTCATAGTTTAGTAAGTGGCAAGGTTTCCTTCAGATGGGGCCCACCTGGAAATTTCCAGGTATCCTGGTGGGCCAGTCTGACTCTGGACCAAAAGTCAATTATGTGGGGCCATGACCATAAAATAATGGTAACGTGTTCCTCTACCCCTGCATCCCCTTCAGCACCTGTCTGAATTTGTCATTCCAAAATTAGTGATTGTGGGGACATAGAACAACCTTATTAAGATCATGCAATGGAATTGTCACTACTTTGGAGAGACAGACACCTTCCAACCTCTGTTTAGCCAGCTCCACCACTGTTTATCTCTGATGCATGTCCCAGTCTCCATCTGCCACCCATCCACCAACAGTGCGGTGTAATAGGAATCAAATGCCTTAGTGACTGCCATTGGATTAATGTGTGTTGTCCCTGGAGTTTGGGGGTCTTGAATTTTCTGCATCGCCTTATTGACTGCCTGCTGGCATAGTTGCCAGGTCAAGATTTCCCACCATATTTATTGCCAGCTTCACAGTCCCATTGTTGAGTGCATCATAAACCTCCCTCAAGTCTTTGTTCTAGGAGCCTGGTGAGCTTGTCCCTGTATTCTTTTAGAAACATAGATGTTGATAGCAGATAAGGACTGCAAGGCCCATCCAGTCTGCCCATTTTTTTTTCTACCTCATAAATGTGCCATCGGCCTTTGCTCTGTCAATGGCCTATCTATTCATACTCATCTGTATTGCTCCCTTATGCCTATCCCATGCCTGTTTGAAGCTGTGCACTGTATTCATATCCACCACTTCCTGAGGTAGGCCGTTCCATGCATCCACCACACTTTCTGTGAAATGAAACGTCCTCACATTACCCCATAATTGGCCTCCCTCTAATCTCATGCTGTGTCCACTTGTCCTGCTATTTTTCTTATATTGAAATATGTTAGACTCTTTCACCTTGTTAATGCACTTAAGGTGTTTGAATGTTTCGATCATATCACCTCTCTCCCTCCTTTACACTAGGGTATACATATTGAGCTCCGTTAATCTGTCCTCATATATTTTCTGATGCAGTCCCTGCACCATTTTGGTTGCCCCTTCTCTGGACTGCCTCAATTTGGTTAATGCCCTTGTGAAGGTGTGGCCTCCAGTGCTGCATGCAGTACTCCAGATGGGGCCAAACCAGTGTCTTGTAAAGAGGGATTATTACCTCTCTCTTCCGACTTGTGATACCCCTACTAATACACCCTAACATCCCCCTAGCCTTACCTACTACTTTAGTGGTCTGCTTGGATGATTTCAGGTCATCCGTGATGATGATGCCTAAGTCTCTTTCTTCCCTTGTGACTGCCAGCAACACCCCTCCCAAACTACAGGTGGCTTCAGGGTTTCTCTTCACTATGTGCATGATCTTGCACTTCTTTGCATTAAACCCCAGTAGCCACTCTTTTGACCATTTTACTAGTTTATCCAGATCTCTTCTCATTCTGCCCACCCCATCTGGATCATCTACTCTGTTGCAGATCTTGCTGTCATTTGCAAACAGACAAACCTTACCCTCCAGTCCATCTGCAATGTCACTGATGAAGATATTGAAGAGGACTGGCCCCAGGACTGATCCCTGAGGTACCCCACTTGTGACTGGTATCTCTTCTGACTGTATACCATTTACCACCACTCTCTGTTTTCTGCCCGTCAACCAGTTTGCCACCCAGTTGACCAACTTCTGACCCACCCCGAGCCTACCCAGCTTATTAATCAATCTTCTATGTGGAACAGTATCGGAAGCTTTGCTGAAGTCAAGGTATGCTCAACTATCAACTGCTCCCCCTTGGTCCACCACTCTGGTCACTCAGTCAAAGAAATCTATGAGATTAGTTTGACAGGACCTTCCTTTTGTAAACCCATGTTGTCTTGGATCCTGTGTTCCTATGGATTCTAGGTGTTACACTATCCTTTCCTTAAGGAGTGCCTCCATAATCTTGCCCACTACTGAGGTAAGACTGACAGTTCTGTAGTTCCCTGCCTCCTCCCTGCTACCACTCTTATTGAGATGGATCACATGAGCCCTTCTCCAGTCTTCTGCGACCTCTCCTGTGCTCAGAGACTCACTAAACAGTTCTGATAATGGCTCTGCTAGTTCCACCCTTAGCTTCTTTAATACCCTGGGATGTATACTATCAGGTTCCATTGCCTCATCCACCCAGAGCTTATTGAGCTCTAGTAGGACCCTTTCTTTTGTGAAGGGACTAGTGCTCACCCCCATCCATGGTGCTGAGCTGTGGGCCCTGCCCTATCTTCTCTTCAGTAAATACTGAGCAGAAGTATTTATTTAGGATAGATGCTTTTACATGGTCCTCCTCCTCACTTCCCCCTTATCTCCTTTGATCTTAGCAATACCCTCTCTGGACTTTCTTCTTTCACTAATGTATCTATAGAAAGTCTTGTCACCTTCTTTTACTGTTTGTGCTAGTGTTTCCTCAGTTTAGGCCTTTGCTGGCCTTACTGCCTTCCCTGCTTCCCTTAGAGAAGTTTGGTATGCCTCCCTATCTTCATCCCGCTGTGTTCCCTTATATTTCCTGAAGGCCAGCCTTTTGGCTCTGACCTTTTCTGCTACTGTTTTTGAGAACCAAAGTTGTTTCTTTCTTCTTTTGCACTTCCTTTTCTCTATAACACAATGGGGTGTTGCTTCAAGTATTGCATCCTTAATGCTTGCCCACTTTGCCTGTACCCCCTCACTCATATTTCTTTTTGCCAGGGCTAGCTTAAAGATCATGTGCAACGGTTTTTACATATTTTTTATAAAAGCTTGAAACGTTGAAATTCAATTCCCTGTGTCATGATTAGTGTTTCCTGAAAACTTCATACTGTTTGGGTTTGTGGTTTTCTTTAAATCAACATTTGTTAACTTGCTCTACAGTGGCTAAAAACAGTGGAGTTATTTCTGTCCTCTCAATCAAACTTAGAGTGCAATGACATCATTTTGGAGTAGCTTGCTGTTTCAGATTCCCAATCAGAGCAGTAGTTTGTAGAGTTAATGGTTTGCTGAGCTCTCCAAGTTTCTTACAAACACAGTCTCTGGCTTGTGTTTAGATAGATCAGCTTAAAATATAACATCTTCTCATAAAAAGCTGATCATTTTAATTTCAATACTGAATTGAAGTAGTGGAAATCTTTCTCTGTGAGAAATTAGCTTGTCTATCACAGCTCTCATTTTTTTCTAATCAAAACTCAGATTGTTTTTCTAACTACAGTAGATAACACAGGGCTATTAAATGAATATAAAATAAATATATATTTTGTTCATTCACAGAAACAGTTTGTATTTGATGTAGCCTCCATAATCAGATTTCACGTAAGAACATTTTTTTTTCATGTCAGATTGACAAACAGTACATGTGCTTGAAATACTGTAGCAGTGTGTGACAGGCACCTGTCAGAACTCACAAATTTCAGTTCTTTGGTGGTTTCTGTGCGAAAATACATTATGTTCGGTATAACTAGAAACACTATGTGGCATCCTGATGCACCGTGTCTCTGCCTCACAGTTGAGGCAGGTGCAGTTTACTGCCACCTGTCCCTGCCCCAAAAGCCCCCTTCCTTCTGTTCCACATTTGAGGCTGCTGCATCCTGCTTCCCGCCATCTTCTCCCACACAGTCAAGGCTTGTGCACCCTGCTACCTCCATCCCCTGCCTAAAGAATCAGGGATGCTGTACCCTGCCTCCCCTTGCCTAAGCAATTGGGGTTGCTGCAGCCTGCTGCCCTCTCTCCCCCACCCTCACAGTTAGGGAAGCGGAACCTGTTTCCCCTTGTTCCTGTCTCCACAGTCAGGGCTGCCATGCTGTGATAAGCCCTACAGTGCCAGGTTCCCTGCCTCCACAGCTGGGGCTGCTGTGCCATGCTGCCCTAGCCACCAGATGTGGGGCTTTTGTTACTTCCTGCTATTCACTTCCGTTGCCCCAAATGGTCAGGGCTGCTGCAGCACGTGTACCCCATCTCACAGTCAGGGCTGCTGTACCCTGATGAGCCTTGTGTTCTGCATCACAGTCAAGGCTTCTGCACCATGCTGTTCTCTGTCCCCTGTCACCAGAGACAGGGCTGCTGCACCCTGTTCCTTTCTACACAGTTGGGGTTGCTATGGCCTGCTGTGCTCTAGAGCCCCATGCCTCTGCAGTTAGGGCTGCTGCACCATGCTGCCACTTGCCACAAGATTCAGGGCATTTGCTGCACCCTGTTGCATGCCTCCACAGTTGAGGCAGTTGTACCCTGCTGTCTCCCTGCCACCATAATTAGATCCTTTGTTACACCCTGCTGAGACAGGAACAGGGGGTAACATGTGCAGTATCCCTGACTGTGAGGGTGAGAGAGAGAGGGTAGCAGGGTGCAGCAACCCCAGCTATTTGGGAAGGGTGCAGCACAAGAGTAAGGGCATTTGCTGCATCCTGTCCCCTGCCTGTGGAGGCAAGGGGTTCTGTGGTGCAGCAGGGCACAGTGGTGGCAGGGAACAAAGAACAGCATGGTGCAGAAGCCCTGACTGTGAGGCAGGACACAGGTGGGCATCAGGGTACAGCAGCCCAGACCATTTGGGGCAATGGAAGTGCATAGCAGGGTTCAGCAGCCCCAACTGTGGATGCAGGCAGGCATCTTTTGTTTGCTGGTCCAGCTGTCCTCCAGGGCTATGCACAGTCAAAAAGGACTGTACTTAGACCCCGAAGAAAAGCAGTCCCAGAAAACATCTAATCAGACATTATAAAAGCTCTAACATGCGATGCAGGCTACTGAATCTCCCACTGCTGCCTACTGCTCTGATGTTAGCCGCAGGGACTCTGAGTTTTGTAGTAACAGAAGATGTCAGCCTAAAACTAAGCAATATTAGTCTGATATAATCTATTATAATGCAGTAAACCGTAAGTAACCAAATGTTTTTAGTTTACTGCAAAGTGCACATTGGGACCTGCCCACACTGGAGTGTGGGGTCCTTTGTGCTGACTGCTCCACTTTAACTGTATTGTTGGGCTTTTTCAGGTTTCCAATATTTAAAATTTAGTGCTGGAAGCTGAAACCCTACAGTATAAAGCTTTGAAAAGGCTTGTTTATTTATTTATATTTTGCTGATCGGGAAAGAGGACTAGACAATCTTTTGCCTATGTTCAGCCCTGTCCTGGGGGAGGGGGATACAGATGGATACCAACTGAAATTGAATCAGATTTTAAGATGTTGGTGGTATTTTTAGTGACTGGATGAAATTTGGCCAGGACACCGGGGAAATTCCCCTACTCTGCCTGCAGGGGTGCTGTCATTTCCTGTGGACAGGTTGGAGGGACCCATTTTGGAGCTGGACATAGGAGGAGGAGGACATGCCAAGATGGCTGACCAGGAGGCTGAGGAACAAGAGGAGAACATGGAGCTGGGGAAATATCTCTCCCTCAGCTGTGACTAAAATGGAGACCCAGAAACCAAGTAATATGGACACTACTGCAGGAAATAATGGAAAAGGGAAACATTTTGGATATTGAACTGGACATCCCTTTAAACATGGAAAACTTACCAAAATTACCAGATGGAAGCTCATCAGAGCACAGTGATACTGAGAACATGCAGAAAGATACTCCTGGTGAGTCCAGTGAATGTAATCTTAAAGTATTAACACTTAAAAAACAAATGGCATTGCACACCTGCCTCCAACATACACACAAAAACATGGAAAAGGGAGAGTGCCTAGCTGTTGCAGCTTGATGGCCATCCGCGATGTCCTGTGCTGCTCCGAGGGGACCACCTTGAGTGGATCTGATGCAGTGGGGGAGTTGGTCGACCCCTGTCGCTCCTCCACGGGGGTTAAGCCATGGGGTAATCAGTGGCTGACCTCAGTTGGAGACAGCACAGTGTGGCCGGTGGCTGGTACGTAAGGGATGCCATGACAATAAGGCCGGCTGGGTCCCCCACGTAAAAAGTACCATAAAAAAAAAATGGAGAAAGAAGAGCAAAGCTATTTGATTTAAAAAATGCAGATAGAAAAGAAACTGAGAGAACTTCAGAGTGAAAGGCTGGCAGGGCCTGTCAAACCTGCACAGCTGAGCAGCAATGATGCAGCATCATCAAAGGCAGGGCCAACAAATTGGGCTGAGGCAGTGGAAATTGCAGAACTAGCCGCACAGTGACAAGAAGAGAAGGAGATCCCAGAGATTGCATCGGGAATGGCACATACGGGTGTGAAGGGACCCGACCAAAGGTGCGCTGGGAAAATTGAGAAAACAGCATAAAAACCTTGGCCTGTTGACAATACGATGTTAGCGGCAGGCTGGAAATCCGATGCTGACACAGGGGTTGCATTGGAGGAAAAACAACGCCGGAACACTGGGGGCACAAACGACACAAGGGGTCAGGTACTTGATAATGTATATGTACTAAATCAGCCAGACTATGATAAGCAAGTCTCAGTTTCAGGTTTTACAGTTGGAGACACTCTCAGACAAGCAGGTTGGGTTAGATCATCTAAAGATCAACCTTGGGTTTCCCCAAATAGACAGCCTGATACCTGGCTGGACCCCTTAGAGATCCCATCTTCCCTTGAGCTGGTAAATTCTCCTCAACTGCAAATCCCACACGCCAGCAATCATAGAAGGGAGGAAACAATGGGAGATAGCATAGACAATGAGGATATGGACCCTCCCCCCCAGCTAGAGTCCCTGATATTGTTTCCCCCTTGGATCCCTCTTCCCCACAAGCCTCATCTCACACTGAACACCCACCTAGGAGAGACAGCTCTGAGAACAGAAGACCAGACCCCCAGCCAAGGGGAACTAGAACAAGAAGTTTTGCTGAACTTTTTCACACACCACCAGAGCCTGCAAAACGGTGCACTGCCATACAAATCAAAAACAGGGGAGGGTTAGAGACATACCCAGACAGGATCTTCATGGGCAGAACACTATTAAAGGAAAGTATGGGTTTTGCAGTGCAGGAAATTTATGCGCTAATATACACATCTGGTGATCCAAACTTTGATGCTAACTTCAAAATGGTAGCTGGCCTTGAATTGTTCTGGTAACATTACCAAGGGGTAAGGCAGACACCTGAATGGGCTCCATTCATAGTAATCCCTCTTTCCAAACCTGCATATCACACTATAACTGTGCTATTTAAAAATGAGGGAGTGGCTACTGCAGACATTTTATATTGGTTAAGAATGAAATGTACTGTTTTGGGTCTGCCTGATCCCATAATGGACACTGAAGAGACCTGGACAAGGGGCTGGAGAATTAGGGTTCAACTTCTGCAGCTGAATGGACAAATTCAACACCTTCCCAGTTGCTTATACCTTGGAAGGGATCGAGGATTCATCTTTTATGCAAGAAAGCCCAAATCCTGCTTCCGTTGCGGAGCATATAACCACCTGAGCAACATGTGACCAGTTAAAATGTTCACTCTGCAGTGGCATAGGCCACTCATCCATCAACTGCCCTACCCCCATTTGTTGCAACCTGTGTGACAAGATGACCCATTCCTTTAAGAACTGTCCCTGGGCCTTTCATAATAGTCCAGACAATGAGAAGGAAGGATAAAGAACAAATCCTATGGACCCCCATCCCCCTCAGAAATGCCTGGGAAATAACCATACACCAAGATCACCACCAGTTCCACAGCACTTGTTACCACACATCAGTGCACCAGAAGTTGGGGTATTGTCAGAAGAGGAAACCCTGATCGAGGGAGATGGCAACCAGCCTAGTATGAACACAGTAGGAGAGAAGGTGGCTGTTTTGACTGGTGCTCAGCCTTCACTTACACCTTCTACTTGTGATACACCTGTTAATATGCCACCACCACTTGTGGAGAAATAGGCAAGCCAAAAATCCAGGAGGGCCACCCACAGCTGCTCCCCAAAAAAAGGAAACTCTGTTACAGCCACCCAGTGACTTTGTAGTACAAACTAGGAATCGATATTTTCCTCTATCGAAACGTAAACAGTGGACTGAGGATGATAACAACTCAGAGTCATCATCAGTTGCCTCCTTGCAGCCAGACTTACACAGTGACACTGAACTAACATCTGGGGACTCTCGAGCTTCCAAAAAGAAGAGAAAAGCCAAAACATCCAACACACAGTCCACTAGGGAGGAGGGTACAGTGGATGCAGGGCTTCATACAACATAAAAGGACATGTTGTGGAGCTTGTCATTTGGGTCAGTCAATACCAACAGTATTAAAAACCCAAACCATAGATCTACCACATTTTCCATCTTGACAGACATGAAAGCAAATGTGTACTTTTTTACAAGACACTAGGCTACACACAATAAAGAAAAAATATGGCCTCTAAGGAATGGTTCATGGGACCTTCCTTTTGGTCACTAGTAGAGAAACCCTGTACAGACTTAGCTATTTTATTTAAAGTCACAGATATATCAGTATCATGCCTCATTGATTTAATACCTGCAAGGGTAATGATCCTAAACACCAGGTATAAAGGGCAGGATCTCAGATTTATTAATGTTTATAATCCTCAGACGAAGTATAAATGGATTGAAGTTCTGAAATGTATTCAGGCATACCTATACACATCTAAATCCATTGTGTTGGGGGGGACTGTAATTGCATTTTAACACTACAAGCTAAAACTGGGCTGATGCAGAAACTGTATAGTGACACCAGTCTCTTGAATTCATTGTATAAACAAGCAAAGTTGAAGGATTGTGCTGTTACAAATAATTATATTCCAGAACACACTTTCTTTAAAGGGCGGCTATCCACCCGGCTAGATTTCTTTTTTGCCTTTCAATGGATGCCGTTTAGCAATTTCCGGGTACTCCCTATAGAAAAAATGGATCACAAAATTATTTTGGTGTCCTTTGGGGACCCCCACAATAACCCCCCCCCCCCATCCAGTCTAGCACTCACTACCTAAATTACTTAAAACTCAGGGACAAACTTGGTTTTAATTTCTCAGACTATTGAATCAGTGGTTGATTTTTCAGATCAGATACAAGCTATCAAACTAGAAATGCATAAATACCAATATGACAGTGCAAAATCCCTGTTTGTAGAACAGAAATTTGGCATGCAGGGGAAGGCGCAGCAGGTCAACCCATATGATAGTTGTAGTCAGAGGGAGGAATAAAAATATATAGAGGAAATACAGATGGCACTCAGGGTCACCACAAATAAAGATGCTGAAATAGCACAAACAGCTGATGGGTATGTACAGACTATGTTTGGGCAAGTGGCACCTACTGCACTCTCCTTGACAGAATTTCTACATGGTCTGCATGTTCCTGGGATAGCAGAAGATGAAATTCAAGCCTTAACTACACCCATTGTCAAAGCTGAATTACAATCTGCCATTTCTATGGCAAAAACTGGAGTGTCCTTGGGCTCAGACGGTTTGCCCGGAGAATTCAAGAAAAAGACAACAGAACTATTGGTAGATCACTTAGTAATTGTATTGAATGAGAATTTGACAGGGGTGGTCCCTTTACCAGCTTCATTTTCAGATAGTTTGCTAATTTTTTTACATAAAAAATGAGACAGAACCTTACTCAGCAACTGGAGGCCTATAGGCCTACTAAACGTAGATTGGAAGTTGTTATGCAAAATCTTAAATATTAGACTAGCACAGGCTGCACAGACTGTTATTGCATCTGTGCAGACATGTGCGATTCCACAGCAAAATATGCTAGATAACTTAAAGGTGATCAGAGAATTATTCTTACAGTAGGACACATCTGGTATCCTGCTTACAATAGACCAAGCCAAAGCATTTGATGCTGTGCCACATGAATACCTTTTTATGATATTACAACATTATGGGATCCCTGATAGCTTTATATTTTGGATTTGAGTGTAATACAGTCAAGCATCCACTTGCCCCATTGTAAATGGTGGAATGGGTAGACACATTCCAATAAAGAAAGGCATTAGACAGGGGTGCCCATTGAGCCCCCTGCTATACGTCTTTGCCATTGATCCTTTACTAAGGAAGTTGGAAATGACAATAGGAATACAACCCATTTTAGGGCCAGACAATCTGAAATTTCCTATTCTCATGGCGTACGTTGATGTTGTTACCATTATGGTGGCAAACAAAGAATTAGAGGCAAAGGTCTTAGAGATTGTCACACAGTTCTCTGAATTATCAGGATCCAAGGTTAATTTAAATAAATGTGGTGGTATAGAAATACACAGGCTGGTAGTAGGGATTTCTGGTTCCATTTCTGGGATACCAATCACTAACTCCCCTGTAAAAATTCTGGGTATCACATTTGGAACATTAGACCCGGCATCAACTAATTGGGAAGAGTGTATTGGTAAAGCTGAGGAAAAAATTGAAAAATTGAAATCATTCCCAATGATGAGGAAAAAGAGGATATATATATATATATATATATATATATATATTAAAAACCTTTATAGTTCCCCTATTCCCATTAGTAAGCACCATATTTCCATTACTGGCTAAATCAGAAACCAAGATGTATAACATCATTATACCAAAAGAAGGACTATCAGTGTGGCTGGCTGTTTGTGTTTGTCTCTGTCAGTAGTTTAGTTTTTGTGGTTTTTCATATGTTTCTTCTTGGAGGAACTGGACCATTCTTGGACATAACATGAACATTTCCTGGACTAAGAAACTACAAAACATCACCACCAGGTACAGGCATTCTCACCATAAAACAACTTTTTTGGAAGACATCAAAAAGCAAAAGTGAGGTCAGTAAATCTTTTATACAACCTTCTGGATTGTGGAGTGCTGCATTGAATCCATGTTTCCATCTGACTTTCTTAAAGGATGTGTGCTTGTCTTTGAGGTCTAGTCACAACTGCTTTGGAGAACAAAGGGGAAGATTCTAACAAAGGATTTTTACATCATGCATATGCCCTAGGCCAGTGTTCATCGCCTTCAGGAATTTAACACATTCTGGGTCTTTGATCTAAAGTAACAATCAGTTTTCTGGACCCCAGTAGCTCACCATGAGTTACTCAGGAACACTCACCCTTGCTACAGTAAACATTTGCAGTCTTCTGCCAAAACTGGCAACTCATAGATTGGGAGGACGAATCCTGCTTCTGATATTGCTATTATGCTTACATGGGGTACCTACTTCTGTTCCAATCAACAACCACCATGGAGAGAATACCTCACAACACAATGACTTTACTTTCTCCAACCCCAAATTGCCGAAACACAACATGTGCATGCCTACACCACCCTTATCCTTCTGAAGGGTTGTACCTACAGCTCGTTTCGTATGCTCAGAAAATACAAAATGACACAACTGGTTCATCTCCCATTCCACACTATTAAACTGTGGTTTCTCCTACTCCTCATCATCCTATTGTCAGGAGACGTAGAACTTAACCCTGGCCCCTCTGTCTACCACTCTCCCACTGACCTATCGGCTGTCTCAGGAAAAAGGAATTCTCATTGCCCATATGAATATTAGGAGCATTAAGAGGCACTTTGCTGATCTTGAGGCATGGACGAAAGTGTACAGTCCTGACCTACTCTGCCTATCTGAAACATGGCTCAAGCATCACATTCCAGACTCTTTATGTTCCTTGCCCAATTATTACTTGATACAGATAGATAGGCCTTCCCCAAAATGTGGAGGGGGGGGGTTGGTCTCCTCTATAAAAAAACATCTTGATGATACGGTCTGCCCACCCACCGGCTCACCCTCAGTCTGTGAGTCCCTACACATAACCAGTGCCCTTGGTGCAAAAAAACTCCACATTATCTGCACCTACAACAACCCGCCCACTAGAGGTATTACAAGTCTTCAGGATTTACTTAATCAAACCGTCACAAACACCAAGCAAAACAAGGTCATAATCTTAGGTGACTTTAACCTAAACTGGTTGGGACCAACTCACAGCACACTGCTGACACTAATGCAGATTTATAACCTGCACCAGATCTTAACTGAACCCACTAGAACCACCCCTTCTCTAACTACCTCCACCCTCATAGACTGGGCAATGGTGAATCGCCTTGATCATGTGCAAACTGCAGGCATCTTGGCAGATGCTATCACAGACCACTCCCCCACTTTCTGTGTATGGAGCCCGGAGACTGCTCCCCCAACCCCTCCGTGCTATATCACAATTACCAACTTTGCCAAACTGGACATGGAAGCTTTCCTCTATGATGTGCCCTGTATGAGCTGGTCTGACATCTATCACTCCTATGATGTTCAAATAGCCCTTCATATCTTCATTGATAATTTCATAGCACTTCAAGATAAACATACCCCGAAGGTCACCAGAAGGGTCGGGGTAAACAAACAAGATGGCTACACAAGGACCTGCTGGCTAACCTGCACACACGGGACAAACTCTGGAAGAAGTATAAAGTGTCCAGACTACCGGAGGATTACAATACCTACAGGGCCTCTCGGAGCACCTGTAAAAAACAAATCAGAACAGCAAAGAGCATCTACTGCAAGGAACTGCTCACAAACTCTGCTGGTGACCCTAGAAAATTCTGGACACACATCAAGACCTTTCTTGGGGCTACCCAGTCATCGACCCCAGGGGATATGATCCTAAATGGTGTGCATTGCAATGACTCAAACTCTATAGTGAATGCCTTTAACAGATTATTCAAGGACTTGTCTCAGTACACCTCGTCCTTCACTTTACCTCCCACAGCATCTCAGCCTTACTGCACACCCCAGAGATTTGCATCTGGTGCTGTCCACTGCCAACTAACTACTACACCCCCTTTCCACTTTAAAGCTATATCTAGACCTGAGGTCCAAAGACTATTGCAAAACATATCCGACAACACTAGCCCCGGCTCAGATTCACTTGAGCCACGACTCCTGAAGCTAGCGGCACCATTGATTGCCTCGCCACTGGCCAAGATTTTCACTCTGTCTCTCTCTCTCTCTCTTGGCGTTGTCCCAGATCTCTGGAAGTTTACCCGAGTTATGTCTATCCTTTAAAAAAGGAGACCCAAAGGATATCAACAACTACAGGCTCATAGCCATCCTCTCTGTGCTAAGCAAGCTACTGGAGAAGCTTGTTGCAACCCAAACCATTGACCATCTCACAAAGAACAACCTTCTCTCAGACACTCAGCATGGTTTCAGAGAAGGGCACAGTACCTCAACCACTGTTCTCAGATTCTCCACCGATGTTCTCTGCAACATGGACAAAGGCCTATTCACTGGAGCAATATTTATCGATCTTACCAAAGCTTTCGATCTTGTTGATCATCCCCTGCTTCTCTCAACCCTGCATAGACTTAACTTCTCATCCTCAGTAGTTGACTGGTTTAACAACTACCTATCAAACAAATTACAACTTGTTAAATTCAACTCCACTCTCTCGGATGTGACCAGCACTGACATCAGAGTACCCCAGGGCTCCATCCTGGGACCCCTTCTTTTCTCATTATACATCAACAACATAGATTATGCCATACTCTCCTGCTCAGCTATTTTATATGCTGATGATCTCATCCTCTATTCCAGTGCTGACAAAGTTAACATCATTAACAAAAACCTCTCCATGGATTTCAGGAGTGTGCAAACATGGCTAAATGCTAATAAAGCTCATCCTCGACACAAAAAAGACCCAAGCCATGCTATCTGGCACTGCCCCCAAACTCAGGGCCTGTAAGGATCCCCTCCTAGTTCATGACTCTGGGGGGTCTCTCATCGACTGTGTCACATCCTTCAAATACCTTGGAGTCCTCCTTGATAAATCCCTTGATTTTAGTCTGCACATCCAGTCAACCTGTAAAACAACAAATGCCAAACTTGGAATCGCCTATATGACTTGTCACCTGCTAACACCATCTGCCAAATTGGCAATTGCCAAGGGTATTCTGCTTCCAGTGCTGACATATGGTGTCTCCACTTTTGCTAATGCCCATAAGACTGCTCTCAATAAATGGGATGTTGCGTATAACAACATATGTTGGTATGCCTCCTCTTCCCATCGCCTCAAGCACCACTGCACACTGTATAGCGACCTAGGCTGGCTCTCCCCAACTGCCTACCGACTATATTCCCTAGGGACCCTCACAGACTCTGTAATCTGTAACCAAACCCCCTACTCCCTTGCAGCTCTACTTGTACCACAGACACCTGCCTACGGACTATGCTCGGCAAACAAATTTCTACTTACTGTACCCAGGTGTCTTACTTCAAAAGGCTCTGGAGCATTTCACTGCACCGGCCCAGCCAACTGGAACTCCCTCCCTCCTGCCCTGAGGCAGGCTAACTCCCATCCAATCTTCAAAAAAGAACTATATTGCCACCTATCCCGGGACCCCTGCACATGTTTTGATCCCACTTAATGACTCACAGCTAACCACCCTATTTCGCCCAAGACACTGCTGCACTTCCAAACAAGCTTGCTATAAAATGTCTTTATAGCTGCCACTTAGCCCGGTTTCAGTTGTTATTTGCATGTACTAATGTCACTTTTGTCATCTCTGTATAGCTATATGTATTATCTCGAGTACTGTCTGACTTGATCTGTATTCTAACCTACCTGTACTATATACTATGTACCTGTACTATATACTATGTATTGTATAATCTCATCTCATTATATGTATGTATGTATTCTCCCAGGCCGTGCCTGAAAATAGTCAACTTTGGCTAGTGCACCTAACCCGGTTAACAAAAACTAAATAAATAAAATTTTTAGATTGCTCTGGGGTAGCCGGTTAAACCCTGTGAAAAGACTGAAAACATACAGGTCTGTTAAAGAGGGTGGGTTGGACATGCTGCACCCTGTAATTTTTTTTTTCTATAGTCATATACTCTAATTTGTTACCGATACTTTTAGGTAAACAGCTAGTCTGGGTGCAGTTTTGTGCAGGAGGTATGGCCCGTTTATGACGGCAGTGGTAAGCACAAATCTGGACCCCACATAGGAAATCCACCCCCAGGGTCCCAGTGTATTTGTTGGATTTATTTAAAAAATTAAAAAAATGGCACTTTACTCCACAAGATATGAGACATTCTACAAGGATAGAGGCTTATAAAAGAATTTTGTCTATAGAAATGCAACCTGTCCCATGCTTTACATTACCCAGGCATATCAATGATAAAGAGGTCATAGCCCAACTAGTTGAAACACGGGTCCCCACAAAAGCGTGGGATACACTGTGACTATGCTGTCATGACCGTCTTAATGTGAGAGGCAACCATCATCATAAGGAGATGATAGAAAGGTTGTGTGTAAGGGCAGTGTGTCATAACCAAATAGAGACAATGGCCCATCTATTTTTTGAGTGTCCATATATGAATCAGTTTGGGCATATACTTTTGAGGGAATGGGAATGTCGCAGTTTAAAAATATGAAGTACGAAACCCTTGTATATGGTCAGTTTGGAAGGGAATGGTCCAAGCTGCATAAGGGAACACTAAGGGAAAGCCCATACACCACAGCCAGCACATGAATTCTGGTGGAGGAAGTGGCCTAAAATGTTAACTGGTTAAATGCTGTAAGAATGAGACCAGTACACTTATAGTAACATACTAACATACTAGACACCAGCAGAGTAGGCTTATTGGTCTATCAAGTCTGTTGATGCTTCAGCACCCTGATTGGGTACCGTAGCCCTCTATCTGTCTCCTTCTACTGTTACTCCATACCCCAGTCCTAACCCCCAGGCAAACTAGCCTCTGCTTCACCCCTTGCCTATACCTGTCCCACCATCTCTTGAATCCCTCCACCGTAGCTGCCTGTACCAGCTCCTCAGGCAGCGCATTATATGGTTCCACCACTGTCTCGGTGAAGTACCTCCTCCTCCTTTCCTCCCTAATCCTACCACCTGCAATCTTCCAGCTGTGTCCTCTGGTGATTCCACCCTCCTTCAGTTGAAAGATCCTATCTCGGCTTACCTTATTTACTCCCCTGGGGTACTTGAAGACCTTAATCATGTCCCCCCAGTCCCTCCTCTACTCCAGCGAGAACGGGTTGAGCTCCCCTAGTCATTCCTCATATGCCATATCCCCCAGGTCCCGGATTATCCTGGTTGCTCGCCTCTGAACCCTCTCCAGGAGGTGGATGTCCCTCCTTAGGAGCGGCCTCCAGAACTGCACACACTACTCAAGATGTGGTCTAACCAGACTGTTGTATAGTGGCAAAAACACCTCCCTGTTCCTTGAGGTAATCCGCCTAGTGATGCATCCCAGCATCCTATTTGCCCTGACCGCAGCCCTCCTGCACTGCTCTGAATTATTCATGTTAACATCCACCAAGACTCCTAGGTCTCTTTCCCCTGCTGTGGCCTGTAACTCATCCCCCCCCCGGGTGTACATATAGTAGGGGTTTTCTAGCCCTAGGTGTAGCACCTTGCACTTGTAGGAGTTAAATTTAAATTTCCAGGTGCAGGACCACCTATCCAGAGTATCCAGGTCCTCTTGCAGGGCCAATCTTCCTTCCTCCCCCTCCACCACCGCCCCCAGCTTAGAATTATCCATAAAGAGACTCATTTCACACCGAATACCTTCCCTGATATCGGCATACCTCTCAACCTTTTGTCCTCCAAATGTGGAACATTGCCTCTCAAAATGTGGAACAAATGAACAAAATGTGGAACACTTACTGAAATCTTTACCTAGGAGGCTCAGAACACTGATAAAATGTTTGCATATATGTTCAGAACGTCTGTTATTAATTGAATAATGTATTTTTTGCATCATTTACTATAGATATTTGCTTTAAAATATTAATACTGAATGTTGAACAAGTCCTCACAATGTGGAACAGGGAGCTTTTGTGAAGTAAAATGAGGAATGTTCCTCGTAATGTGGTACAGTTGAGAGGTATGGATATCGGAGATGTAGGCGTTAAACAGGAGTGGCACCAGAACTTATCCCTGTGGGACCCCACTTATGACCTCCCTAGGAGATGAGACCTCACCTCTGACCACTACCCACTGAGTGTGACCTGAAAGCCAATTTCCAATCCACCTAACCATTAACGGGCCTACCCCATTCCCCCAGCTTCTCCCTTAAGCCAATTTGAGAGACCAAATCAAATACCTTGCTGAAGTTCAGGAACAGTACATCCACTGGTCTCCCCTGTCAAGTGCTGATGTCACCCACTCATAGGACTCTACAAGGTTTGTTTGACATGCTCTACCTGGCACAAACCCATGCTGCCAGTCATCCAGGTAATCCATCTCCTCCAAGAAACCTCCCAGCCTTTCCTTAACTCATTGTCTCCTAGCAGACGCCTGTAGTCATCAGTAAAATACACTGGTGTGACCTGAGGATGTCTGCAGAAGTCGGCTACTGACTTCCAGTGTGCCCTTGCAACGTCTGGAGAAGTCACTTATATATTTTAATACATAGTGTAACAGAATATAATATATATTTGACTGCATACCACCATTGGAGAGGTAATTTTATGCTGAACAACTTTGTCACTGATATTTTGTGTATATCATGTATACTTTAGGAGTTATTCGCATTTGTTTATGGTATGGTGTGTATGGCTTATGTTGCCTGTTTTAGTGAAAAATATTTTTTTTTTGCTGTTTCAACCAGCATAAAAAAAAATACATATTATTATTTGCATACCACCATTGGAAAGGTAATTTTGTGCTGAACAACTTTGCTACTGATATTTTGTGTATATCATGTATACTTTAGGAGTTATTCACATTTGTTTATGGTATGGTGTGTATGGCTTATGTTGCCTGTTTTGGTGAAAAAATATTTCTTTTTGCTGTTTCAACCAGCATAGAAAAAAAACAAAATTACATATTATTATTTGCATACCACCATTGGAAAGGTAATTTTGTGCTGAATAACTTTGCCACTCATACTTTATGTCTTGCACTTACGGTTCTTGAGCTATTAGGATTTGTTTGTGGCATGCTGACTATAACTTGATTTTGCTTAGAAAGGATTTACTGTTAACAGTATACAGGAGACAAGTGGTGCAACTTCCGAGAGCTCCTGTGGAGGCAATGAGTTAAGTATGCTCTCCATTACCTTCCCCACCACTGACGTCAAACTGACAGATCTATAGTTTCCAGGCTCTTCTCTCGATCCCCCTTTATGGATGGGCACAACATGTGCCAGCTTCCAATCCCTTGGCACCCTCCCTGTCTGGAGTGACAAGTTAAAGAAATCCACCAATGGCACAGCCAAAACATCCGCCAACTCTCTCAGTACTCTGGGATGAATAGCATCAGGCCATGGAGATTTATCCTGTTTTAGGGACTGGAGGGCTTCTCACACCAGACCAATAGGAATATCAGCATCTGTTCCAACCCCCCATTCAGCAGAACCAGCCTGATATCTCACCCCTAGCCTACCTCCCCCAGCAGCTTGTTTCTCAGCAGGTACCGCAATTCTCAGGTCTGCTACACCTTCTGTGTCCTTCAACACCTTTTTTGGAAGTTCCCCAGCCTCCTCCCTAGTGAACACTGAGGCAAAGTACACATTCAGTACCTCTGCCTGCTCTCCAGCCTCTTCCACCCACCCCCCAGCTGTCCTTAACCTACTGAGCTGACCCTTGACCTTCCTCCATGCACCAGTATACCTAAAGAACATATAAAAAAAAACAGATGCCAGCACAAGTTTACAACCAAGTAACAACCTCTTACCAGCAAGAAAGGTTGTCAATGTCCATAAATGAACAAAGGAAGCAAGAACTTTTCCTCAGAGTGCTATAAAGTGCTTCATTTTATTTAAATGCAACCTGCTTCCATAAAAAGCTGTTCTCTTCTCACAGCATAACGCTCCTAATGTGTTTCACGCCCCCTGGCGCTTAATCATAGGAATGACAAATACAACCATAAAGTGCCATTAAATACTTAGTGTTCTTAAAGTGCCAGTACAACATAAATTACTTCTAATAGACATATGCAATCACCATAAAAAAAAAAAAATTAAAACCATTCACTGTACTTATCCACTGTATATTACTATTGCATCATGTTATTAATGATCAAAAAGCTCAGTTTTACAGTTTAACTTTAGTTTTTAACTTTTACCACTATTATTTTGCACATCAGTGTCCTCCTCCAATTTCTTGGGATCCACTTTGCATTCAAGTGTTTAGCAGAAGTATCTATAAAAATAAACAGGAAATGCAGATTAATACATATTTCTTGCTGTGAGGTACCTTCATACAATGACTATATATCACACTGTACCAAATCTATTACACAGCAGGCCAAAATAAAATTATTTCTTTAAAAAAGGTTTCAAATCAATTCTTTCATTTAGCCCAGGTCTTTCTGACCCTCCTGTAGCAAAAATCTAATATTGTTCTCGCTTTAGCAGGACATTATCGTAGTCACCCCCCTTGGGCTTTTCATAGGCTTCTCAATCCCTTAAAAAGACCAAACATGCTCTTTTAGATTTTTTACCTTCCCCATATGAACTGCTAGTTCAGTTTTTAATATCACCATTCTTTATTGCTCTCAGATGTTCCCCCACCCTTTCTTTTAATTTTCTTTTTGTTTTACCTATATAGCAACATCCACATGTACATGTGACCATATAAATGACCCCTTCTGTTATACAGGTAATAAATCCTCTGACCTTTGTCTCTCTTTTTGTCTTGGGGTTAATAAAGTGCTTGGTCTGTGTAAGGGATTTACAGAATTTGTAATTACCACATTTGAAACAACCTTCTTGTTGTCTAGGCAACCACATTCTTGTGTGTTCTTGTTTTGGTTATACTGAATGTACTAACTTATCTTTTAGATTTTTGCCTTTCCTGTGACCAATCTAGGCTCCACATTCTTAAGGTCCCTTAAGCCTGGATCTAAACTCACTAGATGCCAATGCTTTTTAACTATTTTTCCAATCTCATCTGACTGTGCATTGTATGTACTTAACAAAGTTTATTCTCAGGTCACCTTTCTCTTTCTTCTCTGTCTTATGCATAACCTCTGACCTTATCATGTTATTTACTTCTACTCTGGCTCTAGTGATAATATTTGCTGGGTATTTTCTCTCATACAGTCTCTCTTCCAGCTCATTAGCTCTTTTCTCATATGTTACCTTGGTACTGCAATTTCTTTTCATTCTCAGAAATTGCCCTTTTGGAATACCTGCTATAGTGTAATAAGGATGACTACTGTCCGCTAGTAATCGTGTATTTCTGTCTGTATTTTTTCTATACAGATCTGTTTCTATTCCCCCAGTTCCATCCTTTTTAATTATCAAATCCAGAAAATTAATATGCATGGAACTGAAGGACAGTAAGAAACGTAGATTTTTGTTACTTTGTTCCAGATAGTTAACAAAATCAAAGAGTTCATTGTCTGTGCCAGTCCAGATGATAAATATGTCATCTATAAAACGTCTATAGATGTCTATTTTGTTTCTATATGGGTTGATCTTCCTGTCCCTAATAAACTCTTCTTCCCATTTTCCCAGATACAGATTTGCAAACTTTGGAACAAAAGTTGCCCCCATAGCTGTCCCTTTAACCTGTATTTGTAACATGGCATAAAAAAGAAAAACGAAATGAAGCACTCAGATAGGTGCAAACACACCATATGGTACAGTAGAAACCATGGTCTATTACCATAGTAGATCATGGTTTGTATTGAAGTACCTTGGCAATCCACTACAGATAAGAAGCAGTATACAAGGGAAAGCAATATGCAAATAGCTTGCAGTGTGTAATTGTCCCAAGTTGTATTTACTAAGAATTTTTCTGGCACAGGGTTTTTGACTTTTTCAAGATTGTTCTATATTGCAACTACAACAGAAGTTCATGAGTTACTAAAGATTGTACATTTAAACTCCACATATACTGTTAATTATGCTGCAGCAATATTTCTGTAGAAGTGAACAGTTACATACTGTTACCATCCCTTCTGATCTACTGCTTTCTAAGCAACTGTGGGTGCAATGCATTGTGGATGACTGAATAACATTATCTGGCCTAGCCTTGTCTTGGTGAATACACAGTGGTAAAGATGAGCATGCAGCTTCTATAACCCAAAAGCAAAAATAACAGACACTGAGATAAACAAAGCAAAATTAAACAGAGAGGATACTTCTGTGGGTGAAAAGAAAAATAAATTGAGAGAAACCAAAAGAAATCAAAGAAACAGACTAACAACAGTAGTCAAAACAAGTATTTGAAAGATGAAAGCAGTAAACGTTATGTTGTTCTATGTCCTGCTGAGTTAGGTAGTTTAGAGGGAAAAAAAGTGAAAATAATATTCCGCAAACTAGTAGTTGTTCAATAAAGTTTTTTTCAGATTGGCTTATTTCAGTACATTTGGAGAAAAGGTGCTTGTGCTACTAGGATTGTGTGATAGCCACCTATTGGTCTGCAAAGGAACTGGAGAAAGAAAAATGAAATGTACCATAGCACACTCCCATCATGCAGTGCAGCCCATATCTTCTAATACATAAAGAGGAAAATCAAAGCACCTAGAATAGAAAGTGAATTGCAAGGTTCAGAAAAGTTGTAAAATATGTTTTGATGTTAGAAAGCTTAAAGCTTGTAATCTAAGTTATTTTAACAAAAGTGAAATAGCTGCCACGATATTTCCAATAGGTGTGTTCCAATTGTTTTCAAGTATATGTACATCATGTTTAATAGCTCAATTTATAGTATTCTGAAAGTAAATCAGTGTGATTGTACTCATTTATTCAAAGACTATTAGTTATACACTCATTGCCATGTTATAAGCGGATTAAGCCACTTGTAAGAATGGGTCTACAGTGGAATTAATCCATGGTTGGTTGGTTGGACCCACTCAGCCTTCGTCCTCGTGGTCCAACCCCCCCAACCATGGATTAATACCACAGTAGACCCATGCTTTCTTGTGGCTTAATCCTTACATACTGATCGTCTGAGAAAAAGAAAGTGTTAGACATTAATACAAACTTTGCCATATTTACTAACATTTCTGTAGGTGGGTCCTTCCTATCCCCTCTTTCCAGATAAAACTCTAATGCTTCAAGGCCTCCTTCATGAGATATATTTGAGTATAAAGATTCAACATCCAAAGTCACAAACAAGCTCTTTTCTTCAATTTTAATTTCTTCTAACACAGACAGTGTATCACCTGTATCTCTTATATACGAGGGAATATTCTGGGCTATGGGTTTAATACAATAATCAATATACTGTGACAAAGGCTCAGTCAGAGATCCATTTCCTGACACAATTGGACAACCTGGGAGATTTATAAGGCATTTATGTATTTTAGGGAGTATATAGAAGCATGCTTTCATAGGATTATGTACATTCAGAAATGAGAAAGTGTCCTCAGTTAGTCACCCCTAAAAGGGCAATTTTTGAGAATGAAAAGAAATTGCAGTACCAAGGTAACATATGAGAAAAGAGCTAATGATCTGGAAGAGAGACTGTATGAGAGAAAATACCCAGCAAATATTATCACTAGAGCCAGAATAGAAGTAAATAACATGATAAGGTCAGATGTTATGCATAAGACAGAGAAGAAAGAGAAAGGTGACCTGAGAATAAACTTTGTAAGTACATGCACTGCACAGTCAGATGAGATTGGGAAAATAGTTAAAAAGCATTGGCATCTAGTGAGTTTAGATCCAGGCTTAAGGGACCTTAAGAATGTGGAGCCTAGATTGGTACACAGGAAAAGCAAAAGTCTAAAAGATAAGTTAGTATATTCAGTACAACCAAAACAAGAACACACAAGAATGTGGTTGCCTAGACAACAAGAAGGTTGTTTCAAATGTGGTAATTGCAAATTCTGTAAATCCCTTACACAGACCAAGCACTTTATTAACCCCAAGACAAAAAGAGAGACAAAGGTCAGAGGATTTATTACCTGTATAACAGAAGGGGTCATTTATATGGTTACATGTACATGTGGATGTTGCTATATAGGTAAAACAAAAAGAAAATTAAAAGAAAGGGTGGGGGAACATCTGAGAGCAATAAAGAATGGTGATATTTAAAATTGAACTAGCAGTTCATATGGGGAAGGTAAAAAATCTAAAAGAGCATGTTTGGTCTTTTTTAGGGATTGAGAAGCCTGTAAAAAGCCCAAGGGGGGGTGACTATGATAATGTCCTGCTAAAGCGAGAACAATACTGGATTTTTGTTACAGGAGGGTCAGAAAGACCTGGGCTAAATGAAAGAATTGATTTGAAACCTTTTTTAAAGAAATAATTTTATTTTGACCTGTTGTGTAATAGATTTGATACAGTGTGATATATAGTCATTGTATGAAGGTACCTCACGGCAAGAAATATGCATTAATCTGCATTCCTGTTTACTTTTATAGATACTTCTGCTAAACACTTGAATGCAAAGTGGATCCCCAAGAAATTGGAGGAGGACACTGATGTACAAAATAATAGTGGTAAAAGTTAAAAACTAAAGTTAAACTGTAAAACTGAGCTTTTTAATCATTAATTACATGATGTAATAGTAATATACAGTGGATAAGTACAGTGAATGGTTTTAATTTTTTTTTTTTATGGTGATTGCATATGTCCTATTAGAAGTAATTTATGTTGTACTGGCACTTTAAGAACACTAAGTATTTAATGGCACTTTATGGTTATGTTTGTCATTCCTATGATTAAGCGCCAGGGGGCGTGAAACACATTAGGCGCGTTATGCTGTGAGAAGAGAACAGCTTTTTATGGAAGCAGGGTGCATTTAAATAAAATGAAGCACTTTATAGCACTCTGAGGAAAAGTTCTTGCTTCCTTTGTTCATTTATGGACAGTGACAACCTTTCTTGCTGGTAAGAGGTTGTTACTTGGTTGTAAACTTGTGCTGGCATCTTTTTTTCTTTATATTTACTTGTTGCTGCCAAGCACAGTTCCTGGGTGCAGGCCTGAAGCTTATTTAAATCTATTCCTAAAGAACACCCCTTTTTCCCACCCCATATCCCATGCACCAGCCTCTGCTCTTTCCAGGTCTTTGCCCCCCTCACCACTCTGGTGACTTTCCTGGTTGCAAGGTGATAGTTCTCTCTATCCCTCTCTCCTCTCATTTTTTTGTACCTAATGTAGGTAGCCTTCTTCTCCCTTACTGCCTCCTGGACCTCCTTGGTCCACCAGCATGGTTTTACGAGACCTACTACCCTTGCGCTTCACTCTTGCACAGGTCCTGGTGGCCTCCTGTAGCCCACATACCTTCCATGTCCAGACCTGATTTTATCTCCTGCAAATGCCCCTTGAGAATTTCCCCCATGTTCTGAAAGTCTGCCCCTTAAAATCAACTATCTGTGTCCTTGAATAATCCCCCAGATTTAGCTGAAACCAGACTGTGTTGTGGTCATTCCCAGCCAGGGGTTCTTCCACAACCAGATCTCGTACAAGATCCCCATCCACTAAAACAACATCCAGGATATGACCCTCCCTTGCTGGGTCCATCACCTGCTGATTGAGGAACATGTCCATGAAGCCATCCAGCAGCTTCTGCTCCCTGGTTACAGTGGACGTCATAGTACACCAATCAGTAGCTGGCATATTAAGATCCCCCATCAACACCACTCCTTCTCCTTCCAGTCCACACTGCCCCTTAATGTTAGCTAACAGGCAATCCTCCAGGTCCTCTGCTAGTCCTGAGGGCCTATATACCACCACAACTTGTTCTTCCCTCCCATGCGGGTTCGCAAGGTGACCCATAGGGTCTCCACATTGCCCTCTGCTTCCTCCACTCTCAGAATCTTGATATTATCCCTAATGAACATTGCTACTCCTATCCCTCTGCTCACTTTCTGTCCTTCCTTAGCACAAGGTACCCACTCAGATTAAGGTCCCAGTCATGGCCAGGAGTGGCCCAAGTTTAAGTGACAGCTGCTACATCCACCCCACCCTCAAACAGCATGGCCTAGAACTCAGGCATTTTATTCATCAGGCTCCTGGCATTTATTAAAGCCACCCTCCGACTCTTGTCCCTACCCCTCTTCAACATATCCTCCCCAGATCTTTCACACGACCGTCCACACTTCTTCCCTAGGGTACTGTCTGTCCCCCCTCTATGGGGTTGCAGGCTAGTTCTACTGGCGATATGGATGGCCGGATCAGCCCGGCAATGCCCCCCCCCCGCCACAAGTTTAAACTCCATCTAGCCTGACTGAAATCCATCATCCCCAGTTTGAGAACTTCCTTCCCTACTGGATTTAGATGAAGCCTATCCTGGGTGTACAGTCCCTTGTCTTCCCAAACTCTCCTCCCCCCCAGTCTCCCAACACCCTTGTGCTTCACCCCACTGCATGAGCCAGTCATTAATCTCCCTGATCTTCTGTTAGTTTTCCACAGTGGTACTTGGCACTGGCAGGGTTTCTGAGAAAGAGGCTGTGCGTCCATTGTCATGACAGACCCTGGCCAGTTCTCTGAACCTTGCCTGACTTTCTAGCACACTGTGCCCCTCAATTGCATTTGTTCCCAGATGTATCAGGAAGTCCAGTGATCCTCCACAGTCCCTTGCCAGCTCATTCACCATGAACTTTGCCCTATGCACAGTCAGACAGGAAATACATTATGCTTTATTGTTTTAGGGGAATGTATGCCTGTAGTACATTAATGGAGGAAATTCTAGATGATCTATGATGAATGAATTGTCTTGCTTAAAAAGTATTTATAAAGAATGTCTTGTGTTTGAGAGGAGGGTTGGTTGGATGATATAATTAGTGGTATGACTTAGAGGCTTGAGAAATGTTTATTTATTGTAGTATGACTTGAGGGTGAAGAAACACCATTGCTTTATATGTGTTGATAAATTCTCCTTTCTTTCCTTAGGTCTACAAATTGAGGATATGCTGGATTTAGGCATATTTAGGCAGTTTCTTGCTTTTCTTTGATTTATGTGTGAAGTAATACTGTTTTACAAAAAAAGCTTAGAAGTATTTTAATAAAAAACTCCCCTATTCTTGGTAGGTTCTAGGATTTAGGGTACAGCATTATGGAGCTATAGGTAATTTTCTTTATAAAGCTAATGTACAGAGGGTACACCTGTGACATTCAGGGTTTTAATTTCTTTTGGTATGATTTTTTTGTGTGATGTAACACAGTTTGCTAACAGATGCGTTGATGGTTTAAAAATATATTTATCCTAGTCTTGTGGGGGGAGAGGGTATGCTTCCATTTTTTATGGCTCAGACTGTGGGTTTGATGTACAGGAAAATACTAAGTTATGTTCACTCTCTCTTGTTTGTGATATAGTATGTCGTAACTCTGAGTAGTCTGCATTTTCTTTTAGGATCGGACATGTAGGATACATCCTTGTATTATTTATGTTTAGATTTTTATTTTATTTCAACAGGTGAAAGACTAGGTTTGCTGGCCAAGGCACCTAGCTTGAAAGGACAGAACAAAGAACCTTACCAGAGCAACAATAAGGATTAAAGCTTCTTTTGGCTAGGCAGGCTTACTGTGTGTTGTTATTTTTATTTTGTACTCACAAGGGATTGTTACTGTTTGTTGCTAACATTTTATTTCTTTATTTTTCTCCGATTCAAATTGTTGTTGCCGGGTATACATTCTGCTGCATTATTACAAGGTGTGCCTACAGGTGTGTGCTTACAGGTTACTGCTGTAATCTTCTGATTCAAATTGTCTTTTGCAAGGTATATCTTCTATTACTGCTTTATTTTTATCTGTAGCAAAGTGTTTCTTACAGGGTATATATTCTGTGAAATTATTACAGGTGGTGCTTTCATTTTTGTGACTTTTTATCATTAGGCTAAGCAAAATTAGTATTTGTCACGATTTTATTTTATTTTGTTTTTATTTGCAAAAAGTGTTTTTTGTCTCACAGGTGTTGCAGTCTCCTTCTCACATTGAAGGAGTTAATTGCTTTCCTCCCACAGCTCTTCCAGGGGATTAGGTGTGTATTTGGGGGTGGAGCTGACAAACTGTCAGTCCCTTCCAACAGAGGGAAGGGTTAAAAGGTCAGGTTAGTTGATATCTTGGAGGTGGAAAACTAGGTTTGCTGGCCAAGGCGCTTAGCTTCACCTAAACTCTTTTCTTCTAGGTTGCTTGAAAGGGCAGAGCAAATAACCTTACCAGAGCAACAACAAAGATTAAGGCTTCTTTTGGCTAGGCAGGTTTACTGTGTGTTGTTATTTTTATTTTGTACTCACAAGGGGTTGTTGCTGTTTGTGGCTAACATTTTATTGCTTTATTTTTCTCAGATTAAAATTGTTGTTACTGGGTATACATTCTGCTGCATTATTACAGGGTGTGCCTACAGGTGTGTGCTTACAGATTACTGCTGTAATCTTCTGATTCAGATTGTCTTTTGCAAGGTATATCTTCTGTTACTGCTTTATTTTTCTCTGTAGCAAAGTGTTTCTTACAGGGTATATCTTCTGTGAAATTATTACAGGTGGTGCTTTAGAGGTTTCACAGTTTTATCTGTCATTAGGATACGCTTTCAGGGCTACTGCATTTGTAGCTGGCTGATTGTTTCTGCTCTTGCCTCCTTGTTTCTTTCATCTGTGGATCTTTATTTTCAGAAGGAGAAGGGCCCAGCCACCCAACCCCATCCCCAACCACCCCACACTACACTCCTTTTATATGGTAGCAGTCGTGACATTTTCTGTAGCAAAGCAGGAAGGGCGGTTCAGAGGGGTATCCACACAGTGACCTAATTTACAGGGACACTAGTAATTTAACTTATGACAAGTTATACAAAAACAAACAAAATACAAAATCAAACTTTTGCTTTCATTTTCCTCCTTCTAATTACTCTGACCAGGTTATAAACCCAGCAACTTACCTGGAATGGATATCATTAACTGCAGGTACTGTGGAACACTTTTCAGAAGGGCAGTTGTACAGGATTTAGGACACTGTCGTACATGCTGGGCCATTGGAGATCTAAGGACTCAGCTCCAGGCAGCATGGGCAGAGATTGCATGCCTCACATTGCATATTCAAGAGGAAATATACTATAAGAACCGCCCTCCATTTCCCCAACATCCAACAGAAGCACCTCGACCACAATGGGTAGTTGGTCCAGGAGGTGGGCAGGTGGTTAGGAGGGCAAATCGGGTGCCCCATCACTTGGTGCTCTCCAACATATCACCTCCACAAACCATATAAAAACTACAAACAGGAATCTGCCTCTATCTCTGAAATCAAACAAAGGGGCAGAGGACACTGCAGCACAGGAGCTAGCACAACAAAATGCTCCCAAAACAGGAACCAAAACAAAAAAGCAAAAAGGAAATCCAAAAAACTTCTGATCATAGGCAACTCCATGATTCGGGGAGTTGACACGTATCTCCAGCAAAGGGTAATGGTCAGATGTCTCCCAGGTACATCAGAGTGGAGAGACACTGACCGCATTGCTAAAATTGGTCAGGAAGCAGGGGAGAACATTGATGTCCTGGTACACATAGGGACTAACGATCTCATCAGCTGGTCAGTTGTGGAGACCAAGGAACACCTGGCCAGGCTGGGTGACAAACTATCATCCATTTCATCTGGCATCTCCTTCTCTGAGATCCTGCCAGTCTGGGAGAGGGGGGCAGGTGGACGGAAGGTCAGAGAAGGGGAGATGGGGAGCTAAACATGTGGCTCAAGGACTGGTGCCAGGAAAAATGACACAAATTTGTAGGGAACTGGCAACAGTTTTGGGGGCGAAAGTTCTTTAAATTTGATGGACTGCATCTGACTAAGGAGGGAGTCAGTGCATTGGGGCAGAAGTTTGATGTCTCTGCAGAATATTTAAACTACCAAATGGGGAGAGGGGTGCAGCACCCGAAACATCGAATGGGAAGAACATCCCTCCCCCTTCATCTAGTGGTCAAACAGGAGTTCAGCATGTTTGTAGTTCATTTGCATCACCAGGTAAAGAAAAAGGTCCAGCTCCCCATACGATGCACAGGGGAAACGCCAGACCTCGCCCAACAACTAACACACCGAAATCTGACCAATGGAAAAGCCTGTACACAAATGCTCACAGTCTGGGAAACAAGATCCCAGACCTGCAGGCAATAATGACAGAGGCTAAATTGGACATAGTAGCCATTAGCAAGACATGGTTTACCAGTAACCACACTTGGGAGACTTCAGTACCTGGCTATGTACTGTTCAGAAGAGACCGAGGTGCAAAAAGGTGGGGTGGAATGGCCCTTTAGGTCAATGAAAATACCAAAGCTACAGAAATTTAGAATACACATAAGGGGCTAGAAGAACTGTGGGTAATCCTGGAAACAGGAAATGGGACAACCATACGAACTGTGGTTGTGTACAGGCCTACAGACCAGGGGGAGGACATAGACATGTTACTGTTAGAAGATATACAAAACATGACAGCTAAAGGGGAGGTTCTGATAATGGGAGACTTCAAAATGCCAGATACAGATTGGTCAATACCAGCAGGGACATCTGCCAGAACTAGACACATGGTGGATTCCCTGCAGGGGGAGGGCCTCAAACAACTGGTACAACAACCCACTACAGACAGGGCTATCCTAGATCTAGTACTGACTAACAGGGAAAGGATCACAGATCTCCAGGTAGAAGGTCACCTGGGGGCCAGTGACCATCACATGGTATGGTTCAATGTGGCCACTAGAACAAAATCATCCCATTCCAAGGCAAAAATATGGGACTTCAGAGGAGCTGACTTTGATAAGGTGGCCAACAGAGTTAAGCTAGCCCTGGCAAAAAGAAATACAGGTGAGTGGGTACAGGCAAAGTGGGCAAGCATTAAAGATGCAATACATGAAGCAACATACCATTATGTTAATGAGAAAAGGAAGTGAAAAAGAAGAAGGAAACCACTTTGGTTCTCAAACACAGTAGTAGAAAAGGTCAGAGCCAAAAAGCTGGCCTTCAGGATATATAAGGGAATGCAGCAGGATGAAGATAGGGAGGCATACCAAACTTCCCTAAGGGAAGCAGGGACGGCAATAAGGCAGGCAAAGGCCCAAACTGAGGAAACACTAGCACAAACAGTAAAAGAAGGTGACAAGACTTTCTATAGATACATTAGTGAAAGGAGAAAGTCCAGAGGGGCTATTGCTAAGATCAAAGGGGATAAGGGGTGTGTGAAGAGGAGGACCATGTAAAAGCATCTATCCTAAATACATACTTCTGCTCAGTATTTACTGAAAAGAAGGTAGGGCAAGGCCCACAGCTCTGCACCATGGACACAGGGGGGGAGGCATGCACTAGTCCCTTCACAAAAGAAAGGGTCCCACGAGAGCTCAATAAGCTCAGGGTGGACAAGGCATTGGGACCTGATGGCATACATCCCAGGGTACTAAAGGAGCTATGGGTGAAATTAGCAGAGCCATTATCAGAACTGTTTAGTGAGTCTGTGAGCACAGGAGAGGTTCCAGAAGAAGGGCTCCTGTGATCCCGCTCCACAAAAGTGGTAGCAGGGAGGAGGCAGGAAACTACAGATCAGTCAGTCTTACCTCAGTAGTGGGCAAAATTATGGAGACACTGCTTAAGGAAAGGGTAATGCATCACTTGGAATCCATAGGAGCACAGGATCCAAGACAGCATGGGTTTACAACAGGAAGGTCCTGTCAAACTACAGTAATCTCAAAGATTTCTTTGACCAGGTAACCAGAGTGGTGGACCAAGGGGGTGCAGCTGATGTCACCCACCTACCTACGGAAGAGTGGCAACTGGGGTTTAACGCAAAGAAGTGCAAGATCATGCACATAGGGAAGAGAAACCCTGAAGCCACCTATAGGCTGGGAGGAGAGTTGCAAAAGGAAGGTCCTGTCAGACTAATCTCATAGATTTCTTTGACTGGGTAACCAGAGTGGTGGACCAAGGGGGAGCAGTTGATGTTGCCTACCTTGACTTCAGCAAAACTTTCGATACTGTTCCACATAGAAGACTGATTGATAAGTTGGGTAGGCTTGGGGTGGGTCAGTCGTTGGTCAGCTGGGTGGCAAACTGGTTGATGGGCAGAAAACAGAGAGTAGTGGTAAATGGTATACAGTCAGAAGAGATACCAGTCACAAGTGGGGTACCTCAGGGATCAGGTCTGGGGCCAGTCCTCTTCAATATCTTCATCAGTGACATTGCAGATGTTAAGGGTAAGGTTTGTCTGTTTGCAGATGACACCAAGATCTGCAACAGAGTAGATGATCCAGATGATGTGGGCAGAATGAGAAGAGATCTGGATAAACTAGCAAAATGGTCGGAAGAGTGGCAACTGGGGTTTAACGCAAAGAAGTGCAAGATCATGCACATAGGGAAAAGAAACCCTGAAGCCTCCTATAGGCTGGGAGAAGACTTGCTGGCAGTCACAAGGGAAGAAAGAGACTTGGGTGTCATCATCACCGATGACCTGAAATCGTCCAAGCAGACCTCTAAAGCAGTAGGTAAGGCTAGAGGGATGTTGGGGTGTATTAGTAGGGGTATCACAAGTCGGAAGAGGGAGGTAATAATCCCTCTTTACAAGACACTGGTTCGGCCCCATCTGGAGTACTGCATGCAGTACTGGAGGCCACACCTTCACAAGGACATTAACCAAATTGAGGCAGTCCAGAGAAGGGCAACCAAAATGGTGCAAGTGCTGCATCAGAAAACATATGAGGACAGATTAACTGAGCTCAATATGTATGCCCTAGAGCAAAGGAGGAAGAGAGGTGATATGACTGAAACATTCAAACTCCTTAAGGGCATTAACAAGGTGAAAGAGTCTAACATGTTTCAATATAAGAAAATTAGCAGGACAAGAGGACACAGCATGAGATTAGAGGGAGTCCGATTAAGGGGTAATGTGAGGAAGTTCTTTTTCACAGAAAGGGTGGTGGATGCATGGAACGGCCTACCTCAGGAAGTGGTGGATATGAATACAGTGCAGGGCTTCAAACAGGCATGGGATAGGCATAAGGGAGCAATACAGATGAGTATGACTAGATAGGCCATTGACAGACCAAAGACCTATGGTAGATTCATAAGGTAGAAAAAGAAATGAGCAGACTGGATGGGCGTTGCAGTCCTTATCTACCATCAACTTCTATGTTTCTATGTTTCAACATTATTTTGTATGAGATGTAACACTGTTCTTATGATGTTTATTTTGAAGTTTTCAAATAAAAAATTCCCCTACTCTTTTCGATAAGTGCCATGGAATCTTTAACATCCACCTGAACAGGCAGATGGTACCTCGGATCTCATCCGAAAGATGGCATCTCGGGAATGCAGCACCCCCTTCCTGGTGGCGACCCGGTTGTTGATTGGAAGCCCTAGATCCAGTCATATAACACCTGTGCTGCGTGAACTGCACTGGCTGCCTGCACAGTGGCGGATCACCTTCAAGGTCGTGTTGCTGGCCTATAAGGCCCTACACGGTTTGGGACCCCACTACCTGAAAGAACTCCTGTTTTCTTACTATCCCTCCAGCTACCTCTGATCATTTGATGAGGGATTGATAGAGATTCCCAGGGTAACCTTGAAAACATCTAGTGGAAGAACTTTTGTCTTTATGGCACCTACCCTGTGGAATTCTATACCTCATCAGATACATGATAGTCTGACTGTAGAAGGGTTTAAAAAAACCTGAAAACTTTCTTGTTTGAACAAGCATTTCTGGAAACAATGTCTGTGATGTTTAAATGTGTTTTAATTGTTATGGATTTTAAATTTATTATTATGTTGAAATTTTGTAAAGACACCCTGAGCTTAGGAAGGGCACCTTATATAAATAAATTTTACCTTACCTTCATGCTGCACTACAGTGTCAGTATATTGAGATTTAACCCAAGTGCCTGGTGTTGGGGTAGAATCCAGAGCCTACTGATTTTCCAGCCTCAGAGCTGAGAGTGCAACCTGCTGAGCCACTGACTTTTTTCCTCAAGACTTGAGTTCATAATATTTTAATGCTTTATTCACCTTTGCTTGAACATAAAAAGTGGAATCATGCGTTGTTTGACGAATATTCCCAAATCATATTGAAGAATGATTACTAAGGGTAACAGGCACAGGAGATCAACCTGGTTCTCTAAAAAGGCCAGGGAGAGCAGTGAAGGCCAAAAAAGGGCATTCATTAGCTTCAAGGAAAAAACAGAGAAGATGAAGGGAATGGATAACGGGTAAAGAGGAAGGAAGTCAAGAGGGCAGCATGGGATGCTTGAAAGAACTACATATTGCAGAGGGGTCCAGGGAGTGGAGAAACAATTCTTCAGTTACATCAGGGAAAAAAATGAACATGAGGGGAACTGTAAGGCTGATGGAGGGGGCAGAGTAGTAGTAGTAGTAGGCAAAGGTCCTAGGTTTCAGGAGGGTGAATTTTGTTAAAATGGGGAAGGTGTATCAAAGAGGCCCTAGTGAGGAGGGGGGAGTTGAGGAGCAGTGGGAACACCTGAAGGGAGCCATACAGGAGGTAATGAAACCATGCATCAGGGTGGTAAACAAAGGCAAGAGAAGAACGAAACCACTATGATTCTTGAGGGGGGTGGCAGACAAGGTAACGACCAAAAGGGCAGGTTTCAGAAAATACAAGGAGACTCAAAGTGAGGAAGACATGGATGTGTACCTAAAGAATCCAAGGGAACTGTGGAAGGCTGTTAGGAGCGAAGAGGCCCAGACTGAGGAAAGATTAGTACAGATAGTGAAACAAGGAGATAAGACATTCTATAGGTACATCAGTGAAAGAAGGAAAGCTGGGGGAGTGGGGTTTGTAAGGCTCAGAGTGGATACAGGGAAGTGCAGGGAGGAAGATCTGGAAAAGGTGGAAATGCTGAACAAATACTTCTGTTCAGTAGAAACATAGAAACATAGAATGTGATGGCAGATAAGGACCGCTTGGCCCACCTAGTCTGCCCATTTTCCTACCTAACAGATAAGCTGCAGATCCTAATTAACCAACAGCTTACTTCCTCCTACCCCCCACTAGGACTGCCTTATGTCTGTCCCATGCATTCTTGAATTCCCCACTGTTCTTGACTCCACGACCTCCTCAGGGAGGCTGTTCCATGCATAGACAACCCTCTCTGTGAAAAAATACTTCCTCACATTACCTCTGAGCAGTCCCCCCTCTATCTTTAAATTGTGCCCCCTTGTTCTTGCACATCTCTTTTTCTGAAAGATGCCACCCTCCTGGACTTTGTTGATTCCCTTGAGGTACTTGAAAGTTTCTATCATGTCCCCTCTCTCCCTCCTTTCCTCAAGGGTATACATATTAAGCTCCTTTAGTCTTTCTTATGACCCACTCCAAGGCTGGCTAACTTGTGTATTAATCTTTTGTGTGGGACTGTATCAAATGCCTTGCTAAAATCTAGGTAAGCCATGTCCACAGCCCCTCCCTGGTCTACTACTTTGGTCACCCAGTCAAAGAAATCTATTAGATTCATCTGACACGACCTTCCCATCGTGAATCCATGCTGCCTTGGGTCCTGTGCCCCACTGGCCTCTAGGTACTCAACAATTCTTTCCTTCAGAAGTGATTCCATCATTTTACCTACCACTGAGGTCAAACTAACTGGTCTGTAGATTCCTACCTCTGTCCTGCTTCCACTTTTGTGAAGAGGAATCACATCCGCCCTCCTCCAGTCCTCAGGTACCACACCATCCTCCCACGATTTGTTAAAGAGAGTAGTCAGGGGTGTCATTAGTTCTACCCTTAGCTCTTTTAGAATTCTTGGGTGAATCCCATCAGGCCCCATTGCTTTGTCCACCTTCAATTTTTTTAGTTCTTTCAGAACCCTTTCTTCTGTAAATGGACTGGTATCGACCCCCGTCTTCACAGTGTTTCTCTTGTTTGGTTTAGGTACCTCCCCCTGCTCTTCCTTTGTGAATACTGAGCAGAAATATTCGTTCAGTATCCCTGATTTTTCATTATCACCCTCTACCCACATCCTCTCCCCTTTATTAAGCCTCAGTATCCCTCCTTTGGTCTTTCTTCGCTCCCTAATGTACCTATAAAAGGTCTTATCCCCCTTCTTAACAGAGTTGGCTATCCTTTTCTCGGTTTGGGCCTTTGCTATTCTGACTGCCTTCCCAGCCTCTTTCTGCTTTAACTGATAAAGTTCTCTGTCCTTCTCCTTCTGTGTTTTCTTATATTTCCTGAATGCTATCCTTTTCTCCTTAACCTTCCCTGCCACTTCTTTTGAGAACCATAGCGTTTTTTTCCTTCGTTGTGTTTTGTTGATTTGCTTTACACAAAGGCTTGTTGCCTCTGTGATGGCTGTTTTGATTACTCCCCATTGTTCCTCCACCCCTCCTTCTTGCCTGTTTGCTAGTGCTTTTCTGAGGCACTCTCTCATTTCCCAAAGTCAGCCCTCCTAAAGTCCAATACTCTTGCTTTTGTATGGCTTGATTGTATAGCTGTGTTTATCATGAACCACACACTGTTTGGTGAGTCGCTGTTTCAGATGGCCACCCACTTCTAAATCTGAGATTCTTTCTCCGTCCCCATTTGAGAATACCAGGTCTAAGATTGCTCCCTCCCGAGTGGGTTCCAATACTAGCTGTCTGAGGCATGCCCCTGTAAGGCATCAAGAATGACGCTGCTCTTGGATGTGCCTGCAGCAAAGGTGCTCCAGTTAACATCTGGCATACTCAGGTCCCCCATGAACAATATCTCCCCTTTTTCTGCCATTCTAAGGAAGCCTTCTATCATTTCCTTGTCCATTCCCTCCCCCTGAGATGGGGTCTGTATACAACCCCCATGCGGATTGTGGTGCCATTTCCTGTCTCCAGGGTGACCCAGAGTGTCTCATCTGCTCCCTGTTTACTCTTTAGTTCTGTTGCTTTGATCCCTTCCTTTACATAAAGAGCTACTTCTGCTCCTCTTTTACCCTCCCTGTCGCTCCTGTAGATTGTGTATCCTGGTATGTTGACATCCCAGTCATGGTTCTCTGTGTACCATGTTTCTGTGACTGCCACAATATCCAGGCAACCCTCTTTCATCACGGCCACTAGTTCAGCGAGCTTGTTATACAGACTTCGGGCATTGGTACTCATCACCCTCCACTTTTTGATGGCCTTACCCCTTTTAGCCCCATTCCTGTCTTTACTGCCTTTGCCTTTTTTACATTTACTTCTGTCCTGCTCCCTAATGACTTCTCTACCTTGGTGTTTACCTCACTAATTACTGTTTTTTGTGGGGGAGGCTGGGATTTCCCTGCTCCTTTTCAGTGCCTCCCCCCTTGGCTAGTTTAAAGCTTGCCAATGAAGCATTTAAACCTCTCACCTAGGATCCTGTTCCCCGGACAGATGCAGACCATCACACCAGTATAGGTCTGCAGCCCTCCAGGTGGCTCCCCAGTCCCCAATGAAGCAAAACCCTGAGCTCCACACCAGTTTTCAACCATTCATTGAATTCTCTGGTGAGGTACTAACATCACCCTTGCCATAGATAGGCAGCACCTCCGAGAAGGTTACTGTATGCGCTACTTGTCTAAGGCCCCTCCCCAACTCTACAAACTCCTCTTGCACTGCTCTGATCCCATTCCTAGCCAGATCATTTGTCCCTAGGTGGACAATGACATCCAGCTCCCTCCCTCGTGCAGCTGCTCCCATGATCCTGAGGATTCGCTTCCTGTCCCTCCAAGCCGTGGCGCCAGGCAGGCACCTTACCTCCCTCTCCCTTCCTCCCCCATTTCTACCCCCCTAATGATTGAGTCCCCCACCAGGAGTTGTTTCCTTACCTGTGGAGTCTCATGCCACCCTCCTGTGGGCCTCCTTTGTGAAGGTTCCCAGCATCCTCCTTGGTCTTCACTGCAGGTGCCTCTGTAAAGGAACCACTATCCACCAGAAGAGCGAATGAATTGTGGAGTGGTACAGCTGGAGGGATGCAACATGCTCCACCACCCTCTCCCTCTCTGAGCCCACCCTGGTCCAACCTCTCCTCTTTCTTGGCAACCTCTGAGGTAGTGGCATTGGCCCTAGTGGTCCCTGGGTGGGGGAGGAGGTTTCATAAATCCTAGCCAGGTCAGCCTGGAGACAGGCAACCTCCTCCTCAGACCAGAGCGGTGCCTGCAAATAGGGCAGCATCGCAGCCTCCAGAATGTCTCCCGGAACACTGCCGCCCCACAGCCACTGCACTGCACCACTCCTATCATGTCTTATTTTGTGTCCCTTCTCCTGTTTCTCTGTATGCTTACTCTCTCCTCTCCTTACAACTCTCACCCTTCCTGTTCTGGGACAGTAACTTCCTATATTCTTCAGTAGCCTCCTTCTTCCTTGCTCAGTGTCAGACCACCAGCAGCTGGGGGAGTGAGCTACTTTTTTCCTTTAGGGTTGACAAAACCGATGTTTCTCTATGATCCTTCCCTTCCTACTGCCAAACAGGAAGTTCCTGTTGACAGTCAAATCCAGTATTCACTGAAGGGGGGACAGGGACCACAGTTGGGTAAAAGATACAAAAGGGAAGGAGGGAGAGGTAAACACAAATTCATTCATAATGGAAAGAGTCCTGGAGCAGCGCACAAAACTGAAGGAAGACAAAGCAATGGGGCCAGATTACATACACCCAAGGATATTAAGGGAGCTGCACAGAGAGCTGGCAGCACCTCTGCCAGCCATGTTCTCTGAGTAACCCAACACAGGAGTGGTTCCAGAGGACTGGAGGAGGGCACATGTAGTCCCTCTACACAAAAGTGGTAGCAGAGAGGAGCCAGGAAACTATAGAGAAGGAGGGAGAGGTAAACATAAATTCATTCATAATGGAAAGAGTCCTGGAGGAGCTCACAAAACTGAAGGAAGACAAAGCAATGGGGCCAGATGGCATACACCCAAGAATATTAAGGGAGCTGCAAACCCAAACCCCCTACCCAGCTTTCTCCTTCTCACTGGTTACTCCATCTGAAGTACTCAAAGCCCTGCTTGCCCTCAGTCCTTCTAAGGGTAAATGCCCCTCGGGTTTGAACACCAAAATGCTCTCCCTTTCTGCTTCAGCAATTGCCATTCCACTAGCATCCCTCTTCAACCTGTCCTTCACTATCGCCTCTATACCCTCAGATTGGAAACATGCCACAGTCATCCCCCTTCCTAAAGGCGGCAATCCCTCCTCCCCTGGTAGCTTCTGTCCCATCTCCCTCCTACCCATTCTAGCCAAAATCCGGTAACATCTAGTCCTCTCACAACTTACCTCCTTCCTTGACTCCTCCTCCTTCTTTACTCCTAACCAGTCGGGCTTTAGGAAATCCCACCCCACTGTCACTTCCCTCCTCAGACTCACAGACTCCATCCTGACAGGCATGGACAAAGGTCACATCACATCTGCCATTTTCATTGACCTAGCTAAGGCTTTCGACACTGTCTCACATGCCCTTCTCCTGTCGAAGCTCTCCAGCGCAGGACTCTCCAGTGTGGTTCAAATCATAAATGGCAGACAGGTCCCAATCAGTCAGAATTGGTGCCTCCACCTCCAACTCCCTCCCTGTCACCATTGTGTCCCCCAAGGCTCTGTCCTTGGCCCAAGTTTGTTATCCATTTTCCTTAATGACCTGCCATCAGCCTGCCCGCACACATTCATTCACATGTATGTAGACAATACAGTACTGCATACCTCAGGCCCCTCCCCCTGGAAGTCGCTCCCAGACTCCAGCAAGATTTCCATGGTGTTCAGCTCTGGTTTCGTGCAAATCAACTTATTCTCAATGCCAACAAAAGAGTCTCCTTAACCTTCGGCTTGAGGCAGAGACTCTCCCGACTCCCTGCCTCCCCCACTTTCAAAACCCTAGATAGGACCCCATTAGAAGTTTGTACCCCTTCAGATATCTAGGGGTCTGTTTGGACCAGCACCTAGACTTTTCTACACATATCGAAGCAACCCACAAAAAACTGCACCCCAGGCTGGGCGCATTATACCGGAACCATAGCTGCATTCCTCTGTCAGCCCACAAAGAAATATTGCAGAAAATGATCCTCCCTATTTTTGACTAAGGGGACGTACTCTACAGTGCTGCCCCTAAGTCCAGCCTGGCTAGACTGGATCTTCTTTTCAACTCCTTCTGTCATTTCACGCTGGACTGTTCACCCTCCACCCGCCACTGCAACCTCTACCTGTCCCTTAACCTCCCCTTGCTTTTTGACAGGTGCCAGTCCCACTGTAATAGACTCACAGCCAAATTCTGGGCCCACTTATTGCCCTCCTACCTCGCCTCTACCCTAACTGCTAAAACACCACCTACATAGTCACTCAGGAATTTCGACTCCCGGCTCCTTCAAGTCCCATACATGGTGACCTCTGCCAGCCAGTTGGCTTTTACAGCTGGACTACCAAAACTATGGAACTCCCTGCCTGTGGACATTCGGCATGCCCCTTCCTCTCGGCAACTAATTTCCCTCCTTAAAGGGCAAGTCTCCGCTAACTGCTCATGCTGCCTAGACTCACACTAGGAACGGGCCAGTTCTCCAGCTTGCTTCAACTGTGGTTTACTTGAAATGTTTAGCCCTGACCCAGTTAGTTGTCATTGTCATTGCACCTTCTACCAATTGCTGCCTTATCTACTCAGATTTTTCTGTTGCTTGTTGTGTACATACTGTTTATATTCTTGTGTATATCTTTTGCATATAATCTGTGAAATTGTGTTATTCTATATTTTGTATTTCTGTATTTGATATATATCTTCCCATCCCCAACAACCCCCAGGATGCATCTGAAATCGAGCAGTAGTCTGCTCAGTATGCCTTTTCTGGTAAAACTTTTAAATAAATAGTCCAGTCAGCCTCACCTCAGTAGTGGGAAAAATTATGGAGGCACTGCTCAAAGAAAGAATAGTGGCACACTTGTAATCTAACAGTGCTCAGGATCCGAGGCAAAATGGATTCACAGCAGGAAGGTCATGTCAGATGAATACGATTTTTTTGACTGGGTGATCAAGGAGGAAAATCGGAGAGGAGCTGGGTGGACATCGCCTACCTCAATTTCAGCAAGGTCTTCAACACCGTCCCACATAAAAGGCTGGTAAACAAGATGGGTAGTCTGGACATGGGACACAAGGTGGTAGACTGGGTTAGGAGCTGGTTAACGGACCGGTGACAGAGGGTGGTGGTAAATGGGATTCAATCCGGAGAGAGGGGGGTGACCATCGAGGTACCTCAGGGATCAGTCCTTGGGCCAGTCCTGTTCAATGTCTTCATTAGTGACATTGCAGAACAGCTGGAGGGAAAGGTCTGCCTGTTAGCAGATGATACCAAGATCTGCTACAGGGTGGATACTCCAGATGGGATAGAGAGAATAAGGAGGAATCTGGGGAAGCTTGAAAAATGGCCCAGAGTGTGGCAACTGAGGTTCAATTCAAAGAAGTGCAAAATAATGCATCCTGAATGAGGGAACCCTGGGGAGAGATACAGGATGAGGGGTGCTGACGATTACCAAGGAAGAAAAGGATCTGGGGGTTATCATTTCAGATGACCTTGAGATGTCAAAGCAGAGTACAACATAGAATTTGATGGCAGGTAAGGACCGCTTGGCCCACCCAGTCTGCCCATTTCCCTACATAATGGATAAGCTGCAGATCCTAGTTAACCAGCAGCCTACTTCTTTCTACCCCCAACCCCTAGAATTGCCTTATGACTGTCCCACGCATGCTTGAATTCAACCACTGTTTTTGACTCCACAACCTCCTCCAGAAGGCCGTTCCATGCATCCACAACCCTCTCTGTGAAAAAATACTTCCTTTCATTACCTCTGAGCCGCCCCCATCTTCAAATTGTGCCCCCTTGTTCTTGCACACCTGTTTTTTTGAAAGATGCTACTCTTTAAGACTTTGTTGATTCCCTTGAGGTACTTGAAAGTTTCTATCATGTCCCCCCTCTCCTTCCTTTCCTCGAGGCTATACATATTAAGCTTCTTTAGACCCTGCACCATTTTAGTTGCCCTCCTCTGGACAGCTTCCATCTTGTCTATGTCCTTGCGGAGATTGGGTCTCCAGAACCGCACACAGTACTCCAGATGGGGTCTCACCAGCTGTCTGTACAGAGGGATAACAACTTCCTGTTTTCTACTGGTGATGCCTCTCCCTATACATCCCAGTATCCCCCCAGCCCTCCTTAGTGCCCTCTCACATTGCTTGCCCACCTTAAGTCATCTGATATCCATTTTGTTGTTAGTATCTCACCCCCCATTGTGTACTCTTCCCTGGGTTTTGTTTCCCAGGTGCATTACCTTGCACTTCTTAGCATTGAATCTAAGCTGCCACACAATTGACCATTCCTCTAACCTTGCCAAGTCCCTTCTCATCCTTTCCACCCCCCCTTGTGCATCAACTCTGTTGCAGATCTTTGTGTCATCTGCAAAGAGACATACTTTTCCTTCCAGTCCCTCTGCAATGTCGTTTATAAAGACACTGAAGAGGGGAGATCACATGATGCAGTGTTCCTGGCAGCAGCATTGATACGGAGCTCCTACACCTCGCCTTCCTATCTGCTATTTTTTGGTGAATACGACAGGGTTTGTGGTTATTAGGTTTTGTCTGGAGGGGTAGTGTCACAACATCTATTCAAATAACCCTGCAATTGTTGGTGCCGGCTGGATGGAGTTGGATATGAAGCAGGCCTTACCCAGGCACACTCCACCGGCCTCTCCAGAGAAGTTACCGAAAAAGCAGCGTGCTCAAGGGACTAATACAGCGAAAGTGACGCCCTCATCCCCATCTACTTCCCTGTTAACCGAGGATCGCTTTTTGCAAGAAATGCTTACATTTCAGGAGACTCTTTCAGATATCTCCTCAGAGCTGAAATCCCTGCGTAATGATTTTATGGGGCTTGCCAGAAGGGTGGGGAATACTGAAGCTCGTATGGCATTGGTGGAGAGATGGAGAGAGAAAACGGAGCCTGACCTGACAAGTCTGCACCAACAAATTCACAAACTGCAGTTGAAGTGTGAAGACCTAGAAGGCAGGAGCAGACAGAAGAAAATAATGATCCTTGGATTGCCCGAATCAGAGGAGGGGCCGAATATTGGGGCCTTTTTGCAGAAGTTTTTGCAGAAAGTGATGGTCCCTTCTCCATTAAATGCCAGCTATCAAGTCGAACGAGCACATCGCTCTCTCAGACCACAACCTCCACCGAATGCCCCGTCGAGGCCAATTATTGTGAGGTTTCTGAGCTTTATAGAAAAGCAGCATGTCATTTATAAGGCAAGAGAGCTGCAAAGCATTAAATGGGAGAAGGCTACTTTAAGAATCACCCAAGATCTTCCTCGGGAGACTCGCCTGAAGCGGGCTGCTTATCATGACACAGTTAAACAGCTTATTGCAGCGGGCATCCCCTTTCATATGCAATATCCAGCTAAGCTCAGAGTTTCTGTGCAACGATCCTGGTTCTGCTACGACACGACGGAACAAGCCTTCTCAGATCTCTCTGCCAAATTACCTAGCTTGTTTAAGGAGGGCTGAACTGCTACCATGTCCTCAGTACTCTGACTGTCACTTGTTTTAAATTGTGATGTTGCTTACCTGTCCTATTGTTGCTGAAGAGGGTACCAAGGGAGTGCTCGGGGGTATTCCAGGGTCAGGCTGTCCGAAGGGGAGTGGGCAAACTCAAATGAGGTTTGGTAATGCTCCTGGCCACTAGAGGGCTTATAGAACCTTTGGTTGTGGACACTGTTCCCTACAGGACTATACTTTGAGCCCACGGGGTGCACTCTTTTTAATCTCCCCCAGATAACCTGATGGTGGAGCATCCGCTGGGAGGTTTGTTTTGTTACTGTTTTTCTTTATGGAAAGAGGTGGCTCTTACATTATTTCTGAAGTTGTGATGGAGTCTTGGTCAAGGGGAGTTGTGTGCACCCACAACAGTGAGTAGTACCTGTAGTTATGACGCGGCTTCCTGGCCGCTAACCGTGCGGGTATGTGGTATCATTATTAGACTTTGCAGACTCCGGGATAATTACTGTCTTATGTTCATCCACCCGGTCAGGTGTGACCAGGAGGCTGCATACTTAAGGGGGCTATGAGCAAGTAGCGCTGTAAGGGTTGCAGCTTGATTTTTTTTTAAGCTAGTTTGGATAGGGCGGTGCCTAGGGTTGGGTAGACCGTCCACCCTTACAGCGCCTCTCGGAGGCAGAGGGGGGTGTGTGATGCGCTTCAATAGTGCGCTCAGGGAGGCTGCTCAACACTCTAGGTTGGGGGGGTGTCCTGTTTACTTCTTATATACGTTTCATTCCACTACTTACAGTCAAGGCCATCGGGGCTAGGCTATCCATCCATGGGGTGATATGGCAGGTAGTGGTTTTTATCTGGCTGGGTGGGCCTTTTGTAAATAGTTATAGGGGTTTGGGGGGGATCAGGTAGGGGTGGGTTCTTGGGGGCATTACAGGGTTGGATTATTTGGTGCCACCTGCCACGGAACATTGGCTCCATTGTTCCGTGAGCCTATATGGTGAAGTATGGTGAACTTTACTTTAACAAATTGGTTTTGCTGTTACACTTTAGATTTAGAGAGGGTTCTGGGGGGGTTGAGGGTATGGGGGTTAACGGGGCATTTTACAAGTGTAGGTCTGGTATCAGGACAAAGTCTTACGCTTTGCATACTGGTTGGGTCAGTTATGGGGGGGTGGAGGGCCGGAGTGTGCCACAGGGTTCATGGGGATATGCTCAGCCTTCTAAGAATACAGCAAATTTTAGTTATTACCTATGGCTGGCTTTCCCATTAAAATCATCACCTGGAATGTCAGAAGAGCAAGGGACGCTCTGAAACGGGTACAAATACTCAAGCACTGTGCTTTTCTAAATGCTGATATTATCCTACTCCAGGAAACGCATTTGACCAATTCTGAATCACTATCTTTGCATAGACAAGGGGTATCGTAAGTTTTTGCAGCAGGTTGCTCATCCTCTAGTCGGGGGGAGGCTATTTTAGTCAGAAGAAATGTTGCCCTGGTTGTGAATACAACGTTTACAGATCCAGGTGGCAGATACGTATTAATTAATGGTATCTTAAATAACACTAGGGTGGTCATTGGCTCAGTTTACGGTCCAGTGGGGGGGGGGACCCAAGTTTCCTGATGGATCTGGCTAATAAGTTGGCAGGGCTCCTACCTGCCCTGGTGTTTCTAGGGGAAGATTGGAACATTCCTCTAACTCAGGACCTAGATAGGACCTATAGGCCGCTGAAGCCACCTTCGCCTTCCCAGAACGCTCTGCATGACTTTATGGCCATGCAGGGTTTGGTGGATCCATGGCACCTCTTAAATCCCATGCAGCAGTTGTATACATTTTATTCCAGTATCCACCAGACCAAATCCAGGCTAGATTATTTGTTAATTAGTAACTCCCTTATCCCGGGTCTTTGCCAGGCGGATATAGAACCCATAGTGTTATCAGACCATGCGGTGGCCTGGGCGACCCTATTGGTAAACTCCTATACTCAGAGGGAAATAATTTGGAGAATGAACACCCAACTGCTTCGAGATGAATCTTTGATCTCTCATATCAAAGCACTCATTGCGGAATTTATGGATCACAATTGTGACTCAGTTCAGAGGTACGACCTCCTGTGGTGCTCACTGAAGTGTTATCTGAGGGGGGGGATTTCTTAAAGTTGCCTCCAGGAGGAGGAAGCTACGGGACTCTAAGACATTAACCTTATTATCCCAGATCAGAGAGAAGGAAATGTCCCTGTCTCCAGAGACTTCCATGAGCGCCATGGGGGAATTGCTGGGCCTGCGTAAGGAGCACGCTGAGTTATTAAGGGAGAAAGCAGAATATGCCCTCATTATAACCAAAGCCAAATACATAGACCAGGGGGAAAAGACCAGGCGACTGTTGGCCTTACGTCTAAGACAACTAGAAAGCTCCCATTTAATTCCGTCTATAAGGGCTCCTGATGGCTCTATCAAAACTGAGCCCGGTGATATAGTTAAGCTTTTTGAGAGTTTTTACCAGTTGTTGTATGGGAAGTGTCTGGGGGATTTAAACTCCCAGAACATTAACGTTTACCTGGACTCTTTAAATCTTCCAGTGTTGGAGGATTCATGCCAAGCCTCTTTAACTTTACCAATCACCATTGCTGAAATAGAGATGACAATTAACAGCCTCAGCCCCCGATAAAGCACCAGGCCCAGACGGTTTTCCTGCAATTTTTTACAAAACTTTCTCGAAAGAATTATCCCCCCTTCTGCTTAAATCGTATAATTATATGTTCGCAGCAAATAAGTTAGATCCTTCGCTTATGGATGCCACAATCATTCTCCTACTTAAGCCGGACAAACCTCACCTGGATCCTGCTAGTTACAGGCCAATTTCCCTGCTAAATTTGCGATATTAAAATTCTAGCAAAATTGCTTTCATTCCGGATAAAGTCATCTTGGTCCCGTTTATTAAGCCCGGAGCAGGTGGGGTTTGTGGCTGGACGCTCTCCAGCAGATCATCTCAGAACACTTTCTCATGTTTTCCAGGTGGCCCATCCTTCCCGGCTCCTAATGGCGCTGGTATTGTTAGACGCCGAAAAGGCGTTCGACAGAGTTAGCTGGGAATTCCTATGGCTAACATTGAGGAAAATGGGTTTTCCCCCTCAATTTATCAGAATGATTAGGTCTCTTTACGCTTCTCCTTCGGCCACGATCTATTGCAATGGGGTGTTTTCTGAGAGATTTCTATTATATACGGGTACTAGGCAAGGCTGTCCCCTCTCACCTTTCCTATTTAATTTATACTTAGAGCCCTTACTTCGACATATAAAGTAGTCCCCTTTAATTACTGGTATCCCAATTGATGCCCAGATCCTCAAGCTTTCCGCATATGCGGATGACATTCTTTTGTATCTAACTCACCCAGCCGCCTCATTAGAACGGGCTCTGCGGGTGATTGAGCAATTTGGTCAGCTTTCTAATTACAAACTAAATATTGCTAAAACTGTGATTTTCCCACTAAATAATTTAACTTTAAAATCTGATGTTACTTACTTAGAGATTAAGTGGTCCCCACAGACCCTTAAGTACCTAGGTATCTATCTTGCCAGAGATTTGGCTTTAGTACAAAAGCTCAGCCTTGACGATCTGATGAAGGTAATTCAACAGGACCTGGGGAGATGGCAGAGTCTATCTCTTTCACTATGGGCCTGGATAAACATTATTAAGATGAATATTCTCCCACGCTTGTTTTATCCTCTGAATCTATTAAATTTATGGCTTCCGATATCTTTTTTTAAAGGGGTGCATGCCATGATTTCCAATTTTTTCTGGTTGAGTAAACATCCCCGTCGGGCTTTCTGTAAGCTTAGTGCTCCTAGGCCGCTGGGTGGTCTCAGTCTCCCGAATTTTCTTTTATATCACTGGGCGAGTCAGCTAACTAAACTGGGTAGGTGGATGCCTCAGGGTGACATGGAGTATATACCGATTTGGCTTCGGATTGAGAGAGACCTCCTAAATGCTAGCAAGGTTAATCCCCTTTTGGTTTATTATTTAAAACAAGGCTTACTGCCAAAAGACTTACAGGACTCGGTAATAGGTACTTCCTTGAAAATTTTTTCTCAATGCTGCTCGTACTTTAGAATACCCCTTAAAGATGATGCAGGTCAGCCGGTCATTTTAAATCCCAGTATTAAAGTAGGAGCGAGGCACCTCTTACCTCAATGGCTCCCACAGTTAAGGAACGTATTAGTGGAGGAGTTATTCACCCAGAATAACCTTCTATCCTCACCCGATATTCTCAGTAAGTATGATATCCCGTGCTTGAAGATCTTTAAGGTGTACCAGCTGAGGCATACTATAACTACTGTGTTCGGGGTCAGAGGCCGGCCTTCCCTAGTTAAACCTATCCTAATGCAAGTCGGTGAATGTTCTGGGAAACCGCATGCTGTAGCTGCAGTATATGCTTTACTAACGTACTAATATACTATTTGCCAACAGATTAGGCCTTACGGTCTATCGAGTCTGCTCTAACCTCAGATCCCTAGTTGGGTGCCGAGGCCCTCCCCTCCCTTGTGTTCCAGAAACCCCTATCATCCAGCCCCACCCCCCTGGGACAGGCCATCATCTGATACATCCACTTTCTGTGTCTGTCCCACCCCTCTTGAAGCCCTCCACTGTGGATCTCTGAACCAGCTCGCCAGGCAGTGCATTCCAAGGGTCCACCACCCTCTCAGTGAAAAACCTCCTCCTCTTTTCCCCTCTCACCCTTCCACCTTCCAACTTCAAACCACGCCCTCTGGTGATACCTCCCTGCTTTAGTCTAAAGATCCCCTCCATGTTTACCCTATTTATTCCCTTGAGGTACTTGAAGACCTCAATCATGTCCCCCCTGTCTCTCCTCTCCTCTCCTCCAATGCAAACAGGCAGAGCTCCTCAAGTCTGTCCTCATACGTCAAATCCCCTAGCCCTCGTATCATCTTAGTTGCCCTCCTCTGTACCCTCTCCAGGGCTGTATGCCTCTTCAAGTGTGGTCTCCAGTACTGTACACAGTACTCAGGTGTGGTCTAACCAGTCCATTGTACAGCGGCAGAATCACTTCCTTGCTCCTAGAGGTGATCCCCTTATGATGCATCCCAACATCCTGTTTGCCTTGCTAGCTGCTCTCCTGCACTGCTCAGAGTTATTCATACATGCATCCACCATGACCCCAGGTCTTTTCCCCTATTGAGGCCTCCAGCCCTCCCAGGGTACCTGTGTTTAGGGTTTCTTACCCAAGATGCAACACCTTGCACTTGGTGATATTGAAATTTAATTTCCATGTGTGAGCCCAGCTTTCCAGGGTGTCCAGGTCCCTTGCAGGGCCAACCTCCCCTCTTCTCCCTCAACTACTGCTCCCATCTTGGAGTCATCAGAAGAGACTCATTTTAAACCCTATACTCCCTGATGTCCAATATGTATGCATTAAACAGGATCGGACCCAGGACCGAGCCTACGGTACCACTACCAACCTCTCTAGGGTTGAGGCTCCCCACAGACCACACCTCTGGGTGCATCCAGCTAGCCAGTTTTCAATCCATCTGACCATCAAAGGGCCTACTCCTAACCCCATCAGTTTCTCCACCAGACCATTGTGGGGGACAGAGTCAAACGCCTTGCTGAAGTCCAAGAATAATACATCCACAGGCTTTCCCCTGTCCAGTTCTGATGTACCCATTCATAGAACTCCACAAGATTGGTTTGACATGATCTACCTGGCACAAACCCATGTTGCCAATTATCCAGACCTCCCACCTCCTCCAAGTACACCCCCAATCGTTCCTTTAGTATACTGTCCAATAATTTTCCCACCACCGAGGTCAAACTGATGGATCTATAGTTACCTGGTACTTCCCTCAGCCCCCTTTATGGATTGGCACCACATGTGCCTCTTGCCAATCCCTAGGTACCCTCCCTGTCTCAAGTGACCTGTTGAAGAGCTCCACCAGGGGTGCAGCCAGTATGTCTGCCAATTCCCAAAGTACTCTCAGATGAATGGCATCCGGCCCAGGAGATTTGTCTTTCTTTAGGGCCTTGAGGGCTAACCACACCCTTTTGGCAGAGATAGCATCATCCATCCCCTCCACCTTACTGGCCTTTTTATCCTTATTCAGATGTAACACCCCTGGGGTACCTCTTCCTCCCTCTTGCTCCATTTCTGTTGCTCCCCTGATCCCACTCACTGCTGCTTCTATCCCCATAATGCCTTGCTTTGTAGATATCACATCCCCCTCCCTAGTGAACACAGAGGCAAAGTACTCGTTAAATACCTCTGCCTGGTCCCTCGCCTCTTCCACCCACCCTCCTTCTGATCTCAATCTGCTGAGATGGCACTTAGTTTTTCTCCGCTCCCCAATGTACTGGAAGAACCCCTTTTCCCCTCCATGTATCCCCTGTGCCAGCCGCTGCTCTTTACTGGACTTTGTTCCCCTCACCATCCGGGTGACTTTTCTAGATGCAAGATGGTACATTTCCTTATCCCTATCTCCTCTTGTTGTTTTATATTTTTTATAGGCAGCCTTTTTTCTCTGACCGCTACCTGTACCTCACTGGACCACCAGCATGGTTTATGTGACCTTGCTCTCTTACGTTTCAACTTAGCGCAGATCTTGACTGCCTCATGAAGTCCCCGGTTTATGACCTCCCATCTCCTTTCCACACTTGTCATTGATGTAATGCCCTTCAAGTGATCCTTGAGAATATTTCCCATGCCCACAAAGTCTGCCCACCTGAAGTCCACTGCCAGTGTCCTAGATCTCACCCCACCTCCCCCACTTCTGACTTTTGTTCACACTGATCCTTTGAAAGGCTCATCAATATGGGAGTCTTTGCTTCCCGATGTGAGGTTGGATTGGGCTAGGCTCTGGACAGACCTCTATGTCTATCTCACCCAAGACAAGCTCAGGTTGACACAATACTACATATTAAATAATATGTACTATACCCCCTTGAGACTGGCTAGTTTAGGGGGAAATTCTGACACCACTTGTATAAGGTGCGCTAAGGAGGAAGGAATATGGTACACATGTTTGGCATTGTGAGAAGATAGCTCCACTCTGGTCGGAAATAAGGGCCAAACTAGACCCCTGCTTAGGACTAGATGACTTGTTTACGGTGGAAGTTTGCCTGTTGGGATGTTATGAAGGTATTGGGGTTAAGAAGCGCAAATATCACATAGCCCTAATAGCCATTATTGTTAAACAGCTGGTGCTGAAACATTGGAGGGACCAACTGGTAATATCCTACAAGGAGTGGTTAAGGGGATATGTCAAATTTCTTTAGAACTGAGTGGTTAATAGCTGGTTTCAGGAATTATATGGCTAGTTTTGGCAAAAAATAGGGGAAACTTTATGCGGTTTACTTACAATAAGGGTAAGTTGACTGGTTAAGGTTTCCAATCCTCTTTAGAAAGGGCCGTTCCTTCTCCTCATAAGTACAATAGTTTGGCACACTCTGGGGGGGGGAGGGTGGTGTTTAGTTAGTTGGTCTTTGTATAGACTAGACTGGTTTCACCTTTTTTGTGTACAATGTAACCGTAGACAGCTGACATGTATATGTTCGGTTGTGTGTTAAAAATTTAATAAACTTTGAATTTTAAAAAAAAAAAGACATTGAGGAGGACCAGTCCTAATACTGAACCCTGTGGTACCCCCACTAGTAACCCACCTTTCTTCAGAGTGGACTCCATTTACTATTACCCTCTGTGTCCTATTCTCCAGCCAATTGTTTACCCAGGCTATCATCTTGGGACCCACTCCCATGCTGGCTAACTTGTATATTAATCTTTTGTGTGGGACTGAGTCAAATGCCTTGCTAATGTCCGGGTAAGCCATGTCCACAGCTCCTCCCTGATCTACTACTTTGGTCACCCAGTCAAAGAAATCTATTAGATTCGTCTGGCATGACCTTTCCACTGTGAATCCATGCTGCCTTGGGTCCTGTACCCCTCTGACCTCTAGGTACTCGACAATTCTTTCCTTCAGAAGTGATTCTATCATTTTACCTATCACTGAGGTTAAACTAACAGGTCTGTAGTTTCCTGCTTCTGCCCTGTTCCCACCTTTGTGAAGGGGAATCACATCTGCCCTCCTCCAGTCCTCAGGTACCACCCCATCCTCCCATGATTTGTTAAAGAGGGTAGTCAGTGGTGTCACTAGTTCTACCCTTAGTTCTTTTAGAATTCTGGGATGAATCCCATCAGGCCCCATTGCTTTGTCCATCTTCAGTTTTAAGAGTTCTTTCAGAACCCTTTCTTCTGTGAATGGGCTGGTATCAACTTCTGTATCCAGAGTGTACAAAGGCTGCAGGGAGGGCCAGTGGCATGCTGGGGTGCATAGACAGAGGTGTCATTAGCAGGAGGTGGGAGTTGGTGATGCCATTGTATAAAACACTAATGAAGCCTCACCTAGAGTACTGTGAGCAATTCTGGAAACCTTCGTAAGAACATTGACAGAGTAGAGGTGGTCCAGAGAAGAGTGACAAAAATAGTACAGGGCTTGCATCAGAAAACATATCAGGAGAGGTCAAAGGACCTCAATATGTGCTCCCTGGAGGACAGGATAGATTGGGGTGACATGATAAAAAACATTCAGATATTTCAAGGGCATAAACAAGGTGCAGGGGGAATAACATCTTCCAATACAGGAGAAGTACAAGAACCAGGGGGCATGATATGAAATTGGAAGGTGGCAGATTAAGAGGAAATGTGAGAAAGTTTTTCTTCATGGAAAGGGTGGTGGACAAATGGAATAGTCTGCCACAGGAGGTGGTGGGAGCAAGCACAGTGGAGGGATTTAAACAGGCCTGGGGCAGACACAAGGGAACTTTAGAGGTGGGAAGAAGGCATGAAAAGCCACTGACCAGGTAGGGTCAGAGACAGCAAACAAGTAGGGCTTACGGGCAGACTGGAAAGGCCTAGCAGTCCTTATCTGCTGACTATTTCAATGTTTCTAGAAGTTGAGCAGAAGGAAGTCCTTCTAAAAGACTACTTCTGCTCAGTATTCACAGTGCAGGACAGCGAGGCCTCTGTTGTAAAACGACAGAAAGGCTGCTGCCAGGGCATTCCAGAAATAGGACATGTGGTAATTACAGGAGAAAGGGTTAGAAAAGGGATCACAGCTTTGAAAAGAGGTAAAGCGCTAAGGCCAGATGGGATGTTCCTGAGGGGGCTCAGGGAATTGGTATCAGAACTGACTGAACACCTGTCAGGGCTACAGTAGCTCACTACAGTCACACAGTGCAGTTCCACAAGGGAAGGGATAGGAAAGAACTGGCAAATTACAGGCCCGTCAATCTTACCATTGTTGTAGATAAACTGATGAAAACAGTAGAAGCACTAGTAAAGGAGGATCTTGTGGACTACCTGGAGGGAAACAGGCTCCAGGATAGCAAGCAGCATGGGTCTGTGTCTGGGAGATGTTGTCAGACCAACCTGATAGTATTCTTTGTCTGGGGATAAGGGACACGTAGTAAATTTGCCCTATTTGATTTCAGCAAGGTATTTGACTTGGTACCACATAGAAGGTTGCTGAATAAATTGAGAGGATCTGGGAGCAGCCAATGACTGCGATAGATTGGTGGGACGTTGGTTAGGGAGAAGACAGCAGAGGATGGAGCCAAACATGGTCCAGTAGGGAAATGGGAGTTTCAAGTGAGGTAATGTAGTGGTCCATCCTGGGACAAGCCTTTCTCAGTATGTTCATCAGCAACACAGGAGAAGGAATATAATAATAATAATAATAATAGTAATAATAATAATAATAACTTTATTTTTTGAGCGCCTTTCAAATACCAAGGCCCTTTATAGTGTTAAAACATGATTCCATATTACAAATATCATATATATAGGGCAAGGTGTATCTCTTCGCAGATGACACTAAGCTCTGTGGAAAGCATATGGTGAGGAGTGGGTAAGGGAGAGTTATAGAGGGACCTGCAATTGTTAGATAGGGTGGTCCAAGGTTTGGCAATTGACATTCAATTCCAAACAATTCAAAGTGATGCACATAGGAGGCAAGAACCCCAGCAAGGCAGAATACCTGATGGGAGGGGTTAAGCTGGCCACTACTGCAGAGGAAAGGGCCCCAGGGGTCATCATCAGGACCTTCCTAAAATGAACTAGCTAATGTGACAAGGCCTACAGCAAGGCAAGCAAACTTCTGGGGGTCTGCTGGAAGGGGGGTTTAATTGCAAAAGAAAATTTCCTGGCAGTTAAGGACTGCTTGGTCTACCCTGACTGCCCATTTTTCCCTACCTACAGTTTCACCGCAGACCCTACTTCATCTCCGGTGGAGGAGAGAGGTAATACTACCTCGCTATAGACCACTGGTGAGATCCCACCTGGAATACTGTGCCCAATATTCCAGATTTGATCTAATCTAGAACACTGTGCCCAGTTCTGGAGTCCTTATCTGAGGAAAAACACAGAGAAGCTGAAGACGGTGAAGCAAAGAGAAACCAAAATGATTCAGGGCCAACAGGGCAGATCCTTTGAGGATCAGCTCAGGGCACTGAACATGCACTCTCTGGAGGCCAGAAGGGAGATGGGTGACATGACAGAGACCTTCAAGTTCCTAAATGGAATAAGCAAAGTAAACTGTGAGGAACTATTTATCAGGAGTTGTGGTTCAAAAACAAGGGGACAGGAATGGAAGCTGGTGGGGGAAGGGAGATTCAGGAGAGGTGCAGGAAAGTTTTACTTTATGGAGGGAGTAGTTGAGCCATGATATAGCCTACCAGCAGTACTGGTGGGAGCAAAAACCATTAATAAGTTCAAGCATGACTGGGACAGAGGAAAGGGCTTAGTAGTTATTCAGGTGGTAGCAATAAGGCAGGGAACAAAGGGTGTGTGTGAAAAAACCTGATCTAAACAATAGGTGATGAGGTAGGGTGAAACTGGACAGACTGGATGGGTCAATGCTCTTTTTCTGCCAACACTGTCTATGAACATACGAAGACGCCAGCAGAATAAGGCCATTTGGTCTATCTAGTCTGCTCATATTGCAGTGTCCACAGATAAAGCTACTGACCCTGACCCTGCTCCCCTCCAATCCTTCAATCTTTTCCATCTGCCCCTCCCATGACCCTAACTCTCCCTTTATGTCTATCCCAGCCTTTCTTGAAGCTGAGTGTGACACTCTGCCCCTGCTTCTGGTTACCTGTATGATATTATTATTATACATAAATAGTCTGTGTATGAAATGTCAGTGTGTGAGAGATTTGGCCTTTAAATTACAAGGTCAGCAGCTGAAAATCACAGGATGTATTACACTGACCAAGAGATCCCTGTAATTTAAGACTTCCTTAGAGAAATGGTATTTTATTACCTTTTTGTGACCTGCCTAGGCTTTTGAAGTGAAACTAAATCTAAAGTTTATGATGTCAGGAAAGAAAGGGTAATCTGGCTGTTCTATCAAGTTTAACACCTAAATGACAAATGCAGGGATTGCTAAGATCAAAGTGAAATGTATAACTAAAGGATGTCATATTTAGGAGATGTGTTTTTCTTCTGATGTTCCATTAATTAAAGATACTTTCTGGTAGAAAGTATGTTAGAATTAATTCTGAGGGAGGGTCTAGTTGACCTCATCCAAAAGGGGGTTGGGGAAGACAGAGAAAAGACATGTAACATTGTACATGAAGACAGATATCATCTTGGGCTCTGAAAGAAGAGGGTAACATCTCTCTAACTTTAAAACACACTTAGAAAGATAATTCTTAGAAAGACATTTAAGCCTTTTGTGGTAGAAGTATGTTGTCTGTAACTTCCTGTTTATTTTAAATGATTGTACGCTCTTTGATATTTGTTCTGTATTTCATCTTACTTGTTTTACAATTTTTAGTAAAGAACATTTTCTTTGAAAGACTGCCTGGGTGTCGGTCAGTTCTTTTTGTATGTGACATATAGGTGGTTAAGTCTGACAACTGTTCAATAGCTTGATGGTGTTACTGAGCTTGGGAAAGAAGGTAAGAATATACCTAAGGTCTCATAGAGTTTTATGGGTTCATTTTGGAAAACCTGGCTGGGTGTCCTTGGGAGAAAGATTATATTGCATCCCCCCGAAGAGAGTATTATCTGAGCCTGTTAATTGGGTATGCTAGCATAAGGTTCACAGTTTAAATCCCTCCAGAACTTGAGACTAAAGGTGATTCGCATTCAAAACAGACAGGGGGGTTACCCTGTCTGTTACCTGTCCACATTATTTTGCTCTGAGGTTGGCACTGTGGGAGCAGAGGGCCTGACCTGCTGAGTCTGTTTGTGACACACTGACCACCATCTTCAATGAGACCACCTCTTCCGGCACAGCATTCCAACTAACCACCACCCTCTGTGCAAAAAAGTGCTTCCTAACCTCCCTCCTAAACCTCCCCCTTCCAACTTAAAACCATGCCCCCTCATGTTCTGGCTGCCACTTAGCTTAAAGAGACCCATCTCATCCGCCCTATTTATCCTTTTCAAGTACTTGATGGTCTCAGCAATGTCCCTTTTCTCTCTCCTCCAGGAAGTAAATGTTCAGGTTGCCCAATCTCTCCTCGTATGTTTTACCCTGCTGACCTGCAGTCATCTTCTTTGCCCTGCTCTGGACCATCTCCAGTAGGTTAATGTGTTTTTTACAGTGAGGGTATCAGTACTGAACTCCATTATCTGGATGTGGCCTCACCAGTGACCTAGACAAGGGCAGTATAACATCCTCTTGCCTACTGCTGAACCCCCAGCTATGTTTCTATAAACATATTTCAGTATACTAACATTCCAGAACACTAATTCCCTCTTGTTATTTCATTTCTGTACTAATAGTAGTTTGTGACCAGTAATATATATGAAGTAGTGCAAAAATCCATTTTTTTTAGCAGTCATGTGTGTTGACTTGCATAAACCTGTCAAGCTCTATTCTTTAAATGCACTACTTCCTATACCTTATTCTATATTTACTCCAAAACACTTCATAAAATGATTACAACACTCAAACAGGAAATATAAAAGAATCTACATATGAACTAAAAAGGCAATACAATATATACAGTGGGAAAGTGCTGTTGTTATTAACATATTTCAAGTAATCACAATCATTACAACGAGGTTTACACAGGGCCAGATTAAGACATAGGCAACATAGGCACTAGCCTAGGGCCCCCACCTGCTGGGGGCCCCAAACAATGCCCAAAATATATTTATTACATAACCATTTCTTTCTGCCCGAGCTGCATTTTTTTGCAATGGACTTGACTGCTGAATAATCTGAACAAGGCAGGAGCCGAAGTGTGATGGGAATCTCCCCTCTCTGATTAGGTGTTAAGTACAGCTGATAGCTTCAGGGGGCTCCAACAAGACTGACCATTAAGGCGTACACAGGCCCTTTTCTTTCCTTTGCTTTGTCTGCTTGAATGTGAATGTCATCTCCTTGATCAAGTGTGAAGTACAGCTGACAGCTTCAGGGAGTTCTAGCCAGACTGATCTTTAAGGTGAAAATAGGCCATTTTCCTTTGCATTGTCTCTGAGCCCCCTGGTATCCCAAGTGGGAAAAGGTAGCTAGAAAGATCCCTGCCCCTCCCCCATTGGTGTTCCTGATAGGGAGAGTGACTAATGCAAATCTTAAGTGGGCCCCCCTGCAGTAGTTTGTCCACTACTTACCTCATCTTGTACATTTGAGGGGGCCCTATCATCCATATTGGAAGGATTGAATAGTCAGCAGAGTTTGTTTATTGGAGAGCCTGTTCCAAGTTCCAGATGCCTCTCATTAGCACAGGGATGTTCTGTGACATGCCATGGCCCTGGGTCACGTTGCATGCAGAGAAAGGTTGTGGTTCACAAATCCATGTGTTCTGAGTCTACATGTTTTCCAGGTTCTTGGCTTGGGGCTATAGCCGCTAGACTATACTGCTTAATTTTTATGCTGCTTAACTGGAATTAGATCATCATTGTTAAATGCAGTTCTCCTCTCAGGGGAAATTAGTAGGAAGGTTCATAGCTGAGTTTAAGTTGGGGCAATGAGTGTCATGAAAATGATCATCAAAGTTATGAAAAAAAGGAAAAAATGGGGCTGCATTTTCAAAGTCCTTTAACAATACTACATTGCAGTTCACAAACAGTATGGTTAAGCCTGATCTTTAACACTACCTACAAAACCACATTTTTTAAAGACAAAAAGCAGCAAAGAGCCTACAGTGCTACAGAAAGGCTTACAATGCCGTCAAGGGCAGCAGTGGCCTTTAGATCATATTTGTTTAATTTGCAGGCAATTGTATATGTTATGGAGCTATCTATATATAATACTACTCCCCATTATGTACAATTGCCTGCAAAGTAAATAAATAGTATCTGAAGGTCATCACTAACCCTGACCATTATAAATCTATCTCTAGCACTACAACCACTTCCCTATGTGGTTTCATGGGTGGGGCTGTATCAGGAAGTAAGATTGTACTTGCAGTAAGTTAAGTTGCATAAAAAAAGGTGTCGATCATGGATGCTGAGAGTAGTCTTGCACATACAGCGATCCTTCTGTTATCCATCAAATGCTTGTACAAAAAGCTAGCTATTCCATTATCATAGAATTATAGAAATCTGATGGCAGAAAAGGACCCCAAAGGCCCATCGAGTCTGCCTCTTTCTCTCCCCACTCATCTCTTTTTCCATGGGCCCTCCCCTTCCCCCCACTTACCAAGCCCATATGTCTGTCCCATACCCTCCTGAATCCCTCCACCATTTCAGCCCCCACCACCTCCTCTGGTAATTTGTTCCAGGCCTCCACCATCCTCTGTGTGAAGAATTGCTCCCTCACATTACCTCTGTTTCTTCCCCTCTCCACTCTTAGGCTACGCCTTCTAGTTTTAGCCCCCTCCTTCCTTTTAAATAAGCTTCCCTCCTTCACCTTATTGATCCACTTCACGTACTTAAATGTTTCAATCATGTCCCTCCTCTTCCTTCCGGTCTCAAATGGGTACAGATCCAATTCCCTTTATCTCTTCTCATATGGCTTCCCCTGCCTACCGTGCACCATTGTGGTTTCCCTTCTCTGAACCCTTTCTGTCCCATCTATGTCCTTGTGTAGGTGCGGTCTCCAGAACTGGACCCCGTACTCCAGGTGCTGCCTCATCATGGCTTTGTAAAGAGGCAACAATACCTCTCTCCTTCTGCTAGTTATGCCCTTCCCAATGCATGCCAACATTCCATTTGCCTTCCCCACAGCCTTGCTGCATTGACTACTTGCCTTAAGGTTGCTTGATATTGAAATCCCCAGAGCCCTCTCCTGCTCTGTTTTTTTAGTTCCTCCCCCCCCAAGAGTGTAAGCTCCTCACACATTTTTACACCCCAAGTGCATCATAGCGCACTTTTTGACTGAATTTGAGTTGCCAAGTTTCCCTTATTACTGTTGCCACTGTCCCTTATTACTGTTGCCATTGTCCCTTATTATTGTTGCCATTATCCCTTATTATCTCACAGCCTTGATTATCCACCTAATTTTGCTTGTACAAAAATGGGTGGATAGTCAAAGGTGCAGTGTAGATTATCAGACTGAAATCAAACAGCATATGACACTTGGGGAAAAGAGAGGCTGGAGGATGGTGTGCACTGTTGCTAATATGATTTTGACAGCAGGGAGCAGAAGGGTAGGAATTTTGATTTGTATTCTGTTGCCCATACCTCTTTGCATACAAACTGAATCCTAACATGAGATACAGTTTGTATGTAAATGAATTCCCAAAGTACCTTACAGTCTGTGACAGGGCCCTTTTGCGGCAAAGGGGCATGGTCACAACGAGAGGGAAGGCCCTAGATTCCTTTTGGGCTTAGGGCCCCAGGTTACCTGAATCTGGCCTTGGGTTTACAATCATACATGTGAAACATATAAAAGTGCAAAAGGACAGCACCTGATGAGTGCACCACACTGTGTTACATTCAGCTTGACTCCCATATAAATACAGGTAAAAATCAGCATTTATGCTTACCGTAAGAAGTCTGTCTTGTTTGATTACTTTTAGGAAACTGATGAAATTTTTAAGATTCTGTGTCCAGTAAATGAAATAGATAAACCGGAGTGCCAGGAGGAGACAGAAAAGTGTCTGGTAACTATTGTTGGAGTATTTGGTTTGTAACTGATTACACCACAGCAATCCAACATAATCGACTAGGCAGAATATTCAAAGCCACTGCACTGCACAAGCTAGGTTTGAGCAAGTGAGCAAACTCATCTGCCCATGATGGTTCTTACTGTGCCCAACCCAAAGCTGGCTGTGCAGGAGTACAAAGGTATCCCATGCACACATGTGAACACCTGTTGTCCCTGCTGTCTGGTGGTCCCCATGATTTTCAGTACCAGTACACTGAAAAATCTTTTTCTACCAAACTTGGGCGATAGCCTTTGGACCACCTTCTATCACAACACAACATTAGTGGTGACTCAAAACTCCTACTTAAAATTGGTGTTAGGTGGGTAAGTTCCAAACATCCTTTTCATCGGCTTTATAAGTCACCGTTAATGTAGTCTTGGGGGTATTCAAAGGCTATCACTCAAGCTTGGTGGAGAAAACAGAACTTCGACCAAGGTATGAGTAAAAATATAATTGTATGAAATAAAACTTAAGTCTGCATACTGAACATGCACAGTACAGCTTAATGCAGACATAGGTTTTATTCTGACCACAACTACTGTATGGTATGCAGTGACGTATATGGATACAGGACTTCTGCACAGTAGACGGTGGCCTGCAAGGCAGGAGGGGTTGGGCAGGTTGCAGAGGTTACCAGGAAGGGAGAGGGACCACTGGACACCAGGGACTTAAAATTCCTATAAGGATCATGTGAAGGAGGGTACTACTGGATGCAAAGAAAGTAGTTTACCATGTCAATGGGAATGGGGGGGGGGGGGTTAGACCACTAGATGCCAGGGAATTTCATTACTAAAATATGTACTGGTATGAGGATGCATTTTTTTTTAAGATAAGGCACCACTGATAGCCGTAGGATGCAGTGTAGAACCCTCAGCCAGCACACAATCCAAGAAGCAAAGGCTTGCTCCTTACATTGTAATGAAGGTATAATTAGACGTAAATTACCTCTTAACACCCTGTCAGTGCATAGTGAAGTGCATGGCCATGTGGGTATTGATAGCATCCTCTTGTACCAACCTTTCTATGGCCTGGTGGGAGAGGTGTGCCATTCATGTTCCCATCATCAGATCTATTGTTGGACAATTTTAATTTTATGAGTCAGGTACACTGACCTCATACTTCATCACTGTAGGTATGCACCAAGGTGCAGCTGGGGGAGTTCCTTGTTTGTAATAATAAGAATGAAGCTGGCTTTAATTCACCACACTAGGTCCTGTATCTTACCCTAACAAGTTGTCTGAATGTCTTTAGTTACCTCTCTGACGTTCTTTCCTTATGTCCCTTGATGACAACAGAGGCAAAAATTAAGCAAACTTGAACTAAGTGTTACCAATGACATCCTCATGTTTCTGAATGAACTAGAAACACAGAAATATAGATGATAGCAGAAAAAGACCAGTAGTCCATTCAGTCTGCCCGGTTCCCTACCTAATCTTGGGACCTACTGTCCGTCCAAGGTCCTAGTCCTCCACCTCCTCCCCCCATTCTCCATCCAGATGCTGTCATCCCTGGTAACCACTATGCACTTTACTCTGTCCTAACCATGCTTGTTTTAGTGCCCACCACCTCAGTTTGTAGATTGCACCATAGCTCCACCACCCTTTCTTTCTGTAAAATAAATCTTCCTCAGGTCCCTCCTGAACCTCCCTCCTGTCAGTTTCCATCCATGCCCTTGTGACTTTGAACTAGCTTTCAAGCAAAAAGGTTCCTCAGTGTCCACCTTGTTATTCCTTTTAGGAACTTGAGCGTCTCTATCATATCTCCCCTCTTCTTTCTGGAGTCCGGCATGTACATGTTTACTGCCCTGAGGTGTTCTTTGTAAGACCTACCTTTTGGCATTGAATCATTTTTGTCACCCTGCACAGCACTGTCTCCAGCCTGTCCTTATCCTTCCTGAGGTGAGGTCTCCAGAACTGGGCATAGTACTCCAGGTGCAGCCTCACTAAAGATCTATAAAAGGGTAGTATTACCTCTTTCCTCCTGCTATCAATACCTCTCCCTATATACCACAACACTGTGCTTGCCTTAACATAGGCCTTGTTGTACTAGCTCGCTTACCTGAGGGTATCATTGATAACTACAAGGTCACATTCTTCGGCCCCAATGCTATGTCTCACTCCATCCACCCAGTACTCTGTCCTGGGGTTTTTATTCCCTAGGTGAATTACTTTGCACTTTTTAACATAGTATTTCAACTGCCAAACCATTGACCGTCCCTCTAGCTTTTGAAAATCACTCTGCATTTTCCCTAATTCACTTGTCACTGTCCACCCTCCCACAGAGCTTAGTGTTACCTGCAAAGAGATGCAGCCTGCTGTGGATACCCTCACCAATGTTGCTGATGAACATACTGAAGAGGATTAGCCCTGGGATAGACCCATGTGGCACCCCACTCGTGACCTTCCTCTCTTCTGATTGACTTCACTGACCACAATCCTCTGCTGCTTACCCTTTAGCCAGTTTCCTACCCAGTTCACTATGTCCTCTGTCACACCCAGAAACAGAAAACATAGAAGTTGATGGCAGGTAAGGACCACAAGGCCCATCTAGTCTGCCCATTTCTTTTTCTCCCTTATAAATGTGCCATCAGCCTTTGCTCTGTCAATGGCCTATCTATTCATACTCATCTGTATTGCTCCCTTATGCCTATCCCATGCCTGTTTGAAGCCCTGCACTGTATTCATATCCACCACTTCCTGAGGTAGGCCGTTCCATGCATCCACCACCCTTCCTGTGAAATCCTCTGTCTTCTTCAGCAAGTCTCTGTTGGGCACAGAGTTGAAAGCTTTGATGAAGCTGAAGTAGAGCAAATCCACAGCATGGCCCCTATCCAATTACCTCATCACCAAATCAAACTATTACATTCATCTGACAGGACCTCCCTGCCATGAACCCGTTCTGTTTTCTATTCTGGAGACCACTGCTGTCCAGGTAGACCATGTGGTCTTTCTTAATCAGTAACTCCATCAGCTTTCCTACAATGGAGGTCAGACTGAGAGGTCTGTAGTTCCCTGCTTGTTTCTTGTCCCCTCTTTTGGAGCAGAACAATGTCTGCCACCTTCCAGTCATTTGGAACTACCCCCATCCACAGTGAATAGTTGAATTGTCTTACCAAGGGTTCAGCCAGTTTCGCCACCAGTTCCCTGAGAATCCTCCAACACAGTTCATCTGGTCCTGAGGCCTTATCTATCGTTACGGTCACCAGCCCTTTGTGGACCCTGTCACCTTGTAAATATTGGCCATCTCACCTCCGACATCCCCTGATCAGCTGCTTTGATGACAGTCTCAAGCAAGTGCCCCCCTTCTTCCCTGGTGAAAACTGAGCACAAATAATCATTACGGATGGTGTCCTTTTGCTTGTCCTCTTCTCCTCAGACAGCCTGATTCCCCTTCTTTCATTCTTTTCCTCTACTATGTCAGAAGAAATGGGTTTCTCTGCTCTTGATCCCTTCTGCAATATGCAGCTCTGTGTCTGCTTTTGCCTCTCAAACCATCCTCTTTGCCTCCCTACTTCTCAGTAAATATTCTCTCCATTCTTCCTCCCCCTGCTTCACTTTGTGCTGGTAGAAGGCCTTTGTCCTAGCCCTCAAGTGCTTCCCTGGCTTTTGCTTAGAACCATAATGGTCTCCTGAACTTATTCCTTTTGGTAACCATTTTCATACATAACTTAGATGTCTCGAGAATGGCCCCCTTTGTTACCCGAACTCTCTTCCACCCTGCTCAAATTGTCAATCCTGACTAACATTTCCCTGACCAGTTCCTCAGCCTGCTGAAATCCACCCTCCTAAAATCAAGGACTTCAATTTTTAATTGGGGCTTCCAGTCCCTAGGGCTGGTTTAAACCCAAAAGGACAACAAATGTCATAACCCCTTCCTGGAACAATTGTCATAGCTTGTACTAAGTGTCACTAATAACACCCTTAACTCAGTGAATAAACCAAACAGCAAATGTTTCCCAGGCTAAAGCCCACATCTGTGTAGAAGATGCCATTTAAAAAAAAAAATGCCTTCACTGTTTACCTACACTTCATGTACCAAAAGCTGTGCACCTACAGTATCTCCACAATTGTGACACCAGAACATAGCCAGGTAACATCTAGGATATCCGCAAGACAGATGACTAGCTTCAATAGGCAGTCCAGGAACTGCCACAATGACAGGAGAAAGACAAGACTCCAAACAGAACACAATTTAATTATTTATCTATTTCAAAAGTTTTACCAGAAAATACAAGCTGAGCAGGTAACACCTCGTTTCCAGATGTGTCTTGGGTGGGAGATTACAAATGTACACTTATTTACAAGGAGGTCCTGGACAGGACAAATAATTCAGAAATAAAATGAATGTGTATTTAGAACAGATGTTGTATCTGGCTGCATGTCAGTTTAGCACAACCACCAAAATGCTGCACAGGTCTCACACCAACCAGACCCCTGAAGAGAGAACCTTTTTGTGCAACAAGAAGCACTTTTCCCCACTTGAGGATGGGGTGAGGAAAGGTGTTTGCTGCACTCAAGTCCCTGTGCTTTGGTGCAATTTTCTGGGGGAGATTTTCAAGTCAATGTGGACATTATTCTGTGAGTTGGATTATGGAGGCTTACATACTAAGAAGCCAGCAGATTAGGCCCTGTGGTCTATCAAGCCTGCTCAATAAATGCTTGTAAAAGGACTTTTTCCAGGGAGGACAATCAGCTTTGTTGTTGTTGTTGGGGTTTATTTGAGAGCCACACATCCCAAAAATGAACTTTTTGCATACCTGAGTTTGGATTTGGCTGTTATTTCTTGCTTCATATTTAAAATGTCCCCTCCCCAGGGCCTGGGTGAAAGACACTCTGTCCCTCTGTTTCCAGACTGATGCCCAGTGTGGAGTACTGGACTCAACATCTGAGTGAGGATGGTAGTAGTAGATTTTATTTGTTTGGGGTACCCTTCCCTGAAGGCCAGAGTGCCCTTACAATAAGATTATAAATACATACATGTATAAATAACAGAGCAGGAACAGTCAATAGAAACATTTACAGATGTGTCAAGCCAGGATGAAGTGCAGAAATGCTGCAGAATATCACAGAATACTGCAATTTACTGCTGGGGCCGTTGTAAGTCAATGGCAATTGAGCCCTTTTGTCATGCAAAATTTTCTGACATGTCATTACTACAAGTTACTGCGCTTTATTGTGGCTGACACATCAATACATATAACATCTCAAACACAATTAAAAACAGCTGAACCTGTTCAAGTTCTTAAATGGCCCCATCAGACCCCAAAAGCTTGTGCAAACAAGAATGATTTCAGTAGGCGTTTAAACATTGCAGTTGATGGTGCCTCCCAGAGGTGCCACGGTAATGAATTCATAAAGCTGGATCAGCTACCTTGAATGCCTTGTCTCCAGAGTTCTTCAGCCACACTCTGGGGATCTCCAGGAGAGCACCAGTAGCTGATCTGGGGGGATGAGATGGGACATAGGGATGCATAAGATCCTTCTGGTAGAATGGACCCAAACCGTGTAGGGCCTTGTAGATCAGATGATCTACCTTGATGGTAATGCAACACAGCACCAGCAGCCAGCGCAGTTTGTGCAGCACTGGGGTGATCTGACTGAATCTGGGGTGACCAGTCAACACCTGTGCCGCTGTGTTCTGCAGCAGCTGCAGGCGCCATAATACACCAGGTAACAACACAATAGAGAGGGAACAGAGTACACTCATCATGTATAAGTGTGTTTTATATGTTTTATTTCTTTTTGTTTTCCAGGAGAAAACTCAAGAAACACTAATTTACAAACAGGTCCTGGACAGGTCAAACAATACAGAAATAAACTGAATGCAGATTTAGAACAGATGGCATATCCAGCTGCATGTAAATTTTGCAGATTTTTGGTGGATGGCTTGCAGAACATGAGCTATGAGGACTGGCTGGCAGAACTGTGTCTGTTTCCTCTGGAATGGAGATGATTCAGGGGAGACAAGACTGCAGTATTTTAGTGTCTAGAAGGGATATAACACCATCAGACCATGTGTGCTCTTCAAGATGCACAAGGACAATGGACTCTCAATGTCACAGATGGGAGGCAGATTCAAGGGAAACATCAGAAAGAACTACTTCAGAGGCTGGTTCACTGGCACAGGGGCAGGGTGGCGACTTGTGATACCGGCGACCCAGGTTAGGGAACGGACCCAGGATGTCGGAGTGCCGTCCAGTGGGAGGAATGAGCATTCAGCGACTGCTCTCCTTCTCCAGGGGAGACGGTGGCAGAGTGTTCGGTGCTATGCAGACACCTAGTGGAGGCTGGGCATACCACATGTGCTGACACTGATACGTTCGGGGGACGGGGCGGAAACTGGCCATAATTGCATATCCCCACCTCCATACACCAGGGAAAAATGCCGCTGCCTTCTGCCTCAATGACACCTGCCTCACTGCTCTGATTAGCTCCCAGGCTGGCCCCTAAACCTATCCAGATGCTTGCAGCACTTAGGATCCGGTGCTGCAACCCAGCCTTGAGAGATAAGCCAGGGGGTATTGGGGAGTTGTGACTCATGTGGGAGTGGGAGCGGAGAGGTCCATGACTGGGCTGAGCTACCAGTGCTGGCGGCACAATAAAGTACAGTAAATTAAAAAAAAAAGGAAGAACTACTTCACAGAAGGAGTTGTAAATACCTGGAAAAGACTACCACAGCAGGTGGTATCAGCTGATACAGTAATGACATTCAAACACAGATTTGACAAGTACATTAAAGAAAACAGGGTGACAGGGTAGTCCCACAGAGCTAGACCATAGAAACATGGGTCTATCTAGTCTGCGTCAATCCTACCTTCCCCCATAATGTTTCCCCAAATAGATATGCAAATGCAGTATGTATATATGTAACCTGAAGATATTGTGACATGAAACTGAAAGTGCAGCACTGTAGTTTAAAAGCATCTGAACTTTCAGTATGATTCTGTCAACAGAAGCCTTGAGCCATGTTTACAAAGTTGCAAGGCTTCAACATATGAGCCACTCTGCTCCTACTGCTAACTCATCTGCGGAGTCATTTTACTGCTCACAGCCCTCTCTCGCTCTGATGCAGGTTACACCAGAGAGGGGCTGTGGGGCCGGGTTGGGAGCAGCAGAGGAGTCTGGAAGTGACAGCTTTTTATCGGAGCAAGCATTGCAGCAGATTTACACCACCACTTAATGCGCTCACTCTGATAAATGTTACCACTCCCTTGTCAGGCCCAAAAAAGAGGATCTGAAGTGCTCCTAGAGTGGTCCAGTAAGTGTCTGCACTGCTGAATTTGCAGTGCATCAACCCATGTGCACATGCTGATTTGCAGTAAAAGTGGCAATGTAAACATGCCTTTGGTGACCCAGAAGCACAGGTGAGTTTAGGATTGCCTCCTTTGGATGAGGCAAAAACCGAATCCTAAGCTCCACCCCTAGCCCCGCCCCTTTTCGTGACTCATCATGCATTGTTCCTCCTAGAAGGCCATTTGTTATATCAATAAAAGACAATGCTTAATAAAGATTTTGACTGATTGAGCAGTTGAACAAAAATGTTAAGATACTGTACCTGTTGAAGTTACTTTTCTAGATTCTTTCTAGTTATTTATTTACTTATGTATTTATTTATTGACATTAGTTTACCAAATAAACATACAGAGATAAAGGAAATATCATAAACAGATATGATCTAGGAGGAGACAAGGGAAATACTGTAAATAACATACAACAGTGTACATGGTATATAATAATACATAATAAATGGTTTCCTGTAATGGGTACTTCGTATCTTTTTCTGTCTCCATTCCCTCTTCATGTCCACATTACTATTTCAAAGCCAAAGAAGTGACCATACTTTTTTCTTGAGGAAAAAAAGATAATTTAAAACATTTAAAAAGGCCTAAATTCTGTTAGAGATGAAAATGTTTACCAGCAAATCAAGGTGGAAGACAACTGGCTCTTTTACTGTTACAAAAGGTGAGGACAGCTGTGCTGCTATGCCACTTTAAGATGCAATAAAAAAAGATTATGTTATGTAAGTGCTAATGGTGTTAATGGCCATACTTTACACCTCCCAGGCTGACTGCTTTCACAAACAAAGGACTGTACTGACCACAGAACTTGTTTGTAAGCTGGACATGCAGCTGAAACAATGAATAATATGACATTTGTTTCAAAAGTATGCGAGCTCTCAAAATGGCTCAATAACCTGACCAGCACAGAGCAAAACCAGATTACCTGATAGGGACCCTGAAAACCTGATAACCAGGTAAAAAACCTGACAGGTGGCAACCCTAGGTGAGTTAAAACCGACTTAGCCTGCTACTCACCCTGAGGGAAGGGGAGTGTAGTCAGACATGTTCTCTGTGAGGTCCCCTGACATCCAAGTCCTCGTCTCCTTTCCACAAGGTAATCTACAATAACAACCCTGATCTGCTTACCATCAGATAAAAAGTACCTACCCCCACCCCAGGCCCAGCTAGAGTTGCATGGAGTGATGTAGGACTTTTGTATAACACACCAGTTTGCTGTTTACCAATTCAGTTGCTAGCTCATTATTTACTAGGACTTCTTTACTAGTGGAATGCCCACAGAAAATTTAAAGGAACTTTGAGCGCACTGTACGTTGAGCATGAAAACTTTTTAACTCAGAATTAATCATCTGCCTGGATTGGTGGTAGTTCAGGTGGATGTTAAAGATCCCATGGCACTTATCGAAAAAAGTAGGGGAATTTCCCCAGTGTCCTGGCCAAATTTCCCTCATTCACTAAAATACCACCAACAGCGTAATCTGGTTCAAGGTCAGTTGGCATTCATCTGTATCCCCCTTTCCCGGGTCGTGCCTGAAAATAGGCAAGATTTGTCTAGTGCACTTACCCGGTCAACAAAAGCTAAATAAATAAATAAATAAATAAAATCAAGTTTATTTTATACTGGAACGGTATGTGAACAAAAATGCCCGTTTTCACAAACATCCAGTTTCACCAAAGGTTACAAAGATAAAAGAGGAATATATATAGAATAATATATGGGGTGGTGTGTGTAACGAGAATTTTACACACACCTGAGGTGTTGGGTGCCACATAAACTCCTGAGGGCAAAACCTGTGGGGTTTATTAAAGCGTCCAACACAGAGAATGTGTGTAAAATTCAAGTTTTACATGCACCACCCCATGTTTTAGTTTATATAATTGCTGGATCATGTTTTCTTACCACAGCAATTATATAAAATATAAATACATCGCTGTATGATTCTGAGAATGGGTGGAGAAACTACAACTTTGTTTATGTGAGAGATGTAGTTTAAAACTGCAAGTCCCATTAAAGAACAAGAAACTGATCTTTTTTTGGTTTTACTTGAGCAAGTACTGAATCTTCAACCCAGGTTTCTATGGCAACTGGGGTAATTGGCAGAAGGTCATAACGTCGGGGTGGGTGAGAGACGGTGGGTGCGTGTCATAGACCAGCCTCTAATCAGGCTCCAGACCCAATTCCCACTGAAACTCTGCCTTGACAACAGCCTCTTCCCTACCTTGGGCTGTGCTAAACCCCGATATTCCATGATGTCCTTCTGTATAGTTTCACTTTTGTATCTAATGTATATCTCAATGTGACATTAGGTAATTTCACAGCTACCTGTATGTTTTCTGTTACCCTGTACCTCACGATGTATAACGTGGAACCATTATAATCTCTCTGTAATGTAATACACAGCAACCTGTCTGTTTCTGTTTCCCCTGTACCGCACTATGTGTGACGTGGAACCTTTGTAAATGAGTCTCTGACTCAAAGGTCTTTCTGATTATCTCAAATAAATAATAAATAAATATGTGAGGGACCAGGAACAGGCAAGAGCAATTTTGAGTTGCTCTTTCTCCTTTTGTTTTGTTTTTCTACAAGTGATGCCAGTTTAGTTGTGAGGAGCAGAGACGCAGCGTCTATGAGGAGAGCTAGAGAGGAGTGATGAGTGTTTCATGGGGCCCTGCTTTCGAGCAGTTAGTGTGTGTGAAGGGAACTGCAGCTTGTGCATTTCAGTTAGTGAAAGCCAGAGCATGTTTGCCATTATAACCAGCTAGTTATAATGGCAAATTATAACTGGCTTTTCACTATGGGAAAAAACTTAACCCATTAATTATATACATAGTATTTAAAATTGTCTATGGAGTCTTATGCAATGGTAATAAACAACTAGTCATGAACAAGTTGCATACCCATTACAAAAATACATACAGGGTAAAAATTACACACACATTTCATAAATACATACATGGGTACAAACCGTTTAGGAAGTATCAATTATACAGTCATGCAAAGCAGACATTGGGAATAAAGGTGCAAGGTACAGTAATGATTGCAGTTCAGGATCTGCAGAAGGGTTCATGAACAGTAGCAAGATAAGCAAAGACTGTAGAGGTTGGCAGGACCAAATGTAGGTAGGTGTAAAGTGTTAGGAGAGGGGGAAGAAGGGGAAGGCCAGAGTTGGGAGAGATAAGGAGATTTGAGGTGGTGTGTGGCAAGGGGTGGTGGCACAGGTGCAAGGAAACTGACAGGAGGTGGCTCTTGAAGAATCTCTGAAAGGTGTGGGTAGTGCTGCAGGTGAGAAGTGCGGGAAGGAGCTGATTATAAAGCTTAGTGTCCTTATAGGCCAGGGAATTTTCTGTAAGAGAGGTGTGGAAAAAAGGGATGTGGTATATGTTGCTGGAGGCTCCTCTGGTCAGATGGGTAAGAACAGATTTGGGGAATAAAGAGGTCACACTGCTTGGAAGTTTGTTCAGGTGTTTGTCCAGCAGAATATACAATAAGCTGACTAACAAGTATGAGTTTTGCCTTTCCATGTGCAACGCAGGGCATTTGCATGAGAAAATGGTCAGAAGACATTCTGAATTTTGGATCTGTCAGCCTGTGCTATTAGGCACTGTTTTGAAGACAACCCTGGGGCAACACAGCCTTGTCCCTACCAGAGAGTTTCACATTGCTTACAGGCAGACAGTAACAAACAACAAATGAAAGGGGATTAAAAATAAATAGGCGCACAGCTAAGTTACAAAAGATGAGCGATTTGCTTTACACCAGTAAACTATTTACAGATTAGGAAAGCATACAATAGAGACTACAAGATCTCTGCAGAAACTCAAACATCACAGGCAGATGCAAGATTTCAGTTGGGCAGGAGGCAGACACAGAGCACACTGAGACATGCTGCTCATGGAAAATGCTGAAATGGCACTTCAGTAAGCTGGGGGAGAGGTAGTGGCCAGGACTTTTGCCCCCTTCCCCATCCTATCCACCTATTAACAAGGTTTTTCCTTAAGAACATACAAAAGTTGCCAGCAGAAACAGGCCTCATGGTCTGTCAAGTCTGCTTATATGTGCAGCTAGCACCTTTATATTGCAACTGCCCCCCCAACCCCCCATTCACCTCCTGGAACTGCTCAGTGTCATTTTCCAAGCCCCACCTCCTTGCCCAGTCCCATTCCATTTTGAAACTCCCTACCATTCTGCATGTCACCAACCCCTCTGGCAGAGTGTTCCATTTTGACACCACCCTCTCAGTGAGAAAATGCCTTCTCATCTCCCTCCTGAACCTGCCTCCCTCCAATCTTAGCCCATGCCCCCTCATGTCCCTTCCATTCCTCAGCTTAAACAGCCCCTCTGTGCCAGATTTGTTGATCCACTTCAAGTATTTGAAAGTTTCAATCATCCAATCATCCAATCAAGAGGAATGGTCAAATGTATGGCAGCTTAGATTCAATGCTAAGAAGTGCAAGGTAATGCACCTGGGAAACAAAAACCCAGGGGAAGAGTACACAATGGGGGGTGAGATACTAACAACAACAAAAATGGAAAGGGACCTGGGGGTAGTCATATCAGATGACCTAAAGATGGGCAAGCAATGTGAGAGGGCTGCAAGGAGGGCTGGGGGGATACTGGGATGCATAGGGAGAAGCATCACCAGTAGAAAACAGGAAGTTATTATCCCTCTGTACAGACAGCTGGTGAGACCCCATCTGGAGTACTGTGTGCAGTTCTGGAGACCCAATCTCCGCAGACATAGACAGGATGGAAGCTGTCCAGAGGAGGGCAACTAAATGGTGCAGGGTCTGTACCGGAAGACATATGAAGAGAGACTAAAGGAGCTTAATATGTATAGCCTCGAGGAAAGGAGGAGAGGGGGACATGATAGAAAACTTTCAAGTACCTCAAGGAATCAACAAAGTCAGAGGGTAGCATCTTTCAAAAAAGAGGTGTGTAAGAACTAGGGGCACAATTAGAAGATAGAGGGGGGCGGCTCAGAGGTAATTTAAGGAAGTATTTTTTCACAGAGAGGGTTGTGGATGCATGGAACGGCCTTCCAGAGGAAGTTGTGGAGTCAAAAACAGTGGTGGAATTCAAGCATACATGGGACAGTCATAAGGCCATTCTAGGGGGTGGGGGTAGGAAGAAGTAGGCTGCTGGTTAACTAGGATCTGCAGCTTATCCAGTAGGTAGGGAAATGGGCAGACTGGGTGGACCAAGCGGTCCTTATCTGCTGTCAAATTCTATGTTTCTATGTACCCCTGATCCCTTCTCACCTCCAGGGTGAACAAACTCAGGTGACTCAGCCCTTCTTCGTAGATTCTGCCTTCCATCCCCTGTATCATTTTTGTCACCTTACGCGCACCGTGTCTAGCAGCTTGATATCCTTCCTGAGGTACGGGTGCCAGTACTGCATGGAGTACTCCAACTGCAGCCTGGGCAAGGACTTGTACAGGGGCAGGATCACCTTCTTGTGCCTGGACGAGAATTCACACACAATGCACCCTAGCATCCTATTGAACTTAGCTGCAGCCCTTCTGCATTGAGCAGAGTTGTTCATGCTCCCCTTTACACTGACCCCCAGATCCTTCTCCTCTTCAGTGACCCCTAACTGCACCCCAGCCAATCAATATTCCCTCCTCGTGTTTCTCGACCTGAAGTGCATAACTGTGTTTCTTTGCATTAAAACCCAATTGCCACCTTGCTGACCACTCCTCAGGTCTGGTTAGGTCACCCTGTAGCTTCTGCCATCCTTCTATATCATCCACAACAGCTCCCATCTTGGTGTCATCCGCAAACAGACTGATCCTGCTCCCAACTCCGTGTACAATATTCGATATGAACAGTTCAAACAACACTGGCCACATCACAGAGCCCTGCAGCACACTGCTTTTCACTGACTTGTGGATGAACGTGTCCCTGCCCCACATTGCCACCCATTGCAGTCTATCTCCAAGCCAATTCCTGATCCAGTTAACCATTTTAGCCCCCACCCCTACATGTTCTAGCTTTGCCCTCAGCCACCCGTGAGGGACCAAATCAAGGGCCTTGCTGAAATCCAAATATAGGACATCCACTGCATGGCCCTTGTCCAACTCCCTTGTTACCCAGTCATATATTCTACTAGGTTGGTCTGGCATGATTTCCCTGAGACAAACCCCTGCTGCTGCCCATCCTGGAGATAGTTGACCTCCAGGAAGGTTACCACTCTCTCCTTCAAGATTGCTTCCTTGAGTTTACCCTCTATGAAAGTGAGACTGTCAGGTCTGTAGTTAACTGGCTTGTCCTTTGGGTTGTTCTTGTGGATAGGCATCAAATGAGCAAACCTCCAGTCCTGTGGCATGCACTCTGTTTCTAGGGAGGTGTTGAGCAGATCAGTCAGCGGCCAGACCAACACCTCTGCCATCGCCCTCAACACCATAGGAAGGATGAATGCCATCAGGACCTGGTGCCTAATTCACCCTAAGTGCCTTCAGACTTTCCAATACCCTGCTTTTTAGAATCACTGTGTTAGTTACCTCCTCCTCCCCTCGTCTCCACCCTTCCAGTCCATGGGTGTAGCGGAGGACCTCCTACCTCCCTCATGAACACATAGCAGAAGTATTCATTCAGTACTTCTGTCTGTCTCTCCTCCTCCTTCTCTACCCACCCCCACCCTTCCTAATCCAAACTATCTGGTCTCTACAGTTCCTTTTTTCCCTCGCATATCTATAGAATTTTTTCCCCCTCCCTTATGCCCTGAGCCAGCCTCAGCTGTTTGGTGGCCTTGGCCCCTCTTACTAACTTGGTTACTTCCTTGGACCTCTTTGGGTACAGTTACCTATCCTCCTCCCTCCCGGTTCTTTTCATTCTCCTAAAAGCAGCTCTGTTGGCGCTCACCCCCTCCAACACATTCCTGGTCATCCAACATGGCACCTTGGCCCTGGACATCTTGCTCAGAGTCCTGGTGCAAGCTACAGTAACCTCCCTCAGCCCAGAACTTCATGATATCCCACTTCTGATGTACATCCATCTCTGACCTAATCCCCTCAAGGCTCCCTCTCAGTATTTCCTTCATCCTCCCAAAGTCTGGCCATCTGAAGTCCTCTACCTTTATTGCTGAGCCCACAGCCTCTCTGCTCATGCTGAGCCAGCCTGAACCACACTGAAAGGTTGGTCACTCCCAGCTAGTTACTGGACATCTGCATGTGTGTGTGTGGTCTGTTTATATAATATGCTGCTTTTTTGTTCACTTTGAAGTATATGTATTTTTTCATTAAGAGTTCCTTATTGTTGCTGCCTTTTGGCCCATCTGATATATTGTTTTTATGATTCAGTCCCCGAACTCTATCAGTTAAGTAGACAGCCTGAGTAAATTTTTCTTTGTGATTTTCTACTTGAATGATAGTCACCAAGTTCCAGAACTGATAAGTAATTATATAAGCATCAGGTAGTGAAAAAAGACAGCATTAATCACTGACATACAAAGAAAAAAATAAAATACCAGACAGTAGTTCAAAGCAAGCAGAAACAAGCATTTGTCAGTGCCAAATGTTGTCTTGCTGGCATTGGCATTGGTAGAGCAGGAGTTAGAGAGTTGCATAATAAGAATGGCAGTGGAGTATTGAAATGATGCCAACCCCACTCCCACCCTGCAGAGACTGACAGGCACTGGGGTGTGCTTTTGGGTTGTCGACCGTAGCGCTCATGCCATTTCACCTCACCCTGTCCGGCAGACAATGACTACAGTCGCGGTGTGCCTTGGGGTATTCGGCCTTGCATTCATCCCATTCCATAAGGAAATACACTGAGATGGGTGCAGTATAGGAGAATGGGGTGAACATTGGGGCTGAGGAGTCCAAGGCACACTTCAGTGCCTGTCACTGGCTGCAGGGTGGGGGTGGGGTTGGGGTGGAATGGCATGAGCATTACAGCAGACAATCCCAAATCACACTTTTGATGCCTGTCAGTCTCTACAGGATGGGCATTATGGTTGGAAATCCTAATGCCCTGGGCATTTGTTGGGATTTTCACTCCAAATTTTCAGTATAGGCTTTTTGTGACCCCACCTCATGAACAGTGGCACTATCAGTTTATTAGGCGGAAGATGATTTTGCACAGCGAATGCGCCGTTTGGTGCCACAGGTACGAAAACACATTTTAGGCAGGATGTGAAAAATGACAGCTGCACTGTTCATGAGGAGGTGTAAAAAAATGGCAGTGTTGAAAATCTGGAGTGAAAATATGAAGAATTGGTGAAGTCACAAGAGTGAGTAGAAACTGTGCAACGCATGCCCGTAATGCAATTATTTGGAGGATTTTTTTAACCAAATTTTCAACATAGGCATTTGTGACCTCCACTTATGAACAGTGGCACTGGATTTTGTTAATCTGTCCTGAAGGATGATTTCTCACAGCGACCGATGCATTGTGCGCCTGATGTGCAAAAACACATTTCAGGCAGGATGTGAAAAATGACAGCTATATTGTTCATAGGGAGGTATGAAAAATGGCAATGTTGAAAATCTGGAGTGAAAATATTAAATATTGTCGAAGTTAAGAGCGTGCGTGGAAACTGCGCAATACACTTTCATAACACAATTATTTTTGAAATGTTTCACCAAATTAGCAACACAGGTTTTTGGGAACCTGCCTCATGAACAGTGCCACTGTCATTTCAATAATTGGTCCCAAAAGGTGATTCCACTCAGTGACCATGAAATTACCTTTCAGGACCGAATAACGAGATGACAGTGCATGTGTTCATGAGGTGGGATCCCAAAAACCCCATGTTAAAAATTTGGAGCCAATCTTCAAATAAATGACTGAGATTTCGACTTAAGTTGACCCCCCCCCCACATTGATGCCATTATACAACTTACCAGCATTTCTTCATTTTGCAGTTTGGCTTTGAAGAGTCCAGACGTGTTCCCGCTCCACTGAAGATCACAGCACTGGACCTCCGAAAGTAAGCATGGGGTGAGAGGGTGTGTGGGGGGGAGGTGCGGTGCACAGAGGTTGGGTGTGGGTTGGGGAGGGGTGTTGTGACTCTAGGACCATTTTCTGTTTTTCGGGTACAGAAACAAAAATGAACATTGAAGACAGTTTTCTTCCTTTACAGGTGAAATAAAACAAATGTTGGGCACACTGGGGAAGGCTCCCAGTGTACCTCATGACATTTGGGGGGATGTTAGCCACACTGGGGTGGGCTTCCAGTGTGCCACACAATGGGCATGTGGGGGGGGCATGCTGACACAATCGACTTTCTGTGAGCAGTGGCACACTGGGATGAGCTCCCAGTGTACCACACAATGTGGGGGGTGCGGGGACATGCTGACAGAGGATTGTACCCAAAATATTGGCTTTGGATGGGGATTGTGTGGCGGTGGTAGGAGCCGCACCCATGTTTATTGAAATGTTTCACCAGGAAAGGCACGTACTTGAGGTGTGTCATCTCTGCTGCTGCATGAGGGGCTTGTCTCCAATTGCAGCACCACATTTCTTTCAAATTGGTGGCACTTTACATAATTCTTGCATCAGGACTAGCATGCTGGCTAATTGGAGAATGAGGGGTGCACCTACTAAAGCATGCCCTGCATTCACTGACACACCTCTGCATTACTGCTACTACCACAAGACAACATAAAATTATAGTTCAATAAAGAGGTGGAACAGACTACACACATACCAAAACTTCTACGTATTATGTTCCCACACTTCTGCAGGCAAAGGCCATGAAAACAAGAAAGATTCAAGGTTACTAGATGTGAGAGTGAAATGTTCACAATGAATTTAGGGGCATAAGATGAATGCATAGGAGGTTACAAACTACACAGTTCCTAATGAAATAAGATATAGTATAACTAAAATCCAGAAAAAGTTTAAATAATAACTTTTACCCAATAATTGTTTTTAAAACTATTTTAATTTTGATATCACTACATAAAAGCAATTGCAACATGATAAAGAGATACACAAATTATTGATATATGGAACTTGGTTAAAATTTCTCAGTATAAATGCAATTGGTCCATGGGCCAACTCAGATAGGAAATACTATGGACCTTATACTGTCCAATGGGGAGATGGTAAGGGATCTAGGGGTGGAGGACCCACTGGCGGGGAGCAATTATTAATACTTGGTGTGGTTCACTCTCAACATGGGGAGGGAAGCTGGGGGTACAGATACCAAGGTGACTTTAGGTGGGCATATTTTAAAAACATAGGGCAAATTCTGGCAGGGCACCTGGAGGGGCTCCAACCAATCCAACCAGGATGAGACACAAGTGAGAAGTGAGATGTCATAAAAAAGGGGCTAGTGGAGGCTATGGGGGCATGTACTAGAACACAGAGCAAGCAAGGGAAGGCAAAGAAGCCCAGTTGGATGACTCAGGAGGTCAGAGAGGGGGTGAGGGCCAAGAGAGAGGCATTCTGGAGGTTCAAAAAGTCAGGAAGGGGAGAAGACAAGGAAATGTACATGAAGAAATACAGAGAGACCGCCAAACTAGTCAGAGCAGCCAAGGCTTCCAGGGAGCTGAGGCTGGCACAGGGTATTAAAAATGGAGAAAATAATTTCTTCAGATACATAAGGGAAAGAAGGAACAACAAGGACCAAATAATGAGGATAAAAAAGGATGGGTGGGTGGAGAGAGGGGAGGATCAGACAGAGGCATTAAATGAATACTTCTGTTCTGTATTCAGGCAAGAGAAAGCTGGGCAGATACCACGGGGGGGTAGGCAGGGGGAAGTGGGTGACAGATGCGAGGATTATTGAGGACAGGTTACTGGAAGGACTGAGGGCACTGAGGGTGGACAAGGCACCTGGGACAGATGGCATTCACCCCAGAGTACTCAAGGAGTTGGCTGAGGTTCTGGCAATGCCACTGGCTGACCTGTTCAATACCTCCCTGGACACAAGATGTGTACCACAGGACTGGAGGATGTCCCACATGGTGCCCATCCACAAGGGTGGCCCAAAGGATGAACCAGGAAACTGCAGGCCAGAGGGCCTCACATCAGTCATGGGGAAGCTCATAGAGACAATCCTGAAAGAGAGGCTAGTGACCTTTTAGGAGGACAATGAACTAAAAGATGGGCATCAGCACGGGTTTGTCTTGGGTAGATCCTGCCAGATCAACTTCATTGAGTACTATGATTGGGTGACAAGGGAACTAGACAAGGGTCATGCAGTGGATGTCCTGTGTGACAACCCACCTCTCTCTCTAGGCTGGAACAGCTTTTAGAGAGGTGTCTGTCCTTGGGTATTCGCTTCCACCAGCTGGGTTCACCCAGCACCAGCCTCCCAAGTTTACAAAACTGGGTAGTCGAATGTGCAATCGCACAGATCAAAGTCTGGTAGTGTGTCTCTCTCTCGGATGGCGGATGCTAAACAGAGTTTACCTCAGCCAGTGGAAACCATGTATTACCTTAGCAAAAATGACATCACAGTCACAACCGTTGAGTAAATAAATAACTTTTTTACTTAAAGGGACACTGTCAGCTTTGTCCCTAAGTTTGGCATCATTTCATAGCAGTGTTCCCCAAAGCACACACTAAACAAACTACTAGTGTAAAATGACCCTGCATGTCTGAAAAGTAATATTTTTACCTGATTTCCATGATTTACCATTATTTTTTTGTCCAACCAACCCGAATGTAAGTCAGCAACCTCTGGAAGCACATCGATCCCAAAGACACGTGTCTGTAACAGAGCGCATGTTCGCGGTGCAATTTTTAGCTAGCCCTACAGACAGAGCAGGTTAAAAGAAGTATTTCAAGACCCTAAATCGAACTGTGCCTCTTGTGACAAGATATGAGGCATAATACAGCTAAAATATACACTTAAAAAGCTGAGCCTAAATCCTGCACATGCGCAATAACGTCTTGGAGCAGAGATCCTGCGCAGGCGCAGGAACATGCAGCTATTGTGCATGCGCGGGATTTAGACTCCACTTTTTAAGTGTCTTGTTTAGCTGTATTATGCCTCATTTCTTGTTACAAGAGGCATAGTTCAATTTAGGGTCTTGAAATACTTAATTTAAGCAGCTCTGTTTGTAGGGCATGCAAAAAATTGCACAGTGTACATGCGCTCTGTTACTGACACGTGTCTTTCAAATGGATGTACTTCCGGAGGTTGGCTGACACGTTCGGACAGGAAAATAATGTAAAATTGTGAAAAGTAGATAAAAATATTACTTTTGGGACCTGATGGGCCATTTTACACTGGTTGCTTGTTTAGTGTGTGCCTCGGGGGACACTGCTAATAAATTATGAAAACCAAAGGGACAAAGCTGATAGTGCCCCTTTAACAGAAAGTGAAAAGAAGCATTACAGGATATCTATATTCAACACAAGAGAATAACACTGTTACATGAAAAGTAAACTAATGTTTTTAAATAACAGATGACAAAACAGGAAAAGGCTATTACTGAGATATGCCAGTATCAATCTTACCCTTCCCTATTCTTCAGAAGACATCGGACCCTATGCTATCTGCCAGCTCCCACGGACATAGCTAGAAGGGAAGGCCCAAGCTAAGTATTTTGGACATTTTCTTCCTTCAACTCCAAGAGTAACTCCCCACTCACTGTCTTTCAGCATTTTATATTCTCTCTTGAGATTAGGTAATTCCTATTCCCCATTTGAATGCACCAACCATCTACCGTGTCTGTATTTAATTGTTCCAATCAGATTGAACACTTATCAGTGACCAATTATATTCCTTTTTATGTTTGCTTGCATGCGTGTGCAAGAAACATAGTGCCATCAACCGAGTTTTCGAAGGTGTGGCACCAGTCTTCCAATTCAGTCAGTATGTTTGCAGGCGTGGCCACAGTTCTCCAACGAATGCTGCAGCTGTCTATGACAGCAGTTGAAAATGCAGTGCATACAGCTGAAAGGGAGAGCTATGCTTCATTAAGCAGTGCTCCCCCCATCTACACACATGCATGCATATTGCATGCTCATGCGATTTCCCCCCACGCACACACTGTATGGCCGACAGGGTGCCCAACCCCGCCAGCTCCATGCCCCAAAAGTTTTCTAGGTGCCACGCTGGGAGCCCACCCCAGCATGGCAAAATTGTTATGGCCGACGAGGGTGCCCAATCCCCCATCGGCTCCAGGACCCCCCAAACAGCCTTCCAGCTGCCACGCTGGGAGCCCACCACAGCGTGGCAAACGTCCTGTGTCATCTTCTAAAAAAACAAAACCTGTAAACAAAAAAAGTTCCTTCTGTGGTCTTCCTGCCCACTCACACCCATCCTCTGCACAGCCTGCCTCCCCACACCCCCCTTCACCCCATACTTACCTCCAGAGTCCGGTGCAACGATCTTCGGTGGACCAGGAACACTTCTGCACTCTTCAAAGCTGACCATGAACTGAAGAAATGCCAGTAAGCTGTATAATACAATAAATAGGGTTTTTTAACTTTAATGCATATCTCAGGCATTTGTTTTGGAATTTTGGCACCAAATTTTCAACATGGGGTTTGTGGGACCCCTCTTCATGAATTTTTTAACTGTCATGGTGTTAATCGGGCCTGAAGGGTGATTTCACAGTCACTGCGTGAAATCACCTTTTGGGACTGATTAATGAAATGACAGAGCCAGTGTTTTTAAGGTGGGCTCTCAAAAAGCCTATGTTGCAAATTTGGTGAAAAAATTCCTAAAAATGACTGTTTTACGAGTGTACGTTGCGCAGTTCCTACGCACACTCATAAGTTCACAAATTTTTAATATTTACACTCTGGAGTCTCAACATTGCCATTTTACCACACCTCCTTATGAGCAGTACAGCTGTCATTTTTCACATATCGCCCAAAATGTGTTTCCCTGCATGTAGCGCACAATGGCGCAGTCAGTGTGCGAAATCAATGTTTGAGGCAGATTAAGAAAATCACAGTGACACTGTTCATGAGCAGAGGTCTTAAAATAGCTATATTGAAAACTCGGTGAAAAAATTCCCAAAAATGACTGTTTTAGGAGCGCACGTTGCGCAGTTCCTATGCACGCTCGCAAGTTTGAAAATTTTTAATATTTGCACACCAGATTTTCAACATTGCCATTTTATTACACTTCCTTGTGAGCAGTACAGCTGCCACTTTTCACATCTCTCCCAAAATGTGTTTCCGCACATGTAGCGCACAATGATGCAGTCGGTGTGCGAAAGCAAGGTTTGGGACAGATTACGAAAATCACTGTGACACTGTTCATGAGCAGAGGTCTTAAAATGGCTACGCTGGAAAATTTGGGTGACAAAATCCTAAAATCACTGTGTTACGAGTGAGCATTGCGCAGTTTCCACGCACCGTAAGTTCCCTGAATTTGTAATATTTTCAGTCTAGATTTCACCAGTGGCATTTTTCCACACTTCCTTATTAACAGTACAGCTATCATTTTTCACAACATGGCCAAAATGTGTTTTCACACATTCAGCGAAGAAATGCGTGTTCGCTGTGGGAAATCATTGTTCGGGACAGATAAAGAAAATCACAGTGACACTGTTCATGATCGGAGGTCCCAAAATGCCTGTGTTGACAATCTGCTGTAAAAAATCCCCAAACTAATTACATTACGGGTGTGCATTGCACAGTTTCTACGCACACTCGTGACTTCACCAGTTTTTTTTAATATTTTCACTGCAGATTTTCAACATTGCCATTTTTTACACCTCACCATGAACAGCACAGCTGTCATTTTTCACATCCTGTTTGGAATGTGTTTTTGCACCTGTGGTGCTAAATGCCATAGTCGCTGTGCAAAAGCAGCTTTCAGTTAACAAACTGATACTGCCACTGTTCATGAGGTGGGGGTCACAAAACAACCACGTTGAAAATTTGGAGTGAAAATACCAATGAATGCCTGAGGCGTTAGGGTTTCCGACCATAATGCCCCACCCTGTAGAGAATGACGGGCATCAGTGGTGTGACTTGGGATTCTCGCCTGTCATGCTCATACCATTCCACACCCTGCAGCCAGTGAGAGGCAATGAGGTGTGCCTTGGACTCTTTGGCTCCAAAGTTCACCTCATTCTCCTATACTGCACCCATCTCACCATATTTCTTGATGGAATGGGGTGCGCATAAGGGCCAAAGACCCCAAGGCACACCGTGACACTTGTCAGTGTCGGCAGGGTAGGGTGTGGTGAAATGGTGTGGCCATTATACCTGACGACCCAAAGGATACCCCAATGCCTGTCAGTCTCTGCAGGGTGGTGGTGGGGTTGGCTTCAGTTCAGTACTTCACTGCCATTCCTATAATGCAGCTCTGTAACTCCTGCACTACCAATGCCAATGACAGCAAGCAAACATTCGGCATTGACAAATGCTTGTTAATCTTAAGTTTATATTTGAGTGAACCAATCCCTTTAAACTGTGAGTCTGTGTGGATGTGTCTACTCCCTTGATCCCTGTCTCTGATATTTATGGCTCAGCTCATATCTAGATGCTAATGGACAGTGAAATCCCAGCCTGTGTGTGTGTCTGTGTGTGTGTTTTTCAGATTGCTAAAAAAATGTCAACTGGAGAATCCGAACCATTAACTCCTTCCTTCCCATTTCTGTCTCATCTTGTATTTGGATTTCAGCATGGCCTTTGACTCTGTGGCGCATGGAAGGCTGGGCGGTAAGCTGGAAGCTGTGGGGGTGGGAGTGAAGATGGTAAAATGGATAACGAATTGGCTAAGTGGTAGGCAGCAGAGAGTGGTAGTGGGAGGGGAACTCTCAGCACCAAGGCAGTGACAAGCGGGGGTGCCACAGGAATTGGTGCTGGGGCCGGTATTGTTCGGGTTATTCATAGCTAATATCTCACATGCAATCTGAAGTAAGATCCATGTGTTTGCAGATGACACCAAAATGGTGGCAGCGGTAGATGACATTGAGGGATGGAAGGGGCTACAGGATGACCTAACTGAACTGCAGGAATGGTCAGAAACATGGCAGCTGGGGTTCAATGCCAAGAAGTGCAAGGTAGTGCACTTCAGAGCAAAGAATCAGGGGAGGGATTATCAGCTGGGAGGGGTACAGTTGGGTAGCACCATGGAGGAAAAGGACCTTGGGGTACTTATAATGAGGAGCATGAACAACTTTGCTCAGTGTAGGAAGGTGGCAGCGAAGGTCAACAAGATGCTGGGGTGAATAGTGATGGGTGTCACCTTCAGAAGTAGGGAGGTAGTCCTCCCCCTGTATAGGTCACTGGTCAAACCACACCCGCAGTACTGCGTGCAGTTCCGGTGCCCATACCGGAGGAAGGATGTCAGATTGTTGGAGGGGGTGCAGCATTGAGTGACAAAGATGATCTAGGAATTGGAGGGCAAGTCCTATGAAGAAAGGCTGAGCAAGCTAGATATGTATTCCTTGGAGTAGAAGAGGGATGGAGGGACATGATTGAGACCTTTAAGTACTTGAAAGGGATAAACAAGACTCGAACAGAGGGGATCTTCCAATTAAGAGGTGGAAGGGACATGAGAGGGCAAATTTTCAGACTGGAGAGGGGAATATTCAGGAGGGAGGTAAGGAGACAGTTCTTCACAGAAAGGGTGGTAGACAATTAGAACACTCTACCACAGGAGGTGGTGGCCTGTAAGATGATGGGCACTTTCAATAGGGGATGGGACAGGGTGAGTGGGAGGGTAAATCTAAGGAGGGGAGGAATGGGAAGGGCAGCTGCGAGATGAGGGGCTAGCTACACAGTCGAGCAGACTCAACAGACTGTCATGCCTATTTCTGCTGACATTTTCGCATGTTCGTATGTAAATGTGAAAATACATATATCAGTTCTACCTTTAAAAAAGTAAACAAAATATGTATAGCTATTTATGTTTACTACCGACTTATTATTATGGGTGATTCCATACTTAAGGGGATCAGATGGGGCGGCAGGTGGGACAGGCATAGTAGAATATGGGTGGAGGCTATACCCGGGCTAATGGCGGACAGGGCGGGGCAGGCGGTTCTTAAGTGCACAAGGAAGGGCAGGAAGAAACCACATGTAGTGGTACACGTGGGCATTGCTGACTTGCCTGGGGAAATGGAGGAAGTAGTGAGGAGGAGGTTAGAGGAACTAGAAGGGCTATGTGAGAAAGTGGGGGAATCTGTGGCCTTTTCAGAGGAGCTCCTGGTACCCTGTAGAAGTACGGCAAGTGAACAGAGGATTAGAAACTCAGAAACATAGACTTTGATTGCAGATAAGGACCACCTGGCCCACTTAGGCTGCCCATTTCCCTACCTATTGGATAAGCTGCAGATCCTAGTTAACCAACAGCCTACTTCTTCCTACCCTCCACAAGAATTGCCTTATGTCTGTCCCATGCATTCTTGAATTTCCCGGCAGTGTTTGACCCCACAATCTGCTCATGAGTGAAAAAAGACTTCCTCACATTGCCCCTGAACCATCCTCCCTCTATCTTCAATTGTGTCCCCATGTTGTTGCACATCTCCTTTTCTGAAAGATGCTACCCTCTTGGATTTTGTTGATTCCCTTGAGGTACTTGAAAGTTTCTGTCATGTGCTCCCCTCTCCTTTCCTCAAGGGTATACATATTAAGTTCCTTTAGTCTCTCTTTGTATGGCTTCTGGTGCAGATCCTGCACCATTTTAATTACCCTTCTCTGGACTGCCTCCATCCAGTCTATGTCCTTGCAGAGATGGGGTCTCCAGAACTGGACGCAGTACTCCAGATGGGGTCTCACCAACTGTCTGTAGAGAGGGATAACAACTTCCTGTTTTCCACTGGTGATGCCTCTCCCTATACATTCCAGTATCCCCCAGCCATCCTTACTACCTTCTCACGTTGCTTGTTTACCTTTAGGCAGTCTGATATGACTACCCCAGGTCCCTTTCCATTTTTGTTGTTGTTAATACCCCTTCCCCATTGTGCACTCTTCCCCTGGGTTTTTGTTTTCCAGGTGCATTACTTTGCACTTCTTTGCATTGACTGTAAGCTGCCATACTTTTGACCACTACTCCAACCTTGCCAAGTCCCTTCTCATCCTTTCCACCTCCCTTGTGTATCAACCCTGTTGCAGATCTTTGTGTAGTCTGCAAAGAAGCATGCCTCTCCTTCCAGTCCCTCTGCAATGTCACTTAAAAAGACATTAAAAAGAACTGGATCCAGTACTGAACCCTGCGGTACCCTACTAGTAACTCTCTTTCTTCAGAGTGAACTCCATTTACTATTACCCTCTGCTTCCTGTTGTCCAGCCAATTTGTTACTCAGGCTACCACCCTGGGACCAACTGCCAGGCTGGCTAATTTGCTTATTAATCTTTTGTGTGGCACTGTGTCAAATGCCTTGCTAAAGTCTAGGTAGGCCATGTCCACAGTCCCTCCCTGGTCTACTGTTTTGGTCACCCAGTCAAAGAAATCTATTAGATTCATCAGACATGTCCTTCTCACTGTGAATCCATAGTGCCTTGGATCCTGTTCCCCACTGGCCTCTATGTATTCAACAATTTTTTTTTTTTTTTTTAAATTGAAATTTATTGGAGAACTTTTTTCCCAAATAGATACATACATTAACAGAAAAGTATAAAGTCCATTCCTGCTCATTTATACCAAAATAGATTTAAAAGCAGAAGAAAATAAAAAAGAGAAGAGAGAAATATGAAAGGAGGGTAGAGAGGAGAAAGAAAGGAAAGAAAGAAGATAATCATGGGGGGGAAGAGTGCCTGCATATCTAACCAAGGAAGTAGGAGAGATAAAGTAGGTGAAGAAGATAACAGGGTAACCAATCAATTACAAATCATACATGTATACAGTATTGCAATGCCTTTGACAATTAAAAGCATAATCACTATCACTGCTAGAGGCCTCGACAAGTGCCAATATCTTAGTTCTACATTGATTTAGTAAGCTCCCCTAAAGGGAGGCAATGTTCAGAAACTATTAATATGGCGAGTTGAAACACAGACATGGGGGATCTCTGACTCGCTCGCCATTCCACCCATCCGAGCCAAACCAAGAGAATCCCCTCACGCGTATCTAGCTAATAATTCTAATACTGTTATCTTCTCCCGGGAGGCCATGAAATGCATAAAGGGAAACCATCTTTCCTTAAATTTATCCACAGAAAATCTCAGCTTGGCAGTCAAATATTCCATTTCCAGAATCCTGGTGCAAATACTGTACCAGGAAGAAATGGAGGGCTTATTAGGTGTCAACCATAGCAAATTAATGGCCTTGTGAGCTGCCGACACCAGGATTCCAAACAGAAGATGGGAAAATCTAGAGGATAAGGAGGGGGGACAATCCCAGTAGCCAGTGTTGTGGGGACTCAGGCATTGCCGTCTCAAAAATCATCTCGAAAATGCCCTTTATTTCCCTCCAATACTCCTGTATGACTTTACATTCCCAGAATATATGGAAATACGTACCAACCAACTGACAGTTTCTCCAGCAAAGGTCTGAGTGATGTAATCCATAATGTTTAGTTACCACCGGGACACTAAAAAATCTAATGACAAATTTCCATCGGAATTCCCGCCAAAAGAGGGATGAAGTAGTGGTTTGAACTGCCTTCCAAATTTGGGACCAGTCTGTTTCCGACAAGCACTTTCTACAATCTCTGTGCCATGAATCTTTAACACATTATAAAGGGTTCTTCTCCGCACTGTGCATCCCTTTAACTAATTTAGAAATCAGTTGTTTTTGATATGGGGACCTGATCAGGGAGGATAAAGTTGATTGCACTGGGTTTTTTGAAGACTCCGTGCCCAATTCAATCACTTTTTCATTTACTTGGACAAAATGTCTTAACTGAAGGTAACGGAAAAAGTCCTTTTGTTGGAGATTAAATTCAGCCTTTAATTGCTGGAACGATTTAACTAGGTTTTGCTCAAAAAGCTGACCCAAACTAGTCAGACCAACTTTCGCCCACCGGTGAAAACCCAAGTCCCACTTAAGTGGGCTGATATCAGAACAGCTCAATATTGTTGTGCATGGATTAAGCTTTAAGGCGATACCTAGCTTAGAGTTCATGTCTCTCCCAACTTGGGGGAGCACCCCAGTAAAGGGGTTTCTAAAATCAAGCCGTCGCAGTCTGGGGGTGTCCAAATAAATTAAGTCTGAAGCCTTCCCCAAAGAAAGGTCTGCCTCCTCAATCTGAACCCATTTTGGTGGGAGATCCCGAGCCATAGTCACCAGAGACTGCAACTGGGAGACCCAGAAATATTTCTGGACATCTGGTATCCGAAACCTCCCTTTCCTAGGGGCCACCATGGTTTTCCACCTCACCCGTGGCCTCATCCTAACCAAAGAAATTTAGAGAGGGTGGATCTCAAGTCCTAAAAATTCCTCGGGGCCTAAAGGGAATGGCACCCAGTATAAACAGCAGACGAGGGAGAATGTTCATGCGGATAGACTCTCCCCTGCCCGAAATGGAGAGAGGAAGCTCCCTCCATCTGTTACAGTCCTCTCTGATCTCCTGAAGTACTCTTAAATGGTTTGTAGAGTATAAGGTCTTAAAATCCTTAGGAATCCATACCCTCAGGTATCTAAACCCTGACTTACACCATTTAATTTGCTGCACCCTCAGTAACAAATGGCCAAGGGCACCCCCCAGAGGGAATAATTTGGATTTATCAGGATTAACTTTATAGCCAGAGAGGGATCCGAATTCCTTAAGAAAAGTGAGAATTCTGGGAACCACGTTTACTGGGTCTGATATGTATAACAATGTATCATCTGCGTATAGTGAGATCTTGACCTCTACACCCCTGACCTGGAGACCTTTAAAGAGATCCGATTGCTGAATGTACATGGCCAGAGGTTCCAAACTCAAAGCAAATAAAAGAGGGGAGAGAGGGCAGCCCTGCCTGGTACCTCTCTCAATCCCAAACTGGGTGGAAACCGTCTCGTTCACCTGGACCCTAGCTCTGAGCCTGGAATATAAATTAGATATCCATACATGAAATTTCTCACCAAACCCAAAACCACCCAGTACCAGATCTAAATATTGACAATTTAAACGGTCAAATGCTTTTTCAGCTTCTAACGCTAAAATGGCTGAGAGTGGTGAATCTATGGGGAGTTGGGCCGTGGAAATCACATTTAATAACAATCTTATGTTGTCTTGGATGTGTCTACCGGGTATAAACCCGGTTTGGTCCGGATGAACCAAGACGGGAACCACTTTCTGTAAACGTTCACTAATAATCTTAGCTAAAATTTTGGCGTCTTGATTGAGCGACGAGATAGGTCGCTACCCAGCACAGGAAGTGTGGTCTTTTCCAGGCTTGGGTAATACTGAAATAAGGGCCTCACCCCACGTGTCTGGCAGGGCCCCTGGCTCTTGTGCCACATTACAGACTCTAGTAAGAAGTGGGGTTAAAATATCAGTAAATCCTTTGTAAAATTCTGAGGTGAACCCATCTGGGCCGGGAGCCCTGCCAGAGTTGAGGGCCTTGATAGCTGCTCTAACCTCATCCTCAGTAAAGGGAGCTTCTAAGAAGTCCCTCTGAGCTTCTGATAAAGCAGACATCTCCAGTTCCTGTAAAAAAATTCAGAATTCTTTCCCTGTGCTCGGGTGTTTCATCTTTTGAATAAAGTTGCCTATAAAATTCTGCAAATTCTTGTGCAATTTCCCCTGGAAGGTTCTTATACGGAGAGTTAGGGGGGTCTAGGCTGACCTTTGCCACGTACCTGTCAGTGGCCTGCTTGCGAAGCCTCAAAGCAAGTAATGTGCCTGCCCTCTCTCCCCTCTCATAGTAGCATTGCCTGGTATATCTAAGGGAGTTTTCCACCTGTCTTTGCAATAATGAGTTATAGGAGTCCCTGGCCTCTCTCAGCTTTTTAAGTGTGGAGTTAGACCCTGTACGCTTATGTGATGCTTCCAAATTAGCAATTTCGGCAAGGGTTTCACGTATATGAGCTTGATGCAGTTTATGCTTATGGGAAGAGAACGAAATCATATGTCCTCTCACCACCGCCTTCAGGGCATCCCATAGGTATTTAGGTTTAGAAAGCTCCTCCTTATTTTCCCTTAAATAACACTGAATGATTTTTTTGGTGGATTCTACATATTGTTTATCATTGAGGAGCCCAGGGTCAAACCTCCAGAGGCCACCCCCCTTCATTGAGCCACATTGAAGTTGAGCCTTAACCATAGCATGATCAGAAATCGTGATCAGGAGGATAGAAATATCCTTAAATGTATGCAAGGCATTTCTGTGTGTGTAAAATCTGTTCAGCCTGGAATACATCTTTGAGGCCAGTGAGTAAAAGGTGAAGTTTTTCACCGAAGGGTTGAACTGTCTCCAAGGGTCAATTAGTCCTGCCTCCACCAGCAAACTACAAAGTAATCTGGAACATGATTTTGAATTTGGGGTCTTGGCTGAGCTCCTGTCCAGACTAACATCCTCCACACAATTCCAATCCCCCATTAAAATGACTTGTCCTGGTGGTAACTTTGCTATTGAGTTAAAAAGGGGACCAAAAAACTCACCCGAGGGTGGGGTAGGGGCATAAACCCCAACCAAATGTATAGTTTGGCCCTTATAATTGCCAGAAACTGTCAGTTGATGTCCTGTACCTGATTTAATTATGGAGTGAATCTGGAATGAGAGAACCCTACGGAATAAAATAGCTACTCCCCCCTTTTTAGATTGTGGGTGCTCGTCCGAACACACCGTACTCACCCAGTCCCTTTGCAATTTCATGTGTTCTCCCAGGGTTAGCCTAGTCTCCTGCAGGCAGGCAATATCACACTTTTCCCTTTTAAATTCAGTCAATATTTTAGCTCTCTTAATAACATTATTGTTACCCTTAACATTAAGTGAACAGATTATCAGGTCACCCATATAGTCGATCCACGAATACTACAACAACTTATTATACATCCTTCATCCAGTTGTACAATCATAATTCTTGCTAGTACCACGAGGCACTCTCCCCAGAGCAGGCAACAATAGGAGAAAAGAATAGAGTAGAGAAGAGATAGAACAATAAGTAACACAACCTTTGAAATACATACTTGGTCTAAAGACCTTACATGTCCCGCACTAGAAACGCAGGACGTGCCTCCCTTACAGGAGTGCAACGACAACAGGTCGTTGCAGGAACTTAGATTACCAGCCGAGGCATCCATCCTTGCCGATGTTCGTCGGCTCGGTGGGTGCACCGGTATGGAGTAGGGGGGTTAAAAATTCAAGCCCCCTTGAGGGAACAACACTCCGCCAGGAGTGAGAAGGCTGGAAAGCTCCCCAGGGACCCGGAGAGTTACCCGCCTGTGCCCTTTGTAGGTTTCTTAGTTATAGAAACTTCCAGGAGGGGCTGGGATAACAAGAATACCCCTCAGGTCTCCAACATATCTGCCAAAAATGACACACTCCTATGAAGGAGAATCCAATGTAGTGCAAACTGTAAGAAGGAAGGGGAAACAACAACAAAAAAAAAAGGGGGGTGGGGGTACAAAAATGATAAATCCTCACACTGTAGCAACCGGCCCTCCTAAAAAAAAAAGGGGAAATTGAGGAATCAGTCCAAGACATAATCCAGATCAGTTAGGTAAAAGGGGCTCTTCGGCTAGGGGTCTCTCCCAGAAACGACAATTGTGTTGATTAACAAAATATGTAGATAGCCCACCATCCGCATTATCCCCTCCCACCTGTTCTCTCTCACTTTCCCCTCCCTTCTCCCATCTCCTCCCCCCCTTTCCCCTTCTCTCTTGGGGGGGGTGACAGGAGCTAAATACCAGGCTAAAAACAAGCGGGAGAGAACAGGAACTAAACCAAGAACATCCCCCTCTGCACCTTACTCCCATCTCTATCCCCAGTCCAACGACCTCAGGTGGATAGGGCTACTAATTACTATAGTTCACTGGGTGTGGAGTGAAAGAAAGGAAAAAAATGAAAAACCGATCTGTGATCCACCCAGCCCTGACTATCCACCCTACTTTAATGCAAACTGGGTAAAAAACATCTCCACCAGAGGCATCAAAAACCCGCAATTACGAATTTTCCCAGCGTCAGTCAGGGAGGCACACCACCTCAGTCTTTGACACTCGTATGGAGGGGGCGAAACACCAGACAGAGAGACCGGGAAGGCCCAGTGGAGGCAGAGGGACCGCTATCCTTGCCGGACTCAGGAAGGCACCACCACAAAAGAACGCACATCTCCCCTGAGAACCCAAACCAAAAGGGTCGCCCTCTCAACCCTCCGGTGCGCGTGTCCGTGCCCTACGCTCACTGGGGCCCAACCCACCACAGGAAAAACCAAGGAAACCCTCAGAGAATAAAATAAAAAAGAAAAGAACCAGGGAAGGGAGCTGACAAATAAAAAGAAACTCCCAAACCAACCAGGTAAGCCCTGTGAACACCCTTCTTCCCTACTTTAGAGGCTTTTCATTAAAGTATTTGACTCGTGCACTCTTTAGACCAGGGTTTCTCAAATGGTGAGGCCAGCCTCCCTTGGGAGGCCCCAGCCTGTTCCATGGGAGGCTCAAGCAAGCCTGAAAAAGTACTGTATTTAAATTTTGAGTTTTATGTATTTTGTGTGAAGAGATGAAGCAAACTGAAAGAGGGTAATGGTAGGTGAATTGTATGTATTTATTTACTAATGGGTGACAAGGGAAGGTGAATGAGCCAAGGCTCATTTTAGGTCTACCCGGGGAAGGGTAGGGAGTGAATACATTTCAAAGGGTAACTGCAAAACAATCAAGAAACACACAATGAACAATAGTGAAAACAAATATGAACAATAAACTAAAAATTAGAGGTGGTAATTGATCAATTTGTAGACTGATGGCAGAACAGCCCAAATACAAGGGTTGAGCATAGAAGTGCTCAGAGCAATAGCAGGAAGGAGCAAAGTAATCCCAGAAAAGTTGCTTAGGAGCAGGGAATGAGGGGAGAGGCAAAGTATGTAACAAGGTTATTTCATATAGAGAGAAACAGAGAAAGTAGTCTGACCCATGAAGGCACTGCAACAAGGGATAACAATGGTTCAAGAATGAAAATAGTGGAGCAAAGTAGGCTGGCCTGTGTGTGTGTGTGTGTGTGTGTGGGGGGTTACAATAAGCTGAATAATAATTTGTTTATTTTATTTATTTGTTATTCAGATAACACCTTTGAGCACAGGAGCTCTTTTCAAAGGTTTCACGTCAGTATAAGACAAAGAACTGAATGAAAGAACTGAATGTGAGCCAAGTACTCAAAGGGGTTTCAATTTATTCATGGTGTACTGCACAAAGTACAGTATGTTATTTTTCTTTGGGGAGGCCCAAGATTATTTCAGTTTTTGGGGGAAGCTCAAAATCTTTTCCATGGATTTGGGGAGGCTCACTGTGACAAAGTCTAAGAACTATTGCTTTAGACAGTACATCCTCCAGCAAAACTAGGTGAGAATGTGAGTTATATTAAGTAATTCCAGTTCGCACAGTCTACTCTGGGAGCTTCCCTCTGGAAATCCATCTGGCTAGATCCGCGTGTAGAGGCAAAACTGAATCCGCTCTAAAGTAAGGCCGATTACTGCTCTTTGAGCGTGGCGCTGTTGCCCATAAAAGCTTCTCGATTTCTTTCTCGGCTACCTCCTCTTTTATATCTGGGACCTGAATATCATTCAAGATCAGAAAGTCATGGGCCGGAAGCAGTGAATCAAATTTTTTGGCCCTCTGGCAGATCCACCCAAAGTCTAGCTGGATAAGGCAGTTGGGCCCTGAAGCCTTTCTCTCTGAGCTGTTTCACAACTCCGAGCACTTTTCTTTGATGTTGGGCCAGGGAGGGGGGGAAATCTTGATCCACAAATACCTTCCCTCCATCAAAATTCATATCTTTCTTTCCCCAAGCCAAATGCAGGACCTTGTCTTTCGTGGGGTACCTTAGAAATTTAATTATAATTGCTCTTGGGGGGGCACCCTGTTTGGGTTTAGGAGCAAGAGCTCTGTGTGCCCTTTCGATCTCTAGAGGAGTGTCCTCTTTAATCTGTAACTCTGTTTTAAGCCAGCAATCCATGAAAGCGATCATGTCGGCCTGCTCAGCCCTCTCGGGGATTCCCACCACCCGAATATTGTTGCGCCTAGAACACGCCTCAGCATCTTCTGCTTTGGCCGTAAGTGCTTTCTCCCTGCCATATAAGAAGGTCAATGATCTACCAAAAGCCATGTGTTCTGCCTGCAGCCCCTCTACATGTTGCTCCACTGATGCAGTTCTAGATTCCAACTTTTTAAAGTCCTTTTGGATGTCCGATACTTTAGCATCTATCTTGTGCAGAAGTTTAATAATCTTCTCGACTCTGCCTCGTGTTCGTTGAGCCAGAATCTGACACGAGTCTTCCGCTCCTGATCTGGAGAGCACCCGAAGCAGCAGAGCAGGCTGAGGCCGACGGCTGTCTGCTCGATGAATTCACCAAAGCCATTTTTGCCACTTGAGAACCCCTTTTTTTTGAGCGAACCATAACGGGTCCTTGCTTGCACCTTTACCAAGGTCTAGGGACGCAGGATGCATTCAGTGGATGCTGGATTCTCATTTAATTTTAACGTTGGTGACCGGAGTAAGGAGTTAAGCAGCCATTCCCGCCTGCTACGTCACCAGAAGTCCACAATTCTTTCTTTTAGAAGTGATTCCATCATTTTCCATACCACTGAGGTCAAGCTTACAGGTCTGTAGTTTCCTGCCTCTGCTTTTCCCTGACTTTTGTGAAGGGGAATTACAGCAACCCTCCTCCAGTCCTTAGGTACCACACCATCCTCCCATGATTTGTTAAAAAGGGTAGTCAGTGGTGTCACTAGTTCTCCCCTTAGTTCTTTGAGAATTCTTGGGTGAATCCCATCAGGCCCCATTGCTTTGTCCACTTTCAGTTTTAGGAGGTCTTTCAGAACCCATTCTTCTGTGAAAGGACTGGTATTGATCCCTCTATCCAGAGTGCTTCCATTGATTGGATTAGGTACTGTCCCCTCCTCTTCTTTTGTGAATACTGAGAAGAAATATTCATTCAGTAGCCCTGCTTTTGCACTGTCTCTCTCTGCCCACCCACCTCCTTTATTAAGACTCACTATCTCTCCCTTGGTCTTTCTTAGCTCCCTAATGTACCTGTAAAAGGTTATAATTACTGGTGAGCAATTTTTTCAATTGGATCACCGAGTTGATATTTGCTGTAATAACCAGTCAGTTATTACGGCATTCACGTGCTCCATCTATGAAAAGGGAGTGCTCTCTCATTGGCTCCCATTTTCTGTGTGGGCGGGCTAAGCAGTTCTGAAAACATGGCGGCTCCGTATCTTAGTTAGCGAGGAGCCACCAGGGGTACATCCTCACCTTCACATAATCATTGTTTTTATTTTGTTGATCCTACTTTAAATATTACCATTATTTTTTTTAAAGTATCTGGTTTATCCTGCAGTTTGCTAGCTTTGGGCAAAACACACCATCGATGGGAATGAGTCTGTGGCTGACACAGGTAAGCGCGAGCATAATCGCGATCACGGTTTTAGCTGTAGGTTTAAAAAAAAATTTTGAAACTGTGAGCAGAGTGAGCTGGAGGGTGATATGGGGCAAGAGGGAAAGGGACTGGTGACTGCTGCACAGCTCAGCTGGGGAATTTAGAGTGGGAGATGGGAGGGAGGGAGGAAAGAGAGAAATGAAGCTGCTGCATTTGGTGCCCCAGAGAACTACAGTAAAGCTGCCATGGGGATTTCTTGAGAAGGACAGAAGGAGAGAAAGTGTGTGTGTGTGTGTGTGTGTGTGTGTGTGTGTGTATAGAGAGAGACAGAGAGAGAGAGAGACAGAGAGTGTGTGTGGGGGGGGAAGGGGGATCACAGTACTCAGGTTGGAAAAAATGGCTCTCCAGCAAATTATATAAAATAAAAAATTGGGAAGTATACCTATGAGAATTTAATGCACGCCCTCAGTGTGGGATGCTTTGATAAACCCCTCGAGCTTTGCCCTTGGGGTTTATGTAGCATCCCACACCTTGGGTGTATATTAAATTCTCATATCACACACTTCCCCATCCTCTATTCTCTATTTTTCCCCTTCTTAACCGAGTTGGCTATCTGTTCCTCGGTTTGGGCCTTTGCTATTCTGACTGCCTCCCCTGCTTCCTTCTGCTTTAACTGGTACAAAGAATTGAGGAGTTCAACAAATGGCTGGGGGAATGGTGTCAGTCTAAGGGGTACAGGTAGTGGGGGACTGGGACAGTACCCAGGACAATGGGGCTCTATATGCAGGGGATAGGCTGCACCTGAGCGGGGTGGGGAAAGGGGTATTTAAGCAGAGGTTTGAGGGGAACATAGCATCAAGAATAGATTTAAACTAGGTGGGGGTGGTGGTGTCAGGACAGCTAGTAGGCCCCAGAGGGGGAGCTGAGGGTACTTACCACCCAAGCTATCAGAGAGGTATTTGAGGTGGGGACACAAAGAGGGATTTGTAGGGGGGAACCAGGGTGGGGGGAGAAAGACACAGGTTAGAGGGTGGTCTCACTGAATGCGAGAAGCTTGTCATTGAGGCACAGGTCAGAAAGCATAGAAAAAAACGGGAGCAGTTGTAAAATTCGCAACAATAATAATATAATAATAATATTCTTTATTTTTATGGCGCCTTTCAAAAACAAAGGCGTCCAACAGAATAAAAATAGCAAATCAAGCATTCCAAAATCTTAAAAATATAAAACAGCTGATACAATTTAAAAATAAGATCAATCACGAACACCTGATACCACAAATATGTCTTTAATGCCTGTTTAAATCCCACCACAGTCATGCACTCCAGTGACTGATGAGGTAGAGAATTCCATAGGGTTGGGGCCGCATGCATAAAAGCTTGGGCATCTGAAGATTTCAGAAACACCCTAAGAATCTCTAGCAACTCTTCGTCAGCTGAGTGGAGTAATCCCACCACAGTCATGCACTCCAGTGAACCAATGTTTGGTTCGACGATGTGAATCATGGACATGGTTATGAACTTTCCCAGATCATGTCCTCCCTTGGTTTGACGCAGGCAGTCATTTTACCGACTCATCGGGATGGCCACATGCTGGACCTGGTGTTCTCACTGGGACTTAATATTAGTGATCTTAAGGTCAGTCAGTTCTCTGGTCTGATCATTGCCAGTTCAGTTCACGCTTGGGGCTCCTGCCATAAGCCCTTCCCCTGCTGAGATGATCTGCTGTCGTCCTTCTGGGGTCTGACCCTGAGGGTTTCTTGGCGGCAGCAGATTTGTCTAGAGTGGGTGATGCATGCGCGGAGGTGTTGTGGTGGAGTTGGCGCCTATAATGAGGTGTTATCGATACCATAAACTCCCTCGCACTGTCATATGCGACCAGGACTTCTTACCTGAGGTCACCATGGTTTGATGGTGAGCTCAGGGAGATGAAAACTGGGTCAGGAGTGGGCGCTGCTGGAGGATCCCGTCTGGATGCAGACAAACTGGCCCCCACGTGCCCATTATATCGGCTATCAGGAGGCAATTAACCGTAAAAGACAATGTTTTTGTCTAGGGAGATTGCTGCGAAGGAACGACCGGCCTCACTCTTCCGGACTGTTGATAGACTTTACACCCTGTCTGTCTACAGCCGGGAGGGTCTTTCTAACATGGACTGTGAGATTTGCTCGGTTCTTTTCGGACAGGGTGTCTGCGATCCGTGGTGGCTCCTTCATCCAGTAATGTTATAGCTGGCAGTGATCGTCTGATGTGCTCTGAGTGCACTCCCATCTGGTTGGGGAGAGTTTAGACCAGTGGAGGATAGTGGGAGTTATGGAGGTGGCAACCAATGTGAGGCACACCTTTGTGGAACTGGACCCGGTGCCAGCTTCTTAATGAGATGCGTTGGCTCTGTTGGCCAGTGTTTGCCATGATTGTACGGTGTTCCTGTGTGAGGTGTCTTTCCGGATGCCTTGAAGGAGCTCTGGTGAGACCCCTCTTAAAAAGCCATCTTTGGACCCAGAGATCAGGGCAAATTACCGTCAATCTCTAACCTTCCATTTTAGGAAGGTTATTGAGAAAGTGGTAGCGCTTCAATTGGAAGAACACACTCAATTCCACGAGTTGTATGAACCTTTCCAGTCGGCTTTCGTGCCAGACATAGCACGAAACTGCACTTGTTGGTGCAGAATGACCTACTCAGGGCTAGAGATCGAGGAGACAAGACAATTCTTGTTCTCCTCGATCTCTCATCAACTTTGACACTGTGGACCATTGTGTGCTACTTGCTGCCTTGAGGGATCTATGTGGACTCACGGTAATGTCATCAAATGGTTTGAGTCCTTTCTAACTAACAGGAGGCAGCGGGTTGTGATGGGAAATTTCTCATCTACACCCAGTCTGCTTCTTAGTGGAGTTCCTCAGGGATCAGTATTGGCTCCAATGTTGTTCATAGTGTATATGCTCTGGGTGGGATCATTAGGAAGTATGGCTTGAGTTTTCATTGCTATGCGATGATACTCAGCTATATTTTCCTTTGCCCAGGAACATCCAATGCAGTGGGCGTGCTTAATATCTGTCTGGCGAGATTAGCGATTGGATGGCCTCCAGCTGGTTGTGACTGAACCCTGACAAGGCGGAGGTATTAGTAGTGGAGTCAAACAGAGTTCGTGATAGGATTGCCTCTGACACAGAAACCAGGCTTGTCCTGGGGTCTGTGCCATTGAAAGCCTCTCTTGGAGTGCGTGATCTTGGCGTGATTCTGGACAGAGATTTAACCATGGAGGCTCAAATATCCTCTGTGGTTACGTACCTGTTTTACCATCTCAGAAACATTGCCAGAATTAAACCCCTTGTTCCGTCTCTGGACCTCCCTACTTTGATACATGCCTTAGTCACATCTAGGCTTGATTACTGTAATGAGCTCTATCTCAGGGTCAGGAGGATCTCTCGAGATTGCAGCTGGTGCAACGCAGCTGCCCATTTGCTGACTGGGCAGCAAAGTTTTGTCACATTACACCAGTTTTGCGTGAGTGCACTGGCTGCCAGTCAGGTGGAGAGTCCTCTTTAAGGTGGGTCCTCTCACCTATAAGGCCCTACGGACAGGGCCCTGGCTACCTGTTAGGCCTTCTGTCACCTGCCCTCTCCTCGCGCCCTCTTCGTTGCTCCAATGAATGCCTTCTGACCATTCCCAGAACTAGGTTGAAAACAGCTGGCGATAGAGCATTTAGTGCGCAGCTCCCGGTTCTGTGGATTCCTTACCAACTATGGTCAAGAGGCTTCATGGGTGGATATTTTGAAGCCCAGCCTTAAAACTTTCTTTCTCTAAGGCATTTAATGTTTAGGTATGGATTTATTAGGTTTAAATTTTTGTATTGATTTGTATTTATATGTAAATTTATATATTTACTATGTTAAATATGTTTGCTTAAATACCTGTACAGCCCAAGAGCCTCCGAGATTAGGCGTCTTTTAAATAATTTTGCCTTGCCTTGCCTTGCCTAATCACCCAGGGCAGTAAGGAACCAGGAGTTCTTTCCAGTAGTCCGGGCCCTGTCCATGTAGGGCTTTAAAAGTCAGTAAGCCAGCTTTAAAGGTCATCCACCACTGTACAGGTAGCCAGTGTAGTCCATGCAGAATCGGCGAAATATGACAGGACCGGGAAGTCCCCGTCAAAAGCCAGGCTGCAGTGTTCTGCACTAGCTGCAAGTGGCGGATTTCCACCCCAGGTAGCCCTAGGTAAAGGGAGTTGCAATAGTCCAAATGCAAGGTCACGAAGGCATAGACCAGTGTAGGTAAATCACCAGATGGAACAAGGTGCTTAATCCTGGAGATATTCCTCAGATGGTAAAAAGAGGACTTGGCGACGGCTGACACCTGCGAACGCAGAGTCAATCCTTCGTCAAAAATTACCCTCAGGTCTCGCACCTGTTCAGAGGCCAGGAGTGATAAACCCCCAAGGAAAAGCCCGGAGGGTGAACCAACCCCAGGCCCCCCATCCTGCGTGCCGGATCCACAACCAGCACCTCAGTCTTTTCTGAGTTCAACTTCGGCCAACTGGAATCCATCCAATCCTGGATTTCTGTGAGGCAGTTGTTAAAGACTGAGAGAGTTTCATCCTGGTCGGGTGCAAAAGAAAGGTAGAGCTGGGTATCATCAGCATAGCAGTGAAACCTCAGCCCATACCTTCTTACAATGTCTCTGAGGGGCAGCATGTACACTGCTAACAACATGGGAGACAACACTGAACCCTGAGGAACCCCACATAACAGAGAAACTGGGTCCAAAGAATAAACTGCGGACACCACTCTCTGAGTTCTTCTGGTGAGGAAAGATGTAAACCACCTGAGGACTGTACCTGACAGTCCACAGATGAACCTCAGGCGATCAAGTAGAACCCCATGGTCCACAGTGTCAAATGCTGATGAGAGATCTAAAAGAACCAAGATGGAGTGTTTTTTCCGATCTCTAGCCATCAGGAAATCATTGAGCACCTGAACCAGCGCTGTCTCAGTACTATGCCTCTTTCAAAAACCGGACTGGAGGGGTTCATAGATGTCATGGATGATCAAATGGTTCTCCAGCTGTGCGGCCACTACTTTCTCAATCACCTTCCCCGAAAAAGGGAGGTTTGATATTGGTCTGTAGTTCACATTACAGTCAGGGTCCAAAGAAACTTTCTTCAAGAGAGGTGTTACCACCGCCTCCTTCGGGGAGCTAGGAAAATCTCCTGTTTCCAAGGAGCACCAGACTATCTGTGCTAGGACTGGACCAATTAAAGCAATACAACCCAAAGTCAGGGGAGTTGGCCCTGTGTCCAAACTACAGTACGTAGGGCGAACACCCTGGACAATCTGCATGACATCCATGAACTCTGGTCAGTCGAAGGTACTCCAGGAATACTGAGAGGCAAAGGCCATGCGCTGGTCCAAAGCAACATCCATAGAGTGTGCCAGCTGGGGTACCACCCCAAAGTTGGCCACCCTATTCGCAAAGAAACGAGCAAGCTCATCACACTCTACCTGCAAAACAGCTTTCCAAACATGCAGACAAGCTGGGTTGCACAGTCTGTCTACAGTATGAAAAAACTGATCTGGTCAATTCTAAGTGGCCGCAATCTCCCTGGACAGGAACTCTGCCTTCTTACAGGTGATTGCAGATTGATAGGCTTGATAATGATCCATCAATCTAACGCGGTTGGCATCAAGGGCAGAGTTCCACCAGCAGTGCTCTATTCTTCGTCCTAGTCGCTGCATCTCCCTCAGAGTCCCATCAAACCATGGGGATCGAGGGTGAAGGGAGAAAGAATGAACACAGACAGGAGCAATGACATCCAGGGCTGCTGAAATGGCCATATTACAAGCCACCATGACAGCCTCTGGGTCACGGCCAGATTAACTAGTTGTGATGCCCTGGGCAATTTTAAATTGTGGTGCCCCCAGTGACTTAACCAATAGGCCGGGGATTTGGGGACCTAGGTGGCCCCCAAAAGCTGAACAATTTTTGATGACTTAAAATGGTTTTCCAGCTACTCTGAATGCCATTCTAGACTGCCACCACCACCACGAATATTGACCACAGTCTAGCTAGCCCTTTTTCTTTTTCACAGAATTTACATCACTCACTTTTTTTTATTTAACTATAGGATTTCTAGTTAATCAAAGACACTCATTTGACACTGAGAGAGTCATAAGAGGTTGGTGGTGATGTGAGGGTGGTACTCTTTTGTCTCAGTTTGGCCCACTGATGTTCATGCTCTGTGTGCTGCATCATATATTAGTTACCTATTTTGCCAGGTTGCCCCAACCCAAGCAACCATAGCTCACACAGTTTGCTCTTGCACGGACTCCCATAGGTTTAGTGGGCATAAGGGTCAATACTGTGTGCGTGCTGTCAGATAAATGGCCTGAGTGGAAGGATAAGGATCTAAAATGCACGCAGCTCTTCTTTCCATCACTCCAGCAACAAACGGAAACTCTGTCTTTTGAAATGAAATGCTACCCGTGTTCCCTAACAATATTAACTTAAATTGTTTTGTATGTTCGCATTAAGGGCAAGATACTAGTCAGTGAGAAGATAAGGGGGAAGGGGAGGGCAAAGGGTTGGGGGGAGGCATCAGGAGTCTAACCTCTGTGCTGCACTATCGAGCAGACATGATGGACCACAAGGCCTGTATCTGCTGGCAGTTTACTATGTTCATAATATGAGGAGGTTTATTGAAACATTTCCTCAAGTGATTTGATTTCTGACTAGATTGCACCAGTGCAGGCATGTAGCCAGCCCAGCCCAGAAAAATAAAATAGTTGTGTGTGTATAGTTTTGGGGGTGCTGTGAGCAATACTACTGTATATACATTTTTATAGAGTGACTATATACAAGTGTAAATACAGTAGTAATGTTTACAAATGGTGGGATTGTCAAGCATCCCCTCACATCATTTTTTTATTTTTAAATAAAAACATTTGGTAATCTATTCAAGTTCATCGCCTCTGGCTCTGCTCTTGTTTTTTTTTTTTTTTTTTTCTTGAACCTGCTAATGAAGTCAAGAAGGCAAGCAAGGCACTGTGGTGGTCTGGCTGGAATGGATTGGGTCCGTCTCCACTTTGCTGCTGGCACTCGCTCCTCACCTCCTCAAACAGAGTGACTGTGCAAAAATTAATAATTTATACAAATCTATCAGACTTGTCTGACAACCACTCCGACCTCAACCCTCAGCTTTCTTGTCAGACAAGAAGACAGTCACTGAGTCCGTCAACGGTGCTGGCCCACCTTTGTTCACTGCACATGCATTGGCAGCCTAACCCTGACTTTAAAGCCTTTATGTTTATTTACTTTTCTTTTTTTTTTTTTAACAAGATTTTCAATGACAGCCACTGGTGGTAGACTGGTAGTGGTCAACCGACACTCGATCCTGATCCCCGACTGACTCATCGACCTGTGGGCCTGGCAGGCAGTAGGCTCGAAAGTATGTGATGCTGTGGATGGTCTCTTCTTGATGATGGCAAGCGAATCAGTGGCTGGAGAAAGGGAATAAGTCTGGCGCATGGCGGCAAGAGAATGTTAAGCTTCATGTCACCTCATGAAGTGACCACGCACAGACCTGAGGCAGAGCCCTGTAATCGGCTGGTTGGGGCGCATGTAGTGGGAAAACAAAAGAAAAAATGATAATGCAACAAAACTGAGTTACGGATGGCGACCGGACTGTACCCCCAGGGTTAATAAAGTATTGGGATCTGAGAAAAAGGAAAATAAAAACAGAAAAAAAAACAGAAAAAGAAAACTTAGGTGGCCCCTCAAACTTGGGGGCCCAGGGCAACTGCCCCTTCTGCCCAATGGTTAATCTGGCCCTGCTCTGGGTCACTGTTTGCCACTGGAATGGACGATAGGTCAAGTACCACTGCCAGGCCTTCAGAACTAATATCTCATAAAGGGTGATACCTGACCATCTCCACAGGGGTAGGCCTATGAAGGGGGGTCACTAAAACTAAATTCCATGGTGTAGTGATTGGACCATCCAACTGGTTCCACCCCCAAATCAGAGGCCTCAATCCCCAGGAGGAAGACTAAGTCAAGAGAGTGGCCATGTTTATGGGTAGCAGAGGTAATTATCTGTGTAAGGCCCAGAGATGACATCAACTGGAGGAAGTGCTGTCCAAATTGTGAGAATTCATCATCGACCCAGGTGTTGAAATCGCCCACAACCATCAGTCTGGGCGGCTCAAACGCCATGTCGATGATGAAATACACCACTTCCTGAAGGAACCGCTTCTCATCACCGGGAGGACGGTAAATAAGAGCGATCCTACAATCTCCACCTGCTACCACAGCACACTCAAATGACTCAGTCTCCTTAATTGGTAAACTTGTGAGATTAAGGTCAGTCTTAAAACAGATCGCCCCCCAATCCAATCTCGGGCGGTGAATCACTGAGTACCCGGCTGGAGTCAAGGCCTCCAATATGGGGCCAGAGTTCTCATCCAGCCAGGTCTCAGTGATGCAAGCCAAGTCCACTGTTCACACAAGATCTGCAATAATTGCAGTCTTGTTCTTAATAGCCCTGGCCTTGCATAACACCGCCCGAGCTGGATGAACCTCCAGGGCCGCCTGAACTACTTGCCCACCAAAATTGGTGGTGCCCTTGGGTATGGAAACCAGACATGGCGGACCACGATCTTGGTTCCATTTCACCCCAGGGCATCTCCTGGAACTCATGACCCCGATGCGGTGACCCCGCTCATTCACCCTCCACTGTTCGCACCTTCCAACCTTCCTACACCTTCTATGAGCAACACCCAGTACCCTACAGTGCTGGTATGTTGTAAACTGCAATGGAGGGGGGGGAACGCTGGAGGGTATGGAGAGCAGAGGATGAATAGCGCACCACCATTGGGGTAGGTCTCCGACACATTCTGGCAACCAATATAGCAATAACCCCTACTAACCAGCAAAATTCCTAAAACATTTAAGACAATTAAATAACACAAAAAATAAAGCAAAATTACAACTAAAAATATAAACTCTTAACACTTAATTAAAGAAAATAAATAAACCTCAAACACCCATCCCTATTATAAAATAAATAACCCTCAATTACCCCATCCCTAACCTTAAACTCTAAAATAAAAAATATAAAATGTAAAATGTAAAACACAGAGTCTTGGACAAGGGTAGATCAACTTAGGAAAAATTCAGTCACAAGAAATAGTAAACTGCTGTAAATTAAATCCAAAATGCAAAGCAAATCGAACATTGATGACAAATATCTTCAGCCCCCCAGGGCCCTCTCACTGCCTCAGGGAGCTGACAAGGTACAGGCCCTCTCATGGTCTGTCAGAGCCAGAAGAAAAAAAAAATGATAACTGTTTTTCAGCCCCCTGGTCCTCTCACTACCTAGGAGACTGACAAAAAAAAAGCACAGGTACTCTTACTGCCTGCCAGATAGCAACAGATAAATAAAATGAAAATCTGACCATGTGCAGGTAAGGGATCCTTGGAACGAATGTCCTCTTTCACGGTCCATGTACCATAAAGGCAGAAACCCAAATAATCCCATACAAGGGATCGCAGCCTGAAAATATCCACAACTACTCCACTTGGTTCTCTACCAGTGCCAGCCCACCAGTTGACCCCGGGAGAACCTGAGTGAACCAACAGCCTGTTCCATCGACTATCCAATGGGACCACAGCTCAGCTCCCCAAACAGCTCGGAATTCAGGCTAACGATCCCCTCACAGGGTCAGACACTGCTGCAAGATCATCCAAGTCCTGTACCCAACAAAGCATTTTTAGAGGACAGTTCAATTCACGACCATCTTCTTACACAGCACTAATCCCAATAAAATTGGTTCCAAAGTGATCCACCATCTCTCCTCGGCTCTTCTCCACAGGTGTCCTAGCTCCAATCCCAGGCAACCCGAAACACAAATCCAGGTCAAAAGCAGTAAATCCCAATAAGTCCGAGTCACTCCCCAGAAGAAACACAGGCAAATCCACACAGGTCTTCACTCCAGCAAAATAACGAAGGGCCCAAAAACAAATGGCCCAGTACACACTATGGGTTATTAGCAACAACTCGGTGTTGATCTATCATTAAAATGGGAGAAAGAGAGTAACTAACACAGTCAAAGAAACGTCTTTTATTTACTGCAGTTTATTATCTAAATGGCAATAAAATCCGAAACGGAGGAGAACAAAATCCCAGAATCTCAAACTGGTTGCAGGAGCATCCTACAGCATGCCCAGCCTGGTGGCCATCTCAAGAGTTTTATTACTGCAGATCTGAGTCCCCCTGGTCTGTCTTCTATCATAAGCCTATCCACCCCCTCCCTCTCTACCCACAACGCTGTCCGCTCCAATCTGCAAGTCCCCAGAGTTAGGATCTCCCTTGCACAAAGGTGATTCCATTACCATGCCCCATCCTGGCACAGTACCCTGCCTATAGCTATTGCCTCTCTACCAAGATTGGGGCCTTTTAAAACTGCTCTTAAGAACCACTTCCTCTCCTCCTGCCGCTGTGACTGCCCAGGCTGAGTTTTCCCTGCCTTTACTCCTCTCAGTCTGCTTATTTTTGACTCTGCCCTTCATTTGACTCATTATAGTCCACATTATTGTTTATGTCTGTTTATTATTGCTAATTTACCTTGACGTGGGGCCTTTGTAACCAGCTCTTAATTTTGACTGCTTGCTTTTATTTGAGCTTATTTACTTTGCTTTCTGTTGCTTCCTATTAATGTATTTGTCTTCCTGATGAGGAGCCTTTGTAAATGAGTCCCTGACTCAAGGGGTTGTAATTCTGATTACTTCTTAAAAAAAAATTATTAATAACAATAAAGTAAAAAAAATGTTCAGAATAACTATTTATAATGGCAGTAGAAACATAGAAAACAGAGTCCTTCTGAGTTTTTCTTCTCAATTTCCAATCTCAGTCTCTCAGTCTCTGTCTCTGTCCTTTGCAAAACATTGCAGCTCTTTTTTAAAAGTCTGTGCAGGATCTTGTTAAGAAAAACAACATGCTTCTCACACAGTGATCGTGTAAGTTTCCAATGTTCTTGTCAGTTTCAACAGATGCAGCAAAAAGAACATTGTGACCCAGAACTGACCTCTTGTTTACATCTTCTGCAAAAGGCTTAAAAATTGCATCTCATGTTAACCCCTTGAGTTCCAAATAGCTTTGCAATCATTTCAACAGTATACCTATATAGAGTTTTAGCATTGCAATCATTTCAACAGTATAACAATATACAGTTGTAGCTTTGCAATCATTTCAACAGTATAGCCGTATACAGTTTTAAACAAAGGGATCCCAGTATCAATTATATTTCCACAAAAAGATTCATATATATTTTCATACCTGCAGATATGCAAGGGGAAGACAGAACATCAAGTGAAGGTAGAGAGACAGAGAGAGGAAGAGAATTGCAAGACCGTCAGGGTGATCAAGTCCTAGGTCTCATGAGAAAATTTGGTTGCACAACAAGACAGAGAAGACAGAAAGGCTAGATCAGACCTTTGCGTTTAAGCACTTTCTGCATAACAACTGAGACAGGACCACATTCATCTATGTCACAAAGCTTATTTAACAAATCAGCTGAACTACAGGCTCTCTTGACTGTGGGGAGGGTGGACATTGTGGTCATCACAGAGACATGGGCCACCCAGAACCAGGACTGGGATATGATGATCCCATGGTACTGGATATTCAGAAAGGACATGACTAGGCAGAAAGGGGTTGTGAGGTGAACTAAATGAGTGAGGGGATAAGATGTATGAGAGAGGAAGGGATGGGGGCAGGACAGAGCCCCTATGGATGCAGTTTCAAGACTCGAAAAGAAAGACACTGAGGGTGGGGGTAGGCATGGTTCCGGAGGAGTGGAGGAGGGAACAAGTGGTACCCCTGTACAAAAGTGGTAGCAAGGAGGAGGTAGGAAACTACTGGCCAGTCAGTTTGGCCTCACTAGTAGGTAAAAAGATGGAAACCTTGCTTAAGGAAAGACTGGTGAACTACATAGAGACAAGGGGGCTGCTGGACCCAAGGCAACATGGATTCACAGCAGGGAGGTCATGCCAGACCAACTTGATTGATTTCTTTGAGTGAGTGACAAAGGAAATAGACCTGGGCTGAGTGGTAGATGTGCCCTATCTGGACTTCAGGAAGGCCTCTGACATAGTCCCACACAGGAGACTAATCCACAAGCTGGCAAATCTGGGGTGGGGCCAGAGATGGTCACGTGGGTTAGAAACTGGCTGAGTAACAGAATACAAAGAGTGGTGGTAAATGGGGTTAGCTCACAGGAGGGACGGGTAACAAGTAGTGTATCCCAAGGATCAGTGCTGGGACCAGTGCTCTTCAATGTCTTTATAAGCGATATTGCAGAGGGTCTAGAAGGGAGGGTTAGCCTGCTTGCAGACGATACAAGGCTATGTTGCAGGGTAGATACACAAGAAGATATAGAAAAAATGAGGAGAGATCTGAAGAGGCTAGAAAACTGGTCCAATGAATGGCAGTTGGGTTTCAGTGCAAAAAAGTGCAGGATTATGCACCTAGGGAGAGGGAATCCTAGGGCTGAGTATGAACTAGACAGGGTAACACTGGAGGCTACCACAGAGGAAAGGGATCTAGGGGTAGTCATAGAAAACAATCTCAAAGGGCCGTCGGAAAGGCTAACAGAATACTAGGGCATATACGGAGTGGTATAACAAGTAGAAGTAGGGAAGTGGTGGTACCATTGTACAGCTCCCTAGTAAGGTGTCATCTGGAGTACTGTATTCAGTTCTGGAGGCCCCATCTCCAAAAACACATAGACAGGATGAAGGCAGTACAGAGGAGGGTGACAAAAATGGTGTCAGGGATGCAGCATACATCATATGAGGAGATACTCAGAGCTCTCAATATGTACTCCCTGGAGGAAAGAAAGGGGGACATGCTAGAGACCTTTAAGCATCTAAAGGGTATCAACAGGGTACCAGAGGAGAGCATTTTCACATGAAGGGAAATAGCAGAACAAGGGGGCAGAGCATGAGACTAAAAGGGGGAAAACTTAAAGGAAACTTAAGGAAATTTTACTTCACTGAAAGGGTGGTGGAGAAATTGAACAGTCTGCCCCAGGAAGTGGTGGGGTTGGCCACAGTTCAGAGATTCAAGAATGTGTGGAAAAGGCACATAGAAATTATCACACTAGGGCAAAACAGGGGAACTTGTAGCATCTAGGGTAACTTGAGCATAAGAAAGCGGGATAGGGCAGACCGGATGGGCACAATGCCCTCATCTGCCAACAACATCTATATATCTATGAATCTATGTGTACAGGCCACCAGTTCAGGGATGACCTGGATAGGAAGTTGGCTGAGCAGATTAGCAGGGTCTGTAGGAAGGGAGACACCACAGTGGTGAGGGACTTCAACCTCCCTGGGGGGGACTGGAACACCCCAACCACAACATGTGCAAAGGAACAAAGATTACTAGATGCATTTCAGGACTGCTTCCAGGTGCAGTTGGTCCACAAGCCGACTAGGGAGGGTAGGACTCTGGACCTGGTATTAACAAATGGGGAAGGCTGTAAGGGACCTGGGAGTGGAGGACCCCCTGGCTGGGAGCGACAATCATACAGTGTGGTTCATACTCAATATGGGAAGGGTAAGAGGAGGAACAGGTACCAGGGTGATAAATTTTAAGGGAGTGGACATTAAAAGGATTGGGGAAATTTTGGTTGAGCATCTGGTGGGAACTGAGATATGCAGGAGTGCCAGCCAAAAATGGAATATCAGTAAAAAAGGGCTAGCAGAGGCAACTGAGACCTGTACCAGGACACAGAGCAAGAAGGGGAGAGCAAAGAAGCTGAACTAGCTGCCTCAGAGGTAATGGAAGGGGTGAGGGCCAAGAGAAGAGCATTCCAGAGGCTTAGGAAATCAGGAGGGCAACTGGACAAAGATGAGTTCAAAAAGAAGCCCAAGGAGGTTGCCATGCTAGTCAGAGCAGCCAAAGCTTGCAGAGAGCTGAGACTTGCACAGGGAATCAAGGACAGGGAAAAGAACTTCTTCAGATACATTAGCGAGAGAAGAAGAAACAAAGACCTGATTGTGAGGATTAGGAAAGAGGGGGGGCGGGTGGAGAAGGGGGAGGATCAGGCAGAGGCACTGAATGAGTACTGCTGCTCTTGTTCATGAAGGAAAGAGAGGGCAGATACCCCATGGGAAGGGTGGAGTCAGTAGGAGGGATGGAAGCGACTGATATCATGATTACAGAGGACAGGGTGCTGGAGGGACTAAGGGGGGGCTGAGGGTGGACAAGGCACCGGGGCCAGACGGCATTCATCCTAGGGTACTTAAGGAGCTAGCGGAGATCCTGGTGGGACCACTGGCAGACCATCACTGGACACAGGATGCATGCCACAGGACTGAAGATGGCCCATGTGGTGCCCATTCATAAAAGTGGCCCGAAGGATGATCGAGGCAACTACAAATCGGTGAGTCTCACTTCAGTTGTGGGGAAACTCATGGAGTCCATCCTAAAGAGAAGCTGGTGACCTTTCTGGAAGATAATGGGCTTCAAGCCAGCCATCAACATGGGTTTGCATCGGGCAGATCCTGCCAGATGAACCTAGCCAAATACTACAACTGGGTTACCAGGGAACTGGACAGGAATCATGCAGTGGACGTCCTGTATTTGGACTTCAGCAAGGCTTTTGACTCGGTGCCGCATGGGAGGAAAACTGGAATACATTGGGGTGGGGACAAAAATGGTCAGTTGGATGACCAACTGGTTCAGGAGCAGGCAGCAAAGGTGTTGGTGGTGGCGTGGGGAGCTCTCATCACCAAGGGTTCAGTACTGGGACTGGTGCTGTTCAGGATATTCATAGCTAATATCTCAAATGGGATCCAGAGAAGGATCAGTTTGTTCACAGACGATACTATGATCGGTGCTGTGATAGATGACACAGAGGGGTGGAGGGGGCTGCAGGAAGACCTGACCAAACTACAGGAATGGTTGGAGACATGGCAGTTTTGGTTCAACGCCAAGAAGTACAAGGTACTGCATTTTGGAGCAAGGAACCAAGGGAGGAATGTCAGTTGGTAGGGGTACAGTTGGAAAGCACAGTGGAGGAAAAGGACCTGGGGTACTAATAATGGGAAGTATGAACAACTCAGCCCTTTATGACCATCTGTGTGCTGGTCCAAGTGCACCCATCAGTAGGGCACCACATTTCAAAATTCACTGCCCCTTCCCTGAGGTCCGCCCCCCCCCCGGAGTTAGAATAATTAGTTAGGGGGGCATGGGGGGCACAGCCCCCCCTGCATGAAAAGAGGAAGATGAATTAAAATCCCTGGCACCTTAATGATGGGCGCATTCGGACGGGTGTGTTCCAATGGTGGAACCCCACTCAGCTCAGTGCAGGAAGGTGGCTGCAAAGGCAAACAAGATGCTGGGGTGCATAGCGAAGGGAATCTCCTCCAGACACAGAGAAGTGATCCTGCCCCTGTACAGGTCACTGGTCAGGCTGCACCTGGAATACTGCATGCGGTACTGATGTCCATTCATGAAGACGGACATCAGATTGCTGGAAGGGGTGTAGCGTAGGGCAACGAAGATGATCCAGGGACTTGATGGAAAATCCTATGAGGAGAGGCTGGGAGAGCTGCAAATGTATTCCCTGGAAGAGGAAGGATTGGGGGGATATGATCAAAACATTTAAGTACTTAAAGGGTATTAGCAGGATTAATACAGAAGGGATTCTTCAGATCAGAAGGGGAAGGGACACAAGAGGGCATCGGCTGAGAATGGAGGAGGAGATTCAGGAGGGAAATTAATCAATCACTTTATTTAACCAGGCATAAACACCATTGAGCAAGCTCATTTTCAAGGTGGTCCTGGGCATAAATACAATACAGTACACTTCGTTAGATTACAATTACAGTGGACAACGGTGCAAAAAAAAAAAAAAAAAAAAACATTGTGAAGGTGCCGGTCAATATGGGCCTATACATACTGGTCAACATAATTAACATGCAAAGGTACATAATGATAAGCTTTACTGAAATGAGAAGAGACAACAATCCCATATAGTCTTCGCTGAGTAAGAGCTCATACCTAAATGATAAAAAATAAGGAGGTATTAAGGAATAGGGTAGAAATTGGGGTGAAAGAGTAGGCAGCCAAAAGGGAGGCCAGAATAGGTAAAAGGTAGAGAATAGGCAGGGTCATCTTGGATTAAGGGAACTAGGCTTGTAGGTCCTAGGTTTCTGTTGTTAGGAATGTGGGGTGGATGAGATACTTAGGCGTAGGATTTGAGAGTGGCACCCGAGGCTTAGAGGTCATCGGCATCTGAAACAGATGCATGATTCCTTCAGATAATCCATTAATAGAGCTTTGAATGTGAAAATGCTTGGAAGTGAGGATAATTTTAATGAGTCTTGCATAGTGTTCCAAAGTGATGGAAGTGAGAAGTTGATTGCTGCTGAGCCAAGGGTAGTTTTCACTCTAGGAATCTGGAAGCAGATTAAGGAGAAGCATCTCAGGCCATAGAACCTTTAGCCCGTTTGAAGATGTTCGAGATGTATGCAGGGAGGTTATCAGATAATGCTCTAAACAAACAGAGGAGAGCATTCCTTTTTCTTCTAATTGAGAGTGAAGTCCATCCCGAAACCTGGTATAGATGACAGTGATGTGTACTACGGGGTAGATTTAAGATAAATCTTAAAGCCCGGTGATAAAGGGTGTCCAGTTTGTTTAGCATCGTTGATGGGCAATGACTGTAAAGGAAGTCAGCGTAGTCCAGTATAGGTAGGAATGTAGTTTGTACTAGTCTCTTTCTGGCTTCTAACATGAGTAGGTGTTTAATGCGATAGAATAAATCTAATCGCTGTCTTAGTTTCTTCAAGGTTTCATTTAAGTGTCACAGAAAGTTGAGCTTGTTATCCAGCCAGAACCCTAGGTATTTAAAGGTATCAACTACTTCAAGGGGTTCATCTAAGAGTGTTCGGATCTGTGTGATATGTGGACATCCGGAAGTAGACTTTGGTGAGAGAATCATTGCTTTAGTCTTTTTGACGTTGAGGAGGAGCTTATGAGTGAGAAGGTTGTATTGGAGGGTGACAAAGTCTTTCTGTAAGTACTCATGGGCCAGATCAAGGATGAATTTGTGGTATAGAGTACAGTATCATCTGCAAATAAGTGCACATTGCTGTGCCCAGCTGCAAGTCAGATTATTGATGTATATTGCAAGAGGATAGGGCCCAGGATGGAGCCTTGTGGGACTCCTCATAACAAGGATTTTTGTGGGGACAGATCTCCTATGGCTTTGACTTGTTGTAACCTATTGGTTAGGTAGCTGGTGAACCATTTAATGGCAGAACTATCAAGTCCGATGCTACTCAGTGCAGTAAGCATGATGATATGATCCACAGTATCGAAGGCCTTACTTAGATCAAGGAAGAGGGAAAATACATGCTTCTTAGTGTCCAAGGCTATTTGCCAGTCTGTAGTTACTTTGACAAGAGCTGATATTGTACTGTGTTTGGCTCTGAAACTGGACTGAGCCAGGTTTAGCAACTTTTGTGAATCCAAATGTTCTCTAAGTTGGATGTTGACAATTTTTTCAAGTAATTTAGAGAGGACGGATAGTATAGAAATAGGCCGATAATTGTTCAAATCACTCGGATCCACAGTCTTGAATAATGGTAGGATGTGGGCAGTTTTCCACAAGACAGGTAGCTCACCTTGAATCAGAGAGGTGTTGAATAAGTGCATAATGGGGGCGGTCAGATGGGTATGGCCAAGTTTTAGGAAGTGAGGTTCAATATTATCTGCACCTGCACTCTTTTTTGTATCCAGAGAAAGGAGGAGGTCCTCCACTTGCTTGAACGTAATTGTGAGGAAGCTGAAGGGGGTTGGATGCGGTTGGTTATGGTTGTGATTATCAGTGAAGCCAACAGTGTAGTCTCTTGCGGGCTAAGTTTGCTGATAGGTGAGGTGTCAAAGGCAAGCCCTGCAGTGGCAAAGTGATCATTAAGTTTTCTAGTATATCAGCTTTGTCCATATAGGTGGTACCATCAGACACAATTTTGTTTGGAAGGGGTGTTGCAGTGGACTGACCTTCGACTTCTTTGAGGATGTTCCAAAATTTGGCAGAGTTGTTTTTATTGTCTTCTAGTTCTTTTTGGAACTACCTAGCTTTTTCTGACCTAATTAGCTTAGTACAAGCATTCCTAGTGGTACGGACTCCTAACCAATCAGCCTCCAGGTGGTATTTCCTTGTTTATTTCCACCAGTAGTCCCTATCCTTATGTGCTTTCTTCAGGATGGGAGAGAACCACCCAGGAGTTTTAATTTTTGATTTGACCAGTCTTAGTGGGGCGTAGTTGTCTATTAGCTCCAGTAAGAGGCTGTGAAAGATGTTAAATGCCTCGTTAAAGGTGGGGACTAGGTAGAAATCCTGCCAACGAATGTTGCTTAGATCTTTCAGGAAAGTGTACTGGCAGAACGTTTTCAGGCATCTTTTCAGCTTGAATTTGGAGGCTGTTTTTATTTGGGAAGGATGTCTGATGCAGGCAGTAGCGCAATGGTCGCTTATATTGTTGAAGAGTACTCCAGTATGCGAGATAGTGTGAGGTTTGTTTACTAGGATAAGGTCCAGGAGGGTGCTGTGCTCAGGGTTTTTTCTGTTGGGTCTGGTTATAGCAGTCACCATTTGTAACAGACCATTAACATCGCATAGATCCCTCAATTTCTTAGAGCTGTCATCATTCCAATTTTGATTGAAATCCCCCATTAGAATACACTCAGTATCAGCAGAGTCAAGAAGGTTTTGAAGGTGTGGCAGAAGTGCCCAGCCACCAGACGGTGGTCGGTAGCATGCTGCCATAAGGAGTGATTTCTCGCTGGAAAGTGATAATTTTAGAGTAATGCATTCAAATTTCTTAGCTTATGAGGTACAGTCAAAGACTGTGACTGTGAATTTGCTTTTCACATATATTGCAGCCCCTCCCCCTCTAGTCGGTCTATCACAGCAGTAGATTATATATCCGGGTAAGTTGATAGATTTGTCAATGGTCGAGGGTGTGAGCCAGGATTCAGTTATCATGAAGAAATCAGGAGATGCATGTAGAGCCCAGGTCTGTATAGAGTCAATCTTCTTTAACAAACTATAGACATTGCTAACATTGAAATAAATCCTGGCCCCATCGAAAGTATTCTTTCCCCTGCTGATCTGTCCTCTATAAATGGCCTAAGCTTCCTACATATCAATGCCTGCAGCCTTTTAAAAAAATTCTCCGTAATACAGGCCTGGGTGGCACATACCCTGCCTGACTTTCTGGTCATCTCTGAATCTTGGCTCAGACCATCGACCAAAGACAGTGTTGTAAACCTTACCAACTATCAGCTCTTCAGAGCAGATCGCCCTTCCAGGGGTGGTGGGGTGGCCATATACATTAAGGACACCATCTCTGCTACCTGCCTCATCATCACATCCAGACCAAAGGAATTTGAATGTTTATCAATCAAAATATCCCTTCCAAACTTATCTCCATTTAAACTGATTGGCTGCTATAGGCCCCTCAGCAGGCCTCAAATTACTATCTCACCTGGGGTCAATAACCAATCTAGGCCCTGAAGATACCATCATCCTTGGTGACTTGAATTTAAACTGGTTATCTACTGCATCTGCTCCATTGGTAACCTTCTGTGACACCTATGGTTTTACACAGCTAATAAAGACCCAACCAGGGTTAACCTAAAAATTCTAGCAACAGCTCACTCCTGGATATTATGTTGGTAAATAAGCCTCACTTATATACTCATGCAGGAGTACTACCGAATGATGTAAGTGACCATTGTCCCATAGCTGGCATAAGATCCTCACCCAAACCATCCAACCTGCTGAATTTGTCCTCAAAAGGTCAAAAGAAGTTCAATATACCAGGTTACCTCCATGACCTGAGTAACACAATATATTGGCAAGATTTCTACCTTACAACCTCAGTGGAAACAGCTCTCCAGATCTTAAAAGACATTATCACTAATGCTCTAAATATTCATGCACCATTCACCAAAATCAGAACTAAAGCAAGGTCCTGCCCTGGTTCACCACTGATCTTAAAACAGCCTTGCTAGCCAGAGACAAACTGGGAAAAGGCAAGAAAAACTAAGGACTCCATGGACTGGCTAAATTTCAGAAAAGCAAAAATTCATGTACTACACAAATAAGATCTGCAAAGCGGCCTATTATAGAGCTGAATTGGATGCCTCCTATAATAACTCAACCAGGCTCTGGGGAACTATAAAGGTATCCTGGGCAAAACTCTACTCCTGCCTTAACCTGCAAACTGCTACTAAATAACACAGAAATTACGGATAAACAAGAAATTCTAAATACCTTCAATGACCACTTCACCACAGCTGGACTAGCATTTGACTCTTCACCTGCAAATCTCCTGAGATCTTCCTTGAATCTTCAATCCACCGTGGGCCAAAAGGCTACATCAACCTTCTCCTTCAACCCAATATCATTGAAAGAAGTGGAAGATCTCCTCTCCAACTTAGATACCTCAAAAGTGCAGGTACAGACTCCTGGACCCCTACTTCCTCAAGATTGCATCTCAAGTCTTATCTGCCCCCTCACTCATCTCTTCAATCTTTCCCTCACCACTGGATCCATTCCTCCATTTGGAAAACAGCTCAAGTAGTTCCTTTACTCAAATCTGGTGATCCCAATGGATCTCAATAATTACAGGCCCATTTCCATCCTATCTGTTCTGTCCAAGATGCTCGAAAAGTTAGTAAACTCACAATTAAGGGTCTACCTGGATATCAATAACCTCCTAAACACAGCACAATCAGGATTTAGATCAAGGCACAGCACCATTTCAGCCCTAGCCAAAGTAACCAACGACTGGCAGATTGCTATGGATAAGAAGAATAGTACCTGTGCTGTGTTCCTGGATTTGAGCAAAGCATTTGACACAGTGGATCATGAATCACTAATCACCTCCTTGGCTCACTAGGGTTGGATTCCCTTCACTCAATTGGTTTCAAGTGCTATCTATCAGACAGATCACAACTGGTAAAAATGGAAACTACCTATCCACTTCAAAACCACTGCTAAGAGGTGTACATGAGCTCTATTCTTGGCCCCATCCTCTTTGCCATCTATATTAATAATATTGATGCTAACCTCACTCAATCAAACATCCATCTGTTTGTTGATGATACTGTACTATATGTTAGCAATCCTTCATTATCTAAAGCCTGTGAACTGCTACAATCTGAATTCTCCATCCTACAACACAACTTATTGGATAAAAACTACTTCTAAATGCCAAAAACAAAAGCTATGCTCTTTTCCTCACAAAGTTGCTCTGCCACTACCCCACCATCTACCACCCTACAACTAACCACCTTACTTGGAGAAGCTGGAATTGATGATAACTTCAAATATCTTGGTGTCTGGATTGATAACAAGCTTGACTTTTCTGTCCATATTGAGGAGCTACTAAAGAAACTGAGACAAAGGCTTGGTTTATTTTTTAGAATAAAGCACTACCTCAACAAAGACTCCAAAAAAAGATTAATCCAGGCTTCATTCCTATCCCTCATTGATTATGCTGACTTTCTGTATGGACACTGTTCACTCCCCCTCTTAAATAACTGGACACCCTATACCACAGGTCCATCAGATTCATTACTGACCTTCCCTTCAGCACCCACCATTGCTCCCTTTATAAGGCAGTTAACTGGTCATCATTACAACACAGAAGAAATAGGAATGCTGCAATTTGGATATTCAAAGCCTTATCAGGCAAGCTACCTACCTACATCTCGGACTGTTTTACTCAAATTACTTCTAGGCCATACAACCTAAGGATCAGCAAAATTATCACCCTTAAGGTCCCCAATGTCTGCACCCAGCTTGGGAGGGCTGCTATCAGCTACTCACTAGCAAATGTTTGGAACTCACTCCAAAAAACCATGAAGCTAAATAACCTCCCACCCTTAATATCCTTCAAAAGATTATTCACCACCCTATTCCCAGAACTCTGCACCTGCTTCCACAAGGCCTAATTTCACGGCCCTACCCACCCCCTTTTTCTGGTCGTGCTTCTATATGCTGAAAAAAAACTCCAGTTCCCAGTATCAAGATTCACCTTCAAAATGCCTGCTAAGTCCTATAATCTACATATTAATTTCTGATGTGCCAACTGCCTATTGTCTCACAGATTAAAAGTGTTAATGCCTTGTACATATGTATATTGTTATATACTAGCACTTATGCCACTGTATTACTGTTTTTTGTTACACCTGTCATTGTATTACTGTTTATGATACCCTTGTCTATGTAATAACACTTGCACTTCTTGACCACTCAGGTCCATCTTGTAAATGAGCTATGCTCAATGATGTTCGCCTGATTAAATAAAGAGTTGATTGATTGATTGCTATGGAGAAAGCTAATCCCTTTATATTGAGGGAGGTCTGCAGGGGCATCCAGAGAAATAGGTGGACCTGGGTTTAATTCAACATTTCCTGAACAGAGTAGGATAAGCAGTAGTAGTTTTTTAAGGTGGTGTTTTAGCCTGCTAAACATTCTCTTGTTACTCCTTCTAACATACATTGGTTTAGCGGTGGCCGTGTTAAGGGCAGGATTGCTATTTGCTAGGGATAAAACATAGAGAACTGATAGAGCCGACACCATCCTTGGGAATTGCACGTGTTCTATAGTTATGGCCTGGTGGGAGGAGGGGCATGACCATAGAGGAGACGTCCCTGATGTAGAATGCCATGGTCTAATGTGGGAGGCTATATCTTGGTAGATGATAGAGGAGGGAAACTGGCCTTTGTCCGAGTTGCAAACTGAAATTTTGGGTAGAGTATAACAAAGTAATATAAGGCAGCTATAGAGAAGGATAGGCACAGATTGCATTCTTAATGTGGAGATATTTTCTTTTACCAGTAAAACCACAGGATTTGCAACAGTTCCTTGAGAGGGCCAAGAAAATGAGTGGATCTTGTGGGAGGATGGGGTACCAATGAAAAAATAAAGACCTAGATAACTAATAAGGCATAGCTGGCAATTGCCAGTAGGAGTGAGCTAGAAGGCCAGGGCGGGGTTTATGTGTATTTCATCAGGACCAGGGGAGGGGTGGGTAATTGGCAGCTAGGGCTCCCTTCCTGGAGGTAATCAGTCCCTGAGGGCAAGTCCGTACCTGCGTTTCTGTGAGGGGCTGGTGGCTTCAGACCTGGACTGTGGGTGGCAGTCTGGCAGGACGGGTTCGTCAGAGAACCACGGCTGTGGCTCTCAAGACACTCAGGAGACACTTTTTCATGGAAAGGGTGGTAGACAAGTGTAATACTCAGGCTGAGGAGGTGGTACCATGTAGAATGGTGGAAGGATTTAAGAAAGGGTGAGACACAGTGAGGTGGGGTGGTTATGAGGAAGGAAGGGGAGGGTGGGTCAGCTGCAAGTTGAGGGGCTAGCTGCACAATTGAGCAGACTCAATAGACTGTGAGTCCTGTTTCCGCTGGCATTTCATATGTTTGTATGTTCGTATTTAGCGATTAACAGACATGTATATGTAACCCCTAGATGGCACTATCCCAGGGGCTACTACCCCTGCCTGATTTGCCACTAACAGGTTGAGGGGCCTGGATCCAATGGCGGGTGCCTCCACCCAGAGGTCAAGGTTTGCAATAGTTAAACTTACTTGGTCACAGCCCTCTGGGACACTGCAACCCCCCTTTCTTCCCACTAGTGACCCACACAGTATATCAGAATTACCTTCACAGTATACACTTACCCCCAGGACTGGTTCAGGCACTGGGACCCTCTGTAAAATAAGATACAGTGCAACAATCACAGTACAATATTTTAACATAGACAAATACCTCAGGCAGTATAACTTTGCTGAAACAAGCAGCTCTGATTTATTTAGGGGGATATAACAAGGACAGGGGGAAATCAGGTTAATTAGCTTATCACTTTACTCATCTACCTATGGCTCTGTGCACAGGCCTATCCCTACCAGTTACTGTCCCTGGGTACCCAAGCCCTAGTGGCTAGTCCAAACCGTGGCAGCTGGTAGGGGCCCTTTCACACAGAGAAAAGAAAATTAGTTAAACAGTCAGCAGTACAGTAATTCCATTTGGATTCAATGTGGCAATTCAACAGGGAGCGACTCTGAATTAGTACTCACGACCTCCAAACAAGATAGGGTCCTTCAACGTCAGCAGGGCTACTCTTGAGCTCCAGACTCCTCAGACATTTATATGGCAAACTGCAACACGCAAAAGTCCTTTAATGGCAGCAGGATTCACTTGAGCTACACAAAGCCTCCTCACACATTTATATGGTAAACAGTAACAGGCAAAGTCCTTTAATGGCAGCAGGATTCACTTGAGCTGCACAAGCCTCCTCACACATTTATATGGTAAAAAGTACTATACAGGCAGGCTGCTTCTCTATCCCGATCGCAATTACTGCACAATACCGGAGAACACACAGCAGATTCAGTTCCTGACAGACCGAGTGCAATTCAGCAATTTCTCCAGTCTTCTACAGGGTGAGCCTGGTTTCTACTCTTCAGATATCCTTTGATTCTCTTCACAGGACAGATTCAGTCCTAACAAGCAGTTACACAAGCTGCAGACGGAACTCTGGGCCTTACACACGTTCCGACTAAAACTGCACACAAAAAGCACAGGGCTCCTTCCTCTTCACTGCCAGAGCTCAACTGAAACTCCAGCAGACAAAACCGGCACTTCCTTTGAGTTCCTCCCAGTTCTTGGCTGGATTGGCTGTCACCACAATAGACTGCCCCTGTTGGTCCAAAAGGCGCCAGTCCAAACTACATCTCCCAGAGTCACTGCCCATACAATCCTCTTGTGGCTGGCCCAGATTACGAGTCCAAGTTCTGATTCGGTCAAGGCACCATTTTAGAGCTACCTTATCCCACACTGATTGGTTCAGTTCAGCAGTTCAAAACTAGAATGGGGAACTAGGCAAACACAGTTCTGACTGCAAAGAAAGCAGGTTAGACAAACTGTATTTTCATTATTACTCTAAATGATTTCTGGCAAACAGTTAAATCTTTCAGATAGGTTCCTTTGCACTCCTAGTGACTGCAAAATGGAGTGAATTGGCAGCAGTTCGAGTGGTACTCAAGCAGAGAAACACACAGTCCCCATATAAACTAATTATGTCTGCAAGCAGACAGCTCTTAAAGAGACAGTACCAGAGGCTCTAAAAACACTCACAGATAAATGGCTTAAATGCCAAACACCATTCAGGCTTGGAGCATTCAAGCAAGCTCCTGGAAGTCTTTTGGGAACTCCCATTTGCAGGGGGGTTACATATAGAAACATAAAAACTGTAGCAATATGATCTATTCATGTCTGAGGAGGAAATAAAGAGTGGAAGTTAAGATTATTAAGCTGTGAACCTTGAGACACTGCAGCCCTGGGTTTGAATCCCAACAACTGCTACTTGCATACTGTGTGACCCTAAGGAAGACATTTAACGTCCCTGTGCTCTTAGGTTACACATGAAAATGACATTTGGCTCAGTGTGCCTTTCCTAGCCAAATATTAACAAATAACTACACAGACTGCAAGCTTTCCTTTAACAAAATTCCTAGCTACTTTTTGTGAGAAACCTTGGAGTCACCTGTGTTGACAGAGTGATATATCTTATTGGCACAGCTTCCACAGTTACCAGAAGCAAACAAGGCTGTGTCGCCCAACGTGCTTGTAAGCAAACCCTGTACATTCATCTCACCTCAAAGGAAATGCCCCACTGAGAGGGTCACAGCTTAACTGATTTATTAAGAATTTTACCATATTCAGTGCAAAACACAAAACAAGCTAAACTGATAGCTTGAGGAGCCAATGGAAGACATAACATTGTCCCTTGAACTTCATCCATATTATAGTGAAGTGCCGCAAAATGTCAGGGTGTCCTTTCCAGCAGCTCCTCCGGCTGTCTATCAAATTAGCCTGTTTTGTATTTGCAGTCTGACTCAGCCCCAGGCAGCTATTTTGAATAAGGTTAAGCATAGAACATTTTGACTCGCATTTGAGTTCCGGGGCTGAGTTGATGATGCCACAAACAAAATTTAAGCACAAACCTTCTCGGTGCGACATGTCCTTGCAAGTGAGTTTGCTGTAGGCGTTTTTCTAATGATCTGGCTGTCAGGTCTAAAGCAGCACCATAATTTCTACTTGCCCTCTCCTTTTGTGTTGTAACATGCAGGAGGGTATGCCATGCTGTGACTTAGTGTGTGAATGGGCTCTTCATCCAAAGGTCTTCCTGTTCCTGGGCCCCCTGTACCTTATCGGCCCTAGATAGACTGGGCCCACAAGAGCTGCTGCAGGACCAGTTTACCAGCAGAAATTATCTAGAATCAGTTTATTGTGAGGGCGCTTTACTTCAAGAGCTATTTTCTCTTTACACTTAATGCCTTTCAGTGTAATGTTAGTACTCTATTTATTTATTTAAATTTTGATGACTGGGTAGGCCCATGGAGTTAGACATCTCCCCTTTTCAGGGGCAGCCTGGGGAAATACAATTCCAGTAAGATTAAATGCAAGCATACAACGCATAATCAGTTACACAGAATAATCTGCAGAGTAATGTTTGTTAACTATCGGTAAAAAAAAAAAGGAAAAGTAGTTACAGAGAATAAGCTACAGAATAGTGGTTACTAATAATCTATCTATAAGTGCCATGATCAAAATTAATTACAGACATTACAATGTTTCTAACCCCAGGCCAACAAGGACCATCCCTCCAGTGAAATGTGAGAGAAATAGACACTTCATATTTTGTTGGATTCAAGCCCAGGCTTCCTGGCTTACAACCATGTGTTCTAACCACCATTCTGGCTGCTGTTTGCAAGTGAGGCACATCTGTGACACTAAAGTAATATACCATGACAGGGAGTGGGTCTATTGGTGGATTTACCACACCAGAAGTGGTAAATCCACCCATAGACCCAGTCCCTGGAGAGGTATATTGCTATTATACAATGGCACCCCTTTTTTTGGTAAGAAAAAATATAGATATTGTTTTTGTTTGTTTTTGTAATTTTTTTTTATTTTATTTTATTGCTCCACTAAATAAAAAAAAGTTATTTGTTGCTAGGCAGAGTGATCTCCCCACCCCCACCTCGGTCCGTGTGGCTTTACTTTTTAATATCTCTGTGTCCTGTTTACTGTTGCAGCACTGTCTTTAAGATATTTTTTGATCTTGCATGTGGGACTGTATTTCTTTCCTGGTTTTTGTCAGATTGATAATGTGTGTGGAAGCTTGTGGTTGTTCTTGGGGAGCAGCCGCAGGTTGGTGGTCAGTTTGCTGGTGGATTGAACCTTCGGTGCTGGCATTGTCTGTGGCTCTGTTGTCTTCGGGACTCGGATTGTTTGGTGACACTGGAGGACGTTCTTCAGTATTTAGAGGTACAGTTTTGACACCAAAAAGTTTTTCTGAATTAAATACAGTTTGAAGGTCATCCATGAGAAATAACTGAAACTACGTACTCAAGGTTTTTAAATTTACCGTGGCTCCATTTCGTAAGCAGTAATGGAAAATGGCTGCGGCTCCTTTGATGTGCGAGGGTGGCAGTAATACGTTTATAATGGCTGGGGCTATGGTTGGCTGGCACCTTTTCCAGTGGGTGCACTGGAGGATTTTCCATGGTGAAAAGGTGCCAGCCAACCAATCAGGACTCAGGATTTGGGACATTTAATTTACCCATTGTATAATAACTGATCCTGCACTGGTTGGGCTGGGAAATGACCTGGACCAGTTGTCAGAGGCACAATTTAGCTGCATCATCACCCCAGTGGCCCCAGTGGATCTGTTACTCCTGTCCATGTTGACCCAGGCCCCCCTGACAAAGAGGCAGGATGCCTCCAAGCATTGGGGAACTTTGGCTGTCTCACACCAATGTCTCTGCGTGTGTTAAATTCAATAAATTAACAATTTTTCAGCCACACTACAAGTGCGCCGGTTTTGTTTGTTGTTCGTGTTGACCCAATAGCCTGCAGTGCTTTACTCATAGAAACACACACATTGTCAGCAGAATAGGACAGGTAAGCCCATCTAGTCTGACCCTCTTCCCTGCTGAAGAGGGCCTCTTCTTTGGAGAATTCCATTTTATCCTAAGTTTGGGACTTGGCCCTGAGAGGGTCTTTCCCATTGGTCTAACTTTTAATGATCAGGAGGTGGTAAGAGCCCTCCTCTTCATTTGCAACTTTCTTCGGAGATCTGTGCTGTGGGAACTGTTAGAACTGGTATTTCAGGAAAGTGGCTCCTTGACATCGTTGAATTATATATTTTGCTCTGCTTACAGAGTTGCTGATGCCTCAAAGAAAACTTTGAAAAGCATAATATTTAGGCATAATTCAGCTTGCATTCCAGATATATTATACAGATTTCTCCTCAGCATTATTTATTGCTGAGGAAATTTGCATGAATACATGATCTTTATAATTCAGAGTCCATCTGCCTTTATAGCTTACTGCCTACTTCAAGTCATAATCCTCTGTTGTGACATCACAATATGTTGCCATGGGAGTACCTGTGATGTCACAAGCAGTGCATTATGACTTCATATAGGGAGAAAGGAACAGGAATAGATGAACTCTTCAGGAGCAAAGATCCTGTTTTCATGTAAATTACATCAATAATAAATAGTGGGGAGGAGGAATTCAGAATTAATGTGAAATACAAGTTAAACTGTGTCTAAATGTTATGTTTTGTCAAAGTTCTCCTGAAGGTGTCAGCTGCTTTTTCATTTGGGATTTTGCCCCTGTGAAGGGGCAGTACATATTTAATCACAGCACTCAATTTCCTCTCTTGGACTATAGAATTTGTTGGATTCATTAGGTTGGGTGGTTTGTGGGGTTAGGATTTTGAAGGTGATGTATTGGGGATGTGTGTGATTGATGTGTATGGTTGTGGTGTGTGTGAAGGGTGAGTGAGTTTTGTGTGGTTTCTTGTTGTAACCCCCCTATAAATGGGGGTTCACAAAAGTCTTCCTTGGGTGTGCCTTAATGCCCACTGCCAGGCTGGTGTTCTGTGTCTTTACAGGTTTAAAAAGTGTTTTCACATGACAGCCAGTTAGCTTCTGTGCCTGTCTCTTTAAAAGCTGCCTATTTCGTAGTTTATAATTCATCTGGGTGGGGGCCGAGTGTTTCTAGGCTCGAGTTCCGCCTGGGCTGTAGTACAGCCACTCCATTCTGCCATCGTTAATTGTGCAGAGGGAGCCTTGCTAGACTCTGTGATTGTTTGCTGATTATCTGTTTTAATAATAATGATAATGTAGTTTGTTTAACCTGCCTTCCTTTGCAGCATGGACATTTCTGTTTTGCACCACCGTCTTGGTTCTGGACTACCAAGTTGGGCCAATTAGTACCTTTGGGGACCCTAAAATGGAGTCTGTCCCCAGGGGTCTTGTGGGGTTGAATTTCTGTAGGAACTGTAGTGTTTACAGTTTGGCACCTAAATGGACCTGGAGGGGGAGCCCTTGCTGTGACAGACAGGTGGATCAACCAACCGAACCTTTTAGATCACTTGGAAGTCCCAGTGTTGCCTGAGCAGTGTGTCAGTGTAGAGTTGGAGTTGAGAGTGAGCGGAGCTCGAGAGTTTCAAGCAGCTGCTCCTGCGTAGTGCGCAAGGAAAATCAGCGGGAAGACTATGTCTGGCCTGCCTACTACCATCTTCCTAAGTGAAGAGACCTTAAGCCTGAATCTGGCTTTATCTGAACCTGTGACTTTCAGCCTGAATTATGACTAATTTCACCTGAAGAGGAACGAAGACTTGCTGTTGTGCGATCGGCCTGTCAGGACTTCCGCCACAACTGCAGAGCGTACGGTTTGTACAGAAAATCCTGTGTATTGCACCCGGACTGACATCTGAACTCTGGTATTTCTTTATCTTTACTATAAGTGTGCTGAAGGCGAATAGTGGGTCGCGATTTGGTTCTCTACTGCTTGAATGTGTCACGCTTGCTGGAAGCAGTATCCAGTAACTCTGACCGAACTGAATCCATTTCCTTCAACCTGTATGGGCCTCAACACCACAGCCCTGATTGCCGCTCACACTGCAGAGAACCACCCAACAAGAGACCTGCCTGGGGATTCGGCCCCCTGCTCAACATCAATGAACAGGAATGACACCACGGTGAGTTGTGTGGGCCCTGCTTCTCCTGGCAAACCAGCACTTCATCCTGTGGTCTCCATTTCATCCAACTTGCAACGTGGTCTGGGTATCGTGAGTAAATCACAGGGTAGCTCCCAGCAACTAACTCGTAATCAAAGTGTGTCATCTGATTTAAATTGTTTGATTGATTTTCACAAACTGAGCCCTCTGGCTCTGGAATACAAATTTGGGTTAAAAGTGCATGTTGTGTTTTTCCTCCCTAAGGGCCCCAACAACAGCTGCAATGCCAGCCTACCATGGGCAATGCTTCAGGCTAGTCTGTAACTCCAACTGGGTATGCATAGTATGTGTGGCTGTGATAGAAGAACTCTTAGAGGCATGCATGCTTAACCTGATTAAATCAGAATCAAAATCAAGCTCTAGATAATGCCCCTTCCTTGTTTCTGTCCCCTAAATAAATCAGATCTAAATTTTTTTGCACTGAAATTGGTTGTGGTGTACCTCTGTACTGAAACCATTAAAATACTGTTGTCTGCTGTGTTAAATCTTATTTCACAGTGTGTCTCCAGGACTGAGACAGCTGAACCAGACCTTGTGGTAAATGCAACAAGTGTGGGGTTAAATCTGGTGTCAGGCGTTAACTGCAATTGTGTGTTACGTGAAACAGTTAGGCCACTAGAGGGAATAAAGGGGGGTAACAGTGTCCCAGAGGGCAGTACTCATGGCAGCTACGTTACCATTGACCTTGTCCTCTGGGTGGAGGCACCCGTTCCTAGAACCCAGGCCCCTCAACCTGCACTTAGTCATGCAGGCAGGACTAGTATCCCTTGGGGTAGCATCACCTGGGGGTTAAATTGTTATTTTATAGTTCTGGTTGAGGCTGGTGCTGTTGGGTGGGATAGTCCTGGTTGAAATGTGTTTAGGTGCTGGCCCTGCTAGACTCACCTAAGATACTTCTCGGCTGCTCAGCCTCCGCTCCATATCTGACCTCCTGTTCCCCTGTCTGCAGCTAGATTTATTTATTTATTTGAATTTTGGTGACCAAGTAAATCAACTGAGACAATTACAGTCCGTTTTTCAGAGTCGACCCGGGGTCATAGTTAGTACAGCAAGCAGTACAAATTTATAGGAAGTCAAACTGATAACAACAGTAGGATTTACATTCATAATACATTGGATACAATAATTCAGTGCAAGATATAATTGCCATATAAATAACATACATCAAGTTCAAGCTATATATATATATATATATCTATCTATATATATATATATATATATATATATATGCATAGCTGCTACACAGAACGAGAGGAGAAAGAATGGATTGAGAGAAGAGTTAGAGCTTATAGTGGAGGTGGGCTGAGTTGGGAGGAGTGAAAGGGCAGGGGAGAAGAAGTGAGAAGGGGAAAGGGATTAGTGGTGGGTAAGGAGAAGAGGATTACATGGGCTTCAGTGGAAAAAGGAGCAGGATGTATGGGCAGCAAGAGAGGCATATAAATTAGACTTAAATAGAGGAAGAGAGGGAACTATTCAGGATGTGTGGAGGAAGAGAGTTCCAGGTGAAGACAGCGGTGAATGAGAATGATCTTCTAGAGGTGGCTAGATATGGCTTGGGGAGGACAAGCAGGGGAAGGGAGGCAGAGTGGAGGATGCAAGGTGCTTGACTGGAGTGTATGGTAACCCTGAGGCAGGGGGGCATGAAGCAGTGTACAAATTTAAACATAAGACACATGGAAAAGTACTGCAGTTTAGCTTCATAGGGTAACCAGCCCAGGGAGTAGAGGATGTCACAGTGGTGTGATCGAGAGTTAGCCCAAGGGCGAATGTTCCAATCCTATAGTAGTCCCGGGAGAGGAGGGAGAGTGAGGAGGAATTGATGGAGAGCAGTAGAGGGGGCTCCATAAGTTAAGAGGGGAACAAGAGACACAGAGGAAATTCTTAGGCAGGAGGCAGCGGTAAGAAATGGGCGAATCCGATAGACTAGGTTGAGTTTTTGATTCATAGTTTTGACAATGTTGGAAGCATAAATGTTGAAAGAGAGCATTGGGTAAAAGGTGAAACCCAGGTCCTTGAATGATCAAACCATCTCCAGGGGGTCACCTGTATTTGATGAAATGTTGAGGGAGAGGGGGGAGCAAAATTAGTGGCGAACTGATGGGAGAATAGCATGCATTTAATTTTCCTGGTATTAAGAACAAGATGTTTCCAGTTGAACCAGACCTCGAGGGAAGCAAAGTCACTGGCAAGTTCCCAATTGATTTGGTTGATGCTGGGTAAGGAACGATAGATGATTGCATCATCTGCATAAAGGTGTACCGTGGCACCACCACAAAAGCGTGGGAGGTCATTAATGAAGAGTGAGACTAATAGGGGTCCCAAGATGGATCCCTGGGGAACGCAGTGTGTTATGGGCCTAAGGTCAGAGAGGTAGCCATCCCACTTAATTCTTTGTGAGCGACCAGATAGGTCGTTTTTTATTCAGGTCAGGGCATCGATATCCAGGCTTAGAACATGTAACTGGTGGAGCAGAAGACCATGGTTTACCAGATCGAAAGCTTTACTGAAGTCAACAAAAATGGCTCCAGTAGCGCATCCCTTGTCCATTGCTTTGTATATGTCCTTAGTCACTTATGAGAGCAGATTGGGTGCTGTGGTTCCTTCTAAATCCGTGCTGATAGAGGGATAACAGGTTGTGTGATTTAAGGTAGTCCTGCAGGTGGTTGTAGACTATTCATTCCTGTATTGTTGCCAAATGGCAGAGAATAGATATTGGTCTATGATTGTTGACAGCATATAATTCTTTTCAACACTAGATAAAATTAATATTAACACTGACTTTTTGGCCGACCCAGTGGCACTGAGGGTTGAGGCGCTGGATGCCACACCTCACGCCATGCCGGCGAACTGGGTTCGGAGGAGTTCCTGTTCAGTGCTCTGCTGATCTCTGGTGGAGGCTGGAGATACAGCAGGCACTGAGGAGTAAAGAAAAGGAGTGGGGGAGTGGCAGATGTCGGTTACGTCTTGACATCAGGGCACCAGCCACTCCCATGGGGAAAACAGAGAAAATGCCTCTTGGCTCCAGCGAGATGGGTATGCAGCCTCCCACCTGACATCCTCCTGACCAACGTTACTGCAGTGTTGGGGTGTTGGGGCCAGCCCCGTCCCCACCTGGGGGGGTTCAACCGAGACTACATGGGTGATGGAGGATGGCTGGGTAGGGTGAGTGCTGCAGGGGGATGACTCCATGTGCTCCCCAGGAAGACCGGAGCTGAGGGGGTGAGACAGAGGCATAAAAATAGTAAAATAAAAATAAAAAAAATAAAAACACTGACTTCATTCTCTTTGGGGATTTTAATTTACCTAACATAAATTGATCTACCCTGAGTACTCAAAATTGCAATGAATATAAGTTAATCCAGTTTATGATTCAGAATGACCTAGAGCAGGTAATAAATAAACCAACTAGGAATAATGATATTATGGATATTATCATTACTAATATTAAACATTTTAGTTCCTTACCCACTATAGAAGAACCCTTGGGTAATAGTGATCACTTTGCCATAAGACGGGTTTCTTTACTACCAGAATTAATACAGCCGGTCATACTAAAGTATCTAATTTTTATAAAGCCAATTATAAGCTTATTAAACAATACTTAAGGAACTGGAACTGGCATAAAGATCTTAAAAATTTAAAAGTAAATGATATGTGGCATATCATTAAAGAAAAACTGGATTATTGTATTAAAAAATGGGTACCGACACGGGACAAATATAATAATAAAAATCACAGAGTGCCTATTTGGTGGAACACCAAGATTAAGAAGACCATCAAAAAAAGAAAAAGGTGTTTAAATGATATAAGAAAAACCAACACAAGAAGCATGGTTGAAATTTAAACAACTATCTAATACCACCAAAAAATTAATAAGACAGGCAAAAAGTGATTTAGAAATTAAATTGGCTAGAGATTGTAAAAACAATAAAAAAAATTATAACTATATAGGTTCCCTTAAAGGAAGTAGGATTGGGGCAGGACCACTTTTTATAAATGAAAAGTCAATTGTGGAGGATGTACAACTGGCAAATTAATTTAATAAATATTTTGCTAGTATCTTTAAAAGCAAGGAAGAGTTTACAATAAATACTGTCCCTGCTCCATGGCCCTTAATCTTCATTACTGAAAATGACACCCTGAGAGCAACTCAAAACATGAAATCTACCTCCTCCGTGGGAATTGATAGTATTCCATCTATCTTTATTATGAATCTCTCTTCAGAATTAGTGGGTATACTTAATTTATTGTTTAGTACATCCTTAAAAGAAAGTAAGGCACTGGACATTTGGAAACTAGCAAATATTACCCCTATTTACAAAAAAGGGTCCAAAATGTTATTGGTAATTATAGGCCCATAAGTCTAACCTCAAGTATTGGTAAGCTTATGGAAAGGTTATTACAGTACAAAATTACTGAACACCTATATAAATCAGGAAATATTGATATAACACAGCATGGTTTTACAAAGGGAAAATCATGCATACTAATCTAATTAGCTTTTTTGAGCTAGTGAGTAAAGCCTTGGTTGAAGGATTGCCTGTTGATGTTCTCTTTCTGGACTACGAAAAAGTATTTGATACAGTATCACAAAAGCATCTTTTACATCAGCTATATAAATTACACTTACATCCTAATATTATCGAATGGATCTCTTCTCAGTTGGAGGATAGGAAACAGAGGGTAGTTCTGCGTGGATGTAGGTCCGATTGGTGTACTGTTAGTAGTGGAGTACCTCAGGGGCCTGTGCTCAGTCCAATACTATTTATTATCATGATTTCTGATATGCAAGCAAATAGCAGTATATGGTTGCAACTACAACTGCCACTTTCCACTAATCTGGCACTGAGTTGGAGAGGAAGGACCTGTTTAATAAATCTCAGACAAGGCGAGCAAGGGCAGAGGCACCCAACTTGAGCAACTTTGATTCAATGGAGTCATGTCCAGAAGAGCTGTCTGGATTTAGGTTTGAGAGGAGCTTCTGTACATCTTTGAGAGTGGCAAGTTTCAGGTGGAACTTAGGGTGATCCTCGTGGGTAGTTGTGTGAAGCAGGAGAGAGTTTGGATAGGAGGAGTTCTGGAAGAGTGAAGTACATTTGTGAAGGTCAGTAAAGAAGTTGTTAAATCCAGTGGCAATGGAAACAGAGTCAATTAGGGTTGAGCCATTGGCAAGGACCGAGCTCGAGGCATCAACAGCTTTTCTTTTTTACAAGAGAGTTAACTTTCCTGCCAGAAATTCTTTGGGTTGCATAGGTGATCCGTTTGGAGGGATTTAAAGTGGAGGCACTTAGCTTAGTGCAGGGAATATTTGCACTTATTCCTGAGATATCTGTAGGCTTGCCAATCAGAGGGGAGCTCACAGCTAGATGCTGTACAGAGGTCAGAACAACCAGGTGGTGGTTGAGTCATGTTGGTGGAGAGCAGCGGAGGATGAGGTGGTGAGGGGCATTGAGGTTGTAAGGTCCAACAGATGCCCTAGGTTTAAACAGGGCTGAGGGAGATGCCTGACATGTTTGGTTCATATGCCCAGGGTTCCCACTGGACTGAGTGGGCAGGTAGTTATAGGACTGGCTGCCTCCCCTAATCCTCTTTGGGCAATGCTCTGCAATGCCAGATCAATTAGGAACAAGACTGCTATTTTTGAGGATTTGATTTCCTGTGTCGATTTGGCTTGCATTACGGAAACTTGGTTGGGTGACGATGCTGGCCCAATTTTAGTTACCACCATCCCCACTGGGTATTCCGTGGTGCACTGCCCAAGGAAGGATTGCGAGGCAGGGGTGTGGCCATTGTTTTTACAGCCAGCCTGGGCTTCACAGTGCATTCAGTTGGTAACACCAGGTCTTTTGAGTATGCTGCCATTCGTGGGGGTCCAAGTGCAGACTGCAGGATTCTCCTCATTTATAATCTGCCTGGGCCGGGGGGAGAATTCTTGCAGGGGGTAGCGGACTTTGTTGTTGATCAGGTGTTGGAGTCCCCCACGTGTTTAATCCTTGGGGACTTCAATGCCTGGGTCGACAACGAATCCTCGCATTTTGGGTATGACCTCCTTCAGTTAATGCCTTCACTGGTATCAAAAAACACAAATGAAGCAGCACCAGCAAGTTTTTTTTTAGATTTAAAATGTTAGTTTATTTTATAAATATTTGATTATTGAGTTGTCATTATATTTTTTTGAAGGGTGAGGGGTTCTTTAACTAATGTCTTCTCTTTAAATGTTTCTTCTCCATGTGCCTTAAATTTAATTGATAAAGGTGTTAATTAAATGTTGTATTTAAGGGATGTTTTCCTCGACTAGCATTACCCCTTGATGAAGACTTGTTAAGAGTCGAAGCACTGGTCGTTTAGTCGATGTTTGTGCTACCGCTGTCTGTGATTTTTATTTGCACAGTAAAATTTATTTTATATGAAACTTGCTGGTGCTGCTTCGTTTGTGTTTTTTGATATATGTGTGGCTGACTGCCTTTTTGAAGTACAGCACTACACCCGTTTAAGCTGTGTCGCTTGAATTTGTATTTGAAAATAAATGCCTTCATTGGGCCTGACACAGGCAGTTGCCTCTATGACCCACCAGCATTGTCACACACTCGATCTAGTGTTCCAGCTGGGTTTTGGGGTTGAAAACCTCAGGACTGATTCGGTCTTTTGGTATAATCACTGCACTGTGGAGTTCACGTTTGGGGCCTCCCTTCAATAGTCCTGTCCCTGTGGAGATGATTAGCTATCGCCCTTTAAGGGGGTTAGACCCAGAAGGACTTTTGGCGGTAGCTGACTTATCTAGGTTTGAGGCGGCCTGTGCGATTGGCACCAGAGAGGCAGTGACCACCTATAATAAGGTGGTGTCTGAAGCTCTGGATGCAATAGCATCAGTTCGTATATGACCCAGATCTTCTCACCTGAGATCCCCATAGTTTGATAGGGATCTCAAGGTGATGAAGATCAAGGGTCGGAAGTTGGAGCATTGCTGGTGGCAGTCCTGGCTAGATGCTGACAAACTGGTCCTGTGCATCCACTATCGTGAGTACCAGGAGGCAATCTCTCATAAGAAGGCAGAGTTCCTGTCCAGGGAGATTGCAGTAGGAAGAAACAGACCTGCTCAGCTTTTTCAGACTGTGGACAGGCTTCTCCATCCAGCCTGTCCTCACCTGAAAAAAGTCTTTCATCAACCTTGTGTGAGGAGTTTGCTCTGTTCTTCTCTGAAAGGGTGTTGACTTTCAGTTGGGGATTCCATCAGGGAGGCTTTTGCCTCATAGTTGCCCGCCTGCTGGGAGCAGAGGAACTCTGCCTGCCTGGGAAGAGTTTAGGCCAGTGGAGATATCTGCAGTGATGTGGGTGATCTTAGAGCTGAAGCATACATGTTGTCACCTGGACCCAGCCCTGACATGTTTCTTGATGGGATGCGCTGATGCTGTTGTCCCAGTGTTCGCTGGGATTGCCAGGTGTTTGATGGTGGAGGGGGTGTTCCCGGCTCCACTGAAGGAGGCGCTGGTGAGACCCCTCCTAAAGAACCCTTTTCTTGACCAAGACATACTAGCAAATTACCGTTCTATCTCCAACCTGCCATTTTTGAGCAAGGTTGTTAGAAAATGGTAACACAGTGCCTGTTCCACCTCTGAGGTTTATGGCCACATAAACAACTAGCTCCGTTCGAACCCCCAGCATTTCCGCCTCTATCAAATGCTACTTTCAACCAAAAAAAACTTTTAAACCATAAATAGGAGGAGAAACAAAGGGACTAAGCCCCCAGGGGCATGAAAACTTGCTGAAAGTCTCATGGATGAAGACCAATCTGACTCAGATGGCACAGACACAGAAGGTACGCTCCCCCGCCCGGCTGCAGCCTACCTCAGGTCTGCTAGCACTACCCTGAAGACCCCTAAGGTGAAGAAACATATCAAACTGGACACTGTTTATAATGAGCTCTGCACATTCTGAGCAAATATCAAACAGCTCTATGGGGAAATGTGCAGAGATATCACTCAGCCGGAATAACAAGACGGTGCTATGAAGAGACAAGTGACTGCCAATGAAAACCGCATGGACGATCTAGAAAATTTAGTCCAACAACTCCAGGAACAACACGATTCACTGACAGCCCATCGAGAGGATGCTGAGAACCAGGCCCACTGAAAAAATATTCGCATATATTGTATAACTGAAGGGGCAGAGGGAACAAATATAAAATACTTTGTTACTACCTTGCTACAAACCTCCTTGGACTTACCAAAGGACATGGTACTTTATTTTGATTGGCTCCACCGGGCCTTGGCACCCAGACCCAACTACCCTGCAGTGAGCCCTCGGTCTATCATAGCTTTATTAACTATGCACTTATAGAACAAGTGCTTCTGAAAGCCTGGAGTAGGGACAGATTTTCCACGGGCAACGTCGCTTCTATCTTGACCACGACCATGTGCCCAAAACAATGAAGCTCCATAGGGAGTACCTCCCTCTCTTGCTAACTCTGAAGGCCCAAGGGTTGAAATTTACTACACCCTACCCTGCCAAACTGATGGTGCATCTATCCTCAGGGAAACAAGAATTCACTACAGCGGAGGAGGCACGTGAGGCTCTGGTTAAGCATGGCCTGGTCTTCCCGGAACATATGGCCCAAACCACAGCCCGGTCAGCTCAGCCCCCAAGATGGCAGACATAGGAGGCAAAGCAATGTAGGTGAGAAGAATGTACTACAACTAAGCAGGACCCGAAGCAATGTTTAGCTGAATTCCATAGAATGGAGAACAATGATCAGAATACTTGAAACATGGACTACATTCTTCACGCTGATTTATGTCGAAGGTACCCTCCGGGGGGGGTTGGGGTAGGGAGGGCAGAGGTGAGGGGATAAGGGCTATGTCCCTGTCTGGATTCTGTTGGCAAGTCTGACTCTAGGCCATGCATATATGTCTACTTACCCTCTATCTAACTGGGTTATTTCACGGCCACTTGTCATGGCAATGCCACAGAGTCATATCCCCTCCAAGTCCTCTTTCCCCAATTTACCACTCATGTCCTGAGGTGGCTTCTGCCCCTCCGCCATCAGGACTTCCTGGATATATGACTATGTTCCAAACGGAAAATCCTGATTTCCCCATACCGCATTGACAACACTAACTGACAGAAGAGGAATCCTTGGGGCAACAGTTATAGAGGGACCCATTTCTTTCCTTTATAAGAAAACATTATACTACCTAAGAGGACTAATAAAAAATACTTTGAGACATTTTATATGAGCTGTACATGTAGTGCCATCTGATTGTAAGGACTTTGAGACACTTCATTATATGGGACTTTTCTTTTCATTTTTCTGTTTTCATTTGGATTGATAATGCCCAGGGGCTCCGGCCATGAAGGCAGTTCAGGGGAACAGTGCTTTGCTGTTGGGGGGGAGATGAGTACCTATGGCTAAACCAATAGGTGTATTTCCAGAGTTAATTCTCTGGGTTATCCTTTCCCACTCTCCACTTTTATGTGTTTTACTCTGGTACTGTTCTTTATTTAATTTGGACCTATGTTGTCCGTGGGGGGCCCGGAGCCATGTGAGCTCTAGATCTACCCCTTTTTCTGGTACAAACCACAAATACATCTATGAGTTCCCAGAAATAACAGGGAATTCACTTAACATTTCCCCTACCTTGGAAGTGCAACTTGAATATAAGTTACTATACAATGTAATTAGTTGGTTTTCTATACTTTTACCTAATGCTACTGATTGTTGGTTTGCCTGGTTGGCAGCCGATTATGTATTATATTATTTACTAGCAGCAAAGCAGAATGCAAAGAATAAGGATATTGCGATTATTATAAGAAGGTGGAAAATGACAGGAAGACCTCTAATAGAGTTCGAGATGAGCCTCAGAGGGGATGGATTGGGGGGTGGGGCTGGTTATACCAGACAAAACTATGTAGGCACCTGCAGGGAAACCCCCTTCTACAATGCATAACCCAACTTTAATATTATCTTTCAATGTAAACGGTATTCACAACCCAATTAAGAGGAGAAGGCTGCTTAACTTATTTAAACAAGAGAAACCTGATGCTATCCATTTACAAGAAACCTATCTTCCTCAAAATGAGCACTCTAAGCTTCACTCTTGGGGGTTTCAGGTGGTAGTGGCTTCTTCACACGCCTCAGGGAGGTGGCAGGGTGCTGCGATACTGATACCCCAGGGAGCTCAGTTTCATCTCCAAAAGATTATTGATGGGGAAAGGATGTTATGCCATTGTGATGGGTAAACTTTATGCCATATGTCATTTTCATGAGTAATTGGGAAGGTTTTATAAACCAGGCATTGTTTGCCAGAGATGGAATACATTTAAATAGACAGGGAAAGCACATTTTTGGGAATAGACTTAGGCGGCAAATCGAAAATATTTTAAACTAAATTTAGGGGGGATGTTGCCACTTCACCTTTGGTTAAACATAATATAAATAGCCCACATAAACATATCGACTGGAACATCCTTCTTATAAATGCTAGGAGCTTAAACAATAAATACGACGAGTTATTATATACTCTAAAACAGCAGGATGTCCATATCTGTGCAGTTACAGAGACCTGGTGGAAGAAGGATGATCCTTGGGACAAAAATATCCCTGGGTATACTTTATTTTATAAGGATAGAACCATTAGTAGGGGTGGAGGAGTTGCACTATTCATCGTAAACAGCATAAAAGTTGAAAATGTCGAGTTATTAAAATGGCCTAAAATAGAAGCCTTATGGGTTAAAATATACTTAAAAACATCAAATTGTATAAATCTAGGAGTAATTTACAGGCCACCTTCAGTTACTATAGAAGAAGACTCCTTGCTATTGGATTATATAAATAGCATTTCCTCAGCGAAAAATGCTTTACTCATGGGTGACTTTAACCTCCCAGGGATAAACTGGAACACTCTTAGCACTATTACCCAAATTGAAAATACTTACCTTGAATCCTTTTTGCTAAATAATATGGAGTAAATAGTGAAACAGAATACTAGGGGAAATAATATACTTGACCTAGTTTTGCATAATCTGGGTGACAGTATAACTAACTGTAATGTTTCCCACCCCCTTGGAACTAGTGACCATTCTATGGTTAACTTTACATATAAAGGTATCTATGGTTCTGACACAGGATGTGCAGTTATCTATAATTTTAAAAAAGCTGATTTCCAGGAATTTAATAAAGAGTTGACATTGTGGGACTGGGAAGAGGAATTTACAAACAAGTCACTGATTGAAATATGGCCTATATTCAATACTAAATTATCTACAGGAATATTAAAGTATATCCCTCAAATGAAAAAAGGAGATCAAGTTAAATGTAAAATTCCCTGAATAAATGCCAAAGTTAAAAAACTGATAAGGCGAAAAAATAAGGCATTTAAAATGCAAAACTTAGTGGTACACCTTCAAATTGGGAATATTATAAAATTTACTGAAAAAAACAAAAGTTGTGTTAAAAAGCCAAAAGGGATTATGAGGTAAACTTGGCAACAAGGCTTAAGGATAACTATAAGTCCTTTTACAAATTTGTAAATAATAAAAGGGGTGCCACTCCTACCCTAGACCCATTAAAGGATTCAACTGGTAAAATGATTTTAGAGAATTCCGATATGGCAATGCTATGTAATCAATATTTTACCTCTGTTTTTAATAAAAAGTCCCTGCCTAAAAAAAAACATAACTCACATAAAACACCTGGGTCACACCTTATTACAGCATTAGACATTCAAAAGCATCTATTAAGGCTGGACTCTGTTAAATCATCAGGCCCGGATGGTCTTCACCCTCACATTCTCAAAGAACTGGCCATTCCCTTATCTGGTCCAATTACAGCATTATTTATTAGATCTATTGACGAAGCACAAGTAATTGATGTGTGGAGGCAAGCTAATGTTGTGTCTATTTATAAAAAGGGTTCAAAATATGAAGTATCTAACTACCGGCCTATTAGCTTAACGTCTATTTTGAGCAAAATCCTAGAGGGAATCATCAAGGAATATCTAAGGGAAATACTTAATATCAATTATTCCCAGCATGGTTTTAAGGGCAGATCATGCCAGACAAATCTGCTGGAATTTTACGACAAAGTTAGTATGGCTCTAGATAGAAATGAGGCAGTCGATGTCATTTTGCTGGACTTCTCAAAAGCCTTTGATCAGGTCCCTCATGGTGAATTGATAGACACTTTGATTGAAATGGGTTTAAATGGTAATATTACCAAATGGGTGGAATCATGGTTGACCAATAGAACGCAAAAAGTCTGTATAAAAGGTTCTTATTCAGGTAAGGAACAAGTGACCAATGGTGTTCCACAAGGCTCTGTGCTTGGCCCATGTCTCTTTAATATATATATTGCTTCATTAAGCACGTCAGTCGGTGTATGGTTAACCAAATTTGCGGATGACACTTGCATAGGCCATACTGTAAATAATGTTGAAGATGCAAATACTCTACAGCATGCACTTGGTGAACTTGAAAATTGGGCAGACAAAAACATGTTACATTTTAATATAGATAAGTGTACTGTTATGCACTTTGGGAAAAATAACTTATTAGCAAAATATAAGTTGGGAGGCAAATTATTAAATGTGGTGGAAGATGAAAGGGACTTGGGTATAAGGGTACAAAATAATTTGAGTCCTAAACTACATTGTCAACAAGTCATTAAAAAAGCTGGAGGAATACTTCACTGTATAAACAAGCACATTCAAAGTAACAGTAGTAGAGTGTTACTCCCTTATAACTTCTTTAGTGAGGCCTCATCTGAGTATTGTGCTCAGTTTTGGTCACTGCAGGACCAGGGCTCAAAGCGTGCTCTGGAAAAATTCAGAGAAAAGCAACAAAGAAAATGAACGAAGTTAAAGATCTAAACTATGATGATCGTTTAAACAAGTTAGGACTTTATTCCTTAGAATATCGAAGAATGAGAGGGGACCTCTGTATGGTTTTTAAAGCTCTTCATGATGACAGTTTATGGGCTAAATTGGGACCAACTATAAGAAATAATCCGTATGAAACTCGGTCTCACCCCTTCCAACTTATGGGAGAATGTTGTAAAACAAAGAAAAGGAGCTCCTGGTTAACGATAAGAGTCACTAGTGTCTGGAACCAGTTACCCATAAATGTGATAACTAGTGATAAAATGGACATTTTCAAGTCAAGATTAGATATTTATCTACATAAAAACTCAATATATGGTTATACTTAAATTTTCCTAGCGAGCTATATGGATCTCGGTCTTTTTTTGCTCTGATAACCTATGAAACACATGTCACCTTGGCCTCTATCTATCTCCCGCCAGGCTCTGCAGTCCCTGTGGTGAATACATTTTTTGATGATCTCTTAGCTCACAGACAAGGTGTGTGTATTATTGGTGGCGATTTAAATGTTACATTAAACCCTAAATTGGATACCACCTTTCCTTCCCAGCATCAATTTACACCACAACAGAAATATCTCAAGGTGGCCCTCCCTAAGCTGGGTATGGTAGACGTTTGGCATCATTTTTTCCCCTCCACCAGGTTGTACACTTATTACTCCCCTAAAACCCATATATCCTCCAGACTGGATTACTTTTTTTTACCTCCATTGAACACCTAGATCTAGTAAGAGATCTCAGAGTGGGTGCATCCATTCTGTCAGGTCACTCCCCCTTGTACCTCATACTAGACTTTGCACGGTCAAAACCTTCCTCTTTCTGGCACCTGAATCTCATGCATTTACAGGACCCAGAATTTATTAAAATGGTTAAAGCTGCCATACCATGAATCCTAATGGAAAATGACTCCCCAGAGACCCCACATACTATAAGATGGGATACCCTTAAAACTGTGCTGTGGGGGGAGATCATTAGATTCTCCACCCATAAGAAAAAAGTCTGGGAGAAATTACAGAGGGAGCTACAGACACAATTGTCATATTTACAAACTAAACAATTTCAGGGGGATCTCACAGCCAAGACACAGTTAACTAAGGTTAAGCAGCAACTACAAAAACTATCGTATCAACAGATAGAACAGCAGTTGCTCTATTTGAAACTTCAATACCAAGAGGGAGGACCTCAATGAGCCAGGAATTTAGCTAGACGGTTACGGGGAGCAAAAGCACATGCCATGATTATAAAAGTAAAGGACCCTATCTCTGGCAGGTTACTACTACACCCAAGCGAGATTAGGCAAGTGATGGCCAATTATTACCAGACATTATTTGCTGAGGAGATACACCCCAACTCCCAACAATTGGATATCTATCTGCAAGATTCCTCACTACCTCGACGATCGCAGGCCCAGGCAGAAGGACTACTATGCCTTATCACTACCATTGAAATATGGGACACTCTCAAACTAACTATCAGAAAGCCCCGGGGCCAGACGGATACCCGGCAGAATTTTATCGAGTCTTCCGCAGATTGCTGACCCCACCCCTCGCAGCAACTTATACAGATATCCAGGGGAGACAGCCCCCCATGGAGATATACAGAGATGGTATCTATTCCCAAGCCTCGGAAGCACTCCTCCTTAGTGGCCTCCTACTGACCCATTTTGAAACATAACTGTGACTATAAATTATTTATGTCAATTTTGGCTAACAGAGTGGCAGCTCTGCTCCCTGCTTTAATTGATAGTGACCAAGTGGGCTTCATCATGAAGCGTCAGGCACATGACGCAGTCAGAGGAGTACTACTGCTCACTGAATATGCCTCCCATAGACAGATACCACTGGTCCTTCTCGGTCTTGATGCCAAGAATGCGTTTGTTAGGGTGTCTTGGCCCTATCTATGGGACACTTAGATAGATAGATAAAACTTTATTTTTATACAGGAAATTCTAATTATTAGGATTATACAATCCTGTTCTCAAGATAGTCCTGTTTGTGATTTGCTAAGTTACACTTAGCGACACTTCACATTTCCCGATAAATTTATTTCCCAAATTCAAGCCATGTACCATATGCCCTTGGCTCATCTTAAACTAGATGGGATGCTCTCTTCACCTTTCCCCTTATCTAGAGGCACCTGACAAGGATGCCCGTTATCCCCATTGTTATTCACTCTCTTTTTGGAGCCCTTAGCGGCTAATATCAGGGCCCACTCCCAGATAGAGGGTATCCTGGTAGGGGGAGATCTCACAAACTAACGCTTTTTGCAGATGATATTTTTCTGGCCCTCACTTCCCCTGAGACCTCTGTTCCTGTGATCTGGGCAGAATTAAATACCTTTGGTAAGCTAGCGGGCTATAAAATTAATAGCACCAAGAAATGAGGTTTTAACATATTTTTTCAACTTAACAGGGCTATCAAGGCAGATTACCCATTCCATTGGAAAGGAGTGAAGATGAGGTATCTAGGTATAAAAGTACTATATTGTCAGGAGGTCTAAACCTCACTGTCAGGGTCTTGGCAATAATGGGCATGCAAGGAATCACAGATACATTGAGTAAGAGTAATAAAGCTTATTTATTACTACCAAAAGGATAGTCACAGTTGCCCTAAGCAGTTCTTACCAAAAGGAACTGGGAGCCAATGCTAAACATTCCCTATGCCTCAAGGAATCTCCGTGTCTCCTGGGGTCTCCGAGGTGGAAGACTTAATGTCTTCCATCATAAACCTATGATAATTACCATGGTTACTGTAAGATAGAAACATTTCTAGTTATGTAGATGAGATCTATTGGCTAAATTAGAGGTGGCTCCACAGTCCAAGATAACATTATACAATTTTATAGTAGTCATCACTTTGTAAAGACAAAGAAGTACAGTTGTACATAGCTGTGTAATAATACAAATCATCAGAAGATGGCAATGCCAACTCACATATCATAATCATTACAAGGACACAGATGTCCCATCATCTTGTAAGCAAGAAATACATGTATATATTAGAAAGTAAAGTGTATAACAATAATATGCATACATATCCTGACATCTACTCTTATACGGTAGATGCTCTTAGCCCTATATGTTAGTATAACATATGCCTAATTACTAGCTGTCTACGGTGTACCTCTGGGGGTACCAATAAGGGTGCATGGACCTCATGTAACATTCCCTCTCTTGTTGCCTCAGAAGGGGCAGCACAGCAAAAGTAGGGAAGCGGACAGGGAGCAGGGGTCGCTTACAGACCTGACGCATGAGCCTTGTAAAGAAACTCCAACTGCTCACGGTGTTGACACAGTGTGCGCCTTAGGCAGCAAAGCATAATAATAAGAAAAAATATCAAAAATGCTTGTATAATAACAACACCTTTAAAGGTAATCTCTAACCAAGTGTTAGTAAATGAACTGTTCATATCACCATCATTAATAAGTGCAAGGACAGCTTCATTAGCTTTAGAAATATTATTGCTGATGTGGATGAGGTTGGTGTCTTTCCTTTCTTAAAATTATTTTAATGTTAAAGTGAGGGAATCAATGTGTACATTAAAGTAAGGTAAATACTCAGAAAGTGTAAGCAGATAATCAGGGTTACCATCAATAATGTCAGCGTCCATAAGAGGGACGGGTGTAGTAACTGTGTGCCCAATAACTGACTTTTGATGGGGCACGAAGCAGAAGTTTGGACTATCAAAGGAACATGTTTGCATTCCGTAAGTATAAGTCTTAAAGTTTGTGATGACACAGTACTCGTGGTCTGAATTATATTGCATTTTAACAGTAGGCAGTCTCCATTTTTGCAACTGTACTGGGCAGGTGTAGGTAGTTTTAGAAATCCATGTTGACAGGTGGTGAAACTCCTCTCAGTAAGACTGGTAAAGCTTGTCTGGAGCCGATGTTGAGTCCTGGTAGTCTGTATCATTAGTGGTGATGTCATCATCCATGGAAAAGGACCAGTCGATACTGTCTGGGGAATAGCCACATACAGGTTTAATAACATCAAATACGTCACAGCGGCACAAATAAATATACCCTTTCGTTGCACAACAATCCGTGTGCAGGGCGACTCAGGTGTCCAGAATAGAATGGAAGACCAACAGAGGAGGTAAGTCGAGGCGTTCTTTGTAAATGTCATCATCAATATGCCCAATGAAGTGTACAGATACGAGTTTATCGAATAAAGCTGTAGTAGGATCAAAACATGGTAAAGAGACAGTAAAAGAAACACACATAGTGTCCTTAATGGAACATTTCTTAGAAGTAAAACATGGGCCAGTGTTAGGGTGTCTGGTCACAAAATCCAAATTCCTATCTGTGGAAAGAGGAATAGTGAGAGTCTGTAGCATACACATTGCAACACAGCTGGAAGATTTACACTGAGGACAATGCCATTTAGAGATACGTCTATCATGTATAATATCAGGAATTCTTCCAGATTCTAGATCACGGAAAAGATTATTGATGGTAGTAATAATGTAAGAACCATAGGCTGAGCACAATATCTCACGGACAATGTATTGCTAATTTGCTTCTTTATTGTTCGGTGCAATGAGAGTGTTGATCTCATCTTGTAGAATCTGTAAATGTCTTAGCAATGTTGCGCATGTTGTATACAGTATATCTTTCTTCCTGACTAAGGCCATCCACACCATGCAATAATGGGGGTATAATATAATTTACCAAACCAGTTTGGAATTTTTGTGAATGTAATTTGATAGCAGCAATGTCAGCTTTATTCCAAATAGATATGGCTGTACCAAAAATACCTGTAACAGTGCCTGTGGCACTGGTGACATCAGAACTGTCAACTTCACGTGTGTTAGGTTTATGACTTTGATAATCAGGATTAAGTTTTCTCCTGAAATTGCCTCTGTGCTCGGTGGTGTGTACCCTGGCAATAGGGTCTTGAGTACAAATTTGAAAAGCTGCTAAGCTATCAAGTAACAAAGTACTATAAAACGAAGTATTATTATTATGACACATACCAAATTCTTTCATATTCCAGTAAGTCAAATTAAACAAAACAGGTATATGTATAAATTGTAAGTTTTTAATGTGTACCAGGTAAGGCAATGGTGGTTAAACCACTACAAGGGCCAGGGGTGTGTTTTGGACATTCCAAAAGCTGTTTATCTGGTGGGGGGTAACACAGAAAGGTACATGGCAGCAGAGGCCATGTTCTGTACAGCACAAACTTTCCTGGCAGAGTCTTTAGACAAGGAATTACAATTTGAGGGATCAATTAAGGCAGTAATATTGTATAAACCAGAATGTCTAAGAGGAGTTTGGAGCAAGGACAGAGAACCATTTGGGGATAATTTTGCGTTGGGCCAACCATGGAAAGTTCCCTTGGAGAGCTTGGCCACAGGGAGAATTTGTCCTTGTGACATGATTTGCCACTCAGTTTGTAGGGTAAATTTATCAGGAGCAACAACCGAGGCAGTGAGGTAGGCATCTGAACTTTCCTGGACTGGACAGTAATCAGATTGTCCAGTATACTGATGGAAACTCCCTCTGGGGCAGATGCTAGAGGATCAAGGTGAGGAAGGAGGTGCTTTACCATGCCTTGGATGCAGGGGATAACTCCTGAGATGAGGAGAAAATGGAACAAGATAGCCAGCTTGTTAATGTATCTGAAAAGGAAAACTAAACATTAGTAAGTTAGTATTATTCCACCCAATGGGGTGAGGAAAAGTAATTATACTCCTTTATACAGTTTTAGCTGGTTTGCATGTAACCAGTTGCCAGTCAATTTGTTGTTTTGCATGAGTCTAACCTAATAGACTGCCAGACTGAGCTTGTTGACAATAGGGTAGAGGCCTTCCCACTTCCTGGAGAAGGAGTGTGTGGGATGTGCAAATCTGAGAACCATTATCTGATCTCCAATTTGACAATTCACTTCTTGTGCATGTTTGTCAAACTGTATTTTGGACTGTTGCTGGGCCTTGCCCATGCAGTTAGCAGCATACAAATGAGTGTGTATGAGGTCTTGTCTGAGTTTTTCCACATATTGGTCTACAGACACACGGTCTGCTGTGGGAGTGTGCAGGTCAAACAACAAGTGTTCAGGTAATCTCTTCTGTCTACCAGTCATCACCTCAAAGGGTGTCAAATGGGTAGTGGCTGAGGGTGTACCCCTGATTGCCATAAGGAGTAATGGCAATAGGGAATCCCAAGTCTTGGGATTGTCCTCAATGAATTTGGAAAGCATTTGTTTAATCCGCCTGTTGGCTCTCTCTACTTGACCCGAAGATTGTGGGTGGTAAGGTATGTGGAACTTCTGATGAACTCCAAGGAGTACAAGTGCTTCTTTCATCAACTCACCTGTCAAACTGATTCCTTTGTCTGAGTCTACCTTGAGAGGTAAGCCCCACCTGGAGAAAATCTGTTCCACCAGGATTTTAGCAGTGGTTTTGGCAGTACATGTCTTAGTGGGGAAAGCTTTGACCCATTTAGAGAAGAGATCAGTTACCACAAGGGTATACTTGTTTCTGCTGGTATTGGTCAATGGACCAATAAAATCAATTTGTATGGCATGCCAAGGGCTAGAATGCCTTTGTGGTAGCAGTTTGGCATTTCGTTTGGTAGGGATGGGATTGTTTTGCACACAGACAAGGCAATTGTCTATGCAGTGTTTGACATCCTTGGTGTCACCAGGCCACCACGCAGTGGCCTTGAGCCTTTGGAGTGTGTTTTCCACTCCCTGGTGTCCATTAGTGTGGGTGTCATGCACTTGGTGCAGAAACTCGGGCCTAAGATGATGAGGAACCACCCACAACTTGGTGGGGGTGTCATCTGGGTGATACCAGATGAGCTTGTCATCAGGAGAAAGATGCAACTTACCCTCATGCCTTTGATAGGGGTTATGGGTAGGGAGATTTTTCTCACTACCCTTGTCAAGAAATCTGAACACATCTTTGAACTCAGAGTCAGCTTGCTGGGCTACTGACAGGTCCAAGGAGGAAAAGGGTTCAGGTTTCTTCCTGACCACTGCAATATGTACGGCTGCCCTGGCCTCTGGATGGTCCATTATCTAGGTGTGCCCCCTTGGGCACCTTCCTTTGCAAGGGTGTCAGCAGTGTCATTGAAGGCTTAATGGGGGTTGTATATGGAATGAGCTTTAACCTTGTGTACATAGAGTTTGTGTGCAAACTTTTGTGCCAGTGGATAAATGTATATTACTAGTTCCTTATGTTTCACTGGGCTGCCATCAGAGGAGAGGAAGGAGTTCTTCTGCCAGAAGGGAAGAAATTCTATAAGAGAACAACAAACCCAGTTAGAGTCTGTAAAGATGATGGTGTCCTCAGTTTCATACTGGATGAACTTGAGGGCACAGGCCACTGCAGGCATCTCAGCATACTGTGATGATGCCACACTGCAATGCTTAGAAATTTTAACAGTGTTACCACAAGGGTGAATAACCAATATGCCTATCCCTGCAATCTGTTCTCCCTGGTAATAGGAAGCTGAGCCATCTGTAAAGACATGACACAATGAGGTGTTCGAGTAATTGTGGTGTAGCAGGGAGGAAAGGACCTGGATCTGGAAGGTCAAGTGGCTGCAGTGTACAGTCATGGGGTTTTCCTTGGAAAAGGAGGCCATACACCAGCACGAATGGCATTTTGGTTGGGTGGACCTTGATGTCTCTATCCTGGAGAAGGAGGGACCAGTGTGTCAGTCTGGTGTTGGAGACTGACCCATCCTTCACGCTGTCTGATAACAAAAAGGTAGTTGGGGTGTGGTTCATGTTAATAATCAAAGGAGAGTACCCAATGTTATAGAAGAAGTGCTTGACAGCCCAGTAGGTGGCCATAAGTTTCCTTTCACAAAGGCTGTATTTCTGTTCCACTGGGGTCAAGAGCTGTGATGCATATGCAATGGGTCTCAGGCTGCCATGGACCTTCTGGGCCAGCACTGCTGACATAGCAGTGTCAGAGGTTGCACACTCCAGATGGAATGGCAAAGCTGGATTGGGGTTAACCAGAGCTGGAGCTGAGGCTAAGACCTGTTTCACTGATGTCACAGCCTGGGTGTGAATGGGGCCCCAATCCCAAGATACGTCCTTTTTCAGTAATTCATACAGAGGAGCAGCCTTCTGAGCAAAATCACAAATAAAATCTCTAGAATAGTTTACCATACCTAGAAATCTCCTAAGAATAGCCACACTGGTGGGCAAAGACAAGTCTTACAATCCTTGTATCTTCTTCCAGGTAGGGCTTCAGCCTTGGTCAGTTATTCTCAGGCCCAGAAAGAGTATCTCTTTCTGACATAGTTGTGGTTTTGCAGGGTTACATTTGAGGCCTGCCCTCTGAATGAGGGTTAGTAGCTTGTCCAAGAGATCCAGGTGTTGTTCCTGTGTGGCTGTTGCCAACAACAGGTCATCCACATACTGCAAGAGACAATGGGGTGTAGAGAAACCCTCAAGGGCATCCATCATGTGTAAAAGGAACAGGGAGGGGCTGTTATGGAATCCCTGTGGTAAGCAGGTTCACGTGTACTGCCTGCTCTCAAAGGTGAAGGAAAACTTATATTGACTCTTGGGGGCCAATGGCAATGACCAAAAACCACTGGAAATATCCAGGGCACTGAACCATTTCTGGTCACGGGTCAGTAGTCGCAGCACATCAGGTGCTGATGCCACAGATGGGGCACAACTGGGGGTGCCCTGGTTCAGTCTCCTGTAGTCAATAGTAAGTCTCCAGGCACCTGTGGGTTTTTTCACAGGCCACACTGGGGAACTGGCAGTGGAAACACATGTTTTGATCACACTTGAGGAGTGATTTAATTGTTTCTCTAAGAGAAGGCAGGGCCTCAGGTGGAAAGGGGCATTGCTGTTGCCTCTCATGTGCTGGGCCTGTCACTTCAGTAACAGTATGCATTCTGCCACAGTCATGCTTGTTGGTGGCAAATGCCTCCAGATGCCTTTGCAGAATGGGGAGGAGCTTTGGAAAAAGCTTGTGGCTCTTGAACAAATCTATGACGTCATACTCTTTGTTGTTCGCAGCTATTGTTGCAACCACATGCAAGTCAGAGATCATGATGGTGTGATATTGTCCCTGAATTTGTATCAATAACATGTTGGCTAAGTCTACCACACAACTGTGTGGTGCTAGGAAGTCAATTCTGATTATGCTAGGGTGATCATGCAATACCATCAACTGAAAGGTATGATAGGCATTCAGGTGTCCCAGTGTCACATATAGTGGCATGGAATGGTATGCAGGCAACCTAGCACCGTCTACACCAGACATGTTGGTCCTCCATCTGGTGGACCAAGCGAATGTGTCTGGGTTGTCATCATGTAATACAGACACAGCCATGCCTGTATCCAATAGTACTGTCAGTAGGCGGCCCCTGACCTCGGCCTCAGTGCAGGGCCTTCTGTTTTTATCCAAGACCAGCTTGTTTACAATACAGACTGGGGCCTGTAATTTTCAATCTGTACAGTGTGGAGGCATGAGGAGTCTGGGCCTGGTTCCTTTGAATCACTTCAGCATGCTGCACTGATGCTATGTAGGGAGCCGCTTCCAGGTTCAGGCCTGTATGTGCCTAAAAAGCTTGTACTTCTGGTGTCTCCACAGCCTGTAGAGGCCTGATCTCCCAGTTGTATGGTGGCAAGGGTCCAAATGGGAACAACATCTGCTACGGAACACACTTGCCTAAGAAGTTCTCAGAAGTTCCAGTTCTCATTGGCTATTTCCCTATACGAAGGGCCTGATCTTTGTTGTTTACCCTTATTCTTATGGTGATTCTTATTTTTGTGGTAGTTCCGGTTCACACCCCAGAATTTTTGCTGTTGTTGTTGGTCCAGCTGGGGGTGTTGGTTGTCTGCAAGGGGGAAGCTGTTTCTCTTGGGCCTGCCCTTCCACCGTGTAGTGCGTCGTGGCCTCTGGAGTAGTCTCCATAGCAGCTACTTTCTTGGAAATGAAGCCCTGATCATGGATGTAGAGTTGATAAACTCCAGTACCGTAGGAAGGGTGGGGCGGGTGGTGCGCCTGCCCCCGGCGCATACATCCGAGGGGCACAACAACGCGTCGCAAGATGCAAGTTGCAACTTCAGTACCAAAAAAAAAAATAAAAAAAGTACAAAAAAAAAATTCCTAAGTTCTGCCAGCAGGGGCGCATCCCCACGGGGGGGTCACATGGTCCGCTCTCTCTCTGTCTGGAGAACAGTCACATGGTAGTAAAACAGACCGTATTTAAAGGAAGGGGCGCGGGAGTCTCAGAGTTAGTGAGATTAGGAGGAGAGCGAGCGGAGCGAGTTAGGAGATGGTCACAAGGAGACAGAGAGTGAGAGACAGCATACACTAGATAGAGTACAGACAGACAATTTAATAGAATAGAGATTAGAGAGCAAGAGAAAGACAGTCCAGTCCAGTGTGAGTGGCAATTTAATTTAAAAATAAATTACATAAATTTAGTCAGTGGTCGGTGGTCATTATCATAGAGGAGCTGGAGCCTGAGGACTCGGAAAGACAGAAAAGAATAAAAGAGATTAGAACTAGCGTGCCTAGTCTGTGCTGTTGTTTGTTAGACTAGAGGAGCCAAGTGCTTGGGCTGGCTGGGCCTGGGGCGCTGCTGGGAGAGGAGCCGAGCGGTCAGAACAGGGGGGCTGCCGGTACGCAAGTCCAAGTTGTCCAACCAGCTCTGTATGATGGCTTATATGGCATGCCCTACGTTGATGGTGTGACCGCGCAGTCCGGTTCCTTCCTGCGGCTTTTTTCGTTCCCGAATCCCGACTTAAGTTCTCAGTCTGACTCTCTGAGTAACGATTGATTCTTTTCCCATTCCAACCACATTTATTTTGTTTTTGCTGCTTGCCGCTAAGTAGTTGTGCTGGCTGCCCTGAGTCTGACTGCCACCCTGCCTGGCTCTAGTCGAGCGCGAGCCCTGAGTCCCGAGTCCTCCCGCTCCTCCTCCCGTTCCCTCCGCTGCCGCGATCACATGTTGAGGCTGCCATGCTGCGGCAGCATGCCGATTCTCTCTCAGTCTCTCACTGACTGTGTGTGTGTTACAGATTGTGGTGAGCTTGCTTGAGGGAGATGGAGAATAATTCCAGACAGACCTGAGAATGATTCTTGATTCCTTAGGCTTCCAGTGACAGAAAATAAGGGTTTTTTTGGGGTGATTTCAAACGCAGGGCTCCATAGTAGCTCATTCATAATATCAAATTGAATTCATGTCATCTTGTCCAAACTAGAGAAATGTACTGTTGGCCATTGTGTTAAATGCAGTCAGAGCAGAGAGAATGCAGCACTTTTGAATTAATAAAAAAAAAAAAAAAACAGGATCATGCCCTAGGACTTGTGACAGAAAATAAGGTGTTTTTTTTTGGGGAGTTGATTTCAAACGAGGGCCCCATGAGTCCCATAGCTCATAAATATGAATTCATGTCTTGTCCAAACTAGAGAAAATGTACTGTCTGGCCATTGTGTTATGAAATGTAGAGCACAGAGAGAACTGCAGCACTTTTGAATTAATTAAAAAAAAAAAAACAGGATCATGCCCTAGGACTTAAGTGACAGAAAATAAGGTTTTTTTTTGGGGTTGATTTCAAACCCAGGGCTCCCATAGCTCATAATATGAATTCATGTCTTGTCCAAACTAGAGAAAATGTACTGTTTGGCCATTGTGACTGTTATGAAATGCAGAGAGAGAACTGCAGCACTTATTAATAATAAAAAAAATTAAAAAACAGGATCATGCCCTAGGACTTAAGTGACAGAAAATAAGGGTTTTTTTGGGGGAGGGTTGATTTCAAATGCAGGCTGAGGGCTCCCATAGCTCATAATATGAATTCATGTCCAAACTAGAGAAAATGTACTGTTTGGCCATTGTGTTATGAAATGCAGAGCAGAGAGAACTGCAGCACTTTTGAATTAATAAAAAAAAACAGGATCATGCCCTAGGACTTAATTGCTATAACCACAGATTACTAAATCCCAACTCCAGAGTAACAATAGCTAAGCACATTTATTTGTGTACCCCAACCCCAACTTAACAAGAATGGAATGGGCCTACTTACAGACATTAACATATGTTTGGTTTACAAGTATTGAAATTGCAAACCACAAAACAGCCATAGGCGTAGCTAAGGGGTGTTTCTGGGTTCCCAGAATTCTCATACTACTTCTATTACGTTTTCATATAAAAATAAATGAATACGCTTTTGGAACCCTTGGACTAGATAAATTAATGGATTTCTTTGGTGCAAGACCATCATTCCAAAATCCTGGCTACACCTGTCCATGGGAATTTTGGAATTGCATGGAGGCTGCTATGAGTAGAAATCTTCCACGCATATGGTGCACTGTATTTTTTTGGGGGCACTGCAATATGAAACAGGTTTATTACAGAAGCTATTCATACCTGCCTGCCCCCCCCCCAACTCTTAGGAACCTATTTCACAGCATTAAACCAACTGCAGTGCTGAGTGCACTTGTCTGACTGAACAACACATCCCAAACTTGCCACAGCTGCTGCTGCTATGATATTTTTTCTTCTAAAGTTCTACTACTAACAAATTAAATTCAGCTGCTGCTGAAAATCAGGACAGGAGGCAAATTATCTCAGATGGACCCTTCTGAAGATCCTGTCCTGTATGATTTTTTTAAAGGGACTTTGTCAGCTTTGATCAGTTCTTGCTGGTCATGTGTGCAGCGCCAGACATCCACGACTTGTTTACTGTCTCTGTGACTATGAGAAAGTCACCTAATGTCCCTGTGCCTGCAAGATACCCTAAAAAACAACATGCCTGGCATTATTAGACTAGTACTGTAACAGTCAGGAACAGCTGAAAACCATAAACAAGAACCCTCGTTTCAGCCATCTCCACTGCCTGTTACATACAGCAATAAAGACAACAGCATCATTGGGCCTGCAAGTGCTTTCTTGTTTATTTAATTTGGTATATGTATTTAAACAAAGTCCTTTAACTTTCTGTGGGTTAAATTTTAGGATGAATGAGACACGTCATTACTAATGATTTCAGATCAGTAGTAAATGGCTATGATTGTAACTTTTGGGCAGGCAATTAAAAGAGATGGAATTATGTACTAGAGCTAGTAGAGCCCCCAAACACACGTGCACATACCTCTCAAGTGTCCCTGATTTTGCCTCAAAATTTTACTCTGTCCTTCTAAAATTAGTGTCTTGTGGCTAAACAGTGGGGACTGTAAGCACTAAACAATGTCAAGCATTGAAGTTACAGATGTGTTCTTCCTTAGAAAATGCATTTTGCACTAAAGCCCCATATTCTTGGTGGATATCTTAATTTTGAAGATGTGTCCCTGATTTTGGTCCTTTGTCCCTTATTTTTTTAATCTTGTCCCTGATTTATGTGGCAGGAGGAGGTTCAGGGTATGCTTGTTGGTAGTTGTACACTTAACCCATGCCATTCTCACAGGGGTAGAGTACTTTCACAAAAGAAGTGGCTTGGAATCAGAGTTGAGTTTTCTTATGGGGACAACCTTGCTACTGTAAGGGAATACAGTACACTTGTTCTTTCTTCATGACTTCACTGCTGTAGTCGTAGACATACCTCTTAACCTTTTATCCTCGAAATGTGGAACACTGCCTGTCAAAATGTGGAACTAATGGGCAAAATGTGGAACACTTAATCAAATATTTGCCTAAGAAGCTCAAAACAGTGTTAAAATGTTGAATTTCTTTGAGTTGAATCTAAGTTGCCATAAATTGATTTGACCATTCCTCCAACCTTGCCAAGTCAATTTTCAATTCCTTTCCACCCCACCTTGCGTTTCAACCCTGTTGCAGATGAGATCTTAGTGTCATCTGCATAGGTACATACTTTCCCTTCTAGGCCTTCTGTAATGTCACTTTTAAAGACATTAAAAAGGACCGGCCCCAATAGTGAACCATGCGGTACCCCACTACTACCACTAGTAATCCTCCTTTCTTCACTATGTGGACGGACTCCATTTACTATTACCCGCTGTGTCCTGTTGTCCAGACAGTATTTTACCCAGGCGCTGCCACCCTGGCACCCACTCCCAGGCTAGCTATTAGTAATTTGTTTGTCTTTTGTGCGGGACTGTGAAATGCCTTGCTAAATTCTAGGTAGGCTGTGTCAACAGCCCCTCCCTGGATTACTACTTTGGCCACCCAGTAAGAAATCAATTAGATTTGTCTGACATGAGCTTCCTGTTGTGAATCCATGCTGCCTCGGGTCCTGTGCCCCACAGACACTGGCCTCTAGGTACTCAACAATTCTTTCCTTCAGCAGTGATTCCATCATTTTCCCTACCACTGAGGTCAAACTGACAGGTCTGTAGTTTTATGCCTCTGCTCTGTCTTGCTCACACTTTTGTGAAGGGGAATCACATCCACCCTCCTCTGGTCCTCAGGTTCTACAGTATCCTCCCATGATTTATTAAAAGGGTAGTCCATGGAAAGCCAGGCTTGCATGATCCCACCACCTCCCCGAGTCCCCTCCAGACTTGCACATAATGCACAACTTCATTCAGGTTGCAGTGGCATGGCAGCCACACACCAGGCAGGAGCGGTGACTGACTGGGAGCCCGTTCTGCCCATGCCCTGTCCTGTCTCTCAACTCTCTAGGTCTTTTTGGAATATGTGAGAGCAGGGGCCAGCTTCCAAGTCATGGCTGATAGGCTGAGACTGGACTGGACAGTACAGAGTTCTGAGTCATCTGTGAGGGTGGGTGATGCAAGTGCAGTGCCAGTGTATTTTAAGGGGGGGGGGGCGAAGGAATGATCGCTATTAGCTACAGGCAGTCAAGTCAGGAAAAGCTTAAGCTTAATAATAAAGTAATATAATTAATAGGCTTTGGCATGCAAGGCATTAGGGTTAGCCAGGCAGCAGGGCAGTAGTCTAAAAATAATTGCCACAAGCACAGAAGCACTGTCTGTATTATGTAAGCACTGCACAAGCACAGAACTGACACACAACATCCCCACTGTGCACTCTGTAATTTCCTTGCTGATGTAATACAAATGTCCTTCCCTTTGAGAGTGGGTCTACATGATTTCAAATTCAACTACTTTAGACTCTAGGAGTTGAGCGGACAGTACAAGCAGAATAAACTATGCAGTTGTATTGTATAGCTCAGCTGTCACTGGAGGCGGCAGGCTATCTGCCCCAGTCACAGAGAACCAGCCAGTCCAGTAGTCAGTTCAATGTAGTGTGGTGTCACCTGACTCCAGAGTAATTACAATGGGCAGACTAGATGGCAGACCTGCAGTCTTATCTGCCATCCACTCTTTGTTTCTATGTCAGTTATCTGATTGCTATCATCAGGCATCAGCCTAAAGGGTAGCAGCACCAGTGGTAGTACCAGTGGTACTTCATTGGGTTGGTGGGCCACTCAGTTTTGTCTGCGAGGGAGGAACTGACTGACTCACTCCCACCCAATCAGAACTGTGAGCGACCAACGCTGCTATCCCTCTAGGCTGGTGATAAACAGCTATATAACTGACATAGAAACAGAGTTGATGGCAGATAAGGACCGCAAATGCCCATCTACTCTGCCCATTCTTTTCTACCTTATGAATATGCCATAGACCTTTACTCTGTCAATGGTGGCCTATCTATTCATACTCATCTGTATTGCTCACTTATGCCTACCCTATCCCATGCCTGTTTGAAGCCCTGCACTTATTCATATCCACCACTTCCTGAGGAGGCAGGCCCGACCATACTATTCTATGCATCCACCGTGACCACCCTTTCTGTGAAAAAGAAGTTCCTCACAAACAATACCCATTAATCAGCCTCCTCTAATCTCATGGTGTGTCCTGTTGTCCGGCTATTTTTTTTATATTGAAAACATCATCATGTTAGACTCTTGCACCATTTAGCAGTACTCCAGATGGGGTCTCACACAAATTGTCTGTACAGAGGCCAGGATGACAACCCCCTGTTTTATACTAGCGATGCCTTTCCCTATGCATGAGAGAATCACAAGCCCTGATCATAACTGCCTTCTCAAATTGCTTGCCTACATTTAGGTCATCTTTTGTTTATGCGTTGTTCGCAAAGAGCATACGCTTCCTCCCAGTCCCTCTGCAGTGTACTGCCACTAAAGACAGTAAAGAAGACCGATTCCAACCCTACTTGTACATGACTAGTAACCCCCACTTTCTTCTGCATGGACTCCATTTGTTGATTACTATAACCCGTTCCTATGTCCTGTTGCTCATTCCCTGGCAATTGTTTACCCAGGTTACCATCCTGGGATGCACTCCCAGGCTGGTTTTCTTGTTTATTAATCATTTTTTGTGACAGTGTGGGACTGCTAGTCTAGGTAGGCCATATCCACAGCCCCTCTTTGTTCTACTGACTGGCACCCATATTCCAGCATCCACTCACCCTCCCTATTTCCGAATTACTTGTAACATGCATGCCCACCTTTAGGCTTTAGGTAATCTGAAATGTACTCTGTAATGTGTCTAAGGAGGGGCTATCCTTTCAGTGAAAAATAATAGATATGTATGACTGTAGCTGATTATCTACTGTACTACACTACTACTTAATGTACTGTGTGGACTTTCATTTTATAGCCAGTGTCGAAATTGGTACAGTCTCTGCAGGCGACTCTTTGGAGTGGACAAGAGCTTGACGCGACTCAGCTGAGTCTTATAAGGTAAGGTAATGGGTTTTTACATTTGGAATTTGATGTTTTTGTGTTATCATTTTACACACCTACTCCTATTATTGTCATGGTATCGATGTGACATACTCAAGAGGGGGTGAACAACCTCTTGACATCACATCGATACCATAGCAACATAAACTTGCAGAAATTGGGACAATAAGGCTCGCTATTCAAATAACATAATTCCAATTGTCATCGTTGTTGTTGCTGAGTTTATCAATCACCATGTCTGATAGAGATCTTAACTCTGGTGCTATTTTGTCCTGCTGTAGTTCAATGTTGTATCATAATAAATAGTTTTCGTATACATTTATGTGGTCATAGGTGCAGATTCATTAATAAGGTAAGGCATTAATTGTGTTCGAGATTGGAGTAACTTCTCATATTGGGTCCTATACCCTCAAATGTCAATGCCTGATGTACGGTGATAACCACAGTATAATCACCTCTTGTGCTTGCTAGGCAATGGCAAACCTCTCAAGCTGTGCTCTCAAGCCAGTTTTACTGATGCCCTAGCAGCCACTTGAGGTAATTACACCGTGGTTATCACCTGTACATCAGGCATTAGCCTCTATTTAATAACTCAGTTTAAATTTGCAGTTTAAGATAAGGTGCCCTTTGAAATATACATTTTTGATCAATTCTGGCAGAACTCACTGTCAGCTCAGCTTCACCATTGAAAGCTGGTACGGTAAGTAATATGGAGCCAGGGTTATTGTTCATGGTTACCAAAGAAACACCAGCAATGGAAACCATGACTAGTACTTCCTTTCTGTATGTGTGTAAGGAGGTGCTTTGCTCTTGAGTGAAAATAGCAATAAATTATGTACTTAATTTAAATGTGAACTTTCATTTGTAGGCCTGAACTTGAGTGTGGACTCCAGACTATCACCATCAGATCAGAGAGTTCCTGTCCTACATAGTAGCAGCAGTCACCAGAGGCGTATGAGGAGTCACCTTCAACAGTCAGTCTTATTAAAGGTAAGTCAATGTGTCTTTAAATTGGGTGACAGGTGTATCGTGATCGCATTTCTGTAGCATTGACTGGTAGTTTGTCTGACTGTCCGGGTTGGGGTAGGCGTGAGTAGGGGTAGGCAGAGCCAGTACAGTACGTAATGGTGGTTGGAGAACATGGCAATAAGTTACTAAGCAATAAGGCACTCCCAGAGGTTAGATTAATAGTCAGTAACCACTATCTAGGGTCTGGGATGTCGGAGCGTAATATGTGGCACAACAAGACGGGTGGCCCAGGACATTTTGCCCCAGGTTGTAATTAATTGGATGTTAGTCTAACTCCTGTGAGAGCCTTATTGCTATTATAAAATGTATTCAAAAAAAAACTGTAACACGTATGGTTTATGGTTCGAATGTTCTCTGTAGCCTAGAGTTGAAAGTGACTGGTAATGCTGCATTAGGATTTTAAGCCAGCTTTCAAAACTGTTCATAGAAGAACTTTTTCTTAAAGTTGATCTTACAATAATATCAACTGTTTATGTAATTTAAACAGAGAGATATTTGAGAAAAAGTTCTTCCACCAACAGTTTAGGAATGTTGGCTCAAAATCAGAGTGCAGCATTCAGTCGATCAGCAGTGACAGGATGGAATGCTAAAACTCAGGAAGAATCAAAATGCCATGGCAATCAGTCTGTACATGACAATTAATGTCAGGTTGATCCTAACAGCCAGCCAGTCAAACAACTTTAGGCTGGGGCTGGCTGTATAGCGTAGAGTTTACAGTAATGAGCTGTGAATTTTGACCTTGTTGTCATCCAGCAGCCTGGTTTCATTACCACAACCTCCACTTGCATACTGTGTGACTCTTATTCTCAGCAACAAGTCATTTAACTGCACAGTGTTCCCAGGTCACCACGAAATGCGGCACTTGTGCCGAGTAGGCCTAACCCAGTTAGCAAACTTATCAATTAAATATGTGTATATATATATATATATATATATGTATATATATATATACATATATATATATATATATATATATATATATATATATATATATATATCTTGCACAATGAAACTGCCTTCTAAGATCTTCAGCATTCTCTCACATGACCGGTAAATAGATGTACTTAACTCAGAGCATCCCAGTCAATAACCTGTCCCACTTAATTGTGTGGTTATGGTTAAGTCACTCGACTGCGCCTCATGACACACCACACAAGGCATGGGTAAACTCAGTAACCCACACCCTGTTGTGCCTTATTGATTACAAAGCGGGAAGTTGGATAGGACATTGACGATGCTTATGCTGGTACAAGCACACATATTATACTGTACACTTCTCTCTTCAGTATTTTGTAAAGGAAGGCCTGATTCTTGAAGATGCCACCAAGAAACTATCAGGGGCAGAGTTTAGAAAACTGAGGAAGCAAGAGAAGAAGAAAATCGAAAACTCTCCCAGCAGTGGCAACATTGGCTTACTAAGTCTAAGGAGCAGGAGGAAGTTCTGCACTCCGTCAGTAGCAACACCAATTGACATCGGATGAGCCTACCCTAGTAAGACAGATGTTGAGGGCAATATTACAGAAGAAGAAGTAGCTGAAGAAAAAGAAGATGATGATGATGATTGCCAGCCGACACCATCTGCATGCAGCTTTGAAAATTATACAGAGGATCCTGCATTAGGAAGTAATGTAGATGCTGTAGCCAGTTCGGTACTCCAACTTAATTTTAATGACTCAACATCATGGCCTGACATGACTGACAAAGTTAGATGTTGCTTGGTGGAACATGGCCCTGAACAAAAGGAAAATGTTGATTTTAGTTTCTCAGCGTCTGATGATGGCAGGCGCTTTTATCGGGATTGGTTCACAAAAATTCTTCCCAATGGAGAGACTGTGGAACGCACATGGCTAATGTATGGTGAGACCAAGAAAGCTATCTATTGCTTCCCATGCATGCTGTTTGCAAAAAAATCATCCACTACATCGAGTCTAGCAAATCCAAAAAAAGGATTTTGTGACTGGAGACATTTAAATCCCAGAATTCCAGATCATGAAAACTCCCCTGAACACCGCGACAGTTATTTACGTTGGAAGAATTTTGAAATGTGCTTGAAGACAGGGGCCACAATAGATGATCAACTGCAAAGGTCAATTGCCTCAGAAAAAGAAAAGTGGCGTACCATTCTGAAGATTATTCTTGATGCTATTCTTTTCTACGCAAAGAACAACTTGGCTCTCAGGAGGTCCACAGAGATAATTGGACACACATTCTGGAATTTTTCTTAATTTGCTAGAACTGATAAGTCATTATAATCCAGAGCTTGCAGGGCTGTTGCCAACCATAAGAAGGGTCTGCCACTTATTTTTCTGCTACAATTCAGAACGAGTTTATTAACTTGCTGGGTTCCACTGTGAGACGTGAAATAATCGCAAACATTAAGGAGGCAAAATATTTCTCTATTATGTTTGACTGTATGCCAGATGTGGCTTACAAGGAGCAGATGTCTCAAATCATTCGGTATGTGAGGATGCAGGATAATGATTGTACTGTTGAGGAAAGTTTCGTTGATTTCATCATCTCACATGAAAAGACAGGAAGTGGGCTAGCTGCAGAAATTGAAAAGAAATTAAGTGATGATGGCTTAGATATAGCTAACTGTCGTGGCCAAGGGTATGACAACGGCGCTAATATGGCTGGAAAGTATCATGGTGTGCAAGCCCGTATAGCACAAGTGAATGAACATGCTAGATTTGTCCCATGTGCAGCTCATTCTCTTAATTTAGTTGGGGTCCATGCTGCGAGTGTATCAGTGGACATGGTATCATTTTTGGCACAGTGCAGAGATTGTTTACATTCTTTGTAGCTTCAACAAGCCGCTGGGAGGTGCTGTCCCAAGCAGTAAAGGTCACTCTGAAGGGTCACACTGAAACAAGATGGTCTTCAAAGTTTCGTGCAGTTCACTCTTCATCTTCAAATACCTGATGTCTTAAAGGCATTGTGCCGAATAAGTGAAGATGCAACAATGCGAAGCGGTATCAACAGCCCAGAGCCTAATCAAGCAGATAGATTTCAAATTTCTTTGTACCCTAGCAATGTGGGACAAAATACTGAACCTGACTGAACGAGTAAACCAACTGTTGCAATGTAAGGGATTGCCTGTCGATAGTGCCTCAAACCATATCAGTGGATTAAGGGATGCACTGCAGCACATACGGGATGATGGAATACATGATGTTGTACAACATGCAGCAGAACTTGCTGAACAGATGTCACTGAATGCAGAATTCACAGAAAAAAGGAAAAGAAAGGTGAAAAGGATGACCAATGAGAATGTTGAAGATGAAAGGCACTTGATTTCTGCTGAGCAGGATTTCAAAATACAGTTCAACAATGTTCTAGACACCCTCACTTCCCAGATTCAGTGGCGGTATGAGGCATTGTCTGAAGTGGCTGCTGACTTTAACTTCCTTACAGGGCTATCTTTCTCAACAATGGAAGTTAGCGAGTTAAAGAAATGTGCAGCAGATCTAGCAATGAAATATTCTAAGGACCTAGATGCTTGTGAAATAGTATATGAGGTAGAGAGCTTCAAATTTCAGGCAGCTTCAGTACTGCCCAATTTTTTAATGCCACACCCTCAGCTTGTTGAAGCTCATTCACAAATGGTCTTTGAGTACTTCCTATCCAAACATTGAAACTGCTCTCCGACTCTTCTTGACGCTTCCTGTAACTGTTGCTTCTGAACGAGTTTCAGCAAACTGAAGCTGATCAAGACCTATTTAAGATCATCTATGGGACAAGAAAGACTGTCAAACCGCTATACTATCCATTGAAAATGCTGTAGCAGTGCTATTAACTTCGACAAAGTCATTGACTTAATTTGCCTCTTTGAAGGCAAGAAAGGTTCACACATAGACCAGACAGACAACTGTGAATGTGTGCTGTATCTGACTACTGTGGATATGCGATTCGGATTCAAATAACATATTTGCATGAAAATATATAGCATCCATCAGCTCTTGTCAGTTACGGGTTTCCTGTCCTGATTGCCTTCAGGTTTTGGTTTAGTACTCAGTGGCCTGTGCTGTTGTGTGTGGCTTTGGTTCATTCAGCTCCAGCTCCATATCTTGTATTGCTGCAACTGTTCCTGTGTGTTGTATAGATTGTTCAATTCTCACATTTCATATTTATCAATTAAGTTGAGTACTGAGCTGGCATCGACATCTGCATTACTTTCTAATGCAGAATCCTTCTGTTAGCAAACTGTGATTTTCATTTAAATACCACTGGTTCTCATTTGGCCACTTTACAACACAGTTTATTCTTATTCTAATTCCATGATAAAAAAAATCTGAAATCAGGGGTTGCTACGATACTCAATGCGGAAGAACATGTAACACAAGTGTGTTTTGGTTCAGTAGGGAGTGATTCAGTAGTAGATTACCCACAACTACCAAATCAGGCTACAGCATGTAACCTGCCTCCCTCCAAGAGCTTCAGTGGGCCTAGAGGACCCCTAGCCCCATGCTTTGTGTAGCAGTCTTTCACAGTACATTTCAGAAATGCATATAGGGTGGGTGGGTGGGTGGTTGATGGCATTGTTGGTCACACAAATGTCCACAACAATTGGGGTGGACATTCTGTATACCACCCAGTCAGAGTCTCTCATGTCTCATTTTCTGTGGGGCAAAATATTCCTGAAATCAGGGTAGGGAACTGTATCAAAGTATGTTTTTTCTTCAAGAAAGCCCCAAAAATCACCACAGAGTATTTTAACCCCTCAGAGTTCTTGGGGCCTTGCAGCCCCAGACCCCCATGCTTTATGTAGCAATCTCTCACAATATATTTCAGAATACATATAGGGTTGGTGGTTGATGGCATTCTTGGTCAGCCACTCATCCACAACAATTGTGGTGGCACATTCTATACCACCCACTCAGAGTCTCCCATAACTCATATTCCATGGGAGCAAAATATTCCCTTCCTGAAATCAAGGATAGGGAACTGTAACAAAAGTAAGTTTTTTCTTTGAAAAAGGCCCCAAAACTCACCACAGAGCAAACCCCTCAGAGCTTCTGGGGGCCTTGTGGCCTCCAGACCCCCGGCTCTTTTCTTGTGGGGTGCAAAATTAGACTCTCGCCCAGGGCACCAAAATGCCTTCCTATGGCACTGATAAACTCTCACAGTTTTCTGCAGAATGTCGGCAAACCTCTCCATGGTGGGATAGGTGGTTGGCTCTACCTTTTCTTTTACTGCAGGGATCATGTTCCTAAGGAACAGGGTCTTGTATTCAATAAGGTCCACATCTGCATCTTCTTGTGCAAGATGCTTCCCTGCTTGATAGGCCTTCCAGAGCATCTGATGGAAAGTTGCTGGACTTTCTTTTGCATTCTGTTTCACAGGGTATGCGAGCATCACTCCTACTACACCTGGGCTATGTGCATTGAGCTCAGCTGCTACTTCGTCAAAGGTGGCACGTCCATCCTGACAGATGGTATCGGGGAGTTTTGCCCACAGTCCAGGATCAATTGTCTGGCGTAGGATCTGGACCTAGTAGTCTGCCGTGAGACTAAGCATTTCACATTCAGCATGCACCTTTTCCTAGTGGCAACTGAGGTTGTCGGACAAGCTCATCCAATCAATGCTGTCAGCAGTTTGCCGAACAGAATAGGCAATTTGTAGGGGATTATTGGGCTAATCAGGCAGAGGTAGGTTGCCTCAGGTGCCATCCAGGGCTGCCTGGGCCGCAGCTGTTGCCACTGACTGAACCATGACATCCTGTGTCCCAACCTCGTGTAGAAGCTGCCTAATTTGGGTCTTGAGAACCCATTTATTTCTTTCAGAGATGGGCACGGTGCTTATTGCAGTTTTGATCATCATCTCTATCTTCTGCCTGTCTTCCACATTAATACAGGCTACCAGTGGTGCCATCGGGACTAGGCCTGGGCCTGCTCCTCCCATCATGGGGGTCACCATGTTGGCGTCGCCCATGATGTATGTCATGACGTTGATGACGTATGACATGAGTGGCATGTGACAGGTGTCCCCATGTTGTGGATGGCAGGGTGTGGTGTCTGGGCCATAGTGGGGTGTGACTGGGCATTGCACTGTGAGATGTCAGTACTGATACCTCCCCTCAGATGACATAGTCAAGGCAGGGGCTACGCCTCCTTTCACTGTGACATGGTCTCCCAACACCTCTTGCTGATGGCCATTTTCGCCATCTTGGATTCACATTCTGCATGATTCACATTTGCAACATTCACATCCACCTCATCCTGCATCTGTTTTTGTAACACTCTGTACGCGGCGCTTAATTCACGATTGTCCCTAGTAGCCATTTCTAAGTCATTACGTATCTGGTTTATCTCGTCCTGTATCTCTTCCAACTCCCCATTCAATTGTTCATTCATTCTACTTAACAAGTCATTAATTTGCAAAGCCTGTCCCTTATCCTGTCTCAAACTTTCACACTCTTGCTTCAACATATAAAGTTCTTGCTCATCTATCTGTGCAGAATGATGCAAAAGGGAATCCTTTTCATTTCTCAGAATTTGGAGTTCTGACTCCAAATCCTGTTCTCATCTTGCACATTCAGTTTCTTGCAACCCCATCTCCTGCTTAAGAGATGAGATTTGCAGTTCAAGGGTTCAAAACCTCACTTCGGAGGCTTCCAGAGCAGCATAGAAAGCCACGGATAACAGCCCTTTAGCTTCTCGCTTTCTGTCTGTTTGTCTCATCTCAGAATACTGGGTTGAAATCCCCAGTACAGGGTTGTCGGATTGACTTGCGTCCCACTCAAAGTCAGCCCATCCTCCATGGGAGGCAGGGAAGTTTGAGACATCAAGTCTCAGTTCTGCACAGATATTTGATATGGTGGCCATTGTGTGGGAGGGAATAAAAAAATAAAACCGTGAAAAGGCACCATGCTGTGTATCGATCCACAACAGGTGCACTTGTTCATAGTCTGGCTACTGTGCACTTGTAAGCTTGTAATTCAGAACTGCCATGGGGTGGGTTGAGTCAGCATCGACCACACCCAGAAGGTAGCCAGACTTCGCAAGTTATTACAAAGTGATCATGAAACGGGAGAGGTGATGTGGGAATGCACACCTACAGCCCCTGTTGGGAAAGAAAAAGTTGTAAGTAACAAGTGAAACTTTGCAAACACCATATATTGCCTGCACGTGGTTGCCAATTGTCAGGAGGTCTAAACCTCACTCTCAGGTTCTTGGCAATAATGGGCGTGCAAGGAATCACAGACACACTGCATAAGAGTAATAAAGCTTGTTTATTACTACCAGATGGAAAATCACAGTTGCTCTAAGCAGTTCTTACCAAAAGGAACTGGGAGCCAATGCTAAGTGCTCCCTATACTTTGAGGAATCTCTGTGTCTCCTGGGGTCTCCGAGGTAGAAGACGTAATGTCTTCTATTATATACCTATGATAATTACCATGGTTACTGTAAGATAGAAATGTTTATAGTTACAGAGATAAGCCCTATTGGCTAAATTAGAGGTGGCTCCACAGTCCAAGATAACATTATACAATTTTGTTGTAGTCATCACTTTGTAAAGACAAAGAAGTACAGTTGTACATAGCCGTGTAATAATACAAATCATCAGAAGATGGCAATGCCAACTCACATATCATAATCATTACAAGGATACAGATGTCCCATCATCTTGTAAGCAAGAAATACATGTATATATTAGAAAGTAAAGTGTATAACAATAATATGCATACATATCCTGACATCTTCTCTTATACGGTAGATGCCCTTAGCCTTATATGTTAGTATAACATATCCCTAATTACTAGCTATCTACTGTGTACCTCTGGGGGTACCAATAAGGGTGCATGGACCTCGTGTAACAATATAAAATGATACACTTGGATCTGATGAACTATGAGCCTATTACCCAACAAATAGTTTCTGATTTGTCTAAATGGGCTTTACTCCCCATGGGAATTCTACCCCAAGTCGAAACGATACGACAGAATATTCTACCCCATCTGCTACTTTTCCTGAAAACTCTCCCGGTGCTCCCTTCAAATATTTATTTTCAAATATGGGACAAATTAATTTCCAGGTTTGTGTGGGTTGGTACAATACCTTGAGTGAAATAGTCCACGTCACAGTTACCAAGGGAACCTCCCAAATATGAAAAGATTAGTACAGACGGCTCAAATTTGCATATTGCTGCTGCACGCGGCTACTCACTACACCACTTACTGGAAGGATATTGAAACTACATTCAACAGTCTGGAGACCTTTACACCTTTTATAGTTGGGGATTCACCAAGGTATCTGCCTCTCACACGGTTCACAAAATTTACTTCAAGCTTTTTAGAAGTTGGCTACAAATGTGGAATTACTTATTATCCCCACCAGAGCGGCGATACCTCTCTATAATCCCAATCCAACAGTGGGATAGTTTTGATCTCTGCTATACTTTTCAGATATCGAGCTCAATAGGCATCTACTTCTTCTCCCATCTACAAACAGAATACTGACTCGCCAATGACCAGTATAAATTATATTTGGCTCTAAAAAATAGATTGGTACTGTTTGAGGAGACTATCAAAGGTAGCTGAACTCTCTGTTGATTCAAATGGTGATATACTATTTAAGAGGGTAAGTACAAGAACATATTATTGGAAACCTGTATCTAGCACTTAGAGCATACAGTAAGGAGTCACTAGACTATCTTAGCATGCAGTGATCAAGGGAACTGGGCCTTGAATTGGAGGCTGAGCAATTCCAAATATCAACCTCATTATACTCCACAATCTCCTCTAATACCTATTGGCAGGAATACACATGGAAAACCAGAATAAGGTTTTTTAGAACACCAGATATCACTACAAAATTTAGAGGACATAAATACGGAGTATGCTGGAGGGGCTGCGGACAAGATGAGGCAGGGATGGTACACATACTGTGGTCATGTCCACATATACCACGATATTGGCAAGAGAGTATTACTGAACTGAATGCTATATATGAGAGGCTGGAGATACTTACCCTGACCTTTATCATGATAGCCATACCCCCTATTGGATTTAAGGTTCAGGGGATGCTTTTTAAAATGTTAACTCTGCTGGTTTGGGCGGCTAAAAAAATTATTACATATCTCTGGCTTTCCAATCAGGTTCCGAATAAAGAGGCATGGAGAAAACTAACATATGAAATATATAATTTGGAGAGGATCTCAGCTAAAATGAGTAACAGGATACATAGCTTTGACAATCATTGGAAATGTTGGATGCCCTACCAACTGGGACACTACCTGGACTTCGTCCCTTGAATATACCATACTATGCCCGGGGTTGGGTGGGACTCTTCGGTATAACAGGGGAAGGAGCGAAGGAGTTAGATGTGACTTTTCTCCCTTAGGCTAACTACCTTTGAGCAACAGCCTCTGATAAAGATTTTATCATGAATACATTCAATATTAGTACCATCACAAGGATTAATAGCATATCTCTGTTGTCTAGACATAGAAGAACCTATGTACAGGCCCCCCACTTCTTGGGGTGTTGGAATGTACACTGTTATACATCATTGTTTTGTGAGATATCTTTGAATGCATTTCTGTATTGCATATGGTCCTCCATTATGCTGCTAAAACAAATAAAATATAATTTTCACAAAAAAAAAAATGGTAGCATAGCAGCTCGAGGATCAGCTTGTGTCCTTCGACTTCTATGAACCATTTCAGTCAAATTTTCGAGCTAGATATAAAACAAAAACCGCACTAGTCATATTGGATTTCGTACTGGAAAAATAGGAAAGTCGAGAAGGCTGAGATCATATAGACTTTCCCCACTATTCAGTGGTGGTAACTGGAGTTACCAACTTCAGCAAGATGCTTAGCCAATCTTTCCTTAAACATACCCACACTTTCAGCATCCACCACTTCCTGAGGCAATCCATTCCTCATCCTTTTTGACCTACATCTAAAGTCATTTCTTCTTATTTCTCTCCTACATAATGTTTCCTTCAACTGCCTATTGTGCCCCCTCAACTGATATGGTTTGTCTTTAAATTCCATTTCCATCTCCAACATCATACTTTTGTCTCTTAGTATTTTGTATAAACACAATAAATCCTCCCTTGCTCTCCTATCCCTCAAGGACCACAAACCCAGTTCTTCCAGTCTATCCTCGTAATTCAAACCCACACATCCTGATACCAATCTTGTAAAAGACCACTGCGACCTGTCAATCAGCTTTACAGCCTTTCCCAGGACCGGACTCCATACAGTAGAGCAATAATCCAATATAGGCCTAACCAGCGTTTTATACAACGGCATCAATACCTTCCTACATCTAGAATGAAATCCCCTTCTTATGCTGTTCACTAAATACATGGCTTTATTTGACACATTCCTACTATGTATACTACTTTTAAATCATTCTGGATATAAACCCTCAGATCTTTATCGCATGGTGTTTTCTTCAGATGTAAGCCCTTCATATAATAATCTTGATGCACATTCAGCCTTCCTAAATGCATTTTAATGCATTTATCTTTATTAAACTTCATACCATTACTCTCAGTCCATTCCAAAATGTTTATTAGATCCCTACCAAAAGTTAACCTTTCATCAAAAGTATCCACTACCCCCCCATTTTGATATCATCAGCTAATTTCACCATCTTAGTTCCACTATCGATATTCAACTCACCTATAAAAATGCTGAATAACAGAGGTCCCAGCACCGACCCCTTGGGAACTCCACTCTCCACTCTCCACTCTCTGTGGTTCTGACAAGCAACCACTAATCCTTACTTGTTGCTTCCTATTTTTTAACCACTGATTCACCCATTTGATAATATAAAAATCAATTCCTAATCCAATCAGTTTTTCAATTATCTTATATCAGGGTGCATAATGAATTATTCAGAGCTAGGGATAGAGGAAACAGGTCAGTTCTTGTGCTCTTCGATCTCTCTTCAGCTTTTGACACCATGGACCACATTGTGTTTCTCGATTGGCTCTGTGAATTCTGTGGACTCGCCAGTGTTGTCATTAAATGGTTTGAGTCCTGTCTCACAGACAGGGTGCAGTGGGTAGTGATGGGGAATTTCTCCTCCTCTCCAATGCTTCTGTCCTGTGGAGTTCCACAGGGCTCAATCTTGTTGCCGATGCTGTTCGTGGTCCCCTGAGTGAGATCATTTGACAGTACAGTGTGGAGTTACACTGCTATGTAGATGACACCCAGCTGTATTTGTCATTTGTCCCTGGGACATCTGGTGCGGTTGATGTGCTTAACACCTGTCTGGCTAAAATCAGTGACTGGATGGCTTCCAGCTGGTTGTGACTCAACCCGGACAAGACAAAGGTGCTGGTGGTTGAGCCGGGTCGTGGGCATGATGGTTTGCTACCTGGAGTGGATACTGGTCTTTGCTTAGGATCTGCTCCACTGGTGGCTTCTCTGAAGGTACAAAATCTAGGTATGATCCTGGACAGCAGACTGACCTTTGAAGATCAGGTGTCGTCTGTTGTGAAGAGTGGTTTTTACCACTTAAGGAATATCACCAGGATCAAGCCCCTTGTTCTGCCTGAAGATCTACCAACCCTAGTGCATGCCTTTGTGAACTCCAGACTCGACTACTGCAATACTTTTTACTTCCGGGTCATGGGAGGGACCCTCCACAGGCTGCAGCTGGTGCAGAACGCAGTGGGACTACCTCGGTTGTGCCATGTGACTTCGGTCCTGCGTGTTCTGCACTGGCTGCTGGTCAGGTGGAGGGTCCTTTTCAAGGTGGCCCTATATGGGCTGGGTCCTGGCTATCTGTCTGAGCTCCTGTTGCCTGCTCCCTCCACTCCATTTCGAGGGGCCTCCTGGATGTTCCCAGGGTTCAGCTCAAGATGTCTGGCGATCAAGCATTTAGTGTCTCTGGGCTGACCCTGTGGAACACACTTCCAGCTGCACTCTGGAAGGCCCCCTCGATTGGTGTCTTCAAGCAGAGGCTTAAGACCCACCTCTTTTGCCAGGCTTTTGGGGACTAAGCTATCTCCACACTTCCTGTCCTCAGCTATTTTATATTTTGTATTTACATTTTAAGCATGTTGTTTTAAAGATTTCTTTATTGCTCTTGCACAAATCATGTTTCTGAATTTTGTATTCTGTTTTTATTTGTGTGGCACCCAGAGCCTCCAGGATTGGGTGCCTTAGAAATAAAACTGCCTTGCCTTGCTTATTCCAACACCTCTAACCCTTTTTGATCACTGGTGTCCCTCTCTCTACCCAGTTTGCCTCTGTGCCTGTCCCATACATGCTTGAAGCTCCCTACAATCTTTGCCCCAACTTTGTTCTCTAGCAGGCTATTCCAGTCATCCACCATCCTTTCCATAAAATAGCATTTCCTCACATCTCTACTAACCTTCCCCCCTTTAGCTTCATTGCACGCCCCTGTGCTTTAGTTCCCTCTTTGCTCTGAAAGAGACACCCCACCTGCACCTTGTTCACCTCTGTGAGGTACTTACTGATCTCAATCATGCCCCCTCTCTCCCCTGGCTGTCTTGTGGTGGCCTCTTCTCTAGCCCCAGAAAAATTTCAATGTATGCTCATGTTTTTTTTTTTTTTTTTTAAAGATTTTTACCTCACGTTTTCAACATAACCTTCTTATAACCCACCACACGAACAAGAGCAGACAAAATTTTCAAATCCTGCCCAAAAGGTGATTTTGCGCGGTGACGGCAAAAATCACCTTTCGGGATGGATTTGAGTCATTTCACCACCTTTGCTCATGAGGCTGCGTCCCAAATAGGCCAAACTGAAACTCTGGGAGAAAAATATCAAAAACAACCTTGTTAAGAGCACACATTCAAAATGCTTTGAAATACACTGACCCACATACCTGATTTCCTCAGTTTATTTATTTATTTATTCATAGTATAGGAATTGCAACCCTTTGAGTCACAGACTTGTTTCCAAAGGATCCACGTCAAGTACAAGGTTTACAAAGAACAAGAACAACAGGTAATTACAGTTAACAACGGGGAAGGGTCAGGAGTCATACAAGTAAGGGAGCAAAACAGGTAATGCGAGATAAAGGCAGCATTAGATGCATGCAGAACATACACATGTGTACTGTACATACTTAGAGGGATTACCTATACATGAGGTCGCTAACAGATACAGCAATACAGGCTACAGTTGGATTGCAGGGTACCGCCTCGAGGCTGTTTTGCAAGGTGTAGCCTCCCAGGAGGTATTTGTCATGGTCCTAAAAAAGTAATGTGCTAAGAACTGGATAGGATAGGCCTAGGGCACAGGGCCCCAGAAGCAGAGGAAATGCGTGCAGCCTCATTCGAGACATTGTCAGTGGCGGGTGCGGCATATAGTGATAGGGCAGTACATAGGGTAAGACTAGCAGTCGCACTGGCAGCTACACCCTGATTGAATATGGGCTTTAAGGGCCACCTTAAAAGGACCTAATTTGCGGGTTGCAGCAATGGCAGGGGGCAGGGAATTGTACCAAGATGGGGCTCTGAAAGGGAAGGATTTTTGGGCTAACGAGGTCCTGACCCTGGGTACCTTCCAGATAGTTTTGGAGGCTGCATAAGTGGCCACAGGGAGGGTGGCCAACTGAAGGGAGGCCATCACACCTGTTGGGGTTAAGCCCAGGTGGATTTTTTTGGTGAGGAGACAGGTTTGATACTGCAGCCTTTCCTCTAGTGTGAATACACTGGTGAGTGCTTAGAGGGTGCAAGTGTGTGCATGCTTGTCTGCACTGCAGAGGAGTCGGCATGCCTTATTGATAGTTAGCTGGATTTGGCGAGGCGTTGTTGGGTCTGAGTCAGCATAGATAGGGAGTCCGTAGTCCACCAGTGACAGGACTGAGGACGTTCCTGCCAGGTGGAGTGCTTCATGTGGTAGACAATCTTTGTGCCTGTATAGTAGACCGATATGGGTATTGGTGGCTGCAGACAGCATTTTAATGTGGTCATGGAACGAGAGGGTGGTGCTGAAGGTGACCCCAAGGTAATTATGGGTTTGGACCTGCTCCAGCAGGAGGAGTGAACTGGAGAGAATATGCAGGTGATGATCCTTTGCCCTGTTTTGGCGGTGGGCAAAGAGCATAGTTTTGGTCTTTTTTATGTTGGCAACTAGTCTGTGTTCAGCAAACCAGTTTTCTATTTGTTCGTAGGAGTCTTGGAGCAAGAGTTGAAGTGTGGAAGGGTCAGAAGAGGAGGCATAAAGAACTGCGTCATCCGCATAGAGAAGAATGGCCCCAGAGCAAGATTTAGGCAGAACATTGAGATATACTGTATGCTGAAAAGCAAGGGACCCAGTATGGATCCCTGTGGGACACCAGAGCACATAGGCAGTGTGGAAGATAGGGTATTGTTGATTTTAACACACTGGGTTCTGGTAGACAGGTAGCTCGAGAACCAGAAGAGGGGGCCATGGGAAATCCCAATGTGTTGTAGGGTGTTAAGTAGAAGGGGGTGGGAAACTGTGTCGAAGGCCTTAGATAGGTCTATGAACACAGCCCCTGCCAGATGTTCTTTGTCTAGCGCAGAGTGAAGTGAATTAGAAAATTCCATAAGGGCGATAGTAGTGCTATGACCTGCTCTGAAACCATGCTGCTTTCTGCACAGTAGTCTGTGCTTGAGAAGGTATTCAGTGAGCTGGTCAGCCACGATTTTTTTCAAGGGCTTTAGAAAGCGGGGGAAGAATTGAGATGGGATGGTAATTGTTAGGGGAGGAGCTGTCACCACTTTTTAGTATAGGGGTTATAGTAGCTGTTTTCCACAAAGTCGGGAACTGGCTCAGACACAATGACTGGTTCAGTAGGTCAGTGAGTGGTGAGAGGACAGAGTCAAGTACAAGGTTTAGGATTCGCATATCAAATATGTCTTTACAGTAATTGGAGCCATTGAGGGCTTTCGATAGGTATTGTTTGGCTTCAATCAGGGTAATGACTTTCAGATGGAAGGGACGGGAAGGGTGCTGGAGATTTGGCACTGGTTTGGGCTGTAATGGGTAAAAAAATTTATTTGGGAGAGCTGAGCTGAGGTCAGAGAAAGTAGTGTTGAGGCAGTTTGCAATGCCTAGTGGGTCAGTGGTGGTTCCCGGTTTGGTGTTGAAGAGCAAAAATGTGTTTCCAGTCCAGAGAGGATTATGGAGTTGAACCCCAACAGGTGAGTGAGGGCTGGAGGAGCTGAGTGGAGGAGTCGGGTGGAAGGAGAGTAATGGCAGCTGGGGGCAGTGGTGGCAACAGACATCAATGGACTGTTTTCTTTTGTAAAGACTGTATAAAAATTTAAAAAAAGAATGACAAAGGATTTATTTTTTTATTTTTTTTTTTTATTTCAGGTGCCAAAACTGAGGACTGGACACCCCAGTGTTGGTTTAATCTCTATGGGCATGGGAAGTGAGGGGGAAGTGGGAGAGATGCTTGACAGAGGGTGGGTTTAAAAGGACTTAAAAAAAAAGACTACAAGTGATGGTTTTCTTTATTTCAGGTACCAACACTGGGATTGGACACCCCTTTATTAGTGTTATGTTTGGCGGCACCGGGGAGTTGTCTTCCCGGTGCTGCACAGTGTAAATGGGTGGGGCAGGGGTACTACCCAGCACTGGGGATTTGGAACCCTGGTATTTGAAAATTGAGAAGGAAGGGGCATTGAAGGGGAAGCAATGGGAGGTGGGAGGGATACTTGCAGAGGGTGGGAGGAACTGTTTTTACATTGGTAGTGAGAGACTACAGCAGGCTTATCATGATGATTAGCTGTGCGCCAGAGTTATGCAGATCAAAGGAAAGTATCACCTTATGATTCAGGTGGCTCTTTTCTTTGAACTTCACAAAGTTTCCACTCAGCAAGCCCAGAAGAGTTATATATATAACTATAGTTATAGTTATAATTATAGTTACCACCTCTGGTACATTGCAAGACCCAAAGGAAATCTCTGATGCTTTTAATGTTGCATTCATGGACCTCAGCAATGTGTTGCCATCTGAATACCTGAATCATACCCTTGTAGGCCAGCAGCACAACCTCAACTCTTCATCACCATAGGATAATGTTACCCCACCATTCTACTTCAGGCAAATCTCCACAGGTGAGACCGCCAAATTTATCAAATGGGTCCTTGGTAAGAACAGGATGGGAAGTGACATGATTGATATGAAGATGGTAGCACTCACATTAAACGAACTTGTGGCACCACTCACCAAGGTATTCAATGCCTTCTAAGATCTGGCATCTTCCTGACAGGTGGAAAGAGGCTCTAGTCACACCTGCTTTTAAATCAGAAGACAGAGCTAATTTAGCAAGCTTCTGGCCCAACTCGATTTTAACCCCTCTCCAAAGCACTTGAATGGGTGGTCTCAGAACAACTAACTGAGTACCTAGAAAAGCATAGCCATCTCTGCTTGCAACAACATGGATTCCAACAAAATCAATCCACTGTCACCGTGCTAGTAGAGCTACCACTCAGCTTTATGGGGCCCTGGATAAAGGGATGACGGTGGGGTCTATCTTCATAGACCTCACCAAGGCCTTTGACACAGTCAGTCACCAACTGCTACTGAAATGTCTCCTCTCTACAGGATTGTCAATGGAATCTGTGGCCTGGTTCCATAGTTACCTTACCCATAGATCTCAACAGATCAGGATTGGCAATATGATCTCTGAGCCCAGGGAAGTAAACCTAGAGGTCCCGCAAGGTTCTATCCTCGGTCCTCTCTTATCCAGCCTCTTCATAAATGATGTGCCTTCTACCTGTCCTGTACACTCCATACTCTATGCAGACGATGTTGTTATCTCCATCCCAGGAAAAGACCTGGGATCAATTAGCTCTGAACTTCAGCACAATTTTCGTGCATTGGAATCCTGGTTCATCTGAAATAAACTGCTACTCAACTACAAAAAGACAAAGAGTATGCTCTTCAGCACACCACAGAGCAAGATTCGAGGGTCCTCACTGCATATACTTAGTAGTGAAGGAGAAGTACTAGACCAAGTCAGTACATTCAAGTACTTAGGGATTCACCTTGATGACACCCTCACCTTCACTGCCCATGCTGAGCAACTGGTAAAGTCCATCAACATGAAGCTGGGCATCCTGTACAGACACCGCACCTCAATGACATCGGCTGCCCTGAAACTTATTAGTGCAGTTCAGTTCTCTTATTTGTGGATTATGGTCTTGTCATATATGGGGCAGGCACAGACACAGTGCTTAAAAGGGTCAAAACCATCTTCAACAAGGCCTGTCGCCTGGTCCTGGGAGTATGCAAAATGACTCACTCTTGTGACCTATACAAGGAAACTGGCTGGCTCCCACTCCACCACAGACTCCAATACCAGGCCTGCCTCCTTGCGAAAAAGTCCCTGATAGGGTCCACACCTACGACTACTTTATCCCTCTTTGAGCCTGCACAACCATCTAAATGTACAAGGAGTGCCTCCAGGACTGTTCTAACTGTTCCCTTCAAATGAACCACCCTTGGCCAAAGATCCCTCTCCTACTGTGGGCCTAAATGATTCAATGATCTGCCTGCAGACCTTGCCAACTCCCCCAGACTTGGCTACTTTAAAAATGGACTTCGATCTCTTCTTGCCAGCAAATCTGACTGCTAGTGTTTCTGTTAATCCATGGCCTCTGACAGCGGTTCTCACACCCGTCAAATGCTACCCTTTCTCATTCCCACCCTCCTGTTCCACAACTGCCCACTTCCCCCTCCCACCTTCCACCACCTACTACCTCCCCTTGACAAAGCCTCACCTTGGCTGCTAAAACATGCATTTTTGCAGACTGGGAGCACCCCGTCTGAACTGTGACATGATTGTTAAACACTGTACTGCACTTAATCAGTTTCTCTGGAAGTGTGGTCCTGTTTCTCCTTACTTCTTGTACCCTGCTTAATGTTGTAACTGCACACTAATACCACTTGTTAGTTGATGTCTTTCTGTTCTGCAATGTTTCATCACCTGTAAAAGTCTTGTATTCCTTGTTGACTTGGAGCCTTTGTAAACGAGCCCCCGGCTCAAAGGTATTAATCCAAATTGGAAATAAAAAAAAAAAGAGCGTCATGATCATCCTGGCTGATGATAGGTCTGACAATGTCGAGCCCCTTGCAGACTGTCCTACATTGGATTAACAGTGACACACCTCTCAAAGTCCACTATCATACTAACACGTTTGCTTTGCATAAGCACAAGAGCAAACATAAAAAAATTAAAAGCTGCACATAAGCTGCCCTGCCGACCCAATGCTCAGAAGTCTTGCTATTGGCTCTTCTCTCTCTCTCTCCTCCACCTCCCTCCAATCCCGTAACTCTTTCCTGCCTCCACCGCCCAATGTCCAGCAGCTTGTACACTCCACTCCTGTGGCATTGTACCTTACTACACCACTGGCTGTGCAGTAGACGTGCGACTGCACACCCTCATGCCTTATTGCTTAGGTACACTTACTGCTTATCTCTGCATGTCCGCAGGGACCTTTTACCAAAATGGTGCTCCCTGTCTCACGTGGAATGTGGTCTATGGCATCACCCTTCCACTTCCCTCACCAGACTAGATACCCCCTGCAACTCCTTCTGCCATTTTGCTACAACCCCCCCCACACCCACCATTGTTCACTGTATTCATCCCTACCATCCTCCCTTTGCCCTGGTATCCAGTGATGATAGCGACTGTGAAATGGCTGAAGTGACATAACAGCGACTGAACCACAGAGCTGACACTTTTTTAGCAATTCTGATTCCCTCCCCCATCCCTGAATTTTGCGGGGGGAGGGGGCCACAGAGTAGGAATATATATTAAGGGGGAGTGGGGGGTGAATCTCCCTACAGAAAACTAACATTTCCAAGAGTAGTCACGATTTGATTTGGTGTTTTATCACGCCGGTCATTTCCCAGTCGCTATTTTGACATGGAACCATATGCCTTCTTGTTGCCCGGCTCACTGTACCAAGCTTCATAATGAAATACAAGTTTAGATCACTTCTCTTACATCTCCTCTGTCCTCTCCCATCTACCCCTGCCTCCTATCATCTCCATTCCAGGGACCATCGCACTTTTGCCACTCTTCACCCCCGCTCCTCTGCTAGACAATCTACCTTCTATCAACTTGCCTCACACTGGAATCAACTTCCCTTCTCCCTCAGCCTCTCCCCATCCCCTGGCTCCCTCAGTTACCAGTTGAAACTCCAACCACTCCCCACATGCTCCTGTTACCCTTCCTCCTGATATACCTCCATGACCATGCCTTAATAGGACACTGTCAACCATTTTTGCATCATACAATTTCCAGCTGAAAACCAACATTTTATAATTGCTTACTGGAATTAGTACCATTGCCCGAGTTTCAACTTCCCGACATTAATTTCACAGACACCAACTTGCTGACATTATCAATTTCCTGACGAAAACAAACTAACAGAAACTATCCTGACATGCGTATAATAGCGGCATGAATAGAAAACTACACAAGAAATGCTTGAAATGCCAGCTGTAACATACTCTAACAGCAACATTGCCTCTATGTTTCATTCAGTGACAGTGAAGTGCTGATGCCTGCCCCCAATTCTTCCAATCCTTCCACCTCAGTTCAGTCTGGCACTCCTCGCTAGATTCTCCCTTATTAAAACAATAATCATTGATTGACTCAGACACTCATCATCAGAGACTTTAGTACATTAAATCACACTTGCCTAAAAGTAAGGATTTGCCATGCCACGATGCCATTCAGGGACAGTGGGACTGCTAAATCGTCTGAGTCTCTACCGAGCACTGGCATAGGAGAGACCTGCAGTTGCCCCCATTGTTTTTGCTGCAGCCTGCACAGTCATCACTCTACATCAAGGGAGCATCAACTCGAGCAGCAGCAAGTTGCTGTCCAGTGGAGAGAGACCCTGGAGCAGAGGAGAACCCTGTATCCCACCACTGTGGGAGGGAGACAGGTATTTTTTTTATCTCAGCACAGTGCTGCCATGCTGATTCCTTTTCCGCTAAAGCTCCTACATCGCCATCGACATTAGTCCGCTTCTTTCTTCACGTTAAGGCTTGGGCACAGTGTTCTGCTTAACTACTTGAGCCCTTGCCCGCTTTAACTACAGAGGACAAGACACTGCTGCATTTTTAAGCTAAAATCAGGTCTGAGCCATATCTTCTGGCAAGACCAAATCCCTGAATATTTTACAGGAGATCGAATCTTTCTGCCGTGTTAACGGCATCAGGGGACTACCCACTCGCCATCGATCCATCCAGACACAAGCTAAAAGTTGGAGTTGAAATTTGAAAATATATGTGTCAGGAGAATCAGCATCAGTATAAAATCATCAACGAGAAGGTTACAAACGGGAAGTAAAATACGGGCTATTTTTAGCCAGGAAGATCTATGTCGGGAAATCGTACTAGACCCTTGCTTACCTACTCTAAAATTCATTGGCGCTGCTGGTTGCTTAATCTACATCCTTTCACAGCAGAACTGAACTGCATGGTGATGGTGTAAGTGTACTCAACCTTGTTTTGTATCAAATCCTTGATCTACTTTTATTGCATACTGCCTGAACATGAGAAACACACACAAACAGATAAAGTACTCATGATGCAATAGCCTCCTTTTCTCCCACTGAATTTTGAGTGGCTAGACTGTGTTGGGGTGTTTACAAGTCCAGAAGAGATGCACTGCGCGTTGATCAAGGAATATAAACATGCACATTTTGGTGTGGTAACACTACTGTGGTGGGCAGTCTGTTTTCACTTTTAAAAAGAATCAGAAACAACTACCAACTACATCAACACATTCTACAAAATGTGAACAATCACAGAATGTGTATTTTAAACAAGGGACAGTTGGAAGCCTAGGGGGGAGGGGTGACAGTGCCCCTTCAACCATCCTAGTCAGTAGCTGGCTGGGTCCCCGCTTCCGCTATAGGTTAACTTCCACACCACTACGGCTTCTCCCTCCTTCGCGAGGTCAGGCAATGACTCAACCCTCACATCAATCTCCATTATACAGTGGGGTCTAAAAAGTAACTTTCCTGATTGCTCAGCTGCTGCTTTATGCCGTGGGGTAATTTTTGCATAACCAATGCATAAAGTACCAGTCAAACACATATATAAAAAAAAAAGTAAAACCATTGCATGTGGAATGTTTAGCATTCTTATACACTCTGGAAAACTGCCATTTTAAAAAGTCAGATGTAAGCTGCATTGTTGGAGAAACAAACAACCCAGAGCTGACCAGCAACACTAAAATCAAACTGCTAGCATTTTCACTTATAATTGCTCTGGCTACACTCAACTCATTCACGTTGTGACCAGCTGTCTTCAAGGACAGAGGAGGGCTTCTGCCCAGCAACAAGGAACTATTCTGTGTAGGGGAAAGATATTTTATTAAAATCAGCATACAAACTTAACAGAACGAAAGCCTTTCTTTCACTTTTTTGTGCAGTTGTCATGTTTCCTAATGGTATAATCTCAATAATCCATGAAAAGGTGTGAGTTGGGCCTGGAATTACCCACACATGGCATAGTTGGTCACTCAGCCTGCAGTCTCATGACCAAAGCACACCAGGTGTGGGTAAATTCCAGCCCAACCCTGCACCTTATCGTGGATTATTCCTTATATTGACAATATTGTTCTTATTCACCAAGCATTGCTGCCACTTCTGAATATGCATGTAGTGGGTGTTCTTTACAGAGCTATACCGAGACTTTATTCTCTGCATATACAACTTTTTGTATTTGTTTCTACTTTTGTACTATTTTTTTTACCAAATTCTGTTCAATGTTTTGCTACTATGTATTGAACTTCTGTCTTTCCACTGTTCCCCCTCCGCTGATTGCACCTGGAAATGAGCCTTCGCTCAATGTGCCTTTCCTGGTTACCAATTTTCAAATAATTAAATAACACACTTGCACCCTTTAAGCTTTTCACATCAACTACCCTTTTAAGGTCCAGTCCCCCAATATAAGATCTAAGTGCCCTTTAAATCTTCAGCCAGCCCCATAACTCCCCCTCCCCCCCACATACACACGTTATGCAACCTTCTGGCACCCTTGGTTAACAATACCTTCTGGGTGTAGGCACCATGGTGGATTCTTCTTTCAGTGTAGGAGAGATGTGGGACAGAGCAGTTCTGAGGGACAACAGGCTGCTATCTCATATTGTGTGACCTCTGGGATGTTTTTTTGTTTTTCCAATTATAGTGAGTATAGCACCACAAAATGTAAAACCGCAGGGAATATCAACACAAACCCCAATTACCCATGAGATCTCTGAACAAAAAGATAAACGGTAACTGACAAACTATATGAACCTTAGATACTCACCCCACGCTCACACACCAAACACGCAAACACATGCAGATGCGCTTTCAGCAGTGTCTAGTGCACTATATATTGAACCCTATTCTGCCACAAACCCTTTTCTTCTCCTCTCTCTCTCTCTCTCTCTCTACCTCTGGAAACTACAGTGTGTTCTGCCAGAATAAAGTGATTCAGTTTTATAAAAACTTGTAATGAACCTAGAATCACATGAATAGGATTGACCATAGTTATTGTCTCTGACCCTACTGAAGTACAATGTTTGCAAAGAGCAGCTTGCAGAACTGAGGAAGGACTGTTACCCTCAGGGGTTTGTGAGGTGGAAATACTGGAAATCACAGAATTGAGCAATGGATGCTCCCTTTACCTGCAGGCTAGCAGTTGCATAACATTGCATGAACATCAAGCTCCCTCCCACTTGCCTTCTGAATGGCTGTCTATTTTTGGAAAGCCATGAAATTCTTTTAAATATTTCAGTTCCTCCTCACTTCACCTTGGTGAACTGGCAAACTCATCTCAATTGTTATAGTCTGCATGCTTGGTACACAGCTCTGAAAGACCAGGAACTGACCCAAGACAAAAAAAAAAAACTATCTGATGTGCTCAGTGCTGTGCAGAAGAGGGTGAGACAAGAGGGGGCAAAAGGGGGTAAGGCCATCAGGAAATGGAGGGTAATGAGTACCAATGCCCGTAGTCTGGGCAACAAGCTCCCTGAGCTGGTGGCCTTAATGGAAGAGGGATGCCTGGATATCGTAGCAGTCACAGAAACATGGTACACAGAGAACCATGACTGGGATGTTAACATACCAGGGTACATAACCTACAGGAGAGACAGGCAGGGGAGAAGAGGGGGAGGAGTAGCTCTCTATGTAAAGGAAAGGATAAAAGCAACTGAACAAAAGAGTAAACAGGGAGGAGAGGAGGCACTGTGGGTCACCTTGAGACTGGAAAGGGCACCACAATCCGCACAGGGGTTGTGTACAGACCCCCATGTCAGGGGGAAGGAATGGACAAGGATATGATAGAAGGCATTCTTAGAATGGCAGAGAAAGGGGAGATACTGTTGATGGGAGACCTGAGTATACCAGATGTTAACTGGAGCACATTTGCTGCAGCCACATCCAAGAGCAAGGCCATTCTTGACGCCCTACAGGTGGCAGGCATTAGACAGCTAGTTTCAGAACCCACCTGTGAGGGAGCAATTCAGACCTCGTACCTCAAACGGGGGTGGTGAGAGGATCTCAGATCTAGAAGTGGGTTGCCATCTGGGGACAAGTGACCATCAAACAGTGTGGTTCACGTTAAACTCAGCTACAGAATCAAGCCATACAAAAGTGAGGGTACTGGACTTTAGGAGGGCTGACTTGGCAAGATGGGAGAGTGCCTCAGAAAAGCACTAACAAACAGGCTAGAAGGAGGTATGGAGCAACAATGGGGAATTATCAAAACTGCCATCACAGAGGCAACAAGCCTTTGTGTGAAGCAAATAAACAAATCAAAACGAAAGAAAAAGCCACTATGGTTCTCAAGAGAGGTGGCTGTGAAAGTCGAGAAGAAAAAGATAGCATTCCGGAAGTATAAGGAAACACAGAAGGAGCAGGACAGAGAGCTGTACCAGTTAAGGCAGAAAGAAGCAGGGAAGGAAGTCAGAATAGCAAAGGCCCAAACTGAGGAAAAGATAGCCAACTCAGTTAAGAAGGGGGATAAAACCTTTTATAGGTACATCAGCGAGCGTAGAAAGACACAGGGAGGGATAGTGAGGCTGAATAGAATGAACGGTGGGTGGGCAGAGGGGGACAGTGAAAAAGCAGGAATACTGAATGAATATTTCTGCTCAGTATTCACAAAAGAGGAGGGGGAAGTGCCTAATCCAATTAACAGAAGCACTTTGATAGGGGGTCGATCCCAGTCTTTCACAGAAGAAAGGGTTCTGCAAGAACTCCTAAAACTGAAGGTGGACAAAGCAATGGGTCCTGATGGAATTCACCCCAGAATTCTAAAGAATTAAGGAAGGAACTAGTGAAACCACTGGCTACTCTTTTAATAAATCATGGGAGGATGGTGTGGTACCCGAGGACTGGAGGAAGGCGGATGTGATTCCCTTCACAAAAGTGGGACCAAGACAGAGGCAGAAAACTACAGACCTGTCAGTCTGACCTCTGTGGTAGGGAAGTGATGGAGTCACTTGAAGGAAAGAATAGTTGAGTACCTAGAGGTCAGTGGAGCACAGGATCCAAGGCAGCATGGGTTCACAGTGGGAAGGTCATGTCAGTGAATCTAATAGATTTCTTTGACTGGGTGACCAAAGTAGTAGACCAGGGAGGGCTGTGACATGGCCTACCTAGACTTTAGCAAGGCATTTGACACAGTCCAACACAAAAAGATTATTAGTCAAATTAACCAGCCTGGGAGTGGGTCCCAGGGTGGTAGCCTGGTAAAACATTGGCTGGACAACAGGACACAGAAGGTAATTGTAAATGGAGTCCACTCTGAAGAAAGGGCAGTTACTAGTGGGTACCGCAGAGGGTTCAGTATTGGGTCCAGTCCTTTTAATGTCTTCATCAGTGACATTGCAGAGGGACTGGAAGGAAAAGTATGCCTTTTGCAGATGACACAAAAGATCTGCAACAGGGTTGATACAAGGAGGCGTGGAAGGATGAAAAGGGACTTGGCAAGGTTGGAGGAATGGTCAGACGATGGCAGCTAGGATTCAATGCAAAAGTGCAAATAATGCACCTGGGAAACAAGAACCCAGGGAAGAATACACAATGGGTGGGGAGGTAGTAACAACAACAAAACAGGAAAGGGACCTGGGGTAATCATATCAGATGACCTTAAGGTTAGCAAGCAATGTGAGAAGGCAGTAGGGAGGCGGGGTATACTGGGATGTATAGGAGAGGCAACAGCAGCAGAAAACAGGAAGTTGTTATCCCTCTGTACAGACAGTTGGTGAGACCCCATCTGAAATACTGTGTCCAGTTCTGGAGACCCCATCTCCGCAAGGACATAGACAGGATAGAGGCAGTCCAGAGGAGGGCAACTAAAATGGTGCAGGGTCTGCAAGAGAAGCCGATGAGGAGAGACTAAAGGAGCTTAATATGTATACCCTTGAGGAAAGAAGGAGAGGGGGACATGATAGAAACTTTCAAGTACCTCTAGAGGAATCAACAAAGTCCAAGAGGGTAGCATCTTTCAGAAAAAGAGACTTGCAAGAACAAGGAACACAATTTAAAGATAGAAGGAGGGCAGTTCAGGGCAATGTGAGGAAGTATTATTTCACAGAAAGGGTAGTGGATGCATGGAACAGCCTTCCTGAGGAAGTTGTGGGGTCTAAAACTGTGGGAGAATTCAAGAATACATGGGACAGACATAAGGCAATTATGTGGGGGCAGGAAGATATAGGCTGTTGGTTAACTAGGATCTGCGGCCTATCCTGTGTAGGGAAATGGGCAGACTAGATGGGCCTAGCGGTCCTTATCTGCCGTCAAAGTCTATGTTTCTATGTTTCTATGAGACTACCAAACTATCACCATGTTTGGGTCTGCTGTCATGAGCAAGAAGCCGTGGTCGTGAGATGTGCGTGGTGGAAAATCCTGCCTCCTCATCGCCTTTAGCAAGGATATGTTTCCGAGGTCTATGTGCCACAATTTTGAAACCGTGTGACCGACATTGAAGTCGATGGACGGGAGTGCAGCTGGTACTTTGGGACACAGCAGGGCAGGAAGACTACAATCAACTCCGCTTCTTTATCTTACCAAGACGCCGATGTTGTCTTGATGTGCTTTTCTGTGGACAATCCCAACTCACTGGATAACATCCCAGAGATCTGGATGCCAGAGATTAAACACTTCTGCCCCTATGTTCCTGTAGTTCTAGTGTCCAATAAGAAGGATCTGAGGAACGACGAGAAACTCCAGAATAAACTGGCTAAGGTTAAGCAGTTCCCAGTGAGGACCGAAGATGGAAGGGCCATGGTGCAAAAGATTGGGGCTTATGACTATGTAGAGTGTTCTGCCAAAACCAGAGAAGGCGTCCGGCTGGTCTTTGAAACCGCTACAAGGGCTGCATTGCAAAAAAGGCACAGACCAAGAAAAGGGTGCATGAACTGCAGTATGTTGTGAAGAAGCCGACCATGATTCTTTGCACAAACACAATTTTAAGACTGAAAGCTTGGACATGAAAGGAGTTTTTACAAGTGACTTTCCTACATGCCGTGCCCTTAGGTTATGTTGAAAGGATAAGGTAACAAAAGGTGCGGCACATTATCAAACCTTGGAGACAATGTACTGAAATAAATTAACTGGCACAAGCAGAGGTGATTCAAGTAGCTTAAATTTTTTTTGGGGGGGGATTCAGAATAAGGGTCAGGGTCTGGGGACCGCCTAGACCCCCAGAAAATGTTACATTTTTGCATTGCTTTTGTGGCTTTTTTTGTTGTCACATGGTATTTATTTCCTGTAAATAACTTATGCAGTTGCAAGAGTTCATAATGGAATAATCAGATTGAACTCACTATCTTAAGAAAAGTTGTGGAGTACATTCCTTGTTACATTAAGCATTCTTGTATTATTTCATTGTTAAAAGTTCTGCCACTAGGTATATATTCTGAAAAGCAGAATGTGCATAAGTAATGCAATATAATGAAATCAGACACAATTTTTCTGTGCTAGACATCCCTTACTATTTTAAGTAATCTAGTATTATTTCACCATCAAAACTTCTACTGCTAGGTACTGTATATATTCAGAAAAGTAGTATATGTGCAAGTAATGCAATATAATGAAATCAAAGACACAGTTTCACTGTGCTAGGCATTTTTGTATTTTATGATGACACAGCAACAATAAGAAATTCATTTGGAGTGCTGAGTCAGTTTTACATTTTTGATGAAAATTCAGCATTTGTTTCAAGTAAACTCCTGTGCAGTATTTTCTAACAAATAAATGTTAACTGTTATCCTGTCACTGTAACTACATTTATTAATTAAATAACATTTCAAGAATAAATTGCATCTTTTTCGTCTCTTAAAAAAAAAACAGATTCATACTGTGTATTTTTTTTTTCGTCTGCAATGGTCTTCAAAGATCAACAGCACTGTTCTTAACATGTGTTTATTGTGTTATTGGCTTACCATGAGAACAACCAGTCTCCGCACCAAAGTCCGCAGCCCTGCCCCTGTACTAACGTGGCATACTCACAACTGGAAGGGCAGTTATTCCTCTTGTACCGTGCCATAGCCCACTCACCATGGGGATCCTAGCATACTCTCATAGCCTGGTCACTATAACACTACTGGCACTGGCCACCCACCATTTTGAGCACCTCTGCCCAGACCTAATCTACCCACCACACTACACTACCCCCACCCACATTCCCCTGCCACTCTGGAGAGATCCACCTCCCCTACACACCCATCACCTACAGCCAGCCACCCACCCTCTGACCCTGCCAACACCCTCTGCCCACACTTCTTCCTCGCCTTGCCTATACTGCACTCTCTGCCCAACCCTTGCATTGCCCTCAACTAGCCCACTCCCTCTCACCTCAACACTGGCTCCAAACAGCACCTAGCCCTACTAAGATACTCTTGCTACTATTACTCCTATCTGGAAACATACACCCAAACCCAGGCCCCGGGATGTCAAATCCCACCCAGCTGGCAGCTGCAACCGGGTTATGTACAGGGTCTGTGAATATTTGCAGCCTACTGAAAAAATTGGCACCTCCCCAATGCTGGGTTATCCAGCACCAACTTGACGTGCTAGCCCCCGTTGAAACCTGGCTCTCTAAATCAACTCCAGACTCCTTCATTACCCTTCCTGGCTACACACTTTTCAAGGAGGACTGAATAGGCAAGCACGGGGGTGGGTGTGCATTCTATATGTGTGACACCCTGATGGGCCATGCTCTCCTGGTGCCCAAACTAGAGTACGGAGCCCAAGCCCTCACACTCAAGATCACCCCTGACCCTGCCAGGGCCCCAATGTGCCTTACTGTTGCCTATGTCCCTCCCCATAACCAAACCCCAGCCATTCTGTTACTCACCGACTACCTCACCTGCCTTCCACAAAACACAGAGCAGATCCTGCTTGGGGACCTAAACGTCAACTGGCTATACAATACAGCCTCCCAAACCAGGGACTCCTTCACTGCCCTAGACATATCCCAGCTTATTACCCTACCAACCAGGCACAACCCTCTAGTGGTACCAGTACCTCCTGGATGTCATTACAAATCACCCACATAAAGTCCTGGACATAAAAATTCTCCCAGACTCTCTCAGTGACCACTCCCTGGTCCTGTTCAGATGGTCCTCCGTGTCCTGCAAACCCAGGCCTAGGACGATTTCCATCAACGCCTCTGCCTGGCAACCTCGAGAGCTCAAGTAGTATCTTGCCCAGATAGACTGGTCACCCATCTCCCTAGCCGCAAGTATTGACACTGTGCTCGATTTCTTCACCAGCTCTTTAATAAGGCCTGTGATCTCTATCCCCACTCCAAAACCTATACCGGAAACAAAATGCACCCTGGGTCACCCCAGCCATTATCCAACAACTGAAGCACAGGGACAACCTGTGGTACAGAGCTGTCGTAAGTCTGGCAAGAAGGCTAACAGAGAAGCCGCATAACACTGAGCACAATAAATGCACATGGACTATCCGCATGGCCAAAGCTGCACACTACTGCACCTCACTCTCCTCCTCCTGGGAGACTGCCTGGAAATTTGGGATAACATCAAAGAGCTTAATGGCAAGTCCCGACCCCCCACTCACTATCAATGGCACTCTTCTGACCCCCAAAGTAACGCTGACTGCCTGAACACCACATTCTCTGACCTCAGTGCAGTTCTTCCCGATGGTTTCTTTGACCCGTCCCACCTCCATAGACACCCCTTCTATCTGCATATGAGATCCCCACATGAAGTCCGAACAATCCTAGTTAAGGCCCTCAATGGCACCAGTCTGTGCAATAACCAGCTGGACACCAGACACCTCGGCTGGTACTTGACATGGTTCTTCTCCCACCCACTGATCTACTGAATCACTCACTATGCCTGGGCCAATTCCCTTGTCTGAAAACAGCAGTCATCACTCCCATACTCAGAGGTGGTGACTGCTCCTCCCAAGTAACTACAGGCCTATCTCCATACCCCCCATGTCAAAAGCACTGGAAAAAATAGTAGCAGTGCAGCTCAAGGAATATCTAGACAAACATGACATAATGTGCAAACAGCAGCATGGGTTCCGAACTGGACACAGCACCACAACTGTACTATTGGAATTCTCCAATTTCATCCACTCAGCCTTGGACTCCAGCAACCTTGCTGGAACTGTGTACACTGACCTCGCCAAGGCCTTTGATGCAGTTTCCCTATCCTCTCTTGCTTGACTCCCTCAACCAGCTAGGCTTCTCCCCCAGGCCCCTGGCCTGGTTTCACAGCTACCTGTCCTCCAGGTCCCAGTGTGTTAAAATCCATAGCACCTGTCCAACACCTGCCTGTTCACATTGGAGTCCCCGAGGCTCCATCCTGGGCCCTCTCGTATTCAGTCTTTACCTAAATGCACTTCCCAATGCCTGTGCTGGAAAGGTACTGCTCTATGCAGATGATGCAGTCATCCTGGCATCGCACCAAAACCAGCGTGCCCTGCAAGGCATGCTCCAATTCTCCTTCACCCAAATAGAGCAATGGTTCTCTGATCACAGGTTAATTATCAACCTAAAAAAAACCAAAGCCATGCTCTTCGCCCACCAACAGAGCAAACTCAGAGAATCCACACTCAAGATTCTGCCAAGTACGCTACACCTCGTGGAGCAGGTAGCCTCCTACAAATACCTGGGCATCACCTTCAACTCTGCCTTCACCTTTCACTATCACATCAACACCCTCTGGTCTGCCATGAACTCTCGAATAGGTTTACCCTACCGGCACAAGGATTGCCTCCCCTCACCACCGATGCACTGCAGCTTGCTATCACCTCCTCAGTCCTGTCCCTAGTTAACTATGGACTCCTGATATATACAGCAGCAGACAAAACTGGTCTGAACAAAATCCACCTATCTATTAACAAGGCCTGCAAACTCCTGGCCGGTGCAGACAGGCGTACCCATACCTGCACACTCTATTCCTCCGCCAACATGCTCAACCTCGAGGAGAGAACTCACTATCAGATGGTTCTCTTGACTAACAAAATAATCTTAGGGCTCTCCCCCTCTGGGTTGACCTCCTCCCTCCAACATGCATCCACTACCATCCCCACATGCAGATCCTGTAAGACCACCTTCCAGATACCCAAAGTCAGGATGTCACTAGCCCAGAGATCCTTTCACTACAGGGCCCCATCCTAGTTCAACTCCCTTCCTGACTCCATCTCAAACCTCCCCAAAATAGGTGCCTTCAAACTCGCCCTTAGAAACCACCTGCTCACAGTGCAGCACTGCACCTGTGTCTAACCAATCCTGTGCTCCTTTTGCACATGTGTCCCTATTATTTGGGCTGTCACTGATCACAATCTTCTTGACAATGCCCCTAGGGCTGTAATGTACCCCCCATATCTCTACCAATACTTTCAGGTTGTGCTATTCACAGTCTAGCTACCTCATTGTACAGTCCAATGTTATCTATTCCCACATGTAATAAATGCTGTAACACTCTGGTTTGCCGGGCATAAAGCTCAGCTCCAGCCTTGGTCGTAATCTATGCAATAAATTCCAAGAAAGACTGAACCTACTATTGTAAATCACCACTCTACAATGCACTATGCAAACCTTGTATATATCTACCTGCCTGTGCACTTTGAAATCCATGTAACCATGAAACCATGTACAATGAAACTTACACACTAAGACACGCTGTGTGCCTTATCCACGCGTGAGTGTAAGACGCATATAGCAGTCACAGGGCTAGTTTGCTTGATTATTCATTCAGGGGCATGACCTTCTCATTTTGACACTTTTGGGTCACCCCCGGTATTTCTGCAAGCCCTGCTGCGAGCAGGCGCACTAGTCTGAACTACCGTTGCTGAGAGACGCTGTGTCCTTAAGCAGCTCCTTACTTGACTTTTGTAGTATATTTTAAGAGCACTTGAATAGCACTTATTAGTGCTAGAGTTGGAGCCCTGCACCGGCTTTTACCTGGTTGCAGGTTGAGTGAGTTGCAGTCTGTTTTCCACCCGGACTACAATTCAGTTTGGGGCACCTGACATTCAATTTGTGGTTAAAAGTCAATATTACACACTAAGACACGCTGTGTGTCTTATCCACGCATGAGTGGAAGATGCATATAGCAGTCACAGGGCTATTTTGCTTGATTATTCATTCGGGGCTTGACCTTCTCATTTGACACTTCTGGTCACCCCGGTATTTCTGCAAGCCCTGCTATGAGCAGGGTGAGCACGGGCAGGGCGCCATAGTGTCATCACGGGTAAAGACACGCCTGTGCTCTATGCATGTTTGGTATGCTAGGCATGGGGTGAGTGTCTAAGGTTCATAGGTTTGTCAGTTACCATTTACTGTAACTCTTGTTCAGAGATCTCATGGGTAATTGGGGTTTGTGTTGATATTCCTGTGGTTTCACATTTTGTGGTGCTATAGTTACTGTGATTGGAAAAACATAAATCCCATTACGAGTACTATAAACTACTTAACATCTATATGTTATATATTGGGGATATTGTTCTTTACAGTTTAGTTTTGGACAGTTACTAAATTCAAAGCGTATAGTGTTGGAGTTGTATAAAAAAACTTTGTGTGTGATAAACGAAATTTCGAGTCAGTTTACTAATTGGTCTGTTCATTGTTTTCTTCTGTGGATTGCAGCAGCTTTCACATTATGGCATCTTTACTTAGTTCAATTGGTGATATCATCACCATTGTCACAACTACTGGTGAAACCGCTTACAAATGCAGTACATGCAATATGTTCAGTTTTCAGGTTGACATAAATGAAATTCACTCTTTTCAGTGCTCAAAATATACTGAAAATGTGATCTTACAATGTGAAAATAGTATGTTTTATAAACAGTTAATAGCACTTCAATCCAGTCAAGACTATTATGTAAACAGTTACAGGATACATGTGAAGTTCCTAACCTAGGTTCTGCCTTAATTTCAGTAAATAAGGACCTTAGTTCATCATCACTCCATCTACTTGACAAGAATTGAAAACCAAATCCCTATTAATATCTCACATGTACCTCACACTTGTTCACCGTAAGAAAAGAGTTAGAGAAGATGACCTAGGTCATGAAAACAGCGCTGATGACTCTGACTGATTCAGTGTTCATAGGTCCAAATCTAGCAATAAAAAAAGAAGACGGGCAGATATTTTTGATATCCCCCTACACAACAGCTCTGACCCTCTAGTTCCCTTGCGAAACAACACTTCAGGATCCAATACTGATGTTCCTAACAGTGTTAGTTCTTTCCCGGGCAGTTTGGTTACTGAATCGTATCAGACAAACTCATACTCTCAACCTCCAGACCCTATGTTGATGTTCGATCCTCCCCTTATTGATTTCTCATCAGATAATATTGACACCTCTAATTCAGAATATATGATATCTCACCCCATACCCAATGAGGATGCTATTCTTCCCAGACAAATATTTGTGGTAGGTGATTCCATTGTTAAACACTTAGATTGGGCTATTTGTGAACCTAATAAATACAATAGGACATGTTCCAGTTTCAGCGGGGCTAAGATTGACAAGATCACCTATATGGCTGAAAACATTTTTAGCTCTCAGGATCTAAATCCGCTGTGTATTATTCATGTGGGTGCAAATAACATCTTAAAAGATTCTATACGACATATTAAATCTGCATATGTTGCCATGACAAACAAACTTACTGAACTTGGATGTGATATTCATTTCTCCGAGATATTGCCCATTCCAAAATACTCTGAAACACTTAATTTAAAAATGAAAATGATAAATAATTGGTTACGCTAGTGGTGCCTGCATCAAGAAATCAGCTGCATCACTCATTGGGAGGAGAGTTCAGTAGTCACCAGAACTTTTTTGTTCTGATGGGTTACATCTCAGCAGACGGGGAGATGCACTATTGAGCAAGCAACACCTGTCCATAATAAATAATCATTAAAACTAATTCACGGGGGTGGGGAGTTGAAGACCGGCTCTTCAGCTCTGAATACCTGTAAATTCTGTAGTCAATATTTAAAATTTCTTACTTTAAATACCAGGAGTCTAACCAAAAATTAGATGAACTCCATCTTATGGTCCTTGAAAATAATATTGATATTATCACAGTATGTAAAACATGGTGAGATAATAATTCAGCTTGGACCAGTCAACTACGAGGCTTTACCTCTCATATACTTACTAGACAGGATAGACATGGTGTGGGGTGCGGTATTCACAAATAATAAATCAATGCTGTAAACATGTCAACTGCAGTTAAGAATCATGAACTCCCTACTGAAACTGTATGGCTTAAAATATTTTTGACAAATAAAGAATACTTTCTTCTGGGGTATGTTACCTTCCCCTGGTTCATCTACCAAGATATTAGATGCCATTTTGTCTGAAATTGAATTCGCAAATCAAATTGGTAATGTCATAATCTCTGGTGATTTCAATATTCCAGTTATAAACTGGACTTCTTCTTTTGCTTCTAGTTCTAGGGGGGGAAAAAAACTCTTAACTGCCTGTCAGGACCTTAATATGAAACAATGGGTTACATCAGCTACAAGGGGAAATAATATTTTGGATATTTCCTTACTAGTGCTAATTTGGATATCACAGATGTTAATATATCTACCCCTATTGGAAACAGCGACCATTACTCTGTCTTTTTTATGTACAGACCTATTTAATGTACAATAATAACTCATCTGTCATTTATTTATATGAAAAAGGTAACCTGTCTGATTTAAAGTTTAGTTTAGAGGTTTTCAATTGGGAGTCCGCCTTTTTACATTAATCCCCACAGCAGTGTTGGGTTATTTTCAAATCCTTAATTACCAGTTTAAGGGACACTCATATCCCTTCTATAATAAAAAAAAAATCAGATGGGAAACAAATTCTGAAATGGATGAATCATACAATCAAGAAATAGATTAGATATAAAAATAAAAAACATAGGAATTCCTGAAAAAATAAGACATCAAACTGGATTCTTTACAAAAAAGCAAATCAAAAATGTAAATCTTGTATTAGAAAAGCCAAATCTAATTGAGAAACTAAACTAGCATTGTCAGCCACTTAGTCAAATACAAAACAATTTTATTCTTATGTAAATTCTCTAAAGAAAACTTCCTGCAAGGTTGGGCCCCTAAAAACAAAAGATAACCACCTCATTTATGACCCAAAGACCATGGCAGATCTATTTAATACTGAATTTTGTAAAATCTTTACACAAACAGATAATTTTATTTTTAAGCCAATTTCAAATCATTCTGATTCTCCTATCTGATTTACTGAAGAAATTATTATAGAAAAATTAAAAACTCTACAAGGAAAGTATAGTTCAGGACCTGATAACATTGCAGGCCATCTTTTATACCTATTGGCTGTTCTCCTTTCACATCCACTTAAGATCTTGTTTGAACAATTTCTGAAAAATAATTTCATATCCAATGAATGGAAAGAAGCTATTGTTGTTCCAATATATAACAAGCATTTGTCAATGCCGAACGTTCACTTGCAGGTATTTGGCAGTTGGACATGGCTTAAAAAAATCAGTGACAAAGAAGTACAAGCATTTGTCAATGCCGAATGTTGCTTGCTTCTATGTGCTGTTTAGGTATTTGAAGTCATTGAGTGCAAATATTGAAAATTCAATTCATTTAGTAAAAGGAGGAACTGCGCAACGACGCTTTGTAAAACAGTCACTTTTAGGAATTTTTTCACCAAATTTCAACATAGCCATTTTAAGACCTCTGCTCATGAACAGTGTCACTGTGATTTTCTTAATGTGTCCCATACATTGATTTCAGATAATCCATCAGCCATTGTGCTACATGGCGGAAACACGCTTTTGGGCAGGATGAAAATGACAGCAATACTGCTCATAAGGAGGTGTGGTAAAATTGGTATGTTGAAAATCTGAGTTAAAATATTGAAAATTATTAAACTCTACGAGCATGCGTAGGAACTGCTGCAACGACGCCGTAGAAACAGTCATTTTAGGAATTTTTCAATAAATTTTCAACATAGCCATTTTAAGACCTCTGCTAATGAACAGTGTCACTGTGATTTTTCTTAATGCATCCCATACATTGATTTCGCACATGACTGCCCATTGGCCACATGACTGCTACATGGAAACACATTTGAGCAGGATCTGTGAAAATGACAGCTATACTGCTCATAAGGAGGTGTGGTAAAATGGCAATGTTGAAAATCTGGAATGAAAATATTAAAAATTTGCGAACTTACTAGCATGCATAGGAACTGCGCACGCACACTCGTAAAACAGTCATTTTTAGGAATTTTTTCACCACATTTCCAACACAGCCATTTTAAGACCTGTGCTAATGAACAATGTCATGGTGATTTTCTTAATGTGTCCCATACATTGATTTCGCACACCGACTGTGCCATTGTGTGCTACATGGGCGGAAACACGTTTTGGGCAGGATGTGAAAAATGACAGCTGTACTGCTCATAAGGAGGTGTGGTAAAATGGCAATGCTGAAAATCTGGAGTGAAAATATTGAAAATTTGTGAAGTTACGAGCCTGCATAGGAACTGCGCAATGCACACTCATAAAATAGTCATTTTGTGGAATTTTTGCACCAAAGTTTCAACATGGGGTTTTTTGGACTTCCTTCATAATGTCACTGTCATGGTTATTGGGTCTGAAGGGTGATTTCCGCAGTGATTGCGAAATCACTTCCTTCGGCCCGAATAACGCCATGACAGTGACATCATTCATGAGAAGGTCCCAAAACCCATGTTGAAAATTTGTGCAAAATTCCAAAAAATGCCTGAGATATGCAATAAAGTTGAAACCCCTATCTAGCCCATTATACAGCTACCGACATTTCCTCAGTTCGCATCGGCTTTGAAGAGTGCAGACGTGTTCCCGTCCATCAAGATCGTCGCACTGAGTCCGGGAGTAAGTATGGGGTGAGGGGTGGGGAGGCAGGTGCGCGAGGGTGAGTGCGGTTGTGGGAGGGGCCTGGGAGAAGCGCCATGGGACCGCTTTTCAATTTACAGGTTTAAAAAAAAAAAGACGACGTGGGACATTTGCCACTCTGGGGTGGGCTCTCAGCATGGCAGAAGGATGGCTGGGGGGCAATGGAGCCGACGGGATTGGGCACCCCATCTGCAGACGACGTGGGGCGGGATGTTTGGCATGCTGGGGTGGGCTCCCAGTGTGGCAGAAGGATGGCTGGGGGCCTGGAGCCGGCGGGATTGGGCACCCCCATCGGCAGATGGGGACTTAGCCACGCTTAGTTGGGCTCCCAGCGTGGCAGCAAAGATTTGGGGGGGGCAGCTTGACGCAGTGCTGAGTATGACATCGGTGGTTTTCTTTGAAGAGAAGACCACTGCTGTCATACACAGCACCATGTCCGATTGGTGCAGAACTGCCACACCTGCTCAATGGAGCAGGGGATTGCAGGGGAAGGGCACACCTCCAAAGTGTCCCATTCTCCCAAGACGTTCCTTGCTCAAATGAACGTAAAAAGGATTCTAAACTTCTCTGGGAGAACTACAGACCTATTAGTTTAACTTCTTCTCTCTGTAAAGTTCTGGAGAGTCTCCTTAAGGATGTTATCTTGCCTGTCATAGATGCTAGTGATTTGGATCAACATGGTTTCAGAAAGGGGAGAAGCTGTACTACAAGTTTGCTATGTTTTTACAAACAGTTTAGTTCTTTCTTGGATAACAAAATACCTTGCGGTGTTATCTTTACTGATTTCAGCAAGGCTTTTGATACAATGCCTCATTGGGCTTTAAGCCTAAGGAAATTAAATATTAACTACATTATTATAGCCTGGATTGAGAATTGGCTTTGTAACAGAACACAGAGAGTAATAATCAATGGCAACCTATCAAACATTGGCAGGGTATTGAGCATGTTCTGCAAGGTTCCGTTCTTGGTCCCTGCTTGTTTCAAGTTTTTTTTCTGATTTCACTAAAAACTGCATCTCTATTACTACTAAATATACTGATGACGTTAAGATTGGGAGTTCCTGTTCAAATCAAGATCAAATTGATCTTATCCAGCAGGATCTTGATTCTATCTCAACTTGGGTTAAAACATGGGCATGCAGCTCAGTACTACTAAATGCAAAGTAATGCATCTCTGTTCAAATAACCCTACTTTCTTGTACAAAATAAGTGGCTTATAGCTTAAGTTCGACCTTTGGGCCAGACCGCCCATGGAGCTGATCCCATCTGCCGCCCTCGAAGATCTCTACCTTTGGGCGGACCGCCCACAGAGCTGCTCCCATCCCCGACCCTCACACAGTTCTACCTTCGGCCAGACCGCCTCATGAGCTGCTCCCATCTCACGACCCTAGCACAGTTCTACATTCGGCCAGACCGCGTGTGAGCTGCTCCCATCCGATGACCCTAGAACAATTCTATCTTCGGCCGGACCACTCATGGAGCTGCTTCCATCCACTGACCCTTGCACAGGTATGCTCTGCAGGCTGCACTTGAACTTCCCTTTATCTCAGGAATTTTCAAACTTGGTGCCTTTTCTTGACCACCAACTGCTGGCTAAGTGGCCTGGGCTCCATTTTGGAGTGGAGCTGAATTTCTGGGGCTATAACAGAGACACTTGCAGCATTCCTGAATCAGCTGTGTAGCATTTAAGGACTTTTCTGGTTTCTGGCATTATTTTAAACAAGTAATTCTTTTAAACAATTTGGGTCATTTTACCTGACTTCCGGCTTAGCCGCCTGAACCTCATATGTAATGTCCCTGTTTTTTAGTCATTTCTAAAATGGAGCTAACAACGTTAAATGGAGCTTGCAATTGTTTGATTTTGGAGCCAGAGCCCTCATTTCTTACTAGAACCTGAGCCCTGCTTCTGAAATGGAGCGCTGTGCTCGGTGGGTACAGGAGTGCAGCTTGAAAGTTCGAGAGAAAGTCAGGCTGTTATTTAAACTAAAAACTGTGCTTTTCAGCTCCAGAGACTGGGTCAAGTTATTAGGGCTTTTATTTAAGTTAAGACTGTGTTTTCTCAGATATGGGGACTGGTTAATAAATCGGAGCTTTATATTTATGTTAAGAATGCTTTGCAGCTCCAGGGACTAGGTTATGATATCAGAGCTTGTATTTAACTAAAGTCTGTGCTTTATCAGCTCCAGGGACTGGGTTATGAAATAGGAGCTTGTATTTAACTGAAGTCTGTGGTTTTCAGCTCCAGGGACTGGGTTATGAAACAGGAGCTTGTATTTAACTGAAGTCTGTGCTTTTTCAGCTCCAGGGACTGCGTTTCTTAATGCGGAGCTTTATTTTTCAACTTTAAGACTGTGACTGCTTTAACTGTGAACAGAGTAGAAATGAGCAACTTTGTATTCTCTCTAATTCAGTAGATGCCTTTCTGAGTGCACTCAGTATACGCAAGCCCTATCCTAATTCAAATTGAACTACTACTCTTTCTCTGCTCCACCTAACTTTGTTTCTGATGGCATACCCTCACCTACTCCATCCCTCATTGCTCCGCTCCTGCCCGACTTTTTCTTTGTGTATACTGCCTGCTTGCCCTTCCCCTGCTTGTACTTAACTGACTTTTCCTCCTTTTCTCTTCCAGTTCTACCTTCGGGCTGGACCACCCGTGGAGCTGCTCCCATCCACCGACCCTCGCACAGGTACGCTCTGCAGGCTGCACTTGAACTTCCCTTTGTCTTGGGAATTTTCAAACTTGGCTCCTTTTTCTCAACCACCAACTGCTGGCTAAGAGGCCTGGGCAAAATAATCTCCCTTGTTTCCCATTTGCTCTTTATACTTTATCCACACTAGAGGGCGTCTTGACTCTAGTACACCCTGCTTTCAGTCACTGCTTCGCTCTGCTATTTCCTGGACGTCTGCTTAAGCTGGGGGGATTGTTTGTTTTGACTACTCGTCTGTCTTTTCCATCCTCTCTTCATAACCTCCATTTATTCTGTGCTAAAACGTACTCTAGGACCACTTATCCCCTCCTGGTACTGTCAGGTGCTTTGCTTTTTTTACTTCTTCTAACAGGACCCTCAGATCATCCCTCTTCTTGCCTTTTTTACTCTACTGATAACTTCTGCTGCTCCAACTTACTTTCAAACAACCCCCCCCCAAAATCTACACCTATGCTGGGGCTCAATAATAAATTCCTAGGGGTTTTACACAGGAACATCCTGTGGAGGTACACTATATCCTCAGCGTGTTTCTATCATGCTGTCATTACTACCTCCATCTGGATAATCAGCCTCTCCACCACATTTGCTGGGGATGTGGACACCAATCCTGGACCCACAGTCACTAATGCCACATGCCAGCACCCATCCTATTGTTGGCCCCAGTCACCCAGCTTCACCTCTGCCCACCTTAATATTAGAAGCCTTACTGCTAATCTCCCCGAGCTTGAGGCATGGGTTATTTCTAATAATCCAGACATCCTTGCCCTGGCTGAAACCCTCTATTGCTGACCCACTGTGCTCATTGCTAGGATATAACATGCTTTGGGTCGATCGCTCTGACGCCAAGGGGGTGGGGGGGCCTGGCACTGTTCTTCAAGTCTCAACTCAATGTGTCTCTTATACAGTGTCCCCCTCTGGCTAATTGTGAGGTGCTTCATGCTATCCTATTGCTCGGGGGAGTAAATAAAATCCACATCCTCTGCATTTACATCCCTTCTAGAAATTCTAGGCTGGGACTGGAAGAATTTATTGAGCTTGTGCCTTCTGTGTCAGGGAAAAATGAAGTAATATGCCTGGGTGACTTTAATCAGAACTGGGTCAGGCCCTGTTCCTCTATCTTATCCACCTTTATCAGCAGGGCAAACCTCACTCAACTTATCAGTAACCCTACCAGAATCTCCCGTCGTGGATCCACTACCACCCTCATAGATTGGGTTCTGACTAATAGAGGAGAACTACCTTGCAGTGGGTGTTCTACCCGATGCAATAAGTGATCACTGCCCTGTATACTGTATCTGGGATACCACCACCCCCTTCCTACCCATCTACGGTCTGTATCTTTCTCAACATCTCAAAACTTAACCCTGCTGCATTTCTGCATGATCTAAACATGGTGGAGATAGGTCCCCCTCTGCACAACTCAGGATATAACACATAGCTAGATCACTTCACCAAAACCCTACTCTCCTCCAGGAACCTTCTATTTCTGGTCACCCACACTATAGAGTTAAAGGTAAGATTACCAAATGAAACGTAACGCCCCTTCTTCCAACTGTAAGCGTAGGGATCCAACTCATGGTCAGTATGGAGTCACACTCTTCCATTCAATCCTGACTTCAGGGCCCCTACAGGTCCCTTCTGTAGCCTGTAAAGGGAGATTAAGCTCAGCCAAGCATTTCTACTGGAACCTTCCAGTTCTGAATAACCCCAAAGATGCTGGTGCAAATTAAGGAAATCCTCGGAGGCTACAAACTGAATGAGCCAAATGAAATGCTGATTAATGACATCCACTGCAATAACCCCCTTACCATAGCAAATGCCTTTAACTCCCTGTTTTCAATGCTCCCTATCCCTCCCTCCTTCCAGCATCCTCCCCATGCCTTCATCCTCATCAGAAATGCTGCTCCTGCCCTTGTGCTGTCACAAGTCACTAGTACAGATACTTCAGCTACTAAGGTCTATCCCTGCGTTCGGTGGTGCTGGCCCTGATGGAATCCACCCTGGCATTTTAAGACAATTTGCTTCTTGTCTTGCTGTACCTGCTAACTAGACTCTTCAGCCTCTCCACCAGCTCTGTGTCTGTGCCCCTGGCCTGGAAAGCTGCCAGAACTATACCTATCTTTAAGAAAGGTGATGCAGGATTACATCAAATTACAGGCCCATTTCCCTCCTGCCCACTCTCAGCAAGCTGCTTGAGAAACTTGTTCATTGGCAGGTCACAGCGCACCTTCTCAATTTTAACCTACAGTCCCCAGTACAACATGGTTTTAGGGCAGGGCATAGAACAACCATGGCTCTGATTCGTTTACCAGTGATGTTAAAACAACATGGACAAGAGTTTACTTACTGGGGCAGTTTTCATCGATCTCTCTAAAGCATTCAAAATGGTTCATCACCCTCTACTACTGGCTAAGCTGCACTCATTCAGTGCCTCTGATGCTACCCTTTCCTGGTTTGGTAGCTACCTAGAAAATCGGTCTCAGTTCATCTCCTTTTGCAAGTCTCTCTCTCCTCCTCTGTCTCGATCACCAGTGGTGTTCAGCAGGGATCAATCCTTGGTCCCGTACTTTTTTCCCCCTCTTTATAGACAATATCCCTACTCCCTCTTCTCACTGCAATATCATCACGTATGCTGATGAACTTGTGCTTTACTCTGCATCCAAGTCTATCATCGACATCAACAAATGTCTCTCCCCCGCTTTCCAGACCCTCCAATCCTGGTTCTTAGCCAACTACCAAGTCCTAAACATATCTAAGACCCAGGCCATGCTCTTTGGGTCTGCTAGAAAAGTACCCTCCGAGTCTCAAAAGCTCCATGTGCGGTGCTGCGATGGAACTGCTGTCGCCAACACTACATCCGTTAAGTATCTTGGGGTAACGCTGGACCTGGTACTAGATTACTCTTTACATGTCAATGAGGTCGTCACTCACGCGCCAAAATTGGTGCAACATGCAGGTGTGCCACTCACTCACTCAGCTGCAAAGGATCTCAGTTCTTGAGGGTTGTGCTCATAACTACTATATGCTCTGCCAGTGATCTCTCATGCCAACACGGTGTCCTGCACAAATGGGACACATCTTACAACAATATTTGTAGATTTGCCCTATCGGCTCCCTGCCTAACCCATCACTGTCTTCTATATTCTGCCCTAAATTGGTTGTCTGCTGATGCCATTCGTTCCTACACACTTGGGTGTTTTGTTGACTGCCTTACAGATCCCTCACCCCTCTGCTCTGGGCAATATGCTAACCTCTGTCTCTCACTCTCGCTACCTTGAGGTCCTCTTTCTCTCCACAGCTATCTGTTCAGACGTGCTCCACTAGAATGGGAGTGCAAGCCTTCTCTTACTTTGCACCTAAGTTTTGAAACTCACTCCCTGCTCAAGTCAGACACTCCTCATCTCAACTTACTTTTATAGCGTGCCCTTTTTTCCCCACTATGTGACTTCATTTAAATTGTACTTTATCTCCACTATGTCTCATCACTTAGACCCTGCCTACTCTCTACTTTGACAATCCAGCTGGTAATCTCCTACCCTTTCCTAGTCCTAAGGTCTTGTCCACCTTCTTTCACGTATTTACTGTTGTGTTTCCACCTGCCTGTATTTTTCCACAGCTAGACCTGCCAGACTGGTCAACATTACCAGTTTTGCCAAAGTGTATGGAGGAACAGCTTTACTTCTGCTGGCGTTTCATCAGTGGGTTAATTATCTTCTACGGCTGCCCTCAGTCACTGTATTTGCTGGACAATAACCCCAGCATTATGTATCTAAATGTTTATCACTGCTGTATGTGCTTATTGTAACTTTCCGGTTTTAGTGTATTGTAACTATTGTAACCTTGTAACTTTATTGTATTGTAATTTTTGTAACCTTGTTGTATGGTTGTATTGTAACAGTGTACTCTCCCGGGTCGTATCTGAAAATAGGCAGGGTTGTTTGCTCAGTGCACCTACCCAGTTACCAAAAGCTAATAAATAAATAAATAATAATGCCACTACTGACGAGAAGGATTTAGATATTTCCATCTCTAATGATCTTACTAATTCAAAACATCTGCATTCCATTATTAACACATCAAATAAAGCTGTCTGATTGATTCTTCATAACATTACTTCTAGATCAAAATATGCGCATGCCCCTATATAGGGTCTTACGTCAGGCCCCATCTTTAGTATGCATCACAGCTATGGTACCCATTTAAAAATCTGATTTTGGATCTCTTGAAAAGGTGCAAATAAAATTTATCAAAAATATCTGGTTTTAAATCCTTATCGTATGATCAGAGGTTAAACACTTTGAACCTGCTGTCACTTTCCACCGATGTCTGAGCAGCAACCTTTTATTTTTATACGATGTGGTGCATGATCCCTACATCATGACTGAGTTAGGCCTTCAACTCAGATCCTCTCCTTATGAGATATGGGGTCATCCGTTTCAATTAATTAGTAAACCCTTTAAAGAAAGAATCGAAAATATTTTTCATTATTCGCTCTGTCGGGCCTTGGAATGATCTTCCACCCTCTGTAGTTCTGAGGTATTCTAAGAATATTTTTAAACAACGCTTAGACAAGCTAATCAGTTCAGGGTATAATCTAGCATATTATCCTTTTGACCTAGTATAAGAGCATTATAGGCCTCTGCCTACTAGCCCTTTTCCTCACCTTAGTATATAACCTTGTAAATGTCAACCTGCCTGTGTACTCTGAAATCCATGTAACCATGAAACCGTAACGATGAAACTCATATAACTCTGTGACTATGTGTTTTTCCTGTTGATCCATATTCTCTCTGTCTATCTTTCCTATCCGATGAAGAGCCTCTGCAAATGAGTCTTTGACTCAAAGTATTGTAATTCTGACTGTGCCCATAAATATATGTCTATATACATTTTTCAAGTAATGAGCAGAAAGAAAATTACTCACTGTAGTAATACTGTTTCTTCCAAGGTATTCTTCAGTGTGCTTGACAGGTGCATATGCCAGCCAGGTTCTGATGCCCTGGAGAAGGAGTCTATGCTTATGATTTTGGCATCTGACAATCAGAGAGCAACAAGAGAGAGTGCCCCCTGAGCTAGAATGATAGGTCAGTCAGATTGATTTCAAAGCTAAAGGGCAAAAGGCCCCAAAAATATGTATTAGACCTATAAAAATATAGGAATAGGAACAATACATAAGAATAATAAAACACCCATAACCAGAAAAGCTCTAATCATAAAGCTCAAACAGTGAAATTTGGTCCAAAGAATGGAATGCAGAACTACTTATAGAGTCACAGAAGCTTGATGGCAGAAAAGGACCTCAACTGCCCATCTAGTCTGCTGTATTTTACCCCTTACCCCTCCCCCCTTCTGTCAGCTGCCACCCTCCCCCACTACTCAAACCCATGTGTCTGTCCCATGCCCTCTTGAATACCTCCACTGATTCAGCCCCCACTACCTCTTCTGGTATTGGATTCTTGCCGGGCATGGGAGCAATCGGGGTTGCCCCTTTCCATGTATAGCTGTGTAAGCCAGCTGGGCATGCAACTCTGGGGTCGGTGGTGGAAGTGGAGCGGTGGCTGGATTACAAGGCAGGTCAGTGGCTGCAGGGAGCAAAAATAATTACATGGTAAAAAAAGTAATAAGTAAAATATAGGGACTTACCTGCCATAGGTAGGAGTCCAAAGGGGTGATGTACGCTGTACCTGTAAAATAAAAGATAGAAAAGGGGTCACAAAGGATCTGCAGCTCTTTGGGGGAGTTCAAAAGGGAGGAAGGGACATAATATACATAAAAATACACTTATCTGATGAGATTTAGGAACTCTCATACTGTCATACCTGTAAAACATAAAATAAAAAAACAGATTATAATAAAAAGGAGTCATCATCCATCCTGTCAGACCTGTTAAAATAAAGACAAAAAAGGTTAATATGAAAATTACTTTAGCGAGGCTAAGGCAGATAGATATGACAGCACAGAAGTAAAGAGAAAGAAGAGCTTAAATAAAAAGTTACAGTTAGGAAAAAGCAAGAAGATAAATATAAAGGAAATAAAGTCATAAGCAAATAAGAAATGGCCCACAGGCACAGCTAGCCAGTCAGAGGACCAGTCCAGCAGAGAAGGACAGGATGCTTCCCTCCTCCAGTGGGTCTTGCATCCCACTGCTCTAGCATCATCTGGGTGCCCACAGGTGGTGGTGCATGGAAGCCATGAGTGATGGGCAGGGCCCTGAATGTGCCCATGGGTTGACTGTGCCAGGTCATGCTGGCAGCCACTCTAATGTGGCTCCCAGTTGGGGAGGGAGAACATGGAAATGCCAGGCAGATAAAGCCCCTGCAGCAGGCTACTCCTGCATTGGACCCTAGCTGCAGCACTTCTGGATCAGATCCACACCTTCACTCCACCCCCAACCAGATGACTGGGGGGAAGAAATTCCAAAAGTTGATGGTGTAGCCAGCACCGGGGGGTAAGCTGGGGGCAGCCCAGGGCTGATTTGCAGGTGTTTTGTGACTAGCAGCAGGGTCTCAGTAGGGAGGGTAGAAGAAGACTTAGGAGAAAAAGGTCTGTAGTTGTCAGGAAACAGGGGGGTTCTTTTTTAGCCCAGGTGGAACTGTGGGTGCCAGTTAGCACAAATCTGGAGTGAGGAGTCCCTATATTTGAGCTTGGGACCAAATGGAAGCTCATAGCAGTACAGTTGGGGATTAGTTGAAGCTACACTAGCAAACACAAGGACATGATTACAAGGGACCTGTCGTTTAATGTTCTGCCTAGCTGAGATTCATTTAATTAGTTTACAATTATGTCCACATTTTTACATGGAGAGCTATGGGGGGACTGTCATGAAAGGGACCTGGGGTTATCATCTCTGACCTTAAGGTATCAAAGCAGTGTACAAAGGCGGCAGGGAGGACCAGTAGCATGCTGGGGTGCACAGGCAGTGGTATCACTAGCAGGAGGCTGAAGGTGATGATGCCATTGTATAAAACATTGGTAAGACCTCACCTGGAGTACTGCGTGCAGTTCTGGAGGCCACACCTGCACAAGGACTTGATAAGGTGGAGACCTCCCAGATGATGCAGGCCTTGCACCACAAAGCATATGAGGAGAGACTAAGGAACCTCACATTGTACTCATTGGAGGAGAGGAGGCAGTGGGGTCATGACTGAAATTTTAAGTACTTCAAGTGCATAAACAAGATGCAGGTGGGGACTATTTTCAATGTAGAAAAGTACTAGAACAAGGGGCACAACATGAAATTGGAAGGGGTAGATTAAGAGGTAATGTGAGCAAGTTCTTCTACACAGAAAAGGTAGTCGACGCTTGGAATAGTCTGCCACAGGAGGTAGTGGGGGCAAGCACAGTAAAGGGGTTTAAGCAGGACAGGGAAAAGGGAAGCCTGAGAGGGGAGGGAGTGTTAAAAAGCAAATGATCCTCTAGGGTCAGTGGCCACATACAATGTGTAGGGCCTATGGGCAGACTGGAAGGGCCTATACATCTGTATGTCTGCCAGCAGTTTCTATGTTTCTGTAATCAGAGCAGTTCTCAACCCTGATCCCCTGGGTCAGCTACCCATAGCCATCTTCACTTCGGCTCCTTCATGCCAGCACCTTTACTCTACCAGCCACAAATCCCACCCAGCATTAACCACCCATCCCTCCTGAAGGGCATTGTTGGCCCAAAACCAAGCTCAGTTTCATTTACTAGTAATTCAGCCTCCCTCCTCGACAATCTATATTAACTGCTCCACCTGCTTATTGCAGTAACCCCCATGTCTTAGAAACAGACTTTGATGACAGATAGGGACGCTTGGCCCACCTAGTCTGCCAATTTCCCTACCTACAGGATAAGCTGCAGATCCTAGTTAACCAACAGCCTATTTTTTCCTACCCCCCCCAAAGAATTGCCTTATTTGTCCCATGCATTCTTGAATTTTCCCAGTTTTAGACCCCACAACCTCCTTGGAAAGGCTGCTCCATGCATCCACCACCATCTGTGTAAAAAATACTTCCTCACATTGCCCCTGAGCCACCCCCCCATCTTCAAATTGTGCCCTCTTGTTCTTGCACATCTCTTTTTCTGAAAGATGCTACCTCCTGGACTTTGTTGATTCCTTTGAGGTACTTAAAAGTTTCTATCATGCCCCCTTCCTCAAGGGTATACATAAATAGAAAAAAGTGATAACAAGCGATGTCAGGTACCCAGGCCCATACCTAGTTTTTTTTTTTTTATCAGTCAGGGCAACCAACTAGAGCAGCATCATGCCTACAACAAAAAGCAGATTTGCACACACACACACACAAAATCACATTTCAGTTGTAACAACTTCCCTTGCCCCGACCCCACCTCCTCAGTGCTGTTGTTGAGACCAGTTGCCTGGAAGAGTGAAGTCATACAATGCCTTCCATATCAGTTGCTTGTTTTGTTTAACTTAACGTCTTCAGACACTCTAATCTGCAAACTAAGTTAAACAAAGCAAGTTGCTGATCCACAGGGCAATTATTGTCCCTTCGAACAATTTCAAAGTTTCCTCCCCTGGTTTGTTTCCTGCGCCCCCGACTAAATTCCAGTCCCCCTTGCTGCTCGCACACCACGACCATGCTTTTGCTGCATCACAAGGCAAAACAACTGACCAACATAAAAAACTAATAAAATAAAAACTAACAGCAAGTAGTGCACTCTGCCCGTCCCGATTGCTTTAGAGTTCAGGACCCAGCCGATCAGTGAATTTTATCTTTTGGTACATTGGGTCGACTTCGGGGCAGAATCCATGCTGGCTGCCCCTTATTCTGAGCTTACAGAGAAGTGGGTCAGGAGTCAGAACCTGAACATTTGAGGCAATACAGTTGTGGAATCTAATACAGCAGTCCAACCCAGATGATTCAACTCGTGGCTGCTAGCATTTTCCACTGCTCCTAACGCATAGTTTTGAGCCGCTGGAAGTGATTTGATGGCAACGTGCAGTCCTTGTGTGTGCATGTAGTACAAGCACAGGCTGCAGGGATACAACATACTTGTTCTCTGACCCAGAGGAGCGGCGAGCAAGGTGGGGGATACTGCATGTGGGTCGGGTGCTGTGTAGCATTTGTGAGGGTAACACTGTCTGGGAAGAGCTGGCAGACTGGCCGTGGTAGCAGAGGGTCAATTCTGGTGGTGGGGTAGCGGGACATTGATGCTGGCTGTGGTGAGCAAGGGGCTAGCAGGGTTTGATACTGGCTGTTGGGGAGCAGTAAACTGATACTGGCTGTGATGGAAGAGCAGGGACTGCGATTAGCTATGGGAGGGACTGATTGTGGCAGTGTAAGGAGCATTGGGCTGATACTAGCTGTGGATGTTGCATCAAGCTGATGCATGCTGCTTGGAGAGATGCCTGATGCTGGCTGTGGGGGAGCAGGGAGAGGATACTGGCTGTGGGGGAGCAGGGAGGGATACTGGCTGTGGGGAGCAGGGAGAGGATACTGGCTGTGGGGAGCAGGGAGCGGATACTGGCTGTGGGGGGGAGCAGGGACAGGATACTGGCTGTGGGGGAGGCAGGGAGGATACTGGCTGTGGGGAGCAGGACAGGATACTGGCTGTGGGGAGCAGGACAGGATACTGTCTGTGGGGGCAGGGAGAGGATACTGGCTGTGGGGGAGCAGGAGAGGATACTGGCTGTGGGGAGCAGGGAGAGGATACTGGCTGTGGGGAGCAGGAGAGGATACTGTCTGTGGGGGAGCAGGGAGGGATACTGGCTATGGGGAGCAGGGAGGGATACTGGCTGTGGGGGAGCAGGAGAGGATACTGGCTGTGGGGCAGGACAGGATACTGTCTGTGGGAGCAGGGAGAGGATACTGGCTGTGGGGAGCAGGGAGAGGATACTGGCTGTGGGGGAGCAGGGAGAGGATACTGTCTGTGGGGAGCAGGAGAGGATACTGGCTGTGGGGAGCAGGGAGAGGATACTGGCTGTGGGGAGCAGGGAGGATACTGGCTGTGGGGAGCAGGAGGATACTGGCTGTGGGGAGCAGGGAGAGGATACTGGTTGTGGGGAGCAGGAGGGGATACTGGCTGTGGGGGCAGGAGAGGATACTGGCTGTGGGGGAGCAGGGAGAGGATACTGGCTGTGGGGGCAGGGAGAGGATACTGGCTGTGGGGAGCAGGGACAGGATACTGGCTGTGGGGGAGCAGGGAGAGGATACTGTCTGTGGGGGAGCAGGGAGAGGATACTGGCTGTGGGGGAGCAGGGAGAGGATACTGGCTGTGGGGGAGCAGGGAGAGGATACTGGCTGTGGGGGAGCAGGGAGAGGATACTGGCTGTGGGGGAGCAGGGAGAGGATACTGGCTGTGGGGGAGCAGGGAGAGGATACTGGCTGTGGGGGAGCAGGGACAGGATACTGTCTGTGGGGGAGCAGGGACAGGATACTGTCTGTGGGGGAGCAGGGACAGGATACTGTCTGTGGGGGAGCAGGGACAGGATACTGGCTGTGGGGGAGTGCAAGGCTGACAGGTGTTGTGAAGCAGGGTCTGGTAGTGCCTGTTGGTGACTTCTGTGTGGAGTGGGGAGCTGATGCTGGCTGTGGGTTGAGGGTGGTGGGTTACATGGAACAGCCTTCCTGAGGAGGTTGTGGGGTCTAAAACTGTGGGAGAATTCAAGAATGCAGGGACAGACATAAGGCAATTTTGTGGGGGTAGGAAGAAATAGGCTGTTGGTTAACTAGATCTGCAGCTTATCCTGTAGGTAGGAAAATGGGCAGACTAGGTGGGCCAAGCCGTCCTTATCTGCCGTCAAAGTCTATGTTTCTGTGTTTCTATGTGGGGACTGGGAGAGTAGGGAACTGATTCTGGCAGAAGTTGTGTTTGATATATGCCCAAACTTAATGAGATGACACTCTTTTATAGGACACACACATAATCTATATTAACTCCTAAACACTTTACAATGTTTTGTTACACTGTTACTGGGAATGGGGTAAACAAAATGGGTGGGTGGGTGGAGGGGAGCAGAATGGTGAGCATGCAGATATGGTGATGGTGTGAGGCTGCAAAATAGGGGATCACAAAGCATTGTTAGGACTGGAGAGAGTAAACATTTCGGGGAAAGACTACAAGATATGAAAAGGGAAGGCGGATTTGGTCACTCTCAGGGGAGGGAGGGTTGGTGGTATTTTTATTGTATTTGTAAACGGATCATACCATCCTGTGCTTATTTAATGTGACCTAAGCTTGTTTTAGGTCACAATTTCAAAAGAAAAAATGGTTAAGGGATCCAACCCTGGGACCTCAAAAATGGTTAAGGAATCCAACCCTGGGACCCTACACATTGACTTCAGTATCACACAGATCCAGGCAATCTCAGCACTGACCAGATGAATTACTCAGAAGGATCGAGTCCAAGATAATGTTAATAAAGGATTTATTTCATTTTAAAAGCAGTGAGCAGCACCCTCTCACCCTCAGGATGGTGAGAGGGTATGACATGTTGCACTAACATGAGTCTTTCTACAATATCACAGAACTGATTTTGAGTTATTTATGTGGTTAGTGTGCTGAGACTGCCAGACTCTGTGTGATACTGAAGGTTTGCCTCTTGTCAAAGCGCCAGCTCCTTGTTCCAGTAGCCACTTGGTCATTTTTTGAACTGCACACTGCCAGCCTGTCCCATCCCCCACCACCACCACTTGCTATCGAGCATACAGTGAGTAAACTGGTTGAGACTTCAGGTTTACAGTCCATTGCACAAATACCCAGTTAAAGGGAAACGTTCATTAATAATTGGGCCATGTCTGGGTGTAAGACCTGATTATCGCAACATGTATTAATGTTATTGACTTAATGTTGTTGAAATATTTGTCTCTTGTCTGGCTGATCCTACTTCCCTGCTGCTGGCATTTTTGAAGCATGCAGTGCACCCACAACCACTGCAGCTGCCGCTGTTCAAGTGTGAAGCATGAGACAGAGTAACCAGGGCACGCCCATAGACAGCCTGTGTTAACTGAGCTATTAACAGCTCCGGTTTCCAAATCACATGTCCCAGTGGTATACCTGGTCTCAGTATACCACTGGGATATGTACTTGGAAACCAGAGCTGTTAATAGCAATCGCCACACAGGCTGCCTATGGGTGGCATGCTCCCTGGTTGCTCCCCATGTCACACGTGTCACTGGGAGAGCCAGGGTGGTTAGGGTGCACCTGCACATCAAAATGGGGACAGGAGGGAGGCAGGATCAACCAGATACATGGTACATATTTCAACAACAGTAAGTTAATAAAATGAATACACTTTGAAAGAAAGCTAATCAGGCCATGACTTACACCCACACATGGCCTGATTACTGATGACGTTTTTCCCTTTAATTTCTCTTTCACAATGTCCTCAGAGACACATAGTGAGTAAAGTAGTTGTGAGATTCAGTTCTGGGACTCCATATTCGTAGTTCTGCATACTAGCCACCATCTCATGTTGCTCCCCCCCCTCACTCACTTGCTCAAGGGCAAACAATGGCAAAAGTGTCCTAACTACCAACCCTGGAATGAACCCTCCCATCCACCCACTTGTCTATGGTTGCTTTACTTATCAGTGCTTAGGATGCTGGACTCTCCTTTGCTGAGTGACCCAAGATTGTGTTTTCATCTCCTGGCTGCTTCTGAGTGGCTTTGTTCATGTGTGGTAATTTGCAGATTGCTCTGCTCTCAGCCCCAACAGTTTTGTTTGTTTTGCATGTTGACTGCTTGGCACTTCTTCCTAGCCCACCCATGGGACTAAAGGAAAATTAGTAAGAAATAGTTCTTGACCACCTCACTCTGTCATGTTTAGGCATGCACAGCACTTAGCCACAGCAATATCCCCTACAAAGCTTTCCTTAAGGACAGGGCCTTGTGTTCAGCTCCTGTGGCAGATGTCAACCACAAACCTAGTATTGCCTTCTGAGGTACCTGAGGCTATCCCCAAAGGCTTGTAGTAGAGCCCAATGTTGGGTTAGCAGAGGGCTATTAAGACTGAGCTGCAAAACAAGAGGGCTGTTAGAGAGACTGCAAAGCAATTGGGTATACTGAAGAATAGGCCTACAAAAGAAGGGGCTATTAAGGACTACATAACAAGGCAGGACTTAAAATACGCTTCTGGGTATGGGATGGAATTCCCTCCAGTGTCTACCAAATGGGGTGTACACATTTTGTGGGGATGGATGGGATTTCGAAACACCTCTGCAGGCCTTTGTCATATTCCTGCCACTCATAAACTGTATGTTAATCTTTTGTTGTTTTTAGTTAAGGTGGTTCCAGTATTGTGCAAAATGTACTTTAGAGCGGTATTACAGGGCCCATGATGCACAAAGCTTCTGACACTGTAATACAAGTATTCTAAAGGAGTGAGTATTTTTGTACAGTACTGGAACCACCTTACTAAAATAGCAATTGCACTTTAACATACATGTGCTGCATGATGCCCAAGTAGTCAAGATGTGCAGACTTTAGTTTCAGGTCCCATACAAATTATTAGGAGTGAAGACAATTTAGTGTCTCCCCAACACAGGAGCTGCGATTCCTGTGCCCCAACACAGAAGCTGACTGAGAGGCAGATCATCCGGGGCCCTGTTACTGGGTCTTACGGAGCAGCTCCAGATCTTGGCACTAAGAGTGCCAGGAGGGGTCCTCTGCAGGTGAGGGGGCATCTACCATTGGGGAGGTGGGGAATGGTAGACCACTAGGGAATATTACAGAGTGATGGACCAGGTAATGGGGGTGAGGGACAGAAACCACTAGACCATCAGGGTATATTACAAAGAAGTGTACCGGCGATCTGGGAGGAGTATTACTAGACCACAAGAGCATTTCTGTTACATGGCAAATGTGATCGGGAGGGGGAGACATTGAACCACCAAGGACTGATTTTGAAATGGACAGGGTGTTAAGGGTTTGGTGTGCAGCATATTGGGAGTGGTGGAGGCAAAACTGTGACAGGCTTCAAACATGCATGGGTATCCTAGCAGTACATCAGGGCAAAACAGTCCATGGGACCTATAGGGCCACAGCAAAAAGCTAAGTAGGGTTGCTGGCAGACTGGATGGTCCTTGTGTCCTTTTCTGCCATCAATTTTCTATGATTCTATCTTAATCTGCTCAACTTTATCAAACCTATACAAACTACAAATGCAAGCATTCAACTGCAAGTTGAGCTTTTGTTGAGTGCTTTCTGAGACTGTAAGAACTCAATCTGTGCTCCACTGCATCTCTAGTAACATATTCTAAAACTCAAATCCTCACCCAGTACTCAAGTACTAATTTAAATGCTAAACAAGCACTCAACTGCACAAGTTGAGTTTTTGAGTGTTGGTTTAGTTCAAGTGCTCAACACCTAGCATTCAACTAAAGTTATCATGTCAAAGCATTTTTTAGTTGATGCTCAACCTACTATGTGTGAAATATCGGTGAATGATCAACCACACATTTTTGTATGGGTTGTTACCTTCACAGCTGCTTTTATGACATCATAGTGTGCTCACTAGAGACTGTGAAAAGCAATTGTGTGGTTAGCAGGGGACAGCTGGATACAATTTGAAAGTCAGAGGAATAAATCATTGTTGCATTATCCACAGTATTTAGTAGACAGACAGCGGGGGAAAGTAAAATAAGCATTTGTCAATGCTAAGTGTTGCTTGCTGTCATTAGCAGTGGAAGTGCAGGAGTTAGACAGATGCAGTATAGGAATGGCAGTGAAGTATTGAACTGATGCCAACTCCACCCCCACCCTGCACAGATGGACAGGCATTGGGGTGTGCCTTTGGGTTGTTGCCCATAACGGTCACGACATTTCACCTCACCCTATCCTGCAGACTCTTACAAGTGTCGAGGTGTGCTTTGAAGTATTTGGGCTTTACACTCACCTCATTCCATAAGGAAATACACTGAAATGGGTGCAGTATAGGAGAATGGGGTGAACTCTGGGGCCAAAGGGTCCAAGGCACACCTTGATGCCTGCCACTGGCTGCAGGGTGGGGGTGGAATGGCATGAGCATTACTGTCAACAATTCCAAGTCACACCCCTAACGCCTGTCAGTCCCCTAGAGGGTAGGGCGTTATGGTCGAAAACCCTAACACCCTGGGCGTTTCTTGGTATTTTTACTCCCAAGTTTTCAAAATGGGCTTTTTGTGATCCCACCGCATGAACAGTGACACTATCAGTTTGTTAGCTGAAAGGTGATTTTGCACAGTGACTGCCATTTGCGCCACAGGTGCAAAACACATTTGAACAGGATGTGAAAATGACAGCTGTACTGCACATGAGGAGGTGTAAAATGGTGATGTTGAAAATCTGGAGTGAAAATATAAACAAACTGGTGAAGTCACGAATGTGTGTAGACTGTCATCGACACCTGTAACAGAATTAGTTTTGGGATTTTTACAGCATATTCCAACACAGGCTTTTTGGGACCTCCACTCATGAATAGTGTCACAGTGATTTTCTTAATCTATCCCGAACACTGATTTCCACAGCGACCATACTGTTCTGGCGCTGGAGGTGCGAAAACACATTTCGGCCAGGGTGTGAAAGGTGTGGAAAAATGCCAATGTTGAAAATCTGGACTGAAAAGATTATGAATTTGTGAACATATGAGGGTGTGTGGAAACTGCACAATGCACACCCATAACACAGTAATTTTATGGACTTTTGTCACCAAATTTTCAACATACCCAGTTTAAGACCTCTGTTCATGAACAGTGTCACTGTGATTTTCTTAATCTGTCCCGAACATTGATTTTACACACCGACCACCCCACTGTGTGCTACATGTGCGAAAATACATTTCAGGTGAGATGTGAAAAATGACAGTTGCACTGTTCATAAGGAGGTTTGGTAAAATAGCAATGTAGAAAATCTGGAGTGAAAACATTAAAAATGCTTAAAGTTATGAGAGTGCATAGGAACTGTAATACACGCCATAATACAGTCATTTTGGGAATTTGTTCACCAAATTTTCAACATAGGGTTTTGGGGCCTACCTCATGAACAGTGTCACTGTGATATTCTTAATCTATCCTGAACATTGATTTTGCACACTGATCATGCAATTAGCACCACATGTGCGAAAACACATTTCAGGTGAGATGTGAAAATGACAGCTATACTGTTCATAAGAAGGTGTGGTAAAATGGCAATGTTGAAAATCTGGAGTGAAAATATTAAAATGCTCAAGTTAGAGCATGCGTAGAGCACACACAACGATGCTCAGAAACAAACATTTTGGGGATTTTTCATCCTATTTCAACATAGGTTTATATAGGCACTCATGAACTAGATACGGTCATTTCATTAATCAGTTCCGAAAGGTGGTTCTGCTCAGTGACCGAGAAATCACCTTTTGGGACTGAATAACAAAATGACAGTGACTGAGTTCATGAGGTGATCCCAAAAACCCTATGTTGAAAATTTGGTGAGAAAAATTCCCAAAAATGGCCGAGACATGCACCAAGGGTGAAAAAAAAACAACATTTATGCCACTATACAGCTTACCAGCATTTCTTCAGTTCACGGTAGGCTTTGAAATGTGCAGACGTGTTCCCAGTCCACTGAAGATCATCACACTGGGCTCCAGAGGTAAGTATGGGGTGAGGGTGTCTGTGTGTGGGGAGGTGGGGTATGCAGAGGGTGGTGTGGGTTGGGGAGGGGCAAGAGAATCAACGAGGGACTTTTTTTTCTTCTAGGTCTTTTTTTCTTTTTAAAGACGACGGGGACTTTTGCCACACCGGGTGGGCTCCCAGCATGGCAGATTGAAGTTTGTTGGGGACAGTGGAGCCGACAGGGGATTGGGTACACCCTTTGGCCACACAGTGTGCTGGGGGGGGATGCATGAGCCATGGGGGGTGCACTAAGCCGATGGGGATTTGGCTACCCCATCAGCAAATGAACTGGGGAGGAGGTCATGCCGACAGGGGGATTGGGCACCCCCTTTTTTTTTCATTTATTTATTGAAATGTTTCTCCAGGAAAGCACACTGAATGGTGGGCGGCAGCTTTCCATCAGCTTTCTGGGGACTGTGAGAGGCTGACAGAGAAGCCATCACCATGGGATACCATCAATCAGCTGTTTTGGTAGCTTGTAATGCACCAAAACAGCTGATTGCGCAGACGTGGGCCAAATTTCCTGATGCATTTAGACATACCCTAACTACTGAAAACAATGTATTTTTGCACATGCGCAATCAACACAACAAATGGGACAAACAATGGAAATGCATTGTTTTTTAATGACCGTTAATGTGTTTTCCCAAAACCACATTCCTTTTAATGCCCATGAAAATAAAATTAGTCACACTGTAGTGCCCATTAATGGATTAGCTGAAAACCAATTTGTTTTAATGCCCATTAAACAATCAGCTGAAGACATTTAATGGCCATTGTCATGCCCATTAATGTTTTAGCAGACAGGCATGTCAATTTCATGGCAATTAAAATCAAAGTATGCCACATATTTAAATAGAGGATAAAGTATGGGTGGTGTGTGTAACGTGAGTTTCACACACCCAAGGGTTAGATGCTCATAAACCCGAGCGAGCTCAAGGGTTTATGTCAGCATCTAACCCCAAGGGTGTGTGTAAACCTCAAGTTTAAAACACACTAACCCATATTTTATTTTATATAATTGCTGGGTTTCCCTTTATCGCTTCAGCATTTATATAAAATAAAGACCTTGTAGTGCAAACCGGTTCGGCTTAGTGTTAGTGTGGTGTTAAATGGGAATCCATCGGTGTCTTTTTAAAATGGCTTACCTCTGCCTGAGTGTCTTCCACATGTTTCAGAATAAGCCTTAAGCCCTTGATGAGCCCAATAGTTCTTATCATAGAGTTCTTCTTGCGGTGCTGTTTTGGGAACAGGAAGCGGCTAGCTGTCAGGAACAGTCGTATGTTCTGCAAGAGGCAAGACAGCAAGCTAACACTAGCGCGTTGTTTGCCATTATAAACGCTCCTTTATAATGGCAAATTATGCCATGGTTTCCCTATGGGAAAAAAGGGAAGCCAGTTATTATTGGCCATTAATAAATTAATGGCAACAGTGATAGTTTCCATAGCAATGAAACTAGGTGATCACGTTTTAATGGCTATCAAAAGCTTGTTGCTATGTTTTAATGGGTGTTAAAAATACCATTACCGCTACATTAAACACAATTTAATGGACTTACAACACCAGTTAAACACTTAATGGGAGGCAGTAATGGTTAATTAATGCCATGGATGACTACATTAATGGTTTTTACCCATGAAACTGCAACACTTAATGGAAATTTAATGGGAGAACAAATTTCACATTAAACAAGATTTAATGGGGTAAATTAATAGGTTTGCATATATTAATGGAAAAATAATGGATTTTAATGGAATTTTAATGGAATTCAATGCAGTAGTGAATGGAGGGAACAGAGAATATAGGGGCAGTGGAAGAGTTATGGGAATCTATTAAAGGAGGGATACTGAAAGCCACGAAAATTGCATAAAAAGGTTAAGAAGAGCAGAAAAAGGAGAAGACTCCTTTGGTTTACAAAGGAGGTAGCAGGGGCAGTCAGGGACAGAATGAGGACTTTCAGAAAATTTAAGAGGATACTCAACGAGGAGGACAGGGAGGCTTATAGGGAGAAGAGGAGACTGGCAGGGTTAAGGTTAAGGAGGGCAAAAGTGGATACCAAAGAGAAAATAGCTAAACAAGCCAAAAGGGGGGACAAAACTTTTTTTTAAGATATATGAGGAAGAAGAGAAGGGCAAGGCAGGGTATTGCAAGGATGAGGGGGGAGGGAGGGATATAATTGGAAGGGGATTGTGAAAAAGTAGAGGTATTAAATAAATAGTTTTGCTCAATATATATGGAGGAGGAAGAAAGCAGGGGACCTGAGCTTAAGGGGAAGGGAAGGGAGGGCAAATTGGTGGATCACAGCCCGTTCACAGTGGAAAGGGCTAGGGAAGAACTAGGAAGGTTGAAGGTGGACAAGGTAATGGGGCCCAATGGGTTACATCCCAGGGTGATCAGGGAATTGAAGGAGGAGTTGGCCACCCCTTTGACAAAGCTATTCAACTTGTTGCTGGATATGGGGAGAGTGCCGGAGAACTGAAGGTGGGCTGACAAGGTGCCTTTGCACAAGGAAGGAAGTAGGGAGGTGACAGAAAACTATTGCCCTGTCAGCCTCACCTCAGTGGTGAGGAAGATAATGGAGGCATTAATCAAGGAGAGGATGGTGGACTACCTGGAGCAGCGTGGCTTGCTGGACAGCAGAGGGTATGATTGTATGAAGGGAACATTATGCCAGACAAACCTGATTGAGTTCTTTGATTGGGTGACTCAGGTGGTCGGCCAGGAAGGGGCAGTGGACATGGCCTATCTGGACTTCAGCAAGGCCTTTGATGCTGTCCCTCACAGAAGGTTGGTAAGCAAACTGGAAAGTCTAGGGGAGGGTGGAGAAAAAACAAGGTGGGTGGAGGCCTGGTTGGCGGCAAGAAACCAGAGGGTGGTGCTAAATGGGGTGTACTCCAGGATGGGGGGATGACGAGTGGAATACCCCATGGGTCAGTACTGGGACCTCTCCTTTTTAATATTTACATCAGCCATATAATGGAGGTTCTGTGGTGGAGGGTGTGCCTATTTGCTGAAAATACAAAGATCTGCAATAGGGTGGACACTCCGGGGGGCCGGGGTTGGAGGACATGAGGCAGGACCTGAAGACATTTAAAGAGTGGTCAGAGATGTGCCAACTGAAATTTAATGCCAAAAGTATGCTGTGATGCACGTGGGGAGTAGGAACAGATGAGCAGGATACACCTCAGGAGGGAGGCAATCAAAGTAATAGAACAGGAGAGGGATCTGGGGATTATGGTCTTATCCAACCTAAGGTAGGGAACCAATGTAGCAGGGCAGTGGGAAGGGCCAATGGAATGCTGGCATGCATCAGCAGGGCATTACTAGTTGAAGGAGAGAGGTAATGATGTTCCTCTACAAAGCCTTGGTGAGGTCGCATCTGGAGTACAGGGTCCATTTCTAGAGACTACACCTGCACAAGGACATAGATGGGATGAAGAGGGTTCAGAGAAGGGCAACCAAGATGGTGCAGGGTATGCAAGAGAAGACATACGAGCAGAGGTATAAGCAGCTGGATCTGTACATGCTGGAGACGAGAAGGGAGAGGGGAGACACGATTGAAACTTTTAAATATGTGAAGGGACTCAACAAAGTAAGGGAAGGGTGTTTACTTAAGAAGAATGATGGGGCCAGATCTAGAGGGCTTAGCCTCAGACTGCAGGGAGAAAGATACAGAGGAAATGTGAGAAGGCAATTCTTCACAGAGAGGGCTGTGGAGGCCTGGAACAGGCTACCACAAGAGGTAGTGGAACTGAATCTGTGGAGGTATTCAAGAGGCATGGGACAGACATATGGGGTTGAGTAGCAGAGGAGGGTGGCGACTGGCAGATGGGGGGTAGGGGAAAATAGGTCAGACTAGATGGGCCGATGAGGTCCTTCTGCCATCAAGCTTCTGTGATTCTATGAGTAGTTCTGCATTCCATTCTTTGGGCCAGATTTCACTGTTTGAGCTTTATGATTAGAGCTTTTCTGGTTATGGGTGTTTTATTATTCTTATGTATTGTCCCTATTCCTATATTTTTATAGTTCTGATACATATTTTTGGGGCCTTTTGCCCTTTAGCTTCTAAATGAATCTGACTGACCTATCTCTCTAGCTCAGGCAGCACTCTCTTTTTCTGCTCTCTGATTGGCAGATGTCAAAAATCATAAGCATAGACTCCTCCTCCAGGGCATCAGAACCCAGCTGGCATATGCACCTGTTAAGCATGCTGAAGAATACCTGGAAGAAATAGTATTACTACAGTGAGTAATTTATTCTTTCTGCTCATTACTTGCAATATGTATATATTTATTTATTTATGGGCACAGTCAGAATTACATTCTTTTGAGTCAAAGACTCATCTACAAAGGCTCTTTGTCAGATAGGAAAAACAGGCAGAGAGAAACACGGATCAACAGGAAAAAGCACATAGTTACAGAGTTATATGAGTTTCATCGTACATGGTTTCATGGTTACATGGATTTCAGAGTACACAGGCAGGTAGACATTTACAAGGTCATATGAGTTTCATAGTACATGGTTACATGGATTTCAGAGTACACAAGCAGGTAGATATTTGCAAGGTTTGCATAAGTGCATTGTAGAGTGGTGATTTACAATAGTAGGTTCAGTCTTTCTTGGAATTTATTGCATAGATTACGACCAAGGCTGGAGCCGAGCTTTATGCCTGCAAACCAGAGTGTTGCAGCATTTATTACATGCGGGAACAGATAACATTGGCCTGTACAATGAGGTAGCTAGACTGTGAATAGCGCAACCTGAGAGTATTGGTAGAGGTATGGGGGGTACATTGCAGCCCTAGGGGCATTGTCAAGAAGACTGTGATCAGTGACAGGCCAAATAATAGGGGCACATGTGCAAAAGGAGCACAGGATTGGTTATGCACAGGTGCTGCATTGTGAGCAGGTGGTTTCTGAGGGCGAGTTTTAAGGCACGTATTCTGGGGAGGTTTGAGATGGAGTCAGGGAGGGAATTGAACCAGGACAGGGCCCTGTAGTGAAAGGATCTCTGGGCTAGTGACATCCTGACTCTGGGTATCTGGAAGGTGGTCTTACAGGATCTGCGTATGGGGACGGTAGTGGATGCACGTTGGAGGGAGGAGGTCAACCCAGAGGGGGAGAGCCTTAAGATTATTTTCTTAGTCAAGAGAACCATCTGATAGTGAGTTCTCACCTCGAGGTTGAGCATGTTGGCAGAGGAATAGAATGTGCAGGTATGGGTACGCCTATCTGCACCAGTCGGGAGTCTGCAGGCCTTGTTAATAGATAGGTGGATTTTGTTCAGACCAGTTTTGTCTGCTGCTGCATATATCGGGAGTTCATAGTCAGCTAGGGACAGGACTGAGGAGGTGATAGCAAGCCGCAGTGCATCGGGGGGGTTGGGGGCAATCCTTGTGCCAGTAGAGTAAACCTATTTGAAAGTTCATGGCAGAGCAGAGGGTATTGATGTGAGAGTGAAAGGTGAAGGTGGAGTCGAAGGTGATGCCCAGGTATTTGTAGGAGGCTTCTTGCTCCAGGGGGTGTAGCGTACTTAGCAGAATCTGGAGTGTGGAGTCTGAGTTTGCTCTGTTGGTGGACGAAGAGCATGGCTTTTGTATTTTTTTGGTTGATAATTAACCTGTGATCAGAGAACCATTGCTCTAGTTGGGTGAAGGAGAATTGGAGCATGGCTTGCAGAGCCGCTGGGTTTTGATGCAATGTCAGAATTACTGCATCATCTGCATAGGCAGTACTTTTCCAGCACAGGCATTGGGAAGTGTATTTAGGTTGAGACTGAATATGAGAGAGCCAGGATGGAGCCCTGGGGACTCCAGAGCGAACAGGCAGGGTGTTGAACAGAGTGCTATGGATTTTAACACACTGGGACCTGGAGGACAGGTAGCTATGAAACCAGGCCAGGGGCCTGGGAGAGAAGCCGAGCTGGTTGAGAGAGTCAAGCAAGAGAGGATGGGAGACTGTATCAAAGGCCTTGGAGGTCAATGTACACAGCTCCAGCAAGGTTGCTGGAGTCCAAGGCAGTGGATGAAACTGGAGAATTCCAGTAGTACAGTTGTGGTGCTGTGTCCAGTTCAGAACCCATGCTGCTCTTTGCACATTATGTCATGTTTGTCTAGATATTCCTTGAGCTGCACTGCTACTATTTTTTCCAGTGCTTTTGTCATGGGGGGGGGGTATGGTGATAGGCCTGTAGTTACTTGGGGAGGAGCAGTCACCAGCTTTGAGTATGGGAGTGATGACTGCTGTTTTCCAGGCAAGGGAAAATTGGCCGAGGTATAGTGAGCGATTCAGTAGATCAGTGAGTGGGAGAAAGACCATGTCAAGTACCAGCCAAAGGTGCCTGGTGTCCAGCTGGTCATTGCACAGGCTGGTGCCATTGAGGGCCTTAGCTAGGAACGGTCTGGCTTCACACAGGGATATCGTATGCAGGTAGAAGGGGGGTCTATGGAGGGTGGGAGGTTGGGAGGGTGGGACTGGGTCAAAGAAGCTGTCGGGGAGAACTACACTGAGGTCGGAGAATGTGGTATTCAGGCAGTCCACGTTACTTTGGGGGTTGGAGGAGACGGTGCCATTGATAGTGAGTGGAGGGTGGGACTTGTCATTAAGCTCTTTGATGTTATTTCAGAATTTCCGGTTGGTCCCCCAGGAGGAGGTGAGAGGTGTGGTAGTGTGCAGCTTTGGCCATGCGGATAGCCCATGTGCATTTACTGCACTCGGCGTTGTCCGCTTGTCTGTCAACCTTCTTGCCGGACTCAACAGCTCTGTGCCACAGGTTGTCCCTGTGCTTCAGTTGTTGGATAATGGCTGGGGTGACTCAGGGTGCATTTTGCTTCCTGGTATGGGTTTTGGAGAGGGGGGCATAGAGATCACAGGCCTTATTAAAGGAGCTGGTGAAGAAATTGAGCACAGTGTCAATGCTTGTGGCAGGGGAGATGGGTGACCAGTCTATTTGGACAAGATACCGCTTGAGCTTCTCGAGGTTGCCAGGGCAGAGACATTGACGGAAAGTGGTCCTAGGCCATGTGAACAGGACCGGGGAGTGGTCAGAGAGTCTGGGAGAATTTTTATGTACAGGACTTTATGTGAGCGATTTGTAATGATGACGTCCAGAAGGGTACAGGTGCCACTAGAGGGGTTGTGCCTGGTTGGTAGAGTAACCAGCTGGGACATGTCTAGGGCAGTGAAGAGTCCCTGGTTTGGGAAGCTGTATTGGATAGCCAGTTGATGTTTAGGTCCCCAAGCAGGATCTGCTTTGTGTTTTGTGGAAGGCTGGTGAGGTAGTCGTGAGTGAGAGAATGGCTGGGGTTTGGTTATGGGGAGGGACATAGGCAACAGTAAGGAACACTGGGGCCCTGGTAGGGTCAGGGGTGATCTTGAGTGAGAGGGCTTGGGCTCTGTGCTCTAGTTTGGGCACCGGGAGAGCATGGCCCATCAGGGTGCCACGCATATAGAATGCACACCCAACCCCGCACTTGCTTATTCAATCCTCCCTGAAAAGTGTGTAGCCTGGGAGGGTAATGAAAGAGTCTGGAGTTGATTCTGAGAGCCAGGTTTCAATGAGGGCTAGCACGTCGGGTTAGTGCAGGATAACCCAGCATTGGAGAGGTGCAGTTGTTTCAGCAAACTGCAAATATTCATAGACTCTATACGTAAACCGGTTACAGCTGGTAGCTGGGTGGGATTTGATGGCTTGGGCCTGGGTTTGGGTGTATGTTTCCAGGTAGGAGTAATAGTAGCAAGAGTACCCTTAGTAGGGCCAAGTGCTGTTTGGAGCCAGTGTTGAAGCGAGAGGGAGTGGGCCTGTTGAGGGCAATGCAAGGGATGGGCTGGGAGCGCAGTATGGGCAATGCGAAGAAGATGTGTGGGCGGCTGGCTGTAGGTGGCAGGTGTGTGAGGGAGGTGGGCCTGTCCAGAGTGGCAGAGGGATGTGGGTGGGGGTAGTGTAGTGTGGTGGGTAGTTTAGGTCCGGGGGGTGTACTCAAAATGGTGGCTGAACAGTGCCAGTAGTGTTATAGTGACCAGGCTATGAGAGTATGCTAGGATCCCCATGGTGAGTGGGCTGTGGCACGTGCAAGAGGAGTAACTGGCCTTCCAGTTGTGAGCCTGCCACGTTAGTACAGGGGCAGGGCTGCGGACTTTGGTGCGGAGACTGGTTGTTCCCATGGTAGCAAATAACATAATAAACACATGTTAAGAACAGTGCTGTTGATCTTTGAAGACCATTGTAGAGGGAAAAAATGACACAGTATGAATCAGTTTTAAGAGATGAAAAGATGTAATTACTTCTTGAAATGTTCATTAAAAATGTAGTTACAGTGACAGGATAACAGTTAACATTTATTTGTTAGAAAATACTGCACAGGAGTTTACTTGAAACAAATGCTGAATTTTCATAAAATGTAAAACTGACTCAGCACTCCAAATGAATTTATTGTTGCTGTGTCATCATAAAATGCAAAATGCCTAGCACAGTGAAATGGTGTCTTTGATTTCATTATATTGCATTACTACGACATACTACTTTTCTGAATATATACCTAGCAGCAGAACGTTTGACAGTGAAATACTAGATTACTTTAAGTAATAAGGGATGTCTAGCACAGTATTGTGTCTGATTATATCATATTGCATTACTTATGCACATACTGTTTTTCATAATATGTACCTAGTGGCAGAACTCCTAACAGTGAAATAATACAAGAATGCTTAATGTAACAAGGAATGTACCACAGCTCTTCTCAAGATAATGAGTTCAATCTGATTATTCCATAATAAAGTTTTACAACTGCGTAAGTTATTTACAGGAAATAAATACTGTTGACAACAAAAGCCACAAAAGCAATGCAAAAAAAAAAATTTACTGGGGCCTAGGCAGTCCCCATACTCCTGACCCTTATTTTAAATCCCTCCCCCCCAAATTAAAGTTACTTGAATCACCTCTGCTTGTGCCAGTCAGTTTATTTCAGTACATTGGCTCCAAGGTTGATAATGTGCCCCACCTTTTGTTACCTTGTCCTTTCAACACAACCTAGGGGCATGGCTCAGGTAAGAAAAAGCATGAGAGATAGGAAAGTTAAGAGTAAAAACTCCTTTGATGTCCAAGCTTTTAGTCTTAAGATTGTGTCTGTGCAAAGAATCATGGATGGCTTCCTCACAACATACTGCAGTTCATGCACCATTTTCTTGGTCTGTGCCTTTTTTGCAATGCAGCCCTTGTAGCAGTTTCAAAGACCTGTCGGATGCCTTCTCTGGTTTTGGCAGAACACTCTACATAGTCATAAGCCCCGATCTTTTGCGCCATGGCCCTTCCATCTTCGGTCCTCACTGGGAACTGCTTAACCTTAGACAGTTCATTCTGGAGTTTCTCATCGTTCCTCAGATCCTTCTTATTGGACACTAGAACTACAGGCACATAGGGGCAGAAGAGTTTAATCTCTGGCATCCAGATCTCTGGGATGTTATCCAGTGAGTTGGGACTGTCCACAGAAAAGCACATCAAGACAACATCGGTGTCTAGGTAAGACAAAGGGCGGAGCTGATCATAATCCTCCTGCCCTGCCGTGTCCCAAAGTACCAGCTGCACTCGCTGTCCATCAACTTCAATGTTGCTCACATAGGTTTAAAAAAATCGTGGGCATATAGACTTCAGGAAACATGTCCTTGCTAAAGGCGATGAGGAGGCAGGATTTTCCACATGCACCATCTCCTACGACCACAAGCTTCTTCGTCAGGACAGCAGACCCAAACATGATGATAGTTTGGTAGTCTCACCCTCTTCTGCGCAGCACTGAGCACATCAGATAGTTTTTTTTTTTTTTGTCTTGGGTCAGTTCCTGGACATTCAGATCTGTGTACCAAGCATGCAGACTATATTACCAAATTATGATGAGTTTGCCAGTTCACTAAGGTGAAGTGAGGATGAACTGGAATATTTAAAAGAATTTCATGGCTTTCCAAAAATAGACAGCCATTCAGGAGGCAAGTGGGAGGGAGCTTGATGTTCATGCAAACAATGTTACACAACTGCTAGCCTGCAGATAAAGGGAGGATCCATTGCTCAATCCAGTGATTTCCCAGTATTTCCACCTTGTAAACCCTTGAGGTTAACAGTCCTTCCTCGGTTCTGCAAGCTGCTCTTTGCAAAAGTTGTAATTCAATAGGCCAGAGACAATAACAATTATCAATCCTATTCATGTGATTCTAGGTTCATTATAAGTTTTTATTAAACTGAACCACTTTATTCTGGCAGAACACACTGTAGTTTCCAGAGGAGAGAGAGAGAGAGAGAGAGAGAGAGAGAGAGAGAAGAAAAAGGGTTTGTGGCAGAACAGAGGTTCCAATATATAGTGCACTGGACACTGCTGAAAGGGGTGGCACCATACAGAACATCCCCGAGGTCCCACAGTATGAGACAGCTGCCTGTTGTCCCTCAGAACTGCTCTGTCCCACATCTCTCCTACACTGAAAGAAGAATCCTATCTGGTGCCTACACCCAGAAGGTCCTGTTAACCAAGGGTGCCAGAAGGTTGTATAATGTGTGTATGTGTGTGTGTAGGGGGAGGTTATGGGGCTAGCTGAAGATTGAAAAGGGCACGTAGATCTTAAATAGGGGACTGGATCTTAAAAGGGTAGCTGATGTGAAAGGCTTAAAGGGTGCAAGTGTGTTATTTAATTATTTGAAAATTGGTAACCAGGAAAGGCACATTGTGCGGAGGCTCATTTCCAGGGGCAATCAGCGGAGGGAACATTGGAAAGACAAAGTACAATACATAGTAGCAAAATATTGAACAGAATTTGGTAAAAAAAAATAGTACAAAAGTAGAATCAAATACAAAAAGTTGTATATGCAGAGAATAAAGTGCGGTATAGCTCTGTAAAGAACACCCATCACATGCATATTCAGAAGTGGCAGGAACGCTTGGTGAATAAGAACAATATTGTCAATATAAGGCATAATCCATGATAAGGTGCAGGGTTGGGCTGGAATTTACCCACACCTGGTGTGTTTTGGTCATGAGACTGCAGGCTGAGTGACCAACTATGCCATGTGGGTAATTCCAGCCAACTCACCTTTTCATGGATTATTCAGATTATACCATTAGAAAACATGACAACTGCACAAAAAAGTGAAAGAAAGGCTTTTGTTCTTTTAAGTTTGTATGCTGATTTTAATAAAATATCCTTCCCCTACACAAAATAGTTCCTTGTTGCTGGGCAGAAGCCCTTCTGTGTCCATGAAGACAGTTCGTCACAACATGAATGAGCTGAGTGTAGCCAGAGCAATTATAAGTGAAAATGCCAGCAGTTTGATTTTAGTGTTGCTGGTCAGTTCTGGGTTGTTTCTTTCTCCAGCAATGCAGCTTACATCTGACTTTTTAAAATGATAGCTTTGCCAGAGTGTATAAGAATGCTAAACATTCTGCTTGCATTGATTTTTTTTTTTAACATGTGGTCGACTGATACTTTATGCAGTGGTTTTGCAAAAATTACCCCACGGCATAAAGCAGCAGCTGACCAATCAGGAAAGTTACTTTTTAGACCCCATTGTATAATGGAGATTGATGTGAGGGTTGAGTCATTGCCCGACCTTGTGAATAAGGGAGAAGTCATAGTGGTGTGGAAGTTAACCCATGGCAGAAATGGGGACCCAGCCAGCTATTGACTAGGATGGTTGAAGGGACACTGTCATCACCCCCGCTTAGGCTTCCAACTGTCCCTTGTTTAAAATACACATTATGTGATTGTTCACATTCTGTAGAATGTGTTGATGTAGTTGGTAGTTGTTTCTGATTCTTTTTCCTTTTTAAAAGTGAAAACAGACTGCCCACCACAGTAGTGTTACCACACCCAAATGTGCATGTTTACATTCCTTGATCAGCGCACAGTGCCTCTCTTCTGGACTTGTAAACACCCCAACACAGTCTAGCAACTCAAAATGCAGTGGGAGAAAAGGAGGCTATTGCACCATGAGTACTTGCTCTGTTTGGGGGTGTTTCTCATGTTCAGGCAGTATGCAATAAAAGTAGATCAAGGATTTGATACAAAACAAGGTTGAGTATACTTACACCATCACCATGCAGTTCAGTTCTGCTGTGAAAGGATGTAGATTAAACAATCAGCAGCACTGATGAATTTTAGAGTAGGTAAGCAATCATAAAATGTTGTTTTTCAACTAGAAATTGTATGATACAAAAATGGTTGACAGTGTTCCTTTAAGGCATTGTGTCATTGGGTGTGGGTGACTTCGTGGACTGAACAAACTGCACAGTAGTGTGACACAATTTGCAGATAAAAATGTTTATTTATTTTTACTTCAGCATCTTCTTTTTAGCAAGACATATTTAAACAGCGAACTGGTACATAAACAAAAAAAAAAAAAAACATAAATGGCAACCTCACACATAAAAATCACTGGGAATTAGAGCTAGCCATCCCAGTTGTTCTGCTTTAATATCTGGAGCAATGCTCAGAGCTCTGCTGGAGTCTGTCTCCAGACCCAACACCTATGTGAAATAGCTTGCAATAACAGCCTATATACTACTTACAAACCCATGTGACTCTGAGCCCACCCCATCTAGTATTTAAAACTTTTATTTGCACAGTACAAACTGTTTTTACTTCAATCTTTGTTTAACGTAACACTAGAAACAAATACTTTCTAATATGTATTTTAAACACAAACCCAAAAGACTTCATGAATAATTAATGGACTCCACCTGCCTTCCAGTGGTCCTGCCTTCGGCTGTATAAATATAGTAGCTGCAGGCCAGCAGGCTCCTGAAGGAGTCCTGAATTTACACAGGAAAGAGCAGACGGGAGGGGGAGGGGTAAGTGGAGCTCCTTCCATTAGGGCCATTTTTTCACCTAACTGTAAATGTTTGAACAAGTAGTAACAAAACTCACTTACTTCAGTTTCTTTGGGCAGTTTCTATGTCAACACTTTACAGCCCTTTAAGTAAATTACACACAGGTGAAGAGGAAACAGGAAACAAACCTCCCCACAGCATTCTGACCAAGCCCCAGCCAGAAAACAAACAGTAAGTGCAAATACAGCAATTTTATTCCCAATACCTTTTATTTTCTGTGCTGAGAAAGAGGAAATGTAAAAGATACATCCATAAACTATTTTTCAGTCTAACCTTAACACTACAATGCCTTGTCACCCTTTTACAGCATAGTTAAATAGCACTTTTACTGCAGAGAAACACTGTTAAGTGCAGAGCAGTATTTGCATAACCTGCACTGGCCTGTCAGTGATTCTGTTGTTTTTTCTTGTATTATTTATAACAATCCTGCCACTAAGGTTGCCTCAAATGGACAGTAGAGCTGATTTTCAGAACTAATTTCAAGTTGTACAGTGGTTACGTTGTGTATTAGATTGCTGATGGTACTTTCTGAACTTTTCTTTTAAAGTTTAACACTTTTTCTGCATTTCTAATCTGTCTGGCTACTAGACCTGCCCCTAGGACCTGGCACCAAACATTTCAGGTCAGATACATGCCCCCATTTAACACCCTTTGTTTGAACTCTGTGCTGCAATTTGTTGCTAGCACCTAGCCAGAGTCTGTAACAGAGCCCCCCTCCCTATCATCCCAAGTCCTTTCAACTGTTAATTTGTTTTTTTTCTCACCCCCTCCTTGCTCTGACCCCTCCCCCTGACCTCCACCAAGGCTTATAACTGCCATCTTTTCTGTTCCTTTCTCTCAGGCTGATTGGAGCCCACTGGGCTGGTACCACTACGCGGTCCCCTCCACAAGCAACCCGCCTGCCTAGGACAGGCCGAGAAGATGCCTGCTGCCCATGCTCCTCCTTGGCCCATAAGGTAACATCTGGTCATGGACCCAGAACAAGGGAAAGAGGATTTTTGAGCCTTCCTCCCAGTGGGAACTGAAAGGTTCCAGACGGCCCAGAGCGCAGACACTGGTTTCCTGCCCAACGCTGAAGCCAGTGCTGAAATCACTGGACTAGGGCATAAGACTACAGAGACACACGTCTACTTTTCCATTTGCAAATTATACTGTAAAGCCACTAGAGGGCAGCAACACAAGTAGGTTGCAATCCTCTACCCGCTACTCTCCCCTATTACTTCTAGTCCTGGGTCATTCATACCTAAAGCAAATTATCAACATCCTAACATTCAGTGGTGAGAACTGAATCTGTAAGCCTGTACACAGCCTCTACTACCCTACCTAGAATGGTTTTCATCTCCCTCCTATTCACACCCTTCCTGGTTCTTACCCTTATCCCAGTCTCCACCTCTACACCTATTGCCACTTCTCTCTCACCCTTCCAGATACCTCCTTCATTCTGTCAATCACCCCTACAGCTCCTCTTGTAAGCAGACCCCACTTTCCCTACTATCCTCCAGCATCTCTGTGTTCCCTTCCTAGTCCTTTGCCTTTCTTCGTTTTCTTATCTCCTTCTCTCACTCCTCCCCTCTTCCCCATCCACACGTATTTCCTTCTCCAATTACAAAGTCCCAAACTTCACTATTTCATCCTTGCCCTCCTCCTTCCTTCATTAGGAACATCCACCCAAACCCTGGTCCTATTTCTTCTCCTACCCTGGCTCCTTACCCAAATAACATGTTTCCAAACCCCACTCCCACTACAACCCTCCCTAACAGGTTGAAGCTCCTCCACCTGAACATCTGCAGCCTACTACCTAAAATCGACCTCCTACAAACTCTTAAGATTTCACACACCCTGACATCCTAATTATTACCAAGACATGTCTCAAAAAAAGCACCCCTGACAGTGCCATTGCTATCCCTGGGTATTCCAGCTCCAGATAAGATCGATCGGGTCATGGAGGGGGAGTAGCCATGCATATCCTGTCCTCACTGCAGTTTACTAATACTATCACCCTATCTACATCCATCCCAGCTACATATGAAGCCCTTGTCACCTACATTACCCTTCCATTCGCAGTCCCAATCTTTGTGGCTGGCATCTATTGCCGGCCAAGCATTCAACCCTCGGTCATGACTGAACTCTTTGCAAATATCACCTCCCTCTCACAATCTGGTGAACTTTTCATAATGGGTGACGTGAATCTAAATTGGTTGTCTCCCAAGTTAAACAAGCTATGCAATGATGTCGCTGCTCTAAACCTCACTCAACTTATACACACACCCTAATCCTAAAACACAAAATCACACCCTGCTTGACTGGGCACTCAGGACCCACCCGCACCGCGTCATTAAATCTGATCTCCTCCCTGATGCCCTTAGTCACCACAACCCCATTTTCATTGTAAGTAAGGTTCATTGCCCCAAACCTCCCCCTAAAATCATACAGCTCTGGTCCTTTAAATCCTTAGACCTTACCCCAATCAGTTCTGCACTCGCTTCCACTGGCTGAGCCCCCCTCTCCACTGCCATTTCTGTTGACCAAGCACTTGACAATTTTAAGGATAAATTCATTGCCACCTGGAATGTCTTTGCTCCTTTCAGACAGACCAGAGTCCATGGACTTCACTTCCCCTAGATCACCCCAAACTACTGGCCTGCTTCAGGGAGCATGATTGGGCCTGGAGAAAACACAAATCTACTAAACATCCAAACGACTATGCCAAGTACAGAATGCTATGCAATTCATGTACTAAAGCTACTAGACTGGCTAAGTCTGATTATTTCAACTCCTCATTCCTGACTAACACTAACTCTCCCTCTAAATTCTGGAGGGTAGTTCATGTTCTGTTCTCTCCCCCCCCTCCCCCTTCAGTTCTCAAAATAAATAACTCTCTAGTTTCTGACCTTGGCTCCATGGCCAATGAATTTAATGCCTACTACACCTCGTGCGCCTCATCTCTTCTAAATTCCTTGTCCCCATTGCCACCTACTAACTTCAGCCCTTAGCCTCAGCCAGTGCCTACCCCTTCCCCATTTTCCTTTTCTACTATCTCTCCTGATGAAGCTCTTAATGCTCTCCTATCCCTCAAGCCCTCTAAAGGCTCCTCACCAGATGAGCTCTATCCTAAACTCCTCTACATTTCTGCTCCTGCAATTGCTTATCCTATTTCCTTAATCCTTAACCTATCCTTTATTTCTGCCCAAGTACCCTCATCCTGGAAACATGCTGTAGTCCTTCCTCTCCCCAAGGGTGGTGACACATCCACTCCTGGCAACTATCGCCCCATTTCCCTCCTTCCTACCCTTGCCAAACTTCAAGAACATTTAGTTCTCTCTCTCAGCTATCACCATTCCTCTCTGATTCCTCCTTCTTCATCCCCTTCCAATCTGGTTTTTGGAAGAACCACTCAACAACCACCTCCCTCCTCAGGCTTACTGACTCCACCCTATTAGGGATGGATGATGGCCTGATTACCTCAGCCATCTTTGCTGACCTAGCCAAAGCTTTCCACACTGTTTACCATCCCCTGCTTCTTGATTCACTCTTCTTAGCTGGCCTTGCTCCATCAGCCACCAACTGGTTTAAATCCTACCTCACTGGCAGGACCCAGTCAGTGAGAATCCTTGATTCCATCTCCCCTCCACTCCCCATCAACACTGGTGTCCCTCAGGGCTCAGTGCTTGGTCCCCTACTCTTCTCCATGTTCCTTAATGATCTTCCCACAGCCTGCTCATCCTCTTCTATCCACATGTATGCTGATGATACTGTTTTGTACAGTTCTGCTAAAACGCTGCTGCTGTGCAAACCAGCTTACAGCATGACTTCAACCAAGTTCAGCTCTGGTTTGCTTCTCACCAGCTTTTTCTAAATGCCAAGAAGACAGTCTCAATGACCTTTGGCACCAGGCAGAGACTGTCTAGGCTTCCGGCCCTTCCTATCTTCCACACCCTTGATGGGACCATCTTGGAGGTCACCTCCTCATTTCGATATCTGGGAGTTTGGCTGGACCAGCACCTTCATTTCTCTGTGCATATCGATGCTATCCTGAAGAAACTGCACACCAAGCTTGGTACTCTGTACAGGAATTGTAGTTGCATCCCGCTGACTGCGAGGCGTGAAATTGTCCAGAAGATGATACTCCCCCATCTTTGACTACTGCAACATAGTCTATGGTGCTGCTGCTCCCAAATCTTCCCTGACCAAGTTGGACACTCTCTTTAACTCCTTCTGCCACTTTGCTGTTGACTCCCCCTCCCACCATTGTGAACTCTGTCGCTCTCTAACCTTCCTTCCACTATCTCACAGTTGTTATCTCTCACTGTGCCAAACTTACCTCCAGATTCTGGTACGGGGGGCTCCCCTCCTATCTCTCATCCTCTCTGTCCACTCCACCTCCCCCCCAGTCTCTCAGATCAAATGACACCCATACCTTGATGGTCCCTTGCTGCGCCACCCTCATTGGTCAGACTGGTTTTGCCCATCGTTTCCCTAAAATCTGGAATTCCCTTCCCCCAGAAATATGACACTCCTCCTCCAACTACTCCCTTACCTCTGCCCTACACAATTACCTTTTCCTCAGCTGTTCCTGCTTTAACCCACCTTAATACCTGTCCCCAGTTTCTGCCTTCCTACCATGACCCCCCCCCGGCAGAGTTCTCAACATCCTGAAGGGAGAAATCAGGAAATGGCTACCCGTTCTCCTCATATTCAGTTCTTGCCTCTCCCCTCTTCTCCACCTGCCCTTCTGGGTCACCAGTGTGCACAACCCTAATCCATCCTTTTACTCCAACAGTACTTGCGTACTACCTCGAGCCTGCTCCTGGTACACTCATGCACTATAAATGGTTCTATAGGTTTTATGCGTTCATATTTCTTTTGTATGATTTTGGACATGTATTGTAGTTTACCAATGTTCCTCTACTGTTTATTGTACAATACCTTGTGTTCCAACTGTTGCACAATCTTACAATGTTGTATTGTTTGTACTACCCACATACTATTGTAACTGATCATCCTTCACAACCCTATGTAACCCTCCCACCAGGTCACACCATGAGATGAGCAACTTGTTGTTCAGTGTGCCCTCCTGGTGAAACATTTTAATAAATATATAAAAATAAAAATAGTGTCCATGAAGGGTGAGGAGGGCGGCTCCAACCTGAGCAACCACATTTGCTAGCAGCACCCTACAAGAAATAATCACCTAGGAAGTGCAAACCAACCCCCCAGTAACAGTATCCCCAGCAGCACAAATGTGCCTAAAGTCATGGCGGTCCACCACACCCAGCACTGAAGCAAAGGGAACAGGTTGGGAAACAGACCACACAACCCACCAAGCCGTACCGCCATGGAGCAACTGCACCTTGTCCTTGCAGTTATTCGGGCAGCAGCTTTACTGCTCCCGACCCTGCTCTTGCTCACCAAAGTCACGGCAACACAGGCAAATGCTTGAGAAGCTAAAGAAACACAACCTCCCCAGAAATATATGCATCTCAAACCCCTTGCACCAACCTTACCCAAAAGCTATCCGCCACTTTCGCTCGGGGGGGGGCATCCTACAGCTCACAAGTCTACCTTTCCCCATTCAAATATTTACCCCATGTAGTGCAAAAACAGTGCTAAACTGTGTGCTTCTTTCACAGACATTCTTTCAAGCCTATTATTGTCAATCTCCTGCACTGCATAATTAATAAAGAACTACCAGACTCACAGCCCTGCACTTAAATCCTTTTATCTCCTAAAACACAGCCTGCATAAGCATGAAATTAGGAAACCCCACCACCATGAGGAACAGCCTTTATTTACCACATACAAGTCCCAGGTGGCAGTTTCCACTAATTAGCTTCACTATTCACTTCTACTATTCAAACACTCCTGCTTCCCATTATAAATATAGGGACAAATAGCAGAGCACTGCACAATTCAAAAGCACCATTTTGTGCACTATTGTTTACTAGCATCTGCTGTTCTTCAAATACATTCCAGAAGCAGCAGAAAATTCTAACAAAGGCGTTCACTATTTCATAGCGCCCCAGGAGCAGCTGTAATCCCTATTAGGAAAACAAACCCCAAAGGAACCTCAAACCAATATATCCCAGCCCCTTTCATTATATAGCTGTATCCATACCTGCACTATCACTTAAGCACTTTATATCCTTTGGGGGTTGACATTTTCTAAAACCCTCATTCATCACAGGTCACCCTGTGACACATTGTCGTGGAGGTATCAGGAGGAAGGATAACAAGAACATGTGGGGAGTGGTTTAAGTTTCAACTGGTAACTGAGGGAGCCAGGGATGGGAGAGGCCGAGGAGGAGGAAGTTGGTTCCAGTGTGAGGCAAGTCAATAGAAGGTAGATTGCCTAGCAGAGGGCAGGGGTGAAGAGTGACAAAGTGCAATGGTCCTGGAATGGAGAAAGCAGGAGGCAGGGAGATGTAGAAGTGATCCAAACTAGCATTTGGTTATGAAGCAGGTACAGTGAGCCGGCAATGAGATGAGCATATGGTTCCATGTCAAAATAGTGACTGGAGAAACTGCAACTGTGATAAGGGCACCAAACCCAAATCGTGACTACTCTTGGAAATGTTGGTTTTCTGTAGGGGGATTCACCCCCCCCTTAATATATATTCCTACTCTGCATGGGGGGGGGGCAAAACTCAGGGATGGGGGAAGGAACTGGTATTGCTAAAAAAGTGTCAGCACTGTGGTTCAGTCGCCGTTATGTCACTTCGCCATTTCGCAGTCGCTATCATCACTGGATACCAGGACAGAGGGAGGATGGATAGGGGTGAATACAGTGAACAATGGCAGGTGCGAGGGGTTGTAGCGAAATGGCAGAAGGAGTTACAGGGGATATCCAGTCTGGTAAGGAAAGTGGAAGGAGTGGTGCCATAGACCACATCCACATAGACAGGGAGCACCATTTTGGTAACAAGGTCCCTGCAGACATGCAGAGATAAGCAGTAAGTGTACATAAGCAATAAGGCATGAGGGGGTGTGCAGTCAACACTTCTAATGCACAGGAAGTGGTGTAGTAAGGTACAATGCCGTAGGAGTGGGGAGTGTATGAGCTGCTGAGCACTGGGCTGTCAGAGCACAGGAAAGAGTTACTGGCATTGCTGAGAGAGAGAAGAGAGAGAGCAAGAACCAAGCTAGCAAGCTTCTGAGCATTGGTTCGGCAGGGCAGCTTATGAGCAGCTTCAGTTTTTTTATGTTTGTTCTTGTGCTTGTGAAAAGCAAACATGTTAGTATGATAGTGGACTTTGAGAGGTGTGTCACTGTTAATCCAATGTAGGGGAGTCTGCAAGGGGCTCGACAGTGTCAGACCCATCATCAGTCAGGCTGATCATGACACTCTTCTGGGCTTGCTGAGTGGAAACTTTGTGAAGTTCAAAGAAAAGAGCCACCTGAATCGTAAGGTGATACTTTCCTTTGAACTGCATAACTCTGGCGCACAGCTAATCATCATGATAAGCCTGCTGTAGTCTCCCATTACCAATGTAAAAACAGTCCTTCACACCCTCTGCAAGTATCCCTCCCACCTCCCATTGCTTCCCCTTCAATGCCCCTTCCTTCTCAATTTTCAAATACCAGGGTTCCCAATCCCTGGTGCCAGGTGTAACACTTGGCCAGCTGGTTATGATTGCTCTATGATATTTGTAATATAGAATGTGGTTTGTGAGTGTCTCCCATGAGACAACCTGTGCTATGGAGGCCCCAACCCCAGGTTTCAGTTAAAATGACAGGATATATATTAAACAGCAGATCTCTGTAATATGATTAACTTCAAGTTGCATTTATGACCGTGTTTATGATCTGTGCTGCTTTGGAGCTGGAAACAAAATATACATTTTATGACCTGTTGCTTCTTTGAAGTGGAAATGAAATGGGACTTTATGAGTCTGTCAGAAGATGGAGATCATACACTTTTATGACATCTTAAGAGAAGGAACTGGGTAATCACAGACTTATAATTTGGGAAATGAGTTTTGGCTGATGTCACCTTATTTGATGTATCCCCTGATAGGACATCCTGTTTTGTATATTTTTTATATTCTGAAAGGAGGAGCTACTGTAGATGACATCATGGAAGGGGTTGAAACACAGCGTTTTAAATTGTATTCTGTGTTTCAACTGTGACGCTTCTTTTTTTGGACTCTTAGAAACAACGTCTAACTTTAAGCACTGTGTAGAGGTATACATTAGATAGAAAAAGTCTAACTGTATGTTGGTAGGAGTTTGTATGTAATTTTCTTTGTTTTCTTTTAAGAGATTGTATGCTTTGTGATATATTGTTCTGTGTTTACATTTTACATATTTTTATCCATTTTTAAGTAAATGGGAGGGCTTTAAGCCTGAGGTTTGATGGGCGGAGCAACGACATCACTCCCCCATCGGGCTTAAAAGGTTACTCATCCTGGACTCTTTCAGGATTCTTTTTCGTTGCCACTGTAGGCTCTGTCGGCTGTTTCTCCCTATTTGCAGCTCCTCTTTCCATTTCCCATCTGGCTATCCCTCCAAGCGCAACTGCTGTAATGCTGACCCACCATCAGCAACTAGTTCAGTGCCCCCTCTCCTCACTCTTTGCTCCCTTGTCCTCCCCGCCTCCTCTCTGCTGTTTTCGGCCACCGGACCAATTCCACTTAAGTACCCTCAGTTTCCCTGAGATGGGGCCTACCGGAGATACCAGCCAAGCCAGTTCCCAGACTTTCTTATTCTCTATTTCTTGCATCATGCTATCCTGCAGGTCCTTAAACTATCTTGTGGCCCACTGCGGTCTAAGCATCTTCTCACGCCTCTCTGCACTAGTTACTCCTTGGACTCACCTATTGCCACTGGCACCCGGCTTCTCATCCTCGCTGCCTGGCTCGGCCGTATTTCGCACCTTCTGTCCTCAAGATCTCCTCTCTGCCTGTGTTTCCCTTGAGCAGCCACTTCCCTTCACCTGCTTCATTTTCATCCCTGGCTTCTCCTGGTTTGTCCACCGCCCTCTTCGTCTGCACAGCACGCCTGCTGTGGCTGGGGCTGCTGTGCCACAGTTCGTGTGGTTGCTCCTACATTCATTTCTGCTGCCCCCCTCTTCTCAGGGGCTTGCCTTGGCTACCACTCATTGCTCCTGTCGTCAGCTTCATTGATGCCCTCACTCAACTGCACCAGCACTTTTCCTGTGCATTGTCATTCTTTCATGGGGAACTCTGCCTGTCTTAGGATGCGTTTGCTCCTGCATGCTCTGCCTAGGTCTTTGCCTCTTTTCCCCAATTCCTTTCTGGTAATGGTCCTGTGTTCCTCGGAAACTGCCTGTGGCTTCTCAGGTCTCCTGCCCCATATTCGCTCGCAGATATAGATCGCTTCTTCTTTCTGGATTTCTGCACATTTGCATATCTCCCTTGGGGTCGAATAGTGACTTTGAAATGGTGTAAATTGAATATTCTTTTAAATTCAGACTGCCACCCTTTGGAGATCTTGGAGTAGCTGATGTCATAACCTCTAGCCTTGCAACAGTTACTACGTAGTTTGTGTCTCTTTGCTCAAAGTGAGTTTCTTGCAGAATTTTCTGTCTGTTTGGCACCTGTGCTGCAGTCTCCTGGCACCAGTCGCACCCTCTCTCTGGCTGATCGACATGGCAGTTGTGGGAATCGAACCGGATCTGCTGCTTGTGCCAGGTTCATTCACAGTTCATTGCTCTGAACTCGGCTATCCTGCCGCTATGCTAATCTTTGTATATCTTTGACACAGCTTGTGTTTGCTTGTCAGATATGTCTTTGATCCAGTGCAGTCATTCTGTTTGTCCTGAATACCCCTCCATGACAGAGTTCCAATATCTTTCTATCGCTATTCTCAGCGGCGCTAACTGGCATCTGATGTATTTTGGAAGCTTTTCCTCTATTGCCTTCCATTTCCAATATTTCGGTATGCCAATCTCCCATGGTCGTCGGGTTACCTCAAGCAACAAGCGCCTAACATACTCAGAGTTCTCTGCCTGTTGTCAGGTCTGTCTGGCGCTCTGCTGCTTCCCTTTGCACTTTGTTTGCATTCTCCTGAGCACCTTTGTACCTTTTCACCTCAGTTTGGAACCTCAGAGCCACTTCCTCACTGATCATCACCATCAGTCATTGCATAATCCTCAAAGTCTACTTCCTAACATCAGTCACGCTGCACCATGCCAGTTTAGCTACTCAGCCATGACTTGTCCTGTGCCTTGCTTCCTTACCTCTAGGTTTCTCTATCCCTACTCGAGTCGCTCCCCATCGCTCGATCATGTCCTCACTTCCATCCTGCGCTCATATGCCCACCTTATCGATCCGCGGCCCTTATGCCACATGTATCAGGTTCCTTATTCCATCCATCATCAGCCATCAAGGATTCACTCCAGTCATGGCTTCTATCTCTCATCATGCCACGGTTTATCTATTTGCTTGCTCTGCCATTCACATTATTGGGCCATCTAGGCTGACTCCATCTGGCCTTCCATTGAATCTGGCCTGAGTGCCACCTCATACAACTCACCCTACTGCAGTTCTCCTTCTGCATTGTCTGGGTCCTATGCTAACCCTTTGACCTCCTACCATTCTTTGTCCTTTTATCCTCGCTTTCCTGTGCCAGCCTCAATAGCTTCAGTCATTCATACCTCATTCAGTTCTTACTTTTACCTTCCTTGTCCTAGCACCTTTTCTAGTCCCAGCCATCATGGCTTCAATCCATCCTTCTACTCCACTCTTAGTGTTGCTCCTCATCATACATCATCCAGTTTTGCTCCTCGATCGCTCAACTTGAGTTGCCTCTGGTTTCAGATATGCCTCCTTGGCCTCGGAGTCTACCTCCTGTCAAGGATCCTACTTCCTTTTACTTCCTTTGTACAAGTTCATTTTCAAGATCATTGCTGTCTCCTCCTTTTCCAATTTCATCTGGCCATCCAGGATTCACTCCACTCATGGCCTGCTATCGATATTTATTTTTGGGCGTACCTATCCTGACTCCTATGCCACCTAATCAACCCGCGGCCATCCTGCCACATGTATCAAGTTCATAACTCCAGTCATCATTCACTCAGCCTTACTTCAAGGTTCATTTATTTACATCACTTATTCGAACATTCCTATCATTGAATCCTATGGACTCCTATGCTTCATTGACTACCACATCTGGGTCTCATCGTTCAAGTCCCATAACCATGCTTTTGGCCTCGGCGTCTACTTACTTTCCTCACTTAATCCAGCATACCTCTCACTGGATCTTATGCTACCTCATTGACCTGCCGCCCTCCTGTGGTTATCACCATCAGTATTCATCGTTGCCTCATGTTCTTTCTTGATTTATGCATGGCCTCATGTTCCCTCTTAGATCTGTGCTTTCTTTGGGGACTTTCCTATCCCATCATCATCCTCCTTACTCGTATTCCTCTTGTTACCATACTCTTCTCTTCAATGGCGTTAATGAACTGTTCTCTTTACTGACATCGTCCTCAAATCAAACGTCATCAGCCTGAAGGAAGCGACCTAGGCTTTGGATCACCAGAGGTTTCCTTCTCAAAAGGTTTTCCTCTCCTCTGTGCCAATGATCATAATATTAGTTAGAATTAGTGCTTTCTTGATTAGTTAGTTAGGTTCTTCTGTTGGATGGAGGTGGATGGTGGCCCCGACTTTCTCCTCTCTCTCCTTAGGAGTGGCCCTTATCTTCTCAGAATTCATTCCTCATCCTTGCCTCTTGAAGCTCGACACCGTAGGTATTCTTTTTGGGCTTCTTCTTAACCTACCTTTAGCCGACACAATCATTCCCATGGCACCTGTAGGGAGGGAACCCTCCTCTAGGGTTCCTTGCATCGAACCCCTACAGGATGGTATATCTCATGGATAGAGAGGTGGAAAGCCACAAAGTAAATCAGGTTACACAAGCATCATCTCACAGGACAGCCAGGGAGAGAGGGGACATGATTGAGACCTACAAGTGCCTCACAGAGGTGAACAAGGTGCAGGTGGGGTGTCTCTTTCAGAGCAAAGAGGGAACTAGAGCACAGGGGCATGCAATGAAGCTAAAAGGGGGAGGTTTAGGAGAGATGTGAGGGAATGCTCCTTTATGGAAAGGATGGTGGATGACTGGAATAGCCTGCTAGAGAACAAAGTTGGGGCAAAGACTGTGGGAGCTTAAAGCATACATGGGATAAGCACAGAGTCAAACTGGGTAGAGTGAGGACACCGTGACAAAAAGGGTTAGAGGTGTTGGAATAAGCAAGGCAAGGCAATTTTGTTTCTAAGGCACCCAATCCCGGAGGCTCTGGGCATCGTACACAATAAAACAGAATACAAAATTCAGAAACAGTATTTGTGCAAGAGCAATAAAGAAATCTTTAAAACAGCATGCTTAAAACATAAATATAAAATATAAAATAGCTGAGGAAAGGTAGTGTGGAGCTAGCTTAGCCCCAAAATCCTGACTGAAGAGGTGAATCTTAAGCCTTTGCTTGAAGACTCCAATCGAGGGGGGGCCTCCCAGACTGCAGCTGGTAACGTGTTTCACAGGGTCAGCCCAGAGATAATAAATGCTTGATCGCCAGACGTCTTGAGCTGAACCCTGGGAACATCAGGAGGCCCCTCAAAATGGAGCGGATGGAGGGGTAGAGTTGCAGGCAACAGGAGCTCAGACAGATAGCCAGGACCCAGCCCATATAGGGCCTTATAGGTGAGCAAGTCCACCTTGAAAAGGACTCTCCACCTGACCGGCGGCCAATGCAGGACATGCAGGACCGGAGTCTCATGGCACAACCGAGATAGTCCCACCACATTCTGCACCAGCTGCAGCCTGCAGAGGGTTCCACCTATGACCCTGAAGTAAAGAGTATTGCAGTGGTCGAGTCTGGAGGTCACAAAGGCATGCACTAGGGTTGGTAGATCTTCAGGCAGAACGAGGAGCTTGATCCTGGCAATATTCCATAAGTGGAAGAAACCACTCCTTCACAACAGATGACACCTGATCTTCAAAGGTCAGTCTACTGTCCAGGATCACACCTAGATTTTGTACTTTCGGAGAAGTCACCAGTGGAGCACATCCTAAGCAAAGACCAGTATCCGCTCCAGGTAACAACCCATCATGCCCATGATCCGGCTCAACCACCAGTACCTCCGTCTTGTCCCGGTTGAGTTGCAGCCAACTGGAAGCAATCCAGTCACTGATTTTAGCCAGATAGGTATTAAGCACATCAACATAAAAGATGTCCAGGGACAAATGACAAATACAACTGGGTGTCATCTGCATAGCAGTGAAACTCCACACTGTACTGTCGAATGATCTCACCCAGAGGCAGCATATACACCGTGAACAGCATCGGCAGAAAGATCAAGCCCTGTAGAACTCCATAGGACAGAGGCATTGGAGAGGAGGAGAAATTCCCCATCACTACCCGCTGCATCCTGTCTGTGAGACAGGACTCAAACCATTTAATGGCAACACTGGCAAGTCCACAGAATTCACAGAGTTGATCAAGAAGCACAGTGTGGTCCATGGTGTTAAAAGCTGAAGAGAGATCAAGGAGCACAAGAACTGACCTGTCTCCCGTATCCCTACCTCTGAGTAAATCATTATGCACTCTGACCAGTGCAGTTTTTGTGCTCTGTCTAGCCCGAAAATCCGACTGAAATGGCTCATAGATGTTGAAGGACATGAGCCGATCCTCGAGCTGCTATGCTACCATTTTTTTTTTTAATTACATTTTATTTGTTTTAGCAGCATAAAAGAAGACCCTATGCAATACAGAAATGCATTCAAAGATATCTCACAAAATAATGAAGTATGACAGTGTACATTCAAACACCCCAAGAAGTGGGGAGGCCTGTACATAGGTTCTTCTATGTCTAGACAACAGAGATATGCTATTAATCCTTGTGATGGTGCTAATATCGAAGGTATTTATGATAAAATCTTTATCAGAGGCTGTTGCACAAAAGTAGTTAGCCTAAGGGAGAAAAGTCACATCTAACTCATTCTCTCCCTTCCCTGTTATACCGAGGAATCCCACCCCACCCCGGGCATAGTATGGTATATTCAAGGGACGAAGTCTGGGTAGTGTCCCAGTTGGTAGAGCTTCCAACATTTCCAATGATTGTCAAAGCTATGTATCCTGTTACTCATTTTAGCTGAGATCCTCTCCAAATTATATATTTCATATGTTAGTTTTCTCTATGCGTCTTTAATCGGAACCTAAGTAGAAAGCCAGAGACATGTAATTATTTTTTTAGCTGCCAAAACCAGCAGAGTTATCATTTTAGAAAGCATCCCCTGAACCTTAAGTCCAGTACCGGGTACGGCCATCATGATAAAGGTCGGGGTAAGCATCTCCGGCCTCTCATATATAGCATTCAGCTCAGTAATAATATCTTGCCAATATCGTGGTATATGTGGACATGACCACAGTATGTGTACCATCCCTGCCTCATCTTGTCCACAGCCCCTCCAGCATACTCCGTAATTGTCCTCTAAATTTTGCAGTGATATCTGGTGTTTTAAAAAACCTTATTCTGTCCTTCCACACATATTTCCACCAGTAGATATTAGAGGAGATTGTGGAGTATAATGAGGTTGATATTTGCCATTGCGCAGCCTCCAATTCAAGGCCTAGGACCCTTGACCACTGCATGCTAAGATAGTCTAGTGACTCCTTACTGTATGCTCTAAGTGCTAGATACAGGTTTCCAATAATATGTTCCTGTACCTACCCTCTTAAATAGTGTATCACCATTTGAATCAACAAGAGAGGGGGATTCAGCTACCTTTGACGGTAGCAATCTATTTTTTAGAGCCAAATATAATTTATACTGGTCATTGGGGAGTCTGTATTCTGTTTGTAGATGGGAAAAGGAGTAGATGCCTATTGGGCCCACTATTTGAAAAGTATAGCAGAGATCAAAACTCTCCCACTGTTGGTTTGGGATTATAAAGAGGTATCACCGCTCTGGTGGGGATAATAAGTAATTTCACATTTGTAGCCAGCTTCTAAAAAGCTCTGAAGTAAATTTCGTGAACCGTGTGAGCGGTAGACACCTTGGTGGATCCCTAATGATAAAAGGTGTAAAGGTCTCCAGACCATTGAGTGTGGCTTCAATATTCTTCCAGTATGCGGTGTAGTGAGTAGCTGCATGCAGCAGGGATATGTGAATTTGAGCCGCCTGTGCATATCTTTTCATATTTGGGAGGTTCAATCCCCCTTGTACCCTAGGTAACTAATGTGGAATATTTCACTCAAGGTATTGTACCACCCCACACAAACCTGGAAATTAATTTGTCCCACTTTTGAAAATAAACATTTGAAGGATGCACCAGGAGAGTTTGCAGGAAAAATAGCAGACTGGGCAGAATATTCTGTTTCGTTTCAACTCTGGGTAGAATTCCCATGGGGAGTAAAGCCCATTTAGACTAATCAGAAGCTATTTGTTGGGTAATAGGCTCATAGTTCATCAGATCCAAGTGTATAATTGTATATGGTATTTTTATACCTAGATACCTCATCTCTGCTCTGTTCCAATGGAATGAGTAATCTGCCTTGAAAGCCCTGGTGGGTTGGAAAAAATATGTTAAAACCTCCGTCTTGGTGCTATTAATTTTATAGCCCGCTAGCTTACCAAAGGTATTTAATTCTGCCCAGATCGCAAGAACAGAGGTCTCAGGGGAAGTGAGGGTCAAGAAAATATCATCTGCAAAAAGCGTTAGTTTGTGGGATCTCACCCCCACTGTGATACCCTCTATCTGGGGGTGGGCCATGATATTAGCTGCTAAGGGGCTCCAAGTAGAGACCGAGTAACAATGGGGATAATGGGCATCCTTGTCGAGTGCCTCTAGATAACGGAAAAGATGAAGAGAGCATCCCATCTAGTTTAAGATAAGCTAAGGGCATATGGTACATGTCTTGAATTTGGGAGATAGATTTATTGGGAAATGCGAAGTGTTGCCAAGTGGCCCATAGATAGGGCCAAGACACCCTATCGACGCTCGGCAACAACACCAAGAAGGACTAGTGGTATCTGTCTATGGGAGGCATATTCAGTGAGTAGTAATACTCCTCTGACTGCATCATGTGCCTGACTCTTCATGATGAAGCCCACTTGGTCACTATCAATTAAAGTAGGGAGCAGAGTTGCCACTCTGTTAGGCAAAATTGACATAAATAATATATAGTCAAAGTTAAGTTTTGAAATGGGTCGGTACGAGGCCACCAAGGAGGAATCCTTCCAAGGCTTGGGAATAGCTACCATCTCTGTATATCTCCATGGGGGGGGTTGTCCCCCCTGGATATCTGTATAAGTTGCTTTGAGGGGTGGGGTCAGCAATCTGCAGAAGATTTGGTAAAACTCTGCTGGGTATCCATCTGGCCCCGGGGCTTTCTGATAGTTAGTTTGAGAGTGTCCCATATTTCAATGGTAGTGATAGAGATTAGTAGTCCTTCTGCCCGGGCCTGCGATAGTCGAGGTAGTAAGGAATGTTGCAGCTAGATATCCAATTGTTGGGGGTGTATCTCCTCAGCATATAACGTCTGGTAAGAATTGGACATCGCTTACCTAATCTCGCTTGTGTGTAGTAGTAACCTGCCAGAGATAGGGTCCTTTAGTTTTATAATCATGGCATGTGCTTTTACTCCCCGTAACCATCTAGCCAAATTCCTGGCTCCTCGAGGTCCTCCCTCTTGGTGTCAAAGTTTCAAATAGAGCAACTGCTGTTCTATCTGTTGATCCGATAGCTTTTGTAGTTCTTGCTTAACCTTAGTTAACTGTGACTTGACTGTGAGATCCCCTGAAATTGTTTAGTTTGTAAATATGACAATTGTCTGTAGCTCCCTCTGTAATTTCTCCCAGACTTTTTTCTTATGGGTGGAGTATCTAATGATCTCCCCCCACAACACAGTTTTAAGGGTATCCTATCTTATACTATGAGGGGTCTCCAGTGAGTCATTTTCCATTAGGATCGCGGTATGGCAGCTTTAACCATTTTAATAAATTCTGGGTCCTGTAAATGCATGAGATTCAGGTGCCAGAAAGAGGAAGGTTTTGACCATGCAACATCTAGTTTGAGGTACAAGGGGGAGTGATCTGACAGAATGGAGGCACTCACTCTGAGATCTCTTATTAGATCTAGGTGTTCAACGGGAGGTAAAAAAAGTAATCCAGTCTGGAGGATGTATGGGTTTTAAGGGAGTAATAAGTGTATGACCTGGTGGAGGGGAAAAAATGATGCCAAACGTCTACCATACCCAGCTTAGGGAGGGCCACCTTGAGATATTTCTGTAGTGGTGTAAATCGATGCTGGGAAGGAAAGATGGTATCCAATTTAGGGTTTAATGTAACATTTAAATCGCCACCTATAATACACACACCTTGTGTGTGAGCTAAGAGATCATCAAAAAATGTATTCACCACAGGGACTGCAGAGCCTGGCGGGAGATAGATAGAGGCCAGGGTGACGTGTGGTGTAAAGTTTACCCATCACAATGGCATAACATCCTTCCCCATCAATAATCTCCTTTTGGAGCTGAAACTGAGCTCCCTCGGGTATCAGTATCGCAGTGCCCCGCCATCTCCCTGAGGCATGTGAAGAAGCCACTACCACCTGAAACCCCCAAGAGCGAAGCTTAGAGTGCTCATTTTCAATCAGTCAATCAAGCAATCAAAATCTGTATTTTCAGGCAGGCACCATTGAGCAAGGCTCATTTGCAAGGTGGACCTGGTCATGAATACATCAAAGTACAGTACAGAAGCAGGTATACAAAAAACAATAATATACAAGGAAGAAAAAGTATATACAGTGTAAACAGTACAGTACAAGGTTGAAATAAAAAAAAAAGCATTATTTTGCAATTGAAGAAGTCAGCAGATGTACAATCAACCATAGGCATACAGGGGTTATAAGCAGAGATCTTTTGAGTGAGGCAGCCAGTAATTACAAATATAGGGGAAAGAGGCTGTGTATGGGGTGGCAGGTTAGAGAGGTAAAGAAGAGGAGGGATATATTACCGATGACTGGGGGAAAAATTGGGTTAAAACCACAGAAAGTGACGTTGGCTGTCGTGTACTTGTTTATTATGATAATGACGGAGGAGGGGTAGATAATTGGGACACTACTATGGATGGGATGGGACTTTAGCCAGGCTGAAGAGGACAGGGAAGGGTAGATGCAGCAGGAAGAGTTAATAGGGAAAGAGAGAGAGCCAGGGGTAGAAACATGGCGAGTGTCAGGATGGGAGGGGGGAGTTGTGGAATTAGTGGGCTAGCGGTGAGGAAAACATTTGCAAGGTGCTTTCATGTAGTGATCGTAGAGCGCCTTGAAGATATTCAGGCTAACAGGGCAGCTCAGCTTCAAGTTCCTTTGTAAACTGTTCCGCAATGTGGGTAAAGAGAAGCTTAGAGCAGCTTTGCTGAAACAAGTTTTGACCCTTGGAACTTGGAGGGCAATTAGGGGAATAGCTCCTTAGAGCATAGGTACCAAACATACTCTGGGGAATACAATCTGAGACATATGAGGGGAGCTTGTTGGTCGCCGCTCTGAAGGCCCATAGGGGAGGTGTTTCTATTCCTTCTATAGTGAAGAAAAGTCCAGCCTAACGATGAGTGCAGGGAGCAGTGGTGTTTGGAAAGTGGAAGGCCAGTAATGAACCTGATAGCTCTGTGGTAGAGGTTGTCCAACTTAGCCAGTGCAGAGGCAGTGCAGTGGCTGTAGAGCAGGTCTGCATAATCTATTAAAGATAGGAAGGTAGCTTGAACCAGTTGAATCTTGGCCTCCTTTGTGAGCAGGTGGTTAATTCTGTAGAATAGTCCTAATCTTTGCCTTAGTTTCTTCTGTAGTTCTTTGAGATGGTCGGCGAAGGAAAGTTTATGATCGAGCCAAACTCCTAGATATTTGAATTTAGCTACATACTCTAGTGTTTCTCCAAGAACAGTGGTCATTTGTGGGATAGCACCCCCCCCTCCCAGCAGGAATTGCCGCATGCAAGGAGGGGGAGAAAATCATGGCTTTTGTCTTTTTCGCATTGAGCAAAAGCTTTTTGTTTATGAGCTGGTATTGTAGAATGTTAAATTCAGCTTGGAGGTCTTCACAGGCTGCTTCCGGTGTGGGACGACTCAAGTACAGTACAGCGTTGTCCACGAATAAGTGGATGTTGGCTTTTTTGATGGGGTCACTGATGTTATTAATGTAGACTGCAAAGAGGAGCGGACCAAGGATAGAGCCCTGGGGCACGCCCCCCAGCATAGGTTTTAATGGAGAAAGATCACCTTCAGCTTTAACCTGCTGTTTCCGTTCTCTGAGGTAGTCTGCAAGCCAGCACATAGATTTATGGTCCAGGCCTAAGGTGCTTAGGGAGGAAAGAAGCAGGCTATGATCGACTGGGTTGAATGCCTTACTAAGATCCAAGAAAATGGCACAGACATGCTTCTTGTTGTCGAGGTCTAGGAGCCAATCATTGGCCATCTTAGCTAGGGCTGTTATGGTGCTGTACTTTGCTCTGAATCCAGACTGAACTGGGTTTAATAGGCTTCTGGATTCTAAGTATACCCCTAGCTGGCCACACACTATTTTTTTCCAGTAATTTAGACAGGATGGGGAGGAGGGAGATTGGTCTGTAATTATTTAGATCGCAGCGGTCACCTGCTTATAATAGACGGATGACTTGGGCTATTTTCCATTGAGGGGGGAGAGTGACATGTTGAATAGGTGGATGATTGACACCGCAAGCACGTGGTAGGCACATTTCAGATAGTATGGCTCTATGAAGTTGAAGCCTTCTCCCTTCCTGGTGTCCATTTGCAGCAGTAGGTCTTCCACCTCGGTAGAGGGGGACTCATGGGTTGGTGAGCCCTGAGCTGTGCGGAGGTCATTGGCAGGGGGAAGTATCAAATGCTAGCCCTGCCGTTGCAAAATGGTTATTGAGGGCTTCCAATATCTCCGATCAGCTAGAGATAATGATGCCACTGGACTTAATTTTTGCTGGAATGGAATTACCAGATGCATGTCCAGACATGTCTTTTAATGTTTTCCAGAGCTTTGAAGGATTTCTTGAGGCAGAGGCTAGCTCCGAACGATAGTAGGCGGCCTTGGCTGCTCTGACCAACTTGGTGCACTTGTTACATGCTCACTTTAAAAGACACCAATCTGAGTCATTCTTGCATCTTCGGGGCTTTTTTTCCATAAAGTAGCCCTTTCTAACAGGGAAGCTTTGTACTCAGGTGAGAACCAATGGCAGGTGCTACTCCTAACCTGCACCTTAACCAAGAGTGCATGCTTTTTTAAAGCCTCACTTAAAATATCATAAAAAATAGTATATGCCCTGTAACCATTTTGGCTAGGAAGAATTCCTGCCATTGCGGTGAATGTTTCAAGTTGTGGACGTATGCAAACAAATCGAAGTTGCGTTTGCACCTCTTGATAGAGAACTTTGCCACAAACTGTGGGTTGTGCACGGATCTAATGGTGGTGATTATTCAATGATCGCTAATGTCTGAGAAAAATGTTCTGACATGAGAGAACAGGTGTGGCTTGCTAACCAAAATTACATCTAAGAGGGAGCTGTTGTTAAGATTCTTTTTATTTGGGTGAGTAGGCTCGCCAATGAGTTGCACCAGACCTAGAGTGTCACAGAAGGATTTCAAGGGAGATGATGCACTTGATTTGAGGAAGATGGGTTTCTTGTAAAAGGATAGCATCAGGTTTCTCTTGTTTAAATAAGCTAAGTAGCCTTCTCCTCTTAATTGGGTTGTGAATACTGTTTACATTGAAAGATAATATGAAAGCTGGGTCAGCCATTGTAGAAGGGGGTTTCCCTGCAGCTACCTACATAGTCTTCTCTGGTATAACCAGTCCCCTTCCCCAATCCATCCCCTCTGAGGCTCATTTTGGAACTCTATTAGAGGTCCTCCTGTCATTTTCCACCTTCTTATAATAATCGCGATATCCTATCCTTTGCATTCTGCTTTGCTGCTAGTAAATAACATAATACATAGTCGGCTGCCAACCGGGCAAACTGCCAATCGGTAACATGAGGTAAAAGTGTAGAAAATCAACTAATTACATTGTTTAGTAACTTATATTCAAGTTGCACTTCCAAGGTAGGGAAAATGTTAAGCACATTCCCAGTTATTTCTAGGAACTCATAGATATATTTGTAGTTTGTACCAGAAAAGGGGATAGATCCAGAGCTCACGTGGCTCTGGGCCCCCCATAGACAACATAGGTCCAAATTAATAAGGAACAGTACTAGAATAAAAATCATAAAAGGGGAGGGTGGGAAAGGATAGCCTAGAGAATTAACTCTGGAAACACACCTATTAGTTTAGCCATAGGTACTCGTTCTCTCCCCCCCGTACTAAAGCACTGCTCCCCTGAACTGCCATCACGGCCGGAGCCCCTGGACATTATCAATCCAAATGAAAAAGAAAAGTCCTGTATAATGAAGTGTCTCAAAGTCTATACAATCAAATGGCACTATGTGTACAGCTCATATAAAATATCTCTAAGTATTTTTTTATTAGTCCCCTTAGTTAGTATAACGTTTTCTTATAAAGGAAAGAAATGGGTCCCTCTATAACTGTCGCCCCTAAGGATCGCTCTTCTATTAGTTGGTGTTGTCAATGCAGTATGGGGAAATCATGATTTTCCATTTGGTACGTGGTGGTATGTCTGGGAAGTCCTGATGGCAGAGGGGCAGAAGCCACCTTAGGGTGTGAGGGGTAAAATGGGGAAAGAGGACTTGGAGGGGAGATGACTCCGTGGCATTGCCATGACAAGTGGCCTTGAAATAACCCAGTTAAATAGAGGGTAAGTGGACATATATGCACGGCCTAGAGTCAGGCATGCCAACAGAATCCAGGCAGAGACATAGCCCTTATCACCTCACTTCCGTCCTCCCTACCCCAACCCCCCCCCGAAGGTACCTTCAATATAAATCAGCGTGAAGAATATAGTCCATGTTTCAAGTATTCTGATCGTTGTTCTCCATCCTATGGAACTCGGCTAAACTTTGCTTCAGGTCCTGCTTAGTAGTAGTACATTCTTCTCGCCTACGTTGCTTTCCCTCCCTTGTCTGCCATCTCGGGGGCTGAGCTGTCTGGGCTGTGGGTTGGCCGTACGTTCCGGGAAGACCAGGCCATGCTTAACCAGAGCCTCACGTGCCTCCTCTGATGTAGCGAATTCTTGCTTCCCTGAAGGAAGATGCACAATCAGTTTGGTGGGGTAGGGTGTAGTAAACTTCAAATCCTGGGCCTTCAGAGTTGGCAAGAGAGGGAGGTACGCTTTATGGAGTTTTATTGTTTTGGGCGCATAGTCGTGGTCAAGATATAAGTGACATTGAATGTGGAAAATCTGTCCCTTACACCAGGCCATCAGAAGCACTTGTTCTTTAAGTGCATAGCTACTAAATCAGGCTATGATAGACTGAGGGCTTGCTACAGGGGAGTTGGGTCTGGGTGCCAAGGCCTGGTGGACCCAATCAAAATCAAGTACCATGTCCTTTGGTAAGTCAAAGGAGGTTTGTAGCAAGGTAGTAACAAAGTCTTTTATATTTGTTCCCTCTGCCCCTTCTGTTAAACAATACATATTTTTTCGGTGGGCCCAGTTCTCGGCATCCTCTTGCCAGGCCACCAGTGAATCATGTTGTTCCTGGAGTTGTTGGACTAAATTTTTTAGATTGTCCACGTGGTTTTCATTGGCAGTTACTTGCTTCTCTGTAGCATCGGCTCATTGTTCCAGCTGAGTGATATCTCTGCGCGTTTCCCCATAGAGCTGTTTGATATCTGCTCGGAATGTGCAGAGCTCATTATAAATAGTGTCCAATTTGATCTGTTTCTCCACCTTAGGGGTCTTCATGGTAGCGTTAGCAGACTTGAGGTAGGCTGCAGCCAGGTGGGGGAGCGTACATTCCATGTCGGTGCCATCTGAGTCAGATCGCTCTTCATCCACGAGACTTTCAGCAAGTTTTCATGCCCCCGTGGGATCAGTCCCTTTGTTTCCCCTCCTGTTCATGGTTTAAAAGTTTTTTTGGTTTAAAGTAGCGTTTGAAGGAGGCAGAAATGCTGGGGGTTCGAGTGGAGCTAGTCGTTTATGTGGCCATAAACCTCAGAGGCAGAACCGGAACTCTGCTACCATTTTCTAACAACCTTGCTCAAAAAAGGCAGGTTGGAGATAGGACAGTGATTCACTAGGATGTCTGGGTCGAGGGAAGGTCTCTTTAGGAGGGGTCTCACCAGCGCCTCCTTCAGTGGAGATGGAAACACCCCTCCGCCATCGAACACCTGGAAATCCCAGCGAACACTGGGCCAACAGCCTCGGCGCATCCCATCAAGAAACACATCAGGGCTGGGTTCAGGTCACAAGATGTATACTTCAGCTCTAAGATCACCCACATCACCTCAGACACCTCCCTTGGCCTAAACATTTCCCAGGCAGGCAGAGTTCTTCTGCTCCCAGCAGGCCGGCAACTGTGAGGCAAAAGCCTCCCTGATGCAATCCCCAACTGGATAGCCAACACCCTTTCAGAGAAGAACAGAGCAAACTCCTCACACAAGGTTGATGAAAAGGCTTTTTTCGGCTGAAGACAGGCTGGTTGGAGAAGCCTGTCCACAGTCCGAAAAAGCTGAGCAGGTCTGTTCCTCCCTACCGCAATCTCCCTGGACAGGAACTCTGCCTTCTTAACAGGAGATTGCCTCCTGGTACTTACGATAGTGGGTGCGCAGGACCAGTTTGTCAGCATCAAGCCGGAACTTCCACCAGCAATGCTCCAACTTCTGACCCTTGATCTTCATCGCCTTGAGATCCCTGTCACACTATGGGGATCTCAAGTGAGAAGATCTGGGTCATATATGAACTGGTGCTATGGCATCTAGAGCTTCAGATACCACCTTACTATAGATGGCCACTGCCTCTACAGAGCCAATCGCACAGGCCACCTCAACCCTAGATAAGCCAGCTACCGCCAAGTCCTTCTGGGTCTAATCACCTTAAAGGGCGATAGCTAACCATCTCCACAGGGGCAGGACTATCGGGGGGCCCCAAACGTGAACTCCACAGAGCAGTGATCATACCCAAAGACCGAATCAGTCCTAAGGTTATCAACCCCAAGACCCAGCTGGAACACCAGATAGAGCGTGTGACAGTGCTGGTGGGTCACAGAGGCTACTGCCTGTGTCAGGCCCAGTGAAGACATTAACTGGAGGAGGTCATACCCACAATGCGAGGATTCATCATCGACCCAGGCATTGAAGTCCCCAAGGATTAAACACCTGGGGGAGTCCAACACCTGGTGAATGACAAAGTCTGCTACCTCCTGCAGGAATTCTTCCCCTGGCCCAGGCAGATGAAAAATGAGGAGAATCCTGCAGCCTGCACCCGGACCCCCACGAACGGCAACACACTCAAAAGACCTGGTGTTACCAACTGAATGCACTCTGAAGCCCAAGCTGGCTCTAAAAACAAGGACCACACCCCCACCCCTGCGATCCTTCCTTGGGCAGTGCACCATGGAATACCCAGTGGGGACAGCAGCCACTAAAATTGGGCCAGCATTGTCACCCAACCAAGTTTCCGTAATGCAAGCCAGATCGACACAGGAAATCAAGCCTGCAAAAATAGTAGTCTTGTTCCTAATCGATCTGGCATTGGAGAGCACTGCCCGAAGAGGATTAGGGGAGGCGGCTGGTCCTATAGCTACCTGCCCACCTGGTTCAGTGGGAACCCTGGGTATAGGAACCAAGCACGTCAGACATCTCCCTCGGTCCTGTTCAAACCCAGAGCATGTCCTGGACCCTACAATCTCAATGCCCCTCACCACCTCATCCTCCACTGCTCTCCGCCAACAATGACTCAACCACCACCTGGTTATTCTGACCTCTCTACAGCATCTAGCTGTGAGCTCCCCTCTGATTGGCAAGCCTACAGATATCTCAGGAAGTAGTGCAAATATACCTTGCACAAAGCTAAGTGCCTTCTGGCAGCAAGTTAACTCTCTTGTAAAAGGAAAAGCTGTTGATGCCCCGAGCTCGATCCTTGCCAATGGCCCGACCCTAACTGACTCTGTTTCCATTGCCACCAGATTTAACAACTTCTTTACAGACCTTCACAAATATACTTCACTCTTCCAGAACTCCTTCTATCCAAACTCTCTCCCATTTCACACAACTACCCATGAGGATCACCCTGAGTTCCACCTGAAACTTGCCACTCTCAAAGAGGTACAGAAGATCCTCTCAAACATAAATCTAGACAGCTCGCCCAGACATGACTCCATTGAATCAAAGTTTCTCAAGTTGGGTGCCTCTGCCCTTGCTCGCCCTGTCTGAGACCTATTCAACCGGTCCTTCTTCTCCAACTCAGTGCCAGATAAGTGGAAACTTGAAAGTGGCAATTGTAGTCCCAGTGCATAAGGGGGGTCCTAATACTGTTGTCAACAAATATAGACCAATATCTATTCTCTGCCATTTGGCAAAGATACAGGAGTGAATAGTCTACAACCACCTGCAGGACTACCTTGAATCACACAACCTATTATCCCCCTATCAGCATGGATTTAGAGGGAACCACAGCACCCAAACTGCCCTCATTACAGTGACTATGGACATATACAAAATGATGGAAAAGGGTTGCACTACCAGAGGCAATTTCGTTGACCTCATTAAAGCTTTCGATCTGGTAAACCATGGTCTTCTGCTCCACCAGTTACAAGTTCTAGGCCTGGATATCGATGCACTGACCTGGATAAAAAGCTACCTATCTGGTCGCTCACAAAGAGTTAAGTGGGATGGCTACCTCTCCGACCTTAGGCCCACAACACATAGCATTCTGCAGGGATCCATCTTGGGACCCCTATTATTCTCACTCTTCATTAATGTGGTGGTGCCAAAGTACACCTTTATGCACATGATGCAGTCATCTATCGTTCCTCACCCAGCATCTACCAACTCAATCAAGAACTTGCCAGTGATTTCGCTTCCCTCGCAGACTGGTTCAACTGGAAACATCTTGTTCTTATTACCAGGAAAATTAAAAGAATGCTTTTCTCCCATCGGTTCACCACTAAGCTTGCTCCCTCCTCCCTCAACATTTCATCAAATACGGGTGACCCCCTGGATATGGTTTCATCCTTCAAGTACCTGGGTTTCACCTTTTACCCAATGCCATCTTTCAACATTCATGTCTCCAACATTGCCAAAACTATGAATCACAAACTCGGCCTGTTCTATTGGATTCGCCCATTTCTTACCGCTGCCTCCTGCCTAAGAATTGCCTCTGTGTCTTTTGTTCCTCTCTTAACTTATGGAGCCCCTCTACTGCTCTCCATCAATTCCTCCTCACTCTCCCTCCTCTCCCGGGCCTACTATAGGATTAGAATGTTCACCCTGGGGGCTAACTCTCACTCACACCACTGTGACGTCCTCTCCTCCCTGGGCTGGTTACCCTATGAAGCTAAATTGCAATACTTCTCCATGTGTCTTACGTTTAAATTTGTACACTACTTCATGCTCCCCTGCTCAGGGTTACCATATGTTCCAGGCAAGAGACTCAACACCCTCTGTTCTGCCTCCCTTCCCCTGCTCACATCCCCAAGCTATGTCTAGCCACCTCTAGGAGATCATTCTCATTCGCCGCTGTCTCCATCTGGAACTCTCTTTCTCCACACATCCTGAACCGCTTCTCTTTTCCTCTATTTAAGTCTAATTTATATGCCTCTCTTGCTGCCCATACATACTACTCCTGTTTCCACCGAAGCCCCCAGAACCCTCTTCTCCTTTCCCACCACTAATCCCCTTCCCTCCTCACTTCTTCTCCCCTTCCCCTTCACTCCTCCCAACTCAGCCCACCTCCACTATAAGCTCTAACTCTTCTCTCGATCCATTCTTTCTCCTCTCGTTCTTGTGTAGCAGCTATGCATATATATATATAGCTTGAACATGATGTATGTTATTTATATGGCAATTACATCTTGCACTAAATTATTGTATCCAATGTATTACGAATGTAAATCCTACTGTTGTTCTCAGTTTGACTTCCTATACATTTGTACTGCTTGCTGTACTAACTACGACCCCCCGGGTAGACCCTGAAAAAGGGACTGTAATTGTCTCAGTGGATTCACCCAGTCACCAAAATTCAAATAAATAAATAAATCTAGCTGCAGACATGGAAACAGGGAGGTCAGATATGGAGCAGAGGCTGAGCAGCCGAAAAGCACCTTAGGGGAGTCTAGCAGGGCCAGCACCTAAACGTATTTCAACCAGGACTATCCCACCCAACAGCACCAGCCTCAACCAGAACTATAAAATAACAATTTAACCCCTAGGTGGTGCTACCCCAAGGGATACTACTCCTACCTGCATGACTAAGTGCAGGTTGAGGGGCCTGAGTTCTAGGAATGGGTACCTCCACCTGGAGGACAGGGTCAATGGTAGTGTAGATGTGTCGTGGGTACAGCCCTCCAGGACACTGCTACCCTCCTCTTTTCTCTCTAGTGGCCTAACTGTTTCATGTAACACACAATTGCAATTAACACCTGACACCAGATTTAGCCCCACACTTGTTGCACTTACCATCAGGTTTGGTTCCGCTGTCTTGGCCCAGGAGACCCCCTGTGAAATAAGATTTAACACAACAGACAACAGTATTTCAATGGTTTCAGTGCAGAGGTACACGACAATCAGTTTCAGTGCAAAAAGATCTGATTCATTTAGGGTGCAGTAACAAGGAAGGGGCATTATCTAGAGCTTAATTCTGCTTTTGATTTAATCAGGTTAAGCATGCATGCCTCTAAGAGTCCCTCTATCACAGTCACACATACTCTGGGTAACCAGTTGGATTTCCTGGCTAGCCTGAAGCATTGCCCTGGGTAGGCTGGTATTGCAGTTGTTGTTGGGGCCCTTAGGGAGGAAAAAGACAACATGCACTTTTAGCCCAAATTTGTATTCTGGAGCCAGAGGGCTCAGTTCATGAAAATCAATCAAACAATTTAATTCAGGTGACACACTTTGATTAGGAGTTAGTTGCAGGGAGCTACCCTGTGATTTGCTCACGATACCCAGACCACGTTGCAAGTTGGATGAAATGGAGATCTCAGGATGAAGTGCTGGTTTGCCAGGAGAAGCAGGGCCCACACAGTTCACCGTGGTGTCGTTCCTGTTCATTGATGTTAAGCAGGAAGCCGAATCCCCAGGCAGGTCTCTCGTTGGTGGTTCTCTGCAGTGTGAGTGGCAATCAGGGCCGTGGCATTGAGGCCCAGACAGGTTGAAGGAAATGGATTCAGTCTGGTCAGAGTTACTGGATACTGCTTCCAGCATGCGTGACACATTCAAGCAGTGGAGAACCAAATCGTGACCCATTATTCGCATTCAGCACACCTATGGTAAAGGCAAAGAAATACCACAGTTTGGATGTCAGTCCGGTTGCAATACACAGGATTTTCTGAGCAAACTGTATGCTTGGCAGTCATGGTGGAAGTCCTGACAGGCTGATTGGCACAACAGCAAGTCTTCGGTCATCTTCAGGCAAAATTAGTCACAATTCGGGCTGAAAGTCACAGATTTGGATAAAGTCCGATTCAGGCTTAAGGCCTCTTCACTTAGGAAGATGGTAGCAGGCAGGCCAGATGCAGCCTTCCCACCGATTTCCCCTGCGCACTACGCAGGAGCAGCTGCTCGAATCTTTCAAGCTCCTGTCACTCTCAGCTCCAACTCTACACTGACACACTTCTCAGGCAGCACTGGGACTTCCTAGTGGTCCAAAAGGTTTGGTTGGTTGATCCACCTGTCTGTCACAGCAAGGGCTCCCCTTCCAGGTCCTTTTAGGTGCCAAACTGTAAACACCACAATTCCTACAGAAATTCACCCCTACAATACCCCAGGGAACAGACTCCATTTTAGGGTTCCCAAAGGTACTGATTGGCCCAAACTGGCAGTCCAGAACCAAGACGGTGGTGCAAAACAGAAATGTCCATGCTGCAAAGGAAGGCAGGTTAGACAAACTACATTATCATTATTATTAAAACAGATAATCAGGGACTGGTGGCACTGAGGGTTGAGGTGCTGGACTCCACACCTTGTGCCATGCCAGCAACCCATATTCAGGAATGAGCACGGGCTGCCATGGGTCGGCATGGAGGAGATGGATTGAGCATCCAATGGACTGCCCTCCATCTTCATGGAGGGGGGTTTCCTGCGGCTGGTGCTCACCTGACCCCTAGTGGAGGCTGGGGATTGATGGCACGTAGCCGCACGCCAAGGGGGTGGGAGGTGGCAGACGCTTGATTGGGGTGTGCACGGGAGCGTGTCAGCCCACAGGGGAGAAAAGTGGTAAAAAGGGAATTCCAGTTGCAGTGGCTTGATGACCATCTGTGAGCACCTGTGCTGGCTCCAGGAGAGGGATCGCCAAGTGTGGATCCGTATTAGGTGGGGGAATTGGCTGTCCCCTACCTCCCCGCCACAGGGGGTAAGCCATGGGGCAGTTGGGTGGTCACCCTCCAGGGAGACCGGTACGAGGTCAGACAGCGGCTGGAGAAAGGGATGCGAGGACAGATTGGCCAACTGGAAGCCCCAGGAGAAACAATACCCACAAAAAAAAAAAGATAATCAGCAAGCAATCACAGAGTCTTGCAAGGCTCCCTCTGCACAATTAGCAATGGCAGAATGGAGCAGCTGTACTACAGCCCGGGTGGAACTTGAGCCTAGAAGCACTCGGTCCCCACCCAGATTAATTATAAACTATGAAATAGGCAGCTCTTAAAGAGACAGGCATGGAGGTTAACTGGGCACTCACGTGCAAACACTTTTTAAACTTGTAAAGACACAGAACACCAGCCTAGCAGTGGGCCTCAAGTCACACAAAAGGAAGACTTTTGTGAACCTCCATTTATAGGGGGGGTTACAACAAGAAACCACACAAAACTCACTCACTCTTCATACACACCACAACCATACACATCAATAACACGTATCCCCAATATATCACCTTCAAAATCCTAACCCCAGAAACCACCCACCCTAATGAATCCAGCAAATTCTATAGTCCAAGACAGGAAATTGAGTGCTGTGTTTAAATATGTACTGCCCCTTCACTGGGGCAAAATCCAAAATTAAAGAGCAGCTGACGCCTTCAGGAGAACTTTGACAAAACATAATATTTAGACACGATTTAGCTTGTATTTCACATTAATTCTGAATTCCTCCTCCTCACTATTTATTATTGATGTAATTTACATGAAAACAGGATATTTGCTCCAGTAGAGTTCATCTATTTCTGTTGCTTTCTCCCTACCTGAAGTCATAATGCACTGCTTGTGACATCACAGTTACTCTCATGCCAACAGATTGTGATGTCACAACACAGGATTATGACTTGAAGTAGGGAGTAAGCTATAAAGGCAGATGACTGCTGAGTTATAAAGATCATGTATTCATGCAAATTTCCTCAGCAATAAATAATGCTGAGGAGAAATCTGTATAATATATCTGGAATGCAAGCTGAATTATACCTAAATATTATGTTTTTCAAAGTTTTCTTTGAGGCATCAGCAGCTCTTTAAGCAGAGCAAAATATATAATTCAACGATGTTAAGGAGCCACTTTCCTGAAATACCAGTTCTAACAGTTCCCACAGCACAGCTCTCCGAAGAAAATTGCAAATGAAGAGGAGGGCTCTTACCACCTCCTGATCATTAAAAGTTAGACCAATGGGAAAGACCCTCTCAGGGCCAAGTCCCAAACTTAGGATAAAATGGAATTCTCCAAAGAAGAGGCCCTCTTCAGCAGGGAAGATGGTCATACTAGATGGGCTTACCTGTCCTATTCTGCTGACAATGTGTGTGTTTCTATGAGTAAAGCACTGCAGGCTATTGGGTCAACATGAACAACAAACAAAACTGGCACACTCGTAGTGTGGCTGAAAAATTTTTAATTTATTGAATTTAATGCACGCAGACACGTTGGTGTGAGACAGCCAAAGTTCCCCAACGCTTGGAGGCATGCTGCCTCTTTGTCAGGGGGGCCTGAGCCAACATGGATAGGAGTAACAGATCCACTGGGGCCACTGGGGTGATGATGCAGGTAAATTGTGCCCCTGACAACTGGTCCAGGTCATTTCCCAGCCCAACCAGTGCAGGATCAGTTATTATACAATGGGCAAATTAAATGTCCCAAATCCTGCATCCTGATTGGTTGGCTGGCACCTTTTCACCATGGAAAATCCTCCAGTGCACCCACTGGAAAAGGTGCCAGCCAACCTTGCCCCTGCCATTGTAAATGTATTACTGCCACCCTCACACATCAAAGGAGCCGCATCCATTTTCCATTACTGCTTACGAAACGGAGCCACAGTAAATTTAAAAACCTTGAGTACGTACTTTCAGTTATTTCTCATGGATAACCTTCAAACTGTATTTAATTCAGAAAAACCTTTTGGTGCCAAAACTGTACCTCTAAATACTGAAGAACATCCTCCGGCATCACCAAACAATCCAAGTCCCGAAGACAATAGAGACACAGACAATGTCAGCACCAAAGGTTCAATCCACCAGCAAACTGACCACCAACCTGCGGCTGCTCCCCAAACACAACAACAAGCTTCCACACGCATTATCAATCTGACAAAAACCAGGAAAGAAATACAGCTCCACACGCAAGATCAAAAAAATACAGGTTACTCACCTGTAACAGGAGTTCTAGGAATGGTACATGTTGTTCATCCACACTTTCTGGCAGGTTCCTTGCCGCTTTAAATCTTGCCGGAAGGTCTTCAAGCTGGCTCCTCCCACCCACCCGGGTGGTAAAACTCTTGGCTCCGCCCCATGATGCCAGATCTAGCCTGCTGGAAGCCAGGTTGTGCGTCGAAGCCGGGGAGGTCAGGTGGGTCGTGTGGATGAACAACATATACCATTCCTAGAACTCCTGTTACAGGTGAGTAACCTGTATTTCTAGGGACATGGATATGTTGTTCATCCACACTGTCTGGCAGACTCCTAGCAGTTCTCCGGGAGGAGGGAGGCAAGGCGCACACCCCCTACTTAGGGAATAGAGACTGGAGAACTGAGGCCCCAAAACCAGCATCCCGGGGTGACTCAAGGTCGATGTGGTAGTGGGTAATAAAGGTATATGCCAACTTCCAGGTAGCAGCCCTGCAGATATCCTGGATAGGGACATCCCTGGAAGCAGCTACCGATGCAGCGGTATGGCGGGTAGAATGAGCTCTTATCCCTCTGGGAGGCTCCATGCCCACCAACCTATAGCAGAGATCTGTGCAGGAGGTGACCCACCTGCCTATCGTCCGCTTGGCTGCAGGTCTGCCAGGTGCGGCTTCAGTGTAGGTGACAAACAGCTGGCGAACCTCTCCCCAAACTTCAGCCGTCCGCTCCTTATAATAAGCGAGCGCTCTTCTAGGGTCCAAAGTATGGAGCCTATATTAGAGTCTCGAGGTGTGATTGGGGTAGAACACCGGCAGAGTCAACACCTGGTTAGGTGAAACTCCGACACCACCTTTGGAAGGAACTTGGTGGGGCACAGGACAACCTTGTCCTGTTGGAAGACCAGATAAGGAGACTCGATGGAAAGCACCTGGAGCTCTCCCATCCTTCTGGCTGGTGATAACCACCAAGAAAGCGGTCTTCCACAACAGGTGGGAATATCACACCTGTGCATCAGTTTGAATGGCTTGCCCATGAAGCTTGGCCAATACCAGCAGTAGATCCCACTGAGGTGGAGGTTCGCACAGGAGGAAATGTGATCAAGGCCTTTGAAAAGCACCAGACCACCTTCTCCTGTGCCACCGACTACTTCCGTCCAGCGCCGAAAGCAGAGATAGCTGCCAGGTGCACCTTAAGGGCGTCAACTGAAGCCCTTGCTGAGAAAGGGACCACAGGTAGTCCAGAATGCTTGCCAAGGGACAGGCGGAAGGGTCCAAGCCCTTCCCCTGACACCAAATGGAGAATCTCTTCCATTTGAAGGCATAGCATTTCCTGGTTGACTCCTTACGGGACGCCTCAATGACGTTGAGGACCTCGTCGGAAAGACCCAAGGCCTGGAACTCTAGCCACTCAGGAACCAGGCCGTCAGGTGCAGGGATTGAAGGTCCGGATGGAATACCTTCCCCTGATTGACTGAGATCAGGTCCAGGCTGGCTGGAAGCCGCCTCAGGAGCCTGGAGCTGAGACTGAGGAGATCTGGATACCAGAACTGGCGGGGCCAATCTGGGGCTACCAGAATCACCTGCGCCTTGTCCCTCCTCACCTTGAGAAGCACCTTGTGGATCAAGGGAAATGGGGGAAAGGCATAGAAGAGGCCCGGGGTCCATGGCCTCGCGAAGGCATCCCCCTGCAGCGAGCCCTGCTGAGGGGGGCGGGCATGGAACAGTCTCAGTTTCACATTCTCCCTGGAGGCAAACAGGTCCAACTGAGGCATGCCCCAGTGGGAGAACAGATCTTGTACTACCTCCGGCAGGAGAGACCACTCGTGAGACGCAGCCCCGATCTGGCTTAGGGCATCGGCCAGGGTGTTGGAGGCTCCTGCCACGTGAATGGCTAGGAGATCCACCTCCAGGCTGCGCATGAGGGACCATATGCGGAGCGCTTCCTTGCATAACAGCATGTAGCGTGTCCCGCCCTGGCGGTTTAGGTAGTACATGGTCGTGGTATTGTCCATCTGGACCTGAACCACTTGACCCCATAGAAACGGAGTGAAGGCGGTGAGAGCTAGGCGGACCGCTCGGAGCTCCAGCAGGTTGATATGGCATCGGGACTCCCGAGGGGACCAGAGGCCATGCGCTCTGTGCTCCCCCAGATGGGCACCCCAACCCATCAGAGATGCATCGGTCGATAGAGAGACCATCAGCTCGGGAAGATGAACGGGATGCCCTCCTGCAGATGTGCCGGGACAGTCCACCACTGGAAAACGTTCCACATCTCCTGGGTCACTGTCACGGGCTGGTCCAACTGATCGCAGTGTTGTGACCACTGGCTGGCCAGTCCCCATTGAAGGGGACCATGTACCAACGGGTCCAACGGACCACGCTGGTGCAGGCCGCCATGAGGCCCAGGAGGTGCAGGAAGTCCTGGGGAAGGCACGATTGCCCAACCAGAAATGATTGGGCAATGGAGGAAAGAACCCTGGCCCTGTCCACTGGGAGCCAAGCTCTGGCTCGAAGAGAGTCAAGCTCTGCCCCGATGAAGAGTATCACCTGCCTCGGCATGAGTTCCGACTTGGCCTCATTGATGAGGAGGCCAATCTGAGAGCAAACCTGGAGGGCCAGATCTCTGGACCGCTCCACCTCCTCTCTGGAGGGGGCTGCAATCAGCCAGTCATCCAGGTAGGGGTACACCTGGACACTTTGGCACCACAGGAATGCTGTCACCACTGCCATGCATTTGGTGAAGACCCTGGGAGCTAGAGAGAGGCCGAAGGGCATGGCCCGGAACTCGTAAAGGGATCCCTCTGCTCTGAAATGGAGAAATCTCTGGTGAGACGGACGGATTGGGACGTGAAAGAACGTGTTCTGAAGGTCCAGGGAACAGAACCACATGCCTCGTTCTAAGGATGGGATTATCTGAGCCAGAGTGACCATCCTGAAGGTCCGAGACCTTAGGAACCTGTTCAGGTCATGCAGGTCTAGAATGAGGCACCAGCCCCCCATCCGTTTTGGGACCAGAAAATACCTGGACACAAACCCCGGGTCTGGAGGAGGATCCGCCACCTTCTAATCACCTCTTTCAAGGGCAGGGCAATATATCGGCTCGGCGGGCCGACAGCGAAGCTGCGGACCCCATGGCCCCCCAAGGGGCAACGGCTTGAAAGGGTGGGATCTGCTCGAACTCGAGAGGCAGGCCCTTTCTTACCACCTCCAACACCCAGCAGTCCGTTGTGAGTGGTGATAGCGGACCAGGCGGAAAGGAAGTGGTGGAGCCGTCCCCCCATGGAGGGAACCCAGGGGGGAGTGACAAGGCTGGGGGTGGCACCCCTCAACCTGTCACTGGGCAGGCTTGGAAGAGGGACCGGCTGAGGGACCTCCTGGGCCTTTACCTCCTTGCTTCCTGTTGGAGGAAGCCGCGGGCTTGGGTTTGGGATGCCAAGCACAAGCCTGCTGGCCCTGTTGCTGGTGCTGTTGGGCCGGTCGTGTTGCAGGGGCTGAACAACGAAAGGACTTATGCTGTTGTTGACGGTGGCCTTTGTCCCTCTGGGCAGAGGTGGCCGAGTCCAGAGTGGCATTGGGCTTTTCGATCCACTGGAGGTGTCCCTCCACTCCAGGGCCGAAGAGGTCAGTCCCCAAGAAGGGGACGTCTGCCAACTTGTGCTGGTTATCTGCCGTGAAGGTGGATATCCTCAGCCACGCCCTGCGACGCATAGCCACTGCGGCCACTACTGACCTGGCACAGGAATCACCTATGTCCAGAGCAGTCTGAAGCTGCTGCTTCGCCACCGCCCTACCCTGGTCCCACACCTGATGGACCGTGGTCTGCAGGTCAGCCGGGAGATGAGGAACAACCTGATCCAGGGAGCCCATGAGGGTGTGGGAGAAGTGTGCTATCAGCACAGCCGAGCTGGCCTGTCAGAGGCCGAGGGAGGACTCAGCGTACACCTTGCGCCCGGCAAAGTCCAGCTTTTTGGACTCTTTGTCGGGGGGGCTTATCCACGTCCCGAGCGTTTCCGGAATGCCAGAAGACGCTATCGGTGACTAACCCCTTGGCAGAGGGGTGCTCCGAGAAACCGGGCAAAGAGCTGGTAGGGACCACATACTTCCTGGCCATCCTGGCCAAGGGTGCAGGACAGGAAGCAGGCCGCTGCCAAAGCTCCATGGCTGGGCCAACAATAGCCTCAGCCACAGGGAAGGCCTCCGTGGGTGAATCCCCTCAGTCCAGTATCTCCGTCAGGGGATACTTGGCCCATTTGGACACGGGCTCAAGCTGCATCCCGGTGGACTCTGAGATGAGTCGAAGCAGACCCAAGAAGGACAATGGGCTATCGTCCAATGACTGGTCCCCGGAGGACTACAGGTCGACCTGCCTGGAGAACAGGGAGGAGTCGTCATCGGATTCTGAAGAGGCTGCGAAGAGCTGCCTCGGCCCTGAGCCACCCTCCACCTGCCGAGGATGGTCGGGAGTGAGGGTGACCAACAACCTGTGGGGCAGGCCGTGACCCAACCTAGAATCCTTGGTCGGTGCCCCAGACTTTGGTTGTGGAGGCGGAGGTTCCACCACGATTGGTGGAGCAGCCGGTTTCGGACGAACAACTGGTCCTGGAATGGGCATCTCGACTGGGGCGAGCAGTTGCTTCGGTCATTCAGGCGACAGCCACTTGATGGCCGAGGGCTGAGCCGGAGTCAGTTTAGTCCCAGACAACAGTAACTGCTGCCACATAAGCTCCTCGTAACGTTGACGTAATTTACGTCGAAGCCTCCCCTCATCCGAGGAAGAGGACGAGGAGGAACGGTGTCGCCGCTTACTTCAGTACCAAGACTGAGACCGCCGATGTCGGCGGGAACAGCTTGACTGAGATGAAGTCCGAGACCGAGACCCTCAGTGAGACCGAGAGCGGGTCTGGGAAGGGGTTGGGGACACCCGCTCTTCCCTTGGCTCAGGCACTTTATCCGGGGACTGCGGCCCTGAAGGCGCAGACAGATCCTCGGTCTCCACCGGGGGAACCGGTGAAGGTGGGTTGTCAGCTTCACCAGTTGACAGCCCGTCTGACGGGTCGAGAAAAATCTCGACTGCGTCGACTGGAGTCTCAGCAGGCTGGCCTGACGGGGACACCATGAAGCCAGCGGCCTGAGCCGCAACTTCGACCAAAGTCGACGGTCGGCTGTCTGGGGAAGGAGACCTCTCCCACTCCCACGAACTCTGTTGGTGGGACTTACCCTTCGACTCCTTCTTCTTGGGCCAAGAAGAAAGTCCCGAAGGCCCCTCTCCCTTCGTGGAAAGGGACTGACAAAGCTCCTTGAACGAAGCCATTTACGAGGAACTCAGAGAGAGCGGGATAAATGCCACGGCTGAGGAGGAGGAAGATGCAGCCTGGGTCGCCTCCTCCTCGAGGGCAATCATATGCTCGAGCTGCTCAGCCGGGCCAGCCACCGCAGACACCGCCCAACTAGCCTCTTTGGATTTTACCGGTGGGTAACACTTCTTGGGGCGCCCGAGCTTCAATCGGGCAGCGTGATCTTCCAGGATGGTGGCCAAAAAAGGGCGGCACAACCTGCAAGCCTGCAGGTTGTGGTCTAGGCCTAGGCATTAGATGCACGTGGAGTGTGGATCCATCCTGGACATTTTCTGCCCGCAAGAGCAACACCGAAAGCCGGGAATCGATTTATCCATCGCAACCACAAGGGATGATGAAGACCGAAGTTTAGAAAACTTCAAAACTAGTTTCGGACGAACCAAAGAGCTAGGATCCAGTCTAAAACGCAGAGCACTAAGGAGGGAACCTGAGCTTCCAAGCGGTAAGGAAGATCTGACGTCATGGGGCAGAGCCAAGAGTTTATCACCCGAGTGGGTGGGAGGAGCCAGCTTGAAGACCTTCCGGCAAGATTTAAAGCGGCAAGGAACCTGCCAGAAAGTGTGGATGAACAACATATCCATGTCCCTAGAACATATCTTAAAGACACAGTGCTGCAATAGTAAACAGGACTCAGAGATATTAAAAAAGTAAAGCCACATGGACCGAGGTGGGGGCGGGATCACTCTGCCTAGCAACAAAGAACTTTTTATTTAGTGGAGCAATAAAATAAATAAAAAATCATTAAAAAAAAAATTTATGTATTTTCTTACCAAAAAAGGGGGGGGCCATTGTCTAATAGCAATATACCCCTCCAGGGACTGGTTATATGAGTGGATTTACCACTTCTGGTGTGGTTAAGTCACTTGGCTGCGCCTCATGACTGAACCACACCAGGCGTGGTGAATCCACCGATAGACCCACTCCCTGTCATGGCATATTGCTTTAGTGTCACAGATGTGCCTCACTTGCAAACAGCAGCCAGAATGGTGGTTAGAACACATGGTTGTAAGCCAGGAAGCTAGGGCTTGAATCCAACAAAATATGAAGTTTCTATTTCTCTTGAATTTCACTGAAGGGGTGGTCCTTGGTGGCCTGGGGTTAGAAACATTGTAATGTCTGTAATTAATTTTGATCATGGCACTTACAGAGAGATTATTAGTAGCCACTATTCTGCAGCTTATTCTCTATAACTACTCTGTTTTTTGCTGTTTTTTTTTACCAATAGTTAGCAAACATTACTCTGTAGATTATTCTGTGTAACTGATTATGTGTTGTATGCTTGCATTTAATCTTACTGGAATTGTATTTCCCCAGGCTGCCCCTGAAAAAGGGAGATGTCTATCTCTGTGGGTCTACACAGTCATCAAAATTCAAATAAATAAATAGAGTACTAACACTGCACTGAAAGGCATTAAGTGCAAAGAGAAAATAGCTCTTGAAGTAAAATGCCCTCACAGTAAACTGATTCTAGATCATTTCAGCTGGTAAACTGGTCCTGGAGCAGCTCTTGTGGGCCCAGTCTATCTAGGGCCGATAAGGTACAGGGGGCCCAGGAACAGGAAGACTTTTGAATGAGGAGCCCATTCACACACTAAGTCACAGCGTGGCATACCCTCCGGCATGTTACAACACAGAAGGAGAGGGCAAGTAGAAATTATGGTGCTGCTTTAGACCTGACAGCCAGATCATAAAAAAAACTCCTACAGCAAACTCACTTGCAAGGACATGTCACACCGAGAAGGTTTGTGCTTACATTTTTTTTTGTGGCATCATCAACTCAGCCCCGGAACTCAAATGTGAGTCAAAATGTTCTATGCTTAACCTTATTGAAAATAGTCGCCTGGAATTGAGTCAAGCTGCAAATACAAAACAGGCTAATTTGATAGACAACCTGAGGAGCTGCTGGAAAGGACACCCTAACATTTTGCGGCACTTCACTTCAATATGGGTGCAGTTCAAGGGACAATGTTATGTCTTCCATTGACTCCTCAAGCTATCAGTTTAGCTTGTTTTGTGTTTTGAACTGAATTTTGTAAAATCCTTAATAAATCAACTAAGCTGTGACCCTCTCAGTGGAGCATTTCCTTTGAGGTGAGATGAATGCACAGGTTTTGCTTACAAGCACGTTAGGGAGCATAGACCCATTTGCTTCTGGTACCTGTGGAAGCTGCGCCAATAAGACATATCACTCTGTCAACATAGGTAACTCCAAGTTTTCTCACAAAAAGTAGCTAGGAATTTTGTTAAGTGAAAGTTTGCAGTCTGTGTAATTATTTGTTAATTTTTGGCAAGGAAAGGCACATTAAGCCAAAGGTCATTTTCAGGTGTAACCGAGGAGCACAAGGAGGTTGGCTTCCTTAGGGTCATAAAGTATGCAAGTAGTAGTTGTGGGATTCAAACCCAAGGCTGCAGAATCTCAAGGTTCACAGCTTAATACTCTTAACTTCCTCTCTTTATTTCCTCCTCAGACAAGAATAGATCATATCGCTACAGTTTTATGTTTCTATACATGTCTATTAATCGCTAATATGAACATATGAAATGTCAGCAGAAAAGGGCCTTACAGTCTATCGAGTCTGCTCAATTATGCAGGTAGCCCCTCAACTTGCAGCTGCCCCTCCTTCCCCTCTCCTCCTCATAACCACTCCCCCACTCTATCCCAGCCTCTCTTAAATCCTTCCACCATTCTACATGATACCACCTCCTCAGGCAGAGTATTAGACTTGCCTACCACCTTTTCCGTGAAAAAGTGTCTCCTGATTTCCCTCCTGAATCTACCCCCCTCCAATTTCAGCCAATGCCCTCTCGTGTCCCACCCTCTCCTGATCTGAAGCATCCCTTCTGTATTAATCCTGCTTTATACCCTTTAAGTACGTAAAGGTTTTGATCATATCCCCCCTATCCCTCCTCTTCCAGGGAATACATTTGCAGCTCTCCCAGTCACTCCTCGTAGGATTTTCCCTCAAGTCCCTGGATCATCTTCGTTGCCCTACACTGCATCCCTTCCAGCAATCTGATGTCTCTTTTCAGGAATGGATGCCAATACTGCATGCAGTATTCCAGGTGCAGCCTGACCAATGATCTGTACAGGGGTAGGATCACTTCTCAGTGCCTGGAGGAGATTTCCCTCGCTATGCACCCCAGCATCTTGTTTGCCTTTGCAGCCGCCTTCCTGCACTGAGCTGAGTGGGGTTCCACTATTGGAACGCACTCGTCCAAGTGTGCCAGTCATTAGGGTGCCAGGGATTTTAATTCATTTTCCACTTTTCATGTGGGGGGCTGTGCCTCCCATGCCACCCTAACTAATTATTCTAACTCCAGGGGGGACGGACCTCGGTGAAGGGGTGGTGAATTTTGAAATTTGGCACCCTATTGATGGGCGCACTTGGACTGGTGCACAGATGGCCGGAAAGGGCTGACTGGTTCATACTCCCCATTATTAATACCCCTAGGCCCTTTTCCTTCACTGTGCTTTCCAACTGTACCCCTCCTAACTGATATTTCCTCCCCTGGTTCCTTGCTCTGAAGTGCAGTACCTTGCACTTCTTGGTGTTGAACCAAAACTGCCATGTCTCCGACCATTCCTGTAGTTTGGTCAGATCTTACTGCAGCACCCTCCACCCCTCTATGTCACTTACCACAGCACAGATTTTAGAATCATCTGTGAACAGACTAATCCTACTCCGAATCCCATTTGAGATATCAGCTATGAATATCCCAAACAGCACTGGTCCAGTATTGAACCCTTGGGCACCCAGCTTGTAACGTCCCTTGGTGATGAGAACTCTCACCACCACCACCTTTGCTGCCTACCCCTGAACCAGCTGGTGATTCAATTGACCATTTATGTCCCCACCCCAATGTATTCCAGTTTTCCTCCCATGCGGCACAGAGTCAGAGGCCGTGCTGAAGCCCAAATACAGGACGTCCACTGCATGATACCTGTCCAGTTCCCTGGTAACCCAGTAGTAGTACTCGACTAGGTTCATCTGGCAGGATCTGCCTGATGCAAACTCATGTTGATGGCCGACTTGGAGCCCATTGTCTTCCAGAAAGGTCACCAGCCTTTCTTTAGGACTGACTCCATGAGTTTCCCACAAAATGAAGTGAGAGTCACCCACCGGTCTATAGTTGCTTGGATCATTCTTCGGGCCACTTTTATGAATGGGCACCACATGGGCCATCCTCCAGTCCTGTGGCATGCATCCTGTGTCCAGTGATGTACTGAACAGGTCTGCCAGTGGTCCCGCCAGGATCTCTCCTGCCTCCTTAAGTACCCTAGAGTGAATGCTGTATGGCCCTGGTGCCTTGTCCACCTTCACTGCCCTTAGTCCCTCTAGCACCCTGTTCTCTGTAATCCTGATATCAGTCACCCCTGCCTCCCCCTGCTAACTCCACCCTTCCCATGGAGTATCTGCCCTCTCTTTCCTTCATGAAAAAGAGCAGAAGTACTCACTCAGTGCCCCTGCCTGATCCTCCCCCTTCACCACCCTCCCACCCCCTATCTTTCTTAATCCTCACAATCTGGTCTTTGTTTCCTCTTCTCTTGCTAATGTATCCGAAAAAGTCCTTTTCCCCATCCTTGATTCCCTGTGCCAGTCTCAGCTCTCTGCAAGCTTTGGCCACTCTGACTAGCCTGGTAACTTCCCTGGGCTTCTTCTTGTACTTGTCTTTGTCCCCTTGGCCTCCCGATTTCCTAAGCCTCTGGAATACTCTTCTCTTGGCCCTTACCCCTTCCATTACCTCCCAAGTCAGCCAGCTCAGTTTCTTTGCTCTCTTCCCTTCTTGGTCTGTGTCCTGGTGCAGGTCTCAGTTGCCTCTGCTAGCCCTTTTTAATGATATTCCATTTTTGGCTGGCACTCATGCATGTCTCAATTCCCACCAGATGCTCAACCAAAATTTTCCCTATCCTTTTAAAGTCCACTCCCTTAAAATCGACCCCCCTTGAAACTGTTCCTCCTGTTACCCTTCCTGTATTGAGTGTGAACTGCACCGTATGATGGTTGCTCCCAGCCAGGGCATCCTCTACTCCCAGGTCCCTTACAGCCTTCCCCATTTGTTAATAGCAGGTCTAGAGTCCTACCCTTCCTAGTCGGTCTGCGGACCAATTGCACCACTAAGCAGTCCTGAAATGCATCTAGTAATCTCTGCTGCTTTGCACATATGATGGTTGGGGTGTTCCAGTCCACCCCAGGCAGGTTGAAGTCCCTCACCACTATGATGTCCCCCTTCCTACAGATCCTGCTAATCTTCTCAGCCAACTCCCTATCCAGGTCATCCCCCTGAACTGGTGGCTTGTACACATAGATTCATAGATACATAGATGTTGTCTGCAGATCAGGGCCTTGTGTCCCATCCAGTCTGCCCTATCCCTCTTTCTTATGCTTAAGTTACCCTAGATGCTACAAGTTCCTCCCTTTTGCCTTAGCTTAATAAGTCCTATGTGCCTTTCACACGCATTCTTGAATCTGTGAGCCGTGGCTGCCCCTACCACTTCCTGGGGGAGACTGTTCCATCTCTAGTCCATCCTTTCAGTGAAGTAAAATTTCCTCGAGTTCCCTTTAAGTTTTCCCCCTTTTAGTCTCATGATGAGCCCCTTTGTTCTGTTATTTCCCTTCTTGCGAAAGATGCTCCCCTCTTGTACCCTGTTGATCCCCTTTAGATGCTTAAAGGTCTCTATCAGTTTCTAGCATGCCTCCCCCCATCTTCTGTCCTCCAGAGAGTACATATTGAGAGCTCTGAGTCTCTCCTCATACAACCTATGCTGCATCCCTGATGCCATTTTTGCCACCTTCCTCTGTACCACCTCCATCCTGTCTATGTCTTTTTGGAGATGGGCCTCCAGAACTGAATACAGTACTCCAGATGAGGCCTTACTAGGGAGTTGTATAATGGTGCCACCACTTCCCTCCTTCTACTTGTTATACCGCTCCGTATGCACCCTAGTATTCTATTAGCCATTTTGGCGGCTTTGTCGCACTGTTTAGTCACTTTGAGGTTGTTTTCTATGACTACCCCTAGATCCCTTTCCTCTGTGGTGGCCTCCAGTATTACCCCATCTAGTTCATACTAAGCCCTAGGATTCCCTCACTCTAGGTGCATAATCATTCACTTTTTTGCATTGAAACCAAACTGCCATTCCTTGGACCAAATTTCTAGCCTCTTCAGATCTCTCCTCATTTTTTCTATACCTTCTTGTCTAGCTACCCTGTAACATAGCTTTGTATCGTCTGCAAACAGGTTAACTCTCCCTTCTAGACCCTCTGCAATATCATTTATAAAGACATTGAAGAACACTGGTCCCAGCTTATAAAGACATAGAAGAGCACTGGTCCCAACACTGATCCTTGGGGAATGCCACTTGTTACCCGTCCCTCCTGTGAGCTAACCCCATTTACCACTACTCTTTGCATCCTGCCCGGTAGGGATGACTGCCTCCTCCTGCAAGCTGCAGGAACTGCTCTGAACCCAGCAGCTGTTCTGCGCTGACCTGCTTGTCTCTCGGACTGCAACCAGGTATGCTGCCCAGTACGGGTGACTGCCTCCTCCTGCAAGCTGCTGGAGCTGCTCTGAATGCAGCGGCACTTACAGCCAGTTCAGCTACTGGAATTCATTAGTGCAGAACTGGACACTTGAAAGGAAAGGGCCATGCTCCCTCTTGACAGGGCACACCAACGTCAGAACCTAGCAAACTCTTTCGTCCTGGGCCAGCCATGACTAGCCAGACACTTCCTGAGGCTTCTAGACCCCATGGCTTCTACCATGGCTGTGCTACCACTTGCCAGATTTCAAATGAGGGACATTCAGAATCACCTCAGGTCTCACAGGTCCCAGAAAAAGGACTGTGTCAAAACTCATTCCAGTCACAAGGACTACTTCCAAGCCCTAGACTGGTGGAAAGACTTACAGAATATATGGGAAGGAGTTCCCTTTCAGCAAATGGAACCTTCCAGAGTACTTACTACAGATGCCTCGTTTCTGGGCTGGGGAGCGCATCTGGCAGACCTGTCCATAAGGAGAACATGGTCCCCCAAGGAGTCCACTTACCATATAAACCTCCTCGAACGTAGAGCTGTTTATCTGGCAATAAAAGAGTTTGCTCCTTTCTTAAAAGGCCAGTCTGTTCAGATCAAAACAGAAAACACCACAGCAGTGTTCTACATCAACAGGCAAGAGGGCACCAGGTCCATAAAGCTGTGGACAGAAGTCATGAAGCTTTGGTCTCTGACATATTCTCTGGATATCCTGCTATTGACCATTTACCTGCTAGACAAGGACAATGTGCTTGAGGATGCTCTGAGCTGTATTAGTCATGGCCACCATGAGTGGTCCCTGAACAAACCGGTACTGGCAGATGTTTTCAGAAGGTGGAGCACTCCAGAGATAGATCTCTTTGCCTTCAGCCTCAATCACCAGCTACCCTTGTACTGCTGCACACCTCCAACCCTGGGCACAGTACCAGTGGATGCCCTAAACCTAGACTGGACAGGAAAGTTTCTGTATGCCTTCCCTTCTTTCCCTTTGATCCTCAGAGTCCTAAAGTTCAGAACCCAGCCTAAATAATTCTAGTGGCACCAGACTGGGTGAGACAACCCTGGTATTCTCTACTCCTGGTTCTGGCAGTCAGGCAACAAGTTTGACTGCCATGTAGTCACAATTTCCTGGCTGTATCTCAGACTGGGATAACATATTCCCACATAGACTCTCTTTACCTCAAAGTCTGGTACTTACAGAGCTAGAGTACCGAGACTCTCAGTACTCAGAGCAGGCCCTAAGAATTAGTTGCCTGGCAAAAAAGCTTAGTACTAAGAAGACCTATACCTCAAAATGGAAAAGATTTTCCACTTGGTGCAAGGAAAGGCACAGTCACCTACTGAAGGTTTCCCTTTCTTCAGTGCTTGACTAGTTGGTACACCTATAGGCCTCGGGCCTATGTGCCTCATCTTTGAACATTCATCTAGCAGCCATGTCTGCTTATAGTTCAGCTGGGAAGGAAAAGTCCCTAATTTCCCATCCCATCTTCAAAAAAATTCTCAAGGGTCTGTTACACTTTCAACCCCCTTTGTGGGAACTTGTCCCTCCCTTGGACTTGAACCTCTGCATAGCCAAACTCATGGAGCCTCCTTTTGAGTCCATGACCTTAGCACAGCTCAGGTGCATCACTTGGAAAACTGTCTTTTTGATGGTAATTACCTCAGCCAGAAGAATTTCAGGGCAGCAGGCACTCTGCACTGAACCTAACTACATTATCTCCCACAAGGATAAGGTAGTTCTTAGAGACAGATAGGAAATTCCTTCTTAAGGTGGTGTCAGAATTCCATTTGAACCAGTCCGTAACACTCCCTGTCTTTTTTCTTAGACAAATTCACTCCTGGTGAGCAAAAGTTCCATAGTTTGGATGTGAGAAGGGCACTGACCTACTATGTAGAGCACAACAATCAGCTCAGGACCTTGCATATCCTGCTTTTCCTCACCCATGGCAATGCTGGAAAAGGCAAGCATGCCTCTAAAATAACCATCTCTCACTGGATAGTCTCTTTCATTCAGTTCTGTTGCAGTAAGTTTGGCAAGCAGCCTCCTCATGGCCTCAGGGCCCACTCCACTAGGGGCACCGCAGCCTTAGTGGCAGCTGCAAGGGATATACCCTTGCTGGATATCTGCAAAGCAGCTACTTGGAAGGCTGTACACGCTTTCACAGAACACTACTGTTTGTATGTACAGTCTAGGTCAGATGCCAGATTTGGCCCAGCAGTCCTATAGAACCTCTTTCCAAAGTAGACTGTATCCGCCTTCCAACTGCACTGCCTTGTAGTCTGCACCTGTCAAGCATACTGAAGAACTCCTGGGATGAGAAGAAAAAATGACTGTAGTAATATTATTTCTTCAAAGGTATTCTTCAGTATGCTTGACCTCCCACCCAGTCCTCCCCTACATAACCTGACTGAGTCGGAGAAGTGGGGGGCTACCAGCCTCCCCCCCAGGATAAAGATAGACTGTTGGACAAGAGGGTGTCAGTTGAAAGGGTGGATGGGGAGGAAGTTGGTGGAAGGGCTTAGCAGCCAATGCAAGGAGCTTAGGGAACAAAATGGTGGACTTATTGGCCATCATGGGGATGAAGGGCTGGATATAGTAGCAATAAGTGAGACTTGGTGGTCAGAGCATCATATGTGGGAGGTGACTATCATGGGCTACAGACTGTTTAGAAGGGTCAGGGAGGGTAAGAAGGTGGAGGTGGCTTTATACAGCAGGGATGACATGATAGTAACTGAGGGACAAGAGGAAGATGAGGAGACTGAGCTACTGTGAGTAACACTAGACAGAAGGACTGGAGAATCCTTGTGGTTGAGGTGGTATACAGACCACCTATGCAGGGGGAGGAGGGGGACTGACAACTGATTCGGGCAGTTGTGCGGATGGCCCTCAAAGGAGAACTACTACTGGTAGGGGACCTAAACCTCCCAGATACTGACTGGGGAATTCTGGATGTAGTTTCAACTAGGAGCAAGGAAATACTAGTGATGTTGCAGAGGTGGTATTCTTACAGCAGCTAGTCAGGGAGCCAACAAGGGGCAACAACCTGCTGGACGTGGTCCTGACAAATTGGGAGAGTGTGAAGGAGGTGCAGGTGGGAGAAGTTCTGAGTGCCAGTGATCACGGGGACTTTAAGATTCAGGTTTAGAGCAAGGAGGGAGACAAACAAAACCAGCACTACAATCATGGACTTCAGGCGTGTAGACTTCAACAGGATGAAAAGGATCGCGAAGGGAAACAATGGAGGGAACAGAGAATATAGGGGCAGTGGAAGAGTTATGGGAATCTATTAAAGAAGGGATACTGAAAGGCATGGAAATTGCATAAAAAAGGTTAAGAAGAGCAGAAAAAGGAGAAGACCACTTTGGCTTACAAAGGAGGTAGTAGGGGCATTCAGGGACAGAATGAGGGCTCTCAGGAAATTAAAGGGGATACTAAGTGAGGAGGACAGGGAGGCTTATAGGGAGAAGAGGAGACTGGCAGGGCAAAGGTTAAGGAGGGCAAAAGTGTATACCAAAGAGAAAATAGCTAAATAAGCCAAAAGGGGGGGGGACAAAACTTTTTTTTAGATATGTGAGGAAGAGGAGAAGGGTGAGGCAGGGATTGCAAGGATGAGGGGTGGGAGGGAGGATAGAATTGAAGGGGATTGTGAAAAAGCAGAGGTGTCAAAGAGAATCACCAACATGCCTTGAATCCTCTCTGCCACTGCATAAACAATGACTTACCCCCACAGGAGTCTGTGCAAGTAAAGATGCCCCCAAAGAATTCAGCCTTTAAAAAGTTATAATAACTTAATAATAATAACTTTATTTTTAAAGTGCTTTTCAAAATATCAAAGTGCTTTACATGTCAAAATACACAATATAAAATATCACATAAAACATATAAATACAATAAATGCATAACAACATCACATATTAAAAACCAACAATAAAATCATCCATACTATCCAAAAAATAATATTAATACTCAAATATCAGTTAATCATCCAAGAAGACGCTCCGCCACAGGTAGGTTTTCAAATTTTTCTTAAATACCTCCAAGGAGGTGCACTCCCTTAACTGGCGAGGCAGAGAATTCCAAAGAGTGGGAGCTGCATAAGAAAAAGCTCTGCTACCAGAAGATTGTAAATTTACTCTTGGAATCTCTAACAACCCCTCGTCAGCCGAGCGTAGTGATCGGCCGGGGCACTCGTGCCACTCGTAAAATTGTATAAACCGGGTCTGATGGACTTCCCAGTTTTTAGTCTGCTGCCAGCTCCGACTCTGCCCCTGCGCTCACTGGCGTGATGCTGAGATGCCAGAGAGCACGTGGGGGCACGTCCCATTATACCGAATGGATGGCCGCTTGGGCCTTGTTAGTCAACTTCGGTGCTTACGTTTCATTGAAGTAGCCGTGTGCTAATAAAAATCTGTTCAAAAGCTGCTGCCCATTCAGTATAATAGAAGCACCCCGATGCTCACTGGCGTGGTGGCGAGATGCCAGTGAGCATGGGGGCAGAGCCGGCAGCAGACTAAAAACTGGGAAGTCCATCGGACCCAGTTTATACAATTTTACGAGTGGCATAACTTTTTAACAGCTGAATTCTTTAGGGGCATCTTTACATGCACAGACTCCTGTGGGGGTAAGTCATTGTTTTCTTAGTAGCAAGGACTAATATTGGTGAATCGCTTTAAATAAATAGTTTTGCTCAATATTTACAGAGGAGGAAGAGAGCAGGGGGCCTGAGCTTAAGGGGAAGGGGAGGGAGGGCAAATGGGTGGATCAGAGCCCATTCACTGTGGAAAGGGTTAGGGAGGAACTAGGAAGGTTGAAGGTGGACAAGGCAATGGGTAACAACAGGTTGCACCCCAGGGTGATAAGGGAATTGAAGGAGGAGTTGCCCACCACTTTGACAAAGCTATTCAAATTGTCACTGGATATGGGGAGGGTGCCAGAGAACTGGAGGTGGGTGGACATGGTGCCTTTGTACAAGGGAAGAAGTAGGGAGGTGACAGAGAACTATTGCCCTGTCAGTCTCCCCTCAGTGGTGAGGAAGTTATGGAGGCATTAATCAAGGAGACGGTGGTGGACTACCTGGAGGAGAGTGGCTTGCTGGACAGCAGACAGCATGATTATATGAAGGGAAAGTCATGCCAGACAAACCTGATTGAGTTCTTTGATTGGGTGACTCAGGTGGTCATCCAAGAAGGGGTGGTGGACATGGCCTATCTGGACTTCAGTAAGGCCTTCGACACTGTCCCTTAGAGAAGGTTGGTAAGCAAGTTGTAAAGTCTAGGGGAGGGTGGGAAAAAAGAAGGTGGGTGGAGGCCTGGTTGGTGGCAAGAACCCAGAGGGTGGTACTAAACAGGGTGTACTCTAGGATGTGTGGATGAAGAGTGGACTACCCCATGGGTCAGTACTGGGACTTTTCCTTTTTACGTTCACTTGCGCGCATGCACAAGGAGCGTATTGTTAGAGTAGCACACTTGGAGGTGTGCCTCTCCCACCCAATGCACTGCTCCCTTGAGCAGGCGTGGCGGTCCTGCACCAATGGGTGCAGGAGCTCAGTATGACAGCGGTTTTCCTCTGCTTCAAAGGAAAGCACCACTGCCATACTGAGCGCTGCCCCCTCATCACTGCACCTCCCCGGCGTCGTCCGTCACGCGCCCCCAAAGCTTTTGTGCCGCGGCTGGGGCCCACCCCAGGCGTGGCGCAATGAGCTATGACCGGCGGTGCCCAACCCCCGTCTGCTCCGGACCCCCAAAGCCATACTGCTGCCACGCTGGGAGCCCACCCCAGCGTGGGCAAACCTTGCTGTTGTTTTGCCGGCGAGGTGCCCGATCCCGTCGGCTCCTCGGCCCCCGCGTAGTTTGCCGATGGGGTGCCCAATCCCCGTCAGCTCCTCGGCCCCACACATCTTCTGCCACGCTGAGCCCACCCAACATGGCAAATGTCCCATCGTCGTTCTTTTTTACCTGTAAAATAAAAGCGGTCCCACAGCGAGTCTTCTAACCCCCTCCCACAACCCGCACCCACCCCTCGCCCAACCTCCCCACACCCCTCACCCCATACTTACCTCCGGGCTCTGGTGCGACGATCTTGTGGACGGGAACATGTCTGCACTCTTGAGCGACCCGCGAACTGAGGAAATGCCGGTAACCTGTATAATGGGCTAGATGGGGGTTTCAACTTATGCATATCTCAGTCATTTTGGAATTTTGCCAAATTTTCAACATGGGGTTTTGGGACCCCTTCTCATGAATAGATGTCACTGTCATGGCATTATTCGGGCCGAAGGATGATTTCTCAGGCACTGCACGGTCACTGCGGCGAAAACACCCTTGACCTCATATGCCATGACAGTCATCCTCGAGGAGATGGATACTTATGTTAATCTAGTGCAAAAATTAAATGACTGTTCTGATGTGCATTGCGCGGTTCCCATGAAGCAAGTAAATTTGCTGAATTTTCAATATTTTCACTCCAGATTTTCAACATTGCCATTTTATGACACCTTCTTATGAGTTGTACATCTGTCATTTTCCATCTCACCCAAAGCGTGTTTTCGCCCATATAGCGCACAATGGCGCAGTAGGTGTGCGAAATCAATGTATGGAACACATTAAGAAAATCACAGTGACACTGTTCATGAGCACAGGTCTTAAAATGGCTATGTTGAAAATTTGATGAAAAAATTCTAAAAATTACTGTTTTCACGAGCATCGTTAGCAGTTCCTACATGCCTTCGTCACGTTTGCTAATTTTCAATATTTGCCTCCAGATTTTTCAACATTGCCATTTTACCACACCTCCTCATAGCAGTACAGCTGTCATTTTCACATCCTGCCCAAAATGTGTTTCTGCCCTAGTAGCGCATAAATGGCGCAGTCGGTGTCGCGAACTCAATGTATGGGACACATTAAGAAAATCACAGTGACACTGATCATGAGCAGAGGTCTTAAAATGGCTGTGCTGAAAATTTGGTGAAAAAATTCCTAAAAATGACTGTTTGCAGTCTCTGGTTAGCAGTTCCTCATAGCTACCGTAAGTTTCGAATTTTCAATATTTTCACTACAGATTTTCAACATTGCCATTTTACCATACCTCCTTATGAGCACTGCAGCTGTCATTTTTCACATCTTGCCCAAAGCGATGTTTCCGCCTATGAAGCACAATGGCACAGTCGGTGTGCGTAACTCCAGTGTATGAGACACATTAAGAAAATCACAGTGTCACTGTTCATGAGCAGAGATCTTAAAATGGCTATGTTGAAAATTTGGCAAAACATTCCTGCAAATAACTGTTTTACGAGTGTGCATTGTGCAGTTCCACATGCGGCTAGAAGTTCATAATTTCAATATTTTCACTCCAGATTTTCAACATTGCCATTTACCACCTCCTTATGAGCAGTACAGCTGTCATTTTCACATCCTGCCCAACGTCTTTCCCCATGTAGTGCACAATGGCACAGTCCGTGTCTGCGAAATCAGTGTATGTGACACAGTAAGAAAATCACAGTGACACTGTTCGTGCAGAGGTTTTAAAATGGCAATGTTGAAAATTTGGTGAAAAAATTCCTAAAATGACTGTTTCTGGGCGTCGTTTTACAGTTCCACATGCGCTCGTAGGTTTGCGCATTTTCAATATTTCCACTCCAGATTTTCAACATTGGCATTTTACCACACTTCCTTATGAGCAGTACAGCTGTCATTTTTCACATCCTGCCCAAAACGTGTTTCTGCCTATGTAGCGCACAATGTGGGTAACAAACAGGTCATGCTGACAATTTATTGTGCAAATACCAGCAATCGCAGAGGGCATTAGGGTAAAGCACCATACATGCCAAACACCACTGCAAATACCTGCAAGTGAACGTTTGGCATTGACAAATGCTTGTTAATATTTACATTAGCCATATAATAGAGGTTCTGTGGCAGAGGGTGTGCCTATTTGCTGACAATACAAAGATCTGCAATAGGGTGGACCCCCTGGGGGGTGGGATTGGAGGACATGAGGCAGGACCTGAAGATATTTGAAGAGTGTTCAGAGATGTGCTAACTGAAATTTAATGCCAAAAAGTGTGCTGTGATGCACCTGGGGAGTAGGAACAGACGAGCAGGATACACCTTAGCAGGGGAGGCAATCAAAGTAACAGAACAGGAGAGGGATCTGGGGATTATAGTCTCATCCAATCTTAAGGTAGGGAACCAATGTAGCAGGGCGGTGGGAAAGGTCAATGGAATGTTGGCATGCATCAGCAGGGGCATTACTAGTTGAAGGAGGGAGGTAATGATGTCCCTCTACAAAGCCATAGTGAGGTCACATCTGGAGTACAGGGTCCATTTCTGGAGACCACATCTGCGCAAGAGCATAGATGGGATGAAGAGGGTTCAGAGAAGGGCAACCAAGATGGTGCAGGGTATGCAAGAGAAGACATACGAGCAGAGGTGTAAGCAGCTGGATCTGTACACGCCGGAGATTAGAAGGGAATGGGGAGACATGATTGAAATGTTTAAATATGTGAAGAGACTCAACAAAGTAAGGGATGGGTGTTTACTTAAGAAAAATGAGGGCCAGATCTAGAGGGCATAGCCTCAGACTGCAGGGAGGAAGATACAGAGGAAATGTGAGAGGGTAATTCTTCACAGAGAGGGTGGTGGAGGCCTGGAACAGACTACCAGAAGAGGTAGTGGGGGCTGAATCAGCGGAGGTATTCAAGAGGGCATGGGACAGACACATGGGTTTGAGTAGTGGGGGAGGGTGGCAGCTGACAGAAGGGGGGAGGGGTAAGGGGTAAAATACAGCAGACTAGATGGGCAGTTGAGGTCCTTTTCTGCCATCAAGCTTCTGTGACTCTATAAGTAGTTCTGCATTCCATTCTTTGGACCAAATTTCACTGTTTGAGCTTTATGATTAGAGCTTTTCTGGTTATGGGTGTTTTATTATTCTTATGTATTGTTCCTATTCCTATATTTTTATAGGTCTAATACATATTTTTGGGGCCTTTTGCCCTTTAGCTTTGAAATCAATCTGACTGACCTATCATTCTAGCTCAGGGGGCACTCTCTCTTATTGCTCTCTGATTGTCAGATGCCAAAAATCATAAGCATAGACTCCTTCTCCAGGGCATCAGAACCTGGCTGGCATATGCACCTGTCAAGCACACTGAAGAATACCTTGGAAGAAACAGTATTACTACAGTGAGTAATTTTTTCTTTCTGCTCATTACTTGAAAAATGTATATAGACATATATTTATGGGCACAGTCAGAATTACAATACTTTGAGTCAAAGACTCATTTGCAGAGGCTCTTCATCGGATAGGAAAGATAGACAGAGAGGAATATGGATCAACAGGAAAAAAACACATAGTCACAGAGTTATATGAGTTTCATCGTATACGGTTTCATGGTTACATGGATTTCAGAGTACACAGGCAGGTTGACATTTACAAGGTTATATACTAAGGTGAGGAAAAAGGGCTAGTAGGCAGAGGCCTATAATGCTCTTATACTAGGTCAAAGGATAATATGCTAGATTATACCCTGAACTGATTAGCTTGTCTAGGCGTTGTTTAAAAATATTCTTAGAATACCTCAGAACTACAGAGGGTGGAAGATCATTCCAAGGCCCGACAGAACGAATAATGAAAAAATATTTTCGATTCTTTCTTTTAAAGGGTTTACTAATTAATTGAAACGGATGACCCCATATCTCATAAGGAGAGGATCTGAGTTGAAGGCCTAACTCAGTCATGATGTAGGGATCATGCACCACATCGTATAAAAATAAAAGGTTGCTGCTCAGACATCGGGTGGAAAGTGACAGCAGGTTCAAAGTGTTTAACCTCTGATCATACGATAAGGATTTAAAACCAGATATTTTTTTGATAAATTTTATTTGCACCTTTTCAAGAGATCCAAAATCAGATTTTTTAAATGGGTACCATAGCTGTGATGCATACTAAAGATGGGGCCTGACGTAAGACCTATATAGGGGCATGCGCACATTTTGATCTCTAGAAGTAATGTTATGAAGAATCAATCAGACAGCTTTATTTGATGTGTTAATAATGGAATGCAGATGTTTTGAATTAGTAAGATCATTAGAGATGGAAATATCTAAATCCTTCTCGTCAGTAGTGGCATTATTATTTATTTATTTATTAGCTTTTGGTAACTGGGTAGGTGCACTAGGCAAACAACCCTGCCTATTTTCAGGTACGACCCGGGAGAGTACACTGTTACAATACAACCATACAACAAGGTTACAAAAATTACAATACAATAAAGTTACAAGGTTACAATAGTTACAATACACTAAACCGAAAAGTTACAATAACACATACAGCAGTGATAAACATTTAGATACATAATGCTTGGGGTTATTGTCCAGCAAATACAGTGACTGAGGGCAGCCAGAGAAGATAATTAACCCACTGATGAAACGCCAGCAGAAGTAAAGCTGTTCCTCCATACACTTTGGCAAAACTGGTAATGTTGACCAGTCTGGCAGGTCTAGCTGTGGAAAAATACAGGCAGGTGGAACACAACAGTAAATCGTGAAAGAAGGTGGACAAGACCTTAGGACTAGGAAAGGGTAGGAGATTACCAGCTGGATTGTCAAAGTAGAGAGTAGGCAGGGTCTAAGTGATGAGACATAGTGGAGATAAAGTACAATTTAAATGAAGTCACATAGTGGGGAAAAAAGGGCACGCTTAAAAGTAAGTTGAGATGAGGAGTGTCTGACTTGAGCAGGGAGTGAGTTTCAAAACTTAGGTGCAAAGTAAGAGAAGGCTTGCACTCCCATTCTAGTGGAGCACGTCTGAACAGATAGCTGTGGAGAGAAAGAGGACCTAAGGTAGCGAGAGTGAGAGACAGAGGTTAGCATATTGCCCAGAGCAGAGGGGTGAGGGGATCTGGTAAGGCAGTCAACAAAACACCCAAGTGTGTAGGAACGAATGGCATCAGCAGACAACCAATTTAGGGCAGAATATAGAAGACAGTGATGGGTTAGGCAGGGAGCCGATAGGGCAAATCTACAAATATTGTTGTAAGATGTGTCCCATTTGTGCAGGACACCCGTGTTGGCATGAGAGATCACTGGCAGAGCATATAGTAGTTGAGGGAGTAACACAACCCTCGCAACTGAGATCCTTGCAGCTGGAGTGAGTGAGTGGCACACTCTGTATGCTGCACCAATTTTGGCGTTGAGTGACGCACCTCATTGACATGTAAAGAGTAATCTAGTACCAGGTCCAGCGTTACCCCAAGATACTTAACGGATGTAGTGTTGGCGACAGCAGTTCCATCGCAGCACCGCACATGGAGCTTTTGAGACTCGGAGGGTACTTTTCTAGCAGACCTAAAGAGCATGGCCTGGGTCTTAGATATGTTTAGGACTTGGTAGTTGGCTAAGAACCAGGATTGGAGGGTCTGGAAAGCGGGGAGAGAGCATTTGTTGATGTCGATGATAGACTTGGATGCAGAGTAAAGCACAAGTTCATCAGCATACGTGATGATATTGCAGTGAGAAGAGGGAGTAGGGATATTGTCTATAAAGAGGGGAAAAAAGGGACCAAGGATTGATCCCTGCTGAACACCACTGGTGATCGAGACAGAGGGAGAGAGAGACTTGCAAAAGGAGATGAACTGAGACCGATTTTCTAGGTAGCTACCAAACCAGGAAAGGGTAGCATCAGAGGCACTGAATGAGTGCAGCTTAGCCAGTAGTAGAGGGTGATGAACCATTTTGAATGCTTTAGAGAGATCGATGAAAACTGCCCCAGTAAGTAAACTCTTGTCCATGTTGTTTTTAACATCACTGGTAAACCGAATCAGAGCCATGGTTGTTCTATGCCCTGCCCTAAAACCATGTTGTACTGGGGACTGTAGGTTAAAATTGAGAAGGTGCGCTGTGACCTGCCAATGAACAAGTTTCTCAAGCAGCTTGCTGAGAGTGGGCAGGAGGGAAATGGGCCTGTAATTTGATGTAATCCTGGCATCACCTTTCTTAAAGATAGGCATAGTTCTGGCAGCTTTCCAGGCCAGGGGCACAGACACAGAGCTGGTGGAGAGGTTGAAGAGTCTAGTTACAGGTACAGCAAGACAAGAAGCAAATTGTCTTAAAATGCCAGGGTGGATTCCATCAGGGCCAGCACTACCGAACGCAGGGATAGACCTTAGTAGCTGAAGTACATCTGTACTAGTGACTTGTGACAGCACAAGGGCAGGAGCAGCATTCTCTGATGAGGATGAAGGTACCGGGGAGGTGATGCTGGAAGGAGAGGAGGGGATAGGGAGCATTGAAAACAGGGAGTTAAAGGCATTTGCTATGGTAAGGGGGTTATTGCAGTGGATGTCATTAATCAGCATTTCATTTGGATTCATCAGTTTGTAGCTCCCGAGGATTTCCTTAATTTGCAACCAGTACCTTTTGGGGTTATTGGCAGAAGAACTGAGAAGGTTCCAGTAGTAAATGCTCTTGGCTGAGCGAATCTCCCTTTTACAGGCGTTGCGTAAGGACCTGTAGGCCTCAAAGTCAGATTGAATGGAAGAGGACTTCCATACTGACCAGAGTTGATCCCTACGTTTAAGCAGTTGAAGAAGGGGGCGTTTAAGCCATTTGGTAACTTTACCTTTAACTCTATGTGAGGTGACCAGAACATGAAGGTTCTGGAGGGAGAGTAGGGTTTTGTTGAAGTATTCAGCTGCTATGTTTATATCCTGAGTTGTGCAGAGGGGGGACCATTCCACCATGTTTAGATCATGCAGAAATGCAGCAGGGTTAAGTTTTGAGATGTTAGAGAAAGATAAGACCGTAGATGGGTAGGAAGGGGGGTGGTGGTATCCCAGATACAGTATACAGGGCAGTGATCACTTATTGCATCGGGTAGAACACCCACTGCAAGGTAGTTCTCTTCTATTAGTCAGAACCCAATCTATGAGGGTGGTAGTGGATCCACGACGGGAGATTCTGGTAGGGTTACTGATAAGTTGAGTGAGGTTTGCCCTGCTGATAAAGGTGGATAAGATAGAGGAACAGGGCCTGACCCAGTTCTGATTAAAGTCACCCAGGCATATTACTTCATTTTTCCCTGACACAGAAGGCACAAGCTCAATAAATTCTTCCAGTCCCAGCCTAGAATTTCTAGAAGGGATGTAAATGCAGAGGATGTGGATTTTATTTACTCCCCCGAGCAATAGGATAGCATGAAGCACCTCACAATTAGCCAGAGGGGACACTGTATAAGAGACACATTGAGTTGAGACTTGAAGAACAGTGCCAGGCCCCCACCCCTTGGCGTCCAGAGCGATCGACCCAAAGCATGTTATATCCTAGCAATGAGCACAGTGGGTCAGCAATAGAGGGTTTCAGCCAGGGCAAGGATGTCTGGATTATTAGAAATAACCCATGCCTCAAGCTCGGGGAGATTAGCAGTAAGGCTTCTAATATTAAGGTGGGCAGAGGTGAAGCTGGGTGACTGGGGCCAACAATAGGATGGGTGCTGGCATGTGGCATTAGTGACTGTGGGTCCAGGATTGGTGTCCACATCCCCAGCAAATGTGGTGGAGAGGCTGATTATCCAGATGGAGGTAGTAATGACAGCATGATAGAAACACGCTGAGGATATAGTGTACCTCCACAGGATGTTCCTGTGTAAAACCCTAGAATTTATTATTGAGCCCCAGCATAGGTGTAGATTTTGGGGGTTGTTTAGTAAGTTGGAGCAGCAGAAGTTATCAGTAGAGTAAAAAGGCAAGAAGAGGGATGATCTGAGGGTCCTGTTAGAAGAAGTAAAAAAAGCAAAGCACCTGACAGTACCAGGAGGGGATAAGTGGTCCTAGAGTACGTTTTAGCACAGAATAAATGGAGGTTATGAAGAGAGGATGGAAAAGACAGACGAGTAGTCAAAACAAACAATCCCCCCAGCTTAAGCAGACGTCCAGGAAATAGCAGAGCGAAGCAGTGACTGAAAGCAGGGTGTACTAGAGTCAAGACGCCCTCTAGTGTGGATAAAGTATAAAGAGCAAATGGGAAACAAGGAGATTATTTTGCCCAGGCCTCTTAGCCAGCAGTTGGTGGTTGAGAAAAGGAGCCAAGTTTGAAAATTCCCAAGACAAAGGGAAGTTCAAGTGCAGCCTGCAGAGCGTACTCTGTGCGAGGGTCGGTGGATGGGAGCAGCTCCACGGGTAGTCCAGCCCAAGGTAGAACTGGAAGAGAAAAGGAGGAAAAGTCAGTTAGTACAAGCAGGGGAAGGGCAAGCAGGCAGTATACACAAAGAAAAGTCGGCAGGAGCGGAGCAATGAGGGATGGAGTAGGTGAGGTATGCCATCAGAAACAAAGTTAGGTGGAGCAGAGAAAGAGTAGTAGTTCAATTTGAATTAGGATAGGCTTAGTGATACTGAGTGCACTCAGAAAGGCATCTACTGAATTAGAGAGAATACAAAGTTGCTCATTTCTACTCTGTTCACAGTTAAAGCAGTCACAGTCTTAAAGTTGAAAAATAAAGCTCCGCATTAAGAAACGCAGTCCCTGGAGCTGAAAAAGCACAGACTTCAGTTAAATACAAGCTCCTGTTTCATAACCCAGTCCCTGGAGCTGAAAAACCACAGACTTCAGTTAAATACAAGCTCCTATTTCATAACCCAGTCCCTGGAGCTGATAAAGCACAGACTTTAGTTAAATACAAGCTCTGATATCATAACCTAGTCCCTGGAGCTGCAAAGCATTCTTAACATAAATATAAAGCTCCGATTTATTAACCAGTCCCCATATCTGAGAAAACACAGTCTTAACTTAAATAAAAGCCCTAATAACTTGACCCAGTCTCTGGAGCTGAAAAGCACAGTTTTAGTTTAAATAACCTGACTTTCTCTGAACTTTCAAGCTGCACTCCTGTACCCACGAGCACAGCGCTCCATTTCAGAAGCAGGGCTCAGGTTCTAGTAAGAAATGAGGGCTCTGGCTCCAAAATCAAACAATTGCAAGCTCCATTTAACGTTGTTAGCTCCATTTTAGAAATGACTAAAAAACAGGGACATTACATATGAGGTTCAGGCGGCTAAGCCGGAAGTCAGGTAAAATGACCCAAATTGTTTAAAAGAATTACTTGTTTAAAATAATTGCCAGAAACCAGAAAAAGTCCTTAAATGCTACACAGCTGATTCAGGAATGCTGCAAGTGTCTCTGTTATAGCCCCAGAAATTCAGCTCCACTCCAAAATGGAGCCCAGGCCACTTAGCCAGCAGTTGGTGGTCAAGAAAAAGGCACCAAGTTTGAAAATTCCTGAGATAAAGGGAAGTTCAAGTGCAGCCTGCAGAGCATACCTGTGCAAGGGTCAGTGGATGGAAGCAGCTCCGCAGGTGGTCCGGCCCGAAGATAGAATTGTTCTAGGGTCATCGGATGGGAGCAGCTCCACGGGCGGTCTGGCTCGAATGTAGAACTGTGCTAGGGTCAGCGAATGGGAGCAGCTCCGCAGGCGGTCTGGCCCGAAGGTAGAACTGTGTGAGGGTCGGCGGATGGGAGCAGCTCTGTGGGCGGTCCGGCCCAAAGGTAGAGATGCGCGAGGGCCGGCAGATGGGATCAGCTCCATGGGCGGTCTGGCCCAAAGGTCGAACTTAAGCTATAAGCCACTTATTTTGTACAAGAAAGTAGGGTTATTTGAACAGAGATGCATTACTTTGCATTTAGTAGTACTGAGCTGCATGCCCCATGTTTTAACCCAAGTTGAGATAGAATCAAGATCCTGCTGGATAAGATCAATTTGATCTTGATTTGAACAGGAACTCCCAATCTTAACGTCATCAGTATATTTAGTAGTAATAGAGATGCAGTTTTTAGTGAAATCAGAAAAAAAACTTGAAACAAGCAGGGACCAAGAACGGAACCTTGCAGAACATTGCTCAATACCCTGCCAATGTTTGATAGGTTGCCATTGATTATTACTCTCTGTGTTCTGTTACAAAGCCAATTCTCAATCCAGGCTATAATAATGTAGTTAATATTTAATTTCCTTAGGCTTAAAGCCCAATGAGGCATTTATCAAAAGCCTTGCTGAAATCAGTAAAGATAACACCAAGGTATTTTGTTATCCAAGAAAGAACTAAACTGTTTGTAAAAACATAGCAAACTTGTAGTACAGCTTCTCCCCTTTCTGAAACCATGTTGATCCAAATCACTAGCATCTATGACAGGCAAGATAACATCCTTAAGGAGACTCTCCAGAACTTTACAGAGAGAAGAAGTTAAACTAATAGGTCTGTAGTTCTCCCAGAGAAGTTTAGAATCCTTTTTACGTTCATTTGAGCAAGGAACGTCTTGGGAGAATGGGACACTTTGGAGGTGTGCCCCTTCCCTGCAATCCCCTGCTCCATTGAGCAGGTGTGGCAGTTCTGCACCAATCGGACATGGTGCTGTGTATGACAGCAGTGGTCTTCTCTTCAAAGAAAACCACCGATGTCATACTCAGCACTGCGTCAAGCTGCCACCCCCAAATCTTTGCTGCCACGCTGGGAGCCCAACCCAGCGTGGCCAACGTCCCAAGTCATCTGCCGATGGGGGTGCCCAACTCCCCGTCGGCTCCAGGCCCCCAGCCATCCTTCTGCCACACTGGGAGCCCACCCCAGCATGCCAAACATCCCGGCCCCACGCCGTCTGCGAGATGGGGTGCCCAATCTTCGTCGGGCTCCATCGCCCCCCAGCCATCCTTCTGCCATGCTGGGAGCCCACCCCAGAGTGGCAAATGTCCCACGTCGTCTTTTTTTTTAAACCTGTAAATTGAAAACGGTCCCATGGCGCTTCTCCCAGGCCCCCTCCCACAACCGCACTCACCCTCTCTTTCCTGCCTCCCCACCCCCCACCCCATACTTACTCCCGGAGCTCGGTGCGACGATCTTGATGGACCGGGAACACGTCTGCACTCTTCAAAGCCGATCGCGAACTGAGGAAATGTCGGTAAGCTGTATAATGGGCTAGATAGGGGTTTCAAACTTTATTGCATATCTCAGGTTTGATTTTGTATCACTTAATGATAGTTTAGACCTTCATCGGGATGTCACTGTCATGGCGCTATTCACCAAGGGTGATCAAGAGTCACTGCATTAAATCACCCTTCGGCCCCGACAATGCCATGACAGTGACATTATTCATGAGAAGGTCCCAAAACCCCATGTTGAAACTTTGGTGCAAAAATTCCACAAAATGACTATTTTATGAGCGTGCATTGTGCAGTTCCTATGCAGGCTCGTAACTTCACAAATTTTCAATATTTTCACTCCAGATTTTCAGCATTGCCATTTTACCACACCTCCTTATGAGCAGTACAGCTGTCATTTTTCACATCCTGCCCAAAACGTGTTTCCGCCCATGTAGCACACAATGGCACAGTCGGTGTGCGAAATCAATGTATGGGACACATTAAGAAAATCACCATGACATTGTTCATTAGCACAGGTCTTAAAATGGCTGTGTTGGAAATGTGGTGAAAAAATTCCTAAAAATGACTGTTTTACGAGGTGTGCGTTGCGCAGTTCCTATGCATGCTAGTAAGTTCGCAAATTTTTAATATTTTCATTCCAGATTTTCAACATTGCCATTTTACCACACCTCCTTATGAGTAGTATAGCTGTCATTTTCACAATCCTGCTCAAATGTGTTTCCATGTAGCAGTCATGTGGCCAATGGGGCAGTCAGTGTGCGAAATCAATGTATGGGATGCATTAAGAAAATCACAGTGACACTGTTCATTAGCAGAGGTCTTAAAATGGCTATGTTGAAAATTTGGTGAAAAAATTCCTAAAATGACTGTTTTACGAGCGTCCGTTGCGCAGTTCCTACGCATGCTCGTAAGTTTGTGAATTTTCAATATTTTAACTCCAGATTTTCAACATACCAATTTTACCACACCTCCTTATGAGCAGTATTGCTGTCATTTTCATCCTGCCCAAAAGCGTGTTTCCGCCATGTAGCACAATGGCTGATGGATTATCTGAAATCAATGTATGGGACACATTAAGAAAATCACAGTGACACTGTTCATGAGCAGAGGTCTTAAAATGGCTATGTTGAAATTTGGTGAAAAAATTCCTAAAAGTGACTGTTTTACAAAGCGTCGTTCCGCAGTTCCTCCTTACTAAATGAGTTCGAATTTTCAATATTTGCACTCCAATGACTTCCAAATACCTAAACAGCACATAGAAGCAAGCAACATTCGGCATTGACAAATGCTTGTACTTCTTTGTCACTGATTTTTTTAAGCCATGTCCAACTGCCAAATACCTGCAAGTGAACGTCGGCATTGACAAATGCTTGTTATATATTGGAACAACAATAGCTTCTTTCCATTCATTGGATATGAAATTATTTTTCAGAAATTGTTCAAACAAGATCTTAAGTGGATGTGAAAGGAGAACAGCCAATAGGTATAAAGATGGCCTGCAATGTTATCAGGTCCTGAACTATACTTTCCTTGTAGAGTTTTTAATTTTCTATAATAATTTCTTCAGTAAATCAGATAGGAGAATCAGAATGATTTGAAATTGGCTTAAAAATAAAATTATCTGTTTGTGTAAAGATTTTACAAAATTCAGTATTAAATAGATCTGCCATGGTCTTTGGGTCATAAATGAGGTGGTTATCTTTTGTTTTAGGGGCCCAACCTTGCAGGAAGTTTTCTTTAGAATTTACATAAGAATAAAATTGTTTTGTATTTGACTAAGTGCTGACAATGCTAGTTTAGTTTCTCAATTAGATTTGGCTTTTCTAATACAAGATTTACATTTTGATTTGCTTTTTGTAAAGAATCCAGTTTGATGTCTTATTTTTCAGAATTCCTATGTTTTTATTTTATATCTAATCTATTTCTTGATTGTATGATTCATCCATTTCAGAATTTGTTTCCCATCTGATTTTTTTTATTATAGAAGGGATATGAGTGTCCCTTAAACTGGTAATTAAGATTTGAAAATAACCCAACACTGCTGTGGGGATTAATGTAAAAAGGCGGACTCCCAATTGAAAACCTCTAAACTAAACTTTAAATCAGACAGGTTACCTTTTTCATATAAATAAATGACAGATGAGTTATTATTGTACATTAAATAGGTCTGTACATAAAAAAGACAGAGTAATGGTCGCTGTTTCCAATAGGGGTAGATATATTAACATCTGTGATATCCAAATTAGCACTAGTAAGGAAATATCCAAAATATTATTTCCCCTTGTAGCTGATGTAACCCATTGTTTCATATTAAGGTCCTGACAGGCAGTTAAGAGTTTTTTTCCCCCCCTAGAACTAGAAGCAAAAGAAGAAGTCCAGTTTATAACTGGAATATTGAAATCACCAGAGATTATGACATTACCAATTTGATTTGCGAATTCAATTTCAGACAAAATGGCATCTAATATCTTGGTAGATGAACCAGGGGGAAGGTAACATGACCCCAGAAGAAAGTATTCTTTATTTGTCAAAAATATTTTAAGCCATACAGTTTCAGTAGGGAGTTCATGATTCTTAACTGCAGTTGACATGTTTACAGCATTGATTTATTATTTGTGAATACCGCACCCCCCCACACCATGTCTATCCTGTCTAGTAAGTATATGAGAGGTAAAGCCTCGTAGTTGACTGGTCCAAGCTGAATTATTATCTCACCATGTTTCACATACTGTGATAATATCAATATTATTTTCAAGGACCATAAGATGGAGTTCATCTAATTTTTTTGGTTAGACTCCTGGTATTTAAAGTAAGAAATTTTAAATATTGACTACAGAATTTACAGGTATTCAGAGCTGAAGAGCCGGTCTTCAACTCCCCCCCCACCCCCGTGAATTAGTTTTAATGATTATTTATTATGGACAGGTGTTGCTTGCTCAATAGTGCATCTCCCCGTCTGCTGAGATGTAACCCATCAGAACAAAAAAGTTCTGGTGACTACTGAACTCCTCCCAATGAGTGATGCAGCTGATTTCTTGATGCAGGCACCACTGACGTAACCAATTATTTATCATTTTCATTTTTAAATTAAGTGTTTCAGAGTATTTTGGGAATGGGCAATATCTCGGAGAAATGAATATCACATCCAAGTTCAGTAAGTTTGTTTGTCATGGCAACATATGCAGATTTAATATGTCGTATAGAATCTTTTAAGATGTTATTTGCACCCACATGAATAATACACAGCGGATTTAGATCCTGAGAGCTAAAAATGTTTTCAGCCATATAGGTGATCTTGTCAATCTTAGCCCCGCTGAAACTGGAACATGTCCTATTGTATTTATTAGGTTCACAAATAGCCCAATCTAAGTGTTTAACAATGGAATCACCTACCACAAATATTTGTCTGGGAAGAATAGCATCCTCATTGGGTATGGGGTGAGATATCATATATTCTGAATTAGAGGTGTCAATATTATCTGATGAGAAATCAATAAGGGGAGGATCGAACATCAACATAGGGTCTGGAGGTTGAGAGTATGAGTTTGTCTGATACGATTCAGTAACCAAACTGCCCGGGAAAGAACTAACACTGTTAGGAACATCAGTATTGGATCCTGAAGTGTTGTTTCGAAAGGGAACTAGAGGGTCAGAGCTGTTGTGTAGGGGGATATCAAAAATATCTGCCCATCTTCTTTTTTTATTGCTAGATTTGGACCTATGAACACTGAATCAGTCAGAGTCATCAGCGCTGTTTTCATGACCTAGGTCATCTTCTCTAACTCTTTTCTTACGGTGAACAAGTGTAGGTACATGTGAGATATTAATAGGGATTTGGTTTTCAATTCTTGTCAATGTAGATGGAGGTGATGATGAACTAAGGTCCTTATTTACTGAAATTAAGGCAGAACCTAGGTTAGGAACTTCACATGTATCCTGTAACTGTTTACATAATAAGTCTTGACTGGATTGAAGTGCTATTAACTGTTTATAAAACATACTATTTTCACATTGTAAGATCACATTTTCAGTATATTTTGAGCACTGAAAAGAGTGAATTTCATTTATGTCAACCTGAAAACTGAACATATTGCATGTACTGCATTTGTAAGCGGTTTCACCAGTAGTTGTGACAATGGTGATGATATCACCAATTGAACTAAGTAAAGATGCCATAATGTGAAAGCTGCTGCAATCCACAGAAGAAAACAATGAACAGACCAATTAGTAAACTGACTCGAAATTTCGTTTATCACACACAAAGTTTTTTTATACAACTCCAACACTATACGCTTTGAATTTAGTAACTGTCCAAAACTAAACTGTAAAGAACAATATCCCCAATATATAACATATAGATGTTAAGTAGTTTATAGTACTCGTAATGGGATTTATGTTTTTCCAATCACAGTAACTATAGCACCACAAAATGTGAAACCGCAGGGAATATCAACACAAACCCCAATTACCCATGAGATCTCTGAACAAAGAGTTACAGTAAATGGTAACTGACAAACTCTATGAACCTTAGACACTCACCCCATGTCTCGCACGCCAAACACGTAAACATGCACAGATGCACGTGTCTTTGCGCGCGTCTTCGTGTGTGACACTGTGCGCGCCCTGCCCGTGCTCACCCTGCTCATAGCAGGGCTTGCAGAAATACCGGGGGGTGACCTGGAAGTGTCAAAATGAGAAGGTCAAGCCCCCGAATGAATAATCAAGCAAAATAGCCCTGTGACTGCTATATGCATCTTCCACTCATGCGTGGATAAGACACACAGCGTGTCTTAGTGTGTAATGTTGACTTTTAACCACAAATTGAATGTCAGGTGCCCCAAACTGAATTGTAGTCCCGGGTGGAAAACAGACTGCAACTCACTCAACCTGCAACCAGGTAAAAGCCGGGTGCAGGGCTCCAATACAGCACTAATAAGTGCTATTCAAGTGCTCTTAAAAATATACTACAAAAGTCAAGTAAGGAGCTGCTTAAGGACACAGCGTCTCTCAGCAACGGTAGTTCAGACTAGTCGCCTGCTCGCCTTGGGGCTTGCAGAAATACGGGGGTGACCAAAAGAGGTGTCAAAATGAGAAGGTCATGCCCTGAATGAATAATCACAAACTAGCCCTGTGACTGCTATATGCCTTACACTCACGTTGCGATAAGGCACACATGCGTCTTAGTGTGTAAGTTTCATTGTACATGGTTTCATGGTTACATGGATTTCAAAGTGCACAGGCAGGTAGATATATACAAGGTTTGCATAAGTGCATTGTAGAGTGGTGATTTACAATAGTAGGTTCAGTCTTTCTTGGAATTTATTGCATAGATTACGACCAAGGCTGGAGCTGAGCTTTATGCCTGCAAACCAGAGTGTTACAGCATTTATTACATGTGGGAATAGATAACATTGGACTGTACAATGAGGTAGCTAGACTGTGAATAGCACAACCTGAAAGTATTGGTAGAGATATGGGGGGTACATTACAGCCCTAGGGGCATTGTCAAGAAGATTGTGATCAGTGACAGCCCAAATAATAGGGACACATGTGCAAAAGGAGCACAGGATTGGTTAGACACAGGTGCAGTGCTGCACTGTGAGCAGGTGGTTTCTAAGGGCGAGTTTGAAGGCACCTATTTTGGGAGGTTTGAGATGGAGTCAGGAGGAGTTGAACTAGGATGGGGCCCTGTAGTGAAAGGATCTCTGGGCTAGTGACATCCTGACTTTGGGTATCTGGAAGGTGGTCTTACAGGATCTGCATGTGGGGATGGTGGTGGATGCATGTTGGAGGAGGAGGTCAACCCAGAGGGGAGAGCCCTAAGATTATTTTGTTAGTCAAGAGAACCATCTGATAGTGAGTTCTCTCCTCGAGGTTGAAGCATGTTGGCGGAGGAATAGAGTGTGCAGGTATGGGTACCTGTCTGCACCGCCAGGAGTTTGCAGGCCTTGTTAATAGATAGGTGGATTTTGTTCAGACCAGTTTTGTCTGCTGTATATATCAGGAGTCCATAGTTAACTAGGGACAGGACTGAGGAGGTGATAGCAAGCTGCAGTGCATCGGTGGTGAGGGGAGGCAATCCTTGTGCCGGTAGGGTAAACCTATTCGAGAGTTCATGGCAGACCAGAGGGTGTTGATGTGATAGTGAAAGGTGAAGGCAGAGTTGAAGGTGATGCCCAGGTATTTGTAGGAGGCTACCTGCTCCACGAGGTGTAGCGTACTTGGCAGAATCTTGAGTGTGGATTCTCTGAGTTTGCTCTGTTGGTGGGCGAAGAGCATGGCTTTTGTTTTTTTTAGGTTGATAATTAACCTGTGATCAGAGAACCATTGCTCTATTTGGGTGAAGGAGAATTGGAGCATGCCTTGCAGGGCCGCTAGGTTTTGGTGCGATGCCAGGATGACTGCATCATCTGCATAGAGCAGTACCTTTCCAGCACAGGCATTGGGAAGTGCATTTAGGTAAAGACTGAATACGAGAGGGCCCAGGATGGAGCCTCGGGGGACTCCAATGTGAACAGGCAGGGTGTTGGACAGAGTGCTATGGATTTTAACACACTGGGACCTGGAGGACAGGTAGCTGTGAAACCAGGCCAGGGGCCTGGGGGAGAAGCCTAGCTGGTTGAGGGAGTCAAGCAAGAGGATGAGAGGAACTGCATCAAAGGCCTTGGCGAGGTCAGTGTACACAGTTCCAGCAAGGTTGCTGGAGTCCAAGGCTGAGTGGATGAAATTGGAGAATTCCAATAGTACAGTTGTGGTGCTGTGTCCAGTTCGGAACCCATGCTGCTGTTTGCACATTATGTCATGTTTGTCTAGATATTCCTTGAGCTGCACTGCTACTATTTTTTCCAGTGCTTTTGACATGGGGGGGGGGGTATGGAGATAGGCCTGTAGTTACTTGGGGAGGAGCAGTCACCACCTCTGAGTATGGGAGTGATGACTGCTGTTTTCCAGACAAGGGGAAATTGGCCCAGGCATAGTGAGTGATTCAGTAGATCAGTGGGTGGGAGAAGAACCATGTCAAGTACCAGCCGAGGTGTCTGGTGTCCAGCTGGTTATTGCACAGACTGGTGCCATTGAGGGCCTTAACTAGGATTGTTCGGACTTCATGTGGGGATCTCATATGCAGATAGAAGGGGTGTCTATGGAGGGTGGGACCGGGTCAAAGAAACCATCGGGAAGAACTGCACTGAGGTCAGAGAATGTGGTGTTCAGGCAGTCCGCGTTACTTTGGGGGTCAGAAGAGAGTGCCATTGATAGTGAGTGGGGGGTCGGGACTTGCCATTAAGCTCTTTGATGTTATCCCAGAATTTCCAGGCAGTCTCCCAGGAGGAGGAGAGTGAGGTGCAGTAGTGTGCAGCTTTGGCCATGCGGATAGTCCATGTGCATTTATTGTGCTCAGTGTTGTACGCTTCTCTGTTAGCCTTCTTGCCAGACTTGACAGCTCTGTGCCACAGGTTGTCCCTGTGCTTCAGTTGTTGGATAATGGCTGGGGTGACCCAGGGTGCATTTTGTTTCCCGGTATAGGTTTTGGAGTGGGGGATAGAGATCACAGGCCTTATTAAAGAGCTGGTGAAGAAATCGAGCACAGTGTCAATACTTGCGGCTAGGGAGATGGGTGACCAGTCTATCTGGGCAAGATACTACTTGAGCTTCTCGAGGTTGCCAGGGCAGAGGCGTTGATGGAAATCGTCCTAGGCCTGGGTTTGCGGGCACGGGAGGACCATCTGAACAGGACCAGGGAGTGGTCACTGAGAGAGTCTGGGAGAATTTTTATGTCCAGGACTTTATGTGGGTGATTTGTAATGACATCCAGGAGGGTACTGGTACCACTAGAGGGGTTGTGCCTGGTTGGTAGGGTAATAAGCTGGGATATGTCTAGGGCAGTGAAGGAGTCCCTGGTTTGGGAGGCTGTATTGTATAGCCAGTTGACGTTTAGGTCCCCAAGCAGGATCTGCTCTGTGTTTTGTGGAAGGCAGGTGAGGTAGTCGGTGAGTAACAGAATGGCTGGGGTTTGGTTATGGGGAGGGACATAGGCAACAGTAAGGCACATTGGGGCCCTGGCAGGGTCAGGGGTGATCTTGAGTGTGAGGGCTTGGGCTCCTGCATTTAGTTTGGGCACCAGGAGAGCATGGCCCATCAGGTGTCACACATATAGAATGCACACCCACCCCGTGCTTGCCTATTCAGTCCTCCTTGAAAAGTGTGTAGCCAGGAAGGGTAATGAAGGAGTCTGGAGTTGATTTAGAGAGCCAGGTTTCAACGGGGGCTAGCACGTCAAGTTGGTGCTGGATAACCCAGCATTGGGGAGGTGCCAATTTTTTCAGTAGGCTGCAAATATTCACAGACCCTGTACATAACCCGGTTGCAGCTGCCAGCTGGGTGGGATTTGACATCCCGGGGCCTGGGTTTGGGTGTATGTTTCCAGATAGGAGTAATAGTAGCAAGAGTATCTTAGTAGGGCTAGGTGCTGTTTGGAGCCAGTGTTGAGGTGAGAGGGGGGCTAGTTGAGGCAATGCAAGGTTGGGCAGAGAGTGCAGTATAGGCAAGGCGAGGAAGAAGTGTGGGCAGAGGTGTTGGCAGGGTCAGAGGGTGGGTGGCTGGCTGTAGGTGATGGGTGTGTAGGGAGGTGGATCTCTCCAGAGTGGCAGGGAATGTGGGTGGGGGTAGTGTGTGGTGGGTAGATTAGGTCTGGGCAGAGGTGCTCAAAATGGTGGGTGGCCAGTGCCAGTAGTGTTATAGTGACCAGGCTATGAGAGTATGCTAGGATCCCCATGGTGAGTGGGCTATGGCACGGTACAAGAGGAATAACTGCCCTTCCAGTTGTGAGTATGCCACGTTAGTACAGGGGCAGGGCTGCGGACTTTGGTGCGGAGACTGGTTGTTCTCATGGTAAGCCAATAACACAATAAACACATGTTAAGAACAGTGCTGTTGATCTTTGAAGACCATTGCAGACAGAAAAAAATACACAGTATGAATCTGTTTTTTTTAAGAGACGTAAAAGATGCAATTTATTCTTGAAATGTTATTTAATTAATAAATGTAGTTACAGTGACAGGATAACAGTTAACATTTATTTGTTAGAAAATACTGCACAGGAGTTTACTTGAAACAAATGCTGAATTTTCATCAAAAATGTAAAACTGACTCAGCACTCCAAATGAATTTCTTATTGTTGCTGTGTCATCATAAAATACAAAAATGCCTAGCACAGTGAAACTGTGTCTTTGATTTCATTATATTGCATTACTTGCACATATACTACTTTTCTGAATATATACAGTACCTAGCAGTAGAAGTTTTGATGGTGAAATAATACTAGATTACTTAAAATAGTAAGGATGTCTAGCACAGAAAATTGTGTCTGATTTCATTATATTGCATTACTTATGCACATTCTGCTTTTCAGAATATATACCTAGTGGCAGAACTTTAACAATGAAATAATACAAGAATGCTTAATGTAACAAGGAATGTACTCACAACTTTTCTTAAGATAGTGAGTTCAATCTGATTATTCCATTATGAACTCTTGCAACTGCATAAGTTATTTACAGGAAATAAATACCATGTGACAACAAAAGCCACAAAAGCAATGCAAAAATGTAACATTTTCTGGGGGTCTAGGCGGTCCCCAGACCCTGACCCTTATTCTGAATCCCCCCCCAAAAAAAATTTAAGCTACTTGAATCACCTCTGCTTGTGCCAGTTAATTTATTTCAGTACATTGTCTCCAAGGTTTGATAATGTGCCGCACCTTTTGTTACCTTATCCTTTCAACATAACCTAAGGGCACGGCATGTAGGAAAGTCACTTGTAAAAACTCCTTTCATGTCCAAGCTTTCAGTCTTAAAATTGTGTTTGTGCAAAGAATCATGGTCGGCTTCTTCACAACATACTGCAGTTCATGCACCCTTTTCTTGGTCTGTGCCTTTTTTGCAATGCAGCCCTTGTAGCGGTTTCAAAGACCAGCCGGACGCCTTCTCTGGTTTTGGCAGAACACTCTACATAGTCATAAGCCCCAATCTTTTGCACCATGGCCCTTCCATCTTCGGTCCTCACTGGGAACTGCTTAACCTTAGCCAGTTTATTCTGGAGTTTCTCGTCGTTCCTCAGATCCTTCTTATTGGACACTAGAACTACAGGAACATAGGGGCAGAAGTGTTTAATCTCTGGCATCCAGATCTCTGGGATGTTATCCAGTGAGTTGGGATTGTCCACAGAAAAGCACATCAAGACAACATCGGCGTCTTGGTAAGATAAAGGGCGGAGTTGATTGTAGTCTTCCTGCCCTGCTGTGTCCCAAAGTACCAGCTGCACTCCCCGTCCATCGACTTCAATGTCGGTCACACCGGTTTCAAAAATTGTGGCACATAGACCTCAGGAAACATATCCTTGCTAAAGGCGATGAGGAGGCAGGATTTTCCACACGCACCATCTCCTACGACCACGAGCTTCTTGCTCATGACAGCAGACCCAAACATGGTGATAGTTTGGTAGTCTCATAGAAACATAGAAACATAGACTTTGACGGCAGATAAGGACCGCTAGGCCCATCTAGTCTGCCCATTTCCCTACCTACAGGATAGGCCGCAGATCCTAGTTAACCAACAGCCTATATCTTCCTGCCCCCCACAATAATTGCCTTATGTCTGTCCCATGTATTCTTGAATTCTCCCACAGTTTTAGACCCCACAACTTCCTCAGGAAGGCTGTTCCATGCATCCACTACCCTTTCTGTGAAATAATACTTCCTCACATTGCCCTGAACTGCCCTCCTTCTATCTTTAAATTGTGTTCCCTTGTTCTTGCAAGTCTCTTTTTCTGAAAGATGCTACCCTCTTGGACTTTGTTGATCTCTTTGAGGTACTTGAAAGTTTCTATCATGTCCCCTCTCCTTCTTTCCTCAAGGGTATACATATTAAGCTCCTTTAGTCTCTCCTCATACGGCTTCTCTTGCAGACCCTGCACCATTTTAGTTGCCCTCCTCTGGACTGCCTCTATCCTGTCTATGTCCTTGGAGATGGGGTCTCCAGAACTGGACACAGTATTTCAGATGGGGTCTCACCAACTGTCTGTACAGAGGGATAACAACTTCCTGTTTTCTGCTGCTGATGCCTCTCCTATACATCCCAGTATACCCCGCCCTCCCTACTGCCTTCTCACATTGTTTGCTAACCTTAAGGTCATCTGATATGATTACCCCAGGTCCCTTTCCTGTTTTGTTGTTGTTACTACCTCCCCACCCATTGTGTATTCTTCCCTGGGTTCTTGTTTCCCAGGTGCATTATTTGCACTTTTTGCATTGAATCCTAGCTGCCATCGTCTGACCATTCCTCCAACCTTGCCAAGTCCCTTTTCATCCTTTCACGCTCCTTGTGTATCAACCCTGTTGCAGATCTTTGTGTCATCTGCAAAAGGCATACTTTTCCTTCCAGTCCTCTGCAATGTCACTGATGAAGACATTAAAAAGGACTGGACCCAATACTGAACCCTGCGGTACCCCACTAGTAACTGCCTCTTTCTTCAGAGTGGACTCCATTTACAATTACCTTCTGTGTCCTGTTGTCCAGCCAATGTTTTACCCAGGCTACCACCCTGGGACCCACTCCCAGGCTGGTTAATTTGACTAATAATCTTTTGTGTGGGACTGTGTCAAATGCCTTACTAAAGTCTAGGTAGGCCATGTCCACAGCCCCTCCTGGTCTACTACTTTGGTCACCCAGTCAAAGAAATCTATTAGATCTGCCTGACATGACCTTCCCACTGTGAACCCATGCTGCCTTGGATCCTGTGCTCCACTGACCTCTAGGTACTCAACTATTCTTTCCTTCAGAAGTGACTCCATCACTTCCCTACCACAGAGGTCAGACTGACAGGTCTGTAGTTTCCTGCCTCTGTCTTGGTCCCACTTTTGTGAAGGGGAATCACATCCGCCTTCCTCCAGTCCTCGGTACCACACCATCCTCCCATGATTTATTAAAAGAGTAGCCAGTGGTTTCACTAGTTCCTTCCTTAATTCTTTTAGAATTCTGGGGTGAATTCCATCAGGACCCATTGCTTTGTCCACCTTCAGTTTTAGGAGTTCTGCAGAACCCTTTCTTCTGTGAAAAGACTGGGATCGACCCCCTATCAAGAGTGCTTCTGTTAATTGGATTAGGCACTTCCCCTCCTCTTTGTGAATACTGAGCAGAAATATTCATTCAGTATTCCTGCTGTTCACTGTCCCCTCTGCCCACCCACCGTTCATTCTATTCAGCCTCACTATCCTCCCTGTGTCTTTTCTCGTCGCTGATGTACCTATAAAAGGTTTTATCCCCTTCTTAACTGAGTTGGCTATCTTTCCTCAGTTTGGGCCTTTGCTATTCTGACTTCCCTTCCTGCTTCTTTCTGCCTTAACTGGTACAGCTCTCTGTCCTGCTCCTTCTGTGTTTCCTTATACTTCCGGAATGCTATCTTTTTCTTCCTGACTTTCACAGCCACCTCTCTTGAGAACCATAGTGGCTTTTTCTTTCGTTTTGATTTGTTTATTTGCTTCACACAAAGGCTTGTTGCCTCTGTGATGGCAGTTTTGATAATTCCCCATTGTTGCTCCATACCTCCTTCTAGCCTGTTTGTTAGTGCTTTTCTGAGGCACTCTCCCATCTTGCCAAAGTCAGCCCTCCTAAAGTCCAGTACCCTCACTTTTGTATGGCTTGATTCTGTAGCTGAGTTTAACGTGAACCACACTGTTTGATGGTCACTTGTCCCCAGATGGCAACCCACTTCTAGATCTGAGATCCTCTCACTGCCCCCGTTTGAGGTACGAGGTCTGAATTGCTCCCTCACAGAGTGGGTTCTGAAACTATTGTCTAATGCCTGCCACCTGTAGGGCGTCAAGAATGGCCTTGCTCTTGGATGTGGCTGCAGCAAATGTGCTCAGTTAACATCTGGTATATTCAGGTCTCCCATCAACAGTATCTCCTTTCTCTGCCATTCTAAGAATGCCTTCCATCATATCCTTGTCCATTCCTTCCCCCTGACATGGGGGTCTGTACACAACCCCTGTGCGGATTGTGGTGCCCTTTCCAGTCTCCAAGGTGACCCACAGTGCCTCCTCTCCTCCCTGTTTACTCTTTTGTTCAGTTGCTTTTATCCTTTCCTTTACATAGAGAGCTACTCCTCCCCCTCTTCTCCCCTGCCTGTCTCTCCTGTAGGTTATGTACCCTGGTATGTTAACATCCCAGTCATGGTTCTCTGTGTACCATGTTTCTGTGACTGCTACGATATCCAGGCATCCTCTTCCATTAAGGCCACCAGCTCAGGAGCTTGTTGCCCAGACTACGGGCATTGGTACTCATTACCCTCCATTTCCTGATGGCCTTACCCCTTTTGCCCCTCTTGTCTCACCTCTTCTGCACAGCACTGAGCACATCAGATAGTTTTTTTTTTTTGTCTTGGTCAGTTCCTGGTCTTTCAGAGCTGTGTACCAAGCATGCAGACTATAACAATTGAGATGAGTTTGCCAGTTCACCAAGGTGAAGTGAGGAGGAACTGAAATATTTAAAAGAATTTCATGGCTTTCCAAAAATAGACAGCCATTCAGAAGGCAAGTGGGAGGGAGCTTGATGTTCATGCAATGTTATGCAACTGCTAGCCTGCAGGTAAAGGGAGCATCCATTGCTCAATTCTGTGATTTCCAGTATTTCCACCTCACAAACCCCTGAGGGTAACAGTCCTTCCTCAGTTCTGCAAGCTGCTCTTTGCAAACATTGTACTTCAGTAGGGCCAGAGACAATAACTATGGTCAATCCTATTCATGTGATTCTAGGTTCATTACAAGTTTTTATAAAACTGAATCACTTTATTCTGGCAGAACACACTGTAGTTTCCAGAGGTAGAGAGAGAGAGAGAGACAGGGAGAAGAAAAAGGGTTTGTGGCAGAATAGGAGTTCCAATATATAGTGCACTAGACACTGCTGAAAGCGCATCTGCATGTGTTTGCGTGTTTGGTGTGTGAAGCGTGGGGTGAGTATCTAAGGTTCATATAGTTTGTCAGTTACCGTTTATCTTTTTGTTCAGAGATCTCATGGGTAATTGGGGTTTGTGTTGATATTCCCTGCGGTTTTACATTTTGTGGTGCTATACTCACTATAATTGGAAAAACAAAAAAAAACATCCCAGAGGTCACACAATATGAGATAGCAGCCTGTTGTCCCTCAGAACTGCTCTGTCCCACATCTCTCCTACACTGAAAGAAGAATCCACCATGGTGCCTACACCCAGAAGGTATTGTTAACCAAGGGTGCCAGAAGGTTGCATAACGTGTGTATGTGGGGGGGAGGGGGAGTTATGGGGCTGGCTGAAGATTTAAAGGGCACTAGATCTTATATTGGGGACTGGACCTAAAAGGGTAGTTGATGAAAAGCTTAAAGGTGCAAGTGTGTTATTTAATTATTTGAAAATTGGTAACCAGGAAAGGCACATTGAGCGAAGGCTCATTTCCAGGTGCAATCAGCGGAGGGGGAACAGTGGAAAGACAGAAGTTCAATACATAGTAGCAAAACATTGAACAGAATTTGGTAAAAAAAATAGTACAAAAGTAGAAACAAATACAAAAAGTTGTATATGCAGAGAATAAAGTGCGGTATAGCTCTGTAAAGAACACCCACTACATGCATATTCAGAAGTGGCAGCAATGCTTGGTGAATAAGAACAATATTGTCAATATAAGGAATAATCCACGATAAGGTGCAGGGTTGGGCTGGAATTTACCCACACCTGGTGTGCTTTGGTCATGAGACTGCAGGCTGAGTGACCAACTATGCCATGTGTGGGTAATTCCAGTCCAACTCAACCTTTTCATGGATTATTGAGATTATACCATTAGGAAACATGACAACTGCACAAAAAGTGAAAGAAAGGCTTTGTTCTGTTAAGTTTGTATGCTGATTTTAATAAAATATCTTTCCCTACACAGAATAGTTCCTTGTTGCTGGGCAGAAGCCCTCCTCTGTCCTTGAAGACAGCTGGTCACAACGTGAATGAGTTGAGGTAGCCAGAGCAATTATAAGTGAAAATGCTAGCAGTTTGATTTTAGTGTTGCTGGTCAGCTCTGGGTTGTTTGTTTCTCCAACAATGCAGCTTACATCTGACTTTTAAAATGGCAGTTTTCAGAGTGTATAAGAATGCTAAACATTCCACATGCAATGGTTTACTTTTTTATATATGTGTTTGACTGGTACTTTATGCATTGGTTATGCAAAATTACCCACGGCATAAAGCAGCAGCTGAGCAATCAGGAAAGTTACTTTTAGACCCCACTGTATAATGGAGATTGATGTGAGGGTTGAGTCATTGCCTGACCTGCGAAGGAGGGAGAAGCAGTAGTGGTGTGGAAGTTAACCTATAGCGAAGGGGACCCAGCCAGCTACTGACTAGGATGGTTGAAGGCACTGTCATCCCTCCCGCTTAGGCTTCCAACTGTCCCTTGTTTAAAATACACATTCTGTGATTGTTCACATTTTGTAGAATGTGTTGATGTAGTTGGTAGTTGTTTCTGATTCTTTTTAAAAGTGAAAACAGACTGCCCACCACAGTAGTGTTACCACACCAAAATGTGCATGTTTATATTCCTTGATCAGCGCGCAGTGCATCTCTTCTGGACTTGTAAACACCCCAACACAGTCTAGCCACTCAAAATTCAGTGGGAGAAAAGGAGGCTATTGCATCATGAGTACTTTATCTGTTTGTGTGTGTTTCTCATGTTCAGGCAGTATGCAATAAAAGTAGATCAAGGATTTGATACAAAACAAGGTTGAGTACACTTACACCATCACCATGCAGTTCAGTTCTGCTGTGAAAGGATGTAGATTAAGCAACCAGCAGCGCCAATGAATTTTAGAGTAGGTAAGCAAGGGTCTAGATACGATTTCCCGACATAGATCTTCCTGGCTAAAATAGCCCGTATTTTACTTCCCGTTTGTAACCTTCTCGTTGATGATTTTATACTGATGCTGATTCTCCTGACACATATATTTTCAAATTTCAACTCCAACTTTTAGCTTGTGTCTGGTCTGGATGAATCCGATAGCGGGGGTAGTCCCCCTGATGCCGTTAGCACGGCAGAAAGATTCGATCTCCTGTAAAATATTCAGGGATTTGGTCTTGCCAGAAGATATGGCTCAGACCCTGATTTTAGCTTAAAAATGCAGCAGTGTCTTGTCCCTCTGTAGTTAAAACGGGCAAGGGCTCAAGTAGTTAAGCAGGGCAACTGTGCCCAGCCTTAACGTGAAGAAAGAAGGCGGCTAGTAACGATGGCGATGTGGGAGCTTTAGCGGAAAAGGAATCAGCATGGCAGCACTGTGCTGAGATAAAAAAAATACCTGTCTCCCTCCCACAGTGGTGGGATACAGGGTTCTCCTCTGCTCCAGGGTCTCTCTCCACTGGACAGCAACTTGCTGCTGCTCGAGTTGATGCTCCCTTGATGTAGAGTGATGACTGTGCAGGCTGCAGCAAAAACAATGGGGGCAACTGCAGGTCTCTCCATGCCAGTGTTCGGTAGAGACCAGACGATTTAGCAGTCCCACTGTCCCTGAATGGCATCGTGGCATGGCAAATCCTTACTTTTAGGCAAGTGTGATTTAATGTACTAAAGTCTCTGATGATGAGTGTCTGAGTCAATCAATGATTATTGTTTTTATAGGGAGAATCTAGCGGAGTGCCAGACTGAACTGAGGTGGAAGGATTGGAAGAATTCGGGGGGGGGGGCAGGCATCAGCACTTCACTGTCACTGAATGAAACATAGAGGCAATGTTGCTGTTAGAGTATGTTACAGCTGGCATTTCAAGCATTTCTTGTGTAGTTTTCTATTCATGCCGCTATTAACGCATGTCAGGATAGTTTCTGTTAGTTTGTTTTTCGTCAGGAAATTGATAATGTCAGCAAGTTGGTGTCTGTGAAATTAATGTCGGGAAGTTGAAACTCGGGCAATGGTACTAATTCCAGTAAGCAATTATAAAATGTTGGTTTTCAGCTGGAAATTGTATGATGCAAAAATGGTTGACAGTGTCCTATTAAGGCATGGTCATGGAGGTATTTCAGGAGGAAGGGTAACAGGAGCATGTGGGGAGTGGTTGGAGTTTCAACTGGTAACTGAGGGAGCCAGGGGATGGGGAGAGGCTGAGGGAGAAGGGAAGTTGATTCCAGTGTGAGGCAAGTTGATAGAAGGTAGATTGTCTAGCAGAGGAGCGGGGGTGAAGAGTGGCAAAAGTGCGATGGTCCCTGGAATGGAGATGATAGGAGGCAGGGGTAGATGGGAGAGGACAGAGGAGATGTAAGAGAAGTGATCTAAACTTGTATTTCATTATGAAGCAGGTACAGTGAGCCGGGCAACAAGAAGGCATATGGTTCCATGTCAAAATAGCGACTGGGGAACGGCGACGCGTGATAAGAGCACCAAATCCAAATCGTGACTACTCTTGGAAATGTTAGTTTTCTGTAGGGAGATTCACCCCCCACTCCCCCTTAATATATATTCCTACTCTGTGGCCCCCTTCCCCCGCAAAATTCAGGGATGGGGGAGGGAATCAGAATTGCTAAAAAAGTGTCAGCTCTGTGGTTCAGTCGCTGTTATGTCACTTCGCCATTTCACAGTCGCTATCATCACTGGATACCAGGGCAAAGGGAGGATGGTAGGGATGAATACAGTGAACAATGGTGGGTGTGGGGGGGGTTGTAGCAAAATGGCAGAAGGAGTTGCAGGGGGTATCTAGTCTGGTGAGGGAAGTGGAAGGGGTGATGCCATAGACCACATTCACGTAGACAGGGAGCACCATTTTGGTAAAAAGGTCCCTGCGGACATGCAGAGATAAGCAGTAAGTGTACCTAAGCAATAAGGCATGAGGGGGTGTGCAGTCGACACGTCTACTGCACAGCCAGTGGTGTAGTAAGGTACAATGCCACAGGAGTGAGGAGTGTACAAGCTGCTGGACATTGGGCCGGTGGAGGGCAGGAAAGAGTTACCGGGATTGGAGGGGGAGGTGGAGGGGGAGAGAGAGAGAGAGAGCCAAGCTAGCAAGCTTCTGAGCATTGGGTCGGCAGGGCAGCTTATGTGCAGCTTTAATTTTTTTATGTTTGCTCTTGTGCTTATGCAAAGCAAACGTGTTAGTATGATAGTGGACTTTGAGAGGTGTGTCACTGTTAATCCAATGTAGGACAGTCTGCAAGGGGCTAGACATTGTCAGACCTATCATCAGCCAGGATGATCATGACGCTCTTTTTTTTTTTATTTCCAATTTGATTAATACCTTTGAGCCGGGGCTCACATAAGGCTCCAAGTCAACAAGGGAATACAAGACTTTTACAGGTGATGAAACATTGCAGAACAGAAAGACATCAACTAACAAGTGGTATTAGTGTGCAGTTACAACATTAAGCAGGGTACAAGAAGTAAGGAGAAACAGGACCACACTTCCAGAGAAACTGATTAAGTGCAGTACAGTGTTTAACAATCATGTCAAGAAGTTCAGACGTGGGTGCTCCCAGTCTGCAAAAATGCATGTTTTAGCTGCCAAGGTGAGGCTTTGTCAAGGGAGAGGTAGTAGGTGGTGGAAGGTGGGAGGGGAAGTGGGCAGTTGGGAACAGGAGGGTGGAATGAGAAAGGGTAGCATTTGACGGGTGTGAGAACCGCTGTCAGAGGCCATGGATTAACAGAAACACTAGCAGTCAGATTTGCTGGCAAGAAGAGATCAAGTCCATTTTAAAGTAGCCAAGTCTGGGGAGTTGGCAAGGTCTGCAGGCAGATCATTGAATCATTTAGGCCCACAGTAGGAAGAGGGATCTTTGGCCAAGGGTGGTTCATTTGAAGGGAACAGTTAGAACAGTCCTGGGAGGCACTCCTTGTACATTTAGATGGTTGTGCAGGCTCAAAGAGGATAAAGTAGTCGAGGTGTGGACCCTATCAGGGACTTTTTCGCAAGGAGGCAGGCCTGGTATTGGAGTCTGTGGTGGAGTGGGAATTGACCAGTTTCCTTGTATAGGTCACAAAGGTAGTCATTTTGCATACTCCAGGACCAGGCGACAGGCCTTGTTGAAGATGGTTTTGACCCTTTTAAGCACTGTGTCTGTGCCTGCCCCATATATGACAAGACCATAATCCACAAATAAGAGAACTGAACTGCACTAATAAGTTTCAGGGCAGCCGATGTCATTGAGGTGCGGTGTCTGTACAGGATGCCCAGCTTCATGTTGATGGACTTTACCAGTTGCTCAGCATGGGCAGTGAAGGTGAGGGTGTCATCAAGGTGAATCCCTAAGTACTTGAATGTACTGACTTGGTCTAGTACTTCTCCTTCACTACTAAGTATATGCAGTGAGGACCCTCGAATCTTGCTCTGTGGTGTGCTGAAGAGCATACTCTTTGTCTTTTTTGTAGTTGAGTAGCAGTTTATTTCAGATGAACCAGGATTCCAATGCACGAAAATTGTGCTGAAGTTCAGAGCTAATTGATCCCAGGTCTTTTCCTGGGATGGAGATAACAGCATCGTCTGCATAGAGTATGGAGTGTACAGGACAGGTAGAAGGCACATCATTTATGAAGAGGCTGGATAAGAGAGGACCGAGGATAGAACCTTGCGGGACCTCTAGGTTTACTTCCCTGGGCTCAGAGATCATATTGCCAATCCTGATCTGTTGAGATCTATGGGTAAGGTAACTATGGAACCAGGCCACAGATTCCATTGACAATCCTGTAGAGAGGAGACATTTCAGTAGCAGTTGGTGACTGACTGTGTCAAAGGCCTTGGTGAGGTCTATGAAGATAGACCCCACCGTCATCCCTTTATCCAGGGCCCCATAAAGCTGAGTGGTGTACTCTACTAGCACGGTGACAGTGGATTGATTTTGTTGGAATCCATGTTGTTGCAAGCAGAGATGGCTATGCTTTTCTAGGTACTCAGTTAGTTGTTCTGAGACCACCCTTTCAAGTGCTTTGGAGAGGGGGTTAAAATCGAGTTGGGCCAGAAGCTTGCTAAATTAGCTCTGTCTTCTGATTTAAAAACAGGTGTGACTAGAGCCTCTTTCCACCTGTCAGGGAAGATGCCAGATCTTAGAGAGGCATTGAATACCTTGGTGAGTGGTGCCACAAGTTCGTTTAATGTGAGTGCTACCATCTTCATATCAATCATGTCACTTCCCATCCTGTTCTTACCAAGGACCCATTTGATAAATTTGACGGTCTCACCTGTGGAGATTTGCCTGAAGTAGAATGGTGGGGTAACATTATCCTATGGTGATGAAGAGTTGAGGTTGTGCTGCTGGCCTACAAGGGTATGATTCAGGTATTCAGATGGCAACACATTGCTGAGGTCCATGAATGCAACATTAAAAGCATCAGAGATTTCCTTTGGGTCTTGCAATGTACCAGAGGTGGTAACTATAATTATAACTATAACTATAGTTATATATATAACTCTTCTGGGCTTGCTGAGTGGAAATTTTGTGAAGTTCAAAGAAAAGAGCCACCTGAATCATAAGGTGATACTTTCCCCCGTAACCTGAAGTATCCACCCAATCATGCAGTGTCACATGAACTTAATGTTGCTGCAGCTGAAATGTTGGCACTGATCTTTGCCCTTCCTTCATGGAGAATTCAGGATTCTGGCAGTTTGCAGCACGCACCTGTCTGAAATGGAAAGTCCCATCCTGGACATACGCTTTCCACCCATGCTGTCCCTGAGTAACATCAGACTGTGGCCAACTCTGTAAGATATGCCTTCAACATTTCTCCACCCATTCATCCATTTACGTATGGACATGTGGACAAGTGGCAAAACAGCGGGGAGTTCACATTTGTGTATTACTGCCATTGGGCGCTGGTTCCGGGGGTTGTTTGTGCTGGTAGTAGTGGGAATAATCAGTGTAGTAAGGCAGACTGTCATGGTAGCAACCTTCTGGGAATTTGACAGCATGCAATGCTTGCAGTGTGCAGTGTGGCAAGTTCCCACACTTGTGAAAACATGCTGGACTTGCTACTGACCGAAATTGACAAGTGGCTGAACCTCCTGTCCCTGAGAGCTAGATTTATAGCAAGTGACAATGGCTCAAATGTGGTTAAATGCATTATGAATGGTGGCTTTGTTCAGGTTCCATGCATGGACCACTGTTTAAATCTGGTGATCCAGGAGTTTCTGCAGCACCCTCATATAAAGGAAATGTTGACAGTTGCACACCGTATCTGTTCGCACTTTTCACGCTCTGCAAAGGCCTGTGACCAACTTCCGCAGCTGCAGATCCAAAACAACCTTCCGCAGCACTGCCTCAAGCTGGAAGTTGCCACCTGGTGGAACTCCACTTTATACATGGCAGAGAGGTTGTATGAACAATACAAAGCAATCTCTGAATATCTCATCATGCACACTAGTCGTGACACTTCTGGGGCATCTATGCCTCGCAGACCGATCAGTGGTGCCTCATGGCTCTGTTATAACAATATTGAGGCTTTTGAACATGCCACAGGCAGTGAGTGGTGAGTCTCCTCCATCAGCCAATCAATTCCACTGCTGTGGGTGTTGAGGCAGACATTGCTGAATCTACAGCATAGCCTTGATGATTCTGGAGACTGTGTTAGCAGTGTATTACTGAAACATATGCTGACACTATTCGACCACATCGAGTATTCAGCAAAGTGACGACTTTGCAATAGCATCAATGCTGGACCCACGATACAAATGTGGAATTGTGTCACTACTGGACAGAAGGCCTGAACAGGTTAAAAATGTTAGTGGGCAACTGGTGAGCTTGGTTCATGGGGCACAGAAGTCACGGTTAGGTCAGCAAACCTCAGCAGCACATAACCAGGTTGAAGGTCAGTTTGAGTAGTACCAAGCACATCCTGTAAGGCGGCTGCAGTTCTGGGTGGTCTGTCATCAAACCGTTGCCATTAACCCACTTTGGGGTGCTTTGTGCTAAGTCATGATTTTAGACATCAATGAATCCAGAGAACAGGATGATGAGTCAACCATTGGACTGTCGTGGCACAGCGAATGGATGATTCATATTTGGCTGAAAACAGGCATCTGTCAGTAATTGATAATCTCTTCTTATACTGGAGTGGAAATGTCAGTGAATGGCCAGAGCTGACCTCAGTGGTACTGAAGTACCTGGACCTGTCCACCCTCCAGTGTAAGTGTCAAGAGGGAATTCAGTTCTGCAGGGGCAATATTTCGGGACCGTTGTACAAACCTCTCTCCTTCAAATGTCAGCTTGCTGACATTCATAAAAATGACCTGGGCACATACCAGATCAAACTGCAACCTCCGTGTTTGTACCCCATCATGGTCATGGTTGTGGTGATGTGGGAGAAGCAGACCATCCCAGTGGCAGCATGAAATGGCCTGCCATTGAGGTATGTGATGAAATCATGGAGAAAGAATTCTAGTGGGCACAATTCAGAAATTGATGACTGCTAGGGCAGCTTCCTGTATTATGATGATGATGAGGAAGATGTTGGTGGTGGGCTTTAAGTTAAGTGGTTGAAAAGCTATCATATTTTTTCAATGGTACATGTTTCGTTTTTCATAACATAAAATCAGTGTCCCACTCTGAATGACTCTTATTCCATAATTTCATATTGGCAATTTGGCACAAGTAAGTTCACAGTCCTTCTATTTTAACTTCCCCAGATTGGTATTATTTCTGATTAGACTTAACAGAATGTGTGCTGCTGTCATTAGCAGACACAGTCAGCCTCTTAAACACAACTGCCCATTTGTAGTACTAGGTATTAGCCACTTAAAACCTGTGGATTAAAGATATCTGCCTCCTGACTGAGAGTGAAATACTGTAACACAATACACATCATATCCAGCCACCCACTCATGTGTGTCTGACAGTGAGACAGAATGTGTTGCAGCTGTTCCTATGATGACCACCAGTAAACCGCTGTCAGCCAAAGTCACCAGACAGTGAGAGGGAATGTCATCATGTGCCCGTGACCACCATCAGTAAACCGCAGTCAGACAAGTAAGTCAGATACTATCTCATTCAGAGGGAATGTGATTGTTTTCCATCCTGTGCCCTGCCCATGCCATCAAGGGTGTAGCTACTGATACACCTGGCACGCCACAGCGTGCTGTAGACCAGTGCGAGGGTAGCAGAAGCGTTTATAAATTTCCTTTGTCTTCCCTTATTTTCGCGGGCCTTTCCAATGGCCTAATAGTGCTCACAATCAGTTTGAAGGGGTGTCTCCATGACGCGCACGCCTTGTTACTCGAGTTGCCCTGATTGACATGTGCCGCCTTCAATCAGGTCCACTACTGCTTGTGACGGAGGAGGCATGCCTTAGTAAGGGGCGGCCAGGCAGGCTCTTTAAATTCCCTGGTAGGTAATGCTTCCTCACAGTTCAGAGGAGCTTTTGAAAAGAGAGCAAGTCAAGCTGCAAATTGAGAACTGGTCTAGTAGTTACTGCTGGCTGCCGACCAGCCGAGAAGCCATACGTCAAGAAGCAGAATCTGAAGAGAGGGAGAATTATCCTGCACTTCTGTGTTCCCCTTTGAGCTGCACTGCTGTAGAGGGAGACAGCGAGAGAGAGGAGAGACTGTACAGACGATTGTAGGAGCCGCCGCGCTGACACATAATTCACCCGACTCCCCCCAACGGTGCGTTTTGTTGCCACTGCTGTAATTAGTCTGCTGTGCCCTGTACACTACTATCCAGTAGTAGCCAAGAGGAATTTTGGACACCAGCACCTGAGTCTGACACTGTGGGTGAAAAATACCATCATCTGTTCACCAGGTGTGTTTTTAGTGGGTTAATGTGTGACACTGCTGCTCTTGTGGTGGGTGGGTAAATAAAATTGGCAAGGCAGAAAATGTAGGCAGTTCTGTTTCTGTCATGAAGGTAGTACAAGAAATCTGTACACACACTGCCATTCCTTGTCTTGAAAAAAATCATCTATGTATCTGTCTCTCTGTTACTGCAAATTTCTTTGGTTGTGTCCTGTCCTGTGACTTATCCAACTGCACTGTGGGTGTTGGGGGTAGGAGTGATTTGCACTGATGACAGGCTGGATCAAATGTGAACTGAAGCCCCCCTCTGAACTTTAAAATTGTTTTCAATGTGCAGTTTCAATGTGTGTGTGAAACAACTGCAGTTTCACTGCACACTATCTCACTTGGTTTACTAAGACCAACTTTCCAATGAAACTTGCAAGTATTTCAGACCATTTTCTGTACCAATAAACAGGAAAATTAACTTATTGGTTTGGCTAAAGATGTCTTTTGGCTGCAACGTTTACTAGATAATGCAGTTTCAGATTATGCCCTCAATATTACCTATTATAAATCACAGTCATAATTTCAGCCAATCAGTGTCCAGAACCATAGAACATCTTATTCTGCATATAGTTGTTATAGATGTTGAAGGAGGATGTTCCACTTCAAAAGTACAAAGTAGGGGCATTACTGTTTTTATATATTCACTATTTACAAAATGTTCCAATCAGGCTAATCCCATGAGATGCATCAACTTCTTTTCATGGAGGTCCCAAGAAGACAACAGCAGTCAACAGTGTGTGTGTGTGTGTATGTGTGTGTGTTGTGTGTGTGTGTGTGTGTGTGTGCGGTGTGTGTGTGTGTGTGTGTGTGTGTGTGTGTGGTGGGTGTGGTGTGTGTGTGTGTGTGTGTGTGTGTGTGTGTGTGTGTGTGTGTGTGTAATATATATCCCATCACATTTAATTTCATATATGCTATCGTGAGAGCATTAGGGTAGCAGGGAGCTGCAAGGTTCTCTCAGATGGGAAGCCAGTTTAGCCTTGAATACCTACAAGTTAGGAACATATTTTAAGATGGTGAAGTTGACAGCAGATAAGTACTTTGGCACACTATGCATGTGCCATATCTGAATGTGCCATATTAGGCCTTTGCTCTACCAATGGCCTATCTATTCATAAGCATCTGTATTGCTCCCTTATGCCTGTCCCATGTCTGTTTGAAGCCCTGTGCTGTATTCATATCCACCACTTCCTGAGGTAGGCTGTCCCATGCATCCACCACCCTTTCTGTGACAAACTCCTCACATTACCCCTTAATCAGCCTCCCTCTAATCTCATGCTGTGTCTCCTTGGTGTGATAGTTTAGACTCTTTCACCTTGTTAATGCCCATAAGATGTTTAACTGTTTAGATCATATCAACTTTCTCCCTCCTTTGCTCTAGTCAGGGTATACATACTGTGGCATATATTTACTTTAGGGGACTGTCTTAGGATTCGAGTGCGCTGGCAAGTAATACGGCCGCATGCGCATTCAGGCAATGCTATGTCACGGGTTGTCAAAAGAAACGAATGGTGATATTTTAATTTCATAGTATAAGATAACGCTGCCAACAATTGTGCACTGTAGACTGGGTGTGGTGGTGAGCGCTCACAAAAGCAATGAAATTTACTATAAAACTGCAGATCACCACTGGGGACTCTGGGTGGTGGGAAGAGCACCCCCACAGAACAAATGTCAAAAGCAACTCTGTAAGGGCACCTTTTCAATCCTGACTTCTAGTATTGAATTTCAACAGCGGCTGAGTGGACATGGAGAAATCTGATTTGGGCGTTCTGACTGATTGCAAGATGTGTGTGTTGGGGGAGAAGGCGTACAGATGTTGGTGGGAGGACATATTACCATAATCCGCCGAATTCTGAAACGGGGGCACTATGTGTCCCCTAATCTAATTGGCCATATTGTGCTCTAGTCAGGATATACATATTGAACTGTTAATCTGTCACTTGTTTTCTGATGCAGCCCTGCATTATTTTGGGTGCCCTTCTCTGGACTACCTCCATTTTGTTAATGTCTTGTTAATTTCTTCCCTGTGATTGTCAGCATCATGCATTTAAACCCCAGTTGCCACTCTTCTGACCTGCTGCTAAAGCTACTTTTGTAGTGAGAAGTGTGTTCTTTCTCTGTTGTAGTTTTTAGCTTATAAGAGGGATATAATTCATGGAACTACCCAGTTAACAAAAACTAAATAAGTTATTGGTCAATGTTTAAAATGCACTCTGCAGAAATGTGTGTTGAACTGCTTTTTTGAGTGGTTTGCTTTCTTTTTTTTTTTTCACCTAATAAAGGTTTGATAGTGGTTGTATATTTTTTTAATGTAGTATTACTGTTCCTTGGTCCTGAATGAGCACTTAATGCATAATAGTAATACCTAAACTAACTGCTGCTGTTAATGCTGTTAGAATACGTGCTGGTCACAAGAAGGGTTATTGGAAGCAGTCACAACTGACATCAGCAACTATCTGTTTAAGTTTAACCTCCAGTTTAACCTTGAAGGAGTCCAAGGTGGATGCTGAAGTGATGTCATAGGTGCAGCGAGTTCATTAATGTTTTCTTTATTTTAGTCTTTGGTAACTGGGTAAGGCCCACCAGGCACAAGTGCCCATTTTCAGGGGCGACCTAGGAGCACTGTTCAGTCACACAGCATGCAAGTGGAGGTTGTGAGAATCAAACTCTGGTCTGCTGAATGTGCCAAGTTCATTCACACCTTGTTCCTCTAACCTTTGTGCTATACTACCAACCCATAGCAGTTACGGTAGGCAAAGGACCTTTGTCCCAGAGGTGCGACAGCAGTGCATATTAAAAATCTGGCTTGTAGAGCTTCTAATGCAATGACGGTTGATAGCAGAGGTAATAAGTTGTTGCACTCCGAGAGCCTTTTGTCTAAGCTTTTTTGGACAGTAACATGTTTGGTACATGAGTACCTTTGGATTGGAGCCAGCTAGTTGATGGAAAGAGGGTAAGTTCTGAGCCTATCAGGGAGCTGGAAATGGCAGTTAGTCTTGTAATTCATAATTAACTTGTGCATATGGAACCATCTTTCTATGACTATGAAATTACTCTGTAGCCTGGATTCAAGAACCTTATGGTCTGGATCACTGGTAAACAAGATAGCATCATCAGCATATAAAAGGATGAGACCCCGACAGGAGTAAGGAAGGTTGTTGAGAAATGCTAAATAAAAGAGGGTTCAAGATGCAAAGTCAACAAAGAACTCCAGATAGGACAGGTCTGCTATCCGAGTGGGTGTTACCAATCTTCACCTGCTGTGCATGGTTGTGCAGGTAACTTTCAAACCAGGCTACACTGTCACGAGCTAGGCCAATGGTGGTAAGCTGTTCGACTAGGACAGCATGATTCACTGTCGCACGACTTGGTTAAATCAATGAAAAGCAGCACCGACCAGGTGTCCTTGATCTGAGGAGTGTTGAATAAAGCCTGTGAACTCCAGAAGGGCGGTAGTGGTATACCACTTCTGAACTCGTGTTGCGGGAATTGTAGATTTTTCTAAGTATTCAACCAGCTGGTCAGCCACTATATGCTCAAGAGCTTTCAAGAGTAGGGGCAGGATAGAGAGGCCTGTATCTCCCAGTAATTGTGCAATCCCCAGACTTATGAACTGGTGTCACAGTGGCAGATTTCCACTTGTGAGGGAATTGAGAAAGTGACATGTTAATGTGTTAAAGGTGACAATTTCTGAATTTATTGAACTTTCTGAATTACAACCTGTGAGTATCTTGGTATCCAGTTGATTTTGCAGCATGCTTGCCTCAGGACAGGCTGGGGTACTGACTGGAGTTTTTGGTTCCAATTGTTTAACCAGGAGAGATGCACTAAGCTGAAAGCTTGTTTACTGGCATTTGATATGGGAGCACAGGGAAGTTATGTCTTGCTCAGGGTCACACAGTATGCAAGTGGTAGCTATGGATTCAAACCCAGGTCTCCAGATTTGAAGCTTTAATCCACTGTGCTATACTGTCTCCCATGTTTGGAGTTTTGACGGTATGAGCTGTTGCACATCAGAGTGCAGGCAGTAGCTGTCCCAGTTGGAAAACACAGTTGTGATCCTGCAGTCACCATCCATGTGGAAGGAACTAGTTGGTCTCAACAGATCATGGAGCTGTGTGCTCTGTTACAGAGCAGTTGCTTGCACGGGCCTGGGCCATCTAGGTGTTCTCAGATTTAAACAGGAATGTTTCTTTATGCTACTTGAAATCATACAGCCCTGGTATTGTTTCTGTTCCTTTATGCTACTTTGGACAGTCCTGTCAACTTTATCTGTACAGGGAAGCAGTTTTTCAATTGCAAAATGGCACATTCTAATTCTAATTTCTATTTTAAATTAAAGGGACACTGTCAACCTGTTTTTCATCATATTATTTCCAGTGGAAATTCCACATTTTATGATTGCTTACCCTCTCTAAAATTCACTGATGTTGCTGTTTGTTTTGTCTGTCTCCTTGTTTAGTAGAACTGAAATGCATGACAATGTGTAATTATAAGCAACCTTGTTTTTGTTTACAATCCTGGCTCTGTTCTTGCTGCATGCTTCCTGAGCATAAGAAACACACCCAAACAGTTCAGTCACCATAAGGCAGTAGCCTCCTAAACTCCCATTGTATCACGAGGGCTAGACTGTTTGTGAGTGTTCCTAAGCCCAGGAAAGATGCATTTGAGCTGATCAAGGAATGTAAATAAACCTGTTTTGGTGTGATCACACCAGTATGTTGGACAGTCTGTTTTTACTTTTTTTAAAGAAAATATGAGTCAGAATCAAACTGCCAGCTACATCAACAATCTTTACAGAATGTTAGCAATCATAAAATACGTTTTTAAACTAGGGACACTTTGAGACCTAAGAGGGTTGACAGTGTCCCTTTAAAGTGCCATCTGCAAGGTTGGGTACAAGGGCATAAGCTGCGGTGTGTCTGGGGAAAGAGTGTGCTACACAGAACAATGGAGTCCATTAAGAGAAAGCAGCCATCTGGGTCACAGGTGCGAAAGGCCAAACGGGCCAGAATGAAAGAAAATGCACAAATGTCTCGGCTGATGTAGTCCTTCATCATCCGACCCACATCCACTTCAGGGTAAGCTTTTCTGATGGTACTGATCCATCCACTTGTGTGTAAACAAATATCTAATTAGTCTCAGTTTACCAATGTATTTACTTATTGTTTTAGTGGTAACAATGCAGCTACACCACAGATGCAGGAAGACTTAACACAAGAACCTGTGCAGATTCCAAATGCATCTGCCACTGAAACCAAAGCCACCAGGGAATCCCAGACCTCACAACCTGCATCCCAAGAACCTGATGAGTCTGACCTGCACTCTGTGATGAAGCCTGTCAAGGCTGACATTGTGCCACTGACAGATGTGCAGATACCTACTCTTGTTGGACAGTTGGAGTTGAACCAGCCAGACACTGAAGACCTTGGCTGTTTGGATCGTGGCCACCTCACTGATACATAGAAGAAACGCATACTTGGAATGCAGTGGCAACCACCATCTGGATTTCAGTTTTTCCGCCAATGGGTTCTGAAATTGCCAATCAACGCTTAAGGAGATTCAATCCACAATACCTGCAAACATACACATTTGCAAGATATTCAAAGTCTTTAGATGGTGTGTTTTGTGCCCATTGTTTTGTGTCTAGTACCACAAGTGGCACTGTGTTGATATCCACACCAATGAGGGACTGGTCAAACAGCAAGAAAACCCTTGAGAGGCACAGCAAATGTAAAGAACACTTGAATGCCACTGCTAAAACAGATGGTTTTCTTTCTGTCTGTGAGGGCCAGCTGGTGACTGCCTACCAGTCTTTAACGGACCAAAATACAAGGGAGTCCCAGCAGACCAACCACTTCCTGTGCAGGATTGTAAAAATAATCTTTTTCTGTGGAAGAAACAATGTTGCCAGGCTGCGAGGAAAATATACAGATGGAGGAAACTTCCAGGAACTATTACAGTACACAGCAGAACTGAACCAAGAATTACAAGATCACCTGAGACTAGCTCCTAGAAATGCAGTCTACACATCTCCTCAAATCCAGAACGAGCTGATCCAGGTTATGGGCCTGCAACTGCAGTGAAAAATTTTACAAAAAGTCAAACAAGCTAAATGGTTCAGCCTAATTGCAGATGGTACGACTGATGTATCAACCAAGGAACAGATATCCTTATGCGTTCGCTATGTCCACCACAACGCCATAGGTGACACTGAGATACGTGAAGATTTTGTAGAGTTCACGGAAGGCTTCGACAACACAGGTCGAGGACTGGCAGATCTCTTTATGCGATGCCTGTCTGCCTGGGGTATTGACGTCAACATGATGAGAGGGCAAGGATATGACAAGGGCAGTATTATGAGTGGTAGATTTAATGGTGTCCAAGCAAACATTAAGGCTGTTGTGCCAGAAGCCTTATATATAGTCTGCAAAGCACACACTCAATACTGCAATTGTTCACTCCTGCTCCATGAGGCAAGTATCAAACATGTTTGACACTCACGAAAAAATTATTGCCTCATTAAAGGCATCAGCCAACGGAATAATATTTTCCCTTACAGAACTGAAGGAATTTCGCAACATCCCCAATGATTATGATGAACCTGCAGATCACATCAGAACTATTCCTGCAGCAGGCAACACAAGATGGATGAGCCAGGCTGACTCTCTGTCAAGGTTTAAGGAGAAGTACTTGGTGGTTTGAAGCACACTGGAGAAGATGTCAGAATTTGAGGATGATGCTGAACGGTTTCTTTATTCCATCACCAAATTTGATTTTATCGTGACCCTGAGCTGTGTTGATCACATTATGGCCTTGACAAAACCCTTGCACCTTTATTTACAGTGTGTGGACATAGACCTCATTCAAGCGTCTGAGGAGGCTACTACTTTGTGGGAAGTATTGAGGGGCATGAGGGAGTCCTCTGAAACTCATTTTGGGGAACTGTACACAGACATCCTGTCACTGGCAGCCTCAGTGTGCACTGAGGAATCTGTTCCCCGCACCTGTGGAAGACAAACGCAACGCAGCAACATCAGTGCCACTAGCCCTAAGGAATATTACAGGCTCAACATCTTTATTCCATTTCTGGACCATGTCATTTCAGAGCTACAAGAGCAGCTTATTGAGTGTCGGCCTCGCTTCCTTGCTCAGTACCTTGTCCCACAAAAGTTACATTTGCTAATACATGAGGAGCAAGTGTTGGAGCTCTATAATGCATACAAGGTGGATTTGGGCAGCATGGCAGAATTTAGGATGGAGCTTGTAAGATGGCATGCAAAGTGGGTGAATGTTCCAGTGAAACAGAGGCCAGAATCTCTAATTATGACATTGCAGCACCTACCGGCACTGTATCCGAACATCAATGCTGCATTATCCATCTTGGCAACCAAGCCAGTAAGTGTAGCAACTGCAGAGAGGTCTTTTAGTGCACTGCGACGGTTGAAGATATGGCTGAGAAGCACTATTGGGGAGTCGCGTCTCACAGGATTAGCTCTGCTGCACATCCACAGGGATATGGAAATTGATGAGGAACAATTGTTGAAGGACTTTGACCCATGCCAGGACAGGTGCTTTTCTAAAAGATGACCCCTGCTGTGTCTGTTTGTAATGCAATAAGTGCCTGGTGGGTATGTCTGGTGTGGGTGGGTGTGTCTGGTGTGGGTGGGTGTGTCAGCTTTACTGCAGTGACTTGTGTGGCATGCAAAGTGGGTAAATGTTCAGTAAAGTGGATCTGACTCCAAGTCAGAGAGTGAATGGTCCTCTGTGGGACTGGCTACCTTGTCGTGGTACAGAGGCTTGACACAATTGCGAAACTGTAACTAAAAGCCAGTCTTGGTCTGAATGTGAGTGCATTTCATCTTTACATTGTCGTATAGAGATGCTGCAAATGATGTGTTGGAGGGGCGGGGCATGGAAAAGTGGTGGAGGGGTGGGGCATGGAAAAGTGGTGGGGGGCCGGGCATGGAAAAGTGTTTGTGGCAGAAAGGCAGTATGGACAACAGTGGTCTGGGGTAGCAAAGGGGCGGCTTTGTGTGCAAAACTGAAATGTCTGGCTACACCCCTGCATGCCATGGCAGATGGAGACTGCATCTAGCAGATACATTCGCAAGGCTTCTTACTATCAGTACTTTACAATGAGTATGTGTACTAATTGTTCATACTATGGAACTTCCTTGAGCCATGTTATGCTTCCTGTTGCATTTCTGAGATGCAGTTGAGAAAAACATATGGTCAACTTATTTTCTTTTTTTTAACAGGTTAACAGTTTCAAGCACTCTCCTGGACTGGAGGACTGTAGTACTGCAGAACTGTCTACAACCACCAATAGGATACCCATTTCTGGTAAGTATATCAATTTTATTTCATCAGTTCTTTTTTGTAATTCATTTTTTCAAGAGAGTGTAAATCACATAAAGTAGGTGACATGTACGTCACATAATATATTTCTCATGCACATAAGAAACTGCATTGCTGCAGCAGGCCATGGCGTGTGTTGAACAGTTTCATCCAGGTCGTGACAAGACGTCTTCTAAAATGGAACTTAAAGTTAAGACACTGGGACAGTGTGTGGGTTACATGTACTAAATATGTTATTTGGTCTTGGTGTGGCTTACTGACAGCTTGGTATCTGTTATGCTGGATATATAACAGACAGTAACAGCCACACTTTGAACAGAATGTGTTACTGCAATCAAGTACTAATAATTTCTTGTTCATCTATTTTTGCAGGAAACATTTAGGTGCTGTGTGCTACCGTCGGTGCTTTCTCCAAATAAGTTCAACATCACACCCAGGCTGCAACAACTGGTATGAATCCTGACCATCAGGACTGCACTGGAGGATGCACAGAAAACCTGCGAAGAATTCACAACAAAGAAACCATTAATGATACTTGCTTCCAAATGATACGCCCCCCCCCAAAAAAAAATACTTACCTTGACTGGCTTGACAGTATTCCAATGCCAAAATTCCTCATAAAGCCACAAAATGTACACCCCAACTTCAACTACATGACCTGTGATGCAGAAAAAAGCAATGATTACATATACTGTGTATGTATATATATATATATATATATATATATATATACTGTATACATATATATGTGTGTGTGTGTATACATAAACATTTAAGGTCAGGATCTGTAGAAAACCCTGATGGTGCCAGGTATATTAACTTTCACAGGGCATCCTTCCTGTTGGGGTCAGCGCAGCAGACTTTGGGCAACCAACAGCATCATCACATTATCGTGGTTAACTCAATGGTCGGGTCATCCTTTGCTATCATATCATTTAGCAAGACACTGTGCATCAGCCCAGTCAGGTCAAGAAGCATCACATGAAATTCCAACAGCAGCAGGTAACGTAGTTCTTGATGGAGTGTGTGCATGCATGATTGAGTGTGGCATGAATTTTAGGACATTAGAAGACAGCAGCATTTTGGGGGTGCACAATTATGGGGACTGTGTGGCATGAATTAATGGAGACTTCATTCCATTTGTGCTCTCATTTCTATTCATCTGGAGTCATGAATTTGTGGGACATTAGAAGACTGCAGCATTTTGGGGTGCACAATTATGGGTACTGGGTGCACACTGCATGCATGAATGAGTATGGCATGAATTAATGGACACTTTTCATTCCATTTTACATTTCATTTCTATTCATTTGAGTTGGGCATTTTAGGAAATTAGAAGACAGCAGCATTTTGGGGTGCACAATTATGGGGACTGGGTGCACTGCACACATGAATGAGTGTAGCATGAATTAATGGAGACTTTTCATCCCATTTTATGCTCTCATTTTTATTCATCTGGAGTCAGGAATTTTTGGGACATAAGACAGCATCCCAAGACTTGTACAAACTCTGGCCAAAAACATTCTACAGAAAATAAGCTAAAAAAGTGGTGTCCTTCCCTTCCTTGTTATATTCTGACTTAATAATCTCTTTCCAAAAATAAATGATTTTAGTGGTCTCAGTAATGTTTTATTTCTGTCTTGATGTATGTGTGTGTGTGTGTGTGCGTGTGTGTATGTATGTGTGTATAAAAGCAGGAGTGAGCAGTGCAATAATCTGCTAAACAGCATGGCCCAGATATTCAAACTGTGCCCAAAAAGTGCACAACAGCAGAAGCAAGCACAAGTCCACTCGCCCATGCGTAACAAGCGCAATATTCAAAAACTGCACAGGCCAAGATGCGCCTATGGCCAACAACTTAATATCACACCACCTGTGCCATAGAGCAACAAAGGATGTTCAGCTGAGCAGTCCAGATGTGCCATAGCAACCAGGGATGCCCCAGCAACAGGGCAGCAATGCAACAGCACAACCAGGGATGCAGGGCCCACCACCCATGCCACAGATGGGCAGAGGAACACACAGCAGAACAGACATTGTCCCCCACACCCCATTCACTGCACAACCGTGGGAGAGCTGGAATAACCTCCAGCCCATGGATACCAGCAACCAACCCACAGCCGGGCCATGGTGCCCCAGCACACCCCCTGGCAAGCTGTGACCAGCACACAAGGAGGGCCAACCACCCCGTACCACACCATCCCACCAATGCAGAGCACAACCTGCACCATGATCCCCATACACCCTGCCCAGGAGTAGCACCCAACAGTGCAGGACACCCCATGCATGCCACCACCCCCACTGTGACAATGCAACCCTGTGCACCATGGAGCCATGCAAGGCAGCCCCACCATGGGCACACTGCAGTGGGTGGCTGCAGACAGTGATGCAACAGATGCATACACAGTGCCGCCCTGCATGTCCCCCCAGGTACAGCTGAGAGACCGACCATGCATCAGCACACGAGGTACCCCACATGTGACAGGTCATGCCCCGGACCCCACCTCCAGCGGTACAGCACCCTGCACACCTTCCCAAGGACACATCCCGTCCCAGCACTGGCCACAACAGCCAGCACAGACACGCACAATGTAGCATGAAGGCATGCACCACATAGGATGCAACACAGTGCATGGACAAACACCCACCCATAGCCAAGGGCACAGCAACACAGGGACACAGTAGACGGTCAACCAAGCCACTAGCGTGTGGTCATGGCTGCAGTGTACAGATGTCCAGCATCCCTACATTGCACAGGTGTGCCAGCCACCTGAGCAGGCACCATGAAGCTGTACGCCATCAGCATGCTGCCGGAGCACAAGTGACAGACACTGGAGCACATCCCCTGCAACAAACACAAGTGACAGCATGGATGGTGGACAACAACAGCGGAGGCCACAGTGCCACCGGAGGCAGATGTGCACCATGCTGGTGATGGCAGTCAACCTGGCATTGTGCCGGGTACAGTTGTTATCCAGCATGGATGGCCACCACTGACACGCCAGCAGACTGTGCATATCACAAACATGCAAGGGTGTCAGCTGCACAGGCCAGTGATGGTCTGCAGGGGTGCCACGCACACAGTGCAGGCCCCATGGACCACTGCACACAGGCATGCAGTGCACAGAGTACAACACACAAACCACAGACAGTGACTGATCCCCCTGTCCACACCATAGGTGGTTCACCTCTGCACACACATACACGCCCATGCATGCACCACCCCTGATGCCAAGCACACTTCAGCTGAGCACCTGTAGCAAATCAGAGACCACCACAGTTGTTATAACAAAATATATATATTAAAACTATGTACAGTAAAGCTGTATACAAAACTATATACAATAGCGGGGGAAGGGCCACATAACAGGTGGGGGCGGGTAAGAGGCAGGGGTGAACATATGGGAGAGGGAAGAAGGGGTGTGAGGGTGGGTCAAAGGGGGGAAGGTGGTATTTGGGGCATGGGGACTTCACTGGCTGCCCCAGTCCTCTTCCTCCTGCCGCCGATGGGATCTCCGCCTCCTCCTCCTCCTCACCCCGTGGCACTGGATGTGACTCAGGAGCTCCAAAGTCTCCCTCCTGACCCGCAGTAGCTCCTGGATGTCCCACTGGATCTGCCAGAGAGTCCGGCCACCAGCCACCTAGGACAAGGGAGCAGAGTCAATAGCTGTGACTGTCCATCCTCCTGCAGCCCACCCATTGTGCATGGCATACAGCCATGTGACAAGCCCTGTGATGGTGTGCAACCACCACAGTGACCGTGTCCACAAGACCTGCCCATCCAGGCAGCCACAGCCATGTGAACCACTGCACACCCACTGCCCATGTCCTGCACAGCACCACCATGGCCGTAGACAGTGACTTGGCTATGTGGTGTGAAGGCAGTGCCACAGCCATGTGCCCAGTGCACACATGGACCACCATTGATGCACTCCCAGAGACATGCAGTGCTACTGGACAGTGCTGACTGTAACAAGTTGCATGCATGGCAGTGGTGTTACTGGATGGTGGCCATGCCCAACTGCCCGCCCAGTTATACAGCATGCAATAGTAATCATGGATGTAAGGCACTCACTAACAGCAGGCTGGTCCATGCGCCGTGGACCACCTTCATCCCTCCTGTCCCTCTCCTCCAACATGCGGCACCTCCCCTCACGGTTGCGCCTCCGTTCTTCTGGCCCTAAGGTGCAAACATGGAGAGAGGAACATCAGTACAATCTGGTAGCAATGTCCCCCACCCCCAATGTGTGTGCAATCCCACACAGCTAGACCCACCCACCCCACACCCCGACACCACCACCATGGCTAACACCGACACCCTATGTGCCGGACACATGCAACCATGATACCCGTATGGACGATAAAAGTGTATGGATGTTGCTCCTACCTGGCCGTGGCACCGTGCCCCTCCTGGCACATGCCTGCAGGCGGGCAGGCAGGTCTGGGTCCCTGCGCCTCAGGTACCCATAACGGAGATGGCACTGCTCTGCTGTCCGCCCCATACCGGTGGCCTCCTCCAGGGCGTCGGCCACCTCCTGCCATACTTCACTCCTGGCCCTGTCCAGGGGTGCCTCCCCAAACAAAGCCCCAACATGTGGCTCGACTATTGCCACAAGGTTTGCCAGCTCAATCTGGCTCCACTGCACAGCACGCCTCCGCGCCATCTCTGCTGCTCAGTTCAATCAAAATGGCGCTCTGCAGCGCGGTCCTGCCACGTGCAGATGCTGCGCAGTACAGTGCTGCTGTTCCCTATCGTGCTGTCACCGAACAGCATGATAGTGGTGCACCCATGCCTGACGCATGGTGCCTAGGGGGAAAAAGTTGGGCACAGGGTCAAGGGTCTCTGGCGCATGGACAGCCACAGCGCAACTGGAACCCAATGCATGTAGCGAGATTTGGTGCATGTGTGCCACCTCCTGTAGCGGCCTACCGCACTGTTGCCCCAGTGCGCCTACGACGCCCCAGTGCCACAGCGCCTTAAAGGTGAACAGCACTGTAACACCACTGGCACAGTGGTGGCTATGCCCTGCATTGTCTCCCATGCACAGCACGCCAGCAGCACGGGCAGGTGCCTGCATCAACCCGGGCATGCACAGTTAGTGTGTACTGCGCATGTCACCGAACTGCGCCTTGGATCAGCACATGTTCAACACAATTGCGCAGTGCAACAGCGATATTCAGCTGGCATATGCAAATCAGCTAATCAGCCATTCAATGGCGCAGTCACTGCATTTGCATCCACTTAAAGATGCACTCACCTCATTTGCATGGGTTGCTTATAGAAATGCGACATTGGGTTGCACTGACCATAGTTGGTTACTGCAGTCTATTACGGTGAGTTGCATGCTGCTTGGAAGTGTGGACTGTGGTGTTTGGGACATGCATGGGACTGCACAGTCACAGGTAACACCTGTCATTCTCACAGGATGAATCATGACCGAGCGTGTGGTGGAGGAAGAGGAACAGAGTCGTGGGAGGAAAAGGAGGCCGAATTTCACTAAGGCCGAGACAGATGCCCTGTTCGAGGCCTACCTAGACCAGGAGCTGCTTCTCAGTGGACGCCAGGGAACACCACAGGCCCGTGCTGCTGCATGGGAGGAGGTGGCGCATGCTGTAAACCTGCATGGCAGCCACCAGCTCTGTGCAGGAGTACAAAAGAAGATGGGCACAGAAAGAGGATTAAAGAAGGTGGCTGCCAACAGGGCAGCATGGTCTGTGACAGGTGGGGGACAACTGGAGGTGCTACGCCTGACCCCACAGGAGGAGCGGGTTGCTGGCAGCATGCAGCGTTGCACCATTGAGGATGTTCCAGCTGGTGGATTCCAGACGGGTGGTAGCCCATCACTGCATGGTAGGTTATGGTCTGTCTATTGGGGGGGGGGACAGGGTAGGTCACATGCAGTAACGCTACTTTTTTTCCCTTACAGCTCCTGAGCGTCTGCATGGGTCAGCGGTGGTGGGCTTCTCCACTGAGGCCAGTCACATGGAGATGGAGGAGGGCCCATCCACCTTTACAGGAATGTGCGGGTCAGGGCGACAGTGGGCCCGCCTGAACGTCCGGACTGATGTTGGTGGAGCAGGTGCAGAGGAGGCCCTGCCCGTGTCCCAGTGTGCCAGCGTCCATGGATGCCAGCATGCTGAGACTCAGGCTGGTTGGTGCCGGATCCGTCACCGATGATGATGGAGCTAACGTAATGGGCAGTGATACGTGTGTGCACAGGATGGCCACACATCAGGTGACATCATGGCCATGGCTGTGGGTGGTGCCACCATGGAGGCCTGCGTGTCATCACAGTCCCAGCCTGTGCCTGTCAGCACCAGTGGGGCAGCACTGGTGTGTGTACAGGAGAGTGGGACTGTTGCGGCCACTGCGGTGGCACCATTGAGACCTGGGAAGTGGCGGCCAGAGGGGCAGCATCAGCAGTCGGCCAATGGCCATGGGGGTACAGTATCAGGGGGCGGCGTCAGTGCACCACCTGTGTTACATGCCCAGGCCTGGCCCTGGTGTGCAGCGCCCACCCTCAAGGGGTGATGAGCATCAGCACTGTGAACACCCTGAGGCACAGCATGCCGATCAGGCAGATGACCTCTTGGATGAGCACACTCGCATACTGCAAGCATCAGTCAATCAGCAGATGCGGCTTGTGATGGCCGTGGATGCACTGAGTGTGGCTCTGCACCAGGCAGAGAAGCGTTGCAGCAGAGACACCGCTCTGCTTCTGGCAGGGATGGACCGGTTGCGGGAGGATGTGACCGCTGCCATTGACAGACAGACGCAGGCATTCATTGCTGTCATGGCCACAATGGGCACACAGTTATTTGCCCATGCGTCACAGACACCACGCAGTGTACTGTCCACCCCCCGTTCCCTGCATCGTGCGACTCCCACTCTGTCGACACCGGGTTCAGCTGTGGGCATCCCGAGCACACCTGGCGCAGGCATGTTCAGTGTGCTGCAGACCCCTGCATGAGCACAGTCATGTTCATGCAGTGGAACCCCTGGGGGACCGTCGGTGCCACCCCATGAGGCCAGTGGTCATCCTATCACTGCTGGTGGGTCTCGGCGGGGCCACCCATGCATCCTTGGTGGCCATGGCACTGTGGCGTGTGACTGACCTGTCTCCCAGCATGGCTATTGTCTGATGCTGCCCTGTGTGCATTGTTTCATTCAGCGGGCAATGCACAGGTGGGCACCCAGCCTTGCATGCACACAGTCCATCTGCACACCCTCCCAGCTGCTGTCTGCAGTTGTGTGTGCATGATGATGCCTGCATTGTGCTGTACACCACTGTGCAATGGTGCCCAGTGTCTGACACATGCACAATGACAGGCAGTGGATGTGGTGGTCTGTGGACATGTGTGTGGCTAGGGGTGGCGGTCTGGGTCGGCGTGCCTCCTACCCTTTGTGCATGTCTGGTGATGTGTGTGTGTGTGTGTGTGTGTGTCTGACCACGTGCATGTTAGATTTCACTCATCCCTGGCGGTGTGTGCGGTTCCATGCCCGCCACTTCCTTGACGGCATGCACCCCTGGTGTGTGTCCTGCATGTTTGTGGGTTGTGTCTTTGCCACTGGTGGTTGCACATGGCCCCATGACTTACCTGGTTGGCTGAAGCACCTCCGTGATGGTGTCCGTGCAGCTGTGCCAGCCGGAGCAGTCGGGGTCCTGTCGCCCAAGGAGGGCTGCCCATCACCATTGTCACCGGTGTCCTCATCGTCCCCATCGCTGTCCCCCTCTTCGACCTGTACGGCTATCCCACATTCGTTGTTCATGTTGTGCAGGATGCAACAGGCCAGGAATAGCCCACAGGCCTTTGAGGGGCTGTACTGTAGGGCACCGCCGGAGGTATCCAGGCAATGGAAATGTGCCTTCAGCATACCAAACACCCGCTCGATGACATTGCATGTGGTGGCATGTGCCTCACTGTAACGTTGCTGCGATGGGGTCACGGGCCACTGGTATGGTGTGAGCAGCCAGGGACAGAGTGGGTATCCACTGTCACCTGTGTGTAGAGGGTGGAGGTTAGTGTGGTGATCAGCATCACCCTGCCTTGGGCCATGTAGGCCACTACCCATGTCACCTCTGACCATGCCTCTCCCAAGCTCTATGTTTGTCCATGTGGTTTGCATACTCACCCACTAAGTGGCCAGTGGGGATGTCCCCACTCTCGAATCTGTGGCACAGTACTGACTGGTGCCAGATGAAGGCATCATGTGCTCCCCCAAGGTGCATGGCACAGACATTGATTATGCGCCCCCTGGCATGGCACACCACCTGGCAGTTGATGCTAGCATAGCCCTTCCGATTCATATATGCAGCCCCCTCGTGGCCAGGTGGTGTGCGGATGGCCACATGGGTGCAGTCTATTGCCCCTAGCATGCCATGCATACGTGCTACCCTGTGGAACTCCTGTATGTTTGCTGTGCACTCCGCTGGTGTGCTGGGGAAATGGATGTACTCCGCAGCATGTGGCAGCAGTGCGCTGAGGAATTGGGTGAGGTGGCATGACGCGGCCAACTGGGTTATGCCTGTGGTGTCACTTGTTGGTCTCTGGAAGGTACCCGTGGTGAGCAAGCACATGCAAGCTGTCACTTTAGTCTCCACTGACAAAGCATGGCTCTGTCGTGTGGGTGCCTGCATCACATCACTGCACAGCTCACAGAGCCACCTCAGAATTGCCCGATTCAGGCGGTACCGGCCCACGATCTCAGTATCGCTGAACAGCTCGAAGCTGATGCAGGCTCGGTACTGCCTGTTGGGGGCATACTGCCGATGGGCCCTTCCACGGCCATGCCCCCCTGCTGCCCACCTTCTCACCCCCCTCATTACTGCCTCCATCTGGATGGTGGCACTGGCCATGTCCCTGGCTTGTGTTCACCCCCCCGGCAGCTGTTTCTGTTTTCCCCCCATTGTCCTGGCTGCTACTTCCCCTGCACTGGGAACACCTTCCTGTGGTGGCCTCTGTGCTGTGTGGCACTTCCCCCTTCTGCACTGGCTGTGGCTCCCCACAGTTTCCCTGTGCCTCTTTGTTCAGGGTGCCCTTTCCCTGGCCTGCCCTGTGTGTCCCTCCTGCCCAGTTTGAGTTGCTAGAGTTCAGCCTCGTGTGCCTTCCCTGTAGCGTTCTTGTGCCTCTCCCTTGTTCCTTTTTATTTTGGCTCATTTCTGCTATCGCGCAACTTCCACTTGCTCCCCTATTGCGCATGGCGCACGTTGTTGATTATTGCACTGCGCCAGTTATGCATGGTTCCTTCCCCTTCAGTTGCACATACATTTATTATCATTGCGCTCTTGCTCAGCGTGATTTGGGGGGCGCATCTGCCTCCCACTGAATATCACAGAATGGCGCATTTTCAGACTTGTGCTGGAGCATCCCTATTGCGCATGGCGCAACCCTTTTGAATATCTGGGCCCATGTGTGCACTGTCAGGTGCACATTGCCCAGACCCCTGAAAACATATATGATAGCTGACTTGTTACACTGTTGGAGGTATGAAGAATGAAGAATAAAGAATATATAATGTATATTTTATTTGTACCATCATCAACAGCGGACCAACTCATATAATATGTTTTCAGAGGGCTTGATGGACAGTGTGGACCTGACATTGCTCACTCCTGCTTTTCAACAAACAAACCATGACAGAAAGGAAACATTGCTGAGGCACAAAAAATATTTCCTGGTAAACAGATATTATTAAGTAGAAATATAACAGATCCAGAAGCATGCTGTACTAACACTGGGGACGGGTGCTGGTGGAGAGAATCTAGCTCCAAAAGTGCAAGACAAAACCAAAGTGCCACCCTCCAGATGAATAAATAGCAAGAAAAAATGTTCACTGCTAGTGCAAATTTATTGATGGCAAAACAAGCCACATACAAATGACCCCTGCGCTTCGGCACTAAGGCCTTCACTAAAGGGCCCCCTAATGAAGGCCTAACAGCCGAAGTGCAAGGGTTATTTGTGTGCCTTGTTTTGCCATAAATACATTGTCACTAGCAGTGAACATTTTTCCTTGACATTTATTTGTCTGGAGTGCTGGTTTTCTGGTTTTATTAAGTAGGAATATAATGAGGGCAAGGACACCACATTTGTACTTTATCTTATTTCAGCTGTTTTGGGGCATGGTTCTTACCATTTTGGGGAGTTAAACAAGGTTATGTGAAAGAAAGATGGAACACACACTTAACATTAAACACATAACAGTGCACAATGGGGAGGGAAAGACAAACAACAAAACAATGGATAGTGACCTGTGTCAGAAGACCTCAAGGTATGCAAAAAATGTGAGAAGGAATTAAGGAGGGCTAGGGGACAGGGTTTACTGGGATGCACTGGAAGCCATCACATTAAAATGAAGTCCAAACATGGATGTTCTTATCCCTATCTACATATATTTGGTAAGACCTCATCTTAGGTACAACGTGCAGTGATGAGAGCATATATCACCAAGGATATACACAGGATGGAGGCTGTACAAAGGAGGCAACTAAAATGTTGAAGGGCATGCACCAGAATAAAGCCAAAGACACACTAAAGGACATTACATATAAAAGCAAGGAAGGGGGGGGGGCATGATAGAAACTATCAAGTACCAAAAGGAAATCAACAATGTACAAGAGGGTAGCATCATCCAGAAAAAAAGATGTGCACGAGGAATGGCCCAAAATTTGAAGATAGAGTGGGGATGGATCAGGGGCAACACCAGGAACTATGTTTTCACACAGAGGGTGGTGAGTGCAAGGACAAACTAAAACTAATGATCATTGTTGTGATGGGATAGCAGCAGTTGTAGCATCCTCATCCTTTATCAAAGGTAAAAGGTTATTTTACCTTTGATAAAGGATGAGTAGTCACCCGAAATGTGTCAGGTTGCTCTTTATTATGCCAATGTATTAGAATAAAAAATATTTTTTATTAGAAAACTGGTGCCCTTTACTATTTTTGAGGTGTGAGTGCTCTGTTTGTTTTTGTTCATATTTTTAGATATTTTAGCACTGAAGCACCATGTCCTTGTGCCCACGCTAGTTTGTTGGATCTTGTCTGAATGTCTCCAGTTACCTCTCTGACCTTCTTTCCTTATGCCCCTTTATGACAACAAAGGCAAAAAACTAAGTCTTCCTCGCAAGCTTGAACTATTTATTTTTATTTATTGAAATCTTGGATACACCTGTGAGCTGATGCTCGTTGAAAGGTTCCACGTCATGTACATAAACAACAATGCAAGGAATTCAGGACAATATACAGATAAAACATTGAGAGTACAGTAAACAGATAACGACAATATAAACATAAGGGTACATAAATCCAAGACAAACTAGTAACTGCGGCGATGTGCAAAGTAAGCCTGCATCAGAAGGAGAAGTAGGGAAACAGGGGAAGAAGAGGAGAGGTAGACAGGACAGTGTGGACAGAGGGGGGTAGGTTGGGTTAAAAGGGTTGGAGATGGGGCTAAGTGCTGCGGTTTACCTATCCCGGGGATAGGGGCTGGAAGTGCTGGGGTCAGTCAGTGGGTGGCATCTGCAGGTACTCATGTGAATAAGGTGTTGGCACAGTTTAAGTTTGAAGGGTCCAAAGTAGCAGTGCCAGAGAGATTCTGGTGGTAGCATTTGTCCAGAGCAGTGCCGGTATGCAAAGGCACGTTGTGCCATGAATGTGTGGCATCTGGGTATATAGAATATTTGTGGGAGAAGCTCCTGGTTTGCCTGGTATTTAGCAGAAGGAACAGCGGGTTCTGTACTCCAGGAGGAAGCTGGTTTAGCGTGATCTTTCTGGCGAGAAGGCAGGCTTGATATCTTATTCTGTCATTAAGCTGGAGCCAGCCAGTGTGGGTATAGAGTTTGCAGGTGTGGGTTAGTTTAGGTGCATTAGTGAGCAGGCAGCAGGCTTTATTTAGTGCAACAGTGATGTGTTGGAGTGCCGAGTCGGTTGCAGATCCGTATATTACCAGTTCATAATCTATAAGGGATACAATTAAGCTGTTAATTGCCAGGTTCAGTGCTTCGTGAATGAGACAATGTCTGTGTCAGTGGAGGAAGCCGATTCTGGTGTTGATGGTTTTGGCAGCATTGTTGATGTGCTGTGTGAAGGACAAGGTGGAGTTGATAGTTACTCCCAGGTATTTGAAGTGTGGGACGAGTTCCAGGGTGTTGCCACTGTCATTTCGTACGGCAAAGGGGTAGCTTTTATGTTTGTTGTGGGTTGATGTGTAGAGCATGATTTTGGTCTTTTTTATAATTCAAGACCAGTTTTTGTTCTTTAAACCATTTTTCAGCTGTTGCAAAGCTACTTTGGAGGTCCTTTTCGAGGAGTTCCAGGTGCTGGTTGCTGGCGAAGATTCCCACATCATCTGCATATAATAGCATACGGCATTGGCAAGCTGCCGGGAAGTTACTTAGGAAGACACTGAATAGCAGCGGCCCCAGTATAGACCCTTGCGGTACTCCGGATCTGACAGGTCGGCTGTCAGATAGGACTTCGCCAATCCTGACATGTTGGGAGCGGAGGCTCAGGTAGCTGCTAAACCAGTCTACGGTTTCTGTTGCGAGTCCAATTTCAGAGAACTGCTGTAGGAGGAGGGTGTGATGAACCGTATCAAATGTGTTTGATAAGTCAATGAAGGATGCCCCTACTAGATGGCCTTGGTCCAGAGCATTATTGATGAACCTGGTGAATTCTAGAAGGGACGGATGGTACTGTGGCTGCCATGGAATCCATGTTGTTCTGGGCAGAGAAGCTTGTGTTGATTAAGATACTCCACCATCTGATCAGCCACTATCCACTCCAGAGCCTTGGAGAGCAGCGGAGTATGGAGATTAGCCTATAATTGTTGTGTGCTGTTTGGTCCCCACTTTTATGGACAAGGGTTACTGTGGTGGATTTCCATCTTAGTGGAAATTGGGACTGGTGGAGGGAGAGGTTAATTATTTTTGTTAGCGGTACAATTATTTTGTCCAGTGCCAGATGTACGAATTTAAGGTCCAGTGTGTTCCCATTATGCCTTGACTTTCCTAGGACCATCACTTTCTTAGGACCATCACTACATATTTGCGTGCGTCAGCTCCAGAAACTATTTTGAAGCAGAAAGACAGACGGTTGGGAGGCGGTGTAGGAACCTTTGTAGTGACTCTTGGATTACAGGCATTGAAGAAGTCAGCTGGAAAAACACTACTCATGTCAGTAAAAGCCTGATTCAGTGAGTTGGCAATGAGTAAGGGGTTTACGGTAGGGACACCCTTGACAGTGAGCATAGCAGGGGGTGTTTTTGGATCTTTCCCTGTAATTGATTGGCTTGCCTGTAATTATATGGGGGAAGAGCTCCTCCCCACAACCTATTAATCAAACAGCTGTCTTCACTCTGTAGGCGAAATTGCATCCTTTCTGCAGCTTGCTTAGGTACTGCATGCTGGGGCTGGCCTCCTATTCTGCCCCCCGTTTGTCTCTGCTCCCTGCCTGCTTGCTTCTTCTTTCCTCCTTTGTTTTTGTTTGCCTTCCCTCCCTTGCTTGTACCTCTCTTGGGTTCTTCTGTTGTCTGCTTCCAGCATGCAGCTTCTCATGTTCGGCCACCGTTTCCACCATTCCGGGTTTGCTCCCCGCTCACTCTGCTGTCTACTGCTCCCTGCATGCGTATTTCATCGCATCCTGCTCTCGGCTGACAGAAGCTATGTTTTTTCTAACAGTGGCGCTTTGGACCTTACTTCCAGCTGACCTACCATTCATGTTTACACTGTGGCTTCATGCACTCTATTCTGCTCCTGTTCCTCGCCTCCTCAGCCGCTAGATGGCACTGATCCGCTATGACTGTATTACCGCAGCACATTCATATCTATGGAAACCCATGCCCAGTGTTAGAAGCCCTAGTAAGCTGGTTGTTACTTTCAACTATTTGACTGACATAGTATTCTGCACTTGCATTTTTCACCGTATGTATCTGGCACTTTCAATCGAATTAGTGGATCCCAATTTGGCCGTGACATTGTGAAACTATATGGGGCACACATTCCATGTTTCAGAAACTGAGTGACTATTATTACTATTCCTTCGTTGATACTGTGCTGCTTCAGCCATTCGGTGTGGAGAGATGGGTCCTACTGTTCTATCCGTAGCACTGCCAGTTTCACACTCGGTGCTTCTGTAATTCACCTCTACCTGCTGGAACGCCCTTAATTCTCTCCTACAGGCTGCTTTATCTGCCTCGCTCAAAGCCTGCTTCCACATCATACCTGCCGGTTTGTGTTCCATACTATGTCTCGGACGCTACCTTACTCTAGCATTCTGGCCACTTCTCGTTTGCACTCTGCGTTTTATACGCTCCTAGCTCTCCTGTCAGTTTGAAAACCACAACAAAATCGAGTATACCCAGGGCAGCATTTTGCTTCTCCTTATATGCTATTACAACAGAATTAGTGCCTATGCCTTCTATCGCCACGCAGTTGCTCATAATTTCTGGAAGGGAGCTTGACCCATTTAGTCATGATGCTTTTACCTTGCAGCCTCACATCCACTGCAGCCTGCCTGTTCTGCCATTTCAGCATTGGACCCATGCTGCGGATTGAAGCTCGCCTAGCCAGCTGTTTATTGGATTCGACTTGGGTTTCCCCCTTCCTGTCACTTCCTCTGCAAGCTGTTTTCTGTTGGTTTCAGCTCCTTTGTGCCTTGCCCTGCCTTGGATTTCCAATCTCCAGCATCACGTCGCCGCCTGCGCTCTGGTTTCTCTCCGTACCTCCTCTTGGGCTATAAGAGTCACAATTGTTTTATTATGTGCAGACTCTCACCCATTTGGGTCCTTCAACCTGTGACACCAGTACTTGGACATCGGCGTACAACTTGTCAGGCCTGTCATCATTCAATTTGCAATGCTGCTTGTCCATCTATCTTAGCTCGTGTGCTCCTATCTCTCTACAGCCTGCACTGAGTTCGGCTATCCAGCGATGCAGGTGACTCCTCCATGGCATGGACAGCGATTCTCCAGGATGTCTTCTAGTTATGCCAGTAGTATTCTGATGCGGCAGCTCACCTTCCATGTTTGCTCCTTCCATCCCTCCAGGACCATCTGTGCTCTATTCGCATGCGAACTTGTTTACTACTATAGCTTATGCAAGTTCCCTTCTTTACCTTACGTGCTCATGTTACCTGCGTCATCCTCCCTGGGCTTGGAGGTCTTCCTGTCTAACCTATCATTTTAATCTACTGCAGTCCTCATGTACTGGCATCCTTACACCCTACATTTACGTATTTACTATGCTCTGTTCTTACCAGGACATGACCCTCTGCATTACATGCAGTTCATCATTCCATTGCATTATCTACCACTGCTCTGCAGCCTGCCCTGCAGGCCATCTGTTAGCTATCGCGTTTGGTCTGATCTGTGCCCAACCTCGTTCCTATATAATTTCCTGCATCATAATCACAGGTTTCTTCCACCTGCCTTCGCCCATCGGGCTGGGAGGTTTATTTACTAATCACCTGCTTCTGTTGCCTGCCTTCGCCCTTTGGGCTGGGAGGACTTCCTACTTGTCCCCTGCTTTATGACCTGCCTTCGCCCATCAGGCTGGGAAGTCTACCTACCTACTAGCTTGCTTCTCTGACCTGCCTTCACCCTTCCGGCTGGGGGGTTTCCCTTCTTCTGTTCTCCTTCGGCCTTACCCAGCTCAGGACCTGGTGATTCCATTCTACTTATGCATACCTGCTTCTGCTGCCTCAGCCCTGCACTCCCTGCTGCTTCACGTTTCGAGACATTGGTTACCATCTCACCTTTGCTCCCCTACATGACTGGTGACTCCTACTACTTTGTCTCAGTGGATGGTCCTCATTCTCGACCGCCTTTGGATTGCCTCAGTGCTCATTCAGCAACTTTGGGGTTTCTGTCCTGGATGTTTTGCCTTGTCACCTCAGCCGTGGAATTCCAGCTGTTTCTTTCCAGGACTTGGTTGGCGTCTCCTGTGGACTTCTTTCTCCTGCCTGTGCTCTACCAACTTCAGACCTATTACACTGTTACTTCATTGGGCTCCATTTCTTCAGACTCATCTGCGTCATGCCTCGCATTTGCTTGCCTTCAGTTCTCCATGTTATTCCTCTTGTGCAGTGGCCATGTCTACATCTCAGTCTCTTCCAAGGATTACGTACCTATCTGGCTACTGGATTCCTGTGCATCATCGAGGGACACCTTCGCTTGATTTCTGCCAGCAGTCCTTCCTGGGTCTCGCTGGGTTTCCCTTACTGGAATCTGCCGCCTCTTCCCACCCTGCCAGCTGTAATGACTCCAATTTCTTCCAGGGTTGGTTGCCACATCCTGTTCCTTCTCCTTTGCCTACGTTGCTGCCATCCTGCTCATACTACTTCTCGCTTTGGATTCAGTTTGCCTGACTTCATCTCTTTGGGCTCACCTCTTTCTACTACTTGGATGCTTCATAAATCGCACCAGGGATCCGATTATCATATAGCATGACATTATTCCAGCTCATCTCTACAGCCGTTGCTTCATATCAATTCCTACAAGATTATATTTCTTATCAGAACTGAATTCGTCTCTCGATAGCCTGACCTCAAGCCTTCTCTCATTCTTCGTACTATACAAGCCCTATTAGAAACCTGGAAGTCATTCTACTTCTAATTCGTTCTGCCTCATAGATATCAATCAATCAATCAATCAAAATCTTTATTTATTCAGGTGGACATCATTGAGCAAAGCTCATTTACAAGATGGACCTGATAGGTCGAGAAACAACATGAAGGTACAATAACAGACATATACAAAAAACTTTCTAAATGAGCAGATGCAATAATATAAACATAAATACAAGCAGGGTAGCCAGAGATTTCAAGCTCCAGAATAGACTTAATCAGACAGTTATGACTGAAAAGTGGGAAAGTGTTGGGGTTGTTGAAGTAACCTCTGAAAAGAGAAGACATGGGGGGCTGGTGGGAGTATTTGGATAGGAACTCAAACAACTAGTAGTGAGTGAATGGGAAAAAGGTAAGTGCCAGGAGAAGCAGAAGAGGTTTCGGCAATGGTGTAGCAAAGCTGCATAGAAAGAAAGAAAAGAAAAGATGTGGGGGGGTAAGTGGTGTGATTGGACTAGGCCTTGTGAAAGCAGTTGCATACCTCAGGGAAGAGACTTGTGTATAGCTTTCTAAAGGATGCTATAGGTATGAAGGTGGTCAACTTTAGGGTCTTCTGCAGAGAATTCCAAGCAAATGCTAGAGAGTAGCTGATTGCAGATCTCCCATGCTGGGTGCAGGCTTTGTATCTTCAAAGTGATGAGGCTGTTGCTTCTTAGGGCATATGACCTAGCTGTAGCCAGTGTAAGCAATCTAAGATATAGGATGGAAGATTGTTAGACAGAGCTTGTAAATCCATAGAGCAGCATTTTTGTTCCTTCTGAGGTGTAAGGATGTCCAACCAACTGCAGCATAGAGAGCAATGATGAGTGTTGAAGGAAGATCTGTGATGAATCTTAGAGCTCTGTGGTCAAGGTATCCAGTTTACTTAAGTAGGAAATAGTACATTGGCCATATAGGAAATCTGCATAGTCGATGAGTGATAGAAATGAGGCCTGGATTAGTCTCTGTTTTGACTCTCTGGTTAAATAATGCTTGATTCTGAAGAAAAGGCCGAGCTCTGTCGGAGTTTTTCAGGAGTTCTTCAATATGCTGAGTATAGTCAAGTCTGTTGTCAATCCATACCCCTAAGTATTTGAATTTGTCAACATAGTCAAGGCTTTCCAAGGATGGTGGATAGTTGGGGAGGGATGCTTGGTGAGAAAGTGGTAGCATATATATTGGTGGAGAAGAGCATAGCTTTGTCTTCTTAGCATTTAATAGGAGTTTTTTCAAGTAGTTGGTATTGCAACAGGGAGAACTCTGATTGTAGTATTTCACAGGCCTTTGTTGGTGAGGGGTTACTGACATATAAGACAGTGTCATCTGCAAAGAGGTGAACATTGGCTTTGGTGAGGTTAGAATCAATGTTGTTAATGTAAATGGCAAAAAGGATAGGGCCCAGGATAGATCCTTGAGGTACTCCTCTTAGGAGTGGTTTTGATGAGGATAGGTCGTCTTCATTTTTCACCTGCTGCATTCTATCAGTGAGGTAACATCTGAACCACTTAAGAGAGGTTGGATCTAGGCCTATGGAGTGCAGTGAAGAGATTAGCAGCTCATGATCCACTGTATCGAAGGCTTTGCTTAGATCCAGAAATACAGCACAGATACTGTTTTTTTTGTCTAACTCAGTTTGCCAGTCGTTTGTAACTTTTGCTAGTGCAGAAGTGGTGCTATGCCTGGTCCTAAACCCAGATTGAGCAGGGTTTAGGAGATTATTAACATCGAGGTAGTCTCTTAGTTGGATGCTCACTAATTTTTCTAGCATTTTGGAAAGCACTGGTAGGATGGATATGGGTCTATAATTGTTGAGGTCCGTGGGATCCCCTGATTTAAGGAGGGGAAACACTTGTGCTGTCTTCCACAGTGAAGGAATAGAACCAGTGGATAAGGATAGATTAAAAAGATATCAAACTTGGATGCAATTATCTTCTAGTCTCCTGTATGGATTAATCAGTCATCATCTTCATCTCAAACATCAATCAAATCCCTGGATTATGCCCTCTATCAACGGAAGTACAGAAAACAGTTCTTCAATATATCTGCACTCCATCATTCCGAATTATACATGGATTCTCAGACTCAGACTTTATTGGAAATAAATTATTCACTGGACATTACAATTCAGCTTCTTAAGCTCCATTCATCTGGATTGAATTCTACTAATTTGAATTCAGATTTAGCTGATTAATTTAGTTTAATTAGGATCCCTCTCCTTTAGTATGCCCAGAAGGACGGGCAGGTCAGTAGCCATGGGTCCTCAGAGGTTCCCCCCCAAGGGGGGTTTTCCTCTCCTGAGTGCTACTGGTCACACTCTCCAGAGTTGGAGGAGGTGATCATCTATTCTTATCATTAAGGTGTTATGCACGACTTATTCAGCATTCAGTTACTGAACAATAGTTGATATTTATTCCTTTTTTGGGGCTCCATAATCCTAATCTAAGCCTTCTTCCTTCCTACAGGTGGGATACAGAGAAAAGCCAAAACCAACAAATATTATCAAACGATTCAATTCAAGCATCCAAGTACCTAAGCACAAGTCATTCTATGCTGGCCTCTGTATCCAACAACCATTTACATTATTCCTCTATATGTTATATAAGCACTGAGCTATGAACCACATATAATTGATTGGCTTGCCTGTAATTATATGGGGAAAGAGCTCCTCCCCCATAGCCTATTAATCACAGCAGCTGTCTTCCACTCTGCTTAGAGCGAGTTGCATTCACCCACCATCCTCCCCGACACCTCCTCCTTCTGCAGCACTCTTATCCCACCGGGGGGCTCCATAATCCTAATCTAAGCCTCCTTCCTTCCTACAGGTGGGATACAGAGAAAGGCCCAAACCATCAAATATTATCAAACGATTCAATTCAAGCATCCAAGTACCTAAGCACAAGTCATGCTATTCTGGCCTCTGTATCCAACAACCATTTACATTATTCCTCTATATGTTACATAAGCACTGAGCTATGAACCACATATAATATACTGTAGGTTTGCCCAGAGGGATCTGCAGCTGTTCCATGAGTTGGTGATGGCTTCTTTGTAGTATTTACTCTTCGCCTGTCTGATCACTTCTGTACAGTCATTATTGGCCTTTTTATATCACTGGATGTTAGCTGCAGAACCCTGCAATTGTGCTTTTAGCCAGTATTGGTCTCTTAGGTCAAGAAGCACAAGGAGCTCAGGGGTAATCCATGGGTCAGTGGGTCCTTTAGCTTTCCTTGTTTTGACAGTGGCATTTTGTCACAGACCACGTTAAATTTTGATATAAAGAGGTCTTGCACCATGTCCTCATCTTTGGATTCTCCAAGGTCTGACTAGTTGATGAGTTTAAAGTCAGCCTTTAGTAGAGGCAGGTGGCCCTTTAAGAGTATCCTGTTTTTTATGGATCTGGTTGGAGGCTTGCAGTAGTTATTGTTCCATAGGCATTTGACAGGGGAGTGGTTGCTCATGCCATCAGGGAGAACAGTAAGATCGGAGATGTGCACCAGGCAGTTTGTGAGGACCCAGTCCAGGAGTGTGCTGGTGCCGGTCTTTTTATATGATTCTAGTTGGAGTATTCACTAGTTGAGAGGAATGGATTGTGGAGAGAGTATCCTTTATAGCAGTAGATGCAGGTGATTGCCAGATAATATTAAAGTCTCCTAGTAGTACTATTTCAAAGTTTAGGCTCAGTGTGCTGATATAGTCCGGTAGGTTGTTGGCACCAGCCTGTGACCGTTTGAGCAGAATATAAACTGAGAGTATGGTTAGCACTCTGTTGTGGGCCCCTAGCAGTAGTTTGATGGCCAAGGCTTATAAGCTGTCACTGCCACATGGTGGAGGCATTATGCGTCCCTGGAGGTGGTCTTTGGTGTAGATGATGCAACCCCTACCCCTTTTAGATTGTCGGTCCTGTCTGTAAAGAGTGTAGCCAGGCAGGGTGATGGCCATGTCAGGTATCTTCGGGGACAGCCAGGTTTCCATGATGGATAGCACATCAGGGTTATGCTGAGTGACCCAGGCCTTCAGGCAGTCTAGTTTGGGGAGCAGGCTGCAGATGTTTAGTGAGGCAAGCACAAGCCCAGGGGTTTTCCGTAAAGGAGCATTAAGGTTTGGAGTAGGACCAGAGTTGGGATGCACATTGCCAGACATTAGTAGTTTAAGTAGATTGAGAAGATGTTCCTGTATTATTTTTATGTTTGCCTGTGCACATGTGCAAGAAACATTTCATCACAGCTTAGGAGAGAAGCGGGGTTTTGGAGGTGTGGCACTGTGGGGGCCAATAGCGCCAGTGCCTTTTGAGGCTTGGCCCACTTTCCCCAATGTGGTGGCACGCTGCTGCTGACACTAGTTCAGCTAGCGTGCCATCACCTTGAAATGAATCCGATGCTGCAATAAGGGAGCAACCTGTCATTGCAGGGCGGTACCTTTCCATCCCCAACCCAGTTCATTTGCCGACGGGGAAGCCCACTCCCCGTCAGCATACTGTAATCCCCCTTCCATTTGTTGTATGCCAAGGGGCGGCCCAATCCCCCTCGGCATTATGCACCCCCCAACAGTCTTTCTTTGCTGATGGGGGTCCTAATCCCTATCGGCTTCAGTCCCTCCCTTCCCTGTTCAATTTTCCAATTTTCCAATGGGGAGCCCACTCCCTGTCGGCATAATGCCCCCCCAATTTGTTGTGTGCCAAGCAGAATGCCCTCCCCCTTGCTCTCCCACCCGGTATCTGCTGACGGGTGCCCAAGCCTCGTTGGCTACAACCCAACCGAAAAACACTCAGGTGGCATGCTGGGAGCTCACCCCAGCGTACAATGTCCCTTAAAAAAAAAGTCCTGCAATTTTTTTTTTTTTTAAACCTGTAAACAGAAATCGATCCTTCGTTGAGTTTGGGGCCCTTCCCAACCCGTGCTCCACTATCTGCGCTCCCTGCCTCCCCTACACCTACCTCACCCCATACTTACCTCCAGAGCCCAGTACGATCTTAGTTGTGGACCGGGAACACGTCTGCACTCTTCAAAGCCGACCGCAAAATGAAGAAATGCTGGTAAGCTGTATAATGTCATAAATAGGGCTTTTTCAACTTTAGTGCATATCTCAGGCATTTTTGGGAATTTTGGCACCACACTTTCAACATGAGGTTATTGGGACCCCCTCCTCATGAATTCAGCCACTGTCATGGTGTTATTCGGTCCCCAAAGGTGATTTCGCAGTCACTAAGTGGATTCACCTTTCGGGAATGAGTAATGAAATGACAGTGCCAGTGTTCATGAGGTGGGCTATCAAAAAGCCTATGTTGCAAACTTGGTGGAAAAAATCCAAAAAATTACTGTTTTATGAGCGTTGCTCAGTTTCCACACATGCTCGTACTGTCACGAATTTGTAATATTTTCACTCCAGATTTTCAACATTGGCATTTTTCCACATCTCTTTATGAATAGTATGGCTGTCATTTTTTCACATCCTGACCAAAATGTGTTTTCGCACTTCCGGCGCAGAATAGCACGGTCACTGTGGGAAATCAGTGTTTGGGACACACTAAGAGAATCACAGTGACACTTTCATGAGCAGCGGTCATAAAATGCCTATGTTGAACATTTGGTGATGAAAGTCCATAAAATGACTGTGTTACAAGCGTGTGTTGCATAGTTTCCACGTATGCTCGGAAGTGCCCAAATTTGTAATATTTTCACTCCAGATTTTCAACATTGGCATTTTGCCACACCTCCTTATGAACAGTACAGCTGTCATTTTTCATATCCTACCTGAAATATACATTTGCAAATCTGGCGCACAATGGCGTGGTCGCTGTGGGAAATTAATGTTTCAGACAGATTAAGAAAATCATAGTGACAGTGTTCATGAGCAGAGGTCGTGAAATGCCTATGTTGAAAATTTGGTGAAATTATTCCACTAAATGACTGCACTACAAGCATGTGTTGTGCAGTTTCCATGTACACTTGGAATTTCGGCATTTTTAATATTTTCACTACAGATTTTCAACATTGTCATCTCTTCACACCTCCCTATGGATGGTACAGCTGTCATTCTTCACATCCTGCCTGATCTGTGTTTTCGCACATCTTGTGCAGAATGGCACGGTTGCTGTGGGAACTCGAAGTTTGGGACTCATTAACAAAATCACCCTGCCACTGTTCATGAGAAGAGGTCCCAAATGCTTTCATGAGGAGGAGGAGGTCACAAAAGGGCCATGTTGAAAATTTACAGTGCAAATACCTACACATACCGAGGGCGTTTGGGTTTCTAACCATAACGTCACACCCTGTACAGACTGACATGCATCAGAGGTGTAACTTTGGATCACCAGCTGTAAAGCTCATGAAATCCCATTCCCACCCTGAAGCCAGTGACAGGCATCGAGGTGTGCCTTGCACTCTTCAGCCCCAGACTTCACTCCATTCTCCTGTACTGCACCCATTTCAGAGTATGTCCTTATGAAATGGGGTGACTGTGAAGCCAAACACCTCAAGGCACACCTCAACACTTGTTGGTGTCTACAGGATAGGGTGAGCTGAGATGCTGTGAGCATTATGGGCAATGACCCACAGGCACACCCCAAAGCCTGTCCATCTCTGCAGGGTGGAGGTGGGATTGGCGTTGAGTTCAATACTTCACTGCCACTTGTATTCTGCATCTGTCTAACTCCTGCATGTCCAATGCTAATATCAGCAAGCAAACATTCAGCATTGACAAATGCTTGTTTTATAGATGAGCCACAGCTTTGTGCTGGTCGCTCTGACTTTTGTGTGGTCTATGTGGATTATGAGACTATTGAATAGTGGCACCATAGGCAGGTCATATGCTGCAAGCTCAATTCCAGAGTTAAGAAAAAGTCAAATCCAGAGGAAATGGTGAACTGCTAGGGTCCAGTGTCACAGAGTGAGTTAAATGCCTGAGATGATGAACCATGGCCTGGGCATTTGCAGGATGGGAAACCTTGGCTGTATGTTTCCTTTGTTCTTCAAAGTGGTTGTTGCATAGATAGCCCTTAGAGACAAGTACATTTGAAGTGATTTCAATTGAAAATGCTGATTTCTGGTGGTAAGTCAAAAGTGAGAAGAAATTATGAACTGCTGAGTTCCAGAGTCACAGAATGTGTTAATTCCTGAAGGTGCAAACTGTGCCTATGCATATGCAGGATGTAAAATCCTTTTGTCTGTATGCTTCCTTTTGTCTTGTTCCTTTTGGAACAAGTCAGACGGAAATGTGGATTTAATGCAGCACTCCACAAATCAGAGCTTGTATAACAGATATACTGACCTTACTTTTGCTTTTCATTGCTTCCAAAAAAGTTGGTTCATGATGAGAATGCTAATATCTGGTGGTGATGTTTTACAGTTTCTTAGTCCAGGAAACATTCATAGATGTCATGCCCAAGAATGGTCCAGTTCCTCCAAGCAGAAACACATGAAAATCCACAAAAACTAAACTACTGACAGAGACAAACTTGAACTAAGCTTGAACTAAGTGTTACCAATGACACCCGCATCACTCTGAATGAACTAGAAACACAGAAACATAGATGATGATGGCAGAAAAAGACCAACAGTCCATCCAGTCTGCCCGAGTTCCCCACCTAACCCTGGGACCTACTGTCCATCCAAGTTCCTAGTCCTCCACCTCCTCCCCTCATTCTCCATCCAGATTCTGTCACCCCTAGTGACCACTATGCCCTTTACTCTGTCCTAGCCATGCTTGAAAATAGCAACTGTTTTTGTGCCCACCACCTCAGTTTGTAGATTGCACCATAGCTCCACCACCCTTTCTGTAAAATAAATCTTCCTCAGGTCCCTCTTGAACCTCCCAACTGTCAGTTTCCATCCATGGCCCCATGATCTCAAACTAGCATGCAAGCTAAAGTGTTCCTTGCAGTTCAGCTTGTTTATTCATTTTATGAACATAAAGGTCTCTATCATATCTCCTCTCTCACCTTCAGCATGTACATGATTACTGCCTTGAGTGCTCTTTGTAAGACCTGTCCTGTTGGCCTTGAATCATTTTTGTCACCCTACACAGCACAGTCTCCAGCCTGTCCCTATCCTTCCTGAGGTGAGGGCTCCAGAACTGAGTGCAGTACTCCAGGTGCGACCTTACTGAAGGTCTATAAAGGGCTAGTATTACCTCTTTCCTCCTGCTATCAATACCTCTCCCTATACACCACAACTTTCTACTTGCCTTAACATAGGCCTTGTTGCACTAGCTCAATTGCTTGAGGGTGTCACTGATGATAACCTCAAGGTCACATTCCTCAGCTACAGTGCTATGTCTCACTCCATCCATCCAGTACTCTGTCCTGGGGTTCTTATTCCCTAGGTGCATTACTTTGCACTTTTTAGCATAGAATTTCAACTGCCAAACCACTGACCATCCCTCTAGCTTTTGTAAATCACTCTGCATTTTTCCCAGTTCACTTTTGCTATCCACCTCCCACAAAGCTTAGTGTCATCTGCAAAGAGACAGCCTGCTGCGGATTCCCTCACCAATGTTGCTGATGAACATACTGAAGAGGACTGGGCCCAGGAACAGATCCCTGTGGCACCCCACTTGTGACCTCCCTCTCTTCTGATTGACTCAATTGACCGCAACCTCTGCTGCTTACCCTTTAGCCAGATTTCTACCCACTTCACTATGTCCTCTGTCACACCCAGATCCTCCATCTGCTTCAGCAAGTGTCTATTGGGCACAGAGTTGAAAGTCTTGCTGAAGCTGAAATTGAGCAAATCCATAGCATGGTCCCTATCCAATTACCTCATCTCCAAATCAATCTATTAGGTTCATCTGACAGGACCTCCCTGCCATGAACCTGTGTTGTTTACTATTCTGGAGACTGTTGTTCTCCAGGTAGTCCATGAGGTCTTCCTTAATCAGGGACTCTATCAGCTTCCCTACAGTGAAGGTCAGACAATGGTCTGTAGTTTCCTGCTCCCCCCCCCTTTAAGGAGCAGAACAACATTCACCACCTGGAACTACTCCCCTCTGTAGTGAGTGGTTGAATAGTCCTAGCATGGGTTCAGCCATATCACTGCTCATTCCCTGAGAATCCTCCAATATAACTCATCTGGTCCCGAGGCCTTATCTATCTTTATTGTCACCAACCCTTTGTGGACCCTTTTACTTGTAAATATTGGCTGTCTGATCTCTGAGATTATCAGTGCCTTGATGCCAGTCTCAGGCAAGGGCCTGCCTTCTTCCATGGTGAAAACTGAGCAAAAATAATTATTAAGGATGGTGAGCTTTTCCTGGGTGTGGCTCAGTTAAGCACTTCACATTTTAGCGCCATAATGTTCAGAGCTTTTCATTACATTGCCGTCAATTACAGCGCTGCAACAATTGCCAGGTGCTTCACTTCAGCGCGGCTTATTTCAAAGCTTTCTATTGCACTTGTTCCATACATAGCTGGAGTATTTGGTAACCAAGGGCTAGTAAGTTGGCTGCCCCGGCTAGCATTCACCTTTGTGATCTAGTGGTAAATATAGGACTCACCTGGAATGTGAAATATTTCCTACATAAGAAAGACTATCAGTTATGTGCCATAGTAAAGAAACAGGAGAGCTAGAATATATATTTTAAAAATAGTTGCTCTATTTGTTTAAAATGCAGAGTGGCAGCTGCATGGCACCTCACACCTGTGATAATGGACAGAGTGGTCTGTCGAGGAGTAGCACTACCACACTGTGCAGGAGGGCAGGTCCAGGTTGGAGACCCACTCTGAGAGGCAAAAAGTGCTGCTGCATTCCCGAACAGGCTGCGGCATGTCTGGTGGCTTAGAAACCGAGCGCTCTCAGTGGTATATAGTAAAACTGCCAGTTTCAGTAAGTATGTCATTAGTTGGCAGCATACCTCTCAACCTTTTGTCTCCCAAATGTGGAACATTGCCTCTCAAATGTGGAACAAATGAGCAAAATGTGGAACACGAATCAAACTTTACCTAGAAGGCTCAGAACACTGTTACAATGTTTCCATTTATGTTTAGAAAGTCTGTTATAACTTGTGTAATATATTTTTTGCATCATTTACTATAGATTTTTGCTTTAAAATGTTAACACTGAATGTGGGACAAGTCCTCACAATGTGGAACAGGGAGCTTTTGTTAAGTAAAATGAGGAACTTTCCTCATAATGTGGTTCAGTTGAGAGGTATGGTTGGCAGACTGCAGATGACACAGGGTTATAGATATAGGGACTGACTGTAATAGAAAATAATAAGGGGGGGAGAGAAAGGGGGAGAGACAGACTGCATCAGGCTAAATGGGGGGTGGGCTCACTGTAATGGGCACCATCTTAAGCAGCAGCAAGCTGCTCTGTGGGAGTTCATTATGCACGGCAAACACTCCATGAAAACAAACAAATAAAAGTCTCAGAGAGCTAAAATAGTCTTATGAACGCAGGCACATGATTGATTTACCTCCGATATGCCTAGTTTACAAAGTGGATCAATCTGAAGGGAGAATTTTTGTAGAAAATGACACGTTAATTAATTTTAGAATGGAGAGCAATGCAGTTAGCGCTGAGATCGGACGGTGCTGTATTAACACAGCGCTTAATCAGTTACCGCTGAACTGATGGCACTGTATTATCCAGCGCTAAAGTGTGATGCGCTGAACTGGGCTACACCCATTTTCCTGTCCTCTTCTCTTCTGACAGCCTGATTCCTCTCCTTTCCTTCTGTTTTTACCTATTATGTTGGAAGAAATCTTTTTCTCTGCTCTTGACCCCTTCTGCAATATGCAACTCTGTGTCTGTTTTTGCCTCCTTACTTCTCAGTACATATTCTCCCAATTCTTCCTCCCCCTGTTTCTCTTTGTGCTGGTAGAAGGCCTTTGTCCTAGCCCTCAAGTGCTTCCCTGGCTTTTGCCTAGAACCATAATGGTCTTTTGAACTTATTCCTTTTGGTAACCATTTTCATGCATAACTCAGATGCCCCATGAATAGCCCCTTTGTCACCACCCAACTCTCTTCCACCCCATTCAAACTGTCAACACTGACTAAATAAATGACAGGTATGCCATTTGCATCTATCATCTGAGAGACTGGTTATTTCTTCTGCTGTTTCATTTTGCTGGACTGTGAGACTGAGACCTAAAGGAGCGTGCTGCTGCCTGTTGGGGGATTCGAACTGTGTGCCTGATATCTGTTAAAACTGTGAGCACTTTGTATAACTTCATTTCTTCTGTGCCTTTGCTCCCTTTTGACCCTGCATTGTTGTGTTCTAGTGAGAGGGGCCAGATGTAACAGAGCACTTCATCAAGGAAGAGGGGCAGTACAATATAAAGAACCCAGCTGCCTGCATGCAATGTGAAGATGCATAAGCCACCGGTATTAGAAATTTTATTAGTAACAATAGGAGCAAATTTGAGTAGTATTTCTGCTGAGATTTACTTAGAAATTTAGGGTTGATTTAATTGGAAGTTGAATATTTTTATGGAGCATTTCACGCTTGGAGGAGAAGTTTTAATCGAGCTGAGACTTTGGAGATTTGGAGTTTTGATATTGGATTACATTTTTAAGTTGGATGTTCTTGAACTGCAGATAAACTTGAGTCATTGCATAATATTGTGAATTACAGGTCTTAAAGTCTGTGTATTTAAAAAAAAAATGTAATTGTTGCATTGGATATAATTAGCAATTATGGTATATACTAGGAAATAAGTTTTAAAAATGGGGGGAATTTAAAGGTTATGGATCAAAATGAAAGTGGTAACTTGGATTTGAGCTCACAAAAGGGCAATTCAGAAACAGAGCTCAATCAAGACAGTTTCAGGATTGATTTATTGCACACGTATGAATGTTATAATCATTGCTGGGTTTGTAAAATAAGACATTTAATATTTTCTAATGAAGCTTTAGGATTGATTTGTGGCCATTTGATACTAGGCAGGACATGATAATCCCATTGGGGATGGTACCCCCTCAGTGACATGGAGCCCTAGTATATGCCATAGGGGTAACCAATGGAGTAGCTGGAATAGGTGTAATCATGGGGCACAGAGCGGCATGCGTCGCATGGTGCCTCAGTGGATATATTCTAGGGCCAGCGTGTCTAGCTGGGCATCAGAAAGGCATGGTTATGATTGGAGTAGATAAGGGGGATTGGACTATGACACTGAGTTCTGCTGTATGCTCGACAGTGGCCATCAGGAGTAGCTGGTTAAGAGATGATTCATGGGCATGGAGCAGTATGCACTGCATGGTGCCCAACTGAATGTGCCTCTAAACGCCAGCAGACCCTACTGGCTTCTAGGAAGGATCAGTTCAGATGAGGTGTGATCAGGAAGACCCCTTCGAAACCCAGTCTTACTAAGTGTCCTAAGTATGCCTAGTGGGAGTGGCTGGAAAGGAAGTAGTCCAAAGGGTACGGAGCAGCATGCGCTGCATGGTACCTTTTAAGGTTGCCCTGTAAAGGCAGAACTCCAATGTGATTACCAAGTTGGTAATATTGGGACATGATGTGTGTGTAGGGGGTAAACTCTGCTGGGATTGATAGGACTGTTATGGTGATATGTGGCCCAAATTGGTTGTTCCTCAGTTCACAGGAATATTTCTTTTGAGCTTATTAATGGCCTGAATATAGAGAGATAGGTTGGAAGATTTGGAAATAGAGTGAATTTTTTATCTGACTTTTAGTGATTGTTGTTTATGTATATTATGTATAACACAATATAAGGTAATTTGAAATATACAGTATGTCTGGATGAAAGTGACTTTGTTGACTATGCCTTGTATGAAATGTTTATGTCAGATATTGTAATGTACACCTCGAGGGCCAACTTGGCCTGCAACATCAGGGATTAGTCTCAAAATTCAGGACCTAGGACGTGGAGGGAACTGTGAGGATTTTCTGGGAAAACCCTAAATTTCCTATGACCCAGAGCTGGTCAAAGTAGCAGCGGGTATTTAATTCCATTATACGGTGTGTAGTCAGAGCATGGGACCGCATGCTGTGTGGGATGCTTTGTATAGCACACCAATTGGATGGGTGTTACTGGCAGCCTTTACCTAACTTGGATCCGGTAAATGGGTAGCCCTAGATAATTTTTCCAAATGGTACCTCCAAGAGTTTAGGTCTGACTTGTGACAGTTCCAGATTTGCTGATCAAATGTTAGGCCTTACTGGGGATGAGAGAATACTCTCAAATGAGATCATCATGGCTATCTTATATTATAGATTATATTAGGCTGATATATAGTATATGTGTTTATGAGAAATATTAGCTGATATCGTAATTTCTTATTTATAATTATTTAATTGTGAAATGTTTTGTGTCTAAAACTGTAATGGCTTTATTGTAATAATACTAAAAGTTAGTTATGAGAAATCAGCCAGTGAAATTTCTCTTTGTTCCCAAGGAAAATGTTGTACCTTTCTGGCGGTTCGAACTGGCTGGCAATGTTTGGTGTTGGCCTCAAATTTTTGGACCCACAAGTGGAAGGAATTGTAAGGATTTTGTTGGGGGGGGGGGAATCCAAGTCTTTTAAGACCCAGAATTGGTAATAGAATTAGCTGGTATATAATTCCCATTTTACAGGGGTGCAACTGGAACATGGGACTGTATGCACAGTGGGATGTTCTGTTTTTAGCTCCCCAATTAGATGGGTGTTACTGGTAGCTTCTTTCCTAACCTGGGTCTGGAGAGTGGGCTTCCTAAGTAATTTCCTCACATAGTACCTGTAAGAGTAGAGTTCTATTTGTGACTGCGCCCACATACTGGCTAAGTGGTCTGACCGGTTAAGGAGATAGTTCTTTAGGGAGCATGGGTGGAGTTTACTGGACTCCATTGATTGGAATAAATGTTTAATGTATTGTTATGGTTTGGTATTATGGCCATTAAGTATTTTTATAATGTACTGGGGTGGTAGATTTATCTCCCTACAGTACACTGATATTTAAATGACTGGATATCTGAGTGTAATTGAATTGTTCTATATGTATTTGCATTTTAATGTGATATTAATATTGCTATGTGAAGTACTATAGCGTTAAATGTTTAATACTGTAATGGCTTTTTAGCCGAACAATAAAACCTTGATGATGACTAAATAAACATTTTGATTGATTGATTGACCAGTTCCTCAGCCTGCTAAAGTCTGCCCTCCTAAAATCAAGGACACATCCATCCCATCAGTTAACTATCCTGGCTTCTTTTTCTCTTAAAGAGTCACACTTGTTTTTGACTACTTCGTGCAGGATGCTTGTACTTGAAGTGAGCCTCTCTCTAAAAATGTCTCTTGCGGCTTCTAATCTGCTTAGTTGCCTCATATTTTTTTCCCTCACCTCCTCTAATTTTCTGGCTACCAACTCAAAACAGGGCCAGAACTCCCCACCTAATGCCCTCCATGGATTGCCTCTCTCAATAACTCAGGGCATTTCAGGGCAGGGAGCTTCCTCATGGCTGTGCCCTTCCCACACCATGACCTGACCAAAGTATTCACGTGACATCTTTGAACCTATCAGCCTAAACCCTCATCTATATTTCATTTCTCTCAAATTTATTAATGCCCACAATATTGCCACCACTAAATGGAAATCCTGACAGACAATGCAACAAGTGGGTACTTAGCAGTCTAGCCATTACCTCAAGAAACTAATCCTGCTTCTTCTGCTTTGCTCTGGTAACACTGAATTAAACCCAGGCCCTCCTGCCCTCTGGACTCCCCTACAAACCTCTCAAACCATAAAGCCATCAGCTTCCTCCACATCAATGTATGCAGCTTATTGAAGAAGATGGATATTGTTCAGGCCTGGGCCCTGCATGCATCTCCTGATTTCTTTTGATAACAGAATCCTGGCTCTCACCCTCTACCTCGACAAATCCATTAATACAACAGGCTAAAACATTTACGCTAGACAGACCGACTAGAGGAGGCAGGGTAGTAATCTATGTCAAATGCAAATACTCTGTCTCAGTCATAAATTGCACTTCAAAGAGCAAGGAATTTGAATGCTTGACACTCAAATTAGCCATCTCCACCGACAAAGCCCTCCTTATTGCAGCTTGCTATCGACCTCCTTCAGGGGGCATGGCCATCTTGCAGCACCTCTGAAAGCTAATTGACTCATCTGACTCTGTATACTAATAGGGGACCTCAATCTAAATTGGAACGATGAAAGCTCCAAGAAATTAAAGGATCTATGCGATGCTAATGGTCTGTCCCAAATAACACCTGCACCTACTAGACCCAACAGAAAGTACCCTGAGCGTAGCTTCCTTTTGGACCTCATGCTAGTAAACAAGCCTCATAACTTCTCGTACAGCAGAGTGTTCTTCAATGACATAAGTGACCATTGTGCGATAGCCTGTATTAGACACTCTCCCCAAATAAAACTGGTCCCCAAATTCATACTGAAAAGATGTCTGAAGAATTTCTGCTGGCACGCCTTCTTGAAAGATCTAAGCAACATTAGGTGGCAGGACTTCTACCTAGCCCCATCACTTAGTGAGACTTTTAATATCTTTCAAAGCCTCAGTAACGGGCTAATTGACAAACACCCCTTCGGCTGATTAGGTCAAAAGAGATCTCCTGATGGTTCTCTCAATCTGAAGAAAGCGCCAAAGAAAGGGACTCGTGAAAAAGAGCGAGGAAATCTCAACTGGAGGTAGATTAGCTTGCTTTTTCGTGATCCCCAGAAATGCCTGCACCAAATTAATTAGGTCCGAAAAGCTAGGTACTTCCAGGCAAAACTTGAAGACAACAAAATAACTCTGCCAAATTCTGAGTATCTTCAAGGAAACTGAAGGTCAGCTTCCGGCCGCCTCCCTCCCAGCCAGAATTGTGGCCAATGGAGTTACATATATGGATAGAGCTGCCATACTAGAGCAGTTCAATGATCATTTCTCCATGGCAGGACTTGCCTTTGACACCTCGCCTGTCAGTAAGTTTAGCCTCGAGGTGATAACTCAATTAGCCCAAATGCTATTCCTTATCCTTATCAACCACACCCTCCTTTATTCAGCTTTTCCACAATGTTTCGTTTAAGCAAGTAGAGGACCTCTTTTTGGCATTGGACATGAAAAAAGTGCCGGTACAGATAACATTGACCCATTCTTCATAAAGCTTGGCTATTTCTACTTGACCGCCCCATCACCCACTTATTTAACTCTTCCTTGAGTCAGGGTGAACTACCTGCGATGTGGAAGACTGCCTATATTCTACCTCTTTTCAAGTCAGAGGACCCTTGTGACCTGAACAATTACCGGCCTATTTCTATACTCTCCACCCTCTCAAAAGTCCTGGAAAAGATTGTCAGTACTCAAATCAGAGAACACTTGGACCAGCACAATCTCCTAAACCCTGCCCAGTCCGGTTCCAGGCCAAAACAGTACCACTTGCTCTTGTAAAAGTAACTACTAACTGGCAAATCACCCTAGACTCTAAAAAACACATAGTTGCTCTATTTCTTGACCTCAGCAAGGCCTTCGACACTGTGGATCATAACATCACGCTTACATCACTGAGAAATATCGGCCTTGACAACTCTGCCATCAGTTGGTTCATTAGTTACCTTTCCAATAGATTGCAACAAGTTAAATCAGCAGGCGACCTGCCTCCACAGAAATTCCTATTGCAAGGAGTCCCCCAAGGCTCCATTCTGGGCCCTGTTCTATTTGCTATTTACATCAATAACTTGGACTCTCACCTGCAAGTAGCAAATGTGCATCTATTTGCTGATGACACAGTACTCTATGCCTCAAACTCCTCACTTCTCATGGCCTATGAAGACCTACAACGAGACTTTACCTCCCTACAACATAGTCTTATCAAGCATATACTCCTTCTCAATGCTAAAAAGACTAAATCTATGATTCTTTCTCCAAAAGCAGCCTCTGGTTCCACACACATCCCATCATTACTAATGCTCTTGGGTGAACCCCTTGATTCAGTAGATACTTTTAAATACCTAGGGTTTTGGCTGGACAACAAACTTAACTTTCTATGCCATCTAAATGAAGTCTCAAAAAGCTAAGACAGCAACTCGGCCTATTCTATCGTATTAAACATCTGTTTACCACAGAAGCTAGAGAGATTAGTACAAACCACCTTTCACCAGACTATTATGCCGATTTCCTCTGCAATCATTGCCCCTCACAGCACTAAATAAACTTGACACCCTTTGCCACCGAGCCCTAAGATTCATCTTTAACCTGCCTTTTCGCACCCATCACTGTCTTCTGTACCAAATGGTGGGATGGGCCTCACTTTCAACAAGGAGAAAAAGGTTCTATAGAGCTCTCACAGACAAGCTTCCTGTATACATTTCTAGCCTTTTCAAACATGCTAATGGCTCCTATGGCCTCAGATGGTATGCAACTCTTTGCTTCCAAGTGCCCAGAATGAAAAACTAACCTTGGACTGTCTGCAATAACTCCACTCCTCACTCTGGAACACTATGCAAAGCACACTTAGCTTACATCTCTGCTGAGCCTTCTCTCTTCAAAGCCCTGCTAGTCCAGTACTTGCGGGAACCCTGTAGCTGTTGTAGGTAATCTGTTTTTTCAGTTATTGATGTCTCTGCTCTAACAACCATTATAATGTCACCTTTTTTCATCCCTTCAGGTTTTCCAGTGCACTCAGTCCTCCGTCCGCTCCACGGCTCTCACTCCCTCTCTCTGCCTTCACATATCCCCTTGTGGGCCTTAGCCTGTATATGGTTTTTTTACCTTACCTTATCTTATCCCTTTATACTATTTGTTATTGTTTTGGAAATGTCCAACTTGGAACTACCCATGACAGACTCAAGAATTTTGTATCCGACCTTGTACCGTATTTTGCTGATGTTAACAATCTTCGTATTGCTATGTCTATGTATTGTATTGTTCTATGTCTAGGATCACTTTAAAAATGAGCTTGCTCAATGGTGTTGATGCCTAGTTAAATAAAGTTTGATTTGATTGGGGCTTTCCAGTCCCTAGGGTGTAGGGCCAGTTCGAACTAAATGTCACTAACAACACCCTTAACTCAGTCAATAAACCAAACAACAAATGTTTCCCAGGCTAAAGCCCACATCTGTGTAGAAGATACCATTTAAAAAAATGCCTTTACTCTTTACCTACACTCCATGTACCCATCTCCCAAGTCCAGTGTTTGTATTTGCTTCACAGCTGGGCTCTTACACTGTTACTGTGAACTGTTTAACACAACCATACACTTAGCTTAAAGCTAACTTTTATCTTGTTTCTTTTTGCCATGTTGGTATAGATCCTAGCTCCCTGAACCAATTGTACTAGACACTTTACCTGCTTACCCAATGTATCCACCTGTTATTTCTCTTGTTAATCTGTGTACTGCACGTATTGTTACTTGTTCCTCTCATCTTTCCCCCAGGAGGTATCTGGAAAAGAGCTATCTCTGCTCAGTATGCCTTCCTGGTGAAACTCTTGAAATAAATAAAATAAATAAATGTACCAAAAGCGTATGTACCTACATTATCTCCACAACTGTGATACCAGAACACAGCCAGGTAACATCTAGGATGTCCGCAAGACTGATGACTAGCTTCTAAAGGCAGTCCAGGAACTGTCACCATGACAGGAGAAAGACAGAACTCCAACTGGTGCACTATTTATTCACCTATTTCAAACAATTTACTAGGCAAGACATACTAAGCAGGTAACACCTCGTTTCCAGATGTGTCTTGGGTGAGAGGGGTCGGGGGAGATCACAAATGTACACTTATTTACAAGGAGGTCCTGGACAGGACAAAGAATTCAGAAATAAAATGAATGCCTACTTAGAACAGATGTTGTATCTGGCTGCATGTCAGTTTAGCACAACCACCAAAATGCTGCACGTCTCACATCAACCAGACCCCTGAAAAGAGAACCTGTTTGTGCAACAGGAAGCACTTTTCCCCACTTGAGGATGGGGTGAGGAAAAGTGTTTGCTGGACTCCAATCCCTGTGCTTTAGGGGCAGTTCTCTAGGGGAGATTCTGAAGCCGATGTGGACATTACATAGAAACATAGACATTGTCAGTAGATGAGGACCGCTAGGCCTATCCAGTCTGCCCATAAGCTCTATACTAGTTTGTGGCCACTGACCCTGCCTGATTAATGGCTTTTCACCCCTCCTTCCTACCTCTAAGGTTCCCCTATGCCTGTCCCAGGCATATTAAAATCCCTCCACTGTGCTTGCCCCCACCACCTCCTGTGGCAGGATATTCCAAGTGTCCACCACCCTCCGTGAAGACACACTTCCTTACATTTTCCCTTAACCTGCCACCTTCCAGTTTCATATCATGCCCCTCATTCTTGCACTCCTTTGTTTTGGAATATGTCTCCCCCCTGCATCTTGTTTATGCCCTTAAAGTACTTGAATGCTTCTATCATGTCCCCCCAAGCCCTCCTCCCCTCCAGTGAGTACACACTGAGGTCCTTTAAAGGAACACTGTCAACCTGTTTTTCATCATATTATTTCTAGTTGAAAACCTACATTTTATGACTGCTTACAATCTCTAAAATTCATTGATATTGCTGTTTGTTTTGTTTGCCTTCTTGTTTAGTAGAACTGAAATGCTTGCTAAGGTGTATTTATAAACAAATTTGTTTTGTTTACAATCCTGGATCTGTTCCTACTGCATACTTTCTGAGCTTTAGGAACACAACCAAACAATGCAGTCATTCATGAGGCAGCAGCCTCCTAAACTCCCACTGCATCAAGATTGGCTAGACTGTGTTGTGGTTGTTCTCAAGTCCAGTAAAAATGCAGTTGCAGCTGATCAAGTAATGTAAACAACCCTGTGTTTGTGTGGTAACACCAGTACGGTGGGCAGTCTGTTTTTCACTTTTTTAAAGAAAATAATCAGAATCAAACTACCAGCTACATCAACAATCTTTACAGAATATTGGCAATCATAAAATGTATTTTTATGTTGGTTTTCACGCACATGCGCAAACAACATCTTGCAGTAGTAGCACTTTCAAAGGTGTGTCAGTGTTGTGGTGAATCCAGGGGATGCTTTAGTGGGTGTGTCCCTCAGCCAATAATCAGTGAGCATGCTGCCGATGACAGCAGATCAGAGACTGTCACCAACTTGAAATGAATCTGCCACTGCAATGAGAGACAGGTTCGTCATTGCAGCGGCAGATCTGACACGCCCATTACGCCATTCCTAGTGAAACATTTCAATAAACATGGCGGCGGATCTTGCCATCTGCCTCTCACAATCCCTAGAAAGCAAACTTGGGTGCCCAATCCCCCTGTTGACATGCCCCCTCCCCAGTTCAATTTGTTTGCTGAGGGGGGTGCCCAATCCCCATCGGTATAATGTCCCCCCAGTTTCATTTGTCTGCCAAGCGGGGTGCCCAGTCCCCCATGGCATCATGCTCCCCCAACACAGACATGCTTTCTTTGCCAACGGGGTGCACAATTCCCATCGGCTCCAGTCCCCCCCCAAAACAAAACCAGGTGGCACACTGGGAGCCCATCCCAGTGTGCCCAAATGTAGTTCTGTAACCTGTAAATTAAAAAAAAAAATAAAACCTTCCCCCAAAGTTTTTTTTCTTTTTACCCGTAAACAACAAAACAGTCCCTTGTTATCTGCGGTGCCCCCTTCCCCAACTCACACCCACCATCGGCACACCCCACCTCCCCACACCCCATACTTACCTCCAGAGGTCAGCACCGCAATCTTCGGTGGAGCGGGAACACATCTGCACTCTTCAAAGCTGACCATGAACTGAAGAAATGCCGGTAAGCTGTATAATGGCATCAGTGGGGGAGGTTTCAACGTAGGTGGATATCTCAAAATGTTTTTATCTTTTGGCTCCAAATTTTCATGGGGTTCTTAGACCGCACTCATGGAATCAGTCACTGTCATTTCGTTATTCTGTCCTGAAAGATGATTTCATGGTCACTACGAGGAATCACCTTTTAGAATCAATTAACAAAATAACAGTGCCACTATTCATGAGGTGGGCTCCCAAAAAGTCTATGTTGCAAACTTATTGAAAAAATGCCAAAAAATGACTGTTACGAGTGTTCGTTGTGCAGTTTCCATGCACTCTCGTAACTTCGAGAAGTTTTAATATTTTCACTCCAGATTTTCAACATTGCCATTTTTTTACATCTCCTTATGAACAGTACAGCTGTCATTTTTCACATCCTGCCCAAAATGTGTTTTTGCACATCTGGTGCACAATGGCGCGGTTGCTATGGGAAATCAATGTTCGGGATAGATTAAGAAAATCACAGTGACACTGTTCATGAGCGGAGGTCTCAAAATGCTCATGTTGAAAATTTGGTAAAAAAATTCCAAAAAATGACCGCATTACGGGTGTGCATTGTGCAGTACCTACGCACACTCATAAGTTTGCAAATTTTTCATCTTTTATCTTCAGATTTTCAACATTTCCTTTTTTTTTTTTATACCTCCTCATGAACAGTACAGCTGTCATTTTTCCCATCCTACCTGAACTGTGTTTCTGCACCTGTGGCTCCCAATGGCGCAGTTGTTGTGTGAAATCATCTTTCAGGATTGAGTAACAAAATTATAGTGCCACTGTTCATGAGGTGAGGTCCGAAAAAGCCCATGCTGAAAATTTGGAGTGAAAATACCAACAAACAACCAGGGTGTTAATGTTTCCAACCATACACCCACCCTGTAGGGACTGACAGGCGTCGAGGATGTAACTTGAGTTCGTCGGCCGTAATGTTCACAGAATTCTACCCCCACCCCCCTACAGCCACTGACAGACACTAAGGTGTGCCTTGGGTTCCGTCACCCTAACATTCACCACATTCTCCTATATTGCACCCATCTCAGCTTATTTCCTTATGGAATGGGGTGAGCATAAGGGCTGAAGACCCCAATGTACACCCCAACTGTTGCTGTCTGCAGGGTGGGGTGAGGTGGAATGGCGTAAGCGTTATATCTGACCCAAAGTCACACTTCTAACGCCTTTCAGTCTCTGTGGGGGTTGGCATCATTTCAATAGTTCACTGCCATTCTTATTTTGCATTTCTAACTCCTGCACTACCAGTGCTAATGCCAGCAAGCCAACATTCGGCATTGACAAATGCTTGCTTAAACTATAGACACTTTGAAACATAAGGGGTTGACAGTGTCCCTTAATCTCTCCTGATATGTTTTCTGGTGCAAGCCCTGTATCATCTTAGTCACCCTTCTCTGGACCTCCCCCACCCTGTCAATGTCCTTACAAAGGTGAGACCTCCAGAACTGTACACAGTACTCTAGGTCGGGCCTCACCAGCATTTTATAGCCCTGTTTGAGGGGAGATACGTAAGCTTGACCAACAGTGTTGCTGCACTGCTCAGTGTATGTTTTCTTGAATGGCATTGGAATAAAGCTGGCCATAAAGTTGTAAAAACATTTACCAGTCTGGACATTCATTTTCTGAATGTGGATGGTGAGTGCACATTCTAAACTGCCTGCTGATTTCCTGCTCTGTTGCTCCACCGCAGTTGTGCTTCCTTCCACCTACACAATGGCATCACTACCTCCATCGGTCTGCTAGTGATACCTCTGCCTATGCAACCCAGCATGCCACTGGCCCTCCCTGCAACCTTTGTAATCTGCTTAGACACCTTTAGGTCATCTGAAATAATAACCCCCAGTTCCCTTTCTTCCTTGGTAATCGTTGGTACCCCCCCCCCCGGTAACTCTCCCCAGGGTTCCCTTATCCCAGGGGCATTATTTTGCACTTCTTTGAACTGAACCTCAGTTGTCACACCTCAGACCATTTTCAAGCTTTCCCAGGTCCCTCCTCATTCTCTCCACCCCGTCTGGAGTATCCACCCTGTTGCAGATCTTGGTGTCATCTGCAAACAGGCAGACCTTTCCCTCCAGCCACACCGTAATATCAAGCTGGATTATGGATGCTTGTAAAAAGACTTTTTTGCAAGGAGGACAAACACTTTTTTTTGTGGTGAGACACACATATCCCGAAAATAAGCTTTCTGCATAGCTGCGTTTGGATTTGGCTTGTATTCCTTGCTTCATATTTGAAATTCCCCTCCCAGAGCCTGAGTGAAAGATGCCATGTCCCTCTGTTTCCATGTCAAAGCCCAATGTGCAGTTCTGGTCACAACATCTGAGTAAGGATACTGACACAATAAAGAGGGTACAGAGTAAACTCATCACGTGTAAGTGTGTTTTATTTGTTTTTGTTTTCCAAGAGAAAGCTCAATAAACAATAATTTACAAGCATGTCCTGGACAGGTCAAACAATACAGAAATAAATTGAATGCAGATTTTGAACAGATGGCATATCCAGCTGTATGTAAATTTTGCAGATTTTTGGTGGATGGCTTGCAGAACATGAGCTATGAGGACCGGCTGGCAGAACTGTGTCTGTTTCCCCTGGAACAGAGATGATTCAGGGGAGACAAGACTGCTGTATTAAAGTGTCTAAAAGGGATAACACCATCAGACCACGTGCAGCTCTTCAAGATGTATGAGGACAATGGACACTCAATGTAACTGACAGAAGGCAGATTCAAGGGAAACATCAGAAAGAACTACTTCACAGAAGGGAAGTCCAGAACAGCAGCACTTGTAGACAACCAAGCACACACAAATAAGTGGTAAATCCAAAACTGTTTACTGTAGAATGAGTTGTGAGCCACGACCCCAGCATGTAGGCACTAAGCCTTCGTCAGGGGTTGTCTACAAGAGCTGCTGTTCTGGACTTCACTTTTGGGGATGGCTGCCTTCTCAATATCACCGACCCGAGCTGGTTCAAAGTACTTTTCTCGGATTTTCAATTACTTCACCAAGGAGTGGTAAACACTTGGAGTAGACTACCACAGCAGATGGTATCAGCTGATACAGGAATGACCTTCAAGCACAGATTTGACAAGTACATGGAAAAAATGGGGTGACAGGGTAGTCCCGCTGAGCTAGGCCACAGAAACATAGCAACAAGAGTCATGCTAGTCTGCTTTGATTCTACCTTCCCCATAATGTTTCCCCCTAAATAGATATGTATGTTCAGCATGTATATATGTAATCTGAAGATACTGTGACATTAAACTAAAAGTGTTGCACTGAGCATCCGAGCTTCCAGCATGACTTTGTCCACAGAAGCCTTGTGTCGTGTTTACACGGCTGCAACACTTCAACATCTGCACCACTCTGCTCCTGCTACAAACTCATCTGCGGCAGGGTCAATTCACTGTTCACAGACCTTGCACTGATGCAGGTTATGCCACAGAGGGGCTGTGGGGTCAAGTTGGGAGAGTTGAGGAGTCTGGGAGCAGCTGCTTTTTATCCGTGTGAGCGTCACGGCAGATTTGCGCCACCACTTAATGCGCTCGCTCTGATATATTCCCACTCCCTCACTGGACTAAAAAAAAAAAAAAAAAAAGAGGATCGGAAGTGCTCTTAGGGTGGTCCGGTAAGCATTCACACTACTAAATTTCCAGTGCTTCAGCCTGTGCAAACATGTTGATTTGCTGTAGAGGTGGCAGTGTAAACATGCCTTTGGTGACCCAGAAGTGGAGGTGAGTTTAAACCGATTTAGCCTGCTACTCTCCCTGGGGGAAGGAAAGTTTAGTCACACATGTTCTCTGTGAGGTCCCCTGACATCCAAGTCCTCTTCTCCTTTTCCACAAGGTAATCTACAATAACAACCCTGATCTGCTTACCATCAGATAATAATAAGTACCCACCCCACCCCAGGCCCAGTTAGAGTTGCAAGGGGTGATGCAGAACTTTTGCATGAGACACCAGTTTGCTGTTTACCAATTCAGTTGCTAGCTCATTATTTACTAGAGCTTCTTTACTCGTGGAATGGCCACAGAAAATTTAAAGGAACTTTCAGAGCACTCTACTTTGAGCATAAAAACTTTAATTCATAATAAGCACATTCAGCTGCCTAAGAAATATGAGTTTTGCCCTTCAGTGTGTGAAACGGGGCACTTGCATGAGAAAATGGTCAAAAGACATTTTGGATCTATTATCAGCCAGTGGTATCACAGGCACCGTTATGAAGACACCCCTGGGGCAATACAGCCTTGTCCCTAACAGAGAGTTTCACATTGCTTGCAGTCAGCCACAAACAACAAAGGAAAGGGGATTAAAAATAAATAGGCACGCAGACAAGTTACAAAAGATGACTAATTTGCTTTACACCGGTAAACTATTTACAGATTAGGAAAGCATACAATAGGAACTACAAGATCTCTGCAGAAACTCAAACATCACAGGCAGATGAAAGATTTCAGTTGGGCAGGAGGCAGACACACAGCACACTGAGACACGTTACCTGTGGAAAATGCTGAAATGGCACTTCAGTAAGCTGGGGGGGGGGGTCAGGACCTCTACCCCTTCCCCATCCACCTAGTAACCAGGTTTTTCCTTACTGGACATTTGCACATGTGTGTGTGGTCTGTTTACATAATATGCTGCTCTTTTGTTCGCTTTGAAGTACATGTTTTTTTTTTTGTTGTTGTTGTTGTTAGACTTCCTTGTTGTTGCTGCCTTTTGGCCCATCTGATATATTGTTTTTATGATTCAGTCCCAGAACCCTATCAGTTAAGTAGACAGCCTGAGTGAAACTTTCTTTGTGATCTCCCACTTAAGTGATATCGCCAGGTTCCAGGACTGATAATTAAATAGGCACCAGGTGGTGAAAAAAGACAGCATTGACCACTGACATGCAAAGAAAAAAAACACCAGAGAGTAGTTCAAAGTAAGCAGAAAAAATACAGTTCAGTGAAGAGGTCGAACAGACTACACACATACCAAAACTTCTACGTATTATGTTCCCACACTTCTGCAGGCAAAGACCATGAAAACAAGAAAGATTCAGGGTTACTAGATGTGAGAGTGAAATGTTCACAATGAACTGAGGGGCATAAGATGAATGCATAGGACGCTGCAAACTACACAGTTCTAATGAAATAAGATATACTATTATTAAAATTCAGAAAAAAGTTTTAAAAACTTTTACCCAATAATTGTTTTTAAAACTATCTTAATGTTGATATCACTACATAAAAGCAGTTGTAACATGATAAAGAGATACACAAATTATTGATATGTGGAACTTGGTTAAATTTCTCACTATAAATGTAAACATACATACAGTATATCAGTTCTACACTAAAAAGTAAATAAAATATGTATTGATATACATGTTTACTATCAACATATTATTAGTGACTAATAGACATGTATAGAAATATAACAACTGTAGCAATATGATCTATTCATGTCTGAGGGGCAATAAGGAGAAGTTAGAGCAACAAGCGGTGAACCTTGAGACACAGCAGCCCGGGTCTGAATCCCACAACTGCTACTTCCATACTGTGTGACCCTGAGGAAGCCATTTAACCTCCATGTGCTCCCAGGTTACACTTGAAAATAACCTTGGCTCAATGTACCTTTCCTAGCCAAAATTTAAAAATAATTACACTGACTGAAAGCTTTCATTTAACAAAAGCCCCTAGCTACTTATTGTAAGAAAACTTGCAGTCACCTATAGTCCTAGGTGAGAGGGAGCACTCTGTAAGTGGCATGACCCTTAAAACTGCAGACTGTTTAGGCTCGTTCACGCGTCAAAATCTGATCCAGTTCTGAAGGTGTATCTCACTGGGATCGCTGCATTATGTCCCATCCGAATGCTGGTTTTGTTTAGTTTTCCATGACATAGTGATGCGAGTGCAATCCTCATTTTCCTGGGATTGCGTGGTGGTTTAGGTTGTCTCACTGGCCATCTGACTGCCCGGCAATCATTGCATCACTCTCCCATACTATACCCAGCATGTACAGTGACAACACTGGGACAGAACTGTGCATCTTCAACACTGATGTACAAGGCTGCCTCTGGACAGGGATTGGTCAGTGTTTCCAAACTGGAAGAAACAAGGGCTTCATGTGCAACCCTGCCATGTGAATGAGCTATTGAAACTTAGAAGAATGCACTCACCACCAGTACTGGAGCAATGAAACAAGTAAAACTTGAAAGTGCAAAGACTGTGTAGTTTTATTTTCTAGCCATCCAGGATTTTAAGACAGGCAAACAAACAGGAACAAGCAGTGCAGCCGGATATGTCATACTGGTACATCTTCCACAGATACCAGAAGTAAATGGGTCTGTGCTCCCTAACATGCTTGTAAGCAAAACCTGTGCATGCATCTCACCTCAAAGGAAATGCCCCACTGAGAGGGTCACAGCTTAGTTGATTTATTAAGGATTTTACCATATTCAGTGCAAAACACAAAACAAGCTACACTGATAGCAGCTTGAGGAGCCAGTGGAAGACACAACACTGTCCCTTGCACTGCATCTATATTGAAGTGAAGTGCCCCAAAATGTCAGGGTGTCCTTTCCAGCAGTTCCTCAGGCTATCAAATTAGCCTGTTTTGTATTTTGCACTTAATATGGTGACACCACAACAAAAATAAATGTAAGCACAAACCTCAGTGTGACATGTTCTTGTGAGTTTGCTGCAGGCATTTGCTAAAGATCTGGCTGTGAGGTGTAAAGCAGCACCATCATTTCTTCTTGCCCTCTCCTTTTGTGTTGTAACATGCTAGAGGGTATGCCACGCTGCAACTTAGTGTGTGAATGGGCTCCTCATCCAAAGGTCCTCCTGTCCCTGGGCCCCCTGTACCTTATCGGCCCTATGATGCAAAGGAGGCATTATTTACCACAGATCTGGAATGAATTGAGATTACATGTTAGAAATGCTGGTAGCTTGGGTCAGTTTAGAGAAGTTTGACATCTATGTGAAACTGAATTGTTTGTGCTTAGGCCTTACTAATGCTTTATGTGATTTTTCTTATTATATGTTGTTGTGGGGTATGTTATTCTGTTGTTTCAGCTCACTGTATTTTTGTATTATTGCTTATGGATTTTATTATATTGTTGTTTGTTTCATAATGTATGCAACTATGTTAAGATTTTGTACCTGAAACCATAATCTACAAATGAAAATCTTGTAAATAGGGCTTAACAGTCTTAATAATTAACTCCTGTCAAAAATAAAATTTGTATCTATCTAACTGATCCTGCACACCCCTCATGCCTTATTGTTTATGTACACTTACTTCTTATCTGCATGTCTGCAGGGACCTTGTTACCAAATAGTGCTCCTGTCTCACCTGATGTGGTCTATGGCACCACCCTTGCACTTCCCTCACCAGACTGGATATCCTGTAACCCTTTCTTGCCATTTCTCACAACCCTCCCCTTACACCCACCACTGTTCACTGTACTCATCCGTAGCCATCCTCCCTCTGCCTTCTCATTGCCAGGTTCACTATACCTCCTTCACATCCAAATACTGGTTTGGATCACTTCCCTCTTCTCTCCCATCCCCCCACCCCATCTCCTGTTTTCTCCATTCCAGGGACCATGGCACTTTTGCCACTCACCATCCCTGCTCCTCTGCTGGGCAATCTGCCTTCTATCAACTTGCTACACTCTGGAACCAACTCCTCTCCTCCCTAGGCCTCTCCCACTTCCCTTGGCTCCCTCAGGTGAAACTTCATCCCTTCCCCACCTGTTCCTGTCACCCTTCTTAATGATACCTCCGTGGCCATGCCTTAACCATCATGGTCAGGAGCTTACTGGGTCCCCTGCTCTTGCCTTGGGTTCACTTCCACACCAATACAGTTTTCTCCCAACTTTAAGAGACTGGGCAATAACTCAACCCTCAGGTCAATTATCATTATATAATGGTGTCTAAAAATTAACTTTCCTGATTGGTCAAGCTCCTGCTTTATGCTGTAGGGTAATTTCTGCATAACCACCGCATAAAGTACCAGCCTACCTCACATTAAAAAAAAAAAAAAAAAGTAAAATCATTGTACGCAGAATGTTTTGCATTCTTATACACTCTGGCAAAGCTGTCATTTTAAAAAGTTAGATGTAAGCTGCATTATTGAAGTAAGAAACAACCCAGAGCTAACCAGCTACACTAAAATCAAACTGCTGCTGTTTTCAGTTGTAATCGCCTGTCTGTGCTCAGCCCATTCACGCTAGTGCCACTGTCTTCATGGATACAGGAGGGCTTCTGCCCAGCCCAGCTACAAGGAACTATTTTGTGTAGGGGGAAGGATATTTTATTAAAATCAGCATATAAACTTAAAATAAAAGCCTTTATTTCACTTTGTGCAGTTGTCATGTTTCCTAATGGCATAATCTGAATACTCCAAGATAAAGTGTGGGTTGGACTTCAATTTATCCACACATAGCACATCTGGTCACTCGGCCTGCAGCCTCATGACCAATGCAGGCCAGATAAGGGTAAATCCCAGCCCAATCCCACACCTTATTGTGGAATATTCCTTAAATAACACACGTGCACCCTATGCCTTTCACATAACTACCCTTTTAAGATCCAGTCCCTCAACCAATATAAGATCTAAGTGCCCTTTAAATCTTCAGCCAACCCCACCTGTACCATACCCTTTCACATCAACTACCCTTTTAAGTTAAGAGGGTCAGAACAACAACTCCCCCAAGTACCTTGATGCCGCACATCACTGGGTCAAAGATCCTTTGCACACCGTGCCCCCTCCTGGATGAATGCCCTCAGCGCTCATATCACTTCCTCCCCTTCACTGGGCATTTTCAAATCAAGACTACACCTTCACCTCACTACCACCAGTAGCTGTGACTGCATCTTCTAACTCCCTTTTCCCCCGTGGCACACCTCATCTCTCCTCTGTTCTTTGACAATGCTGAGACTCTGCTCTAGTTACTCTTCGGTTGCTACCCCCTCCCCATACCCCATCTCCACCCCAATCACAGACCCCTGAACTTTCCTAACCTAAGTGTCTTATTACTTAATTTCTTTAATGCAGCGTATCGCCAATGAGTGTTGTTTACTTTAATCTCTGTTTATACACAATTGTATTAGTTTGCCTATGAACAGATGAATGTAGCTTAGTCCAAAATGCCTGTACTTCTCTTGACGTGAAACCTTTGTAAAAGAGCCTTGGCTCAAAGGTATTTGCAATCCTAGACTTTAAATAAAAAAAAAAAAAAAGCTCCAGTCCCCCAACCAATATAAGATCTAAGTGCCCTTTAAATCTTCAGCCAGCGCCCCTTCTGCAACCTTCTGTTTCTGACTGCCTTGATTAACAGGCCCTTTTTTCTGGGTGTAGGCACCGGGTAGGGTTGGATTCTTTCAGTGTAGGAGAGATGTGGGACAGCGCAGTTCTGAGGTGCAACAGGCACATATCTCATACTTTGGGACCGCAGGAATGTACTGCATGGCGCCACCCATTTCAGCAGTATCCAGTGCATTGTATACTGGCACCCTTGTTCTGCCGCAGAACTTTTTTTTCTCCTTCTCCGTCTCTCTCTCTTTCTGAAAACTACAGTCTGTTCTGCCAGAATAAACTGGTTCGGTTTAATGAAAAGTTGCACTGAGTCTAGAATCACATGAATAGGATTGACCAGTTACTGTTTGTGACCTACTGAAGTACAACGTTTGCAGAGAAGCTTGCAGAGCCGAAGAAAGAGTGCTGCCCTCAGGGGTCTGCGAGGTGGCAATACTGGGATTTCACGGGATTGAGCAACGGATCCTCCCTGTACCTGCAGGCTAGCAGTTGCGTAACATTGTCAGCATATGAAAACAGCAAGTCTCTCCCACTGCCCTCCCTGATTGGCTGTCTATTTCTGGAACGCCATGGGATTATTTTAAATATTCCAGTCCGCCTTCCTTCCTTTAGTGAACTAGCAGACTCGTCTCAGTTGGGACTGTAGTCGGCGTGCTCGGTACACAACTTTGAAAGTTCCGGAACTGACCCAAGGCAGAAAAACAGGACTATCTGATGAGCTCTGTGCTGCGCAGAAGGGGGCCAAACTACCAAAGTATCACCATGGCTGGCTCTCCCGTCGTGAGGAAGAAACTCGTGGTCGTGGGAGATGGTGCGTGTGGAAAATCCTGCCTCCTCATCGCCTTCAGCAAGGACATGTTTCCAGAGGTCTACGTGCCCACGGTGTTCGAAACCTACGTGACCGACATTGAAGTCGATGGGCGACGAGTGGAGCTGGCTCTTTGGGACACGGCAGGGCAGGAGGATTACAATCGACTCCGCCCTCTGTCCTACCCGGACACCGACGTGGTCTTGATGTGCTTTTCCGTGGACAGTCCGAACTCGCTGGACAACGTCCCAGTGATCTGGATGCCAGAGATCAAACACTTCTGCCCCTATGTGCCCGTAGTTCTGGTGGCCAATAAGAAGGATCTGAGGAACGACGAGAAACTCCGGCATGACCTGGCTAAGGTTAAGCAGTTCCCGGTGAGGACCGAAGATGGAAGGACCATGGCGCAAAAAATCGGGGCTTGTGACTACGTGGAGTGTTCGGCCAAAACCAGAGAAGGCGTCCGGCAGGTCTTTGAAACCGCCACAAGGGCTGCCCTGCAAAAAAGGCACAGACCGAGAAAAGGGTGCATGAACTGCAGCGTGTTGTGAGCAAGCCATGCATGGTTCTGTGCACGGACACGATTTTAAGACTAAACATTTGCACATGGAAAGAGATTTTACTCCTAACTTTCCTACCTCTCACGCCTTCGTTTCTTGCCTGGGCCGTGCCCCCAGGTTGTGTGGAAAGGACATAACAACAAAAGGTGCGGCACGTCGCCATCAGACCTTCGAGACAAAGTGCTGCAGTAAACTGACTGGCACAAGTTTCCCTACTAACCGAGATCAAAGCTACAAATCGAGTTCGGGCTGCCTTTCCGTTAGTCACTTTATTTATTTATAGTCTTGCAGACCCGCTGGGTAGACTGTTGATTATTTCTTTACATTTTTTTTTTGATAATGCAATGTTAGTGTGTGGGGCTGAAAATTCTGAAAACCCTGCATGAGTCATAGTTGTGTTTCTATAAAGCCTGTTGTTGGTTTCAACTTGCAGACTTTTTTTAAAGACTTCACACATATCTAGAACTACATACAGAAATATAATCAAGTGACCTTATGTGTTTGTTGCTGCAATTTTGGGGAGCTATCTTCATGGCTGACTACTGTGTACAAGTATGTAAGAGAAACATAAGTTGATTGTGTATAGCCGAGTATTGCTACATTTTATTTATCCGAAGGTACTGGGACATACAGCATCCCTTTCAAAAGCCACACTTTTGTTCCTGTTACTTACTGGGCCTACTCGGCTTTTGGTGGCTTCAAATGTAACTTGTCATTTCCTCTCCCAAACAATGAATGCAGCAAAGTAACACCCCTCCCCCACCTCATGGAATAGTGGGGGATTTAAAAATGTTTGGTCCCAAAATACTCAAATTCCCCACCCAGTGGGGGCACAACTTGAGCTGAATTGTCTTACACCCCCCACCATCTAAAAACACTCAAGGAGTGGGGTGTGAAGCAGCATGAAATCTCCACTCCCTGGGGCAGAGATGCCAGAATACCCAGATAATCCCACACAAGACCCTGGGGGGAGGTTACTTTGCTGCAAGAGAAATGTCACAGTGAAAATCAGAGTTGCTTTACAAATTAAACGAGAATAAATGACAGGGTGTGTGTTATCATATGATACCACCATATATCCAGTGCATTGTGAGGCAAGGGTGCAGGCCTTCAACACCACACACACACACACACCGGAATTATTCAAAATAATACACATTCTAAACTGCATTTCGGTAATTTTTTTTCTTTTTGAAAATATATCACAATGCAAATAATGAACTTCCTAAGCAAACATTGGCTGAATCTCGGCTGTGCTATCCGGGTAAATTGTAGAGGGGGCATATAGTAACATAGTATCATCAGGGCTGAAGGGACTTGGGGTTTGTCTTGTCTACCCCTTTTATCACGTTGTGGCGTATATCTAATTTGACTGTAGACACACATCCAAGTACATCTGAGCAGGAATGCTACACTAACCAAGCCATGTAATCTGCAAGGCTATTCTCCCTCATTCTGTGATCATATTCATTGGACTTTGCCCCCCTTCAATTAGTCATAGAGCTGAAACACAAACATCTGCTAACTTGCTGACACAGCACAGTAAGACAGGATATGCTTCCCACGTTCCAGATGTGCCCCTTTGGGATTTCAATTGTTTTTGTCATTAGGAATGGAAACACTCGGCCTAAAATGTAAAAAAGTTATTTGGGAACAAATGACAAATCTTCTGGCAGGTATTTCTGTTTTTACTGTAAAGTGCATACCTTAGAAACTAGGGTTGAGTTTACAGCAGTGGGAACATTGTTCTGTAAGTAACCTTTAGGAAGATGAACGACTGGATTTGTAAAAACATGTGTTTTCGAGAATGATAATATTTTACTGCAGTCATGCTGTAATGTCACATCGCACTTTGTTCTTGCTATGTCTGTCATTGCTATATTTGTGGCAACTGCAGACATACATGTACTGTTCCAGGAATGTAACATCTGTGCCTTTGCAACCTGGAACGTTTACAAGTAATGCTGGGATCATTGTAAGCCTGCACCACTTATTGCATAGTGGGTATCCAGGATAACAAAAGGGATAGTTCAAGTTAAAGATTTGGCAGATGTCGGTGAGAAAGCAAACTATTCTGTTTCCAACTGTGTATTGCTCCTCGTGTAAAGAAGTCCCATCCATTAATTTGTTATAGTCTTTGTATTATTGCTTTTTTTTTTTTAATAAAGTACATTATTTTATAATGATGTGTTCGGTGTAACTGGGTATTCCTCTGAGTTGGAGGGAGGAAGAACTCTGAGCCAGTGATCTTTCCTTCCTAAAGTGGTAAGTGTGTAGTGGGATGTAAATGTCTGTGCTTGCTTTTGCTGGACATCACTGTCTGCACTTATTGAGGGAGAGTGAGGGTGTGTGACTGTTCTTAGAGCCTCAGCACCTGCCCCCCCACACACACACACACACACACACCCACACACCTGAGACTGGAACCACGTCATTTTGAATGGCTATAGTCATGTGTTAATTTAGCAGTTTGGGGCATTACCCATATGATGTGCACCTGAGGAAGTCTAGCACTGAGACCCCACCCACCCCTCATATTCCAAGACCACGCGGGGGCATAGCCAACTCTGAGGCAAGGCTCTATCGTGGGGTAATAATGAGAAAGGGTATGGAGAAGTGCCTTCACATCATACTTCCTGCCAGCAGTGTAGGTAGGCCTCCCCCATGCCCATGGAGGAGATCATGGATCTCCAGCAGTGAAATCCCACACCAAGGGCCCAGTGCAGTGGACCCCAGCCCTCTAGGAAAGGCATAACCATAGTAAGCCCCGGCTCATCTGTGCTGGGCATGAGCATCACCACCTTGTGCAGTCATGGGAAACACCAGTCCACTCTGGGCACAGGTGCCCCCCTTTCCCTACCTGGGGTGGAGCAGACCTGATCCCATATGTGGCAAGCCTTTGAGAAACTCCCTTGCAATTAGTCTGGCTGTAACGGTTGGTGTCGCCCTCACCCAATACTTTGTTGTCATAATTTAGAGGCCTACCTGGTGGTGGTGAAAATCAGGGGCGGGGGGGCAGGAAAATTCAGCCACAGCCATATATGCAGGGCCCCTGGTGTTCTGCGGCAGCATTTTCTGATTTCTGCGGCATGATTTATTCATTTCTCTGGCACAATGCAGTCCTGTCATTGGCTAAATATGATGTGATGTCATCGATAACATCATATGCTGAGCATAGAGGAGGAGCTTCAGGATAAACGAGGTGGGAAAGAAAGCCTGACACTATGGAAAACAGTATATTTATATGAAAATTCACCAAAAACTATGAATTCTGCGGCACTATATGTATTCTGCGGCATGATGCAAATGCTGTGGCAAATTCTGCAACCGCAGAATTCCAGGGCCTTGCATATATGGAAGTTCCTTCAATTAAGGGCAGGGCCCACCCTATCATTATTAAATTTGGGCAGGTTGATGAAAAAATCTTAAAAGAGGCAAGAAAGAGGACCCTGAGCTCACAAGGCTTTATTTTCATCTCTCTCCTCTTATCTAGTTGTTGCCCTCTCCCTGTGAACTGGGACTAGGTCCTCTCCCTGTGAGAAACCCCCACTGGCACCCCCAGTCTGGTAGGGAGGAGGAGCAGTGTGGCGTGGGTCATCCTGACAAGAAAGGGGATGGGCAGGCTGGCACCCCCTTCCCCCACCTTGTTTTCTCCTAGAGGGCCATTTTTGCTGCTGCTAGCGCCTCTGTACTTCTGCTCAATTGATTTTGAGAGGAATGGGTGTAAAAGTTATTATTTATAGTCACTCACCACCATTTGAGAAAGCATTGAAAGTGTTCAGCAAAAAGTTGAAAATCTGCATATACTGTTGATATTTTTACTTGTGCTGGTGCACATTTTCCTGACTTTTCCTTAGCAAATTATTGTTGACAGGAGTCTCTCCCTACATGCTCTTTGTGACAAGCATACAGTTTAGAACAACTTGTCACTATAGATGTTTCTTTTTTTTTTTTTTTTTTTTTTTACAATTTTATATGAGAAACTTGAGTTGAACTGAGGAGCTAGAGGGCTTCCTGCCAACATTGTGTGTGTGTGTGTGTGTGTGTGTGTGTGTGTGTGTGTGTGTGTGTGGATTAAGAGATGGATAGAGAGTGGATTACCTGTTAAAATTTTGAAGTACAGGGTATAGCATTTGGGGATCACAGGGAGAATGCCTACCTGCCAGAATACCTGGAGGCCCTATTGTAAATAAGATGTTGATATCAAAAAAGAGGCTATTCTAGTGTGAGCATTTTAAAAATCATACAGAACCCGAGTGGGGGATGACCTCAAGGGATGGGGACAGTGCCTGCTTTCTGAATGGGGAGGGTAAAACTGAGGATCTGAAGGAAGAATGCCTGTGAGCCAGAATGGGGAGGGAATGGGCTGGCAGTATAGCCTAGAGATCAAAGTAAGCTAGGAATGAGCTTGGTGCATCCAGCAGACCCAGGTTTGAGTCTCACAACCTCCACTTGCATACTGTGTAACTAAGCTAGTGAGATTTTTTTTTTGGATTACATTTCTTCAACTTTTCACATGAAGAGGTTATGAAGATCTCGCACTCTAAATGCCCCCTCCTTGACAAAGAGATGTGGGCTGCAAAGCGCTGGTGGTGCATTTGTTCTTTGTTCTGTTACTTGGTGACCTTGAATAAATAGCACAAGGAAGGATGGTGTGACTTTTTTATTGCAAAGGGAAATGGGTTGGGGGTAGTGCAGGAGGGAGGAACTTTCAAAAACGGCAGGAAGGAGGTTATGGGTGCATTGAGTTAGGAAGGGTTGAGGAGCAGAGAGGGCTGAGGGAAAATATGAATGTACATTTTCTTCAAGTTGCTATCTAATACATTTAACTGAAACTAAATATGTCTTGTACAATGATGTAACAGCACGTCAACTTTCAGAGCCACACAGGTTCCTTTGTCAGGAATTTCTGATTCAGTTTTGTTATTTATTTTGCATTTGGTAACTGGGTTGATTGTAGAGCAAAAATCTACCCATTTTCAAGAGTGTCCTGGCAAACATTACAATCATAGTAAACATAAAAGTAGAAAATGTTTTTTTTTTAAAGTTAAAAAGCTGCACTTTGCAAGCAGTACACCAGTTGATGTTAAAGCAGTGACACTGCTGAGTTGAATGCAGGTACAGTTTAAACAAATGTTTCAAATTCAGTTGTGAGTTGTATTGCAACACATGAAAACATAGAATAATTCCTAGAGTGAGAGTGCTCAAGGTAAAACTCTGACCTTACTGTACTCCTGAAGGGCAGCTTATAAGATTGTTTGTCCATGCACAAGTATTAGAAGAAAATAACATATTTACAACAGAAAGGGGCTAGCTCAAGAGAGATGACGTGTCGTCATACTGGGAAATATTTAAGACAACAAAGGGCAGCCACTTTACTTCATTGTCAAGGTTAAAATGGCGTTTTTGAGAACTGGCAGCAAAAGCAAAGTGAGAAGCTTTGTTGAGATTTAGTACTCCGACTCTGTCCGGGACACCTTGGCAGGCAGCAAAATAGACCAAAATGCAATAAGGGAACTGAGAGACTGAACAACTAGTTTTCTAGATTTAGCTGGGAACCTTTTTGAATTTCCATACAGAGGGAATAAGTGGCATTGAGCAGATTTGGTAAGAGAATTCACATGATTACTGTGAGAGAGCATCCTGTCTAGAGTTAACCCACAGTACTCAAAACAATGGACGGTTTAAATTTCAGAATAGTCAAGCATAATGACGACTAATGAAGGGGGCAAAGAACTAAATTTCTTGGTACTGTACTTGCAAAAATCATAGCATTAATGTTCAGAATAAATGGTCAAGAAATCAGTGCTATTATTATTTTTTTTTTTTTTTAATTGCTCCTGAAGATTTTTTTTATTTATTATTAATTTTGGTTACTGGGTAGGCCGACTGGAACCTTGACGGTCCCTTTTCAGGGGCGACTCAGGATTAGTTACATGTACCTAGAGGGAGGGAAAAACCAGTGCTTTGAGATGTACAGTACAGCAAGGCTTAAACATAGAAACATAGACTTTGACGGCAGATAAGGACCACTTGGCCCACCCAGTCTACCCATTTCCCTACCTACTGGATAAGCTGCAGATCCTAGTTAACAGTTGTCAACCTAGATAAGAGCAAGAATCGGTACTATTTTCGAAGCTTGCCATCCTTCCTCCCTATTGGTTGTGTTCTTTTCAGAGATAACGCCTTAGTTGGATCCCTTTGAGGGACCTTAAGTGAAGCAGCATGTACTAACTTGTGCTGTGTCAAAAGGGCTGCCTCATCAGAGTGTAATAAAATTACAAATTTAACCCATACGCTCGAATTTCGTAATAAAAAGGCTAATCAAAAGGGTTCCAGAACTGATCCTTATGGCACTCCAATATTAATTCTCAGTTTTTATGTTGGCTTGCACGCAAGCGCACTCATCCAACATATTGCATTAGTAGCAGATTTGAGGTGCGGTCACTGTGGGCGAATGCAGGGCACGATCAGTAGGTGTGCCTCATTCCCCAATAAGGCAGCTTTGACACCAGGCATACATTAAGTGGCGACCAGATCTAAGAAAAAGTCCGCTGCAATCATGCAGTGGCACAATAACGTGCCCTCTCAACGTTCCTGTCCTGGTGAAACCATTCAATCAACATGGCGGCACTGACTGCCGCTGTGCACAGTGCCCCAACCCACTTCATTTGCCGATGGGGGAGCCTACTCCCCATCGGCATAATGTCTCCCTCCCATTTAAAGTGTATGCCAAGGGGGTGCCCACCCCCCTCAGCATTATGCACCCCCTCAACAGTCTTTCATTGCCGACAGGGAGCCCAATCCCCGTCGGCTTCAGTTACCCCATCCCTGTTTATTTTTGCCGACGGGGAGCCCACTCCCCATCAGCATAATGTTCCTTTCCCCGCTTTGTTGTATGCCAAGGGAGGTGCCCAATCCCCTTGTTTCGTTTTCCCACTTGATATGTGCTGACGGGATGTGTCTAATCCCCATCGGCTACAGCACTCAAAACACAGGTGGCATGCTGGGAGCCCACCCCAGTGTGCCAGATGCCGCTGAAAACAAAAACTGTCCCTGATTTTTTTTTTTAATTTATTTTAAACCTGTGAAAGAAGAAACGGTCTCTCTTGGTCTCCCTGTCCCCTTCCCCAACCCGCGCCCACTCTCTTACATACCCTGCCTCCCACACACACCCTCACCCCATACTTACCTCGGAGCCCAGTGCGATGATCTTCGGTGGACTGAGAACACATCTGCACTCTTCAAAGCCGACCACGAACTGAAGAAATGCCAGTAAGCTGTATAATGGCATAGTATTTTTTTCTACTTTGGTGCATATCTCGGCCATTTTTGGGAATTTTGGCAGCAGATTTTCAACATGGGGTTATTGGGATCTCTCCTCATGAATTCAGTCACTGTCATGGCGTTATTCGGTCCCGAAAGGTGATTTTTGCGGTCACTATGCGGAATCACCTTTCGGGACCAATTGACGAAGGGACAATGCCACTGTTCATGAGGGGGCTCTCAAAAAACCAAAGTTGCAAATTTGGTGGAAAAATAAAAATGACTGTTTTACGAGTGTGAGTTGCGGAGTTTTCACACATGCTCATAACTTCATGAATTTGTAATATTTTCACTCCAAAGTTAAAAAATTGGCATTTTCCCACCTCCTTATGAACAGTGCAGCTGCCATTTACATATCCTGGCTGAAATGTGTTTCGCACATCCGGCACAGAATAGTGCAGTCGCTGTCTTGAAATCAGTTTTCGCGACAGTTTGAGGAAATGACGGTGACACTGTTCATGAGCAGAGGTCCTAAAATGCCTATGTTGAAAATTTGGTGATGAACGTTCATAAAATGACTGTGTTACAAGTGTGCATTGCACAGTTTTCACGCACCCTTGTAACTTCGCAAATTTGCAATATTTTCATGCCAGATTTTCAATACTGGCATTTTTTCACACCTCCTTATGAACAGTACAGCTGTCATTTTTCACATCCTGTGCAAAATGTGTTTTCGCACCTGTGGTGCACAATGGCGTGGTCACTGTGGGAAATCAACTTTTGGGACAAATTAACAAAATCACAGTGCCACTGTTTATGAGGAGAGGTCCCAATATGGCTATGCTGAAAATGTGGTTAAAAAAATCATGAAAATAATTGGGTTACGGACGTGTGTTGTGCGTTTCTATGCATGCTCATGACTTCACCAATTTTTCATATCTTCACTCCACATTTTCAGCATTGCCATTTTTTTACACCTCCTCATGAACAATACAGTTGTCATTTTTCACATCCTGCCCAAAATGTGTTTTTGTCCCTGTGTTGCCAAGTGGCATAGCCACTTGCAAAACCACCATTCAGCTAACAAACTGATAGTGCCGCTGTGCATGAGGTGGGGTCACAAAAAGCTTATGTTGAAAATTTGGAGTGAAAATACCAACAAATGCCTACAGCTTTAGGGTTTCCAACTTGAGCACCCCATCCGGTAGAGACTGATAGGCTCCAGGGGTGTGACTTGGGATTATTGGCTGTAATGCACATGCCACTGCACCCCCACCCCCACCCTGCAGCCACTGACAGGCATCGAGGTCTGCCTTGGAGTGTTCAGCCCTAAAGTTCACCCCATTCTCCTATACTGCACCCACCTCAGCATATTTCCTTATGGAATGCAGTAAGTATAAGGCCCAAAGACCCCAAAGCACACCACGACACTTGTCAGTGCCTACAGGGTAGGGTGAGGTAGAATGGCATGAGCGTTATAGCTGATGACCCAGAGGTCTGTCAGTCTCTGCAGGGTGGGGGTTGGGTTGGCTTCAGTTCAATACTTCACTGCCATTCCTATTATGGATCTCTAACTCCTGCACTGCCAATGCCAGCGAGACAACATTCGGCATTGACAACTGCTTGTCAAGTTTTGCTTCTATGCCACTGCCAGGCCTGTCCCATAGAAACATAGAAATTGTCGGCAGATAAGGCCCGCTAGGCCCATCTAGTCTGCCTGTAAGCCCTACACTTGTTTGCGGCCTCTGACCCCACCTGGTCAGTGGCTTTTTCACCCTTCCTTCCCACCTCTAAGGTTCCATTATGCCTGGGACAGGCATGTTTAAATCCCTCCACTGTGCTCACTCCCACCATCTCCTGTGGCAGGCTATTACATGTGTCCACCACCCTCTCCATGAAGAAAAACGTCCTCACATTTCCCCTCAACCTGCCTCCTTCCAATTTCATATCATGCCCCCTCATTCCTGTACTCCTCCTATATTGGAATATCCTCCCCCACACCTTGTTTATGCCCTTAAGGTACTTGAATGTTTTATCATGTCACCCCGATCCCTCCTCTCCTCTAGTGAGTACATTGAGGCCCTTTAATCTCTCCTCATATGTTATCTGGTGCAAGCCCTGTACCATCTTTGTCGCACTTCTTTGGACCGCCTCCACCCTGTCAATGTTCTTATGAAGGTGTGGCCTCAGGAGTTGCACACAGTACTCTAGGTGAGGTCACACCAGTGATTTATACAATGGCACAGCTACCTCCCTCCTTGTGCTAGTAATACCTCTGCCTATGCACCCCAGCATACCACTGGCCCTCCCTGCAGTTTCTGTACTCTGCTTAGACACCTTAGGTCATCTGAAATGATGACCCTCAGATCCTTTCTTCCTTGGTGATGCATCAGCAACTCACCCCCCCCCCATCCTGTAGCTCTTCCCCAGGGGTTCCTCATCCCAGGTGCATTGTTTTGCACTTCTTTGAACTGAACCTCAGTTTCCACACCTCAGACCATTTTTAAAGCTTCCCCAGGTCCCTCCTCATTCTCTCCACCCCATCTGGAGTATCTGCCCTGTTGCAGATCTTGGTGCCATCTGCAAACAGGCAGACCTTTCCCTCCAGCTCTTCTGCAATGTCACTAATGAATACATTAAACAAGAGTGGCCCAAGGACTGATCCTTGAGATACCCTGCCGGTCACCTCCCTCTCCCCGGATTGGATACCATTTACCACCACCCTCTTCCTGCTGTCTGCTAGCCAGTTCCTAACTTACTTTACCACCTTGTGCCCCATGCCCAGACTGCCCATCTTGTTAACCAGCCTTTTGTGTGGGATGGTGTCTAAGGCCTTGCTGAAATCAAGGTAGGTGATGTCCACCCCCCCCCCCAATTTGCCTTCTTCATCACCCAGTCAAAAAAAGTCTATCATATTTGTCTGACATGACCTTCCTGCTGAGAATCCATAATGTCTCGGATCCTGGGCACTGTTGAATTCCAAGTGTGCTGCTATTCTTTCTTTAAGCAGTGCCTCCATGATCTTACCCACTACTGAGGTGAGACTGACTGGCCTATAGTTCCCTGCCTCTTCTCTACTACCACTTTTGTGTAGGGGACTACATGTGCCCTCTTCCAGTCCTCTGGAACAACTGCTGTGCTGTGTGACTGTGTGAACATGGTTGCCAGAGGCAGGGTTAGCTCTCTTCGCAGTTCCCTTAATATCCTTGAGTGTATGCCATCCAGCCCCCTTGCTTTATCCACCTTCAGTTTTGTGAGCTCCTCCAGGACTCTCTCCACTGTGAATGGACTTGTGTTTATATCCCCCTTGTGTCTGTTCCCCAGCTGTGGTCCCTGACCCTCCCCCTCTTTTGTTAATACTGAACAGAAGAATTTGTTCTGTATTTCCACCTTTTCCAGGTCTTTTATGGTCATCCAAGGTGCCATAGCTAAGCCTAATTCAGTCCCCCCCCCTACAGGTGCCTTGCTTCCATACTGGTTCAGATACAGACCCCTGGATGGGGAATCCTCCACTCCTACCCGCACATGTCTTCATCAGGCTGGCTCCTTAGTGTTCTAGGTTCAGTTTTCTTGGTTCCCCAGAGACCGTCGTCAGGCTGGTTCTTTAGTGTTCTAGGTTCTGTTTTCTTTGGTTCCCCAGAGACTGTCGTCAGGCTGGTTCCTTAGTGTTCTGGGTTCGGTTTTCTTTGTTTTCCCCAGAGACCACTGTCAGGCTGACTCCTTAGTGTTCTGGGTTCGGTTTTCTTTGGTTTCCCCAGAAACCGTCGTCAGGCTAGCTCCTTGGTGTTCTGGGTTCGGTTTTCTTTGGTTCCCCAGAGACCATCGTTAGGCTGGCTCCTTGGTGTTCTGGGTTCGGTTTTCTTTGGTTTCCCCAGAGACCACTGTCAGGCTGACTCCTTAGTGTTCTGGGTTCGGTTTTCTTTGGTTCCCCAGAGACCATCATCAGGCTGGCTCCTTAGTGTTCTGGGTTCAGTTTTCTTTGGTTCCCCAGAGACCATCGTCAGGCTAGCTCCTTAGTTTCTGGGTTTGGGGTTCTTTGGTTCCCCAGAGACCATCGTCAGGCTGGCTCCTTGGTGTTCTGGGTTCGGTTTTCTTTGGTTCCCCAGAGACCATCGTCAGGCTGGCTCCTTAGTGTTCTGGGTTCAGTTTTCTTTGGTTCCCCAGAGACCATCATCAGGCTGGCTCCTTAGTGTTCTGGGTTCAGTTTTCTTTGGTTTCCCAGAGACCGTCGTCAGGCTGGTTCCTTAGTGTTCTGTGTTCGGTTTTCTTTGGTTCCCCAGAGACCACTGTCAGGCTGACTCCTTAGTGTTCTGGGTTCGGTTTTCTTTGGTTTCCCCAGAGACTGTTGTCAGACTGGTTCTTTAGTGTTCTGGGTTCGGTTTTCTTTGGTTCCCCAGAGACCGTCATCAGGCTAGCTCCTTAGTTTCTGGGTTTGGGGTTCTTTGGTTCCCCAGAGACCGTCATCAGGCTGACTTCTTAGTGTTCTGGGTTCGGTTTTCTTTGGTTTCCCCAGAGACCACTGTCAGGCTGGCCTTAGTGTTCTGGGTTAAGTTTTCTTTGGTTCCCCAGAGACTGTTGTCAGGCTGGTTCCTTAGTGTTCTGGAGTTGGGTTTTCTTTGGTTTCCCCAGAGACCACTGTCAGGCTGGCTCCTTAGTGTTCTGGGTTGGTTTCTTTGGTTCCCCAGAGACCATTGCCAGGCTGGCTCCTTAGTGTCCTGGGTTCTGTTTTCTTGGTTCCCAGAGACCGTCGTCAGGCTGGTTTCTTAGTGTTCTGTGTTCAGTTTTCTTTGGTTTCCCCAGAGACCATTGTCAAGTTCAAGTTCAAGTTTATTGCAGGAAAGCTCCATTGAGCAAGCTCATTCACAAGGAGGTCCTGAGGTGTACATACATTACATTGAAGTTCTGTGACAGACTTACAGACAAATAGTTAAGTGCTTGCATCATAAAAAACAGAGTTCATAGTGATAAGAGCTTGCATCATCATACACAATAGGCAAAATGATAAAGAGCACCCAAGATGCTCTCGGCTCATGAAGAGAAATTTGTACTGTTTGTCAAGGCAATACATTACATACATTGGAAAATAACAGTAATTCCATAACAATTCAACAAAGATTCCACCTAAAACACTGATAGTGGTACGAAACAGAGTTAAAGAAGTGTAGGAATGGAACCTGAGAAATCACGGGATCACTGGTTTGAGTCCTAGTAAAGGCAATTCATTAAAGACAGTTACAAGTGTCTTTAATTTAGCCAAAACTAACCTTTTAAAGAAGTAAACAGGGACAATACTGACTAATTCCAAAATGATTGTAGTCGATTCCAAATAGTTGGCAGTGAGCATGAAATAGCATGCTTCCCAAAGGAGGTGCGAGTCCTAGGTACGCCAAGCAGGAGAAACTTGGACTTCCTAAGTGAATAGACACTCATGCACTATAAGTATTAAGGAGGATAGGTATTGTGGTAGTTTATTCTGAAGAAGTTTTAAAGTCCATGTACCTGCATGGACTGTCCGCCTAATGGAGAGCGAGGGCCAGCCGACTAAGGCATAAAGATCACAATGGTGGGTTGGGGAGTTTGTTATGAATCGTATGGAGCGGTGATAGAGAACATCTAGTTTTTGGAGATTAGTAGAAGCTGAGGAGTTATAGATTACATCACCATAATCAAGAGTGGGAGAAAAGGGCTGAACCAATCTAGTTCTAATATCAGCAGGAAAGAAAGATCTATTTTCGGAAGAAGAAACCCAACCTGATTTTGAGCCTTTTAGCCAAATCATCAATTTGATCACTAAAAGAAAGCCTGCTATCTAACCAGAAACCGAGATATTTGAATTTTGAAAATATTTCCAGCTGCTCACCTAGGGCAGTATTTATGAAATCTTTGGGCAAGGCAGGGGCACTAGCGTGTGATGCGCATGAGCATAGGATCATAGCTTTTGTTTTTTGGCATTGAGGAGTAGCTTTGCATTGATTAAGTTTTTTTCTAATTGTGAGAAATCAGCTTGAAGGATGTCCCTAGTTGCTTCTCGCGATGGTCCAGAGGTATACAGGACAGTGTCATCTGCAAAGAAATGCAACTGGGACTTTGTAATCTGATGGTCAAGGTTGTTTACATATAAAGAGAAGAGGACGGGACCTAGAATAGATCCCTGAGGGACTCCCCTCACAGTAGGCAGACAGGAAGAGAACACATTTCCTGATTTGACTTTCTGAGTCCTGCCCGATAGATAGTTCTTGAACCATAGGGTAGTAGATGGAGTAAAGCCAAGATTGGTAAGGCTGCAAAGTAGTAAGTTATGATCTACTGTATCGAATGCTTTACTTAGATCCAAGAAGACCACAACAGTAGTTTTCTTAGAGTCCAATGCAGATAACCAGTCATTAGTGACTTTGGCTAGAGCTGTAATGGTACTATGGTTTGGGCGAAAACCAGATTGAAGAGGGTTAAGAATCCATTGCGTAGCTATATGGTTTTTCAATTGGTTGTAGATCAATTTTTCAAATGCTTTTGATAGGATAGGTACTATTGAAATAGGTCTATAATTATTGAGATCACATGGGTCTCCTGACTTGAATAGGGGGAGAATATGGGCGGATTTCCAACACGACGGAACTGTGGTGGTTGGGATGGAGAGATTGAATATATGGAGTATTGGGGCTGTAAGGAAAGGGTATCCAAGTTTTAGAAATAATAGATCTATATTATCCTCCTGCACTTTTTGATATCCAGGTTCATAAGTGACTCTTCTACTTTTTATAGCTAAGGGGACCAACTGGAATGGGCAGGCTGGCGTGTTCGTTGCTGAATCACGTGGTATCAATATTCCTAATTTGGGAGGCATGTGGGGAAGTATCAGATGCTAGGCTGGCAGCTATGAAGTGAGAATTAAGTTCTTCTAATATTTGTTGTGAACTTTCAATAGATTGTACCGTTAATGAGAATCTTTGCTGGAAAAGATGGTGCAGCTGAGCGACCCTCAATAGACTTGAGAGTCTTCAAATTTTGTAGGAATTCCCTTTAGCCTGCTCTAGGGCAGAGACATAGTAACTAGATTTAGTTTCACGAATGCATTTGACACATGCGTTCCTGGCTGCTCGGAAGGCCTGCCAGTCTGTGGGACTCTTAGAACGCCTTGCCTGAGCCCATAGTTTGTCACGGTTAGACAGTGCAGCTTTAAGTTCTGACGTGAACCAAGGGTGAGAATTTTTGCGCGTTCCAACCTTAATTTTAGGAGCATGTTTCTTAACTAAGGCAGTCATGTTGCAGTTAAGGACACTAACAGCCTCATCTACTGATTTAGCAAGAAAAAGGTCTTGCCATCTGATGTTGCTTAGATCGGCCAAGTAATTGTCAATATTGAACGTACGGAACGACCGTTTGGTTATGAATTTAGGGGGAAGGATAACTTTGGGTTGTGACCTAGTGCAGACAACAATGTTATGGTCACTCATATCATTATGAAACACTGCTGTTTGTAGGATTTTATGCAGATGGGTAGTTAGGATAACGTCTAACAGTGAACTGTTAGCTGTATTTTGGGCATTAATCCTGGTTGGCTCACTAATAAGTTGGGATAATCCGAGGTCGTCGCAAAGTGACTTTAGGTCGGAGGATTTTGATGATAGCCAATCCATATTAAAATCACCAAGGATTAATGTTTCTGTGTTATCTTTGGTGATTAAGGTTTTGAGGGCACTAAGGATAACAGTGCCGGCAGTAGGTGGCCTATATCCACCTATGATGGTGATATTATCAGAGGAGGGGAGATGAATCTTTAATGAGACAATTTCAAATTCCTTAGGTTTGGACATAGTAATAATGTTACTGATCATATATTTTGATTTGGCATAGACAACTACTCCGCCTCTTAAACCCTGTCCGCCCTAAAAGGAACAAAATCCACTATGTTAATTTGCTGATCGGTTATATTATTGTTAAGCCAGGATCGGTGACAATGATGATATCAGGCTCAGTATGTGCAGCCCAGGCTTGTAACTGTGATCAATTTTGATTAGACTCCATATATTGACCATCATTATTTTTAGACCAGAAGCATCTGCAAATTCTAATGGGGAGGTATCAATGTAGGAGGACCTGGATTTAACTCAGCATTGCCTGAGCAGAGAAGAAGGAGAAGAAGCAATTTCCTTATGGAGAAGAAATGCAGCCTAGTATCTTTTTTCCTTTCAGACTGCCTAGTGTTTGTTTTGGAAAGAGAAAACTGGGTGTTGTTTAAGCAGAGGCTTGCGTTACAGTTTGGGACTAAGAGAGGAAGTGCTTTGAGGGACAGTGGGGATGAGAGGAGGGAGAGAGAGAAAGAAAAGGGTACTAAGTGAATAAAGGGAGTGGGGCATGAGGAATAGTGAAGGGTAAAGTGACTGGGAGCATGATAGGTATTGCTTATCATAGTACTATCTCCCTGTTTTAAAGTATTAGTCTGATATAAACCGGGAGTGCAGGCAAGTAGTAGTAGGTAGACTAAGGAGGAGAATGCCATGACTCACTGTACTCCGCGTGAATAGATAAAGGAGAGGTTAATTTTCAGCCAAGGAGAGGTTGATTTTCAGCCAACTGGGGTAACCTATAGGATGGCTAAGTGGTACTTAGGGCGTGGCCACAGTGTATTTAAAGGAGGCCTGGGAGGGGTGGGTAGAAAACCAGACTGAAAAGAGCCTCGGGAACAGCCTGCACTGTGGCGAGGACTGGACCAATCGGCGTCTTAGTTGAAAAGGCGCCTGGATTCCGATTGGTTGGCTTAGGATGCCGTACCTTCACTTGGCTGTATCCACTTGGCATGCGGCTGCTGTCGGCTGCAAGGTCGCCGGAGGGCCGGTGGCCATGGATCCTGGGGCTCGCCCTGACAAGGGGCTGCAAATAAAGGAGAGAGAGCCAGTAATTTATAGGGGACCCACACAAGTGCAGGACAACGAGCCAGAGATCAGAGGGAAGAGCTGAACAATAGGCAGCTTGCAAAAAGGCGCCAAGGGCGGCAGGGGGTAAAGGGATTCTGTCTGACAAGGCGTAAAAGACTTGTAATCACTTTGCAAACTCTGTCAGGCTGGCTCCTTAGTGTTCTGGGTTCAGTTTTCTTTGGTTCCCCAGAGACTGTTGTCAGGCTAGCTCCTTAGTGTTCTAGGTTCAGTTTTCTTTGGTTCCCCAGAGACTGTTGTCAGGCTGGCTCCTTAGTGTTCTGGGTTCAGTTTTCTTTGGTCCCAGAGACCGCCATCAAGCTGGTTCCTTAGTGTTCTGGGTTCTGGCTTCAGTTCACCAGAGACCATTGTCAGGCTGGCTGCCAGGTCCATTTTTCAGTTCCTTCCCTTCCTAAGGATGCAGGCACTCGCAGCAATTCAAGGGGTGTGTGTGCACATAGATGTGCTGCCGATCATGATTTTGGCCTGCATCCTCCCCTCCCATGGTGCTTCTTACTGCACTGCCACCAATGGTCACCCTGGTGACAGTATAGCAGTGGAAACAGCAACTCTTCCCTCTCCAGAGGAGGAGAACATCCCCTGGGATTCTTAGTCTTCTTTCCCCAGCCAGCTTCCTGACGATCCCAGCTCATTCCTGAACTTGGATGGCCTGTGTTGAGAGTGGTAGTAGTACCACTGTGCTGACGGGCCAGCTAGTAAAACTGCTTTGATGAAGAAAGACTATTGCCATTTCTGACACATTGCATCCATTCATGAAGATACTCATGACATCAATTAACTTCATTAGAAGGAGAGTCAATGTCGGCCAATTTGGCTAGGAATCTCTGGTGGTGGACCAGGTCACAGACCTTAGCAAGGACTAAAACCTCAGCGCCAGCGCTACCAGAATCCAGGGCTTAGCTGAGATAGCAAGGTTTTTGTTTTTCAGGGGCAACACAGTAGTACTGGGTCAGTTAAGTGGCTTGCTCAGTCACGCAGTATGCAGGGGAAGGTTGTTAGAATCAAACTTGGGTCTGCTGGATGTACCAAGCTCATTCACAGTTTGTTACTCTAATCTCTAAGCTATACTGCCAACCAGGCGGAGTAGAAAGGGCAGTGCTGGTGCTATAGTTAGGTCTAAAGCCATGTCGCCAAGGGGTAAGGATTTCATGCTCTGTGAGTATTGCAATAGTTGATTGAAAAGAATCCTTTCTAAAACTGACTAAGGGCTAGAGCAATGAAATGAGGTGCTTATTATTGATCAGGTTCCTGCTGCTGCTCTTTTCTGATTCATTTTCTTAAATTATTGGTACTGTATATTGTGATAGAGGGGAGAGTGGAGTTCTGCCATCATTATGTGGCAGTTTTTGGCACAGTCCCTTTTTTTGTCTAGCTGAACAAGCTACCGATTTTATTTATCCTAAGCTCCCTCAAGCCTACACACTACTTTGGAGCAGCAAGTTAAGGAGCTAGAGTCCCGTTTCTATTATTTATTTAGCTTTTGTTTACCGGGTAAGTACATTAGACAAGTATTATGCCTATTTTCTGGAACGACCTGGGAGAGTACAACATGTGGAATACAGATAAGGTAACTCAAGGATGGAATAGCATATTACATGAAATAATAAAATATGTGAGAAAAAGAAAAACACCAATCAACAATAGTACAACGTATGGAAGAAATACATAATTGATGATAGGAGAAACTTTATAGGAGTGCAGTATGATCCACAGTGCAGCTTAGTAACATGTAGCTTAAGTTTTTAGCAGGCAAAACCAGGGAACAAGCAGACTCAGTTGCCAGGTATGTATATAGGTCAGCAGTATACTAAGACATACGAGTTGGCAGTACCAGAGTACTGAGGAGTGGAATGTACCACCAATACAGATGGGAGTAGGCAGAGCAACCCGTGTCCACAGAGCAGTGTAGTGGACACAGAAGATGTCCACAAATTGGGGAAAATGAGTAGTTGAGAATAGAGTAAATATTAATCAATTAAGGCTACGGAAAGTATCAACAGCAGTAGCAGTGATAACTTGGATGGATTCCGTCCAGCATGATACATTACTCTATGGGCTTGGGACAGTCATAGACTGATGTTCGATTCAGAAAAGTCCACAGGGAAGTGCGAAAACTCCAATGGAAGGGGGCCGAACGGACATGATCAGGGAGAGAGTTCCAGAGTCTGGGCGCATATGAAGCAAAGTCACGGTATTGGGTAGCCTGAAATGTACTTATTGTGTATCTATCAGCCTGCCTCAAAACACCACTGCACTTTTATTTCAAAACAAAAGATATCAAACCCTAAATCCGGCATGGCAAAAACTTACCAGCCCCCAGCCTCCCTTAACATATCTTAAAATAAAGGAGACAATAACACTGCTTGCTCTCTTGCATGACATGTTGGAGAAGGGGAAACAATTAGGTCCTCTGTTATAAATGAAGATATAATGTAGGGCATGTCACAAAAGGGACTACCTTAATTTGCAGCAGGAAGGGCTGGAGAGAGTGCACAGGGGTCTTGGGGAAATTCGAGGAGTGGTCAAGAGCATGTCAGGTGGGATTCAATGACACAAAGTGCAAAATCATGCACCTAGAGCATAGGAATCCATGAGCTCTGTATAGGATGGGTGAGGTACTGACACTCACTAAGCAGAAAAGGGACCTTGGGATTATCATACCTGATGACCTCAAAGTGACAGGGCAGTGTAACAAAGCAGTGGGTAGGGTTATTGGGATGCTGCGGTCACTGGCAGGATGCGGATGGTAGTATTGAGGATTTATTCATCTGCTCCTTTCCCCTTAACATGTGGGGCTCCAGAGGGCTCCATCTTATCCCCTATGTTGTTCACAGTTTATCTGCTGCCATTTGGGGGTACATTATAAGGCAGTATGGACTGAGTTTTCACTGCTATGCAAATGATATTCAGCTCTACATGTCCTTTATGCCCAGGCAGGGTGGGGCAGTCTCTGTCTTTAATAACTACCTCTCTGGGACTCGGGGTTGGATGAGTGCCAATTGGCTGAAATTGAACTTTGACAAGACCAAGGTGTTGGTAGTATAGCCAGGTTGCCAAGGCATGGGGTTGCAAGTGGGTCAACCATCTGGGCTTTGGTTCAGAGGTGACCAGCTGCTTACCTCAAATCGGGCGCTAAATCTGGGCGTTGTGTTCAATATTGGCCTGACATTAAAATCTCAGGTGTCAGCAGTTGTAAAGACCTCATTTTACCATCACTCGGATCATGCACTTGGTTCCGCCTGGCGATTTGTCAACTCTGGTTTATGCCTTTGTAACTTTGCGCCTTGATTACTGCAACGCCCTATGCCTAGGGCTACCAGGGGTTGATATCTGCCGATTGCAGCTAGTGCTGAATTTGGCAGCAAGGTCATTGACTGGTTTATCAAAATCTTGCCATATCATTCCTGTGCTCCGTGGTTTGCACTGGATGCCAGTACATTGACGGATCACCTTCAAGGTCGGGCTACTGACCTATGAGACCCTACATGGACAGGGACCTGGCTACGCTCTACCTCATCGAATTAGAGAGTGCCTGACCATTGACAGTTTTAAGACCGAATTAAAAACATACTTGTTCTGCCATGCATTTTCTGATGAGGGTTAAGCCTAGTTGTACTGCCTTTTGGTTTTATATATATTAAGTTTATGCTGACTGTGTTTTTAATTATTGATGTCTGTTTTAATTTTTAGGATGTAAGCACTTTGGTCTATTGGAATTGTGCTGACAAATAACATTTGATTGATTGATTGATAGGGAATGGTATCTCCAGCAGGAGGAGGAAGGTGGTGTTGCCACTATCACTTCCATGTTTGACCCCACCTAGAGTACAGTGTCCAGTTTGGGAGGCTACACCTCAGAAAGGACATAGGCACGGTTGCAGCAGTCCAGAGGGGGCAATAAAATGTTGCAGGGATTGCATGAGAAGCCCTGCAAGGAGTGACAGAAGGATCTTAACATGTACACCCTGGAAGAGAGGAGAGTGAGAGGGACATGGGTAAACAGGGTGCGGACCGAGTCTCTTTCAAAGGAGAAAGAGCACCAGGACCAGGAGGCAAGCAGTGAAGCTGGGGGGGAATGTGAGGAAGTACTTCACTGAGAGGTGGTAGTAAAGTAAGTACATTTTATTTTTTGAGTACCCCATCCTGGAGGCTCTGGGTGCTGTACAAGCAAGGCACAGCATGCATTAAAACAGAGAATAAATTACAAACAGTATAAAATCACCTAAACATTTGCATAGAAAATTTCAACAGTTTAATAAATATCAATTTGATAAATATCACCAGTCTTGATATGCTTTCCTGAAAAGATGTGCCTTTAGGCCCTGCTTAAAGGCCTCCACAGTTGGGACCTCCCTCAAAGATCTAGGCAGCGAGTTCCCAACACTGGGCCCACCACCTCAAATGCATGGTCTCCCGAGAATTTGTGGTGGGCTCTGGGAACTACAAGGAGGCCCTTGGTGGAGGAGCAGAGCGAGTGAACGGAACAGGCTGGAGTCAGGAGGTCATTTGGGTAACCAGGGCCTGATCCATGTAGGGCCTTATAGGGGAGCAAGCCCACCTTGAAGATGATCCTCCAGCTGATCAGCAGCCAGTGCAGTTCGTGCAAAACTGGGGTCACATGACAAGACCTCAGAAAGACCATCAGTAACCCGCTGCTCTGTTCTGCACCCGCTGCAGGCACCGGAGAACCCCTCCAGTGACCCCGAGGTATAGAGCATTGCAGTAGGCAAGTCGGGATGTCATAAAAATGTGTACTAGTGAGGGCATGTCATCAGGTAGAATCAAGGTTTTAATCCAGGCAACATTTCTTAAGTGGTAAAAAACACTCTTGACAACGGATGACACCTGAGCCTCAAGTGTCAATCCACCATCAAGGATGATGCCCTGATTCTTCACCTGGGTGGATGCCATCAAAGGAGTGGATCCAAGAAACATCCCTGTTTCTCTCCCAACAGCATCCACATCCCATTGACAACCAGGCTCAATTACCAGCACCTCCATTTTGTCCAGACTGAGTCTTAGCCAGCTAGAGGCCATCCAGACCTGGATCTTGGCCAGGCACTTAGCACCACCAGAGTGCCATCTGTCTTGGGTGCAAATGACATGCACAGCTGGATATCATCTGCATAGCAGTGGAAACCCAAGCTGCACCATCTAATGATCTCATCCGGGGAAGCATGTACAGTGTGAACAACACAGGCAACAGGATCGAACCCTGGTGAATTCCACAAGGCAGGAACTTCGGGCAGGATGAGAAATTTCCCATCACCACCCGATGCGTTCTGCCTGTAAGAAAGGACTCAAACCAGTTGATTACAGTACAGGTGAGTCTACAGAGCTTCCTTAGGTGACCCAGTAGCACCGCATGGTCCACAGTGTCAAACTCTGAGGAGAGATCGAGGAGAATACGAATTGATCATTCTCCTCGAGCCCTCACCCTGAAGAGATCATTGTGCACTCTGACTAGTGCCGTTTCAGTGCTATGCCTTAACCAAAAACCTGACTGGAGAGGCTTATAGATGTCATAGGTCACTAGATGTGCCTTGAGCTGCAGAACCACCACTTTCTCAATAACCTTCCCTAAAAACAGGGGGATAGAGACAGGTCTATAATTCGCCAAGATGTCAGGGTCAAGAGATGGTTTCTTTAGGAGGGGTCTCACCAACGCCTCTTCCAAGGTATCAGCAAAACAATCCTCTGAAAGTGAACAACAGACAGTCTCAGTGAACATTGAACCAACGGACTCAACAAATCCCATTAAGAAATGAGTTGGACCCAGGTCCAGCTCACAAAATGTGGGCAGCAGCTTCAAAATCACCACGCAGACCTCAGCCGGCCTAAATTCGCTACAAACACTAGGTTTACTTCTTGACACACCCGACTTACCACCACCAGGCCATAAAGGCCCTGTTAGGGAGATCCCAGCCCTCATGGAGGAGATGCTGTCAGAGAAGAACTGAGCAAACTCTTTGCACTGTGCATTAAAAATGCTTTCTTTGGCTGTAGTCAGGCAGGATGAAGAAGCCTGTCCACTGTTTGAAAAAGCAGAGCTTTAGACACCTGGAAGAGAGTGGTGGAGGAGAAAACAGTGGGTGGCTTCAAGCATGCGTGGGATAGGCATGAAGGTATATTAGCAAATAGGAAGGAGGAGGGAGGGTCACCAGAGGCCACGTAGGGTCTGTGGAGACAGACTAGGTAGGGAATAGCTGGGCAGAATGGTTGGGTTATGTAGCCCTTTTCTACCAACAAATTCTATGTTTCTAGCTCTTAAATAGATTTACCTGGTTCCTGCAAAACAGCTCTTGTTGGCATCAGCAGGAATTAAAATTTCTTAAATTCCCCAAAATTGAATTACAGGACATTCCACTCCTTAAAGCCAGTTACATGGAAACAGGCTCTTTGCTTATGTGACTTGAACTCTTCCTGCTGCTTGTTCTGTCCTGAAATCATAATCTTCTTTTGTGACCTTGGACTAATTTCCATGACAACAGATTGTGATGTCATAAACAGAGGGATTATAAATTCATTGCAAGAATAAGCAGTGTGAACAGATGAAGTCTAAGAAGAAAATATCTTGTTTTGTGTTATTGTACAGTAGTTAATCTGTTTATTAAAATGTTCAATTTACAATATATACGAACTGACATAAAACATGCACCAGATTTACAACGATATATAGATCATGACAATTTCAGTTTTGTTTTATTGTACAGTAGTTAATCTGTTTATGAAAAATGTTCAATTTACAATATATATACCGAACAAATATAAAAACATGCACCAGGTTTACAACAATATATAGATCATGACAATTTCAGTTATGCAGATCATTGTCAGAATAGCAGAAAACTTTGTGTCATTTAATTATTTATTTATTTATTTGATAGCCAGGTAGGTACACTGGTCCAAGGGTCCATTTTCAGGTAAGACCCAGATCATCTAGGTGGCACATACAGTACAGTTGAAGTAACATACAAATCGAGATGGCATGTAAAGTACAGTCCAAGCATAAAGTATAACAATTTGTACAGGTTGAAACAGAACAGCCATGCAGTGAATGCAATAAATGACAAATAACAGTTGGGCTCCCAGTTTGAAATACAGGTGGGGAGTAGAGATGCAGCAAAATTTTATTTCACTAGCAAATTCTGGCAAAATTGAAAATTCTGCCTCATGAATATTTTATGAAATTGCACATTTCACCAACACAAATGCGGAATTTCCTGCATAATATTAAATGAAAAAGTGTCCCCTTCACACTCATTCATGAAAGGGCTCACTCACTCAGGCTCATTTGTAAAAGAGCTCAGTCAGGCTGCTGGCCATGGAGGTGAGTGGAGGGCTGAACCGTGGCCCATGGGGTCTGGGGAGTGTGGGTGGGGTTACTAGTACTACTACTACTACTACTACCTGCTACTGGAAAGGTGGAGGAATAGGGGTCCACTAGACACCAGGGAAAGGCTTTTAATTTTTTATTTAATGAACTCAAACAGAGTCATTACAGATGTCGGTAGTTATGGACAACAGCGGGGAGGGGGACGGATGTGAATCTCTGGTGGTGGGTTCATTCTTCATTTGGCCAGTGATCAACCAGGGGTCAGGCTACTAGACACCAGGGAAATGTATTTTATTTTAAATTATGTGGCTGGGGACGGGCTGAATCTCAGCGGGGGTCTTCCTATTGTAGGCCAGAGGGTGGGACCACTAGACACCAGGGATGGGGGTCTTTGGGAGGGAAAACACTTTAAATTTTTTTTTATCAGCTTTTCCCCTAGTTCTCAAATGTGAATTTGCTCCACAGGTGGCTTAAATTCCACATTTCACCATTATTTATAATGCTAAAATAGTTTGCATAATCAGGTGATTATGCAAAATATTTTGCTGGGCAACATTTTAATTTCGCACAACACTAGTGGGGAGGCTAACTCCGACTACTAAACAGTAGCATATCTAAAGTTAATAGTGAATCTATAGGGAGGCTGGCTCCAGCTGATAAATAGTAGCATAGCTCAAATTAATAGACAATGAATCCACTAATGGATAATTGCTAGTGCTGTGCGGAGTGCGGAATGCAGAATTCCACCAGTGAAATTAGTAGAGAATGACCATTCCAGTGGTGGAATTTTCATGGAAATTTTGCTGGTTCTTCTATGGAATTCCACCTGCTACGAACAGCATTTTTTTCTGCAGAAAATCATTCTACAACCATTTCCGTAGAAAATATTGAGATCTGCGGAACAATATTTCGCAGAACAGCATTTTTTCTATGGAAAATCATGCTGCAGAAAATACTGAGATCTGCAGAATTAAATTCTTTGGAAAGGTTGCAGAAAATTCATTCCATATTTTTCTGCCATGGAATTCTGCCATTCTGTTTCTGGTGAAATTCAGCAGAATTTCAAAAGTTTAGGAAATTTAGTTCTGCACAGCACTAATAATTGCTTCAAAACATTACCAGTGGTCTCATGGATGCCAGAACATGGGAAAAGTTGGGAGCTATAATAATTACAAAGAGACCATGATTGCTTCCCTTTTGACTTTGTATGCATTAAAGAGGCTCATGGGCAAAAGTGTGTGTGTGGGGGGTTGCTGCCACTTCTCACCCATAGGTTCTGGGATCCAGCACCTATGAGTAGTCTGAGTGGGGTATAGAAATTCAGATATAGGGGGCAATGGTGGGTGTTGTACGGGGTCAGTGAAGCAAACCTGCAGGTGTTGTTATAGGTAGTGTTGGGTCTAGTGAAGTTGTGATTGGAAGTCTGGGTATAAATAGGGGAGTAGTAATCCAGGAGGGGTAGAAGTGTGCCTTGAGCAATGGCCAGCTGCACATCTGGTGTCATGAGAGTCCTTAGCCAAAAGCAGGCTCCCAGTTTCTGGTTCACACACTTGACAACTCATCCAATGTGATCTGTGAAGGTTAGGGAGGGATCAAGGGTGACTCCAAGGAATTTGAATGTAGTTACCTGGTTAAGATGGGACCCATCTGGAGCCCATATGCTCACTGAACATTTAGTGAGCCTTGGTTTAGACCCAAAAGCATTGCCTTCATTTTTTGGTGTTAACAAGCAGCCTGTTTGTGGTGAACCACTTGTGGGTAGCGCCAAACTCCATGGTGAGGAGAGGGATAGTTCATTTGAGTTCTTGTCACACTGGTAAAGAATAAGAACATCTGTACACATTGGCATGGTAGCTTGTACCATCCCTGAAGAGATGGTTAACAAGAAGGAGAACAAGACAAATGCCAGTATGGACCTTCGGGAACCCCATTATTCACTCACAGGGTGCTGGAGGTAGCCCCGGTATAGACCACTTGAGATCTCCTAATGAGGTTGTTTCTAAATCAGGCCATGGTTGTTGTTGAGAAACCATAGAGTGAGCTGCTCAAGGAAGATGCCATGATCTACAAAGTCAAAGGCTTTAGACAGGTCCACGAGGATGGCACCAGTAAGCTTGCCTTCATCCAAGTTCCTGAAGATGTGGTTGGTGCAACAGGCCAATGCGGCAGTGGTGCTGTGGCCCCTTCTAAAGCCATGCCAATTGGGGGGGGGGGGTAGATTGTACTTTGATACATGGTCAGAGATTTACTAGAAGACAATTATATCCAGGCCTTTACTTAAATGGGAGAGGATGAACACTGTACGGTAGTTTTCCAGGAGCTTAGGATCACCTGATTTGTCATTACTTAATGTGCAGAAACCAGTTTTATGCATTAAGCGCTGTACAGTACAAAACCATCTCTGTTTGTGAATTGTTGCTCTCAGATCTTCAAAGCAGAATTGATTAGTTGAAGAAGTGTTTGGGACTGCCTATTGCCCTGGAAGGTAATGGTCTTAAGTCAGTGTGTGGATCCAAATGCTAGATATATCCAGCACCTCCAGGTCAGTTTCCTCATTGGGTTAGGTGCTGCAAGCATTAGCCAAGGCTCTTAGATGCATGGTGCACCCCCACTAGCCATCAAGGGAAGCCCTTTAAATATGGTACATCTGAAAACTCCTTGGGGATAGGGTAATTCTCTTTGTTCCAGGCAGCCTAATCTGGCACTTTGGGCCTACTCCAGGTCTGGGCACCAAACCAGTAGGTAGCTGACAAAAGAGGAGGGAGAAACAAGGATTCTAGAACGTGTGGCAGTTCTCCATCCAGTTTTGGGTGAAATGGATAAGTGTCAAAGTCGCTAGCTTGCCAACCGAGTTTAGCATCTCAGGGATGGACAGTATCTCTTCTGTATGTTTCTCTGTAGCAGCCTTTGGCTTCTATATAGACCAAGACAGTCCAGCATAACTGGTCATGTGATAAGGAGAGCTTCGGTCTGAGAGTCCTTTTAACATCAACTGAGGTAGTTAAGGAGGGAGCTGTAGGACTTTGCACATGCTTTTGTACCCCACACAGAAACCCAATAACTTTGGGCATGACCAGAGGATGGTACTAGAGAAGCCCGGTAGCTCCATATCTCCAGCAGCATGGAGTAATAGCTTGAGCTTTGTGTAGAACCACAGGATTCTATACCATAGATGTAAAATCTTATTTTGGATCAGCCTAGCTCAGTTGTCTGAATAGGCAGAGTATGCCAGATGCCAGCTTTTGGGCCACTTGTCTTCTGTGATGGTGACATTTAAAAGGACCTTCCATTTGCCCCATGCCTTCTGAGATTGGTCCAGAAGTGCATTCCAACTGCTAGAGTAGATGTGGACTACTTGACTCTCTTTTAGACAGAATCATGTAAGGAGTAGGGATGGGTGGTACCCTTCCCTGTTGGGAGCTGGGTTTCTCAGTAGCTGGGGGAGAGAGCTCTGCGGAGCTGCAGATACTTCCAGAAATGCTCCTTTTGTAAGGAGAACATGGCCTGCAAATTCTAGAAAGTTTCCAGGTGAGAAGTGCCTGGAATCATGAGATCCTTGACATGCCATAACCATTCTCTGTGGCACTGGTGCGAAGCTACAGAGTTGTTACCAATCCTGTTATTAGGGTTGTTCCACAAGGAGAGGCTACAAAAATAGAGTGAGGGGAACCCTTGTTAATTTTCTGAGACCCCTAGGAAATTACCCAACAGAGAGTCAATCTTTGAGAACCAGGACTGGACTATTGTGATGGGTATGTGTTATAGACAGTGGAATAGCTTGGGAACATTGATCATTTTGAGCACTGAGATTTTGCCTGCAAGTGAGAGCTTCAAGTGTTTCCAACTGTTGCACTCAACTTTGAGGCTGGCGAGAAGAGGGTACAAGTGAGATGGAACACCTTTTGAAATATCTGGGAAATTTTGACACCAAGTTATGTGATCCCTGGCACCCATTTCATCTCTTTGCCTGTAAAGGGGGAAGCTTGGGTAGTGAGAGTGCAGAGGATGGATCTCTGTCTTCCATGTTTTACCCTTACACCAGTGGCCAAGAAGAAATCACAGAGAAGTAAGAAGAGGGAGCCTGTAGAACCTGGTGTGTCCAAAGTACCAAAAGATCAGTGGCATGGTGGAGAGTCCCTATACTAATCCATTGGAGCACATTGTACTCCAGGATGGCGACAGCCAGGGGCACTTTGACAATTTATTTATTTATTGAATTTTGTTGACCAGGTAAACCCACTGGGCCTCAGAGAGTCCCTTTTTTCAGGGGTGACCCAGAATTAATTACAAAAAGTAATCAACAAAGATTCAGTTGCAAGGAAGGTAGGATAGTAACTAGCATAATAGAAAACAGATTACATACTGTAATAGAGTGAGATGAGGGACTGACAATGAGCATACTGTTAAAATACAGTGTGGGTTCACATCGATATATATACGAATTAGTAACTGCGTACAGAGACACATTGCAGTGCTACCTTAACAAAAAAACAGAAGGCATATAGTACTTGAGAACTCGGGGACAAAGAAGAAGGGAGATCGGGGCAATATTGCCTTGTGCCCTTCTGGAGAGCAAAGGGGGCTCAGAGAGAATTGTTGGGGAGGATTTTAACCAGTAGAGAAACATAGAAGCTGACGACAGATAAGGACTGCAAGGCCCATCCAGTCTGCCCATTTCTTTTTCTACCTTACGAATGTGCCATCGGCTTTTGCTCTGTCAATGGCCAATTTATGCATACTCATCTGTATTACTCCCTTATGCTTATCCCATGCCTGTTTGAAGCCCTGCACTGTATTCATATCCACCACTTCCTAAGGTAGGCCATTCCATGCATCCACCACCCTTTTTGTGAAAAAGAACTTCCTCACATTCCCCCTTAATCTGCCTCCCTCTAATCTCATGCTGTGTCCTCTTGTCCTGCTATTTTTCTTATATTGAAACATGTTAGACTCTTTCACCTTGTTAATGCCCTTAAGGTATTTGAATGTTTCAATCATATCACCTCTCTCTCCCTCCCTTGCTCTAGGGTATACATATAGAGCTCCATTAATCTGTCCTCATATGTTGTCTGATGCAGTCTCTACACCATTTTGGTTGCCCTTCTCTGGACTGCCTCAATTTGGTTAATGTCCTTGTAAAGGTGTGGCCTCCAGTACTGCACACAGTACTCCAGATGGGGCCTAACCAGTGTCTTGTAAAGAGGGATTATTACCTCCCTCTTACGACTTGTGATACCCCTACTAATACACCCCAACATCCCCCTAGCCTTACCTACTGCTTTAGTGGTCTGATTGGATGATTTCAGGTCATCTGTGATGATGATGCCCTAGTCTCTTTCTTCCCTTGTGACTGCCAGCAACTCCCCTCCCAGCCTATAGGTGGCTTCAGGGTATCTCTTCCCTATGTGCATGATCTTGCACTTCTTTGCGTTAATCCCCAGTTGCCACTCTTCTGACCATTTTGCCAGTTTATTCAGATTTCTTCTCATTCTGCCCACGCCCATCTGGAAACGTGTACAGGGCCTGGATCCAAGACATGAAGGAGGGGTCAAAGCACATTTGATTCAAAGAGAAGGAGGAGATAGTTCTACTCCACCAAGTTGAAGGTCTTTTCAAAGTCAAAGGTAATGATGGTAGAAAAGGGGGACACATGCTGCTACCCCATAATGATTGGCTATTGAATGGAGATGGTCTGAGCTTAAGTGCCCTTTTGGAAAAAAAAAACACATGGGAAGGATGTATTAGAGCAGGCAGCAGGGTTTCCAGTCTATTAGCTAGCACCTGTGCCAGGAGTATTATATCTGCATTGGTCAATGAGACTGGGTGGTAATGTGTGGTGTCCACACCTTTCTTCAGTAAGATCGCTATTACTGTAAATTGATGCTGAATACAGATAAAACCCAAATAATGTTTTTTTGGGTCCCAGCAGAAACTTAGATGCATTAACCAACAAATGGTTTTCACTACCCTAGACCTCATGAGCTCCAACTTACTACTGTGTGCAGATATCTAAGTATGTAGCCGGACAGTCGCCCATTGCAGATGGAACCAACACATTGAGAATCTTATAAAGAAAACTTTGCCAAAAACTGGCTTCCTTTACAGGAATGAAGCCTGCTTTTGACCCCTACATGTCTGCACATTGTGAATACAATGTTAACTCCTCTGTTGGATTACGGGACATAACGATCGGGGCCTACAAATCAGCCATAAGCAATCTAACTGTTTGGCTACAACAGGTTTTCTGTCTTTGTACTAAATGCACCCCTCACTGTGCTTGCCCCACTATCTCTTGTGGCAGGCTGTTCCAAGTGTCGACCACCCTCTCAGTGTAGAAAAACTTCCTCACATTGCCCCTTATTCTACCCTCCAATTTCATATCGTGCCCCTTGTTCTAGTACTTTTCTCCTTGGAAAATGTCCCCACCTGCACCTTGTTTATGCCTTTAAGGTATTTGAATGTTTCTAACATGTCACTCTGCTCTCTCCTCTTCCAGTGAGTACATATTGAGGTCCCTAGTCTCTTCTCATATGTTTTGTGTTGCAAGCCCTGCACCATCTTTGTCGCCCTTCTCTGGACTGCTTCCACCTTGTTTATGTCCTTGTGCACGTGTGGCCTCCAGAACTGCACGCAGTACTCCAGGTGAGGCTTTACCAATGTTTTATGCAATGTTTAAGTTGCTTTTCTCATTTTTTAGTGTCGCTTCTAAAGTTTACTAGTTTATTATTTTAACCAGTGTTTCAGTGTACAGGTAGTTTTGGTGTTTTACTCGCTACTTAAAATAAACGTGTTTGAACGAATATGAAAGGCTGGTTTACTGACTGTTATAGGTAAGCACTAAGAGGTATTTGTCTGCTATGATTTGGGGTTTCACGGGGGGATATCTTATACACTATAAAAGGTAATGTATGGGGTTGGAATAGTAACCTCACTGAAATTGCTTTTCGAGGTAACCATGTCAACAGTAAACCTCTTGAGCTTTGCTCTCGAAGTTTACTAAGTTGCCATGGTAACCTCTCATAGTGATTACAGCGTGGTTACAAATACAACCCCATACATTATCCTCTATATAATTATTATTCTTATTATTATTACTGCCTCTCTCATTGTAAGGAGAAACGTGGTGGAGACTTTGGCGTCTACAAACATTTTTTAAAGGACTGGACACACCAGTGACTTACGTTGCTGATACAAATTTGCAGGGATCCTTTCCTCACCTGGCACTTTGTGTGTATTGAGCTGGATAAGAGCAGTTTCAGTCTCTTCCACAAATAAGGGAGAGTCTAAATGTTCTGCTTGCGTAGCTTGAAGCTTTGGTAAAGGGATCCAAGAGAGAAAGCATCTAAGGCATCAGGCCCCAGAACGGGGGGACTGGGGATGAGTATAAGGTGGGTAAAATTGTTTCATGACATTAGTTGTGTGTTCTGGTTTGGTGCAAAGGTGGCCTTTGTGGTTTCATAGGGCTGCACTGTACTTTTCTGCTTGTCTCTGCAGCAACCTGTAGGAGAGTAATGTGCCTGCTTTCTACCAATACTCATGCTGTTGCCTAATAATGGGCACCTCAGCTTTAATAGTTCAGTGTTCATTTAGAGAGATACAAGTGCTCATAAACTCGACTTTGTGTGGCATCACTAGAGCTGGTGGGGAGGTGTTCAGGAATGATTCTTTTGATGATTGTAGACCCTGGAGAGGTTCTGGAGTTCTTTTCCTTCCTTGTGGAAGTGGGCCACATAGACAATTTTTTACCCATGAAAGACCACTTTATATGCAACTCAAAGAGTGCTCTGGGACACTTCCCCAGTGTCACTAAGATGAAAATATACCTTCATTTCCTCCTTTACCAGTGCTAGGATTTTGTGGTCCAATAGGAGCAAATGGTCCAGTCTCCACAATGAGGATTTGGGGATGGGTGGGCCCTAGGAGGCAGTATAGCGTGGTTAAGGGCACCGAGCTGCAAACCTGGAGACCTGGGTTTGAATCCCATCAACCTCCACTTGTATGCTGTTTGTCCCTGAGCAAGTCACTTAACTTTCTTGGGCTCCTTGGTCACACCTGGAAATAAGCTCCAGCTGAAGCTCCAGCTTATTGTGCTTTCCTGGTTAAACAGTTTCCTTCCCCAGAGAAGAGATACAGAGATGGAGAATGATTTGAAAGGAGACTATCACCTATTTCTGCAGAGCGTGTGATGAGAGGTCATTGATGACCATAGCCAGAGATCTGTATTGGCTGTAGGAATCATGCACTGCTGAGAAGCAGGTAAAGTCTCTGTTGCTGGGGTGCAGCAAATGCTAAACATCTGAAATGGGTGTGCTTCTGGAAAATAGTGCAAAGGGCTTCAGCAGCTCTAGGATGTGACTCTGAACATCCAAAACTCCTGCACAGTAGTTGATCGAAAGGCAGTTTGAGATTCCCTCCTAACAAAATGTGGAGGGCACTGGTACTGAATTGGGAGAGGGATTGGTTACTTCCAACTAACACATTTTGTCAGCCACAAGAGAGGTAAGAATGGACATAGATGGAGATTAGTTGCCCTTCCACTGACAAATAATGAGGTAGGAGCATGCAGCTCAACCTAAAACTACGTACACATTGGCAGTTCTGTGACCACTGACATGTTCATTCTACACTCTGCATACCTTGCATACTTCACATTTGGTGCCATAGAAACTGATAACCCGGTAACAAGAACTATATTCAAAACCCAGGCCATAAAGTCCAAGGGGAGAATAACTGGTGACCAGGCACCCAACCAGGATACTCTGGGTAACCGGATCATGCAATGGATTCCAAAACAACTTATGCAAAATAAATCACCGAGAAAAATCCCTGGGCAGCCTCAAGCTGTGGTCTGGTAGCACCCCAAAACTTGCTGAATAGGTGCTGAGGTCATGGATGAGGTAAATTTATCCTCTCTCTCCCCAGTGTTAACCAGAGCTACATGTAGCATTAACCCAAAACCCTACTAGAAATCATGTGGGGTAACTGAACTAAACCAAAGAGCAACTGGACTTTACCAGGTTAGGTTAACAAGTGCAGAACCCCATATGACTTTTCCTTGGTTCCCATTAAGGGGTTTAACACTTACAAATAGGCTCTGCCTTGAGACATATTGATGGGGGTCTAGTTTGCAGTGGAGAGGCACAGCAAAGGGACCAGTAAGGGGTAGAGAGAGAGAGAGAGAGAGGGAAATGGGGAGGGTCTGGTTTTCATTGTGAAAGAGTAGAGTGATACCCAATTGGGCTCTACCCAGGAGCTGAGTATTATGTGCATGACACACCTGTTGTTTATAGCAGAAGGGTGAACCATGTACACATTTATAGGGAACATTTAGGCTTCCCCTCACCCACAGTGACGTGGCCTATGCACCCGCAGCTGCCCAGTAGCTTGTAGGTCCTGGAGGAAGGGAACAGTCACTGTGACTATCCACAGTAGCTACAGTATGTACTCCTAGGCATTTTTAACTATGCAGGCTACAGGGTGTGTGCCCAAGTATGTGTGGTCATGCATGTCTTACAACAGCCCTATGGATATATACCACACTTGCTCTCAAGAAAAGCATCCCTGCAGCAACCCTATTAATAGCCCTTATGTAGCTTGGACTACGTGAAGTGTGATTCAAGTTCAAGTTCAAGTTTATTGCAGGAAAACTCCATTGAGCTAGCTCATTCACAAGGAGGTCCTGTGACATAAACACTTAAAGTACAAACACAGATAGGTAATAACAGTATATACATGAAATAAATGATTAAGTCCCATGCTTCTCCTGACACCCAGCTGCTGCATGACTCCTAAGGAAAAAAGGGAGGATCACTTTACTAGTTTAATTAAGAACTATAGTAGTTCATCCAATACATGCAACTGTTACGATTTGTAATTTATTTATTGTCATTTGTGCAAACTTGTGTATAGTTTTGTTTGTATCTGTTTGCATGTCATGACCACTGTCGTTTATGAAAACAGGCAATTTTATCCATAGACTTTCATTTTAAAATAAAATGTAAACAAAAATTAAATGTAAAAAGGGCAGAATTTCCCATGCATGGAGACTACTTAGGGTTGGGAAGGGGGCTGTGCCAGTACCACCATATATGCTAGCCCTGATGCCGTACCCAAACTGGGGAGTTGAAGGAGGGGAGGAGGCATCAGAGAGGAAAGGAGGAGGATTGAATACTGCATTTGGAGATACGGGCCATAGTGGGTTCTGTTGCTGAGCCCCCAGGACCATGTAAGCATCTGCAAAAACCACATGCACCCAAACTGGCAGATGTTCATGCCTTTCCACTAAAACCCTGATGGTGTAGACAGAAATCATTTAACCTTCAGACAGATAGATCACCTTAACCTTTTTTTGCACTAGCCAGCAGGACAACTTAATTCAAAATTGTACTAGCCCACATATGGTTGCACTAGCCTACAATTATTTATAATGGTACATTCTGATCACTTATACAGGAAAAATGTAAGCCAAGAAATACTCTAATTATTGCACATGTATTTAATTATTTTTATTTATTTAGTTAGTTTTTGTTAACTGGTAGGTGTGCTAGGCAGCAGAACTGCATATAATTCAGGCATGACCCGGGAGGGTTACAGACATGGCGACAGAAGTCATATGGTGACAGTATATTTCAAAACACAATTCAGATCAAAGCTCATGTGGTTGGTAAAGTATTTCATGACCACAAAATACAGCATGGAACAGAGCATTTAACAACAGTACAGCAGTGCTACAATACAGAACAGAGATTTTAACTGTGTCCCAGCATTACAGACTTTTATGTGTCAAAACAAGATGGTAAAAACAAAGCCCAGAGGAAGACAGCATGACAAGAATGATAAACAGGAAGGATACATTCAGGCCCAGAGCAGGCAGACACAAAAGTTGCAATAAAGTGCTAGCAGTAGGACAAGGTTAGAACACTCTGCCATGTGGAGGAGAGTAAGAGCAAATTAGGGGCCAGGCAGAGTCAGCCACAAGAGCATTTATCATTGCACACAATGAACGTACAGAGTTCATTCACAAGACCACGTGTGACGAGCTCAAGAGGGAGAGAGTTCCAAAGTTTGGGAGTGAATGTTGAGAAAGCACTTTCCCTATTTTTGATGCACATTTGGGTATAGCCAATAAGGACATGTAGTTTGATTTCAGGGAGTAGGTAGAAGTAGTCCTGCTCCCACATTGCTTCCTGCCCCAGGAGAAAAAAAAGACTGCATGCCATCAAAACAGTGTGCCCCCCACTGTTTTGTACCATGGCCCCCTCTGTTCCTCTTCCCCACCCCTCCACCAAACAAGAGGATACCACAATAGCAAACATTCAATCAAGCAGTCCTAGCTCTACACCCACAATAGCCAACGTCATCATGCACCTCACCACCACTCACAGGGCAAGGAACAGCTGGAGACCTGCACTTCTGGATGTTTTCATACAGTGTCAAGTGAGCCAGGGGCAGATCTAGGATTTCTTTGGCAAGGGGCTACACAGACCTAAAGGGCTTAAAATATTGATTTTAACATGCTATCCCCCAACAATAACCAATTATTTTAAAATACTGTCCTTTTATCTGCCATGGGAAATGATATACTTCGATGATCGCAGCATATCTACCTTGTTGTGTTTGAAATGACATACAGGCATGACACTGTACTACCTCTGTTTCTATATAGGGTGATTTATGTACACCAGTAATTCTTATTTTAACCTTACAAATTGTATATATTATTAAAGTTTATTTATGTACCATACATGCTGCAAAGCTTTGTTTTTAAGATGGGAGGACATGGTGTGTGGGATAAGGGTGGGACTACGTGGATGACATTACATAGATACATAGATACATAGACAGTGTCGGCAGATAAGGGCCTATGGCCCACCTAGTCTGCCCATTTGAGCTTGTAAGTTCAGTTTGTTTTCCTAGAAGTCTATTTCCCCTTACCCCTGACCTCTAGAATTCCTTTATGTCTATCCCATGCATTCTTAAATCCCGTGCTTGTTTCAGCCCCCACCACTTCCTCTGGCAGGGTGTTCCACTTGTCCACCACCCGTTCTGTGAAGAAATTCTTTCTCATGTTTCCTCTGAATCGTCCTCCCTCCAACTTCATCCCATGCCCTCTAGTCCTGAAACATCTTTTTCGCTTAAAAATAGTGTTTTCCTGCACCCTGTTCCTCCCTGTAAGATACTTGTATGTCTCTATCATATCCCCTCTCTCCCTCCTCTCCTCCAGGGAGTACATGTTCAGTTCCTTCAACCTGTCTTCATAGGACTTGTGATGCAATCCATGCACCATCTTTGTTGCTCTCCTCTGAACCTTCTCTACCCTGTCTATGTCCTTACGTAGGTATGGTCTCCAGAACTGTACACTGTACTCCAGAAGATGTTCTTAGGCTGGCATGGTCCATTTACAAGAGCTGTGACCCCCTAAACTTGCCAGTAATAGCAGCTATGGATCTATGAATGGTCATTTCAGAGTCTGATCTGCAGTGGTGTCCAGAGAAAGTAGAACTGAGAGATTTGGAGGGGAGAGGGAGCAGCTATGGTGAGGCTGGGATATAACCCACCACCTGCATGTCAGATCCTCCATCCTTCTTAGCATTTTGTTACTGAAATGTTGAATACAGATACTCAAAATGTAGGGAAATGATGGACACTGGTCTTAGTAACGTGGGAAAAATCATCAAAGACATTCAGAAAACTGGAAGCTAGTGACTTAACAACACTCTCTCCTTGACCACAGCCCGAACAATAGCTGAAAGTCGTAACAGTGGAGTGCTAATGACTCACATTGAGTCTTTTGTGGGAATCCCACTTGAAATGCAAGATAACTGCACCTTATAATGAGCTGTTAATGACACCAGGCCATCTCAGCTCAGTAGGTAGCACACTCGCCTCTGAAGCCGGGAGATCAGAGGGCTGTGGGTTCAGTTCCCACATCTGGCACTTGGGTTAATATCCCAGTACTGACACTGTAGTGCAGCATGAGAGGGGCGCTACACTTCTGAGGTGCCGTCTTTCGGATGAGACATTAAACGGAGGTCCCATCTGCCTGGATTGGTGGTAGTTCAGGTGGATGTTAAAGACCCCATGTCACTTATCGAAAAAGAGTTGGGGAATTTCCCCGGTGTCCTGGCAAGATTTCCCTCATTCACTAAAAATACCACCAACAGCTTAATCTGGTTCAAGATCAGTTGGCATTCATCTGTATCCTCTCCCGGTCGTGCCTGAAAATAGGCAGAATTTGTCTAGTGCACTTACCCGGTCAACAAAACTAAAAAAAAAAAAATCTGAAACACTGAGAGACTGAGAGAAAAGTGGGAACTTTTTAACTTTCATTTACAGCCATATATAACCTGCACTAGTCAAGACAGACAAGTAGAGAATAAACTGCACTAGCCCTGATCAATTTGCACCAGGTTTTGGGCTAGTAAAACAATGTTAAAATCGAGGACTGGATATAAGCTAAATAGGTTCTGTATGGTATTTCTTGGCAACATTTCTGTTGGTGCCTGCCAAGGGGGGCTCCCCCACGCCATCCCTAAACTGTATGTTCTGAAAGAAGGTACATGGGATTTTTGATCAGAATTCTCACCCTAAAGTCATTCAAATGTGGCATCATCAGTAGGATGGGGTGAGGAGTCTCTTGATGAACTGTGCAGCAACCAGTTCTGCTGTGGTCCCTTGCTGCCATCAGTAGTCTGTGCTGACGTGTTGTTCGATTGGGCCTGATGTAAAATGTACAAATTAGGAAAAGGGGGAGCAGGCCAGAGGCAAGGGCAAGACAGGTACTTAATTATAAATCTACAGTTGTCGCTTGCTCTGCCCCCTGCAGCCTAGAACAGATCACACCCACCCTTGAATGGCCCAAATCACCCACATAAACTCAGTATTTAGGTCTCATTGATCAGCTAGTGCAGTGAGTGGTTGCTGATGCTCTGACTATGCCAGTGTGGGCTCTTCAGCCTTGGAGGAACTGGTGGAAGGAGGACTATTGTAGCTGTGAAAGATCTCACCTCAGGATCTGGTTGTTCATTGAACTGATGTTGTTGCTGACTGCTGTTGAAGAGGTACTTCTGGAGGGAGCTGTAGCAGAGGGGCAAAATGGTTAGCTTCTAGTGTGGTCAGTGAACTTCTGCAGGATGCTAAAGATGCTGGGCCACTCCTGTTGTGGTTTCATGATCTGGGCTTTGGGGACTTATGCTCCTTGCGGTGTTGGCCCTTACATCATCACCTGCATCTGCTTCCTGGAGCTGGAAGCCAGGGGACTTTGGCTGGGGGGAAGGGAGTAGTCACTGACTGAGTTCCTGGTTTGGTGTTGGAGGGAGCCATGGTGGTGGATGGGGCCAAAGCGCTCATATCTTGTGAAGCAGGCCCCCCCAACTTTCTGGCAGTAGTATGGCAATCTGGTGCTTCTTTAAAGTTAGATCAGATCTTACGAATATATTGTTTGGGCACCTCAGGAGTACTGAAAGCCAAGAGGATTCTCAGGAGTATCGAAAGCCAGTGTGTGACAGGCGGAGCCGAATGGGATACCATAGAGAGGAAGGGAGACCCAGTTGATTGAATTTTCTCTTCAGACTGGAAAAGGCCCTCCATCTCTAAGAGACTTCAGTGGAATAGTCTGCACATCAAAATTCCTTTCTCATTGACTGCTCTTAGAATGGCTTCCTTTACTGGGAAGTGCATAAACCACACCAGAATGAGCCATGATCTTTCTCCAACTTTGTGTGGTACTACTAGGGACTGATCAGGGCAGTCTATCCTCACCACGCCCTGCCTGATATCTTCAACAGGACTGGGACCACTCACTGCAGCAAGAGAACTACATCCTTGCCCTTTATCTGTTCTGCAAGGCCAACAAACCAGCGATTGTTTCTCTTGCTTTGCTTTTCCAGGTCTTCCATGTGGTCCCACAGCTGCTGGATGGTACAGGATTGCTCTCTGAACTTGTCAGTAGCGAGTCCCTGCTTTCTCAGTGCATGCTGTTCAGTGCTCAGACATGGTTCCCCATATCTGTGACATCCTGGTTAACTCAAGTGGAGGCTGTCTTCAAGTTCTCGATTTGTTGCATGATGTGGGCAAACATTTGAATTATTTGCCCAATATCAGATGGAGGAGCCAGGTTTCCCACTTCCCATCTTTATGGCCTTCAGGAAGATGCTGTGTAGGTCTCAGACATCATATTCAAGAACAAGGATTACTGTGCTACTTCTGGACCAAACACAATCAAAACCACTGAAAAACCATAGCCCCCCTTACTGATGATACCAAAGGTATGCTTACTATGCAGGTAATATGGGCTAAATGGATTAATAGTCAGAGTTCACTCACAGGTTAGTGGCGCTCATAAATCAGACGTCCATTAGGTCAGGCTACAGCCCTGAAAAATACTGTAATGGACCTCTGCTGGCAGGCCTGCTCTGCGCTGAGCATTTCTACAAGAGAAAGGACTCCTGGAGGCTTCTGGTGTAGGGGGTCACTATATCCTGGCACCTTTTCCCTGTCATGTGGGCTGTCAAGTTCCTCAAGTGACATCCCCAGGAACCAGTTGTAGCAGATCATGAGCAGGGCCTAGAAAGGGAGGACTGTGCTGCAGGCAGGCAGATCTGAAGTAGATATTGTGATGGAAACACCTGCTATGTTTGAAGATGCTTTAAGGTGTGCCATTCCAGGCCTTCAGACTCAAGAGTGAGCTGCTGAAAGAGCCGTTGAGTTTCAGAGAGGAAGACCGTAACAATTCTGTGCAAGCCTGCCTGTCCACAATGCTGAAGATCCAGCATGGAGTGAAACACTGACGTCTGCTGATGCCCTGGGAAACAAAAACCCAGGGGAAGAGTACACAATAGGGGGTGAGATACTAACAACAACAAAAATGGTGAGGGACCTGGGAGTAGTCATATCAAATGACCTAAAGGTGGACAAGCATGTGAGAAGGCAGTAAGGAGGACTGGGGGGGATACTGGGATGCATAGGGAGAGGCATCACCAGTAGAAAACAGGAAGTTGTTATCCCTCTGTACAGACAGTTGGTGAGACCCCATCTGGAGTACTGCGTTCAGTTCTGGAGACCACATCTCCGCAAGGACATAGACAGGTTGGAGGCTGTCCAGAGGAGGGCAACTAAAATGGTGCAATGACTGCACCAGAAGACATATGAAGAGAGAGACTAAAGGAGCTCAATATGTATACCTCAAGGAAAGGAGGGAGGGGGGTACATGATAAAAACTTTTAAGTACCTCAAGGGAATCAAGACAGTCCAAGAGGGTAGCATCTTTCAGAAAAAGAGATGTGCAAGAACAAGGGGGCACAATTTGAAGATAGAAGGGGGACATCTCAGAGGCAATGTGAGGAAGTATTTTTTCATGGAGAGGGTTGTGGATGCATGGAACGGCCTTCCTGAGGAGGTTGTGGAGTCAAAAACAGTGGGAGAATTCAAGACTGCATGGGACAGACATATGGCAATTCTAATGGGGGGCAGGAGGAAGTAGGCTGTTGGTTAACTAGGATCTGCAGCTTATCCATTAGGTAGGGCCAAGCGGTCCTTATCTGCCGTCAAATTCTGTTTCTGTGTTCCTATGCAGGTACCGTAACAGGTGCTACAGCAAAGGTGTTTAAGAGTTTGGAAGTTGGATGTGTGTGTCATCCTGGGGCCTTACCAGTCCTGATGGAGAGAAGAGAATGGGGAGCCAGTAGTTTGTACTGAAGGCACTGGTTCACTGTGGAGCAGAGGGAGGGGGGGAGTCTGCCTGCCTTGTAGATGCCCTGGGAGAGCAGAGATCCAGTGGCCTGCTGCATTGGGGTGAGCCATTTGGGTTCAGAAACCATGAGTATGCTGTAGTGCTGCACTGTTCAAGAGACATCACCTATGTTTCATGAAAAGTGAGCTGGTGAGGCCCCTTTTGGAAAAAAAAAAAACACTTTGGACCCAGATGCATTGGTGAACTACAGGCTTGTTTCTAACCTGCCTTTTTAGGCAAGGCTGTTGAAAAGGTTGTTACATTGTACCTAGATGCTCACCTGGTGACCTTTGACATACTGTATATGAGCCTCTCCAATCAGGATTTCTGTTAAAGTTCAGCAATGAGACTGCTCTGGTCAGGATGCATAATGATTTGCCCATAACAAGGGATAGGGGACATTGGTCAGTTCTTGCTCTCCTGGATCTTTCCTCAACATTTGACTCTGTTGACCATGAGCTGTTACCGGACCATCTCAGGGAGTATGTGGAACTCACTGGCAAAGTCATCAGGTGGTTTGAGTCCTTCCTCAGGGGCTGGTCTCAGTGGGTTGTGACGGGTAATTTCTCAATGCGTCCAAGGGACCTGCATTTTAGGGATACCCCAAGGGTTGGTCCATTCACCCACGTTGTTCTTGGTGTACATGCTGCCTCTGGGCAGGATCATTAGGCAGTAAGGATTATGGGCAGCTAGTGCAGAACTTGGCTGTGAGGTTGTTGACTGACTTTCCTAGGGTGAGTCACATCACCCCGTGCTGCTGGAACTGCACTAGTTACTGGTTAAGTGGCGTATCTCCTATAAGGTTGGTCTGCACCCCTTGCCATGGGGTCCATCACAATATCTGGTTTTAATGAAAATGTCGTCAGTAAAACAAAATGAAAGGCCCTGAAGTTCACATTTTGGTGGAATGCTACGTAACTGACTATTGCTAATGTCAGCCTGAATCTGTTGCTGAAAACAGGAAAATATCTTAAAGAGGTACTGACGCCTCAAAGAAAACTTTGAAAATATAATAATTAGGTACAATTCAGCTTGCATTCCAAATATATTCTATAGACTTCTCTTCCCTATCTTTTATTACAGAGGAAATTTGCACAAACACATGATCTTTATCTGTTAGAGTTCATCTGCCTCTATAGCTTACTCCCTACTTCCTGTCATAATCCTCTGTTGTGACAACACAGTCTGTTGCCATGGGAGTAACTGTGATGTCACAAGCAATGCATTATGACCTCAGGTAGGGAAAAAGCAACAGGAATAGATAAAGTCTTCAGGAACAGAGATCCTGTATTCATACAAATGGCCTCAGTAATAAATAATGGGGAGGAAAAATTCAGAACTAATGTGAAATATAAACTGAACTGTGTCTAAATATTATGTTTTGTTTAAATTATCCTGAAGGCATCAGCTGCTCTTTAACAACGGCTGGAAATACTGTAATATTTACTTCAGTACCAACACTTGAAATTTAGTGTGCCCCATAACTCCACATTCTTGAGGATTATTTATTTATTTAGGTTTTGTTAACCAGGTGGCGTGCACCAGGCATACGTTTGCCTATTTTCAGGCATGACCAGGGAGGTTACAAGGTAAAGGTAGTACAGTACAAGATGCAGGGTAATACAGCCTACAAGGAGTCAGAACATAGCACAGTTACAAGTGCCAGTCAATGTTATAACAGGTACAGAATAGGAATAGTTTGGTGGAACATTTAATACATTCAATTGGTGATGTCAGAGATAAGGACATTTGATAGTACAGTACATCCAATATACATAATGAGGTGAGATAACATAGTCAGGCAGTACATTTAATAAATACAACAGCTGATGGCAGAGGTGTGACATTAGATCATATATACAATGCAAACAATAGGGTGAGGTGTAGGCAACTGAACACAGGCTGTCAGTATCAAAGGTTCTAGTAACGAGGGAGTGATAGAGCTGCATTCAGAGGTGGGGGCAGGTGCACTGGGAACATTGGAGCTGACAGGAGCAGAGTAGATGCCAGAAAGTGTTAGGGAGTTGACACTGATGCAGGTTAGGCGGAATACTGTTTCATAATTTAGGGGTAACTGAGGAGAAGGCCATTTTGCCACATCTGGTCCTAGATCTAGGGATGCATTGTTGTTGGAGATCTGAGGATCTCAGGGAGTAAAGGGTTTTACAAGGTACTAGGCAGGAGGCTAAGGAAAGGGGTAGTTGATCCTGCAGTGTTCTGTGGATGATCCTCCCTAGGTTAAGATCCATTAAGGATGCAGGGGATGGCCAGCCTAGAGTGCTGTATAGTGTACAGTGGTGGGCGAGGCAGTTGCACCAAAACTGCAGACGTTGATAGAACAGCTGTTGCATATTCAAATGACTCCCTATAGATACGGATGGGTAGCCTAGGGAGGTAAATCATCTGGAAATGAATTAAAAAAGTGGTAGCATTACTGTGTGTGTGGGTTGCTCAGAATCCACCAAACAGAACTGGATTTGTGTGATTCCAATCTGATTTTCAGATTTAAGATTTTCGAATTGCAGTCCAAAAATGCTAATTCCTAAACTGAATCTTAGATAGGCAACTGTGCATTATCGATTTTTTTTTTACATTCTCAAGGTATGTGATGACCCATAAATCTCTAGAGTGACGCTCAAGAGGTTTATGAGGTCATCACACACCAAGAGTGTGTAAAAATATCCATAAACACACAGCTGCCTATACTTTATTTTTTAATAATTACTGCTAAAATGAGTTTAGTTGGAAAGTGAGCCAGAAACAACAGGCTTCAGAGAGTACAGTGCTTCTTCGGAATCCCAAGCCCAGGCTGACACTTCAGTTCCTCCCTCCCAATGTGATGCCAGTGGACCCCCCCCCCCCACCAAACTCTCTCTCTCTCTCTCTCTCTCTCTCTCGCACTTCAATTTCTACGGCTTGCTACTGCTTTTGTGGACATCGCCATGGCATTTGACTTGGTGAGGGTCCTGCCTGAGGTCCCTGGTCCATGTATTCAGCACTTTTTTGAGGTTTGCACCTTTACTTCTGCCATAATAAATTGCTTTTGTTTTGATGCTATTTGTGCTTGTGGTTTGTTTTTGCGGTGGGTGATGCTGGAATTACGAGTTTGGTATTTGACTTGGTGGACCATGCTGTGCTCCTTAAGTTATTGACTAAGGTTCATTTTTCAACTGAAGTTATTTCCTGGGTAGAATACTATTTACATAATTGGAAACAAAGAATATTAATACATGGTTTCTCATCTACTTACTCTGCTAAATTGCCTTGGGGTCTATACTTGGACCCGTTCTGTTTTCTCTTTTTGTTAATTGTTGTCGATTTTTTTCAGACATACTGAATTAATTTTGTATGCAGATGATGCAGTTCTTTTTGTGCAGAAACAATGTTAAGCTTCAAGAAGGTTTACAACAGAATGTTAGTTGTTTACATTATTGGTTTGATTCGCATAATCTGGTGCTAAACTCCTCCAAAAACAAAGGCCCGGATATTCAAAGGGATTGCGTATTGCACCCTGGCGGGATATTGAAAGGACTGCCTGGTGCAGCACAAATCCCGATGCGCTGGGGTGCAATGTAATCGTATGCGGCGCAGATGCAGGGGGTGTACCCATGCATATGTGGCATAGCCCGATATTCAGCCTGGGATGTGCGTCGCATATGCTGGCGCAACCCTGCATTGCACCAAATAGGGGGGCTCAAAGCTGAGCCCATGAAAAGTGGGAACAAATCCCGGCCACCCACAGGCAGGCTGCTGTAGTGCAGGGCGCAATACAGTAGCCGCCAGCCATGGATGGCCACCCGCCCACCCAGAACACCGTCCCTGGCGCCCATCCCCTGGTAGTCTAGTGGTCCCTCTCCTTCCGAGCCCTCAATTCCCTGATATATAAATAAGGCCTGCCTAGTAGTCTAGTGGTACCCTCCTGCCCATTGCTGCGATCATGGTACATCTCCGTATATCATTTCCCTGGTGATCAGTGGCACCCCCACCCTTCTACCCCACAGCACCCCTTGCCCACCCACCCCCCATCATCGGTGGGCTGCAACCTGCTCGCATACCACCTGGCTGCCCGCCGAATGACAGGTGCAGGGCATACTGTACTAGACAGTCCCAGATATGCAAATGGTTTCATTCACATATTTGGGACTGTCTAGTACGGTATGCCCTGTAAGCCCATTGGTCCACACCATGGACCAATGGGCTTGCTGCCCATACTGTGCTCTTTCTATTCGCAGGCGGCCGGTGGTATGTGGGTGGTTGTAGCCAGCCGCCAATGACGGGGAACGGGTGGGCAAGGGTGCTGTGGGTGGAGGGGTGGTGGGGTGCCACTGGATCACCAGGGAATTGATATATGGACATGTACTGCAATCATGGCAACAAGCCGGGGGTACCATTGACTACCAGGGCATCATTCTACAGTATTATACAGTGATTGGAGACATGGGAGGAGGGGTGCCACTAGACTACCAGGGACTGTTATGGTCTGCATATACAACGGTCGCAGCTATGGGGTGGGGATCCCCACTGCACACGTCATGCTGTGCAGGGCACCAGGCGCAAGTTGCCAGGCTGCTCTGTGCAAGGCATGCAAATGGGGCCATAATGACATGCAAATGGCCCCGTTTGCGCCTTGCATATACTATGGCCTCATTTGCATGCCCTCCACTGAATATTGCAGGTGACGTCAGTGCAACTGCATTTGCGCTGGCTGATCTCAGTGCTCCTATCTGTAGACTTGCACCAGTTCAGTGCCACTGCGTCATGCGCAGTGCATTCACTGTCTGTGCCATATTCAATGCTGCTGTGCCATGGCCCATCATCGTTGAATATCACCTGGCCCTGGCCCCGGCACATCCCAGTTGCGCTGCACCCAGGCTTGCACCACTGCCTGGTACAGTCTGAATATCTGGGCCAAAATGTATTATTTCAATAGTTGTAGGAAAGCCCCCATTGCTGATTTTTTGCTTCCTGACAATTATGGAAACAATATTGAACAAGTCACATTCTTTAAATATCTTGGTTTAATTTTTGATTAACGTCTTACTTTTGAATCACACATTACTGATTTAATTGGTAGACTTCACAACAGATTGGGTTCACTGTATTGTATTAACAATAATCTTGCCCCTGAAACTATGACTATTCTCACACATAGTCTTTTGCTTTCATTAACTGATTATGGTACTAACATACTATATATTCATATTCCACTGAAAGAATACTGTACTTTCAAAACTTCGGACTACATTTAATAGTATCATATGTTTTGCAACTGGATTACCCAGACAGACTCATCACTGCAAACCTTACAAATCTTTTGGATGTTTATCTTTAAGTGAAACTTCTCATTTCAGATCACTAATCTTTTTGCATAAGATTCATTTTGGTTTATTACCAGATAGCATCGCTAGAATATTTCCAAAAAATAATGCTATTGTTCATACAAGAATACAAAGTAGAAAGTCTTTTAAAGTCCCCTTTTTTATACTTACTTTTCTCAAAACTCTTTAAACTTCATAGCTACAAAATTGTACAATACTTTACCCATTTCTATTGCTAGTTGTTCTAAGCTGTCAGTATTCAAGAGATGCCTCAAAAGTTATTTGTCAGGTAATTCTCCAGTATATGCAAGTGTTTGAGCCGATCAGGTAATTTTTGTTGTTGTTGTTGTTGTTGTTTTATATCTGTTTTTTACTGTATTTTAATCATTGTATGTATGTATTTTATGTTCAAAACTGGACACCTGTGAAAATGGGCATTTATGCCCACAGGCCCTCCAGTCTAAAATAAACATGAAAGGAAATGAAATCAAAATTTCCTCCCTCCCGACGTGACATGAATGGACTCCCCGGCCCCACAGCTGTCTCTCTCTCTCTCTCTCTCTGTACTGACCGATGTAACACGCTAGTCAGACTAGGAGGAGAGGATTTTGTAGGTCCTTAGTGCCCTTCTGGTTTCCAGCCACCACGACAGATATGGCACCTGCCGGATCTGGTTTTTGTTTTAATAGGATTTAACAAGTGACGTTGGTGGGGATGAGAGGGAGTGCCAGTGGGATGACTCGAAGACTGCTGTGATGCACTAACAGTGAGTGCACCACTGACAGTCTCAAGACAGGCATTCCCTCCGAGCAGACAGGTGCAGAGAAAGTGTTCTGAAAAGCCATGATAACTGGGTAACCCTTGTTATTACAGTGTTTGAAACACGCTCCTACTCCATGTATTAAAGGGGCCACCAGTAATTATAAACTATTTTACATAGGAATTTGGGATTTAGGATTTAAAATCTGAATCTGATTTTGAGGTCCTTTGAGGATTTGAAGTGGAATCGGATAAGGGTTTTGAAATTCTAAATTTCTAAATCTGAAAATTGAATCAACCCTTTGAAGCATCCTTGCGTGCGCTACATAGAATATTCTATTAGTCAGATGTCTGACTTCAGAAATGTGTTAAGAGTCTTCAGTGTGACAGAAAAACCTCTGAAAACAATATTTTCACAGAATTCAACTGATTCATAAAATATTTACTGTTATTTATTTCCCATATTCTTTATCACTAATGAATGGCATTTCAGGAAAACCATAGTCTCTGCTTGACCTTTGTCTGCTATAGCTGCTTGTCTACAAGTGACATTATAATCATTTGCGTGTGACATCATAATCATTTCCTCAGCAACGGATTGTGAGATCACAAGCAGAGGCTTATGATCATGTCACTTATAGACAAACTGCCAGAGCAGGTGAAGACCAATTCACAGAGCTTGTTTTCATGAACATTTTAGAAGTATTAAAGTATAAGTGAATGGTAAGTATATGAAATATTAACTAAATTGTATGGACTTAAAATACTCTTTCAAAATTGTCCCTGTGGTACAGGAGGCAGTTTGAACGGCAGGTATAGTCAAGCTACTATTTCTGTTAAATTACCATAAAAGGCACACTCCCAGAACTACCCATTCCTATCAGTGGGGAGATATTACAGCTGCACTCCTCATGTCTTATCAGCAAAGGTTATTCTACACCTCAGGAATGCAGAGACATGGGACAAGTTAAATTTCAAGAGGTGTTATTAAAACAAATATTCAATTATTTCCAATAGTTTTGAATTTAAAATGTTCAGATTTCTTATACTGGGGCAGTAATGATTTGGAATATGCTTAACTCCTCTAGTGCACAATATCTGTCAGCTGCGCAGTCATGCAAGTTGCTTCCTCCTGGCACTCTCAAGTCTTGCAGCTGCATTTCTGAATTGCACTACACATGCCTGGTGCAGCCAGAGGAGCCAATGTAAACAGACGGCATAAATAATTTAACTGACATTTCTTATTACGGCTCTTGCTAAATAAATCATCAGCTAAACTTTATGTGAACAACAAACTGGGAATTGTGATGAAACAGGGGAATTAATACCCCAAAGCCTGTGTAACAGATATATATTAACAGCCCTTTTGTGGGCCTTCCTCAGGGCTCTTGGGAAGGTATTCCACAAAATCGAGCCCATTACATCAAAGGCCCGGTTACCTGAGGTTTTCAACCTCACCCTGAGTACCACAAGGAGGCCATCCTAGCAGCTGCATTCTACACCAGCTGCAGGTATCGTAGCATACCTCCACTGTCCCTGTGATGTAGGGCATTGCAGTAGTCAAGTCTCAAAGTAACAGACTTATATACCAACATCTCCAAGGGGGATAAGGGATTTAATCCAGCAGATGTTCCTCAGATGATAAAAGCCACTCCAGACTACTGTTGACATCTGAGCCTCAAATGTCAGCCCCTCATCCAGAAAGACCCTCAGATTTTTCACCTATGTGAGAGTCAAGATCCCAGAGGAGCCATGCCGAAGCCTGTCTCCCTCTTGGTAGCTGCCACTCCTCCCCTGAAACCTGACTCAACTACCAGTGCTCTAATCTTATCAGGGTTGAGCCATAACCAGCTCAATTATATCTAGTCTTGGATCTCAGCCAGCACCTGTTTAGCACAACAGCCACACCAGGGGTATCAAGTGCAAAAGACAGATAGAGTTGGGTGTCATCTGCATAACAGTGGAATGCATCTCCATACTGTCTAATGATCCTCCCCCAGGGCACCATATACACCATGAACAACATGGGCGAGAGGATTGAGCCTGGGACATGCCATGGGAAAGGACCACTGGGAATGAGGAAAACCTTCCCTTTATCACCCTCTGAATCATTGCACTGAGACAGGACTCAAACCTGCTAATGACTTTGCTGGAGCACCCTAACATACTCCCTAAGCTGGTCCAGTAACAACCCATAGTCCACGGTGTCAAAGGCTGAAGAGAGATCGAGGGGAATGAGAGTTGGCTGCTCCCCCCCATCTCTCTTCCTTAACAGGTCATTCTGCACCCTTACCAGTGCAGTTTTCATGCTACGCCTTGACCTAAAACCAGAATGGAGAGGCTCATAGATGTCAAAGGTAGTGAAGTGGGCCTTGAGCTGCTGCGCAACCACTTTCTCGATAACCTTCCCCAAAAACGGTAGGTTAGACACTGGTTAGTAGTTCTCCAAGATATCCGGGTCCAAGGATGATTTTTGCAGGAGGGACTTCACCACTGCATCATTCAATGCCACTGGGAAGACTCCTCTGAAAGGGAGCACCAGACTATCTCTGTGAACACTGGGTCCAGCTACCAATACAACTCACTAATAGTTGCATCGGACCTGGTCCAGTTCATAACATGTTGGCCTCATCTCTGCAATCACCTTACTAACATCTTCCATAGTCACCAGTCTGAGCTGTTCCCATGATCACTGAATGTGTCTGAAACTCAAACATCCAACCCTGCTAGGCCGTACAGCCCACTTTCTGAAATCCTGGCCTAGTAGCAGACACCCTGTCCAATAAAATACAAATGAACTCCTTACATTTAGTGAGTGAAGATGCAGTCACAGGTTCTAGACAAGTCAGACAGAAAACAGAGCAAGTGGAGGGAGAATACTGCCATCTCCAAAAGGTGTTGCTGTGCAGGAAAACAGTACAAACAAAGAAGGCAGTGTACACACCAGGCACTGAGACAATAATAAATTTGTTAGTGCAGTTACAGGAATGCAGGTTGGACTGTCCCTACATATTGCCATGGGATGTGGCTTCCTTATCTAGATGGTGAAACCTGTCTACAGTCCAAAAAATCTGAGCTGGTAGATTCCTCCCAGCAGCAATTTCCTTAGACAGGGACACTGCCTTTTTATGGATGTTTGCCCTTTGATACTTATCATAGTCAGACTCAAGAGCTAAGTTTGCCTTCCTAGGCCCTGGATCTCTTCCAACAATGCTTCAACCTCCACCCCTTTGTTTTATCTCCGTCAGCCCTTTTTTGGGTACTTGCCCATTGGTACTTCCTGTAGTGGATAACCAAAACCTGTTTGTCCTCTGGGGAGCTGTATCTTCTCCAACAATGCTCCAACGCTCCAACCTCTGTCCTTAAATCTCATGGTCCCCCCTGTCTTCACCATGCTGGTATGGCACACCACTTGAAGTGGTTCAGTCCTTTAAGTACCTGTGGGGTGCGGCTTGATAATAAGCTTGACTTCTCAGCCCACATTGATGCCATCCATGACAAGCTCTGTCCCAAGCTTGATGTCCTCTGTCATTACAAAAACTGCTCATTGCCACATGTCTGCAGAAAGCTGACTACCAAAATGGTACTCCCTGTCTTCCCTGTCTTCAACTATATGGTTGTAGTCTATGGCTCTGCCCCCTCCACTTCCCTCACCAGACTGAATACCCTCCTCAACTCCTTCAGCTGTTTTGCATCTAACTCTTCTCCACGCACACATCATAGCACACTTCAGTCCTCCCTTTCCATCCTCCCTCTGCTGTCTCGCCGACAGGCCCATTGCACTATGTTCTTCTCCAAATATTGGTTTCCCACTTTTCCCTCCTACCTCTTTTTGCTCCTATCCCGAATCCACCCTGCCTCCTGCTTTCTCCGCTCTAGGGACCATAATGCTTTTGCCATTCTTCAACCACGCTCCTCTGCTGGACAGTCTGTATTCTCCTATAGGCTTTCCTCTCTCTGGAATAAACTGCCCTCCTCCCTCCATCTCTCCCCATCCTTTAACTTCTTCCAGTGCCTGCTGAAACTTCAAATCTCCCCTTCCCCAACTTACTCCTGCTACCCTTCTTCCAGTTACCTTTGATGTCTTAATTTTAACCCATACAAGTTCTTGGTCATGATTCTAAGCACTGATAATGTTCACTGCACTTTAATTGCGGTACATGCAGGTTCTCTCTATTCTATTATTGTTAACACATTGCTCCCCTATCTGTTCAGATTTTGTTTTGCTATTGCCTGCTGCGGTTTTGCTCCTTCTCTCCCTTCCTTGGGTCACACAGATTTCACTCAGATCCTAAACTGTTTCCAAACCAACCAGCTAAAGGTAAATACCATTAAAACAGTTTCTATGGGGGGTGTGGCTAGCTGTTGGCCGATGAGGATGTACTTTTGGTGAGCTCCCTAGAAAACACCCTGAAAATGGTAAAAATGGTGATTCTAAAGAATATAGCCCTTCATATTTTGAATCCAACAACAGCCTATACCTATATGCTGCCTTGTATTAGAAATGGGGAAGAAAAACCACCAGAAAGCCAGTTTTTTACCCCACGAGGAGCAACGTCTAAGGCGCCATCTCATTCTGCAGGCCAGACCCAAGACGATCTGAAAGGGGATGATTCCCAACCAGCCACACTAGAATCCCTACAATCAGCCGTCCTGAATTTAACAAAGACGGTCCAACAGTTGGATAAGAAAATGGATTCTTAGCACGAGAGGATGCTGCAAGTTGAACAGAAGATGGATGGGCTGGTAGAGACAGCACAGATGGCTGAGAGAACCTCCGAATGGGCTCAGACCACGGCGGCCACATGTGTAAAAGAGCAGGCGCTGTTAAAATCGTGCCTGGAGCACCTAGAGAATCAGTTAAGGGCCGCAAATGTGCGTATTCTGGGCCTCTCGGAGGGGATAGAAGGGTATGACCTCCTGACTTTCTGTATATCTTGGCTTGAGAAAACATTTGACTTAAACTTAAAGGATTCTCTGGTGCAGAGCCTACGTGTTAATCTTCATGAGCCACAAGTCAGGCAAAGGAACCAGAATGGTCATGCTGCAAACGGCCTCGTCAGCGGTTCAGGATAGAATACTTCAGATGGCCCACAACAGGAAAGGAATCGAAGTTGATGGCACCAGAGTTTTAATTTTTCCTGATCTATCATATGCTACTCACATGAAGCGAAAAACGTTCAACCCGATTCGCTATAGATTGAGGGACTTGGAAATCCCCACCAGCATGCTTATGCCTGCCTGTCTATAAGCAGTGGTGGATCGGAAAGTAGATGTGTACACTGACCCCAAGGACGCATTAAAGCTGGTGGAGAAATTGGAGGCTGAGCAGGCGGCAAGAGAGGGGGATTCCTCTAATGAATCGGAGGAGGACGATACTTCAGCTGGGTTTGTGAGTTTTACTAGCTCCATCTCTTGCAGTCTCCTGTTTGTTATATGGAGACATTCTCTGTTTTTTAAAAAAAATTCATTATTAATGCTGCGTATAAATGGGCTATATAAAGAATAATTGGGAGGCATTTTGGTTTCTTAAGGGTCTATTTCTACCAGATTGGACGCTTTGTTTTCTGGACTTTATTTTCAAGTTGGACTGGTTATGGACCTTAGTTTAAATGGAGAGATATTCAGAGTGTGCAATGGGAAGTTTACTGAGAGGGAGAGCCTGAGTCTTTTATTTACCAAATGAGCTACTCAGTAAAGGCATGTTTGCCGGTTTAGCAACTTGGGATAATTAATGTGTCTGATTATTATTACTGGGGCATTGACAGCATTGGTCAGAGTGTTACTCAGTTTGTTTAATATCTGTTTTTCTCCCTTATCTTGTACCAACAGTGGTCCTGTCTTTTTTTTCCACATATCAAATGTATATTTATACATGTTGTATGGCATGACTCTAGGATTGTCTATGCATTGCATTGTAATGTCATAAAACATATAAATAAAAAGTATAAAAAAAAAACAGTTTCTATGATTTTTGGCACCCACCAAAAACTAGCCAAGCTCACCACATCCCCTTCTTTCTCCACCCTCGAAGGCACCCCCTTGGATACTGTCCCATCCTATAAGTATCTAGATGTCTGGCTAGACAGCTGCCTCAATTTCATGACACATGTTAATTACATGCATTTCAAGCTCCGCTCCAAACTTGGTGCTCTCTATAGAAACAAAGACACCCTCTCCCTCCCTGTCTGACAGATACTCCGTACTAAAACTATCCTACCACTATTCGACTACACTGACATTGTCCATAGGTCCACATCCGCGTCCACCCTCTCCAGACTTGATGTCCTTTTCGATGCTTTCTGTCGTTTCACCTTAAATGTCCTCCTCAGGACTTATCACTGCTCCCTCTACTTTTCACTATCACTCCCCTCCCTATCCTCTCACCGAAACCATAACACTTCAGTCATCTCTCCCAAATTCTGGTTCTGCTTGCTTCCCACCTACCTCGCTTCCCTCCCATCCCCCTCCCCCCCCCCACACATCCTACTGCCTCTGCACACATGACCCTCATTCATTCGCCCTTCCCCACCCACACTCAAACTCAGATAAGGCTGCTTTCTCCTTCTTCTTCCCCCATTCATGGAACTCCCTTCCCACTTCACTCTGTTTGCTACCTCCATTACATCTCATTAAACGGACACACTACTGTTCCCCTTCTTCCCACTGCTCTTGCCTTCAACCTGACAAATTTTCCTTTTGAAGTCCATGATATTTTTGTCAGCTTTTCAAGTTAAGCTTTTCAAGTACCATGTCTGTGATATGTCATTATTGTACCTTGTGTTTTCCCTTGTATCTCTTGTGTTCCAATATGTCATTTGCAACCTGTATTTGAGTTATATATCTTGTATTTTTGCCAGTTCTTTTGTTGTATTCTGCTACCACCTCAGGCACCACTGTAAGCTGCCTGCGTCTCTGCACTTATGTACTTGTCTTCTTACCCAGGCACTATTGTAACCTGCCTGAGACACCACTTTTACCTGTCTGTATACCTTGTTGTAACAGTATGTATGTATGTTTTGCCTCTTCCCCTTCCCTGGGTCACACCTGGAAACTAACTCTGCTCAGTGTGCTTCTCCCGTTACCAACTTTTAAATGAATACATAAATAAAAAATAATCTCGAATGGGTTGTTTGATTGGTTGCCTGAGAAATGACCCCTGCAGGGTGTCTATGATGTCCCTACTTCTAGCCAAAGCTGTGGCTGAGAGGCTCCATTCTGTATCCAGCAGCTTGAAGTCCCCCACCAGTAGCATCTCCTCCTTTTATGCAATCATGCTGATGGCTTCCCCCAGTGCCTCATCCAGTTCTTCCCCCTATGTTGGAGATCCACAGATCACCCTGGTGTGACCCTTGACTAGTGCCTGATTTTAAAGTAGACTGCATTGTGGTCTTTATTACACAGTGGGTATTTAACCTCACATTCGTACATCTTACTGCCCAAATTACAGTACTTGCTACATGATCGAGTATAGCATTTTTCCTGGTGTTTTCATATATGTATTGGTGTAAGCACGCTGGTGGTTCGGATCTGTGCAGTCTCTCCTCGCCTGCCTTGGGCGCAACTCAAACCCTCTGCTGGCAACACCAAAGAGCCACCCAACCTGCCAGAAGCTCCTCCCGTGGTCCTGATTCCAGGAGCCCACCCAGACTCAAACCCACTTAGCCACCATTCAGCCCCTTGAACCACGCTGGTGGGTCAAATCTGTACAGGTACCTAAAAGAAGAATCTGATCTCTTGTGAGCGCACTCAGCTAGCTGACTCAGGATTCAATTTGAATTTTGACACCTTTTGCACAGCCGTTGGCGTGCACCAATGACTGCCTCTCTCTATATCCACGGCATTTTAAATTCATTCATTAGAATTAATTGAATCTGCCCTGTTTTATAGCTTATCCTAGCTGGTGTGTTTCTGCTTTAAGCTAATTTTAAAACAAGAATTCCTCATTTATTTCACTGTTTGGCAGCTTTATCCAACAATAGATTTTAACTTTTGTCTAACCGTGCAAGCTGCTATTTTTTGAACAGAATTCCTATTTTATTTCACTGATAGCTAATTTATCAATGGTAGATCTTAACTTTGACTAGCTGTGCTAGCTGCTAATTTTGAACAGTATTCCTATTTTGTTTCACTGCTTGCCAGCTTCATCCATACCTCTCAACCTTTTGTCCCCCAAATGTGGAACATTGCCTGTCAAAATGTGGAACAAATGTGCAAAATGTGGAACACTTACTCAAATCTCTACCTAAGAAGCTCAAAACACTGTTAACATGTTGCATTTATGTTCAGAAAGTCTGTTATTAATTGAATAATATATTTTTTGCACCATTTACTATGGATTTTTGCTTTAAAATGTTGACTTTGAATGTGGAACAAGTCCTCACAATGTGGAACAGGGAGCTTTTGTGAAGCAAAATGAGGAATGTTCCTCGTAGTGTGGTACAGTTGAGAGGTATGGCTTCATCAATGATTGATTTTAAGTCTAACTGTGCACACTTTAATATATACTGTGCCTTTCTACACTGCTCCCTTTCTCTAACCTAACTCGGCCCCTGATACTCAGACAAGCAACCAGTTAAAATTTGTTTTCAGCCTTCCCCAGCTTTCTCTAATTTCTCCCCTTGCTACTCTCATTTCCTAGTCCCTTACCTCTGCGCCTGCCCTGTTTCTTTTGTCTCTCTTAGCCCTGCCCCACCTCTTCTCTATTTTAATCCCTCTCCCCTCCTGTCTTCCTCAGGCTCTCCTCACCCACCTCGGGCATGACTCAAACCCTCCGTCAGCTACACCAAAAAACTGCCCAGCCTGCCAGAAGCTCCTCCCGCGGTCCTGATTGCAGAAGACCACCCAGACTCAGACGCGCTTAGCCACCAGCCAGCCCCTTGAACCATGGTAGTGGTTCAAATCTGTACAGGTACCTAAAAGAAGGATCCAATCTCTTGTGAGTGTGCTCAGCTAGCTGGTTCCCCGCTGGCACTTTATGCAGCTCCCCACCCCCTCTCCCGCCCTATCTGGGCATTTACTTTTACAGTCTCAGAAAGTCATGTGACTAACAGCTCAATTCTCCATTTGCTTTTTATACTCCTTCACTACAAGGGGTGTCTAGATGCTGTGTACCTGATTTTCTGTTGGCTACTTTGTGTTTTACTACTTCTCATTCTATTCATTTGTGCCTTTCTGGACCCTTTTCTTTGTCACAGTCATAACTACACTTTACTTTTATTTTGCACCAACATGGCTCTCTCGGTCCTGTTCTCACTATCTGTGATCTTGCTGTTAATTGCCCTTGCTTGGCTCACCTTGTCTCCCTGCTCCTGTGCCAGCAACTGGCAGCTTTATTTGAATGATGATTTTCATTTTTCCAACATGCTTGTTAGATCGACCGACAGTGAGGACTTCACACCCCTGGTATTTCCATGGCTCATTGTATATTTAGCAACTGTTCACTTTAGACAGTGTCCTTGCTATAACTCCCTAAAATCAGTTTCTTCATTCATTGAAAGCTCTGGTACCTAATGATACTAGTTATCCTGTTAGCAGGTGATATAGAAATGAACCCTGGATCTTTGTTTAAACAGCCTTGTATTACTACTGATTGGACAAATATGAAAGGTCTCCGCATAACCCACTCAAATATCAGGAGTCTGTCACATAATCACTCCAAGCTTGATGCTTGGGTCACTCTATACAATCCTGATATCATTTGCCTATCAGAGACTAGACTCAAGCCCATGATCCCTGACTCAGTCTGCTCCCTAAATAATTATAATCTATTGAGGAGTGATAGACAGTCTCTAAGCGAGGTGGGGAGTTGCCTTGTTTTACAAAAATACATCTTGCTATCTCATTAACCCATCCCACCCCCCATCTCCACTTGTGAATCCCTTCATGCTTTTCTCCTGATGGGTGCTAAGAAACTACACATAGTCTGTGTCTACAATCTACCCCAAAGTGGCCCATCTGGCCTTGCTAAACTGCTTGAACACTCCGTTAATACCACTAGGCATAATGAATTACTAATTCTTGGTGATACAAACCTCAGTTGACTTGGCCCCAATCATAACTCCCTCCTTACCTTGGTGCAAAATACCAACCTGCATCAAGTCATAACCATGCCTACCAGAATAACCTGTAATGCAACATCTAGTACCCTGATTGATTGGGTACTAACCAACCGTGTCAACAGAATCATGGCTTCTGGTACTTTGCCTAATGATATATCGGACCACTCCCCTATCTACTGAGTGTGGAATCACTCCGTGGCCTTTTTCTCGCTGCCATACTATATTACCTTCAGAAACTACGCAAACCTGGACCAGGCTAAATTCCTTCTTAATGTGTCAACCATTGATTGGTCCTACCTTTTTCAGACTCATGATGTCCAGGTTGTGCTAGACTACTTTCTAGCTCAATTTAGTGCACTACAAGATAGGCACACACCCTTTGTCACCTGGCGTGTTCGGGGCAAACCCATTAGGTGGCTCCATAAAGATCTTCTGGCGGCTATCCGACTTAGGGACAAGAGTTGAAAGCTTCTTAAAACTTCTGGTCTGCTAGCTGACTACAATACTTACAGGTTCCAGAGGAATACCTGCAAAAAAACAGATCAGACTAGCAAAAGAATGTTGACTAATGCAGCTGGTAACTCTAGGAAATTCTGGCCCACATAAAAACATTTCTGGGGTCCAACAAACTCTCTCTAAACACGACAGGGTCATCAATGGCATCCATTGTAATGATCTGATAACAATTGCTAACTCATTTAAAGCATTTCTCAGACCTGTCAAACTTCACATACTCATTCTTACCTGTCCAGTCTCCTCCTCACTCTACTCCCTCCACCTCTCCCGCTCTGCCCCCATCCTTTTATTTCAGGGCCATAACCAAATCTGATGTTCTTAAATTACTAAACAGTATCTCAGATAACACCAGTGTAGGCTCTGATGGCCTTGAAACTAACCTATTAAAACTGGCTGCACCCTTCAACGCCCTGCCTCCGTCCAAAATCCTAGCCCTTTCCCTTTGTCATGGTCATGTACCTGATATCTGGAAAATCACGAAAGTCACTCCGGTCTTTAAAAAAAGGGGATAAAAAAGATATTGTTAATTACTGGCCCATAGCAATACTATCAGTCCTGAGTAAAATTCTTGAAAAGTTAGTATCAGCCCAAGTCATAGAATTTTTGTCCAAGCATAACCTCCTGTCACCTAATCAACATGGTTTCCAAAAAGGGCATAGCACCTCCACTGCCCTGCTTACCTTTACAAATGATACCCTATACGCACTGGACTCTGGTTCTCTTACCAGTGCAGTTTTCATTGACCTTACCAAGGCATTGGACCTGGTGGACCATCCGCTTCTCCACAACAGTCTCTCAGCCCTTGGTTTCTCCCGTCACTTGGTGGCCTGGTTTAACAGTTATTTATAAATTGACTCCAGGTTGTGAAGTTTAACTCGGCCTTATCTGATCTAACGTCCATTAACCTAGGAGTCCCTCAGGGATCCATACTAGGCCCACTTCTCTTTTCTATTTTTATAAATAGCATCACAACAAGTATCCCAGGCTGCTCATCTATCCTATACACAGATGACCTTGTCCTGTACTCTAGCTCCAAGGATATTCTCCAGATTAACCAAACTCTCTCTTCTGCCTTTATCTCCATTCAGTCCTGGTTGTCCCGTCATACGCTACTACTTAATGTTGGCAAAACTCAGCCAATGCTCTTTGGCTCTGCCGCAAAGTTAAAATCTACTAGAGCCTTGTTCAAAATATCCTGTGTGGATGAATCTGTACTGGGATCAGTGTGTCATTTTAAATACCTAGGAGTCCTACTTGATGAAAACCTTAACTTTGATTGGCACATTCTGGCCAGCTGTAAGTCTGTTAATATCAAAATCGGTGTGGCCTATAAAACCAGCCATGTCCTGATGCCTTCTGCTAGACTTGCCATCGCCCATGGTATCCTGCTCCCGGCACTCTCTTATGGTGCCGTCACCTATCTTAATGCATCACAGACCCTACTTAGTAAGTGGGATACCACTTGCAACAGTATCTGCAGATATGCATCTGCCTCCCCTCAGCTGAAACATAATTGTCAGCTCTACACTGACCTTGATTGGCCATCCCTTCTTCCTTTTGGCTTCTTGCACTTGGCTCCCTTACATGCAGTATTATTAAGGCAGATATCCCTGCCTCTGTAGCATCCCTGTTATTCCTTCAGTCCCGCACTCATGGCATTTGATCAGCTGATAAATCACTTCTTCATGTTCCGAGATGAAAATCTCTCAAGGGAAGTACTGCCTTCTCCCATGTGGCACACAAACTCTGGAACTCCCTGCCCCTGGCAGTTCATCTAGCTCCTAGTCATGCCCAGTTCCAAAACAATTATCACTCCTTCCTTAGCGGCCAGGCCTCCTGCTCCTGTTTTAACCTTCTCTGATCATCCTACCTCTCACCTTACATGACCCCTAGGCTGTCTATTATTTCTCCTAATCTTCCTTAGGAGCTATCCTTGACTAGCACTTTTGCCTGATATTTATAGCTGCACTCTGCCCATGCATTTATTTTACCTGCATTGTTTACCCTGCCTATGAATTATATACCTGTAATGTACACCCTGCTGCTTGCTGATTGCTCTTGTCTTGATTGTACTTGAATATCAATGTTTCTCATTATACTTACTCTGTATGCAATGTACTATTGCTTGTTGTTTACTATGTTATCTTTGTAATCCTTGTATCCATTTAATCCTTGTAACCCCGGTCGTGCCTGAAAATAATCATTTTTGGCTATGTCACTTACCACGTAAACAAAAACTAAATAAATAAATAAGTTGTCATTCTTGATTATGAACTGGCTACTATAAATCTGGGAAGCTGATTGGCTGAGCCCTCTTCTTACCCATAATTATATTGAGCAACATAACCATGGCTAAGAAAAGGTGCAAGTCAACAGCTCATTTCACCTGCCCCAGATCCATCCGCCCATACATTTTGGCAGCCAGAGCCGCTATCTTCATTTGGATTCCTAATCCTCTGTCTGGCCCTGCTTGTACAGTAATGCAGCCAAGGCAAACTATTTGTTGGGATGGAGCGATTCACAGCTCAAGTGGCTTTTTAGACAAACTTTAACTGCCACTGACTGCAATAGAAAAGTCACTCCCTAATTTCTGACCATCAGTTTTGTGTGGGTGGGACAAAGTTAGCAGCACTCAAGTGGCAGTCTCCTGTGAGGAAGATAATTTAAACCCTCTCTTACCACTCGTTCTCAAACTGCTCCACATAATGTGCACCCTGCCCCTCATCCGATAACTGAGAAAAACTGACAGGTAGAGAAGCTAGGTTAACAAGAAAAAAATGTTTGTAACTGTTTCTGCGCCCCCCCCCCCATCAGCAACATGACACTGGCAACAACAGAAAGGTTACTTGCAGGCAAACAGGCTCAAACAAATACACCAGCAAAACCAAAATAAAACCTAAATCAAAATATACTGAAAGGAAAACATAGTGTAGGGAGATTACACAGTACACATACAGGAATAGCCCTGGGAGACTGAGACAGACTTCACCACTACACCTCCTCCATGAACTCCAGTTACTGCAGTGCCACTTGCTGCCAGGTACTATTTCCTTAAAAGGTACTCCTCCAACACCCAAAAAAACTCATTTTTAAAAGGTTTTAAACATTATTTTAAATATTTTTTACTGCTGAAACTTTTGCCAGTTCATAATAGCAATAGTGCACTCCAGGGTATGGTATATCAAGGGATATCATCACTTCTCAGGTGTTGGATGTTCCCAGCCTCATCATGCCCAACCACCGGCAGTAGATATCCCATGATACACCAAACCCTGGCGTGCATTACTGCTTAAGTACAGTTAGGAAGTTTTGTGAGGGCTCTGATCCTGCCATTTTCTTCTTCCCAGCCTATATGAGGGCAGTTAAGGTCCGCAGTAAATATTATTAAGTCTCCTTTACTTGCTACTTTCTCATTCTCTCTTTAGTATTTCATCCTCCATCTTTTATTTTGCTGTGGTGATCTGTGGCATACCTCCCAAAGCACACCACATCCAATAGTTTCTCTCATTTTGACTCATACAGTTTTATACATCCATTCTCTTTCTGATGTCTTCTGTCATTTCTGACTAGATTTACATACACAGACTGCCATCCCTCCATCATTTCTCTCTGATCTGTATCTGTGATAGTCTGTATGCCTCAATTTCCTTTCCCCAGTTTTCCCATGATTCCACCTGTCATGTCTCAGTGATTGCTGCTGTATCTGTGTCATTTATCATAATAACCTCCATCTCAGATATTTTGCTATTATGGCTGCAAGCAGTGGCGTGTGCAATAGAAGTGAACAAGGGGGCCAAAAATCCTGACAAAGCTAGAGGGGTCTAGGTGCATGCCCCCCCCCCCAGAAATTTTTAGAAAAAAAATCACTGTAAATGGTGCATTTTTCTGCATCTTAAAGTTAGACAAGAAACTGAGGTTCATGTTTTTCTTAGGTTACAGAAACATAAAAAGGTTAATCTGTTAGAAGTACATCTCCATCATAATATTAATAAACATTTTGCTCATTTAAATAAAAATGAACGATAGAATAGCAATAGAAATCCTAAACCTATTAGGATTTTCTAACCTAAGAAAAACAAGAAACTGGGTAGGAGCGAGTAACTGAAATTGTACTCTGATTTGTAATATGTCTCATCTGTAGGACAAAAATGTCTTTACTGTGTGTAGAATAGACAAAATCTGAAAATACTGTACCTGCAAATGATAGGATTTATAAAACAGAGAAACTTTCACTTTGGTGAACTGCATGGATAGATAGCAGTCTGACTCAAATGCTAATGAAACAAGTAAGCAGCTCTGTTGTAAAGATGTTACTTGTGGATCACCAAAAATGGTGTTTGTGTAAAGAGTCGATGTATAGTACCTTAGTTAGGATCATCAGGTGTGTGCTGTATCTCTTGAAATTGATACTGCCCCCTTCTTGTTATGATGCCAGATGGAACTCCATGGGCTTAGTTCTCAAAACTCGTCGCAAGCTGAGCAAAAGGTGGCTTGGGCTGATTGCCAGTGCACCATGGACCCTGCACCTGATTCACTATTGGGCAGGGTTCCGGCAGCAAAGTCCCACGGCTTGTGGCAACGTTAGCCATGGGCCATGCAGAGAGTGCATGTGGACAGGTTGTACCAGGCTTACGGCAATGCAATGAAGTATTCCCACCACCCTCCCAGCCCTGAGTCCCGTTTATTAATACATTTATCATATCCCTGGTAGTCTATCACTCCCCCCTCCCAGCCTTGATCCCCATTTATTAATACATTTATCATATCCCTGGTAGATCTATCACTCCCCTCCCAGCCTTGATCCCCATTTAGATATCATAAATAATCCTGGTCCTGCAGTGGTCCCCACCCTGGCAGGCAGTGCCTCACCACCCCACTCCCCTATCCCCAAATGGAGCGGTGATTAGCACAGCTCACTGTTCACTCTCAGCCAGCCACAGACTGAGCTCTTAATTTGCATGTACTGTATTCAGTATGTGCTCGTTGATTGACCTGTCAGTCACTGAGCATGTGTAGTATACAGTACACACTCATTAGAGCTCAGTGGGTGGCTGGCCATAGTGAGAGTTGACCACCACTACCCACCCCAGCAGGTAGCGCCCCACCACCCTCTCCCCCAACCCTAAACAGAGCCAGTGACTGGCACAGCCCTCCTCGCACCACCATGTCCGGCCAGTGACTGAGCTGTGAGTAAGTAGTGGGTACTGTACACTGTATGTGTTCCTTATTGACAGCCCAGTAGTTGGCCGGACATGGTCATGTGAGGAGAGCTGTGGTGGTCACTGATATGGGTATTGGAGACCACCAGGGAATTAAAATAAAAGGATATATTGGGCACATCGAGGATCAGGGAGTAACCACTAGACCTCCAGGAAATATTTAAATATAATAATGGGGATCGGGCTAACCTCCATATATCATATATCTCACCAGAGATATATTTAAACAGTGGGGATCAGTGCTTGGGAGGGGTTACTGCTAGATCACTAGGGATATAATTTAAACAGCAGGGGATCAGAATTTGGGAGTGGGATCTGCTAGACCACCAGGGAATATTTAAATATATTAAAGAGGGATCAGGCTGGGGCAGTCTGCTAGACCACCAGGGATATATTTCAACAATGGTGGATTGAGGCTTGGGAGGGGGCTCCACTAGACCACCAGGGAATATTTAAATATCTTACTGGGGGACTGGGGCTAGGGCGGTCCACTAAATCACCAAAGACATCTTCACTTTTATTAACAGAGGATTGGGGCTTGGAGGAGCTGTCCTAGGTTGACACACAGCTGCTGCACAGTATTCAGCAACCCTTCAGATGTGCTGCATGTTTGGCACACAGCCAGGGTTGCTGCAAGCTGGGGGACTTTGCTGCTGGGACCCTGCCCAATAGAGAATAGGGTGCAGGGTCCCCGGCGCACTGCGCATTGACACAAACTGCTGTTTGCCACAGCGTGTATCAATCTAAGGCCCCTTTGAAAATCGGGCCCCATATTTCAGCAGCCCATGTACAAAGCATTTAAAACAACACAGTACCAAAATAATGATGAAAGAAATAAAAAAATAAGCCAAAAAGATTGACAAAACAGTGATTTGGATTTACTTACTTAGTAAATCTGACACTGCATATATTCCATTTCTGAGAGCACTGCAGCCTCCAGAAACTTGCAGCACATTAATGGACAGAGGCAGAAACAGAGAGGAATTTTTTACACTGTATTTTTTGTTTTTTATTTAATATCATCCCAGAGGATAGATAGTTGATGAGGGCAGTGAGTTCAATAATGTAGTCAGTTTCCAATATATTTATCTTGCTCTGTCAGGCCCTGTCTCTGCCAGCTCGCTAATGCTTGCAGGGGCTCTTTTCATTGTGGCGGTTTCTTACAGTGGACCAGATGTAGGTCGCAACACTTGTCTCTATTTGTGCTTTGTGAAAATTTGCATTGTTGCCAGTCACTGGTTTCCCCGCTAACTACTTACTGTAGTTGTTCTGTTTCGCAGCTTTCTCTAGTGGAATTCTTACAATATAGCAGTGTTTTTGATTTGCTGGCTGGAAATGACATCCAGTACCCCAAAGGACTGCCCAAACTGTGATTTGCATTTATCACTTGAATCATTCAGACTGACACTCAGCAGTGCTCCATTTCTGAAAGCACTACAGCCCCAGAAATCCTTGTAGCACGTTAGTATATGGGGATAGAGATAGTACTTTTTGTATATATTTTTTTTTTTTTTATTTTACATCAACCCAGCAGATAGCTAGTAAATGAGGGTATAGAATTTAAAAAAATTAGTCAGTTGTGACTTGCCAACAAGTTGTATTTATTTTGCTCCTGCAGGCTACACCTCTGTCTAGCCTTTGCCTTTCACCTCCACCTGCTGCAATGATTTTTTGTTGTTGAAAATCCATAAATTCTATTAAAACTGTCTCCTGGTGGTGTTGAGATGCTTTCGGAAAACAGGCATTTCCTCTCAGTGACATGTTAAAAAAATAATTTTCTTACATTTGTGATATTTATTTGCATTTTTTTAAAGCCATGTAAAGTAGGGATGCTCAGAACTGGACAACTCTGATTCAGTTGGAGTGTTCAGGACTTTAGAAAATTCAAATTCCAAATCTGATTCCAATTCAAATCCTATGAGGACCTCATAACTGGAATCTTATTCAGATTTGGAATCCTAAATACTGGATCCTAAATTTATATGCAAAAAAATTTAATTTAGGACTTTGGATTTTCAGACTGCAGTTCCAAAAATCCTAAATCAAAAATTGAATTGGAATCCAGTGCATCTGGTTCCATTCAGCAGATTCCCAGCAACCCTGATGTAAAGCAAGACAAAGATAGCACAAAATCTTGTTTATAACTGCATCCTAGGGTGAGGAGGAAATGGTTGAAAACTTAAAATACAATAAGAATAGAACAAAAATTAACATCTGTACAGAAAAAATAAATAATTAATCATAAGGCACAAAAAGAAAATAGAGTGCTCCTTTTGTTTTTTCTGATTATTCTTAGTAGTGGTACTGTAGTTCTTTTTGCCCAGAAAGGCACACTATGTGCTGCTACCAAAACAGCATCAACAGTAGTCCCTAAGCATCATCAAGTCAGGTCAGCCAGGACAGGTATTAATGCAGAAACATAGAAAGGTGATGGCAGAAGGGGACTATATGAGCCATCTAGGCTGCTTGTTTTAGAGTGACTAACCCCCATTTACTGCCTAGTACGATGATGCCTTTGTGTTTGTCTCATGCATGTTTGAAAGTCTCAACTGTTCAGACCCCCACCACCTCCTGTGGGAGGCTGTTCCAGGGGCTCACCACCCTCTCCATGAAGAAGGACTTTCTCATGTTGCCCTGTATCTCTCCCCCCTCAATTTTCATGTCATGCCTTCTGGTTTTGCATAACTCCTACCTTGAAACAAGTCCTGCACCTGGGTTTTGTTGATTCCTTTCAGATATTTGAAGGTTTCTAGCATGTCTCCCTGTCTCTCCTTTGTGAGAGAATACATGTTTAGTTCTCTCAATTTGCACTCGTATGGTGTCTCATCCAGACCCTGTATCATTTTAGTTGCCCTCCGCTGAACCATCTCTAGTTTATCAATGTCTTTCCTGAGGTGTGGACACCATTTTAACTGTTTCTATGTAACACATGAGACAGGGCCTTATTCAACCCTGTCACACCCCGCAGAACAAAGAATGTGGAGAGTAAAGCTGCAGCGTCGCTATTAGCTCATGGAGGTTGCATGATGTAGAAACATCTGTTGGTAAATTATGCCAGTGGTTTGGGAGTCTAAAAAATGTACTGTGACCAAAACAGATTTTTTCAGCGTGGAACCTGGAACCAGTCTACTGGTTAACTAGGATCTGCAGCTTATCCAGTAGGTAGGGAAATGGGCAGACTGGGTGGGCCAAGCTGTCCTTATCTGCCATCAAATTCTATGTTTCTATGTTTCAGTTACTCAGTTGGGACCTAAAGAAATACAATAGGTATAGATTGGCTGTAACAAGGAGCTAAGGGTGGGAAGAAAGTACACCAAACCAGTATTTTGAACCAAGAAAATCAGTATGGTAGGATCATCTGGCTTCCCATGTGTACCTCTGCAGTTGTTCATACAAAGCACAGCGGGGTGTGTGTGTGTGTGTGTTGAGGGAGGGGAACTGTATGAAGTGACAAAGTGAGTTTTTGAAAGTGTCAGGCTTTGTGAGCTGTGCCTTGACTAGTATCAGTTGCCATATACCCCATCTCTGTTGTGCAGGGTGTGATAGGGTTGAATAAGGCCCTGCACCATTTGTTACACAGAAACAGTGTTCTTTCCTCTCGTTTTATGTCTCTCATCTGTCTGATTGCACAATCAAATTGTCTTGTGAGACCTAGGAACTGATCACTCCCATGGTCCGTCCATTCTCCGCCTCCTGCTATCTCTCTTCCTTCACTTGCTGGTTCTTCATTTCTTCCTCTTTGCTTATTTGTGATTGTAAAAATATATGTGAATCCATGTGTGAAACTGGGACCCTTTGGTTTGAAAATGTATATAGTTATATCATTGAAATGAATGCAAAAAGCTATTTGGAAATTAGAGTGCTAACTTTGAGATGCAGTTTGACCTCCAAAAACTCTTTTGCAGAGTTGTCAACAGGAGATTAGTATATTTATTTGTTTTTGATAACCAGATAAGTGCACTAGACATTGAAAATTCCTATTTTCAGGCACAACCCGGAAGAGTACAAGGTAAAATCATTACATAAACACATTTTACAGAGAAAATAAAGAGTTACAGAAAGAAACATGGTTTAGCAGCAGCAAAACAAACAATGTAGATTGTCTATACAACAATAAAAACATAGTAAATAAAACAGTAAGATTCACTTTATCAGTGAGTAAGTTGAAACAGGACTAAAAAGGACAACAAATCAGATGTTTATAAAATAAGATTTGTAAGAGAGCCCAAAATGTTCATAAAAACAACATTTGTAAGAAAACCCAGATGTAGCAGGAGATAGGTTAAACTAAAAGTCTAGTCAGGCATGAAGCAGTGAGCAATTAAGTTCCATATGAGTGGGCAAAGTGGACAGACAGTAGTCAAGTGAGGTAGAAGGCAAGGGTGAAGTTCAATCAGGGTGGAAAGAAACAAGTGCGGGGGTTAGAGGCTATGAGGTGGTTGTGTAGTTCTCATTTAAGGCTTGTGTGTAGAAAGAGATGGATCACTGTAGGTAGAGAATCAAAAAAGATGAGCAAAGTTAGAAAATGTCTGAGATCCCATAGCTGTTCTGCTTCCGGGAACAAATAGCAGGGATTTTTCACCCGAGCCAAGGGAATAGTGAGGGTTTGACAGTATTAGCAACTGGGCTAGAGAGGAGGGAACACCATTGTGGACAATACCATCAACCAACGTACCACGGGAATAGAGGTGGTTTGCCTCTAGGGAAACAGCTGGCAGTGATGTGTGAGCTGATGTGAGGCTAGGACAAAATGACAGATATTGTTATAAATAGTGTCCCATTTGAGGAGATTTGATTTGGAAGCGCCCATGTAAGTGACAGATTCATAGTTAAGGGCAGGAAGAACACCCTGTGCAATAGCAATTCTAGTGGAGGGTGTGAGAGCATAGCTGGTTTTGTATGTCAGGCCAAGTTTGCAGTTCACAGTTGTGCAGGTATTAGAGATGTGTTGATAAAAGTCAAGGGAGGGGTCAAGGGTAACACTAAGGTATCTATACATATTGACATTTACGAGGGGGGGAGCCATCCTTGCAAGTGATGGATAGTTGTTCTGGACATTTCCTTAACCTAAGAGCAGAACCAAAGAGCATGGAGTGGGTTTTGTTAGCATTTAATACTAATTTTGTTGCTGCGGAGCCAGTGTTGGATGCAACAAAAATTGGAGGAGAGGGTAGAGTTAAGATCTGAGATATTTTTGGAGCTAGTATAGAGAAAAAAGTCATCTGCATATAGCAAATATGCAAGTGGTGGCATTGAGAGAGATGTCATTTATGAAAATGTTGAAGAGAAGGGGGCCAAGTGTGGAGTCTTGGGGTACTTTAATGTTAACAGTGGAAAAATCAGAGACACCAGAGTTATATTTAGTAAACTGCTGTCTGTTGGTTAAGTAGCTATTATACCAGGTTACAACCTCAGGGGAGAAACCAGGGGAAAGCATTTTGGACTTGAGGAGGGATGGTCAGCAAGGTCAAAAGCTTGTGAGGTCAATGAAGACTGCTCCAGTTAGTAGGCATTGTTCATTGAGATCTTTGCATCACTGTTGAATTTGAGGAGTGCAGTGATGGTACAATATCCCTTCCTAAAACCATGCTGGGCATCTGAGAGGAGGTTCCAGTCATGAAGGAAGGTGACAGTTTGAGGGGGATTAGTTTGTCTAGGGGCTTGCTTAGTACAGAGAGGATGACAATAGGATGGTAGTTAGAGATGGTTTTGGGGTCCCTTTCTTAAAGACAGGGGCAATCCTAGCAATCTTCCAGATATCAGGAACAACTCCAGAGCAAAGGGATAGATTAAACATTCTGGCTAGTGGAGGAGCAAGGAGAGACACTGCAGTTTAAATAGTCTGAGCTCAAGGCTGTCAGCGCCAATGCTACTACAGGTAGAGATAGAGTTTAGTAGCATGTGAACTTCCTGGTTAGATGCAGTACGGAAATTGAAGCAGGGAGATGTTTGTTTGATCAGAACTGGAGGAGGAGATAGGAGCAGGGAAGTAGGGATGGGATTAGTATTACTGGATAAATCAACAAATGGTGATTGAAAGAATACGTAATGGTAACACCATAGACTCAGTTCTCCAAGAGGCATTAGAACAACACAAGATGCACATAATAAAGCTTGCACCAATGATCACTGCACTACACTGTCTGCGCCAAATTCAGAAAGAACCACCCCTAGTGCCAAAACTCAAAATGCATGACGTAGGATGCATGGTGCATCATAAGAAATGTGCACTGAGCAGCAATGTGGCACTCAATGCCAGAATGCCTAGGCAATGCCATGGCTGAGGCAGGAGCAGTGCAGTGTGAAAGCTCGTCATAGAGAGCAGAGGAACACAGAAGAGCAGAAGGACACAGGAGAAAGAAGAACTTTACAGAGGCAGAGACCGACATCCTGATTCAGGGCCAGGTCAGTGTGAATGACAACAATAGGAAAACAGCAACAGTGCAAACAGTGGGTCCCTGTGAAACAGCATGTACCATTACACCCAACGGGTAGACCTGCTACTGGTCTTAGGGTGGACAGAGATCCTCAGGCTCGGTGGCAGCAGGGTTGAGAGGACATGGCCACAAGGTCAATGTGGTGGAAGCATGCAGAAGAAGTGTCCGTGAGCTGCAAAGCACTACCCTGACCTCCAAAGGAGTTCTAAGTAGTAGGTGGTGCACAATAGATGCTGCATGAGAGAAAATGGTGGGGACCCAGCCAAGTAAGACATCTGAGTAGCCAGGAGGAACGGGTGGCACACACCTCAGCTCCCGGACCACTGTGGAGAACATGGAGCTGGACCTGTTACTGCAACAATATGCATCAGATATGTACTGTATGTGTCCACGCATGCAGTGTGTGATGCCCTTCTCTGCCTGCCAACAGTGATGGCAGCATAGGGTGCCAATGTAGACACTGCACCACCACAACAGAGACACACAGAAATCGCTGTGCACCACAGACACCAACCATGCACATTCTGCTATGTTGCTCCCACAGGACATGGCGGTGGTATATGCCAGGCCAAGTTTGCAGTTCACAGCTGTGCAGATATTAGAGATGTGTTGATAAAAGTCAAGGGAGGGGTCAAGGGTAACACTAAGGTATTTATACATATTGACATTTATTGATGCCAACAAGCTGTGACAGACACAGCCACACATGACCAGAGGCAGCATGATGTGAGGGGACACAGACAGTGAAACATTGATGCAGTCCGAGTACATGGGTGGTGAGACAGAGGTGGACACAATTGCCACAATCGGTGGAACAGACATGTACAAGATACAGCGGTGCGCTGATGGGGACCTAACTGCTGGGCAGACACAGGCCACAGCTGTGGCATCCACCAGTGATGAGGGGACAGCATGGCAGGACAATGGCAGAGATGTTAACATGTTGCCTGCTGTCACGCATGCAAAGGCACCAATGCCATGGCCTGTGGTACTGGAATATGACCCTGTGCTGGAAGACAACCTAAGCTGGAACTGGCAGGATGTGGTGGACATGCAGGAGGCAGTACATCGGGAGATGGTGGGCATCCATGAGGCTATACAGGAGTGAAACACAGCTGCCACAGCCCAGATGTCCTGGCTAGAGGGTGTAGTCATGGACCTCCATGATACAGTGATGACACACATACAAGAGGGTGCACAACAACATGGGTCACTGGCATCCATCCTGCATGGTATACACCTATGTGCCCAGCGGCAGGCACAGGCCATGGAGCACCAGATGATGATGATGGAGCACAGCCTATCACTGCAGAATATGCAGACCAACACCATTACTGCAATGGCTGGCGCACTCCAAGACATAGCCAATGCATTGTGGCAGAACAGGGGACAGATGGCACCATGGCCACATGTGTCTGGGACACATGTGAGGATAACCAGCATGCCTCCACTCTCACACAGGAATGCGGGGGCAGTGACAACACCTATCTATTGGACAGGAACCCATGGCTGTAGTGGCACCAAACATGTGGCCTGACACCTGGGATAGACCCACAGTCCCACACGTGGAGACAGCACCAGAGCAGGCAATGGACCAGGACAATGGGTGTGTTCCTGCTTTACAACAGGCACTTGACACCCTGTCTGAAACAGGCCATGTCATGAACAGGAGCTGGTCAGTCCTGAAGGCACTGCAGCAGAACCACCTACAGGGGCCCAACACGCCCTGGCCATGGATATAACTGCATAGGTGGAGGCAACACCCATGAACACCAACACACAGAAGTGGACAGCTCAGGAACGCCAGTGCACAGTGGCAGTCAAACAGAGGTGTGCACAACGATGTGTGACCATACACAGGACATGGAGCGGGACAATGCCCATACCACCACCACCACCTGTGTGGCAAACAAGGCATGTGATGCTCTGGAGCCATGTGGCCTAACCCCTACACACAGGGCAACATGGTGATGCCAGCACCAGACTGGTCATGGGTGATCAGGGAACACCAGGCTGACTGTGGAGGTGTTGTGAGATGACACATGGACCAGACACCGAACTTCAAGTTTAACACACAATCTCGTGATGTTTATTCAAAATGCAAGAGATAGCCTTTAGCAATGCTATATCCCTTCTTCAGTACATCAGTTTGTAGCAAGGGATTATACAAGTCTTTCCTCTACACTTAGCCAGCACCTACTGACTCACTGATCTGTAATCTAACTTATTAGTTGAAATTTAGCCTCCCCTGTGCAGGTCTTGTTTACTCAGGTGCTGGAGGCTCAAGTAAATAAAAAAAAGAAAACAAGCTAAAGATAAAGAACCTCAGTGCAGAAATATTGAAACAAGGGTTACCATAAAGGGCATTGGCAATAAGTCAAGTTTCAAAGGAACACAACATCACACATACTTCCATAATGGAAAGCATCGTGGGATATATGCAAATCAACATGACATTTTAGATTTGCTCAGTTTACAGCAATTTACTTACATTTTAAGTAGCACAACTAACTTAATTTTTATCATACAGTCTCCAAGTAACTTTTTACCTTTATCAAAAACACCTAGTGCCATGGTATTTTCAACATTTACAGGTTTTATACACATAAGGTATATGCATTAAAGTATTTTATGACATAGTGCCATTGCATACTAAATCCAACAAAGAGGAACACCGCCTGTTGTTTTACATCAGCTCAGAAGTCACCACAATAACCTCCCTGTATGAGGACCTGAGAGGGAAAAGGAAAATTAAAGAGGACACTATAGCATAGTCAAGAAATGAAAGGGGGTACTCATAGGTGGCCAACCTTATGGACTAGAAATTGCAAAAGATAGATTAGGCTAAGAAAATAAAAGAACTATTGCAACAGATTTAAGAAAAGGTTGGTCCTCAAGAGTGGCAGGATCTCCCTGTCACACTGACCAGACCCACAGGCAACAGAGTGCCATCAATGCAGCCAGTGCCTGCACAGGGGGACATATGTGCACCAAGACACAGTAGCCACGGACACACAGGCAACAGAGTGCCATCAATGCAGCCAGTGCCTGCACAGGGGGACATATGTGCACCAAGATGCAGTAGCCATGAACACACAGGCAACAGAGTGCCATCAATGCAGCCAGTGCCTGCACAGGGGACATATGTGCACCAAGACGCAGTATCCACAGATGCACAGGCAACAGAGTGCCATCCATGCAGCCAGTGCCTGCACAGCGGGACATATGTGCACCAAGATGCAGTAGCCACAGATGCACAGGAACCATAAATGCAGCTATGGAGAAAGTGGTAAACAAATCTGATACCCAGGTAAAAACCCACGTGCAACTAATGCTCAATTCAGAGTTGCTCCAGAACATGCTGCTAATTTGACATACTTATGTTACACACAGAATTATTTTTATACAGCAAATAAAATTAACAAAAAAGAAATCACTGGGAGAAACATGTCAACTTTGATGTAAGACCTCCGCCACCTCCCCAAAGTGAGGATAGAGGTACATGATTCCCTACACAGTGTTGCATTCTTACACTTTATCTGCTGCACTATAAAATATTTCTGGGTGACATGGGTACATTTTATACCACACTAATACTCCCTCAAACTGGTTTAATTTTCATTTCACTCACTAGATAACTCTGCCATTGTGTTTTTGAACATAATTCATACTAGTTATAACAACCCCATTTCTGTAACAGTAACTGTTCACAACAGTGCCAGTACTGGAACAACCCCCCACTGTTCCATCCGCACCACTGTCTACACTGCAGACAAAAGGGCCAGGAGGATAAAGGAGAGTGTCCACAGTCACACACACACCAACAACACTGGCTGCCACATGACGGGCCCTGAGGGCCATGGCCCATAGAATACAGGCATCATCAGGACATAGAGGTAAAGTTGCATCACAGCAGGATGCATATGGACCCAGCGAGGGGCAACAGCAGCCAGCACAGCCAAGGCATTGCTGGCCAGGCAAGAGGAAGGAAAGGCCACAAAGTGCACTACCGCCTGCATCGAGAACACATATATACAGCAACAGACCAGTCCATGGAAATGCCTGATTAATGCACCTGGTAATCCTCCAGTGTCAGCCACACAGCATTCCCAGTGTCCACCACCTCCCCCTGAACCACCCCATGTGATACATCACAGTCACCCCTCCAATAGACATCATCCTCCCTCACCTGAATGCAACCCTGTCTACATGCTACACTATCATGGACCACCCTCACGCACATCACTACAACAGGAACCAAACTGTGGGGCTCCACCTTAGCGTATGATGGTTCGATTTACTCAAATTGGCATGCCAATGTGCAACTAAGAGAACCACGGTGTCATGGGATCCACATAGGCCATTGGACTGCAAGAGTCCCTGCAGTAACACCAGAGCAGCTTATATGTGGAGTCATGCACCGTGACTGTGCGACTGTGGCCAGGATGGAACACATAGTTCTGCAGTCCATGTCATCAAGCATGGGCAGCCACCTACATATGTGGCAATACATGACACCTGTGCATTGCACACATCATGCATGGCTGAGACTTTGAGCCCAAACAGGTGTTGCAGTTTAGGGGAATGAGACACAGATGCAAGTTACAGTACAAAAAACACACTTTATTAGAACATGAAACTGGAGCAGGGGTATCAAAACAGCAACACAGCATGAAACAATAAACATGAACATACAGAATTTGCTAGCAGATAAAAGCCTAGTGGTCTATCAAGTCTGCTTGAATATGCAGCTAGCACCCCTTATTCTGCAGCTGCCCCTCCCTTCCACCGTCCCCCGCCCTTGATCGTCCCCCTTGCCCTGTCCCAGCCCCTTTTGAAGCAGCCTACTGTTCTACTGGATAGTAAGTAAACACTGCAACTGTAATGAGCTAAGGAGGGTGATGTGACAGTGCAAATATCAGCAAACAAAATAACAACACAAGGTGTGAAAGAAAGCACTGTGCATAGGTAATCCTGTGCACCATCCAATCACAACATCAGTGCAGATCACTGCCCCCTATAGGTATCTAAGGAAAAGGAAGGACAGCAGTGATGCAGGGGCCCCCTGCAGTAGGTCCAAGTGTTCGGCAATGGGCTGGATGTGTTCCCCAGTCTCCTGGCAAAGTCCTGCATAGACTGTCTTAGTGAGTTATCCGAAACGTCTCCTTCTGTGGCAGGGCTGTATCCCTGATGAACATTGCTATCCACCTGCTGCAGTGTGACAATATGTTTGGCCTCCATGGCCACATGTCCATCCTCACCCTGGTCAGTACTGTCCTGTGACCCTTCAATGGAGGTGGTTGAGCGGGCTCTGCATCATCCATTTGGGCTGTGTCATGGTCATCTGCTGCATGGCCGTCCAGTGACTGTGGGACATCAGGTTGCTCCAATGCTGCCTCTGTCACTTGTGCAACCACTGCCATTGTACAGGTGTGTCTCCATTCCTGGGAGGCCCTTCCCTCTGACCTCTTCAGTCACTGTATAGCCCTCTCTAGGAAATGGCAGTGAAGGTCCAGTGCATGATGTCCACCCTGCATGGTCACTCCGACACCTACACAACACAAGACAGCATGTTGTGAGTGTGCAGTCACAGGCATTTTATGACTGTCTGCCAGCATACTAGGCATGATATGGCCAGCACACTAACGCTCACCCGCACGATGCATGACAGGGCATGCCTATGGGACACATAATGGTCCAATGTCCCCAATGCCAAGACACATCTCCAGAAATATTGACATGACATGGTGCCATGTAGCTGCAAACCATGCCCTGCACCAGCACCTATGTGTGGCACACAGCCACCTGTGATGTGTCTGGGATGGATGTTGCCATCGCAAGACTCATTATAGCTTGTTGGCCTTGTGTAACGCTGTGCATAGTGTCCAGCTACATGGCAACACACCAACAGACAGAATAGTGCTACGACAGGACTGATGTGGGTGACATGGCATGCCAAATGTACTGCACTTTTGTACTACGTGGTGCAGCCTATATGGACGGCAGTACATGATGATGGACACATGGCTGTGCCTGGCCACCTAGCAGTGCAAACCTATGCTGCAGGTTATAACAGTGCATGATGTGCATGCGTGTGGGCTGCATATGGCACCAACCTCAACAATAAACACTGTGGCTGTGGAATGTGTCATTGCCACTGTAGCCCATGCATTCAACACCTACAGAGTTACATAGGTCCATGTGGGCTTCCCGTTCACCTACTGGCCACTAGCAGTGCATTCACGGGTCACCACTGTGGCATGTCCACAGTATGCAATATACTGCTTTGTGGCCTCCTTCCACTTTGTGTGACAGCACACCACACAACATGCACAGAAAGTGTAGTGCAACCACCACCTGTGGCCATTATGTCATGTTGTTGCAGCTGACATGGGAATGGCACTGTGGATCTGTGCATCACTGCACCCCACATACACTTGTGCATGTCCCCAGCCAACCACTGCATGACCAATATCATGCAATGCTGCAAGTGTGCTCCCACATGCATTGTGCGTACACACACCGTACGCATGCATGGACACTTACCCAGCTGCAGGGCCCGTGTTCTGTGCGTTGGACCTCTTGCCAGCAATGTGTGGGTGGCACCTGCAGTTACACTCATGGTATCAATATACCCCTGCATGCAAGCAGAATGCAAGATGACATACCTGTGTTGCGTGTTCCTTGGCTGGGCCTCTGGTCCCTCTGGCTGCTTCCCTCCTCCTCACCTCTCTTTGAATGTGCTGCTCCAGGGATGTGGCTGTTCCTCCTGTGGAGACACAATGGGGGATACACAGTTTAGATAGATGCACTGCAATGAACAACGCATGCTACAGGTGTTTCACTTTAGTGTGTGAGATGATGCCCCTCTTCCATGGCTGTCCACCTCTCATCTGGACATCAGCATTCCTCAACATAGTCCTCAGATGGTTGAGGAGTGCAGCCTCCTCCATTGCAGGTCATTCCACCTGTGGAATACCTGTTGGATTGACTTCCTTCACCAGACACTCTCTTCAGCCTCAGACAGATGGCTTTCACACCTTGTCCCTCTGGGTGGGTGTTGTCTTAGAAATACCTGGTGGCAGTATAATTCAGCCCCACTGTTCCACCAGGCTGATGAGAAGCACAGTCTCATCATTAGTGAAACTGGGTGCTCGTGACCTGCCTGCCATCTCCTAGCTCCTTTAACTATTCCTACACTGCACCTGACCTACACTCAACATACCTTGACACCACACGGTGCCCTACATCCTACTATGTCCCTTATACATGTGTAGCTCTGTATATCCCTATGTGATACAGATCCCATTGAATGTGCAATGCCAAAGGTAGCCACATGCAGCATGACACAGTGTGCAAGGGCAATGTTACCCAGATGCAGCCAGATGCCGATATCATAGTGCAATACATGGTAATACAATGTACGGCTGCATCATGTGATGAGACATGCATGATGCATGGTGCATTCCAGCATGCATTGGCAGGCTGTGAGGTGCATTATGTAGGCCTACATGGCTGCAAGGCAGGCACGTTCACACACAGGTAGTGCAGGCTGTGTCAGCCAATCAGTGTGGCTGTGTTCCTGAATATTGCATGGGATGGGTGGTAGACGTATACTGAACCTGTCATTGTGAAAGTATGTCAGAATGCCCTACAATGCTCCCCTGTTTATGCCGTGTGGAATACACCACCCACTACAGGATACACATACACAGTACCCACATTCTGGTGTATCCCACTATATGCAGCAAACTATGATGTATGTTCACAGGCCCACCTCCATCACTGTATATGCAATGAACACTCAACGAATGCTGTCCGGCATAGCTGTTTCCTGGTATGGACGTGTGGCATACATGTTCCTGAATGTTGGACAGGCATGTGGCCATCCCTACCCCAATCATAGGGATCCAGAGAGCATTCATAGCACAGTATTAACTGTATCCATACATATAGACTTGCTGCCACTGTATATGTGCATAAGGGTACACCACTCCATGTTATCCATCATACACTTTACATGCAGAGTTACAGAGTATGCATGTACACTGGGGGTGGACAGTGTATATATACATGGTCCATGGTACATGTGTGAATATGCACTGTACACCAGTCGTGTTCCCTCTGGCCATCCCCATGGGGAGTGTTAAACATGTACCATGCCACCACCATAGACAGCACAGCCAGGTGTGTGGTTTGCATGGGTCTTGCAGCAACAGTGAATAGCTGACATGGTGGTCCTTCAGTTGCACTTCCTCTGTATTGTGTACTCCATTACCTGACCCTGACACCTATGGCCGACTACACCACACCCCTACACACAATGTGTACATCCGACACACTCACACACACACACACACACACACACACACACACACACCCCTTGACAGTGTTAGCAACAGTGCCCCCTCACATACATGCATATCACATGGATATAGGTTATCAGCTGCATGTGGTGTCCGGGACTGTGTCTCATGGGTTGCTGTGCTACGGACATACAGTACCGTAGCTTATACTGAGAAATGGAACACATCCACAGTGTCCATTCACATGCAGTATGTGGCTATTCACCTGCTTTGTGCCACTTTGCATGGCGGTGGTGTCCACTGGCTCCTGCAGTTGTTATGCTACCACCTGAACAGAGCACAGGCAACGGCACCTTCCATACTACAGTACTACTATGGCCTGTGTGTAGCCCCAGGTGGCAACACCTTTGCATCACTGCAGCTGGGACTGGGTCCATGTTGTGTTGGCTCCCACAGCCATGTCCCATGATGTTCTCTGTGCTGTGTATAGGTCAACCGATGTATTCACATCCACATAGTGGTGCTGTAGCAGCCACCAGGATGGTGCATTGTTGCTATGAACATGCTTCCAAGCACATGTGGCAGTTTGTGAGTTGCTGTGGGCTGGCATGTGCCCTTCAGACCACCGTGTGGCTGTCACATTGCCTGTTACACTATACATGCAACATGGGGTGTGCTACACACTGCTGTTACTGTGTGCACAGGTAAAGTGTTCAAAAATGAGGTTCACTTTTAGGTGTTGTCCAGCCATAGTATGTTGTGCCCATGGGTCCCCTGGCATGAGTCAGGCAACATAGTCTTCCTCCTCCTCCTCTCCAACTGTGGCATCATCATATTGTTCAATCTCTGGTTCAGGCATTTCGATATGGTGTGCGAGGACAAGGCTGTGTAGAATGCAGCACAGAAAGATCTTGCATGCCATGTCAGGGGTGTACTGCAGTGCCCCACTGGACTTGTTGAGGCACTGGGACCTCATCCTGATTAACCCAAATGTCCTCTTGATGATGGCACTCACTGATGCATGTGCCTCATTATATCGCATCTGTGGACCCACCACAGGGTGTCTGATGGGTGTCATTAGCCATGGAAAGTGAAGGTATCCACTGTCACGTGTGGGGTGGAACACACATATATTAGTTATGCCAGCACAGCCACCATGTGTCAAGGTGTATATACCCTGCTGGCTGCATAGCTACGTTGTGTCACACAGCTGGCTGGAAGTCCCACCTGCCAAGTCCCATGACCTTCCCTAGTGCCACATGGCCACACTGAAACATGCCTGCTGGCACGCTGTATGATTTACATGCTGTACCATGTCCCTGGTTCCAACACCACCTGTGACCTCCTCAGTGTACCATTATCATCTTTCTCTGTGGTGTCCCAGCATAGTCTTCTTGTGGACCGACACATGGGGTGGTCTCAGTGCCATATGTGTGTGCACCCGACATTGCAGCCATGCAGGGACATGCTGTTCTTGCGTCCATGTCAGAGGTCTACCTATCAGCCAGCCATCATGTAGTGTTCCATTCTTGAATGCCTCACACAGGCCACTGTTCTAGAAGATGTATGAGTCATGGCATGACCCAGGATACTGTGCCACAACATCCATGATGTTGCACTGGCTATCACACATGACCTGGACATTCATCAAGTGGTACCTCTCCCTGTAAATGTAAGCCTCTGGTTCATTCACTGGTGCCTGTATGGCCAGATGGGTACAGTCTATGGTGCCCAGAACATGGGGGAAGCTACTAGTGCCACAGAATTCCTGTTTGACACTGAGTTAATCTAGTGCTCCCATGGGGAACCTGATGTACAGGTGTGTCCTGCATACCAGGGCATCCACAACCTGCATCAAACACCTTGATACTGAGGACTGGGATATGCCAACACTATCCCCACTTGGTGTCTGGAATCCAGCACTCACAAGTACATGTAGGGTTGTAATCATCTTTACCTCTACAGGTATGGCATGTCCTCTCTCAGTCCTGCTCTGAAGGTCGCCACCCAGATCCCAGTACAGCTATGCTATTGCAGCCTTTATTCATTCATTTATTTCCTCCTCCTCCTCCACCACGTCTGATTAGGTTTTCAAACTATGCTGCCCTGGACAAACAAGCCTTCCTATTTGACCTCTCTTGTGTTGACTGGTCTAACATTTATATCGCAACCAATGTTGATACTGCCCTCAATTCATTTCTGACTGAATTTGGCAACATCCAAAAGAAGCACCTCCCTACAGTCAAAAGGAGGGTAAGGGCCAGCATTCGAGGTGGCTGAAAAAGACCTGCTTCAAAAGTTAAAAGTTAGAGACAATCAATGGAAAAGTACAAACAAACTGGACTGGTAGTCAGATCTCATTCTGTATAAACAATACAGAAATGACTGTAAGAGATGCATCAGGCAGGCCAAAAGTAAATACTGCCAAAACCTGCTGATAAATTCTTCCAATGACCTCGCAAGTTTTGGGGTCACATTAAGTCCTTCTTGGGTTCTGCTAAAGATGTCACTCCCTCAGATATGGTCCTACATGGTGTACACTGTAATGATTCTACTACCATTGCAAATGCTTTTAACCAACAATTTTCTGACTTATCTGCCTACACAGCTTCCCTCCCATCACAATCCTCTGCTTCACAGTTTAACCCCACAGCATCTGAAGGACCCCCAAACTTAACCAACCCCTTCTATTTCAGGGAAGTGTAATGATTCTACTACCATTGCAAATGCTTTTAACCAACAATTTTCTGACTTATCTGCCTACACAGCTTCCCTCCCATCACAATCCTCTGCTTCACAGTTTAACCCCACAGCATCTGAAGGACCCCAAACTTAACCAACCCTTCTATTTCAGGGAAGTGTCTAGGCATCAGGTCCTAAAGCTGCTCAGGTCACTCTCTGAAAACACCAGTACTGGCTCAGATGGCCTAGAACCAAGACTACTAAAATGGCTTTACTACATCTCTGGCCCCTGGCACACATCTTCACCCTATCTCTCTCCGATGGCATTGTCCCGAAGTCTGGAAGGCAGCCAGAGTCACTCCTGTATTTAAGAAAGGCAGTAAAATGACATATCAAATTACCGCCTATTGCTATTTTGTCTGTTCTGAATAAAATCCTGGAAAAGTAGCATCCATGCAAATCACTGAATACCTTGAGAAATTCAATTTACTAAGCTCAGCACAACATGGTTTTAGAAAGCATCACAGCACCATGACAGCACTTGCAAAATTCACTTCAGATATCGTTACCAATATGGATAGAGGAAAGTTAACAGGGGCAGTCTTCATTGACTTAATCAAAGCTTTCAATCTGGTTGACCATTCTCTGCTACTATCCGCCCTCAGTACTTTGGGCTTCTCTCCCCCAGTCACTACCTGGTTCAAAAGCTACCTCTCCAACAGAACACAAGCTGTTAAGTTTAATTCATCCATGTCAGACAGTGCTGTTATCAACATTGGGGTCCCTCAGGGTCTATACTTGGCCCTCTTCTATTCTCATTATTCATCAATAAACTTCCTGAGCTGGTCACCACAGGTCACTCACTTCTTTATGCGGATGACCTGGTAATTTATTATCACTCTGATAAGGTCCTGGATCTAAATGCTGCCCTCACTGCAGATTTTCGTGCTGTACAACACTGGTTGAACTCTCAACGCCTGGTTCTAAATACAAATAAAACAAAAGTTATGATGTTTGGCTCCAATCACAAGCTTAGATCCTGTCTTCTGACCATCTCTGTCTCTGATATCGATGGGGACCCTATAGAAACTGTCACTTCCTTTCGTTACCTTGGCATCCACCTGGATCAAACCTTGGACCTGAAAGCACATACAGGAAACCTGCAAGTCAATTAACTGCAAATTGGGGGCTGCCTATAGAACCAAATACCTGCTCACCCCTGTTGCTAAACTGGCAATAGCCAGAGGCATTCTATTGCCAACCTCATATGGGTGTCCCATCCGTCCTTGGCCACCAAATCTTCACTGCAACTATGGATACTACCTTCAATAATGTGCAGGTATGCAACCAAAGCACCTCGGCTGCAGCATCATTGTCTCTTATATCAGGACCTTGGTTGGCTCTCTCTTCCTCTTCCAGGCAGTACTACTTGTACAATTTAGTTGATTCTATCCTAAGGACGTCCAAGCCTGCTATCCTGTCTGATCTCCTCAGGCCGGCCATTCCCACAAGGAATCTTACATCGGCTGATCAGACCTTACTATCCATCCCCTTTTGTTGGACTAAAAAGGGCATGGGCTCCTTCCATCATGCTGCCCCCCACCTATGGAACCTACTACCTCAGGATCTAAGAGATGTCTCCACTCATGTGACTTTTAAGACCAAACTCAGGACTTTCCTCACTACTATGGACAAATGTGTGTGCTTTGACCCTACCTGATCTGCTGCATTTGTACTGTTTCCTCATTGCTAGCACTTTTGCCTGTCCAAATGGGTGTTCTATACTGTGCCTTGTAATTAATGTTTTATTTTGTGCCCTGTAATTAATGTTGCCTTAACCTGTTTCTTTATAAGCCTAATGTTAGCTGTTGACAATTGTAAGTCGCTATTCTACTCCATGACATTCTTATCTTCACTTCACAGCCTCTCCTCACTTAACCCCACTGCTGCTCTTCCCCCTTCTTCTGTTATATCCTCTTCCCCTTTGCCACTCCCACCAAACTCACCTTTACCTGTTCCTACCTCATCCATGCCCTCCTTAGTCCCCACCCTTCTGGCTGTGCTTAGTCACCTCTCCCACCTACTACCGCTACTCCCACCGTCTACCGACCCCTTCTCCCTGCCCTGCGTCTCTTGGTTCCACTGGCTCAGCTTGACTTTGACACTTTTGCCGCTATTGCCGAAACTCCTCCGCCTCTATCCCCCTCTCACCGGCATCCTCACTCTCGCCCTGCCGTCTATCGGTTCCACCAGACCGGCTGTATTTTCCTACCTCCTACCGCTGTTGCCATCTACTGCCACTCCCCCCACCACCCTCTCTTCGCCTGCCGTCTTTCGGCTCCATAGGCCCGGCCGCAGGTTGGTACTCACTCCCGCTGTTGCTGGTCTGACTGCACCTCCTTTCCACTTAATCTCCCTCCCATCCTTTTGCCAGTTTTCCTTCCTATGTCTTTTCTACTGATGCCTATCTCTCTTATTTTCTGCCTTCTACTATTCACATTTTGAGTATGTTCCATGATCAAGTGCTAAAGTATATTTTGTTTACTAATGTATGTTACATTGCCATATGTATTTCTCTCTGCATTTTTGTACTGTTGTCTTAATAACCTGGCTGTACTCTTTGTGTATTGTAATTGTACCTCGGTCGTGCTTGAAAACAGTCACTTGCTGACTAAGCGCGCCCACCGGTTGCTAAAACTAAATAAATAAAAATAAATTTGTTTGGTAACCAGGTAAGTACGCTGGTCCCAAGGACCATTTATAGTGTGACCTGGGCCACGAGATGGCATGTACAACACAGGAAATCTTAACCTTACATAATTATACATGAACAAGAGCAAAGTACAGTTTACAGTAGCATCAATGAATCTTGGTTACAAATAGGATTGGAAGGTTAAACAGGCAGATACATTAAGGTATTAGCTGCACAGAGACACACTGTACAGTAGACATTAGTCCCTTTATAGGGACTTTATTGAACACCAAGATAATGCTGTAAGTATACTGTCCAGATATCGCCTTACACAGGCAATATCGAGCGATGCACTGATCCTCAGTCAGAGCATGGTATAATGTCCGCCTTCGATATACGCTCCTGGAATGCCTCCTGTGTCCATGTCTCTGCTGCATGCCATGTCCCCTGTGTCCTGGTTCTTGCTGCCCAGCATTCCCTTGTGCAGTGCCACCCTGCTGGCAGGCCCGTATCCAGTGCCGTAACATTGCAAGCCTCATGCCCAATAGTGCAACAGGATCTGACATTGTGTGGTCTTTTCTGTCTCTTTCTGACTGTTTTGTCACCTCCATCTCTCCACTCGGTTGCTACTGCTATTGCAGTGTTGCCTCAGTGATGAATGGACTCTGACTGCTTGCACTGCTTCACCTTTTATATGCTGTAGTGTGCTTAGATCACCTGGGGCTGGTTGAGGGCATGGTTGAAATTTCATGCTACATGCACCTTTATGAATCCCAATCCAGGGCCCTTGTGCCATAGCTGTGCCACAAGGTGCCTTGCATGACGCTGATGGCCATTCTTTGTCGCAACTGCAGTGCTGGGGTACTTTGACATATGCAGTCGGCTTTCAGCACATCCTGCATATGTGAATTGCACTTGGTGCAGTTCATGGCGCAAGCCACAGCTTGTGTCAAACAGTCTGACGCAAGTCCTTTGAGCCGTTCTGTTTGCTTTGAGAATCAGGCCCCATGTTCTATTTTGTTGACATGTAGGAAAGAAAATGACAAGAACTCTGATACATTTTGTGTGAAAATGGGATGTCTCTCAATGAGCTCAGAATGTAGAAATGAATTGCCTTGCAAAGTCTTCTTATAAAAAGAGCAGCAATGTTTGTTAGAGAGAGTGAGACTGAAATTTAGAATTATAGATACACTCAGAGGAAGAACTTTGTTCTGTTTGAACTGCCTGTGTTAAAAAAACACATTCTGTACATTTTTTTTAATTTTATACTATTGTTAGTGAGAATAATAAAATGCTACTTGTGAAGTTTATAACTGCTTTTGGTTTTCCTATGCTTCCCAACCTCTGCATTGACAACAGATTTTGACAGACTAAGTGGGATTTATGCAATGCATACTGTAAGCCAGGAGTTTTGTGCATGGGTACTAGACCTGTTACCAAGGAAGGATGGAAGAAAGGTATGGATCCTGCAACAGCAAGCCCAGAAGTGATTACCAGAAGAATGGCAGCCAAAGTAGCAGAGACAAATGTCCAGACTGAGACTGTACGGCCAGAAGTAGTGATGGAAAAAGAACAGGCAGGGACAGAACCTGAAAGCCTGTCTGCCTTCTTCAAATGGTGGGCTATACAACAAAGAGAGACAGAGAAGCAGAGAAAAGAAGAGATGCAATGACAGGAGCAGCAATGACTGGATGCCTTGCAAGCTATCAAAGTTGGAGGATCTGGCCACGGGTCCAGCAAAGTGAAAAAAAAACCCTACAAACAACGTGAAAGACATTAAATTTACAAAACTGTGTCCCATGGATGATATCAAAGCATGTGTGACAACTTTTGAAAGGGTTGCCGCAGCCTGTCAGTGGCCAAAGCAGCAATGGGCAATAAGACTGGTACCTTAATCTGCCAGATAAAGCCCAAGTTGCCTACAGCAATATGGACCCTGCACAGTCAGAAAAACTATGATCTTGTGAAAAGAGAAATGCTGAAAAGATATGACATCTCAGAAGAGACCTACAGACAAAGATTCCAGTCCCTGAAATACCACTCAGTTGACAATCCTCGAGAAGCTTTCACCGGGCTCAAAGAACTTCTTATTAAATGGCTCCAACCAGAGGGCAAAACAGTCCCACAGATCATTGACATATTTGCAATGGGGAAATTCATTAACATCCTTCCCACAGACGTGCAGCTTTGGATAAAGAACATCAACCAGAAAGTGGGGAAAAGGCTGTTTGTTTGGCCAAGGACTATCAGATGGCCAGACAGACACCGCAGCAGCAAAGTAACAGCCAAGAACCAGCAAGACCCTCTTTTTTCCAATTTAACTCCAGGTCAGACAAAAATTCTGGTGGGGGTAACAAATCTGCACCCAAAGGCTTTATTTGCTATAACTATAACACGCCAGACCATGTTGGAAGAAACTGCTACAAAAATAAGGAGGGTAAAGTGAGCAGATTTGGCCTTAGCAAATTCTGCAAGTATTTAACAGATGTATTAAGGAATACAGCTTTAGTCTGTAGTCACATCATACTAGGCCCTGTAACTGTCCTAGGAGGCTCATTTGGTGGTTGTTGAAATCTCATTGTCCCTGAGAGCTGCATTAGCATATGAGAACATGGTGCGTAATCAACTTTTAAACTCCCCATTATACCTGTCTGCTTATACTGGACTACGCTGACTTCCTTTACAGACATTGCCCATCAACGATGCTAAACAAACTGGACACCCTTTACCACCAGGCTTTAAGATTTATGTTAAATCTATCCCGTAGTACACATCACTGTCGCCTATACCAGGTTTTGGGATGAACCTCATTCTCAACTAGAAGAAAAAGGAATGCTCTCCTCTGGATTTTTAGAGCATTATCTGATAACCTCCTGCATACATCTCGAATATCTTCAAATGGTCTAAAGTTTCCTATGGCCTGAGACGCTTCTCTCTCTTCATCTGCTTCCAGATTCCTAGAGTGAAAACTACGCTTGGCTCAGCAGCAATCAACTTCTCACTTCCATCACTTTGGAACACTATGCAAGACTCATTAAAATTATCCTCACTTCCAAGCATTTTCACATTCAAAGCTCTATTAATGGATTATCTGAAGGAATAATGCAACTGTTTTAGACGCCGGTGACCCCTAAGCCCTGGGTGCCACTCTCAAATCCTACACCTAAGTATCTCATCCACCCCACATTCCTAACAACAGAAACATAGGACCTATGAGCCTAGTTCCTTTAATCCAAGATAGCCCTGCCTATTCGCTACCTTTTACCTATTCTGGCCTCCCTACTGGCTGCCTACTCTTTCGACCCAATTTCTACCCTATTCCTTAATACCTCCTTATTTTTTATCATTTAGGTATGAGCTCTTACTTAGCACAAACTATATGGGATTGTTGTCTCTTCTCATTTCAGTAAAGCTTATCATTATGTACTTTGCATGTTAATTATGTTGACCGGTATGTATAGACCCATATTGACAGGCACTTTCACAAGGTTTTTTTTTTTTTACCATTGTCCACCATAATTGTAATCTTATGAAGTGTACTGTATTGTATTAATGCCCAGGACCACCTTGAAAATGAGCTTGCTCAATGGTGTTTATGCCTGGTTAAATAAAGTGATTGATTGATTGATATCTTCAAAATTTTAATTGTTTCCATGTCAACAGACAACTTTTTCATGTAGCTGTTAGAGATGCATGCAACTGCTTTAGTCTGTAGTCACACTTCATACTAAGCCCTGTAACTGTCCTGGGAGTCTCATTTGGTGGTTGTTGAAATCTCATTGTCCCTGAGAGCTGTATTAGCATATGAGAACATGATGCATAATCAACTTTTAAACTCCCCAGTATACCTGTCTGCTTAATTAGTCTTCGAAGAAACAAACTGCAAGAAGGTATGAAATACCACATTTACCTTTAGTGAGCTTTGCAAACTATCTGAGTTGTACTGCAGGGTTTTTCCCTTTAAATTCCATTCAGTTTATGTGTTTCCAGATAATTTTTGAAGGGTATTTGTTCTTTCAGCATAGAGATATGAAATAAATAGTTGATCTGACATCATGTTCTATGCTAATGCAGTTCTCATGGACAACGATATTTCAACAACCATGAAATGGAGACCCCCAGAGCAGTCACAAGATCTATCAAGAGCAGTGAAAGCAAACTAAAGCTAACACATATAGCCGTAACAGCTACAGGAAAGTAGTTGTCTGTTGACAAGGAAACACATAAAATTTAAATGATATGAGGGTGTAGTTTTCCTTTAAAGGGACTTATTGATTCGGAAACAGACAGACCCCAGTGCATGAGGAAGTGCTGGGAAACACTGTACAAAAAAGAACCTGGTATTGGTGTCATCTGCATCTACAGGGACAATCGATACTATCTCACCACCCAAGTGATTCTCAATATTAATAGGGTGTCACACCAAATGAAAGAGCTGTCCAGATATCGCCTTACTCAGGCAATATCAGGTGATGCATTGATCCTCAGTCAGAGCACGGTATGATGTCTGCCTCCAATATACGCCTCCTGAATGCCTCCTGCGCCCATGTCTCTGCTGCACGCCATGTCCCCTGTGTCCAGGTTCTTGCTGCCCAGCCTACCTAAGTTACCTGTACCTGTGATTACTGGAAATTACTTTCCATGATTTACTGAGTTAATCACAGAGGAGCAAACCTGCAGTTTCAGCAGCTGTGATGACAAGAGCACAGGCAAAGAAAATCTCAGATGGTGGGGACTCTTTTCTTTTCAGTGACTTTGATTCGGACTTGTTTGAGCACAGCTCCAAGATCTGGACGTCAGGGAAAGAAAGAAGATGCCTGAAGACATAGTGGCAACAAAAGAATGATATACGTAAGGGGTTAATTTATGAAAATGCTGAAACTAAACTGATAACTGATTGTGATTTTGTTCCAGAGCAAACTAACAATGTTTGTTTCCAAGATTATTTTAAGCAGCTGAGGGTGAAATAAAAACAGGGTGCACCAATGTTTAAAAAATTCAGTGTGTTTACCAAAAAAGTATAGAATTGAGTTCTTACAGATTGCACATGATAGTCCTATGGCTGGTCACTCAGGGAGGGAACGCACCCTTGAGAACACAAAGAAAGAGCTACACTCTGACTCCAAATAATCATTATTTTAATAAGTTGCTTCCAGGCAACAGTTATCCCGGTGCTTCGAGGGACCAAACCCTTCTCATCAGGGGGTAGAGTCAGATTCAAGCATACACTTTTTAAATAAAAAAATGCATTGAAGTCGCAAACATGTGATAAAAGAAAATCACATTAAAATAATATAGCATTTTAAACAGTACATCCTAAAAATTAAAAGCATGTAATATAGAAAAACTTTACAACAAGATGATTATACAGAAATGTACCTGTCCACAGATATAATAATGATCATATATCATATTGTGCTGTAAAAAATAAAAAAAAATTATTAATTCAGAATAACGCTGCACTGAGACAATTAGTCTTATGTATCAAAAATACAACAAAAAGCATCACCATTAAAGGTGTTCACTATTAAATGTAGACAAGGTGCACAACAATAATCATCTTCAAGAATAGGATCAAAAGTATAGTGTAGATTGACCAAATCTCAAATGCTTGCATAATAATTGCATAGAAGTTAGTATGTCCTTTAAATAAAAAGCATTTAATGTAGAAAAACGTTACATCAAGATGATTATACAGAAATTCACCTGCCCACAATGGAATAGTTATCATACACAGTATTTTATTGTGCTGTAAAAAGTCAAAAATTATTATTTATTCAAAATGTCCCAGCACTGAGACAATTTACTCTTATGTATCAGAAATACAACAAAAGCATCGCCATTAAAGGCGCTCACTATTAAATGTAAGCAAGGTGCACAACAATAGTCATCTTAAAAAAACATGATTCATCATATACAGTAATGTATACTGACCAAATCACAAATGATTACATAGTCAGGGCCAGATTAAGGCAACCTGGGGCCCTAGGCCCAAGAGAAATCTGGGGCCCCCCTCACCGCAACCATGCCACTTCACCATGACTGTGCCCATTTGCTGTGACCAAACACCTTGGGCATTGCATTTTAGTTACTGAAACTTGAAAAAATTTACTGTCCCTAAAAAGTGGTATAAAACATAAATTACCTAACTAAAATGTTTCAAAATTAATTAAACTAATAATATCAGCATGGAAAATAACAATAGTCTAAATTTTAATCATTTAAAAAAAATAATTACTAATTGACCTTGTAAAAATATTTTTGTGTGTGGAATATCATGATTTGCACTTCTCCATAGCACCCCCCCCCCCAAACACACGTGTGTGTGTTCCCCATATGGGTGTTATCATTTTGTCCTGTCAGGTAGTATGAACCAGGATGTGGGAGTTTGTTGGGTAGGGTAGGGACCCATCTCTAAAAGAGGCAAGGTCTTGGGTAGTATCGGATTTAAGTTGATGGTTTACTAGAGGAGTTATGAAGTTTAGAGATTATATTGCAAAACAAGAGATTGTTGGACATTTCCAAGACCAAACATTTCTGTTACTGTATTGATAAGTAAGCCAGGAACAACAAATGGCAAGATTTACTGATGGGAATCTGGAAATACATTCATTTGTTCACCCTGAAAATGTAGCTTTATCAAGGTCAGAACTTCATTATGAGTGAGATGAGGGGATTGAAAAAAGAGTACAATTTTTAATTGTACCACTGAAATGCATTGTAGAGTTTTTAATTTTAGGAGTGTGATTAAATATAAAGCATACACACTGAACTGCACTGTTAATCTTTTATATTTAAGAGTAAGACTTGATTCTCAGTGGGGGTGGGAGACAAAGCAAAGGAAATGGGCCTGTTCACACCCTTAAAGTTAGCTGGGGGGGAGGGCTGAAACTATCAGCGGCACTTAACACCTAATTAGGGAGGTGAGAGTCATGTGGCAGTTCAGCCCTCACCTTGCTCAAATTGCTCAGTGGCCGAGTCCTTTACATAAAAACAAAATGCAGCTCAGGCAGAAGGAAAAGAACATATAGTAAATATATGTTGGGGATTGCTGGGGGCCCCTGGCAGGCAGGGGTCCTAGGCCTGTGCCTATATTGCCTATGCCTTAATCCGGCCCTGTACATAGTAACTTATATCTCCAAAGCAATGTAAATGTAGTTTACTAATTGCTCACCTCACAAAAAAATATTTGTTTCAATTGAAAATGGAAAAACAAGAAATTCAAGTCAATTAATTCATTAACCAAAAAGGTGTATTTCTGTAAAGTCATCTTGCTGTAACGTTTTTTTCTACATTACATGCTTTTTATTTTTAGGACGTAGTGTTTAAAATGCTATATTATTTTCATCTGATTTTCTTTATCACATGTTTGTGATGTCAATGCATTTTTTTCTATTTAAAAAGTATATGTTTGAATCTGACTCTACCCCTTGATGAAGAGGGTTTGATCCCTCAAAGCACCAGGGTAACTGTGGTCTGGAAGCACTTCATTAAAATAATTACTATTTAGAGCTAGAGTGTAGCGCTGCTTCCTTTGTGTTCTATGGTTCTTCTGCCTACCTTGGCAGCAGCTCCTGCTTTATTTTTGGTGCACCTGTGATTGTAATATTTTAGAGATGGCACCCTTGCTAGATTGCTGTACAGATTTTACTGGCCTGGAATTCATGAAAATGTTACTATCTATTGCAGTTCTAGTGGTTTGTCAGAAATTATCCTAGTGACTAAAAAGACAAGGTGCCTGTGCACCTACCCTTGATAGTTTTGTTTTTGAAAGAACTGCAATGGACGTGGTTGGCCCCTTAGGAAAGAGTAAAAAGAGTAATCGATTCATTCTGGTAGTACGTGAGTATGCTACTGAATACCCAGAGGCAATTCCAAGGCATAGTGTGGCAGCCCCAAAGTGGCAGCAGAGTTTGCCAACTTGTTCAGCAGGGTCAGCATACCTAAAGAGATTATTACTAATCAGAGTAGTACTTTTGGTGCTGCATTACTGAAGGAGCTGTACTGATTGCTAGGTGTTTATTTATTTATTTCAAGAATTTCACCAGGAAAGACAAAGACATACTGAGCAGAGACTGCTCATTTTAAGATGCATCCTAGGGATCACTGTCATAAGAACCTCGCCTTATTACCCTCAGACAGACTGTCTTGTGGAGAGGTTTAATCAAACCCTAAAATGCATGTTAAAAAGGTTTGTGAAAGGGGAAGGAAAAGATTCGGATGAATACTTACCTTACCTGCTTTTTGCTTACAGAGAAGTGCCACAAGCCTCAACAGGTTTTGCACCATTTGAAATGTTATATGGCAGACATCCTAGAGGGCCACTAGATGTAATAAAAGAACCATAGGTAGATAACCCCATTCAGCAAAAAATCTATTACTTTATTTATTTATTTTTATTCATTTATTTGCATTTTGGATGATACCTCTGAGCCGAGGGCTCTTTTACAAAGGTTCCACGTCAAGGCAATAAGGACAATAAGGTAGAAAACATAACATGATCATAACAATGGAACTTACAAAAAAAAAAAAGACAAATAATGTTACAATAATAGCAGCCAAAGGCATTGTCAAGGAATTGTGTTGCGAGTTAATTATACAGTACAAGTCATAGCCGGCTCAGTGATGCTTTGTTAGGAGTGGGTTAGTGGGAAAAGAGAAAGAAGAGTGGTGGTGAGGTGGTGGTATGGGAGACAGAGAGAGGGAGGAGGGAAGAAATGGGGAGGGCATTGCGTTGGGTATGTGGTAGATGGGAAACAGCAATGGAGGAGGAAAGGGGGGATGAACAAGAAAAGGAGACAGATTCATCCTATACCCAGTAATGGGGGGTAGGAGAGGAGGAGGAGCTGAGGCAGTGAGGAGGGATGCTTGAGGGTAGTATGCCTCGATGGGATTATAAGAAGCAATCACAGAAGGCACTAGCCACGAGGTGTTGACGCAGTTTACACTTAAAAGCACCAGTCGTGGCAATGTTGGAGATTTCTGTAGGTAGCAAGTTGAACCAGGTGGAGGCTCTGACAAGGTAAGAATGCTGAGCTTGAGAGGTCCGACAGCGAGGTATTGTAAAGGTTAGACTGTCCGATCTTCTAGTTAGGTGGCAGACACGCTGCTGGGTCAAAGAGGGAGTATAGCACAGTGGTCTAAGGCTCTGAGCTGCAAATTTGGTGACATCCAGCAGACCAGACCTGGGTTTAAATCCCACAGCTTCTACTTGCATACTGAGTGACCCTGAGCAAGTCACTTAACCTCCTTGTGCTCCCAGGTCGCTCCTGTAAAAAAGCTTTCAGCTTAGTGTGCTATAGCTGGTTAAACAACTAAATAAAAAAAAAAATTGATTGGACTCCAGGGGGCATAAGGCCCAGTGATGTCTTCTTAGTTAGGATGCAGGTCTGGTACTTTAGCCTGCAGATAGCTGGAGCCAGTTAGCCTGCTCATAAATGTCACATGTGTGAGAAAGGCGGGCAGCTGAAGTAAGGAGTCTACATGCCTTATTAAGGGTTACAGCTACGCGCTGGAGTGCGGTATCAGTAGTGGATAAATAGATAACAAGCCCATAGTCAATAGTTGAGATAACAGAGCTCTGGATAGTGAGGTTCAAGGCTTCAGCTGTTAGGCAATGTTTATGCTTGTATAGTAGCCCTATATGGGAGTTCACAGTTTTAGCGATATTGTCAAAGTGTTTGGTATACGAGAGGGAGCAGTCAAGGGTCAGGCCCAGATATTTAAACATATCCACCTGCTCAAGAGTGATGCCTTTTGGTTGTTAATTATGAGCTCATGGTCCTTGTACTTATTGTGGGTTCCATGGAACAACATTGTTTTAGTTTTTTTGTGGTTAAGGATGAGTTTATGTGAGCAAAACCAGTCTTCCACTTCTGTGAAACTTTTCTGTAGTTGAGAGTGAAAGGAAGGTGGGGTCAGTGTGGCAAGTGAAGATTACTGCATCATCTGCATACAGTAACATTCTGTCATGGCAGGAGGCAGGGAGATTGTTCAGGAATATGCTGAATAACAAGGGACCCAGGATAGAACCTTGGGGTACTCCAGAGTGGATTGGTAGGAATGACGAGAGGAATTCACCAATCCTGACCTGTTGGGTCCAATTACTGAGGTAGCTTTGAAACCAGAGGGTAGTTTCTCTTGAAAGACCAAGGAGGGACAATTGTTTGAGGAGAATGGAGTGATTGACAGTGTCAAATGCCTTAGTCAGGTCAATAAAAGAGACGCTGACCAACTGGCTCTGATCAAGTGCATGGTGGATATGTGTGGTGAATTTGAAGAGTGCTATGGTAGTGCTGTGCCTTTGCAGAAGCCATGCTGCTGGGAACATTGCAGGCTGCATTTTACAAGGTACTCCATGAGCTGATCAGCCACTATCCGTTGGATATGCTTTGGATAGAGGAGGGAGGATGGCTATAGGCCTGTAGTTGTTCGTGAGAGTCTTGTCACCACTTTTATGGACTGGAGTCACCACTGCCAGGTTCCACTTTTGGGGGAACTGGGAGAGCATGAGGGAACGGTTGAGGATTTTTGTTAGTGGGAGCAGGACTTCGTCAATGGTGAGGATGGGAAGTTTCATATCCAGTGAATTGCCACTAACTCTAGACTTTCCAAGCACTTTAAGAATGTGTTTTTTAGCTAGGCTTTCTGGGATTGCTTTGAAATGGAAAGGAGGGTGCCCTGGTGGCAAACCTGAACTAACAGGAGCTGAGTTGACTGTGGTGGGATCAAAAAAGTTAAGGGGTAGCACATGACTAAGGTAAGCAAAAGTGGTGTTAAATGCATTGGCAATGATTACATGGTCAAGAGTGATAGTACCATCTATGTTCAACATTGTGGCTGTTGTTTTGGGATCCTTTCCAGTCACTTGCAAGGTTATGCCAGAATTTACCTCAATACCCAGGTGCTACAGCGCTTCCTGTAATAGTTTAACCTTCTCATGGCAGATTGTTCTGGTACATGCATTCCTTGCTGTTTTGTAGGCCTGGATGTCAGTCTGGGTGCCAGTAGCCCTAGCACGATACCAGCGCTGGTCTCGAGATTTCATTTGTGTAAGGAGGCCTAGTGTCATCCATGGGTTATTGACACCCTTGATCTTACGCTTCTTGAATGGAGCATGAACATCGCAGGCTGAGTTGAAACAGGTGATAAAGTATTCAAGTGCTGTGTCTACATCGGGGGCTATATCAATTGGTGACCAGTCATGTTCACGAAGGAGTGTTTTAAGTGACTCAAGATGACCGGAGGTCAGCATTCTCCTGTTAATAGTTCTGGAAGGGAGTTTGGTGTATTTGTTGGTCTAGATACACAAGATAGGGAATGATCACTTAAGGAGTCTGGGAGGACTGTTGCTTCCGAGATATGCTCTGGACGATTAGTTAGCACCCAGTCTAGAAGTGTACCGGTCCCTGTTCTGTAGTTTACTCTATTGGTAATTTGACCATTTGTGAGAAGTTAGGAGCAGCTAGGGCATCCTTATAACTATTCGAGCTGGAGACCAGCCAGTTGATGTTGAAATCATCAAGTTGGATAACTTCTATATTCTGATCCAAGGAGTTGATACAGTCAAGGAGGGAGTGAAAGCCCAGATTGCTCAACTTGGGTGGTATATAGACAGAGACAACAGTCAGAATCTTGTTATGAGTTCCCGAAGTACTTTGCGCAAGGGATTTGGATGTCACTTCCAGGGATGGGCACGGCATGACATGACCCATGAGGGACTCTTTAAGGTAGAGGGCACAGCCCTCCTTTCTTGGTAAGTCTGTCCTGTCTGAAAACTACATATCCGGGAATTGCTATTGCAGAGTCAGGTATCTTCGGAGACAGCCATGTTTTCAGCACTGATAGGATGTTTGGATTATGCTGGGAAACCCAGGCAGAGAGGGTATCAAGTTTGGAGAGGAGGCTGCAGATGTTAATGCTTGCCAAGGAGAGTGACCCTGCACTGCTGTTAACTTTGTGGCCAAGTTGTGGTGGGCCGGGGTTAGGGTGAATGTTGCCTGAGAGGAGCAACAGCAGCAGTATTAGATGTTTTAAAAGGGGTTTAAAGTTGCTTCTGTGGGGCAGCAGGGCCCTTTTTTAACAGGTTCCTTTCCATAAGGATGATGCATGAGGTAGTGACCAGTTAGTAATAGCAAGGAGCTGTAAGGGCACAGTTGCAGTGGTTTTGAGAACAGGCCAAAAGTTTCATTTGTTCTTCAAAATGGTTGTTGGATAGATAGCCCTTGAGACAAGTACATTAAGAGTTGATTTCAATTGAAAATGTTTGATACCTGGTGGTTAAGTCAAAAGCTAAAAGAAATGATTGACAGCTGTGGTCCACAGTCATAGAATGTGTTAGAATTCCTGAAAGGGATGAACTCTGCCTGTGCATATGCAGGATGTGAAATCCTTTTGTCTGTATGTGTCTTTGTCATTCAAAGAGGTCTTGAAAAGCCAAAATACAGATCATGGGGCAGGTCAGACGAAAATGTGGATTCAAGCAGGACCCAGAGTCACTGAATTTGTCAGACTTTGTTGCTTTACTTATGTTTTACTTGGGATACCTTCCAACAAGTTGATTTTTAAATGAAAAATGCAGATACCTGGTGATGATGCTTTGTAGAAATCCAGTCCAGGAGACTTTCACGGATGTAGTGAGCAAGAATGGTGTAGTTACTCCAAGCAGAAAACTATGTAAATCCACAAGAACTAAGCTACAGACAGACAAACACAAGCAGCCACCACACAGACCCAGGAGGTGGAGTCTAAGACTACATCTTATATGCGTGTCCTGAGAAAGAAGCTGGCAAAATATGTTGAAATTGCTCACAGTAATCAGGAAGAAGCTCAAAACCAGCAGAAGGTATATTATGACCATGGGGTAAAAGAAAATGTTTTGAACCTGGTGAAAAGATCTTGTTGCTGTTACCCACTACAGAAAATAAACTGTTAATGAAGTGACAAGGGCTTGTATGAGGTGCTTTGTGATGTATTGGCACAGTTAACTATGAGTCTGAGACCCCTGATAGGAAAAATCCTCCACGATATACCATGCTAACCTCTTAAAGAAATGGGTTGAAAAACACGGCTTTGTTAGTTTTACAAGAAACTTCTACAGAAGATTTTGAAATAGCTTATGACAGACTGGAACGAAGTGGAACTTCTTTTATGACTGCTTTGAAAAGGGCTGGATTAAACCTGTCTGACTTCATATATTATTATTCTATGGTGGTTAGATCTGTTATGGAATATGGAAAGCTGTGTGCATGGCAGCCTTATCAGAAATGACTCAGAGGAACTTGAACGGATACAGAAAAGGGCACTGAGAATAGTATTGGGGTGTGGGTGAGTTACACTGAGGCATTAAATAAGTGCAGGCTTGAGAGGTTGGAGGTAAGATGGGAAAAGATGGCAAGAGAAATGTTTAGAAAGTTCATTGTTTGCTTTTACCAGAAGAAACTACTGGATATCAATTACATAGACAGTCAAGACGGAAGAAACCATTAGTGAGAACTCAGATTAATTTTAAGTCTTTGTTTATGTGCTATTGAGATATAGATGTGCATTAACAATAAACATGTATTAATGTGTTTTGTATATATCAGCTGTGTTTTTAAATTTTTGATGTTTGGTGTAATTAAACTTTGTGATTTTATGTAAACTATTGTGTATGCAAATGTACACAAACTTCAACCAACACTGTTTTTGTATGGTTGCAATATTAATGATAACTCTAAAATCTAAAATTGCTGATGCGGTAAAGGTGAATGTTTCCTTAACTTCTGAACAAACCACAGAAATTCATAACTTGCTAAATACATTTAACAATACTTTTAGCACAGTGCCAAGCTGAGCAAAAGGGGCCAAGCACATAATAGTGACAGGGTATGCTCACCATGTTAGACAAAAGACATACTGATTATTAGAGCGGTTAAGGGCAGACATGGTTAAGGAAATGCAAAACAAGACAAAGTTGGGTATCATAAAAGAGTCAAGAATTGCTTGGTCATCACCATTGGTGAGTGTAAATAAAAAAGAAGGGGATATAAGAATCTACCTTGATTTTAGGAAACTTAATCAAGGGTCTGAATTTGTCAGTTATCCTATGCTCAGGATAGATGGTTTGGTGGACAGATTGGGCTGTGCCAAGTGCATCAGTACCCTTGATCTCAAGGATTACTGGCAAATTTCCCTAGCTAAAGAATCCAGAAACAAAACCGCATTTGCCACTCCTGTTGGATTCTGTCAGTTCACCACCTTACCGTTTGGTTTACTTGGTGCACCCACTACATTCCAGCAGTACATGAAGGTAATGTTAGTTACTCACACTGGTTATTGTGATGCTTACCTGGATGATATCATGGTGTATAGTCCAGACTGGAAAAGCCATCTGGAACACCTACGACCAGTTATCCAACCTATCAAAAAGGCAGGTCTGACAGTTAATCCTACCAAATGTGTATTGGGCATGCAGGAAAACAGATATTTGGGATATGTTCTGGGAAATGGAGAAGTAAAGCCAGAGATTTCTAAGATAGAAGCTGCAGCTAACAGTACTATCTCTAAAACAAAGAAACATGTCAGATCACTTTTAGGGCTGTCTGCTTACTATCAGAGATTTGTTCCTAACTTTGCCCAGTTAGCTACTCCCCTAACTGAACTCACAAAGGAACAGTTCCTGAATAATGTAAAATAGTCCCCTGAGTGTTAGCTACTCCCCTAACTGAACTCACGAAGGAACAGTTCCTGAATAATGTAAAATAGTCCCCTGAGTGGAAAGAAGCTTTTCTGGCCATCCAGGCTGCATTATGTTCAGCTCCTGTTTTAAGAAGCCCAGACTTTGAGAAACCATTTTTGTTACAGATAGATGCATCAGAGGTAGGTCTAGGTGCAGTTTTGAGTCAAAATATAGATGGAAGGAACATCCCATTCTAAATATCGGTAGGCAGTTGCACGACAGAGAAAAAGGTACTTGACCATTGAAAAGGAATGCCTTGCATGAAAGTGGGCCATGGAGTCCCCTAAGTTTTATTTGCTAGGAGCTGACTTTATATTTCTAACCAATGATAATCCTCTCTATTGGCTTAAACAAATGAAGGATAAAAATTCCAGAATCACAAGTGGTACCTGGCACTACAGCCATTTAAATTCAAAGGATGCACAAATCTGGAGAAGAGAATGGCAATGCTGATTTTCTGTCAAGATATGGATCAAGAACTGAGAATCCCAAAGGCTGAGACAAAAGTGTGAGTTAATACTTCACTGTTTGCAGAACTGTTTTTTTTTGGAAAAGGGATACTGCATATCAAGAGAACTGTAAAAGTTATTAAGCAATGTTAGAAGAGAATTAAAAAGAAGTTTTAGAAACATATTTTAAAAACAGGTTCTGTCTTAAAGAGGGGGTATGTGACAGGGTTGAATAAGGCCTTGTCCAATTTGTTATGCAGAAAGAGTTAAAAGCATGTATCTCTTCTATCCTCTCTCTCTTCTGTCTCTTATCTATCCGATTGCTCAATCAAATTGTCTTGTGTGACCTAGGAACTGATCACTCCAAATGGTCTTGCAATTCTCTGCTTCCTTCTATCTCTCTGCCTTCACTCGCTGTTTCTGTCTTTTCATTTCTTCCCCCTTGCTTATCTGTGGTTGTAAAAATATATGTGAATCTGTATGTAAAACTGGGATACTTTAGTTTGAAATATATATATAGTGTTGAAATGAATGCAGAAAGTTATTTGGAACTTAAAGAGTTAACTCTGAGATGCAGTTTGACCGCCACAAACTGTTTTGAAGAATTATCAACAGAAGATTAATTTTAGGACAGCATGTTCTATTTTGTTTACCTGCAGGAAAGAAACTGAAAAGAACTCTGATACATTGTGTGTGAAAACAGGATGTCTCTTAATGAGCTCAGGATGTAGAAGTTAATTGCCAGGCAAAGACTTCTTATAAAAAGAGCAGCAATGTCTGTTAGAGAGAAAGACTGACATTTAGAATTAGAGATACCCTCAGAGGAAGGACTTTGTCCTGTCTGAACTGCCTGTTAAAAAAACAATCCGCACATTTTTTTTCTGTTGTTATTTAAAATAATAAAATGTTACTTGCAAATTTTGTACCTGCTCCTGGTTCTCCTATACTTCCTGACCTATGCTTCAATGACACAGGGTAGGAAGGTCTCTTTAACAAGGGGCTTCCTTTCACCATAAGAGAAGCAGACTCAGATCCAATAAAGCACCACCTGTTTAGGATAGATAGATATCTTCAATGTGAATACATAAAGAGAGGTGCTGGTCTAGTAGAAATTCAAGATACTTAAATGGGGTAACATTTGCAAGGGTGCCACCATCATAGTTTGGAAGGTACAGTGGTGGAGTAATAACTAGGGTATGTTAAGAGCCAAAGAACATAGAAATGTTGTATTTATTTTAGTCTTTGGTAGCTGGGTAAGGCCCACTAGGCATAAGTGCCTGTTTTCAGGGGTGACTTGGGAGCACTGAGAAGGTTAAGTGACTTGCTCACAGAGTCACACAGTATGCAACTGGAGGTTGTGGGAATCAAACCCAGTTCTGCTGGATGTACCAATCTCATTCACAGCTCATTACTCTAACCTCTAGGCCATAGCCAGTCAGAGATAAGCTGGCACCACCCGGATAAAAATGTCAGTAATTCTCTCTACTACTTTCCTGGATTGTAAATTGCTTTATTTTATTTTGTTTTGCCAGGGAGATGGACTGGATCAAATGACCTATTTTCAGTCATGCCTGGAGTACAGTCACATGAAAGGTACTATAAAACCAAATTCATTTTCTTTCCTAGCCCCTGCTGTATCCCATACTTGCTAGTATACTGGTTCTCCCTGTCCAACTTTCTACTGAGCACTTTTGCACTCAGTCACAGCACAGTATCCCATGACATCCGAGAAAGCTGACACCTAGGGAGCAGGAAGCTATCACTATCACTGGCAGCCCTCACTATTTGTGAGGGCTGCCACACTTTTGTGGCATTTTCATAGTAGCATGACCTTCCTAGACTGATTATAAACTGCTCATGAGTGACCTCTCAGGAAGGAGTTAAAACTCACCACTGAATATAGCTCAGAGGGACTACAGTGTTAGCAGTAGTACTAAGTAGTCAAAATTGGCACTTTGTGACACCTATTTTGAGACTGGTTTTAGTCGGAGGGAGCACTTCTTAACCCTTCCTCTGAGACACTCTTATTCTGTAAAGAGTATCAAACTTGCATGTGCCCTGAAAATGGGCTCGTTCTGGAGAGTTTTTAAAAAAATTTAATATAAGATGGATCAACCTTGATCAATGATGTATTAATACTACTGTAGAGACCACTGTTACATTTATCAGAGAGGTCTAACTTACATTCTTAGGGTATGAGGCCTACTCACCTTTGGTTCACATACCTAAAGGAATATTGCTTCCTCGCCTAACACTACTCCCCCTCCTCTTTTCCCTCACGTCCCTATCTCCATCCATTCCAATTTCTCCTTCACCCGCCACTGCTCTACCTCCCCACCCTCCTCCTCACTCCCCTACATTTCCTATCCCCCAGGTATCCTGGATGCTGTCTCCTACCTGCTCCTTGGTTTCATCTTAAAGGTCTCGGGCACTTCCTGGCCGCTACCTCCCAACTCCCGCACCCTGCCACCCCTTCTTCTCCCACCAAACAGCTCCACGACTCTCTTAGCTCCTTGTATCTCTGCTACATTTGGTAGCAGGAAACATAAAACTTAATCTTGGCACCATCCACTACACACCAATGCTGCTCTGGGTTGCCCACCTCAAAATCTGCAACCTTCTCACAAAGCTGGATCAGTTGCAGTTCCTGGTCAGCCTCCAGCTGGATGTCCTTATCATCTTGGAACCTTGGTTCTCCCATAAGTTTCAAGGTCCAGCAGTGTTCATCCCCATTTACTCCATAGCTAGACAGGATTGCCCCAAGAGAAGTAGTGTTGTTCCACCTCCTCCTCTGACACCCAATTTGCCCCATTGCTGTCAGTCTGTTGCCCCTCTGCCTATGAGCTCTGCCTCCTGAAACTCACTCTCCTTCCTATTCCCTATTTTTGTTGCAGGGATGTACTGCTGTCCTAGCCTGTCCCCAGCATCGGTCACCAAACTCCTCATCTCCATCTGCTCCTGCTCCTTTTCTAGTGAATTGCTTATCCCTGGTAATTTTAACATTAATTGGCTCTCCTCTGCTTAAAATCTTTTCCAAAATGTTAAATTCCTCCAAGTTTCCCAATTGATTATGGACCCTACCCATCTTAATCACAAATCCCTGAACAACTACCTTCTGGACTGGGTACTCTCCTCTCACCTTCACCATATCCTCCCGTCCTCCTTAATGCCCTCAGTGACTGTCACATGGCCTACTGTGTGAGTAAGATATACTGCCCAAAAGACCCCCCCCCCCAAAAATCATCCTCCTTCAGTCCTTCTGGCTCCTGGAATTGTCTTTCTTCCACGCTGACCTGACAGTCTTTGGCATGTCCCACATCTCAATAATAACATTTAGTCTGCCTTCCAAGCTTTCCCGAAGAAATTTATGGCTGTCTGGAAACACCTTGCTCCCCTCTGGAAAACCAGGGTCCAGGGTTCCCACATTCTCTGGATCTCTGCTGAGCTATTGGTCTGCCTTCAAGGCAGAGACAAAGACCCTGCCTGGCATTCCTAAAAGATCACCAACTTCCCTGTTGCTCTTTTAAGTTACAGGACCCTTTGCAATGCTTGTACCAAAGCTACCAGGGTTGCAAAATCCAAATACTTCACATTCACCCTCCAGATCAGCCTTAATCAGCCCTCCAATTTCTGGAAAGTTTTCTGTTTTTTTCTCACCTCCCCCTTGTATTTGAGGTAGGCAACTTCCACATCACTGACGCTGCTAAAGTACTGTAACATCTTCTTTCAACTCCTTTTTCACTACCTGTGGCATTCTCTCCTCCCCGCCCCCATTATGTTCCTTCCTCCTCACCCACACCGCTTTCCGTACACTCCTTCACCTTTTCTTCTACCACCATGTCTGCCTCTCTGAAAACCATTTTAGCTCTTTTCTTAACCATACATGGGTATTAGTTCTGATGGACTCAAGCCCCAGCTTCTCACATCTCTGCTCCTGCCATTGCCATCCCTATTACCCACCTCTCCTCAAGCTCTCCTTCTACTCTGCCTCTGTCCCAGATGCCTGGAAACAGGCTACTGTCAACCCCTCCCAAAAGGGAGGACATCTTCTCCTGGTAACTATCATCCTCACCCCCTCCCACACACCCTGGCCAAGCCTCAAGAGCATCTTGTCCTCTCACAGCTCTCTCCTTTCCTTGGCTCCTCATCCTCCTTATTCACCCTTTCTAGTCCAGCTTCAGGAAGTCCCACCCATATTCACTTTCCTCCTGGCACAATGACTGCATCCTGTCTGGTATAGACAAGGGCTATCAATCAGTCAATCAATCAATCTTTATTTAACCAGGCAAAAGCACCATTGGGAAAAACTCATTTTCGAGGTGGACCTGGGTGGACAAAGTACAATAAAACAAGCTTTACAGTAAAAAGTTACACAAACATAGCTTGTATAAGAGATTCACATATACGGGATCTGTCATGATGTAGGTTGCACAATTTCCTTCTCAGAAATCCTGCCGGTGCCAAGTCCTAGTGGGGAACACAAGAGGAAGATTAGGGTGATAAACCAGTGGCTCAGGGAGTAATGAGGGGACAGAGGGTATGGGTTGATGGGGGATTGGGGGGAGACCTGGGAGGATAAAGGGCTGTATGCTAGAGATAGGCTTCATCTCAATTTGGAGGGGAAGAAAATCCTTAAGTTAAATAGAGGGGTTCATTGGTGAAAGGTGGGGTTTAAAACTTGCAGGGGAGGGATGGGAGAAAAGGCTGCTGGGGGGTCCGATAATGAGGGACTCTGTCTCCACCCCTCTGGAGAGCTGGAGGAATGCAGGGAAAGGACGACTGGTAAGGTGCAGACCAGGGGAAGACAGAATCTCCACAGGGACATGAGCAGGAGGAAATGGAAGTATAGGGAAAGGGTGGAAGGTAGTCCTGCTAAATGCCAGAAGCTTGGGCTATAAAATGCTGGAGCTCCAGGCGATGCTAGCCGAGGGAGAGGTGGATCTGGCAGTGGTCACTGAGACCTGGGCCACTGCAGGGCACGACTGGGACCTGAACCTCGAGGGTTACACCATGTTCAGGAAAGATGGGGGGAGGGAAGGGGAGGAGGGGTAGCAATAATAGTCAAAAACTGCATTGCCATAGGAGGAGTGGAGGAGGCGGAGGGAACTGTAGAGGTGATTTAGGTTACCTTTATAACAATGGGGGGCAAGAGAGTAAAAATAGGAGTGGTGTACAGACCCCCTGCACTGGCGAAGGAGCTGGAGGAGAGTCTGGTGGCAGATGTTGGGAGACACTGCAGATTGGGAAGGGGAAGGGTGGTGGTGTTGGGGGACTTAAACATATCAGGAACAGACTGGGAGACTATGACATCCTCGGTGGCCAGGGAACAGAGGTTGCTGGATGTCTTTCAACACACGTTCCTAACTCAGCAGGTGGAGGAACCGACCAGGGAGGAGTGGATACTGGATGTGGTCCTGGCAGACAGTGACCAGATTGGGGGCCTGGAGGTAAGGGACCCACTGGGGGGGGAGGGGAGTGGCCATGCCACGTTCTGGTTCTGCCTGAACCTAGGAGGGATAGAAGGCTGCACAAAGACGGAGGTAACTGACTTCAGGGGGGCGGATTTCAAGGAAATGGGAAGGATCCTTAAGGAGCACTTGGATGGGATTGGGCCAGACATGGACGCTGACAGTAGGTGGGAAATCATCAGGATTTGGCATCAAGTGCTAGGTGGTGGATGTCAAGATGAACAACTCGGAGTCTTGTAGGAGGGCAGCGGCAAAAGTCAACAGGATGCTTGGATACATCGCTAGGGGGCTCACCTTCAGAAGAAGGGACGTGATACTCACACTGTATAACTGCTTGGTGAGGCCGCACCTCGAGTACTGCATGCAGTTTTGGAAGCCATATTTAAAGAGGGACATTGAACTCCTGGAGAGGGTCCAGAGGAGGGCAAACAAAATGATTTGTGGCTTGGGGGATAGGACCTATGGGGAGAGGCTTGAAGAGCTAAATATGTACACAATAGAAGAGAGACGGGACCGGGGGACATGATAGAGGTCTTCAGGTACATGAAGGGGGTAAATAGGGAAGGAGCAGTCAGAGTACTCCAAGAAAGGGGGTAACTAGAGGACATGGGTGGAAGCTGGAGGGGGAAATTCAGGGAGAAAGGAGGAGGTGCTGCTTCACTGAGAGGGTGGTGGAGCCATGGAATGCGCTGCCCAGGGGGCTGATAGAGGCAGAGCCAGTGGAGGGGTTCAAGAGGGTCTGGGACAGGTACAGGGGAAGGGTTCTGGAAGCAAAAACCAGTGCAGCGATAATATCTGGGACTGGGAAGGGAGAAGCCAGGGAGGGAGAGGGGGCAGCAAGGTCAGCTCCCAGGGTGGGGGCTGACCAAACAAGCAGACACGAAAGACCATTAGGCCTATTCTGCTGGCATTTTAGTATGTTAGTATATATGAAAAATATTTACATGGATAATACAACACAATACTGGTCATATTTACCGGTTACGATATCTAAACACCTCTCAGGTGTCGGAGGAAGAAGAAACATCAGGTGAAATATTTACATGGATAGTAAAACACAATACTGATCATATATACATAGTTTACAATATCTAAAACAGCTCATAGGGGTTAAATGAAGAAGAGACATTAGGAGTGATATAGTGTAGGCACAGGTGAGAATTAGGGCTTGAAGCATTTATAGGTTTCATTAAATAAGTTGCTGATCAGTGCTTTAAAGGTGGGCAGGTTGACAAGATGCAGGAGTTTTAGGGATTTTGGGACTGTATTCCAAATGGAAGGAAGGGCATGGTTTTGGGAGAATGAGCCATACTGTGTCCTGCTCCTAGGGACATCAAGAGTGATACAGTAGTATCTTCTCAGGGAGTATGCTCCAGTGGAGAAGGCCACAAGCTTGGAGATGTACTGGGGAGGCTTGCCTGCTATGGCTCTGTAGCCCCACACTGCTGCGTTTTTCAGTCTTCTAGTGTTTAGGGAGGGCCAACCAAGCTCAGCATAAAGAGACCTGTGGTGAGAATTGTAAAGGGAGTAAGTGAGAAATCTGAGGGCTGTATGGTGCAGTGTGTTGAGTTTTGAAAGGAACGTGATTGGACAGTGCCTATAGAGGATATCACCATAGTCCAGGAGAGGGAGGAATGTTGATTGGACTAATCTTAATTTAGCCTCATAGGTGAGAAGATGCTTGAGCCTGTAGAATATGCCTAGTTTCTGTCTAAGCTTTTTGGCTACCTTATCAATCTGGAGATTGAATGACTGTCTACTGTCAATCCAGAAGTCAAGATACTTAAACTTTCCTACTGTCTCTAGAGATTCCCCCAAGAGGTTAGTGATTTGTGGGCTGGCCCATGAGGAGATGGGATGGACTATGGGTGCCTGAGGGGAAAAGAGCAGTTTTAGTTTTTCTGGCATTGAGCAGCAATTTAAGATGAAGTAGGTTATATTGAAGCAGACTGAATTGTTGTTGGAAGTTTGCACAGGCCAGATCCAGGAGGGGCAGCAGTATAGAGGACAGTGTTGTCTGCAAATAGATGTATATTAACTGTGGAGATATTAAGGTTGATATCATTGATGTAAATCACAAAAAGCAGAGGCTCCAGCATAGAACCCTGCAGAACTCCTCTCAAGAGGGACTTAAGTGGGGAGAGGTTGCATTGTGCTTTGACCTGTTTTGTCTGCCTAACAGGTAGAAGGTGAATCAACAGGGGCATTCAGGCCAATATTATGTAAACATATATCAAGTAGCAAGTAGAGTTTATTTTCAGAAGAAGCCAGAAGGGAAGGAAGGAAACATATTCAATTCAGTGCTTTAGAGTAACTGGTAATTGCTATTTTTCTTTTAAACTTAGATTGTGGGCTTTTAGTGACACTATCCTTTCTTTGTTGTCTTTACTTATAATTGTTTTTGGGCTTTTGAAAATTTAAAACATAGTGGTGGTGTAATTCTGTGCTGTCTTTAATTGCTGCAATTTTGCCCCTCCCTTCCCCAACTCTTAATTATATGCCCTGTTAAATCTGATTGACAGGAGCTAAACACAGGGTATAGTAAGGGGTGTGGACGAGGAGGGCATAAGGGGAAGAAGCCCACCAGCACGACATGGTTTTGATTCATTTATTTATTTATTGGTTTTTCTTTAAAAAAAAAAAATATCTGAGTATCAGTGGCAGGATTTTAGGACAGTAAATTAATAAAAGGGAACTAGGAGAGCTCAGTAGCAGACAAGTAGTGAACGGTATAATGTGGGAGTGTGCAATGTAGTGGCTGTAAGCAGCCATATTCAGGCAGACCTTCTGGACACTGAGGTGCCGCCCTGTCTGGATGCATCTCTCTGGACTGCAGGATGAGGTAGCCAGACTCAGAGCGGAAGTAAACTGGGTCAGGAGTACTATCACCCCTATCCAGGGACCACCCAGTCCAATGCAACTGCCTCAAAGGACGCCGAGAACAAGGAGCACTTGGATGACAGTGGGCTCAGGGAGGGTTAGAGCGATCAGGCAGAGGCACATCCCAGATCCTATACCACTCAAGAACTCATATGCCACACTGGCAAATGAGGACAACCAAATAGAGGTACCCAGAGAAGTGGAAGGAAAGGATGTGGAGGTTAGCCAAGGAGGTGACCTCAGCGGGGAAAGCAGTGGACCCCAGAGGAGGAGGAAGTGAATCCTGGTGGGGGACTCCATCATAAGAGGGATCCAGCTAGGAACACAGGAGGGGGAGGACAGGGAGGTGAGGTGCCTACCAGGTGCCATGGCATGGAGGGATGGAAGGAAGATCCTGGGGATCACTGGGAAGGCAAGATGGGAGGGTGAGCTGGATGTCATTATCCACCTAGGTACTAATGACCTGGCAAATGGGGAGCCAAAGGAAGTTCAGGAAGAGTTTAGGAAACTGGGGAAGGGTCTCAAGCAAGTAGCTACTTCTGTCACTTTCTCAGAAGTACTACCTGTGAGAGGCAAGGGAGAGCATAGGAGTGCATGCACCAGGAACTTTAACTCATGGTTGAAGAACTGGTGCTGTGAGGAAGGGTTTGGATTCATTGGTGACTGGGGACCCACCTGGAGGGATGGAGGTTTGTTCAAGTCTGACGGCCTGCATCCATCCTGGAGGGGAATCCAAGCACTCAATGATAAGTTTAAATGCTACATTGACAAGCATTTAAACTAGCAAAGGGGGGTGGCAGGCCAGCAAGGAGGGTACCTACTTGCTCACCCCCCACAGCTAGCAGTGGAACCAGTGAACCAGAGGAGTGGCTATCTGCAAAGCAGGTGCAAAAGATGGAGATTAGTGCCCAAGAGGTGGATAAGCAGAAAAGGGGCAAAATTCAGCAGAAGGGCAGACAACAAGGAGAACTAGGGATAAATGACAACCAAGGAAGTGGCTGGAGTAGAACAGTGAAACAGTCTAGGGAGGTCAAATCATGGAAAGCCATGTGTGCAAATGCCAGGAGCCTTAGCAACAAGATGGAAGATCTGGAGGCTGTCATGGTGCAGTCAGACCTGGACATTGTGGCCATCACTGAAACCTGGTATAATGATAACCACGACTGGGAGATGGCCATACCTGGCTACAACATATTCAGAAGAGACAGAGCAGGCAGGAAGGAGGGAGGAGGAGTGGCACTGTATGTGAAAAATGACATAAGGGCCACAGAGATCCAGGAGGAACAAAATGGGGGAGAGATACTGTGGGTTAAGCTGGAAAGGAAAATGGGGACTGCCATCCGCACAGGTGTGGTCTATAGACCACCAGCCCAGGAGGAAGAAACAGATAGGGAGCTGATGCTAGCCATCCAAAGGATGGCAGACAAGGGTGAGGTAGTACTGGTTGGAGACTTCAATATTCCAGACGTGGACTGGAGCATCCCAGCAGCAGCATCAACTAGGAGCAGATTTATCCTGGACTCCCTTCAGGGTGCCTTCCTCAAGCAACTGGTCATGGAACCAACTCGCAGAAGGCAATACTGGACCTTGTGCTCACAAACAGGGACAGTGTGATGGGGTAACAGTGGGGGAGCACCTGGGAAACAGTGACCACCAGTCATTGTGGTTTGAAATCACAGAAAGAGCAGAACCAAACCACACAAAAACACATATCCTGGATTTTAGGGGGGCAGACTTTGGGAAAATGGGGAGATACTTGAAAGAGGCATTAAGGGGAATGGGACAGGAATCAGGGGTTGAGGAACAGTGGGCAGTATTTAAAATGGGGATTACAAGAACAACAGAATTATGCATTAAGCAGGTTAGCAAGAGGAAAAGGAAGAAGAGACCATTAGGGTTTTCCAAAGAGGTAGCAAAGAAAGTGAAAGCCAAAAAGATTGCATTCAGGCAATACAAAAAGACACAGGCAGAAGGGGATAGGGAGAAGTACCAGGAGAAGCAAAGGGAGGCAGGGAGGTCAGTAAGGAAGCCAAAGCTCAGACAGAAGAGCACATTTCAAAATCAGTGGGTAGAGGGACAAACCTTTACAGGTACATAAGTGAAAAAGAAAGACAAAGGGAGGGATAGTGAGACTGAAGGGGAGGATGGGGGCCACGTGGAGGATGACAACAGTAAAGCTGACATATTGAACAGGTATTTCTGCCTGTCTTTACTGAGGAAGAGGAGGATAATGGGTCTGAAGGGAATACAAGGGTGAGAATGGTGCAGAAATGGATACAAGTCCCTTTACACGAGAAAGGGTCCTGAAGGAACTGGAAGTAATAAGAGTTGATAAAGCAATGGGGCCAGATGGGGTGCCCCAGGGTCCTTAAAGAACTAAGAGAGGTGGTGGATGAACCTCTGGCTATCCTGTTTGCTTCGATCACTGGAAACAGGAGGTACCCAAAGACTGGAGGACAGCAGATGTAGTTCCCTATACAAAAGTGGGAACAAAGAGGAAGCAGGGAACTACAGACAGTCAACCTCACCTCAGTAGTGGGGAAGATCATGGAAGCACTACTGAAGGAGAGATTAGTGGAACATCTGGTTGTCGATGGACTACAGGACCCAAGGCAGCATGGTTTCACCAGGGAGGTCATGTCAGACCAACCTCGTTGAATTTTTGACTGGGTGACTAGGGAGGTGGATCAGGGAGGGCAGTGGACATGGCCTATCTGGACTTAAGCAAGGCCTTTGACACTGTGCCACATAGAAGACTATTACACAGACTGGGGAATATGGGTGGGCAGGACAGTGTGTGGTGGGTAGGTAACTGGCTGGGTGGCAGGACACAGAGGGTGGTGGTAAATGGCTGTCACTCCACAGAGGGAAGAGTGACCAGTGGGGTACCACAGGGATCAGTGCTGGGACCGGTCCTATTCAACATCTTCATCAGTGACATTAGAGGACCTAGAAGGCAGAATTTCACTGTTCGCTGATGACACAAAGCTCTGTAACAGAGTAGACACACCAGAGGGTGTAGACAGAATGAGAAGCGACCTGCAGAAACTTGAAGAATGGTCAGGGTTTGGCAGTTGAAATTCAATGCAAAGAAGTGCAAGATAATGCATGATGGGGCACAAAACCCTGGCACAATATATCAGTTGGGGGTGAGGATATAGCATGCACCAAGCAGGAAAGGGATCTTGGGTTATCATCTCTGATAACCTCAAGGTAGAGAAACAGTGTGACAAGGCAGCAGGTAAAGCAAATAGGATGCTGGGATGTATAGGCAGGGGCATCACCAGCAGGAAAAGGAGGTCATAATTCGCCATACAAGACACTAGTGAGGCCCCACCTGGAGTACAGTGTACAGTTCTGGAGACCATACCTACATAAGGACACAGACAGGGTAGAGAAGGTTCAGAGGAGGGCAACAAAGATGGTGCATGGATTGCATCACAAGTCCTATGAAGACGGGTTGAAGGAACTGAACATGTACTCCCTGGAGGAGAGGAGGGAGAGAGGGGATATGATAGAGACATACAAGTATCTTACAGGAAGAACAGGGTGCAGGAAACACTATTTTTAAGTGAAGAAGATGTTCCAGGACTAGAAGGCATGGGATGAAGTTGGAGGAGGACGATTCAGAGGAACATGAGAAAGAATTTCTTCACAGAACGGGTGGTGGACAAGTGGAACACCCTGCAAGAGGAAGTGGTGGGGGCTGAAATAATCACGGGATTTAAGAATGCATGGGATAGACATAAAGGAATTCTGGAGGTCAGGGATAAGGGGCAACAGACTTCTAGGAAAACAAACTGAACTTACAAGCTCAAATGGGCAGACTGGGTGGGCCATAGGCCCTTATCTGCCGACACTGTCTATGTATCTATGTAACATGTGCAGAAGAAGGTCATGGTCAACAGTGTCAAATGCTTTACTTAAATCTAAAAAAAGGGCACAGATATGTTTTTTGGCATCAAGTGCTGTCTGCCAGTCATTAGTAACCTCGGCAAAAGCAGTGATGGTACTATGATTGAGTCTGAAGCTGGATTAAAGAGGGTTCAAAAGGTTATGTGCCTCAAGGTACTCCCTAATTTGTGTGTTCGCTGGGTTTATGAGTGGCTTAGAGGGGTAGGAGGGATAGGGGCCTGTAATTGTTCCGGTCACTTGGGTCACCTGATTTAAAAAGAGGGATGACGTGGGCAATTTTACAGTCTTTGGGGATGACCCCTTCACAGAGTGACTTGTTAAAGAGGTGAATGATGGGGCAGTCAGTGCACAGTACCCAAGCTTTAAAAAATAAGGGTCGATTTGATCTGCCCCAGCATTTTTAGAGGCATCAAGGGTGAGTAGCAGGTCTTCTACCTGTTTGAAGGTGACAGGGGCAAAACTAAAGGAATGCAAGTGGGAGGGAGATCTCATAGGGAGACTTGAGGAGTCATAACTGAGGAGGGAAGAGCGAGAACATTAGCAGGGAAGTGTAAGGCCAGTTGTTGCAAAATGGCTTGTTTAACAGGTTTAGGATGTCATTTTTGTTGGATGTAGTAGTATTACCGGTAGAAATCTTTGCAGGAGGGTAGTGGGGTTACGGCCTGAATTTCCTTCACGGTCTTCCAGAATTTATTGGGATTGTTAGTGGAGGAGTCCAGGGCAGACTTTTGCACAGTGGTTCCTGAAGGCACAGAACACCGTGCAGTCAGAAGGAAGTTTTGTTTTATGCTCCTTTTCCAAAGACCGTCTCTTTTATGTAAGGTGGACCTGAGTGAGTCATTGAACCACAGGCAGGATTTGGACCTGGTTCTGATTTTGGTCAGTGGAACATGCTTGTTTATAACCTGCAGTAGCAAGTTTTTGAACTGGGAGTAGGCAGAATCCATGGAGGGGGTGAGGTAGAAATCTTGCCACCTGATGTTATTTAGGTCCAAGAGGGAGTTGACAGAACTGAAGTTGTGGCAGCTTCTCTTAAAGGTGTAGATTGAGGAGGAGGCAAATTTGGGTAGGTTTCTTATACACTCAATGGCACAATGATCACTTATGTCATTAGGAAAGATACCAGAGTGAGTGAAATTATGAGTTTTATTTACCACGATGAGGTCAAGAAGAGAACTGTTGGCAGGGTTTTTGATATTGATAAGCGTGGCCTCGTTTAATAGTTGTGAGAGTCCAAGGGAGTCACAAAGTACTTTTAAGGGGGAGAAGCAGTGCGAGACCCAATCAAGATTCAGGTCACCCATGGTAATAATTTCAGTGGTAAGGGAGCTGAGTAGAGACTTGAGGTGCTGCAACAATCTGAGGTCTCCAGAGGGTGGCCTGTAGCAACCAGTAATGGAGATGGATTCGGAGGGGCATATTTGGACCGTGAAGGAGAGGCATTCAAATTCTTTGGGAATGGAGGTGGCATTAATGGGGGAAATGGAGTATTTGTCTTGCACAGCAATGGTGCTGCCCCCTTCCCTGGTGGGTCTATTAGCATGGAAAACATTGTAAGAAGGAATCTTTATAGCCTAGTCGAGGTGTGTGGGATTTTAACCAAGGCTCAGATGAGACAAGGAAGTCAAGGTTGATGTGACAGACCCAGGCTTGGATAACATCCAGCTTCCTTAAAAGACTACAGGCATTAATATGAAGAAAAAACAACGCTTTGAATTGGGCCAGATCCAAGGAAACTGAGAAAGGAGCAGGTGGGCCAGGGTTTAGTTTAGTTCCACGTTCCCTGAGCATAGTAGTAGAAGTAGCAATTTTTTGGAGGGAGCTAAATAAGAGCTTGAGAGACATGACTTGCCCCCATTTTAGCTGGGAGGGGTTGATTCATGTTGTAGGTTGGGAGGCATAGCTAATGAGGGGGAAGGAGTTGTGGGTAACCACTCTAGCTGAAAGAACAAACAGCGTCTTGGTACAGGAGATCGGAATTCATTTTTTGGGGAAGGTAGTGTTCACTTAGTGCACATCCTTGCCTTAGTTCACTTCCACCATTTTTTTCAACTTAACCAAAACTTTTGAGGCCATGTCTCACCACCTTCTCCCAGACAAGCGTAAGGTAGCAGGGCTTTCTTCCTCCAAAATAAGCTGGTTCCACTCCTACCTTGAGGGCTCAGAGAAAGCTGTTGGAGACACCCTGTCCCCCACTCCTTTCTGCTCAAGTGTTCCCCAAGGATCTGTCCTGGGCCCCATACTCTTCTCCATAATTCTAAACAAGCTCCTGTTGCCTGCTTCTCTGCATCCATTCATATGTATGCAGATGACTCTGTGCTGTTTGCATCTCACTGCTCTGCTGCAGACCTTGCTGCCTGACTCCAACAGGATTTTGACAGTGTTCAGTACTGGTTCTAATGCAACTATCTCTCAATGCCAAGAAAATGTTTCAGTAACCTTGGCTGTAGGCAGAAGTTCACCAGGAACCCTGTCTCCCTTCCTCCATACCTGTAATCATACTCAAGAGTGAGGTTGTCTCTCCTTTAGTACCTTGGGGTCATCTCAGCTTCTTGGTGCACATAGATACCATTTGAAGATCATCCTCCCAAACTTCTACCATGGTGACATTGTCTACAGTGCAGCTCTGAAGTCCACCCTTGCTAGAATGGACACCTTCTTTCACTCATTCTGCCATTTTATCTTGGACTGCCTTCTCCGCATTCCACACTACTCCCTTATTCCTCCCTCTCCTTCCTTCTTTTGATGCCAGCTGCCTTGCCCATCCACTGTGACTCCTTCACCTTTAAATTCTTGCTTGGCTATTTCCAACCTTCAGGTACCTTTCTGCTCTCTCTCTTCCCACCTCCTTCCTCCTCCCTTTGAACACTGCATCCCATTCCATTTCCCTCCACTCCAAGAAAACTAGTGTGTATGTATGTGTGTGTGTGGCACCAATCTGCTCCTCATATGTGTTTCACATCTTCTGGAATCATTTTGTGCATGTGCCTTACTGTGGTTTGCTTGCACTGATTACTCTTGCATCTTCCCACAGCCTGGGTGGTATTCATATGTTCTTAATCCAGTATTGCATTGCACTTGTACCTTATTACATTGTCCTTGCACCTTTTATTTTGGGTTGCGTTGGTCTGCCTGCCTGCAACACTGTGATTGCTCTCAGCTGCATTGTCTTATTTTTACTAATCTTGCACCTCACTGTGTTTTATTTTGTCTTGCGCCCTTTGTATTGTTTTTTTACCCCATGCCTCATGGACATATCTGGAAATAAGCTGTAACCAGCTCATTATAGCTTTCCTAGTAAGACTTTTGAATTAAATAAATATGTAATTATTTTTATTTATTTATTTATTGAAAAGTTTCACCAAGAAAGGCTCACTGGACAATTACAATTGCTCGTCTCACAGAGCGTCCCCGGGGGGAGGGGATAGAGAGGAGTATGAATCCAACAACATACATTTGTTTTTTGTTTTTTTTAACTGGCAAGACTTGAATCAAAAACCTACACAGCACAGCTATTCATGGGACAGACAAAGATATAAAACTAAAACTATGCGAGATTAAATACAAAAATACAGAAATAAATGCATATAGTCAATTTACCCGGCGCAAGGGTAAAGTACATGGAGTACAACACTGTTCAAAAAAATTGTTGTACAAAAGTTGGTTTACTAAGTGCAATGTGCAGTACATCATTAGAGAATAACCTAAATAGAATAAGATCACAATAGGAAAGGGGAAGTAAGGAAGGGTTGTTAAGAGCAATTGCAGGTAGGAAGGAGGGAGGAAGTTAAGGAGGGAGACTGTGGAGGGATAATGTGTTGTGTCCTTGCAACTCTTTTCTTTCTCAAATGAGGGACACTGACACTCAAAATGAGGGACAACGGGACACTGACCATCACAATGAGGGACACATTCTCAAACATGGAGATACAAGTTCATAACACTGTGGAAAACACTGTGTTTACCTGTATGAAGTTTATTTTTGATTTAGCATCTGGGGCCCGTCCACACTGCACCGCTCAGACCCTGTAATGGATAGAAACCATTATAACCGGGAGGCGGTACAGTGTGTCCACACTGCTGTGGTGTCTGTTTAGGGACCGGCACTGCTGGTCCACACTTTGGGAGCTGGGGCGAGGTACCATGGCACCCGAATCCTATAATGCAGCTTGTGCCAGCGCTCAGGGACGGTGCCACGATCCACACTATGCCCGGTAACGCTACCGAGGAGGCACTGGTTTCATAACTGTTGTTGAAACCACCTCATATGCGTGGTTTCAACAGCTGTTACGAATGCCTTCTGTAACATTACAGGTAAATGCAAACCATTGTGGAAATGGTTTGGCACTCTGTAATGTTACAGCGGTTAGTGTGACAGGGGCTTAGGCTCTGTCCACACTACACACCAGAAAATCCCACTTGTAATGTTACAGAGGGTCCAAACCGCTATCAAACAGTTTGCATTTACACTGGTAACATTACAGAAAGCATTTTAAAACAGTTGTTGAAAACTGATATTAAGTGTTTTCAACAATGGTTTCTATAATGGTTTCAAAACTCTGTTTGGCCCTGTCCACACTGCATCAGTAAAATCCTGTAACATTTTCAAAACATTTCAGTGGTAGTGTGGATGCACTGTAACATTCAGTCTGTAACACTTTCAAAGCGTTACAGAGTTTCAGTGCAGTGTGGACAGGGACCTTAGGCCCTGTCCACACTACACTGAAAACTCCCTCTGTAACATTACAGAGGGTCCAAACCATTACTGCAACGGTTTGCGTTCACATCTGTAATGTTACAGGAGGCATTTTCATAACCTTTGTTGAAACCAGTTATGAGGTGGTTTCAACAATGGTTACGAAAACAGTTCTGCCTCTGTAATGTTACCAGTTGTAGTGTGGACGCGTGAGCGTGTAGGCCCAGCATTGCCCTCAGTGCAGCCCAAACTGCATTGTGGGATAGGGTGGCGACTGTAACGGTCACCCGTCACCCACAATGTGGACCGGCTGTAACGGTTCCGAACCATTATCATGACAGTTCACTAGCAGTGTGGATACACTGTAACGTTTACCGTCTGTAATGGTTTGAAAATGTTACAGGGTTTTAGTAATGTAGTGTGGACAGGGCCTTAGAATGTGATGAATTTCTAAGTCTGCATTTTCAGCATATTCTCTGTGGGGGACATCACCTTTTCCATGAGGGAACAGAGTGATCTTGAAATGTAAAATGAGGGATATTTTCATAATTAGCAATAACTGAGAGCCAATGAGACCACTCTTACATTTATAATGCCGTGCCTACACGGCTGCTCTGTGGTGATTCTTTTGGCAGCTCCTGCACTGGTATGACCTCCAACCTCGATCAGTCTTATGTTTACATGTCCTCTCTCAGCACCAGAGCAAGCTGCGCTGGAGAGGGACCATAAGTGTGGGAGCCAGGTGGCAGGATGCAGGGACAATACACTGTGTGCCACAGAGAGCTGTGCGGCCTGTGCACATGGCCACTTACTCCTTGATCCGGAATGCATCCCCAACTCGGCAGTGCTTCGGGGACAGGAGCAGGGAACAGCTTACTGCAATCACATAAGCATTCACATGGCTGCATTTGCACTGCAGCAGCCTAGTGGGTAGGTTGCAATGTTGTGTTGCAGTTCTGACCATGTAACTTGCATTAAGAATGGTCTCCACAGCAGTTCTACCATACAGAATGGGGCATTCATTCAAGGGTGTAGACAGGCATACTCACTGTACACATTTGTGCACAGTTTTGTTGAGTGCCTGTCACAAACCATATCTCTTTCTGTTAACATTTTCATTCTAGTCTGTAGTATTTGGGTTAGTGTAGGCACTGAGGAGTGTCTCCATTTAAACGTCTGTTGTTTAGGAGACAGATACATGTATAACCTCTTTAGAAATTAAGAGGACTTGTCTGACAAAAATTTGATTTGTTTGGAAGGGGGTACCTTTTGGCTAGGATGTGTACATTTTATAATGGGGGTGTAGCTGTTGGAGATTGTGTGTACAAAATTGAGATGTCTGGTTACACCCCTGCTTTCACTGTCAGATTTTTAAAGACCAATGGAAATAACATTTGCACTATACTAATTTCAGTGCAGAGCATTTACAACAACAACATTTTCTTTATTTTCTTTATTTTACAAAAGTAATGTTGAATGTGCACTACTAAATTTTGAATTTCTGTCACTTCGGTCACTTCTGTCTTGGATCTCAGTTCTCAGAGTCTTACCATTCCATGAGTAACAGCATGATAGCTTGGCAGAAGACACCAGGAGAAAAGACTGCTGTGTAACTGAACTTCTCTGCTGGGACTAAAGAAGAAGAACTTTTGTACTTGGACCTTTAATTTAGGGTAAAAAAAACAAACTAACAAACAAAAAAAAGTGTGTGTTTGTCTGGGTTAACTGAACTGAATGGGTATCTGAACAGTTATCTAGGTGTAAATCTCAGGTGATTGAAAGGATTTAATAGCTGTGAGGTTTAAATTACTTGTAGAAAGATCTAGTAAGTAGGGGTAGTGGCTTAGCTAGAAGGAAGCTACATTTAAAGACTGCCTTAGATTCTGCTAATAGCTTGGCAGAAGACACCAGGAGAAAGGACTGCTGTGTGACTGGACTCTCTGCTGGGACTACATTGCCCTCCTTCCTCCCTCCACCCCACCAAAACTAGTTCTATTTTTATAGGCACAGGATTTGACTGACAACAGGAACTTCCTGTTTGGGAGCAGGAAGTGAGTGATCACAGAACCACCAAAGACCCACCATCCTAGAAGGGCAAGAGTAGCTCTCCAGCCCCCTCTAGCTGCTGGAGGTCTGCCTCTGAGCAAGTAAGTGGTCTATGGAGAAATATAGGATATTCTTGTCTCTGAACAGGACAATCAAGAGCTTAAAGGGCACACAGGCAGAAAGTAAGGAGAGAGAGAAAAAAACAGAGGAAAGAGTAAGGATTGCAAACAGTTAAGGGGCCAGAAATAAAACATGATTGGAGTGGTGCAGTGCAGTGGCTGTGGAGCAGCAGTCTTCTGGGAGACGTTCTGGAGGATGCGGTGTTGTCCCATCTGCAGGCACCTCTCTGGGCTAAGGGAGGAGGTTGCTTATCTCCAGGCTGAGTTGGCCAGGATTTATGGGACCTCCTCTTCCATCCAGGGACCACCAGTGCAACTGCCGTTGCCTCAGAGGTTGCCAAGAAAGAGGAATGGTTGGACCACAGTGGGCTCAGGGAAGGTGAGGGTAGGGAACAGAGGCGATTCCTCCAGCTGTACCTCTCCACACCCTATGCCATTCTGGCAAAGTGTGGTTCCTCTATTGAGGCACCTGCAGTGGAGACCAAGGAAGATGCTGGGAACCTCCACAAAGGAGACCCACAGGAGGGTGGCAGGAGACCCTGCAGGGGAAGGAAACAACTCCTGGTGGGGGACTCCATTGTTAGGAAGGTAGAACTGGGGGAGGAAGGGGAGAGGAAGGTAAGTTGCCTGCCTGGTGCCATGGCTTGGAGGGACAGGGAGCGAATCCTCAGGATTACCGGAGCAGCTGCACAGGGGAGGGAGCTGGATGTCATTGTCCACCTAGGGACAAATGACCTGGTTAAGAAAGGGATTAGAGAAGTGCAGGAAGAGTTTGTGGAATTGGGGAGGGGCCTTAGTCAGGTAGCATGCATGGTAACCTTCTCGGAGGTGCTGCCCATCTATGGCATAGGAGAGACTAGGTTGTTCCGCACCATGGGATTCAATCAGTGGTTGAAAAACTGGTGTGGAGCACAGGGATTTGGCTTCATTGGGGACTGGGGGTCCACCTGGAGTGATGCAAGCCTATACTGGCATGATGGGCTGCATCTGTCCGGGAGGAGAACCAGGATCCCAGGTGATAGGTTTAAATGCTTCATTGGCAAGCTTTTAAACTAGCCAAGGGGGGAGGCACTGGAAAGGAGCAGGGAAATCCTAGCCCCCCCAAATAATCATGGTAGTAAGTGCGGCAAACACCAACATAAAGGAGTTGATAGGGAGAAGGGCAGGGGTAAATGGAGAAAGTGACAAAGGCAAGAAGGACAGGGATGGGGCAAAAGGGAGTAAGGCCATCAGGAAATGGAGGGTAATGAGTACCAATGCCCATAGTCTGGGCAATAAGCTCCTGAGCTGGTGGCCTTGATGGAAGAAGGATGCCTGGATATCGAAAGAAGTCACCGAAACATGGTACACAGAGAACCATGACTGGGATGTTAACATACCAGGTACATAACCTACAGGAGAGACAGGCGGGAGAAGAGGGGAGGAGTAGCTCTCATGTAAAGGAAGGGATAAAAGCAACTGAACAAAAGAGTAAACAGGGAGGAGAGGAGGCACTGTGGGTCACCTTGGAGACTAGAAAGGGCACCACAATCTGCACAGGGGTTGTGTACAGACCCCCATGTCAGGGGGAGGGAATGGACAAGGATATGATAGAAGGCATTCTTAGAATGGCAGAGAAAGGGGAGATACTGTTGATGGGAGACCTGAATATGCCAGATGTTAACTGGAGCACATTTGCTGTAGCCACATCCAAGAGCAGGGCCATTCTTGATGCCCTACAGGTGGCAAGCCTTAGACAGCTAGTTTCAGAACTCACTCATGAGGGAGCAATCTTAGACCTCGTACTCTCAAACGGGGGCAGTGAGAGGATCTCAGATCTAGAAGTGGGTTGCCATCTAGGGACAAGTGACCATCAAACAGTGTGGTTCACATTAAACTCAGCTACAGAGTCAAGCCATACAAAAGTGAGGGTACTGGACTTTAGGAGGGCTGACTTTGGCAAGATTGGAGAGTGCCTCAGAAAGCACTAGCAAACAGGCTAGAAGGAGGTGGAGCAACAATGGGAATCATCAAACTGCCATCACAGAGGCAACAAGCCTTTGTGTGAAGCAAATAAACAAAATCAAATGAAAGAAAAGCCACTATGATTCTCAAAACAGGTGGCTGTAAAAGTCAGGAAGAAAAGATAGCGTTCTGGAAGTATAAGGAAACACAGAAGGAGCAGGACAGAGAGCTGTACCAGTTAAGGCAGAAGGAAGCAGGAGGGAAGTCAGAATAACAAAGCCCAAACTGAGGAAAAGATAGCCAACTCAGTTAAGAATGGGGATAAAACCTTTTATAGGTACATCAGCGAGTGTAGAAAGACAAAGGGAGGGACAGTGAGGCTGAATAGAATGAACGGTGGGTGGGCAGAGGGGGACAGTGAAAAAGCAGGGATACTGAACGAATGTTTCTGCTCAGTATTCACAAAAGAGGAGTGGGAAGTGCCTAATCCAATTAACAGAAGCACTCTTGATAGGGGGGTCAATCCCAGTCCTTTCACAGAAGAAAGGGTTCTGCAAGAACTCCTAAAACTGAAGGTGGACAAAGCAATGGGTCCTGATGGAATTCACCCCAGAATTCTAAAAGAATTAAGGGAGGAACTAGTGAAACCACTGGCTACTCTTTTTAATAAATCATGGGAGGATGGTGTGGTACCCGAGGACTGGAGGAAGGCGGATGTGATTCCCCTTCACAAAAGTGGGACCAAGACAGAAGCAGGAAACTACAGACCTGTCAGTCTGACCTCTGTGGTAGGGAAAGTGATGGAATCACTTCTGAAGGAAAGAATAGTTGAGTACCTAGAGGCCAGTGGAGCACAGGACCCAAGGCAGCATGGGTTCACAGCGGGACGGTCATGTCAGACTAATCTAATAGATTTCTTTGACTGGGTGACCACAGTAGTAGTAGACCAGGGATGGGCTGTGGACATGGCCTACCTAGACTTTAGTAAGGCATTTGACACAGTCCCACACAAAAGATTAATAGTCAAATTAACCAGCCTGGGAGTGGGTCCCAGGGTGGTAGCCTGGGTAAAACATTGGCTGCACAACCAGACTCCGAAGGTAATTGTGAATTTAGTCCACTCTGAAGAAAGAGGGGTTACTAGGGGCACCGTAGGGTTCAGTATTGGGTCCAGTCCTTTTAATGTCTTCATCAGTGACATTGCAGAGGGACTGGAAGGAAAAGTATGCCTTTTTGCGGATGACACAAAGATCTGCAACAGGGTTGATACACAAGGAGGCGTGGAAAGGATGAAAAGGGACTTGGCAAGGTTGGAGGAATGGTCAGAAGTATGGCAGCTAGGATTCGATGCAAAGAAGTGCAAAATAATGCACCTGGGAAACAAGAACCCAGGGGAAGAATACACAATGGGTGGGAGGTAGTAACAACAACAAAAAGGAAAGGGACCTGGGGGTAATCATATCAGATGACCTTAAGGTTAGCAAGCAATGTGAGAAGGCAGTAGGGAGGGCTGGGGTATACTGGGATGTATAGGAGAGGCATCATCATCAGAAAACAGGAAGTTGTTATCCCTCTGTACAGACAGTTGGTGAGACCCTATCTGGAGTACTGTATCCAGTTCTGGAGACCCCATCTCTGCAAGGACATAGACAGGATAGAGGTAGTCCAGAGGAGGGCAACTAAAATGGTGCAGGTCTGCAAGAGAAGCCTGATGAGGAGAGACTAAAGGAGCTTAATATGTATACCCTTGAGGAAAGAAGGGAGGGGGACATGATAGAAACTTTAAGACCTCAGTGAATCAACAAAGTCCAAGAGGGTAGCATCTTTCAGAAAAAGAGACTTGCAAGAACAAAGGGACACAATTTAAAGATAGAAGGAGGGCAGTTCAGGGGCAATGAGGAAGTATTATTTTCACAGAGAGGGTAGTGGATGCATGGAACAGCCTTCCTGAGGAGGTAGTGGGGTCTAAAACTGTGGGACAATTCAAGAATGCATGGGACAGACATAAGGCAATTCTTGTGGGGGGTAGGAAGAAATAGGCTGTTGGTTAACTAGGATCTGTGGCCTATCCTGTAGGTAGGGAAATGGGCAGACTAGATGGGCCAAGCAGTCCTTATCTGCCATCAAAGTCTATGTTTCTATGTCTGTGATATAATTCTCATCTCAGTGCAGTTTTCCTCCTGCTTAAAACTGAATAACAGAATGCCTTTGTACGTAAAAGTGAACCTTGTCTCTATAAATTTATATCTTATTTTTTGAAAGGAAAAACATTTCATAAAGGGCTGGGGTAGAAAGATACTAATGACTAAAATGACATCATCAAAGATTTGCAGGCTCAAGTGATTGGAGAATGATCATGAAAAGAGTATGTTGCCATGTGGTTCTTTAAGTCCGAGTAACTTTTATTTTTGTTTGTTAATTCTTTGGTGACTGGGTAAAATCCACTAGGCACAAGTGCCTATATTCAGGGGTGACCCGGGAGCACTGGGGTGGTTAACTGACTTGCTCAGAGTCACACAGTATGCAAGTGGAGGCTGTGGGAATCACATCCATGTCTGCTGAACCACCACATTTTGCTTACAGTTTCTACTGATAATACGTTCTGTCAGTAAAAATAAAGCAAATTATATTTTAAATTCTCAGTGCTCTTTAAAGTACAAATCAATCAATCGACTGTGTGAACAACTTCACAATTTCTTATGTGTCCATATTGCTGGAGAAAATACATTCCTGTAACTCTGGCATGAATGCACATGCATAGCTCGTTTGTTTCATGTGTATTATGTAACCTTTTCTCCTTATTTGGAAGGTAGCCTAGGAGACTGCCTTAATTGCTCCTCACCCATTTCCTGTGTTTGAGACAAACGTATTCAAACAGAGGTTAAGCTCAGTGTGGTTCACTTTTCCAAATTCTGTTTTAATTACAAAACTTTAACAAGGTTCCAGAGAGCTAGTAGTTTATCATATTTCAATAGAAGTAGTGTCAGTGGCTCAGTAGGCAGTATAGTTCTGTGGTTTAAGGCTCTGAGCTGCAAGTCTGGGATTCAGGTTTGAATCCACAGCCCCACTTGCACACTCGTGACCCTGAGCAAGTCCACTTAACTTCCCTTGCTCCCAGGTTGCACCTGTAAAAAGCTTTCAGCTTGTGTGTCTCACCAGTTAAACAAATTACAAAAAAAAAAAGTAAGTAACACACTCAACTCTGGGCAGAAGATCAGCAGGTTGTGGGTTCTGGGCCCACAACTGGTACTTGGGGTAATATCCAGAACTGACACTGTAGTGCAGTATGAGGAGGGTGGGACTTAGGGTAATATACAGAACTGATACTGTAGTATGGGGGGGGGCTGCAGTGGTGATGTGCTATCTTTTGGATGAGATGTTAAACTGAGGTCCCTGCTTCCCATCTCTGACCAATGCCCAGATCCTGTGACACTTATCGAAGAAGAGCAAGGGAGTTTCCCTGGTGCCATGGCCAACATTTCCCCTGTCAATAAAACAGGTCCATGCAACCCCCCAGAAACACCTGGAAACAAGCTATAATAGTTTAGTGTGCCTTTCCTGTTCAATCATTCTAAATAAATAATGTTTCTATTCTTTGTGTTTCTGTCGTTCTTTCGTGTTTTACCAGTAAGACATGCTGAGCTGCTGGCATCTCATTTCCAGCTGTGTCGGGGGTGGGGGGGTGTAGACAAATACAATAAAATACAAAATCACACATGCCCACACAATGCAAAGCATCATGGGCTGCATACAATAAGGTGCATTGAAAACACATTAACAGTTGAGCAACAAAAATGAGTGCAAATAAAATAGGGTAAAAGTACAAACATTACAGATGTGCAAGCCAATATTCAATACAGAGAAGAAAGAGAACAACAAGGTGCCTAAAGGGTGATACCAAAGGGTAGATAAATTGCACTTAACTGGCAAAAGCCACCCAACCAGAACAAACACACAGCACAAGAGGACTAGAGCAAACTATCATCCAGGGGTGGAGGGTGGCTGCTGAGATCAGGCCTCATGGACAGTTGCAGGAGGAGTGGTGAAGTCATGAAGAAGAGACATGAGGGAGACGGAAAAGAGGCAGAACAGAAGGACAAGGCAGGAAGTCCAGAGTTTAGGGAAATGATAGAAGAAAGCAGCTTGGCCAGCAGGAGATTTCCTGGGATGGAAGGAAATGTAATGGGAGGGTTAGTAGGAGGTAAGGGAGAAAAGAGTGGACAGAGAAAAGGTAGGAAGGGAAGGAACCAAGCCAGAATTTTGATATGAAGCAGGCACAGTGAATGAGGTGCCTATCATTAAGGGAGGGGAGGAAGAGGGGAGTCAAGAGAGCAATCATGGGTACGAGGGGGGCAATCCAAGGCAAACTGAGAGAAGAAGAACAGACGGGGTCCAGTTTGGCAAGGTTGGACTTGTGAGCAGTGTTGTAGACAATGTTGTCATAGTCAAAGATACACAGTATTCATCTTTGATTCGATCTCTCCGAAGGCAGGACGTGGGATACACGCTTTGCTCCTGAATAGAGCACTAAGTTTGGGGTGGTGCTTGAGATGAATGGCATCTATGTGTACCAGGAAATCGGGATGGTGGTTCAGCCAGACCCATAGGTACATAAAGGAGGAGACATTCTCATTTGTAGTACCTTTGAGTGTATGGAAGGATGGGAGGGGATAAGCTTGACTTTCCTCTTCTGGCTGTCAAACATCATAAGACCATTTGTTGGCATTGAGGGACAGGGGATTAGACCCAAAACAGTGCTGGATAGTGTCAAAATCCCACTGGAGCCAGGCAGTGAGGTCAGGGGCAGAGGAGCCAGAGGAAAGGAGCACTGTATCATCTGAGTATGTGTGGATGAACGCTGAGGAGCAGGAAGCAGGTAGGTTGTTCACAGTAGTACCAACACTGGAGAAAAAAACACTGTTCCATCCGCACCACTGTTTCAAAATGCAGCCAAAAAGTGCCAAGAGGATGAAGGAGAGTGTCCACTGTCACATATGCACCAACAACATTGGCTGCCACAAGACTGGCCCTGAGGGACATGGCCCATAGAATACAGGCATCATCAGGCCATAGAGGTAAAGTTGCATCACAGCAGGATGCACATGGATCCAGCGAGGGACAACAGCAGCCAGCACAGCCAAGGCATTGCTGGCCAGGCAAGAGGAAGGAAAGGCCCAGTGCACTACCACCTGCATCGTGAACACATATGTACAGCAACAGACCAGTCCATGGAAATGCCTGATTAATGCACCTGGTAATCCTCCAGTGTCAGCCACACAGCATTCCCAGTGTTCACCACCTCCCCCTGAACCACCCCATGTGATACATCACAGTCACCCCTCCAACAGACATCACCCTCCCTCACCTGAATGCAACCCTGTCTACTTGCTACACTATCATGGACCACCCACTGCGCACATCACTACAACAGGAACCAAACCGTGGGGTTTCACCTTAACACGGTGGTTCGGCTTACCTATATCGGCATGCCACTGTGCAACTAGAGAACCCTGGTGTCATGGGTCCACATAGGCCATTGGACTGTGAGAGTCCCTGCAGTGGTAACACCCCAGAACAGCCCATGTGGGAGTCATGCACCGTGACCTGTGCGACTGTGGTTAGGTGGAACACATAGTTCCGAGTCCATGTAGACGCATGGGCAGCCACCTACATATGTGGCAATACATCATGCATGGCTGAGACATTGAGCACAAACAGGTGTTTCAGTTTAGGGGAATGAGACACAGATGCAAGTTACAATACAAAAGCACACTTTATTAGAACACAAAACTAGAGCAGGGGTATCAAAACAGCAACACAGCATGAAACAATAAACATGAACATATGAAATTTTAGTAGATAAAGCCTAGTGGTCTATCAAGTCTGCTTGAATATGCAGCTAGCACCCTTATCTCTGCAGCTGCCCTCCCTCCCACCGTCCCCGCCCCTTGACCTGTCCCCTTGCCCTGTCCCAGCCCCTTTTGAAGCAGCCTACTGTTCTACTGGATAGTAAGTAAACACTGCAACTGTAATGAGCTAAGGAGGGTGATGTGACAGTGCAAATATCAGCAAACAAAATAACAACACAAGGTGTGAAAGAAAGCACTGTGCATAGAGAATCCTGTGCACCATCCAATCACAACATCAGTGCAGATCACTGCCCCTATAGGTATCTAAGGAAAAGGAAGGACAGCAGTGACGCAGGGGCCCCCTGCAGTAGGTCCAAGTGTTCGGCAATGGGCTGGATGTGTTCCCCCAGTCTCCTGGCAAAGTTCTGCATAGACTGTCTTAGTGGGTTATGCAAAACATTCCCTTTTGTGGCAGGGCTGCATCCCTGATGAACATTGCTATCCACCTGCTAAAGCGTGACAATATGTTTGGCCTCCATGGCCACATGTCCATGCTCCCCCTGGTCAGTACTGTCCTGTGACCCTTCAATGGAGGTGGTTGAGTGGGCTCTGCATCATCCATTTGGGCTGTGTCATGGTCATCTGCTGCATGGCCGTCCAGTGACTGTGGGACATCAGGTTGCTCCAATGCCGCCTCTGTCACTTGTGCAACCACTGCCATTGTACTGGTGTGTCTCCATTCCTGGTAGGCCCTTCCCTCCGACCTCTTCAGTCACTGTATAACCCTCTCTAGGAAATGCCAGCGAGGGTCCAGTGCATGAAGTCCACCCTGCATGGTCACTCCGACACCTACACAACACAAGAAAGCATGTTGTGAGTGTGCAGTCACAGGCATTTTATGACTGTCTGCCAGCATACTAGGCATGATATGGCCAGCACACTAACGCCACTCTGCACGATGCATGACAGGGCCATGCTGATGGGACACATAATGGTCCAATGTCCCCAATGCCAAGACACGCTTCCAGCAACATTGACATCACGTGGTGCCATGTAAGCTGCAAACCATGCCCCTGCGCCAGCACCTATGTGTGGCACACAGCCACCTGTGATGGGTCTGCATGGATGTTGCCATTGCAAGACCCATTATAGCTTGTTGGCCTGTGTAACACTGTGCACAGTGTCCAGCTACTTGTCAACACACTGACAGGCAGAATAGTGCCATGACAGGACTGACGTGGGTGACATGGCACGCCAAATGTGCTGCACTTTTGTACTATGTGGTGTGGCCTATGTGGACGGGAGTACATGATGGTGGACACATGGCTGTGCCTGGCCACCTGGTAGTGTAGGCCTATGCTGCAGGTTATAACAGTGCATGATGTGCACGCGTGTGGACTGCATATGGCACCAACCCCAACAATAGTCACTGTGGCTGTGGAATGTGTCATTGCCACTGTAGCCCAATGCATTCAACACCTACAGAGTCACATAGGGTCCATGTGGGCTGCCTGTACACCTACTGGCCACTAGCAGTGCATTCACGGGTCATCACTGTGGCAGGTCCACAGTATGCAGTGTACTGCTGTGTGGCCTCCTTCCACTTTGTGTGACAGCACACCAGACAACATGCACAGAAAGTGTAGTGCGACCACCACCTGTGACCATTATGTCATGTTGTTGCAGCTGACATGGGAATGGCACTGTGGACCTGTGCATCACTGCACCCCACATACAGCTGTGCGTGTCTCCAGCCAACCACTGCATGACCAATATCAGTGTCAGTGTCAGTGGCTTAGTAGCTAGCACACTCGCCTCTGAGGCTGGGAGATCAGAGGGATGTGGGTTCAGTTCCCACATCTGGCACTTGGGTTAATATCCCAGTACTGGCACTGTAGTGCAGCATGAGAGGAGAGGGGTGCTGCACTTCTGAGGTGCTGTCTTTCAGATGAGACGTTAAACCGAGATCCCATCTTCCTGGATTGGTGGTAGTTCAGGTGGATGTTAAAGATCCCATGGCATGTATCGAAAGTGTAGGGAATTTCCTGGTGTCCTGGCCAAATTTCCCTCATTCACTAAAAATACCACCAACAGCTTAATCTGGTTCAAGGTCACTTGGTATTCTTCTGTATCCCCCTCCACCCGGTTGAAAATAGGCAGAATTTGTCTAGTGCACTTACCTGATAAAAAAAAGCTAAAAAAAAATATATATATATCACGCACATGCTGCAAGTGTGTGCCCACATGCGTTGTGCGTACACACACCGTACGCATGCATGGACACTTACTCAGCTGCAGGGCCCGTGTCCTGTGCGTTGGACCTCATGCCGGCAATGTGTGGGTGACACCTGCAGTTACACTCATGGTATCAATATACCCCTGCATGCAAACAGAATGCAAGATGACATACCTGTGTTGCGTGTTCCTTGGCTGGGCTTCTGGTCCCTCTGGCTGCTTCCCTCCTCTTCATCTCCATTTGAATGCTCCTCCAGGGATGTGGCTGCTACTCCTGTGGAGACACAATGGGGATACACAGTTTAGATAGATGCACTGCAATGAACAACACATGCTACAGGTGTTTCACTATAGTGTATGAGATGACGCCCCTCTTCCATGGCCGTCCACCTCTCATCTGGACATCAGCATTCCTCGACATGGTCCTCAGATGGTTGAGGAGTGCAGTCTCCCTCCATTGCATGTCATTCCACCTGTGGAATACCTGTTGGACTGACTTTCTTGCACCAGACACTCTCTTCAGCCTCAGACAGATGGCTTTCCACACCCTGTCCCTCTGGGTGGGTGTTGACTTAGAATTTCCTGGTGGCAGTATAATTCAGCCCCACTGCTCCACCAGGCTGATGAGAAGCACAGTCTCATCATTAGTGAAACTGGGTGCTCGTGACCTGCCTGCCATCTCCTCACTCCTTTAACTATTCCTGCACTGGACCTGACCTATACTCAACATACTTAGACACCAATACGGTGTCCCACACCTTACCGTGTCCCTTATACATGTGTAGCTCTGTATATCCCCATGTGATACAGATCCCATTGAATGTGCAGTGCCAAAGGTAGCCACATGCAACATGACATAGTGTGCAAGGGCAATGTTACCCAGATGCAGCCAGATGCCGATATCATAGTGCAATACATGGTAACACAGTGTACGGCTGCATCATGTGATGAGGCATGCATAATGCATGGCGCCTTCCAGCATGCATTGGCAGGGTGTGAGGTGCATTATGTAGGCCTACATGGCTGCAAGGCAGGCACGTTCACACACGGGTAATGCAGGCTGTGTCGGCCAATCAGTGTGGCTGAGTTACTGAATATTGCATGGGATGGGTGGTAGTGTATTGAACCTGTCACTGTGAAGGTATGTCCGAATGCCCTACAATGCTCTCCTGTTTATGTCGTGTGGAATACACCACCCGCTACAGGATACACATACACAATACCCACATTCCAGTGTATCCCACTCTATGCAGCATACTATGATGTATGTTCACAGGCCCACTCCATCAATCTATGTGCAATGAACAATCAGTGAATGCTGTCTGGCATGACTTTTTCCTTGTATGGACATGTGACATGCATGTCCCTGAATGCTGGACAGGCATGTGACCATCCCTACCCCAATCATAGGGATCCAGGGAGTATTCATAGCACAGTATTAACTGTATCCATACATATAGACATGATGCCACTGTATATGTGCATAAGGGTACACCACTCCCTGTTATCCATCATGCATTTTACATGCAGAGTTACAGAGTATACATGTACACTGGGAGTGGGCAGTGTATATATACATGGTCCATGGTACATGTGTGGTTGTGTACTGTACACCAGTTGTGCTCTCTCTCTGGCCATCCCCATGGGGAGTGTTACACATGTACCATGCCACTGCAATGGACAGTACAGCCAGGTGTGTGGGTTGCATGGGTCTTGCAGCAACAGTGAATAGCTGACAGGGTGGTCCTTCACTTGCACTCCCCCTGTACTGTGTATTCCATTACCTGAACCCTGACACCTATGGCCGCCTACACCACACCCCTACACACAGCGTGTACATCTGACACTCACACACACACACACACACACCTTGACAGTGTTGGCAACAGTGCCCCCTCACATACATGCATATCACATGGATAGAGGTCATCAGCTGCATGTGGTGTCCAGACTGTGTCACATGGGTTGCTGTGCTATGGACATACAGTACCGTAGCTTACACCGAGCAATGGGACACATCTACAGTCTCCATTCACATGCAGTATGTGGCTGTTCACCTACTTTGTGCCACTTTGCATGGCTGTGGTGTCCACTGGCCTCCTGCAGTTGTTATGCTACCACCTGGAACAGAGCACAGGCAACAGGCACCTTCCATACTACAGTACTACTATGGCCTGTGTGTAGCCCCAGGTAGCGACACCTTCACATCACTGCAGCCGGGACTGGGTCCATGTTGTGTTGGGCTCCCACAGCCATGTCCCATGATGTTTTCTGTGCTGTGTTTAGGTCAACCGATGCATCCAAATCTACATAGTGGTGCTGTAGCAGCCACCAGGATGGTGCATTGTTGCTGAACATGCTTCCAAGCACGTGTGGCAGTTTGTGAGTTGCTGTGGGCTGGCATGTGCCCTTCAGACCACCGTGGTGCTGTCACATTGCCTGTTACACTATACGCACAACATGGGGTGTGCTACACACTGTTGTTACTGTGTGCACAGGTAAAGTGTGCAAAATGAGGTTCACTCTTATGAATTGTCCAGCCATAGTGTGTTGTACCCATGGGTCCCCTGGCATGAGTCAGCAGCATAGTCTTCCTCCTCCTCTCTGGCTGCAGCATCATCAAGCTGCTCAATCTCTGGTTCCAGCATTTTGATATGGTGTGCAAGGGCAATCTTGTGTAGAATGCAGCACACAAAGATCATGCATGCCAATGTCAGGGGTGTACTGCAGTGCCCCACTGGACTTGCCGAGGCACTGGGACCTCATTCTGATTAACCCAAATATCTTCTTGATGATGACACTCACTGATGCATGTGCCTCATTATATCGCATCTGTGGACCCACCACAGAGTGTCTGATGGGTGTCATTAGCCATGGAAAGTGAAGGTATCCACTGTCACCTGTGGGGTGGAACACACATATATTAGTTATGCCAGCACAGCCACCATGTGTCAAGGTGTATATACCCTGCTGGCTGCATGGCCACGTGTGTGTGACACAGCTGGCTGGAAGTCCCACCTGCCAAGTCCCATGACCTTCCCCGGTGCCACATGGCCTCACTGAAACATGCCTGCTGGCACACTGTATGCTTCACATGCTGTACCATGTTCCTGGTTCCAACACCACCCTTGACCTCCTCAGTGTACCATTATCATCCTTCTCTGTGGTGTCCCAGCATAGTCTTCTTGTGGACCTACACATGGGGTGGTCTCAGTGCCATATGTGTGTGCACCCGACATTGCAGCCATGCAGGGACACGCTGTTCTTGCATCCATGTCAGAGGTCTACCTATGAGCCAGCCATCATGTAGTGTTCCATTCTTGAATGCCTCACACAGGCCACTGTTCTAGAAGATGTATGAGTCATGGCATGACCCAGGATACTGTGCCACAACATCCATGATGCTGCACTGGCTATCACACATGACCTGGACATTCATCAAGTGGTACCTCTCCCTGTAAATGTACACCTCAGGTACATTCACCGGTGCCTGTATGGCCAGATGGGTACAGTCTATGGTGCCCAGAACATGGGGGAAGCTAGTACTGCCGTTGAATTCCTGTTTGACACTGAGTTGATCCTGTGCATCCATGGGGAACCTGATGTACAGGTGTGCCCTGCATACCAGGGCATCCACAACCTGCATCAGACACCTTGATACTGGAGACTGGGATATGACAATACTATCCCCACTTGGTGTCTGGAATCCAGCACCTGCAAGTACACATGTAGGGCTGTAATCACCATAACCTCTACAGGTATGGCTTGTCCTCTCTGTGTCCTGCTCTGAAGGTCACCACCCAGATCCTGGCACAGCTACGCTATTGCAGCCTTTATTCATTCATTTATTTATTTGGTAACCAGGTAAGTACACTGGTCTCAGGGACCGTGTACAGACGTGACCCGGGCCATATAGATGACATGTACAACACAGGAAATCTTAACCTACATAATTATACATGAACAAGAGCAAAGTACAGTTTACAGTAGCATCAATGAATCTTGGTTACAAATAGGATTGGAAGGTTAAACAGGCAGATACATTAAGGTATTAGCTGCACAGAGACACACAGTACAGTAGACATTAGTTCCTTTATAGGACTTTATTGAACACCAAGATAATGCTGTAAGTATACTGTCCAGATATCGCCTTTCAGGCAATATCGGCGATGCACTGATCCTCAGTCAGAGCATGGTATAATGTCCGCTGATATATGCTCCTGAATGCCTCCTGTGTCCATGTCTCTGCTGCACGCCATGTCCCCTGTGTCCTGGTTCTGCTGCCCAGCATTCCTCTAATGCAGTGCCACCCTGCTGGCAGGCCCGTATCCAGTGCCGTAACATTGCAAGCCTCATGCCTAATAGTGCAGCAGGACCCGACATCGGTGGTCTTTTCTGTCTCTTTCTCTAACTGTTTTGTCACCTCCATCTCTCCACTCGGTTGCTACTGCTATTGCAGTGTTGCCTCAGTGATGAATGGACTCTGACTGATTCATCTTTAATATGCTGTAGTGTGCTTAGATCACCTGGGGCTGGTTGAGGGCATGGTTGAAATTTCATGCTCACATGCACCTTTATGAATCCCAATCCAGGGCCCTTGTGCGTAGCTGTGCCACAAGGTGCCTTGCATGACTCTGATGGCCATTCTTTATCGCAACTGCAGTGCTGGGGTACTTTGACATATGCAGTAGGCTTTCAGCATATCCAGCGATGTGAATTGCACTTGGTGCAAGTAAGTGTCAAACAGTCTGACGCAAGTCCTTTGAGCCGCTTTTGTTTGCTTTTGGGAATCAGGCCCCATGTTCTATTTTGTTGACCTGCAGGAAATAAAATGACAAGAACGCTGATACATTTTGTGTGAAATGGATGTCTCTCAATAAGCTCAGAATGTAGAAATTAATTGCCTGGCAAAGTCTTCTTATAAAAAGAGCAGTAATGTTTGTTTGAGAGAGTGAGACTGAAATTTAGAATTATAGATACCCTCAGAGGAAGAACTTTGTTGTGTTTGAACTGCCTGTGTTAAAAAAACACATTCTGTACATTTTTTTAATTTTATACTATTGTTAGTGAGAATAATAAAATGCTACTTGTGAATTTTATAACTGCTCTTGGTTTTCCTATGCTTCCCACCTCTGCATTGGCAACAGATGTTGCTAGACTAAGTGGGATTTATGCCATGCATACTGTAAGCCAGGAGTTTTGTGCATGGGTACTTGACTTGATACCAAGGAAGCATGGAAGAAAGGTATGGATCCTGCAACAGCAAGCCCAGAAGTGACTACCAGAAGAATGGCAGCCAAACTAGCAGAGACAAACGTCCAGACTGAGACTGTACAGCCAGAACTAGTGATGGAAAAGAACAGGCAGGAGATAACCTGAAAGCCTGTCTGCCTTTTTCAAATGGTGGGCTATACAACAAAGAGAGACAGAGAAGCAGAGAAAAGAAAAGATGCAGCGACAGGAGCAGCAATGACTGGATGCCTTGCAAGCTATCAAAGTTGGAGGATCTGGCACAGGTCCAGCAAAGTGAAAAAAACCCACAAACAACGTAAAGACATTAAACTTACAAAGTTGTGTCCTTGAATGATATCAAAGCATGCGTGGCAACTTTTGAAAGGGCTGCTGCAGCTTGCCAGTGGCCAAAGCAGCAATGGGCAATAAGGTTGGTACCTTAACTGGCAGATAAAGCCCAGTTGCCTACAGCAATATGGACACTGCACAGTCAGAAAAACTATGATATTGTGAAAAGAGAAATCCTGGAAAGATATGGCATCTCAGAAGAGACCTACAGGCAAAGATTCCGGTCCCTGAAGTACCACTCAGTTGTCAATCCTTGAGAAGCCTTCACCCGACTCAAAGAACTCCTTATTAAATGGCTCCAACCAGAGGGCAAAACAGTCCCTCAGATCATTGATATATTTGCAATGGGGAAATTCATTAACCTCTTTCCCACAGATGTGCAGCTTTGGGTAAAAGAACACCAACCAGAACGTGGGGAAAAGGCTGTTTGTTTGGCCAAGGACTATCAGATGGCCAGACAGACACCGCAGCAGCAAAGTAACAGCCAAGAACCAGCAAGACCCTCGTTTTCACAATTTAACTCCTGGTCATACAAAAATTCTGGTGGGGGTAACAAATCTGCACCCAAAGACTTTATTTGCTATAACTATAACATGCCAGACCATGTTGGAAGAAACTGCTACAAAAATAAGGAGGGTAACACTGGAACAGACTTGGCCTTAGCAAATTCAGCAAGTATTTAACAGATGTCAAGGTGGGAGATAAGACTTAAAGGAAAACTACACCCTCACATCTTCTAAATTTTAATTGTTTCCATGTCAACAGACAACTCTTTTCATGTAGCTGTTAAGAGATGCATGCAACTGCTTTAATCTGTAGTCACACTTCATACTAGCCCAGTAACTGTCTGTCAAGATATGAATCAAGTACTGAAAATTCCAAAGGCTGAAAAAAAAGCATGAGTTAATACTTCACTGTTTGCAGAACTGGTTGTTTTGGAAAAAGGGATACTGCATATGCGCAGAACTGTAAAAGTTATAAAGTAATGTTAGAAGAGAATTAAAAGAAAGTTTTAGAAACAGGTTTTTAAAAATAGGTTCTGTCTTAAAGTGGGGGGTATGTGACAGGGTTGAATAAGGCCTTGTCCCATTTGTTACGCAGGAAGAGTTAAAAGCACGGATCTGTTCTGTCCTCTCCTTTTTTATCTCTTATCTGTCCGATTGCTCAAACAAATTGTCTTGTGAGACCTAGGAACTGATCACTCCAATGGTCTTCCAATTCTCTGCTTCCTTCTATCTCTCTGCCTTCACCGCTGTTTCTGTCCTTTCATTTCTTCCTCCTTGCTTATATGTGGTTGTAAAATATATGTGAATCTGTATGTAAACTGGCATCCTTTAGTTTGAAAATATATATAGTTATAGTGAATGCAAAAACTATTTGGAACTTAGAGGGCTAACTCTGAGATGCAGTTTGACCGCCACAAACTATTTTGAAGAATTATCAACAGAAGATTAGTTTTAGGACACCATGTTCTATTCTGTTCACCTGCAGAAAAGAAACTGACAAGAATTCGGATACATTTTGTGTGAAAAGAGGATGTCTCTTAACAAGGTCAGGATGTAGAACTTAATTGCCAGGCAAAGACTTCCTATAGGAAGGGCAGCAATGTCTGTTAGAGAGAAAGACTAAAATTTAGAATTAGAGATACCCTCAGAGGAAGGACTTTGTTCTGTTTGAACTGCCTATGTTAAAAAGCAATCCACATTTTTTTTTCTACTGTTATTTAAAAAAATAAAACGTTACTTGCAAATGTTGTACCTGCTCCTGGTTTTCCTATGCTTCCAGACCTATGCCTCGATGACACAGGGTAAGAAGGTCTGTTTAACAAGGAGCTTCTTTCACCATAAGAGAAGCAAACCAGACCCGTAAAGCACCATCATTTTAGGATAGATATCTTCATTGTGAATACATAAAGAGAGGTGCTGGTCTAGTAGAAATTCAAGATACTTAAATAGGGTGACATTTGCAAGGGACACTATCATCACAGTTTGAAAAGTACAGTGGTGGAGTGATAACCAGGGTATGTTAAGGGCTAAAGAACACAAAAATGTTGTATTTATTTTATTTATTTTAGTCTTCGTAGCCGGGTTGGGGCCCACTAGGCATAAGTGCCTGTTTTCAGGGCGACTTGGGAGCACTGGGAAGGTTATGGACTTGCTCACAGAGTAGCACAGTATGCAACTGGAGGTTATATGAATCATACCCAGGTCTGCTGGATGTACCAATCTCATTCACAGCTCATTACTGTAACCTCTAGGTTATAGCCAGTCAGAGATGACCTGGCACCAGCCGGATAAAAATGTCAGCAGTTCTCTCTACTACTTTATGGATTGTAAATTGCTTTATTTTATTTTGTTTTGCCAGGAAGGTGGACTGGATCAAATGACCCATTTTCAGTCATGCCTGGAGTACAGTCACATGAAAGGTGCTATAAACCAAATTCCTTTTTTTCCTAGCCCTTGCTGTATCCCATACTTGCTGGTATAGTGGTTCTCCTGTCCAGCTTGCTACTGAGCACTTTTGCACTCAGTCACAGCACTGTGTCCCATGACATCCGAGAAAGCTGAAACCTAGGAGCAGGAAGCTACCACTGTTTGTGAGGGCTGCCATGCTTTGTGGCATTTTCATAGTAGCACAACCTTCCTAGACCAGTTATAAAACTGCTCATGAGTGACCTCTCAGGAAGGGGTTAAAACTCACCACTGAATATAGCTCAAAGGGACTACAGTGTTAGCAGTAGTACTAAGTAGTCAAAATTGGCTCTTTGTGTCACCTATTTTGAGACTGGTTTTAGTTGGAGGGAGTGCTTTCTAACCCTGCCTGTGAGACACTCTTATTCTGTAAAGAGTATCTCACTTGCATGTGCCCTGAAAATGGGCTCGTTCTGGGGAGTTTAAAAAATTTTTTAATATAAGATGGATCAACCTTGATCAATGATGTACTAATACTACTGCAGAGACCACTGTTACATTTATCAGAGAGGTCTAACTTACATTATTAGATTATGAGAACTACTCACTTTTGGTTCACATACCTAAAGGAATGTTGCTTCCTTTCCTAACACTACTCCCCCTCCTCTTTTCCCTCACCTCTCTATCCCTATCCATTCCCATTTCTCCTTCACCTTCCACCGCTGTACCTCCCCACCCTCCTCCTCTCTCCCCTACCTTCCCTATTCCCCTGGCATCCTGGGTGCGGTCTCCTACCTTCTTCTTGGTTCTACCTTAAAGGTCTATTGCACTTCCTGGCCTCTACCTCCCATCTCCTATACCCTATCTTATGGAGGCAGTATAGCGCAGTGGTCTAAGGCTCTGAGCTGCAAATCTGGTAACATCCAGCAGACCAGACCTGGGTTTGAATCCCACAGCTTCCACTTGCATACTGTGTGACCCTGAGCAAGTCACTTAACCTCCTTGTGCTCCCAGGTCGCTCCTGTAAAAAAGTTTTCAGCTTAGTGTGCTATACCAGGTTAAACAACTAAATAAATAATACCCTGCCACCTCTTCTTCTCCTCCCACCAAATAGCTTCATGACTCTCTTAAGCTCCTTTTATCCCTGTTACATTTGGTAGCAGGAAACATAAAACTTAATCTTGGCACCATCCACTACACACCAGTGCAACTCTGGGTTGCCCAACTCAACATATGTAACCTTCTCCCAAAGCTGGATCAGTTGCAGTCCCTCATGGTCAACCTCCAGCTGGATGTCCTTATCATCTTGTAATCTTGGTTCTCCCATAGGTTTCAAGGTCCTGTAGTATCTACCCCCAATTATTCCCTAGCTAAACAGGATTGCCCGAAGAGAGGTAGTGGTTTTGCATTCTACCTCTCCTCTGGCACCTAATTTTCCCCATTGCTGTCAGTCTGTTCCCCCTCTACCTATGAGCTCTCCCTCCTGAAACTCACCCTCTCCTTCTCTATTCCCTATTTTGTTGCAGGGATGTACTGCTTTCCTAGCCTGTCCCCAGCATCGTCACCAAACCCTCATCTCCATCTGATTCCTGCTCCTTCTAGTGAATTGCTTATCCCTGGTAATTTTAACATTAATTGGCTCTTCTCGTTAAAATCTTTGCCAAATGTTAAATTCGCCAAGTTTCTCAATTGATTATGGACCCCACCCATCTTAATCACATATCCCTGAACAACTACCTTCTGGACTGGTTACTCTCCTCTCACCTCCACCATATCCTCCCTTCCTCCCTAATGCCATCAGTGACTGTCACATGGCCTACTGTGTGAGTAAGATGTACTGCCCTAAAGCTCCCCTAAACTCATCCTCCCTCAGTCCTTCTGGCCACTGGAATTGTCTTCCCTTCATGCTGACCTGACAGCCTTTGACATACCCCACATCTCAATAATGACATCCATTCTGCCTTCCAAACCTTCCATAAGAAATGTATGGCTGTCTGGAAACACCTTGTTACCATCGGGAAAACCAGGATCCAGGGTTCCCACATTCTCTGGATCTCTGCTGAGCTGGTGGCCTGACCTCAAGGCAGAGACAGAGACCTTGCCAGGCATTCCTAAAAGATCACCAGCTCCCCTGCTGCTCTGTTAAGTTACAGGACCCTTTGCAATGCTTGTAAGAAAGCTACCAGGGTTGCAAAATCTGAATACTTCACATCCACCCTCCAGATCAGCCTTAATCACTCCTCCAAGTTCTGGAAAGTTTTTCTTTTCTCACCCCCTCCTCCCGTGTTTAAGGTAGGCAACTTCCACATCACTGACCCTGCAAGTACTGTAACATCTTCTTTCAACTCCTTTTTCACTACCTGTGGCATTATCTCCTCCCCTTCCCCTATTATGTTCCTTCTTTCTCACCCCACACCACTTCCCTTACACTCCCTCACCCTTTTTACTACCACCATGTCTGCCTCTCTGAAAACCATTTTAGCTCTTTCTTAACCCTTACAAGGGTATTAGTTCTGATGGACTCAAGCCCCAGCTTCTACATCTTTCTGCTCCTGCCATCGCCATCCCTGTTACCCACCTCCTCATGCTCTCCTTCTACTCTGTCTCTGTCCCAGATGCCTGGAAACAGGCTACTGTCAACCCCCCTCCCAAAAGGGGAGGACATCTTCTCTCTTGGTAACTATCATCCTACCCCCCTCCCCACACCCTGGCCAAGCCTCAAGAGCATCTTGTCCTCTCACAGCTCTCTCCTTTCCTTGGCTCCTCATCCTCCTTATTCACCCCTTTCTAGTCCAGCTTCTGGAAGTCCCACTCCATATTCACTTTCCTCCTCTGGCACAATGACTGCATCCTGTCTGGTATAGACAAGGGATATCAATCAATCAATCAGCCAGTCAATCAATCAATCTTTATTTAACTAGATGAAAGCCCCATTGGGAAAAACTCATTTTCGAGGTGGCCCTGGGTAGACAAAGTACAGTAAAATAAGCTTTACAGTAAAAAAATGCATGAACAGAGTGTGTATAAGAGCTACATATATACCTGAAAAATATTTACATGGATAATACAACACAATACTGGTCATATTTACAGGTTACAATATCTAAACACCTCATGGGGTTAGAGGAGGAAGAAACACCAGGCGAAATCTTTACATGGATAATAAAACACAATACTGATCATATATATGGTTTACAATATCTAAACACCTCTTAGGTGTCGGAGGAAGAAGAAACATCAGGTGAAATCTTTACATGGATAATAAAACACAATACTGATCATATATATGGTTTATAATATCTAAACACCTCTTAGGTGTCGGAGGAAGAAGAAACATCAGGTGAAATCTTTACATGGATAATAAAACACAATACTGATCATATATGGTTTACAATATCTAAACACTCTTAGGTGTCAGAGGAAGAAGAAACATCAGGTGAAATATTTACATGGATAGTAAAACACAATACTGATCATATATACATAGTTTACAATATCTAAAACGGCTCATAGGGGTTAAATGAAGAAGAGACATTAGGAGTGATATAGTGTAGGCACAGGTGAGAATTAGGCTTGAAGCATTTACAGGTTTCATTAAATAAGTTGCTGATCAGTGCTTTAAAGGTGGGCAGGTTGACAAGATGCAGGAGTTTTAGGGATTTTGGGACTGTATTCCAAATGGAAGGAAGGGCATGGCTTTGGGAGAATGAGCCATACTGTGTCCTGCTCCTAGGGACATCAAGAGCGATACAGTAGTATCTTCTCAGGAGTATGCTCCAGTGGAGAAGGCCAAGCTTGAGATGTACTGGGAGGCTTGCCTGCTATGGCTCTGTAGCCCCATACTGCTGCGTTTCAGTCTTCTAGTGTTTAGGAGGCCAGCCAAGCTCAGCATAGAGAGACCTGTGGTGAGAATTGTAAAGGAGTTAGTGAGAATATGTGCTATAACAATGAGGGGGTTACGTGTTAAGAGCACGCTTAGTGTACTAAGGCACGAGGCGCTTTGCGCCGTAGTGCCTTATCTCTAGGCGGTTTTATCAGCACGTAACCCACACCTCAGAGTGTGTTATTGCGCTTATAAATGGGCAACTGTAAAGTGAATCAACATTTGTAGTTTTGAAAGTTTTTTCTATTGATATTTAATAAATAATAGAAGAAGAGATTGTAGGGAAAAAAATAGTCCCTTTTTCCCATGCTAGTATTGCCATTAGGGTAGTAATATGCTTACTTGTTTAAATGAGTAGTTGAAGATTTTAATATATTATTTGTGATTGCATTGTAGAGGTAAAGAAATAAAGAAAATATTTTAAAATCATTAAAAATAGTATTAACAGAAAACCTGTCACTGACGGCAAAGGATGGTATTTAAACATACATTGGAAGTGTCAGGCTGTTTAAAACCGACGAAAGAGTTCTTGCTGCACTTGAAAACCTGTGACCATAAAGCGAGCGAAAGAGATGAAGTGGTGGTGTTTAAAACGGAACGAAGAAATGTTGCAGAGCACTTGAAAATACTTGAAAATCATTGAAAAATTGTCTGAAACAAAACCTGTCATTTCGTTTTGAATCGTGAGACAGGTCTGTGCTGCGGGTGACGGAATGCAGCTGTGCCAGTCGTTGAGGTGGATGCTTGTGTATGGCGCTGTGACTGGGAGTGTGATATTCTTTTCAAATGATAAGTATTTTTTAAATTTATGTGGAACATAGGTGATTGGTGGAAGCTGTGATTCGAGTGGTGATGTGAGGATTTCTTCGCTCGGTTTTCAGCAGGATGGCACTTCCAGGGTTTCTTCCGTATCGTCCGTTTGCCGTCAGTGACAGGTTTTGTTTTTTAATATTTTTTTATTGTGTAGTGTTTTAGTTTTTCTGTACGTCTCTTTTGTTGGTGTGCTACGTTGCTCAGCACTGCGATACTCTGATTCAGTGCGCCCGGTGTGAATGCGTTTCCTCTGTGGCATCAGTGAGCTCTGCCAGTCAGCGTTATTGTTTTCAGTTGGCAGAGCTCACTGATTTTTTCCTCGTTATGCGCATGTTGCTGGGTGGTAGTGCGGTTGGCTACAATATCATCTGATAAGGACACGGCTCAGATGATGTTGTAGCCAATCAGTGAGTTGGGATTTCTTAGCCCATTCTATAAGAGGGCTGTATGGTACAGTGTGTTGAGTTTTGAAAGGAATGTGATTGGACAGTGCCTATAGAGGATATCACCATAGTCCAGGAGAGGGAGGAATGTTGATTGGACTAATCTTAATTTAGCCTCATAGGTGAGAAGATGCTTGAGCCTGTAGAATATGCCTAGTCTCTGCCTAAGGTTTTTGGCTACCTTATCAATGTGGAGATTGAATGACTGTCTACTGTCAATTCAGAAGTCAATATACTTAAACTTTCCTACTGTATCTAGAAATTCCCCCAAGAGGGTAGTGATTTGTGGGCTGGCCCACGAGGAGACAGGATTGACAATGGGTGCCTGAGGGGAAAAGAACAGTTTTAGTTTTTTTTTTTTTTGCATTGAGCAGCAATTTAAGATGAAGTAGGTTATATTGAAGCAGACTGAATTGTTGTTGGAGGTTTGCAGGCCAGATCCAGGAGGGTCAGCAGTATAGAGGACAGTGTTGTCCGCAAATAGATGTATATTAACTGTGGACATGTTAAGGTTGATATCATTGATGTAAATCACAAAAAGCAGAGGCTAGAGAATAGAATCCTGCGGGACTCCCCTCAAGAGGGACTTAAGTGGGGAGAGGTTGCATTGTGCTTTGACCTCTTCTGTTTGCCTTATAGGTAGGAGGTGAATCAACGGGGGGTCATCCAGGCCAATATTATGTAACATATGCAGAAGAAGGTCAATGTCAACAGTGTCAAATGCTTTACTTAAATCTAAAAAAGGGCACAGATATGTTTTTTGGCATCAAGTGCTGTCTGCCAGTCATTAGTAACCTCGGCAAAGCAGTGATGGTACTATGATTGGGTCTGAAGCTGGATTAAAGAGGGTTCAAAGGTTATGTGCCTCAAGGTACTCCCTGATTTGTGTGTTCACTAGTTTTATGAGTAGCTTAGAGGGTAGGAGGATAGGGGCCTGTAATTGTTCCGGTCGCTTGGGTAACCTGATTTAAAAAGAGGGATGACATGGACAATTTTACAGTCTTTGGGATGACCCCTTCGCAGAGTGACTTGTTAAAGAGGTGAATGATGGAGCAGTCAGTACACAGTACCCAAGCTTTAAAAAATAAGGGTTGATTTGATCTGCCCCAGCATTTTTAGAGGCATCAAGGGTGAGTAGCAGGTCTTCCACCTGTTTGAAGGTGATAGGGGCAAAACTAAAGGAATGCGAGTGGAATGGAGATCTCATAGGGAGACTTGAGGAGTCAGAACTGAGGAGGGAAGATTGGAGAACATTAGCAGGGGAAGTGTCGAAGGTAAGGCCAACTGTTGCAAAATGGTTGTTTAACAGGTTTAGGATGTCATTTTGTTGGATGTGGTAGTATTGCCGGTATTAATCTTTGCAGGAGGGTAGCGGGGGCAGCCTTGAATTTCCTTCACGGTCTCCCAGAACTTATTGGGATTGTTAGTGGAGGAGTCCAGGCAGACTAAAAGTATTTTATATTTTCCACTTGATCAATTTTTGCAGTGGTTCCTGAAGGCATGGAATACTGTCCAGTCAGAAGGAAGTTTTGTTTTACGTGCCCGTTTTCCAAGGACCGTCTCTTTTATGTAAGGTGGACCTGAGTGAGTTGTTGAACCACAGGCAGGATCTGGACCTGGTTCTGATTTTGGTCAGCAAAACATGCATATTTATAACCTGCAGTAGCAAGTTTTTGAACTGGGAGTAGGCAGAATCCGTGGAGGGGGCGAGGTAGAAATCTTGCCACCTGATGTTATTTAGGTCCAAGAGGAAACTGACGGCATTGAAGTTGTGACAGCTTCTCTTACAGGTGTAGGACGAGGAGGAGGCAAATTTGGGTAGGTTTCTTATATACTCAATGGCATAATGATCACTTATATCATTAGGAAAGATACCAGAGTGAGTGAAATTATGAGGTTTATTTACCAGGATGAGGTCTTGAAGAGAACTCTTGTCAGGGTTTTTGATATTGATAAGCATGGTCTTGTTTAATAGTTGAGAGAGTCCAAAGGAGTCACAAAGGACTTTTAAGGGGGAGAAGCAGTGCAAGAACCAATCAAGATTCAGGTCACCCATGGTAATAATTTCAGTGGTAAGGGCCAGTAGGGACTTGAGGTGCTACAACAATTTGAGGCCTCGGAGGCCTGTAGCAACCAGTAGTGGAGAAGGATTAGGAGGGCATATTCAGACCATGAGGAAGAGGCATTCGAATTCTTTGGGAATGGAGGTGGCATCAATGGGGGAAATGGAATATTTGTCACGCACAGAAATGGTGACGCCCCCTTCCCAGTGGGTCTTTCGGCATGGAAAACATTGTAAGAGGGAATATTTATAGCCTGGTTGGGGTGTGTGGGATTTTAACCAAGGCTCGGATAAGACAAAGAAGTCAGGGTTAACGTGACAGACCCAGGCTTGGATAACATCCAGCTTCCTTAAAAGACTGCAGGCATTAATATGAAGAAAAGACAGTGCTTTGAATTGGGCCAGATCCATGGGGAACTGAGAAAGGAGCAGGTGGGCTGGGGTTTATTCCATGTTCCTGAGCATAGTAGTAGAAGTAGCAGTTTTTTTTGAGGGAGCTAAATAAGAGCTTGAGAGATGAGGCTCACCTCATTTTAGGTGGGAGGTGGTTCATGTGTTGGGAGGCACAGCTAATGAGGGGAAGGAGATGTGCGTAGCACTCTAGCTGAAAGACAAACGGCATCTTGGTACAGGAGATCGAATTTGTTTTTGGGAAAGGTAGTGTTCACTTAGTGCACATTTTGCCTTAGTTCACTTCCACCATTTTTTTAACTTGACCAAAACTTTTAAGGCCATGTCTCACCACCTTCTCCAGAACAAGCTAAAGGCAGCAGGGCGTTCTTTCTCCTAAATAAGCTGGTTCCACTCCTACCTCAAGGGCAGGTAGAAAGCTGTTGGAGACACCCTGTTCCCCCACTCCCTTTCTGCTCAGGTGTTCCCCAAGGGTCTGTCCTGGGTCCCATACTCTTCTCCATAATTCTAAAAAAGCTCCCTGCTGCCTGCTTCTCTGCATCCATTCATATGTATGCAGATGACTCTGTGCTGTTTGCATCTCACTGCTCTGCTGCTGACCTTGCTGCCTGACTCCAACAGGATTTTGACAGTGTTCAGTACTGGTTCTAATGCAACTATCTCAAAATGCCAAGAAAATGGTCTCCATAACCTTTGGCTCCAGGCAGAAGTTCACCAGGAACCCCGTCTCCCCTTCTTCCATTCCTGTGATCGCACTGCAAGTGAGGTTGTCTCCTCCTTTAAGTACCTTGGGGTCTAGTTGAACCATCATCTCAGCTTCTTGGTGCACATAGATACCATTCACCAGAAACTCCATCCCAAACTGGGAGTGCTCTACAGGCGTAAAGCCACTATCACACTTCCTGCCTACTGAGAGCTAGTTTCAGAGATAATCCTCCCAAAATTTGACTTTGGTGACATTGTCTACAGTGCAGCTCTAAAGTCCAACCTTGCCAGAATGGACACCTTCTTTCACTCATTCTGCCATTTTATCTTGGACTGCCTTCTCCTCACTCACCACTACTCCCCTTATTCCTCCTTCTCCCTTCCTTCTCTGGATGCCAGCTGCCTTGCCCACTGTGACTCCTTCACCTTCAAATTCTTGCTTGGCTATTTCCCAACCTTCAGGTACCTTTCTGCTTTCCTCTCTTCCACCTCCTTCCTCCTGCCCCTTTGGAACACTGCATCCCATTCCCTTTCCCTCCACTCCAAGAAAACTACAGTGTATATGTGTGGCACCAATCTGCTCCTCATATGTGTTTCACATCTTCTGGAATCATTTTGTGCATGTGCCTTACTGTGGTTTACTTGCACTGATTACTCTTGCATCTTCCCACAGCCTGGGTGGTATTCATCTGTTCTTAATCCAGTATTGCATTGCACTTGTACCTTATTACATTGTCCTTGCACCTTTTATTTTGGGTTGCATTGGTCTGCCTGCCTGCAACACTGTGATTGCTCTCAGCTGCATTGTCTTTTATTTTTACTAATCTTGCACCTCACTGTGTTTTATTTTGTCTTGCACCCTTTGTATTGTTTTTTTACCCCATGCCTCATGGACATATCTGGAAATAAGCTGTAACCAGCTCATTATGGCTTTTCTAGTAAGACTTTTGAATTAAATAAATAAATATGTATTTATTTTTATTTATTTATTTATTGAAAAGTTTCACCAGGAAAGGCCCACTGACAATTACAATTGCTCGCCCTCACAGAGCGCCCCGGGGAGGATAGAGAGGTATAATCAACAACATACATTTGTTGCTTTTTTTTTTAGCAGGCAAGACTTGAATCAAAAACCTACACAGCACAGATATTCATGGGACAGACAGAGATATAAAACTAAAACTATGTGAGATCAAATACAGGAGTAAGTGCATACTGTCAATTTACCCAGCACAAAAGCGCTTCAATGTGTCCACCATCGATCACCCCAACACCCCAATAGTTCGCCCTTCTCTTACTTGGGCAAACAAAGAAATTACACCTGATTTGTACTTATATCCCACCCAAGGACGGACTGCCTGGTCTCTCCTCTCTTCTCCACAGTACCAGTGATGTAGTGGGTACAAATGATATCCTTGTCATAGGAGATTTCAATTTAGACTGTCTGGCACCCAGCCATAAAGTATATGAGCCTCTGCTCTTAGGTGATGCCCTGAACCAGATCATAACTGAGTCTACCAGGCCCTCCCCCGGGGGGCAAAAGGGTCCCTAATTGATTGGATCCTGACAAACAGACCTGACAGGATCACATCCTCTGGTATCCTCCCTGATGCCATCTCCGACCACTCGCCCATCTTCTGCACATGGGGCATCTCACAGACTAAAATACCCAGCAAAGTGATCCAGATGGGAGATTACTCCGAGTTCAATACCCATCACTTCCTCTCAGACCTCACACTAGTGGACTGGTCAGGGGTCACTGCCCTAGATGACCCAGCCTGAGCGCTTTACACGTTCCTCATTAAATTCATCCCCGTGCAAAACAAACACGCCCCCATCACCAGGAGGCAAGTGAGGGACACTCTTACCAAATGGCTTCATGGGGGCCTTTTCTCCCTTATGAAACTCAGGGACAAAAGCTGGGCTCCTTTAAAGCCTCCCAAAGCAACACTGATCTCCTTGCCTCACAGGACCCTCAGAAACTCATCCAAAAAGCCATCCCTCTGAAAAGCTTAGTACTGCTAATCCGCCCTGCTCTGTTCAGCACTCAACCCGAGGAGTTTCTGGCAGAATTCACAGCACAGGCGGTCTGCCAAAGTGCAAGTCACTGGACCTATTCATAGGCAGGGTCAGCTGTAACACAGCCCTCATACTATCTCCAACGCTTTTAACTCCCTCTTCTCCGAAATATCTGCCCCACCTTCCCAGTCCTCTGCCCTAAAGCCAGCTGACCTCCTCCTGGTACAAACTCCCGACCACCACTCTACCTCCAACAAGTGTCTGTGAACGAGACCCAGAAGCTCCTCTCCAGCCTCTCCCCTCACAGCGGTGTGGGGCATGACAGCCTTGAGCTAAGACTGCTCAGACTAGGGGCCCACCTCCTTGCCAGGCCTGTTACTCACATTTTCAATGCCTCCCTTAACTCTGGGATCATTCCAGATATCTGGAAAGTGGCGAAGGTTGTTTCAGTCCTAAAACAAGGCAACCCCAAGGATCCCCAGAACTATTGACCCATTGCCATACTGTCCGCCGCCTCCAAAATTCTTGAGAAAATTGTGGCCTCCCAGCTATCTCAGTATATACAGAACCATATTCAAAGACAAATTCAAGCGACACAGCTCAAACGGGTGTAGTGCTGTACTTCAAATAGGCAGCCAGCCATACATATATCAAAGAGCACAAACGAAGCAGCACCAATGAATTTTGTATAAAAATGAATTTACTGTGCATGTAAATATCACAGACAGCGGTAGCACAAACATCAACTAGACGCCCAGTGCTTCGACTCTTAACAAGTCTTCATCAGGGTCATCTAGTTGATGTTTGTGTTACCGCTGGGTTCGTGATCTTTACATTTGGCTGCAATCTATTTTCATGAAATTCATTGATGTTGCTTTGTTTGTATACAAAACCACAACCTCCTCCTCACCGGCTCAGCATTGGTTCAGAAAAGGACATAGCATGGCCACTGGCCATGCTGTAGTCACCTCTACCATCAGAACTTCTGCCGACCTGGGTAACCTCACCAGTGCCATCTTCGTGGATATCTCCAAAGCCTTCAATCAGGTTGATCACACCCTTCTTAGTTCCACTGTCCTATCCCTTGGCTTCTCCCCTCCCTGCCTACATGTGGTTCCTCAATTACCTCTCCAGTAGGCAGCAGTACACCAACTTTAATCGCACCCTCTCCACCCTTTCTCCTGTTCACTGCGGGGTCCCCCAGGGCTCTGTCCTCGGCCCAACCCTCTTCTACCTCTTCATCAACGATCTTCCATCCACCACGGTACACAGGTATACCACCCTGTATGCAGATGACCTTGTCATCCTGGCCAGTGCCCATGACACCGCCACCTTAAACTCCCAACTAAATGAGGACTTCAAACGCATTCAAACCTGGCTGGTGGAGCATAGACACACCATCAACCTAAAGAAAACTCAAGCAATGCTGTTTGGGTCACAGAACAATATAAAATCCTGCCTCACCCCCCTTCAAATACATGGTGCGGACGGCTCCCCTCTGCAGACAGTGGCTGCAGTAAAGTACCTGGGTGTCACCCTGGATCCGCAGCTTGATCTTACCCTGCACATTCGAAATCTCTGCAAGGCTACAAACTATAAGCTCAGTCTCGCCTACAGAGCAAAAATCTGCCTAACCCCAGCTGCATGTTTGGCCCTTGCCAGAGTGGTCCTCCTTCCTACTCTCTGCTATGAGCTGGTTACCTTTGCCCCTGTACCCACATCCAGCCTCCTGAAATGGGACTCAACCTACAATAACATCTGCCGCTTCGCCCTCTCCCTCCCTCCCCTCACTTACCGCTGTGATCTCTATACCTGGCTACAGTGGCTCCCTCCAGAAAAGCACCGCACCTTCATGCTTGGAAATTTAATTGACAACATCATCAGATTGGCCACCCCCCCTGCCCTCGTTCCCCCACCCAACTCTGCCCCCTTTCCTATCACTTCAGGTCAAGAGCAGCACTAGATTGTCTGCTTCCTAGAACTCACTCCCTCACAGGTGATCGGGCCTTCACCGCCTATGCCCCAAAAATTCTGAACTCCTTCCTGTACCTACTCGGTCCTCCTCTTCCCACCACCTCTTAAAACCTCTGGAACTTCCTGACTCCTCCCACCATATGTCCCTGTACTCACAGTACACCTAATCCACCTGTACACTGTGGGCCCTCAGTCCCCTGCACTTACTTTCCCGAATTGGTAGTGGTCACCCACCGCTATTCCTGCTGTCCTCCCCACAATTTTCCAGCTATTCGTCCCATGTCCCACTCCTGGATGTATCATGTTCTACTGAACTCTTATGATGTTTTGCCCCTTATTCCTCCAAGGTTATGTCTATTATTTTCTTGTTTTTGCCAAAATTGTTTTCTTTACCTACTATGTTAGCTGCCTATCTTAAGTTGTTTTTGTACCATCTGTATGTAACTGACCTTCACTGCTATCGTATGCCTGTATGTAACGGACTCTTCACTGTTATTGCATGCTTCACCATTGTCGACCTGAAAATAGGCACTTGGCTGTCTAGTGTGCTCACCTGATTAACAAAACAATAAATAAATAACTAAAATACATGGATTACAACAATGTACAACAATGTCCCTCATAATTAGCGTTAACTGAGAGCCAGTGAGACCACTCTTACATTTATAATGCCGTACCTACATGGCTGCTCTGTAGTGATTCTTTTGGCAGCTCCTGCACTGGTATGGCCTCCAGCCTCGATCAGTCTTATGTTTATGTCCTCTTAGCACCAGAGCAAGCTGTGCTGGAGAGGGACCATAAGTGTGGGAGCCAGGTGGCAGGATGCAGGGACAATACACTGTGTGCCACAGAGAGCTGTGCAGCCTGTGCACATGGCCACTTACTCCTTGTTCCGGAATGCATCCCCAACTCGGCAGTGCTTCGGGGACAGGAGCAGGGAACAGCTTACTGCAATCACATAAGCATTCACATGGCTGCATTTGCACTGCAGCAGCCTGAGTGGGTAGGTTGCAATGCTGTGGTGCAGTTCTGGCCATGTAAATGTGCCTTAAGAATGGTCTCCACAGCAGTGTTACCATACAGAATGGGGCTTTATTCAAGGGTGTAGACAGTATACTCACTGTACACATTTGTGCACAGTTTTGTTGAGTGCCTGTCACAAACCATATGTCTTTCTGTTAACATTTTCATTCTAGTCTGTAGTAGTTGGGTTAGTGTAGGCCACTGAGGAGTGTCTCTGTTTAAACTTCTGTTGTTTAGGAGACAGATATATGTATAACCTCTTTAGAGAGTAGAGGACTTGTCTGACAACAATTTGATTTGTTCGGAACGGGGGTACCTTTTGGAGAGGATGTGTACATTTTATAATGGGGGGTGTGACTGTTGGAGATTGTGTGTACAAAATAGAAATGTCTGGCTACACCCTTGCTTTCATTGTCAGATTTTTAAAGACCAATGGAAATAAGATTTGCACTTTACTAATTTCAGTGCAGAGCATTTACAGCAACAACATTTTCTTTATTTTACAAAAGTAATGTTGAATGTGCGCGACTAAATTTTAATTTTGTCACTTCTGTCTTGGATCTCAGTTCTCAGAGTCTTACCATTCCATGAGTAACAGCATGATATAATTCTCGTCTCAATGCAGTTTTCCTCCTGCTTAAAACTGGTTAACAGAATGCCTTTGTACATAAAAGTGAACCTCGTCTCTATAAATTTATATCTTATTTTTTGAAAGGAAAAACATTTCATAAAGGGCTGGGGTAGAAAGATACTAATCACTAAAATGACATCAAAGATTTGCAGGCTCAAGTGATTGGAGAATGAGCATAAAAGAAGTATGTTGCCATGTGGTCCTTCAAGTCCGACTAACTTTTATTTTTGTTTGTTAGTTCTTTGGTGACTGGATAAAATCCACTAGGCACAAGTGCCTATATTCAGGGGTGACCTGGGAGCACTGGGGTGGTTAACTGACTTGCTCAGAGTCACACAGTATGCAAGTGGAGGCTGTGGGAATCACATCCATGTCTGCTGAACCACCACATTTTGCTTACAGTTTCTACTGATAATACGTTCTGTCAGTGAAAATAAAGCAAATTGTATTTTAAATTCTCAGTGCTCTTTAAAGTACAAATCAGTCAACCAACTGTGTGAGTAACTTCACAATTTCTTATGTGTCCATATTGCTGGAGAAAATACATTCCTGTAATTCTGGCATGCATGCAGATGCATAGCTCGTTTGTTTCATGTGTATTATGTAACCTTTTCTCCTTATTTGGAAGGTAGCCTAGGAGACTGCCTTAATTGCTCCTCACCCATTTCCTGTGTTTGAGACAAACATATTAAAAAAGAGGTAAACTCAGTGGGGATCACTTTTTCAAACTCTGTTTTAATTACAACACTTTAACAAGGTGAGAGAGAGAGAGAGAGAGAGAGAGAGAGAGAGAGAGAGAAGCTCAGTAGGTAACACACTCACCTGTGGGGCAGAAGATCAGCAGGTTGTGGGTTCTATCCCCACAACTGGTACTTGGGGTAATATCCAGAACTGACACTGTAGTGCAGTACGAGGAGGGTGGGACTTAGGCAATATACAGAACTGACACTGTAGTGTGTGCAGGGGGTACTGCACTGGTGATGTGCTATCCTTTGATGAGATGTAAACTGAGATCCCTAGCTTCCCATCCCTGGTCAATGCCCAGATCCTGTGACACTTATCGAAGAAGAGCAGGGGAATTTCCCTGGTGCCATGGCCAACATTTCCCCTGTCAATAAAACAGATCCATGCAACCCCCTTCCCGGAAGCACATGTAAACAAGCTATAATGGTTTAGTGTGATTTTCCTGGTCAATCATTCTAAATAAATAATGTTTCTATTCTTAGTGTTTCTGTCTTTCTTTCTTTCTTGTTTTAGCAGTACAACATGCTGAGCTGCTGGCATCTTGTTTCCAGATGTGTCTAGGGGTGTAGACAAATATAATAAGGTTAGTGAAAACACATTAACAGTTGAGCAACAAAAATTAGTGCAAATAAAATAGGGTGCAAAAGTACAAAACATTACAGATGTGCAAATAATATTCAATACAGAAGAAAAGAGAACAACAAGGTGCCTAAAGGTTGATGCCAAAGGAGAGATAAATTGCATTTTAACTGGTTAAAAGCCACTCCAACCACAAAACACAAGAGGACTAGAGTAAACTATTGTTCTGGGGTGGAGGGTGGCTGCTGAGATCCGGCCTCATGGATAGCTGCAGGAGGGAGTGGTGAAATCATGAAGAAGAGACATGAGGGAGAGGGGAAAGAGGCAGAACAGAAGGACAAGGGCAGAGAAGTCCAGAGTTTAAGGAAATGATAGAAGAAAGCAGCTTGGCCAGCAGGAGATTTCCTGGGATGGAAGGAAATGTAATGGGAGGGTTAGTAGGAGGTAAGGGAGGGAGAGAGTGGACAGAGAAAAGGTAGGACGGGAGGGAACCAAGCCAGAATTTTGATATGAAGGAGGCACAGTGAACGAGGTGCCTATCATTAAGGGAGGGGAGGAAGAGGGGAGTCTAGAGAGCAATCATGGGTATGAGGGGGGCAATCCAAGGCAAACTGAGAGAAGAACAGAGGGGGTCCAGCTTGGCAAGGTTGGACTTGTGAGCAGTGTTGTAGACAATGTTGTCATAGTCAAAGATGCACAGTATTCATCTTTGATTTGATCTCTCAGTGGGCAGGAAGTGGGATACATGCTTTGCTCCTGAAGAGAGCACCAAGTTTGGGGTGGTGCTTGAGATGGATGGCATCTACGTGTACCTGGAAATTGGGATGGTGGTTCAGCCAGACCCTAGGTACTTAAAGGTAGAGACATCCTCATTTGTAGTACCTTTGAGTGGATGGAAAGAGGGAGGGAATAAGCTTGACTTTCCTCTTCTGGCTGTCAAACATCATGAGACCATTTTGTTGGCACTGAGGGACAGGGATAGACCCAATTAGTGCTGGATAGTGTCAAAATCCCACTGAGTCAGGCAGTGAAGTCTGGGGCAGAGGAGCCAGAGGAAAGGAGCACTGTATCATCTGTGTACGTGTGGATGAATGCTGAGGAGCAGGAAGCAGGTAGGTTGTTCAGGAAGGTGAAAAAGAGAATGAGGCCAAGAATAGGACCTTGGTGTGTGCATGAACAGTTGGGGAGTAAGAAGAGAAAGGTTGCCTCTGATACAGATAGCTGGTGACCATCCCTCAAAGTAAGAGTGGAATCAACTGACACAGGAGACAAAGAGGCCCACTGCCTTAAGCTTGTTCAGAAAGAGGGAGTGGGCAACAGTGTTGAAAACTTTGGCCAAGCCGACAAAGATGACAGATGTAATCTGGCCCTGGTCCATCCCAGAAAGTATGCAGCCAGTGCAATGGAGGATGGAGGTGGATGTGAGAGTGACTTCTGAAGCCTTGAAGGGACTGAAGAAGGAGGAGGAGTCAAGGAAGGGTAAAAGCAGTGCGAGAACAAAGTGTTCCTGGAGCTTAGCCCAGGGTGAGGGGGAGAGAGACAGGCAGATAGTTAACAGAAGAGGAAGGATTGCCCCCTTTAGGGAGGGGGATGACAGTAACCTGTTTACAGACATCAGGCACAGTATCTGCTGAAAAAGAAAGATTGAGGAGGTGGGTAGGGGTGGCTATGGTAGGAGCAGAGAGGTGAAGAAGCTTGGGTTTAAGACTATCAGGGTAGGGTTGCCACTTTTGGATGAAATGAAAACCGGATACTAAATCGCATCCCAAACTCTGCCAATGGCTTTACCCCTTTTTATGACTGAGTATATTGCTCCTCCTCCAAAGTCAGTTGTAATATAATAGAAGACTTTAAAGCTGATAGGACTTTCATTTTATACTATTTATTTATTTATTTTATGGGTTTGTTTTTTTTTTGGTAATCAGGTAAGGCCCACTAGGCACAAGACCCATATAAAAGAGATGATCCAGAAGTACAGAGGTTAAATGACTTGTGCAGGGTCACAGTGTTCAAGTAAAGACTGTAGGGAATCAAACCAGGTCTGCAGGATGTACCAAACTTGTTCACAGCTCTTTGCTTTAACCTCTGTTAAACACCCTCCCTTTTTCTTTTCCATGTCAGACATATATTCTGGTATTTTTAACTCATGTTTGATAAATTGATTACCCATGTCTCCTTCAGAATTTGGGATTATACAACCTAAGAAAACTTAATACCATTCTGCATGATGTCCCAAGGCACTATTCAATATTGGGTAAGATGGCCTTTAGCTGAGTTGCCCCACATCTTGGAATGCCCTGCAGGGGTCACTTAAACTAAATTCGTTAGTCAGCTTCTTTTAGTTTAAGGTTCTATTTGGTCAATTTTGCATTGACAAATATGAACGCCATTAAAATGCTATGTAAACTATGAAACATAGAAACATAGAAGTTGGCAGCAGATCAGGACTGCCAGTCCATCCAGTCTGCCCATTAACCCTAACTTTATTTGTGTCAGCTGACTCTACCTAGTCATTGACTTTAGCTACTCCTTCACATCTGTATGGTTCCCTTGTGTCTATCCAATGCGTGTTTGAATTCCGCCACTGTGCACATTCACACCACCTCCTGAGGCAGGCTGTGCCATGCATCCTCCACCCTTTCAGTGAAAAAGAACTTTCTCACATTTCCCCTTAACCGGACTCCCTCTAATCTTATGTCATGTCCTCTTGTCCTTGAACTCCTTTTATACTGGAAAAAGTTGTTCCCTTTCACCTTATTTATGCCTTTCAGATATTGAATGTTTCAATCATATCGCCCCTCTCCCTCCTTTGCTCCAAAGTATACATATTATCACCATTTAATCTGTCCACTTATATCTTGTGCTGCGGACATTTCACCATCTTAGTCGCCTTCACTGTACTGTCTCCATCTTGTCAATGTTTTCTCAGATATGGCCTCCAGTACTGCATGCAGTATTCCAGATGGGGCCTCAACAGTGTTTAGTACAGCAGAATCATTACTTCCCTCCTGCGGCTTGTGATACCCCTTGCAATATTCCTTAATATCTCCCTGGCCCTCCCAACTGCCTTTGCAGTCTGCTTGGTGGCTTTTAGGTCATCTGTAATGATGGCCCCCAAATCTCTTTCTTCCCTGGTGCTTGTGAGCAGCTCCCCTTCCAGCCTGTAGCTCTCTCCAGGGTTCCTGCTACCCATGTACATGATTTTGCAGCTGTTTGCATTAAACCTCAGTTAACATATTAACATGCTAAACTGCCAACAGATTAGGCTTCATGGTCTATTGAGTCTGCTTGAGTAGCAGCACTACAGTCTACTCACTGGGGCTGCCCCCTTCCCCTTTGTGACCCCCTGTGGACACTTTCCATACCCTGCTACCCCACCTGGACTTTGAACCTGTGTCTGTCCCACCCTCTTGAATTCTCCCACTGTCTCCATCCCCACCAACCTGATGGCAACACGTTTCAGGGTATGACCATCTTCTCTGTGAAGCACACTGCCTCACCTCCCCCACCAATCTCAGGCAATGCCCCTCGTGGCTCTGTCCACCCACAATTGGAACAGTCCATCAGAGCTGACCCAGTTAATCCCTTCAAATATTTAAAGACCTCTAGCATATCCCCCATCCCTCCTCTCCTCCAGGAAGTACATGTTCAAATCCATAGTCTCTTCATAGGAGAGGACCTCAGGCCATGAATCATCCTTGATGCTCTCCTCTGACCCTCTCAAGAAGGGCAACATCCCTCCTCAAGTATGGGCATGGAAACTGCACACAGTACTCTAGGGGCAGCCTGACCAGGCAGTTGTATAGGGGCAGTAGGACTTCTCTCCTCTGATGTTATCCTCTGAATATGCACCCCAGCATAGCCAGCCACACTTCTAACCATCTCTCCAGCTTTTCTAGATCTTTCCTCATCTTATCCACACCTTCTGGAATATCTACTTTGTTGCAGATCTTGGTGTCATCTGCAAACAGACACATCTTCCCCTTCAGCCCATCTGCAATGTCACTCATGAAGGTGTTGAAGAGAACTGGCCCCAGAACTGACCACAGGTTTTGCTAATTATCTGATTCTTATTGTATTTGTCACTAAATGGATTCCCTCTCATCTTAGTCCTCAGGAGCAACAGCTGTCGTATTAAATAGTACCTGGACATTCCATGTTATTAGTTGCACAATTACAGGCCATTTAGATAAATAGCGTGGAATAGCGTGTCTGATGTTGTGGCATGGTTTCCTAGCACAGCAGTAAAAGACCATATTTAAAATTCAGAATGGAAAAGATTAGTTTGATTTACTGCTAATGGTCTTAATTGTCATATTTAACACCTCCTAGACTAACTGTTTTTACAAAGCTCTGTCTAGAACATAGAAACAGAATTTGAGGGCAGATAAGGACCGTTTGGCACACCTAGTCTGCCCATTTCCCCTACCTATTGAATAAGCTGCAGATCCTAGTTAACCAACAGCCTGTTTCCTCCTATCCCCCACTAAATTTGCCTTAGAGAACTTCTTTGTAAACCTGAACATGCAGCCAAAACAGTGAATGAGTTGCCATAAATCGGTTTTAAGAGTACAGTATGTGAGTAATCAAAATGGCTCCAAAACAGGACCACATTTAATCAAAACCAGATGACCAGATGAGGAACCTAAAAAATGGATTATCTGGGCTACAACCAGATAGGGTTGCCACCTATCCAGTTTTTGACTGGATAATCTAGTTTTTAAGGTCCTTACCCTGTCATCCGGTTTTGATTAATTGCAGTCCAGTTTTTGGGCCATTTTGAGTACTCACATACTTTAAACTAATGTATCAAATCATTCACTGTTATGGCTATATTGCATGTCCAGGTTACAAAGAAGTTCTGATGTCACAGTCATTCAGACCTGCCTTTGTTTGCAAAACTAGACTGTCTGAGAGGTATAAAGTATGGCTATTAACATCATTAGCAGTAAATTAACCTAATCTTTTCCACTTGAATTTTAAGTATGGTCTTTTACTGCTGACAGGAAACAGCTTTACACCTTTTATAAACTCTATGTGTTTCTTTTGTTTGTCCTATATTCTGGTATGTTTTAGACCCATTTTTGTTAAATTAATAATCTAACTTTTGTCTTTAACACCACATTTCTCTAATTGTTTGTATTACCTGAACATTCCATGATATTAGCCAAACTTTGCAGGCCATTCAGATAAACAGCATGGAATGGTGTATCTGAAATGTAGAAGATCTTAGACATATGAAAAGAAACAGTAGTAGCTGCTGAGGTAAAGGGAACACAGTGCAGTATTATGGGTTCCAGAAGCATTGATAATTAAGTTATCAAAGATTGACAAAGCATCAGAATACATGACTGACATGAAAAGGAAATGGGAGACTGTTTATCAGAGGGCTGAGCAATAAGCTGTGGATGAGCTTGGCACATCCAGCAAACCTGAGTTTGATTCCCACAGCCTCCGCTTACATAAAGTGTGACCCTGAGCAAGTCACTTCACCTTCCTGTGCTCCTTGGTCACTCCTGAAAAATGGGCCATGTGGCCTATGGGAGGTAACATGTTTGCAAAAGAATAAAAATACATAACTGAATAAATAAATCAAATAAATAGCAGTATAAAAATGATTTCCTATTACTAGTAATGTCTATTCCAACATTACAAATAACTTTAGAGGAGGAGTGATACACTCACTAGTCATATAAAAGTGGTGGAGTCAGAGGCAAGTTTGGGGTGTGGTTTAGCATCCGTTTTACCTTGTCCAAAGGTGGTGACCCTAACCCTAATCACGCTGTACTTAAAAAGGGGATCCTAAGGTTGCCATGAACTACAGACCAATTGCCATACTCTCGGTACTGAGCAAAATCCTGAGAAAATTGTCTAATTCAGACAACTGACTATCTACTTAAGCTCAGTCTGCTCTCGGATACCCAACATGGCTTCAGGAAAGGACATAGCACAATGACTGCACTCTTAAATTCACTACAAACACTCTTTCAAATATGGATACTGGCAAACTGACTAGGGCTGTCTTTATAGACCTCACAAAGGCTTTTGACCTTGTTGATCACACTTTGCTTCTCTCCTTGCTTCGACACCTGCATTTCTCCTCCTCTGTTGTTGACTGGTATGAAAGCTACCTGACAAATAGAACTCAAGTGGTGAAATTTAATTCCTCTCCATCGAACAGTGCCACCATTAACATTGGTGTACATCGGGGCTCCATCCTAGGGTCCCTCCTATTCTCTCTTTATATAAATAACATTGAAGCTGCTCTAAAATCCTGCTCTGCAATTCTATATGCTGATGGTCTTGTCATCTATACAAGTTCTATTAATATAGACACTATCAACACAACCCTTTCCTCAGACTTTAACAATATCCAAAACTGGCTATATGACCACAAACTGGCTCTCAACACTAGCAAAACTAAAGCCATGCTGCTTGGATCGGCCCCGAAGCTCCAGGCTTGCACGACAGCATTGACAGTGCAAGACTTAGAAGGTCAATTACTGGAATGTGTGACCTCTTTCAAGTACCTGGGCATCCTGCTAGATCAATCTCTTGATTTTAATCTTCGTGTACAGTCTGTTTGTAGAGCTGTCAACTCCAAACTGGGTGTTGCATATAAGACTAGTTATATGCTCATGCCATCGGCTAACATAGCCACTGCGGGAGGATTCTGCTCCACCCCTAACCTATGGGGCTCCCTTATTTGGGGCTGCTCATAAAACTGACCTACTCAGATGGGATATTACATACCTCTCAACCTCCTGCCTCATAAATCAGGGACAAGGCTTAAAAAAATCAGGGACAAAGGACCAAAATCAGGGACACTTCTTCAAAATTGGAGATATCCACTCAGGAAGCTGGTAGAATAAAGGGCTTAGTGTAAAATGCATTTTCTAAAGAAGAACAAGTCTGTAACTTTAATGTTTGACATTAGTTTATGCTTATAACTCCTGCTGTTTGGCCACAGAAACACAATTTTTAGAAGGGACAGAGTAGAATTTTGAGGCAAAATCAGGGACAGTTGAGAAGTATGGTCCATATTATGTATAATAACATATGTCGCTATGGTCTCTGCTCCTCGGCTTAAACACTACTATCGGCTTTATAATGATCTTGGTTGGTTTTCCATTAGCTAGCAGGAAATATTACCTTGGCTTCTTATTGATTTGATACTCTAAATCAAACCCTAGGTGTCTTGCAACTATGCTTGTTCCTTAGGACACACTCCATGGTCTACGGTCAGCTGATAAATCCTTTCTGAATTTGCCAAGGTGCTGCACTAGGAAAGGAATTGTTGCATTTGACCATGTGGCTCCACAGCTGTGGAATTCCCTTCTCCTTGACATTAGACTTTCTAGCTCCCACACATGCTTTAAGAGAAAATTGCACTCGAATCTGCTGATTGCTGATACCTGTTCCTGCTTTCACCCTACCTAATGACTGATGTCTTCTGGCCATACAATAGTATTTCCTCACCTCTATATAATCCTCTTACTGCCTCAGCCTGTTCTGGCACTCTTTCTCTGCCCATATACAATCTTGCACTGCAGATCGGCTCATGTCCTTCAACATCTATGAGCCATTTCAGTCGGATTTTCGGGCTAGACAGAGCACAAAAACTGCACTGGTCAGAGTGCATAATGATTTACTCAGAGGTAGGGATACGGGAGACAGGTCAGTTCTTGTGCTCCTTGATCTCTCTTCAGCTTTTAACACCATGGACCACACTGTGCTTCTTGATCAACTCTGTGAATTCTGTGGACTTGCCAGTGTTGCCATTAAATGGTTTGAGTCCTGTCTCACAGACAGGATGCAGCGGGTAGTGATGGGGAATTTCTCCTCCTCTCCAATGCCTCTGTCCTATGGAGTTCTACAGGGCTTGATCTTTCTGCCGATGCTGTTCACGGTGTATATGCTGCCTCTGGGTGAGATCATTCGACAGTACAGTGTGGAGTTTCACTGCTATGCAGATGACACCCAGTTGTATTTGTCATTTGTCCCTGGGACATCTTTTGCGGTTGATGTGCTTAATACCTATCTGGCTAAAATCAGTGACTGGATTGCTTCCAGTTGGCTGCAACTCAACCGGGACAAGACGGAGGTACTGGTGGTTGAGCCGGATCATGGGCATGATGGGTTGTTACCTGGAGCGGATACTGGTCTTTGCTTAGGATGTGCTCCACTGGTGACTTCTCCGAAAGTACAAAATCTAGGTGTGATCCTGGACAGTAGACTGACCTTTGAAGATCAGGTGTCATCTGTTGTGAAGGAGTGGTTTCTTCCACTTATGGAATATTGCCAGGATCAAGCTCCTCGTTCTGCCTGAAGATCTACCAACCCTAGTGCATGCCTTTGTGACCTCCAGACTCGACCACTGCAATACTCTTTACTTCAGGGTCATAGGTGGAACCCTCTGCAGGCTGCAGCTGGTGCAGAATGTGGTGGGACTATCTCGGTTGTGCCATGAGACTCCGGTCCTGCATGTCCTGCATTGGCCGCCGGTCAGGTGGAGAGTCCTTTTCAAGGTGGACTTGCTCACCTATAAGGCCCTATATGGGCTGGGTCCTGGCTATCTGTCTGAGCTCCTGTTGCCTGCAACCTCTACCCGCTCCATCCGCTCCATTTTGAGGGGCCTCCTGGATGTTCCCAGGGTTCAGCTCAAGACGTCTGGCGATCAAGCATTTATTATCTCTGGGCTGACCCTGTGAAACACGTTACCAGCTGCAGTCTGGGAGGCCCCCCCTCGATTGGAGTCTTCAAGCAAAGGCTTAAGATTCACCTCTTCAGTCAGGATTTTGGGGCTAAGCTAGCTCCACACTACCTTTCCTCAGCTATTTTATATTTTATATTTATGTTTTAAGCATGCTGTTTTAAAGATTTCTTTATTGCTCTTGCACAAATACTGTTTCTGAATTTTGTATTCTGTTTTTATTGTGTACGATGCCCAGAGCCTCCGGGATTGGGTGCCTTAGAAACAAAATTGCCTTGCCTTGCTTATTCCAACACCTCTAACCCTTTTTGGTTACCGGTGTCCCTCACTTTACCCAGTTTGACTCTGTGCTTATCCCATGTATGCTTTAAGCTCCCTACAGTCTTTGCCCTAACTTTGTTCTCTAGCAGGCTATTCCAGTCATCCACCATCCTTTCCATAAAGGAGCATTCCCTCACATCTCTCCTAAACCTCCCCCTTTTAGCTTCATTGCATGCCCCTGTGCTCTAGTTCCCTCTTTGCTCTGAAAGAGACACCCCACCTGCACCTTGTTCACCTCTGTGAGGCACTTGTAGGTCTCAATCATGTCCCTCTCTCCTGGCTGTCCTGTGAGATGATGCTTGTGTAACCTGATTTACTTTGTGGCTTTCCACCTCTCTATCCATGAGATATACCACCCTGTAGGGGTACGATGCAAGGAACCCTAGAGGAGGGTTCCCTCCCTACAGGTGCCATGGGAATGATTGTGTCGGCTAAAGGTAGGTTAAGAAGAAGCCCAAAAAGAATACCTACGGTGTCGAGCTCCGAAGAGGCAAGGATGAGGAATGAATTCTGAGAAGATAAGGGCCGACTTCCTAAGGAGAGAGAGGAGAAAGTCGGGGCCACCATCCACCTCCATCCAACAGAAGAACCTAACTAACTAATCAAGAAAGCACTAATTCTAACTAATATTATGATCATTGGCACAGAGGAGAGGAAAAACCCCTTTTGAGAAGGAAACCTCTGGTGATCCAAAGCCTAGGTCGCCTTCCCTTCAGGCTGATGACGTTTGATTTGAGGACGTATGTCAGTAAAGAGAACAGTTCATTAACGTCATTGAAGAGAAGAGTATGGTAACAAGAGGAATACGAGTAAGGAGGATGATGATGGAATAGGGAAAGTCCCCAAAAGAAAGCACAGATCTAAGAGGGAACATGAGGCCATGCATAAATCGAAGAAAGAACATGAGGCAACGATGAATACTGATGGTGATAACCACAGGAGGGCGGCAGGTCAATGAGGTAGCATAAGATCCAGTGAGAGGTATGCTGGATTAAGTGAGGAAAGTAAGTAGACGCCGAGGCCAAAAAGCATGGTTATGGGACTTGAACGATGAGACCCAGATGTGGTAGTCAATGAAGCATAGGAGTCCATAGGATTCAATGATAGGAATGTTCGAATAAGTGATGTAAATAAATGAACCTTGAAGTAAGGCTGAGTGAATGATGACTGGAGTTATGAACTTGATACATGTGGCAGGATGGCCAGGGTTGATTAGGTGGCATAGGAGTCAGGATAGGTACGCCCAAAATAAATATCGATAGCAGGCCATGAGTGGAGGAATCCTGGATGGCCAGATGAAATTGGAAAAGGAGGAGACAGCAATGATCTTGAAAATGAACTTGTACAAAGGAAGTAAAAGGAAGTAGGATCCTTGACAGGAGGTAGACTCCGAGGCCAAGGAGGCATATCTGAAACCAGAGGCAACTCAAGTTGAGCGATCGAGGAGCAAAACTGGATGATGTATGATGAGGAGCAACACTAAGAGTGGAGTGAAGCTAAGAGTGGATTGAAGCCATGATGGCTGGGACTAGAAAAGGTGCTAGGACAAGGAAGGTAAAAGTAAGAACTGAATGAGGTACGATTAAGGACTGAAGCCATTGAGGCTGGCACAGGAAAGCGAGGTATAAAAGGACAAAGAATGGTAGGGAGGTCAAAGGGTTAGCATAGGACCCAGACAATGCAGAAGGAGAACTGCAGTAGGGTGAGTTGTATGAGGTGGCACTCAGGCCAGATTCAATGGAAGGCCAGATGGAGTCAGCCATAGATGGCCCAATAATGTGAATGGCAGAGCAAGCAAATAGATAAACCGTGGCATGATGAGAGATAGAAGCCATGACTGGAGTGAATCCTTGATGGCTGATGATGGATGGAATAAGGAACCTGATACATGTGGCATAAGGGCCGCGGATCGATAAGGTGGGCATATGAGCGCAGGATGGAAGTGAGGACATGATCGAGCGATGGGAGCGACCTCGAGTAAGGGATAGAGAAACCTAGAGGTAAGGAAGCAAGGCACAGGACAAGTCATGGCGAAGTAGCTAAAACTGGCATGGTGCAGCGTGACTGAGCGATGTTAGGAAGTAGACTTTGAGGATTATGCAATGACTGATGGTGATGATCAGTGAGGAAGTGGCTCTGAGGTTCCAAACTGAGGTGAAAAGGTACAAAGGTGCTCAGGAGAATGCAAACAAAGTGCAAAGGGAAGCAGCAGAGCGCCAGACAGACCTGACAACAGGCAGAGAACTCTGAGTATGTTAGGCGCTTGTTGCTTCAGGTAACCCGACGACCATGGGAGATTGGCATACCGAAATATTGGAAATGGAAGGCAATAGAGGAAAAGCTTCCAAAATACATCAGATGCCAGTTAGCGCCGCTGAGAATAGCGATAGAAAGATATTGGAACTCTGTCATGGAGGGGTATTCAGGACAAACAGAATGACTGCACTGGATCAAAGACATATCTGACAAGCAAACACAAGCTGTGTCAAAGATATACAAAGATTAGCATAGCGGGCAGGATAGCCGAGAGTTCAGAGCAATGAACTGTGAATGAACCTGGCACAAGCAGCAGATCCGGGTTCGATTCCCACAACTGCCATGTCGATTGCGCCAGAGAGGGTGCGGGACTGGTGCCAGGGAGACTGCAGCACAGGTGCCAAACAGACAGAAAATTCTGCAAGAAACTCACTTTGAGCAAAGAGACACAAACTACGTAGTAACTGTTGCAAGGCTAGAGGTTATGACATCAGCTACTCCAAGATCTCCAAAGGGGTGGCAGTCTGAATTTAAAAGAATATTCAATTTACACCATTTCAAAGTCACTATTCGACCCCAAGGGGAGATATGCAAATGTGCAGAAATCCAGAAAGAAGAAGCGATCTATATCTGCGAGCGAATATGGGGCAGGAGACCTGAGAAGCCACAGGCAGTTTCCGAGGAACACAGGACCATTACCAGAAAGGAATTGGGGAAAAGAGGCAAAGACCTAGGCAGAGCATGCAGGAGCAAACGATCCTAAGACAGGCAGAGTTCCCCATGAAAGAATGACAATGCACAGGAAAAGTGCTGGTGCAGTTGGAGTGAGGGCATCAATGAAGCTGACGACAGGAGCAATGAGTGGTAGCAAGGCAAGCCCCTGAGAAGAGGGGCAGCAGAAATGAATGTGGAGCAACCACTACGAACTGTGGCACAGCAGCCCCAGCCACAGCAGGCGTGCTGTGCAGACGAAGAGGGCGGTGGACAAACCAGGAGAAGCCAGGGATGAAAATGAAGCAGGTGAAGGGAAGTGGCTGCTCAAGGGAAACACAGGCAGAGAGGAGATCTTGAGGACAGAAGGTGCAGTACGGCCGAGGAGCCAGGCAGCGAGGATGAGAAGCGAGGTGCCAGTGGCAATAGGTGAGTCCAAGCGGGAGTAACTAGTGCAGAGAGGCGGCAAGGGATAGGATGCTTAGACCGCAGTGGGCCACAAGATAGTTTAAGGACCTGCAGGATAGCATGATGCAAGAAATAGAGAATAAGAAAGTCTGGGAACTGGCTTGGCTGGTATCTCCGGTAGGCCCCATCTCAGGGAAACTGAGGGTACTTAAGTGGAATTGGTCCGGTGGCCGAAAACAGCAGAGAGGAGGCGGGGAGGACAAGGGAGCAAAGAGTGAGGAGAGGGGGCACTGAACTAGTTGCTGATGGTGGGTCAGCATTACAGCAGTTGCGCTTGGAGGGATAGCCAGATGGGAAATGGAAAGAGGAGCTGCAAATAGGGAGAAACAGCCGACAGAGCCTACAGTGGCAACGAAAAAAGAATCCTGAAAGAGTCCAGGATGAGTAACCTTTTAAGCCCGATGGGGGAGTGATGTCGTTGCTCAGCCCATCAAACCTCAGGCTTAAAGCCCTCCCATTTACTTAAAAATGGATAAAAATATGTAAAATGTAAACACAGAACAATATATCACAAAGCATACAATCTCTTAAAAGAAAACAAAGAAAATTACATACAAACTCCTACCAACATACAGTTAGACTTTTTCTATCTAATGTATACCTCTACACAGTGCTTAAAGTTAGACGTTGTTTCTAAGAGTCCAAAAAAAGCGCCACAGTTGAAACACAGAATACAATTTAAAACGCTGTGTTTCAACCCTTCCATGATGTCATCTACAGTAGCTCCTCCTTTCAGAATATAAAAAATATACAAAACAGGATGTCCTATCAGGGGATACATCAAATAAGGTGACATCAGCCAAAACTCATTTCCCAAATTATAAGTCTGTGATTACCCAGTTCCTTCTCTTAAGATGTCATAAAAGTGTATGATCTCCATCTTCTGACAGACTCATAAAGTCCCATTTCATTTCCACTTCAAAGAAGCAACAGGTCATAAAATGTATATTTTTGTTTCCCAGCTCCAAAGCAGCACAGATCATAAACACGGTCATAAAATGCAACTTGGAAGTTAATCATATTACAGAGATCTGCTGTTTAATATATATCCTGTCATTTTAACTGAAACCTGGGGTTGGGGCCTCCATAGCACAGGTTGTCTCATGGGAGACACTCACAAACCACATTCTATATTACAAATATCATAGAGCAATCATAACCAGCTGGCCAAGTGTTACACCTGGCACCAGGGATTGGGAACCCTGGTATTTGAAAATTGAGAAGGAAGGGGCATTGAAGGGGAAGCAATGGGAGGTGGGAGGGATACTTGCAGAGGGTGTGAAGGACTGTTTTTACATTGGTAATGGGAGACTACAGCAGGCTTATCATGATGATTAGCTGTGCGCCAGAGTTATGCAGTTCAAAGGAAAGTATCACCTTACGATTCAGGTGGCTCTTTTCTTTGAACTTCACAAAGTTTCCACTCAGCAAGCCCAGAAGAGTGTCATGATCAGCCTGACTGATGATGGGTCTGACACTGTCGAGCCCCTTGCAGACTCCCCTACATTGGATTAACAGTGACACACCTCTCAAAGTCCACTATCATACTAACATGTTTGCTTTTCACAAGCACAAGAACAAACATAAAAAAACTGAAGCTGCTCATAAGCTGCCCTGCCGAACCAATGCTCAGAAGCTTGCTAGCTTGGTTCTTGCTCTCTCTCTCTTTCTCTCTCTCAGCAATGCCAGTAACTCTTTCCTGTGCTCTGACAGCCCAGTGCTCAGCAGCTCATACACTCCCCACTCCTACGGCATTGTACCTTACTACACCACTTCCTGTGCATTAGAAGTGTTGACTGCACACCCCCTCATGCCTTATTGCTTATGTACACTTACTGCTTATCTCTGCATGTCTGCAGGGACCTTGTTACCAAAATGGTGCTCCCTGTCTATGTGGATGTGGTCTATGGCACCACTCCTTCCACTTTCCTTACCAGACTGGATATCCCCTGTAACTCCTTCTGCCATTTCGCTACAACCCCTCGCACCTGCCATTGTTCACTGTATTCACCCCTATCCATCCTCCCTCTGTCCTGGTATCCAGTGATGATAGCGACTGCGAAATGGCGAAGTGACATAACGGCGACTGAACCACAGTGCTGACACTTTTTTAGCAATACCAGTTCCTTCCCCCATCCCTGAGTTTTGCCCCCCCCCATGCAGAGTAGGAATATATATTAAGGGGGGGGTGAATCCCCCTACAGAAAACCAACATTTCCAAGAGTAGTCACGATTTGGGTTTGGTGCCCTTATCACATGTTGCCGTTCTCCAGTCACTATTTTGACATGGAACCATATGCCATCTCATTGCCGGGCTCACTGTACCTGCTTCATAACCAAATGCTAGTTTGGATCACTTCTCTTACATCTCCCCTGCCTCCTGCTTTCTCCATTCCAGGGACCATTGCACTTTTGTCACTCTTCACCCCTGCTCCTCTGCTAGGCAATCTACCTTCTATTGACTTGCCTCACACTGGAACCAACTTCCCTCCTCCCTCGGCCTCTCCCCATCCCCTGGCTCCCTCAGTTACCAGTTGAAACTTAAACCACTCCCCACATGTTCTTGTTATCCTTCCTCCTGATACCTCCACGACAATGTGTCACAGGGTGACCTGTGATGAATGAGGGTTTTAGAAAAATGTCAACCCCCCCCAAAGGATATAAAGTGCTTAAGTGATAGTGCAGGTATGGATACAGCTATATAATGAAAGGGGGCTGGGATATATTGGTTTGAGGTTCCTTTGGGGGTTTGTTTTCCTAATAGGGATTACAGCTGCTCCTGGGGCGCTATGAAATAGTGAACGCCCGAGTTAGAATTTTCTGCTGCTTCTGGAATGTATTTGAAGAACAGCAGATGCTAGTAAACAATAGTGCACAAAATGGTGCTTTGAATTGTGCAGTGCTCTGCTATTTGTCCCTATATTTATAATGGGAAGCAGGAGTGCTTGAATAGTAGAAGTGAATAGTGAAGCTAATTAGTGGAAACTGCCACTCGGGGACTTGTATGTGGTAAATAAAGGCTGTTCCTCATGGTGGTGGGGTTTCCCTAATTTCATGCTTATGCAGGCTGTGTTTTAGGAGATAAAAGGATTTAAGTGCAGGGCTGTGAGTCTGGTAGTTCTTTATTAATTATGCAGTGCAGGGAGATTGACAATAATAGGCTTGAAAGAATGTCTGTGAAAGAAGCACACAGTTTAGCACTGTTTTTGCACTACATGGGGTAAATATTTGAATGGGGAAAGGTAGACTTGTGAGCTGTAGGATGCCCCCCCCCGAGCGAAAGTGGCGGATAGCTTTTGGGTAAGGTTGGTGCAAGGGGTTTGAGATGCATATATTTCTGGGGAGGTTGTGTTTCTTTAGCTTCTCAAGCATTTGCCTGTGTTGCCGTGACTTTGGTGAGCAAGAGCAGGGTCGGGAGCAGTAAAGCTGCTGCCCGAATAACTGCAAGGACAAGGTGCAGTTGCTCCATGGCGGTACGGCTTGGTGGGTTGTGTGGTCTGTTTCCCAACCTGTTCCCTTTGCTTCAGTGCTGGGTGTGGTGGACCGCCATGACTTTAGGCACATTTGTGCTGCTGGGGATACTGTTACTGGGGGGTTGGTTTGCACTTCCTAGGTGATTATTTCTTGTAGGGTGCTGCTAGCAAATGTGGTTGCTCAGGTTGGGAGCTGCCCTTCCTCACCCTTCATGGACACTATTTTTAATTTTTTATATATTTATTAAAATGTTTCACCAGGAGGGCACACTGAACAACAAGTTGCTCATCTCATGGTGTGACCTGGTGGGAGGGGTTACATAGGGTTGTGAAGGATGATCAGTTACAATAGTATGTGGGTAGTACAAACAATACAACATTGTAAGATTGTGCAACAGTTGGAACACAAGGTATTGTACAATAAACAGTAGAGGAACATTGGGTAAACTACAATACATGTCCAAAATCATACAAAAGAACATATGAACGTACAAAACCTATAGAACCATTTATAGTGCATGAGTGTACCAGGAGCAGGCTCGAGGTAGTACGCAAGTACTGTTGGAGTAAAAAGGATGGGGTTAGGTTGTGCACACTGGTGACCCAGAAGGGCAGGTGGAGAAGAGAGGGGAGAGGCAAGAACTGAATATGAGGAGAACGGGTAGCCATTTCCTGATTTCTCCCTTCAGGATGTTGAGAACTCTGCCGGGAGGGGGCATGGTAGGAAGGCAGAAACTGGGGACAGGTATTAAGGTGGGTTAAAGCAGGAACAGCTGAGGAAAAGGTAATTGTGTAGGGCAGAGGTAAGGGAGTAGTTGGAGGAGGAGTGTCATATTTCTGGGGGAGGGAATTCCAGATTTTAGGGAACGATGGGCAAAACCAGTCTGACCAATGAGGGTGGCGCAGCAAGGGACCATCAAGGTATGGGTGTCATTTGATCTGAGAGACTGGGGGAGGTGGAGTGGACAGAGAGGGAGAGATAGGAGGGGAGCCCCTCGAACCAGAATCTGGAGGTAAGTTTGGCACAGTGAGAGATAACAACTGTGAGATAGTGGAAGGAAGGTTAGAGAGCGACAGAGTTCACAATGGTGGGAGGGGGAGTCAACAGCAAAGTGGCAGAAGGAGTTAAAGAGAGTGTCCAACTTGGTCAGGGAAGATTTGGGAGCAGCAGCACCATAGACTATGTTGCAGTAGTCAAAGATGGGGGAGTATCATCTTCTGGACAATTTCACGCCTCGCAGTCAGCGGGATGCAACTACGATTCCTGTACAGAGTACCAAGCTTGGTGTGCAGTTTCTTCAGGATAGCATCGATATGCACAGAGAAATGAAGGTGCTGGTCCAGCCAAACCCCAGATATCGAAATGAGGAGGTGACCTCCAAGATGGTCCCATCAAGGGTGTGGAAGATAGGAAGGGCCGGAAGCCTAGACAGTCTCTGCCTGGTGCCAAAGGTCATTGAGACTGTCTTCTTGGCATTTAGAAAAAGCTGGTGAGAAGCAAACCAGAGCTGAACTTGGTTGAAGTCATGCTGTAAGCTGGTTTGCACAGCAGCAGCGTTTTGGCCAGAACTGTACAAAACAGTATCATCAGCATACATGTGGATAGAAGAGGATGAGCAGGCTGTGGGAAGATCATTAAGGAACATGGAGAAGAGTAGGGGACCAAGCACTGAGCCCTGAGGGACACCAGTGTTGATGGGGAGTGGAGGGGAGATGGAATCAAGGATTCTCACTGACTGGGTCCTGCCAGTGAGGTAGGATTTAAACCAGTTGGTGGCTGATGGAGCAAGGCCAGCTAAGAAGAGTGAATCACAAGCAGGGATGGTAAACAGTGTGGAAAGCTTTGGCTAGGTCAGCAAAGATGGCTGAGGTAATCAGGCCATCATCCATCCCTAATAGGGTGGAGTCAGTAAGCCTGAGGAGGGAGGTGGTTGTTGAGTGGTTCTTCCAAAAACCAGATTGGAAGGGGATGAAGAAGGAGGAATCAGAGAGGAATGGTGATAGCTGAGAGAGAGAACTAAATGTTCTTGAAGTTTGGCAAGGGTAGGAAGGAGGGAAATGGGGCGATAGTTGCCAGGAGTGGATGTGTCACCACCCTTGGGGAGAGGAAGGACTACAGCATGTTTCCAGGATGAGGGTACTTGGGCAGAAATAAAGGATAGGTTAAGGATTAAGGAAATAGGATAAGCAATTGCAGGAGCAGAAATGTAGAGGAGTTTAGGATAGAGCTCATCTGGTGAGGAGCCTTTAGAGGCTTGAGGATAGGGAGCATTAAGAGCTTCATCAGGGAGATAGTAGAAAGGAAAATGGGGAAGGGTAGGCACTGGCTGAGGCTAAGGGCTGAAGTTAGTAGGTGGCAATGGGGACAAGGAATTTAGAAGAGATGAGGCTACGAGGTGTAGTAGGCATTAAATTCATTGGCCATGGAGCCAAGGTCAGAAACTAGAGAGTTATTTATTTTGAGAACTGAGGGGAGGGGAGAGAACAGAACATGAACTACCCTCCAGAATTTAGATGGAGAGTTAGTGTTAGTCAGGAATGAGGAGTTGAAATAATCAGACTTAGCCAGTCTAGTAGCTTTAGTACATGAATTGCGTAGCATTCTGTACTTGGCATAGTCGTTTGGATGTTTAGTAGATTTGTGTTTTCTCCAGGCCCAATCATGCTCCCTGAAGCAGGCCAGTAGTTTGGGGTGATCTAGGGGAAGTGAAGTCCATGGACTCTGGTCTGTCTGAAAGGAGCAAAGACATTCCAGGTGGCAATGAATTTATCCTTAAAATTGTCAAGTGCTTGGTCAACAGAAATGGCAGTGGAGAGGGGGGCTCAGCCAGTGGAAGCGAGTGCAGAACTGATTGGGGTAAGGTCTAAGGATTTAAAGGACCAGAGCTGTATGATTTTAGGGGGAGGTTTGGGGCAATGAACCTTACTTACAATAAAAATGGGGTTGTGGTGACTAAGGGCATCAGGGAGGAGATCAGATTTAATGACGCGATGCGGGTGGGTCCTGAGTGCCCAGTCAAGCAGGGTGTGATTTTGTGTTTTAGGATTAGGGTGTGTGTATAAGTTGAGTGAGGTTTAGAGCAGCGACATCATTGCATAGCTTGTTTAACTTGGGAGACAACCAATTTAGATTCACGTCACCCATTATGAAAAGTTCACCAGATTGTGAGAGGGAGGTGATATTTGCAAAGAGTTCAGTCATGACCGAGGGTTGAATGCTTGGGCGGCAATAGATGCCAGCCACAAAGATTGGGACTGCGAATGGAAGGGTAATGTAGGTGACAAGGGCTTCATATGTAGCTGGGATGGATGTAGATAGGGTGATAGTATTAGTAAACTGCAGTGAGGACAGGATATGCATGGCTACTCCCTCCATGACCCGATCGATCTTATCTGGAGCTGAATACCCAGGGATAGCAATGGCACTGTCAGGGTGCTTTTGAGACATGTCTTGGTAATATTAGGATGTCAGGGTGTGTGAAATCTTAAGAGTTTGTAGGAGGTCGATTTTAGGTAGTAGGCTGCAGATGTTCAGGTGGAGGAGCTTCAACCTGTTAGGGAGGGTTGTAGTGGGAGTGGGGTTTGGAAACATGTTATTTGGGTAAGGAGCCAGGGTAGGAGAAGAAATAGGACCAGGGTTTGGGTGGATGTTCCCTAATGAAGGAAGGAGGAGGGCAAGGATGAAATAGTGAAGTTTGGGACTTTTGTAATTGGAGAAGGAAATACGTGTGGATGGGGAAGAGGGGGAGGAGTGGAGAGAAGGAGATAAGAAAACGAAGAAAGGCAAAGTGACTAGGAAGGGAACACAGAGATGCTGGAGGATAGTAGGGAAAGTGGGGTCTGCTTACAAGAGGAGCTGTAGGGGTGATTGACAGAATGAAGGAGGTATCTGGAAGGGAAGGTGAGAGAGAAGTGGCAATAGGTGTAGAGGTGGAGACTGGGATAAGGGTAAGAACCAGGAAGGGTGTGAATAGGAGGGAGATGAAAACCATTCTAGGTAGGGTAGTAGAGGCTGTGTACAGGCTTACAGATTCAGTTCTCACCACTGAATGTTAGGATGTTGATAATTTGCTTTTAGGTATGAATGACCCAGGACTAGAAGTAATAGGGAGAGAAGGGTAGAGGATTGCAACCTACTTGTGTTGCTGCCCTCAGTGGCTTTACAGTATAATTTGCAAATGGAAAAGTAGGCGGTGTCTCTGTAGTCTTATGCCCTAGTCCAGTGATTTCAGCACTGGCTTCAGCGTTGGGCAGGAAACCAGTGTCTGCGCTCTGGGCCGTCTGGAACCTTTCAGTTCCCACTGGGAGGAAGGCTCAAAAATCCTCTTTCCCTTGTTCTGGGTCCATGACCAGATGTTACCTTATGGGCCAAGGAGGAGCATGGGCAGCAGGCATCTTCTCGGCCTGTCCTAGGCAGGCGGGTTGCTTGTGGAGGGGACCGCGTTAGTGGTACCAGCCCAGTGGGCTCCAATCAGCCTGAGAGAAAGGAACAGAAAAGATGGCAGTTATAAGCCTTGGTGGAGGTCAGGGGGAGGGGTCAGAGCAAGGAGGGGGTGAGAAAAAAAACAAATTAACAGTTGAAAGGACTTGGGATGATAGGGAGGGGGCTCTGTTACAGACTCTGGCTAGGTGCTAGCAACAAATTGCAGCACAGAGTTCAAACAAAGGGTGTTAAATGGGGCATGTATCTGACCTGGAAATGTTTGGTGCCAGGTCCTAGGGGCAGGTCTAGTAGCCAGACAGATTAGAAATGCAGAAAAAGTGTTAAACTTTAAAAGAAAAGTTCAGAAAGTACCATCAGCAATCTAATACACAACGTAACCACTGTACAACTTGAAATTAGTTCTGAAAATCAGCTCTACTGTCCATTTGAGGCAACCTTAGTGGCAGGATTGTTATAAATAATACAAGAAAAAAAAACAACGAATCACTGACAGGCCAGTGCAGGTTATGCAAATACTGCTCTGCACTTAACAGTGTTTCTCTGCAGTAAAAGTGCTATTTAACTATGCTGTAAAAAGGGTGACAAGGCATTGTAGTGTTAAGGTTAGACTGAAAAATAGTTTATGGATGTATCTTTTACATTTCCTCTTTTCTCAGCACAGAAAATAAAAGGTATTGGGAATAAAATTGCTGTATTTGCACTTACTGTTTGTTTTCTGGCTGGGGCTTGGTCAGAATGCTGTGGGGAGGTTTGTTTCCTGTTTCCTCTTCACCTGTGTGTAATTTACTTAAAGGGCTGTTAAAGTGTTGACATAGAAACTGCCCAAAGAAACTGAAGTAAGTGAGTTTTGTTACTACTTGTTCAAACATTTACAGTTAGGTGAAAAAATGGCCCTAATGGAAGGAGCTCCACTTACCCCTCCCCCTCCCGTCTGCTCTTTCCTGTGTAAATTCAGGACTCCTTCAGGAGCCTGCTGGCCTGCAGCTACTATATTTATACAGCGAAGGCAGGACCACTGGAAGGCAGGTGGAGTCCATTAATTATTCATGAAGTCTTTTGGGTTTGTGTTTAAAATACATATTAGAAAGTATTTGTTTCTAGTGTTACGTTAAACAAAGATTGAAGTAAAAACAGTTTGTACTGTGCAAATAAAAGTTTTAAATACTAGATGGGGTGGGCTCAGAGTCACATGGGTTTGTAAGTAAGTATATAAGGGCTGTTATTGCAAGCTATTTCACATAGGTGTTGGGTCTGGAGACAGACTCCAGCAGGAGCTCTGAGCATTGCTCCCAGATATTAAAGCAGAACAACTGGGATGGCTAGCTCTAATTCCCAGTGATTTTTATGTGTGAGGTTGCCATTTATGTTTTTTTTTTTTGTTTATGTCGTACCAGTTCGCTGTTTAAATATGTCTTGCTAAAAAGAAGATGCTGAAGTAAAAATAAATAAACATTTTTATCTGCAAATTGTGTCTCACTACTGTGCAGTTTGTTCAGTCCACGAAGTCACCCACACCCAATGACACAATGCCTTAAAGGAACACTGTCAACCATTTTTGTATCATACAATTTCTAGTTGAAAAACAACATTTTATGATTGCTTACCTACTCTAAAATTCATCAGTGCTGCTGATTGTTTAATCTACATCCTTTCACAGCAGAACTGAACTGCATGGTGATGGTGTAAGTATACTCAACCTTGTTTTGTATCAAATCCTTGATCTACTTTTATTGCATACTGCCTGAACATGAGAAACACCCCCAAACAGAGCAAGTACTCATGGTGCAATAGCCTCCTTTTCTCCCACTGCATTTTGAGTTGCTAGACTGTGTTGGGGTGTTTACAAGTCCAGAAGAGAGGCACTGTGCGCTGATCAAGGAATGTAAACATGCACATTTGGGTGTGGTAACACTACTGTGGTGGGCAGTCTGTTTTTCACTTTTAAAAGGAAAAAAGAATCAGAAACAACTACCAACTACATCAACACATTCTACAGAATGTGAACAATCACATAATGTGTATTTTAAACAAGGGACAGTTGGAAGCCTAAGGGGGGTGATGACAGTGTCCTTCAACCATCCTAGTCAATAGCTGGCTGGGTCCCCATTTCTGCCATGGGTTAACTTCCACACCACTATGACTTCTCCCTTATTCACAAGGTCGGGCAATGACTCAACCTCACATCAATCTCCATTATACAATGGGGTCTAAAAGTAACTTTCCTGATTGCTCAGCTGCTGCTTTATGCCGTGGGGTAATTTTGCATAACCAATGCATAAGTATCAGATCAAACACATATATAAAAAAAAAGTAAAACCATTGCAAGCAGAATGTTTAGCATTCTTATACACTCTGGCAAAGCTATCATTTTAAAAGCCGATGTAAGCTGCATTGCTGGAGAAAGAAACAACCCAGAACTGACCAGCAACACTAAAATCAAACTGCTGGCATTTTCACTTATAATTGCTCTGGCTACACTCAGCTCATTCATGTTGTGACGAGCTGTCTTCATGGACACAGAAGGGCTTCTGCCCAGCAACAAGGAACTATTTTGTATAGGGGAAGGATATTTTATTAAAATCAGCATACAAACTTAAAAGAACAAAAGCCTTTCTTTCACTTTTTTGTGCAGTTGTCATGTTTTCTAATGGTATAATCTGAATAATCCATGATAAGGTGTGAGTTGGGCTGGGATTTACCCACATAGGCATAGCTGGTCACTCGGCCTGTAGTCTCATGACCAAAACACACCAGGTGTGGGTAAATTCCAGCCCAACCCTGCACCTTATCATGGATTATGCCTTATATTGACAATATTGTTCTTATTCACCAAGCGTTCCTGCCACTTCTGAATATGCATGTGATGGGTGTTCTTTACAGAGCTATACCGCACTTTATTCTCTGCATATACAACTTTTTGTATTTGATTCTACTTTTGTACTATTTTTTTTTACCAAATTCTGTTCAATATTTTGCTACTATGTATTGTACTTCTGTCTTTCCAATGTTCCCCTCCGCTGATTGCCCCTGGAAATGAGCCTCCGCTCAATGTGCCTTTCCTGGTTACCAATTTTCAAATAATTAAATAACACACTTGCACCCTTTAAGCCTTTCACATCAGCTACCCTTTAAGATCCAGTCCCTATTTAAGATCTACGTGCCCTTTTCAATCTTCAGCTAGCCCCATAACCTCCCCTACACACACACATACACACATTATACAACCTTCTGGCACCCTTTGTTAACAGGACCTTCTGGGTGTAGGCACCAGGTAGATTCTTCTTCAGTGTAGGAGAGATGGGACAGAGCAGTTCTGAGGGACAACAGGCTGTCTCATACTGTGGGACCTCGGGGATGTTCTGTATGGTGCCACCCTTTCAGCAGTGTCCAGTGCACTATATATTGGAACCTCTGTTCTGCCACAAACCCTTTTTCTCTCTCTCTCTCTCTCTCTCTCTCTCTCTCTACCTCTGGAAACTACAGTGTGTTCTGCCAGAATAAAGTGGTTCAGTTTAATAAAAACTTATAATGAACCTAGAATCACATGAATAGGATTGATAATTGTTATTGTCTCTGGCCTATTGAATTACAACTTTTGCAAAGAGCAGCTTGCAGAACCGAGGAAGGACTGTTAACCTCAAGGGTTTACAAGGTGGAAATACTGGAAATCACTGGATTGAGCAATGGATCCTCCCTTTATCTGCAGGCTAGCAGTTGTGTAACATTGTTTGCATGAACATCAAGCTCCCTCCCACTTGCCTCCTGAATGGCTGTCTATTTTTGGAAAGCCATGAAATTCTTTTAAATATTCCAGTTCATCCTCACTTCACCTTAGTGAACTGGCAAACTCATCATAATTTGGTAATATAGTCTGCATGCTTGGTACACAGATCTGAATGTCCAGGAACTGACCCAAGACAAAAAAAAAAAAACTATCTGATGTGCTCAGTGCTGCGCAGAAGAGGGTGAGACTACCAAACTATCATCATGTTTGGGTCTGCTGTCCTGACGAAGAAGCTTGTGGTCGTAGGAGATGGTGCATGTGGAAAATCCTGCCTCCTCATCGCCTTTAGCAAGGATATGTTTCCTGAGGTCTATGTGCCACAATTTTTGAAACTGTGACCGACATTGAAGTCGATGGACGGGAGTGCAGCTGGTACTTTGGGACACAGCAGGGCAGGAAGATTACGAATCAACTCCGCCTCTTTGTCTTACCTAGACACCGATGTTGTCTTGATGTGCTTTTCTGTGGACAGTCCCAACTCACTGGATAACATCCCAGAGATCTGGATGCCAGAGATTAAACTCTTCTGCCCCTATGTGCCTGTAGTTCTAGTGTCCAATAAGAAGGATCTGAGGAACGATGAGAAACTCCAGAATGAACTGTCTAAGGTTAAGCAGTTCCCAGTGAGGACCGAAGATGGAAGGGCCATGGCGCAAAAGATCGGGGCTTATGACTATGTAGAGTGTTCTGCCAAAACCAGAGAAGGCATCCGACAGGTCTTTGAAACTGCTACAAGGGCTGCATTGCAAAAAAGGCACAGACCAAGAAAATGGTGCATGAACTGCAGTATGTTGTGAGGAAGCCATCCATGATTCTTTGCACAGACACAATCTTAAGACTAAAAGCTTGGACATCAAAGGAGTTTTTACTCTTAACTTTCCTATCTCTCATGCTTTTTCTTACCTGAGCCATGCCCCTAGGTTGTGTTGAAAGGACAAGGTAACAAAAGGTGGGGCACATTATCAACCTTGGAGCCAATGTACTGAAATAAACTGACTGGCACAAGCAGAGGTGATTCAAGTAACTTTAATTTGGGGGGGAGGGATTTAAAATAAGGGTCAGGAGTATGGGGACTGCCTAGGCCCCCAGTAAATTTTTTATTTTTGCATTGCTTTTGTGGCTTTTGTTGTCACACAGTATTTATTTCCTGTAAATAACTTACGCAGTTGTAAAACTTTATTATGGAATAATCAGATTGAACTCATTATCTTGAGAAGAGCTGTGGAGTACATTCCTTGTTACATTAAGCATTCTTGTATTATTTCACTGTTAGGAGTTCTGCCACTAGGTACATATTATGAAAAACAGTATGTGCATAAGTAATGCAATATGATATAATCAGACACAATACTTCTGTGCTAGACATCCCTTATTACTTAAAGTAATCTAGTATTTCACTGTCAAACGTTCTGCTGCTAGGTATATATTCAGAAAAGTAGTATATGCGCGTAGTAATGCAATATAATGAAATCAAAGACACCATTTCACTGTGCTAGGCATTTTTGCATTTTATGATGACACAGCAACAATAAATTCATTTGGAGTGCTGAGTCAGTTTTACATTTTCTATGAAAATTCAGCATTTGTTTCAAGTAAACTCCTGTGCAGTATTTTCTAACAAATAAATGTTAACTGTTATCCTGTCACTGTAACTACATTTTTTAATGAACATTTCAAGAAGTAATTACATCTTTTTCATCTCTTAAAAACTGATTCATACTGTGTCATTTTTTTCCCTCTACAATGGTCTTCAAAGATCAACAGCACTGTTCTTAACATGTGTTTATTATGTTATTTGCTCACCGTGGGAACAACCAGTCTCCGCACCAAAATCCGCAGCCCTGCCCCTGTACTAACGTGGCAGGCTCACAACTGGAAGGCCAGTTACTCCTCTTGTACCGTGCCACAGCCCACTCACCATGGGGATCCTAGCATACTCTCATAGCCTGGTCACTATAACACTACTGGCACTGTTCAGCCACCATTTTGAGTACCCCCCCCGGACCTAAACTACCCACCACACTACACTACCCCCACCCACATCCCTCTGCCACTCTGGACAGGCCACCTCCCTCACACACCTGCCACCTACAGCCAGCCGCCCACACATCTTCTTGGCATTGCCCATACTGCGCTCCCAGCCCATCCCTTGCATTGCCCTCCAACAGGCCCACTCCTCTCGACTAACACTGGTCCAAGCAGCACTTGGCCCCTACTAAGGGTACTCTTGCTACTATTACTCTACCTGGAAACATACACCCAAACCCATGCCCAAGCCATCAAATCCCACCCAGCTACCAGCTGTAACGGTTCACGTATAGAGTCTATGAATATTTGCAGTTTGCTGAAACAACTGCACCTCTCCAATGCTGGGTTATCCTGCACTAACCCGACGTGCTAGCCCTCATTGAAACCTGGCTCTCAGAATCAACTCCAGACTCTTTCATTACCCTCCCAGGCTACACACTTTTCAGGGAGGATTGAATAAGCAAGTGCGGGGGTGGGTGTGCGTTCTATATGCGTGGCACCCTGATGGGCCATGCTCTCCCGGTGCCCAAACTAGAGCACAGAGCCCAAGCCCTCTCACTCAAGATCACCCCTGACCCTACCAGGGCCCCAGTGTTCCTTACTGTTGCCTATGTCCCTCCCCATAACCAAACCCCAGCCATTCTCTCACTCACCGACTACCTCACCAGCCTTCCACAAAACACAAAGCAGATCCTGCTTGGGGACCTAAACATCAACTGGCTATCCAATACAGCTTCCCAAACCAGGGACTCCTTCACTGCCCTAGACATGTCCCAGCTCGTTACTCTACCAACCAGGCACAACCCCTCTAGTGGCACCTGTACCCTTCTGGACGTCATCATTACAAATCGCTCACATAAAGTCCTGTACATAAAAATTCTCCCAGACTCTCTGACCACTCCCCGGTCCTGTTCACATGGCCTAGGACCACTTTCCGTCAATGTCTCTGCCCTGGCAACCTCGAGAAGCTCAAGCGGTATCTTGTCCAAATAGACTGGTCACCCATCTCCCCTGCCACAAGCATTGACACTGTGCTCAATTTCTTCACCAGCTCCTTTAATAAGGCCTGTGATCTATGCCCCTCTCCAAAACCCATACCAGGAAGCAAAATGCACCCTGAGTCACCCCAGCCATTATCCAACAACTGAAGCACAGGGACAACCTGTGGCACAGAGCTGTTGAGTCCGGCAAGAAGGTTGACAGACAAGCGGACAACGCCGAGTGCAGTAAATGCACATGGGCTATCCGCAGGCACAAAGCTGCACACTACCACACCTCTCACCTCCTCCTGGGGACCAACCGAAATTCTGAAATAACATCAAAGAGCTTAATGACAAGTCCCACCCTCCACTCACTATCAATGGCAACGTCTCTCCAACCCCAAAGTAACGTGGACTGCCTGAATACCACATTCTCCGACCTCAGTGTAGTTCTCCCGACAGCTTCTTTGACCCAGTCCCACCCTCCCAACCTCCCACCCTCCATAGACCCCTTCTACCTGCATCGATATCCCTGTGGAAGCCAGACTGTTCCTAGCTAAGGCCCTCAATGGCACCAGCCTGTGCAATGACCAGCTGGACACCAGGCACCTTTGGCTGGTACTTGACATGGTCTTTCTCCCACTCACTGATCTACTGAATCGCTCACTATACCTCGGCCAATTTTCCCTTGCCTGGAAAACAGCAGTCATCACTCCCATACTCAAAGCTGGTGACTGCTCCTCCCCAAGTAACTACAGGCCTATCACCATACCCCCCCCCCATGACAAAAGCACTGGAAAAAATAGTAGCAGTGCAGCTCAAGGAATATCTAGACAAACATGACATAATGTGCAAAGAGCAGCATGGGTTCTGAACTGGACACAGCACCACAACTGTACTACTGGAATTCTCCAGTTTCATCCACTCGGCCTTGGACTCCAGCAACCTTGCTGGAGCTGTGTACATTGACCTCTCCAAGGCCTTTGATACAGTCTCCCATCCTCTCTTGCTTGACTCTCTCAACCAGCTCGGCTTCTCTCCCAGGCCCCTGGCCTGGTTTCATAGCTACCTGTCCTCCAGGTCCCAGTGTGTTAAAATCCATAGCACTCTGTTCAACACCCTGCCTGTTCGCTCTGGAGTCCCCCAGGGCTCCATCCTGGGCTCTCTCATATTCAGTCTCAACCTAAATACACTTCCCAATGCCTGTGCTGGAAAAGTACTGCCTATGCAGATGATGCAGTAATTCTGACATTGCATCAAAACCCAGCGGCTCTGCAAGCCATGCTCCAATTCTCCTTCACCCAACTAGAGCAATGGTTCTCTGATCACAGGTTAATTATCAACCAAAAAAATACAAAAGCCATGCTCTTCGTCCACCAACAGAGCAAACTCAGACTCCACACTCCAGATTCTGCTAAGGCAGCTACACCCCTGGAGCAAGAAGCCTCCTACAAATACCTGGGCATCACCTTCGACTCCACCTTCACCTTTCACTCTCACATCAATACCCTCTGCTCTGCCATGAACTTTCAAATAGGTTTACTCTACTGGCACAAGGATTGCCCCCACCCCCGATGCACTGCGGCTTGCTATCACCTCCTCAGTCCTGTCCCTAGCTGACTATGAACTCCCGATATATGCAGCAGCAGACAAAACTGGTCTGAACAAAATCCACCTATCTATTAACAAGGCCTGCAGACTCCCGACTGGTGCAGATAGGCGTACCCATACCTGCACATTCTATTCCTCTGCCAACATGCTCAACCTCGAGGTGAGAACTCACTATCAGATGGTTCTCTTGACTAGAAAATAATCTTAAGGCTCTCCCCTCTGGGTTGACCTCCTCCCCAACGTGCATCCACTCAGTCCCCATCGCAGATCCTGTAAGACCACCTTCCAGATACCCAGAGTCAGGATGTCACTAGCCCAAGATCCTTTCACTACAGGGCCCTGTCCTGGTTCAATTCCCTCCTGACTCCATCTCAAACCTCCCAGAATACGTGCCTTAAAACTCGCCCTCAGAAACCACCTGCTCACAATGCAGCACCTGTATAACCAATCCTGTGCTCCTTTTGCACATGTGCCCCTATTATTTGGCCTGTCACTGATCACAGTCTTCTTGACAATGCCCCTAGGGCTGCAATGTACCCCCCATATCTCTACCAATACTCTCAGGTTGCGCTATTCACAGTCTAGCTACCTCATTGTACAGGCCAATGTTATCTGTTCCCCATGTAATAAATGCTGTAACACTCTGGTTTGCAGGCATAAAGCTCGGCTCCAGCCTTGGTCGTAATCTATGCAATAAATTCCAAGAAAGACTGAACCTACTATTGTAAATCACCACTCTACAATGCACTTATGCAAACCTTGCAAATATCTACCTGCTTGTGTACTCTGAAATCCATGTAACCATGTACTATGAAACTCATATGACCTTGTAAATGTCTACCTGCCTGTGTACTCTGAAATCCATGTAACCATGAAACCATGTACGATGAAACTCATATAACTCTGTAACTATGTGCTTTTTCCTGTTGATCCGTGTTTCTCTCTGCCTGTTTTTCCTATCTGACAAAGAGCCTTTGTAGATGAGTCTTTGACTCAAAAGGAATGTAATTCTGACTGTGCCCATAAATAAATAAATATATACATATTGCAAGTAATGAGCAGAAAGAATAAATTACTCACTGTAGTAATACTATTTCTTCCAAGGTATTCTTCAGCATGCTTAACAGGTGCATATGCCAGCTGGGTTCTGATGCCCTGGAGGAGGAGTCTATGCTTATGATTTTTGACATCTGCCAATCAGAGAGCAGAAAAAGAGAGTGCTGCCTGAGCTAGAGAGATAGGTCAGTCAGATTCATTTAGAAGCTAAAGGGCAAAAGGCCCCAAAAATATGTATCAGAACTATAAAAATATAGGAATAGGGACAATACATAAGAATAATAAAACACCCATAACCAGAAAAGCTCTAATCATAAAGCTCAAACAGTGAAATCTGGCCCAAAGAATGGAATGCAGAACTACTCATAGAATCACAGAAGCTTGATGGCAGAAAAGGACCTCATCGGCCCATCTAGTCTGACCTATTTTCCCCCTACCCCCCCATCTGCCAGTCGCCACCCTCCTCTGCTACTCAACCCCATATGTCTGTCCCATGCCCTCTTGAATACCTCCACAGATTCAGTTCCCACTACCTCTTGTGGTAGCCTGTTCCAGGCCTCCACAGCCCTCTCTGTGAAGAATTGCCCTCTCACATTTCCTCTGTATCTTTCTCCCTGCAGTCTGAGGCTAAGCCCTCTAGATCTGGCCCCATCATTCTTCTTAAGTAAACACCCTTCCCTTACTTTGTTGAGTCCTTCACATATTTAAAAGTTTCAATCGTGTCTCCCTCTCCCTTCTCGTCTCCAGCATGTACAGATCCAGCTGCTTATACCTCTGCTCGTATGTCTTCTCTTGCATACCCTGCACCATCTTGGTTGCCCTTCTCTGAACCCTCTTCATCCCATCTATGTCCTTGTGCAGGTGTAGTCTCTAGAAATGGACCCTGTACTCCAGATGCGACCTCACCAAGGCTTTGTAGAGGAACATCATTACCTCTCTCCTTCAACTAGTAATGCCCCTGCTGATGCATGCCAGCATTCCATTGGCCCTTCCCACTGCCCTGCTACATTGGTTCCCTACCTTAAGGTTGGATAAGACCATAATCCCCAGATCCCTCTCCTGTTCTATTACTTTGATTGCCTCCCCTCCTGAGGTGTATCCTGCTCATCTGTTCCTACTCCCCACGTGCATCACAGCATACTTTTTGGCATTAAATTTCAGTTGGCACATCTCTGACCACTCTTTAAATGTCTTCAGGTCCTGCCTCATGTCCTCCAACCCCCGCCCCCCGGAGTGTCCACCCTATTGCAGATCTTTGTATTTTCAGCAAATAGGCACACCCTCCACCACAGAACCTCCATTATATGGCTGATGTAAATATTAAAAAGGAGAGGTCCCAGTACTGACCCATGGGGTATTCCACTCGTCATCCCCCCATCCTGGAGTACACCCCATTTAGCACCACCCTCTGGTTTCTTGCCGCCAACCAGGCCTCCACCCACCTTGTTTTTTCTCCACCCTCCCCTAGACTTTCCAGTTTGCTTACCAACCTTCTGTGAGGGACAGCATCAAAGGCCTTGCTGAAGTCCAGATAGGCCATGTCCACTGCCCCTTCCTGGCCGACCACCTGGGTCACCCAATCAAAGAACTCAATCCGGGTTTGTCTGGCATAATGTTCCCTTCATACAATCATACCCTCTGCTGTCCAGCAAGCCACGCTGCTCCAGGTAGTCCACCATCCTCTCCTTGATTAATGCCTCCATTATCTTCCTCACCACTGAGGTGAGGCTGACAGAACAATGGTTTTCTGTCCTCCTACTTCCTTCCTTGTGCAAAGGCACCTTGTCAGCCCACCTTCAGTTCTCCGGCACTCTCCCCATATCCAGCAACAAGTTGAATAGCTTTGTCAAAGGTGGCCAACTCCTCCTTCAATTCCCTGATCACCCTGGGATGTAACCCATTGGGCCCCATTACCTTGTCCACCTTCAACCTTCCTAGTTCTTCCCTAGCCCTTTCCACTGTGAGCAGGCTGTGATCCACCATTGCCCTCCTTCCTTCCCTTAAGCTCAGGTCCCCTGCTTTCTTCCTCCTCCATATATTGAGCAAAACTATTTATTTAATACCTCTACTTTTTCACAATCCCTTCCAATTATATCCCTCCTCCCCTCATCCTTGCAATACCCTGCCTTGCCCTTCTCTTCTTCCTCATATATCTTAAAAAAGTTTTGTCCCCTTTTTGGCTTGTTTAGCTATTTTCTCTTTGGTATCCACTTTTGCCCTCCTTAACCTTAACCCTGCCAGTCTCCTCTTCTCCTATAAGCCTCCTGTCCTCCTCGTTGAGTATCCTCTTAAATTTTCTGAAAGTCCTCATTCTGTCTGACTGCCCCTGCTACCTCCTTTGTAAACCAAAGGAGTCTTCTCCTTTCTGCTCTTCTTAACCTTTTATGCAATTTTCGTGGCTTTCAGTATCCCTCCTTTAATAGATTCCCATAACTCTTCCACTGCCCCTATATTCTCTGTTCCTCCATTCACTGCATTGAATTCCATTAAAATTCCATTAAAATCCATTATTTTTCCATTAATATATGCAAACCTATTAATTTACCCCATTAAATCTTGTTTAATGTGAAATTTATTCTCCATTAATTTCCATTAAGTGTTGCAGTTTCATGGGTAAAACCATTAATGTAGTCATCCATGGCATTAATTAACCATTACTGCCTCCCATTAAGTGTTTAACTGGTGTTGTAAGTCCATTAAATTGTGTTTAATGTAGCGGTAATGGTATTTTAACACCCATTAAAACATAGCAACAAGCTTTTGATAGCCATTAAAGCGTGATCACCTAGTTTCATTGCTATGGAAACTATCACTGTTGCCATTAATTTATTAATGGCTAATAACTAGCTTCCCTTTTTCCCATAGAAACCATGGCATAATTGCCATTATAAAGGGCGTTTATAATGGCAAACACGCGCATGGTTTAGCTTGCTGTGCGCATGCCCACGGAGCAGCACGACTGTTCCTGACAGCTAGCCGCTTCCGTGTTCCCAAAAACAGCACCGCAAGAAGAACTCAGCGATAAGAACTATTGGGCTCATCAAGGGCTTAAGGCTTATTCTGAAACATGTGGAAGACACTCAGGCAGAGGTAAGCCATTTTTAAAAGACACCGATGGATTCCCATTTCGGCACCACACTAACACTAAGCCGAACCGCGGTTGCACTACAAGGTCTTTATTTTATATAATTGCTGAGGCAAAAAAGGGAAACCCAGCAATTATATAAAATAAAATATGGGTTAGTGTGTTTAAACTTGAAGTTTACACACACCCTTGGGGTTAGATGCTGACATAAACCCCTTGAGCTTCGCTCTCGGGGTTTATGAGCATCTAACCCCTTGGGGGTGTGTGTAAACTTCACGTTACACACACTAACCCATACTTTATCCTCTATTTAAATATGTGGCATACTTTGATTTTAATTGCCATGAAATTGACATGCCTGTCTGCTAAAACATTAATGGGCATGACAATGGCCATTAAATGTCTTCAGCTGATTGTTTAATGGGCATTAAAACAAATTGGTTTTCAGCTAATCCATTAATGGGCACTACAGTGTGACTAATTTTATTTTCATGGGCATTAAAAGGAATGTGGTTTTGGGAAAACACATTAACGGTCATTAAAAAACAATGCATTTCCATTGTTTGTCCCATTTGTTGTGTTGATTGCACGCATGTGCAAGAAATACATTGTTTTCAGTAGTTAGGGAGTATGTCTAAATGCATCAGGAAATTTGGCCACGTCACCACGCAATCAGCTGTTTTGGTGCATTACAAGCTACCAAAACAGCTGATTGAGTGGTGTCCACATGGTGATGGCTTCTCTGTCAGCCTCTCACAGTCCCCAGAAAGCTGATGGAAAGCTGCCGCCCACCATTCAGTGTGCTTTCCTGGAGAAACATTTCAATAAATAAATGAAAAAAAAAGGGGGTGCCCAATCCCCATGGCATGACCTCCTCCCAGTTCATTTGCTGATGGGGTAGCCAAATCCCATCGGCAGTGCACCATGGCTCATGCATCCCCCAGCACACTGTGTGGCCAAAGGGTGTACCCAATCCCTGTCGGCTCCACTGTCCCCAACAAACTTCAATCTGCCATGCTGGGAGCCCACCCGGTGTGGCAAAAGTCCCCGTCGTCTTTAAAAAGAAAAAAAGACCTAGAAGAAAAAAAAGTCCCTCGTTGATTCTCTTGCCCCTCCCCAACCCCACACCCACCCTCTGCATACCCCACCTCCCCACACACAGACACCCTCACCCCATACTTACCTCTGGAGCCCAGTGTGATGATCTTCAGTGGACTGGGAACACGTCTGCACATTCAAAGCCTACCGTGAACTGAAGAAATGCTGGTAAGCTGTATAGTGGCATAAATGTTTTTTTCACCCTTGGTGCATGTCTCGGCCATTTTGGAATTTTCTCCCAAATTTTCAACATAGGGTTTTGGGATCACCTCATGAACTCAGTCACTGTCATTTTTGTTATTCAGTCCCAAAAGGTGATTTCTCGGTCACTGAGCAGAACCACCTTTGGAACTGATTAATGAAATGACCGTATCAGTTCATAAGTGCCTATAAACCCATGTTTGAGATGATGAAAAAACCCCAAAATATTTGTTTCTGAGCATCGTTGTGTGGCTCCTCACATGCTCTAACTCGAGCATTTTAATATTTTCACTCCAGATTTTCAACATTGCCATTTTACCACACCTTCTTATGAACAGTATAGCTGTCATTTTCACATCTCACCTGAAATGTGTTTTCGCACATGTGGTGCACAATTGCATGATCAGTGTGCAAAATCAATGTTCAGGATAGATTAAGAATATCACAGTGACACTGTTCATGAGGTAGGCCCCCCAAAACCCTATGTTGAAAATTTGGTGAACAAATTCCCAAAAATGACTGTATTATGAGCGTGTATTGCGCAGTTCCTATGCACTCTCATAACTTTAAGCATTTTTAATGTTTTCACTCCAGATTTTCTACATTGCTATTTTACCAAACCTCCTTATGAACAGTGCAACTGTTATTTTTCACATCTCACCTGAAATGTTTTTGCACATGTAGCACACAGTGGGGTGGTGTGTGTGTAAAATCAATGTTTGGGACAGATTAGAAAATCACAGTGACACTGTTCATGAACAAAGGTCTTAAACTGGGTATGTTGAAAATTTGGTGACAAAAGTCCATAAAATTACTGTGTTATGGGTGTGCATTGTGCAGTTTCACACACCTCATATGTTCACAAATTCATAATCTTTTCAGTCCAGATTTTCAACATTGGCATTTTTCCACACCTTTCACACCCTGGCCGAAATGTGTTTTCGCACCTCCAGCGCAGAACAGTACGGTCGCTGTGGGAAATCAGTGTTCGGGATAGATTAAGAAAATCACTGTGACACTATTCATGAGTGGAGGTCCCAAAAAGCCTGTGTTGGAAATATGCTGTAAAAAATCCCAAAACTAATTCTGTTACAGGTGTACGATGCACAGAGTCTACACACATTCGTGACTTCACCAGTTTGTTTATATTTTCACTCCAGATTTTCAACATCACCATTTTTACACCTCCTCATGTGCAGTACAGCTGTCATTTTTCACATCCTGTTCAAATGTGTTTTTGCACCTGTGGCGCCAAATGGCAGTCACTGTGCAAAATCACCTCAGCTAACAAACTGATAGTGTCACTGTTCATGCGGTGGGATCACAAAAAGCCCATTTTGAAAACTTGGGAGTAAAAATACCAAGAAACGCCCAGGGTGTTAGGGTTTTCGACCATAACGCCCTACCCTCTAGGGGACTGACAGGCGTTAGGGGTGTGACTTGGAATTGTTGACAGTAATGCTCATGCCATTCCACCCCCACCCTGCAGCCAGTGGCAGGCATCAAGGTGTGCCTTGGACCCTTTGGCCCAGAGTTCACCCCATTCTCCTATACTGCACCCATTTCAGTGTATTTCCTTATGGAATGAGGTGAGTGTAAAGCCCGAACACTTCAAAGCACACCTCGACACTTGTAAGAGTCTGCAGGATAGGGTGAGGTGAAATGTCGTGACCGTTATGGGCAACAACCCAAAGGCACACCCCAATGCCTGTCCATCTGTGCAGGGTGGGGGTGGAGTTGGCATCAGTTCAATACTTCACTGCCATTCCTATACTGCATCTGTCTAACTCCTGCACTTCCACTGCTAATGACAGCAAGCAACACTTAGCATTGACAAATGCTTATTTTACTTTCCCCCGCTGTCTGTCTACTAAATACTGTGGATAATGCAACAATGATTTATTCCTCTGACTTTCAAATTGTATCCAGCTGTCCCCTGCTAACCACACAATTGCTTTTCACAGTCTCTAGTGAGCACACTATGATGTCATAAAAGCAGCTGTGAAGGTAACAACCCATACAAAATGTGTGGTTGATCATTCACCGATATTTCACACATAGTAGGTTGAGCATCAACTAAAAATGCTTTGACATGATAACTTTAGTTGAATGCTAGGTGTTGAGCACTTGAACTAAACCAACACTCAAAAACTCAACTTTGCAGTTGAGTGCTTGTTTACATTTAAATTAGTACTTGAGTACTGGGTGAGGATTTGAGTTTTAGAATATGTTACTAGAGATGCAGTGGAGCACAGATTGAGTTCTTACAGTCTCAGAAAGCACTCAACAAAAGCTCAACTTGCAGTTGAATGCTTGCATTTGTAGTTTGTATAGGTTTGATAAAGTTGAGCAGATTAAGATAGAATCATAGAAAATTGATGGCAGAAAAGGAGCACAAGGACCATCCAGTCTGCCAGCAACCCTACTTAGCTTTTTTGCTGTGGCCCTATAGGTCCCATGGACTGTTTTTTGCCCTGATGTACTGCTAGGATACCCATGCATGTTTGAAGCCTGTCACAGTTTTTGCCTCCACCACTCCCAATATGCTGCACACCAAACCCTTAACACCCCTGTCCATTTCAAAATCAGTCCTTGGTGGTTCAATGTCTCCCCCTCCCGATCACATTTGCCATGTAACAGAAATGCTCTTGTGGTCTAGTAATACTCCTCCCAGATCGCCCGGTACACTTCTTTGTAATATACCCTGATGGTCTAGTGGTTTCTGTCCCCTCACCCCCATTACCTGGTCCATCACTCTGTAATATTCCCTAGTGGTCTACCATTCCCCACCTCCCCAATGGTAGATGCCCCTCACCTGCAGAGGACCCCTCCTGGCACTCTTAGTGCCAAGATCTGGAGCTGCTCCGTAGGACCCAGTAACAGGGCCCCGGATGATCTGCCTCTCAGTCAGCTTCTGTGTTGGGGCACAGGAATCGCAGCTCCTGTGTTGGGGAGACACTAAATTGTCTTCACTCCTAATAATTTGTATGGGACCTGAAACTAAAGTCTGCACATCTTGACTACTTGGGCATCATGCAGCACATGTATGTTAAAGTGCAATTGCTATTTTAGTAAGGTGGTTCCAGTACTGTACAAAAATACTCACTCCTTTAGAATACTTGTATTACAGTGTCAGAAGCTTTGTGCATCATGGGCCCCTGTAATACCCGCTCTAAAGGAGTACATTTTTGCACAATACTGGAACCACCTTAATAAAATAGCAAAGGCGCATTAACATACAGTTTATGAGTGGCAGGAATATGACAAAGGCCTGCAGAGGTGTTTTTGGAAATCCCCCATCCATCCCCACAAAAATGTGTACACCCCCATTTGGTAGACACTGGAGGGGGAATTCCATCCCATACCCAGAAGCGTATTTTAAGTCCTGCCCTTGTTATGTAGTCCCTTAATAGCCCCCTTCTTTTGTAGGCCTATTCTTCGTATACCCAATTGCTTTGCAGTCTCTCTAACAGCCCTCTTGTTTTGCAGCTCAGTCTTAATAGCCCTCTGCTAACCCAACATTGGGCTCTACTACAAGCCTTTGGGGATAGCCTCAGGTACCTCAGAAGGCAATACTAGGTTTGTGGTTGACATCTGCCACAGGAGCTGAACACAAGGCCCTGTCCTTAAGGAAAGCTTTGTGAGGATATTGCTGTGGCTAAGTGCTGTGCATGCCTAAACATGACAGAGTGAGGTGGTCAAGAACTATTTCTTACTAATTTTCCTTTAGTCCCATGGGTGGGCTAGGAAGAAGTGCCAAGCAGTCAACATGCAAACAAACAAAACTGTTGGGGCTGAGGCAGAGCAATCTGCAAATTACCACACATGAACAAAGCCACTCAGAAGCAGCCAGGAGATGAAAACACAATCTTGGGTCACTCAGCAAAGGAGAGTCCAGCATCCTAAGCACTGATAAGTAAAGCAACCATAGACAAGTGGGTGGATGGGAGGGTTCATTCCAGGGTTGGTAGTTAGGACACTTTTGCCATTGTTTGCCCTTGAGCAAGTGAGTGAGGGGGGGGAGCAACATGAGATGGTGGCTAGTATGCAGAACTACGAATATGGAGTCCCAGAACTGAATCTCACAACTACTTTACTCACTATGTGTCTCTGAGGACATTGTGAAAGAGAAATTAAAGGGAAAAACGTTCATCAGTAATCAGGCCATGTGTGGGTGTAAGTCATGGCCTGATTAGCTTTCTTTCAAAGTGTATTCATTTTATTAACTTACTGTTGTTGAAATATGTACCATGTATCTGGTTGATCCTGCCTCCCTCCTGTCCCCATTTTGATGTGCACGGTGCACCCCTAACCACCCGCAGCTCTCCCAGTGACACGTATGACATGGGGAGCAACCAGGGGCATGCCACCCATAGGCAGCCTGTGTAAACGGTGCTATTAACAGCTCTGGTTTCCAAAGTACATATCCCAGTGGTATACTGAGACCAGGTATACCACTGGGACATGTAATTTGGAAACCGGAGCTGTTAATGGCTCAGTTAACACAGGCTGTCTATGGGCGTGCTCTGGTTACTCTGTCTCATGCTTCACACTTGAACAGCGGCAGCTGCAGTGGTTGTGGGTGCACTGCATGCTTCAAAAATGCCAGCAGCAGGAAGTAGGATCAGCCAGACAAAGACAAATATTTCAACAACATTAAAATCAATAACGATAATACATGTTGCGATAATCGGGTCTTCACCCAGACATGGCCCAATTATTAATGAGCGTTTCCCTTTAACTGGGTATTTGTGCAATGGACTGTAAACCTGAAGTCTCAACCAGTTTACTCACTGTATGCTCGATAGCAAGTGGTGGTGGTGGGGGATGGGACAGGCTGGCAGTGTGCAGTTCAAAAAATGACCAAGTGGCTACTGGAACAAGGAGCTGGCGCTTTGACAAGAGGCAAACCTTCAGTATCACACAGAGTCTGGCAGTCTCAGCACACTAACCACATAAATAACTCAAAATCAGTTCTGTGATATTGTAGAAAGACTCATGTTAAAAGCAACATGTCATACCCCTCTCACCATCCTGAGGGTGAGAGGGGTGCTGCTCACTGCTTTTAAAATGAAATAAATCCTTTATTAACATTATCTTGGACTCGATCCTTCTGAGTAATTCATCTGGTCAGTGCTGAGATTGCCTGGATCTGTGTGATACTGAAGTCAATGTGTAGGGTCCCAGGGTTGGATTCCTTAACCATTTTTAGGGTCCCAGGGTTGGATCCCTTAACCATTTTTTCTTTTGAAATTGTGACCTAAAACAAGCTTAGGTCACATTAAATAAGCACAGGATGGTATGATCCGTTTACAAATACAATAAAAATACTACCAACCCTCCCCCTGAGTGACCAAATCCGCCTTCCTTTTCATATCTTGTAGTCTTTCCCGAAATGTTTTCCTCTCCAGTCCTAACAATGCTTTGTGATCCCTATTTTGCAGCCTCACACCATCACCATATCTGCATGCTCACCATTCTGCTCCCCTCCACCCACCCACCCATTTTGTTTACCCCATTCCCAGTAACAGTGTAACAAAACATTGTAAAGTGTTTAGGAGTTAATATAGATTATGTGTGTGTCCTATAAAGAGTGTCATCTCATTAAGTTTGGGCATATATCAAACACAACTTCTGCCAGAATCAGTTCCCTACTCTCCCAGTCCCCACATAGAAACACAGAAACATAGACTTTGACGGCAGATAAGGACGGCTTGGCCCACCTAGTCTGCCCATTTCCCTACCTACAGGATAAGCTGCAGATCTAGTTAACCAACAGCCTATTTCTTCCTACCCCCCACAAAAATTGCCTTATGTCTGTCCCCTGCATTCTTGAATTCTCCCACAGTTTTAGACCCCACAACCTCCTCAGGAAGGCTGTTCCATGCATCCACCACCCTCAACCCACAGCCAGCATCAGCTCCCCACTCCACACAGAAGTCACCAACAGGCACTACCAGACCCTGCTTCACAACACCTGTCAGCCTTGCACTCCCCCACAGCCAGTATCCTGTCCCTGCTCCCCCACAGACAGTATCCTGTCCCTGCCCCCCAGACAGTATCCTGTCCCTGCTACCCCACAGCGGTATCCTGTCCTGCTCCCCACAGCCAGTATCCTCTCCTGCTCCCCACAGCCAGTATCCTCTCCTGCTCCCCCACAGCCAGTATCCTCTCCCTGCTCCCCACAGCCAGTATCCTCTCCTGCTCCCCCACAGCCAGCATCCTCTCCCTGCTCCCCACAGCCAGTATCCTGCCTGCTCCCCACAGCCAGTATCCTCTCCCTGCTCCCCCACAGCCAGTATCTCTCCCTGCTCCCCCACAGCCAGTATCCTCTCCCTGCCCCCACAGCCAGTATCCTCTCCCTGCTCCCCCACAGCCAGTATCCTCTCCTGCTCCCCACAAACCATCCTCTCCCTGCTCCCCACAGCCAGTATCCTTCCTGCTCCCCACAGCAGTATCCTCTCCTGCTCCCCACAGCCAGTATCCTCTCCCTGCTCCCCACAGCCAGTATCCTCTCCCTGCTCCCCACAGCCAGTATCCTCTGCTCCATCCTCCCCCACAGCCAGTATCCTCTCCCTGCTCCCCCACAGCCAGTATCCTCTCCCTGCTCCCCCACAGCCAGTATCCTCTCCCTGCTCCCCCACAGCCAGTATCCTCTCCCTGCTCCCCTCAGCCAGTATCCCTCCCTCCCCCACAGCCAGTATCCTCTCCTGCTCCCCACAGCAGTATCCTCTCCTGCTCCCCACAGCCAGTATCCTCTCCTGCTCCCACAGCCAGTATCCTCCTGCTCCCCACAGCCAGTATCCTCTCCCTGCTCCCCCACAGACAGTATCCTCTCCTGCTCCCCCACAGCCAGTATCCTCTCCCTGCTCCCCACAGCCAGTATCCTCTCCTGCTCCCCCACAGCCAGTATCCTCTCCCTGCTCCCCACAGACAGTATCCGTCCTGCTCCCCACAGCCAGTATCCTGTCCTGCTCCCCACAGCCAGTATCCTCCCTGCTCCCCCACAGCCAGTATCCTGTCCCTGCTCCCCCACAGCCAGTATCTCTCCTGTCCCCCCAGCCAGTATCCTCTCCCTGCTCCCCACAGCCAGTATCCTCTCCCTGCTCCCCCACAGCCAGTATCCTCTCCCTGCTCCCCCACAGCCAGCATCAGGCATCTCTCCAAGCAGCATGCATCAGCTTGATACAACACCCACAGCTAGTATCAGCCCAATGCTCCTTACACTGCCACAGTCAGTCCCCCCCATAGCTAACGCAGTCCCTGCTCTTCCATCACTGCTAGTATCAGTTTAGTGCTCCCCAACAGCCAGTATCAAACCCCTGCTAGCCCCTTGCTGCACCACAGCCAGCATCAATGTCCTGCTACCCTACCACCAGAACTGACCCTCTGCTACCACGGCCAGTCTGCCGCTCTTCCCAGACAGTGTTACCCTAACAAATGCTACACAGCACCCGACCCCACATGCAGTATCCCCCACCTTGCTCGCCGCTCCTCTGGGTCAGAGAACAAGTATGTTGTATCCCTGCAGCCTGTGCTTGTACTACATGCACACACAGGGACTGCACGTTGCCATCAAATCACTTCCAGCGGCTCAAAACTATGCGTTAGGAGCAGTGGAAAATGCTAGCAGCCACGAGTTGAATCATCTGGGTTGGACTGCTGTATTAGATTCCACAACTGTATTGCCTCAAATGTTCAGGTTCTGACTCCTGACCCACTTCTCTGTAAGCTCAGAATAAGGGGCAGCCAGCATGGATTCTGCCCCTAGTCGACCCAATGTACCAAAAGATAAAATTCACTGATCGGCTGGGTCCTGAACTCTAAAGCAATCGGGTCGGGCAGAGTGCACTACTTGCTGTTAGTTTTTATTTTATTAGTTTTTTATGTTGCAGTTGTTTTGCCTTGTGATGCAGCAAAAGCATGGTCGTGTAGAGCAGCAAGGGGACTGGAATTTAGTCGGGCGAGGAAACAAACCAGGGAGGAAACTTTGAAATTGTTCAAGGACAATATGTCCTGTGGATCAGCAACTTGCTTTGTTTAACTTAGTTTGCAGATTAGAGTGTCTGAAGACGTTAAGTTAAACAAAACAAGCAACTGATATGGAAGGCATTGTATGACTTCACTCTTCCAGGCAACTGGTCTCAACGCCAACAAGCACTGAGGAGGTGGGGTCGGGGGCAAGGGAAGCTGTTACAACTGAAATGTGATTTTGTGTGTGTGTGTGCAAATCTGCTTTTTTGTTGTGGGCATGACGCTGCTCTAGTTGGTTGCCCTGACTGATAAAAAAAAAAAAAAAAAACTAGGTATGGGCCTGGGTACCTGACATCGCTTGTTATCACTTTTTTTCTATTTATGTATACCCTTGAGGAAGGGGGGGGGCATGATAGAAACTTTTAAGTACCTCAAAGGAATCAACAAAGTCCAGGAGGGTAGCATCTTTCAGAAAAGAGATGTGCAAGAACAAGAGGGCACAATTTGAAGATAGAGGGGATGGCTCAGGGGCAATGTGAGGAAGTATTTTTTACACAGATGGTGGTGGATGCATGGAGCAGCCTTTCCAAGGAGGTTGTGGGGTCTAAAACTGGGAAAATTCAAGAATGCATGGGACAAATAAGGCAATTCTGGGGGGGTAGGAAAAAATAGGCTGTTGGTTAACTAGGATCTGCAACATATTCTGTAGGTAGGGAAATTGGCAGACTAGGTGGGCCAAGCGGTCCCTATCTGTCATCAAAGTCTGTTTCTAAGACATGGGGGTTACTGCAATAAGCAGGTGGAGCAGTTAATATAGATTGTCGAGGAGGGAGGCTGAATTACTAGTAAATGAAACTGAGCTTGGTTTTGGGCCAACAATGCCCTTCAGGAGGGATGGGGGGTTAATGCTGGGTGGGATTTGTGGCTGGTAGAGTAAAGGTGCTGGCATGAAGGAGCCGAAGTGAAGATGGCTATGGGTAGCTGACCGAGGGGATCAGGGTTGAGAACTGCTCTGATTACAGAAACATAGAAACTGCTGGCAGACATACAGATGTATAGGCCTCCAGTCTGCCCATAGGCCCCAACATTGTATGTGGCCACTGACCCTAGAGGATCATTTGCTTTTTAACACTCCCTCCCCTCTCAGGCTTCCCTTTTCCCTGTCCTGCTTAAACCCCTTTACTGTGCTTGCCCCCACTACCTCCTGTGGCAGACTATTCCAAGCGTCGACTACCTTTTCTGTGTAGAAGAACTTGCTCACATTACCTCTTAATCTACCCCATTCCAATTTCATGTTGTGCCCCCTTGTTCTAGTACTTTTTCTACATTGAACATAGTCCCCCACCTGCATCTTGTTTATGCACTTGAAGTACTTAAAAATTTCAGTCATGACCCCCGCTGCCTCCTCTCCTCCAATGAGTACAATGTGAGGTTCCTTAGTCTCTCCTCATATGCTTTGTGGTGCAAGGCCTGCACTATCTGGGAGGTCTCCACCTTATCGAAGTCCTTGTGCAGGTGTGGCCTCCAGAACTGCACGCAGTACTCCAGGTGAGGTCTTACCAATGTTTTATACAATGGCATCATCACCTTCAGCCTCCTGCTAGTGATACCACTGCCTGTGCACCCCAGCATGCTATTGGTCCTCCCTGCCGCCTTTGTACACTGCTTTGATACCTTAAGGTCAGAGATGATAACCCCTAGGTCCCTTTCAAGACAGCCCCCCCCCCCATAGCTCTCCATGTAAAAATGTGGACATAATTGTAAACTAATTAAATGAATCTCAGCTAGGCAGAACATTAAACGACAGGTCCCTTGTAATCATGTTCTTGTGTTTGCTAGTGTAGCTTCAACTAATCCCCAACTGTACTGCTATGAGCTTCCATTTGGTCCCAAGCTCAAATATAGGGACTCCTCACTCCAGATTTGTGCTAACTGGCACCCACAGTTCCACCTGGGCTAAAAAGAACCCCCTGTTTCCTGACAACTACAGACCTTTTTCTCCTAAGTCTTCTTCTACCCTCCCTACTGAGACCCTGCTGCTAGTCACAAACACCTGCAATCAGCCCTGTGCTGCCCCAGCTTACTCCCGGTGCTGGCTACACCATCAACTTTTGAATTTCTTCCCCCCAGTCATCTGGTTGGGGGTGGAGTGAAGGTGTGGATCTGATCCAGAAGTGCTGCAGCTAGGGTCCAATGCAGGAGTAGCCTGCTGCAGGGGCTTTATCTGCCTGGCATTTCCATGTTCTCCCCTTCCCCCCCAACTGGGAACCACATTAGGAGTGGCTGCCAGCATGACCTGGCACAGTCAACCCATGGGCACATTCCGGCGGCCCTGCCCGTCACTCATGGCTTCCATGCACCACCACCTGTGGGCACCCAGATGATGCTAGAGCAGTGGGATGCAAGACCCCCCTGGAGGAGGGAAGCATCCTGTCCTTCTCTGCTGGACTGGTCCTCTGACTGGCTAAGCTGTGCCTGTGGGCCATTTCTTATTTGCTTATGACTTTATTTCCTTTATATTTATCTTCTTGCTTTTTCCTAACTGTAACTTTTTATTTAAGCTCTCTTTCTCTTTACTTCTGTGCTGTCATATCTATCTGCCTCAGCACTCGCTAAAGTAATTTCCTCATATTAACCTTTTTTGTCTTTATTTTAACAGGTCTGACAGGATGGATGATGACTCCTTTTTATTATAATCTGTTTTTTTATTTTATGTTTTACAGGTATGACAGTATGAGAGTTCCTAAATCTCATCAGATAAGTGTATTTTTATGTATATTATGTCCCTTCCTCCCTTTTGAACTCCCCCAAAGAGCTGCAGATCCTTTGTGACCCCTTTTCTATCTTTTATTTTACAGGTACAGCGTACATCACCCCTTTGGACTCCTACCTATGGCAGGTAAGTCCCTATATTTTACTTATTACTTTTTTTACCATGTAATTATTTTTGCTCCCTGCAGCCACTGACCTGCCTTGTAATCCAGCCACCGCTCCACTTCCACCACCGACCCCAGAGTTGCATGCCCAGCTGGCTTACACAGCTTTACATGCGAAAGGGGCAACCCCGATTGCTCCCATGCCCGGCAAGAATCCAATACTGGCACACGACTATCCAGGCATTGTCGGCTAATTGAAGTAGTGACCATCGACCTGCCATGGTCTGTGCTGCCATTTTTCCTGTGTTCTTTTGTGCCCTGTGAGTGCAGCATGCAATGACATCGGGTGCCTACGTCTGCCGCACTCGCCACACCGTCTCTAGCAGTGCCCCTGGTCATCACCAGGGGCCACTGCAGAGCGGTGGTACCCTGGATCCCACCCTGGGATAGGAGAGCAGTCCACTGGATGCTCAATCCTATCTCCCCTGCCCACCCCTGACGCTCTGGGCTTGCATCCGAACCTGGGTGGCCAGCATTGCGCGAGATGTGGTGTCCAGTGCCTCAACTCTCAGCACCACTGGGCTGGCTATATTTTACTTATTACTAAACTATTGGAATGAACATATTAGGGAGACTAGGAGGGTGTTCAGTTCAGTCTGCCAGAGGCTGGAGGGAAGACAGCAGTGGCTTGGCAGAGAGCTGGAGATGGTGCTGGCAGAGAGAATGAGAAAGGGACCAGGAGGGCCCCTTCTATGGGGCAACAGGATGGAGCATCAGTTGATTTGTTTCCCAGGTTCATACCTCTCAACCTTTTCTCCACCAAATGTGGAACATTGCCTCTCAAAATGTGAAACAAATGAGCAAAATGTGGAACACTTAATCAACTGAGTTGCAGGCCCTCTTGGCAGTGGGGCAGGTGGACATTGCGGCCATAACAGAAACTTGGGCCACCCAGTACCAGGACTGGGATATGATGATCCCTGGATACAGGCTGTTCAGAAATGACAGGGCAAATGGGAAAGGTGGAGGGGAGGTGATCAATGTAAGGAGGCTGGGAAGGCAGTCAGAACAGCAAAGGCCCAAACCGAGGAAAAGATAGCCAACTCAGTTAAGAAGGGGGATAAAACCTTTTATAGGTACATCAGGGAGCAAAGGAAGACCAAGGGAGGGATAGTGAGGCTTAATAAATGGGAGGAGGGAGAGGAGGGTGGACAGAGGAGACTGTGAAAAGGCAGAGATACTAAACAAATATTTTTGCTCAGTATTTACAAATGAAGAGGGAGGTACATAAAACAAACAGTAGAAACACTCTGGATACAGAAGTTGATACCAGCCCATTTACAGAAGAAAGGGTTCTGAAAGAACTCTTAAAACTGAAGGTGGACAAAGCAATGGGGCCTGATGGGATTCATCCAGAATTCTAAAAGAGCTAAGGGTAGAACTAGTGACACCACTGACTACCCCTTTTAACAAATCATGGGAGGATGGGTGGTACCCGAGGACTGGAGGAGGGCAGATGTGATTCCCTCACAAAAGTGGGAGCAAGGCAGAAGCAGGAAACTACAGACCTGTTAGTTTAACCTCAGTGATAGGGAAAATGATGGAATCACTTCTGAAGGAAAGAATTGTTGAGTATCTAGAGGCCAGAGGGCACAGGACCCTAGGCAGCATGGGTTCACAGTGGGAAGGTCATGCCAGACAAATCTGATAGAGTTCTTTGACTGGGTGACCAAAGTAGTAGATCAGGGAGGGGCTGTGGACATGGCCTACCTAGACTTTAGCTAAGGAATTTGACACAGTCCCACACAAAGATTAATATACAAGTTAGCCAGCCTGGGAGTGGTCATGAGATGACAGCCTGGGTAAAGAACTGGCTGGAGAATAGGACACAGATAGTAATAGTAAATGGAGTCCACTCAGAAGAAAGGAGGGTTACTAGTGGGGCACCGCGAGGTTCAGTATTAGGACGGTCCTCTTCAATGTCTTTATAGCGACATTGCAGAAAGACTGGAAGGAAAATTATGTCTCTTTGCAGATGACACTAAGATCTGCAACAGAGTTGATGCACAGGGTGGGTGGAAAGGATGAGAAGGACTTGGCAAGGTTAGAGGAATGGTCAAATGTATGGCAGCTTAGATTCAATGCTAAGAAGTGCAAGGTAATGCACCTGGGAAACAAAAACCCAGGGGAAGAGTACACAATGGGGGGTGAGATACTAACAACAACAAAAATGGAAAGGGACCTGGGAGTAGTCATATCAGATGATCTAAAGGTGGACAAGCAATGTGAGAGGACAGCAAGGAGGGCTGGGGGGATACTGGGATGCATAGGGAGAGGCATCACCAGTAGAAAACAGGAAGTTATTATCCCTCTGTACAGACAGCTGGTGAGACCCCATCTGGAGTACTGTGTGCAGTTCTGGAGACCCAATCTCCGCAAAGACATAGACAGGATGGAAGCTGTCCAGAGGAGGGCAACTAAAATGGTGCAGGGTCTGCACCGGAAGACATATGAAGAGAGACTTAAGGAGCTTAATATGTATAGCCTCGAGGAAAGAAGGGAGAGGGGGGACATGATAGAAACTTCCAAGTACCTCAAGGGAATCAACAAAGTCCAAGAGGGTAGCATCTTTCAAAAAAAGAGGTGTGCAAGAACAAGAGGACACAATTTGAAGATAGAGAGGGGGCAGCTCAGAGGTAATTTAAGGAAGTATTTTTTCACAGAGAGGGTTCTGGATGCATGGAACGGCCTTCCGGAGGAGGTTGTGGAGTCAAAATCAGTGGTGGGGGGGGCGCTGCTGAGCCCGAGAAAATGGCAGCTTTTTGATAAGGCTCCATTTAATCTCTGGCAAAATTGAATAATACCTTGATAAACCCTAGAAAGCTTAAAGTTTTCAGACTACATTGCAGCGTGTGAAGTGCGGCTGGAAAGAGATGGGTAATCCTAAAAGAGATAAGGGCACAGGAGAAGGAACTAAATCTAAAAATGTTACGAGCTCTGTGACTGCCAGAACGGCCCAGGCCCCACTTCAGATCCGGAGGATCGAATATGGAAGATCCCCCAGACTTTACAAACAGTGGGAATCAAGTTGGAACCGCCTTATAGCCTCAGTCGCTGGACTATCAAGCAAGTTTGATACCTCACTAATAGAGTAACCACAGTAGAAACATCTATTGAAGCAGTTACACTGGCTTCAGTTGAATCTGCGAAAAAAGCCTACTCAGCCCTGGGAACAGTCGCAACCATGGTAAAAGAAAATAACCAGCTGAAAATGAGGTTGGAAACTTTGGAAAATCAGGCACGGTCACAAAATATACGCATAATCGGACTACCGGAGGGATGTGAAGGAGATCACCTTATGCTGTATTTGCAAGATTGGCTGGTTGAACAACTTGGTGAAGAAATTGAGACTACGGTGTGCCGCTTCCAGAAGGCATACAGAATTACCCCACGAGGTCGTGTGGAAAACTCAGAGACACCCAGGGCCATTCTAATAATAACAGATGGGCCAGGCTCTAGGGATCGCATCCTAGCTGAAGCAAGGCTAAAGAAACCCCTTCTTTGTGAAGGCCAGCAAATTCTCCTGTTTCCTGACCTGGGATACGCTACCAGACAGAAGCGCAAGAAGTTCGATGGCATCAGAGCGCTCTTACGAGAATCAGGGATCCCACACGGTATGGTGTTCCCAGCCAGGCTTCGGATAGTACACCGAGGCCGTATTTTCATTTTTAATGATCCAGCAGACGCCATGCGGTGGACCCAGAAGAACACTCTGATGAGACAAAGGTCTGTGCAAGAGGAGGAAACAGAATCGGAGGATGATATGGACCGATCATGAACATTATTGATTTTCTTTCTTTCATGTCCTGAATAAAAGGTACTGTATACGGGGCCTAAAGTACCTGGTTGAAAAACATAATTGTGCCCTATCCGGATAGGCTGAAGTCTGTATCCATTATGATGGGTTTATTGTTTGGGTTATGGGCAGAGGATGGGCTTCACTTTTACAGTTTAGAATAGATTACTTCATGTTATACGTTTTTCTATAGTTCTTACCGACTGCCCCTCTGTAACTGTTTCAAAATGTCAACTGCTAGATGAGATAAAATAATGGAGCAGGCTAGGGAAGCCTCAACGTTTAGTTTTGTTTTGTTTTTATACACTTCTTGTAGTTGAAATATTGCCTACATCTCTGAGAGCAGTTAACACATGTTTTAATAGTTTAGTGGATGGAATTTCAATGCCAGCTTTGACTTGACTTTGTAATACCTTATCTATTCAAGATTAGCACACTTGTGCACATTTAAAGGCTATGCATATAGGATAATTTTTTTTGTCTCCTGAATAGGATACTCAAGATGGACATTGGACTTTGACCCTATTAGAATTATCCTAATGCCTCTCATGGGCTCATAAAGCAGCTTTAACCTAGGGAAACTATGTTGTAATATAAGATGTTTTACCCCCTAAGGTCGTATCTCAATACATTTGATGTGAAACATTGTGATATTAAGAGGAGTGGCGTTCTCCTGGTGATAGATGATTATTTTGATATTAAATGTTGGAAAACTGTACTGTATGTACTATATAAAACAAATAAATAAAAAGTTTAAAAAAAAAATCAGTGGTGGAATTCAAGCATGCATGGGACAGTCATAAGGCAATTCTGGGGGGGGGGGTAAGAAGAAGTAGGCTGCTGGTTAACTAGGATCTGCAGCTTATCCAGTAGGTAGGGAAATGGGCAGACTGGATGGGCCAAGCGGTCCTTATCTGCCATCAAATTCTATGTTTCTATGTTTCTATAAATAGCTCTGAGTTTGAGGCGGTTTATATGGTAAGTGGACTCCTTGGGGGACCATGTTTCGCTTATGGACAGGTCTGCCAGATGTGCTCCCCAGCCCAGAAATGAGGCATCTGTAGTAAGTACTCTGGAAGGTTCCATCTGCTGAAAGGGAACCCCTTCCCATATATTCTGTAAGTCTTTCCACCAGTCTAGCACTTGGAGTAGTCCTTGTGACTGGAATGAGTTTTGATATAGAGTCCTTTTTCTGGGACCTGTGAGACCTGAGGTGATACTGAATGTCCCTCATTTGAAATATGGCACCTGGTACTATAGCCATAGTAGAAGTCATGTGGTCTGGAAGCCTCAGGAAGTGTCTGGCCAGTCATGGCTGGCCCAGGACGAAAGAGTTTGCTAGGTTCTGAAGGTGGTGTGCCCTGTAGAGAGGGAGCATGGCCCTTTCCTTTTGAGTGTCTAGTTCTGCACTAATGAATTCCAGTAGCTGAACTGGCTGCAAGTGGATTTCTGAGTATTGATTAGGAATCCTAAGTTGTGATTTTATTAAAAATAAAATTATAAATGAAGAAAAGAATAACTTCAGAACTTTCAACACAGAACAGAAAATCAAAAACAAGCACTGCTCAGGGAAAACAAGTTATCTCCCTAACATCTCTGTGCCCTACCTCCCCTTTGGAAAACTAATCTGGGTGATCCTCTCAGGTTCACTCCCAAACTGCATCTGCCTTCTGGATCTTGAGGTCTGCTTTTGATGGCTAGATAACTCCTCCCCAAAATCTAGGCTCCACCTTTATTTTATTCATTTAGTTCATTATTTCTGTCAGCACACATCACATTTCATATACATTATTAGAACATATAGGGATTACAGAATAATCAGTCCTGCCTGTTACAAATGATACAAATGGAGTGTTTTTCCATACAAAACATCCTAATTTGTATGCAAGTGGGCTGCATTAAAGCTTAGTTCCACCCTTTTTTCATTTGATGGACAACTGTCCACCATACATAAGGAGGAGATAAGGTGCTGCTGACCCCCTATAGGAGCCTGCACCATGCTATGAGGAAGACTTTGATTGGGACCTAGAAGACACATTTGGGCAGATGGCATGCGGCTCTGAGTTTAGTGAGAAGTGCAGCACACAGAGTTGGCACTCAGGTATTTTGTCTTGTTCCTAAATGTATGGTCCTTTCCATGATTTATAAAGTCCGCTGCTTGGCAAAGGTACCCTTCCTTAAATATTTTTAAATATTATGCAGGGCACCACTCCCATCTAAGGCTGGTGACAAGCAAAGGTATCGCCAAAAATTCTCAACGGTCACAACTGGGGACCAAAATATTTTTCCAGCAGTGTTATGCAGCAAAACCAAAATATAAATATTTCACAATGTGTCCAGCATGGCTTGCTTTCCTCAGATGCAGGAGAGGGAGCAGGCTGTCTTCCGTTTCATGCGGTAGCAGAAAAACCGGACCAAACAGAGCATGTTTTTCCTTTTTAAAGGAAGGGGTGTCAGAACGATAAGGTTACCGAACTGACCACCCAGGAAATAACCGTACCAGTTTTAAACTTACCGACAGGTTGGAACATGCAGGAAAAAAGGTTTAACTGGAAAAAGTATACAAATAATACAGAAAAAACTTTGGGTGAACAGTTTCAGGCTTTACATAGTGCCATGCACATAATTCAGCTTGTTACCACTCAGACAGAGACTTGTTTCCAACTAGGTGAGGTGTTAATGAAACAACAGGTTTTGGAAAACACAGCAAGACAAAGAGAACATAGTCAGAGCAAGAAGCAGGAGCAGTAGGTGGCCATTCTACTGCACTAGACAAGAAAGTTTAAGGTAGAATATAGATTAAAAAGAGTGCTAGGGCTTCATGCTGTTGCACAACAGTCTTTTGGGGGGTCCAAACCCAAAAAGATTCATGCTAGGAGGAAAGGTACCTCTGTCACAAACCGTCACATCCTCCATGACCGCTACAACAGGTGCTTCTTCTTGGCAGTCTCGAATCGACATAGCAGCATAGGAATTGTGTAAAGGTACCATTTGAGGAATGTGCCTTTGACCTACCACCCCCTCCAAACCCACCACAGTCTAGCAGTTTCTCCTCCCTGACATCTTCTGAGGCTGCGGTGGCAGACTTGGTGGCTCCTGGGTAGGAAAAAAAGGCGCTCATATCCCAGTCAACTCGGCTGGAGTCTAGCAACCTCATCCCTCAGCTCAGAAAGGTGCACACAGATGGGGCAGCATTGCAGCCTCCAGAAAGTCTCTCTGAACACTGCCACCTCACAGTCACTGCACTGCACCACTCCCAGCATTCTCAGCTTCCATTCTCCCTGTATTACTTGGAACTAACTTATGTACCCTTACCCTGATACAGTGTTTCTAACTTTCCCTTTATTTTATTTTTATATTTTTATTTGTTGCTACTCGTGTTGTCTCCCTACCTGATTTAAATCCCCTAAACTCCTACCCTAGATAGGGCATTGCTTCTAGTCCCAGTTTTGGCCTATCTTTTACATTTCACCCTTCCCAGCAGTGAGCATTACACAGTAGTGAATGGGTGCCTGACCTTAGATGACAGGCAGTCTCCTGCTTTCCTGCTTCCTTCTGCTGATGTCTGCCAATGCCTCAGATGCCAATTAGCTGTTCCACTCCTTCGCTGTTCACTCACTCACTGGGACATGAATGCGCTGGACACATTAGAGTGGGAGGGATTTTGTAGTGCTCTTACAAAAAGGCACTAAGCCTCTGTCAGCTCCACCCCGCAATTACACACCTGATACAGAGGGCTTCCTGAATCTACTCACCCCATGATTAATCTCCTAAGTTTCTCCCAGACTACCTGTAACAATTTTAAGAACAAGTTCCAAGGTGACCCAAACACTGCCTACAACATTTTAAAGTGTCCCAAACACTGTCTAGAAATCTCTTCTTCTCTCGCCACTTGCCCTGCTACTTTCAGGATGAAGAGAAATATAAACAAATATCAATATGCCTTTAAGGTACAGCTACGTGCTTTCATTCCTCTCTGCCTGCAAAGTGTGTTCTTGTTTTTCTGTTCTTCTCTTTGACCTCTGTGATCCTTAAATTTCCCTGTCACCAGAAAACAACCACAACATTGTCTCCCTCTCCTTCTCCTGGATTGTAAAATGCTTTGGGATACAGTTTGTATGAAAGACACTAAAAAACAAAATTCCTTTCCTAGCGTGTACTCCATCCCTCCTGCATTGATAATGAAGCATAGATAGGATTTTCAAATGCATCCACTTTAGACAGCTTTTGAAAATCCCATTGAATGCATGCTTGATGTGTGGCTCTGAAAATCCAGCCCCAGGATCTTTAAATGTATTACCTACAACTTATACACGTAAGCTAGCTGGAAGCTGTCCAAAAATAATCATATTGTGTGCCTGTTAAAGAGGAGCAGACTGATTAGCAACCTGTCTGACATGCTGCACAAAGATGATACAACCAATTGTGAAACACTGATGCAATAGCTAGAGTTCAAAAGGTTTCTACTGTAACTATTATAAGTAACAAACAGCCTAGTCAATAAAAAAATATTAAGCATCTAAAACAAAACATTTCCACTAAAAGGATCAGGGAATGCCCATTGATTTGAATATGGTAACATGATCATGTATCACATCAGGCATGACACTAATTGCAGTCAACATCTTTTAAACATGAAAAAAATAGTATAATTTTGAATAGATTTCAGGTGACTCATTTTTTTTTTAAACTCAGCTTTATTTCAGAGCACAGTTATACAGTACATTGAAACAGTTCATGTTACAGTATTTTCACTTAGCTGATGTTCTAGTTACATGAAATGGTCAGTAGACGTCAATGGTTATTACAGTGGTTAACTGTAGATGATTCTTCCTATTTTAGTCCCATTGCTTACAGTTACATCCAGTTATGACAAACTTGGTTTTGTGATACACTGTACCTGAGTGCTGACCAATGTATGTAGTGTGTGGTTAGCTCGCAAGAGACACTTGCTGGTTAGCTTTGAACAGCTGTGTACAACATGAATGGGCATAATTGCCCAAACAATGCAAACAGAGGCAAATGATAACCAATAAAACAACATTGCGAGGAAGTTGGTATGTGCATCTTAGTATTATTTAATGGGAGTTTAACGGATGGGTATGTTTGGCCGCATGTGTACCCCCTCCTCCTCGTTACTGACTTACTGGTGGGTGTGCCCTTGAGGGATTATATGATTCCCCCAATAGAGCCAGTTCTCTTCTGTTATTCACTGTTTTGTGTGACTGTTTCACTGTTGCACGTAATCCAGGGTTGACAAATTTCTCTAAATGTATCTCCTGTAAATCTTAAAGAGGCTGCTAGCTATTTCACATTGAAAACCTGAGATACTTTATTTTTCCATTCTGCTATATTTGGTACCTCTGGATCTAACCACTGAGAAAGGAGAGTCTTCAGTGCTGCTACAGACAGGCAAAGCATTACCTGTTTTTTCCTGCCCATCAATCCTCTGATGGGAGCACCTTATACTGTAGGTAGTGCTGGAATGCATCTGACATAGCCGCTTCCCAGGTTGCTGACAATTCCCTCCTGATCTGAGACCAAAATGGATCAGAATGGGTACAGGGACCCACCTGGGAAGTTGACACAGGGACCCACCTACAAAATCAGTAGGGCGGGCCCAGAGTGACACAGTCTTGCCAGTGTTCTACTTCCATATGATACACTTGCTCTGTGTTTGCATCTTACATTAACTTATAGGGCCCATTTAATTAAAAAATGGATGATAAAACCAAAGATTCTCATAGTTTAGTAGATGGCTAGGTTTCCTTCAGATGGGGCCCACTTGGAAATTTCAAGGTATTCTGGTGAGACAGTCTGACTCTGGACCAAAAGTCAGTTATGTGGGGGCATGACCATAAAATAATGGTAACGTGTTCCTCTATCCCCCATATCCCCTCCAGCATCTGTCTGAATTTGTCATGCCAAAATTAGTGACTTTGGGGACATAGAAGAACCTTATTAAGATCGTGCAATGGAATTATCCCTACTTTGCAGAGGCAGACACCTTCCAACCTCTGTTTAGCCAGCTCCACTACTGTTTGTCTTTGATGCATGTCCCAGCCTCCACGTGCATACAGTGTGGTATAATAGGAATCAGATGTGTTAATGACTGCTATTGGATTAATATGTGTCGGCCTTGGAGTTTGGAGGTCTGGAATGTTCTGGATCGCCTTACTGACTGCCTGCTGGCATAATTGCCAGGTCAAGATTTCCCACTGTATTGCCAGCTTCACAGTCCCATTGTTGAGTGTATCATAAATCTCCCTCACGTTTTTGTTCTAGGAGCCTGACGAGCTTGTCCCTGTATTATTTTAGCATTATTTTGAACTCTGGGTCTAAGGTAATTTTATGTTCTGCTTCAGCATCAAAGATTGCTTCCTCTAATTCTAACCTCTGTCGATTTTGGTCTCTTCTTTGCTGATGCATGCACAATGAAGGTGCCAGTCAGAGTTTTTTTTAAGCCCATCCCACAGATTAGCACTAGTGGTATCTCCTTCATTTTTAATCTGAAGGAATACTACCAGTAAGGAACTGCTTTCTTTTCTAAAAAAAAAACTGGTACCATACACTATAAAAGCTAATGTATGGTACATCGATGGGTAACCATTTTGTTAACCAATCTCGAGGTTGCCAGGGCGACGTAAACCTCTCGAGGTTTACATGGTCGCTCTGGTAACCTCTCGATGGTTAACAAACCGGTTACCCATTGATGACCATACATTATCCTCTATGTTCCAGGGAGCTACCCTGATGATTACTCATGATATCCAAGAATGGATACAGGCTGGATGAAAATCAAGAGAGCAGGTGGTTAATCTGGAGTGCCAGGAGAAGCAGGGCCCACACGAATCGCTGAGGCGTCATTCCTGTTCAAGGCATGGAGCAGGGGGCTGAAACCCAGGCAGGTCTCTCATCGATGGCTTTCTCTGTGCAGCACTTAGTCTGGCTGGGCAAGTGTGTCAAGGCCCCAGCCAAATGGAGACAAATTTGGATACAGTCCATTTTGGGCTGGATACAGCTTCCAGCAAGCGGAATGCAGTTCACACAGTTGGGAACCAAATCACGACCCACTTTCAATACACAGTACATTTACATGTAAAGGATTCTATGGTACCAGCAAGTAGAACACAGTTCATACAGTGGGGAACCAAATCACGACCCACTTTCAACACACAGCACATTTACATGTAAGGAAATTCTACTGTACCTGGCAAACCGCTCTCTGGTCATGATCACAAAGTCTCTGCACAAACTGGGGATTCAAAAGCAGTTGGAAATTCTGACAGGCCCCTTTCTGATTCCTTCATTGCCAAATAAAAGAAAACTAGCAAGTCCATCTGACAGGACCTCTCTGCCTGAACCCATGCTGTTTTCAATTCTGGAGACCACTGCTGTCCAGGTAGACCATGAGGTCTTTCTTACTCAGTAACTCCATTAGCTTTCCTACAATAGAGGTCAGACTGAGAGGTCTGACTCTGTAGTTCCCTTCTTGTTCCTTGTCTCCTCTTACAGAGCAGAACAACATCTGCCACCTTCCAGTCCTTTGGAACTACCCCTTCCATAGTGAGTGATTAAATAGTCTTGGCAGGGGTTCAGCAAGTTTCACTGCCAGTTCCCTGAGAATCGTCCAACACAACTCATCTGGTCCCAGGGCTTATCTATCATTATGCTCACCAGCTCTTTGCGGACCGTGTCACTTGTAATACATTGGCCATCTCACCTCTGACATCCCCTGATCAGCTGCTTTGATGACGGTCTCAGGTAAGTGCCCACCTTCTTCCCTGGTGAAAACAGCAAAAATAATCATTACTGATGTTGGCCTTTTGCTTGTCCTCTTCCCCTCAGACAGCCTGATTCCCCTTCTTTCATTCTTTTCCTCTTCTATGTCAGAAGAAATGGTTTTCTCTGCTCTTGATCCCTTCTGCAATATGCAGCTCTGTGTCTGCGTTTGCCTCTCAAACCATCCTCTTTGCCTCCCTACTTCTCAGTAAATGTTCTCCCCAGTCTTCCTCCCCTGCTTCACTTTGTGCTGGTAGGAGGCCTTTGTCCTAGCCCTCAAGTGCTTCCCTGGCTTTTGCTTAGAACCATAATGGTCTCCTGAACTTATTCCTTTTGGTAACCATTTTCATACATAACTTAGATGTCTCGAGAATGGCCCCCTTTGTTACCCGAACTCTCTTCCACCCTGCTCAAATTGTCAATCCCGACTAACTTTTCCCTGACCAGTTCCTCAGCCTGCTGAAGTCCACCCTCCTAAAATCAAGGACTTCAATTCTCAGTTGGGGCTTCCAGTCCCTAGGGCTGGTTTGAACCCAAAAAGACAACAGATGTAATATCCCCTCCCTGGAACAATTGTCAAAGCTTGTACTAAGTGTCACTAATAACACCCTTAACACAGTGAATAAACCAAACAGCAAATGTTTCCCAGGAAAAAGCCCACATCTATGTAGAAGATACTATTTTTTATGTTTGCTTGCATGCATGTGCAAGAAACATCTTGTGGCAACTTAGTAGAGAAGCAGGTTGTGAAGGTGCGACAGTGTTGCGGCCAATGCCGCCACTGCTTTTATGGGCTCAGCTGTCTGTCACCAAAGCAAGCACATGCTGGTGGTGACACTAGTTTGCAAGCATGCCACCAACTTGTAACAATTTTGCCATTGCAATGAGGGAGTGACCCATCATTGCAGGGCGTGCCTTATCTGGTGTAAAATTTGCCTTATCTGGTGTAAAATTTCAATAGATATGGTGGCAGCTGTTGCCATCCACCTCTCACAGTACCCATGAAAGTCGACGTTGGAGGTGCCCAATCTCCCCTGTCAGCATGCCCCTTCCCAGTTTGTTTGCTGATGGGGGAGCCCAATCCCCGTCGGCGCAATGTCCCCCGTATAGTAGTAGTATGCTGAGGGGGGCACCCAATCTGCCTCGGCTCCAGTCCCCCCCAAAAAATACCTAGGTGGCATGCTGGGAGTCCACCCCAGCATGACAATTGTCCCTGTAAAACCAAAAAAACTCCCACAATGTCTTTTTGTTTTTTCTTCCATGTAAAAACAGAAAACCATCCCTCGTTTTCTCTGGTACCCCCTCCCCCAACCGCACTCACCCTCTGCGCACCCCAGCTTCCCATACACCCCCTCACCCCATACTTACCTCCAGAGCCCGGCGCGATGATCTTCAGTGGCATGGGAACATGTCAGCACTCTTCAAAGCCGACTGCGAACTGAAGAAGTGCCGGTAAGCTGTATAATGGCATAAATGTTTTTTTTTTTTAGCTTAAGGTGAATATCTCAGCCATTTTGGTGACTTTTGTCACCAAATTTTCAACATGGGGTTCTTTTGACCACATCTCATGAATTCAGTCACTGTCTTGTTGTTATTTGGTCCCAAAAGGTAATTTCATGGTCACTGCGCGGAATCACCTTTCAGGACCAATTAACAAAACAACAGTGTCACTATTCGTGAGGTGGGCTCCCAAAAAGCCTATATTGCAAATTTGGTGAAAAAAATTCCAAAAAATTACTGTGTTACGAGCGTGCATTGCGCAGTTTCCACGCACAATCGTAACTTCAAGAATTTGTAATATTTTCACTCCAGATTTTCAACATTGCCATTTTTGCACACCTCCTTATGAACAGTATAGCTGTCATTTTTCACATCCTGTCTGAAATGTGGTTTTGCACATCTGGTGCACAATGGTGCGGTCGCTCAGGGAAATCAATGTTTGGGACAGATTAAGAAAATCATAGTGACACTGTTCATGAGTAGAGGTCCCAAAATGCCTGTGTTGAAAATTTGGTGGAAAAAATTCCACAAAATGGCTGTGTTATGAGCGTGCATTGCGCGGTTTCCACGCACACTCATAGCTTCGAGAATTTTAATATTTTCACTCAAGATTTTCAACATTGCCATCTCTTCACACCTCCCTATGAATGGTATAGCCCTCATTTTTCACATCCTACCCATACTGTGTTTTCGCACATGTGGCACAGAGTGGCGTGATTGCTGTGGGAAATCAACGTTTGGGACAGATTAACAAAATCACAGTGCACAGTTCATGAGCAGAGGTCCCAAATGCTTTCATGAGATGGCATCACAAAAAGGCCATGTTGAAATTTGGAATGCAAATGCCAACAGATGCCTGGGGCATTAGGGTTTCTAACCATAACGTCCCACCCTGTACAAACTGACAGGTATCAGGGGTGTGCCTTTGGAGTGCCAGCTATAATGCTCATACCATTCCTCCTCCACCCTGCAACCAGTGACAGACATCAGGAGTACCTTGGACTCTTTGGCCCCAAAGTTCAACCCATTCTCCTATACTGCACCCATTTCAGCGTATTTCCTTATGGAATGGGGTGACTGTAAAGCCGAACACCCCAAGACACACCTCAACACTTGGCAGTGTCTGCAAGGTGGGGTGAGGTGAAATGGCATGAGCGTTATGGGCAATGACCCAAAGGCACACCCCAATGCCTGTCCATCTCTGCAGGGTGGGATGGGGTTGGCGTTACTTCAATACTTCACGGCCATTCCTATTCTGCATCTGTCTAACTCCTGCACTTCCAATGCTAATGCCAGCTAGCAAACACTGTGCATTGACAAATCTGTGTTAAAAAAATGCCTTCACTGTTTACCTAAACTTCATGTACTAAAAGCTGTGCATCTACAGTATCTCCACAATTGTGACACCAGAACATAGCCAGGTAACATCTAGGATGTCCACAAGACAGATGACTAGCTTCTATAGGCAGTCCAGGAACTGCCACCATGACAGGAGAAAGACCGGACTCCAAACAGAACACAATTTAATTATTTATCTATTTCAAATGTTTTACCAGAAAATACAAACTGAGCAGGTAACAGCTCATTTCCAGATGTGTCTAGGGTGGAGGGTGGGGGCAGATCACAGATTTACACTTCTTTACAAGGAGGTCCTGGACAGGACAAACAATGCAGAAATAAAATGAATGCGTATTTAGAACAGATGTTGTATCTGGCTGCATGTCAGTTTAGCACAACCACCAAAATGCTGCACAGGTTCTCATACCAACCAGACCCCTGAAGAGAGAACCTTTTTGTGCAACAAGAAGCACTTTTCCCCACATGAGGATGGGGTGAGGAAAGGTGTTTGCTGCACTCCAGTCCCTGTCCTTTGGGGCAATTTTCTGGGGGAGATTTTCAAGTCAATGTGGACATTATTCTATGAGTTGGATTATGGAGGCTTACATACTAAGAAACCAGCAGATTAGGCCCTATGGTCTATCAAGTCTGCTCAATAAATGCTTGTAAAGGGACTTTTTCCAGGGAGGACAATTAGCTTTGTTGTTGCTGTTTTTTTTTGTTTTTTGAGAGCCACACATCCCAAAAATGAAATTTTTGCATAATTGCATTTGGATTTGGCTGTTATTTCTTGCTTTGTGTTTAAAATGTCTCCTCCCTAGGGCCTGGGTGAAAGACACTCTGCCGCTCTGTTTCCAGCTCGAAGACCAATGTGGAGTTCTGGACTCAACATCTGAGTAAGGATAGTAGTAGTAGTAGATTTTATTCATTTGGGGTGCCCTTCCCCGAAGGTTCAGAGTGCCCTTACAATAAGATTACAAATACATACATATATAAATAGCAGGAACAGTCAATAGAAACATTTACAGATGTGTCAAGCCAGGATGAAGTGCAGAAATGCTGCAGAATATCACAGAATACTGCAATTTACTGCTGGGGTCATTGTAAGTCAATGGCAATTAAGCCCTTTTGTCATGCAGGATTTTGTGACGCGTCACTTACCACAAGTTACTGTGCATTATCATGGCTGACACATCTGTACATATAACATCCCAAACACAATTAAAAACAGCTCAGCCTGTTCAAGTTCTTAAATAGTCCCCTCACACCCCAAAAGCTTGTGCAAACTAAAATGATTTCAGTTGGTGTTTAAACATTGCAGTCAACGGTGCCTCCCAGAGGTGCCCCGGGCAATGAATTCCATAAAGCTGGGGCAGCTACCTCAAATGCTCGGTCTCCAGAGCTCTTCAGCAACACTCTGGGGGTCTCCAGGAGAGCTCCGGTAGCTGATCTGAGGGGGCAAGATGGGACATTGGGATGCATAAAATCCTTCAGGTAGCCTGGACCCAAACTGTGTAGGGCCTTGTAGGTCAGAAGATCTACCTTGACGGTGTTGCAACAGCGCACCAGCAGCCAGTGCAGTATGCGCAGCACTGGGGTGATATGACTGAATCTGGGGTGACCAGTCAACACCCGTACCGCTGTACTCTGCAGCAGCTGCAGGCACCGCAACACACCAGGTAACAATCAACAAAATAGAAAGGCTACAGAGTAAACTCATCACGTGTAAGAATGTTTTATTTGTTTTTGTTTTCCAGATGAAAGCTCAAGAAACACTAATTTACAAGCAGGTCCTGGACAGGTCAAACAATGCAGAAATAAACTGAACACAGATTTAGAACAGATGGCATATCTAGCTGCATGTACATTTTGCAGATTTTTAGTGGATGGCTTGCAGAACATGGGCTATGAGGACCGCCTGGTAGAAATGTGTCTGTTTCCTCTGAAATGGTGATGATTCGGGGGAGAGAAGACCGCAATATCTAAGTGTCTAAAAAGGGATAACACCATCAGACCAAGTGTAGCTCTTCAAGATGTACAAGGACAATGGACACTCAATGTAACTGACAGGGGGCAGATTCATTGGGAAACATCAGAAAGAACTACTTCACAGAAGGAGTTGTAAACACCTGGAAAAGCCTACCACAGCAGGTTGTATCAGCAGATACAGTAATGACATTCAATCACATATTTGACAAGTATATTAAAGAAAACAGGGTGACAGGGTAGTCCCACAGAGCTAGACCATAGAAACATGGGTCTATATAGTCTGCTTTGATCCTACCTTTCCCCATAATGTTTCCCCTAAATAGATATGTAAGTGCAGTATGTAAAGATGTAACCTGAGGATATTGTGACATCAAATCAATCAATCCATCAATCAAAACTTTATTTAACCAGGCATAACACCATTGAACAAGCTCATTTTCAAGGTGGTCCAGGGCATATACACACGAAATACATAAAAATACAGTACAAAAAGGCAAACGTTAAACATGTGCATGGCTAACACAGACCTTAACTACTAGAGCTAACATATTTAAGAACTAATGCAAACGAGAAAATAAACCTATTGAAACTAGGGCTAGTGCTATTGTATTTTGTTGGTTATTCACAAATGGGGCTCGAATGAAGGAGCGGCATAGAGTGTGGAGGTATATAGGACGGGGAGGTAGGTAGGGTAGAGGGAGTTGGGGGAAAACAAATGTGAGAAGTGCTGGGGTTCCCTTGGTAGGGGGGTAGGAGCTGCAACCTGCAAGTAAATTGAGAGTCGGGGGATACAACAAGCGAGTAGGGTCGCACTGATCATCTATAACAGTTACAGGTTTCCTTAAAGTGCTTTGTAATCAGTGCCTTGAAAGTGAAGGGACCAGGGAGGGTTGAGAGCTTCACTGACCTTTGCATAGTGTTCCAAATGGAAGGAAGGGAGAAGCTGATAGCAGCTGAGCCATGTGATGATCTTACTCTGGGTGTTTGGAAGCAGATTAAGGAGAACCTTCTCAGCCCAAACGACCTCATTATACGCTCGAATAAGCTTGAAATGTACGCTGGTAGCTTGTTGGACAAGGCCCTATGTATCCAAAGGAGGGCATTTCTTTTCCTCCTTGTGGTGAGTGAGGTCCACCCCAACTCTTGGTACAGCAGACAGTGATGGGTGCGAAGAGGCAGGTTAAGAATGAACAGCAGGGCCCTGTGATAAAGAGTGTCAAGAGCAGTTAATGTAGAGGAAGTCAACGTAATCCAGGAGGGGTAGGAATGTAGATTGTACCGGCCTCATTCTGGCTTCAATGGTAAGAAGATGTTTCATGCGGGAGAGTAGGCCTAAGCATTGTCTTAGTTTTTTCGATAGTTTGTTCAAGTGGCATAGGAAATTAAGCTTATTGTCAAGCCAGAATCCTAGGTATTTAAAGGTGGCAACGGTTTCCAGAGGTTCACCTAACAATGTTAGAATCTTCAGGTTGCATATAGGCCCTAAGGTGGTGCTCGGAGTGAGGACCATGGCTTTAGTCTTTTGTGGAGTTAAGCAGTAGCTTGTGCTTCATAAGATTATGTTGGCGGGAGATAAAAATCTTGATGTAAGTCCTCATGGGCCATGCCTAGGGAAGAGTTAGCAGTGTACAGAACTATATCGTCTGCAAATAAGTGCACTTTAGCTGTGTGCAGGTGTGAATCAAGGTTATTGATATAGATTGCAAATAGGATAGGGCCCAAAATAGAGCCTTGAGGAACACCTCTTGGTAATATTTTCAGAGGAGATAGATCTCCCAAAGATTTGACTCTTTGTAGTCTATTAGTAAGGTAGCTGGTGAATCATTTCATGGCAGAGTTGTCGAGACCTATGTTACCTAATGCGTTAAGCATAATGTTGTGATGCACAGTGTCGATTGCCTTGCTAAGGCTGAGGAAGAGTGCAGATCCGTGCTTCTTAGCGTCTAGAGCAGTTTGCCAGTCGGTGGTTACTTTTACAAGGGCAGACACTGTGCTATGTTTGGTTCTGATGCCCAACTAAGCAGAGTTTAACAGTTTCTGTGAGTCTAGGTGCTCCCGGATTTGGGTGTTGACTCTTTTTTCCAATAATTTTGAAAAGGAGGATAGTATAGAAATAGACCGGTAGTGTTCAGGTCGTTGGGGTCCCCAGACTTGAACAACGGGATGATGTGAGCAGTTTTCCATGGTATGGGTAGCTCCCCCTGAGATAGGGAGATGTTGAATAAATGGACTATGGGGGCAGTTAGAAAGTAATGGCCTAGTCTTAGAAATAAAAGTTTCGATAAGATCAGCACCAGCACTCTTTTTAGTGTCTAAGGACAGTAGGAGGGTCTCTACTTGCTTAAAGGATATAGGGCGGAAGCTGAAGGGGGAAGGGAAGCTCCGATTGGTGTAAGTGGTGGGTCTAGTGGCATCAGTGACATCCCCATGTTGACTGATCTTACTGAGTGGAGAGACGTCAAATGCCAGCCCTGCCGTGGCAAGTGTTCATTGAGTTGTTTAAGATATATCCTCTCTGTCCGTGAAAGTGGTGTCCCCGGACACTAGTTTAGTTAGGAAGAGCCAGGTATGGCCCTCAACCTCTTTGAGAATACTCCAGAATTTGGCGGCATTGTTTTTGTTGCCTTCCAGGGCTGACTGGAAGAATCTAGTCTATTCAGTCCTAATTAGTTTGGTGCAGCATTTCGAGATACATGGAAGGCAAGCCCATCGGCGTCAGAGCATGTCTTCCTAGTTCTTTTCCACCAGTAGTCTCTGTCTGTGAGGGCTTTCTTTAGGATGGGGGAGAACCATCCAGGAGGACATGAAACTGAAAGTGCAGCACTGTAGTTTGAAAGCATCTGAACTTTCAGTATGATTCTGTCAACAGAAGCCTTGAGCCATGTTTACAAAGTTGTAACGCTTCAACATATGTGCCACTCTGCTCCTGCTGCAAACTAATCTGCGGGGTCATTTTACCATTCACAGCCCTCCCTTGCTCTGATGCAGGTTACACCAGAGAGGGGCTGTGGGGCTAGATTGGGGGCAGAGGAGGAGTCTGGGAGTGACAGCTTTTTATCGGAGCAAGCGTTGCAGCAGACTTACACCACCACGTAATGCGCTGACTCTGATAAATGTTACCACTTCCTCGTCGGACTAAAATAAGAGGATTTGAAGTGCTCCTAGGGTGGTCCAGTAAGTGTCTGCACTGCTGAATTTGCAGTGCATCAACCCACATGCACATGCTGATTTGCAGTAAAAGTGGCAATGTAAACATGCCTTTAGTGAGCCAGAAGCACAGGTGAGTTTAAACCAGTTTAGCCTGCTACTCACCCTGAGGGAAGGGAAGTTTAGTCAGACATGTTCTCTGTGAGGTCTCCTGACATCCAAGTCTTCTTCTCCTTTGCCACAAAGTGATCTACAAGAACAACCCTGATCTGCTTACCATCAGATAATAAGTACCCACCCCCATCCCAGGCCCAGCTAGAGTTGCATGTAGTGATGTAGGACTTTTGTATAACACAGCAATTTGCTGTTTACCAGTTGCTAGCTCATTATTTACCAGGACTTCTTTACCAGTGGAATGCCTACAGAAAATTTAAAGGAATTTTGAGCGCACAGTATGTTGAGCATGAAAACCTTTTAACTCAGAATCAATCGATCAAGTTTATTTTATACTGGAACGGTATGTTAACAAAAATGCCTATTTTCACAAATGTCCAGTTTCACCAAAGGTTACAAAGATACAAGAACTATATATATATATATATATATATATATATATATATATATATATATAAAATATGATGGGCGGTGGGATATGGAAAATATTCACTCCTGCAGAGTGAGATATCCATGCCTCATGATGCAGGAGTGAGAATATCATCCCACCCCGCCCATCATGTGTCTGATTTATGCAATAAGGGACTGTGTATTTAGTTGCTTTACTAAATAGTTTTCTTTGTCAGAACGTTACATTTTGTGTTATTTTGGCTGAAGGTGTAAAGCTACAGAGTTTGTTTGAATAAACTGTGTGTGGTTAGGTTGTGGTGTTTGGTTGGTTTTCTGAATGAGTGTGTTGTGATTGGTTGGTGTTGTTGGCTGTTGTTCCTGATTGGTTGTGTTTCATGCGTTTCTGTGAGTTGATTGATTGTTTGCCTGGAATGGGTGGGAGTTTGTTTGGTGTCTTCTTTAATCGGGGTTTCAATTGCAGTTTTAATTTCAGTGGTTATGGATTAGTTTGCAATTATTTTTTTATTTTGACATGGTTTATGTTGTATGTCGACAGTAACATGCTGGGTCTCTGTTTTGTTTTTTAGTCCATTGCAGTTCTCATTAGCAGCGCTGTGGTGCGAGTCCCTGAGTTTCGCTTTCCACTCATTTGAAACATGCTTCGCATTCAACAGTCATTTAAAATGTGGAGCTACACTGAGCATTGCAGGTAAAAAGTAACAGGTAGTGGTGCAAAATAGGAGAATGGGATTTGGTGAAGGTGTCTTGTTCTGGGGATGTGGGATATTTTATGTGTATTTTTGTTGTGGCAGAGGTTCGACTCGGATGTGTATTATGATGAGAGTTGTACTTTCTTGCTTTAGCTCACACTTACTGTGGGGATATTTTGTGTTTTAATTGTATGTGTGATGGCTTACTGGTACAAGTTTTGTGTGACATATGATTTTGATATTGTTCTTAGAAGTAGTTCAGTTAAGGAGGTATGTGAGCGTTACAAGAGTGGAAATATCAGGTTGTGACGTAGCAACTGTGTGTGTAAATCTAAATAATCTCACAGTTGCTACATCAGCAGGATTTATCTCACTCCAGTGAGAATATGTGTTTTTATTTAAAACGTTTTTCAGCCACCCCTATTATATATATATATATATATATTATACACAAGTGTCTATGGAGTCATATACAATGGTAATAAACAACCAGTCATGAACAAGTTGCATACCCATTACAAAAATACATACAGGGTAAAAATTACATACACATTTCATAAATACATACATGGGTACAAACCGTTTAGGAAGTATCAATTATACAGTCATGCAAAGCAGACATTGGGAACAAAGGTGCAAGGTACAGTAATGATTGCAGTTCAGGATCTGCAGAAGGGTTCATGAACAGTAGCAAGATACGCAAAGACAGTAGTGGTTGGCAGGACCGAATGTAGGTAGGTGTAAAGTGTTAGGAGAGGGGGAAGAAGGGGAGAGCCAGAGTTGTGAGAGATAAGGAGATTTGAGGTGGTGCACAGCAAGGGGTTGTGGTACAGATGCAGGAAAACTGACAGGAGGTGGCTCTTGAGGGATCTCTGAAAAGTGTGGATAGTGTTGCAGGTGAGAAGTGTGGAAGGGAGCTGATTATAAAGCTTAGTGTCCTTATAGGCCAGGGAAGTTTGTGTAAGAGAGGTGTGGAAAAAAGGGATGTGGAATATGTTGCTGGAGGCTCCTCTGGTCATACGGGTAAGAACAGATTTGGGGAATAAAGAGGCCACACTGCTTGGAAGTTTGTCCAGGTGTTTGTCCAGCAAAATATACTTTCAACTGACTTACAAGTATGAGTTTTGCCCTTCGGTGTGCAACACGGAGCGTTTGCATGAAGAAATGGTCAGAAGATAAGTGTCGCAGTGTGCCTTGGGATATTTGGCCTTACACTCATCCCATTCCATAAAGAAATACTCTGAGATGGGTGCATAATAGAAGAATGGGATGAACTTTGGGGCAGAAGAGTCCAAGGCACACCTCAATGCCTGCCACTGGCCACTGGCTCGGTGGGGTGGGGTGGGGTGGCATGGCATGAGCATTACAGCCGACAATCCCAAGTCACACTCTTGATGCCTGTCCAGTCTCTAAAGGGTGGGGGTGCAGTTGGAAACCTAATGCCAGGTGCAACTAAACAGGGGGGGCAGTCGGGCCATGGCCACCACTTGAGTGGGGGGCCAACTAGTTATTTCGGCCCCCCCACATTTTACAGTGTTATTAATAATAGTGTAAGTGTAGTAATTTTAGTCCTGTGTGCATGTTTCCTAATGGGCAAACAGTGGGCTGTGAATTTTGGAAGACGGTAAACACCTGCCTGCGATTAACATGAAATGAGAACTTGGATTAATTCTTCTTCCATTGGCTCTCCTCTGCACTTAGTATTACTATGGTGACTTAGGCAGAATACCCCCTTCTCCTTAGTAGGACGAGGAGAGGAGAGGAGAGGAGAGGAGAGGAGAGGAGAACCAATAGAAGAGAGTTCCAACTCCCATCTGTGGACCAATTAAAATTGAGAGTGCGTCATGTTTTTGACGCTGGAGCAGTGCAAGAGGTTAGAGTCAGTCACTGTGGTGTACAGGCAGTGACAGAAAAAGCTGAGCATGGATGTAGTCTGAGACGACTGGAGAAAAATTAGAAGTTTCTATATTGAAAAGGTATGCTGCATTTAATTCCCTTTCAATGCATCTGCGTGCAACATGGTACTGTTTTTGGGAGGGGGCTAACATTGTTTTGTGTATGCTCTAGCTTACAACTCTCCCGGGTCACCTGTAACACCCCCCAGGTTCGTGACTTGTTACTGGTTGTCATTCTATTCCATCACCTGTTATCCCACTGTATGTAAAACTGATTTGTCACTGTACCTACCTACTTAAGTTTGTAACTCTCCTGGGTCGCACCTGAAAATAGGCACTTGGCTGTCTAGTGTGACTTACCTGGTCAACAAAAGCAAATAAATAAATAAATTTAAGCATAGACAGTCCCAGAAGCAGGTCTGTAAGATGGTGGCTGCTGCAGTAGTGGAGTTCAGTAGAGCCAGTCCCTACTGAGCACAGACCTCAATGCATCCATTGACATCCTGCACTTATTGGTGAGCTGGGGAAGGGTGAGGGGGGTTCACTGGGGTGCTGCTGAGCCCCGGTGGCTGAGGGGAAGCAGACCAGCCAGGAGAGAGAAAGAATGGGGAGCCACAGCAGTACTTGAAGTGAGCCAGCTCCAGGCTGCTGACTCACTGCTTGGTTCTGGGGAGGAGGCCCCATGAGCAGTATGAGAGCATACCCTCCCCAAGTGATCCGCATTTAGTGGGTCAGACCCAGGACTTCACTCTAAAACTCACTGACCCACACAGCTTTGCCACAACTCGCAAAGTGGGGCAGCTGCCAAGTGAGTCCTCTACATCTGTGCAGTGGATCCTAAAAGTAAAGCGTGAGCTCGCGGTGCTCATTCCCAGCCTCTTGTAGTATGCAGCTGCTGCCTTACAGTTGCATCCGCGTAGTACGGTCCTGTCAACTTTTGAGCTGGCGCTGGGCTCTAGTGAGCAGTGCAGCATTCTGAGGCAGACTTCTGTCAGGTTTTATGAAAATATCAGCAGCCGTGTTGGAGGAAAAAAACAACAACCGGGAGTCGAGACAGATGTTGTCTACAGGCCGCAAGGAGGAGGTGTTCGATGAGTAGCTGAAGTGAAAAAAGGAGAACATTAAGAGACAGACTGAGAGTGGTTGCCCACTGATTAGGTTTTAGCTATTACTACTTGTGCTGCAACTTGCCTTAAGCATCAGTTGTGTGTGTTGGGGGTGGGTCTTCATTCACCCCTGGTGGGGATCTGAACTACTCAGCAGTACTGCATGGGTAGATTGTTTTTTTCTCCTCAAAACACTCTGGAGAATCTGCATTTTTTTTTTAATGCAGTTGTCAGGTAGTTCCCTCTAAGCATCCAGGCTCTGCTTGCTGCATATATTTTTATTAAAATATGCAATTGTCAGGTTTGCATCCAGGCTCTGCATAATAAGTGCAGTTGTCAGGTACCCTCCCCCTGCTCAGCCCCCTCACTTCAGCATGCCCCCCCACCCACGGCCACCGCTGGACCAGCATTCCAGTTGATAAAACTTGGATCCTATGGAGAGTCCCTGTCTGGAGCGGAGCGGAATCCTGGAGTTGGTGATGCCAAGGACTGCAGGGTCACTGCTGACTCACTGACAGGGAGAGACAGAACACAGCAGCAGGCACTGGCTTTCATTGCATCGCGACTTCCTGAACTGCACCCTACTCTCACAAGTACAGAGGGAATCTGAGCTGGGCAGAATTTGTTCATTTTTCAGTGGCTCTTCGGACCTGCCGTCCCTCCTCAGCAGCCCGTTCTACTGCTCAAACCCAGAAACAACAGTTCGTGGGGAAAAATAAATAAAAATATGGAGCATCAATGATCATGTGGGTGACATGACTGTTTATTTTATTATCAGAGCATCGGGGGGGGGTACAAAAGTCAAACTAAAGATCAAAACATTTTTCCTTCAGCTCCTTCCAACTTCCCTGCTGACAACATACAATCAGAATCTGCCTGGTTTAAATTAAAAACTATTGTGTCAATAAAGGGGGGGTGGAGGGAGATAGGATAAAAAAACATTTAGACCCCTGCCATGCCACATTAAATTTCTCAGTGTACACTTCCTGCTTTTACATGGCAGGGGTCATGCAAAGTTGGGCACCTAACTGTTACAACTTCCAAGCAGGGAAAAAAGAAGACAGGAAGAGCAGAAAACTTTTTTTTTTTCCATTTAAAGTACTACAACCATGGGGAGAAACTACTAGAAAGTCCATGTCTTCTTCTGTAGGTGGGTTGGGGAGGGCAGGATACAAGAGAATACCTCTGTGGAGGGAGCAACAGGAGATAGAACAGCTCAGTTACTACTTTACAAGAAAAAAAGACTTAAACTTCCTTCTTACTCTATTTTTTTTATTTCTCTAAATCACATATAAAAATGCCACAGGTAGCCCATTTTCGAAGCGCAATAATACCCTCCAGGGTGGGTAGTATTGGGCAAATACCGAACTTTCCAGAGTCTGTAAGGCCCTCTGCCTGTGGTGTCTGGCCTCATTACACCCCTGGGTGGCCTGGTATTTCCTAATACCTTCCACCCTGTTGGGTATTATTGCTTACAAAGCTTATTTACAGGGAGGTCTGGGGAAGAACAGAGGGCAATGCTATAGTTTAAGTCAACAGAAGTACAAAGCAAAAAAGGAATTTCATCACAAGATATAGTAGTTAAAATATATACTGGTGCACAGAAATGACCATAATCTATTAAAGGAGTATATTGATGTTAGAGGAAAAATGGGCAGTGAGGGGGAAATTAGGCTCTCATCATAACCTGTTGCTGTATAGATGTGCACAAGATGCTCTGGCAATCATAGGGCCCTCAAATGCACAACTGTTTAAGCAATGAACCATGACAGGGTTTGGGTTATGCTGAGATTTACCCACGCCTGGCATGGGTCAGTCACGAGGCTGCAGGCCGAGTGACCAAACCTTGCCAGGTGTGGGTAAATCCCAGCATAAACCACACCCTGGAGTGGTTTATTGCGATTATACAACATACTTTTTTAAGAAAAGAATTTCTTTCTCACTTTTTATAATTTTTATTAAATGTACTGCTGCACCAGAAAAAAAAGTTTTGTGTTGGTAGGTAGAATGTGTGTAGTAGCGGTGCAGTCAAGTAAATATTATAAAATGGGTAGGCTAAACCAGCCAATCAGACAGCAAGCTCACCATACATGAAATATGTTCCATTCATGGATAAATAAAAGGTCGGCAGTAAACAGGCTAAAATCATGTCGCCATTGTTATTTTCTCACTAACCTCCCAGCACCGAGGACTCGAGGATTAATAATCGCTAATCAGACCCAGCCGCTAGCCCAGGTGGAGAGAGGGACAGGAGTTAGGGAGACAGACTAGAGAGAGGAGAGGATCAACGGAAAGAGTCGGGACTTGGACAGAGACTAAGAGAGATGTGATGGTTTGCAGGCAGGTCAGGGATTTATATAACTCTAAAAACCAGTTAGCGTTTTGCTCATAAAAGTGCCAAATCTTTGTGAAAATGCATAGCTCTTGCCTCATTGTGATTAACAAACACAGCACTTCTGGAACATCTATATAAATACTTTCTGTACAGTTTGTATAGTCCCATGAGAAAAACTGCTAATCAATTATTTAAAACCCTGCAGGTACTGTGGTCAAGGCCTCGTGCCTTATTACACCCCTGGCTGTGTGGTACAATCTGTTCCATGCACACACCTGGAGTGTCTTATTGCGCTTATAAAATGATCTTCTTTCTTTTTAAAATTTTCATGGTTAGAAAAAATATTTTTTTATATTAAAAAAAGATTTGTTTATGTGGATTTATTACACATTTTTTTTGCTTTTTCAGGTATACATCCTGTAAGAAACAGTGGCTGCCCGACGGTATGCGACAGTGTGGTGCGAGCAGTGAGGGTCTGTCGGCGATGTTCACCATCTAGTTCTGTGAATAAGGTTTGTTTTGCAGTTTGCTTTGTGGGTGGGTTTGTGAAACATGCCTGTGTTGTGATAGGTCAGAATTTGTCTATGGTGTGAACATCAATGGTCTCCACTCTATATATATATATTTTTTTTAAAGTAAGGGATTATTTATTTAGTTTTTGTTGACCTGGTAAGTACACTAGACAAATTCTGCCTATTTTCAGGCACGACCCGGGGAAGGAGGATATAGATGAATGCCAACTGACCTTGAACCAAATTAAGCTTTTAGTTTAGATTAGCCAGATTAGCAGGTGAGAGTGGAATGGAGAGAGATTGGTAAATGTAACGTGACCTGGTTCGAGGGGGATGCAGTGCTTGCAGAGTTTTGGTGCTGCGTAGCTGCAAGCTGCTGTTTAAACAAGGCTTTTTTTTAATTCTCTCTCTCTCTACGTTTTGCCCCTATGTCTACTCTTTCCCAGTAGACTTTGATTCCTGTATATATAACTTGGTTGGAACGCTTTGCGTATTCTGGCACCATGGTGTGGATGGTAGGTTTCTAGTTTTGTGTTACTGGAGCCATTATTGTTTCATTTGATAAATCTAGGAGGGGCTAAAGGACCTATGTTTTTTTTCTGGGACTGTGCAGATTTCATTCTGTTTCCAGCCCACATGTTGCAGCCTGGCCCCAACCTTGTTTGTACCACCTGGTGGTTCTTTTACTTTGACTTGGATATGGGATGCTTTTGGGACACTTTGAATGTTCAAGACACCAGATTGGAGGGCCAGATAGTTTTCCCCATGGTACGTGATGCCCCAGTGGCTGCTGCTCTTTATGTCGGAGTGCTGCCTGTCAAATTTATGGTGCCTGTATACCATAGGGTGCTTATAATATGCAGGATTTCTAGCTGGCCTCCTTACAATGGAACTGCTTACACCTTCTCCATCTTGAACAAGTTTCTTGTTGGGATGTCAGGGGGCTTCTTCTGGGGAACTTCATTTGTTTTATAGTTTATAGTTGGTAACTACTGCTTCAGTTTAGTAATGGTTTGTTAGCTGTTCGTGGGCTTTGTGTATTCATTCTGTGTTTCAGGGTTTTGCTTGTTTTTCCTACTCTTCAGAATTCTAGGTGTCTGTTTACTAACAATTTTGTACAGGCTGGAGGGGTGGGAGATAACAGGGCATACTCTTACCCATAGGCAGTGTTGTTCATGAATGGTTGGGTGGGTCCTTTATAGTCTTATTCTTGCACTGCTACCCCCCCCCCTCCACAAAAGCTGACTGTCGTGCCTATGATATCCAGGTAAGGTGGGTATGCAACGGAGTAGCCTAGCTGCTCCCGGATGACGGGAAGGAGAGTTGCTGTTTTTTACGCTAATCATATTTGTTGTCCCCATTTCTAATCACATACTGTATGCTGTCATGAATATTCTGGGGACTTTTCCTACAGTGCATATAGTACATGCTGGAAAAGAACTGTGCATTAGTTGTGGTGCCAGCCTGGATCCAGTGCTGGATATAGCTAAATTCTGAAATTACTGCAGGAAACAGTTCAAATTCAATTTCACTGGAATTACTCCCTTTTTATGTTTGCTTGCACACATGAGTAAGAAACATAGTGCCACCATATGAGTTTTTGTAGGTGTGGCACCCCAGCTTCCAATGCCCTCAGCGTTTTTGCAGGCGCGGCCGCACCGCACCAATGAATGTCCCAGCTGTCTATGACAGCAGTTCAGATTGCAGTGGCATACAGTTGAAAGCAAACAACTGCTACAATCAGCGGTGGTAATGTGTAAGCAATTTACATGCTGCCCTGCCATCAGCAGTATGCCAATTGCCTCCACGTCACCACCGCTGATTGTAGTGGTGGTTGCATGTACGCCCCCCCCCCGTTGTATGCCGAGGGGGTGCCCAATCCCCCTTGGCTCATGCACACTCCTCCCTCAAGTACACTGTATGTCCAACAGGGGTGCCCAATCCCCGTCGGCTCCAGTGCCCCTCCCCCCAAAAAAAACTTCCAGGTGCCATGCTGGGAGCCCACCGCAGCATGGCAGAAGTCCAGCGTCCTCATTTGTCCTCCCCAACATTGTATGGCCAACGGGGGTTCCCAATCCCCTATTGGCTCCACTGCCCCCCCAAAACTTCCAGGTGCCACGCTGGGAGCCCACCCCAGTGTGGCAAAAGTCCCACGTCATCCATGTAAAATAAAAAAATAAAAGCCTGTAACAAAAGAAAACGGTCCCTCATTGATTATCTTCCCCCCTCCCGGAACCCACACCCACCTTCTGCGTACCCCACCTCCAAACACCCCCCTCACCCTAAAACATACGTCCGGAGGCTGGTGTAATGATCTTCGGTGGAGCAGGAACACGTCTGCACTCTTCAAAGCCGAACGCGAACTAAAGAAATGCCGGTAAGCTATATAATAGCATAAATAGGTTTTTTTAACTTTGGTACATATCTTGGTCCTTTTTCCAAATGTTTTCACCAAATTTTCAACATGGGGTTCTTGGGACCCAATCTCATGAATTCAGTGACTTTCATTTGGTTATTCAGTCCCAAAAGGTGATTTCGCAGTCACTGCATGGAATCACCTTTTGGGACCAATTAATGAAACAACAGTGTCACTGTTCATGAGGTGGGCTCTCAAAAGCCTATGTTGCAAATTTGGTGAAATAATTCCCCAAAATGACTGTATTACGAGTATGTGTTGTGCAGTTTCCATGCACACTCACAAATTCGTGAATTTGTAATATTTTCACTCCAGATTTTCAACATTTGCATTTTTTCACACCTCCTTATGAACAGTATAGCTGTCATTTTTAACATTCTGGCCAAAATGTGTTTCACACTTCCGGCACAGAATAACGCAGTCACTGTGGGAAATCAGTGTTTGGGACAGATTAAGAAAATCACAGTGACACTGTTCATGAGCAGAGGTCCTAAAATGCCTATGTTGAAAATTTGGTCACAAAAGTCCATAAAATGACTGTGTTACGTGTGCATTGCGCAGTTTCTACGCACCGTCGTAACTTCACAAATTTGAAATATTTTCACTCCAGATTTTCAACATTGGCATTTTTCCACACATTCTTATGAACAGTACCGCTGCCATTTTTCACACCCTGGCTGAAATGTGTTTTCACACTTCCAGCGCAGAATAGCACAGTCACTGTGGGAAATCAGTGTTCGGGACAGATTAACAAAATCACAGTAACACTGTTCATGAGTGGAGGTCCCAAAATGCCTATATTGAAAATCGTGTGGAAAAATTCCCCCAAATAATTGCATTATGGGTGTGCATTGTGCAGTTTCTATGCATGCTCGTGACTTCACCAGTTTTTTTTATATTTTCATTCCAGATTTTCAACATTACCATTTTTTTACACCTCCTCATGAAAAGTACAGCTAACATTTTTCACATCATGTTGGAAATGTGTTTTCGCACCTGTGGCATTAATGACGCAGCCACTGTGCATAATCACCTTTCGGCTAACAAACTGATAGTGTCACTGTTCATGTGGTGGGGTCACAAAAAGCCCATGTTGAAAACTTAGAGTAAAAATACCAAGACATGCTCAGGGCTTTAGAGTTTCTGACCATAATGCCCTACCCTGTAGGGTCCGACAGGCGTCCACCTTACCCTGTAGGGACTGACTAGCATCAGGGGTGTAACTTGGGATTGTCGACAGTAATGCTCAAGCCATTCCACCCCCACTCCACCCTCCGCGCAGCTAGTGACAGGCATTGAGGTGCACCTTGGACTCTTTGGCCCCAGAGTTCACACCTTTCTCCTCATACTGCACCCATTTCATCGTATTCCTCATGGAATGAGGTGCTGTAAAGACCCTAAACACCCTATACAGCACACCTCAACACTTGTCAGTGTCTGCAGGGTAGGGTGAGGTGAAATGTCATGACCGTTATGGGTGACGACCCAAAGGCACACCCCAATGCCTGTCCATCTCTGCAAGGTGGGGGTGGAGCTGGTGTCAGTTCAATACATCACTGCCATTCCTATACTGCATCTGTCTAACTCCTGCACTTCCACTGCTAATGCCAGCAAGCAAACATTCGGCATTGACAAATGCTTGTTTTCCTTTTGTCATGCATAAAATCTAGACGGAGTTGTTTTGTGGCTGTCTCGACTGTATGAATAAAGGATGTGTGTAGGCTTAAATAATCTCACATAGTTAATAATACTGCAGTAATAGTAGAAGGTATAGTTCTAGCAACCATTTGGAAAATAAATATTTCCCTGCATCTCTGAAAACCTGTCTGTCTCTTCTGCTTCATTGTATGCCCTCTGGCTCTGGTGCTCTTGATAATCCCCTCCATCCTGCATCCTATTAATTCCCGTGGGGTACAGTACTTGTTGGTATCTGTCATGTCCCTACTCTTTCTCCTGATTTCCAGGGTGTAAATGTTGGCATCCCTCAGTCTCTTCTTGTAGGGATTTTGTTGTAACCCCCGCATCATTTTGGTTTCCCTGTTCTTGACTGCCTCCACCCTGTGTCCTTACTATTTATTGTGTTTGTTTTCTTTTTGTGAACAACCATAAAATGCTTTTTAAACTGTGTACAGTTTGAGGCCTAAAGGGGTAAACAGCGTCCCTTTAATACTTAATAATTCAACTGTTTGCTGAGTAAGTGAGGCTGTGTAGGCAAGATGGCATCTTTCCTGAACAAACAGATTCCAATTTCTGGTTTTAATAAGTCATTTATGTTATTCTCATTGGTATTGTTCTCAGTCTCATGGCTGACTGGTATATTTATCTGTTGTATTGATATACTCTTTGTTTAGTTCTTTTGCTGAAGTACCTTCTCTGTATTCATCCCTTTACAGGTCCCTCATCGAAATTAGCCTGGTCTCAGTGTGCCTTTTTCAGTGACCAATAACTAAACATTAACAAGTAAGTAGGCCGACAGATAGACAGACAAATCAATTAATTAATTTTTCTGTGCTGCTAATTAAGCAGTCAACATTCAGGATTTCTGTTTGCCCTAACTGTCTAATTCAGGCTTACCTATTAGTGTTATAATAGAACTATTGACCATGACATGAGTAATCAAGGTTCGGATATCTGGCCCAGTGGCACTGAGGGTTGATGCGCTGGATGCCATACCTCACGCTATGCCAGGGACCCAAGTCTGGGAGCAAGCTCGGGGGTTGGCAGGGGAAGGAGAGGATTGAGTGTCCAATGGACTGCTCTCCTCTCCTGGGGGGAGGGCAGCAGGGTTGGCCGGTGTCCCAGCATCCCTGTTGGAGATCAGGGGCATTGCAGGGCATGGCCAAAAAGATGTGGGCGAGAGTGGCAGACACAGGCAGGGTTGCTGTGCACTATGGCGTGATTGCACTCCATGCTTGGGGGGGTGAGGGCACTCACCAGAACAAAGGAAACACCCAGCTCTGCAGGGTAGGCGATGGCACCTGGTCCCCATGGCCACCGCTGGATCTGACCCACCCGGCCTTCCAGTTCCTCCACTCGGGTCCTCGCCTGCAGCTTGACCAGTCCTTAAGAGCACCCAAAGAGGAGGGGCGACCTCACCCCGGAGGGGTTAAGCCAGGGGATGCCTGAGAGAGGCTCCGTAGACTGCGACTGGAGGGAAAAAAGAGTTAAAAAATAAAAATCAAGGTTTGGGAACAACTGGGTGATTGTGTTCATCCAGGGGGAGAATGGATCATGTATCTTGATTTATGCTGTTACTTTCCTGGAAGAGAGGTGTCTGACATTACTGTGAAAGTATCACCTCAGTTACCACAGGTGAAATTACACAGTGGTGTTGTGGGAGAGTGGATGCTAAATGATGTCAAACTATGCAATATTGCATGCCCACCTGTACGTCATTTTCTCCAGCACCCTTGGGGAATAGGGAAAGGAAAATGTCCTCAGTGGATGGTTTAGATGTTACTTTGATAAACATTTTAAACAGCCAAATGGGGTGGTGGAAAATGTTCAAATGCCATGAACTGTGGTGGGGTGTTAGTCACTCTCAGGCCATACGCAACTGACTTTTATTCCCCTCTCCACTTGCATTTTGTGAATTAGATGGGAGTGAGTAGGATGTAAATGTTTCGGGTGGAAAACTGGTGGGACCCAGATGAGTATAGGTTGTGTTCCTGCTAGTGGCAACAGTGCGGCCAGGTCTCATACTGAAGGCGCTCTCATCAGGCCAGATGGAAGCCGAAGGTCAATAATCAGAGCCAGTGTCATACAATATGATGGGTCGTGGTACGGAGCAGGCTGGTACACGTTGAAGCAAAGTATTTCACTACCTGTCAAAGTTAGCTAGTACGTCACTAAAATACTATCAACAGTTTAATCTAGTTCAAAGTCAGTTGGCATTCATCTGTATCCCCCTCCCCCAGGTTGTGACTGAAAATATGTAGAATTTGTGTAGTGCACTTACCCGGTCAACAAAAAATTAAAATGTCTCTTAGGATGGCATTTTCAGGCTCTGAGCTATCTTTTTTTGCACATAATGTTAAGTCAGCTAGAAGAAAATGTAGATCTTTGGGAGTATTTCTGACAAATTTCCCTTCTAATTTTTTTGGTAATTGAAATACGTCAGCAAAGCTTCAGACTGTTACCTGTTTTTCGGGTGAGGTTCTGGTTCTGCTGTTGTATTATAAAATACAGTATTTCTGCATCATTTAAAAACATGATGTAGTTTGTCATTCTCGGTTAGTTTTCTTTTTTTTTTTTGCTTTCAGTAAACTGCACTTGCAACACAAAAGGATCCATCAGAAACTGCTTCAGTCAGTGATTAGAGACTACTGCAATCTGCTAATGGTAAGTGGTCTGTAACTGCAGTCTCAAGATAGTGTTTGTTGGTGCAGGAACAGAGTAGGCAAGCAATAATACCAGACAGAGTGGGCGGTATTGGGCAATACCGGACTGACCAGGGGTGTAACGAGGCCCGACACCACAGGCGGAGGGCCTTACAGCCCCTGGAAGGTCCGGTATTGCCCATACTGTCTACACTGGATGGTATTATTGCACTTAGAAAATGGGCTACCAATAGTATTTATATATGGGATTTAATTAAAATAAAAAAAAAAAAAATGAAGTTGAAGTGTGTGTTGTAAAGTAGTCTCTTTGTGTCTGTGCTGTTCTATTGCCATGCTCTTGTACTCCCCACACTCCCCTGCATGACTTCCTTAGCAAGGCATTATATTTTTGTTATAGTTTCCCCCAATACTTATTTTTAAAAAGTGAAAAGAAAATGTTTTCTTTATTTTATCCTTCCTGCTAGAGACTTTAGTTTTGGTTTTGAAAGTTGCAATTGCGCACGACGAAGACACGTGCAAGCAGGAAGTACAGAGTGGGAAAAACGAGGTGGCAGGGCAAGCGCACAGAATGTTTTTTTTCTAACACTAAAAGCATGGTGTTAGTTTTCAATTTAAAATGCATTGAAACATACCGTGACTGCAAGCGGTGTTGTGCTTGAGTGACTATGTTTTCATCGTGCACAGGGAAAGGAGAGCCGAGGAGGGAGAAGTGATTTTGAAGAGGTGAGGTAAGAGCCCTTAGGAGGAGGCAGGGGTGATCATTATGCTGAACAGAGTTTCTTTTAATATGGGGTGATCACAATGCTGAACATTTTTTTTTTAAATATTCAAAAATGGGACCGCTCACTACTGAATGGAGCAACCTACTGTATGGAGGAGCCACGAGAGGAGCATCAGGAGAGTGTTGCTCTTGCCGTTGAGGGCAGTTCGCAAAAACAATGTTTGTTTTAGCATGATGCCACAATAAAAAGAAAATACAGTTTCCTCTTTTTTTTTTTTATACCTGTTTCTTCACATGTGTTGGCCACTCTGTTAGGACCGTGCCAGTCTCCAGACCAGTATATCTCGCTTAACGAGAGAAAAAATTGGCGGCAATTTTAAATTTCGCTTTGTTGCTTTTGACCAATTGCAGAGCAGGGTGGGCACCAGGATATTTCACTGGGTTGGCATGGCTGGGACTTTTAACTTACAGGGCTCTTACTGTAAGTTAATGTACCCCTGTCAGCCAATCAGATTTCTTTTATTCTTAAGCCCATTTTCTAAGGCTGAATAAGCATGTCCCCTCTCCCTTCTGATCTTCAGTGTGTATAGCGTCAGCTCACTGCATCTCCGTTCATATGGTTTGTCCTTCATCCCCTGCACCATTTTGGTTGCTCTTCGCTGAACACTTCCAATCATGTCCATGTCCTTATGTTAGTAAGGCATCCAGAACAGACCTCTGTACTCCAGGTGTGGTCTTACCATAGCTTGGTACAGGGGCACCAGTACTTCTCTTCTCCTGCTGGTGATTCCCCTGCCTATACCAGGCATCATTCCATATGCTTTCCTCACCGCCCTTGCACATTGTTTCCCCATCTCAAGATTGCTGGATACTACTATATCCAGAACATCCTTCTGTTCCGTGGCCCTGATTTCGTCCCCTCTCACTCTGAACCCTGCCCTCAGGTTTTGTGTGCCAGGTGCATAACCATACACTTCCTGATGTTGTTGTTGAATTTCAGTTGCCATGTCTCTGCCCACTCTTCTAGCATTCATCCTTTATTTTTTATGTAAAGTTCTTGTGGCTGTTAATTTTTGCTACCAGAATAGTACCAAGTTGTGTAGTCTGTAGAGGGTTCAGAATGCTATTGTACCACAGAAGGGAGTAGTCACATTCCATGATCTTTGAAATGTGGAACTAGAGCAGTTTGAAAGGGGCGGAGTGTACTCTTTTTCAGACCACCCCCCGATCGCCCTCAATACTTGAGCACACATCAACCATTCCTACCACTTTGCCAGAGAACTCCTTGCTCCTTACTTGGCAACAGGTGAAATTGAGGTTCTGGCTTAACTTCAGGCCTGTGTGTGTGTCTTTGCTTGTATACCAGTTGAGCTCTGAAAAATATTGAATTCATGTATTCCATTTTACCATTCTGTGTGTGTGTGTGTGTGTGTGTGTGTGTGTGGTGGGGGGTACTACTGGTATAATTCAGACTTTCACATTTTTCGACTCATTGGTAAACAATCACACTGTGTATTGAGTGTGAAGAGAGACATATGACAGATGAAAAACATACGTGGAAGGACTATTGTACATTATTTGGCAACATTTTAGTATATTTTTCTTGTGACTTTGAAACCGTTTTTTGCAAAGTTACCTATGGGCCCATTTTATATGAGCAGTAAGACATTGATGGGTGTTGGTAGTACTGAGATACCCACACAGCAAGAGGCTCAAGACACTCAACCTGCAGTCTAATACTTAACTACACCTCTGGTATGCGGGTATCTCAATATTACCAACACCCAGCCATGTATTATTGCTTACACATTAGTCACTGGTGCCACAAATAGAAGTGTTACCACTGTGTGCTGGCCCATTACCAGCTAATTATTCAGCAAACCAACATTTGTCTGATGTCATGCAAAGGACAGAACACTAAGCATTAGTTGGAAAGTTCATCTTGCATTTGAGACGAAGGGGACATGGCTTTCTGCAGTTACTTACATGCAGCAATGGCTGTGAGTAAGTGATCCTGGGACCAGTGTCGACATCTGTGTTTGCTTGTGCTTGAAAAAGCATAATTTCTGAGACAGTAGTTTATCAGCTGTGATTAACCCAATTTTTTTTTTGTGTGATATTTTCATCCCCTACGTGCCCCAATGTCCCCCACTCCTTTGGTTTGCCAAGTGCCCCAACTCACCCCTGCGATCTCTGCTCGAGCCACTCCTCTATCCCCACATCACAGCCAACCCCGCAGCACCGGCTCACTCTAAGTAGGTTTGGGCTGCTGCTGAGGCGGAGAGAGGGCTCCCTGGAAGACGTCGGCGATAGCGGAGAATGGCAGCCATCATCTGGTAGACTACTGGAGCTGTTTCTGGTTTTCTGCATTCCCCAATGCGCCGCTCATTTAGTGGCTCCAGTCTCCACTGGGGGCTGCTGCTGAGCGAGGTCTTCCCCAATCCCACTTCAGGATAGGAGAGCAGCCCTTTGGACGCTGGATCCTATCCTTCCCCTGCCTACCCCCGGTGCCCCGAGTCTGATCATGAACCCGGGTTGCCAGGATGAACACAATTTTAATGGTGATTCAGTTTTAACAATCTATTTTTCTCTCTCTTTTTTTTTTAGGAACCTTTGACATATACAAGACATTTTACTTTGTAAACTTGATCTTTGACGTTCACTTGTTTTTAATGAGTAAAGATTTATAGCCTAGTTTCAGACAGCTTTCCCAAAGTCAAGGTAACCAGATAATACCAAGTGTCTGTCATTATGAAGCAAGTTACAAACGTCTGCAGGAAGAAAAAAAAGGCATTTCACTTTCAGACATGAAAAAAAAAATTGCATGATAAGTTAATGAAGTAGCCTAATGGTTAATGTCTTCACTGAATGCCTTTGACCACTGTGACCTCACTAGTGGCTTAGCCATGAGTGGGATCAAAAACAATGAGAAGATATTTTCAATATGTTGAAGCAGTCTCTCGCATATCTTGTGTATACAATTTTGAATGGGTGAAAAATACACACTTTTTTATGGCTGCGTAGGTGGAACATGCAGCCGTTTTGTGACAGCTCAGAAAAATGAGCTACCAGATCAGACCCTGTAACACTTCCATTTTGGAATTTCGGAATGATCCTTCTGAAACTGCAAAATGGTCAGTACCTGTCTGCCACGGCCGCTCATTTCCACAAAATCAATCAATCAATCAATCAATCAAATCTTTATTTATCCAGGTGAACATCGTTGAGCAAGCTCATTTACAAGATGGACCTGGGTTAAGTCCAGATTATATTACAAAACAAGCATCAATATTTACAGTGGGAATAAAACAATGTGGAAGTGGAAATCAGGAAACACACATACACAGCTTAACAGTTGATTCTAGAGCTACAACAAGACCAGTGAGCAGTGGGAACAGGCAAGTTCACAGAGATACAGAGATGGGTATTGCTACTGTAATTTTCTTACGAAAAAAGGACAGGCGAGACCCAAGTATCACTATCATGACAGGCAGACAGAAGTAAATAATAAAGCTTTTTTCTTGACCGGTTCACAACTGAGTAAAACAGGTGTAGTTATGTTTGAAGGAAGCAGGCAGCCTGCTATGCACTAGCACAGCATCTCTAGTGAGCGCTTACATTGGGGCTGTGGGCGGCTGTACCTCAGCGTACTGGAGGAAGGTGTGAGGAAGGTCTTGAGGCATGGGTGAACAGCACCCACCACATATTTAATCCAGGGCTAGGTGCTAGCGCTAGCTGTCCAGGTACAATGGACCATTGGGCCACGGGAAGGTCACAAGACAGGGACGATATGAATACTCTGGGGCGTCTGGGGCCAGTCACAGTCAATGATTCAAACGGGAGCGTAATCACTAATACTCCCGTTAATAACACTTTAGCCATATGGAAGGATTACATCAGTCAGGGAATGAAGCGGTTACAGCTGTTTTAGCAGACTACGGCAGACCATTTGATTTTTTGCCACCATTATAAGGATTGCAGAAGAGAACTGAAGGAGCCAGTCAGGAGCAGGGGCCAGAAGTCACTCACGATCCAGTTGGTTGACGGCTTTAGCGGTGCTTTGTTGAAGAAGAGTCCAGGCAAATGGTCTCGGATGGCGGCTTATGAAGGTGCAACCACCCAGGGGGTAGTGCTTTTATGCTTTGAGTTCAGATGTCTCTGTAAGACTTACCTATAAAGTGCAAGATGGGTAGAGGGACTGGAAGTAATAAATACATGTGGATTACTAAAACATGCACAAAATGACCTGGGGTATGGCCAGTCATGTCTAAGGCCAACTCTGGGGAGCAAGTTGACAGCAGTTAATGATTAGGAGCCTGGGTAGTAGTTGCAGTGTTCACATACACCATGGGCATATAATGCCTTGAAAGCAATAACACTTCGGAGGTAACTTAGTTTCAGTAGTTTTTCACTTTGTTCCACAGGGTCATCAACATGAAGCTAAAGGCCATTCTGCCATAGCAAGTGGTAGCTTTAAGATGCATAGAGAGATATATGATGAACTCCTTAGGCCGTACGGTCCCTCAGAAATATAATGTGGGAGCCTTTTTAGGATAGCTTTGTAGGTCCAAAGGACCGCATTTCTTTCACGCCTGAATGTAAGCAATGACCATCCTACAGCTTTGTACAGTAGGCAGTGATGGGTAGAGAGGGGAAGCCCGGTAATGTACCTGATGGCTCTATGAAAGAGCATGTCCAACTTGATAAGTGAGGCTTTGGGACAGTGGTTGTATAGAGAATCTTCATAGTCGATTAGGAAGAGAAAAGTAGATTAGACTAGTTGCCGTTTGGCATCACGAGTGAGGAACTGGCTAATTCTCTAGAACAGACCGAACCTCTGCCTTAGTTTCTTTGCAAGGTCTTCAACATGCTCAGAGAATGCAAGGTTCTGGTCTAGCCACACTCTTAAGTATTTAAACTTGGGGATAAAATCCAATTTCTCTCCTAGAATTGTGGTGATCAGAGGCAGTGTCCCAGGGCTGGCAGGATTTGTCTTTCGGCTATAAGGTGTGAACAGCATTGCCTTCGTCTTTTTCACATTTAAGAGAAGCTTTTTATGGAGTAGCTGAGTATGAAGCAGGTCAAATTCTTTCTGTAGGTCTGCACAGGCAGCTTCAGCAGTTGGACGACTTATGTAAACCACTGTGTCGTCAGCAAACAGATGTATTTTTGCCTTGTTGATGCCCACATCGATATTGTTGATATAGATTGCAAAGAGCAACGAACCTAGAATGGAACCTTGTGGCACTCCCCTGAGCAGAGGTTTGAGTGGGGAGAGCTCCCCCTCAGCTTTGATTTGTTGCTGCTGTCCTACCAGGTACTCCATGAACCAGTGCAAGGATGCTGAGTCAAGGCCGATGCTCTTCAGTGTGGAGATTAGCAGGCAAAGGTCCACAGTTTCGAAAGCCTTGCTAAAGTCTAGGAATACTGCACAGACAAAGTTTCTGCTGTCAAGGTCACTGTACCAGTCATTAGTTACTTTGGCAAGGTCCAATATAGTGCTATGCTTAGACCTAAAACCCGATTGCATAGGGTTTAGTAAGTTGTTAACTTCCAGATATGCTCTAAGTTGATTGCTAACAACTTTTTCCAGGAGCTTAGACAGGATTGGCAGTAAGGAGATCAGTCTATAATTATTGAGGTTGCAGGTATCCCCAGATTTGAACAACAGGATAACATGGGCAGTTTTCCAAATGATGGGAAGGAACCCTAGAGACAATGATAAATTAAATAGATGTGTGATAGGGGCAGCAAGGACGTGATACGCAATTTTTATGAAGTAGCGATCCAAAGAGTCAGCTCTAGCACTCTTGTTTTACATCCAACTGAAGTATCAGATATTCAACCTCCTTCAATAGTACAGGTTGGAAAGAGAAGCCAGGTACCAGGGCAATAGTGTCTACACAAGGGACACTTAGCTTAGAGCGGACCAGGGCTGCAGGGGAATTGTCAATGGCCAGATCAGCTGTTGCAAAAAATGATCCCCTGTTTATCACATATAGTTTTCCTTTCAGATATGATTTTTGGTGGCAAGGGGTTACCTGGGGTATGACTGGACATATCTTTAATTGTCCTCCAGAATTTAGAGTAGCTCTTTGCAGCAGAGCCCAACTCCCTTAAGACAGTATGATGCTTTGGCATCTCTGATCATTTTCATATGTGCATTACTTGCCTTCTTAAATTGGCACCAGTCTGAGTCCAGTTTCATCTACCGTGCCTTTTTACACAACTCGTCCCTGCCTAGCAGGGCAGTTTTCAGTTCAGGTGTGAACCAGGAGCAAATTTTGCTTTTTATTCTGATTTTTACCATCGAGGTGTGTGCATCTAGGGCTCCTACTAGAATCTCATTAAAGATATCGCACGCCTTGTTGACCTTGGTGGCTACATAGACGTCTTGCCAGCATGGTGAATGTCCCAGTTTGTGTGTATAGGCAGCCACATCAAAGTTGCGCCGTGTCCTTTTAGTGATGAATTTAGTTGAATGGCTTGTGTGATGTAGTGACCTAACTGTGGCAATAAAACAATGGTCACTGACATCGGCGAAGAAAGTTCCAGCGTGTGTGTAAAGATGTGGCTTATCAACTAATATGACATCCAATAATGAACTATTACACGGGTTCTTTTTATTAAGACGTGTAGATTCTTGAATTAACTGTGCTAATCCACAAGCATCACAAAATGTGTTTAGGGGTGAAGCAGCCTTGGAGAACCAGTCAGAGTTATAGTTCCCAAGTATGATTGTTTCGAGATTCTCTTTCTCAATAATGTTACCAAGGTGAGATAAGAGTAGTGTTCCCACGGATGGCGGTCTATAACAACCAGTCACTCTACTGGCCAGAGAAGTGGATAATTCAATCTTGAGTGTCAGACATTCAAACTCATTTTTAACAGAGCTTGAATCCATACAGGATGTTGCAAATATTTCCTTAACATATATAGCCACTCCACCTCTCCTAGTGGGTCTATCAGTTCTGAATAGTTGGTAGGAGGGGATGCTAATCTCACTGTCCTGGGAAGCTGCCTGAGCCAGGATTCAGATATTGCCAGGACATTAGGTTTGGTATGGCTGATCCACGCCTGTACCACATTGAACTTTTTAAGGAGGCTACAGACATTGACATGCCAGAAGCTCATTCCTGTGAGAGTGGCCATATCCAACAGAGAAGTGAGGGGAGAGAAAGGACCAAAAGAATTGCACACATTTACTTGAAGAACTGACTCTCACATAGTTGCAGACAGAAGTCATGCATTACAAAGCTAAATTCTCTGTTGTCATGGGAATAATTGTGAGGTTGCATGCAGTTCTCTATGACTTCAGGTAGGGGAATAAGCAGCAGGAATGGACAACTCTTCGGGAGCAGAGATCCTGTTTTCATACAGATGATCTAAATGATAAATATTTGGGGAGTAGAAATACAAATCTAATGGGAAATAGAAGCAGAACTGTGTCTATATATAAGATAGTGTATGGTGGAGTGCTATTAGGGATGGAAATCCATCCCTAGAATATAGAGAATAGTGCATGGGCAACCATGTGCAACCAGCCTATTGTACCACCGAGGGGTTTGATTACCTCAGACCTCGAGAGCAAAGCTGGAGAGTTCCGTAGTAATCAGAACCCCGAGGTGGCACAATAGGCTGGTTGCACATAAGGCTGCCCATGCACTATTTTTTATAGTGTATGGTCCCCCCATGCCAAAGTTTTTTGTTTTAAATTTTTTAAATGAAAAAAAAAATGTATTCATTGCTCCATCATGTTCTGGGAGTTGGGGCTGGTTGCTATGTTTACATGTGTGGTTGCTAGGGAGCAGATATCCCTACTTTTATTGCGTAGCCTTTTATTGGCTGTCAATGGGATGTGGGAGGGATTTTCAAGAAAAAAACATGGCGGCATATGTCTCGGTTAGCGAGAGGATGTGGGCTCAGAGGAAACAATTACTTGTAAGTTATTTAAATATCTGGTTCTAATTTTGATGAAGCTGAGGTTATCTGGTTGATCCTGCATTTGTTTTTCTCTTATGTGCCTGTTCATGTTCGCGTCACTGGTTTGGGGGATCTTGCCACCAATGCTGCTGTTGCTGCGGCCAGGAGGGCTCGCAGCCAGTTTTCGGTTCTGATAGAACTTCTAGGGCTTTTCCAAATGTTGTTGTACCACAGTGTACTACAATCACTTTCCATGACCTTTTGAACTGTGGTGCAACAACATTTGGAAAGGCCCTGATTTCTATACAGAACAACACCTGACTATACACTATAATGTTGTTGTGCTGCTGTAGCTACAACATCATAGCTGTTATGCTGCACTATGTTTCCGCAGAGCTGTTTTCCTCTATTAAACTGAATTTCAAATTGTTTTTTTAATCGTCAAATACTGTTATAGCTGCATCACATTGCAATGCCCCTGAACCCCCCCCCAAATTGGATCATCAGTTATTGTATCAGTCAGTTATGTTATGCATTGTAGTACTGTTATAATACAACAATTTGCCATTCCATAATGATGGAAGCGTTTTCCACATAAATTGAATATGAACACATACAGAAAGCTTTAAATGCTGTACATGGTGTGTATTAGGGTACTCAAAAGCTCTGAGCTGCAAATCTGAGGACCTGGGTTTGAATCCCACAGCCCCCACTTGCATACTGTATGACCCTGAACAGGTCATTTAACTTCCATGTGCTCCCAGGTCACACCTGTAAACAAGCTTTTAGCTTAGTGTGTCTCTCCTGGTTAAAAATTGACAAAACTAACTTAGAAAATTTTGAGTTGGAGCTCTTGCAGTAGCCACTAACTATAGTAACTAACTAATTACCCACCAAGGCAGACTAATACATCTACAAGGAATAGCTTGAGGCCTGACTCTGGATGTAAGGTCCAGCCTATAGACACAGGCATCCTCCAGTTTCGACCACACAATCTAGTTTCAGAAACGCATATGAAGTCTGGTGATAACCCAGATCTGGTGTCCATAATTAGAGAACTGAGTGTCACTATAGAGGGACTAAAGAAAGTGGATGAAACTTATAAAAAAGATCAGGAAACAGAAGGAAGGCATACTTTAGGGGAGGAGGTTCCTCTTCCCGAAATTAGTGCTACAATGGATGCACCTCAATGTGTAGACAGGTCATATATAGCAGCTAGTTCTATTATTTCAAAACAAACTTTAGAAATTTTAAAGATCAGATATTTAGCTGATATATTTTTATTGGAGAACATTACCATGCTTAAAGAACAGATATGTAATTTAAGATTGGATGTATTTTACAATAGAGCGCTTTTGGATAGGATTTTGTGCAATAATAAACATCAATCCCCAGGTACCATTGGAGATGAACTACTGGATACAGATAAGGCAACCTTGGTAATTAGGGATATCCAGGTTCAGCTCTCTTTTTCTTTTGACAAAAATAAGGTATGTAATTGCTATATGCAAACCTCAGACACAAAGAATCCTGAAACTAGTGAGTCTGACAAATTAATTCAGAGACAATCAAAAGTAAAAAGAAGCTCTAAGTTAAAAAAAATAAATAGGGCGACTCTTTTATTAGTGACAAAAGGCAAAATGAACAAATGACACAGGATAATTTGAATAAGCTGTCAGCTCAAAAGCTGAAGGAAAGAGAGGTGTGTAGTAAGAGCACTGAACCTGTAAAATTATCATCTGAACAGGAAGTAAATTCTTGTTTTAAAAATAAATGTAATGAGATTACATATGATGAAATTGTTAGCAGTGAGTCACTAACTGCTTATCAGGGGGAGACTGAGACCATCAGTGACCCTCTTTTGAGGGATGGACATATTAACAAATTCCTGATGACTGATATAGGGAATCCTCTTGTTACACAGAATTGTGGAAATGTTGAACTTATGATTGAGATACAAAATGTCCCTATTTTGGAGAATGAATCAGAAGTCTCACTCCTGGCCTGGATTTTAGCTGCTCTTGAAATAGGTCAAACTGATTTAGATGAAGAGGTGACAGTCCTCAGATCATTAAATCCACAATATCGGAATACTGTATTACTTTATTGTTCATCTTTGGTTACAGCACATTTTATTTTGGGTAAAACATTATCTTTGGGCACAAAGGGTCAGGGTATTGCATTTCCAATGTTGGTCCCAAAACTTGTCCCAGAGTGCCTTGGGAGTTTAAGGGAAAATGCACAAGAGGGACAATCCTCTGTGGTTAGGGAGAGTGGGTCAGATTGTGAACCACAGAGGAAGATATTAGGAGTTATCACTAAACATATAGAAAATCAGAACAAATCGTGGTTAAGGAGAGCAGTTGCTGTTTTTGGGTGGAAGTTTACAATAAAAGACTCTAAAAGGAAGGTGAGAGGAGATCTCCTTAATTTCCTTGGAAAAGCATTGGATATGCACATCTCCAGAAATATGATTGACTCTATTAAAATCTTTGATGATCTGGGTTTATCATCACAAATTGATATTACTTTTAAAAATTCCAATTTGGTCAGTAAAATGCTGTCTTTAGCAAGGACATTAGATTTATTGGGAACCCACATTGTGGACCTCGCTGAAATAATGGTAGAACCAGGTCAGAGACATGCAACTGCATTACAAGATACTGTATTACAAGATATTGAGCAAGCCAACGTTTCCCTGTTAATTAATTTTGAAAGTTTTGAGAACTCAAACACTTTTTCACCATTACCGAACATGGTTCCTGCCTGACAAGGGCAAATAGGGCAGGAATTTGGAGTGGGAGAGTCTGAAAAGGCTAACCCAAAGGTACTGAAAAACACTAGGGGAGAAGGGAAAGAGATAGATTTGCTCTCTATCCTATCTTGGAATGTAGAGGGCATACAGCTTAAAATTACAGATCCTGAGGTCTTGCGCTTCATGGAATCTTTTGATGTAATTTGTAGCAAGAAACATGGTGCACACAAGATACCATCCCTAGAGTGGCTGGGTATTCAGCTGTAACTCTTTCTGCTATTAGAGATAAAAAATTTGGCAGATTTTAAAGGGGGGTTTACTTTACTTGTTAAAACACAGTTAGATCTTGGGATAACCAGAATTTCAGACAATATAGAGGGAATCCTGGCTGTGCTAGTTAATAGAGATATGGAGAATATGGTTTTTTGTAATATTAATTTTCCACCTAGAACCAGACATACTGAGGCACAGGATACCTTTATTCAGAATCTTAAAACTTTCCTTTATGATTTTATCTGAGAGTTATGCAGCTTGCCCTATAATTGTTTTGGGAGACTTTAATAGTAGAATCCCCTCTGGATTATCAGAAGATGTTTATTCTGATTTAATATGTACTCTTCCTTTAATTAATAAAAATATTGCCCATAAAAGACATACTCAGGACCCTGTGTTAAACTCTAGAGGTAGGGCCCTTATGGAAGCTCTTGCATCCAGAAATTTTTGTCTCCTAAATGGAAGAACTATGGGAGACAATTTAGGGGCTTACACCTTTAGAGGGACACTGGGCACATCGACGCCAGATCTTTTTTGGACTAATTTGGAGGCATCTTTACTGGTCCAAAAATTAGAGATCAAAGATAGACTGGAATCTGCTCATTGCCCCATAATGCTTACCTTGAAATGCCCATTTGGAATACCAAGGAAGGAGGTGCTCAGGGAAGAAAATCTAGAGATTGTTAACAAGAAGAGAATTATATGGGGCCCTATACATTATAATAGTTTTGAACTTATATTGAATACAGGAGAAATCCGAGATATACATGATGCTATTATTATTCAATGTGAGTCCACTAACATTATAAAAAGTTGGGAAATGATTTTAGGTTTATTAAAAACATAGGCCCAGATATTCAAATGGGTTGCGCCATGCGCAACAGGGTTGCGCGTGCACAACTCCAAAAATGCACCATTCTGCAATATTCAGAAGGGCCAGTTACCATCACCGAAAACATGCTGAGCAACAGCGCAATGGAAATGAAGGCATGCGCAACCGAAGGGGTGGGTCCATGCATAAAGTGCGCAATGATATCCGAACACTTGGCGCAATGCGCAAGAGTGGCTTAGCCTGAAGTTGCGTAGTACCGGATTTGAGCCAAAAATAAAAAGGTTTCAAGGAAGCGCGCAGAACTCTAGCAGGCCGCAAACTGGGGAGAGAGACAGAGAGAGAGAGAGACAGGAGCTGGAAGAGCAGAGAGGACAGTGGGTCCAGGAGGACAGAGAGGCCAGTGGGGGTGCCGTGCAGTGAAGCAGCAGTGGGGCAGCTGGGGCAACACGAACAGCAGCCGGGGGCAGAAGCCAGGAGATGGATAGTGTCAGCTTCCACATGGAAGCTGTAATGAGGGGTGAGACCACCATGCTGCAGGGCGTGGCGCGGGGAGGTGTCGGGGTATGCCCCGACAGGCGGTATCGATCCCGCATCAGCTTGAGCTGTACACAGACATCGAGATTGTGGCCCGGTACCACCTGAACAGGGCAATACTGAGATGGCTCTGCGAGCTGTGCAGTGATGTGATGCAGGCACCCTCACGACGGAGTCATGCTCTGTCCGTGGAGACCAAGGTGACAGCCTGCATGTGCCTGCTCGCCACGGGCACCTTCCAGAGGCTGACAGGGGACACCACAGGCATTACACAGTCGGCCATGTCACGCATCCTCACCCAATTCCTCAGCGCACTGCTGCCTCATGCTGCGGAGTACATCCATTTCCCCAGCACCGCGGCAGAGCGTACAACAAACATGCAGGAGTTCCACAGGGTACATATGCCTGGCGGTTAGGGGCCATAGACTGCACCCATGTGGCCATTCACGCCACCTGGCCCCGACGGCCAGGCTTATCGGAACCGAAAGGGCTTTTCCAGTGTCAACTGCCAGATGGGTGTGATGCCACTGGGCGCATTATCAATGTTTGTGCCACACCCTGGCGGAGCACATGATGCTCTCATATGGCACCAGTCTGCACTGTGCCATCGATTCGAGAGTGGGAACATCCCCACGGGTCATCTAGTGGGTGAGTACACATGTATGGAATGCAAACTCTGTGCAAGGGTGGAATGACACAGGTGCCATGGTAGTGGCACACAAGGATATGGGCAATATGGACCTGACATGACACTGATCTCCACTATCTCCACACAGGTGATCGCGGATACCCACTCTGTCCCTGGCTGCTCACACATACCGGTACCTCCTACCCCAGCGCAGCTAGGTTTCAATGAGGCACATGCCGCAACACGAACATCATAGAGTGGGTGTTAGGATGCTCCGCATGCCTCGCATGCCTGGACACCCGGCGGAGCTCCACAGTACAGCCCCCAAAAGGCCTGTGGGATATTCCTGGCCTGTTGCATCTGCACAACATGGCCAAAGACCATGGGATAGCCGTACAGGTCCAAGAGGGGACAGCGATGGGACGCTAGTGGCGGCGGTGATGGGTGATGAGCAGCCCCCTAGGACGGAGGGACCCCGACTGACCCGCAGGCCCAGCTGCACCGGGACACCATTGCAGAAGAGCACTACGCCCAACACAGGTAAGTCAAGGGACATGTGCAGGCAACACTGTCTATGCGCAAACCACAGGCACACAGGGAACACACACATGCATGAAGGTCGGGAGTTGAAGGTTCCAGGCATACCAACACACCATCAGAGAGGGGAGCACTCATATGGACACACACACACACCAGGCAGCATACATGGGCAGCAGCACAGCACTGCGGAAATGACATTGCTAACACACAGCACCACCAACCACCCCACCACCTGGACTGTCCATGTACGTGTGTCAGACCTGGGCACCCTTGCACCTTGGTATACAGTGCAATGCAGGCATCATCATGCACATGCACCTGTGGACAGCAGTTGGGAGAGTGTGCAGTGGTCCGTGTGTCAGCTGTGAGCAGAGCACCCAGCAGTGCACTGCCCACCATGACACATTGCACACAGGGCAGCAAGACAGGGCCTGCACTGGGAGACAGTTCAGTCAGGTAGCACTGTCCCACGGCCACCACGGATGCATGGGCGGCCCGCGCGGCCCAGCAGCACTGGCAGGCTGAGCAGGTTACATCGGGTGGCGCTGGTGCACCACCAGGGGTCCCACTGTGCAAACGTGACCTTGCCCAGACAGGGGTCTGCATCCTGCCAAACAAACTTGCACCAGGGGTGCTCGGATCCCGGCAGAACCCGCATCGAGCAGGCCTGGTGTCGACGGCGCCGGAACGGGAGTGAGAGCGCACTGTGTGGGTGTGTGGTACAGGGCACCTGACAGTGTGGCCAATGCGTCCGCCGACAGAGACCACTGCCTGGGTCAGCCTGTCAATGGCAGCGGTCACATCCGTCTGCATAAGGACCAGCTCGGCTCGGTCCCGAGCACACTCCCTGCTATGCCGCCCACGGACACAGACAGTGCTCATCGGACCTTGTAACCCACCCTGCAGCTGTACCGAAATCCTGCAGCAGGCGGGTGTCGGCGTCCAATGGGTACTGTGCCCCAATGGCATCGTGACCCCCAGGGTGGGGTCGGTCCTGGTGCATAGCACCCCTTGAGGTGGGCGCTGTTCACCAGACCAGGTATGGGCGGATCAGCGGCAGTGACATGTGCCACTGCTTGACACTGTACCCCAGACCTGGTGTGCAACTGTTGCTGCCGCCCTCCAACTGCTGAGCCCCAGGTCCACCTGTTCCACCTGCGGTTGACAACAGTGCCAGACACTCACAGCCACCGTGCTGCCCCACCGGTGCTGACAGGCACAGCCTGGGACTGTGCCAGCATGCTGGTACACAGGTGTGAACCAGGAAGGCCCAGGGGCACGGTTGGCCTGCCATGTGTCCGTCATGTGGATACACACCTATCACTGCCCATTGCAGGCCTGTTATCATCACGGTGCAGGTGCGTGTACTGCGCTATAGGCACAGCATGCTGGCATACCTGCATGCCAGACTGCTGTGACACAGGCTGTGCACCCTGCACCCGTATCACTGACACCGGAGTTGTTGTCCCAGCGTGCAGTGCTGCTGCAGTGCCTGCAGGCTGGTGGTGCGGAGGTGGATGGTCCTCCTCCACATCCAGCAGGTCTGCCTCACTGTCTGGACCCACCACCACCACCGCCTCCTGCAGACGAACAGGATCTGTAACAGAAAGAGAGTACATGTGAGTGCATGAACAACAGCCCCCAACAACATCACCATGTCATACCGTGCAGTGATGGGCTTCCATCTGTCTGAATCCTCCACCTGGCACGCCCGCAATGGCACTCGGGTTGCATGGCCGCTGACCAGTGTCTCCTCTGTAGGGTCAGCTGCAACACCACTGGTGGGCCCCCACCAGCCAGCATCGCACACCTGGAAGGCTGCCACCTTCTCCTTCAGCCTCTAGGGTCAGTCCCCATCTTCTTCCTGCATTCCTGCATGGAGCGCTGGTGGCTTCCATGCAGGTTGACGGCCCGAGCTACCCCCTCCCATGCAGCTGCACGCTCCTGAGGGGTGCCCCTCCGTCCACTCAATAGTGGCTCATCCTCCAGGTAGGCCTGGAAGAGGGCCTCTGTCTCTGTCGTGGTGAAGTTCAGCCTCCTCCTACGCCCGCCGTCCACACCCTCAGCTTGGCTCTGGTCAGTCATGGTGATCTGTATGGGTGGAAGTGACACCTGTCACTGTGCAGTTGACAGCATTTCCTAGAGCATAGCTGTGCCTGGGGTGCAGAAGCCTCCGCTTCCTCCGCATGGCAGATACTGATAGAAAGGTGCCCTTTGTCCCTTTCTAAGTGCCCTTTTCATGCTCAGCCCTCAGCCTTATCATCCTCCGCCATGAGCATTGTCCTGAGCATCACACAGCATGTAACTCACCTCTCACCTGCAGTAACCAAATCTGGCCAGCACAACCCACAGTCGCATTTTTATAGCGAACACATGCAAATGAGGTGTGGCTCAACTTTAATGACATGCTAATGCGCTACCGCGCCTTTGAATGGCTGATCGGATGATTGTATATGTCGGTTGAATATCGCGTATTGCGCTTGGCGCACGCGAAGATCCGGCCGGAGCCAATGGCGCAGGTTTGTGGCTGCGCGCACACCGCATCGCGCATGCCCAGACAGCTTTACGGCGCTCATCGCTGCAGACCTGATGAGCGATGAGAGATTCAGACCATGGCCACCATTGTGCCAGTGGCACTACAGCACTGGGCACTATATGCGCTGTGGCACTACTGCGCGATAATCCACTGTGGCACTGGTGCTCAGCTTGGCAGTCGCGCAGAATGCCTATATTCCATGGCGCTGAGCGTAGCCTTGCGCCATTGCCGTGACCTTGTGTATGCCCCTCTGACCCCTGGCACTGTTGGCATGCCATGTGTATCGCCTCATTGCGCTGTCCCGTGACAGCGCCATGGAGTGACGGCGCTGTTCGAACAGCGATTGGAGCCTGTGGTGGTTCATTGCGCAACAACTCCATCGCGGGTTACGGCGCAGCGGGCGCCATATTGCCTGCCTAAAGTTGGTGCCATGGCTAGGAGGAGGGCGGTGTCCTGAGCCAGCTTAGTGGCCAACCTGGTGGCTCCTGGTGGAGCCCCACTGTGAGGCACTGCATGGTGAGGCCCCTCACCATGCCTAGACTCCACGTGGCAGCAAGTGGCCACTGACCTGGTGGAGGTCACTGGCGGGCCGGTCTGCTGAGCAGTGCGGCACGGTACAGTGACCTCCGCCGAGGGACCGGAACTCTGGACGCTGCCAGCCACGGCACAGGCGGGTGTGGTGCCTCAGGCCAGGTGAGTGTACCATCTATGCACCTATATTCTCTGTAGGGTGTGTGTGCTTGGTGGCTGTGCATAGGTGTGTCAGTGTGCAGCTGTGCGATGGATGGTTATGGCTGTGTGGGCAGGCACTCTCACTGGGGCAGGGGGCACTCTGCTTTTGAGTCACACTGATGTTTGTCTCAACATATGTCTCCCATAGGCCAGATTGTGAGGACACAGGGCCAGGGTGACATGGGCCATGCCAGGGCCCCGGTGCCGGGGGGTGTTGTGCCCCAACAGCAGCAGCAGCAGCAGCAGCAGCAGCGTCAGACCCAGCTGCTGGAGGAGTGTGAGTATCATTACTTCATGGATGCTATTGCATGCTGGGGGGGCAAGACCACCAGCCATGCGGGACACAACCAATGGGGAGGTCATAATTCCACTATACAAAACACTAGTGAGTCCCCACACTGGAGTACAGTGTCAGTTCGGAGACCATACCTACGTATGGACATGGACTGGTGGAGAGGGTTCAGAGGAGGGCGACATGGATGGTGCATGGATTGCATCACAAGTCCTATGCAGACAGGTTGTGGAACTGAACATGTACTTGGAGGGAGGAGGGTGTGGGATATGATGGGGACATACAAGTATCTTACAGGGGGGAACAGAGTGCAGGAAAACAATATTTTTAAGCGTAAAGGATGTTCCAGGACTAGAGGGCATGGGATGAAGTTGGAGGGGGGACGATTCAGAGGAAACATGAGAAAGTGTTTCTTCACAGAATGGGTGGTGGACAAGTGGAACACCCTGCCAGAGGAAGTGGTGGGGGCTGACTTGGTCACGGGATTTATGAATGCATGGGTTGGCCATAAAGGAATTCTGGAGGTCAGAGGTAAGGGGGAACGGACTTATAGGACAACAGAGTGAACTTACAAGGTCAAATGGACAGACTGGGTGTCCCATAGGCCTCATTCTGCCGACACTGTCTATGTATCCATGTATGTCGGCATGACACAGGTGACCTGCATCACAGTGCAGTATCACGGCACGCTGTGTATGCATCACTGGTGGTCCAGGCATGCACTGGGCACATAGCTGTGTAACTGGCATCGACCACGTTGCCACATCACTTGCCAGCCTAGTTTGTACTGTGATTGACGTGGGCAGTGTGTGTGGGCAGTGGTGCTATAGCTGGTGCCACTTGTTTGTGATGACCATGTGCATGTTCACTGTGGGTGGGTGCATGCCATCACAGGTGCGGACATTGGGCTATATGGCTGCAGGTGTGGTGTTCAGGGTTGTGGTCAGTCACAGCCATTGACTGTGTTCCCATTTTCCTAGGCCTCGAGGTTCTCCGGGGGATTCGGCAAGACATTTGGGGCCTGACACAGGTGGCCATTGAGAATCAGGCCATCCTTCAGTCAATCAGGCGCCATGGCCTGCGGAGGGAGCGTCACCGGACAGTGCAGCACCAGGCAGAGGATGACCAGCCAGCTGTGCCTTAGGGGAACATCCCCTTTCACTTCTCCCATCCCTACCACCCTGCCTTCCCTCTCCCAGTTGTTCATCCCTACCCCTTGAACACCCCTACCTTGTACCCATCCCCCTTGATAAATAGTTGTTGTTTATGGTTTGGTTATTTAGTATTTGAAACTTTAAATATACCTTTATATTTTGATATGAATACTGTGTTGGTCTCTGATTTGCAGCTGGCTATGGGTGCTCAGTTGCAGTGGTGTGCATGCCATCTGGGGTGGTATGGTCCGTGTGTGTGTGTGTGTGTGTGTGTGTGTGCATGGGGAGGTATCTCCAGCATGGAATTGACTTTCTGTTGGTCTTGCCATCTGCTGCCACCCACTGCTGGGTGCACAGGGTGGGTCTAGCCTGTATGCTTCTCTGCAGCACGAGGGTTGGCGTGTGCCAGGGGATGCATGGTGTTTCCTGCAGTGCCAGTCACTGCACATGGGTGGTGTCTTGGGGTCATGGTGCAGGGTGTGCTGTGCACATGGGGGGCTGATGTGCACTGTGGTTGTCAATCCCCTGTGTGTGGCACTCTCTGCCTGCCAGTGGTTGTGCTGGGGTGTCAGGGCTCTGCTATGCTTTGTTGGCTTGTCCCCATGGGCACGTGGATCATCCGTCCCACCCCAGTGATGCTGTGCTTGGGGTGTGCCGGTGTGGTGTGGGTTCTGCAGTGTGTTCCTGTGCCCATGTGTGGCATGGCTGGCGGTGGGCCCCAGCCTGCCTCCCTGGATGTGCAGTTCCATTGCTCTGGGGGGGCTGTGCTTGCGCTATGGCAGCTCTGGAATGCTCAGCTGAGCTTCCATGGTTGCGCCATAGCGCAACATTTTGGCTCAGCTTCTCCTTCCTGGTTGCGCGATGGCGCAGTATGTGCGATATTCAGACGTTGGTTGCTTGCGCTATTTGCTCTGCTCCATGTTTGAATATCGCACCTGTTGCGCATTTGCGCAATTGGTTTGCGCTTGCTCCTACTGTTGCGCCAGTTTTGAGCGCAGTTTGAATATCCAGGCCATAGTGTAAAAAGAAAACACTACCTCGTAAACAAGTTGTTAAAAAGACATGGTTTAACTCTGAATGTTTAAGGGCAAAACAACTATTTGGTATAACATTAAGATCACATAGGAATAAAAGAAATAAAACAATGGCAGATTACAAATTATTGAAGAAAGAGAAAAGTATAAATTGACTCTTAATAATGTAAGGAATAAATACACAAGGGGACTTTGGGAAAAATTAAAATAGGCAGCTTTGGACAGGGATGGTAGAAAATTCTGGAGAATAGTGTCCCAAGGTTATAATAGGCACTCGAGTAAACTTGAAGCTTATATTACACTACAGGGTTTTAAATAATTGATTAGCAGTTTTTTTCTTGGGACAATACTAACTGTATAGAAAGTATTTATATAGGTTTTCTAGAAGTGTTACATTTGTTAAACACAGTGAGGCAAGTGCTATGCATTTTCACAATGTTTTAGCACTTTTATGAGCAAAACGCTAATCAATTTTTAGAGTTAAATAAAACCCTGCACTAGAAATCTGGACTTTATATTTTTCAAAGCTTTATTTTTCACAAATGGAGTTGGAAATGATTGAGTTCCAATTGCCCCAGGGAGATCTGTTGTTCCCATGACCCTTATTTATTACAGAAGAAGAAATTTACTTGGCCATTCAATCACTTAAAACTAATAAAGCTTCTGGCCCTGATGGAATATTGGGAGATCTATGCAAATCATTTCCAACTTGGTGGATCCCTATTTTTTTCTCAGTTATTCAATGGGTTGGTACAGGGTTTTCCGTGCCCTCCAAGTTGGGCAGGTAGTATCATATATCCAATCTTTAAAAAAGAGGACCCAAATAACCCTAAGATGTATAGGTCAATTAGTCTGATAGATGTATCTCAGAAAGTCTTTTCCAAAATAATTTTGGGCAGATTGATAGCAAGGGCTGAAGAAAACTCAACTTTGAATGAGTCACAAAATGGGTTCAGGAAGAATAGGTCTACAATTCAACACTGTTTTGTCCTGCAACATCTGATTTGGAAATATGTTAAAGTCAGAAAGATTAACCTATATTGTTGTTTCATGGCTTTTTCCTCTGCCTTTGATGGTATCAGCAGGAAAATCCTCTGGACTACACTAAAAGAATTAAACCTCGAGGCTTCCCTGCTTGACATCATCATAAGGCTCCACGATAACACTTGGGCTAGAATTCGATATGATCAGTATGGTCACAAAACTGAAAAATTTTCAACGAACGTTAGGGTCAGACAGGGGTGTAATTTGGCCCCAATGTTATTCAACATGTATATAAACTCAATGTTGGATCAAATTATAGATTCTGATTTCCATGCTCCCAATGTAGGTGTTTGCAGGATAGATAGTCTAACATATGCAGATGATTTGGTTTACTTTCCACTTCAGCTTTGGGTCGGAAGAGGAAATTGATGAAGTTTGAATCACTCTTTACTGAACTTAGACTGAAGATTAATCATAGTAAAACAAATGTGGTAGTGTTTGGAAAACAAAAGAATGATGCTATAAACTTTAAGATAGATGGTGTAAGTATAGATAGGGTTAAGCACTATGACTATTTAGGAGTTTGATTTGCATATGATCTCTCCTGGACTAAACATCTGGACACTGTACAGAATAAAATGAGATCTTCAGGAAATACTTTAAAGATCTTTAATAATAAAATGGGGAAATAATCAGTTAAAGGAATAATGAGGGTATTAAATGCTAAAAAGAATGAGTATGCTATATGCCGCAGAGGTATGGGGCTATGTAGAGACTGGAAGGCTACAAGTTATATTGAATAAATTGTATCGGTACATCCTTATGTTACCACAAGGAACTCCGAAATGTATTTTGATGTTGGAATTAGGACAGAGAACCTTACTTTCCCTTATACAGGAGCAAAAATTTTATTTTTATTGAAACTTTTTTCTTTATCGGAAAAAAGATATCCAAGAATGTGTTTAGAAGAAATTATAGGGATGGCTAGCTTGGGATATGCACACACCAGCATACGGCTTATTAAAGATATTATAATGCCAGCTGGCTTGGGACATCTTTTATATAAAATTTATATCAGACCCTTTGCAGAAATTAAGCAGGAAGTTAAATTGAGACTAGTTGACTTGGATAGGATTTGTCTCCTTTCACAACTTTCCACGCTTAAACTGCGTGATTATTACAAGACTCTTAAGACCTTAGGTAGCTTTGAGACATATATTGCACTATTTACATGTCCTAAATTAAGGAGAATTTATACAAGATTTAGAACTGAATGTTATACTGCTAATTATATACAGTACAGATGTAAGAACAAGGTTTCTTCTTCACCTTATTGTAATTATGGACTGGAGCTTATAGATGACTTGAAATATGTTCTTCTTTTATGCCCTCTTTATGAAACATCCAGGAAAAAATGGTTGGGAGGGAAACTTGGTGGTCTCAGTCTTCCCCCTTCTGATCTGTTTGATTATTTGTTTAGGACTATGGATAAAAAATCATTGAGCTTTTGGCAAAGTTCCTCTTATCAACACATTTGTAAAAGCGTGGACAGTTGATATTGAGTACCTTTTGATAAACTGTTAAATATATTTATATTTATTGTTAAGTTGTTTTTAATACTGTATATGATATTTTCATGCTTTATTGTTTTAATATTTATGTTTTGTATTGTGGTGTCAAAAATGTTATATTGTATACGGCTTTATGCTGATCAATAAAATGTATTGTTACTACTACTACTACACTAACTATAAGGACAAAGCCACTAGGCGCCAGGTCCCCATGGACAACTTCTAGATAGCAGTCTGCCCATTCACATCTTCTAGAGCCACCAGGTCCTCAAATCCCATGCCCTCTGCTAGACCAGACAGACAATATGCTGGTGATCTTTTAAATCAAGAAGTGGGAAGGGGACTCATTCATATCCCCTCTGAAGGGCAACCATGAGAGTCAAGTACTGGGCCCAAGTACATCACCTTGACCTCACCAACATGCAGGTTACAGGCATCCAAAAGGTCTTGGCTGACAGTCTAAGCAGGTCTCAGTCCAGAGCCCATGAAAAAGAACTACTCTAATCAGTCACAGAACAGCTGTTTGACAGATGGGGGTGACCAGAGTTGGACCTTTTTAGTTGCTGTAGGGAGCAGAGATGCTCCTCATTGCTTCCTTCTCACATCATCAGATCTAGTTCATACTACTACAGCTGTCAGAGGCTGAGCCTTTGGTTCCCCTGCCTCTGAGCTCGCACCTGCTCTCCCCAGACCAGGGTCCCTAGCCCATCCAAATCTTTTCACCTGCATGCATGTCTCCTGCAGACTTGGCAGTCACCTCGGTTCTCTTCTTCCTTAAACTGTGGGTCTCCGGTGAGAGAACTAAGGTGGGTAGAAGTTTTCTACATGGTCCTGGTGGCTTAGCCATTATGGTTATTGCTTGCTGCAAGAGCTCCTCTCAAATTGTTACTTTTATGGTAAGTTCTTATGTAAATGTACTTTGGTTATTATAGCATCACTGACAGTAGCAATCATACTTGTGTTAGTAATTATCATAGTATTTGGAAGCAGGTCCCCCACCATTGTCCTCAGTTTATTGTTCCACTGTGCTCTACACACAAATATATAACACAGCGTGTGTTCTCTAGGGCTGTAACAGCACCTAGCATGGCCAATAATATGGAGGATGCATCTAGTAAAATTAGTATATGGCTAAGTATGGTATGGAAATTCAGACCATATTATGCGTAACCTCCTTCACTGACCTTTGCAGATCATATTCTGAACACACAGACTTTTATATTGCAACCTTATCTAACGAGAGGTATAGAATGTGACACAACCTGAGCAAAGATATCATTTTTAATTATCTTGGTAGTGGCCAATGATAGAGACTATTGGATGGGAAACTGCTAAAACAGTTTGTTCTATCACACCTATAATGATATGACTGCCCCCAGGTCAAGTGTGCCACCTGAGGGGACAGTTTCAGTGAAGAACTACTGCTGAAGATGATGTCATCGCCTGAAGTCAGACTTATTCTACCTGTCAGCAAGCATATAGGACATGCTTCTCCAAAGTTTTAGTTATCATGTGCAATGGTTTCATCATGTAAAACAGGCAGCAGTGTTCAGTAAACAGGACTGTGGTCCTTTTCTCCAGGGTTAGTTATGCTGGGTCATACTCATAGCACTCTGCTGTGCGGTTTGCAGCCTGTGTGAATCTGATGTGGTGAAAGGCTGATATCATTAACACTTGTCTTTAAGTTGATGTGATTTGTCAGTAAATAGGTTAATCTATGCTGTACTCTATATTAAAATGAACATTTCACCAGGGCTAACACTTCCTCTCCTAGTAGGAATTAACACATATAATTATGTAGTTGTTTGTTTTTGTTCACCGGGTAGGTGCTCTAGGCATAAAAACATATACCTTTGACATATACAAGACATTTTACTTCGTAAACTTGATCTTTGGCCTTCACTTGTATTTAATGAGTAAAGATTTGTAGCCTCGTTTCAGACAGCTTTCCCAAAGTGCATTCTTGTTTTTCTTGTAATAACCATTGCACATAATTTTTATAACTTTGAAGAAACAGGTCATATTCACTTGTTGACAGAGAAGACTAGACTGAGTTCCGAAGATTACAACATCAGCAGCTCTTTACTGAAACTGTCTTTTTTGAACCAGTAGTGAATTCAAGGGTACAAAATAGATCATAACTACATTGAAATCTAAATTTTAGTATGAGACTTCCTGTGAGTAAGCTTTTTCTAATTCAGCAATGCAGTTTTTTTATCCAGATTCCCTCTTTAAAGGACATTTCTGAAGTACCAGATGGCAACTACCACTCACATAATGTAGTTGCTGCCCTCTGTTATAATCATTTTAGCCTGGATGTAATCCATTTCTTGAAGCCCAGTTTTAAAAAAAATTGCTCATAATTTAGTTTTTCCGAGGGGCTAGCCATTCATTCTCACAGCCCCAGTCCCACTAACAAGCACCCGTGATCAAGGATGTAATGACGTGTGGCCAGGGAGAGTGCGGGGATGCGCCCCATTAAAATGAATGGGGCTCAATTTTGATTTTGTTTTTAAGCTACAAAATGGTTACTTGGGGATTAATGAAGGACACCACTTGACTAACATGGCCCTTGTTAGTCAAGCAGTGTCCTTCATTAATCCCCAAGGGACCATTTTGTAGCTTACAAACAGAATTGATATTGAGCCCCTTTCATTTTAATGGGATGCGCCCCTGTGCTCCCCCTGGCCACACGTCATTACGTCCTTGAGTGGGGGGGTCATATCAGCAGGACAGGGGCTGTGAGAATGAATGGCCAGCCCCTTGAAAAAACTAAATTATGAGCAATTTTATTAAAACAGGGCTTCAAGAAATGGATTACATCCTAGCTAAAATGACTATCCCCGGGAGCAGCTACCACACTGCAGTGAGTAGCTCATATCAGAAAATCGCTTAAAGGTATGAAACACCTTTCTTCAGGTAAATCTAGTGCCACTGGCCACACTTATCGAATTAGTAGCCAGGCTTGAGAAACACATGGAAACTGATCTAGCGTATGTAGTAATCTAACTGGGGACAGCACACTTTGGTGTTTACCAAATGCTTGACTTTACTGCCAGCTACCCTCAGATGGAAGAGACTCTGTGTCTTTCTATACCTGTACAACTGACTCTTCAAATCTCAGTCCTGGGTGCATGTGTTGCTAAATGTGGTGCATACCACCCAACTATTACAGGATCTAGGGATTACAGACAACCCATTTGGGTCAATCCAGACCCCCGTGAGTACCTTAAGTAAATGGTAGGTGGACCTGGCTATGTCTAAGGGGCATGGGTTTCTTGACACAGGACAGGGCGGATTGCCTCATAGCACATGCAAGCCTGATGTTCAAGAAATCTCCACAAAGATATGTTAATTATTAACATGACTGTACTTCTTTCATTGATTGGTATCTGTTTTTCTTATTTTTTTGTCCTTTTTATGCAGGCCATAAGAGAATAGGTAAACTTAGGACAACACTTCACAATAGGTAGTCATGAAGAGGAAGGAGAGAAGTAGTGGAACTCTTTATAATTGAATACAAAAGAAACATATTTCTGACATAAATTCAGAAAACAATAATGAAACTACTCCAAAGCTGCTACTAAATTCTGAAGTAATGCTCAGTAAAAATGATAGTGAGTCTATTTATGATTCTGCATGTCAGTCAGTAAATAACAGAATGTCACGTGACCAAGTTCAAGTTAAATACACAGAAGAAATATTAGTTGAGCAGTCCACAAATTCAGGTTCTACACTGACCAGCTTTGAACTAGACAGTATGGAAGTTCAAGAAATTAATCAGGAAGATGGCAGTAGAGTTCTTAAAAGAGCACATACTGAAAAAATGTCATATGGCATCGAGGTAGATAGTGAGACTGATAACAGTGAGCTAAATGCTGCTACTCTCCTTAAACCTAGACAGCCCAAAGCATCAGAATTACCAGATAACAAATATGAAAAAACAGTTATTAGTGGCCATACAAAAAGTTTCCAGGAGGCTTGGTATAATAAATGGGAATGGATCGACTATGATGCAGAGAAGGATGATGCATACTGCATAGTTTGTAAAAATTCATATCGTAAATTGAAGTTTCAGGGAAAAAATGCAGACAAAACATTTATTACAACTGGCATGAAGAATTGGAAAGATGGTGTTGAAATTCTAAACAAACATAACAGGTATCAGAGCCACTTAGCAGCTTTCTCAAAGGTCACTGCATATAAACAGTCTGTGTGTTCAGTGGTCTGTGCTGCAAAGGTCTACAGAAGGTTATGATAAACAAAAACTCAAGAACCGCTCATATGTAACAGCAATAATAGAATCGATTATGTATCTTGGTAGGCAGGGGGTAGCATTCCGAGCACATGATGAACGGAAAACATCTCTTAATCAAGGTAATTTCCTGGAGCTTATGCAACTAAGGAGTCAAGATGTTCCTGGCCTTGCATCACATATGTTAATGGCAACAAATTATACCAGTAAAGACTCTCAGAATGAAATTATCCAAATAATTGCCAAAAAAGTGCAAAACAAAATTATTCAGGAAGCAAAAATATCAGGGATGTTTACAATCTTATGCGATGAGACTCAAGATATTACTATGAAAGAACAACTAACATTTTGTTTACAATATGTAAATAATGACTTAAACATTGAGGAGCTGGTCTTGTTTTTTTTTTTGTTGCCCATGAGACAGATTCTTCAAGTATTACTAATCGGATCCTAGAACTACTGCAACATTTTGGTTTGGATATTCATCAGTGCAGAGGGCAGGGATATTGATGGGGCAGCTAACATGAGCAGGCAATATAGTGGTGTGGCTAAGAGAATTCAGGATAGCAAAGATAGAGCGATTTACATTAATTGTAAGAGTCATCAACTAAATTTAGCTTTACAGAAAGCATGTGAGACAGACAAAATGCTATCAGTACGCAATGCAATAGAAACAGTGAACAAGCTGTACGAGTTCATTTCCAATTCATCTGGTAAATGCTGCCATTATTTTGAAAAACCGTCTGTGAACTTCTGATGCAAAAATCTCCCTTCAGAAACTGTGTCCCACCAGGTGGTCTACAAGACATAAAGCTTTGTTTGCACTACTGCAAAACAAAGAATCTGTACTACAGGCCATTGAAGAAATGTTTCGGTTCTCAGGGGATACTGGTACTCAGGCATGTGGTCTTCTACATGTATGTGCTACATTTAAATTTTGGCTTTGGGTAAGAATAATGGAGAAAGTGTTTAATATCACAAATGATCTTTGTAATGACCTACAAAGAAAAACAATACTTTTTGGTACAGCCAAGACAGCTGCAGAATCTGTCATCACAGTGCTAGTTCACCTTCATAATGAAGAATCATTTGACAGTTTTTGGAATGAAACAAATATTATAGTAGACAATGGACTAATTCATCCACCAAAAGCACCACGGGTTAAAAGAATACCTGTAAAAATTTACACAAACCCACAATTATCAGACCAGATACCACAAAATGCAAAAATCATTAACAAAACAGAATTTTATGCGTTCCTTGACACTCTTGTCTGCCAACTTAGAGATCAGTTCTTGGATGAAAAACACAATGTGGTTGTCAATATGGAGTCCTTGTTAATAATGGTTCACTAGATCTTGTCTCAGGAATTACTACATTCTACACAGATGACTTGGATGAAGCAAGATTTAAAAAAATAACTACAGGTGTTAAGAAATGTTAAGGTGGTAGACGATAGTATCGGAGGAGTTATTGATTTTTCCAAAAAAGATGATATGCAAGTGCTTCTTCCAGAAGTTTATCAGCTTCTAAAACTGTACATGACAATTCCAGTGTCCACCACATCACCAGAATGTAAGTTTTCTGTTCTTAGAAGACTAAAATCATGCACACGGCTCACTACGGATGAAAAGCGTCTCTCTTCATTGGCTATCATGCAAATAGAACGTGAAGCTACCCGAGACATCAAGGTATCTGATGTCCTTGATGAGTTTTCAAAACTGAAAATGAGATGTCTTCCATTGTAATGCATCTTCAATTTTAAATTATACAAAGAACTACATATATGATTTGATAGTAAAAGGTCACTTGAAATACATTTTAACATATTACATAATATATTTTTCAAAGGATATGCAGAGTACTGTGTGCAATCACCTGTAGCAAACATAAGAGTATCACTGCAACACTACATCACTCATGAACCTGAAACTGTTATAATAACTTCTTCACTGGGAAATAGTCAAGGGAAAGGGCACCGTCAGTTACATGTGTGGAAATAGTGATGGTGTGCACTTACTGCATGCAACAAAAATAATTTTGTTGCTTAATGTACACTGTAGTGCAACAGATAGTCTTAAACATATAACAGTGTTCTACCATAGATTATATATGTTGAAATTCTTGTATACCCTCTCCTTGCTCTCACTTGCTTTACATTCTCTTCTGATGGGCCCCACTCTTCTGGTGCCAAGTGACTTGTCATTTGTTGCACCCCCACCCTTCATCAATTTAAATGACTCACTCGATCCCATGTTTTTATAGTGACTGACTCTCAGGACAGGTAGTACCTCTGAGACAAAGACTATTGCCACACATGTGAGTGGTGTTGCCATTTCTGCTGCCTGTTCCCAGTTAATTTCATTGGCATTCCCTGAAGTCAGGATCTTGGCAACTCCACAAAGGAATCAAACCACCCACCAGTCACCTTCCTTGGCCTCCTATTCAACTTCCTTCACCTTTATTTCTAGGTAAGATTTTTGCTAAGGGACCTGATGTCGACCCTTTTTGTTGGGTATTTTCTATATACACGATGAAGAATGGGACAAGGCTTTGCTAGGTGGCGGTGGTTCTTGGTGATACCAGGCTATCCTTGTATGTAACTTACAACAACATCCAGAGCCTTTCTACACTCTCTGCATCCCCTATAGTTTTTCCTTCTTTGAGGGGTCTTAGTACCATTCACTGGGTTTTCCTTGTCCTTATGCCATGGCCTATGCCCTATCATGGCTCTTGCATGTTTCTCAATGCCTGGTTTCTCCTCTTGAGAAGTATTGTCCTCCAGGGACTGGCTTCAACCTCTGTGGTGGGCCGTAGGTTTCTCACCTGCCAATTCCCCCACTTCTCTCATCCCCATGCAATCTCATTTCTGTGGACAATGGAGGTATGGGGAATCATTTTTCATTTCTGATCCATACTTGTAGATACTAGTCCAGCATTAATTGATCTTTTCTGGAGATCACACAAGCTTAGGTTTCCTCATCCCCTATTTTTGGGCTACCTTTTCTGAGTAATTATTTTCAGGACAATCAGAAGGATGCAAACTGGGACATTGCATGCCACCCATTTATTGTCTATAGTGCTACCACATTATAATAGGAATTCATATGATATTCTGATTGGAGGGAAATGATTCTCAGTTCTCCAGTTAGAAGCAGTATTTTCTCAGTGCCCACACCTTTAATGTGTGCTGTATATTTTTCTTTATCATTTCATCCCTGAATACCCTTGACTCTGAGAGCTTATGTGATTTTCTGACTTAGGCTTCTGGGAGGTCCATTACTCTCACGTCAGATATGTATTTGTATGTATTGAGGCGAGCAGTGCAATGCTACACTTTCAGATGAGATTGAACCACACAGCATCTGCCATGTTTATGAAGCCAGAACTTCACAAAAGTATAGTAAAGTACTTTAAAACTTGACAAAAAAGTTATGTTCCTGTGTGAAAAGCCTAATTGTGGAGGAGTAGGTTATGTTTGGCTGTGGGGACCTACAGATGACAACTTTCTTTTAAAAACAATAGAAGACAAATTGCTTCTCACTACCCTGGCTGTAGTAAAGGATATGTGCACCTAAATTCTAAGTTGTTATGCTTTAGCAGTGATATAATTATCACAGCATAACACAGGTTAAAGTCAGTATTGCAACAGCAGTACTATTCCAGGCATGGATGTCCACAGTGGACGTCATTGTACCATACACTGATGAACACTGATAGGCAGCAATACAAAACAAGCATTTGTCAATGCCAAATGTTGATTGCATTCGTCTGCTGAGCTCGCTCAGTGGCCCTCTGTCAGTCGCTCATTGTGTTTCTCCCAGTGCTGCAGGCTGCTGTTTAGTACTGGGCTCTTGCCTACATTGGCACCCTTTTCTGTCCACAAAGAAATCTGTAGCTGTCCCAATAGAGCTCCCATTGAGGTGGGTCACTGCCCTTCACTGACTTGCTCATTTTGTTTCTCCTGACGCTGCAGGATGGCCTTTTGTACTGGGCTCCTGCCTCTGTTGGTGGCTTTTTCTGCCCACAAAAAAATCTGCAGTAGTCCCGACACAGGTCCGTTGAGCTTGCTCACTCCCCCTCTGTCACTCACTCATTCCGTTTCTGCCAGCACTACAGGCTGGCCATTTGTACTGGGCTCCTGCCTGAGTTGCCACCTTTTTCTGCCCACAAACAAATCCAGAGCAGTCATGATAGAGCTCCGTTGAGCTCACTCATTTCCCCCTCTCTCACTCGCTCATTCTGTTTCTCCCACCGCTGCAGGCTGCCCTTTTGCACTGAGCCCCTGGGTGCATTGCTGCCTTTTTCTGCCCACAAAGTAATCTGCAGCTGTCCCAACAGAGCTCCGCTGAGCTCACTCAATCCTCCTCCCTCACTCGCTCGTTCTGTGTCTCCCACTGCTGCAGACTGCCCTTTTGTACTGGGCTCCTGCCTGCATTAGAGGCTTTTTCTACCCACAAAGAAATCTGCAGTAGTCCCGACACAGGTCCGTTGAGCTTGCTCACTCCCCCTCTGTCACTCACTTATTCCGTTTCTGCCAGCGCTGCTGGCTGGCCTTTTGTACTGGGCTCCTGCCTGTGTTGCCACCTTCTTCTGCCCACAAAGAAATCTGCAGCAGTAACAATACAGCTCCGTTCAGCTCGTTCACTCACTCCCCCTCTCTCACTCATTCGTTCTGTTTCTCCTGCTGCTGCAGGCTGCCCTTTTGTACTGGGCCCCTGTATGCATTGGCACCTATTTCTGCCCACAAAGAAATCTGCAGCTGTCCCGACAGAGCTCCATTGAGGCGCTTACTCTGCCTGTCTCACTCACTCATTCTGTTTCTCCTGGTGCTGCATGCTACCATTTTTGTACTTGGCTCCTGCCTCTGTTGGTGCTTTTTTCTGTCCACAAAGAAATCTGCGGCAGTCCCAACAGAGCTCCGTTGAGCTTGCTCACTCCCCCTCTCTCACTCACCTGTTCCATTTCTGCCAGCGCTTCAGGCTGCCCTTTTGTACTACGTTCCTGTCTGCATTGCCGCCTTCTTCTACCCACAAAGAAATCTGCAGCAGTCATGACAGAGCTCCATTGAGCTCACTCACTCACTCCCCCTCTCTCACTCGTTTGTTCTGTTTCTCCCGGCACTGCAGGCTCCCATTTGTACTGGGCCCCTGCATGCATTGCTGCCTTTTCCTGCCCACAAAGAAATCTGCAGCAGTCCCAACAGAGCTCTGGTGAGCTCACTCACTCCCCCTCCCTCACTCACTCATTCTGTCTCCCGCTGCTGCAGGCTGCCCTTTTGCACTGTGTTCCTGCCTGCATTGGCGGCTTTTTCTGCCCACAAAGAGATCTGCAGCAGTCCTGACACAGCTCCATTGAGGTTGCCCACTCCCCCTCTGTCACTCATTCGTTCCGTTTCTGCCAGTGCTGCTGGCTGGCCTTTTGTACTGGGCTCCTGCCTGGGTTGCTGCCTTTTCCTGCCCACAAAGAAATCCGCAGCAGTCACAATAGACCTCTGTTGAGTTTGCTCACTCCCTCTCTCTCACTCGCTCATTCTGTTTCTACCAGCGCTCCAGGCTGGCCTTTTGTACTGGGCTTCTGCCTGCATTGGTGCTTTTTTATGCCCACAAAGAAATCCACAGCAGTTACGATAGAGCTCTGTTGAGGTCGCTCACTCACCCTGTCTCATTCGCTCATTCTGTTTCTCCTGGTGCTGCAGGCTGCCCTTTTGTACTGGGCTCCTGCCTCTGTTGGCACCTTTTTCTGCACACAAAGAAATCTGCAGCAGTCACGATAGAGCTCCGTTGAGCTTGCTCACTCCACCTCTCTCACTCACTCATTTTGTTTCTCCCGCTGCTGCAGGCTGCCCTTTTGTACCCGGCCTCAGCGTGCATTGCTGCCTTTTTCTGCCCAGAAAGAAATCTGCAGTAGTCCCGACATAGCTCTGTTGAGCTCGCTCACTCCCCCACTCTCACTCACTCATTCCGTTTCTGCTGGCGTTGCAGGTTGGCCTTTCGTACTGGGCTCCTGCCTGCATTGCCGCCTTTTCCTGCCCACAAACAAATCCGCAACAGTCACGATAGAGCTCTGTTAAACTCGCTCATTCCCCCCTCTCTCATTCGCTCATTGTGTTTCTCTCAGTGCTGCAGGCTGCCCTTTTATACTGGGCTCCTGCCTGCATTGGCACCTTTTTCTGCCCACAAAAAAATCTGCCACTGTCCTGAGAGAGCTCCGTTGAGGTCATTCACTCCCCCTGTCTTACGCGCTCATTCAGTTTGTCTTGGTGCTTCAGGCTGCCCTTTTGTACTAGGCTCCTTCATCTGTTGGCACCTTTTTCTGCCCACAAAGAAATCTGCAGCAGTCCTGACAGAGCTCCGTTGACCTCACTCACTCCCCCTCTCTCACTCACTCATTCCGTTTCTGCCGGCACTGCAGGCTGCCCTTTTATATGAGGCTCCTGCATGCATTGCCACCCTTTTCTACCCACAAAGAAATCTGCAGCAGTCACAGTAGAGCTCCGTTGAGCTCGCTCACTCCCCCTCTCTCAGTTGCTCATTCTGTTTCTTCAACCGCTGCAGGCTACCTTTTGTACTGGGCCCCTGCATGCATTGCTGCCTTTTTCTGCCCACAATGAAATCTGCAGCAGTCACAGTAGAGCTCCGTTGAGCTCGCTCATTCCCCCTCTCTCAGTCGCTCATTGTGTTTCTTCCACCGCTGCAGGCTACCTTTTGTACTGGGCCCCTGCATGCATTGCTGCCTTTTTCTGCCCACAATGAAATCCGCAGCAGTCACAGTAGAGCTCCGTTGAGCTCGCTCACTCCCCCTCTCTCAGTCGCTCATTCTGTTTCTTCCGCTACTGCAGGCTGCCTTTTGTACTGGGCCCCTGCATGCATTGCTGCCTTTTTCTGCCCACAAAGAAATCCACAGCAGTCCCAACAGAGCTCTGTTGAGCTCACTCACTCCCCCTCCCTCACTCACTCATTCTGTGTCTCCCGGCGCTGCAGGCTGCCCTTTTGTACTGGGGTCCTGCCTGTGTTGGCGACTTTTCCCGAAAACAAAGAAATCTGCAGCAGTCCTGACAGAGCTCAGTTAAGCTCGGTCACTCCCCACCCCCCTCACTTGCTTGATCCTAATCTGTCCCAAACACTGATTTCCAACAGTGACTGCGGTATTCTGCACCGGAAGTGCGAAAACACATTTCAGCCAGGATGTGAAAAATGACAGCTGTACAGTTCATAAGGAGGTGTGGAAAAATGCCACTGTTGAAAATATGGCTTGAAAATATTACTAATTTGCAAAGTTACAAGGGTGCATGGAAACTGCACAATACACACTCGTAACACAGTCATTTTATGGAGTTTTATCACAAAATTTTCAACTTAGGCATTTTAGGACCTCTGCTCATCAACAGTGTCAGTGTGATTTTCTTAATGTGTCCCGAACACTGATTTACCACGTCAACCTCGCTATTGTGTGTCAGAAGAGCGAAAACACATTTCAGCCAAGATGTGAAAAAGGACAGCTGCACTGTTCATAAGGAGGTGTGGAAAAATGGCAATGTTGAAAATCTGCAGTGAAAATATTGCAAATTCGCGAAGTTATGAGTGTGTGTGGAAACTGCGCAACGCACGCTCATAACACGCTCATGTTATGGACTTTCATCACAAAATTTTCAACATAGGCATTTTAGCACCTCTGCTCATGAACAGTGTCACTGTGATTTTCTTAATGTGTCCCGAACACTGATTTCCCACAGCGACTACACTTTTCTGCGCCAAAAGTTCGAAAACACATTTCAGCTAGGATGTGAAAAATGACAGCTGTACTGTTTGTTCATAAGGAGGTGTAGAAAAATGGCAATGTTGAAAATCTGGCATGAAACTATTGCAAATTTGCGAAGTTACGAGAGTGCGTGGAAACTGCGCAACACACGCTAGTAACACATTCATTTTAAGGACTTTCGTCCCAAAATTTTCAACATAGGCATTTTAGGACCTCTGCTCAGGAACAGTGTCACTGTGATTTTCTTAATGTGTCCACAACACTGATTTCCCACAGCAAGTGGCTATTCTGTGCCGGAAGTGCAAAAACACATTTTGGCCAGAATGTGAAAAATGACAGCTGTACTGTTCATAAGGAGGCATGACAAAATGGCAATGTTGACAATCTGGAGTGAAAATGTTGCAAATTCACGAAGTTACGAGCATGCGTAGCAACTGCACACACACGCCAGAAACAAAGTCATTTCTTGATTTTTCCACTAAATGTACATTATAGACTTTTTGACAGCCCACCTCATGAACAGTGGCACTGTCGTTTCATTAATCAGTCCCAAAAGGTGATTCCATGCAGTGACCACGAAATCACCTTTCGGGATCGAATAACGCCATGACAGTGCCTGAATTCATGAGGAGGGGTCCCAAAAACCCCATGTTGAAAATTTGGTGGCAAAATTCCCCAAAATGCCTGAGATATGCACCAAAGTTGAAAAAACTCTATTTATGCCATTATACAGCTTACCGACATTTCTTTAGTTCACGGTCAGCTTTGAAGAGTGCAGACATGTTCCTGGTCCACCAAAGATCGTCTTGCCATGCTCCGAGGTAAGTATGGGGTGAGGGAGTGTGTGGGGAGGCGTAGTACGTAGAGGGTGCGCGAGGATTGTATGCACACTCAGACTCGACGAGGGACTGTTTTCTGGTTGCAGGGTTAAAAGCATTGCAGGACGGTTTTCTGCTTCACAGGGATTTGGCATGCTGAGGTGGGCTCCAGCATTCCAACCAGTGTTTTTTGAGGGGAGGCTGTAGCCGATGGGGGATTGGGCAACCCGTCCAGCACATACAGGGTGCGCAAGAGCCGAGGGGGATTGGGACCCTCCTCGGCACAAACCTACTTTTTTTGGGGGGGGGAACATTATGCCGACAGGGAGTGGGCTCTCCCATTGGCAAGTTAAACTTGGACGGGGGACATTATGCTGACAGGGATTGGGCTTCCCCATCAGAATTAAACTCGGACGGGGACTGAAATCGATGGGGATTGGGGCACCCATCAGAAAACAAAGACTGTTTTGGGGGGGGGCACATGCTGCCAAGGGGGATTGGGCTCCCCCTCAGCAGTGGGGACTGAGTAATATTGTTTGTGAATGCGGCAGCAAACCCCATTGTGTACTCTTCCCCTGGGTTTTTGTTTCCCAGGTGCATTACTTTTCACTTCTTTGCATTGAATCTAAGCTGCCATACTTTTGACCATTCCTCCAGCATTGCCAAGTCCCTTCTCATCCTTTCTATGCCCCCCTTGTGTATGCAGATCTTTGTGTCATCTGCAAAGAGGCATACTTTTCCTTCCAGTCTCTCTGCAATGTCACTTATAAAGACATTTAAAAGGACTGAACTCCACAGTACCGCACTAGTAACCCCCCTTTCTTCGGTGTGAACTCCGTTTACTATTACCCTCTGTGTTCTGTTGTCCAGCCAATTTTTTACCCAGGCTACCACTCTGGTACCCACTTCCTGGCTTGCTAATTTGTTTATTAATCTTTTGTGTGGGACTGTGTCAAATGCCTTGCTAAAGTTAGGTAGGCCATGTCCACAGTCCCTCCCTGGTCTACTACTTTGGTCTCCCAGTCAAAGAAATCTATTAGATTCGTCTGACATGACCTTCCTGCTGTGAATCCATGCTAGGGTTGTCAGAACTAGTTCTAAGAAGATTCGAACACTGCTCGAACTCTGGTGTTCGAGTTCTAAATTAGAACTCGAACACTAGAGGGTTCGCAAAAGGGTTCGACTTTTTTTTTTCCGCTGTTTTCTTGCCCTCTATGACCTGTCATGGTGCCTTCCAGGCCACGCCACACCTATTGCTGTCCTTTTTAAATGTGCACCTTTTTAAAGTTAAGTCAATGCGCGTGCGTGCAGTGAAAGTGGGGAATGTGATTGGGCAGCAGGCTCGAGGAATCAAGGCGGGCGACAAGGTGAAGGGTCGGCGACATAGTGAGCGGTTGATCGGAGTGGACTTGCCAAGAGAATATGAATCTGAGCAAGAGCAAAGCAAAAATGTGGGCTAATCAGAAGGTGCCAAGGTCTGAGGAGGAGGACATCCATTGGACAGGTCAGTCAGCAGTGCTATTTGTAGCCGGAGACCCAGAGTGACAGTTGGCGAGAGGGCGAGAATTCAGTAGGTACAACCGTTTTCGGTGCAAATGCCATAACAGATGTGAGATCACTGCGTGAAGCTCCCTAAAGTTTATTTTGTGTCTTTTGGGGAGCCTGAGTGCCTCTACACTTGCATAGGCTTGTGTCATTTTCCTCCCTGGTTTTAAGAAAGGATTTTTAAATATAATATGTACTCTGAGTGGCACTGGCTCCTCTCCAAGCCTATCTCTGAGGCTCAGGCCCCAACTGGGTCTGAAATTGGACAGTGGGGCCTACTGGGGTGGGTTCTCACTTTAAAGAGGGCTTTCTGATGGCTTCTGCATCGTCTGCTCCGTGTTCCTGGTAACAGTGGAAAAATAGTGGATGAAATTCCTGTTCTAGCAGGGTCCTGTGACCTTGAGAAAAGGTCCTGTGTATTCTGTGGAAGACCAGGGCAGTGGTGGCCAAGGATATGAACCCCAGGGGTAAGGGATGGACTTAGTATCTGGTAAGCCACTGTTGCTGTGCCCATAAATGTTGCTAACTCAGGGCAAGGGCAGACCACTGAAGGCAGTGTTACCTCGTAGTTTGTATGTGTTTTGCTAGGGTATACCCCTTTGCTATCCTCTGCCAGAGGCACTGATTGCTCTTTCTGTGCCTAACAGGGCTGGGTACACCCCAATATCCTCCATTCCCTTAGTAATGCCACCTAAGTCTAAGCCACCCACCTTGGGGCTTACTACAAACTTCCTTGTTCTCCTCCTGTGGTTCGACCAGTTAGGGTAAGTGGCAGCTGGTGTCTGCCCTCATGGGTGTGTCCTTCTGGCTCATCTTTAATAAAAGGGGTGTCGGCAGAGAGTTCGAGAGGCCAACGGTGACATCTGTGCACAAGTATGGGGACAGGGTTCGAACCTCGGCCCGGGGAGTTGCGGCCTTCACTTTTCGGTGCTGCTCTTCGCACAGTTTCCTGTTAGGGTGGTTTTGCAAGGAAAGTGACCCCCTTTTCAATTATTTAAGGATGCTGTGGTCCAGAGGATTTATACTGGTGGCCCACCCCGTGCACTGCAGTAGGACAGGGCCTGTTCCAAATTTGGTGTTGGATTGGCAGTGGGGGCACTGTGGCAGTGGCACAGCTGCATTGTGGTCATCCTGGTGGTGGCAACACCGGGGGAGGGGCCGTGTCCATCTTTCGTCCATCTTTGATCTATCTATGAATCTGGTTATCTTTCTATCTGTGTAATGCAGTGCAATTATTTTTACTGTTTTTTTCTCTTCTGTTGTAGCCAGGGTTTGTTGCTGGTACCTCCTGTCCACCTGCATAGTAACCCCCATTCAACTGCTTGCCCAGCTGATCCCTCACTCAACTCAGTTGCTTCCTGTTCCCCCTCACCATGCATGGACTCAAACTATCTACCATCTGCAAACGTGATTGTTTCTTCTCTTTAATAATACTCTACCACCACATGTCACAGGAGCTTCTTTCTTAATATTTATTTGTCCTGCCTGGAAAACCAACAGAACTGCCAAACTTGTACTTTTCTATCTATCTCCTTCCTGTATTGGCTAGAATTAACCCCATACCCACCATGATAGAAACAGTTTATTTTCACAGTACTGCCTCCTTCAGGAAGCACTGGCCTGGCTATGCATTCAATTTTTTTTTTGGAACCAGCCACAACACTAAAATGATAGCTTTCTTGAAATGTTAATCCTAGAGGTTAGAGCAACAAGGAGGAGGCAGCAGTATAGCACAGTGGTTTAAGGCTCTGAGCTGCAAACCTGGAGACCTGGGTTTGAATCCCACAACCCCAGTTGCATACTGTGTGACCCTGAACAAGTCACTTAACTTCCTTGTGCTCCCAGGTCGCACCTGTAAACAAGCTTTCAGCTTACACTCCTGGTTTAAAAAAAAAAAAAAAAGAGTTTTGAATGAGCTTGGTACATCCAGCATACCTGGGTTTGATTCTCACAATCTCCACTTGCATATGGTGTAACTCTGAGCAAGTCACTTAACCACCCCAGTGCTCCTGGGTCACTCCTGAAAACAAGTACCTATGCCTAGTGGGCCTTACCTTATCACCAAAGAATAACAAAACAAAATGAAGGCACCAAAGAACAAAAGCTGTTGCTGTGATGTCCACTACATAGCTTCTGGTTTGCACTCTCCCCCAGTTATGGATGCCAACCTGCACACACACAAAGCAGTGATTTTTTTTTTTTTAAGCTACTCCTTGCTCGGGATTGTAGTCCTCTCATAGTCACTAGGAGGATGCCAGCAGTAAACCTCAGAGAGCAGTAAGCACTAAAAATTTCCCCTTTAGGTATGAATCACAGATGCAGTTCAGTGCTGAGCAGATCCATTGCAGTCATACTGGTTTATGTGACAGTAAAAGCGTGCAATTTTCTTGTGTTCTGTGATAACATCTTGGACTGGGAGTGCAGACATTTCTTGTTGTAAATTTCAGTACCTTCAAAGATAGAAAACAAAATACATTCTTGTACATACATTACCAGTATGGCTGGTATGATGGGGCTGATTGTTTTTGGCTATTCTATTGCTGAATTGGTTGAGCTTTGAAGCTTGCAGTTTTGCATCATGCCTTGATCATAGGCAGAAAAAGGCTCGGAAATTGCCTGTCATAGCATACTGTATAGCCAAAGTAATACTTTAAAGAGATGGCACACTGCCAGAAATTAACAACTTTTAAAAGTAATCAACTGTCACTTTTTATATTTGAAGTACTTTTTATCCTCCTGTTTGGAAGTATTCAGTGGTTAAACTGGGAATGTTTAGGTGGGGGAGCTCTCACATCTCGGTGGTGAAACTGTCATTTCTAGGTGGCTGGGGTTTCCTATAGAAGTCAGTAAGGAAAGATGACAGTGGTGGTGGAGCTGTCATACATTTTTCCCAGAGGTTGCAGAACTGAGTTTATTTATTTATTTAACCCCTAGAAGTATTTCTACCTGAAAGTGCTAAGTATGATGTATGGAACAGTACTCAACTGCTCAAAGACCTGGAACCATGTAGTCAGAAAAAGCCTCTTGTAACATGAATTGCAGCACTTTGATATTTTTGGGACTCAAACCATCGACTCTGATCCTGGTGCCAGGGATTCATGCTGCAGCAGAGCACTGCCCACTCACTGCTCAGCTCGGGATGGAAAGAATCATACTTATTGCACAAGCGTTCGAAGTCACAATCACCACCTCTACATGTGTCAAATGCCTTGCTAAAGTTAGGTATGCCATGTCCACAGTCCCTCCCTGGTCTACTACTTTGGTCTCCCAGTCAAAGAAATCTATTAGATTCATCTGACATGACCTTCCTGCTGTGAATCCATGCTGTCTTGGGTCCTATGCCCCGCTGGCCTCCAGGTACTCAACAATTCCTTCTTTCAGAAGTGACTCCATCATTTTCCCTACCACTGAGGTCAAGAAAACAGGTCTGTAGTTTCCTACCTCTGCTTTGCTCCCACTTTTGTGAAAGGGAATCACATCCGCCCTACTCCAGTCCTTAGGTACCACACCATCCTCCCATGATTTGTTAAAAAGGGTAGTCAGTGGTGTCAATAGTTCTCCCCTTAGTTATTTTAGAATTCTGGAGTGAATCCCATCAGGCCCCATTGCTTTGTCCACTTTCAGTTTTAGGAGTTCTTTCAGAACCCTTTCTTCTATGAAAGGACTGGTATCGACCCCCCTATCCAGAGTGCTTCTATTGATTGGATAAGGTACCATCTCCTCCTCCTCTTTTGTAAATACTGAGCAGAAGTATTCGTTCAGTATCCCTGTTTTTTCACTGTCCCTCTCTGCCCACCCATCCTCCCCTTTATTAAGCCTCACTATCCCTCCCTTGGTCTTTCTTAGCTCCCTTATGTACCTGTAAAAGGTTGTATCCCTCTTCTTAACCGAGTTGGCTATCTGTTCCTCAGTGTGGGCCTTTGCAGTTCTGATTGCCTTCTCCACTTCCATCTGCTTTAACTGGTACAAAGGATTGGGGAATTCAACAAATGGCTGGGGGAATGGTTTCAGTCTAAGGGGTGCAGGGTAGTGGGGGACTGGGGCAGTAACTGGGACAATAAGGATCTATATGCAGGGGAAAGGCTGCACCTGAGTGGGGTGGGGAAAGGGGTATTAAAGCAAAGGTTGGAGGGGTTTATAGTATCAAAGATAGATTTAAACTAGGTGAAGGGTGGCGTCAGGACAGCTAGTAGGCAGGGATCCCAGAAGAGGGAGCCGAGGACGCCTACCCCCCCCAAAGCTATCAGAGAGATAATTTAGGTGGGGACACAAGGAGGGATTAGGAGGGGGAAACCAGGGTTGGGGGGAGAAAGACACAGGTTGGAGGGTGGTCTCACTGAATTCAAGAAGCTTGTTATCGAGGAACAGGTCAGAAAGCATAGGAAAAGCCAGGAGCAGTTGTAAAATTTGCAACAAGAGTTTTATCATTAATAACAGCAAAATAAACTAGCATTTGTCAATGCCGAATGTTGTCTCGCTGGCATTGGTAGTGCAGGAGTTAGAGATGCATAATAGGAATGGCAGTGAAGTATTGAACTGACACCAACCCCACCCCCTCCCTGCAGAGAGTGACAGGTGTTGGGGTGTGCCTTTGGGTCATCAGCTGTAATGCTCATGGCATTTAACCTCACCTTGCCCTGTGGACACTGACAAGTATTGTGGTATGCTTTGGGCCTTATACTTACCCCATTCCATAAGGAAATACACTGAGATGGGTGCAGCGTATGAGAGTGGGGTGTACTTTAGGGCCGAAGACTCCAAGGCACACCTCGATGCATGTGACTGGCTACAGGGTGGGGGTGGGGATGGAATGGCGTGAGCATTACAGTGAATGATCCCAAGTCACACCCCTGATGCCTGTCAGTCTCTACAGGGTGGGGTGTTACAGCTGGAAACCCTAACGCCGTAGGCGTTTGTTGGTATTTTCACTGCAAATTTTCAACATGGGCTTTTTGTGACCCCACCTCGTGAAGAGCGGCACAATCAGTTTGTTAGCCAAAAGGTGGTTTTGCACAGAGACTATGCCATTTGGTGACACAGGCATGAAAACACATTTTTGGGCAAGGTGTGAAAAATGACATCTGTATTGTTCATGAGGAGGTGTAAAAAAATGGCAACGTTAAAAATCAGGAGTGAAAATATGAAAAATTGGTGAAGTTATGAGCACTGGGGTGCCGATGGGGGGGATCAGCCAGGACAACTGTCCCAGGCCCAGGTAGGTTGGGGGGCCCATATTTACACATTTATATGTCTTGGGTATGGGAGAGGGGGGCCCAGGCCTGAAGGTGTGTCCTGGGCCTGGAAATTTCTATCTGCACCCCTGGGGCAGGCATAGAAACTGTGCAACACACGTCCGTATCCCAATTATTTTTGGAATTTTTTTAACCACATTTTCAACATAAGCACTTTGGGACTTCCCCTCATGAACAGTGGCACTGTGATTTTGTTAATCTGTCCCAAAAGTTGATTTCCCGGAGTGACCACACCATTGTCTGCCACAGGAGCGAAAACACATTTTGGGTAGGATGTGAAAAATGACAGCTGTACTGTTCATAAAGAGGTGTGAAAAAATGTCAGTGTTGAAAATCTGGCATGAAAATATTGAGAATATGTAAAGTTACAAGGGTGCGTGGAAACTGCACAATGCACGCTTGTAACACAGTCATTTTATGGACTTTCATCACCAAATTTTCAACATAGGCATTTTAGGACCTCTGCTCATGAACAGTGTCACTGTCATTTTCTCAAACTGTCCCAAAAACTGATTTTGCACAGTGGCCGCAGTATTCTGTGCCGGATGTGCGAAAACACATTTCAGCCAGGATATGTAAAATGACAGTTATACTGTTCACAAAGAGATGTGGTAAAATGCCAATTTTGAAAATTTGGAGTGAAAATATTACAAATTCACGAAGTTACGTGCGTGCATGGAAACTGGGCAATGCATGCTTGTAAAACAGCCATTTTTTGGATTTTTTTCACCAAATTTGCGACATAGGCTTCTTGAGAGCCCCCCTCAGGAACAGTGGCACTGTCGTTTCGTTACTCAGTCCTGAAAGGTGATTCCATGCAGTGACTGCAAAATCACCTTCCGGGACCGAATAACGCCATGACAGTGACTGAATTCATGAGGAGGGGTCCCAATAACCCCATGTTGAACATTTGGTACCAACATTCCCCAAAATGTCTGAGATATGCACCAAAGTTGAAAAAAACCCTATTTATGCCATTATACAGCTTACCAGCATTTCTTCAGTTCGCGATTGGCTTTGAAGAGTGCAGACGTATTCCTAGTTGACAAAAGATCGTCGCGCCAGACTCCGGACGTAAGTATGGGATGAGGGGGTGTGTGGGGAGGTGGGTGCACAGAGGGTGTGCGTGGTTGGGAGGGGAAGGTAGGAGAAACTACAAGGACTGTTTTCTTTACAGGGTAAAAAAAAAGACGAGGGTTGGGTTTTTTTTGCAGGTGTTTGGTACACCGGGTGGCTCCAGTGTACTACTGCATAACGGGAAGGGGACTGCAGCTGATGGGATTGGCCCCTACTGCTGGCTACAGAAACAATGAAGGGGGAGCACATGATGCCGATTGGGCACCCCGCACACAGCACTCATGGGGGCTGGGGACATTATGCAGACAGGGAATGGGCTCCTGTCAGGAAACTAAACTTGATGGGGGACTGAAGCCATCTGGGTTGGGCCCCCATCAGCAAGGAAAGACTGCTGGGGACCATGGCCTAAGGGGTTGGGCACCCCTCGGCCACACTTGGGATGGGAGGAGAACATCATGCCGATGGGGGGAGGGCTCCCCATCGGCAAATTAAGGCCCGCGTGTCACCATGTTTTGTAACTGCTGCACCGAGGGCAGCACGCCATGAGAAGCTTGGCGCCTCACTGTAGTGGACCTTTTCTTTGATCTGGTGGCCAGTTTACATATTGTTGGTGTAGTGCCTGCATGTTATCTTATTGGGGAATGAGGGATGCACCTTCTGATGCATGCCCTGCACTCACCCACAATGACTGCACCTCCATATCTGCTACTAATGCAATATGTTGGCTGGCGTGCACGTGCAAGCCAACATAAAAATGAAAATGTTCAGAATAACTATTTACAATGGCAGTAGAAACATAGAAAACAGAGTCCTTCTGAGTTTTTCTTCTCAATTTCCAATCTCAGTCTCTCAGTCTCTGTCTCCGTCCTTTGCAAAACATTGCAGTTCTTTTTTAAAAGTCTATGCAGGAACTTGTTAAGAAAAATAGAATGCTTCTCACACATTGTTTGTGTAAGTTTCCAGTGTTCTTATCAGTTTCAGCTGATGCAGCAAAAAGAACATTGTGATCCAGAAGTGACCTCTTGTTTACATCTTCTGCAAAAGGCTTACCCCCTTTGAGTTCCAGATAGCTTGGCAATCATTTCAACAGTATAACTATATACAGTTGTAGCTTTGCAATCATTTCAACAGTATAGCTATATACAGTTTTAAACAAAGGGATCCCAGTACCAATTACATTTCCACAAAAAGATTCACATGTATTTTTATACCTGCAGATATGCAAGGGGGAAGACAGAACAGCAAGTGAGGGTAGAGAGATAGAGAGAGGCAGAGAATTGCAAGACTGTCGGTGTGATCAAGTCCTAGATCTCATGAGAAAATTTGGTTGCGCAACTAGACAGAGAAGACAGAAAAGGAGAGGATAGAACAGACCCTTGAGTTTAAAGACTTTCTGCATAACAACTGGGACAGGGCCACATTCATCTCTGTCACAAAGCTTAGGTAATAAATCAGCTAAACTACAGACTCTCTTGACTGTGGGGAGGGTGAACACTGCGGCCATCATGGAGACATGAGCCGCCCAGAACCAGGACTGAGATATGATGATACCAGGGTACAGGATATTCAGAAAGGACAGGACTAGTGGAAAGGGATGTGTGTGGTGAGCTACATGAGGGAGGGGATAAGGTGTGTGAGAGAGGAGGGGATGGGGCAGGACAGAGCCCTGTGGATGCAGTTTCAAGACTCTAAAAGAAAGACACTGAGGGTAGGGGTAGGCGTGGTTCTGGAGGAGTGGAGGAGGGCACAAGTGGTACCCCTGCACAAAAGTGGTAGCAAGGAAGAAGCTGGAAACTACTGCCCAGTCAGTTTGACCTCAATAGTAGGTAAACGATGGAAACCCTGCTTAAGGAAAGACTGGTGAACTACCTATAGACAAGGAGCTGCTGGACCCAAGGCAACATGGATTCACAGCAGGGAGGTCATGCCAGACCAACTTAATTGATTTCTTGGAGTAGGTGACAAAGGAAATAGACCAGGGAAGAGCGGTAGATGTGGCCTATCTGGATTTCAGGAAGGCCTTTGACATGGTTCGACACAGGAGACCAATCCACAAGCTGGCAAATCTGGGGGTGGGGATAGAGGTGGTCACATGGGTTAGAAACTGGCTGAGTAACAGAACGCAAAGAGTAGTGGTAAATGGGGTTAGCTCACAGGAGGGACGGGTAACAAGTGGCATATCCCAAGGATTAGTACTGGGACCAGTGTTCTTCAACGTCTTTATAAGCAATATTACAGAGGGTCTAGAAGGGAGGGTTAGCCTGTCTGTGGATGACACAAAGCTATGTTTCAGGGTAGATACACAAGAAGGCATAGAAAAAATGATGAGTGAGCTGAAGAGGCTAGAAAACTGGTCCAAGAAATGGCAGTTGTGTTTCAATGCAAAAACGTGCAGGATTATGCACCTAGGGAGAGGGAATCCTAGGGCTGAGTATGAACTATTTGGGGGAACACTGGATGCCACCACAGAGGAAAGGGATTTAGGGGTAGTCATAGAAGACAACCTCAAAGTGACTAAACACTGTGACAAAGCTATCAGAAAGGCTAACAGCATACTAGGGTGCATACGGAAGGGTATAACAAGTAGAAGGAAGGAAGTGGTGGTTCCATTGTACAACTCCATAGTAAGGCCTCATCTGGAGTACTGTGTTCAGTTCTGGAGGCCCCATCTCCAAAAAGACATAGGATGGAGACTGTACAGCGAAGGGTGACAAAAATGTTTTTGGGATGCAGCATAAGTCGTATGAGGAGAGACTCAGAGCTCTCAATATGTACTCCCTGAAGGAAAGAACAGAGGGGAGGGGACATGATAGAGACCTTTAAGTATCTAAAGGGGATTAACAGGGTACCAGAGGGGAGCATCTTTCACATGAAGGGAAATAGCAGAACAAGGGGGCACAGCATGAGACTAAGTGGGGGGACTTGAAGAAGTTTTACTTCAATGAAAGGGCAGTGAGAAGATGGAACAGTCTCCCCCAGAAAGTGGTGGGGTGGCCATGGTTCAGAGATTCAGGAATGCATGGGATAGGCACATGGGAATTATCAAGCTAGGGCAAAAGGGGCGGAACTTGTAGCATCAAAGGTAACTTAAGCATAAGAAAGCGGGATAGGGCAGACCGGATGGGCCACAATGCCCTCATCTGCCAACAACATCTATATATCTATGAATCTATGTGTACAGGCCACCAGTTCAGGGGGATGACCTGGACAGGGAGTTGGCTGAACAGATTAGAAGGGTCTGTAGGAAGGGGGACACCACAGTGGTGAGGGACATCAACCTCCCTGGGGTAGACTGGAACACCCCAACCACCACATGTGCAAAGGAGCAGAGATTACTAGATGCATTTCAGGACAGCTTCCTGGTGCAATTGGTCCACAAGCTGGCTAGGGAGGGTAGGACTCTGGACCTGGTATTAACAAATGGGGAAGGCTGTAAGGGACCTGGTAGTAGAGGACCCCTGGCTGGGAGCGACCATCATACAGTGTGGTTCACACTCAATATGGGAAGGGTAACAGGAGGAACAGGTACCAGGGTGATCGATTTTAAGGGAGTGGACTTTAAAATGATGGGAGAAATTTTGGTTGAGCATCTGGTGGGAATTCAGACATGCAGGAGTGTCAGCCAAAAATGGAATATCATTAAAAAGGGCTAGCAGAGGCAACTGAGACCTGCACCAGGACACAGACCAAGAAGGGAAGGGCAAAGAAGCCCAACTGGCTGACTTGGAAGGTAATAGAAGGGGCAAGGACCAAGAGAAGAGCATTACATAGAAACATAGAATTTGATGGCAGATAAGGACCGCTTGGCTCACCTAGTCTGCCCATTTCCCTACCTGATGGATAAGCTGCAGATTCTAGTTAATCAACAGCTTACTTCCTCCTACCCTCCACTAGAATTGGCTTATGCCTGTCCCATGCATTCTTGAATTCTCCCACTGTTCCTGACTCCACAACCTCCTCAGAAAGGCTGTTCTATGCATCCACAACCCTCTCTGTGAAAAAATACTTTCTAACATTACCTCTGAGCCATCCCCCCCATCTTCAAATTGTGCCCCCTTGTTCTTGCACATCTCTTTTTCTGAAAGGTACTACCCTCTTGTACCTTGTTAATTCTTTTGAGATACTTGAAAGTTTCTATCATGTCCCCCCTCTCCCTCCTTTCCTCAAGGGTATACATATTAAGCTGCTTTAGTCTCTCCTCGTATGTCTTCTGGTGCTGACCCTGCACCATTTTGGTTGCCCTCCTCTGAACAGCCTCCACTCTGCCTATGTCTTTGCGGAGATGGGGTCTCCAGAATTGCACGCAGTACTCCAGATGGGGTCTCACCAACTGTCTTTACAGAGGGATAACAACTTCCTGTTTTCTACTGTTGATGCCTCTCTGAAGGCTTAGGAAATTGGGAGGGCAAGGGGACAAAAATGAGTACATGAAGAAGTCCAGGGAGATTACCAGGCAAGTCAGAGCCACCAAAGCTTCCAGAGAGCTGAGACTGGCACAGGGAATCAAGGACGGGGAAAAGGACGTCTTCAGACACATTGGCAAGAGAAGAAGAAGAAGAAACAAAGACCAGATTGTGAGGATTAAGAAAGATGGGAGGTGGGTGGAGAAGGAGGAGGACCAGGCAGAGGCACTGAGTGAGTACTTCTGCTCTTGTTCATGAAGGAAAGAGAGGGCAGATACCCCATGGGAAGGGTGGAGTTGGCGGGGGGGTGGGGGTGACTGACATCAGGATTGCAGAGGACAGGGTGCTGGAGGGATTAAGGGCACTGAAGGTGGACAAGGCACCACGGCCAGACAGCATTCACTCTAGGGTACTTAAGGAGCTAGCAGAGATCCTGGTGGGACCACTGGCAGAGCTGTTCGGTACATCACTGGACACAGGATGCATGCCACAGGACTGGAAGATGGCCCATGTGGTGGCCATTCATGAAAGTGGCCCGAAGTATGATCCAGGCAACTACAGACCAGTGAGTCTCACTTCAATTGTGGGGAAACTCATGGAGTCAGTCCTAAAAGAGAAGCTGGTGATCTTTCTGGAAGACAATGGGCTCCAAGATGGCCATCAACACAGGTTTGCATCGGGCAGATCCTGCCAGATAAACCTAGTCGAGTACTATGACTGGGTTACCAGAGAACTGGACAGGGGCCATGCAGTGGACGTCCTTTGTTTGGACTTCAGCAAGGCCTTTGACTCGACGCCGCATGGGAGGAAAACTGAAATACATTGGGGTGGGGACAAAAATGGTCAATTGGATCACCAGTTGACTGAGGGGTAGGCAGCAAAGGTGGTGGTGGTGGAGGGAGGTCTCATGGTGCCCAAGGGTTCAGTACTGGGACCAGTGCTGTTCGGGATATTCATAGCCGATATCTCAAATGGGATCCGGAGTAGTATCAGTCTGTTCACAGACGATACTAAGATCGGTGCTGTGGTAGATGACATAGGGGGTGGAAGGGGCTGCAGTAAGACCTGACCAAACTACAGGAATGATCGGAGACATGGCAGTTGGGGTTCAACACAAAGAAGTGCAAAGTACTGCACTTTGGAGCAAGGAACCAGAGAAGGAAATATCAGTTTGGAGGGGTACAGTTGGAAAGCACAGTAAAGGAAAAGGATCTAGGGGTGCTAATAATGGGGAGTATGAACCACTCAGCCCTTTATGGCCATCTGTGCACCCGTCCAAGTGCGCCCATCAACAGGACACCAAATTTCAAAATTCACCACCCCTTCCCTGATGTTCTCTCCCGGAGTTAGAATAATTAGTTAGTGGGGGCATGGGAACACAGCCCCCTGCATGAAAGCAGAAGATGAAATTAAAATCCCTAGCACCCTAATGATAGGCGCACTTGGACAGGTATGTTCTAATGGTGGAACCTCATTCAGCTCAGTGCAAGAAGGCAACTGCAAAGGCAAACAAGTTGCTAGGGGGCATAGCGAGGGGAATCTCCTTCAGGCACAGAGAAGTGATCCTACCCCTGTACAGGCCACTGGTCAGGCTGCACCTGGAATACTGCATGCAGTACTGGTATCCATTCCTGAAGATGGACATCAGATTGCTGGAGGGGGTGCAGTGTAGGGCAATGAAGATCATCCAGGGACTTGAGGGAAAATCCTATGAAGAGAGGCTGGGAGAACTGCAAATGTATTCCCTGGAAGAGGAGGGATTGGGGGGATATGATCAAAACCTTTAAGTACTTAAAGGGTATTAACAGGATTAATACAGAAGGGATTCTTCAGAAGGGGGAGGGACACGAGAGGGCATCAGCTGAGATTAGAGGGGGGAGATTCAGGGGAATCAGGAGACACTTTTTGATGGAAAGGGTGGTAGGCAAGTGGAACACTCTGCTTGAGGAGGTGGTATCATGTAGAACGGTTGGAGGATTTAAGAGAGGGTGGGGCAGAGTGAAGGGAGGGTGGTTATGAGGAGGGAAGGGGAGGGTGGACAGCTGCAAGTTAAGGGGCTAGCAGCACAATTGAGTAGACTCGATAGATTGTGAGGCCTGTTTCTGCTGGCATTTCATATGTTTGTATTAGCGATTACTAGACATGTACAGAAACATCAAAATAGTAGCAATATGATCTATTCATGTCTGAGGAGGAAATAAAGAGTGGAAGTTAAGAGTATTAAGATGTGAACCTTGCAACACTACAGCCCTGGATTTGAATTGCACAACTGCTAATTGCATACTGTGTGACCCTGAGGAAGCCATTTAACCTCCCTGTGCTCCCAGGTCACACCTGAAAATGACTTTTGGCTCAGTGTGCCTTTCCTAGCCAAAAATAAAAAAATAATTACACAGACTGCAAGCTTTCATTTAACAAAAGTTCCTAGTTACTTTTTGTAAGAAAACTTGGAGTCACCTATGTTGACAGAGTGATATGACTTATTGGCGCAGCTTCCACAGATACCAGAAGCAAATGGGTCTGTGCTCCCTAACGTGCTTGTAAGCAAAATCTGTGCATTCATCTCACCTCAAAGGAAGTGCCCCAATGAGAGGGTCACAGCTTAGTTGATTTATTAAGGATTTTACCATATTCAGTGCAAAACACAAAACAAGCTAAACTGATAGCTTGAGGTGCCAATGGAAGACACAACATTGTTCCTTGAACTCTATCCATATTGAACTGAAGTGCCGCAAAGTGTCAGGGTATACTTTCCAGCAGCTCTTCAGGCTGTCTATCAAAGTAGCCTGCTTTGTATTTTGCACTTAATATGATGGTGCCACAACAAAATAAAAATGTAAACACAAACCTTCTCAGTGTGACATGCCCTTGCAAGTGAGTTTGCTGTAGACATTTTTCTAATGAACTGGCTGTGAGGTCTAAAGCAGCACCATAATTTCTTCTTGTCCTCTCCTTTTGTGCTTTAACATGCAGGAGACTATGCCACGCTACGACTTAGTGTGTGACTGGGCTCCTCATCCAAAAGTCTTCCTGTTCCTGGGCCCCCTGTACCTTATCGGCCCTAGATAGACTGGGCCCACAAGAGCTGCTGCAGGACCAGTTTACCAGCTGAAATAATCTAGAATCAGTTTATTGTGAGGGTACTTTACTTCAAGAGCTATTTTCTTGCACTTAATGCCTTTTCAGTGTAGTGTTAGTTGATGTGAATCAGTGTAGGTTTTCAATATAGTAAACACAAATGAAGATTAATGCATGTACAGTATGACTGGGTGCTGTAAACTTTTTGGGCAGCTGCTGTAAACCTATGTTTTTGTGTGTTGTATACCTATTTTTTTAAGCTGTACCTGAGGCATGTGTTCACCCATACACATACACAGCAAAACTTGGGATGATGATGTGGTCACTACACACCAATGATATGTATCAAAACTTCATAATTTACTTATATTAAAACTAGTGTATGTGGGAGTAGCCTTCAAGCCCAAGGGGGGGAGGGGGGAAACAGACTGGAGGTGGAGGTTTCAGGAGGAGCAGGGGGAGGATGGAAGTATAAGGAATCTGGGTGGGGTTCGACAAAAAGGATCAGGGATAAGGGGTGGGGGTTAGTGTTAGTAAATGCCAGGAGCTTGGGAAACAAGTTGCCAGAGTTCCAGGCCATGCTGTTCGAGGGGGGTGGATGTGGCGGCAGTCACGGAAACGTGGGCCAACAAAAACCATGACTGGGACCTAAATGTACGGGGGTACACTATGCTTAGGAAGGATAGAAAGGAGGGCAGAGGGGGTGGAGTGGCTATGTTCATTAGAGATGACATAGAAATTGCTAGGGTAGAAGAGGCAGAGGGAAACGTGGAGGCCTTATGGGTCACCTTACGATCCCCAGCAGGAGATAAGGTCAAGCTGGGAGTAGCATATAGGCCCCCCGGGATGAGTGATGTTCTAGAGGATGGTTTGCTGGACAACATCATTGCCCAGTGTGGTCCAAAAGGGGAAGGAGTGGTGTTGATGGGGGACCTTAATATGCCAGGTACAAACTGGGGAACCATGTCCTCTAAGGTGGCCAAGGAGCAGAGGCTGCTGGATGGCTTCCAGGATGTGTTCTTAACACAGCATGTGATGGAGCCCACAAGGGAGGGGCATGTCCTGGATGTGGTTCTGGCAGATGGGGATCTGGTAAGGGACATGGATGTACAGGACCCCTGACTGGGGTGACCACAATACTGTCTGGTTTCAAATAAGCATTGGGGGAGTGGGGTGAGATCTAGGACACTGGCAGTGGACTTCAGGGGCAGACTTTATGGGCATGGAAATATTCTCAAGGATCACTTGAAGGGATTACCTCAACGACAAGTGTGGAAAGGAGATGGGAGGTCATAAACGGGACTTCATGAGGCAGTCAGGATCTACGCTAAGTTGAAACGTAAGGGAGCAAGGTCACATAAACCATGCTGGTGGTCCAGTGAGGTCCAGGTAGCAGTCAGAGAAAAGAAAGCGCTTACAAAAATATAAAACAACAAGAGGGATAGGGATAAGGAAATGTACCAGCTTGCATCTTGAAAAGTCACCCGTATGGTGAGGGGAGCAAAGTCCAGTAAAGAGCAACGGCTGGCACAGGGGATACATGGAGGGGAAAAGGGGTTCTTCCGGTACATTGGGGAGCGGAGAAAAACTAAGGGCCATCTCAGCAGATTGAGATCAGAAGAAGGGTGGGTGGAAGAGGCGAGGGACCAGGCAGAGGTATTTATCGAGTACTTTGCCTCTGTGTTCACTAGGGAGGGATGGATATTTACAAAGCAAGGCACAAAGGGGATAGAAGCGGCAGGGAGTGGGATCAGGGGAGCAACAGAAATGGAGCAAAAGGGAGGGAAAGGTACCCCAGGGGTGTCACATCTGGATAAGGATAAAAAGACCAGTAAGGTGGAGGGGACAGATGATGCCATCCCCACCAAAAGGGTGTGGTTTGCCCTCAAGGCCCTAAAGAAAGACAAATCTCCTGGGCCGGATGGCATTCATCCGAGAGTACTATGGGAATTGGCGGACATACTGGCTGCACCCCTGGTGGAGCTTTTCAACAGGTCACTTGAGACAGGGAGGGTACCTAGGGATTGGCGAGAGGCACATGTGGTACCAATCCATAAGGGGGTCAAGGAAGTACCAGGAAACTATAGACCCATCAGTTTAACCTCGTGGTGGGAAAATTAATGGAGAGTATACTAAAGGAACGATTGGGGTTTACTTGGGGAGGTGGAGGTCTGGATAGTCGGCAGCAGGGTTTGTGCCAGGTAGATCATGTCAAACCAACCTTGTGGAGTTCTATGAATGGGTAACATCAGAACTGGACAGGGGTAAGCCTGTGGATGTATTATTCTTGGACTTCAGCAAGCAGTTTGACTCTGTTCCCACAATGGTCTGGTGGAGAAACTGATGGGGTTAGGAGTAGGCCTTTGATGGTCAGATGGATTGAAAACTGGATAGCTGGACACACTCAGAGAGTAGTGGTCTGTGGGGAGCTCTCGAACCCTACAGAGGTTGGTAGTGGGCACCACAGGGCTCGGTCCTGGGTCCAATCCTGTTTAATGCATATATCGGACATCAGGATGGTATAGGTGTGAAATGAGTCTCTTTGGGATGACTCCAAGATGGGAGCAGTAGTTGAGGGAGAGAGGGAGGTTGGCCCTGCAAGGGATCTGGACACCCTGAAAGCTGATCCACACATGGAAATTAATTTCAATATCACCAAGTGCAAGGTGTTGCATCTTGGTCGGGAAACCCTAAACACAGGTACACCCTGGGAGGAGGTGCTGGAAGCCTCAACAGGGAAAAAGACCTAGGGGTCATGGTGGATACATGTATGAATAACTCTGAGCAGTGCAGGAGAGCAGCTACAGGCAAACAGGATGTTGGGATGCATCGCAAGAGGGATCACCTCTAGGAGCAGGAAGTGATTCTGCCGCTGTACAATGGACTGGTTAGACCACACCTTGAGTACTGTGTACAGTACTGGAGACCACACTTGAAGAGGACAGCAGCTCCTGGAGAGGGTTCAGAGGAGGGCAACAAAGATGATCACGAGGCTAGGGGATATGACTTACGAGGACAGACTTGAGGAGCTCTGCCTGTTTTCATTGGAGGAGAGGAGAGACAGGGGACATGATTGAGGTCTTCAAGTACCTCAAGGGAATAAATAGGGTAAACATGGAGGGATCTTTAGACTAAAGCAGGAAGGCATCACCAGAGGGCATGGTTTGAAGTTGGAAGGTGGAAGGGTGAGGGGAAAAGGAGGAGGTTTTTCACTGAGAGGGTGGTGGACCCTTGGAATGCTCTGCCTGGTGAGCTGGTTCAGAGATCCACAGTGGAGGCTTTAAGAGAGGTGGGACAGACACAGAAAGTGGATGTATCAGATGATGGCCTGTCCGGGGGTGGGGATGGATGATAGGGGTTTCTGGAGCACAAGGGATGGGAAGGTCTCTGCACCCAACTAAGGATCTAGGTTCGAGCAGACTTGATAGACCATAAGGCCTAATCTGCTGGCAAATAGTATGTTAGTATGTTAGTATGTTAGTACTTACAGAGTGACATGTCACTCAAGTATGCCTGTTATTATAGCACAAGCACTCCAAACTCCATATGACTTATTACCCGGGGATTTTGGCACTTGATCCACAAGGTAATGTGTTTGATTACAATCACCCATCTAACTTAGACTTCAAATATGCAAATTATGTCCCCTACTTTTTTGCATATGCTCACGTTAATAGCGTACATTACCAGAAGACTCTTTGTAGTTCCAGTGTAACTACATTTAGATGGGGAAACCTGTCTGAGATTAACTGAAAAGAGGGAGCACAAATGGCCAGGACACTCACATGCGGGACAGGATGCTCTGTGTCCTTTTTGCATGGAAGCATTTTGGTTTACTTACTGTTTCCTGTAGTATTGTGCAGTGTCTCATACTATTTTTGTTTAGTTGTAAGCAGACATATTATGTTACCCCAAATCCCTTCCAAAAACTTGTATTTGAAATCAGAGCAGAAGGCAGCATTGGGATGTTGAACATGATGCAGTGCATGTTAGAGATTTCATCATTTCCACTCTGATGTTTCCTGGATTTGTTTCCATCCAATTACTTGTTACAGTCCTCTGTGACTTAACCAATGGATGCAAGTGGGCCCAGCAAACAAAATTTAGAGCGTATACAGACTCTAACATTCAAGGCTGGCTAATGAATCTACCAATGCTGAATACTGCTTTAATATCATCTACAGGATAGTATGGGATTAGTAGTAACTGAATAAGTTAGCCTAAAATTAAGCAAAACATATGTGTAAGACAATCTGTTGTACTACAGTAGACATTAAGCACCCCAATTTTTTTTTTTGTGGGCAGAAAGTGCACACTAACCATTCCCATACACGTACTGTAAGTGAGGGTGCCCTTTCTGTTGACTGTTTTCCTTTGAAGAAGTTATAACATTCACTTTACACTATTGAGTGCAGCAGTGTTGCATAGCTACTCTAATGTTAGCTACAGGTGATATGCATACAGTACTCTGCATATGTTTTGAAAAATATTGCGTAACATTTTAAAATACAGTTCATGTGACATTTTACTCCCATGTCATATATGTAGTTGAATGTTTAATTCCACTCTGACTCTGCAATACAATGGAAGATGTCTCATTTTCAGTTTTGCAAAGTCATCAAGGACATCAGACACTGTACCTTGATGTCTCGGGTAGCTTCATGCTCTATTTGCATGATAGCTAATGAAGAGAGAGATGTTCCTTAGTTATAGTGGACCGTGTATATAAGTTTAGTCTGCTAAGTACAGAAAATGTACGTTCTGGGCATGTGGTGGACACAGGAATCACCATGTACAGTTTTAAAAGCCGAAAAACTTCTGGAAGTAGTATTTGCATATCATCTTTTTTTAAAAATCAACAATGACTCCGATACTTTCGTCTGTCGACTTAACATTTCATAAAACCTGTAGCTGGTTTTTCAATCTTGCTTCATCTAAGCTGTCTCTGTAGAACTCAGTAATTCCTGAGAAAAGACCCAGTGAGCCATTTTTAATTAACAAGGACAATATATTGACAACCACATTGTGTTTTTCATCCAAGAACCGATCTCTAAGCTGGCAGATGAGAGTGTCATGGAATGCATAAAATTCTGTTTGGGTAATGTTTTTTGCATTTTGCGGTGACCAGTCTGACTGAAGTGGGTTTGTGTCAGTTTCGACCGGCATTCTCTTAACCCATGGTGCTTTTGGTGGATTAATTAGTCCAGAGTCTGCCATAGTATCTGTTTATTTCCAAAAACTGCCAAATGTGTCTTCATCACGAAGGTTAGATAGCATTGTGATCATCGATTCTGCAGATGTTCTGTCTGTACAAAAAAGTATTGATTTTCTTGGTTCCACTAAACTGCTTTGACAAGAAATTTGTCGGACGGCATTACAGCAATGGCACAATTCCGATAGTCAGCATTGTGCCATCAGTGAAAGAGTGTTTTTTGTGGGGGGCTTTGCCCCCTGTAGCCCCCACAATTTATGATTATCAACTCCAAGTCAGAGTTGTTTTGGGGAGGGGGTGTACACACCAGAGAAAACTGTGTCAGTGTACTGTGGACCTTTACAGCGAACTGCCGATTTTGATACTGTAACGGTCTTCACAGTATTACTGTCGCTCTTTCAACGGTATACCGTTTTTCTTTGCAAGTAATTATAAAGAATACCGTTTTTCTTTGCAAGTAATTATAAAGATCATTTGTTATATTGAACACTTTTTCCATCATTCTGACCCAAAGCCAAAATTCAAAGGAAGTACATGCATGGAGAAGACCACATGCCTGAGTACCAGTATGCACTGAGAAATGACACATTTCTTCAATTGACTGTAGTACAGGTTCTTTGTTTTGGAGTAGAGCAAACAGAGCTTTATGTCTTGTAGACCACCTGGTGGGACACAATTTCTGTAGTGAGATTTCTATGTCAGGATTCACAGAAGATTTTACTATTTTCAAAATGACGGCAGTGTTTACCAGATGTATTGGCAATGAACTTGTACAACTTGTTCCCTGTTCGTATTGCACTATGTACTAATGGCATTAGATCTGTCTCACATACAGTACCTTCTGTAATGTTAAATTTAGTTGATGACTTTTACAATTAATGTAAATTGCTCTGTCTTTGATATCCTGTATTCTCTTAGCCACACCACCATATTGCCCAGTCGTGTTAGCTGCCCCATCGTATCCCTGTCCCCTACACTGAGGCATATCCAAATTGAAATGTTGCAGGAGTTCTAGGATCTGATTAGTAATACTTGAAGAATCTGTTTCTTATGCAACAAAGGAAAACAAGAACCACTCCTCAATGTGTAAGTCCTTATTTACACATCATTAACAAAATGTTAGTTGTTCTTTCAAATTAATATTTTGTGTCTCCTTGCATAAAATTGAAACATCCCAAAATGTTTGGCCTCTTGAATAAATTTTGTTTTGCACTTTTTTGGCTATTATTTTGATAATCTAATTATGAGAGTCTTTACTGGTATAATTTGTTGTCATTGACATATGCAATGCAAGGCCTGGGACATCTTTACTCCTTAGGTGCAGAAGCTCGAGAAAATGACCTTGATTCAGAGATATTTTCCATTTATCATATGCACAGAATGCAATCCCCTGCATATGAAGATACATAACTGATTCTGTTATTGCTGTCACATAGAAGTGGTTCTTGAGTTATGTTTACCATAACCTCCTGTTGGCCTTTGCAGCACAGACCCTGAACACACACCTGTTTATACGCAGTGACCTTTGCTAAACCTGCTAAGTGGCTTTGACACCTGTCATGTTTGTTTAACTGTTACCAATCACTGAATATAGTACAGTTACATAAGTACTTACCGTAACAGTAGATCTTTGAGAAGATCTCTTGTAGCTGGATACACCGAAGAAACTGCTGCCATCAGACACTAGGTCCACATGGAAACTTTGTAAGCTAGAAGTGTACCAGGGAGCTTCCCATTCCAACATCATACACCAACATCATTCAGTCCTATGTAAGTGAGTGACCACCGTGCCTTCCTCTGTTCTCCTGCCGGATACCATAAGCCACCTAGCACCATCAAACGTAGTCAAGGAGGAACTGAAGGTTCCCACCAAAGAAAGGATGATAGAGAAGGTGGTACAGACACAGAAGGGCCTCCCAGGCCATGGGGGAATGAGGGATGACATGGACTGTAGCAAAAGAGATCATCTCGAAGATCTACTGTTACTATAAGTACATTTTGTATGTGTTCTAGCCTACTTAGATGGTATCTCTTGCAGCAGGCCACAACCATGGAGTGAGTTCCAAAGCATTTCTGTCATGAGATGGCACAGTCTGAGCTTAGGAAACCTCGAGTCTGAAAGAGTGGGCCCCTGGAGGACAGCTAGGCAAAAGCTGGCCCTGTGCCTAGAGGAAATGTCCAGAATGTCATGGTTGGTAAAGGTGTGAACAGTACTCCAAGTAGCAGCAGCACAGATATCAGCAGCTGACAAAGTTTGGAAACAGGCAACAAAAGTGGCCATGCCTATAGTGAAATGGCTATGAGTAAAACCAGGAAGATCATCATCCATACTTCTTGTAGCCAGAAATGATATAGTTGGCCAACCATTTGTACAAGCACTGTTTGGAAATGGGGGGCATCTTTCACAGGGGTGAAACAAACAACTGAAAGGACATACTACAGTTCCTCATATGGTATGTATAGTAATGCAAAGTTATATGCACATCTAAAGTATGGAGCAGTGCTTCCCAAGGAGTGGCATGCTCTGCTAAATAAACAGGTTGGTGGATGGATTGATTCAAAGTAAATTCAGACACCACCTTAGGATGTAACTTAGGATTTGTACACAAAGTCACTCAATCTTGTTGGAAAACCAAACAAGGCTGCTCATACATGAGAGCCTGTAGCTTTGAAATCCTTCGAGTAGTGGTATCACCAACATGAAATAACACTTGCCATGTCAGCAAACATAGATCACGTGTTGCGGTCAGCTCAAAAACAGCCAAAATAAGTTTTTACCAACACAAAATCCAAGTCCCCAGGTGGGATTGGATTGTGGATAGGAAACTTCAAGTGAACAGTGCCTATCTGAAATGTGCGTGACACCTCCAGTTTTGCTACCATACACCCATCAATAGGCACATGGAAGGCAGAAATGGCAGACATGTGCACCTTGAGGCAGGAATACTCCAGAGTGACCAGAGTCCACTGGGGTATCCTCATGTGTAACCTGTCTAGAGCCACTGTGACTATAGTTACAGCCTTCAGGCACAATAGAAGGATGAAGATTCTGGTTGAGACATAACTGCTGTTGTACAGCAGGTGTACTTGCACTATAAGGTGATCCGCTCTGTCCCGGGCCAGGAAGGCCATGCTCCTGACACATTACCATTCCCACCCACTATGTATTCAAGGCACTGACAGAGGTCCAGACTAACCAGGATGGGTTGACCATATCCCCAGATCCTGGAATATGTGGTTGGTATGCACCAGAGTCAGTAACATGTGCAGTCAGGACTGGGCTTTGAGGAGCCAGTCGTCCAGGTATGGAAAGACACAGAGCCCCTCCTACCTGAGGGCAGCTGCCAGTACAGCCAGGCATTTGGTAAACACCAGGGTGGGCTGCCCCCTGGTAGACTACTAGCTAGAAAAGTTTCCATGTGGTCCTAGTGCCTTGCGGTTATATTTCCATAAGTGTGTGGCCAGCTGCAGGTGATACCCTTCAAGAAAGGTCTATTTTACTTCAAAGATTTGTCATTGTGCTGCCAGAGATTATGTTATCAGAGTGTTCTAAACAATCTTATTAACCACAATCTCATATGCAACCACTACCAATATGTAATACATAAAGAATATTGAATAGGCAACTATGCACAACCGTTGTGTTCTACCATAGATAAGTTCTGATTCCATCTATCTCGAGATCAAAGTTCAAGAGGTCCATGGGAATCATAAAACCAAGGTGGAATAACACATGGATAGTGAATAAAACTGAGCATCCTGTATATTTTATAGTGTATGGTATTATGTGACATGTGCATGTGGATGCTATATTGCTTATGGAATGAAACGCACTTTAGCAGTCTCTAAAGGTTCCACAATACTGTTGCACTACAAAAGGGAACAATCGCATTCCATGACGTTTGAACTGTGGTACAACAACAGTTTGAAAGGGATGGAATTCTACACATAACAATGATCTACTATACGATATATATTTATATTTATCAAATGACAAGAAAATAAAATGACAAGAAAAAAATCACATAGATGGCACAACAGTGCTGGGAACTTATCTATTTCACTTAATAATAAGTCTCACCCGTACTCTATAGTGTCACAGTGTATAGTAGAGCATTGTGCTGAATAAAATTTCATCCTGTTTAAAATGCTGTTGTACCACATTCAAAAGATAATGGAATGTGATTGTACCCTTCTTTGGTACAACAGCATTCTGAAACATCTAGAGACTGCATAAGTCAGTTTTTGTTCTGAATGCAGAACTGCCACATGCACATTTTACATAATGCTATACACTATAAAAGAATTAAAGGATGAGCAGTGTTTTGCACAATCAGTGTGTTCTATCGCCTAGGGTTTCTGATTCCAAATGACATCCCGAGCTTCACTCTCGAGGTTACAAGGAATCAGAACCCCTCTGTGGCAGAAAAAACTGATTGTGCAGAGTCGCCCATCCAGTATTCTCTATCTATCGCTCAATGTAAAGCTAATTTTCAGGTGTGTGTCCAACACATCATAAAATAAAGAACAATGGATAGGTAAGTGTATGTTATGGATTTGTTTCACACACCTGAGGTGTGTGATGACCCATAAACCTCAAGAGCAAAGCTCGAGAGGTTTACGTGGTCATCACACACTGATGGTGTATGAAAAAAATCCATGAACACACACTCATGTATCCTTTATTTTTTATAACTGCTGGTTCATCATGGACAGTAGGTGTACAGTGTGGAGCCGAGGGCCAATGACTTTCATTTTCCCAAACAGGTAGCATGACTGAGCAGTGTTCGGTCTCATACACACTATGCCACAAAACTGTTAAAACAGTAATCTGTACCTTAAAAATATGCCAGCAGCATATGCTAATCTTAGTTTAGCTTCTGTGCTGAAAAAGAAGGCGAGTGTTAAGTCTGGAGAGCGAGTGACTCGGCAGTTTCAGAAGACTGCACAGAAGCATCAGCAAGGCGTGTGCTGATGCTTGCATGCAGTCTTCTGAAGCCACGAGTGACTTGCCCTCTGCACTTAAACTCGGCGGCCTCTTTTTCAATACGGAAGCTAAACTAAGATTAGCAAATGCTGCTCACAGATGTGCCTTTTGAAGGTTTGATGAAAAAATATTAATCTGTTCAAAAGTTATTAAAGTTTTAAGTTTCCCATTATAGCCTATGTGGAAAATTATATATGCTGTGCAAAAGCAGTTTCTGCTTTCACAAAAGCACTTTTTGCCTTTGCAAATGGGAAAGCAGTGTTGTGTTTCTGCCATCTTGTTTTCAGTTAGCGACATGGAAAAAACAATATAATTAAACAAATACTGCCCTTTGGTAAACAACAACAACAGCTGTGTTTACCTAATTGGGGTCAGAGGAACACAATCTTGTCATTAGATTTTAAAAATAATGGCTGGAAATATGTTTATTTTATTTGGCCATTGGTAGTGTCGCAAATTTGTGACACTACTTTTGCAAAACTTTCACAAATTGCAACACTGTTTTGTGAAACTATTTTAGTAGTGTCGCAAAAGTGACACTGTTCTGGGAAAGCTTTCACAAAATTTGCAACTCTACTTTGGCAGAAATGCCTGTTTCTTTGACATGGCATTGCAAACAAACAGTTTGCTCTTCCGAGCTGAAACTTTCAGGGTACAAAGGGTTTGCCCAACAGATGTGTCTTGTGCTGGTTTGCTGATAAAATTTACATGGGTTCCATAGTTATAACATTCAAAAGTTTAAAAATTTCCCATAGGATAACATTGTGATGCTCGGGTACCTTTCAGGGCTATATCTTGAAAACGCTTTGAGATACAGATTTTTTATGAAAATGATGTTTTTTGTTATGTATGTTACCAGGTCTTGATTACAACTGCAGTGGAAATTTTTATCAATGTCCCTATGGTGACTGTCATACTGTGGCACTGGCAGCACACAAGTTAATGGCAATGTCCCAACACTTATGGATAGGTGGGAGAGCAGGGCTTGGAGGGCCCTGCACTCTCTCATATGCATAACACTATGGAGTGATGGGAGCACAGGGCCCCAAGGACCCTGTGCTCCCATAAGGAGATGAGGATTAATTACAATGTGTCTACACTTATGGATAGATGGGAGCGCAGGGCCCTATTACATATGCATACCAAGGGCCCTGCACTTCCACGTGAAAATCAAAGGCAATTACTATATGCATGTGTGGGACAACACACTATGGACTGATGGGAGTGCAGGGCATGAAGGGTCCTATGCTCCCTTAACTAAATAAGGGTAAGATTATATTTTCTCAAAAAGTAAGGATATTTATTGCAAAAAAAACTTCAGGGGTATCGATTTAAATAGAAATCTCCAACTTTCATCGTGCTCTGAAAAGTGATAAGTGCTGTCACAGTGAGTATAATGGAACACACAGACTTCTGCCTCATAATGTATGCTGCCAGTGGTACATCAAAAAATTCTTTGTGCCTGTTTCCCTTGCTTTCTAATGTACTTCTATTATATATAAAGAATATCAACAGGAAAAACTCTATAGTACAAGAGCAGCCTGGCAAAATAGGGTTAAAGCATGACACAGCCAATCGCGATTGTAGTTAAATGTGGTATAGATTCATAGGTAGAGTACAAGTTCGAGGGAAAAGCCCAAAAAGAACTCACCACCTTTAGCCAAGGTGGAATTTATATTTAAGGTCACCCATAAATACATCAAGGTTTAATTTAAACTGTTCTAGATTGGGGCTATGCACTATGTCATGGGGGAGAGTGTTCCAAAAGGGAACTGCTCTTTGTGTAAAAAAGCAATTTCTCCTAACTGTTTTATTAATAGAGGTTCTTAATCTCAATTTATGAGATCTAATATCTATTTCAGAAGGATACCACTCAAGACAAATAGTTTCAAAAAGGGCTAAATCGGTTGAGGCTCGGAAAATAAAACATAAGTCACCACGTAGAGATCGATATTCAAAGGAATAGAGATTCAAGTGTTTTAACCTTTCTCCATATTCCAATAATTCAAGATTTATTATACTCTTAGTAAACCTTCTCTGAATTTTCTCAACTTTCACTTTATCTTCTACAGATGTTGATGTACAAAAGGAGGAGCAATAATTCATGTGTGGTCTGATTACACTATTATAAAGTGATAAAAGTACCTCTGGTTCTCTACTTTTTATATTTTTCAGAACATAACTAACTAATCTATTGCATGTCATAATTGTTTTATTAATATGCTCAGAAAATGTCAGAGCATTTGTTATATAAACTCCAAGATCCTTTTCAGAGGTAACAGTTACCAGTTGACTATTATTTATGTAATAATCATTCAACTTATTATTTTTACCCAGGTGCATAACCTTACACTTGGATATATTAAAAACTAACTTATTTCATGAGCCCAGTTATATAAATTATCTAAGTTATTTTGTAGTATGTGTACAGAATTAATATCATTAACTAGACATCCTATTTTACTATCATCAATATATTTATTTAACCAAACACCTTGAGTAGTTTGCATGGAAGACACAAGTAAGTTGAACAACACAAGGTCCAAAACCAAGCCCTGGGGCACTCTGCTAGTAACTGAACTCCAGGGGGACTTATAACTCCTTATTTATACCCGTTGCCTCCTATCTGTCAGCCAGGACCAAATCCACATGATAATGTTAGATTGGAGTTTAAGACGTACTAAGCATTCAATTATGATTCTATGAGACACAGAGTCAAATGCCTTTTCAGAATCCAAAAATATCACATCCAATGGTAAGCCAGCATCCAAAGCCGCACTTACAGGTTCGAAAAAATTTATTAAATTACTATGACATGACCTTCCTATGGTGAAGCCGTATTGTGTTATGTTGCTTAGTTTATTCTCTGCAATATGTCTATTTATTCTATTTAGAATGTATGCAGGATCAAATGCAATTGCTATTTATTTTAGCTCTTCCTCTGCATAGTCATGGCAATACTTGTTACTGCTATCAATTAGTTACATGGAAAATTAAGTGGGTACCAAATCAAAACAGTGCAACATTGTTGAATGTCGCTCTCTAAAGATCCAGCTCAGGAACAGTCCTTCGGGAGTTTGAGATGTGCAATGCAGCTCTGGCAACATACGAGTGTCGCCATAGTTTTAAAAAGCCGAATGACAGTAAGTTCGCCTATATCCTGCATGATATGTAACTTAACCCTTGCATGGCTGCGGACTGATATATCAGTCCAAAATTCCTATACGTTCTAATTCTGTAGGCAGCCTAAGGGTTAAATGATATCAAAAGTACAAAATAAGGAAGTGATTTTCACCCATTCAAATTGTGCACACCAGATATGTGAGGGGCCACTTCAGTATATTGAAAATATATTCATCTCATTGTTTTTGACCCCTGTGACAACTCACTAATGGCTATGCCACTAGTGAGGTCACAGGGATCAAAGTCAGCAAGTGAAGATATTAACCATTTGTAGGCTACTTAATTAACTTGTCATGCAAGTTTTGTTTTTTTTTGTCTTCATTAGTCCATGTTGAAATGTGAGACGCTCTTTGTCATTCCTGCAGATGTTTGTAACTTGCTTCATTGTGCCAATCACTTGGTATTATTTGGTTACTTGGACTTTGGGAAAGCAGCCTGCCATGAGGCTATAAATCTTTACTCTTTAAATACAAATGAAGGTCGAAGATCATGTATACGAAGTAAACTATGGATATAGCAAAGACTCCTAAAAAAAAAAAAAATTGCATCACCATTACAATTGGGTTCATCACAGTTTATAAACTACTGACTCAGGAATTATGTTTTTCAAGCACATACCAATACAGGAGTCAATACTGGTCCCAGGATCACTTACACCAGCCATTGCTGCAGGTCAGTAGTCGCAGGCAGCCAGGTCCCCTTCATTTCCCAAGTAAGATGAACATTCTGACTTGTGCTTAGTGTTCTGCTCTTTGCAAGACGCTAGAGAAATGTAGGTTTGCTGAATAAGTAACTGTTAATGGACCAGGCTTGCCAGTGCAGCACTAGTACTGCTGCTTGTGATGCCAGTGACCTATGTTCCAGAATGAACCTGGGTTGCTGTAGGGCTGTTGGGGGGTTGAGTGACCTAAAAAATGTTCTACTCTTGGAAGGGAGGGTTGCTGTACCTGCTATGGTACTGTCACATGGTGACTGTAGGTGGCTGTACAGTGAGGGGTGCCATGTGGGTGGGAAGGGTGACGGCTGAAGTCTAGAGTAGTGACACTTCTCTATGTGAGCATGCCTCCTTGGGCTCCCTCATCCACCACCACACTCAGGGAGTGGGACGCAACAGTAAGTAAGAGAAAAGCACACTGTGCGTTAGGATCTTCTGGATCAAAGCCATCCCCCAACTAACTCCTGAACAGCCATCATGGGCTTGCTGTAATGATCAGAACTGTCCCTCTGGATGGCCCCACCATTAGGGGGCAAACTCGTGGGGTTGATATCCCACAGCTGGCATGTGCTCTGGCTTTGGGGGTGATCAGAGGAATGGGCTGAAAAAGATTAAACTTAAGGGAAAATTAATTGTCAAAATCAGCACTAATAGCAGTAAACATTTGTATAAACCTGACAATCATCACATCTATAGTGTAGTGGTCCCTCCCCGTCACCCATCGCCAACCCGATATGTGAAATAAAATTCCCATAGTGTAGTGGTCCCTCCCCTGTCCCTGACTGCCCACCCAATATGTGTAAGGACATTTTCCATAGTGTAGTGTCCCTCTCTGTCCCATATTGCCTACCCAATATTGCTAAACCTTTTTGCCATAGTGCAGTGGTCCCCCCCCAAGGTCCTCTATGTCCCACCCTATATGTACCTACATTTTCTATAGTGTAGTGTCCTTCCATAGTAGCCAATCTCCCACTTTATAATGTATATTAGAGCATTGCTCTGTTTAAAATTCCATCCCATTCAAATTGCTGTAGTTCCACATTCAGAGTCATTTGGGGTAGCCAGGGTGTGTCCTTGGCCTGAAAGTCTCAAACCCCACTGACAGGGCTTGCGACCCCTGCCTGCCTGCCCTTGCCATGGCTTATGGACACTTAGCCATTGGCTGCTGCTGGCCAGCCAAATTTTAAAAAAATAAATAAATTGTTTGCCTCCCCGAGTGTCCGCCTCGCCCCTCCCCACCCCGCCAGGATGCCCTAAAACTCCAAGTCCCAGTGCGCATTATTGAGATAGGGTTGGTACCGCGATTAGCTAGAATTCAGGAAGGCCAGTGCAGTGAGTGGGACTAGTCATGACGTGGTGGACACAGAAGCCGAGGGAATGTCACAAAAGCGGGAGAAGCCTGTAAGTGGAGCACAGCAGAGCAGACAGGGCATTACTTTTGAGGCAGAAGACCAGGAGTAGAGACAGTTTGAACAAGCACTTCAACTTCTTCATCGTCGGTCGGTTAACGGTCGCATTGCCAATTCTCCAGTCAGAGTAGTCGTCAACACAGGGGGCAGGCAGGCAGACTGAAATGAAGAGGAAGCACTAGGAAAGTGGATCTAGGAGGGGCCGGTGTCAGATAGAGTTGGGATTTTATTTTAATCGGTCGGGCAGGCAGCCAGGCACCGGGCGGGCACAGTACTCTAGGCCAGAGAGGACAGTCGGGACTGGAGCAGCAGGAGTGCGGGCCGAGTTGGAGACACGATGACGGTGACGACGTGGGACTAGTCTGGGACAGGAGTCAGGACAGATGATCAGATGGGTCTGGAGAATTGACCAGAAGCCTGGATTGAAGGAGAACAGTAAGCAGAGAGGTAGGCAACAATAAAGGAAAAAAAAACTGTGCTTTCATTGCTTTTGCATGCTGTTGCTGACTTGCTGAGAGAGTCTGTGAGATGGGTGGGAGTATAAGGTTAAAGGGGGATGGCCAAGGTTAAGAGAGTGCTGGTATTTTAGACAAAACAACCCTGGTGGTTAATGGTCCCAACCCCCACTCGGCCCCCTCCCATGTTCAGCAGTAGTCAACTGGCATGTAACCCCCTCATCCCTATCCCCACATATTAAAGAATATTTTTCCTGGTGGTCTAATGAACCCTCCTCCTTCCTATCCAGATCCCAGTATGTAGTGGGTTTTTAAACTTAAGTGCCCTCTCTCTGACAGGTAGTGTCCCACCGTCTCCTCCACACCCCACATATTCATTCACATCTCAGAGGGCTGCCAGCCACAGAGGAGAGTGGAGGGCTGTGTTCGTGGCCCACTTTGTTTCGGCATGGGGGAGCTGGGTGGGACACTACCTGCTGGGTTGGGGGGTAGGGGGCCACTAGACCACCAAGGAATTAGCTAAAAATGAAAACCACTACATACTGGGGATCAGGACTAGGGAGGGATGGGGGTTCACTAGACAACATAGAAACATAGATTTTGATGGCAGATAAGGACAGCTTGGCCCACCCAGTCTGCCCATTTCCCTACCTAATGGATAAGCTGCAGATCCTAGTTAACCAGCAGCCTACTTCTTCCTACCACCACCCCCTAGAATTGCCTTATGACTGTCCCATGCATGCTTGAATTCCACCACTGTTTTTGACTCCACAACCTCCTCCGGAAGGACATTCCATGCATCCACAACCCTCTCTGTGAAAAAATACTTCCTTAAATTACCTCTGAGCCACCCTCCTTTTATCTTCAAATTGTGCCCCCTTGTTCTTGCACACCTCTTTTTGAAAGATGCTACCCTCTTGGACTTTGTTGATTCCCTTGAGATACTTGAAAGTTTCTATCATGTCCCCCCTCTCCCTCCTTTCCTCGAGACTATACATATTCAGCTCCTTAAGTCTCTCTTCATATGTCTTCCGGTGCAGACCCTGCACCATTTTAGTTGCCCTCCGCTGGACAGCCTCCATCCTGTCTATGTCCTTGCAGAGATTGGGTCTCCAGAACTGCATGTAGTACTCCAGATGGGGTCTCACCAACTGTCTGTACAGAGGGATAATAACTTCCTGTTTTCTACTGGAGATGCCTCTCCCTATGCATCCCAATATCCCCCCAGCCCTCCTTGCTGCCCTCTCACATTGCTTGCCCACCTTTAGGTCATCTGATATGACTACCCCAGGTCCCTTTCCATTTTTGTTGTTGTTAGTATCTCACCCCCCATTGTGTACTCTTCCCCTGGGTTTTTGTTTCCCAGGTGCATTACCTTGCACTTCTTAGCATTGAATCTAAGCTGCCATACATTTGACCATTCTTCTAACCTTGCCAAGTCCCTTCTCATCCTTTCCACCCCACCTTGTGCATCAACTCTGTTGCAGATCTTTGTGTCATCTGCAAAGAGACATACTTTTCCTTCCAGTCCCTCTGCAATGTCGCTTATAAAGACCAGGGAAAAAATATTCTTTAACGTATGAGGGATAGGGATGGGGGGTTAAATGTCTATTGACTACTGCTGGACACAGAGGGGCGGATGATCGGTTGAAAGGAGGACCCACTAGCCACCAGTATTGTTTTGTTTACAATACACATTGAACGGGCAGGGGGAGGGACCTCTAGCCACCAGGGTTGTTTTTTTTTTTTTATTCACATTATGCAGGCAGGTGATCGGGTGGGGAGAGGGATCACTAGCTACCCAGGATTAATTTTATTTTATTTATTTTGGTCAACTGGTCAGCACAGGTGGAATTTCCACAAAAATCAGATTTTCACTTACATTCCACCTGCGGAAGTTTTTTTCGCATGCTTCTACTCCAGTGCTCACTCTGTCAGGAGCCCAAAGCACAGGCTGATTCATCCACGTCCTCCATGCCACCACTGCTCCTAATGATGCCCCAGCTACTCCCCTCACTGGGGTTGTGTGGAAGACAGGGGATATACCCTCAAACATCCCAGGTCTCATCGGGTAGTCACGTGGCGGACAAACAAGGAGCGGAGGTACCGGGGTCCTTTGCCTTGAACACTGTGGCTTTTTCATTCCCTTTCTCACACAGGTTATCAGCATGCTGGGGTGGGGGCAAAGCAGGGATGCACAAAATGGCATGATACCCACACACCCTGCTGATAACCTCCCTTTCCTGCCTGCCTATCACTGCGCTGCCACTCATGGTCACCTAGGAGGCAGCGCTGCAGCCAAGGCAGCGACCCTCTCTCCCTGGAGAGAAGCATCTTCTGGGATGTTCCTATCTTCTGCCTCCTCCTCTTCCTTCAACTGGCCCCAGAGGATCCAAACTCAGTCCTGAACTCGGGCCCCCAGTGCCGCACTCTGCCAATGGACTGGTTTCTCTATCCCATCTTTCAAGAGGTTGTGAGACACGCACAATAAGTATGGTAAAACCATGGAGCTATCCCATTAGATCAGTAGACGGGCTGCCACTTGCGACGCTGGTGGCCCAGGGTTCAGGATCGAGCCCGGGTGACTGGAGGGACAATTGGAGGGAGAGAGCTCCAGCATTCCAGTAGATTCTGACCTTCTCTGAAGAAGAGGACTTGTCTGTGCCACCGTGCAAGCACCTCCTACGGTAGCGTGGAAGGCATCATAGTGGCCAGCACTTGCGGCAGGTGAGTTACCGGCTTCTGCATGTTTGTTGCACACATGCATGTGAAGTTGTCACCACTGACTCTGAGATGAGCGAGTAACAAATCATGGAAAAAAAAATGGCAGGGCAGCAGGATGATGCTGGTACCCTACAGGCCCCACACCCACCAATCAGGATCTTCCCCCCAAACTGAGGTTTTGGTCTCTGCCAGGGTGTAGCCAGACCCAGTGATCTCACCCTGGGGTGCACCACGGAGAAACAGGGGTCCAGATAAGTCCTAAGAGATGGTGGATGACAGGCTAGGGGTGGTGACAGCTGAAGGATACACTATTTAGAATCAGGAGTTGCAAATGCCACCCTCTCTGGCCCCGCCCACACCGTGGCCCAGCCCACACTGTGCCCCTCCCCCACCGTGCTACCCCTATGATTTTGCTGAAATGATACCCCTGTCCACATTTCAAAGATCATGGAACATGACTACACCCTTCTGTGGTACAATAGCATTTCTGAACCTTCTAGAGACTGCACAAATTGGTATCATTCTGAAAGCAAAAAGAACTGCCACATGTACATTTCACATAATGCTGTACTCTATAAGAAAAATAAAGGATGAGCAACTTTATGTACTACCAGTGTGTTCTTTCACCTTTGGGTTCTACTTCCCAAGGACCTCTCATCCTTTGTTCTCAAGGATATAGGGAATCAGAACCCCTCTGTTGGATAACACACTGGCTGTGCATAGTTGCCTACACAGTATTCCATAACCACCATGCAACATTAAGAGGATCTACAAACGAATCATATAATAACTGATATACTGTAATTACTGGTGATCCCCATTAATGTATACTTAAAAGACAAGTCTGAAATAATAACCAGGCAACAAAGTTATTATGCTGATCAATGAACATTCTCAGCTCAGCTCTGTCCTCACACCAACAATCCCTGTCTTGAGACTGCTGCTGCAGCCCACTTACCATTAGCAACTTGCAGTCGTCTCCAACTGCTCACTAAATCAATCACTCTCAGCTCGTCCTGTGCTATAAGTTAATTTTCCAACAAAACAAAAGTACTCTTAAAAACGGCAGATTGTTTCATGCTACCAAGTGGTGCAGAAAGACAACAATTCATAGTACAACAGCAGAATCAGAACATCGTCCGGATACCAGGTAGCTACTTGAAAATATTTAAAACATTCCTTGAACAAAAAAAATGAAAGTAGACATGTGTCAGAAATACCCCCAAAAGAGTAAGATGCACCAGCAGACCATGCCATGGTCTGGTTCTACCTGAACCTAGGAGGGGTAGAAGGCTGCACAAAGACGGAGGTAACTGTCTTCAGGGGGGCGGATTTCAAGGAAATGGGAAGGATCCTTAAGGAGCACTTGGATGGGATTGGGCCAGACATGGACGCTGACAGTAGGTGGGAAATCATCAGGAGGGGGCTGCAGGATGCTACCAGCACCTGCACAAGAGTAAGATGAAAATGTGGTAAGGTCCGAAAACTCTGCTGGTGGACCAGAGAGGTTCAGGAGGTGGTGAGGGGAAAGAAGGCGGCCTATAGACAATTCAAGTGCTCAAGGAGTGAAAGGGACCGAGGGGAGTATGAGCTGATGGCCAGAAGGGCCACTAGGGTAGTGAGGGCTGCTAAGGCAAGGAAGGAGCAGTACCTGGCCAGGGAAATTAGGAGAGGGAACAAGGGGTTCTTTAGATACATTGGGGAAAAATGAAGGGTGAAGGAACAGATTAGCAGGATTAAAACAGGGGAGGGATGGGCACAAGACCCAGGGGAGCAGGCTGAGGTACTAAATGAGTACTTTGCCTCAGTTTTCACCAAGGAAAATGGGTGCATCATACATGGGAGTAGATGGTGAAACTGAGGAGGGGGGAACCCTTGCCGATAGGTGGGTCTGGGGGGGCAGCACTGGCAGGTGGGGGGAAGGCAAAGCAGGGGGACGAGGTAGTAGAGGTGGAAATCATGTCAGAGAGAGTGAGGGAAGCCCTCAGGTCCCTTAAGACAGAGAAAACACCAGGGACAGATAAATTATATCCCAGAGTGCTGAAGGAACTGGCGGATGTCCTGGTGAAACCCCTGGCAGAGCTCTTCAGCATCTCTCTGAAGACAGGGTGGGTGCTCCAGGACTGGAAGGTGGCACATATAGTGCCTATCCACAAGGGGGGATTAAGGGAGGTGGCAGGGAACTACAGGCCCATCAGCTTGACATTGGTGGTGGGCAAGGTGATGGAGGGCATTGTCAAGGAGAGACTAGGGGGAACCTGGAAAAGTTGGGGTGCCTGGATGATAGACAGCATGGATTCATCCCGGAGAAACTGTGTCAGGCAAACCTTGTGGAGTTCTATGACTGGGTGACGAGTGCCTTGGACCTGGGTAGACCAGTGGACGTCCTCTTTCTTGACTTCAACAAGGCGTTTGACTCTGTTCCTCATGGGGGCCTGTTGGATAATCTGGGAGAAATGGGGGTGAGGAATCAGATGATCAGATGGATAGACAATTGGCTCCAGAACCGGACCCAGAGGGTCATGATTGGTGGGATAGTCTCATCCCCAAGGAGGGTCATTAGTGGAGTCCCTCAGGGATCGGTCCTTGGGCCCCTCCTGTTCAACGCCTACGTCTCTGACATAAGGAAGGGTATCAGGAGTGAGATGAGTCTCTCTGGGATTACTCAAAACTGGGGGCAGTGGTGGGGTGGGGAGGAGGGAGGTGGCACCACAGGGGACCTGGAGGCTCTGGAAAGGTGGTCTAGAAAGCGGAAGCTGAGGTTCAATGCAGGGAAATGCAAGGTACTACACCTGGGAGCCAGAAACCCGGACCAAGTGTACACCCGGGGGGGGGAGGGGGGAATGCTACAAGTCTCGATGGCTGAGAGGGACCTGGGGTGGTGGTGGATGTCAAGATGAACAACTCGTAGATTTGTAGGAGGGCAGCAGCAAAGGCCAACAGCATGCTTGGATGCATCGCTAGGGGGCTCACCTCCAGAAGGAGGGAAGTGATATTCCCACCATATAACTGCTTGGTGAGGCCGCACCTCAAGTACTGCATGCAGTTTTGGAGGCCACATTTAAAGAGGGACATTGAACTCCTGGAGAGGGTCCAGAGGAGGGCAACCAAAATGATTTGGGACTTGGGTGATAGGACCTATGGGGGAGGCTCGAAGAGCTAAATATGTACACATAGGAAGAGAGAAGGGACCAGGGGGACATGATAGAGGTCTTCAAGTACATGAAGGGGTAAATAGGGGAGGAACAGTCAGGAGCTCGAAGGGAGGAGGGACTAGAGGGGCATGAATGGAAGCTGGAGGGGGGAGATTCAGGGAGAAAGGAGGAGGTGCTACTTCACTGAGAAGGTGGTGGAGCCATGGAATGTACTGCCCAGGGGGCTGGTGGAGGCAGAAACGGTGGAGGGGTTCAAGAGGGGGTGGGACAGGTGCAGGAGAAGGGTTCTGGAAGCAAAAACCAGTGCAGCGAGAATATCTGGGACTGAGAAGGGAGAAGCCAGAGGGGGGGCAGAAAGGTCAGCTCCCAGGGTGGGGGCTGACCAAACGAGCAGACACGAAAGACTGTTAGGCCTATTCTGCTGGCATTTCAGTATGTTAGTATGTTAGTATGCACTCCTTGCTGACTTTGCTTTCTGTGCCAAAAAAATCGGATGGTTAGGAGTACGAGCCTGGGACCATAAGAGACATACTGGCTAATATTGATAGGCATTTGCCGGCAGTTAAATACCCGGTCTCAATATTTCAAAAATAAGTATGATCTCAGCAATGGATTATTATAGCCTTTTTTTCTACAAATACATGCATTAAGTACTTCTAACTCTCATGCAAGCTGGGATTTGCAATGAGCACTTATGCGGACGCAGATTGCAATTGTATATGAGGTCTGCAGTCAAAATAGCGCAATATAATTAACAGTGTGACAGCACAGACTGTTGCATTTAGTTTCATATTTGTTTGTGACATTCCATGCTCCAGGTCACAAGCTTTAGCAATGAACACTCCCATTACTACAAAAGCATTTCTAGGACATTTTCAGCAAGCACAGTTTCCCTTTTAGCATCACATAGAGAATGTGATGCTAAAACAGGAAATACAATTCTCCATGAATTGATTTAATTTTTATTATATCAACAGTCTGAGAAATTCAATCTGACATGACTACTTCTTTTTTTAAAATATATGTCACCAGACTAACTTAATTATAAGGTGTAATTTCCAAGTTCATATATGTTTTTGTTTTGTTGCCATGCACTACGTGTATCTAACTTGAGGAGTTAGAACTAAAATCTTGGGGCAGCACAACACTAGTGCAAGGATGAAGATCAGGAATAAGCAACAGTGGGGGTTGTGACACTTGGCCAGCTGGTTATGATTATTGTATGATATTGGTATTATAAATAAATGGTCAGTGTATGAAATGTCAGTCTGTGAGATTTGGCCCTTTAAATTACAAGGTGTCTGCAGCCAAAAACCAGGATGTAATTAAACAGACCAGAAGGAAACAGTTAATTGGAACATGCTTCTAGAGAGACAGTTTATGGCCCTCATCACCTGCTGCTACTTTTGAAGTTAGAACTTAAATACAAATTTTATTACATCAGGAAAGGATGTCATTTAGCTGATTCCTATTGGCCATCTCACACCTGGGTGAGGGACTGCAGGGTTGTAAACCTCAAAGGAACTGGTTGATCAAAGACTCATAATTTGGGAAATGGGTTTTTACTGATGTTCACTTTATTTAAAATACCTCCTACTAGGAAATCATGTTTTTAATTTTATATCCTAAAAGGAGGAGCTAGATGACTCACGGAAGTAGTGTGGAGACACAGAGTTTAAACTGATACTTGTGTCTGAATTGTGGAACATATCTTTTTGGGATCTTAAGAAACAAAGATGTCTAATTTAACTGCACTTACAGAGGTAATACATTAGACAGAAAAGATCTAAATGTATTGTGGTAGGAGTTTGTTCTGTAGTTTTCCTTGTTTTTCTTTTATGTGATTGTGATGCTCTCTGATATTTGTTATGTATTTTATCTTGCTGTTTTTATCCATTTTTAGTAAACATATTATTTAAGATTCTGCCTGGGTCTCCTACGTCATTTTTGCATGTGGAGTGCCTGTATTTTTAAGTCTGACAATAGATGGTGTTACTAAGCTTGGTTAAAGGTAAGAATATACCTAAGGTCTCTTATAGATTTCATTTTGGATACCTGGTTAGGTGCCCTTAGGTGACAGATACATTGAATCCCCCTGAAGAGAATATTATCTGAGCCTGTACATTTGGGTATGCTAGCATAAGGTTCACAGTTTGAATCCCCCCAGAACTTGAGACTAAAGGTGATTCAGACCCAAAAGCAGATAGGAGGGTTACCCGGTCTGTTACCTGTTCACACTATTGTGCTTGGAGGTTGGCACTGTGGAAGCAGAGGGCCTGATCTGCGGAGTACATTTGTGACAGGGGTTACAGTTCAAAACGAAGCAGCAGGAAGACTGGACTGGGAGGAAGGTAAGAGAATGAGATAGGAATATATGAAAGAAGAAAAAAGAGGAATAGAAAAACATGGCGAAGCAAGGACAAAGGTGCCTGTACTAATTCGTGCCTTCTCACTGTACATTTTGTTGTGCAGCTGCAGCAAGGCCAAGACAGAAACAAAGTTTGTCGTGAGCGTGGGTGCATGTTTGCCTAGTTTCAGCTCGTCAGTCAATGATGGCAGATTCCAGCCCCAGCACAAGCGCAGAATTCAAACAGCATTTAGCAGATCTGGTATGGGAAAAAGGACATGCTTGGTGGGAAGCAGTATTCATCAGCCTAGGGGTAACTGATCCTGTGGCATCATCAGGAGTGTCATGACCCAAGCCAGTGACCCCCATGCCAGCAGACTGTCATGAATCAGTGTCAATGACAAAGCCAACCGGCAAGTGAGGGAGTCCATGGAAGGTCAAAGATAATTGTCCGGCATCCAGACTGCCTCAGTCAGTTAGGCCTGATTTTGGTAATATGTCTGACAAGGGGTTACAGGCATTGTTGATAAAAACTTTTTAGGTATGCATGACCAGATCTGAGACACCACCTTATAAGAAGCTGAGGAAGCCTCGTAAGGGGACACATCACCAAACAGGCCTGGGGAGGTGCCACAGCTGACAACACTGGCACCTCCAACTCCAGGTGCAGTTCTCTTGCCCACATGTGGTCCAACTCCTATTCTGTTGATCCTACTACCAAGGCCACACCTGCCACTTCCAGTCCCTTTCAGACTGCTGCCAGCTCTGCAACTGGGGCCTTTGCCCATGATGTTCTGATGCCCTCCCTGTGAGGTCAACTGCTGGCCCCCCACATCCCATTACCAAGTCTGCTGGGTCCACTGCTAGACGCTCACCTCCCACTGCCAGATCCACAGCTGACACCACTGCCAACTAGTGGGCTACTTCTATGTCCATCGGGCCTGATGCCAGCTCCTTCCCTATCAGACCTGGCCCGCTGTTGCCACTGCCAAGAACACAGCCTTTACTCAGATGGGTCACACCAGTTTTCCACCTCAAACATTTTCATCCTGCACACTCCCATCCCATAACAGAACCCTAATCTTTAACCATGCATGACCTCACAACACGTATGCTTCCACAAGCACTGTGCTGATGAACTACAGTGTGTAGTGCTGCAACAGAAGCTTCCTGTCTTGTCCCCTCCAACAGAATGAGAAGAGCATCCTTTGCAATGCTCATTCCTCTTGTTTGTTTACTGTAATGTTCTGAGCTTGAGGTGCAAACATAGATCACCATTATGGTGAGCAGATCCTCAAGGTCCCATGCTGTCAGACCAGCACTAAATCGATATTCTTTTTACAGTATTTATTATTTGTTCCCCTTACTCTTTGACTGACCCCTTTCTGCTGGTCTCATAAGCCCCATCACCGACTTTCTCCCCAGACAAACCACTGCCTCCTTCTTCCATGGCTTAACCTGCACTGTGGGTTTGCTTGGGATTGGGCAAATTCCCTACACAGTCCAAAGTTCAACTAGAGAGGGGAGTAAAAGTCAGCAGTGTGGGGCTTATAAGTGACTGACACCCCCTCCAATGGTCATGGCACAGTTTTCTTCCCCAACCCCCCAAGGGTGCTGGAGACAAGGATGCACATGTGGGCATGCAGTCTTGTAGAGTGTGGCATCTGCATCCACCGTCCCACAGCACCACTGTGAAATTCCACCTATGATCACCCAGGTGGTACTTTCACAGTGGCATCTGGCACCTGCCTTCCAGGAGCCCAACAGCATCAATTAGGGTGCTTGATCCATCCTCCCTCTGGATGGCTCCATCAATCACCCAGGGCTGTTCCTGAACCCCGGTTACCCATATCATGATCAATAGTTCTATTGCAGCACTGATAAGCTAGCCTGAAATGGTATTATTCTGAATACAGTTACATCAAACACAAATTATGAAAGTTGACTGCCTAATCAGGATCACAGAAAATTGATCGCGCTATCTATCTACTTACTTATGTTTAATGCATTTAGTAATTGGTAGCTGGCAAAGGCACACTGAGATGAAGGACATGTGGAGTGATGAATTCAGAGAAGGTACTTCAGCATAAGTAGACAACAAACAAACAAAAAAGATATCAGCCATAATTGAAAGCAATGCCAATGGGAATATAATAACGTACTAAAAACAGGACTTGGCAAATGCCAACAAGACTGTTTTTGTCGTGCTAATAATGCAATATACAGCAAGCATTGTATTTGATAATTCTATCCCCTCTATCTCCTGGTATGTAAAGTATTTCAGGATACAGTGTTGGTCCCCCCCCCCCCGCCATCTAAAGGCAGCAGCATTCTCTCCTCACCCCTTTCTGTATTATAAAGCACAGTAGGTAGTATTGGCTCTAGATGAGGGCAGCACTGGCTCCATGCCATAAATAACTGATCTCCATTACCTTTTACTTGCCATCTGTTTTGTTTTAGCTCTTTACAGTAGCTACTGTATGCTAGCTATTTTGCTAGATATGCACCTCCTAATATGGCTGGGGGCATAATAGGTTACTTAGAAATGCTTTTGTGTCTCAGTGTGGGCCCAGTTGCCAAAATCTGTGCATAGCACACTGTCTCCTCTAGTTACTGATAAAGGAAATAAAAGAAATTTCATTTGTACAGTACAATTGGCTGAACTCTCATAGCTCAGTTGGTTAAGAGCTAGAGCACAGATTGCTGAGGTCCTGGGTCCAGGCCCAGTGAGAGTCACACTTTTCCTTTCATTTCTACAATTGGATTTCTAAATTTGCCTCGCAGTGGCATACACTGCACTTGGGAGAGATTGAGGAGGAGTTATTTGAGTCTGTAAAAATACTTTCTGGTTGCTCATTGCAACAGCAGAAAGGAATGTATGTGTGATTCAAATGGGAAAACTTAGGGGCCTTAATTGGCTGAACTTTCATAGCTCAGTTGGTTATGAGCTAAAGCACAGATTACTGAGGTCCTGGGTCCAAGCCCAGTGAGAGTCACACTTCTCCTTTAATTTCTACAATTGGATTTGTACAGTACGGTAATTCATGCAGACTGTATCTTAAAGCACTTTACAATCCAGGAGAGGGAGCAGAAACTGTAATTACAATTCAATCTCACCAGGAGATTCAAACATCACGAAGAAAAATTAGCAATATTATAGAGTTTATACACAGGGAGGTAAAGTAACCTACTCAGCTACACAATAAGTTGCAGTTAGGGGGAGCACAGAGAGATTACATGACTTGCTATGGGTCACAAAATAAGAGACTGTGGAGGAACTAAAACTCGAGTATTCAAGTTCTCAACGTATGTTTTTTTTGGTAGTTTCAGTACTAGTTCTGGTTCCCAGAGCTGGCGCATTTGAGGTGGGCGAGCAAACACTTTACTCAGTATTCTTCACTCCAGAACATTGCGATTTTGGGTAGCTGTAGTGGCAAGTGCGGGGTCCAGCAGTGCCTCTCTATGCCAGTAAGTGCAGATCATAGGCAAGACAACACCAAAAAAATTAATCCCTGGAACTGCCCCTGAATGCCTGGAGACTTCAGTAAAGATTTGCTTCACATTTCGCAGCCAGAAGACAAAATTTTATTAACTTTACAACAAAAAAAGTCTGGTCAATGAAGCAGAATTCAATCATTCTTGCGAGGGCGGGGTAGCGGTTGGGCCTGGCTGGACATTTGTTTCATACTATACATAGATACAACATACAATAAATCATGGGCAATTAAAAAAAAAGAGACAGCGAGAGAATTGACTTTCTAGTAGCACACAGCCTGCATTCATGGAAGAAGTCATAGAAACATAGAATTTGACAGCAGATAAGGACCGCTTGGCCCACCTAGTCTGCCCATTTTCCTACCTAACAGATAAGCTGCAGATCCTAGTTAACCAACAGCTTACTTCCTCCTACCCCCCACTAGGACTGCCTTATGTCTGTCCCATGCATTCTTGAATTCCCCCACTGTTTATGACTCCACTACTTCCTCAGGGAGACTGTTCCATGCATCCACAACCCTCTCCATGAAAAAATACTTTCTCACATTACCTCTGAGCCGTCCCCCCTCTATCTTCAAATTGTGCCCCCTTGTTCTTGCACATCTCTTTTTATGAAAGATGCTACCCTCTTGGACTTTATTGATTCCCTTGAGGTACTTGAAAGCTATCATATCCCCTCTCTCCCTTCTTTCCTTAAGGGTATACATATGAAGCTCCTTTAGTCTTTCTTTGTATGTCTTCTGGTGCAGACCCTGCACCATTTTAGTTGCCCTCCTCTGGACAGCCTCCACTATGTCTATCTCTTTGCGGAGATGGGATCTCCAGAACTGCACACAGTACTCCAGATGGGGTCTCACCAACTGTCTGTACAGAGGGAAAACAACTTCCTGTTTTCTACTATTGATGCCTCTCCCTATGCATCCCAGTATCCCCCCCAGCCTTCCTTACTGCCTTCTCACATTGCTTGCCCACCTTTAGGACATCTGATATAATTAACCCCAGGTCCCTTCCCAGTGTTACTGTTGTCAGTCTCTCTTCCCCCATTGTGTACTCTTCCCCTGGGTTTATGATTCCCAGGTGCATTACTTTGCACTTCTTTGCATTGAATCTGAGCTGCCATACATTTGACCCTTCCTCCAACCTTGCCAAGTCCTTTCTCATCCTTTCCACTCCATCTTGTGTATCAACCCTGTTGCAGATCTTTGTGTCGTCTGCAAAGATACATACTTTTCCTTCCAGTTCCTCTGCAATGCCACTTATAAAGACATTAAAAAGGCCTGGTCCCAGTACTGAACGCTGCGGTACCCCGCTAGTAACCCTCCTTTCTTCACTGTGGACTCCGTCTACTACCCTTTACGTCCTGTTGTCTAGCCAATTTTTATCCAGGCTACCACCTTGGGATCACTCCAAGGCTGGCTAACTTGTGTATTAATCTTTGTGTGGGACTGTATCAAATGCCTTGCTAAAATCTTGGTAGGCCATGTCCACAGCCCTCCCTGGTCTACTACTTTGATCACCCAGTCAAAGAAATTTATTAGATTCGTCTGACAGGACCTTCCCATCGTGAATCCATGCTGCCTTGGGTCCTGTGCCCCACTGGCCTCTAGGTACTCAACAATTCTTTCCTTCTGAAGTGATTCCATCATTTTCCCTACCACTGAGGTCAAACTAACTGGTCTGTAGTTTCCTGCCTCTGTCCTGCTCCCACTTTTGTGAAGAGGAATCACATCCGCCCTCCACCAGCCCTTGGTACCACCCCATCCTCCCATGCTTTGTTAAAGAGAGTAGTCAGTGGTGTCACTAGTTCTACCCTTAGTTCTTTTAGAATTCTTGGGTGAATCCCATCAGGCCCCATTGCTTTGTCCACCTTCAATTTTATTAAGTCTTTCAGAACCCTTTCTTCTGTAAATGGACTGGTATCGACCCCCGTCTTCAGAGTGTTTCTCTTGTTTGGTTTAGGTACTCCTCCTCCTCTTCCTTTGTGAATACTGAGCAGAAAAATTAATTCAGTATCCCTGCTTTTTCACTTTCACCCTCTGCCCACATTCCCTCCCCTTTATTAAGCCTCAGTATCCCTCCTTTGGTCTTTCTTCGCTCCCTAATGTACCTATAAGAGGTCTTATCCCACTTCTTAACAGAGTTGGCTATCCTTTCCTCGGTTTGGGCCTTTGCCATTCTGACTGCCTTTCCTGCCTCTTTCTGCTTTAACTGATGAAGTTCTCTGTCCTGCTCCTTCTGTGTTCCCTTATATTTCCTGAATGCTATCATCGGGCAGCATATGTTCAAATAGCAGATTTCACGCAGTAATTATGTGGCAAAAATAAATGCTTCAAATAAAAAAAATGTAAAACCCTTGTACAATAGTGGACCAGTCCATTCTTTTATGCTAGTTTCCTCATGACCTCAGCAACATTTCAGCCTTCGACTTATCCCCTCTCTGCAGACAAAAACTATGTGACAGACACTCCAATCCACTATTAGGAATTCACTACTCCTAATTAACACTAAAAAGAGTTGTGCTAAAATTCATTTGAAGTGCTGAGACATACAGTATCTATCCAGTTACTGAGCACTTAAAAAATGGGTTTCAAGGAGAGATAACCTGCGCACAAAATGAGAGGCAGAGCACTGTAATGAGTGGCCAGCCCAGAAACAGATATGAACATACAAAGAAGCCAGAAGAAGAACGCCATTTGGTCTATCAAATCTGCTCGTGTTGTATAGCTTGACCTACTGTCCCTGCCCCCTCTCCACACTCCTCCCATCCTCCCTACCCATGACCCTTACTCTCCCCTGATACCTGTCCCAGCCTCTCTTAAAGCTGTCCACAGTCTTCAATGAGATTACTTCTTCTGGCAGGGCATTCCAAGTGTCCACCACCCTCTCTGTGAAGAAGTGCTTCCTGACCTCCCTCCTAAACCCCCCCCTCCAGCTTAAGACTGTACTCCCTCATGTTATGGTTGCCACTCAACTTAAAGAGACTCTCCTTATCAACTTTATTTATCCCTTTCAAGTACTTGAAGATCCCAATCATGTTCTGTCTCTCTCTCTCTCTCTCTCTCTCAACTATCTTCCAGGGAGTACATGTTCAGTGCCCTCAATCTCTCTTCATATGCATTATCCTGTTGACCAGCTATCATTTTTGTAGCCCTCGTCTAGACCTTCTCCAGCAGGTTAATGTCCTTTTTGAGGTGCAGGCACCAGTACTGAACTTCATGCTCTAGATGCGGCCTTACCAGTGACCTGTACAAGGGCAGTATAACCTCCTCTCTCCTACTACTGATCCCTTAGATATACTTCCCATCATCTTATTTGCCTTTGCTGCTGCTTTCTTGCACTGCATGGAGTGCTTCAGGTCTCTAGTGATCATCATTCCCAGGTCCTTTTCCTCTGATGCAGGTACTCAGACTCCACCCAGGTAGTACTCTGTCCTAGAATTCTTGACTCCAATATGCATAACTTTGCATTTTTTGGCATTGAAGCCAAGCTGCCAGATCCTAGACCACCTCACTAGTGTTTCCATTCCAAGTTCCAAGCAGTCAGCACTTCCTATGCAGCAAAATAATCCCACGACAAGTAAATGTCAAGCAATGTTGCTATTTATTTTCACCGAGGTAGTGAACCCCTGGCACCTCGACAGTATACCTTCCAAAAATGGGCTTGTTGCAGTTATGTTTGCCATGTCTACCTCAAACTGTTTTTTAGTAGTTTCTTTTATGCAGTGTTGATGCCAGTTTAAGAAGCCTTACTAAAATCTAAATAGTCCACACCCACCAATCCACCTTGATATAACTCTGTCACTAAGTCAAAGAAATCTATCAGATTCATTTGACATGACCTCCCCCCTGTGAAACCATGCTGCCTCAGATCTTGTAACCCACTGGATTCAAACTATCCCACAATCCTTTCCTCCAGCAGCGATTACATTAATTTGATAATAAACGGTATCATGGTGGGAATAGAATACTTTCACAATCTCAATGTGGGGTAGTGCATTAAGAGTCTAATACATCCTTTAATCATAAAAAGGTTCAGAATCTACCCCCTTCTGTGCGCCCACAGTCAGATATATGACAAACTCTGCCACCCAAACTCATGGGGGCAGAAGAACATTTTCACAATCTCATGGGGGGTGGTTGTGGGGTTCTAATCTAATACCATACCTTAAGCATAACAAGGTTTGCACATACAGTCAGTCTATCCCTTCTGTGCCCCCTCCCAAGTTTGATATGAATCAGACGCCCTCCTTCCCCAGTCTCACGTTGACTAGTACATGTCAAGTATATAACCAACGCTTAAATCACTGCGGTAACTGCACAAGAGTGAACGAATGTGCTCCTGACTTCTACGGATCCTCGACGGCTCGTCGACAAAATATTTGTCAAATGACCCGACAGCGAAACTGGCAGGTCGACTGTATTTTGCAGTCGGCTGGTGGTTTACAAAAGACACAAGTGTTTTCTTCGGGGGGCTTTGCCCTCCAACCCCCCACAAGTGGAGCTGCACTCCCACACCTCCCCCACTTAGGATTCTCAACTCTGAGTTGGAGCTGATTCGGGGGGAGTGCAGGACCCCCGACAGACAGTGTCAGGTTCCAGCGGGTTTCCTACAGCAACATGGCACTGTCGTCACTGTAGGGGACTTCACTGTCGAAATGCCGATGTCGGGGGTATACCACCTTTTACACCTGGCTCAATATAAACTAATGCCGTTACCAACGGGAAGAGGCGGTAGGCATCAAATCTAATACCAGCACTGAAATCAAAACAATGTTTTTTGTACAAGACAGAAGGACATGTGCCCTTATCAGATGATGAACCATGCCAATACAAAACAATGATTGCTGGCATTGTTGTGTTGTGTACGGTATGATAAGTGTAAGCCCAACACTCATCTGCAAACTGCACCTTAGTGACCTCTTTGGATACATTCAAACTCACAGTTGTGGAGATAAGAGCCTGTATGATGCCACCTCTAATAACATGCAGGGTACGTGGTGATGCCTTCAACCCTGATGGTCATTCAGTAGCCTGCCTTGGGGCAAAGCCCCCCCAATTCCTACACTGAATTCAGATCAGTGCTGTGCTAGCAATAACCAAAAAGCCAAAGAAAACATTTAAATGCCTCCCATATTTATCAGTATGTATCCCTTTGCCTATCCCAGCACTGGCTGATGTCCACAGGCTTCTGAACCCCATATCCATATCTGCACCCCTACCAAGCCCTGGTCCACAACCACATCACTGGTCAGCCTGAGCCCATCCCTGCTCCACAACACTGCTGAGCCCTCAGCAGACATAAATACACTCCAGTCCAACTGACAGCCAATCAACATAGCAGACTGAGGTAGAGAAAGAGGAATTCATTTTAAAAAATGTGGCTGAAACAGCATTTCTCTCCTATTGTTTTGCTACTCTGTCTCTTACAGTCACGCCCACACACATACACTCACACACACACATAAAATGGAAGTTATTAAAAATTTCTCAGTTATTGGGGGGGGGGGCAGCAAAACTCACGGCAGCACCAGAGCAACCAAAACAAGTGTAATGTGCAAAGCAACCAAGACAATGAATACAAACCAAGGAAAACAAGCATTTGTCAATGCCGAATGTTTGCTTGCTGTCATTGGCATTGGTAGTGTAGAAGTTATAGAGCTGCATAATAGGAATGGCAGGGAAGTATTGAACTGAAGCCAACCCCACCACCACCCTGCAGAGAGTGACAGGCATTGGGGTGTGCCTTTGGGTCGTCAGGCATAAAGGCCACGCCATTTCACCACACCCTACCCTGCAGACACTGACAAGTGTCACGATGTGCCTTGGGGTCTTTGGCCCTTATGCGCACCCCATTCCATCAGGAAATACGGTGAGATGGGTGCGGTATAGGAGAATGGGGTGAACTTTGGGTCCGAAGAGTCCAAGGCATGCCTCGATGCCTGTCACTGGCTGCAGGGTGTGAAATGGTATGAGCATTACAGGCAAGAATCCCAAGTCACATCCCTGATGCCTGTCATTCTCTACAGGGTTGGGCATTATGGTTGGAAACCCTAATACCTCAGGCATTCGTTGGTATTTTCACTCCAAATTTTCAACATGGTTTTTTTGTGACCCCACCTCATGAACAGTGGCAATATCAGTTTGTTAACCAAAAGCTGCTTATGCACAGCGACTATGGCATTTAGCAGCACGGGTGCAAAAACATTCCGAACAGGATGTAAAAAATGACAGCTGTACTGTTCATGAGGAGGTGTAAAAAATGGCAATGTTGCAAATGTGCAGTTAAAATATTTAAAAAACTGGTGAAGTCACTAGCGTGCATAGAAACTGTGCAACACACACCCATAATGTAATTAGTTTGGGTATTTTTTACAGCAGATTGTCAACACAGGCATTTTGGGACCTCCGATCATGAACAGTGTCACTGTGATTTTCTTTATCTGTCCCGAACAATGATTTCCCACAGCGACCACGCATCTCTGAGCTGAAAGTGTGAAAACATGTTTCGGCCATGTTGTGAAAAATGACAGCTGTACTGTTCATAAGGAAGTGTGGAAAAATGCCACTGGTGAAAATCTGGATTGAAAATATTACAAAGTCATGAACTTACGAGGGTGTGTGGAAACTGCGCAATGCTCACTCGTATCACAGTCTTTTTATGGACTTTTGTCACCAAATTTTCAACATAGCCATTTTATGACCTCTGCTCATGAACAGTGTCACTGTGATTTTCTTAATCTGTCCCAAACATTGCTTTTGCACACCAACTGCGCCATTGTGCGCTACATGGGCAGAAACACATTTTGGGCAAGATGTGAAAAATGACAGCTGTTACAGCTCATAAGAGGCGTGGTAAAATGGCAATGTTGAAAATCTGAGTGAAAATATTGAAAATTTATGAACTTATGGCGTGCGAGGAACCGCGCAACGCACGCCAGAAACAAAGTCATTTTAGGAATTCTTCACCAAATTTTCAACATAGCCATTTAAGACCTCTGCTCATGAACAGTGTCACTGTGATTTTCTTAATTTAGTCCGTACATTGATTTGCTTTACCGACTGCACCATTGTGCGCTACCTGGGTGGAAACACATTTGGGCAAGATGTGAAAAATGACAGCTATACGACTCATAAGGAGATGTGATAAAATGGCAATGTTGAAAATCTGGAGCAAAATATTGAATTCACCAACTTATGGCGTGCGTAGGAACTGCTAGCATGCAGCTCTCAAAACAGTCATTTTAGGAATTCTTTCACCAAATTTTCAAAAATAAACTGTGAGAGCCCACCTTATGAACACTGGCAGTGTGATTTCATTAATCAGTCCCAAAGGTGATTTCACGCAATGACTACGAAATCACCGCCGAACCTGAATAGCGCCATGACAGTGACAGCATTCAGCGAAGAAGGGTCCCAAAACCCCATGTTGAAAATTTGGTGCAAAATTCCAAAAATGCCTGAGATATGCAATAAAGTTGAAAAACCCTATCTATTCCATTATTCAGCTTACAGCATTTCCTCAGTTCGCGATCGGCTTTGAAAAGTGCAGGACGTGTCCCGGTCCACCGAAGATCGTGCGCGAGTCGGAGGTAAGTATGGGGTGAAGTGCGGGGAGGTAAGTGCGCAGTGGGTGGAGTGCGGGTTGTAGGAGGGCCAGGAGACTATGTGGGAGTGTTTTTCTTTACAGGTTTTCTTTTTTTCAATGGCGGCGGGGCGTTTGCCACGCTGGAGTGGGCTCCCAGTGTGGCACAGGGCGGTTGGGAAGAGGCGTTCAGCCGGCGAGGATTAGGCACCCCTCGTGGCACTATTGCCTGCGCTTGGGTGGGCTCCCAGCGTGGCACCTCTCTGGGGAGGACAGTGGGCCGGCGGGATTGGGCACCCCGTCGGCTATATCATCAGGTTGCCACACTGGGGTGGGCACCCAGTGTGGCATTTGAAAAACTTTGGGGGGCGGGGGGGCGCTTGGCACAGCCGGCGAGTTTGGCGCCCTGTCGGCTATACAGTGTCTAGCGTCGAGCGCACCCATGCGTGTGGTGTGTGTGTGTGTGTGTGTGTGTGTCTGTGTAGGGAGCTGCGCGCGGGCAGGCGATATCTGATAGCTGCTCACTGGCGTAGCTCCCCCTTTCGACTGTACGCCACTGCATTTTGGAGCTTGTCATAGACAGCTCCAGCATGCATTGGCAGACTGGGGCCACGCCTGCCAACACACTGACTGAATTGGAAGAGGGGGTGACACACCTCCGAAAACTCAGATGATGGCGCTATGTTTCTTGCACATGCATGCAAGCAAACATAAAAAAACTTTGAAAAGAAAAACTGAAGCAAATTAGTCAATACATATGAATCAAACGCTTTGCCTCTCACACAGACTAAAGAGCAGATACAACAGTGAAGGCTGCAAGAGACAGTACAGGGGTGAAGCACCAGTGTCAGCATATGGAGAATCTGCTTGGACATCAAAATGTATAAAGATCGAGGGAATTCACTATTCACTGATCTCACTATTCACTGATTCTAGTCAATAGTGCTGAAATGTGCAACCGTATACACTCTGCTATCTTTTCTGAGTTGTTGTCCTACTGCACTCTGTCGTTGAGGCATAGGTCAGGAAGCATATGAAAAACCAGGAGCAGTGGTAGAATTCACAGAAAAGTATTTTATTTTTACTAGCAGTAACATAAAAAAATAAAATTGTTCAGTATCACTATTTACAAAGACCAAATAATCAGAGAAGATTCATCTGAGTTTTCCTTTAATCTCTCTGTTCATCTTTCTGCAAGCAATTGCAGCTCAGTTCTCTAATAAGTCCTTCCAACCCCCATTCTTGACAAGCATGCTGCTTTTTTCTAAAGTGTTCTAGTTTATTTCAGGCAGGTGCTGGCAGGAACACAGTGTCCCAGAACTGAGGACCCATCTCTACAGCTTTTGCAAAAGGCTTAAGAATTGCTCTCAGATAACCTTTGGAATTTCCAAGTAAGGATTAGGCCATGAGAAAGGATGGGTTTACTGTGGAATTAATCCATGGTTGGGGGAGGTTGGGGCACGAGGCCGAAGGCTGAGTACCTCCAACGACCTACCCATGGATAAATTCCACAGTAGACCATCCTTTCAAGTGGCTTAATCCTCTTGTAACATGGCAATGATTGCATGACTGATAGTATCTGAATAAATAAGAACAAACAGACTGATTTGATTTTGGAATGTTTTATGTTGAGCCATTAAACATTGTGAACATAGAGTACAAAACAGTTGGAATCCACCTATTGACAATATCGCAGCTGCTATTTAAGTTTTGCAAAAATGGCTTTCATTACAAGCTTCAAGCTTTCTTTCTTTTTATTTTTTTATGTGTAACTTATTCTCCATTGGTCCCAGTCGGCTTTATTTATTTAGTTTTTGTTAACCAGGTAAGTACACTAGACAAAACATATGCCTATTTTCAGGTACGACCCAGGAGATTACAGGAAGTTAAAAGAACATACAGAGTACAAATTGAAGCAAGTAAGGCAGATACAATGAAGTCAGGAGAAAAATAACACACATAGTGGGATAGATCAGGTTAAAACAGTGGACACTGTCAAATGTAAAACAAATACAGAGTTTCTAAAGCAATATTCCCAGCAATATGTACAGATATATACAAGATTGACACACTTTACACAGGGCCACACCCCCAGGCGGGCAAGCAACCACAGCAGGGCAGGAGCCAAGTACAGGAGATGATGTGCTCAAGTACAGTGCAGGGACCAGGGTACTCAGGGAGGTCTGCGACAGTCACATACTGAAGAGAGCTTCAAGTGCATGCCTGGGAAGGGGAGGACCTGACCTGGCCAGGAAAGGAGTTCCATAATCTCGGGGCACAGGATGCCAAATCCCTGTTCCCCATTTGGGTATGCATCTCAGGAACCTTAAGGATAGCGGAGCCCAGTGACCTTAGGGAGTGGCAGTGGAGACAGCAGGCACGAGGAGCTCTGCCAATCTGGGGGGGTGCCAGTGCCCAGAACCTTGCCCGTAAAGCAGCCCAAGACAAAGTTCATGTAGTTGGACAGGGAGAGACAGTTTAGCTTGCTATATAGATCACAATGGTGAGTAAGACGAGGGGCTGCATGAGCAAAATGGCAGATGTTATTGTAGGCTACAATCCACCTAGTGAGGTTACCTTGGTAGTATGGACAAACAAAGGAGCCCATAGCATAGAGATGGAAGAAACACACCTCTGGCCATTGCAAGGTGAGCAGCTGAGGTAAGATTATTCTTCGCCCTGTCAGCCAGACCCAATTTCCAGTTAACAGCTCGACACACATTGTGGATGTGGTGACCAAGGTCGAGCTGGGGGGGTCAAGTGTCACCCCAAGATATTTGACAGAGTCGGTGATGAGAACGGGAACACCATCAATACCCAAAATGCACAGAGGGAAGGGGAGGCCTTTAACTTAGCCTGGGATCCAGACAGCATGGCCTGAGTCTTTCTAAGATTTAGGACCAGCTTGTGGGACGATATCCTGGATTGGATACTCATGAAATCCTCACTCAATTGGTGGTTAATGACCCCAATATCCCGGGCATGAGTGAGAATAACAAGGTCATCAGCATACAGGATTGCCTTGCAAGAGGCAGCTGAGGAGGGAAGATTATTGTCGAATATGGAGAGGAGCAGGGGCCCGAGTACTGACCCGTGGGGAACCCCTGAGGACACAGCGGCAGCATCCAAGAGCACCTTACTATACTTGGTAAGTTGTTGCCTGCCTTGAAGAAAATTGTGGAACCAGTTGAGTGCAGGCGGGGACAGGCCCAATGTCCTAAGTTGAGTGCATAGCAAGGCATGGTCAACTAGGTCAAAGGCCTTAGAGAGATCAATAAAGATGGCCCCAGAGAGTCTGCCCTGATCCATAGCAGCCCTTATCCCAGAAGTGACAGTGACTAGGGCAGAGGTTGTGCTATGCCTTTTTCGAAAGCCGTGCTGCAAGGGAGACAGTAGCTCATGAGACTGGATATAATCCGTGAGTTGCCCAGCCACAACTTTCTCAAGAAGCTTACTGATAGCAGACAGGATGACAATCAGCCGATAGTTATCAAGGATCCTAGGGTTGCCCTGTTTGAGTATGGGGACAACCCTCTCCATCTTCCACAGGTCAGGGATAACCCCAGAGGCTAAGGATAGGTTGACGATATGTGCCACAGGAGAGGCAATGAAGGTAGCCACAAGGCAAAGAAGCTTTGGTTCCATACAATCATGACCAGCACTAGAAAAGGGGGAGAGACCAGAGAGCAATCTTTGCATCTCTTGTGCCATCATAGCCTTGAGGTAGAACAGAAGATGAGGGGATGGTGCCAATTGAGACAGAGGGGCCTGGACAGGTCTGTCACTATCACTGGGTGAGAATAGAGAGGTGAAGGCGGACAGGTCTGAGAAATGTGAGTTGAATGTATTGGTGATGATCAATGGATTAGTACAGCTAGCACCTTCAATGAGCATGTCAGGAGCCTCACAGGTGGAGGAACCACTCACAATGTTTTTAATATTCCTCCAGAAGTTCCTGGAGTCCTTAGCTGAGTTCCATAAGGCGGCTTTGCAAAATTCACTTTTGGCAGCCCTGATTGCCTTTTTACATTCATTCCTGAGCCTCCTGTAATGCTGGAATATGGCCTGGTCCATTGAGACCTTGAACTTGGCCCAGCATTTGTCTCTAGTCCTCATGAGAGCAAGGAGGCTCCCATGCAGCCATTTCATAGCAGCCCCCATTACCCTCCATCTGACAAGAGGGGCAAGCTTGTCCTGTAGCACCCCAAAGATGCTAAGGAAATGACAGACTGCTGAGGAAGCATTCTGGGAATCCATCACTGTGGACCAGTCCATGCACATAAGATCCTCCTGGAAAGCACCAAGGTCAAACCTGGAGAAATCCCTGACCTGGATGATCTTAGGGGGGATCTTAGGGGCCAAGACCTTCCATATGCAGTGCACAGGGTCACGATCAGAGACAGAGTCAGGGAGGGTACCAGAGGAGCTAATCCTCTAAGGCCTATTAGACAGGACCCAGTCAAGAAGCGAGCTGGTACCACCAGTGTATGACCACCTGGTGGGATCCTTAATGAGTTGGGACAGTGAGATGCCTGCAATCAGAGTCTCATACTGCTTGGTATTGCTTCCAAGCCAGTTTAGATTGAGGTCCCCTAGGATCAATAGCTCATTATTCCCAGTCCTAGTGCCAACGGAGTCGAGAAGGGAGGATAAACCCAATACTCCATCCATGAGGGGATTGTAGGTACACACAAAGTGTAGCTTCTTTGTGTTCCCAAGTAACAGCACAGTGTGCAGCAGTTCACAGGAAGACTGCTCAGGCTGTGGGCAGGCCAGCACCAACAGGTTAAGGTGACTCCTGTAGTAGACCAGTATACCACCCCCCCCTCTTTTTACCTGGACGGTCATGCCAGAGAAGGTCAAAGCCTGTGAGCGCACAGGCCGAATCTGGGGTAGAGGGTTTCAGCCAGGTTTCAGCAATCCCAAGGATGTCAGGCTTATAATGTGTGACCCAGGCAAGGAGTTCGGCCAAGTTGGGCAGAAGGCTGTGGACACTAAGATGGGCAACTTTCAGCCCATTGCCAGCCAGCCAGTCCACAGGAGAGGAGAATGCTGGCATGGAGGACCCGGTTTCAGCTCCATATCCCCTGCAAGGACTAGTATCACCAAGAGAAGCCAGAGGAGATGTCTCAGAGGTGGAGAGCCAACCCTAGTGGACAGCCTGCGAACAGAACGCCTGACCATTATGGCAAAACACTGGAAGCTCCACAGATTAAGGCAGCAGATGGACCAGTGAGACTGTCTGTCTCAGGCTATTATGTTAGAGAAGGTAAAATCCTTCTCATCAAGTAGTCCTGGTGAGATCCCGGATTGTCCCATAGAGGGAGCAAAGTCTATAATGAAGAGAGGGAGGAACATTGCAGTGAGCAGCCAAACGAGGAGGACGGTAGAGAAAGGGAGGGGTTCAGCCCTACTCATGCGGTGCTCAGGAGCCCACATGTTATGCATGCCCTCTCCTGAGTCGTATCAGTATCCTACAAAGACCCAGTAGAATAGCAACAGAAAAGCAGGCAATAAGGCCATCCAGACCCACCGAGTACCACCGGATTACCTATCACCACTAAAATAGATGCCCCCCAACACAGCAATTTTCAGACAAAATACTGCAAAAACAGACCCTGGCTAAGTACAGCAAAACAGACACAGAGGTACAGACTAGCAATAGCCCCTAGAGAGATAGCAAAACAGTAAAAACATGGACAGACATTAGGATATTCATAATACACTGTGCCTAATGCCCACAAATTGACACATGTCTTCTAGTCCACAGCTGATGGCCATGGAAAGTACCGCTGCAAAGTTCTGTCCCCCCCCACAAGAATATACCACTCAGCAGGGATGTAATGTCAAGGCAGTAACCAGTCACCTAGGGATATATGGACAGGTCTAACACCCCCTCGCGTACAATCCTTCCATGAGACAGCCCCAACAAAGCCAGAAAGACCAGTCAATCCCACACATTAAATGTAGGACGACACACAAGTGGGAGTGGCTCAAGTACATTTAAGGAGAGGAGGAAACGGGGTGGATGGGCGGAAAATTTAAACCCCCACAGGAAAGTCCACAACCACCACTCCTTTCTACCAGCTGCTACTGTGACACACAAGCTGGTTACACTACAGTTCCAAATGAATCTCCTGCGCCCTACATTGGATGCAGCTTGTCGGCTTTGGCAGGCAGGGGAGGGCAGCCCGACTCCTGTTACCGAGTCGGCGCCTCAACCCTCAGGCGATTTCAGCATCTGCAGCTACCCACCCAGCCCCGTACCCCAACATCAGACCACATCCCCATCTTCCCCCATGGTTCCCCACTCTGTGGCAGGGTGGTGAGGAGCCCTCAACTCAACTCACCTCGAACAGGATCCAGCGTGCAGGGATGTGTCATTCAGGGTCAGGGCCTGCGGTGAGCAGCCGTACACTCTGCAGCTACTGGGACCATTTTCCTAGCTTTCTGGTTGAACCCCACCCCCAGAGCAGGTGTGGAATGATGCCAATGGGGGGAGTGCACATGTGTCTGCACGCACTTCCTCTAGGTGTCAGCCCATCTCCACCCCTGTCTACAGTGTTGGTGTGCTATCCCCTAGCCTCCACTAGGGTCAGTCTGGAACTGACCACTGGCCTCCCCAGAGAAGGAGAGCAGTCCTTCGGATGCTGTCTATCATTCTCCACTCCTGCCAAACCCCAGCAGCTCATGCTCGCTCCCAATCACAGGTCCCCGGTGTAGCGCAAGATAAGGTGTCCAGCGCCTCAGCCCTCAGCGCCACCGGGCTGGCTCAAAGCTTTAAGCTTTCTAACATCAAAACATGTTTTAAAATATTTCAAAAACTTGCAGTTAACTTTCTACACTAGGTTCTTTGATTTTCATCTATGTATGTTACCAGATATGGGTTTCACTGCATGATGGGAGTGTGCTAGTGTACACCTTCATGTTTTGTTCCTGCAGTTCCTTGGCAGACCAATAGATACCTGTGAAAGAATGCTAGCAGCACATCACCGTTTTTCCAAATGTACTGAATTGAGCCAATCTGAAAAAACTTTAATGAACAAGTACTGTTTTTCTGAGTATTAACTTCACTTTTTTCCTCTCTAAATTATCTAGTTCAGCAGGAGACAAACCATGACATTTACTGCTCTCACCTTTCAAATACTCGTTTGGACTAGCATTGTTAATCTTTCTTTGATTTCCTTTTGTTTCTCTCAATTTCTTTAGTTTTCTTTTCACCCATAGAAGTAGCCTCTTTCTTTAATCTTGCTTTGTTTATCTCACTGTTTTTGCTATTTTTGCTTTCTGTTATAGAAGATGCATGCTAATCTTTACTATAGTGTGTATTTACCAAGGAAGTGCTAGGACACATAATGTTATTCAGTGATCCCAGAATGCACTGCACCCAAAGTTGCTTAGAAAGCAGTAGATCACAAGTGATTGTAACAGTATGTAAATGTTCCCGTCTGAAGAAATATTGTTACAGCATAATTTACAGTGTATGTGGAGTTTAAATGTAGACTCTTTAGTAAGTCATAAAGTTATGTGGCAGTTTCAACATAAAACAATCTTGAAAATGTCAAAAACCCTGTGCCAGAAATAAATTGGAGCAAACAAAAACAGCTTAGATAACTGTGTTATGGATTTTATTGAGGTTCATACTGGTATTACACACGCAATCATGGTTCTACTGTGGAATTAATTCATGGTTGCTTAATGGTCAGCTGTTGCTGTTTATCCAATCCGTGATAGATATTTTAGTCTCTTGTTTAGAGCTATGTTACAATAACTTTTTGCAATCATTTCAAATTATAATTATATACATTTCAAAAATGAACACTATATACTTTCTAAACAAAGGGATCCCAATATCAGTTACAGTTCCACATAATGATTTGCATATATTTTATATCAGCAGATATGTAAGGGAGGAAAAAGACAGAACAGCAAGTGAAAGCAGAGCAACAGTGAGAGGCAGAGAATTGTGAGACTGTTGGGGTGCGCAAATCCTAGGTTTCACAAGAAAACCCGGCTGTGCAACCAAACAGACAAGAGACAGGAAAGAAAAGAATAGAACAGATCCCTGCATTCAAGTTATTTCCATAACAACTGGAACAGGGACCCATTCCACCCTGTCACAATCACCTCCCTCCTTAAGAGGGAACCTGTTTTATCAAACAGGTTTCCAAAACGTTCTATTAATTCTCTACTAGCATTAGCTTCTATCTTTCAGAAATTAAGCACATGTGCATTATCTGTTTTTTCTATAACAGTACAGCGAACTGCAAAATTCAAACCCATACATTTGCTTTTCAACCTTCAGAACCCTCAATTCCTGATCCATAGCTTGACAGAAAATCAGCATTGCTATTCTCTTTACCAGATTTGTGTATCACCACAAATTGAAATGGCTGTAGTGCTAGGTACCATCTTGTGATTCTAGAATTTTTATCTTTCATTTGGTTAAGCCAACAGAGAGGACGGTGATCTGTTATAAGTACAAAGTCAGTTCCTAGCAAATAAAACTTAAGGGACTCCATGGCCCACTTTGCTGCTAAACATTCCTTTTCGATGGTGGCGTATCTTTTATCTCTGTCATGCAACTTCCTACTTATGTAAAGAATAGGATGTTCCATCCTATCTATAGCTTGACTTAGGATTGCACCTAGGCCTACTTCTGAAGCATCTGTTTGTAGCAAAAATGGTTTCTCAAAGTCTGGGCTTCTTAAAACAGGAGCTGAACATAATGCAGTCTTAATGGCTTGGAAAGTTTTATCACACTGTGGGGTCCATTTCATATTATTTGGGTACCGCTTTTTCATGAATTCAGTAAGGGGAGTAGCTAACTCAGCAACAAAGCTGGGAACAAATCTCTGGTAATAACCAGCCAGTCCTAAATATTACCTGACATTTTTCTTTGTTTTAGGGACAGGGCTGTTAGCTACTGCTTCTATTTTAAAAATTTCTGGATTCATTTCTCCATTTCCCAACACATAGCCCAAATATCTGGTTTCATGCATGACTAATGCACATTTGGTAGGATTAATTGTCAGACCTGCATTTTTAATAGCTTAGATAACCACTTGTAGGTGTTCCAGGTGACATTTCCAGTCTGGACTGTACACCACGACATCATCCAGGTACATAGAACAATAACCAGTGTGAGGGGATAAAATTACATCCATGTACTGCTGGAATGTGTTCTAGTATATTTCAGGCAGGTGCTTGCAGGAACACACTGTCCCAGAACTGAGGCCCCGTCTCCACAGTTTTTGCAAAAGGCTTAAAAATTGCACTCAGGTAACCTCTTGAGTTTCCAATAGCTTTTGCAATAAGCTCAAACTATCATTATATACATTTCAAAAATTAACACTATATACTTTCTAAACAAAGGGATCCCAATATCAGTAACATTTCCACCTGTTGATTTACATATATTTTTATATCCGCAAATATGTGAGGGAGGAAAAAGATAGAGCAGCAAGTGAAGGTAGACAGACAGTGAGAGGCAAAGAATTGTGAGACTGTCAGGTTGATCAAATCCTAGGTCTCACAGGAAAACCCAGTCACGCAGCCAGACATACAAGAGATAGAAAAGAAAAGAATAGAACAGATCCCTGCATTCAAACTCTTTCCATAACAACTGGGACAGGGTCCCATTCCACCCTGTCACACACTCCTAGCAATGTACCTCCTGACCTGCTCATGCTGCCATCCCTCCCATTCCAAAATCTGAGCCAGTGTCTCAATCAGAGACTCTATTTTTTAATAAAAAAAAGAAACCGAAGACCATGCATCCTGTGCCATTCCAGCTGTTCACTGATCACTTGCTGACCGTGCTTGAGTCCTAAGCAGTGCCACTCACTGCAGTATCCCAAGCAACCATAGTTCTGTAAAGGCATCATATAATACATATAAATTGAGAACAGCACTTTGTTTGCATGTCTGTGGATATTCTGTGCAGATGCTAGAAACCGCACACAATATTACAGGGCACCCCCCCCCCCCCGAACACAGCGCCATATGCATATAGATACATACTTTAAGATTTACATCATAGTAAATCTGTCCCTGGTTGGGAATTATTGTCTGAAACGAAGCAAAACTTTTTAATATGGATAAACATACTTTTTTTCTCCTCAGATGACCTCCATGATGTGAATTTCATGTGACAGTCTATACAGCACCGTAATCGAAGCTACACTAAGTATAGTCTCTCATTTGGCTCCCACGCAAAAACACAACTGTGACGTTCTCAATTTTTAATTGGTCTACAGATGAAACCTCTGTTGGTTCTCCTCTCCCAGTATTACTAAGGAGACGAGGGTATTCTGACAAAGCCACCATAGTAACACTAAGTAAATAAGAGACTCAATGGAAGAAGAATTCGGTGTCAGGTACACCTTTCATGGCAGACAGACTAGCAGGCAGATTTCAGTAGTCAGTTGTCAATCACATTTTTACTGTGGCATGGTCTTCCCAAATAAAAATTCATCATGCACTGCCAGCAGTAAATACATATGTACTCTGCTGAACATCCCTGCATTATTTAAAAAAAAAAGAGTAAAAAAAGTGGAGGGACCAAGATAGATAGAAGGGCAGACAGATAGATCTTTTAATTGTAAAAGCAACCATTTCTAGGGACTCTGGGCACTGTACAATAAAAAACAAACAATATAAATGAATGTACAAACAATGTACATAACAATTCAGCTGGGAGTGGATTTTAAATTCATATATTATCCCATTAAAATAAAAGTTCATCAGTCAATAAAAAGCTTGCTGGAATAAATAAGTTTTTAGGCCCTTTTTAAAGGCTTCTACCAAGGGAGCCTCCTTTAAATAAGCAGGAAGGGAGTTCCACAGGGTAGGCATGGCCACCAAGAACATCCTGTCCCCCGAATGCCACTACCTAACCATGGGAACTCCAAGAAGGCCTCCCCCAGCAGAATGGAGTGCCCAGGACAGATGGTAGGGGACAAGGAGATCTTGCAGATAGGTAGGTCCCCTTTCATGCAGGGTCTTGTAGGTGAGGAACCCTACCTTTAAGACAATCCTCGACCTGACCAGCAGCCAGTGGATGGAGGACCAGGGTGATATGTTCTCAACGTCTCACCCCAGTCAGCAACCCAGCAACCTTGCCACCACGTTCTGCACCAGATGCAGCCTGCAGAGGTTGCCTCCAGATAACCCTAGGTACAGGGCATTATAGTAGTCCAGCCTGGAAGTGATAAAAGCATGTACCAGCGTGGTCAGGTCCTCAAGCAGCATCAGGGCTCAGATTCAGTTGATACTCTGGAGATGGTAAAATCTTCTCCTCACCACAGCCAACACTCGAGCATCAAGTGTCAAACCATCATTCAGGACCACACCTAAATCCTTCACCTGTCTAGATAGGGCAAGGGAAACACCCCCTAACACTAGGCCAGGGGGTAACCCCACAAACCCCTTCCACCCTGATGACTTGGATCCACAAACAGTACCTCTGTCTTGTCTGGGTTAAGCTTAAGCCAGTTTTGAGTCATCCATGACTGGATCTCCTCGAGACAGCTGTTAAATACAGATGCTGACACCTGGATATCAGGTGCACAGGATAAGTACAGCCGAGTATTATCTGCATAGCAGTGAAAACCCAGCCTGTTCCACCTGATAATGTTCCCCAATGGCAGCATGTACATCATGAACAGCAAGGACAATAAGACCGAACCCTTCAGAACCACACAGCACAGAGGCTTCGGGTTAGATGAGGCTAAACCCATCATCACCCTTTGCACTCTGTCAGGTATGACCTGAACCAGTTGATGACAATACCAGACAGGCCACATCAAAACCGCAGGCGGTCAAGTAGCACCTCATGGTCCACAGTTTCAAACGCTGCAGAGAGGTCCAGGAGGACCAAGATGGTACAGTCTCTCCTGTCACTCACCATCAGGAGATCATTAAACATCATCACCAGGCAGTTTCCGTGCTATGCCCCACAATGAACCCAGACTGGAAAGGCTCATAGGCGGAAGAAGAGGCAAGATGTCTCACTAGCTGTAGGACCACCACATTCTCAATAACTTTCCCTAAAAATGGGAGGTTCAAGATCGGCCTGTAGTTGTTGAGGCAGACCGGGTCCTAAGAGGGTTTCTTCAAAAGGGATCTAACCAAGGCCTCTTTCAAGGCCAATGTGAAGACCCCACCCCTCAAGGAACTCCAGATGACCTCAGCAACCACAGGTCTAATCAGGTCCAGACATCCAACCAAAAGTCCAGTTGGATCTGCGTCCAGATCACATTGTGTTGGCCGCAGCTTCGAGATTATTTCTGCCACCTCCTCCACCCCAGCCAGCTCAAACTCATCCCAGATACCAGGAGTGTTTAGGCACAACCCAGGCCGGACCCTGCATCTCCTTGGAGAAGTATTAAAAGAGACCTCATCCCTGATAGAGAACACCATGTCAGTGAAGAACAGAGCCAGCTCCTCACACCTAGTGCTAGAACCTGCTCCCCCAACACAGAAACAAGCAGGATTTAAAAGCCAGTCTACTGTGCGAAAGACCTGAGCTGGTCTGTTCCACACTGCAGCAATCCCTAGACAAAAATTCCACCTTCTTATGGGAGATTGCCCCCTGATAGTCGACATAATGCAACTGCAGGGCCAATTTGTCCTCCAGCAGGTCAGCTCTCCTCCTGCACCTCCCTAACCTCTGCCCCTTCGTCTTTAAACCTTGGAGATCCTCATCATATCAAGGAGGTCTCTGGTGAATAGACAAGGGTTGGACACATATGGGTACAATGAAATTGAAGGTTGCAGCAACAGCCCCATTATAGGCTGCCACTGCTTCTTCCATTCCAACCACACAGGCTACTTCAACCCTTGATAGGTCCAGCACCACCAACAGTCCCATAGAGGAAGCTCCTCTTAACAGGCAGTACTGGACCGTCTCCACAGGGGTGAGACCATCTGGCGGGGCCCTAAGCGTGAACCCCACAGTGCTATGCTCCAACCAAAACACTGGATCTACACTGAGGTCACTCACATCTAACCCTAAAGAAAAGACCAAATCCAGTGTGTGGCCACCCGAGTGCATAGCTGTCGTTACATTCTGTGATAGGCTCAAGGCCCCCTTGCTCCCCTGGCCCCTATTAGGCCCCCCGTAATACAAGTTGGGGGACCATGGCTGGGCTGCCCCTCCCCAATTTTAGCCATGTGGCCCACCTAGTCTGCCCTTTTCCCCTACCTAATGCAATACCGCAGACCCTAATTAATCTGCGGCTTACCCTCTCTTTCCTATTGCGAGAGTACTCTTATGTATATCCCATGCATGTTTCAATTCCCCTGCCATTTTTGCCCCCACCACCTCCGCAGGGAGGGTGTTCCAAGCATCCACTACTCTTTCTGTTAAATAGTACTTCCTCACATTGCCCTTGAGCCTACTCCCCAGCCTCATATCATGCTCCCTTCTTCTTGTACACCTTCTTTTCTGAAAGATGCTAACTTCATGTACTTTTTTTAGTCCCCTGAGGTACTTGAATGTCTCTGTCATATCAACCCCCCCACCCCCATCTCTTCTCCTTTCCTCTCGTCCAGGGAATACATACTTAGGCCCTCTAGTCTTTCCTCATATAACTTGTGGTGCGATCCTTGTACAATTTTTGTTGCTCTTCTCTGGCAAGTGTATTTCCCACACTCTTATCTTCTCCTAGCACACCAATCACCTCCCAAGTCATCTGCACCCTATCTGCTCTGGCTACCTTCCTGCTGTCCCCCACCACTATTCCCCTCATCTGATTCGCAGACCTCCTCTTACTCCCCTTTTTTCCTTGCTAACCATGCTTGCTGCCACTTTTTCCTCTCTTGTCTTTGCCCCATTTCCCCATCCTCAACTCCTCCGTGACCACCAGGTTCTCCCTCCTTCCCCCCTTACCTCCAGCTTTTGACTCTGGGTCATCTTGGCTTTCAACCCCACCACCTTAGTCTGCCTCCCCTAAACTGGTCAGTGTTGTATACCTGTTCGATAAGGGCACCCCAACATCAGATCCCACCCCTATTCCTCCTCTCTAGGCTCTCCCTTCCCTTTTTTGTTATTCCACTTACCCTCCCACCAGTTCCCCTTACCACCTGCCATTCGTCCACACTAGTCCCCCAAGGTCTTTGAGGAGGAGATCTCCTTGAACATTGTGGTATCCTCCCTGCTCCCAACTCATGCATGCTATTCCCCTTCCCCAGGGCTGCACCTACCTGCCCCTTCATCCGCTGCTCTGTTTCCCCATCTCCCCATCCCACCCTCTTCAGCTTCCATTTGAGCATTCTTACCTCTGCCCTGAGTTGTTCCAGGCTCCTACACACTGGACAGCCCCCTGCTCTCCACACAGTTCCCAGAAAGACTGCAGCCCCACATCCATTACAGCTTACCACTCTTCTTTCACTATCCTGGCTCCTGTACATTCTCATGTTACCCCACCTCCACCCTTCCAGCTATCCAGTTTCCTGTACCAGACCCTATTCTTCTACAGTCTCCCTTCTCAGACTATCCCAGCCCCAACTGTGTATCTCTGCTGTGGCACAGTCAATGCTGTTTATAGCATACAGTTTTACCAAGTCCCCTTTTATCTGTTAACCCCAGCTACCTTGTCCCTTTATTACAAATGATGCCTGACATGACACAGGGATCAGCTGCTTTTCCCTTTTCACCTTGCTATGTACCCCCAAGTTTCTGTCCTTGTTGCTTGTTCAATGTAGGCCGACCCTGGTTCTGCTGTAGCCCCCCCTCCCTTCTGCAGTACAAAGATTCTATCAACCCTGCCTCCTTACCTCGAATACTGTGCCCAGCATGGCTTGCAGTCCTCCCTGAAGATGCTCTACCAAAGCCCCTAGATGCCACTAGGACAAACGTCACACTCCTGCCTCGTGGCACTCATGCTGTAGGGGTCACTCATGCAAGGGATCACTTGGACTAGTGGGTGGTATATAGAGAGACTACAGCTGCCCTATTGGCTGGCTGCAATCATGCAGTCCTGTGGGACCTCCAATTGTGCTGGGCAATGGTCACCGATCTCCCTCCCTCAGCCTGCCCACTGGTGCTTCCCCCCTCCTCCCAACAGTCTCTGATTCCCAGTTCTCCTTTTAAAACATTTAGTTTTTTTGGTTTTAGAAGCCCCTAGTAACGATACAGGACTCAGCCCTCCACAACCCCCACCCCCAGGTACTTATCAGTTAAGATACTCGTCTATCCTCCGTTCTCACTAGCATCTTACGATTACTGCTGGACTCTGGCGTAGCCTACTCTTATTCCCCTATTGAACTACAGCCACCCTATTGGCTGGCTGCAGTCACAAAGTCTGGTGAAACCTCCAATGGCATGAGTGCATGATGGGACTCATGTGGGCTGGAGCACATGGGTGGTGACAGGAAAGGGGTGCTGATTTTGCATAGTGTGCCAGTACAGGTTTTTTTCCTTGCACATATTTGTGGAAGGCTGTGCCATCACTATGGCTGCTCCCCTGGCAGTGTAATGTCAGGCCTGTAATCTGCATGTGTAAATGCATATCTCATGCTGTGGATTGACATCTGCACTTGCAAATCATGCATGTGCCTAGCAATGCCCATGTGTGTAGAGCTGCTACTATGTTGTGCAGATGTGTGCACACAGTACTTTTGCCTGGTGCATAGTGTTTATTGTGTATTGGCATCCCAGTGACTCCCGCAGCTTTGGGGCAGATGTCCCTATTCACATTGGGTACACACTTCTGCTGTACAGTCAATTAAGGTTCCTGAAGTCTTTCTGAATTGAGTCCAATATCCTTGTGGTCAATCTCCCTGTAATCTCTCACAGAAACAGAATTTGCCAACAGATAAGGACCAGTTGGCCCACCTGGTTGGTCCATTTCTCCCTGCTTATAGTATCACCACAGATCCTACTTGATGTCTGACTCATTCACTCCCCCTTCTCTTTCCCTAAGATTCCATTATGCCTATCCCATGTATTCTTGAACCTCACCACTGTTTTCACCCCCACTACTGCTACTGGAAGGCTGTTCCAGAAATCCACCACTCCTGTGAAGAATTACTTTCTTACATCTCTCCTGAATCTACCCCTCCCCCCAGCTTTTCATTGTGCCCCTTGTCCTTGAGCACCTTTTTTTTCTGAAAAATACTTCCCTCTTGTACCTTGTTTACCCTTGTGAGGTATTTAACGTTCTCTATCATGCCACTCCTATCTTCCAGGGTGTACATATTTAGGTCTTTTAATCTCTTCTCATAGGGCATCTTATGCAGACCCTGCACCATTTTAGTTATACTCCTCTGAACCACTTCCACTCTATGTCCTTTCTGAGATGTGGTCTCCAGAACTGGACACAGTACTCTAGGTTGGGCCTTACCAGCAATCTATACAGAGACAACACCACCTCTCTCTTTAGGCTGGTGATGCCCAACCCTATGCACCCCAGCATCCCAGTCGCCCCCCAAACTACCTTGTCACACCACTGCCTGACCACATTTAGGTCATCTGATATGATCACCCCCAGGTTTTCCTGCTTCATGGTGATCAGTACCACCACCCCCCCTCCCATTTTGTACGCAGCCCCTGGGTTTCTGTGCCCTAAGTGCATTATTTTGCACTTTTTTGCATTGAAACCCAGCTGCCATACCCTTGACCACTCCTCAAGTTTTCTCAGGTCACTGCTCATCCTTTCCAGGACCCCTGGAGTATCCACCATACTGCAAAGTTTGGTGTCGTCTGCAAAGAAGCAGACCTTCCCTTCCAGCTCCTCTGCAATGTTACTTATAAAGACATTAAGGAGGACTGTCCCAGCACTGAACCCTGAGGCCACCCCACTGGTTACCCTCCTTTCCTCTGAGTGAACTCTGTTTACCACCACCTTCTGTTGCCTATCCCTTAACCAATTTCTTACCCAGTTTACCACCTTTGGACCCACTCCTAAGTTACCCAACTTGCTTACTAGTCTCCTGTGTGGAATGGTGTTGAATGTCTCATTGAAATCTAGGTAAGCTGCATCCACCATTCCACCCTGATCTAGTTCTTTGGTCACCCAATCAAAGAACTCTTATCAAATTCATTTGTCGTGATCTTCCATATGTTCCACCCCCATGAATCCACGCTGCCTTGGATCTTGTAACCCATTGGATTCAAGATATTCCACAACCCTTTCCTTCAGCAGTGATTTCATTAACTTTCCCATCACCAAAGTCATGCTGATCAGTCTTTAATTGCCAGCCTCTTCCCTGCTACCAGTTTTGTAAAGTGGGACTACATCTTCCTTCTTCCAGTTCTCTGGGACCACTCCTGTTTCCAATAAGCTGCTAAACAGAACCACTAGAGGCGCAGCCAGTACTTCTCTAAGCTCCCTCAAGCTCGGGTGGACCCCGTCTTGCCTCATTGCTTTCTCCACTTTCAAATTTGTGAGACCCTTCAGGTTTCTCTCCTCTGAAAATGGACTGGTGTCCACCACCCTCCCTCCAATGCTTCTGTTACATTTTTGTGGCCCCTTTCATCTCTTTCCTCTGTGAACAATGAACAAGAGTATTTGTTCCAGATGTCTGCCTTTTCCTGTTCCCCCTCTACACAGTCCTTCCCTTCCCTTCTTAACCTTACAATCCAACATCTGGTCTTCCTTTTTCCACTTACATACCTAAAAATGTCTTGTCTTCTTGTTACTGCCAGGGCTATTCTCTCTTCTGTTTGTGCCTTTGCAACCCTTTATTGCTCTCTCTCTGCTTCCCTCTGTTTCCCCTGATACCCTTCCTTATCCTCCTCCCTCTGTGTCTCCTTGTACCTTTTAAATGCTACCTGCTTAGCTTTTCCCTTTTCAGCTACCTCTTTTGAGAACCACAACAGATTCTTTCTCCTCTTTCTTTTGCTCCCTTGCTTGATGCAGAGTTTTGTTGTCTTTACTATGGCCTTTTTAAGTTTCCTGTACTGCACACAATTTCCTCCACTGTTCTTCCACCCCAACCCTCCTCACCCCCTGCCAGGTCATTTCTGAAGCATTCACTCATCTTTTTAAAATCTGACCTCTTGAAGTCCAGGATCTTCACCTTTGTGTCCAGTATTTCCCTATCACGAGTGGGTTCACTGACTAATTGCCTGAGGAATGCCCCCAGTAGGGAGTCCAAGATTTCTCTGCTTCTAACTGAAGCCACAGCCGGGAGACTCCAGTCTACATCTGGCAGATTGAAGTCCACCAGCGATAGCACCTCCTCCTTTTCTGCTATCTTGCCAGTGGCTTTCATCAGTACCCTATCTAACTCCTCTCCCCGTGCTGGAGGTCTATAGGTCATACCAGTGCAAACAGAGGTTCAATTTCCCATCTCTTGGGTGATCAACAGTATCCCTGTATTCCCATCTCCACTGCTTTAATACCCTCCCCCACATAAAGTACCACACACCCTCCTTTCCTTCCCACCATGTCCTTCCTGCACAGAGTATAGCCTGGTATGGCCATGTCCCAGTCATGGTTTTCGGTGCACCATGACACAGTAATGGCCACAATATCCAGGTCTGCCTCTGTCATTGTGGCCTCTAGGTCTGGAATCTTATTTTCTAGACATCCAGCATTCGTACACATGGCTTTCCAGTTTTGGTACCACTCCATTTGGTACCCGCCTTTTCCTTTTTGTGCTCCTTCCTTTCTCTCTTTTTAATGCACCCACTCCCATCTCCCTTAATTTATTTCACCCTCCTTCCTGTATTAATTTGCATCCCTGGGAATTCCACTCCTCTTGGTTTCTCCCTACTCTCTAATGCAGCTGAAGGGGTGGGAGGTAGTTTCTGCCTCCCCAATCTCTTCTGCCACCCCCCTCAGCTAGTTTAAATGTTCATAAAAGCAACATACAGTATAAACCACCACCGCAGACTGTGGTTTCCCCTCCCAGATGGATGCATGCCATCACTGCTGTATGAGCCCTTATCCTCCCAGTTAGGTCCCTATTCTCCAATGAAGCCACACCTCTTCTCTCTGCACCATTTCCTCAGCAATGGATTGAAGCTCCTAGTGTGGAGATCCCTCTCCCCTGTCATAGACCTGTACATCACAGCTAAAGCCACTAAGCACACTACTACCTCACACCAGCTCCCCAAGCTCCTCCTGCACTATCCCAGTCCGTACCTAGCCAGGTCATTTGTCCCCAAGTGGACAATGATGTCCAGGTCTGCCTCCACTCCTGCTGCCATAATGATCCTTAGGATCTGCTTTCCACCCCTCCAGGTCATGGCGTCATGTAGGCACCTAACCTCTCTCTCCCCACTCCCTTCCCTATTCCCAAATCTATCCCCCTCACAATTAAGTCACAGAAACACAGAACATAGAAGTTGTCAGCATATAAGGACCTCTTGGTCCACCAAGTTTGCCCAGTTTTCCCTACCTGCTATGCCACCATATACCCTACTCAAACTCCAGTCATCTCCTCCTCTTGCCTTACTACCAAGGTGCCCTTGTATCTGTCCCATGCATGCTTGAATCCCGTCACTGTTTTGGCACCCACCACCTCCACCAAAAGGCTGTTTCAAGTGTCCACCACCCTCTCTGTGAAGAAGTATTTCCTCACATTTCCTCCAAGCACCCCCCCAACCTCATAACGTGACTCCTTGTGCTTGAACTTCTTTTTCTATGGAACATGCTACTTTCCTGTACTTTATTAATACCAGTTAGGTATTTAAATGTTTCTGTCATATCCACTATTTCCCTCCTCTTCTCCAGAGAGTACATATTCAGTTCCTTGAGTCTCTCCTCAAAGAGCTTTTGATGCAGGCCCTGCATCATTTTGATAGCCCTATTGTGTGCCACCTCCACCTTATCAATGTCCTTTTAAAGGTGGGGTTCCATAACTGGACTCAGTACTCAAGTTGGGGTCTTAACAGTGATATGTACAGGGGTAACATTACCTCCTTCCTCCTACTGTTGATAACCCTACCTTTGCACCCGAACATCCTACTAGCCTTCACCACTGCCTTATCACACTGCTTAGCTACCTTCAGGTCATCAGAAATTATTACTCCCAGATCCCTTTCTGGTTTGGTTGTTGCCAGTACCTCCCCTCCCAACTGGTATGTAGCCCCTGAGTTTCTATGTCTACTCTGCTGCTGAGTTTTGTGTCGTCTACAGACAGGCTTACTTTCCCTTCACTAGTAAAGACATTGAAGAGGACGGGACCTAGTCCGGAGTCCTGTGCTTGTCACCTTGTCTTCTCTAGAGTGGACACCATTTACAACCACCCTCTGACTCCTGTAGCTTAACCAACATCTTATCCAGTTTATACCTTTTTTGACCCACTCCCAGACTGGTCAGCTTGTTCACCAGTTTTCTATGTGGAATGGTGTTGAAGGCCTTACTGAAATCTAAGTAGGTCACATCTACCACCCCTCCCTGATCCACTATCCTGGTCACCCAGTCAAAGAACTTGATTAGGTTTGTCTGGCAAGACCTCCACCCTGCGAAACCATGTTGCTTTGGATCCTGTAATCCACTGGTTACAAGGTATCCACTATCCTATATTGTCAGTGTCAATGGCTCAGTAGGTAGCACACTCACCTCTGAGGCTGGGAGATCAGAGGGCTGGGGGTTCAATTCCCACATCTGGCACTTGGGTTAATATCCCAGTACTGACACTGCAGTGCAGCATGAGAGGGGGTGCTGCACTTCTGAGGTGCCGTCTTTCGGATGAGACGTTAAACCAAGGTCCCATCTGCCTGGATTGGTGGTAGTTCAGGTGGATGTTAAAGATCCCATGGCACTTGTCTAAAAGAGTAGGGGAGTTTTATTGAAATAACAAACATAAGATACAACTCAATGTAAACAAGGACAGAATAAAAGGGAAGCATACAATAAATTTCCACTCATAGTAAAAAATATTGCAAATCATCATTCAAATAACAGTAATACTCCAACAAACATCTTAACAAAAAATAAACATAAAGGAAAAAATTAATCCTTATCCTTATTCTATCATTTGTACTTAATAAAATGAAAAAAAAACTTCCACCATTTCTTCATTTTATCTGAATTATATAACTGTGTTTTATGTAGATATATTTTTGACAATTCACCTGTCACTAATATACTATAGCATTCATAAGACATTTTCCTCTGATATGGCACCCATTGGCATCTCGCCTGCCATAGATAATACTTCACACAACTAAAGAAAATAGTTAATGTGCTTTTATGATACTGTGCTAAACTAGGAGAGTAAATACCTAAAACTAAGATGTCATAGGTAATAGTAGGAAACCATTTAAATTTCCATAGCCTTGCTAAGTAATCCCATAACAATTTTGAATAAGAACTGTGTAATAAAAAATGTTCCATTGTTTTCTCTGCATTAATACAATCTAAATAAGGACAGTTTCTCTCTTCTTTCACCTTGTACAGTATTTCACATTGCCCCGAACATTTAGACGTCCGTACATTATTAACCACTGTTTCACATAAATAAGGGGGTAATCTGGTGTTATTAAGCTGTGCCAGGACTATGGGGTTTTGGGCAGTTGGACAGTTCTTAAAACATGGTTCCTGTGGATGAATGATGCTTATAATTAATCTATACATAGCCTGTGTTTTATTGTTTTGTACCATGTCTTTAGTGATCTGCCATCTGTAAAACTTCTGCACGGCTGGTCTAAAATATAAGGGAATGTGAATATGAGGATTCAGTTTGGGAGCTAAGTTATGCCAGGCCTGGAAATATCTACCCAAAGCCCTTTCAACCCACACCCTTTCAATGCCTACTATCTGTGACAAACCGCATTTAATGGTATTCATAAAGAACAAAGTATTAAGAAAAACAATTGGGTCTACCATCCCAATGCCCCCAATCTTCCTATCCAAATAAGTGTAACATCTCTTAACTGGGTTTAACCTATTTCCCCATAAAATTTGAAAAAAATTACTGTAAATTCTGGTCTCCCACTGTGGTAGTAATGGAAAAATCATGGCAACATATTGCAAACAAGGTATAATGTATTGTTTTATTATGAATATGCGTTTGAGCTTAATTTACACTGCTTCCATCTGGTAACCTTTTTCTCTATTTTCCCAATTGCTACTTCCCAATTTTCTGCTGGAAGGTTTTGAGGACCGAAAAGAAGTCCTAAAATTTTCAATGACTCCCTTGTAAAAAGAATGTTGTCCTGATAAATGTCCAATGATCCAGTAGACCCCAGTTTTCTGAAAATTTAATTTAGCATTTGAGAATGCTGAAAACCTCCATAATTCGGCTAGAAACTCACCTATTTGTTTATAATCTGTGAAATACAAATTTACACCATCTGCATAAACTTGCAGATGTATTTGATGCTGGGGTACCTCTCCAATAATTCCTGTCCACCGTGGTGACTCAACAAGGGAGTGCAATAGGAGGTCTAGTGAGAAAATGTATAAAAGGGGGCTCGGGGGGCTCAGGGTTGAACCCCAGTTTGTAACTGAAAACTCCTAGCTAATGTACCCTTTAAATAGGGGAAAACCAGATTGGAACCATAAAGTAGTCTAATGGGTCTAAGAATCTATATAGGAATACCATAGCTTTCTAATACTGAAAAGAGGTATCGGAGATGGACTCTATCAAAGGCTTTTTCAAAATCAGCAGCAATAATACATCTGTTCTGGCCTGTTAAATGTAAATGCTCTACAACATCTCTTATGATCATAAGTGCTGATTGAATTCTTCTGCCTAGAAGCCCACAGAATTGATATGGTGAAATAACTTGCTTAGCATGTTTTAATCGATTATTTAAAAGCATGGTAAAGATTTTATAATCGGAATTCAAAAGTGTGATAGGCCTCCAATTCTTTATATTATGCCTATCCCCCGATTTAAACAAATGTATAAGCAAATCATCAGTGAAGGAAGAAAAAATTGAATTAGTGTCCATGAAAAATTGAAATATGAGCTGTAAACATTCTGCTAACTCTTTCCGAAAGCATTTATAAAACTGATTTGGGAGTCCATCTAACCCTGGTGAAATATTGATTTTTAAAGTTTGAATGACCATATCAATTTCTGTGACAGTTATAGGTCCTATTAATTTTAAAGCTTCATATGGTAAAGAGGGTAGGTTAATAGTAGCCAAGTAGTTGGTAATTGCTGACTGCATAATAGGAGAATGTGGTTCCAGCATATGATAATGCTTTCTAATCAGGTCCCCAATTTGTTTTACTGTTTCTGCTCTAGCACCCTCTGTAGTTAGCAAAAAATCTATGTTTGCGGATTCTTTTATATCTTTACATGCCTCAAATGGGTCACCTATGGGGAATTTTTTTTATGCCATTAGAAAGTAAAGCTTGTAAAGTCCTTGCTCTATCATATTGGAATAGCTTCATTTTTGATTTAATGCAGTTTATTTGTTCTGAATAATCCTGCCTAGAAGTTTAAGAAAGTGTAATCAGCTGTTGCCATAAAGACAGATATTTCAAAAAATTAAAAGTCTTTAAAGTTACCCCATATTTCTTAAACCATTTGTTAATATCTAATTTTGTATCTGTTTTTTTACATCCTGTTTTACATCCTGTGCAAGGAGCAACATGGCTTTAGAAAAGGTCATAGCACCTCCATGGCGCTACTTGAATTCACTGGTGCAATCCAACACTCACTCGATAACAATCATATTACTGGGTCCACCTTCATCGACTTTACTAAAGCCTTTGATACCAATAACCACAATCTCCTACTTGCCCAGCTTTGACTAGCAGGACTCTCACCTAACTCGGTGAACTGGTTCAAAAGCTACTTAGACAACCACTCCCAAAGACTGAGAATTGCTGGCACACTCTCAGACCAAAGACCAGTCCGGTCTGGTGTCCCACAGGGCTCAATCTTGGGCCCCCCTCCTTTTCAGCCTTTTTCTGAACTCACTGCCAGAATCCTGCCCTGAACAGATCCTACTCTACATGGATGATGCTGTCATCCTGGCATCCCACCATGATCCAGTCCATCTACAAGGTAACCTCCAACAGGTCTTCTCTGCAGTTGAAAACTGGTTCACAAAACACAGACTTATCCTTAACCAGAAAAAAGCAAAGACCATGATCTTCTGCAGCTCCCAAAACAAACACAAGCAATATCAGCTCTCCATTAAAACCAAGCAAAGAATCTCCCTTGAGCAAGTTCATACCTTCAAAAACCTTGGCCTCACCCTCAACTGTAATCTCTCCTATGTCCCACACATCAATAACGTGGCAAAAGTAGCCAGCACCAAGATGGGCCTACTATTCCGACATAGGAAACATCTAACCCCAGAAGCTCTGTCCATAGCTGTCCAGAGCTCCATCATCAGCATCATTGACTACGGTCTCATTATCTATGGATCTGCCACAACCTCATCTCTCAGGCATGTTTCGACTTCCCTCAATCAAGCCTGCCAACTCGTTACTGGTTCCCACCGTCTCATCCACATCTGCGACATCTACTCCAAAACAGTCTGGATGCAACTGAACAACCGAATCAAATACCAAACCTGCATTACTGCTAAGAAAATCATGATGGGAAAGGCACCACCAGGAGTCAGCACCCTCCTCAAACCCAAAATCACCAACCGCAACACCAGGAGCTCTAAGCCCCAACTCCTTTAACTCCCCAGCTGCCACATGTCCCAAGGCCAAAGGTCATTTGCATACAGGGCTCTGAGTTGGCTGAACGAGCTCTCTAGTGACACCTCATCCACAGCAATGCTTGGAGCATTCAAAAAAAAGCTCCGCCACTCCATAACTGGCACCTCCACCTGTGCTTGCAACCCATAGCATCTTAATTCCCTACGCTGCTTCTGACCCTATAGGTGTCAGTTTCTGCCCTCTCTTCTTGTGCTTACCTGTCTAATGCAACTTCTAATGCACTTGCCCTGTGTCCATCCTAACAAGGCTCCTCGGCTGCCTCACCCTGACCCTCTATAGCTATGCCTTCCCTTACCCTTAGCCCTCTCGCCTTCTTGCCCTCTTCCTCTTATTGTTTCTTGAGTTACTCATCACTCAGTCTGATTTTGTCAAGCAAAGTTACTGTCTAAAACCATGTACCTGTAACTGTTTTATGTTTTAGTGTCTGTTACCCTGTAACCAGCATGATGTGGAACCTTTGTAAAAGAGCTTTGGCTCAAAGGTACTTTGCAATCCTAGACACAAATAAATAAATAAAAATAACATAAAGTATATGTCCGCCAATCTCCTAAACTGGAGTATAAAAAAGCTACTGATAAACGTGCTTGTAGTATGCTTACTATACTGCTTTTTACTTGAGGAGCATGTAAAATTGAGCTGTTCAGTTTCCATCTTGTTTGCTTAGTAAAAGCAGGGACAGGAGATTTAAAGTGACAGAGCAGTAAAAAATGATCCGGAAATTCTATAGGCCTTATCTGGAAAGAACTGATCTGTACAGAAGGGGAAACCAACATATAGTCAATCGTAGTTTGTGATTTCCCTCTCATATAAGTGAAACCAGGCCCTTGTGTGAGATGCATATTACAATTAACTAATCCAGCTGTTCTGATTATAGATTCTAACGCATGTGAGTCACAATATATTTTCCTAGAGTGTTGAAGCGATTTAATCAGACTACAGTTAAAGTCACCTCCCCAAAGGACCCTGGCTGATGTTATTAAGTATGGCTGTACTGCTTTCATATAAGAGACTCTATCTGCTTTAGATTGAGGATTATAGATATTAATAAATCTGCAACGCATACTATTCCATTTTCCATCCAAAATCAGTATCCTGCCTGGAATGAGATCAACTAATGTATGAAGTGTAAAATCAAAAGAGTTAAATTAAATATCAACCCCATCCGCACTATCTGCTCCAAATGACCAATAAGAAGGACCCCAGGGCCAGTCCCTTTTAAATGTAGACAGTTGTTCTATAGAGTACATCCATGTCTCTTGTAAAAAACTTGCTGAAATGTTTTCATCATGAATGTAATGAAATAAACCCTGTCTTTTGGCAGTATTTAATAAACTGTGAGTGTTAAGTGAATCCCATTTTGCCTGCATTATTAGTCTCTTTTTGTGGTGTCATTATCTATTTTTTCCGTTTTTCCTTCTTTTTTCCTGTGTGACCCTCTATTGTTAATGAAACAGCAGACAGGTTAGATTTTTGGGAGTCAGTATCCCCAAGTTCCATTTCTGAATCTCCCCACAGGGTAAATAAGGCAGCATAGGAATTACTAGTTTCTACTGAACCAGAAAGGGGAGGTGATTTTGGTTGCAGGTTCCTAGAGGATCTCCTGCAAAGCAATGGTGAAGGGGTGCAGTACCGTCCAAATCCTTGTCAGAATTAACCAGATCTTCATAACAAATGGGAGCTAAAACTAGAGGGTCTAAAGGCATCGTCTGAGTTTTGACTTCCTCTTGAAGTTTTGTTTCAGAGACCAGAGCCTCAAGTTCCACATGAACTGGGGGGGGGGGGGGAAACTAGAGGGAGAAATAGTCTGGGTGGGTACCTTTTCCTTCTCTGGTGGGGGAGGGGGTGCTACGTCCTGAGCTTGTTGTATCAAAAGGTCAGGGCTGATATAGGAGGCTTTATTTTTTCCAGCCCAAGGACATTCACTAAAGACGTGTCCATATGCCTCACATACATCACATTTGGTGTGGTTGGCACATTGCATTGTAACATGCCCAATTTCATCACAATTATCGTATCTAGGCTAATCACATACACTAGAAAGATGAGTCCTCGAGCCACATTTGTAACAAGCCCTAGGTTGTCCCCCATAAAAACATACCCCTCTATCCCTACCCAACAAAAAGGAATTAGGGATGTGTTCAATTCCTGACTCTGTCTGTCACAGTTTAACTTTATATTTCTATCCCCGTCCAAAATTGTTCTGAATCCAAGATTAGTTCAGGAGCATTCAGGACCTCACATTTCTGTGATAACCAAAAAGTGATATCTTCTGCATGGATCCCCTCATTTCTAAACATTATGGTCACAAATTTTATCAGGGGTTTTGTCAGGGGAATAACCAGAAAGGGGGTCCATGTCGGAGAAAATTTCACCTGTCCATACCTTTCCCAAAAAAGATCGAGTGCATAGGATGTTCTAAAATTGATATCAAAATTGTCCTCTCCTGATATATTAATAAATGCGAACACATCTTTGGGTGAAAAGTGTAGGGAATCTTTTAGTAAAATTTTCCCCACATGATATCTGTCCGGCCTTTGTTTCAAGCCCCCTTTGTAATGAATGCAGATCACATTTCTTCTGGGAGCTGCATCTTGTTTCACTTTTGAAAACAGTTCTGACATTAAGGGCTTCTGTTTTGGTGGCTCTAAGATGTTAGAAGCTAAAGAATTCTTCTGTGGTTTTGAAGCATTTGTAGTTTTAGGAGCAGTGTCCATGGTAATCTGCTGTTCGAGGGGTGGTATTGTTAAGCCTTTTTCAGGCCTTGGTTCCCCTGTTTTATCTTCCTTAATTAAGTTCGCTTTATTAATTTTTATTTATTTATTGAAATAGTTTCACCAGGAAAGGCACACTGAGCAACAAGATACTCGTCTCCTGGTGCGACCTGGGGGGAGGGGGTACGAGGATGTTGGATAACACGCACGTTATCAACTGAGCAAATAACAGAGGCAAATAGCAGCATATGGATACAATTGCGTTAAACTACAAGCAATAACACATGGAGTACATTGATATTGTATGGAGTATATAACAATTACTTGAATATAGCAGCAATATAAGGAAAATTTAGCACACAGTAATATGCAGGTATAAGCAACAGGAGACATAGAACACATGATGGTGCAGGACAAAAAGGCACAGGACAAAAGTGCATAGGTTGGGGCTATATGCCAGCATTTGTAGCAAAGCTAAGGCCGCTGGTCGGGTAGTGGGGAGGGGAGCAATTGGCGGATGGCCGAATCAGGTACAGGAGCAATTAGTGGTGAGGAAGCTAGCTAGGGTGGTAGAAAGAGAGTGGGCAGAGGAGGAATGCCGAATTTGAAGTGGGAGAGCATTCCATAGCTTGGGTAACCGGTGTGAGAAGGCAGCTTGCCCAGCAGTAGTCTTCCACCTAGGGATTGATAGTTGGCGGTAGTCGCAGGATCTAAGATAATGGGTGGGGAAGGGGGCAGTTGAGAGCATGGAGGAGAAGTAGGATGGGATGGTGCCAAGCCATAGGTTAGATACATATCTGGCACAGTGTGAAATGCGACGGTTTCCAAGGGATGGTAGTGCAAGGGAATGGTAGAGGTCGCAGTGGTGGGTAAGGGGTGAGGCATCAAAAGCAAAGCGGCAGAAGGCATTAAAAAGTGTGTCCAGCTTAGATAGGGTGGACTTAGGGGCTGCACCGTAAACAATGTCACAGTAATCAAACTCCCCATATTTCCATGGCTTTTATTTTGTCCCTAACATAAAGAGCCACTCCTCCCCTTTTTTACCTACCCTGTCTTTTCTGAACAGAGTATACCCTGGTATGGTCACATCTCAGTCCTGGTTTTCATTGCACCAGGACTCGGTAATTGTAACCATATCCAAGTCTGCTTCTGCCATAGTGGCATCTAGGTCTGCAGTCTTGTTACCTAGTAATGTTGAGATCAGTTCCAGGTTTCCATGTGGGAGGATTTTGTGAAAAGTTTAAGTCTGTATCCCAAGTGGGGTCAGGAATCCAAATGCCCGAGGGTGCCTGCTTCCATCCTGCTCCTGCTAGAGCTGTTTCTGGTGACCAGGGCTGGAAAGGCAGGTTAGATGTATTTGTTTGTGGGTCTGATACCCCAGTGGGCATTCTTTCATTCATATTGATATCTGTAGTTACTTTAGGTTGATTTGTATTCCGTTTACGAAAAGAAAATTCAGTAGCGCCAGCCTGAGTAGTTGATTTCAACTGGTAAGTGATTTTGGGAGGTGAAACCAGTAAATCTATAGCCGGCGTTTTAAATACAAAGCCAGCCATTTTACTCAGCGGTGCGCTTGACTCAGAGGCAAAAGAATCTGCAACAGCTGAATGAGGCACTGCAATTTTCCTCTGAAAAACATTATCTTCTGATGAAGCTGTAATCTTTAGTCCCTTTCCCTGATAAATGTCAAGATTTTGGCACTTGTTAGCTTTAACAGACTCACTGCCAGCCTGTGAGATGACATTAACAGGTTTTGAAGGGGGATTCATTTGTAGAAATAACTTGAAGAAACTCACTGGGCCCCGCCGGGGCCTTTGAAGTTGATACGTCATCAGCCTTGCTGACAGGCTCATTTGAGTAGTTGACAGGGGAGTCAGCTGTGTTCTGCAGGTTTAGTGCAGGCTCATTTTCACCTGTGATAATCCCAATAGGTTTTACTTCTTTTTTGTCAGGTACACTCTCATCCTTATTCCTTTGCAAGTCCATATTTATCTCGATGTCCTTGTTGTGTATGCTCAAATCCTCCGTATTTATGCATGCTTCACGGTATTCATCTTCTGAATTCAAATCGGTATAATTAATAGGAACGACCTCTGACTTAAATTCGGCAGGAGAGGAGGGCAGCACTCCCACCTTACAGACGTCTTCCTCCTCCAGCATTTGATGCAGAGTGGCCATCTTTGCAGTAGGTCAGCAGATCCCCCTACAGCACAGTAGGGGAATTTCCCCGATGTCCTGGCCAAATTTCCCTCATTCACTAAAAATACCACCAACAGCTTAATCTGATTCAAGGTCAGTTGGCATTCATCTGTATACCCCTCCCCAAGGTCGTGCCTGAAAATAGGCAGCATTTGTCTAGTGCACTTACCCGGTCAACAAAAACTAAATAAATAAATAAATCCTTTCCTTCAGTAGTGTTTCCATTACTTTGCCTACTACCGAAGTAAGGCTTACAGTGGCCTGTAATTTCCTGCCTCCTCCCTGTTCCCACTTTTGTGAAGTGGAACCACACTTGCCCCTCCTCCAATCCCTCAGAACCTCCCCTGCTTCTAATGATAAGTTGAACAGAGTTGTCAGGGTGCAGCCAGTACCTCTTTGACCTCCCTCAGTAGCCTGTGGTGCACCCCATCAGGTCCCATTGCCTTGTCTGCTTTTAATTGTGTTTGTACCTTGAGGACTTTCTCTTCAGTAAAGGGACTGGCGTTCACCTCCCTACCATTTATGCACTTGTCCCTTATCTTTGGCCAGTTACCTACCCATTCTTCTGTAAATACTGAACAAAAGTATTTGTTCAAGAAGTCTGCCTTCTTTTGGTCCTCCTACACGCAACACCCTTCTTCCCCTTTTATCCTCACTATTCCCCCTTTAGTCTTCCTCTTCTCACTTATATATCTAAAGAAAGTTTTATCCCCTTCTTTTACTGACCGGGCAGTATTCTCTGTTTGTACTTTTGCTCATCTAACTTCCTTCCCTGCCTTCTTTTGTTTCTCCTGGTAGTTTTCCCTATCCTCCTCCTTCTGTCTCTTTTTGTATTTTCTAAATGCTAGTTTTATTTTGCTGTTACATATTCTGTTACGACTTTAGAGAACCATAATAGTCTCTTTTATTTTTTCAACGTTAAACTGCCTTACACAGAGATTTGTTGGTTTCTCAATTACCTCCTTTATTTTTGCCCATAGTTTCTCGATTTCCCCCAGATCCACTATCTCTGCTAGGGCATCCCTGAGGCATTCTCCCATTTTGCTAAAATCAACCCCCCTGAAGTCTAGGACCCTTGTCTTAATGTGGCTCGGTTCTGACCCAATCCTTATATTGAACCATGCCGTACAATGATCACTGGACCCCAGGTTGTCACCTACCATGACATCAGCAACACTGTCCCCATTTGTCAGTACCAGGTCCAGTATCACCCCCCCCCCCCAATGGCTGGGCTTCTTAACTAGTTGCCTCAGGATTGCCCCTTGCAGGAAGTCCAGGATGTTTCTACTTCTGACTATTGCTACAGCTGGTAGGCTCCAATCCATGACTGGTAGACTGAAGTCCCTCACCAGCAACCCCCCCCCCTTGTGTGCCATCCTTTGGATGGCTTGTATCATGTCCTTATCCACTTCTCCCCCTTGTGCTGGAGATCTAAAGATCACTCCTATGCAACAGTGGCACCATTATGTTTCCAGGATGACCCACAGTACCGCTGCTCCTCCCTGCTCTTCCCATATTTCCATGGCTTTATTTTGTCCCTAACATAAAGAGCCACTCTTCCCCTTTTTTACCTACCCTGTCTTTTCTGAACAGAGTATACCCTGGTATGGCTACATCCCAGTCCTGGTTTTCATTGCACCAGGACTCGGTTATTACAACCATACCCAAGTCTGCTTCTGCCATAGTGGCCTCTAAGTCTGCAGTCTTGTTGCCTAGACTTTGAGTGTCTGCACACATGGCTCTCCAGATTGTGTTGCCACCCCCCACCTTTTTTCCCTTTGCCCCCCTTTGTTTCCTCCACTATCTATCTCATTATCGCTCTTGCATTCTATCCCCCAGATTCCTTTATTATATGGTTCTTTTTGTGGTTTCATCCCCTCAGGATTCCCCTTGCTGACCTCATTTGCCTGTGGGGGGGGCAGTCTATGTCTCCCTTTGTCTGTCTGCCTCCCCCCTTGGCTAGTTTAAATGCTGGCCAATGTTGCATCTAAACATTTCACTGCAGTCCACGGTTCACCTCCTGAATGGGTGCAGGCTGTCGCCCCTGTACAGGCCCTTATCCCTTCAGGTCGAGCCCCAGTCCCCAATGAAGCTGAAACTCTCCTCTCTCCACCATTCCTTCAACCATGCTTTGAAATTCCTAGTGCTGAGAATCCTGTCCTTTCCCGTCATAGACAGATAGTACTTCTGAGAAGGTTAGAGATGGTGCCACCTGCCTAACACCCTTCCCCAATGCCCTGATCCCTCTTGAACTATTGCTGGCTCATCCCTAGCCAGGTCATCAGTCCCCAGATCAGCAACGCCATCTAGCTCTCCCTACTTTACTGCTTCCTCAGTGATTTGCTTCCTTCCCCTCTGGGGTCCTTTGCCACCCACCTTGGGGTCTCCATTATGGAGGACCCCCACATCCACTTCGGTCACCGCTTTGGGTGCCTCTGTTGGATGTTCCCACTCTGCCAGTGTGGCATAGCAGTTTTGCAGTGGAACTGGGTGTGGAATGTGCTTATGCTCCAACACCCCAATCCACCCCGAGCCCTCTGTTGTCTAGTTGTTCCTCGTTTTGGGCAACCTCTGAGGTAGTAGCAGTGGACTAGGTGGTCCCTGGGTGGAGGAGAAGGTCCTCTGCACCCAAGTCAACTCAGCCATGAGTCTGGCAACCTACTCCCTCAGCCCAGAGAGGTGCATGCAGACAGGGAAGCAACGCAGCCTCCAGAAAGTCTCCCTGAAGACTGCTGCCCAACAGCCACTGCACTGCACCACTCCCATCATCCTATCCCACCTGCTTTCTCTGTTATTTAACCCCTTTAAATTCTCTTTATCACCCTACCCTATATAGGGAGGTTCAAAGACCTCTAGATTTTTATAAGATTTGAACCTCTAGTGTAGCTTCGTCCTGTATAGGGTGCTACACCTTTTTTCCTGTCTGATGCCTTGTGGCTGTAGATACTTGCTTAGCCCTTTTACCTACTCACAATTTGTGAGGCAGAGAATACAGCTGTCGGCTGCCTCCCTTGGCCAACTCCCTCCTGATAGACTTCCCTGTGCTGTCCTCTGCGCTGCCGTCCTTCGCACTAGGGTCTGCAGCACATAGGTCCGCTTGATGGATACTTCCTTATATATCAGGCAATGGCTGACTGGCTCACTTGAGGAGAGCCCCAATTGGCAGTTGCTAGTGAGTGAGTGAGTCCCCCACCAGAAGTTGCTTCCTCCTCTGGGGTCCTCTTCCACCCTCCTTGGGGTCTCTGCTACGGAAGACCCCCACATCCTCCATGGCCTCTACAACAGGTGCCTCTTCTTGGCAGTCTTGCCTCAGCAAAGCAGCATGCGAATTGCACAGAGGTACCAGCTGAGGCATGTGCCTTTGACCCACCACCCCCACCCTTCCCCAGCCCACCACAGTCCAGCTGTTCCTCCTCCCTGGCATCTTCTGATGCAGTGGTGGCAGACTTGGTGGCTTCTGGGTGGGGGAAGATTTTGTTCAAATCCCAGCCAACTTGGCTTGAGTCTAGCAACCTCGTTCCTCAACCCAGAGAGGTATGTGCAGATGGGGCAGCATCACAGTCTCCAGAAAGTCTCACTGAACACTGCCACCCCACAGCCACTGCACTGCACCACTCCCAGCATTCCCAGCTTCTATTCTCTCCCTGTATTACTGGGAACTACTTATGTACCCTTAACATAAAATGGTGTTTCTAGCATTTTCTTTATTTTATTTTTTGCTTGTTTGTTTACTGTTACTTGTGTCATCTCCTACTTGGTTTCAATCCCCTTAAACTCCTACCCTAGATAGGGCGTTGCTTCTGTTCCCAGTTTTGGCCTACCTTTCACCCAACCCTTCCCAGCAGTGACTATTACACAGTAGTGAACAGGTACCTTACCTTAGTTGACTGGCAGTCTCCTACTTTCCTGCTTCCTTCTGCTAATGTTTGCCAATGCCTAAAATGCCAATCACCTGTTCCACTCCTTCACTTTTCACTCACTCACTGGGACACAAACGTGCTGGACGTGTTAGAGTGGAAGTGCTTTTATGGTGCTCTTGTAAGAAGGCACTAAGCCTACGTCAGCTCCACCCTGCAATTAACCACTTGATACTCAGGGCTTCCTGAATCTACTCACCCCAAAATTAATCTCCTGATTTAGTTTCCCCTAGATCACCCGTAACAATTTTAAGCACAAGTTCCAAGGTGCCCCAAATGCTGCCTACAAAGTTTCAAAGTGCCCCACTGTCTAGAAATCTCTTCTTTTTTCCCCACTTACCCTGCTACTTTCAGTATGAAAAGAAATATAAACTAATATTAACATGCCTTTAAGGTAAAGCTAGGTGCTTTCACTCCTCTCTGCCAGCAAAGTGTGTTCTTCTGTTGTTCTCTTTAATCTCTGAGATCTTTAAATCTCCCTGTTCACTGAAAATGACTGCAACATTGTCTCCCCCTCCCTCTCCTGGATTGTAAAATGCATTGGGATACAGTTTGTATGAAAGGTACTAGAAAACAAAATTATTTTCCTTTCCTTTCCTAGCATGTACTTTGTCCCTCCTACATTGATAATGAAGGGCAGATGGGATTTTCAAGTGCATCCACTTTATGAAACTTTTGAAAACCCTGTTGAATGCATACTTGATGCGTGGCTCTGAAAATCCAACAAAAACTCCAGCACTACCCACCGGGAATATATGACCATTAATAGTTTAATAAATCATACCAAACAATTTGTCAAGATCTCTCACAGGAATGACCAGTGAGACCCACAAACCTCCTACTGGTTTCACATTACAGCATCATCAGGGAATGTTTACCTTTTGTAACTGCACCTAATTATGTTTGCTTGCACGCATGAGCAAGAAACGTAGTGCCATCATCGGAGTTTTCGGAGGTGTGTCAGCCCTCTTCCAATTCAGTCAGTGTGTTTGCAGGCATGGCAGCAGTTCTCCAATGCCTGCTGGAGCTGTCTATGACAGCTCCAAAATGCAGTGGCATACAGCTGAAAGGGGGAGCTACGCTTCAGTGAGCAGCGATCAGATATCGCCTGCTCATGCATGCTCCCCCACACACACACACACATGCTGCTGCTGCCCGCCGCGCACACTGTGGCAGATGGGGTGCCCAATCCCCATTGGCTGTGCTGTGCCCCAGCAGCACAGTTTCATATGCCATGCTGGGTGCCCACCCCAGCGTGGCTGCGTCTAGCCAACAGGGTGCCCAATCCCCGCTGTTTCCACTGTGTCTCCCCTCGAGTACAGGGTGCCACGCTGGAGCTCCACCCCAGCATGGCAATAGATGCCATGGCTGACGGGGGTGCCCAATCCCCCGTCGGCTCCACGCCCCCCCCAGCCATCCTTCTGCCATGCTGGGAAACCCACCCCAGCGTGGCAAATGTCCTGCGTCGTCTTTTAAAACAAAAAAAACCTGTAAAGAAAAAAATGGTCCCTTGCAGTCTCCCTGCCTCTCACAACCCGCACCCACCCACTGCGCACCCTGCCTCCCCACACCTCCCTCACCCCATACTTACCACCGGAGTCCGGGCGCTGATGATCTTCGGTGGACCGGGAACACGTCTACACTCTTCAAAGCCGACTGCGAACTGAGGAAATGCTGGTAAGCTGCATAATGGGATAGATAGTGTTTTTTCAACTTTGTTGCATATCTCAGGCATTTTTTGGAATTTTACTAACATACTAACATACTAAAATGCCAGCAGAATAGGCCTAACGGTCTTTCGTGTCTGCTCGTTTGGTCAGCCCCCACCCTGGGTGCTGACCTTGCTGTCCCCCTCGCCTCTCTGGCTTTCTCCTTCCAGTTCGGATATTCTTGCTGCATTGGATTTGCTTCCTGAACCCTTCCCTGTACCTGTCCCACCCTTCTTGAACCCCTCCACTGTCTCTGCCTCCACCAGCCCCCTAGGTAGTGCATTCCATGGCTCCACCACCCTCTCAGTGAAGTAGCACCTCCTCCTTTCTCCCTGAATCTTCCCTCCAGCTTCCACCCATGCCCTCTAGTGGCCCCTTCCTCCTTCCTTCAAGCACCCTGACTGTTCCTCCCTATTTACCCTCTTCATGTACCTGAAGACCTCTATCATGTCCCCGGGTCCCTTCTCTCTTCAATTCACATATTTAGCTCTTCAAGCCTCTTCTCATAGGTCCTGTCCCCAAGCCCCAAATCATTTTGGTTGCCCTCCTCTGGACCCTCTCCAGGAGGTTAATGTCCTCTTAAGTGTGGCCTCCAAAACTGCACGAGTACTCCAGGTGCGGCCTCACCAAGCAGTCAGAGGGAGTATCACTTCCTCCTTCTGGAGGTGATCCCCTAGTGATGCATCCCAGCATCCTGTTGGCCTTGGCTGCTGCCCTCCTACAAGTCTCAGAGTTGTTCATCTTGACATCCACCACCACCCCAGGTCCCTCTCAGCCATTGAGACTTGTGGTATTCCCCCCAGGGTGTACACACTGGCCTGGGTTTCTGGCCCCCAGGTGGAGTACCTTGCATTTCCTGCATTGAACCTCAGCTTCCACTTTCTAGACCATCTTTCCAGAGCCTCCAGGTCCCCTGCAGGCCACCCTCCCTCCTCCCCATCCACCACCGCCCCAGTTTTGAGTCATCTGCAAAGAGACTCATCTCACTCCTGATTCCTGTCCTTATGTCAGATACTTAGGCGTTGAACAGAAGGGGCCCAAGGACTGATCCCTGTGGGACCCCACTAATGACCCTCCTTGGGGATGAGACTATCCCACCAACTTCCGGTCCTGGAGTCAATTGCCTATCCATCTGATCATCTGGTTTTTGCACCAAATTTTCAACATGGGGTTTTTGGGACCCTCCTCATGAATTCTTGCACTGTCATGGCATTACTCGGGCCAGAAGGGTGATTTCGCAGCCACTGCGCAAAATCACCTTTCCGGAATGATTAATGAAATGACACTGCCAATGTTCATAATGTGGGCTCTCAAAAACTGTTTGAAAATTTAATTAGGCAATCTAAAAATGATTTGTTTCTGACGATGCGTTATTACGGTTCTCACATGCGCACTCGTAAGTTCGCGAATTTTCAATATTTTCACTCCAGATTTTCAATATTGCCATTTTACCAACACCTCTTATGAGCAGTACAGCTGTCATTTTCACATCTCACCAAAATGTGTTTCCGCCCATGTAGCGCACAATGGTGCAGTGTGTGTAAATCAATGTATGGGACACATTAAGAAAATCACAGTGACACTGTTCATGAGCAGAGGTCTTAAATGGCTATGTTGAAAATTTGGTGAAAAAATTCCTAAAAATGACTGTTTTACGAGCGAGCATTGCAGAGTTCCTACGCACGCTCGTAAGTTCGCAAATTTTCAATATTTTCACTCCAGATTTTCAACATTGCCATTTTACCACACCTCCTTATGAGCAGTACAGTTGTCATTTTTCACATCTCGCCCACAATGTGTTTCTGCCCATGTAGTGCACAATGGCGCAGTCGGTGTGCGAAATCAATGTATGAGACATGTTAAGAAAGTTACAGTGACACAGGTCATGAGCAGAGGTGTTAAAATGGCTATGTTGAAAATTTGGTGAAAAAATTCCCAAAAATGACTGTTTTAGGAGTGCACGTTTCGCAGTTCCTACGTACGCTGGCAAGTTTGCGAATTTGTAATATTTGATACACCAGATTTTCAACAGTGCCATTTACTGCACTTCCTTATGAGCAGTACAGCTACCATTTTCACATCTTGTTTAAAATGTGTTTCCGCATATGTAGCTTACAATGGTACAGTCGTGTGCAAAACAATGTTTGGGACAGATTAAGAAAATCACAGTGACACTGGTCATGAGCAGAGATCTTAAAATGGCTATGTTGAAAATTTGGTGACAAAACTCCATAAATGACTGTGTTACTTAGTGAGCATTGCGCAGTTTCCCGCACTTCGTCAGTTCATGAATTTGTAATATTTTCAGTCCAGATTTCACCAGTGGCATTTTTCCACACCTCCTATGAACAGTACAGCTGTCATTTTCCACAACATGGCCGAAATGTGTTTTCACACTTTCAGCACAGAAATGCATGGTCGCTGTGGGAAATCATTGTTCGGGACAGATAAAGAAAATCACACTGACACTGTTCATGATCGGAGGTCCTAAAATGCCTGTGTTAACAATCTGCTGTAAAAAAATTCCCAAACTAGTTACATTAGGGTGTGCGTTGCACAGTTTCTACGCATGCTCGTGACTTTACCAGTTTTTTTAAGATTTTCACAGCAGATTTTCAACATTGCTGTTTTTCACACCTCCCATGAACAGTACCGCTGTCATTTTTCACATCCTGTTCGGAATGTGTTTTTGTACCTGTGGTGCCAAATTCCATAGTTGCTGTGCAAAAGCAGTTTTCGGCTAACAAACTGATATTGCCACTGTTCATGAGGTGGGAGTCACAAAAAAACATGTTGAAAATTTGGAGTGAAAATACCAAAGAATGCCTGAGGCGTTAGGGTTTCCGACCATAACGCCCCACCCTGTAGAGAATGAAAGGCATCAGGGGTGAGACTTGGGATTCTTGCCTGTCATGCTCATACCATTCCACCCCCACCCATACCCTGCAGCTAGTGAGAGGCATCAAGGTGTGCCTCAGACTCTTCGGGCCCAAACTTCACCCCATTCTCCTATACCACACCCATCTCACCATATTTCCTGATGGAAAGGGGTGTGCATAAGGGCCAAAGACCCCAAGGCACACCGTGACACTTGTCAGTGTCTGCAGGGTAGGGTGTGGTGAAATGGCGTGGTCGTTATGCCTGACAACCCAAAGGCACACCCCAATGCCTGTCACTCTCTGCAGGGTAGTGGTGGGGTTGGCTTCAGTTCAATACTTCGCTGCCATTCCTATTATGCAGCTCTCTAACTCCTACACTACCAATGCCAATGCCAGCAAGCAAACATTCGGCATTGACAAATGCTTGTTTTTATATTGGCGTGCGCACATGTGCAAGCAATATCTTGTGGTAGTAGCACATTTCAGAGGTGTGTTCCTGTTGGCCAGTGCAGGGGATGCTTTAGTGGGTGCGTCCTTCAGCCACCAATCAGTGAGCATGCTGCTGATGACAGCAGTTTCTGAGAGAGAGCCACGGAGTTGAAATGAATTTGCCACTGCAATCAGAGACAGACTCATCATTGCAGTGGCAGATGACATGTCTCCATTACGTGCCTTTCCTAGTGAAACATTTAAATAAATATTGCGGCTCCTGCCAACCACCACACAATCCCCAGAAAGCCAACATTGGGGTGCCCAATCCCCATGTCGGCATGTCCCCCCTCCACTCACACATTATGTGGCACACCATAACACACCAGCTCCTGCCAATTGCCACACACTCCCAAAAAGCCGACATCGGAGTCTCCAATCCCTGTGTCGGCATCCACCCTCTTAGTGTGTCTTTCCTGGTTAAACAGTTTCCTCCTTTCCTTTCCAACACCAGGATGCCCACTCCAGGTGTCTGATGCGCACCCCACCAACCCATCTATATGCCTTGCAGACATTGGGGTGCCTAATCTAATCCTTGTGTTGGCATCCCCCTGCCCCAGAACAGTGGCACACTGGGAGCCTAGCCCAGTGTGCCTATTTCTTTTGTGTGTAACCTGTAAATGAAGAAAACCATCCCCAGCTGTCTCCCCTGCAAATAAGAAAATGGCCCACTGTTGTCTCCCTCATCCCCCTTCCCCATCTCCACCCTAGTTCTGCGCACCCCCCTCCCTGCACCCCCCATGCTTACCTTCCAGAGGTCAGGAGCTGCAATCTTCTCTGAACCAGGACACGTCTGTACTCTTAAAAGCCAAACTGCGAACTGAAGAAATGATTGTAACCTTTATAACGGGAGGCAATTGGGGGGGGTCAACTTAGGTTGATATCTCAGCCATGTTTTGGAATTTTGGCCCCAAAGTTTCAACATGGGGTTCTTGGGACCCCACCTCATGAACATATCACTGTCATTTAGTTTCTCAGTCCCGAAAGGTGATTTTGCGGTGGCTGTGTGGAATCATCTTTCGGGACTGATTAAAAAAAAAGCAGTGCCACTGTTCATGAGGGGAGGTCCCAAAAAGCCCATATTGCAAATTTGGTGACAAAATTCCCAAAAATTACTGTTACAAGCATGCATTGCACAGTTTCTATGCACGCTCATAACTTTGCCAATTTTTAATATTTCCCTCCAGATTTTAAACATTGCCATTTTTTCACACCACCTTATGAACAGTATAGCTGTCATTTTTCACATCCTTTCAGGAATGGGTTTTGACATTTGTGGTGCAGAATGGCACGGTTGCTGTGGGAAGTCAACTTTTGGGATTGAGTAACGAAATGATGGTGCCACTGTTCATGAGGTGGGGTCACAAGAAGCCCATTTTGAAAATTTGGAGTGAAAATACCAAATGGCTGGGGCATTAGAGTTTCCAACCATAACGCCCTACTCTGTAGAGACTGACAGGCATCGTGGGTGTGACTTGGGATTCTCTGCCGTAATGTTCATGCCATTCCACCCCCATCCTGCAACCAGTGATGGGCATTGAAGTGTGCCTTGTGGTCTTCGGCCCCAACATTCACCCCATTCTCCTATACCACACCCATCTCACTGTATTTCCTTATGGAATGGGGTGAGTATAAGGTCTGAAGAACCCAAGGCACACCATGACACCTGTCAGTGTCTGCAGGGTAGGGTGACGTGAAATGGTGTGAGCATAATAACCAACGACCCAAAGGCACACCCCCAATGCATGTCAGTCTCTGCAGGGTGGGGGTGGGCTTGGTGTCCATTCAATACTTCACTGCCGTTCCTATTATGCATCTCTCTGACTCCTGCACTACCAATGCCAATGCCAGCAAGCCAACATTCGGCATTGACAAATGTTTGTTTTCAAAAGCTTAAAGTGGTTCATACCAACAAATACATAGTAACACATACCAAAAGGCGCTAAGAAATAATGAAATAAAAATAAATACAAAATAAAACAGGAAAAACCAAATACTGCATTGTTGTATCTAAGATACTATTAATGAAAATAACTAGCCTGCTTAGAACACATATTGCTAATTCCTTCATATCATTAGTTTTAGTCTAGCAGGTAACAGGTAAATCATGTACAGTATTTGTATGATAAGCAATGATGTGTCCAGCAGTTATGGTCCATATAATATTACAAGTATTTTTTTATTTGTTTCATAGCTCCAGTCTCCGTACACACTCGGCCATTGGGGCAGCCTTTTCTTTGTCTGAAAATCCAGCCCCTGAATCTTTAAATGTATTACCTGCAACTTATGCATGTGAGTAAACTGGAAACTCTCCAAAAAGACTGACTAACAACTAATCTGACGTGCTGCACAAAGATGATACAACCAATTGTGAAACACTGGCACAATAGCTGGAGTTCCGAGGGTTTCTACTGTAACTACTATTAGTAACTAGCAGCCTAGTCATTACAAAATCTACTATGAGTTTATTGTAACTATTATTAGTAACAAACAGCTTATTCAATACAAAAATATTTAGTATCTAAAACAAAACATTTCCGCTAAGAGGTCTGGGAAATGCCCTTAGATTTCAACATGGTAACATGATCATGTATCACGTCAGGCATGACACTAATTGCAGTCAACATCTTTACAACATGAACACAACAGTATAATTTTGAAGAGATTTCAGGTGGCTATTTTTGTTTAAACTCAGCTTTATTTCAGAGCAGTCATTCAGTACATTCACACAGTTCATGTTACAATGCTTTCATTGAGTTGATGTCCTAGTTACATGAGATGATCAATAGACATCACTGGTTGTCACAGTGGTTAACTGTAGACGATCCCATTGTTTACAGTTACATCGAGTTATGACAAATTTGGTTTTGTGATACACTGTACCTGAGTGCTGACCAATGTATGTAATGTGGTTAGCTCGGAACAGCTATGTAGAACAGGAATCGGCAAAGCTGCCCAAACAATGTAAACAGAGGAAAATGAGAGTCAATAAAACAACATTGCAACGAAGTTGGTGTGTGTATCTTACTGTAGTATTATTTAATGTGAGTTTAATGGATGGTATGTTGGGCCGCATCTGTACCCCCTCCCCCTAGTTACTGACTTTTACTGGTGGCTCTGCCCTTGAGGGATTATAAACGATTCCCCCGATAGAGCAAGGTGTCCTCTGTTATTCATTGTTTTTTGTGACCATCTCAATGTTGTTCATAATCCAGGGTTGCCAGGTTTCTCTAAATTTCTCTCCTGCACATCTTAAAGTGGCTGCTAGCTGTTCCACATTGAAAACCTGGGATATTCTATTTCTCCGTTCTGCTATATTTGGTATCTCTGGATCTAACCACTGGGAAAGGAGAGCCTTAAGTGCTGCTACAGACATGCAAAAAAATTACCCTTTTCTCCCCTGCCCATCAGTCCTCTGATGGGAGCACCTTATACTGTAGGTAGTGCTGGAATGCATCTGACATAGCCACTTCCCAGGTTGCTGACAATTCCCTCCTGATCTGAGACCAAAACAGGTCAGAATGGTGTACAGAAGGCCGGTCCACCAGCACAGCGGTAGGGTTACTGCTCCTGGTGCTAGTGACCCGGGTTCGGGAATGGACTCAGGTAGCAGGAGGGTCAGCTGGGGGGGAGGATTGAGCACCCAGTAGCCGCTCTCCTCTGGGGAGGGTGAGATGCTTGTCCTGCCACTATACTGCCACCTGGGTGACCATGGTTGGAGGTGCGGCAGGGTACAGCATTAAGAGGGGGGGGGACGTTGGCCAGGAGCCGGAGTGTCGGCACGTCATTATGTGCTCCGCCTCTTGGCTCTCCAAGCACATTGACGTCCTGAGGGGCGGGCCAGAGACACAAGGAATAAAAACCACCACGGAGGACGGAGTTGGGACCCGGCTACCACAGATAACCCATAACCAGGTTCTTGGCAGCTAGCACAACAAGGACCTCCTAATGCACACTAATGGAACTGGAGGGGGGAATTGGGGAACGCCCCCTCCTCCCCACCTGGGGGGGTAGGCCGAGGCATGATGGAGGCAGGTCTGAGTAGCACCATGAGTGGTACCCAAGGAGGAAGAAGGGAACATACAGCCTAGGAGATCTCCAAGGAAGTTCCCCCACAGTGGAGAGAAGGGGGCAAAAACAGAAAGTATAAAAAAAAAGAATGGGGTGCAGGGGGCCCACCTGGAAAGTTGACACAGGGGCCCACCTAGAAAATCAATAGGGAAGGACCCAGGGGGACACACTCATACCAGTATTCCACTTCCATATGATACACTAGCTCTGTGTTTGCCTCTTACATTTACCTACAGGCCCATTTAATTATAAAACAGATGATAAAATCAAAGATTCTCATAGTTCAGAAGATGCAAGGTACCCTGCAGAGGGGACCCACTTCTTTCCAGGTATCCTGGTGGGCCAGTTTGACTCTGGATAAAAAGTCAATTATGTGGGAGCATGACCATAAAATAATGGTAATGTGTTCCTCTACCCCCTGCATTCTCTCCAGCACCTGTCTGAGTTTGTCATGCCAAAATTAGTGATCATGGGGACATAGAAGAACCTTATGAAGATCTTCCAACAGAATGATTGCAACTTTTGAGAGGCAGACACCTTCTAACCTCTGTTTAGCGAGCTCAACTACTGTTAATCATTGACGCTTGTCCATCTGCCTCCAGCCTGTATACAGTGCAATGTAATAGAAAGCAAATGCCTTAGTAATTGCCATCGGATTAATGTGTGTTTTCCCCTTGAGTTTCGGAGTCTTGAGTTTTCTGGACTGCCCTACTGACTGACTGACTGCTAGCGTAGTTGTCAGGCCAGTAATTTTCCCACCCTATTGTCAGCTTCACTGTACTACTGTTGAGTGTACCGTAAACCTCCCCCAAGTTTTTGTTCTAGGAGCCTGGTGAGCTTGTCCCTGTATTCTTTCAATTTTATTTTCAGTTCTAGGTCTAAGGTAATTTTATGTTCTGCTTCATTGAAGAGTGTGCCCTCTAATTCAAACCTCTGTCCTTTTTGTTCTCTTCTTTTCTGATGCATGTGCAATGAAGGTACCAGTCAGAGTTTTTTAAGCACATTCCAAAGGTTAGCACTAGTGGTATCCCCTTCCCTGTTAAGCTGAAGGAACACTTCCATCTCTCCAGTTATCCATTTGCAAAACTCCCGCATCATTTAGATCAGAGATAATTAGCTGCCAGAATGGATTTTTTGTTTATCGTTGTAGAACCAGGTCTAGGCTTACTGGCGCGTGGTCAGATGCAGTAATTGAATGTACTGTAGCAGGCTCTGCTGAGCTGTCTGCAGCCATTCTTTTGATAACAAAAATAAATCAATTCTTAAATACTGAGTGTGGGGATTAGAAAAGAAAGTATAATTCCTCTCTCCCTTCTGGGGATGGCACCAAATATCTTCCAGACCTGAATCCTGCATTAGTCTCTGTAATATCCTGCTCTCCTAAAACAGATTCCCCTTAGGAGTTACTGTGAACTCACTGTGGATGTGAAGTGCAGGTAAATTCCCCCTCACAGTAAAACCAGGCACCCTGGGTCCACTAAGTGGCACACCATAATTTTTTTGAGAAAAAAACATGCTTCCCAAACTTCATTCAGAGCATACACATTTAGTAGGACACAGGGCACTCCCTATACAGTATGTGCCTCAGATCACAAACCTCCCTTCCAGGTCTTCTGAAACCTGGGTGATAGCCTAACGGATGTCCTTCCTCACCAAAATGGCCACCCCTCTTTTATGCAGATGGGCTTGCAATGAAGAGGAATATACTGCTCCCAACCTGCTCTTTGCAGATTTTGATGCCCAGGTGGCTAATACACAGAAGATAATGGATGGGCAACAGTGAACAACAATGCTGTGCTTGCTCCGAGAGGTTGTCATGCCAATCTTTCGCAGGTAAACTCAATGTTGTTATTCACTAATAGCCATCCATTGTCTTTTATAGTATATGGGCATCTTTGAACAAAAATGGTGAGTTTAATAATCTGAACTAGTCTTGTTCATGAATTAACTGCAAGGGTCCACTACTGTTCAGTTTAGAAAAGACCACGGAAGCCATCGTTGATCGCTCACACAGCTAATGAGGGATCGTCTCACACAGCTAGTGAGGGAGCCTACGAGGGAGAATGCAGTTCTGGATCATGTCCTCAGCAATGGGAACAGCATAAAGGAAGTCACAGTGGGGGAGACCCTAGGGAATAGTGATCACTGAGTTGTGGGTTCACCATAAGGACATCACAGGAGGCTAGCCACACAAGGACTAGAATCTTTGATTTCAGGAGGACAGACTTTGGTAAGATGATGAATGAATTCAGGAATGCTATGCAGGGATACGATGACATAAGGAGAGTAGTGGAACAGTGGGATAAGATAAGGGAAGCCCTGCACCTGGTAGCAAACCATTGTGCCAGGCCTGCAGCAAGAGCAAAAGAAAGAGGACACCACTGTAGTTCTCAAGGGGAGTAGCAGAGCTAGTAAGAGGAAAAAACATGGCATTTCTGAGGTACAAGGCATCACAAAGCAAGGAGAACAGGCAAGAATACTTGTAAAAATGAAAAGGAGCGAACAAGGCAGTAAGGGCAGCAAAGGATGAAACCAAGGAAAAGCTAGCTAAATTGGTGAAGAAAGGAGGGAAGGCATTCTTTAGGTATATTAGTGAGAGAAGAAAGGCAGGGGGAGGGATACTTAGACTTAGGGAAGAGGGAGGCAGGATAGTGGAAAATGACATCAACAAATACTTCTGCTCCGCATTCACAGAAGAAGACAATGGGGATGGTCCCCCATTAATGGAGAAGGGCAAACAGGGAGAAGGGGTGGACATTAGACCTTTTTCAGAGGACAGAGTAAAAAGAGCACTAGAACAGCTTAGGGTGGATAAAGTTTTGTGCCCGGTGGGATACACTTGAGGATCCTAAAGGAGCTCAAGGAGGAACTGGTTAAACCTCTGGCTAAGTTGTTCAGTGAATCACTAGAAACAGTTGTGGTTTCAGAGGCGTGGAGGAGGGCACAAGTGGTACCACTGCACAAAAGTGGTAGTATGAAGGAGGCAGGAAACTACCACCCGGTCAGTTTGACATCGATAGTAGGTAAAATGATGGAAACCCTACTTAAGGGAAGGCTGGTGGACTACCTAGAAGCAAGGGGGCTGCTGGACCCAAGGCAACATAGATTCACAGTAGGGAGGTCATACCAGACCAACTTGATTGATTTCTTCGTGTTGGTGACAAAGGAAATAGACCAGGGCAGAGCAGTAGATGTGGCCTATCTAGACTTCACGAAGGCCTTCGACACAGTCCCACACAGGAAACTAATCCACAAGCTGGCAAATCTGGGAGTGGGGACAGAAGTGGTCACATGGGTTAGAGGCTGTTGCAGTAGGTACTCACTGGTAGGACTAAGCCGCCAGGCATCAGGACCACACAGAAAACTCCTAGCTAGCAGAGTCTGGCAGGGACCTCCCCTGATGTCACGTGACTGACGTCAGCCTGGTGTCATATAGGGAGCAGTCTCCACGCCCGCCCTCCAGTTCTCCCACTGGAGACCTAAAAAGACATGACAGGAGATGGAAGTGGGCTCCTGGAGCTGAAAAAATTGCAGGAGAAAGAGAAGAAGAAGAAGAAACCCAGGGGGTAGGTGGGAGGGAAAGCAGTACCTACTGCAAGAGCCTCTTTCAAAGATCTACTGTTACGGTAAGTTCTTATGTAACTGTACTATCTTATTTTGAGAGAACTCTTGCAGTAGGTATTCACATATAGGACTGAGTCCCAAGCAATGGACTGAGACAAGTCTGAGACATGATAGATAGGAACGGATCTGCAGTGAGCAGTGACCTAGGACAAAAGGCCCAGCAAGACAGCTAGGCCAAACCCCACTCTCCATCTCGAAGCAATGTCCAAACTAGTGTTTAGTGAAAGTGTGGAAGGCACTCCAAGTCGCAGCCACACAATTGTTGGCAGCTGAGACATTCCTGAAACAAGTAGTAGAAGCAGCCATGCCTCTGATTGAATGTCCTTTGACCTCCCAAGGAAGGTCTTATTGTACTTCTGGTAACAGAAAGTAATACAGTTTGCCAACCATTTTGATAGGCAATGTTTTGAGACAGCAGTGCCTTCTCTTTTAGGCACAAAGGTAACAAATAATCGATCCATCTTTCGGACAGATTTTTGTCTTGTTCATGTAGTACTGAAGAATCCTGTGAACATCCAGAGTGTGCAGAATTATTTTGTCCTGGTTAGAGTGCTCAGAGTAACACACTGGTAACTCTACGGACTGATTCAAGGTGGATTCGGAAACCACCTTAGGGAAGAACTTAGGATTAGTTCGCAGAGTCACCCGGTCTCTGTGAAAAATCAAATAGAATATCTTACACATAAGGGCTTGGACCTCAGCAATCCTTCTGCCCGAAGTAACGGCCACTAGAAAAAGCATTTTCCAGGAAAGATAGTGTATATCAGCATCTGCTGCCGGTACAAAGGGAGGCAGTGTGAGCTTCTCTAGAATGAAATTCAGGTCCCAGGGGGGATCCGGGCTCCATACTGGTGGTTTTAAATTAAGGATCCTATTCAAGAAGGTTTTGGATACGTTCAACTGGGCCAAAGTCTTGTCACCTACAGGGACATGATAGGCCAAAATCGCTGACAGATGAACCTTTAAGGTCGAGTAACTGAGACTGAGGTCATAGAGATGCCGCATGTAGTCTAGCGCCTTCGTGACTGGACAGGAAAAGAGCTCTAGTCCTTTAGAATCTGCCCATATGGAAAACCTTTTCCATCTCATCGCATATGTGGCCCTGGTGGACAGCTTTCTGGCCTGCACAAGGATCTGTGCTACCCTCTGAGAGACTTCAAAGCATGCAGTAGCTATGTCTGTAGGCGCCACACATGTAGATGAAGGGACTTGAGATCTGGATGCATCAAGGTCCCCTGTTCCTGAGATAAGAGATCTGGAGAGACTGGCAGTGGAACTGGGGGGTCCACTGACAGTTGTTGCAGCAGAGAGAACCATTTTTATGTTTGCTTGCACGCATGTGCAAGAAACATAGTGCTATCATCTGAGTTTTCGGAGATGCGTCACCCCCTCTTCCAATTCAGTCAGTGTGTCGGCAGGTGCGGCCCCGGTCCTCCAATGCATGCTGAGCTGTCTATACAGCTCCAAAATGCAGTGGCGATGGCTGAAAGTGTGTTCACATCAGTGAGCAGCGATCAGATATCGCCTGCTCATTCTCAGCTCCCCCTACACGCACACACACACACACACGCGCACGCACGCATACTGCGTGCTGCCCTCCCCAATGCACACACTGTATAGCTGACGGGGTGCCCAATCCCCCATCAGCTGTGCTGCGCTCCCCCCCAAAGCTTTCCACATGCCATGCTGGGTGCCCACCCCAGCGTGGCAAGTCGTCGATAGCCGACGGGGTGCCCAACTCTGCCGGCTCCACTGTCCTCCCCCCAGAGTAGGGTGCCACGCTGGGAGCCCACCCCAGCGTGGCAACTGATGCTATGGCTGACGGGGTGCCCAACTCGCCGGCTCCACGCCCCCAACCAGCCATCCTTGTATGCTGGGAGCCCACCCCAGAGTGGCAAATGTCCCGCGCCATCATTTTAAAACAAAAACCTGAAAATGAAAACTGTCCTCGGCGCTTCTCCTGCCCTCCCACAACCCATACCCACCCACTGCCACCCTACCTCCCCACACCCCTGCATCCCATACTACCTCCGGACCTCAGCGCGACGATCTTCGTGGACCGGAACACATCTGCACTCTTCAAAGCCGACTCGCTAACTGAGGAAATGCCGGTAAGCTGTATAATGGATAGATAGGTTTTTTCAACTTTGTTGCATATCTCAGGATTTTGGGGAATTTTTGCACCAAATTTTCAACATGGGGTTTTGGGACCGCTTCTCATGAATGATGTCACTGTCATGGCGTTATTCGGGCCTGAAGGGTGATTTCGCAGTCACTGCGTGAAATCACCTTTTGGGCCTGATTAACGAAACGACACTGCCAGTGTTCATAAGGTGGGCTCAAGAAGCCTTATTTTGAAAATTTGGTGGAAAATTCAAAAATGACTTTTTTACGAGCGCAAGGCTATGCAGTTCCTACGCAGGCTCGTAGTTCACGAATTTTCAATATTTTCACCCAGATTTTCAATATTGCCATTTTACCACATCTTCTTATGAGCAGTACAGCTGTCATTTTCACATCTCACCCAAAACGAGCCCACCACATGTAGCACACAATGGCGCAGGATTTGCAAAGTAAATCAATGTATGGAACAACATTAAGAAAATCACAGTGACACTGTTCATGAGCAGAGGTCTTAAACTGGCTATGAGGAAAATTTGGTGAAAAAATCCCTAAAAATGACTGTTTTACAAGCGTGCGTTGCGCAGTTCCTCCGCACGCTCGTAAGTTCACGAATTTTCAATATTTTCACTCCAGATTTTCAATATTGCCATTTTATTACACCTCCTTATGAGCAGTACAGCTGTCATTTTTCACATCTTGCCCAAATGTGTTTCTGCCCATGTATGCATAATGGCTTAGAGTCGGTGTGAAATCAATGTATGGACACATTAAGAAAATCACAGTAACACTGTTCATGAGCAGACATCTTAAAATGGCTATGTTGAAAATTTGGTGAAAAAATCCCTAAATATGACTGTTTTACGAACGTGCGTTGCGCAGTTCCTATGCATGCTCGTAAGTTTGAGAATTTTCAATATTTTCAATCCAGATTTTCAACATTGCCATTTTATTACACTTCCTTATGAGCAGTACAGCTGTCATGTGTCACATCTTGCCCAGAACATGTTTCTGCCCATGTAGCACACAATGGCGCAGCCGGTGTGCGAAATCAATGTATGGGACACATTAAGAAAATCATAGTGACACTGTTCATGAGCAGAGGTCTTAAAATGGCTACGTTGAAAATTTGGTGAAAAAATTCCTAAAAATGACTGTTTTACGAGAGTGCGTTGCGCAGTTCCTACGCACGCTCGTAAGTTTGCGAATTTTCAATATTTTCACTCCAGATTTTCAACATTACCATTTTATAACACTTCCTTATGAGCAGTATAGCTGCCATTTTTCACATGTCGCCCAAAATGTGTTTTCACACATGTAGCGCACAATGGTGCAGTCAGTGTACGAAAGCAATGTTTGGGACAGATTAAGAAAATCACAGTTACACTGTTCATGAGCAGAGGTCTTAAAATGGCTATGTTGAAAATTTGGTGACAAAAGTCCATAAAATGACTGCGTTATGAGTGAGCATTGCGCAGTTTCCATGCACCCTTGTAAGTTCATGACTTTGTAATATTTTCAGTCCAGATTTTCACCAGTGGCAATTTTCCACACTTCCTTATGAACAGTACAGCTGTCATTTTTCACAAATGGCCGAAATGTGTTTTCACACTTTCAGCGCAGAGATGCGTGGTCACTGTGGGAAATCATTGCTCGGGACAGATAAAGAAAATCACAGTGACACTGTTCATGATCGGAGGTCCCAAAATGCCTCTGTTGACAATCTGCTGTAAAAATCCCAAACTAATTACATTACGTAGTGCGTTGCACAGTTTCTATGCACACTGCGGACTTCACCAGTTTTTTTTTTTTTTATTACAGATTTACAATATTGCCATTTTTACACCTCCCATGAACAGTACAGCTGTCATTTTGTACATCCTGTTCGAATGTGTTTGCACCTGTGGTGCTAAATGCCGAGTCGCCAGTGCATAAGCAGCTTTCGTTAACAAACTGATATTGCCATTGTTCATGAGGTGGGGTCACAAAAAAACATGTTGAAAATTTGGAGTGAAAATACCAACGAATGCCTGAGGTATTATGGTTTCCAACCATAACGCCCAACCCAGTAGAGAATGACAGGCATCAGGGATGTGACTTGGGATTCTTGCCTGCAATGCTCATACCATTCCACACCCTGCAGCCAGTGCGAGGCATCGAGGTATGCCTTGGACTCTTTGGCCCCAAAGTTCACCCCATTCTCCTATACCGCACCCATCTCACCGTATTTCCTGATGGAATGGGGTGCGATAAGGGCCAAAGACCCATGCACACCGTGGTGACACTTGTCAGTGTCTGCAGGGTGGGGTGTGTGAAATGGTGTGGTCATGAGCCTGACGCACTTCAAAGGCATACCCCAATGCCTGTCACTCTCTGCAGGGTGGTGGTGGGGTTGGCTTCAGTTCAATACTTCACTGCCATTCCTATTATGCAGCTCTGTAACTTCTACACTACCACTGCCAATGCCTGCAAGCAAACATTCGGCATTGACAAATGCTTGTTGTCTCAGCCAGAAAGGAGCAATGAAAATCATCCATGCTCCCTTTGCCTGTAGCTTCATTAGTACCCTCTGAATTAATGGAAGTGGAAGGAAGGCGTACACAAACCTCCACTTCCAACTTAGAGACAGCTCGTCTCGCCAGAAAACACCACGCCCTGGGGCAAGCATGCAAAAGACTGCCAGTATTATGTTGAGTGGGGATTCAAACAGATTCAAAACCACTGACTGTTTGAGCTCCCACTCGTGTGCACTGACTTGAGTGTGACTGAGAGTGTCTGCCCAGAAGGTTTGCTCTCCTGGAATGTGGACTGCTCTCAAATGAAGGTTGTGATCAGCTGCCCAGTACCACACTCTCATTGCCTCTCGACACAGAGGATAAGAGTGGGTTCCTCCTTGTTTATTCATGTACCAGACTACACACATGTTGTCTGTCTGCATGGTGAGCTGACCTGGGTGAATGAGGTGTTGGAAAGCTTTCAGTGCATACAACACTGCCCTCATCTCAAAAACATTACTATGAAGAGACAGTTTGTTTTGGGACCAAGGACCTTGCGTCTTGTGTGTCCCTAGGTAGGCTCCCCATCTCATGCCCGAGGCATCTGTCATTAGGGTCTGTGAGGAAAGGTCTGTCCAGAATGGAACACCTCTGGAAAAGTTGTCCTGATCCCAAGCCATGGGATCTGAGATCAGGATCTCTTGGTCTAGATTCTTGGATCTCTGGTCCCATTGGACTCTGTGAGTCCATCGTGTGACCCTCATGTGCAGCTTGGCTAAGGAGACTGAAGGAATTGCTGCAGCCATTAGTCTGAGCAATCACAATATCGCCCTGGCTGGCAATCGTCTTTGTGAAGCCACTAGGTGAGCTTGGTGCTGTACTGTTGCCATTTTGTCTGGTGGTAGAAAGGCCTTGCCCTGGTCTATGTCCAATATTGCTCCAATAAATTGGAGCTGTTGGGTGGGAATAAGGTGGGACTTGGCCTGATTGACAGTGATGCCCACCCTGTGGAAAACTTTTAGGGTGAGGGCCAAGGAAGAGATGAGGGCAGCCCTCAATGGGACTTAAATCAGCCAGTCATCGAGGTATGGGAATACTTGGACTCCTTGTCTGCACAGAAAGGCTGCCACCACCGCAAGGCATTTTGTAAACACCCTGGGTGCTGATGAAAGGCCAAAGGGGAGGGCTTTGAACTGGAAATGCTCCCCTTGAAAGTAAAAACAGAGAAATGTGCGGTGTGGAGGGAAGATAGGGATATGCAGGTAGACATCCTACATGTCCAGAGCACAGAGCCAATGACCCTTCTGTAAGAGAGGAAGAAGGTTGGGAAAGGACAGCATTCTGAACCTCTTGTACTCTACGAAGATGTTCAGGGGGCTCAGACTGAGAATGGGTCTGAGGTCGCCCGTCTTCTTGGGTACCAGGAAGAAGTGCGAGTAATACCCTTTTCCCTGATATTGTATGGGTACTGGCTGTATGGCTGCCTTGGCCAGCAGAGAAGTTATTTCTCATCTTACCAAGGGTGTATGTGATGAGATGGGTAGGATGACTGATGTGGAGGCCTTACTGGGGGTCTTTTTATGAATTCTATTGAGTGGCCTTCTGCCACTAGTTGCAGCACCCAAGTGTCTGATGTGATTTTTTTTCCCACTCTGGAAGGTGGAGGGAAAATCTGCCCCCTACTAGCTCCACTGGAGTGCCCACCAGTGGAGGTGGAAGGGCCAGGGAGTCAGGAGGTGATGGGCAGAGAGGGGTCTGTAGGGCCCAAGGCCATGTGAAATTTGGCTGGGGGAGCTCAAGCTGCAGAAGGGGCCCAACCTTTGTTCTGGCGTCGGTTCTGAGGCTGTCTTTGTTGGCAACGTTGTTGCCTCCAAAATGGCTGCTTCTGTGGTGATTTATACATAAACTGTACAGAATGTAGAGCTTTCCCTTTGTCTTGTAGGTTGGTGATGATGTCCTTGACATCTCCACCGAAAAGGACTGATCCCCCTCCGGTGCCAGGCCAAAGATCCTTTTTTTTTTTTACCAGGAGAGACACACTAAACTGAAAGCTTGTTTACAGGTGCATCCTGGAAGCACAAGGAAGTTAAGTGACTTGCTCTGGGTCACACAATATGCAAGTTGGGTCTGTGAGATTCAAACCCAGGTCTCCAGGTTTGTAACTCAGAGCCTTAAACCACTGCGCTATACTGCTTCCTTCTTAGGCTAATGGCTGATGCAGAGCCTCCACCTGCAGTGTCTACTGCACCATAGATGGCTCGGAGCATATGTCTGCATGCAGATCAGGCTAAGCGCACAAGATCTGCCATCTCTGACTTTACGGATGAGTCTTGGAAACAGTCAGTTTTGGACTCCACTTGTCCTAATACTGACTTTTGGTAGTCACCCATGTGTGTTACTTAATTCAAAGCTCCGATACCCAGAGTGGATGAAGCATACATTTTCTTCCCATACTGATCAAGGATCTTAGACTCCTTGTCAGGGGGAGAAGCATTAAGATGCTTTGGCCTAGCAGACCTATCATGTGGCTCAATCTAGGGTGGAATAAGTGTTGGGGAGGAGTCAGCCAAGTCCAAGTAGGCAGCCAGTCTCTGCCCTTGTGGGTCCTGAGCGATGGCACGCCAGCCGTAAGCCGCTTGGATTTTCTTGAGGAGCTCCAAAAAGGAAGTGTCCTCTGGGGGGGGGGACTTGGAGGAATCTTTTGGATTGGGGTCCTCCGGTGTCTGAATATCTAAATCAGAGTCTGAAGGAATTGAGTGGCTATCAGAGTCTGACGATCGCTGTCATTGGGAGAGCTGATGACAGGAAGAGTAATGTCTATGGACCTGGAAAGTTCCTGTGACTGGGAGATGTCCCAAGGCCACTGTGTATGACAGGCCTCCAGTCTTCTATCTGATGTTGGGGCTCTCAGACCCAACGACGGAGGTGGCATCAAAGAATGGGCTCTAGGAGCCAATGTCAGGGTCGTCAGCAGCTGGCGTATTTCAATCTCCGACGTGAGCTGTGATTTAGCTTCCACCCACCAGGATTTAAGAATAGCTTGTATGTCCACCTGCAGTTGTGGGGTGGTTGGGGAAGAAACCCATAACCCTGACACCAGTAATAAGGGCAATTGAAACCCAGTGGAAACTCTGGTGATTGAAAGCCCGGTGCTGGGTAGTTCAGAACCATGTACCCTGACGATGGGTAATGTGTCGTTGGATAGCCCAGCATCGGCTGTCCAAAAGGATTACCAGATGGCCCCAGTGTAGGATCCGAAGGAGGGGCCAAAAGGCCTGGTATCAATCCCGACAGTGGGACTGAAGGGTTCTGGAAAACCCTAGTGTAGGGCCTGATGGTGGGGCCGAGAGGCCTGACGTCGATCCTGATGGTGGACCCGAAAGGTCAGGAAGGCGACCTGTTGGGGAAACATAGGGCTCCGAGAAGGGCTTCAAAAAAGTAGGACCAGACGGTCTGAGCATCAAGCCCGATGGTGGACCTTGAGGGATAGAGAGACCAGTGGTGAGCTAAGGGACCCTCATCTGGTCTGACAGTTCTATGGGCATCTGAGGCTCCAACATAGGGGAAGGGATAAGGCTCCAATGAACGGACTCCTCCCTCCAATCCCCTGACTGGGGGAGCATGAGGTACCATCAGAATTGATAGTAAAGGAGAAGATGGAGAGGACTCCATCGCCAGCTGCATATCTGATGTCAGCTGATCTGTCACCATATTGTCAGGCCTGTTTTCGGGGTCTGACAGAGGATTCAGGGCTGTGCAGCCATCGGTGGAGCCAGCGGTCAACTTAGCAGTTGTATCCGGTGCAAGATCCGGAGGGGCCGGAACTCGACCTATTGGTTCCACTCGTACCGCTAGGCCTCTGGATCTTTGAGGCCTTAGAGGAGGTGGGTGCCTCCTGATCCCTGGAGGCTCCTACAACATCCCTGGAGGCTCGCACCAGACCCGAGCCGGGCTGGGCGGGGGAGCTGACGGCTACTTGATAACCACCAGAGCGGACATCAAAGGCTGATCCCCCAGAGGGAAAGTTATCTTAAGGGCTGTGACCCCAGCCAGAGGCGGCGGAATTAATGGGGACCGAGGTCTCTCCTTGTCCTTCTTCTTTTTGTGGTGGCCCTCTGGGGAGGATGAAGATTGCCTGAGTTTCTTCAGCTTCTTCTCCATGTTGGTCATCTTTTGTTTTGAAAGATGTGCTTCCAGGGACTGCAGACGACGTTTACATGTGGCTGACCTGAATTTCTGGCAATGCTCACACCCCTGAACCTTGTGGCCTGGGCCCAGGCAAAAAAGGCAGAGGGAATGGCCTTCCTTATGAGGGAGCCAAGCTCCACAGGAGTCACACTTGTTTTTATGAGATTCTGAAGGTGTCAGAGACAACATACACGGTTGTTAATTTTAACACTTTTCTACAGAAAAACAAAGAAAATTGTTTGATATAAAGCATTATACGCATCCAAAGATGGCGGTCGACAGTAGCTGCGTTTGTCCATGAGGTCCAACATGGGAGGTAGATGGAGGGAAAGAACTGGAGAGTGAGCGTGGGGAAAGCTCCCTATATAGCGCCATGCTGGCATCGGTCACATGACATCGGGATGCAGTCCCCCGCCAGACACTGCTAACTAGAAGTTTTCTGTGTGGTCCTGATGCCTGGCAGCTTAGTCTTACCAGTGAGTACCTACTGCAAGGTCTCTCTCGAAGTAAGATCTGGTTGAGTAACAGAACACAAAGAGTGATGGTACATGGGGTTAACTCACAGGAGGGACAGGTAACAAGTGGCGTACTCCAGGGATCAGTGCTGCCTGGGACCAGTGCTCTTCAATGTCTTCATAAGCAATATTGCAGAGGGTCTAGAAAGGAGGGTTAGCCTATTCATGGATGATACAAAGCTATGTAACAGGGCAGATACACAGGAAGGTATAGAAACAATGAGAAGGGATCTGAAGAGGCTAGAAAACTGGTCCAAGGAATGGCAGTTGGATTTGAATGCAAAAAAGTGCATGATTACGCACCCAGGGAGAGGGAATGCAAGGGCTGAGTATGAACTAGATGGGGTAACACTGGAGGCTACCACAGAGGAAGGGGATCTAGGAGTAGTCATAGAAGACAACCTCAACATGGCTAAACAGTGTGACAAAGCAGATGGAAAGGCTAACAGAATGCTAGGGTGCAGAGGGAGGGGTATAACAAGTAGAAGGAGGGAAGTGGTAGTACTGTTGTACAACTCCCTAGTAAGACCTCATCTGGAGTACTGTGTTCGGTTCTGGAGGCCCCATCTCCAAAAAGACAGACAAGATGGAGACAGTACAGAGGAGGGTGACAAAAATGGTGTCCGGGATGCAACACAAGTCATATGAGGAGAGACTCAGAGCTCTCAGTATGCACTCCCGGGAGGAAAGGGGGGACATGATAGAGATCTTTAAATATCTAAAAGGGATCAACAGGGTACCAGAAGGGAGCACCTTTCAAATGAAGGGAAATAGCATAACAAGGAGGCACAGCATGAGACTAAAAGGTGGAGAACCTAGAGGGAACTTGAGGAAATTCTACTTCACTGATAGGGTGGTGGTGAGATGGAACAGTCTCCCCTAGGAAGTGGTGGGGGTGGCCAAGGTTCAGGGATTCAAGAATGTGTGGGATAGGCACATGGGAATTATCAAGCTAGGGTGGGGGGGGCTTGTGGCATTTAGGATACCTTAGGCATTAGAAAGAGGGATAGGGCAGACTGGATGGGCCACAAGACCCTTATGTGCTGGCAACATCTATGTATCTATGTATCATTTTTCTCTTCACAACTGATGGCCGAAGCTTACAAGAGAAGAAACGAGCAACCGGCAATGATGAAAGGGAAAGTGCAGTGCACAGGCATTCTTTGCTGTTGTACCTTAGTAGTGGCATACTCAAGATGGTATGAAAACAGTTTGACATCACTATTAGTGTACAACGACACCTGGAATTAACTGAATTCCATGCACAATAGCCATTACCCATATACTATAATTTATTTTTATATCATTAAGGGGAAATTGTTTAACCAAGAAAGGTACACTAAGCCAAAGCTTGTTTCCAGGCGCGACCTGGGAGCTCAAGGAAGTTAAGTGACTTGCTCATGGTCATACAGTATGCAAGTGGGAGCTGATGGGATTCAACCTCAGGTCTCCAGGTTTGCAGTTCAGTGCCCTTAACCACTGCACTATACTGCCTCCTTAATGGTTTATTGTAAATTGATTTAATGGTAAATTAATGGTTTAGTGTGACAATATCGCAAAAATAGAACTGGCAACCCTCCCTAATACAGGCCACCTTAACGTAAAAAAAAAAATAGTATGATTTGTATAGTTTTTATATTGTGCTCGAACTCAGCTGATTTCTATCCACCTGTTGGTATAAACCACAGCTCCCCAAGGTAAAGTACTCAGAATGCCTGTTAGTGAGTTTTCCTAACTGTTCTTATTAAAGGGGAGCAGTCACCAGCAAGAGTCCCCACTCTCAAGTGCAAGGCTGATCCCAATGTGCACTTTGTGTATAAAAACATTTTGGTTACTTACCGTTTACTGCAATATAACAGACCGTATCAGATTAATTTTGCTTAGTTCTAGGCTTACATTTGCTGTTATTACAAATCCCAGAATCTCCTGCAGATGACATCAGAGCAGTAGGCAGCAGTGAGAAGATTCAATAGTCTGCAGTGCATGTCACAGTTTATACAAGCTCTGATCTTTTGTTTGCTGGTCCAGCTGTCCTCCAGGGATCTGAGCAGAGATTATAAAAGCTGTAACATACAATGCAGGCAACTGAACCTCCCACTGCTGCCTCCTGCTTTGATGTTAGCCGAAGGGACTCTGAGCCTTGTAGTAACAGAAGATGTCAGCCTATAACTAGTCTGATATAATCTATTATAATACAGTAAACCGTAAGTAAACCAAATGTTTTTAGTTTACTGCAAACTGCACATTGGGACCTGCCCACACTGGAGTGTGGGGTCCTTTGTGCTATTTCCCTTTAACTGCATTGTTGTGCTTGTTCAGGTTTCTAATAGTTAAAATTTAAAGCTGGAAACTGAAACTCTATAGTGTAAATCTTTTAAAAGGTTTGTTTTTTATTTTGTATTTATTTTGAAAGTCAGATTTACAACCTTTGAGTCAGGGACTCATTTACAAAGGCACCTCGTCACAGGGAGGGAATAGAAACAGAAACATAGAGGTTGACAGCAGATAAGGCCCATTTTTTCTACCTTATGAATGTGTGACACACCTTTACACTGCCAATGACCTATCTATCCATATTCATCTATATTGCTCCCTTATGCCTATCCCATGCCTGTTTGAAGCCATGCACTGTATTCATAGCCACCACTTCCTGAGGTAGGCTGTTCCATGCATCCACCACTCTTTCTGTGAAAAAGAATTTCCTCACGTTCCCCCTTAATCGGCCTCCCTCTAGTCTCATGCTGTGTCCTCTTGTCCTGCTATTTTTCTTATATTTAAACATGTTAGACTCTTTCACCTTTTTATTGCCCTTAAGATGTTTGAATGTTTGGATCATATCACCTCTCTCCCTCCTTTGCTCACGGGTATACATATTGAGCTCCATTAATCTGTCCTCATAAGTCTTCTGATGCAGTCCCTGCACCATTTTGGTTGCCCTTCTCTGAACTGCCTTAATTTGGTTAATGTCCTTGTGAAGGTGTGGCCTCCAGTACTGCACGCAGTACTCCAGATGGGGCCTAACTAGTGTCTTGTAAAGAGGGATTATTACCTCCCTCTTACGACTTGTGATACCCCTACTAATACACCCTAACATCCCCCTAGCCTTATCTACTGCTTTAGAGGTCTGCTCGGATGATTTCAAGTCATCAGTGATGATGATGCCCAAGTCTCTTTCTTCCTTTGTGACTGCCAGCAACTCCCCTCCCAGCCTATAGGTGGCTTCAGGGTTTCTCTTCCCTATGTGCATGATCTTGTACTTCTTTGCATTAAATCCCAGTTGCCACTCTTCTGATCATTTTGCTAGTTTATCCAGATCTCTTCTCATTCTGCCCACCCCATCTGGATCATCTACTCTGTTGCAGATCTTGGTGTAATTTGCAAACAGAAAAGCCTTACCCTCTAGTCCATCTGCAATGTCATTAATGAAGATATTGAAGAGAACTGGCCCCAGGACTGATCCCTGAGGTACCCCACTTGTGACTTGCATCTATTCTGACTGTATACCATTTACCACCACTCTCTGTTTTCTGTCCATCAACCAGTTTGCCACCCAGTTGACCAACTTCTGACCCACCCCAAGCCTACCCAGCTTATTTATCAATCTTCTAAGTGGAACGGTGTCGAAAGCTTTGCTGAAGTCAAGGTAGGCAACATCAACTGCTCCTCCTTGGTCCACCACTCTGGTTACCCAGTCAAAGAAATCTATGAGATTAGTTTGACAGGACCTTCCTTTTATAAACCCATGCTGTCTTGGATCCTGTGCCCCTATGGGTTCCAGGTGTTGCACTATCCTGTCCTTAAGGAGTGCCTCCATAATCTTGCCCACTACTGAGGTAAGACTGACTGGCCTGTAGTTCCCTGCCTCCTCCCTGCTACCACTCTTGTGGAGCGGGGTCACATGAGCCCTTCTCCAGCCTTCTGGGACCTCTCCTGTGCTCAGTAGACATGGTTACAGTGTGAGATGCAACAGTGGTAACATACAGGTGCAATACAGATAACAAAAAGAAGACAATATAACAGTGATTTACAGGATAAAGTTACATGCAGTAAATAACTATCGTATAATAAAAAAAAAAAAAGAAGGGGGGGAAGCAGTCCAATGGACATCGTCAAGGCTATGGGCAAGAAACAGGGAGGGACCGCAACATTAGGTTGATTAAGGGCAACTACAGCTGCGGGTGCCAAAGGGGTGGTTACAGAGAGCGACTTTAAAGGGACCAGTTTTGGTAGACATAGTGACAGAGACCAGGAGGGAGTTGAACCATCTAGGGGCGAGGTAGTCGAAGGACCTTTGGGCTAGGGAGGTCTTGGTATGGGGCACCAGAAAGGTGGCCTTAACTGAGCTATGGGGGACAACGGATGGGGATGCAAGCTGCAGAGACACGGTGACCCCTTGGGGGGGAGTCCTAGCAGGGATTTTTTGGCAAGTAAGCAGGTTTGGTAGCGCAGGCACTCCTCCAAGGTGAGCAGGTTGGTGGTGGAATAGAGCAGGCAAGTATGGGTGTGGAGGGATGCACCAGTCAGGATCCTGCAGGCCTTGTTTATCGAGGTCTATATTCTGGCGAAGGCGGTATTGTCAGCTGCAGCATAGACAGGTAGGCTGTAGTCCACTAGGGACAGGACAGAGGAGTTGACAGCCAGTCAGAGAGAGGTTTGGGGGAGGCAATCTCTGTGGCGATAGAGAAAGCCAATCCGAGAGTTTATGGCTGAGGACAGGGTATTGATGTGGGTGTGGAATGTAAGAGCCGAGTCGAAGATGATGCCCAGGTACTTGTAGAATGACACCTGCTTGAGAGGGTGAGCATTACTGGGGAGAATGCAGAGGGGGGCATTTTTGGCCTTATTCTGGTGATGCGAAAAAAGCATAGATTTGTTTTTTTTGAGGTTAATGACTTTTCAGCTTGGTTGAATGTGTGCTGCATGGATTCCTGTAGAGATGCAGGGTCAGGGTGGGAGGCAAGTAGAACCACGTCATCGGCAAAGAGTACCATATTGCCCAAGCAGGAGCTGGGGAGGGTATTGAGAAATAGGCTGAACAGAACGGGGCCCAGGATGGAACCCTGGAGGACCACCGAGCGAATGGGCAGGGTATTGGACAGGGTGCCGTTTACCTTCATGCGCTGTGATCTGGTAGAGAGGTAACTAGTGAACCAAGCCAGTGGGCCAGGGGAGAAGCCAAGTTGGTGGAGGGAGTCAAGTAGGAGGGGGTGACAGACTGTGTCAAAGGCCTTGGAGAGGTCATTGAACACTGCACCCGCAACATGACCAGAGTCGAGAGCAGAGCAGAGGTGCTGGGAGAACTCCAGGAGGGCTGGAGTGGTGCTGTGTCCAGGGCAGAATCCATGTTGTTCTGGACACAGCAGGTTGTATTTGACCAGCTACTCGGAGAGCTGAATGGCCACTATTTTTTCTAGTGCTCTGAAGGGGGGGGGAATGGAGATGGGCCTGAAATTGTTAGGGGAGGTTCTAGCTCAACTCTTATGGATAGGGGTGATTTCTGCAATTTTCCAGGCACTGGGAAATTGACCAAGACATAGTGACCGGTTTAAAAGGTTGGTAAGAGGGGCTAGTACAGTATCTAGGACTAATCGGAGAATCCTGGATTGTTGGTGATCTTTTTCCTCAAGACTTAAGTTCATTATATTTTAAAGCTTTACTCACCTTTGCTTGAACATAAAAAGTGGAATCATATATTGTTGTTTAAAGATCAATGGCAACCATTTTATACATTGTTTAAAAAAAGTCTAAAAACATCTGAATTCAAGTCCTCGTGAATGAGTAGTGTTTCCTGAAAATGCCATGCTATTTGGTTTTGTGGTTTTCCTTAAATCAGCATTTAATAACCTGTTCTGCCCTAAATTAAAAACAGTCAGGCTGTTTCTGTCCCTCTGACTGAGTCTGGGAGAGTGATGACATCATATTGGACTAGGCTACAGCTTCAGCAGTGTAAGTCCCTGCTTGACAGATGAGCTGTTAACTTCCTAATTAGAACAATCTGTGAGGTAATTATTTGCTGTCCAGGGTTTTTACCAACTCATTCTATGGTGTTTGTTCAGATGAATTAGCTTAAAATCCACATTTTGTTCTTCTAAAAAGCTGATCATTTGAGTTTCAGTGCTGGATTGAAGTGGTATGCATTTGAGAAATCAGCTTATCTGTATCACAGCTGCTGCCACTTCTTTCTCATTAAAACTGTGTTTTTTTCCTAGCTGTATAACACTGGGTTGTTTATTTAATGGGTATGAAATAAATCTAAAGTTTGTTAATTCATACAAGTAGTTTGATGTAGCCTCAATAAATAGGTACATGTAAGAACAATTTTTCTTCCTCTCAGATTGACAACCAGGTGCCTTCCACACTCTGCTATTCCAGGCACATGTATAATATGAACTCACAAATGTCAGTTCTTTGATGGTTTCTGTGTGAAAATACATAATGTATAACTAGAAACAGTGTATAGCATCCTGATGCCCTTTGTCTCCTGCACCATAGTTGAGGCAGCTGCACTCTGATGCCCTGTCCTCTGCTCCCACAAGTCCTGTGTCTCTTGCCCCACATTCAAGGCTACTGCACCCTGCTGCCCACTGTCTTCTCCCACACAGTTGGGGTTGCTGCACCCTGTTGCCCACCATCAGCCTGAACAGTCAGGGCTGCTGCACCGTGGTTCCCCACGCCAGAACAATTGGTTGTTGCAACCTGCTATCCACTGTTCCTTAAACCCACAGTTGGGGACATTGCACCCTGTTGCCCCTTGTTCCCATCTCCAAAGTCAGGGCTGCTGAGCTCTGCTACACACTAGGGTCCATTGCATCTTGCTTCTACAGTTGGGATTGCTGCACTATGCTTCCCCATGCCACCAGAGGTAGGGCTTTTGCTTCACCCTGCTATCCACATGCAATGTACCAAATGAGCAGGGCTGCTGTACCATGAGCACCCCATCCCACAGTCAGGGCTGCTGTACCTTAATGCCCCCCATGTCCTGCCCCACAGCCAAGGCTTCTGCACCATTCTGTCCACAGTCCCCTACTACCATAGCCAGGGCTGTTGCACTCTGCTTCTGACTACTCAGGCAGGGCTGCTGTGGCCTGCTGTTCCCTAGAGCCTCTTGCCTCTGCAGTTAGGGCTGGTGCACCATGTTGCCAATTGCCACAAGAGTTAGGGCATTTGCTGTCCCCTGTCCTCTGCCCCCATAGTAGTGTCAGTTCCACCCAGGTGTGGCTGCTGCATCCTGTCCCACAGTTTGGGTTGCTGTACCCTAACACCTCCCTTGTCTCCTGACCAAACAGTTGGGACTTTTTCACCCTAATGCCCTCTGTTCTTCACCCCCATAATGCAGGATGAAAGCATTTTTCTGTTTTTTTTTCTTTTGGGCAGTGCAGCAAACAAATCTGACTTTGGTGGTAGGGGCAGCATGGTGCAGCAACCCAACTGTGGAGTCATGGAGCTGTGGAGGAATTGGGCTGTAGTGTGCAAGAGGATACAGCAGCCCTGACTGTGTAGACAGGAACACGGTGCAGCAACTCTGGCTATGGTGGCAGGAGACAGACTACGGCATGGTGAAGAAGCCTTGACTGTGGGGCAGAACATTGAAGGGGGGGACAGCAGGGCACAGCATCCCTGACTGTGGGATGGGATGCACATGGTGCAGCAGCCCTGCCCATTTGGGAAAATGGGTGTAGGTAGCAGGGTGCACTAAAATCCCCACCTCTGGTGGCATGGGCATCATGGTACAGCAGCCCCAAATGTGGAAGAAGGGGGCATGGGATTCTATGGTATAGAAGTGCACAGCAGCCCCATCTGTGGTGACAGGAAGATAGAACAGGGTGCAGTGGCTCTGATTGAGGGGGTGAGGGACAAAGGGCCACAGCAGGGTGCAGTAACCTCAACTGTTCAGGCAGGGGGCAGCAGGGTACTGAGGCCCTGATTGTTCAGGCAGGACATGGGAAACAGGGTGCAACAGCCCTGACTCTATGGGACAAAAAAGTGGGCAGCAGGGTGCAGCATCCTCAAATCTGGGGCAAGAGACAGGGGGCATGTGGGGCAGGTGACATGGGGCAGCAGAGTGCTGCTGCCTCAACTGTAGGTAGGAGATGGGGGCATCAGGATGCCATGTAATGTTTCTAGTTATACATGTGCATGATGTATTTTAACTCATAAACTATCAAAGAACTGAAATGTGTGAGTTCACATAGTACAAATGCCTGAAATAGCAGAGTGTGGCAGGCACCTGTCTGTCAATCTGAGAGGAAAATAATGCTCTTACATGAACCTATTTATTGAGACTACATTAAAAAGACAAACTACTTGTATGAACTAGCAAACTTTAGACTTATTTTATATCCATTAATTAAACCCAGCGTTATAGCTAGAAAAAACACTGTAGCCTAGTCCAATATGATGTCATCACTCTCCCAGGCTCAGAGGGACAGAAACAGCCCAACTGATTTCAGTTAGGGCAGAACAAGTTAACAAACGCTGTTTTAAAGCAAACCACAAACCAAATAGCATGTAATTTTTTAGAAACACTACTTATGAAACTGGGACCTGAATTCAGGCTTTTTTAGGCTCTTTTTTTAACGAGTAAAACGATTGCTGTTGATCTTTAAGGAACATTCTCAAATCATACTTAAGAATGATTACCAAGGATAATAGGCACAGGAGATCAACCTCATTCTTTAAGAAGGCCAGGGAGGCAGTGAGAGCCAAACAAAGGCCTTCATTAGCTACAAGGGAAAATAACAGAGGGATGATGAAGGGAGCAAATAACAGGCAAAGAGGAAGGAAGCCAAAAAGGCAGCATGGGATGCAAAATGACACAGAAAGTACAGTTACATAAGAACTTACCGTAACAGTAGATATTCAAGAGAGTCTCTTGCAGTAGACAATAACCATAAGGACTGAGCCACTAGGTGCCAGGACCACACGGAAAACTTAGCTAGCAGTGTCTGGTGGGGGACTGTCCACCCGACCAACGTTAGCCTAACAGTATATAGTGGGCAGTCCCCATGCACCCCTCCAGTTTTCCTGCTGGAGACCTGTGAAAAGGTCCAACAGGAGAAGGAGCCATGAGTACGGCTAAGAAACAGAGCAGCAGCAGGGGGAAGGAGGGAGGAAAGAGCCTCTGTCAAAGATCTACTGTTACGGTAAGTTCTTACATAACTGTACTATCTTATTTCGAGAGGGCTCTTGCAGTAGGCAATAACCATAAGGACTGAGTCCCAGGCAGTGTAACTCAAACAGAGACTGAACATGGGGTGGCAAGAAAAGGTCTGCAGTAGGCGGGGAATTAAGACAGAAGGCCTTGAACAATGGCTAGTCCAAAGCCAGCCCAGCGTCTAGAGGCAATGTCCAGACTGTAATGCTTCATGAAGGTGTGGACAGAGCTCCAAGTGGCTGCTGCACAAATGTCTGTGGCAGAAGTATTTCTGAAACAAGCAGTAGATCAATGCAGCCATGCCTCTGGTTGAATGCCCTTTAACTTCCCCTGCAAAGGGTTTGTTGTACTTCTCATAGCAAAACAAAATGCAGTTTGCTAACCATTTAGATAAACTCTGTTTTGAAACTGCTGTGCCCTCCTTTTTGGGCACAAAGAAACCAAAAAGCTGATCCATTTCATGGACTGATTTGGTCTGATTCATGTAGTAACGCAAAATTCTGTGCACATCCAGAGTGTGCAGAATTGCCTCCCCCAATTAAGTGCTCAGGGTAGTACACTGGCAAGTGCATAGTTTTATTCAAAGTAAACTCAGAAACAACCTTTGGTAGGAACTTAGGATCCAAACACGGAGCCACCCGGTCTCTGTGGAAAATCAAATAACGCTCCTTACACATGAGAGCCTGAAGCTCAGAAGTCCTTTGAGCAGAAGTAATAGCAACTAAAAACAGCACTTTCAAAGACAAATAGCACAGGTCACAGCTCATGGCTGGTTCAAAAGGAGGCAAAGTGAGCTTCTTAATGATAATGTTCAGATCCCACAGGGGAACAGGGTTCCTGACCGGGGTTTTCATATGGAGTATTCCCTTCAGGAAAGTACAGGAAACCTCCAACTGAGTCAAAGTTTTGCCTTCCACCAGAGAGTGGTAAGTGGATACGGCAGATAGGTGGACCTTCAAAGAAGAATAGCTGAGTCTCAGGTCAGAGAGCTAGAACACATACTCTAAGACCTGAGGACTTTCTGGCCTCTACAAGGACTATAGCGACTCTGGGAGAGACCCCAAAGTGAGAGACAACTATGTCTGCAGACACCACACATGAAGGTGAAGGGACTTGAGGTCTGTATGGATCAGCCTGCCTGATCCTGGGTCAGAAGGTCCTGGCAGAGGGGAAGAGGAATGGGAGGCTCCACTGCTAACTGCTGGAGCAGAAAGAACCATATTTGGTGAGGCCAATATGGAGCGATAAGGATAATCTGAGCTCCCTCTACTTGAAGCTTCAGGAGAACCCTCTGCAAGAGCGGGAAGGAAGTGAACGCATATAGGAACCTCCCTGTCCAGCAAAGAGACAACGCATCTTTCCAAAAGACACCAGGCTCAGAAACAAGCAAGCAAAAACTTGGTAGTTTTGTGATGTATGGGAAGGTGAACAGACAGAGATCTGGATGACCCCAAAGGTTGAAGATGTCCTCGACCACCGACATGCAGTTCCCACTATGAGCCCTTGATGAGTGCAGCTGAGACTGTCTGCTAGGATGTTCTGGATGCCTGGGACATGCACCACAGTTAGCTGGAGCTGGTGCTGAACTGCCAGTACCACACTTGCATCGCTTCCCTGCACAAGGGAAATGACCAAGTGCTTCCCCGTTTGTTTAGATACCAGAGCACGCACATGTTGCCTGACTGGATCAGAAGTGGTCACAGGAGGGGAAGCGGCTGCAATGCCTTGAGGGCATACTGCACAGCACGCATCTTGAGCACGTTTATGTGCAGTAAGAGCTCCCAATGAGACCAGGATCCCTGGGTTCTGTGATCTCCCAGCTGCGCTCCCCAGCTCTGACCTGATGCATCTGTCGTCATGGTTTGAACTGGAGGGGGAGACTGGAAGGGAAACCCTTGGCAGAGATTTTGCAGATCCTGCCACCACAGGAGATCCTTTTGCATAGGGTTGGACACCAGAACCCTGTGATACAGGTTATTCTATCTCTGATGCCACCGTACCCTGAGGGTCCACTGCATAACCCGCATGTGAAGCCAGACCAGGGGTACTGTGGGAATGGCAGCCACCATAAGACCAAGGAGGTGGTGGACTGTTCTGGTCACTGCCCAATGGCTGGAGGCCACGAGCCAAGCTTGCCTCTGCAGCATTTTTGCCCTGTCTAAGGGGAGGAAGGCCTGACCTTGGGAAGTATCCAGTACCACCCCAGTGAACTGGAGGCACTGGGAAGGAGTGAGGTGAGATTTGGGGTCATTCATCATGATGCTAACCCCATGGAACAGGTCCAGGGTAGCCACTACAGAAGCCTCCAGGTCGACTCTTGATGGAGCTGATAGCAGTCAGTCATCAAGATATGGGAAAACATAGTGGCCCTGATGCAGCAAAACCACTGCTATGCACTTGGTGAACACCCTTGGTGCCGATAAAAGGCCAAAGGGGAGAGCCTTGAATTTGAAATGCTCCTCCTGGAATGTAAACCTGAGAAAGCGATGGTGGGCAGGGAATATAGAGATATGGAGGTAGGCATCCTGTATGTCCAGGGTGCTGTGCCAGTGTCACTGATGGAGCAGTGGCAACAGTTCTGGGAAGGTCAGCATCCGAAATCATTTATACTCGACACATAGGATGAGCGTGCTGAGGTCCAGTATCAGCCAGAGGTCTCCCATCTTCTTTGAGACTAGGAAGAACTGGGAGTAATACCTCTTTCTTACCTGGCCCCTAGGAACTGGCTCTATGGTGGACTTTCACAACAGGGCAGCAATCTCCTCTCTGATGAGCAGAATGTGACCTTGTGGGTAATGAGAGTGATGTTGATGATTTTCTGGAGGTCTCTCTATGAATTCTATCATGTACCCTTGAGCTACTAGCTGAAGCACCCAACAGTCTGTCGTGATTGCCTCCCATCCTGACAGGTGGCTGGCAAATCTGTCCCCCGACTGGTTCTGCCAGAACTGTGGGTGGAGGAGTGGGGGCCATGAGACAAGAGGCAGAGGAAAGGTTGGGAAGCGCCACCCTGGTAGTTCTGTGCAACTTGGCAGGGGTGGGGTAGAGGCAGATGAGGGAGCCTGACATTTGCCCTGATGCTTGGCGAGCTGCTGCCTTGTCTGGTGCCTTTGCTGCCAGTGAAAAGGAGGCTGAGAATTGGGATTGGTATGGTACAGGGAGTGCACTGAATGAAGAGCCTTCCCTCACTCCTGCAGATCAGTCAATATGTCCTTGACGTTCCCTCCAAAGAGCACCGAGCACCTGAAGGGGGCATTTAGAATGGGCACTTGAACATCCAGGGTGAAACCTTATACTCGCAACCAGGCATGTCTGTGAAGACAAACCACCATTGTAGTACTTCTGGCAGAAGCATCAATGGCATCATAAGTCACCCATAAGGTATGACGGCAGGTAATATCTGCAGTCTTGACAGTCTGCTGAATTTTGGTCTTGGCCTTAGAGTCTAGCAAAGCCTTAAATTGTGCTTTCAGTTGGCCGAAGATGTCCTTTTGACAGGAGACCATGTAGGCTACATAATTCAGAGCCCACAAAGCCAAAGTGGAGGATGAGTAGACCTTCTGACCAAACTGGTCAAGTTGCCTCGACTCCGTATCAGGAGGGTAGGTACTCATATGCTTCGGCTTCATTGCGCGGTCATGAGCCACATTGATAACCACTGAATCAGCTTTTGGGTGGTTAATTAAGTGATCTTGCCCTGATGGCGCATGGTACAATCTGTCTGCCTTCTTGGAAATGGCTGCAACAGATGATGGTTGTTGCCATATGGTAGTGGCCAAATCATCATGGAGCCCCATCCATGGGGGAATGAGGATAGGTTTCAGCTCCAGGAGGTCAAGATGCTCTAACAACCTCCATCTCTGGGGATCTTGCTCTTTGGTCTTCCAGCCATTAGCTTCCTCATTTTATCATAGGAATTCCAAAAAGAAGGAATCCTCTGGGGGAGACTTAGGAGTCTCCTTGGGCTTGGGGTCCTCCAATGGTGGGGACTCAGAGCCCAAGGAAGAGGAGGAAGAGTCAGACTCGGAGTCTCATAAAGGGCTCCTATGGGGAGACAGGGACCTTCGATGGGGGTCCTCTATCTGAGGATCAGCCAGCCCATGACTCTGGTTTTCCCCCATGGAGGTACCCAACATGTGTCTGGAAACTGGGGAATGGACCCTGCTAGGGGACAGGGACCATGGAGAACAAGGAGTAGGGGTTACTTGGACTGGCATGCAAGCTGTGGCTGGCGTCATTCCAACTTCAAAGTAAGCTGGTGCCTAGCTTTGTTCCACCAGGAATCAAAGAGAGCATCATAATCCACTGGGGCTTGCAGAGGAGTCTGTGGAGGATATGGGTAGGTTAGCGGTTGATACCCCAATGGCTGATAGCCTAGCATTGGGTACCCTGGTATAGGGTACCCTGGCATTGGATATCCTGACATTGGATACCTGGGTGTTGGATACCCTGGCACTGGATACCCTGGCGTTGGATACCCCGGTGCAGGGGAGCCCAAGGTTGGATAGCCTGGCATTGGGTAACCTGGAGAAGGACTCAATGGCAGGGCTGAGGGCCCTAAGAAGGTCAGAAAGCTCAGGTGGCAGGGTATCCAGCTGCAGACCTACAGGGACACCCGGCTTTGGCCCAGACAGAGCAACGGGCACCTCTGGGGTCTGGGATGTAGGAGGTGGCCATGATGGAGGGATCACTGGTGAGTTGTCTGGGAGGTCCCCTCATAGTGAGGCTCAGCACTGGTTGCTGATCGAAAGGAGCCAGCGGGCAGCAGGTCTCTCCAGCTCCAAGTGGAAAGGAGAGTCTGAGGGCCCCACTGTAGGAGGTGAAGGAGAGTCTCAAGAGGGGGATTCCTCTCAGGGCAGCTGCTGCTGAAGCAGCAGTGGGCACTGGCCCAAAGAACCGGCATCACAACTCGAGTCGGGGGTCTGATGTGAGCCCTAGGACTGTGTGGTCTTCAGCAGTGCTGGTGTCCAACTTACCAGTGAACCACCCGACTTAGACCCTGGTTTAGGTTTGAAGGGCCTAAGGGTGGACTTAACCCGAATCCCCGGATGTCTCTGCTAAAATCGTTACCAGCTCGGGTGGGGGGGGCAAGGGCTCTTTCATAGCTGGAGGAGCAGGCTTGGCCAGAGTGGTGCCTCACATACTGGTAGAGGGACGCTCGATGGCCACAGTCTACGAAAAGAGCTGCAGCCTGCAGGCAGACCAATCCTGGTCCCAGGTTTTGTCCTTGTCCCACTTGTGCATCTTCTGCTTGGAACAGTGGGAGCCAGAAGACCCCCAGGAGATGAAGCAGCACTCCATACCAGTTGAAGCTCCTTTTCCATTGAAGCCAGTTTTTGTTTCAAAAGGTGGGCTTCTAGAACTTGCTGATGGTGTTTCAGTGTGGCCTGGTTGAACTTATGGAAGGCCTCACAGTCCTTGGTGTGGTCAGACCCAAGGCAGAGAAGACACAAGGTATGGCCATCTTTCTCCTGTATCTGCTTGCTGCAGGCGTACTTGTTCTTGTGAGACTCAGATGAAGTTGGAGAAGACATGTAATCTGATGTCAAAATTACTGATTTTCGTAAGAAAATAAGAAAATCAAAAGGTAATACTTATTGAAAATGGCATTCAACTGTAGCAGCGTTCCATGAGGTCCGATGTGCGCAAGTCAATGGGAGGAAAGAACTGGAGGTGGGCATGGGGACTGCCCCACTATATATCACTGGGCTGACTTTGGTCATGTGACATTGGGTGGGCAGTTCCCTGCCAGACACTACTAGCTAAGTTGTGACTGCTTCCAATAACCTTCCTTCTTGTGATCAGCACTTATTCTAACCTTATGCTGTCCTGACTTATGCATAACTGTTCTCGGGCATGTAAATAACTGTTCTAAGTTGCTAATCATTCTCCTTCACATTTCCTCTTGATCCCTTCCACTCATTCCCCACCCCCCTCTATGACTTTCCCCCATTCCACCCTCCCCCGTTATATCTCCTGAGCGCCCTTGCTCACTTTAAAATGCTTTGTCCCATACATTCTCACCTCTGTCGAGGCCCCTTGGGGGATGCCATCCCTTACCTTGTTGATTATTAGATATTAGGCTGAGTCTGTTCTCATTTTCTTGTAAAGTCATTTCATAAGACCCCACCCCCTCTAATATGACCCTTTGAATTTCAGGTTTTAATCAAATATGCACCATGGCATACATTGTACAATGCCACATGTATTGGAACTTCTCTATTTATACACTGTTGTAATGTCTTGTATAATTCCTTGCTTTGTTTGTTCTCTGGCTCATACTTTCCCAATATGTATTGTTCATCTGACGTGGAACCTATGAAATGAGCTTGATCTCAAAGGTGTTATCCGAAATTTCAATAAATAAATTAAAAAAAAAAGTTTTCTGTTTGGCCCTGGCACCTGGTTGCTCAGTCATTATGGTTATTGCCTACTGCAAAATCCCTCTCAAAGTAAGATCTACATATTGCAGAGGGGTCAAGGGAGTGGAGAAACAATTTTTCAGTTACAGCAAGGAAACAATTAACATGGGAGGGGTAATTGTAAGGCTGATGGGGGGGGTAAAGTAGTAGAGGAGGCTAAGAAGAATGTAGTCCTAAAAGACTACTTCTGCTCAGTATTCACAGTGCAGGATAGCGGGGCCTCTGCTGTAAAACTACATAAAGGCTGCTGCAAGGGGATTCCAGAAATAGGGTATGTGGTAATTACGGGAGAAAGGGTTAGAAAAGGGATCGCAGCCCTGAAAAGAGGTAAAGCTCCAGGGCCAGATGAGATTTTCCTGAGGAGGCTCACGGAATTGGTATCAGAACTGACTGCACACCTGCCAGGGCTACAGTAGCTCACTACAGTCACACAGTGTGGTTCCACAAGGGAGGGAATGGGAAGGAACTGGGAAATCACAGGCCTGTCAGTCTTACCATTGTTGTAGGTAAACTGATGGAAACACTAGTAAAAGATAATCTTGTGGACTACTTGGAGAGAAACGGGCTCCAGGATAGTAATCAGCACAGGTCTGTCTCACGGAGATGTTGTCTGACCAACCTGATAGTATTTTTTGCCTGAAGATAAGGGACACATAGTAGATTTACTCTATTTTGACTTCAGCAAGGTATTTGACTCGATGCCATACAGTAGGTTGCTGAATAAATTAAGAGTATCTGGGAGCAGACAATGACATCGTTAAATTGGTGGGAAGTTGGTTAGAGGGAAGACAGCAGGGGATGGAGCCAAACATGGTTCAACTAGGGGAACGGAAGTTTCAAGTGAGGTAATGCAGGGGTCCATCCTGAGACAAGCCCTTCTCGGTATGTTCATCAACAACACAAGAGAAAGAATATAGGGCAAGATTTATCTCTTCACAGATGACACTAAGCTCTGTGGAAGGGCAGACAGTGAGGCGTGGGTAAGGGAGTTGTAGGGGGACCTGCAAAGGTGAGAGAGGGTGGTCCAAGGTTCAAAGGGTCAACATTTTTTATTGATCAGTAAATGCCATTACAATATACAATAAATATACTAAAACATTAAGGCTCTTTCATAAAATATTTCATTATTTGTTCCAATTTACATTTGAAAATTGTGCAAAGTACATTTTAGTGTTTTACTATAGTCCATCTTGTCACCCATCAATTTATTACTCCAGGTAAAAACCTATGTCACACCCTAATCCCTATTATGATATCCAGCTACAAATGTGTGGACATTAGAAATCTAGCCAGTTTCTGGAGAATGTTGAAGTCTGTTGTTGAAAACAAAAATACAAAACCATTTGGTCAGGAGGGAGACTGAGACCATCTATAACAACCCCTAACCAGCGTCTTCTATTTTTATTATATGGGGGAAGATTAATAAAACATTTTTGAGATCATTCACGACCTTATTACCACATTTGCAGTATGGGAGAGTTATTCCTGGTCTTTTTTGTGTGTGAAATAAGTATGTTGAGTTGCACAGATTTGCAGTCTGAATCTGGTTAAGATTCTATGCAATTTTGGGTCAGTCATCTTTATTAAGTAATACTTAAGCCCTAGTGAAATTTTAACTTGTTTGTACCATCTATATATTTATTTATTTATTTATTATTTATTATTTATTAAATTTTATTAACCAGGTAGGCCCGCTGGGCTCCGAAGATCCCTTTTTCAGGGGCGACCCGGGGATTGGTACATAAGGTTTGAACATACAGACAGGTATCACAGAGTCATACGAATCATACAGGGTTGCTAAGACAGTATACAATATCCCAATTTTGTGCAAGAGGGCATGAGATACATTGTATTAGCTGGTACAGTCATAATACAGTGCAGTGCATTTGTTACAAGATACAGCAATTCAGAGCAGTACATGTATGGTCCGCTGATGCGCTGAGAGTAGTACAAATAATACGGGGTTATAAATACGCCATACAGTTTCTGTGGACAAATAATACGGGGTTATAAATACACCATACAGTTTCTGTGGACGCGGGCAACAAATACATTATAGTATAGAATACAGCAGTGACGTCAGTTGGAGAGGTGAATAAGTGCTTCTGTGTCTATGGGAGGTTCCGTACGGGGTAGTGAACCAGCTCAAGCCAATGTTAGTTGTTGCCCTTATAGGGAAGCGGTGTCTAGTCGGTATGGACTGATATTAGGTGTGATTGTCTTAGCTGTTGGGGCAGTTGCAGGGACTTGGTTTGTTAATGTGAGCACGTAGCCCCCTTTGAAAGAGGGCAAGTGTCGGAGCCTCCTGAAGATGGCTAGGGAGATTGTTCCATGACTCTGAAGCTAGGTGAGTAAAGGATTTTCTCCCTGCAACTGTGCAGGTCCGGGGAGTCTCCAGGAGTTTTTTTTCGAGGAGCGAAGCGGTCATCTGAGCGGCCTTGGGGCAAGTAGTCCATTCAGGCCTGCCAGTGGATGGGCTTCCTGGAGTTTATAGGTCCAGTTTAGTAGGGGGTACTGGAGCCTATTGTCCAGGGATGGCCAGTTGAGGGCAGTGAGGGCATCACAATGGTGGGTCCTCGAGCAGGATTTTGAAGCAAAGCGAGCTATTTTGTGATATAGGGTCTGCTCGAGTCCATTTTAGTGGTGCTGAGTAAGATGGGAGCGGCGTAGGTTAAGGTCGGGAGAAGGATAGTTTGTGAGATGGCCAGTCTAGTCTGTGGTATCATATTGTGGCTAAGGCGATAGAGAAGGCCCAGTTTTTGATGTATGTTTTTCGTTACAGCATCCACTTGGGGCTTGAGGGTGAGGCCCTGGTCTAATATGAGACCAAGGTATTTGACTGATTGTACCACCTCTATGCTGGAGCCGGCCAAGGTAGTGAGTGGCAGGAGATGGTCCCTGGAGAGGCCCAGGGATTTTGGCCCAAACAGCACGGCCTTGGTCTTAGTGAGGTTGAGAACAAGGCGGTTCTCAATTAGTCAAGTCTCAGCCTTGGTGAAGTCGTTTTGGAGCTTAGGTCCTAGATCGGATGGGTGATCCCCCATTCTGTAGAGTACCACATCGTCTGCGTACTATACTAAGGAGCTTCCACCGCAGTGCTCATGGAGGTCATTTGTGAATAGGGAGAACATAAGTGTACCTAAGATTGAATCCTGAGGGACTCCCTCAGTTAAGGGTAGGGGTTGTGAGGTGGTCCCTTTCCACTTGACCTGTTGAGTGCAGTCCACGAGGCAATTGCAGATCCAATTGAGGGAGTGTTGGTCCAGCCCTAGTTGGCTAAGCTTTGTTAGCAAAAGTGAGTTATCCACCAGGTTGAAGGCCTTAGAGAGGTCTACGAATACAGCCCCAGTTGGGTTACCCTTGTCCCAGGCTGTTAGGACACCAGAGGTGAATTTGATGAGGGTGGTATCGGTCCCATGCTTTGATCTAAAGCCGTGTTGTGTGGGTGCCAGTAACCTGTTGGCTTCCAGGTAATCTCTGAGTTGGCTGTAAAATAGCCACTCCTGGATTTTGGCCAACTGACAGAGGATGGAGACGGACCTGTAGTTTCCTATAGGTTCCCTTGCTCCACCCTTGTGGATTGGCACTACATGTGCCCTTTTCAATATTAAGGGGACTGTACCTTCCTGCAGGGATCTGTTTATTAATTGCGTCACGGGCAGTGCGATGGCTGGGGCGGCAGCCCTGAGCAGCCTTGGGTCCAGCCCGTTGGGTCCCGGAGATCCACTGGGTTTTAAGCATTGAAGGAGGGTCAGCACGTCTTTGGTACGCACTATCCATAGATGGAAGTTGGTGATTGTAGGGTCCTGCATTTCATTGACCGTTGGGCTCTGAGAGCTGCAAGTGGTGTTGGGTCTGAGCGCCCCCAGGTCGGTAAAAAAGTGATTGAAGGCTGTAGCGACCTCCTCTCCATCATTGAGAGAAGTTCCATTGTGTGTTATGTTACCCTGCTGGGGCAGTTTAGTGCCTTTTATCAGGGAGTTGATACTTGTCCAGAAGGACTTTGGGTCAGTTAGAGTTTGCCTCTGTAGGGATTTTAAGTAGTCCCTTTTGGCAGTCTTGGATTTTCTTTGGCACTGATTCCTCAGGGATCTATAGGCAGAGTGGTCAGCAGGGGAGGCGGAGCTCCTTGCTCTTTTCCAGGCTTTGTCTCAGGCTATCAGTGCCTTCAGTTCATGTGATATCCACTTGTGGCAATGGCCCTTGGCTCGTCTGGTTCTAATTGGGGCATGCATGTTAGCCACAGCAGAGAACGTGCTCTGTAAAAAATGCGCTGCATCATCTATGCTCCCTAGGTGTCTCACCGGAGACCAGTCTATGTTTCTTAGGGACCTCTGGAGTGCTTCTGCTGAGAATCCAGAGAAGTCCCTGGCTACTATGAGCTTGGGCGGGGTCCTGGGAGGCTGGTTTTTCCAATATGCAGAAGGTGGGTGAGTGGTCGCCAGGGCATCTGACATCACACCAGCCACTTGTAGGTTGGTGGGTTTTGAGGTGAGTATCCAGTCCAGGATAGAGTGATTCCCTGTTTTATGGTTATGCCTTGTGACCTCGGTGATGACCTGGGTCAGGTTAGCGTCTAGGAGTATTGCCTTATGTTTTTGCTCAGTGGTGGGATCCCACTTTAGGTTGAAGTCCCCAAGGACCAAAGCTCTGTGAGTCATGCCCCAGCTATTGGGCTGATGAGGCTTTGGAGTGTGGCAGTACCCCCCGACGGAGGGTTGTAGATACATCCTATGGTCAGGTGTTTAGCATTGCCCAGGACAAGTTGGACGAATATAGATTCTAGTCCTGCTCTGGCATTTCCACAGGGGACAAGGAAGCCACCAGGGAGGAGATCACATAGACAAGAACTCCCCCTCCTTTTTTCCCTTCCCTATCCTTTCGGAAGGAGTTGTAATGGACTAGTTCCACTTCATGAGGGAGTATGTAAGGCTTCAGCCAAGTTTCTGAAATGGCTAGCACATCTGGTTTGTATGTGTCTACCCATGATTGTACCTCCGGCAATTTTGGTCGAAGATTGCAGATGTTCATGTGGGCCATCCTTAGTCCCCTGGTGTGACACCATGTGGTGTCCCCGGATGATCCTAGTACGGAGTTAGAGGGCAGGGGCCCAGGATTAGGGTGGATGTCACCAGCCCTCAATATTGGTATAAGTAGGATGAGGCGGAGGACCCCCTTCCGTATCGGGGAGGATCATTTTGGTCGGTCACTTGAGGTGTCACAGAAAATGAGATAACAGGCTCCCTTTAGGGCAAGTCCGTGCTTGTTAACTAGTGCGAGTGAAATTGAGGGAGAGTGGCAATGTGAGGGGTGTGGAAGGTGTCGATCCTGTACTCCCCTAGGCAGGTCGGGGTCAGGACAGCCACTTATTTTGGCATCCACCCATCCTAAAGCAGCTACATATAGGAGTAACACAGAGGTTATTCCAATGTTAGCTAGTGGCAAATTCATCTTTGAGTACCAGCACTGCTGTGAGTGCAGTTGGGCTACTGTGCTGAGCATCCTATTGCACCTCTGTTCCAATACCAGACCGTGGTGCTAAGGGAGCAGGGTTCCCTAGGTTTCAGCTATTCAGACTTTCACAGTTCTTGAACTTCTATAACTTGAATTCAGAGAGTCAAGCAAAAGAGATACATCGGTATCTCTTAATCTGGTTTTAACTAAGGTAACCACGTCCTACCAGGGCTTTAAATATATGTCATACAACAAATGTCCCAAGCCCTGCGGGAAGATGATTTTTTTAATCAACTGGATAGATGGAGAATTATGACCTTCAGCCGAGTATTTTATCTCTTCCTCAAGGCACCCCAAGGAATATGTGTGTCAGGCTGAAGAAATAGCCTCAGTATGAACATAATTTGTCTCTGTAGTACTAATGTGGTCATAGCAAACTGTTCTAATTCTAGTCTAAGAATAACTGAAGGAGTTGGACCATTAGGATATGTCTGTAAAGTTTGTTTAAGATGATCTCTATGGCATCTAAGTTTGTAGAGCCCCAAACCTCTGATGCATATAGAACATTGGCCTTTACTTTTGTGTTCAGAACATTCAGTATCTCCTTAACTCATTGCCTCCTAGAAATGCCTGTAGGCGTCAGCAAATCTAACTGCAGTGTGTCCCAGAACGCCTACAGAAGTCACCTACAGACTTCCTGTGTGCCCTAGAAACATCTCGAGAAGTCACTCACATGTTTTAATATTAAGTGCCAGCCAGAATAGATTAGAATTGACTGCATAGTACCATTATAAAGGTAATGTTGTGCTGAATAACTTTGCCACTGACACTTTGTGTGTATCATGTTCACTTTAGGAGTTATTCATATTTGTTTATGGCATTTTGTCCATTTAGAACCACCTAAGCACTTTGAAAAAAACATACATTCTGGGTATCTCAGCCAATATAAAACAAAAACCGAATTGAATACAGTTGATTGCATAGAACCGTTGGAAAGGCAATTTTGTGTGCAACAACGTTGCCACTGATACATTGTGTGTATCATGTATTCTTTAGGAGTTATATGCATTTGTTTATGGTATGGTGTGCACGGTTCAGATTTGTCCCTCAAACCTCATCAACACACCTTGACTCAAATGGCAAAAATTATGTTTAGTACTACAGAAATAGCTGTTTATTTTACAAACAAATTATTAAAATTGCATCTAATGCCTGGATGCGTAATTTGGTGTTGATATGTTACATATTTCCCAACAAAAAAAGGTTTATGGTGCATTTTTTAGTGGAAAAAATATTTTGTTTTGCTGCTTCGACCAGCACAGAAATAAAACTAAATGACCTGCTATTCCTTGCATACAACCATTGGAAAGGTAATTTTATGCTGAACAGTTTTGCCACTCATACTTTGTGTCTAGCACTTATGTTTTTTGTGCTATTAGCATTTGTTTGCGGCATGCCAATTATGGCTTGATTTTGCTTAGAAAGACCCAGGATTAACTGTTGATAGTATACAGGAGACAAGTGCTGCAACTTCAGAAAGCTTCCATGGAGGCAATGAGTTAATAGTTGTTCTGCCCATTTTTGCATTAAAGATTTTGTACGCATTTGAAGCAACATGCTCTTTCCATGTATTGCTTAGTGTAAATCTGATCCAAAGGTAATCATAATGTTTTACAAGTTGTATTTTCTCATTATTTACCCAGAATTTTGGCAGTATTTTAGCCTTGTTCACAAAAATCACAACCTTTGTTTTACCTTTATCTTCAGCTTATAGTTGGTACACAAGTCTGAAAAAAATTTAATTTTCTCTTCAGACCTAGGGCAGATGTTGAAGTTAACACCAAATTGTCTGCATATGCTAAGCAATTGATTCTTTTTTCCATAATTTTGGGGGAATGGAAGTCTAAATTAGAGAGACTTTCCAGTAAGTCACTGATGTAAACATTGAATAATGTGGGTGCCAGTAAGCAACCCTGTCGTGTTCCCAAATTAGTTTGAAATGTAGGAGTGGTTTGTCCAAATTGATGGTATTGGACTTTAGCCCATGTACTGTCATGTATCCTTATTAAAATATCTAGCAATACTGGATCTGGCCCCAGATTTTCCAGTTTCTGCCACAGCAGCTTTTGGCTTATGCTATCAAAGCCGGAGGAGAAATCTACAAAACAACAATATCATTTCCCTCCCTTAATTTTTACATGTTTCCAAATTAAATGTTGTAGTACATAGCAGTGTTGTGTTGTTGATCTGCCTTTCCTGTAGCCATTCTGGAATTCACAAATTATTAAATGCTCTTCTAACCAGTACAATAATCTTATTAGTATGATTTTTGAGAGCAGGCTTATTGGCCTGTACATTTTATTTATTTATTTAGTTTTTGTTTACCGGGTAGGTGCACTAGCCATAACAATGGCTATTTTCAGGCATGACCCGGGAGGGTACAGAAACAAAACATCAGATACAAATTACGTTACAGTTCAGACAATTGGTACAAACAAGAAGGTAATTACACAGGTACAATAAAAATACAGAGTCACAGAAATATGCAAGAACAAACACTAATATTGTAAAGTTATTTATACATTGCAAAGTAGAGCACATGTTGATTTTAGGAGGAAATACTATGATGACAGTAGTTACTGTAGTAATAAAAGGAAAAATTTAGAGGAGGGACACGAGTAGGGTAGACTGCAATGGGAGGTTAGAATAGAGTAAGGAAACAGAGTCATGGAAGATGATAAGAGACAGAGGATAGTGGAGGAAGATCAAGCAGGTTGCAAGAAAGTGCTGATTGTTGGGAAGGACAAAGCTGAAAAGGCAGGGGGTGTAGAGTTTAGGGACAAAGTGGCTAGGGTGGTTTGAAACAGGAGCATTTTGGGGTCATTCGGATTTGGTCCAAGGTTTGGTAATTAACATTCAATGCTAGACAGTTTAACAAAGTGATGCACATAGGAAAGAAGAAGAAGAACCCCAGCAAGGCAGAATACTGGGTGGGAGGAGTTAAGCTGGCCACTACTGCAGAGGAAAGGGCCCTAGGGGTCATCACCAGCAACTTCCAAAAACAAACTAGCCAATGTGACAAGGCCTACAGCAAGGCAAGCAAACTGATGGGGGTCTACTGGAAGGGGGGCTTTAATAGCAGAAGAAACGTAGAAACAGAATTTGTCAGCAGTTAAGAACTGCTTGGTCCACCCAGTCTGCTCATCTTTCCCTGCTTACAGTTTCACCGCAGACCCTACTTCATCTTTGATGGAGGAAAGAGGTAATACTACCTCTTTATAGATCACAGGTGAGGTCCCATCTGGAACACTGTGCCCAATATTCCAGACTGGATCTCATCTGGTACTGTGCCCAGTTCTTGAGTCCTCACCTGAGGAAAGACAGAGAAAAGTTGAAGATGGTGAAGCAAAGAGAAACCAAAATGATTCAGGGCCAGCGGGGCAGATCCTATGAGGATCGGCTCAGGGCACTGAACAGGTACTCTCTGGAGGTCAGAAGGGACAGGGGCGACATGATAGAGACCTTCAAGTTCCTAAATGGAATAAAGAAAGTAAACTGTGAGGAACTATTTAGCAGGAGTGGTGGTTCGAAAACAAGGGGACAGGAATGGAAGCTGGTGGGGAAGGGGAGATTCAGGAGGAGTGCAAGAAAATTTTACTTTATGGAGAGAGTAGTTGAGCCAGGATACAGCCTACCAGCAGTACTGGTGGGAGCAAAATTCATTAATAGGTTCAAGCAGGACTGGGACAGAGGAAATGGCTTTGTAGTTATTCGGGTGGAAGCAGTAAGGCAGGGAGCAAGGGGGATGAAAGCAAAAACTTAATCTAGACAATAAATGAGGAGGTAGGGTGAAACTGGTTTACCTATGCCGCAGCAACAGTCATCCCGGTGACATCCCCGACAGCGAGAGCCGCAGTACCGACTGTTGGCATTGCAGTGTCGGGGATGCCTGTGTATCAAACGGGGGGCTGTGCCACCTGAACCCCCCCATGTGGAGGGCTCCATCCCTACACCCCCTGGTCTCTAGGATTCTAACTCAGAGTCAGAGTTGGACCGGGGGGGTAAACACCCAGCGAGGTAATCCCGATCACAATACAGACCACCACAGTGACTGGTGGATTTTTCCCAATTCCTGTCACTGTGGTGGTCTTCACAATCAGGGAGTCACTGCGGCAACAGTATATGGGTGAAACTGGGCAGACTGGATGGGTCAATTGCTCTTTTTCTGTTAACATGGTCTATGAACATTTGAAGAAGCCAGCAGAATAAGGCCATTTGGTCTATCTAGTCTGCTCATATTGCAGGGTTCACAACCTAAGATATTGACCCTGTCCCCCTCTCCAATCCTCCCATCTTTGCCATCTGCCCCTCCCATAACCCTAATTTTCCCCTTATGTCTATCCCAGCCTTTCTTGAAGTTGACCACTATCTTCAATGAGACCACCTGTTCTGGCAGAGCATTCCAATTGGCCACCACCCTCTCTATGAAGAAGTGCTTCCTAACCTCCCTTCTAAACCTCCCCTCTCCAACTTAAAACTGTGCCCCCTTATGCTTTGGTTGTCACACAGCTTAAAGATACCTCCTTGTCCACTCCTGTTTATGCCTTTCAAGTACTTGAAGGCTTCAATCATCTTCTCTCTCTCTCTCTCTCTCTCTCCTCCAGGAAGTACATGTTCAGGTCCCCCAACCTCTCTTCACATGTTTCACCCTGCTGAACCGCAGCCATCTTCATTGCCCTCCTCTGGACCATCTCCAGCAGGATAATGTCCTTTTTATGATGTGGGCACCAGTACTATACTCCATTATCTAGATGTGGCCTCACCAGTGACCTGGACAAAGGCAGTATAACATCCTCTTGCCTATTGCTGATCCCCTGGCTATGTTTCTATAAACATATTTCAGTATGCTAAGATTCTAGCACACTAATTCCTTCTTGTTAGTTCATTTCTGTACCAACAGTAGTTCGCAACAGGTAACACTTGCATACTGTATGACCCTAAGCAAGCCACTTAACTTCTCTGTGCTCCCATGTTGCACCTGTAAACACGCTTTTAGCTTAGTGTGTCTCTCCTGGTAAAATACATATATATATATATATATATATGTGTGTGTATATATATATATATATATATATATATGTGGCTTAATAACTTGCCACTGTATGACAGATTTGCTCTAATTTGGCAAGCATGGAGCTGTACCTTAGATCTCTGGATCTGCCAAGTTTTGTAATGGTCAGATATACAGTTGCAAAGCTATATAGCACTGTAGAAAGTCGTATTTATGCTTTTTTGCGCATTCTTTGCGTCTGCCTACAGGTCATACGGTTTGCATGACCAGTCCGAAAACTTCAAGGGACATGCAGCCAGGGTCCCCATGTGCCTTTCGAATATTTCGTGAAAAAATATGAAACGGTTCAAAAATTATTCAAAAAACAAGTTTCCCATTATAGTCAATGGGAAAGTTAACAAAAAGTTCAACAGTGTCGCAAATGCAGTTTTTAGTGTCACAAATGATCCCGTAATGTCACAAATCTGCCATTTTGTTTTCAGTTACTGGTCACAGAAATGCTTGACATTTAAATCTGGGACCCTTTAGGGACACAATTCTTTTTGTGTTCACCTAGTCAAGCCCTGAGGATGCTAACCATGTCTTTTTTGGGGGGGGGGTTAAACACCCCCAGAAATATGTTTTTAAATTTTTTGTAAACTGTAGTGTGGCAAAGTAGTGTCACACTTGTGACACTTTCGTAGTTTGTTTTGCGAAAGTGTTGCAAATCACGACACTACTTCGCAAAACTATGCCCAAAATAACAGTAATTCTTTGCCACCCTGCTGCAAAACAACGGTTTGGTCTTTTGGACTGAAATTTGGAGTGAAGAAAGCCAAAATACCAGAGATTTGCCTTTTGTTAGTTTGGCAACACAATATTACAGGACTACAAAGTTACAGCACTCCAAAATTGACTATTTTTCCCATAGGCTAACATTACAGTGTCCACTGCGCCTTTCGGGGCCCGTATCTCAAAAATGCTTAGAGATATGGACTTTTCATCAGAAAAATGCTTAGCCCCTGCTATGAGGCTAAGTGCAAAACTAGCCAGGAAAGTAATAATTAATATGAAATTTTTATTTTTTTTCTACGTCTTACGGTACCTGAGATATAAGCAATTTAGTATTCCAAGTGTTCATTTTCTGCTCCGAGGGCCATTATTATGCATACATTCTTTGTATTCACTGGCCTGGATATTCAGACTGTGCCAGGCTGTGGCGCAAGCCTGGGCGCAGTGCATCTTGGCTGCGCTGGGGCATTGACTGAGCGATATTCAACAGAGCTGCGCCATGGCACAGCATCATTGAATATCGCATCCTGGCCACCCGCAGTGTGCATGATGCAGTGGCACTGCACCAGTGCAAGTGGCCAGAGTGGAGCACTGGGATGCGCTAGCGCAAGTTCCGTTGCGCTAGGCGCAACAACCGCGATATTCAAAAGTGCATATGCAAATGGGCCATAATGCATGCAAGGCGCAAATGGGGCCATTTGCACATCATTATGGCCCCATTTGCATGCAGGTGCCCCGATCCCCGGCGACTTGCACCTGGCACGCTGCCAGGCAGCAGCTGTCAGGGACTGACGCCCCCTGCACAGCACGGCAATGTGCCCCATTGCCTGATCGCAGGCATATGTTGTAAAGAATAGAGGTCCAATATCCCTGGTGGTCCAGTGGATCGCTCGCAGCCCGATTGTGGGCATAAGTTTAAATAAAAGGATTCCAATATCCCTGGTGGTCTAGTGGATCGCCGCAGCCCGATGCAGGGCATAAGTTTAAATAAATGAATTCCAATAACCCTGGTGGTCCAGCGGTACCTCTCCCACCCACCCACTAAGCCCCACTGCCCCGCCTCCCCGGACAGCAGGCGGGCAGCACCCCACCCGCCTGCCGCCCCGCCGCCCACTGACTGACACCGTACGGAAGGGCTGTACGCCCATTGGTCCACAGCGTGAGCATGCAGTGGATGTCCTGTATCTGGACTTCAGTGAGGCACTTGACTCGGTGCCACATGGGAGGCTGGGAAGTAAGTTGGAATGCACTGGGGCAGGTGCAAAGCTGGCGAGATGGGTAGGGAGCTGGCTTCATGGGAGGCAACAGAGGGTGGTGGTGGGTGGGGAGATATCATCCCCAAGTGTAGGGATGAGCGGTGTTCCACAGGGCTTGGTGTTGGGACCAGTGTTGTTTGGGGTATTCATTACAGACATATCATTAGACAGCAAGAGCAAGATCAGTCTGTTTGCTGATACCAAGATGGGAGTGGTGGTGGATAACCTAAGAGGTTGGCAAGGGTTGCTGGATGATCTGGCAAAGCTGGAAACCTGGTCAGACACCTGGCAACAGGAGTTTAATGCCAAAAAGTGCAATGTGCTGCATTTTGGGGTGGAGAACCCAAGGAGGAGTTACCAACTGGGGAGTACAGTTAGCCCAGACAGAGAAGGATCTGGGGGTGCTCATTACAGGGTCAATGTACTACTCTGCACAATGTAGGAAGGCAGCTGCAAAGGTCAACAAAATGCTGGGTTGTATTGCAAGGGTTATATCCTCGGAGGGGGGGAGGTGATTCTGCCATTGTATAAATCATTAGTTAGACTGCACCTGGTGTACTGCGTGGATTACTGGCGCCTGTATCTGAAGAGGGACATTAAGTTACTGGAGGGGGTGCAGCACAGGGTGACAAAGATAATCAAGGGTCTGTGGGACTTATCATACGAGATGAGGCTGAGGGAGTTGAACATGTACTCACTGGAGGAGAGGGGATGGGAACCCGGGGCCATGATATCAGACTAGGGGGAGGAAAGTTCAGGAGGGAGATAAGGAGACACTTTTGTTAGAGATTGGTAGCTTGGTGGAATGTGTTACTGGCAGACGTGGTATACAGTAGAACAGTGGCCTGCATTGAAAGGGGTTGTGACAGGGCAAGGGGAGTGTCAGTAGAGGGGATGGGTGAAAGGAAGGGGCAGCTGCAGAATAGGGGGTGCTAGCTGCACGTTCGAGCAGACTTAATAGACCTCGAGGCCTTTATCTGCTGGCAAATTTCATATGTTCATAAACTGGAAGTGGGTGGTGCAGTCATGATGAGGCTTATACAGTCCTGTGATTCACAGAATAGCCACAGGATTGGCAGGCTCTAGATTAAAAATGTAGCAAATTCAAATGAAATGAACACAGGGTTGGCCAAGCTTCCATTTTTTTATATAACTGAATACCTTTTTTCGTGTGTGTGTCTGTGTGTTTAACTTGGAGTTTAAACATACAGGATTACTGTGATCCCAGTGTGACAAATGGAGCCATCAACTGGGACAGGTGGTTAATCACCCAAGTGTATTTCTATTCTTCCATGAGGTGATAAGTTTATTTTTATAGTATGTGATAAGCAGTTCACTTTGTATACTTAATTTGTTAGACAGAACTTGCTTACTAACAATTATATTCATCAATAGTGTTTATTAGTGCACTTGTGGCATTGGAAAAAGTTATAACACTGAGGTAAATTTTCCACACACCTACAAACCAGACCCTTTCAAGCTTCTACAAAGCCTAATTATTTTCATTTACCATGGTCAAGTAGATAGTTATGCAATTTTAAGTGCAGAGAGAACCTCACAAGTAAAGTAACATTGATACATGGTTTGCTCACATTTGAAAGACACATATGTGAAAGATAACAGCCATTGATGCATGCGTTTATTTTCACCACTTTAATATTTACTAGTACATCTACTCTATGTTTGTCTGCAAAAAACAAGGTATTAATCAGTACAGTACTTATAGTACAGTATGTGCATGTACTCTACTACACATTTTTCTGACAACTGTTGCAGTCATAACAACTAAAATGGTGCCCCCAGCAGCACTCAGTCATTGTTGCAGTCATAACATAGTATGTTTACAGATTTTACTGTGAAGCTTCCAGTCCCTAAAACTTCTCTCAATATGAGTATACACTCTGGCATGTGCTCAAGGCTACGATAGAAGCTCTTCCAGAATCCGTTATCAGAGAGCTTCTTCAAACCATTATTAGAGGTATTGAATCCAATAATCCACAGCTCAAAGCTACCATGGATGCATTTGATACTGCCTCTGCCATAGCACCATCTGTTAGACTTTGGGGACTTTTTTTTTTTTACCAGACAGTTTCTACCCTCCCACTGCACCTCCCACAGAATACCTCTGATCATGTACTCTAACAGCAGTAGCATTCTATTTTGTGTGGAACTTCTCTATTTGTCCACTTTCTCTCACTCTGGAGCTACGCTTCTTCGGGAGACACCTAGGTACCACCCCACGACTTGCCTTGCATGAATCATCAGGGGTTCCCCATGGAGCCATGGATATATCCCCAAGGCAGGTATGGGACGGGAACCCAATGTGTCTCGTCGGGTACCCCGGTGGTCAGGCAGGCAGTCTCAATTGGGGTTGGTACCGATGCTCCGTCTACCCATGCTCCGGCGGTGTTTTTCCTCCTGAGGAAGTGGCCAGTGCCCTGATGTCAAGGCATTCCCGCCAATGTCTGCCACTTTCAGCCCTCTTTAGCATGCTCCTGCACTTGCTATGCCTCTGGCCTCCGCCAGAAGCCAGCCAAGCACCAAGCAAGTGCACCCCTCCCTCCTTGGAGAGGAGAGCTGTCCATCAGATGCTCAGTCCTCTCCCTCCCCTGCCAACCCCCGACAGCCCATGCTCGTTACCAAAACTGGGTCACTGGTGTGATGCTAGGTGTGGCAACCAGCGCCTCAACCCTCAGCACCACCGGGCTGGCAGCAGTAGCATTCGAATCCCCCCCTTGCCTCCATGCTCACCCGGTGGAATTTCCCTTCCCTGCATATCCTCAACCCTCATTCTTGTCTGCCCTGCCAGCCAGCTCCTCGCACCTGCCAGTCATGTCCAATGTAGTCCTCTTCTTCTCATCACTGGCCACCCACTCCACCTCTGTACTGTGCAGCCGCCCACACCCCAGCATCCTTTGTTTCACTGTCCCCTATACCCCGCCCTTGACTGTGCCATCTGCCCTACTCCCTATCTGTTGGCCTAGCTTTGTTCTTACTCTCTTCTGTCTCGTCCACATTCATCATCTTTTTGCATACCCCTGGGGCTGTACCCTCACTCCCCCAAGTTCTGCATCATCCCTGCTCACCTGTTCCTCCTTTTCTTGCCCCCTCCCCACCTCCCTTTTGCTTGCAACGCACATTTTCAGGAAGACAGTATGGGTATGTAGATCTGGACATTTAGGTGACATCTGTATAGCGGATGGATTGAATAGTTCTCAGTGTGACTGTAACCGACATACTGCTTGACATGGATAATTTGGAAGTAGGTTTCTGGCAGTATGAAACATGCAGCAAAATATATACCCAGACAATTGAAGTGATTCATGTGATGTTGGACACAGAATATTACAACCATCTAAATTTCAGCACTTGAGCAAAGGGACACTGGTTTCTTTAAAAAAAAAAAACTTCTTTCACGGCCCGTTGATGAATGAGGCACTGGACAACACACCTCATGGTATGCCATCAAACCTCATTCGGGAAAGACAGGCTGCCAGGTGTTGCCTCTGGAGACACGATTGACCGTCTGGAGGAGGTAGGCTTGGTTTCTCTTACGCATGACTGACCCCAGAGGGTAGGACAGATGAGGGTGCCAACAGAAGGGTGGGTGATGCTGGACTCCCACGTGCATTGACATGTCACAGCCCACCAATGAGGAAGAAAACATGGAAAATCCCTTGCAGCTGCAGTATGAAGAATGTCCATCCACAGCCTCTGTGCCAGTGGCCCAGTGGCATGCCTACAGCCATAACTAACATACCAACATACTAAAATGCCAGCAGAGTAGGACTAATGGGCTTTCATGTCTGTTCATTTGGTCATCCTCCAAACTGGGAGTTGACCTTGCTGCCCCCCCAACCACCTTGTGATTCTACAGTCCCAGTCCAAGATATTCCCCTTGTATTGTACTTTACCAGTTCAACCCTTCCCCTCTACCTGTCCAAACCCCTCTTGAACCCCTCCACAATCTCTCCCTCCTCTAGTCCCCTGGGCAGCACATTTCATGGTTCCACCACCCTCTCAGTGAAGTAGCACCTCCTCCTTTCCCAAGGGTCTCCCCTGCCTCTAGCTTACACCAGTACCCTCTAGTTGCCCCTCCTTCCTTCTGAACACCCCGACTGAGCACCCCCCTAGCTATCCCCTTCATGTACTTGAGTACCTCTATTATGTCCTTCCTGTCCCTCCTTTCCTCTCCTTCAATGTGTACATGTTGAGCTCCTTGAGCCTCTCCCCATAGGTCCATTCATCAAAGCCCTAGATCATTTTGGTTGCCCTCCTCTGGACCCTCTCCAGGAGTGCGATGTCCTTTTTAAGTGCGGCTTCCAAAACTGCACACTGCCTAAGGTAAGACCACTGGAGGAGATGGGTGATAGGCCAGTGAGTCTCCGTCTAATGGGTGCAGCCGCGTGAAGAACTGAATCCTAAACTATGGTTAAAAAGAACAGCATTTGTTTCAATATAGCAGTAGTGACACATTATGTGTTACACCAGGGCTGACAAATGTGTTTATATAAGGTGACTATGTTTGGCATTATGAAGCAAACAATTCACCTGCTCCATTCTTTTAATATAATTTTTTTTTGTAGGATGTTCCGGTTGGTAGCGTATCGTGGCTACATTATCTGGATCTATGAGGGACGCAGGCTTGGGTATGGACATCATGCTGTAATTCCATCATGCATTGTGAATGCCATACGGGGAACAATTTCCATCAGATGTAGATGATTATGTTGGCTTTCTGTCCTTCGAAGGCTTCTGGGTATATCCAAAGACAATGAATGGCTAAAGTAATACATGTATCTAAGAGCTGGATTACTTAGGGTAACCACCTTTTAAGAAGCACAAAGTGGGACATTTCTTACTGAAACAAGATTTTTCGCAGAACAGTACGTAACCACGACCAATATAACAGATGTGTTTTCTCTATATAATCAGAATTAAGGCTAAGTATTGTAGTTTCTTAGTTGCTTCTATTATCTTTTTAAGGTATTTTAGTTAAGATAGTTTTCTGCAACATTTACTGGAAAATTAGAAAATATTTTTACTACTATAAAGTAAGGTCATGTAGTATTTTCATGTTTTTCTGCAGGACACAGCTGCCCAAATCAGGACTGTCCTGCGACAATAGGGACAGGTGGTAACCCTAGGATTACTGCACCATTGCCAGTGAGCACTATGCTCCTTGCACCCACATGCATACACTGAGTTTTGCTCCACAATCTCCTGGTTTTTTTTTACCACGATTACAGACTCCATCATTAGTGAGCTTATGATGCCTCATAGTGAGTACTCCGTTGTGTAAAAATAAATAAAAACAAGACAATAAAACAAGGTGCAAAAGAAATGTCACTTGACTTGTCTGTCCTCCACTTGGGACATTACTGAATTTTAGTAACTGTTGATACGCTACAGGAAAAGAATAATTCAAACTGTACTTCGAAAATGGGGCGATGCTAACCCATGAAGTAAGATTCGGTTGTGACATGAATAGTTGTGCCTAAATAAAACATCAGTTCTTAACAAAGTGCTCTGATGTGTGCCCTAGATGGTGCAGGGCTTGCACCACCAAAGATATGAGGAGAGGCTAGGCTAAGGGACCACATTATTTATTCATTGTTGTACAGGAGATAGCAGGGCACATAATTGAAACTTTCAAGTACCTCAAGGGCCTAAACAAGGTGCAATTGGGGGACAGTATGAAATTGGAAGTGTGTACATTAAGAGGTAATGTGAGAATGTGTTTTTAACACAAGACGGGTAGTCGACACTTGGAATAGTATGACAGAGGAGGTAGTGGGGGCAAGCACAGTGGAGGTGTTTAAGTATGCATGGGATAGGCCGGAGGGAAGCATGAGAGGAAAGGATGTGATGAAAAGCCATTGATCACCCAGTGTCAGTGGCCACATACAATGTATAGGGCCTAAGGGCAGACTGGATGGGACTAGAGGTCTTTATCTCTTCAGAATTTCTATGTTTGTAGTGTGCCATTTTTTTATTAGTGGTGGTGGAAAAATACTAACCACGGAAATCTGCATTTTATGAAGTGGAAATATAGCAATGCATGCCATGTCCTGGATTGACTTTAGAATGGAAGGTTCGGGGGGGGGTTTAAACATAGGCTAGTGGAGTATCTAGCAGCAAGAGTGAATTTATATTAGGTATAGGTTGGAGGACACCAAACAAGGACTCCAAGCACTAGATGACAGGTGTGCCCTCTCCCCATTATCAGTAACCAAGGATCACAGATTTGTTTTAACAACTCAGTGGAGTCTGTGATCAGACAGGAATTTAATGGCAGTAAATCACTGCACCCGCCAAACTGAATGATGGTGGGAAGAAACCAGATTACAAGGTTCATATTCGTTTCACAGTGCATATTCGTGCAAAACTGGAATGGTGGCTGTTTGTAGCTCACCATGACAGACTGGGTACATGCTGCAGTACTGCCAAAATGTTATGTGGTGAAACATAATACAGAAAGACCAATGTCATATATTATAGTGAAGTATGTTTGCAGTAACAGGGCACAGGGGTGGATTCTTTACCATGGACAGACTGTTGCATTCGAGTTCTGATATGGCATCGGGGGGGCACAACAGATCACACAGTAGATCACAAGAAGACTAATGTGGGTCCCGTGGTTGAAACTGGCACCACTGATTACAGTGGTGGTCTCCTTTCAAGTGTATGCCACTGCATCTGAAGTGCTGTCATAGACAGCTTGGCCATTCATTGGCGAGGTGTGGTCCCGCCTGCCAAATGGAGCAGGGCATTGGCAGAGCAGATGGCATACCTTTAAAAGTTGCATGGTGCCATTCTAACAGCTCTGTATTGTATTCAATACACAGTTGATGTAATCAAAAGTATATAACCTGTTGATCGAAAAAGTGGCAGCAGATTCTGTGTAACTGTTTACTATACAAGTGCTGGTGGCATGCATAAATGCAAAGTGCGGGCACTGTGCATAATAATGTGGATTGAGGGAACACAGCTACTCTGTCTGCTGAATAATGTATGCAGTTAATTGTCATTGATAAGCACTATGAAATAAAAATAAAAATACAGACATAGGCTAATATCAAACAAGTAAAGTTAATTTGTGGTGTTCAGTGATTCATCGGAGAATGTCCTGGGGAGGTGATGCTTTTGCAGAGCTAGAGAGGTAGTGGATTCCAATGTAATGCTCAGTACTAAATGTAGTGGATTCCCATATGTGGGTAATACAGAAAGTGCAGAGCTGCTATGGATTTTTAGGTGTGCTGTCGAAGGTGAATAATTGTTGCGGGAATGAGACTTACTTTTTTTATTTGTACTACACTCTAGATGATGTATGCACTGCCTCAGTGATTGAATTCATGACTGAACTCAAACAGCTGGGACATCATGACTAGCATAACAAACCACTTTAGAAAAACCTGTCATTTCCAGTGTGAAACAGGAGACTGCTTTCAGCTCTGCACTTTCTGTATTACCCACATATGGGAATCCACTACATGTGTTGCATAATTTAAGGCAAGGTTAAAGCTGGAATGTACTGCATATATAGCATAAGGACTTCTATTGTGTATACCTCTTGTATTATATATTTTTTCTTTGTTGTTCTACATTTTATATCTCCTGTCTATGTAATTGCGAACTGTATGTGTATGTGTCTCAGGACCTCCTTGTGAATGAGCTTGCTCAACAGAGTCTTTCCTGCAATAAACTTGAACTTGAACTGCTTGCAGACAGCAGTAACTGCTGTTGAGAACCTGATGTGTACTCTGTTATGCGAGGGGGAGGGGGAAGTGTCAAGTAGCATTGTTTAGGAGCTACCACTAATTTGTATTACAAATAGATGAACTCCATGATGTTTCCAGGCTAGTTTATATAAAGCATTCCAATTCTGCATATGTCCTTTTATGTTCTACTCTAACAACCTATAAGGTGATGTTACTACTGGTGTAAAAACTGAAAGGGACCGAGAGGAATAGCCAGATGAGTGCACAGTGCAGACACAACTACTGTAAACAGTGACATGATGAAAACACACACACACACAGACACAGAGCAAAACATAGCAGGACAAGGTACTAATATCAAAAAAATAATGATTACACTCACCCAAAACCTAGCATTCTCTCCTCTGGAAGGAGTATTCTCTCACGCTGAGCTGTGACAGACTCTAACAAGACAGTGGCAGGGGCGATTAGACATCACACCAAAGGGCACTCTGGGAAGACTCCTTCAGACAAGAGGCCATAAAAGAAAGCAAAATGGCAGCCCTCCAGGGCAATAAAACTGCCAGGGAAAGTTAGAAAAAACAGCTCTCACAGCCAGAGGAAAAAGAAAACATTGGGAAGAGGTTATAATTCAGAAAAAAGAAAAATACATATATTTTTCTGATTTTAACATGGAGTTTTCCTTTAGTCCCCTTGTGTGGTGTCAAATACCTGCATGTCCTGTGATACCTTTAGGTTCTTCCACGGGCCGAGTGATGAAAAGTGCCTAACCGAGACGAGAAAGGAACTATGGTAGGGGCAGCTGCTTATCAGTTGTTTTTCATGGAGGTAACCATCTGTCATCGAGAAGGCCTCATTCTGAATCTTGTTTGCAGTAGCTCTCTTTTTTTAATTTGAAGTCCTTGTTTCCCTAGGTCTTCTCTTGCCTCCTCTGCTGTTTCATATTCCCTTACGGTCTGTTGTAAACTGTACTACCAGTGGCGCAGGGTATGTAGTATTGAATTTGAGACCTTTTTCTTTCAGTGCTGGTAAGATGTCTGCATAGACTCTTCTGTCCCGTATTGTTTGTGGTGCATAATTGTTGTCTATGTATATCCGTGTTTGGCCATAATATATTGAATAGTGGATGGGTGACCATCCACAACCAGGCTGTGTTTCCATCGAGGTTGCTGATGACATCATAGAGACCTTGAGAGCGAAGCTCGAGAGGTCCCCATGATGTCTTCAACAACCGAGATGAAAACACAGCCATAGTTGTGGATGGTTAACCCATCCACTATTTTATATAGTATATGATTCCTGGATTGTCTTTTTTTTGTTGTTGTTGTTTTTTTACCTTAGTTATGTCCTGCTGCTCCCGCTCTGGCTCTCTCACGCTTGTCCCACTCTGACTCAATTCGGCTTCACCCCATCCCGCTAGCTCGTTGCCCATTTAGTTTAAAAAATAAATAGAAAAACGAAATGACTGTGATTCACAATTGTGACACGGAGCCTTGTAAGGCTGTCCGTGTCAAAACCAGGAGGGTCCCTCAACCAGCGCTCGCTAAGTCATGTCACCATGTCGTACAATTTTCTTTCTCACAGTGTTGTTCAGTGAGCCAATCAGGTAGCAGGGCAAGGCAAAAAAGTTGTTGTACTATCGATGTGACATCAGAGCGATAGTACAACAACTTTTTTGACCTTTGAACTGTCCTACAACAAGATTTTGAAAGTCACAGCTTTCTAGTCACAATAAGCCCTTACCATACACTATATACCTTTTGTCATCTCCCCGCTGTCAACAGTATCTTCTCTTTCACTGCATAGCTAAGGAATCTGGTGATAACCGATCTGGGTCGGGCATTGGGATCCAAGGGCTTGAGGCCCAAAGCACAGTGAACCTGCCCCATTTCAAGTGTTATTTCTGGGGGTTATTCCAATGAAGTTTTAAGCAAGGTAGTAACAAATTCTGCTATATTTTGATGTTCTGAACCCTCTGGAATGCAGTATATTCCTATATTCTTTCATCTAGCGCAATTCTCCGCATCTTTTTTGGCAGGCCTTCATCTGGTTTTGTTGTTCTTGCAAGGCCTGTACCACCATCTCGAGTTCGTCTACTCTATTTTCAACAGCCGTTATCTGGCGCTCCAAGTCATTGGTGCGCTGTTCAAGTGTTGCAACACCTCAGTGGATTTCCGAGTATAAGTCCTTTACCCCTGCTCTAAAAGATAGTAGCTCCTTATATATAGTATCCAGCTTTACCCATTCGTTTTTAGGTTGTTTAGATCAAGGAGTCAGTACTTGCTCTGAATGGCCTGTTGAAGCTATAGAGTGTTCCGACTCTGAAACCTCACCAGCTGAGGTTTTAACATTGTCATACCTTGTTATACTCTCAGGACTGTTTTTCATAAATGCTGTGCAAGATAGTTTGTTTGGTTTCCCCACTTCTCTTTATATTATTGTTAGCTTTTGGTAGTTGTTCAAGTTGTAATGGGGGAAATAGCTTGAGGGGAGCTCAGAGTGATTGGATCAAGCTGCCATATTGAAGAAAGCTCCACTGGAAGTCATGGCCACTTGTTCTTGAACATCTTTTTTTTCTTTGAAAGATGCTACCCTCTTGTGCAGTACCTTATTACACCCTTGAGGTATCTGAAAGTCTCTATCATGGCCAGCCCAGTGGTGTGGAGGGCTGAGGCCTCCATGCCTTTCTTCTGCCATGCCAGCAACCAGTGTACTCAGTGCGAGCGGGTCACCTGAGGAGAAGGGGAATCAAGCATCCCCAGGACAGCTGTCCTCATTGGGGGGGAGACAGTAGTCGGTGTTAGCCTGGCCCCTGGCAGAGACTAGAGGCTGGCACACTGATGCTGCAAGAAGGAGTAGCAGAGGTGGGGCAGATAGTTGGTGTGTCATGCACAGGCTCCCATGCACAGCACCGCCATTGGCATCCCATCATGCCCCCCCATGGGGAGAAAAAGAAGAAAACTTCCAGCGGACACCCATGGGCCCAGCCCCTGGCCAGTCAGACTCAGCAGAACCAGATCCTGTGTGCAGTGGGGGTGCATGCCTCCCCCTGTCGACCACATCGGGGGACAAGTCCTGGGGGTACAAAGCTGAGTCTCGGTGAACATCGGGGGATGGTGCTGGGGTGCCCACCTGAATGTGGGCCACTGGCACAAGAGAAACGGAAACAAACCAACTAAAATAAAAGTCTCTATCATATCCCCCCCCCCTCCTCTCCCCCAGGGAATACAAATTGAGATCATCCAATTTCCCCTCATATGACTTTTGGTGCAGCCCCAGCACCATTTCTGTCACCCTTCTCTGAACTGCTTCTACTCTATCTATGTCCTTTTGGAGATGTGGCCTCTAGAATAGGACACAGTACTCTAGATGAGGTCTCACCAATGTTCTATACAGTGGCATCACCACCTCCTTCCAAGATACCTCTTCCTATACACTCCAGCATTCCACTAGCTCTCCTCACAGCCTTCTCACATTGTTTGGTAATGTTTAGATCATCAAATATGATTACTCCCAGGTCCCTTTCCTGTTTGGTGGCTGTCAGCACCTCCCCCCATTATGCACTCCTCCCCACATTTCTGTGCCCCAAGTGCATGATCTTCCACTTCTTTGCATTGCATCTTAGCTGCTACATCCTTGATCACTCCTCAAGCTTGCTTAGGTCCCTTCTCAATTTGTCTACCCTACTGGAGTGTAAAACCTGTTGCATATCTTCATGTCATCTGCAAAAAGACACACCTTCCCTTCCACCCCCTCTGCAATGTCACTTATTAAGACATTAAAGAGGAATGATCCAAGCATTGATCCCTGAGGGACTCCACTGGTCACCCCCCTCTTCGGATTGAACTCAGTTTACCATCACCTTCTATCAAGGGTACTGGAAGATGCTAAGAGCTGAGGGGGGGTGAGAATCAAAAGGGTAATTATGAGGGTACAAAGGGCACTTTTTCTATACTAGTTTTTGCTATACAGAAATAAAAAATGGAGTGGCTACCGCCCCTTTTGCTCTCCTCAGTTCCGGCACCTATGCCCTCTATGTCCTATCAGCTCAGCCAATATTTGGCCCAGTTTACCAACCAGAGACCCACTCCCAGGCTGCCCAGCTTGTTTACTTGCCTTCTATGTAGGACAGCATCAAATTGCTGAAATCCAGGTAGGTCACATCCACTGCCCCTCTGTAATCCACCTCCCTAGTTACCCAGTCAAAGAAATCTATCAGATTTGTCTGACAAACTCTTCCCACTGTGAATCCATGCTGCCTCAGATCTTGTGCTCTGTGGGTTCGAGATATATCACAAACCATTCTTTTAGTAGTAGTTCCAATAGTTTCCCCACCATCAAGGTCATGCTGACTGGCCTGTAATTGCCAGCCTCCTTCCTGCTCCCACTTTTGTGGAGAGGGACATTAGTCCTCCTCAAATCCTATGGTACCACACCTGTTTCCAACAAACTGTTGAACAGGGCTGTCAGTGGTGCTGCCAGCACCTCCCTGAGTTCTTTTATCCCTGGTGTTTAATGGTCCACCTCCTTCAACTGACTCCTAATTGCATGTTAAACCACCTGCCTAGTGTCCAGCGGTACTATCCCCCCCCAACCTGATCCCTATAAAAATTAAATCTCTGGTGGCCAGTGGTCACTCCCCCTTCAGGTAGCCTCTACACTTCTCCCCATGCCACCCCCCTCCCTGAATGGTGTGCAGAATGTGCCCTCCGCTTATCTCCCTCTCTGGCTGCTATCTGCCACACACAAGTCCTGTATCAAAATACACCACTGCATACTGACACAGGACTGTGATTGGAATAAAAACCAAGTCTGCATAAAGCTGCACTGTGGATGCATGCGGACTTGCAATGGATTTTATTCCACACAGTTGTACTTATAACTTGGCCAACTTTCAATCTTTTTCTATCAGACTTGGGTGATAGCCTTTGGACCACCTTTTTTCACAACACATTAATGGCGACTCATAACTCCCATTCAAAATGGGCGTTAGGTGGGTAAGTTGCAAACACCCTTTTCATGGGAGTTATGAGTCACCATTAATGTAGTCATGGGAGGGAGATGTTCAAAGGCTATCATTCAAGCTTGGTGGAAAAAGACAGAACTTCGACCAAGGTATGAGTAAAACTATAATTGTCTGAAATAAAACCTAAGTGTGCATACTGAACATGCACAGTACAGCTTAATGTGGACACAGGTTTTATCCTGACCACAACTAGAGGTGGCGAAGTGGCCAAAATCCACTACACTAAGCAATTTGCGTATTAAGGTGGAATCCACAAAGTAATCCACAACTTTACCTTATAATTAGGATCACGAAGTCCATTGGACTTCATGTTACTCTGCCTTTCCACAACCACTTCTACACCAATTTTATTGTAAAGTACATTGAAATCAATGTACTTTGTATCACTTCACCTTGTTGGTGAGCTCCAAGGTGAATTTTGCACTGATTTATGGGATTGCAGGTCATATGGGCTCTAGATTGTTCTGCACAGCCTCAGTCCTGTGTAGTGTGTGTGTGTAGTGGTAGCTGGAGACAGTTTGCTCTCAGAGCGCTGAGATTCAAACCTTCTGAAAAATGTTCAAAAAGTCTTTTTGAGCCATTTATTTGGCTCAAAATTTAGTACATCGATTGTAGAAAACCTTCATGTGCTTATATCATCTACTGTTTATTGTCTGTGTGTGGATTTTGAATGTTAATTCAGAACATTCAGTGTGTGTACTGACAGACACTTGAAGTGTGCTTGGGGGAGGGGCGTATCTGTGGTGGAGGTAGATTGGAAGAAAGGCAGTCTTTCTGTTTTGGTTATATTTTTGTTGTATAACTGTGTTCATGTACACACAGTAATATTTTCAGTAATTTTTGTAATTTTTTTGCTGATTGTTGTGGTGCAGTGCACAATTTGTTTGTTTAAAAGATTTGGTTATAATACTGAAGTTTTCAATTTGCTGCGCATTACCTGTAATGCGAGTGTGTGTGTGTGTGCGAGACGCATGCCATCAAATCAGACACACTTTATTGTGCCACACAGTAATTGCACCACTGTGAACATGTTATCAGTCTGTGTTATTTTGTACTGCTTTGTGGTATCTTGGTAGTGGACTGTTACTGCAGTGCACTGCCCCCCCCCCCCACAACTGGCAAAAGGTATTCATTTCCAGATTTGGATTTGTGACTTGTGAGCACTGGTTAAGGTGTTGTTGTGCCTTTGTGTCTGCATCTCTTGAGTGCGCAGCGCAGTCTTAATCTGTCTGAGCATTTGCATCTATTTAGTGCCCAATCTCCATCTGCAAGCCACAGTTGTTGTTTTTTTGCCTTCCCATGCACTGGCCCAAACTGAAAGTTCATAAATCTAAATTTGTTTAAAAATTTTTCTTGGTGATGCCTGCAAAGAGATGTGCAAGCAAAGCTGTTTCTGGCCATGGCACTGCTGCCAGTGGCAAGATTGGCCATGGGCGTGGTAGTACGCAGAAGTGCATAGCTGATGTTGGTAAAGGGATTTCCCTATCAACATTTTTTACAGTGCAATCTGTTGCTTCACTGATAGTTGGAGGAGATTTATTTTATTTTTTATTTATTTTTTGTTGACCAGGTAAGTGCACTAGACAAATTCTGCCTATTTTCAGGCACGACCCGGGGCAGGGGGATACAGATGAATGCCAAATGATTTTGAACCAGATTAAGCTGTTGGTGGTATTTTACTGAATGGTATTTTAGTGAGTTGATGTTGTTCCTGCTGGTGGTGTTAGTGCAGTTGCTGCTGGCATGAGTATTGCTGCCCCAAGTTCCACTTCTGACCATGGCAATGATAAACAGCTGCACAGAGGTATGGGTGCTCTAAGACCACATGAAATAGAGGAAACAATAGTCTTGGCACACCTATATAAACAAAGAACAACTCTCCACACAATAGTAAATTAGTAATAGGGTTAATAAGTATACACATGTGGCACTAATGTTTTTTAAATAAATTGGTCACATGATTATAGATTGGTGTTATTTAAACTGTTTAACACTACGTGGATACTACCTTCGACAAAGCCTGTGTTCAGGTGAAATGTGCGTGAGGACTTGTTCTGTGTCTGCACTTGTACAGTATACACTGTATGTCTGTCGTCGCTGTTTTTGGTATTTTTCAAGTAAAGAAAGTAATATTTTACTCATTTTGTGTGAAGAGTTGTTCTTTGTCCATCTAGGTATGCCAAGACTGTTTTTTTCCTCCCTTCCACTTCTGACCAGTTAACCATTTTAGAAAATATAGTTACGTCTAAAGCTGTGACTGTGTAGATGATGTCATACTCCCCAACATCCCCATGGTAGTTGAACATGATTCTGATCCTTTTTTATTTATTTTTATTTTATTTAGTGATTTGAAAATAACCTTTGAGCCAAGGCTCTTTTACAAAGGTTCGACGTCATATAACAGTCAAGTTACAGGGTAGGTACACTCTAGCAATACATAGTGATACAGAGAGTCAGATCCTTACACAGTCCAGGCAAATTGTAACAGGTACCACAAGGTTAATAAAGGGTTAGGTGCAGAGAGAGGTCTGAACCCCTTGGAGTTACCAAGGAAACGTTAGGGGAAACTTTTTGGTCAGAGTGCAAGGGAGGTGGGTGGAAGGGGGTGGTAAGCAGCCCAAAAGCAAGGCTTTGTCAGCTGCACACAAGGGATGAGTTAGACAGAGGGGCTTGTGGAAGCGTGGAGGTAGGAGGGCTGATAGGATGTGCTGGATGGGGTGGGGGGTAAGCACTAAGGTTGGGTCCAGGCCTGACAAAGATAACTCAGAGTCATATTTCCAGTGCTGTTGAGGTCATGCCTTTGCCATCCAATGATTCAAAGTGTGGCACAAAATATTGGGTTATGATGATGATGCTGTGCTTGGAACATGTTCTTCACAGGACAGCATCCAAGCTGAAATTGTGGATGTGGATGATGTTGATGAATATGATGATGATGTCAGTGACCCCTGTTGGGAACCGTAGAAAAAGAAAGTCAAGGTGGCTGTGTCTGGGTCTGTTGGTGTTAACCCTTCTCCTCAAAAAAGTTATGATTTAGCAGTTCCCGCTGATGATGATGATGACCCAGTAATAATCATTGGCAGTTGTGGTGGTCAGTCAGAGTCCAAGTGTGTCCAGCAAGAAAAATCATGTAGTACACCCCATTTCAGTGGTTAAAAAACTGTAGTCCAATAAGCAGCATCAAGGACATGTTAAAAGTAGGGGATCACAATCCATTGTTTGGGATTTTTTTGTCCAAGATGCAAAGGATGAGTCAGTTGCAGTCTGCCAGCTTTGCCATGCATGTGTGAGTCAAGGTAAAAAGGGGAGTCATCTGGGCACAGGGGCCAGCATACACATCATAAGGACAGGCACATGGCACTGTGGATCTGGCACCAGAGGGCTGCTAATGCCATAGTGGGGTGTTCACCCTCATCATCAATCTTATTGAGCATGTTATCCCCTTCCATGAGTGTAAGACCAAGTAGTAATGTCTATAGTAGCGTTGAAATAACACCAGAGGATTACTACAGGCATGATGAGGAGGAGGATTATGATTTAGAAATCTTGTCAAGTGGTGGTGAGAGTAGCAGCAGTGGTGGTGGTCAATGCAGTATGTCTAGTGCAAATGGTACATCAAACCCTGTACTTACAGTGGGGAAAATAATTTCATTTGTGGACTTGTCACCTGTGCACCCCTCTTCATCACACGTCCGCACCCCACCCCTGGCCATTCATAGAGCAGAGCCATTTGGCACACCCCGTGCAAAATCTGCAACAACAAGTCAGCCCACATTGCACAGTGTTTTTGCCCGTAACCTGAAGTATCCACCCAATCATGCAGTGTCACATGAACTTAATGCTGCTGCAGCTGAAATGCTGGCAATTGATCTTTTGCCCTTCTCCTTCATGGAGAATTCAGGATTCTGGCAGTTTGCAGCACGCACCTGTCTGAAATGGAAAGTCCCATCCTGGACATACGTTTCCACCCATGCTGTCCCCGAGTAACATCAGACTGTGGCCAACTCTGTAAGATATGCCCTTCAACATTTCTCCACTCCATTCATCCATTTAAGTATGGACATGTGGACAAGTGGCAAAACAGCGGGGAGTTCACATTTGTGTATTACTGCCATTGGGCGCTGGTTCCGGGGGTTGTTTGTGCTGGTAGTAGTGGGAATAATCAGTGTAGTAAGGCAGACTGTCATGGTAGCAACCTTCTGGGAATTTGACAGCATGCAATGCTTGCAGTGTGCAGTGTGGCAAGTTCCCACACTTGTGAAAACATGCTGGACTTGCTACTGACCGAAATTGACAAGTGGCTGAACCTCCTGTCCCTGAGAGCTAGATTTATAGCAAGTGACAATGGCTCAAATGTGGTTAAATGCATTATGAATGGTGGCTTTGTTCAGGTTCCATGCATGGACCACTGTTTAAATCTGGTGATCCAGGAGTTTCTGCAGCACCCTCATATAAAGGAAATGTTGACAGTTGCACACCGTATCTGTTCGCACTTTTCACGCTCTGCAAAGGCCTGTGACCAACTTCGGCAGCTGCAGATCCAAAACAACCTTCCGCAGCACTGCCTCAAGCTGGAAGTTGCCACCTGGTGGAACTCCACTTTATACATGGCAGAGAGGTTGTATGAACAATACAAAGCAATCTCTGAATATCTCATCATGCACACTAGTCGTGACACTTCTGGGGCATCTATGCCTCGCAAGACCGATCAGTGGTGCCTCATGGGCTCTGTTATAACAATATTGAGGCCTTTTGAACATGCCACACAGGCAGTGAGTGGTGAGTCTCCCTCCATCAGCCAATCAATTCCACTGCTGTGGGTGTTGAGGCAGACATTGCTGAATCTACAGCATAGCCTTGATGATTCTGGAGACTGTGTTAGCAGTGTATTACTGAAACATATGCTGACACTATTCGACCACAATCGAGTATTCAGCAAAGTGACGACTTTGCAATAGCAACAATGCTGGACCCACGATACAAATGTGGAATTGTGTCACTACTGGACAGAAGGCCTGAACAGGTTAAAAATGTTAGTGGGCAACTGGTGAGCTTGGTTCATGGGGCACAGAAGTCACGTGCCAAGGTCAGCAAACCTCAGCAGCATAACCAGGCTGAAGGTCAGTTTGGAGTAGTACCAAGCACATCCTGTAAGGCGTCTGCAGTTCTGGGTGGTCTGTCATCAAAACCGGTTGCCATTAACCCACTTTGGGGTGCTTTGTGCTAAGTCATGATTTGTGACATCAATGAATCCAGAGAACAGGATGATGAGTCAACCATTGGACTTCGTGTGGCACAGCGAATGGATGATTCATATTTGGCTGAAAACAGGCATCTGTCAGTAATTGATAATCCTCTTTTATACTGGAGTGGAAATGTCAGTGAATGGCCAGAGCTGACCTCAGTGGTACTGAAGTACCTGACCTGTCCACCCTCCAGTGTAAGTGTCAAGAGGGAATTCAGTTCTGCAGGGGCAATATTTCGGGACCGTTGTACAAACCTCTCTCCTTCAAATGTCAGCTTGCTGACATTCATAAAAATGACCTGGGCACATACCAGATCAAACTGCAACCTCCGTGTTTGTACCCCATCATGGTCATGGTTGTGGTGATGTGGGAGAAGCAGACCATCCCAGTGGCAGCATGAAATGGCCTGCCATTGAGGTATGTGATGAAATCATGGAGAAAGAATTCCCTAGTGGGCACAATTCAGAAATTGATGACTGCGAGGGCAGCTTCCTGTATTATGATGATGATGAGGAAGTTGATGTTGGTGGTGGGCTTTAAGTTAAGTGGTTGAAAAGCTATCATATTTTTTCAATGGTACATGTTTCGTTTTTCATAACATAAAATCAGTGTCCCACTCTGAATGACTCTTATTCCATAATTTCATATTGGCAATTTGGCACAAGTAAGTTCACAGTCCTTCTATTTTAACTTCCCCAGATTGGTATTATTTCTGATTAGACTTAACAGAATGTGTGCTGCTGTCATTAGCAGACACAGTCAGCCTCTTAAACACAACTGCCCATTTGTAGTACTAGGTATTAGCCACTTAAAACCTGTGGATTAAAGATATCTGCCTCCTGACTGAGAGTGAAATACTGTAACACAATACACATCATATCCAGCCACCCACTCATGTGTGTCTGACAGTGAGACAGAATGTGTTGCAGCTGTTCCTATGATGACCACCAGTAAACCGCTGTCAGCCAAAGTCACCAGACAGTGAGAGGGAATGTCATCATGTGCCCGTGACCACCATCAGTAAACCGCAGTCAGACAAGTAAGTCAGATACTATCTCATTCAGAGGGAATGTGATTGTTTTCCATCCTGTGCCCTGCCCATGCCATCAAGGGTGTAGCTACTGATACACCTGGCACGCCACAGCGTGCTGTAGACCAGTGCGAGGGTAGCAGAAGCGTTTATAAATTTCCTTTGTCTTCCCTTATTTTCGCGGGCCTTTCCAATGGCCTAATAGTGCTCACAATCAGTTTGAAGGGGGGGGTGTCTCCGATGACGTGCACGCCTACACCAAGCTGCCCTGATTGAGACATGTGTGCTTCGTTCTCAATCAGGTCCACTACTGCTTGTGACGTGAGGAGGCATGCCTAGTAAGGGGCGGGCCAGGCAGGCTCTTTAAATTCCCCTGGTAGGTAATGCTTCCTCACAGTTCAGAGGAGCTTTTGAAAAGAGAGCAAGTCAAGCTGCAAATTGGAGAACTGGTCTAGTAGTTACTGCCGTTGCCGACTATGCCGTAGAAGCCATACGCCGAAGAAGCAGAATCTGAAGAGAGGGAGAATTATCCTGCACTTCTGTGTTCCCCTTTGAGCTGCACTGCTGTAGAGGGAGACAGCGAGAGAGAGGAGAGACTGTACAGACGATTGTAGGAGCCGCCGCGCTGACACATAATTCACCCGACTCCCTCCAACGGTGCGTTTTGTTGCCACTGCTGTAATTAGTCTGTTGTGCCCTGTACACTACTATCCAGTAGTAGCCAAGAGGAATTTTGGACACCAGCACCTGAGTCTGACACTGTGGGTGAAAAATACCATCATCTGTTCACCAGGTGTGTTTTTAGTGGGTTAATGTGTGACACTGCTGCTCTTGTGGTGGGTGGGTAAATAAAATTGGCAAGGCAGAAAATGTAGGCAGTTCTGCTTCTGTTCATGAAGGTAGTACAAGAAATCTGTACACACACTGCCATTCCTTGTCTTGAAAAAAAAATCATCTATGTATCTGTCTCTCTGTTACTGCAAATTTCTTTGGTTGTGTCCTGTCCTGTGACTTATCCAACTGCACTGTGGGTGTTGGGGGTAGGAGTGATTTGCACTGATGACAGGCTGGATCAAATGTGAACTGAAGCCCCCCTCTGAACTTTAAAATTGTTTTCAATGTGCAGTTTCAATGTGTGTGAAACAACTGCAGTTTCACTGCACACTATCTCACTTGGTTTACTAAGACCAACTTTCCAATGAAACTTGCAAGTATTTCAGACCATTTTCTGTACCAATAAACAGGAAAATTAACTTATTGGTTTGGCTAAAGATGTCTTTGGCTGCAACGCTTACTAGATAATGAAGTTTCAGATTATGCCCTCAATATTACCTATTATAAATCACAGTCATAATTTCAGCCAATCAGTGTCCAGAACCATAGAACATCTTATTCTGCATATAGTTGTTATAGATGTTGAAGGAGGATGTTCCACTTCAAAAGTACAAAGTAGGGGCATTACTGTTTTTATATATTCACTATTTACAAAATGTTCCAATCAGGCTAATCCCATGAGATGCATCAACTTCTTTTCATGGAGGTCCCAAGGAAGACAACAGCAGTCAACAGTGTGTGTGTGTGTGTGTATGTGTGTGTGTGTGTGTGTGTGTGTGTGTGTGTGTGTGTGTGTGTGTGTGTGTGTGTGTGTGTGTGTGGTGGGGTGTGTGTGGGTGTGTGTGTGTGTGTGGTGTGTGTGTGTGTGTGTGTGTGTGTGTGTAATATATATCCCATCACATTTAATTTCATATATGCTATCGTGAGAGCATTAGGTAGCAGGAGCTGCAAGGTTCTCTCAGATGGGAAGCCAGTTTAGCCTTGAATACCTCAAGTTAGGAACATATTTTAAGATGGTGAAGTTGACAGCAGATAAGTACTTTGGCACACTATGCATGTGCCATATCTGAATGTGCTATATTAGGCCTTTGCTCTACCAATGGCCTATCTATTCATAAGCATCTGTATTGCTCCTTATGCCTGTCCCATGTCTGTTTGAAGCCCTGTGCTGTATTCATATCCACCACTTCCTGAGGTAGGCTGTCCCATGCATCCACCACCCTTTCTGTGACAAACTCCTCACATTACCCCTTAATCAGCCTCCCTCAATCTCATGCTGTGTCTCCTTGGTGATAGTTTAGACTCTTTCACCTTGTTAATGCCCATAAGATGTTTAACTGTTTAGATCATATCAACTTTCTCCTCCTTTGCTCTAGTCAGGGTATACATACTGTGGCATATATTTACTTTAGGGGACTGTCTTAGGATTCGAGTGCGCTGGCAAGTAATACGGCCGCATGCGCATTCAGGCAATGCTATGTCACGGGGTTGTCAAAAGAAACGAAATGGTGATATTTTTAATTTCATAGCATAAGATAACGCTGCCAACAATTGTGCACTGCAGACCGGGGGTGTGGTGGGTGGAGCGCCCCCACAAAAGCAATGAAATTTACTATAAAACTGCAGATCACCACTGGGGACCCGGGTGGTGTGGGGGGCGGAGCACCCCCACAGAACAAATGTCAAAAAGCAACTCTGCAAGGGCACCTTTTCAATCCTGACTCCTCTAGTATTGAATTTCAACAGCGGCTGAGTGGACATGGAGAAATCTGATTTGGAGCGTTCTGACTGATTGCAAGATGTGTGTGTTGGGGGGGGAGAAGCGTACAGATGTTGGTGGGAGGACATATTACCATAATCCGCCGAATTCTGAAACGGGGGCACTATGTGTCCCCTAATCTAATTGGCATATTGTGCCTAGTCAGATATACATATTGAACTGTTAATCTGTCACTTGTTTTCTGATGCAGCCCTGCATTATTTTGGTGCCTTCTGACCACTCCATTTTGTTAATGTCTTGTTAATTTCTTCCTGTGATTGTCAGCATCATGCATTTAAACCCCAGTTGCCACTCTTCTGACCTGCTGCTAAAGCTACTTTTGTAGTGAGAAGTGTGTTCTTTCTCTGTTGTAGTTTTTAGCTTATAAGAGGGATATAATTCATGGAACTACCCAGTTAACAAAAACTAAATAAGTTATTGGTCAATGTTTAAAATGCACTCTGCAGAAATGTGTGCGTTGAACTGCTTTTTTGAGTGGTTTGCTTTCTTTCTTTTTTTTTTTTCACCTAATAAAGGTTTGATAGTGGTTGTATATTTTTTTAATGTAGTATTACTGTTCCTTGGTCCTGAATGAGCACTTAATGCATAATAGTAATACCTAAACTAACTGCTGCTGTTAATGCTGTTAGAATACGTGCTGGTCACAAGAAGGGTTATTGGAAGCAGTCACAACTGACATCAGCAACTATCTGTTTAAGTTTAACCTCCAGTTTAACCTTGAAGGAGTCCAAGGTGGATGCTGAAGTGATGTCATAGGTGCAGCGAGTTCATTAATGTTTTCTTTATTTTAGTCTTTGGTAACTGCAGGCCACCAGGCACAAGTGCCCATTTTCAGGGCGACCTAGGAGCACTGTTCAGTCACACAGCATGCAAGTGGAGGTTGTGAGAATCAAACTCTGGTCTGCTGAATGTGCCAAGTTCATTCACACCTTGTTCCTCTAACCTTTGTGCTATACTACCAACCCATAGCAGTTACGGTAGGCAAAGGACCTTTGTCCCAGAGGTGCGACAGCAGTGCATATTAAAAATCTGGCTTGTAGAGCTTCTAATGCAATGACGGTTGATAGCAGAGGTAATAAGTTGTTGCACTCCGAGAGCCTTTTGTCTAAGCTTTTTTGGACAGTAACATGTTTGGTACATGAGTACCTTTGGATTGGAGCCAGCTAGTTGATGGAAAGAGGGTAAGTTCTGAGCCTATCAGGGAGCTGGAAATGGCAGTTAGTCTTGTAATTCATAATTAACTTGTGCATATGGAACCATCTTTCTATGACTATGAAATTACTCTGTAGCCTGGATTCAAGAACCTTATGGTCTGGATCACTGGTAAACAAGATAGCATCATCAGCATATAAAAGGATGAGACCCCGACAGGAGTAAGGAAGGTTGTTGAGAAATGCTAAATAAAAGAGGGTTCAAGATGCAAAGTCAACAAAGAACTCCAGATAGGACAGGTCTGCTATCCGAGTGGGTGTTACCAATCTTCACCTGCTGTGCATGGTTGTGCAGGTAACTTTCAAACCAGGCTACACTGTCACGAGCTAGGCCAATGGTGGTAAGCTGTTAAACTAGGACAGCATGATTCACTGTCGCATGCGACTTGGTTAAATCAATGAAAAGCAGCACCCGACCAGGTGTCCTTGATCTGAGGAGTGTTGAATAAAGCCTGTGAACTCCAGAAGGGCGGTAGTGGTATACCACTTGAACCTCGTGTTAGGGAATTGTAGATTTTCTAAGTATTCAACCAGCTGGTCAGCCACTATATGCTCAAGAGCTTTCAAGAGTAGGGGCAGGATAGAGAGGCCTGTATCTCCCAGTAATTGTGCAATCCCCAGACTTATGAACTGGTGTCACAGTGGCAGATTTCCACTTGTGAGGGAATTGAGAAAGTGACATGTTAATGTGTTAAAGGTGACAATTTCTGAATTTATTGAACTTTCTGAATTACAACCTGTGAGTATCTTGGTATCCAGTTGATTTTGCAGCATGCTTGCCTCAGGACAGGCTGGGGTACTGACTGGAGTTTTTTGGTTCCAATTGTTTAACCAGGAGAGATGCACTAAGCTGAAAGCTTGTTTACTGGCATTTGATATGGGAGCACAGGGAAGTTAAGTGTCTTGCTCAGGGTCACACAGTATGCAAGTGGTAGCTATGGGATTCAAACCCAGGTCTCCAGATTTGAAGCTTTAATCCACTGTGCTATACTGTCTCCCATGTTTGGAGTTTTGACGGTATGAGCTGTTGCACATCAGAGTGCAGGCAGTAGCTGTCCCAGTTGGAAAACACAGTTGTGATCCTGCAGTCACCATCCATGTGGAAGGAACTAGTTGGTCTCTAACAGACTGCGGAGCTGTGTGCTCTGTTACAGAGCAGTTGCTTGCACGGGCCTGGGCCATCTAGGTGTTCTCAGATTTAAACAGGAATGTTTCTTTATGCTACTTGAAATCATACAGCCCTGGTATTGTTTCTGTTCCTTTATGCTACTTTGGACAGTCCTGTCAACTTTATCTGTACAGGGAAGCAGTTTTCAATTGCAAAATGGCACATTCTAATTCTAATTTCTATTTTAAATTAAAGGGACACTGTCAACCTGTTTTTCATCATATTATTTCAGTGGAAATTCCACATTTTATGATTGCTTACCTCTAAAATTCACTGATGTTGCTGTTTGTTTTGTCTGTCTCCTTGTTTAGTAGAACTGAAATGCATGACAATGTGTAATTATAAGCAACCTTGTTTTTGTTTACAATCCTGGCTCTGTTCTTGCTGCATGCTTCCTGAGCATAAGAAACACACCCAAACAGTTCAGTCACTCATAAGGCAGTAGCCTCCTAAACTCCCATTGTATCACGAGGGGCTAGACTGTTTTGTGAGTGTTCCTAAGCCCAGGAAAGATGCATTTGGAGCTGATCAAGGAATGTAAACAAACCTGTTTTGGTGTGATCACACCAGTATGTTGGACAGTCTGTTTTTTACTTTTTTAAAGAAAATATGAGTCAGAATCAAACTGCCAGCTACATCAACAATCTTTACAGAATGTTAGCAATCATAAAATACGTTTTTTAAACTAGGGACACTTTGAGACCTAAGAGGGTTGACAGTGTCCCTTTAAGGGTGCCATCTGCAAGGTTGGGTACAAGGGGCATAAGCTGCGGCGGTGTCTGGGGAAAGTGTGCTACACAGAACAATGGAGTCCATTAAGAGAAAGCAGCCATCTGGGTCACAGGTGCGAAAGGCCAAACGGGCCAGAATGAAAGAAAATGCACAAATGTCTCGGCTGATGTAGTCCTTCATCATCCGACCCACATCCACTTCAGGGTAAGCTTTTCTGATGGTACTGATCCATCCACTTGTGTGTAAACAAATATCTAATTAGTCTCAGTTTACCAATGTATTTACTTATTGTTTTAGTGGTAACAATGCAGCTACACCACAGATGCAGGAAGACTTAACACAAGAACCTTGCAGATTCCAAATGCATCTGCCACTGAAACCAAAGCCACCAGGGAATCCCAGACCTCACAACCTGCATCCCAAGAACCTGATGAGTCTGACCTGCACTTCTGTGATGAAGCCTGTCAAGGCTGACATTGTGCCACTGACAGATGTGCAGATACCTACTCTGTTGGACAGTTGAGTTGAACCAGCCAGACACTGAAGACCTTGGCTGTTTGGATCGTACACCTCACTGATACATAGAAGAAACGATCCTTGAATGCAGTGGCAACCACCATCTGGATTTCAGTTTTCCGCCAATGGGTTCTGAAATTGCCAATCAACGCTTAAGGAGATTCAATCCACAATACCTGCAAACATACACATTTGCAAGATATTCAAAGTCTTTAGATGGTGTGTTTTGTGCCCATTGTTTTGTGTCTAGTACCACAAGTGGCACTGTGTTGATATCCACACCAATGAGGGACTGGTCAAACAGCAAGAAAACCCTTGAGAGGCACAGCAAATGTAAAGAACACTTGAATGCCACTGCTAAAACAGATGGTTTTCTTTCTGTCTGTGAGGGCCAGCTGGTGACTGCCTACCAGTCTTTAACGGACCAAAATACAAGGGAGTCCCAGCAGACCAACCACTTCCTGTGCAGGATTGTAAAAATAATCTTTTTCTGTGGAAGAAACAATGTTGCCAGGCTGCGAGGAAAATATACAGATGGAGGAAACTTCCAGGAACTATTACAGTACACAGCAGAACTGAACCAAGAATTACAAGATCACCTGAGACTAGCTCCTAGAAATGCAGTCTACACATCTCTCAAATCCAGAACGAGCTGATCCAGGTTATGGGCCTGCAACTGCAGTGAAAAATTTTACAAAAAGTCAAACAAGCTAAATGGTTCAGCCTAATTGCAGATGGTACGACTGATGTATCAACCAAGGAACAGATATCCTTATGCGCGTCATTATGTCCACCACAACGCCATAGGTGACACTGAGATACGGAAGATTTTGTAGAGTTCACGGAAGGCTCGACAACACAGGTCGAGGACTGGCAGATCTCTTTATGCGATGCCTGTCTGCCTGGGGTATTGACGTCAACATGATGAGAGGGCAAGGATATGACAAGGGCAGTATTATGAGTGGTAGATTTAATGGTGTCCAAGCAAACATTAAGGCTGTTGTGCCAGAAGCCTTATATATAGTCTGCAAAGCACACAGCCTCAATACTGCAATTGTTCACTCCTGCTCCATGAGGCAAGTATCAAACATGTTTGACACTACGAAAAAAATTATTGCCTCATTAAAGGCATCAGCCAAACGGAATAATATTTTCCTTACAGAACTGAAGGAATTTCGCAACATCCCCAATGATTATGATGAACCTGCAGATCACATCAGAACTATTCCTGCAGCAGGCAACACAAGATGGATGAGCCAGGCTGACTCTCTGTCAAGGTTTAAGGAGAAGTACTTGGTGGTTTGAAGCACACTGGAGAAGATGTCAGAATTTGAGGATGATGCTGAACGGTTTCTTTATTCCATCACCAAATTTGATTTTATCGTGACCCTGAGCTGTGTTGATCACATTATGGCCTTGACAAAACCCTTGCACCTTTATTTACAGTGTGTGGACATAGACCTCATTCAAGCGTCTGAGGAGGCTACTACTTTGTGGGAAGTATTGAGGGGCATGAGGGAGTCCTCTGAAACTCATTTTGGGGAACTGTACACAGACATCCTGTCACTGGCAGCCTCAGTGTGCACTGAGGAATCTGTTCCCCGCACCTGTGGAAGACAAACGCAACGCAGCAACATCAGTGCCACTAGCCCTAAGGAATATTACAGGCTCAACATCTTTATTCCATTTCTGGACCATGTCATTTCAGAGCTACAAGCAGCTTATTGAGTGTCGGCCTCGCTTCCTTGCTCAGTACCTTGTCCCACAAAAGTTACATTTGCTAATACATGAGGAGCAAGTGTTGGAGCTCTATAATGCATACAAGGTGGATTTGGGCAGCATGGCAGAATTTAGGATGGAGCTTGTAAGATGGCATGCAAAGTGGGTGAATGTTCCAGTGAAACAGAGGCCAGAATCTCTAATTATGACATTGCAGCACCTAAATTCGGCACTGTATCCGAACATCAATGCTGCATTATCCATCTTGGCAACCAAGCCAGTAAGTGTAGCAACTGCAGAGAGGTCTTTTAGTGCACTGCGACGGTTGAAGATATGGCTGAGAAGCACTATTGGGGAGTCGCGTCTCACAGGATTAGCTCTGCTGCACATCCACAGGGATATGGAAATTGATGAGGAACAATTGTTGAAGGACTTTGACCCATGCCAGGACAGGTGCTTTTCTAAAAGATGACCCCTGCTGTGTCTGTTTGTAATGCAATAAGTGCCTGGTGGGTATGTCTGGTGTGGGTGGGTGTGTCTGGTGTGGGTGGGTGTGTCAAGCTTTACTGCAGTGACTTGTGTGGCATGCAAAGTGGGTAAATGTTCAGTAAAGTGGATCTGACTCCCAAGTCAGAGAGTGAATGGTCCTCTGTGGGACTGGCTACCTTGTCGTGGTACAGAGGCTTGACACAATTGCGAAACTGTAACTAAAAGCCAGTCTTGGTCTGAATGTGAGTGCATTTCATCTTTACATTGTCGTATAGAGATGCTGCAAATGATGTGTTGGAGGGGCGGGGCATGGAAAAGTGGTGGAGGGGTGGGGCATGGAAAAGTGGTGGGGGGCGGGGCATGGAAAAGTGTTTGTGGCAGAAAGGCAGTATGGACAACAGTGGTCTGGGGTAGCAAAGGGGCGGCTTTGTGTGCAAAACTGAAATGTCTGGCTACACCTGCATGCCATGGCAGATGGAGACTGCATCTAGCAGATACATTCGCAAGGCTCTTACTATCAGTACTTTACAATGAGTATGTGTACTAATTGTTCATACTATGGAACTTCCTTGAGCCATGTTATGCTTCCTGTTGCATTTCTGAGATGCAGTTGAGAAAAACATATGGTCAACTTATTTTCTTTTTTAACAGGTTAACAGTTTCAAGCACTCTCCTGGACTGGAGGACTGTAGTACTGCAGAACTGTCTACAACCACCAATAGGATACCCATTTCTGGTAAGTATATCAATTTTATTTCATCAGTTCTTTTTGTAATTCATTTTTCAAGAGAGTGTAAATCACATAAAGTAGGTGACATGTACGTCACATAATATATTTCATGCACATAAGAAACTGCATTGCTGCAGCAGGCCATGGCGTGTGTTGAACAGTTTCATCCAGGTCGTGACAAGACGCCTTCTAAAATGGAACTTAAAGTTAAGACACTGGGACAGTGTGTGGGTTACATGTACTAAATATGTTATTTGGTCTTGTGTGGCTTACTGACAGCTTGGTATCTGTTATGCTGGATATATAACAGACAGTAACAGCCACACTTTGAACAGAATGTGTTACTGCAATCAAAGTACTAATAATTTCTTGTTCATCTATTTTTGCAGGAAACATTTAGGTGCTGTGTGCTACGTCGTGCTTTCTCCAAATAAGTTCAACATCACACCAGGCTGCAACAACTGGTATGAATTCGACCATCAGGACTGCACTGGAGGATGCACAGAAAACCTGCGAAGAATTCACAACAAAGAAACCATTAATGATACTTGCTTTCCAAATGATCGCCCCAAAAAAAAATACTTACCTTGACTGGCTTGACAGTATTCCAATGCCAAAATTCCTCATAAAGCCACAAAATGTACACCCCAACTTCAACTACATGACCTGTGATGCAGAAAAAAGCAATGATTACATATACTGTGTATATATATATATATATATATATATATATACTGTATACATATATATGTGTGTGTGTGTGTATACATAAACATTTAAGGTCAGATCTGTAGAAACCCTGATGGTGCCAGGTATATTAACTTTCAGGGCATCCTTCCTGTTGGGGCCAGCGCAGCAGACTTTGGGCAACCAACAGCATCATCACATTATCGTGGTTAACTCAATGGTCGGGTCATCCTTTGCTATCATATCATTTAGCAAGACACTGTGCATCAGCCCAGTCAGGTCAAGAAGCATCACATGAAATTCCAACAGCAGCAGGTAACGTAGTTCTTGATGGAGTGTGTGCATGCATGATTGAGTGTGGCATGAATTTTTAGGACATTAGAAGACAGCAGCATTTTGGGGGTGCACAATTATGGGGACTGTGTGGCATGAATTAATGGAGACTTCATTCCATTTTGTGCTCTCATTTCTATTCATCTGGAGTCATGAATTTGTGGGACATTAGAAGACTGCAGCATTTTGGGGGTGCACAATTATGGGTACTGGGTGCACACTGCATGCATGAATGAGTATGGCATGAATTAATGGACACTTTTCATTCCATTTTACACTCTCATTTCTATTCATTTGGAGTTGGGCATTTTTAGGAAATTAGAAGACAGCAGCATTTTGGGGGTGCACAATTATGGGGACTGGGTGCACTGCACACATGAATGAGTGTAGCATGAATTAATGGAGACTTTTCATCCCATTTTATGCTCTCATTTTTATTCATCTGGAGTCAGGAATTTTTGGGACATAAGACAGCATCCCAAGACTTGTACAAACTCTGACCAAAAACATTCTACAGAAAATAAGCTAAAAAAGTGGTGTCCTTCCCTTCCTTGTTATATTCTGACTTAATAATCTCTTTCCAAAATAAATGATTTTAGTGGTCTCAGTAATGTTTTATTTCTGTCTTGATGTATGTGTGTGTGTGTGTGTGTGTGTGTATGTATGTGTGTATAAAAGCAGGAGTGAGCAGTGCAATAATCTGCTAAACAGCATGGCCCAGATATTCAAACTGTGCCCAAAAAGTGCACAACAGCAGAAGCAAGCACAAGTCCACTCGCCCATGCTCAACAAGCGCAATATTCAAAAACTGCACAGGCCAAGATGCGCCTATGGCCAACAACTTAATATCACACCACCTGTGCCATAGAGCAACAAAGGATGTTCAGCTGAGCAGTCCAGATGTGCCATAGCGCAACCAGGGATGCCCCCAGCAACAGGGCAGCAATGCAACAGCACAACCAGGGATGCAGGGGCCCACCACCCATGCCACAGATGGGCAGAGGAACACACAGCAGAACAGACATTGTCCCCCACACCCCATTCACTGCACAACCGGGGGAGAGCTGGAATAACCTCCAGCCCATGGATACCAGCAACCAACCCACAGCCGGGCCATGGTGCCCCAGCACACCCCCTGGCAAGCTGTGACCAGCACACAAGGAGGGCCAACCACCCCGTACCTACCACACCATCCCACCAATGCAGAGTACAACCTGCACCATGATCCCCATACACCCTGCCCAGGAGTAGCACCCAACAGTGCAGGACACCCCATGCATGCCACCACCCCACTGTGACACGCAACCCTGTGCACCATGGAGCCATGCAAGGCAGCCCCACCATGGGCACACTGCAGTGGTGGCTGCAGACAGTGATGCAACAGATGCATACACAGTGCCGCCCTGCATGTCCCCCCCCAGGTACAGCTGAGAGACCGACCATGCATCAGCACACGAGGTACCCCACATGTGACAGGTCATGCCCCGGACCCCACCTCCAGCGGTACAGCACCCTGCACACCTTCCCAAGGACACATCCCGTCCCAGCACTGGCCACAACAGCCAGCACAGACACGCACAATGTAGCATGAAGGCATGCACCACATAGGATGCAACACAGTGCATGGACAAACACCCACCCATAGCCAAGGGCACAGCAACACAGGGACACAGTAGACGGTCAACCAAGCCACTAGCGTGTGGTCATGGCTGCAGTGTACAGATGTCCAGCATCCCTACATTGCACAGGTGTGCCAGCCACCCTGAGCAGGCACCATGAAGCTGTACGCCATCAGCATGCTGCCGGAGCACAAGTGACAGACACTGGAGCACATCCCCTGCAACAAACACAAGTGACAGCATGGATGGTGGACAACAACAGCGGAGGCCACAGTGCCACCGAGGCAGATGTGCACCATGCTGGTGATGGCAGTCAACCTGGCATTGTGCCGGTACAGTTGTTATCCAGCATGGATGGCCACCACTGACACGCCAGCAGACTTGCATATCACAAACATGCAAGGGTGTCAGCTGCACAGGCCAGTGATGGTCTGCAGGTGCCACGGACACAGTGCAGGCCCATGGACCACTGCACACAGGCATGCAGTGCACAGAGTACAACACACAAACCACAGACAGTGACTGATCCCCTGTCCACACCATAGGTGGTTCACCTCTGCACACACATACCCCATGCATGCACCACCCCTGATGCCAAGCACACTTCAGCTGAGCACCTGTAGCAAATCAGAGACCACCACAGTTGTTATAACAAAATATATATATTAAAACTATGTACAGTAAAGCTGTATACAAAACTATATACAATAGCGGGGGAAGGGCCACATAACAGGTGGGGGCGGTAAGAGGCAGGGGTGAACATATGGGAGAGGGAAGAAGGGGTGTGAGGGTGGGTCAAAGGGGAAGGTGGTATTTGGGGCATGGGGACTTCACTGGCTGCCCCAGTCCTCTTCTCCTGCCGCCGATGGGATCTCCGCCTCCTCCTCCTCACCCGTGGCACTGGATGTGACTCAGGAGCTCCAAAGTCTCCCTCCTGACCCGCAGTAGCTCCTGGATGTCCCACTGGATCTGCCAGAGAGTCCGGCCACCAGCCACCTAGGACAAGGGAGCAGAGTCAATAGCTGTGACTGTCCATCCTCCTGCAGCCCACCCATTGTGCATGGCATACAGCCATGTGACAAGCCCCTGTGATGGTGTGCAACCACTCACAGTGACCGTGTCCACAAGACCTGCCCATCCAGGCAGCCACAGCCATGTGAACCACTGCACACACCCACTGCCCATGTCCTGCACAGCACCACCATGGCCGTACAGTGACTTGGCTATGTGGTGTGAAGGCAGTGCCACAGCCATGTGCCCAGTGCACACATGGACCACCATTGATGCACTCCCAGACATGCAGTGCTACTGGACAGTGCTGACTGTAACAAGTTGCATGCATGGCAGTGGTGTTACTGGATGGTGGCCATGCCCAACTGCCCGCCCAGTTATACAGCATGCAATAGTAATCATGGATGTAAGGCACTCACTAACAGCAGGCTGGTCCATGCGCCGTGGACCACCTTCATCCCTCCTGTCCCTCTCCTCCAACATGCGGCACCTCCCCTCACGGTTGCGCCTCCGTTCTTCTGGCCCTAAGGTGCAAACATGGAGAGAGGAACATCAGTACAATCTGGTAGCAATGTCCCCCCACCCCCATGTGTGTGCAATCCCACACAGCTAGACCCACCCACCCCACACCCCGATACCACCACCATGGCCAACACCGGACACCCCCCATGTGCCGGACACATGCAACCATGATACCCGTATGGACGATAAAAGTGTATGGATGTTGCTCCTACCTGGCCGTGGCACCGTGCCCCTCCTGGCACATGCCTGCAGGCGGGGAAGCAGGTCTGGGTCCCTGCGCCTCAGGTACCCATAACGGAGATGGCACTGCTCTGCTGTCCGCCCCATACCGGTGGCCTCCTCCAGGGCGTCGGCCACCTCCTGCCATACTTCACTCCTGGCCCTGTCCAGGGGTGCCTCCCCAAACAAAGCCCCAACATGTGGCTCGACTATTGCCACAAGGTTTGCCAGCTCAATCTGGCTCCACTGACAGCACGCCCGCGCCATCTCTGCTGCTCAGTTCAATCAAATGGCGCCTGCAGCGCGTCCTGCCACGCAGATGCTGCGCAGTACAGTGCTGTTGTTCCCATCGCTGTCACCGAACAGCATGATAGTGGTGCACCCATGCCTGACGATGGTGCCTAGGGGAAAAGTTGGGCACAGGGTCAAGGGTCTCTGGCGCATGGACAGCCACAGCGCAACTGGAACCCAATGCATGTAGCGAGATTTGGTGCATGTGTGCCACCTCCTGTAGCGGCCTACCGCACTGTTGCCCCAGTGCGCCTACGACGCCCCAGTGCCACAGCGCCTTAAAGGTGAACAGCACTGTAACACCACTGGCACAGTGGTGGCCATGCCCTGCATTGTCTCCCATGCACAGCACGTCAGCAGCACGGCAGGTGCCTGCATCAACCCGGGCATGCACAGTTAGGTGTGTACTGCGCATGTCACCGAACTGCGCCCTTGGATCAGCATGTTCAACACAATTGCGCAAAGTGCAACAGCGCGATATTCAGCTGGCATATGCAAATCAGCTAATCAGCCATTCAATGGCGCAGTCACTGCATTTGCATCCACTTAAAGATGCACCTCACCTCATTTGCATGGGTTGCGCTATAGAAATGCGACATTGGGTTGCACTGACCATAGTTGGTTACTGCAGTCTATTACGGTGAGTTGCATGCTGCTTGGAAGTGTGGACTGTGGTGTTTGGGACATGCATGGGACTGCACAGTCACAGGTAACACCTGTCATTCTCACAGGATGAATCATGACCGAGCGTGTGGTGGAGGAAGAGGAACAGAGTCGTGGGAGGAAAAGGAGGCCGAATTTCACTAAGGCCGAGACAGATGCCCTGTTCGAGGCCTACCTAGACCAGGAGCTGCTTCTCAGTGGACGCCAGGGAACACCACAGGCCCGTGCTGCTGCATGGGAGGAGGTGGCGCATGCTGTAAACCTGCATGGCAGCCACCAGCGCTCTGTGCAGGAGTACAAAAAGAAGATGGGCACAGACAGAAAGAGGATTAAAGAGAAGGTGGCTGCCAACAGGGCAGCATGGTCTGTGACAGGTGGGGGACAACTGGAGGTGCTACGCCTGACCCCACAGGAGGAGCGGGTTGCTGGCAGCATGCAGCGTTGCACCATTGAGGATGTTCCAGCTGGTGGATTCCAGACGGGTGGTAGCCCATCACTGCATGGTAGGTTATGGTCTGTCTATTGGGGGACAGGGTAGGTCACATGCAGTAACGCTCTTTTTTTCCCTTACAGCTCCTGAGCGCCTGCATGGGTCAGCGGTGGTGGCTTCTCCACTGAGGCCAGTCACATGGAGATGGAGGAGGGCCCATCCACCTTTACAGGAATGTGCGGGTCAGGGCGACAGTGGGCCCGCCTGAACGTCCGGACTGATGTTGGTGGAGCAGGTGCAGAGGAGGCCCTGCCGTGTCCCAGTGTGCCAGCGTCCATGGATGCCAGCATGCTGAGACTCAGGCTGGTTGGTGCCGGATCCGTCACCGATGATGATGGAGCTAACGTAATGGGCAGTGATACGTGTGTGCCACAGGATGGCCACACATCAGGTGACATCATGGCCATGGCTGTGGGTGGTGCCACCATGGAGGCCTGCGTGTCATCACAGTCCCAGCCTGTGCCTGTCAGCACCAGTGGGGCAGCACTGGTGTGTGTACAGGAGAGTGGGACTGTTGCGGCCACTGCGGTGGCACCATTGAGACCTGGGAAGTGGCGGCCAGAGGGGCAGCATCAGCAGTCGGCCAATGGCCATGGGGGTACAGTATCAGGGGGCGGCGTCAGTGCACCACCTGTGTTACATGCCCAGGCCTGGCCCTGGTGTGCAGCGCCCACCCTCGGGGTGATGAGCATCAGCACTGTGAACACCCTGAGGCACAGCATGCCGATCAGGCAGATGACCTCTTGGATGAGCACACTCGCATACTGCAAGCATCAGTCAATCAGCAGATGCGGCTTGTGATGGCCGTGGATGCACTGAGTGTGGCTCTGCACCAGGCAGAGAGCGTTGCAGCAGAGACACCGCTCTGCTTCTGGCAGGGATGGACGGATGCGGGAGGATGTGACCGCTGCCATTGACAGACAGGCGCAGGCATTCATTGCTGTCATGGCCACAATGGGCACAGATTATTTGCCCATGCGCACAGACACCACGCAGTGTACTGTCCACCCCCTGCCTCTGCATCGCGACTCCCACTCTGTCGACACCGGGTTCAGCTGTGGGCATCCCGAGCACCTGGCGCAGGCATGTTCAGTGTGTTGCAGACCCCTGCATGAGCACAGTCATGTTCATGCAGTGGAACCCCTGGGGACCGCCGGTGCCACCCCATGAGGCCAGTGGTCAGCCTATCACTGCTGGTGGGTCTCGGCGGGGCCACCCATGCATCCTTGGTGGCCATGGCACTGTGGCGTGTGACTGACCTGTCTCCCAGCATGGCTATTGTCTGATGCTGCCCTGTGTGCATTGTTTCATTCAGCGGGCAATGCACAGGTGGGCACCCAGCCTTGCATGCACACAGTCCATCTGCACACCCTCCCAGCTGCTGTCTGCAGTTGTGTGTGCATGATGATGCCTGCATTGTGCTGTACACCACTGTGCAATGGTGCCCAGTGTCTGACACATGCACAATGACAGGCAGTGGATGTGGTGGTCTGTGGACATGTGTGTGGCTAGGGGTGGCGGTCTGGGTCGGCGTGCCTCCTACCCTTTGTGCATGTCTGGTGATGTGTGTGTGTGTGTGTGTGTGTGTGTGTGTCTGACCACGTGCCATGTTAGATTTCACTCATCCCTGGCGGTGTGTGCGGTTCCATGCCCGGCCACTTCCCTTGACGGCATGCACCCCTGGTGTGTGTCCTGCATGTTTGTGGGTTGTGTCTTTGCCACTGGTGGTTGCACATGGCCCCATGACTTACCTGGGTTGGCTGAAGTACTCCTCCGTGATGGTGTCCCGGTGCAGCTGTGCCAGCCGGAGCAGTCGGGGGTCCTGTCGCCCAAGGAGGGCTGCCCATCACCATTGTCACCGGTGTCCTCATCGTCCCCATCGCTGTCCCCCTCTTCGACCTGTACGGCTATCCCACATTCGTTGTTCATGTTGTGCAGGATGCAACAGGCCAGGAATAGCCCACAGGCCTTTGAGGGGCTGTACTGTAGGGCACCGCCGGAGGTATCCAGGCAATGGAAATGTGCCTTCAGCATACCAAACACCCGCTCGATGACATTGCATGTGGTGGCATGTGCCTCACTGTAACGTTGCTGCGATGGGGTCACGGGCCACTGGTATGGTGTGAGCAGCCAGGGACAGAGTGGGTATCCACTGTCACCTGTGTGTAGAGGGTGGAGGTTAGTGTGGTGATCAGCATCACCCTGCCTTGGGCCATGTAGGCCACTACCCATCTCACCTCTGACCATGCCTCTCCCAAGCTCTATGTTTGTCCATGTGGTTTGCATACTCACCCACTAAGTGGCCAGTGGGGATGTCCCCACTCTCGAATCTGTGGCACAGTACTGACTGGTGCCAGATGAAGGCATCATGTGCTCCCCCAAGGTGCATGGCACAGACATTGATTATGCGCCCCCTGGCATGGCACACCACCTGGCAGTTGATGCTAGCATAGCCCTTCCGACTAATATATGCAGCCCTCGGCCAGGTGGTGTGCGGATGGCCACATGGGTGCAGTCTATTGCCCCTAGCATGCCATGCATACGCTACCCTGTGGAACTCCTGTATGTTTGCTGTGCACTCCGCTGGTGTGCTGGGGAAATGGATGTACTCCGCAGCATGTGGCAGCAGTGCGCTGAGGAATTGGGTGAGGTGGCATGACGCGGCCAACTGGGTTATGCCTGTGGTGTCACTTGTTGGTCTCTGGAAGGTACCCGTGGTGAGCAAGCACATGCAAGCTGTCACTTTAGTCTCCACTGACAAAGCATGGCTCTGTCGTGTGGGTGCCTGCATCACATCACTGCACAGCTCACAGAGCCACCTCAAATTGCCCGATTCAGGTAGTACGGCCCACGATCTCAGTATCGCTGAACAGCTCGAGCTGATGCAGGCTCGGTACTGCCTGTTGGGGCTGCTACCGCCGATGGGCCCTTCCACGGCCATGCCCCCTGCTGCCCACCTTCTCACCCCTCATTACTGCCTCCATCTGGATGGTGGCACTGGCCATGTCCCTGGCTTGTGTTCACCCCCGGCAGCTGTTTCTGTTTTCCCCCCATTGTCCTGGCTGCTACTTCCCCTGCACTGGGAACACCTTCCTGTGGTGGCCTCTGTGCTGTGTGGCACTTCCCCTTCTGCACTGGCTGTGGCTCCTCACAGTTTCCCTGTGCCTCTTTGTTCAGGGTGCCCTTTCCCTGGCCTGCCCTGTGTGTCCCTCCTGCCCAGTTTGAGTTGCTAGAGTTCAGCCTCGTGTGCCTTCCCTGTAGCGTTCTTGTGCCTCTCCCTTGTTCCTTTTTATTTTGGCTCATTTCTGCTATCGCGCAACTTCCACTTGCTCCCCTATTGCGCATGGCGCACGTTGTTGATTATTGCACTGCGCCAGTTATGCATGGTTCCTCCCCCTTCAGTTGCACATACATTTATTATCATTGCGCTCTTGCTCAGCGTGATTTGGGGGGCGCATCTGCCTCCCACTGAATATCACAGAATGGCGCATTTTCAGACTTGTGCTGGAGCATCCCTATTGCGCATGGCGCAACCCTTTTGAATATCTGGGCCCATGTGTGCACTGTCAGGTGCACATTGCCCAGACCCCTGAAAACATATATGATAGCTGACTTGTTACACTGTTGGAGGTATGAAGAATGAAGAATAAAGAATATATAATGTATATTTTATTTGTACCATCATCAACAGCGGACCAACTCATATAATATGTTTTCAGAGGGCTTGATGGACAGTGTGGACCTGACATTGCTCACTCCTGCTTTTCAACAAACAAACCATGACAGAAAGGAAACATTGCTGAGGCACAAAAATATTTCCTGGTAAACAGATATTATTAAGTAGAAATATAACAGATCCAGAAGCATGCTGTACTAACACTGGGGACGGGTGCTGGTGGAGAGATCTAGCTCAAAAGTGCAAGACAAGAGCAAAGTGCCACCCTCCAGATGAATAAATAGCAAGAAAAAATGTTCACTGCTAGTGCAAATTTATTGATAGCAAAACAAGCCACATACAAATGACCTAAACCCGGCACTAAGGCCTTCACTAAAAGGGCCCCTAATGAAGGCCTAACAGCCAAGTGCAAGGGTTATTTGTGTGCCTTGTTTTGCCATAAATACATTGTCACTAGTAGTGAACATTTTCCTTGACATTTATTTGTCTGGAGTGCTGGTTTTCTGGTTTTATTAAGAGAATATAATGAGGGCAAGGACACCACATTTGTACTTTATCTTATTTCAGCTGTTTTGGATGGTTCTACCATTTTGGGAGTTAAACAAGGTTATGTGAAAGAAAGATGGAACACACACTTAACATTAAACACATAACAGTGCACAATGGGGAGGGAAAGACAAACAACAAAACAATGGATAGTGACCTGTGTCAGAAGACCTCAAGGTATGCAAAAAATGTGAGAAGGAATTAAGGAGGGCTAGGGGACAGGGTTTACTGGGATGCACTGGAAGCCATCACATTAAAATGAAGTCCAAACATGGATGTTCTTATCCCTATCTACATATATTTGGTAAGACCTCATCTTAGGTACAACGTGCAGTGATGAGAGCATATATCACCAAGGATATACACAGGATGGAGGCTGTACAAAGGAGGCAACTAAAATGTTGAAGGGCATGCACCAGAATAAAGCCAAAGACACACTAAAGGACATTACATATAAAAGCAAGGACGGGGGGGGGGCATGATAGAAACTATCAAGTACCAAAAGAAATCAACAATGTACAAGAGGGTATCATCATCCAGAAAAAAGATGTGCACGAGGAATGGCCCAAAATTTGAAGATAGAGTGGGGATGGATCAGGGGCAACACCAGGAACTATGTTTTCACACAGAGGGTGGTGAGTGCAAGGACAAACTAAAACTAATGATCATTGTTGTGATGGGATAGCAGCAGTTGTAGCATCCTCATCCTTTATCAAAGGTAAAAGGTTATTTTACCTTTGATAAAGGATGAGTAGTCACCCGAAATGTGTCAGGTTGCTCTTTATTATGCCAATGTATTAGAATAAAAATATTTTTATTAGAAAACTGGTGCCCTTTACTATTTTTTGAGGTGTGAGTGCTCTGTTTGTTTTGTTCATATTTTTAGATATTTTAGCACTGAAGCACCATGTCCTTGTGCCCACGCTAGTTTGTTGGATCTTGTCTGAATGTCTCCAGTTACCTCTCTGACCTTCTTTCCTTATGCCTCTTATGACAACAAAGGCAAAAACTAAGTCTTCCTCGCAAGCTTGAACTATTTATTTTATTTATTGAAATCTTGATACACCTGTGAGCTGATGCTCGTTGAAAGGTTCCACGTCATGTACATAAACAACAATGCAAGAATTCAGGACAATATACAGATAAAACATTGAGAGTACAGTAAACAGATAGCGACAATATAAACATAAGGGTACATAAATCCAAGACAAACTAGTAACACTACGGCGATGTGCAAAGTAAGCCTGCATCAGAAGGAGAAATAGGAAACAGGGGAAGAAGAGGAGGTAGACAGGACAGTGTGGACAGAGGGGGGTAGGTTGGGTTAAAAGGGTTGGAGATGGGGCTAAGTGCTGCGGTTTACCTATCCCGGGGATAGGGGCTGGGAAGTGCTGGGGTCAGTCAGTGGGTGGCATCTGCAGGTACTCATGTGAATAAGGTGTTGGCACAGTTTAAGTTTGAAGGGTCCAAGCGTAGCAGTGCCAGAGATATCTGGTGGTAGTGCATTTGTCCAGAGCAGTGCCCGGTATGCAAAGGCACGTTGTGCCATGAATGTGTGGCATCTGGGTATATAGAATATTTGTGGGGAGAAGCTCCTGGTTTGCCTGGTATTTAGCAGAAGGAACAGCGGGTTCTGTACTCCAGGAGGAAGCTGGTTTAGCGTGATCTTTCTGGCGAGAAGGCAGGCTTGATATCTTATTCTGTCATTAAGCTGGAGCCAGCCAGTGTGGGTATAGAGTTTGCAGGTGTGGGTTAGTTTAGGTGCATTAGTGAGCAGGCAGCAGGCTTTATTTAGTGCAACAGTGATGTGTTGGAGTGCCGAGTCGTTGCAGATCCGTATATTACCAGTTCATAATCTATAAGGGATACAATTAAGCTGTTAATTGCCAGGTTCAGTGCTTCGTGAATGAGACAATGTCTGTGTCAGTGGAGGAAGCCGATTCTGGTGTTGATGGTTTTGGCAGCATTGTTGATGTGCTGTGTGAAGGACAAGGTGGAGTTGATAGTTACTCCCAGGTATTTGAAGTGTGGGACGAGTTCCAGGGTGTTGCCACTGTCATTTCGTACGGCAAAGGGGTAGCTTTTATGTTTGTTGTGGGTTGATGTGTAGAGCATGATTTTGGTCTTTTTTATAATTCAAGACCAGTTTTTGTTCTTTAAACCATTTTTCAGCTGTTGCAAAGCTACTTTGGAGGTCCTTTTCGAGGAGTTCCAGGTGCTGGTTGCTGGCGAAGATTCCCACATCATCTGCATATAATAGCATACGGCATTGGCAAGCTGCCGGGAAGTTACTTAGGAAGACACTGAACAGCAGCGCCCCAGTATAGACCTCATGGCATCCGGATCTGACAGGTCGGTTGTCAGATAGGACTTCGCCAATCCTGACATGTTGGGAGCGGAGGCTCAGGTAGCTGCTAAACCAGTCTACGGTTTCTGTTGCGAGTCCAATTTCAGAGAACTGCTGTAGGAGGAGGGTGTGATGAACCGTATCAAATGTGTTTGATAAGTCAATGAAGGATGCCCCTACTAGATGGCCTTGGTCCAGAGCATTATTGATGAACCTGGTGAATTCTAGAAGGGACGTGATGGTACTGTGGCTGCCATGGAATCCATGTTGTTCTGGGCAGAGAAGCTTGTGTTGATTAAGATACTCCACCATCTGATCAGCCACTATCCACTCCAGAGCCTTGGAGAGCAGCGGGAGTATGGAGATTAGCCTATAATTGTTGTGTGCTGTTTGGTCCCCACTTTTATGGACAAGGGTTACTGTGGTGGATTTCCATCTTAGTGGAAATTGGGACTGGTGGAGGGAGAGGTTAATTATTTTTGTTAGCGGTACAATTATTTTGTCCAGTGCCAGATGTCAATTTAAGGTCCAGTGTGTTCCATTATGCCTTGACTTTCCCTAGGACCATCACTTTCTTAGGACCATCACTACATATTTACGTCGTCAGCTCCAGAAACTATTTTGAGCAGAAAGACAGACGGTTGGGAGGCGGTGTAGGAACCTTTGTAGTGACTCTTGGATTACAGGCATTGAAGAAGTCAGCTGGAAAACACTACTCATGTCAGTAAAAGCCTGATTCAGTGAGTTGGCAATGAGTAAGGGGTTTACGGTAGGGACACCCTTGACAGTGAGCATAGCAGGGGTGTTTTGGATCTTTCCTGTAATTGATTGGCTTGCTGTATTTATATGGGAAGAGCTCCTCCCCACAACCTATTAATCAAACAGCTGTCTTCACTCTGTAGGCGAAATTGCATCCTTTCTGCAGCTTGCTTAGGTACTGCATGCTGGGGCTGGCCTCCTCCTATTCTGCCTCCGCTTTGTCTCTGCTCCCTGCCTGCTTGCTTCTTTTCCTCCTTTTGTTTTTGTTTGCCTCCCTCCTTGCTTGTACCTCTCTTGGTTCTTCTGTTGTCTGCTTCCAGCATGCAGCTTCTCATGTTCGGCCACCGCTTCCACCATTCCGGGTTTGCTCCCCGCTCACTCTGCTGTCTACTGCTCCCTGCATGCGTATTTCATCGCATCCTGCTCTCGGCTGACAGAAGCTATGTTTTTTCTAACAGTGGCGCTTTGGACCTTACTTCCAGCTGACCTACCATTCATGTTTACACTGTGGCTTCATGCACTCTATTCTGCTCCTGTTCCTCGCTCCCTCAGCCGCTAGATGGCACCGATCCGCTATGACTGTATTACCTCCTCGCATACATTCATATCTATGGAAACCTGGCGTTCCAGTGTTAGAAGCCCTAGTAAGCTGGTTGTTACTTTCAACTATTTGACTGACATAGTATTCTGCACTTGCATTTTTCACCGTATGTATCTGGCACTTTCAATCGAATTAGTGGATCCCAATTTGGCCGTGACATTGTGAAACTATATGGGGCACACATTCCATGTTTCAGAAACTGAGTGACTATTATTACTATTCCTTCGTTGATACTGTGCTTCAGCCATTGGTGTGGAGATGGGTCCTACTGTTCTATCCGTGGCACTGCCAGTTTCACACTCGGTGCTTCTGTAATTCACCTCTACCTGCTGGAACGCCTTAATTTTCTCCTACAGGCTGCTTTATCTGCCTCAGCTCAAAGCCTGCTTCCACATCATACCTGCCGGTTTGTGTTCCATACTATGTCTCGGACGCTACCTTACTCTAGCATTCTGGCCACTTCCCGTTTGCACTCTGCGTTTTATACGCTCCTAGCTCTCCTGTCAGTTTGAAAACCACAACAAAATCGAGTATACCCAGGGCAGCATTTTGCTTCTCCTTATATGCTATTACAACAGAATTAGTGCCTATGCCTTCTATCGCCACGCAGTTGCTCATAATTTCTGGAAGGGAGCTTGACCCATTTAGTCATGATGCTTTTACCTTGCAGCCTCACATCCACTGCAGCCTGCCTGTTCTGCCATTTCAGCATTGGACCCATGCTGCGGATTGAAGCTCGCCTAGCCAGCTGTTTATTGGATTCGACTTGGGTTTCCCCCTTCCTGTCACTTCCTCTGCAAGCTGTTTTCTGTTGGTTTCAGCTCCTTTGTGCCTTGCCCTGCCTTGGATTTCCAATCTCCAGCATCACGTCCGCCGCCTGCGCTCTGGTTTCTCTCCGACTCTCCTCTTGGGCTATAAGAGTCACAATTGTTTTATTATGTGCAGACTCTCACCCATTTGGGTCCTTCAACCTGTGACACCAGTACTTGGACATCGGCGTACAACTTGTCAGGCCTGTCATCATTCAATTTGCAATGCTGCTTGTCCATCTATCTTAGCTCGTGTGCTCCTATCTCTCTACAGCCTGCACTGAGTTCGGCTATCCAGCGATGCAGGTGACTCCTCCATGGCATGGACAGCGATTCTCCAGGATGTCTTCTAGTTATGCCAGTAGTATTCCGGATGCGGCAGCTCACCTTCCATGTTTGCTCCTCTCCATCCCTCCAGGACCATCTGTGCTCTATTCCGTCATGCAACTTGTTTACTACTATAGCTTATGCAAGTTCCCTTCTTTACCTTACGTGCTCATGTTACCTGCGTCATCCTCCCTGGGCTTGGAGGTCTTCCTGTCTAACCTATCATTTTAATCTACTGCAGTCCTCATGTACTGGCATCCTTACACCCTACATTTACGTATTTACTATGCTCTGTTCTTACCAGGACATGACCCTCTGCATTACATGCAGTTCATCATTCCATTGCATTATCTACCACTGCTCGCAGCCTGCCCTGCAGGCCATCTGTTAGCTATCGCTGTTGGTCTGATCTGTGCCCAACCTCGCTCCTATATAATTTCCTGCATCATAATCACAGGTTTCTTCCACCTGCCTTCGCCCATCGGGCTGGGAGGTTTATTTACTAATCACCTGCTTCTGTTGCCTGCCTTCGCCCTTTGGGCTGGGAGGACTTCCTACTTGTCCCCTGCTTTATGACCTGCCTTCGCCCATCAGGCTGGGAAGTCTACCTACCTACTAGCTTGCTTCTCTGACCTGCCTTCACCCTTCCGGCTGGGGGGTTTCTCCCTTCTTCTGTTCTCCTTCGGCCTTACCCAGCTCAGGACCTGGTGATTCCATTCTACTTATGCATACCTGCTTCTGCTGCCTCAGCCCTGCACTCCCTGCTGCTTCACGTTTCGAGACATTGGTTACCATCTCACCTTTGCTCCCCTACATGACTGGTGACTCCTACTACTTTGTCTCAGTGGATGGTCCTCATTCTCGACCGCCCTTTGGATTGCCTCAGTGCTCATTCAGCAACTTTGGGGTTTCTGTCCTGGATGTTTTGCCTTGTCACCTCAGCCGTGGAATTCCAGCTGTTTCTTTCCAGGACTTGGTTGGCGTCTCCTGTGGACTTCTTTCTCCTGCCTGTGCTCTACCAACTTCAGACCTATTACACTGTTACTTCATTGGGCTCCATTTCTTCAGACTCATCTGCTTCATGCCTCGCATTTGCTTGCCTTCAGTTCTCCATGTTATTCCTCTTGTGCAGTGGCCATGTCTACATCTCAGTCTCTTCCAAGGATTACGTACCTATCTGGCTACTGGATTCCTGTGCATCATCGAGGACTCCTTGGCGATTTCTGCCAGCAGTCCTTCCTGGGTCTCGCTGGGTTTCCTTACTGGAATCTGCCTCTTCCCACCCTGCCAGCTGTAATGACTCAATTTCTTCCAGGGTTGGTTGCCACATCCTGTTCCTTCTCCTTTGCCCTACGTTGCTGCCATCCTGCTCATACTACTTCCGCTTTGGATTCAGTTTGCCTGACTTCATCTCTTTGGGCTCACCTCTTTCTACTACTTGGATGCTTCATAATCGCACAGGATCCGATTATCATATAGCATGACATTATTCCAGCTCATCTCTACAGCCGTTGCTTCATATCAATTCCTACAAGATTATATTTCTTATCAGAACTGAATTCGCCTCTCGATAGCCTGACCTCAGCCTCTCTCATTCTTCTATTATACAAGCCCTATTAGAAACCTGGAAGTCATTCTACTTTAATTGTTCTGCCTCATAGATATCAATCAATCAATCAATCAAAATCTTTATTTATTCAGGTGGACATCATTGAGCAAAGCTCATTTACAAGATGGACCTGATAGGTCGAGAAACAACATGAAGGTACAATAACAGACATATACAAAAACTTTCTAAATGAGCAGATGCAATAATATAAACATAAATACAAGCAGGGTAGCCAGAGATTTCAAGCTCCAGAATAGACTTAATCAGACAGTTATGACTGAAAGTGGGAAAGTGTTGGGGTTGTTGAAGTAACCTCTGAAAAGAGAAGACATGGGGGCTGGTGGGAGTATTTGGATAGGAACTCAAACAACTAGTAGTGAGTGAATGGGAAAAAAGTGCCAGGAGAAGCAGAAGAGGTTTCGGCAATGGTGTAAAAGCTGCATAGAAAGAAAGAAAAGAAAAGATGTGGGGGGTAAGTGTGTGATTGGACTAGGCCTTGTGAAAGCAGTTGCATACCTCAGGGAAGAGACTTGTGTATAGCTTTCAAAGGATGCTATAGGTATGAAGGTGGTCAACTTTAGGGTCTTCTGCAGAGAATTCCAAGCAAATGCTAGAGTAGCTGATTGCAGATCTCCCATGCTGGTGCAGGCTTTTGGTATCTTCAAGTGATGAGGCTGTTGCTTCTTAGGGCATATGACCTAGCTGTAGCCAGTGTAAAGCAATCTAAGATATAGGATGGAAGATTGTTAGACAGAGCTTTGTAAATCCATAGAGCAGCATTTTTGTTCCTTCTGAGGTGTAAGGATGTCCAACCAACTGCAGCATAGAGAGCAATGATGAGTGTTGAAGGAAGATCTGTGATGAATCTTAGAGCTCTGTGGTACAAGGTATCCAGTTTACTTAAGTAGGAAATAGTACATTGGCCATATAGGAAATCTGCATAGTCGATGAGTGATAGAAATGAGGCCTGGATTAGTCTCTGTTTTGACTCTGGTTAAATAATGCTTGATTCTGAAGAAAAGGCCGAGCCTCTGTCGGAGTTTTTCAGGAGTTCTTCAATATGCTGAGTATAGTCAAGTCTGTTGTCAATCCATACCCCTAAGTATTTGAATTTGTCAACATAGTCAAGGCTTTCTCCAAGGATGGTGGATAGTTGGGGAGGGATGCTTGGTGAGAAAGTGGTAGCATATATATTGGTGGAGAAGAGCATAGCTTTTGTCTTCTTAGCATTTAATAGGAGTTTTTTTTCAAGTAGTTGGTATTGCAACAGGGAGAACTCTGATTGTAGTATTTCACAGGCCTTTGTTGGTGAGGGGTTACTGACATATAAGACAGTGTCATCTGCAAAGAGGTGAACATTGGCTTTGGTGAGGTTAGAATCAATGTTGTTAATGTAAATGGCAAAAAGGATAGGGCCCAGGATAGATCCTTGAGGTACTCCTCTTAGGAGTGGTTTTGATGAGGATAGGTCGCCTTCATTTTTCACCTGCTGCATTCTATCAGTGAGGTAACATCTGAACCACTTAGAGAGGTTGGATCTAGGCCTATGGAGTGCAGTGAAGAGATTAGCAGCTCATGATCCACTGTATCAAGGCTTTGCTTAGATCCAGAAATACAGCACAGATACTGTTTTTTGTCTAACTCAGTTTGCCAGTCGTTTGTAACTTTTGCTAGTGCAGAGTGGTGCTATGCCTGGTCCTAAACCCAGATTGAGCAGGGTTTAGGAGATTAATGCTTTCGAGGTAGTCTCTTAGTTGGATGCTCACCAATTTTCTAGCATTTTGGAAAGCACTGGTAGGATGGATATGGGTCTATAATTGTTGAGGTCCGTGGGATCCCCTGATTTAAGGAGGGGAAACACTTGTGCTGTCTTCCACAGTGAAGGAATAGAACCAGTGGATAAGGATAGATTAAAAAGATATCAAACTTGGATGCAATTATCTTCTAGTCTCCTGTATGGATTAATCAGTCATCATCTTCATCTCAAACATCAATCAAATCCCTGGATTATGCCCTCTATCAACGGAAGTACAGAAAACAGTTCTTCAATATATCTGCACTCCATCATTCCGAATTATACATGGATTCTCAGACTCAGACTTTATTGGAAATAAATTATTCACTGGACATTACAATTCCAGCTTCAGCTCCATTCATCTGGATTGAATTCTACTAATTTGAATTCAGATTTAGCTGATTAATTTAGTTTAATTAGGATCCCTCTCCTTTAGTATGCCCAGAAGGACGGGCAGGTCAGTAGCTATGGGTCCTCAGGAGGTTCCTCTCAAGGGGTTTCTTCTCTCCTGAGTGCTACTGGTCACACTCTCCAGAGTTGGAGGAGGTGATCTATCTATTCTTATCATTAAGGTGTTATGCACGACTTATTCAGCATTCAGTTACTGAACAATAGTTGATATTTATTCCTTTTTGGGCTCCATAATCCTAATCTAAGCTTCTTCCTTCCTACAGGTGGGATACAGAGAAAAGCCAAAACCAACAAATATTATCAAACGATTCAATTCAAGCATCCAAGTACCTAAGCACAAGTCATTCTATGCTGGCCTCTGTATCCAACAACCATTTACATTATTCCTCTATATGTTATATAAGCACTGAGCTATGAACCACATATAATTGATTGGCTTGCCTGTAATTATATGGGGAAAGAGCTCCTCCCCCATAGCCTATTAATCACAGCAGCTGTCTTCCACTCTGCTTAGAGCGAGTTGCATTCACCCACCATCCTCCCCGACACCTCCTCCTTCTGCAGCACTCTTATCCCACCGGGGGGCTCCATAATCCTAATCTAAGCCTCCTTCCTTCCTACAGGTGGGATACAGAGAAAGGCCCAAACCATCAAATATTATCAAACGATTCAATTCAAGCATCCAAGTACCTAAGCACAAGTCATGCTATTCTGGCCTCTGTATCCAACAACCATTTACATTATTCCTCTATATGTTACATAAGCACTGAGCTATGAACCACATATAATATACTGTAGGTTTGCCCAGAGGGATCTGCAGCTGTTCCATGAGTTGGTGATGGCTTTGTAGTATTTACTCTTCGCCTGTCTGATCACTTTGTACAGTCATTATTGGCCTTTTATATCACTGGATGTTAGCTGCAGAACCCTGCAATTGTGCTTTTAGCCAGTATTGGTCTCTTAGGTCAAGAAGCACAAGGAGCTCAGGGGTAATCCATGGGTCAGTGGGTCCTTTAGCTTTCCTTGTTTTGACAGTGGCATTTTGTCACAGACCACGTTAAATTTTGATATAAAGAGGTCTTGCACCATGTCCTCATCTTTGGATTCTCCAAGGTCTGACTAGTTGATGAGTTTAAGTCAGCCTTTAGTAGAGGCAGGTGGCCCTTTAAGAGTATCCTGTTTTTATGGATCTGGTTGGAGGCTTGCAGTAGTTATTGTTCCATAGGCATTTGACAGGGAGTGGTTGCTCATGCCATCAGGGAGAACAGTAAGATCGGAGATGTGCACCAGGCAGTTTGTGAGGACCCAGTCCAGGAGTGCTGGTGCCGTCTTTTATATGATTCTAGTTGGAGTATTCACTAGTTGAGAGGAATGGATTGTGGAGAGAGTATCCTTTATAGCAGTAGATGCAGGTGATTGCCAGATAATATTAAAGTCTCCTAGTAGTACTATTTCAAAGTTTAGGCTCAGTGTGCTGATATAGTCCGGTGGTTGTTGGCACCAGCCTGTGACCGCTTGAGCAGAATATAAACTGAGAGTATGGTTAGCACTCTGTTGTGGGCCCCTAGCAGTGTTTGATGGCCAAGGCTTATAAGCTGTCACTGCCACATGGTGGAGGCATTATGCGCCCTGGAGGTGGTCTTGGTGTAGATGATGCAACCCTCACCCTTTTAGATTGTCGGTCCTGTCTGTAAAGAGTGTAGCCAGGCAGGGTGATGGCCATGTCAGGTATCTTGGGACAGCCAGGTTTCCATGATGGATAGCACATCAGGGTTATGCTGAGTGACCCAGGCCTTCAGGCAGTCTAGTTTGGGGGAGCAGGCTGCAGATGTTTAGTGAGGCAAGCACAAGCCCAGGGGTTTTCCTCAAAGGAGCATTAAGGTTTGGAGTAGGACCAGAGTTGGGATGCACATTGCCAGACATTAGTAGTTTAAGTAGATTGAGAAGATGTTCCTGTATTATTTTTATGTTTGCCTGTGCACATGTGCAAGAAACATTTCATCACAGCTTAGGAGAGAAGCGGGGTTTTGGAGGTGTGGCACTGTGGGGGCCAATAGCGCCAGTGCCTTTTGAGGCTTGGCCCACTTTCCCCAATGTGGTGGCGCTGCTGCTGACACTAGTTCAGCTAGCGTTGCCATCACCTTGAAATGAATCCGATGCTGCAATAAGGGAGCAACCTGTCATTGCAGGCGGTACCTTTCCATCCCAACCCAGTTCATTTGCCGGCGCGGAAGCCCACTCCCGTCAACGCTATAATCCCCTTCCATTTGTTGTATGCCAAGGGCTGCCCAATCCCCCGGCATTATGCACCCCCCAACAGTCTTTCTTTGCTGATGGGGGTCCTAATCCCTATCGGCTTCAGTCCCTCCCTTCCCTGTTCAATTTTCCAATTTTCCAATGGGGAGCCCACTCCCTGTCGGCATAATGCCCCCCCAATTTGTTGTGTGCCAAGCAGAATGCCCACTCCCCCTTGCTCTCCCACCCGGTATCTGCTGACGGGGTGCCCAAGCCCCTGTTGGCTACAACCCAACCGAAAAAAACACTCAGGTGGCATGCTGGGAGCTCACCCCAGCGTGCCAAATGTCCCTTTAAAAAAAAAAGTCCTGCAATTTTTTTTTTTTTTTAAACCTGTAAAACAGAAATCGATCCTTCGTTGAGTTTGGGGGCCCTTCCCCCAACCCGTGCCCACTATCTGCGCTCCCTGCCTCCCCTACACCTACCTCACCCCATACTTACCTCCAGAGCCCAGTACGACGATGTTCGGTGGACCGGGAACACGTCTGCACTCTTCAAAGCCGACCGCAAAATGAAGAAATGCTGGTAAGCTGTATAATGTCATAAATAGGGCTTTTTCAACTTTAGTGCATATCTCAGGCATTTTTGGGAATTTTGGCACCACACTTTCAACATGAGGTTATTGGGACCCCCTCCTCATGAATTCAGCCACTGTCATGGTGTTATTCGGTCCCCAAAGGTGATTTCGCAGTCACTAAGTGGATTCACCTTTCGGGAATGAGTAATGAAATGACAGTGCCAGTGTTCATGAGGTGGGCTATCAAAAAGCCTATGTTGCAAACTTGGTGGAAAAAATCCAAAAATTACTGTTTTATGAGCGTTGCTCAGTTTCACACATGCTCGTATCGTCACGTAATTTGTAATATTTTCACCCAGATTTTCAACATTGGCATTTTCCACATCTCTTTATGAATAGTATGGCTGTCATTTTTCACATCCTGACCAAAATGTGTTTTGCACTTCAGCAGAATAGCACGGTCACTGTGGGAAATCAGTGTTTGGGACACACTAAGAGAATCACAGTGACACTTTCATGAGCAGCGGTCATAAAATGCCTATGTTGAACATTTGGTGATGAAAGTCCATAAAATGACTGTGTTACAAGCGTGTGTTGCATAGTTTCCACGTATGCTTCGGAGTGCCCAAATTTGTAATATTTTCTCTCCAGATTTTTCAACATTGGCATTTTGCCACACCTCCTTATGAACAGTACAGCTGTCATTTTTCATATCCTACCTGAAATATACATTTGCAAATCTGGCGTACAATGGCGCGGTCGCTGTGGGAAATTAATGTTTCAGACAGATTAAGAAAATCATAGTGACAGTGTTCATGAGCAGAGGTCGTAAAATGCCTATGTTGAAAATTTGGTGAAATTATTCCACTAAATGACTGCACTACAAGCATGTGTTGTGCAGTTTCCATGTACACTTGGAATTTCGAGCATTTTTAATATTTTCACTACAGATTTTCAACATTGTCATCTCTTCACACCTCCCTATGGATGGTACAGCTGTCATTCTTCACATCCTGCCTGATCTGTGTTTTCGCACATCTTGTGCAGAATGGCACGGTTGCTGTGGGAACTCGAAGTTTGGGACTCATTAACAAAATCACCCTGCCACTGTTCATGAGAAGAGGTCCCAAATGCTTTCATGAGGAGGAGGAGGTCACAAAAGGGCCATGTTGAAAATTTACAGTGCAAATACCTACACATACCGAGGGCGTTGGGTTTCTAACCATAACGTCACACCCTGTACAGACTGACATGCATCAGAGGTGTAACTTTGGATCACCAGCTGTAAAGCTCATGAAATCCCATTCCCACCCTGAAGCCAGTGACAGGCATCGAGGTGTGCCTTGCACCTTCAGCCCCAGACTTCACTCCATTCTCCTGTACTGCACCCATTTCAGAGTATGTCCTTATGAAATGGGGTGACTGTGAAAGCCAAACACCTCAAGGCACACCTCAACACTTGTTGGTGTCTACAGGATAGGGTGAGCTGAGATGCTGTGAGCATTATGGGCAATGACCCACAGGCACACCCCAAAGCCTGTCCATCTCTGCAGGGTGGAGGTGGGATTGGCGTTGAGTTCAATACTTCACTGCCACTTGTATTCTGCATCTGTCTAACTCCTGCATGTCCAATGCTAATATCAGCAAGCAAACATTCAGCATTGACAAATGCTTGTTTTATAGATGAGCCACAGCTTTGTGCTGGTCGCTCTGACTTTTGTGTGGTCTATGTGGATTATGAGACTATTGAATAGTGGCACCATAGGCAGGTCATATGCTGCAAGCTCAATTCAGAGTTAAGAAAAGTCAAATCCAGAGGAAATGGTGAACTGCTAGGGTCCAGTGTCACAGAGTGAGTTAAATGCCTGAGATGATGAACCATGGCCTGGGCATTTGCAGGATGGGAAACCTTGGCTGTATGTTTCCTTTGTTCTTCAAAGTGGTTGTTGCATAGATAGCCCTTAGAGACAAGTACATTTGAAGTGATTTCAATTGAAAATGCTGATTTCTGGTGGTAAGTCAAAAGTGAGAAGAAATTATGAACTGCTGAGTTCCAGAGTCACAGAATGTGTTAATTCCTGAAGGTGCAAACTGTGCCTATGCATATGCAGGATGTAAAATCCTTTTGTCTGTATGCTTCCTTTTGTCTTGTTCCTTTTGGAACAAGTCAGACGGAAATGTGGATTTAATGCAGCACTCCACAAATCAGAGCTTGTATAACAGATATACTGACCTTACTTTTGCTTTTCATTGCTTCCAAAAAAGTTGGTTCATGATGAGAATGCTAATATCTGGTGGTGATGTTTTACAGTTTCTTAGTCCAGGAAACATTCATAGATGTCATGCCCAAGAATGGTCCAGTTCCTCCAAGCAGAAACACATGAAAATCCACAAAAACTAAACTACTGACAGAGACAAACTTGAACTAAGCTTGAACTAAGTGTTACCAATGACACCAGCATCACTCTGAATGAACTAGAAACACAGAAACATAGATGATGATGGCAAAAAGACCAACAGTCCATCCAGTCTGCCCGAGTTCCCCACCTAACCCTGGGACCTACTGTCCATCCAAGTTCCTAGTCCTCCACCTCCTCCCTCATTCTCCATCCAGATTCTGTCACCCCTAGTGACCACTATGCCCTTTACTCTGTCCTAGCCATGCTTGAAAATATAAACTGTTTTGTGCCCACCACCTCAGTTTGTAGATTGCACCATAGCTCCACCACCCTTTCTGTAAAATAAATCTTCCTCAGGTCCTCTTGAACCTCCCAACTGTCAGTTTCCATCCATGGCCCCATGATCTCAAACTAGCATGCAAGCTAAAGTGTTCCTTGCAGTTCAGCTTGTTTATTCATTTTATGAACATAAAGGTCTCTATCATATCTCTCTCACCTTCAGCATGTACATGATTACTGCCTTGAGTGCTCTTTGTAAGACCTGTCCTGTTGGCCTTGAATCATTTTTGTCACCCTACACAGCACAGTCTCCAGCCTGTCCCTATCCTTCCTGGAGGTGAGGGCTCCAGAACTGAGTGCAGTACTCCAGGTGCGACCTTACTGAAGGTCTATAAAGGGCTAGTATTACCTCTTCCTCCTGCTATCAATACCTCTCCTATACACCACAACTTTCTACTTGCCTTAACATAGGCCTTGTTGCACTAGCTCAATTGCTTGAGGGTGTCACTGATGATAACCTCAAGGTCACATTCCTCAGCTACAGTGCTATGTCTCACTCCATCCATCCAGTACTCTGTCCTGGGGTTCTTATTCCCTAGGTGCATTACTTTGCACTTTTTAGCATAGAATTTCAACTGCCAAACCACTGACCATCCCTCTAGCTTTTGTAAATCACTCTGCATTTTTCCCAGTTCACTTTTTGCTATCCACCCTCCCACAAAGCTTAGTGTCATCTGCAAAGAGACAGCCTGCTGCGGATTCCCTCACCAATGTTGCTGATGAACATACTGAAGAGGACTGGGCCCAGGACAGATCCCTGTGGCACCCCACTTGTGACCTCCCTCTCTTCTGATTGACTCAATTGACCGCAACCCTCTGCTGCTTACCCTTTAGCCAGATTTCTACCCACTTCACTATGTCCTCTGTCACACCCAGATCCTCCATCTGCTTCAGCAAGTGTCTATTGGGCACAGAGTTGAAAGTCTTGCTGAAGCTGAAATTGAGCAAATCCATAGCATGGTCCCTATCCAATTACCTCATCTCCAAATCAATCTATTAGGTTCATCTGACAGGACCTCCCTGCCATGAACCTGTGTTGTCTACTATTCTGGAGACTGTTGTCTCTCAGGTAGTCCATGAGGTCTTCCTTAATCAGGGACTCTATCAGCTTCCCTACAGTGAAGGTCAGACAATGGTCTGTGGTTTCCTGCTCCCCCTTTAGGAGCAGAACACATTCACCACCTGGAACTACTCCCCTCTGTAGTGAGTGGTTGAATAGTCCTAGCATGGGTTCAGCCATATCACTGCTCATTCCCTGAGAATCCTCCAATATAACTCATCTGGTCCCGAGGCCTTATCTATCTTTATTGTCACCAACCCTTTGTGGACCCTTTTACTTGTAAATATTGGCTGTCTGATCTCTGAGATTATCAGCTGCCTTGATGCCAGTCTCAGGCAAGGGCCTGCCTTCTTCCATGGTGAAAACTGAGCAAAAATAATTATTAAGGATGGTGAGCTTTTTCCTGGGTGTGGCTCAGTTAAGCACTTCACATTTTAGCGCCATAATGTTCAGCGCTTTTCATTACATTGCCGTCAATTACAGCGCTGCAACAATTGCCAGGTGCTTCACTTCAGCTCGGCTTATTTCAAAGCTTTCTATTGCACTTGTTCCATACATAGCTGGAGTATTTGGTAACCAAGGGCTAGTAAGTTGGCTGCCCCGCTAGCATTCACCTTTGTGATCTAGTGGTAAATATAGGACTCACCTGGAATGGAAATATTTCCTACATAAGAAAGACTATCAGTTATGTGCCATAGTAAAGAAACAGGAGAGCTAGAATATATATTTTAAAAATAGTTGCTCTATTTGTTTAAAATGCAGAGTGGCAGCTGCATGGCACCTCACACCTGTGATAATGGACAGAGTGGTCTGTCGAGGAGTAACTACCACACACTGTGCAGGAGGGCAGGTCAGGTTGAGACCCACTCTGAGAGGCAAAAGTGCTGCTGCATTCCCGAACAGGCTGCGGCATGTCTGGTGGCTTAGAAACCGAGCGCTCTCAGTGGTATATAGTAAAACTGCCAGTTTCAGTAAGTATGTCATTAGTTGGCAGCATACCTCTCAACCTTTTGTCTCCCAAATGTGGAACATTGCCTCTCAAAATGTGGAACAAATGAGCAAAATGTGGAACACGTAATCAAACTTTACCTAGAAGGCTCAGAACACTGTTACAATGTTTCCATTTATGTTTAGAAAGTCTGTTATAACTTGTGTAATATATTTTTTGCATCATTTACTATAGATTTTTGCTTTAAAATGTTAACACTGAATGTGGGACAAGTCCTCACAATGTGGAACAGGGAGCTTTTGTTAAGTAAAATGAGGAACTTTCCTCATAATGTGGTTCAGTTGAGAGGTATGGTTGGCAGACTGCAGATGACACAGGGTTATAGATATAGGGACTGACTGTAATAGAAAATAATAAGGGGGAGAAAGGGGAGAGACAGACTCATCAGGCTAAATGGGGGTGGGCTCACTGTAATGGGCACCATCTTAAGCAGCAGCAAGCTGCTCTGTGGGAGTTCATTATCGCAAACACTCCATGAAAACAAACAAATAAAAGTCTCAGAGAGCTAAAATAGTCTTATGAACGCAGGCACATGATTGATTTACCTCCGATATGCCTAGTTTACAAGTGGATCAATCTGAAGGAGAATTTTTGTAGAAATGACACGTTAATTAATTTTAGAATGGAAACAATGCAGTTAGCGTGAGATCGGACGGTGCTGTATTAACACAGCGCTTAATCAGTTACCGCTGAACTGATGGCACTGTATCCAGCTAAAGTGTGATGCGCTGAACTGGGCTACACCCATTTTCCTGTCCTCTTCTTCTGACAGCCTGATTCCTCTCCTTTCCTTCTGTTTTACCTATTATGTTGGAAGAAATCTTTTCTCTGCTCTTGACCCTTCTGCAATATGCAACTCTGTGTCTGTTTTGCCTCCTTACTTCTCAGTACATATTCTCCCAATTCTTCCTCCCCTGTTTCTCTTTGTGCTGGTAGAAGGCCTTTGTCCTAGCCCTCAAGTGCTTCCCTGGCTTTTGCCTAGAACCATAATGGTCTTTTGAACTTATTCCTTTTGGTAACCATTTTCATGCATAACTCAGATGCCCCATGAATAGCCCCTTTGTCACCACCCAACTCTCTTCCACCCCATTCAAACTGTCAACACTGACTAAATAAATGACAGGTATGCCATTTGCATCTATCATCTGAGAGACTGGTTATTTCTTCTGCTGTTTCATTTTGCTGGACTGTGAGACTGAGACCTAAAGGAGCGTGCTGCTGCCTGTTGGGGGATTCGAACTGTGTGCCTGATATCTGTTAAAACTGTGAGCACTTTGTATAACTTCATTTCTTCTGTGCCTTTGCTCCCTTTTGACCCTGCATTGTTGTGTTCTAGTGAGAGGGGCCAGATGTAACAGAGCACACTTCATCAAGGAAGAGGGGCAGTACAATATAAAAGAACCGCGCTGCCTGCAGCGCTGAAGCATGCAGTTCACTCGGTATTAGAAATTTTATTAGTAACAATAGGAGCAAATTTGAGTAGTATTTCTGCTGAGATTTACTTAGAAATTTAGGGTTGATTTAATTGGAAGTTGAATATTTTATGGAGCATTTCACGCTTGGAGGAGAAGTTTTAACCAAGCTGAGACTTTGGAGATTTGGAGTTTTGATATTGGATTACATTTTAAGTTGGATGTCTTGAACTGCAGATAAACTTGAGTCATTGCATAATATTGTGAATTACAGGTCTTAAAGTCTGTGTATTTAAAAAAATGTAATTGTTGCATTGGATATAATTAGCAATTATGGTATATACTAGGAAATAAGTTTTAAAAATGGGGGGAATTTAAAGGTTATGGATCAAAATGAAAGTGGTAACTTGGATTTGAGCTCACAAAAGGGCAATTCAGAAACAGAGCTCAATCAAGACAGTTTCAGGATTGATTTATTGCACACGTATGAATGTTATAATCATTGCTGGGTTTGTAAAATAAGACATTTAATATTTTCTAATGAAGCTTTAGGATTGATTGTGCCATTTGATACTAGGCAGGACATGATAATCCCATTGGGGATGGTACCCCCTCAGTGACATGGAGCCCTAGTATATGCCATAGGGTAACCAATGGAGTAGCTGAATAGGTGTAATCATGGGGCAGAGCGGCATGCGCGCGCATGGTGCCTCAGTGGATATATTCTAGGGCCAGCGGTGTCTAGCTGGGCATCAGAAAGGCATGGTTATGATTGGAGTAGATAAGGGGATTGGACTATGACACTGAGTTCTGCTGTATGCTCGACAGTGGCCATCAGGAGTAGCTGGTTAAGAGATGATTCATGGGCATGGAGCAGTATGCACTGCATGGTGCCCAACTGAATGTGCCTCTAAACGCCAGCAGACCCTACTGGCTTCTAGGAAGGATCAGTTCAGATGAGGTGTGATCAGGAAGACCCCTTCGAAACCCAGTCTTACTAAGTGTCCTAAGTATGCCTAGTGGGAGTGGCTGGAAAGGAAGTAGTCCAAAGTGCGGAGCATGCGCTGCATGGTACCTTTTAAGGTTGCCCTGTAAAGGCAGAACTCCAATGTGATTACCAAGTTGGTAATATTGGGACATGATGTGTGTGTAGGGGTAAACTCTGCTGGGATTGATAGGACTGTTATGGTGATATGTGGCCCAAATTGGTTGTTCCTCAGTTCACAGGAATATTTCTTTGAGCTTATTAATGGCCTGAATATAGAGAGTAGGTTGGAAGATTTGGAAATAGAGTGAATTTTATCTGACTTTTAGTGATTGTTGTTTATGTATATTATGTATAACACAATATAAGGTAATTTGAAATATACAGTATGTCTGGATGAAAGTGACTTTGTTGACTATGCCTTGTATGAAATGTTTATGTCAGATATTGTAATGTACACCTCGAGGGCCAACTTGGCCTGCAACATCAGGGATTAGTCTCAAAATTCAGGACCTAGGACGTGGAGGGAACTGTGAGGATTTTTCTGGGAAAACCCTAAATTTCCTATGACCCAGAGCTGGTCAAAGTAGCAGCGGGTATTTAATTCCAATTATACCGTGTGTAGTCAGAGCATGGGACCGCATGCGCGTGGGATGCTTTGTAATAGCACACCAATTGGATGGGTGTTACTGGCAGCCTTTACCTAACTTGATCCGTAAATGGGTAGCCCCTAGATAATTTTTCCAAATGGTACCTCCAAGAGTTTAGGTCTGACTTGTGACAGTTCCAGATTTGCTGATCAAATGTTAGGCCTTACTGGGGATGAGAGAATACTCTCAAATGAGATCATCATGGCTATCTTATATTATAGATTATATTAGGCTGATATATAGTATATGTGTTTATGAGAAATATTAGCTGATATCGTAATTTCTTATTTATAATTATTTAATTGTGAAATGTTTTGTGTCTAAAAACTGTAATGGCTTTATTGTAATAATACTAAAAGTTAGTTATGAGAAATCAGCCAGTGAAATTTCCTCTTTGTTCCCAAGGAAAATGTTGTACCTTTCTGGCGGTTCGAACTGGCTGGCAATGTTTGGTGTTGGCCTCAAATTTTGGACCCACAAGTGGAAGGAATTGTAAGGATTTTGTTGGGGGAATCCAAGTCTTTAAGACCCAGAATTGGTAATAGAATTAGCTGGTATATAATTCCCATTTTACAGGGTGCAACTGGAACATGGGACTGTATGCACAGTGGGATGTTCTGTTTTAGCTCCCCAATTAGATGGGTGTTACTGGTAGCTTTTTCCTAACCTGGGTCTGGAGAGTGGGCTTCCTAAGTATTTCTCACATAGTACCTGTAAGAGTAGAGTTCTATTTGTGACTGGCCCATACATACTGGCTAAGTGGTCTGACCGGGTTAAGGAGATAGTTCTTTAGGGAGCATGGGTGAGTTTACTGACTCCATTGATTGGAATAAATGTTTAATGTATTGTTATGGTTTGGTATATTATGGCCATTAAGTATTTTTATAATGTACTGGGTGGTAGATTTATCTTACAGTACACTGATATTTAAATGACTGGATATCTGAGTGTAATTGAATTGTTCTATATGTATTTGCATTTTAATGTGATATTAATATTGCTATGTGAAGTACTATAGCGTTAAATGTTTAATACTGTAATGGCTTTTTAGCCGAACAATAAAACCTTGATGATGACTAAATAAACATTTTGATTGATTGATTGACCAGTTCCTCAGCCTGCTAAAGTCTGCCCTCCTAAAATCAAGGACACATCCATCCCATCAGTTAACTATCCTGGCTTCTTTTTCTCTTAAAGAGTCACACTTGTTTTTGACTACTTCGTGCAGGATGCTTGTACTTGAAGTGAGCCTCTCTCTAAAAATGTCTCTTGCGGCTTCTAATCTGCTTAGTTGCCTCATATTTTTTTCCCTCACCTCCTCTAATTTTCTGGCTACCAACTCAAAACAGGGCCAGAACTCCCCACCTAATGCCCTCCATGGATTGCCCTCTCTCAATAACTCAGGGCATTTCAGGGCAGGGAGCACTTCCCCATGGCTGTGCCCCTTCCCACACCATGACCTGACCAAAGTATTCACGTGCACATCTTTGAACCTATCAGCCTAAACCCTCATCTATATTTCATTTCTCTCAAAATTTATTAATGCCCACAATATTGCCACCACTAAATGGAAATCCGACAGACAATGCAACAAGTGGGTACTTAGCAGTCTAAGCCATTACCTCAAGAAACTAATCCTGCTTCTTCTGCTTTGCTCTGGTAACACTGAATTAAACCCAGGCCCTCCTGCCCCTCTGGACTCCCCTACAAACCTCTCAAACCATAAAGCCATCAGCTTCCTCCACATCAATGTATGCAGCTTATTGAAGAAGATGGATATTGTTCAGGCCTGGGCCCTGCATGCATCTCCTGATTTCTTTTTGATAACAGAATCCTGGCTCTCACCCTCTACCCCGACAAATCCATTAATACAACAGGCTAAAACATTTACCGCTGCGACAGACCGACTAGAGGAGGCAGGGTAGTAATCTATGTCAAATGCAAATACTCTGTCTCAGTCATAAATTGCACTTCAAAGAGCAAGGAATTTGAATGCTTGACACTCAAATTAGCCATCTCCACCGACAAAGCCCTCCTTATTGCAGCTTGCTATCGACCTCCTTCAGGGGGCATGGCCATCTTGCAGCACCTCTGAAAGCTAATTGACTCATCTGACTCTGTATACTAATAGGGGACCTCAATCTAAATTGGAACGATGAAAGCTCCAAGAAATTAAAGGATCTATGCGATGCTAATGGTCTGTCCCAAATAACACCTGCACCTACTAGACCCAACAGAAAGTACCCTGGCGTAGCTTCCTTTTGGACCTCATGCTAGTAAACAAGCCTCATAACTTCTCGTACAGCAGAGTGTTCTTCAATGACATAAGTGACCATTGTGCGATAGCCTGTATTAGACACTCTCCCCAAATAAAACTGGTCCCCAAATTCATACTGAAAAGATGTCTGAAGAATTTCTGCTGGCACGCCTTCTTGAAAGATCTAAGCAACATTAGGTGGCAGGACTTCTACCTAGCCCCATCACTTAGTGAGACTTTTAATATCTTTCAAAGCCTAGTAACGGGGCTAATTGACAAACACGCCCCCCTTCGGCTGATTAGGTCAAAAAAGAGATCTCCTGGATGGTTCTCTCCTAATCTGAAGAAAGCGCTCAAAGAAAGGGACTCCCGGTGGAAAAGAGCGAGGAAATCTCAACTGGAGGTAGATTAGCTTGCTTTTCGCATCCCCAGAAATGCCTGCACCAAATTAATTAGGTCCGAAAAAGCTAGGTACTTCCAGGCAAAACTTGAAGACAACAAAAATAACTCTGCCAAATTCTGGAGTATCTTCAAGGAAACTGAAGGTCAGCTTCCGGCCGCCTCCCTCCCAGCCAGAATTGTGGCCAATGGAGTTACATATATGGATAGAGCTGCCATACTAGAGCAGTTCAATGATCATTTCTCCATGGCAGGACTTGCCTTTGACACCTCGCCCGTCAGTAAGCTTAGCCCTACGGGTGATAACTCAATTAGCCCAAATGCTATTCCTTATCCTTATCAACCACACCCTCCTTTATTCAGCTTTTCCACAATGTTTCGTTTAAGCAAGTAGAGGACCTCTTTTTGGCATTGGACATGAAAAAAGTGCCGGTACAGATAACATTGACCCATTCTTCATAAAGCTTGGCTATTTCTACTTGACCGCCCCATCACCCACTTATTTAACTCTTCCTTGAGTCAGGGTGAACTACCGCGATGTGGAAGACTGCCTATATTCTACCTCTTTTCAAGTCAGAGGACCCTTGACCTGAACAATTACCGCCTATTTCTATACTCTCCACCCTCTCAAAGTCCTGGAAAAGATTGTCAGTACTCAAATCAGAGAACACTTGGACCAGCACAATCTCCTAAACCCTGCCCAGTCCGGGTTCCAGGCCAAAAACAGTACCACTTCTGCTCTTGTAAAAGTAACTACTAACTGGCAAATCACCCTAGACTCTAAAAAACACATAGTTGCTCTATTTCTTGACCTCAGCAAGGCCTTCGACACTGTGGATCATAACATCACGCTTACATCACTGAGAACTATCGGCCTTGACAACTCTGCCATCAGTTGGTTCATTAGTTACCTTTCCAATAGATTGCAACAAGTTAAATCAGCAGGCGACCTGCCTCCACAGAAATTCCTATTGCAAGGAGTCCCCCAAGGCTCCATTCTGGGCCCTGTTCTATTTGCTATTTACATCAATAACTTGGACTCTCACCTGCAAGTAGCAAATGTGCATCTATTTGCTGATGACACAGTACTCTATGCCTCAAACTCCTCACTTCTCATGGCCTATGAAGACCTACAACGAGACTTTACCTCCCTACAACATAGTCTTATCAAGCATATACTCCTTCTCAATGCTAAAAAGACTAAATCTATGATTCTTTCTCCAAAAGCAGCCTCTGGTTCCACACACATCCCATCATTACTAATGCTCTTGGGTGAACCCCTGGATTCAGTAGATACTTTTAAATACCTAGGGTTTTGGCTGGACAACAAACTTAACTTTCTATGCCATCTAAATGAAGTCTCAAAAAAGCTAAGACAGCAACTCGGCCTATTCTATCGTATTAAACATCTGTTTACCACAGAAGCTAGAGAGAGATTAGTACAAACCACCTTTCTACCCGTACTCGATTATGCCGATTTCCTCTGCAATCATTGCCCTCCTACAGCACTAAATAAACTTGACACCCTTTGCCACCGAGCCCTAAGATTCATCTTTAACCTGCCTTTTCGCACCCATCACTGTCTTCTGTACCAAATGGTGGGATGGGCCTCACTTTCAACAAGGAGAAAAAGGTTCTATAGAGCTCTCACAGACAAGCTTCCTGTATACATTTCTAGCCTTTTCAAACATGCTAATGGCTCCTATGGCCTCAGATGGTATGCAACTCTTTGCTTCCAAGTGCCCAGAATGAAAACTAACCTTGGACTGTCTGCAATTAACTCCGCACTCCCCTCACTCTGGAACACTATGCAAAGCACACTTAAGCTTACATCTCTGCTGAGCCTTCTCTCTTTCAAAGCCCTGCTAGTCCAGTACTTGCGGGAACCCTGTAGCTGTTGTAGGTAATCTGTTTTTTCAGTTATTGATGTCTCTGCTCTAACAACCATTATAATGTCACCTTTTTTCATCCCTTCAGGTTTTCCAGTGCACTCAGTCCTCCGTCCGCTCCACGGCTCTCACTCCCTCTCTCTGCCTTCACATATCCCCTTGTGGGCCTTAGCCTGTATATGGTTTTTTTACCTTACCTTATCTTATCCCTTTATACTATTTGTTATTGTTTTGGAAATGTCCAACTTGGAACTACCCATGACAGACTCAAGAATTTTGTATCCGACCTTGTACCGTATTTTGCTGATGTTAACAATCTTCGTATTGCTATGTCTATGTATTGTATTGTTCTATGTCTAGGATCACTTTAAAAATGAGCTTGCTCAATGGTGTTGATGCCTAGTTAAATAAAGTTTGATTTGATTGGGGCTTTCCAGTCCCTAGGGTGTAGGGCCAGTTCGAACTAAATGTCACTAACAACACCCTTAACTCAGTCAATAAACCAAACAACAATGTTTCCCAGGCTAAAGCCCACATCTGTGTAGAAGATACCATTTAAAAAATGCCTTTACTCTTTACCTACACTCCATGTACCCATCTCCCAAGTCCAGTGTTTGTATTTGCTTCACAGCTGGGCTCTACACTGTTACTGTGAACTGTTTAACACAACCATACACTTAGCTTAAAGCTAACTTTTATCTTGTTTTTTTGCCATGTTGGTATAGATCCTAGCTCCTGAACCAATTGTACTAGACACTTTACCTGCTTACCCAATGTATCCACCTGTTATTTCTCTTGTTAATCTGTGTACTGCACGTATTGTTACTTGTTCCTCTCATCTTTCCCCCAGGAGGTATCTGAAAAGAGCTATCTCTGCTCAGTATGCCTTCCGTGAAACTCTTGAAATAAATAAAATAAATAAATGTACCAAAAGCTATGTACCTACATTATCTCCACAACTGTGATACCAGAACACAGCCAGGTAACATCTAGGATGTCCGAAGACTGATGACTAGCTTCTAAAGGCAGTCCAGGAACTGTCACCATGACAGGAGAAAGACAGAACTCCAACTGGTGCACTATTTATTCACCTATTTCAAACAATTTACTAGGCAAGACATACTAAGCAGGTAACACCTCGTTTCCAGATGTGTCTTGGGTGAGAGGGGTCGGGGGAGATCACAAATGTACACTTATTTACAAGGAGGTCCTGGACAGGACAAAGAATTCAGAAATAAAATGAATGCCTACTTAGAACAGATGTTGTATCTGGCTGCATGTCAGTTTAGCACAACCACCAAAATGCTGCACGTCTCACATCAACCAGACCCCTGAAAAGAGAACCTGTTTGTGCAACAGGAAGCACTTTTCCCCACTTGAGGATGGGGTGAGGAAAAGTGTTTGCTGGACTCCAATCCCTGTGCTTTAGGGCAGTTCTCTAGGGAGATTCTAGTCGATGTGACATTACATAGAAACATAGACATTGTCAGTAGATGAGGACCGCTAGGCCTATCCAGTCTGCCCATAAGCTCTATACTAGTTTGTGGCCACTGACCCTGCCTGATTAATGGCTTTTCACCCCTCCTTCCTACCTCTAAGGTTCCCCTATGCCTGTCCCAGGCATATTAAAATCCCTCCACTGTGCTTGCCCCCACCACCTCCTGTGGCAGGATATTCCAAGTGTCCACCACCCTCTCCGTGAAGACACACTTCCTTACATTTTCCCTTAACCTGCCACCTTCCAGTTTCATATCATGCCCCCTCATTCTTGCACTCCTTTTGTTTTGGAATATGTCTCCCCCCTGCATCTTGTTTATGCCCTTAAAGTACTTGAATGCTTCTATCATGTCCCCCCAAGCCCTCCTCCCCTCCAGTGAGTACACACTGAGGTCCTTTAAAGGAACACTGTCAACCTGTTTTTCATCATATTATTTCTAGTTGAAAACCTACATTTTATGACTGCTTACAATCTCTAAAATTCATTGATATTGCTGTTTGTTTTGTTTGCCTTCATGTTTAGTAGAACTGAAATGCTTGCTAAGGTGTATTTATAAACAAATTTGTTTTGTTTACAATCCTGGATCTGTTCCTACTGCATACTTTCTGAGCTTTAGGAACACAACCAAACAATGCAGTCATTCATGAGGCAGCAGCCTCCTAAACTCCCACTGCATCAAGATTGGCTAGACTGTGTTGTGGTTGTTCTCAAGTCCAGTAAAAATGCAGTTGCAGCTGATCAAGTAATGTAAACAACCCTGTGTTTGTGTGGTAACACCAGTACGGTGGGCAGTCTGTTTTTCACTTTTTTAAAGAAAATAATCAGAATCAAACTACCAGCTACATCAACAATCTTTACAGAATATTGGCAATCATAAAATGTATTTTTATGTTGGTTTTCACGCACATGCGCAAACAACATCTTGCAGTAGTAGCACTTTCAAAGGTGTGTCAGTGTTGTGGTGAATCCAGGGGATGCTTTAGTGGGTGTGTCCCTCAGCCAATAATCAGTGAGCATGCTGCCGATGACAGCAGATCAGAGACTGTCACCAACTTGAAATGAATCTGCCACTGCAATGAGAGACAGGTTCGTCATTGCAGCGGCAGATCTGACACGCCTCCATTACGCGTCATTCCTAGTGAAACATTTCAATAAACATGGCGTCGGATCTTGCCATCTGCCTCTCACATTCCCTAGAAAGCAAACTTGGGTGCCCAATCCCCCTGTTGACATGCCCCCTCCCCAGTTCAATTTGTTTGCTGAGGGGGGTGCCCAATCCCCATCGGTATAATGTCCCCCCAGTTTCATTTGTCTGCCAAGCGGGGTGCCCAGTCCCCCATGGCATCATGCTCCCCCAACACAGACATGCTTTCTTTGCCAACGGGGTGCACAATTCCCATCGGCTCCAGTCCCCCCCCAAAACAAAACCAGGTGGCACACTGGGAGCCCATCCCAGTGTGCCCAAATGTAGTTCTGTAACCTGTAAATTAAAAAAAAAAATAAAACCTTCCCCCAAAGTTTTTTTTCTTTTTACCGTAAACAACAAAACAGTCCCTTGTTATCTCCGGTGCCCCTCCCCAACTCACACCCACCATCGGCACACCCTACCTCCCCACACCCCATACTTACCTCCAGAGGTCAGCACCGCAATCTTCGGTGGAGCGGGAACACATCTGCACTCTTCAAAGCTGACCATGAACTGAAGAAATGCCGGTAAGCTGTATAATGGCATCAGTGGGGGAGGTTTCAACGTAGGTGGATATCTCAAAATGTTTTTATCTTTTGGCTCCAAATTTTCAGCATGGGGTTCTTGGGACCGCACCTCATGGAATCAGTCACTGTCATTTCGTTATTCTGTCCTGAAAGATGATTTCATGGTCACTACGAGGAATCACCTTTTAGAATCAATTAACAAAATAACAGTGCCACTATTCATGAGGTGGGCTCCCAAAAAGTCTATGTTGCAAACTTATTGAAAAAATGCCAAAAAATGACTGTTACGAGTGTTCGTTATGCAGTTTCCATGCACTCTCGTAACTTCGAGAAGTTTTAATATTTTCACTCCAGATTTTCAACATTGCCATTTTTTTACATCTCCTTATGAACAGTACAGCTGTCATTTTTCACATCCTGCCCAAAATGTGTTTTTGCACATCTGGTGCACAATGGCGCTGTTGCTATGGGAAATCAATGTTCGGATAGATTAAGAAAATCACAGTGACACTGTTCATGAGCGGAGGTCTCAAAATGCTCATGTTGAAAATTTGGTAAAAATTCCAAAAATGACCGTATTACGGGTGTGCATTGTGCAGTACCTACGCACACTCATAAGTTTGCAAATTTTTCATCTTTTATCTTCAGATTTTCAACATTTCCTTTTTTTTTATACCTCCTCATGAACAGTACAGCTGTCATTTTCCCATCCTACCTGAACTGTGTTTCTGCCTGTGGCTCCCAATGGCGCAGTTGTTGTGTGAAATCATCTTCAGGATTGAGTAACAAAATTATAGTGCCACTGTTCATGAGGTGAGGTCCAAAAGCCCATGCTGAAAATTTGGAGTGAAAATACCAACAAACAACCAGGGTGTTAATGTTTCCAACCATACACCCACCCTGTAAAGGACTGACAGGCGTCGAGATGTAACTTGAGGTTAAATCGGCCGTAATGTTCTGAAATTCTACCCCACCCCTACAGCCACTGACAGACACTAAGGTGTGCCTTGGGTTCCGTCACCCTAACATTCACCACATTCTCCTATATTGCACCATCTCAGCTTATTTCCTTATGGAATGGGGTGAGCATAAGGGCTGAAGACCCCAATGTACACCCCAACTGTTGCTGTCTGCAGGGTGGGGTGAGGTGGAATGGCGTAAGCGTTATATCTGACCCAAAGTCACACTTCTAACGCCTTTCAGTCTCTGTGGGGGGGGGGGTTGGCATCATTTCAATAGTTCACTGCCATTCTTATTTTGCATTTCTAACTCCTGCACTACCAGTGCTAATGCCAGCAAGCCAACATTCGGCATTGACAAATGCTTGCTTAAACTATAGACACTTTGAAACATAAGGGGGTTGACAGTGTCCCTTTAATCTCTCCTGATATGTTTTCTGGTGCAAGCCCTGTATCATCTTAGTCACCCTTCTCTGGACCTCCCCCACCCTGTCAATGTCCTTACAAAGGTGAGACCTCCAGAACTGTACACAGTACTCTAGGTCGGGCCTCACCAGCATTTTATAGCCCTGTTTGAGGGGAGATACGAAGCTTGACCAACAGTGTTGCTGCACTGCTCAGTGTATGTTTTCTTGAATGGCATTGGAATAAAGCTGGCCATAAAGTTGTAAAACATTTACCAGTCTGGACATTCATTTTCTGAATGTGGATGGTGAGTGCACATTCTAAACTGCCTGCTGATTTCCTGCTCTGTTGCTCCACCGCAGTTGTGCTTCCTTCCACCTACACAATGGCATCACTACCTCCATCGGTCTGCTAGTGATACCTCTGCCTATGCAACCCAGCATGCCACTGGCCCTCCCTGCAACCTTTGTAATCTGCTTAGACACCTTTAGGTCATCTGAAATAATAACCCCAGTTCCCTTTCTTCCTTGGTAATCGTTGGTACCCCCGGTAACTCTCCCCAGGTTCCTTATCCCAGGGGCATTATTTTGCACTTCTTTGAACTGAACCTCAGTTGTCACACCTCAGACCATTTCAAGCTTTCCCAGGTCCCTCCTCATTCTCTCCACCTCGCCTGGAGTATCCACCCTGTTGCAGATCTTGGTGTCATCTGCAAACAGGCAGACCTTTCCTCCAGCCACACCGTAATATCAAGCTGGATTATGGATGCTTGTAAAAAGACTTTTTTGCAAGGAGGACAAACACATTTTTTTTTTTTGTGGTGAGACACACATATCCCGAAAATAAGCTTTCTGCATAGCTGCGTTTGGATTTGGCTTGTATTCCTTGCTTCATATTTGAAATTCCCCTCCCAGAGCCTGAGTGAAAGATGCCATGTCCCTCTGTTTCCATGTCAAAGCCCAATGTGCAGTTCTGGTCACAACATCTGAGTAAGGATACTGACACAATAAAGAGGGTACAGAGTAAACTCATCACGTGTAAGTGTGTTTTATTTGTTTTTGTTTTCCAAGAGAAAGCTCAATAAACAATAATTTACAAGCATGTCCTGGACAGGTCAAACAATACAGAAATAAATTGAATGCAGATTTTGAACAGATGGCATATCCAGCTGTATGTAAATTTTGCAGATTTTTGGTGGATGGCTTGCAGAACATGAGCTATGAGGACCGGCTGGCAGAACTGTGTCTGTTTCCCCTGGAACAGAGATGATTCAGGGGAGACAAGACTGCTGTATTAAAGTGTCTAAAAGGGATAACACCATCAGACCACGTGCAGCTCTTCAAGATGTATGAGGACAATGGACACTCAATGTAACTGACAGAAGGCAGATTCAAGGGAAACATCAGAAAGAACTACTTCACAGAAGGGAAGTCCAGAACAGCAGCACTTGTAGACAACCAAGCACACACAAATAAGTGGTAAATCCAAAACTGTTTACTGTAGAATGAGTTGTGAGCCACGACCCCAGCATGTAGGCACTAAGCCTTCGTCAGGGGGTTGTCTACAAGAGCTGCTGTTCTGGACTTCACTTTTGTGGGGATGGCTGCCTTCTCAATATCACCGACCCCGAGCTGGTTCAAAGTACTTTTCTCGGGATTTTCAATTACTTCACCGAAGGAGTGGTAAACACTTGGAGTAGACTACCACAGCAGATGGTATCAGCTGATACAGGAATGACCTTCAAGCACAGATTTGACAAGTACATGGAAAAAATGGGGTGACAGGGTAGTCCCGCTGAGCTAGGCCACAGAAACATAGCAACAAGAGTCATGCTAGTCTGCTTTGATTCTACCTTCCCCATAATGTTTCCTAAATAGATATGTATGTTCAGCATATATATGTAATCTGAAGATACTGTGACATTAAACTAAAAGTGTTGCACTGAGCATCCGAGCTTCCAGCATGACTTTGTCCACAGAAGCCTTGTGTCGTGTTTACACGGCTGCAACACTTCAACATCTGCACCACTCTGCTCCTGCTACAAACTCATCTGCGGCAGGGTCAATTCACTGTTCACAGACCTTGCACTGATGCAGGTTATGCCACAGAGGGGCTGTGGGGTCAAGTTGGGAGAGTTGAGGAGTCTGGGAGCAGCTGCTTTTTATCCGTGTGAGCGTCACGGCAGATTTGCGCCACCACTTAATGCGCCGGCTTGATATATTCCCACCCTCACTGGACTAAAAAAAAAAGAGGATCGGAAGTGCTCTTAGGGTGGTCCGCGTAAGCATTCACACTCACTAAATTTCCAGTGCTTCAGCCTGTGCAAACATGTTGATTTGCTGTAGAGGGCAGTGTAAACATGCCTTTGGTGACCCAGAAGTGGAGGTGAGTTTAAACCGATTTAGCCTGCTACTCTCCCTGGGGAAGGAAAGTTTAGTCACACATGTTCTCTGTGAGGTCCCCTGACATCCAAGTCCTCTTCTCCTTTTCCACAAGGTAATCTACAATAACAACCCTGATCTGCTTACCATCAGATAATAATAAGTACCCACCCACCCAGGCCCAGTTAGAGTTGCAAGGGGTGATGCAGAACTTTGCATGAGACACCAGTTTGCTGTTTACCAATTCAGTTGCTAGCTCATTATTTACTAGAGCTTCTTTACTGTGGAATGGCCACAGAAAATTTAAAGGAACTTTCAGAGCACTCTACTTTGAGCATAAAACTTTAATTCATAATAAGCACATTCAGCTGCCTAAGAAATATGAGTTTTGCCCTTCAGTGTGTGTGGAAAGGGCACTTGCATGAGAAAATGGTCAAAAGACATTTTGGATCTATTATCACCAGTGGTATCACAGGCACCGTTATGAAGAACACCCTGGGGCAATACAGCCTTGTCCCTAACAGAGAGTTTCACATTGCTTGCAGTCAGCCACAAACAACAAAGGAAAGGGATTAAAAATAAATAGGCACGCAGACAAGTTACAAAAGATGACTAATTTGCTTTTACACCGTAAACTATTTACAGATTAGGAAAGCATACAATAGGAACTACAAGATCTCTGCAGAAACTCAAACATCACAGGCAGATGAAAGATTTCAGTTGGGCAGGAGGCAGACACACAGCACACTGAGACACGTTACCTGTGGAAATGCTGAAATGGCACTTCAGTAAGCTGGGGGTCAGGACCTCTACCCTTCCCCCATCCACCTAGTAACCAGGTTTTTCCTTACTGGACATTTGCACATGTGTGTGTGGTCTGTTTACATAATATGCTGCTCTTTTGTTCGCTTTGAAGTACATGTTTTTTTTTTTGTTGTTGTTGTTGTTAGACTTCCTTGTTGTTGCTGCCTTTTGGCCCATCTGATATATTGTTTTTATGATTCAGTCCCAGAACCCTATCAGTTAAGTAGACAGCCTGAGTGAAACTTTCTTTGTGATCTCCCACTTAAGTGATATCGCCAGGTTCCAGGACTGATAATTAAATAGGCACCAGGTGGTGAAAAAAGACAGCATTGACCACTGACATGCAAAGAAAAAAAACACCAGAGAGTAGTTCAAAGTAAGCAGAAAAAATACAGTTCAGTGAAGAGGTCGAACAGACTACACACATACCAAAACTTCTACGTATTATGTTCCCACACTTCTGCAGGCAAAGACCATGAAAACAAGAAAGATTCAGGGTTACTAGATGTGAGAGTGAAATGTTCACAATGAACTGAGGGGCATAAGATGAATGCATAGGACGCTGCAAACTACACAGTTCTAATGAAATAAGATATACTATTATTAAAATTCAGAAAAAAGTTTTAAAAACTTTTACCCAATAATTGTTTTTAAAACTATCTTAATGTTGATATCACTACATAAAAGCAGTTGTAACATGATAAAGAGATACACAAATTATTGATATGTGGAACTTGGTTAAATTTCTCACTATAAATGTAAACATACATACAGTATATCAGTTCTACACTAAAAAGTAAATAAAATATGTATTGATATACATGTTTACTATCAACATATTATTAGTGACTAATAGACATGTATAGAAATATAACAACTGTAGCAATATGATCTATTCATGTCTGAGGGGGCAATAAGGAGTGAAGTTAGAGCAACAAGCGGTGAACCTTGAGACACAGCAGCCCCGGGTCTGAATCCCACAACTGCTACTTCCATACTGTGTGACCCTGAGGAAGCCATTTAACCTCCATGTGCTCCCAGGTTACACTTGAAAATAACCTTTGGCTCAATGTACCTTTCCTAGCCAAAAATTTAAAAAATAATTACACTGACTGAAAGCTTTCATTTAACAAAAGCCCCTAGCTACTTATTGTAAGAAAACTTGGCGTCACCTATAGTCCTAGGTGAGAGGGGAGCACTCTGTAAGTGGCATGACCCTTAAAACTGCAGACTGTTTAGGCTCGTTCACACGTCAAAATCTGATCCAGTTCTGAAGGTGTATCTCACTGGGATCGCTGCATTATGTCCCATCCGAATGCTGGTTTTGTTTAGTTTTCCATGACATAGTGATGCGAGTGCAATCCTCATTTTCCTGGGATTGCGTGGTGGTTTAGGTTGTCTCACTGGCCATCTGACTGCCCGGCAATCATTGCATCACTCTCCCATACTATACCCAGCATGTACAGTGACAACACTGGGACAGAACTGTGCATCTTCAACACTGATGTACAAGGCTGCCTCTGGACAGGGGATTGGTCAGTGTTTCCAAACTGGAAGAAACAAGGGCTTCATGTGCAACCCTGCCATGTGAATGAGCTATTGAAACTTAGAAGAATGCACTCACCACCAGTACTGGAGCAATGAAACAAGTAAAACTTGAAAGTGCAAAGACTGTGTAGTTTTATTTTCTAGCCATCCAGGATTTTAAGACAGGCAAACAAACAGGAACAAGCAGTGCAGCCGGATATGTCATACTGGTACATCTTCCACAGATACCAGAAGTAAATGGGTCTGTGCTCCCTAACATGCTTGTAAGCAAAACCTGTGCATGCATCTCACCTCAAAGGAAATGCCCCACTGAGAGGGTCACAGCTTAGTTGATTTATTAAGGATTTTACCATATTCAGTGCAAAACACAAAACAAGCTACACTGATAGCAGCTTGAGGAGCCAGTGGAAGACACAACACTGTCCCTTGCACTGCATCTATATTGAAGTGAAGTGCCCCAAAATGTCAGGGTGTCCTTTCCAGCAGTTCCTCAGGCTATCAAATTAGCCTGTTTTGTATTGCATCTATATGGTGACACCACAACAAAATAAATGTAAGCACAAACCTCAGTGTGACATGTTCTTGTGAGTTTGCTGCAGGCATTTGCTAAAGATCTGGCTGTGAGGTGTAAAGCAGCACCATCATTTCTTCTTGCCCTCTCCTTTTGTGTTGTAACATGCTAGAGGGTATGCCACGCTGCAACTTAGTGTGTGAATGGGCTCCTCATCCAAAGGTCCTCCTGTCCCTGGGCCCCCTGTACCTTATCGGCCCTATGATGCAAAGGAGGCATTATTTACCACAGATCTGGAATGAATTGAGATTACATGTTAGAAATGCTGGTAGCTTGGGTCAGTTTAGGAGAAGTTTGACATCTATGTGGAAACTGAATTGTTTGTGCTTAGGGCCTTACGAATGCTTTATGTGATTTTTCTTATTATATGTTGTTGTGGGGTATGTTATTCTGTTGTTTCAGCTCACTGTATTTTGTATTATTGCTTATGGATTTTATTATATTGTTGTTTGTTTCATAATGTATGCAACTATGTTAAGATTTTGTACCTGAAACCATAATCTACAAATGAAAATCTTGTAAATAGGGCTTAACAGTCTTAATAATTAACTCCTGTCAAAAAATAAAATTTGTATCTATCTAACTGATCCTGCACACCCCCTCATGCCTTATTGTTTATGTACACTTACTTCTTATCTCTGCATGTCTGCAGGGACCTTGTTACCAAAATGGTGCTCCCTGTCTACGCGGATGTGGTCTATGGCACCACCCCTTGCACTTCCCTCACCAGACTGGATATCCCCTGTAACTCCTTTTGCCATTTCCCTACAACCCCTCCCCCCTTACACCCACCACTGTTCACTGTACTCATCCGTAGCCATCCTCCCTCTGCCTCTCATTGCCAGGTTCACTATACCTCCTTCACATCCAAATACTGGTTTGATCACTTCTCTTCTCTCCCATCCCCCACCCCATCTCCTGTTTTCTCCATTCCAGGGACCATGGCACTTTGCCACTCACCATCCCTGCTCCTCTGCTGGGCAATCTGCCTTCTATCAACTTACACTCTGGAACCAACTCTCCTCCCTAGGCCCTCCCACTTCCCTTGGCCCCTCAGGTGAAACTTCATCCCTTCCCCACCTGTTCCTGTCACCCTTCTTCTAATGATACCTGTGGCCATGCCTTAACCATCATGGTCAGGAGCTTACTGGGTCCCCTGCTTTGCCTTGGGTTCACTTCCACACCAATACAGTTTTCTCCCAACTTTAAGAGACTGGGCAATAACTCAACCCTCAGGTCAATTATCATTATATAATGGTGTCTAAAATTAACTTTCCTGATTGGTCAAGCTCCTGCTTTATGCTGTAGGGTAATTTCTGCATAACCACCGCATAAAGTACCAGCCTACCTCACATTAAAAAAAAAAAAAAAAAGTAAAATCATTGTACGCAGAATGTTTTGCATTCTTATACACTCTGGCAAAGCTGTCATTTTAAAAAGTTAGATGTAAGCTGCATTATTGAAGTAAGAAACAACCCAGAGCTAACCAGCTACACTAAAATCAAACTGCTGCTGTTTTCAGTTGTAATCGCTCTGTCTGTGCTCAGCTCATTCACGTTGTGGCCATCTGTCTTCATGGATACAGGAGGGCTTCTGCCCAGCCCAGCTACAAGGAACTATTTTGTGTAGGGGGAAGGATATTTTATTAAAATCAGCATATAAACTTAAAATAAAAGCCTTTATTTCACTTTGTGCAGTTGTCATGTTTCCTAATGGCATAATCTGAATACTCCACGATAAAGTGTGGGTTGGACTTCAATTATCCACACTTGGCACATCTGGTCACTCGGCCTGCAGCCTCATGACCAATGCAGGCCAGATAAGGGTAAATCCCAGCCCAATCCCACACCTTATTGTGGAATATTCCTAAATAACACAGCGCACCCTATGCCTTTCACATAACTACCCTTTTAAGATCCAGTCCCTCAACCAATATAAGATCTAAGTGCCCTTTAAATCTTCAGCCAACCCCACCTGTACCATACCTCTTCACATCAACTACCTTTAAGTTAAGAGGGTCAGAACAACAACTCCCAAGTACCTTTGATGCCGCATATCACTGGGTCAAGATCCTTTGCACACCGTGCCCCTCCGATGAATGCCTCAGCCTCATATCACTTCCTCCCCTTCACTGGGCATTTTCAAATCAAGACTACACCTTCACCTCACTACCACCAGTAGCTGTGACTGCATCTTCTAACTCCCTTTTCCCCGGTGGCACCTCATCTCTCCTCTGTTCTTTGACAATGCTGAGACTCTGCTCTAGTTACTTCGTTGCTACCCCCTCCCCATACCCCATCTCCACCCCAATCACAGACCCTGAACTTTCCTAACCTAAGTGTCTTATTACTTAATTTCTTTAATGCAGCGACGCCAATGAGTGTTGTTTACTTTAATCTCTGTTTATACACAATTGTATTAGTTTGCCTATGAACAGATGAATGTAGCTTAGTCCAAAATGCCTGTACTTCTCTTGACGTGAAACCTTTGTAAAAGAGCCTTGGCTCAAAGGTATTTACAATCCTAGACTTTAAATAAAAAAAAGCTCCAGTCCCCAACCAATATAAGATCTAAGTGCCCTTTAAATCTTCAGCCAGCCCTTCTGCAACCTTCTGTTTCTGACTGCCTTGATTAACAGGCCCTTTTTCTGGGTGTAGGCACCGGGTAGGGTTGGATTCTTTCAGTGTAGAGAGATGTGGGACAGCGCAGTTCTGAGGTGCAACAGGCACATATCTCATACTTTGGGACCGCAGGAATGTACTGCATGGCGCCACCCATTTCAGCAGTATCCAGTGCATTGTATACTGGCACCCTTGTTCTGCCGCAGAACTTTTTTCTCCTTCTCCGTCTCTCTCTTTCGAAAACTACAGTCTGTTCTGCAGAATAAACTGGTTCGGTTTAATGAAAAGTTGCACTGAGTCTAGAATCACATGAATAGGATTGACCAGTTACTGTTTGTGACCTACTGAAGTACAACGTTTGCAGAGAAGCTTGCAGAGCCGAAGAAAGAGTGCTGCCCTCAGGGGTCTGCGAGGTGGCAATACTGGGATTTCACGGGATTGAGCAACGGATCCTCCCTGTACCTGCAGGCTAGCAGTTGCGTAACATTGTCAGCATATGAAAACAGCAAGCTCCCCTCCCACTGCCCTCCCGATTGGCTGTCTATTTCTGGAACGCCATGGGATTATTTTAAATATTCCAGTCCGCCTTCCCTTCCTTTAGTGAACTAGCAGACTCGTCTCAGTTGGGACTGTAGTCGGCGTGCTCGGTACACAACTTTGAAAGTTCCGGAACTGACCCAAGGCAGAAAAACAGGACTATCTGATGAGCTCTGTGCTGCGCAGAAGGGGGGCCAAACTACCAAAGTATCACCATGGCTGGCTCTCCCGTCGTGAGGAAGAAACTCGTGGTCGTGGGAGATGGTGCGTGTGGAAAATCCTGCCTCCTCATCGCCTTCAGCAAGGACATGTTTCCAGAGGTCTACGTGCCCACGGTGTTCGAAACCTACGTGACCGACATTGAAGTCGATGGGCGACGAGTGGAGCTGGCTCTTTGGGACACGGCAGGGCAGGAGGATTACAATCGACTCCGCCCTCTGTCCTACCTGACACCGACGTGGTCTTGATGTGCTTTTCCGTGGACAGTCCGAACTCGCTGGACAACGTCCCAGTGATCTGGATGCCAGAGATCAAACACTTCTGCCCCTATGTGCCCGTAGTTCTGGTGGCCAATAAGAAGGATCTGAGGAACGACGAGAAACTCCGGCATGACCTGGCTAAGGTTAAGCAGTTCCCGGTGAGGACCGAAGATGGAAGGACCATGGCGCAAAAAATCGGGGCTTGTGACTACGTGGAGTGTTCGGCCAAAACCAGAGAAGGCGTCCGGCAGGTCTTTGAAACCGCCACAAGGGCTGCCCTGCAAAAAAGGCACAGACCGAGAAAAGGGTGCATGAACTGCAGCGTGTTGTGAGCAAGCCATGCATGGTTCTGTGCACGGACACGATTTTAAGACTAAACATTTGCACATGGAAAGAGATTTTACTCCTAACTTTCCTACCTCTCACGCCTTCGTTTCTTGCCTGGGCCGTGCCCCCAGGTTGTGTGGAAAGGACATAACAACAAAAGGTGCGGCACGTCGCCATCAGACCTTCGAGACAAAGTGCTGCAGTAAACTGACTGGCACAAGTTTCCCTACTAACCGAGATCAAAGCTACAAATCGAGTTCGGGCTGCCTTTCCGTTAGTCACTTTATTTATTTATAGTCTTGCAGACCCGCTGGGTAGACTGTTGATTATTTCTTTACATTTTTTTTTTGATAATGCAATGTTAATTATTGTAGGGGCTGAAAATTCTGAAAACCCTGCATGAGTCATAGTTGTGTTTCTATAAAGCCTGTTGTTGGTTTCAACTTGCAGACTTTTTTTAAAGACTTCACACATATCTAGAACTACATACAGAAATATAATCAAGTGACCTTATGTGTTTGTTGCTGCAATTTTGGGGAGCTATCTTCATGGCTGACTACTGTGTACAAGTATGTAAGAGAAACATAAGTTGATTGTGTATAGCCGAGTATTGCTACATTTTATTTATCCGAAGGTACTGGGACATACAGCATCCCTTTCAAAAGCCACACTTTTGTTCCTGTTACTTACTGGGCCTACTCGGCTTTTGGTGGCTTCAAATGTAACTTGTCATTTCCTCTCCCAAACAATGAATGCAGCAAAGTAACACCCCTCCCCCACCTCATGGAATAGTGGGGGATTTAAAAATGTTTGGTCCCAAAATACTCAAATTCCCCACCCAGTGGGGGCACAACTTGAGCTGAATTGTCTTACACCCCCCACCATCTAAAAACACTCAAGGAGGGGGGTGTGAAGCAGCATGAAATCTCCACTCCCTGGGGCAGAGATGCCAGAATACCCAGATAATCCCACACAAGACCCTGGGGGGAGGTTACTTTGCTGCAAGAGAAATGTCACAGTGAAAATCAGAGTTGCTTTACAAATTAAACGAGAATAAATGACAGGGTGTGTGTTATCATATGATACCACCATATATCCAGTGCATTGTGAGGCAAGGGTGCAGGCCTTCAACACCACACACACACACACACCGGAATTATTCAAAATAATACACATTCTAAACTGCATTTCGGTAATTTTTTTTCTTTTTGAAAATATATCACAATGCAAATAATGAACTTCCTAAGCAAACATTGGCTGAATCTCGGCTGTGCTATCCGGGTAAATTGTAGAGGGGGCATATAGTAACATAGTATCATCAGGGCTGAAGGGACTTGGGGTTTGTCTTGTCTACCCCTTTTATCACGTTGTGGCGTATATCTAATTTGACTGTAGACACACATCCAAGTACATCTGAGCAGGAATGCTACACTAACCAAGCCATGTAATCTGCAAGGCTATTCTCCCTCATTCTGTGATCATATTCATTGGACTTTTGCCCCCCTTCAATTAGTCATAGAGCTGAAACACAAACATCTGCTAACTTGCTGACACAGCACAGTAAGACAGGATATGCTTCCCACGTTCCAGATGTGCCCCTTTGGGATTTCAATTGTTTTTGTCATTAGGAATGGAAACACTCGGCCTAAAATGTAAAAAAGTTATTTGGGAACAAATGACAAATCTTCTGGCAGGTATTTCTGTTTTTACTGTAAAGTGCATACCTTAGAAACTAGGGTTGAGTTTACAGCAGTGGGAACATTGTTCTGTAAGTAACCTTTAGGAAGATGAACGACTGGATTTGTAAAAACATGTGTTTTCGAGAATGATAATATTTTACTGCAGTCATGCTGTAATGTCACATCGCACTTTGTTCTTGCTATGTCTGTCATTGCTATATTTGTGGCAACTGCAGACATACATGTACTGTTCCAGGAATGTAACATCTGTGCCTTTGCAACCTGGAACGTTTACAAGTAATGCTGGGATCATTGTAAGCCTGCACCACTTATTGCATAGTGGGTATCCAGGATAACAAAAGGGATAGTTCAAGTTAAAGATTTGGCAGATGTCGGTGAGAAAGCAAACTATTCTGTTTCCAACTGTGTATTGCTCCTCGTGTAAAGAAGTCCCATCCATTAATTTGTTATAGTCTTTGTATTATTGCCTTTTTTTTTTTTTAATAAAGTACATTATTTTTATAATGATGTGTTCGTGTGTAACTGGGTATTCCCGCTGAGTTGGAGGGAGGGAAGAACTCTGAGCCAGTGATCTTTCCTTCCTAAAGTGGTAAGTGTGTAGTGGGATGTAAATGTCTGTGCTTGCTTTTGCTGGACATCACTGTCTGCACTTATTGAGGGAGAGTGAGGGTGTGTGACTGTTCTTAGAGCCTCAGCACCTGCCCCCCCACACACACACACACACACACACCCACACACCTGAGACTGGAACCACGTCATTTTGAATGGCTATAGTCATGTGTTAATTTAGCAGTTTGGGGCATTACCCATATGATGTGCACCTGAGGAAGTCTAGCACTGAGACCCCACCCACCCCTCATATTCCAAGACCACGCGGGGGCATAGCCAACTCTGCGGCAAGGCTCTATCGTGGGGTAATAATGAGAAAGGGTATGGAGAAGTGCCTTCACATCATACTTCCTGCCAGCAGTGTAGGTAGGCTCCCATGCCCATGGAGGAGATCATGGATCTCCAGCAGTGAAATCCCACACCAAGGGCCCAGTGCAGTGGACCCCAGCCCTCTAGGAAAGGCATAACCATAGTAAGCCCCGGCTCATCTGTGCTGGGCATGAGCATCACCACCTTGTGCAGTCATGGGAAACACCAGTCCACTCTGGGCACAGGTGCCCCCCTTTCCCTACCTGGGGGTGGAGCAGACCTGATCCCATATGTGGCAAGCCTTTGAGAAACTCCCTTGCAATTAGTCTGGCTGTAACGGTTGGTGTCGCCCTCACCCAATACTTTGTTGTCATAATTTAGAGGCCTACCTGGTGGTGGTGAAAATCAGGGGCGGGGGGGCAGGAAAATTCAGCCACAGCCATATATGCAGGGCCCCTGGTTCTAAGGCAGCATTTTCTGATTTCTGCGCATGATTTATTCATTTCTCTGGCACAATGCAGTCCTGTCATTGGCTAAATATGATGTGATGTCATCGATAACATCATATGCTGAGCATAGAGGAGGAGCTTCAGGATAAACGAGGTGGGAAAGAAAGCCTGACACTATGGAAAACAGTATATTTATATGAAAATTCACCAAAAACTATGAATTCTGCGGCACTATATGTATTCTGCGGCATGATGCAAATGCTGTGGCAAATTCTGCAACCGCAGAATTCCAGGGCCTTGCATATATGGAAGTTCCTTCAATTAAGGGCAGGGCCCACCCTATCATTATTAAATTTGGGCAGGTTGATGAAAAAATCTTAAAAGAGGCAAGAAAGAGGACCCTGAGCTCACAAGGCTTTATTTTCATCTCTCTCCTCTTATCTAGTTGCTGCTCTCCCTGTGAACTGGGACTAGGTCCTCTCCTCGGAGAAACCCCCACTGGCACCCCCAGTCTGGTAGGGAGGAGGAGCAGTGTGGCGGTCATCCTGACAAGAAAGGGGATGGGCAGGCTGGCACCCCTTCCCCCCACCTTGTTTTCTCCTAGAGGGCCATTTTTGCTGCTGCTAGCGCCTCTGTACTTCTGCTCAATTGATTTTGAGAGGAATGGGTGTAAAAGTTATTATTTATAGTCACTCACCACCATTTGAGAAAGCATTGAAAGTGTTCAGCAAAAAGTTGAAAATCTGCATATACTGTTGACATTTTTACTTGTGCTGGTGCACATTTTCCTGACTTTTCCTTAGCAAATTATTGTTGACAGGAGTCTCTCCCCTACATGCTCTTTGTGACAAGCATACAGTTTAGAACAACTTGTCACATAGATGTTTCTTTTTTTTTTTTTTTTTTTTTTTACAATTTTATATGAGAAACTTGAGTTGAACTGAGGAGCTAGAGGGCTTCCTGCCAACATTGTGTGTGTGTGTGTGTGTGTGTGTGTGTGTGTGTGTGTGTGTGTGTGTGTGTGTGTGTGATTAAGAGATGGATAGAGAGTGGATTACCTGTTAAAATTTTAAGTACAGGGTATAGCATTTGGGGATCACAGGAGAGCGTACCTGCCAGAATACCTGGAGGCCCTATTGTAAATAAGATGTTGATATCAAAAAGAGGCTATTCTAGTGTGGAGCATTTTAAAAATCATACAGAACCCGAGTGGGGGATGACCTCAAGGGATGGGGACAGTGCCTGCTTTCTGGAATGGGGAGGGTAAAACTGAGGATCTGGAAGGAAGAATGCCTGTGAGCCAGAATGGGGAAGGAATGGGCTGGCAGTATAGCCTAGAGATCAAAGTAAGCTAGGAATGAGCTTGGTGCATCCAGCAGACCCAGGTTTGAGTCTCACAACCTCCACTTGCATACTGTGTAACTAAGCTAGTGAGATTTTTTTTTTGATTACATTTCTTCAACTTTTCACATGAAGAGGTTAAAAGATCTCGCACTCTAAATGCCCTCCTTGACAAAGAGATGTGGGCTGCAAAGCGCTGGTGGTGCATTTGTTCTTTGTTCTGTTACTTGTGACCTTGAATAAATAGCACAAGGAAGGATGGTGTGACTTTTTATTGCAAAGGGAAATGGGTTGGGGTAGTGCAGGAGGGAGGAACTTTCAAAACGGCAGGAAGGAGGTTATGGGGCATTGAGTTAGAAGGGTTGAGGAGCAGAGAGGGCTGAGGGAAAATATGAATGTACATTTTCTTCAAGTTGCTATCTAATACATTTAACTGAAACTAAATATGTCTTGTACAATGATGTAACAGCACGTCAACTTTCAGAGCCACACAGGTTCCTTTGTCAGGAATTTCTGATTCAGTTTTGTTATTTATTTTGCATTTGGTAACTGGGTTGATTGTAGAGCAAAATCTACCCATTTTCAAGAGTGTCCTGGCAAACATTACAATCATAGTAAACATAAAAGTAGAAAATGTTTTTTTTTTTAAAGTTAAAAAGCTGCACTTTGCAAGCAGTACACCAGTTGATGTTAAAGCAGTGACACTGCTGAGTTGAATGCAGGTACAGTTTAAACAAATGTTTCAAATTCAGTTGTGAGTTGTATTGCAACACATGAAAACATAGAATAATTCCTGAGAGTGAGAGTGCTCAAGGTAAAAACTCTGACCTTACTGTACTCCTGAAGGGCAGCTTATAAGATTGTTTGTCCATGCACAAGTATTAGAAGAAAATAACATATTTACAACAGAAAGGGGCTAGCCCAAGAGAGATGACGTGTCGTCATACTGGGGAAATATTTAAGACAACAAAGGGCAGCCACTTTACTTCATTGTCAAGGTTAAAATGGCGTTTTTGAGAACTGGCAGCAAAAGCAAAGTGAGAAGCTTTGTTGAGATTTAGTACTCCGACTCTGTCCGGGACACCTTGGCAGGCAGCAAAATAGACCAAAATGCAATAAGGGAACTGAGAGACTGAACAACTAGTTTTCTAGATTTAGCTGGGAACCTTTTGAATTTCCACAGAGGGAATAAGTGGCATTGAGCAGATTTGGTAAGAGAATTCACATGATTACTGTGAGAGAGCATCCTGTCTAGAGTTAACCCATCAGTACTCAAAACAATGGACGGTTTAAATTTCAGAATAGTCAAGCATAATGACGACTAATGAAGGGGCAAAGAACTAAATTTCTTGGTACTGTACTTGCAAAAATCATAGCATTAATGTTCAGAATAAATGGTCAAGAAATCAGTGCTATTATTATTTTTTTTTTTAATTGCTCCTGAAGATTTTTTTTTATTATTAATTTTGGTTACTGGGTAGGCCGACTGAACCTTGACGTCCCTTTCAGGGGCGACTCAGGATTAGTTACATGTACCTAGAGGGAGGGAAAAACCAGTGCTTTGAGATGTACAGTACAGCAAGGCTTAAACATAGAAACATAGACTTTGACGGCAGATAAGGACCACTTGGCCCACCCAGTCTACCCATTTCCCTACCTACTGGATAAGCTGCAGATCCTAGTTAACAGTTGTCAACCTAGATAAGAGCAAGAATCGGTACTATTTTCGAGCTTGCCATCCTTCCTCCCTATTGGTTGTGTTCTTTTTCAGAGATAACGCCCTTAGTTGGATCCCTTTGAGGGACCTTAAGTGAAGCAGCATGTACTAACTTGTGCTGTGTCAAAAGGGCTGCCTCATCAGAGTGTAATAAAATTACAAATTTAACCCATACGTTCGGAATTTCGGTAATAAAAAGGCTAATCAAAAGGGTTCCAGAACTGATCCTTATGGCACTCCAATATTAATTCTCAGTTTTTATGTTGGCTTGCACGTGCGCACCATCCAACATATTGCATTAGTAGCAGATTTGGAGGTGCGGTCACTGTGGGCGAATGCAGGGCACGCATCAGTAGGTGTGTCCCTCATTCCCCAATAAGGCAGCTTTGACACCAGGCATACATTAAGTGGCGACCAGATCTAAGAAAAAGTCCGCTGCAATCATGCAGTGGCACAATAACGTGCCCTCTCAACGTTCCTGTCCTGGTGAAACCATTCAATCAACATGGCGGCACTGACTGCCGCTGTGCACAGTGCCCCAACTCATTTTCATTTGCCGGTGGGGAGCCTACTCCCATCGGCATAATGTCTCCTCCCATTTAGGTGTATGCCAAGGGTGCCCACCCCTCAGCATTATGCACCCCTCAACAGTCTTTCATTGCCGACAGAGCCCCAATCCCCGTCGGCTTCAGTTACCCCATCCCTGTTTATTTTGCCGACGGGGGAGCCCACTCCCCATCAGCATAATGTTCCTTTCCCCCGCTTTTGTTGTATGCCAAGGGAGGTGCCCAATCCCCCTTGTTTCGTTTTCCCACTTGATATGTGCTGACGGGATGTGTCTAATCCCCATCGGCTACAGCACTCCAAAACACAGGTGGCATGCTGGGAGCCCACCCCAGTGTGCCAGATGCCGCTGAAAAACAAAAACTGTCCCGTGATTTTTTTTTTTTTTAATTTATTTTAAACCTGTGAAAGAAGAAAACGGTCTCTCTTGGTCTCCCTGTCCCCTTCCCCAACCCGCGCCCACTCTCTGCATACCCTGCCTCCCCACACACACCCTCACCCCATACTTACCTCCGGAGCCCAGTGCGATGATCTTCGGTGGACTGGGAACACATCTGCACTCTTCAAAGCCGACCACGAACTGAAGAAATGCCAGTAAGCTGTATAATGGCATAGTATTTTTTTCTACTTTGGTGCATATCTCGGCCATTTTTGGGAATTTTGGCAGCAGATTTTCAACATGGGGTATTGGGATCTCTCCTCATGAATTCAGTCACTGTCATGGCGTTATTCGGTCCCGAAAGGTGATTTTTGCGGTCACTATGCGGAATCACCTTTCGGGACCAATTGACGAAGGGACAATGCCACTGTTCATGAGGGGGCTCTCAAAAAACCAAAGTTGCAAATTTGGTGGAAAAATAAAAATGACTGTTTTACGAGTGTGAGTTGCGGAGTTTTCACACATGCTCATAACTTCATGAATTTGTAATATTTTCACTCCAAAGTTAAAAAATTGGCATTTTCCCACACCTCCTTATGAACAGTGCAGCTGCCATTTTACATATCCTGGCTGAAATGTGTTTTCGCACATCCGGCACAGAATAGTGCAGTCGCTGTGCGAAATCAGTTTTCGCGACAGTTTGAGGAAATGACGGTGACACTGTTCATGAGCAGAGGTCCTAAAATGCCTATGTTGAAAATTTGGTGATGAACGTTCATAAAATGACTGTGTTACAAGTGTGCATTGCACAGTTTTCACGCACCCTTGTAACTTCGCAAATTTGCAATATTTTCATGCCAGATTTTCAATACTGGCATTTTTTCACACCTCCTTATGAATAGTACAGCTGTCATTTTTCACATCCTGTGCAAAATGTGTTTCGCACTCTATGGTGCACAATGGCGTGGTCACTGTGGGAAATCAACTTTTGGGACAAATTAACAAAATCACAGTGCCACTGTTTATGAGGAGAGGTCCCAATATGGCTATGCTGAAAATGTGGTTAAAAAAATCATGAAAATAATTGGGTTACGGACGTGTGTTGTGCGTTTCTATGCATGCTCATGACTTCACCAATTTTTCATATCTTCACTCCACATTTTCAGCATTGCCATTTTTTTACACCTCCTCATGAACAATACAGTTGTCATTTTTCACATCCTGCCCAAAATGTGTTTTTGTCCCTGTGTTGCCAAGTGGCATAGCCACTTGCAAAACCACCATTCAGCTAACAAACTGATAGTGCCGCTGTGCATGAGGTGGGGTCACAAAAAGCTTATGTTGAAAATTTGGAGTGAAAATACCAACAAATGCCTACAGCTTTAGGGTTTCCAACTTGAGCACCCCATCCGGTAGAGACTGATAGGCTCCAGGGGTGTGACTTGGGATTATTGGCTGTAATGCACATGCCACTGCACCCCAACCCCACCCTGCAGCCACTGACAGGCATCGAGGTCTGCCTTGGAGTGTTCAGCCCTAAAGTTCACCCCATTCTCCTATACTGCACCCACCTCAGCATATTTCCTTATGGAATGCAGTAAGTATAAGGCCAAAGACCCAAAGCACACCACGACACTTGTCAGTGTCTCACAGGGTAGGGTGAGGTAGAATGGCATGAGCGTTATAGCTGATGACCCAGAGGTCTGTCAGTCTCTGCAGGGTGGGGTGGGGTTGGCTTCAGTTCAATACTTCACTGCCATTCTATTATGGATCTCTAACTCCTGCACTGCCAATGCCAGGCGAGACAACATTCGGCATTGACAACTGCTTGTCAAGTTTTGCTTCTATGCCACTGCCAGGCCTGTCCCATAGAAACATAGAAATTGTCGGCAGATAAGGCCCGCTAGGCCCATCTAGTCTGCCTGTAAGCCCCTACACTTGTTTGCGGCCTCTGACCCCACCTGGTCAGTGGCTTTTCACCCTTCCTTCCCACCTCTAAGGTTCCATTATGCCTGGGACAGGCATGTTTAAATCCCTCCACTGTGCTCACTCCCACCATCTCCTGTGGCAGGCTATTACATGTGTCCACCACCCTCTCCATGAAGAAAAACGTCCTCACATTTCCCCTCAACCTGCCTCCTTCCAATTTCATATCATGCCCCCTCATTCCTGTACTCCTCCTATATTGGAATATCCTCCCCCACACCTTGTTTATGCCCTTAAGGTACTTGAATGTTTTTATCATGTCACCCCGATCCCTCCTCTCCTCTAGTGAGTACACATTGAGGCCCTTTAATCTCTCCTCATATGTTATCTGGTGCAAGCCCTGTACCATCTTTGTCGCACTTCTTTGGACCGCCTCCACCCTGTCAATGTTCTTATGAAGGTGTGGCCTCAGGAGTTGCACACAGTACTCTAGGTGAGGTCACACCAGTGATTTATACAATGGCACAGCTACCTCCCTCCTTGTGCTAGTAATACCTCTGCCTATGCACCCCAGCATACCACTGGCCCTCCCTGCAGTTTCTGTACTCTGCTTAGACACCTTTAGGTCATCTGAAATGATGACCCTCAGATCCCTTTCTTCCTTGGTGATCGTCAGCAACTCACCCCCCCCCCATCCTGTAGCTCTTCCCCAGGGGTTCCTCATCCCAGGTGCATTGTTTTGCACTTCTTTGAACTGAACCTCAGTTTCACACCTCAGACCATTTTAAAGCTTCCCCAGGTCCCTCCTCATTCTCTCCACCCCATCTGGAGTATCTGCCCTGTTGCAGATCTTGGTGCCATCTGCAAACAGGCAGACCTTTCCCTCCAGCTCTTCTGCAATGTCACTAATGAATACATTAAACAAGAGTGGCCCAAGGACTGATCCTTGAGATACCCTCGGGTCCACCTCTCCCTCCCGGATTGGATACCATTTACCACCACCTCTTCCTGCTGTCTGCTAGCCAGTTCCTAACTTACTTTACCACCTTGTGCCCCATGCCCAGACTGCCCATCTTGTTAACCAGCCTTTTGTGGGATGGTGTCTAAGGCTTGCTTGAAATCAAGGTAGGTGATGTCCACCCCCCAATTTGCCTTCTTCATCACCCAGTCAAAAAAGTCTATCATATTTGTCTGACATGACCTTCCTGCTGAGAATCCATAATGTCTCGGATCCTGGGCACTGTTGAATTCCAAGTGTGCTGCTATTCTTTCTTTAAGCAGTGCCTCCATGATCTTACCCACTACTGAGGTGAGACTGACTGGCCTATAGTTCCTGCCTCTTCTCTACTACCACTTTTGTGTAGGGGACTACATGTGCCCTCTTCCAGTCCTCTGGAACAACTGCTGTGCTGTGTGACTGTGTGAACATGGTTGCCAGAGGCAGGGTTAGCTCTCTTCGCAGTTCCCTTAATATCCTTGAGTGTATGCCATCCAGCCCCCTTGCTTTATCCACCTTCAGTTTTGTGAGCTCCTCCAGGACTCTCTCCACTGTGAATGGACTTGTGTTTATATCCCCCCCTTGTGTCTGTTCCCCAGCTGTGGTCCCTGACCCTCCCCCTCTTTTGTTAATACTGAACAGAAGAATTTGTTCTGTATTTCCACCTTTTCCAGGTCTTTTATGGTCATCCAAGGTGCCATAGCTAAGCCTAATTCAGTCCCCCCCCCTACAGGTGCCTTGCTTCCATACTGGTTCAGATACAGACCCCTGGATGGGGAATCCTCCACTCCTACCCGCACATGTCTTCATCAGGCTGGCTCCTTAGTGTTCTAGGTTCAGTTTTCTTTGGTTCCCCAGAGACCGTCGTCAGGCTGGTTCTTTAGTGTTCTAGGTTCTGTTTTCTTTGGTTCCCCAGAGACTGTCGTCAGGCTGGTTCCTTAGTGTTCTGGGTTCGGTTTTCTTTGTTTTCCCCAGAGACCACTGTCAGGCTGACTCCTTAGTGTTCTGGGTTCGGTTTTCTTTGGTTTCCCCAGAAACCGTCGTCAGGCTAGCTCCTTGGTGTTCTGGGTTCGGTTTTCTTTGGTTCCCCAGAGACCATCGTTAGGCTGGCTCCTTGGTGTTCTGGGTTCGGTTTTCTTTGGTTTCCCCAGAGACCACTGTCAGGCTGACTCCTTAGTGTTCTGGGTTCGGTTTTCTTTGGTTCCCCAGAGACCATCATCAGGCTGGCTCCTTAGTGTTCTGGGTTCAGTTTTCTTTGGTTCCCCAGAGACCATCGTCAGGCTAGCTCCTTAGTTTCTGGGTTTGGGGTTCTTTGGTTCCCCAGAGACCATCGTCAGGCTGGCTCCTTGGTGTTCTGGGTTCGGTTTTCTTTGGTTCCCCAGAGACCATCGTCAGGCTGGCTCCTTAGTGTTCTGGGTTCAGTTTTCTTTGGTTCCCCAGAGACCATCATCAGGCTGGCTCCTTAGTGTTCTGGGTTCAGTTTTCTTTGGTTTCCCAGAGACCGTCGTCAGGCTGGTTCCTTAGTGTTCTGTGTTCGGTTTTCTTTGGTTCCCCAGAGACCACTGTCAGGCTGACTCCTTAGTGTTCTGGGTTCGGTTTTCTTTGGTTTCCCCAGAGACTGTTGTCAGACTGGTTCTTTAGTGTTCTGGGTTGGTTTTCTTTGGTTCCCAGAGACCGTCATCAGGCTAGCTCCTTAGTTTCTGGGTTTGGGGTTCTTTGGTTCCCCAGAGACCGTCATCAGGCTGACTTCTTAGTGTTCTGGGTTCGGTTTTCTTTGGTTTCCCCAGAGACCACTGTCAGGCTGGCTCCTTAGTGTTCTGGGTTAAGTTTTCTTTGGTTCCCCAGAGACTGTTGTCAGGCTGGTTCCTTAGTGTTCTGGGTTCGGTTTTCTTTGGTTTCCCCAGAGACCACTGTCAGGCTGGCTCCTTAGTGTTCTGGGTTCGGTTTTCTTTGGTTCCCCAGAGACCATTGCCAGGCTGGCTCCTTAGTGTCCTGGGTTCTGTTTTCTTTGGTTCCCCAGAGACCGTCGTCAGGCTGGTTTCTTAGTGTTCTGTGTTCAGTTTTCTTTGGTTTCCCCAGAGACCATTGTCAAGTTCAAGTTCAAGTTTATTGCAGGAAAGCTCCATTGAGCAAGCTCATTCACAAGGAGGTCCTGAGGTGTACATACATTACATTGAAGTTCTGTGACAGACTTACAGACAAATAGTTAAGTGCTTGCATCATAAAAAACAGAGTTCATAGTGATAAGAGCTTGCATCATCATACACAATAGGCAAAATGATAAAGAGCACCCAAGATGCTCTCGGCTCATGAAGAGAAATTTGTACTGTTTGTCAAGGCAATACATTACATACATTGGAAAATAACAGTAATTCCATAACAATTCAACAAAGATTCCACCTAAAACACTGATAGTGTACGAAACAGAGTTAAAGAAGTGTAGGAATGGAACCTGAGAAATCACGGGATCACTGGTTTGAGTCCTAGTAAAGGCAATTCATTAAAGACAGTTACAAGTGTCTTTTAATTTAGCCAAAACTAACCTTTTAAAGAAGTAAACAGGGACAATACTGACTAATTCCAAAAATGATTGTAGTCGATTCCAAATAGTTGGCAGTGAGCATGAAATAGCACGTTTCCCAAAGGAGGTGCGAGTCCTAGGTACGTCAAGCAGGAGAAACTTGGACTTCCTAAGTGAATAGACACTGCGCACTATAAGTATTAAGGAGGATAGGTATTGTGGTAGTTTATTCTGAAGAAGTTTTAAAGTCCATGTACCTGCATGGACTGTCCGTCTAATGGAGAGCGAGGGCCAGCCGACTAAGGCATAAAGATCACAATGGTGGGTTGGGGGGGGAGTTTGTTATGAATCGTATGGAGCGGTGATAGAGAACATCTAGTTTTTGGAGATTAGTAGAAGCTGAGGAGTTATAGATTACATCACCATAATCAAGGAGTGGGAGAAAAGTGGCCTGAACCAATCTAGTTCTAATATCAGCAGGAAAGAAAGATCTATTTTCGGAAGAAGAAACCCAACCTGATTTTGAGCCTTTTAGCCAAATCATCAATTTGATCACTAAAAGAAAGCCTGCTATCTAACCAGAAACCGAGATATTTGAATTTTGAAAATATTTCCAGCTGCTCACCTAGGGCAGTATTTATGAAATCTTTGGGCAAGGCAGGGGCACTAGCGTGTGATGCGCATGAGCAGGATCATAGCTTTGTTTTTGGCATTGAGGAGTAGCTTTGCATTGATTAAGTTTTTTCTAATTGTGAGAAATCAGCTTGAAGGATGTCCCTAGTTGCTTCTCGCGATGGTCCAGAGGTATACAGGACAGTGTCATCTGCAAAGAAATGCAACTGGGACTTTGTAATCTGATGGTCAAGGTTGTTTACATATAAAGAGAAGAGGACGGGACCTAGAATAGATCCCTGAGGGACTCCTCACAGTAGGCAGACAGGAAGAGAACACATTTCCTGATTTGACTTTCTGAGTCCTGCCCGATAGATAGTTCTTGAACCATAGGGTAGTAGATGGAGTAAAGCCAAGATTGGTGTAAGGCTGCAAACTAGTAAGTTATGATCTACTGTATCGATGCTTTACTTAGATCCAAGAAGACCACAACAGTAGTTTTCTTAGAGTCCAATGCAGATAACCAGTCATTAGTGACTTTGGCTAGAGCTGTAATGGTACTATGGTTTGGGCGAAAACCAGATTGAAGAGGGTTAAGAATCCATTGCGTAGCTATATGGTTTTTCAATTGGTTGTAGATCAATTTTTCAAATGCTTTTGATAGGATAGGTACTATTGAAATAGGTCTATAATTATTGAGATCACATGGGTCTCCTGACTTGAATAGGGGGAGAATATGGGCGGATTTCCAACACGACGGAACTGTGGTGGTTGAGATGGAGAGATTGAATATATGGAGTATTGGGGCTGTAAGAAAAGGGTATCCAAGTTTTAGAAATAATAGATCTATATTATCCTCTCCTGCACTTTTTTTGATATCCAGGTTCATAAGTGACTCTTCTACTTCTTTATAGCTAAGGGGGACCAACTGGAATGGGCAGGCTGGCGTGTTCGTTGCTGAATACGTGGTATCAATATTCCTAATTTGGGAGGCATGTGGGGAAGTATCAGATGCTAGGCTGGCAGCTATGAAGTGAGAATTAAGTTCTTCTAATATTTGTTGTGAACTTTCAATAGATGTACCGTTAATGAGAATCTTTGCTGGAAAAGATGGTGCAGCTGAACGACCCTCAATAGACTTGAGAGTCTTCCAAATTTTGTAGGAATTCCCTTTAGCCTGCTCTAGGGCAGAGACATAGTAACTAGATTTAGTTTCACGAATGCATTTGACACATGCTCTCCTGGCTGCTCGGAAGGCCTGCCAGTCTGTGGGACTCTTAGAGAATGCTTCTGAGCCCATAGTTTGTCACGGTTAGACAGTGCAGCTTTAAGTTCTGACGTGAACCAAGGGTGAGAATTTTGCTGCCGTCGAACCTTAATTTTAGGAGCATGTTTCTTAACTAAGGCAGTCATGTTGCAGTTAAGGACACTAACAGCCTCATCTACTGATTTAGCAAGAAAAAGGTCTTGCCATCTGATGTTGCTTAGATCGCCAAGTAATTGTCAATATTGAACGACGAACGACCGCTTGGTTATGAATTTAGGGGAAGGATAACTTTGGGTTGTGACCTAGTGCAGACAACAATGTTATGGTCACTCATATCATTATGAAACACTGCTGTTTGTAGGATTTTATGCAGATGGTAGTTAGATAACGCTAACAGTGAACTGTTAGCTGTATTTTGGGCATTAATCCTGGTTGGCTCACTAATAAGTTGGGATAATCCGAGGTCGTCGCAAAGTGACTTTAGGTCGGAGGATTTTGATGATAACCAATCCATATTAAAATCACCAAGGATTAATGTTTCTGTGTTATCTTTGGTGATTAAAGGTTTTGAGGGCACTAAGGATAACAGTGCCGGCAGTAGGTGGCCTATATCCACCTATGATGGTGATATTATCAGAGGAGGGGAGATGAATCTTTAATGAGACAATTTCAAATTCCTTAGGTTTGGACATAGTAATAATGTTACTGATCATATATTTTGATTTGGCATAGACAACTACTCCGCCGCCCCCTCTTAAACCCCTGTCCGCCCTAAAAGGAACAAAATCCACTATGTTAATTTGCTGATCGGTTATATTATTGTTAAGCCAGGATTCGGTGACAATGATGATATCAGGCTCAGTATGTGCAGCCCAGGCTTGTAACTGTGATCAATTTTGATTAGACTCCGTATATTGACCATCATTATTTTTAGACCAGAAGCATCTGCAAATTCTAATGGGGAGGGTATCAATGTAGGAGGACCTGGATTTAACTCAGCATTGCCTGAGCAGAGAAGAAGGAGAAGAAGCAATTTCCTTATGGAGAAGAAATGCAGCCTAGTATCTTTTTTCCTTTCAGACTGCCTAGTGTTTGTTTTGGAAAGAGAAAACTGGGTGTTGTTTAAGCAGAGGCTTGCGTTACAGTTTGGGACTAAGAGAGGAAGTGCTTTGAGGGACAGTGGGGATGAGAGGAGGGAGAGAGAGAAAGAAAAGGGTACTAAGTGAATAAAGGGAGTGGGGCATGAGGAATAGTGAAGGGTAAAGTGACTGGGAGCATGATAGGTATTGCTTATCATAGTACTATATCTCCTGTTTTAAAGTATTAGTCTGATATAAACCGGGAGTGCAGGCAAGTAGTAGTAGGTAGACTAAGGAGGAGAATGCCATGACTCACTGTACTCCGCGTGAATAGATAAAGGAGAGGTTAATTTTCAGCCAAGGAGAGGTTGATTTTCAGCCAACTGGGGTAACCTATAGGATGGCTAAGTGGTACTTAGGGGCGTGGCCACAGTGTATTTAAAGGAGGCCTGGGAGGGGGTGGGTAGAAAAACCAGACTGAAAAGAGCCTCGGGGAACAGCCTGCACTGTGGCGAGGACTGGACCAATCGGCGTCTTAGTTGAAAAGGCGCCTGGATTCCGATTGGTTGGCTTAGGATGCCGTACCTTCACTTGGCTGTATCCACTTGGCGTGCGGCTGCTGTCGGCTGCAAGGTCGCCGGAGGGCCGGTGGCCATGGATCCTGGGGCTCGCCCTGACAAGGGGCTGCAACAAAGGAGAGAGAGCCAGTAATTTATAGGGGACCCACACAAGTGCAGGACAACGAGCCAGAGATCAGAGGGAAGAGCTGAACAATAGGCAGCTTGCAAAAAGGCGCCAAGGGCTAGGGGTAAAGGGATTCTGTCTGACAAGGCGTGAAAGACTTGTAATCACTTTGCAAACTCTGTCAGGCTGGCTCCTTAGTGTTCTGGGTTCAGTTTTCTTTGGTTCCCCAGAGACTGTTGTCAGGCTAGCTCCTTAGTGTTCTAGGTTCAGTTTTCTTTGGTTCCCCAGAGACTGTTGTCAGGCTGGCTCCTTAGTGTTCTGGGTTCAGTTTTCTTTGGTTCCCCAGAGACCGTCATCAAGCTGGTTCCTTAGTGTTCTGGGTTCTGGCTTCAGTTCACCAGAGACCATTGTCAGGCTGGCTGCCAGGTCCATTTTTCAGTTCCTTCCCTTCCTAAGGATGCAGGCACTCGCAGCAATTCAAGGGGTGTGTGTGCACATAGATGTGCTGCCGATCATGATTTTGGCCTGCATCCTCCCCTCCCATGGTGCTTCTTACTGCACTGCCACCAATGGTCACCCTGGTGACAGTATAGCAGTGGAAACAGCAACTCTTCCCTCTCCAGAGGAGGAGAACATCCCTGGATTCTTAGTCTCTTCCCCAGCCAGCTTCCTGACGATCCCAGCTCATTCCTGAACTTGGATGGCCTGTGTTGAGAGTGGTAGTAGTACCACTGTGCTGACGGGCCAGCTAGTAAAACTGCTTTGATGAAGAAAGACTATTGCCATTTCTGACACATTGCATCCATTCATGAAGATACTCATGACATCAATTAACTTCATTAGAAGGAGAGTCAATGTCGGCCAATTTGGCTAGGAATCTCTGGTGGTGGACCAGGTCACAGACCTTAGCAAGGACTAAAACCTCAGCGCCAGCGCTACCAGAATCCAGGGCTTAGCTGAGATAGCAAGGTTTTTGTTTTTCAGGGCAACACAGTAGTACTGGGTCAGTTAAGTGCTTGCTCAGTCACGCAGTATGCAGGGAAGGTTGTTAGAATCAAACTTGGGTCTGCTGGATGTACCAAGCTCATTCACAGTTTGTTACTCTAATCTCTAAGCTATACTGCCAACCAGGAGCGGAGTAGAAAGGGCAGTGCTGGTGCTATAGTTAGGTCTAAAGCCATGTCGCCAAGGGTAAGGATTTCATGCTCTGTGAGTATTGCAATAGTTGATTGAAAAGAATCCTTTCTAAACTGACTAAGGCGTAGAGCAATGAAATGAGGTGCTTATTATTGATCAGGTTCCTGCTGCTGCTCTTCTGATTCATTTTCTTAAATTATTGGTACTGTATATTGTGATAGAGGGAGATGGAGTTCTGCCATCATTATGTGGCAGTTTTGGCACAGTCCCTTTTTTCTAGCTGAACAAGCTACCGATTTTATTTATCCTAAGCTCCCTCAAGCCTACACACTACTTTGGAGCAGCAAGTTAAGGAGCTAGAGTCCCGTTTCTATTATTTATTTAGCTTTTGTTTACCGGGTAAGTACATTAGACAAGTATTATGCCTATTTTCTGGAACGACCTGGGAGAGTACAACATGTGGAATACAGATAAGGTAACTCAAGGATGGAATAGCATATTACATGAAATAATAAAATATGTGAGAAAAGAAAAACACCAATCAACAATAGTACAACGTATGGAAGAAATACATAATTGATGATAGGAGAAACTTTATAGGAGTGCAGTATGATCCACAGTGCAGCTTAGTAACATGTAGCTTAAGTTTTTAGCAGGCAAAACCAGGGAACAAGCAGACTCAGTTGCCAGGTATGTATATAGGTCAGCAGTATACTAAGACATACGAGTTGGCAGTACCAGAGTACTGAGGAGTGGAATGTACCACCAATACAGATGGGAGTAGGCAGAGCAACCCGTGTCCACAGAGCAGTGTAGTGGACACAGAAGATGTCCACAAATTGGGGAAAATGAGTAGTTGAGAATAGAGTAAATATTAATCAATTAAGGCTACGGAAAGTATCAACAGCAGTAGCAGTGATAACTTGGATGGATTCCGTCAGCATGATACATTACTCTAAGGGGGCTTGGGACAGTCATAGACTGATGTTCGCTTCAGAAAAGTCCACAGGGAAGTGCGAAAACTCCAATGGAAGGGGGCCGAACGGACATGATCAGGGAGAGAGTTCCAGAGTCTGGGCGCATATGAAGCAAAGTCACGGTATTGGGTAGCCTGAAATGTACTTATTGTGTATCTATCAGCCTGCCTCAAAACACCACTGCACTTTTATTTCAAAACAAAAGATATCAAACCTAACCGCATGGCAAAAACTTACCAGCCCCCAGCCTCCCTTAACATATCTTAAAATAAAGGAGACAATAACACTGCTTGCTCTCTTGCATGACATGTTGGAGAAGGGGAAACAATTAGGTCCTCTGTTATAAATGAAGATATAATGTAGGGCATGTCACAAAAGGGACTACCTTAATTTGCAGCAGGAAGGGCTGGAGAGAGTGCACAGGGGTCTTGGGGAAATTCGAGGAGTGGTCAAGAGCATGTCAGGTGGGATTCAATGACACAAAGTGCAAAATCATGCACCTAGAGCATAGGAATCCATGAGCTCTGTATAGGATGGGTGAGGTACTGACACTCACTAAGCAGAAAAGGGACCTTGGGATTATCATACCTGATGACCTCAAAGTGACAGGGCAGTGTAACAAAGCAGTGGGTAGGGTTATTGGGATGCTGCGGTCACTGGCAGGATGCGGATGGTAGTATTGGGGATTTATTCATCTGCTCCTTTCCCCTTAACATGTGGGGCTCCAGAGGGCTCCATCTTATCCCCTATGTTGTTCACAGTTTATCTGCTGCCATTTGGGGGTACATTATAAGGCAGTATGGACTGAGTTTTCACTGCTATGCAAATGATATTCAGCTCTACATGTCCTTTATGCCCAGGCAGGGTGGGGCAGTCTCTGTCTTTAATAACTACCTCTGGGACTCGGGGTTGGATGAGTGCCAATTGGTTGAAATTGAACTTTGACAAGACCAAGGTGTTGGTAGTATAGCCAGGTTGCCAAGGCATGGGTTGCAAGTGGGTCAACCATCTGGGCTTTGGTTCAGAGGTGACCAGCTGCTTACCTCAAATCGGGCGCTAAATCTGGGCGTTGTGTTCAATATTGGCCTGACATTAAAATCTCAGGTGTCAGCAGTTGTAAAGACCTCATTTTACCATCACTGGATCATGCACTTGGTTCCTCTGGCGATTTGTCAACTCTGGTTTATGCCTTTGTAACTTTAGCCTTGATTACTGCAGCGCCCTATGCCTAGGGTACCAGGGGTTGATATCTGCCGATTGCAGCTAGTGCTGAATTTGGCAGCAAGGTCATTGACTGGTTTATCAAAATCTTGCCATATCATTCCTGTGCTCCGTGGTTTGCACTGGATGCCAGTACATTGACGGATCACCTTCAAGGTCGGGCTACTGACCTATGAGACCCTACATGGACAGGGACCTGGCTACGCTCTACCTCATCGAATTAGAGAGTGCCTGACCATTGACAGTTTTAAGACCGAATTAAAAACATACTTGTTCTGCCATGCATTTTCTGATGAGGGTTAAGCCTAGTTGTACTGCCTTTTGGTTTTATATATATTAGTTTATGCTGACTGTGTTTTAATTATTGATGTCTGTTTTAATTTTTAGGATGTAAGCACTTTGGTCTATTGGAATTGTGCTGACAAATAACATTTTGATTGATTGATTGATAGGGAATGGTATCTCCAGCAGGAGGAGGAAGGTGGTGTTGCCACTATATCACTTCCATGTTTGACCCCACCTAGAGTACAGTGTCCAGTTTGGGAGGCTACACCTCAGAAAGGACATAGGCACGGTTGCAGCAGTCCAGAGGGGGGCAATTAAAATGTTGCAGGGATTGCATGAGAAGCCCTGCAAGGAGTGACAGAAGGATCTTAACATGTACACCCTGGAAGAGAGGAGAGTGAGAGGGGACATGGGTAAACAGGGTGCCGGACCGGAGTCTCTTTCAAAGGAGAAAGAGCACCAGGACCAGGAGGCAAGCAGTGAAGCTGGGGGTGAATGAGGAAGTACTTCACTGAGAGGTGGTAGTAAAGTAAGTACATTTTATTTTTGAGTACCCCATCCTGAGGCTCTGGGTGCTGTACAAGCAAGGCACAGCATGCATTAAACAGAGAATAAATTACAAACAGTATAAAATCACCTAAACATTTGCATAGAAAATTTCAACAGTTTAATAAATATCAATTTGATAAATATCACCAGTCTTGATATGCTTTCCTGAAAAGATGTGCCTTTAGGCCCTGCTTAAAGGCCTCCACAGTTGGGACCTCCTCAAAGATCTAGGCAGCGAGTTCCCAACACTGGGCCCACCACCTCAAATGCATGGTCTCCCGAGAATTTGTGTGGGCTCTGGGAACTACAAGGAGGCCCTTGGTGGAGGAGCAGAACGAGTGCACGGAACAGGCTGGAGTCAGGAGGTCATTTGGGTAACCAGGGCCTGATCCATGTAGGGCCTTATAGGGGAGCAAGCCCACCTTGAAGATGATCCTCCAGCTGATCAGCAGCCAGTGCAGTTCGTGCTAAACTGGGGTCACATGACAAGACCTCAGAAAGACCATCAGTAACCCGGCTGCTCTGTTCTGCACCCGCTGCAGGCACCGGAGAACCCCTCCAGTGACCCCGAGGTATAGAGCATTGCAGTAGGCAAGTCGGGATGTCATAAAAATGTGTACTAGTGAGGGCATGTCATCAGGTAGAATCAAGGTTTTAATCCAGGCAACATTTCTTAAGTGGTAAAAAACACTCTTGACAACGGATGACACCTGAGCCTCAAGTGTCAATCCACCATCAAGGATGATGCCCTGATTCTTCACCTGGGTGGATGCCATCAAAGGAGTGGATCCAGAAACATCCCTGTTTCTCTCCCACAGCATCCACATCCCATTGACAACCAGGCTCAATTACCAGCACCTCCATTTTGTCCAGACTGAGTCTTAGCCAGCTAGAGGCCATCCAGACCTGGATCTTGGCCAGGCACTTAGCACCACCAGAGTGCCATCTGTCTTGGGTGCAAATGACATGCACAGCTGGATATCATCCATAGCAGTGGAAACCCAAGCTGCACCATCTAATGATCTCATCCGGGAAGCATGTACAGTGTGAACAACACAGGCAACAGGATCGAACCCCGGTGACTTCCACAAGGCAGGAACTTCGGGCAGGATGAAATTTCCCATCACCACCCTGCTTCTGCCTGTAAGAAAGGACTCAAACCAGTTGATTACAGTACAGGTGAGTCTACAGAGCTTCCTTAGGTGACCCAGTAGCACGCATGGTCCACAGTGTCAAACTCTGAGGAGAGTCGAGGAGAATACGAATTGATCATTCTCCTCGAGCCCTCACCCTGAAGAGATCATTGTGCACTCTGACTAGTGCCGTTTCAGTGCTATGCCTTAACCAAAAACCTGACTGGAGAGGCTTATAGATGTCATAGGTCACTAGATGTGCCTTGAGCTGCAGAACCACCACTTTCTCAATAACCTTCCCTAAAAACAGGGGGATAGAGACAGGTCTATAATTCGCCAAGATGTCAGGGTCAAGAGATGGTTTCTTTAGGAGGGGTCTCACCAACGCCTCTTCCAAGGTATCAGCAAAACAATCCTCTGAAAGTGAACAACAGACAGTCTCAGTGAACATTGAACCAACGGACTCAACAAATCCCATTAAGAAATGAGTTGGACCCAGGTCCAGCTCACAAAATGTGGGCAGCAGCTTCAAAATCACCACGCAGACCTCAGCCGGCCTAAATTCGCTACAAACACTAGGTTTACTTTTGACACACCGACTTACCACCACCAGGCCATAAAGGCCCTGTTAGGAGATCCCAGCCTCATGGAGGAGATGCTGTCAGAGAAGAACTGAGCAAACTCTTTGCACTGTGCATTAAAATGCTTTTTGGCTGTAGTCAGGCAGGATGAAGAAGCCTGTCCACTGTTTGAAAAAGCAGAGCTTTAGACACCTGGAAGAGAGTGGTGGAGGAGAAAACAGTGGGTGGCTTCAAGCATGCGTGGGATAGGCATGAAGGTATATTAGCAAATAGGAAGGAGGAGGAGGGTCACCAGAGGCTACTAGGGTCTGTGGAGACAGACTAGGTAGGATAGCGGGCAGAATGGTTGGGTTATGTAGCCCTTTTCTACCAACAAATTCTATGTTTCTAGCTCTTAAATAGATTTACCTGGTTCCTGCAAAACAGCTCTTGTTGGCATCAGCAGGAATTAAAATTTCTTAAAATTCCCCCAAAATTGAATTACAGGACATTCCACTCCTTAAAGCCAGTTACATGGAAACAGGCTCTTTGCCCCATGTGACTTGAACTCTTCCTGCTGCTTGTTCTGTCCTGAAATCATAATCTTCTTTTTGTGACCTTGGACTAATTTCCATGACAACAGATTGTGATGTCATAAACAGAGGGATTATAAATTCATTGCAAGAATAAGCAGTGTGAACAGATGAAGTCTAAGAAGAAAATATCTTGTTTTGTGTTATTGTACAGTAGTTAATCTGTTTATTAAAAATGTTCAATTTACAATATATACCGAACTGACATAAAAACATGCACCAGATTTACAACGATATATAGATCATGACAATTTCAGTTTTGTTTTATTGTACAGTAGTTAATCTGTTTATGAAAAAATGTTCAATTTACAATATATATACCGAACAAATATAAAAACATGCACCAGGTTTACAACAATATATAGATCATGACAATTTCAGTTATGCAGATCATTGTCAGAATAGCAGAAAAACTTTGTGTCATTTAATTATTTATTTATTTATTTGATAGCCAGGTAGGTACACTGGTCCAAGGGTCCATTTTCAGGTAAGACCCAGATCATCTAGGTGGCACATACAGTACAGTTGAAGTAACATACAAATCGAGATGGCATGTAAAGTACAGTCCAAGCATAAAGTATAACAATTTGTACAGGTTGAAACAGAACAGCCATGCAGTGAATGCAATAAATGACAAATAACAGTTGGGCTCCCAGTTTGAAATACAGGTGGGGAGTAGAGATGCAGCAAAATTTTATTTCACCAGCGAAATTCTGGCAAAATTGAAAATTCTGCCCCGCAAAATATTTTGTGAAATTCGTGCATTTCACCAACACGAAATGCGGAATTTCCTGCATAATATTAAATGAAAAAAAGTGTCCCCCTTCACACTCATTCATGAAAAGGGCTCACTCACTCAGGCTCATTTGTAAAAGAGCTCAGTCAGGCTGCTGGCCATGGAGGTGAGTGGAGGGCTGAACCGGTGGCCCATGGGGGTCTGGGGGAGTGTGGGGTGGGGTTACTAGTACTACTACTACTACTACTACCTGCTACTGGAAAGGGTGGGAGGAATAGGGGGTCCACTAGACACCAGGGAAAGGCTTTTTAATTTTTTTTATTTAATGAACTCAAACAGAGTCATTACAGATGTCGGTAGTTATGGACAACAGCGGGGGGGAGGGGGGACGGATGTGAATCTCTGGGTGGTGGGGTTCATTCTTCATTTGGCCAGTGATCAACCAGGGGTCAGGCTACTAGACACCAGGGAAATGTATTTTTATTTTAAATTATGTGGTTGGGGGACGGGGCTGAATCTCAGCGGGGGTCTTCTATTGTAGGCCAGAGGGTGGGACCACTAGACACCAGGGATGTGGGGTCTTTGGGAGGGAAAACACTTTAAATTTTTATCAGCTTTTCCCTCAGTTCTCAAATGTGAATTTTGCCCACAGGTGGCTAAATTCCACATTTCACGGGGCATATTTTCACCTGCAAAATAGTTTGCATAATGCAGGGATTATGCAAAATATTTTGCTGGGCAACATTTTTTAATTTCGCACAACACTAGTGGGGAGGCTAACTCCGACTACTAAACAGTAGCATATCTAAAGTTAATAGTGAATCTATAGGGAGGCTGGCTCCAGCTGATAAATAGTAGCATAGCTCAAATTAATAGACAATGAATCCACTAATGGATAATTGCTAGTGCTATGCGGAGTGCGGAATGCAGAATTCCACCAGTGAAATTAGTAGAGAATGACCATTCCAGTGGTGGAATTTTCATGGAAATTTTGCTGGTTCTTCTATGGAATTCCACCTGCTACTAACAGCATTTTTTTGCAGAAAATCATTCTACAACCATTTCCGTAGAAAATATTGAGATTCATGGAACAATATTTCGAGAACAGCATTTTTCTATGGAAAATCATGCTGCAGAAAATACTGAGATCTGCAGAATTAAATTCTTTGGAAAGGTTGCAGAAAATTCATTCCATATTTTTCTGCCATGGAATTCTGCCATTCTGTTTCTGGTGAAATTCAGCAGAATTTCAAAAAGTTTGTGAAATTTAGTTCTGCACAGCACTAATAATTGCTTCAAAACATTACCAGTGGTCTCATGGATGCCAGAACATGGGGAAAAGTTGGGGAGCTATAATAATTACAAAAGAGACCATGATTGCTTCCCTTTTGACTTTGTATGCATTAAAGAGGCTCATGGGCAAAAGTGTGTGTGTGGGGGGTTGCTGCCACTTCTCACCCATAGGTTCTGGGATCCAGCACCTATGAGTAGTCTGATTGGGGTATAGAAATTCAGATATAGGGGGCAATGGTGGGTGTTATGCGGGGTCAGTGAAGCAAACCTGCAGGTGTTGTTATAGGTGGTATTGGGTCTAGTGAAGTTGTGATTGGAAGTCTGGGTATAAATAGGAGTAGTAATCCAGGAGGGGTAGAAGTGTGCCTTGAGCAATGGCCAGCTGCACATCTGGTGTCATGAGAGTCCTTAGCCAAAAGCAGGCTCCCAGTTTCTGGTTCACACACTTGACAACTCATCCAATGTGATCTGTGAAGGTTAGGGAGGGATCAAGGGTGACTCCAAGGAATTTGAATGTAGTTACCTGGTTAAGATAGGACCCATCTGGAGCCCATATGCTCACTGAACATTTAGTGAGCCTTGGTTTAGACCCAAAAAGCATTGCCTTCATTTTTTTGGTGTTAACAAGCAGCCTGTTTGTGGTGAACCACTTGTGGGTAGCGCCAAACTCCATGGTGAGGGAGAGGGATAGTTCATTTGAGTTCTTGTCACACTGGTAAAGAATAAGAACATCTGTACACATTGGCATGTAGTAGCTTGTACCATCCCTGAAGAGATGGTTAACAAGAAGGGAGAACAAGACAAATGCCAGTATGGACCTTCGGGGAACCCCATTATTCACTCACAGGGTGCTGGAGGTAGCCCCCCGGTATAGACCACTTGAGATCTCCTAATGAGGTTGTTTCTAAATCAGGCCATGGTTGTTGTTGAGAAACCATAGGAGTGCAGCTGCTCAAGGAAGATGCCATGATCTACAAAGTCAAAGGCTTTAGACAGGTCCACGAGGATGGCACCAGTAAGCTTGCCTTCATCCAAGTTCCTGAAGATGTGGTTGGTGCAACAGGCCAATGCGGCAGTGGTGCTGTGGCCCTTCTAAAGCCATGCCAATTGGGGGTAGATTGTACTTTGATACATGGTCAGAGATTTACTAGAAGACAATTATATATCCAGGCCTTTACTTAAATGGGAGAGGATGAACACTGTACGGTAGTTTTCCAGGAGCTTAGGATCACCTGATTTGTCATTACTTAATGTGCAGAAACCAGTTTTATGCATTAGCGCTGTACAGTACAAAACCATCTCTGTTTGTGAATTGTTGCTCTCAGATCTTCAAAGCAGAATTGATTAGTTGAAGAAGTGTTTGGGACTGCCTATTGCCCTGGAAGGTAATGGTCTTAAGTCAGTGTGTGGATCCAAATGCTAGATATATCCAGCACCTCCAGGTCAGTTTCCTCATTGGGTTAGGTGCTGCAAGCATTAGCCAAGGCTCTTAGATGCATGGTGCACCCCCACTAGCCATCAAGGGAAGCCCTTTAAATATGGTACATCTGAAAACTCCTTGGGGATAGGGTAATTCTCTTTGTTCCAGGCAGCCTAATCTGGCACTTTGGGCCTACTCCAGGTCTGGGCACCAAACCAGTAGGTAGCTGACAAAAAGAGGAGGAGAAACAAGGATTCTAGAACGTGTGGCAGTTCTCCATCCAGTTTTGGGTGAAATGGGATAAGTGCTCAAAAGTCGCTAGCTTGCCAACCGAGTTTAGCATCTCAGGGATGGACAGTATCTCTTCTGTATGTTTCCTCTGTAGTAGCAGCCTTTTGGCTTCTATATAGACCAAGACAGTCCAGCATAACTGGTCATGTGATAAGGAGAGCCTGCGGTCTGAGAGTCCTTTTAACATCAACTGAGGGTAGTTAAGGAGGGGAGCTGTAGGACTTTGGCACATGCTTTTTGTACCCCCACACAGAAACCCAATAACTTTGGGCATGACCAGAGGATGGGTACTAGAGAAGCTCCGGTAGCTCCATATCTCCAGCAGCATGGAGTAATAGCTTGAGCTTTGTGTAGAACCACAGGGATTCTATACCATAGATGTAAAATCTTATTTTGGATCAGCCTAGCTCAGTTGTCTGAATAGGCAGAGTATGCCAGATGCCAGCTTTTGGGCCACTTGTCTTCTGTGATGGTGACATTTAAAAGGACCTTCCATTTGCCCCATGCCTTCTGAGATTGGTCCAGAAGTGCATTCCAACTGCTAGAGTAGATGTGGACTACTTGACTCTCTTTTAGACAGAATCATGTAAGGAGTAGGGATGGGTGGTACCCTTCCCTGTTGGGAGCTGGGTTTCTCAGTAGCTGGGGGAGAGAGCTCTGCGGAGCTGCAGATACTTCCAGAAATGCTCCTTTTGTAAGGAGAACATGGCCTGCAAATTCTAGAAAGTTTCCAGGTGAGAAGTGCCTGGAATCATGAGATCCTTGACATGCCATAACCATTCTCTGTGGCACTGGTGCGACGCTACAGAGTTGTTACCAATCCTGTTATTAGGGTTGTTCCACAAGGAGAGGCTACAAAAATAGAGTGAGGGGAACCCTTGTTAATTTTCTGAGACCCCTAGGAAATTACCCAACAGAGAGTCAATCTTTGAGAACCAGGACTGGACTATTGTGATGGGTATGTGTTATAGACAGTGGAATAGCTTGGGAACATTGATCATTTTGAGCACTGAGATTTTGCCTGCAAGTGAGAGCTTCAAGTGTTTCCAACTGTTGCACTCAACTTTGAGGCTGGCGAGAAGAGGGTACAAGTGAGATGGAACACCTTTTGAAATATCTGGGAAATTTTGACACCAAGTTATGTGATCCTGGCACCCATTTCATCTCTTTGCCTGTAAAGGGGAAGCTTGGGTAGTGAGAGTGCAGAGGATGGATCTCTGTCTTCCATGTTTTACCCTTACACCAGTGGCCAAGAAGAAATCACAGAGAAGTAAGAAGAGGAGCCTGTAGAACCTGGTGTGTCCAAAGTACCAAAAGATCAGTGGCATGGTGGAGAGTCCCTATACTAATCCATTGGAGCATTGTACTCCAGGATGGCGACAGCCAGGGCACTTTGACAATTTATTTATTTATTGAATTTTGTTGACCAGGTAAACCCACTGGGCCTCAGAGAGTCCCTTTTTCAGGGGTGACCCAGAATTAATTACAAAAGTAATCAACAGATTCAGTTGCAAGGAAGGTAGGATAGTAACTAGCATAATAGAAAACAGATTACATACTGTAATAGAGTGAGATGAGGACTGACAATGAGCATACTGTTAAAATACAGTGTGGGTTCACATCGATATATATATACTTAGTAACTGCGTACAGAGACACATTGCAGTGCTACCTTAACAAAAAAGAAGGCATATGTACTTGAGAACTCGGGACAAAGAAGAAGGGAGATCGGGCAATATTGCCTTGTGCCCTTCTGGAGAGCAAAGGGGCTCAGAGAGAATTGTTGGGGAGGATTTTAACCAGTAGAGAAACATAGAAGCTGACGACAGATAAGGACTGCAAGGCCCATCCAGTCTGCCCATTTCTTTTCTACCTTACGAATGTGCCATCGGCTTTGCTCTGTCAATGGCCAATTATGCATACTCATCTGTATTACTCCCTTATGCTTATCCATGCCTGTTTGAAGCCCTGCACTGTATTCATATCCACCACTTCCTAAGGTAGGCCATTCCATGCATCCACCACCCTTTTGTGAAAAAGAACTTCCTCACATTCCCCTTAATCTGCCTCCTCTAATCTCATGCTGTGTCCTCTTGTCCTGCTATTTTCTTATATTGAAACATGTTAGACTCTTTCACCTTGTTAATGCCCTTAAGGTATTTGAATGTTTCAATCATATCACCTCTCTCCCTCCCTTGTTTAGGGTATACATATAGAGCTCCATTAATCTGTCCTCATATGTTGTCTGATGCAGTCTCTACACCATTTTGGTTGCCCTTCTCTGGACTGCCTCAATTTGGTTAATGTCCTTGTAAAGGTGTGGCCTCCAGTACTGCACACAGTACTCCAGATGGGGCCTAACCAGTGTCTTGTAAAGAGGGATTATTACCTCCCTCTTACGACTTGTGATACCCCTACTAATACACCCCAACATCCCCCTAGCCTTACCTACTGCTTTAGTGGTCTGATTGGATGATTTCAGGTCATCTGTGATGATGATGCCCTAGTCTCTTTCTTCCCTTGTGACTGCCAGCAACTCCCCTCCCAGCCTATAGGTGGCTTCAGGGTATCTCTTCCCTATGTGCATGATCTTGCACTTCTTTGCGTTAATCCCCAGTTGCCACTCTTCTGACCATTTTGCCAGTTTATTCAGATTTCTTCTCATTCTGCCACGCCCATCTGGAAACGTGTACAGGGCCTGGATCCAAGACATGAAGGAGGGTCAAAGCACATTTGATTCAAAGAAGGAGGAGATAGTTCTACTCCACCAAGTTGAAGGTCTTTTCAAAGTCAAAGGTAATGATGGTAGAAAGGGACACATGCTGCTACCCCATAATGATTGGCTATTGAATGGAGATGGTCTGAGCTTAAGTGCCCTTTTGGAAAAAAAAACACATGGGAAGGATGTATTAGAGCAGGCAGCAGGGTTTCCAGTCTATTAGCTAGCACCTGCCAGGAGTATTATATCTGCATTGGTCAATGAGACTGGGTGGTAATGTGTGGTGTCCACACCTTTCTTCAGTAAGATCGCTATTACTGTAAATTGATGCTGATACAGATAAAACCCAAATAATGTTTTTGGGTCCCAGCAGAAACTTAGATGCATTAACCAACAAATGGTTTTCACTACCCTAGACCTCATGAGCTCCAACTTACTACTGTGTGCAGATATCTAAGTATGTAGCCGGACAGTCGCCCATTGCAGATGGAACCAACACATTGAGAATCTTATAAAGAAAACTTTGCCAAAAACTGGCTCCTTTACAGGAATGAAGCCTGCTTTTTGACCCCTACATGTCTGCACATTGTGAATACAATGTTAACTCCTCTGTTGGATTACGGGGACATAACGATCGGGGCCTACAAATCAGCCATAAGCAATCTAACTGTTCGCTACAACAGGTTTTCTGTCTTTGTACTAAATGCACCCCTCCACTGTGCTTGCCCCCACTATCTCTTGTGGCAGGCTGTTCCAAGTGTCGACCACCCTCTCAGTGTAGAAAAACTTCCTCACATTGCCCCTTATTCTACCCCCCCCCTCCAATTTCATATCGTGCCCCCTTGTTCTAGTACTTTTTCTCCCTTGGAAAATGTCCCCCACCTGCACCTTGTTTATGCCTTTAAGGTATTTGAATGTTTCTAACATGTCACTCTGCTCTCTCCTCTCTTCCAGTGAGTACATATTGAGGTCCCCTAGTCTCTTCTCATATGTTTTGTGTTGCAAGCCCTGCACCATCTTTGTCGCCCTTCTCTGGACTGCTTCCACCTTGTTTATGTCCTTGTGCACGTGTGGCTCTCCAGAACTGCACGTAGTACTCCAGGTGAGGCTTTACCAATGTTTTATGCAATGTTTAAGTTGCTTTTCTCATTTTTAGTGTCGCTTTAAAGTTTACTAGTTTATTATTTTAACCAGTGTTTCAGTGTACAGGTAGTTTTGGTGTTTTACTCGCTACTTAAAATAAGCGTGTTTGAACGAATATGAAAGGCTGGTTTACTGACTGTTATAGGTAAGCACTAAGAGGTATTTGTCTGCTATGATTTGGGGTTTCACGGGGGATATCTTATACACTATAAGCTAATGTAGTGGTTGGAATAGTAACCTCACTGAATGCTGAGGTAACCATGTCAACAGTAAACCTCTTGAGCTTTGCTTCAAGTTTACTAAGTTGCCATGGTAACCTCTCATAGTGATTACAGCAGCGTGTTACAAATACAACCCCATACATTATCCTCTATATAATTATTATTCTTATTATTATTACTGCCTCTCTCATTGTAAGGAGAAACGTGGTGGAGACTTTGGCGTCTACAAACATTTTTTAAAGGACTGGACACACCAGTGACTTACGTTGCTGATACAAATTTGCAGGGATCCTTTCCTCACCTGGCACTTTGTGTGTATTGAGCTGGATAAGAGCAGTTTCAGTCTCTTCCACAAATAAGGGAGAGTCTAAATGTTCTGCTTGCGTAGCTTGAAGCTTTGGTAAAGGGATCCAAGAGAGAAAGCATCTAAGGCATCAGGCCCCAGAACGGGGGGACTGGGGATGAGTATAAGGTGGGTAAAATTGTTTCATGACATTAGTTGTGTGTTCTGGTTTGGTGCAAAGGTGGCCTTTGTGGTTTCATAGGGCTGCACTGTACTTTTCTGCTTGTCTCTGCAGCAACCTGTAGGAGAGTAATGTGCCTGCTTTCTACCAATACTCATGCTGTTGCCTAATAATGGGCACCTCAGCTTTAATAGTTCAGTGTTCATTTAGAGAGATACAAGTGCTCATAAACTCGACTTTGTGTGGCATCACTAGAGCTGGTGGGGAGGTGTTCAGGAATGATTCTTTTTGATGTATTGTAGACCCTGGGAGAGGTTCTGGAGTTCTTTTTCCCTTCCTTGTGGAAGTGGGCCACATAGACAATTTTTTACCCATGAAAGACCACTTTATATGCAACTCAAAGAGTGCTCTGGGACACTTCCCCAGTGTCACTAAGATGAAAATATACCTTCATTTCCTCCTTTACCAGTGCTAGGATTTTGTGGTCCAATAGGAGCAAATGGTCCAGTCTCCACAATGAGGATTTGGGGATGGGTGGGCCCTAGGAGGCAGTATAGCGTGGTTAAGGGCACCGAGCTGCAAACCTGGAGACCTGGGTTTGAATCCCATCAACCTCCACTTGTATGCTGTTTGTCCCTGAGCAAGTCACTTAACTTTCTTGGGCTCCTTGGTCACACCTGGAAATAAGCTCCAGCTGAAGCTCCAGCTTATTGTGCTTTCCTGGTTAAACAGTTTCCCCTTCCCCCCCAGAGAAGAGATACAGAGATGGGAGAATGATTTGAAAGGAGACTATCACCTATTTCTGCAGAGCGTGTGATGAGAGGTCATTGATGACCATAGCCAGAGATCTGTATTGGCTGTAGGAATCATGCACTGCTGAGAAGCAGGTAAAGTCTCTGTTGCTGGGGTGCAGCAAATGCTAAACATCTGAAATGGGTGTGCTTCTGGAAAATAGTGCAAAGGGCTTCAGCAGCTCTAGGATGTGACTCTGAACATCCAAACTCCTGCACAGTAGTTGATCGAAGGCAGTTTGAGATTCCTCCTAACAAAATGTGGAGGGCACTGGTACTGAATTGGGAGAGGGATTGGTTACTTCCAACTAACATTTTGTCAGCCACAAGAGAGGTAAGAATGGACATAGATGGAGATTAGTTGCCCTTCCACTGACAAATAATGAGGTAGGAGCATGCAGCTCAACCTAAAACTACGTACACATTGGCAGTTCTGTGACCACTGACATGTTCATTCTACACTCTGCATACCTTGCATACTTCACATTTGGTGCCATAGAAACTGATAACCCGGTAACAAGAACTATATTCAAAACCCAGGCCATAAAGTCCAGGGAGAATAACTGGTGACCAGGCACCCAACCAGGATACTCTGGGTAACGGATCATGCAATGGATTCCAAAACAACTTATGCAAATAAATCACCGAGAAAATCCTGGGCAGCCTCAAGTTGTGGTCTGGTAGCACCCCAAAACTTGCTGAATAGGTGCTGAGGTCATGGATGAGGTAAATTTATCCTCTCTCCCAGTGTTAACCAGAGCTACATGTAGCATTAACCCAAAACCCTACTAGAAATCATGTGGGGTAACTGAACTAAACCAAAGAGCAACTGGACTTTACCAGGTTAGGTTAACAAGTGCAGAACCCATATGACTTTTCCTTGGTTCCCATTAAGGGTTTAACACTTACAAATAGGCTCTGCCTTGAGACATATTGATGGGGTCTAGTTTGCAGTGGAGAGGCACAGCAAAGGGACCAGTAAGGGGTAGAGAGAGAGAGAGGGAAATGGGAGGGTCTGGTTTTCATTGTGAAAGAGTAGAGGATACCCAATTGGGCTCTACCCAGGAGCTGAGTATTATGTGCATGACACACCTGTTGTTTATAGCAGAAGGGTGAACCATGTACACATTTATAGGGAACATTTAGGCTTCCCTCACCCACAGTGACGTGGCCTATGCACAATCCAGAGCTGCCCAGTAGCTTGTAGGTCCTGGAGGAAGGGAACAGTCACTGTGACTATCCACAGTAGCTACAGTATGTACCCTAGGCATTTTTAACTATGCAGGCTACAGGGTGTGTGCCCAAGTATGTGTGGTCATGCATGTCTTACAACAGCCCTATGGATATATACCACACTTGCTCTCAAGAAAAGCATCCCTGCAGCAACCCTATTAATAGCCCTTATGTAGCTTGGACTACGTGAAGTGTGATTCAAGTTCAAGTTCAAGTTTATTGCAGGAAAACTCCATTGAGCTAGCTCATTCACAAGGAGGTCCTGTGACATAAACACTTAAAGTACAAACACAGATAGGTAATAACAGTATATACATGAAATAAATGATTAAGTCCCATGCTTCTCCTGACACCCAGCTGCTGCATGACTCCTAAGGAAAAAGGGAGGATCACTTTACTAGTTTAATTAAGAACTATAGTAGTTCATCCAATACATGCAACTGTTACGATTTGTAATTTATTTATTGTCATTTGTGCAAACTTGTGTATAGTTTTGTTTGTATCTGTTTGCATGTCATGACCACTGTCGTTTATGAAAACAGGCAATTTTATCCATAGACTTTCATTTTAAAATAAAATGTAAACAAAAATTAAATGTAAAGGGCAGAATTTCCCATGCATGGAGACTACTTAGGGTTGGGAAGGGGCTGTGCCAGTACCACCATATATAGCTAGCCCTGATGCCGCACTCAAACTGGGGAGTTGAAGGAGGGAGGAGGCATCAGAGAGGAAAGGAGGAGGATTGAATACTGCATTTGGAGATACGGGCCATAGTGGGTTCTGTTGCTGAGCCCCCAGGACCATGTAAGCATCTGCAAAACCACATGCACCCAAACTGGCAGATGTTCATGCCTTTCCACTAAAACCCTGATGGTGTAGACAGAAATCATTTAACCTTCAGACAGATAGATCACCTTAACCTTTTTTGCACTAGCCAGCAGGACAACTAATTCAAAATTACTAGCCTACATATGGTTGCACTAGCCTACAATTATTTATAATGGTACATTCTGATCACTTATACAGGAAAAATGTAAGCCAAGAAATACTCTAATTATTGCACATGTATTTAATTATTTTTATTTATTTAGTTAGTTTTTGTTAACCGGGTAGGTGTGCTAGGCAGCAGAACTGCATATAATTCAGGCATGACCCGGGAGGGTTACAGACATGGCGACAGAAGTCATATGGTGACAGTATATTTCAAAACACAATTCAGATCAAAGCTCATGTGGTTGGTAAAGTATTTCATGACCACAAAATACAGCATGGAACAGAGCATTTAACAACAGTACAGCAGTGCTACAATACAGAACAGAGATTTTAACTGTGTCCCAGCATTACAGACTTTTATGTGTCAAAACAAGATGGTAAAAACAAAGCCCAGAGGAAGACAGCATGACAAGAATGATAAACAGGAAGGATACATTCAGGCCCAGAGCAGGCAGACACAAAAAGTTGCAATAAAGTGCATAGCAGTAGGACAAGGTTAGAACACTCTGCCATGTGGAGGGAGGTAAGAGCAAATTAGGGGCCAGGCAGAGTCAGCCACAAGAGCATTTATCATTGCACACAATGAACGTACAGAGTTCATTCACGAAGACCACGTGTGACGCAGCTCAAGAGGGAGAGAGTTCCAAAGTTTGGGAGTGAATGTTGAGAAAGCACTTTCCCCCTATTTTTGATGCACATTTGGGTATAGCCAATAAGGACATGTAGTTTGATTTCAGGGAGTAGGTAGAAGTAGTCCTGCTCCCACATTGCTTCCTGCCCCAGGAGAAAAAAAAGACTGCATGCCATCAAAACAGTGTGCCCCCCACTGTTTTGTACCATGGCCCCCTCTGTTCCTCTTCCCCACCCCTCCACCAAACAAGAGGATACCACAATAGCAAACATTCAATCAAGCAGTCCTAGCTCTACACCCACAATAGCCAACGCCATCATGCACCTCACCACCACTCACAGGGCAAGGAACAGCTGGAGACCTGCACTTCTGGATGTTTTCATACAGTGTCAAGTGAGCCAGGGGCAGATCTAGGATTTCTTTGGCAAGGGGCTACACAGACCTAAGGGGCTTAAAATATTGATTTTAACATGCTATCCCCCAACAATAACCAATTATTTTAAAATACTGTCCTTTTATCTGCCATGGGAAAATGATATACTTCGCTGATCGCAGCATATCTACCTTGTTGTGTTTGAAATGACATACAGGCATGACACTGTACTACCTCTGTTTCTATATAGGGTGATTTATGTACACCAGTAATTCTTATTTTAACCTTACAAATTGTATATATTATTAAAGTTTATTTATGTACCATACATGCTGCAAAGCTTTGTTTTTAAGATGGGAGGACATGGTGTGTGGGATAAGGGTGGGACTACGTGGATGACATTACATAGATACATAGATACATAGACAGTGTCGGCAGATAAGGGCCTATGGCCCACCTAGTCTGCCCATTTGAGCTTGTAAGTTCAGTTTGTTTTCCTAGAAGTCTATTTCCCCTTACCCCTGACCTCTAGAATTCCTTTATGTCTATCCCATGCATTCTTAAATCCGTGCTTGTTTCAGCCCCCACCACTTCCTCTGGCAGGGTGTTCCACTTGTCCACCACCGTTCTGTGAAGAAATTCTTTCTCATGTTTCCTCTGAATCGCCCTCCTCCAACTTCATCCCATGCCTCTAGTCCTGAAACATCTTTTTCGCTTAAAATAGTGTTTTCCTGCACCCTGTTCCTCCTGTAAGATACTTGTATGTCTCTATCATATCCTCTCTCCTCCTCTCCTCCAGGGAGTACATGTTCAGTTCCTTCAACCTGTCTTCATAGGACTTGTGATGCAATCCATGCACCATCTTTGTTGCTCTCCTCTGAACCTTCTCTACCCTGTCTATGTCCTTACGTAGGTATGGTCTCCAGAACTGTACACTGTACTCCAGAAGATGTTCTTAGGCTGGCATGGTCCATTTACAAGAGCTGTGACCCCTAAACTTGCCAGTAATAGCAGCTATGGATCTATGAATGGTCATTTCAGAGTCTGATCTGCAGTGGTGTCCAGAGAAAGTAGAACTGAGAGATTTGGAGGGAGAGGGAGCAGCTATGGTGAGGTGGGATATAACCCACCACCTGCATGTCAGATCCTCCATCCTTCTTAGCATTTTGTTACTGAAATGTTGAATACAGATACTCAAAATGTAGGGAAATGATGGACACTGGTCTTAGTAACGGGAAAAATCATCAAAGACATTCAGAAAACTGGAAGCTAGTGACTTAACAACACTTCTCCTTGACCACAGCCCAACAATAGCTGAAAGTCGTAATAGTGGAGTGCTAATGACTCACATTGAGTCTTTGTGGGAATCCCACTTGAAATGCAAGATAACTGCACCTTATAATGAGCTGTTAATGACACCAGGCCATCTCAGCTCAGTAGGTAGCACACTCGCCTCTGAAGCCGGAGATCAGAGGGCTGTGGGTTCAGTTCCACATCTGGCACTTGGGTTAATATCCCAGTACTGACACTGTAGTGCAGCATGAGAGGGCGCTACACTCTGAGGTGCCGCTTTCGGATGAGACATTAAACGGAGGTCCCATCTGCCTGGATTGGTGGTAGTTCAGGTGGATGTTAAAGACCCCATGTCACTTATCGAAAAAGAGTTGGGGAATTTCCCCGGTGTCCTGGCAAGATTTCCCTCATTCACTAAAAATACCACCAACAGCTTAATCTGGTTCAAGGATCAGTTGGCATTCATCTGTATCCCCCTCCCCCGGGTCGTGCCTGAAAATAGGCAGAATTTGTCTAGTGCACTTACCCGGTCAACAAAAACTAAAAAAAAAAAAAAATCTGAAACACTGAGAGACTGAGAGAAAAGTGGGAACTTTTTAACTTTCATTTACAGCCATATATAACCTGCACTAGTCAAGACAGACAAGTAGAGAATAAACTGCACTAGCCCTGATCAATTTGCACCAGGTTTTGGGCTAGTAAAACAATGTTAAAATCGAGGACTGGATATAAGCTAAATAGGTTCTGTATGGTATTTCTTGGCAACATTTCTGTTGGTGCCTGCCAAGGGGGCTCCCACGCCATCCCTAAACTGTATGTTCTGGAAAGAAGGTACATGGGATTTTGATCAGAATTCTCACCCTAAAGTCATTCAAATGTGGCATCATCAGTAGGATGGGGTGAGGAGTCTCTTGATGAACTGTGCAGCAACCAGTTCTGCTGTGGTCCCTTGCTGCCATCAGTAGTCTGTGCTGACGTGTTGTTCGATTGGGCCTGATGTAAAATGTACAAATTAGGAAAGGGGAGCAGGCCAGAGGCAAGGGCAAGACAGGTACTTAATTATAAATCTACAGTTGTCGCTTGCTCTGCCCCCTGCAGCCTAGAACAGATCACACCCACCCTTGAATGGCCCAAATCACCCACATAAACTCAGTATTTAGGTCTCATTGATCAGCTAGTGCAGTGAGTGGTTGCTGATGCTCTGACTATGCCAGTGTGGGCTCTTCAGCCTTGGAGGAACTGGTGGAAGGGAGGACTATTGTAGCTGTGAAAGATCTCACCTCCAGGATCTGGTTGTTCATTGAACTGATGTTGTTGCTGACTGCTGTTGAAGAGGTACTTCTGGAGGGAGCTGTAGCAGAGGGGCAAAATGGTTAGCTTCTAGTGTGGTCAGTGAACTTCTGCAGGATGCTAAAGATGCTGGGCCACTCCTGTTGTGGTTTCATGATCTGGGCTTTGGGGACTTATGCTCCTTGCGGTGTTGGCCCTTACATCATCACCTGCATCTGCTTCCTGGAGCTGGAAGCCAGGGGACTTTGGCTGGGGGAAGGGGAGTAGTCACTGACTGAGTTCCTGGTTTGGTGTTGGAGGGAGCCATGGTGGTGGATGGGGCCAAAGCGCTTATCTTGTGAAGCAGGCCCCCAACTTTCTGGCAGTAGTATGGCAATCTGGTGCTTCTTAAAGTTAGATCAGATCTTACGAATATATTGTTTGGGCACTCCAGGAGTACTGAAAGCCAAGAGGATTCTCAGGAGTATCGAAAGCCAGTGTGTGACAGGCGGAGCCGAATGGGATACCATAGAGAGGAAGGGAGACCCAGTTGATTGAATTTTCTCTTCAGACTGGAAAAGGCCCTCCATCTCTAAGAGACTTCAGTGGAATAGTCTGCACATCAAAATTCCTTTCTCATTGACTGCTCTTAGAATGGCTTCCTTTACTGGGAAGTGCATAAACCACACCAGAATGAGCCATGATCTTTCTCCAACTTTGTGTGGTACTACTAGGGACTGATCAGGGCAGTCTATCCCCACCACGTCCTGCCTGATATCTTCAACAGGACTGGGACCACTCACTGCAGCAAGAGAACTACATCCTTGCCCTTTATCTGTTCTGCAAGGCCAACAAACCAGCGATTGTTTCTCTTGCTTTGCTTTTCCAGGTCTTCCATGTGGTCCCACAGCTGCTGGATGGTACAGGATTGCTCTCTGAACTTGGTCAGTAGCGAGTCCCCTGCTTTCTCAGTGCATGCTGTTCAGTGCTCAGACATGGTTCCCCATATCTGTGACATCCTGGTTAACTCAAGTGGAGGCTGTCTTCAAGTTCTCGATTTGTTGCATGATGTGGGCAAACATTTGAATTATTTGCCCAATATCAGATGGAGGAGCCAGGTTTCCCACTTCCCATCTTTATGGCCTTCAGGAAGATGCTGTGTAGGTCTCAGACATCATATTCAAGAACAAGGATTACTGTGCTACTTCTGGACCAAACACAATCAAAACCACTGAAAAACCATAGCCCCCCTTACTGATGATACCAAAGGTATGCTTACTATGCAGGTAATATGGGCTAAATGGATTAATAGTCAGAGTTCACTCACAGGTTAGTGGCTTCATAAATCAGACGTCCATTAGGTCAGGCTACAGCCCTGAAAAATACTGTAATGGACCTCTGCTGGCAGGCCTGCTCTGCGCTGAGCATTCTACAAGAGAAAGGTACTGGAGGCTTCTGGGTGTAGTAGGGGTCACTATATCCTGGGCACCTTTCCCTGTCATGTGGGCTGTCAAGTTCCTCAAGTGACATCCCCAGGAACCAGTTGTAGCAGATCATGAGCAGGGCCTAGAAAGGGAGGACTGTGCTGCAGGCAGGCAGATCTGAAGTAGATATTGTGATGGAAACACCTGCTATGTTTGAAGATGCTTTAAGGTGTGCCATTCCAGGCCTTCAGACTCAAGAGTGAGCTGCTGAAAGAGCCGTTGAGTTTCAGAGAGGAAGACCTCAACAATTCTGTGCAAGCCTGCCTGTCCACAATGCTGAAGATCCAGCATGGAGTGAAACACTGACGTCTGCTGATGCCCTGGGAAACAAAAACCCAGGAGAAGAGTACACAATAGGGGGTGAGATACTAACAACAACAAAAATGGTGAGGACCTGGGAGTAGTCATATCAAATGACCTAAAAGGTGGACAAGCATGTGAGAAGGCAGTAAGGAGGACTGGGGGGGATACTGGGATGCATAGGGAGAGGCATCACCAGTAGAAAACAGGAAGTTGTTATCCCTCTGTACAGACAGTTGGTGAGACCCCATCTGGAGTACTGCGTTCAGTTCTGGAGACCACATCTCCGCAAGGACATAGACAGGTTGGAGGCTGTCCAGAGGAGGGCAACTAAAATGGTGCAATGACTGCACCAGAAGACATATGAAGAGAGAGACTAAAGGAGCTCAATATGTATACCTCAAGGAAAGGAGGAAGGGGGGGTACATGATAAAAACTTTTAAGTACCTCAAGGGAATCAAGACAGTCCAAGAGGGTAGCATCTTTCAGAAAAAGAGATGTGCAAGAACAAGGGGGCACAATTTGAAGATAGAAGGGGGACATCTCAGAGGCAATGTGAGGAAGTATTTTTTCATGGAGAGGGTTGTGGATGCATGGAACGGCCTTCCTGAGGAGGTTGTGGAGTCAAAAACAGTGGGAGAATTCAAGACTGCATGGGACAGACATATGGCAATTCTAATGGGGGGCAGGAGGAAGTAGGCTGTTGGTTAACTAGGATCTGCAGCTTATCCATTAGGTAGGGCCATGTCCTTATCTGCGTCAAATTCTGTTTCTGTGTTCCTATGCAGGTACCGTAACAGGTGCTACAGCAAAGGTGTGTTTAAGAGTTTGGAAGTTGGATGTGTGTCATCCTGGGGCCTTACCAGTCCTGATGGAGAGAAGAGAATGGGGAGCCAGTAGTTTGTACTGAAGGCACTGGTTCACTGTGGAGCAGAGGGAGGGGGGGAGTCTGCCTGCCTTGTAGATGCCCTGGGAGAGCAGAGATCCAGTGGCCTGCTGCATTGGGGTGAGCCATTTGGGTTCAGAAACCATGAGTATGCTGTAGTGCTGCACTGTTCAAGAGACATCACCTATGTTTCATGAAAAGTGAGCTGGTGAGGCCCCTTTGGAAAAAAAAAAAAACACTTTGGACCCAGATGCATTGGTGAACTACAGGCTTGTTTCTAACCTGCCTTTTAGGCAAGAGCTGTTGAAAAGTTGTTACATTGTACCTAGATGCTCACCTGGTGACCTTTGACATACTGTATATGAGCCTCTCCAATCAGGATTTCTGTTAAAGTTCAGCAATGAGACTGCTCTGGTCAGGATGCATAATGATTTGCCCATAACAAGGGATAGGGGACATTGGTCAGTTCTTGCTCTCCTGGATCTTTCCTCAACATTTGACTCTGTTGACCATGAGCTGTTACCGGACCATCTCAGGGAGTATGTGGAACTCACTGGCAAAGTCATCAGGTGGTTTGAGTCCTTCCTCAGGGGCTGGTCTCAGTGGGTTGTGACGGGTAATTTCTCAATGCGTCCAAGGACCTGCATTTTAGGATACCCCAAGGTTGGTCCATTCACCCACGTTGTTCTTGGTGTACATGCTGCCTCTGGGCAGGATCATTAGGCAGTAAGGATTATGGGCAGCTAGTGCAGAACTTGGCTGTGAGTTTGTTGACTGACTTTCCTAGGGTGAGTCACATCACCCGTGCTGCTGGAACTGCACTAGTTACTGGTTATGGGCGTATCTCCTATAAGGTTGGTCTGCACCCTTGCCATGGGGTCCATCACAATATCTGGTTTTAATGAAAATGTCGTCAGTAAAACAAAATGAAAGGCCCTGAAGTTCACATTTTGGTGGAATGCTACGTAACTGACTATTGCTAATGTCAGCTGCGAATCTGTTGCTGAAAACAGGAAAATATCTTAAAGAGGTACTGACTCCTCAAAGAAAACTTTGAAAATATAATAATTAGGTACAATTCAGCTTGCATTCCAAATATATTCTATAGACTTCTCTTCCCTATCTTTTATTACAGAGGAAATTTGCACAAACACATGATCTTTATCTGTTAGAGTTCATCTGCCTCTATAGCTTACTCCCTACTTCCTGTCATAATCCTCTGTTGTGACAACACAGTCTGTTGCCATGGGAGTAACTGTGATGTCACAAGCAATGCATTATGACCTCAGGTAGGGAAAAAGCAACAGGAATAGATAAAGTCTTCAGGAACAGAGATCCTGTATTCATACAAATGGCCTCAGTAATAAATAATGGGGAGGAAAAATTCAGAACTAATGTGAAATATAAACGAACTGTGTCTAAATATTATGTTTTGTTTAAATTATCCTGAAGGCATCAGCTGCTCTTTAACAACGGCTGGAAATACTGTAATATTTACTTCAGTACCAACACTTGAAATTTAGTGTGCCCCATAACTCCACATTCTTGAGGATTATTTATTTATTTAGGTTTTGTTAACCAGGTGGCGTGCACCAGGCATACGTTTGCCTATTTTCAGGCATGACCAGGGAGGTTACAAGGTAAAGGTAGTACAGTACAAGATGCAGGGTAATACAGCCTACAAGGAGTCAGAACATAGCACAGTTACAAGTGCCAGTCAATGTTATAACAGGTACAGAATAGGAATAGTTTGGTGGAACATTTAATACATTCAATTGGTGATGTCAGAGATAAGGACATTTGATAGTACAGTACATCCAATATACATAATGAGGTGAGATAACATAGTCAGGCAGTACATTTAATAAATACAACAGCTGATGGCAGAGGTGTGACATTAGATCATATATACAATGCAAACAATAGGGCGAGGTGTAGGCAACTGAACACAGGCTGTCAGTATCAAAGGTTCTAGTAACGAGGGAGTGATAGAGCTGCATTCAGAGGTGGGGGCAGGTGCACTGGGAACATTGGAGCTGACAGGAGCAGAGTAGATGCCAGAAAGTGTTAGGGAGTTGACACTGATGCAGGTTAGGCGGAATACTGTTTCATAATTTAGGGGTAACTGAGGAGAAGGCCATTTTGCCACATCTGGTCCTAGATCTAGGGATGCATTGTTGTTGGAGATCTGAGGATCTCAGGGGTAAAGGGTTTACAAGGTACTAGGCAGGAGGCTAGGAAGGGTAGTTGATCCTGCAGTGTTCTGTGGATGATCCTCCCTAGGTTAAGATCCATTAAGGATGCAGGGATGGCCAGCCTAGAGTGCTGTATATGTACAGTGGTGGGCGAGGCAGTTGCACCAAAACTGCAGACATTGATAGAACAGCTGTTGCATATTCAAATGACTCCCTATAGATACGGATGGGTAGCCTAGGGAGGTAAATCATCTGGAAATGAATTAAAAAAGTGGTAGCATTACTGTGTGTGTGGGTTGCTCAGAATCCACCAAACAGAACTGGATTTGTGTGATTCCAATCTGATTTTCAGATTTAAGATTTTCGAATTGCAGTCCAAAAATGCTAATTCCTAAACTGAATCTTAGATAGGCAACTGTGCATTATCGATTTTTTTTTTACATTCTCAAGGTATGTGATGACCCATAAATCTCGAGAGTGACGCTCAAGAGGTTTATGAGGTCATCACACACCAAGAGTGTGTAAAAATATCCATAAACACACAGCTGCCTATACTTTATTTTTTAATAATTACTGCTAAAATGAGTTTAGTTGGAAAGTGAGCCAGAAACAACAGGCTTCAGAGAGTACAGTGCTTCTTCGAATCCCAAGCCCAGGCTGACACTTCAGTTCCTCCCTCCCAATGTGATGCCAGTGGACCCCCACCAAACTTCTCTCTCTCTCTCTCTCTCTCTAGCACTTCAATTTCTCCGACTTGCTACTGCTTTTGTGGACATCGCCATGGCATTTGACTTGGTGAGGGTCCTGCCTGAGGTCCCTGGTCCATGTATTCAGCACTTTTTGAGGTTTGCACCTTTACTTCTGCCATAATAAATTGCTTTTGTTTTGATGCTATTTGTGCTTGTGGTTTGTTTTTATGTGGGTGATGCTGGAATTACGAGTTTGGTATTTGACTTGGTGGACCATGCTGTGCTCCTTAAGTTATTGACTAAGGTTCATTTTTCAACTGAAGTTATTTCCTGGGTAGAATACTATTTACATAATTGGAAACAAAGAATATTAATACATGGTTTCTCATCTACTTACTCTGCTAAATTGCCTTGGGGTCTATACTTGGACCCGTTCTGTTTTCTCTTTTTGTTAATTCGTTGTCCGATTTTTTTTCAGACATACTGAATTAATTTTGTATGCAGATGATGCAGTTCTTTTTTGTGCAGAAACAATGTTACAAAGCTTCAAGAAGGTTTACAACAGAATGTTAGTTGTTTACATTATTGGTTTGATTCGCATAATCTGGTGCTAAACTCCTCCAAAAACAAAGGCCCGGATATTCAAAGGGATTGCGTATTGCACCCTGGCGGGATATTGAAAGGACTGCCTGGTGCAGCGCAAATCCCGATGCGCTGGGGTGCAATGTAATCGTATGCGGCGCAGATGCAGGGGGTGTACCCATGCATATGTGGCATAGCCGATATTCAGCCTGGGATGTGCGTGGCATATGCTGGGCGCAACCCTACGTGCACCAAATAGGGGCTCAAAGCTGAGCCCATGAAGTGGAACAAATCCGGCCACCCACAGGCAGGCTGCTGTATTGCAGGCATATTACAGTGGCCGCCAGCCATGGATAGCCACCCGCCCACCCAGAACACCGTCCACAAGCGCCCATATCCCCCTGGTAGTCTAGTGGTCCCCTCTCCTTCCCGAGCCCTCAATTCCCTGATATATGTAAAATAAGGCCTGCCCTAGTAGTCTAGTGGTACCCTCCCTGCCCATTGCTGCGATCATGGTACATCTCCGTATATCATTTCCCTGGTGATCCAGTGGCACCCCCACCCCTCCTACCCACACAGCACCCCTTGCCCACCCACCCCCCATCATCGGTGGGCTGCAACCTGCTCGCATACCACCTGGCTGCCATGCCGAATGACAGGTGCAGGGCATACTGTACTAGACAGTCCCAGATATGCAAATGGTTTCATTCACATATTTGGGACTGTCTAATGTCTGTCACCTAAACCAGTGGTCCACCATGGACCAATGGGCTTGCTGCCCATACTGTGCCTTTCATTCGCAGGCGGCCGGTGGTATGTGGGTGGTTGCAGCCGCCGCCAATGACGGGGAACGGGTGGGCAAGGTGCTGTGGGTGGAGGGTGGTGGGGTGCCACTGGATCACCAGGGAATTGATATATGGACATGTACTGCAATCATGGCAACAAGCGGGGGGGGGTACCATTGGACTACCAGGGCATCATTCTACAGTATTATACAGTGATTGGAGACATGGGAGGAAGGGGGTGCCACTAGACTACCAGGGACTGTTATGGTCTGCATATACAACGGTCGCAGCTATGGGGTGGGGATCCCCACTGCACACGTCATGCTGTGCAGGGCACCAGGCGCAAGTTGCCAGGCTGCTCTGTGCAAGGCATGCAAATGGGGCCATAATGACATGCAAATGGCCCCGTTTGCGCCTTGCATATACTATGGCCTCATTTGCATGCCCTCCACTGAATATTGCAGGTGACGTCAGTGCAACTGCATTTGCGCTGGCTGATCTCAGTGCTCCCTATCTGTGACTTGCACCAGTTCAGTGCCACTGCGTCATGCGCAGTGCATTCACTGTCTGTGCCATATTCAATGCTGCTGTGCCATGGCCCATCATCGTTGAATATCACCTGGCCCTGGCCCCGGCACATCCCAGTTGCGCTGCACCCAGGCTTGCACCACTGCCTGGTACAGTCTGAATATCTGGGCCAAAATGTATTATTTCAATAGTTGTAGGAAAGCCCCATTGCTGATTTTTGCTTCCTGACAATTATGGAAACAATATTGAACAAGTCACATTCTTTAAATATCTTGGTTTAATTTTTGATTAACGTCTTACTTTTGAATCATTACTGATTTAATTGGTAGACTTCACAACAGATTGGTTCACTGTATTGTATTAACAATAATCTTGCCCTGAAACTATGACTATTCTCACACATAGTCTTTTGCTTTCATTAACTGATTATGGTACTAACATACTATATATTCATATTCCACTGAAAGAATACTGTACTTTCAAAACTTGGACTACATTTAATAGTATCATATGTTTTGCAACTGGATTACCCAGACAGACTCATCACTGCAAACCTTACAAATCTTTTGGATGTTTATCTTTAAGTGAAACTTCTCATTTCAGATCACTAATCTTTTTGCATAAGATTCATTTTGGTTTATTACCAGATAGCATCGCTAGAATATTTCCAAAAAATAATGCTATTGTTCATACAAGAATACAAAGTAGAAAGTCTTTTAAAGTCCCCTTTTTTATACTTACTTTTCTCAAAACTCTTTAAACTTCATAGCTACAAAATTGTACAATACTTTACCCATTTCTATTGCTAGTTGTTCTAAGCTGTCAGTATTCAAGATGCCTCAAAAGTTATTTGTCAGGTAATTCTCCAGTATATGCAAGTGTTTGAGCGATCAGGTAATTTTGTTGTTGTTGTTGTTGTTTTATATCTGTTTTTACTGTATTTTAATCATTGTATGTATGTATTTTATGTTCAAAACTGGACACCTGTGAAAATGGGCATTTATGCCCACAGGCCCTCCAGTCTAAAATAAACATGAAAGGAAATGAAATCAAAATTTCCTCCCTCCCGACGTGACATGAATGGACTCCCCGCCCCCACAGCTGTCTCTCTCTCTCTCTCTCTGTACTGACCGATGTAACACGCTAGTCAGACTAGGAGGAGAGGATTTTGTAGGTCCTTAGTGCCCTTCTGGTTTCCAGCCACCACGACAGATATGGCACCTGCCGGATCTGTTTTTTTGTTTTAATAGGATTTAACAAGTGACGTTGGTGGGGATGAGAGGGAGTGCCAGTGGGATGACTCGAAGACTGCTGTGATGCACTAACAGTGAGTGCACCACTGACAGTCTCAAGACAGGCATTCCCGCTCGAGCAGACAGGTGCAGAGAAAGTGTTCTGAAAAGCCATGATAACTGGGTAACCCTGTTATTACAGTGTTTGAAACACGGCTCTACTCCATGTATTAAAGGGGGCCACCAGTAATTATAAACTATTTTTACATAGGAATTTGGGATTTAGGATTTAAAATCTGAATCTGATTTTGAGGTCCTTTGAGGATTTGAAGTGGAATCGGATAAGGGTTTTGAAATTCCTAAATTTCTAAATCTGAAAATTGGAATCAACCCTTTTGAAGCATCCTTGCTGTGCGCTACATAGAATATTCTATTAGTCAGATGTCTGACTTCAGAAATGTGTTAAGAGTCTTCAGTGTGATCAGAAAAACCTCTGAAAAACAATATTTTCACAGAATTCAACTGATTCATAAAATATTTACTGTTATTTATTTCCCCATATTCTTTATCACTAATGAATGGCATTTTCAGGAAAACCATAGTCTCTGCTTGACCTTTGTCTGCTATAGCTGCTTGTCTACAAGTGACATTATAATCATTTGCGTGTGACATCATAATCATTTCCTCAGCAACGGATTGTGAGATCACAAGCAGAGGCTTATGATCATGTCACTTATAGACAAACTGCCAGAGCAGGTGAAGACCAATTCACAGAGCTTGTTTTCATGAACATTTTAGAAGTATTAAAGTATAAGTGAATGGTAAGTATATGAAATATTAACTAAATTGTATGGACTTAAAATACTCTTTCAAAATTGTCCCTGTGGTACAGGAGGCAGTTTGAACGGCAGGTATAGTCAAGCTACTATTTCTGTTAAATTACCATAAAAAGGCACACTCCCCAGAACTACCCATTCCTATCAGTGGGGAGATATTACAGCGGCACTCCTCATGTCTTATCAGCAAAAGGTTATTCTACACCTCAGGAATGCAGAGACATGGGACAAGTTAAATTTCAAGAGGTGTTATTAAAACAAATATTCAATTATTTCCAATAGTTTTGAATTTAAAATGTTCAGATTTCTTATACTGGGGCAGTAATGATTTGGAATATGCTTAACTGCTCTAGTGCACAATATCTGTCAGCTGCGCAGTCATGCAAGTTGCTTCCTCCTGGCACTCTCAAGTCTTGCAGCTGCATTTCTGAATTGCACTACACATGCCTGGTGCAGCCAGAGGAGCCAATGTAAACAGACGGCATAAATAATTTAACTGACATTTCTTATTACGGCTCTTGCTAAATAAATCATCAGCTAAACTTTATGTGAACAACAAACTGGGAATTGTGATGAAACAGGGGAATTAATACCCCAAAGCCTGTGTAACAGATATATATTAACAGCCCTTTTGTGGGCCTTCCTCAGGGCTCTTGGGAAGGTATTCCACAAAATCGAGCCCATTACATCAAAGGCCCGGTTACCTGAGGTTTTCAACCTCACCCTGAGTACCACAAGGAGGCCATCCTAGCAGCTGCATTCTCACACCAGCTGCAGGTATCGTAGCATACCTCCACTGTCCCTGTGATGTAGGGCATTGCAGTAGTCAAGTCTCAAAGTAACAGACTTATATACCAACATCTCCAAGGGGGATAAGGGATTTAATCCAGCAGATGTTCCTCAGATGATAAAAGCCACTCCAGACTACTGTTGACATCTGAGCCTCAAATGTCAGCCCCTCATCCAGAAAGACCCTCAGATTTTTCACCTATGTGAGAGTCAAGATCCCAGAGGAGCCATGCCGAAGCCCTTTCTCCCTCTTGGTAGCTGCCACTCCTCCCCTGAAACCTGACTCAACTACCAGTGCTCTAATCTTATCAGGGTTGAGCCATAACCAGCTCAATTATATCTAGTCTTGGATCTCAGCCAGCACCTGTTTAGCACAACAGCCACACCAGGGGTATCAAGTGCAAAAGACAGATAGAGTTGGGTGTCATCTGCATAACAGTGGAATGCATCTCCATACTGTCTAATGATCCTCCCCAGGGCACCATATACACCATGAACAACATGGGCGAGAGGATTGAGCCTGGGACATGCCATGGAAAGGACCACTGGGAATGAGGAAACCCTTCCCTTTATCACCCTCTGAATCATTGCACTGAGACAGGACTCAAACCTGCTAATGACTTTTACAGCAACCTAACATACTCCCTAAGCTGGTCCAGTAACAACCCATAGTCCACGGTGTCAAAGGCTGAAGAGAGATCGAGGGAATGAGAGTTGGCTGCTCCCCATCTCTCTTCCTTAACAGGTCATTCTGCACCCTTACCAGTGCAGTTTTCATGCTACGCCTTGACCTAAAACCAGAATGGAGAGGTCATAGATGTCAAAGGTAGTGAAGTGGGCCTTGAGTTGCTGCAAGAACTGACTTTCCTCGATAACCTTCCCAAAAACGGTAGGTTAGACACTGGTTAGTAGTTCTCCAAGATATCCGGGTCCAAGGATGATTTTGCAGGAGGGACTTCACCACTGCATCATTCAATGCCACTGGGAAGACTCCTCTGAAAGGGAGCACCAGACTATCTCTGTGAACACTGGGTCCAGCTACCAATACAACTCACTAATAGTTGCATCGGACCTGGTCCAGTTCATAACATGTTGGCCTCATCTCTGCAATCACCTTACTAACATCTTCCATAGTCACCAGTCTGAGCTGTTCCCATGATCACTGAATGTGTCTGAAACTCAAACATCCAACCCTGCTAGGCCGTGCCAGCCCACTTTCTGAAATCCTGGCCCTAGTAGCAGACACCCTGTCCAATAAAATACAAATGAACTCCTTACATTTAGTGAGTGAAGATGCAGTCACAGGTTCTAGACAAGTCAGACAGAAAACAGAGCAAGTGGAGGGAGAATACTGCCATCTCCAAAAGGTGTTGCTGTGCAGGAAAACAGTACAAACAAAGAAGGCAGTGTACACACCAGGCACTGAGACAATAATAAATTTGTTAGTGCAGTTACAGGAATGCAGGTTGGACTGTCCCTACATATTGCCATGGGATGTGGCTTCCTTATCTAGATGGTGAAACCTGTCTACAGTCCAAAATCTGAGCTGGTAGATTCCTCCCAGCAGCAATTTCCTTAGACAGGGACACTGCCTTTTATGGATGTTTGCCCTTTGATACTTATCATAGTCAGACTCAAGAGCTAAGTTTGCCTTCCTAGGCCCTGGATCTCTTCAACAATGCTTCAACCTCCACCCCTTTGTTTTATCTCCGTCAGCCCTTTTTGGGTACTTGCCATTGGTACTTCCTGTAGTGGATAACCAAAACCTGTTTGTCCTCTGGGGAGCTGTATCTTCTCCAACAATGCTCCAACGCTCCAACCTCTGTCCTTAAATCTCATGGTCCCCCCTGTCTTCACCATGCTGGTATGGCACACCACTTGAAGTGGTTCAGTCCTTTAAGTACCTGTGGGGTGCGGCTTGATAATAAGCTTGACTTCTCAGCCCACATTGATGCCATCCATGACAAGCTCTGTCCCAAGCTTGATGTCCTCTGTCATTACAAAAACTGCTCATTGCCACATGTCTGCAGAAAGCTGACTACCAAAATGGTACTCCCTGTCTTCCCTGTCTTCAACTATATGGTTGTAGTCTATGGCTCTGCCCCCTCCACTTCCCTCACCAGACTGAATACCCTCCTCAACTCCTTCAGCTGTTTGCATCTAACTCTTCTCACGCACACATCATAGCACACTTCAGTCCTCCCTTTCCATCCTCCCTCTGCTGTCTCGCTGACAGGCCATTTGCACTATGTTCTTCTCCAAATATTGGTTTCCACTTTTCCCTCCTACCTTTTTTGCTCCTATCCCGAATCCACCCTGCCTCCTGCTTTCTCCGCTCTAGGGACCATAATGCTTTGCATTCTTCAACCACGCTCCTCTGCTGGACAGTCTGTATTCTCCTATAGGCTTTCCTCTCTGGAATAAACTGCCCTCCTCCTCCATCTCTCCCCATCCTTTAACTTCTTCCAGTGCCTGCTGAAACTTCAAATCTCCCTCCCCAACTTACTCCTGCTACCCTTCTTCCAGTTACCTTTGATGTCTTAATTTTAACCCATACAAGTTCTTGGTCATGATTCTAAGCACTGATAATTCACTGCACTTTAATTCGGTACATGCAGGTTCTCTCTATTCTATTATTGTTAACACATTGCTCCCCTATCTGTTCAGATTTTGTTTTGCTATTGCCTGCCTGCTTGCTCCTTCTCTCCTTCCTTGGGTCACACAGATTTCACTCAGATCCTAAACTGTTTCCAAACCAACCAGCTAAAGGTAAATACCATTAAAACAGTTTCTATGGGGGTGTGGCTAGCTGTTGGCCGATGAGGATGTACTTTTGGTGAGCTCCCTAGAAAACACCCTGAAAATGGTAAAAATGGTGATTCTAAAGAATATAGCCCTTCATATTTTGAATCCAACAACAGCCTATACCTATATGCTGCCTTGTATTAGAAATGGGAGAAAACGATAGAAAGCCAGTTTTTACCCCACGAGGAGCAACGTCTAAGGCGCCATCTCATTCTGCAGGCCAGACCCAAGACGATCTGAAAGGGATGATTCCCAACCAGCCACACTAGAATCCCTACAATCAGCCGTCCTGAATTTAACAAAGACGGTCCAACAGTTGGATAAGAAAATGGATTCTTAGCACGAGAGGATGCTGCAAGTTGAACAGAAGATGGATGGGCTGGTAGAGACAGCACAGATGGCTGAGAGAACCTCCGAATGGGCTCAGACCACGGCGGCCACATGTGTAAAAGAGCAGGCGCTGTTAAAATCGTGCCTGGAGCACCTAGAGAATCAGTTAAGGGCCGCAAATGTGCGTATTCTGGGCCTCTCGGAGGGGATAGAAGGGTATGACCTCCTGACTTTCTGTATATCTTGGCTTGAGAAAACATTTGACTTAAACTTAAAGGATTCTCTGGTACGAGCCTACCCTATTAATCTTCGCAGAGCCACAAGTCAGGCAAAGGGAACCAGAATGGTCATGCTGCAAGCGGCCTCGTCAGCGGTTCAGGATAGAATACTTCAGATGGCCCACAACAGGAAAGGAATCTAGTTGATGGCACCAGAGTTTTAATTTTTCCTGATCTATCATATGTTACTCACATGAAGCGAAAAACGCTCAACCCGATCGCTATAGATTGAGGGACTTGAAATCCCACCAGCATGCTTATGCCTGCCTGTCTATAAGCAGTGGTGGATCGGAAAGTAGATGTGTACACTGACCCCAGGACGGCTAAAGCTGGTGGAGAAATTGGAGGCTGAGCAGGCTCAGAGGGGATTCCTCTAATGAATCGGAGGAGGACGATACTTCAGCTGGGTTTGTGAGTTTTACTAGCTCCATCTCTTGCAGTCTCCTGTTTGTTATATGGAGACATTCTCTGTTTTTTAAAAAAAATTCATTATTAATGCTGCGTATAAATGGGCTATATAAAGAATAATTGGGAGGCATTTTGGTTTCTTAAGGGTCTATTTCTACCAGATTGGACGCTTTGTTTTCTGGACTTTATTTTCAAGTTGGACTGGTTATGGACCCTTAGTTTAAATGGAGAGATATTCAGAGTGTGCAATGGGAAGTTTACTGAGAGGGAGAGCCTGAGTCTTTTATTTACCAAATGAGCTACTCAGTAAAGGCATGTTTGCCGGTTTAGCAACTTGGGATAATTAATGTGTCTGATTATTATTACTGGGGCATTGACAGCATTGGTCAGAGTGTTACTCAGTTTGTTTAATATCTGTTTTTCTCCCTTATCTTGTACCAACAGTGGTCCTGTCTTTTTTTTCCACATATCAAATGTATATTTATACATGTTGTATGGCATGACTCTAGGATTGTCTATGCATTGCATTGTAATGTCATAAAACATATAAATAAAAAGTATAAAAAAAAAACAGTTTCTATGATTTTTGGCACCCACCAAAAACTAGCCAAGCTCACCACATCCCCTTCTTTCTCCACCCTCGAAGGCACCCCCTTGGATACTGTCCCATCCTATAAGTATCTAGATATCTGGCTAGACAGCTGCCTCAATTTCATGACATGTTAATTACATGCATTTCAAGCTCCGCTCCAAACTTGGTGCTCTATAGAAACAAAGACACCTCTCCCTCCCTGTCTGACAGATACTCCGTACTAAAACTATCCTACCACTATTCGACTACACTGACATTGTCCATAGGTCCACATCCGCGTCCACCCTCTCCAGACTTGATGTCCTTTTCGATGCTTTCTGTCGTTTCACCTTAAATGTCCTCCTCAGGACTTATCACTGCTCCCTCTACTTTTCACTATCACTCCCCTCCCTATCCTCTCACCGAAACCATAACACTTCAGTCATCTCTCCCAAATTCTGGTTCTGCTTGCTTCCCACCTACCTCGCTTCCCTCCTATCCCCTTCCCCCCCCCCACACATCCTACTGCCTCTGCACACATGACCCTCATTCATTCGCCTCTTCCCACCCACACTCAAACTCAGATAAGGCTGCTTTCTCCTTCTTCTTCCCATTCATGGAACTCCTTCCCACTTCACTCTGTTTGCTACCTCCATTACATCTCATTAAGCGGACACACTACTGTTCCCTTCTTCCACTGCTCTTGCCTTCAACCTGACAAATTTTCCTTTTGAAGTCCATGATATTTTGTCAGCTTTTCAAGTTAAGCTTTTCAAGTACCATGTCTGTGATATGTCATTATTGTACCTTGTGTTTTCCTTGTATCTCTTAGTTCCAATATGTCATTTGCAACCTGTATTTGAGTTATATATCTTGTATTTTTGCCAGTTCTTTTGTTGTATTCTGCTACCACCTCAGGCACCACTGTAAGCTGCCTGCGTCTCTGCACTTATGTACTTGTCTTCTTACCCAGGCACTATTGTAACCTGCCTGAGACACCACTTTTACCTGTCTGTATACCTTGTGTGTACAGTATGTATGTATGTTTTGCCTCCTCTTCCCCCTTCCCCTGGGTCACACCTGGAAACGAACCTCTGCTCAGTGTGCTTCTCCCGGTTACCAACTTTTAAATGAATACATAAATAAAAAATAAATCTCGAATGGGTTGTTTGATTGGTTGCCTGAGAAATGACCCCTGCAGGGTGTCTATGATGTCCCTACTTCTAGCCAAAGCTGTGGCTGAGAGGCTCCATTCTGTATCCAGCAGCTTGAAGTCCCCCACCAGTAGCATCTCCTCCTTTATGCAATCATGCTGATGGCTTCCCAGTGCCTCATCCAGTTCTTCCCCTATGTTGGAGATCCACAGATCACCCTGGTGTGACCCTTGACTAGTGCCTGATTTTAAAGTAGACTGCATTGTGGTCTTTATTACACAGTGGGTATTTAACCTCACATTAGTACATCTTACTGCCCAAATTACAGTACTTGCTACATGATCGAGTATAGCATTTTTCCTGGTGTTTTCATATATGTATTGGTGTAAACACGCTGGTGGTTCGGATCTGTGCAGTTCTCCTCGCCTGCCTTGGGCAACTCAAACCCTCTGCTGGCAACACCAAAGAGCCACCCAACCTGCCAGAAGCTCCTCCCGTGGTCCTGATTCCAGGAGCCCACCCAGACTCAAACCCACTTAGCCACCATTCAGCCCCTTGAACCACGCTGGTGGGTCAAATCTGTACAGGTACCTAAAAGAAGAATCTGATCTCTTGTGAGCGCACTCAGCTAGCTGACTCAGGATTCAATTTGAATTTTGACACCTTTTTGCACAGCCGTTGGCGTGCACCAATGACTGCCTCTCTCTATATCCACGGCATTTTAAATTCATTCATTAGAATTAATTGAATCTGCCCTGTTTTATAGCTTATCCTAGCTGGTGTGTTTCTGCTTTAAGCTAATTTTAAAACAAGAATTCCTCATTTATTTCACTGTTTGGCAGCTTTATCCAACAATAGATTTTAACTTTTGTCTAACCGTGCAAGCTGCTATTTTTTGAACAGAATTCCTATTTTATTTCACTGATAGCTAATTTATCAATGGTAGATCTTAACTTTGACTAGCTGTGCTAGCTGCTAATTTTGAACAGTATTCCTATTTTGTTTCACTGCTTGCCAGCTTCATCCATACCTCTCAACCTTTTGTCCCCCAAATGTGGAACATTGCCTGTCAAAATGTGGAACAAATGTGCAAAATGTGGAACACTTACTCAAATCTCTACCTAAGAAGCTCAAAACACTGTTAACATGTTGCATTTATGTTCAGAAAGTCTGTTATTAATTGAATAATATATTTTTTGCACCATTTACTATGGATTTTTGCTTTAAAATGTTGACTTTGAATGTGGAACAAGTCCTCACAATGTGGAACAGGGAGCTTTTGTGAAGCAAAATGAGGAATGTTCCTCGTAGTGTGGTACAGTTGAGAGGTATGGCTTCATCAATGATTGATTTTAAGTCTAACTGTGCACACTTTAATATATACTGTGCCTCTACACTGCTCCCTTTCTCTAACCTAACTCGGCCCCTGATACTCAGACAAGCAACCAGTTAAAATTTGTTTTCAGCCTTCCCAGCTTTCTCTAATTTCTCCTTGCTACTCTCATTTCCTAGTCCCTTACCTCTCGCCTGCCCTGTTTCTTTTGTCTCTTAGCCCTGCCCCACCTCTTCTCTATTTTAATCCTCTCCCTCCTGTCTTCCTCAGGCTCTCCTCACCCACCTCGGGCATGACTCAAACCCTCCGTCAGCTACACCAAAAACTGCCCAGCCTGCCAGAAGCTCCTCCAGCGGTCCTGATTGCAGAAGACCACCCAGACTCAGACGCAGCTTAGCCACCAGCCAGCCCTTGAACCATGGTAGTGGTTCAAATCTGTACAGGTACCTAAAAGAAGGATCCAATCTCTTGTGAGTGTGCTCAGCTAGCTGGTTCCCCGCTGGCACTTTATGCAGCTCCCACCCCCTCCCGCCTCTATCTGGGCATTTACTTTTACAGTCTCAGAAAGTCATGTACAACAGCTCAATTCTCCATTTGCTTTTTATACCCTTCACTACAAGGTGTCTAGATGCTGTACCTGATTTTCTGTTGGCTACTTTGTGTTTTACTACTTCTCATTCTATTCATTTGTGCCTTTCTGGACCCTTTTCTTTGTCACAGTCATAACTACACTTTACTTTTATTTTGCACCAACATGGCTCTCTCGGTCCTGTTCTCCACTATCTGTGATCTTGCTGTTAATTGCCCTTGCTTGGCTCACCTTGTCTCCCTGCTCCTGTGCCAGCAACTGGCAGCTTTATTTGAATGATGATTTTCATTTTTCCAACATGCTTGTTAGATCGACCGACAGTGAGGACTTCACACCCTGGTATTTCCATGGCTCATTGTATATTTAGCAACTGTTCACTTTAGACAGTGTCCTTGCTATAACTCCTAAAATCAGTTTCTTCATTCATTGAAAGCTCTGGTACCTAATGATACTAGTTATCCTGTTAGCAGGTGATATAGAAATGAACCCTGGATCTTTGTTTAAACAGCCTTGTATTACTACTGATTGGACAAATATGAAAGGTCTCCGCATAACCCACTCAAATATCAGGAGTCTGTCACATAATCACTCCAAGCTTGATGCTTGGGTCACTCTATACAATCCTGATATCATTTGCCTATCAGAGACTAGACTCAAGCCCATGATCCCTGACTCAGTCTGCTCCCTAAATAATTATAATCTATTGAGGAGTGATAGACAGTCTCTAAAGCGAGGTGGGGGAGTTGCCTTGTTTTACAAAATACATCTTGCTATCTCATTAACCCATCCCACCCCCCATCTCCACTTGTGAATCCCTTCATGCTTTTCTCCTGATGGGTGCTAAGAAACTACACATAGTCTGTGTCTACAATCTACCCCAAAGTGGCCCATCTGGCCTTGCTAAACTGCTTGAACACTCCGTTAATACCACTAGGCATAATGAATTACTAATTCTTGGTGATACAAACCTCGATTTGACTTGGCCCCAATCATAACTCCCTCCTTACCTTGTGCAAAATACCAACCTGCATCAAGTCATAACCATGCCTACCAGAATAACCTGTAATGCAACATCTAGTACCCTGATTGATTGGGTACTAACCAACCGTGTCAACAGAATCATGGCTTCTGGTACTTTGCCTAATGATATATCGGACCACCCCTATCTACTGAGTGTGGAATCACTCCGTGGCCTTTTCTCGCTGCCATACTATATTACCTTCAGAAACTACGCAAACCTGGACCAGGCTAAATTCCTTCTTAATGTGTCAACCATTGATTGGTCCTACCTTTTTCAGACTCATGATGTCCAGGTTGTGCTAGACTACTTTCTAGCTCAATTTAGTGCACTACAAGATAGGCACACACCCTTTGTCACCTGGCGTGTTCGGGGCAAACCCATTAGGTGGCTCCATAAAGATCTTCTGGCGGCTATCCGACTTAGGGACAAGAGTTGAAAGCTTCTTAAAACTTCTGGTCTGCTAGCTGACTACAATACTTACAGGTTCCAGAGGAATACCTGCAAAAAAACAGATCAGACTAGCAAAAGAATGTTGACTAATGCAGCTGGTAACTCTAGGAAATTCTGGGCCCACATAAAAACATTTCTGGGGTCCAAACAAACTCTCTCTAAACACGACAGGGTCATCAATGGCATCCATTGTAATGATCTGATAACAATTGCTAACTCATTTAAAGCATTTCTCAGACCTGTCAAACTTCACATACTCATTCTTACCTGTCCAGTCTCCTCCTCACTCTACTCCCTCCACCTCTCCCGCTCTGCCCCCATCCTTTTATTTCAGGGCCATAACCAAATCTGATGTTCTTAAATTACTAAACAGTATCTCAGATAACACCAGTGTAGGCTCTGATGGCCTTGAAACTAACCTATTAAAACTGGCTGCACCCTTCAACGCCCTGCCTCCGTCCAAAATCCTAGCCCTTTCCCTTTGTCATGGTCATGTACCTGATATCTGGAAAATCACGAAAGTCACTCCGGTCTTTAAAAAAAGGGGATAAAAAAGATATTGTTAATTACTGGCCCATAGCAATACTATCAGTCCTGAGTAAAATTCTTGAAAAGTTAGTATCAGCCCAAGTCATAGAATTTTTGTCCAAGCATAACCTCCTGTCACCTAATCAACATGGTTTCCAAAAAGGGCATAGCACCTCCACTGCCCTGCTTACCTTTACAAATGATACCCTATACGCACTGGACTCTGGTTCTCTTACCAGTGCAGTTTTCATTGACCTTACCAAGGCATTGGACCTGGTGGACCCTTCTCCACAACAGTTCTCAGCCCTTGGTTTCTCCTGTCACTTGGTGGCCTGGTTTAACAGTTATTTATAAATTGACTCCAGGTTGTGAAGTTTAACTCGGCCTTATCTGATCTAACGTCCATTAACCTAGGAGTCCCTCAGGGATCCATACTAGGCCCACTTCTCTTTTCTATTTTTATAAATAGCATCACAACAAGTATCCCAGGCTGCTCATCTATCCTATACACAGATGACCTTGTCCTGTTCTCTAGCTCCAAGGATATTCTCCAGATTAACCAAACTCTCTCTTCTGCCTTTATCTCCATTCAGTCCTGGTTGTCCCGTCATACGCTACTACTTAATGTTGGCAAAACTCAGCCAATGCTCTTTGGCTCTGCCGCAAAGTTAAAATCTACTAGAGCCTTGTTCAAAATATCCTGTGTGATGAATCTGTACTGGGATCAGTGTGTCATTTTAAATACCTAGGAGTCCTACTTGATGAAAACCTTAACTTTGATTGGCACATTCTGGCCAGCTGTAAGTCTGTTAATATCAAAATGTATGGCCTATAAAACCAGCCATGTCCTGATGCCTTCTGCTAGACTTGCCATAAGCCCATGGTATCCTGCTCCGGCACTCTCTTATGGTCCGTCACCTATCTTAATGCATCACAGACCCTACTTAGTAAGTGGGATACCACTTGCACAGTATCTGCAGATATGCATCTGCCTCCCTCAGCTGAAACATAATTGTCAGCTCTACACACAAACCTTGATTGGCCATCCCTTCTTCCTTTTGGCTTCTTGCACTTGGCTCCTTACATGCAGTATTATTAAGGCAGATATCCCTGCCTCTGTAGCATCCCTGTTATTCCTTCAGTCCGCACTCATGGCATTTGATCAGCTGATAAATCACTTCTTCATGTTCCGAGATGAAAATCTCTCAAGGGAAGTACTGCCTTCTCCCATGTGGCACACAAACTCTGAACTCCTGCCCCTGGCAGTTCATCTAGCTCCTAGTCATGCCCAGTTCCAAAACAATTATCACTCCTTCCTTAGCGGCCAGGCCTCCTGCCCTGTTTTAACCTTCTCTGATCATCCTACCTCTCACCTTACATGACCCCTAGGCTGTCTATTATTTCTCTAATCTTCCTTAGGAGCTATCCTTGACTAGCACTTTTGCCTGATATTTATAGCTGCACTCTGCCCATGCATTTATTTTACCTGCATTGTTTACCCTGCCTATGAATTATATACCTGTAATGTACACCCTGCTGCTTGCTGATTGCTCTTGTCTTGATTGTACTTGAATATCAATGTTTTCATTATACTTACTCTGTATGCAATGTACTATTGCTTGTTGTTTACTATGTTATCTTTGTAATCCTTGTATCCATTTAATCCTTGTAACCTCGGTCGTGCCTGAAAATAATCATTTTTGGCTATGTCACTTACACAAGAACAAAAACTAAATAAATAAATAAGTTGTCATTCTTGATTATGAACTGGCTACTATAAATCTGGGAAGCTGATTGGCTGAGCCTCTTCCTCCATAATTATATTGAGCAACATAACCATGGCTAAGAAAGGTGCAAGTCAACAGCTCATTTCACCTGCCCCAGATCCATCCGCCCATACATTTTGGCAGCCAGAGCCGCTATCTTCATTTGGATTCCTAATCCTCTGTCTGGCCCTGCTTGTACAGTAATGCAGCCAAGGCAAACTATTTGTTGGGATGGAGCGATTCACAGCTCAAGTGGCTTTTTAGACAAACTTTAACTGCCACTGACTGCAATAGAAAAGTCACTCCCTAATTTCTGACCATCAGTTTTGTGTGGGTGGGACAAAGTTAGCAGCACTCAGTGGCAGTCTCCTGTGAGGAAGATAATTTAAACCCTCTCTTACCACTCGTTCTCAAACTGCTCCACATAATGTGCACCCTGCCCTCATCCGATAACTGAGAAAAACTGACAGGTAGAGAAGCTAGGTTAACAAGAAAAATGTTTGTAACTGTTTCTGCCCCATCAGCAACATGACACTGGCAACAACAGAAAGGTTACTTGCAGGCAAACAGGCTCAAACAAATACACCAGCAAAACCAAAATAAAACCTAAATCAAAATATACTGAAAGGAAAACATAGTGTAGGGAGATTACACAGTACACATACAGGAATAGCCCTGGGAGACTGAGACAGACTTCACCACTACACCTCCTCCATGAACTCCAGTTACTGCAGTGCCACTTGCTGCCAGGTACTATTTCCTTAAAGGTACTCCTCCAACACCCAAAAAAACTCATTTTTAAAAGGTTTTAAACATTATTTTAAATATTTTTTACTGCTGAAACTTTTTGCCAGTTCATAATAGCAATAGTGCACTCCAGGGTATGGTATATCAAGGGATATCATCACTTCTCAGGTGTTGGATGTTCCCAGCCTCATCATGCCCAACCACCCGGAGCGTTATGATATCCCATGATACACCAAACCCTGGCGTGCATTACTGCTTAAGTACAGTTAGGAAGTTTTGTGAGGGCTCTGATCCTGCCATTTTCTTCTTCCCAGCCTATATGAGGGCAGTTAAGGTCCGCAGTAAATATTATTAAGTCTCCTTTACTTGCTACTTTCTCATTCTCTTTTAGTATTTCATCCTCCATCTTTTTATTTTGCTGTGGTGATCTGTGGCATACCTCCCAAAGCACACCACATCCAATAGTTTCTCTCATTTTGACTCATACAGTTTTTATACATCCATTCTCTTTTCTGATGTCTTCTGTCATTTCTGACTAGATTTACATACACAGACTGCCATCCCTCCATCATTTCTCTCTGATCTGTATCTGTGATAGTATGCCTCAATTTCCTTTCCCCAGTTTTCCCATGATTCCACCTGTCATGTCTCAGTGATTGCTGCTGTATCTGTGTCATTTATCATAATAACCTCCATCTCAGATATTTTGCTATTATGGCTGCAAGCAGTGGCGCAGCAATAGCAGTGAACAAGGGGGCCAAAAATCCTGACAAAGCTAGAGGGGTCTAGGTGCATGCCCCCCAGAAATTTTTAGAAAAAAATCACTGTAAATGGTGCATTTTTCTGCATCTTAAAGTTAGACAAGAAACTGAGGTTCATGTTTTTCTTAGGTTACAGAAACATAAAAAGGTTAATCTGTTAGAAGTACATCTCCATCATAATATTAACATTTTGCTCATTTAAATAAAAATGAACGATAGAATAGCAATAGAAATCCTAAACCTATTAGGATTTTCTAACCTAAGAAAAACAAGAAACTGGGTAGGAGCGAGTAACTGAAATTGTACTCTGATTTGTAATATGTCTCATCTGTAGGACAAAAATGTCTTTACTGTGTGTAGAATAGACAAAATCTGAAAATACTGTACCTGCAAATGATAGGATTTATAAAACAGAGAAACTTTCACTTTGGTGAACTGCATGGATAGATAGCAGTCTGACTCAAATGCTAATGAAACAAGTAAGCAGCTCTGTTGTAAAGATGTTACTTGTGGATCACCAAAAATGGTGTTTTTGTAAAGAGTCGATGTATAGTACCTTAGTTAGGATCATCAGGTGTGTGCTGTATCTCTTGAAATTGATACTGCCCCTTCTTTTATGATGCCAGATGGAACTCCATGGGCTTAGTTCTCAAAACTTCGTCGCAAGCTGAGCAAAAAGGTGGCTTGGGCTGATTGCCAGTGCACCATGGACCCTGCACCTGATTCACTATTGGGCGGGGTTCGGCAGCAAGTCCCGGCTTGTGTGCGTTAGCCATGGGCCATGCAGAGTGCATGTGGACAGGTGTCATCAAGCCTACGGCAATGCAATGAAGTATTCCACCACCCTCCCAGCCCTGAGTCCCGTTTATTAATACATTTATCATATCCCTGGTAGTCTATCACTCCCCCCTCCCAGCCTTGATCCCCATTTATTAATACATTTATCATATCCCTGGTAGTCTATCACTCCCCCCTCCCAGCCTTGATCCCCATTTAGATATCATAAATAATCCCTGGTCCTGCAGTGGTCCCCCACCCTGGCAGGCAGTGCCTCACCACCCCACTCCCCCTATCCCCAAATGGAGCCGGTGATTAGCACAGCTCACTGTTCACCTCCACAGCCAGCCACAGACTGAGCTCTTAATTTGCATGTACTGTATTCAGTATGTGCTCGTTGATTGACCTGTCAGTCACTGAGCATGTGTAGTATACAGTACACACTCATTAGAGCTCAGTCGGTGGCTGGCCATGGTGGTGAGCAGTTGGACCACCACTACCCCACCCCAGCAGGTAGCGTCCCACCACCCCTCTCCCCCAACCCTAAACAGAGCCAGTGACTGGCACAGCCCTCCTCACACCACCATGTCCAGCCAGTGACTGAGCTGTGAGTAAGTAGTGGGTACTGTACACTGTATGTGTTCCTTATTGACAACCCAGTAGTTGGCCAGACATGGTCATGTGAGGAGAGCTGTGGTGGTCACTGATATGGGTATTGGAGACCACCAGGGAATTAAAATAAAAGGATATATTGGGCACATCGAGGATCAGGGAGTGGGGTCCACTAGACCTCCAGGAAATATTTAAATATAATAATGGGGGATCGGGGCTGGCCTCACCATATATCATATATCTCACCAGAGATATATTTAAACAGTGGGGATCAGTGCTTGGGAGGGGTTACTGCTAGATCACTAGGGATATAATTTAAACAGCAGGGGATCAGAATTTGGGAGTGGGATCTGCTAGACCACCAGGGAATATTTAAATATATTAAAGAGGGATCAGGCTGGGGCAGTCTGCTAGACCACCAGGGATATATTTCAACAATGGTGGATTGAGGCTTGGGAGGGGGCTCCACTAGACCACCAGGGAATATTTAAATATCTTACTGGGGACTGGGGCTAGGCGGTCCACTAAATCACCAAAGACATCTTCACTTTTATTAACAGAGGATTGGGGCTTGGAGGAGCTGTCCTAGGTTGACACAGCTGCTGCACAGTATTCAGCAACCCTTCAGATGTGCTGCATGTTTGGCACACAGCCAGGGTTGCTGCAAGCTGGGGACTTTGCTGCTGGGACCCTGCCCAATAGAGAATAGGGTGCAGGGTCCCGCCAAGACCGCGCATTGACACAAACTGCTGTTTGCCACAGCGTGTATCAATCTAAGGCCCCTTTGAAAATCGGGCCCCATATTTCAGCAGCCCATGTACAAAGCATTTAAAACAACACAGTACCAAAATAATGATGAAAGAAATAAAAAAATAAGCCAAAAAGATTGACAAAACAGTGATTTGGATTTACCACTTGCGTAAATCTGACACTCGCTTATATTCCATTTCTGAGAGCACTGCAGCCTCCAGAAATCCTTGCAGCACATTAATGGACAGAGGCAGAAACAGAGAGGAATTTTTTTACACTGTATTTTTTGTTTTTTTATTTAATATCATCCCAGAGGATAGATAGTTGATGAGGGCAGTGAGTTCAATAATGTAGTCAGTTTCCAATATATTTATCTTGCTCTGTCAGGCCCTGTCTCTGCCAGCTCGCTAATGCTTGCAGGGGCTCTTTTCATTGTGGCGGTTTCTTACAGGACCAGATGTAGGTCGCAACACTTGTCTCTATTTGTGCTTTGTGAAAATTTGCATTGTTGCCAGTCACTGGTTTCCCCGCTAACTACTTACTGTAGTTGTTCTGTTTCGCAGCTTTCTCTAGTGGAATTCTTACAATATAGCAGTGTTTTTGATTTGCTGGCTGGAAATGACATCCAGTACCCCAAAGGACTGCCCAAACTGTGATTTGCATTTATCACTTGAATTCAGACTGACACTCAGCAGTGCTCCATTTCTGAAAGCACTACAGCCCCAGAAATCCTTTGTAGCACGTTAGTATATGGGATAGAGATAGTACTTTTGTATATATTTTTTTTATTTTACATCAACCCAGCAGATAGCTAGTAAATGAGGGTATAGAATTTAAAAAATTAGTCAGTTGTGACTTGCCAACAAGTTGTATTTATTTTGCTCCTGCAGGCTACACCTCTGTTCAGCCTTTGCCTTTCACCTCCACCTGCTGCAATGATTTTTGTTGTTGAAAATCCATAAATTCTATTAAAACTGTCTCCTGGTGGTGTTGAGATGCTTTGAAAACAGGCATTTCCTCTCAGTGACATGTTAAAAAATAATTTTCTTACATTTGTGATATTTATTTGCATTTTTTAAAGCCATGTAAAGTAGGGATGCTCAGAACTGGACAACTCTGATTCAGTTGGAGTGTTCAGGACTTTAGAAAATTCAAATTCCAAATCTGATTCCAATTCAAATCCTATGAGGACCTCATAACTGGAATCTTATTCAGATTTGGAATCCTAAATACTGGATCCTAAATTTATATGCAAAAAAATTTAATTTAGGACTTTGGATTTTCAGACTGCAGTTCCAAAAATCCTAAATCAAAAATTGAATTGGAATCCAGTGCATCTGGTTCCATTCAGCAGATTCCCAGCAACCCTGATGTAAAGCAAGACAAAGATAGCACAAAATCTTGTTTATAACTGCATCCTAGGGTGAGGAGGAAATGGTTGAAAACTTAAAATACAATAAGAATAGAACAAAAATTAACATCTGTACAGAAAAAATAAATAATTAATCATAAGGCACAAAAAGAAAATAGAGTGCTCCTTTTGTTTTTTCTGATTATTCTTAGTAGTGGTACTGTAGTTCTTTTGCCCAGAAAGGCACACTGTGCTGCTACCAAAACAGCATCAACAGTAGTCCTAAGCATCATCAAGTCAGGTCAGCCAGGACAGGTATTAATGCAGAAACATAGAAAGGTGATGGCAGAGGGGACTATATGAGCCATCTAGGCTGCTTGTTTTAGAGTGACTAACCCCCATTTACTGCCTAGTGCGATGATGCCTTTGTGTTTGTCTCATGCATGTTTGAAAGTCTCAACTGTTCAGACCCACCACCTCCTGTGGGAGGCTGTTCCAGGGCTCACCACCTCTCCATGAAGAAGGACTTTCTCATGTTGCCCTGTATCTCTCCCCCTCAATTTTCATGTCATGCCTTCTGGTTTTTGCATAACTCCTACCTTGAAACAAGTCCTGCACCTGGGTTTTGTTGATTCCTTTCAGATATTTGAAGGTTTCTAGCATGTCTCCCTGTCTCTCCTTTGTTCGAGAGAATACATGTTTAGTTCTCTCAATTTGCACTCGTATGGTGTCTCATCCAGACCCTGTATCATTTTAGTTGCCCTCCGCTGAACCATCTCTAGTTTATCAATGTCTTTCCTGAGGTGTGGACACCATTTTAACTGTTTCTATGTAACACATGAGACAGGGCCTTATTCAACCCTGTCACACCCCGCAGAACAAAGAATGTGGAGAGTAAAGCTGCAGCGTCGCTATTAGCTCATGGAGGTTGCATGATGTAGAAACATCTGTTGGTAAATTATGCCAGTGGTTTGGGAGTCTAAAAAATGTACTGTGACCAAAACAGATTTTTTCAGCGTGGAACCTGGAACCAGTCTACTGGTTAACTAGGATCTGCAGCTTATCCAGTAGGTAGGAAATGGGCAGACTGTGGCCAAGCTGTCCTTATCTGCCATCAAATTCTATGTTTCTATGTTTCAGTTACTCAGTTGGGACCTAAAGAAATACAATAGGTATAGATTGGCTGTAACAAGGAGCTAAGGGTGGGAAGAAAGTACACCAAACCAGTATTTTGAACCAAGAAAATCAGTATGGTAGGATCATCTGGCTTCCCATGTGTACCTCTGCAGTTGTTCATACAAAGCACAGCGGGGTGTGTGTGTGTGTGTGTTGAGGAGAACTGTGTGAAGTGACAAAGTGAGTTTTTGAAAGTGTCAGGCTTTGTGAGCTGTGCCTTGACTAGTATCAGTTGCCATATACCCCATCTCTGTTGTGCAGGTGTGATAGGGTTGAATAAGGCCCTGCACCATTTGTTACACAGAAACAGTGTTCTTTCCTCTCGTTTTATGTCTCTCATCTGTCTGATTGCACAATCAAATTGTCTTGTGAGACCTAGGAACTGATCACTCCCATGGTCCGTCCATTCTCCGCCTCCTGCTATCTCTCTTCCTTCACTTGCTGGTTCTTCATTTCTTCCTCTTGCTTATTTGTGATTGTAAAATATATGTGAATCCATGTGTGAAACTGGGACCCTTTGGTTTGAAAATGTATATAGTTATATCATTGAAATGAATGCAAAAGCTATTTGGAAATTAGAGTGCTAACTTTGAGATGCAGTTTGACCTCCAAAAACTCTTTTGCAGAGTTGTCAACAGGAGATTAGTATATTTATTTGTTTTTGATAACCAGATAAGTGCACTAGACATTGAAAATTCCTATTTTCAGGCACAACCCGGAAGAGTACAAGGTAAAATCATTACATAAACACATTTTACAGAGAAAATAAAGAGTTACAGAAAGAAACATGGTTTAGCAGCAGCAAAACAAACAATGTAGATTGTCTATACAACAATAAAAAACATAGTAAATAAAACAGTAAGATTCACTTTATCAGTGAGTAAGTTGAAACAGGACTAAAAAGGACAACAAATCAGATGTTTATAAAATAAGATTTGTAAGAGAGCCCAAAAATGTTCATAAAAACAACATTTGTAAGAAAACCCCAGATGTAGCAGGAGATAGGTTAAACTAAAAGTCTAGTCAGGCATGAAGCAGTGAGCAATTAAGTTCCATATGAGTGGGCAAAGTGGACAGACAGTAGTCAAGTGAGGTAGAAGGCAAGGGTGAAGTTCAATCAGGGTGGAAAGAAACAAGTGCGGGGGTTAGAGGCTATGAGGTGGTTGTGTAGTTCTCATTTAAGGCTGTGTGTGTAGAAGAGAGATGGATCACTGTAGGTAGAGAATTCCAAAAAAGATGAGCAAAGTTAGAAAATGTCTGAGATCCCATAGCTGTTCTGCTTCCGGGAACAAATAGCAGGGATTTTTCACCCGAGCCAAGGGAATAGTGAGGGTTTGACAGTATTAGCAACTGGGCTAGAGAGGAGGGAACACCATTGTGGACAATACCATCAACCAACGTACCACGGGAATAGAGGTGGTTTGCCTCTAGGGAAACAGCTGGCAGTGATGTGAGCTGATGAGGCTAGGACAAAATGACAGATATTGTTATAAATAGTGTCCCATTTGAGGAGATTTGATTTGAAGCACCCATGTAAGTGACAGATTCATAGTTAAGGCAGGAAGAACACCTGTGCAATAGCAATTCTAGTGGAGGTGTGAGAGCATAGCTGGTTTTGTATGTCAGGCCAAGTTTGCAGTTCACAGTTGTGCAGGTATTAGAGATGTGTTGATAAAAGTCAAGGGAGGGTCAAGGGTAACACTAAGGTATCTATACATATTGACATTTACGAGGAGAGCCATCCTTGCAAGTGATGGATAGTTGTTCTGGACATTTCCTTAACTCTAAGAGCAGAACCAAAGAGCATGGAGTGGGTTTTGTTAGCATTTAATACTAATTTTGTTGCTGCGGAGCCAGTGTTGGATGCAACAAAATTGGAGGAGAGGGTAGAGTTAAGATCTGAGATATTTTTGAGCTAGTATAGAGAAAAGTCATCTGCATATAGCAAAGATGCAAGTGGTGGCATTGAGAGAGATGTCATTTATGAAAATGTTGAAGAGAAGGGGGCCAAGTGTGGAGTCTTGGGGTACTTTAATGTTAACAGTGGAAAAATCAGAGACACCAGAGTTATATTTAGTAAACTGCTGTCTGTTGGTTAAGTAGCTATTATACCAGGTTACAACCTCAGGGGAGAAACCAGGGGAAAGCATTTTGGACTTGAGGAGGGGATGGTCAGCAAGGTCAAAAGCGTTTGTGAGGTCAATGAAGACTGCTCCAGTTAGTAGGCCATTGTTCATTGAGATCTTTGCATCACTGTTGAATTTGAGGAGTGCAGTGATGGTACAATATCCCTTCCTAAAACCATGCTGGGCATCTGAGAGGAGGTTCCAGTCATGAAGGAAGGTGACAGTTTGAGTGGGGATTAGTTTGTCTAGGGGCTTGCTTAGTACAGAGAGGATGACAATAGGATGGTAGTTAGAGATGGTTTTGGGGTCCCCTTTCTTAAAGACAGGGGCAATCCTAGCAATCTTCCAGATATCAGGAACAACTCCAGAGCAAAGGGATAGATTAAACATTCTGGCTAGTGGAGGAGCAAGGAGAGACACTGCAGTTTAAATAGTCTGAGCTCAAGGCTGTCAGCGCCAATGCTACTACAGGTAGAGATAGAGTTTAGTAGCATGTGAACTTCCTGGTTAGATGCAGTACGGAAATTGAAGCAGGGAGATGTGTTTGTTTGATCAGAACTGGAGGAGGAGATAGGAGCAGGGGAAGTAGGGATGGGATTAGTATTACTGGATAAATCAACAAAATGGTGATTGAAAGAATACGCAATGGTAACACCATAGACTCAGTTCTCCAAGAGGCATTAGAACAACACAAGATGCACATAATAAAGCTTGCACCAATGATCACTGCACTACACTGTCTGCGCCAAATTCAGAAAGAACCACCCCTAGTGCCAAAACTCAAAATGCATGACGTAGGATGCATGGTGCATCATAAGAAATGTGCACTGAGCAGCAATGTGGCACTCAATGCCAGAATGCCTAGGCAATGCCATGGCTGAGGCAGGGGCAGTGCAGTGTGAAAGCTCGTCATAGAGAGCAGAGGAACACAGAAGAGCAGAAGGACACAGGAGAAAGAAGAACTTTACAGAGGCAGAGACCGACATCCTGATTCAGGGCCAGGTCAGTGTGAATGACAACAATAGGAAAACAGCAACAGTGCAAACAGTGGGTCCCTGTGAAACAGCATGTACCATTACACCCAACGGGTAGACCTGCTACTGGTCTTAGGGTGGACAGAGATCCTCAGGCTCGGTGGCAGCAGGGTTGAGAGGACATGGCCACAAGGTCAATGTGGTGGAAGCATGCAGAAGAAGTGTCCGTGAGCTGCAAAAGCACTACCCTGACCTCCAAAGGAGTTCTAAGTAGTAGGTGGTGCACAATAGATGCTGCATGAGAGAAAATGGTGGGGGACCCAGCCAAGTAAGACATCTGAGTAGCCAGGAGGAACGGGTGGCAACACACCTCAGCTCCCGGACCACTGTGGAGAACATGGAGCTGGACCTGTTACTGCAACAATATGCATCAGATATGTACTGTATGTGTCCACGCATGCAGTGTGTGATGCCCTTCTCTGCCTGCCAACAGTGATGGCAGCATAGGGTGCCAATGTAGACACTGCACCACCACAACAGAGACACACAGAAATCGCTGTGCACCACAGACACCAACCATGCACATTCTGCTATGTTGCCCCCACAGGACATGGCGTGGTATATGCCAGGCCAAGTTTGCAGTTCACAGCTGTGCAGATATTAGAGATGTGTTGATAAAAGTCAAGGAAGGGGTCAAGGGTAACACTAAGGTATTTATACATATTGACATTTATTGATGCCAACAAGCTGTGACAGACACAGCCACACATGACCAGAGGCAGCATGATGTAGAGGGGGACACAGACAGTGAAACATTGATGCAGTCCGAGTACATGGGTGGTGAGACAGAGGTGGACACAATTGCCACAATCGGTGGAACAGACATGTACAAGATACAGCGGTGCGCTGATGGGGACCTAACTGCTGGGCAGACACAGGCCACAGCTGTGGCATCCACCAGTGATGAGGGGACAGCATGGCAGGACAATGGCAGAGATGTTAACATGTTGCCTGCTGTCACGCATGCAAAGGCACCAATGCCATGGCCTGTGGTACTGGAATATGACCCTGTGCTGGAAGACAACCTAAGCTGGAACTGGCAGGATGTGGTGGACATGCAGGAGGCAGTACATCGGGAGATGGTGGGCATCCATGAGGCTATACAGGAGTGAAACACAGCTGCCACAGCCCAGATGTCCTGGCTAGAGGGTGTAGTCATGGACCTCCATGATACAGTGATGACACACATACAAGAGGGTGCACAACAACATGGGTCACTGGCATCCATCCTGCATGGTATACACCTATGTGCCCAGCGGCAGGCACGAGCCATGGAGCACCAGATGATGATGATGGAGCACAGCCTATCACTGCAGAATATGCAGACCAACACCATTACTGCAATGGCTGGCGCACTCCAAGACATAGCCAATGCATTGTGGCAGAACAGGGGACAGATGGCACCATGGCCACATGTGTCTGGGACACATGTGAGGATAACCAGCATGCCTCCACTCTCACACAGGAATGCCGGGAGCAGTGACAACACCTATCTATTGGACAGGAACCCATGGCTGTAGTGGCACCAAACATGTGGCCTGACACCTGGGATAGACCCACAGTCCCACACGTGGAGACAGCACCAGAGCAGGCAATGGACCAGGACAATGGGTGTGTTCCTGCTTTACAACAGGCACTTGACACCCTGTCTGAAACAGGCCATGTCATGAACAGGAGCTGGTCAGTCCTGAAGGCACTGCAGCAGAACCACCTACAGGGGGCCCAACACGCCCTGGCCATGGATATAACTGCATAGGTGGAGGCAACACCCATGAACACCAACACACAGAAGTGGACAGCTCAGGAACGCCAGTGCACAGTGGCAGTCAAACAGAGGTGTGCACAACGATGTGTTGTGACCATACACAGGACATGGAGCGTGGACACAATGCCCATACCACCACCACCACCTGTGTGGCAAACAAGGCATGTGATGCTCTGGAGCCATGTGGCCTAACCCCTACACAGGGGCAACATGGTGATGCCAGCACCAGACTGGTCATGGGTGATCAGGGGAACACCAGGCTGACTGTGGAGGTGTTGTGAGATGACACATGGACCAGACACCGAACTTCAAGTTTAACACACAATCTCTGCGTGATGTTTATTCAAAATGCAAGAGATAGCCTTTAGCAATGCTATATCCCTTCTTCAGTACATCAGTTTGTAGCAAGGGGATTATACAAGTCTTTCCTCTACACTTAGCCAGCACCTACTGACTCACTGATCTGTAATCTAACTTATTAGTTGAAATTTAGCCTCCCCTGTGCAGGTCTTGTTTACTCAGGTGCTGGAGGCTCAAGTAAATAAAAAAAAGAAAACAAGCTAAAGATAAAGAACCTCAGTGCAGAAATATTGAAACAAGGGTTACCATAAAGGGCATTGGCAATAAGTCAAGTTTCAAAGGAACACAACATCACACATACTTCCATAATGGAAAGCATCGTGGGATATATGCAAATCAACATGACATTTTAGATTTGCTCAGTTTACAGCAATTTACTTACATTTTAAGTAGCACAACTAACTTAATTTTTATCATACAGTCTCCAAGTAACTTTTTACCTTTATCAAAAACACCTAGTGCCATGGTATTTTCAACATTTACAGGTTTTATACACATAAGGTATATGCATTAAAGTATTTTATGACATAGTGCCATTGCATACTAAATCCAACAAAGAGGAACACCGCCTGTTGTTTTACATCAGCTCAGAAGTCACCACAATAACCTCCCTGTATGAGGACCTGAGAGGAAAAGGAAAATTAAAGAGGACACTATAGCATAGTCAAGAAATGAAAGGGGTACTATAGGTGGCCAACCTTATGGACTAGAAATTGCAAAGATAGATTAGGCTAAGAAAATAAAAGAACTATTGCAACAGATTTAAGAAAAGTTGGTCCTCAAGAGTGGCAGGATCTCCTGTCACACTGACCAGACCCACAGGCAACAGAGTGCCATCAATGCAGCCAGTGCCTGCACAGGGGGACATATGTGCACCAAGACACAGTAGCCACGGACACACAGGCAACAGAGTGCCATCAATGCAGCCAGTGCCTGCACAGGGGGACATATGTGCACCAAGATGCAGTAGCCATGAACACACAGGCAACAGAGTGCCATCAATGCAGCCAGTGCCTGCACAGGGGGACATATGTGCACCAAGACGCAGTATCCACAGATGCACAGGCAACAGAGTGCCATCCATGCAGCCAGTGCCTGCACAGCGGGACATATGTGCACCAAGATGCAGTAGCCACAGACGCACAGGAACCATAAATGCAGCTATGGAGAAAGTGGTAAACAAATCTGATACCCAGGTAAAAACCCACGTGCAACTAATGCTCAATTCAGAGTTGCTCCAGAACATGCTGCTAATTTGACATACTTATGTTACACACAGAATTATTTTTATACAGCAAATAAAATTAACAAAAAAGAAATCACTGGGAGAAACATGTCAACTTTGATGTAAGACCTCCGCCACCTCCCCAAAGTGAGGATAGAGGTACATGATTCCCTACACAGTGTTGCATTCTTACACTTTATCTGCTGCACTATAAAATATTTCTGGGTGACATGGGGGTACATTTTATACCACACTAATACTCCCTCAAACTGGTTTAATTTTCATTTCACTCTCACTAGATAACTCTGCCATTGTGTTTTGAACATAATTCATACTAGTTATAACAACCCCCATTTCTGTAACAGTAACTGTTCACAACAGTGCCAGTACTGGAACAACCCCCCACTGTTCCATCCGCACCACTGTCTACACTGCAGACAAAAAGGGCCAGGAGGATAAAGGAGAGTGTCCACAGTCACACACACACCAACAACACTGGCTGCCACATGACGGGCCCTGAGGGCCATGGCCCATAGAATACAGGCATCATCAGGACATAGAGGTAAAGTTGCATCACAGCAGGATGCATATGGACCCAGCGAGGGGCAACAGCAGCCAGCACAGCCAAGGCATTGCTGGCCAGGCAAGAGGAAGGAAAGGCCACAAAGTGCACTACCGCCTGCATCGAGAACACATATATACAGCAACAGACCAGTCCATGGAAATGCCTGATTAATGCACCTGGTAATCCTCCAGTGTCAGCCACACAGCATTCCCAGTGTCCACCACCTCCCCCTGAACCACCCCATGTGATACATCACAGTCACCCCTCCAATAGACATCATCCTCCCTCACCTGAATGCAACCCTGTCTACATGCTACACTATCATGGACCACCCACTGCGCACATCACTACAACAGGAACCAAACTGTGGGGCTCCACCTTAGCGTATGATGGTTCGACTTACTCAAATTGGCATGCCAATGTGCAACTAAGAGAACCACGGTGTCATGGGATCCACATAGGCCATTGGACTGCAAGAGTCCCTGCAGTGTTAACACCCCAGAGCAGCTTATATGTGGAGTCATGCACCGTGACTGTGCGACTGTGGCCAGGATGGAACACATAGTTCTGCAGTCCATGTCATCAAGCATGGGCAGCCACCTACATATGTGGCAATACATGACACCTGTGCATTGCACACATCATGCATGGCTGAGACTTTGAGCCCAAACAGGTGTTGCAGTTTAGGGGAATGAGACACAGATGCAAGTTACAGTACAAAAAACACACTTTATTAGAACATGAAACTGGAGCAGGGGTATCAAAACAGCAACACAGCATGAAACAATAAACATGAACATACAGAATTTGCTAGCAGATAAAAGCCTAGTGGTCTATCAAGTCTGCTTGAATATGCAGCTAGCACCTCTTATTCTGCAGCTGCCCCTCCCTCCACGTCCCCTCCCTTGATCATCCCCCTTGCCCTGTCCCAGACCCTTTTGAAGCAGCCTACTGTTCTACTGGATAGTAAGTAAACACTGCAACTGTAATGAGCTAAGGGGGGGTGATATGACAATGCAAATATCAGCAAACAAAATAACACTGCAAGGTGTGAAAGAAAGCACTGTGCATAGGTAATCCTGTGCACCATCCAATCACAACATCAGTGCAGATCACTGCCCCCTATAGGTATCTAAGGAAAAGGAAGGACAGCAGTGATGCAGGGGCCCCCTGCAGTAGGTCCAAGTGTTCGGCAATGGGCTGGATGTGTTCCCCAGTCTCCTGGCAAAGTCCTGCATAGACTGTCTTAGTGAGTTATCCGAAACGTCTCCTTCTGTGGCAGGGCTGTATCCCTGATGAACATTGCTATCCACCTGCTGCAGTGTGACAATATGTTTGGCCTCCATGGCCACATGTCCATCCTCACCCTGGTCAGTACTGTCCTGTGACCCTTCAATGGAGGTGGTTGAGCGGGCTCTGCATCATCCATTTGGGCTGTGTCATGGTCATCTGCTGCATGGCCGTCCAGTGACTGTGGGACATCAGGTTGCTCCAATGCTGCCTCTGTCACTTGTGCAACCACTGCCATTGTACAGGTGTGTCTCCATTCCTGGGAGGCCCTTCCCTCTGACCTCTTCAGTCACTGTATAGCCCTCTCTAGGAAATGGCAGTGAAGGTCCAGTGCATGATGTCCACCCTGCATGGTCACTCCGACACCTACACAACACAAGACAGCATGTTGTGAGTGTGCAGTCACAGGCATTTTATGACTGTCTGCCAGCATACTAGGCATGATATGGCCAGCACACTAACGCTCACCCGTACGATGCATGACAGGGCCATGCCTATGGGACACATAATGGTCCAATGTCCCCAATGCCAAGACACATCTCCAGAAATATTGACATGACATGGTGCCATGTAAGCTGCAAACCATGCCCCTGCACCAGCACCTATGTGTGGCACACAGCCACCTGTGATGTGTCTGGGATGGATGTTGCCATCGCAAGACTCATTATAGCTTGTTGGCCTTGTGTAACGCTGTGCATAGTGTCCAGCTACATGGCAACACACCAACAGACAGAATAGTGCTACGACAGGACTGATGTGGGTGACATGGCATGCCAAATGTACTGCACTTTTGTACTACGTGGTGCAGCCTATATGGACGGCAGTACATGATGATGGACACATGGCTGTGCCTGGCCACCTAGCAGTGCAAACCTATGCTGCAGGTTATAACAGTGCATGATGTGCATGCGCAGGGCTGCATATGGCACCAACCTCAACAATAAACACTGTGGCTGTGGAATGTGTCATTGCCACTGTAGCCCATGCATTCAACACCTACAGAGTTACATAGGTCCATGTGGGCTTCCTGCTCACCTACTGGCCACTAGCAGTGCATTCACGGGTCACCACTGTGGCATGTCCACAGTATGCAATATACTGCTTTGTGGCCTCCTTCCACTTTGTGTGACAGCACACCACACAACATGCACAGAAAGTGTAGTGCAACCACCACCTGTGGCCATTATGTCATGTTGTTGCAGCTGACATGGGAATGGCACTGTGGATCTGTGCATCACTGCACCCCACATACACTTGTGCATGTCCCCAGCCAACCACTGCATGACCAATATCATGCAATGCTGCAAGTGTGCTCCCACATGCATTGTGCGTCACACACCGTACGCATGCATGGACACTTACCCAGCTGCAGGGCCCGTGTTCTGTGCGTTGGACCTCTTGCCAGCAATGTGTGGGTGGCACCTGCAGTTACACTCATGGTATCAATATACCCTGCATGCAAGCAGAATGCAAGATGACATACCTGTGTATGTGTCTCTTGGCTGGGCCTCTGGTCCTCTGGCTGCTTCCTCCTCCTCACCTCTCTTTGAATGTGCTGCTCCAGGGATGTGGCTGTTCCTCCTGTGGAGACACAATGGGGGATACACAGTTTAGATAGATGCACTGCAATGAACAACGCATGCTACAGGTGTTTCACTTTAGTGTGTGAGATGATGCCCCTCTTCCATGGCTGTCCACCTCTCATCTGGACATCAGCATTCCTCAACATAGTCCTCAGATGGTTGAGGAGTGCAGCCTCCCTCCATTGCAGGTCATTCCACCTGTGGAATACCTGTTGGATTGACTTCCTTCACCAGACACTCTCTTCAGCCTCAGACAGATGGCTTTCCACACCTTGTCCCTCTGGGTGGGTGTTGTCTTAGAAATACCTGGTGGCAGTATAATTCAGCCCCACTGTTCCACCAGGCTGATGAGAAGCACAGTCTCATCATTAGTGAAACTGGGTGCTCGTGACCTGCCTGCCATCTCCTAGCTCCTTTAACTATTCCTACACTGCACCTGACCTACACTCAACATACCTTGACACCACACGGTGCCCTACATCCTACTATGTCCCTTATACATGTGTAGCTCTGTATATCCCCATGTGATACAGATCCCATTGAATGTGCAATGCCAAAGGTAGCCACATGCAGCATGACACAGTGTGCAAGGGCAATGTTACCTAGATGCAGCCAGATGCCGATATCATAGTGCAATACATGGTAATACAATGTACGGCTGCATCATGTGATGAGACATGCATGATGCATGGTGCATTCCAGCATGCATTGGCAGGCTGTGAGGTGCATTATGTAGGCCTCACATGGCTGCAAGGCAGGCACGCTCACACACAGGTAGTGCAGGCTGTGTCAGCCAATCAGTGTGGCTGTGTTCCTGAATATTGCATGGGATGGGTGGTAGACGATACTGAACCTGTCATTGTGAAAGTATGTCAGAATGCCCTACAATGCTCCCCTGTTTATGCCGTGTGAATACACCACCCACTACAGGATACACATACACAGTACCCACATTCTGGTGTATCCCACTATATGCAGCAAACTATGATGTATGTTCACAGGCCCACCTCCATCACTGTATATGCAATGAACACTCAACGTAATGCTGTCCGCATAGCTGTTTCCTGGTATGGACGTGTGGCATACATGTTCCTGAATGTTGGACAGGCATGTGGCCATCCCTACCCCAATCATAGGGATCCAGAGAGCATTCATAGCACAGTATTAACTGTATCCATACATATAGACTTGCTGCCACTGTATATGTGCATAAGGGTACACCACTCCATGTTATCCATCATACACTTTACATGCAGAGTTACAGAGTATGCATGTACACTGGGGGTGGACAGTGTATATATACATGGTCCATGGTACATGTGTGAATATGCACTGTACACCAGTCGTGTTCCCTCTGGCCATCCCCATGGGGAGTGTTAAACATGTACCATGCCACCACCATAGACAGCACAGCCAGGTGTGTGGTTTGCATGGGTCTTGCAGCAACAGTGAATAGCTGACATGGTGGTCCTTCAGTTGCACTTCCTCTGTATTGTGTGACTCCATTACCTGACCCTGACACCTATGGCCGACTACACACACACCCTACACACAATGTGTACATCCGACACACACACACACACACACACACACACACACACACCCCTTGACAGTGTTAGCAACAGTGCCCCTCACATACATGCATATCACATGGATATAGGTTATCAGCTGCATGTGGTGTCCGGGACTGTGTCTCATGGGTTGCTGTGCTACGGACATACAGTACCGTAGCTTATACTTGAAAATGGAACACATCCACAGTGTCCATTCACATGCAGTATGTGGCTATTCACCTGCTTTGTGCCACTTTGCATGGCGGTGGTGTCCACTGGCCTCCTGCAGTTGTTATGCTACCACCTGGAACAGAGCACAGGCAACGGGCACCTTCCATACTACAGTACTACTATGGCCTGTGTGTAGCCCCAGGTGGCAACACCTTTGCATCACTGCAGCTGGGACTGGGTCCATGTTGTGTTGGGCTCCCACAGCCATGTCCCATGATGTTCTCTGTGCTGTGTATAGGTCAACCGATGTATTCACATCCACATAGTGGTGCTGTAGCAGCCACCAGGATGGTGCATTGTTGCTATGAACATGCTTCCAAGCACATGTGGCAGTTTGTGAGTTGCTGTGGGCTGGCATGTGCCCTTCAGACCACCGTGTGGCTGTCACATTGCCTGTTACACTATACATGCAACATGGGTGTGCTACACTACTGTTGTTACTGTGTGCACAGGTAAAGTGTTCAAAATGAGGTTCACTTTAGGTGTTGTCCAGCCATAGTATGTTGTGCCCATGGGTCCCCTGGCATGAGTCAGGCAACATAGTCTTCCTCCTCCTCTCCAACTGTGGCATCATCATATTGTTCAATCTCTGGTTCAGGCATTTCGATATGGTGTGCGAGGACAAGGCTGTGTAGAATGCAGCAAGAAAGATCTTGCATGCCATGTCAGAGGTGTACTGCAGTGCCCCACTGGACTTGTTGAGGCACTGGGACCTCATCCTGATTAACCCAAATGTCCTCTTGATGATGGCACTCACTGATGCATGTGCCTCATTATATCGCATCTGTGGACCCACCACAGGGTGTCTGATGGGTGTCATTAGCCATGGAAAGTGAAGGTATCCACTGTCACGTGTGGGGTGGAACACACATATATTAGTTATGCCAGCACAGCCACCATGTGTCAAGGTGTATATACCCTGCTGGCTGCATAGCTACGTTGTGTCACACAGCTGGCTGGAAGTCCCACCTGCCAAGTCCCATGACCTTCCCTAGTGCCACATGGCCACACTGAAACATGCCTGCTGGCACGCTGTATGATTTACATGCTGTACCATGTCCCTGGTTCCAACACCACCTGTGACCTCCTCAGTGTACCATTATCATCTTTCTCTGTGGTGTCCCAGCATAGTCTTCTTGTGGACCGACACATGGGGTGGTCTCAGTGCCATATGTGTGTGCACCCGACATTGCAGCCATGCAGGGACATGCTGTTCTTGCGTCCATGTCAGAGGTCTACCTATCAGCCAGCCATCATGTAGTGTTCCATTCTTGAATGCCTCACAGGCCACTGTTCTAGAAGATGTATGAGTCATGGCATGACCCAGGATACTGTGCCACAACATCCATGATGTTGCACTGGCTATCACACATGACCTGGACATTCATCATGGTACCTCTCCCTGTAAATGTAAGCCTCTGTTCATTCACTGTGCCTGTATGGCCAGATGGGTACAGTCTATGGTGCCCAGAACATGGGGAAGCTACTAGTGCCACAGAATTCCTGTTTGACACTGAGTTAATCTAGTGCTCCCATGGGAACCTGATGTACAGGTGTGTCCTGCATACCAGGGCATCCACAACCTGCATCAAACACCTTGATACTGAGGACTGGGATATGCCAACACTATCCCCACTTGGTGTCTGGAATCCAGCACTCACAAGTACATGTAGGGTTGTAATCATCTTTACCTCTACAGGTATGGCATGTCCTCTCTCAGTCCTGCTCTGAAGGTCGCCACCCAGATCCCAGTACAGCTATGCTATTGCAGCCTTTATTCATTCATTTATTTCTCCTCCTCCACCACGCCTGATTAGGTTTTCAAACTATGCTGCCCTGGACAAACAAGCCTTCCTATTTGACCTCTCTTGTGTTGACTGGTCTAACATTTATATCGCAACCAATGTTGATACTGCCTCAATTCATTTCTGACTGAATTTGGCAACATCCAAAAGAAGCACCTCCCTACAGTCAAAAGGAGGGTAAGGGGCAGCATCGAGGTGGCTGAAAAAGACCTGCTTCAAAAGTTAAAGTTAGAGACAATCAATGGAAAAGTACAAACAAACTGGACTGTAGTCAGATCTCATTCTGTATAAACAATACAGAAATGACTGTAAGAGATGCATCAGGCAGGCCAAAGTAAATACTGCCAAAACCTGCTGATAAATTCTTCCAATGACCTCGCAAGTTTTGGGGTCACATTAAGTCCTTCTTGGTTCTGCTAAAGATGTCACTCCCTCAGATATGGTCCTACATGGTGTACACTGTAATGATTCTACTACCATTGCAAATGCTTTTAACCAACAATTTTCTGACTTATCTGCCTACACAGCTTCCCTCCCATCACAATCCTCTGCTTCACAGTTTAACCCCACAGCATCTGAAGGACCCCCAAACTTAACCAACCCCTTCTATTTCAGGGAAGTGTAATGATTCTACTACCATTGCAAATGCTTTTAACCAACAATTTTCTGACTTATCTGCCTACACAGCTTCCCTCCCATCACAATCCTCTGCTTCACAGTTTAACCCCACAGCATCTGAAGGACCCCCAAACTTAACCAACCCCTTCTATTTCAGGGAAGTGTCTAGGCATCAGGTCCTAAAGCTTCTCAGGTCACTCTGAAAACACCAGTACTGGCTCAGATGGCCTAGAACCAAGACTACTAAAAATGGCTTCTTACTACATCTCTGGCCCCCTGGCACACATCTTCACCCTATCTCTCCCGATGGCATTGTCCCTGAAGTCTGGAAGGCAGCCAGAGTCACTCCTGTATTTAAGAAAGGCAGTAAAATGACATATCAAATTACCGCCTATTGCTATTTTGTCTGTTCTGAATAAATCCTGGAAAAGTAGCATCCATGCAAATCACTGAATACCTTGAGAAATTCAATTTACTAAGCTCAGCACAACATGGTTTTAGAGCATCACAGCACCATGACAGCACTTGCAAAATTCACTTCAGATATCGTTACCAATATGGATAGAGGAAAGTTAACAGGGCAGTCTTCATTGACTTAATCAAAGCTTTCAATCTGGTTGACCATTCTCTGCTACTATCCCCTCAGTACTTTGGGCTTCTTCCCCAGTCACTACCTGGTTCAAAAGCTACCCTCCAACAGAACACAAGCTGTTAAGTTTAATTCATCCATGTCAGACAGTGCTGTTATCAACATTGGGGTCCCTCAGGGTCTATACTTGGCCCTCTTCTATTCTCATTATTCATCAATAAACTTCCTGAGCTGGTCACCACAGGTCACTCACTTCTTTATGGATGACCTGGTAATTTATTATCACTCTGATAAGGTCCTGGATCTAAATGCTGCCCTCACTGCAGATTTTCGTGTTGTACAACACTGGTTGAACTCTCAACGCCTGGTTCTAAATACAAATAAAACAAAAGTTATGATGTTTGGCTCCAATCACAAGCTTAGATCCTGTCTTCTGACCATCTCTGTCTCTGATATCGATGGGGACCCTATAGAAACTGTCACTTCCTTTCGTTACCTTGGCATCCACCTGGATCAAACCTTGGACCTGAAAGCACTATACAGGAAACCTGCAAGTCAATTAACTGCAAATTGGGGGCTGCCTATAGAACCAAATACCTGCTCACCCCTTGTTGCTAAACTGGCACAGCCAGAGGCATTCTATTGCCAACCTCATATGGGTGTCCCATCCGTCCTTGGCCACCAAATCTTCACTGCAACTATGGATACTACCTTCAATAATGTGCAGGTATGCAACCAAAGCACCTCGGCTGCAGCATCATTGTCTCTTATATCAGGACCTTGGTTGGCTCTCTCCTTCCTCTTCCAGGCAGTACTACTTGTACAATTTAGTTGATTCTATCCTAAGGACGTCCAAGCTGCTATCCTGTCTGATCTCCTCAGGCCGCCATTCCCACAAGGAATCTTACATCGGCTGATCAGACCTTACTATCCATCCCCTTTTGTTGGACTAAAAAGGGCATGGGCTCCTTCCATCATGCTGCCCCCCACCTATGGAACCTACTACCTCAGGATCTAAGAGATGTCTCCACTCATGTGACTTTTAAGACCAAACTCAGGACTTTCCTCACTACTATGGACAAATGTGTGTGCTTTGACCCTACCTGATCTGCTGCATTTGTACTGTTTCCTCATTGCTAGCACTTTTGCCTGTCCAAATGGGTGTTCTATACTGTGCCTTGTAATTAATGTTTTATTTTGTGCCCTGTAATTAATGTTGCCTTAACCTGTTTCTTTATAAGCCTAATGTTAGCTGTTGACAATTGTAAGTCGCTATTCTACCCATGACATTCTTATCTTCACTTCACAGCCTCTCCTCACTTAACCCCACTGCTGCTCTTCTTCCCTTCTTCTGTTATATCCTCTTCCCTTGCCACTCCCACCAAACCACCTTACCTGTTCCTACCTCATCCATGCCCTCCTTAGTCCCCACCCTCCTGGCTGTGCTTAGTCACCTCTCTCCACCTACTACCGCCTACTCCCACCGTCTACCGACCCCCCCTTCCCTGCCCTGCCGTCTCTTGGTTCCACTGGCTCAGCTTGACTTTGACACTTTTGCCGCTATTGCCGAAACTCCTCCGCCTCTATCCCCCTCTCACCGGCATCCTCACTCTCGCCCTGCCGTCTATCGGTTCCACCAGACCGGCTGTATTTTCCTACCTCCTACCGCTGTTGCCATCTACTGCCACTCCCCCACCACCCTCTCTTCGGCCGCCGCTCGGCTCCATAGGCCCGGCCGCAGGTTGGTACTCACTCCCCGCTGTTGCTGGTCTGACTGCACTCCTTTCCACTTAATCTCCCTCCCATCCTTTTGCCAGTTTTCCTTCCTATGTCTTTTCTACTGATGCCTATCTCTCTTATTTTCTGCCTTCTACTATTCACATTTTTGAGTATGTTCCATGATCAAGTGCTAAAGTATATTTTTGTTTACTAATGTATGTTACATTGCCATATGTATTTCTCTCTGCATTTTTTGTACTCGTTGTCTTAATAATCTGGCTGTACTCTTTGTGTATTGTAATTGTACCTCCCGGGTCGTGCCTGAAAACAGTCACTTGCTGACTAGCGCACTAACCCGGCTAACAAAAACTAAATAAATAAAAATAAATTTGTTTGGTAACCAGGTAAGTACGCTGGTCCCAAGGACCATTTACAGGTGTGACCTGGGCCACGTAGATGGCATGTACAACACAGGAAATCTTAACCTTACATAATTATACATGAACAAGAGCAAAGTACAGTTTACAGTAGCATCAATGAATCTTGGTTACAAATAGGATTGGAAGGTTAAACAGGCAGATACATTAAGGTATTAGCTGCACAGAGACACACTGTACAGTAGACATTAGTCCCTTTATAGGGACTTTATTGAACACCAAGATAATGCTGTAAGTATACTGTCCAGATATCGCCTTACACAGGCAATATCGAGCGATGCACTGATCCTCAGTCAGAGCATGGTATAATGTCCGCCTTCGATATACGCTCCTGGAATGCCTCCTGTGTCCATGTCTCTGCTGCATGCCATGTCCCCTGTGTCCTGGTTCTTGCTGCCCAGCATTCCCTTGTGCAGTGCCACCCTGCTGGCAGGCCCGTATCCAGTGCCGTAACATTGCAAGCCTCATGCCCAATAGTGCAACAGGATCTGACATTGTGTGGTCTTTTCTGTCTCTTTCTCTGACTGTTTTGTCACCTCCATCTCTCCACTCGGTTGCTACTGCTATTGCAGTGTTGCCTCAGTGATGAATGGACTCTGACTGCTTGCACTGCTTCACCTTTTATATGCTGTAGTGTGCTTAGATCACCTGGGGCTGGTTGAGGGCATGGTTGAAATTTCATGCTACATGCACCTTTATGAATCCCAATCCAGGGCCCTTGTGCCATAGCTGTGCCACAAGGTGCCTTGCATGACGCTGATGGCCATTCTTTGTCGCAACTGCAGTGCTGGGTACTTTTGACATATGCAGTCGGCTTCAGCACATCCTGCATATGTGAATTGCACTTGGTAGTTCATTGCAAGCCACAGCTTGTCAAACAGTCTGACGCAAGTCCTTTGAGCCGTTCTGTTTGCTTTGAGAATCAGGCCCCATGTTCTATTTTGTTGACATGTAGGAAAGAAAATGACAAGAACTCTGATACATTTTGTGTGAAAATGGGATGTCTCTCAATGAGCTCAGAATGTAGAAATGAATTGCCTTGCAAAGTCTTCTTATAAAAAGAGCAGCAATGTTTGTTAGAGAGAGTGAGACTGAAATTTAGAATTATAGATACACTCAGAGGAAGAACTTTGTTCTGTTTGAACTGCCTGTGTTAAAAAAACACATTCTGTACATTTTTTTTAATTTTATACTATTGTTAGTGAGAATAATAAAATGCTACTTGTGAAGTTTATAACTGCTTTTGGTTTTCCTATGCTTCCCAACCTCTGCATTGACAACAGATTTTGACAGACTAAGTGGGATTTATGCAATGCATACTGTAAGCCAGGAGTTTTGTGCATGGGTACTAGACCTGTTACCAAGGAAGGATGGAAGAAAGGTATGGATCCTGCAACAGCAAGCCCAGAAGTGATTACCAGAAGAATGGCAGCCAAAGTAGCAGAGACAAATGTCCAGACTGAGACTGTACTGCCAGAAGTAGTGATGGAAAAGAACAGGCAGGGACAGAACCTGAAAGCCTGTCTGCCTTCTTCAAATGGTGGGCTATACAACAAAGAGAGACAGAGAAGCAGAGAAAAGAAGAGATGCAATGACAGGAGCAGCAATGACTGGATGCCTTGCAAGCTATCAAAGTTGGAGGATCTGGCCACGGGTCCAGCAAAGTGAAAAAAAAACCCTACAAACAACGTGAAAGACATTAAATTTACAAAACTGTGTCCCATGGATGATATCAAAGCATGTGTGACAACTTTTGAAAGGGTTGCCGCAGCCTGTCAGTGGCCAAAGCAGCAATGGGCAATAAGACTGGTACCTTAATCTGCCAGATAAAGCCCAAGTTGCCTACAGCAATATGGACCCTGCACAGTCAGAAAAACTATGATCTTGTGAAAGAGAAATGCTGAAAAGATATGACATCTCAGAAGAGACCTACAGACAAAGATTCCAGTCCCTGAAATACCACTCAGTTGACAATCCTCGAGAAGCTTTCACCGGCTCAAAGAACTTCTTATTAAATGGCTCCAACCAGAGGGCAAAACAGTCCCACAGATCATTGACATATTTGCAATGGGAAATTCATTAACATCCTTCCCACAGACGCAGCTTTGGATAAAGAACATCAACCAGAAAGTGGGGAAAGGCTGTTTGTTTGGCCAAGGACTATCAGATGGCCAGACAGACACCGAGCAGCAAAGTAACAGCCAAGAACCAGCAAGACCCTCTTTTTCCAATTTAACTCCAGGTCAGACAAAAATTCTGGTGGGGGTAACAAATCTGCACCCAAAGGCTTTATTTGCTATAACTATAACACGCCAGACCATGTTGGAAGAAACTGCTACAAAAATAAGGAGGGTAACAGTGGAGCAGATTTGGCCTTAGCAAATTCTGCAAGTATTTAACAGATGTATTAAGGAATACAGCTTTAGTCTGTAGTCACACTTCATACTAGGCCCTGTAACTGTCCTAGGAGGCTCATTTGGTGGTTGTTGAAATCTCATTGTCCCTGAGAGCTGCATTAGCATATGAGAACATGGTGCGTAATCAACTTTTAAACTCCCCATTATACCTGTCTGCTTATACTGGACTACGCTGACTTCCTTTACAGACATTGCCCATCAACGATGCTAAACAAACTGGACACCCTTTACCACCAGGCTTTAAGATTTATGTTAAATCTATCCCGTAGTACACATCACTGTCGTCTATACCAGGTTTTGGGATGAACCTCATTCTCAACTAGAAGAAAAAGGAATGCTCTCCTCTGGATTTTTTAGAGCATTATCTGATAACCTCCCTGCATACATCTCGAATATCTTCAAATGGTCTAAAGTTTCCTATGGCCTGAGACGCTTCTCCTTCATCTGCTTCCAGATTCCTAGAGTGAAAACTACGCTTGGCTCAGCAGCAATCAACTTCTCACTTCCATCACTTTGGAACACTATGCAAGACTCATTAAAATTATCCTCACTTCCAAGCATTTTCACATTCAAAGCTCTATTAATGGATTATCTGAAGGAATAATGCAACTGTTTTAGACGCCTGTGACCCCTAAGCCCTGGGTGCCACTCTCAAACCTACACCTAAGTATCTCATCCACCCACATTCCTAACAACAGAAACATAGGACCTATGAGCCTAGTTCCTTTAATCCAAGATAGCCCTGCCTATTCGCTACCTTTTACCTATTCTGGCCTCCCTACTGGCTGCCTACTCTTTCGCCCCAATTTCTACCCTATTCCTTAATACCTCCTTATTTTTTATCATTTAGGTATGAGCTCTTACTTAGCACAAACTATATGGGATTGTTGTCTCTTCTCATTTCAGTAAAGCTTATCATTATGTACTTTGCATGTTAATTATGTTGACCGGTATGTATAGACCCATATTGACAGGCACTTTCACAAGGTTTTTTTTTTTTTTGCACCATTGTCCACCATAATTGTAATCTTATGAAGTGTACTGTATTGTATTAATGCCCAGGACCACCTTGAAAATGAGCTTGCTCAATGGTGTTTATGCCTGGTTAAATAAAGTGATTGATTGATTGATATCTTCAAAATTTTAATTGTTTCCATGTCAACAGACAACTTTTTTCATGTAGCTGTTAGAGATGCATGCAACTGCTTTAGTCTGTAGTCACACTTCATACTAAGCCCTGTAACTGTCCTGGGAGTCTCATTTGGTGGTTGTTGAAATCTCATTGTCCCTGAGAGCTGTATTAGCATATGAGAACATGATGCATAATCAACTTTTAAACTCCCCAGTATACCTGTCTGCTTAATTAGTCTTCGAAGAAACAAACTGCAAGAAGGTATGAAATACCACATTTACCTTTAGTGAGCTTTGCAAACTATCTGAGTTGTACTGCAGGGTTTTTCCCTTTAAATTCCATTCAGTTTATGTGTTTCCAGATAATTTTTGAAGGGTATTTGTTCTTTCAGCATAGAGATATATGAAATAAATAGTTGATCTGACATCATGTTCTATGCTAATGCAGTTCTCATGGACAACGATATTTCAACAACCATGAAATGGAGACCCCCAGAGCAGTCACAAGATCTATCAAGAGCAGTGAAAGCAAACTAAAGCTAACACATATAGCCGTAACAGCTACAGGAAAGTAGTTGTCTGTTGACAAGGAAACACATAAAATTTAAATGATATGAGGGTGTAGTTTTCCTTTAAAGGGACTTATTGATTCGGGAAACAGACAGACCCCAGTGCATGAGGAAGTGCTGGGGAAACACTGTGCAAAAGAACCTGGTATTGGTGTCATCTGCATCTACAGGGACAATCGATACTATCTCACCACCCAAGTGATTCTCAATATTAATAGGGTGTCACACCAAATGAAAGTATACTGTCCAGATATCGCCTTACTCAGGCAATATCAGGTGATGCATTGATCCTCAGTCAGAGCACGGTATGATGTCTGCCTCCAATATACGCTCCTGGAATGCCTCCTGCGTCCATGTCTCTGCTGCACGCCATGTCCCCTGTGTCCAGGTTCTTGCTGCCCAGCCTACCTAAGTTACCTGTACCTGTGATTACTGGAAATTACTTTCCATGATTTACTGAGTTAATCACAGAGGGAGCAAAACCTGCAGTTTCAGCAGCTGTGATGACAAGAGCACAGGCAAAGAAAATCTCAGATGGTGGGGACTCTTTTCTTTTCAGTGACTTTGATTCGGACTTGTTTGAGCACAGCTCCAAGATCTGGACGTCAGGGAAAGAAAGAAGATGCCTGAAGACATAGTGGCAACAAAAGAATGATATACGTAAGGGGTTAATTTATGAAAATGCTGAAACTAAACTGATAACTGATTGTGATTTTGTTCCAGAGCAAACTAACAATGTTTGTTTCCAAGATTATTTTAAGCAGCTGAGGGTGAAATAAAAACAGGGTGCACCAATGTTTAAAAAATTCAGTGTGTTTACCAAAAAAGTATAGAATTGAGTTCTTACAGATTGCACATGATAGTCCTATGGCTGGTCACTCAGGGAGGGATCGCACCCTTGAGAACACAAAGAAAGAGCTACACTCTGACTCCAAATAATCATTATTTTAATAAGTTGCTTCCAGGCAACAGTTATCCCGGTGCTTGAGGGACCAAACCCTTCTCATCAGGGGTAGAGTCAGATTCAAGCATACACTTTTTAAATAAAAAAATGCATTGAAGTCGCAAACATGTGATAAAAGAAAATCACATTAAAATAATATAGCATTTTAAACAGTACATCCTAAAATTAAAAAGCATGTAATATAGAAAAACTTTACAACAAGATGATTATACAGAAATGTACCTGTCCACAGATATAATAATGATCATATATCATATTGTGCTGTAAAAATTAAAAAAAAATTATTAATTCAGAATAACGCTGCACTGAGACAATTGTCTTATGTATCAAAATACAACAAAAAGCATCACCATTAAAGGTGTTCACTATTAAATGTAGACAAGGTGCACAACAATAATCATCTTCAAGAATAGGATCAAAAGTATAGTGTAGATTGACCAAATCTCAAATGCTTGCATAATAATTGCATAGAAGTTAGTATGTCCTTTAAATAAAAAGCATTTAATGTAGAAAAACGTTACATCAAGATGATTATACAGAAATTCACCTGCCCACAATGGAATAGTTATCATACACAGTATTTTATTGTGCTGTAAAAAGTCAAAAATTATTATTTATTCAAAATGTCCCAGCACTGAGACAATTTACTCTTATGTATCAGAAATACAACAAAAGCATCGCCATTAAAGGCGCTCACTATTAAATGTAAGCAAGGTGCACAACAATAGTCATCTTAAAAAAACATGATTCATCATATACAGTAATGTATACTGACCAAATCACAAATGATTACATAGTCAGGGCCAGATTAAGGCAACCTGGGGCCCTAGGCCCAAGAGAAATCTGGGGCCCCCCTCACCGCAACCATGCCACTTCACCATGACTGTGCCCATTTGCTGTGACCAAACACCTTGGGCATTGCATTTTAGTTACTGAAACTTGAAAAAAAATTCTTACTGTCCCTAAAAAGTGGCATAAAACATAAATTACCTAACTAAAATGTTTCAAAATTAATTAAACTAATAATATCAGCATGGAAAATAACAATAGTCTAAATTTTAATCATTTAAAAAAAATAATTACTAATTGACCTTGTAAAAATATTTTTGTGTGTGGAATATCATGATTTGCACTTCTCCATAGCACCCCCAAACACACGTGTGTGTGTGTTCCCCTATGGATGTTATCATTTTTGTCCTGTCAGGTAGTATGAACCAGGATGTGGGAGTTTGTTGGTAGGGTAGGGACCCATCTCTAAAAGAGGCAAGGTCTTGGGTAGTATCGGATTTAAGTTGATGGTTTACTAGAGGAGTTATGAAGTTTAGAGATTATATTGCAAAACAAGAGATTGTTGGACATTTCCAAGACCAAACATTTCTGTTACTGTATTGATAAGTAAGCCAGGATCAACAAATGGCAAGATTTACTGATGGAAATCTGGAAATACATTCATTTGTTCACCCTGAAAATGTAGCTTATCAAGGTCAGAACTTCATTATGAGTGAGATGAGGGATTGAAAAAAGAGTACCATTTTTAATTGTACCACTGAAAAGCATTGTAGAGTTTTTAATTTTAGGAGTGTGATTAAATATAAAGCATACACACTGAACTGCACTGTTAATCTTTTATATTTAAGAGTAAGACTTGATTCTCAGTGGGGGTGGGAGACAAAGCAAAGGAAATGGGCCTGTTCACACCCTTAAAGTTAGCTGGGGGGGAGGGCTGAAACTATCAGCGGCACTTAACACCTAATTAGGAGGTGAGAGTCATGTGCAGTTCAGCCCTCACCTTGCTCAAATTGCTCAGTGGCCGAGTCCTTTACATAAAAACAAAATGCAGCTCAGGCAGAGGAAAAGAACATATAGTAAATATATGTTGAGGGATTGCTGGGGGCCCCTGGCAGTGGGGCCCTAGGCCTGTGCCTATATTGCCTATGCCTTAATCCGCCCTGTACATAGTAACTTATATCTCCAAAGCAATGTAAATGTAGTTTACTAATTGCTCACCTCACAAAAAATATTTGTTTCAATTGAAAATGGAAAACAAGAAATTCAAGTCAATTAATTCATTAACCAAAAGGTGTATTTCTGTAAAGTCATCTTGCTGTAACGTTTTCTACATTACATGCTTTTTATTTTTAGGACGTAGTGTTTAAAATGCTATATTATTTTCATCTGATTTTCTTTATCACATGTTTGTGATGTCAATGCATTTTTTTCTATTTAAAAAGTATATGTTTGAATCTGACTCTACCCCTTGATGAAGAGGGTTTGATCCCTCAAAGCACCAGGGTAACTGTGGTCTGGAAGCACTTCATTAAAATAATTACTATTTAGAGCTAGAGTGTAGCGCTGCTTCCTTTGTGTTCTATGGTTCTTCTGCCTACCTTGGCAGCAGCTCCTGCTTTATTTTTGGTGCACCTGTGATTGTAATATTTTAGAGATGGCACCCTTGCTAGATTGCTGTACAGATTTTACTGGCCTGGAATTCATGAAAATGTTACTATCTATTGCAGTTCTAGTGGTTTGTCAGAAATTATCCCCAGTGACTAAAAAAGACAAGGTGCCTTGGTGTACCTACCCTTGATAGTTTTGTTTTTGAAAGAACTGCAATGGACGTGGTTGGCCCCTTAGGAAAGAGTAAAAAGAGTAATCGATTCATTCTGGTAGTACGTGAGTATGCTACTGAATACCCAGAGGCAATTCCAAGGCATAGTGTGGCAGCCCCAAAAGTGGCAGCAGAGTTTGCCAACTTGTTCAGCAGGGTCAGCATACCTAAAGAGATTATTACTAATCAGAGTAGTACTTTTGGTGCTGCATTACTGAAGGAGCTGTACTGATTGCTAGGTGTTTATTTATTTATTTCAAGAATTTCACCAGGAAAGACAAAAGACATACTGAGCAGAGACTGCTCATTTTACAGATGCATCCTAGGGATCACTGTCATAAGAACCTCGCCTTATTACCCTCAGACAGACTGTCTTGTGGAGAGGTTTAATCAAACCCTAAAATGCATGTTAAAAAGGTTTGTGAAAGGGGAAGGAAAAGATTCGGATGAATACTTACCTTACCTGCTTTTTGCTTACAGAGAAGTGCCACAAGCCTCAACAGGTTTTGCACCATTTGAAATGTTATATGGCAGACATCCTAGAGGGCCACTAGATGTAATAAAAGAACCATAGGTAGATAACCCATTCAGCAAAAATCTATTACTTTATTTATTTATTTTATTCATTTATTTGCATTTTGATGATACCTCTGAGCCGAGGGTCTTTACAAAGGTTCCACGTCAAGGCAATAAGGACAATAAGGTAGAAAACATAACATGATCATAACAATGGAACTTACAAAAAAAAAAAGACAAATAATGTTACAATAATAGCAGCCAAAGGCATTGTCAAGAAATTGTTGCGAGTTAATTATACAGTACAAGTCATGCTGGCTCAGTGATGCTTTGTTAGGAGTAGGTTAGTGGGAAAGAGAAAGAAGAGTGGTGGTGAGGTGGTGGTATGGGAGACAGAGAGAGGGAGGAGGAAGGAATGGGAGGCATTGCTGGGTATGTGGTAGATGGGAAACAGCAATGGAGGAGGAAAGGGGATGAACAAGAAAAGGAGACAGATTCATCCTATACCCAGTAATGGGGGGTGGAGAGGAGGAGGAGCTGAGGCAGTGAGGGAGGATGCTTGAGGTAGTATGCCTCGATGGGATTATAAAACAATCACAGAAGGCACTAGCCACGAGGTGTTGACGCAGTTTACACTTAAAAGCACCAGTCGTGGCAATGTTGGAGATTTCTGTAGGTAGCAAGTTGAACCAGGTGGAGGCTCTGACAATGTAAGAATGCTGAGCTTGAGAGGTCCAACAGCGAGGTCTTGTAAAGGTTAGACTGTCCGATCTTCTAGTTAAGCAGCAGACATGCTGTGGGTCAATATTAGGAGGCAGTATAGCGCAGTGGTCTAAGGCTCTGAGCTTCAAATCTGGTGACATCCAGCAGATCAGACCTGGGTTTGAATCCCACAGCTTCCACTTGCATACTGTGTGACCCTGAGCAAGTCACTTAACCTCCTTGTGCTCCCAGGTCGCTCCTGTAAAAAAACTTTCAGCTTAGTGTGCTATACCTGGTTAAACAACTAAATAATAAAAAAAAATATTGATTGGACTCCAGGGGGCATAGGCCCAGTGATGTCTTCTTAGTTAGGATGCAGGTCTGGTACTTTAGCCTGCGGATAGCTGGAGCCAGTTAGCCTGCTCATAAATGTCACATGTGTGAGAAAGGCGGGCAGCTGAGTAGAGGAGTCTACATGCCTTATTAAGGGTTACAGCTACGCGCTGGAGTGCGGTATCAGTAGTGGATAAATAGATAACAAGCCCATAGTCAATAGTTGAGATAACAGAGCTCTGGATAGTGAGGTTCAAGGCTTCAGCTGTTAGGCAATGTTTATGCTTGTATAGTAGCCCTATATGGGAGTTCACAGTTTTAGCGATATTGTCAAAGTGTTTGGTATACGAGAGGGAGCAGTCAAGGGTCAGGCCCAGATATTTAAACATATCCACCTGCTCAAGAGTGATGCCTTTGTGGTTGTTAATTATGAGCTCATGGTCCTTGTACTTATTGTGGGTTCCATGGAACAACATTGTTTTAGTTTTTGTGGTTAAGGATGAGTTTATGTGAGCAAAACCAGTCTCCACTTCTGTGAAACTTTTCTGTAGTTGAGAGTGAAAGGAGGTGGGGTCAGTGTGGCAAGTGAAGATTACTGCATCATCTGCATACAGTAACATTCTGTCATGGCAGGAGGCAGGGAGATTGTTCAGGAATATGCTGAATAACAAGGGACCCAGGATAGAACCTTGGGGTACTCCAGAGTGGATTGGTAGGAATGACTAGAGGAATTCACCAATCCTGACCTGTTGGGTCCAATTACTGAGGTAGCTTTGAAACCAGAGGGTAGTTTCTCTTGAAAGACCAAGGAGGGACAATTGTTTGAGGAGAATGGAGTGATTGACAGTGTCAAATGCCTTAGTCAGGTCAATAAAAGAGACGCTGACCAACTGGCTCTGATCAAGTGCATGGTGGATATGTGTGGTGAATTTGAAGAGTGCCATGGTAGTGCTGTGCCCTTTGCAGAAGCCATGCTGCTGGGAACATTGCAGGCTGCATTTTACAAGGTACTCCGTGAGCTGATCAGCCACTATCCATTCCAGGGCTTTGGATAGAGGAGGGGGATGGATATAGGCCTGCAGTTGTTCGTGAGAGTCTTGTCACCACTTTTATGGACTGGAGTGACCACTGCCAGGTTCCACTTTTGGGGGAACTGGGAGAGCATGAGGGAACGGTTGAGGATTTTTGTTAGTGGGAGCAGGACTTCATTAATGGTGAGGATGGGAAGTTTCATATCCAGTGAATTGCCATCAACTCTAGACTTTCCAAGCACTTTAAGAATGTGTTTTTAGCTAGGCTTTCTGGGATTGCTTTGAAATGGAAAGGAGGGTGCCCTGGTGGCAAACCTGAACTAACGAGAGCTGAGTTGACTGTGGTGGGATCAAAAAGTTAAGGGGTAGCACATGACTAAGGTAAGCAAAGTGGTGTTAAATGCATTGGCAATGATTACATGGTCAAGAGTGATAGTACCATCTATGTTCAACATTGTGGCTGTTGTTTTGGGATCCTTTCCAGTCACTTGCAAGGTTATGCCAGAATTTACCCTCAATACCCAGGTGCTACAGCGCTTCCTGTAATAGTTTAACCTTCTCATGGCAGATTGTTCTGGTACATGCATTCTTGCTGTTTTGTAGGCCTGGATGTCAGTCTGGGTGCCAGTAGTCTTAGCACGATACCAGCGCTGGTCTCGAGATTTCATTTGTGTAAGGAGTGCCTAGTGTCATCCATGGGTTATTGACACCTTGATCTTACGCTCTTGAAGGAGCATGAACATCGAGGCTGAGTTGAAACAGGTGATAAAGTATTCGCGTGTGTCTACATCGGGGTTATATCAATTGGTGACCAGTCATGTTCACGAAGGAGTGTTTTAAGTGACTCAAGATGACCGGAGGTCAGCATTCTCCTGTTAATAGTTCTGGAGGGGAGTTTGGTGTATTTGTTGGTCTAGATACACAAGATAGGGAATGATCACTTAAGGAGTCTGGGAGGACTGTTGCTTCCGCGATATGCTCTGGACGATTAGTTAGCACCCAGTCTAGAAGTGTACCGGTCCCTGTTCTGTAGTTTACTCTATTGGTAATTTGACCATTTGTGAGAAGTTAGGAGCAGCTAGGGCATCCTTATAACTATTCGAGCTGGAGACCAGCCAGTTGATGTTGAAATCATCAAGTTGGATAACTTCTATATTCTGATCCAAGGAGTTGATACAGTCAAGGAGGGAGTGAAAGCCCAGATTGCTCAACTTGGGTGGTATATAGACAGAGACAACAGTCAGAATCTTGTTATGAGTTCCGAGAAGTACTTTGGCAGCAAGGATTTGGATGTCACTTCCAGGGATGGGCACGGGCATGACATGACCCATGAGGGACTCTTTAAGGTAGAGGGCACAGCCTCCTCCTTTCTTGGTAAGTCTGTCCTGTCTGAAAACTACATATCCGGGAATTGCTATTGCAGAGTCAGGTATCTTCGGAGACAGCCATGTTTTCAGCACTGATAGGATGTTTGGATTATGCTGGGAAACCCAGGCAGAGAGGGTATCAAGTTTGGAGAGGAGGCTGCAGATGTTAATGCTTGCCAAGGAGAGTGACCCTACTGCTGTTAACTTGTGGCCAAAGTTGTGTGGGCGGGGTTGGTGAATGTTGCCTGAGAGGAGCAACAGCAGCAGTATTAGATGTTTTAAAAGGGGTTTAAAGTTGCTTCTGTGGGGCAGCAGGGCCCTTTTTTAACAGGTTCCTTTCCATAAGGATGATGCATGAGGTAGTGACCAGTTAGTAATAGCAAGGAGCTGTAAGGGCACAGTTGCAGTGGTTTTGAGAACAGGCCAAAAGTTTCATTTGTTCTTCAAAATGGTTGTTGGATAGATAGCCCTTCGAGACAAGTACATTAAGAGTTGATTTCAATTGAAAATGTTTGATACCTGGTGGTTAAGTCAAAAGCTAAAAGAAATGATTGACAGCTGTGGTCCACAGTCATAGAATGTGTTAGAATTCCTGAAAGGGATGAACTCTGCCTGTGCATATGCAGGATGTGAAATCCTTTTGTCTGTATGTGTCTTTGTCATTCAAAGAGGTCTTGAAAAGCCAAAATACAGATCATGGGGCAGGTCAGACGAAAATGTGGATTCAAGCAGGACCCAGAGTCACTGAATTTGTCAGACTTTGTTGCTTTACTTATGTTTTACTTGGGATACCTTCCAACAAGTTGATTTTTAAATGAAAAATGCAGATACCTGGTGATGATGCTTTGTAGAAATCCAGTCCAGGAGACTTTCACGGATGTAGTGAGCAAGAATGGTGTAGTTACTCCAAGCAGAAAACTATGTAAATCCACAAGAACTAAGCTACAGACAGACAAACACAAGCAGCCACCACACAGACCCAGGAGGTGGAGTCTAAGACTACATCTTATATGCGTGCCCTGAGAAAGAAGCTGGCAAAATATGTTGAAATTGCTCACAGTAATCAGGAAGAAGCCCAAAACCAGCAGAAGGTATATTATGACCATGGGGTAAAAGAAAATGTTTTTGAACCTGGTGAAAAGATCTTGCTGCTGTTACCCACTACAGAAAATAAACTGTTAATGAAGTGACAAGGGCTGTATGAGGTGCTTTGATGTATTGGCACAGTTAACTATGAGTCTGAGACCCCCTGATAGGAAAAATCCCTCCACGATATACCATGCTAACCTCTTAAAGAAATGGGTTGAAAAAACACGGCTTTGTTAGCTTTACAAGAAACTTCTACAGAAGATTTTGAAATAGCTTATGACAGACTGGAACGAAGTGGAACTTCTTTTATGACTGCTTTGAAAAGGGCTGGATTAAACCTGTCTGACTTCATATATTATTATTCTATGGTGGTTAGATCTGTTATGGAATATGGGGCAGCTGTGTGCATGGCAGCCTTATCAGAAATGACTCAGAGGAACTTGAACGGATACAGAAAAGGGCACTGAGAATAGTATTGGGGTGTGAAGTGAGTTACACTGAGGCATTAAATAAGTGCAGGCTTGAGAGGTTGGAGGTAAGATGGGAAAAGATGGCAAGAGAAATGTTTAGAAAGTTCATTGTTTGCTTTTACCAGAAGAAACTACTGGATATCAATTACATAGACAGTCAAGACGGAAGAAACCATTAGTGAGAACTCAGATTAATTTTAAGTCTTTGTTTATGTGCTATTGAGATATAGATGTGCATTAACAATAAACATGTATTAATGTGTTTTTGTATATATCAGCTGTGTTTTTTAAATTTTTGATGTTTGGTGTAATTAAACTTTGTGATTTTATGTAAACTATGTGTGTATGCAAATGTACACAAACTTCAACCAACACTGTTTTTGTATGGTTGCAATATTAATGATAACTCTAAAATCTAAAATTGCTGATGCGGTAAAGGTGAATGTTTCCTTAACTTCTGAACAAACCACAGAAATTCATAACTTGCTAAATACATTTAACAATACTTTTAGCACAGTGCCAAGCTGAGCAAAGGGCCAAGCACATAATAGTGACAGGGTATGCTCACCATGTTAGACAAAAGACATACTGATTATTAGAGCGGTTAAGGGCAGACATGGTTAAGGAAATGCAAAACAAGACAAAGTTGGGTATCATAAAAGAGTCAAGAATTGCTTGGTCATCACCATTGGTGAGTGTAAATAAAAAGAAGGGGATATAAGAATCTACCTTGATTTTAGGAAACTTAATCAAGGGTCTGAATTGTCAGTTATCCTATGCTCAGGATAGATGGTTTGGTGGACAGATTGGGCTGTGCCAAGTGCATCAGTACCCTTGATCTCAAGGATTACTGGCAAATTTCCTAGCTAAAGAATCCAGAAACAAAACCGCATTTGCCACTCCTGTTGGATTCTGTCAGTTCACCACTATACCGTTTAGTTTACTTGGTGCACCACTACATTCCAGCAGTACATGAAGGTAATGTTAGTTACTCACACTGGTTATTGTGATGCTTACCTGATGATATCATGGTGTATAGTCCAGACTGGAAAAGCCATCTGGAACACCTACGACCAGTTATCCAACCTATCAAAAAGGCAGGTCTGACAGTTAATCCTACCAAATGTGTATTGGGCATGCAGGAAAACAGATATTTGGGATATGTTCTGGGAAATGGAGAAGTAAAGCCAGAGATTTCTAAGATAGAAGCTGCAGCTAACAGTACTATCTCTAAAACAAAGAAACATGTCAGATCACTTTAGGGCTGTCTGCTTACTATCAGAGATTTGTTCTAACTTTGCCCAGTTAGCTACTCCCCTAACTGAACTCACAAAGGAACAGTTCCTGAATAATGTAAAATAGTCCCCTGAGTGTTAGCTACTCCCCTAACTGAACTCACGAAGGAACAGTTCCTGAATAATGTAAAATAGTCCCCTGAGTGGAAAGAAGCTTTTCTGGCCATCCAGGCTGCATTATGTTCAGCTCCTGTTTTAAGAAGCCCAGACTTTGAGAAACCATTTTTGTTACAGATAGATGCATCAGAGGTAGGTCTAGGTGCAGTTTTGAGTCAAAATATAGATGGGAAGGAACATCCCATTCTAAATATCGGTAGGCAGTTGCACGACAGAGAAAAAAGGTACTTGACCATTGAAAAGGAATGCCTTGCATGAAAGTGGGCCATGGAGTCCCCTAAGTTTTATTTGCTAGGAGCTGACTTTATATTTCTAACCAATGATAATCCTCTCTATTGGCTTAAACAAATGAAGGATAAAAATTCCAGAATCACAAGGTGGTACCTGGCACTACAGCCATTTAAATTCAAAGGGATGCACAAATCTGGAGAAGAGAATGGCAATGCTGATTTTCTGTCAAGATATGGATCAAGAACTGAGAATCCCAAAGGCTGAGACAAAAGTGTGAGTTAATACTTCACTGTTTGCAGAACTGTTTTTTTTTTTTTGGAAAAAGGGATACTGCATATGCGCAGAACTGTAAAAGTTATTAAGCAATGTTAGAAGAGAATTAAAAGAAAGTTTTAGAAACATATTTTTAAAAACAGGTTCTGTCTTAAAGAGGGGGGTATGTGACAGGGTTGAATAAGGCCTTGTCCAATTTGTTATGCAGAAAGAGTTAAAAGCATGTATCTCTTCTATCCTCTCCTCTCTTCTGTCTCTTATCTATCCGATTGCTCAATCAAATTGTCTTGTGTGACCTAGGAACTGATCACTCCAAATGGTCTTGCAATTCTCTGCTTCCTTCTATCTCTCTGCCTTCACTCGCTGTTTCTGTCTTTTCATTTCTTCCCCCTTGCTTATCTGTGGTTGTAAAAATATATGTGAATCTGTATGTAAAACTGGGATACTTTAGTTTGAAATATATATATAGTGTTGAAATGAATGCAGAAAGTTATTTGGAACTTAAAGAGTTAACTCTGAGATGCAGTTTGACCGCCACAAACTGTTTTGAAGAATTATCAACAGAAGATTAATTTTAGGACAGCATGTTCTATTTTGTTTACCTGCAGGAAAGAAACTGAAAAGAACTCTGATACATTGTGTGTGAAAACAGGATGTCTCTTAATGAGCTCAGGATGTAAGTTAATTGCCAGGCAAAGACTTTTATAAAAAGAGCAGCAATGTCTGTTAGAGAGAAAGACTGACATTTAGAATTAGAGATACCCTCAGAGGAAGGACTTTGTCCTGTCTGAACTGCCTGTTAAAAAAACAATCCGCACATTTTTTTTCTGTTGTTATTTAAAATAATAAAATGTTACTTGCAAATTTTGTACCTGCTCCTGGTTCTCCTATACTTCCTGACCTATGCTTCAATGACACAGGGTAGGAAGGTCTCTTTAACAAGGGGCTTCCTTTCACCATAAGAGAAGCAGACTGTGATCCAATAAAGCACCACCTGTTTAGGATAGATAGATATCTTCAATGTGAATACATAAAGAGAGGTGCTGGTCTAGTAGAAATTCAAGATACTTAAATGGGGTAACATTTGCAAGGGTGCCACCATCATAGTTTGGAAGGTACAGTGGTGGAGTAATAACTAGGGTATGTTAAGAGCCAAAGAACATAGAAATGTTGTATTTATTTTAGTCTTTGGTAGCTGGGTAAGGCCCACTAGGCATAAGTGCCTGTTTTCAGGGGGTGACTTGGGAGCACTGAGAAGGTTAAGTGACTTGCTCACAGAGTCACACAGTATGCAACTGAGGTTATAGGAATCATACCCAGGTCTGCTGGATGTACCAATCTCATTCACAGCTCATTACTGTAACCTCTAGGTTATAGCCAGTCAGAGATGACCTGGCACCACCCGGATAAAAATGTCAGTACATTTCTACTACTTTCCTGGATTGTAAATTGCTTTATTTTATTTTGTTTTGCCAGGAGATGGACTGGATCAAATGACCTATTTTCAGTCATGCCTGGAGTACAGTCACATGAAAGGTACTATAAAACCAAATTCATTTTCTTTCCTAGCCCTGCTGTATCCCATACTTGCTAGTATACTGGTTCTCCTGTCCAACTTTCTACTGAGCACTTTTGCACTCAGTCACAGCACAGTATCCCATGACATCCGAGAAAGCTGACACCTAGGGAGCAGGAAGCTATCACTATCACTGGCAGCCCTCACTATTTGTGAGGGCTGCCACACTTTTGTGGCATTTTCATAGTAGCATGACCTTCCTAGACTGATTATAAAACTGCTCATGAGTGACCTCTCAGGAAGGAGTTAAAACTCACCACTGAATATAGCTCAGAGGGACTACAGTGTTAGCAGTAGTACTAAGTAGTCAAAATTGGCACTTTGTGACACCTATTTTGAGACTGGTTTTAGTCGGAGGGAGCACTTCTTAACCCTTCCTCTGAGACACTCTTATTCTGTAAAGAGTATCAAACTTGCATGTGCCCTGAAAATGGGCTCGTTCTGGAGAGTTTTAAAAATTTAATATAAGATGGATCAACCTTGATCAATGATGTATTAATACTACTGTAGAGACCACTGTTACATTTATCAGAGAGGTCTAACTTACATTCTTAGGGTATGAGGCCTACTCACCTTTGGTTCACATACCTAAAGGAATATTGCTTCCTCGCCTCCACTACTCCTCCTCTTTCCTCACGCCCTATCTCCATCCATTCCACTCCTCCTTCACCGCCACTGCTCTACCTCCCCACCTCCTCCTCACTCCCCACATTTCCTATCCCCAGGTATCCTGGATGCTGTCTCCTACCTGCCTCTTGGTTTCATCTTAAAGGTCTCGGGCACTTCCTGGCCGCTACCTCCCAACTCCCGCACCCTGCCACCCCTTCTTCTCCCACCAAACAGCTCCACGACTCTCTTAAGCTCCTTGTATCTCTGCTACATTTGGTAGCAGGAAACATAAAACTTAATCTTGGCACCATCCACTACACACCAATGCTGCTCTGGGTTGCCCACCTCAAAATCTGCAACCTTCTCACAAAGCTGGATCAGTTGCAGTTCCTCGTGGTCAGCCTCCAGCTGGATGTCCTTATCATCTTGGAACCTTGGTTCTCCCATAAGTTTCAAGGTCCAGCAGTGTTCATCCCCATTTACTCCATAGCTAGACAGGATTGCCCCAAGAGAAGCAGTGGTGTTGCATTCTACCTCTCCTCTGACACCCAATTTGCCCCATTGCTGTCAGTCTGTTGCCCCTCTGCCTATGAGCTCTGCCTCCTGAAACTCACCCTCTCCTTCCTATTCCCTATTTTTGTTGCAGGGATGTACTGCTGTCCTAGCCTGTCCCCAGCATCGGTCACCAAACTCCTCATCTCCATCTGCTCCTGCTCCTTTTCTAGTGAATTGCTTATCCCTGGTAATTTTAACATTAATTGGCTCTCCTCTGCTTAAAATCTTTTCCAAAATGTTAAATTCCTCCAAGTTTCCAATTGATTATGGACCCTACCCATCTTAATCACAAATCCCTGAACAACTACCTTCTGACTGGGTACTCCTCCTCACCTCCACCATATCCTCCCTTCCTTCCTAATGCCATCAGTGACTGTCACATGGCCTACTGTGAGTAAGATGTACTGCCCTAAAGCTCCCTAAACTCATCCTCCTTCAGTCCTTCTGGCTCCTGGAATTGTCTTTCTTCCACGCTGACCTGACAGTCTTTGGCATGTCCCACATCTCAATAATAACATTTAGTCTGCCTTCCAAGCTTCCAAGAAATGTATGGCTGTCTGGAAACACCTTGTTACCATCGGAAAACCAGGATCCAGGGTTCCCATTCTCTGGATCTCTGCTGAGCTGGTGGCCTGACCTCAAGGCAGAGACAAAGACCCTGCCTGGCATTCCTAAAAGATCACCAACTTCCCTGTTGCTCTTTTAAGTTACAGGACCCTTTGCAATGCTTGTACCAAAGCTACCAGGGTTGCAAAATCCAAATACTTCACATTCACCCTCCAGATCAGCCTTAATCAGCCCTCCAATTTCTGGAAAGTTTTCTGTTTTTTTCTCACCTCCCCCTTGTATTTGAGGTAGGCAACTTCCACATCACTGACGCTGCTAAAGTACTGTAACATCTTCTTTCAACTCCTTTTTCACTACCTGTGGCATTCTCTCCTCCCCGCCCCCATTATGTTCCTTCCTCCTCACCCACACCGCTTTCCGTACACTCCTTCACCTTTTCTTCTACCACCATGTCTGCCTCTCTGAAAACCATTTTAGCTCTTTCTTAACCATTACATGGGTATTAGTTCTGATGGACTCAAGCCCCAGCTTCTACATCTCTCTGCTCCTGCCATTGCCATCCCTATTACCCACCTCCTCAAGCTCTCCTTCTACTCTGCCTCTGTCCCGGATGCCTGGAAACAGGCTACTGTCAACCCCCCTCCCAAAAGGGGAGGATATCTTCTCTCCTGGTAACTATCATCCTATCCTCCCCCTCCACACACACACACCCTGGCCAAGCTCCAAGAGTATCTTGTCCTCTCACAGCTCTCTCCTTTCCTTGACTCCTCATCCTCCTTATTCACCCCTTTCTAGTCCAGCTTCAGGAAGTCCCACTCCATATTCACTTTCCTCCTCTGGCACAATGACTGCATCCTGTCTGGTATAGACAAGGGCTATCAATCAGTCAATCAATCAATCTTTATTTAACCAGGCAAAAGCACCATTGGGAAAAACTCATTTTCGAGGTGGACCTGGGTGGACAAAGTACAATAAAACAAGCTTTACAGTAAAAGTTACACAAACATAGCTTGTATAAGAGATTCACATATATGTGGATCTGTCATGATGTAGGCTTGCACAATTCTCCTTCTCTGAAATCTTGCCGTGCTAAGTCCCAGTGGGGAACACAAGAGGAAGATTAGGTGATAAACCAGTGGCTCAGGGAGTAATGAGGGACAGAGGGTATGGGTTGATGGGGATTGGGGGAGACCTGGGAGGATAAAGGCTGTATGCTAGAATGGGCTTCATCTCAATTTGGAGGGGAAGAAAATCCTTAAGTTGAAAATAGAGGGGTTCATTGGTGAAAGGTGGGGTTTAAACTTGTGCAGGGGGGAGGGATGGGAGAAAAGGCTGTTGAGGGGGGTCCGATAAATGAGGGACTCTGTCTCCACCCCTCTGGAGAGCTGGAGGAATGCAGGGAAAGGACGACTGGTAAGGTGCAGACCAGGGGAAGACAGAATCTCCACAGGGACATGAGCAGGAGGAAATGGAAGTATAGGGAAAGGGTGGAAGGTAGTCCTGCTAAATGCCAGAAGCTTGGGCTATAAAATGCTGGAGCTCCAGGCGATGCTAGCGAGGGAGAGGTGGATCTGGCAGTGGTCACTGAGACCTGGGCCACTGCAGGGCACGACTGGGACCTGAACCCGAGGGTTACACCATGTTCAGGAAAGATGGGGAGGGAAGGGAGGAGGGTAGCAATAATAGTCAAAACTGCATTGCCATAGGAGGAGTGGAGGAGGCGGAGGGAACTGTAGAGGTGATTTAGGTTACCTTTATAACAATGGGGGGCAAGAGAGTAAAAATAGGAGTGGTGTACAGACCCCCTGCACTGGCGAAGGAGCTGGAGGAGAGTCTGGTGGCAGATGTTGGGAGACACTGCAGATTGGGAAGGGGAAGGGTGGTGGTGTTGGGGGACTTAAACATATCAGGAACAGACTGGGAGACTATGACATCCTCGGTGGCCAGGGAACAGAGGTTGCTGGATGTCTTTCAACACACGTTCCTAACTCAGCAGGTGGAGGAACCGACCAGGGAGGAGTGGATACTGGATGTGGTCCTGGCAGACAGTGACCAGATTGGGGGCCTGGAGGTAAGGGACCCACTGGGGGGGGAGGGGAGTGGCCATGCCACGTTCTGGTTCTGCCTGAACCTAGGAGGGAGCAGAAGGCCGCACAAAAGATTTGGAGGTAACTGACTAGGGGGCGGATTTCAAGGAAATGGAAGGATCCTATGAGCACTTGGATGGGATTGGGCCAGACATGGACGCTGACAGTAGGTGGGAAATCATCAGGATTTGGCATCAAGTGCTAGGTGGTGGATGTCAAGATGAACAACTCGGAGTCTTGTAGGAGGGCAGCGGCAAAAGTCAACAGGATGCTTGGATACATCGCTAGGGGGCTCACCTTCAGAAGAAGGGACGTGATACTCACACTGTATAACTGCTTGGTGAGGCCGCACCTCGAGTACTGCATGCAGTTTTGGAAGCCATATTTAAAGAGGGACATTGAACTCCTGGAGAGGGTCCAGAGGAGGGCAAACAAAATGATTTGTGGCTTGGGGGATAGGACCTATGGGGAGAGGCTTGAAGAGCTAAATATGTACACAATAGAAGAGAGACGGGACCGGGACATGATGGGTCTTCAGGTACATGAAGGGGTAAATAGGAAGGAGCAGTCAGAGTACTCTCAAGAAAGGGGGTAACTAGAGGACATGGGTGGAAGCTGGAGGAAATTCAGGGAGAAAGGAGGAGGCTGCTTCACTGAGAGTGGTGGAGCCATGGAATCGCTGCCCAGGGGCTGATAGAGGCAGAGCCAGTGGAGGGGTTCAAGAGGGTCTGGGACAGGTACAGGGAAGGGTTCTGGAAGCAAAACCAGTGCAGCGATAATATCTGGGACTGGGAAGGGAGAAGCCAGGAGGGAGAGGGGAGCAAGGTCAGCTCCCAGGGTGGGGCTGACCAAACAAGCAGACACGAAGACCATTAGGCCTATTCTGCTGGCATTTTAGTATGTTAGTATATATGAAAAATATTTACATGGATAATACAACACAATACTGGTCATATTTACTGTTACGATATCTAAACACCTCTCAGGTGTCGGAGGAAGAAGAAACATCAGGTGAAATATTTACATGGATAGTAAAACACAATACTGATCATATATACATAGTTTACAATATCTAAAACAGCTCATAGGGTTAAATGAAGAAGAGACATTAGGAGTGATATAGTGTAGCACTGGGTGAGAATTAGGGCTTGAAGCATTTATAGGTTTCATTAAATAAGTTGCTGATCAGTGCTTTAAAGGTGGGCAGGTTGACAAGATGCAGGAGTTTTAGGGATTTTGGGACTGTATTCCAAATGGAAGGAAGGGCATGGTTTTGGGAGAATGAGCCATACTGTGTCCTGCTCCTAGGGACATCAAGAGTGATACAGTAGTATCTTCTCAGGGAGTATGCTCCAGTGGAGAAGGCCACAAGCTTGGAGATGTACTGGGGAGGCTTGCCTGCTATGGCTCTGTAGCCCCATACTGCTGCGCTTTTCAGTCTTCTAGTGTTTAGGAGGCCAACCAAGCTCAGCATAAAGAGACCTGTGGTGAGAATTGTAAAGGAGTAAGTGAGAAATCTGAGGGCTGTATGGTGCAGTGTGTTGAGTTTTGAAAGGAACGTGATTGGACAGTGCCTATAGAGGATATCACCATAGTCCAGGAGAGGGAGGAATGTTGATTGGACTAATCTTAATTTAGCCTCATAGGTGAGAAGATGCTTGAGCCTGTAGAATATGCCTAGTTTCTGTCTAAGCTTTTGGCTACCTTATCAATCTGGAGATTGAATGACTGTCTACTGTCAATCCAGAAGTCAAGATACTTAAACTTTCCTACTGTCTCTAGAGATTCCCCCAAGAGGTTAGTGATTTGTGGGCTGGCCCATGAGGAGATGGGATGGACTATGGGTGCCTGAGGGGAAAAGAGCAGTTTTAGTTTTTCTGGCATTGAGCAGCAATTTAAGATGAAGTAGGTTATATTGAAGCAGACTGAATTGTTGTTGGAAGTTTGCACAGGCCAGATCCAGGGAGGGGTCAGCAGTATAGAGGACAGTGTTGTCTGCAAATAGATGTATATTAACTGTGGAGATATTAAGGTTGATATCATTGATGTAAATCACAAAAAGCAGAGGCTCCAGCATAGAACCCTGCAGAACTCCTCTCAAGAGGGACTTAAGTGGGGAGAGGTTGCATTGTGCTTTGACCTGTTTTGTCTGCCTAACAGGTAGAAGGATGAATCAACAGGGGGGCATTCAGGCCAATATTATGTAACATATATCAAGTAGCAAGTAGAGTTTATTTTCTCAGAAGAAGCCAGAAGGGGAAGGAAGGAAACATATTTAATTCAGTGCTTTAGAGTAACTGGTAATTGCTATTTTTCTTTTAAACTTAGATTGTGGGCTTTTAGTGACACTATCCTTTCTTTGCTGTCTTTACTTCTAATTGTTTTTGGGCTGTTGAAAATTTAAAACATAGTGGTGGTGTAATTCTGTGCTGTCTTTAATTGCTGCAAATTTTGCCCCTCCCCTCCCCAACTCTTAATTATATGCCCTGTTAAATCTGATTGACAGGAGCTAAACACAGGGTATAGTAAGGGGTGTGACGTAGGAGGGGCATAAGGGGAAGAAGCCCACCCTCAGCACGACATGTGTTTTGATTCATTTATTTATTTATTGGTTTTTTCTTTAAAAAAAAAAAATATCTGAGTATCAGTGGCAGGATTTTTAGGACAGTAAATTAATAAAAGGGAACTAGGAGAGCTCAGTAGCAGACAAGTAGTGGAACGGTATAATGTGGGAGTGTGCAATGTAGTGGCTGTAAGCAGCCATTCAGGCAGACCTTCTGACACTGAGGTGCTGCCCTGTCTGGATGCATCTCTCTGGACTGCAGGAGGAGGTAGCCAGACTCAGAGCGGAAGTAAACTGGGTCAGGAGTACCATCACCCCTATCCAGGGACCACCCAGTCCAATGCAACTGCCTCAAAGGACGCCGAGAACAAGGAGCACTTGGATGACAGTGGGCTCAGGGAGGGTTAGAGCGGTCAGGCAGAGGCACATCCCAGATCCTATTCCACTCAAGAACTCATATGCCACACTGGCAAATGAGGACAACCAAATAGAGGTACCCAGAGAAGTGGAAGGAAAGGATGTGGAGGTTAGCCAAGGAGGTGACCTCAGCGGGGAAAGCAGTGGACCCCAGAGGAGGAGGAAGTGAATCCTGGTGGGGGACTCCATCATAAGAGGGATCCAGCTAGGAACACAGGAGGGGGAGGACAGGGAGGTGAGGTGCCTACCAGGTGCCATGGCATGGAGGGATGGAAGGAAGATCCTGGGGATCACTGGGAAGGCAAGATGGGAGGGTGAGCTGGATGTCATTATCCACCTAGGTACTAATGACCTGGCAAATGGGGAGCCAAAGGAAGTTCAGGAAGAGTTTAGGAAACTGGGGAGGGGTCTCAAGCAAGTAGCTACTTCTGTCACTTTCTCAGAAGTACTACCTGTGAGAGGAAAGGGAGAGCATAGGAGTGCATGCACCAGGAACTTTAACTCATGGTTGAAGAACTGGTGCTGTGAGGAAGGGTTTGGATTCATTGGTGACTGGGGACCCACCTGGAGGGATGGAGGTTTGTTCAAGTCTGACGGCCTGCATCCATCCTGGAGGGGAATCCAAGCACTCAATGATAAGTTTAAATGCTACATTGACAAGCATTTAAACTAGCAAAGGGGGGTGGCAGGCCAGCAAGGAGGGTACCTACTTGCTCACCCACAGCTAGCAGTGGAACCAGTGAACCAGAGGAGTGGCTATCTCGCAAAGCAGTGTGCAAAAGATGGAGATTAGTGCCCAAGAGGTGGATAAGCAGAAAAGGGCAAAATTCAGCAGAAGGGCAGACAACAAGGAGAACTAGGATAAATGACAACCAAGGAAGTGGCTGGAGTAGAACAGTGAAACAGTCTAGGGAGGTCAAATCATGGAAAGCCATGTGTGCAAATGCCAGGAGCCTTAGCAACAAGATGGAAGATCTGGAGGCTGTCATGGTGCAGTCAGATCTGGACATTGTGGCCATCACTGAAACCTGGTATAATGATAACCACGACTGGGAGATGGCCATACCTGGCTACAACATATTCAGAAGAGACAGAGCAGGCAGGAAGGGAGGGAGGAGGAGTGGCACTGTATGTGAAAAATGACATAAGGGCCACAGAGATCCAGGAGGAACAAAATGGGGGAGAGATACTGTGGGTTAAGCTGGAAAGGAAAATGGGGACTGCCATCCGCACAGGTGTGGTCTATAGACCACCAGCCCAGGAGGAAGAAACAGATAGGGAGCTGATGCTAGCCATCCAAAGGATGGCAGACAAGGGTGAGGTAGTACTGGTTGGAGACTTCAATATTCCAGACGTGGACTGGAGCATCCCAGCAGCAGCATCAACTAGGAGCAGATTTATCCTGGACTCCCTTCAGGGTGCCTTCCTCAAGCAACTGGTCATGGAACCAACTCGCAGAAGGCAATACTGGACCTGTGCTCACAAACAGGGACAGTGTGATGGGGTAACAGTGGGGAGCACCTGGGAAACAGTGACCACCAGTCATTGTGGTTTGAAATCACAGAAAGAGCAGAACCAAACCACACAAAAACACATATCCTGGATTTTAGGGGCAGACTTTGGGAAAATGGGAGATACTTGAAAGAGGCATTAGAGGGAATGGGACAGGAATCAGGGTTGAGGAACAGTGGGCAGTATTTAAAATGGGGATTACAAGAACAACAGATTATGCATTAAGCAGGTTAGCAAGAGGAAAAGGAAGAAGAGACCATTAGGGTTTTCCAAAGAGGTAGCAAAGAAAGTGAAAGCCAAAAGATTGCATTCAGGCAATACAAAAAGACACAGGCAGAAGGGATAGGGAGAAGTACCAGGAGAAGCAAAGGAGGCAGGAGGTCAGTAAGGAAGCCAAAGCTCAGACAGAAGAGCACATTTCAAAATCAGTGGGTAGAGGGACAAAACCTTTTACAGGTACATAAGTGAAAAAAGAAAGACAAAGGGAGGGATAGTGAGACTGAAGGGGGAGGATGGGGGCCACGTGGAGGATGACAACAGTAAAGCTGACATATTGAACAGGTATTTCTGCTCAGTCTTTACTGAGGAAGAGGAGGATAATGGGTCTGAAGGGAATACAAGGGGTGAGAATGGTGCAGAAATGGATACAAGTCCCTTTACACGAGAAAGGGTCCTGAAGGAACTGGAAGTAATAAGAGTTGATAAAGCAATGGGGCCAGATGGGGTGCACCCCAGGGTCCTTAAAGAACTAAGAGAGGTGGTGGATGAACCTCTGGCTATCCTGTTTAGCCGATCACTGGAAACAGGGGAGGTACCCAAAGACTGGAGGACAGCAGATGTAGTTCCCTTATACAAAAGTGGGAACAAGAGGAAGCAGGGAACTACAGACAGTCAACCTCACCTCAGTAGTGGGGAAGATCATGGAAGCACTACTGAAGGAGAGATTAGTGGAACATCTGGTTGTCGATGGACTACAGGACCCAAGGCAGCATGGTTTCACCAGGGGAGGTCATGTCAGACCAACCTCGTTGAATTTTTGACTGGGTGACTAGGGAGGTGGATCAGGGGGGCAGTGGACATGGCCTATCTGGACTTAAGCAAGGCCTTTGACACTGTGCCACATAGAAGACTATTACACAGACTGGGGAATATGGGTGGGCAGGACATAGTGTGGTGGGTAGGTAACTGGCTGGGTGGCAGGACACAGAGGGTGGTGGTAAATGGCTGTCACTCCACAGAGGAAGAGTGACCAGTGGGGTACCACAGGGATCAGTGCTGGGACGGTCCTATTCAACATCTTCATCAGTGACATTGCTGAGGACCTAGAAGGCAGAATTTCACTGTTCGCTGATGACACAAAGCTCTGTAACAGAGTAGACACACCAGAGGGTGTAGACAGAATGAGAAGCGACCTGCAGAAACTTGAAGAATGGTCAGGGTTTGGCAGTTGAAATTCAATGCAAAGAAGTGCAAGATAATGCATGATGGGGCACAAAAACCCTGGCACAATATATCAGTTGGGGGGTGAGGATATAGCATGCACCAAGCAGGAAAGGGATCTTGGGGTTATCATCTCTGATAACCTCAAGGTAGGGAAACAGTGTGACAAGGCAGCAGGTAAAGCAAATAGGATGCTGGGATGTATAGGCAGGGGCATCACCAGAGGAAAAGGGAGGTCATAATTCCGCTATACAAGACACTAGTGAGGCCCCACCTGGAGTACAGTGTACAGTTCTGGAGACCATACCTACATAAGGACATAGACAGGGTAGAGAAGGTTCAGAGGAGGGCAACAAGATGGTGCATGGATTGCATCACAAGTCCTATGAAGACGGGTTGAAGGAACTGAACATGTACTCCCTGGAGGAGAGGAGGAGAGAGGATATGATAGAGACATACAAGTATCTTACAGGGAAGAAAGAGGTGCAGAAAACACTATTTTTAAGTGAAGAAGATGTTCCAGGACTAGAAGGCATGGGATGAAGTTGGAGGAGGAGCGATTCAGAGGAACATGAGAAAGAATTTCTTCACAGAACGGGTGGTGGACAAGTGGAACACCCTGCAAGAGGAAGTGGTGGGGCTGAAATAATCACGGATTTAAGAATGCATGGATAGACATAAAGGAATTCTGGAAGGTCAGGATAAGGGCAACAGACTTCTAGGAAAACAAACTGAACTTACAAGCTCAAATGGGCAGACTGTGAGGCTATAGGCTCTCTATCTGCCGACACTGTCTATGTATCTATGTAACATGTGCAGAAGAAGGTCATGGTCAACAGTGTCAAATGCTTTACTTAAATCTCAAAAAGGGCACAGATATGTTTTTGGCATCAAGTGCTGTCTGCCAGTCATTAGTAACCTCGCAAAAGCAGTGATGGTACTATGATTAGGTCTAGCTGGATTAAAGAGGGTTCAAAAGGTTATGTGCCTCAAGGTACTCCCTAATTTGTGTGTTCGCTGGGTTTATGAGTGGCTTAGAGGGGTAGGAGGGATAGGGGCCTGTAATTGTTCCGTCACTTGGGTCACCTGATTTAAAAAGAGGGATGACGTGGGCAATTTTACAGTCTTTGGGGATGACCCTTCACAGAGTGACTTGTTAAAGAGGTGAATGATGGGGCAGTCAGTGCACAGTACCCAAGCTTTAAAAAATAAGGGTCGATTTGATCTGCCCCAGCATTTTTAGAGGCATCAAGGGTGAGTAGCAGGTCTTCTACCTGTTTGAAGGTGACAGGGGCAAAACTAAAGGAATGCAAGTGGGAGGGAGATCTCATAGGGAGACTTGAGGAGTCATAACTGAGGAGGGAAGAACGGAGAACATTAGCAGGGGAAGTGTCGAAGGTAAGGCCAGTTGTTGCAAAATGGCTGTTTAACAGGTTTAGGATGTCATTTTTGTTGGATGTAGTAGTATTACCGGTAGAAATCTTTGCAGGAGGGTAGTGGGGGGTTACGGCCTTGAATTTCCTTCACGGTCTTCCAGAATTTATTGGGATTGTTAGTGGAGGAGTCCAGGGCAGACTTTTGCACAGTGGTTCCTGAAGGCACAGAACACCGTGCAGTCAGAAGGAAGTTTTTGTTTTATGCTCCTTTCCAAAGACCGCCTCTTTTATGTAGGTGGACCTGAGTGAGTCATTGAACCACAGGCAGGATTTGGACCTGGTTCTGATTTTGGTCAGTGGAACATGCTTGTTTATAACCTGCAGTAGCAAGTTTTTGAACTGGGAGTAGGCAGAATCCATGGAGGGGTGAGGTAGAAATCTTGCCACCTGATGTTATTTAGGTCCAAGAGGAAACTGACAGGCATTGAAGTTGTGGCAGCTTCTCTTACAGGTGTAGATTGAGGAGGAGGCAAATTTGGGTAGGTTTTTTATACACTCAATGGCACAATGATCACTTATGTCATTAGGAAAGATACCAGAGTGAGTGAAATTATGAGTTTTATTTACCAGGATGAGGTCTAGAAGAGAACTCTTGTCAGGGTTTTTGATATTGATAAGCATGGTCTTGTTTAATAGTTGTGAGAGTCCAAGGAGTCCAAAGTACTTTTAAGGGGAGAAGCAGCAAGAGACCTAATCAAGATTCAGGTCACCCATGGTAATAATTTCAGTGGTAAGGGAGCTGAGTAGAGACTTGAGGTGCTGCAACAATCTGAGGTCTCCAGAGGGTGGCCTGTAGCAACCAGTAATGGAGATGGATTCGGAGGGCATATTTGGACCGTGAAGGAGAGGCATTCAAATTCTTTGGGAATGGAGGTGGCATTAATGGGGAAATGGAGTATTTGTCTACGCACAGCAATGGTGCCGCCCTCCCGGTGGGTCTATTAGCATGGAAAACATTGTAAGAAGGAATCTTTATAGCCTAGTTCGAGGTGTGTGGGATTTTAACCAAGGCTCAGATGAGACAAGGAAGTCAAGGTTGATGTGACAGACCCAGGCTTGGATAACATCCAGCTTCCTTAAAAGACTACAGGCATTAATATGAAGAAAAAACAACGCTTTGAATTGGGCCAGATCCAAGGAAACTGAGAAAGGAGCAGGTGGGCCAGGGTTTAGTTTAGTTCCACGTTCCCTGAGCATAGTAGTAGAAGTAGCAATTTTTTGGAGGGAGCTAAATAAGAGCTTGAGAGACATGACTTGCCCCCATTTTAGCTGGGAGGGGTTGATTCATGTTGTAGGTTGGGAGGCATAGCTAATGAGGGGGAAGGAGTTGTGGGTAACCACTCTAGCTGAAAGAACAAACAGCGTCTTGGTACAGGAGATCGGAATTCATTTTTTGGGGAAGGTAGTGTTCACTTAGTGCACATCCTTGCCTTAGTTCACTTCCACCATTTTTTTCAACTTAACCAAAACTTTTGAGGCCATGTCTCACCACCTTCTCCCAGACAAGCGTAAGGTAGCAGGGCTTTCTTCCTCCAAAATAAGCTGGTTCCACTCCTACCTTGAGGGCTCGTAGAAAGCTGTTGGAGACACCCTGTCCCCCCACTCCCTTTCTGCTCAAGTGTTCCCCAAGGATCTGTCCTGGGCCCCATACTCTTCTCCATAATTCTAAACAAGCTCCCTGCTGCCTGCTTCTCTGCATCCATTCATATGTATGCAGATGACTCTGTGCTGTTTGCATCTCACTGCTCTGCTGCAGACCTTGCTGCCTGACTCCAACAGGATTTTGACAGTGTTCAGTACTGGTTCTAATGCAACTATCTCTCAATGCCAAGAAAATGTTTCCGTAACCTTTGGCTGTAGGCAGAAGTTCACCAGGAACCCTGTCTCCCCTTCCTCCATACCTGTAATCATACTGCGAGTGAGGTTGTCTTCTCCTTTTAGTACCTTGGGGGTCATCTCAGCTTCTTGGTGCACATAGATACCATTTGAAGATCATCCTCCCAAACTTCTACCATGGTGACATTGTCTACAGTGCAGCTCTGAAGTCCACCCTTGCTAGAATGGACACCTTCTTTCACTCATTCTGCCATTTTATCTTGGACTGCCTTCTCCGCATTCCACACTACTCCCCTTATTCCTCCCTCTCCCTTCCTTCTTTTGATGCCAGCTGCCTTGCCCATCCACTGTGACTCCTTCACCTTTAAATTCTTGCTTGGCTATTTCCCAACCTTCAGGTACCTTTCTGCTCTCCTCTCTTCCCACCTCCTTCCTCCTGCCCCCTTTGGAACACTGCATCCCATTCCATTTCCCTCCACTCCAAGAAAACTAGTGTATATGTATGTGTGTGTGTGGCACCAATCTGCTCCTCATATGTGTTTCACATCTTCTGGAATCATTTTGTGCATGTGCCTTACTGTGGTTTGCTTGCACTGATTACTCTTGCATCTTCCCACAGCCTGGGTGGTATTCATATGTTCTTAATCCAGTATTGCATTGCACTTGTACCTTATTACATTGTCCTTGCACCTTTTATTTTGGGTTGGTGCTGTCTGCCTGCCTGCAACACTGTGATTGCTCTCAGCTGCATTGTCTTATTTTACTAATCTTGCACCTCACTGTGTTTTATTTTGTCTTGCGCCTTTGTATTGTTTTTTACCCCATGCCTCATGGACATATTCGAAATAAGCTGTAACCAGCTCATTATAGCTTTCCTAGTAAGACTTTTGAATTAAATAAATATGTAATTATTTTTATTTATTTATTTATTGAAAAGTTTCACCAAGAAAGGCTCACTGACAATTACAATTGCCTCGCCTCACAGAGCGCCCCTGGGAGGGATAGAGAGGAGTATGAATCCAACAACATACATTTGTTTTTTGTTTTTTAACTGGCAAGACTTGAATCAAAACCTACACAGCACAGCTATTCATGGGACAGACAAAGATATAAAACTAAAACTATGCGAGATTAAATACAAAATACAGAAATAAATGCATATAGTCAATTTACCCGGCGCAAGGGTAAGACATGGAGTACAACACTGTTCAAAAAAATTGTTGTACAAAAGTTGGTTTACTAAGTGCAATGTGCAGTACATCATTAGAGAATAACCTAAATAGAATAAGATCACAATAGGAAAGGGGAAGTAAGGAAGGGTTGTTAAGAGCAATTGCAGGTAGGAGGGAGGGAGGAAGTTAAGGAGGGAGACTGTGGAGGGATAATGTGTGTTGTGTCCTTGCAACTCTTTCTTTCTCAAATGAGGGACACTGACACTCAAAATGAGGGACAACGAAGGACACTGACCATCACAATGAGGGACACATTCTCAAACATGGAGATACAAGTTCATAACACTGTGGAAAACACTGTGTTTACCTGTATGAAGTTTATTTTTTGATTTAGCATCTGGGGCCCCGTCCACACTGCACCGCTCAGACCCTGTAATGGATAGAAACCATTATAACCGGGGAGCGGTACAGTGTGTCCACACTGCTGTGGTGTCTGTTTAGGGACCGGCACTGCTGGTCCACACTTTGGGAGCTGGGCGACGGTTACCATGGCACCCGATCCCATAATGCAGCTTGTGCTGCGCTAGGGGACGGGTGCCACGCATCCACACTATGCCCGGTAACGTTACCGAGGAGTAACTGGTTTCATAACTGTTGTTGAAACCACCTCATATGTGGTTTCAACAGCGGTTACGAAAATGCCTTCTGTAACATTACAGGTGTAAATGCAAACCATTGTGGAAATGGTTTGGGCACTCTGTAATGTTACAAAGGGTTAGTGTGGACAGGGGCTTAGGCTCTGTCCACACTACACCAGAAAAATCCCACTTGTAATGTTACAGAGGGTCCAAACCGTTACCGAAACAGTTTGCATTTACACTGGTAACATTACAGAAAGCATTTTCAAAACAGTTGTTGAAAACTGATATTAAGTGTTTTCAACAATGGTTTCTATAATGGTTTCAAAACTCTGTTTGGCCCTGTCCACACTGCATCAGTAAAATCCTGTAACATTTTCAAAACATTTTCAGTGGTAGTGTGGATGCACTGTAACATTTTCAGTCTGTAACACTTTCAAAACGTTACAGAGTTTCAGTGCAGTGTGGACAGGGCCTTAGGCCCTGTCCACACTACACTGAAAACTCCCCTCTGTAACATTACAGAGGGTCCAAACCATTACTGCAACGGTTTGCGTTCACATCTGTAATGTTACAGGAGGCATTTTCATAACCTTTGTTGAAACCAGTTATGAGGTGGTTTCAACAATGGTTACGAAAACAGTTCTGCCTCTGTAATGTTACCAGCTGTAGTGTGGACGCGTGAGCGTGTAGGCCCAGCATTGCCCTCAGTGCAGCCCAAACTGCATTGTGGGATAGGGTGGCGACTGTAACGGTCACCCGTCACCCACAATGTGGACCGGCTGTAACGGTTCCGAACCATTATCATGACAGTTCACTAGCAGTGTGGATACACTGTAACGTTTACCGTCTGTAATGGTTTGAAAATGTTACAGGGTTTTAGTAATGTAGTGTGGACAGGGCCTTAGAATGTGATGAATTTCTAAGTCTGCATTTTCAGCATATTCTCTGTGGGGGACATCACCTTTTCCATGAGGGAACAGAGTGATCTTGAAATGTAAAATGAGGGATATTTTCATAATTAGCAATAACTGAGAGCCAATGAGACCACTCTTACATTTATAATGCCGTGCCTACTGCGGCTGCTCTGTGTGATTCTTTTGCAGCTCCTGCACTGGTATGACCTCCAACCTCGATCAGTCTTATGTTTACATGTCCTCTCAGCACCAGAGCAAGCTGCGCTGGAGAGGGACCATAAGTGTGGGAGCCAGGTGGCAGGATGCAGGGACAATACACTGTGTGCCACAGAGAGCTGTGCGGCCTGTGCACATGGCCACTTACTCCTTGATCCGGAATGCATCCCCAACTCGGCAGTGCTTCGGGGACAGGAGCAGGGAACAGCTTACTGCAATCACATAAGCATTCACATGGCTGCATTTGCACTGCAGCAGCCTAAGTGGGTAGGTTGCAATGTTGCGGTGCAGTTCTGACCATGTAAACTTGCATTAAGAATGGTCTCCACAGCAGTTCTACCATACAGAATGGGGCATTCATTCAAGGGTGTAGACAGGCATACTCACTGTACACATTTGTGCACAGTTTTGTTGAGTGCCTGTCACAAACCATATCTCTTTCTGTTAACATTTTCATTCTAGTCTGTAGTATTTGGGTTAGTGTAGGCCACTGAGGAGTGTCTCCATTTAAACGTCTGTTGTTTAGGAGACAGATACATGTATAACCTCTTTAGAAATTAGAGGACTTGTCTGACAAAAATTTGATTTGTTTGGAAGGGGGTACCTTTTGGCTAGGATGTGTACATTTTATAATGGGGGTGTAGCTGTTGGAGATTGTGTGTACAAAATTGAGATGTCTGGTTACACCCCTGCTTTCACTGTCAGATTTTTAAAGACCAATGGAAATAACATTTGCACTATACTAATTTCAGTGCAGAGCATTTACAACAACAACATTTTCTTTATTTTCTTTATTTTACAAAAGTAATGTTGAATGTGCACTACTAAATTTTGAATTTCTGTCACTTCGGTCACTTCTGTCTTGGATCTCAGTTCTCAGAGTCTTACCATTCCATGAGTAACAGCATGATAGCTTGGCAGAAGACACCAGGAGAAAAGACTGCTGTGTAACTGAACTTCTCTGCTGGGACTAAAGAAGAAGAACTTTTGTACTTGGACCTTTAATTTAGGGTAAAAAAAACAAACTAACAAACAAAAAAAAAGTGTGTGTTTGTCTGGGTTAACTGAACTGAATGGGTATCTGAACAGTTATCTAGGTGTAAATCTCAGGTGATTGAAAGGATTTAATATCTGTGAGGTTTAAATTACTTGTAGAAAGATCTAGTAAGTAGGGGTAGTGGCTTAGCTAGAAGGAAGCTACATTTAAAGACTGCCTTAGATTCTGCTAATAGCTTGGCAGAAGACACCAGGAGAAAGGACTGCTGTGTGACTGGACTTCTCTGCTGGGACTACATTGCCCTCCTTCCTCCCCTCCACCCCACCAAAACTAGTTCTATTTTTATAGGCACAGGATTTGACTGACAACAGGAACTTCCTGTTTGGGAGCAGGAAGTGAGTGATCACAGAACCACCAAAGACCCACCATCCTAGAAGGGCAAGAGTAGCTCTCCAGCCCCCTCTAGCTGCTGGAGGTCTGCCTCTGAGCAAGTAAGTGGTCTATGGAGAAATATAGGATATTCTTGTCTCTGAACAGGACAATCAAGAGCTTAAAGGGCACACAGGCAGAAAGTAAGGAGAGAGAGAAAAAAACAGAGGAAAGAGTAAGGATTGCAAACAGTTAAGGGGCCAGAAATAAAACATGATTGGAGTGGTGCAGTGCAGTGGCTGTGGAGCAGCAGTCTTCTGGGAGACGTTCTGGAGGATGCGTGTTGTCCCATCTGCAGGCACCTCTCTGGGCTAAGGGAGGAGGTTGCTTATCTCCAGGCTGAGTTGGCCAGGATTTATGGGACCTCCTCTTCCATCCAGGGACCACCAGTGCAACTGCCGTTGCCTCAGAGGTTGCCAAGAAAGAGGAATGGTTGGACCACAGTGGGCTCAGGGAAGGTGAGGGTGGTGGAACAGAGGCGCATTCCTCCAGCTGTACCTCTCCACAATTCCTATGCCATTCTGGCAAAGTGTGGTTCCTCTATTGAGGCACCTGCAGTGGAGACCAAGGAAGATGTTGGGAACCTCCACAAAGGAGACCCACAGGAGGGTGGCAGGAGACCCTGCAGGGAAGGAAACAACTCTGGTGGGGACTCCATTGTTAGGAAGGTAGAACTGGGGGAGGAAGGGGAGAGGAAGGTAAGTTGCCTGCCTGGTGCCATGGCTTGGAGGGACAGGGAGCGAATCCTCAGGATTACCGGAGCAGCTGCACAGGGGAGGGAGCTGGATGTCATTGTCCACCTAGGGACAAATGACCTGGTTAAGAAAGGGATTAGAGAAGTGCAGGAAGAGTTTGTGGAATTGGGAAGGGGCCTTAGTCAGGTAGCATGCATGGTAACCTTCTCGGAGGTGCTGCCCATCTATGGCATAGGAGAGACTAGGTTGTTCCGCACCATGGGATTCAATCAGTGGTTGAAAAACTGGTGTGGAGCACAGGATTTAGCTTCATTGGGGACTGGGGTCCACCTGGAGTGATGCAAGCCTATACTGGCATGATGGGCTGCATCTGTCCGGGAGGAGAACCAGGATCCCAGGTGATAGGTTTAATGCTTCATTGGCAAGCTTTAAACCAGCCAAGGGGAGGCACTGAAAGGAGCAGGGAAATCCTAGCCCCCAAATAATCATGGTAGTAAGTGCGCAAACACCAAATATAAAGGAGTTGATAGGAGAAGGGCAGGGGTAAATGGAGAAAGTGACAAAGGCAAGAAGGACAGGGATGGGGCAAAGGGAGTAAGGCCATCAGGAAATGGAGGGTAATGAGTACCAATGCCCATAGTCTGGGCAATAAGCTCCTGAGCTGGTGGCCTTGATGGAAGAAGGATGCCTGGATATCGATAGCAGTCCGAAACATGGTACACAGAGAACCATGACTGGGATGTTAACATACCAGGTACATAACCTACAGGAGAGACAGGCGGAGAAGAGGGGAGGAGTAGCTCTCATGTAAAGGAAGGGATAAAAGCAACTGAACAAAAGAGTAAACAGGGAGGAGAGGAGGCACTGGGTCACCTTGGAGACTAGAAAGGGCACCCACAATCTGCACAGGGTTGTGTACAGACCCCATGTCAGGGGAGGGAATGGACAAGGATATGATAGAAGGCATTCTTAGAATGGCAGAGAAAGGGAGATACTGTTGATGGGAGACCTGAATATGCCAGATGTTAACTGGAGCACATTTGCTGTAGCCACATCCAAGAGCAGGGCCATTCTTGATGCCCTACAGGTGGCAAGCCTTGACAGCTAGTCTCAGAACTCACTCATGAGGGAGCAACCAGACCCGTACTCTCAAACGGGGCAGTGAGAGGATCTCAGATCTAGAAGTGGGTTGCCATCTAGGGACAAGTGACCATCAAACAGTGTGGTTCACATTAAACTCAGCTACAGAGTCAAGCATACAAAAGTGAGGGTACTGGACTTTAGGAGGGCTGACTTTGCAAGATTGAGAGTGCCTCAGAAAAGCACTAGCAAACAGGCTAGAAGGAGGTGTGGAGCAACAATGGGGAATCATCAAAACTGCCATCACAGAGGCAACAAGCCTTTGTGTGAAGCAAATAAACAAAATCAAAATGAAAGAAAAAGCCACTATGATTCTCAAAACAGGTGGCTGTAAAAGTCAGGAAGAAAAAGATAGCGTTCTGGAAGTATAAGGAAACACAGAAGGAGCAGGACAGAGAGCTGTACCAGTTAAGGCAGAAGGAAGCAGGGAGGGAAGTCAGAATAACAAAGGCCCAAACTGAGGAAAAGATAGCCAACTCAGTTAAGAATGGGGATAAAACCTTTTATAGGTACATCAGCGAGTGTAGAAAGACAAAGGGAGGGACAGTGAGGCTGAATAGAATGAACGGTGGGTGGGCAGAGGGGGACAGTGAAAAAGCAGGGATACTGAACGAATGTTTCTGCTCAGTATTCACAAAAGAGGAGTGGAAGTGCCTAATCCAATTAACAGAAGCACTCTTGATAGGGGGTCAATCCCAGTCCTTTCACAGAAGAAAGGGTTCTGCAAGAACTCCTAAAACTGAAGGTGGACAAAGCAATGGGTCCTGATGGAATTCACCCCAGAATTCTAAAAGAATTAAGGAGGAACTAGTGAAACCACTGGCTACTCTTTTAATAAATCATGGGAGGATGTGTGGTACCGAGGACTGGAGGAAGGCGGATGTGATTCCTTCACAAAAGTGGGACCAAGACAGAAGCAGGAAACTACAGACCTGTCAGTCTGACCTCTGTGGTAGGGAAAGTGATGGAATCACTCTGAAGGAAAGAATAGTTGAGTACCTAGAGGCCAGTGGAGCACAGGACCCAAGGCAGCATGGGTTCACAGCGGGACGGTCATGTCAGACTAATCTAATAGATTTCTTTGACTGGGTGACCACAGTAGTAGTAGACCAGGGATGGGCTGTGGACATGGCCTACCTAGACTTTAGTAAGGCATTTGACACAGTCCCACACAAAAGATTAATAGTCAAATTAACCAGCCTGGGAGTGGGTCCCAGGGTGGTAGCCTGGGTAAAACATTGGCTGCACAACCAGACTCCGAAGGTAATTGTGAATTTAGTCCACTCTGAAGAAAGAGGGGTTACTAGTGGGGTACCGTAGGGTTCAGTATTGGGTCCAGTCCTTTTTAATGTCTTCATCAGTGACATTGCAGAGGGACTGGAAGGAAAAGTATGCCTTTTTGCGGATGACACAAAGATCTGCAACAGGGTTGATACACAAGGAGGAGTGGAAAGGATGAAAAGGGACTTGGCAAGGTTGGAGGAATGGTCAGAAGTATGGCAGCTAGGATTCGATGCAAAGAAGTGCAAAATAATGCACCTGGGAAACAAGAACCCAGGGGAAGAATACACAATGGGTGGGGAGGTAGTAACAACAACAAAAAGGAAAGGGACCTGGGGGTAATCATATCAGATGACCTTAAGGTTAGCAAGCAATGTGAGAAGGCAGTAGGGAGGGCTGGGGTATACTGGGATGTATAGGAGAGGCATCATCATCAGAAAACAGGAAGTTGTTATCCCTCTGTACAGACAGTTGGTGAGACCCTATCTGAGTACTGTATCCAGTTCTGGAGACCCCATCTCTGCAAGGACATAGACAGGATAGAGGTAGTCCAGAGGAGGGCAACTAAAATGGTGCAGGGTCTGCAAGAGAAGCCGTATGAGGAGAGACTAAAGGAGCTTAATATGTATACCCTTGAGGAAAGAAGGGAGAGGGGGGACATGATAGAAACTTTTAAGTACCTCAGTGGAATCAACAAAGTCCAAGAGGGTAGCATCTTTCAGAAAAAGAGACTTGCAAGAACAAAGGGACACAATTTAAAGATAGAAGGAGGGCAGTTCAGGGGCAATGTGAGGAAGTATTATTTCACAGAGAGGGTAGTGGATGCATGGAACAGCCTTCCTGAGGAGGTAGTGGGTCTAAAATCAGGGACAATTCAAGAATGCATGGGACAGACATAAGGCAATTCTTGTGGGGGGTAGGAAGAAATAGGCTGTTGGTTAACTAGGATCTGTGGCCTATCCTGTAGGTAGGGAAATGGGCAGACTAGATGGGCCAAGCAGTCCTTATCTGCCATCAAAGTCTATGTTTCTATGTCTGTGATATAATTCTCATCTCAGTGCAGTTTTCCTCCTGCTTAAAACTGAATAACAGAATGCCTTTGTACGTAAAAGTGAACCTCGTCTCTATAAATTTATATCTTATTTTTTGAAAGGAAAAACATTTCATAAAGGGCTGGGGTAGAAAGATACTAATGACTAAAATGACATCATCAAAGATTTGCAGGCTCAAGTGATTGGAGAATGATCATGAAAAAGTATGTTGCCATGTGGTTCTTTAAGTCCGAGTAACTTTTATTTTGTTTGTTAATTCTTTGGTGACTAGTGCAAATCCACTAGGCACAAGTGCTATGTTCAGGGGTGACCCGGAGCACTGGGTGGTTAACTGACTTGCTCAGAGTCACACAGTATGCAAGTGGAGGCTGGGAATCACATCCATGTCTGGTTGAACCACCACATTTTGCTTACAGTTTCTACTGATAATACGTTCTGTCAGTAAAAATAAAGCAAATTATATTTTAAATTCTCAGTGCTCTTTAAAGTACAAATCAATCAATCGACTGTGTGAACAATCACAATTTCTTATGTGTCCATATTGCTGGAGAAAATACATTCCTGTAACTCTGGCATGAATGCACATGCATAGCTCGTTTGTTTCATGTGTATTATGTAACCTTTTCTCCTTATTTGGAAGGTAGCCTAGGAGACTGCCTTAATTGCTCCTCACCCATTTCCTGTGTTTGAGACAAACGTATTCAAACAGAGGTTAAGCTCAGTGTGGTTCACTTTTCCAAATTCTGTTTTAATTACAAAACTTTAACAAGGTTCCAGAGAGCTAGTAGTTTATCATATTTCAATAGAAGTAGTGTCAGTGGCTCAGTAGGCAGTATAGTTCTGTGGTTTAAGGCTCTGAGCTGCAAGTCTGGAGACCTGGGTTTGAATCCCACAGCCCCCACTTGCACACTGCGTGACCCTGAGCAAGTCACTTAACTTCCCTTGCTCCCAGGTTGCACCTGTAAAAAAGCTTTCAGCTTTGTGTGTCTCACCTAGTTAAACAATTACAAAAAAAAAAAAGTAAGTAACACACTCAACTCTGGGGCAGAAGATCAGCAGGTTGTGGGTTCTGGCCCCACAACTGGTACTTGGGGTAATATCCAGAACTGACACTGTAGTGCAGTATGAGGAGGGTGGGACTTAGGGTAATATACAGAACTGATACTGTAGTATGGGGGGGGGCTGCAGTGGTGATGTGCTATCTTTTGGATGAGATGTTAAACTGAGGTCCCTGCTTCCCATCTCTGACCAATGCCCAGATCCTGTGACACTTATCGAAGAAGAGCAAGGGAGTTTCCCTGGTGCCATGGCCAACATTTCCTGTCAATAAAACAGGTCCATGCAACCCCCAGAAACACCTGGAAACAAGCTATAATAGTTTAGTGTGCCTTTCCTGTTCAATCATTCTAAATAAATAATGTTTCTATTCTTTGTGTTTCTGTCGTTCTTTCGTGTTTTACCAGTAAGACATGCTGAGCTGCTGGCATCTCATTTCCAGCTGTGTCGGGGGTGGGGGGGTGTAGACAAATACAATAAAATACAAAATCACACATGCCCACACAATGCAAAGCATCATGGGCTGCATACAATAAGGTGCATGGTGAAAACACATTAACAGTTGAGCAACAAAAAATGAGTGCAAATAAAATAGGGTGCAAAAGTACAAAACATTACAGATGTGCAAGCCAATATTCAATACAGAGAAGAAAGAGAACAACAAGGTGCCTAAAGGGTGATACCAAAGGGTAGATAAATTGCACTTTAACTGGGCAAAAAGCCACTCCAACCAGAACAAACACACAGCACAAGAGGACTAGAGCAAACTATCATCCAGGGGTGGAGGGTGGCTGCTGAGATCAGGCCTCATGGACAGTTGCAGGAGGGAGTGGTGAAGTCATGAAGAAGAGACATGAGGGAGACGGAAAAGAGGCAGAACAGAAGGACAAGGGCAGGGAAGTCCAGAGTTTAGGGAAATGATAGAAGAAAGCAGCTTGGCCAGCAGGAGATTTCCTGGGATGGAAGGAAATGTAATGGGAGGGTTAGTAGGAGGTAAGGAAGGGAAAGAGTGGACAGAGAAAAGGTAGGAAGGGAGGGAACCAAGCCAGAATTTTGATATGAAGCAGGCACAGTGAATGAGGTGCCTATCATTAAGGGAGGGGAGGAAGAGGGGAGTCAAGAGAGCAATCATGGGTACGAGGGGGGCAATCCAAGGCAAACTGAGAGAAGAAGAACAGACGGGGTCCAGTTTGGCAAGGTTGGACTTGTGAGCAGTGTTGTAGACAATGTTGTCATAGTCAAAGATACACAGTATTCATCTTTGATTCGATCTCTCCGAAGGCAGGACGTGGGATACACGCTTTGCTCCTGAATAGAGCACTAAGTTTGGGGTGGTGCTTGAGATGAATGGCATCTATGTGTACCAGGAAATCGGGATGGTGGTTCAGCCAGACCCATAGGTACATAAAGGAGGAGACATTCTCATTTGTAGTACCTTTGAGTGTATGGAAGGATGGGAGGGGATAAGCTTGACTTTCCTCTTCTGGCTGTCAAACATCAGTCATATCATTTGTTAGCATTGAGGGACAGGGATTAGACCCAAAACAGTGCTGGATAGTGTCAAAATCCCACTGGAGCCAGGCAGTGAGGTCAGGGGCAGAGGAGCCAGAGGAAAGGAGCACTGTATCATCTGAGTAGTGTGGATGAACGCTGAGGAGCAGGAAGCAGGTAGGTTGTTCACAGTAGTACCAACACTGGAGAAAAAACACTGTTCCATCCGCACCACTGTTTCAAAATGCAGCCAAAAGTGCCAAGAGGATGAAGGAGAGTGTCCACTGTCACATATGCACCAACAACATTGGCTGCCACAAGACTGGCCCTGAGGGACATGGCCCATAGAATACAGGCATCATCAGGCCATAGAGGTAAAGTTGCATCACAGCAGGATGCACATGGATCCAGCGAGGGACAACAGCAGCCAGCACAGCCAAGGCATTGCTGGCCAGGCAAGAGGAAGGAAAGGCCACAAAGTGCACTACCACCTGCATCGTGAACACATATGTACAGCAACAGACCAGTCCATGGAAATGCCTGATTAATGCACCTGGTAATCCTCCAGTGTCAGCCACACAGCATTCCCAGTGTTCACCACCTCCCCCTGAACCACCCCATGTGATACATCACAGTCACCCCTCCAACAGACATCACCTTCCCTCACCTGAATGCAACCCTGTCTACTTGCTACACTATCATGGACCACCCACTGCGCACATCACTACAACAGGAACCAAACCGTGGGGTTTCACCTTAACACGGTGGTTCGGCTTACTCATATCGGCATGCCATTGTGCAACTAAGAGAACCCTGGTGTCATGGGGTCCACATAGGCCATTGGACTGTGAGAGTCCCTGCAGTGGTAACACCCCAGAACAGCCCATGTGTGGAGTCATGCACCGTGACCTGTGCGACTGTGGTTAGGGTGGAACACATAGTTCCGTAGTCCATGTCGTTACGCATGGGCAGCCACCTACATATGTGGCAATACATCATGCATGGCTGAGACATTGAGCACAAACAGGTGTTTCAGTTTAGGGGAATGAGACACAGATGCAAGTTACAATACAAAAAGCACACTTTATTAGAACACAAAACTAGAGCAGGGGTATCAAAACAGCAACACAGCATGAAACAATAAACATGAACATATGAAATTTGCTAGTAGATAAAAGCCTAGTGGTCTATCAAGTCTGCTTGAATATGCAGCTAGCACCCCTTATTCTGCAGCTGCCCCTCCCTCCCACCGTCCCCCGCCCTTGACCGTCCCCCTTGCCCTGTCCCAGCCCCTTTTGAAGCAGCCTACTGTTCTACTGGATAGTAAGTAAACACTGCAACTGTAATGAGCTAAGGAGGGTGATGTGACAGTGCAAATATCAGCAAACAAAATAACACACAAGGTGTGAAAGAAAGCACTGTGCATAGAGAATCCTGTGCACCATCCAATCACAACATCAGTGCAGATCACTGCCCTATAGGTATCTAAGGAAAGGAAGGACAGCAGTGACGAGGGCCCCTGCAGTAGGTCCAAGTGTTCGGCAATGGGCTGGATGTGTTCCCCAGTCTCCTGGCAAAGTTCGCATGAGACTGTCTTAGTGGGTTATGCAAAACATTCCCTTTTGTGGCAGGGCTGCATCCTGATGAACATTGCTATCCACCTGCTAAAGCGTGACAATATGTTTGGCCTCCATGGCCACATGTCCATGCTCCCCTGGTCAGTACTGTCCTGTGACCCTTCAATGGAGGTGGTTGAGTGGGCTCTGCATCATCCATTTGGGCTGTGTCATGGTCATCTGCTGCATGGCCGTCCAGTGACTGTGGGACATCAGGTTGCTCCAATGCCGCCTCTGTCACTTGTGCAACCACTGCCATTGTACTGGTGTGTCTCATTCCTGGTAGGCCCTTCCCTCCGACCTCTTCAGTCACTGTATAACCCTCTCTAGGAAATGCCAGCGAGGGTCCAGTGCATGAAGTCCACCCTGCATGGTCACTCCGACACCTACACAACACAAGAAAGCATGTTGTGAGTGTGCAGTCACAGGCATTTTATGACTGTCTGCCAGCATACTAGGCATGATATGGCCAGCACACTAACGCTCACCTGTACGATGCATGACAGGGCCATGCTGATGGGACACATAATGGTCCAATGTCCCCAATGCCAAGACACGTTTCCAGCAACATTGACATCACGTGGTGCCATGTAAGCTGCAAACCATGCCCCTGCGCCAGCACCTATGTGTGGCACACAGCCACCTGTGATGGGTCTGCGATGGATGTTGCCATTGCAAGACCCATTATAGCTTGTTGGCCTTGTGTAACACTGTGCACAGTGTCCAGCTACTTGTCAACACACTGACAGGCAGAATAGTGCCATGACAGGACTGACGTGGGTGACATGGCACGCCAAATGTGCTGCACTTTTGTACTATGTGGTGTGGCCTATGTGGACGGGAGTACATGATGGTGGACACATGGCTGTGCCTGGCCACCTGGTAGTGTAGGCCTATGCTGCAGGTTATAACAGTGCATGATGTGCACGCGTGTGGACTGCATATGGCACCAACCCCAACAATAGTCACTGTGGCTGTGGAATGTGTCATTGCCACTGTAGCCCAATGCATTCAACACCTACAGAGTCACATAGGGTCCATGTGGGCTGCCTGTACACCTACTGGCCACTAGCAGTGCATTCACGGGTCATCACTGTGGCAGGTCCACAGTATGCAGTGTACTGCTGTGTGGCCTCCTTCCACTTTGTGTGACAGCACACCAGACAACATGCACAGAAAGTGTAGTGCGACCACCACCTGTGACCATTATGTCATGTTGTTGCAGCTGACATGGGAATGGCACTGTGGACCTGTGCATCACTGCACCCCACATACAGCTGTGCGTGTCTCCAGCCAACCACTGCATGACCAATATCAGTGTCAGTGTCAGTGGCTTAGTAGCTAGCACACTCGCCTCTGAGGCTGGGAGATCAGAGGGATGTGGGTTCAGTTCCCACATCTGGCACTTGGGTTAATATCCCAGTACTGGCACTGTAGTGCAGCATGAGAGGAGAGGGGTGCTGCACTTCTGAGGTGCTGTCTTTCAGATGAGACGTTAAACCGAGATCCCATCTTCCTGGATTGGTGGTAGTTCAGGTGGATGTTAAAGATCCCATGGCATGTATCGAAAAGTGTAGGGGAATTTCCCTGGTGTCCTGGCCAAATTTCCCTCATTCACTAAAAATACCACCAACAGCTTAATCTGGTTCAAGGTCACTTGGTATTCTTCTGTATCCCCCTCCACCCGGTTGAAAATAGGCAGAATTTGTCTAGTGCACTTACCTGATAAAAAAGCTAAAAAAATATATATATATCACATGCTGCAAGTGTGCCCACATGCTAGCAGGCGACACAATCAGACGCATGCATGGACACCTACTCAGCTGCAGGGCCCGTGTCCTGTGCGTTGGACCTCATGCCGGCAATGTGTGGGTGACACCTGCAGTTACACTCATGGTATCAATATACCCCTGCATGCAAACAGAATGCAAGATGACATACCTGTGTTGCGTGTTCCTTGGCTGGGCTTCTGGTCCCTCTGGCTGCTTCCCTCCTCTTCATCTCCATTTGAATGTGCTCCTCCAGGGATGTGGCTGCTACTCCTGTGGAGACACAATGGGGGATACACAGTTTAGATAGATGCACTGCAATGAACAACACATGCTACAGGTGTTTCACTATAGTGTATGAGATGACGCCCCTCTTCCATGGCCGTCCACCTCTCATCTGGACATCAGCATTCCTCGACATGGTCCTCAGATGGTTGAGGAGTGCAGTCTCCCTCCATTGCATGTCATTCCACCTGTGGAATACCTGTTGGACTGACTTTCTTGCACCAGACACTCTCTTCAGCCTCAGACAGATGGCTTTCCACACCCTGTCCCTCTGGGTGGGTGTTGACTTAGAATTTCCTGGTGGCAGTATAATTCAGCCCCACTGCTCCACCAGGCTGATGAGAAGCACAGTCTCATCATTAGTGAAACTGGGTGCTCGTGACCTGCCTGCCATCTCCTCACTCCTTTAACTATTCCTCACTGGACCTGACCTATACTCAACATACTTAGACACCAATACGGGTGTCCCACACCTTACCGTGTCCCTTATACATGTAGCTCTGTATATCCCCATGTGATACAGATCCCATTGAATGTGCAGTGCCAAAGGTAGCCACATGCAACATGACATAGTGTGCAAGGGCAATGTTACCCAGATGCAGCCAGATGCCGATATCATAGTGCAATACATGGTAACACAGTGTACGGCTGCATCATGTGATGAGGCATGCATATGCATGGCGCCTTCCAGCATGCATTGGCAGGGTGTGAGGTGCATTATGTAGGCCTACATGGCTGCAAGGCAGGCACGCTCACACACGGTAATGGCTGTGTCGGCCAATCAGTGTGGCTGAGTTACTGAATATTGCATGGATGGGTGGTAGTGTATTGAACCTGTCACTGTGAAGGTATGTCCTAATGCCCTACAATGCTTCTCCTGTTTATGTCGGTGGAATACACCACCCGCTACAGGATACACATACACAATACCCACATTCCAGTGTATCCCACTCTATGCAGCATACTATGATGTATGTTCACAGGCCCACCTCCATCAATCTATGTGCAATGAACAATCAGTGAATGCTGTCTGGCATGACTTTTTCCTTGTATGGACATGTGACATGCATGTCCCTGAATGCTGGACAGGCATGTGACCATCCCTACCCCAATCATAGGGATCCAGGGAGTATTCATAGCACAGTATTAACTGTATCCATACATATAGACATGATGCCACTGTATATGTGCATAAGGGTACACCACTCCCTGTTATCCATCATGCATTTTACATGCAGAGTTACAGAGTATACATGTACACTGGGAGGGCAGTGTATATATACATGGTCCATGGTACATGTGTGGTTGTGTACTGTACACCAGTTGTGCTCTCTCTGGCCATCCCCATGGGGAGTGTTACACATGTACCATGCCACTGCAATGGACAGTACAGCCAGGTGTGTGGGTTGCGTGGGTCTTGCAGCAACAGTGAATAGCTGACAGGGTGGTCCTTCACTTGCACTCCCCCTGTACTGTGTATTCCATTACCTGAACCCTGACACCTATGGCCGCCTACACCACACCCCTACACACAGCGTGTACATCTGACACTCACACACACACACACACACACCTTGACAGTGTTGGCAACAGTGCCCCCTCACATACATGCATATCACATGGATAGAGGTCATCAGCTGCATGTGGTGTCCAGACTGTGTCACATGGGTTGCTGTGCTATGGACATACAGTACCGTAGCTTACACCCAGCAATGGGACACATCACAGTCTCCATTCACATGCAGTATGTGGCTGTTCACCTACTTTGTGCCACTTTGCATGGCTGTGGTGTCCACTGGCCTCCTGCAGTTGTTATGCTACCACCTGAACAGAGCACAGGCAACAGGCACCTTCCATACTACAGTACTACTATGGCCTGTGTGTAGCCCCAGGTAGCGACACCTTCACATCACTGCAGCCGGGACTGGGTCCATGTTGTGTTGGGCTCCCACAGCCATGTCCCATGATGTTTTCTGTGCTGTGTTTAGGTCAACCGATGCATCCAAATCTACATAGTGGTGCTGTAGCAGCCACCAGGATGGTGCATTGTTGCTATGAACATGCTTCCAAGCACGTGTGGCAGTTTGTGAGTTGCTGTGGGCTGGCATGTGCCCTTCAGACCACCGTGTGGCTGTCACATTGCCTGTTACACTATACGTACAACATGGGGTGTGCTACACACTGTTGTTACTGTGTGCACAGGTAAAGTGTGCGAAAATGAGGTTCACTCTTATGAATTGTCCAGCCATAGTGTGTTGTACCCATGGGTCCCCTGGCATGAGTCAGGCAGCATAGTCTTCCTCCTCCTCCTCTCTGGCTGCAGCATCATCACGTTGCTCAATCTCTGGTTCCAGCATTTTGATATGGTGTGCAAGGGCAATCTTGTGTAGAATGCAGCACACAAAGATCATGCATGCCAATGTCAGGGGTGTACTGCAGTGCCCCACTGGACTTGCCGAGGCACTGGGACCTCATTCTGATTAACCCAAATATCTTCTTGATGATGACACTCACTGATGCATGTGCCTCATTATATCGCATCTGTGGACCCACCACAGAGTGTCTGATGGGTGTCATTAGCCATGGAAAGTGAAGGTATCCACTGTCACCTGTGGGGTGGAACACACATATATTAGTTATGCCAGCACAGCCACCATGTGTCAAGGTGTATATACCCTGCTGGCTGCATGGCCACGGTGTGTGACACAGCTGGCTGGAAGTCCCACCTGCCAAGTCCCATGACCTTCCCCGGTGCCACATGGCCTCACTGAAACATGCCTGCTGGCACACTGTATGCTTCACATGCTGTACCATGTCCTGGTTCCAACACCACCCTTGACCTCCTCAGTGTACCATTATCATCCTTCTCTGTGGTGTCCCAGCATAGTCTTCTTGTGGACCTACACATGGGGTGGTCTCAGTGCCATATGTGTGTGCACCCGACATTGCAGCCATGCAGGGACACGCTGTTCTTGCATCCATGTCAGAGGTCTACCTATGAGCCAGCCATCATGTAGTGTTCCATTCTTGAATGCCTCACACAGGCCACTGTTCTAGAAGATGTATGAGACATGGCATGACCCAGGATACTGTGCCACAACATCCATGATGCTGCACTGGCTATCACACATGACCTGGACATTCATCAAGTGGTACCTCTCCCTGTAAATGTACACCTCAGGTACATTCACCGGTGCCTGTATGGCCAGATGGGTACAGTCTATGGTGCCCAGAACATGGGGGAAGCTAGTACTGCCGTTGAATTCCTGTTTGACACTGAGTTGATCCTGTGCATCCATGGGGAACCTGATGTACAGGTGTGCCCTGCATACCAGGGCATCCACAACCTGCATCAGACACCTTGATACTGAGGACTGGGATATGACAATACTATCCCCACTTGGTGTCTGGAATCCAGCACTCGCAAGTACATGTAGGGCTGTAATCACCATAACCTCTACAGGTATGGCTTGTCCTCTCTGTGTCCTGCTCTGAAGGTCACCACCCAGATCCTGGCACAGCTACGCTATTGCAGCCTTTATTCATTCATTTATTTATTTGGTAACCAGGTAAGTACACTGGTCTCAGGGACCGTGTACAGACGTGACCCGGCCATATAGATGACATGTACAACACAGGAAATCTTAACCTACATAATTATACATGAACAAGAGCAAAGTACAGTTTACAGTAGCATCAATGAATCTTGGTTACAAATAGGATTGGAAGGTTAAACAGGCAGATACATTAAGGTATTAGCTGCACAGAGACACAAGTACAGTAGACATTAGTTCCTTTATAGGGACTTTATTGAACACCAAGATAATGCTGTAAGTATACTGTCCAGATATCGCCTTACGCAGGCAATATCGAGCGATGCACTGATCCTCAGTCAGAGCATGGTATAATGTCCGCTTTCGATATATGCTCCTGGAATGCCTCCTGTGTCCATGTCTCTGCTGCACGCCATGTCCCCTGTGTCCTGGTTCTTGCTGCCCAGCATTCCCTAATGCAGTGCCACCCTGCTGGCAGGCCCGTATCCAGTGCCGTAACATTGCAAGCCTCATGCCTAATAGTGCAGCAGGACCCGACATCGTGTGGTCTTTTCTGTCTCTTTCTCTAACTGTTTTGTCACCTCCATCTCTCCACTCGGTTGCTACTGCTATTGCAGTGTTGCCTCAGTGATGAATGGACTCTGACTGATTCATCTTTAATATGCTGTAGTGTGCTTAGATCACCTGGGGCTGGTTGAGGGCATGGTTGAAATTTCATGCTACATGCACCTTTATGAATCCCAATCCAGGGCCCTTGTGCCGTAGCTGTGCCACAAGGTGCCTTGCATGACTCTGATGGCCATTCTTTGTCGCAACTGCAGTGCTGGGGTACTTTGACATATGCAGTCGGCTTTCAGCATATCCAGCGTATGTGAATTGCACTTGGTGCAAGTAAGTGTCAAACAGTCTGACGCAAGTCCTTTGAGCCGTTTTGTTTGCTTTGGGAATCAGGCCCCATGTTCTATTTTGTTGACCTGCAGGAAATAAAATGACAAGAACGCTGATACATTTTGTGTGAAAATGGGATGTCTCTCAATAAGCTCAGAATGTAGAAATTAATTGCCTGGCAAAGTCTTCTTATAAAAAGAGCAGTAATGTTTGTTTGAGAGAGTGAGACTGAAATTTAGAATTATAGATACCCTCAGAGGAAGAACTTTGTTGTGTTTGAACTGCCTGTGTTAAAAAAACACATTCTGTACATTTTTTTAATTTTATACTATTGTTAGTGAGAATAATAAAATGCTACTTGTGAATTTTATAACTGCTCTTGGTTTTCCTATGCTTCCCACCTCTGCATTGGCAACAGATGTTGCTAGACTAGTGGGATTTATGCCATGCATACTGTAAGCCAGGAGTTTTGTGCATGGGTACTTGACTTGATACCAAGGAAGCATGGAAGAAAGGTATGGATCCTGCAACAGCAAGCCAGAAGTGACTACCAGAAGAATGGCAGCCAAACTAGCAGAGACAAACGTCCAGACTGAGACTGTACAGCCAGAACTAGTGATGGAAAAAGAACAGGCAGGGAGATAACCTGAAAGCCTGTCTGCCTTTTTCAAATGGTGGGCTATACAACAAAGAGAGACAGAGAAGCAGAGAAAAGAAAAGATGCAGCGACAGGAGCAGCAATGACTGGATGCCTTGCAAGCTATCAAAGTTGGAGGATCTGGCACAGGTCCAGCAAAGTGAAAAAAAAAACCCACAAACAACGTAAAAGACATTAAACTTACAAAGTTGTGTCCCTTGAATGATATCAAAGCATGCGTGGCAACTTTTGAAAGGGCTGCTGCAGCCTGCCAGTGGCCAAAGCAGCAATGGGCAATAAGGCTGGTACCTTAACCTGGCAGATAAAGCCCAAGTTGCCTACAGCAATATGGACACTGCACAGTCAGAAAAACTATGATATTGTGAAAAGAGAAATCCTGGAAAGATATGGCATCTCAGAAGAGACCTACAGGCAAAGATTCCGGTCCCTGAAGTACCACTCAGTTGTCAATCCTTGAGAAGCCTTCACCCGACTCAAAGAACTCCTTATTAAATGGCTCCAACCAGAGGGCAAAACAGTCCCTCAGATCATTGATATATTTGCAATGGGGAAATTCATTAACCTCTTTCCCACAGATGTGCAGCTTTGGGTAAAAGAACACCAACCAGAACGTGGGGAAAAGGCTGTTTGTTTGGCCAAGGACTATCAGATGGCCAGACAGACACCGCAGCAGCAAAGTAACAGCCAAGAACCAGCAAGACCCTCGTTTTCACAATTTAACTCCTGGTCATACAAAAATTCTGGTGGGGGTAACAAATCTGCACCCAAAGACTTTATTTGCTATAACTATAACATGCCAGACCATGTTGGAAGAAACTGCTACAAAAATAAGGAGGGTAACACTGGAACAGATTTGGCCTTAGCAAATTCAGCAAGTATTTAACAGATGTCAAGGTGGGAGATAAGACTTAAAGGAAAACTACACCCTCACATCTTCTAAATTTTAATTGTTTCCATGTCAACAGACAACTCTTTTCATGTAGCTGTTAAGAGATGCATGCAACTGCTTTAATCTGTAGTCACACTTCATACTAGCCCAGTAACTGTCTGTCAAGATATGAATCAAGTACTGAAAATTCCAAAGGCTGAAAAAAAAGCATGAGTTAATACTTCACTGTTTGCAGAACTGGTTGTTTTGGAAAAAGGGATACTGCATATGCGCAGAACTGTAAAAGTTATAAAGTAATGTTAGAAGAGAATTAAAAGAAAGTTTTAGAAACAGGTTTTTAAAAATAGGTTCTGTCTTAAAGTGGGGGGTATGTGACAGGGTTGAATAAGGCCTTGTCCCATTTGTTACGCAGGAAGAGTTAAAAGCACGGATCTGTTCTGTCCTCTCCTTTTTTATCTCTTATCTGTCCGATTGCTCAAACAAATTGTCTTGTGAGACCTAGGAACTGATCACTCCAATGGTCTTCCAATTCTCTGCTTCCTTCTATCTCTCTGCCTTCACTCGCTGTTTCTGTCCTTTCATTTCTTCCTCCTTGCTTATATGTGGTTGTAAAAATATATGTGAATCTGTATGTAAAACTGGCATCCTTTAGTTTGAAAATATATATAGTTATAGTGAATGCAAAAAACTATTTGGAACTTAGAGGGCTAACTCTGAGATGCAGTTTGACCGCCACAAACTATTTTGAAGAATTATCAACAGAAGATTAGTTTTAGGACACCATGTTCTATTCTGTTCACCTGCAGAAAAGAAACTGACAAGAATTCGGATACATTTTGTGTGAAAAGAGGATGTCTCTTAACAAGGTCAGGATGTAGAACTTAATTGCCAGGCAAAGACTTCCTATAGGAAGGGCAGCAATGTCTGTTAGAGAGAAAGACTAAAATTTAGAATTAGAGATACCCTCAGAGGAAGGACTTTGTTCTGTTTGAACTGCCTATGTTAAAAAGCAATCCACATTTTTTTTTCTACTGTTATTTAAAAAATTAAAACGTTACTTGCAAATGTTGTACCTGCTCCTGGTTTTCCTATGCTTCCAGACCTATGCCTCGATGACACAGGGTAAGAAGGTCTGTTTAACAAGGAGCTTCCTTTCACCATAAGAGAAGCAAACTGTGACCCGGTAAAGCACCATCATTTTAGGATAGATATCTTCATTGTGAATACATAAAGAGAGGTGCTGGTCTAGTAGAAATTCAAGATACTTAAATAGGGTGACATTTGCAAGGGGGCCACTATCACAGTTTGAAAAGTACAGTGGTGGAGTGATAACCAGGGTATGTTAAGGGCTAAAGAACACAAAAATGTTGTATTTATTTTATTTATTTTAGTCTTCGGTAGCCGGGTTGGGCCCACTAGGCATAAGTGCCTGTTTTCAGGGGCGACTTGGGAGCACTGGGAAGGTTAAGTGACTTGCTCACAGAGTAGCACAGTATGCAACTGGAGGTTATATGAATCATACCCAGGTCTGCTGGATGTACCAATCTCATTCACAGCTCATTACTGTAACCTCTAGGTTATAGCCAGTCAGAGATGACCTGGCACCAGCCGGATAAAAATGTCAGCAGTTCTCTCTACTACTTTATGGATTGTAAATTGCTTTATTTTATTTTGTTTTGCCAGGAAGGTGGACTGGATCAAATGACCCATTTTCAGTCATGCCTGGAGTACAGTCACATGAAAGGTGCTATAAAACCAAATTCCTTTTCTTTCCTAGCCCTTGCTGTATCCCATACTTGCTGGTATAGTGGTTCTCCCTGTCCAGCTTGCTACTGAGCACTTTTGCACTCAGTCACAGCACTGTGTCCCATGACATCCGAGAAAGCTGAAACCTAGGGAGCAGGAAGCTACCACTGTTTGTGAGGGCTGCCATGCTTTTGTGGCATTTTCATAGTAGCACAACCTTCCTAGACCAGTTATAAAACTGCTCATGAGTGACCTCTCAGGAAGGGGTTAAAACTCACCACTGAATATAGCTCAAAGGGACTACAGTGTTAGCAGTAGTACTAAGTAGTCAAAATTGGCTCTTTGTGTCACCTATTTTGAGACTGGTTTTAGTCGGAGGGAGTGCTTCTTAACCCTGCCTGTGAGACACTCTTATTCTGTAAAGAGTATCTCACTTGCATGTGCCCTGAAAATGGGCTCGTTCTGGGGAGTTTAAAAAATTTTTTAATATAAGATGGATCAACCTTGATCAATGATGTACTAATACTACTGCAGAGACCACTGTTACATTTATCAGAGAGGTCTAACTTACATTATTAGATTATGAGAACTACTCACTTTGGTTCACATACCTAAAGGAATGTTGCTTCCTTTCCTAACACTACTCCCTCCTCTTTCCCTCACCTCTCTATCCCTATCCATTCCCATTTCTCCTTCACCTTCCACCGCTGTACCTCCCCACCCTCCTCCTCTCTCCCCTACCTTCCCTATTCCCTGGCATCCTGGGTGCGGTCTCCTACCTTCTTCTTGGTTCTACCTTAAAGGTCTATTGCACTTCCTGGCCTCTACCTCCCATCTCCTATACCCTCATCTTATGGAGGCAGTATAGCAGTGGTCTAAGGCTCTGAGCTGCAAATCTGGTAACATCCAGCAGACCAGACCTGGGTTTGAATCCCACAGCTTCCACTTGCATACTGTGTGACCCTGAGCAAGTCACTTAACCTCCTTGTGCTCCCAGGTCGCTCCTGTAAAAAAGTTTTCAGCTTAGTGTGCTATACCAGGTTAAACAACTAAATAAATAATACCCTGCCACCTCTTCTTCTCCTCCCACCAAATAGCTTCATGACTCTCTTAAGCTCCTTTTATCCCTGTTACATTTGGTAGCAGGAAACATAAAACTTAATCTTGGCACCATCCACTACACACCAGTGCAACTCTGGGTTGCCCAACTCAACATATGTAACCTTCTCCCAAAGCTGGATCAGTTGCAGTCCCTCATGGTCAACCTCCAGCTGATGTCCTTATCATCTTGTAATCTTGGTTCTCCATAGGTTTCAAGGTCCTGTAGTATCTACCCCATTTATTCCCTAGCTAAACAGGATTGCCCAAAGAGGTAGTGGTTTGCATTCTACCTCTCCTCTGGCACCTAATTTTCCCCATTGCTGTCAGTCTGTTCCCCCTCTACCTATGAGCTCTCCCTCCTGAAACTCACCCTCTCCTTCTCATTCCCTATTTTTGTTGCAGGGGTGTACTGCTTTCCTAGCCTGTCCCCTGCATCAGTCACCAAACTCCTCATCTCCATCTGATTCCTGCTCCTTCTCTAGTGAATTGCTTATCCCTGGTAATTTTAACATTAATTGGCTCTTCTCTGCTTAAAATCTTTGCCAAAATGTTAAATTCCGCCAAGTTTCTCAATTGATTATGGACCCCACCCATCTTAATCACATATCCCTGAACAACTACCTTCTGGACTGGTTACTCTCCTCTCACCTCCACCATATCCTCCCTTCCTTCCTAATGCCATCAGTGACTGTCACATGGCCTACTGTGTGAGTAAGATGTACTGCCCTAAAGCTCCCCTAAACTCATCCTCCCTCAGTCCTTCTGGCCACTGGAATTGTCTTCCCTTCATGCTGACCTGACAGCCTTTGACATACCCCACATCTCAATAATGACATCCATTCTGCCTTCCAAACCTTCCATAAGAAATGTATGGCTGTCTGGAAACACCTTGTTACCATCGGAAAACCAGGATCCAGGGTTCCCACATTCTCTGGATCTCTCTGAGCTGGTGGCCTGACCTCAAGGCAGAGACAGAGACCTTGCCAGGCATTCCTAAAGATCACCAGCTCCCCTGCTGCTCTGTTAAGTTACAGGACCCTTTGCAATGCTTGTAAGAAAGCTACCAGGGTTGCAAAATCTGAATACTTCACATCCACCCTCCAGATCAGCCTTAATCACTCCTCCAAGTTCTGGAAAGTTTTCTTTTCTCACCCTCCTGCGATTTAAGGTAGGCAACTTCCACATCACTGACCCTGCTAAAGTACTGTAACATCTTCTTTCAACTCCTTTTCACTACCTGTGGCATTATCTCCTCCCTCCCCTATTATGTTCCTTCTTTCTCACCCCACACCACTTCCTTACACTCCCTCACCCTTTTACTACCACCATGTTCTGCCTCTCTGAAAACCATTTTAGCTCTTTCAACCCTCACAAGGGTATTAGTTCTGATGGACCAAGCCCCAGCTTCTACATCTTTCTGCTCCTGCCATCGCCATCCCTGTTACCCACCTCCTCATGCTCTCCTTCTACTCTGTCTCTGTCCCAGATGCCTGGAAACAGGCTACTGTCAACCCCCCTCCCAAAAGGGGAGGACATCTTCTCTCTTGGTAACTATCATCCTACCCCCCTCCCCACACCCTGGCCAAGCCTCAAGAGCATCTTGTCCTCTCACAGCTCTCTCCTTTCCTTGGCTCCTCATCCTCCTTATTCACCCCTTTCTAGTCCAGCTCTGGAAGTCCCACTCCATATTCACTTTCCTCCTCTGGCACAATGACTGCATCCTGTCTGGTATAGACAAGGATATCAATCAATCAATCAGCCAGTCAATCAATCAATCTTTATTTAACTAGATGAAAGCCCCATTGGGAAAAACTCATTTTGGGTGGCCCTGGGTAGACAAAGTACAGTAAAATAAGCTTTACATTAAAAAAATGCATGAACAGAGTGTGTATAAGAGCTACATATATACCTGAAAAATATTTACATGGATAATACAACACAATACTGGTCATATTTACAGGTTACAATATCTAAACACCTCATGGGGTTAGAGGAGGAAGAAACACCAGGCGAAATCTTTACATGGATAATAAAACACAATACTGATCATATATATGGTTTACAATATCTAAACACCTCTTAGGTGTCGGAGGAAGAAGAAACATCAGGTGAAATCTTTACATGGATAATAAAACACAATACTGATCATATATATGGTTTACAATATCTAAACACCTCTTAGGTGTCGGAGGAAGAAGAAACATCAGGTGAAATCTTTACATGGATAATAAAACACAATACTGATCATATATATGGTTTACAATATCTAAACACCTCTTAGGTGTCAGAGGAAGAAGAAACATCAGGTGAAATATTTACATGGATAGTAAAACACAATACTGATCATATATACATAGTTTACAATATCTAAAACGGCTCATAGGGGTTAAATGAAGAAGAGACATTAGGAGTGATATAGTGTAGGCACAGGTGAGAATTAGGGCTTGAAGCATTTACAGGTTTCATTAAATAAGTTGCTGATCAGTGCTTTAAAGGTGGGCAGGTTGACAAGATGCAGGAGTTTTAGGGATTTTGGGACTGTATTCCAAATGGAAGGAAGGGCATGGCTTTGGGAGAATGAGCCATACTGTGTCCTGCTCCTAGGGACATCAAGAGCGATACAGTAGTATCTTCTCAGGAGTATGCTCCAGTGAGAAGGCCAAGCTTGGAGATGTACTGGGGAGGCTTGCCTGCTATGGCTCTGTAGCCCCATACTGCTGCGTTTTTCAGTCTTCTAGTGTTTAGGGAGGGCCAGCCAAGCTCAGCATAGAGAGACCTGTGGTGAGAATTGTAAAGGGAGTTAGTGAGAAATATGTAAGCAATAACACATGACGAGGTGTGGGTTACGTGCTGATAAGAGCACGCCTAGGGGTGTACTAAGGCACGAGGCGCTTTGCGCCGTAGTGCCTTATCTCTAGGCGTGTTTTATCAGCACGTAACCCACACCTCAGAGTGTGTTATTGCGCTATAAATGGGCAACTGTAAAGTGAATCAACATTTGTAGTTTTGAAAGTTTTTTTCTATTGATATTTTAATAAATAATAGAAGAAGAGATTGTAGGGAAAAAAATAGTCCCTTTTTTCCCATGCTAGTATTGCCATTAGGGTAGTAATATGCTTACTTGTTTAAAATGAGTAGTTGAAGATTTTTAATATATTATTTGTGATTGCATTGTAGAGGTAAAGAAATAAAGAAAATATTTTAAAATCATTAAAAAATAGTATTAACAGAAAACCTGTCACTGACGGCAAAGGATGGTATTTAAACATACATTGGAAGTGTCAGGCTGTTTAAAACCGAACGAAAGAGTTCTTGCTGCACTTGAAAACCTGTGACCATAAAGCGAACGAAAGAGATGAAGTGTGGTGCTGTTTAAAACGGAACGAAAGAAATGTTGCAGAGCACTTGAAAATACTTGAAAATCATTGAAAAATTGTCTGAAAACAAAACCTGTCATTTCGTTTTGAATCGTGAGACAGGTCTGTGCTGCGGGGGTGACGGAATGTGCAGCTGTGCCAGTCGTTGAGGTGGATGCTTCGTGTATGGCGCTGTGACTTCGGGAGTGTGATATTCTTTTCAAATGATAAGTATTTTTTTTTAAATTTATGTGGAACATAGGTGGATTGGTGGAAGCTGTGATTCGAGTGGTGATGTGAGGATTTCTTTCGTTCGGTTTTCAGCAGGATGGCACTTCCGGGGTTTCTTTCCGTATCGTCGTTTGCCGTCAGTGACAGGTTTTGTTTTTTTAGTATTTTTTTTGATTGTGTAGTGTTTTTAGTTTTTCTGTACGTCTCTTTTGTTGGTGTGCTACGTTGCTCGGCACTGCGATACTCCGATTCAGTGCGCCGGTGTGAGGGAATACGTTTCCCGCTGTGGCATCAGTGAGCTCTGCCAGTCAGCGTTATTGTTTTCAGTTGGCAGAGCTCACTGATTTTTTCTCGTTATGCGGCATGTTGCTGGGTGGTAGTGCCGGTTGGCTACAATATCATCTGATAAGGACACGGCTCAGATGATGTTGTAGCCAATCAGTGAGTTGGGATTTCTTAGCCCATTTTATAAGAGGGCTGTATGGTACAGTGTGTTGAGTTTTGAAAGGAATGTGATTGGACAGTGCCTATAGAGGATATCACCATAGTCCAGGAGAGGAGGAATGTTGATTGGACTAATCTTAATTTAGCCTCATAGGTGAGAAGATGCTTGAGCCTGTAGAATATGCCTAGTCCTCTGCCTAAGGTTTTGGCTACCTTATCAATGTGGAGATTGAATGACTGTCTACTGTCAATTCAGAAGTCAATATACTTAAACTTTCCTACTGTATCTAGAAATTCCCCCAAGAGGGTAGTGATTTGTGGGCTGGCCCACGAGGAGACAGGATTGACAATGGGTGCCTGAGGGGAAAAGAACAGTTTTAGTTTTTTTTTTTTTTGCATTGAGCAGCAATTTAAGATGAAGTAGGTTATATTGAAGCAGACTGAATTGTTGTTGGAGGTTTGCGCAGGCCAGATCCAGGGAGGGGTCAGCAGTATAGAGGACAGTGTTGTCCGCAAATAGATGTATATTAACTGTGGACATGTTAAGGTTGATATCATTGATGTAAATCACAAAAGCAGAGGCTAGAGAATAGAATCCTGGGACTCCCTCAAGAGGGACTTAGTGGGGAGAGGTTGCATTGTGCTTGACCTCTTCTGTTTGCCTTATAGGTAGGAGGTGAATCAACGGGGGTCATCCAGGCCAATATTATGTAACATATGCAGAAGAAGGTCAATGTCAACAGTGTCAAATGCTTTACTTAAATCTAAAAAAGGGCACAGATATGTTTTTTGGCATCAAGTGCTGTCTGCCAGTCATTAGTAACCTCGGCAAAAGCAGTGATGGTACTATGATTGGGTCTGAAGCTGGATTAAAGAGGGTTCAAAAGGTTATGTGCCTCAAGGTACTCCCTGATTTGTGTGTTCACTAGTTTTATGAGTAGCTTAGAGGGGTAGGAGGGATAGGGGCCTGTAATTGTTCCGGTCGCTTGGGTAACCTGATTTAAAAAGAGGGATGACATGGACAATTTTACAGTCTTTGGGATGACCCCTTCGCAGAGTGACTTGTTAAAGAGGTGAATGATGGAGCAGTCAGTACACAGTACCCAAGCTTTAAAAAATAAGGGTTGATTTGATCTGCCCCAGCATTTTTAGAGGCATCAAGGGTGAGTAGCAGGTCTTCCACCTGTTTGAAGGTGATAGGGGCAAAACTAAAGGAATGCGAGTGGAATGGAGATCTCATAGGGAGACTTGAGGAGTCAGAACTGAGGAGGGAAGATTGGAGAACATTAGCAGGGGAAGTGTCGAAGGTAAGGCCAACTGTTGCAAAATGGTTGTTTAACAGGTTTAGGATGTCATTTTTGTTGGATGTAGTAGTATTGCCGGTATTAATCTTTGCAGGGAGGGTAGCGGGGGGGGGGGTTACAGCCTTGAATTTCCTTCACGGTCTCCCAGAACTTATTGGGATTGTTAGTGGAGGAGTCCAGGGCAGACTAAAAGTATTTTATATTTTCCACTCTGATCAATTTTGTGCAGTGGTTCCTGAAGGCATGGAATACTGTCCAGTCAGAAGGAAGTTTTGTTTTACGTGCCCGTTTTCCAAGGACCGTCTCTTTTATGTAAGGTGGACCTGAGTGAGTTGTTGAACCACAGGCAGGATCTGGACCTGGTTCTGATTTTGGTCAGCAAAACATGCATATTTATAACCTGCAGTAGCAAGTTTTTGAACTGGGAGTAGGCAGAATCCGTGGAGGGGCGAGGTAGAAATCTGCACACCTGATGTTATTTAGGTCCAAGAGGAAACTGACGGCATTGAAGTTGTGACAGCTTCTCTTACAGGTGTAGGACGAGGAGGAGGCAAATTTGGGTAGGTTTCTTATATACTCAATGGCATAATGATCACTTATATCATTAGGAAAGATACCAGAGTGAGTGAAATTATGAGGTTTATTTACCAGGATGAGGTCTTGAAGAGAACTCTTGTCAGGGTTTTTGATATTGATAAGCATGGTCTTGTTTAATAGTTGAGAGAGTCCAAAGGAGTCACAAAGGACTTTTAAGGGGGAGAAGCAGTGCAAGAACCAATCAAGATTCAGGTCACCCATGGTAATAATTTCAGTGGTAAGGGGGCCGAGTAGGGACTTGAGGTGCTACAACAATTTGAGGCCTCCGGAGGGTGGCCTGTAGCAACCAGTAATGGAGAAGGATTAGGAGGGGCATATTCAGACCATGAGGAAGAGGCATTCGAATTCTTTGGGAATGGAGGTGGCATCAATGGGGGAAATGGAATATTTGTCACGCACAGAAATGGTGACGCCCCCTCCCCAGTGGGTCTTTCGGCATGGAAAACATTGTAAGAGGGAATATTTATAGCCTGGTTGGGGTGTGGGATTTTAACCAAGGCTCGATAAGACAAAGAAGTCAGGGTTAACGTGACAGACCCAGGCTTGGATAACATCCAGCTTCTTAAAAGACTGCAGGCATTAATATGAAGAAAAGACAGTGCTTTGAATTGGGCCAGATCCATGGGGAACTGAGAAAGGAGCAGGTGGGCTGGGGTTTAGTTCCATGTTCCCTGAGCATAGTAGTAGAAGTAGCAGTTTTTTTTGAGGGAGCTAAATAAGAGCTTGAGAGATGAGGCTCGCCCCCATTTTAGGTGGGAGGGGGTGGTTCATGTGTTGGGAGGCACAGCTAATGAGGGGGAAGGAGATGTGCGTAAGCACTCTAGCTGAAAGACAAACGGCATCTTGGTACAGGAGATCGGAATTTGTTTTTTGGGAAAGGTAGTGTTCACTTAGTGCACATTTTTGCCTTAGTTCACTTCCACCATTTTTTTTAACTTGACCAAAACTTTTAAGGCCATGTCTCACCACCTTCTCCAGAACAAGCTAAAGGCAGCAGGGCGTTCTTTCTCCTAAATAAGCTGGTTCCACTCCTACCTCAAGGGCAGGTAGAAAGCTGTTGGAGACACCCTGTTCCCCCACTCCCTTTCTGCTCAGGTGTTCCCCAAGGGTCTGTCCTGGCCCCATACTCTTCTCCATAATTCTAAAAAGCTCCTCGTTGCCTGCTTCTCTGCATCCATTCATATGTATGCAGATGACTCTGTGCTGTTTGCATCTCACTGCTCTGCTGCTGACCTTGCTGCCTGACTCCAACAGGATTTTGACAGTGTTCAGTACTGGTTCTAATGCAACTATCTCAAAATGCCAAGAAAATGGTCTCCATAACCTTTGGCTCCAGGCAGAAGTTCACCAGGAACCCCGTCTCCCCTTCTTCCATTCCTGTGATCGCACTGCAAGTGAGGTTGTCTCCTCCTTTAAGTACCTTGGGGTCTAGTTGAACCATCATCTCAGCTTCTTGGTGCACATAGATACCATTCACCAGAAACTCCATCCCAAACTGGGAGTGCTCTACAGGCGCAAAGCCACTATCACACTTCCTGCCTACTGAGAGCTAGTTTCAGAGATAATCCTCCCAAAATTTGACTTTGGTGACATTGTCTACAGTGCAGCTCTAAAGTCCAACCTTGCCAGAATGGACACCTTCTTTCACTCATTCTGCCATTTTATCTTGGACTGCCTTCTCCTCACTCACCACTACCCCCCTTATTCCTCCTTCTCCCTTCCTTCTCTGGATGCCAGCTGCCTTGCCCACTGTGACTCCTTCACCTTCAAATTCTTGCTTGGCTATTTCCCAACCTTCAGGTACCTTTCTGCTTTCCTCTCTTCCCACCTCCTTCCTCCTGCCCCCTTTGGAACACTGCATCCCATTCCCTTTCCCTCCACTCCAAGAAAACTACAGTGTATATGTGTGGCACCAATCTGCTCCTCATATGTGTTTCACATCTTCTGGAATCATTTTGTGCATGTGCCTTACTGTGGTTTACTTGCACTGATTACTCTTGCATCTTCCCACAGCCTGGGTGGTATTCATCTGTTCTTAATCCAGTATTGCATTGCACTTGTACCTTATTACATTGTCCTTGCACCTTTTATTTTGGGTTGCATTGGTCTGCCTGCCTGCAACACTGTGATTGCTCTCAGCTGCATTGTCTTTATTTTACTAATCTTGCACCTCACTGTGTTTTATTTTGTCTTGCACCCTTTGTATTGTTTTTTTACCCCATGCCTCATGGACATATCTGGAAATAAGCTGTAACCAGCTCATTATGGCTTTTCTAGTAAGACTTTTGAATTAAATAAATAAATATGTATTTATTTTTATTTATTTATTTATTGAAAAGTTTCACCAGGAAAGGCCCACTGGACAATTACAATTGCTCGTCTCACAGAGCGTCCCCGGGGGGAGGGGATAGAGAGGAGTATGAATCCAACAACATACATTTGTTGCTTTTTTTTTTTTTTAGCAGGCAAGACTTGAATCAAAAACCTACACAGCACAGATATTCATGGGACAGACAGAGATATAAAACTAAAACTATGTGAGATCAAATACAGGAGTAAGTGCATACTGTCAATTTACCCAGCACAAAAGCGCACTTCAATGTGTCCACCATCGTCCACCCCCAAACACCCCCCCCCCCAGCTAGTTCCTACACGCCCTTCTCTTACTTGGGCAAACAAAGAAATTACACCTGATTTGTACTTATATCCCACCCAAGGAGGACTGCCTGGTCTCTCCTCTCTTCTCCACAGTACCAGTGATGTAGTGGGTACAAATGATATCCTTGTCATAGGAGATTTCAATTTAGACTGTCTGGCACCCAGCCATAAAGTATATGAGCCTCTGCTCTTAGGTGATGCCCTGAACCAGATCATAACTGAGTCTACCAGGCCCTCCGGGGCAAAAGGGTCCCCAATTGATTGATCCCTGACAAACAGACCTGACAGGATCACATCCTCTGGTATCCTCCCTGATGCCATCTCCCACCACCGCCCATCTTCTGACATGGGGCATCTCACAGACTAAAATACCCAGCAAAGTGATCCAGATGGGAGATTACTCCGAGTTCAATACCCATCACTTCCTCTCAGACCTCACACTAGTGGACTGGTCAGGGGTCACTGCCCTAGATGACCCAGCCTGAGCGCTTTACACGTTCCTCATTAAATTCATCCCCGTGCAAAACAAACACGCCCCCATCACCAGGAGGCAAGTGAGGGACACTCTTACCAAATGGCTTCATGGGGGCCTTTTCTCCCTTATGAAACTCAGGGACAAAAGCTGGGCGTCCTTTAAAGCCTCCCAAAGCAACACTGATCTCCTTGCCTACAGGACCCTCAGAAACTCATCCAAAAAAGCCATCCCCTCTGCGAAAAGCGAGTACTGCCAATCCGCCCTGCTCTGTTCAGCACTCAACCCGAGGAGTTTCTGGCAGAATTTCCGAAGCGCAATAGGCGAGTCTGCCAAAGTGCAAGTCACTGACCTATTCATAGGCAGGGTCAGCTGTAACAGCCCTCATACTATCTCCAACGCCTTTAACTCCCTCTTCTCCGAAATATCTGCCCCACCTTCCCAGTCCTCTGCCCTAAAGCCAGCTGACTCCCCTCCTCCTGGTACAAACTCCCGACCACCACTCTACCTCCAACAAGTGTCTGTGAACGAGACCCAGAAGCTCCTCTCCAGCCTCTCCCCTCACAGCGGTGTGGGGCATGACAGCCTTGAGCTAAGACTGCTCAGACTAGGGGCCCACCTCCTGCCAGGCCTGTTACTCACATTTTCAATGCCTCCCTTAACTCTGGGATCATTCCAGATATCTGGAAAGTGCAAGGTTGTTTCAGTCCCAAAACAAGGCAACCCCAAGGATCCCCAGAACTATTGACCCATTGCCATACTGTCGCGCCTCAAAATTCTTGAGAAAATTGTGGCCTCCCAGCTATCTCAGTATATACAGAACCATATTCAAAGACAAATTCAAGCGACACAGCTCAAAGCGGGTGTAGTGCTGTACTTCAAATAGGCAGCCAGCCATACATATATCAAAGAGCACAAACGAAGCAGCATCAATGAATTTTGTATAAAAATGAATTTACTGTGCATGTAAATATCACAGACAGCGGTAGCACAAACATCAACTAGACGCCCAGTGCTTCGACTCTTAACAAGTCTTCATCAGGGTCATCTAGTTGATGTTTGTGTTACCGCTGTCTGTGATCTTTACATGCACAGTAAATTTATTTTCATACGAAATTCATTGATGTTGCTTTGTTTGTATACAAAACCACAACCTCCTCTCACCGGCTCAGCATTGGTTCAGAAAAGGACATAGCATGGCCACTGGCCATGCTGTAGTCACCTCTACCATCAGAACTTCTGCCGACCTGCGTAACCTCACCAGTGCCATCTTCGTGGATCTCTCCAAAGCCTTCAATCAGGTTGATCACACCCTTCTTAGTTCCACTGTCCTATCCCTTGGCTTCTCCCCTCCTGCCTACATGTGGTTCCTCAATTACCTCCAGTAGGCAGCAGTACACCAACTTTAACGTGACCTTCCACCCTTTCTCCTGTTCACTGCAGGGGTCCCCAGGGCTCTGTCCTCGCCCAACCCTCTTCTACCTCTTCATCAACGATCTTCCATCCACCACGGTACACAGGTATACCACCCTGTATGCAGATGACCTTGTCATCCTGGCCAGTGCCCATGACACCGCCACCTTAAACTCCCAACTAAATGAGGACTTCAAACGCATTCAAACCTGGCTGGTGGAGCATAGACACACCATCAACCTAAAGAAAACTCAAGCAATGCTGTTTGGGTCACAGAACAATATAAAATCCTGCCTCACCCCCCTTCAAATACATGGTGCGGACGGCTCCCCTCTGCAGACAGTGGCTGCAGTAAAGTACCTGGGTGTCACCCTGGATCCGCAGCTTGATCTTACCCTGCACATTCGAAATCTCTGCAAGGCTACAAACTATAAGCTCAGTCTCGCCTACAGAGCAAAAATCTGCCTAACCCCAGCTGCATGTTTGGCCCTTGCCAGAGTGGTCCTCCTTCCTACTCTCTGCTATGAGCTGGTTACCTTTGCCCCTGTACCCACATCCAGCCTCCTGAAATGGGACTCAACCTACAATAACATCTGCCGCCGCCTCTCCCTCCTCCCTCACTTACCGCCAGTGATCTCTATACCTGGCTCAGTGGCTCCTCCAGAAAAGCACCGCACCTTCATGCTTGGAAATTTAATTGACAACATCATCAGATTGGCCACCCCTGCCCTCGCTCCCCACCCAACTCTGCCCCCTTTCCTATCACTTCAGGTCAAGAGCAGCACTAGATTGTCTGCTTCCTAGAACTCACTCCCTCACAGGTGATCGGGCCTTCACCGCCTATGCCCCAAAAATCTGGAACTCCCTTCCTGTACCTACTCGGTCCTCCTCTTCCCACCACCTCTTAAAAACCTCTCTCTGGAACTTCCTGACTCCTCCCACCATATGTCCCTGTACCTCACAGTACACCTAATCCACCTGTACACTGTGGGCCCTCAGTCCCCCCTGCACTTACTTTCCCGAATTGGTAGTGGTCACCCACTCGCTATTCCTGCTGTCCTCCCCCCCCCCCACAATTTTCCAGCTATTCGTCCCATGTCCCACTCCTGGATGTATCATGTTCTACTGAACTCTTATGATGTTTTGCTCCCTTATTCCTCCAAGGTTATGTCTATTATTTTCTTGTTTTTTGCCAAAATTGTTTTCTTTTTACCTACTATGTTAGCTGCCTATCTTAAGTTGTTTTTGTACCATCTGTATGTAACTGACTCCTTCACTGCTATCGTATGCCTGTATGTAACGGACTCCTTCACTGTTATTGTATGCTTCTACCATTGTCGCACCTGAAAATAGGCACTTGGCTGTCTAGTGTGCCTTACCTGATTAACAAAAACAAATAAATAAATAACTAAAATACATGGATTACAACAATGTACAACAATGTCCCTCATAATTAGCGTTAACTGAGAGCCAGTGAGACCACTCTTACATTTATAATGCCGTACCTACATGGCTGCTCTGTAGTGATTCTTTTGGCAGCTCCTGCACTGGTATGGCCTCCAGCCTCGATCAGTCTTATGTTTACATGTCCTCTCTTAGCACCAGAGCAAGCTGTGCTGGAGAGGGACCATAAGTGTGGGAGCCAGGTGGCAGGATGCAGGGACAATACACTGTGTGCCACAGAGAGCTGTGCAGCCTGTGCACATGGCCACTTACTCCTTGTTCCGGAATGCATCCCCAACTCGGCAGTGCTTCGGGGACAGGAGCAGGGAACAGCTTACTGCAATCACATAAGCATTCACATGGCTGCATTTGCACTGCAGCAGCCTGAGTGGGTAGGTTGCAATGCTGTGGTGCAGTTCTGGCCATGTAAATGTGCCTTAAGAATGGTCTCCACAGCAGTGTTACCATACAGAATGGGGCTTTCATTCAAGGGTGTAGACAGGCATACTCACTGTACACATTTGTGCACAGTTTTGTTGAGTGCCTGTCACAAACCATATGTCTTTCTGTTAACATTTTCATTCTAGTCTGTAGTAGTTGGGTTAGTGTAGGCCACTGAGGAGTGTCTCTGTTTAAACTTCTGTTGTTTAGGAGACAGATATATGTATAACCTCTTTAGAGAGTAGAGGACTTGTCTGACAACAATTTGATTTGTTCGGAACGGGGGTACCTTTTGGAGAGGATGTGTACATTTTATAATGGGGTGTGACTGTTGAGATTGTGTACAAAATAGAAATGTCTGGCTACACCCTTGCTTTCATTGTCAGATTTTTAAAGACCAATGGAAATAAGATTTGCACTTTACTAATTTCAGTGCAGAGCATTTACAGCAACAACATTTTCTTTATTTTACAAAAGTAATGTTGAATGTGCGCGACTAAATTTTTAATTTTTGTCACTTCTGTCTTGGATCTCAGTTCTCAGAGTCTTACCATTCCATGAGTAACAGCATGATATAATTCTCGTCTCAATGCAGTTTTCCTCCTGCTTAAAACTGGTTAACAGAATGCCTTTGTACATAAAAGTGAACCTCGTCTCTATAAATTTATATCTTATTTTTTGAAAGGAAAAACATTTCATAAAGGGCTGGGGTAGAAAGATACTAATCACTAAAATGACATCAAAGATTTGCAGGCTCAAGTGATTGGAGAATGAGCATAAAGAAGTATGTTGCCATGTGGTCCTTCAAGTCCGACTAACTTTTATTTTTGTTTGTTAGTTCTTTGGTGACTGGATAAAATCCACTAGGCACAAGTGCCTATATTCAGGGGTGACCTGGGAGCACTGGGGTGGTTAACTGACTTGCTCAGAGTCACACAGTATGCAAGTGGAGGCTGTGGGAATCACATCCATGTCTGCTGAACCACCACATTTTGCTTACAGTTTCTACTGATAATACGTTCTGTCAGTGAAAATAAAGCAAATTGTATTTTAAATTCTCAGTGCTCTTTAAAGTACAAATCAGTCAACCAACTGTGTGAGTAACTTCACAATTTCTTATGTGTCCATATTGCTGGAGAAAATACATTCCTGTAATTCTGGCATGCATGCAGATGCATAGCTCGTTTGTTTCATGTGTATTATGTAACCTTTTCTCCTTATTTGGAAGGTAGCCTAGGAGACTGCCTTAATTGCTCTCACCCATTTCCTGTGTTTGAGACAAACATATTAAAAAGAGGTAAACTCAGTGGGGATCACTTTTCAAACTCTGTTTTAATTACAACACTTTAACAAGGTGAGAGAGAGAGAGAGAGAGAGAGAGAGAGAGAGAAGCTCAGTAGGTAACACACTCACCTGTGGGGCAGAAGATCAGCAGGTTGTGGGTTCTATCCCCACAACTGGTACTTGGGGTAATATCCAGAACTGACACTGTAGTGCAGTACGAGGAGGGTGGGACTTAGGGCAATATACAGAACTGACACTGTAGTGTGTGCAGGGGGGTACTGCACTGGTGATGTGCTATCCTTTGGATGAGATGTTAAACTGAGATCCCTGCTTCCCATCCCTGGTCAATGCCCAGATCCTGTGACACTTATCGAAGAAGAGCAGGGGAATTTCCCTGGTGCCATGGCCAACATTTCCCCTGTCAATAAAACAGATCCATGCAACCCCCTTCCCGGAAGCACATGTAAACAAGCTATAATGGTTTAGTGTGATTTTCCTGGTCAATCATTCTAAATAAATAATGTTTCTATTCTTAGTGTTTCTGTCTTTCTTTCTTTCTTGTTTTAGCAGTACAACATGCTGAGCTGCTGGCATCTTGTTTCCAGATGTGTCTAGGGGGTGTAGACAAATATAATAAGGTGCATAGTGAAAACACATTAACAGTTGAGCAACAAAAAATTAGTGCAAATAAAATAGGGTGCAAAAGTACAAAACATTACAGATGTGCAAATAATATTCAATACAGAGAAGAAAGAGAACAACAAGGTGCCTAAAGGTTGATGCCAAAGGAGAGATAAATTGCATTTTAACTGGTTAAAAAGCCACTCCAACCACAAAACACAAGAGGACTAGAGTAAACTATTGTTCTGGGGTGGAGGGTGGCTGCTGAGATCCGGCCTCATGGATAGCTGCAGGAGGGAGTGGTGAAATCATGAAGAAGAGACATGAGGGAGAGGGGAAAGAGGCAGAACAGAAGGACAAGGGCAGAGAAGTCCAGAGTTTAAGGAAATGATAGAAGAAAGCAGCTTGGCCAGCAGGAGATTTCCTGGGATGGAAGGAAATGTAATGGGAGGGTTAGTAGGAGGTAAGGGAGGAGAGAGTGGACAGAGAAAAGGTAGGACGGGAGGAACCAAGCCAGAATTTTGATATGAAGGAGGCACAGTGAACGAGGTGCCTATCATTAAGGGAGGGAGGAAGAGGGAGTCTAGAGAGCAATCATGGGTATGAGGGGGCAACTCAAGGCAAACTGAGAGAAGAACAGAGGGGTCCAGCTTGGCAAGGTTGGACTTATGAGCAGTGTTGTAGACAATGTTGTCATAGTCAAAGATGCACAGTATTCATCTTTGATTTGATCTCTCAGTGGGCAGGAAGTGGGATACATGCTTTGCTCCTGAAGAGAGCACCAAGTTTGGGGTGGTGCTTGAGATGGATGGCATCTACGTGTACCTGGAAATTGGGATGGTGGTTCAGCCAGACTCCTAGGTACTTAAAGGTAGAGACATCCTCATTTGTAGTACCTTTGAGTGGATGGAAAGAGGGGAGGGAATAAGCTTGACTTTCCTCTTCTGGCTGTCAAACATCATGAGACCATTTTGTTGGCACTGAGGGACAGGGGATTAGACCCCAATTAGTGCTGGATAGTGTCAAAATCCCACTGGAGTCAGGCAGTGAAGTCTGGGGCAGAGGAGCCAGAGGAAAGGAGCACTGTATCATCTGTGTACGTGTGGATGAATGCTGAGGAGCAGGAAGCAGGTAGGTTGTTCAGGAAGGTGAAAAAGAGAATGAGGCCAAGAATAGGACCTTGGTGTGTGCATGAACAGTTGGGGAGTAAGAAGAGAAAGGTTGCCTCTGATACAGATAGCTGGTGACCATCCCTCAAAGTAAGAGTGGAATCAACTGACACAGGAGACAAAGAGGCCCACTGCCTTAAGCTTGTTCAGAAAGAGGGAGTGGGCAACAGTGTTGAAAACTTTGGCCAAGCCGACAAAGATGACAGATGTAATCTGGCCCTGGTCCATCCCAGAAAGTATGCAGCCAGTGCAATGGAGGATGGAGGTGGATGTAGAGAGTGACTTCCTGAAGCCTTGAAGGGACTGAAGAAGGAGGAGGAGTCAAGGAAGGGTAAAAGCAGTGCGAGAACAAAGTGTTCTTGGAGCTTAGCCCAGGGTGAGGGGGAGAGAGACAGGCAGATAGTTAACAGAAGAGGAAGGATTGCCCCCTTTAGGGAGGGGGATGACAGTAACCTGTTTACAGACATCAGGCACAGTATCTGCTGAAAAAGAAAGATTGAGGAGGTGGGTAGGGGTGGCTATGGTAGGAGCAGAGAGGTGAAGAAGCTTGGGTTTAAGACTATCAGGGTAGGGTTGCCACTTTTGGATGAAATGAAAACCGGATACTAAATCGCATCCCAAACTCTGCCAATGGCTTTACCCCTTTTTATGACTGAGTATATTGCTCCTCCTCCAAAGTCAGTTGTAATATAATAGAAGACTTTAAAGCTGATAGGACTTTCATTTTTATACTATTTATTTATTTATTTTATGGGTTTGTTTTTTTTATTTGGGTAATCAGGTAAGGCCCACTAGGCACAAGACCCATATAAAGAGATGATCCAGAAGTACAGAGAGGTTAAATGACTTGTGCAGGGTCACACAGTGTTCAAGTAAAGACTGTGGGAATCAAAACCAGGTCTGCAGGATGTACCAAACTTGTTCACAGCTCTTTGCTTTAACCTCTGTTAAACACCCTCCCTTTTTCTTTTCCATGTCAGACATATATTCTGGTATTTTTAACTCATGTTTGATAAATTGATTACCCATGTCTCCTTCAGAATTTGGGATTATACAACCTAAGAAAACTTAATACCATTCTGCATGATGTCCCAAGGCACTATTCAATATTGGGTAAGATGGCCTTTAGCTGAGTTGCCCCACATCTTGGAATGCCCTGCAGGGGTCACTTAAACTAAATTCGTTAGTCAGCTTCTTTTAGTTTAAGGTTCTATTTGGTCAATTTTGCATTGACAAATATGAACGCTATTAAAATGCTATGTAAACTATGAAACATAGAAACATAGAAGTTGGCAGCAGATCAGACTGCCAGTCCATCCAGTCTGCCCATTAACCCTAACTTTATTTGTGTCAGCTGACTCTACCTAGTCATTGACTTTAGCTACTCCTTCACATCTGTATGGTTCCCTTGTGTCTATCCAATGCGTGTTTGAATTCGCCACTGTGCACATTCACACCACCTCCTGAGGCAGGCTGTAGCCATGCATCCTCCACCTCTTTCAGTGAAAAAGAACTTTCACATTTCCTTAACCGACTCCTCTAATCTTATGTCATGTCCTCTTGTCCTTGAACTCCTTTTATACTGGAAAAAGTTGTTCCCTTTCACCTTATTTATGCCTTTCAGATATTGAATGTTTCAATCATATCGCCCCTCTCCCTCCTTTGCTCCAAAGTATACATATTATCGTCATTTAATCTGTCCACTTATATCTTGTGCTGCGGACATTTCACCATCTTAGTCGCCCTTCACTGTACTGTCTCCATCTTGTCAATGTCTTTTCTCAGATATGGCCTCCAGTACTGCATGCAGTATTCCAGATGGGGCCTCAACAGTGTTTAGTACAGCAGAATCATTACTTCCCTCCTGCGGCTTGTGATACCCCTTGCAATATTCCTTAATATCTCCCTGGCCCTCCCAACTGCCTTTGCAGTCTGCTTGGTGGCTTTTAGGTCATCTGTAATGATGGCCCCCAAATCTCTTTCTTCCCTGATGCTTGTGAGCAGCTCCCCTTCCAGCCTGTAGCTCTCTCCAGGGTTCCTGCTACCCATGTACATGATTTTGCAGCTGTTTGCATTAAACCTCAGTTAACATATTAACATGCTAAACTGCCAACAGATTAGGCTTCATGGTCTATTGAGTCTGCTTGAGTAGCAGCACTACAGTCTACTCACTGGGGCTGCCCCCTCCCCCTTTGTGACCCCCTGTGGACACTTTCCATACCCTGCTACCCCCACCTGGACTTTGAACCTGTGTCTGTCCCACCCTCTCTTGAATTCTCCCACTGTCTCCATCCCCACCAACTCTGATGGCAACACGTTTCAGGGTATGACCATCTTCTCTGTGAAGTAATACTGCCTCACCTCCCCCCACCAATCTCAGGCAATGCCCCCTCGTGGCTCTGTCCACCCACAATTGGAACAGTCCATCAGAGCTGACCCAGTTAATCCCCTTCAAATATTTAAAGACCTCTAGCATATCCCCCCCCCATCCCTCCTCTCCTCCAGGAAGTACATGTTCAAATCCCATAGTCTCTTCTCATAGGAGAGGACCCTCAGGCCATGAATCATCCTTGATGCTCTCCTCTGGACCCTCTCAAGAAGGGCAACATCCCTCCTCAAGTATGGGCATGGAAACTGCACACAGTACTCTAGGTGCAGCCTGACCAGGCAGTTGTATAGGGGCAGTAGGACTTCTCTCCTCCTTGATGTTATCCCTCTGAATATGCACCCAGCATAGCCAGCCACACTTCTAACCATCTCTCCAGCTTTTCTAGATCTTTCCTCATCTTATCCACACCTTCTGGAATATCTACTTTGTTGCAGATCTTGGTGTCATCTGCAAACAGACACATCTTCCCCTTCAGCCCATCTGCAATGTCACTCATGAAGGTGTTGAAGAGAACTGGCCCAGAACTGACCACAGGTTTTGCTAATTATCTGATTCTTATTGTATTTGTCACTAATGGATTCTCTCATCTTAGTCCTCAGGAGCAACAGCTGTCGATTAAATAGTACCTGGACATTCCATGTTATTAGTTGCACAATTACAGGCCATTTAGATAAATAGCGGGAATAGCGTGTCTGATGTTGTGGCATGGTTTCCTAGCACAGCAGTAAAAGACCATATTTAAAATTCAGAATGGAAAAGATTAGTTTGATTTACTGCTAATGGTCTTAATTGTCATATTTAACACTCCTAGACTAACTGTTTTTACAAAGCTCTGTCTAGAACATAGAAACAGAATTTGAGGGCAGATAGACGTGTGGCACACCTAGTCTGCCCATTTCCCTACCTATTGAATAAGCTGCAGATCCTAGTTAACCAACAGCCTGTTTCCTCCTATCCCCACTAAATTTGTTTAGAGAACTTCTTTGTAAACCTGAACATGCAGCCAAAACAGTGAATGAGTTGCCATAAATCGTGTTTAAGAGTACAGTATGTGAGTAATCAAAATGGCTCCAAACAGATCATATTTAATCAAAACCAGATGACCAGATGAGGAACCTAAAAAATGGATTATCTGGGCTACAACCAGATAGGGTTGCCACCTATCCAGTTTTTGACTGGATAATCTAGTTTTAAGGGTCCTTACCCTGTCATCCGGTTTTGATTAATTGCAGTCCAGTTTTTGGGCCATTTTGAGTACTCACATACTCTTTAAACTAATGTATCAAATCATTCACTGTTATGGCTACATTGCATGTCCAGGTTACAAAGAAGTTCTGATGTCACAGTCATTCAGACCTGCCTTTGTTTGCAAAACTAGACTGTCTGAGAGGTATAAAGTATGGCCATTAACATCATTAGCAGTAAATTAACCTAATCTTTTCCACTCTGAATTTTAAGTATGGTCTTTTACTGCTGACAGGAAACAGCTTTTACACCTTTATAAACTCGTATGTGTTTCTTTTTGTTTGTCCTATATTCTGGTATGTTTTAGACCCATTTTTGTTAAATTAATAATCTAACTTTTATTGCCTTTAACACCACATTTCCTCTAATTGTTTGTATTACCTGAACATTCCATGATATTAGCCAAACTTTTGCAGGCCATTCAGATAAACAGCATGGAATGGTGTATCTGAAATTGTAGAAGATCTTAGACATATGAAAAGAAACAGTAGTAGCTGCTGAGGTAAAGGGGAACACAGTGCAGTATTAAGGGTTCCAGAAGCATTGATAATTAAGTTATCAAAGATTGGACAAAGCATCAGAATACATGACTGACATGAAAAGGAAAATGGGAGACTGTTTATCAGAGGGCTGAGCAATAAGCTGTGGATGAGCTTGGCACATCCAGCAAACCTGAGTTTGATTCCCACAGCCTCCGCTTACATAAAGTGTGACCCTGAGCAAGTCACTTCACCTTCCTGTGCTCCTGGGTCACTCCTGAAAAATGGGCCATGTGGCCTATGGGAGGTAACATGTTTGCAAAAGAATAAAAATACATAACTGAATAAATAAATCAAATAAATAGCAGTATAAAAATGATTTCCTATTACTAGTAATGTCTATTCCAACATTACAAATAACTTTAGAGGAGGAGTGATACACTCACTAGTCATATAAAAGTGGTGGAGTCAGAGGCGAAGTTTGGGGTGTGGTTTAGCATCCGGTTTTTACCTTGTCCAAAGGTGGTGACCCTAACCCTAATCACGCGTGTACTTAAAAAAGGGGATCCTAAGGTTGCCATGAACTACAGACCAATTGCCATACTCTCGGTACTGAGCAAAATCCTGGAGAAAATTGTCGCAATTCAGACAACTGACTATCTACTTAAGCTCAGTCTGCTCTCGGATACCCAACATGGCTTCAGGAAAGGACATAGCACAATGACTGCACTTCTTAAATTCACTACAAACACTCTTTCAAATATGGATACTGGCAAACTGACTAGGGCTGTCTTTATAGACCTCACAAAGGCTTTTGACCTTGTTGATCACACTTTGCTTCTCTCCTTGCTTCGACACCTGCATTTCTCCTCCTCTGTTGTTGACTGGTATGAAAGCTACCTGACAAATAGAACTCAAGTGGTGAAATTTAATTCCTCTCCATCGAACAGTGCCACCATTAACATTGGTGTACATCGGGGCTCCATCCTAGGGTCCCTCCTATTCTCTCTTTATATAAATAACATTGAAGCTGCTCTAAAATCCTGCTCTGCAATTCTATATGCTGATGGTCTTGTCATCTATACAAGTTCTATTAATATAGACACTATCAACACAACCCTTTCCTCAGACTTTAACAATATCCAAAACTGGCTATATGACCACAAACTGGCTCTCAACACTAGCAAAACTAAAGCTATGCTGCTTGGATCGCCCTCAAGCTCCAGGTTTGCACGACAGCATTGACAGTGCAAGACTTAGAAGGTCAATTACTGGAATGTGTGACCTCTTTCAAGTACCTGGGCATCCTGCTAGATCAATCTCTTGATTTTAATCTTCGTGTACAGTCTGTTTGTAGAGCTGTCAACTCCAAACTGGGTGTTGCATATAAGACTAGTTATATGCTCATGCCATCGGCTAACATGGCCACTGCGAGGAGGATTCTGCTCCCCACCCTAACCTATGGGGCTCCCTTATTTGGGGCTGCTCATAAAACTGACCTACTCAGATGGGATATTACATACCTCTCAACCTCCTGCCTCATAAATCAGGGACAAGGCTTAAAAAAATCAGGGACAAAGGACCAAAATCAGGGACACTTCTTCAAATTGAGATATCCACTCAGGAAGCTGGTAGAATAAAGGGCTTAGTGTAAAATGCATTTTCTAAAGAAGAACAAGTCTGTAACTTTAATGTTTGACATTAGTTTATGCTTATAACTCCTGCTGTTTGGCCACAGAAACACAATTTTTAGAAGGGACAGAGTAGAATTTTGAGGCAAAATCAGGGACAGTTGAGAAGTATGGTCCGATATTATGTATAACAACATATGTCGCTATGGCTCTTCTGCTCCTCGGCTTAAACACTACTATCGGCTTTATAATGATCTTGGTTGGCTCTCTCCATTAGCTAGCAGGAAATATTACCTTGGCTCTCTTATTGATTTGATACTTCGAAATCAAACCCTAGGTGTCTTGCAACTATGCTTGTTCCTTAGGACACACTCCATGGTCTACGGTCAGCTGATAAATCCTTTCTGAATTTGCCAAGGTGCTGCACTAGGAAAGGAATTGTTGCATTTGACCATGTGGCTCCACAGCTGTGGAATTCCCTTCTCCTTGACATTAGACTTTCTAGCTCCCACACATGCTTTAAGAGAAAATTGCACTCTATCTGCTGATTGCTGATACCTGTTCCTGCTTTCACCCTACCTAATGACTGATGTCTTCTGGCCATACAATAGTATTTCCTCACCTCTATATAATCCTCTTACTGCCTCAGCCTGTTCTGGCACTCTTTCTCTGCCCATATACAATCTTGCACTGCAGGCATCTCCCTTACACTTACGTACACTCATATAATCTAATTTCATGGTTTGTTCCCCTCTTCCTCACTTACCGGCATTTTCCTTAATGACACCCCTGCTCTCAATAGTTATTTCTTCCTTTTGTATTACCTGTTTTTGTTTTTGTGTACCTTGTTCCATTCATATGATATGTCACCTGATAATTTATTCTCCAAGGTCCACTCTATTCATTGCATAGGTAGGCACCTATGAACTTATGAATGGCCTACTCTGTATGTCTCTGATATATTGTATCCACTTTAACTCATTGTATGTAAAGCGCTTTACTTTGTATGTTCTGATATATTGTATCCTCTTCAACTCATTGTATGTAAAGCACTTATAAATTGTTATCCTGTCAAGTTTCTGCATGTCTGTACTCTCCCGGGTCGTGCCTGAAAATAGTCATTTTATGGCTAGTGCGCTTACCCAGTTAACAAAAGCTAAATAAATAAATTATTTAGGGTTCACACCCTTGAGGGTGTTAAGAGCAAGGAGAGCCTTGAGAGAGGCAGGATAGTGCTGGGAGAGAAAGATAAAAAGTGCATGGGAGAAGGGGAAGGGGGAGGGAGGTGGATTAGGTAAAGAGAGACTGAGCACAAGTAGTGAAAAAAGAGCTGAATGAAGAGATAATGGCAACAGGATCAGAGATGTGGGAGTTGCCAACCTTGAGGACAGGAGAGGAGGACTGGCTGCGTGGGGAGAAAAGGGAGTGGATAACCTGACCTTAGAGAGGTATGAATGCAAAATACTCGGATTTTGCAAGCCTGTTGACTTTGCTATAGATAGTTTGAAGGATCTGACAACTGGTCAGGGCAGCAGGGACCCAGTGATCTTGTCAGACCACCAGTCTAGGTCTGTGGCATGAAGGCAAGCCAGTAGCTCTAGGCAGATCCAGGGGAGGTGGGAACCACAGACTCTTGTTCTCCTAAGTGAAACATGGGGTCCCAGACAGACAAGAATTTAGACTGAAAGGACTGAAGGCCATAACTGGCATTGGAGACTGCTGAGATACGTGACCAGTCTTGGCTGACAGGTCAGTGTGAATGGAAGACAAGTCTAGCAACATGAAAGACCAGAGAAGAATGAATTTAGGGGAAGTGTTAAGGTATTTGATCTTAGCATGCACTAGACTATTTGGTATCAGGTGGAGTTGGACGGGGTGGGCACTGTGGAAGTTGGTTTTCATCAATGTAAGAAAGACAGCTACAAAATATTGGGACTCTGTGGACTCACCACCTGTGGCACACTGGAGTCCAGTTTGTTAGATGTCTCAAGTTGGAAACAGCCCAGATTTATTCCATGAGAGAATGTGATAAATTTAACATTATGTGGTCTCCTCTGTTGGTGACATTGGAGGCTGGAGTGGTGACCTGATAACCTGGACACCCTTGTGGCCTCCACCTTGGTGGGGGGGGTGGAAGGGTGGAATTACAAGATTATCTACAGTGCATAATATGGGGTTGAGACTTGTGAAGTGTGTTCTGATTAGTGGTGCACACAATGTTGGGGTGAATGGGTGTGAGATGACATTCCTTTTGGGTGCTTAACCACTATGGTGGATACACACAAGTAGGCTAGGGTAAGTGTTTTAGTTCTGCTTGTTTTTAACAACTATGCATTTGTCATATCTGTACATCAAGTATGATAATCAATTGTATATCTGTTGTTTTATAATGTACTCTGTGAAACTCTTTCAAAATAACATTTACAAAAAACTTTATTACAGCATTTCATTGTTACATAAATATATAGATGTTGTCAGCAGATAAGGGCCTTTGACCCACTTAGTCCTAATGGCACCTAAGATGTCTCTTGCTCCATGAACACTCCTCAAAGAGGTCTCTGCATTTGCCTACATGGTCCACCCCTCAATTTTTGCTCTAAGCAGCCTATATTGCCCACCCCTCAACTTCACCTCCCCCTGCACACCCACCACAGTCCCCCACCTCCTTACCTGTCCTCGCAGACCACACCTCATACCTTCCAGACCCCCTCCTCTCCCTCCCTTTCCCCTTTAACTTCTTGTAATCAACCATCACATCACCTTTGGCCCACTCCCCCTTCTGTTGTCACCTACCCTCAGGCTTTCTGCAACCTTTCTTACTGTTTCCACATCCCCCACATTTCTATTATGGTAAAGTCTTTCATCAGACTGCTAACCTTTCCCCTCACCTCTACCCTCTCCTCCTCGCAGACCACATCTCATACCCCTCCCTCCCTTCCCCTAACTTCTTGTAATCACCCATCACCATTGGCCCCTACCTCTTTTCTGTTGCCACCTATCCTCATGCTTTCTCCAACCTTCTCCACTGTTTCTCATCCAACCCCCCACTTTCTTTTTTGACAAAGTTTTCTATCGGACTGCTTACCTTTTCCCCTCACGACTGCCCTCTCCTCCCACTTGCTCCTGGTTCTCCCATGAACCTGTCTACTCTCCCCACTGCCAAGGATCAATGTCACCTTAACTATCTCCCTATGTTAATTGTTACTGCTGCACCTCAGTGAACTGTTTGTTTATTTATTATCATGTGCTGTATATTATGTATTTTCAACTATTTGTTTTTATTCTCTGATATGGAACCTTTGTAAAAGAGCTTTTGCTCAAAGGTTGTTTCTGAATAATTAACAAATAAAAGAGAATAGTCTCCCCATGTATACTAGTACTGTGCTTCTTCAAGCTTCCCAGTAACTTGGTTGTCACTCCCCCCTGACTACCAGGATCCCCTTATGCCTATCCCATGTATTCTTAAATCCTGTAATCATTTCTGCCCCCACCACCTTTTCTAGTAGGCTGTTCCATTTTTCCACCACCCTCTCTGTGAAGAAGTTCTTCCTCACATTCCCTCTGAACCTCCCTCCCTCCAGTTTCATCCTATGTCTCCTTGTCCTGGGGCATCTTTTTCTTTATAATGTTTTATTTTCCTGCACCTTGTTCTTCCCTGTGAGGTACTTAAATGTTTCATTCATATCCTCCCTCTCCCTCCTCTCCTCCAGGGAGTACATATTTAAGTCCTTCAGCCAATTTTCATTTGGTTTGTGATGTAATCCCTACAACAACTTGGTAGCCCTCCTCTGAACTGTCTCCGCCCTATCTACAGTATGTCCTTATGCAGGTAAGGCCTCCAGAACTGTACACTGTACTCGAGGTGCGGTCTCACCAATGTCCTGTATAGTGGAATTATTACCTCCTCCTCCTTCCTGCTGGTGATACCACTGCCTATGCATCCCAGCATCCTGTTTGTTTTTCCTGCTGTCTTGTCGCACTGACCCCTCGGTCCCTTTCCTGCCTGGAGCATTCTATATCCTCAATAGTAACTACCAGGACCATTATATTTTAAGTCCTTATTTAAGGTAATACTAATACAGGGGGCAATAGATATGCAATTTGTACCTAAGATGTATGCTTTATATTCTGGATGTTCATCATATGATCAATCAGTCTTTCTAAGATAAGAGTTTTCCCAAAATTCATTCCACCATCGTTGTTTATCAAAATCAAATAGGAAAGGGGCATTCCAATAAGTCATTATTAACCTTCAGGTGGACAAGGATCCCAAAACTATAATTCTTTGTACAGTACATACAAGTTAAAATTATTCAAGATGAGATAGGGAGCTCTTTGGCATGGCGGTGCTAATTCCAATCAAAATTCATTCAAAAAGTAGGAAAAAGAACAGCACTCACCTCCCCTCTGTGAGGACTTCGCAGCAATTAAGACCCATATATCGCAGAAAGAAAGCTGTACAAAAATGGGCCCATATTCACAGGGGCTATGGTGCAAACATGGCTCCTTTTATTCTTGTATAATTCTAAAACGTGCTTAAAAACAGTGCAGAACAAACAGAAAGTGTTAAAAGTCCAGCATGGTCCTAGCAAATGCTGAGTCGGCTTTAGCACAAAACGTTAGTTGATTTCCATGCATGCAAATACGGTTACCTCTTGTCCCTAATTTTGCAGGACAGTCCCTGATTTGGACAGCTGTGTCCTGCAAAAAAACATGAAAAATATTATTTGTCTTGACAGTATAGTAGAAAAAAATATTTTCAGACTTTCCTCTAAATGTTGCAAAAACTATAGTACCTTAACTAAAACACCTTAAAATGATAAGCAACACCAGGAACACCTAAAAAAACTGCAACACTTAGTCTTAAGCTTGATTATTTAGAGAAAAAAGTCTATTGCATTGGCTGAGGTTAAATATTGTCCTGCGAAAAGTCATGTTTCAGTAAGAAATGTCCCACTTTGGGCTTCTTAAAAGGTGGTAACCCTACATGAAAAGTCAGCATTTGCTGGGACCATGCCAGACTTTTAACACATTCTGTCTGTTTGTTCTGCAATGTTTTTAAGCACATGTTGGAATTATTCAAGAATAAAAGAAGCTGTGTTTGCACCATAGTCCCTGTGATTATGGGTCGATTTTTTTACCACTTTCTGCAGTTTGTGCCTTGACTGTTGAGAGGAACTCATAGAGGGGTAGTGACTGCTGTTCCATTTTCTACTTTTTAAGTTAAAATTATTATTTGCAAAATCAATAAAATGAAAGAATTCAAATGTAAGGGGAATTGCTATATTCAAAAAAAATTAAAATTTTTTTCTGCCGGTTTCCCATCAGGTCATTTAGGATCTGCGGTATGTGAAATGGGTAGGAAAAATAGGCAGACTAGGTGGGCCAAGTGGTCTTTATGTGCCATCACATTCTATGGTTCTATGTTTCTGGATTTGGTGGCACTTCCGTAACAGATGGTGTAAGTTACCTCCCCCATCACACATGTGCCAACAGGATCTATTATTGTTTATATGAAAGATCTTTATGGGAGTATAATAAGCTCTGTCATAAATTTTGAATTGGAAGGAGCATTTTTTAGCATAACTAATTCTCTTCAGAGACTAATTTCTAAGTGAGATCCATTTTAACCTAAAAAGGGTTCTATACCAACAAAGACAAGAAAATGCGGTCTCCATGACCTTTGGTACCAGTCAGAAACTAGCCAGACTCACTGTCTCCCCATCTTCGCCACCCTAGATGGCACCCCTACTTTAAGTGATTCAGTCCTTTAAGTACCTGCGGTTGTGACTGAGAAACTAAGCCTGACTTTTCGGCCCATATTGATACCATCCATGCCAAGCTCAGTCCCAAGCTTGGTGCCCCCCTCCCCCCATCATTACAAAGACTTCTTATCTTCGCATATCCACAGGGAGTTGATTACTAAAACAGTGCTCCCTGTCTTCAACTACGCTGAGGCGGTCTATGGTTCTGACCCTTCCTCTTCCCTCACCAGACTGGATACCCTCTTCAACGCCTTCTGCCATTTTGCATCTAACTCTCTATCATGCACACATCACTGCTCATTATGTTTCTCCCTATCCATCCTCCCTATGCCCTCTCGCCACCAGGTCCATTGCACTTCCTTCATCTCCAAATGTTGGTTCAATATCCTTCCGTCCTACTTCTCTTTGCTCCTATCCCAACTCCCCCCTGCCTCCTGCTACCTCTGCTGTAGGGACCACTGCACTTTTGCCACTCCTTACCCATGCTCCTGTGCTAGACAATCTGCATTCTCCTAAAGGTTTCCCCCACTCTGGAACAAATTCCCCTCCTCCCTCTGTCCTTCAAACACCAGCTGAAACTTCAACCCCCGACTTGCTCCTGTTGCCCTTTTTCTGGTTGCCCTTGAAGGCTGTATCTTAATCTATATGGAGTATTGCTCATGATTCCATGCACTGCACCTGGATTCTTTATCTTGGTACATCCACAACCAGTGGTGCAGTTATACTTGCTACTCGAGTTTTTTAACTCTCTTTCTTAGTATTTGATTTTATGTACAACACCTTGGTTCTGAAAGGCGCTATAAAAATAAAGCTTCATTTGATTTGATTTGTGCTTTCACACTATAAAAAAAGAGAACTGCCACTTTAAAACTTGACTTTATTACTCTTGCAATGACTGCACTTCACCAGGCTTGAGAAAGTGTGTTTACTGTGGTTTCTGGGAGGGGCCCTAGTGAGTGCTTTATCTGTTGGATACATTGCATTTGGATTTCTTTTGTTGGATCAATAAATGGATTTTTTTGTGGAATTACCCTTGTACCAACATTTTCTTTGCAGTCTGTCCTGAGTTTTGAGTGGGCAGTGACCTTTGTTGTCGATTCTGTGTACTGTGACTATCCTCTAACAAAATGAAAACCAGGGTAAAATAGTCTCCAAAACTAAATAGCAAACCCAGATGTGAGCCCATCAGGACCAAATGATGAGTTTTTCATTAGGGACAAAACAGTAGATTTTATTTGCTCTCTAGAAAACATAGAAACATAGAATTTGATGGCAGATAAGGACTGCTTGGCCCATCTAGTCTGCCCATTTCCCTATCTAACAGATAAGCTGCAGATCCTAGTTAACCAACAGCTTACTTCCTCCAACCCCCACTAGAATTGCCTTATGTCTGTCGCATGCATTCTTCAATTCCTCCACTATTTTTGACTTAACCCTCGCTGTGAAGAAAACTTCCTCACATTACCTATGAGCTGTCCCCCCTCTATCTTCAAATTGTGCCCCCTTGTTTTTGCACATCTCTTTTTCAGAAAGATGCTACCCTCCTGGACTTTGTTGATTCCCTTGAGGTGTTTGAAAGTTTCTATCATGTCCCCCTCTCCCTCCTTTCCTCGAGGCTATACATCTTTAGTTCCTTTAATCTTTCTTCATATGTCTTCTGATGCAGACCCTGCATCATTTTGGTTGCCCTCCTCTGGACAGCTTCCACCCTGTCTATGTCTTTCTGGAGATGGGGTCTCCAGAACTGTACATAGTACTCCAGATGTGGTCTTACCAACTCTCTGTACAGAGGGCCAACAACTTCCTGTTTTTTACCGGTGATGCCTCTCCCTATGCATCCCAATATCCCCCCCAGCCCTCCTTACTGCCCTCTCGCATTGCTGGTCCACCTTTATGTCGTCTGATATGACTACCCCCAGGTCCCTTTCCATTTTTGTTGTTGTTAGTATCTCACCTCTATTGTGTACTCTTCCCCTGAGTTTTGTTTCCCAGGTGCATTACTTTGCACTTCTTTGCATTGAATCTAAGCTGCCATACATTTGACCATTCCTCCAACCTTGCCAAGTACCTTTTCATCCTTTCCACCCCAACTTGTGTATCAACCCTGTTACAGATCTTTGTGTCATCTGCAAAGAGACATACTTTCCCTTCCAGTCCCTCTGCAAAGTCACTTATAAAGACATTAAAAAGGACCAGCCCCAGTACTGAACCCTGCGGTACTCCACTAGTAACCCTCCTGTCTTCACTGTGGACTCCATTTGCTATTACCAGCTGTGTCCTGTTGCCTAACCAGTGTTTTATGTAGGCTACCACCCTAGCACCCACTCCCAGGCTGGCTAATTTGTTTATTAATCTTTTGTGTGGGACTGTGTCAAATGCCTTGCTAAAGTCTAGGTAGGCCATGTCCACAGCCCCTCCCTGGTCTACTGCTTTGGTCACCCAGTCAAAGAAATCAATTAGATTTGTCTGACATGACCTTCCCGCTGTGAATCCATGCTGCTTTGGGTCCTGTGCCCCACTGACCTCTAGGTACTCAACAATTCTTTCCTTCAGAAGTGATTCCATCATTTTCCCTACCACTGAGGTTAAACTGATAGGTGAGGAAATGGGCAGGCTAGGTGGGACAAGGTTTATTGCTTATTTTTAAAGCAAAGGGAACATTTGTGCCCCAATAAAACTGAATATTCACTAAACTGCGGTTGTATTGCTTATAATATATGGTAGTAAAACAGTCTCTAAATATGTTAGCAATATCAATATCAATAAATTTTATTTGTCCTACTTTATATTTGATTGACAGTATGGAGTTCTTTTCCTTTTGCGTTTTTAATGTGTAAGCAACCATACGACCTTGTCTCCATAAAAATAGATTATTTTTAATTTTTTGTAAATCCACTTGCATATCATTTATCAATGTCTCATGTTTTTATAATAATTTTTATCCTGTAGTTTATCTTTAATCTGTATTATGGGAATCTGAAAGCACTCCTGCTTGTAAAATGTTTACTTCATCCTTTATTTTTTTGGTCTGATCTTTTTTGTTTGTTAAATCCAATTTGAAAAGCAATAATCTGCCCCTTAAAAGGTCTTTAATGGCATCCCATTTGGATTTAATGAAACACTGAGGATTGTTATCTTGCATAGGAAGGGGCATCTCTAGCAGAAGATGGAAGGCATCGATGCCATTGTACAAAATGCGGTTGAGGCCACATCTAGAATGCAAGGTTCTGTTCTGGAGAAACATAGAAACATAGAATTTGATGGCAGACAAGGACCGCTTGGCCCACTTAGCCTACCCATTTCCCCACCTATCGGATAAGCTGCAGATTCTAGTTAACCAACAGTCTACTTCCTCCTACCCACCACTAGGACTGCCTTATGCCTGTTCTATGCATTCTTGAATTCCCCCACTGTTTTTGACTCCATGTCCTCCTCAGGAAGGCTGTTCCATGCATCCACAACCCTCTCTGTGAAAAAACACGTCCTCACATTGCCTCTGAGACGTCCCCCCTCTATCTTCAAATTGTGCTCCCTTGTTATTGCACATATCTTTTTCAGAAAGATGCTACCCTCTTGGACTTTGTTGATTTCCTTGAGGTACTTGAAAGTTTCTATCATGTCCCCCCTTTCCTCGAGGGTATACATATTAAGCTCCTTTAGTCTCTCTTTGTATGTCTTCTGGTGCAGACCCTGCACCATTTTTGTTGCCTTCCTCCGGACAGCCTCCAGGAGGCTATACCTTCACAAGGATATAGACAGGGTGGAAGCAGTCCACATAAGGGTGACCAAGATGGTGCACGGCCTGCACCAGAAAACATATGAGGACAGATTAAAGACCTTAATATGTATATACTGGAGGAGAGGAGGGAAAGGGGGGTATGATTGAAACCTTCAAGTATCTTCAGAGTATGAAAAAAGTACAAGTGGGTGACATATTTCAGTACAAGAGTCATACAAGGATGAAGGGGCACAATATGAGATTGGAGGGTGTAGGGTAAGGGGAAATGTGAGAACGTTTTTCTTCACAGAAAGGGTGGCAGATGCCTGGAATAGCCTACCCCAGGAAGTGGTGGATGCTAAAACAGTGGGGGGTGTGACATAGACTGCCAGCTCTGAGAGCTTGAGTGCTGTATTAATTTTTGTTATTACATATAAAATACGTAAAGGGAAGGATCAGTTCAAGGAAAAAGCTGTCTTACTGGAACTGATACATCAAGACCCCCCCAGGGATAAGTTCAAAGGACAGGAGGTGTTTTAAACTGCAGAGATCTGGGGTGCAATTACCTTGTCATTTTGCTTTCATCCCGGGAAATAAGATTAGCCATTCATAATGCTCTCAGGGAGATCCTTTGACTTGCATATTTGCCAGGAAGGACTTGTGGGGAGGAGTGTCAGAGAGAGGCCAGAATGGACATTGAAGATGTTTGATGTCTGAGCTAGGGAGGACCCAGATGGATTTGGAAGGTCCAAAATACATTCCCGGGAAACCCTTGAATTACATCAGAAAGACCTGAGGTGTAGATTCCAAGGTCCAGATGGGATAAAGAGGCCAATACACTTTTGCTTTGAATACAGTGACTTAGATCAAAGAAACTTTTGAGATGTATGTGTAGCAGAACAAAAAACAGTTCTGATCAGTTAATCTGTGGAAAGGAAAGTCAGTAAGGTCATCTCATATGTTTTTTTAAATATTTTATTTGGAGACCCTGTATTGTAAAATATGGAGTTTGATACACCAAGGCAGAGTTAGTGACTTCATGAGAAGGCTGGCTCAGAAGTGTATTTAATTGCTGAAGTGAACCTGACAGAGACACAAGAGAATATTACCTGACTGAGGGAGAATCATCACAGCACTGAAAAAGAGTAAGATTAGACCAGTCTAAATGTATGTATTGTAGGGACTGTACTTTTTCCTGTTTGTTTTAAGGCTGTATGTGTTGGGATATATTTATTTTGTTCTGCAATTATTGTTCTGTTTTGATATTTTTAAAATAAAGATATTTTTTTACAAACGAAACTGCTGGAGTGCCTTGACAATTCTTTTTATTTTAAGTGGAACTTTTAAAGGTTATAAGTGCACTGTGTATGGGTTTACTGTATACCAAACTGGGAAATGGATAGAGTTCTCTAAAAGTCTTGCATTGAGTTCTAAGGGTTCATTTGAAGGACCTGGTTGGGTGCCCGTAGGCAAAGATATCTGGCCCCCCAAAGACAGAATTATCTGAGCCTGATAATTGGCTACGCTAACAAGAGGTCAGCAGATTGAATCCTTTCACAGCATGAGATTAAGGTGACTTGAACCCAAAAAACAGACAAGAGGGTTACCTTGTCTGTTCACTCTACACAAATCATATGCTCAGAGGTTGGCACTTTTGGAGAAGAGGGCTGACCGGCTGAGTGAGTTATGACAGATTGGTTTGCAGTGGTGGTATAAGCTTCATTGTTCAGTGTGTTAGCTTGAAACCATTTAGCTCACTTGGAAAAAAATAAAGGCAGTGTTTTATTTCAAAAGGAAACAGAACTATATCCCTTGACTTACAGTTAAGTTCCCACCCATTTTATTTTTATTTTTTTCCTGAAGTGTGGGTCAGTATAGTATTAGTAGTGAGAGAAGAAGAAAATGTCTTCCAACTACAGCAAGAACATGGTAGATTTCTTAAAGCAGTTGTGTGGGGACAGGGGAATCCTGTTTGGGGTAAGAGCCAGTAAGTAGAACCTCATAGAGGCCCTGATGATAGCAGATACGGAGAGCAGCGAGTCACCAACCATGATTGAAAGGGACCAGACCTCAAGTGTGGCAGAACTAGTGGCCAGTGAGGGGTCCCGAGCTGATGAGGTGGACAGCAGGGCCACTGTCAGTGAAGGGCCACAGCAGCAGGGGAAGGTCACCAGTGTCCTGAATCCAGAGGTGCTCAAGTTGCAAACTGAGTTGTGCAGGATGGAACTGGAGGCAGAAAGACAACAGAGGGAGGCAGACCATGAGGAACATGAGCGCCAGTGAGAGGCAGAGGAGACGAGAGAGCTAGAATGCAGCGCTGCAGAGGAGAGGAGAGAGGAGCGCCAGTGGCAACATGAAATGGAGAAGCTATGACTCCAACCAGTGGCACCAGGGCAGGTAAGTGGCTTGGGTTTAACTGGGACTGCAGGACTGGGGTACAAATTGAACTCTAAATTAATAGCTGAGTTTAAAGACAGGGAGGACATAGATGCCTTTTTAAATTCTTTTGAAAAAGTTTGTACTCAGGCTAAAATTTCTAGAGAGTCCTGGAGCTTCCAGCTATCCCCGCTACTTACTGGAAAAGCTCAGGATGCATTGGGTCACATGGACAATAAAGACAGTGATGATTACAGCAAGTTAAAAGCAGCACTACTAAAAAAGTTTGAATTAACTGCTGAATCATACAGAGCTAAATTCCGTAAGCTCAGGAGAAGCCCTGATATGAGACATGAGGAGCTAGCCATGAAACAACGTCAGTTTTTAAAATGTTGGTGGGAAGAAATTGAGGCAAACACTGTTGATGAAACTGAAAATGTGATTTTATTAGAACAGTTTTATTGGACATGCCCAGCAGAGTTAAAAACCTGGCTAAAGGACGGAGATCCAAAAACAGTGCAAGAGGCTGCTGAACTCTCAGACCTCTATGCCAAGAGCAGACTGCTCTGAGAGCGAATGGGGTGAGTGTGGCAGCCACAGTGCAGAAAGGGAAAAGCGTGCCTTCAGGGCAACTAAAACCCTCACTGCCACCACCGGAAACAGCTAGCCCCAGGCTTCAAAGAAAAGATTTCTCTGAAGTAAGAAATGTTTGTTGGTTATGTAAAGAAACTGGGCACATTGCCAGACAGTGTCCAAGAAGGGCAAGCAATACTATGCAAAGTAGTATCAGAAAGGAAGTGGGTTGTTTGTGTGTCCCTGGAAGCATGCCAGTGAACATGAGGGAACACATGCACTCAGTCATGGTAAATGGCATACAGACGCATGGGTTAAGGGACACAGGGGCATTCCTGACATTGGTAAAAGGGGATCTGGTACAGCCTAGTCAGCTTATACCCAACAAAAACATAACTGTACAAGAGTTTACTGGTGAAGAGAAAGCATTGCCCCTGGCCAGTGTTCTCCTGGACTGGGGTGAAACAAGGGGAACTGTGAAACAGGTGGCTGTAGCCAACACATTAGCAGTGGATGTGATCCTGGGTAACAATCTCCAGCAGAGGGTGGTATGTGCAGTTACCCATAGCCAAGTGGGAAGGGAAAATTGTAGTTCCCTGAGCCCCCCAGAAGCCATTGGGGAAGATACTGAGAGGCTGGTTCCCCAGCCTGTCTCCAGAGGGGGAGACTGATAAAAAGAGGGTAGAAATTTCCCCAGTAGCAAGTAATCACATAGCTACACAGGGTTACTCTGAAGAGGGAGGGGTTACCCCAGTCAGAGGGTTGGGATTGACAGTGATCCAGAGGGCCCTAATGCTAGTGCTAGGGACCCTAGTTTAGTGACTGGAGGGGACCTGCCCATGCCTCAGGAAGGTGTGAGGGGTTATCAGCTGTTCAGAGAAGTGACCCTAGTTTAGAGAAGCTGAGGGCTTGGGCAGACTCGAATGGTGCACAGGGAGGTGATGGCAGACATAAGGTTTATTGGGAAAATGGACTTATGTATACACAGGCAGTACAGACAGAGGGAGGGATGCTAGGCAGGCAGCTTGTCATTCCCTAGGAATAGTGTGAGCAGTTGCTCAAGGTTGCCCATGATATTCCCTTATCTGGTCATCTGGGAATCACACAAACTATGCAGCGGTTGGCCCAGAATTTCTACTGGCCTAACTTCACCCAGCAGGTGAAGGAGTATTGCAGATCTTATCACTGGTGCCAAGAAATAGGGAAGGTGGGTCAGAAAACCTATGCCACCCTGATTCCATTGCCCATAGTGGAGGAGCCATTCCAGAGGGTGGGAATGGATATTGTGGGGCCTTTAAATACCCCCAGCTCCTCAGGAAAAAGGTTCATCCTGGCTGTGATGGATTATGCCACCTGGTACCCAGAGACAGTCACCCTTTTCTCACTGAGGATGGACAAAGTGGCAGATGCCTTGCTTGGGATTTTCTCCCTTGTTGGATTCCAGCGAGGTAATCACTGATCGAGGGGTTCCTTCATGTCGGACCTAATTAAATGTCTATGGAAGAAGTGTGGGGTGGTGCAGAGATGTACAACACCGTATCACCCACAAGCCAATGGGCATGTGGAACGCTTCACTGGTACCCTAAACAAAATGCCCTGGGCATTTGCTGAACAGCATGGGAGGGGCTGGGAGAAATACCTTCCCCACCTGTTGTTCACATACAGGGAGGTGCCCCAAGAGTAGACAGGATTCTCCCCCTTGAAACTCTTGTATGGATGCTGGGTACATGGGCCCCTAGACTTGATCCAGAAGGACTGGGAAGGCAAGCACATCACCCAGGGAACTTCCATTGTGGATTACGTCCTACGGTTTAGGAAAAGGCTGAAGGAGCTTATGGGGACAGCCCAGAGCAACCTGGCAGCTGCCCAGCAGAAACAAAAGGTATGGTATGACCACAGAGCCAGAGCTCACTCATGCGTGGTGGGTCAGAAAGTCATGTTCCTTATTCCGGTCTGGAAAGACAAGCTGCAAGCTGAGTGGGCAGGACCATACAAAGTGGTTAGGAAGGTAAATGATGTAAACTATATTGTAGAGTTACCTGACCATGGCCAGGCAGCAAGGATGTACCATGTCAACATGATGAAGTCATATGCAAATAGGGCTGACATGGTGTTCACAGTGTGTAGTCATGGGAAGGGGAAGGATGAAGGAGACCCCCTTCTGGACTTGCTGGAAGAGAGTAAGCAGGAGTCCTCTGTGGAGGCAGTAAAATTGTCTCCCCAGCTGACCCTGGGCCAGATCCAGAAAGTGAGCCTGGTTTTAACAGGCTTTGCCTCCTTGTTTAGCACCAAGCCTGGAATAACTCCCTTAGCAACACACAGTGTGGAGACAGGGAAACAGATGCCCATACGGCGGACAGCATATTGGTTGTCAGTGGCTGTCCAAAAGGACATAAGGAGGGAAGTGGAGGAGATGCTGGATTTAGGGGTAATCCAGAGATCCCACAATCCCTGGGCCTCACTCGTAGTCCTTGTACCCAAGCCAGATGGCTTGACTCATTTCTGTGTAGACTATCGTGGACTGAATGCAGTCACAAAGTTAGATGCCCACCCAATGCCCCAGACGGAGAAACTCCTGGACAAGTTGTGAGGGGCAACCTACCTTACGACCATTGACCTGACAAAGGGATATTGGCAGGTAGAGTTGATGGACAGAGCTAGGGAGAGGTTGGCCTTCATCACACTGATAGGCTTATTTGAGTTCAAAGTAATGCCTTTCAGAATGAAGAATGCCCCGGCCACTTACCAAAGGTTGGTGAACCAGGTGTTAAATGGTGCTGAGGAGTACACTGTGGCGTATCTGGATGACATTACCATCTTCAGTACCAGCTGGGAGGAATGCCTGTCATACCTTAGGGAAGTGCTGGGCAGAATACAGAGGGCCTGACTCACTGTCAAAGCCGGGAAGTGCCAAGTGGCCATGGGAGAAATGGCATACCTCGGGCATGTGGTAGGCCAGGGACAGCTCCATCCTAACCAGATAAAAATACAGGTAATACAGGCATGGCCCAGACCAGAAACTCAGAAGCAGGTTAGGAGTTTTCTCAGGAGAGCAGGGTACTATCGAAAATTTGTACCAATTTACAGTGCCCTGGCTGTTCCCCTGTCTGACCTGACAAAGAAAAAAATGCTAAAGAAAATTACCTGGGGTCCAGCCTGTGAGGAAGTCTTTACCAAACTAAAGGATGCACTATGCAGTGCTCCTGTTTTGCCAAGTCTGGACTATAGCAAAACTTCTGTAGTTCAGATGGATGCTTCAGATGTGGGAATTGGGGCAGTTCTAAGCCAGACATCCAGCGAAGGGAGGGACCACTCTGTAGCCAACCTGAGGCAAAAGCTGCTCCCCAGGGAACAAGCATACTCCATGGAGGAAAAGGAGTGTCTTGTCCTAGTGTGGGCCCTAAAGAAATTGGAGCCATACCTGTATGAGCAGCCTTTTGTGGTGCAGACTGACCACAACCCCCAGGTTTGGCTGTCACAGATGGGGAAACACAATGACAGACTGCTCAGATGGAGTCTTGCTTTACAAGGGTATGATTTGAAAACTGTACATAGGGCCGGAGCAAAAAATAAGAATTCAGATGGACTGTCTAGTGTCTGTGAGGAGTGAACTGATTTGGGAAGCTCATTCCATGTAGGGGATGGATCCCCCAAATTCAGTCTTGGTGGGGAGGAGTGTGACTTAGACAGCCAGCTCTGAGTGCTCAAGTGCTGTATTAATTTTTGTTATTACATATAAAATATGTGAAGGGAAGGGTCAGTTCAAGGAAAAGTGTGTGTTTGTCTGAGTTAACTGAACTGAATGGTTATCTGAACAGTTATCTAGGTGAAAATCTCAGGTGATTGAAAGGACTTGATAGCTGTGAGGTTTAAATTACTTGTAGAAAGATCTAGTAAGTAGGGGGAGTGGCTTAGCTAGAAGGAAGCTACATTTAAAGACTGCCTTAGAAAGATTTTGCTAGTAGCTTGGCAGAAGACACCAGGAGAAAGGACTGCTCTGTGACTGGACTTCTCTACTGGGACTATATTGCCCTCCTTCCTTCCCCTCCACTCTCCCACCCAAAGCTAGTTCTACTTTTATAGGCACAGAATTTGACTGACAACAGGAACTTCCTGTTTGGAAGCATGAAGTGAGTGATCACAGAGCCACCAAAGACCCACCATCCTAGAAGGGCAAGAGTAGCTCTCCGGCCCCCCCTAGCTGCTGGAGGTATGCCTCTGAGCTAGTAAGAGTTTTACTGAGAAATATAGGATATTCGTGTCTCAGAACAGGACAATCAGGAGCTTAAAGGGCACACAGGCAGAAAGTAAGGAGAGAGAGAAAAAAACAGAAAAGAGTAAGGATTGCAAATAGTTAAGGGATCAGAAATAAGACATGATGGGAGTGGTGCAGTGCAGTGGCTGTGGAGCAGCAGTCTTCCAGGAGATGTTCTGGTGGATGTGGTGTTGTCCCATCTGCAGGCACCTCTCTGGGCTGAGGGAGAAGGTTGCTCATCTCCAGGCTGAGTTGGCCAGGATTTGTGGGACCTCCTCTTCCATCCAGGGACCACCAGTGCCACTGCCGTTGCTCAGAAGTTGCCAAGAAAGAGGAGCGGTTGGACCACAGTGGGCTCAGGGAGGGTGAGGGTGGTGGAACAGAGGCGCATCCCTGCAGTTGTACCTCTCCACGATTCCTATGCCATTCTGGCAAAATGTGGTTCCTCTATGGAGGCACCCGTAGTGGAGACCAAGGAGGATGCTGGGAACCTCCACAAAGGAGACCCACAGTTGGGTGGCACGGGACTCCGCAGGGGAAGGAAACAACTCCTGGTGGGGGACTCCATTGTTAGGAAGGTAGAACTGGGGGAGGAAGAGGAGAGGGAGGTAAGGTGCCTGCCTGGCGCCATGGCTTGGAGGGACAGGGAGAAAATCCTCAGGATTGCTAGAGCAGCTGCACAGGGGAGGGAGCTGGATGTCATTGTCCACCTAGGGACAAATGATCTGGCTAAGAAAGGGATTAGAGAAGTGCAGGAAGAGTTTGTGGAATTGGGGAAGGGCCTTAGACAAGTAGCACACACGGTAACCTTCTCGGAGGTGCTGCCCATCTATGGTATAGGAGAGGCTAGGGTGTTCCACCATGGGATTCAACCAGTGGTTGAAAACTGGTGTGGAGCTCAGGGATTTGGCTCATTGGGGAATGGGGGTCCACCTGAGTGATGCAAGCTTCATACTGGCATGATGGGCTGCATCTGTCCAGGAGGGGAACCAGGATCCTAGGTGATAGGTTTAAATGCCTTATTGACAAGCTTTTAAACCAGCCAAGGGGAGGCACTGGAAAGGAGCAGGGAAATCCTAGCCCCCCCAAAAAAATCATGGTAGTAATTGCGGTAAACACGAATATAGAGGTGTCGATAGGGAGAAGGGCAGGGGTAAATGGAGAAAGTGACAAAGGCAAGAAGGACAGGGACGGGGCAAAAAGGAGTAAAGCCATCAGGAAATGGAGGGTAATGAGTACCAATGCCCGTAGTCTGGGCAACTAGCTCCCTGAGCTGATGGCCTTGATGGAAGAGGGATGCCTGGATATTGTAACAATCACAGAAACATGGTACACAGAGAACCATGACTGGGATGTTAACATACCAAGGTACATAACCTACAGGAGAGGCAGGCAGGGGAGAAGAGGGGAGGAGTAGCTCTCATGTAAAGGAAGGATAAAAGCAACTGAACAAAAGAATAAACAGGGAGGAGAGGAGGCACTGTGGGTCACCTTGGAGACTGAAAGGCACCACAATCCGCACAGGGTTGTGTACAGACCCCCATGTCAGGGGAGGAAATGGACAAGGATATGATAGAAGGCATTCTAGAATGGCAGAGAAAGGGAGATACTGCTGATGGAGACCTGAATATGCCAGATGTTAACTGGAGCTCATTTGCTGCAGCCACATCCAAGAGCAGGGTCATCTTGATGCCCTACAGGTGGCAGGCCTTAGACAGCTAGTTTGGAACCCACCATGAGGGAGCAATCTTGGACCTCATACTCTCAAACGAGGGCAGTGAGAGGATTTAGATCTAGAAGTGGTTGCCATCTGGGAACAAGGACCATCAAACAGTGTGGTTCACGTTAAACTCAGCTACAGAGTCAAGCCACAAAAGTGAGGGTACTGACTTCAGGAGGGCTGACTTGGCAAGATGGGAGAGTGCCTTAGAGAAAGCCTAGCAAACAGGCTAGAAGGAGATGTGGAGCAACAATGGGGAATCATCAAATCTGCCATCACAGAGGCAAAGCCTTTGTGTGAAACAACAAACAAATCAAATGAAAGAAAAAGCCACTAGGGTTCTCAAAAGAGGTGGCTGTGAAAGTCAGGAGAAAAGATAGCATCTCGAAGTATATGGAAGCACAAAAGGAGCAGGACAGAGAGCTGTACCTAGTTAAGGCAGAAGGAAGCAGGGAGGAAAGTCAGAATAGCAAAGGCCCAAACTGAGGAAAAGATAGCCAACCTGCTAAGAAGGGGATAAAACCTTTATAGGTACATCAGCGAGCGAAAGACAAAGGAGGGACAGTGAGGCTGAATAGAATGAATGGTGGGTGGGCAGAGGGGGGACAGTGAAAGAGCAGGACTTCTGAATGAATATTTCTACCAGTATCTCACAAAGAGGAGGGGAAGTGCCTAATCCAGTTAACAGAAGCACTCTTGATGGGGGGGGGGGTTGATCCCAGTCCTTTCACAGAATAAAGGGTTCTGCAAGAACTCCTAAAACTGAAGGTGGACAAAGCAATGAGGCCTGATGGAATTCACCCCAGAATTCTAAAAGAATTAAGGGGTGAACTAGTGAAACCACTGGCTACTCTTTTTAATAAATCATGGGAGGATGGTGTGGTACCCGAGGACTGGAGGATGGCAGATGTGATTCACAAAAGTGGGACCAAGACAGAGGCAGGAAACTACAGACCTGTCAGTCTGACCTCTGTGGTAGGGAAAGTGATGGAGTCACTTCTGAAGGAAAGAATAGTTGAGTAACTAGAGGCTAGTGGGGCACAGGACCCAAGGCAGCATGGGTTCACAGCGGGAAGGTTATGTCAGATGAATCTAATAGATTTCTTTGACTGGGTGACCAAAGTAGTAGACCAGGGAGGGTCTGTGGACATGGCCTACCTAGACTTTAGCACGGCATCTGACACAGTCCCACACAAAAGATTAATAGTCAAATTACCCAGCCTGGGAGTGGGTCCTAGGGTGGTAGCCTGGGTAAAACATTGGCTGACCAACAGGACACAGAAGGTAATTGTAAATGGAGTCCACCTGAAGAAAGAGGGGTTACTAGTGGGAACTTGAGGTTCAGTATTGGTCCAGTCCTTTTAATGTCTCATAAGTGACATTGCAGAGGGACTGAAAGGAAAAGTATGCCTCTTTGCAGATGACACAAAGATCTGCAACAGGGTTGATACACAAGGAGGTGTGGAAAGGATGAGAAGGGACTTGGCAATGTTGGAGGAATGGTCAGAAGTATGGCAGCTAGGATTCAATGCAAAGAAGTGCAAAATAATGCACCTGGGAAACAAGAACCCAGGGGAAGAATACACAATGGGGGGAGGTAGTAACAACAACAAAAAAGGAAAGTGACCTTCGGGTAGTCATATCAGATGACCTTAAGGTTAGCAAGCAATGTGAGAAGGCAGTAGGGAGGTCTGGGGGTATACTGGGATGCACAGGGAGAGGCATCAGCAGCAGTAAACAGGAAGTTGTTATCCCTCTGTACAGACAGTTGGTGAGATCCCATCTGAAGTACTGTGTCCAGTTCTGGAGACCCCATGTCTGCAAGGACATAGACAGGACAGAGGCAGTCCAGAGGTGGGCAACTAAAATGGTACAGGGTCTGCAAGAGGAGCCGTATGAGGAGAGACTAAAGGAGCTTAATATGTATACCCTTGAGGAAAGAAGGGAGAGGGGGGGACATGATAGAAACTTATAAGCACCTCAGTGGAATCAACAAAGTCCAAGAGGGTAGCATCTTTCAGAAAAGAGATGTGCAAGAACAAGGGGACACAATTAAAGATTGGGGGTGGTTCAGGGCAATGTGAGGAAGTATTATTTCACAGAGAGGGTAGTGGATGCATGGAACAGCCTTCCTGAAGAGGTTGTGAGGTCTAAAACTGTGGAAGAATTCAAGAATGCATGAGACAGACATAAGGCAGTTCTTGTGGGGGGTAGGAAGAAATAGACTGTTGGTTAACTAGAATCTGCGGCCTATCCTGTAGGTAGGGAAATGGGCAGACTAGATGGGCCAAGCGGTCCTTATCTACCATCAAAGTCTATGTTTCTATGTTACTGGAAAAGACACATCAAGATCCCCCAGGTATAAGTTCAAAGGACAGGAGGTATTTTAAACTGCAGAGATCTGGGGTGCAATTACCTTGTCATTTTGCTTTCATCCCAGGAAATAAGATTTGCCATTCATAATACCCTCAGGGAGATCCTTTGACTTGCATATTTGCCAGGAAGGACTCGGGGTGGGGGGTGTCGGAGAGAGGCCAGAATGGACATTGAAGATGTTTGATGTCTGAGCTAGGGAGGACCCAGACAGATTTGGAAGGTCCAAAATACATTACCAGGGGACCCTTGAATTAAATTGGAAAGACCTGAGGTGTAGCTTCCAAGGTCCAGATGGGATTAAAGAGGCCAATACACTTTTGCTTTGAATACAGCGACTTAGATCAAAGAAACTTTTGAGATGTATGTGTAGCAGAACAAAAACCAGTTCTGACCAGTTAACCTGTGGAAAGGAAAGTCAGTGAGGTAATCTCATATGTATTTTTAAATATTTTATTTGGAGAACCTGTATTATAAAATATGGAGTTTGATACACCAAGGCAGAGTTAGCGACCTCATGAGAAGGCCGGCTCAGAAGTGTGTTTAATTACTGAAGTGAACCTGACAGAGACACAAGAGAATGTTATCTGACTGAGGGAGAATCATCACAGCACTGAGAAAGAGTACGATTAGACCAGTCTAAATGTATGTATTGTAGGAACTGTACTTTTTTCTGTTTGTGTTAAGGCTCTATGTATTGGAATATATATATTTTGTTTTGTAATTATTGTTCTGTTTTGATATTTTTAAAATAAAGATATTTTTTTACAAATGAAACTGCTGGAGTGCCTTGACAATTCTTTTTATTTTAAGTGGAGCTTTTAAAGGTTATAAGTACACTGTGTATGGGCTTATTGTATACCAAACTGGGAAATGGATAGAGTTCTCTAAAAGTCTTGCATTGAGTTCTAAGGTTTCATTTGAAAGACCTGGTTGGGTGCCCGTAGGCAAAGATATCTGGCCCCCCGAAGACAGAATTATCTGAGCCTGATTATTGGGTACGCTAACAAGAGGTTATCAGATTGAATCCTTCCAGAGCTTGAGACTAGGGTGACTTGAACCCTCAAAACAGACAAGAGAGTTACCTTGTCTGTTCACTCTACACAAATCATACGCCCAGAGTTGGCACTATGGGAGTAGAGGGCTAAGTGAGTTGTGACAGGGGGATTCAAACATACATGAAAAGGCATAAGGGAACCCTAGACTAGAACAGAAGCAAAAGCCCAGGTCCAAGTAGGGACAGCGGCCACTAATGCAGGCTGGGAAAATGGGCAGACTGGATGGGCCTAGCAGTCCTTATCTGCCATCAACTACTATGACACCTGAAGCATGATATCAGGCTACTGCAGGGGGTGCAGAAGAGGAGAGCAACAAAGATGATATGTGGAATGGAGGGGAGAGACTATGACAGCAGGCTGGGAGACCTGAATATGTACACCCTGGAGGATAGAAGGGACAGGGGGGAGATGATAGAGACATTCAATTATCTGAGGGGAATCAATAAGGATGGGGCAGATGGGGTCTTTAAGCTAAGAAGGGGGGAGGGACTAGGGACACCAGGGGGCATGGGCTAAAAATAGAGGGGGGAAGATTTGGGAGGGAAATGAGGAGACACTATTTCATGGAGATGGTGTTGGCAAAATGGAATGCACTATCAGAATAGGTGGTATCATGTAAATCTGTGAACAGCTTTAAAAGGGCATGAGACAGGGAAGAGGGGAGAGTGAGGGTGTGGGAGGCAGTGGGATGACAAAGGGAAGGGGGGTGGGGCAGTTGCAAACTAGAGGTGCTAGCTGCACACTTGAGCAGACTTAGATAGATGGGGTGGTCTGTTTCTGCTGGCACATTCATATGTCCGTATGTTACTATGTAACCAGTATTCTTTTACATTATTTAATTAATGTTACCAGTATGGAATTATGAAGTAATGTGTTATTGAAATGCCACTGAGATTGATATAATCAGTTATATGTGGGTATACATAGCACAGATATCATGGCGTGGGTTAATAGATATATGTACCATGTATTAAAGGACCAAAAATGTTGAAGAAAGATTATTTATGCATTTATTAAAAATAATCCAAATGTGATTGAACATTAATTTATTTGGATCTATAGGTATATTCCTTTAAATTTGGATGGCATCCACACCACATATCTAACAAATTATGAAGGTTACAAAAGTCATTAAAGTGTCTTTTAAGATTCTATTGTCTTCTAAGGAATAGAAGGTTTATTAAATAGAAGTGAGACCAAAACATTAACATGCCCAGCATTAAGTATGGTGTCTATAATAATTATAAGAATATCATGCCCAGTTTATTTAAAAAGGAATTATAGACCAAAAGAGAGCATAAACCTGAACCTACAAGAACTTCTGTACACAACAATACTCGTTCAACTAAGGTGTAGTGGCTCTCAACATCAGAAATGTGTTCCAATAACTTAAACTCTGCCCCCTTCACTATCAAAATTGCAACACCCCTGCTATTATTAGTACCAGAAGAAACAAATGACTGTTTCACACAAGATTGTTTAAGCCAGTTAGAGAGGTCAGGTGTTAAAGCACCAGTACAATGAAAATGTTTTTCTAAAGAAGCTAGTTTCAGCTATAATATATAGAATAATGCATGGGGAAGTGTGTATAATGAGTATTTTATGCACACCCGAGGGGTGCAATGCCCTATAAACCCCAAAGGTGAAGCCCAAGGGGTTTATGAGGGCATTGCACGCTGAGTGTGTGCATAAAATCCTCATTGATACACACTCCCCATGTTTTATTTTTTATATTTACTGGTTTTTAACCAGTTAAAAAAAAAACGTTCTTTTTAAAGTTCCAAGCAGACAGCACTGTTCTTGTGCTGCTGCCGACTCACTGTCTTGACCCAAGGTGAAGGAGACTTATTCAATAGGTGGTACATGGTAGGTGCTAGCAAAGAGAGGGACTTCCAGGCAAGGGACTGGATGGCAAAAGGGGGCCTCAGAACACTCAATGCTCTGGCAAACTCTTCTGGGACTGACACTATGTAGATGTGGCTTTACAGCAAACTGCTGCTGGGGGGACTGGAAAGTTTTAATTTAAAAAAGCAAACAATTTTTCAGTAAAATAACAAGAGACAATGGCATGAAGGGAGCCCACACCATGTCACCAGAGGAAGCAGGAACTGCCGCCGCACTTTCAGAGAGCTGCACAGGACGAGAACAGATGGCAGCACTGAGGGACGAGAGGCGGACCACAAGTAAGCTGTTCTCCTACTGACCTGTGTCCCCTCTCTCCCTCATACCATGGTGGCGGTTGGAGTTCTATATTTGCTGGTTAATGTTTTCTGTGTTCTGGGGTGCCTGAGAGCACTTCCCAGCAGAACGTTCGAGAGAGGTGCTTGGGCAAACTCTGTTATTCACAGTTCATAATTCACATGTGTGAATAACAGAGTTTGCCAGCCACTGCCAGCAGTTGATAAACAACACTAACCAGTAAGTATTAACATATTAGCATACCTGTCAAGTCTACTTTTCTAGATATCGCCCATGCTGTGCACCATAAGTATTTTCTTGACCTTAACTAGAGCCCATTTTACAGTGGTATTTCCAAGCCAAATATTGCAGCCATCCTTTTTTCTTGAGAAAAAAATAAATAAAAACACTTATAAAACACTCAAATTTTGGTGGAACTAGAAAATGTTACCATGATATAAAACTGAAAGGTGCCTGGAAACTTTTACATCGAAAAGACAGGGACACATTTTTTGCCTAATTGTGTTACACTGCTGCTTTAAAAAGGTTTCCTGCAGTAAAATCATTTTTATGTTCTTTTTTGCAATGTTTTATATTTTACCTAATTTTTAGGGCTGCAGTGGACAGAGTCTTGCTGACCTCTTGCAATTTAAAAAGAGGGAGACTTTTCTGACCGAACAACAGTGTGGAGCACTCCATACTCTCCATTAGTAGTTGCACTGTACTATTTCTTCTTCAGTCGGTGTTTTCACACTACACTATTTCTTCTTTATTCGGCAGTCATGGCAGAATATGGCACAGTCCACCATGTCCAAAATGGACACTGACCTGTACTGCACACGCACAAGTAGTCACTCATACACAATACAGGTTGGCAGCTATCTTAGATACGGTGGATGGTGCCATGTTCCACCGTGACTGCTGTGGAAAAGATTGTCTTTTTTTTGTTGTTTTTATACATATATATAATTTTCCTCTCAATCCTGCCTCTCAGCACCCACCACCTCACTCCCCCTCCCAGAAATGAAACAGTTACACTGGGAGGTGCTCAGTCCCCTAGTACAGGAATCCTCGGTCTGTTATTTTGTGTTTTAAATTCTCACCCACCCGACCCTCCCTCTCAACACCCACCATCCACTCCTCCCCAGAAATGTAACAGTGGTATTGGGGAGGGGTGCCAATCCCCAGTGCAGGAATCCTCAGTCTTTTTATTTATACCTGTGAAAGAAAACTGTCCATCAATGTCTTCTGTGGCTGTTACAGTTCCCCTACTGACCCTCCCACTCTGCACCCACCACCCTGCATCTCCCCAAGCCCTAACTGACCCATCAGGGATCCAACACTGTAATCCTCTCTAGACTGCAGACACATCTTCACTCTTCAAAGCTGAGCCGTGAACTGAAGAAACAGGTGTGCAGTTCAATGTATTTCAATGGTGTTTTGAACTTAGTGGCATAACTTGGCTATTTTTGCATATTTTTGGTTCAGATTTTCAACATGCCCTTTTTTGGGACCCTACCTCATGAACAATTGCATTGATATTAGGCAAAACTGTCTCGAAAGGTGATTTCATGGCCCCTGTGTGAAATCACCTTTTGGGCAGGAGCTGAACACTTTCTCTGCCCTTGTTCACGAGGTGGGATCATATGAATGCTATCTTGAAAATTTGGTGTAAAAATATTAACAAACAACAAAATAATGAGCCTATGTTGAATTTTGCAAACACAGTCTCTTAGCTTTGGCAATTTTCAATATTTTTACCTCAAATTTATAGCACCTCATGAATGTAACAGATGTAATTTTTTCAAATCCTGGCCAAAATGTTTTTTTTTACATTCCAAAAGGTCATTTTGTGGTCCCTGCATGAAATCACTTTTGCAGCAGGAGTTGAAAATTTACTCTGCCCTTGTTCATGAGGTGGAGTCATAAGAAGGCTATGTTGAAAATTTGATGTGAAAATATTAAACAAAAAAATGATGAGCCTACATTGAATTTTGCAAATGCAGGCTCATAACTTTGATAATTTTCAATATTTACAACATAGTCATACCTTTACAGCACCTCATAAATACGATGGCTGTCAATTTTCAAATCCTGGCCAAAATGTTTTTTTATATCCCCAAAGGTGATTTCATGGGTCCTGCACAAAATCACCTTTTGGACAGGAGTTGAAAATTTTCTCTGCACTTGTTCATGAGGCAAGTTCATAAGAAGGCTATGTTCTAAATTTGGTGTAAAGTTATTTAAAAAATGTTATGAGGCTATAATGAATTTTGTAAATGCAGGCTCATACGTTTGGTAATATTAAATATTTTTACTCCAAATTTTCAACCTAGCCTTATCTTTACAGCACCCCTCATTAATGTAATAGCTGCCATTTTTCAGATCCTGGCCAAATTTTATTGTTTTTTTTTTTACATTCTGAAAGGTGATTTCATGGTTCCTGTACAAAATCAATATTTTGGAAAGGAGCTGAAAATTTTCTCTGCACTTGTTCATAAGGCAGGGTCATAAGAAGGCTATGTTCTAAATTAGGTGTAAAAATATATTTTTTAAAAAGTTATGAAGCTATGTTGAATTTTGCAAAGTTGCAAATGCGGGCTCATACGTTTAGTAATATTCAATATTTTACCCCACATTTTCAGCATAGCCATTTCTTTACAGCACCACATGAATGTGACAGCTGTTATTTTTTAACTTCTGCCCAAAATGTGTTTTTGCATCCTGAAAATTGATTTTGCAGTCCGTACGTGAAATCACCTTAGGCCAGGAGTTGAACATTTTATCTGCACTTCTTCATGAGGCAGTGTCATAACAAGGCTATGTTGAAAATTTGGTGTAAAACTATTACAATACAACTAATTTCTGAGCCTACATTACATTTTGCAAGTGCAAGCTTATATCTTTAGTACTTTTAAATCGTTTTACCCCAAATTCCTCAGCTGCAGCCCTATCGACTCTAACCAGAATTTGTTTATAAATATTAAGGCCTTTGACATTAATGTAAGCCACCCCAGTCTGACCTAATTTAAAAGATAAGTCTGTCATCATAATACTTCAGAAAATCAAAATCATGAAAGCACCAGCAGGAGTTTGTATTTCAGATCCATGTACGAATAAATCCCATACCTCACACAAAAACACATTTCATGGCCCATTTAAATAGAAACACACATATCAATACTGCATAACAACTTAATATGAAAGCACAACAATAAAATGAAAAAATAAATGTGAAAATGTAATCCAAGTATATCCATCCTGCAGATGTAAAGCACTGAACCCTTTCTTACGGCTGCAGGGGACGAAGCCTGCAGATGTTTTGCATGTACAAAAGGAGTGATGTTATGTTTTCTGTCCGTGGAACTGACTGAAGGCGTAAATAGTCTCCTCCACCTTACCCTCCTCCAAGAAATGTTTTCTGCCCTCAAATAAATACATTTTCATGTTAGTCCATGATTGCAGGGCACTATTTTCTTTCTTAAATGGGAGGTACAAGAACTGGAACCTGAGTAGTGGGAGGCAGCATTAGGTTTTGGGGGGGGAGTAAGACCCACCCCCACCTCCACCTGAGAAGCTCCTAAAGATTCACCGTCCCCTTTTTTTTGGGGTTCATGTGGGAGGGGCATGAGGTGGATCTATCATGTTGGAACAACTGACTATCACAGCTGCCTGGGGAAGTAATTAAGGAGTGCCTGAAACTGCATTTAGGCATATCCGCCCCCCCCACATGCACACACACACACATAGGTATCATGATTTTTTTAAACTCTAAGCATGTCAATATTTGGCTGTAACAGAATGGGCAAGTTGGGCATAAAAATAAAATAGAAAAAGAAAGAATCAAGAAGGTGCCTTTTCCTTTATTTATTTATTTAAGAGTTTTACCAGGCAGACATACGAGCGGAGTACCGCTCGATTCCAGATATGAGCTGGGGGAGAGGGGAGAGGAGACATACAGTAGAAAGTACAGTAAATATACAAGTAGCACTCATACAGTAGGATAAAGAAAATTCAGTGGTATTTACAACAGCATTTGCCCTACTAGAATAACAAATAAGATATATAGCATAAACATATAGCCTGCGTCATGGGATGCTGCAGGTCTAGATTATCGTAACCTGCAGCTTATGGCAGGTGGGTAGTGGTCTGGGGCCACAAAAAAATAAAAATAAAGTGCCTTAGTCCATCACACTAGGGATGGGCAGAATTAGATTAGATCACACCGAAGTACCAGGTCTTCCATGGTACTAGATGCAGATGCAGGTGTTCGAGAGATGAGTCTTGAGGAGGAAGTATAGTTGCTGGGTACAGGTGGCATGCCTAATGTCAGTCGGTAGGGAATATCATAGTTTAGGCATATGGTATCTAATGGCAGCCTGACCTGAAGCAGTGGACATGTGCGGGATATTGAGAAGCCTTTGTCAGATACATGCAAACAGAAGGTCACAAGTCCTGTATGACAAGTTCATTATATGGATGTTTTCCTTGTAAAACAGAAATGTTGTTATTGTCATGTCTGTAGCATTATTTGTAGCCAGTAAACTGTTATTTACATAGGTGCTGTAAACAACAGGTTTTAATTCAGAAATCCAGTCTTGATAAATTTGCTTTTTTAGCAGTTCTGTAAGATATATGTCTCTCTGATGTAAGAGTGCATAGCACAGAAATAAAAGGGGTTTGCCTAATTGATTGTTGTTTGCATGAGAAGTGGGTGTGACAGAGTGGCATGCAAGAGTGAAGTTTAACAATTGTTTTTGGGCCATTCTGGGACCTAACGTTTAACAGTGATGCGTGAAGAGAATAAAGTCTTGTGTTTTGTGCATTTGAATAGGTTTAGTGCTTTGAAGTTAAAAGATATAAATATATACGTAGGGCTAGATATTCAGACTGCGCCATGCAGGGGCGCAAGCCTGGGCACAGCGCAACTGGGTTGAGCCAGGGCATAATCTAGGTGATATTCAACGGTGCTGCACCATGGCTCAGCACCATTGAATGTGGCACTGAGGGTGCATGCACTGCGCACAGCACAGTGGCACTGCACCAGCGCGAGTGGCGGAAGGGAGCAGGGGATGCGCCAGCGCAAGTGCGGTTGTGCTAGGTGCATCCACCATGATATTTATCCTGGGCATGCAAATGAGGCCATTATGCATGCAAGATTCAAATGGGGCCATTTCCATGTCATTATGGCCCCATTTACATGAGGTGCGCCGATCCCCAGTGACTTGCACCTGGTGCCCTGCCAGGCTGCAGCCGCCGGGGACCAATGCCCCCCTGCCCCTCGACGGGCTCCACACCCCTTCACCCAATCACAGGCATGTGAAAGGAGAAACACTGGTGGTCCACTGACTGAACCTCACACCCTGCATTCCCCTGATCAGCGGGCGGGCGGCAGCTCCCGGCCGCAAGCCACCCAACCATCCGCTGACTGACAGCGGTAACATTCACAAGTCAGGATTGTGTAGTACAGTATGGGCTGCATGCCCATTGGTCCACGCAGTGGACCAACAGGCGTACAGCCCTACTGTACGCTGGCAGTCGGTGGGCATCCGGGCGGCTTGCGGGTGGGGAGCTGCCACCCGATGCAGAGTGGTGGAGGACTAAGTGGGCAGGTGGAGAGGGGGGTACCACTGGACCACCGGGGGGTTGACGAATGCCCACGAATGGGCAATGCTGATAGGTCCACTGGACCACCAGGGCTTATTTCTTTACATGCCCATGATCGGACAAGGGATTGCGGTCCACTGGACCACCAGGAAGATGTTTTTCATATGACTGCGATCGGGTGAAGGGCAGGGGGGCACAATGCTCCCTGGCAGGGGCATGGGGCCAGTAGTAGGGAAGGGTAGTCACCCAGCAGGCAGCGTGTGTTGCACCCAGTAATATGGCAGCCTACCTGTGGGTGTCCCCTGACTTGTTCCCAGTTTGTATGGGCTCAACATTGCCCCTGAGTGGCACATGGAGGTTGTGCCTATGTCGCCCGCATAGCTGGGCTGAATACCGGGATGTGCTGCATATGCATGAACGCAACGGTGCGCTGCATATATTACAGGTGCACTCCGGCGCAGTGGGGGTTGCGTGGCGCAACCCACCTGACTATCACGCTGGGGCACATTGGTGGGTTGCGCATGGTGCAACCCTGTTGCATCATGCACAACACCTTTGAATATCCCACGCATAGTGTCATGGGCACCTGAAAAGGAAGGAGATACTACTGAAATAAATGCTATTCTGATGATTTATTTATTTATTTGCAGGCTTTTATGTGTAGTTCTGCCTAGGTCACAGACACATAAGTTACAAAGAGTACATTTACTAACATACTAAAATGCCAGCAGAATAGGCCTAACGGTCTCTCGTGTCTGCTTGTTTGGTCAGCCTCCACCCTGGGTGCTGACCTTGCTGCCCCCCTCACCTCCTCTAGCTTCTCCCTTCCCAGTTCCAGATATTCTTGCTGCATTGGAATTTGTTTCCAGAACCCTTCCCCTGTACCTGTCCCACCCCCTCTTGAACCCCTCCACCGTCTCTGCCTCCACTAGCCCCCTAGGCAGTGCATTCCATGGCTCCACCACCCTCTCAGTGAAGTAGCACCTCTTCCTTTCTCCCCTGAATCTTCCCCCCTCCAGCTTCCACCCCTGCCCTCTAGTGGCCCCCTCCTCCTTCCTTCGAAGCACCCTGACTGTTCCTCCCCTATTTACCTCTTCATGTACCTGAAGACCTCTATCATGTCCCCCCGGTCCCTTCTCTCTTCCAATGTGTACATATTTAGCTCTTCTAGCCTCTCCTCATAGGTCCTGTCCCCCAAGCCCCAAATCATTTTGGTTGCCCTCCTCTGGACCCTCTCCAGGAGGGTAATGTCCCTCTTTAAGTGTGGCCTCCAAAACTGCACACAGTACTCAAGGTGCGGCCTCATGAAGCAGTTATACAGAGGGAGTATCACTTCCCTCCTTCTGGAGGTGATCCCCCCTAGCGATGCATCCCAGCATCCTGTTGGCCTTGGCTGCTGCCCTCCTACATGTCTCCGAATTGTTCATCTTGACATCCACCACCACCCCCAGGTCTTTCTCAGCCATCGAGACTTGTAGCATTCCCCCCCCCCAGGGTGTAGACTTGGCCTGGGTTTCTGGCCCCCAGGTGGAGTACCTTGCATTTCCCTGCATTGAACCTCAGCTTCCACTTTCTAGACCATCTTTCCAGAGCCTCCAGGTCCCCCTGTAGGGCCACCCTCCCCTCCTCCCCATCCACCACCGCCCCCAGTTTTGAGTCATCTGCAAAGAGACTCATCTCACTCCTGATTCCTGTCCTTATGTCAGAGATGTGGGCCTTGAAGAGGAGGGGCCCAAGGAGTGATCCCTGTGGGACCCAACTAATGACCCTCCTTGGGGATGAGACTATCCCGCCAACTACGACCCTCTGGGTCCGGTCCTGGAGCCAATTGCCTATCCATCTGATTATCTGGTTCCCAACCCCCATTTCTTCCAGCTTATCCAACAGGCCCATGTGAGGAACAGAGTCAAATGCCTTGCTGAAGTCTAGAACGAGGACGTCCACTGGTCTACCCAGGTCCAAGGCACTCGCCACCCAGTCATAGAACTCCACAAGGTTTGTCTGACACGATTTCCCCGGGATGAATCCATGCTGTCTATTGTCCAGGCACCCTGACTTTTCCAGGTCCCCCCCAGCCTGTCCTTGACAATGCCCTCTATTACCTTGCCCACCACCGATGTCAGGCTGACAGGCCTGTAGTTCCCTGCCACCTCCCTTGATCCCCCCTTGTGGATAGACACTATATTCGCCACCTTCCAGTCATGGGGCACCCACCCTGTCCTCAGACAGATGGTGAAAAGCTCCGCCAGAGGTTTTGCCAGGACATCTGCAAGTTCCTTCAGCACTCTGGGATGTAATTTATCCGGCCCCGGTGCTTTCTCTGTCTTAAGGGAGCTGAGGGCTTCCCTCACTCTCTCTGCTGTGATTTCCCCTTCCGGTACCTCTTCTCCCTGCTTAGCCCTCCTGCCAGTGATGCCGCCCCCTCTCCCATTTTCATTTAAGGATGGATGTATTAGTCAAAGCTTGTAGTAGCAAAATAAAGCAAGAAAAATAATATATTATGTTTTTTTTTCTCTTTCAATTGTTTAACCAGGAGTGGCACACTAAGCTGAAAGCTTGTTTACAGGGGCAATCTGAGAGCACATGGAAGTTAAGTGACTTGCTCAGGATCACTCAGTATGCAAGTGGGGGCAGTGGGATTCAAACCCAGTTCTCCAGATTTGCAGTTCAGAGCCTTAAACCACTGTGCTATACTACCTTCTTAGTTATAGTAGTCATCTGTTTTATGGTTCATGATGTTGATGTAGTAACGTACTAAAATGCCAGCAGAATAGTCCTAACGGTCTTTCATGCCTGCTTGTTTGGTTAGCCCCCACCCTGGGAGCTGACCTTGCTGCCCCCTCATCCTCTCTGGCTTCTCCCTTCCCAGTCCTGGATATTCCCACTGCACAGAACTTTGCATCCAGAACCCTTCCCCTGTACCTGTCCCACCCCCTCTTGAACCCCTCCACTGTCTCTGCCTCCACCAGCCCCCTGGGCAGCGCATTCCATGGCTCCACCACCCTCTCAGTGAAGTAGCACCTCCTCCTTTCTCTCTTGAATCTCCCTGCCTCCAGCTTCCACCCATGCCCTCTAGTTGCCCCCCGCTTCTTCCTTCAGAGCACCTTGATTGCTTCTCCCCTATTTAACCCATTCATGTACTTGAAAACCTCTATCATGTCCCCCTGGTCCCATTTCTCTTCCAATGTGGAGATATTTAGCTCTTTGAGCCTCTTCTCATAGGTCCTGTCCCCCAAGCCCCAGATCATTTTGGTTTCCCTCCTCTGGACCCTCTCCAGGAGTTCAATGTCCCTCTTTAAGTGTGGCCTCCAAAACTACACGCAGTACTCGAGGTGCGGCCTCACCAAGCAGTTATACAGGGGGAGTATCACTTCTCTCCTTCTGGACATGATCCCCCTAGTGATGCATCCCAGCATCCTGTTGGCCTTGGCCGCTGCCCTCCTACAAGTCTCAGAGTTGTTCATCTTGACATCCACCACCACCCCCAGGTCCCTCTCAGCCATTGAGACTTGTAGCACCCCCCCCCCAAGGTGTACTCTTGGCCCGGGTTTCAGGCTCCCAGATGCAGTACCTTGCATTTCTCTGCAATAAACCTCAGCTTCCACTTTCTAGACCGCCTTTCCAGAGCACTCCAGGTTCCCCTGTAGTGCCACCCTCCACTCCTCCCCATCCACCACGGCCCCCAGTTTTGAGTCATCTGCAAAGAGACTCATCTCACTCCTGATACCCTTCCTTATGTCAGAGATATAGGCATTGAACAGGAGGGGCCCAAGGACTGATCCCTGAGGGACCCCACTAATGACCCTCCTTGGGGATGAGACTATGCTGCCAACCACGACCCTCTGGGAGCCAATTGCCTATCCATCTGATCATCTGGTTCCCCACCCCCATTTCTCCCAGCTTATTCAACAGGCCCCCGTGAGGAACAGAGTCAAACAGCAGCAGTAGTAAGCAGCAGTACATTGCATTTCAGGAGTAAAATGCCAATAAGTAGGTCGTGCAATAGATGTGCTGAGCAGTTACTGAAACAAGAAATGTATTTAGGATAGTAAAATATTCCTGTTCGAAAACTGATAAATGTGTGACATTTGCATCTCAGTTTCAAGGAGGTCCTTATGGGATGTCAATGTACAATATAAAGTAGTTATAGGTCTCTAGTTGTCTGAGTAATTGCTTTGTACTACCACTGTTACTAAATTTAAATTACTCTAGGAAGGAAATTTAAGTTTATGTAACTGTCTGTAAATGTATTAAAACATTTACTTGTCCTTATAATGTAATGCATTAAATGCTGTTGCTAGGTTAAGAAGTCATGTAACACCAATAGAGATGAAAACAATGGGATGCATAGGAATTTGGAAAAAAGTATACATTAGCAAGAGCAGTGTAATGACTTCAATTGTTTTATAGTTTCACTCCAGATTTTCAACATTACCATTTTTTACACCTCCTCATAAACAGTACAGCTGTCATTTTTTACGTCATGTTCAAAATGTGTTTTCGTACCTGTGGTGCCAAATGGCACAGTCGCTGTGCAAAATCACTTTTCGGCTAATGAACTGATAGTGCCACTGTTCATGTGGTGGGGTCACAAAAAACCCATGCTGAAAACTTGGAGTAAGAATACCAAGAAACGTCCAGGGCATTAGGGTTTCTGACCATAACACCCTGCCCTGTAGGGACTGACAGGCATCAGGGGTGTGATTTGGGGTTGTCAACAGTAATGCTCATGCCATTCCACCCCCATCCCAACCCTGCAGCCAGTGACAGGTATTGAGGTGTGCCTTTGACTCTTCAGCCCCAAAGTTTACTCTATTCTCTTATACTGTACCCATTTCAGCGTATTTCCTTATGGAATGGGGTGAGTTTAAAGTCTGAACACTCCAAGGCACACCTCAACATTTGTCTGTGTCTGCAGGGTAGGGTAAGGTGAGGTGAAAGGCATGAGTGTTATGGGCAATTACCCAAAGGCACACCCCAATGCCAGTCCATCTCTACGGGGTGGGGATGGGGTTGGCATCACTTCAATACTTCACTGCCATTCCTGTTCGCCTGTCTGTCTGTCTCTTTCTCTCTCTATATATATATATATGTTTATGCAATTATCTGTCTTTCTATCAATGGCATGTATCGCTATTTTTACCTATTTCTAAAACAAACCTGCATATTACATTTGCCTGCACTCTGAGCACATACTTATGAAACTGTGCATATTTGTACTCCACTTCTGCATAGATCTCATACTTTCCTAATGTTCCCATTATCACAAGCATAACTACCTTACTCTTATCAAAAGCACCCCCTCTGAAAGTTACTATCACATTTTCCCTGCTAACAGTCCATCATTACACCTGACTTCCTGACATCAACACATTACATCACCTCATGGACAAAACCCCTGTTTCTCTAACAAAAAAACATAACAAAACAAAAAAAAAACTTTGTAAAAAATTACCAAGGCTGAACATACGCCAGCCATTACTTTTTCATGTACTGCCACCTTCTGTACCATCTTGGGGATTTGCATATGTATCCCATTATGCTTTGCATTATTGAGGTATGCTCAATTGTGTTTTCTTTAAAATGTGGCTGTCCGGACAATATCATCTGGGATAACACATACCTCAGTGGCATTTGCTCTGGGGTTCTTTTGTAAACCTATATTGCTTCCTATTCCTTCCATTAAAATGTACACCTCCATATATTTTCCTAGTAATGTGTATGCCTTCCTTAGAACAGAAACTAAAACAAATCTTACTACTTACAAATCATTGTGTTGTTTCTCCATACCTCCTTAACAATTCCATCCAACTTCACTACCTTCATCATGCAGCCGTGGTGGATCTGACCCGAATTTGTTTCAGCTATGGTGGAAACTGTCCTTCTGAACTCCCTGTTCCCCAACCTTTCAGGCAGTAATAATCATGATAAATTAAAAGGCTTTGCACTTCCCAAGGGTACGTAAACTATAAAACAAACTGAACTGTAACAGGAATGTTTTTTCCTCTAGCCCTTCAGTAATAAATTATAAATACAACCATGTATTATTCCTGTATCATAATAGTCATTTCAAAAATTAAATATACTGTAGTAATGTTATCACCTCAAGTTAACTGAACCATATTGAAGTCTAACATAAAAAGAGACCAATTCTACATATTAAATTTTAGAATATAACTCCAGAATATGGGAGAGCAACGTCTTCTCTGCTTGCCCTATATTGGTAAAAAAATATTGTAAGCCATTATTTAATACCCTCAGTTTTGAGGGATCAAAAGAAAAGATGTATAGCCTTTTTTCCAGAGGGCATGTCTAATGTGATCATATTTTTTTGTGATCAGCAACAGTTTCTGGGGGAAACAGTGAACAATACTGATGGATGAGTGTGACTCTTTTTTTCCCATATACGGCACCTGTGATTTTGTTTTCTTCCTCAGATCAAAACAATTTGGTAATGATTGGCCTACAGGGCAGATCATCCTCTGGTTTGGCTTGGAGGGTTCTGTGAATCCTATCAAAGTCCATTTTAACCTCAGAATTTTCTTAGTCAGGTAAAATGGCTAATATTGCTGTCATTATTATGTTCGCTTGCACGCATGTGCAAGGAACGTTTTGAGAGAGTAGCACACTTAGAGGTGTGCCTCTCCCACCCAATGCACTGCTCCCTTGAGCAGGCATGGTGGTCCTGCACCAATGGGTGCAGCAGCTCAGTATGACAGTGGTGTTCCTCTGCTTCAAAGAAAAACACTGCTGCCATACGGACGCGCCCCTCGCGTCACGTGCTACCTCCCCCATGCACAACCATCACGCCCCAAAGCTTTTGTGCCATGCTGGGAGCCCACCCCAGCATGGCAAACATTGTTGCCAATGGGGTGCCCAATCCCTATCAGCTCCATGGCCCCCAAAGCCATCCTGCTGCCACGCTGGAGCCCACCCCAGCGTGGCAACGCTTCTTTATTTCGCTGCACGGGTGCCCAATCCCGTCGGCTCCCTCGGCCCCCCCAGCATAGTTTGCAGATGGGGGTGCCCAACCCCATCGGCTCCTCGGCCCCCAACCATCTTTTGCCACGCTGGGAGCCCACCCAGCGTAGCAAGCGGCCCACGTCGTCTTTTTAAAACCTGTAAAACAAAAACTGTCCATGGCCGTCTCTCCCAACCCCACAACCGCACCCACCACTGCGCATCAAGCCTGCCCACCCCACCCATACTTACCTCTGGACTCCGTTGCAACGATCTTCGGTGGACCGGAAACACGTCTGCACTCTTCAAAGGCGACCGCAAACTGAGGAAATGGCGGTAAGCTGTATAATGAGCTAGATTGGGAGGTTCAACTTTATTGCATATCTCAGTCATTTTTTGGAATTTTTGCACCAAATTTTCAACATGGGGTTTTTGGGACCCCTTCTCATGAATGATGTCACTGTCATGGTGTTATTTGGGCCCGAAGGGTGATTTGGCAGGCACTGCGCAGTCACTGCGTGAAATCACCCTTCAGCATTGAATAATGCCATGACAGTGACATCATTCATGAAATCCCAAAACCCCATATTGAACTATGGTAAACTGTTCTGGCGTGCATGCACGCAGTTCTCGCAGGCTCATAAGTTGGCAATTTTCAATATTTTCACTCCAGATTTTCAACATTGCCATTTTATCACACCTTCTTATGAGTTGTACAGCTGTCATTTTCACATCTCACCCAAAATGTGTTTCGCCCATGTAGCGCTGAAGTCGGTGTCGAAAATCAATGTATGGAACATGATTAAGAAAATCACAGTGACACTGTTCATGAGCAGAGGTCTTAAAATGGCTATGTTGAAAATTTGGTGCAAAATTCCAAAAATGACTGTTTACGGATGCATTTCGCAGTTCCTCGCAGAGCTCATAAGTTCGCGAATTTTCAATATTTGCACTCCAGATTTTCAACATTGCCATTTTACCACACCTCCTCATGAGCAGTATAGCTGTCATTTGTCACATCCTGCCCAAAATGTGTTTCTGCTCATGTAGCACACAATGGCACAGTCGGTGTGCGAACTCAATGTATAGGACACATTAAGAAAATCACAGTGACACTGATCATGAGTAGGGGTCTTAAAATGGCTGTGCTGAAAATTTGGTGAAAAAATTCCTAAATATGACTGTTTTATGAGTCTGCGTTGCACAGTTCCTATGCACGCTCATAAGTTTGCGAATTTTCAATATTTTCACTCCAGATTTTCAACATTGCCATTTTACCACACCTCCTTATGAGCACTGCAGCTGTCATTTTTCACACCTCGCCGAAAACGTGTTTCCGCCCATGTAGCACACAATGGCACAGTCGGTGTGCGAACTCAGTGTATGGGGCACATTAAGAAAATCACAGTGTCACTGTTCATTAGCAGAGGTTTTAAACTGCCAATGTTGACAATTTGGTGAAAAAATTCCTAACAATCACTGTTTTACCAGCGTGCATTGCACAGTTCCCACGCACACTCCTAGGTTTGCGAATTTTCAATATTTCCACTCCAGATTTTCAACATTGCCATTTTACCACACTTCCTTATGAGCAGTACAGCTGTCTTTTTTCACATCCTGCCCAAAACGTGTTTCCGCCTATGTAGCGCACAATGGGGGTAACAAAAAGATCATGCTGACAATTTATTGTGCAAATACCAGCAATCGCAGAGGGCATTAGGGTAAAGCACCATACATGCCAATCACCACTGCAAACACCTGCAAGCGAACGTTCAGCATTGACAAATGCTTGTTACATTTAAAGAAGATCTGTGTTCCCAGCTCTCAGGAATTCTGAGGACTCATATTTTGCCCCCTTGCTCTAATTTCAAAATCAGAAATTTTAGCTTGTAGGCAGTAAGAAGATTTTCAGGCCTTCCCGTTTGTCGTTCGGTAATAAGTATGTTGTCCTCCAAGTTAGAGATTTTTTTTCCTGATTCATCTAACCTGCTAAGTATCATGGCCATTTGCAAGTTCATGTGAGAAACAGCTATTTTGTGTCCTTGACAGTGATGTGAGCTTATCCATGGTAGTGACTTCGCCATTAGTAAAAGTTATGTCTAGCAAGTACTTCTCTATGTCTTTCTTGAAATGACACCCCTTCCTAGCTTATGGTTGTGACTCTTTGTGGTCATCTGCCCTTTTATTTTAAATAAATCAATGGAGCCAGATTTTCAAACAATAGTACAAGGACTGTGGTTTCAGGTGCAGCCTTAACCTTTGGGGCGCATGGTGCACTTAAACCATGTGACACAACTGCACCATGTGTTCAAATGTTGATTAATTATGCAGCAACTAGAGGTGTTATGCAGCAGCTTAAGTCTAATTCTAGGTGCACGTAGCTTGGAAGAAGCATGAAAGACACTCCAAATGTGATGCACAGTCAACCAAAGAAATGTGGTCTAGCAGGATGTCTCTAGGTGCACTGATTGAAAATCCCAGTCATTTGACAAAAGTCCCCTTGCACCAGAGGTCTGATGCAACAGGGATGCACATCAAATAAACTACTCTGAAAATTCAGCCCATGGTGTCTACCATATTATGCACTTGTATGTATAACAACCCTCATCCACAAAGTGTGTGACTAAACTGGTGTATTAGAAGGATTGGCTAAGTCCTTAGGTCTTGGTGTGGGTACTGTCTAGGTTTTGGGTAGTAGGGGATCTTGAATATTTCACAGTGCTTCCACCTCTGGGAATCCTTCCAATAAAAGCTGCCAGTGTGTGCTTCCCAACAGGAAATAATAACTACCACCTACAGTGACAAGGAGCCCAATTACAAAAACATTACCCCAATGTAACTATTATTTATTTTATTCTTTAGTAGCTGGGTAAGGTCCAATAGGCACCAGTGCCTGTTTTCAGGGGTGACTCAGAAGCACTGGGGCAGTTAAGAGACTTGCTCATAGTCACACAATATGCAAGTGGAGGTTGTGGGAATCAAACCTAGGTCTACTGGATGTACCAAGCTCATTCACAGCTCATTACTCTAACCTCTAGGCTATACTGTCAGCCCTACATGCAAAAAAGTCAATATAGCTAAAACACTACACAACAACAAAGAAACACTGAAACTGAAGTCCAGCCAGTCTGCCCAGTCCTATGTATGGTCTGATACAACATCTGTAGTGGCCATTCCCTCCTTCTTTCTCCCTTCCCAGTCCTTCTACTGGTTTTAGTACTCCCATATGTCTGTACCATCTATATTTGAATCCTGTCACTGATTTAACACAGACAACTTCACTTGTCAACTTGTGCCACCTATCTACCACCCTTTCTATGAGAAAATATCTCCTGACATCCATCAACCCACCAGCTGTATTGAGATCCCTTGGTGCCTGTGTTTCCTCTTTGCCTAAACAGCTTCCTGCATTTCACCATGTTTATTCCATGAAAACACTTATATGTCTCTATCCTATACCACATCTCTTTTCTTGCCTCCAGGGTGTACATGTTGAAGTCTTCCAAATCTCCAAGTAGGGCTTCCCTTGTTGTCCCCAAATCATTTCGGTTACCCTCATCTGCACTGTTTCCACCCAGTCCCTGAGCTTCAGAACTGCATGCAGTATAACAAGTGTGGTTGAGCTAGGGATAAGTACAGAGGAAGGATCATATCCCTCTGCCTACTGCTGATCCCCATTCCTATGCATCCCAGCATTCTATTTGTCCTCTCCACTACTGTACCCTATTGCCTGGAGCAGATGTTTTCAAGTTGTCCATAATTATCGCCCCCAGTCCTTTTCCTCTGTCATTCTCTCAACCTCTACTTCTCCCATTCTGTCTTTTGCTCTTGGTTCTTGACACCTACATGTATTACTGTACACTCCTATTAACTGACGTCATACCCTAGATCATTTCTGTAGTCTCCCAGCCTAGAGCCTATCTCATGGCCCTGATCACTGTCCACTCTTCTGCACGTCTTTATGTCATCTGTAAAGAGGCAGCTCTTCACCTGAATCCCAGTGTCACAGATGATAAAGTTAAAGAGATCCAATCCCATACCAATCTCTGTGGCACTCCACTGGTTACCTTCCTAAACTTTGAGTACTCTTTGTTGAGGGCAAACCTCTGGGTTTTCTCACTGAGTCACTTCTTCAACCGTCCTGTATTGTAATTCATTACCCCATGGTTGCACAGTTTATTAACCAATCAGCTACATGGGACAGAATCAAAGGCTCTGCTGAAGTCCAGGTACAGTATGGCAGTTGCCTGACCCATGTCTATCGCCTTCATCACCTAATCAAAGAAATTGATCTGGGTTGTCTGACATAACCGCCCAAGCTCCTGTGAACCCATGCTGCCTAGTATCCTGAAGAACATTTGTCTACAGGAACCTTACAAACCTGTCTTTTATTATGGCCTCCAGCACCTTCTCCACTATAGATATAAGGCTGACAGGTTGTAATTTCCTGGTTAATTTCTGCCTCTACACTTGTGCAGGGGACTATATCTGCTGTCCTCAATCCATTGGTACCATCTCTGTTTTCAAAGAGCAATTAAAGAGAGCTGCCAGAGGTACAGTCAGAACTTGGGTCATTTCTTTCAGTACCCAGGGATGCAGCCCGGTATGCCTCCCGCACAGCGTCACCTCTACAGCGACATATGTCGATGCCGACAACATTGAAATGTCGCTGTGGAAGTACACTCAGGACCCAGCAATACTTTCCCCTGTCCTGCACCTGCTCCCCAAACCAACTCCAACTTGGAATTGGAATCTAATAGTACAGGGGTGCGGGGGCAGAGCCCCCCCACATGGGGGGTTCGGGTGGCAAAACCCCCAAATAAAAAAACACTGTCCGATGAGCGCAGGTTCCTGCTGACTGTAAATCGCAGTTGACATGGAGCCTGCCGCTGTGATGCTGGTCGATTAAATAGTTGTTGAACTAGCATCATAGATCCAATGCAGCCTACCTGAGTTAGTTACTTAGTTTTTGTTGAACGGTAAAACAGTGCAGATCCACAAGTTTTTGTTGACCAGTAAAAAGAGTGCAGATCCGCACCAGAGGGCAGGGGTTTGGAGGGCTAGAACAGTACCAGACTATAAGCTTCCAGCTGGATACCCATGCTGGGATGACAGTGGAGCCAAGCACTGCAAGGAACAAGGGATGATGAGATATGCAGAAATGCTGCAGAAGTTAAAACATTGCTGGACAGTGCAGTTACTGTCCCAGTTCACTGTGAAAGCTTCTAGGTCTAGGGGCTGGAGGAAGGGGACCATTCAGGCCCCAGAACAACAATTATAGCTGGACAGAGGAGATGCATAGCTGCTACTGCAGTCCTTAGGTCTGTGTAGCCTTTACCCCTCCACTGGCCCTTCACAACACAGAGCTTCCATTGTGAATGGGGTGCATATCCACCCCTGCCCCCTGGCTTGTCCCATCCAAGTTGCCCATATAGCCAGGTACATGTCTCATAGTTGGGTGCGGGGGGGGGGGTGCATGTCCCTCCAAATGCCCAGGAATACCCTGATGGTGTACACCCTGCGTGATGTTGGCACTTTCTGACTTTTTCTGGCCCGTGGCACTTGCAGATGGCCCAGGAATCTTTAAAGGATTGGACCAGAAGTCTGACTATCCCCGCTTTTGTTTGTATTCCTCCCATATGTATCAGAAGAACCCTCTATCCCCCTTGTTCACTCCCTTCACAATACTCCATACAGTATTCTACTGTGCCCTCCTCCTATTTCGCTGACCTACATCACCCGGTTAATATACTCTTCTTTTTTTTCTTCCATTTGACTAGTCTTGTACTTTTTGAAATCCTTCCTTTTCTCCTTCACCGCCTCCCTAATTCCATTGTGTAATACATTGTTTTTTTCTCCCGCATGCTCTTATTTATTTATTTATTTATTAGCTTTTGGTAACCGAGTAAGTTCGCTAGGCAACAGACCTGCCTATTTTCAGGCACGACCCGGGAGAGCACAGGACATTGGTTACAATATGCAGAAATGCACAGACATAATATAGGTGTACAGGAGCAAAACAAGATATACATTGGGTAGCACAGTAATAGTCACATAAGGGTACATTTTAGGCATAGATCATAATAAGGATGTAAAATAAAGCAATTAGGGTAACCATAAGACAGCTGAGGACAGTAAAGACATCAAGGTTCATAGCCACCTAGACAAACGTATTGCATGGGAGAACATTAGTGTAGTACTCAGGGTCAGACCCAACAGCTCACAGTGGGACAAAGCAAATTAAGAGCATTTGCATTGGCCAGAGGCTAGGAGGTTGGTGAACAGCGAGTTTTTGAATTCTCAATGGGAGGATGAAGTTTTCACCATAAGGGGGAGTGAGTTCCAGAATTTGGGAGCAAAATGGGCAAATGCTTGTTCACCCATTTTTGTCATGCAAGGTCTAGTGGAGAGTATGGGAACAGAGGAAGACCTGAGGGTACGGGTGTGTGAGGCAGGAGTCAGGAGGTTGGCAAGATAGACAGGGCAGAGAGGTCTAGACATGGAGTCGATAAAGCAGCCCAGGGAGTAGGCTCGAATATCCTTAGGTGACAGCCAATTTAAGCCATCGTAAAGGAGACAATAATGGGTAAGACGTGGGGCAGTTAAGGCGAATCTACAGATGTTGTTGTAGACAGTGTCCCATTTGTGCAGTGTAGCAGAGTTTGCAGCAAAAAGGAGGGGCAGAGCATATTGGAGCTGGGGTAAGAGAATACCTCTCGCAACAGAAAGTCTAGCGGAAGGAGTGAGGGATTGGCGCACGCGATAAGCTCCACCAATTTTAGCATTGACGGCACGGCACAACCATATTGACATGTTGAGACAGGTCAAGGTGGGATCCAAAGTGACCCCAAGGTACTTGAAGGACTCAGTGTTTGAGATGAGGAGCCATCAAAGCATTGAACCCGGAGCCTGTTCGCAGGGCAGACAGTTTCTAGAGGATCGAATAGCATAGCACAGGTTTTTCAAGGTTCAGGACTTGGTGGTTGCTAGAGAGCCAGGTCTGCAGGAATTGGAAGTCATTAGTGAGAGTGGAGTTGATGGCAGCAACCGATTTTGACCCAGAGTAGAGAACAAGGTCATCTACTTACATAAGAATGCAGCTATGCCGGGACATGGTGGGAATATCATTTAGGAAGAGGGAGAAGAGTAGAGGTCCAAGAGTGGATCCCTGGGGAACTCCACAGGAGATGTTTAGGGGGCAGGAAAGGGCCTTGTGAAATGCTACCGCCTGAGTCCGATTGTCAAGATAGCTATGGAACCAGGAGAGGGCTTGGTCAGATGCTCCAATGGATTGGAGCTTCTTTAGCATGAGAGGATGGTGTACCATGTCAAAGGCTTTAGACAGGTCGATAAAGACGGCCCCAGTGAGTAGGCCACGGTCCATATTATTTCTGATGTCATTACTATTAAAGAGAAATGTGTAGCCTCTGATACCTCTTTTTTGATTAAACAGAATCTGCTATGCACCTCCACTGCTGCTCCCACCTGCTCCAGTTTTGTCCTCAGCATTTGCTGCATCCTCCCAAAATCCACCAGTCTGAAATCCAAACACTTTCGTCAGGGTACATGTTCTATTAAGCTTTAGCTTGATAGCAAACCAAATAGATGACCACTGAATTCCAATTGATCCTGAACTGTGACAGCTGTCTTATTTCTGTTTGCTATCTTCAATGGAGCAGGGGATTGTCCCCTCATGCCCCTCCTAGCCCTACCGGCTCTGCCCCATCCCACTCCCACACTCCCCATGTTAACCCCACATTTTGCTGGATTGCTGGTCCTTTATTTCCTTCTTCCCTCTGTCTTTCTGTCAGTGCTCTTTGGTATTGCTCAATTTTATTTTTTTTTTTCCTACGGGGGGAACTGGGAAGCACATCCGGGACCCATCCCTGCCGCTTAGATGGAAGTTTTGTCACCTTGCAGCACAAAGTAAACTGACCCTTTTATATGGTTAATTTACAGCCCTTTGGGTTGTAAACTCAGTTTGTTCTTATATTATAGTACAGTATTATTGTTGTTTGTTCAAGTCATTGTGTGTATGAACTACAGGGTTACCATTCCTTGGACTATGCATACTACCTGCCTACCTGAGCAAGCATGGTTTGGTCTCCTATCAGTTATAGCGTCTCTCTCTCTACCCAATACTCCTTCCTCCTCCTCCTCCTCCTCCTCCTCCCCTTCCTCCACTGGAAGGGCAGATATTATACACCGCTCTTCTCCTGCCTAACCTCCCTGCATTCATGAATGCATATACACCCTATATTAATGATTGATTTACACTGCATCTCTTGGAATGTTAAAGGACTTAATTCTCTGATCAAGTACAATTCTCACACCTTAAGAAACTTGATGCACAAGTGACTTTTCCGCAGGAGACCAAACTATCCTCTTTGGAAGCCCCTAAACTAAAATGGGAATGGTAGGTCAAGTGGTACATACTGCCTCTTCAGCTAAAGAGGCATCTCAATTCTGGTACACAAGTCCCTAAGGTGGTCATGCACCACAACCAAAGCTGACTCCGATGACAGGTGGATTATAGCTAAATTTGATACTCCTGAAGTTCCCCCTCATTTTTGCTAAGCTATCTGATTATATCTTTTTTTTAACACCCCTCCTGCTCCTCTTCTCATAGGGAGGGACTTTAACCTCATGCCAGATCCCACTCTATAGATCGATCCCACACCTCCCACGAACCAGTCACGGAGCTACTGCTGTTCTCTATGCTTTATTAAGGGAGTTCTCCCTCACAGATATCTGGCGACTCAATTTCCCCTCTGTAAGGGATTACACCTTTCATTCACAGGTCCACCATTCTTTTAGCTGCATTGATTTTTGGCTCACCTCCTCTCACCTAACACAAAGCCTGCATTCACCCTATAGTCATATCTGACCATGCCCCAATTTCAATTACACTGCTATGGGCCCCCAGCTCCCCACTCACATCCTCTTAGAGACTGGACCCCCTCCTTCTTAAAGACCCTGCCTTTGCTCCATGGGTCAGACAAGAAATTCTGGATTTCCTCCATACTAATGATGATGGTTCTGTCCCCAGTGATATTCAGTGTGACACCCTTAAAGCATACCTTAGGGGCCAGTTAATTGGCTTTGCTGCCCACAGGTGTAAAACAAGGGAGCGTGAGCTAAAGGAACTTGAGGCTAAGCTTAAAATCCTAAAGAAAAATCAGAAACTAAACCCTTCTGGCAATCCCTTGGAAATTATTAGAATGTAGCCCATGCTCAGCTCCCTCTAAACAAGAAAGGTAGAGCTACTCCTCCATACTAATCACAAATAGTGGGAGGGAGGAGAAAAGGCAAGTAAAATTCAGGCATAAGAACTACGCAAACAACAGGCCAAATGCTGCATTGTGGGACTCCATAAGTCAGCCAGCCAGATGTGCTCTCACCTTTCCCAAATCAATAACATCCATGAGACAGTTCAACACTGAGCTCTACTCCTCTCAAGTCCAACCAACTCCCGAACTTATAGCTACTTTCCTAGACCTTCTGGATCTGCTTTGCCTCTCCTCATAACAATAGTGGCAGCTAGCACAACATATTACTAAAGAAGAGATTGCAACTGCAGTGATGGCCTTAAAGAAAAACAAATCACTGGGTGGGGATCTCTTCCATCGACTTCTACCAGCCTTTCCTGGGTATCTTCTCACCCCTCCTTCTTAGGACTTTACCCATGCTTCACAGCATCGCCTCCTACCTGCCACCTCTAAGGAAGCCACTATCACTGTCCTCCCCAAAAAAGTGAAAAGACCCTCTCTCCCCCCCCCGGCAGCTATAGGTCAATATCCCTTATTAAAGTTGACACCAAAATCTTGGCCAAATGTTAAGCGCCACACTTAGAGAAACTTCTCCCTTCTCTAATACATCCACCATGAGCTGACTTTGCCAAAGGCTGACTTAGCTCTGTCCATCTTCATACTTTTTTTAACATCCACCACATGGCCAAATTGATCCCCACCCCAGCCACTGCCCTCACCATCAACTTTGAAAAGGCCTTTAACTCTATTGAATGGGCCTTCCTCTTTGAAGTTCTGAAGTGTATGGGATTTAGACCTTATTTTCTGTCAATGGTTCAGACAGTCTATCAAAGCCCTCTGCCTGTTTTCTTACTAATAGCCTCCCATCCCTCCCTGTTTACACTTGAAAGGGGCACCATCTAGATACCCCCTATCTATATTCTTCTTGGCCATCGAACCCTGTTCATTGCCCTCAGAACATCCCCATGAAATGCTGGATTTAAAACAATCTGTACTGGATATGCGTTCTTACTACATGCTGATGATTTACTTGTTCTACTTGCTGATGGCCTGACGGCTATAACTCCATTACCATTCCTCTTGGCCTCGTTATCCTCTATTTTTGGCCTTAAGGTTATTCATACTAAATCTGAAATCATTCCACTTAACCACCTATGCCAATGTTCACACTTTCTCAATAGTGCAATAGTAAGCTTTTAAACTAGTCAAGGGGGGAGGCACTGATTAGCAGCAGGAAAATCCCAGCCTCTCCCTACAAAACAGGGTACTAAATGAGAAAAAGACTGAGGTAGAAAGGTCAGTGGGGAATGCTGCAACAGAAGGTAAAGCCATCAAAAAATGGAGAGCAATAGGTACCAATGCCTGTAGTCTGGGTAACAAGCTTCCTGAATTAGTGGCCTTGATGGAGGAGGAACATCTGGATATTGCAGCAGTCACAGAAACATGGTACACACAAAACCATGACTGGGACGTAAACATACAAACATACACTATCTACAGGATGGACAGGGAGGGTAAAAGAGGAGGAGGAGGAGGAGTAGCTCTTTACATAAGGGAAGGAATCAAAGCAACAGAACAAAAGGGTAAACAGGGAGGAGAAGAAGCACCGTGGGTAAATTTGGAGACAGGCAATGGCACCACAATCCGCACAGGGGTTGTATACAGACCCTCCTCAGGGGAGGAAATGGACAAGGAAATGATAGGAAAGTATACTTAGAATGGCAGAAAAGGGGAGATGGTTGATGGGTGATCTGAATATGCCAGATGTTAACTGGAGTGCAATTGCAGCAGCCACTTCGAAGAGTGGGATTATTCTAGATGCCCTACAGGGGGCATGCCTTAGACAACTAGTATTGGAACCCACTCGAGAAGGAGCAATCTTAGACCTGGTTCTCTCAAATGGAGATGGAGAGAGGATCACAGATGTAGAAGTGGGTAGCCATCTGGGAACTAGTGACCATCGAACAGTATTTTTCACAATAAACACAGCAACAGAGTCAAGCCATACAAAGGCAAAAGTACTGGACTTTAGGAGGGCTGACTTTGCCAAAATGGGTGAGTGCCTAAGGAATGCACTAGCAAATGAGCAGGAAGGAGGGGTGGAAGAACAATGGGGAATAATAAAAACTGCCATCACAGAGGTAACAAGCCTTTGTGTGAAGCAAATGAACAAAATAAAACGATGTAAGAAACCACTATGGTTCTCAAAGGAAGTGACAGTGAAGGTTCAAGAGAATAAGAAAGTATTTAGGAAGTACAAGGAATCACAGAAGGAGCAGGACGGAGAACTATATCAGTTAAAGCAAAAGGAAGCTGGGAAGACAGTCAGAACAGCAAAGGCCCAAACTGAGGAAAAGATAGCCAACTCAGTTAAGAAGGAGGATACAACCTTTTTTAGGTACATCAGGGAGCGAAGAAAGACCAAGGGAGGGATAGTGAGGCTTAATAAAGGGAGGGGGTGGGCAGAGGGGGCTGTGAAAAGGCAGAGATACTAAACAAATATTTTGCTCAGTATTTACAAATGAAGAGGGAAGGTACCTAAAACAAACAATAGAAACACTCTGGATACAGAAGTTGATAACAGCCCATTTATAGAAGAAAGGGTTCTGAAAGAACTCTAAAACTGAAGGTGGACAAAGCAATGGGGCCTGATGGAATTCACCCCAGAATTCTAAAATAACTAAGGGTAGAACTAGTGACACCACTGACTACCCTTTTTAACAAATCATGGGAGGATGGGGTGGTACCCAAAGACTGGAGGAGGGCAGATGTGATTCCCCTTCACAAAAGTGGGAGCAAGGCAGAAGCAAGAAACTACAGACCTGTTAGTTTAACCTCAGTGATAGGGAAAACGATGAAATCACTTCTGAAGGAAAGAATGGCTGAGTATCTAGAGGCCAGAGGGGCACAGGACCCAAGGCAGCATGGATTCACAGCGGGAAGATCATGCCAGACGAATCTGATAGACTTCTTTGACTGGGTGACCAAAGTAGTAGATCAGGGAGGGTCTGTGGACATGGCCTACCTAGACTTTAGCAAGGCATTTGACACAGTCCCACACAAAAGATTAATATACACGTTAGCCAGCCTGGGAGTGGGTCCCAAGATGACAGCCTGGGTAAAGAATTGGCTGGAGAATAGGACACAGAGAGTAACACTAAATTAGCCAGCCTGGGAGTGGGTGCTAGGGTGGTAGCCTGCATAAAACACTGGTTAGACAACAGGACACATTGGGTAATAGCAAATGGAGTCCACAGTGAAGAAAGGGGGTTACTAGTGGGGTACCGCAGGGTTCAGTATTAGGACCGGTTCCCTTCAATGTCTTTATAAGCAACATTGCAGAGGGACTGGAAGGAAAAAGTATGTCTCTTTGCAGATGACACAAAGATCTGCAACAGAGTTGATGCACAAGGTGGGGTGGAAAGGATGAGAAGGGACTTGGCAAGGTTAGAGGAATGGTCAAATGTATGGCAGCTTAGATTCAATGCTAAGAAGTGCAAGGTAATGCACCTGGGAAACAAAAACCCAGGGCAAGAGTACGCAGTGGGGGGTGAGATACTAACAACAACAAAAATGGAAAGAGGCCTGGGGGTAGTCATATCAGATGACCTAAAGGTGGCAAGCAATGTGAGAGGGCAGCAAGGAGGTGTGGGGGGATACTGGGATGCATAGGGAGAGGCATCACCAGTAGAAAACAGGAAGTTATTATCCCTCTGTACAGACAGCTGGTGAGACCCCATCTGGAGTACTGCATGCAGTTCTGGAGACCCAGTCTCCGCAAAGACATAGACAGGATGGAAGCTGTCCAGAGGAGGGCAACTAAAATGGTGCAGGGTCTGCACCGGAAGACATATGAAGACAGACTAAAGGAACTTAATATGTATAGCCCCGAGGAAAGGTGGGAGGGGGGGACATGATAGAAACTTTCAAGTACCTCAAGGGAATCAACAAAGTCCAAGAAGGTAGCATCTTTCAAAAAAAGAGGCGTGCAAGAATAAGGGGGCACAATTTGAAGATGGGGGGTGGCTCAGAGGTAATTTAAGGAAGTATTTTTTCACAGAGAGGGTTGTGGATGCATGGAACGGCCTTCTGGAGGAGGCTGTGGAGTCCAAAACAGTGGTGGAATTCAAGCATGCATGGGACAGTCATAAGGCAATTCTAGGGGCTGGGGGTAGGAAGAAGTAGGCTGCTGGTTAACTAGGATCTGCAGCTTATCCATTAGGTAGGGAAATGGGCAGACTGGGTGGGCCAAGTGGTCCTTATCTGTTGTCAAATTCTACGTTTCTATGTTTCTATGAATGGAAATGGGCAGAAGAAGGGGTCACCTACCTTGGCATCTGGAATACTCCTCTCTTCACCATATCTGCCAATAAAGCTTTACCCCTTTATTAGAATCCCTTTCTGCTGATATAACACACTGGAAGACTCTCGATGTATTCATTTTGGGTAAAATCAGTGCTATCAAAATTATTCTTGCCCCTAAAGTCCTACACCTTTTAGCCCACCTCCAAACAGTGGTACCAGATGCATACTTTGCCAAAATCAATCACCTGGTGAGGAGCTTCATTTGGGATGGTTTGGTACCAAGAATCAGTCACTCCAAATGACAAAAACACTGATCCAAAGCTGGCTGAGACCTTCCCCACTTCAAACATTATCATATATCCTTCATATGTGCCCAAGTCCTCAATTGGTGTCACTTTACCCACCCACAAGCTTCTCTATATATGGATCTTGAAGGTTTTGCCCTCCAGGTCTCGTCTTCACTACTGGCCTTCTATCTACCTTAACAACAAATGCACCTATCTCCTTTCAATACTGGTGACTATTCACCTCTGCTGTGACTGTGACTCCCCTTTTTATCGTTTACACTGCCAACTGGAGTAACACACAGATATGTATCAGCCATAAATCTATCAACTGTTCACACTGGAAATAGTCTGGCATTCACCAGATCTATCATTTATACTACCCTGACCTTAATACCATGGCCTCTTTTGAGGAAGTCAAAACCAAATACCAGATCCCCCCAAAAGATTTCTGCAGATACCTACAACTCCGGTCATCCCTCCTGCCTCTCCTCAAATCCAGGCACACCCACACCCTTGACCTTCCTATATGCAAATGTCTCTCTCTCCCCACCCCCCAAGGCAAGGCAAGCACATTTTATACCACACCAAGGGACTCACATCCAGATGTTACTGAGGTGATCAAACAGAAATGGGCCACAGAACTCAATACCTGCATATCTCAGCAGGGTTGAGATGCATGCTGGCTCCTAGCCCATACAGCTTGCTGAGACATTACAGCCTAACACAAAAAAAGATACTATACTCGTGGTATAGAAGCCCACAATTCCTCCACACACATGGCATTTTACATCATGATAGATGTTGGTGGGGCCGGCCCACCGGTGCAGCGGTTGGATTTCCACTTGCGACGCCAGTGACCCGGGTTTGGGAACGGACTCGGGTAGCTGGAGGGCCGGCTGGGGGAGGAGGATTGAGCACCCAACGGCTGTTCTCCTCTCCAGGGGAGGGTGGGGATGCAATCCGCTGCACAACACCGCCACCTGGGTGACCACAGGTGGAGGTGCAGGCTAGACTGTACGGCGGGGAGGGAAGGACGCCTGCCGGGAGCCGGAGCGTGGCAGGCACGCCACGGTCGCGCGGCTCCGCCCCTAGGCTCCCCCAGTGTGCGGTCATTCCTGTGGGAGGGAAGAAAACCAGGAAATACCCCACCGGACTCCTGGTAGACGGACGCCCTGGCCACGATCTCCAATGCCCCCCACCGACGCCAGTACCAGCATCCCCCGAACGAAAACTAAGTCACGTCCGGGTGTAAGGGCCCCACCTCCCCGTACTGGCCTGGGGGTGGCAGCCAAGGCTCCATGGGGGATGGACTGCACTGGTCGTCGGTTAGTAGGAGCGGGGACGAATCAGGCCGATGGAGTCTCCAGAAGAAGCAGGAGTTCGGTGGTGAGAGAGGGGGCATACAAAGAAAATATTGAAAAAAAAAAAAAATGATAGATGTTGGTGATGCAACCAACAAGAGGGGTCACTCTCTTCCACTTCTTATGGTCTTCCTCACTCATCCGCTCCTTTTTGAGATCGAGTGCTGGACTTCTGCAGGGCCATTCTTCCAAGCTACATCTGCCTCGATGCTCCTTTTATACTGATGGTCCTCTCTCCCCTTTGGCCTACTTCAGTCTGACCCACACATTAAATTGGCCATAGCTGTCACCAAGGTGGCCAAGCGGCCAATCCTTTGCTGATGGCAGACTGCAGACATCCCCACTATGAATGAATGGCTACTAGGGGTAGGTCAGCTTGCATCACAGGAATGGATGTCCCATATTGCTCTCTCTAAAGTACCTGCCTATAATGAGATTTGGGCCCCATATTTTACCTTTTTATCTAGCCACACCCACCTCTGTTGCAATTAATGTTTATCAGAATTGGATATACCAACACAATACTTCTTATGTTTTAATAGTTGTTATAGTATTAAGTGCTTATTCACTCGTATGGTTAATTCACCAACTTGTCACATCTAGATCTTTGAACAGTAACTCTCATAAGCTTCTTTGTACTTCCTAATTAATGGTTGTTGTTATTACTGTTAGCTTTTCTTTTTCTGTTATGCTCAACTGCAGTTCATAAATTCAGCTGGATTGTTGATGGCATTGTTATTGTTCCTATTGTGTATTCTTTTTCTCAATAAAAAAATGTAACTAAAAAAAACAAAACACAGGCCCACATTTTGAAAGGAGATGTGCGGCGCATCTTGCCAAAAAACAGAGATGTGCCATCCATCTCAAGAAATGCTCCAAACTGTGATTATTCAGCAAGGGTAGATGGGCCACCCAAATTGAGTTGGGGCATGCCCCAAAGATAATGTTCAAGTTCAAGTTTATTGCAGGAAAACTCCATTGAGCAAGCTCATTCACAAGGAGGTCCTGTGACATAAACACTTAAAGTACAAACACAGATAGGTAATAACAGTATATACATGAAATGCACATTACATGATACAGGCTGGATATACATACAAGGGTACCACATAGGGTGACCGCAGGTGGTAAACATTGATATGAGACAGGGAAGCGACTTACAGGTTGCATAATGATAAATAAACATGATGACTGTGTGTGCAATACATATACAGTATTTTGCAGCTAGAACAAACAACAGTCTACAACTGATATGGGGGAGGAGTGATTTGATAGAGAGCAGTAGAGCGTAAGCAAAAGATAAAGCCAGGAGTAGAAGGGAAGGAAAGCAGTTAATGTGACAAATCAATTATACCTTACCAGTGGATAAATATGGCACACGTGGAAGGAGAGAGACTTAATGACAGTTACAGGTGTCTTTTATTTTGGCTGAACTTAGCGATTTGTAGAAGTTTATTGAAACTGTACTAGTTAGTTTCAGTAGCGGTTTGTAATTGGTTCCAAATGGAAGGAAGGGCATATACATATACGCTTACCAAAGGAAGTCCGCGCCTTGGTATGTTAAGCATAATAAAGTCAGATTTTCTTAACGCAGTATGCACTATGGAGATACCATTAAGGGAAGAGAGATAGTTTGGCAATTTCTGCAGGAGCAGTTTGAGTCCATAGCCCAGCATGGAGCAGGCGTCTAGTAGTAAGGGATGTCCAACCAACAGCTGCATATAAGTCACAGTGGTGCGACGGTAAGAGGAGTTGGTAATGAACCGTAGCAGGTGATAAAGGATGTCCAAGTTTACTTAGATTTGCAAGTGGTGGAGAAATAGATTACATCGCCATAGTCGAGTAGGGAGAAAAGTGGCCTGTACAAGCTTGTTTCGAGTTTTAAGGGGGAAAAGGGGCCTATTTTTGTAGAAGAAACCTAACCTTGCTTTTAACCTTCTAGAGACATCTTCGACGTGGTCACTGAAAGATAATTTATTGTCGATCCTGATACCTAGATATTTAAATTTGGTTACAATAATGTATGCAGCCCAAGTAGAGGGGGTGTTCCCATGAATATTCCGCTCAGCGAACGGATGAGCCAACCAAGTGCTGGAGATGTGCGGCTCAAAGTTAGGCAAGAAAAAAGCATGCCTAACTTGGCTGGCCACCCACTGGCAGGCTATGGTAGTGCAGACAGCAGCACAACAGCCTACCAGCCCTGGTAGTCAAGTGGAAACCCCAATCCCTGCCCGAACCCAGTCTGATCATAACTGAATGTATTACCCTATTTTCCATAGCGTAATGGAACCCCCCTCCCTGCCCAAACACCCTCCAATTAAAAGACAATTGCCAAAACCATTTTCCATAAAGTTAGCAATCCCCCCCACTCGGTACCCCATCCCCCATTTGAATAATATTCAAGCAATACCATTTCAAATGGTATAGGGTCCCCTACCCTGTCCCAAAGCCCAATACTTCTCCATAGTGTAGTGTCCCCCCCATCCATCTCACTGTAGGCAGGGACCTCCCTCCCTGCATCTCTCTCGCACAGCCTTCATTACCTGCCATGGCCAGCTGCCAACTGATCTGCTCGCAAACTCATACTGTACATAGTACAAACTCATCAGCTGTCACCAATGAGCTTGTACTATGTACAGTATGAGATCACAAACAGATCAGTTGGTGGCTGGTCGTGACAGGGTATGGAGGGCTGTGCCAGCTGCTGGCATGGGTGGTGCAGGGGGTGCAGGGATGAGGTCCTGTCTGTCGGGGTGGAGGGCCACTACACTATGGAAAAGTATTCAAACATGAATGACTATGTGAATGGGGATCATTGTTCGGGGACAGGGTGAGCGGATCCTACACTACGGAAATGGCACGGGGTGGGAATATTATTCAAACGGGGATCGTGGTACTGGGGTGGGAGGACACTACACTATGGAAAATGGTTTGGGCAATTGTCTTTTAATTGGAGGGGGTTTAGGCAGGGAGGGGGGATCCCACTACACTATGAAAAATGGGGTAATACATTTCATTATAATCGGATAGGGTTCAAGCTGGGAGGGAACTGGCTGGCCCCATGCATCCTGCCAGCCACAGCCCTGCTAATGGGATGCAAATGAGCATGCAAGAGGCCTGTTTGCACCTTGCATACCTAATGGACTCATTTGCATATGCCGGCTGAATATCGCACTTTGGGGAATGGCGCATCCGGGATGCATCATGCATCCCCCAGTGGTAGTATTCAGCCCAGGCCATGGCTGCACTTGGTGCATTGGTGGCTGCCTCCCTTTGCACCAGTCATCAGGTTTCCGATAGTCAAACAAGTTGTGTGATCTGTTGTGAATGCACATCTTGTTTGTATATCCCATCTGGTTGAGGTGGCGCATCTTTTTGGTTGGTGCATGTGGATGCGCCACGCATCTGGCCCCCTTTGAAAATGGGGTCCTCAGAGTTTACTTACAGCTTCAGCACACTGGTGAAAAAACAGCAGTACTGAGCCTGCAACGGGCTCACCCTCTTTTCCCCGCAGCAAATGGAGGTGTGGCAGATGTCCGGTGATGTCACCAGACACAGTGTGCATCGTTACTAAGCAACTATCTGCCTAACAGCCAAAGGACAAGGCTTTTAGATTTACTGTGAATACAAAGTGGCACTCATGGCGTGCATATCTGGCAACCTAAAGCCTGCACTTTTTTGTAAATAAAGGAAATTTTTCAACATAGCAGAATGTACAAAATGAGGATTAGTGCTGAATACTATTTGAAATTCACAGGGGACTGGGCAGTGGGAAAACCACTTTTCCTAAATCATATCAACAATACAGAGCATTTTGTTTAACTACTGAGTTTTAGATCTTAAGAACCCATAATAGTGGTTACTACAGTCTAGTATCTTAACTTGGTAGGGGCTTACAGAGGGAAATTGTGGATTGAGGAGGGGGGAATATTAAAGATTTTTGTGATTTTTGATGGTAAACTGAGCAGGAGTGGCCAAAGGGCAACAGAGGGCACTTAGACGATGAATTGGGGAGAGGACATTATACAACATTACTGCAGTATTGCTAGAATACTAAGGCATTGTGCTCTACCTGACTACTCATATAAGAGTTTGCCAGCATGCTTGATCGTTTGCCTCTCCATTGGGTCCAGGCTACCTGCAAGATCTCCTAGTACCTTACACTCCTGATCACCCACTCTGGTGAGTGGACACAAACCCCTTTTCAGTGTCAAGATCTTGTTTCAAATTCTTAGGTGATAGCACCTTTGGGGTGGTAGCCCTGATTCTGTGGAATGCCTTTCCACAGGAGGTGAGAGATGCTGCTTCATTGGCCCTTTTTAACAAACTCCTAAAAACCCATCTTTTTGCTTCAAGTTTTGGGTCCGGCTTTGCAACATAATGTTTTGATTTACTGTAGTATTTATTGTTCTTAACATGTTATCATTGCTGTACGGATTGTGAGGTGCCCAGAGCCATTGAGGTTGGGTGCCATATAGATAAAATTGGCTTGTCTTGCCAAAGTTTAGTTAAAGTTTGAAGCTCAAGGATCTACCACATTTCTTGTTTTCCCTGTAGCTTATTATAATTTCTACTTCTTTCTGGAGTCACAATCTGTTGCAGGCCCCAACACCTTAATAAGACTCCTTAATGGCCTGTTTAAAATGCATTGCCACTATGGAAATTTCATCCCCTCTCCTAATTGTGCTTTTGTGTTCCCCTGCCCTTTTCTTGACTTTTCTGTTTTCCCCATCTATAACTTGTTGTAGGAGAACCGCAGAACATAAAGGACCCCTGTCGTGTTGCAGTTGATATAAGTTCTTATAGGATACTCTTCCTCAGTATACGGGTGATGAAATACTTCTTTCCTACAAGTGTGGCTACACACTAAACAGTATCCACACAGGAAAATCCCTGGTTTCAGGGGACCGAGCAACAGTTTTTGCCCTGGTTTTGGTTCTGCTGTTCAGCCGGTGCAGTTTTTGTGGACCAGCCTGTCTTTAATACTTGGTGCTTAATTGCCCCCATGGAGGAGTGCTGTTGTAATACTTCCCAATGTTTATTGAGGCTACCTTGGACACCAGGAGGAGGTGGGTGAAAAATGGCTGCAGAATTTGGGAAAAGAGCTAGAAAGTGCTAAAGGAATGAGGAGAAATGTAAATATTCATGAGGCTCATGAATATTAATGAGTCAGGTGGCTGCTTCTAGGGATCCTATAGAACAGAGCTAGTGATGGGCTAAGGAGGGGGTGTTTATGAATGATTGTGAGGTCTCTTGAAAGGGGATAGGAGTCCCCATTCCATACTGGGGAAACTGCAAAACAAATGTAAATACATTGGCTGCAGGGGTCTTGAAAAGTTTGGGACTGGACAGAACTGTATGGGTGCAGCCATCCTAACAGTACTTTGACCTTGGTTATCAGTCAATCAGGTAGCTGGGTGCCCAAAGACTGTGAAAAACTATTTCTGGGAGAATGAGTTCACTATTTCAGGCACAATAGACTCCACTGATGGACAGTTAAAAGAGGCTGATCACTATGGATATTGATGAGTGATAACATTGGGCAGCCAATCAGAGGGCAGGGATTTTAGAAGAAACCCAGGGACTTTGAGAGTTGAGTCATTCCTGCCTGGGCTCTTACCGAGTCAGGAGGAATCTGTGAGAGAGGAGTAGAACTGACTAAGGCCTTGTACAGGCCTTGAGACGGACACTGCCATAGAGAAAAGAGTGTCTTTGTCTAAAGGAAGGAGAGGTTGAGCTGTGTTTGAGAACTCTCCAGGCATATTGGAACTGTGCATTTTGTTTGGGGAAAGAATACCTGCTGCAGAGATCCTGCACTGAAACTAAGATTTGTAAAAGCTGTCTGAAAAGGCTGAATGTCTCTGGGACTGGGTGCTAACAAGGCTGTGTAAAAGCTGCTTTGAGGACTGACTGAGTCAGCTGAGAATTGTGTCCAAGCTGAAGCTACATTTGGAAGCTGTTCATGCATGCAGAGACTGTGTGAGTGAAAACTGAGCAGGGGGTTGCATGTTCCAGAATTCCTGCTGCTGTTGCGCCATACAGTGTGAAATGGAGCTGCTTTTAAAAGCCTGGCATTTGGAAAACTGAGAGTTGCTTGGCTGCCCCTTAAGTTGCAGAATTGGTGCAGGAACAGAGTGGACTCTACCAGCTTTGGGAGGCACTCTACTGAGCCAGAGAGGGAACCTGTTAACCCCTACCAAGTGAGGCCTTCGGTCTCATGAGGTCACCAGTGCTTGCTAGGGTGCTAGGGCACCTACAACCCTTGTGGGGAGCCGGGCTGTAGAGCCACTCCTAGGTGTGGGCCTTCTGGGGCTGGAGTGGACCTGCATTTGAGCTCCACAATGGGCCAGAAGAGGCTGAAGGTGACAAGCAGCCAGATCTTCAATCAAGGGGACAAGCTGCAAGACCTCCAATCAAGATCCTGCCTTCTGAGAGAGAGAGAAAGCACCCTCATCTTGTGGACCATTGCTGTGTCATGGACAGAACTCCCCACTCCTGGACTAGTGACAGATCCTGCCTCAAGGCCCTGCTATAGAACTGTAAACCATGAGTACCTAGGGCTTGTTCCTGGGTTCAAATAAGGAAGTGTTCAGTTTAATTTTAACTTTAATTCTCCAACATTCTAGCACCCCAGCAGCCGGCCAGCCCACGGTAATGTCCAGGCCTGTCACTAGTGGGTACCCCAGGAGACACTCAGGGTATAACACTGGTACTGGTGAGGATGGGTAACCAGGGGTGGTCTGGAATGGCCCGAGGGCCCATGTTGTTCTGGTTTGCTACTTCAATAACAACTTTTTTCATCCCACAGCTATCCCTCATCCAGTTACCCCTATCCTAACCCTTTCCCCCAATAAAGCTGTGAGTTTACTGTTTGAAATTGCTGCATACAGGGAATGTGTGTGTCTGCCAAGTTATTGCTGGTTTATGGTTCATGGTGGTAATGAACTGTTGGGTATCCAGTGTGTGGGGTGGTTGGTAGGGGAGGTGGGTAGATGCAGCATCCTAGGGGGCTGTGCCAACTAGTCACCTGACCCACTTCAAATTTTCTCTGGGTTGAGGCACTGCGTTGTCTTTATTATCTTTGGGACAGAACCCTGAACACCACCATAACAGGCCCCATGCCCTTTAACCTTTTAGAGGGCCAACAGGCAGGGGTAGTAGTCCATTGGCACATGGCACCAGGGCTACAGATGCAAAGTGGCTGTTTGATGCACCTTGCATCAGTCTAAGGGCTCCTTTGAAAATCTGGTCCATAGTTCTATACTGCTCTGAAGACTGTATGCTTATGGCTTCCCCCTGACTGGATGGTTTTAAAACTACTGTCCTGTCATTTTCTAGATTGTCTAAGGCTTGCTTTTGTACTTTGGAGAGATTGTTTCTAGGTTTAGCCTTGTCTGTAAGAATTTCTTTTATGCAATCTCCTTTTAGACTAACCCTATATAGGTTTCTACTGCTACAGTCAAAAAAGGAAAGTCCCACACTCACCACAGGGCGCGCAGGACGTTTCCTATTTTGACTGTGCTGCTTTATGTCCCAGCACCCCAGCCTGGTGCACTTTTTCTTCTTGATAAATCTACTACGTTTCTACTGCTACGTTTCTTCCTGCGTGTGGCATGAATTTTCATTTTACTTTTAAAACTTGCCTGAACTGTGTGTGATTTGCATCCTACTGGTCACTTTGTGCAGACATACATTTTAGTCTGAGAGAATGATAAAAGCATTGCAAGTCACGTTTCAGGACTGAGATTGCAACACCTCCATTTCTGTGTTTAATAGTATTCTATCACTTTAATTGAAAACCACAACTGGGTTGGGCCCTGGTTCTTTGTGGTCCTTTCCATCCCTCCCTCCCTCCTCTTCCTCCAGTTGGCCCTTCTGTTCCTTCTCCCTCTCTGGTGCTGTTGTGGAGTTCATACCATCCTCCTCCTTCCAGTGGACCTTCCTCCTGTGTTCTATTGACCTCTGCCTGCTTGCTGCCCTGTATTCAGCCCCATCCTAAAAAGGGCCCTGTCTTTTCCTATTCCGTTCCTGTACATAACTGTCTCAACTGTTTGATTCTGTATCTGAGTAATTCCCTTGTCTGTTTTATGTCTTAAAGGTATAGACTTTATCCCTGTCATCTACAGTACATTGTCCCTCTGAAATTTAAGTTGTTTTTTTCTCAATTGTTTAACCAGGAGTGGCACACTAAGCTGAAAGCTTGTTTACAGGTGCAACCTGGAAGCACAGGGAAATTAAGTGACTTGCTTAGGGTCACACAGTATGCAAGTGGAGGCTGTGAGATTCAAACCCAGGTCTCCAGGTTTGCAGCTCAGAGCCTTAAACCACTGTGCTATACTTCCTCCCTAATGTCTTAATGTTGTCTCATACTCATTGAGATTTTTTTTTATTTCTTCTAGAAATGAGCTGAAATCTTGTAACATCATTTTGTTTTTTAGGTTTTCTTCAAGGTTTGAAATTTCTATAGTGATCTTACTATGATCTTTCAAAATGGTCTCTATATCGAAGCTACATTGAAGTCATACATTTTGTTCTTATATCGTTCAATCTTTTATTCGGTTTCTCCAAATACATGCACAGGTTAGGTTCTACGAAGAGCCTTAAGCCCCATGGTATTCTATTGAATTCTAAATATTTCATTAGGGCCAACCCATGCCACTGTAGCTGTAAGTCTTTGTGTTTTAGGGCCTCTGTTCTTTTCATAAGGCTGCGCTTTGGGACTCCTTCATGGTCTGGCTGGTGTCCCTGTTCCTTTTCATGAGTTCCATTAATCTTTTTCTATCTGCTTCTGTGAAACTCTCAAATCTGTATTCTGATTATACACTTCCCCCACATCATTAAATTCCTCCATGGTTGCTTAGTGGCAGATATGAAGACACAAAATTAGAGATAAATAAAAATGTAATCAGATATGCTGTAGTCACTTACTTGAATAAATCAAGTCCCATATTGAAAATGCCTATAAGCACGAAGTCTCTTTATCAGTGAACTTCCGTCAGTGTCAGGCCTCCATAACCTGACCAATCAAGTTCTATGAATGCAGTTTCTGGTGGGCAATCACAAACATACGGTGAACTTCCTTGATCATGGAGCTGGGCCATGTGAAGTCCAAATAACTGCACAAGGAAAAGGGTTGGACCACTCTAAGTAACAAACGTTACCACTCTAAAATGATTTCTGGTAAGTCTTCTCTGTTTAATCATCACACCAATGTTTCACCAGTACTCTAACGGCTTCTTCTAGGGGAATCAACAATTTCAATGCAAACAGAAAATGCCAATTAAAACCAAAATATTCATACATCTCTATGTCACTACTTAAGCTTGTATACAGTACTGTGACAAACATAGAGGATAATGTACAGTCTGTGGTTAATAACCACAATGTAAACACTTTGAGAGGTTGCTATGACATCATTGCAAACTTGAGAGCGCAGATCGAGAGGTTTTCAGATGTCATGGCAACCTCATGTAGTGTTTTCAGCGCGGTTGTTAACCTAAGAGCATACATTATATTTTATAGTGCTGGGATACCAAGATTGTGTAATCACGATTTAACTGCTTTACTGAATTACTTTACAGAACATTGATTATTGAGAGCATTCCATTTTGTTAAACCATTGATATGACATACTCAAGAAGGGTTAACAACACAGAGATGTCATAACGATGGTACAACAAGGTTGTAATCTGCGTAATTTCAGTTAATAATAAAGGCTCCCCATACATTATATGCCTATTTTTGTCTTCTACACACCTTATTTTATGGTACAACAAATGTTTTTTTTCACAATTGTAGCTGAAATGAAATGCCATAGTCATTTGTGCTGCACTTTTAGAACAATTATTTGTATTCAAAGCCACTTATTTACACCATGTGCCACGACATACAAGTCTTCAACTGTGCACAAAAAATCTCTATCAACTCTATTTACCAAACTCTGAGGCCTGACTGCCGTGAAATAACACAGAAGCCCACTTGGCTTATAGGGCCCTATTCACAATGGCTACACGGCCCTATGCATAGTGTGTAAGCCTCGCACATAGACTGTTAAGCAGAACATGTGAAAGCAACCTCCAAGTGGTATTCACGACCCATGTGTATTGCCGTGTGTAGAGCCGCCATGTGAAATTGTGCACCATAGTGGATACGTGGCCACGCAGGAGCGTTCCCACATACGCCATACTCGCAGGACCATGTACGCATATGCACAATGTAGGGTACATTTGAAAGGTGCGTTGCATCCCCACAAACACAATATGCATTTTGGAGGCATCCTTAAACAGCCTATGTGTCACACACACAGGAGGAGTGGCCAGCGAAGCATGCCAGAGGGGGCTCGGCAATGCCTGGTATGGCATGACATGCTAGCCATGCACGCAGCAATGCAAGGCATGGCAGCAGTAGCCAGACATGTGCCCACAATGTGCCACATGCAACTGCTGCTGGTGCAGCACCACTGGCCATATGGCCTACCCCAGCACAGCGTGCATGCCACCCAGCAGTCACCACTGAATCTGTACACCTAGCATGGCATACTATGGTGAACAGGCAGGCAAACCTGGGATGCACGCCACAAGGCCCAGTCACAGAAGCATGCAGAACACACAGCCCCCCACACACACAAATAGGCCTGCCCATGCACACCATGCCAGGGCAAAGAATGAGACAAACACAAGGCACTGTATGCAAACACCTTTAATGGCAGATAGCGTACAACACAAGGCCTGCACAGGGCACAAAACTGCAAAGATTTGTTTTGGAGGCAGAGGGTGGATCCACATGGCTGGCCCACGGCCCTAGTCGGAGTCTTTCTTGGTGGCCACCTCCAAGTTGGTGGATGGGTTTTTTTCCTTAGGAGGGGTTTGTGTCCATAAATTCTCGTTCTTCAAGGATAAGTCTGCGAATGGGCCCATGGTAGCACTGTAATGACAAGAGCAGATAGAGGGTACCTATGTCAGTGATCCTGTTACCAGCAATGGCCACAGAACTAACAATGCCACACACACACACACACACACAAATGTCCAAGGGCCACCTACCTTTGATGGTGCACAGATGGCCCAGAGGTCCCCTACATCACCCCGATACACAAAGTCCTCCATGCTTTGCCAGAGGTCAAAACACCTGGGGAAGTCATGGGAAAGTCGCTACCTCAGTGTCACCATCCTGGCCAGGCCAGGCCCACCCACCTCCTGAGCTCCAGCACCAGCACCAGCCTTCTGATGAGTCCCTGCAAAAGAACACAAGGAACCAAATGATTGACACACCCATGACACAGGCCCATACCCCCCCCACCACACAGTCACACACACACACACACACACACACACATACAACACATGGCCACGTGTACCATCTGCAGAACCTACCTTCCTCCTCTCTGACACCTTCCACAGGGCACCCGCATGCAGGCCATCCTGGTATATGTTCTGCATGATGCGATAAAGCCACCACGGCAGGGTGAACCTGCCACATACTACAACCACCAGCATTGGAGGAGCTGCCGCCACCATTGCAGCCACAGATAAAATGGCATTCCTGTGGCCGGCACCACGCCCCATAAGACACGTGTGCCACGCCTCACAGCTTGCATGGCACACACTTGTGGATGTGCAACGCCACTTTGTGGTCGCCTAGAGCAGTACAAGTAGTGGCAGTGCAATGTGCCCAGGAGCACTACTACATATGGTCCTCCTAGAGGACGCCATTGCGGAGCATCGTAGCAGACCAAGGTGCCACCAATGAGTGTTCAGACCACATCTTGTGGCACTAACGTTGCATCCCACTGACGACAACATGCTACTGTTCATCTGTGGCCTAGTGGAAGATGCTGTCTGGCCGCGCACCAGGCGCTCCATGGCCATGTCCATGGAGGCAAATGTGCTGTGCACCCTGCAGTACTATGCCACAGGGACCTTCCAGAGGGTGACAGGTGATGTGATGGGGTGAGCCAGTGATCTTCGTCACTGGCACTGCACCAGGTGACCGATGCCCTGGTGCAGCACCAGGAGAGGCACGTCTCGTTCCCTATAAATGAGGTAGAGCTCACGTCCATCAAGGGTGCATTGTTGGGGAAGTATGGCATGGTGGGTGGGATAGACTGCATGCATGTGCCCATCCTCACACTGTCCACTAACGAGGAGGCATACAGGAACTGTAAGGGGTACCATAGCATAAACTGTCAGGTCATCTGCGATGCCACGAGCATTCTGACCAATTGTCCAGGCAAGGTACCTGGGGTCATGCCATGACTCATATGTCTTCTAGAACAGCGAGCTGGGACACCATTTGGACCGGCAACAGGAGGGCTACGGTTGGCTGTTGGGTGAGCCCTCATCAAGACATGTGGATACATTAGCTGCACATGTGCACCAGCACAACTAACAGCTGTTTCATCTCACATACACAGGTGACAGCGGTTACCCGCTGAGGACAACACTTCTGACACCGTACTTGGCTCCATGGCACCCTGCTGAAGAGGCATACAATGCAGCAAATATATGGGCATGTGGCATTGTGGAATGCACCATAGGGCTGTTGAAGATGCATTTCTGATGCCTGGACCACACAGGTGGCACAATGATGCTTGTGCCAGGGATGGAGTGTAGCATGTTCACTGCCTGTGCCATGCTGCATAACATCTGCATGCACCACATGGTGCCAAAGCCCCCAGATGTACACCCCAGAGGAGAACTGCAAGGGACCACTGCAGCAACCCCATGAACCAGTGACACCTGGGGAGGGTGCAAGGGTGCCACCAAGGGGCCAACACACAGCGGAATGCATGGCAACGAGGGCAGTGTGCCATTGTGTGGCCCATGGCACATTCAGCAGGTAAGGTGTAGCGCATGCTGGTGATGATGACTGTGACTGACTGAGCCAGCATGAGTGGGGCTGCCGCATACACATGGTGTCACTGGCATGCACCATGCCCACACAGGCTGCCATGCATAGCACGTGTGTGTGGTGTGCTGTGGGTCACACTGTGGGCACACTGCTGTGTGCAGTGCATACCAACATGTGCGTGATGAATGGTGGGTGGGTGTGGGGGTGTGGCATGGTGCATCCCTGTTACGGGAGCACCCAGCCGCTGGTCGATGGTGTGGCATTGATGACTGGCATGTGTGCTGTGCTGTGTGTGTGAAGGGTGGGTTGTGTGTGGTGGACACATTAGCTGGTGTCATCTGCTGCACCTTACTGGGTTTCCAGCCTCGGTATGTGGCCACCATGTCTGTGCCCCCTTCCGGCTGCTGGTGATCACTGTGCTGTGGCTGCCAGCTGGGTGGCCTCCTGGAATGCCTGTACTTGGTGTGACTGGCGTGCCGCTGTGCTGGTGATGGGTTCATTCATGCTGTCACCTGCTGTGGGTTTGGGGTACTGTCGGGCATGGTGTCACTCTGCCTGTGGTACCACAGGCACAGGTTCTGGTGCACTGGCCAGTGCCACAGGCACATTTGCAGCCAGTGCAGACAGCTGTGCCTGTTGGGAGGACAGGTGGGTCTCGATAGCTAGTAGGACATCTGCAATACACTCCTAGGCTCGGACCCCCACAGCCACCTCCTCCACCAGGCGCTCCTGGGCATGCACCACTGCAGCTACCACCTCAGCCATCTGCTCCAGCACCCTCATGCCTTGGGCCATGCTCTCTGTGAGCCTCTCCTGCACCTGCACGGATCCCGCCATGACCTCTGCTTGACAGTGCACTGCCTCCATACACTCCCTTATCACCTGCAGGTGGTCCCACTCCAGCCTGTGGTGATCAGGGTAGTAGCTGGTGAGGAGTGAGCTGCTGGAGCCCTGTCAGCAGTGCCTTGTGAGAGAGAAGCCCTTGGAGGCACCCATGTCCGGATTCTGTGACACAGATATTGTAGTGGGAGTTGTTGTGCCTGCAGTCATGACACAGCTGTCTTCAGGTTGCCCAGAGCCTTCTTCGCTGCTGCATTCAGGCACAGATGACAGCTGCTCATCCTCAGTGAGGCACTCTGGTGTCTCCCCATCATCAGTCGCCTGGGTGTGCTGTCCCATGCCCTGGCTGCTTCCATCCTCCTGGTGCTGCCATTCTGGTGTCCATCCCCTTTAACAGCTGTGGTGGTCTTCGGGCAGGGCAGACAGCTGGGTGTCATCATCCAGCATGTCCTCCATTCCATGCTGCTGTGGCCCTGTGTTGGTGATGGTGGGACAGCATTTAGTTCACCTGCATGTCGGTCATATGCCGTGTCATTACCTGTGTCTCTGCCATTACCCACCTTCGCCACCTGCCCTCTGTGGCCCTCCTCCGTCAACATCAGCTGGTCCCGCTCCAGCACTGTCATTGACATGCACTGTGGGTAGGAATAATAGCAGGTAGTCAGTGACTGTTGCCATACTACAGTGCTGTAGTAGTTCTCTGTGCACATCCACATCATACTCATATAAATCATAATCAATAAAACACAACGAAGGAAAAAACCGTTATGGTTCTCAAAAGAGGTGGCAGGGAAGGTTAAGGAGAAAAGGACAGCATTCAGGAAATATAAGGAAACACAGAAGGAGTAGGACAGAGAACATTATCAGTTAAAGCAGAAAGAGGCTGGGAAGGCAGTCAGAATAGCAAAGGCCCAAACCGAGGAAAGGATAGCCAATTCTGTTAAGAAGGGGGATAAGACCTTTTATAGGTACATTAGGGAGTGAAGAGAAGACCAAAGGAGGGATACTGAGGCTTAATAAGGGGAGAGAATGGGTAGAGGGTGACAGTGAAAAAGCAGGATACTGAATGAATATTTCTGCTCAGTATTCACAAAGGAAGAGGAGGGAGGTACCTAAACCAAACAAGAGAAACACTCTGAAGACAGGGTTGATACCAGTCCATTTACAGAAGAAAGGGTTCTGAAAGAACTAATAAAATTGAAGGTGGACAAAGCAATGGGGCCTGATGGGTTCACCTAAGAATACTAAAAGAACTAAGGGTAGAACTAGTAACACGACTGACTACTCTCTTTAACAAATCATGGAGGATGGGGTGGTACCCGAGGACTGGAGGAGGGCAGATGTGATTCCTCTTCACAAAAGTGGGAGCAGGACAGAGGCAGGAAACTACAGACCAGTTAGTTTGACCTCAGTGGTAGGGAAAATGATGGAATCACTTCTGAAGGAAAGAATTGTTGAGTACCTAGAGGCCAGTGGGGCACAGGACCCAAGGCAGCATGGATTCACGGTGGGAAGGTCATGTCAGACAAATCTAATAGATTTCTTTGACTGGGTGACCAAAGTAGTAGACCAGGGAGGGGCTGTGGACATGGCCTACCTAGATTTTAGCAAGGCATTTGATACAGTCCCACACAAAAGATTAATACACAAGTTACCAGCCTTGGAGTGGGTCCCAAGGTGGTAGCCTGGATAAAAAATTGGCTAGACAACAGGACGCAATGGGTAGTAGTAAATGGAGTCCACAGTGAAGAAAGGAGGGTTACTAGCGGGGTACCACAGGGTTCAGTACTGGGACCGGTCCTTTTTAATGTCTTTATAAGTGACATTGCAGAGGAACTGGAAGGAAAAGTATGTCTCTTTGCAGATGACACAAAGATCTGCAACAGAGTTGATACACAAGATGGAGTGGAAAGGATGAGAAGGGACTTGGCAAGGTTGGAGGAATGGTCAAATGTATGGCAGCTCAGATTCAATGCAAAGAAGTGCAAAGTAATGCACCTGGGAAACAAAACCCAGGGAAGAGTACACAATGGGGGGTGAGATAATAAAATCAACAAAAATTGAAAGAGACCAGAGCAATATATCAGATGACCTAAAGGTGGGCAAGCAAGTGAGAAGGGAAACATGATAGAAACTTTCAAGTATCTCAAGGGAATCAATAAAGTCTAACAGGGTAGCATCTTCAGAAAAATGATGTGCAAGAACAAGGGGCACAATTTGAAGATAGAGGGGACGGCTCAGAGGTAATGTGAGGAAGTATTTTTTCACTGAGAGGGTTGTGGATGCATGGAACAGCCTCCCTGAAGAGGTTGTGGGGTCAAGAACAGTGGGGGACTTCAAGAATGCATGGGACAGGCATAGGGCAGTCCTAGTGGGGGGTAGGAGGAATTAAGCTGTTGGTTAACTAGGATCTGCAGCTTATCTGTTAGGTAGGAAAATGGGCAGACTAGGTGGGCCAAGCGGTCCTTATCTGCTGTCAAATTCTATGTTTCTATGTTTCTATACTCACCTGGCATACAGTTGAGCCTGTCTGACTTGTCCTCCATGAGGACACCACTTATGGTGTCCGCAACCTGCTGCTCGATGAGTGTCAGGGGTGGGTCAGGGGGTGGCGGGCCACCTCCTGTGGTGTCCTGAGTCTGCCATGCCCAGCTCAGCTTTTTCTTCACCTCGGACTGGAGGTCACGCCACTTGAGCTTAATGGCCGCCAGTGTGCGTGCCTCCGGTCTGATGGCATTGATTGCCACCTGCAGGTCCAGCTAGATGCAGGCCTTCATTTCAGCAGGGGTGCTCAGTGACCTCAGCCCGAATAGAACTTCACAGTGCTGGCAGATTTCTGTCACTGGGATGGCCACCTGTGCCCTCTTGAAATTTGGCATTCGCTGCTGCCTACCACCACCCCCCGTTCCTTGTCCACCAGTGTTGATTGTTTGCCATGTGGTGGCTGTTGCCACCCACTCCTCGGTGCCGCAGTTGCTGATAGCCTCCCCCACTGACATCTTGCTTCCGGACTATGTAGATCGTGTGTGCATGGCAGTTCCACAACGCCATATATGGTGGGGTCAAAGGGCGTTCCCTTCTACTTGTGCTGTCTCAATGCCACCCCTGTGCATTGCTGCATGTCTTCTCTGTCTCTGCCACAGCCTCCTGGAGGTGTGTCAGGCTGGATCATGCATGCCACATATTTTGCTGGGGCTACGTGGCACACAGCTGCACACCCGTATTTACGACGGTAATGTGCGTAGGGGCCAGGCTTCATGAACAGAGCCCATACTGCCTAAACTATATCAGAGAAATTTCTTACAAGGAAACTTCCTTAAAACATGACAGTGGTGGAGCTGGGGAAGGAAGCAGACATCTCGGAAAGTATCTGTTGATTTTCACTGATTTTATTGCTGTTGTTGTTGTTTCTTTTGCAGCTTATTGTTGTCTTCAATTGATACCAGGGTGCTTTCTGACTTAAGCCGGAAAGGTACATGTTTAGGGGATTTTGCTGGTGCAGCTGAGTGTCTCAGTGAGGATTTGCTGGTGTAGCTGATTGTCTCTGGTGCTCCAGGAGGGCTCAGCCTCCCCATAACCTTATCCTTCCTTTTATACAGGTAGCTTGTGACATCATATAGTACCTGCTGACTGCATACACATGCTGTTAACCAGCTTATTTTTGTACACAACACAACCACACACCACAGGGTAGAGGGATTGGAAAATAAGGGGAAAAGTGCTGCCAACAGACAGGGGCAAGATAGAAAGAAGAGGAACCACGAGAGGGAGAATGGAGCAGAGGGAACAATAAAGAGGAAGGAGTAATAGGACCGTGGCAACAGACTGAGGAAGTCCAGGAAGGGGACAAGGTAGTGGGGAAGGCCTGAATGAGGGTCAGTGAAGGGGAGGGGCAAAGGAATCAGGGAAGGGGGGGAGCAGAAGTCACAGGGGATGAACGATCGTGGGATCCTAGGTGATAGGTTTAAATGCTTCATTGGCAAACATTTAAACTAGCCAAGGGGGAGGCACTGGAGAGGAGCACAGAAATCCTAGCTCCCCCCAAAAAGTCAGGGTACTAAGTGAGGTAGACACCAACATAGAGATGTCGATAGAGAGAAGCACATGGGTGAATGGAGAAAGTGACAAATGCAATAAGGACAGGGATGGGGTAAAAAGGGGTAAGGCCATCAAGAAATGGAGGGTAATAAGTACCAACACCCGTAGTCTGGGCAGCAAACTCCTTGAACTGGTGGCCTTGATGGAAGAGGGATGCCTGGGTATCGTAGCAGTCACAGAAACTTGGTACACAGAGAACCATGACTGGGATGTTAACATACCAGGGTACACAACCTACAGGAGAGACAGGGAGGAGAGAAGAGGGGGCAGAGTAGCTCTCTATGTAAGGGTAGGGTTAAAAGCAACTGAGCAAAAGAGTAAATACGGAGGAGAGGAGGACTGTGGGTCACCCTAGAGACTGGAAACGGCACTACAATCCACACAGGGGTTGTATACAGACCCCCATGTCAGGGGGAGGGAATGGACAAGGATATGATAGAAAGCATACTTAGGATGGCAGAGAAAGGGGAGATACTGTTGATGGGGGACCTTAATATGCCGGATGTCAACTGGAGCACCTTTGCTGCAGCCACATCCAAAAGCAGGGCCATTCTTGATGCCCTTCAGGTGGCATGCTTCAGACAGCTAGTTTTGTAACCTACTCGTGAGGGAGCAATCTTAGACCTCGTACTCTCAAATGGGGACAGTGAGAGGATCTCAGATCTAGAAGTGGGTAGCCATTTGGGAACAAGTGACCACCAAACAGTGTAGTTCATGATAAACTCAGCTACAGAATCAAGCCATACAAAAATAAGGGTTCTGGACTTCAGGAGGGCTGACTTTGGCAAGATGGGAGAGTGCCTTAGAAAAGCACTAGCAAACAGGCTAGAAGGAGGGGTGGAGCAACAATGGGGAAATATCAAAACTGCCATCACGGAGGCAACAAGCCTTTGTGTGAATCAAATAAACAAATCAAAATGAAAGAAAAAGCCACTGTGGTTCTCAAAAGAGGTGGTGGTGAAGGTTAGGGAGAAAAAGATAGCATTTAGGAAATATAAAGAAACACAGAAGGAGCAGGACAGAGAACTGTAGCAGTTAAGGCAGAAGGAAGCAGGGACGGTATTCAAAATAGCAAAGGCCCAAACTGAGGAAAAGATAGCCAACTTAGTTAAGAAGGGGGATAAAACCTTTTATAGGTATATCAGGGAGTGTAGAAAGACAAAAGGAGGGATAGTGAGGCTGAATAGAATGGGCGGTGGATGGGCAGAGAGGGACAGTGAAAAAGCAGGGATACTGAATGAATACTTCTGTTCAGTATTCACAAATGAGGAGGTGGGGAGGTGCCTAATCCAATTAACAGAAGCACTCTGGATAGAGGGTTCGATCCCAGTCCTTTCACAGAAGAAAGGGTTCTGAAAGAACTCGTAAAACTGAAGGTGGACAAAGCAATGGGGCCTGATGGAATTCATCCCAGAATTCTAAAAAGAATTAAGTAGAGAAACTAGTGACACCACTGACTGCCCTTTTTAACAAATCATGGGAGAATGGTGTGGTACCTGAGGACTGGAGGAAGGCAGATGTGATTCCCCTTCACAAAAGTGGGACCAAGACAGAGGCAGGAAAGTACAGACCTGTCAGTTTGACCTCTGTGGTAGGGAAAGTGATGAAATCACTTCTGAAGGAAAGAATTGTTGAGTACCTAGAGGCCAGTGGGGCACAGGACCCATGGCAGCATGGGTTCACAGTGGGAAGGTCATGTCAGACGAATCTAATTGATTTTTTTTACTGGGTGACCAAAGTAGTAGACCAGGGAGGGGCTGTGAACATGGCCTACCTAGACTTTAGCAAGGCATTTGACACAGTCTCACACAAAAGATTAATAGTTAAATCAACCAGCCTGGGAGTGGGGCCCAGGGTGGTAGCTTGGGTAAAACATTGGCTGGACAACAGGACACAGAAAGTAATTGTAAATGGAGTCCACTCTGAAGAAAGAGGGGTTACTAGTGGGGTACCCCAGGATTTAGTACTGGGTCCAGTCCTTTTTAATGTCTTTATAAGTGACATTGCAGAGGGACTGGAAGGAAAAGTATGCCTCTTTGCAGATGACACAAAGATCTGCAACAGGATTGATACACAAGGAGGCGTGGAAAGGATGAGAGGGACTTGGCAAGGTTGGAGGAATGGTCAGAAGTATGGCAGCTTGGATTCAATGCAAAGAAGTGCAAAATAATGCACCTGGGAAACAAAAACCCAGGGGAAGATTACACAATGGGGGGGGAGGTAGTAACAACAACAACAATGGAAAGGGACCTGGGGGTAATCATATCAGATGACCTTAAGGTTGGCAAGCAATGTGAGAAGGTGGTAGGGAGGGTTGGAGGGGATACTGGGATGCATAGAGAGAGGCATCACCAGCAGAAAACAGGAAGTAGTTATCCCCCTGTACAGACAGTTGGTGAGACCCCATCTGGAGTACTGCATCCAGTTCTGGAGACCTCATCTCTGCAAGGACATAGACAGGATGGGGGCAGTCCAGAGGAGGGCAACTAAAATGGTGCAGGGTCTGCAAGAGAAGCCATACAAGGAGAGACTAAAGGAGCTTAACATGTATACCCTTGAGGAAAGGAGGGAGAGGAGGGACATGATAGAAACATTTAAGTACCTCAGTGGAATCAACAAAGTCCAAGAGGGTAGCATCTTTCAGAAAAGAGATATGCAAGAACAAGGGGACACAAAAAAATGTAAGGTAATGTACTTCGGGACAAAAATCCAAGGAGAAGCCACCATCTGGGGGGATGCGGCTGGAGGTAACAGAAGAGGAGAATGATCTGGGGGTGCTCATCACGGAAGCAATGAACAGTTCTGCGCAATGCAGAAAGGCAGCAGCAATGGCCAACAAAATGCTGGGTTGCACTGCAAGGGGCATTACCTAGAGAAGAAGGGAGGTTATTCTACCATTATACAAATTATTGGTTAGACCCCACGTGGAATACTGCATGCAGTACTGGTACCTGTACCTACAAAAGGACATTAGGCTGCTGGAGGGGGTGCAGTGTAGGGCAATGGAGATGATTCAGGACCTGGGGGAATTGCCATATGAGGTCAGATTAAGAGAGTCAAACATGTACACACTGGAGGAGAGGAGGGACGGGGGATGGGGGGACAAGATTGAGACCTTCAAATGCATGAAGGGGATAAATCAAAACAGACACAGAAGGTCTATTCAGGAGGAGGGTGGGGAGAGACACTAGGGGCCATGCCATGAGATTGGAGGGGGGTAGATTCAGGAGGGAGGTGAGGAGGCATTTCTTTACGGAGAGGGTGGTGGCATGTAACACAGTGTAATGCTTCAAGAAGGGAGGGACAGGGCAAAGGGAGGGTAAAGGGAGGGAAGGGAGAGGGTGGGGCAGCTGCTGAACAGGGAACTAGCTGCAATCTCGAGCAGTCTAGATAGACCAGGATGGTCTTTTGCTGCTGGCAACTTTCGTGTGTTCGTAACTGTTACTGAAAACATCAGTGCCATTAAATTTATGCAGGTGAACGAGACAATACTTTACCTTTCAATCAAATCACACGAGCATTGGTCTGTAATGAATACGTGCAAAAGCACATTATATTCTTTTTAATAGATCTTCATGTTAGCTGTGATATCACAAGTTATTTAAATGTGCTGAAATATATTACACCATGTTTTTGTTGAATGTTCTATTTTTATTTTGCCTTCACATATTACAACCTTTTATATTAAAACCTTTTATATGTATTTTGGGTGAGGAAACCCATAAAATCCTGGCCTGAATTCAAGATTCTAAGAAATTATATATTAGTTGTGGCATGTGCGTGTGTGTTGGGGGGCAATGGTGTCACCTAACTTAGGATCAATGTAGAGCATCAGAAGGTTAAAGTCACATTCAAGAGGATACCAGAATCATATAATATTCTGTAGTATAGACAAATAACTTGTGTGTCATAGCTTGTGAACATAATTTATGATGATCATAAGCAAGCTGTATAATTGTCCCTAATCACACAGCACATGACCATCCTTTAAATTCCTGTGCTGTGATAACTTGTTGAATCCTGTCTGGTCCTGTGTGGTTCCTAGATATATTCCAGGCATAATGCTCCAAGACTTTGTATAATTTATTGATACAAAAATGAGTTTTTATTTCTGATATAAATCTTACAGTCCAACCGTGTAGTCTTTAACATGCTGGAATTGGTCAATGTAGAAACAAAGAAATATAGACGTTGTCAGCAGAAAAGGACCTCTCGGCCCACCTAGTCTGCCCTAAAGTTCCTACCTACTGTGCTACCATAGACCCTAATCAATCTCTGGCCTTACCTCCCCGAGCCCTGTTACTAAGGTCCCCTGTGTTTATTCCATGCATGTTTGAAATCTATTACTGTTTGTACCCACCACCTCTACTAGTAGGCTGTTCCCGGTGTCCACCACTCTTTTTGTGAAGAAATATTTCCTCACATCCCCTCTAAGTCTCCCATCATCCAGCTTCATATCATGCCCCCTCATCTTTATGCATCTCTTTCTGTGCAGTATGCCACCCTCCTGTACCTTACTGATACCCTTGAGATATTTGAATGTTTCTATCATGTCTCCACTTTCTCTCCTTTCCTCCAGTGAGTACATATGTAATTCTCTGAGTCTTTCCTTGTAGGGCTTCTGATGCAAGCCATGCACCATTTTGGTTGCCCTTCTCTGTACTGCCTCCACCCAGTCTGTGTCCTTCCTGAGATGGGGCCTCCAGAACTAGACACAGTACACCAGGTGAGGCCTCACCATTGATCTATACAGGGGTAACACTAGCTCCCTTTTTCTGCTGGTGATACCCCTCCCTATGCACCCCAGCATCCTACTAGTTTTTCCTACTCCCTTATCACACTGCTTTGCTACCTTCAGGTCATTAGATATGATAACCCCCAGATCCCTTTCCTGTTTTGTTGTTGCCAACAACTCCCCCCCCCCCTCCAAAAAAAATGATACATTGCCCTTGGGTTTCTGTGCCTCATGTGCATAATTTAAAATTTTTTGGCATTGAAGCCCAGTTGCAAAACCCTTGACCAGTCTTCCATTTTTTTTAGATCTTACTTCATTTTCTCAACCCCCCCCCCCCACACTCTGTCCACTTTGTTTCAGATTTTTGTGTCACCCACAAACAGGCATACCTTCCTTCTAGCCCCTCTGTGATGTTGCTAATAAATACATTGAAGAGGTCCAATCCCAGTACTGACCCCTATGGCACCCCACTGGTTACCTGACCTTCCTCTGAGTGAACTCCATTTATCACCACCCTCTGAGTTGTGTTACTTACCCAAGTCTGTGCCCATTTTACTATTTTTAGACCCACTTCCATGCTGCCCAGCTTGTTTACCAGTCTTCTGTGTGAAATGGTGTTGTAGGCCTTACTGAAATCCAGGTTGGCCACATCTACAGCTCCTCCCTGCTCCACCTCCCTGGTAACCCAGTCAATAAACTCTGTCAGGTTTGTTTGGCAAGATCTACCCCTGTGAATCCATGCTGCCTTGGATCCTGCAATCCACTGGTGTTAAGGCATTCCCCAATCCTTTCTTGTAGAGATTCCATAACCTTGCCCACCACCAAAGTCAGGCTTACAGGACAGCAGTTTCCTGCCTCCTCCCTATTCCCACTTTTGTGTAGTGTGACCACATCCACCATCCTCCAGCGCCCTGTAACTTCCCCCATATCCAGTGATAAATTGAACAGGGCCATCAGAGGTGGACAGTTCCTCCTTTAGTTCCTTCTGTATCCTAGGCTGAACCCTGTCTGGTCCCATAGCCTTGTCTACTTTTAATTTTGCTAGTTTCCTAAGTGCTCTCTCCTTCATAAAAGGGCTAGTGTCCACCTCCCTTCTCTTAATGTCCTCGTCCAATATCTGTGGCCCATCACCCACACCTTCCTTTGCGACTACTGAACAAAAGAGCTTTTTTAGTATGTCAGCTTTCTTCTGGTCCTCTTCCACACTCCCTTCCCCCCTTACTATCCCTGCCTTGCTTTTCTTCTTTTTACTTATGTACTTGAAGAAAGTTTTATCCCCCTTTTTTACTGATTTGACAATGTTTTCCTTTGTTTGTGCTTTAGCTCTCCTAACCACTCAATCCTCTTCCTTCTGTGTCATCATGTACCTTATAAATGCCTGCCTCTTTTCCTTTACTTTCACTGCTACTTCCTTGGAGAACCATAGTGGTCTCTTTCTTCTCTTGCTCTTAGTAACCATCTTGACACAGAGGTTTGCTGTCTTCTCATTGGTCTGCTCAATTCTTGCCCACTTTTCCTCTACCCCACCCTTATTCCCTATTCCTGCTAGGGCTTCCCTGATACACTCCCCCATTTTCCTGAAATTGGTCCTCCTGAAGTCCAGGACCCTCGTTTTAGTGTGATTCAGTTCTGGTCCTGTCCTTATGCTGAACCACACCATACAATAATCACTGGTCCCCATGTGTCTTCCCACTGTGACTTCAGCAACACTGTCCCTGTTTGACAGTACCAGGTCCAGTAACACCCCCTCACAACTGGGTTCTTCAAAATGAATTTAGGAATAGCCCTGATGTATCAAGATGTATAAAGATGAAATACTGTCTCAGTATTCTATGACACTTATGTGTTTCTAAAGAAAACTTCTCACTTTTTCGATCTATCTACGCATTATATGACACTAATGTGTTCATAAAACAAGCCTCTCACATTTTCAATTTTACACACAAACTGCCTGATTTAAATGTGCTGGCTGTTAGCTCCCATATAAGTAAACTTTGAAGATTTGTCATTTGCTACTGACATTACGTGGTTTTCATACAAATAAATATCTTAAACTGGTAATTTCAGCATGTTGTGCCTAAAATATTTGCTGTGCACAGTGCCTAATAGCAGTGCTTGCATACTATTTCAAGTATATAAAATGCAGTTTACTTACAGCTTTAGTGTTCTCAGTGGTCACTGGTGAAAACTGACAGCACTGAGCCCACACTAGGCTCACCCTCTTTTACCCTCAGCAAATGGAGGTGCGGCAGATGTCAGGTGATGTCACCAGATACAGCGTGCATTGTTGCTAAGCAACCATCTCCCTAATAGCCGAGGCTGTTAGCTTTGCTGCGGGTACAAAGTGGTGCTCACAGTGTACATATCTGACAACCTAAAGCCTGCACTTTTTGGAAATAAAGGACATTTTTCAACATACCACAATGTACAGACAGATGATTAACGTTGAATACTATTTGAAATTCACCGAGGAATGGACAGTGGGAAACCCATTTCTCCTAATTAGTCAGTCCCTTAAAATTAAAAGTCATATTAACAATATAGAGCATTTTGTTTGAATATTTAATTTTAGATATTAAGAACCTATGATAATGGTGACTTCCAAAATAATCTAGTACCTTAACGGGGCAGAGGGAATTGAGGTTTTGTTGCCTGCAACTGGTGTGCCTCCAAAACAAATGTGGAGATTATATTAAGTTGCTGGAAAAACAAGAAATGTGGTGGATCCTTGAGCCTGGAACTTTAACTAAACCTTGAGGACTCAATGAAGAGGAAAACTGGGAAGCATGCTGGAAAATTAACTTCCTAGTAGTCAGGTACAGCATAATGTCTTAGTACTCTAGCAATACTGCAGTAACATTATATAACGTCCCCTCCCAATTCATCATCTTAGTGCCCTCTGTTGCTCTTTGGCCATGTCTGCCCAGTTCACAGTCAAAAATCACTAAAATCTTCAAGATTCCTCCCACCAATCCATAATTTCTCTCTGCAAGCCCCTACCCTGTTAAGAAACAATATTATTTTGGTAGTAATCATTATCTTAGCTTTTTAAGAGCTAAAACTTAATAGTATTTAAACAAAATATTCTGTGTTGTTAATATGACTTTTAATTTTTAGGGACTCACTAAATAGGAGAAGTGGTTTTCCCATTGTGGTTCTCAAGGGAAGTGGCTGGGAAGGTAAGAACAAAAAAGCTGGCTTTACAAAAGTACAAGGAAACACAGAAGGAAGAGGACAGGGTAGAGTATCTGGACAAACAGAGGGAGGCAGGAAAGACAGTCAGGACTGCAAAGATGCAAATGGAGGAAACAATAGCCCAGACAGTAAAGAACGGTGACAAGACATTTTATAGGTACATTAGTGAAAGGAGGAAGACAGGGGGTAGGATTTTAAGGCTTAAGGGGGAAGACAGGGAGTGAGTGGAAGGGGTCTTAGAAAAGGCATCAATCCTGAGCAAATATTTTTGTTCAGTGTTCACAGAAGAGAGGGAAGGTGAGGGACCACAATTAAGTGGCAGGAGCAATAAGGTCAGGGAGATGGACACCAGTTATTTTATGGAGGAGAGAGAGTTCTAAAGAAACTTGCAAAACAAAGTGGACTAAGCAATGGGACTAGATAGGATACATCCTAGAATATTAAAGTAGCTTAGGGAGGTGCTGGCAGCACCACTGACAGCCCTGTTTAATGAATTGCTGGAACCAGGAGTGATTCCTGAGGGCTGGAGGAGAGCTGATTAGCCCCTCTTCACAAAAGTGGGAGCAGGGAGGAGGCTGGAAACTGTAGACCAGTCAGTCTGACCTTGGTGGTTGGGAAATTAATGGAATCACTGCTAAAAGAAAGGATTGTGGACCATATCGAATACAGCGGAGCACAGGATGCATTCACAGCAGGAAGGTCATGTCAAACAAATCTGATGGATTTTTTTGACTTGGTGACCAGGGAAGTGGATCAGGGAAGGGGAGCAGTGGATGTGGCCTACCTGGATTTCAGCAAGGCCTTGGATATCGTTCCACATAAAAGGCTTCTAAACAAGTTAGGTAGCCTGGGAATGGGCCCCAAGGTAGTAAACTGGGTTAGAAACTGGTTGAGGGATAGAACACAGAGGGTGGTTGCTAAATGGAGCTCATTCCAAGGAAAGGAGGGTAACAAGTGGGGTACCACAAAGGTCAGTTCTGGGGCCAGTCCTATTCAATGTCTTCGTAAGTGACACTGCAGAGGGTCTGGAAGGAAAAGTGTGCCTCTTTGGAGATGACACTAAGATCTGCAACAGGCTGTACACTCCGGTAGGGTTGGAAAAAATGAGGAGGGACCTAAGTAAACTGGAGGAATGGTCAAGAGTGTGGTAGCTAAGATTCAATGCAAAAAAATGCAAAATCATGCATTTTGGGGCACATAAACCCAGGGGAGGCTTACATGATGAGAGGAGAGATACTGAAATACACCAAACAGGAAAGGGATCTGGGGTAATCATTTCAGATGATCTAAGGTGGCCAAACAATGTGTCAAGACTGTCAGGAGGGCCAGTGGGGGTACTGGGGTGCATAGGGAGAGGTATCACCAACAGAATAAAGAAGGTTGGTGATACCTCTATATAAATCAATAGTGAGACCTCATCTGGAGTATTGTGTCCAGTTCTGGAGCCCACATCTCCATAAAGGCACAGACAGGGTAGAGGCAGTTCAGAGAAAGGCAACAAAAATGGTGCAGGGCCTGCACCAAAAGTCATATGAGAAGAGACTAGAGAACCTCAACGTGTATACCCTGGTGGAGAGAAAGGGGGATATGATAGAGACCTTCAAATATCTCAAGGGCATACATAAGGTACAAGAGGGTAGCATCTTTCAGAAAAAGAGATGTTCTAGAACAAGGGTCATGACATGAAGCTGAAACAGGTAGACTAAGGGGTAACATGAAAAGTATTTCTTCACAGAAAGGGTGGTGGATGCATGGAACAACCTCCCAGGTGAGGTGGTGGGGGCTAAGTCTGTAGGGGAATTCAAAAATGTGTGGCAAAGTCATAGGGGAACCCTAGCGATAGATGGGAGAACAAAGCCAGAGATCAAGTAGGGTCTGTAGGAGTTTTGCAGTAGGTAGGGAAAATGGGCAGACTGGATGGGCCTGACGGTCCTTATCTGCCATCAAATTCTATGTTTCTAAGTTTCTATCCACCCTCCAGATCAACCATAATTTATTTTAAAATTGGTGACCAGGAAAGGCATGCTGGGACAAGACTCATTTCCAGGTGCGAGCCAGGGAAGGGGGTGGGAGAGGAGAGGAGAGGAAACATTGAGCAAATGCTCCAAAATACAATACAATATAAATACAATGAAAGTACAATAGAATAGATGTCTACATACAAATAAGGTGCAAACAACAGTAATGCAACATGGCAAAAGTGCAAAAATACAAGATACAGGTATCTGGAGCAATACACGTTCTACATCCTGAGTTAAGAACTAATGATTGGTAAAAACACCATAGTACAGAGAAACAAGAGGAATAACAGGAGCATGAACTAGGAAGGGGGCAGGAAAAGACAGATCAGAATGGGAGTTGACAGGAGCAGGGGGAGGAGTTTAAGCTGGTCCTTAAAGGAGGCTAGGGAGGATGAGAGACAGATGTCATAAGGGAGGAGGTTCCAGAGGGAAGGGAGAAGATAGGAGAAAGCTGATTGCCCAGTGGAGGGGTGAGGATGGGTGAGGGAGAATGTGCGGTATCCTTAGAATGAAGGAAGTGTGAGGCAGATGGAATGCGAAAGATGAGAGCGGACAGGTATGAGGGCAGTGCCTCCAACCAGTATTTAGTGATGAAAGAAGCACAGTAATGCAAGTGACAAGAGGGAAGCTGAAGGATGGATAGGGAGGAACAGAGTGTGCGATGATAGGTACTGTATGAGTAGGTGAGTTTATGGCAAACGACAGAAGCTGTTACAGAGGGTGTCCATTCTGACAAGGGAAGAGGCAGGATCAGTACCGTATACCACATCAGCATCATCAATGACTGGTAACACCATTTTGGTAATCGGTTCCTGGCAGACATACAGGGACCTGACGTCTTTATTATAGTACAGGGTGCCAAGCTTGGGGAAGAGTTTAGCATGGATGACATCAGTGTGAGCAGAGAATTCAAGCCTGCTGTCAAGCTACATACAAAGATACTTAAAGGAATGAACCACTTCAAGGGGAGACCCATCTAGGGTGGTGAGGGAAGGAAGGGAGACACACCTGGCAAGTTCCTGACTGGATCCAAAGGTCATGGACACTGTTTTCTTTGTGTTGACCTGGAGTTGGCTGGCTTGAAATCAACACTGGACATTGTAGAAATCTTGCTGAAGCCAAACTGCAACAGCCTCAGCTAATGGGTCTAATGAGTAAAGAACTGTGCCGTCTGCATATATATGAATATGTGAGTTGACACAGACAGAGGGCAGGTCGTTCAGAAAAATGGAGAAGAGGATGGGACCCAGGATGAGACCTGTGGGACCCCAGCCTTGCTCAGAAGTGATGGGAATTTGGACGACGAGAAGGCCTTTGATAGGGTCCATTGGACCTTCCTGTTTGCGGTGATGGATAGATTTGGCTTCCCAGAGAAATTTGTGGCCTGGATCAGGGCACTGTACACCAATCCCTCGGCTAGAGTTGTGTGTAATGGGGCTATTTCTGCACCTTTCATGTTACATGTGGGCACGAGACAAGGATGCCCCCTTTCACCCCTATTATTCAATCTGTATTTGGAACCGCTTATAAGGTGTATAATATCATCCCCTGAAATTTTGGGCATTAATGTAAGGACACACAATTAAAGTTCTGGCCTATGCCCGACGATTTATTAATCTATGTATCAAAGCCTGATAGGTCTATTCCCAGTCTATTAAAAGTAATACAGAATTTTAGTGCGTTAGCTAATTATAAATTGAACCAGGACAAAACAGTTGTTTACCCTTTGAATAACAGAGTATTTAGACGTGATATCGAAGGGTTAGGTTTAGGGTGGAATCCCAAATCCCTTAGATACCTAGGTCTCACCTTGGCAAGCAGCCAAGACAGATTGCGTCAATTGAACTTAGAATCCTTAGTTCATAACATTAAATTAGACCTCAAAAGATGGGCACAGCTACCAATGTCTTTATGGGGTAGAATAAATATTATAAAAATGAATATATTCCCTAGGCTTTTCTACCCCTTATCCATGTTAAATGTTTGGATCCCCCCTTTCCTGGTTCAGGAAACTTCATGGGGAACTGGCTGACTTTGTCTGGGGATATAAGAAAGCCAAGATGTCGTATCTTAAGTTAGCTGTGCCCAAAAATCTGGGTGGTTTGAGATTGCCTCACTTTGCGCTTTATTTTTGGGCAGCACATCTAAATAAGTATGGGAGATGGATGCACTGTGGGGACAATACTTTAAACCCCAGATATACCCCATTGTGGGTTAATTTGGAAATTAGTTTTATTAGGAGCTTCGGTATTAATCCTAAGGCCTTATCCTACGTACCTACTCGTTTACTCCCCTCTCTATTGAAAAATTCTCCCATTGGACTTTCCCTCAGAATACATAACCAATTATGCAATTTTTTGAAATACGAACAAATGCAGGATATAGGACAGCCTGTTTGGGGAAATCCTCATTGGCAGATAGGACACCCGGACCATTAAACAGAATTGGTTACCCTTCCTGGCTGATTGTTCCTTGAAAGATTTTATAAACTCATGTGGCGGCATAATCTCACTGGTGGAGATTATGGCGAAGTTTGAACTGACACCAAAGGATACTTTCAAAGTATATCAATTACGTCATTCATTGGTTCAGAAAATTGGAAGTTATCCGATCTATCCACCCCGTATTCCATTTTGGGAGGACCTTGGGTTATTAGCTGGAGCTCCACAGGCCATTTCCAAGATTTATTTAGTGATGTTCCATTGGGCCTTTAAAGACAATTTAGCACCGAGTTCATACTGGGCTGAAGTATTTCCTAATATAACTTTGGATTGGGCACGGATTTGGCAGAATTACCATAAATTTGTTCGACAAGATCATCTTAGGTTGGTGCAGTTTAAGATATTGCATAACATTTACTATACACCTCAGAAGTTAATGGTTCTAAAGTTAGTACGGGGTTTTCAGTGTTACAGGTGTGAAATGGAGGGGGGTGACCTTCTCCACATTTTCTGGTATTGTCCCAAAATTGCTCCACTGTGGAATGAGATAAAAAGTAAGGCTGATTCATTACTGGGATTAGAGGATATGTTTCGGCCTGAAGTGTGTCTGTTAGGAGATATGTCGGGTTGCTCGGTTAAAACGAGGAAATTCCACATAACTCTGATCTCTTGTATAGTGAAAAAAATAGTGCTGAAACACTGGAAGGACTCCTGTCAAATTACTTATTCCGAATGGCTGGCGGAGTTTCTCTCGAGCCTTAGGACTGAGAGGATGATTGCTCTCTTAAACAATCAGTTGCCCTTTAGAAAATCTGGTCTCCACTGGTAACAGCCTACACATAATATACTGTATTTATGTTGTTGATGTTCTTTTTCTTTTTTTTTTTTTTGGCGGTAGTTACTAGCAGAGCCTTGCGAGGGGATGGGGGAGGGAGGATGGGATGGATGGGTAGGGGAGGGGGCTTGCGGAGGCTGGTTATGTTTGTATCTTTTACAGTGTTTATTGATCTATGTTTGATTTTACTGGTACTCTATTTGCTACTTCTTTCTTGTCTCCACAAGAGGATGTATAAAAATGTTTAATAAAAAGTTAATAGCAAAAAAAAAAAAGAAGTGATGGGAATAGGGTGCCACCAACCTGTATGGACTGCTGATGGCCTGAGACGTAGAATAGGAACCACTGAATGGTGGATTCTGAGAGGCATGCAGAACTCAGTTTATCCAGGAGGAGCAGATGGGCCAGAATCAAAGGCTTTAGTCAGGTCGATGAAGATGGATGCTGTAATGTGCCCATGATCCATTCCAGAGGGGATGGAGTCGGTGACACAGAGGAGGGAAGAGACAGTGGAATGATGCTTCTGAAAAACAAATGAGAAAGGACAGAAGAAATTTGAGCATTGTAGGAAGTTAGACAGTCATGAGTTGACCAATTTTTCTTGCAACTTTGCAGGAGAGGGGCAGAGAGAGATATGACAGTAGTTTCCAGAGGAGGCCGGATCACCTCCTTTGTGGTGGGAGAGAACTTTTGCCAACTTCCAGGCCTGTTGAACAGTGCTTAAGGTGGAGGAACAGTTAAGAAGGTGCAAGAGGGGTGAGACAATAACAGGAGCTAAGAGATGGAGGAGTTTGGGGTCCAGACCATCGGGGCTAGATTTGAATTGGTTGAGTGAAAGGAGAGCAAGCAGGGTTTCCAGTACAGATACAGGAGGGAAATGAAAGTCCAAGGAGGAGGTAGACAGAGTGGAGTATGGAGATGAAAGGGGAAGAAATGAGCTAGGAGAGGGTGAAGAGGGGAGAGCATAAGTGGTAAAAAAATTAATTGAGGTGAGTAGCAACAGAGGAAGGGTCAGAGACTGGTGTGCCATTTACCATACAGACTGGAGGAGCAGAATGGGTCAGGCGATCAGAAAGAGAATATATCACCTTTGAAAATTTGGCAGGGCAGTTGAGATTGTTCTGGGGTTGGCTTTAAGTACAGGGATTTAGTAATATGAATGGCCTTTGCGCACAAGTTTCTAAGCACTCTGTAGGAGTGTAGGTTGGACAATGAGAATTTGAATTGGGCCCAGGCTTGATCACGTGTCTTGCACAAATCAGTGAGGTCAGGGGTGATCCAAGGGTGGTAAGAAGACTTAACTTGACTTCTGGATAGGGACAGGTTTGCCCCAGACAGAAGTTAAGACTGAATGGAAGAGGAATATAGCAATATCTAGGTTAGGGGCAGTGAGCATTGGAAACCAATATGTTGCATACAGGTTACTCAGTAGAGCATCTGTGTTTAGTGACTGTAGAGACCTTGACCAGATGTACTTGGGATGGGGGGCACTGGACATTCCTGACACAGTAAGTCATACAATGGTCACTAAAAGCATCCAGCAACATACCCAAGGCAATGATGCGGTGTAGGTGTGAGGAGGGAACCCAATCCAGCGGGGTGTGGTTTAAAGAATGAGGGTTGAGCCGGGTGGGTTCAGTGATGAGTTGTAACAGATTTAGGGACTCAGCCATAATGGAGGTAGACCTAGAGGCAAGGGAAAGTCAATTGATATTAAAGTCCACAATGAGGATTAGTTCACAGGGAGAGGAGAGGAGAGGAGAGGAGAGGAGAGGAGAGGAGTGGAGTGGAGTGGAGTGGAGTGGAGTGGAGTGACTTGTTGGGACTTCATCACCCCTCCAAGTTCTGGAAAGATATCCCTCCCATTTTTCTCCCCCAGTACTCAAGGTTGGCAACTCCCATATTACTGACCTTGTTAAAGTATTTAACATCTTTCAACTACTTTTCACCACCTGTGGCCTTTCTGTCCTTCCCTTCCCCCCTTACCTTCTTGCTCCCTCATCCCACACCTCTTCATTTGCAGTCCTTCACCTTTACTTCTCCCACTTCTTCTGCCTTTTTCAAGCCTCTTCTAGCTCTTAACCTTCACAAGGGTACAAGTCCTGATGGATCCAAACAAAAGCTTCTGCAACTCTCTGCTCCTGCCATTGCCATCTCTATTTATCTACCTCCACAAGCTGTCATTCTCTATTACAGATACCTGAAAACAGGCTACTGTCATCCCCCCACCCTAAAGGGGGTGATCTCTTCTCTCCTCCCCTAGTAACTATCATCCCTATCTCTCTCTCTCCCCCTCATCATGGCCAAGCTCCAGGAGCACCTTGTCCTTTCACAGCTCTCTCATTTCCTTGACTCCTCATCCTCCTCATTCACTTCTTGCCTGTCTGCCTTCAGGAAGTCCCACTCCACATCCGCCTCCATCCTCCAGCTCAGTGACTCCACCCAGACTCGTATGGATAAGGGCTAGTTAACTTCCTCCACCTCTGACGACTTGTCCAAAGCTTTTGACACCATGTCCCACCGTCTTCTCCTGGACAAGCTTAAGGCAGCAGGGATTGCTGCCTTCTCAATCAGCTGGTTCCACTCCTACTTTGAGGGCAGGTAGCAAGCTGTTAGACACACCCTACACCCCACACTCTTGCTGCTCAGATGTTCCCCAAGGATCTGTCCTGGGCCCCATATTCTTCTCCATATTTTTAAATAACCTCTCTTCTGCCTGCACCTCTGCATCCATTCAAATGAATGCAGAGGACACTGTGCTATCTGCCTCTGGCTGCTCTGCTGCTGACCTTCCTGCCTGACTCCAAAAGGATTTTGACAATGTTCAGCACTGGTTCTGATCCAACCAACTGTCCCTTATTTGTCAAGAAAATCATCTTTATGACCTTTGGCTCCAGGCAGAAGATAACAAGGCTCCCCTGCCTTCCCTCTTTCCATACCATCGATGGTACTGTGATTGAGGTTGTCTCCTTTAAGTACCTCAGAGTCTGGCTGAACCATCATCTCAATGCCCATAGATGCTGTTCACTACAAACTCCATCCCAAACTGGGAGTGCGCTACAAGAATAAAGCCAGTACCCCACTTCCTACCTACAGAGAGCTAGTTATGAAGATGGTCCTCCCAAACTTCGACTATGATGACATTGTCTACAGTGCAGCTCCTAAGTCCACCTTTACCAGAATGGACCCCCTCCTCCACTCATTCTGCCATTTTGCCTTGGACTGCCCTCCCTGTACTCACCACTGCTCTCTTTCCTCCTCCCTCTCCCTCCTTTTTCTTGGTGCCAGGTGCCTTGCCCACTGTTCCTCCTTCACCTCCAAATTCTGGCTTGGCTATCTCTGTCCCTACCTTTCTGACCTCCTCTCTTCCCAACCCCTTCCTCCTACCCACACTGGAACATTGCATCCCATTCCCTTCCTCTCCCCTCCAGGAAACTGCAGCATGTGGCATAAATCTGTTCCTAGTATGTGATTCACATCTGGAAGTGTGTTGCACATGTATCTTACCATAATTTATTTGCACTGCTTACTCTTGCATCTTGCCACAGCCTGGGCGGTATTCATCTGCTTTTAATCTGGCATTGTATTGTATTGTATTGCACTTGTACCTTATTACACTGTCCTTGCACCTTTTATTTTGGGTTGTGCTGGTCTACCTGCCTGAACATCATGGTTACTCAACTGTATTGTATTTTATTTTTACTACTCTTGCATCTCATTGTCTTTTACTTTCTCTTGCACCTATTATATTGTTTATTCCCCACCTCAGGACAGAATCACACAGAATCACAGAATTCTGATGGCAGAAAAGAATCTCAACGGTCAATTGAGTCTGCCCCCCCCCCCAACTCCTCCCCACTCTTACAGGCCTTCCTCTTCCCCTCACTTCTTGTCTTGAATGTGCTTTTTTTATTTCATTCTTTTTGTATTCGTTTTTGTTGTATATTGCTTACACTATTTAATGTATAGTAACTACTTGTACACTGATTGCCCATGAAAATGGGTCATTTGGCCCATGATCTTATCATTATAAACAAATAAAACAAACAAACAAACGTCTCAGTCTCATATGTCTGTCCCATGCTTTTTAAATCCCTCCACTGTTTCGGCCTCCACCCCTTCTCTGGTAGTTTATTCCGGGCCTCTGCCACTCTCTCTCGATGAAGAATCACCCCCTTACATTGCCTCTATATCTTCCACCTTCTAAGTTTAGGCTATGCCCTTTAGTTTTAGCCCCCTCCTTCCTTCTGAACAAGCTCCCCTCCTTCACCTTATTGATCCCCTTCACATATTTAAAAGTTTCAATCATGCCCCCCTCTCCCTTCTAGTCTCCAATAGGTACAGATTCAATTCCCTACACCTTTGTTCGTATGGTTTCCCCAGTATACAGTGCACCATCTTGGTTGTTCTTCTCTGAACCCTTTCCATCCCATCAATGTCCTTACGTAGGTGCGGTCCGCAGAACTGGACCCCATACTCCAGGTACAGTCTCACCATGGCCTTGTAAAGAGGTATCAGCATCTCCCTCCTTCTTCTAGTTATGCCCCTCCCAATGCATGCCAACATTTAATCTGCCTTCCCCACCGCCTTGCTACACTGGCTACCCACCCTAAGGTTGCTTGATACTATAATCCCCAGATCCCTTTCCTGCTCTGTTTTTTTGATTTCTTCCCTTCCTAAAGTGTAAACTGTTCATTGGGTTTTGTGCCCAAGATGCATCACAGCACACTTTTTGGCATTGAGTTTTAGTTGCCAAGTTTCTGGCCACCCCTCCAAAGTCCTCAAGTCATGCTTCATGTCCTGTACCCCCCCCTCCCGGGGGTCCACCCTATTGCAGATTTTCATATCATCCACAAATAGGCACACTCTTCCCTCCAGACCTTCTGCTATATCACTGATGTGCATGTTAAAAAGGAGGGGTCCCAGCACCGACTCCTGGAGCACCCCACCTGTAGACCCCCTCACCATGGAATGCACCCCATTTACCACCACTCTCTGACTTCTGCTCAATAACCCAGTTTTCCACCCACCTAGTTATTTTTCTGTCCCACTCCTAAGCTTTCCAGCTTATTTACTAGCCTTTTGTGAGGGACAGTGTCGATGTCCTTACTGAAGTCCAGATAGGCCATGTCCACTGCCCCCCCGTCAACCACCTGCGTCATCCAATTGAAGAACTCTATCCGGTTTGTCTGGCAGGACCTCCCATTCATGAATCCATGCTGCCTTTCATCCTGCAGTCTGCTGTCCACCAGGTAGTTCACCACCCTTTCTTTTATTAGTGCCTCCATCACCTTGCCCACCACTGAGGTGAGACTGACCTGGTGATAACTTTCCGCCACCTCCTTACTATCCCACTTGTGCAGTGGCACCACATCTGCCCCCCTCCAGTTCCTTGACACACACCCTGTATCCATGGACATGTTAAACAGTCTCGTCAGTGGGGCTGCCAGCTCCTCCCTCAGTTCCCAGAGTACCATCGAGTGCAAGCCATCTGGCCCCATTGCCTTGTCCACCTTTAACCTGCCCAGTTTCTCCCTTACCCTGTCCATGCTGAATGTACTAGGATCCACCTTTTTGCCATCCCTTCCCTTTCTCCCAAGCTCTGGTCCCCTACCCTCCGCTTTCTCCGTGAAGACTGTACAGAAGTAGTTATTCAACATCTCTGCTTTCTCAAAGTCCCCTTCCAGTTATATTCCTCCCTCCCCTGCAACCTTACTATCCCCTGCCTCACCTTCTTCTTTCTTCCACATGCCTAAAAAAAGTTTTATCCCCCCTTTTTGCCTGCTTAGCTATTTGCTCCTTACTATCCGCTTTAGCCCTCAACTTCTGCCCTGTCATCCTTCTCTTCTCTCTATAAGCCTCCCTGTCCTCCCCATTTGTGTCTTCTTATATTCCCTAAAAGCTCTTTTCCTTTCCCTGACTGCCCCTGCCACCTCCCTTGAAAACCAGAGCAGTATCCCCCTTGTTTTGTTCTTCCTCACCTTCTTAATACAAATTTCAGTGGCCTTCAATACCCCTCCTTTGATAGCACCCGATAGCTCCTCAACATCCCCTATATTCCCCTTCCCTGCCATTTCTTCCTCAAATATCCTCCTCATTTTGTTAAAGTCCATCTTTCTGAAGTCCATCACCCTTGTTCTAGACTGATTTGTCTCCTTCCCTCCCTCTCAATTTTTACCCTGAACCTCAGAGTCCTGTGATCACTAGTACCTAGTCCGTCACCCACCATCACCTCTTCCACGCTCTCCCCATTTGTGAAGACCACGTTCAGCAGGTTATCTCCCCTAGTGGGCTCCCTGACCAGCTGCTGCATGAATACCTCTTGAAGTGCCTCTAGGATCCCCCTGCTCCTAGCTGATACCACAGCTGGGATCCCCCAGTTCATGTTGGGGAGGTCTAGGCCCCCACTAGCAGAAGCTCCCCCTTGAGAGCCATCTTTGTAACTGCCTGTATCTGCTGTCTGTCTTCTTCCTTTCCCTGTGATGGAGGTCTGTAGACCACCCATGTCCTCAGTGATTCCTCAGTCTGTTTGTCAAGCATGACCCACATAAGCTCTGATTTCTCTACCTCCTCCTGCCCTTCTGTTGCCCTAATGTCATGTTTTACATATAATGCCACCCCCCCCCTTACCATCCCTGTCATTCCTAAACAGTCTGTAACCTGGGATAACTGTCTCCCAGGCATGATGTTTTGTCCACCATGTCTCATTTACCGCTACTATGTCCAGTCCCTCATCCACTATGATGGCCTCCAAATCCACCATTTTGTTCCCCAAATTCTTGCCATTGGCTGATAATCCCTTTCACCAGGACCCCTTCCCCTCATTGCTGTCTCCTACTAACCTTTGCTTGTTCTTGCTTCCTACCAGTATTTTATCTCCATCCTGGGGGGAGGCTGATAGCCTCGCATGGCTCCTGCCACTTTGAGTGGCCCCTTCCTTGACTCCCCCAAAATCAGTTTAAATTATATTTTCTTTCTATAAAGTCCCCTAACTTTCTCATTAGCACTGCTTGTCCCTCCCTGCTCAGGTGAAGCCTGTCCAGGGCAAATAGGCTCTCGTCCTCCCACGTTGCTCCCCAGTCCCCCACTAACCCAAACCCCATCTACCTGCACCAACCCTCCAGCCATTGATTAAATTCTTCAATCCTCTGCTTCCTTGATGTGCTTGCTCTTGGCACAGGCAGTAACTCTGAGAAAGTGATCAAATAGAACTTTGCACTACTGCAGAACCTAGCAAGCTCCCTGAACTTAACCTGCACCTCCATTAGACTACTCCCCTCTAGATCATTGGTGCCTAGGTGGAACACTAAGTGTGACATCTCATCTTGCTGCTTGCCCCATGAGGGTATACTGTGCCTCACTTTTATCGCTGTCATTACTGGCATACACTCAACCCAAATGGTGCTACTCCTGCCTCCATTTCTCTCCCATCTGATTCCCTTTAGTATTGAGTCTCCTGTGAGCATGACCCTGCTACTCCCGTCCTTCTGCTTGTACTTTTGATTCTCTAGCTTACACCCCTTTTCTGGCATCCCATTTCCCTCCCTGGTCCCATTTTCCCCCTTGTTCATCTCCTTTCCCATACTGTTTGCCAACCCCCTCTCCTCCCTCTCTGCCCCCCATTTATGTCCCCTTGACTTCCCCCTTTTTCCATCTTCGCTTGTGTGCTTCCATCAGCCCCATGCTTCCCTTTCTCCCATATCCTTTTCTTGCTCTCCATCCCTGCCTCGCTTCCTCCCCTGTGCCTTCCTTGCCCCATCCTCCTTTATGCTCTCTGCTTAGCCTCCTTCCTCCTCTTTGCTCTCTGTATCACCTCCATCCTTCTCCCTGCTCTCAGCATCACCACATTTCACTGTTCTCTCCCTTCTCCCTATTACACTCCCCTCTATCACTTTATCCCTGGCTTCCCCCTACCTTTCCCATTTTCTCCTTCCCACATCTCTCTCCCTCCCTTCCCCTCTGCCCTTCCTCATTCCCTCTTTCCATCCTTGCTTATCTGCCCTACCTCACATCCCTGGAACCTCCTCCCCTTTTGTCCTCACTTCCTGCCATCCTATGCTACCCCCACAACTCAATCTGAACCCCCTCCTTCCATATCCCCAGTGCCTTGCCACTTTACTCCATGCTCCCAGCTAGCCTCCCCTTCCCCTTTCTGCAGTCCCCGATACTTTCCTTCTGTCATTGTAGCTCCCCCCTCCCTCCTCCCCTCCTCCCTGCTTCCTCAACATTTCTCCCAATAGCTTGTTTATCTCTGTTGTCATTTGCCTCAAGCTGATACATACCAGACAATTCCCTATCCTCCACAATATTTCCATGAACACTGCGGCCCCACAACCATTGCACATCACTATCCTGCCTTTACCCCTGTGTACCCCCGGTCTCCCCTCCCCATTCTAAGAGACCCATGCCCTGGCCCTCCCCATCTTCCAGTATAATGTTGATGATTCATTTTCTTACTCACCTCCTCCACCTTCATATAGCGATCCTCAGTATTCCTAGTCCCCAAGCCACATATAACTGCTTGTGCTCCCTATAGACCTACAGACAGTTACAGAAAACCTAGAACCTAGCACTGCATGTACACCCTAAGACTTAAAGACAATTTACAGATAGCACTAAGTAACATTCAGCAATGATCAGCAGCTGGGCACCTTTCCCCAATAGCTTGATATATACTCTATTTGTATTATTAGGTAATTTTGGTCTAAGCTGAGCATATGTTGTTATAGCCTCAATACTAAGGTGGGTATAGATTGTTATAGCCTCAATATTCAGTTGAGGATAGGTTATTATAGCCTGAATACTAAGCTGAGTATAGATTGTTGTAGCCTCAATACTCAGCTGAGGGTAGGTTGTTATAGCCTCAATACTCAGCTGAGCATAGGTTGTTATTGCCTCAATACTCAGCTGAGGATAGGTTGTTATAACCTCAATACTCAGCTGAGCATAGGTTGTTATATAGCCTCAATACTCAGCTGAGCATAGGTTGTAATATAGCCTCAATACTCAGCTGAGCATAGATTGTTATATCTTCAATACTCAGTACTGGTCAGTAGCGAACAAGCATCTTACTCATTTCCCCAATACCCTGCCAATAGTCACAGTACAGCTGTAAATGGGAGAGACTTCCCCTGGTCTGCTCCTCCTCCCCTCTAAACTGCCCAATCCCAGAAGGAAATCTTGGGCATTTAAAAGGTGCTGAGGAGGGGATGGGGGGCAGGAAGTTTGTCCCAGCTGCTGTTGTTGTCCTGGCTACTCTTGCTATTGTTCTCTTTGTGCAAGCAGCCTTGGCTATTTAAAGGCTGCTCACCAGTTCAAAGTCTGGCACCTCTGTCCTGATTGGCTCTTCAAACTTGTAGGAGTCAATCATTCTGGCAGTATCGGCTGCCGAAGTTGACCCTGTGGCTATGGCCACTGATGTCTTCTTTCTTGGCAGCAACAACCACCAAAATTGTCCCCACGGCTATGGTCGCAAATCCTCCTTGCAGCTATGGCCGCCGACTGCTTCTTTCTTAGCAGCAACAACTGCTGAAATTATCCCCGCAGCTATGGCTGCCCAACTAGCTCCCCTGGCTATGATCACAAATCCTTCTTGCAGCCACAGCTGCTGCTGTAAGACCACTCTTACAACTATAAGGGTGGTCTCAGTAGAAGGGGTAACCATACATCTGGAAATAAGCTGCTACCAGCTCACTATGGCTTTCCTGGTAACATTTTTGAAATAAACAAAAAATGTAAGCTGTGACCTCTCAGCCTTTTGTTTCTCAAATGAGGGACACAGACACTTAAAATGAGGGACAATGAGGGACACTGACCCTCATAATGAGGGAAATATCTTCAAACATGGAGATACATGTTCAGAACACTGTGTAAAACACTCTGTTTACTTGTAGAAAGTTTATGTTTGATATGGTATCTTAGAATATTATGAATTTATGTTTTAAAGTCTGCATTTACAGCACATTCTGTGTGGAGACCACTTTTTACATGAGGGACAGAAGAGGGACAGAGCAATTTTGAGAGGTAAAATGAGTGATGCCCCTCATAATCAGGGGCAGTTGAGAGCCTGTGAGACCACTCTTACAGCTATAAGGGTGGTCTCAGCAGCAGTGTTACCATACAGAATGGGGCTCCCAGTCAGGGCTGCAGCTATGACTTTTGGGGCCTAGGACAAGTCAATCGAAATGGGCCCCTGTTTCCCAAACCAGGTAACACCAAGGGTAATGCCAGCTCCTCAGGTGGGCCCCTCCTGAGCTCGGGGCCCCGGACAACTCCCCCCCCATTACTGCGGCCCTGCTCCCAGTGTCTGATTTTTAAAGACCAGTTGAAATGTAACATTTGTGTGGAGTTAATTTCGCTGCTGAGGATTTATTACAAAATGTTCTTTACTTTAGAAAAGAAGTGTTGAACATGTTCCAGTACATTTTGTTTTTATAACATCTGTCTTGGATCTCAGTTCTCAGAGGATCAAATTTCATCTGTAACAGCATGATATCATTCTCGTCTCAGTGCAGTTTTCCTCCTGCTGAAAACTGGTTAACTAAATGTCTTGGTACATAAAAATGAATCTTGTCTCTAAAAATATGTCTTATTTCTTGAAAGGAAAAATATTCGATAAAAGCCTGGGGCAGAGAGGTACTAAGAACTAAAATGACACATGGTGGATTCCCTGCAGGGGGAGGGCCTCAAACAACTGGTACAACAACCCACAAGAGACAGGGCTGTCCTAGATCTAGTACTGACTAACAGGGAAGGGATCACAGATCTCCAGATAGAAGATCACCTAGGGGCCAGTGACCATCACATGGTATTGTTCAATTTGGCCACCACATCTAAATCATCCCTTTCCAAGGCAAAAATATGGAACTTCAGAGGAGCTGACTTTGATAAGATGGCCAACAGAGTTAAGCTAGCCCTGGCAAAAAGAAACACAGGTGAGGGGGTATAGGCAAAGTGGGCAAGCATTAAGGATGCAATACTTGAAGCAACATCCCATTGTGTTTAACAGAAAAGGAAGTGCAAAAGAAGAAGGAAACCACTTTGGTTCTCAAATACAGTAGCAGAAAAGGTCAGAGCCAAAAGGCTGGCCTTCAGGAAATATAAGGGAACACAGTGGGATGAAGATAGGGAGGCATACCAAACTGCCCAAAGGGAAGGCAGTAAGGTAGGCAAAGTCCCAAACTGAGGAAACACTAGCACGAACAGTAAAAGAAGGTGACAAGACTTTCTATAGATACATTAGTGAAAGGAGAAAGTCCAGAGGGAGGTATTGCTAAGTTCAAAGGAGAAAAGGGGGCATGTGAGGAGGAGGAGGAGGAGAACCCTGTAAAAGCATCTATCCTAAATAGATACTTTTGCTCAGTATTTACTGAAGAGAAGGTAGGGCAGGGCCCACAGCTCGGCACCATGGACACGGGGGGCGGAGAGAGGTGAGCATTACTCCCTTCACGAAAGAAAGGGTCCTACAAGAGCTCGCTAAGCTCAGGGTGGACAAGGCAATGGGATCTAATGGCATACATCCTAGGGTACTTAAGGAGCTAAGGGTGGAACTAGCAGAGCCATTAGCAGAACTGTTTAGTGAGTCTCTGAGCACAGGACAGGTCCCAGAAGACTGGAGAAGGGTTCATGTGATTCTGCTCCACTAGAGTGGTAGCAGGGAGGAAACAGGGAACTACAGACCAGTCAGTCTTACCTCAGTAGTGGACAAGATTATGGAGGCACTTCTTAAGAAAAGGATAGTGCAACACCTGGAATCCATAGGGGCACAGGATCCAAGACAGCATGGGTTTACAAAAGGAAGTTCCTGTCAAACTAATCTCATAGATTTCTTTGTCAGGGCAACCAGAGTGGTGGACCAAGGGGGAGCAGTTGATGTCGCTTACCTTGACTTCAGCAAAGCTTTCAACACTGTTCCACATAGAAGATTGATAAATAAGCTGGGTAGGCTCGGGGTGGGTCAGAAGTTGGTCAACTGGGTGGCAAACTGGTTGACGGGCAGAAAACAGAGAGTGGTGGTAAATGGTATACAGTCAGAAGAGATGCAAGTCACAAGTGGGGTACCTCAGGGATGAGTCCTGGATCCAGTCCTCTTCAATATCTTCATTAGTGACATTGCAGAAGGACTAGAGGGTAAGGCTTGTCTGTTTGCAGATGACACCAAGATCTGTAACAGAGTAGATGATCCAGATGGGGTGGACAGAATGAGAAGAGATCTGGATAAACTAGCAAAATGGTCAGAAGAGTGGCAACAGGGATTTAATGCAAAGAAGTGCAAGATCATGCACATAGGGAAGAGAAACCCTGAAGCCACCTATAGGCTGGGAGGGGAGTTGCTGGCAGTCACAAAGGAAGAAAGAGACTTGGGCATCATCATCATCACCGATGACCTGAAATCATCCAAGCAGACCTCTAAAGCAGTAGGTAAGGCTAGGGGATGTTAGGGTGTATTAGTAGGGGTATCACAAGTCATAAGAGGGAGGTAATAATCCCTCTTAAGACACTGGTTAGGCCCCATCTGGAGTACTGCATGCAGTACTGGAGGCCACACCTGCACAAGGACATTAAAAAAATGGAGGTAGTCCAGAGAAAGGCAACCAAAGTGGTGCAGGGACTGCATCGAGACATATGAGACAGATTAATGGAGCTCAATATGTATACCCTTGAGCAAAGGAGGAGAGAGGTGATATGATCGAAACATTCAAACACCTTAAGGGCATTAACAAGGTGAAAGAGTCTAACATGTTTAAATACAAGAAAAATAGCAGGACAAGAGGACACAGCATGAGATTAGAGGGAGGCCAATTAAGGGGAAATGGAGAAATTCTTTTTCATAGAAAGGTGGTGGATGCATGGAACGGCCTACCTCAGGAAGTGGTGGCTATGAATATAGTGCAGGGCTTCAAACAGGCATGGGATAGGCATAAGGGAGCAATACAGATGAGTATGAATAGATAGGCCACTGACAGAGCAAAGGCCGATGGCACATTTATAAGGTAGAAAAAAAAATGGGCAAACTGGATGGGCCTTGCGGTCCTTATCTGCCATCAATCTCTATGTTTCTATGTTTCTGTCATCAAAGATTTGCCGGCTTAAGTAATTGGTGCATGAGCATCAGTGAAAAAAGCATGGTGCTACATGGTCCTTTAAGTCTGAATAAGTTTTATTTTACTCAGAGATTCTATTGTTAATACATAAAAACAAAGTCATTCAAAACATATTGCAAAGTCCCAGTGATCTTTGAAGTACTGTACAAATCAGTCAGCCAACTGTGTCAGTAACTTGACAAATTTGTATGCGCCCATACTGGGGGAAAAAATACATTGCTGTAATTCTGGCAGGCATGCACATACATAGCTCCCTTACTGCATGGATATTGTGTAACCATGTCTCGTTATCTGTGAGGGAGCCTACAAGATTGCCTTAATTGCCCCTCCTACGTTTCCTGTGTGTGAGACAAAAGTACAGTATTCAGAAAGAGGGTTGAGTTCAGCTGTAGTTCACTTTTCCAAATTCTGTTTTAATTACAAAACTTTAACAAGCCTACAAAGAGCTAGAAGGTTATCCTCTTTAAGTAAGTAAGTGTGTCTAGTCTGTGTATTCTAGTTTCTTTCTTTCTTTCTTTCTTTCTTTCTTTCTTTCTTTCTTTCTTTCTTTCTTTCTTTCTTTCTTTCTTTCTTTCTTTCTTTCTTCCTTCCTTCCTTCCTTCTTTTATTTTCTCCCTCCCTTTCTTTCTTGTTTTACCAGTAAGATATGCTAAACTGCTAGCATCTCATTTCCAGATGTGTCCGGGGGGGGAGGGGGAGTGGTGTAGACAAATACAATGAGGTATGTAGTGAAAACACATTGACAGTTGAACAACAAAAAATGAGTGCAAATAAAATAGGGTGCAAAAGTACAAAACATTATAGATGTGCAAGCCAATATTCTGAACAGAGAAGGTACAGAATAATGAGGTGCCTAAAGGTTAATGACATAGGGTAGATAAATTGCACTTTAACTGGGCAAAGAGTCATCCCAACCAAGACAAACACACAGTGCAATATGGCTACTGCAAACCATTGGCTGGGGGGGGGGGGGTAGAGGGTGATTGCTAAGATCAGGGTTCATGGGCAGTTGCAGGTGGGAGTGGTGAAGTCACAAAGAAGATACTTGAGGGAGAGGGATGAAGAGTCAGAAGAGAAGGACAGAGGAAGGATAGACCAGCAGTTATGGGAATGATAGGAGAAGGCAGCTTGGCCAACAGAAGATTTCCTGGGAGAGAGGGAAAGGGAATGGGTAACAGTGTTACAGAGTGGGTAGGAGGTAAGGGGTGAGAGTGGAGAAAGAAAAGTCCATGAGGGAAGGAACCAAGCCAGAATTTATATATGAAGTAGGCAAGACATAGAGTGTGAGATGCCTTTCATTAAGAGATAGGAGGATGAGGAAGGAGTAAAGAGAGCAGTGATGGGTATGTGGGTGCAGTCCAAAGCAAAATGACAGGAGGAGTAAAAGAGGGGATTCAGCCTGGCAAGGTTGGACTAGGGAGTAGCGTTGTAGACACTGTCGCAATAGTCAAAGACAGAGAGGATCATCTTTGAGACAATCTCTTGGTGGGCGGGAAGCAGGATACATGCTTTGTTCCTGCAAAGTACACCACATTTTGGGTGGAGCTTGAAACGAATGTCATCTACATGCATTGGGAAAATGAGATAGTGGCCCAGTCATCCCTCCAGGTACTTAAAGGAGGAGACATCCTCAATTCTCATACCTTTGAGAGTATAGAAGGAGGGTGAGTAGCCTTGGCTCTCCTCTTCTGGGAGCAAAAGGTCATGAGACCATTTTGTTGCCATTGAGGGACAGTGACATACACCAAAACAGTGCTGATAGTATCGAAATCCTGCTGGAACCAGGCAGTGAAGTTGGGGCAGTGGAGCCAGTGGGAAAGAGCACTGCATTATCATTGTACATGTTAATGGATGCAGAGGAGCCAGTGGGAAAGAGCACTGCATTATCATTGTACATGTTAATGGATGCAGAGGAGCCAGTGGGAAAGAGCACTGCATTATCATTGTACATGTTAATGGATGCAGAGGAGCAGGCAGCAGGTAGGTTGTTCAGAGAGATGGAAAAGAGAGTGGGCCAAGGATGGACAATTGGTGTGTGCATGAACGTATGGCAAGTAAGAAAGGAAAAGGTTGCCTCTGATATGGACAGCTTGGGACTGGCCTTTAAGGTGGGAGCAGAACCAACTGACAGAGGAGGTAAAGAGGCCCACCACCTTAAGTTTGTCCAGAGGGAAAGGGTGGGCAACAGTGTTGAAAGATTTGGCCAAGCCAAAAAGGATGGTAGAGGTGATCTGGCCTGATCCATCACAGAAAGTATGGAGCCAGTGAGATGGGGAATGAAAGTGGATGTGGAGTGTGACTTCCTAAAGCCAGACTGGATGGGAGTGAAGGAGGAGGAGGAGGAGTAAAGGAAGGAGGTAAGCTGTGAGAGAGCAAGGTGTTCACAGAGCTTAGCTATGGTGGGGAAGAGATAGAGATAGGCCGATAGTTACCAGAAGAGGAAGGGTCACCCCCTTTAGGTAAGGGGATGCCAGTAGCCTGTTTCTAGACATCTGAAAACATATGTCATCAGAAAGAAAGATTGAGGAGCTGGGTAGGGATAGCTATGGCAAGAGCAGAGAGGTGAAGAAGCTTGATGCTAAGACCATCAGGGCTCATACCCTTGAGGAGGTAAAGAACAAGGAGGCTCTTAAGAGATACAGGGTAGTGGAGGGAGAGAAAGATAAAGAGTGGATAGGAGAAGGCAGGGTAAGGGGGGAGAGAGGGTTGTGAAAAGGGAGTAGGAAAAGAGAGATTGAGCACAGGTGTTGAGGAAAGAGTTGAAGGAAGAGGGAATGGCAGCAGGGTCAGAGAAGTGGGGTTGTCAATTATGAGGATGGGAGGGTGGGAAGGGTCTGTGGGGAGAAAAGGGAATAAATAACCTGAACATAGAGGGGTGATTAAGGTTGTTCTGGAGTGTAGAGACAAAATACTTGGATTTTGCAGGCCTGTTGACTTTGGTACAGGAATTTTGAGGGGTCTGATAATTGGTCAGGGCAGCAGGGGGATGCAACTATCTTGTTGGATCATTGGGATAGGTCTCTGGCATGAAGCCAAGCCAGTAGCTCTGGGGAAATCCAGAGGAGGTGGAAACCATGGACTTTGGTTCTCCTAAGTGGGGCATGGGGGTCCTAGACAGCCAAGAATGTGGCCCAGAAGGATTGAAAGGCATAACTGACATTGGAGGCTGCTGAGAAATGTGACCAATCAATCTCTGACAGGTCAGCAAGGAAGGAGGACAAGTCCAGCAACATGACTGACTGAAGAAGTAGGGATTTAGGGGGAGCTTTCAGACATTGGATCTTATGCATACAACAGACCATTTGATGTCAGGTGGAGTGGGACAGGAAGGGCACTGTGGAATTTGACTTTGGTCAGTGCGAGAAAGACAGTTGCGCAATATTGGGGCTCTGTAAACTAACTACCTGTGGCACTCTAGATGTCCAACTTGTTAAACTGTCTCAAGATAGAAAGAACCCAACTTTATTCCATGGGAGAATGTGATAAATGTAACGCTATGTGGTCCCCTCTGTTATTGGCATTGGAGGCTGAATGGTGACCTCATAACCTAGACACCCTTGTGCCCTTCCCCCGCTGTGTGGAGAGGGGAAGGTTGGAATGCTGAACACCTGCATTGCAGGATATGGGATTGCAACAGTATTCTGTGATCTGAGCACGTTGCAAGTGGGCGCTTACCGAAACGGTGACCCACTTGCGGTGCATACCTAGATGGCAAGGGAGTAGGGAGGGTGACCAGATGGGAAGGGTTCGCACATGGTGACAGAATGTCGCTACACATACATGCGCATGGGGGGAGCGAGCATGCCGAGCGAGGGGCAGGAGGGTTTGTGAGGGATGATGCCACGGTCAGCTGCCAAGCTGGCTCAGTGGCGTGGTGGGGTGGGTGCTGGCCTGGGGTGGCTGGGATGCAGGGCTTGGGTCCGGGTCCAGGCCCAGGTATGTTTTGTTGTGCCTGGCCCGAGTAGGTGACATTTTTACTTTTTTCACTCTCGCACCCTTCCCCCGACATGCACCCCCCTGGAGTTGAGAATCTAATAGTGGGGGGGGTGTCTAATAGTATGGGGGTGTGGGAGGCATAGCCCTCCACATAAAAATCAAAATTACTATTCCTTGTGCCGTTTTCTCTGTCACCGGGGTTGTATGTTGCTGAAATTGAATTTCAGTAATGTACACTCTCCATAAGGGCGATCGTCTTTCGGCGATTGCCCTTAATATATAGAACCGATTGCGACTTGTGATGCATATTTTGATTTGTGGTACACACTTTGTTGAGATCAACGGGTGTAGATAAAGTTCCTTTTGGGTACTCATCCACTAGGTGGATACACACGAGAAGGCTAGATGAGTGTTTAAGTTCTGCTTGTTTCTAATGACTATGTATTTTTCTTTTCTGTACAGCAAGTATGATAATCACTTGTGTATCTGATTTGTTGTAATGTACTCTGTGAAACTTTCTCAAAATAAAATTTGCAAAAAAAAAAAAAAAAGTTAATTGTTGATATCATCAGTAGTAACCACCAGGACCCTTATGTTTTAATCCTTTATTCAAAGACCACCTTTCTCGAAATTTCTCAATTGTAAGAACATTAAACAGGGAGCTTCTTTAACTCATCAGAAGCTCCTCCAGGCTTTTTTCACTTTTTTTAATATAGCCCAAAAAGGAAGGGAAGGGATTGTAATTTGCCCCTGGCATTAATAGGTACCAAAACCCGATTTAAAAGTGGGAAATCACATTTGAAAAAGACACTCCATTCAAATGAAGCATGCCCCGCACTTGACCTATAAAGACATCACAAAACGTCAGAGCGCAGAGATGGATCAAAGAGTCAGGAAGCAGAAAGGGATAGTGTGGTCAGCTCCTTGGGGGCCAATTATGATCCTTTCCGTTCCTTTTGGGCCTGTTTTAAAAAAGTGGAAATAGCCTGGAGGTGCTACCAATGAGGTATGGGAGCTCCCTATTTAATGTTTTTACAGTTGAGAAAGGTACTTTTTAAGGCAACACTGATATGGGTTAATAGATATGTCATTTGTTCCCAAGATATATTCTTTATGCCCTGCATGTTTATTATACAGTCACTCAGTCTTTCTAAACTCAGGGGGCCCATTTTGCAAAGCTCCCAGGACAGCGCAAGGGGCTTGCATCACAGTGACTGGCGCAAAGTGCCCCTTGCGCCAAACGATGCCCTGGGAGTGATTCACAAAGGCAGCCAGTGCTTACCACATGCAGTGTGCACCAAAGGGGGCTTGCGGCAAGGCGTGAGGGGCTTGCAGCAGATGTAGGTTGCCAAACCTCCCCAGTCGGGATCCACAAAACCCAGCTAGATGGTGAATTTCTAAGTACCCTTCCACCAGCTTGGGCTGGTCTAAGGGTACTTGGACATTCGCCCTCTGGGTGAGTTGAGCACTTTGCAGCAATGTACTGCAGTCCCCAGCCCCTGCCCCGATCACCCGTAATGTATATTTTTATATCCCTGGTAGTCTAGTGCCTCTCCAAACCTGGATCACTCATTATATGTCTTGAATCTCCATTATAGTTATTCAAATACTCCCTGGTCAGCTAGTGCCCCCCCCCAGCCCCGATGGCCCATTAGATGTTATAAAATTGAAATACTCCTGTGGTCTAGTGGACCTCCCCACCCCACAGTGCCCTACCATCGAGATTCCCCAACCCATAACCATGACGTATGGCACAGCCCACCACTCACCACCACAGCTAGTTGCTGACTGAACACTGAATGAGTGCATACTGTATACAGTACATGTTCATTCAGAGTTCAGTTGGAAAGCTGGCTGTGGTGGCTCATCAGGCCTTTTGGTCTAACATATTATGGGTTCAGGAAAGTGGGGTTGGAAAGCATTGCAGGGTCAGGGGTCCACTAGACCACCTGGAGTATTTTAATTTTTATAGTGTGCCATCGGGGCTGGGGTGGCACCAGACTACCAGGGAGCATTTGAATAATTATAATGGTGATTGGGGACATATAAAATGTGATCGGTGTTTGGGAGAGCCACTAGACTACCAGGGATCATAAATGTATACATTACAGGGGATCGGGGCTTGGGGGGGTGGTCCGCTAGACCACCAGGGAATAGTAGAGAACATTGCCGCATGGATGCCCACTGCTTGCAGCAACCTGTCCATGTATGTCCTCTGTGTGGCGCACTGCTATGGGTTCCACAAGCCACAGGACTTTGCCGCTAGGACCCTACCCAGTGAAGAATCAGGCACAGGGTTCCTGGCATACCAGCAATCGGCGCAAGCCACTTTGATGTGGCTTGTGCTATCTTTTGAGAATCGAGCCCAGGGTTTTCCTAAATTAATGCAGCCATCATTATTTATCAAAATTAGGTAGGAAGGGGGCATTCTAATAACTTAATATTATCCTTTAGGTGGCCAAGGATCCCCAAACTGTAGTCCTTTGTATGTACAAGTTAAAATTATTATTAACAAACTCACTAAAATTAAATAATTCAAATGAAAGGGGAATTAGACTATTACATTTGTAATTCTTTTCCGGTTGTTTCCCAAAAGGTCAAGATTTGGGAGGCACTTCCACAACATATGGTATAAGTTACCGTCTCCTTCACACATTTGCCAACAGGATCTATTATTGTTTATATGACACGTCTTTGTGGGGGTAAGATAAGCTCTATCATGAATCTTGAATTGGAATGAGCATTTTTTAGCATAACTAACTTGGTAGACTGTTTTCTAAGTGGGATCCGTTTTAACTTACAAAAAGGATTCTGTAACGCTAAACTTCATTTTCTCTTGTATTCTTAAAAAAAAGTCACGTTTTTTATAGATGTTTCCAATAATTAGATGTTCATAAAACTGGGAAACAACGTTAGCATTTTTGTTCTTGACTGTATGCACAGATGTATTTGGTGACAGAGCCCTCAAGTTTTTGAGTCAACCCAAAGAAAGTGTTTTCATAGTTTAAAAAAAATAATAGTTTCTAAGGGTTGGATAAGGTAACCAGATTTTTGATAAATCAAACTTCAACAATGATTTAAATTGTTCCACAGAAAAGAGTGAGCTATCCTTCATTAAATCTATCCACCTCAAAGATCTAAGATAGTCATTAATAATTTGAAAGTTTGAAGAAAAGACATTTTTATTTGTCCAGATGCTTTTGGTTATAAAAACTGATTAAAATAACCCAACATGATGATAAGTAATAGAACCAAGCCATCTATTAACAGCTAAGTTTACCCCTTTAATACTAAGATTATTAATTATCCTAAAAGATGATGGAAAAAAGTTAGTACCTTTTGTATGGGATGATTCAGCATTTCTGACTTCATCTAATATTGAATTGGTGTTTTGTAGTGGGATCCTTGTTTTTACCAGTGGGTATGGCCCAGAACAATTCAGCTTTCATCTTTACAGCTATATAATAACAAGCTGTGTGCGGGTGATAACGCCATACACCTCAGGCGCTAGCATGCGGATCCATTGTCCTGGCGCCATTGCACTGCTCAGTGGCCGGGAGATCAGAGGGCTGTGTGTTCAGTTCTCTCATCTAGCACTTGGGTTAATATCCCAGTACTGACACTGTAGTGCAGCATGAGAGGGGTGCTGCACTTCTGTGGTGCCATCTTTCGGATGAGACATTAAACCGAGGTCCCATCTGCCTGGATTGGTGGTAGTTCAGGTGAATGTTAAAGGTCCCATGGCACTTATCAAAAAGAGTAGGGGAATTTCCCTGGTGTCCTGGCCAAATTTCCCTCATTCACTAAAAATACCACCAACAGCTTAATCTGGTTCAAGGTCAGCTGACATTCATCTGTTTCCCCCTCCTCCGGGTCGTGCCTGAAAATAGGCAGGATTTGTCTAGTGCACTTACCCGGTCAACAAAAACTAAATAAATAAAAAATAAAATAAAAGTGCAGGTGACAGCCGATGCTGTACCCACTCACACAGGTCCTGGAACAGGCATGTAACAGCTGACCTCCCATTCGTTTGTTCAATCGGAGAACCAAGAATGCACTATCCATAGCCTGGAGCATACACTGCAAATGGCATTGCAGGATACTGCACCCCATGGCACCCAGGATACTTTAGCAGTCCAGAGGGTGGCATGTTACACAGGGGAACAGGGGGAGAGTGTGGGCCTGCAGTGTTGTATGACAGCAGGAAGATGCATCATCAACAAGGCATGCATTGGAGGTATGTCAATTCCCTCTTACGGTTTGCCAGGGACACACACATGGCTGCATACACTGGTGGGTCCGCAGCTTGCGTAGTGCCCCATTGCATGGTGCAGCCACTTGGGTCATGCCGGAGTGCAGGTCCCCGGCCCAGGTCCAGTGCAGTCGGTGGCTGGCCATAGCAGGGTGTGCAGGGCAGTGCCAGTCTCCACAACAGGTCAGGTATGGGGGAGTGGTGGTATCTGCATACCATGGTGGTGGGTAGGGGTCCTGTATGCTGTGGATCTGGACCGTGGTTTCCTCTGGTGCGATTGGGTCCAGGAGGGCCCTACACTATGGAGCTATTCGGGGATGGAGTTGGATCAATTGGGGATGGGAAGGGGTACCTCTAGTCCAGCAAGGCTGCCAGGCTGCTGTGTACCTGGGTGCACTTCCGCAGCCCACCTGTGGGTGGCTGGCTGAGTAAGGCCAGCTATTCATGGTCTAACTGTGGGCTGTGCTGCTCTGGACTGCAAGGGGCACATTCCCATGGAGTATGTCACAGCGTGGCATATGCATGGGAATGCACCCTCGATTTGTACAGTATACTATTTGTCTGCACCCTGGCCCATTCCCTTGCAGCTGGCGCATCCTGCATATTTGAATATCAAGCTGCAGTGCATTGTTGGAGTTGCTTGGCAAATCTCCCTTTTCCACCGTGATGCGCCACATATCTCCTTTGAATATGGGAGCCCTGGACTAGGCTACCCTGAAGAACTACATTACCAAAATGGTAAAATCATGACCCCACTGAAAACAAGATATTGCATCTAATTTGGGACAGCCTGAGTAAATACAGTGCAAAAATGTGTAAATGAAGATCCCTGTGACAATGAGATGTAACATCTCCCCAGCGCTATCCAGGATACAAAATATAGGATAAGAAATATTTAGAGGAAATCTACTCTAAACTGAACGTCACTGTGTTTACTGACATAATAAACAATTTCTTTATTGTTTTATAACATATTAGAATGCAGTATTTATTTTGAATGTTGCGGCCATGAGGATGGTGTGTACAGAGTGTGTGTGTGTGTGTGTGTGTTGCTGTAGCTCAATATATTTTTTTCTCAAAAACCATAGTAGATGATGGCCCGGTGGTGCTGAGGGTTGAGACACTGGATGCCACACCTCGTGCCACGCTGGCGGTTCTGGAATGGACTCGGGTTGTTGGGGGTCAGTGGGGAGAGGGAGGATTGAGCATCCCAAAGGATTCTCCCCTCCCTCTGGGGAGGGATACCAGGGATGCCATAGGCACCCAATGTCCCGACAGAGCCGGTGGAAGCATGGGCTTTCGAGGGCTTGGCGGCTCCACTTGGTGTAGTCGGGGAGGAGGGACTCTGTTAGGCGCTTGGGAGGAGATGTGCATCAGCACATCACCTGTCTGGACGTATGTCCTCGCGCCAGTGTCCCAGGGGGTTGGGACAGGGAAGGGTCCACAGAAAAGTGGAAATCCCCCCTTGTTATTCTAAATGATGACTGCTCCAGGCCATCCAGCCAGCCACCGATTCGTGGGACAGACCCCGTTGTGCAGGCGCAAGGAGGGGAGGCACTCTAGGGGCAGAGTCCGTGACCAGGGGCAGGACTGGTATGAGTAGCCCGAAGGAGTGGATTGATGAGGGCAGGTTAGGAGGGATAAAAATAAAGTAAAAAAAAAAAATAGCATAGTAGAAAATGCCTGCTGATTGCTACATATTTAGTATGGGTAGTTCACTGAAGACCTGGCATATGTCTGAGACAGTATTTATCTGATAGTGTCTTTTGAGGTTAAAAAAATGTGTAAAGTATAGATTTGCTGGGAGAGGGATGACATTTATGAGGTATGAATCTTTCTTGAAAGACAATACATTCCCAAGTGAAACTAGTAGGAGGAATCTGTTTAAATGCTAAGTATTTAAATGTGCAAGTTGTTGCATTCTGAAGGGGGTAAACAAATCTCCAGTTTAATAGGCAACCAATATTTAACAAATATTTAACAAGCTGTTCCAGTTTCCTAATGGCATCTGATAAGCAGCTTGGAGTTATGTCTCCAACATTCTTAACAGAAAGAAGGGAGTATTTTATTTCAGTTGGCATGGAAGGATAAATTGAAAAGTCAAAAACATGTGTTCCACAATCCTCCATTTTCCAGCTACAAATAGCAAGATGACTGTAGGCTCTGCTCACAGCCATAAAAAAAGGGATCTGGACATCCCATAGCCCACAGTTTCTTATAATAAGTTTTCTCCAGGCAATTGCCACTTTCTGTTACAAATATTTTATGGAAATCCTTTTAACTTGATCACACCATTGATAAGTAATGTGGCTTAACAGTGTTTGATGCAAAAAACAATGTGAGGCATGACCATCATTTTTAGTGACTCTATTTTTCCTCATAAGGAGACTAACAGATTCTCCCAACCACTCAGACAAGATGACAACAACTTGTAAATCCTTTGTGTGTTTAATTGTACAGCTGTAACTAAGTTATTAGTAATGGTTAAGCCCAAATATTTAACCTTTTTTGAGACTTGCATAGGATGAAACATAGCCAAGGTATTGATGGAAATAGGCACAATTACCATTTTAGAGGAATTTAATTAATATCCAGCCAGTTTAGAGAATTTGTCAGTCTCCCGTAACACAGCTGGAAGTGAGGCAGCAGGATTCAAAAGAAGTAACATTATGTCAACTGCCTAGACTTTAAATTTTACTGCCTCCATCCCAATGGGTATGCCTGAAATGTCTACATGTTTCGTAATTGCATTTAGCAGTGGTTCCAAACATAAAATGTAAAGAACAGGGGAGAAGACACTCCCCTAATGAACTCCATTATATACAAAAATGGTATCAGAAATATATCTGTTGATTCCCAAGGATGCTGTTGGAGAACTGTAAATTAATTAAATAAAGTAAGTAAATAAGACGGTATTCCTCATTTAGTTAAACAGGCTAACATGAAAGGCCAGAATAAAAGGTTGAATGCCTTAGCTGTATCCAATGCAACTGTAATTCTTTCTTCTTCTTCTTCAGCAGATGAAGAAGAGAGGACCACTTGCACCCATTTCAGTGCATCAAATAGTTCACTGGCCTATGCAGCCAGTATAGTGTTATGCTTGTGTAACTGTGTTAGTTTGGTTTTGGCCATTAGCACTCTCTATTCCAGAGGAATTACCACCCTGTAGGGGTATGAAGGCAAGGAACCCTTGGAGAGGGTTCCACCCCTAGAGGTGCAACGGGACGATTCCCGTGGCTAAAGGTACCTTAGGAATTCCTCTAAGGAGAGAAGTGCTGCTGCTGGAGGAGGAGGAGGGTGGGGCAAAGAAAAAATGCTTCACAGTGAGGCTTACAAGAACTGCTTATATAGCTCAGGAAGTGGGAGTGGCTGGCTGCTTGGCCACTGAACTACAGGCAAGCCTTTCATTTCACTGGCCTACGCAGCCAGTATAGTGTTATGCTTGTGCAACTGTGTTAGTTTGGTTTTGGCCATTCGCACTCTCTATTCCAGAGGAATTACCACACTGTAGGGGTACGAAGGCAAGGAACCCTCAGAGAGGGTTCCACCCCTAGAGGTGCAACGGGACGGCTTCCATGGCTAAAGGTACCTTAGGCATCCCCCCCAAAAAATGTAGCATCATCTCCAAAAAGGAGGCAACAAGAAGCATATGAGCAAGCAGTAACTGAGACATAGGAGTAGTAACAGTAACGTAATAGTAGAGAAATATAGGCAGTTTGATAATGCAATGAGATGCTCAGTTGTCGTAATGACTGCCCAGGTCTGCATAGCATAATACCGATGGCTTGCTTTGAGAGTGGGGGATCCCCTAAGGAGAGAAAGAGGGAATGGCAGGACATCCTCCACCTCCATCCAACCACAGAACCTACCTACAGAAACTAGGGGAAACAACTAAGCTAAGTGTTATGACCTGAGGCAACGGAGGAGAGAAAAAAAACTCTATGAGAAGGAAATCTCTGGGGATCCAAGGCCTACGTCGCCTTCCTTCCAGGCTTGGGATAGTTTATTTAGTGACGGCTCTGCAGTTGCAATTTGGAAAACCCAATTAAAGGGAGGTAGAAAATATTCCAATTTGGAGGAAGGCTCTCACTCAAACTCTCTAGCAGGAACACCGTGGAAGGTTGCAAGAAAACACTGCAACAATATGTGCATCCAAGGTGCAGAAGGAGAGCAACAACTGCTGAGGCACTCACCTGGCCTACCCACCCTAAATCAAACCAGGTGAACCAGAGGCAGTCATAGGGAGGATTCAATGAAGGCGTCTCGCTAGGGAAACACTATATAGTGGAACACTACAGCCAAAGGAGATCGTCGTAACCACCCTTCACCACTAGTCTTAAATTCTACACCAGGAGCTGCTGTCACGTAGCAGGTAGCTAAAGCCAAGCCCGGGGTGAGGACATTCCCAGCTATGGTCCAGGTGAGAAGGATCCCGCCCCAAGCTGGACACGCTCGAGATGTGGACTTAAAGTAGAGCGAGACTGCTGACTGCAAGAACCCTATGCCAAAATAGAATGGCTGGCATGCCCCAGAAATTGATTGAGAGCTGAAAAGCTGGTGAGCTGAATGAGCACGGCATGCTGAGATCATAATGAGCATTGAGTGCTGAGACCTTGCAAGGTCGAATGCAGATTGAGTGCAGCAGAATCCCAGGCTGAAGCTGAGGGGATGGTAGTAGGCATGAAGCAATGGTTTGCGTAAGCAAGGAGCAACGGTTGCTTAAGCAAGTGTGGACCTGATAGGTCAGTAAGCAGTAGTAGTGACAGGTGGAGCTGCATAACATACTGTATAGCAATAAACAGCACTGAATGGGGCAAGCCAGCCAGACAGGTCAAAGCCAAATCAAGGTGACAAACTCTGAGGATTTTCAGTGGCGAAGACAGGATTTAGAGCAGAATTAATTAGCCACAGAGGTCACAACCCCCCAAACACCTCCCAGTCCCCGCCGTAGGACAAACAAGGAAGTGATGGAAGGGCCAAGAACCACATGCAGCTATAAAGCTAATTTAATAGCCTCGGCAGGAGCGTCAGCTAACCTCAGAGTAACACAATGTACAATAGCATTGGGAGTAAACAAGCACTAGCAGGAAGCAATTAGGCCTGTGCAGCAGTAGTGAAAACAAATGAGTACACTGAGTTGTAACTGAAATAAATAAAGAAGGCGTTATGCTGTTAAAGCACTGTCACCAAGCAGTGCAAAAAGACTGCTTCAATAAGGTAATTAGAACAAGCATGAGTGAGCTGTAGAGCTAGGTTGTAAAACTGAGTCAGGTGAAAGTAATAGATTATGCCATGGAACAGCTAGTTGAGCTGAAACACAAAAATCAGGTTTGCAGTTGCAGTGCAAGTAATTTGAGAGTTGTGAGTAACTGAAAGAAAGCAGTATGAGCTCTGAACAGCAGCAAGCTAGGAGCTGAGAAAAGCCCCAAAAAAGAAGGGAGCACACACAGCCGAAGGCAAAATACAAACCAAAAGCAGGAAAATAAACACAGAAGCCCTGCAGAGACAAGCGGGGGGGGGGGGCAGGCCCCAGCAAGAGAGGCCCAATCAGCTCAGAGGGCAGAGCCTTCGGCTGCAAAGAAAAAAATGCTTCACAGTGAGGCTTAGAGGAACTGCTTATGTAGCCCAGGAAGTGGGAGTGGCTGCCTGCTTGGCCACCGAACTACAGGCAAGCCTTTCATTTATCAGCTCTTTATAAACCCATATAGATCTGTATGAATTATGTTGGGTATACTAAGGTATATGTAGCTGGTTGAAGTCTAAAACCAATTACTTTAGTAATGATTTTCTAATCAGAATTGAGTAGAGTGATGGGTCTGTCAATTATCAGGAAACAATTAATGTGCATTGTTTTCAAGTAGTAATAGAATATGAGTAAGGAGTCTGGAATTTGGTTACAAGCAATCATCTCCTCTAACAAAAATGAAAACCGGGGTATACTATCTTCCAAAAATAAATAAAACACTGATATGTGAGCCCATCAAGACCAGATGATTGGTTTTCTTTAAAGACAAATTGGCAGATTTTAAACTAAAGGGAACATTTTTGTCCAGATATGATTGAATATTCACTAAACTTGGGTAATATTACTTATTATATATGGTAGTAAAACTGTCTCTAAATATGGTAGCAATATCAGCATCAGTAAATTTTATTTTCCCTACTTTACATTTGATTAAAGCTATTGAACCTTTTGCGTTTTTAATGCATAGCAAAGCATACGGTCAGTGTTGTCTCCATTAAACTAGAGATTATTTTTATGTTTTTTTAAAAAGCTAAGTCCGCTTACATATCATTTAACAATGTCTAATTTTCTAAGATTATTTTCACCCTGCAGGTTACCCTTAATCCATATTATGGGGGGTCTGAAAGCACATCTACATGTAAAATGTTTAGCCATCCTCTAATTTATTTGGGGGTTGATCTTTTTGTTTGTTAAATCCAGTTGGAAAAGTAACAATTTTGGCCCCGTTAAAAAAGCTTTAAAAGCATCCTATTTGGATTTAATGGAACACTGAGAATAGTTATTATGCAGCCAATATTCTTTTATGTTATTTAATTAATGTGACTAGAATGGAATTATCAAGTAACGTGTTATTGAAATGCCAGTGAAACTGAAATGATCTGTTATGTGATGGTGTCCATATCATGGAAATCATGGTGTGGTCTGATGGCCTATATATCATGTATTAAAGGACTAAGAATGTTAAAGAAATATGATTTATTTATTAAAAAAAAATCCAAATGTGATCGAATATTAATTTGTTTGGATCTATAGATATATTCCTATAGCCGGCCCACCAGAGCAGTGGTAGCGCTACCACTTGCGATGCTGGCAACCCAGGTTTGGGAACATGCCCGGGGAAGTTGGAGGGTTGGCCAGGGGGAGGAGGCTTGAGCATCCCAGGACCACTCATCTTCTTTGGAGGGGGGCCTGTGGCTCTGCACATGACTGACCTCAGACAGAGGCCTGAGGTACAGCAAGCCCCAGCCATGCAGAAGAGGGATGCGTGACGGACATTGGCACTTGTGCCTTTATATCAAGGCACACGTCACACAAGAGAACACAGAAAAAATGATTCTCTATGCTCCAGGAAAATGGAGCAACGAGCATAGATTCCCAGTGCCCCTGCCTGTCCTGGACTGGTGTCTCAACGACACAAAGAAGCTCAGGATGTACAGGCCCCAACCTCATCCCTACCTGGGGGCCAAATTACCGCTACATAGGGGAGAAACACTTTGGGCTCCAGGTAATAGGGTGAGGACAGATGCCATAGATGCTCCCAATGATGTGGAGTGCAGAGGCAGTGGGGAGTATAAACAGAAAGTATAAAAAAAACATATATTCCTTTAAATTTGGATGGAATTCACACCAAACATCTAACAAATTATGAAGTGAATAGAAGTTATTAAAGTGTATTAAGGTTTTATAGTCTAATGGAGGAGGGGGAGATTTATCAAACAGAAAGGAAGGCAATGCATTAAAACCCCCAGCATTAAGTATTAGATCTGTATTCACTTTAGGAATGTCCTGGCCTCAGAACAAAACTCGCTTTGAAAAAAAAAAAATTCAATACACTTAAAACACTACCCAATAGCATAAAAACTCATAAACTGAACACAGAAAAGTCCTCGACAGTCAAGCCAATCTGCCCAGTCCTATGTATGATTGGATGCCATGGCTTTAGATGCCATTGAGTCCTTCTTTCTCCCCCCCGCGCCTTACTGCTGTTACTAGTCCCATGTATCTGTCCCAGCTGTATTCAAATCCCTTCACTGATTTCAAACAGACAACTTCCCTTGTCTGTTTGTTCCACTTATCTACCACCCTTTTTGTCAAAAACATTTCTCCTGATAGTCATCCACCTACCAGCTTTATTGAGATCCCCTGATGCCTGTGTTTCCACTTTGTGTAAACAGCTTTCTGCAGTTCACCTTGTTACGTATCTTTATTATGTACCTCCTTTTCCTGCATCTAGGATGTACTTGTTGAAGTCTTACACAATCTCCAAGCAGGGAGTAGGGGCTTCCTTTGTTACCAGCTCATTTTGATTACCCTCCTCTGCACTGCCTGCACGCAGTCCCTGAGCTCCATAATCGCATGCAGTACAAGAGTGGTCAAACCAAGGATCTGTACAGAGGCAGGATCATATCCCTCCTCCTCCTACCGCTGATCTTTCCAGTGCATCCCAGCATTCTATTTACCTTCTCCACTGCTACGATGCCCAGGCCAGATGTTTTCAAGCTGACCATAATTATCACCCCATGGGCTAGATTCACTGAAAATAGCAAAGCACAGCGCAAAATGTTGTGATGCCCAGGTGTTAAAAAGTGCTATTCACAGACGGATAGCGCACCATGCTGTCTTACTGTGAATAGGGCTAGGTTGAGTCAGCAGTAACCCCAGTACCGCCAGTGCTACCCCACTAGTGTCACTCCGACATGCAGCCAGGAGTATGTCCCACAATGCATAGCGCAGATGCACTATTCCCAGTTCACAAAAACAGCTATGTAAAGGAGCCCATAGGGCATAAAAGACCCTAGGTGGCCATTTGCATGCCCATTATGGGCCATTTACATACGCTGCACAGGAGTTTAGTGCCCCCACAGCCCCTGCCTCAGAGGCAGCCCTGTGCCACTGGTGCCTAGTGGTCTCCCCCAATGCTAATCACCGGCCCTGGGTGCCATACCAACAAGTTGCTACACTGTTGTTAAGTGTATCTGGAATACTTTTTTTTTCATTGTTTGCGATCAGGCTAGCAATCAAAAAGGGGCATTTATACTATTATTTTCATTGTTTTGATCGGCCAGCGGTCAGAGAGCTTGAGAGCATGAGTCTGATGCACTGCAGAGAGTGAGAGATGCTGCAAGAGTAAGTTATTTTGCCGCTATTACCTAGAATATCTTTTTTTGTTTCAAATTGTTTGCAACCAGGCCCGCAATTAAAGCTGGACTTCTACAATTTACACTAATTGTTTGCGGTCAGGCTCGTTGTCAGAACTGTGATGTTTCAGCTGCAAGACATGCTTCACTGTGATTAGTACTGCAATCAGGCCTTGATGTGTACCATTACGGCTGGCTGCTGCAATCAGGACAAAGTAACCTACAAGTGCCCTGAGGCTGACAGAGATACAGAGCTTTATTTTTAAAATGGGTGGAGAGTCAGATCATTCTAATATTGTGTTCTAAAGCCAATATACTGTATGTATTCTTAAGCTACCCCAACTGTTATGGATCTGGTGTGCAGACCGGATGAGACGGGGCCTACCAGGTGGAGCTCTGGATTGGTGCAGAGTAAATGTTTCAAATGGCAATCAAAAGTTTGTATTTTCTTATTCGTATGCTTGAGCAAGTGAGAGTACTTGGGAATTTGACTGTGTGAAGGGGAGATATGGTAGACAGTATGTCTTACTATAAAGGGAGTGAGATTTGACACTTCTGTGAAAGAAAAAAATAGAGGACAAAATGGTTTTCAGAATTTTTTACTGGCGTAATGATCTGTGATTAGACTAAATACCAGGATGACCATGAATAGTATTATATTAATGCATGGTCAGGGCACTGATTCTGGGCAATCAGGATTTGAGGATTTCAGTGCCCATTTTATACATATGCTCAATTTGAAACAACTCTATTTGGTGGAAGTTCAGGCTGTCTTCTGAATACATAATAATCTAAGTTCCTGTGCTACTTGATTCCACATAAGCATCTTTGCACACGTATCTGCACCGTGACCTTTTGACATCCTGCTTTTTCATACATAAACATTTTTTTTTATACTTTTCTTGCCAAACCCAACATTTTCTTCTTATCTGGGCCTCCCCTGACAAAGTTGCTTTGTCTGTTTGTTTGTTTTTTCCCCTTATTCACCAAATCACATTTTGTACATGCAGTTTTCTTTGTCCTGGTCCAGAAAGTGAGACGCAGAGAGGTCCATATAAAAGGGGCGGCCAGAGCTTACAGGACTCACCACTCATAGAGACTCGGACAGCGAGAGTTAGCAGTGGGGGCTGGGAAGAGTGTTGTACGCCAGACTGAAGATAGGCTAAGCTGCTTAGAATTGTCCCTCCTAGTACAAACACTTCATTCCTTTCTTCACCCCAACCACATCACTACTGATGCATTCAGAAGACAAAGTGCAACAGTATGGATTGAGAAATGCTTCACTTCAGTGTTAGCTTCTTAGCAGGAACTTAGCAAAAACAGGTTTGTGCTAGTGGGATGTTAAACAGTGTAACCACTGTTTTCAAAGTGGTGCAAACTTTAAAAAAAAGTATTTGAAAAATGTTTGAAAATAAATGCACATATGCTTCTTAAAAAATCCAAAAATATTCTGTATTAATTTTTCTTTTCAAGGATGTTTTGAAGTGAAAAGATTTATGAAAGATAACATGATCAATTGTATGTGACTTCATATATATTGTGCTTTTTTAAGCTTATTGAATTGTTAGTGTAGTGCCCCAGAGTTGGGGGCACCACAGAAATATAAAAAAATTGAAAAGTGCTCAGTTAATAGGTGCCTCAGTACAGTAAAAAGGTGCCCAAGAAATGCCCAGGTGCACAGTTTAATATGCCAACATCTAGCCTTGTTACAAAGCCTGCCAAAGTATTGTAAATAGCCTAGAAATAATGCAAAAATTAAGCCTTTATGCCATGCTGCAGCAAACAAAATGCCAGGCTGAGCTGATGGAATGCTCACTGTGGGGTACCTGCCATGCTTCCAGAATTAGAACCCAGACTGTTGCTCTTTGAAAAGTAAGTTGTTATAGTGTGAATCCTGGTGGCTGTGGAGGAGAGAGGACACAGAAAGCATAGGAGGACCACAGAGCTAACCTGTAGGGTTGAAGCTGTCCCTGGGAGCTTGTCTGTGTGCCTCTGCTGCCTCCAGTCCCTGATCCTGCCAGCCTCCAGCCTGTGACGCAACTGTGCTGTCTGAAGTGCCATCGGGTCACCTTGTAAGAAGAGGAGAATGTCCTGTTCAGCATGTTGGGCTTGGAGCCCCAGTTTATTATTTTTTTTATATTTAAAGTACAGTCTCCTCTTCCCTGAAGGCAAGGGTAGCAGTGCTGCATTGTGAAGTGAGACGGTGGCAGAGCCATCGTGCTGCTAGGACCTTGTAGAGTCCCCAGATGTCCTAGCCCACCAGCAAGAAAAACCTTCCCTCTGCTAGCAATACCTCCCACCTACCTCAACACTGTCTTTACCCCAGGCCGGAGAGTGGAGTCAGTGGCAGTACCAGCAGCTAGGTGCTGACCGCCTAAAGTTATTTTTCTTTTAAAGTAAAAGTTATTTATTTTGCATCGCAGTTGGCACTGCATATGAACAGCTGAGAGCTGTGGAGCAGGCCAGAGGGCTGTTTTTAAATAGATTAATATTTATCTGGGTTTAGTGAGACCAAGGGGAGGGGCCTGGTAGAGAAGCTCTGAAAGGATAAGTTAGCAATATTAATAGAGGGAAGCCCCGAAGCCCGAGTTAAGGTGGGGCAAGGGCAGAAAAGTTCCTGACTTAAGTCAAAGAGGTAGTTAAAGGGGACAGCTAGTTAGAGGCCCACCAGATAGTTAAAAGGGCATTATAAGCCCAGTATTTACAGGACACCTTAGGCCCACCAAATGCTTAAAAGGAAAGTTAAGCCTACTGCTATTAAAAGGCAAGTTAGGCCCTCACTAAAGGGCAAGTTAGACCCACTGCTAGTCATTTAGATTCCCCAGGTGTTAGAGGGCCCAGCAGCATTAGTGACCCCGGATGTTTAAGGAGTCTAGCTAGCCATACAGAACTGCAGTAACAGGAAGAACCTGATCTAGTCAGAGGAACCCCTGATAGATTGATAGGTCCACCAGTGCAAGGGTTCACCAAGAAAAGTGAATTGCCTGTATATTTACTGTGGTCTGGACATGGAGACAGAATAATTGACCACTTCACAAGAACTGAGATTTTATGTGCATTGCTATTACTGCTGCAAACAGTGGATGTGCCAGACAGTATTGCTTTGTTGCCAGCATTTCAAGTTACAAGGTGTTTGAATCAGTCTTCAGAACTTTTCCAGAATCCTTTCACCATTGGTATCCAGATCAATCTTCTTCACTGTAATCCAGAAGTTATCTTCCATACATCTTCAAAGCAGCCAGCAGCAGATCTTCAAGGAACCATGCCGCAACATTTGCAACGTCCTGTTTATTGCTTTCCGCTCTTCAAGTTTTCCTGAAGTATGGCCTGGCCTGGCACAAGAGTAGCATCCATTTTCTTGTTTTATCATTTGTATCGAAGTGTTGTCCAGATCTTCTGATGCAATATCTTGCATCATCGTCCTGTTTCTTATTTTACATAGTCCTTGACTCATCCGGCCTTGGTACCCAGAACCCCGTTGTTGCTCATGTTTCACAGACTTCCTTTCTTCAGTGTATCTTCTTCGTATCCCAGCAGTCCAGAAAAGGGCTGCAGCTGGGTGTTCAGTGTATCTTCTTTGTGTCCCAGCAGTCCAGAAGAGGGCTGCAGCTGGGTGTTCAGTGAATCTTCTTCGTGTCCCGGCAGTCCAGAAGAGGGCTTTGGGCCTGTTGTTCAGCATCTTCTTCTCCATCTTATCCCTGCAGTCTAGAAGCAGGCTGTGGCTGGGTAGGTTGTGCTTCAATTCCGGTGGCCCTCAGTGGGTTCTGAGCTGAGGAATTCTTTGCTTTGTTCCTAAAAATCTGGCAATCCTAGAGAGGTGGGGTGTGGCCAATAGACTCATGGCCTGTACAAAATCCTCTCTGCAGTCCCTTAGTTGTTAGCCCAGTCAACCAGGTGTTCCCCTTTGTTTTATCCTGCTACCCAGTTTCTTTCTGAAGACAGAGAAAGTGCATCCATGCATGAACTGCTTTTTATGACTAATGTAGAGTGTTATAGTAATGCATTTTTAGAGTTCCTTAGAGTGGAGTACTCCAAGTAATAGGTCCTAGGTAGAGGTGAACCTCAGGGTAGCATTAGAAAGATTGTATAGTGATTTGTGGATTATAGAGTATAGACCACTCATAAAGTGGAGCTGTTATAGTCGATTATTGCAAGTGTGCATAGTGATTTGCTGATTATAAATTGCAGACCGCTCGTAAAGCGGAGCTGTTACAACCACTGGATTTAGAGTTCTCATATAGAAGAGTAGGGATAATAGGTGTTCCCTGTGACTGTGCTTCCCCTCCCTGGTTTGGTATGAATAAAAAATCCTGAGAAGTATTTGGAACCTATTTCTGACTTTCGTCTCTCTTTGTTCGGTGCCACCATCCACCCATTTGGAACCTGTGTTAGTAATTTGTGTGCAAGTTACTGGTGTCATCGACACAGTTGCTTGATTTATTTATTTATTAGCTTTTGGTAACTGGGTGAGTGCACTAGGCAACAATCCTGCCTATTTTCAGGCATGACCTGGGAAAGTACAACAAAGAGAATACAGTGATGACATCAGGACAAGTCAGTAGCAATAAAAAAAAGGTATAATTACATTACAATCAGGTAGGACGTACATAATACAAAAAATAAACAGTTCTATTTATCCAATCACAATTGCTAAGATACAAGATAGACTATTCCAATTCCTCTATGATTATATGGAGAAATAGGAAGGGGACTACCAGTTACCTGCAGTTGCAGACACCAAGTGCATAGAGGTGGGAGAACAGTGAACATTTGAAGGGAAGGTGGGAGGGGGAGTGTTTAACCATAGGGTGGAGCGAGTTCCAGAAATTAGGAGCAAAATAGGAGAAGGCCTGTTACCCCATTCTTGTAGTGCAAGGCTGAACTGATAGCATGGGGACAGATGAGGACCTTAGTGAGCGGATGTAGGAGACCGGAGTAAGCATGTCACCCAGGGTGGCTGGACTGGGAGGTCTTGTGAGGGAGTCAACAAAATACCCTAGTGAGTAAGAACGGAGGTCTTTGGGAGACAACCAGTTTAGGCCAGAGTAGAACATGCAGTGATGAGTAAGTCGAGGAGCTGATAAGGCAAACCTACAGATATTGCTGTAGGATGTGTTCCACTTGCTGAGCACGCTAGTATTGGCTCGGTAGAGAACTGGGAGGGCATAAAGGAGTTGAGGGAGTAGCATGCCTCGAGCTACTGCTATCCTAGCTGAGGGGGTGAGAGAGTGGCGTACACGATAGACTGCACCAATTCTGGCATTGACAGATGGACACACCTCGTTGACATGTAAGGAAAAATCAAGAGCAGGATCAAGTGTAACCCCAGGGTATCTGAAAGTCCCGGTATGCGTGACAGCATTTCCTTCACGACCGTGGACAAGGAGCTTAGGGGATTCAGAGAGAACTTTTTTAGACAATCCAAACAGCATAGCATGAGTCTTACCTATGTTGAGGATATGCTGGTTAGCTGAGAGCCAGGCTTGAAGAGATTGAAAGTTGAGTGAGAGGTTAAGGTTAATGTCAGCAATAGACTTGGCAGAATAGTAAAGCACTAGATCATCGGCATACATGAGTAGGGTGCTGTGAAAGGAAGGGCTAGGAATATCATTAAGAAAGAGGGAGAATAGAAGAGGACCAAGTATAGAACCCTGTGGAATGCCATGGGTAATAGGGATAGGCAAGGAGAGAACTTTACTGAAGGAAACCACCTGAAAGCGGTTGTCCAGGTAACTGCCAAACCAGGGTAAGGTAGAGTCAGAGGACCCCAAGGCATTTAACTTGGATAGTAGGAGCGGGTGGTGAACCATATCAAAAGCTTTAGATAGGTCGATGAACACAGCACTAGTGAACAGGCCCTTATCCATATTACTTTTGGTAACACTCGTAAGCTGGGTCAGTGTGGTGGTAGTACTGTGCCCCACCTAAAGCCATGTTGGGAGGGAGATTGAAGTTTAAACTTAAGAAGGTACTCTGACACCTGATGATGGACGAGTTTCTCCAGAAGCTTGCTGAGAGTAGGGAGAAGAGAGATGGGATGGTAATTGGACAGTAATTTAGCGTCATCCTTCTTAAAAACAGGTATAGTTCTAGCTGTTTTCCAGATTAAGGGGACAGAGGCAGTGCTAATAGAAAGATTGAAGAGCTTGGTTATAGGCCTAGCAAGCCATGCAGCAAACAGCCTGATAATCCCAGGATGTATTCCATCAGGGCCAGGGCTCCCACTTGGTGGAACTGTTTTGAGAAGGTCTAGAACATCTAGGTAAAAGACCTGAGCCAGCTCCAGAGTAGAGGGAGTGGGGGAACTCGTAGTAGAGGCAGATCCAGATTTGGGGAGAACAAGGGGGGTATGAGTATGTAGGGAGGAGAAGAAGGAGTTGAAGGCATTAGCAATGGTGAGAGGGTGGTTGCAGTGGACATCATTTATGTACATATTATTAGGAGTAGTAGGTTTGTTGTTCCCAAGAATTTCTTTGATTTGAGACCACTACTTTTTAGGACATGTAGTGGAAGAGCTTAGGAGATTCCTGTAGTACGAGCTTTTAGCCAGATGAATCTTGGTCTTGCATTTGTTGTGTAAAGAGCTGTAGACTTCGAAATCAGTAAGTAGGCGGGAGGTCTTCCAAATGGACCACAGTTTATCCCTGAGTTTCAGAAGATGGAGCAGGGGACACTTTAGCCACTTGGTGATTTTTCCCTTTAATTCTTCTCGTGGTCACCGGGATGTGTTTATTTTGTAGCAAAAGTAGGGAAGAGTTGAAATAGTGTGTGGCAAAGTTTATATCGTCAGTATAATAAAGGTGAGACCAGTCAACTAAGTTAAGATCATGAACGAAGTTTTCCATATTAATGTTGAAGATATTGGAAAAAGTTAACATTTTAAAGGGGAAGGAGGGGGCTAAGATATCCCATATACAGAACACTGGGTAATGATCGCTTATGGTATCAGGGAGAACCCCGACTGAGGAAAAGGCTTCCTTTCTATTTGTCAGTATCTAGTCGAGTAGAGTAGCACTAGTACCACCGTGGGAGAGCCTAGTGGGTTCTTGGATAAGCTGTGATAGATTAGCCTTGCTGGTCAAGGAGGATAGGAGAGCAGAATGGGGTCCTGACCAATCAAGGTTGAAATTCCCCAGACAGATTATATCATGTTTCCCCATCACTGAAAGGAGATACTCCATGAACTCCTCAAGGCCAAGCCTTGAGTTTCTGGGAGGAATATATGTACAGAAAATGTGAAGTTTCTTTATGCCCCCAAGCAGTAGAAGGGAAGGGAATGGAGAACTTCACAGTTTGCAAGAGTAGAAACATGCAATAAAGTAATGTTTAGATGAGGTTTATAGAATAGTGCTAGTCCTCCGCCTCTCTTGCAAGTAGGGCGATCAACCTGTAACAAATTATAACCCAGGAGGGAGCACTGATAATCAGCATTGGAAGGCTTAAGCCATGTCTCCGATATGGCTAGGATATCAGGGTTGTTTGTACTAGCCACGCTTCCAGGTCAGGGAGGTTGGCAAGTAGGCTCCTAGAATTAATATGCGCAAAACAGAGGCCAGAAGTTTGGGGCAGATGGTGAGAGTGGAGAGACTGAGAGGGATTATTGGCCAGAGTAGGACCAGGATTTTTCTCAACATCCCCAGCAAAAGTAAGAGATAGGGTAAAGATCCAGAGAGTCACAATAATGTCAGCCCAAGCTACACATCCAGGGGAGATAGAGAACCTGTACAGGATATATTTGGAAAATAACCCCAGTTGTTTGAGGACAAGCCCGTATTTAGGGAGAGAATTAGGGATAGAGTCAGATAGGAGGTCAGAATAGTAGAAATTATCCTGACAGTGTCCAGAGGAGGGCGACGTAATCATTATTGGAACAGAGAGAACTGAGAGTCCCCACAATAAGAGTACAAAAGAGAGAAGGGAGAGTACAAGCAGGGGGGTCATGATGGGCTGGAGAAAAGACTAGAAGACAATAAGGGTGAGAGAGTGGACGGCTAGGAGGGGCGGAGCAAAAGTGTTGAGGATTAAAACTAGAACTAAACAAAACAGAGAAGAGAGAAGGATATAGCCAAGATGGAAAGACTGATAGTTCTGGGAGACTTCAATGCCTGGGTCGACGATGAACTCTCGCACTTTGATCAAAATCTCCTCCAGCTGATGATGACACTGGGCCTGACACGGGTGGTTACCTCCTTGACTCATGTAGGGGGTCTTTCACTGGTCCTGATCTTTCTTCTGGGTATGGAGATCGCCGATTTTGGGGTGGAACTAGTTAGCTGGTCTGACCATCACACCATAAGGTTCAGTTTCAGGGCCCCCAATAGGTCTGCCCCTACGGAGATGGCTCAGTACCGCCCTTTAAGGGGGATTAACCCCAGTGACCTAACAGCAGTACTGGATCTATCGGGCTTGTCGGGTGAATGCATGAGTCCAGATGATCTCATACTAGCCTACAACAAGGCTGTGGGAGATGCTCTGGACAAGATTGTTGCTGTTCGTGTACGGCCTCTCACCCTTCATTCAAGGAGCCCTTGGTTTGATGGATCCTTGAAGGAGTTAAGGTGAGTTGGCCGAAGTTTGGAGAGAGCCTGATGGAAGTCCAGCCATGATGCTGACAGGCTTAGGTTGATGGCACATTATGATGATGCCTATCAATCAGAAATCACCCATAAGAAGGCAGAATTCCTGTCCAGGGAGATTTCTGCTGCACAGAATCGACCGGCTCAGCTTTTCCGGACTGTAGACAGATTGTGCAGCCCAATCTGTCTCCAGCCCAGAGAAGCTTTTTCTCAGCTGAGATGTGAGGAGTTTGCTCAGTTTTTTGCAGATATGTTGCCAGCATCAGGTCTGACATCAGTCCAACCTCCCCTATGAGGGATTGTAGTGGTTGACAGGAAGTGGCATGTACTCAGTCTGTCTGGTCAGATTTTCGCCGACTGAAGTGCACTGACATTGTGAAGATCATCCAAACATTGCAACCAACTAGTTGTAGTTTGGATCTGGGTCCTACACCTCTTTTAATGGGATGTGTAGAAGCCACCTGCCCGATCCTTGTTGACATTATCTGGTAGTCCTTGGAGAGGGGGGGTCTTTCCTGACCCCCTCAAGGAGGTGGTCATTCAACCACTCCTTAAAAAAAACCTCCTTGGATCCAGATTGTCTAGCTAACTACCGGCCTATCTCTAACCTGCCATTTGTTGGTAAGGTTATTGAAAAGACAGTTGCATTGCAACTGGATGATCATCTTATAACTCACAATGTCTATGATACTCTCCGGTCTGGTTTTAAGAAGAAGCATAGCACAGAGACTGCCCTTGTCCGGATATTGAATGACATCCTAATGGCTAGAGATTGAAAGGCATGTACCATTCTGGTCCTTCTCGATCTCTCCGCTGCATTTGACACTGCAGACCATGTTGTGCTGTTGGAGTGCCTGTGTTTTTTTTGTGGGCTGTCTGGTACAGTCCTCAAATGGTTTCATTCTTACCTCATGGACGGGTCTGAGAGAGTTGCCACTCGGATTTATTCCTCTGGCGCTCATCCCCTGCCTTGTGGGGTACCGCAGGGTTCCATTCTAGCCCCCATGTTGTTTGCAGTGTATATGCTGCCATTGGGAGATATCATCAGGTGATACAGTCTGGGTTTTCACTGCTATGCAGATGATACTCAGCTGTATTTGTCCTTTCTGCCCGGACAGGATGATGCACTCTCCATTCTAAATAACTGCCTTGCTGAGATCAGACTTTGAATGAGTTCCAGCTGGCTGAGACCGAATCCGGATAAGACCGAGGTGCTGGTATTGGACCCAGGTCATCCAGGGGCGGGTTTGGGAGCTGGACAACCATCAGGCTTATTACTTGCTGGTATGTCGCTCTCTACCTCTGATCAGGTGTGTAGTCTGGGCATTATTTTTGATGATGGTCTGACCCTAAAATCTCAGGTATCAGCTGTCGTCAAATCCTCTTTTTACCATCTGAGGAATATCACCCAGGTAAAACACCTGGTTCCTCCGGGTGATCTTCCAACATTGGTCCATGCCTTTGTCATTACCCATCTTGATTACTGCAATTCACTCTACCTAGGGCTACCTGGGGTTGATATCCACTGCCTGCAGCTGGTGCAGAACGCGGTGGCCAGGCTTTTGACTGGGACTTCTAGAACCAGTCATATTACACCTGTGCTTCATGAACTGCACTAGCTGCCTGTTTGGTGACGGATCACCTTTAAGGTTGGCTTACTAACCTTTAAAGTCCTACATGATCAGAGACCCGGTTACCTGAAAGATCTCTTGATACCCTACTGCCCCCTCCGTCCTCTCCGTTCTGCCAACAAGGTATTGCTGGAGATTCTCAGGGTTCAATTAAAGACATCAGGATCCCGTGCTTTTGCTTTTTCAGCACCAACCCTGTGGAATTCTCTACCTCATTGGTTGAGAGAATGCCCAGCTGTCGATAGATTTAAAATGGAGTTAAAGACATATTTATTTAGTTTAGCTTTTCCTAGTTCGGATGATATGTTTTAACGTTTGTTTTAAAATCTTATTTTTATGTATATGGTTTTTATGTACAGCGCCTTGGTTTTGAAAGGCGCTATAAAAATAAAAATGATTTAATTTGATTTTTGATTTCACCCAGATGCTAACAGTTGTGCTTGCCTGCTGCACTGTACTGTGACCCCCCCAAAAAAAATTGCTAAAGTAGCTGGACTCTGTATTGCGTGAGCACAAGTCTACTGTAGCCTTCTGAAGCTGTCAAAAAAGAACAGCTGATTTCAAGAAGAGCAGCAGTACTTCTGTACTGTTGTTGGGTGGTACTGAGATTAGTTACTCATTTTTAGCACAGTTGCTCAGTTTCCCTGACTGTGGTGAAAGGCTCACTTTTTAATTTACAACTGAAAAAAAAAAAAACTGAAACATGCATAGCATCGGTCTGTTAGATTGTTGTGCTCAAATTTGCTAGTTTGTCACGTGAGTAGCGTGATCAAGTACTGTGGCAGTCGTGGGTAATGAAATGAAATGAAACTTTATTTATATGGCACCTTTCTCAAATCAAGGCACCTTACAATATTTAAAACAATAAACAGTAAGTAAAACATAAATAATTTATAAAACACTAAATATATACAGCACTAGGTCTGAGCTCCAATTTCATAATCAGTTAATTAAAATTAATCTTAGACCATAGATAGGTCTTGAGGGCTTTTTTAAACTCCTCCACGGTCGCACACTGATGAAGCGGATGGGGTAGAGAATTCCAGACGGTCAGAGCAGCGAACATGAAAGCACAAGCACCTGATGACTTTAGGGAACCCTCGGAATCTCTAGTAACCCCTCGTCCACTGAGTGGAGAGATCGCCCAGGGCAGTAGGGAACCAAAAGCTCTTTCAAGTAATCTGGACCCTGTCCTTGTAGGTCAAAAGACCTACTTTAGAGGTGATCCGCCACTGAATAGGCAGCCAGTGCAGATCGCATAATACCGGCGAGATATGACAGGCACGATGTGTACCCATCAATAATCGGGCCGTAGCGTTCTGTACTAGCTGCAGGAGGCAGATATCAACCCCAGGAAGCCCTAGATAAATGGAGTTGCAGTAATCCAGGCGTGATGTCACAAAATCGTGAACCAGTGTAGGAAGGTCAGCTGGCGGAACAAGGTGCTTAATCCTGGCAATGTTCCTAAGATGATAAAAGGAAAGCTGACACCTGAGAACGCAGTGTCAGTTCATTGTCAAAGATCACCCCCAGATTCCGCACCCATTCTGAGGTAGGGAACTGGATACCACCCAGAAATAAACCTGAGGATAAACTAGCTCCCATTCCCTCTACCCTGCGACCTGGGTCCACAACTAATACCTCCGTCTTCTCTGAGTTCAACTTTAGCCAGCCAGTCTTGGATCTTGGTGAGGCAGCTGTTAATGACTGAGAGAGCTCTATCCTGTTTGGATGCGAAAGATAGGTAGAGCTGAGTATCATCTGCATAGCAGTGAAACTTCAGCCCATACCTTCTTACAATGTCTCTGAGGGGCAGCATTTACACTGTGAACAACATGGGGGACAACACCGAGCCCTGGGGCACCCCACATGACAGTGAGAGTGGGCAGGAAGAATTTAATCCAGACACCACTCTCTGAGTCCTGTCAGTTTGAAAAGATCTAAACCAACTGAGGACTGTCCCTGACAGACCACAGATAAACTCCAGGTGCACGAGAAGTACCCCATGGTCCACAGTGTCAAAAGCTGATGAGAGTTCAAGAAGAATGAGAATAGAATGATTCTTCTGATCTCTAGCCATCAGGAGATCATTAAGCACCCGAACCAACACTGTCTTGGGGTACTATGCCTCTTTCGAAAACCAGACTGGAGGGGTTCATAGATATCATGGATGGTTAAATAGTTCTCCTATTGTGCAGCCACCACCTTCTCAATAATCTTCCCAACAAAGGGAAGATTAGAGATCAGCCTGTAGTTAGCATGGCAGTCGGGGTCCAAAGTAGCTTTCTTCAGGAGGGGTGTCACCACCGCCTCCTTCAGAGAGCTAGGAAACTCACCCATATCCAAGGAACATCAAACTATCCGTGCTAGAACCGGGCCGATAGTCTCAAGACAACCCTTTATCAGGGAAGTAGGGCCCAGGTCTAAACTGTCTACAGCACATGGGGTGCATACTTTGGACAATCCTCATGACATCGATGAACTTAGGCCAGTCAAAGGAATTCCAGGAGAGACCGGAGGGAGCAACCAAATGCCAATCAAAAACAACTCCAATAGAGGGAGCAGGCTGGAGTGCTGCCCTAATGTCAGCCAACTTATCTGCAAAGAAGCGAGCAAGCTCATCGCACTCTAATCGTGAAAAGGCTTTCCGAACCTGGAGACAGGCTGGATTGCACAGTCTGTCAACAGTTCAAAAAAGCTGAGCTGGTTGGTTCTGAGCAGCCAAATATCTCTGGACAAGAACTCTGCCTTCTTACGAGAGATTGTGGAATGATAGAGTTGATAATGATCCATCAATTTAAGATGGTCGACATCAAGGGCAGTTCTCCGCCAACAATGCTCTAATCTTCGTCCTTGTCACTGCATCTCTCTCAAGTCCCCATCAAACCATGGGGGCCGAGGTTGAAGGGGGAGAGGATGAACATGGATAGGAGCAATTTTATCCAGAGCCAAGGAGATGGCCCTATAATAGGCCAGCACCAAGGCATCGGGATCATTGCTCACTTCAGAAAACTGTGATAGGCTAAGTGCCGCTATCAGGCCTACAGAGCTAGTATTTCGTAAAGAGTGGCACTTAGCCATCTCCACAGGGGTAGGCCTATAAGGGGGGGTGCTAAAACTGAAACCCACAGTGTAATGATCGGTCCAACTGACAGGTTCCACCTCCACATCAGTAGCCTCAATCCCCAGGAGGACGACTAAGTCCAAGGAATGACCGCTTTTATGCGTGGCAGAAGTAACCACTTGTGTGAGACCCAAAGATGTCATTAATTGGAGGAAATGTTGTCCAAACTGCGAATATTCATCATTGATCCAGGCATTGAAGTCACCCAGGACCATCAGCCTGGGAGACTCAAATGCCATGTCGATGATGAAGTCAGCTATTTCCTGCAGAAAACATTTCTCATCCCCTGGTGGACAATAGATGAGAACAATTCTACATCCCACACCTGCCACAGCGGTACACTCAAAGGACTCAGCCTCCTCAACCAGTACACATGTGAGTGCCAGTTCGGTCTTGAAACAGACCGCAACCCCCTCTCCCCCTGCAGTCCAACCTCAGGCGGTGTAATACCGAGTACCCAGCTGGAATTGCTGCCTCCAAAATTGGCCCGGCATTACCATCCAGCCAGGTCTCAGTAATGCAAGCCAGATCCACCGACTCCACAAGATCTGCAATAACTGCACTCTTGTTCTTAATGGATCTGGCATTGCACAACACCGCTCAGGTTGGACAGGTCACTGAAGTGGAACAGACTACTTGCCCAATACCATTAATAGTAGAGGTGCCCTTGGGTATGGAAACCAGACAAGGAGAACCTCGCCCTAGATTCCATTTCGCCCCAGGGCGTCTTCTGATCTCCACAACCCCAATCCAATGTTGCCGCTCATTCGGCCTCCACTGTCCGCACCCCCCAAAACCCCTCCTTCCCCTCCATACAATCCTCAGTGCTCTATAGTGCTGGTAGGTTGACAGTTGTAGTGGCATGGGGAGAAAGGGCGGAGGATGAATAGCGTACGACTGTGGTGGCAGACCCTCTACACATAATAACACCAAACCCAAACAAAAACCCCAAAATAAAACAAATAAACAAATAATAATAATAATAACATAATAAATAAACACAAAAAATTTAATCAAATTAATCAAATAAAATCCAGATAACCAAAATTCACAAACCATCAATAAAAAGGCTCTCACCCTCCCTTAAATTCTAAAACAAATCATAAATACCAATCACACAATAGACTAAAAAGTCAGTGTCGAAGGGCAAGATAGCAGCTTTCCATCGTGAAATGTAGAATCCAGATAACAAGAGGGACTCTCATTCCCTCTTAGTCCAAATACCAAAGCTCCTCCAGATGAAATTGGACAAACAATAAGAGGGGCTCTCACCCCCTCTTAATCCAATCACTGAAAAGGATCCTCTGGAAAAAACAACTCTTTCTGATAGCAAGAACCAGGCCTAGACACCTTAAGCTGAGATCGGGCCGGAGGGCTGTAATCTGAAATAGGGCCCTAAAGCGGTAGCAATAGCTCCCACTACACAGACACCATAGGAAACCAGGGAAAAAACCACACCACCAATAAACACCGGAATTCCCTCAGAGCAACCCAACACAGCCACAGTCCTACACCCAGGTGCCAAGGCCCAAAGGAGAATGCAAACCCCCACCCCCACGGGAGTAAAATCCAGGGAAAAGCAGGCCGCTCTAGGAGGGGAGATTTATGATCCCAGCCGCCCACCAGCCGCTGAGACCCATCCAATCAGACAATCACAGTGGAAAACGGCCCTATGGCCAAAGCCCCCTGTAATTCTTCCCAAACCGGCCCAACAATCCCTAGAATCACCCACACCAGAGGAGGGGGAGCAGCCACCAAAATAGTTAAAGAGGAATGCTTTCATATGCCACAGTACTCCATGCAAAGGTTCCCAGACTCCAGGACAGGGAGAAGATTTAATCAAAAGCCCCCAAAGCCCCGGGTGCTCTCACCACCCACAACAATATTGGGGACAGTTAACAGTCTGTTAATAATCTGCAGAATCCATCCCTGAAAAAAATACAAAGAAGTTCTCCACTCACGAACTCACAACCCAGTCTCAGTTCCGGAAAGGTATCCTGCAAATTCATGCAGTTCTGGCTGATAAACCTCCCCTTATGCTTTCGGAAAGATTAATCCACAAAACTCGTGGGAAGCATAAAAAATGCCCAAAGACACATCAGCAACAATCCAATAGTCAGTCAAATAAACACAGAAGTCCAGGACCCCACACTCTTCAGGGATTCCCCAATTCCAGTCTCCAGCAGTTCTCAGATGTAATAGGTTGACAAAATAAAACCACAAGGTTCTGTAGTCTAAATTCAGATCTACCAGAAACCTTACAGTGGATTTAGCGGAACATTTAGTGCCCGTACTATGCTGAAAAACAAATCAACTGGATTCACGACCGAAAAATAAAATGCCGCACCTCGGCGTCAGTCAAATGTCAACTTAGCGTTTATTCATGGCTACCAAGCGAAACAAACAAAACTATTAAAAACTGTGAATAGAACAATTTGGAGTTCAGAAGAAAAGCATATTTAAACAGAGCATGAGCACAAGCACAAGTTCAGGCGGCTCACACATACCGCCGCCATATTGCTCACCCATTCAGGGTAGAGGGGAGCAACTCCTTATAGTGCCCCCCCCCAAAAAAACAAAATCTTATCAGAGCCACCAGGGCTGCATAATGAAGTTTGTGAAGAAAATGGGCAGACTGATTTTTTTAAATTTTAAACTGGGTTGAGCTATGGGCTGCTACCCCCCCCCCACACACACACACACGCGCTGGTGTGATGCACGCCATGGCGTGCCAGACGTATCGGTAGCTACTTAGCCATCTTGCGCTTGGCTGCTACCAGGTGGAGGCCTGGTGGTAGCACATGCATGTTAAGAGGCACATGAAAATCACGGCTGCACAATGAAGTTTGTGAAGAAAATGGGCAGACTAGGCCCCTGTGGTCCTTACCTAGTGTCAAATTGTATGTTTATGAGGGTAATGTAGTTAGTTACTGTGCAAAATATGGAATGTTACTACACCAAGTGCTATCTTTTCTGTGTCATATTGGCAATTTTGATGGCAAATTCTGTTTAAATTACACCAAGACTAGATGTAATTAAATATATTGTTACAAAACTAGGGCACTTAACATCACCTGCTGAAAGCCAGGAGATTAGCTGGGATTAATAATGGTGTGCTAAAGACTCATATTTAGTCCATTGTGTGCTCCCTAACATTGTACTGCTAGGTGCAAGATCTTAAGGAGCCGTTAATCATACCTGGGCTAAGTCCCCAACAGGTACAAATATAATTTTTAATTTACCAAGAGGGAAAAAACTAGACAAAATTAAAAACTCTACATGTATGTCAACAAGTCACCAACAGTTACAAACATAAAAAGACAGCATCACTGTATTCGGCTCCATTTACAAAGCTGTTTTTTCTCCAAATCTTTGTCCTCGCTTCCCCTTTCATCTAAGCCACCTGCAAAAAGAGTCGGGCTCTCAGGAGTAAAAGTTAGAGCCGCAGGTTTGGGGCTCGGGGGGCACAATTCCGGCTGAAGAGTCTGGTGTAGGGCTGGGAACATAGTCGTTACCAGAGTTCTGTACACAACACCTATAAAGAGTGGGGTGGGCTTTCTTCCACCACATTCTAGAACTGGGATCAGAGGAGGGTTTTTCAAGATTCAGAGAGAATGTCAGCGGAGAAATGGCATGTTCCAAACCAAACTCCACGATACCTTCCGACACAACATGGAGACATAGAGAGTGTCCCTCTCGGGCTCCGAGGGTGAATCACTGGCAGTATGGGCCGGGGAGGCAGGCCTGCAATAAATGGAAGGCTGAGCTGGCAGGAACGAGGAAATCGGACTGCTGCCCACCAGCAACGGGAACCTGGCAAAGCGCTGCACAGACTGGGTGAGTCCAGTGGCGGAGCTGGGGGGCGGTCACCCCTCCTGGCTGTCCCAGTGTGAGTAGTGGTGCACTACCAGCATCTTTAATCACTGTTTGGTCCCCATTGTGGAGTTTGTGGTTGACTGAATGGCCCCCAGCTCCCAAATGCTCCCAAATCTGGCTCTGCCACTGGGTGAGTCATCCAAACAGTCCAGCTGCCAGACATCTGTGTGTTGGGCCTTGAAACCAGAGGTCCAGTGTTACTAAAGTGTTCGTGTCTTAATGTCATTTTTAAAATTTTACAAAATAACTCTGAAGTAGTCCCAACCCCTTTCCCAAGAACACCACCAGAAGCCCAGGATGGGAATACAGTAGTTTTGGAACTGCCCCGTTCCACTTCACTCTCAGGTGAGCCCCTCGGAGGGCAGCGGCACTACGCTGAGTAGTTTCTACTTAGCAAGGCAAACAAACCACTCATTTTCAAATTAAATGCTGTAAATACTCGGCAATCACTCACCAAGCAGAAGTAATTTCAGCTCCCTGTGAGCTTGATTCTTGTCTCTTTTGAGCTGTCTCTCAATTTCTGCATTTATCCTTTTACATTCCTTCTCTTCTGGAGACAGGCAGGACCCCGCCATGGTATTTACGTGTGTCTTTTCCTTTGTGTAAGAGGTCTGTATTTAATGTAATCTGTTTGTTTGTGCCAGTCTGTCTCTAACAAAATTTGAACTGTGCCTCCCAGGAGGCGAGTACGCACCTTCCTCCCAGCTCTGGGATTTCCCTTCCACCTGAAACTTGTGGCAGCAGCAGCTCACAACAAGGGCAACCATGGGAGAACCCAACCGCCGCTGTGTTTCTGTCTTCTCTCACAGCGGGCAAAGGTTGCTGCCTGCCTGCCTGCTGCTGCTGACAGAGGAAAAACAGTTCCACGGTCGGAAAACATGATGTCAGCCCTTTTCTACATGCAAAACGTCTGCAGGGCTCTGCCCATGCAGCTGTAAAAACAGTTTTGTCGGAAACCCCTGATGCTAATAAAGTTTGGCGAGTGAGATTCTACCTATTTAAACTTTGTTTTCCCATGGTGCTTTGCTACATGTAGCTTGGATTTCAAATTCAATCAGCCAGTGAGCACAAGGCATTGGGATCGTAATGAACACGGCTCTAGTTTTAAAATCGCTGCAGCCCGAAGGGTTAGTGCTGGCACAATACGGATTGGTACAGGAGGGCCTACTGCAGGAACCCACCAGATGAGCAGCAGGTGACTGGCGTTCGAAACCAGCAGAAGGGTTCTCCATGCAGACGGTGTCACATTAGGAGCTCCCTTCCTTTTGAGACCTTCAAACGTGGGATAGGATATCGGGGCTTGACCGAGCTGAGACCGTGCACACCTGGCTGCCGAGACCTCCCTGCACTACTTCAGATTGTTTGTCTTGTGCTGAGCCAGGGGTGTGGGCTTTGCATCAAACCCAAACTACCATGACATTACTGCAGGAGGGGATACCATGGCCACCGTGACAGGCAAGCCGTTGGTCAAGCAGGCTGTAAGTGCCGGAGCTGCCACCGCCAACCCCACCAAGTCTGCTGTCATGAAAGAGATCCCTGACATGCTGGTAGACCCCCGTACCAAGAAATGCTACCCGTGGGGCCACTTCTTGGGCAAGAGGGGCTTTGGCAAGTGCTATGAGATCACCAACATGGACATGAAGGAGGTGTTTACCGGCAAGATCAATCCCAAGTCTATGCTACTATCTTTTGCCATATCAAATGAGTTTTGCTTCAGCTCTCTCTAACCTTCCTTTCCTCTCCTCGCCAGCCCTAACTGAAGCTCAAACCACAACCTTTTGTCTAAGCCTTGTGCAGTTTCTGGATCCAGTTCCCTACTGTTTCTTATTTTGCACAAGTCCTCTTCGGTTATTGCGGGGTGTTGACTTGCCCTATCTTTGCCATCCCGTCTATACTGCTTTACTACAGCCACAAATACATTACTTGCCGGTTGGAATTGAACATCAGATATTATATTTATGTTACGTCAGACCTCTAGACTATTAAAATAGCGACTGAGCCCTGCTCTTATTCCACAAAATGAGCTAATGGTATACTGGTCACCTGCTTCGGCTCTTACTGAGCCATAGAATGCTCTCAAAATTTCACTTAGGCGCTCTACTGTGGCGGTTGCTATGTCAACTGACATCTGCTTCGCTCACAACCAGTCGGAAAACACATTGCATGCCCATTGTGTTTTTCTCCGTATTTGCTTCTACTTTTTTCTTTCCAATTCATCAAGCTCCGATTTTGATATGTTTACATGTATGACTTTGTTCACTTTCTTTTCTGCAGCTTTCTCCTCCTTCTTTCCTCATATCTCCTTCCTCATTCTGCTCCACTATTGTCTCTAAATGCTTTATTTTTGCTGTATTTTTCCTACTTCCTCTGTCTGCTGCTCTTTCGCCCACTCCACTACTTGCTATCTCTGCACATCATGCCATTTCTTCGTCGTTCCCAAAATTTTCTTCTATCCATCCTTCTATGTCTGTCATTCCACATAACTAAAGATAACACAGCTTCTCTCCATTTCTATGTTCCATTTCACTCTTACAATTTGTTTCCCTGTGTCTCTCTTATATTTGTCCTACTGCTCCTCTAACCTACCTCCTTGCTCTTTCAGAACCTGATTTCTACCATTCTTTACCTTTTCTTTTTATACACAGTGCTCGTTTTTCTCCTGTGGCTACTTCTTGTATTTCACAATCAGCACGGCATTATCGTGCCATAATGCCATGTTGCTCTTGTACACCTGATGTCATTCAGCCAATTGTTTTCCTTCTTTTATGTATTGTTGCTTTTGCCGTGTTACAAATCTTATCACACTCTGGCCTAGTATAAGAGTATTATGGACCTCGGCCTACTAGCTCTTTTCTTTCACCTTAGTATGAATATTAACATACATACTAAGAAGCCAGCAGATTAGACCCTATGATCTATCAAGTCTGCTTGATGATCATTGCCTTCCCAGGGTACCGTTTTTTTAGCACTGCCCCAAACAAGGTCCTCCATACCCAGCCACCCCAGCCGGACTCTGGGATGCACCCTCCCCTATACCTATCCTGGCCCTTCTTGAACCCCTCCACAGTTGTAGCCACCACCAAGTCCATGGGCAGTGCATTCCAGGGCTCCACCACCCTCTCAGTGATGTAGCACCTCCTTGTTTCCCCCCTCAGTCTCCCACTTCCAGCCTCATTGAGTGTCCTCTGGTGGCCCCTACCTCCGTCAGCTGAAGCACCCTCTCAAGGCTTACCCTATTCATTCCTTTGAGATATTTGAAAACCTCCATCATATCATCATATCCCCCCTGTTCCTTCTCTCCTCCAGTGAGTACAGGTTGAGCTCCTCCAGTCTCTCCTCATTAGGGCCTTTCCCCTAGTCCCAATTTCATCCTGATCACCTTCCTCTGGACCTTCTCCAAAAGAGCAATGTCCCTCTTTAAGTAGGGATGCCAAAACTGCATGCAGTATTTGAGGTTTGGTCTAACCAGGCAATTGTACAGCGGAAGGAGAACCTCGACTCCTTGAGGTTATCCCCCTGGCTATGCTGCCCAGCATTTTATTTACTTGGGCTGCAGACCTCCTACACTGCTCCGAGTTATTCATTTTGGCATCCACCACCACCCCAAGGTCCTTCTCCCCCCTAGAAACCTGCAGTGTCTCTCCCCCGAAGATGTATACATGAGTGGGTTTTTGGCCCCCAGGTGCAGAACCCTGCACTTCCCAGCATTAAACTGTAGCTTCCAGGTTCATGACCACCTCCCTAGAGTCTCCAGATCCTCCTGGAAAGCCAGCTTCCTTACCTCCCCCTCTACCACTGCCCACAGCTTTGAGTCATCTGCAAAGAGACTCATCCCACTCCTGATACTGCTTCTGATATCTGAGATATAGGCGTTAAACAGGAGTGGGCCCAGTACCGACCCCTGTAGAACCACGCTAATGACTCTCCTGGGGGATGAAATCTCCCTCTACCAACCCTCACCTTCTGTACACACCCCTCCAGCCAGTTTCCTATCCACCTGACCATCTGTCCAGTGGTCAAAATTAATATACCCAGCCTGTTCCCTGTGCAAGTAGGAACAGGCTGTTGCATGTAGTTTTTTCTCCCGCATGCACTGTAGTGCAGGAAGCTCATCCATTTTTTTAGGCTGCATTTACAACAAGCCACCACAAGGGGCATGGTACTGGGAGACAGAGAGAGAGAGAGAGAGAGAGAGAGAGAGAGAAAGACACAATCCTTTTTTTTCTAGCTGATGTAAAGTTGCGCGCACACATGCGTGCCAAGATGACGACTCATGGGAGTGAGCAGCGTGACGAGGAAGTGAGCACTGTTTGGAGCTGGAGTTGGAACAGAGGGCCGAAGTGCAGAAGGAGGAGCTCTGAGTGTCTATTTCAGAGGAGGTAGGATCGTTGGGTTTCTGTTACCGGCTGGCGATACCGCTGGCACCGTTCTAGCCGACAGAGCAGAATGTTCCAAACTGCACGGTACTGTCTCGTCCTGAGTCAATGTGGGTCTGCACCAGTACCCGGAGCTCTCCCATTGTTCCGCCCATTTTCCTTCTCTATCAATTCCATGTGCTCCCTGATTCAATGGCTCCCACTGACCGGCTGAGGGGCGGGGTGGGGCTTCCATCAATGGGGTGGGAGGACATATATTCAGGGTCTGAGACTGTTAAGAGGAGGGGACAGAAGTTAAGGGAAGGGGACAGAACTGGCAGGAAAAAATGCCCATAAAAAAAAAAAAATGCCCTCTGTGATACAGTGTAGTGCTGCAGTCCATAGGGACAACGTGGGCAGATTGCTTCTTGGCAGAGGGTCAGGCGGAGGAAAAACAGTTCCGCGGACGGAAAACATGACGTCAGCCCTTTTCTACATGCAAAATGTCTGCAGGGCTCCATCCATGCAGTCCTAAAAAGACAACGTATGCTTGGCAGGTGATATGACAGCTAGAAAGGGGTGATGTACAGTAGGATAGCATGGTGGTGATCTGACAGTACTTACAGTAGCCCTATCCTTCAAATCTCAGCCAGCACACAGGGTACTGCAGCTAGAGACAAGACCTCCATTGTAAATGTGTTGATTTTTCACAACATTCCTTTAAAACATCTTGCAACATGTATCAGAGAAAATATAGTACTGATATTTATCTCAGCACAAGATTCTTTTTTGCAATTCATTTCCTTATGGTATCAAGTTTGTTTACCCTGGGAGATTGTATGTCATGTTATGTTGAATACATGTGTTTTTTTAAAGTAATAAAGTCACTAAGTGAGCTATGTACGGACAAAAGCAGTGGTTTAGTCACTGACCATATAACTAATAAAAGTCTTGAATGTAAAGTAGGTAAAGTTGTGCAAAATATATCAAGATGTTTCTGTCATTGCACTCTCTCTCTCTCTCTCTCTCTCTCTCTTACCCCACCCCAAGCTGAGCCAGCCCTGCGTCCGCATTATGCATACACACACAGGTGCAGAGTTACTAAGTACGCGGTTCATTCACGAACTCAAACACTTGACAGAACAAATAACTGCAGCCCTCATTTATCGCCTGCCTTGGAACTTTGTCTACATTTTGCAGTCAGCAAAAATAATAATGAATAGTACACTGAGACAGATTAGCTGTTAGCTGCAGTGAGAAGATGTTTGCGCAGCTGATCGATGCTTGGGAGTTGTGTCGGGGGCAGGGATGTTTGGAGAGTGTTAGTGTCATTTCATCAGGAGCACCATTTTCTGTTAGATAAACACTTCTATTAGCACTTTATAAATGAGTAAGAACACTCAGAAGGGAAATTAATTGAATGCAGACATGTTGCATTTTTGGGGGGAGGGGGTGTTGGAGCCCTTGAACTAGTAAGTTCCCATTTATTACCCATTTAAATCTGTTTTATGTAGGATTGTATAAATTAGGTTATGGGACTCATAAAAGTCCCACTTTTCTACCAAATAACTTCATTTTAATTTCCTTTGCATTATAAGTTTAATGTGGGCCAGCTTTTATACTCCCCACCCACCTAACACACACAGGCCTTGTTCATACTTGACACACTGTGTTGAAAATGTTTTTGAAATCGTTACTGGACTTACTGTTACAGGGCATCCACACTTTAAGCCAGTTGGTAAGTCTGTGTGGTTCCACATGGTAATGGCGATCGCCGAATAGCGACCATTGTTAGGACGAGTGTACATCGCCGAAAATCAATTACGGCGATGTACACTCACAGTAACTAGAAAACCGGTGACTGGTTTTCTATGTTATGGGGGCTGAAGTCCCCTGCATCTCTACTTAAGGATTCTCAGCTCCAGATGGGTGCTTGTTGGGGCGTGTAAAACTTAAAAAAAAAAAGACCCGACGTAAAAATATGATCACGCCCACAATCGAACCTGGCACCCTCCCTGCCCCAGCCCACCACTTCCCACCATGCCACATGACCAGCTCAGCAGCTGACCATTGCACAACACCACACATACCCTCCTTCCCCTTTTGCCCATTGTGTGACGTGGCCCTCCATGCTCGTGTATTTGCAGGGACATCCTATCGCTGTAGTCGCCTACTCCAGTATCTGGTCATACACAGGCATTGTAACTGAGTCATCCTTTTTGAAAGCTCTCAATCACGGTCGCTTTGTACATGGTATACTGGTTCATGTTCCGGCTGTGCTCTATTTGTGTCTGCACTACAAGTTTGCAACCAGATATGTGAAAAGCAGTGTCGGATACCAGAAAGGAGCTTAATGGCTAGTCAAAGGACTGACAGACACCACCAGGGCAAACATGCATGCTACTGCTCTCCTGTCCACACTTGAGCAGGTGAGCGTTTTGAAAACAGAAACATTACAGAACCGTGCTACAACCCTGAAACTATCAGGGTTCAAGCATGGTTTTTGAACATGGTTCAGTACTGTGTACAGTGTGGATGCAAACCATTTTAAGAGGGGTTCCAGTAACGTTTTCACACAGCAGTAACGTTATGGACCCCTAATGTAGACAGAGCCACAGAAACTGCACTTAATTTGCTCTGGAAATTGGAAATCTGCTTGCCTTTTTCCATCAATGGTAGCCAAAGCATTTGGTCAGTGTGCGGAGCTCATTGAGGACCCAACAAGTTAGTTTTTGTTGTTGTTGTTGTTGTTATTTTGCAGCAGTTGTGGTTGTTTTTGTTTTGTAGCAGTCCCCAAATCAACCTGTCACAGTATAAGTACCTGCGTGGAGTGTGTAAGGGACAAAGTCCAATTGTCAATTAGAGGAAAGGAGCAACTTCTGCTGAAATGTTCAAATGAAGTATTGTGCATTCCAACCTCCTTAGGTTATCACATCAACTGCTGCCCCTTTTATTAGAAGATTAATCTTATTTTAAATTTCATGCCTGAACACACTCAATCAAAATTAATAAAACAAGAAAAATCCTCTTCTAAATGGTTGTGGTAGGGAGGGATGTGTCCTAGAAACAAGGTGGAGAGCTTTCCTGAGGGACTTACTGTAATTACTGTTGAAAAGTCCTTATAAAGATGATCTGAAAGAAAAACATAGACATGCCTCAGTTCTCCGACAGGGGGTTTATTTTTATTGCAAGGCTTCAGTCAGTGACTGACAAGTATTTTTATTTCTTGATAAACTTAGATCACAAGGTGCTGTCAGTTTCAAAGGAAAAGGTATCATGGTTTGTGAATTCCCAGTGGATGACTGTATACCCTTCCCCTTCTCAGTATATGAATTTCTGGAAGCCCATAGACTTGATTTATAAAGGAGATGTCCAAGGAAGTGGTGTGCTGGGGATTTTTTGTAGCAGTTCTTGTAACAGTTTATTTACTCCAAAAAGAACCGAGCTGCAGCATCTTATTTTCAGTAGGATCCTGCTTTTTGCCCAATTTTCTTTTTACAGCCAGCTGGACTGAAGCACTTCTAGGTTATATAAATACAGTAAATGATTATGATTTGATTTGAAGTGGGGTCTTAAGCCTGTGTCCTTGCCTAGCCAGTACATTACGTTGCCTTTTTTATAACGACCCCCGCCACACACACACACAAACTTTACAGCTGAAACTTGTGTGACTTCTTGACTCTCAAGATGTGGCTTTTGGGAGATTTTTGTTAATAAGCAGATATCTGAAACTATGGCTTGTGAAGCATTTTGAAGATGTCAGACTTGTAGCAAGACAGTACATGCCACTGCTGCTGTCCTAACCCCCAGGTACCCTCTTGCAAACCAGATGTTGCACCTAAAGTGATTCTATTCCTACTGAAAAAAACATTGTTGTAAATAAATGAATTAAAAATCTTTTATTCCTACAGGATCAAAGGGCCCCCTCCCAGTCTATTCCACATCTTCAAGTGACCTCAGAACTTACAGGAAGGATGGGGTTTACAGGAAATTATTAACTCTTTTTAGAAGGGGAATTTCGTACTGAGATAAATGTCACTCTCAAGCCTAGTTGGAACTTTCACTTTCAATGTCACTCCTTGTTTGATGTCAGGAGTACGTTGAGACAGAAATGCCTCCGAGAAAATAAAATGCCCTCAGGACCCAGCTCTCTATAGTTTCATTAGTATGAATATGGTAATAAAAAATAAATATAGGAGACATATTGTTTCATGGAAAAGAATTATTCTGGCACTGGCGATTATAAAAACAGAAAGCAATTAATTTAAATATTAGCACATGATCGTTAAGCTGTCTCGGAGTTCACAAAAGTACATACAGCTGTACATAGACAGCAAATCTGGCACTTCAAGTGCCTCCTAAAATGTACAGTACCACTGTCTGCAGCGTGCAGCATTGGGCCCTAAAGTGCACGCTTCCTGCCTGCTGCTCAACAGCAAGAACAGAACAGCAGCGGAGAGTCTATGTGGTATTTCATGAGACAGTTTGGTACCACACAATATGCGTGCATTATTTATTTATTTTATTTGCTTTTGGTAACCGGGTGGGTGCACTAGGCATGGGAATGCCTATTTTCAGGCGTGACCCGGGAGAATGCAGGTAGACAATACATAAGCACACCATGTGACGCAGCACATGAAATAGGTAATACAGTGGAAGGAGGTCAGAACAGTCAACATAAGAGGTTGAGTGAAAATACAGTTTAGAACAAGGTCAGGGTACAAGCAGTATAACACTAGACTAGGTAATACAGTATGAACAAGTGCAAAACAACTGAAATACTGAGTATAAAAAAAAATAAAAATGGATGAGATAGACAAGATATATATAATATGCAATAAGTACCTTTGTGGCAGTTAAGCTTCATAGAGAAGGGAGAGGAGGATGTGATAGAGGTGAGGGAGAAAGGGGTGAGGGTGGTGGAGAGTGTGCAAGGGGAGGGTCAATAAAGAGAGATGATAAAGCAGATTGGAGGGGACTAGATGCAGGGGTAGTGAGGAAAAGGAAAGAGGGATCTATGGCGGGTGGAAGCAAGCACAGGGGTTAGAAGCACATAGATGATCTTGGTAGAGTTTCCTGAAACTGGCATGGGTGGGAGCTAGGTGGATAGCTTGACGTATGGAGTTCCAGAACTTCGGAGCTGAGTGAGGGAAAGCTTGTGCGCCCATAGAGGGTTTGGATCTGGGGATATAGACAAGGGTTAGGTCTGTAGAGTGGAGCCCACAAGAGGGGAACTGGGAGTGAAGCATGGAAGCAAGGGATTGAGGGAGACCTGATCTAACTATTCCTTCAATTAGGGAGCTGTAGGACTGAAATCGATGGGCAGTGGGAGAGGGCTAGTTTAAGTCAGAATAGAGCTGGCAGTGGTGTTTAAATCTAGGTGATGCAGAGGCATAGCGACAGATGATGTTATTGTAGGTGGTGTCCCATTTGTGGAGGGAGGACTTAGTGGCAACTAGGTAGGTGACTGTGCCATAGGCCAGGGCCGGGAGTAGAAGGCCTTGTGCAACAGCAAGTCTGGCAGATGGGGTGAGGGCAGAGCTAGTACTGTAGGCCCCTCCAATTTTTGAGTTGACGGATTTATAGGTGGTGGTAATATGTTGATCAAAATCCAGGGATTCGTCCAGGAGAATCCCTAGGTATTTAAAGGATCTGGAAGTTGCAAGTGGGGTGCCATCTGCACACGAGATAGAGAGGGAGTTTCGATTTCCTTTAAGTCTGACAGAAGAGCCAAAGAGCATAGAGTGAGTTTTGCTGACATTGAGCACCAGTTTGTTCTCTGTCAGCCAGGATTGTATATTTAGGAAGTCAGAGGCAAGAGAGTGGTTTATATCTGAGATATGTTTAGCACTATAGTAGATGACAAGGTCGTCCGTGTACAGAAGAGATGAGCAGGTTGGTGCAAGCAGCAGGAGGTCATTGATGAAGATCGTAAAAAGCAGTGGGCCCAGCATTGAGCCCTGATGAACACCAACTTGAATAGAGGAGGGATCCAACATGGCAGAACTTAAAACTACAGCTTGTTTCCTGTTTAAGAGGTAGCTCTTAAACCATGCCACCACTTTGGCAGAGAAACAAGGGAGTGAAGTTTTCATAGGAGAAGGCTGTGGTTGACCAGGTCAAAAGCCTTGGTCAGGTCAATAAAAACCGCGCCCGTCAAGAGGCCAGCATCCATGGCAGTATAGATGTCATTTGTTAGTTTTAGGAGGGCAGTGGAGGTGATATGGCCTTTACAGAAGCCATGCTGGGAGCCAGAGAGGAGGTTACATTTCTGAAGATAAGCTATAGTATGAGTGGCCACTAATTTTTCCAGGATTTTGCTGAGTACCAAAAGAATGGCAATGGGTCGATAATTGCCAATTTCTTTTGGATCACCTTTTCTTAGGAATTGGTGTTATTTTGGCAGTTTTCCAGATATCAGGAAAGGTGCCGTGGCACAGTGACAAGTTAAAGACTTTAGTTAAGGGGGAGGCAATGATGGGGCAGCTGCTTACAGAAGCCGGGGTTCATGCCCATCAGACCCAGAGATGGTGCTCTCCGGGATAGCAAGTAATAGCTTTAGTACTTCAGTTCTTGTGATAGCCTGGAACCGAAAAGGTGGATGAGTGGGCATGGATTTTGTGTCTGTGGGGGAGGACGTAGTGCTTCTGGGGGGGGGGGAGAGGCCACATGACTTGATAGATCAGAGAAGTGATGGTTAAAGGAATTGACAGTGGCCACCGGGTTATTACAATGAGTGCCATTTAGCAGCATGTCATCTGAGGTGGCCTTGCGATCTGTTCCTAGGAGGGTTTTTATGATTGACCAGAATTTTTTTGAATCACCTGCAGCCTTTATTAATAAGTCTTTGCAAAAAGCACTTTTAGCTAAGTAGATATATCTTTTGCAGGCATTTCTTAATGACCTATAGGAGTCGTGATCAGACTGAAGTTCAGAGACCTTGAAATGCCTCTTACTTTTGTCTCTAGCTCTTATTTGGGAGAGAAGGTCCTTGGTTAGCCACTTTGTTTGAGTTCCCCATATGGGGCGGGTGACTCTGGGAGCATGGATATCCTGGAGAAATCCAAATCTTGCTAGGAAGAAATCAAGGGATGACTGAGCATTAGAAGAAGTGAAAATTGGGGACCAGTCAGTCATAGAGAGATCGTTCATAAACTGTGTCTGATTAAAATAACCCGGATTTCGGAAGATAATAAGTTGTGGGGATGGCTGACTAAGGCGCCAGATGCAGAAGATAGGGGTGATCACTTATTGCATCTGCGAGGGTACCAGTTGAAGCTATGCTGTCAGGGCGGTTTGTCAGGACCCAGTCAATTAGTCAGCTAGACCCGGGGGAGGGGGATCCATGACTCTTGTTGGGTAATAATCAATAATAATAAGGATATAATAATAAGGTGATATAATAATGAGGTAATAAGGATAATCTGGTGAAGGTTGTGGCCCTGTACTATGGTGTGGAAGGGCTGGTTAGTTTTACTGGTCCAGTTCATGTTGAAATCCCCTAGTATGAGGACCTCATTACATCCGATCGTAGTGTCAACCTGGGAGAGGAGTTCCTTAAGACCAGTGATGCCACCGCCAGGTGGGTTGTAGGTGCACACTATGTGCAGCTTCTTAGAGCCAAGTTGGAGGATTGCATGAATAAAATCACACAGAGTGAGGGGGAGGAGACGTTCCTTGTTAGTGATAAATGAGATTTATAGAAGATGGCAACACCACCACCGTGCTTGGCTAGGGGCCTGTCTGGCCTCAATAGTTTATAGTTAGGTAACATGCACTGGGAATCAGGGGTGGATAGTTTCAGCCAGGTTTCGGACTGGCAGAGAATGTCAGGGTTATGCAGAACAACCCAAGCCTCAAGTTCAATTATGTTGCGGGACAGGCTCCTGATATTTAGGTGAGTAATGCAGAGGCCCTTGCTGTGAACTGAGGCTGCATCAGAGTAGGGTGAATTACCTACAGGCCCTGGATTTAATTCAATGTCTCCAGCTAACATAAGTGCTAGTAGGAGCAGATACCACAGTTTATGATGGATGAAGATGTAACCCCTCACCCTTGCCTTTTTACCAAAATGACAGGTGGCATGCTGTTGAAGCTGACAACAGTACCTGGTGGGGACCTGGGTTCGGGGAGGATGAGGTTACTCGGCACAAGGGGACCTAGGTTTGGCTACTCTGCACAGGGGCACCCAAATAAATCCGAACACAGGAAGCAATAACTGTAATGTCCAGAACCAGGAATGGGATTCTACAGTGTGGCTTATATTCACAACTAGCTGAACACAACAAAGCACAGACGGACCCCCATGGGGCTATATTTACTGGTAATGCAGATTAGAGACTACAACGTGGTCCACTGGAAGAATGAACCAATTATACTGTTTTCAGGCGCTGGACCCACCAGGCACACAGCCCGGACTGGCACGCACTTTGGGTACACAGCCCAACTGGCTCGGCTCCCCCACCGGCCACTTGATTCATGGTCCATTTGAAGAATGAACCCATTATCTTGTTGTGGCTCCCCACATCACTTAGAGTCTGCGACTCCTAGAGAGAGATTTCCTCCTTACTTCTTATGGCTCCCATCTCACAAAGAGAAGTCTTCTTTACTCTTGTTGTGGCTTCCCACACCACTTAGAGTCTGCGACTCCCAGATAGATTTTCCCTTTTGCAATCCCACGTCTGGGTACTTCCCTCATCACTGGCCAAGTGCATGAGGCAAAGTAGCAACCACAACAGAAATCTGTAGAGGTGGACCTGGTTACTAAAGATGGAGGGTGTTCCCACCTCCAGCTCCCACAGCCCATACCCAGCCATTTCTCTGGAAAAACTGAAACTTCTGAATGTAGATTAAATGGTAGATGAACTGTCGCATCCCCTCTACAATTTACTTGAAATCACACAGCACTCTAGCATTTGACACTACTCCATTTGTTTGACCTAGTCACTATAGGCTTCCCAAATTGTAGCTCAATTCCTCGATTTCCTCACATGTCCCAGGTTGAAGAAACACATTTTTTGCCCTCTCATGTTAGAGCAAACACTCACCCTTTTGTTGCAGGTGCCCCACAGGCGAATCACAAATCTTCCAACTTTTCAAAACTAAGGCTGAACTGAAAAGGCAGCTTTCTTCCTTCTCCTTGCAGAATTAAGGGGATTGCCCCAGGAATCTGCATGGGGATCGTTACATCCCCCCCCCCCAGAGGGAGGGGCACTGAGACCCAAACAGCGGTCTCCACCACTTGACACTGACTCCTTCCTCTTAAAAACCAAACTGCAGACTGACCACTTTGAAAACTCCCAATGTTCCATCTAACTCCCTCTGCTGCTGATTCCAATGTGGCTTATTCAGCTGCAAAAGTTCTATTGGTGATGTCATCCCTCAGTCTCAGCTGAGACTGAGAACAGAGTGAGACAGTGTGAAACCCATTTAACTGGAGTTTCACAAGCTGCCTTCCCTGCCTACCACTAGGTCTTACTGGGATTCTAGTAACCCCGGGTAACAAGGGGTTACACTCGCCCTTGACCAGGAAAATGACTGTCTGCAGTCATTATTTACCTGGCCTTAGGCCATCCCACCCTATATGCTACCTGCAGAGGGGGGGGTGATCAGGCCCCCTCCTACCATGTGCAAGCACAGGCAGGTAACACTAAGGGCCTAGAGGCCTGTAGCTGACATACTAACATACTATTTGCCAGCACATTAGGCCTTACGGTCTATCGAGTCTGCTCGAACCTAGATCGTTAATTGGGTGCCGAGACCCTCCCATCCCTTGTTCTCTAGAAACCCCTATCATCCATCCCCACCCCCTCGGGGACAGGCCATCATCTGATACATCCACTTTCTGTGTCTGTCCCACCCTGTCTTGAAGCCCTCCACTGTGGATCTCTGAACCAGCTCACCAGGCAGTGCATTCCAAGGGTCCACCACCCTCTCGGTGAAAAACCTCCTCCTCTTTTCCCCCCTCACCCTTCCACCTTCCAACTTCAAACCATGCCCTCTGGTGATACCTCCCTGCTTTAGCCTAAAGATCCCCTCCATGTTTACCCTATTTATTCCCTTGAGGTACTTGAAGACCTCAATCATGTCCCCGTGTCTCTCCTCTCCTCCAATGAAAACAGGCAGAGCTCCTCAAGTCTGTCCTCATAAGTCAAATCCCCTAGCCCTCGTATCATCTTTGTTGCCCTCCTCTGTACCCTCTCCAGGAGCTGTATGTCCCTCTTCAAATGTGGTCTCCAGTACTGTACACAGTACTCAAGGTGTGGTCTAACCAGTCCATTGTACAGAGGCAGAATCACTTCCTTGCTCCTAGAGGTGATCCCCCTTACAATGCATCCCAACATCTTGTTTGCCTTGCTAGCTGCTCTCCTGCACTGCTCAGAGTTATTCATACATGTATCCACCATGACCCCTAGGTCTTTTTCCTCTCTCAGGCCCTCCAGCGCCTCCCCTCCCAGGGTGTACCTGTGTTCAGGGTTCCCCTACCAAGATGCAACACCTTGCACTTGGTGATATTGAAATTAATTTCCATGTGTGAGCCCAGCTTTCCAGGGTGTCCAGGTCCTTGCAGGCCACCTCCCCTCTTCTCCCTCAACTACTGCTCCCATCTTGGAGTCATCCATGAAGAGATTCATTTCACACCCTATACCCTCCCTGATGTCCGATATGTATGCATTAAACAGGATCGGACCCAGGACCCGAGCCCTGTGGTACCCCTACCAACCTCTCTCAGGGTTTGAGAGCTCCCCACAGACCACTACTCTCTGAGTGTGTCCAGCTAGCCAGTTTTCAATCCATCTGACCATCAAAGGGCCTACTCCTAACCCCATCAGTTTCTCCACCAGACCATTGTGGGGACAGAGTCAACGCCTTGCTGAAGTCCAAGAATAATACATCCACAGGCTTACCCCTGTCCAGTTCTGATGTTACCCATTCATAGAACTCCACAAGGTTGGTTTGACATGATCTACCTGGCACAAACCCATGTTGCCGACTATCCAGACCTCCCACCTCCTACAAGTACACCCCCAATCGTTCCTTTAGTATACTCTCCATTAATTTTCCCACCACCGAGGTCAAACTGATGGGTCTATAGTTACCTGGTACTTCCCTCGAGCCCCCTTTATGGATTGGTACCACATGTGCTCTCTACCAATCACTAGGTACCCTCCCTGTCTCAAGTGACCTGCTGAAAGCTCCGCCGGGTGCAGCCAGTATGTCCTCAATTCCCATAGTACTCTGGGATGAATGCCATCTGGCCCTGGAGATTTGTTTTCTTTAGGGCCTTGAGGGCTAACCACACCCTTTTGGTGGAGATAGCATCATCCGTCCCCTCCCCTTACTGGTCTTTATTCCTTATCCAGATATTGACACCCCTGGGGTACCTTTCCTCCCTCTTGCTCCATTTCTGTTGCTCCCTGATCCCTCCCTGCCGCTTCTATCCCTTCATGCCTTGCTTTGTAGATATCCCATCCCCTCCCTAGCGAACACAGAGGCAAAGTACTGGTTAAATACCTCTGCCTGGTCCCTCGCCTCTTTCCACCACCCTCCTTCTGATCTCAATCTGCTGAGATGGCCCTTAGTTTTTCTCCGCCCCCAATGTACCGGAAGAACCCCTTTTCCCTCCCTGTATCCCTGTGCCAGCCGCTGCTCTTTACTGGACTTTGCTCCCTCACCATACGGTGACTTTTCTAGATGCAAGCTGGTACATTTCCTATCCCTATCCCTCTTGTTGTTTTATATTTTTTGTAGCCGCCTTCTTTTCTCTGACTGCTACCTGTACCACTGGACCACCAGCATGGTTTACGTGACCTTGCTCCCTACGGTTCAACTTAGCGCAGATCCTGACTGCCTCATGAAGTCCCCTGCTTATGACCTCCCATCTCCTTTCCACACTTGTCGTTGAGGTAATCCCTTCAAGTGATCCTTGAGAATATTTCCCATGCCCATAAAGTCTGCCCCCTGAAGTCCACTGCCAGTGTCCTAGATCTCACCCCACTCCCCCATGCTTATTTGAAACCAGACAGTATTGTGGTCACTCCCAGTCAGGGGTCCTGTACACATGTCCCTTACCAGATCCCCATCTGCCAGAACCACATCCAGGACATGCTCCTCCCTTAGGCTCCATCACATGCTGTGTTAAGAACACATCCTGGAAGCCATCTAGCAGCCTCTGCTCCTTGGCCACCCTAGAGGACATGGTTCCCCAGTTTGTACCTGGCATATTAAGGTCCCCATCAACACCACTCCTTCCCTTTTGGACCACACTGGGCAATGATGTTGTCCAGCAAACCATCCTCTAGAACATCACTCATCCCGGGGCCTATATGCTACTCCAGCTTGACCTTATCTCCTGCTGGGGATCGTAAGGTGACCCATAAGGCCTCCACGTTTCCCTCTGCCTCTTCTACCATAGTAATTTCTATATCATCTCTAATGAACATAGCCACTCCACCCCCTCTGACCTCCTTTCTATCCTTCCTAAGCATAGTGTACCCCTGTACATTTAGGTCCCAGTCATGGTTTTTGTTGGCCCACGTCTCCGTGACCGCCGCCACATCCACCCCCGAACAGCATGGCCTGGAACTCTGGCAACTTGTTTCCCAAGCTCCTGGCATTTACCAACACCAACCCCACCCCTTTTCCCTGATCCTCTTCTCGAACCCCACCCAGATTCCTTATACTTCCATCCTCCCCTGCTCCTCCTGAAACCTCCACCTCCAGTCTGTTCCCCCTCCCCTCTTGGGCTGCCAGCTACTCCCTCATCTGGAGGAGAGGCTTCTGGTCAGCCCTCCTCATCCCTTCCCCCCTTACAAGTTTAAACCCCACCTTTCTTGTATGTAGTCAGCCATCCCTGTTTAAGGACTTCCTTCCCTAATGGGGCAAGATGAAACCTGTCCTTGGCATATAGTCCCTTATCCTCCCAAACTCCATTCCAGTTCCTAACACCCCAATCCATTCTCTTCACCCCACTTCCTGAGCCAGTCATTAACCTCTGTAGCTTTTTTTTTGTCCACTGAGGCCTTTGGTACTGGCAATATCTCTGAAAAGGAAATGTTGCATCCATTATCCCGACAGACTCTGGCAAGTTCTTGGAACCTTGCTTGGATTTCCAAAATGCTATTTCCATCTAGATCATTAGTTCCCAAATGCACCAGGAAATCCGGTTTCCCTCCACAATCCCTAACCATTTCATACACCATGAACTTTGCTCTGTGCACTGTCAGCCCAGAGATACTCACTACCTTCACCTGGCTATGGCATCCACCCCCCTGTCCCTCCCAATGGATACCCCTAATCATCGAGTCTCCCAGTAACAGAACCTTGACACCTCCATCATCCTTATGGTTACCTCCACTATGCCCTCTCAGCCCCCCTTCCCCCCCTTTATTCATGATCTGAATTTCATGGGAGTCTTCCTGCCTTATTAGAGACCCCCTTGTCACCCTCCCCATTCTGCCTTCCTTGCTGTTTTTCCCACTTAACTCAAACCCCCTCTGAATAGGTGTCCCTTTAACCTCTCATATCTGAACCATTTATCCTGGCCCTGATGGTTTCCTTCCCCACACCACCATCCTCCCCTTGTAATAGTACCCCTGCTTCCAGAGGCTCTCTGTGGGTCCCCTTTAGCAGGGCCCCATCCTTGGTACTGACCTCCCAGCTGAAGGGGCTTCTCCCACCTCCTTGTCTCCAGTTTCTCTCCAATCATGCTCTCCTCCCTCATGTCTGGAATATGTTGCATCTCCCCATTTGCTTAACATATATGTTTCCTCTTCTCCCTCTGGGACTATGTCTATCCTTTCCATAGCTGGTCTGTGATGCCCTATGGGTATCCAACTCCTCCCCGGCCTCTGTATAAGTTTCCTCATTTCCACCAACCCTTCCTCCCCTCTAGGTTGTAGTAGCTCAAATTTATTGTGACAGTCTATGTCAGCCTCCATCAAGTGAACCGGTTTCCCCTGACTGCATCTCTAAACTGACCTCTTCTTCCTCTCTTGCACTATTCACCTTAGGAGCTCCCTTCCCACAGTCTGCTGTTTTAGGCTCGCACAACAGCCCTTCCTGACTCTTTTCCAGTCTCTTTGTATTCAGAATGTTCACCCTCACGCTTTCCCTTAGCATCAACTTCCCTATCTAAGGGTCCTCCGTCCTAATATCCCCCTCCTGCTTGCTGTAACATAACGTCCTGTAATTTCAGAGCATTGCCCAGCCTCCTCCAGCCCCACCCTTCTGCTGCCCATATCCACACCTCCTATCCTTGGACACCCCGAGCTCCCAGCTTACTCCTTAACCAATATACCTCACTCCTGATACAAGATAGCTGTCTACAGGTGGGCAGCCTCCCTCTCCAGGCCCAATTTGAAGTATTGCCATCCCACAGCCTGTGCAGCCTACAACCCTTCCGAAGATGCCTGCCATGGTGGAATATGGCCACCCTGATTATCCCCCTCTGTTTATAATAGCACACCCCCTTTTCTCAGTCCCTTTCCCCTGAAGTGCAGTTTCTCTCTATACTGACTGTAGTTATTTACAAACCCAATTTCAGCCCCACCAATATCGTTCCCAAGTCTTACAAACACATACAGTCCAGTGTGTGTTCGGTCACACTAACAGTGTATGTAAGCAGACATCAGGTACCATAAGATGTCACAGGCCCACCAGCTCCTGTTGCTTCGAATTTCAGTCCCAAACAGAAACACTCAGCCCTTCAATCCCAACCCCCAGTGGCTTTTCAGTATTTAAGAACCCAGGCAAACAACACTTTTAAATTTCCCTCTAAATATCCCTGCTAGACAACTATCCCCAAGCCACCAAATTACAATGTAACAATTCTAATTCAAGGTAATAATTTTTACCACATAAAACTAATTTCACTTACAAACTATTCAAATATTTCAGTTAAAACAGATTATAACTCCAGCTCTCTTTCCTCCCTGCCTGCTGCTTAAGCTCCCAAGTGAACAATGAAAGCCAAGTTAATTCCTGTTTAGAGACAAGGTAATTGCAGCTAATGTCCCTTCCCCCCAAACACCAGGCAAACAACACTTTTAAATTTCCTCTAAATATCCCTGCTAGACAACTATCCCCAAGCCACCAAATTACAATGTAACAATTCTAATTCAAGGTAATAATTTTACCACATAAAACTAATTCACTTACAAACTATTCAAATATTTCAGTTAAAACAGATTATAACTCCAGCTCTTTCCTCCCTGCCTGCTGCTTAAGCTCCCAAGTGAACAATGAAAGCCAAGTTAATTCCTGTTTGAGACAAGGTAATTGCAGCTAATGTCCCATCCCCCAAACACCAGGCAAACAACACTTTTAAATTTCCTCTAAATATCCCTGCTAGACAACTATCCCCAAGCCACCAAATTACAATGTAACAATTCTAATTCAAGGTATAATTTTTACCACATAAAACTAATTTCACTTACAAACTATTCAAATATTTCAGTTAAAACAGATTATAACTCCAGCTCTCTTTCCTCCTGCCTGCTTAAACTCCCAAGTGAACAATGAAAGCCAAGTTAATTCCTGTTTAGAGACAAGGTATTGCAGCTAATGTCCCTTCCCCAAACACCAGGCAAACAACACTTTTAAATTTCCCTCTAAATATCCCTGCTAGACAACTATCCCCAAGCCACCAAATTACAATGTAACAATTCTAATTCAAGGTAATAATTTTTACCACATAAAACTAATTTCACTTACAAACTATTCAAATATTTCAGTTAAAACAGATTATAACTCCAGCTCTCTTTCCTCCCTGCCTGCTGCTTAAGCTCCCAAGTGAACAATGACATATCAGCCTCTATACTATCTGCTTACTATGGACACCTAGTGGCTCTGGTAGAACCATCCAGAGCATAGTCCTAATAGATCAGGACTGCGGTCCCTACTGCAGGTCAGGGCCACAGCCTGTCTATCCCCCCTAACCCTTTAGGGAAAACCTATCTGCCTCTAAAATAATATTCCAAAACAAAAAACAACCCAGGGACCTCCCCGACCATGGGCAACCTGCAACCACACACCATTAAAATACCAATTACTGCCTCCTCCCTACCCCCACAACCACATCTGTGGGAGGAAAGGGTTAATACAGCAATAACCATAACAATAGCACCACAGTACTTAAAATTTCTACACAATAAAGCACTGATGAGGAACTCTGATGAGCCCCTCCTCCTCTTCTTGTCTTCTCTTCTGTCTTCCCAGGAACACCTGTAAGAAAAAGAAAGACAAAACACACACTCCTAATCTGCATACACAGTCTACCTAAACCCCCTGCCATCAAAACACTGCAGAATCCCCAAAAGATTTTTTTTTTTTAGAAAAAGGTAGAAAAACAGTATTTACATTAGAATACAACAATGACATTATTTACAATACAAATTTGGGGGGATGGAGTGCCCTAAAAGTCCTAACTGGTGACCACAAGGCCCGAGGGCTAGTCCAATAAAGAGTATCTCCTGGGCCGGAGTCCGGTGAAGCACAGTTCTAACAGGCCAAAGTTCCGAAGGGGAGAGTCTTTGCGGACAATTCACACATTTTTGAAGTCTGTAGTGCAGGGTTTGTACTGCAATGTCATAAAGATAGAAAAGTTCGGACTTACCAGCCACTTGTAGTACAAGACTAGGCACTGACCTGCACCGCAGCCGAAGACTCTCCCTGGCAGCATTTCTTCTGATACAGCTGGGTGGACATCTTCCGGGAACCACAGGAGGGCACATCTGAGAACAGCTGAGCTGATGTCATCTCTGGAGATGGAACCTTAGAACAGGAACAAAAAGAAAACAGCTGGTCCAACGTTATCCGATTACCAGGCGATGAACAGGAAACAGCTGGGCTGGTGTCCTCTCTGGATCTGAAGTCATCTGGTGGGCCAGTTGATGGTTGCTGGACAGGACAGTACACTGTAGACTGATGAATGTGGGGCACCTGAGTCCTGGTTATTCATATTGGCGGATCAATAAGGGCACTTCGCAGTCTGGTGTGGCAGTATTGACTACCACTGCTCGGCTCTCCATTTTGTAGGCACGGGCTTATTTGCTGGGAGGTCCTTGCACTGAGGCCAATAGTACTGGGGCTCAGGGGCTTGAATTATTACCCCGTCTGAGCGCACATAATTCACACAGTGGGAGATTTCACGTCCCTCTCCATCCACTATTCTCACTCTGTCCATAAACAGTGTCCTGCCTCTCTTCCACTGGGTATACTTTTCGTGGAACAGTCTATTCTTTGCATGCTGGTTGGCCCCAGGATACACACTTTTCATTGCTTCATCCCAGATCCAGGATTTCCTGCAGTTCTCAATCTCTTCCCAGATTTTTCGAGGAAAGGTAGGAAAGGTCATACCATAGATCTCATTTGCCTTTCTATGAACCAGTCTCTCCTCTTTACTTGCTTTGGCCAATCTGAGACTGCTGGCCTGGCTTGGGGGTGGCCAGTCCTGGTTCTGCCAGCTTCGCATCCTTAAGGAAATTAGAAACAGATCCCTGACTTCTTCCTCCTGTAAATCCAGGGCAGTGGCATCACCAATTTCTTCCATACATTCCTCCGAGGCAAGATCTTGAGGCAGTGTACCCATTCCTTCTTCACAAGGCCACATAGGTTCCCCCTCATCTTCCTCTTCACTGAGGATCTGAGCCCAGGAGTGAGCAGTCGTTCTCACCCCCGAGACTCTCCACTCATCACTAGGCACAGAGGTCGACACCTCCCATTCAAAGGCCTCCCGCATCTCATCTTCACCTAAGAGACTTGGGCTAGGCCCCCCCCACCCAGGGGTCTATTGATGCTTTATCCAAACTTTCTTTCTGAGATCCAGCATCCAAAACTTCAACTTCTGGTTCAGTCTCTAACTCTGCACCCTCTAGCTTTGTGCCACACTCCCCCGAGGGACCTTCCTCCACAGGCTCTGCCTCGTGCTGTGTGCTGCCAACTGCAGATTCCTGAATTTTTGTCCATGTGGGAGCCAAACAAATTGGAGGTGCTTTATACAAGCCATATTTTTGTAGGCATCCAGCACAGTGAGGAATCATGAAGACGTCCCTTCCAGCACTCAAGCATATTTGGCATACACGCACTGGATAATTAGGAATTGCCACATCAGGAGGTAGTTGCCCTCCATAGCACCACTTTTCAATATCTCTCAGTCTTTTTACTGCTGCTGTTACTGCAATCTAGGCATGATCCGGGTAGCGAGCTGGTTCTGAGGCCATAACTGCAGAAAAATAAACAAAAGTTCACTGTAACTGAAAGTCCCACTTTATTGAACACACTCTGTAGTTTTAAAATGGCTCCTCTGCTGCTGTGTTTACTTTACTATGCCACCCTTTAATGGCGGCGGCAGCACTCCTGTGCATCAACATTTAGAATCTGGGTTAAGCCACTGCACACCCGATTTACACAAGCTACTGATAACTTTTACTCAAACTGCACAACTTGCTCTGATCTGGCTTCACACACATTTACAGGATTTTCCTTGGACTTTTCACATGCTGGTAACATTCATTTTATTCACAGTCCCTTAAAAGCTTCAGGTTTTTAGCACAGGATTGCCTGCTTTTGCTAGTGCTGCATATTTCTACAACCCACAGTCTCTCTCTGGCTGCAAACTTTAAACTGGGGCTAAATTTCATTGCTATGCCCACAGTCAATGGCTTAACAGACTTGCACTTGCTGGCAGGACATTACACAGTCGTTACTTGCAAAGCGACTACACTGCTGCACACACATTTTATATGGCATAGGCTGAAAATCACTGTTTGAGCAGTTTCTTGAAGGTTTACTTACTGTTATCAGTAGCAATTTGCTGTGCTGGGGAAAAACGGCCTGCAGCCAGTCCTTGAAGGCCTCGATACACAAACGGGCGGGCAGTCCTAGCGATCGTCGTTTTAAACACCAAACTTTCAATTTCCACGATCAATTAGCGGGTTGAGCGTAATTTTAAGCAAGAAAGTCAATTTTTAAACTGTTTACAGCGCTTTGAATACTCCACGACGCTCCTCCACTGCCAGTACATGCACTGCACTCTCACTCCCTCGCTGGGGCAGTCTCAGTAGAGCTGACTGAGGGGCGGGACTGATTGCAGCCTGACCAACCACAGGACGCCATGCAAATGAGCCTCTTCTTCCTCGCAAGGGCTCTTCTCCTCATGGCGATCGTTGAGCAGGCAAATTTAAACTACAGAATGCAACTTTTTTTTTTTCAACTGATTCCATGGCGGGAGCCTATTTCAGCCATATAACTCAGCCATTAACTCTGCAGTCTCTCAATTCACACAGAAAGCATTTCCAACGTCCAGGACATAATCTTCCTTTTGCTACCCCTAGTCTTCCACACTTTCCTTCACAAGAATTCATTTTAAAAGCATTTCAAATGTCCAGGGCACAATTTCTCTGTTGCTACCCCTAGTCTTCCACACTTTTCTTCACAACAGTTCATTTTAAAAAGCATTTCAAATGTCCAGGGCACAATTTCTCTGTTGCTACCCCTAGTCTTCCACACTTTTCTTCACACAGTTCATTTTAAAGCAGGCAAAAACACTGTAAACAATTTTGATGCAGTACAAGGGCACACTCTCTGACTTTACAGCTCCTTGCTAAACAGTTGGCATTTTTTAAATAGCAGCACAAGATTCACAGCACACAGCAACACACACTAGGGAAATCGCTTCAGTTTTTTGGGCTACCCACTGCCAGATAGCCAAAACGCTAGCCCCCTTGCCCAAGCACCTTCCTTCCTGAACAAATCCAAAGTGGTGCCTCCATTTTTGTAACCCCTCACCCCTGCCTTTTTACCAAAATGACAGGTGGCATGCTGTTGAAGCTGACAGCAGTACCTGGTGGGGACCTGGGTTCGTGGAGGATGAGGTTACTCCAGCACAAGGGACTAGGTTTTGGCTACTCTGCACAGGGGTACCAAATAAATCCGTCACAGGAAGCAATAACTGTAATGTCAAGAACCAGGAATGGGATTCTACAGTGTGGCTTTTATTCACAACTAGCTGAACACAACAAAGCATAGACGGACCCCCATGGGGCTACATTTACTGGTAATGCAGATTAGAGACTGCAACGCGGTCCACTGGAAGAATGAACCAATTATACTGTTTTCAGGCTCTGGACCCACCAGGCACACAGCCTGGACTTGCACGTGCTTTGGGTACACAGCCAGACTGGCCCGGCTCCCCCGCCGGCCACATGATTCATGGTCCATTTGAAGAATGAACCCATTATCTTGTCGTGGCTCCCCACACCACTTAGAGTCTGCTACTCCTAGAGAGATTTCCTCCTTACTTCTTATGACTCCCATCTCACAAAGAGAATTCTTCTTTACTCTTGTTGTGGCTCCCCACACCACTTAGAGTCTGCGACTCCTAGAGAGATTTTCCCTTTTGCAACCCCACGTCTGGGTACTCCCTCATCACTGGCCAAGTGCATGAGGCAAATAGCAACCACAACAGAAATCCGTAGAGGAGGACCTGGTTACTAAAGATGGGGGTGTTCCCACCTCCAGCTCCCACAGCCCATACCCGGCCATTTCTCTGGAAAAACTGAACTTCTGAATGTAGATTAAATGGTAGATGAACTGTCACATCCCCTCTACAATTTACTTGAAATCACACAGCACTCTAGCATTTGACACTACTCCATTTGTTTGACCTAGTCACTATAGGCTTCCCAAATTGTAGCTCAATTCCTAGATTTCCTCACATGTCCCAGGTTGAAGAAACACATTTTTTGCCCTCTCATGTTAGAGCAAGCACTCACCCTTTTGTTGCAGGTGCCCCACAGGCGAATCACAAATCTTCCAACTTTTCAAAACTAAGGCTGAACTGAAAAGGCAGCTTCCTTCCTTCTCCTTGCAGAATTAAGGTTGCCCCAGGAATCTGCATGGGGATCTTCATTCCCGGAGGGCACTGAGACCAGACAGCGGTCTCCACCACTATTGCACTGACTCCTTCCTCTTAAAACCAAACTGCAGACTGACTACTTTGAAAATTCCAACGTTCCATCTACTCCTCTGCTGCTGATTCCAATGTGGCTTATGCAGCTCCGAAAGTTCTATTGGTGATGTCATCCCTCAGTCTCAGCTGAGACTGAGAACAGAGTGAGACAGTGTGAAACCCATTTAACTGGAGTTTCACAAGCTGCCTTCCCTGCCTACCACTAGGTCTTACTGGGATTCTAGTAACCCTGGGTAACAAGGGGTTACAAAAGGATTTGGCAGAGTGGGGTTGCAGGATAGTGTTTTATGAAGGGTGAAAGCTACATGGTAAAAGAGCCTGTTAGGGATAAAGAGAAATGTGCTGGCTAAGGGAGAGTAAGATTGTGTGGCCTCGCTGTAGTCGAAAGGATCCCTGGGATGTGTGTTGTGAAACTTTCGAATGGGTGGGCAGCATGACATAGGGATCCTAGTGAGCGGTACAAGAAAGAAACAAAGAAGGAGGAGTATGCATAAATTTATTGATGGTAGGGTTTTAACCTCGAGAGCCATTACTACAAGATTCAATATTGGAGCCTAGTAGGGTATAGGCTTACACTTAGGTGGAAGCTTTGTGGCTGAAACAAGAGGACTAAACTGAGACGCTGTAACACAGTGCAGTTTACAGCTTATGGGAGGGAAGGCAGCAGATTTCTGACAGAGTGTATAGACTCCCCTAGTGGTGAAGAATCATAGGCTGCAGATGGGGAAAAAGGGGAGATAGCTTAAAGCCAGCAACACCCACTCGGCGTTCCCTAGCTAGCCTACACTATATAACAAAAGCCGGTTAAGGGTGGGAGTGATGGGGGGCGGATGGGGAGCAGACACAAAGCATCTGTGGGAAGCAGCTGTGAGCACTTAGCCCAGTCTCAGCAAGTGGGAACCTTGCGGGCAGAAGCTGCGCTTTGGGCTGCAGTGTCCTCACTGCCGATTTCCACAAATGCTGACAGAATTGCAGCTAATGTTGCAGATTGATTTGGGCAGGTTTAAAATGTTTAAAGGCAGTCACCAGCGCAATGTGGCAGCAGTTCCTTAACTGGGGAGAAATCAGGTTTTAGATTGGCGCCAGATTCACATCAGATGCAGGCAGCGCTACAGTAGTAAATAATTAGCCGTTGCAAACAGTTCCCTACTGTTCCACCTGATGTGCACACACTGGGATCTAAAGACTGGTGACTTAAACGAGGAGTAGCAGGCTTTAGCCCGTAATAGCCACGGGTTGCGATCCCTTGAAAAGTGTGCCAAAGTTCAAAAAAACAGCAGACAAAGGCCAATGGTGTATTTCTCAAGCAGGTAGGCTAATTACTCTCAGCTTTGTGCCTAAACTTCGGGGCAGGTTGCAGCTGTGCAGGGTGCTCCCTCCTGTAGCCCCGGCTAAGGAGAAAGGAGAAAGGTGAGCAGGTTAGCTAAGTACACATTCTGGGAAGCAGGAAACCATTGATTTGCTAAGTAAAGGGAAATGGTGGAGAGTGTAAGAGGAGGGGGGAGGGAGTGAGATAAAATAGGTTACAGACTTTGGAACTTTGGCTGAGAAAGTTTGCACAGGGAGAAAACTCCTAGCTTAACAATAATATATAGGCTTAATAGATTACTCAGTTCAGATGCATTAGTCAGTTATTAGGCAGTGAGCTACAAGAAAGGAGAACTACAAAATTACTGTATGCACAGTTCTTAAGTTAGAGTTAATATACGGTCTGAAATTCCAAAGCTATGACTCTACAAGAGATGTGAGCACTTAGCCCAGTCTCAGCAAGAGGGAACCTTACGGGCAGGAGCTGCGCTTTGGGGTGCAGTGTCCTCGCTGCCGATTTCCACAAATGCCGACAGAATTGCAGCTAAAATTGCAGATTTATTTGGGCAGGTTTAAAATGTTTGAAAGGCAGTCACCATTAACGCACTTCATCCTGATGGGCAGTACTGTATCATCACAGGAGCTGTGCAGAAATAAGGAGACATAAGGAGAAAATATCCAGATGGGACACAGTTACACTAAACCCACTGCATCAGCAATCCTCGGATGCATAGGCAGGGGAATTATGAGCAGGAAGTAATCATCCCATTCTATAGAGTCTTGGCGAGGCCACACCTGGAATACTCTGTCCAGTTCTGGAAGCCCCACCTAAAGAAGGACAAGGAGCTCTTGGAGACTATTCAGAGAAGGACCACTAAGATGGAACAGGGCCTCCATCACAAGCCAAATGAATCTAGACTCAGGGACTTGAATTTGTACTCCCTGAAACAGAGAAGGGACAGGGGTGATATGATGGAAACATTTAAATTCATCAAAGGTATAAACACAGTTAAGGCAGACAACCTTTTCCGGGCCAACAAAGGGGCACGTATTAGAGGGCACAACCTACGCCTGAGAGAGGGAAGATCTCAGAAATGTCAAGAAGTACTTTTTCACAGAGAGGGTGATAGACCCATGGAACAGACTACCCCCAGAGGTGGTTGCAGCAAAGATGGTGAATGAAGTTAAACACACATGGGACTGACACTACGGTAAAAGCAAAACAAGCAACTTATAGGGGTGAGGGTAGGATTCATGGGCAGAGCAGATGGATCACAAGGTCCCCATCTGTCGTCATCTTCTTATGTTCTTATGTTCTTAATTGGATCAGGACGCCACCAGAGTAAGTACAGTTCTGAACAGAAGCATCAGTAAAGAGTACTTTTTTTATATTTGTCATATTTGTGTATGTTTTATATATGTCGCATCAGGTCTCCAGTTAGGAATTGTACTGAGATGGCGCATCATGCCATGAAAATGCTTATCTGGAGAAGGACTAACCCATGGACAAGAACTACTTGATGCCATCAAGCAGTTATGGATGACATTTAAAAGAAGACACTGCAAATGATACAATGCAAGAAGTGTTGCCTGTCATAGTTGCCAAGCTTGGACACATGACAGAAATATGAGTAACACATGGTACTATACTACTGTATACTGCATTTAGTTTTTTTATTCTGTTTTCCTGTGATAATTTGTTTGGTAAGATACACTACCTACTACTGTAGAAACCTAACAACATAGAAGGTTTCGGCAGATAAGGGTGCTACAGCCCACCCAGTCTTTTTTTTTTGTCTCTCTCTATCCTTACTGTGACACTGCAGACCATATTTAGCCTCCACTCCCCCTCCTTTTTACTTCTAAGATCCCCCAGTGTCTATCCCAAGCTTTCTTGAATCTTATCATTGTTTCCAACCCCACCATCTCCACCAGAAGACTGTTCCATTCATCTACCACTCTTTCAGTGAAGAAGTGTTTCCTCACATTTTCTCTGAACCTCCCCAATTCTAATTTCAAATTATGACCCCTCATTCTTGAACATCTTTTCATTTGGAAAATACTATCTTCCTGTACCTTGTTTTTCCCTGTGAGGTATTTGTATGTTTCTATCATGTCCCTCCTCCTATTCTCCAGGGAGTGCACATTCAGTTCATTAAGCCTTTCCTTGTAGGTTTTCAGATGCATGCCCTGTACTATTCAAACAACATGAAGTCTTGCTGTATTCTGACAATATGCAGTTAGCCCCAGCACTCGAACTGCTCCGGAGAGGAAAGAGTTAACTCTATGCCAGAGAAACATAGAAACATAGAATTTGACGGCAGATAAGGACCGCTTGACCCACCCAGTCTGCCCATTTCCCTACCTACTGGATAAGCTGCAGATCCTAGTTAACCAGCAGCCTACTTCTTCCTACCCAACCCCCTAGAATTGCCTTATGACTGTCCCATGCATGCTTGAATTCCACCACTGATTTTGACTCCACAACCTCCTCCGGAAGGCCATTCCATGCATCCACAACCTCTCTCTGTGAAAAAATACTTCCTTAAATTACCTCTGAGCCCCCCCTCTATCTTCAAATTGTGCCTTCTTGTTCTTGCACCTCTTTTTTGAAAGATGCTACCCTCTTGGACTTTGTTGATTCCCTTGAGGTACTTGAGCGTTTCTATCATGTCCCCCCTTTCCTCGAGGCTATACATATTAAGCTCTTTATTCTCTCTTCATATGTCTTCTGGTGCAGACCCTGCACCATTTAGTGCCCTCCTCTGGACAGCTTCTATCCTGTCTATGTCTTTGCTGAGATTGGGTCTCCAGAGACTGCACACAGTACTCCAGATGGGGTCTCACCAGCTGTCTGTACAGAGGGATAATAACTTCCTGTTTCTACTGGTGATGCCTCTCCCTATGCATCCCAGTATCCCCGACCCTCCTTGCTGCCCTCTCACATTGCTTGCCCACCTTTAGGTCAGCTGATATGACTACCCCAGGTCCCTTTCCATTTTTTGTTGTTAGTATCTCACCCCCCATTGTATCGCTTCTCCTGGGTTTTGTTTCCCAGGTGTATTACCTGCACTTCTTAGCATTGAATCTAAGCTGCCATACATTTGACCATTCCTCTAACCTTGCCAAGTCCCTTCTCATCCTTTCCACCCCACCCTGTGCATCAACTCTGTTGCAGATCTTTGTGTCATCTGCAAAGAGACATACTTTTCCTTCCAGTCCTTCTGCAATGTCGCTTATAAAGACATTGAAGAGGACCAGTCCTAATACTGAACCCTGTGGTACCCCACTAGTAACCCTCTTTCTTCTGAGTGGACTCATAGATACATAGACAGTGTCGGCAGATAAGGGCCTATGGCCCACCCAGTCTGCCCATTTGAGCTTGTAAGTTCAGTTTGTTTTCCTAGAAGTCTGTTGCACCTTACCCCTGACCTCCATAATTCCTTTATGTCTATCCCATGCATTCTTAAATCCCGTGATTGTTTCAGCCCCCACCACTTCCTCTGGCAGGGTGTTCCACTTGTCCACCACCCGTTCTGTGAAGAAATTCTTTCTCATGTTTCCTCTGAATCGTCCTCCCTCCAACTTCATCCCATGCCCTCTAGTCCAGGATAAACATCTTTTTCACTTAAAAATAGTGCATTCCTGCACCCTGTTCCTCCCTGTAAGATACTTGTATGTCTCTATCATATCCCCTCTCTCCCTCCTCTCCTCCAGGAGTACATGTTCAGTGCCTTCAACCTGTCCTCATAGGACTTGTGATGCAATCCATGCACCATCTTTGTTGCCCTCCTCTGAACCTTCTCTACCCTGTCTGTGTCCCTTCGTAGGTAAGGTCTCCCAGAACTGCTGGTGTACTCCAGGTGTGGCCTCACTAGTGTCTTGTATAGTGGAATTATGACCTCCCTTTTCCTGCTGGTGATGCCCTGCCTATGCATCCCAGCATCCTATTTGCTTTACCTGCTGCCTTGTCACACTGTTTCCTGCCTTGAGGTCATCAGAGATGATAACTCCAAGATCCCTTTCCTGCTTGGTGCATGCTATATCCTCACCCCCAACTGATATATTGTGCCAGGGTTTTGTGCCCATATGCATTATCTTGCACTTCCTTGCATTGAATTTCAACTGCCAAACCCCTGACCATTCTTCAAGTTTCTGCAGGTCCTTCTCATTCTGTCTACACCCTCTGGTGTGTCTACTCTGTTACAGAGCTTTGTGTCATCAGCAAACAGTGAAATTCTGCCTTCTAGGTCCTGCAATGTCACTGATGAAGATATTGAATAGTACTGGTCCCAGCACTGATCCCTGTGGTACCCCACTGGTCACTCTTCCCTCTGTGGGTGACAGCCATTTACCACCACCCTCTGTGTCCTGCCACCCAGCCAGTTACCTACCCACCACACTACTGTCCTGCCCACACCCATATTCCCCAGTTTGTGTAATAGTCTTCTATGTGGCACAGTGTCAAGACCTTGCTAAAGTCCAGATGGCCATATCACTGCCCTCCCTGATCCACCTCCTAGTCACCCAGTCAAAAATTCAATGAGGTTGGTCTGACATGGCCTCCCCTGGTGAAACCATGCTGCCTTGGGTCCTGTAGTCCATTGACAACCAGATGTTCCACCAATCTCTCCTTCAGTAGTGCTTCCATGATCTTCCCGCTACCGAGGTGGGGCTGACTGGTCTGTAGTTCCCTGCTTCCTCTTTTTTCCCACTTTTGTATAAGGGAACTACATCTGCTGTCCTCAGTCTTTGGGTACCTCCCTGTTTCCAGTGATCGGCTAAACAGGATAGCCAGAGGTCCAGCCACCACCTCTCTTAGTTCTTAAGGACCCTGGGTGCACCCCATCTGGCCCCATTGTTTTATCAACTCTTGTACTTCCAGTTCCTTCAGGACCCTTTCTCGTGTAAAGGGACTTGTGTCCATTTCTGCACCATTCTCACCCCTTGTACTCCCTTCAGACCCATTACCCTCCTCTTCTTCAGTAAAGACTGAGTAGAAATACCTGTTCAGTATGTCAGCTTTACTGTTGTCATCCTCCACGGCCCCATCCTCCCCCTTCAGTCTCACTATCCCTCCCTTTGTCTTTCTTTTTTCACTTATGTACCTGTAAAAGGTTTTGTCCCCTCTACCCACTGATTTTGCAATGTGTTCTTCTGTCTGAGCTTTGGCTTCCCTTACTGACCTGCCTGCCTCCCTTTGCTTCTCCTGGTACGTCTCCCTATCCCCTTCTGCCTGTGTCTTTTTGTATTGCCTGAATGCAATCTTTTTGGCTTTCACTTTCTTTGATACCTCTTTGGAAAACCATAATGGTCTCCTCTTCCTTTTCCTTTTGCTAACCTGCTTAATACATAATTCTGTTGTTCTTGTAATCCCCATTTTAAATACTGCCCACTGTTCCTCAACCCCTGATTCCTGTCCCATTCCCCTTAATGCCTCTTTCAAGTATCTCCCCATTTTCCCAAAGTCTGCCCCCTAAAATCCAGGATACATGTTTTGTGTGGTTTGGTTCTGCTCTTTCTGTGATTTCAAACCACAATGACTGGTGGTCACTGTTTCCCAGGTGCTCCCCACTGTTACCCCATCACACTGTCCCTGTTTGTGAGCACAAGGTCCAGTATTGCCTTCTGCCGAGTTGGTTCCATGACCAGTTGCTTGAGGAAGGCACCCTGAAGGGAGTCCAGGATAAATCTGCTCCTAGTTGATGCTGCTGCTGGGATGCTCCAGTCCACGTCTGGAATATTGAAGTCTTCAACCAGTACTACCTCACCCTTGTCTGCCATCCTTTGGATGGCTAGCATCAGCTCCCTATCTGTTTCTATCTGACTCCATTTACTATTACTCTCTGTGTCCTATTCTCCAGCCAATTCTTTACCCAGGCTGTCATCTTGGGACCCACTCCCAGGCTGGCTAACTTGTATATTAATCTTTTGTGTGGGACTGTGTCAAATCCCTTGCTAAAGTCTAGGTAGGCCATGTCCACAGCCCCTCCCTGATCTACTACTTTGGTCACCCAGTCAAAGAAATCTATCAGATTCGTCTGGCATGACCTTCCTGCTGTGAATCCATGCTGCTGGGTCCTGTGCCCTCTGGCCTCTAGATACTCAACAATTCTTTCCTTCAGAGTGATTCCATCATTTTCCCTATCACTGAGGTTAAACTAACAGGTCTGTAGTTTCCTGCTTCTGCCTTGCTCCCACTTTTGTGAAGGGAATCACATCTGCCCTCCTCCAGTCCTCGGGTACCACCCCATCCTCCCATGATTTGTTAAAAGGTAGTCATTGGTGTCACTAGTTCTACCCTTAGTTCTTTTTAGAATTCTGGGATGAATCCTGTCAGGCCCCATTGTTTTGTCCACCTTCAGTTTTAAGAGTTCTTTTCAGAACCCTTTCTTCTGTAAATGGGCTGGTATCAACTTCTGTATCCAGAGTGTTTCTACTGTTTGTTTTATGTACCTCCCTCTTCATTTGTAAATACTGAGCAAAATATTTGTTTAGTATCTCTGCCTTTTCACAGTCTCCCTCTGCCCACCTTCCCTCCCCTTTATTAAGCCTCACTATCCCTCCCTTGGTCTTCCTTCGCTCCCTAATGTGCCTATAAAAGGTTTTATCCCCCTTCTTAACCGAGTTGGCTATCTTTTCCTCGGTTTGGGCCTTTGCTGTTCTGACTGCCTTCCCAGCCTCCTTTTGTTTTAACTGATACAGTACTCTGTCCTGCTCCTTCTACGATTTCTTGTACTTCCTGAATGCTTTCTTTTTCTCTTGAACCTTCACTGCCACTTCCTTTGAGAACCATAGTGGTTTCTTACATCGTTTTGTTTTGTTTATTTGCTTCACACAAAGGCTCGTTACCTCTGTGATGGCAGTTTTATTATTCCCCATTGTTCTTCCACCCTCCTTCCTGCCCATTTGCTAGTGCATTCCTTAGGCACTCACCCATTTTGGCAAAGTCAGCCCTCCTAAAGTCCAGTACTTTTGTCTTTGTATGGCTTGACTCTATTGCTGTGTTTATTGTGATCCATACTGTTCAATGGTCGCTAGTTTCCAGATGGCTACCCACTTCTACATCTGTGATCCTCTCTCCATCTCCATTTGAGAGAATCAAGTCTAATATTGCTCCCTCTTGAGTGGGCTACAGTACTAGTTGTCTAAGGCATGCTCCCTGTAGGGCATCTAGAATAACTCCACTCTTCGAAGTGGCAGCTGCAACTGCACTCCAGTTAACATCTGGCATATTCAGATCACCCATCAGCAATATCTCCCCTTTTTCTGCCATTCTAAGTATACTTTCTATCATTTTCTTGTCCATTTCTTCCCCCTGAGAAGGGGGTCTGTATACAACCCCTGTGCGGATTGTGGTGCCATTGCCTGTCTCCAAATTCTACCCACAGTGCTTCTTCTCCTCCCTGTTTACCCTTTTGTTCTGTTGCTTTTATTCCTTCCTTATGTAAAGAGCTACTCCTCCTCCTCTTTTACCCTCCTGTCCTCCTGTAGATAGTGTATCCTGGTATGTTTACATCCCAGTCATGGTTTTGTGTGTACCATGTTTCTGTGACTGCCACGATATCCAGATGTTCCTCCTCCATCAAGGCCACTAATTCAGGAAGCTTGTTATCCAGACTACGGGCATTGGTACTCATTGCTCTCCATTTTTTGATGGCTTTACCTTCTGTTGCAACATCCCCACTGACCATTCTACCTCGGTCTTTTTCTCATTTAGTACCCTGTTTTGAAGGAGAGGCTGGGATTTTCCTGCTGCTTGTCAGTGCCTCCCCTTGACTAGTTTAAAAGCTTGTCAATGAAGCATTTAAACCGATTGCTCAAAAGACTTGTTCCTTCCTGGACAGATGCAGACCATCCTGCCAGTATAGGCTGGTGTCCCCGGTGGAACCCCGTCCCCAATGAAGCCAAACCCCTGTTCTCCGCACCATTTTTCTGACATTCATTAAACTGCATGGTGCTAATTACCTCGCCTCCCCATGCCTTTGACAGGCAGCACCTCTGAGAAGGATACTGTGTGTGCTACTTGTCTTAGGCCCCTCCCCAACTCTGCAATGTCCTCCTGCACTGCTCTAATCTCATGATGAGCCAAGACATTTGTCCCTAGGTGGACAATTACGTCCAGCTCAGACTCCCTTGCAGCTGTTCTCGTGATCCTGAGGATGCGCTTCCTGTCCCTCCAAGCCATGGCACCAGGCAGGCACCTTACTTCAGTTTTCCCAGCTCCCCCCAGTTCTATACCCCTAATAACTGAGCATAGAACGTTGAGCTTGAGCTCGGTTTGAACCTCTGTTTGCTGCACTTTGAAGTCTAACAGTCAGATTCTTTACTCTGCCTAACTGAACAGTAGCTCCAGAGATTTCTCCTTCGCTCACGGTTCGGTCAGTTTAAAAATTGTCAGTTTAACTGATACTTTTCTTTGTTTTGCAGTTCAGATCCCTTTCTGTGGTACAGTAAGTGCATCATAGGTAGTGGACTTGCTTAGAAAACTTTTGTGGAAATTGTAAAAATAAGCTTTTCAACTGGTTCAGCTGAACCAGTTTCCTGTATAGTGTGTATATTTGTCTTTTCTTTCAGGAATGTAGTGTGAGGTATTGGTCCTTATCGGTCTGAAAAAAATGTGTTTCATCATTTTTTTCAAATACCCATAACACGGTTAGAAATCAATAAGGGGGTTTTGCATGGCAGTTGCCAAAAAAAGGTAAGTGTTAGTTATAGGTAAGTGTAAGTTATGGCTTTGTCTGAGAAACCCAAGAGAAAAACTGGGCCCACTGGGTTTCAACACTTCAGTGAGTGTGGGGAGGCCTTTGCTAAGGCCGATCCCCACACCACCTGTGTTTACTATCTGGGTTTTAACCACCTAGAGTCAGACTGCCAGATCTGTAAAAATTTCCCTAAAGCCACCCTGGACAAAAGATTGGGCAGGCTTAGGGAGAAGGAGGCTGAGAAGTCTGCTGACCCGGATGGCCAGCCCGGTTCAGTTTCGTCCGAACCTGAGGGAGTGCCCACTGACCTGGCGATACTCCCTCAGGCCGGGGACACTGGATTACTGGGACTGAGAAAGGGTATATTCCATTTTGCACATTGTAAAAAATGGTATTGTCACCGGTGTCTGCTACGCCAAAATCCGGTTTTACTGGTATTTGGGTCTCTGTACTTTATTTAACAATTTTTAACTCTACTTACATGCATTTTAGCAATTTTGACCTCCACTGTTGCACATCCTTCCATCCTTGTCCCAATTTAAAGTTATTTTAGGTACAAGATGTGATGGCAGCAGGAGTACTACAGCCCCCATCCCTAAAGTGTGATGGAAGCAGTACTACAGCCCCATCCCTCAGGTGCGATGGCAGCACCAACAGCACTACAACCTCCCTCCCTCAGGTGTGACAGAAGCAGCAGCACTGTGGCTCCCATCCCTTAGGTGTGACGGCAGCAGTACTACATTCTCCATCCACCAGTGGTGATGGCAGAATCACTACAGCCCCCACCTCTTCAGTGTGATGGCAGTAGCAACAATGCAGTCCACATCCCTCTGGGGTGATGGCAGTAGTGACAGCACTATGATCCCCTTTCTTCAGCACCCACACCCCACATGTACAAGTTACAAATGACTTGGTCTCTTTTCTTGTTAGAACTCTGATGTGAATTAATCTGAACCATCACCGCTAAGGTGGACTACCTTTGTTTTTTTCCTATCTATAATTTAACTGCCTGAATTGGATTTCTGCCTGTGACACCACTGACCAGGGTTAGGAACAGACTTGGGTGTTGGAGGGCCAGCTGGTGGGTGAAGGCTTGATTGTCCAATGACCACTCACCTTCTACTGGGAGGAGGTGGGCTCACGGCTCAGCATCGCTGGCCCTGGTGGAGGCCAGAGGCATGACAACACGTCAGCCCTCTCTGCAGAATGGAGCATGACAGATGTCGGCTTGTGACTTGACATCATGTGGCCTGTCAAGAAAATGGGAAAATACCTGCTGACCAACCAAAGGATGACTGTTGGTCCCTCCATAAGCTGGAAGCCCCAGGCATGTGTCCGTTCTGATCCTTGTCATGCTTAGGATACACAGGAAGCTCTTTGGGGCAATTTTCCTCCCCTGGTAGCCTTTCACAGGGGTAGGGGCCCACTCAATGAGTGGTTACTTTGGGTTACCTGGTAGCACAGCAGTAAGGGGCAGTGGATGGTGATCGGGACTCAGCAGTGGTGGTAGTGGGGCCTTGGCAGACCTGAAGGAGTGGATGGCCAGGGGGTAGGAGGAGAAAAAAAACAAAACTGCTTGAATTTGCTACTTTGAAATAAAGTGTCTTCACCTAAAAAATCCACAAGTGATTAGTGGAGGACCTTCAAATGATTCATGCATCTCCCAGACATGTGGATGTTTTTTCTACGGCCGCTTGGGCGGAGCCCTGCAGACGTTTTGCATGTAGAAAAGGGCTGACGTCATGTTTTCTATCCGTGGAACTGTTTTTCCTCCGCCTGACCTACCCCCAAGCAGCAATCCACCCATGCTGTCCCTATGGACTGCAGCACTGCACTATATCACAGTGGGCATTTTTTTTTTTATGGGTGTTTTTTTTGTACATTTCACCCACTTGCAGTGTCTGAGCCGAAGCGAGGCTCTGCCCCATAATGCCTGCTGCTGAAAAATCAACATGCACTGTACGAGACATACACTCACCGTGAAGCAAACTGCACCCATGTGTCATGTCTGTTCCTTAAACAAGGGGCTTCAATCTTCACTGATTCCATTTTGATACAGGAGGCCGTTCAGTGGGAAATGAGTTTGGGTTACAGAATTCAAGACCGCTGTTAACGAAGTCCATTACTATAGCACTGCCAATAATGCACATAGGATGCCGATGGTCTACAGCTAACCAAAACCTAATCTCCAGTTTCATACAAAACCAAAAGCAGGTCTAACCATTCACATGATTTCCAGTCAAACGTTTCCAAGACCTTTTGGTGCCTTTTTTCCCTATTTATTCTTGGTGATCCCTTCTGTCGATCTTCCACCCTGGTCATGGCCTCTGGGACTTCCACCGGCCATCCATTGCCGCTTCCTCCCCAGTTACTCCTGGCATACCCCCGGAGGGCGGGGCCATGGCATCAGACCCCCATGTCTGAGCAGTGGGCTTGTATTTGGTTGGGGAGTGCGGTGATGGCAGGCTAATCGAAGCCCCAGGGAGGGCTTCACTGAGACAGAGGTCTCCTGTTCTTTTTCTGCTTTTCTCAGAGGCGGGGACGTGCAGTGATGCCAGTGTCCTCCCCGCCTCCCAGTATCTTAAGCGCCGGTAGCGGGAGTGACTCCTAGCCTCCGCCAGGAGTCCTCGTTGCATTGGACTGTCCTGCCTTCCCCCCGGAGAAGGAGAGCTGTCCATGGGATGCTCCATCCTTCTCCCCCCCGGCCGGCCCTCCAACGACCCGAGTCTGTTTCTGAACCCAGGTCACTGGCATCGCAAGCGGAAATCCAACTGCTGTGCCGGCGGGCTGGCCACCTTTTGGCACTTTTGATGCATTGAAGGGATTAATAGGTCTGTCATCAGCTCCCTCTGAATGCTCCACCTTTGCAATCTCCTAAAGAAAAGATTTACAAAAAAGGGGATTTACTAATATTTGTCCTATCCTTATTAAAGTATAAATCCATTAAATCTTTTGGTGCTTTTGATGCATTGAAGGGATTAATATGCCCATCATCAGCACCCTCTGAATGCTCCACGTTTGCAATCTCCTAAAGAAAAGATTTACAAAAAAGGGGATTTACTAATATTTGTCCTATCTTTATTAAAGTTAAATCCATTAAAATCGAACAAATCCATGTTCCAAACTGATCTGTGTTGCATAGTATCAACAAACAATACCACTTTGAATGGACGTCTCCGACAATCTCATTCTCTCCCTGTAGTACTCTCTTTTTCTGCCTTCTTCCTCCCTCCCTCCCTCCCCTCCTGCCTGTTTAAAAATTCCACTAGGCATAATGCCTGCTCTCAGGGCAACCCCAGAGAAATGTGGAGGTTAAATGACTTGCTCAGTCACATGAATGCAAGCAGAGGCAGTGTGACTCAAACTCTGGGATGCTGGGTGTACCAGGCTCATTCACAGCTCACTGCTCTAACCTCGAGATGGTACTGCCTCCACATCTTTACAGCTTACATTGTGTGTATGTGTCCCTACCAAACACCGTTGGGTCGGGAAGGTAGGTGCGTCAGGCAGCACAAAGGTTGGGTAGCCAGCCACTACTAGTGATGCCCAGTTTTGGGGGACTACTTCCCCCTTAAGCTAGGCCCCGTAGCTGTAATCCCTGGCGGCTGTGCAGAGGGATAGGAAGTGACAGACACAACACTTTCAGGAGCTAGCAAAGATAGGACTGAGAGAAGAGTGAGAGAGCATAGAGGCACAGTATAGCAGTGGCCCGTCGAGACACCATGAAAGGTAACTGTCGGCCTTGGCTTGCAGAGGTGGTGGGAGGACGTGAAGCGGGGAGTGAGGGGAACAGAAAGGCAGACAGTGGCAGCCTGTCCTCCTCCCTGCACTGTGTTAGTTCCCGCAGTCAGAGAGTTGGTGCTGCTGCCCTGACAGAGATGTGTTTACACTCTGCTTGTCGGCGGTGGTGGGGGGGGATCAGCTGATCGATTTTTTACGTGCTGTGCCGTCTGGTCAAGCGACTGGAGGAGGGGGGATGATCACTGATATAACGGTCCAGCAGCAGCTGTTGGGAGACAACCCTGGCAAGGAAGAGGGATTCCACTCAGTGCCATATCTGTCCCGAATTAATAAAGAGCACAACCCCAAGTTTACACACAGGGCGTCGGTCCTGCTGTAGCTCGCAGTGCTGGGGGGCATACTTCGACTCAAGTGGCCCTGATTTTTCATCATCATCAAATCTTTATTTATTCAAGCGAACATCATTGAGCAAGGCTCATTTACAAGATGGACCTGATCAGGTCAAGGTTCAATAGTTGATACACAACAGTTACATCATACACTTATACAAGACAGTTATACATACAGGGGAAAAAAACGTTTATAAACACAGTGATGTACAGTAAATTCACATGATAAAAAACGGTTACAGGAAAGTTAAGCTAATATTTACCGTTTATACATATCCCAGTGGGGGGGGGCATGGCAGACACTCAACATAATGTAATACTAGGATGGTGAAGGTATTACTGGGTGCCATAAGATGGGGTGTCTGTCTGGAAGGAATATGCCATATATGGTTTGGAAGGAGATTTGTGAGATGACAATGCTAGCTCTAGCGGTAGCAACTGCATTTCTCTTTGAAGAAGACTGTACAATGCTGTTTAAAGGATGCAAATGGAATGATATTGGACAGTTTTAGGATTTTATACGGTGTTCCATGCTATAGCTAGAGAATAGCTGATTGCTGCCCTCCTAGCCTGGTGTTGAATTTGGGCAATTTGAGCAGGATGATGTTGTTGCTTCTTAGGGTATAGGAGCTAGGAGAGGTCTGGGTGAAGCAGTCCAGGATATAGTTTGGAAGTTTTTGACAACACTCTGTAAATCCATAGGGCTGCATTTCTGTTCCTTCTGAGGTGAAGAAACCCACCCAACTGCAGCATAAAGAGAGCAATGATGGGTATTAGATGGCAGATCTGTAATGAACCTTATTGCTCTATGATATAAGGTATCCAACTTGTGAAGGTAGGAGATGGGGCAGTGACTATAAAGGAAGTCTGCATAGTCAACAACTGATAGTAAAATGGCCTGGACTAACCTCATCTTTGAGTCTCTGTTTAGGAAGGGTTTTAATCTATAGAGAAGGCCAAGCCTTTGGCGAAGTCTTTTTAACAGTTCTTCTAAATGATGAGTGAAGTCAAGTCTGTTGTCAATCCACACACCTAGGTATTTGAAGTTTTCTACATACTCCAGATTTTCTCAAGTATATTGCATAGCTGGGAGAATGATCGAAGAGGATGTGCTGGTGGAAACTTTGATTTGTGAACATCATTGCTTTAGTTTTCTTTGCATTTAACAGAAGCTTTTTCTCGAGTAGCTGAGATTGTAGCAAGATGAATTCTGTTTGTAGGATTTCACGAGCAGCTGCAGGCGAAGGGTTGCTGACATACAGAACAGTGTCATCAGCAAAGAGGTATACAGAGGAATTGGTAAGGGTTGAATCAGCGTTATTTATATAAATGGCAAAAAGGATAGGACCCAGAATAGAACCTTGGGGGACTCCTCTTGACAGTGGTTTTAATGGGGGTAGGTCACCTTCAGCTTTTACCTGCTGTGACCTACCGGTGAGATAACATCTGAACCACTTAAGGGAGGGTGGATCTAGGCCAATGGAGTGCAGGGATGAGTAGTAGCTCGTGGTCCACAGTATCGAATGCTTTGCTCAGGTCCAGGAATACTGCACAGACATTATTCTTTTATCTAATTCGGATTGCCAGTCATTTGTGACCTTGGCTAGTGCAGTGATAGTGCTATGCTTGGCCCTGAATCAGATTGAGCTGGGTTTAGGAGGTTAGCATTGTCAAGATACTCCTTAACTGGTTACTCACTAATTTCTCCAGCATCTTGGATAGCACTGGTAGAATGGAAATGGGCCTGTAATTATTAAGATCCATAGGGTCCCTGATTTTAGAAGGGAACCACTTGGAGCTGTCTTCCACAGTGTGGGAATAGAGCCAGAGTTTAGGGATAGGTTAAAGAGGTGTGTTAGGGGACTGCAAGTACATGGCATGCAATCTTTAGAAAGTAGAGGTCCAGAAGTCTGCCCTTGCGCTTTTTTTGGCATCCAGTTGCCATAATAGATCCTCTACTTGTTTCAACAGTATAGATTTGAAGCTGAAGGAAGAGTCAACTCTCTGATCACCAGTGTCATGGGAGCTTAATTGTTCCCTCAGCAGGTTAGCTGGAGAGGTGTCAAAGGCAAGGCCAGCCGTTGTGAAATGGCTATTGAAGGCGTCCAGAATTTCCATTTTGCCAGTGATAGGGCCATAACTGTTGTGTAATTGAGTTGGAAGGGGGGGTGTTAGCGTCCTGCCCACCATACCCTTGATGGTGCCCTAAAACCTAGCAGGATTATGGTAGGAGGAGTCGAGCTTGGCCAAGTAGAAGGCAGCCTTTGCATCCCTAACTTTCTTGGTGCATCTATTCCTGGCTTTCCTAAAGATCATCCAGTCATTTGCATTCTTGGTTTTTCTTGCCATTTTCCAGAGTTTGTCTCTCTCCAGCAGTGCAGCTTTGAGGTCAGCTGTAAACCAACGACAGGATTTGTTTTTTATTCGCCTCAAGAAGAAGTTTTTTATTCACCTCATTTTTGCCTCAAGAATTTCCTCTGGCCCTCAGAAAACTGGCATTTCTGTCACTGAAGAATAGGGATTTGAAGCATAAAATAATGCCAGACATTAGTGTTGCAGTCTGCGTCTCCATCTGGAAATGCTTTCATGTTAAGCCATACATTATAGGAGTTTTCTCCAGCTGATACTACCATTGTTGTGAGATTTAGCCCTGATTTTGGTCACATGACCCTGTTTTTTTAAGCTCTGTCCCTGATTGACATGGCAGGAGGTGAAGAATTGGTGGGCAACTTGCTTGCCACTGGGTTGCTGCCCTTAACTTTGTATTTCTGTTCCAAGGCCTGAGTTTGGCACTCCAGTGGAATGTATTGGGAGGTTTAATTTTTACCCTTGCCCTTTGCCAATTTAAACAGGGGCTCTTGATCAGGTAGCACCTGTCAGCCTTGTGGTTTGTTGTCAAAGAGCAAATCTCTTTTGTATTTTGTAGTGCTTATAGAACCGTGTTTGTTCACTGCAGCCTTTGTGCTCCTCAGCTGACCTTTAGTTGCAGTCCACTGAATTTGTGTTTTCATCTTTGGAGTTGTGGCAACACAGAAGTTCTTTCACCAGTGAATTGTTCATGTCCCTATAAAGTCTGCAGGTTTTGAAAGTCACTGTGAGGGTTTTCGTATCTAAATTATATGTTTGCTAGTTATCTTTGCTTTCTTGATGGTCATTGTCCATAAGAGATGGAGATGAAAAATAATGCATTGCTGTCTCCAGTTAGTAGTGTGACACACAACAACAATCTTGTTGTTAATGCAAACAAATGACTTTCCTGCATTTTTCTTAATTTTTTCCTTTTTTGCTTGATTCATGGGGCATTTATGTTTGGCCACATCAGCATTCTGGGTTGGAGACCCCCTTCCCCTGCCATTGGTATATTGTTGAATTTATTGCAGCTTATGTTTTATGCAAATGACTTCAAGCCTTCTGTTATATTAATGTGATTATATAAAAAACATTATTTTGTGTAGTTAAAAACCTCACATAGAATGACAGCTGCACTTTGTGTGAACTAATATCCCACTGTAGGTGACAGTTGAATAAGTCCAAGATGACTAAGAGGCCCATGGGAGGGAAAATCTGACCTTTTTGTATTCTCAGAGAGCCCATCAAAGTATGCATTGTTTCTCAGTGGAAAATAATGCTTTCTGTGACATCCAGCTCTTATGATGCAAGCTGACATTGCACAGTATTAGTGCTTGACATCTGAAAGCACTCCATTAGGCCGTCTTTGAATATATACATTCCATAGTCTTGTATCTAAGTGAGAAACAGATTATTTTCTCAACAGACTGAATTATGAGAACATTAATATAAATAAGTAATAAGACACAACATGGTGGGGGTTACTATTTCTGAACCACACACCCAGGTGCACTATGAGGCATGAAATGCTTGTGCCGAGTGCCTTCAACTACATAGAAGTGTGGTTCAGGAACCCTAAAGTGTCCAATTGCATATATAAAATGGGTCTACTGTAACAAACAATTACGTTTAGCACTGCGGTTCCTACTCCTGAACCACTTGGCTTTGGAAACTTCTCCACCAGTCAAGAAGGACGATTTTCCCTATCTATTTTATAACTGTTTTTATAACATGGGTAGTATTTCCAGTAGTCTTTCCTTGATCTGCATAGCACCTGTAAAGGAACTTGGATCAGGAGAGTAGATGCTGCTTTCAGAAATACTTCAGTTTTTTCCTAGAAATAAGACATTGATGTGATACGAACATACAAAGTTTGCCAGCAGATAAAGGCCTAGAGGTCTATCAAGTTTGCTCGAATGTGCAGCTAGCACCCCTTATTCTGCAGCTGCCCCTCCCTTCCACCCTTCCCCTTTGTTGACCTTCCCCCTTGTCCTGTCCCATCCCCTTTTGAAGCAGTCCACTGTTCTACTGGATACCACTTCTGCAGGTAACATTCCACCCAGCCACCACCCTCTCTGTAAAAAGTGTCTCCTCATCTCCTCCTGAACCTTCCTCCCTCCAGTCTCATATCATGGCCCCTGGTGTCCCTCCCTCCCTTTCTTTGAACAGCCCTCTGTACCTGTCTTGTTTATTCCTTTCATGTACCTAAAGGTTTCAATCATGTCCCCTGTCCCTCCTCTCCTCCAGTGAGTACATGTTCAACTCCCCAGCCTCCTCTCGTATGATAAGTCCCCGAGCCCCTGGATCATTTTAGTCACTCTGCGCTGCACCCCCTCCAGTAACTTAGTGTCTCTCTTCAGATACGGGCGCCAGTACTGCATGCAGTACTCCAGGTGCGGTCTAACTAATGACCTATACAGTGGCAGAATCACCTCCTCCCTCCTCGAGGATATACTCCTTGCAATACAACCCAGCATTTTGTTGGCCTTTGCAGCTGCCTTCCTACATTGTGCCGAGTTGTTCATTGACCCTGTAATAAGCACCCCCAGATCCTTCTCCTCCTTTGTCTGGGCCAGCTGCACTACCCCCAGCTGGTAACTCCTCCTTGGGTTCTTCATCCCAAAATGCAGCACCTTACACTTTTTGGCATTAAACCCCAGTTGCCAGGTGTCTGACCAGGTTTCAGGCTTTGCCAGATCATCCTACAACCTCTGCCATCCCCCTAGGTCACCCATCACTGCTCCTACCTTGGTATCATCAGCAAACAGACTGATCTTGCTCTTGATGTCCAATGCTTGCATTGAGTACCTGCTATTCTGCCTGTTTCTCAGGGTGTGACCAGAGAGCAGAGTGGACATACTCTGGAAGTGGAGAGTTCCTAAAGGATGATGACTCCACCTCTGGTTGGTTTGGCCCACAGCTGCGATACAGATTCGATGTGCAAACCTGGGTCATCTTAGCAAGTGAGTCCCCAAATCGCTGCACTGTCAGATCATCCTGGATTCTTTCTGGAAAATTATCTATTATAAATTCTTACCCCAGGAGTCCTTTTAGCATCAGTAACTTTTTGCAATTAGCTGGCTAGGTGCAGTTGCCCCGGAGGTGTGCCTTTCAGAGATTTTTTAATGAGCGTAGAGCTAGCCAATCAAAAGACAGGAGGGGCTGTGAACTGAGTGAAAGCTGTTGACTGCTTCAAAATTTTGTCTCCGCTGAACTGAGCATATTGTCTCTGAGGTATCTCCCAACTTTCCATGTTGACAGCCTCCTAGTGCTTATCTGGGTAAAGTTTTCCTCATAAATCTTTTCCTTTAGTGTGCTGAGTGACAACTTTTACTTTTTCATTAGTGCTTCACAAATTTTTTATTTTTAATGCGATGGCGCTATTTAGACTTTATTTTTACCGTGACAATTTACTTTAAAGCCTAATTTTATCACGGATGTTTATTTTCGATGGTTTCCTTCATTTTTGACTAATTTCTTGTGGGAATCGTCGAATTGGAGACAGTTGCATATTTTTTACCTGAGACTTCGCGGGGTTTACCGTGAGGCACCTGCAGTAGATTTCAAATTTAAATAGTGCCTGGGGGTTTTCTCTCTAAATTGGCAATTATGCGGAAACCTTTTTTGTTATATTACTTGACCTTGGTATCATCTGTGTCAGGACTGTCCATAAGGGTCCAGCAGCCACCTGTGCACAGTTGAATATTACTGGTTTTCTATTAAGATTGGTACTGGTATATATCCCAGTTTTACAACGAAAAAAAAGGCACTGGTAATAGACAGAGTTTATTAACTAGGACAGGACTGGCCGGTGGCATTTTCACAGAAACCTGCACTCAGTTCATAGGTCCAGAACTGGTTTGCTTTGCTTAAATTGGCGAGCATAGCAGACAAACCTTTGATAATTATGGCTGAGGATAAAACAAAGGTTTCTGATGAGGGGCCATTCAAAAATCCTAATACCAAAAGCAGAGGTGCTGAGGAACCCTCCAGATCCCAGTAAAAAAATAAAGCATCCAAAGATGAAGTTACTCACAAATTGAAAAATAATAAGACTGAGGAAAAAAGGAAGCTTGATCAAGCCTCTGATGAAGTGGCTAAAAAGAAACTCTGTCAAGACAGATATGCTCCCGTTCCTCCTGGGAAAGCCAATAGTGAGACAACAAGCAGCTTAAAGCATTCAGAAAAAACAAAGCACTTACAAACTGCGCAGGTTCTTCCGTTAGTGCAAGATATGGAAAAAGCACGGCAACTGTTTCAGACCCTTCAAAAGATGGGTCCTCAATTTACTGGGGCTGGCAAGTACTCTTCCACAGTTCTCTGTTCTGTAGACTGTGAGGCTGACGCAGATGATGATCAATTCTATGATGCCTCTGACATGGATTTTGAGGGCCTTGAGCCCCAGGAGTCCCCGGACCCTCGCCTTGGGGATCCCCCGGGTGACCACGAGGAGCCTTCCTCTATGTTTTCATTTATACAAAATATGCTGGATACCTGGACCTCCCTACACAGGAGCCCAACCAGGATGTCGATGAAGATGAAGATTATAGGGAGACGAAGGATCTTTCATCCTCAAAGACCCTGGTCATCCCTATCTATAATGCATTTAGAAAAAATACCATGAAGGTGCTTCAACATCCCACTTCAGTACTAGAGGTTGATAAGTGGCTTAAGAGAAAATATAAATTGTCTAAAAATGGTACCGAGTTCCTGTCAGCACACCCTAGCCATGAGAGTATAGTGCAGCAGGCTGCTTGTGAGAAAGCTGGTGTCTCCTTGTCGCCCTCTCCCCCGGACAAGCATTCCAAGAAAATTGACTTTATAGCAAAGAAAATGTATGCCCCTGCTTCTCAGGCTTTCTTCTTACATGGCATTCACAGCCAAATATAGAAGCTCTACTGGGCCATCCTAATCTGCCCATTTTCTTCACAAACTTCATTATGCAGCCGTGGTGGATCTGACAAGAATTTGTTTTTACTTGGTGTCCATGAAAAGGGTGTCTCCCAGTTTTCATGTCTTTGTTCAGATGTGAATTGAGCACCACTCTGCCCACCAGCATCATACAGCCCCTGGGGTCTTACCTTCTGTATGTCATTGAGTGTGCTTTCAAAATCCACTGGCCAAACATCAGTTTTATTTATTTTATTTCTTGAAAATGTTTCACCAGGAGAGGCACACTGAGCAACAAGATGCTCGTTTCACGGTGCGACCTGGAGGAGGTGGGTACAAGGGAGGAGGATATACATAAAACAATCAGTAGGTTGTACATAGGAGACAAGCAATTCAAAACAAGTGTTACATAGTTAAGGGTGGCTTTACAAACTTGCTACATGAGGAGACACTACATACATGTGCCACAATGAGGGTGACATTACATATTTGATTACATAGCTAGAACCATTCGTACTTGCATAGGTGCCTACTATCTAGAGATTTATTTTGTAATATTTTATTTTGAGTTGGCTGATAGAACTGGAAACCTGGGCTAGGGGCCAGGCAGAGATGACAGGTCTGGGCAGTAAACAACAGGGAAAGATGAGTGGGTAGTCTTAGGGATGACGCTGACGTGGTAATAAAAAGGGGGATAGCAGAAGTGCCATGAGAGGGTGAGTGCATGGGTTGTTTAGGGTAGTTTATAAGCCAGTCATTAGGCGAAGGCCAAGCCACTGGTCAGGCCACGTAAGGTGAGGAGAAAGATCGCGGGGGGGAGAAAATCAGGCAAGTGGGGAGGGAGGAGGTCAGGGGCATGTACAATTAGCGCGTAGAAGTTAGTGAGGGCAGAGGATAGAGAGATTTGGAGGAGGAATGGCAATTTGGTTTGTGCAGTTGTTCCAGAGCTTAGGGAGGTAGAGAAAGCCGATTGGCCTGCAGAGGTCTTTCAGTGGGGGATTACTAATAGTCTGGAGTCAGTGGACCTGAGGGCATGGGCTAGGGTTGGTGGGGAAGATAGGGAGGAGATGAGATAGGGTGGAAGGGAACCGAGCCAGAAATTAGAAACAAATTTAGCTCTGTGAAGTAGGCGCCAGTTGCTCAGGGATGGAAGGGCCAGCAAATGGAAGAACTTGCAGTGATGGGTACGGGGGGCATTGAGGGCAAAGCGACAGAAAGCATTGAAGAGGGGGTTCAGTCTGGATAGGGTTGACTTGGGGGCAGAGCTGTTGACAACATTGCAGTAGTTGAAGGAAGGTAGAATCATTTTCAGGACTATTTCACGTCTCACAGGAAGTGGGAGACTAGTTCAGTTTCTATAGAGGGTGCCGAGCTTAGGGTGCAGTTTTGACAGGACGGCATCCACGTGTGTAGAAAAGGTGAGGTGGTGGTCAAGCCAAACCACAGGTTCCTAAAGGAGGGCATGTCATCAAGGACAGTGCTATCCAGGGTACAGAAGATCAGCAGGAATGTAAGTCTGGATAGCCTCTGTCTAGTGCCAAAAGTCATAGAGACTGTTTTCAGAGACTGAAACAGCAGGTGGGAGAAAAGATACACATGATCCAATTCACCTAAATGGGGTGCTAACTGTGAAGTCTTTTCATATGTAGTAAGGCAGTTTCTTTGTGAACACACTTTCATTCAGACTAGTTTTCATTCAAACAACTGAGGATTTTGGATGGTCCTACTGATGATAAATTTGAATAAGCTAGTTGGTAACAGTGATCCTGCATTTAGCAATCTACAACCTAGATGCTCATATGCAAATAATACAATGAAAACCTGACTAAAATCTAAAAACAAGCTTATAAAGCACATAAAATGTATCTGAACATTTATCTTTACCTATACAAAATCATTGCAGCCCAAGTAAAACTCAGCCAAATTACACGGTACCCTGACTACTATTCTATGATGTAGTAAACATATATTGGTATTTTTTTATATTCTTTGTAAAGCAGATAAGGCCCACTAGGCAGAACTGTCTGCTTTCAGGAGTGACCTAGAAGCACTGGGGAGGTTAAGTGACTTGCTTGGAGTCACACAGTATGCAAGTGGAGGTTGTGGGAATCAAACCCAAGTCTGCTGGATGCACCCAGTTCAGTCACTGTTCATTACTCTAACCACTAGGCATGGGTGGTTAAACTGAATGGCTGATTACAATAAAGCAGTGCGGGTGATTTCCTTACTGACTTTATATGCAGCAAAGCAGAAAGAATGCAAAGCACATCAGCATTCATTTTAAGATGCTGAAATCTGGGTTGGCCCGCTGGCGCTGCAGTAGCGCTATTGCTTGCAATGCCAGTGACCCAAGGTCAAAAGTGAACTCTGGTTGCTGGAGGTCTGGCCAGGGGAGTAGGATCGAGTACCCGGGGGACTGCTTTCCTCCTGCGGGGAGGGTGGGCTGCAGGTCCTGCTGCTTTACTACCACCTGTGTGACCACGGGTGGTGGTGCAATGGTGCTGCAAAGTGATCAGGAAAGGAGGATGCCAACCAGGATCTGAAGCAGTGGCATGTCTCTATGTGACCTACCTCCTTGGATCTCCTCTAGTGAAGATGCCTTCAGGGATAGAGACCAGAAAACCACTAACAATCACCCCACATCTGCCACTGGCAGAAGGGACCCAGGTGCCCCAGACTTCATAACCAGGCTTCATGAGGGACCCACTGAGCTGCCCTACACACACTAAGGGAGTGTGGAGGGGTGAACTGGGTTCCCCTCCCTTCCCACCTGGGGGGGTACAATCCAGGCAGGATAGGGGCAGGCCCACAGGAACTCCTGAGCATTACCTGGGGTGAAGCTAAGGGATACCCAGCCTAGGGATCTCTGAAAACTGGAGCCTGATGCTGTGAGAAGGGGACATAGAAAGAGAAAATAAACATTTTTTTAAAAGATGCTGAAATCTTAGAGATTCTGTACAGTGACATGCAATTTCCATGTGGCACCGGTGCAAGAATTCAAAATCCGCAAACCAAGCAGGATTCCGTGATTGTTACCATGTTACCGGTAAAAATGGAAAACCAGGGTCCCTGCCTTGGGCAAATGGAGAGCTGATCCTGAGGGATCGGTTCCGGTGAAAAGAAAAAGAAAAGATAAATCAGCCTGTTCAGATCCAGAACCACATCATCCTACCGCCGAAGAGATTGCCCAGGCGATTAGCATAGTTGAATCACTCCATCCAGTTCCGACTGATCCGACACCTTTGGGCAGGCGTTCAGTTCGATCAGTTCCTCTGGTTCAAGATTATTCCCCTGAAGACTTTTATGAACCGGATTTGGAGGGGGATGATGATTATGATGATGATGATGGAGTGGAAGGCCTGGGTGAGCCAATAGAACCGGACATCTCCCCAGACAGGCCTTCTGGTGTTTTCCCAACTAGGCTTTCTGAGTCCCCTTCCCACTTTATGTTTTACAGGAAAGTGGCAGAAACCCTCCAGCTCCCTTTGGAAGAAGCTGTCAAGGAGCAAGAGGAGCCTGACTATGTGGAGATGATGGACATCGCAGAGTCCAAGAGGTTGTCTGTCCCCCTGCACAAATCCTTTGGGAAACAGACACAAAAGTTGCTTAAAACTCCAAATTCTTTACCTTCTGTAGACAAAAGAATGGACAAGAGGGACATATTGTCAGACTCAGGTATGGAGTACTTGTACCAGCAATGCAGCCATGTTGGGGTTGTGCAGGCTGCAGCCTGTGATAAGACTAACATACCATTGGCTTCACACCCCCCAGATAAAGACTCCAGGAAGTTGGATACCATGGCAAAGAAACAATACATGCCATCTTCCTTGGGACTCAGGCAGGCTAATTACATGGCCTACACAGCCAGGTGCCAGAAGTCTAGATGGGACACTGTACTGGAGCTGGTTAAGCAGGCCTCTCCCCAGCTAGCCAAGGAGCTGGAGGAGGTGGCTACTGATGGGATTGAGGCATCAAAGGTACAGTTTCATGCTGCTGTGGACTCCAATGATGTGTCATCAAGAGTCATGGCTACACCTGTGGCTCTTCGGAGACTAGCTTGGCTCAGATGCACTAGCCTATCACAGGATACCCAAGCTAAGACTATGGATTTCCCTGTTGTGAATAATTCTCTGTTTGGGGAGCAGACAGAGAATTATATGAAAAAGATGGATGAGTACAGGACCACCTACAGGAGTGCACAGGCCAAGGAAAGGCAGGCAACTCCTCAGAGGCAGCAAGCTAGAGGCAGGCCTTTTCACAGGCATTTCTACCAGGCACAGGCCTCCTCTCCTTTTTCCCCAGAGGGGGTTCTTCAGAGGGAGAGGCAGAAGGAGGATGAGCAGGGCTGCATCCTCCTCTCAGCCTAAGGCTCTTGCCAAGCAGACACCTTGATGTGTCAGCCCGGGTCAACTCCCCAATCCCTGTAGGAGACAGGCTGGCTTACTACTTACAGGACTGGAAATCTGTTACCTCAGACAAGTGGGTCCTGGAAGTAGTAAGACATGGACTGGGCCTCAGCTTCAAAAAATTTCCAAAGCTTAGGGTCAGGTCCTTTCCACCTGCGAACATCTATGAAACCGTTGCCCTAGAGGCAGAGTTTTCATCTCTGCTGGCTCTCAGAGCCATACAGAAAGCTCCTACAGATCACAGGGGCAAAGATCTGTATTCCAGATACTTCCTTACCTTGAAAAAACAGGGCAGTGGTGGCCCATCCTAGACTTAAGATACCTAAACAAACATCTACTAAAGCCAAAGTTCAAAATGGTGACTCTGGGAATAATTCTTCCCTCTCTAAAGCCAGGGAACTGGCTAGCCTCCCTGGACCTAAAGGATGCCTACTTTCACATTCCCATCAGGTGCTCCCACAGAAAGTACCTCAGGTTTGAACTGCCTTCAGGTCATTACCAGTTCAAAGCAATGCCCTTCGGCCTAACATTAGCTCCAAGGGTATTTACAAAGTGAAAGCAGTAGTAGTGGCCTTTCTAAGGAGACAAAACTTTTCTATATTCTACTACCTGGATGGCTGGCTCATAGTGGGTCAGTCTCCAGACCAAGTCAAGTCAGATTTACAAGTGATCCCAACAAGTGCTCACTTCTCTAGGATTTCTCCTCAATCTTCCCACGTCAGTTCTCGAGCCAGTACAACTCTTGACCTTCATAGGGGTAGAAATGGATACTGTCAAAGCAAGAGCATTTCTCTCCTTAACAAAGGTAAGGGCCATTATAGAGCTGGATTCCTCTTTCCACCTTCTGGTGTCTCGACCAGCAAGGCATTTTGTTCAACTTCTGGGCCACATGGCCGCTTCCACTGCAGTTGTCCAAGGGGCCAGATTTCAGATGAGGGACATCCAGTTCCATTTGAGGGCTTTTTGGTCTCAGAAAAATGATCCTCTAACCAAGCTTATTCCATTGACTCAGACCCTGATCCAGGCTCTAAAATGGGGGCAGGACCAGGAAAATCTCAGGCAAGGAGTCCCATTCATCAATTAATCTCATTCTGTGGTTCTAACCACGGTTGCTTCTCTCTTGGGGTGGAGAGCTCATCTGGGAGCTCTCACAGCTCAGGGATTGTGGTCCACTCCGGAGTCTCTTCTCCACCTCAGTCTTCTGGAGCTCAGGGCAGTGTACCTGGCTCTGCAAGCCTTCTCAGAATCAGTACAGAACAAGGTGGTTCAGGTCAGGACAGACAACACCACCACCATGTGGTACATCAACAAGCAGGGAGGCACTCGATCTATGGCCTTGTGCATGGAAGGCATGAAATTATGGTCTCTGGCTTATTCTCTACAGACCTCTTTGGTAGCAGTCCACCTCCCAGGGAAGGACAATGTGCTAGCAGATGCATTGAGCAGGATTTCTCAGGGCCATCACAAATGGTCCCTTGGATCCCCTAGTGTTAAAAGTGATATTTTCATGGTGGGGCACTCCAGAGATAGATCTCTTTACAGCTCCATACAGTCACCAACTTCCTCTCTTCTGTTGCAGACACCCAGTCTTGGGTTCAGACCCTCTGGATTATCTGATTCTGGATTGGGAAGGGAAATTTCTGTATGCCTTCCCTCCTTTTCCTCTACTGTTCAAGGTCCTGGTCAAGATAAGGTCATAATCTTGCAAAGTGATCCTGATTGCTCCAGAATGGGCCAGGCAGCCTGGGTATCCCCTGTTGCTGTCCCTAGCAGTCCATCTTCCTCTATCTATTCCCAGAAATCACAGCCTGTTAACCTCCTCTCCGGGGAGGATCTGGTATCCCAACCTTCGATTTCTCAATCTCGATGCATGGCTCTTGAAGAGTTAAGAGTATACAAATTTGCATCTGTCTCAAGGGGTTCAGGACATTCTCAAAGCTTCTCGAAAACCTGCCACCAGGAAAACTTATAACTCCAAATGGAAAAGATTCAGCATTTGGTGTTCCAAGAAGCATATTTCCCCAGATACTGCTGACTTGTCTACAGTTCTAGATTACATGGTTCATCTTAATGGCCTACGCCTCAGACCAGCTACCCTCAAAGCACACTTGTCAGCTGCTTCTGCTTTTCTGTCAGTGAGAAAGCCCTCCTCACTGGCATCTCATCCGGTTTTGCTTCATACCAATCCCCCTTTTAGGGATCCTACTACTGCTTGGGACCTTAATGTTTACATCACTCAGCTTATGCAACCCCCTTTTGAGCCTTTGTCTTCAGCAGAGCTTAAGTACTTGACTTGGAAAACTGTGTTCCTGGTAGCTATTACTTCTGCCAGACGTATCAGTGAATTGCAAGCTCTGTCAGTGGAGCCTGATTTTATTTCATTCCATAGAGATAAGGTGGTCCTTAGAACCAACAGGAAGTTCTCACCCAAAGTGGTTTCAGATTTTCATCTGAACCAATCCATGTCTCTTCATGTGTTCTTCACTGATCATTCTTCTTCAGGAGAGAGAAGATTACATAGTTTGGATGTTAAAAGGGCTCTTAGCTACTACATTGAGCGTACTAAGGCACTCAGGTTTGACTCCTTCCAGTTGTTCCTCACTTATGGGGAAGTGGGAAAGGGCAAACCTGCTACTAAGAGAACTATTGCCAGGTGGATTGTCTCTCATATACAATTCTGCTATGAAAAGCTAGGCAAAATACCCCCCTAAGGCCTGAGGGTTCATTTGACTAGAGCTACAGCTACTTCTCTGGCTGCTGCCAAAGATATACCCTTATTAGAGATATGCAAAGCAGCCACCTGGAAAACAATCCATACATTCACCAAGCATTACTCCTTGGTTATCCAGGCTAGGAGTGATGCTAGGTTTGGTACAGCATTACTGCAGAGCCTATTCTCAAAATAGGTTTGATTCCCTCCTCCTTGGAGGTACTGCTTAGTAGTCTGCATATTGTCAGAATGCAGCAAGACTTCATGTTGTTTGAAGAAAAATATACTCACCTTAGTAATTCTGTTTGTTCTAATGGAGTCTTGCTGTATTCTGACCTCCCTCCCTGCCTCCCCGCCTCCCTTCTCAGAACTTGTTTTTTGGGAAGTGGGCTGGCAGGTGCAATGTTGCACCCCAGGGGTGCAATTGGCACTCTTCTCTTTATAGAGAGGGGGAGTGGGTTAAATTATATATTTTTCTATAGTTATGTTTTGTTCACTACCTAGTTTTTGTTTTGGAGTTCTCGACTTGAGTCTTTTTGGGGACCCAAAATACTTGATTGCCTTTTGGCTAGTAAATTTTACAATTCCCACTTAGCAGGTGTAGTTAGTTAGTATTAGCTCATAAGAATCTGATGGTTACACTTCAAAGTGCAGCAGACAGAGGTCTGAACTGAGCATGAGCTCAATATTCTATGCTCTGGCATAGAGTTAACTCTTTCCTCTCCGGAGCAGTTCAAGTGCTGGGGCTAACTGCATAATGTCAGAATACAGCAAGACTCCATTAGAAGAAACACAATTACTAAGGTGAGTAATTTTGTCTTCTGTCCCTAGTTATTGGGACCTCCCCTCCTAAGACAGACTCAGTTGAATCAGGCTCAACAAAAGAAAGAATACCCTGCTGTTATGGGGGAGTTTCTAGGGTTGTGTATAGTGCACCAGACCAGACAGTGCAACAGTAAGAGTTTGTGCTTTCTTTAACAGTGTATCTGTGCTCCATCCAGCCCCAAGCTCCATTTATGGATAAAGTTTTATTAGCTGATTTGAACTGCTCTTCCCCGAGGGAGAAGCCAAGCAGCAAAGTCCCATAGGGTACTGAGAGTGACCTCCAGCACCCCACCGATGGCACCAGCCACAGCACAAAGGTAACATGCCAGGGGACTGAAACCAAATACTACCTTGCAGCTTTCTAACAGGGCAGACAAATTTCACATAGGCCACATTCAGAGTTCCTTTAATATGTGTTCCTTTATTAGTGTCATGAGTGGAGTCCCCCCCAGCAAATGAAATTTAAGTGTATTACTAATCAGAGTACCCACCACCAGTGGGGGGGCTGTACCAGTCACTCCAACCTGGTTTCCTGAGCAATCTTGAGCACTTTCTTATGCAACCATGAGAAATAAAGATGAGTTTCTCACCCCAGCTGGCCTAAGCCCCCTGAGACAGCCACCTAAGCCCACTTCTCTCACATCTGATCCTCAAGTGGAAGGTGCTGATTAGTTAAGTAAAAACTACACCACAGAACCACTCACGACCACTTCCACACAGTCAATGGGCTTGCTGTAGTAATGGGTTCGGATCCAGTACCTCCAAATGCACGTCATCCACCCCGCACCCACAGCCTTAGCGCCCCCAAGGACACAGCAGGACAGGGAGCCAGCCAGAAACTCCCCCAACCCCCCACACAGCCCACTGCCCCCCCAGGAGAAAGAGCAATTTCTATTTATATTGTATCCATTGTAATATATATTTATAAACAGCATCATCAGTTTAAATCCCTTTTGAGTAGGCATGCTCTCCCAAGTCAGGAAGAAGCTTCATGGCCATTCTACCCCCCATAGAATCCAGGGCACATTAAAAAAGCACTGAAGGCCCACCCCCCCAACAGTTCAGAGCCAGGGTTTAACTGATTCAAGTCCTACCCCTGTAAAGTCTTCAAGTTAGACTGCGTTCTGACGTTCCCTCAATGGTTGCTCGGCCGATTGCCCCTCTTCTCCTTCTGGGCCTTCTGCTCCATTATCCGCTTGGTGTCACTGCCGTTTCACTTGAACCTTGTCCCAGAAAGTGGAAGTGGATGATCCACTGCTGATTCCTTTTTTTCTCGGTCCCACAGTGTTCCAAGCATGATTTCTTAAATCAGCAGCTCTCTTGGTAGAAACATCGTGCAGAACATCTATGTCCAGGGATCTTAAAAAGTGTTCAGCTGCAGCCAGTTATGGGAATCTTTTAGGGTCTTTTTCTGTGAGAATTCTTAACTTTGCCGGATATTCCAAAAATGCTTCATGCCCCTTTTGCTGCAGTAGCCTGACCATGGAAAACACCTGCCTTCTATGTGTTAGGAGTTGGGGAGTATAATCCTGATTGAGGAACAGATGAATATCTCCAAAGAAGATACTTTGTTTTTTGCCCATGCCAGGTTAAAAATCTCTTCCTTCACCCTAAAATCCAAGAAGGCGAGGACTATTGAGTATGGGCGAGCCCTTGGATCCCGTGGCTGGGGGGACTAAGGAGCAGTGCGCTTGGATAATGTTGAGCTCTTCATCTTCTGGTAGGTTTAACATTTCTTTTATGAAGGAGTCAATAACAGACATCATGTTTCCAGACTCTGTGCCCTCTGGTATATTGTGGATATGCATGTTATTGCATCGATTTCTATTTTCCAATTCTTCTAGTCTCTGCTCGAAAAATTGTGCTCTGTGATGCAGGTCTAGTAGGATGGCTTTGTACATATCCGTGACTGCATTATAGTCAGATAAATTCTGCTCTATTTCTCCCTTTTTTTTGCCAAAGTTTCCAGCTCTGCCCAGTCCTCAAGTGCCCTTGTCTCTAATCGCTGGAGGGTCACATTAATTTGTTGCAGGGTATTGCAGAGTTGTTTTGAAGTGATCGTGCATTCCATCTCTCCTGCTGGGTCAGGAGCCACTGCTTGAGTGTGTGGTGGAGATTTGGAGCAGGCCATGAATGGCACAGACAAGTCCGGTTGTTTTTTTGGACCCTTCCCTGCCATTCCAGGCAGATTATCCTTGTTCTTTTGCTTGGGAGGCAACCAGTGGTCAGTTATTTTTCTTTTCATAGACAGGATGGTTTAATATTCATCTCGATTATGACAGATTGTTAGTAGGCTTGATTGGAGCTCACAGATTAGGCTGCCATTAGGCTGGTGTCTAAACCGTAAGTCACCAGAACATAATACTAATATTAATAATATCATGAATTAAGAGGAGGCTACAGGGAATAGAAGAGGTGGAGGGAGAGGGGAGAAAAGAGGTGGGGGTGTGGAGGAAGTGTGGCAGGAGCAGAGGGGAGCCTGGAGGCAGCAGATGTGGTGCTTGAAAGTAAGAAAGGCTGAGGAGTTATGTAATTGCAGGAGACAATTCCAGAGGGAGGGGGAGCCTGTAAGAAAAAGCAGATTGACCTGTAGAGGTGTGAGGGTGAGGGAGAGAGAGAAAGAGCGAGGGTCCCTGGTGTGGAAGTCATAACAGGAGGTGCAGCTGGTGACAACTTGGAGGAGAGGTAGGGAGGAAGTAGACCAAACCAGAATTTAGCAGTGAAGGTTAAGAAATGGGTAGCCCACTTGAGGGGGAGTGGGAGGAAGGAGAGGGAGGAGAGGAGAGGAGAGCTTACAGTGATGGGTGCGGATGGGGGTGAGCATTTGTGGCAAAGCTGCAAAATGAGTTCAGAAGCGTGTCGAGTTTAGAAGGTGAGAAGGCTGGAGCAGTTCCATAGACTACATTAGCACAGTTGACAATCAGTAGGATCATTTTTGAGGCTAGTTCACAGGGAATAGGGAGGAGGAGGCAATCCTTGTTTTAGAAACGTACTCCCAGGTTTGGTCGGAGTTTGGTGCAAAGGGAGTCGGTTGGGCAGATGGTTGTCAAGCCACAGTCAGAGGTATTTGAAGTCAGACACATAATTAAGTGTTGTACCATCCAGGGTGGTAAACACTGGTAGTGACGGGGTTCTGGCTGACCTTTGTGCGGTACCAAAAAGAACGGCAGCCATCTTTTTTTGTTTTGACCTTTAAGTGCTTGGCTTGAAACCATGATAGCACTTTGGGTCCTGTTGGAGCATGGCATGGATGGAGGCTATCGAGGGACTCGAGATAAATAAGACAGAGTCATCCACGTACATGTGGATTAGGAAATTTGTGCATACTAAAGGGAGATCATTTATGAACAAAGAAAAAAGGATGGGACCCAGTATTGACCCTTGGGGAACGCCAACATGGATCTGGAGCGGAGATGAAAAGGAGTTATCAACCTGCACCGATTGCTGTTTCTGTGAGAAATATGAGGTGAACCAGTTTATTGCAGGGTGGGCCAGCCTGACAGAGTGAAGCTTGTTTAGTAGGAGGGGGTGGGAGACAGAATCAAAAGCTTTGGCCAGGTCCACAGAAATCACAGCTGTGACATGTCCCTGACCCATGGATTCCAGGCACCGTTCTAGTTTTATTTGGTGATAAAATATTCTACGTCTAGATCTGCCAAAATTGTAATATTTTATAAATGTTTTCATTTTGATTTTTCTCAAGACAAAAAGATGGTCACTATATGTTGCTTCGAAATGTCATTGTAAACCTGGTAAGGGATAGAATAAAGAAAAAAAATTATAGCATGCAGCACAGGACATACTTAGAAAAGTAGATCTGACATTTAAGTGAATATTTTTATTAATTTTGCCTGAAACTAGTTTTTTGGAAAGACATTTTTCATTGCACTGTGCTTTAAAATATACATACTAACATACATATTAACATATGAAGAAGCCAGCAGAAGAAGGCCATTGGATCTATCAAGTCTTCTCATATTGCAGGGTCCACAGCTTGAGCTAATGTCCCTGCCTTCCCCACTCCTTACCTTCCCCCTGTACCTATCCCGGCCTCTGTTAAAGCTGCCCACTGTCTTCAACGAGATGACCTCTTCCAGCAGTGCATTCCAAGTGTCCACCACCCTCTCTGTGAAGAAGTGCTTCCTGACCTCCCTATCTCCTAAACCTCCCACCGTCCAGCTTAAGACTGTGCCCCCTCATGTTATGGTTGCCACTCAGCTTAAAGAGACCCTCCTTATCTACCTTATTTATTCCTTTCAAATACTTGAAGATCCAAATCATATCCTCTGTCTGTCTCCTGTCTTCCAGGGAGTACATGTTCAGTGCTCTCAGTCTCTTCTAGTATGCCTTAACCTGCTGACCTGCTATCATCTTTGTAGTCCTCCTCTGGACCTTCTTCAGCAGGTTAATGTCCTTTTTGAGATATGGGCACCAGTACTGAACTCCATACTCTAGATGTTGCTTTGCCAGTTATCTGTACAAGGGCAGTATAACCTCCTCTCTCCTACTGCTGATCCCCCTAGATATGCATCCCCGCATCTTGTTTGCCTTCGCTGCTGCTTTCTTGAACTGCATGGAGAGCTTCAAGTCACTAGTGATCATCACTACCAGGTCCTTCTCCTCCTCTGATGCAGATACTCGGACTTCACCCAGATAGTACTCTGTCCTGGGGTTCTTGGAAGGGAATATAGTGGAGATTGTTTGTTGTACTGTGGAATACTGTATATTACATTATGAAATATCGTAATAAAAGACCCCCCATGATAACACATAGTACACAGAAAGTGAGGAGGCTACAGCAGTTCCATAGACTACATCAGCATAATGAGCATAAAACACAGGGGAGATGTCACATTTCATTAACTGCTCCAGGAAAAATGGGGACACATCCAAGTCCATAGCTTTCCAGAGATTTGTGCCACTGGTGTTTTTTTCTCTCCTGAGAGTCTGAATGTTGTGAAATGATACTGTCTGGCAAAGATAAGCAACACCTCTGTAAGGTCATAATGCAAGTGCTGACCCTTACCAAAATATCCTCAGAAAATCATAGTAATACCATTGGTTCACCAAGCTCATACCACTGTATGTACCAATGCAATGCCAGTTAAGTCCTGTTGACTAGCATCACATTGGATTTGTTTCAGTTCCCGTGTGATACCATTGTTACCACGCTGGTACCATCTTTTAAAGTGGTATCTCACTAGTTTTGCATGGGTGGCTGGTACAACAATGGCAAAACAGTCCTTTCATAGTGGTACCACCGCAATTGGTATCACAATGGATTTGTTTCAATTCCAGTGTATTACCACTGTGATCGTGTTACCATTTTCCACTGTGGTAGTACTGGGGTTTCTGTGTAGTCCAGTGGTAACACTGTGATGTTGCCATTGTTGTACCATTGCTATTAGTCTCACAATGGATTTGTTTCAGCTTCATTTTTATTTATTTATTTAAAAGTTTTACCAGGAAAGGCATACTGAGCAGACTACTGCTCGATTCCAGATGTGTCCTGGGGGTAGAAGGGAATGGGATAAGTATATACAAGTAAAAAAAATACAGAATTACAGAACACCAAAATTTACATAGGTTTGATACAAATAGGTACATAAATTCTACAGTTACAGTGATAATAATCAAGAAGTAGTATGCAGGAAGATAGAAACAGAGAGTACACCATTGTGGACACCGTGGTACCATCTGTGTGCAATGGTAGTACCGTGGTGCACTCAGAGGATGCTGGTAGCTCAATGATGACATTGCACTACCACTGCTATTGGTAATCCCACACAGGGGATAGCATGTTAATACAGTGGTTCTCATGTGGTATGATAATGACCACTCCAGGTCCTCCTACTAATCCCTCTCCATCCATGGTATCAGACTGACATCAGGTCCTCCCCCCAGTTCTTCCCCCCTCTCCACATGCCTCTCACACCCTCCACTTTGGCTCACCATGTCTGTCTCACCCCCACCAGCCCCCATGGAACATAGGTCTGCAGCTGCATAATAAGGACTACACATGCAACTGTTTTGCTTGGTCATAATAATTTTTAATCATTACTTTTGGTGGTGCTAAATCATTATCTAGCATGATCGATCAATACCTGAAGCCTCCATAAACCATAGTTTTTCTTTCTTTGCTGATGGTGGTTTCTTTTTATTATCATGATTAATCATAGTTAATCAATACCTGATCCAGGTTATTGGCAGCCAATCAGGCCCTGGACACACTGGGGGACTTAAAACGGTTTAAGTGCCTTAAAACAGTTTAAATCCCCCCTAGCACTGTTTGAAGACAGACTACAAGCCCCTTAAAACGTTTTAACAAAAGTGTTTTTAAACCCTGCTAGATACCTAGTCTTAAAACCATTTTTAAAAACGTTTTTGAGCTAGCATGGTTTTACTTACAGGTCTGTCCAGGAGTAAAAGTGTTTTAAGCTGTAATGGTTTAACTAAAACAGTTCTAGCTGCAGTGTGTCCAGGCAAGCATAGTTCTGTGTGTTGGACTTAACACAGAATAGTTACAAGGAGAACAGGTTTGACACAAGCAGTGTGGCCACACTAAACCATTTTCAGAAATAGTTACTGAGTAGTGTGGCTGCATTGAAATGGTTTAGCCAAACTGGTTTTAAAAATGGTTTCTAAAACAGTTCTGTAGTGTGTCCAGGGCCTTAGAGTCTGCTTCACAGATTATGCTTGGTCATAGGCATTCACTAAAGAAATACCACCAACAGCTTAATCTGGTCCAGTTTCAGTTGGTTACCATCTGCATCCCACCCCACCCGTCACCCCTGAAAATTTACTTTTTGTCTCAGCGGCCCTACCAGGTCAACAAAACTCAATAAAATAAAAATAAGCTTGCAATATTTGGCATGATTAATCATGAGTGATGCACTTGGCTCTTACTGGCTACTCTGCTATAATTAATCTGCACAATTTTTCATGTTTAATCATGATCAGTCATTGCCTTTTAAAGTAAAGGTGTAACATTCTGTATTGGGCTTCATTAAGCCCATCCTGCAGCGGTGATAGTCTGTCCGTGCAGAAGTTATAACATTTACTGCTGTCCTGTAAGGGAGGGAAGGAATGATAAGTCTTATGAACTGCTGGCCAGCTGATCCCTTTCCACTTCCTGATTCGCCTGCTCTGTCCCCACATTCTGACATTATGTGATGTCTCCAGAGACGGTACGGGGCACGCCCCATACAAGTCTATGGAGTTCATTTTCAAAATGGTTTTACAGGACATTTAAGCACCTTTTTTGATTTAAAATGAAAGCCACTGCTCAACTAATAGGGACTCTCCAGAATGTTTTTGCCATAACTTTTCCCAACACCTCCTTTGAAAACCATGGTGATCTTATTTTCCTCTTGCTTTTGTTTACTTGTCTAATACAGAGGTTTGTAGCCTTCACTATAGTGCCTTTTAATTTCACCAACTGTTCCTCTACTTCTCCCTAGTCCCCTTCCCTGCAAGGGCATACCCGAGGCAATCCCCCATCTTTGTAAAGTCTGCCCTAGTGAATTCCAGGACCATCGCTTTGTGTGGTTCGACTCCACCCCTGTTCTTATACTGAACCACACCGTTCAGTGATACTGATCCCCAAGTGGCCACCCATTGTGACGTCTGCAACATTGTCCCCATTGGTGAGTACCAGGTAAAAACTGCTCCTTTGTGAGTGGGCTCATTTAATAATTACCTAAGGAATGCCCCCTGCAGGAAGTCCGGGATATCCCTACTCCTAGCTGAAGTTGCAGCCAGGATGCTCCAGTCCACATCTGGCAGATTGTAAGTCTCCCACCTGGAGCACCTCCCCATAGTTGCCATCTTATGGATGGCTTCCAGTAGAACCCTGTCCATCTCCACCCCTGTGCTGGAGGGCTGTAGATCATCCTAGTGCAAATAGCAGCTCCATTCCCTGGTTCTAGGGAAAGTTAAGCGACTTGCTCATGGTTACACAGTATGTGTCTTAAACTTGGTACTCTCAAACGGGGATGGAGAGAGGATCTCGGATTTAAAAGTGGGTAACCATCTGGGAACAAGCGACCACCACACAGTGTGGTTCACAATAAACACAGCTGTAGAGTCAAGCCATACAAAAGCAATGGTGTTGGACTTTAGGAGGGCTGACTTTGGCAAAATGGAGAGTGCCTCAGAAAAGCACTAGCAAACAGACAAGAAGGAGGGGTGGAGGAACAATGAGGAAAAAATTAAAACTGCCATCACAGAAGCAACAAGCCTTTGTGTAAAGCAAATCAACAAAACAAAATGAAGGAAAAAAACACTGTGGTTCTCAAAAGAGGTGGCAGGGTAGGTTAAGGAGAAAAAGATAGCATTCAGGAAATATAAGGAAACACAGAAGGAGCAGGACAGAGAAGGAGGCAGGGAAGGCAGTCAGAATAGCAAAGGCCGAAACTGAGGAAAAGATAGCCAACTCATTTAAGAAGGGGGGGATAAAACCTTTTATAGGTACATAGGGAGCGAAGAAAGACCAAGGAAGGGATACTGAGGCTTAATAAAGGGAAGGGAATGTGAGCAGAGGATGACAGTGAAAATGCAGGGATACTGAATGAATACTTCTGTTCAGTATTCACAAAAGAAGAGGAGGGAGGTAGCTAAACCAAACAATAGAAGCACTCTGGATAGGCGGGGTTGATCCCAGTCCCTTCACAGAAGAAAGGGTTCTGAGGGAACTCTTAAAACTGAAGGAGAACAAAGCAATGGGGCCTGACGGGATTCACCCCAGAATTCTAAAGGAACTAAGGGTAGAACTAGAGACACCACTGACTACCCTCTTTAACAAATCATGGGAGGATGGGGTGGTACAAGAGGACTGGAGAAGGGTGGATGTCATTCCACTTCACAAAAGTGGGAGCAGGGCAGAGGCAGGAAATTACAGACCTGTTAGGTTGACCTCAGTGGTAGGGAAAATGATGAAATCACTTCTGAAGGAAAAAATGTTGAGTACCTAGAGGCCAGCGGGGCACTGGACTCAAGGCAGCCTGGATTCACAGCAGGAAGGTCAGGTCAGACAAATCTAATAGATTTCTTTGATTGGATAACCAAAGTAGTAGACCAGGGAGGGGCTGTGGACATGGCCTACCTAGACTTTAGCAAAGCATTTGACACAGTCCCACACAAAAGATTAATATACAAGTAAGCCAGCCTTGGAGTGGGTCCCAGGGTGGTAGCCTGGGTAAAAAAAATGGCTGGACAACAGGACGCAGAGGCAATAGTAAACAGAGTCCACTCTGAAGAAAGTGGGGTTACTAGCGGAGTACCGCAGGGTTCATTACTGGGACCAGTCTTCTTTAATGTCTTTATAAGTGACATTGTGGAGGGACTGGAAGGAAATATATGTCTCTTTGCAGACAACACAAAGATGTGCAACAGGGCTGATGCACGGAGAGGGGGTTGGAAAGGATGAAAGGGACTTGGCAAGGTTGGAGGAATGGTCAAATGTATGTCAGCATAGATTCAAAGCAAAGAAGTGCAAAGTAATGCACCTGGGAAACAAAAACCCAGGGGAACAGTACACAATGGAGGGTGAGATACTAACAACAACAATGAAAAGGGACCTAGAGGTAGCCACATCAGATGACCTAAAGGTGGGCCAACAATGTAAGAAGGCAGTAAGGAAGGCTGGGGGGATACTGAGATATATAGGGAGAGGCATCACCAGTAGAAAACAGGAAGTTTTTATCCCTCTGTTGACAGTTGATGAAACCCCATCTGGAGTACTGCATGCAGTTCTGGAGACCCCCTCTCTGCAAGGACATAGACAGGATGGAGGCAGTCCAGAGGAGGGCAACTAAAATGGTGCAGGGTCTGTACCAGAAGACATATAAAGACAGACTAAAACAGCTTAATATGTATACCCTTGAGAAAAGGAGGGAGAGGGGGGACATGATAGAAACTTTCAAGTACCTCAAGTGAATCAACAAAGTCCAAGAGGGTAGTATCTTTCAGAAAAAAAGATGTGCAAGAACAAGGGTGCACAATTTGAAGATAGAGGGGAGACGGCTCAGAGGTAATGTGAGGAAGTGTTTCTTCATGGAGAGGGTTGTAGATGCATGGAACGGCCTTCCTGAAGAGGCCATGGAGTCAAAACAGTGGGGGAATTCAAGAATGCATGGGACAGACATAAGGCAATTCTAGTGGGGGGTAGGAGGAAGTAGACGGTTGGTTAACTAGGATCTGCAGCTTATCCATTAGGTAGTGAACTGGGCAGACTAAGTGGGCCAAGTCGTCCTTATCTGCCATCAAATTCTATGTTTTTATGTAAATGGGGGCTGTGGGATTCAAACCTGGGTCTCCAGGTTTGCAGTTCAGTGCTCTGCCTTCAAGCATATGGTACCCGAGTGCCCCAAAAACAGCACATAACGTCCCCACCACATGTACATACAGTATATATAGTACTTGTTGCAAAACAAACTACATTAACATTACTGGTATGCTGAAGGCTGGTTATTTAATTTTTTTTACGTATGTTATCTTGCTGTATATCGCTCTTGTTCAAACAACATGATGTCTTGCTGTATTCTGACAATATGCAGTTAGCCCCAGCACTTGAACTGCCCCAGAAAGAAAAGAGTTAACTCGATGCAGAAGCATAGAACGTTGAGCTCGAGCTCGGTTTTTAAACCACTGTCTCTGGTACTTACCAGTGTAACTGTCAGATTCTTTACTCCGCCTAACAATGAAGTCACTCTGGAGATTTCTCCTCTGCTCGGTTTGGTAGAGTTTAAATCAGTGTTCGTTTTTTCTAACCGTTTTATTATTTTCGGATTTCCAGCCTCTGTCTATGGTACAGCTAGTGTGGTAGATAGGTAGTGACTTGTGTTTTATTTAAATTCTGTGGAAATTGTTTTGTCTCGATTTCACATCGGTCTGTCCAGTTAGGAACCAACCTTTCTGATTGTTTTTATTTTCTGTGGGATTTAGTGTGGTGTTCCGGTGATGATCAGTTTCAAAAGAACCTGACTTTTTCTGGTTCATTTACGGAATCTGTAACAGTTTGTAACTGATCGATTGGTTATTACTTGGCTTAAAAATCTTTTAAGGGTAATTGTTTAGGTTGGTCATATCTGAGAAACCCAAGAAAAAAAGACGGTCCCACTGGATATCAACACAGTACTGAGTGTGGGGAGGCCTTTGCCAGGGCTGACTCCCACCACATCTGTGTTTATTGTCTGGGGTTTGACCACCTCAAAACAGACTGCCAGATTTGTAAAAACTTCCCTAAAGCCACTCTGGAAAAAAGGTTGAGGAGGCTGAAGGAAAGGGAGGCTGAGATGTCCTTAGATCCGGATGGCCAGCCCGGTTCGGTTGTGGCCGAACCTGAGGAGGTGCCTACTGATCTAGGCGATACCTCCTCGGGCAAACAGAGGTCTGACTCCGAGGAGTCAGTTCCGTCAAAAAGGAAGCTTTAGGCAGCTGGTTCAGATCCAGCACTGCATACTCCAACCACTGATGAGATAGCCAAAGCGATTAGTATAGTTCAATCGCTTCACCCGGTTCTGTCCGAACCGGTACCGCCAGTTAGGCAGTCGGTTCAGTTGGATCCGACTGCATCGGATTACAATCCAGATGCTTTTTATGAGGAGTGGGAGGGAAACAAAGAATATCCTGTTGATGAAGATGAAGGTCTGGATGTGCCCATTGAACCGGACATCTCCCCAGATAGACCCCTCCAATGTCTCCCCTCCCAGGCTTTCTGAGTTCCCTTCACACTTCTTGTTTTACAAGAAGGTGGCTGAAACCCTCCAGCTCCCAATGATGAAGCTGCTGAGGAGGAGGAAGAGCGTGATTTTGTAGAGATGATGGACATCTCAGAGTCCAAAAGACTGTCTATCCCTGTTCACAAGTCCTTGGGGAAACAGACAAAAAAGATTTTACAGACACCTAACTCCTTACCTCCTGTGGATAAGAGAATGGACAGAAGGTATATGCTATCGGGCTCAGGTATGGAGTTTTTATACAGTCATTGCAGCCATGTTGGGGTAGTGCAGGCTGCAGTCTGTGACAGGGCTAACATTCCTTTGGCTTAATACCCCCCCAGACAAAGACTCCAGGAAGGTCGATGCCATGGCCAAAAAACAGTATTTGGCATCTTCTTTGGGGTTCAGGCAGGCTAACTATATGGCCTACACAGCCAGGTACCAGAAGTCCAGTTGGGATGCGGTTCTGGAACTGGCTATCTGGCCTCCCCCCAGCTAGCCAAAGAGCTGGAGGAGGTGGCTGCTGATGGAATTGAGGCATCCAAAGTGCAATTTTGTGCTGCTGTGGACTCCAATGATGTGGCATCAAGAGTCATGGGTACATCTGTGTCTCTCAGGAGACATGCTTGGCTCAGATGTACTAGCCTTTCGCAGGATACCCAGGCCAAGGCTATGAATTTCCCTGTAGTGGGTAACTCTCTGTTTGTGGAGCAGACAAAAGCTTACATGAAGAAAATGGACAAGTACAGGATCATCTACAGGAGTGCACAGGCCAAAGACAGGTAAGCCACTCCCCAGAGGCAGCAGTCTGTGGCAGGGGCAGGGGCAGGGGCAGGCGCAGGCCTTTCCACAGGCCTTTACCAAGCTCAGGCTTCCTCTTCCATCCCACAGAGGGGGTTCTTTCGAGGGAGGGGCAGGAGGGGGATGAGCAGGGCTGCATCCTCTTCCCAGTCCAAAGCTCCTGCCATGCAGACACCCTGATGTGTCAGCCCGGGTCAACTCCCCCATTCCAGTAGGGGGCAGGCTGGCTTACTACTTCCAGGCCTGGTAGTCTGTTACCTCAGACAAGTGGGTCCTGGAGGTAGTAAGCCAGGGACTGGCCCTCAGCTTCAAAAGGTTTCCAAAACTGAGGGCCAGGTCTTTCCCACCTGCATCCATCTCAGAGACCCTTACCCTAGAGGCAGAGCTTTAATCTCTTCTGGCTCTCAGAGCCATAGACAAAGTTCCTACTCAGCACAGGGGCAAAGGCCTGTACTGCAGGTGCTTCCTTACCCCAAAAAAGACAGGGGAGTGGTGACCCATCCTAGACCTAAGGCATTTGAACAAACACATTACAAAACCAAAATTCAAAATGGTGACTCTGGGAATAATTCTTCGCTCTCTAAGGCCAGGGGATTGGCTTGCATCCCTGGACCTCAAGGATGCCTATTTCCATATTCAGGTGCTCCCACAGAATGTACTTCAGGTTCGAGTTGCCTTCAGGCCACTATCAGTTCAGACCTATGCCATTCAGCCTAACATCAGCTCCAAGGGTGTTCACAAAGTGCCTTGCAGTAAGAGTTGCCTTCCTCAGAAGGCAGGGTATTTCCATTTTCCCATATCTGGACGACTGGCTAATTGTAAGTCAGTCATCCGACCAGGTCAAGTCAGCTGTACAAATCACCCAGGACTTGCTCAGTTCTCTGGGGTTTCTTCTCAATCTCCCAAAGTCTGTTCTCGAACCAGTACAACCTCTTACTTTCATAGGGATAGGACTGGATACTATCCAAGCAAATGCCTTTCTCCCTCTGACAAGGGTAAAGTCCCTAACAGATCTTGCTTCCTCTTTTCAACCTCTGGTCTCTCGTCCAGCAAGGCAGTTTCTTCAACTCCTGGGCCACATGGCAGCATCCACTGCAGTGGTGCAAGGAGCCATATCTCAGATGAGGGACATTCAGTTCCACCTAATGTCCTTTTGGTCTCAGAAAAGAGACTCTCTCTCTCACCAAATTGATTCCAGTGACTTTCTCTGGTCCAAGCTGACCAGTGGTGGCTGGACTAGGACAACCTCAGACAAGGAGTTCCATTTCTCTTTCAAGTCCCCTCAGTAGTCCTAACTACAGATGCTTCTCTCCTAGGTTGTGGAGCCCATTTGGGAGCCCTTATGACTCAAGGTGTCTGGTCTCCACAAGAGTCTTTCCTTCATATCAGTCTTCTGAAATTCAGGGCAGTTTTTCCAGCCCTTCAGGTCTTCTCAGAGTCAGTCAGTGGCAAGGTGGTCCAAGTCAGGACAGACAACACCACCACAATGTGGTACATCAACAAGCAGGGAGAGCACCCAGTCCACGGCCTTGTGCACAGAAGACATGAAACTGTGGTCTCTAGCCTATTCTCTTCAGACTTCCTTGATAGCAGCTCACCTTCCAGGAAAGGACAACGTGCTAGCAGATGCTCTGAGAAGACTCTCCCAAGGGCATCACGAATGGTCCCTGGACCCTCCCATACTACAGGTCATCTTTTCCAGATGGGGCACTCCAGAGATAGATCTCTTTGCAGCCCCGGACAATCACCAACTTCCTCTGTTTTGTTGCAGACCTCCAGTCCTGGGGACTGTTCCTCTGGATGCTCTCATTCTGGATTGAAAGGGCAGGTTTCTCTATGCCTGCCCTCCCTTCCCTCTGTTGTTCAGAGTCCTGATCAAAATCAGGTCTCAACCCTGCACTACTGCTATCTCTGACTGGCAGTGTCATGTTCCCTGTCTCTCCCCAATAGATACAATCTCCTAACATCCGCTCAGGGGAGGATTTTGTACCTCAGTCTTCAGACCCTCAACCTCAAGGCCTGGCCCTTGAAGAGTTAGAATATGCAGGCCTGCATCTTTCTCAGGGAGTTCTAGATATTTTGAAGGTTTCCAAGAAACCTTCCTCTAGAAAAACTTATAATTCCAAAGCATAATTCCAGCATTTGATATTCTCAGAAGGGCATTGTGTCTGATTCAGCAGACATTGCTACAGCCTTAGATTATCTGGTTCATCTTAATCATCTAGGCCTTAGGCCTGCAACCCTGAAGGTTCACCTAGCAGCTGTCTCTGTATTCCTTTCAGCAGGGAAGGACTCTTCCCTGACATCTCATCCTGTTTTCAGTAAGTTTTTCAAAGGTCTGGTTCATATTAACCCTCACTTTTGAGAGCCTACACCGGCTTGGGATCTTAATGTCTGCATTGCCCAGCTTATGCAGCCACCCTTTGAACCTCTGGCTTCAGCCAAGCTGAAGTACTTGACCTGGAAAACTGTGTTCCTGGTAGCTATTACTTCTGCCAGGCAGATTAGTGAATTACAGGCCCTGCCAGTCGAACCTGACTTTACTTCCTTCCATAGGGATAAGGTGGTCCTAAGAACCAGTAGGAGGTTCTTGCCCAAAGTGGTATCAGACTTTCATCTGAACCAGTCTATGTCTCTTCCTATGTTTTTCACTGGCCATTCTTCTTCAGGAAAAAGAAGATTACATAGTTTGGATGTTAAAAGGTCTCTTATCTACTACATAGAGCATACTAAGGAACATAGGCATGACTGTCTTCAATTATTTCTCACTTATGGGGAGGTGTGGAAAGGTAAGCCTGCTACTAAAAGGACTATTGCCAGGTGGATTGTCTCTTGTATACAATTCTGCTATAACAAATTGGGCAAAAACACCCCCTCCAGGCTGAGGGCTCACTCGACTAGGGGTACAGCTGCTACTTTGGCTGTGGCTAGAGATATACCCTTGCTCGAAATCTATAAAGCAGCCACCTGGAAAACAGTCCATACATTCACCAAGCATTACTATCTGAACATCCAGGCTATGAGTGATGCTAGGTTTGGTATAGCAGTACTGCAGATCTTGTTCCCAAAGTAAGTTCTGCATGCCCTCCTCCTGGGGGGAACTGCCTGGTAGTCTGCATATTGACAGAATACAGCAAGACTTCATGTTGTTTGAAGAAAAAAATTACTCACCATAGTAATGTTTTTTCTTCTAATGGAGTCTTGCTGTATTCTGACCTCCCTCCCTGCCTCCCCTCTCAGAATCTAGTTTTTGGGAAGTGGGCTGGCAAGTACAGTGTTGCACCTCAGGGGTGTACCTTGTACCCTTCTTCTTAATGGTGACATAGTTGTTTTACTGTTACTATTGTTATGTTTTATATATATATATTTAAACATTTTCACTACCCTTTTTTCTTGGGTTCTCGACTTGAGTCTTTCTGGACCCATATTGTTGCATTTTGGCTACATATATTAAACACTTTCCATAGTGTAGTACTTGGTTAGTTGGTTTGCTCATAAGAATCTGACGGTTACACTGGTGAGTACCAGAGACAGAGGTTTGAAAACTGAACTCAAGCTCAATATTCTATGCTTCTGCAAAGAGTTATCTCTTTCCTCTCCGGGGCAGTTCAAGTGCTGGAGCTAACTGCATATTGTCAGAATACAGCAAGACTCCAATAGAAGAAAAAACATTACTATGGTGAGTCATTTTTTCTCGTTGTTCATCCTCCCACCAAAAACGCTCACTCGTGTTATTATTGCAGTCTGTCCTGACAGTGATGATCCTGCCATATAATTAAAAACAATTTTTAATAGACTTTTTGTTGTAGCCCCTCCCCATCCATACACATCTCTCACCTCCCTCCTGCCTCCATTCACATCTTGTCATGCCTAAAAGATATAAAAGATAAGTCACTGCTCCAGGTGACAAAGACAAGCCTGAAAAACGGTATGTGCTGTACTGTTAGCACTATGACAGTGCAGTTTGTGCAAGACTTCAAAGAGCAGCTGACACGTTGTTACAACTAGGGTAGGCAACTCATTCCAGGGAGTCGCCTGCTGAATAAGCTAAATGAGCTGCTTTTAAAAAACTTGTAAGCAGTTTAAAGGCATTCATTTTAACTTAGTTTGCCTGACTTGTAGCTTTACCACACCCTGAACCAAACTCACCCATCATCAGGCACACACACACACACATATACACACTTATAAAGTGTGTGGTTCATTCACAGATTCATGCACTTGACAGACCAAATAATGATAGCCCTCATTTGTCGGCTGTCGTAGAACTTTATCCGTATTTTGCAATCAGAGAATAAATCAATCTGAACAGTACACTGAAACATATCAGCTGTTAATTGAAACAAGAAGACATCTGCACAGCCACACTAATTGTAATGGGCTATGATCAGTGACTGACCCGTTGCTTCTGTCCATAACATGGTTCGCTTAGTGAGATTTTTTTTTTTTACTTTAAAAAAGGCAAATATTCAATATAACAGCACATAAAATATCCTGAAACAAACTGGCTACCACAAGGAAATGAATTAATAAAAATAATCTCTTTCAAATATTATATCACTAGTGTGTTGTTCATCCACCCCAAACACTCACTCACACGTGTTACTGTAATGTCACAGTAAGTGCCGATCCTGCTATATACTGGAATTTCATACAGTTTTGCTGTAGCCCCCCCCCAATCCACACACACCTAAGCAACTTTTCAGCAGAGCCAGCTTTTGCAAAAGACCACCTAGCTCCCCTATCTTATAAATAAACTTGAGGTCCCAAACCCACAACACACAGAGACGGTACAGTTTGCATTATTATATTACTACTGAACTGGTTATCAGACTTGACTGTTTTGTTAGCCTGGTTAGGGATGGGGACACCACAACATCTACCATATTGTATACTAACAGGATCATCAGCCCAGACTGTGATAGTAGAGAGTGGATGTGTGGAGCTGGGGTAGGTTTTCAGCACCCTAGCACTGCACCTTACTGGTATTTGCAAGTACTAGGATGGTGGAGATACTGGCATGTGTGCGTGGTGGAGGGGGGCAGCACCATTATTTCAGATGGGGGCATCCAAAGCAAAGAAACACCTCAAAAGTTTCTTGACAATATTGCAGATGGACTGGATGACTCCCTGTAAATACATGACTGTATTTTTATCATTTGCATGCAGTACAATTAGTTATAATATAAACTGTAAAAACAACCTATATTCATCTCCACTACATATATCCCACCTGAGTTTGTTGTTTCTAAGCCTATCACCCTGAAATTCAGCTTGAAAATTGTTCTCAAGGGGAGTCATAACATGAACGCTGACTAAGGTTACCTTGAAGTATGGCGGTAAACCACCATAAGAGCTAGACTGGTTATGGGAGAAAGAAGTTCTACTAAAATCCTTTGACAGCAGGCACTGTTACCACCTCAAGTAACGTAAACTGAAACACAAATACTCTTCTTCCCCTGAAAACCCGACTGCTACCCCAAGTCACTAATGCACAATAGTGTATGGTGGAATGTGGTTGTGTATGGAAAGCCATACACTGCAAGAAGTTGTTCTGCTGCACTAGTGATGTCCTCACTAATGCAGAACGACTTTTCATTCTGCGTTAGGGAGGATGTCCTAATACAACCACCCCCATCAGTGCTGTTCATAGGACGGAGGCAGTTGACCCATCAAGTGCGTGAGCTGGACAGCACTCGGATGGAACAGAAGAGCCAGTTCCTGGAGGCAAACAAGGACAACAACAAGTCAAAAAGTAAGCAGCCTGGTAATTTGGGGCACCATACACTATAAAGAAAAGTGTATGGGAGCCCAAATACACAGCCGCGCTATTCTCTTACCTCGTGGTTTCCTTGACGACAGAGACCTTTGGAGCTTCGCTCTCGAGGTCCTCTTCATCATGGAAACCTCTCAGTAAGAGAATAGCGTGGTTGCGTATGGGCTCCCATACACTGTCCTATATGTATACTTATTTGGTTCTGATATATAGAATAAAGGAGTAGTTCTAATCTGTATCAGCTGTTTCTCCCTCTCTTCGGAACTGAAATTCCTTTCTACTTTTGCAAGCAGTTTTCCAGCCTCACTAGGCATTTGAAAATAGTTACACCTGTCCTTCATAGTGTGGGCAAAAATGAGCCAGCAGCAGCAAAAATGATTAACTCCCTGCTCGCAGAGCTGTGTCCTCACTGCATCAAATCCCTTGCAGTGCTGTTGGATGCTATAACTTGAATCTGGATTAAAATGTATGTGCACAGGAGAAGTATAAAACTGTGGTGGGACAGCCATTTTCACAGGCGATGGAAGCAAGTCTCTCTCTTTGACATTCCCCTAAGACCAGGAAGGTGGGTTGGATCACAGACGCATTTTCAGCCACACCTGGGAAAAATAGGGGATTACAGAAGGAAGAACAATACAATCTTAACAATCCACAACACACGTAACAAAATACAGGGGCTAAGACAAGTTGTAAGCACTAGGTTAGAATTTGCTCCACTGTTGCATTTTTATGCTTCCTAACTTCATTTATGGACATTTTTTAATTTTTTTCTGAAATAGTATGGTTAGTTATCACAGTGCTTGAGAGAGAAAAGAAACTGAAGACAAGTCAATTAAAGGCTCCTGTCTCATTTTGTCTGCTTTCTGGAGTCAAACTCAAGCAGTTTAGGCCTGAGCACAATCATGGCTGTACTCTTCTTTTACATACAGTACGTAAACCCATGCTGCCTCGCTAATCTCACATCTAATAACTCTACAGTGGGATCCCAGATCAATAGGGACAGTGGTGCAAGAATAGAATTCAGAATAGAAACATCTGTGATACCTCATTTTGCTTGACTTTTACTTGACTTTTGTTACTGAAAAAGCTACAGGTATGCTGCCGGCAGCTTATATATTAAAGATATTTTAGATAACTAGCTGCCACAGGTCTCAGTGTGAGATCCTTTTTGTAATTCATTTCCTTATGGTAGGTAACCAGTTTGTTTACTAGGGTAGATTTTATGTGCTGTTATGTTAAATACATGCAGTTTTTTGTAAGTAAAAAACAAATCTCACTAAGTGAACCATGTCACAAACAGAAGCAGCAGTTTAGTCACTGATCATAGTGCATTACAATTAGTGTGCTGTGCAAACGTCTTCTTGCTGCAGCTAGCAGCTGATGTAGCTCATTGTACTATTAATTTTTGTGTTTGCTTGCACACATGTGCAAGCAAACATAATGCCACCATATGACTATTTGTAGGTGTGCCACCCCCTCTTCCAATGCCATGATCCTTTTTGCAGACATGACCACACTGTACCAATGAATGGCCGAGCTGTCTATGACAGTCATTCAGATGCAGTGATGTAGAGTTGAAAGAAAATGATCGCTGCAATAAGCAAAAAATACCAGACGCTGGAGCTGGAGAAAGAGTTTCTGTTTAAAGGGACACTGTCAGCCTTGTCCCTTGTTTTGTGTTAAAAATAAATATATTGGTTCGCAGGCACAGAACTGCAAGGAACTTGGTACACAATGCATCTGCAAGTTGCAAAATGTTGGTAGCTTACCTGGCTTCACAAATAATTTATGTACTGTATTTCATTAGTGGTCATCTGATGTTAAGTATCCCCACCCCTGGAAGCTGATTGGCATTGAGAACGTGCTTGTGAACGTGCATCTACGAGCAGCACTGCCCCAAGGTGAACATTTTAATACCCCCGTGCCCCCAACCCCTTAATCCACCTGAGCCTCCTATCCTAAAGCGTTACCAGTGACCACCAAGAAAAACTGAGGGCTAGTTTAGGGGCAAAGTACTTTTTAAATCTTGTGACCAAATCCTGCACATGTGCACTAGTGGCGAGGAAGAAGATCCCATGCATGCACGAGAATGTGAATGAACCACATACTTAGTAACTCTGCTTGTGGGCAATGCTACATCAGTTTGGCTTGGGTTGAGGGGCTGTTCGAAGGAGATGATCATAATCCCACACCCATCTCAGCCATGCCTAATACTGTACAAATAAAAGACCCCCCAATGCCACCCTCTGCCACCATACAACCCCCCAAACATTGTTTTTATTCCTTTGTCCCCTTCCCTAGTCCCATCAGTGTTGTTTTTTTCTTATTGGACCTACAGTACACATGAGAAATATTCATGTGTATGCATATTTTTGTTTTATATACTTTATAGTAGGACATCTGAGTGCTCAATCTGTTTTCTCTTCTTCCTTGCATGCCAAATGAATATGACTGACAAATTCTTGCAATTGTAGCCATGCCCAAAATTGAGGTTTGCCTTCTGTCCCAAGTGCATGCCTACCGAGTCTCCTACTGCTGCAGTCATGTCCTCACCATCTGTTGTTGTCTTCTGTTGTGTGGGCCGGGGGGGGAGGGGCTGGAGAAGTTGCAGAGCTGCTGGGCATGTAGATCCAGAAGCAGCAGGGCTCATTGTATGTAGTCGAGCCCCAGTGGCAAGCACGAGCTTAGGCATGTAAATGCCTTGCAGCATGTGTGCACCTGGGGATGCACCTCAAGGAGGCAACTGCCAGTAAAAGGTGCCAAAGAGTGGCACATATTGGGGACAGGCTCCCAGTTCTTCCAACGGGTCTCCTAGGGCAAATGAGGCTGTTGGATCCAAGTGGTCATTTAAATAACTTACAATCTATCTGGGGCCATAAGTTGGTATATGCAAAGCTGCTGCAATCTATATTTTGAGGCTAATGTTTGATATATTTTTTAATTTTATATTTATGCATTACTGGAGGTTAGGAGAATCTGGGCCGGGAGGATGCAGGAGAATAGCTAGGTATGGGATGCAGGAGAGTGGAAAACTGCAACAGTTGTGGGGCAGCAGTCTTTTGGGGGATGATGTGGAGTAAAAGGGGCTGTCCAGTTTGTAAGAGCCTGGAGCAGCTAAAGGCTGAAATAGAAACCTTTGTCAACCCCACAGGTTAGCGTACTATACAATTTCAGATTTTATTGATATGACAAACAGTAGCACCCCCCAGACTAATAGCATTTACATATGTTTCGCATCACACTTGATGCTTTATCAATCTGTCATACACCTCTACATACTGCCCTTCAATATCCTGTATTGCACACGTGATCTGTTGCACACAAATAAGGATGGGTTTAAAGGTATAACTTACACACAATAAGCAATTCTATGTATAAACAACAATAAATAACTCTTACAATATTAAAAACATACCTCCTAATTCACAAATCCATCACCATAATATGAAATAGTTACTATACTATAGTGCAAACATTTAATTATTGAATTCAAATTTGCCACTGTTTTTAACACACAAGCAAAGGAAATTGAGGAGATCATATAAAGGAATTGGCATTGGTTACGTCTAGAACCCAGTTTAGAAGAAGTACTACAGAATGAACTCTAGTTTACATACAGAAAGGGCAAGAACGTAAAGGATTTGCTGGTACACAATTGGAGTGGGACAGAAAAGCAACAGGGTAAAGACCAGACCTTACCAACAGGAAATTTCAAATGTGGTAATTGCATGGCATGCAATTACATAAAGGTGGGAAAGAATACTTGGTTACCACATAATAACAGACTTCATTATCCAAAAGATTTCATTTCCTGTGGCACAGAGTCAGTGGTGTACATTGCCCTTTGTAACTGTGGTTTCTTTTACATGGGAAAAACTGTGAGGAAATTTAAAATCTGAATTTTGGAACATCTTAGACATATAATTAGACTGGGTTCAGCTGAAAATGCATTAGCAATGCACATTAAATGTTTAGGTAATGGTTGTTCCTTTGTTTTTTATGGACTTGAAAAAGTGACTTCAGGAAACAGTATGGGGGGGGGTGCGAGATTTGAATAATGCACTTATGTGCCAAGAGACATATTGGCAATTTAATTTAAAAGCAGGCTAGTCACCTGGTCTGAATGGACATTTTCAGTTAGCTCCTTATTTAAATAAGAGATGATAAAACTGTTAAATAAGCTATAATGAACTCATAGTGAAATTCAATATAGTTGTGTAAGATATTTTTTATTGTTTGCTGACAGATTTGAAGTCAATAATTAAATGTTTGCACTATATTATAGTAACTAATTTTAGGGTGATGGATTTGTGAATTAGGATGTAGGTTTTTAATATTGTAAGAGTTATTTAATGTTGTTTATAGATAGAATTGCTTATTGTAAGTTATACCTTTAAACCCATCCTTACTTGTGTGCAACAAATCACGTGTGCAATACAGAGTATTTAAGGGCAGTATGTAGAGGTGTATGACATCTTGATAAAGCATCAAGTGTGACACGAAATGCACATAGACGCTATCAGTCTGGGGGTGCTACCATTTGTCATATCAATAAAACTAGAAATTTTATAATATGCTATCCTGTAGCATGTATGTGTGTGGTCCTTGGAGGTGTAGCCGAGAGCTGACAAAGGTTTTTCTTGTGCATGGTACTTGTATTTCGACTTCTCCGCTATAACCCTTGAGCCGTGTTTTTTTCTTCTTCAAAAAGGGCTGAAATAAGGCTGCTCTTATAGGAGTTGGGGAGGATGGTGTGGTAAGTCAGAGAAGCAGAGCAGTGGAGGGAAAGACAAATGGATGGTGTCCAAGAGAGCAAGGGCATCAGGCAGGGGAAGGGAGTGGGGAGGGCCACCAAGTATACAGGAGTATCTCTTCCTCAGAGGGAGGGCCACCCAGTATACAGGAGTATCTTTTCCTCAGAGGGAGGGCCACCCAGTATACAGGAGTATCTCTTCCTCAGAGGGAGGGCCACCCAGTATACAGGAGTATCTCTTCCTCAGAGGGAGGGCCACCCAGTATACAGGAGTATCTCTTCCTCAGATGCCAGGGGGCCAGGGTGGAGGAATGGCAAGTGGGAAGGGGAAGGGGTAGGAATGTGAGTGTAGCATCAGGCATGGGAGCTTCTGAAGAGGTGCCTTTGTCAAATATATCTGCACCACTGTCTGAAAGGAGGAAGGGGGCAGCAAGAGATGAGGTAGGAGGTTGGGTTGAGCCAGCAGGTAGGAGTACAGGGGAGGGGAGGGGAGAGGGAACTAGTCAGGATGGGCAGGGAAGAGGAGAGAGGGAGGCAAATGGAATGGAGAATGAGGGGAGGCAGAGAAAAGTAAAGGGAGAGGGAAGGGAAAAGTGGAAGCAGACACAGATAGTCAGAAGAGGAGGGACAGAGTGGGAGATGGAAAAACAGTAAGGGGCATAAATAGTGGATGTGGAGATAAGTTCACCAGGGTGCAAAGGGAGCAGTTTGGCGGAGAAGCCACTAGTACCAAAAGTAAGAAAGGAAGGATGGGGAGCATGGCAACAGGGGATGGAAGGGTGGTAATCATAGGGGACTCCATAATTAGGGGTAATCACTGGGGAAGGAAAGGGGACCCAAATGCAAGCAGGAGGGTGGTTAGTATGCCAGGGATGACAGCGGGGAAGGTGGGCCCAAGAATAAGGGAATTAGTAGGGGAGGTTGGAGGAAAACCTAATTTAGTTATACACATGAGAACCATCATCCTAGCTGGGAAGGAGGTTGAGGTAGTGCAAAGTAGGTCAGGGAGTTGGGGAAGATCTGCAGGGAGGAAACAAGTTTGCTGGCCTTCTCAGTGGTGATACCAGTACCAAGGGTCAGCACAGCCAGGAAAAGAAGAATACAGGATTTTAATGACTGACTGAGGAAATGGTGCAGGGAGGAGAAGTTCATCTGTATTGGGGACTGGGAGGAGACCTGGTCAAACAAAGCACTCTTTTCACCGGACAAGCTACATCTCAGTATGGAGGGTACTTGGGAACAAACTGGGTGAATACATAACCACTACACTTAATTTAAACTACTGAGGGTGGAGTGGCAGCAGGCCTGCAGGCCCAAAGACTCAGAGAGGAGGAGCTCAATGAACCTCCCCTCCACATCAGTGATGGAAGGTGTCTGGAGGGAGGAGGTGAAAGGGTGAGAAAACAGATAATGGTGGAGGGGGTGAGGAACACATAACTAGGGTAGGTGGGAGTGCACACAGAGGGGAGAAATGTGAAGAGAAGAGAGGAAAGGGAAGGAAGGTCAGATTCTAGGTGGAGGATTGTGTCTCTGAATGCGCAGTCTTGGAACCAAGATGGATGACGTACACGCATTATTAGCAGATGGTCAGGTGGACATAACAGCAGTAACCTGGGCAACACCACACCATGACTGTGACCTTGCAATCCCTGGATATAAGCTATACAGGAGGGACAGGATAGTCAGGAAGGGGGGAGGGGTGGCAGTTTACATCAGGCTGGATCAATCAATCAATCAAAATCTTTATTTATCCAGGCAAACATCATTGAGCAAGCTCATTTACAAGATGGACCTGGTTAGCTCCGGGTCAAATGGTACAATGCATACAGAGATATTTACAATACAGTCAAATAAGACAAGTAAAGAACAATTAATGCAATTAATGCAAGTAAGTACTCAATGTTACATCAGTCATATCAGTTCAGAGAGCTTCTGTAGTATTTAAGGAGGACATAAGATGAGGCTTAGTAGGAACTTCAGTAGGGAGAAGTGATCGGCCACTGGTGTAGGGAGCGGATGCAAGCACAGAATTTCAAAAGTAGTGTAATCACACAGTATCTGTAAATGTAATACTCTAAGTAGAAGGATAAGGGTCTTAACAGTCCAGGAGAAAAGTAATTACAGTTCTTTTGGCAAATTTCAGCATGGAAATCAGATTTATGCTTGGTTTAGAACAGACACAGAAGCAGACGGCAAGAACCAATAGGAAGCCAATAACTTGCACAAGGGAGGAGTCGGAGAAAGGGAAGGTGGAGGAATTATGAGTTCAATTACAGTCCAATAGTGGGAGAAAGGTGAGGTTGGTGGTGGTTTACAGACCACCCAACCAGGATGAGGAGAGGGAGAAGGAACTGACCTCACAAATATTGGAAGCTGCATGAAAGGGAGAAGTGGTATTTGTAGGGGACTTCAACCTGCTCAAGGTGGACTGGAGCGTACCATCCACAACATGTGCTAGGAGTCAGGTGGTCCTGGAAGGACTGCAAAGTGGATCCCTGACTCAGGGTGTCACAGAATCAACAAGAGTAGAGGCAATTCTTGATCTGGTGCTCACAAACGAAGAGCATGTACAGGCAATAACGGTCAGGGAGCCTCTGGGTGGGAGTTAGCATTGCACAGTGTGGCTCCAGTTGGATATGGGTAAGGAAAGCATCCTGACTAAGACCCTAATCTTAGATTTTAGGGGGCTGGACTTCAGGAAGATGGGTGAAGTGCTAATTAGCCAACTGGCAGACATCAGAGCAGATATGGGAGTGGACCAAAGGTGGTTCATCATTAACGAAGGAATACAGGTTGCCCCAGAGGAGTGTATTAGGCTCAGGGGGAAGAACACAAGGGCCAAAGCACCCAACAAGTTCAATTCTGGGGTTGGACAGGCAGTAAGGGAAAAGAGGTTAGCCTATAGGAAATTCAGAAAGATCAAGAGAGAGAGAGAGAGGTGGATAGGGAAAATTACCTAAGATTGGCTAGTGAGGCAAGTAAGGAGGTCCAGCAAGCTAAGGCACTGAAGGAGCTGCACATACAGTAGCTGAAGGGATTAAGAAGAGGAACATGGCCTACTTCACTATGTGAGCAAGAAAAGGGACAAGAAGGATGGGATTGTTAGGCTTAGGAAAGCGGAGGAGTGTGTGGAGGATAACAGGGGAAACACAGAGATGCTAAATGAATACTTCTGTTCCATCTTTACCAGGGAGAAGGATGGACCAGTGCCTTCAGGAGGGAGAAGAGGAGTGGGGGGGAGGGAGCCCAGATGTAGTGATAGAGAACAGAGTGAGGGAGGGGCTGCTAGCATTGAAGGTTGACAAATCACCAGGCCAGGACAGAGTACATCCAAGGATACTAAAGGAACTGGCTGAGGAGCTGGCAAGGCCACAGGCAGGCCTATTTAATAGTTCACTGGAATCAAGCATGGTACCGCAGAACTGGAAAACAGCACATGTGGTGCCCCTCCACAAAAGCGGTCCCAAGGATGACCCAGGGAATCCAGTCAGTCTGATCTCAATCATGTGAAGCTCATGGAGACAATACTTTTTTTTTTTTTGTCAATTCTTTTTATCCTCCGTGGCAGACACTTCTATTCTTCGCCACCCTACCGGACTCGGGGTCTTTCGGGAATTTACCTGTGCTGTGCGCATCCCAGGGGAACTCCCAAGCCAGTCCATAGGCTTTATTGAGTGGTGTCCCTGATTTTCACCATTTTTCTCCCTAACTGCCCAGGGCCCTGGAAGAGGCAACTTATGCATGTGGAGGGGTGGATGCGAGTCACAGCTCCAGACTACGGCCCCTTCTGCCCTCCCCTGGCCTTGTGCCTGGGCTTTTGGAGGTGGCACTGCCACCAAGTCTCCACTAGGGGGCAGCCAAGCACCAAGAGGGCCACCAGATTCCTCCCAATTTGGAGAGCTGCCTGCCGGCAGCTACTCACTGTCCTCTCCCTCCCCCCCCCGACGACCTGACCTTGTTCCCGAACCCAGGTCGCCAGCATGGCTCAAGGTGTGGCATCCAGTGCCTCAGCCCCCTGTGGCACTGGGACCAGCTACATGGAGACCATACTTAAGGGAAGGTTAGTAGAATATCTAGAGGAGCATGGTCTCTGGGATGCGAGGTAGCATGGGTTGATGGGGGGGAAGATTGTGTCAAACAAATCTGATTGACTTCTTTGACTGGGTCACTAAGACAGTAGACAGTGGCCAAGTGGTAGACATCCTCTATCTGGATTTCAGTAAGGCCTTTGACCCTGTGCCCCATAAAAGGTTTACCATAAAGTTGGCAGATCTTGGAGTTGAGGAGAAGATGACCAGATGGGTAGAAAACTGTCTGAGGGACAGAACTCAGTGGGTGGTTGTGAGGGGAGAGTTATCTGCACCAGAGAGGTCACCACTGGGGTCCTGCGGGGATTGGTTCTGGGGCTGGTGTTGTTCAATGTCTTCATTAGTCACACTGGAGATAGCATTAAGTGCAAAATGTGCCTTTTTGTGGATGACACCAAGCTCTGCAAAAGAGTGGACACAGCTGAAAGGACATTGGACCTACAGGGTGATCTGGAAAAGCTGGGGAGGTGGTCTGGGATCTAGCAGCTTGGCTTCAATGTTATGAAATGCAAAGTTATGCATACTGGAGCCAAGAATCCCAGGACAGAGTACTACTTGGGTGGAGTGTGGTAGTGTCAGTAACCCCCCAGTTTTTTCTGTTTGGCAACCCGGACAAAATCCTTCTTCTCCCCTCTAATCCTAAAAGCCTACTGCAGTAGCACTTTCTATATTCTCTTTCTTTTGTGCTGTCTTTTTCCGTTTCTGTCCGAGTGGACTTGCCCACCTATCTGAGTGTCCTTTGCATTCTGTGCTTCCATGCTTCATTTTCTAATCCTTGTCTGGTTGCTGAAATGCTATTGCACATTGCGGCACCTGTTTGTACCTAAATAAGGTTCTGTGCCTTTAAACATAGAGCCTGGATGTCTGTATGCACCCGTGTTATTATTACCACCCCCACTTAGTTTCTGTGCTGTCATAAAAACAGAATAAAAAAATGAGGGTGGAATGGTTTAAAATAAAATATGATAAATAATTCCCCATTTATTTATGTTGGTAGGCATAAAACATTATGACTTGATGTGCTACGTTGCTATGGGTCTGCTGGCTTCTGCACTTCTGGATTCCGCAGAATGCTCCCCCACAGCATCCAAAGCACTCTTGCGAACCGCCTTAGAACTCTGTCACAGATCTGTTTGACGGGTTGGTCAGAGCGCATGAAATAGAACTAAACTGCTCCAACCACCTTTAATTTCTTGTGACAGCAGTTTTGCTTGTCTTGATGGAGCGCCAGGGAAACCAGGAAAATATTATGGGTTAGCAGCTACTGGTTTGGCGCCAAATACAAAACGCAAGTGCTTACACAGAGACCTGGAATAAAATTAAAATGTACAGCTGTGTTTGTATCAGTATCACGCTTAAAGCGCTTGCATATTTGTTTAAAGCCCTGAACTGATGGCTGTCAGTTCTACAAAGAGAAAGTTTAACCAAAGAGTGTTTCCCTATTAACCCTATGTTTAGGGATAGTTCTCAGAAGCAAAAATAGAAAAACCCAGAATAAATACAGAAATACATTCAGCCTTTCTTCTGTATATTATGCAAGTTTATGCACATATTGGGCTCTCTGAGCTGCTTTTCTTCTTCTTGTTTTACATGTTGCCGAGTGCTTTTGCTACAAACATCTTATTACCAGGGGAAAGAAACACATTTGTACTTGCTTCATTTATTTATTTTTTTTTTTTCACCTTCTATTCATTTTTATGAAACTGCTGGGGCAATTGCATTGTTTTCATTTTCTTTGTTCTAATTAATTCTAAATTCAGCCCTTATGCTAGGCCACTGCTTACTCAAAACAAAGTGAAGGAGCAGGTGTGGTTCCTCTGAGCTCTGTAGGGTGCTGTCTCCTAGGGAGCCAGCGGCCTCATTCTCAGTCTATTTATGAGATGGTCACTGTCAGTCACTAGGAGGTGGGCAGAGCTTAGTGACCAATTATCCAGAATTTGGTTTGTTTTTCACTGTTTTTATGTTTTATCAATGCTTATAATGATTAATATTGGAAATATTGGAAATGCTGTATATTAATAAGGTCCTTCTGATCCCCCACGCTTCTGTATAGTGTAGTATTTTGTTCTGTATTAGTCTAGGGGTGGATCAGGTGACCAGATTGCCCTATAAAAAGAACCCTTCCAAGGTCTAAGAGTTCAGTTCAGTCTGGAAGGGTGTACCAGTAAGAACTCACAGAGCATAGTGGAAGGATATGCTGCTATATGAACTCTGCTCTGTGATTTTGTTTTGCTTATCCATTTTTTCATTTTGCTTTCTGAAAGTTTTTATTTTCCATTCTGTATTTGCTGAATTAAAGGACATACTAGCTGGTGTGTTCAACCTTACATCTAAGTATCTGTGTTATCCACCCCACACCTCATCACATGGAGTCCAGGTATCTGCATCAGAGGAGAAGGACCTGGGAGTGATGGTCACTAGTGACCTGAAGCACTCCACGAAGTGCAAGAAAGCAGCAGCAAGGGCAAACAAGATACTGGGATGCATAGCTAGTGGGATTAGTAGTAGGAGACAGGGGTGTAGCCAGGAATTTCAGATGTGTACACCAAGTTGGCACACTGCAGTGCTACCCTCCCTTTCTGTCCCCTGCTACCCCCTTCCCCGGGTGGTGCCCAATCCTTCTGTGTCATTCCACCCAAGCATCCTAGTGTTACTCTGTAGTGTATGCTATAAATGAAAGTGTGACCCAGAAATGAACTGTAAAGTAACACACATGCTCCCATTTCTACAATATACAGTAATAAAAGGCCTGTCAACTACCTGTGTCAGACTAATACACTGCCTTATAGTTACAATCTTGCATTGCAGCCTCTAGTCTATCACCAGACTGGCTTTACTTAGTTTCATTGTGACAAGCCACTATCACATCAGGTAGCCAGCCCTACAGAGGTCGATTCACTCAGACTGGCTTTTAGTTACAATGTTGCATGGTAACAAGCCTAGTCCTAGCACTGGACTAACTTTGTTATAATACTGCATTGTGACAAGCCTCTGTAACACATCAAGGTAGCCAGTGCCACAGAGGTCCACTCACACTAGTACCTGCATGCATACACGGGGTGCCAGACAAGTACTGTACTACTCATTTTGAAAGGGTGGCAAGTAAAATCATATTAGATCTGTATAGCGGAGTGATACAACTACATTTTCTTAACAATGTACTAAAGTGCCTGCCAAAAATGGCTGCAGTTGAAAGTAATTAGTTTTAAAATAGTGAGTAACACAAGTAATGCTCCTTTTTGCATCACTAGTTATGTTATGGTGCACTATGTTTGCTATTTAGTTAAATTCTGGGAGAGTACTGGTACTCATAAAAATGAATTAATTGACTAGAACAGGTCAGTACGTCCCTTATCCGGAGCACTGGCATACAGTACCTGTACTGTTATCCACTCATGCAGCATCCACACCAGCTTACAATCACTCCTGCACTCACAACCACAATAACCTTGCCCAAACATGCCCACAGTGGTGTACCATTACTGGCCAATTTACTGTACATGAAGGCTGCTGTAAGCTAGATGGTGCTCTGGTTTTGGCTCAGGTTCCTTAACCATCATCACCTAAACCATTCGCACCAAAAAGCCTCATGCCTTCCGTTTAGTTCTGGCCCACCTAACCCACTTTGCACAGAAGAGCCGCCGTTGTCAATTGGAACATAGAGCGCACACACACACACACACACACACACACACACACACACACACACACACACACAACATTAGGCAGAAAGACACAGCTAAGCTCCCACACCAGCCAAAAACTAAGCATACATCAATACTGCAGCCCACAAGTCACCAACCCACAGCAATTCACAAGTACAGGCAGAGCACATTCAAAAAATATAGAGTGTAAGCAGGCTGGTGTAAGCTAGATGGTGCTCTGGTTTTAGCTCAGACTCCTTAACCATCATCGCCTAAACCAATCGCACCAAAAAGCCCCATGCCTTCCGTTTAGTTCTGGCCCACCCAAACCACTCTGCATAGAAGAGCCCCAGTTGTCATTTGGAACATTGAGCACACACACACACACACACAACATTAGGCACAAAGACACAGCTAAGCTCCCACACCAACCAAAAACTAAGCACACATCAATACTGCAGCCCACAAGTCACCAACCCACCCACAGCAATTCACAAGTACAGGCAGAGCACATTCAAAAAATGTTTTATTTCTGGCTCACCCAAACCAGTAATAGGTAATCATGGTATCTAGTACAGGATAACCAGGACTGGCAAAACACCATCCCTCAGGGGTGCAAAACTCCCCACAAGGGACAGGCACACCCTATGTATGGTTTCCTGGTCTGCAAATGAGGAGTGTAGCAGTAGGGAAGGGCAACATGGTAGGGGCAAGCTACATGGTGCACTGATTTAGGCTGTTGCCTGAATCAGAACCAACTAAACCTTTGGAATGAAAAAAACAGCTTCATTGCACTGCTAGACGTCACCTTGGCTTAACTCAAGTCAATGTGTTCCACTATGTGTTTGAAAACCACTGGTCTTGGCATGAATCAAAGTCTTTTAGCACCTGGTCGATGTCAAGTTCAACGTCATTGTGTATATGCAGGAGAGCAAGTCCTGTTAGGCGTTCTTCACCCATCCTGCTTCTAAGCCAGGTCTTTATCCTTCTCAATGCACTGAATGATTTTTCTGCAGTTGCCACACTGACTGGCATGGTTGCCAAGACAGATAAGGCTGCATTTATGTTGGGGTACTGATCAAGATGCAGATTTTCTAATGTTGTCAGAATTGATTTTGGTCGATCAGCCAATGCAACACTGAGCCATTTTGCATTCCATCTAAGCAACTCCAATTTTAGCTGCTTTAAGGTGCTCAAGTCAGTCTTGTAGGCATCAAACAAGTCTGCTACCCATTCCTCCTGCAGAAGCTCAAGTTTGTTTGGGATGAGATACTGAGCCAGGAACCGAGGGCAGCACTCTATTAGTTGCTCCTGCAGTTCAGAAATTACATGGTCCAAAAAAGGAATGAATATGTTCTGCCTGAAGTATTCTTCTGGGTTGGCAGCACTGATATTACTCTGTTGCGTTTGCCTTCCACACACTCTGTGCGTGGTCTCTGCAATTGACAAATGTTCTCTTTTTGTTTTGCTCTTTCTGTATATTACTAGTATTGTTATCCCGGGTCGCCCCTGAAAAAGGGACCTTCGGGGCCCAGTGGGCCTACCCGGTCACCAAAATGTAATAAATAAATAAATAAATAATAAATGCTGTCTCTGCCAGAGCCACAGTTTCCCAATAAAGCTCTCCAAATGTCTTCTCTGGATTCTGCCTTATACCCTTCAGTGTTTCTATAAGGGTGGCTGCCTCTTCAGAAGACTGAATCAGGTCAATATTGACACATTGCATGGCCGGCCCACCAGCCCAGTGGTGAAACTATCGCTCGTGTCGCCAGCGACCCGGGTTCAGGAATGGACTCGGGCAGCTGGAGGGCCGGCTGGGGGGAGGAGGATTGAGTGCCCAGGGGCTGATCTCCTCCTCCTCCAGGTGGGTTGGGATGTGGGTCCCACTGTGATATCGCCACTTGGGTGATCACGAGTGGAGGTGCAGTGAGACAGCACACAAGGGAGGGAGGACGTCTGCCGGGTGCCGGAGCGTTAGCGCATCTCGATGTGTGTCGCTTCTTGGCCCCCCTTGTGTGCAGACGTCCTGTGGGCTGGGATGAAGAAAAGTGGAAAAACCCTGTGCTGGGCTCCTGTAGACGGGATCCAGTTGTCCTGAGATAACCCTTAACCAGGCTCCATAGATGGGGCTGGTGACGTCTTCCGACGCATACTTGAGGTGTGAGAGGGGGACTAAGGGGGGAGTTCATCTCCTCCCTGCCCGGGGGGGACCGAGGCAGGATGGGGAAAGGCTAACCAGTACTCAGAGGGAGGTACCTGGGGTGGAACTATGGGAATATGCAGCCTAGGGATCCCCGAAGAAAGGAACCTAGCACAGCAAGAAGGGGGCATAAAGAGAAAGTATAAAAAAAAATATTTATATATTGACACGTTGCAGGTAGAGATGGAGCGGTTTTGTTAGACCCTGAATAAGTTCCACACTACAAAGGGTAACAATGAAGTCAAATTTCATGATTGCGGTCAGCAGTCTGTTAGCTTCAGTGTCAAACTCTGCTCTCTTTTCCAGTGTGCCTATGACGACCATAAATTTTGCTTTCAGCCTTGAAAGAGAATCAGTTTGGCTTATCCACCTGGTGTTTCCAGCTACAGGAATAGACATTGTACAGTCTGCTGGCTCATCATCACAATCAGAAGGCAGATTACTGAATTCTCTGAGCTCGGATAGAAAGACATTGTGGCGCTTGAAAGAAGATTTCAGGGTTGAAATAATTTTTTTTTGTTGTATTGAACATTAACTGGTCTCATGGCATATGAATGGACAATTGCTGTGTTCTGACTGTGGGCCTTGCAAACAGTGTACACAGCTTCAGGGGCCACAGCCTTGATGTTTGCTTGAATACCGTTGAATCTTCCACTCATGTTGCTGCCTTTGTCATAGCCTTGTCCTCTCATCATGTTTATGTCAATGCCCCACGCTGTCAAACACCGCAGGAAGAGTTCAGCTAGGCCATGAACAGTGGTATCAAAACCCTCAGTGAATTCAACAAAGTCTTCACAGATTTCAACTTTACCGGAAAGGTCTCTATGTACATAGCGTACAGATAAAGAGATCTGTTCCTTGGTGGCCACATCAGTTGTCCCATCTGCTATGAAGCTGTACCACTTTGCTTCCCTTACATTACTCAAGATTTTTCTCTGGATCTGTTGTCCCATTACTTTTTTCAACTCATTTTGAATTTGTGGTGATGTGTAAATTGCATTCCTGGGAGCCACTTGAAGGTGTTCTTGCAGAGTGGTAGCCAGTGTTGCAGTGTATTGCAGCATGGCATGAAAATTGCCACTGTCACCAACTTTGCCACGGAGTGCTAAGTTTCGCCTTCCACAAAAGAGGATGATATTAATGATCCGATGTAGCATATGCAAGGTCCTCTCCATCACCTTGCTGGTGCGATCCGCCAAAGACTGGCTCGCAGTTTTTAGCTTCCCTGTACAAACTGAAAGGAATACATCTGCTCTAGCAACAGCATTTCCCTGGTCCTTTGATTTGCTGTGCCTCTCCAGAATCTTCTTCCCATTTGACCAATCCCTCTTTGGTGTGGATACCAAGATAAGGCCACCTGAAGTGGTGAATATGAAGCAAGCAGCACAGAAAACTCCATCCAACAGCTGTGAATATCTAGCAAATCTGTAGTCATGCAATAGCTGCACATTAAAATGCCTGAAATGCTGGCTGGGACCTTCTGAGCCCATCAGACGACCAGAAAACTGAAACCCTGGTGGTGGTTGCCACTGGGTTTCAAGAATGTGCTTCCCTGAGCATCTGTGAGATGTGCCTAATTAAAACAGCCGATGTCTTCTGTGCTACAAGGATGGTCTGGTTTGTGGGTGATGTTCAGATCAACAGTAGGCTCTTCCCAGGAACAGCTCAGGGTCTCGATGTCATCAAGTGGATATTCTTCCAGGGAGCCACATGCATTCTCGGCGCAGTCTAGTGGATACTCTTCCATGGAACTGCTTGTTTTCTCGATGGCATCAAGGGTATGTTCTTCCAGTGAACCACTCGTAGTCTCAACTGCATCAAGGGTACATTCTTCTGTACTGTCTATTAACCAACAAGTGACATTGGCTTCCTCGATAACAACCTGCAAGGTTGAGTCTTCAACAACTTCTTCACTACCAGCATTTTCATCCCCCCGCAGTGGTGCACAGTTATCTGAAGCATTCTCAATGGCACTTTGATGCTGTACCTCTGTGTTGCCAGCCCTGAAACACAAATGTTTTGCCACATGTGATGCGCAATACAAAGCATGAAAACCAAAGCATACAACAAAACCTCCAACCAGGAAGGTGAGCTATAGCAGTTCCCTCCCTGAAATTGCATCTCTTACCTAGAAGAGGAGGAAACTCTTGTGAGGAATGACTGCATCATCCTAGACATTTTGGCAGTTTCCTCCAGTCTAGCCCGTTTTGCCTTTCGGACTTGCACTCCAGAGGGCTGTTTCCTTTTTCCTGCCTCCATTTTGAAAACGTGGGATTGGATGCTGAGATGCAAAGAAAAAAAAAAGAGTTGTAACATACATAACAAAATACAGCAGAGAATGCGCGAAGGGAGTGACTGAATGTGATGTGCCTTAATGCACATGTATCCAAATGTAGTAAACACAAAGGCCCAGATATTCAAAAGGGTTGTGCATGGCACAACAGTGTTGTGCCATGTGCAATGCACTGATGTGCCCTGGCGCGATATTCAGAAGGTAAAAGTGCGTGGCACAAATCCCGATGCGCCGGAGCGCATCAGTAATGTATGCAGACACAGGTGGAAGGGGGCATGGCCATGCATAACCTGCATCGCCCGATATTCATCCCGGGATATACAGAGCCATGCATGCACAACCCCTACCTGCACCAGCACAAAGTTAAGCCAAAAAAAAAAAGAACAACTGATGGCCACCCACAGGTGAGTTGCCGCATTGCAGGGTGCAACACGGCAGCTGCCACCTGTGGGTGGCCACCCGAGTTCCAGCTGCACCTGGCGGCACCCCCCCATGCCCGATTGCGGGCATTTGTAAAACAATAGAAGAATCCCATCATATCCCTGGTGGTCCAGTGGACTGCACTCTGCCTGATCATGGGCATCTTTAAAACAAAAAGTCCTATATCCCTGGTGGTCCAGTGGACGCGCACTCTGCCTGATAAGCGGGCATCTTTAAAACAAAAGTCCGATATCTCTGGTGGTCTAAGGTACCCCCCCCACCCGCCCACTGAGCCCCACCGCCCGCTCCCCAGTCAGCCGGCAGGTGGCAGCACCCACCTGCCTGCTGCCCGCTGACTGACACCTCGGTAGGGCTGCACGCCCATTGGTTCAGAGTCCAGATATGTGAATGAATCATTCACATATCTGGAATGTGTAGTACGGTAGGTGCTGCATGCCCATTGGCTCACACTGTGAACCAATGGGCGTGCAGCCCTCCTGAGGTGTCAGTCGGCGGGTGGCAGGGCGGCAGGTGGTTGGGGTGCTGCCACCCGCTGGCTGGCTGGGGGAAGTGGGGCAATGGGGCTCAGTGAGCGGGTGGGGAGGCGGGTACCCTAGACCACCAGGGATATTGGACTTTTTATTTTAAAGATGCCTGCGATCAGGCAGCGTGCAGTCCACTGGATCACCATGGATATAGGACTTTTTGTTTTAAAGATGCCCGCAATTGGGCAGAGTGCAGTCCACTGGACCACCAGGAATATAGGACTTTTTGATTTAAAGATGCCCGTGATCGGGCAGAGGGCGGTCCACTGGACCACCAGGGATATAGGACGGGAATCTTTTTTAACACAAATGCCCTCAATCGTGCTGCAGGGAGCATCGGTACCCGACGGCTGCTACCTGGCAGGGCGTCAAGCGCAAGTCGTCAGGGATCGGCGCACCTGCATGCAAATGGGGCCATAATGACATGCAAATGGCCCCATGTGTGCCTTGCATAAATTATGGCCCAATTTGCATGTAAACTTTTGAATATCGCAGTTGCTGTGCATGGCGCAATGGAACTTGCACTAGCGGATCTCCATGCTCCACTCTGGCCACTTGCACTGGCGCAGTGCCACTGCACCATGCACACCGGGGGTGGCCAGGGTGTGATATTCAAAGCCGCTGAGCCATGGTGCAGCTCCTTTGAATATCGCTTAGTCCACACCCCTGCCCAGCCAAATTGAGCTGCGCCCAAGCTTGCGCCACAGCCTTGCGCAGTTTGAATATCTGGGCCAAAGACATTTGTGTCTGTAATACCATTGCAAGGAATATGACACTGAAAATATGTAGACTAAAATATTTGAGAATGATGAGTATAGGAATGTGCAGTACCTTAATGCAGCAGTTGGTACAATCGTCTGTGCAGTAATTGCTTCTCAGAATTACTATGCGCAGTAGCTTGTGAGCGATAATCACTGTTGCTTCTGCCATCTGACATGTATGCCCATTGTTGCAGGCCCTGTGAAAAATAGCACCACTATTAAATTGCGGATTGCTTTGGGATAGCCCATACAAGGGCACCTCAATCAGAACAGTGACCCAGAGGAAATGGGATTGCTTTTCTGCAACAGCTGCAGGTTATCCTGAACTTTAACTGTTCCTCTAAACAATAATTTAAGACTGCATCAATGGGTCCAGCACGCAAGGTGTGAGTAGGTCCCATAGGTCCCCATCATGAAGAACATGTTTTGGGTTCCTGGATTTGAACTGCAGGTGAAACAAGAAACAAGGGTGCGGTCACTAAGAAAATATCCACATCCAATCGAACACAACAGGGAACAGCAAGAGCTATAATACACGAGACTACGCATGCACAATAAATGTGCACAATATCGCTTGAACACACACATTTCAGTCCTAAATACATACATTGACACCACTGTATAGGATACGGTATGGACCGATGATAGACTGTTGCGATACTCTGTGTGTAAATGTAACACTCCATGCTAGTCTAAGTGCTAGTGATTCTGCCCGAACACCTGTATGAAATTACCATATCATCCCAGGTTTATCTGACTGAAAATGTTCTCTTGTTTTACAGAAACTACAAAGCCACTATCTGTTGCATGTGACTGGGCAGACTGACATCCATGGTGGCTACATGGAGATATCCATGATAGACGTTCGACCAGACACCACGAGAACAGCGCCAAACAACCGAAGTGTTACTGCTTCACGTTGCTTTTTTAACAGTCCATGCTTGTCTCAGGAATTTTGTTTTTTAAATGTTACTTGTTATATAAAATCTGCAGTGTAACAAAAGTACTTTAATCTGTACTGTTTGCCAATCACGTCACACTTAATAAAGTTTGTATGCATCAGTATGCCCGAGTAGTGACTGCATCAGGAGGTTAAGTTGCCAAATCACTAGAACAGTAAACAGACTAGCAAGTTGTGAACAGACTAGCGAGATGCGTCATTGGTTTTTGGGACTAGAGCCATGACGAAATAAAAACTGCTTTTTGTTTTCACCTCAGTGAGGGTTTATTACTAATTTTTAAAAACATACTATAAAAATAAAATACGGTCAGCCACACAACTCTGCATGCATTTCTATCTCTGGGTTGCGCTGTCAGCATGGGCCTAGAGCTTCGCTCTTGAGGTCCATATTCTGTTATCTCAACCCAGAGATGGAAACATGTGCCTTGTGTATGGTTGTCCATACATTATTTTCTGTAATTCCATCATTATGACACTGTTAACCCTTCTTGAGTAGGTCCTCTCAATGGTATAACAAAGCAAAATGCTCACAATTTCTGTAAAGTAATTCAGTCAAGTACTTTGATTGATGATTACATAATCTTGGTAGCCCATAGACTAATGTATAGCCTCTAGGCAACAACCAAGTGTTTACAGCATGGTTATTAACCAAAGACCATACATTATCCTCTATGTTATGCTACTGTTATGGCAAGACTGTTGTGTTCTGTAAAGGAATTCAGTAAAGTAAATTAATCCGTGCTCACAGAATCTTGTTAGTCCAGAGTCCAGACACTAAAATAAAATGTATATTGTCTTTGGTTAAAGAGAAACAGTCCACCTTGTATTGGGCCCCACCTCCATGACCGTGTGAAGCGGAACCCAAGTAGGAGTATTTTATGCACTCAAATTAAAAAAAACAATTAAAACTATCTGGTTGATTCTGCATCCTACCCACCACTATTTTAGGAAAAGGAGCCCTCCCCAGCATGCCCACAAGTACCAGTGGCTGTCAAAGTGATGTGTCCTGCGGGGAGCAGCAGGGGCTCATCCATAACCTTACTATAAGGCTCTTGTTTAAAATACAGTGCTTTTTACAAGTACAGCCTGGCAGGGTCCAGAGATGGAAAAAAGATTAACCAGATGTTTTTTAATAAAAGAACTAGTACCTGCACAAAATACGTTTGTACATGGAGGTGGGTCCAGATACAAGGTGGGAGTTTCCCTTTAGCAACCATACTGAAAAAACACTGAGGTTGGCATGACATGTAAACCATGTGCTACACTCTTGCTGTTTACAATGTCATGACAGCCTCAGTGTTTGGCATTGCTGTTAGACAATACATTATCCTCTATGTAATGCACAATTATTGTAAACAGTAAGAGCGAAGGCACCTGGGATCCATTTTGCAGTGCGCCCCCCCCCCCCAACACCAACATGACCATGGGGCATGAAAATCCTGTGACCTAATTGGTTAAAACATCACGTGACTGACAAATTCTTCAGTCTACCAACCAGGGGTTGAAACTGCCACCAGCCCACTAGCCAAATGCTGGTAGATTTCGTAAGAGTTTCATTTAGCTAGCACCACGGGTTGAAGGCAACACTTCAGTATGCACACCAACTGGACCAGTGGAAATGTTTGTGGGTCCAGTGGATTTTCCCAGTCACTACTAGCCCTGCTGACTAGTAGCTGCAAAAACTTAATTTCGATCCCTGCCCACTGTAAAGGTTTTATATCAGTATAAACAAACTGAAGTGGAACATTGTATAATAATAATATGCCATGACCGGGAGGGGGTATATGGGTGGATTTACCACTTCTGGTGTGGTAACTCCACCAATATACAGACTTCCTGTCAATGTATATTGCTTAATTTTATTTAACCAAAAACAAATAAAATTAAGCAATGAGCAGGAGCAGTGTCAATGGCTCAGTAGGTAGCACACTCACCTCTGAGGTCAGGAAATCAGGGGGCTGTGGGTTCAGTCCCCACATATGGCACTTGGGTCAATATCCCAGTATTGACACTGTAGTGCAGCATGAGGGGGGGTGCTGCACTTCTGAGGTGCCTTCTTTTGGATGAGATGTTAAACCGAAGTCCCTTCTGCCTGGATTGGTGGTAGTTCATGTGGATGTTAAAGATCCCATGGCACTTATCGAAAAGAGTAGAGGAATTTCCCCAGTGTCCTGGCCAAATTTCCCTCATTCACTAAAAATACCACCAACAGCTTAATTTGGTTCAATTTCAGTTGCTTACCATCTGTATCCCCCACCATCCCGGTCACCCCTGAAAAAGGGACTTCTTGGCCCAGTGGGCTTACCGGGTCAACAAACATGACATACCAGAAGGCAACTATTTAGCAGTATATGCAGCACAGTGAAACCTGTGACAATGTAATTGCCTCTGAACTGTGTTTGGGACCCTGAATAGCAGTGGTGTCCTGTATGCTGGAGTTGGGATATTGTTTTATAATATTTTGTCATATTTCATGATATTATTCTTTTGTGTGAGCACTCCGCCCCCCACATCACCCTGGGTAAAGAAAGTGCAGCTTCCTTGATCTTGATGCACCTGGGGGTGGGTGGGGGCAGAGTACCCAGGCATCCCCACAGAAAGAATAGTATCATGGAAATATTACAAACACCAGAAACCATATCTAACTGAAAGGATTTCTGTAAATGTACTCTAGTCTGTGTGCTAAGCTTTCAATTTGGTCTACAATTCCCTCATTAAGGTATACACACACACACATTCACAACCTTAGCCTGGCCAGGAGTGGCATCTTGCAACCAGCCCCCCACATCCCCGGTCAAGACTGGCATACAACCAGTCCCCTCACCCTGGCCAAGAGTGGCATCTTGCAACCAGCCCTCCCCCCAAAGACTGGCATGCAACCAGTTCCCTCACCCTGGCCAAGAGCGGCATCTTGCAACCAGCCCTCCCCCCAAAGACTGGCATGCAACCAGTCCCCTCACCCTGGCCAAGAGTGGCATCTTGCAACCAGCCCCCCACCTCCCCGGTCAAGACTGGCATACAACCAGACCCCCTCACCCAGGCCTAGAGCAGCATCTTGGAACCAGCCCCATGTTCCACATAAATATAAGACTACAATATGCAACACAATTCGGGTTACACTGCAGGATTCAAATCATATAGAGACACACACACACACACACACACACACACACACACTCACAACCTTAGCCTGGCCAAGAGTGGCATCTTGCAACCAGCCTTCCCCCCAAAGACTGGAATACAACCAGTCCCCTCACCATGGCCAAGAGTGGCATCTTGCAACCAGCCCCATATAAACATAAGACTAGAAGAGTATGCAACACATTTTAGGTTATACTGCAGGCTTCAAATCATATAGGCACACACACACACACTCCCATGCTGCAACCTTAGCCTGGCCAAGAGCAGCATCTTGCAACCAGCCCCTCACCCCCCTGGTCAAGACTGGCATACAACCAGGCCCCCTCACCTGGGCCTAGAGCAGCATTTTGGAACCAGCCCCATGTTCCACATAGACATAAGACTGCAATATGCAACACAATTTGGGTTACACTGCAGGATTCAAATCATATAGAGACACACACACAGACACACACACACACTCGCATCTTTAGCCTGGCCAAGAGTGGCATCTGCAACCAGCCCCCCGGTAAAGACTCGCATACAACCAAACCCTCACCCTGGCCAAGAGTGGCATCTTGCAACCAGCCCCCCCTCCAGTCAAGACTGCATACAACCAAGCCCTCACCCTGGCCAAGAGCGGCATCTTGCAACCAGCCCGCCCCCCGTCAAGACTCACATACAACAAAGCCCTCACCCTGGCCAAGAGCAGCATCTTGCAACCAGCCCTACGTTCCACATAAACAAAAAACTATACACACACACACACACACACAATGCAACCATATCCAGGCCAAGAGCGACATCTTGCAACCAGCCTTCCCCCCCTGCCCATCAAGACTCGATACAACCAGGCCCTCACTCTGGCCAAGAGCGGCATCTTGCAGCCAGCCCCACCCCTGACATAAACATAAGACTAGAATATGCAACACAGGTTATACTGCAGACTTTGAAGCATATTTTAAGGTACACACACACCCCTATTTGTTCAAGACAAGTTAAGAATTCTATGCTTGCTTTTCTCATCTCACTCTCAGTCACACTCACACTGTTACTAATACTTGCAGCTGCAGCAGCAGACCCACCAATTGGCATTGTGCACAGTTAAAAAGAAAACCATAGTACATACCTGGTTCAGTCTCAATTTCTAGGCCCTTTACTCTTGTACCCGGATGTCAAGTGATTGACTGTCTGCGACTCCCCGCTCCTGGGGCACTCCTAACTCCGGCATGGTGGTGAATATTCTCTAGGACTAGGAAGGCTCCCTGATTATAAACCTAAGCAAGCCAGAGACATGAAACAGCCATCAGTATATATAATCTTAGATGGTCAGGATAGGATCCACCCCGTGTCGGGGGGGGTCCTATCCTGACCATCCAAGATTATATTACTATGCTGACCCCACCTCACAAGTCACACACTGTGCAGCAGCAGCTGCCAACAAGTCACATTACCAGATGTGCAGGATACGGTCCAGAAAAGGGCTTGGCTTCACACACACACTGTCAGATTTAGCTTAGCCTCAGTCATCATGAGCAGTCAGCATCAAGCAGCAAAACAAACTGCCCTCCTCAAGGCTCCGAGGAGACAGTCACTGTGGAAGATTTGTAGAAGGCTGGAAGGCAAGTCTGAAAATTTAATACCTACCCAGAGCAGAGTAAACTCACTCGAGGGAAACTCCGTCTCAGCAGGCATATAAGCAGCAGGGCTCTGAAGATTTATTTGGATTGGTGGCTGTTCAAGTTCAAGTTTATTGCAGGAAAAACTCCATTGAGCAAGCTCATTCACAAGAAGGTCCTGAGTCATTTACTTAGACATATGGATACAACATACAAGGTAACATTGTCAATCGAGACATATGGACGTAGCATACAAGGTATCATTGTCAATCGAGCAAACGGCACATACAAAGTTCATAAGTGGTAATTCATGATGTGATACAGCCAGGTAAGGCAGGGTTCTGGCAGTAAAGTCTGATGCTGTATCAGCAGATGTTTGGGTAGAGTTGCACACATAAAAGATAAGTGCATTATAGGAGAAAGTTAATGTGCAGAGACAGCAAGGAGAGTTTAAGAAGGAAGGTAGGGAAAGAAGGTGAAGGTAAAAGATGAGGCTAGGGAAAGCAGGTCATGGAGATCAAATCTATAGCTGTTAAATTTAGTCTTATACTTTCTGTGCGGTTGCAGATCTGTTATGGTCCTACCAGTGGCAGTCAGTGTATGAGTAACTAACGTAAGGATGGTATAGGGGGTTTAGTGGCAGTGACAGATATCTTTTACTTTAGATGAGGATAAGGCTTTGTAGAGATTTATTGGGACAATGCTGGTTAGTTTTAGTATGGATTGGAGTTGGTTCCAGAATGTAGGAAGTGCGAATGAAATGGCACATTGTCCAAAGGCAGTACGAGTTCTTGGGACATCGAGCAGGATATAGTTTGATTTCCTGAGTGAGTAAGCACTGCGGGAGATACAGATGAGGGATGTTATGTAGCTTGGAAGTTTGTGAAGGAATATCTTGAGGGTCCAGATCCTAGCATGGAGCAGGCATCTGGTGGCAAGTGAGGTCCAACCAACAGCTGTGTACAGGTCGCAGTGATGGGTTCTGTGGGGGGCATTGGTGATGAACCATATAGAACGGTGGTAGAGAACGTCCAGTCTACTTAGGCCTGAGATTGCGGAGGTGGCATAGATGAAATCTCCATAGTAAAGTAGTGGAAGAAATGTGGCCAGTACAAGCTTGGTTCAGGTCGCAACAGGGAAGAGAGACCTGTTTCGAAAGAAGAAGCCTAGATGTGCTTTGAGCCTCTTGGATAGATCCTCAATGTGGTCAAAGAAGGTGAGCTTGTTGTCTATCCAGAATCCAAGGTATTTAAATTTAGGAACGACTTCCAGGGTTTCACCCAGTGAAGTGACGATAAGGTTTGTTGACAGCAAAGGGGGGGATCTAAAGGCGGAATTACGCAAGATGAACATTGCCTTAGTTTTCTTAGCATTCAGAAGGAGCTTTGCTTTAATAAGGTCACTTTCGAGCTGAGAAAAGTCAGCTTGCAAGACGTCCCTGACTTCCGTTAGAGTTGTGCCAGAGGTATATAATACAGTGTTGTCTGCAAAGAAGTGAATACTGGAGTTCGTTATGTGGGACTCAAGATCATTGATGTATAGAGAGAATAGGATTGGGCCTAATATGGAGCCTTGGGGGACTCCCCTGGCAATTGGAAGGGGGGCTGAGAGACAACCATCTGCTTTGACTTTCTGCATCCTACCAGAGAGATAACTGGTGAACCACTGTACGGTAGGAGGACTGGCACCTAGGTTACAAAGGCAGTTGATTAGGAGGGGGTGGTCAACAGTATCAAAGGCTTTACTAAGGTCCAGGAAGACTGCACCGGTGACCTTCTTGGAGTTCACGGTGGAAATCCAGTCATTAGTGACCTTAGCCAAAGCAGCGACTGTGCTGTGTTTGGACTGGAAACCAGATTGTGCAGGGTTAAGGAGAGAGTAGGATTCAATGTGTTGTTTCAATTGACTATAAATCAGCTTTTCGAGAACTTTAGAGAGAACAGGCAAAATGGAGATGGGCCTGTAATTGTTTAAATCACAGGGGTCTTCTGATTTGAAAAGAGGAAGGATGTGGGCAGACTTCCAGCTAGATGGAACTGTTGTAGAGGTTATGGATAGGTTGAAGATATGTAGGATAGGTGCAGTGTTCTCAGGAAAAATGGTTCAAGTCCATCATCCCCGGCACTCTTGCGGAGATCTAGATTAAGGAGAGAATCTCCAACTTCTTTATATGTAATAGTGCGCATCTGGAGGGGGTGGGATGGCCTGCAGGTAGAGCTTTCACTAGTATTCACACAGTTAGCGTAAGGTGAGGAGTCGAAAGCAAGTCCAGCAGTAACAAAATGTGAATTGAGTTCTTCAAGGATTTGGGTGCTGTTTTCCACCAGCCTGCCATTGGTAAATATCTTAGTTGGGATAGATGGAGCTGAAGGACGGCCTTCAATAGATTTAATTGTTCTCCAGATTTTTGGGGGGTTCCCTTTGGCGTGTTCCAGGGTGGAGATATAGAAGTTAGCTTTTGTAGCACAAATGCTTTTGACACAAGCATTCCTAGCAGTTCTGAAGACCTGCCAGTCTGCAGGGCTCTTAGTGTACCTAGCCTTAGCCCAGAGTTTGTCTCTGTTGGTAAGCACAGCCTTTAGTTCTGGGGTAAACCAGGGGTGGGAAACATTACGCACCCTAACGTTGATAATGGGTGCATGCTTCTTTGCCAGGCAGTAAGATTGTCACTAAGGATGGAGACAGCTTTGTCTGCAGTTTTTGCAAGATATAAATCTTGCCATATGATCCTGCTCAGGTCATATAGAAAGTTTGACACATTAAATTTGCGAAAAGACCTCTTAGTTCTAAATTTGGACTGTTGGTACATTTTAGTTTGTGATCTTGTGCAAACCACCATGCAGTGGTCACTCATATCATTATGGAATACTGCTGAATGGGAGATTTTATGGGAGTGGGTGGTTAGAATAACATCTAAGATGGAGCGTTTAGCCGAGTTTGAGGTATTTTTCCTCGTGGGTTCGGTAACTAGTTGCATAAGACCAAGCTCATCACAGAGGGTTTTAAGGCAGTGAGATTTTGCAGTGAGCCAATCCATGTTGAAATCCCCCAGGATAATTGTTTCTGAGTTGGTGGCTAAAGTTAGAGATTTTCTAATGTCGATGATTTTGGAGCCACCAGATGGGGGCCTCTAGCCATCTGTGATGGTAATGCATTCCGTGGAGGGAAGGCGAAGCTTTAGTGAAACAACCTCATATTCTTTAGGCTGTGGCATTGGCAGAATGGCAGTTGACAAACTTGGCTGGCAGCAGGCACAAGAAAAAAAGAAAAATATGTACTAGTAGTGACACTACTAGTGACCATGATATACAGCTCTTTAGTGAGAAAATGTTTATGCCTGCCTGCCATGCTAGCCACCACCAACCAACACCAGTACTTGCTGGCTACATGATTCAACCGCCAATCCGCCAATGTTGCAAAATGAATCCATCCATTCCATTGCCATTCCAGCTTGAGCCTCACCTCAGTGTAAGACAAGTTCTTTCCCTCCACACAGCTCCACTCCAAGAGTTTCACATTTCCAATCCCTGGCTGACCCTGCCTGCTGTGACAACTCAGAGTGTCATCTGGTCTGTTGGCTGCTGTTGCCCTGCCCAGAGTGAGTGCCCTCCTCCAGCTCAGAGCCTCCAAAACCATTGGTGGCCATGTAGCTCAGCTCAGAGCCTCAGCCCTGCCAAAATCAGCTTAGCTAGTGTGTGTGCGCTGCTTGGCCCGATTCCCCACTTCCTTCCTGTGTCCTTGGACCTTGGGGACGGAGTCGGCGCTCGGCGGCTAGGGCAGCAGCCACAGTTAGGCTTCACTAGTCTCTCACGTTCAAGACCTGACCATCCAAGTCTGTCTTCACACAATCAGGGGGCCCATCCTGTCATTCAAATCCCGGCGCGTGGGGCTGCAGCGGCAACTGTACTTCAGCACAGCCTGAGCCTAGTAACACAACATGCTGCTCCCTTGCAACAGCTTACAGCTCAGTCCTCCATCAGCCAGCCTGCCCCGGCCACTCAGCTAGTGCCGTGGAGCCCTGGCCCTCTCCTGTCTGAACCCATCCGGCTGCTGCTGCACTGTCATCCGACTGACCCGGTCACCTGCCGCCAACCACAACCTCACCTCGTCCTCTCCGGCTCCACTTATTGATCTCTCAAGGCTCTCAGCGGTGCTAGTCTTCTCCAAACCTCTCTCCAACTGCAAAAACTAAGCAGCGCAGCAGAACCCCAACCGACGAACTTTAGCAAGAAGAGATTACACCAACGTACAGTGCGGGGCTTTAAACAACCCGTCGGCACCAACAACGCCCCCCAAGCTGACGTTGGCAGGCTTGGCAGCCGATCAGGTCCTTCAGTGCCTGCCGCAGACCTGGTTGAGAGCTATGCAGTGACTTGCAGCCCACCCCACACCTCTCACCACATGTTAGATGCACTCTCTCGCCCCCCACTAAACAAAGGCAGCAGCACCGGCAGCTTGGGCTTTTCAAAAGCCCCTGAAAAAATATATATTATGTACGCAGGCAGGACTCAGGAAGCAGAGCTGCTTGCTACCCCACGCATTTTGGAGCATATGCCTTGGCTTACATGGCGTATCGGTAGCTACACCATTGGTAGGAGATAGGAGGCTATACACTGCCCTTGTACAGGTCACTGGTGAAACCACATCTAGAGTATAAAGTTCAGTATTGGTGCCCACACCTTAAAAAAAAGGGCATTGAGCTCTACAAAAATGATAGCGGGTCAGCAGGATAAGGCATACGAAGAGAGGTAGAGGGTATTGAACATGTACTCCCTGGAGGACAGAAAAAAGAGAGGAGACATGATTGAGACCTTTGAGTACTTAAAAGGGCTAAATAAGGTGGATAAAGAGGGTCTCTTTAAGCTAAGTAGTAACCATAACATGAGAGAGCACAGTCTTAAGCTGGGGGGGAGGTTTAGAAGGGAGGGAGGTCAGGAAGCAGAAAGCACTTCTTCATGGAGTGGGCGGTGGACATTTGGAATGCACTGCCAGAAGAGGTGGTCTCATTAAAGATGGTGGACAGCTTCAAGAGAGGCTGGGACAGGCATAGGGGGAAGGTAAGGATCATGGGTAGAGAAGATGGAAAGGATGGGAGGAGTGGGGAGGGGAGCAGGGTCAGTAGCTCAAGCTGTGGACCCTGCAATACAAGCAGACTAGATAGACCAAATGGCATTCTTCTGGCTTTTTTGTAGGTTCATATGTGTGTGTGACTGAGGACTGCCATGTTGATTTTCCAGGCACCCCAGCCTCCAACCAGTCACAGCCAGCACTGGCAGGGACTTAAGCCCGAAGCTACTAGGGCATAAGCCATACAGAGCCTGTAATTCCCCCTGTGATGTCAGAAGCTTCTGAAAGAGTGGGTTAGACCATTAAAGGAGGCACAGTTTGCCAGCCTTGCTCCTGCCCTGTGAGATTCAGCCTGCTACAGAATAGTCCAGTGCAGACTTCGCCTATTTTAGCTTCTTTTATCAGTTGCTACTGCTGCTTTGGCTAGCCAGGCAGAGTAGCCTGTATCTGTAATTTAGGGGTAACAACTCCAGTTTAGCTGTAATATAGTTATGTTAAAGATACGAGAAATCTCTCTGGTGTTTGTTAAATATTTTCCATTGTTCAAGATTATTCATTCAAACATGAAGTCTTGCTGTATTCTGACTATATGCAGTTAGCCCCAGCACTTGAACTGCTCCGGAGAGTAAAGGGTTAACTCTATGCAAAAGCATAGAACGTTGAGCTCGAGCTCAGTTTTCAAACCTCTGTCTGTGGTACTCTTCGGTGTAACCATCAGATTCTTTACTCTGCCTTACTGTGAAGTCGCTCCTGAGATTCCTCCTGCGCTTCGGTTCGGTCTAGTTCGAATAGGTCAGTTTTTCAAACCGTGATTTTCGGTATTCTTACCTCTATCTTGGTACAGTAAGTGGTAGCTATAGGTAGTGGTTATTTTCTGTGTTGTTTATTAAGAAATTACTTTATTTAGGTTCCTTTCTGGTCGGTCCGGTTCAAAACCGAAGCGTATCTTTTATATTAATTATTATTACTGTGTGTGTGGTTTTTCTGGTACCCATCAGTTCCTAAAAAAATCCGATATTTTAGGATTTTTTAACAGACCCGTGACACGGTTGGAACCATTGGGTTTGTAATTTCCTGGCTTAACCGCTGTGTAAAGTGATTTTTTCTGGTTTAAGGCATGTCTGAGAAACCCAAGAAGAAAACCGGACCCACTGGTTTTCAGCATTGTACCGAGTGTAAGGAGGCCTTTGCTAAGGCTGACCCTCACCTCGTCTGTGTGTATTGTCTGGGGTTTGACCACCTCAAGGAAGACTGCCAAATATGTAAGAACTTTCCCAAAGCCACTCTCGATAAATGTTTGATTAGGCTAAGGGAGAAGGAGGCCAAGAAGTCCACTGATCTGGATGGCCAGCCTGGTTCAGTTGTGGCTGAACCTGAAGAGGTGCCCATTGACCTGGGCGATACCTCTTCTGGCAAATGGAGAGCAGATTCTGCAGCATCTGTTCCAAGCAAAAGAAAGAGGAAATCAGCCGGTTCATATCCCGCTTCCCATGGTCCAACCGCTGATGAGATAGCAAAAGCGATTTCAATAGTTCAATCGCTTTGCCTGGTTCCGACTGAACAGGTTTCGGTTCAGTCCCGATCGGTTCGGTCAGAAGTATTGGCTTCAGATATAGATCCTGAAGCATACTATGAGGGCGATTGGGAGGATGATGAAGACTATGAATAAAATGAGGGCCTAGATGAGCCAGTAGAGCCTGACATCTCCCCAGACAGGCCTTCTCAGGCTTCTCCTCCCAGGCTTTCTGAATTCCCTTCCCATTTCTTGTTTTACAAGAAAGTGGCTGAGACTCTTCAGCTTCCTATGGAAGAGGCTGAACAGGATCAGGAAGAACCTGACTACCTGGAAATGAAGGATGTCCCAGAGTCAAAGACGGGTGTCTATCCCCTTACACAAATCCTTGGGGAAGCAGACACAAAAAAATTTAGTTTCCTACATCCATTCCTCCTGTGGAGAAAAGAATGGACAGGAGGTATGCTTTGTCAGGTTCAGGGATGGAATTCCTTTCAAATCATAGCATGTTGGGGTAGTACAAGCTGCAGCCTGTGACAAGGCTAATATTCCCCTGATAGCTCACCCCCCCCAGATAAGGATTCCAGGAAAGTGAATGCCATGGCAAAAAAAAACAGTACTTGGCAGCCTCTTTGGGACTCAGACAATCCAATTACATGGCATACACAGCCAGGCACCAGAAATCTATGTGGGATATGGTTCTGGCACTGGCTAAGGATGCCCCTCCCCAGCTAGCCAACGAGCCAGAGCAGGTGGCTGCAAATGGTATAGCGGCATCTAAGGTGCAATTCCACGCTGCTGTTGATGCCAATGATGTTCATTCTAGGGTCATGGCTACATCTATCTCCATGAGGAGATTTGCTTGGCTTAGGTGTACGAACCTCTCTCAGGATACCCAGGCTAAGGCCATGGATTTTCCTGTAACGGGTAATTCTCTCTTTGGGGTCCAAACAGAAAATTACATGAAGAAGATGGATGAATACAGGACCACCTATAGGAGTGCTGCAGCCAAAGAAAAGCAGACCACTCCTCAGAGGCAGCAGTTTAGGGGTGGGGCAGGCCTTTTTATAGGCCTTTTTACCAAGCTCAGGCCCCCTCCTCTTCTTTTCAGCAGAGGGGGTTCTTTAGGGGGAAGAAGTAGAAGTGGGGTAATTAGGACCCCATCAGCTACTCAGTCCAAGCCCCCTGTCAAGCAAACACCCTGAGGTGTCAGTCAGGGTCACCTCCCTAATCCCAGTAGGGGACAGGCTGGCTCACTACTCCCAGGACTAGGAGTCTATTACTTCAGACAAATGGGTCCTGGAAGTAGTGAGACAGGGACTTGCTCTCAGTTTCAAAAGGTTCCCAAGAATGAGAGCAAAGTCTTTCAGTCCTCCCTCTCCCTTGGAGACAAAGGCCTTAGAGGCAGAAATCTCCTCTCTCCTGCTTCTGCAAGCAGTAGAAAAGGTACCTATTTGTCATAGAGGAAAAGGACTGTATTCAAGATACTTCCTTACCCTCAAAAAGACAGGGGAGTGGCGACCCATATTGGATTTAAGGTACCTGAACAAACATTTGACAAAACCAAAGTTCAAAATGGTGACTCTGGGAGTAATTCTTCCCTCTCTGAGACCAGGAGACTGGCTAGCCTCCCTGGATCTCAAGGATGCCTACTTCCACATACCTATCAGACCTTCCCACCAAAAATACCTCAAAAGTTCGAGTTGCCCTCAGGCCATTACCAGTTCAGGGCCATGCCCTTCAGCCTCACATCTGCTCCAAGGGTGTTCACCAAGTGTCTTGCAGTGGTGGTGGCATTCCTCAGGAGGCAGGGCATCCTTCTGTTCCCATACCTGGACAACTGGCTTCAAGTGGGCCAGTCCTCAGACCAAGTCAAGTCAGCCTTAGAGGTCACCCAAAGACTTCTAGAATCCTTGGGCTTCATTCTAAATTTAAAGAAATCTGTTCTAGAGCCAGCCCAGCTTCTCACTTTCATATGGGTGAAAATAGATACAGTTCAGGCAAGAGCATTTCTTCCTCTCTCAAGGGTTTAGGCATTGGTCACTTTGGCCTTCTCTTTTCATCCTCTAGTGTCTCGGCCAGCCAGACACTTTCTACAGCTGCTGGGCCACATGGCAGCTTCCACAGAAGTAGTTCAGGGTGCAAGATTTCAGATGAGAGATATTCAGTTTCATCTCAGATCTTTCTGGTCTCAGAGAAAGGACCCTCTCTCCAAACTGGTTCCAGTCTCCACAACCTTGGTCCAGGCCCTTCAGTGGTGGTTGGAGGAAGACAATCTTCGACAAGGAGTCCCCTTCATCAGTCAGGTCCCTTCTGTGATTCTCACCACAGATGCCTCCCTTTTGGGGTGGGGGGGCCCACCTAGATCATATCACAGCTCAGTGAACTTGGTCATACCAGGAGTCCCTTCTACTCATAAATCTTCTCGAATTGAGGGCTGTCTTCCTGGCTCTCCAGACATTTTCAACAGTTGTCCAAGGGAAAGTGGTGCAGATCAGAACAGACAATACCACAACCATGTGGTATATCAACAAGCAGGGAGGCACTCGGTCCTCGGCCCTGTGCATGGAAGCCATGAAAATGTGGTCTCTGGCTTATTTCCTTCAGGCTTCTCTGATGGCAGTGCATCTCCCAGGGAAGGACAACATCCTAGCAGATGCTCTCAGCAGGATTTCCCAAGGTCACCATCAATGGACCCTGAACCCTGTCATTCTTCAAGTCATTTTCAGGAGATGGGGCACCCCAGAGATAGACCTCTTTTCAGCCCCAGACAATCATCAACTCCCTCTTTATTGTTGTAGACCACCCCTTCTGGGTCCGGTTCCCCAGGATGCCCTTCTACTAAATTGGACAAACAGGTTTCTGTATGCATTTCCTCCTTTTCCTCTGATATTCAGGGTCCTGATAAAAAATCAGATCTTAGCCTTGCAAGGTGATTCTAGTGGCACCAGACTGGGCCAGACAGCCTTGGTATCCTCTACTGTTGTCACTGTCAGTAACACTGCCCTTGTGTCTCCCCAGGCAGTACAATCTTCTCATCTCCTTTCAAGGGAGGCTTCTGTACCCCAACCTTCAGACTTTCAGGCTCAAAGCCTGGCTCTTGAAGAGCTAGAAGACTTACAACTCCAAATGGAAAAGGTGTGGGTTTTGGTGTTCCAGTAGACATATTAAACCAGAGCTGGCTGACATTGCCACTGTTTTGGACTATTTGGTACATCTTAACAGTTTAGGCCTCCGGCCTACTACTCTTTAAGTGCATTTGGCAGCTGTGTCTGCCTTTCTTTCGGCTGGTAAGGGCTCTTCCATAGTTTCTCATCCAGTTTTCAAGAAATTCTTCAAAGGCTTAGTTCATGTCAATCCTCCCTTTTGGGAGCCTACTCTTTCCTGGGATCTGACCATCTGTATTTCACAGCTTATGCAGCCCCCTTTTGAACCTTTATCTTCAGCTGAGCTGAAATACTTGACTTGAAAAACTGTATACCTGGTGGCCATTACCTCTGCTAGGAGGATCAGTGAACTACAGGCCTTATCAGTGGAACCTGATTTCATTTCCTTTCATAGGGATGAGGTGGTCCTCCGCAGCAATAGAAAGTTCCTTCCCAAGGTGGCATCAGACTTTCATCTGAACCGGTCTATGTCTCTGCCTGCCTTTTTCACTGATCATTCTTCCTCTGGAAAGAGGAGGTTACACAGTCTGGATGTGAAAAGGGCTCTTAGTTACTATATTGAGCATAGTAAGGCCCATAGGAAGGAATGTTCTCAGTTGTTTCTCACTTATGGTGAGGTGGGAAAGGGCAAGCCTGCTACCAAGAGGTCTATTGCCAGGTGGATTGTTTATTGCATTCAATTCTGCTACTCTAAACTTGGAAAGGAGCCTCCCTCAGGCCTGAGGGCTCATTCTACCAGGGGTACAGCTGCTTTAGTCACAGAAGCTAGAGATATACTGTACCTTTAGTGGATATATGTAAAGCAGCTACCTGGAAATCTGTTCACACCTTCACCAAGCATTACTCTGGACATTCAGTCACGAAGTGATGCTAGGTTTGGCACAGCTGTGCTGCAGAGCTTGTTCCCAAAATAGGTTCTGTAACTCCCTCCTCCAAGGGGGTACTGCTTGGTAGTCTACATATAGTCAGAATACAGCAAGACTTCATGTTGTTTGAAGAAAAAATTACTCACCATAGTAATGTTTCTTCTAATGGAGTCTTGCTGTATTCAGATCTCCTTCCCTGCCTCTCCTCCTGGAACCTAGTAGTTTTTGAGATGTGGTGGGGCAGGCTTAGTGCTACACCCCAGAGGTGCTCTGGACATGCCTCCATCTTTTGTTTCTTTTTTCTTTCAGTTTGGTGAATCACTACCTGTTGTGTTCTTTTTGTTGTTTTTTCTACTTGAGTCTTTGACCCTAAAACCCTGTTTTGCCACTTGGCAAACAAATCTTGAAACAATTTCTTACTTGAGTTAGTTAGTTTAGAGCTCATAGGACTCTGACGGTTACACCTCAGAGTACCACAGACAGAGATTTGAAAACCGAGCTCGAGCTCAACGTTCTATGCCATTGCATAGAGTTAACCCATTACTCTCTGGAGCAGTTCAAGTGCTGGGGCTAACTGCATATAGTCAGAATACAGCAAGACTCCATTAGAAGAAACAACATTACTGTGGTGAGTAATTTTTTCTTCCTGTTGCTGTGGGAAGACTTCCACATCATCCTGCTCAGCCTGTGATGACCATTGGCTAGTGACGTCTAGAGGATCCTGTGAAAAGCTACATGTCTGCTGATCGTCCACCTCTGGAGCTGAGTAGACCCATCTTGTCCACCTTTTGGGTTTCAGGATTTGTGAGTACTTTTCTAGGCTGGGAAGTCTTCACCTCTTTGTGAATTATATTTTGGAATTACCTTTGGAATACCCTAGTTTGTGGAATACAAATAATTGGGCTGTGCGTGCTAGCGCAGTAATGAAAAATCACTCGGGTGTGAGGATTTTATTTTATTTAAATTGTGCTCCACCTCTACAGACCCCAGGCAACACAGCATCAGGCCTACAGCTGTAACTTTAAACTGTGGTACCCAGTTAACCAGTCAGTTTTAAATCTAATAACACCCAGGTCTACTGGCTTGGGCCACCTAAAGTGCACTTGAAGAGAGAAGGAGAAAGTGTTGTGGGGGGGGGCACATGCTTGGCACAGCATGACTGCACACACTGTTGTAATCAAACGTTTCCCCTTTTCCCTGCAGGTACAGTAAATAAAGTCATGTTGTCAGTTTTTATATCTTGTGCAACTGCATGTTATTTTACACCATCTATTATTGGTACTGTATTGCACTGTTGATTTAGGTTTAATTCACAGGTGGGATCCAGAGTGGTATATGTGTCAGTGGGGAGCTAGGTAGGTACTGCACCCAAGGGGGTTTTACCACACCTATCACCAGGCCCACTACTCTGTTCTGTAGGTGGAGGCACCATGCTATTTTATTTTTGTTCTGGATACAAACCCCCCACAAGGAGTTTCAAAGAACCCAGACCCCTCAACCTTGCAGGCCTCACTCTGTGTGTGCAAGGCAGGGGTTGTAACTGCAGCTTTCCAACTAAAGGCATGGTGACCCAGTTACACAATTAAATAATATTTTGTACTGCGGAAAAATATAGTATATTAAGTGTGTGGAAGAGAAGGGTAAGACAGGTCATGGTCCTTATGCAACTATACTGTAAAGTAGGAAAATTCTCAGAAGCTGTTCTCTGACACCTTTCCAACATCTGCTCCAGGGGTCCCCTTTCATGACCGGTGGTGTAGGCAGATGTTGAATGGGATGAACAGTAAGACTTGCAGGGCTGGATTTTAGAAGATGCCTGTGCCAGATACAAATTGTGGCAAAGCATGGGAATTTGCCTGAAACAAATGTGCCAAATGCAAGTTCTGCTATTCCAGAAAGTTTGCAATTTGCGGCAACAACCTGGAATAGCCACAACTTGTAGCCTATGCCAGAAATAGTGGCACAGTCAGAGGGCTTGGCACATGCTGCGATGCATCCACAAACAAGAGTGCAGGGGGTAGCCCAAGAACCCCAAGGAGCACCAAGCATGGACCCAGGGCAAAGTGGGACACCCACCACTGTGATGTGGCACCAGGTGGGGTTCTACAATAGTGTACTGTAATGATAGCGTTATGATGACTGTGTGCCCATACTGTATGCAACCCTGCCCTGGTAGGCTAGTGCTCCCCAACCCCGATGTTGTCACACCTCATTAGTGGTGTACTGCCCCCCCCACAATCCCTGATCTCCAGAGGTTAAAGTTAGAAAAGCACCCCATTCCCATCCTGCCCACCTGATCCCTGCAATTACCCATACACATAGCATTAACAGTACCTGGTGCTCTGTGGACCACCGCCCTCCACCCTGACAGGCGGTGCCCAACTACCCTGCTCCCCATCCCCAGCACAATTGTGTGACTGGCACAGCCCTCCACACACCACCATGGCCAGCCGAAGAATGCGTTCACAATTGACATGTACTGTAAACTGTATACTACACAGTGTACAGTACTTGCAGAATGCATTCTGTAGCTGGCCATGATGGTGTGCAGAGTGCTGTGCCAGTCGTAGAATTGTGCTGGGGATGGGGGGATCAGACGCAGGCTGCAAATCAGGTTTGACACAAGCTGTGATGCAAATCACAACTTGTGTCAAACTCTTTTGACGCAAGTTCCTTGCATCATTCTAACCTGATTGAAACTCAGGCCCACAGTCTCCAAGTTTTCAAGACCCCCCCCAACACCTTCTGGCATTTTTATATCAAATAACCCCTCCCACTCCACCTTCTGCCAGCTAGCTAGTACCGTGGCTGACAACTGTCTAACTAGCTGATGCCTGTCCCCATTCAAGATAAAGCCTGTACTTGAGTTGCCTTCCCCTTCCCACACACACCCTGACACTCCTTCTGTGAACTCATTTAGAAGGGAAGTCCCTTTAACCTATTTTCTGCATACCTGTATAGTTTGTAGATATGAACAATGATTGCTTCTCTTGCATCCCCCTAATTTCATCCTAATGTAAATATGAAAGAGGTTATTTCACTCTGTCTTGCCCTGGTGTGAAAACCTGTTTGTATGCATTGCAGAGATCTTGACCCCACTGATGCAAGGCATCATGGGAGTTGATGCATACCTGCATAAGCCAGCAGAAGTTATACTTTCATTCAGTTCTGTTGCATGTCTTGTGAAGTTCCTGTATTCTCTAAAAGCATATTTTTCTAACTCAAATAGACTTTAAACTACAGAAAACAGCTGGACGCTTACTATGTCTTGAAAAGTTTCATGGCCAGCATAAGACAAGAACACAAGGATTGCACAGGACAGCAACAGCACTAAGTAATTCAGAATAACTACTGCAGGCTTTAGCACTAAAACATCATAGAATTCCAGGATGCCTTACATAAGTCAGGTCATGACCTTTGCAATGGCGTCAAGCAGGTTTTCATACCAGACTTGAGTACCTTCATTTTCATTTAAATCCTGATGAAATTAGGAGGGTGCAATAGGGGTGATCATTGTTCATGCCTACAAACTATATAAGTAAACAGAAGAAAAGTCTGAGGGGACCTGCCCTTTAAAGTGACATTATCATTTTAAAAGCTGACATTTACTGCTCCCCCTTTAGAATAAGATCCTAAAGCCTTTATGCTGCCAGACATACATTTAATGCCACATTGTAGTCTTTTCAATACATTACTGAGTCTTCAAGTTCTTAGTATTCTAGATGACCGACTCGTATTTCTGGTTGCTGATCCCAACACGCGTTCACTCTGCCAACATGGTCACCAAAACGCAAGTAACGTCATCCATGAAAAAGTCTGACAAATTTCAAATGTTGTTGTAGGAGTGCATTTTATAAAAAAGCTCAGTGAGCTGAGCTGAGGAAAGAAGGTTACTATAAGAAACAAGGGCTGTTTCATACTGATACCTGGCTTTGAAAAGTCAAGCTGTGATACCAGGCATGCGCTTAGTGTCATGGCTGGACCTTTATAAAATGCACTCCTACAACGTTTGAAATTTGTCTGACTTGTTCATGGATGAGGTTACCTGCACTTTGGCAGCCATGTTGGCAGTGTCAGCATGCACCGGAATCAGTGACCAGAAATACAAACAGGTTGTCTAGAATACTAAGCAGACCCAGAAATGTAAGAAAAAGAGTACAATGTGGCATTAAATGTATGTCTGGTAGCATAAACCCATTAATTAGAACTATAAATGGCTTCAGGCTCTTATTCTAAAAGAGGATGTAAAAGTCAGCTTTTGGGTGACAGTGTCCCTTTAAGAAGAATCAAGATTTCAGTGTGGGCTGGAAGTGAGGGAAGGGGGGTCTGAAAGACAATGCATGTATAAGTGCGATCAACTTAAAATCTTGATTGCTGAAACACCTACAAGATTATTATAAAAAGAAAAATCAAAACCTAAAAAAACCCTCAAATGCAGCTAGCTACAAGTTCTCAATGGAGATGGGTTGTTTGACTGGACTGAGAGCATCTTGTGAATAGATATTTGTTCAGTCATCAGCAAAGGTAAACATAGCTATACACAGATAAAATGTTACTGACTTGACCTTAATTATATTTTTAAAAAAAGCATACAGATTACACTGTATGCCAGTGATAGTCAGTGTTATATTAGTGACCATTTGGGAAAGACGTAAAAATGAGACCATACATCTCTAGTCTCGATTCTCAACAGAATACCACTCATGGCAATGCATACAGAAGTACACGGATTAAAGCCTAGGGGAAAACTGTGATTACGCTGGATAGGTACCATCAAGAACGACTTGCAGCAGAAAGGATTAAAGATGAACGAAGCTACAGAGCTGGCGCAAGACAGAAAGCAGTGGAGAGACTTCATTCAGCCCCATCATCACTGACTGAGCTGACGGACAGGAATCTAAGCTAAGCTATGTCTCTGTATTAACGTATTTACAGAAATGATACATAGTCATAACATGTGTCCCAATTCATTGTGTGCCACTGATCACCTTGGATCCCAATGATAGTAAATGAAAGTTCACTTTCTAACCCTAGTAATACGCAGGATATGTAAGCAATAATACCCAACAGGGTGGGCTTTATTGGGAAATACCGGACCAGGGGGCGTAATGAGGCCTGGCGCCACACGGGAGGGCCTTATAGCCCCTTGGAAGCTCCAGTATTTCCCAATAATGCCCACCCTGGAGGGTATTATTGTGCTTAGAAAATGGACTTTATAAAAAAAATTTTTTTATAAGAAATGTTAATAAAAAATTATTTTAAAGTAAATTTGTAATAAAATAGTTCCTCCGCCTGCTTTAAAATTATTTTTTATGCTGTTTTAAAAGCAGTACTGTTTTTCACGTCTCTCTTCTGCCCCCCCCATACCCAGAAGTATTCAGGAAGTCCCTTCAGAAGATTTAGTTTGTTTCTTAGTTTATTTACTTTGCTTACAAGTACAGGCTTGCGTTTCATTTTTTTAATATGATTCACATTAGCAAACTGTGCGCCTGCCCCCCCCCCGCATGCTGGCTGCTCACCAACTTGTAACTTCGGTGCATGGGGTGGTGTGCAACAGAAGGGCAGGACTGCAGAAGAAAGAAAACATCAAGGTAGGAGGCTGTGCAGAGTAAAAAAAAAATAAATAAATAAGAAACATCTTACTGTGTTTTTTTGTACATCTTGGGTCGCGCAGGGCTGAAGGGCAGAGTGAGCCGGGAAAAACTGTTGGCAGTAGCGTGGAGCATGCGACATGCTATCGCTTCTTATTTAAAATGAACAGAAAAAAACATTTTATTTATCCAGGCTGAAGTGTGTAATAAGAGTGTCAGAGAGACTGGTTGCTCTGGTACCGCTGGGAGCGGCATTTTGTTAGTTTTCCATAGCGCAGATAAACGTCCATCTGCGGTATGGAAAACAAACAAATCTTTGTTCACTTCAGTACTGAAGCTGCTGTTTGTGTGATACTGAGTTGACAGTGTCACGATACTTCCAGTCAGAAAAGGCAGTCACAAATCGGGAGCATCAAAGACAGCTGCAGGCGTCTTTTTACGTATATAGTGTCACGATGAGCAGGAAACTGATGACAGAGGGATGGATAGACATTTGGAGGCAATGGCTTTCACACGGTGGTCAGGTAATCATGCGAGCCAACTGTACAGTGAAAGTCGCTATGACGTGGCTGATCAACAATCCATTACTAAGGAAGCTGCTACTGTGGCATACTAAGGGAGGTCAGGAGCATTTTCGAGTGTCCTACAGAACAACAGGAGAGAAAACATAGTTATTATCTGCAGTGATAAGTGAGCCAAGCAGAGGTCGATGTGTGGTTTCTTGTTGTAGCTGGCAATGAGTTATGGAGTCTTGGTAGGGCAGTATCTCGCTAAGGGAGAGAAAAAATGGCAGTCATTTTCAAATTGAATGCGTGCTGTCAACCAATGGGCAAGCAGAGTGAGCACAAAGATACTTGAATGGGTGAAGGGACACATGCGCTGGAACCTTTTATTTGCTGGGCATCTTTTGAAAGTTAATGTACCCCCTTGGCAGGGGTACCAGCCAATCAGAGTCCAGCAAATAAAAAAAACATTTTCTAATTATGTCATAACTTTATGCAGTAAGCCTGGAGGGTGGACTGCCCAGAGAGATGGAACACATGCAAATGAGTAGAATTCTTTGCACATGAGCATCTTTCAAATACTGTCTCTACCAACTATGGTGTTCTAACCTCTTCAGATTTGTCTCTCCGCCTGAAAGGCTGGTCGCTCGGAGTGGTCGACTTACTCTTTTGCGTGAAAGAAGATTCAAAACCTTAAAAAAAGTAAGTATTTTCTGTTTCTTTTATTGCCTCTACTAATTGTTAGTGTAAATCTTGTTTATTGCTTAAATTACATATTTTTTCTGGTTCCTCGCGGTTCGGTATAACCATGGGGGAACCGGGTTAGTTGTTTTAAATTATCGGGGTTCTCTGATTAAAGAGCCTTGTTTTGTTCTATTATTAGTTTAGTTTTTTAGTCTATTGTATTGTTTTTGTAACCGCTTTTCATTGGTTACAGAAACACTGATCCAGTTCACCTGTCATCTCCTGGGTTCGGTTCCTCCGGTTCCCATCGGTTCCAGAACCGACCGCAAAAAAAAAAAAAAAAGGTTTTAGCTTTTAAATAACCACACTTTATTCTTTACTTAGCGGTTAGTGTGTTTTCTCGTTTTCAGACATTACCATGTCAGGGAAGCCCAAAAAGGGAACCGGAGAACCCAGTTTCAAGAATTGTTTAAAATGTGGAGATGTATTTGCTAAAGCAGACAAGCACACCTTATGTGTGGCTTGTCTGGGATTTGAACATCTGGATCAGGATTTTGAAGTCTGTAAAACTTTCCCCAGAAAAGAACGTGGAAAAACGCCTTGAAAGAATGAACAAGAAATTTCCTAGGGGTCCCTTCAACTCTGACCAGCTGACACCCCAATCTGCTGTGGCTGACCCCTCAAGTTTGCTTACCTCTGCCCCTGATACGGGCGAAAAAGGGGCAAAAAGAGGGAAAGAACTGGCTGACTCCCCAGTTCCCTATAGAAACTCAAAAAAAACAAGCATGCAGAATCCTCCCCTGCTAAACCAGGTACTTCTTCGCAGATGCCTGCTATGCCCATGGTTTAAGAGATAGCCCAGGCTTTTAAAATTATCCAGGCACTACAAAACATTGTTCCCCAGCAGCCTGCCCCTACCCAGGGTCCCCAGGCCAGCAGTGGTGTGTTGCCCTCTTTACAGGAGGAGCAATATTATGAAGAGGAAGATGATCCTTTTCAGGATGATGAACCAATTCCTCCAGCAGTATCTCCTGAGCAAGATTTTGGTTCTCCTCCCAGGGTGTCAGAGGATTACTCCTCACATTTTACATTTGTAAGGAGAATGGCAGATGCTTTTGATACTGCTACCACAGAGCAGATTGAGGATGAGGAGGAAATTGAATATATAAATATGATGGGTTTGACACCCACCTCTTGCCAGTATACAAATTTTCCAAAAAAGACACCCTAAGACTTCTACAGACCACTAATTCTGTTCCTCCTATTGATAGGAGAATAGATAACAAGTGCCAGTTGGACAGGACGGGAGCTGATTTCCTTTTCTCCCATCCTGATCATCAAGGGGTTATACAGCAGGCAGCCTGTGACAAAGCCAGAGTCCCCCTGTCCTCCCACCCTCCGGACAAAGACTCCAGAAAAAATGGATAGCATGGCCAAAAAAGGCTACTTATCAGTCTCTTTGGCCATGAGACAGGCTACTCTTCAAGTTTATGCTGCCCAGTATCAAAAATCTCTGTGGCAGTTGGTACTGGACATGTCCATGTGTGGAAGGCAGAGCTTCAGGCAACATAGAATCAATGGGAGGACATAAAGAAGCTGAAGTCAAGTTTTTATTGGTAGAAGTCCCAAAATGCATCAGGCAAAAAATAAAAATAAAAACGTACTTTCGAAAATAAATAAAAAAAAATCAGATACAGCATTTCTGACCGGAAACAAGTCCTTACAATGCAGGAGAAGCACAACTGCCCAGCAAGGTGTTACAGGCACAACACCCAGGATCGATCTGATTCAGCTCTAACCTAGTCTGATATTTAAAGGCACACAAACAACATGATTGGTTCTTTTAGCTGTCAATCAACAGTTGATTCTATCAAACCCAACATTTTGTATATTTAATATGCATTTTAATAACATATAAACATTGGAGGAAACAATGTTAGCATTTCTATATTTACATAAAGAAAGTTTTACCCTTTTGTCCATATTTCTATCCTTAATTTATTAAGTTTAAATAATTGAAAGACCCTCCCTGAGCTTCACTAAATAAAGCGAGGAGAAAGCGGGCCTACGGCTCCTATAAGCGCAAAAGGGAAAGAGAAGAACCCGGAACTCGGCTGGAGGAGGATAATCCTTGAAGACTGAGAAAACAATTTTAACCCACTTACAAAAATCACTTACTTCGTCAGGAAAGCAGGTAAATCAAAAGGGCTTCTAACCTACTATCTCCTTTTACAGTAACGCTAATTTGACAATTCACAAAATGCTACTGTGCAAACGTGCGCACAGTCGCACAGGAGAAACCCTACCACAAATCTTCTGGAGGGTTTTACCTGCACCGAAAAGGGGGACGGGAAAAAGGGGAAACCCAAAAGGTAAAACTACCAGAATAAGGAGTCCCTGTTCAGCGTTTCTTTTAGACTTTCAGATTGTCGCTATTTGGGAAATACGGAAACAGAGGAAAAGGGAAGCGGCAGACTGAAACACCAATTACCCAAACCATCTAATGCCGGTAACAATAATTTCTTACATATTCTTCTTTCTACTTTGATAACTCTCCAATGCTTTTTACACGGGGCAATTCCAGATGCCCGTCCATTCATAAGAATAAAGTTTACAAAAAGGGGGGGGGTACGAATAGCATGGTATAGGTGGCCAGACTACACCGCGCTATCCCTACACACAGACACAGAAAAAAAAAAAACACAGACGTAGACCGCTCATTCATACCACTAGACAAAACAACACACGGAATAAATTAAAAGAACGGGGTACACATATCCAACCACTGCCCCTATCACATTCTCCTCCCCTCCTTTGAGCAAATCCTCCTTTCTAAACTTAAGGCAGATTTGCAAATGGAACCACAGCCCACCCTCTCCATGGTTCCACCCCAGGGTCCCTGTTATAATAATCATCTTCAACAAGTCAGCGGAAGTGAATCATCTTCCACATAAATATTCTGCTTTACCCCAGGGTTTTCTATTCCGTATCTGGATAGATAATCAGCATTTACATGTTTGTCTCCCTTCCGATGTTTGACAATAAAACGATACGGTTGTAATGCTAAGTACCACCGCATAATACGAGGGTTCTTGTCTTTCATATTCTGTAACCAACACAATGGATTGTGATCTGTCCATATTTCAAATTCTGTTCCCCATAAATAAAAACGGAGAGCTTCTATAGCCCACTTGATAGCTAAACATTTTTTTTCTATCGTAGAATATTTAGTTTCTCGTTCATGTAATTTTCGACTTATATATATTACCGGGTGCTCTTCCCCGTCAATATTTTGGGTTAACATGGCTCCGATACCTCTATTAGAGGCGTCGGTTTGTACTATAAAAGGACATGTGAAATGAGGAGTACATAATATTGGTGATGAACACAAGTGGGCTTTTATAGTACCAAATGCTTCTTCACATTTAGGGTCCCAAATTATTTTATCGGGCATTCGTTTTTTTGTAAGGTCAGATAGGGCCCTGCTATAGTGGAAAATGAAGGAATAAAACATCAATAATATCCAGCTAACCCTAAGAAAGTATGAACATCTTTTTTTGTTTGGGGTCTAGGACAATTAGCTACGGCTTCTACCTTACTCACATCTGGTTTTATGCTTCCTCGTCCTATCAAAAACCCTAAATATTTAGTTTCCTGCATTCCCATAGTACATTTTCCGGGATTTATGGTTAAACCAGAATTAGAAATAGTGGACAGGACTTTAGTCAGATGTTGCAGGTGTTCCTGCCATATTGGACTGAACACCACTATGTCATCTAAGTAAGCGGCACTATAAGTGGAATGGGGAGCTAATATTTTATCCATTGCCCTTTGAAATGTTGCAGGGGCTCCATGCAGCCTGAAAGGCATCACGGTAAATTGGAATAACCCTAAGGGTGTACTGAAAGCGTTTTTTTCTTTTGCCTCTAGTTCTAATGGAATTTGCCAGTATCCCTTGGTTAGGTCAATAGTAGAGAAATACTGGGAATTACCTAAGTGGTCCAAAATGTCATCGATGTGAGGCATCAGATAACTGTCAAATCGAGAAATGGCATTGAGGCGACGGAAGTCTAGACATAAACGTACACCCCCTTCCTTTTTACTTACTACAATTAATGGGAAGCTCCATTCACAATGCGAAGGTTCAATTATTCCCATTTCCTGCATTTTATGAAGTTCTTGTATAACGGTTTCTCTCACTTTCTCAGGAAGACGATAGGGCTTTTGACGTACTGATTTAGTCTGGGACAAATCTATATTGTGCGCTACCCCTTTTACTCTCCCAGGAGAACCTCTAAAAGTATCCTTATATGTTTGTATGATTTCCAATAACTCTGTTTTTTTGTGGGGTAGTCAAGTTTGGATTTATTTTTATATCCTGAACTCCACCTCGTCCTTCTAACCGTTTATAGGCTACATCCATCTCGCTAGTACCATTTTCAGGATATACATAGCTACATAGTTTAGGTATTCTTTCAGTCCAAGGTTTTAAAAGATTGACATGGTAGATTCGCCTCTTGTTGGTCTTATCAGGCATATGAATCTCATATGTGACAGGTCCCACTTTCCGAATCACCTTGTATGGACCCTGCCATTTCATTAACAATTTATTATCAGTGGATGGTAGTAATAGTAATACTTGATCACCCTCACTAAAAACCTTCATACTTGTCCCTTTATCATAGTGTTTTTTTTGTATTAGTTGTTGTTTCTGGTTAGAAGCATGAGCTTGCTGACTATATCTTTTTATTCGTTCACGCAATTGAATCAAATAATCTGGTAGGCATTTGTTGTGGTTCATCTTACTTTCTTCCCACCATTCTTTTATGATGTCTAGTGGTCCTCTTGGATTCCTCCCATACAATAGTTGGAACGGTGAGAAGCCAGTTGAGGCTTGGGGCACTTCACGGTATGCGAACATTAAGTAGGGGAGGTATAAGTCCCATTGTCTCCCTTCTTCATGTACAGACTTCTGGATCATCTTTTTCATAGTTTGATTGAAACGTTCTACTAGACCATCGGTTTGAGGATGATAGGGTGAAGTTCGTATTGCCTCTATACCCAAGGTCTGATAAAGCCGTTTCAAAACTTGAGAACAAAAGTTTGTACCTCGATCAGTTAGTATTTCTTGGGGTATACCTACTCTACTGAATATTTTTCCCAATTCTTCAGCAATTCTAGGAGCAGTAACTGTACGGAGGGGTATTGCTTCCAGATATTTGGTTGCATAATCACAGACCACTAGAATATATTGGTTTCCCTTAGCACTTTTTTGGACCGGACCAACAATGTCCATAGCAATTCTTTGGAAAGGAGTTGAAAATAAGGGCATTACTTGCATAGGTACTTTATCTTTTTATAATTTTGGTTACTTTCTGGCAGTCTGGACAACTTTTGCAGTAGTCAGCTACTTGCTCATGTATTCCTGGCCAGTAGAACCTATATAGTAAATCGGCTTAAGGTTCGATCCCTACCCAAATGTCCGGCCATAGGAATGTCATGTGCAAGGCTGATTAAAATTGACCTAAACTGTTCAGGAATCAATAGCTGTTCTACAATTTCCTGTGTTCTAGGATTCTTACATATTCTATACATTAGCCCAGCTCTTGTTTGATATTTATTTCCCAACTCTTGCTCCTTTTCTTGGTTAGACAACAGTACTTTTAAAGTTTCATCTTTGTTTTGTAATTCAATGAACATACTTTTATCACATCCTTCTACCCCAACCATACTATTATTACTATTATTGTTAATATGATTTCTAGTCCAATCACGTTTCTCAGTCCTCTTTTGTCTTCTGGTTTTCTTATCTTTCCCTTGGGTCCCAAACACATCCTATTCAAAAAGGAAAATAAGATTCTAGAGAGTCCTCATCCGAATCTTGAAAAGTCTGTACCTTTGTTTGTGATCTAGTCATCATGGCACAACGATTGTTTGACATTAGCTGATGAAAAGTAGGGCAGTCATGTCTGATTAGTACAGGAACCGGTAAATTTGGCACAACTCCCACCTTCATGGTCTGTGCTTGCCCTTGAATCAGTAATTCGGTTTCTTCTAATGGATATCGATGAATGTCCCCATGGATACAGATCACTTCTGTAGTGGGTTTTTCTTGGGATGGAGTTACATTCAGTAATTCTGCTTGTATAAGGGTTTGTTTGCTTCCTGAGTCTAATAGTCCTATAACAGATTTTGTACCAATTTGTACAGTAATCATGTAGCATCCCCAATTAGCTAAGGCAAGATGAGAGGACTCAATTCGTTTTTTAGGGCAAAATCTTGCAATATGTCCTTTAACTTTGCATTCATGACAAATTATATCAGGACTGTGCCCCCTGACCAGTTTTAACATGCCTTGCATACCAGTATTTAATGGAGTGCTAGCTGTATTTCTCAAAGGGGTTGGAGTAGAGATAGGTCTTACCGGGTGCTGTAGGTTTGGTTGAAGGCTGCTTCTTTGCTTGTGGGGTCTAGCAGCAATATAATCTTCGGCCAAACGTATCGCAGTGTCAGATGTTTCTGGACGATGTTCTTTGACCCATAGTTGTACCTCTGGAGGAAGTATCTGAAGAAACTGCTCCAATACTATAATCTCAATAAGCTGTTCTTTGGTCTTAATAGTAGGTTGCATCCATTTGTGACATAAGTCTTTCAATTGTGTAAAAGCATCCTGCGGGTTATCTGCTACTCCATACCTATATGATCTGAACCTTTGTCGATAGGTTTCAGTGTTAATGTCATATTGTTTCAATATAGCTTGTTTGACCCGGTCATAGTTGTTCACCTCGGCTATCTCCACTCGACTATACGCTATCTGGGCCTTACCGGTCAAATAGCGAGCAAGACGTATGACCCATTGGTCTCTGGGCCAATTACAAGCAGTAGCAGCCCCCTCAAAAGTTAATAAATAGGCTTCAATATCGTGTTAGTAAGCTTTGCCAACTTGATATCTTTCTGACCCTTCCTTGTGCATCAGGAGTCTTCCTGACCCATCATGAAATGCTTTCAAGGTGTCATTCCACCGAGCTTCATATTCCTCGATCTCTGTCCCTTTGATGTTCCATCTCAATTGTCTGGCACATAACCACCTTAATAAATCTTGGGGTTCCTCAGAGAAGTGTTCTTCCGCCTCTTCACCTCCAACAGCTTGCGCCAGCCCCTCGGGTTTCGTCTCCTCCATCTGGGCTGTCACAGTGATGGGCACTTTTCTCTGGGTACCAGCTTCTAACCCTGGGAGCAAGGACAACTTATATTGCGCAGTGATAGACCTGGTCTGAGCCCCCTGCAGTCTGTGCTGAATCACTAAATCTTCTTTATCCTGGGACATCCAAGTTGCCCACGGAACTGCAACTTGGGTCCTCCAGTTGGTTAGCCCCAACCAGTAACATGCAGTAATCCCACTTCTGACACCAATGTGGAAGGTAGAGCATCAGACAACATAGAATCAATGGGAGGACATAAAGAAGCTGAAGTCCATAAGCTTTTATTGGTAGAAGTCCCAAAATGCATCCAACATAAAATAAAAATAAAAACGTACTTTCGAAAATAAATAAAAAAAAAATCAGATACAGCATTTCTGACCGGAAACAAGTCCTTACAATGCAGGAGAAGCACAACTGCCCAGCAAGGTGTTACAGGCACAACACCCAGGATCGATCTGATTCAGCTCTAACCTAGTCTGATATTTAAAGGCACACAAACAACATGATTGGTTCTTTTAGCTGTCAATCAGCAGTTGATTCTATCAAACCCAACATTTTGTGTATTTAATATGCATTTTAATAACATATAAACATTGGAGGAAACAATGTTAGCATTTCTATATTTACATAAAGAAAGTTTTACCCTTTTGTCCATATTTCTATCCTTAATTTATTAAGTTTAAATAATTGAAAGACCCTCCCCTGAGCTTCACTAAATAAAACGGGGAGAAACAGGGCCTTGGCTCCTATAGCTCAAAGGAAAGAGAAGAACCCAGAACTCGGCTGCAGGAGGATAATCCTTGAAGACCAAGAAAACAATTTTAACCACTTATAAAAATCACTTACTTCATCAGGAAAGCAGGTAAATCAAAGGGCTTCTAACCTACTATCTCCTTTTACAGTAACAGCTAATTTGACAATTCACAAAGCGCTACATGTGAGACGTGCAAAGTCGCTGGGAGAAACCCTACCGCAAATCTTCTGGAGGGTTTTACCTGCACCGAAAGGGGAGGGAAAGGGAAACCCAAAGGTAAAACTACCAGAATAAGGAGTCCCTGTTCAGCTTCTTTTAGACTCTCAGATTGTCGCTATTTGGAAATACGGAAACAGAGGAAAGGAGCGGCAGACTGAAACACCAATTACCCAAACCATCTAATGCCGGTAACAATAATTCCTTACATATTCTTCTTTCTACTTTGATAACTCTCCAATGCTTTTACACTGGGAAATTCCAGATGCCCGTCCATTCAGAAGAATAAAGTTTACAAAAAGAGAATACGAATAGCGTGGTATAGGTGGCCAGACTACACCGCGCTATCCCTACGCACAGACACACACAAAAAAAAAAACACAGACGTAGACCACTCATCCATACCACTAGACAAAACAACACATGGAATAAATTAAAAGAATGGGGTACACATATCCAACCACTGCACCTATCACACCATGAAAGACCCCCTCACCCTTGTCTGAAGACCCGGCTGAAACTGCCAGGTTTGGGCTGGAGGCGGCTAAGTACCAGTTCCAGATGGCTGCCAATTCTAATGACACTGCAGCCAGCCAGATGGATGGATAACACCGTGGCACAGAGAAAGTATGCTTGGCTCAGGGCCACTAACCTTACTCAGGATACTGAATCCAAGGCCCTAGATTTTCCTTTAGCGGGAAACTCTCTTTTTGGGGAATCCACGGTTGCATACATGAAAAAAGTGGATGAGTATAAGGCAACCTATAGAAGCAACTCTGCTAAGGAGCATGCTTCTCCATCCACTAGGCCCTATGGAAGGGGAGGGGCAGAGGAAGGTCTTTTATGACCAGATCCTTTTTCCAGCCAGTAGCCATGCCCCAGTACCAGCAGTATCTACAACAGGGATACTCTAGGGGTAGGGGTAGAAGGGGCTCTAGGAGGGGCTCTCAAACCCAACCTCAACCCCAACCAAAGCAAAACCTCTGAGGCTCAGGCCACTTCCTCCCTCCCTGTTGGAGGCAGACTCTCCCACTTCCTTCAGGCTTGGCTAAGCATCACCACAGACAAGTGGGTGCTGGAGGTAGTGGGTCAGGGTCTGTCTCTGGATTTCAAATCTTTCCTCCACAAAAGACCAGGGTGTACTGCTCACCTCCTCTAGCACAGAGAACAATACTAGAAGCAGGGGTTCAGAAACTGCTTCATCTCAGAGTGGTGGAATTAGTCACTACTACCCTGAAAGGAAAGGGTTTTTACTCCAGATACTGCTTAACAACAAAGAAAAGTGGGGCGTGGCGGCCAATATTGGATCTCAGAGCTTTGAACAAGCATCTGAAAAAAACAAAGTTCAAAATCGTAACTTTGGCTCGAATATTGCCAACAATCCAAAAAGGGGACTGGCTGGCATCACTGGACTTGAAAGACGCCCATTTCCACATCCCCATAAAGGAATCTTACAGAAAATATCTCAGATTCAGACTCCCTTCAGGCCACTATCAGTTTTCAACTCTTCCTTTCGGTCTCTCCTCAGCACCAAGGGTATTCACAAAGTGCCTAGCTGCTGTAGTGGCATATCTAAGAAGACAGGGATTGACTGTCTTTCCATACCTGGATGATTGGCTGGTGGTGGGAAACTCACCAGACCAAGTAAGAAACTCCCTAAGAATCACCCAGGCCCTCTTAGAGTCTCTCAGTTTCATATTAAACCAAAAGAAATCAGTTCTAACCCCTGCTCAAACTTTGCAGTTTATAGGCACAGAAATCAACACACTTCAGGGCAGAGCCTTTTTACCCTTAGACAGGGTGCAATGTCTTCAGTCAATATGAAACTCCTTCATCCTGAACAGGTCAAAAACTGCAAGATAGTTTCTGCAGCTACTAGGCCATATGGCTGCATCCACAGGCACAGTGCAAGGATTCAGATTCCATATGCGAGACACCCAGTTTTACCTCAGGGCTCACTGGAGTCAGAAAAAAGACCCTTTTTCAAAGCTTATACCAGTAACAAGGCCACTATTAAGGGCCCTCTTGTGGTGGAAACAGGAATCCAATTTAAGGCAGGGAGTGCCTTTCCAGGAAAACCCTCTCTGGTACTCACAACAGATGCAGCCCTGTTGGGCTGGGGCGCCCACTTAGGAAAGCACATGACTCAGGGAATCTGGTCAGCAGCAGAGTCCCTTCAGCACATAAACTTACTGGAGCTAAGAGCAGTCTTCCTAGCCCTAAAGGCTTTTTCTTCACTGATAATGGGCAGGGTGGTTCAGATCAGAACAGACAATACCACCACAATGTATTACATAAACAAACAGGGAGGCACCAGGGCAGGCCTCCTCTGCATAGAGTCCATAAAGATTTGGACACTGGCGTACTCTCTGAAGGTCTCTTTACAGGCAATTCACTTGACAGGAAAGGACAATACTTTGGCAGATGCACTAAGCCACATCAATCAGGCCCATCACGAATGGACTCTGAACAAGCAGGTGGTACAAGTTATTTTAAGAAGGTGGGGCACTCCAGAGATAGATTTGTTCGCATCCCACCAGAACCACCAACTACCTCAATATTGCTGCAGACCACCAACACAGGGCACAGTTCCTCTGGATGCCCTGGTTCTGGACTGGACAGGCAAGCACCTGTATGCTTTTCCCCCTTTCTCCCTGGTTTTCAGGGTGTTACTGAAGTTAAAGTCCCTCTCAGTATCTCTGATCTTGATAGCTCTGGATTGGCCCAGGCAGCCATGGTACTCTCTTCTGCTCTCCATGTCTGTCAGCAAACCGATACAGTTGCCCTTCAGACAGAATCTCCTGACTTCCAATCAGGGATCATTGTTGTATCCATCTCAGGGAGCTCTGCGGACTCACCGGCCCTGTCATCTGCTGGTTTGAGTCCTTTTTATCCAATAGGAGGCAGCGGGTTGTGATGGGGAATTTCTCCTCCTCCGCTAGTCTCCTTTCCTGCGGAGTACCTCAGGGTTCGGTTCTGGACCCTATGTTGTTTGCAGTGTATATGCTGCCCCGGGGGAGGTCATTAGGAAGCACGGCTTGGGTTTTCATTGCTATGCCGATGATACCCAGCTATACTTATTCTTGCCCCAGGAACATCCAACCCGGTGGATGTGCTAAACAGCTGCCATCCTGAGATTAATGACTGGATGGCGTCTAGCTGGTTGTGACTGAACCCCGATAAGACGGAGGTATTGGTAGTGGAGTCGAACAGAGTGCATGATAGGTTGGCCTCTGAACTGGACAAGTTCTGGGTTCTGTCTCATTGAAGGCCTCCTCAAGGGTGCGAAATCTTGGTGTTATTTTTGATAGGAGTATGACTATGGAGGCACAGATTTCCTCCGTTGTCCGCTTATGTTTTTTCCATCTTAGAAATGTCACCAGGATAAAACCCCTTGTTCCACCTCTGGACCTCCCTACTTTGATACATGCCTTGGTTACATCGAGGCTTGACTACTGCAATGCACTCTATCTCAGGGTCATGGGAGGATCTCTCCGCAGACTACAGCTAGTGCAAAATGCAGCTGCCTGGTTACTTACTGGGCAGCCTAAGTCTTGCCATATTACACTGGTGTTGCATGAGCTGCATTGGCTGCCAGTCAGGTGGAGGATCTTCTTTAAGGTGGGGCTTCTCACCTATAAGGCCCTACACAGTTAGGGCCCTGGTTATCTGTTAGGCCTTCTGGTTCCTGCAGTCTCGGCTCGCCCCCTCCTCTCCTCCTATGGGGGCTTCCTAGCAGTTCCAAGGTCAAGGTTGAAATCGGCTGGTGACAGGTCATTAGTGTCACTGCTCCAGTCCTGTGGTACTCGCTCCCCTTTGGGGTTAAGGGGTCCCGGACTTTGGAGGTTTTCAAGGCCCGGCTTAAGGCCCTCCTATTCACCCAGGCATTTTTAGATTAAATTGATGATTGAATGAATTCTGGTTTTAATAAGAGTAAGTATAGCTGATTATTTGCTGCAATTTAATATTTTATAAAATTTTATGTATAACCGTATTATGTTATTTTGTTGTTGCCTTCCGAATATATGTTAATTTATTGTACGGCACCCAGAGCCTCCGGGAATGGGTGTCATTAAATAAAATTTAACTTACTTACTATCCAAATCTCAAGTCCCTTCATCTCAAAGAATGGCTCTTGAGGAATTAGAGTATACAGATTTAAATCTTTCAGAGGCTGTCCTAAATATTTTAAAGGGTTATAGAAAATCCTCCACACAGAAAACTTATTCTTCCAAATGGAAGAGATTTTCTCTCTGGTGTTCTAGCATTAACCTTATGCCACAAAAGGCCAGAATTTCAGTTGTCCTGGACTATCTCACTCATTTGCACTCACAAGGTTTGCAACCCAGTTCCCTTAAGGTTCATTTAGCAGCAGTATCTGCTTACCTTTCTGTGGGGACCAAGGTGTCAGTAGCATCTGATAAACTTTTCAAAAGATTTTTTAAAGGACTGATGCATTTACACCCACCTCACAGGGCACCAGTGCCTGCTTGGAATCTGAATGTGTGTATAGCCAAGCTCATGGGCCCTCCTTTTGAGCCCATGGCTACTGCCCACTTGAAATACCTTACTTGGAAAACAGTCTTCCTAGTGGCTATTACTTCTGCAAGGAGAATTAGCGAGCTCCAAGCTGTCTGCATTGACCAAGACTATATCTCATTTCACAGAGATAAGGTAGTCCTCAGAACTAACAGACAGTTTCTCCCTAAAGTGGTTTCAGACTTTCATCTGAATCAGTCAATCACTCTACCTGTCTCTTTCACAGACCATACCAGTTCTGGTGAAAGAAGATTACACAGTCTGGATGTGAAAAGGGCTATCAGCTATTACATGACAGTCACTAAAGACCATAGGAAAAATGGAAAACAACTTTTCCTTACATATGGGGATGTAGGAAAAGGTAAACCAGCCTCAAAAAGATCCATCTCTTGGTGGATAGTCCAGTGTATTCAGTTCTGCTACACTAATGCAGATAAAGAGCCCCCAACCGGTTTGAGGGTGCATTCTACAACAGGAACTGCTGCTACCCTTGTAGCTGCCAGGGAGGTTCTCTTGGTGGACATTTGCAAAGCAGCTTCCTGGAAAACAGTACACACCTTTTGAAAACACTATAACCTGGATATTTTAGGTTTGGCACAGCAGTACTGCACAGCCTGTTTCAAAAATAAAGTTCTGTGCCCACCTCCAGTGGTACTGCTTGGTAGTCTGCATAAAGTTATAAATATCCTGAGCATTACTGGGATCAGAAGAAAAAATTACTTACCATAGTAATCTTATTTCTTCCCAGTGATGCTCAGGTATTCATAACTCCCTCCCTCCCCTTCCAGAACTTCAGCCTCTGCACTCTGCATGCTGGTGCCACCAAGCCATATTGATTTTGTTACATTTCTCTGTTTTAATCATTTTTAAACTGGAGTTTTTCAATGTTCTCCTCTTGGAGTTTTATTTGATGTGGTTTTTGTCAAGAGTTATCCTCCCTTTGGAGTTTTTTTTCTAAATTCTATGCTTTAATTAGGGGACACCAATCTTTTTATAGCATATTACTGACATTAGTTCCTAATGCCTGACTTCCAGGCTTCTCACAAATCTGAAGAGAGTAGAACACCACAGTTGAAAGAGGCAGTATTTGAAAGATGCTTACGTGCAAAGAACTCTACTCATTTGCATGTGTTCCATCTCTCCGGGCAGTCCAACTCTCCAGGCTTATTGCATAAAGTTATGAATACCTGAGCATCACTAGGAAGAAATAAGATTACTATGGTTAGTAATTTTTTTCATGTAGTCACCCTTTAATACAACATGCTTAGCATTTAACAAACCGCCTTAGAGAGTCTCTTGTATCTAATTAAAAAAAGGTTAAGAGGTTTGTCATGGCAGAAATGTAAAGGTACCTAAAATATTAAGTAGCAAGAATAAAGTATGGGTTGAATGAATGAAGAGACCAAAATCTTACACAAAGTACTTCAGTGACCTAGCACAGCAAGTTAATGCATTGTGGCAAATGGTTCTCTGTGATGTTTGAAAAAGTGAAACATTTTTTAGATAGCAAGTTACAAATCACAGATAATACGTTGTTGCAAAGTGTTCTCTTCTCAGAGGAGCCCTTTACTACAATGTATTACCTTTCTGTGTCTGATACAATAGGTAAGCAATAAGACATTCAAGACCTACACAGCCGTTACCTGACACAAGCGGGTATGATTAGATTCGTAACCTCTTGCTACCTTTCCTACTGCTTAATCGGCACATGTTTTCTCTCTCTTGCTCCCACATCTGTGTTTTCTGCTACCTTAGAGGAGAGCACTGCTGCAACTATTGCCATCTCCCCTGTTACTTCATACCATGTCTGCCATCCTAACATACTTACCTTCTATCTCACTTGCCGTTTGTTTTTCCTTCTGTTACAGCCTTCTGGCTAGAAACTGTTGATTCTATTTGCTGCCAAATGTTAGCATATGGAATGTATATATCTGTACTAATTTGTAGTATCTACTACTATTTGTAACTATCATATGTGTATATGTGTACATATCTGTACCAATTTGTACTATCTACTACTATTTGTAATTATCATATGTATATTTAATTACTACTTATGTTATCTACTACTGTAAATTATTTAACCTGTCTGTGCCTCTGGCCCAGGTCATGCCTGAAAACGGTCTGTTGGAGCAGTGCACCCTACCTGGTTAACAAGGTCATAAACAAGTAAATAAATAAAATAAAAAAACATGTTTGGGTGTTGGTAGTACTGAGATACTCACACACTTAGGGGCATAGTGAGACATAGGCCACACGCCGAGTGCCTTCAGCTGCTGGATGTGCAGGTACCTCAATACTACCAACATCCAGCCATGTCTTATTGTGCTTATGAAATGGGCTTTTCATTTGAAATGTTTTATTACAATATATTTTTTTTAACATGTAAACATGTAAATAAATGTATTTTACCTAAAGTAGTCCTTCCACCTACTGGTACTAGATTGATTAACTGGTTTACTTTTTGGTCTTTTGACCCAATGCAGATTCTCTAGTTATATATATGTGCTTTGTATTGTCCTCTTTGTGATGAGGTACCTTTGCAAACGAGCCTCTGGCTCAAAGGTTGTAAACTGATGTATAAATAAATAAATAAATAAATAAATAAAAATATATATTTTTTTACTTTGTTTGATTGGCAGTCCATTCGCCTCTCCCCATCATAAATACATGTTCGTCATCATGTTGACTTTACTCACCCTCTGCCCCTTCTCAAACACCCAAACATGTTTTAAAATGAAATGCTTGTTATCTCCATTGGGGGAGAGCAGAATTTCTCTGCTATTAGAGAGAGAGAGAAAGTGAGAGAACATGAGTGCACTCTGATGTCCTGCATGAGAGAGAGAGTGAGAGGTGCCACACCTGCGAGCCACTACACTGCTATTAAGTGTATCTGGAATACCTTTTTTTTGATTATTTGCGATCAGGCCAGCAATCGGAATGGGGCATTTATTATTTAATTTTCATTGTTTTGGTCACACCCATGGTCAGAGAGAGAGAGAGAGAGAGTGCATGAGTCTGATGCACTGCAGAGAGTGAGAGGTGCTTCAAGAGTAAGTTATTTTGCCGCTATTACCTAGAATATCTTTTTTTGTTTCAAATTGTTTGCAACCAGGCCCGCAATTAAAGCTGGACATCTACAATTTACACTAATTGTTTGCAGTCAGGCTCGTTGTCAGAACTGTGATGTTTCAGCTGCAAGACATGCTTCACTGTAATTAGTACTGCAATCAGGCCTTGATATGCACCATTACGGGCGTCTGCTGCAATCAGGACAAAGTAACCTACAAGTACCCTGAGGCTGACAGAGGTACAGAGCTTTATTTTTAAAATGGGTGGAGAGAGTCAGATCACTCTAATATTGAGTTCTAAAGCCAATATATGTATTTTTAAGCTACCATGGCTGTTACGGATCTGGTGTGCAGACCGGGTGAAATGGTTTGAGGAACTAGGAGAATTATGTGAGTGGGCAGGAAGATCAGTAACTTATTCGGAGATACTTCTAGTGCCCAAGGCAAGCACAACAAGAAAGCTGACAATAGAGGAATTTAATGGATGGCTAAGAACCTGGTGTTGTGCTAAAGGGTATGGGCTGTTTGGGGGTTGGGGGAGGGACCTGGGAGGACAGTAGTCTCTATGACAAGGACAGACTACACTTGAGTGAGGAGGGAAAGAAAGTGTTGAAACAGAGGATTGAGGAGTACATAGAGGAAGTAGGGAATTTAAACTAGGAACGGGGGGGGTGGCAATTGGGCAAGAGACATGCAGAGACCACAGGTTGGGAAACCATATGAGCTTACCCCCCATAACAGTGACAAAGGACAAATGGCAAGTACTATTAGTGATGCTAGTAAAGGAGGGCAGGATGGAGGGGGGGAGAGTGGCAGGTGGTTACCCTTAATGCTAGGAGCCTTGGGAGAAAAACTGCAGAGTTACAGGTGCTCATGGCAGAGGGAGAGGTGGACATTGCAGCCATCACAGAAACATGGGCCACCCAATACAATGACTGGGACCTGTCTGTACCAGGGTACAGGTTATTTTGGAGGGAGAGAGTGATTGGGAAAGGAGGGGGCGTGGCACTATATGGGAAGGAAGGACTGAAGCATGTGAGGGAGGAAGGGGAGGAGGGTAGTATGGGGTCACTTTGGATGCAAATCCAGGATTCCAAGAATAGGATTCTTAGAATGAGAGTGGTGTACAGGCCGTCATCTCAGACGGAGAAGTCAGACAGGGAACTAGCGGGACAGATCAGGAGGACCTGTGAGAAGGGTAGTGTGGTGACTGTGGGGGACTTCAACATGCCAGAAGTGGACTGGAGTACCCCAACAACCAGGAACAGAATGGAGCAGGTACTGCTGGATGCCTTCCAGGACAGCTTCCTGCTTCAAATGGTCAGTGAACCAACCAGGTTAGGGAATACCCTTGACCTTGTGCTGGCAAATGGGTACTTTGTGAGAGAACTTACAATGGAGGAACCGCTGTTAGGGAGTGACCACCACTCAGTATGGCTCACATTGGATATGGGCAAGGAAGGAGTGGAATCTGGCACAAGAGTGCTGGACTTCAGGAGGACCAACTTCGGGAGGATGGGAGAAGTGGTAAAAGGGTACCTGGCCAGAATTCAATCTAGTATGGACACTAACCAGAGGTGAGAGCTCATAAAGCTGGGGATAGTGGAGGCAACCAAAACCTGCTGCAAGGCTCAGAGCAAGAAGGCTAGGGCTAAGAAACTGAGCTGGTTGAGCAAGAAGGTCATGGAAAAGGTAAGGAGGAAAAGAGCTGCCTTTAGGAAGTACAAGAAAACAGGGAGGGGAGGACAGGAGGAGTACTCGATGAAATCAAGGAGGTGACAAGGGCAGTAAGGGAGCAAGGCATCTATGGAACTCAGGCTGGCACAAGGCATTAAGAAGGGGAGAAGGACTTCTTTAAGTACATCAGGGAGAAAAGGAGCTGTAAGGACCACATAGTAAGGATTAGGAAGGGGTTGGTGAAGCAGGGTGCAATAAGGCAGAAGCACTAAATGAGTACTTCTGCTCAGTATTTACTAAAGAGAAGGGGTGACACCCAAGGGCTAGAAATGGCAGAAACAGGGGGAGGGGGTGACAGATGGGGAAATCATGGAGGGCAGAGTTCAGGAGGGTTTGAAGGCACTGAGGGTGGATAAGGTGCCAGGCCCAGATGGCATCCACCCCAGGGTACTGAAAGAGCTGGCAGAGGTCCTTGCAGGACCTTTGGCAGACCTATTTAATGCCTCATTACATTCAGGGTGTGTAGCTCAGGACTGGAGGATGGCTCATGTGGTGCCCCTCTACAAGAGTGGCCCCAAGGATGAACCAGGAAATTACAGACTAGTGAGCCTCACATCCATCGTGTGTAAGCTAATGGAGACTATCCTGAAGGAGAGGCTGGTGGCCCTCCTAGAAGCCAAAAGACTACAGGACAGCAGACAGCATGGCTTCATATGAGGCAGATCCTGCCAAACCAACCTGGTGGAGTTCTATGACTGGGTAACTAGGCAACTGGACAGGGGCCATGCAGTGGATGTCCTGTATCTGGACTTCAGTAAGGCATTTGACTCGGTGCCGCATGGAAGGCCGAGAAGTAAGTTAGTAGGCACAGGGGCAGGTGCAAAGCTGGTGAGATGGGTAGGGAACTGACTTCAGGGAAGGCAACAGAGGGTGGTGGTGTGTAGGGAGCTCTCACACCCAAGGGTAGTGACGAGCGGTGTTCCACAGGGCTCAGCATTGGGACCAGTGTTGTTTGGGATGTTCATTGCAGACATATCATTGGACATCAAGAGCAAGATCAGTCTGTTTGCTGATGATACCAAGGTAGGAGCAGTGGTGGATGACCTAGAGGGATGCCAGGGGTTGCAGAATGATCTGGCAAAGCTTGAAACCTGGTCAGACACCTGGCAACTGGTGTTTAATGCCAAAAAGTGCAAGGTGCTGCATTTTGGGATGAAGAACCCAAGGAGGAGTTACCAGCTGGGGGAGTGCAGCTAGCCCAGACATCGGAGGAGAAGGATCTGGGGGTACTCCTTACAGGGTCAATGAACAACTCAGCACAATGTAGGAAGGCAGCTGCAAAGGCCAACAAAGTGCTAGGTTGTATTGCAAGGGGTATATCCTCGAGGAGGGAGGAGGTGATTCTGCCACTGTATAGGTCATTAGTTAGACCGCACCTGGAGTACTGCATGCAGTTCTGGCACCCGTATCTGATGAGGGACATTAAGTTACTGGAGGGGGTGCAGTACAGGGCGACAAAGATGATCAAGGGGCTGGGGGACTTATCATATGAGAGGAGGCTGAGGGAGTTGAACATGTACTCACTGGAGGAGAGGAGGGATGGGGGGACATAATTGAAACCTTTAAGTACATGAAAGGAATAAACAAGACGGGTAACGAGGGGCTGTTCAAAGTAAGGGAGGGGAGGGACACCGGGGCCATGATATGAGACTGGAGGGAGGAAGGTTCAGGAGGGAGATGAGGAGACACTTTTTTACAGAGAGGGTGGTGGCTAGGTGGAATGCATTACCTGCAGAAGTGGTATCCAATAGAACAGTGGATTGCTTCAACAGGGGATGGGACAGGGCAAGGGGTAGGGTCAATGAAGGGGAAGGGTGGAAGGGAGGAGAGGGGAGGCTGCAGAATAAGGGGTGCTAGCTGCACATTCGAACAGACTTGATAGACCTCTAGGCCTTTATCTGCTGCCAAATTTCGTATGTTCGTATGTTCATAAATGGGAAGGGGGGCTTTCCAAGTGGAGCTCAGGATTGGTGCAGAGTAAATGTTTCATATGGCAACCAAAAGTTTGTATTTTCTTATTTGTATGTGTGAGCAAGTGAGAATACATGGGAATTTGAATGTTGTGAAGGAGGAGAAATGATAGGCAGTGTGTCTTACTATAAGAGGAGTGAGATTTGACACTGCAGTGAGAGAAAAATAGAACACAAAATGGTTTTTAAAATTCTTTACTGGCGTAATGATCTGTGATTAAACTAAATACCAGGATGACCATGAATAGTATTGTATTAATGCATGGTCAGGGGACTGATTTTAGCCATCAGGATTTGAGGATTTCAGTGCCCATTTTATACATATGCTCAATTTGAAACAACTCTACTGGATGGAATTTCAGGCTGTCTTCTGAATACATACTAATCTAAATAAGTTCCTGTGCAACTTGATTCCACGTAAGCATCTTTGCACACTTATCTGCACTGTGATCATTCGACATCCTGCTTTCTCATATACAACTTTTTTTTATACTTTTCTTGCAAAACTCAACATTTTTTTCTTATCTGGGCCACCCCTGACAAAGTTGCTTTGTCTGTTTATTTGTTTTTCCCCTCCATTCACCAAATCACATTTTGTACATGCAGTTTTCTTTGTCCTGGTTCCGAAAATGAGAAGCAGAGGGCCATATAAAAGGGACGGCCAGAGCTTACAGGACTCACCACTCATAGAGACTCGGGCAGCGAGAGTTAGCAGTGGGGGCTGGGAAGAGTGGTGTATGCCAAACTGAAGATAGGCTAAGCTGCTTAGAATTGTCCTCCTAGTACAAACACTTCATTCCTTTCTTCACCCCAACCACATCACTACTGATGCATTCAGAAGACAAAGTGCAACAGTATGGATTGAGAAATGCTTCACTTCAGTGTTAGCTTCTTAGTAGGAACTTAACAAAAAATGGTTTGTTCTAGTGGGATGTTAAACAGTGTAACCACTGTTTTCAAAGTGGTGCACACTTAAAAAAAAAAAGTATTTGAAAAATACTTGAAAATAAATGCACATATGCTTCTTAAAAATTTCAAAAAATATTCTGTTTGCATTTTTCTTTTTTAAGGATGTTTTGAGGTGAAAAGACTTAAAGACAACATGATCAGTTGTATGCAGCATTATACAGTGTGCTTTTTTAAGCTTATCTTATTGAATGGTTAGAGTATTGCTGCTATATTCATACAAAGGAGACCTTTCACCCAGATGCCGACCGTTGTGCTAGCCAGCTGCACTGTACTGTTATACCCCCCCTAAAGAAATTGCTAACATAGCTGGACTCTGTATTGTGTGAGAACAAGTCTACTGTAGCCTACTGAAGCTTTCAAAAAAGACAGCTGATATCAAGAAGAGCAGCAGTACTTCTGTACTGTTGTTGGTCGGTACTGAGATTACTCATTTTTAGCACAGTTGTTCAGTTTTCCTGACTGTGGTGAAAGGCTCACTTTTTAATTTACAACTGAAAATATAAAAAAATTGAAACATGCATAGCACCGGTCTGTTAGATTGTTGTGCTCAAAATGTGCTAGTCTGTCACATGAGTACTATGATCAAGTACTGTGGCTGTTGCGGTAGAGGGGAGCAACTTTACAGTGCCCCCCACAAAAAAAAAAAAAAAACATGTGCTTAGCAGGTGATATGACAGCTAGAAAGGGGTGAAGTACAGTAGGATAGCAAGGTGGTGAGCGGACAGTACTTACAGTAGCCCCATCCTTCAAATCTCAGCCAGCACACAGGGTACTGCAGCTAGACACAAGACCTCAGCTGTAAATGGTTTGATTTTTTTACAACATTCCTTTAAAACATCTTGCAACATGTGTCAGAGAAAATATAGCACTGATATTTATCTCAGCACAAGATTCTTTTTTGTAATTAATTTCCTTATGGTATCAAGTTTGTTTACCTTGGGAGATTGTATGTCATGTTCTATGTTCCCCTTAAGGTGTGAGCATGTGCGCCAGCACAGCAGTCAGAAATAACCCGCACACAGCTTTAGTAGTAGCGCACAAAGCAGCTGACAGGGATCCTCATGTTCATGGAGTAGTGACTACAGTCATCACTCAGATTTAAGACTCAGACAGCAGGACATGAAAGTGAATGGGAAAGAAACATTGTATGCCCACCTCTGAGGCCACAACTCATTAACTTTAACAAGCCAGTAGTTAACAAGCCAGACATCTCGCTCTTGCTCCACTTATTGAACAATGGAACCGAGCTGCAAAATTCCAACCAATCAGCTTTGCAGTTACAGCAATGTTTTTGGCTTGACACCTTTTTTCAGTAAGACAGTACTTGATAATGAACAGTACTCCCCTGCTGTTCACAGAAATGGCATTTTTTATTTGTTTGGTAGATTCCCCCCAACAAAGCAATGCGAGAGATTCTCTGACATAGGGTGTATGTAAGCATTAATCACCGATGAAGGTGGCATCTAATGGGGAGTTAATGCATGGTTGGGACCGTTGTGGCACAAGGCCAGAGGCTGAGGGCATACAATGGTCAAACCATGCATTAACTCCCCATTAGGTGCCACCTTCATCGGTGACTAATGTGCTTGTAACATGGAGATGCTCGTTATTACTGTGGACTATGCAGCCTGCTCCTCATATGACACAAAACACAATGCCAGTTACATGAAGTACTGTGATTTTTATTCTTACTTTCAGATTTGTGCACAGTACTCTGTTACATACTGATGTCGTTCTGATTCTTTTTTACTACAGGGAACTACTGTTAGTGTCTTAGCGATTCATGCACATTTCGATGATTTCTGTGCAGCTGTTTGAGTGTGAGACTGTGTAGGAGGACTGTGATTCTCTCGCTTGGAAACTCTGCACAGCTGATCGCTCTGTCATTTGCATACGCGTGTCATCATTCTGGGGCTCGGTTTCCAGTGTCTGTCCTACTCCCTCTCCCTTTGCCACAACTGCTTCTCCTACCTTTCCGCCATTACTCCGTGTCTCCCCCATGATGTCCGTGTCTCATGCTTGGCCCATAGTTAAAATTCACGGTGCCTTGGATGGTGAATGTGTGGCAGCTGAATGTGTTTGCGGATGTGTCTCCTTGTATGTCTGTCTCCCTATGTCCCTCACCTCTAGTTCTCCCCCTGCATTTTTCTACTCCCATCTGGCTGCTTCCTACATCTGTGGCTCTTTCTTTCACCACTGCCAGCTTCACCCCCTACTTCTCTTCTGCTGGCTACTTTTGGCACTACAGGAGCAACACGGCATTATCGTCTCATAATGCCGTGTTGCTCCTATACCTCGTGACGACTGCCGCCTATCAGCTTCCCCACTCCTCGCTATTACAATTCTGCCATGTTACAAATTATATTATTTCAGTTTTAAAGTTGCACAACTTCAGTGTAATCTGCCTCCTCCCCCAGGAGTGTCTCACATACAAAATGTGTTTATAATGGATTTAAAGCCTTACCATTGAAAGCGTTTTCTTTTTTTTTCAGTACAAGACTGCACATATGTTTAGAGAGATGAGATTGCACTTCTCTTTAAAACAGGGTCTCACATTATACACACATTTGAGATTCAATGAATCATTGCTTGTAAAAGGTTGCCCATGTTGGCTACATGGGGATAGTAATTCTAAAATGGACAACAAGAAATAGCAGTGCAACAAATGTCCTTTTCATTTAATTTCATAAATTCAGACTGCTCTTAATATGGATCCAGAATGGAAGAGAATTACAGTCTCCTAAATGCATCTCCTCTCTCAGATCACACTGACTCACTCACTACATTGCAAACACACATTTTAAACCCCCACTGAGCTTGACAATACCCAGCATAGTTATTGTAAACCATACCTAGGGTAAATGACATCACATACAATTGTGCATGCATCCATCAAAGATCCCATTGCTAAGTACTGCTTTAAGAAGATGTCCAACCCTGAATACCACATTGCCATAACAGTATTAAATGATGTACTTTTGGAGTTGGCAGAGTTGTGTAAGATGTTTCAGAAAGTGGTCTAACAAGTTGAAGCTGTACAGATTGCTAGGGCAAAAATAAAAAAGTTCAAGCCAGTACCTGGGTGAAACTGTCTACTGGAGCCCACCAGTAAAACTGCTTTTGGCTAATTGCACAGCTGAAGTAAGCTCAACAGCAATTTTGCAATTCATTGGCCTGTTATGTGACCATCTGGACAGCTGATTTCCTGCAGGTGAACTTTCTGACTGGTCTGCCTTTGATTTTGCAGCATTGCCACATTGCAGCTTTGAGTTTGGCTTATCAAATATTGGGAGACTGTACAGCCAATATCATGACTATTTATTTTCATCAGTGGACCAGGCAGAAATTGTTAGCCAGTACAATGACTTCAGATTTATAGTTGCTGAAAAAATAAAGGGAGGATCATTAAAATCCTTTACTGACTTGATCCAGTTTGCTTTGACTAATGTGCAGTACAGCATGGTGGCTAAACTTATTGATGCATGTGCTACATTCCAAGCTAAACATGAAGCTATCATGTATAGAGGTTCCTACACAGTCTTATCATTCCCCAGGAGAGATTTTCCATAGGGAGGTGCAAAGTGAGAAGGCTACGATAGCACAGAGAGAAATCTTGGGAGTGGTAGAGGATCACGTACTGAAGCAGAGAGAAGTATGGCTGAGTAAGACCATAACTATCTTTGGGTGGAAGGTTTCACTCAAGGATTCTCAAAGGAAAGTTAGGGAAGATGTGTTGCTGCTCTTGGAAAGAGCATTAGGATTTTATATCTCCAGAAATATGGTGGAGTCCATAAAGTTATATGAAGACCCTGAGCCCACAACACAGATTGATATTACATTTAAAAATCCTCATACAGCTAGCAGCTTGCTTTCTCTGGCCAGCAAGCTGGATTGTTTGGAAATACATTTAGTAAACATGTTAGACTTGGGTGAAGTCTTTTTATGGTTTAAACAGACTAAGGATAGTCCAGAATCAATCTTACATAGAAACATAGATTTTGATGGCAGATAAGGACCGCTTGGCCCACTCAGTCTGCCCATTTCCCTACCTATTGGATAAGCTGCAGATCCTAGTTAACCAGCAGCCTACTTCTTCCTACCCCAACCCCCTAGAATTGCCTTATGACTGTCCCATGCATGCTTGAATTCCACCGCTGTTTTTGACTCCACAGCCTCCTCCGGAAGGCCGTTCCATGCATCCACAACCCTCTCTGTGAAAAAATACTTCCTTAAATTACCTCTGAGCCGCCCTTCTATCTTCAAATTGTGCCCCTTGTTCTTGCACACCTCTTTTTTTGAAAGATGCTACCCTCTTGGACTTTGTTGATTCCCTTGAGATACTTGAAAGTTTCTATCATGTCCCCCCTCTCCCTCCTTTCCTCGAGGCTATACATATTCAGCTCCTTAAGTCTCTCTTCAGATGTCTTCCGGTGCAGACCCTGCACCATTTTAGTTGCCCTCCTCTGGACAGCCTCCATCCTGTCTATGTCCTCGCGGAGATTGGGTCTCCAGAACTGCACGCAGTACTCCAGATGGGGTCTCACCAACTGTCTGTACAGAGGGATAATAACTTCCTGTTTTCTATTGGTGATGCCTCTCCCTATGCATCCCAGTATCCCCCCAGCCCTCCTTGCTGCCCTCTCACATTGCTTGCCCACCTTTAGGTCATCTGATATGACTACCCTCAGGTCCCTTTCCATTTTTGTTGTTGTTAGTATCTCACCCCCCATTGTGTACTCTTCCCCTGGGTTTTTGTTTAACAGGTGCATTACCTTGCACTTCTTAGCACTGAATCTAAGCTACCATACATTTGACCATTCCTCTAACCTTGCCAAGTCCCTTCTCATCCTTTCCACCCCACCTTGTGCATCAGCTCTGTTGCAGATCTTTGTGTCATCTGCAAAGAGACATACTTTTCCTTCCAGTCCCTCTGCAATGTCGCTTATAAAGACATTGAAGAGGACCGGTCCTAATACTGAACCCTGCGGTACCCCACTAGTAACCCCCCTTTCTTCAGAGTGGACTCCATTTACTATTACTCTCTGTGTCCTATTCTCCAGCCAATTCTTTACCCAGGCTGTCATCTTGGGACCCACTCCCAGGCTAGCTAACTTGTATATTAATCTTTTGTGTGGGACTGTGTCAAATGCCTTGCTAAGTCTAGGTAGGCCATGTCCACAGCCCCTCCTGATCTACTACTTTGGTCACCCAGTCAAAGAAATCTATCAGATTTGTCTGGCATACCTTCCGCTGTGAATCCATGCTGCCTTGGGTCCTGAGCCCCTCTGGCCTCTAGATACTCAACAATTCTTTCCTTCAGAAGTGATTCCATCATTTTCCCTACCACTGAGGTTAAACTAACAGGTCTGTAGTTTTCTGCTTCTGCCTTGCTCCCACTTTTGTGAAGGGGAATCACATCTGCCCTTCTCCAGTCCTCGGGTACCACCCCATCCTCCCATGATTTGTTAAAGAGGGTAGTCAGTGGTGTCACTAGTTCTACCCTTAGTTCTTTTAGAATTCTGGGATGAATCCCATCAGGCACCATTGCTTTGTCCACCTTCAGTTTTAAGAGTTCTTTCAGAACCCTTTCTTCTGTAAATGGGCTGGTATCAACTTCTGTATCCAGAGTGTTTCTACTGTTTGTTTTAGGTACCTCCCCCACTTCTTTTGTGAATACTGAGCAAAAATATTTGTTTAGTATCTCTGCCTTTTCACAGTCACCCTCTGCCCACCCTCCCTCCTCTTTATTAAGCCTCACTAGCCCTCCCTTGGTCTTCCTTCGCTCCCTGATGTACCTATAAAAGGTTTATCCCCTTCTTAACTGAGTTGGCTATCTTTTCCTCGGTTTGGGCCTTTGCTCTTCTGACTGCCTTCCAGCTTCCTTTTGCTTTAACTGATACAGTTCCCGTCCTGCTCCTTCTGTGATTCTTTGTACTTCCTGAATGCTTTCTTTTCTCTTGAACCTTCACTGCCACTTCCTTTGAGAACCATAGTGGTTTCTTACATCATTTCGTTTTGTTAATTTGCTTCACACAAGGCTTGTTACCTCTGTGATGGCAGTTTTATTATTCCCCATTGTTCTTCCACCCTCCTTCCTGCCCATTTGCTAGTGCATTCCTTAGGCACTCACCCATTTGGCAAAGTCAGCCCTCCTAAGTCCAGTACTTTTGCCTTTGTATGGCTTGACTCTATTGCTGTGTTTATTGTGAACCATACTGTTCGATGGTCGCTAGTTCCCAGATGGCTACCCACTTCTACATCTGTGATCCTCTCATCTCCATTTGAGAGAACCAGGTCTAAGATTGCTCCTCTCAGTGGACTCCAATACTAGTTGTCTAAGGCATGCCCTTGTAGGGCATCTAGAATAACCACTCTTTGAAGTGGCTGCTGCAACTGCATTCCAGTTAACATCTGGCATATTCAGATCACCCATCAGCAATATCTCCCCTTTTTCTGCCATTCTAAGTATTCTTTCTATCATTTCCTTGTCCATTTCCTCCCCCTGAGAAGGGGGTCTGTATACAACCCCTGTGCGGATTGTGGTGCCATTGCCGGTCTCCAAATTTACCCACAGTGCTTCTTCTCCTCCCTGTTTTCCGTTTTGTTCTGTTGCTTTGATTCCTTCCCTTATGTAAAGAGCTACTCCTCCTCCTCTTTTACCCTCTCTGTCCCTCCTGTAGATAGTGTATCCTGGTATGTTTATGCCCCAGTCATGGTTTTGTGTGTACCATGTTTCTGTGACTGCCACGATATCCAGATGTTCCTCCTCCATCAAGGCCACTAATTCAGAAAGCTTGTTACTCAGACTATGGGCATTGGTACTCATTGCTCTCCATTTTTTGATGGTTTTACCTTCTTTTGCAGCATCCCCCACTGACCTGTCTACCTCAGTCTTTTTCTCATTTAGTACCCTGTTTTGTAGGGATAGGCTGGGATTTTCCTGTTGCTTATCAGTGCCTCCCCCCTTGACTAGTTTAAAAGCTTGCTAATGAAGCATTTAAACCGATTGCTCAAAAGACTTGTTCCCTTCCTGGACAGATGCAGATCATCCTGCCAGTATAGGCTGGTGTCCCTCCAGGCAAGCCTAGAGACAGATAGCCCCCTGATTGACTTTGGAAACTTAATTCACCCTGATACCTACTTGCCGCTGACAGTTATTGATTCAGCCTGACAACTGCAGCCTGTAGATAATATCAAACAAATGAACTCTGAATGCCAGCTGGATTTAGATAAGGGAGCTGGGGATCGAGATGTGGATGCCCTTTCTATACTTTTATGGAATATCGAGGGCATCCATCTTAAAATAATTGACCTTGAAATAGTGAGATTTCTGGATAATTTTGATATTATTGGACTGCAAGAAACATGGTGTACAGAAAATGTAACTCCCAAATTGTCTGGATATTCTATCTTTACTCTACCAGCAACTAAAGATAATAAGTTTGGAAGGTTTAAAGGGGGTATTTCCTTTTTTATCAAAACTTTGCTAAATGTTCAGGTCACTAACATTTCTACTAAGTCAGAGGGTATTTTGGCTCTAATGAGTAGCAAGGGACAAGAGAAGATCATTCTCTGCAATGTATACTTACCCCCTCACAATAGAGTTACTGATCCCACTGACCTTTTCATATAGGATCTGAAAATGGCCCTTGATGAATTGTCAGATAAGAGTATACCTTGTCCTATAATTATTTTGGGAGTCTTTAATGCCAGAATTCCTTCTCATTTCTCGGAAGATGTAAATTCAGATATGATCCATACAATATCTATAATTAATCCAAATATCTCGTATGCTAGGATTGGTGAGGATCTAAAATCTAACCTCAGAGATAAGGAATTGCTAGTGGGCTTAGCCAGTAGAAATTTTTGTATTTTAAATGGTAGAACTCAGGTCAATCTAGTCAGATCCTTATCATGTAGAGGACCTACTGGCTGTTCAACCCCTGATTAGGTTTGGACCAATTTGGAAGCAGTAAAGCTGATCCAAAAGTTAGAGGTCATGGATAAATTGGTGTCAGCACACTGTGCCATTATAATTAACATCAAATGCCCTTTTGGAACTTTAGGGAGTGAGGCACAACAGGAAGAGAGTCTGGAAGTCATAAACAAGAGAACTATTGGATGGGAGCCGATTCATCAAGCTAGTTTCAAAGAAATTGTTAGTACAGGAGTTTTAGATAATATTCACAAGATAGGCCTGCACAAAAGTAAGGCCTTTAATATTTTGGAGAACTGGGAAGCTATTCATTCTTTACTTGGACCTAGACATAAAACAACGTACCATCCTAGGTCCCTTTATAAAAAGTCTTAGTTTAATTCGGTATGCCTACAGGCAAAGAAAGAGTTGGAGGAAAACTAAGACAGCATAAGAAGAAAAGAAATAAGTCTGCTACAGATTTTAAATTACTAAAGACTGAAAGAAAAAAATATAAGAAAATTCTTGAATGGGAGAGACATAAACATACTCAGGGATTTTGGGAAAAACTGAGGCAGGCTGTTTTGGATAGGGATGGAAGGCGATTTTGGAATATTGTTGTCCAGGGATATAATAGATATGCCAATAAGATTGAAGCCTATATTACACCTGAAGTCTGTGCATCTCATTTCTCCAAGCTCTATTATTCTCATGAAGAGCAGGAGACACCTGATGCTTTCAAAATATAGGAGGATGACATTTTTCCAAGACCTATCTTGATCACAGAGGATGAAATCCGAATGGCATTGATTGGCCTTAAGGCAAATAAAGCACCAGGGCCAGATTGGGTCCTAGGTGATCTCTATAAGGTTTTTACCAAATGATGGATTCCTTTTCTTCTTTTACTGTTTAATGGCCTGGTTCAGGGGTAATCTTACCCTGCCAGTTCGGCAGGTAGTGTTATCTTCCGAATTTTTAAAAAAGAGGATCCAAATGACCCATGGATGTATAGGTCTATTAGTTTGATGGATGTTTCACAGAAGATTTTGTCTAGGATAATTTTGGGCAGATTGCTGTCATGGGTCAAGGAGAACTCAGTATCGAATGAGGCACAGAACGGTTTCTGGAAGGACTGTTCTACAGTACAGCACTGTTATGTGCTTCAGCACCTGATCTGGAAGTATATTAAAGTGAGAAAAAACAGATTATATTGCTGTTTTGTGGACTTCTCCTTGGCTTTCGACAGCATTAGTAGAAAAATCCTTTGGGCTACATTAAGGCATCTGAAGTTGGAGGCCTCATTTCTTGATGTTATTAATAGACTCTATGAAAATATGTGGGCAAGGGTCCAGTATAATCAATATGGTCACCTAAATGATAGATTTGAGACAAATGTGGGGGACAGACAGGGGGTGTATTTTGGCCCCCACTCTATTTAACATCTACATTAATACAGTCTTGGATCAGCTAGGTAATCCAGATTTCCACACTGCAAAAATTAATGATCAAAGGATTGAATGTTTAGCATATGCAGACAATTTAGTCTTGCTCTGTACTTCAGTCCTAGGTCTTAAAAGAAAACTGGCTCACTTTGAATCTCTCTGTTCTCAAAGGAAACTAAAAGTTGATCTCAGCAAGACCAACATTGTAGTTTTTGTCTCTCAAACCAAGAATACGATAGGCTTTAGGTTAAATGGTAACCATATAGACACTGTTAAGTGTTATGACTATTTAGGTGCCCATTATGCCTATAGCCTATCTTAGACCAAACATTTGGAGGCTATTCAATTTAAAATGGGATCTTCTATAAATGCCCTAAAAATATTTAACAGCAAGATGGGGAAGTCATCGGTGAGCGGGGTATTAAGAGTTCTTAATGCCAAAAAAAGAATGATCATGTTATATGCCTCTGAAATCTGGGATTATACTAAGGTTAGAGAATTAGAAATAATTCTGAATAAACTCTATAGGTACATCTTAATACTTTTAAATGGAACTCCAAGCTGTATTCTTGCCTTGGAGGTAGGACAACGTTCCTTGAATTTTCTCATCTGTGAATGACAGATTCTCTTTCTGTTGAAACTTTTTCTTTTGCCCCTACAAAGATATCACAGAATGTATGTAGTGGAAGCCATCTAATTGGCCAGCATGGGATATGTACATCCCTTTATTCAACTTATTAAGGAAACAATAATGACGGCCGGATTGGGCCACCTCTTATATAAAATTTACATGAGACCATTTGAAGAGATTAGGCAGGATGTCAAATTGAGATTTATTGACTTATGACATAAATTCTTTCTGTGTTCAACTCTCCAAGCTTAAGCTATATGGATTTTATAAAAAAGTAAAGATTTCATGGGGATATGAGCAATATCTCTCTTTTTTTAACCTGTCCTAAGCAAAGAAGAATCTATACAAGATTTGGAACTGAAAGCTATAATGCTCAATGCATTCATTTCAGACAAAAGAGAGGGGGTACTTTTTCCATATTGTAAATGTGGACTATAGATGATCTCAAACATGTGGTACTCTTGTGTCCTAGGTACGAATCAACTAGGAAAACACTGCTGGGGGGATCTCGGCCTCCCCCTGGAGGATCTTTTGGAATATTTGTTTACTATGAAAGAGAAGAACATGGAAGAGATCTTTGCAATATTCTTCATCTCAACTCATTTGTAAAGTTTATTAGGGGGACTTGAAGTTCTGTGGAGGTTTTTTATGTGAAAAGATACTCTGTTAAATTGAATTGCACTGTAAAGATATTTAAGTTCCTTGTTGATTTATTTATTGTCTATTTATATTTACTATGTATTTTGTCCTGATTTTAGTATACCGTGACTGCTTTATGCGGAACAATAAATTGTGCTACTACTACTACATTCCAAGCTTCTAGTGCTGACCGTGTAAGAGGCTTCAGCTTCATGAACTGCATTAAGAGCAAACAAAGAAACCGCTTGAAAGAAAGCCATTTAAATATGCTGATGCGAACAAAATTGTTTTTAACATCTGGTGAAAAAATGGATCTTAATAAAATATAAGTCCACTGGAAGAATAGGAAAGACAGGAGAGACAAAAACAGTAAATGTTGATTTCTTAGCAATGCATCATCAGCAGCACCCCTTTTAGATGCATGCAAGACTCTTTAAAATGTATATAGTTTACACATGTTTCCAGTTCATACTGTTATGGTGCATAATGCACATTCAAGCTTTGGACTGTGTCAGAATGTATATTTATACTTTGTATTGCGTATTTGACTGTTTGGTTATATTTTCTACTGTTTACTGGCAATAAAATATATCACTTGTTTGGGCCACCCAATTTGCACACATGAATCAATTTTTTAGCACAAAGTGCTGCACACACATATCAGTCGCCCACCCACAGAGACTAAAAATTAGAGGGAACATTGGTCATGTTATGTTGAATATATGTGTTTTTTAAAGTAATAAATGTTACTGTGTGCAGATGATGCAGTAATCTTCACTTGCCACACTGACCCCACCTCCCTTCAGTCTCAACTACAGAAAAGTTTCACAGACGTGGAAGACTGGTTTTGCTCACATAAACTCATCCTTAACCACAAAAAAGATGAAAACAATGTTTTTCCATGGAACCCACAACAAGTACAAGAACCATGAGCTCATAATTAACAACCATGAAGGTGTCACCCTTGAGCAGGTGGATATGTTTAAATATCTGGGCCTGACCCTTGGCTGCTCCCGCTCATATACCAAACACATTGACAATATCACTAAAATTATAAACTCATGCATAGGGCTACTATACAAGCATAAACATTGGCTAATGGCTGAAGCCTTGAACCTCACTATCCAGAGCTCTGTTATCTCAACTATTGACTATGAGCTCATTATCTATGGATCCACTACTGATACTGCACTCCAGCACATAGCTGTAGCCCTTAATAAGGCATGTAGACTCCTTATTTCAGTTGCCCGACCTTTCTCATACATGTGACATTTATGAGTAGGCTAACTGGCTCCAGCTGTCCGGCAGGCTAAAGTACCAGAACTGCATCCTAGCTAAGAAGACATCACTGGGCCTTATGCCCCCTGGAGTCCAATCAATATTGACCCTGCAGTGTGTCCTCCACCTAACTAGAGATTGGAGAGTCTAACCTTTACAATACCTCACTGCTGGACCTCTCAAGCTCAGCATTCTTACATTGTCAGAACCTCCACCTGGTTCAACTTGCTACCTACAGAAATCTCCATCATTGCCATGACTGGTGCTTTTAAGTGTAAACTATGTCAACACCTCACGGCTAGTGCCTTCTATGATTGCTTCTTATAATCCCCTCCAAGAATATTACCCTCAAGCATCCCTCCTCACTGCCTCAGCTCCTCCTCCTCTCCTACCCCCCATTACTGGGTATAGGATGAATCTGTCTCCTCTTCCTTTTCATCCCCCCATTCCTGCTCCCTTGCTATTTCCCATCTACCACATACCGAACGCAATGTCCTCCCTATTTCTCCCCCCCTCTCCTATACCACCCCTCACCACCACTCTTCCTTCTCTTTTCCTACTAACCCACTTCTAACAAAGCTTCACTGAGTCACCTATGACTTGTACTGTATAATTAACTTGCAACACAATTCCTTGACAATGCCTTTTGCTGCTATTATTGTAACCTTATTTGTCTTTTTTTTTTTTGTAAGTTCCATTGTAATGATCATGTTATGTTTTGTACCTTATTGTCCTTATTGTCTTGACGTGGAACCTTTGTAAAAGAGCCCTCGGCTCAAAGGTGTCATCCGAAATGCAAATAAATGAATAAAATAAATAATAAAGAAAGTCACTAAGTGAGCTATGTTCGGACAGAAGCAGTGGTTTAGTCACTGACCATATAACTAATAAAAGTCTTGAATGTAAAGTAGGTAAAGTTGTGCAAAAAATATCAAGACACTTCTGTCATTGCACTCTCTCTCCCCTTCTAACACCCCCCCCCCGTCCTGAGCTGAGCCAATCCGGAATCACGAATGCACACACACACATACACACGTGCAGAGTTACTAAAGTATGCAGTTCATTCACAAACTCATACACTTGACAGAACAAATGACTGCAGCCCTCATTTATCACCTGCCTTGGAACTTTGTCTACATTTTGCAGTCAGTAAAAATAAGAATGAATAGTACACTGAGACAGATTAGCTGTTAGCTGCAGTGAGAAGATGTTTGCGCAGCTGATCGATGCTTGGGAGTTGTGGCGGGGGCAGGATGTTTGGAGAGTGTTAGTTTAATTTCATCAGGATCCCCATTTTCTGTTAGAGAAACGCTTGTATTAGCACTTTACAAATGAGTAAGAACACTCAGAAGGGAAATTAATTGAATGCAGACATGTTGCATTTTTGGGGGTGGGTTGGAGCCCTTGAACTAGTAAGTTCCCATTTATTACCCATTTAAATCTATTTGATGTAGGACTGTGTAAATTAGGCTATGGGACTCATAAAAGTCCCACTTCTCTCCCAAATAACTTCATTTTAATTTCCTCTGCATTATAAGATTAATGTGGACCAGCTATTATACCCCCCACCCACCCAACCACCCAGCACACACAGGCCTTGTCCACATTTCACACGCTGTGTGGAAAACGTTTCTGAAACTGTTACTGGGCCTACCATTACAGGGCATCCACACTTTAATCCAGCTTGTAGGTCCATGTGGTTCCATGTGATAACAGCGACCACGGAATAGTGATCATCGTTAGGGCGAGTGTACATCACTGAAAATCATTTACGGCGATGTACACTCACAGTGACTAGAAAACCAGTGACTGGTTTTCTATGTTATGTGGGGGTTGTGCCCCCCCACTTAAGGATTCTCAACTCCAGGTTGGTGCATGTTGGGTGGGGTGTAAAACTTGAAACAATTAAAAAACTTGACACGACGCAAAAACATGATCATGCCCAGAATTGACCCAGCACCCTCCCAACCCCAGCCCACCACCTACCCCCCATGCTACATGGCCAGCTCGGCAGCCAACCACCGTGACTACACCCCACATACCCTCCCTCCCTTCTCCGTCACATGACATGGCCTCCCCCCCCCATGCACATGTATATACAGGAACATCTTGTCGCTGTAGTCATCTACTCCCCTATCCAGTCGTTACTGTGCCAGGGTAGCCCTGTACACAGGTGTCATGATTGGCTCACCCTTTTTTAAAGCACTTAATTGCGATTGCCTTGTACACGGTATACCGGTCTGTGTTCTGGCTGTGCCCTATTTATGTCCGCACTACAAGTTTGCAACCATGTATGTGAAAAGCAGTGTGGGATACCAGCAATGAGCTTAATGGGTAGTTGGTGGACTGACAGACACCACCAGGGCAAACACGCATGCTACTGCTCTCCTGTCTACACTTGAGCAGGTAAGCGTGTTGAAAATGGAAACTTTACAGAACGTGCTACAACCCTGAAACTGTCAGGGTTCAAGCATGGTTTTTGAACATGGTTCAGTGCCATGTACAGTGCGGACACAAACCATTTTAGGGGGGGGCCAGTAACGTTTTCACACAGCAGTAAAGTTATGGATACCTAGTGTGGATGGGGCCACAGAAACTGCTCTTAATTTGCTCTGGAAATTGGAAATCTGTTTACCTTTTTCCATCAATGGTAGCCAAAGCATTTGGTCAGTGTGCGGAGCTCATTGAGAACCCAACAAGTTAGTTTTTGTTGTTGTTGTTTTGCAGCAGTCCCCAAATCAACCTGTCACAGTATAAGTACTTGCGTGGTGTTTGTATAAGGCACAAAGTCCAATTGCTATTTAGAGGAAAGGAGAAACTTCTACTGAAATGTTCAAATGAAGTATTGTGCATTCCAACCTCTTTAGGTTATCACATCACTGCTGCCCCTTTTATTAGAAGACTAATCTTATTTTAAATTTAATGCTTAACGCACTCAAAATTAACAAAACAATTAAAATCCTCTTCCAAGTGGTTGTGATAGAGAGGGAGGGGGTCCTAGAAACAAGGTGGAGAGCTTTCCCAGGGGACTTACTGTAATTACTGTTGAAAAGTCCTTATAAAGATGATCTGAAAGAAAAACATAGACATGCCTCAGTTCTCCGACAGGGGTTTATTTTTATTGCAAGGCTTCAGTCAAGTATTTTTATTTCTCGGTAAACTTAGATCACGAGGTGATGTCAGTTTCAGAGGAAATTATATAGTGGTTTGTGAATTCCCAGTGGATGACTGTATACCCTTCCCCTTCTCAGTATATGAATTTCTGGAAGCCCATAAACTTGATTTATGAAGGAGATGTCCAAGGAAGTGGTGTGCTGGGAATTTTTTTGTAGCAGTTCTTGTAACAGTTTATTTACTCCAGAAAGAACTGAGTTGCAGCATCTTATTTTCAGTAGGATCCTGCTTTTTGCCCGTTTTTTTTTTTACAGCCGGCTGAACTGAAGTACTTATAGGTTATATAAATACAGTAAATGATTATGATTTGATTTGAAGTGGGGTCTTAAGCCTGTGTCCTAGCCTAGCCAATACATTACACTGCCTTTTTTGTAACAACTCCCTACACAGACACACTTCACAGCTGAAACTTGTGTGACTTCTTGACTCTCAAGATGTGGCTTTTGGGAGAGTTTTGTTAATAAACAGATATCTGAAAATATGGCTTGTGAAGCATTTTGAAAATGTCAGACTTGTAACAAGACAGTACATGCCACTGCTGCTGTCCTAACCCCCAGGCACTCTCTTGCAAACCAGGTGTTGCACCTAAAGTGATTCTTTTCCCACTGAAAAAAACATTGTTGTAAATAAATGAATTAAAAATCTTTTGTTCCTACAGGATCAAAGGGCCCAGCCAATTCCACATCCTCAAGTGACCTCAGAACTTATAGGAAGGATGGGGTTTACAGGAAATTATTAACTCTTTTTAGAAGACGGGGAATTTCGTACTGAGATAAATGTCACTCTCAAGCCTAGTTGGAACTTTCATTTCCAATGTCACTCCTTGTTTGATGTCAAGAGTACATTGAGACAAAAATGTCTCCGAGAAAATAAAATAAAATGCCCTCAGGACCCAGCTCTCTATATTTTCATTAATATGAATATGGTAATAAAACATAAATATAGGAGACATATTGTTTTGTGTACAAGAATTATTCTGGCACTGGAGATTCTATAAATAGAGATCAATTAATTTAAATATTAGCACATGATCATTAAGCTGTCTCGGAGTTCACAAAAGTACATACAGCTGTACATAGACAGTAAATCTGGCACTTTGAGTGCCTCCTGAAATGTACAGTACTACTGTCTGCAACATGCTGCATTGAGCCCTAAAGTGCATGCTTCCTGCCTGCTGCTCAACAGCAAGAACAGAACAGCAGCACAGAGTCTATATGGTATTTCACGAGACAGTTTGGTACCACACAATATGTGTGCATTAATGCACTTCATCCTGGTGGGCAGTACTGTATCATCACAGGAGCTGTGCAGAAATACAAAAGGAGAAACTATCCATCGATACTTTCTAGACAATGACACTAAACTCGCTGCATCAGTGGAAGCTATTGCAGCTGCTGTAATTAATTGCAGCACAAAAGGCAAGCAGTATCCTTGGATGCATAGGCAGAGGAATTACGAGCAGGAAATAAGAAGTATTATACAATGGCAAGAAAAAATTCTGGACTCTGATTGGTCAGTCTTGGGCTGGACCCGTGATGTTATCCCAGCATAACATCACGGGTGTGATGTTATCCAGCATAACATCACGGGTCTAGTCTCAGCCTCACTGTGAACCTGCAGATGAGCATTTTATGGATCCTTCCATTGATTGTTTTATGGATCCATTGATTGTTTTATGGATCCTTCCATTGATTGTTTTATGGATCCTTCTATTGCTTGTTTTATGGATCCTTCCATTGATTGATTTATGGATCCTTCCATTGCTTGTTTTATGGATCCTTCCATTGCTTGTTACATCTTCTCTTAAAAATTAAAAATATTTTTCCACACAAAAACACCTTTAAAATTATTTTTTATATTCTGTATAACAATGAGCCATTGTATAATAGGAATAATGCACTCCAGGGTGTGTGTCATGCTGGGATAATGTCACTTCTGGGGCCCTTTCTAGCCGGCCCTGCCCTCGAGCACCCAGAGACCGTAGGGGCTGCGAGCCGCCAGAGGGCGGGCGGCCACCGCATAGCCGAGAAGGGAACCAGGAGGCCGGGAGAGACAGCCAGAAAGCTCGCCCTGCCTCGAGCACCCAGGAGACCCAGGGGCTCCGAGCCGCCAGCGGGCGGGCGGCCACTGCATAGCCGAGAAGGGAACCAGGAGGCCGGGAGAGACAGCCAGAAAGGTACGGGAAAGCCGCAAGCCAATCGGAAGGCTACCGCCAGCTTTGCTTTGCCTCTGATTGGTGCGCCTTCCCCATTGACTTTAGCTGTACTTGCACCACCAAAACTGGTCGGGATTACTGCTCTTTTAATGTAAATGTAAAACTTATCTAAAAAGGAGCTGTTTTTACTTTTATTATTGTATACTCTTGTGAAATGCCTTCTTGCTTGATTTCTGTGTGATTACAGTCTTTTGGGAGACTTGTGTTGGGCTAGACGCTCAGGCGCCTAACCCCCCACCCACCAGTCTTTGTTGTGTAAATCTGATTTTTAGCACCTCTTGCAGATTGCTGCAACTAAGTGATTTTCTGTCTGCCCTCTCCTCTGTCCCCTCCTTTCTAGCCTGCCCCGAGCACCCAGACCCGTGGGGGCTCCGAGGCACGCCAGCGGGCGGCGGCCACCGCCAGCCGAGAAAGGAACCAGGAGGCTGGGAGAGACAGCCAGAAAGGTACGGGAAAGCCACAAGCCAATCAGAAGGCGACCGCCAGCTTTGCCTTGCCTCTGATTGGTGCGCCTTCCCCATTGACTTTAGCTGTACTTGCACCACCAAAGCTGGTCGGGATTACTGCTCTTTTAATGTAAATGTAAAACTTATCTAAAAAGGAGCTGTTTTTACTTTTATTATTGTATACTCTTGTGAAATGCCTTCTTGCTTGATTTCTGTGTGATTACAGTCTTTGGGAGACTTGTGTTGGGCTAGGCGCTCAGGCGCTACCCCCACCCACCAGTCTTTGTTGTGTAAATCTGATTTTAGCACCTCTTGCATATTGCTGCAACTAAGTGCTTTTTCTGACTGCCCTCTCCTCTGTCCCCTCCTTTCTAGCCGGCCCTGCCCTCGAGCACCCAGAGACCATAGGGGCTCCGAGCCGCCAGCGGTCGGGCGACCACCGCATAGCCGAGAAGGGAACCAGGAGGCCGGGAGAGACAGCCAGAAAGGTACGGGAAAGCTGCAAGCCAATCGGAAGGTGACCGCCAGCTTTGCCTTGCCTCTGATTGGTGCGCCTTCCCCATTGACTTTAGCTGTACTTGCACCACCAAAACTGGTCGGGATTACTGCTCTTTTAATGTAAATGTAAAACTTATCTAAAAAGGAACTGTTTTTACTTTTATTATTGTATACTCTTGTGAAATGCCTTCTTGCTTGATTTCTGTGTGATTACAGTCTTTTGGGAGACTTGTGTTGGGCTAGACGCTCAGGCGCCTACACCCACCCAGTCTTTGTTGTGTAAATCTGATTTTTAGCACCTCTTGCAGATTGCTGCAACTAAGTGCTTTTTCTGACTGCCCTCTCCTCTGTCCCCTCCTTTCTAGCCAGCCCTGCCCTCGAGCACCCAGAGACCGTAGGGGCTCCGAGCCGCCAGCGGGCGGGCGGCCACCGCATAGCCGAGAAGGGAACCAGGAGGCCGGGAGAGACAGCCAGAAAGGTACGGGAAAGCCGCAAGCCAATCGGAAGGTGACCGCCAGCTTTGCCTTGCCTCTGATTGGTGCGCCTTCCCCATTGACTTTAGCTGTACTTGCACCACCAAAACTGGTCGGGATTACTGCTCTTTTAATGTAAATGTAAAACTTATCTAAAAAGGAGCTGTTTTTACTTTTATTATTATATACTCTTGTGAAATGCCTTCTTGCTTGATTTCTGTGTGATTACAGTCTTTTGGGAGACTTGTGTTGGGCTAGACGCTGAGGCGCCTAACCCCCCACCCACCCAGTCTTTGTTGTGTAAATCTGATTTTAGCACCTCTTGCATATTGCTGCAACTAAGTGCTTTTTCTGACTGCCCTCTCCTCTGTCCCATCCTTTCTAGCCGGCCTTGCCCTCGAGCACCCAGAGACCGTAGGGGCTCTGAGCCGCCAGTGGGCGGGCGGCCACCGCATGGCCGAGAAGGGAACCAGGAGGCCGGGAGAGACAGCCAGAAAGGTACGGGAAAGCCGCAAGTCAATCGGAAGGCGACCGCCAGCTTTGCCTTGCCTCTGATTGGTGCGCCTTCCCCATTGACTTTAGCTGTACTTGCACCACCAAAACTGGTCGGGATTACTGCTCTTTAATGTAAATGTAAAACTTATCTAAAAGGAGCTGTTTTACTTTTATTATTGTATACTCTTGTGAAATGCCTTCTTGCTTGATTTCTGTGTGATTACAGTCTTTGGGAGACTTGTGTTGGGCTAGGCGCTCAGGCGCTAACCCCCACCACCCAGTCTTTGTTGTGTAAATCTGATTTTTAGCACCTCTTGCAGATTGCTGCAACTAAGTGCTTTTTCTGACTGCCCTCTCCTCTGTCCCCTCCTTTCTAGCCGGCCCTGCCCTCGAGCATCCAGAGACCGTAGGGGCTCCGAACCGCCAGCAGGCGGGCGGCCACCGCATAGCCGAGAAGGGAACCAGGAGGCCGGGAGAGACAGCCAGAAAGGTACGGGAAAGCCGCAAGCCAATCGGAAGGCGACCGCCAGCTTTGCCTTGCCTCTGATTGGTGCGCCTTCCCCATTGACTTTAGCTGTACTTGCACCACCAAAACTGGTCGGGATTACTGCTCTTTTAATGTAAATGTAAAACTTATCTAAAAGGAGCTGTTTTACTTTTATTATTGTATACTCTTGTGAAATGCCTTCTTGCTTGATTTCTGTGTGATTACAGTCTTTTGGGAGACTTGTGTTGGGCTAGGCGCTCAGGCTAACCCCCCCACCCAGTCTTTGTTGTGTAAATCTGATTTTAGCACCGCTTGCATATTGCTGCAACTAAGTGCTGCTTTCTGACTGCCCTCTCCTCTGTCCCCTCCTTTCTAGCCGGCCCTGCCCTCGAGCACCCAGAGACCATAGGGCTCTGAGCCGTGTGGCGGGCGGCCACCATAGCCGAGAAGAGAACAGAGGCTGGGAGGACGGCCAGAAAGGTACGGAAAGTCAGCAGTCAATCGGAAGCACCGCCAGCTTTGCCTTTGCCTCTGATTGCGCGCCTTCCCATTGACTTTAGCTGTACTTGCACCACCAAAACTGGTTGGGATTACTGCTCTTTTAATGTAAATGTAAAACTTATCTAAAAGGAGCTGTTTTACTTTTATTATTGTATACTCTTGTGAAATGCCTTCTTGCTTGATTTCTCTGTGATTACAGTCTTTTGGGAGACTTGTGTTGGGCTAGACGCTCAGGCGCCCTAACCCCCCTGCCACCCAGTCTTTGTTGTGTAAATCTGATTTTTAGCACCTCTTGCAGATTGCTGCAACTAAGTGCTTTTTCTGACTGCCCTCTCCTCTGTCCCCTCCTTTCTAGCTGGCCCTGCCCTCGAGCACCCAGAGACCATAGGGGCTCCGAGCCGCCAGCGGGCGGGCGGCCACCGCATAGCCGAGAAGGGAACCAGGAGGCCAGGAAAGACAGTCAGAAAGGTACAGGAAAGCCGCAAGCCAATCGGAAGGTGACCGCCAGCTTTGCCTTGCCTCTGATTGGTGCGCCTTCCCCATTGACTTTAGCTGTACTTGCACCACCAAAACTGGTCTTAATTGCTGCTCTTTTAATGTAAATGTAAAACTTATCTAAAAAGGAGCTGTTTTTACTTTTATTATTGTATACTCTTGTGAAATGCCTTCTTGCTTGATTTCTGTGTGATTACAGTCTTTTGGGAGACTTGTGTTGGGCTAGATGCTCAGGTGCCTAACCCCCACCCACCCAGTCTTTGTTGTGTAAATCTGATTTTTAGCACCTCTTGCATATTGCTGCAACTAAGTGCTTTCTGACTGCCCTCTCCTCTGTCCCTCCTTTCTAGCCGGCCCTGCCCTCGAGCACCCAGAGACCGTAGGGCTCTGAGCCCCAGGTGCGAGCGTCCTATAACCAAGAGAACCAGGAGGCGGGGAGAGACAGCCAGAAAGGTATGGAAAGTCCGCAAGTCAATCAGAAGGCGACCGCCAGCTTTGCCTTGCCTCTGATTGGTGCGCCTTCCCCATTGACTTTAGCTGTACTTGCACCACCAAAACTGGTCGGGATTACTGCTCTTTTAATGTAAATGTAAAACTTATCTAAAAAGGAGCTGTTTTTACTTTTATTATTGTATACTCTTGTGAAATGCCTTCTTGCTTGATTTCTGTGTGATTACAGTCTTTTGGGAGACTTGTGTTGGGCTAGACGCTCAGGCGCTAACCCCCACCACCCAGTCTTTGTTGTGTAAATCTGATTTTAGCACCTCTTGCATATTGCTGCAACTAAGTGCTTTTTCTGACTGCCCTCCCTCTGTCCCTCCTTTCTAGCCGGCCCTGCCCTTGAGCACCCAGAGACCGTAGGGGCTCTGAGCCATGCTGAGGCGGGCAGCCACCGCATAGCCGAGAAGGGGAACCAGGAGGCGGGAGAGACAGCCAGAAAGGTATGGGAAAGCACAAAATTTTGCCCCTCCCTCCTGGGTGTTTCTTTTATACACACTTTCCCACCGAATCTCTTTTCCCCGCCCATAGCTAATCTCCTAGCCAATTCCCGAGCTCATTTCTTCACATCACCTTTAGTATCTTTAACCCCTACCTACCCTCCACCATGCTACTGTGCCTCCTATTGCTGCTTTGCCTCTCACCTTCCTCGGATCCAGAAGAGAAAACTGATGTAGCCCATGCCATGGCGATTAGGGCGGCTACTCGGGCCTGTCCCCCTCTGCTGTCCCCAGTGGATGCCCCTCAATTCCCCAAGTATATACTGCCGCTTCTGCACTGTAATCCTTGGGGTATCCCACAAAAAGGCTCACAACCAGTTCGGAACTCCATAAGCCCCCTGCTACCTTACTGGCACTACAATGACCCCCTATGCCTGTCCATTAAGCTGGTACTTTATGACAAAATCTATAACCACACAGCAGGATCATCACCCACTATACATTGGATCCCAAGCAAGAAGAAAAAATCCTCTGACTACTCCCTATTCCTATCACTTGGTGCCCTCATCAAACTAATCTTCTTTCTGCTGATCTGTGTTGGCACTGTTGAAATCAACCCTGGACCCACAGAAAGCTCTATCTCCCCATCTGACTTAGCCTCCATAAATGGCCTGAGTTTTCTTCACATCAACGCCTGCAGCCTCCTAAATAAGTTCTCATTAATACAGGCCTGGGTTGCACACACCTTCCCTGACTTTCTGGTTATCTGTGAAACATGGCTCAAATCTGCAACAAAAGACAGTGAAATAAATCTTCCCAACTACCAGCTCTTCAGATCTGACCGTCCATCCAGGGGCGGTGGGGTAGCCATCTATGTCAAAGCAAACATCTCTGCATCCTGCCTCAATATTATATCACAGCCAAAGGAATTCGAATGCTTATCAATTAAAATAACTCTTCCCAACATATCATCCTTTCAACTGATTGGCTGCTACAGGCCCCCCTCTGCAGGCCTCAAACTCCTATCCCACCTAGGATCTATACTTAATCTAGGCCCTGAAGACACCATCATTTTAGGTGACCTGAATTTAAATTGGCTAGCCAATGCATCTGCACCCTAGTAACCTTCTGTGACACTTATGGATTCACTCAATTAATCAAAGAACCAACAAGGATTAACCCAAAGAATAATCTCAACAGCACACTCCTGGACATCATGCTGGTAAATAAGCCTCATCTGTATTCTCATGCTGGAGTGCTATTCAGTGACATAAGTGATCACTGTCCCATAGCTGGCATAAGATCAACAATCAAGCCACCCAACCCTGCAAAATTTCTCCCAAGAAGGTCAAAAAAGAACTTTAATATTTCAGGATATCTCCATGATCTGTGCCACACCACACGTTGGCAAGAATTCTATCTCACAGCTTCAATAGAGACAGCTCTTCAGATCTTAAGTGATATTATCACAAGTGCCCTCAATATACATGCACCCCTCACCAGTGTCAGAACCAAACTCAAATCTTGTCGCTGGTTCTCTGCTGACCTTAAATCCACACTGCTTGCCAGAGATAAACTCTGGAAAAGGGCAAGAAAGACAAAGGATCCAAATGACTGGCTTCAATTCAGAAAAGCCAGAAACTCCTGCACAAAACAAGTAAGAAATGCCAAGGCTGCCTTCTACACAGCTGAATTGGATGCCTCCTATCACAACCCTTCCAGGTTCTGGGGTACCATAAAGGGGATCCTAGGTCAAACTTCTACCCCTGCCTTACCACCCAAAGTGCACCTAAATAGTATTGAAATCACTGACAAGCAAGAAATCTTAAATGCCTTCAACGATCATTTCACTACAGCTGGCCTAGCTTTCGACTCCTCACCTGCAAACCTAATGAGATCATCACTAAACATACAATCTACTGAGGGACAAAAGGTTGCTTCCACATTCTCCTTCAAATCAATACTCTTAAAAGAAGTAGAAGACCTTCTATTCCAACTAGATACAACTAAAAGTGCAGGTGCAGACTCCCTGGATCCCTACTTTCTAAAAGTAGCACTGCCTTTAGCTCCCCCTCACTCACCTCTTCAATCTGTCCCTAGCCACTGGTTCTATCCCTAAATATGGAAGACAGCTCAAGTGTTTCCACTACTTAAGGCAGGTGATCCCATGGACCTCAACAACTATAGGCCCATTTCCATCTTACCAGTACTGTCAAGATGCTTGAAAAGTTAGTAAACTTTCAGTTAAGTGCCTACCTTGATACCAACAATCTCCTTAACCCAGCTAAATCTGGGTTTAGATCTATACACAGCACCATCTCTGCCTTAGCAAAAGTTACAAATGACTGGCAGACTGCCTGAGACAAAAGAATAACACCTGTGCTGTGTTTCTGGATCTAAGCAAAGCCTTTGACACTGTGGACCATGAACTAATAATCTCCTCTCTGAACTCCATAGGCCTTGACTCACTCTCTCTTAAATGGTTCAGATGCTATCTCTCGGAAGATTACAACTGGTAAAAATGAAGGTGACCTATCTACCTCTAAACCACTCCTAAGAGGTGTACCAAAGGCTCCATCCTGGGCCCCATCCTCTTTGCCATTTACATCAACAGTATTGACTCCAATCTCTCACAATCTAATATTCACCTTTTGCAGATGATACTGTACTGTATGTCAGTAATCCCTCACCATCAAAAGCCTGTGAGCTTTTACAGTCTGAGTTCTCCCTCCTACAGCACAACTTATTAGAAAAGAAGTTACTACTAAATGCCAAGAAAACGAAAGATGTTCTTTGCCACCAAGAACTGCTCTTCCACTGTCCCATCATTCACCCTCCCACAATAATCTACCATCCTTGGTGAAAATCTGGAATATGTGGACAAATTCAAATATCTTGGAGTCTGGATTGACAATAAACTTGACTACACTAGCCACATTGAAGAGCTCCTGAAAAAGCTTAGACAAAGACTTGGCCTATTTTATAGGATCAAACACTACCTGACCAGAGATTCCAAACAAAGGCTAATCCTGGCATCATTCCTATCCCTCATTGATTATGCTGACTTCCTCTGTGGCCACTGCTCCCTCTCCCATTTAAATAAATTAGACACCTTGTATCATAGAGCTATTAGATTCATTACATATCTTCCCTCCAGCACCCATCATTGCTCTCTCTACAATGCAGTCAGTTGGACATCCCTGCAACACAGAAGAAACAAAAATGCTGCTGTCTGGATCTACAAAGCTCTGACAAACAAACTCCCTTCCTACATCTCAGATTGTTTCAACCGGATCACATCCAGGCCTTACACCCTAAGGATCAATAAACTCATCATGCTGTAGATTCCTATCACCTGCACCTGGTATGGAAGGGCTGCAATCAGCTATTCCCTAGCACTTATCTGGAATTCTCTTCAAAAGACCTTGAAATTGGATACCCTCATTCCTTTAACATCCTTCAAAAAACTGTACACTAGTCTATTCCCAGAATCATGCAACTGCTTCCATAAGGCCTAGTCCTCTCACACCCCCTCCTTCCCCCACCCCCTTTTTTATGCTACCCCCTATTTCTCTATCGTTCTTCTAACTTGTTCTCCAACCAACTTCATACAAAAATGCCCACCCAAGTCCAACTATCCGAGCTTTATCCCTACTATACTGTTTGTTTCTTTCCTTTTAATATGATTTAGGTTTATTGTCATTTTGCCTTGTATATATGTAAATATTTGTATATCTGTCTCATTCATAAATCATTGTATTTGTGTTTATTCAGTACCATGTTTTTGTGTAAAATTTGTAACCTTATATTGTTATGACCACTCAGGTCCATCTTGTAAATGAGCTATGCTCAATGATGTTCACCTCGTGCCTAATCACCCCAGGCATGATGTTATCCCAGCACGACACACACCCTGTCATGCATTATTCCTTTAATCATCCCACTCTGTAGATCCTTGGTGAGGCCACACCTGGAGTACTGTGTCAGTTCTGGGGGCCCCACCTAAAGAAGGACAAGGAGTGATTGGAGACTATTCAGAGAAGGGCCACTAAGATGGTACAGGGCCTCCATCACAAGCTATATGAATCTAGACTCAGCTCAGGGAAACAAAAACCCAGGGGAAGAGTACACAATTGGGGGTGAGATAATAACAACAACAGAAATGGAAAGGGACCTGGGGGTAGTCACATCAGATAACCTTAAGGTGGGCAAGCAATGTGAGAAGGCAGTAAGGAGGGCTGGGGGGATACTGGGATGCATAGGGAGAGGCATCATCAGTAGAAAACAGGAAGTTGTTATCCCTCTGTACAGACAGTTGGTGAGACCCCATCTGGAGTTCTGCATCCAGTTCTGTAGACCCTATCTCCGCAAAGACATAGACAGAGAGGAGGCTGTCCAGAGAAGGGCAACTAAAATGGTGCAGGGTCTGCACCAGAAGACATACGAAGAGAGATTAAAGAAGCTTAATATGTATACACTTGAGGAGAGGAGGGAGAAGGGGGACATGATAGAAACTTTCAAGTACATTAAAGGAATCAACAGAGTCCAAGATGGTAGCATCTTTCAGAAAAACAGATGTGCAAGAACAAGGGGACATAATTTGAAGATGGGGGGGGATGGCTCAAAGGTAATGTGAGGAAGTATTTTTTCACAGAGAGGGTTGTGGATACATGGAACAGCCTTCCTGAGGAGGCAGTGGAGTCAAAAACAGTGGGGAAATTCAAGAATGCATGGGACAGACATAAGGCAATTCAAGTGGAGGGTAGGAGGATGTAGGCTGTTGGTTAATTAGGATCTGCAGCCTATGCATTAGGTAGGAAAATGGGCAGACTAGGTGGGCCAAGCGGTCCTTATCTGCCATCAAATTCTCTGTTTCTATGTTTTTATGTTTCTCAGGGACTTGAACCTGTACTCCCTGGAAAAGAGAAGGGATAGGGGGAACATGATAGAAACATTCAAATTCATCAAAGGTATAAACACAGTTCAGGCAGACAACCTGTTCCAGGCCAACAAAGGGGCACGTACTAGAGGGCACAACCTACGCCTGAGAGGGGGAAGATCTCAGAAATAATGTCAGGAAGTAATTTTTCACAGAGAGGGTGATAAACCCATGGAGCAACCTTTCCCCAGAGGTGGCTGCAGCAAAAACGGTGAATGAATTTAAACACACATGGGACCGACACTACGGTAAAAGCAAAACAAGCAACCTATAGGGGTGGGGTTAGGATTCACGGGCAGAATAGAATGATCACAAGGTCCCCATCTGTCGTCATCTTCTATGTTCTTATGTTCTCAATTGGATCAGGACGCCACCAGAGTAAGCACAGTTCTGAACAGAAGCATCAGTAAAGTGTACGTTTTTTATATTTGTCATATTTGTGTGTGTTTTATATATGTCGCATCAGGTTTCCAGTTAGGAACTGTACTGAGATGGCACATCATGTCATGAAAATGTTTATCTGGAGAAAGAGAAACCCATGGACAAAGCAATAACTTTTTGATGCCATCAAGCAGTTACGGATGAGTGGACACTTGCAAGAAGTGTTACCTGTCATAGTTGCCAAGCTTGGACGCGTGACAGGAATATGAATAACACACAGTACTATACTACTGTATACTGCATTCAGTTTTTTTATTCTGTTTTCCTGTGACAATTTGTTTGGTAAGATGCAGTACCTATTACTGTTGAAACATAGAAGCTTATGGCAGATAAGGGCGTTATGGCCCACCCAGTCTGCCTTTTTCTCTCTCTAGCCTTACTGTGACACTGCAGACCGTATTTTGCCTCTGCCCCCCCTTTTTACTTCTAAGATCCCCCAGTGTCTATCCCAAGCTTCGTTGAATCTTGTAACTGTTTCCAACCCCACCACCACCTCCGCCAGAAGACTGTTCCACTCGTCTACCACTCTTTCAGTGAAGAAGTGGTTCCTCACATTTCCTCTGAACCTCCCCCCCTTCTAATTTCAAATTATGACCCCTCGTTCTTGAACGTCTTTTCCTTTGGAAAATGCAACCTTCCTATACCTTGTTTTTCCCTGTGAGGTATTTGTATGTTTCTATCATGTCCCTCCTATTCTCCAGGGAATGCATGTTCAATTCCTTAAGCCTTTCCTAGTAGGTTTTCAGATGCACACCCTGTACCATTCTGGTTGCTCTCCTCTGAACCACTTTCACCCTAACTATGTCCTTTCGAAGATAGGGCCTCCAGAACTGGACACAGTATTTGAGGTGTGGTCTCAGCAGTGATCTGCACAGAGGTATTATTACCTCCCTCCTTCTGCTGGTGATGTCCCTTCCTATGCATCCCAGCATCTGGTTAGCCATCTCCACTACCTTGTCATACTGTTTTGCAATCTTCAGCTCATCTGTAATTATCACCCCCAGGTCCCTTTTCTGCATACTGTGTAATTATGCTTATGATGTTTTCATCCATATAGAAATGTTACAATGTTAAAGCAGCAGTGCAATGAAACTGGGCAAGAAATTTGACTCTGCCCTTTTTTTCACTATACAGGATTTTATTTAGTTATCCAAAAGTTTGGTAACCAGGATAGGCACACTGAGCCAAGGCTCGTTTCCAGGTGTGACTCGAGGGCACAAGTGTTACAAATGGTTATAAAGATAGCATTTCAGAACATAATACTAATATTAATAATATTATGAATTAAGAGGAGGCTGCCAGGAATAGAAGAGGTGGAGGGAGAGGGGAGAGAAGAGATGGGGGTGTGGAGGAAGCGTGGCAGGAACAGAGGGGAGCCTAGAGGCAGCGTATGTGGTGCTTGAAATAAAGGAAGGCTGAGGAGTTATGGAGTTGCAGAAGGTGACAATTCCAGAGGGAGGGGGAGCCTGTAAGAAAAAGCAGATTGACCTGAAGAGGTGTGAGGGTGAGGGAGAGAGAAAGAGCGAGGGTCTCTGATGCAGAGGTCATAACAGGTGGGGGCAGCTGGTGACAACTAGGAGGAGAGGTAGGGAGGAAGTAGACCAAACCAGAATTTAGTAGTGATGGCTAAGAAATGGGTAGACCACATGAGAGGGAGCGGGAGGAACGAGAGCGAGGAGTAGAGCTTACAGTGATGGGTGCGGGTGGGGGTGAGCATTTGTGGCAAAGCTGCAAAATGAGTTCAGAAGCGTGTCGAGTTTAGAAAGTGAGGAGGCTGGAGTAGTTCCATAGACTACATCAGCCTAGTCGACTATTGGTAGGATCATTTCTGAGACCAGTTCACACGAATAGGAAGGGGGAGGCAATCCTTGTTTTAGAAAAGTACTCCTAGTTTTTGTCAGAGTTTGGTGCAAAGGGAGTCGATGTGGGCAGTGAAGTCTAGATGGTTGTCAAGCCAAAGCCAGAGGTATTTGAAGTCAGACACATAATTAAGTGTTGTACCATCCAGGGTGGTAAACACTGGTGGTGACGGGGTTCTGGCTGACCTTTGTGCGGTACCGAAAAGCATGGCAGCCATCTTTTTTTGTGTTGACCGTTAAGTGGTTGGCTTGAAGCCATGATAGCACTTTGGGTCCTGTTGGAGCATGGCATGGATGGAAAAATTACTCACCTTTAGTAATTGTGTTTCTTCTAATGGAGTCTTGCTGTATTCTGACATTATGCAGTTAGCCTCAGCACTTGAACTGCTCCACAGAGGAAAGAGTTAACTCTATGCCAGAGCATAGAACGTTGAGTTTGAGCTCAGTTCAAACCTCTGTCTGCTGCACTTTGAAGTGTAACCGTCAGATTCTTATGAGCTAATACTAACTAACTACACCTGCTAAGTGGAAATTGTAAAATGTTTACCAGCCAAATAACAACCAAATATTTTAGGTCCCCAAAAAGACTCAAGTCGAGAACTCCAAAACAAAAACTAGTTAGTGAACAAAAACATAACTATAGAAAATATATAACTTAACCCTCTCCCCCCTCTCTATAAAGGGGAGAGTGCCAATTGCATCCCTGAGGTGCAACACTGCACCTGCCAGCCAACTTCCCAAAAACTAGGTTCTGAGAGAGGAGGCAGGGAGGGAGGTCAGAATACAGCAAGACTCCATTAGAAGAAACACAATTACTAAGGTGAGAAATTTTTTCTTCAAACAACATGAAGTCTTGCTGTATTCTGACATATGCAGACTACCAAGCAGTACTGCCATGGAGGAGGGTACCGAACCTATTTTGGGAATAGGCTCTGCACTACTGCTGTACCAAACCTAGCATCACTCCTAGCCTGGACATCCAGGGAGTAATGCTTGGTGAATGTATGAACTGTTTTCCAGGTCGCTGCTTTACATATCTGTAACAAGGGTATATCTCTGACAGCAGCCAGAGAAGCAGCTGTACCCCTAGTCGAATGAGCCCTCAGGCCTGAGGGGGGTACTTTGCCTAGCTTTTCATAGCAGAATTGTATATACGAGACAATCCACCTGGCAATAGTCCTCCTAGTAGCAGGTTTACTCTTTCCCACTTCACCATAAGTGAGAAAAAACTGAGGACAGTCAAACCTAAGTGCCTTAGTGCGCTCAGTGTAGTAGCTAAGTGCCCTCTTAACATTCAAACTGTGTAATCTTCTCTCTCCTGAAGAAGAATGATCAGTGAAGAACACAGGAAGAGACATGGACTGGTTCAGATGAAAATCTGAAACCACTTTTGGTAAGAACATCCTATTAGTTCTAAGGACCACCTTATCTCTACGGAAAGAGATAAAATTAGGCTCCACTGATAGAGCTTGTAATTCACTGATACGTCTGGCAGAGGTAATAGCTACAAGGAACACAGTTTCCAAGTCAAGTACTTAAGTTCTGCTGAAGCCAAAGCTCAAAGGGTGGTTGCATAAGCTGAAAAATACAAACATTAAGATCCCAAACAGGAGTAGGATCTCTAAAAGGAGGATTGGTATGGAGCAATCCTTTAAAGAATTTACAGAAAACAGGATGCGATGCCAGTGAGAAGGTCTTTCCCACTGACAGGAATGCAGAGACAGCTGACAAGTGTACTTTCAGTGTAGCTGGTCTGAGGCCTAAACCATTAAGATGAACCATATAATCGAGAACTGTAGCCAAATCAGCAGAATCTCGGGATATGTGCTTATTGGAGCACCAAATGCTGAATCTTTTCCATTTGGAGTTATAAGTTTTTCTGTTGGCAGGTTTTCGAGAGGCTTTGAGAATGTCCAGAACCCCCTGAGACAAATGCAGGCTTGCATATCCTAGCTCTTCAAGAGCCATGCCTTGAGATTGAGAGACCGAAGGTTGGAATACCAAATCCTCCCCTGAGAGGAGCTTAACAGGTTGTGATTCCTGGGAAGAGATAGGGGAAGATGGACTGCTAGGGACAGCAATAGAGGATACCAAGGTTGTCTGGCCCAGTCTGGAGTAATCAAGATCACTTTGCAAGATTGTGACCTTATCTTGACCAGAACTTTGAATAATAGAGGAAAGGGGGACGGCATACAGGAATTTCCCCTCCCAATCCAGAAGTAGAGCATCCAGGGGGACTGAGCCCAAGGCTAGGGGTCTGCTACAGAAGAGAGGAAGTTGGTGATTATCTGGGGCTACAAAGAGATCTATCACTGGAGTGTCCCACCTTGAAAAAAAACACTTTTAACACTAGGGGATCCAGGGACCATTTGTAATGGCCCTGATAAATCCTACTCAATGCATCTGCTAGCACACTGTCCTTCTCTGGAAGGTGGACTGCTACCAGGGATGTCTGTAGGGAATAAGCCATGGACTACAATGTCATGGCTTCCATGCACAAGGCCATGGACCAAGTGCCTCCCTGCTTGTTGATGTACCACATGGTGGTGGTATTGTCTGTCTTGACCTGAACCACCTTGTTCTGTACTGAGTCCAAGAAGGCTTGTAGAGCCAGGTACACTGCCCTGAGCTCCAGAAGATTGATGTGAAGTAGAAACTCCTGAGTGGACCACACTCCCTGTGCTGTGAGGAATCCCAAGTGAGCTCCCCACCCCAGGAGAGAAGCATCTGTAGTTAAAACCACAGAGTGAGACTGAGTGATGAATGGGGCTTCTTGTCTGAGGTTGTCCTAATCCAACCGCCACTGGAGACCCTGGATCAGAGTCTGAGTCACTGGAATTAGTTTGGTTAGAGGATCTTTTTTCTGATACCAAAAAGCCTTCAAGTGGAACTAGATGTCCCTCATCTGAAATCTGGCCACTTGTACCACTGCAGTGGAAGCTGCCATGTGGCCCTGGAGTTGAAGAAAATGCCTTGCTGGCCGAGACACCAGAAGGTGATAGGAAGAAGCCAGGTCTATAAGGGTATTTGCCCTTGCCAGAAGGAGAAAGGCTCTTGCTTTGACAGTATTCAACTCTACCCCTATGAAGGTCAAGAGCTGCACTGGTTTGAGAACTCACTATGGAAGATTGAGGAGGAATCCTAGAGAAGTGTGCAATTGCTGGTCACTTGCAGGTTTGACTTGACTTGGTCTGGAGACTGACCCACAATGAGCCAGTCATCCAGGTATGGAAATATGGAAATGTTTTGTCTCCTTAGAAAGGCCACTACTACTGCTAGGCATTTTGTGAACAGCCTTGGTGCTGATGATAGGCCAAAGGGCATTGCTCTGAACTGATAATGGCCTGAAGGCAATTCTAACCTGGGGTACTTTTTGTGGGAGTATCTGATGGGAATGTGAAAATAGGCATCCTTGAGGTCTAGGGAGGCTAGCCAATCCCCTGGCCTTAGAAAGGGAAGAATTATTCCCAGAGTCACCATTTTGTATTTTGGTTTTACTAGGTGCTTGTTTAAGTATCTTAGATCTAGGATGGGCCGCCACTCCCCTGTCTTTTTTGGGGTAAGGACACATCTGGAGTACAGGCCTTTTCCCCTTTGAGAAGCAGGAACTGTCTCTATGGCTCTGAGAGCCAGCAGAAAGGAAACCTCTGCCTCTTGGGCAATGGTTTCGGAGATGTTTGCAAGTGGAAAAGACCTGACCCTCAGCTTTGGACATTTTTTGAAGCTGAGGGCCAGTCCCTGGCTTACTACCTCCAGGACCCACTTGTCTGAGGTAACAGACTTCCAGGCCTGGAAGTAGTAAGCCAGCCTGCCTCCTACAGGAAAGGGGGAGTTGACCCGGGCTGACCCATCAGGGTGTCTGCTTGGCAGTACCTTAGACTGAGAGGAGAATGCAGCCCTGCTCATCCCCCTTCTGCCTCTCCCTCTGAAGAACCCCCTCTGAGGAAAAGGAGAGGAGGTCTATGCCTTGTAGAAAGGCCTGTGAAAGGGCCTGCCCCTGCTCCTAGAGTGCTGCTTCTGAGGAGTTGCCTGCCTTTCCTTGGCCTGTGCACTCCTGTAGGTGGTCCTGTATTCATCCATTTTCTTCATATAATTCTCTGTCTGCTTCCCAAACAGAGAATTATCCATGACAGGGAAATCCATGGCCTTAGCCTGGGTGTCCAGTGAGAGGCTAGTACATCTGAGCCAAGACAATCTCCGAAGAGCCACAGATGTAGCAATGACTCATGATGACACATCATTTGAGTCCACAGCAGCATGAAACTGGATCTTAGATGCCTCAATCCCATCAGCAGCCACCTCCTCCAGCTTCTCGGCAAGCTGGGGGATGCCTGTTTAGCCAGTTCCAGAACAGTATTCCATCTGGATGTCTGGTATCTGGCTGTGTAGGCCATGTAGTTAGCCTGCCTGAGTCCCAAGGAGGATGCCATGTACTGTTTTTTAGCCATGGCATCCAGCTTCCTAGAGTCTTTATCTGGGGTGTGTGAAGCCAAGGGTATGTTAGCCTTATCACAGGCTGCAGCCTGCACAACCCCAACATGGCTGCATTGCTGGTACAAGAACTCTATACCTGAGCCTGACAGCATGTACCTCTTGTCAATTCACTTGTCCACAGGAGGTAAAGAATTTGGTGTTTTATGCAGTCTTTGTGTCTGTTTCCACCAGGGATTTATGAAGGGGAATAGACATCTTTTTGACTCTGGGATGTCCATCATTTCCACAAAGTCAGGCTCTTCTTGTTCCTTGACAGTTTCAACCAGAGGGAGCTGGAGGGTTTCTGCCACCTTTCTGTAAAACAAAACGTGTGAAGGGGACTCAGAAAGCCTAGGTGGGGAAACACTAGAAGGCCTGTCTGGGAGATGTCCGGTTCTATAGGCTCATCCAGACCTTCAATAACATCATAATCATCGTCGTCGTCATCATAATCTTCATCCCCCTCCAGATCCAGTTCATAATACTCTTCTGGGGAATAGTCCAGAACCGGAGGAACCGACCAAACCAACGCCTACCACGAGGCGCCGGATCGGTCTGAACTGGATGGAGTGATTCAACTATATTAATCGCCCTGGCAATTTCCTTGGTGGTTGGATGATGCAGTTCTGGATCCGAACCGGCTGATTTCTCCTTTCTCTTTTTCTTAACCGGAACTGACCCCTCAGGATCAACTCTCCTTTTGTCTGAGGGAGTCTCACCCAGGTCAGTGGGCACTCCCTCAGGTTCAGTTGGAACCGAACCAGGCTGGCCATCCGAGTCAGCGGACTTCTCGGCCTCCTTTTCCCTAAGCCTGCCTAATCTTTTATCTAAGGTGGCCTTAGGAACATTTTTACAAATTTGGCAGTCTAAATCAAGGTGGTCAAAACCCAGACAGTGAACACAGGTGGTGTGGGGATCAGTCTTAGCAAAGGCCTCCCCACACTCACTGCAGTGTTGAAACCCAGTGTGCCTGGTTTTTCTTTTGGGTTTCTCAGATGAAGCCATCCTAAAACTTACCCTTTACTCAGCAAAAGCCAGGCAAGACCCCCTTATCAGTTCCTAATGTCATGGGTATTTGAAAAAAACATCTAAAATAAGTTTTTTTTAGAACCGATAAGGACTGGTACCTCACATTAAACACAGAAACAAAATAAACTTAGGAGAATAAAGCAGACAATCGGTTCAGCCAAACTGATTGAAAAAAGTATTTTTACAATTTCCACACACAATTCACACTCAGTCCACTACCTAAGCACTTACTGTACCGCAGACAGGGATCTGAACCGAAATAAAGTAAGAAATAGCGTTTTAAAACCGACGTTTTTACTATACTGAACCGATAGCGAAGGAGAGATCACCGGAGTGACTGCTCAGTTAGGCAGAGTAAAGAATCTGACGGTTACGCTTCAAAGTGCAGCAGACAGAGGTCTGAACCAAACGCCAGCTCAATGTTCTATGCTCTGGCATAGAGTTAACTCTTTCCTCTCCGGAACAGTTCAAGTGCTGGGGCTAACTGCATAATGTCAGAATACAGCAAGACTTCATTTTGTTTGAAGGAGGCTGTCGAGGGACCTGAGGTAAATAAGACAGAGTCATCCATGTACATGTGGATTAGGGAATTTGTGCATACTAAAGGGAGATCATTTATGAACAAAGAAAAAAGAATGGGACCCAGTATTGACCCTTGGGGAACGCCAACATGGATCTGGAGGGGAGAAGAAAAGGAGTTACCAACCTGCACCGATTGCTGTCTATGTGAGAAATATGAGGTGAACCAGTTTACTGCAGGGTGGGCCAGCCCGATGGAGTGAAGCTTGTTTAGTAGGAGGGGATGGGCGACAGAATCAAAAGCTTAGGCCAGGTCCACAAAAATCGCAGCTGTGACGTGTCCCTGGTCCATGGATTCCAGGCACCATTCTAGTTTTATTTGGTGATAAAATATTCTACATCTAGATCTGCCAAAATTGTAATATTTTATAAATGTTTAGATTTTTCTCACGATGAAAAGATGGCCGCTATATGGTGCTTCGAAATGTCATTGTAAACCTGGTAAGGGATAGAATAAAGAAAAAAAATTATAGCGTGCAGCACAGGAGGTACTTAGAAAAGTAGATTTGACAGTTAAGTGAATATTTTTATTAATTGTACCTGAAAGTAGTTTTTTAGAAAAATATTTTTCATTGCACTGTTGACATTGTTTATTGCACTGTGAAACACTGTATATTACACTATGAAATATCGTAATAAAAGACCCCCCTCCCATGATAACACACAGTACACAGTAATGGGCATAAAACACAGGGGAGATGTCACATTTCATTAACTGCTCCCAGAAGAAAGGGGGACACATCCAAGGCCATGGCTTTCCAGAGATTTTTGCCCCTGGTGTTTTTTTCTCTCCTGAGCATCTGAATGATGTGAAATGATACTGTCTGGCAAAGATTAGCAGCACCTCTGTAAGACCCTAATGCAAGTGCTGATACTGTATAAAAAGCATGATTTTCACTAACTGCAGTGTACAGAGCACCAAGCATCAGCACCAAAATACAGTACATTACATGACACACGCTGTCTCCTATACTTCCACTCCCAGGCCGAAGGGGTTCACGTCCAAGGCCATGGTTTCCCAGAGAGTTCTGCCACTGGCAGTTTGTCCTCTCCTGAGCGTCTGGATGTTGTGAAATGATGCTGTCTGGCAAAAATTAGCAGCACTTTTGTAAGGCCCAAATGCAAGTGCTGATACTGTATAAAAAAAAGCACAATTTTCACTAACTACAGTATACCATTACCATGCACATCACACATTATGCAAGTAAGCATAAACACCAAAATACAGTACAGTATGACACATGCTGTCCCCTGTATGCTAAACAGCTGTTGTAAATGGTTATGTACACATTTCATTAAGTGCTCCAATGAGGAAGAAAGGCATATCCAAGGCCATGGTTTTCCACAGATTTCCACCACTAGCACAGTAGCCCTATGCAGGCATAATTTTTGAAGTCACCATAATACTATATATCAAAGGAAAATTGATCAGCAATAAAGTTCCATTCCTACACGTTAACACTGACTAGGATGATTTTCACTTTACAATACAAAACATGTTGGCTTTCTCCTGGTCACCATGACAACACCTCAATTTGGAGCAAACTAGCTGCCACCTATTCAGATGCTAATATCTGGCCCACAGACCTGTGAACTGTGAAATGGAGGAATGGAGATCTCAGGCATGGTAAGGATATGGAGAGTGAGATTAGGTGCCTTCCTGGCACCATGGCTCGCAGGGACGGAAAGAGGATCAAAAGGATCACTGGGCAGCAGGAAGGGAGGGAAAGCGGGACATCACTGTCCATCTGGGGACAAACGACCTGGCTAGGAATGAGCCAGCAATAGTTCAAGAGGAGTTTAGGGAATTGGGGAGGTGTCTCTTAGGAAAGCAGCACAATCTGTGACCTTCTTGCAGGTGTTACCTGTCTACAACAGGGGGGTGGGGGGACAGGATTCTCCAGACCAGGAACTTCAATGCATGGTTGAAGGGAATAGTGCAGAGAGGAGGGTTTCAGCTTCATTAGGGACTGGGGCCCCAACTGGAGAGATAAGGGCCTATACAGGGGCGACAGTCTGCATACATCCAGGAGGGGAACTGTAGTCCTTAATGAACAGTTTAAATGCTACATTGGTGAGCAGGTGGAATGAGGTAGGCAGATGTAACCCCCCCCCACAGACTCAGGAGGTCAGCAATGAGAATCCTGAGGGAGTGAAATCCCAAAAGGAACCAAATAACAAAGGAATCCAAGGGGTAAAAGGAAAGAGAGATTGTAAAAAAAATAGTGGAGGAAATAAGGAGGGGCAAATGGGAAATAAGAGGGGGGTGGCAGGACAATCTGGAGAGCCATGAGTGCAAATACTCGAAGTCTGGGCAATAAGATTGCAGACCTAGAGGCCGCCATGGCAGATGTGGACCTGGACATAGTAGTAATTATTGAGTCCTGGTGCAATGAAAACCAGGACTGGGATGTAGCCGTAACAGGGTATACTCTATTTAGAAAAGACAGGGTAGCTAAAAAAAGGGGAAGAGTGGCTCTTTATGTCAGGAACAACATAAAAGCTATGGAAATACAGGGAGAGCAGGTACTGTGGATTGCCCTGGAGACATGGAGGGGGGACGCTATTCACACAGGAGTGATCTACAGACCTCCAGCACAGGGAAGAGAGGTGGATACAGATATGTTAGAAGCAATCCAAAGGGTGGCATGCAAAGGGGAGGTGTTGCTAGTGGGGAACTTCAATCTACCAGACATGGATTGGAGCCTACCAGCTGCAGCAACAGTCAGAAGTAGGGACATCCTGGACTCCCTGCAAGGTGCGTTCCTCGGGCAGTAAGTTAAGGAACCTACTTGTGGTGGGGAAATATTGGGCCTGGTACTAACAAACGAGGACAGTGTTGCTGCCATCACAGTGGGTGGCCACCTGGGGACCAGTGATCACTGTACGGTGTGGCTCAGTATAAGAACTGGGCCAGAATCGAGCTGCACTTAGATGAGGGTCCTGGACTTCTGGAGGGCCAGTTTTTAAGAAAATGGAAGAATGCCTCAGGGACACTGTAGCGGGGATAGGAAAATGGGGGAAGTCACGGAACAATGGACAAACATAAGGGAAGGCACTGAAAAGGCGACAAATCTCTGTGCAGGCAGGTTATTAAGGGCAAGAGAAAAAAGATACCACTGTGGTTCACTAGAGAAGTAGCAGAGAAAATTAGGGCAAAACCCCTAGCATTTAGAAGGCACGAGAGGACACAGAAGGAGGAGGATAGGGAGGGAGAGTTGCCTGGTGAAACAAAGAGAGGCAAGGAGAGCAGTTAGGAGCGCAAAGACGCAAACAGAGGACAGTATTGCTCAGTCAGCATAAAAAGGGGATAAAACATTCTTTAGATATATAAGCAAGAAGAGAAAGACCAAAGGAGGGATAGTAAGGCTAAATGCGAAGGAGGGGTTTGTGAGAAAGACAGGACCAAAAAAAAAAATAGCAGACATATTGAACAATTATTTGTGTTCAATATTTATGGAAGGGGGGGAGGTGATGGGCCAAAGATAAGGGACAAGGACATTAAAGGAAGGGAGGCGGACACTAGTCATTTTACAGAGGAGAGAGTCCTCAAGGAAATAGCATAATTAAAAGTAGACAAGGCAATGGGACCTGATGGGGTGCACCCTAGGATACTGAGGAAGCTCAAGGATGTGCTGGCTGCACCTGACAGCTCTGTTCAACCTATCACTAGAAACAGGGGAGGTTCAGGGGGACTGGAGGAGGGCAGATGTGGTCCCATTACACAAGTGGAAATAGGAAGGAGGCAGGAAATTACAGAGCTGTCAGCCCAACTCCGGTAGTGGGTGAAGTAATGGAATCACTACTGAAGGAAAGGATTGGGAATACCTTGTAACCAGTGGATCACAGGATCCAAGGCAACATGATTTCACAGGGGGAAGGTCTTGCCAGACAAACCTGATCAAGTTCCTTGACTGGCTGATTAGGGAAGCGCATCAGGGAGGAGTGGTAGATGTGACCTACCTGGATTTCAGTAAGGCCTTTGACACCGTTCCACATAGATGATTGTTGAGCAAGCTGGGCAACCTAGGAGTGGGTCCAATAGTAGTAAAATGGGTAAGAAGTTGACTAAGCAAAAGGCGTAAGAGGGTGGTGGTAAATGGTGCTCACTCAGAAGAAGGCAATGTGACCAGTGGGGTGCCACAGGGGTCAGTACTAGGCCTGGACCTCTTCAGTGTCTTTATTAGTGATATTGCAAGAGGGCTGGAGGGGAAAGTATGCCTGTTTGTGGATGACACAAAAATCTGTAACAGAGTGGATACACTGGGGGTGGTAGAAAGAATGAAGGACAATCTGAAAAAGCTGGAAGAATGGTTAAGGGAATGGCAATTGGATTTCACTGTAAAAAGTGCAAAATCATGCACTTGGGGCACAGAAACCCAAGGGCAATGCGTCTATTGAATGGGGAGGTATTAGCTACCATAAAACAGGAAAAGGACATTGGAGTAATCATTTCTGATGACCATAAGGTAGCCAAGAAGTGTAATAAGGCAGTGGGGAAGGCTAGCAAGATGCTTGGGTGCATAGGAAGGAGGATCACTAGCAGAAAGATGGAGGTAGTATTAGCCCAGTATAGATCACTGGTAAGACCCCACATTGAGTACTGTGTCCAGTTCTGGAGATCCCACCTCTGGAAATACATAGATAGGGTGGAGGCAGTACAAAGGAGGGCTACCAAAAGGTTGCAGGGCCGATATCAAAAACTCTGTGAGGAAAGACTCAAGGAACTAAATATGTAGCAAGCAGGTATGTGAGGTGCAACAGTCTTGCAGTGCTGAGCACGATTAAGTAAAGTAAATCAGAGCAAGGCGCCTGCCAACAGAACACTGAGCATAGAAACAGCTGCTATTTGGGAGCTTGCTGATAAAGTCTTTTTCAAGTAATCCCACAGAAATGTGAAAGAACAGATTTTCCACAAACCTTGTATAAGAAATGAAGTACTCCACTTAAGGTGTAATTTGTGCGTATTTGTGCAAAACAATGCAGTAGCATCAGTTCTAGCCCCAGTAATACTCAGGTATTCATAACTGTATGCAGTCTTCCTCCTCAGTAGAACTGCCCAGAGAGAATTTGGAACATATACAAATGATGGAATCTTTTGCATGAGCCACTTTTCAAATGCTGCCTTATACTAACTGCCTTAGTTCTAAACCCTTCAGATTTCTCTGTCTGCCTGATAAGTCCAGATGCTCAGAGATTCTTTCCTCTTCATCACCTTGTTCTGGCGTGAGAAACCTTACAGAATATGGTAAGTATTCTTGAACATTGCTTTTGCTGCCCTTTATTTTTGTAATTTTAGTAAACCTGGAGTTTTAGTGTTTAAATTGTAAGTTATTGTTTTTACATTCAAACTGTCTTTTAAAAATGAAAAAGAAAACTGGTGATCCCGGTTTCAACTCTGTATTCTGCGTGGTGAAATTCTGTTAAGTTCCTTTTGTCTACCCATCTGGACATGAACATTAAAAGCAGAGTGAAATCTGTACATCATGTCCTGTAATAACTATTGAAAAATGCCTGGAATATGACTAATAAACTGTGAAAACTATTGAAAAATGCCTGGAATATGGCTAAAAAAAAAAAGAAAAAGGAAAACTTTCACCATCTAAGGGTCCCTCCAGCTCTGACCAGCTGACACCCTAAATTACTGTGGGTAAAACCACAACTAATGTAAATTGCTACTCCTGAGACGGGTATACAAGCAGTTCTTGAGAGGCTTGCTGAACTGGCTGACTACCTGGTTCCCTCTAAGAAATCAACTAAAACTAAGCACACAGAACCCCCTGCTAGACAGTGTATGGGGACTTCTGTGCCTGCTAGATAGCCTGCCAGTTCCTGCAGATTGTTACCTATGGTGAAGCCCATCAGGATGAGGTACGGTGTCTCAGGCTTACTGTATCACTGAAGGGATTAATTCCCACTGAAATGATACCATTTACTGCAGTATCTTTACTGCAGAATTTTGTAGCACTGTGCTCCATTCTGGTGGTTTTTCACTGTGAATGAAGGTGTGAAAATTGTAAACTTTCCAAAAAAAAAGTGTGAAGATATGCCTGGAATGGGCTTAAGAAAACACTTTTAGGCTTACAAGTGTTATGTACTTCTCGGCAGTAAACCTCTGCGCAGCAGCTTGTCTCCTCTGATCAGTCTTCCCATTATCTATTCTGGAGGAAGACTATGTGATTTCATGGAATGTTTGGGTTTTTACCAAAAAAATAAAGATTATCCCTCACTCTTCACATTTGTGAGAAATGATTGGGCTGACACCCACTAAAAGCTTCCCCTTACTGTGAATAAATTCATTGGGGAAGACACTTTAAAGTTTTACAAACTCTAAGCTGTTTTCCCTCTTGAAAAGAGAATGTATAAGAAACATCAGCTAGACAGGGAGGGAACTTGGTTTATTCCCTCATCCTATACATTAAGGAGTAGTTGCAGTAACAGGCTGTGATAAGGCAAAGAGATCCCTGGCATCCTACTCTCCTAACACGGATTCCAGGAAAACTGACATACTTTCAGGTCCATGTTACTCCCCTGCAGATCTAGCTGAAACAATTAAATTTGGTTTGGAAGCAGCCAAATAACAGTTTAAATGGCTGCTGCTAGATGGATAATAAATACAGTGGTTCAAAGGGGGTTTGCCTGGTCGTGAGTCACCAGCCTAACTCAGTATTCCCAAACCAAGGCTATGGATTTCAAGTTGAATGTAATTCCTCTTTAGAGAAAAGATAAAAGTTAAAAAATGATGGCTATACCACAGTAAGCTACTTTTGTATTAGACTAGGGCTGTTCTTCAGTATCAGCAATACCTACAGCAGGGGTATTCCAGACACCACAGACAAGTGATCATGGATGTAGTAATCAGGGATTGTCTCTGGGCTCAAATCCCTTCAAAAAAAACTTTTCAATCCATCTACAGATGTAGAGAAAGAAAATGTCGAGAAAAAGAGATTCAAAACCCTTTACTGTCAAAGACAGAGGAGTCTGTCTTGGTATAGCAAAAGGTACTACAAAATGGATGGGGAGTGGTAACCTGTCTTAGAGAGTACTAAGCAGGCATCTGTCAAAGCCAAAGTTCAAAATGGTGCTTTTGGCACTGATTCTGCCAACATTCCTAAGAAAGGTGAAGGTTTGGCATCAGTGGACTTAAAGTATTTCCACATCCCCATAAACACAGAAAGTACCTCAGATTCAGACCCCCATTAGGTCATTCTACAACAGTGTGCACAGTGGTTGTAGCACCTTCAGAGACAAGGTGTCACAAGTTCTTCCTATATCTAGAAGATTGGCTGTGGTTGCAAAGTCACCCCAGCAAGTGTATCTGCAACTCACCTAGGGGCTCATGGAGTCTCTAGGTTTCTCTGATAAATCTAGAGGCAGCTTGTCTCTCAGCCTACTCGGGCACTACAGTTCATAGGAGCAGAGCTTAATACCTCGTGAGACAGGACCTACTTGCCTGCAAGCAGGGCAAGAAGTATTCCACTGATAGTGGTTTCATTCATCCTGGATGAAATGAATAAATAAATTTAAAAAACAAACTGCAGAACAGTTTCTTTAGCTACATGGCACCTGCCACTGGTGCAGTCTTGGAATCCAGGTTACAAATTACTATTCAGTTTCACCTCAGGATTCACTGGTGTCAGAGAAAGGACCCTCTGTCATAACCAATTTTACCGGTCTCCAATGGTGAAAAAACCAAAAACTAAACCAATCTAATGGAAGGAATTTATTTTTTAGCAAAAAGCTCCATCAGTTGTCTAATAACAGAGACATCTTGACTGGAGTGTGGCCCCACCTGGGGGTTCACACCTCCCATGGCACATAAACCTGCTGGAGCTAAGAGCACTAAAGGTTTTACATAACTGCTACAATGAGGGAGGTACAGGTCAGAACAGACAGTACCACCACAATGTATTACATAAACATTTCAGGAGGGACAAGGTTAAGCCCTCCCTGCACAGGATTCATGAAAATATGGGCTCTATCATGCCCAATGGGCCCTTTCAGGATATTCATCTGCCACTGCCAGGTAAGGACAGTAACTTGGCAGATACTTCAACTTAAATCAGCCAGCCCCACCATGAATGGGTCTTAAACAGTCAGGTGGTGACAGTTATCTTCAGCAGGTGGGCCACCACAGAGGTTGACTTGTTCGCATTCCACCACAACCACTACCTGTCACAGTACTATGACAGACAGCCAGATCTGGGAATAATTCCCCTGGATGCTCTGGCTTTGAGTTGGCAAGGGAAGCAAGTGCGTGCATCAATCTCTTTCTTTCTTTCTTTCTTTCTTTCTTTCTTTCTTTCTTTCTTTCTTTCTTTCTTTCTTTCTTTCTTCCGTCCAGTATACAGAGCAATTTTCTCAAGCTCAGGTTCCAGTCAGCATCAATAATCTTGATAGCACTAGAATGGGCCATACAGAGATGTCCCTCTCTATCTCTCTCTCTCTCGCTCTGCTACCCTCCATGCCGGGGCCCGAACCAATACACCTTCCCTCAGAGGCACAATCTGATGACCTCCTATCAGGAGGCTCCTGTATCCAAACCTCAGATCACTCATGTTCAAGGCATGGCTCTTGAGTACCTTTGGTATAATATGCAGGTTTGCATCTTTCTCAGAGTGTCTTAAGCATGTGATGAGGTTACAGGAAACTTTCCACTAAGAAAATCTATGTTTCAGAATGGAAAAAAGTTTTATGATTGGTGTTCAACCAGGAAATTGGTCCCAGAACATGCTGGGTCCTAGCTGTTTGACTGTTTTATCTATTTACAGTCATTGGACTGGCTATCCTGTACCTTTAAAGTCCACCTGGTTGCAGCATCTTCTGGCATATTAGTTGGACAAAATGTTATTATTGCTTCAGATCCTAGCTACAAAAGGCTCTTTGTGGGCCTAGCACATGTCAACACAGGCTGGGGTTCCTGTTGTGATGGTCTATCTTACCTATTTGCTCTTACTGGGCTTGTAGTCCAGTACCTTAAATGTCTACCTGGCTACAGCATCTACTTACACTTCAGTTGGACAGAATGTTTTTTTAGGCCTTGGACCCTATCTTCAAACATAGAAACATAGAATTTGATGGCAGATAGGGACCGCTTGGCCCACCTAGTCTGCCCATTTCCCTACCTAACGGATAAGCTGCAGAACCTAGTTAACCAACAGCCTACTTCCTCCTACCCCCCCACTAGAATTGCTTTATGTCTGTCCCATGCATCCTTGAATTCCCCCACCATTTTTGACTCCACGACCTCACCAGGAAGGCTGTTCCATGTATCCACAACCCTCTCTGTGAAGAAACATTTCCCCACATTACCCCTGAGATGTCCCCCCTCTATCTTCAAACTGCACCCCCTTGTCTTTGCACATCTCTTTTTCTGAAAGATGCTACCCTCTTGGACTTCGTTGATTCCCTTGAGGTATTTAAAAGTTTCTATCATGTCTCCCCTCTCCCTCCTTTCCTCGAGGCTGTACAACTTTAGTTCCTTTAGTCTTTCTTCATATGTCTTCTGATGCAGACCCTGAATCATTTTGGTTGCCCTCCTCTGGACAGCCTCCACCCTGTCTATGTCTTTATGGAGGTGGGGTCTCCAGATCTGTACACAGTACTCCAGATGTGGTCTTACCAACTGTCTGTACAGAGGACCAACAACCTCCTGTTTTCTACTGGCGATGCCTCACACTATGCATCCCAGCATCCCTCCAGTCCTCCCTACTGCCCTCTCACACAGCTGGCCCCCCTCTAGGTCATCTGATATGACCACCCCCAGGTCCCTTTCCATTTTTGTTGTTGTCAGTATCTCACCCCCCATTGTGTACTCTTCCCCTAGGTTTTTGTTTCCCAGGTGCATTACTTTGCACTTCCCTGCATTGAATCCAAGCTGCCATACATCTGACCATTCCTCCAACCTTGCCATTTCCCTTCTCATCCCCTCCACCCCACCCTGTGTACCAACCCTGCTGCAGATCCCCGTGTCATCTGCAAAGAAACATACCTTCCCTTCCAGTCCCCCTGCAACGCCACCTACAAAGACATCAAAAAGGACTGCCCCAGTACTGAACCCTGCGGTACCCCACTAGTAACCCTCCTGTCTTCACTGTGAACTCCATCCACCACCACCTACCGTGTTCTGCTGTCCAACCAGTGTTCCACCCAGGCTACCACCCTGGGACCCACTCCCAGGCCGGCCAACCTGCTCACTAATCTTTTGTGCGGGACTACATCAAATGCCTTGCTAAAGTCTAGGTAGACCATGTCCACAGTCCCTCACTGGTCCACTGCTTTGGTCACCCAGTCAAAGAAATCAATTAGATTTGTCTGACATGACCTTCCTGCTGTGAATCCATGCCACCTTGGGTCCCGTGCCCCACCAGCCTTCCTGGCACTCAACAATTCCTTCCCTCAGAAGTGATTCCATCATTTTCCCTACCACCGAGGTCAAACTGACGGGTCTGTAGTTTTCTGCCTCTGTCCCGCTCCCACTTTTGTGAAGGGGAATCACATCCACCCTCCTCCAGTCCTCAGGCACCACCCTATCCTCCCATGACTTATTAAAAAGGGAAGTCAGTGGTGTCACCAGTTCTTCCCCCAGTTCTTCTAGAATTCTGGGGTGAATCCCATCAGGCCCCATTGCTTTATCCACCTTCAGGTGTAAGAGCTCTTTCAGAACCCTTTCTTCTGTGAAAGGACTAATATCAACCCCCCTATCCAGAGTGCTTCCATTTACCTGATTAGGTATTTCCCTCTGCTTTTCCATTGTGAATACTGAGCAGAAGCATTCATTCAGCATCCCTGCTCTTCACTGTCGCTTTCTGCCCTACTACCCTCCTCTTTGCATAGCCTCAGTATCCCTGCCTTAGTTCCCTCTTGCTCCCTAATGTACCTATAAAAGGTTTTATCCACTTTCTTAACTGAGTTGGCTATCTTTTCCTCGGTTTGAGCCTTTGCTATTCTGACTGCCTTACCCACTTCCTTCTGATTTAACTGGTACAGTTCTCTGTCCTGCTCCTTCTGTGTTTCCTTACACTTCCTGAATGCTATCCCTTTCTCCCTTACCTTCCCCACCACTTCTTTTGAGAACCACAGTGTTTTTTTCTTTCATTTTGATTTGTTTATTTGCTTCACACAAAGGCTTGTTGCCTCTGTGATGGCAGTTTTGATGCTTCCCCATTGTTGCTCCACCCCACCTTCCCACCCATTTGCTAGTGCTTCTCTGAGGCACTCCCCACCCCAACAAAACCAGCCCTCCTGAAGTCCAATACCTTCACTTTTGTGTGGCTTGACTCTACAGCTAAGTTTATCATGAACCACACTGTTTGGTGGTCACTTGTTCCCAGATGGCTACCCACTTCAAGCTCAGAGATCCTCTCTCCATCCCCATTTGAGAGTACCAGGTCTAAGACTGCTCTCTCCCAAGTGGGTTCCAAAACTATCTGTCTGAGGCATGCCCCCCTGTAGAGCATTGAGAATGACCCTGCTCTTGGATGTGGCCTCAGCAAAGGTGATCCAGTCAACATCCGGCACATTCAGGTCCCCCACCAGCAACATCCTCCCCCCGCCCTCCCAAGGATGCCTTCCATCACCCCCATCCATTTCCTCCTCCCGAGACGGGGGTCTGCACACAACGCCTGTGTGGACCGTGGAGCCACTTCTAATCTCCAGGGTGACCTACAGTGCCTCCCCTCCTCCCCATCCACCCCTTAGCTCTGCCATTTTTATCCCTTCCCCTGCACAGAGAGCCACTCCCCCTCCTCTTCTTCTTCCCTCCCTGTCCCCCCCTGTAGACTGTGCATCTGGTATGCTGACATCCCAGTCATGGCTCTCCATGTACCATGTCTCCGCAACTGCCACAATATCCAGGCATCCCTCCTCCATCAAGACCACCACCTCAGGGAGCCTTCCACCTAGACCACAGGCACTGGCACTCATTATCCTCATTACCCTCCATTTTTTCATGGCCCTACCTCTTTTAGCCCCATCCCTGTCCCCACTGCCTTTGTCTTTTTCTCCATTTACCCCTGCCCTTCTCCCCATCAACTGCTCCACCTTGGTGTTTACCTCACCAACCACCCTGATCTTTGGGGGGGCTAGGATTTCCCCTCTTCTCTTCAGTGCCTCTCCCCTTGGTTAGCTCAAATGCTTGCCACTGAAGCATTTAAACCTATCACCTAGGATCCTGGTTCCCCTCCAGGATAGATGCAGACCATCGCACCTCTATAGGCCTGCATCCCTCCAGGTGGAGCCCCAGTCCCCAATGAAGCAAAATCCCTGAGCGCTGCACCAGATTTTCAACCAGCCATTGAATCCAATGGTGTGGAGTGCCCTAGCCTCATCCATGCCATAGACAGGTAGTACTTCCAAGAAAGTTACCATGTGTGCTACTTGTTTAAGACCCCTCCCCAACTTCACAAACTCCTGTTGCGCTGCTCTGATCCCATTCTCAGCCAAGTCATTCATCCCTAGGTGAATAATGACATCCAGCTCCCTCCCCCCTGCTGCTGCTCCCATGATCCTGAGGATTCATTTCCTGTCCCTCCAAGCCTTGGCACCAGGCAGGTACCTTACATCCCTTTCCCTTCCCTCCCCCAGTTCTACCCCCTAACAACTGAGTCCCCCCACCAGGAGTTGTTTCCTTCCCCATGGGGTCCTGGGCCACCCTCCTGTGGGTCTGCATTGTGGAGGTTCCCAGCATCCTCCTTGGTCTCCACTGCAGGTGCCTCCATAGAGGAACCATGCTTTGCCAGAGTGGTGAATGAATTGTGGAGAGGCACAACTGGAGGGATGAGCCTCTCTTCCACCACCCTCACCCTCCCTGAGCCCACCGTGGTCCAACCACTCCTCTTTCTTGGCAACCTCTGAGGTAGTGGTGGTGGCCTGGGTGGTCCCTGGGTGGGGGAGCAGGTTTTCTGAATCCCTGCCAGGTCAGCATGGAGACAAACAACCTCCTCCCTCAGACCAGAGAGGTGCCAGCAAATAGGACAGCAACGCAGTCTCCAGAATTTCTCCCAGAAGACTACTGCTCCACATCCACTGCATTGCACCACTCCTCACATGTCTGTGTCCCTTCCAGTTACAGATGCTTTTTGGTTTTTTGTTCTTGTTTTAGTGTGTGAAAGCTTGTGAGTGTCTCTACCCCCATTCAGTGTGCTGTGCTTTTAAGGAGATGAACAGGTGTATGTTGTTAGCAGTTTTGAGGAAGTGATGTTAGAGCCCGTGCTATAAAGGAAGTTATGCACTTAGGGTGGGTGGGGTGAAGGAAGGGTGGTGGGAGTAAACCTATGCTGTCCAGAAACAATCACCTACAACTCTTACCCTCCACCCAGGGGATTGCCTTCCTTCCTTTCAGACACCTATTTCACAAAGGCTAAGTAACAGGTCTAATCACAACTGACTGCAAATATCTCCCAGCTACAGTTCCCCTCTGGCAAATTAAAGTTAAAACTAAGAAAAGTCCACCCCAAAAACAGAATCAATACTAGTTACTTACACAGGTCCAAAAAGTAATAATTCAGTTCAGTGTAGTCCAGAAAATAACCTCCTTGATTCAAGGAAGCTGTGACTGTTTTCTCACTCTCCCTGTCTTCAATGTGAGAAGGAGACTACAACACCTCTGAGACAGAAAACCTTTTCAGCAAAAAATAAATAAAATAGGGACAAACAGTAATTTTGCTTAAGCTAATGATAAAAAGTCAAAAAAATTTAAGCACCACCTGTAATAATTTCACAGAAGATATACACTGTAAGAAATACTTCGCTACAGAGAAAAATGAAACAGTAACAGAAGATATACCTTGCAAAAGACAATTTGAATCAGAAGATTACAGCAGTAATCTGTTAGCACATACCTGTAGGCACATCTTGTAATAATGCAGCAGAAGGTATACCCAGCAACAGCAATTTGAATCAGAGAAAAATAAAGCAATAAAATGTTAGCAACAAAAAGTAACAATCCCTGTGAGTACAAAATAAAAAAAAAAAACACACAGTAAATCTGCCTAGCCAAAAGTCTTAATCCTTTCCCTTACTCTGGTAAGGTTCTTAGTTCTGTCCTTTCCAGCAAGCTAGAAGGAAAGAGCTCAGGTGAAGCTACTTCAAAGGGTACTTTAAAGGCCTGTCCCATTTGCACCCCCCTCACAAGGGACCGGTGCCAGCAAGTGGCCTAGATGTGTATATAGTTTGGCTCATGGGTCCCTCTTTTTGATCCTATGCCTTCAATTTATTCGAAATATGTCAAAAAAATGTTTTTCCTGTGGTAATCACTTCTGACAAAAGAATCAGTGAGCTCAAGTCTCTCTGAATTGAACAGGTCTATATTTCATTCCACAGAGGCAAAGTTGTCCTGGGAACAAACAGGAAGTTTCCTTTTAATATGACCTCTAATTATCATTTCAACCAAACCATTATCTTACCTGTCTTTTCAGGGTTTTATTTAACTCTAAAAATTGAGTAGCGTTTTGCTCATAAAAGTTCTAAAACATTGTGAAAATACATAGCACTTGCATCAATGTGTTTAACAAACATAAGACTTCAAGAAAACCTATATAAATGCTTTCTGTACAGTTAGTATTGTCCCAAGAAAAAAAAAACTGCTAATTAATTATTTAAAACCCTGCTTTTTCACTGAACACTTTAGTCCTGGTGAAAAAAAAGTCTTCATACTCTGGACGTCAAAGGAGTTTAGCTACTTTTTGACAGCCACTAAATCCCTTAGGCAGGACAAAAAACAGCTGTTTCTGACCTATGGGAATGTGAGAAAGGATGACCCAGCATCAAAGAAGGTCCACTTATTACTGGATAGTACAGTATAACCAGTTTGGTACTCTAAGGCTGGAAAGGAGACCCTTGTGGGTGGAGGGCCTCTCCACAAGGGGCACAGCTGCTACCATATCAGCTGTCAGGGTTGTTTTCCTGTGAATCTCTAAAGCAGCTACCTAGAAACCAGTACACAACTTTATGAAGCATTACACTCTGGATAGTTTGTCCAGGGGTGATGCCAGATTCAGTACAGCAGTCCTGCAAAGTCTGTTCCTAAGATAGGGTTCTGTGCCCACCTCCAAAGGTAGCTTGGTAGTCTGCATACAGTTATGAATACTTGAGTATTACTGGGTTAGAAGAAAAAAGTGCTTACCTAGTAATCATGTTTCTTCCAAGTGATACTCAGGTATTCATAACTCTCCCACCCTCCTCCCCTTCTTGAACCTTCAGCCTCTGCACTCCTGAATACTGTGCTCTCAGGGACATACAGTAAGTGCCATTTCTGGCACACATGTTGTGATTGGGTTCCTTATTGTTGTCCCTCTCCCCTTTTGCAGATAATTTGGACATTCTAGGGTGTTCTTTCATAGGTTATGCTCTCCAGTTGGAGGCCCTTTTTGTGAGTTAAGGGAGTTCTCTCTAATTATTACTATTATTGCACTTAGTGTTGAGGAAGTGCGCTCTGTTGTTGTTATTATTATTATTAATATTGTTGCTATTACTATTACTAATATACTTAGTCCCTGTGGGCCTGTCTTTAAAGGCATCCAGGAAATCTGAAGGGTTTAGAACTAAGGCAGTTAGTGTAAGGCAGCATTTGAAAAGTGGCTCATGCAAAAGATTCCATCATTTGCACATGTTCCAAATTCTCTCTGGGCAATTCTACTTAGGAGGAAGACTGCATAGAGTTATGACTACCTGAGTATCACTTGGAAGAAACAAGATTACTAGGTAAGTAATTTTTTCTTACAGCAGTTACAGCTTACAGCTTCTCTGTTCTAAAACTCTCCCTCCACTGACTACACAATGCTTCCTTATGTGTTTCATGCCCCGTGGCGCTTTTTCAAAGGAGTGCATGTTAACTGCACACACAGTGGTGTCCCCCAGGATGAAACCTACTTTTAAAGCACTCTGCAGTATGCTGCAGCAGACCTACTGAATAAAGAGATGTAATTTCAATGGCAGGTAGTCCCTTTTGTCATGCAGGAAACTGTGGCATTCACTTCATCCTGGCAATGTCACATTTTCCAGAATGACAAAAGGGACTAATTGCCATTGAAATTACATTGCTTTATTCAGTATGTCTGCTGCAGCATTCTTCACAGTGCTGCAAAATGCTGCTGAATTGGGTTTCATCCTGGGGGACACCACTATAGCTAACTTTATACTGCCTGGCAGCTAAAGATACATAGATACATACATAGATACATAGACAGTGTCGGCAGATAAGGGCCTATGGCCCACCCAGTCTGCCCATTTAAGTTTGTAAGTTCAGTTTATATTTTCCAGGAAGTCTGTTGCCCCTTACCCCTGACCTCCAGAATTCCTTTATGTCTATCCCATGCATTCTTAAATCCCGTGATTGTTTCATCCCCCACCACTTCCTCTGGCAGGGTGTTCCACTTGTCCACCACCTGTTCTGTGAAGAAATTCTTCCTCACGTTTCCTCTGAATCGTCCTCCCTCCATCTTCATCCCATGCCCTCTAGTCCTGGAACATCTTTTTTGCTTAAAAATAGTGCATTCCTGCACCCTGTTCCTCCCTGTAAGATACTTGTATGTCTCTATCATATCCCCTCTCTCCCTCCTCTCCTCCAGGGAGATACAGTACCAAAATGTGCAAAATAAGTAATGAAGTGCAGAGTGATGGTTAAAAACCATTTTTAAATAGGTATGTTAAAAATGCATATAAAAACAACAACATAGGACCTAAGAAAGCTAATTGACTGACTCTGAAATAATTAATATTTTTCTTCTCAGTTTTTTTCAAAACATTTATAGCAGGTCAAGCAGAACTGAAAACCTGGTGCTCCTTCCCAGTTTAGAGTGCATCACAGGTGTGTCCAGACAGGGGGTAAATAGTAGGTGGCAGAACATTTCACAGTGTCCTGTGGTATGCCACTACTTGTGTACCTCAAATCTAACACAGAAACAGAAAAGAAACATCTTATGAGTACAAGAATAGTTAACAGACTAAAGAACTAAACACCAAAATAACAGTCAGAGCAGAACAGAAAGACACCTGGAGAACCATCAGGGCCAGAAGTCCATTATGTATTTTTCGGGGGGTTGTAAGCCCTACTATTGTTTTAGAAATGGGCCTAATGCTATCCTATCATTTAGACAAGGATAATACATCCCCCCAAGAAAAAATCCAATACTGTTCACGCTTCAAGAGCACGTCATCATAAATACCTCTCCTGGGGCATTTTATTGTTTTTTCAGTACCAATGAAGGAAATGGTGTGTCTATTTTTATTAGCTACTCTGGACATATGCATGGCTAGGGCATAGCTAAGATCCATATTTTCAGTTGCCCTCATATGCTTCCCAACTCTAAGTTTGAATTGCATGTTAGTCTTACCTATTTAGTAAAACTCACATGAACAAGTAGCTATATATATATATATATATATATATATATATATATATATATATCACCTCCTTCTGTGGCACATGTTATAAACCCCCTTACTTCCACATCTTTGCTAGTTTTTGGATTTTTAAATCATCTAGTATTCTCTACATTAGGGCAATTTTTACAGTTGTCACATTTGTGGCAACCGTTACCTCTGTCTGGTAGCCACATTCTTGGCCTTTCCACCATGGGCTGCACTGAATGTACTAGAATATCTTTCATTTCAAACAACATGAAGTCTTACTGTATTTTGACTTACTGCAGTTAGCTCCAGCACTTGAATTGCTCCGGAGAGGAAAGAGTTAAATTCTATGCAGAGCATAGAACGTTGAGCTCGGTTCAAACCTCTGTCTGCTGCACTTTGAAGTGTAACCATCAGATTCTTTACTCCACCTAACTGAACAGTCGCTCCTGAGATTTCTCCTTCACTCTCGGTTTGCTGTTTAAAAATTGTCGGTTTTACTGATATTCTTGCATTGTTTTTCGGTTCAGATCCCCGTCTGTGATACAGTAAGTGCATAGGTAGTAGACTTAGCTAGAAAAAGTGTATGGAAATTGTGTTCTGAATTTGTGTGACTGGTTCGGCTGAACCAGTCTCTGGTTTAGTGATTGTTTTCTTTTCTTTACAGGAATTTTAGTGTGAGGTACCGGTCCTTATTGGTTTTTAAAAAAAAAAAGTGTTTTCTGTTTTTTTTTTCAAATACCCGTGACACGGTTAGAAACCGATAAGGGTGTCTTGCCTGGCAGTTGCCAAAAAAAGGGTAAGGGTTTAGTTATGGCTTTGTCTGAGAAACCCAAGAAAAAACCGGGCCCACTGGGTTTCAGCACTGCAGTGAGAGTGGGGAGGCCTTTGCTAAGGCCGACCCCCACACCACTTCAGTGTTTACTGTCTGGGTTTTAGTCACCTAGAGTCAGACTGCCAGATCTGTAAGAATTTCCCTAAAGCCTCCCTGGATAAAAGGTTGGGCAGGCTTAGGGAAAAGGAGGCCGAGAAGTCCACTGACCCAGATGGCCAGCCCGGTTCGGTTCCGATCAAACCAGAAGGAGTGCCCTCAGACCAGGGTGAGACTTCTTTGGGCAAAAGGAGAGCTGATTCTGAGGGATCGGGTCCATCAAAAAGAAAAAGAAAAGACAAATCGGCTGGTTCGGATCCAGAACCGCATCCTACCACCGAGGAAATTGCCTAAGCGAGTCGTATAGTGGAATCGCTTAGTTAGGTTCCGACTGATCCAGTGCCTTCTGGAAGGCATTCGGTTTGGTTGGTTCTTCTGGTTCAAGATTATACCCCTGAAGATTTTTATGAACCGGACTTGGAGGGGGATGATGATTATGATGATGATGAAGGTGATGATGATGATGGAATTGAAGGTCTGGATGAGCCTATCGAACCGGACATCTCCCCCGACAAGCCTTCTGATGTTTCCCCTCTCAGACTTTCTGAGTCGCCTTCCCACTTTATGTTCTACAGGAAAGTGGCAGAAACCCTCCAGTTCCCTATGGAGAAAGCAGTTGAGGAACAAGAGGAGCCTGACTTTTTGGAGATGATGGACATCTCAGAGTCCAAAAGGTTGTCTATTCCCCTTCACAAGTCTTGGGAAACAGGCACAAAAGCGGTTAAAAACCTCCAAATTCATTACCTCCTGTGGACAGACGGATGGACAAGAGGTATATGCTGTCAGGCTCAGGTACGGAGTACTTGTACCAGTAGTGCAGCCATGTTGGGGTCGTGCAGGCTGCAAATTGGATGCCATGGCAAAAAAGCAGTGGCATCCTCTTTGGGACTCAGGCAGGTGAATTACATGGCCTATACAGCCAGGTACCAGAAGTCCAGGTGGGACACTGTACTGGCACTAGCTAAGCAGACCCCTCCCCAGCTTGCCAAGGAGCTGGAGAAGGTGGCTGCTGATGGGATTGAGGCATCAAAGATTCAATTTCATGCTGCTGTGGACTCCAACAATGTTTCTTCTAGAGTCATGGCTACATCTGTGTCTCTTTGGAGAATGGCGTGGCTCAGGTGTACTAGCCTTTCTCAGGATACCCAGGCTAAGGCCATGGATTTTCCTGTGGTTAATAATTCTGTCTTTGGGGAGCAGACAGAGAATTATATGAAGAAAATGGATGAATACAGGACTACCTATAGGAGTGCACAGGCCAAGGAAAGGCAGGCAACTCCTCAAAGGCAGCTAGCTAGGGGCAGGGGCAGGCCTTTTCATAGACCTTTCTACTAAGCACAGGCCTCCTCTCCTTTTTCTCAGAGGGGGTTCTTCAGAGGGACAGGCAGAAGGGGGATGAGCAGGGCTGCATCCACCTCTCAGCCTAAGGCTCCTGCCAAGCAGACATCCTGAGGTGTCAGCCTGGGTCGACGCCTCCATTCCTGTAGGAGGCAGGCTAGCCTACTATTTCAAGGACTGGAAGTCTGTTACCTCAGACAAATGGGCCCTGGAGGTAGTAGGCCAGAGACTGGCTCTCAGCTTCAAAAAATTCCCAAAGCTGAGAGCCAGATATTTCCCACCTGCAAACATCTCTGAAATCATTGCTCTACAGGCAGAGGTTTCATCTCTTCTGGCCTTGAGGGCCATAGAGAGAGTTCCTACAGTGCACAGGGGAAAAGGTCTGTACTCCAGGTACTTCCCTACCCTGAACAATACAGGGAACTGGCGGCCCATCCTAGACTTAGGATACCCAAACAAACATTTGTTAAAGCCAAAGTTCAAAATGGTGACTCTGGGAATAATTCTTCCCTCTCTAAGGCCAGTTGATTGGCTAGCCTCCCTAGACCTAAAGGATGCCTACTTTCATATTCCCATCAGGTTCTCCCACAGAAAGTACCTCAGGTTCAAACTGCCTTCAGGCCATTACCAGTTCAAAGCAATGCCTTCCGGCCTAACATCAGCTCCAAGGGCGTTCACAAAATGCCTGGCAGTAGTAGTGGCTTTCCTAAGGAGAAAAAAAAAATATCCCCATATTCCCATACCCGGACGACTGGCTCATAGTGGGTCAGTCTCCAGACCAAGTCAAGTCAGATCTAAAAGTGACCCAGCAAGTGCTCACTTCCCTAGGTTTCCTTCTCAACTTCCCAAGTCAGTTTTCGAGCCAGTACAATTGTTGACTTTCATAGGGATAGAACTAGACACTGTCAGAGCAAGAGCATTTCTCCCCTTGGTAAGGGTGAAGGCCATCCTGGAACTGACTTCTTCCTTCCACCTTCTGGTTTCTTGACCAGCAAGACACTTTCTTCAGCTGCTGGGCCACATGGCAGCTTCCACTGCAGTGGTCCAGGGGGCCAGATTTCAGATGAGACATTCAGTTTCATCTGAGGGCTTTTTGGTCTCAGAAAAAAGATCCTCTGACCAAATTGATTCCAGTGAATCAGACTCTGATCCAGGCTCTTCAATGGTGGCAGGATCAGGACAATCTCAGGCAGGGGGTCCCATTCATTACGCAGTCTCATTCTGTGGTCCTAACCATGGACGCCTCTCTCCTGGGTTGGGGAGCTCACTTGGGGGCTCTCACAGCCCAGGGAGTGTGGTCCACTCAGGAGTCTCTTCTCCACATCAACCTTCTGGAACTCACAGTTTACTGGGCCCTGCAAGCCTTCTCATGTTCAGTAAAGAACAAGGTGGTTCAAGTCAGGACAGACAACACCACCACCATGTGGTGTATCAACAAACAGGGAGGCACTCGGTCTATGGCCTTGTGCAAGGAAGCCATGAAAATATGGTCCCTGGCTTACTCCCTACAGACCTCTCTGGTAGCAGTCCACCTCCCAGGAAAGGACAATGTGCTAGCAGATGCATTGAGCATGATCTCCCAGGGCCATCACGAATAGTCCCTGGATCCCCTAGTGTTAAAAGTGATTTTTTCAAGATGGGGCACTCCAGAGACAGATCTCTTTGCAGCCCCAGACAATCACCAACTTCCTCTCTTCTGTTGCAGACCCCAGTCTTGGGCTCAGTCCCACTGGATGCTCTGATTCTGACTTGGGAAGGGAAATTTCGGTATGCTTTCCCTCCTTTTCCTCTGCTGTTCAAGGTTCTGGTAAAGGTAAGGTTGCAATCTTGCAAAGTGATCCTGATTGCTCCAGATTGGGCCAGGCAGCCTTTTCATCCTCTGTTGCTGTCCCTAGCAGTCCATTTTCCCCTATCTCTTCCCAGGAATCACAATCTATTAACTTCTTCTCAGGGGAGGATCTGGTATCCCAACCTTCGGTTTCTCAATCTCAAGGCATGGCTCTTGAAGAGTTAGAGTATGCAAACTTGCATCTGTCTCAAGGGGTTCTGGATGTTCTCAAAGCCTCTCGAAAACCTGCCACCAGAAAAAACTTATAACTCCAAATGGAAAAGATTCAGCATCTGGTGTTCCAAAAAGCATATATCCCCAGACACTGCTGAATTGTCTACAGTTCTGGATTATATGATTCATCTCAATGGCCTAGGCCTCGGACCAGCTACCCTCAAAGTACATTTGTCAACTGTTTCTGCTTTTCTGTCAGAAGGAAAGCCTTCATCACTGGCTCCTCCTGTTTTCTGTACATTTTTCAAGGGATTGCTTCACACCAATCCTCCCTTTAGGGATCCTACTCCTGCTTGGGACCTTAATGTTTGCATTGCCAGCTTATGCAACCCCCTTCTGAACATTTGTCTTCAGCAGAGCTTAAGTGCTTGACTTGGAAAATGGTGTTCCTGGTAGCTATTACCTCTGCCAGATGTATCAGTGAATTACAAGCTCTGTCAGTGGAGCCTGATTTTATATCATTCCATAGAGATAAAGTGGTCCTTAGAACCAATAGCAGGTTCTCACCTAAAATGGTTTCAGATTTTCATTTGAACCAATCTATGTCTCTCCCTGTATTTTTCACTGATCATTCTTCTTCAGGAGAGAGAAGATTACACAGTTTGGATGTTCAAAGTGCCCTTAGTTACTACATTAAGCGTACTAAGGCACGCAGGTTTGACTCACTCCATTTGTTCCTCACTTATGGGGAAGTGGGTAAGGGCAAACCTGCCACAAAGAGAACTATTGCCAGGTGGATTGTCTCTTGTATACAATTCTGCTATGAGAAGCTAGGCAAAATACCACCCTCAGGCCTGAGGGCTCACTCGACTAGAGGTACAGCTGCTTCCCTGGCTGCTGCCAGGGATATTCTTTTACTAGAGATATGCAAAGCAGCCACCTGGAAAACAGTCCATACATTCACCAAGAATTACTCTCTGAATATCCAGGCTAGGAGTGATGCTCGGTTTAGTACGGCAGTACTGCAGAGCCTATTCCCAAAATAGGTTCGAACCCCTCCTCCATGGAGGTACAGCTTGGTAGTCTGCATATATCAGAATACAGCAAGACTTCATGTTGTTTGAAGAAAAAAATTACTCACCTTAGTAATTGTGTTTCTTCTAATAGAGTCTTGCTGTATTCTGCCTCCCTCCCTGCCTCCCTCTCAGAACCTGTTTTTGGAAGTGGGCTGTAGGTGAAGTAAACTCTAGGGTATTTGGGCACTCCCTCTTTTTAGAGAGGGGGTGTGGGTTATGTTTCTTTATTTTTAATAGTCATAAGTTGTTCACTACCTGGTTTTTGTTTTTGGATTTCTTGACATGAGTCTTTTGGGGAATCCAAAATATTTGGTTGCCATTTGGCTAGTAAAAGTTTTACAATTTTCACATAGGGGTTAGTTAATATTAGCTCATAAGAATCTGACGGTTACACTTCAAAGTGCAGCAGGCAGAAGTTTGAACTGAGCATGAGCTCAACGTTCTATGCTCTGCATAGAATTTAAGTCTTTCCTTTCTGGAGTAGTTCAAGTGCTGGGGCTAACTGCAATAAGTCAGAATACAGCAAGACTCCATTAAAAGAAACACAGTTACTAAGGTGACTAACTTTTTCATTTCTCCCCATTCTATGGACCATCCTGGGTTCTATATCTTTAAGGTCTCTAAGTCCTGGGTCCAAGCTGACCATGTGCTAATGTTTTTGTATAACTTTGCTTACCTGGCATGACTGGGCACTATATGAACCGGCAAAGTTTACCCTAGGGTCTATGTTTTCTTTCGCTTTCACTTTTTTTGTGAGTAGGTCATCTCATGATATGCTCTCTACTTCATTCCTGGCTTTGTCAATTAAACTAGCAGCATAGCCTCTTTCAATGAGTCTGTTCTCAAGTTCATCAGCTCTCTTCTCTTGTGTATTCCTGTCACTGCAATTCCTTTTTATTCTAATGAATTGCCCTTTTGGGATGCCTGCCTTGGTATGATAGGGATGGTTGCTGCTGGCATGCAGCAGGGTATTTCTATCAGCTAGTTTCCAGAACAGGTCCATCCTTACCCCTCCCTCCCATTACCATCCATTTGTATTACTAGTTCTAACCCCAGTATTGCTCAGGATATTCAATACTTTATGCAGTAAGCCTGGAAGGCTGGACTGCCTGGAGAGATGGAACACATGCAAATGAGTAGAATTCTTTGCACATGAGCATCTTTCAAATACTGCCTCTACCAACTGTAGTGTTCTAATCTCTTCAGATTTTTCTCTCCGCCTGAAAGTCTGGTCGCTTGGAGTGGTCGTCTTACTGTTTTGCATGAAAGAAGGCTCAGAATCTTCAAAAACTTAAGTATTTTCTATTTCTTATATTGCCTCTACTGATTGTTAGTGTAAATCTTGTTCATTGCTTAAATTATATTTATTTTCCGGGTCCTCGAGGTTCGGCATAACCGTGGTGGAACCGGTTTAGTTGGTTTAGTTATCAGGGTTCTCTGATTAAAAAGCCTTGTTTTTTGACTATTATTAGTTTAGTTTTTTAGTGCATTTTATTGTTTTTGTTACTACTTCTTATCAGTTACAGAACCGCTGATCCAGTTCACCTGTCATCTCCTGGGTTTGGTTCCTCCAGTTCCTATCGATTCGGGAACCGACCGCAAAGAAAAAAAAAAAGTTTAACTTTTAAATAATCACACTTTATTTCTAACTTAGCAGTTAGTGTTTCTTCTTGTTTTTAGACATTACCGTGTCAGAGAAACCCAAAAAGAGAACTGGAGAACCCGGTTTCAAAAATTGTTTAAAATGTGGAGATGTATTTGCTAAAGCAGACAAGCACACCTTATGTGTGATTCGTCTGGCATTCGAACATCTGGATCAGGATTGTGAAGTTTGTAAAACTTTCCCTGAAAAAAATGTGGAAAAACACCTTGAAAGGCTAAACAGGAAATTTCCTAAGGGTCCCTCTGGCTCTGACTAGCTGACACCCCAATCTGCTGTGGCTGAACCCACAAGTTTGCTTACCCCTGCCCCGATACGGGTGAAAAAGGGGCAAAAAGAGGGAAAGAACTGGCTGACTCCCCAGTTCCTTCAAAGAAACTGAAAAAAAACAAGCATGCAGAAACCTCCCCTGCTAAACCAGGACTTCTGCGCAGAGGCCTGCATTGCCCTTGGCTCACAAAATAGCCCAGGCTTTTAAAATTATCCAGGTACTGCAATACATTGTTTCCCAGCAGCCTGCCCCTACCCAGGGTCCCCAGGCCAGCAGTGGTGTGTTTCCCTCTTTACAGGAGGAGCAGTATTATGAAGAGGAAGATGATCCTTTTCAGGATGATGAACCAGTTCCTCCAGCGGTATCTCCTAAGCAAGATTTTGGTTCTCCTCCCAGGGTGTCAGAGGATTACTCCTCACATTTTACATTTGTAAGGAGAATGGCAGATGCTCTGGATATTGCTACCACAGAGCAGATTGAGGATGAGGAGGAAACTGAATACTTAAATATGATGGGTTTGACACCCACAAAAGCCCTCCTCCTGCCAGTATACAAATTTTTCAAAAAAGACACCCTAAGACTTCAACAAACCCCTAATTCTGTTCCTCCTATTGATAGGAGAATAGACAAAAAGTATCAGTTGGACAGAACGGGAGCTTATTTTCTTTTCTCCCATCCTGACCATCAAGGGGTTATACAGCAGGCAGCCCGCAACAAAGCCAGAGTCCCCCTGTCCTCCCACCCTCCAGACAAGGACTCCAGAATAGTAGATAGCATGGCCAAAAAAGGCTATTTATCAGCCTCTTTGGCCATGAGACAGGCTACTTTTCAAGCTTATGCTGCCCAGTATCAAAAATCCCTGTGGCAGTCGGTACTGGACATGTCCATGAAAGCCCTCTCACCCTTGTCTGAAGACCTGGCTGAAACTGCCAGGTTTGGGCTGGAGGTGGCTAAGTACCAGTTCCAGATGGCTGCTGATTCTAATGACATTGCAGCCAGATGGATGGCTAACACTATGGCACAGAGCTGGTTTGCTTGGCTCAGGGCCACTAATCTTACACAGGATGCTCAATCCGAGGCCCTGGATTTTCCTTTAGAGGGAAACTCTTTTTGGGGAATCCACGGTTGCATACATGAAAAAAATGGATGAATATAAGGCAACCTACAGAAGCAACTCTGCTAAAGAGTGTGCTTCACCATCCACTAGGCCCTATGGAAGTGGGGGGCAGAGGAAGGTCTTTTATGACCATACCCTTTTCCAGCTAGCAGCCATGCCCCAGTACCAGCAGTATCCACAACAGTGATACTCTAGGGGTAGGGGTAGAAGGGGGTCTAGGAGGGGCTCTCAAACCCAACCGCAGATCCAACCAAAGCAAAACCCCTGAGGATTAGGCCGCCTCCTCCCTCTTTGTCAGAGGCAGACTCCCCCACTTCCTCCAGGCTTGGCTAAGCATTACCACAGACAAGTGAGTGCTGGAGGTGTGGGTCAGGGTCTGTCTCTGGACTTCACATCTTTTCCTCCACAGAATACCAGGGTTTACTGCTCACCTCCTCTAGTAGAGAGGACATTGCTAGAAGCAGGGGTTCAGAAATTTTTACATCTCAGAGTGGTGGAATTAGTCCCTATCACCCTGAGAGGAAATTGTTTTTACTCCAGATACTTCCTAACAACAAAGAAAAGCGGGGAGAGGCGGCCATTATTGGATCTCAGAGCTTTGAACAAGCATCTGAAAAAAACAAAGTTCAAAATGGTAACTTTGGCTCGAATATTGCCAACAATCCAAAAAGGTGACTGGCTGGCATCACTGGACTTGAAAGATGCCTATTTCCACATCCCCATAAAGGAATCTTACAGAAAATATCTCAGATTCAGACTCCTTTCAGGCCACTAACAGTTTTCAACTCTCCCTTTGGGTCTCTCCTCAGCACCAAGGGTATTCACAAAGTGCCTAGTTGCTGTAGTGGCATATCTAAGCAGACAGGGAGTGACTGTTTTCCCTTACCTAGATGATTGGCTGGTGGTGGGAAACTCACCAGACCAAGTAAGGAACTCCCTAAAAATCACCCAAGTCCTCTTAGAGTCTCTGGGTTTCATAATAAACCAAAAGAAATCAGTCCTAACCCCTGTTCAAACTTTGCAGTTTATAGAGGCAGAAATCAACACACTTCAGGGCAGAGCATTTTTACCCTTAGACAGGGTGCAACGTCTTCAGTCCATAGCAAATTCCTTCATCCTGAACAGCTCAAAAACTGCAAGACAGTTTCTGCAGCTACTAGGTCATATGGCTGCATCAACAGGCACAGTCCAGGGATCCAGATTCCAGATGCGAGACATCCAGTTTCACCTCAGGGCTCACTGGAGTCAGAAAAAAAGACCCTTTTTTAAAGCTTATACCAGTGATAAGGCCACTATTAAGGGCCCTCTTGTGGTGGAAACAGGAATCCAATTTAAGGCAAGGAGTGCCTTTCCAGAGAGAAAACCCCTCTCTGGTACTCACAACAGATGCATCCCTACTGGGCTGGGGAACCCATTTAGGAAAGCACATGACTCAGGGAATCTGGTCATCAGCAGAGTCCCTTCAGCACATAAACTAATTGGAGCTAAGAGCAGTGTTACTAGCCCTAAAGGCTTTTTCTTCATTGATAATGGGAGGTGGTTCAGATCAGAACATTCAATACCACCACAATGTATTACATAAACAAACAGGGAGGCATCAGGTCAGGCCTCCTCTGCACAGAGTCCATGAAGATTTGGACACAGGCGTACTCTCTGAAGATCTCTTTACAGGCAATTCACTTGCCAGGAAAGAACAATACTTTGGCAGATGCACTTAGCCACATCAACAGACCCAGCACGAATCGACTCTGAACAAGCAGGTGATACAAGTTATTTTCAGAAGGTGGGGCACTCCAGAGACAGACTTGTTTGCATCCCACCAGAACCACCAGCTACCTCAATATTGCTGCAGACCACCAACACAGGGCACAGTTCCTCTGGATGCCCTGGTTCTGGATTGGACAGGCAGGCTCCTGTATTCTTTTCCCCCTTTCCCTCTGGTTTTCAGGGTGCTACTGAAGCTAAAATCCCTCTCAGCATCTCTGATCTTGATAGCTCCGGATGGGCCCAGGCAGCCATGGTACTCTATTCTGCTCTCCATGTCTGTCAGCAAACTGATACAATTACCCCTCAGACACAATTTCCTGACTTCCAATCAGAGAACATTGTTGTACCCATATCTTAAGTCCCTTCATCTCAAAGCTTGGCTCTTGAGGAATTAGAGTAGGCAGATTTAAATCTTTCAGAGGCTGTCCTAAATATTTTATAGGGTTATAGAAAACCCTCCACACAAAAAATGTATTCTTCCAAATGGAAGAGATTCTCTCTCTGGTGTTCCAGCATGAACCGTATGCCACAAAATGCTGGAGTTTTGGTTGTCCTGGACTATCTCACTCATTTGCACTCACAAGGTTTGCAACCCAGTTCCTTTAAGGTGCATTTAGCAGCAGTATCTGCCTACCTTTCTGTGGGCGCCAAGGTGTCAATAGCATCTGATAAACTCTTCAAAAGATTTTTTAAATGACTGATGCATTTACACCCACCTCACAGGGCACCAGTGCCTGCTTGGGATTTGAATGTGTGTATAGCCAAGTTCATGGGCCCTCCTTTTGATCCCATAGCTACTGCCCACTTGAAATACCTTACTTGGAAAACAGTCTTCCTGGTGGCTATTACTTCTGCAAGGAGAATTAACGAGCTCCATGCTCTCTGCATTGACCAAGACTATATCTCATTCCACGGAGATAAGGTAGTCCTCTGAACTAACAGACAGTTTCTCCTTAAAGTGGTTTCAGACTTTCATCTGAACCAATCAATCACTCTGTCTTTTTCACAGACCATACCAGTTCTGGTGAAAGAATATTACACAGTCTAGATGTGAAAAGGGCTATCAGCTATTACATGACAGCCACTAAAGACCATAGAAAAAAATGGAAAACAACTTTTCCTTACATATGGGGATGTAGGAAAGGATAAACCAGCCTCAAAAAGATCCATGTCTTAGTGGATAGTCCAGTGTATTCAGTTCTGCTACACTAAGGCAGGTAAAGATCCCCCAACCAGATTGAGGGTGCATTCTACAAGAGGAACAGCTGCTACCCTTGCAGCTGCCAGGGAGGTTCCCTTGGTGGACATTTGAAAAGCAGCTACCTGGAAAACAGTACACACCTTTACAAAACACTATAACCTGGATATTTTCTCCAGGGGTGATGCTAAGTTTGGAACAACAGTCCTGCAGAGTCTGTTTCCAAAATAAGTTCTGTGTCCACCTTTAGTGGTACTGCTTGTTAGTCTGCATAAAGTTATGAATATCCTGAGCATTACTGGGGTTAGAAGAAAAAATTACTTAGCATGGTAATCTTATTTCTTCCCAGTGATGCTCAGATATTCATAACTTCCCTCCCTTCCTCCCCTTCCAGAACTTCAGCCTCTGCACTCCACATGCTGGTGCCACCAAGCCATATTATTTGTTGCATTTTCTCTGTTTTAATCATTTTTAAACTGGAGTTTTTCAATGTTCTCCTTTTAGAGTTTTATTGATGTGGTTTTGTCAAAGTTATCTTCCCTTTGGAGGTTTTTTTCAAATTCTATGCTTTAATTAGGGGAAACCCCTCATTTATAGAATATTAGTTACATTAGTTTCCTAATGCCTGACTTCCAGGCTTCTCACAAATCTGAAGAGGTTAGAACACTACAGTTGGTAGAGGCAGTATTTGAAAGATGCTCACATGCAAAAAATTCTACTCATTTGCATGTGTTCCATCTCTCCGGGCAGTCCAACCCTCCAGGCTTACAGCATAAAGTTATGAATATTTGCGCATCACCGGGAAGAAATAAGATTATTATGGTAAGTAATTTTTTCATCCAGAAAACTGATCTCAGTGTAACTAGAGGCAAGTGAGAACCTTAAATTCGTGTTGCTGTTTTCAAGATACTTAACAAAGGAAAACAGTTCTTCCTCAGATCCGGTCCAAACCATAAACACATAATCAAGAAAGCGTTGTCACAGGTTGACCTTATTGATGAATGTGTTGACCTCCGGATCCCTGATGACCTCCTCCTCCCATTTCCCTTGGTACAGATTTGCAGAATTGGGGGCTAAACTTGCTGCCATGGCTGTATCTTTTATTTGCAAATAATAACTTGCTCTATAGAAAAAGTATTATATTGTAACACATATTCAGTGAGTTTACTGAGCACATGTGTGGGAGGTTCTTGTTATTTTGGTGCTTAGTTCTTTAGTCTTGACTATTCTAGTACTTTCAAGTTGCTTCCTTTCTGTTTCTGTTTTAGATTTGAGGTACATGACTAGTGGCATACCACAAGACACAGTGAAATGTTCTGCCACCTATTATTTACCCCCTGTCTGAACACACCTGTGATGCACTCTAAACTGGGATGGAGCACCAGGTTTTGAGTTCTGCTTGACCTGTTATAAATGTTCTGAACTTCTGAGAAACTGAAAAGAAAAATACATATTATTTTAAAGTTTTAACAAAAACTAAATAAATTAAATTAGCTTTCTTAGATCCAATGTTGTTGTTTTTATATGTGTTTTTAACATTTGTATTTAAAAATGTTTTTAACCATCACTCTGCACGTCATCACTTTTTTTGCACATTTTGGTACTGTATCTTTAACTGCCAGCCAGTATAAAGTTAGCTATGAACAGTTAACATGCATTCCTTTGAAAAAGTGCCACAGGGTGTGAAACAGGTTAGGAAACATTGTGTATTCAGTGGAGGGGGAGTCTCAGAACAGAGAAGCTGTAAGCTGTAACTGCTGCTACTACCTTGATTTGCACAAATACGCATGAATTACACCTTGAATAAAGTGAAGCACTTCATTTATCTTATACAAAGTTTGTGGAAAATCTTTTCTTTTATATTTCTGTGGGATTACTCGAAAAAGACTTTCTCAGGACGCTCCCAGATACCGGCTGTTTCTATGCTCAGTGTTCTGTTGTCAGGTACCGGCAGTCTTGTTCTAATTTACTGAACTAAATGTGTACTGTTTAGAGGAAAGGAGTGAAGGGGGGATATTATAGACATTCAAATACCTCACAGGTATTAATACGGTGCAGAAAGGAAGCATTTTCCATAGAAAAACATGCTCGAAGGGGTCCTGCTATGAAGCTGGAGGGGGAAGGCTCAGAGGAGATGTGAGGAAATACTCCTTCATGGAGAGGGTGGTGTACACCTGGAACAGCCTCCCATCAGAGGTGGTGGGTGCTAAAATGGTAACAGGATTCAAGCATGGGATAGACACAAGGGGACCCTAGAAGCAAGGCAAGGGGGAGAGAAGATCGGATATTGAATAGGGTCTGCAGTGGCACAGTAGGCAGGGAGTATAGGGTAGATGGTTACATAATAATAGAATGGAGTGAGCATTAACACCGTTTTTTGCAAAGAATATAATATAACAAAACAGGTATATACATATTTGTTTATGTACAAAATACTTTTTAGTGTGACAAAATGTGACTAGTTTAGACAAGTAGATTCAGGAATAAATAGTAAACAAGGCTCTGAGTACAGAGCAGTCAGAGGTTGACTTTGTCAGGAGGCATTGGAAAAGGGGGCAGGAGTGGATGAATAGGTAGGGAACATGGGGGAGTGGTAGCGGAGAGGCAAGAGTTGGGAGAAAACAATTTGTTGGGTGGATGGGACAGTAAAGGGGAATGTGGAATTTAGTGGGGGACCAGGGTGGGGAGTAGATGGGGATGGGTAGGTAGGTTACTTAGGGCATGATCCATACATTTGTCCGACTCTCAAAATCCCGTCACACATTAGCCCGACTCTGATTTCCCAATGTAATCATAATACCAATGCACGTATTCCCAACAATTGAATTCCCATTGCTCAAAATACTGACAGCAAGCATGGTCTTACAGATGTGAAGGCACTGAGTGAATGAAGTCAGCCAGTGTTGCAAAGCAATCTTCTGCCCTATCTGCTATGGGAATTACTGTACACTGGTACAAGCAAAATTATTCTGCTCTATCTGCTACGGGAGTGATTGTGCACTGGTACAAGCAAAACATCTTCTGCCCTATCTGCTATGGGGTGATGGTGCACTGCAGGTAGCTTTGTTTAATAATTAAATATGACAATTAAAAATAAACATGGTCACAAAGCTGTACTCTCATAATGTTTAGGTGAGACTGAAGGCACTGAGCCAAGGAAATCAGCCAGGGCTACAAAGCTGTACTCTTATAATGTTTAGGTGAGAGTGAAGACACTGAGTGAATGAAGTCAGTCAGGGCTACAAAGCTGTACTCTCAATTAGAATGTTTTTCCTACTGAATTGTAATGACGTCGTGCTGGCATCATTGATTAGAGCAGCTGAGTACAGTTCACCTGACAACTGTCATACCAATTCTTTATGCTAATTTTCAGGGATTGTATGTGTTTACTGTGAGGCATTTCATTTAGCAGTACTTCTAACCGGTGACCAGGATACAGACTTCTGACACTCTGAATTCAGATGCCTGCTTCGATGGTTGAGCCGTGCAAAATGGTGCTATCTCAAAAAGGGCATGAAAAATTGTGTGTTGGGGGCTACTTATATTTCAAGAAGAGGTAAAGGGGAGACCTTTTTTATTGGTGCTGCCAAAACTGAAGCTCTGGATTTCATGGGCTGGCTAGCACGGTGAAAGCTGGTGGCTAGCATCACCTTAGAAGCAACACAGAACACATGCATTCACCCGATGCCACTGAAGCCCCAATAGCCTCAGCAATGGCATCATTGAAAGAACATGCCCTATCCACCAGTGATTCTCCTGTGCAACTAATTCAGACAGAGTGTGCAAATGTGCCTTCAGAAGTATGGCACAATATGCACACACGCCATACCCTCCACCAAGTCATCAAGAGAGCTCGGCGTGAAAATATGCCACCAGAACCACGCTCACTTGATGAGGTAACTACACCTGAGGACCTCAAGTATCTCAATGCTGCATTATTTTTAGCTAAGGAGTCACTTTGTGGAGAGGACAAAATTCTAATTTTTACAACCAAGGAGAACATAGAGAAATTATCAGTTGCTGGTTACTGGATAATGGACGGTACTTTTAAGACTGTGCCAACTCTGTTTCAGCAACTATATTCTGTTCATGCACCAGTGGACAGTGCAGAAACAAGCAGAATAGTCCCCCTTGTATATGCCTTGATGTCCTTGAAATCTCAAGAGTGCTGCTTAAGGTTATTTCAAGACCTGCATGATATAGCTGATGAGCATGGTGTTACTCTTGGGTCTCATTATGTCATCACAGATTTTGAGCAGGCAGCTATAAACGCTTGCAAAGCTGAGTTCCCAACATCTGTAAATAAAGGCTGTCTTTTTCATTTTGGGCAGATCATTTAGTATAAAATCCAGAGCATGGGACTCGCCACTCAGTATGGCTCTGATCCCGAGTTTAGCCTCCAGATGCGGCAGTTGTGAGCGCTGGCATTCTTGCCAGCAACTGAAATAGAAGCTATTTTTCAAGAAAATAAATAAAATGGGACATGCCAGATTCAAGCTTGCCAGTCATGGACTGGTTTGAGGAAAACTGTGTTTTGAGCAGAGTCCTCAGAAGGATGCAGAACAACACCACACTTAGAAGCCCACCCCTCTTTCTGCCCGAGTTGTGGTCAGTGCATGACCAGATGGCTTGCAGCATTCTGCGAATGCAGAACAATGTTGAGGCATGCCACCGATGCCTGAGCGCCTTGATCGGTGCTGTACATGTGGGCATCAACAGGTTTGTCCAGGAATTGCAAAATGAGCAAAAAGTCATAGAAAGCACCATTGAGAAAACTACTAGAGGGCTTCCACGGTCGCCCTGAAAAAAAAATATGCACAATGAGAAGAAACAAGCATTTGTCAATGCCGATGTTTGCTTGCTGGCACTGGCATTGGTAGTGTAGAAGTTACAGAGCTGCATAATAGGAATGGCAGCGAAGTACTGAACTGAAGCCAACCCCACCACCACCCTGCAGAGAGTGGCAGGCATTGGGGTGTGCCTTTGGGTCGTCAGGCATAATGACCATGCAATTTCACCACACCCTACCCTGCAGACACTGACAAGTGTCACGGTGTGCCTTGGGGTCTTTGGTTCCTAGCGCGCACCCCATTCCATCAGGAAACACGTGAGATGGGTGCGTATAGGAGAATGGGGTGAAGTTTGGGTGGAAGAGTCTAGGCACACCTTGATGCCTCTCACTGGCTGCAGGGTGTGAGTGGGGTGAAATGGTATGAGCATGACAGGCAAGAATCCCAAGTCACACCCCTGATGCCTGTCATCGCTACAGGGTGGGGCGTTATGGTCGGAAACCCTAACGCCTCAGGCATTCGTTGGTATTTTCACTCCAAATTTTCAACATGGTTTTTTGTGACCCCCACCTCATGAACAGTGGCAATATCAGTTTGTTAGCCAAAAACTGCTTTTGCACAGCGACTATGGCATTTAGCACCACAAGTGCAAAAACACATTCCGAACAGGATGTGAAAAATGGCAGCGGTACTGCTCATGGGGAGGTATAAAAAATGTCAATGTTGAAAATCTGCTGTGAAAATCTTTAAACAAATGGTGAAGTCACGAGAATGCGTAGAAACTGTGCAACGCACACCTGTAATGTAACTAGTTTGGGGATTTTTTTACAGTAGATTGTTAACACAGGCATTTTGGGACCTCCGATCATGAACAGTGTCAGTGTGATTTTCTTTATCTGTCCTGAACAATGATTTCCCACAGTGACCACGCATCTCTGCACTGAAAGTGTGAAAACACATTTCGGCCATGTTGTTGAAAATGACAGCTGTACTGTTTATAAGGAGGTGTGGAAAAATGCCACTGGTGAAAATCTGGACTGAAAATATTACAAATTCATGAACCTACGAGGGTGTGTGGAAACTGTGCAATGCTCACTCGTAACACAGTCATTTTATGGAGTTTTGTCACCAAATTTTCAACATAGCCATTTTAAGACCTCTGCTTATGACCGTGTCACTGTGATTTTCTTAATCTGTCCCAAACATTGTTTTCGCAAACCGACTGTACCATTATGCGCTACATGTGCAGAAACACATTTGATGAGATGTGAAAAATGGTAGCTGCACTGCTCATAAGGAAGTCTGATAAAATGGCACTGTTGAAAATCTGGTAATAAATATTACAAATTCGCAAACTTGCCAGCGCATGAGAACTGCGCAATGTGCCCTAAAACAGTCATTTTGGGGAATTTTTCACTGAATTTTCAACATAGCCATTTTAACACCTCTGCTCATGACCAGTGTCACTGTGATTTTCTTAACGCGGTCCCATATATTGATTTCACACACCGACTGCACCATTGTGCGCTACATGGGCAGAAACACGTTGTGGGCGAGATGTGAAAAATGACAACTGTACTGCTCATAAGATGGTGTGGTAAAATGGCAATGTTGAAAATCTGGAGTGAAAATATTGAAAATTTGCGAACTTACGAGCGTGCATAGGAACTCTGCAATGCACGCTCGTAAAACAGTCACTTTTAGGATTTTTTTCACCAAATTTCCAAAATAGCCATTTTAAGACCTCTGCTCATGAACAGTATCACTGTGATTTTCTTAATGTGTCCCATACATTGATTTTGTACACTGACTGCGCCATTGTGCACTACATGGGCGGAAACACGTTGTGGGCAAGATGTGAAAAATGGCAACTGTACTGCTCATAAGATGGTGTGGTAAAATGGCAATGTTGAAAATCTGGAGTGAAAATATTAAAAATTCACGAACTTACGAGCGTGCGTTGGAACTTCGCAACGCACGATCGTAAAACAGTCATTTTTAGGAATTTTTCCACCAAATTTTCAAAATAGGCTTTTTGAGAGCCCACCTTATGAACACTGGCAGTGTCGCTTCATTAATCATTCCGGAAAGGTGATTTCGCACAGTGGCTGCGAAATCACCCTTCGGGCCCGAGTAACGCCATGACAGTGCAAGAATTCATGAGGAGGGGTCCCAAAACCCCATGTTGAAAATTTGGTGCAAAAATTCCAAAACATACCTGAGATATGCAACAAAGTTGAAAACCCCTATCAATCCCACTATACAGCTTACCGGCATTCCTCAGTTCGCAGTCGGCTTTGAAGAGTGCAGACGTGTTCCCGTCCACCAAGATCGCTGCTACCGAACTGGAGGTAAGTATGGGGTGGGGGTGGGAGGCAGGGTGCGAGTGGGTGGGTGCGGGTTGTGGGGGTAGGGAGACTGCGAGGCAGTTTTTTTCTTATAGGTTTTTTTTTAAAAAGATAATGCAGGACGCTTGCATGCTGGGGTGGCTCTCAGCGTGGCAGAAGGATGGCTGGGGGGCATGGAGCCGATGGGGATTGGGCACCCCACGTCGGCCATGGCATCTGTTGCCACGCTGGGCGGGCTCCAGCGTGGCACCCTACTTAGGAGGAGACAGTGAAATAGCCAGGAGATTGGGCAACCCGCCGGTGACAGCATGGGGGTGGGGGGATACAGTGAGCCGACGGGGATTGGGCACTTGCTGCCATTACATCATTTGCCACGCTGGGGTGGGCTCTCAGCATGGCACCTGGATGCTTTGGGGGTGGGACAACGGGGATTGGGCAGCCCTGTCGGCAGTACAGTGTGGAGGGAGGTGCATGAGCATGCAGTGTGCATGCGTCGCGGCGTGTGTGTGTGTGTGGGGGAGAGCTCTGCTCACTCAAGCAGGAAGCTCCCTTTCAACTTTATGCCACTGCATTTTTCAGCTGTCATAGACAGCTGCAGCAGGATTACGCCCGCGCATCACCGCTGCCTGCAAATACACTGACTGAATTGGAAGAGGCTGACACACCTCCGGAAAACTCGTATAATGGCACTATGTTTCTTGCACATACGTGCAAGCAAACATAAAAATCAGTAACATAGTGCATGACAAGGAACACAGGTCTGCGAAAGACTATGTCTGGGGCATCGCTCATAATATGGCCCTTTGATGCGCCCTGCATGTGCTCACTGATATACACAGAACCATACAGAATAATGTGTCAGAAGGTGGCCATTCATTTTTAAAATAATTGAAATAGAGGTTGATTTTTATTGTGAAAAAGACACTGTACCTGGTGTTCCAATATACACTGCTGTTTGAAATCTATGTTTTAATTAATGCGCGTTCGGGCAGTAGCCTAAGTCTGGAATTGCTGATTCTCTGCTGATGTGCATGAACTACTAAAGCCACAGTACTGCTGACCTTCTAGCTGAAGACATCATTTGCCATTACTTCCACATGAGACATCCGGTGACAGCAAACATCTTCAGTCAGGTAATGTAACATTTTAGCACATTATGAACATTGTGGCAATCGTATCAATGTGTAAGACCGCACTTGCGGTCAGTATTTTGTGAAAGGGGAAGCTGACGAGTACAAGCATTCCACTGATAGTTAGACAATCGCCCCCATAAGCTATTTTAAAAATCTCGCAGTTTGCGGTCGGATGTGAAACTTGCACAAGATTTCATATAAATTGTCTTAAAAACCTTGCAGTTTGCTGTCGGGAGACCACGGTAGGATGAGAGTCTTGAATTAAAAACAATGCAGTTATTTACATTCTCACCCTTGCAGTACCAGTAAGCTTGTGTAAACGTGTAAGCACAGCGCTAGTGGTGAGTATTTTGTAAAACAGGATTTTATTTGTCGGGAATAGACACATCGGTGTTATGATTGCATCGGGAAATCAGAGTCGAGCTAACGTCTGTTGGGATATCGAGAGTCGGGATTACGAACCAAACCCCTTAGGGCTGGCAGTCACAAACACTTAGTGCAGTCAGGTGTTGGAGGAGTTTTTTCTTAAAAGGTCCGAGCTTAGGCTCAGTAATTCAGTATCTCGGGGATTACTGGGGGCAGGGGCCCCAGGCCTGTAACAATGTTGCCTATACCTTAATCTGGCCCTGTTGCTATGTTTGGCATTTCTGCATACACCTGCCTAAAATTTCAGAACCCTGTTCCCCAAGGAGTCCCCTAACTACCCCATGATGCACAAGTCTGTCTTCCAAACAAGGGACTCATGATTTCTGAGAACACCTTTTAGACCATAAAAACAATGCATTATAAAGTCTCACTGCAAATGGCTGTTTGGCATTTCTGCATACTATAGCCTGAAATTTCAGAATCATGTTCCTCTAAGTATCCCTGAAAGCACAAGCCTATACTCCAAGCGAAAGTTGATTTTTAGGGGATGGTGTTCATGTGATGTCTGACAATTAGCTTTCAGGTCATAGAAACAATGCATTTTAAAGTCGCACAGAAAATGGTTATTACATTTGGCATTTCTGCACACATTTGCCTGCAATTTCAGAATCCTGTTCCCCAAGGTGTCCCCTAACTACCCCTGGAAGCATAAGTCTATACTCAAAGCAAAATTTGATTGTTTGGGAGGGGGGGCATGGGATGTCTGCCAAATGGTTTTCAGACCACAGAAACGATGCATTTTAAAGCCTCACTGAAAATGGTTGCTATGTTTGGCATGCCCACATACTTTCTTCTGTAATTTCAGAATCTTGTTCTCCAAGAGGGTGTCCCCTAACTATTCCTGGATGCACAAGTCTGTATTCCAAGCAAAAGTTGATTTTCGGGGGGGAGGGAGTACATGGGATGTCTGACAAACAGTTTTCAGACCATAGAAACAATGCATTTTTAAAGCCTCACAGAAAATGGCTGCTGTGTTTCACATCTGCATACATTCACCTGGAATTTCAGAATCATGTTCCCCAAGGTGTCCACTAACTGCCCCATGAAGAACAAGTCTGTACGTCAAGTGAAAGTTAATTTTCATGGGGGTGGGGTTCATATGATTTATTGTAAGCCACCCCTTTGCGGGACTGGTTTAATAGTTGTTTCTCTCCCTGTTTGGCTGGAGTCCTGGCTTTGGACATCCTTGTCCTGCCCCTTGGGGTTGGGAGGTGTTGCCTTGCCCAGGTTTAAAAGGGGAGAGGTTCTCCTGGTTCAGGGAGTTGGCAAGCAATCTGTAGGGCAAGTATGGTTGGGGCCTTGTGCCTCCGGCCCTGGAGGTGCTGGCAAATTCCTTCCAGGAGCGTCGATGGCTGTGGTTCCAGTTTTGCTCCGAGGGGGGTCGGGTGCTAGTAGAGTGGCGACCATGGGTTCTGGTGATCCTGGGATCTGGCCATGAAGGAGGAAAATGGAGGAGTGATCAGCCTTCTTGGGTACAGGAGGCCTAGGTGCCTGAAGAGCAAGGTATGGTAGTGGAGCCGTCATGGTGGTGGCAGGGCCACAGCAGGGCCTCTGGGAGGTGGCAGCTTTTGGAGATCTTTGCCTGATGTGGCACACTGCTGGAGGACTGCAGATGGGGGCATTCCTGGGATTACCTTTATTGGAGCTACTGTGCCCATGTCTGAGGCAGGACCCATGGTAGACTCACTAACGGAATGCGTAGGTGGAAAAAACAAAGTAACAAGGAAGGAGGGATCCAAGTCGTCCTCTGCTACATGAATTTGGACACCCAGTCCAGTCGGATCAGAGGGTTAAAAAGGTTGGTTTGGGAAAGGTTTCAGGGCAGCCGTGGTAAGAGGTATCCCATGACATGAGCTAAGGAAAGAAGTCTACTGCAAACTGAGCATGTGGTAAATGCCGAGTGTCAGGTCGGCCACTGCACAATAACATCAGTGCTGTACACTGAGCACAGAGGCTTTATGGGGACCGTCATAACAGTGACTGGGGCTGTATGGCAACTGTCATAACAGCAACTGGTGCAAACAGCAAATGGCAAATGGACAAAAGGGCACAACAGTGAGTGGGCAATAGAGCAAATGGGAGATGGGTGAATCTAGAAATAACGATTGTGCCCAACGCGCGCCCAACACCAACAGCAACTGCAGCTGGTCTATGCACCCCGAACACTAAACAGTACTGTGTTCCATATGAGGGTGTTGCTGTGGTCAGTCCAGCATGCTGCCATTGTGGCATGTGGCATCAGTCAATGTAAAGTCAGGCAGGCTGTGGTCAGAAACAGTGTGCTGAGGGTTCAAATTCTGCTACACAGGCACAACCCTGTCGCAGACCACACACCACCAAGCTTACCAGAACACTGTGTACCCAACAGGCAGACCATGTGCAAGTTTGACACCCCATTCCAGAGGTACTCACCTGCAGTGCCATCCGTGCCCGTCTCCGATGACAGTTGCCACACACACACACACAGCTCTGCAATGTATCCGCTGGCCCCATGTCTCTACTACATGCATGCCGTACATGGCACACTCCTTACATTTGCACACTGTAGCATCTATGGATGCAGGTGCAATGAAAGTATGCACGCCAGGTGCGGCATCACATAACCAGCTCCAGACAGGTAAAGGAAGGGGATTGCGGAACCGCTGCCATCTCACTACATCTCACGGCAACTATTGATTATGTATGTTCCTACCAGGCAACTGTACAACCATGTGCTGGATGCAGGGGAGATCAGTGTCTGAAGAGTACTCACAAACATCAGGGACTGGGCACGGACAAGCCTTGAAAGTTCCTCACAAGTGTTGGTGCAGTGCACCTCTGGGGTGCCAGACGCGGTTGCCAGCAGACTGCCGGACATTTCTCTACTTAAGAGGACTGTTCAATGAGTCTGTCAGTCAGTGAGGGGCTGTTCTGTCAACCCAGCCACCATGGCAGATCTCTGCATACCACTGGAGTATACCATGACCAGGATGGGGAAGCCCTTTCTCCTCTATGACAGTGGGCTTGCAGAGGACAGGGTGCTGCTGTTTGACACACAACAGTCTTTGAGGTACCTGGAGGGCTGTGAGGACTGGTTCCTTGAAGCCACCTTCTACTCCGCACCTCCACTGTTCAGTCAGCTCTATACCGTGCACAGATTGAGCTCAGACGTGGTCATGCCAGTGGTGTACATACTCATGTGCTCCAGAAAGGAGTTGGGGGCTGCAAGCCATGTATGGTGCTCATGGATTTCGAGCATGCCACCTGAAGGGGATTTGCCACAGTGTTTGAGGGGGTCCAGCTCCCCAGTTGTTTCTTTCACTTCTGTCAAGCCATTTGGTGGCACATGCAGCAAACCCCTGAGGTACACGCCCGGTATGCCAGTGATGAAGACTGCGTTGCAGCTCTGCATGCTGCTCACCTTGGCATTCATCCCTGTCAATGATGTGGCCAATATTTATGGGGAGTTCCAGAATCTAGACTTCTACCAGCAGAATGATGAGGCCCCACAGCCTGTCCTAGACTATGTCAAGGACACGTGGATTGGGCTCCCTGTTAGGCGGATGGCCATGCGGCGCCTGCTGTTTCAGATCACAGCCTGGTACGTGTATGAGGCTACCCGTGCCGGGTTGGCACAGATGAACAATGCTGTGGATGGCTGGCTCCAGGATTTAACACCCAACTTGGTGCCTGCCATCCCAGCGTATGGTGCTTCCTTGATTGTCTGCAGGAGGAGCAGCGCCTCAGCAAAGTCCAAATGGAGCAGCTAGTGTCCAGTTCAAGTTGTGCTGCCAAGAAGAAGAAATACAAGGACCTGACATGGTGCATCAAGTCAATCATGGAAGAGTACGGGGTATGGAGTAATGCCAACTACTTGCGTGGGCTGGCTTACAGTTTCCAGCTGCAGATGTAGTCGGCCTTTCCCCCATGCTGTGTCCACATTCCATGATTACCAACTGTATTGTCCCTGTGCACCTGTTCCCCATGGCAACCTGTACTGTCCCTCTGCATCCATTCCCAGTGGCAGCCTGTGTGTCGTGCCACTTTTAGTTTTGCTGTTTGTCCCTTGCGCTGTGTCAACCGTGCTGTTGTTTCACAGCCGGCAGTGTCAGTGCCCACTATTTCCATGATGCTGTGTCCGCAGTGTTGTGTATTGGTGTGTTTGGTGGAGGTGGTGGTGGTAGCATTTTTTTTTGACCGAGATTTGCTGTTCTGACTTTCGCTACAGTTCCACCTGTGCCCTTCATGACTGTGGGGTTTTGCATGTGCTGTTCCCGAGTGCTCCCATACGTGGTTGCTGTTATGACATAGGACCACAGTAAGGAATTTAAGCCACAGCCCCTGTGTTAGTTAATCAGGGGCAGGGGAGTAAGACACTCCCCCAGGGTTTCAAGGTTGGTCATCATCATGCCCGCTAGTTACCTAAGCAGGTGTACTTGCTCAGGGTGGTTGCGTGGAGTCTGCGCGTGACATATTTTCTAAGTCTATTTTGAAGAGGAATAAAATCTTAGCCAGTGTACTGTGCCCTGTGGTTAACATCTAGGCATGGGTAAGTGCCTCTGTGTTATTAATGCCCTACGTTATCCTGTCTTCCAGTTCAATGGAGCTGAATAATTTATTTATTTTTCAAATAATCAGAATTAAATCTTCTTCTTGTTTTTAATTCTGGAGTCCTGAGACTATTGAATGAACTAACCCCTCCTCCTTTTGATGAGATTTGGAGCTGCCCTCCCTGGCCTGGTTGCGAAGCTGCAGTGGTTGGCAAGCAAAAAGGCTGCAGAGTGAAACCTGTGCAGCACTACAATGTATCAGCTCAAGGCAAGGCCTTGTTTTCTCTTTTGTGCTTTGCCTTGTTGGACGTTTCTCTTTTGTACCCCCCGCTTCTCATCAGGACCCCTAGACATTCAGTATATAGGGGATAGAGGGGAGGTTGCAAATGTGGGGGCTCAGTTTAAATTTGTAGCCGGACCGAGAGCTTTGGGAGGAGAGGAGGACCCCCCCTTTTGCCTTTTCTGGATTTGGGGGGTCTTTGCTTGCAGTAGACTAGGGTTGGTGGTGTGTCACCTGGAGGCCGCCGTCATGGGGTGTTTTAGCACTATTTACTGCCTGCCAGCAAAGGGAATACACATGGTGGTTGGAGGAAGATGTCAGCTGAGGAGACCAAAGGCATTGATTGGTTCAGGCATCTCTGAGGTTAAGAAATGTGCAGGAAATATGCCATTTTATGCTGAACTCGTGGCAGCAAGAAGTGCTCTGAGTAGAGAAAGAAAGAAACTATGGCATAAAAGGTCCCTTCTGATGAGCCCCAAGTCATTGTCCCTGCTTCCCTCTTGGCCTGGCTGTGGAACTCAGCAGAGAGAGGGGTAGCAGAACATAAATGTGTGAGATGTGGCCTCCGAGGAGAGGAGGTAGTTTGTCTGCCTTTGTGCACTGGCTGTTCCAGTGGGCTTGTTGCAGAACCACTTGCAGCTACACCATTTGGGTTTTCTTGGCCCTATCCTGCATTGGCCTTGGTGGAGTGCCAGCTTTTGCATCCCAATGGAGTTTGGAGTATAAGGAGATTGAGGTGGAGGATCTGAAGCCACCTGTTCCTCCAGATCAGGCAGGCGAGGGAGCACCAGATGTGGTTGTGGAGGTGATGGAAGAAGAAACCTGTGAAGGAGCCATTGGGCACAGCCATCTGCCCAGTCCCATGCTGCCTCTGTCGACTATCCCCATGGCAGAAGGAGTGGTAGGGACTTGGGTTTAAAACTGGCAACCCCCATGGCCTAGGGGGCCTGCTGTATGTCTCCTGTCTGGAGGCAGTGGTGAACCAGGTGTTCCAGAAGATGAGGAGCTTTATCTGAGACCCTTGGTGATCATAAAGAAGAAGGAACTGGAGGAGGAGGCTATCTGGGAGCTGCCAGCCACTTTGCCCTCTGGACAGGCCTCAAGGCCACATAGTTTTGCTGACCAAGACATCTACAGAGTCATACCTCACCTTTATGAGAGCCCTGCACTAAAGATGCCTGAAACCACCCAACACCTCCTGGTGATGTGTAAGTCCACCCATATGCAGCTTGATGGACTCTTAAGTAGTGATCCTGTGAATGTGCCCCACTGTGCCCAGGTGTGGCTGGAGCCCAGCACTGCCCACAGAACTAGTGTGACAGCATTGCCTCCATGGTCACAGGCTGAAAGATTAGTGAGGCGATGCCTTCATATGGAGTACCCGACAGCTGAATATCCATATGTCTTGAAGAGGTTGTGGGACATTATTGAGGAGAAGTGGCCTGACTGGGTATTCTGGGGGATGGTGAAGAATCTCCAGCAACGCAATGAGTCATCAGGCCCTCCAACCCAAGAAATTATCCAGAAGGCCTGAGTAATGTGTCATATGTCACCCTGGGCTGGGCTCACCCTGTTCACACATTATGCCCTGGTCCAGAATGTGGCTGCTGGTTGCCGTGTAAAGCACTACATTATTTCCATGGACTCTTTTGCCAACAAGACCACCAAGCTGGACCCAGCATTCTATTTTCCCCATGTGAAGGACCCGCTATCTGAGGAGTATTCTCAGCACTGAGAATTGCCAGGACTGTCCTTTGGAGTTGTTTCAACTGTTCCCTGTTAATGATGTTTATAAGAGTTTCTAAAACACTGTGCCCAGTGGATGGGACTGTTGGATTTGAACCTGTAAAATAACCCCTATGAGCAGGAAGACTCTAAAGATAGGGCAAAATCTCAAGCGACTAATTTGCCTGGTTTTAGATTTAGAAAGGTAACTACAGGACAGGTAACGAAAGAAATAAAGAAATTAAAAAGAAATAAAGCTGGGGGCTTAGATAATATAGAAATACATTTTTTAAAGGATAGCATTAGAGTTGTGGGATGGCCTTTGGCCTCACTGTTTAATCTGACTTTATGTCAGGGTCAATTTCCAAATATCTGGAAAAGAGCCAAGGTGATTCCAATATTCCAGGGTGGGGATGTTTCACTTCCAACAAATTATAGGCCAATAGCTCTTCTATCAGTTATTTCCAAGTTAATGGAGCATTTGGTTCATTCTCAATTAATGTTATACTTGGAAAAATATAAAAAACTCACTCTGGTTCAGTATGGGTTCAGGAAGGGGCAGTCCATGGAGACTGCGCTCACGGACTTCCTGGATTTAATAGCTTCTTATTTAGGGGATGGGAGGTCCGTGGGCACGGACTTTGTGGACTTGTCAAAGGCCTTTTGATTTGGTGGACCACCCTTTGATGTTGGAATCCCTTGAAAATATAGGGGTCACCGATCAGTCATTGAAATAGTTTACATCATATTTAAAAGATCGTACTCAGCTGGTTTCCATTGCTGGTATTAGCTCAGAGTTGGCCCCTGTGAAACGTGGTGTTCCACAGAGCTCAATACTGGGTCCCTTGATGTTTCTTGTTTATGTGAATGCACTTCCAAATTGTATAAAACATTCAAACATCATATTATATGCAGACGACACGGTGTTAATCACAGATGGGATAAACAGGCAGGAAGTAGAAGAAAAGCTCCCGCCTGATTCTGAAGCCATGCAAATTTGGTTTAAGACTAAACATTTATTGATGAATTCCAAAAAACACAAACAATGTTGTTCAAAACTTCTAAATCTAAAAATAAAAGCTTGGATAGTGCTATGCAGATCTTGACTATAAATGGGCAGATATTGGCACAGGCAGATATATATAAATATCTGGGAGTTGAAATTGATTCGGCCTTACCTTTAATCAACACATAGATAGTATAATAAAGACAACTAAAATGAAATTGGAGGCCTTAAGAAGGATTACTTTTTGTATAACTAAAATTGATCGTAAGTTGGCAGCAAATCATTCCTACTTTGGAGTATGGGTCACATGTTTATTGTTTTTCTACAAACAAATCTCTACATAAACTGGATGTATTATATCATAAAATAGCTAGCTATGTATTACAATGTAGTCCCACAGTCCATCACTGCTCCCTGTGTGATGCTTTGTCCTGGATCCCATTGTATCGTAAAAGAGAAATAGTATGGAATATCTTACTGTATAAAATGATGAAATTGGAAACACCTGAATGACTCATGAAACAATTAGAATGGGTAAGTTATAATTATTGTTTGAGAAATATGGATAGTACACTAAAAGTACCTAGGATTCAAAATAAATACAGCACATTTAAATTTTAATATAGAGCAGCTAGTTCTTGGAATAGATTATCGAAGGATTTAAGAGAAATGAACTTAACAATAAAGGAATTTGGACAACGAATTAAACAGGACCTTGAATATGTATGTATATGTTTGGAGTAACACCTTGTTGTTGGTAGTTCCCAATAGATAAATGAGAGGTTACAGATTAGTATAAGACATAGGATATCGGATCATATTGCTTTTTACATAAACATGTTGTTATCACGTATGATGTGTACTAGTTTGTCGTTAATATGTCTGTGTGTTGTTGCTATAACTTTTTTCATTTTAGAATGATATAATATTTGTATCGTATGTAATATGTGCAATATTGAAAATGTTTGGAACCTTTTGTAATTTGTACATAAACATCAATAACACGATCACCATGAAAACAGGCCTTGTAAAAAACCTATGGTGTAAACATTTTTGCATTGTCAAATTGTTTTTGCCTGTATAAATAAAAATGTTTTTACTACTACTTCTTCCTTTAGTAAAGAAGAAATGGGACTGTGCTGATTACATCTCCCCTTTTTCCCACTGAGTTAAACTGTTCAAAAGAAAAAAAAAGCACCAAGATTTATAACTTTCTTTGCTATTTTGTTCCCTCTTGGGAACTTGAAATCAATCAAATCTAAAAACTGATCAAGTAGCCATGTTTCACTGAGAAAGAGTAAGGCCCCATCCACACTACACCACTTGAAATCTGTAACGGTTCCAAACCATTACAGACCGTAACCGGTACAGTGTGTCCACACTGCCAGTGAACAGTTTGATAAAGGATTGAAAATGTTACAGCCTGTCCACATTGTGTGTGATAGTATGTGTGGTCCCAACTCCATCGAAGCAGAGCATATCCCATGGTGCACCTGACGAGGACAGCTTTGATGAGAGGCACCCACCCGCAATACATATGGAGTAGTATGCATCTGTACAAGCCCTAATGTGCAACATACAGTATGGCAATGATCTGTTACACACCTATGGTGAGGAGGTGACAGGGAGAAGGCGCAGGGGGACTGCATGGTGGATACAGGGAGGTACTGCTGTGAGAGGGAGGGAGAGTGTGTGACATGGCAACATATCCAACAGGGGTAGGGCACCAGGGCATGACAGCCGGTCAGGTACTGCTGCTGAATGGCTGATGGCAGCCCCTCCACTACTGCCATCGGTGTACCCCACCACTCCCCTGTACACAGTGCCACATGTCTATTGGCCACCGCAGTGGTGTTACACGATGCACTCAGGAGCTCAACCGCTGTATGTGTGCACTACTGGCACTGTTCCACAGGTAGTATTGATGCCACAGCTCTGACAGGCAGGCGGGGTGCTCCTAGCGCCCATCACAGTGAGAGGCGTCATCACGGACAGTATATGGATACTTCAGGAGGCGACTCTCAGGGAGGCATGTGAGGAGAGGGGGGTAGGTCAAGTAGGGACACATGGGTAACTCCAGGGGTGGGCATGCCGCTGTAGGTTGTGTTACCCTGCTATGGAGACTGCCCAGTATTGCAGCCTACGTTCATGCCTCACATTGCCGTTGGTATGCCTTGGTAGCCTCCGCCCCCCCCCCGCATGCATTACACCAGTGCTGCAATGCATGCAGGTATGGTGTGGGACTGGAGGCAACACGGTAAAATGTTTAGACACAAACTTGTAACGTTACAGAACTGCAACCACTACAGGGACCGTTGTTGAAACCACCTCACAACAGGTTTCTATAACGGTTCTGAAAACACCTTCTGTAACGTTACCAGTGTAAATGCAAACCATTACGGTAATGGTTTAAGCCCTCTGTAACGTTACCGAACTATTTTACTGATGTAGTGTGGACAGAGTCTAAATGGGCAAGTGACTGGGTGAGTAAATGGACGAGTAAATGGGCGAGTCAATGGGTGAGTCAATGGGTGAGCAAGTGGGTGGGAGTTGTGGGCTATAAATAGTGTGATTAAGAATTTGTTAAGGACAGCCTGGTTTTATTATCTCTCTAAAATCCTGTTTTGTTCAGTAGGCAAAGGCAGCTCCATGGGGCAGGTGGTACAGTAGGCTCTGTAAGTGGGGGTGAGGACAAATATTTCCTGGACTGGTGGTGCACTCCGTGGGGGGGGGGGGCAGTTGGTGAAGGCAGGCCTGTAGGCCCCATTTCCTGGAGGAAATGGGCTTTAAGGGGAGAAGAGTGTAAGCCACCTCTCGCAGGGCTGGCTTACTATCCATTTCTCTCCCTGTTTGGCCAGAGTCCTGGGTTTGGGCATCCTTGTCCCACCCCTGGGGCTGGGGGGCATTGCCTTGCCCAGGATTAAAAGGGGGGAGGTTCCCCTGGTTCAGGGAGTCAGCGAGCAATCTGTAGGGCAAGTGGGGTCAAGGCCTTGTGCCACCAGAGCTGGAGGTGCCAGCAAATTCCTTCCAGGATTGTCAATGGCTGCAGTTCTAGTTTTGTTCCAAGAAGGTCAGGTGCTAGTAGAGTGGTAACCATGGTCTCTGGTGGTCCTGGAATCTGGCTGGGGAGGAAGAAAGAGAAGGAGTGATTGGCCTGGCTGGGTACAGGAGGTCTAGGTGCCTGAAAAGCAAGATATGTCAGTGGGGCTGTCGTGGTGGCAGAGCCTCTGGGAGGTGGCAGCTTGTGGAGGTCTTTACCCGGTGTGGCACGCTGCTGAAGAACTGCAGGTGGAGGCATTCTGGGGATTCACTTTATTGGGCCTGCCATGTCCATGTCTGGGGCAGGACCCACGTTAGACCTGCTAGGGGGTGGCCCACCGGCGCAGCAGTTGGTTTTCTGCTTGAGACGCCAGCGACCCAGGTTCGGGAATGAGCATGGGTCACTGGAGGGCCGGCCGGGGGGAGAAGGATTGAGCGTCCCATGGACAGCTCTCCTTCTCTGGAGGGAAGGGGAGGGGACTAGTCCGGCACCTGCTGGCTCCTAGTGGAGGCTGGGAGTATCACAGGACGCACGGCCCAAATGCTAACTGGGGGAGGAGCGGGCGTCGGCGTATGCCGTGACGTCACTATGCTGTCCCCAACAGAAAAGGGAAAACTTGCTTGCTGGCCTCCTGCTCCTCAGCAGCATCCCTGGGGCCTAGTAGTGTGTGCTGGGGCCATCCCCTCTCCCCGGTGCCTTCCCCCTCGGAGGAAGGGGACCCGCCCGGCGAAGGGATACGCCAGGATATCCTGGGGATCGGCTGCCATATGAGGACCAGAGGAGGACTGGGCAAGGACAGCAGGGCTGGAGGGAGCCTGTGGATCCCGAAGGAGTGGGGTACCAGTGAGCACAGGGGGGCAGAAACAAAAAAAGACCTGCTAGTAGAAAGTGTAGGTGGAAAAAACAGAGTAACATGGAAGGAGGGATCCAAGTCATCCTCTGCTAGATAAATTTTGGCACCCAGTCCAGTCGGATCAGAGGGTTAAAAATGTTCATTTGGAAAAGGTTTCAGGGTGGCTGCAGTAAGGAATTTAGGCTGCAGTCCCAGTGTTAGTTAATCCGGGGCAGCTAAGTAAGGCACTCCCCGGGGGTTTCAAGATTGGTCATCATCGTACCCTCTAGTGACATGAGCAGCTGTACTTGCTCAGGGTGGTTGCATGGAGTCTGCGCTTGGCTTATTTTCTAGGTCTGTTTGAAGAGGAATAAAATCTTAGCCAATGTACTGTGCCCTGTGGTTAACATCTAAGCATGGGTCTGTGCCTCCGTGTGATCAATGCCCTACCTTGTCCTGTCTTCCGGCTACATGGAGCTGAATAATTTATTTTTTAATCAGAATTAATTCTTCTTCTTGTTCTTAATTCTGGAGCCCTGAGACCATTGAATGAACTAACCCCTCCTCCTTTTGAAAGATTTGAGTCTGCCCTCCCTGGTCTGGTTCTGAAACTGCAGCAGTTGGCAAGCAAAAAGTCTGCAGAAGTGAGACCTGTGCTGCTCTTCAATGTATTAGCTCAAGGTAAGGCCTTGTTTTCTGTTTTGTGCTTTGCTTTGTTGGGAGTTTCTCTGGTTTGTACCTCCCCCTCACATACTGTTGAGACCCCTAGACATATATGAGGGGGGGGGGGGATTGCATTATGAAAATCTGCTTTCAGGCCATAGAAACAATAGATTTGAAAATCTCAGCAAAAATGGCTGTTATGTTTGGCATTTCTGCATACATTCACTTGACATTTAAGAATCATGTTCCCCAAGGTGTCCTCCAACTACTCCTGGAAGCACAAATCTGTACTCCAAGTGCCGGCCTGCCAACACAGTGATAGTGCTATCACTTGTGGCAGGGCGGCAACAACAACCTGGGTTCGGGAGGGACCCTGGAGCACTGCAGGGTCAGCCGGGGGAGGAGCATGGAGCATCAGTTGGACAGCACTCCTCCTCCAGGGTGGTGGGTGGAGCAGGCACTGAGCAATGACTCCGGGCACTGGCTAGAAGTCGATGCACCCCATTGCCTCAGCAGTGCTGGGGATTGGTGGCTGTGGCAGACATTGGCTTGCAGCGTGTAGGAGTGTGTGCTGCATACCTTTGATGTCATTGCACATCCATGTCACCAGGGAGAAAATAACAAAGAAAAAAACCTTAGCTGCAGCACAGTGATGCTCAGCTCCTGGTCCCTCTCCTGCCCTCTTGGAGCCCCAGATTAGCATATCCTAACTCTCTCCCCTCTAGCTTCTGGAGGGGAGGGGGCCCACTGTGAGGGTCACAGAAGTCTCACGGTAAGTTCAGGGTGGGTCCAGGAGACCACAAGGACTGATAAGGGTATATCCCTGCAGTCTCAAGGGAGCCAAACATAGAATTGGAAAAAAAAAGTTTGTACTCCAAGTGAAAGTTGATTTTTTGGGGGTGGGTTCACGTGATGTCTGACAAATACCATTCAGGTCATAGAAACAATGCATTTTAAAGTCTCACAGAAAATGGCAGCTGTGTTTGGCATTTCTGCATACTTTCACAGGGAATTTCACAATCACATCTCTCAAGGTGTCCCCTAACTACCCCTGGAAGCACAAGCGTGTACTCTAAGTGAAAGCTGATTTTCAGGGAGGATCATGTGATTGCTGACAAACAACATTCAAGGCCTATAGACATACCCATTGGAAGAAGAAAATGAACTGCTAGGGCTGCCTGTGGGACGGAAAAGAGACAGCATATGGGTATCAGCACTGCCGCAGCACAAAACTGGTGTCATGTCACTGGCTGCCACAAAATACTGGAAAATAAATGGCAAAAAACAACACGATGTTGGACACAATTTTAGCTTTCCACACCCTGTACATATACCTTACATCAGAATTTTCCTAGTATTCCCCCTTCCCCCTGCCTCCTTGCACATTTGAACCCTAGCCCCCTCGCCTTCCATTATTATGCCTCCCCTTTGCACCCTTCCCCCTCATAGTCATAGATACCACCATATATTGCTCCCCTCACACCACTCCATACTCCTATACCCACCTCCCCATTCCATTTTCTGCATCCCCCCTTATCTTGCCTTGTCATCCCCTCTGTATGCAGTAGAGCTGGATGGGGCCTTCTAGGCCCCCCTCTGTTGGGTAGATGTGCCTTACTTCAACTGTACTGCCTTCCCCCTCCTTTTATAAATGTGTCTTGATGTGCTCTACAAATTTCTGCCCCAACATCCAGATGTCCTCTTTACTGGGATGTAGACCATCTCACTTGATCAGCCTCCTCAGTGCCCCAAGAAATGTAAAACTCTCCCCCTCGCTCCAACCATTCAGCTAGGCAATAAACTGGTGCATCCTACATTGCTTCCAACCATTACTGTGGGGCCAAGATAGGACCTCAGAGCAGGTTACCACCCCTGCTGTTTCCCTCACTGTCCTGCCTAGGGGGGTAGAAGCTCCCCTTTACCTTTTCATAACAGCAATGGAAACATAATTCCGGTACAAATATGGGGACTTTATTAGAGGAACATGAACAGGATTTATGGGAAGGAAGGCTGGGTGAAGGCAATACAAAATAATATACTTGTTCCCCTCAGCTGAGACCCACCCCCCACCAAAACACAGGCAGTTATTCAATACACCCTTTTCACTGGTGCAACAGAAGTCCCATACTCCCACAGTCCCTATTGGGAGCTTCCACAGTTTATAATGTTCACGACTACTTGCTCAGGTTACAGGCTTGTTAGAATTCCAAATAGTGTGGCACTGCTGGATGGAGGCAAGGGATCCCAGATGACTTTTAAAATGCAAACAGTTCTTATTTACTGAATTCCTCCAGAACACTGGATGCTGAGCATATTTCTACTTTCTCACAGGACTCGCTCAGGTGGTCTCACTATTGATCTATCCTTAATCTTACTATACACATTGCAGTTTAGGCCCTGATTAGGTACTCATGACCTGGAATTTGATCCTGCAGATCTACCGGTAGTCCTTCTAACCCCAGGAATCTCTCATTATGATTAAACTGATGCAGTCAGCCTCCTGTGTTGAACTGCCCAGAGAGATGGAATTATATGCAAATTATGGAACTCTCAATTGGCTCATGCCACTTTCAAACTGCTACCCTAGCAACTGCTGCACTCTGAGTGTTTCAGATTCTTTACTCCACCTGCCTAGTAAGGATGTCCTGGAGAGCTCTCCTTGAACTGTCTTCAGACTAAAGTTTATCTGTTGATAAGAACTCATATTTAGTGTTATAGTAGTTTTTTTTTATTTCTATTCGCGGTTCCCTCACAGTTCCTTGGAACTGAGGGTTCCATGTCTATTTGTGAGTTTTTTACCTCAGTTTTCTTTATAAAATATATATTTAGCAGTCAGTTCCTTGAACCGCTTTAGTTTTGTTTAAATTTAGTGCAATTCTCGGTTCCCTTTTCTTTCGGGAACTGAATAGTACTGGGTTCCAGGAACCGTTTGCTGTAGCTATTTAAAAATAAACCTCCGGTTCCGAGGTTTCTTGAATAATGGTTTTGGAAAGTGATCATTTTGTCTAGCTTTAATGTCAGAGGTCCATTTGGATAAACCTAAAAAATGCTCAGGACCCACTGGTTTTAAATGTTGTGAGTCTTGTGGGCAACTTACAGCAAAAGCAGACAGACATTCTCTCTGTATTTCTTGTTTGGGTACAAGTCATATCTTTGCCAGTTGTGACATTTGTAAGACCTTTTGTCCTAAAACATTAAAGAAAAGGTTTAAGATTTTAGAAGAGATGGCTTCTGCTTCTCCTTCTAGTGTTGATAATTCTGCTTCTTCCTCTTCCCATAAAAATGATGGAGGTAAAGCCAAGGATCCTGACAGGAGTCCAGAAAACTCTGAACATGGTAAAACAAAAAGGGCTGTGGAAACAGGATCTGAACCTGTTTCATTAAAGAAAAAGTGTAAAGAAAAACATGTTGCTGCGCCTCCGGACGAGAAGGATAAGGAGCTCCCAGCAGACAAGTAAACTATGCCCTGGGCTGAGGACATTGCTAAAGCCTTACAGGTTTTACAAGCCCTACAGGGTGCAATCCTGGTTCCTACACTGGCTACCCCGGTTCCTCCTCCAGCTCCTGCAAGGAAGGAATTGCTGGAAGCGTATGGTGAGGAGGATGAGGATGACTTAGAAGGGGAACCTATAGATCCAGAAGTCTCCCCAGAGCAAGAGTTTGGGTTTCCTCCTAGGGGTCCTGATGAATATTCTTCCTACTATGCCTTTTTTAAGAGCATAGTGGAAACCCTTAACCTTCCTCTTCAGGAAATAAAAGAGGATGTGGAGGAGGCAGAGTTTTTGGATATGATGGGGTTAACCACCATGAAATGTCTGCTTCTGCCCAGGCATAAGTCCTTAAAAAAGGCTACATTACAGATTTTTAAAAATCCAACTTCTATCCCTGGTGTGGATAGGAAAGCTGACAAGAAATACCAGCTGGATCGAAATACAGCTGACTTTCTGTTTACTCATCCTGGTCCTGAAGGAATAGTCCAGGCTGCTGCCTGTTTCAATGCCAGGATTCCCTTGGCTACCCATCCACCAGACAAAGACTCAAGGAAAACGGATGCCATTGGAAAGAAAGGGTACATGGCTGCCTCTCTATCAGTTAGGCAGACCAATTATATGTCATATGCAGTACAGTACCAGAAGGCTCTCTGGAACACTGTTCTAGCCCTGGCTGATAAGGTGCCAGGTGAAGTGGCTGTAGATTTGCAGGATGCAGCAAGGGCTGCACTTGATGCTACCAAGTACCAATTTCATATGGCAGTGGATGCCAGTGATAATGCATTCAGATTAATGGCTTTGTCTGTTTCACTTAGGAGGTTTGCGTGGCTTAGAGTCATTAACCTGACTTTAGACACTCAGGCCAAAGCAATGGATTTTCCCCTTGAGAACAACTCCTTGTTTGGAGATAAGACTAAAGCATACATGAAGAAGGTGGAGGAATATAAATACACCTATCAGAGCAATTCCAAAGATAGGCCTTCCACCTCTTATAGACCCCAAAGTAGGGGAGGCAGAGGTAGGGGGTTTTACACCAAACCTTTCTTTCAAGCGCAGCCCTCTCAGCCTCAACAGCAGGCCAGAAGTTACTTCAGAGGAAGGGGCAGGAGAGCCGTGAGAAGAGCTGCTCCTGCATCACAAGTTCAGGTACAACTCACACAGAACCTCTGACTGGCTAGTGCAAGTCACATCCCCTATTGTAGAACCACCAGGAGGTGTCAGACTTACTCACTAACTTCACACTTGGCATTCCATCACCACAGACAAGTGGGTATTGGAGGTAGTGAGCCAGGGCCTGGCACTCTGCTTCAAATCATCCCAAAGCCCAAGAACAAAAACCTTTGCCCCAGTAACATCTGCAGACAGGATTCTGTTGGAAACAGAGGTAAAGCATCTGCTGGCAATCAAAGCAATGGAGACAGTGCCTCTAATACACAGGGGCAAAGGTTTTTATTCCAGGTATTTCCTCATAAGGAAGAAAACCGGGGATTGGTGACCTATTATGGATCTAAGACTTCTGAACAAGCACATTTTGAAACCAAGGTTCAGAATGGTCACTCTTGCTATAATCATTCCTTCATTACAAAAGGGAGACTAGTTAGCCTCCCTAGAGATAAGGGGTGCTTATTTTCACATTCCCGTCAGAGCATCTCACAGAAAATTCTTGAGATTTAGGTTGGCTTCAGGCCATTATCAGTTTGCAGCACTCTCTTTTGGACTAACTTTGGCACCAAGGGTTTTTACAAAGTGCCTATTAGTGGTGGTAGAGTTTTTAAGAAAACAAGGTGTAACAGTCTTCCCCTACCTGCATGACTGGTAAGTAGTAGGACAGTCTCTGCAGCATGCAGTACAGTCACTGGCACTAACAAAATCTACACTGGAGTCCCTGGGATTTCTTATAAACGAAGAGAAATCTCAGCAGGTGCCACTTCAGGTGCTGGAGTTTATTGGAGCAGAACTAAACACCAGGCAGGGCAGAGCCTTCCTGCCACAAGACAGGGTGACAAGCATTCTGCAGATTGCAGGATCCTTCAAGTTAGGGAGACCCAAACCAGCTAGAGAATTTCTCAGGCTACTGGGCCACATGGCATCTGCCGCTGCAGTGGTAATGGGTTCCAGGTTTCAAATGAGAAATACTCAGTTCCACCTCAAACATGCTGTGTCCAAACTGGTTCCAGTCACAAGAAGCTTAGTCCAAGCATTGCAATGGTGGCTGGACAAGCACAACCTGAGAGTGGGCATAACTTTTATAAGGGAACAGCCCTCAGTAATCCTCACAACAGATGCCTCTCTTCTAGGTTGGGGGGCACACATGTTGGAGCACACAGCAAGTGGCACATGGTCATCCCAAGAGTCTCTGTTGCACATAAATCTTTTGGAACTCAGGGCTGTCTATCTGGCTCTAAAGGTATTTGCTCATCACCTTCAAAACAAGGTAGTGCAAGCCAGAACAGACAACACCACAACCATGTATTACATCAACAAGCAAGGGGGTATCAGGTCAACCCTACTGTGCACAGAAGCAATGACACTGTGGTCCCTGGTATAGTCCATGGGAGTATCTAATTGTCATGTAATCACTCTTTAATGCCTAATGATCAGGCCTCTGTAACCACTGAATATGTGTATTGTTTTATTGTCCACTCTGACGTGGAACCTTTGTAAAAGAGCTCACGCTCAAAGGTCTTTCTGAAATACTAATTAAACAATCCTTGTCAGCCATACACCTTCCAGGGAAGGACAATGTACTGCCAGACTCTCTCAGCAGAATAAGTCAGGACCGCCATGAGTGGTGCCTGAACACTCAGATACTCAGTACAATTTTCAGGAGATGGGGCATTCCAGAGGTGGATCTCTTGGCCGCAGCAGAAAACCACCAGCTACCAATGTACTGTTGCAGACTCCCTCTAAGGGGCACAATTCCCCTGGATGCGATGGCCCTGGATTGGACAGGTAAATTTCTGTATGCATTCCCTCCCTTTCCTATGATATTCAGGACCCTGCTGAAATGGAGGTCCAACCAGCAACAATGATACTGGTGGCTCCAGATTGGGCGTGACAGCACTGGTATTCTCTTCTGCTGACTCTGTCAGTAGTTTCTCCAATTCATCCACCCAGGAGGCACAACCTGCTAACCTCCTTTCAGGGCAGGATCCTGTACCCCAATATTAAATCATTGAGGCTCAAGGCATGGCTCTTGAGGACTTAGAATTTGCTAACCTTAAGCTATCAGAGCAGGTGCTGACAGTGCTTAGGGGTTCCAGGAAGCCTTCTACTAAGAAAACATATTCTTCTAAATGGAAGAGGTTCTCCATATAGTATTCAGGTAAGGGTGTGAACCCCTCAAGGGGTGATTTGGCTATTCTCCTGGATTACCTTACACACTTAAATTCCTTAGGCCTGAAGCCTTTGACCCTCAAGGTCCACTTGGCTTCAGTCTCTGTTTATCTGTCAGCTGGTAAAGAGAGAGCCATGGCCTCTCATCCAGTATTCAGAAAATATTTTAAAGGCCTTAACCTTCTGCACCTTCCCCTAAGGGAACCGGTCCCGGCCTGGAATTTAAACATCTGCATTGCTAAGCTCATGAATGCTCCATTCCAACCTATGGCACCCATAGATTTGAAGTATATCACTTGAAAAACTGTCTTTCTGGTTGCTATTACTTCAGCCAAAAGGATTAGTGAATTACAAGCCCTGTGCACAGATGTGGACTACATCTCCTTCCACAGGGATAAGGTGGTCCTTAGGACCAATAGAAAATTCCTTCCCAAAGTGGTATCTGACTTTGACTTAAATCAGTCTATCACTCTACCTGTCTTTTTTACAGAGAACTCCAGTTCTCCAGAAAGGAGGCTTTAATCCCTTGATGTCAAAAAGGGCACTTAGCCACTACATTGACAGAACTAAGTCTTACAGATCAAGTCAAACACAACTCTTTCTCACCTATGGTGAAGTTGGTAAGGGCAGAGCTGCAACAAACTGTACAGTTGCTCGCTGGATAGTGGCATGTATACAGTTTTGTTATAGTAAGGTGGGTAAACGGGTACCTCTAGGCCTGACAGCACACTCCACCAGGGGCACAGCTGCTTCAGTGGCAGCTTCAAGAGAAATTCCACTACTGGAAATCTGCAAAGCAGCTACATGGAAACAGTGCACACCTTCACAAAGCATTACAACCTGGATTTGCAATCCAGAGGTCCTGCTTGATTTGGTACAGCAGTACTGCAGAGCCTGTTTCCAAAATAGGTTCTCTGCCCAACCTTCAAAGGTATTGCTTGGTAGTCTGCATCAGTTTAAGCATAATGTGTGATTCCTGGGGTGAGAAGAAAAAAATACTCACCATAGTAATCTTGTTTCTTCAAAGGGATCACTCATAATGATTAAAGACCCTCCCTGCCTCCCCTACCAGAACCTTTAGAAGTTACTCTGCATCCCTGCATTAAGGTTTTTTTCCCCTATATAGGTTAAGGTAGAGACTTACTTTGTTTAACCAGTTGGTGTCCAGGTGATCTCCAGTTTTCTTAGGTTTGTTATTAGTTGTAGATAGTGGGTCTTGTACCCAGTTAGGCTCCATAAGAATCTGAAGCACTCAGAGTGCAACAGTTGCTAGGGCAGTAGTTTGAAAGTGGCATGAGCCAATTGAGAGTTCCATAACATAATTCCATCTCTCTCCAGACAGTTCAACACAGGAGGCTGACTGCATCAGTTTAATCATAATGAGTGATCCCTTTGAAGAAACAAGATTACTGTGGTGAGTAATTGTTTCTTCTGGAGCAGCATTCTCCACAGTGAGCTGGGTGGCTGAGCAGCAGTAACACTGCACCATTGGACTTACTACATTTCTGGGATTATGGTAGTGCAAGTCATGCAGAAATACTTCTAATGGAAAGATCCATTGATGATCCTTTTCACCTAATTGAGGACTGTTCACCTACCTCGAGGATAGGTAGTCACACAAGGCCATGGGGTCCTGGCTCTCAGATCCTGACAGCAGAATCGGTATTGAAGGCTGTCTGACCTCCCTCACTGAACAGCAGCTTCAGCAAGGCAACCCTTGTTTCAAATGCTAAAGTTCTGTACAAGTACTTTAGTTTAGGCTGTGAGTCTGCTTTGAAATAAATCCCAGGCAGGGATTTTGGCTGGGCCACTCATCCAAACGACAGAGCTGCGGAAAGCTTGTCTGTACTGATCTCTTCTGCTGTAGGCAAATCTACAATGGCAGACTGATCTTCCTGAGCATTCTGCAGGCATCTCACTTCTCTACTTTCAGTGTCTATTGTGTGTATCAAGCACAAGGAGCAAAAGGAGCTCTCTCATTGGTCTTATTTTCCTTCAACTGTCAACTGCCTATCACTCTGCAGGGCACTCTTCTCTGATTTTACTGGCAGCCTGATGCCTTAAGGGCTTCCTGACTGGCTCCACTCAGCCTTTTCTCATGCTGTGACCTCTGGCTCTTACCACAGTCCTTGTGAGCCACTGTTAGACAAAGATTATTCTGCCCATGTCCTAAGGGAAAGGAAAGGAAAGGAAAGGAAAGGAAAGGAAAGGGGAAATTGTTTAACCAGGAAAGGCACACTAAGCTGGAGCTTGTTTCCAGGTATGACCTGGGAGCACAAGGAAGTTAAGTGACTTGCTCAGGGTCACACAGTATGCAAGTGGGAGCTGATGAGATTCAAACCCGGTCTCAAGGTTTGCAGCTCAGTGCCCTTAACCACTACACTATACTGCCTCCTCCCTTTGGGGAAACTATTTCAAGAGGTTTGCCCTTTCCGTGGCTTTCTGCCACCTCCTGGGTCTCTCTGTGCATTTTTCCCATATTACTTGCCAGTTCTGGTGTCTGCCTGCCCACCCCCGCCATCCGTTAGGGATAAGGCATGGGTGAACGCATTCACAGGCACTTCCTGTGCTCTTCTCACAATGCACACTCTTTCTCCTGTATTTCTGCATATGCCATGACAAAAAACCAAGGTACTAAACTTCTTTTTTTACTTTCTTTTTAACCATCACTGGTAGGTGCTGATGTGATCTCTCTCTATGTTGGTAGCAGTGGAGTCACTTCTCCATCTGCAGCTCCAGTCAAAAAAGGTGTGCCCAAAGCATGGTGCAAAGGAACAAGGCTTGAAAAAGAAACTCAGCGCTTGAGAACAGAAGGCACCAAAAATCCAGTAACTAATGCAAAGCACAAATATTTATTTATTTAAAATTGGTGATCGGGAAAGGCACACTGAGCCTAGGCTCGTTTCCAGGTGCAACCCGGGTACAAGGAGTACACTGAAGTATGCTGAAAAATATCACAATTTTACTTTTTTGTTACAGACAGTGGCCAGGATATTCAAAGCAGTTGTGCATGGTGCAACTAAGTTGCACTGGCGCAAGTGCGGACTTGCACCAAGGAGCGATATTCAGTGGGAGCCATTGTGCAGCACAAGTCCCATTGTGCCAATGCACAACTACAATGAATGCATGTGCAAGAGCAGGGGGCATGCCCATGAATATGCGTTGCAGTGCGATATTCAACCATGGAACCATGCGCAAGTGCGGAGCAACCCCTGGATGTGCCAAGCAGACTTGAGCCTATAAATACAAGGCGCAAGCACACAGACAGCATTTGCACCGGGGTGAGGGAGGGAGAGAGAGAGTGGAATGAGAAGGTGGAGGGACAGATCAGACAGAGCAAGGGAGACAGAGCCTGTGAGGGACAGAGTGACTGGCACAGGCAGCCACAGGGGCGTGGGACAGAGGTGGCAGTGGAGAGTGAGCCAGGGGCTGAGAGACTGAGAGGAAGAGGCAGGCAAAGTGCCATGCACTGCACCAGGGTGGCATATAGCCCACCTCAGCCAACTTCCCAGGGGGAGACAGGACATCAGGGGCCATGGCCAGTGCACCCTTCCTAATGGAAGCTGTAATGAGGGGTGTGAGGAGGCAGGAGGAACAGCGACGTAGCCATGGAAGGACCAGTCAGCAGTATGCCCAGATAAGGTGGTACCATGCCCGCACCACCTATGAGAATTATACCAATGTGGAGATTGTGGGCTGGTATCACCTGAACAGGGTCATTCTGAGGCAGCTCTGTGAGCTGTGCAGTGAGGAGATGCAGGCACCCACAAGACAGAGCTATGCAATGTCTGTGGAGACAAAGGTAACAGCTGTTATGTGCCTGCTCACCACTAGCACCTTCCAGAGACCAACAGGGGACACTACAGGCATAACCCAGTCGGCCATATTCTGCTTCCTCACACAATTCCTCAATGCCCTGCTGCCACATGCTTCAGAATACATCCATTTCCCCAGCACACAGGCAGAATGTACGTCAACCATGCAGGACTTCCACAGGGTAGCACGCATGCCTGGCATGCTTGGGGCCATTGACTGCACCCACATGAGCATCCGCATGCCACCTGGCTATAAGGGCATTACATACGTGAACAGGAAGGGGTTCTCAAGTGTGAACTGCCAGATAGTGTGTGATGCCTAGGGGGCGCATGACCAATGTCTGTGCCACACACCCTGGGAGTGCACATGATGCATTCATCTGGCATATCTCTGCGCTGTGCCACAGGTTCAAGCATGGGGAAATCCCCACAGGCCACCTAGTGGGTGAGTGTGGGATGGCCAAGGGGTGCCGGGCAGAGCAGGGCATGGGATGGGGGCAGGTAGGGTGGGTGCGCTGGTGAGGGTGCTAGGGATAGGTAAGGGGCACAGTAATAGAGGACACAGGGCTAACCATGTCATTATCCACACAGGTGACAGTGGCTATCCACTCAGGCCCTGGCTGCTCACCCCCTACTGACGCCCATCGTCCCCAGGAGAGGAACAGTACTATGAGGCACACGCCAGTATGCAGAGCATTATTGAGTGTGTATTTGGGATGCTGAAGGCACGGCTCCATTGCCTAGACAGGTCTGGCGATGCCATACAGTACAGCCCCTCAAAAGCTTGTGGCCTATTCCTGGCCTGCAGCATACTGCACAACATAGCCATTGACCATGGGATAGCTGTCGAGGCTGATGAGAGGGACAGTAGTGGGGACGATGAGGGCAATGGGCCAGAGGGTGGTGGACAGCCCCCTGGTGGAGGAATCCCCAGCTGCAGAGGATGGCATGTCAGCACAGGGACACCATCGCACAGGAGCACTATGGAGCAAGCAGGTAGGTGGCGCCACACCCACACACTGGCCACAAACACTGGTACAGCACACAAACAGGGGAATGCATGGCAGTGGGCATGCACACACAGAGGCATCATGCAGGGGTGGGGGTGTCAGCGTTACACAGTCACACACATCTGTACACAGCAGTGCACAGCAACACACACACACACACACACACACACACGCACATGTGCCCAGGTGCTGGCATGTGGCGGGGATCAGATGCAGTGCACCGGTGCACAGGTGCAACTGGTGCAGATCTGCTCTCATCATGCCCATACCACTCGGGCCAGTGGCCAGGCAGGCATGCATACAGGCAGCATGCAGTGCGACACACAGCTGCCACACCTGTGGAATGCACACACACACACTGCCCATGTGCACACAGGGCAGCAGCAGCAGACTGCAGCCAAGGCAGCACGCCCATCAGGTCCGTCTCACAGAACCATGGCCACTGCAGCCATGGGGGCAGCCACGCCGGGACTGATTGGCAGCCACAGGCTGCACATCATCCACAGGGGGTGTATGCAACAGCTCCCAAGGGGTTGTACTGTGGGATCATGACCGGATCCGCACAGGGGTGTGTAGGCACCTAAACAGGCCCGCCCCAGGCATGCCTAGGATGCCAACAGCAGAGCTCGGCATCGACAGGAAGGGTGTCACTCGATACTGGGAACGTGGGGTGGACAGTGCACTATGCAGTGTCCGAGTTGGCCGGCCACACCCTGTGGCAGCCAGCAGTGCAAGGCCACCCGTGATCACATTGGCTATACGATCTTGGGATGAGGTCGTGTCCTCCCACAAGCACTGAATAGCCTCCAGGAGCTGTGCAGTGCCCCTCTCATGCTGCTCGGCTGCCTGGCACACCTCTGTGTGCAGTGCACACACCCCAGCTACCAGTAGCACCTGTTGCTCCATGGAGGCCCGTAGCAAACCGGTGTGCTCTGCCAATAGGTTGATGCCAAGGGGAACCTGGGCGGGGCACCAACCCTCCAGTGGTGAACGACTGTGCTGCACTGCCCCCCACGCAGTTGGATGCTGCACAGTGGGATCCCCATGTGGTAGTTCCCTATCAGGCACCCCAGCAGTGGACTCACATCTAGCTGCCCTATGTCCCCTGCTGCCAACTACTGCTGCCCCTCCGGCCCTTGTACACTGCCCAGCGCCTACGCGGCCGCACCACCACCACCACATGGCACTGCAATGGTGGTGCACACAGCAGCACCTGCAGTGGTGGTGGGCAGCTCTCCCGCCACTGACAGGTCACTGGGTGTGCTGCCTGTGATTGTACATGCTATGAGTGTCTCTCCCACAACACCACCCATGCTGTCCAGGATCATGGTCAGGTCGTCATCGGTGTCGGACCCGGCCCCGATCTGTGTCTTCACGCAGAGGACGCCATGGCTGACATCCTGCTGAAACATAGCCAGGGCCTCATCCGACCCCATGTCCAGGACATCCGACTTGACAGCGGTGGTGTGCTGCAGCCGATCAGGCCCCCGGATGCCCATGGAGGTGGATGGCTGATCCTGCAGGGTTGGGCCTGCTTCCATAGCTGCTCCTGGTGCCCCATCCGCTACATGCAGGTGTGCTGGTGCTGAAAGAGAACACAGATGTGTCAGTGATGCATGCAAATGAGCAATGGCGCAACGGTAATGACATGCTAATTTCACCAGTGCACTGCACATTGGCAAATGAGCTCATTTGCATGTGGTGGCTGAATATCACATACTTGCTCCATGCGCAATGGAATTGTTCCGGAGCAAGTCACGGCACAATGTCCACACATTCGCAGTGCACAGGACTGCAGTGCACATGCATCAGTTGGTGTGCTACCACCTATTGTGCGCTGTGCACCAGGCGACCCCTGACCCCTACTGTGACCCTCTGACCCCTTGGGACTACACCACCACGCCCATGTTGCGCATCTCTGGCATTGTGTGATTGGCAGACACAGTGCATGCCTCCACAAGGCGTACATCCTGCGCATGTTGTGCACACGTGGGCTTCTGGCCACCATTTTGTCTCCACACATCTCTGCCAGTGTAATGGCACAGCAGGGAGTTCACTTGGCCCGTAATTGGTCGGACATTGAACTAGTTAATCTGGTGGCCTGTGTGCAACCACATGCACCAGGGCTGTTTGGGCAGGTGCCCTTGCAACAGCCCAGGATGGAGGTCTGGCAGGACATTGCTGCCAGCCTGGTGCAGAATATCGGGGTGGCCTGGACCGGGGAGCATGCCACCACCAGTATGGGGACCTCATGCAGCAGGACCCAGAGTGCCTGAGACAGCTGCAGGCATGCGTCCAAGACATGTTGGGCAGGGGCACATGCTGTGCACAGGGGTAAGGTTGGTGGGCACATGCTGTGGGTGTACTCTGATGTGTACCTGTCTTTCTTCCATTCCCAGGCCCTGAAGACCAACACTGCACCCAAGCAGCAGGAGCACCTGGGCCAGCCCAGCAGGCTACAGCAGGACCCAGCAGTGGAGGTGCAGCAGTGGGACAGGCACCAGCAGGGCCACAGCAGACAGGTAGGCACTGTTGCATTCCTGTGCACATTACAGGGTGGTCGGCGGGGGAGTGGGTGCGGCCATGGCCACCTGTGCCATGTGCTGAGGCAGCTGTGTGGTGCGCACTGTGCGTGGTGCATGCCACTGTGGGTCGCCCATTGCACACGTGTACCAGCTGTTGGAGGGGTGGGTGTGCGCCCGGCTGCCACTAATGTTGCAGTGGTGCTGCTGGTGCCATGTGCTGTCTGACTGTTGCTGCGAGGTGGCCATTGGGCAGCGGTGTCCACCTCTTGGCATGTCATGACGTGCTGGATTGCTGGTAGGCATTGGTCCACCCCCTGTGGGTGGCCATGGTGCCACTCCAGGGGTGTGTGTTCCCATTGCACACAGTGGGTGGGCATCGTACCTTGGAACCTTGCACTGATCACCTGTCCTGTCCTTTGTCATAGATATCTGGCGGAGGGCAAGGCTGCCCCTGTACTGCAGGCTGCTGTGGCAGATTATATTTATTACATCGACAATGATGGAGGTAGTCCAGCAGGTGCACCGGCTCATCTTGGCAGACCGGCGGAGACAGAGGCACCAGGTGGTGGCAGGATGTGGCCGACCATAGTTCAGCACCAGCCTTTCCCTGCTGTTCCTCCCCCTTCCCACTGTACAGTCTCTGTTCTCTGTCCCCTTCCCTCACTTTCCTGCCCTTTCCCACTCCTTGCACTTGTAAATAGTTTTGTTAAATACAGATATTTTGACTTACCCGCCTGTGTCGGTGCCTGCTTTGCAGCTGGCATGAAGAGCCATGCTGTAGTGGTGTGGTGTGTGTCTGTGCAGCGTGCTTGTGTCGGTGTGCGGGTCATGCATCGGGGTGTCCTGCCCTTGGTTGGTGGCTGTGCCTTGGGGTGGCCATGGAGCGGTTGTCTGGGATGTGTGGCATGTGTGGGCTTGGCAGCATGATCTTGGGTGTGACTTGCTGGGGTCTGGGTGGGGGCACAGCATGCAGCAGGTGGGGGACTCCATTGATGGCCCTCTGTTGTCCATTGGTGCCACCTGTTGCATGCTTTCTGTGCCACTGTTGTGTTCTGGGGTGGAGGTGTCTGGGTGCCTGTGTGTGCCCTGCTGGTGGTCGCCACCTGTGGCCTACCACTGTGCTTCCCTGGCACTATCCCCGGTTGTATTCCTTTGTTGTGCCCCACACTTTTACTGTGCTGCTGTGCTCCCACCATTGCCTGGGGCTTGTCTTTGTGCACCATGGCGCATGTCTAGTTGCACCATGGCACAGGTCTGGTTGTGCCAAGGTGCAGGTCTGGTTACGCCATGCACATCCCTACCATATTTAGCTATTTTTTGCTTGCACATTTCGCCATGCACAACCTCTGAATATGGCACTCATTGCACCACGGCGCATTGGATTTACACTGTGCCAGACTTGCACCGGCCATTGGTGCATTTCTGAATATCTGGCCCAGTATGTATAACAACTAGAAATAAAGTCAAATGTAAATCTATACAACATGTAGAAATAAAGTAAGTATGTATTGTGGAAAGAAGTGCCCAGAAACACAGCCTACATCCCCAGCATTTCAGCCCAACACAGGGTCTTCATCAGGGGGCGGGTCTAAGGAATCACAGACGTGTAGCATGTTTAAAACACCTATTTAAAGTGACACACAACCTCAGTGAAAAAGTAATGATAAATGACATACAAAAAAAAGCTCAGTATAAATCTATCAAAAACCTCAAACTGCAAATTATGTTAAAGGTTATTATATACATACACACTGTACACAAATACATTGATCTTAACCTTTATAGTATTTCTATTTTATAGATATAATTTTATAGAAATTATAAATAAAATACATGTGTATCTATCTGGCAATTGCATATTGTTAATACACCCCTTTCTGTTTAATGTTTCAAGAAAGAAAAAAAGAACAAGCATTTGTCAATGCCGAATCTTGTCTTGCTGGCATTGGCATTGGTAGTGCAGGAGTTAGAGATGCATGGTAGGAATGGCAGTGAAGCATTGAACTGATGCCAACCCCACCCCTACCTTGCAGAGACTGACAGGTGTAGTGGTGTGCCTTTGGGTCGTTAGCTATAACGCTCATGCCATTCTACCTCACCCTACCCTGTAGACACTGACTGCACTATCAGCTTGTTAGCTGAAAGGTGGTTTTGCACAGCGGCTATGCCATTTGGCGACACAGGGATGAAAATACATTTTGGGCAGGATGTGAAAAATGACATCTATATTGTTCATGAAGAGGTGTACAAAATGGCAACGTTGAAAATGTGGAGTGAAAATATGGAAAATTGGTGAAGGTATGAGCATGCATAGAAACTGCACAACACACGTCCATAACCCAATTATTATAAGGATTTTTTTAACCATATTTTCAACATAGGCATTTTCGGACTTCCCCCCATGAACAGCAGCACTGAGATTTTGTTACTTTGTCCCAGAAGTTGATTTCCCACAGCTACCACGTCATTGCGCCACAGGTGTGAAAACACATTTTGGGCAGGATGTGAAAAATGACATCTATATTGTTCATGAAGAGGTGTACAAAATGGCAACGCTGAAAATGTGGAGTGAAAATATGAAAAATTGGTGAAGGTATGAGCATGCATAGAAACTGCACAACACACATCCATAACCCAATTATTTTCATGATTTCTTTAACCATATTTTCAACATAGGCATTTTCGGACTTCCCCTCATGAACAGCAGCACTGAGATTTTGTTACTTTGTCCCAAAAGCTGATTTCCCACAGCTACCACGCCATTGTGCGCCACAGGTGTGAAAACACATTTTGAGTAGGATGTGAAAAATGATAGCTGTACTGTTCATAAGGAGGTGTGAAAAAATGCCAGTGTTGAAAATCTGGCATGAAAATATTACAAATTTGTGAAGTTGCAAGGGTGTGTGGAAATTGTGTAACACACGCCTGTAACACAGTCATTTTATGGACATTCATCACCAAATTTTCAACATAGGCATTTTAGGACCTCTGCTCATGAACAGTTTCACCCTCATTTCCAAAAACTGTCCCGAAAATTGATTTTGCACAGCGACCACGCTATTCTGCGCCGGACTTGCGAAAACACATTTCAGCCAGTATATGTAAAATGATAGCTGTACTGTTCATAAGGAGGTGTGGGAAATGGCAATTTTGAAAATCTGGAGTGAAAGTATTACAAATTCATGAAGTTAAGAGTGTGTGGAAACTGCACAACGCATGCTCATAAAACAGCCATTTTTTAGATTTTTTTCCATCAAATTTATAACGTAGGCTTTTTGAGAGCCCCCCTCATGAACAGTGGCACTGTCCTTTTGTTAATCAGTCCCAAAAGTGATTCCGCACAGTGACCGTGAAATCACCTTTTGGGACCAAATAATGCCATGCCAGTGACTGAATTCATGAAGAGGGGTCTCAATAACCTCATATTGAAAATTTGGTGCCAAAATTCCCAAAAATGGCCAAGATATGCACCAAAGTAGAAAAAAAACTATTTATGCCATTATACAGCTTATTGGCATTTCTTCAGTTTGCAGTCGGCTTTAAAGAGTGCAGCCGTGTTCCCAGTCCACCGAAGATCATTGCGCCGGGCTCCGGAGGTAAGTATGGGGTGAGGGTGTGTGTGTGGAGAGGCAGGGTACGCAGAGGGTAGGCACGGGTTGGGCAAGGGGGTAGGGAGACCACGAGGGATGGTTTTCTTCTTTCATAGGTTAAAAAAAAACATTGTGGGATGGTTTTGTTATTCAGGGCATTTGGCATGCTGGGGTGGGCTCCCAGCATGCCTGTTTTGAGGGTGCTGTAGACAATGGGACTGGGCACCCCGTCGGCTATACGAAGGGGGGACAAGCCGAGGGATTTGGCACCCCCTCGACACAACAAAGTTGGGCATTATGCCGATGGGGAGTGGGCTCTGTCGGCAAAATAAACGGGGAAGGGGGGACTGAAGCTGATGGGGATTGGGCCCCCCTTCGGCAAAGAAAGACTGTTGGGGGGCACATGATGCCGAGGGGGATTGGGCACCCCCTCAACACACGCATTAAATGGGAGAGGGGCATTATGCTGACAGGGAGTGGGCTCCCCCATCATCAAATGAAGTGGGTTGGGGCACTGTGCACAGTGGCAGTCAGTGGCGCCATGTTGATTGAACGGTTTCACCAGGACAGGCACTTCGGAAGGGCATGTTATTGTGCTGCTGCATGATTGCAGCAGACCTTTTCTTAGATCTGGTCACCACTTGATGTATACCAGGTGTCAGCGCCTGCAGCTGCCTTATTGGGGAATGAGGAATACACCTACTGATGCGTGCCCTGCATTTGCCCACAGTGACTGCACCTCCAAATCTACTTCTAATGCAGTATGTTGGCTGGCTCGCACGCACTAGCCATCATAAGGGGGTTGGGGTGGAATTGTACAATGACAGGAATAGGCCAACCTTGAAAAACAAAACAAAAATAAATAAATTCATGGGCACATAGTAGGAGGTCAAGACAGCAAGTGGGAGACCAGGTCAGCAGGTGGATTGTAGAAGTGGCTGTGTTGGAGGGGGGTTATGTTAGGGGAAATGGTGCTTCAGATGAAATGAACCAATCCTCAGAATTACCCTACCCCCAGTCCAGGAAATATTGTACTGGATCTGTGCACAGTGGGCTTGCAAAACATGTAACACTTGCTTTGCAGTTAGTCAGATCACTAGGTCCATTGCTATTCTTCGGTTGATTACTGGTCAATGATGTCAACTGAAAAAGGAAAGAAAGGTTATATTTCTCACGTTATAAGTATGGAGGAAAATCAATATCTTCAGTCAGTCCTATTGGTACTCTTGCTTTCAACATCAAAATCCACTTAGTTTTTATGTTTGCTTGCACGCATGTGCAAGAAACATAGTGCCATCATCCGAGTTTTCGGAGGTGTGTCACCCCCTCCTCCAATTCAGTCAGTGTGTTAGCAGGCACGGCCCCTGTCCGCCAATGCATGCTGGAGCTGTCTATGACAAGCTCCAAAATGCAGTGGCATACAGTTGAAAGGGGGAGCTACGCTTCAGTGAGCAGCCATCAGATATCGCCTGCCTGCGCGTGCAGCCCCCTACACAGACACACACACACGCCGCATACCGCGTGCTCCCCCACGCCACACTCTATAGCCAACGGGGTGCCCAATCCCCAATCGGTTATGCTGCACCCCCAAAGTTTCCAAATGCCACACTGGATGCCTCCACCCAGCGTGGCAAGTTATTGTATAGCCGACAGGTGCCCAATCCCCATCGGCTCCACCGTCCTCCCCTCGAGTACTGGGTGCCACGCTGGGAGCCCACCAGCGTGGCAACTGATGATATGGCCGACGGGGTGCCCAACTTCCGCCGGTTTCATGCCCCCAGTTATCCTCAGCACGCCTGGGAGCCCACCCAGTGTGGCAAATGTCCTGCATCGCCTTTAAAAAACACCTGTAAAGCAAAAACGGTCCCACGCAGTCTCCCAGCCCCTCCCACAACCCGCGACCCACCCACTGCGCACTCCTGCCTCCCACACCCCACCCCATACTTACCCCTCCGAGCACGGCGGACAATCTTCGTGGACGGGAACACGCCTGCACTCTTCAAAGCCGATTGCTAACTGAGGAAACGCCGTAAGCCTATAATGGGCTAGATAGGGTTTTTCAACTTATTGCATATCTCAGGACTTTTTGAATTTGCACCATTTTAACATGGGTTTTGGAACCCCTCCTCATGAATTCTTGCACTGTCATGCATACATTGGGCCCGAAGGGTGATTTCGAGTCACCGCGTGAAATCACCTTTCTGGAATGATTAATGAAACAACACTGCCAGTATTCATAAGGTGGCTCTCAAAAGACTATTTTGAAAATTTGGTGGAAAATTCCTAAAATGATTGTTTTACGATGCATAGTAGTTCCTACGCACGCTCAGAAGTTTGTGATTTTCAATATTTTCACTCCAGATTTAAACATTGCCATTTTAACCTTCTTATGAACAGTACAGCTGTCATTTTCACATCTCACCTAAAATGTGTTTCCCCATGTAGTGCACTAATGGTGCAGTCGGTAAGTAAATCAATGTATCGGGACACATTAAGAAAATCACACTGACACTGTTCATGAGCAGAGGTCTTAAAATGGCTATGTTGAAAATTTGGTGAAAAAATTCCAAAATGACTGTTTTACAAGCGTGCGTTGCACAGTTCCTACGCACACTCGTAAGTTCGCAAATTTTCAATATTTCCATTCCAGATTTTCAACATTGCCATTTTACCACACCTTCTTATGAGTAGTACAGCTGTCATTTTTCACATCTCACCCACAACGTGTTTCCGCCCATGTAGCGCACAATGGCGCAGTCAGTGTGCTAAATCAATGTACGGACAAAGTAAGAAAATCACAGTGACACTGTTCATGAGCAGAGGTCTTAAAATGGCTATGTTGAAAATTTGGTGAAAAAATTCCTAAAAATGACTGCTTTACGAGCTTGCGTTGCGCAGTTCCTATGCATGCTTATAAGTTTGCGAATTTAATATTTTCACTCCAGATTTTCAACATTGCCATTTTATTACACTTCCTTATGAACAGTACAGCTGCCATTTTTCATATGTTGCCCAAAATGTGTTTTCACACATGTAGCTCACAATGGCGCTGTTGGTGTGCGAAAGCAATGTTTGGGACAGATTAAGAAAATCACAGTTACACTGTTCATGAGCAGAGGTCTTAAAATGGCTATGTTGAAAATTTGGTGAGAAAAGTCCATAAAATGACTGTGTTACGAGTGAGCATTGCGCAGTTTCCATGCACCTTCGTAAGTTCATGACTTTGTAATATTTTCAGTCCAGATTTTCACCAGTGGCATTTTTCCACACTTCCTTATGAACAGTACAGCTGTCATTTTTCACAACATGGCCGAAGTGTGTTTTCACACTTTCAGCGCAGACATGCGTGGTCGCTGTGGGAAATCATTGTTCCGGACAGATAAAGAAAATCACAGTGACACTGTTCATGATCGGAGGCACCAAAATGCCTGAGTTGACAATCTGCTGTAAAAAACTCAACCTAATTATATTAATAGGGTGCTGTACAGTTTCTATGTACGCTTGTCACTTCACCATTTTTTTAATATTTTTACGCAGATTTGCAACATTGCCATTTTTTACACCTCCCATGAACAGTAATAACTGTCATTTTTACATCCTGTTCGAATGTTTTTGCACCTGTGGTGCTAAATGCCGTAGTCGCTGTGCATAAGCAGCTTTTTGGCTAACAAACTGATATTCCCCGCTCATGAGGTGGGGTCACAAAAACATGTTGAAAATTTGGAGTGAAAATACCAACGAATGCCTGAAGTATTAGGGTTTCCAAACTATAACGCCTAACCCTGTAGAGAATGACAGGCATCGGGTGTGACTTGGGATTCTTGCCTGTAATGCTTATACCATTCCACACCCTGCAGCCAGTGAGAGGCATCGAGGTATGCCTTGGACTCTTTGGCCCCAAAAGTTCACCCCATTCTCTATATCGCACCCATCTCATCATATTTTCTAATGGAATGGGTGCATACAAAAGCCAAAAGACCCCAAGGAACACCGTGACACTTGTCAGTGTCTGCAGGGTGGGGTGTGGTGAAATGGCGTGGCCGTTATGCCTGACAACCCAAAGGCACACCCCAATGCCTGTCACTCTGTGCAGGGTGGTGGTGAGGTTGGCTTCAGTTCAATACTTCACTGCCATTCCTATTACGCAGCTCTGTAACTTATACTACCACTGCCGATGCCAGCAAGCAAACATTCGGCATTGACAAATGCTTGTTTCTGTGAGAAAGGGTTCGAACTCTATTCCCACCTCTTGGATTCCTTTTCACATGTTACAGCACAGCGAATTTTAAAAGTTATCAGGTTTTCCAGTGTGTGCCAATGCAAAGTGCACTCCAATTGCATTATACAACAATTTCCCATGTATAATGGCCCTAACATGTTCCTGTATATGTGGTTTTACCGGTCTCATTCTTCTTTCTACATAGTAGTAGGTACATAGATACATAGATACATAGACAGTGTCGGCAGATAAGGGCCTATGGCCCACCCAGTCTGCCCATTTGAGCTTGTAAGTTTAGTTTATGTTTTCCTAGAAGTCTGTTGCCCCTTACCCCTACCTCCAGAACTCCTTTATGTCTATCCCATACAGGGACACCAACAAATATACACTATAAATAGTGTTGTACAGGAAAATAAATTATTTGATTCAAATAATTTACCATATTTTACAAATCTTCTCCCTGTCTTTGCATATTGGAACACATTGTACCGCTCACATTTGAATAATCCCTTGGGCTTGTTTCCATGCTACCTGCTCCCAGCTTGCGTGCTAGGTGATGAGATAAAATGGCTGCTTGTACTAATTTGTAGAAATAACAACAAGACCAGTAAAACCACATATACAGGAACATTTCACAGAAGAAAGGATTCTGAAGGAACTCTTAAAACTGAAGGTGGACAAAGCAATGGGGCCTGATGGGATTCATCCCAGAATTCTAAAAGAACTAAGGAGAATTAAGGAACTTAATATGTATAGCCTCGAGGAAAGGAGGGAGAGGGGGGACATGATAGAAACTTTCAACTACCTCAAGGGAATCAACAAAGTCCAAGAGGGTAGCATCTTTCAAAAAGAGGTGTGCAAGAACAAGGGCACAATTTGAAGATGGGGGTGGCTCAGAGGTAATTAAGAAAGTATTTTTCACAGAGAGGGTTGTAGATGTATGGAACAGCCTTCGAGGAGGTTGTGGAGTCAAAAAACAGTGGTGGGAATTCAAGCATGCATGGGACAGTCATAAGGCAATTCTAGGGGGTGGGGGTAGGAAGAAGTAGGCTGCTGGTTAACTAGGATCTGCAGCTTATCCATCAGGTAGGGAAATGGGCAGTCTGGGTGGGCCAAGCGGTCTTTATCTGCCATCAAATTCTATGTTTCTATGTTTCTAAGGGTAGAACTAGTGACACCACTGACTACCCTCTTTAATAAATCATGAGAGGACACGGTGGTACCTGAAGACTAGAGGAGGGCAGATGTTATTCCACTTCACAAAAGTGGGAACAGGGCAGAAGCAGGAAACTATAGGCCTGTTAGTTTAACCTCAGTGATAGGGAAAATGATGGGATCACTTCAGAAGGAAAGAATTGTTGAGTACCTAGAGGCCAGAGGAGCACAGGACCCAAGGCAGCATGGATTCACAGCGGGAAGGTCATGTCAGATGATTCTAATAGATTTCTTTGACTGGTTGACACAAATTGTAGATCAGGGAGGGGCTGTGGACATGGCCAACCTAGACTTTAGCAAGGCATTTGAAGCAGTCCCACACAAAAGATTAATATACAAGTTGGCCAGCCTGGGAGTGGGTCCCAAGATGGTAGCCTGGATAAAGAATTGGCTGGAGAACAGGACACAGAGGGTAATAGTAAACAGAGTCCACTCTGAAGAAAGAGTTGATACTAGTGGGGTACCGCAGGGTTCAATGCTAGAACCGGTCCTCTTTAATGTCTTTATAAGCGACATTGCAGGGGGACTGGAAGGAAAAGAATGTCTCTTTGCAGACGACACAAAGATCTCCAACAGAGTTGATATACAAGGTGGGGTGGAAAGGATGAGAAGGGACTTGGCAAGGTTGGAGGAATGGTCAAATGAATGGCAGCTTAGATTCAATGTTAAGAAGTGCAAAGTAATGCACCTGGGAAACAAAAACCCAGGGGAAGAGTACACAATGGAGGGGAATACTAACAACAACAAAAATGGAAAGGGACCTTGGGGTAGTCATATCAGATGGCCTAAAGGTGAGCAAGCAATGTGAGAGGGCAGTAAGGAGGGTTGGGGGAATACTGGGATGCATAGGGAGAGGCATCACCAGTGGAAGACAGGAAGTTGTTATCCCTCTGTACAGACAGCTGGTGAGACCCCATCTGGAGTACTGCGAGCAGTTCTGGAGACCCAATCTCTGCAAAGACATAGACAGAATGGAGGCAGTCCAGAGGAGGGCAACTAAAATGGTGCAGGGTCTGTACCAGAAGACATATCAAGAGAGACTTAAGGAACTTAATATGTATAGCCTCGAGGAGAGGAGGGAGAGGGGGGACATGATAGAAACTTTCAAGTACCTCAAGGGAATCAACAAAGCCCAAGAGGGTAGCATCTTTCAGAAAAAGAAATGTGCAAGAACAAGGGGGCATAATTTGAAGCTAGAGGGGGGATGGCTCAGAAACATAGAAACATAGACTTTGACGGCAGATAAGGACCGCTTGGCCCATCTAGTCTGCCCATTTCCCTACGTACAGGATAGACTGCAGATCCTAGTTAACCAACAGCCCATTTCTTCCTACCCCTCACAAGAATTGCCTTATGTCTGTCCCATGCATTCTTGAATTCTCCCACAATTTTAGGCCCCACAACCTCCTCAGGAAGGCTGTTCCATGCATCCACTACCCTCTCTGTGAAATAATACTTCTCACATTGCACCTGAACCCCCTTCTATCTTTAAATTGTGCCCCTTGTTCTTGCACGCCCTTTTTCTGAAAGATGCTACCCTCTTGGACTTTGTTGATTCCACTGAGGTACTTAAAGTTTCTATCATGTCCCCCTCTCCCTTCTTTCATCAAGGGTATACATATTAAGCTCCTTTAGTCTCTCCTCATACGGCTTCTCTTGCAGACCCTGCACCATTTTAGTTGCCCTCCTCTGGACTGCCTCTATCCTGTCTATGTCCTTGTGGAGATGGGGTCTCCAGAACTGGACGCAGTACTCCAGATGGGGTCTCACCAACTGTCTGTACAGAGGGATAACAACTTCCTGTTTTCTGCTGCTGATGCCTCTCCATATGCATCCCAGTATACCCCCAGCCCTCCCTACTGCCTTCTCACATTGCTTGCTAACCTTAAGGTCATCTGATATGATTACCCCCAGGTCCCTTTCCTTTTTTCTTGTTGTTACTACCTCCCCCCCATTGTGTATTCTTCCCCTGGGTTCTTGTTTCCCAGGTGCATTATTTTGCACTTCTTTGCATTGAATCCTAGCTGCCATACTTCTGACCATTTCTCCAACCTTGCCAAGTCCCTTCTTATCCTTTCCACGCCTCCTTGTGTATCAACCCTGTTGCAGATCTTTGTGTCATCTGCAAAAATGCATACTTTTCCTTCCAGTCCCTCTGCAATGTCACTGATGAAGACATTGAAAAGGACTGGACCCAATACTGAACCCTGTGGTACCCCACTAGTAACCCCTCTTTCTTCAGAATGTGAGAAAGTATTTTTTCACAGAGAGGGTTGTGGATGCATGGAACAGCCTTCCTGAGGAGGTTGTGGAGTCAAAAAACAGTGGTGGAATTCAAGAATGCCTGGGAGAGGCGTAAGGCAATTCTAGGGAGTGGAGGTAGGAAGAAGTAGGCTGTTGGTTAGCTAGGATTTACAGCTTATCCATTAGGTAGGGAAATGGGCAGACTGGGCGGGCCAAGCGGTCCTTATCTGCCATCACATTCTATGTTTCTATGTCTCCAAAACATCCCCTTACTGAATATAACCCTTGGTTTCTGGGCTGTCTGGTTCCTTAGTACAGGGTCAGTAAGCAAAATGGGCCAAAATTCATGGACAAGATCCCCCACTCTTCTGGCCATGAGATTAAATTCAGTTGCAAATGTGAGGTATCTTTCCTTGTGAAATTCTGGCCCCTATCCCTTTCATCAGTTTCCTTCCCCTTCCCTTTCTTCTTGGGATCAAAAGGTCACTTCTGTTCAATACATTCACCTTTTCAAAGGCCTCATCTAGCACTTTTTCTGAGTATCCTCTTAGACGTAGCCTGCTTCTAAGGTCTCCCCCACCCTTACCTTCCTCCTCTCCCCCTACTTGACAATGCCTCCTTGGCAGCCACAATCTTTACTATAAAGTCCTAGTCTGGGATCTGATCACCTACCCCAAATCCGTTTAAGAGTAATTCCACACTTACACAGTGTAGTTATTTCTATCCCTAGCACTTTCTGTTTGCACTTTAGTAACTAATCATACTGTTGTGTATTTTTGTAACCATTTCTGTATAATGCTCATGACTTTGTACCTCGTCTCTGTAATCTGTTAAACTAACTTGGAACCTTTGTAAACAAGCCTATGGCTCAAAGGTATTTAATCTGAATCTAAGTGATGCAGCTTGCTCTAGAAACACACTTTCATCTGAACAGTTTCTTTTTAATCTGATCAGTTTTCACCATATGGTATGGAGAATACCAGTTTTCTTGGATTGTACTATTAGCACACGGGATGGTGTTTGCTGCTGTTTCTTTTCTGTACCCTGCAGTTTTAATTTCCTCTCTTGGTGTGCCAATGAGCATAAGATCCAAGAATCTGATGCTTTGTTGGTTGGTTTCGAAAGTGAACTGAAAGTCCATGTCATTGCCGCACAAATACATTATGAAGTCTGGTATCATTTCTGTTTCACCCGACCAAATAATTATAATATCATCAATAAATCTGACCCATGTAGGAACATCGTCCAGATATTTATTGACTGTACCATCATATATAAACCTTCTTTCAAAATACTCCATAAAAAGATTTGCATACAATGGGGCAAAAGCTGCCTCCATCACTGTCCCACAGATCTTTAAGAAGAATTGTTTGTTGAATGTGAAATAATCATGGATTCGTGCAAATTCAATAGCACCAGTCACAAACTGTGTTGGGATTTCATTTTGATTTTGCAAGAAACTGTTAAACGCGTGTAGGCCTAACTCATGTTTAATAGATGTGTACATACATCGATGGTGATCCATCTGAAATTCTGTCGAGACTGACAGGCATCAGGGCTGTGACTTGGGCTTGTCGCCTGTAATGCTCATACCATTCCACCCCCACCCACACCCTGCAGCCAGTGAATGGCATCGAGGTGTGCCTTGGACTCTTGAGCCCCAAAGTTCACCCCATTCTCCTATACTGCACCCATCTCACCGTATTTTCTGATGGAATGGGGTGAGCATAAGGCCCAAAAACCCCAAGGTACACCATGACCTTTTCTGTGTTTGCAGGGTAGGGTGTGATGAAATGGCATGGCCGTTATGCCTGATAACCCAAAGGCACACCCCAATGCCTGTCAGTGTCTACAGGGTGGTGGTGGGGTTGGCTTCAGCTAAATACTTCACTGCCATTCCTATTATGCATCTTTCTCACTCTTACACTGCCAATGCCAATGCCCGCAAGCAAATATTCAGCATTGACAAATGCTTGTTAGTTATCCAACCACATTTCATGGTTCATTCCACAAGTTCACACAATTCCCCCTGAAAACATGTAGTAGGGTCTTCCCTTTACTTGTGGTAATTATTTTGATCATTCAGTAACTACGTACATTTGCTAACATATATCTCCTCTTTCATGACCACTATATTGCTCCCTTGGCAGATTTTTTAATGACAATATCATGTGTCCTTTCAGATTCTCCTAATTCTGCAATTTCTTCTGATTTCAAGTTCCTGTGTGCACCATTCCACTAGCAAAAGGAACAAGGCACGCCTGCCAGTGTGCTGCCCAGTCACCATGACTGCAGTCTTCAGGGGAACAGGAGCACTAAATTTCACTCAGCAATTGGGACACTAGACCAGTTGGAGAGAAGGTGCTTGCTCCTGGGCAGAGGGCCATAAAGTAAACCCTGCATCCTCCTCTCATCAGATGAAACACCACTGTCTTCTCTATTCAGACCTAGGTTGGCTTCCTCCGCCTGAGTTAAGGCTTTACACATATGGCTCTGTCATTGACAACATTATCAGACAACAAATACCCAAACCCCTAGCTGACCTCTTCCAAAACCTGACACCTTGTTATGGGCTGCGGTCTATTGCCAAAGCTCCTGTCTTCATCCCCAGACGTAACACCTCCACAGGTGCTAACGCTTTCGCCTGTCATGCCCCCCTATACTGGAACACGCTCCCACTTTCCCAACGTCTATCTACATCCTACATGTCTTTTAAGAGTGGGTTGCGCAACCACCTCAGCACTTCTGACAAGTGCAACTGTTTCAAACCACCCTAGCCTTTAGGTCCCTTCTAGCGCCTCATCTTGCATTCCTACTTCATTTGCCCTACCCAACACTAATACACTTTTTTCTCTACCTGTGTTTGCCCTTACCCCGGACTCATTCTCTACCCTTTCTGACCTCTTACTTCTACCTCCCTTACTCTTATCCCTCCCAGAAATATCTATGGCAATTCAAATGTGATATTATAATTACCTCCAATTGTTTCTTTATTTTTTTTCTCAAATCAATTATTGTGATCTAGCCTTGATAATGAACTAATTTTTCTCAATACCTTTTTCCCTACACTGTTATTGAATCTATTCTTGTTTGTAACTATGTTTTTTGTAATATATTGTCAACAATGTCAAATCTATATTGTAATGTTTGCCTGTAGTGTTGTACTGTACCCTCCCAGGTCGAGCTATGGCTAGTGCTCCTACCTGGTAAACAAAAACAAAAACTAAATAAAAATTAATAAAAATCTGTATTTGTAAATGTTTATCATGTTCCTCCTCTCCCTCCTGTTTTCAATGAGTATACATCCTCCCCAGTCTCCCCAGATATGCCCCCCATTGACAAGGCCAGCCTTAATCATTCTGGGCCCCTGTGCAGTCCTCTGCTGGGCCCCACCACTCCATTCTCTGTGCCCCCCCCATCCAACATTTACACCTAACTAACCCTCCTGTCCTGTAAAGCAGTAGCAGGTCTACTAGTTTAACCAGCATCTTTTAATTAGTGCCTTTGACTGCATTGTATTATTTGACTTCACCACTGGAAATGAATCTGACTGAGCCTGGGGCCAGAACTTGAGTAAGTATGGTACTACTGCCTTCTTCATTTCTGTAAGGACAGGGACATCATCACTGGACACTCACACCTCAGATACTTTGATTTGCAAACAAATTAAACAACTTAACTTTTCTGGAGGTGTGAGGGAGAGAATAGAGAGGATTATCATAGGAGGCAGTGTAGCACAATGGTTTAAGGCTCTGAGCTGAAAATCTGGAGACCTGGATTTGAATCCCACAGCCCCCACTTGCATACTAAGTGACCCTGAGCAAGTCACTTAACTTCCTTGTGCTCCCAGGTCGTACCTGGAAACAAGCTTCAGCTTAGTGTGTCTCTCCTGGTAAAAAAAAAAATAATAAAATCATGGGACACCTGTAAGGTTGCCACCTGTCAGGTTTTTTACCTGGTGATCAGGTTTTCAGGGTCCCTATCAGGAAATTTGATTTTGCTCTGTGCTGGTCAGGTTTTTGAGCCATTTTGAGTGCTCACATACTTTTGAAACATATTTTGTCATATCATTCATTGTTTCAGCTACATGTCCAGGTTACAGGCAAGTTCTCTTGTCAGTATACTGAAAATATTACTGTGTGTACATTAACACAGTTATAAAAGAAAAATATAACCAAAACAGAAAGACTGCCTTTTTTCTCCCAGTTAATCTACCTACGCCACAAATACGCCCCTCCTCGAAGCACACTTCACAGTACACAGACTGACTGTTCTAAATTAACATTCAAAATCCACACACAACAATAAACACTCGATGATATGAGTACAAAAGGGTTTCCTACAATCGATGTACTAAATTTTGAGCAAAAAAATATTACTCAAAAATGCATTTTAAACAGCTTTTAGAGGTTTTGAATCGCAGAGCTCTGAGAGCAAACTGTCTCCAGCTGCCACTGCTCACACACACACTACCCAGGCCAGAACTGAGGCTGTGCCGAACAGTTTGGAGCCCATGTGACTTGCAATCCCATGAATAACTGCAGAGTTCCATTTGGAGCTCAATTACAGGGTGAAGTGAGGCGAATTACATTGATTTCAATGTACTTCGCCTTAAAATTGGTGGAGAAGTGGTTTGGGGAAGGCGGAATAACACAAAGTCATTGGTTTCAATGAACTTCGCTTTCATCATTATGAAGCGAAGTACTCCGCTTCACATTGTGGAGTTCTCCGCAGATTCCATGTTACTCAATGAATCACTACACGGAGCAAATTGGGGCCACTTCGCCCACCACTACTTGCAGTACTGTAACTCACATGCTGTACGGGAAGGAATGCAAATGCCTATGGCTGTACTTCCCCGATGGGCTATAGCACAAAACTCCCTGACTTAAAAACGCTCATTAATGAGTACAATGGTGGAGTGGTGAAGCCTGGAGAGATACTACAAAACAAGCTTACAATACATCCAAGTAATTAGTAAAAAAATGAATGTTGTGATTCGTGACGTGATAGTGAATCATGATTTGTGACTGCATTTGTGACCATGATGATGAAGAACGTGATTCGGTGTCCATGGTGTGAGATAACCAATATGAAACTGTATTGGGAACATGAATGCCTACGGTTGTACTTCCCCGATGAGCTATAGCACAAACTCCCTGGCTTAAAAACGCTTATTAATGAGTACAATGGTGGGGTGGTGAAGCCTGGAGAGATACTACAAAACATGCTTACAATACATCCAAGTAACTAGTCAAAAAATTAGTGTTGTGATTCGTGATGTGATCATGAATTGTGATTTGTGACTGCATTTGTGACCGTGATGATGAAGAACATGATTTGTATCACGAGTGACTCGTGATGATGGTCCTGACTTAAAAACACATATTAATGAGTACAATGTTCATGCAGAATTATGCACCACACCTGTCCAGTACTCTGAAGGGAAGCCAAAAAAACAACTGTGATTTAAGTTAGAGATGGAGATTGGGCCCTAAAGAGATGCAAATGCACAGACAGATTAAGATTGCGCTGCACTCTGAAGAGATGCAGACACAAAGGCACAACACCTAACCAGTGCTCACCATCAGAAATTCAAATCTGGAAAGGAATACCTTTGCCGGTTGGGGCGGGCCGCGGGGCAGTGTACTGCACTGCTGCAGTAACACTCTCTAGTACTAGTACCAGTAAAGATACCACAAAGAAGTACAAAAGTCACACAGCTGCAGTGGATAGCAGCTTCACATTGCTGAAATTATTATGTAGCACAATAAAAGGTGTCTGATTTGATGACACACGTCACACATACTCACACACACAATAAGTAATGCGTAGCAAATCGAAAACTTCAGTAATATAACCACGTATTTTAAACAAACTAAAATTATGCACTGCTGCACCACAACAATCAGCAAAAAATGGTAAGAATTATTGAAAATATTATTGTGTGTACATTAACACAGTTATACAAGAAAAGAATCACCAAGACAGAAAGGACTGTCTTTTTCGCCAAGTTAATCTACCTACACCACAGATACGCCCCTCCCCCAAAGCACACTTCCACTGCCTCTCAGTACACAGTCTGAAGGTTGTACATTATTATAAAATGGGTAAAAGAAATCTTTCACCCCGATTGGTCAAAAGGCGTGTCCTTACCTGTCAACAAACTGAAAGGTGGCACTACTTTCCTAATACCTTGACCCCCATAGGTGAAAGGGCAGCAATATCATTGAGCAACTGATGTCTTCCATCAGTCCCTCTGCAACCAGAACTGATCTTCCATCACAAACATGGCTGCTACCTTTACACTGTAAAAACCTTCAACTGGGTCCTTAAAATAAAACTACCTTAAATAAAAAATAAAACAAATTAAGTAAACATTGTTTCCCTGATCATCACACTCTCCTTACACACATAAACAAATGAGAAACATTAAGTATTGTTTGTAGTTTTCATTACAACTGTTTCTTTACCAACAGTGAAAATCCCCCTTCTGTCTTTACCTGCTCATCAGGGAAATCTCTTCTGCTTACCCTGACAGTGAGATAACTGAGTCTGTGGCTCTAAAACAGGCCTTTGTTGTCTGTGTGTACAGAATGTCAGGAGAGTAACATTCTACAAGTGGAACAGAGCAGAATTATGAATCCCTGTATTCCATGGCAAACATTCCATGATAAACATTCTGGCCCAGATATTCAAACTGCGTCTGGCTGTGGTGCAAGCTTGGGCGCAGCTCAACTTGTTATGCAGGGGTGTGGACTAAGCGATATTCAAAGGAGCTGCGCCATGGCTCAGCAGCTTTGAATATCACACCCTGACCACCCCCAGTGTGTATGGCGCAGTGGCACTGTGCCAGCGCAAGTGGCCAGAGTGGAGCATGGAGATGCGCTAGCGCAAGTTCCATTGCGCCATGCACAGCACCCGCGATATTCAAAAGTTGACATGCAAATGGGGACATAATTTATGCAAGGTGCACATGGGGCCATTTGCATGTCATTATGGCCCATTTGCATGCAGGTGCACCGATCCTCGACGACTTGTGCCTGGCGCCCTGCCAGGCAGCAGCCATCAGAGACCGACGCCCTCTACAGCCCGATCGCGGGCATCTGTAAAAATAAAAAAACCCGTTCAATATCCTTGGTGGTCCAGTGGACCACACTCTGCCTGATCGCGGGCATCTGTATTCATAAACCCCCCCCATCCAATATCCCTGGTGGTCCAGTGGACCGCTTTCTGCCCAATTGCGGGCATCTGTATTAATAAAATACCCCCATACTATATCCCTGGTGGTCCAGTGGGCCGAACTCTGCCCGATCGTGGGCATCTGTATTACTAAACTGCTCCTATATCCTGGTGGTCCAGTGGACCGCACTCTGCCAATCGCGGGCATCTGTAAAAAGAAATGTCCTATTACCCTGGTGGTCTAGGGCACCCCTCCCCACCCGCCCACTGAGCCCCACCGCCCGCTCCCCTCTGGTCAGCTGGCGGCGCGCACCCACCACCTGCCGCCCACTGCCTGACACCTCAATAGGGCTGCCGCCCATTGGTTCCAGCGTGAGCCAATGGGCGTGCAGCCCCTACCGTACTACACATTCCAGATATGTTTATTTTTTTTTTTATTTTATTTTATTTAAACAGCAGTTTGGAAAACCTTTGAGCCATAGGCTCATTTACAAAGGTACCTTGTCACAGTAAGACAAACGAAAATACACAGTATAACAGTACAACACATAAGTATAACAGTAAATTAAGACATAGATACAAACAAGTTGGTACAGGTAGGATGGATGCAAACAATACCAGAGTTATGTTGTCCTTAGCAGCTTAGTAATAAGCTTTGTCATAAGTATTGAGTATGGCTTTGACTAGTGGCAATTACAGCATCGGGTGTTAATAAGGTGGTTACGTAAGGAAGTTTTGAAGCACGATATAGTTGGAATATGAAAAAACACCAAAGTTATGATCAAGATAGGTGGCATTTTTTTAAAATCCCATCCATAGAAGGTAATTAACCAATAATGTATGACAGGGTGTGGATTGTGCTGGGATAATCTCACAACCTGGGGTGGTTGGGCACGAGACCAAAGGCCGAGTGCATCCAACACCCCAAAAGTGAGGTTATCCCAGCACATATCTGGAATGTGTAGTACGGTAGGGGCTGCATGCCCATTGGCTCACGCTGTGAACCAATGGGTGTGCAGCCCTACCGAGGTGTCAGTCGGCAGGCTGCAGGCGGGTGGGTGCTGCCGCCTGCCGCTGACCGGGGAGGGGCAGTGGGGCTCCAGTGAGCGGGTGGGGAGGGGGGTACCCTAGACCACCAGGGTAATAGGACATTTTCTTTTTTACAGATGCCCGTGATCGGGCAGAGTGCGGTCCACTGGACCACCAGGGATATAGGACGGGGGGGTTTAGTAATACAGATGCCCGCGATCGGGCAGAGTGCGGTCCACTGGACCACCAGAGATATAGGACGGGGGGTTATTAATACAGATGCCCGCGACTGGGCAGAAGCGTCCACTGGGCCACCAGGATATAGGACGGGGTTTATTATACAGATGCCTCAATTGGGCATAAAGCGGTCCACTGGACCACCAGGGATATTGGATGGGGGTTATTAATACAGATGTCCGCGACGAAAGGAGTGTGGTCCATTGACCACCAGGGATATAGGACGAAATCTTATTTTACAAATGCCTGCAACCGGCATGGGGGCGCCACCAGGTGCAGCTGAACTCAGGTGGCCACTCACAGGTGGCAGATGCTGTGCTGCACCCTGCAATGCAGCAGCTCATCTGTGGGTGGCCATCAGTTGTTCCTTTTTTTTTTGGCTTACCTTTGCGCTGGCACAGGTAGGGGTTGTGCATGCATGGCTCTGCACATCCCGGGCTGAATATCGGGCTGTGCAGGTTATGCAAGGGCACGCCCCCCCCACCTGTGCCTGCATACATTACTGATGCGCTCCGGCGCATCGGGATTTGTGCTGCGCACTTTTCCTTTTGAATATCGCGCAAGATTGTGCTGGCGCATGGTGCAACACTGCTGCACCATGCACAACCCTTTTGAATATCTGGGCCTCTGTGTCTTGAAGGAGGAAAAACAGAAAACAAAACAGGATGAAGAAAGTAGGCAATACAGTAATACTTCATAAACAAAAAAAAAGGTGGGAAAACAGTTACAGAGGCAGACCCAAACTGCTCAAATAATACATTGCTTTCCCTCCAACTCATTGGTTTAGCATTTTTCAGTGAGTTGCTGTTCAATCAATTTTACCACTCCTCTGCCCAAGTCTGGGGACTATTTTTCACCATATTTAAATAAAATAGCATACTAATATTAAATCTTTAATAATGCATCCAGGGTTTTGTTTGATTGTTATAGAAATAGTTGTTACCAATTTTATAAGAGCAATAAGATACTTCAGGGTGTGGGTTGTTGATCGATAAGAGCACTACCCAGCTGCTGTAGTCACTCCGTGCAAGCACCTCGTGCCTAACAGCGCACCTGGGGGTGTGCTCTTATCAGTCAACAACCCACACCCTGTCATGTCTTATTGCTTTCACATTCAAAATCCACATGCAAACAATAAATGCTCGATGATATGAGCACAGGAGGGTTTCCTATAATCGATGAACTAAAGTTTCAGCAAAAAAAAAAGACTCAAAAAGGCTTTTTTTAACAGTTTTTAGAAGGTTTGAATTACAGAGAGCTCTCAGAGCAGATTGTCTCCTACAGCTTCCTACACACACTACCCCAAACTGACGCTGTGCAGAACAATCTAGAGCACATGTGACCTGAAATCCCATGAATCACTGCAAAATTCGCCTTTCGAGCTTAAAAACAAGTCGAAGTGAGGTGAAATACATTGTTTTCAATGTACTTAACCTTAAGAATCGGTGGAGTAGTGGTTTTGGAAGGCGGAGTAATGCAAAGTCATTGTTTTCAATGGACTATGTGTTCCTCATTACAACGCGAAGTACTCCACTTCGCATTGCGGAGCACTCTGCGAATTCATCCTCACACCGTGAATCACATCGCGGAGCGAATTGGGGCCACTTCGCCCATCTCTAATGCCAACTGTGAGCAGGACTAGTCAACCCAGGATGGACTTTCTATATTTACATGCCCGCTGAGAATGGGACTAGTCAGCCCAGGATGGGCTTTCTATATTTACATATCTGATAAGAGCAGGACTGCTCATCCCAGGACTGGCTTTCTATATTTGCATGCCCACTGAAAGCGGACCCAGTCAGCCCAGGATCAACTTTCTGTATTTATATGCCTGCTGAGAGTGGGACTAGTCAGCCCAGAATGGACTTTCTATATTTACATGCCCTCTGAGAGTGGGACTAGTCAGCCCAGGGTAGATTTTCTATATTTACATGCCCACTGAGAGTGGGACTAGTCAGCCCAGGATGGACTTTCTATATTTACATGCCCACTGAGAGTGGGACTAGTCATCCCAGAATGGACTTTCTATATTTATATGCCCGCTGAGAGTGGGACTAGTCAGCCCAGGATGGACCTTCTATATTTACATGCCCGCTGAGAGTGGAACTAGTCAGCCCAGGATGGACTTTCTATATTTACATGCCCACTGAGAGTGGGACTAGTCAGCCCAGAATGGACTTTCTATATTTACATGCCCTCTGAGAGCGGGACTAGTCAGCCCAGGGTAGACTTTCTATATTTACATGCCCACTGAGAGTGGAACTAGTCAGCCCAGGATGGACTTTCTATATTTACATGCCCACTGAGAGTGGGACTAGTCAGCCCAGGATGGACTTTCTATATTTACAGTACATACCCCCTGAGATTGGGACTAGTCAGCCCAGGATGGACTTTCTATATTTACATGCCTGCTGAGAGCAGGACTAGTCAGCCCAGTATGAACTTTCTATATTTACATGCCAACTGAGATTGGGACTAGTCAGCCCAGGTTGGACTTTCTATATTTACAGTACATACCCCCTGAGATTGGGACTAGTCAGCCCAGGATGGACTTTCTATATTTACAGTACATACCCCCTGAGATTGGGACTAGTCAGCCCAGGATGGACTTTCTATATTTACGTGCCCACTGAGAGCAGGACTAGTCAGCACAGGATGGACTTTCTATATTTACCTGCCTGCTGAGAGTTAGATTAGTCAGCCCAGGATGGGCTTTCTATATTTACCTGCCTGCTGAGAGTGGGGCTAGTCAGCCCAGGATGGACTTTGTATATTTACATGCCCGCTGAGAGTTAGATTAGTCAGCCCAGGATGGGCTTTCTATGTTTACAGTACATACCCACTGAGATTGGGACTAGTCAGCCCAGGATGGACTTTCTATATTTACATGCCAACTGAGAGCAGGACTAGTCAGCCCAGGATGAACTTTCTATATTTACAGTACATACCCGCTGAGATTGGGACTAGTCTGCCCAGGATGGACTTTCTATATTTACAGTACATACCTGCTGAGACTGGGACTAGTCAGCCCAGAATGGACTTTCTATATTTACTTGCCAACTGAGAGCAGGACTAGTCAGCACAGGATGGACTTTCTATATTTACCTGCCTGCTGAGAGTTAGATTAGTCAGCCCAGGATGGGCTTTCTATATTTACCTGCCTGCTGAGAGCGGGCCTAGTCAGCCCAGGATGGACTTTGTATATTTACATGCCCGCTGAGAGTTAGATTAGTCAGCCCAGGATGGGCTTTCTATATTTACAGTACATACCCACTGAGATTGGGACTAGTCAGCCCAGGATGGACTTTCTATATTTACATGCCTGCTGAGAGCAGGACTAGTCAGCCCAGTATGAACTTTCTATATTTACATGCCAACTGAGATTGGAACTAGTCAGCCCAGGTTGGACTTTCTATATTTACAGTACATACCCCCTGAGATTGGGACTAGTCAGCCCAGGATGGACTTTCTATATTTACAGTACATACCCCCTGAGATTGGGACTAGTCAGCCCAGGATGGACTTTCTATATTTACGTGCCCACTGAGAGCAGGACTAGTGAGCCCAGGATTGACTTTCTATATTTACATGTCTGCTGAGAGCAGGACTAGTGAGCCCAGCATGGACTTTCTATATTTACGTGCCCACTGAGAACAGGACTAGTGAGCCCAGGATGGACTTTCTATATTTACATGCCCACTGAGAGCAGGACTAGTGAGCCCAGCATGGACTTTCTATATTTACATGTCTGCTGAGAGTGGGACTAGTCAGCCTAGGATGGGCTTTCTTTTTAAACTTTATTTGTGAGGAGAGGAGAAAGCCTCCCTTTAAGTTTTCTCTCTCTTTTTTTATGTTTGCTTGCACGCATGCACAAGAAACATATTGTGGCAGCTTATGAGAGAAGCGGGTTGTGGAGGTGCGGCACTGTTGTGGCCAATGCCGCCACTGCTTTTGTGGGCTTGGCTGAGTATCACCAATGCAAGTGCAGGCTGGTGGTGACACTGGTTTGCAAGCCTGCCACCAACTTGAAATGATTTGGCCGCAGCAGTCAGGGAGCCCCTCGTCACTGCAGCGTCAACCTCCCGCTCTGAATAGTTTGCAAGCAAAAGAGAAGCTGACGCTGCGATGCTGGGGTGGTCCCTGTTTGTTGCAGCTCGTACATTTTGTGGCATAATGTTTTTTTTTTTTCCTGATCTGCGCTTTTGCCTGTGACCTGCCTGCATGCTAAATGGGGTAAATGTCTCAGCCCCCCCCCCAGCTGGAAGCGAGAGAGACAGAGACCTTTTCCTGATTTGTAATGCCCCCGTAAATGGCACTATGAAAGCAGCACGACTGGAAAGGCAATTTGTAATTAGAAAGAGAAGTCCTCTGCCACAGATAGGTCTCTCAGCAGCTAGAGAGGTAGTGGACATGGAGGGGACCGGCGCACAACTAGTAGTCGGCACACAAAAATGGAGATTCACGTCGGCTGAGCTCTGTGGCATGGTGGCTGGGCCATGGCCCATTTGGTTCAGTCAGCTGAGCCAGTACTGCAGATTTTTCCCTTCAATCCCCTGCCACCACCAATTCTATTTGATTGATTCTAATGGATGCAGCGCAAGGAGCAGGTTGCATCGCTCTGAGCTCCACTTATGACCCTCTTCCCATCTGTTTTTTTAAATAGGTTATTTCTGTTTTCAATTTCAAGTCACATTTCATTATTTTCATTCATACTGAAACACATTTTCTCATCTACCGATAATTTGGCATTTTTTTATTACTTGAAATAACTGCAAAGTTTCATTCCTCAGGAACAGCGTGGCTCGAACTAAGCGTCTCACAATCTTTTTTTTTCTCCTTTACTCCAACAAACAGGCTACAGTTTGAAGGAGCTAGCATGGCTGTGGGTTCAGAAAGTGCCTTGTTGTTTGATAAAAGGCATGCCATTCTCCCTCGGAGCCTAAATGTTTAACGATGTGTGAGAACGCGTAGCCCTCTGCCTCTCCTTTTTCTTTCTCTTCATTTTTCACAGGTCCCACTGAAGACCCACTGAAGTCTGCTAGGTAGCATACCATGGACCTTTCTTTTGGGAGCAGCTGATTCAGGAGCCAGCGTGGTGCCAGTAGTTACGGGACTCCGGAGTTGGGAGTCAGCACGGTCCATATGGTTTGAAGCCTGAAAATCTGTGGGTATCTGAAGATACAAAGCCCAAATTTATGGGACATGCTCATCTTATTTTGGTAAAAAGTCCATGTAATGCACATTATTTCGTTGGATGTAAAAGTGTCACTCGGTGTCCCACAGAATCCACGTCTCTGGTTTGGCTGACTTGCATGTATGTGATCTGGGTTCTTTGGGGCCTGTGTTTGCCCATCTGTTTGAGTCTGTAATGAAGTTGCTGCAAAGACATTAAATGTCAGAGCTGGCATTAAGTACTGCAAGTATAGCATTGGCCGAGGCTACCGATTTAAAGTACCACACGGTTGATTCCCTTTATTCTTTCTAACTTAAGTTTGTACTAGATATTTGTCTAGTGCAGCCTATCTGGCTGAAGACACGCTGGTTTTCCACCAAAAGAAAGAACAGGAAGACTGCTTCAAGTTGGGCAAGTCAAACACCGAATCTCTGAGCTCGCATTGAGACTGCATTAAGCCAGTAAATCTGATAAAAACCTCGCAAAAACTCTTAAAAGCTCAAAAAAAATCTTGAGCTCAGACACTGGATGGACCAATTAGTTATATTGTATGAGGAATGGATCAAAGAACTGTCCCTTTATTTTAGGACTGAGAAGCTAATAGCAAGTACTTGGAACTGTTTGACATCCTTCAGTAAGAAATGGGGCAAACTGTATGCTCTCTATTTGCACCAAGTCTCACAAGTGAACACCTCTGATTATCTGAGTTGTAATAAGTTTATTTTGATGCTGGCTACTGTATATTGGCTAGTTCTTGGTATACTCTAGAACAGATTGTTCTCAATAAGGCACATCTGGGGGGGCGGGAGAAGGGAGTTAAGTTGGGGGTTTGGGGTAAAAGGGGGGAGGGAGCGTGGGCTTGATGCTGTTTTAGTTTGTACACGCATGATACATCCCAGTTGTAACTTCAAAATTAAACTGGATTCTGTCAGTAACCTATGTCCTCAGTGTTTATGTGGATGTTTTCTTAAAATTTCAATAGAGTTTGAATTTCAAAAAAAAAAAAAAATCTTGAGTGCAATATTTTCGGTAGCCTACAAGCTGCCATTGGACTACTTATATTTATATTATCCCTGTGCTTTTTATAGTTGCTAGCATCCTTTGTAATTGTTTGATCCCCCTCCCCCAACATCTCCATATTTTCGTTTCATTCACGCAGTGCACTTAAAATATAGTTGCTTATATGATAGAAAGTATTATTTTACAGTTTGAAAACCATGCGGCTGCAAATAAAATGTTAGCGAGAGCTGTGCTGGTCGGTAGCTGTCACATTTCAATCACACCAGTGTGGGACTTGGTAACAGTTACTACTATAAATGAAGAATGGCATTGATTTCTGAATGGCAACTTTGTTTCGTTACAAGGGTTGTTTAATAGTTACAAATAAAAGCTTCACTGGATTGATCCTGGCAAGAGTTGTGCTGGTCGGTAGCTGTCACACTGAAGTTTGGGCTGCAAAATTAATCACTTGAACTGTAAGTGCTTCCTCCCTTCATATTCCCAAACATTTCAATCACATCGAAAAAAATCTAACTGATTTAAAAGTCAGCATTTTGCACATCAATGACTGTTTGCCTCGATAAAAATTGGGATAAAGTGTAAAAAACAAACATGTATTTTTTTCATTCGAAACTGAAAAAAAAATGATAAAATCCTGGCAAGCCTACTTATATAGTCTTATTTTTATTTTTTATATGCTCAAGTCTGTTCAACTTGTCCTTTGCTGTTCTGCTGCTTTTGACTTTTATAATTCTTTATAGGGGTTTGACCATTCTCCACTGTCTATCTAATGTTTGTTTAATGTCTGTGTATTTGCTGGATTTTGTTGGATTTTATGGTTGGACATATATAGCCATGGATAGATTTTTAGTGCATAGTTTCTTTTTTAATATAGCCATTTTATTGTTTTAGACATGTAGTGTTGTCATTTTAGATATACAGCTTTTTTATCTATCCAACTTTTAGTGCCTAAAACTCATTGACAAGGCATTAGAGAGGCAAACATGGAAACCAGACAGCCAAAGAAAAGATTATCTGAGTCCCTGAACTCTATTTAAAAAGGGTGTGAAAGCAAAAAAGAGAATAATATAAAAAAAAAAAGGAAAAAATGAGGACAAAAAAAGAGAGATTTAAGCAATATTGCATGATAGGGTGTGTGTTATGCAGGGATAACATCACACTTCAGGTGGTTGGGTACGAGGCCACAGGCCTAGTGTGTCCAGCACCTGAGAAGTGACATTATCCCAGCATGACGCACATCCCGGGTTGCATTATTTCTATTATATAATGTCTCTCTTTTATAAAAAAAGGAAAAAAAAGATTCAGAATACAGTTTTAAAATACATGTTTTTGGGAAGGGGGTTGTTTGTGGAAGTGTACAGTTAAAACAAAACAGTTTTGATGTTCCTCTTTTGGCCAGTAAGTGACGCACAATTTGTATCTTTCTCTATTGCCTCCCTATTCCCACCATGTCTTCTCTCTCTCTCTCTTTCTCTCTCTCTTTCTGTCTCTCTCTCATTATTTTTTTGTTTGTTGCTCTTTGTTCATCTCTGGTTTTGTGCCTAAATTTAAGTCAGCAGGTCCCATTGCCTGCACTGGGACCTGGTGAATGTTTGCCATTTTGAGAGCTCTTTTAAGAGCATGGAGCCGCCATTACAAAACAGAGTTCATCAGCCGACTAACTAGCTGTGATGAGAGACTTTTTCTACACATGTGATTAATATGTTACTTGGTCTCACTGTTTGTTTTTTTAATTTTTTTTAAGAAAATTAATTGCGAAGTAGGGAGATGAACGGCCATTGTGTACTTTTTTTTTCAGAAATGGGCAGCTGAGCTCATGCATGACAACAACTGACATGGCTTGTGAGGCAAACTGTTAAGCCACAAGCAACAGTGCAGTCTTCTGTTCATCATTTGGAGTGGGAAAAAGCATTAGTACACATTGATTTCCTCTAGAAAAAAGCCTGACTATTTATATTTACCGCTTCATTAGTTGACAGTTTGCAGTTTTGTTGAGCAGAGATGTGTGAAGCTGATGACTGGTTTGAAGGGGTGGGGGCCGTGGGAGTGTAAATGGCGGTGTGAACGGCTCGCTGACTTTTATGTTTGCTTGCACACATGGGCAAGAAACATGTTGTGGCAGCTTAGGAGAGAAGCGGGTTGTGGAGGTGCACCACTGCTTTTGGGGGCTTGGCTGTGTGCCGCCAGTGCAAGCACATGCTGATGGTGACACTAGCTTGCAAGCCTGCCACCAACTTGAAACGATTTGACCGCTACAATCATGGATCACCTCATCACTGCAGTGTCAGTCTCTTGCTCCGTTCTGAATAGTTTGCATGCAGAAGAGAAGCTGACTCTGCGATGCCAGGGTGGTCCCTGTTTGTTGCGGCAAATCGTATATTTTGTAGCGTGATGTTTTATTTTTTCCTGATCTGCGCTTTTGCGTGTGGCCTGCCTGCATGCCAAATGGGACAGATGTCTCAGGCCCCCCCCATAGACTGGCCCGGTAGCCAGAAGTGAGAGAGACAGAGACTTTTCGTTGTGATTGTAAAGCCCTCCCCCACAGCATGAGTCAAATGCCCCCCTCCCCGCAACTCTCTCGATAAATGGCACGCTATGAAAGCAGTGCGACTGGACAAGCAATTTTTAATTAAAACAAACAAGTCTCCTGCCTCAGATAGGCCTCAGGCAGCTAGAGAGGTAGTGGACAAGGATGGGATCCGGCGCACAAGTAGTAGTCTGCATGAAAAAAATGGAGACTCTCATCTGCTGAGCTCTGTGGTGCATGACCCATTTGGTTCAGTCACCCAAGCCAGTACTGCAGATTTCTCCCTTCACCCCCCCCCCCCACCAATTATAATTTCTTCTTTGTTTATTTTGCACTGGCAAGGCTGCAGTTAGGATCTGGCCAGGCAGCTAGCATAACAAACTGGCAGTTTGGCATAGGAAGCACTGACCTACCTTAGGGACCAGGTACCAGTCGGGCTTTTCATGTTGAGTGCGGTGCTGGTGTGACTGGACCTGGGTCACCATATAATGTGAGGAGACTGCCTGCTAAATCTCTATCCATTGCATCCAGTCCAGCTCGGTTTAAAACCACTCTTTCTTGGTGCAGTTTCTTCTTCCCATGCCATGAGGCCACAGCACTGATTCGGGCCAGTTGCACAAAACCTGACTTAAAGCTGCACTGGCAGATTTTTATAGTAATGTTTTGTTTCACTCACCTTTCAGACGTTCTGTGCAGGTGGGCTCCATATTTTCCTCCCTCTACTTGCTTTAAAATTGTTTTCCAGTTTTGAAAGCAAAATAACTATAAAATGCTGCATTTTGTGTTGTCTGTTACCCCGCCTTTGTTCAAAAGAAACCACAATGTAATCAGCGTGCACAATCACATTCCAGCCTGTAACCTGCTGGGAGAGGTGCGCGCCCACTACCATTAATTAGATGCTACTTCCTTCCTGCTGTTGCCCCTTTATATTTTGGCCTGATCACTCTCCCATTCATGTTTTGCATTATAGCTGTTTCGAGCTCATCCTCAGGTCAGTCATCAGAATCCCGCAAGTTATCCACAGAATGGCAAGAGAATTGGTAATTGCAACCTCTGTATATGATGGCACTCATTTCAGCATCTGACCCACACATATCTACTTCTTTTTATAACATCGATAGCAAACATTCTAATGTGAACTACTGATTTTAGCAATTTATTGTCAAGACATACGGTTTCAGTTCATCAGTGCAGCATTGGACAGCTTAGTACATTATTCCTCTACAGGTTCACTACTGCTCACAAATACATTGGTTGTAGCAGTGCCAGTAGGATACAAATGTTTCTATTACAATACAGAGACAGTGCTCTTCTACTTTTTACAGCATTTTAAGGTGGTGTACCACACAGTGATGTGTCTTACACATACTGCGCATTCAGTATTGTGCTGTCGGTACTGTCTCCTTGTGTTATAAGTAGAAGGGTACTGTAAATGTGTGTATATGTGTATTATGTAGGTTTATGGTTATCTGTTGTCAATCTCTCCATCGATCTGTATTTCTGTAAAGTATTGGAGTGCCTCTCAGTTCAAGTGATTTTGCAGCATTTCCATGAGCCACTTTCTTCACTGTCAGTGGTCAATGGTGTCTCTATTTAGTAAAAAAAAACCTCACATTTAGCACTTGGCACTAATAGTCGTGACTTAAGCCACAAAAACGGGTCTAGCATAAGTCCCCAATTTAAGACAGTTGCACAAAACTGGAAAATGAATGTCTTATGCTAAACCAGTCTAACCCTCTGGTTGCTTAGCAACAGAGATTGGACTAAGAAGTTGTTGACTTCACATATTATTTCAAACTGGCTGCCAAAATGAAGATGCTACCAGCACGCTGACTTGAACCAAATGCCCCCACGGAGCACTTACAGTAGTCGCGTGTATGTTTGTTTGCCAGCTATTCCTGACTTAATTCCAGCATTGTTTCCCAGTGGGTACTGTAAGGTACATTGAGGAGGGTACAGTTGGAACAGTGAAGAGTGGGCTTGCACAGGGTGGGGTGCTGTGACGGTCTCAGCTGCAAGACTACAGAGAGCTAGGTGACTTTCATGGCGCTGGATATGGCTTCTCTTGTTGCTCCACTTTGTGACTGCCCTGTTCTTGCCTCTGCCTCCGGGGCACAATTTTAAATGTATCTGCTATGCTGCTTAATTTATGGCATCTGCCCCATATCTGCATTAATATTCCCCTTGCATCCCCCAGGCTATTTAACTAAAAATGCAAAATATTTAACTAAAAGCGACCTTATTCTCCGACTGGGAGCTTCTAAAGCCATGAGTGCGGTTCCCTATATAGCAGCCTCCCAATGACTGTCCTGTTCCTAAGCCCCTTGGAGCAATACAGTTTGTTACTGGAGTGATCATGCTTCGGGCCTTTGGTAAGTGGAGGGATGTAGTCTTACACTGTCCTCCTCCTCCAGCTTCTGACAAAATCCTGTCCACTGTCTCCCTCCCGGAGCAGGCCGCACCCTGAGCTCTGTAGGGGCTGGGAGTAGAAAGTGCCCTGGCACTTTCATTTTTAGCATGGTACCTCACACTTCCTGCAGCAGCAGCCGGAGCTCATCCTGTTGTTCACACTCTACCTCATTGCTGCTTCCAAAACAGTATCAGTGCCCCGTGACCCACTACCACCGATTTAATACTGTACAAGTGTGAAGTCCATTCTTAACTACTGTTTTGTGCATTTACTACAATTCTATCAGTTCTATGATTAAATATTACTTGTATTTTTTGTGATCAGTATAACTGTCTGGTAATGTGCCCACTTCTTGAGTTTCCGTAACCATTACTACTGTTTCCCTGCAAGTATGCAGGTGCGCCATATTTTTTGTTTAAATACATGGCCACCAGGGAAACTAGCCCACCAGTGATGTTATAGAAATCCTCGACCTCTGGGGGACAACTCTAGCCCCTCCTGAACCACGAATGATAAATTATTTTAATAAAGCTGGGTCACTAACCCAAAAGAGTCCCCTGTAGCCCACCTGGGCTACTCTTTTTTTTCCCACTGGCAAAGTGATATAGCCTGGTCTGGCCAAACCTGGTCGTCAGACACCTATAAGGTGTTTTCTCCCTCACTAATTTCCTCCCCCCAGCCCTGGTGAGAATGTACGCTGTTATGGCTGTGCACAGCCATAGTGTCCCCCGTTTGGCAGTAGGAGGCCCTGGCTCAGTCACAGGGGTTGCTGTGGTGGCAGAGTGAGCTGCCAACCCTCCCTGACTGAGATGCACTGCCGTATGGCAGCTGTCTCGGTCATGGCCTTCTGACACAACTTACCGGGCTTGCTTCCAAACCCAGGTCATCAGCATAGCAGCTGGGCTTCTACTTTGCTGGCCACTAGGCCATCTGGAGGGGGTCATAAGTGGTTTTGCTGTGCTCCCCAACAACACTTTCTCTTTTGTTTATTAATTTTGTTTATTTCTCTATATCACTATCTCATTCCATATATCTCTAGCTTCCTATTTTGCCCTGTTACATTTTATCTAAAGCTCCCTTTTCTGTACTCCTGAACTTTCCTATACACCTTTTCTGCTCTCTGTCTCTGAATTCAGTACTGTATTTTCTCTAAAAGCCACTATTTTTCTGTTTAACAGGTCTGACAGGATGCTGACTACATCCCCATCAGATAAGTATTATTCTACGTCTAACCTCCCCTTTCTATTTTCTCCCTAAGAACTACAGATCATTTGTGACTCCTTCTCTATATTTTATTTTACAGGCCTGATGGACATCATCCCTTCAAGACTTATACCTCTCGATCCTCAGTACACAGGTAAGAGACCATCTACGTATTACTTGCACTTGATAGGTTTACTGTAATGGTGCAGCTGTGTGTGTGTGTGTGTGTGTGTGTGTGTGTATTTAGGTACTACACACTGCAGATTTTTTTTAAAATACAGTATATGCAATGATTAGCCTGCTTTGGGTGACTGAGCAAATAATGGGAATCCATGTGAGAGATGTTGCTGCTTCACTACTGTTATGACTCAGGTGTCAAGGAGGGGGGACTGATGGGTCCAGGAAGGTGGGGTTGTAGATGAAGAACACATTTCCACTGGTGGTGATACTACACATATAGGATAGTTATGGGTAACCATACACTACAAGGCTATTCTTCCACCGAGTGGATTTAATGCCGACTGATGACCTCAAGAGTGAAGGTCGAGAGGTTTCTAAGTTGGCATTGTGTCTACGAGGTGAATGAATAGCCAAGTAGTGTATGGGTAACCATACACTGTTCTATATAGTGTATGGTGACTGAAAAAGGAAAAACAAAACACTAACTTTTCCATATTTTTAATCAGTTCTGTCAACCACTCTCGATTCACAACTGCCGCTACTCAGCACACCCACGTGTCATTCTCACTCAGTAAGGGATGAATCACAAGGTCTGCTGTAGTCAGTTGTATTATGATGTCCTCACTAACATAGAATGAAAAGTTGTTCTGCATTAGTGAGGATGTCACTACTGCAGTAGAACAACTTTTTGCTGTGTATGGATTTCCATACACAACCGCATTCCACCATACACTACAACTCTATTGATGTTCTCGCAAGACGGGACTGCCAAAAGGGTGAATTTGTGGTAGTGGTCAGATTATTTGAGGGTGAGGCCCCAAGAGGGATGGCAGTGGATCCCAGCAGAGGATCAGTGGCAGTGAAAGTAAGGGAGAGCCTGCTGAAGGGCAGGCTGATGAGTACCAGGAGGCAAATAAGCTGCATGACTACAGGCAGCATGGTTTCACAGGTGAGAGGTTGTGTCAGACATATCTCATCGATTTCTTTGATTAGGTGATTAGGGTGCTGAATCAGGAGAAGACAGTGGACTGACACTGTGTCTCACAGGAGGCCAATAAAGAAAATCAGCAACCTGAGCGTTGGTGAGAAGATGATAAGCTGGTTATCAAAGCAGTTAAAGTATAGGGCACAGAGGGTGGTGGTAAATGCAAGTCAGTTGGTGGACAGAAGAGTGTCCAGTGGAATGCCACAGGGATTGGTACTGAGTCCTGTCTTCTTGAATTTCTTCATAATTGACATTGCTGAAGAACTGGAGGAGAAGGTATGTCTCTTTGTGGAAGAAACTAAACTCTGAGACAGGCTATACACCCATGAAGAGATGGAGAGAACGCAGTGGGATCTTTGGGAAACTAGAGGAGTCATCAAGGTGGTGGCATCTGGGTTTCAAAGCCAAAAAGTGCATGGTCATGCACCTGGGGTGGGGGAAATGGGGGCTGTCTATAAGATGGAAGGCACTTGCATTCACCAAGCAAGAGAGGGACATGGAGTCAGCTCCGTGGCATCAAGTGATAGGAGATCACATGTCACACTGGTGGCCCTGGTTTGCACTTGTGCCTGTGACGGTATGAGCGTAGACCAACAGGGAGGGTTTGGAACATCTGCTTGGATGTTGTCCTAGCTGGCAAGGAGGGTGTGAGCCTGCACTACTACTACAGTGACTCCTGATGGTCCCCTATGGAAGCGTACTTGGCTGCATGGGTGACCTCATGCCACGTGCATGTGGCTGCAATGTAGGCGGGGTGGGGCGGATCAAGGAAGAACATGGAAAATCGCCTGCTTGGCTGACCAGATGATGGTTACCCGGGTCCCCTCGTGCCACACATCAGCCTTCCAAGCCAGATTTCCCCCACCATGTACCTGGTTCAGATTTGAATCCTATCTCCCCTTTTGTGGACCCAGGGAAGGCCCCCCCCCCAGTGAAGGGATACATCAGGTTAACCGGGACACGGCACAAGGGGGGGCAGCAGCGATGGGGATGGGGATGCTTAGAGGGAAAGGGTTCCCTTGGTGGCCTGAATGAGTAGCTGGTTTTTGGGGGGGGTATGGGAAGCACACAAAAAAATACCTCCTTTCAGAATGACAGTAGCCTCTTTCTCCTCCTACCATTGCTTACTTCCTTCAAATAGTGTGCCATTGCCTTAGTTATTCCCTCCTTGATCTTTTTCCATTGTGCCACCACTCTCCCAACCCCCAACCATCACCCTTTCAAGGTACCTATGAGACAATTACCTGTTTCCAACAAATCTGCCCTCCTGAAGTCCAGAAACCTCATCCTAGTGTGTTTCTTCTGTTGACCAATTCATATGCCACACCATACCGTGCGGTGATCACATGTATCCAGGTAGATACCCAATGTGATGTTTGCAGTGCTGTCCCCATTTGTAAGTACCAGGTCCAGCACTGCCCCATCCTCAGTGGTTTCCGTAACCAACTGCCTGAGAAATGCTCACTGAAAGGAGTTGATGTCAGCCCTGCTTCATGATGTAACTGAAGCCAGAATCACACAGTTTATATCTGGCAGATTACATCCTCTGATAGCCAATACCTTGCCTTTGCTTGCCATTCTACCAACGGTGTCCCACAAACCTTGTCTAACTCCTCCCCCTGAGTTGGTGGTCTGTACCCTAACCCCAACATGGATAAAGGCTCTGTACCCTGAGTCTAACCTGACCCAAAGAACCTCAGGCTCTTCCTTCTCTTCCTGCTGTCCCTGTATCTCTGTGTTCTTTACACCTTCCATCACATATAAAACAACCCTTTCCTCCCTCTCCTGTCATTCCATAACTTGGAAAAGTACTTCTCTAGACAGAACTGTGTTTCAAAACACTACATGTCCCTCTGGGAATTTATTTTTGTTATCTCTTCACAGGCAGTTCTAGGGGCTGGCACTAGCAGCATGAAGAGGTCCTAGAGACTAACATCAGAGTAGGCAGGATCGACCACAGAGGTGGGCGACACTCTGATTTTTTTTTTACAGGAATTCGGGTGGCAGAATGAGATGCTAAGAGGAGTCTTGTTTTGAGGCAGAGTACACACAAAGGGAATACAGGTTAACATAGGAGTTAAAGAAAGCAGCTTTAGATAAAAAGGTACAGTTAAGGCAAATTAGGAAGGCAGAGATATGGGATGGGAAAGAAAGAAAATTAGTAACAGATAGGAAAAGGGAAGAAAAGTGTTACGGGGGACTCAGAAAAAAGAATGACTGCCACCTAGATGGCCTACTTGCCAGTAATTATAAGTAGTAGCCTGGGAGGGGGGTAGTGGGGAAACTTTGGTCTAGTGGCCCAGCATAACTAAAATAATTTATCATTGGTGATCCAGGAACTAGAGTTGTCACAGGGAGTTAGGGATTTATACAATACCCTGGTGGACTACTGGGTTAGTTCTCCTAGTGGCCAGTGTATTAAAACAATATTTTCCTTGGTGTGTAATGGGGGAGGTCACTAGGCCCCAATACTGATCTCCACTTTAACTCATCAAAGTTCCCCTGTTCCAAATTGAGAGGATCGTCCCACATTCAGTGTTAGAAATTTAATGCAAAGATCCCTAGGAATGAATATGAAAACTGTACTATTCTATTAACAGCACACTTTGAGAACTTCATTCACATTTGTACAGTGTACAGAACTTATGTCAGTGTCCCACATTTTGCCTACTTGTACATTTTATGACATACTGTTCCATGATTTGGGGATGAAATATTGAAAGATATTTGTTTAGGCAGGCATCAAGATGCATCGTAAAGAGGAGGACAAGCTTTGGGTACTGCTGCAGTTAGCACGAGTGACCGCACTAGTAATAGAAAGTGTCAGGTGGCAGCTTTTACTCCCAGCCTGTACAGAGCTCAGGCTGTGGTCTGCTCCATGTGGACGGGAGCTAGGGGGACAGGATCTTCTGTTTTAAGGGGTGTTATTTCACACAGCTTGTCTGTATGTTACCATGAAGAAAGTATTAAAGAACTTTTTTTTTTGCCATAAAGGTTTTTTAAATGGAAACAATGGAAAAGGAACAGCTTTACCCAGGCACTACAAAAATTCCTGATTAGTGCTTTCAGACAGCAACATTTTATGCCTAAAATGCTAAACATAGTTCCCCGCTGTATAGTATCTGAAATGTGATTGTCACCAGTAGGGGCCATATAGTTATCAGATAGTTATCAGGTTGGTTGTAACAGCCCACACACATTACTTTTGTGTAGTTTTTTTTAAGCCTGTCTTTAAACTTGACTAAGACCACACGGCATTACAGGAAGCGAGTGTGTCCCTTTGCAGCCACTGTAGAAGAGCGGCTTTCTCTTTTAGTGCATTGGTCTCGTGTCTTTCAAAGAGAAGCCACTAATAAGGCAGTGCATGTTTTAACTGACAGAAGCTGCTGATAAGGAGAACATTTCCCAGACATGCTTGGCAGAAAGGGAGGTAGGCGGAAGGGAAGAAATGGAGTAAGCAGCAGTGAAGTGAGGGGTTAAAAAATGGAGCAGGCAGCAGTGAAGTGAGGGGGCAAGAAATGGAGTCGGCAGCAGTGAGGTGAGGGGGCAAGAAATGGAGCAGGCAACCATGAACTGAGGCTTGTGGTCACAGTCGGCACACGGGAGGGAGTGAGGAATCAAGCAAGGACCACAGAATGCAAACCAATGGGACTGGGGGTGCTGTGGAGCTGGAGAGCCATGGATCTGTGACCTTCAAGAAATGTTTTTCAACAGAATTGCAAAGAAAGGTCAAATCATAATTTTTACTATCTGGAACATGAAATTGTGGCTCTATTTATTTCAGCAACTGTGAGTATTTCTAAATTGGAAAAATGATATTTTAAATAAATTTAACATTTTCTAGCAGGCATGGATCTCTGCACTGTGTTCTGGTTGGTAAATGAAGTACCAGTTGGCTCAATATGTCCAGTTAAGGACACAGAAAATGGTACTTCTTAGCCATCTCAGGATGCAGAAGGCACCTGAACCTTTTTTATAAAGAACCTTAGCAACCTGGGGGCCGAGGAGGAGGAGGTGGTAAGCTGAATATCAAGCAGGTTAAAGAATAAGAGTCAGAGGGTGGTGGTAAACCAAAGTCACTTGGGTGGATGGGAGAGTGACCATTAGAGTCTCATAGGGATCGATCGGTACTGGCTCTCGTCCTCTTCAGTGTCCAGTGTCTTCATAAGTGACATGACTGAGACAATGGAGGGGAAGGTGTGCCTCTTTGTGAATGACACAAAAATCTTCAGCCAAGAGGACATACAGGAGGGGGTTGGGGACTGTGAACTCGTGTGGGATAGAAGACTCTTCAGACAAAATTTAGCAGAATAATAAGATAATACTTTTAATGGAATACAGCGGACTTCAGCGACAAAACAATAAACAAAAGTTGCAAACTTCCTTCAGAGTAAACAATAATACATTTCTGGAGTTAGAATAACGCTAACTTGGGTATAGGTGTTGCCAGACACACACCTATTCTTTCTCTGCCTTAACTCCATTAGGTCAGGTCTTAAATAGGAGTTCCCACCCATGTGACCAAAAAGACTCCACCTTAAGGCAGTGGTTTGCACAAAATTAAAGTAATTCTTTGTTATTTTTATTATAAAAAAAAAACTTTAACTGTTGTTTCCTTATAAATGTCTAAATCTTCCAGCTGGACAAGTTTTAGAATAAGTACGTGAAGAAAACACATTTAGAGTGCCCACCCCTCTGCTTAACATCATAAAAGCATGGGAGATTCGGCCGGCCGACTCATAATAGGGGAGGGGTTGGAAGAAGTAAGCAGAACAAGCGGAGATCCTAACCTGCAAGCCCTTCAGGTATCAACACGTTATTTTTAAAATTAAAATCCAAAATGACTAATTCCAAGACATGAGGTAACATAAGGTTATGACAGAAAATGAAATTAAACTATTACTCGCTCATTTTGATTTTAGAAACGTTGCGATAGTGTGAGCATTCGGAAGGAAGCCACGCGGCTCTGCACTGTAGCGACTGTCTGTTTGGGACTCAAGGTTTTGCAAAGATAAAGTTTAGCTTAACGTAACAAAATTAACACCACTGCACACATTATCTGAAAGTACCCTTCTCGGAGGGTTTTCTGAATTATTTAACAAAATTTATCGGAGACTTGCAGGACTGAGAGTTATAAAAAAAAAACGACTAAAGGGGAATTTAGGAATCTCTTACGCTGCTTACCAAGGGCAGTGAGGATATTAAATATATTTCATCTTCCTCCTTTATATCTATTCAATGTTCCCCTAAAGGTGGTTCTATTATTTCACTAAACCGGCATGAGAACAGGCTTCAAAAATTTAAGGGGGACTGAAACCTTTGTTCCAAACTAACGAAGTCCTTCCACATATTACTCTAATATAAAAAAGGGTGGGGGCTGAAATTGCACCAAACAGGTAGGGAAGGTAAACGACAAGACAGGGGAACAAAATGGGTGGCCAGCCCAACAAACGAAACAAACAGACACATAGACACAGACAGAAACATAAGTATAGAACATGTTGGTGCATTCCAGAAAAAAATTATAAAAAGGGGGTTAAACTATATCACAGGGACAATGCAAAGGGATCCGGGGAGTCTAGAGCTGTGGTCTTAGGGGTGGCAGCTGGGTTTCAGTGCCAACAGCAAAGTTATACACTTGGTGCAGGGAAACCCAGGTGTCTGTATATAAGATGGGGGGACTTACTGTCACCAAGTAAGAGGGATGTTGGAGTAGTCAAATCTGATGATCTTATGGTGGTGGGGCAGTGCAACATGACAGTTGATAAAGCTGAAACAAAAAGGTTTTTTACCGCGCTGCAGCGATTCGGCCATTTGCTGCACCATAAAGAGGGTGGCTAGCGCCCACAGATGAACAAACTGTAGCAAAGGTATGGTGCACAAAATAAGAAAACAGGCAACAGATAGTCAATGTTAAGCACCAATGTGCATTTTTACTGTTTGGCCACAAAGCAAATTGTCACGAACATAACCCCTTGCGCCTCGACTCCTGTATGAGTCTTCAAGGGGGTGAGTATACTGAGCACAGATACAGTTTAAATACATCCTAGTGGATTCAAAGAATACTTACTCCCATTGGGTCACAATTATGACATCACTATTTTAACCATCTCTTAAGGTGACAATGTAGTCATTAAACAAAAAGTGCTACATCAAAATGTGCTAAAAGTGCTAAGTTGTCCACATAAACTACATCTTTTATAGGTTCTATGGTGAATCCACATACATACAGGAGTCGAGGCGCTAAGGGTTATGTTTGTGAAAATTTGCTACATGGCCAAACAGCAAAAATGCACATTGGTGCTTAACATTGTCTATTACCTGTTTTCTTATTTTGCACACTGTACTTTTGCTACAGTTGATAAAGCTGTTGGGATGCTACTGTAAGGTACATAGGGATGATGTTTTCAAGGGGTCCACCATGCTGTGGCGACAAAGAATTTTTCGACCGTCAGCACAGTGACTGCACAACACTGCCAACTGTTGTTGTGCTGTTGCTGGGGGAACTTGCATTTTCTGAGGGGGGCTTTGCCCCCCACACCCCCATGTGGGGACTCTGGCCCCCGCACTTAAATTAACCAACCCATGTAGGAGTTGATTCGGGGAGTGGGCAACCACCCTAGAGACAACAGTGTCAGGATCCCAGCAGACCATCACAGCAAACTGCCGAAAATGTCACTGTGATGGTCTTCACTGTATTCCCATTGCTGTTGTGACATGATACCACTTTCAAGTAGGACAAAGGAGGTGGTGTTGCCCTCGTATCGCACAATAGTGAGACCCCACCTAGAGTACTGTGTAAAATTCTGGAGGCCACAACCGGGCAAGGACATTGACAGAGTGGAAGCAATCCAAGGAAGGGCTGCTAAAATGGTGCATGGGTTGCACGAGAAACCATAAGAGGATAAGCTGTGGGAACTTAGCATGTACAGTACTCCCTGGAGGAGAGAACAGCTTGAGGGGACATGATTGAGCCCTGTAAGTACCTCACAATGGTAAACCAGGTGCAGAAGAGGAGTCTCTTTCAGAGAAGGTGGGAGCACCGGAATATGGGAGCATGTGAAGATGCTTGAGCAGGGGAAGTATAACAGTGATGGGAGGAAATACTACTTCTCAGAACGGTGTGGTGGATGCCTGAAACAGACTGCCATAGGAGGTGATGGGGTGAAAACAGTGGGAGTCTTTAAGCATGCATAGGATAAGTGCATAGGTATAATAAGTAGAGGAAAGGAATGAGAGAGGAACACCTGAACAGGGTCCAGGAGTTGTAATAGACAAGACATTAGGGCAGATTAGATGGGCCTTCTGGTTCTTTTTCTGTCATCCAATTCTGTGTTTCTAGAGTACATGGGCATAGATGACTGAGACCCTTATACAACAGCAGTGCATATTCTAATCCTCCTTACAAGGAAATGCATACAGAATACCTGGGTCTCTCAGCAGTAGCCAACTTTTAAAGTGTGGCACAACCAGGTTTTGAAAGTCTTACCCAAGGAGAGACTTACATATGAGATAAAGGGATGGGCCAAGAAGTTTGAAAAGCAGTGGGGTCCCTATATGTATTCCCTGCCTCCCAGGAGGCCATGCAGATATGTATGTGCTGAACAAGCTATATTGATGCTAAACAAAGAGATACACCAGATACACCAGACAAAATTAAATAATTTTTAATATGCAGTCATGACAAACAGTGTGATGAATGCTATCATTGTTTGCTTGTAAGTTTCCTGTTGGGCCAGATTGTGAGACCCCATCTGGAGTACAGCGTGCAGTTCTGGAGACCCCATCTCTTCAAGGACATAGACAGGATGGTGGCAGTCCAGAGAAGGGCAACTAAAATGGTGCAGGGTCTGCAACAGAAGCCATATGAAGAAAGACTAAAGGAGCTTAATATGTATACCCTTGAGGAAAGGGGGGACATGATAGAAACTTTCAAGTACCTCAAAGGAATCAACAAAGTCCAAGAGGGTGGCATCTTTCAGAAAAGAGATGTGCAAGAACAAGGGGACACAATCTGAAGATGGGGAGGGAGCTCAGGGCAATGTGAGGAAGTATTTTTTCACAGAGAGTGTGAAGGACGCATGGAATGGCCTTCCTGAGGAAATAGTGGGGTCAATGACAGGTGGGTGAATTCAAGAATGCATGGGACAGACATAAAGCAATTCTGGTGGGGGGTAGGAAGAAGTAGGCTGTTGGTTAACTAGGATCTGCAGCTTATCCAATAGGTAGGTAAATGGGCAGACTAGGTGGGCCAAGGAGTCCTTATCTGCTGTCAAATTCTATGAGCCATTTGGTTCTTCTAATGTCCAAACACTGAGGTTTAATAAACATTATAAACTGTAACACATGTAGTCTGTCTTTATATTGGCAGTATCACTTCTGTGTCTCAGCACTTGACTTGCCCATTCCTGCTAAAGGTTCTGAGAAGCTTCAAAGGGTAGGGACTGCAGTTTTGCAGTGTGTGCATGCCGCAACACACACACACATCGGCATGCCGCAGTGGCCGGTGGACTCAAGGCATAAATTAGTGTCGGAAAGTTGATTAGTGGTCTTTGCTTGTCAAAATGAAAAATGATTAGCAATCAGATGATTTTGATTAGCAGTTTTCTAAAATGAATATTTTTACTTTAAACCATAGAATTATTACTTATTATTGTATATGTTGATAAAATAGGCATATTAGAAGAAGAATCAGCATTTATATAGCACTTTTCATACACAGTGTATCCTAAAGTACTTTTACAAGCAATGCTAGACTGGTAGTGAAGTGACAATGTGCAGTGGCAGCCATATCGCACATCAACACCCACACACAGCCTGGATAATTGCATGAACCAGTTTATGGGAAGGAGAATGTTGGCCAGGACACCAGGAATGTCCCCTACTCTTTTGCAAAGAGTGCCCTGGGTTCTTTTACTTCCACCTGGACACCCACCAGGACGGGTAGAAGGGACCTTGGTTTAACGTCTCATCCGAAGGACGGCACACCCCAGCAGTAGAGCACCCCCCAATACTGCACTCAGATGCCAGCGATTTTTTCAGTGCAAGCCCAATCCCGGTGTGGGACAAGAACCCACAACCTTCTGGTCCAGAGGTGGATGTGCTACCAACTGAGCCATAGTTCTGAGATTGAATTTGCAAAATTTTGAGCAAATTGTCTGCATAGCCTTTCTCATTACCCCACCTCATGTACCTGGTGCAGAAAGTTTTCCAATCCCCGCCAAAGCATAATTCTGTACAGCTGCAACACCATTCCATGTCACAGGTGTAAAAACACACTTTGGCCAGGATTTGAAAAATGAGAGCTGTGACATCCGTGAGGTGATGTAATAAGAATGCTATGTTGAAAAAAATGCAGTCAAAATACTTAAAAACTCCAAAGTTACTAGGGTACATAGCGAAATTGCAACTAATGGTCATAACTTTGCCATTGTTTCATATTTTGACCCCACATTTTCAACATAACCTTCTTATGACCCCACCACATGAACAATATGACTGTCATTACACAAATCCTGCCCAAAAGATGAATTTGCCAGGTGACTGCAAATTCACCTTTTGGGCAGGAGTTGCGGAGTGACAGTTATATTGTTCATGAGGTGGGGTCCCCAAAAGGCTGTTTTTAAAATTTGGAGTCAATATCTCAAAAAATGATACAGTTATGCACCAAAGTTGAAACCCCCATTGAACCGCATTTACCTTACATCTGATACTGCAGTCGTCGGTTCCAGTAGCAAGACATGTCTTCAATCGGGAGAGCGGATCTTGATCCTAGGACCTGTTCAGGTGACTGATGGTGTCGAAGGGTAATGGGGCTGTGGGGAGGTGGGTGCATAGTGGGAGGTCAGGAAGGGGTGCAGAAGCGATCAGTAACAAACCTTTTTTTCCCAGGTTTAAAAATCATTTATGGACTCAAAACAGGGACAACGATCTGATAGTGGGTGGATGCCACTAAACACCAGAGAATGAACACAGGGACAGAATTGGAGGGCGAGGGGCACCACTAGACACCACGGAATGAACGGGTCCACAATCAGAGGTGGGGGCACCACTAGACACCAGGGGATGAATGGGACAATGATTGTAGGGTGGGGGGGCACCACTAGACACCAGGCCTAGCTAGGGACAGTGATGGCGTCTGGTCTGAGACAGTCAGAGAGAGGTAGCACAGCAGATTAGAAGAGAAGAGAGGAGGTCACCGGGTCAGAGGCAGAACAGAGGAGAGATAGATTCCCCCTTACTCATCATCTCAAGCAACCTACCAAGAGTTACACAAGGCCAGTCAAGCCCAGATAGCATCCCTTACCAGCAGATCAGCAGCATAGGCACATCACCACTGTCTCCAGCAGAGAAGAAGACCAGAAGAACTCAGACCAGCAGTGAGTGAGTGACAGCACATTGACAGGTGGTGGTGGTAAGGCATATTCCCCCAATCAAGAGAGCCATCCTGAAGGTCCCAGCACTAGCCAGGTAAGGTGCCAGTGGCACACTGGGGATGGGAAGGGATCATCATTAGGGAATGTGTCAAATGGCATGAGATCAGGGTGGGAATTGGGAATCTAGGATGTCCCTATCTAACACTCCAAGAAATCTGCACTCAGTAGAAGAAAGTTGCAGCCATGGCTGGCAACTTTCTTTTACTGAGTGCTGATTTCTTGGAGTGGTTATAAGTGTTTGGGCTATCTGCCTACTGTCAGCACCAACCTCCATAGTAGTAGCGCGGCTCCATCATGCAATATTCTCATCTATATTGCCTATGTGGAAGTGGGTAGAGAGGTATGAGAGAGTTGCTTGAGCAACCATCACACATATTTTGGTGCTGTTTCTAGCAAATAAACCCAATGGTGTGTGTGTGTGTGTGTATATATGTATATATATATATATATATATATATATATATATATATATATATACTCTGTATATATATATATATATATATATGTGTGTGTGTATGTATGTATATGTATGTACTGTATATAAAGTATGTGTGTATGTATATCTACGTATATATATATGTATAAAATATGTTGTGTGTATGTATGCATGTATGTATATAAGTGTTATCTTTTCCAGAATATTCTTGGCACTTTTTGATTTCCCTTTATCATCATGACCCTACGTGAATGAACTCGGACATATACTATAACTTAAATGGAAGTAATTATTCAAGTGAAGGAATAGAATCAAACTGCCTGATTTGAATCTGTGTGGCAGTAAGCAATCTTGTACGTGGTCCATGATAGAGGCAGCAGTAAGTTAACAGTCTGTAACAAAGGACTCCCAGCAGCTTGTTTCCATCATTATCTGTCTGAAGGCAGTGTCCTTAAAGGAGCAGTGAATGAATGTGTTGGAAAAATTTCACCTAGGCTATGAATTTTTATTCTGTTTTATATTGCCTCCCCTAATCTACTGACTTGTATGAGCTGGCATTATTAGTACTTTTTTTCACAATCTGAAAAGTTTTGGTTTTTTTAATGACTCTGACCAGATTCCCCTCATTATTCTCAGCTGTTTTTGTACATCAATGGTTTAAAATCTCTTCTGTCGTGACTAAAATGAAGCTATAATGAAGCAGACAGAGCTCCCTGACCTTTTGAGACATTAGGTGTTCAAAAATGGCTGCAAATACTGATGCAAACCTGGTCATCTGAGCCATCTTTAAAGGAGCTGGCAGGTGGTCCAAAAATGCCTTCTCATGTCACATACCGGTAGTGACCACAGATTAGTTATTCTTCATGTTCATCAGCAAATGAACACTTTATTGTTTCAATTGTGAAAAAAGTAGTACAGCAATCAGAGTCAAAATAGAGAAAGAAGAGTATCATACAGGTTCAAGCCTTTAAGTACCTTGGGATCACGCTAGACCCTCATCTAACTTACAGTGCCCACATTGACTCTGTAGCCAAAGCAGCAAATACTCACCTTGGCCTTCTCTTCCGGCATAGGCAACATCTTACTCCAGAAGCTCTAACTGTCGGCGTTCAGAGCTCTGTTGTCTCCATTATTGACTATGGGCTTATCATCTATGGCTCTGCCCCTGCTACCGCTCTTAGACGCATATACACCTCCCTCAATAAGGCCTGCCGACTTCTCCCTGGATCCCACCACCTCACACATACGTGCGACCTCTATGCACAAACTGGATGGCTGCAACTCACCAATCGGATAAAGTACCTAACCTGCACCATGGCAAAGAAAATAACTATGGGCCTTGCGCTCCCTGGAGTGTGTGCACTCCTGCGCCCTAGCAATAACCCCCGCTCAACCAGGGGGTCTGAATCACAGCTCCTGCAGGTTCCACGTTGTTGTACCTCACAAGTCAAATATCTTTTGCCTACAGGGTGCCCAGCTGGCTAAATGGTCTAAACAGTTACATCTCCTCCACTCCTACCCTTGGTGCATTTAAATCAATGCTCTGCCTCTCTCACTGCCTCCGTCTCCTCTGACTGCCTCCACTAGCTGACCCCATGAATATTTCCCTAACCTTATGTAGTTCTCTCTCCTATTAGCACTTGGTTACCCCTTAGCACGCACTTCACCATGTTATGTCTATGACAATGCCTCTGGCTGCGCTCCTCCTCTATAGCTCTCCGCTCCCCCTCTACTCTTCCTCTTTCTTGTCCTCTATCCTCTCTGCACCTCATCCGCTATCTCCTTGTAACCTAGCCTCCAAAACTTGTTTTGTTTTTCAGATGCTTTGTAACTCCGTTTAGCTTACACTTTTGTAACCTTGTCCTATTTATTGAATTTGTAATCTGACTTACATGTCTTATGTTTTGAATTGTAGCCTGACATGGAACCTTTGCAAAAGAGCTCTGGCTCAAAGGTATTGTAATCCTAGACCTAATAAATAAATAAATACAAGTCAGGAGATAAGGGTCAGTCTAAAATAGTATTAACAAGCATTTGTCAATGCCAAATGTTGTCTCACTGGCATTGGCATTGATAGTGCCGGAGTTAGAGATGCATAATAGGAATGGCAGTGAAGTATTAAAATTATGTCTACCCTACCCCCACCCTGTAGAGACCGACAAGCACTGAGGTGTGCCTTTGGGTCATCAGCTATAACGCTCATGCCATTTCGCTTCACCCTACCCTGTAGACACTGACAAGTGTCGTGGTGTGCTTTGGGGTCTTTGGGCATTATACTTACCCCATTCCATAAGGAAATACGCTGAGGTGGGTGCAGTATAGGAGAATGAGGTGAACTTTGTGGCCGAACAGTGCAAGGCACACCACGATGCCTGTCACTGGCTGCAGGGTGGGGGTGGAATGGCTTGAGCATTACAGCCGGTGATTCCAAGTCACACCCCTGACGACTGTCAGTCTCTACAGGGTGCTGTGCTACAGTTGGAAGCCCTAACACCGTATACGTGTGTTGCTATTTTCACTCCAAATTTTCAACATGGGCTTTTTGTGAGCCCACCTCATGAAAAGCGGCACTATCAGTTTTTTAGCTGAAAGGTGGTTTTGCACAGCAGCTATGCCATTTAGCAACACAGGGACAAAAACACTTGTTGAGCAGGATGTGGAAAATGACAACTGTAGTGTTCATGAGGAGATGTAAAAAAAATGGCAACATTGAAAATCTGGAGTGAAAATATGAAAAATTGGTGAAGGTATGAGCATGCAAAGAAAATGTGCCACACACGTCAGTAACCCAATTATTTTTGGGATTTCTTTAACCACATCTTTAACATAGGCATTTTGGGACTTCTCCTCATGAACGGTGGCAGTGTGATTCTGTTAATGTGTCTGAAACGTTGATTTCGCACAGTGACCTCGCCATTGTGCGCCACAGATGCGAAAACACATTTAGGGCAGGATGTGAAAAATGACAGCTGTACTGTTCATAAAGGTGTAAAAAAATGCCAGTGTTGAAAATCTGGCATGAAAATACTGCAAATTTGCAAAGTTACAAGGGTGCGTGGAAACTGCGCAACACACGCTTGTAACACAGTCATTTTATGGAATTTTGACACCAAATTTTCAACATAGGCATTTTAGGACTTCTGCTCATGAACAGTGTCACCATCATTTCCTGAAACTGTCCCAAAAACTGATTTAGCGCAGCAACCGCGCTATTCTGAGCTAAACGTGCGAAAACACATTTTGGCCAGGATATGTAAAATAACAGCTGTACTGTTCATAAGGAGGTGTGTAAAAATGGCAATTTTGAAAATCTGGAGTGAAAATATTACAAATTCACGAGGTTACAAGCATGCGTGGAAACTGCACAATGCACGCTCGTAAAACAGTCATTTTTGAGATTTTTTCCACCAAATTTGCAACATAGGCTTTTTGAGAGCCCACCTCATGAACACTGGCACTGCTGTTTTCTTAATCCGTCCCAAAAGGTGATTCCGTGCAGTGACTGCAAAATCACCTTTCAGGGCTGATTAACGCCATGACAGTGCCAGAATTCACGAGGAGGGGTCCCAAAAACCTCATGTTGAAAATTTAGTGCCAAAATTCCAAAAAATGCCTGAGATATGCATCAAAGTTGAAAAAACCCTGCTTATTCCATTATACAGCTTACCGGCATTTCCTCAGTTCGCGGTCAGCTTTGAAGAGTGCAGACTTGTTCCCAGTCCACCGAAGATCATCGCGCCAGACTCTGGAGGTAAATGTGGGATGGGGGGGTGTGGAGAGGCAGGTGCGCAGTGGGTGGGCACGGTTTGTGGAGGGGGCAGGACCATGAGGGACCGCTTTTTTGACACGCTAAAAAAAAAAAAAAGAAAACATTGTGGGGACCTTTTTTAAACAGGGGCATGTGGCACACTGGGGTGGGCTCCCAGCATGCCAACAGACTCTTTTTGGGGGGCAGCAGTAGCCGACAGGATTGGGCACCCCATTGTACAATAACAAAAGAGGGGTTACATTATGCTGACACGGATTGGGCACCCCTGCTGGCACAAAAGCACCGGGGTGACATTATACTGATGGGATTGGGCACCCTGTCGGCACAACAAAAGCAGTGGTGAGTAAAACATAATGCCGACAGGAGTGGGCTCTGGCCAAAGCAACATCACTCAGGCACTGAAGCCAACGGGACTGGGGTCCCTTCGCAAAGAAAAACTGTTGTGGGGAGCACATGATGCTGAGGGGATTAGGCACCCTGTTGTACACAACAAAGCAGGGGTGGTGTTACATATGTAATGCCGCAGAGTTGGGCTCCCCATCATTCCACATCTTTCGGGCACTGAAGCCGATGGGAATTGGGGCCCCTCCAGCAAAGAAAAACTGTTGTGGGGCACACATGATGCCGAGGGGGATTGGGCACCCCCCTCGGCATACATTGTAAATGGGAGGGGGGGTTATTATGCCGACAGGGAGTGGGTTCCCCCATCAGCATTCTGACAAAAGGCAGTGGCAGTGTTGCGTGCACGTCCAGAGGTGTGTTGTGGTCACGCTGCATGAGAGATCGCTCTCATTGCAGTCGACCTTTTGTTAGATCTGGTGGCCACATTCCAAATTGCTGATGTGGCACCTGCTGCTGCCTGATTGGGGAATGACGGACGCACCTACTGATGCGTGCCCCGCATTCGCCCAACAGTGACCGTGCTTTCAAATCTGCTACTACCGCAATATGTTGGCTGCGCATGCGCGAGGCAACATAAAAATTATAGGACTAGGTCAACATTTTCTCTGCATTCATGCACTGCTGCTTTAAGCCAGAACTGATGCACTGGCAACCTTACTTGGAAGGGGAACAAAAACTAAAGGTCCTGCATGACCAGCTAGCAGTACACAAGTGCCAGTCAGGGCATGACAGGGTGATGTTTTCATAGTTATTTCCTTTCATTAAAGACTCATCTTTGCTCATACCAGACCGATGGTAGGGTAGTCATAGGGAATAGTCTTATTATGCTAAAGTTAACAGTAAGAATATGCAGGGCATGATGAGAACTTTTGTGTAACTGTGCTTGCCCTGGAATGGAAGGAGAGGGGGAGCCTATAACAGTTATTGTTACACTCTGATCTCTAAACAGGGAATAATGTATGGGCAGCCATACACAATAAAACTGTGTCTGCATTGAGAGGTTTTTATGGCAACTACTAGGAACCTCGAGCGAACCACTCAAGAAGTTCACTGGTTGCTATAGAAAACTCGAGATGAAGACACAGGCTTGTCTATGGATGCCTATAATTTATGTTTTATAGTGTAAGGTCATACGGTTCCCTAAATGTGCCCGTTTACAGGGCATCTGTGCAAGAGTTGCTCGTCACAGAATAAGAGTGTCTCATGTGCATAGGAAAGGCATGCTCCGATTAGTTGGAAGCTCTCCTTCGATTTATAATGCATCTTACATTGACATATAAGGCACATACTTATACCCAAAAAAGATAATGTGTGTATGGGTGATGGGTTCGGGTCCAGCACCACATTTCTGGTGTTCAGCCAGGGGGATGTGAGCATTCTAGTGGGTAGAGCCAGGAACTCTCCCTATAGCGGAAGTATACTTCATGACTGTGACTCATGAGCTTGGGGGGGCCTGGAGAGTTTTACTTTTAAACATGGCTCCCCATAGCCATCGCCCACACTGTTCCATTGTAAGCCACTGTCATTGGTGTCATGATCTTATGTCCCAGCTACTGGTGCGGAGTCCTAGAAAGCCCACTAGAATGTAATGCCAGCACTGTCAGTGCCCTCAGTTCAGTGCCTGCTGCCATTTTTAAAATACAAAGGCATGTGCCTAAATTAAATCTGTCTTCTTTAAAGAGTTTTCCAGAAGAAATTGCATTTCATTGTAATGGTACCCGTAACTTTCAGATCCTGACACCAAGATCTGCAACAGGGTAGATACCTTAGAAGGGGTGCAGAAAATGAAGAGGAACCCGGAGAAGCTTGACAGATGCTTGGAGAAGTGACAACTGAGGTTCAATGCAAAAAAAGTGCAAGATCATGCACCCAGGTAGGGGGATCCCTGAGGAGAGCTACAGGATGGGGGGTGGGATACTGACCCTTACCAAAGAGGAAAGAGACCTAGGGGTTATATCTGATGATGTTAAGGTATAAAGGCAGTGCACAGAGGGTGCAGGAGGAGGGCCAGTGGCATGCTGGGATGCATAGGCAGAGGTAGCACTAGCAGGAGATGGAAGGTGGTGATGCCATTGTATAAAACACTGGTAAGGCCTCCCCTGGAGTACTGCATGGAGTACTGCAGACCACACATCTGTAAGAACATAGACAAGGTGGATGGAGGAGGCTATCCAGAGAAGGGTGACAAAGATGGTGCCTGGCTTGCATCACAAAACATACAAGGAGAGACTACGACCTCAATATGTGCTCATGATATCAATACGTGACTTCTGATACTGTGGTATACTGTAAAACCAGTATATCATAGCATGATCCCTAATATAAGGAATAAGAGGGTACCATTTTTCAGAAAAAATAAACATGTTGAAGTATGAGGGGTTATGATATGAGGCTAGAGGGTAATGCAAGGAAGTATTTCTTCATAGAAAGCCAGAAAGCCCTGTGGGTGTATGGAACAGCCTCTCACAGGAGATGTTGGGGGGGGGGGGAGAAACTGTAGGAGAATTTAAGAATGCATGGTATATGCACAGTGTCAGGCAAGGAAAAGGAAACCTTAGCAATAGGAAAGAGGGTAAAAGCCAGAGATGAAGTAGGATCTGTGGTATTGCAGTGGGTGGGAAAATGCCAAAATGGGCAGACTAGATGAGCTAGGCGATCTTTATTTGCCATCAGTTGTTTGTTTCTATGTTTGTCTTGTTGCTTGTGCTGAAGTAAAGTAAGTTTGTGCTGCTGTAAAGCAGCAAGTATTGTGTTTAGAGTTCAAAGATTCCTCTGTTGCTGATTTTTTTTTCCCCGTCAGTGATGTTACCTGACGCTCACAGCATCCCCCCCAAAGCCAGACTGCCCAATTAGGCATTTCGTAGGGAAAAACTTATCTGCCTGTGGTTACTCTCTATCACCCTTGTAAACTCGGACCGCTGGTGGGCAACTTGGAGATTGCTGCACAGTACCATCTTATGTTGCTGTGTGGTGCCCCACTGCTTGTCTGTATTGAAGCATGCAGATAAGCAGTGGGGGGGTGGGGGTGGATTGGCCTTTGACCCTTGCCCCTGGGGTGGGGTTTTGGGTCCTGGCCCTTAGACCCTCTGGGGGTTGACCTATGACCCCTGGACCAGGGGACAAGTCTTTGGGCCCCACCAAAAATTTTACAAACCCAGCTCGTATGCTTCTTTGTGGGTCTCGGCATGAAAGTTAGAATTTGGGAGCCCTAAGAGAGACAGAAATAAATGCTTAGGCTGTGCTTTACAACAGGGAGGGGAATTTCAAAAACCGGTTAAACATGTTCATGCAGACCTTTTGCAGATCATTCCACAGATCATTTGGGAGCATAATTCATTCTGACTGTACTTGAAAACAAGTCTTTTTTTTTTTTTGACCAACCACAGTCTAATTTCCTTTTTCCCCCACAGAATGCCCAAATCAAAGGAACTTGTGTCTTACACCTCCTCAGACAGTGAGGCTGTTAAGAAGTAAGCCTGGCATCAGTCTTTCTGTTCACAATACGTGCATTGATTTAGGAAGCCTGGGGCAGGTAGCTGGTCCTTCCAAAAATGTGCATAGGCCTACGGGATGCCTGGTGCCAGTTCCTTTCGCTATATATTACACAGTCAGTCCGTTACCCTACGCCGCTCAAAGAGGTGTCCTTTTCCCTTGTGGCTAGAAAAACCAGTACACCACTTGGGCATCTTGTAATTTTGTTGCTTGTCAACTCTGATTGTGAAACTGCAGACCAAGATGGTCCTCCATTTTAGTCTATGTAAGGGCCCTAAAATCGGTGTGGTGGCAGTGCAGCTCCTTCCTGTCTCTCTGGTACCAGTGGGTGTGCCTTATTCTTTCTTACAAGGGGTTCCCAGTGCCTCTGGGATGCAGGCATGCAATCCCTGCCACAAGCTACATGTGGGGGTGGTGATACGAATAAAAGTACCATGGTTCTAGGTTCTGGCAAGCTGCAGATGCTGTTGTGAAGGAAGAAAATGCCTCTGAAGGCATTTTTTATTTGTCAGTGGGGTTCTAACCAAACTAAGACCTTGACTAGATCATCATTGTGATATCTGTGTGGAAGAAATCTAATTATGAGGGGTTGGGGGTTAGCTCCTTGGGCTGGTATGGGGGGGGGTAGGCACGAGTAACCATGTATCTGGGGCAGGGCCTCTAGTTCTCTGTGACACTCTGTCCTGATTTCTGCAGTTGCGCTTCTGCTGCAGATTTCTTTCCCCTGTGACATTCTGTATTCATTTCGTGGCAGAATGCAAAGGGCAAAAACCAAATATGCAGGTGCAGCAGCAACACTGCTGCTGCAGCCTGCATATAATAATGGTTACTGGGGTTCAGTAAAAAAATCCCAGGACATTAGATGGTCACTAGGCGGAAGGAAGCAAAAAGTTATTTTCCTCCACGGGGGCTACAGGTGGTTGTGCAGTTTTGAGCCCGCCATGAGGGAGGATGTTGGCTTTTGCTCATTTTGCAATGCTGAGCCCAGAAACATTTCCCACAGCTGTTCTCTAAAGATCCCCAGTTTCCTTAAGTGGCTGTTTCTTAGTTAATCTATCAGTAAAGCAGAGACCCACCAGGACAAGGAAAGGGGATGGCAGGACGCCAACCTTAAACTGAGACTCCTTCAGAAGTTCTGTCTTTGCATCACTAAGTTAAACTGCCACAGAAATGAAACATTTTATAGCCAGCCAGCATGTTTATCTAAACATTTCATATGCCAAGAGTAAGAGAAAGAGGTGGGCTCAGCAACAGTTCTGCATTCGGCTCATGTGCTCAACTCAGCAAGGCTCAGTTTTGTCAGCTGTGGTTGCTAGCAGCAAGCTCACTCTCCTGTCGCACTCCCGCTGCTCATACCACCATATTTCTGATTTTGCAGTTGCCAACTAAAGTAATGGCTCTGTGGCGATGTGTTCATTCATGTCATACATGGCATTGTGTGGGTGAGGATCATGAGACTCTGTTCTCCTACTCCATGCTGTCACACACCATCAGTGCCATCTTGTTCCCCCACCACATGACTGAGTGACTGCACAGCATGTGCAGTCTTTACTTACTTTGTGCAGCTGCACATGCACTAACTCCGAAGTGACTCGGTCGGGATAAACTGGTGCAAAACTGTGCACAGGATGTATTTTTAGGAAAAACAGGTGTAAAATACACCGATACACCCCTTATCTGGAGCACTGTATTCCAGTCACAGACAGTTTTATCATTACAGCGGCAGGTCTCTTCTCCCCCCACCCCGGCAACCAGGCACATTCCAGCCATGTGCATTACAGTGCACAGTAATTTGCATGGCTAGACTTACAAGCAACTCATTTGCTCAGTGTGCCTTTCCAGGTGAAATAAATAAATGAGCCCCTCCATGCTTTTGCATAATTGGTGGCTCTTGCCAACACCTCCCCCAAGCTGACATCGGGGTGCCCAGTCCCTGTGTCGGCATGTCCCCACAAGCCTGAACATATCTTTTGCTGACAACCGGGTGCCTAATCCCCATGTTGGCATCTCTTCCACCCCCACTATTGTGGCACACTCTAAGTCCACCCCAGTGTGCCAAAGTAATTATCTTTATCCCCAACACTGGGATGCCCACTCCTAGTGTTGGATGTGCCCCCATGCCACCCTTTTTTTAGCCGACCTCAGGGTGCCCAATCCCTGGGTCATCATTGATTTCCCTCCGCTAGTCTGGCATATTGGGAGCCCACCCCAGTGTACCACAATTTATTTTTCATAGTATTTCACCTGTCAAAAAGAAACTGTCCCGAAGGTCTTTTTCTGTCAGTAAAAAAAAGCTGCCCCTCATCACTCGATGCCCCATCCCGACCCTCCCTCTGCACACCCCACCTCCTCTCACCCATACTTACCTCCAGAGATCCAGCGCTAGATCTTCTGTTGACCGAACATGTCTGCACCTTCAAAAGCTGACCGCAAACTGAAGAAAATCACTGTAAGCCCTATAATGGCAATCAGGGAGGGAGATTTCAATTTGGGTTGATCTCAGTAGCCATTTTGGGAGTTTTGGTCCCAAATTTTCATCATGAGGTTGTGGGGATGTCACCTCATGAAGACTGGCACTACATTTTGTTTCTTGGCCCGAAAGGTGATTTCATGGTCGCTGCATGGAATTACCTTTGAAACAGAATAATGAAATGACACTGTTTGATGAGGTGGCATCCCAAAAGGCCATGTGGAAAATTTGGTGAACAAATTCCAAAATATGACTGTTATGCAGTTTCTACACATGTTTGTAACTTTGCCACTTTTTCATATTTTCACTCTAGATTTTCAACATTACCATTTTTTCATACCTCCTCATGAACAGCACAGAAGTAATTTTTCACATCTTGCGCCAAATGACTTTTCGTGCCTGTTGTGCCAAATGGCTCATTCGCTGTGCAAAATCACCTTTCGGGATTGAGTAATGAAATAATAGTGGCACTGTTTATGAGGTGGGGTCCCAAAAAGCCCATGTTGAAAATTTGGAGATGAACTACCAACAAACACGCGTGGCACTGAGGTTTCCAACTGTGATGCCTCACTCCTGTACAGACTGGACAGGCACCGGGGTGTGTGGCTTAGGTCATCAGCCATAATGCTCATGCCATTACACCCCACCTCCACCCTGCAGCCACTGACAGGCATTGAGGTGTGCCTTGCGGTCTTTGGACCGAACCCATTCTCCTATACTGTACCTGTCTTAGCTTATTTCCTTATGTAATGGGGTGAGCATAAGGGCCGAGACCCAAAGGCACACCGTGACACCTGTCAGTGTCTGTAGGGTGGGGTGAGGTGAATGGCATGAGCATTATGGCCCGATGACCAAAGGTGCATCCCAATGCCTGTCAGTCTTTGCAGGGTGGGGCAGGGGTTGGCATTAGTTCAATACTTCTCTGCCATTCCTATTATGCAACTCTTTCTAACCTCTGCAGTACCAATGCTAGTATCAGCAAGCAAACATTCGGCATTGACAAATGCTTGTTTTAAAGAGCAAAAGTACATACATAACATAGTACATACATATAAGAAATACTATATTAAAACGTTGCATTACATGTCACTTAATACATTTGTTCTTATGTTAAAAGGTCCTCTCTGATAGGAAACATTTTAAAGTCCATGAGACCATCTGATAGACATTTAATCCAGTAATAAACTCTGTTATCTATTAATTAATTAATTAATTAATTAATGGTTCTTCTGGGTGACATAGAAGGAAAATGGTTAGGGTACTTAAATAAAGGACTGAGTGCGTATACTGCAGCCTTATTTGGTATTGTTCGGCTAAGGGATGAACTCAGGTCTTCGAGTACTGATGTACAAAACCCATCTCCACCAAATCAGCTCAAAGTGAGTCTGTCTTTTGTTCAGCACTGCTATTACAGCCTCCATTCTATAGCTTGTTATCATGATACCATGCCAATTATTAATTGTAATGATGTGGGTGGAGAGCCATTTTTTTGTGATTGCTTTTTGAGCTGCCAACATGGCAATCTGCAGTAATTTTCCTGTTAGAGGGTCTCTATAGTTTTCCGGGGTATCCAAGAAAATATAGAGCAGGGGGGTCGGAAGAAGATCAGGACCAAATATAGAATGGAGAGCTTCCTGCAAGTCCTGAAAAAAGGAAGATAGATCTGGGCAATCCCATAGTATAGGGACCAGGGCTGCAGGGGAGTCACCACATTCACGCCAGCAGCAGGGAGACCTATGCGTTTGAAATTTTGCCTGTATAGCAGGTGTTTTGAAATATCTGACAAATATCTTCCATGAGAACTCTTTCCAGGTCACTGTGGATATACCCCATTGAATTTTCCCTAATTCCCTATCCCGTATCCTCAGAAATAGGGACTCCCAGATCGTGTTCAAGCTTGTCTGATGGTCTGGGGGGTATCCTCTTGCCAAGAGATAAGAGCTCAGTATAATTATACAATGGCAGGAAAGAATCCTGGACTCTGATTGGTCAGTGTATGCCTGAGACAGTGATGTTATTACACAATAACATCACTGTATTGATTTGTTGTTGCTATACTCATCTTCTCTTAAGAAACGAAGATATACTGCCTCACTAAAAATCTACTAAAAACACTTTTTTTTCATTTTTATTTTGTATAACATTGAGCCATTGTATAATTGCAATAAGGCACTCCAAGGTGTGTGTTATTGTGTAATAACATCACTCCTGGGGTGGTGGAAGCACTCGGCTTTGCCTCGTGTTTCAACCCACCCCAGGAGTGACATCATTACATAACTCACACCTTGTCATGCCTTATTGCTTAAATATGAAATTATGTGAGCTGATAATAATCTGCCCTGTATTGCATTTTTCATTAAGATGGTTATGTGTGGTGGTGGTGGTGGTGGGGTCTTCCTCCCCAGTAGCTAATGGGAGGGACCTGATGTAATTTCTGACCTGGAAGTAGCAGAATCTGTCCTGCCATCAGATCCCATATTTTTCCACTAAGTCTGAAATGCCATATTAGATGGATGCCTTTCCTCTCCCAGTGTTGAAAGCTAGGATGGGCTTTTTATATTTACATGTCTGCTGAGGCGGGACTAGTCAGCCCAGGATGGGCTTTCCATATTACTTATAAAATGGGCAAGCGATTTCAAGCAATCTGATTGTTGTTAGCCGTGCATTAGATGTGTCTAATGCACAGCTAAAACTAGAACCCCCATTTAGAATACACAGGCCCATTTTCTAAGTGCAATAAGCCACTCCGGGGATGTGCATTAGACAGTTCTAATGCACGGCTAGGGGACTGGATGCACTTGGCCTGTGGCCTCATGCCTCACTATGTCCCCCTGGGCATGCATTAGAACTGTCTAATGCACGCGCCATCGTGTCTTATTGCTTACATGCCCAGTGAGATTGGGACTAGTCAGCCCAGGATGGGCTTTCTATATTTACATGCCCTCTAAGATTGGGACTAGTCAGCCCAGGATACATAGATACATAGATACATAGATACATAGACAGTGTCAGCAGATAAGGGCCTATGGCCCACCCAGTCTGCCCATTTGTAGCTTGTAAGTTGAGTTTGTTTTCTTAGAAGTCTGTTTCCCCTTACCCCTGACCTCTAGAATTCCTTTATGTCTATCCCATGCACTCTTAAATCCCGTGATTGTTTCAGCCCCCACCACTTCCTCTGGCAGGGTGTTCCACTTGTCCACCACCCGTTCTGTGAAGAAATTCTTTCTCATGTTTCCTCTGAATCATCCTCCCTCCAACTTCATCCCATGCCCTCTAGTCCTGGAACATCTTTTCGCTTAAAAATAGTGTTTTCCTGCACCTGTTCCTCCCTGTAAAATACTTGTATGTCTCTATCATATCCCTCTCTCCCGCCTCTCCTCCAGGGATGGACTTTCTGCATTTATATGCCTGCTGAGAGTGGGACTAGTCAGCCCAGAATGGACTTTCTACATTTACATGCCAACTGAGAGTAGGACTAGTCAGCCCAGGATGGGATTTCTATATTTACATGGCCGCTGAAAGCGTTACTAGTCAGCCCAGGATGGACTTTCTGTATTTATATGCCTGCTGAGAGTGGGACTAGTCAGCCCATGATGGGCTTTCTATATTTTTTAATTCCCCCCAGAGAGCGGGACTAGTCAGCACAGGACGGGCTTTCTATAGTTACATGCCCGCTGAGATTGGGACTAGTCAATCCAGGATGGGCTTTCTATATTTACATGCCTGTTGAGAGCAAGACTTCTCATCTCAGGATTGGCTTTCTATATTTACATTCCCGCTGAGAGCGGGACTAGTCAGCCAATGATGAACTTTCTATATTTACATGCCTGCTGGGAGTGGGATTAGTCAGCCCAGAATGAGCTTTCTATATTTACATGCCCACTGATGGCGGGATTAGTCAGCCCAGGATGGACTTTCTATATTTACATGCCCACTGAGAGTGGAACTAGTCAGCCTAGGATGGGCTTTCTATATTTATGTGCCTGCTGAGATTGGGACTAGTCAGCCCATGATTGGCTTTCTATATTTACATGCCCACTGAGAGCAGGACTGGTCATCCAGCCCAAATTTTTCACAGAGAGGGTGGTGGATGCATGGAACAGCCTTCCTGAGGAGGTTGTGGGGTCTAAAACTGTGGGAGAATTCAAGAATGCATGGGGCAGAAACAAGGCAATTCTTGTGGAGGGTAGGAAGAAATAGGCTGTTGGTTAACTAGGATCTGCAGCTTACCCTGTAGGTGGAAATGGGAAGACTAGGTGGGCCAAGTGTCCTTATCTGCCGTCAAAGTCTATGCTTCAATGTTTCAAGTCCAGGATGGGCTTTCTATATTTACACACCTGCTGAGAGCAGAACTAGTCAGCTCAGGATTGACTTTCTGTATTTACATGTACACTGAGAGCAGGAGTAGTCTGCCCAGGATGGACTTTCTATCTTTACTGGCCCTCTGAAAGCAGAGCTAGGCAGCCCAGGATGGACTTTCTATATTTTACATGCTCATTCACAGTGGGACAGAGCCCAGGAGGGGCTATAAATGATTTTGGCCTACTTGGAGCAGGGCTTTGATTGCTTTTTTAAATATCAACTTGGAATGGCCCCCATCCCTGTGATGAGCTTGTTTTTTCATTTTGTTTTTAACATGCAGTATCTGCTTGGAGCGGGGCTCATCCCTGGTGTGAATTTCATTGTTTGACTTGCTCACTTGGAGAGGGGTTCAGCCAGAGTCAGACTGGCCCACCTGGATACCTGAAAATTTCCAGGTGCACCCCCAACCCCCCATTGAGTACTTAGCTGCCTTCTAAACTTGAAAATCTTTGTGTTTTTTTGTCTATTTTTAATTCAATTTGGGTATTTACGCTACTGAAAGTAAATGTAAGATGCAAATACAGAGCTATTGTATCAAATGTAGGTGGAATATTGATTTATGTGTGTCACCCTGGGCCCTCCGCTGTTGATTTTCCAGATGGGTCCCCTCCCCTGTACTCTAGTCCAACCCTGCCAGCCTAGGATGGGCTTCCTATATTTCATGTACCCACTTCGAGCAGAACTCATCCCAGGAGGATTTTTGTATATGTTATCTTTTTCTGCACACTCCAGCTAGGGCATGGTGGCGGCGTACCGCCTATCCGGGCTCCTTCTCCTGAACGGATCACTCTGCATGGCAGTGGGGCGGAACTTTTGTGGTTGCAGAAAGTAGCTACATTGTCCCATCCTCACCCCTGAAGATGCCGGTGAACAGGACCAAAGTCCAAGCGGTAAGCCATGGTGAGACTTGGCTTCTGGCACTCGCCTAACAATACCCTCCTGACACCATCCACTAGTTGGCATGGTGCCCAACCCACCCCAGGAGAGGAGAGTTGCCAATCAGTGACTCAATCTGACTCCTCCCTCCACCCCCAGCTGACCCCCGGCATCCCATGCTCGTTCCCGAACCCGGGTCGCAGTGTAGCACGAGATATGGCATCCAGCACCTCAGCTCTCAGCACCACCGGTCCGGTGCCCAGGAGGACATTTGATTTTTTGGGAAGTTCATTTATAGTGTGGCTCATCTCAGAAGGGTCTTTGATTTTTTTTAAAGATGCCCACTTGGAGTGGGGCTCAGCCCAGAGGTGCCTTTCATTAATTAGCTTGCCTGCTTGGAATGGGGCTCAGCCCAGGAATACCTTTTGTTAATTAATTTGCCTGCATGGAGCGGAGCTCTGCCCAGGAGTGCCTTTCATTAATTAACTTGCCTGCTTGGAGCAGAGCTCTGCCCAGAAGTGCCTTTCATTAATTAACTTGCCTGGCTTAGAGCAGAACTCCGCCCAGGAGTGCCTTTCATTAATTAACTTGCCTGCTTAGAGCAGAACTCCGCCCAGGAGTGCCTTTCATTAATTAACTTGCCTGCTTAGAGCAGAACTCCGCCCAGGAGTGCCTTTCATTAATTAACTTGCCTGCTTGGAGCAGGACTCAGGCCAGGAATGCCTTTTATTAATTAGCTTGCCTGCTTGGAGTGGTGCTCAGCCCAGAAATACCTTTTATTAATTAACTGGCCTGCTTGGAGTAGAGACTTAACCCAAGAGGGGCAATAAATGTTTTTTTGCCCACTCATACCTGGCCCCAGCCCAGAATAGGCTTTCGTTATTCAGGTTGCCCACTTGGACTGAGGCTCAGCCCAGGAGGAACTATGATTTTTTGAACCTGTCCACTCAGCACAGGGCACTCATTCCAGGAGTGGTTTTCATTAATTAACTTTCCCGCTTGGAGCAGCAGTCACCCCAGAAGGGCTTTCTGTATTTTTATTCCCTCTCCTAGCAGGGTTCAGGGCCAGTCTTTGATACATTTCTGTTTTTTTTTTCACATACCCACTCAAAGCAGGACTCCTACCAGGATGGGCTTTCTATATTTTACATTTCCTCCCTACCACTTTCTGCAGCATCACATGTGAGTGATGGGGGGGGGGGAATACCCTAACTATAAGGGCACTATGTTGCCCATATAATGCTCTGGCAGGATTTGCTCATGTTCTGATGTGATGTTAGGGGTTTCAAATGTTATTTAAATTAAAAAAAATTAAAAAAAGATGCCACCAAAAATAGTCAACAAACTCTGTGGCCAGGCATTTTTTCACAGTCTCCATGCAAAGCCTTACATGACAGTGTAAGCATTCCATTCAGAATTCATTAGAGGAGAGGTGATGGGATGATTCCATTCAGAATGCATTGGGTGGAGGTGATGGGATGTACTGTTGCTCATAGATAAGAGCTGGCTCCCAGATGGTATCTTTTGGAGGAGACTGCAAGTATCACAGCAGGTGGGGCTTTGTCTGGGGCATTGCCTGGGACACCTGGACAAACAATAGGGACCCAGGTAGGACCACCCAGAAGGGGCTTGGGGGGGTAGGGAGCTTGCGGCCAGGGACAGGGAGGACCTAAGCCTCTTAAGAGGTGCTGCACAGGAGGAATTCCTCCTCATTCCTCCTTGTCCCAGGTGGCATAGGAAGCCAGGATCATCAGGACACACGTAGACAGAGGTAAGGCCTGGTCAGGGCCCTTAGGCCACATGGTCTGGGGTAGTACACCAGGCAGAAGGGGTTCTATGTCAATTGCATGCAAAACATTTCAGCGTGGTCAATTACCGCGGATATTTCACCGATCTTTTAAATGTTTAGTGATTAAGCGCTAGACAATTCAGCACCTGAAAGCTGTCACATCAGCTTTTCAAGGTAACACTCACAGTCCTTATACCCTGTCAGTATGATCAGATTCATGGCTGTCTCTTCTGTTCCCCACAGTCCCGGCTGACATAGTGAGTGAGTGTGTGATCGCCATTTTCTGCCTTCAGTCTCTTCTCCCGATAAAAGCTGTACCAGGAGAGCACACCCATGATAATGAGATGGGGCTGGATCTCCAACTTCAAGGTGACACAGTAACAACCATGACTGAGAGAGCAGCGTGTGTGAACAGGGAAAAGAGAGAGAGCTAGAAACAGAATGTTAAAAATTGGAAAAATGGGTTTAATGGTACAGTGAGGAATTTGACAGAAAACAACAACACGGACAATAGTTTGGTGTATGATTTTGTACCAGCAATTGTTGTATTTGGACTGGGGTCTGCGTCAAGTTGAACGGTGCAAAATCAGACACAGGAATGAAATGCCAAACACATAAGCGATTACTTGTGAAATGGTGTGCTAACCTTGAAAATCGGCTAGTTGGAAGTCTGGCTTGGGGTCCGGAGGGTGTGTATCTTTAGTACGGAGCCTACCATAGTTATAATTAGAAAACAATTAGACAAGCAATGCACTGAATTTGTTGTGGCGCTTAATTGCTCTGTTAGTGGTAATGTTTTCGCTAAGTTTGATGTGCTGAAATGCTTGTGCTTAAATGTTCATGCAGAATTGATGTGATACCGGCAGAAGGTTAAGCATAACCCAGTGGTTGGAGAATTGAGCTGTGAGTGAGCTGTAATTCAGCAGTCCTGGTTTGATTCCACAACCTCTGCTAGCATATTTATTTGGGGTGGAGGACAATAAGGCTTGGTGGTCGAAAGCAAACAAAGTCTTGGGTTTGAATTTCGTTATCCTACATGGGTGTAAGGTAATCCAGAGCAAGCAAAATGTTTAATGGTCAGTTGTAAGAGGTTTGTTTGGGGTGCTCCTGCAGGCTTGCAGAGGCCACATGGCCCAGGAGAAACTACAGCTGGGACTCGGTTCTGAGGCAATGGCCGCCCTGAGATTGCCATTGTGGGCCAGGCTTAGTCACCCTGTGGTGCGGACCAGAGGCTGCATGGCCTGAGCAGCAGGCGTGATGTGACCAACTCACCAGACGGCCACCTGCGGGGATTGAAGCCTTGTGTTTCAATCCAACCCTGAGCAGTCACTTGTTCCCCCCAGGCACTTAAAGTGTACTGTGTGCCCTGTGCAAGTTACAGTAGCGCTGTCCCCCTCTCATTGGGGCTTACCTGTGCTCCATCTACAGAGTAGTCGGCACTGGAATCTGAGGGTAGAGGGCCCGAGGTTGGAAGGCATTTCTGAGTCTGTAGCATGGTCTCTTGCCACTGCAACCTGGGCCCTTGAGCTGGGGCAGCAAGAAACCTCAGAGGATGGGCAGCGGATGGTTGGGTGGCCTGGCATAGCAGTCGTGCAGCAAGGGCAAAAGAGGCGGCTGGCTCAATTTAAAAAAAATGAATAAATAAAAGCTCCCTTGGCCCCCACCTGCCCCAGTGGGGCTTGCCTGTGGTAGCCTGGAGGTCCAGTTAGCCGGGCTGAGGTCCTGGGCTCAGCTTTGGTGACCTCCCCAGATAGTCATATGGTGTTTAGGCCAGGCATCTCAGCCACCATCCAGTCATCTCCTGGTGTGGGGTTTGGGTACACAGGCCTTGACAGACATGTGGAAATCCAAGCCCCTGGAGCCTGACGGCATGGCCATGAATCTTGGGGGAACAGCAGCGACTCTGCTGGTATTCCACTCATGTTGGGGCCTAGCCATGCTGAAATTGTTGACGTGCATGCGCGGGGGCATTAGGGTCTTGCGCATGTGCAATGTATCAGCGGCCAGATGGCTTGAGAGGCCACTGAGGGGAACAGGAGCACGCAAGTACTAAGTGGAAAGCTAAATAAATAAAAAATTTAAAAAATGAGGCTGTAACCTGAGGCACGCGGAATATAAATGAGGGAAAATGAATAATAAGGAATGGGTAGCTGCTGGGTTCCTCAGGCGGGGGACAGCAGACCAGGGTCTGGATTCCTCTACCACCACTTACATGCTATGGTAGGATGCCTCAAGTGGTACATTAGTTAATTACAGTTGTATCCCAGAAATGTTTATAAGCTTAAGAATTGCTTTCTTGGTTTTCTGCTAGAGACACACTGATGCTGGCCTTGTATGAGGTTTGATACAGCCCAGAGCCAAAGTGGAGCTCAACCATGGGTCATTTCCTTCTGAAGCAAGTGTCATGGGCAGTTGGGAGGCAGTATATGACAGTGATTTAAGTTGCTAAACAGCAAACTTGGGATACCTGGGTTTGGATCCCACAGCCCCCCCTTGCATATTGGGTGTCCCTGAACAAGTCACTTAACTTCATTGTGCTCCAGTGTGGCCCCTGTAAACAAGCATAGTGGGTCTCTCCTAAAAAAAAAAAAAAAAAAAAAAAAAAAGGTGTGTTCAAATTTTCCACAGTCAGTGACCCGAGTTGTGTGTAGTATGACAAGCTTAAGCACCAGCAAGGGGATAGTAGCCATGATTTTGTTTTGATTGCAGAGTACGAGCAACATATTGCAAAGATGAGTGGAGACCTGGAGCAGCAGCTGGCTGCCCTTGTCTGAGGCAAGGGTAAGGCATGGTGGGAGGCACTGTTCAGGGATCAGGCAAGGTGGGTGGTGCAGGTCCTTCAAGGCTGCTGCCCCAACCGGAACCCAAGAACCCGGAGGAGGCCAACCTGGGAAGCAGCCAGTAACCCTGGCATTGCTGACCCTGCTGGCTGAACATGTGACTTCAGCGGGGGTGCCAGCCACGTCAGGGCAAGAGCCAGAGAAGCCGATGCCCATTCCAGATGAGATGCTTGTGCTCCCTCCTCCACCTCAGAAAAAGCCATGAAGGAAGAGGGCTGATCAGGGAGCAGTGGCAGCGGACCAAGTAGCGGGTATGCCTGAGTTAGACCTGCTGTCAGCTGATGAGTTGAGGGCACTTCTTTAGAAGCGGGGGTGCCCCCAAAAGGAACAAGGGGCATTAGCAGAAATGGGGCAGAGAGTGGGATGCCATGGAAAAGGTGCTGGTAGGGCAGGGGACAGAAACGGTGGCATCAGCACCCATAAGCCTGGGCATGCCGAGGGCCTTCCACAGGGCCAGCCGGGCACCTGGGCCAGCAGGCTAGCTTGCAGAATCCCGAGCAATTGGGGCATAGTCAATCCATCCTCCACACAGTGAACTCCCATCTGGGAGTAACAGGCCATGGGATCCATAGCAGATAGCCTTCGTGGTTGGGTCAGCCAGCCAGTGACAGGGCTCGGGCGTGGCCACGGTGATACCCCAAGGATTAGGGGAGCCTAGCATACGGCCTCTGGCAGGCAACCTGGGCCAATCAGGTGGAGCAGAAGCTTGACCAGCTGCTGGAATTACTGGCAGACCAGAATAGGGCTTGACCAGGAGTGGTCCAGGTGGACCCGGCTACAGCAGGCTCGGGGACGCTGGAGCAGGAGTGGCATTACCACCACCACCAATACCAGGGCAGCAAGCGGTAGTGAGCTTCCTATCCCTGGCAGAACCTATTGGGTCACACTTGCTGGACAAGGTGAGGCAGAAAATAATCAATGGAGAATACGTTGACGTCTTTGCCCTGCTGAATCGGCCTAAACAGTCGGAAAAAGACAAAAAGGACAAGGATGTGGATGATGGGGTCAAGCAGAAGCACAAAGCAACAGTGCAGTGGACATGGGAGAACTGGGCAGCAGGTTTCACGATCTATGCAGAGATCCTCACCCAGGGCAGACCGGGGAAAGCTGATGGGCTGTGGGTCTACTTTAATAGGATAATGACCATGCATGCTAGTAAACCAGGTGGGGGTGGTTGGAATGTGACGAGGGTATCAGAGAGAAAGCAGATGAACATGGTATGGTTGTGGGCCGTCTTGGACCTCCACTGCTGTGGATGATAGACTTGGGGAGGAGTCAACATACAGACAGCAGTTTTCTGGTGAGGACCCCCCATCGCCAAAGAAAGGTTATCAAGGGAGTAATGGGGAAAGGGGGGGTGGGAAAGGGTGTTGTTTCAGCTACAACCAGGGATCATGCAAGACCGAACATTGTAGTTACAAGCACAAGTGTATGGCATGCAGGAAACCACATTTGTTTCAACAGTGTGGGAAGGCGACAGAGCCGGGGCAGGGAAGGCCAACAATTTTCACCCCTTTCGGAAAGGCAGGACAAAGGCTGCCAACACTGGTCAAGGTCGTAAATATTGAGGGGTGGTTAGTCAACTACCCAGACAGGGCAGCCGCTCGCTCTTTGGCAGCAGGATTCAGGGAGGGGTTTCATATACCTTACCAAGGCCCAAGGAGGGCATACGAGGCTGACGACCTGCATTCTGCCAAACAATGACCGGAGGTCATGCGGGGCAAACTATGGAAGGAGCTGGCCGCGGGTCAGATCAGCAGCCCCTTCACCTCCCCCCCTTGCCCACTCCTCAGGGTGTTTGCCATTGACTTAGTCTCCAAAAAGATGCTGGGCGAGTTCTGAATGATAAACCACCTGTCATACCCAGAAGGGGATTCAGTCAATGCCTACATTGACCCAATCAACACTGCAGTGTATTACACGTTGTTCAACAGGGCAGTGGAGGTGGTGTGACAGGTGGGCCGGGGGCACTGCTGGGGAAGGCTGAAATAGAATCAGCATTCCACCTGTTGTCAGTGTACCCAGCAGATAGGGAGCCATTGAGCATGAAATTTGACGGGTACTACTACATTGACAACTGCCTGCCCATGGGGCGTGCAGTGGCGTGTGCAGTTTTTGAGCAATTCAGCACATTTCTGCACTGGGCCATGGCACAGAAAGCCAAAGCCGACCACGTGGTGCACTATTTGGATGACTTTCTGTTTGTGGGGAAGGCCAGCTCAGGGCAATGCACACATATCATGGCAGCATTCCACGACGTGTGCGCTGAGTTGGGTGTACCACTGGCCCAGGACAAGATGGAAGGGCCATGCACAAGGCTTTCCTTCCTGGGGATTGAAATCAACATGACCGAGCAAGTGTTCCAGCTCCCCCAAGACAAGCTGGTGGCCTTGCGCACCCGGCTGGACTCTGTAATGAGGGCATGTAAAGTCGCGTTCACAGGGCTCCATAAACTGGTGAGCCACCTCAACTCGCCTGTCAGGTAATGCCCATGGGCAGGACATTCATGAGGATACTTGGCGGTGTTAGCGGGCTGTACAAAATCGCGACTATAGAATCCATGTCACAACGGGCAATGCGGGAGAACCTAGGTATTTGGCAGACATTTCTGCAATGCTTCAATGGGGTATTGATGTGGCCAGTTCCAGTGTCCAGTGAGAATTGAACTCTTCACAGATGCCTCGGGGGCCTGGGCTCTGAGGCTCACTTGCAAGAGTAAGTGGCATGCAGGGCAGTGGCCTCCAGAGTGGCTCATTCAAGGCATAACGAGGCAGATAATGGTGATGGAATTCTTCCCATTGTCATGACTTTGGTGATCTGGGGGGATGTGCTGCAGGACAAGCACATCACATTCAGGTCACACAACACCGGAGTGGTATATGCAATAAACAAATAATTGGGGGTCAGGGGCCCGATGGGCAACCTCATGCAGGTGTTTGTCCTGAAGTGTATGATGTTGAATATCAACTTTAAGGCAGTGCATGTACCAGGTATTGAAAATAGCATTGCTGACGCTCTTTCTCGTTTACAGTGGCAGAGGTTCTGAGAATTGGCACCAGCGGCAGGCCTACAGTCCAGGGAAGTCCCGCCATTCCTATAGGAATTGATAACACCAGAGGCCTGGGAGTTGATTGAGAATGCCCTGGCACCTAGGACACGAATAATATACCAGAGGGGGGTCAACTGTTTTCTGGAAGTGCAATACACACAAGGGTGGGCAGTGACATGGCCGATCCCAGTGGCACAGCTGTGCGAATATGTATTGATCAAAAAACGTGCAGGAGCCACCCGGGCAACAGTCAAGCAGCACATGGCTGGCTTTGCCTGGTTTCAGAAAGTCAGGGGCTTCCCTGACTCCATGAGGAAGATGCTGAGAGGTTGGGCACGGGTAGCCCCAAGGGGCACGGACAACAGACGCCCTATCAGCCCTACCATATTCAAGCAGATCTGGGATGAGTTGCCTAAGGTGTGTTCATCCCTTGATGAAACAAGGCTCTTCCGGACAGTGTACTTACATAGATACGTAGATACATAGACAGTGTCAGCAGATAGGGCCTATAGGCCCACCCAGTCTGCCCATTTGAGCTTGTAAGTTCAGTTTGTTTTCCTAGAAGTCTGTTGCCCCTTACCCCTGACCTCCAGATTTCCTTTATGTCTACCCCATGCATTCTTAAATCCCGTGATTGTTTCAGTCCCCACCACTTCCTCTGGCAGGGTGTTCCACTTGTCCACCACCCGTTCTGTGAAGAAATTCTTTCTCATGTTTCCTCTGAATCATCCTCCCTCCAACTTCATCCCATGCTTGGAAGCAATTTGTGGGGCATTTCAGGTGTCAGAGCTCGTGCAGCCCAGCAAGGCTACTGGGAGACCATTAGTGTTGGCAGAGGCTGATGTGGAGGTTACAACGTCTGGACGTTTGTTCACATACGAAAGAGCAAGACGGATCAGCTTGCCCATGGGCAGTGGTGCCGACTAGTGGCACGGCACAAGCTCCAGTGGGATGTAGGAGCATGGGTACAGGATTATATAACACATTGCCCGGCAATGGGGGGGGCTTCTTCCGTCATGGGGGTGGTGGCCCCCTAACAGTGTACCAGTTTAGGCACGTGTTGCAGAAGACCTTGTGACTGATGGGCATCCCTGCAGAACACTACAACACACATTCCTTTAGGACTGGTGCAGCATCGCATGACAGGGCGGAGGGCTTATCAGATAGGACAATACAGACGTTGGGTAGATGGAAGTCGCAGGCTTTTGAAAGATATATAAGACCACACATGTTATAACTCTCTCTTGCTTTGTTTGGACAGGTGTTGCGGCCCGAGCAGAGCAGATCTGGATTTGTGGCCACTCGCACATCCATTGGGTGGCTGTCAGGGTGAGGCAGTATCCCGGAAGAGAAAACCTGTTCCTGGCACCTGAGAGGGCAGAGGTGCATTGGTTGGGGTGGTGCGGGATGCGCTGGAATGAGTTACTGACAACACTGCAAGCAAAAGCACAAAAGAGGTCACAGCCTAATGTTTTAGTAATTTATTTTGGGGGAGATGACATAGGGTTTATACCTGCGAGAGAGCTTAAAGAAAGGGTCAGGCAGGACCTGATAAGAGTGAAGCAATGGTGACCCCAGATGAGTATAATTTGGTCCGATATGGTGCAGTGGCAGCAGTGGTGGCATGCCTGGAACATTAGGGCAATAGAGAAGGTGCGCCAGCTGCAGAACGCGACTATGCAACCGATTATGGACCCTGTGTGGGGTGGGGGGGGGGTCCATAGCAAAGCACCTGGGAGTGTCTGTAAAAAACAGATCTGTACAGAAGGGATGGTGTACATTTATCGGAGGAAGGAATTGACCTGTTTCTGAATGACATACAACAGGCAGTGGCGAGAGTATTAGCATGAGGTGCTTGTGGGGGATGAGTTGGTGAGAACTCAGCTTGTGGCAGCTAGTAGTCTTGGAACACTGTGGGAGGGGTAACAGGGGATCACATGTCCCAGCCAGATCTCCCTGAGGCTGACAGGAGGCGGGCCTGGCGGATGGAGTCTGGATGGCACCCTCTTCAGGGCAGCATCCCGTGGCATGGCGGATCCTCTGATGGGGAGGAGCTAGCCGCAGCCGGTCATATAGCCATCCCTCATGCCCCAGAGGTTGTTGCCTCATGTGATCCTGGTTGATGGTAAGGCAGCCCTCCCCTGGGGGCATGGGTGTAGGCAGGCATACTCCAAGCACTCCATGGTGTGCAATTTTGTTTAAGGGGGGTAGCAAATAGGCTCTGAACTGCTTCCTTTTTCCATGAAAACTAACAAAGAAAATACTGAACCTTTCTGCAATTTTATTCATAGGAGTCGAAACTAGAAGGACTGGTCACTAATACTCTCTTTGCATCCCAAGGACAATACAACTTTACAGGCTCTGGGCTGGTATGTGGGTGTCTTAGGGAACAATGCATGACATTTGTACTTACCCATGCATAGCAACAACCATTGTCACGAGATACAAAAGTTGCATTTATTGTGCCAAATGAGGCAACAAACACAGTCCTGGTGTACATTTGTGTATTGTCTGGCTACACCCTGGGGGGGGGGGTAGCTCAACCTCACCCTAACAAGGAGGGGGGGGGGTAGCAGTGAGTCCATTTGGTGTGCATATCTGAAATCCCTGGCTACACCCCTGCCTGGGGGGGAGAGTCGACCATCAATGATCTAGTTGCTTCATAGTGAGCTAGATTCCTTCCAAGGCTACCTAGCTGCACACATCACACTGAAGCGAATGTACATATGGATAATAGATTTATTAATAAACACATGGCTGTGGCCATTTCTCCAAAGCTCATTGTTGTGTCAGTTTGTTCAGGAGAATAAGGTATATGCCCTCAAAAGACAAACCACCAGTGTCTCCAGCGAAGTCAGATTACAGCAGCCGTTGTATGTCATCATCACTCCTCCCTGACCTGCAGGGCTTCTTGCATAAATACAAATGAGCAAATGTCAGGTGCCTTTCAGAGAGTGAGCAGGAGCTGTTAAGCTGCTTTGAATTCCAATTTCAAAAGTATTTAGCTAGTCCCCTTCCCCGCAGCTTGGAAGGGATTCCTATCTAATGAGTGTTTACTCTGGCTGCCCTATACTTTCCTGTTTCTCCCTTCCCCAGCCCCCAGCAAACACTTAACTGCCTGCGTGGGCTCCTTTGTAATTATACTGGCCAAGGTCTATGGCATTCTCGCTGATCAGCCTAGGGTCACCTGATTGCCTGCAGCATTAAAATTGTTCCAAGCAGCAACAAAGATTCAAGTGGAATGCAGGCCAACAGAACAAAGGTAATTGACCTCTCTGTAATTACAACGGACTTTGGCTTGTGTAAACAAATGCCCTTTTATACGTAGACTGGCTCATGAACTAAGATGTTTAACATTTTGTGAACAAAAGATCAGTTATTGAATTTGCAACATGATGTCTGTCTCTCTAGTTGTCTGAAAATGTGACTCTTCCATTCAGTACTGTGTGTGGCATTTTTTGTCCTGAAACAATGTGGATGGGGGTGCTGCGAGTGGCTTGAGATTTGTACAGTATGAACTTTATCTGAAAAATGAGAATCGATCTTGTTAATAATAATTTATTAGAACAGGAACAATGCTGGCCCAGTGCCGGCACAGAGGGCAGAGATGCTATCAAGTGACTTACCTCTCACTACCAGCAACCTGAGTTTGGGAATGTGTTCTGGTTGCTGGAAGTCAGCTGGAGGGAGGAGGGCCATGAGCGAATCTAGCAGCTGCCTGGCAGCTCTCCTCTCTGATCTCTCGGATTGGGGTGGTGAGCCTTCCCAGCTCTTGACTGCCACCAGGTGGAGGTCTGGTGGAAGTGCTGATGTATGGGAGTGGTAAGCTAACATAGATCAATGAAGGGTGGAGGAAACTGCAGTTTCAGAGCGCATGCCCATGTCGCTGCAGCTTCCTGGAGTTAGTGGGCAAAAATGGTGGTGGAAAACTGAGCAGACCGGGCTCAGTGAAGCCGTGCCTGGATATCTTCCTCCAACTTATGAATTCATTGGGGTTCACACAGGTAGTTGCCTCTGCAACTCATAATCATGGTCACTCACTTGATCTGGTCTTCCTCCTGGGGATGGAGACCTTCAACAGTGGTGGAACCAGTCATATGGTCTGACCACCACCACGGTAAGGTTCAATCTCGAGGCCCCCATAGGCCTGCTCCTGTGGAGATGGTCAGATAATGGTCATTGAAGAAGGTGACTCTGGAAGGCCTACTGACGATATTAGACCTATCGGTATTCTTAAGGGTAGGCAAGGATCCAGAGTTTAGTTCAAGCCTATAATAAGGTTGTTACTGAAGCTCTGGATTCCATCGCCTAGTCCGTGTTCACCCTCTCTCCTTCTGCCCTTGGTCCCCTTGGTTTGATGGGACCTTAAGGGAGTTCAGATGAGCTGGTGAAGGTTAAGCATCACTGATGGAAATCGACTCTTGATGCTGACCACCTTAGATTGATGGATTATTATCAAAGCTATTAATCAGCAATCACACATAAGAAGGCAGAGTTCCTGTCTGGTGAGATTGCTGCTGCTCAGAATCGACCGTCTCAGCTCTTTCGAACCGTGGACAGTCTGTGCAACCCAATGTGTCTACAGGTTCGAGGTGCTTTTTCACAAGTTAAGTGTAATGAGTTCGCTCAATTCGTTATGGATAAGGTGGCCAACATCAGGGCCGAGATCCATCCAGTGCTCCCTATAGGGGCTGTTGGTGGTCGGTGCACAGTCACTCCTCCTCAGTTTTCTTGGATATCTTTCGACCAGCCGGAGATCGTGGACATCATGTGGATTGTCCAGAATTTGCGGCCAATGTGCTGTAGTTTGGATACGGGCCAAACACGCCTATTATTGGGGTGCATTGAGTTCATCGGCCCGGTCCTTACAAAGATTGTGTGGTGCTCCTTAGAATTGGATGTGTTAGCTCTCTGAAGGAGGCAGTGGTGACTCTGCTTCTTATGAAAGCTGCTTTGGACCCAAACTGCTTTGCTAACTACAGACTTATCTCTAACCTTCCCTTTGTTGAGAAGGTGATTGAGAAAGTAGTTGCACTGCAACTGGAGAACCATCTTACCATCCACGATGTATACAATCCTCTGTAGTCTGGTTTCTGGAAAAGACGTAGTACTGAAACTGCTCTGGTTCGGGTGCTCAATGATCTCCTGATGGCTAGAGATCAGAAGCGCCATTCCATCTTGGTGCTTCTTGATCTCTTTTCAGCATTTTACACTGTGGACCATGGGGTGCTGCTCGAGTGCCTGAGGGTTATCTGTGGCCTGGCTGGTCCAGTTCCCAGATGGTTCCAATCTTTCCTCACCGGCAGATCTCAGAATGTGGTATCAGGGTTTTCTTCCTCTGATCCATTCCCTCTGCCGTGTGGGGTTCCCAAGAGCTCGGTGCTGTCCCATGTTGTTCGAGTGTACATGCTGCCCTCGAGACATTGTAAGATGATATGGGCTGAGGTTTCACTGCTTTGCTGATGATACACAGCTATCTGTCTTTTGCACCTGACCAGGATAGTGTATTTTGATGTTTAACAGCTGTCTAGCAGAAATCCATGACTGGATGAAATCCAGTTGACTGAAATAAATTCCGGAAAAACTGAGATGTTGGTGGTGGATCTGGGTCACCAGATAGAGAGGTCAGCAGTGGGTTTACCCTCTGGTCTTTGGCTTGAGGGTGCACAGCTGTCTTTCTTTGAATGGGTATGTGATCTGGGGGTAGTTTTTGACGATGGTCTGACACTGCGTTTGCAGGTATCGGCAGTCATCAGGTCTTCTTTTTACCATCTTAGGAATATCGCCAGAATCACGCACCTTGCTCTGTCTGGTGATCTGCCTATGTTGATCCATGCCTTTGTGACTCCATGCCTGGACTACTGCAACTCCCTTTACCTGGGGCTTCCCGGGGTTGATATTCAACACTTGCAGCTGGTGCAGAATGCTGCGGCATGATTACTGACTGGGACTTCTCGTTCGAGTCGTATGACTCCCGTGCTGCACGAACTGCACTGGCTGCCTGTACTGTGGCGGATCACATTCAAGGTTTGGCATCTGACCTACAAAGCCCTGCATGGACTGGGTCCGAGCTATCTGCAAGAGCTCCTGACTCCCTACAGCCCTGGCCAGCCTCTCCGCTCAACTGGCAAGGGGTTGTTAGAGGTTCCCAGGGTGCGGCTGAAAACATCTGGAGCCCGGGCCTTTATGTTTCATGCCCCATTCCTGTGGAACTCTCTGCCTCATCAGATTAGAGAGTGCAGAACCGTGGAGAGCTTTAAAACAAGCCTAAAAATGTATCTGTTTAAGCAAGCATTCTGTCTGTAGTTATAGTATCCTTTGTTAATTTTAATCCATTTTATCTAAATTATATTGTAATTAATTTTAAGTCATGTAATTCTGTTTTTATGATGTTTTTACTTATGTACAGTGTTTGATTTTCAGAATGTGCTTAAGAAATAAAGCATTATTATTATTATCATGTCTGGACCCACCCTTCCACTCCAACTGGAGGAACATTCTGGACTTTGTGCTCCGGAAAGGGGGGGGGCTTCCTCCCACCCCTGCTGCAGAGGGGGTGAATCTGTGGGGAAACTGGCTCCCTGGCCTAGAGGAAGGATAGGGACAGTCTGAGGTATCCAGAACATGAATAGCCACCCAGTGTGGCTCTGGAGGACAAAACTTTTATAGGAAAAAAGAATAGGAACAGCAGTACACTAACCAACAGATACATTTATAATACAAGTCCAGCAGTACACTAGCCAGCAGACACATTAATAATACAAGTCCAGCAGTACACTAACCAACAGACACATTTATAATACAAGTCTGGCAGTACACTAACCAGCAGACATATTTATAATACAAGTCCGGCAGTCCACTAACCAGCTGACACATTTATAATACAAGTCCGGCAGTCCACTAACCAGCTGACACATTTATAATACAAGTCCGGCAGTCCACTAACCAGCTGACACATTTATAATACAAGTCTGGCAGTCCACTAACCAACAGACACATTTATAATACAAGTCCGGCAGTCCACTAACCAACAGACAAAGTTGTAATACAAGTCCAGCAGTCCACTAACCAACAGATACATTTATTATACAAGTCTGGCAGTCCCCCAACCAATAGACACATTTATAATACAAGTCTGGCAGTCCACCAACCAACAGACACATTTATAATGCAAGTCCGGCAGTCCACCAACCAACAGACACATTTATAATGCAAGTCTGGCAGTCCACCAACCAACAGACACATTTATAATGCAAGTCCGGCAGTCCACCAACCAACAGACACATTTATAATACAAGTCCGGCAGTCCACCAACCAACAGACACATTTATAATACAAGTCCGGCAGTCCACCAACCAACAGACACATTTATAATACAAGTCCGGCAACAGACACATTTATAATACAAGTCCAGCAGTCCACTAACCAACAGACACATTTATAATACAAGTCTGGCAGTCAACTAACCTACAGACACATTTACAATACAAGTCCGGCAGTCCACTAACCGACAGACACATTTATAATACAAGTCCGGCAGTCCACTAACCAACAGACACATTTATAATACAAGTCCTGCAGTCCACTAACCAACAGACACATTTATAATGCAAGTCCGGCAGTCCACTAACCAACAGACACATTTATAAGACAAGTCCGGCAGTCCACTGACCAACAGACACATTTATAATACAAGTCCGGCAGTCCACTGACCAACAGGCACATTTATAATGCAAGTCCGGCAGTACACTAACCAATAGACACATTAATAATACAAGTCTGGCGGTACACTGACCAACAGTGCAAATTTATAATACAAGTCTGGCAAGTGGCAATGGGAGGTTAGTGAGGAGTCTAGCGTGACTTCAAGAGTTGCCACGTGAAGTAATCATGATAAAGGTGCAAATGGGAGCATGTTAGAATGAATATATACTGTATGTCATAAAGATAAGTGTTTCCTTATTCTTCCATATTATGTTTTAGGCCCTGTCGCGTCTTTGCTACACAAACACACTCAGACAAATGACATTATGGCTACTACATGAGTTGTTGAGATATGAAATTTGAATAAATAAAAGGAACTGCAATGATACTGTAGGTGTCGAAGAGGCTGTAATTTAAAAAAGGAAGAGGTTTTATTTACAGAAATCCTTCACCTCAGACTCTACACTACTAACCATTATGATTTTAGCAAGACTCTTTATTTACTGTACACTGAAATAAAAACAAAATTGTTTAAACATTCTGGAAGTCTCCCTTAAATCTCTAGGCAAGGTTGGGCTTTGGGGTGGGACAGTGATGAGGAGGGAGAGTATTTATTGTATGATTAGTATAAACATGACCAAGCTGTGTTGGGTGGTGGCAGGGTGGAGGAGCATGAGGTTTTGATTTATTACAACTGCAGGCAGCTTTTTTTGGTGGGGGCAAGAAAATAAGAGCAACGTGGATCTGTTTTTTAACTAAAGGCAGCTGGGCACCAGTCCACCAGCGCAGTGGTTGGATTTCCTCTTGCACGCAACAACCCCAGGTTCAGGAATGGACCTGGGAGTCCAGAAAGAACTGCCGGGGTGAAGAATGGATCGAGCATCCAGAAACTGCTCTCTTTCTCTGAGGGAGGGGCAGAGTGTCTGGCACTTTGCAGACCCTGGCAGAGGCTGGGGGTACCACTGTGACCAGCACCACAACGTTAGAGGCAGGGCAGATGATGGACGTCATTGCACATCCCCACCCACAGGGAAAAGCAAAGCATCCATGAAAAGCCAGCCCCACGGCATGACAACCACTCTTCTCTGCCACCCACTGCCTCCAACATCCACTGGGGGGTCCTGCTCCCATGGCCAAGCCGGGGCTTGCCCATAGTGTCCACAGAAAGGGGGAGCCCCCCTGCCGGCTCCACCTAGGGGGTAAGTCTGGGCATGGGGGTGACAGTTGAGGGCAAGTCTGAGAACAAGGGGGGTTCCAGAATGAAAAAAAAAGAAAACTAAAGGCAGCTGGGTCCTGGTCTCCTGCAATATGCTGCAATATTGTACTATAGCCAGAACTGACAGCTACAGTACTGTAGAGTTCAGTGGTGCCAACTGTATGCCTTTTCAACAACTCTCACAATGCCCTACGGTGGAGAAGGATGGCAGAGGCAGCAGCCATTCTGGCCTGGTTCTGTCTATTTTAATTTATTAAAAGTTAGTCTTTGGCTAAGGCTGGGCTCTGGGATGGAACAGTGAGGTGATGGGGAGGAGAGAGGCAGGTGATCACATATTTTAATAGGTTTTCATCAACAAGATTGATTCTATTTTTTAGATGAGGTTCATATAAATATCACCCCACCCCAACTGTAAACACTCTTCCCAGGAAAAAAATATGAAACTGTTTATACTATAAAGGGTTCAATTCCCAAAGCTCAGTGCAACTCACACAGTGACAGCTTGCACTGATTGCTGTGCACCAGGGATCCTGCACCTGATTCACTATTGGGTAGGGTCCCAGCATCAAAGTCCCACGCTTGCAGCAGCTGTGGCCCTGTGTAGAAGGAGTGGAATTAGGAGATTTACTGCAGCTGGTGGATCTATTGCATGCACCTTTGTAAGGGCTTCAAAAGGAGATGTAAACTCCTTAAATGAGTTGTCTTCACATTTATTTATAAATCTGTTACTGCCCAATGTGGATGTGTTCACACATTCTGTAATATATTCTAAATGGGGCCTCCAATTCATGTGCCCATCAAAATGTACTCACAAATAGTGGAACTCGTTTAGTTCCTTGAAGTGTTTGCCATTATTTATCCCAGTCTTTCTGAATTGTGTTCCTTATTTCAAGAAGGCATTTGACTCTATGCGGCACAGAAGGCTACTGCACAAGTTGGGGTGTCTGGGACTGGGGCGGACAGTAATACAGTGGTTACAAAACTGGCTAGAAGGCAGAAAACAGAGGATATTAGTAAATGGTAGCTTCAGGGGAGGCTTGGGTCATCAGTGGGGTTCCCCAGTGGTTGGTATTGGGGCCATTACTATGTAATATATTTATAGGGGACATAGCAGTGGGCCTGGAAGGGAGGATGTGTCTGTTTGCGGATGACACAAAGGTCTGTGGTAGAGTGGACACACAGGAGAGGGTGGAGACGATGCATAGGGATCTAAGGAAACTGTAGGAGTGCTCTGGGAAGTGGCAACTGTCATTCAAAATGATGAAGTGTATGATCATGCACTTAGGCAAGAAGAATGGGAAAGCAGGGTACTGGCTAGTGGGGCAGCCCCTTGAGGTAACAGAACAGAAAAGGGACCTTGGCATCACCATTTCACAGGATCTGAAGGTGGTGAAACAGTGCAAGAAGGCAGTGAACAGGGCCAGCAGGATGCTGGGTTGCATAGGAAGGGGATAACTAGTAGGAGGAGGGAAGTCATAATTTCCCTGTACACCCAACTGGTTAGGCCACATCTGGAGTATGGAGTCCAGTTCTGGAGGCCATACCTCAGGAAGGATGTGGAGAGGGTGGAGCAGGTCCAGAGGAGAGTGACAAAGATGGCTGGGGACTCAGTCACTTATCATATGAAGAGGCTAAGGGACCTAAACATGTACTCCCTGAACTGAGGAGAGACTTTCAGATACTTAAAGGGAATAAATAAGGTTCCGTTGGGGACGGTTCCGTTGGGGACCATCTTCCAAGTAAAAGGGTGACCAAGGACAAGGGGCCATGAATTGCAAATTGTGTGTGTGTGTGGGGGGATTCAGAGGGTAACATTAGGAGGTGCTTTTTCACAGAAAGGTTGGTGGACAAATGGAACAGTCTGCCGGGGGAAGTGGTAGGGGAGAAAACAGTAGGAGGTTTTAGGAGGCACGGGACAGGAACAAGGGCTAGTGGCGGGGAGGGATTTCAGGAAAGACCTAGCAGATGTCTAGGTAACATGGGCAGACTGGGTGGGCCTGGTGGGCCTTTTCTGCCATCACATTCCTATTTTCCTATTCTGAACAAACATAATTGTTGTGTTGCAAATATTAAGTTAGAGACCTATGTCACGGATGATTCATGACTGTAGATAAGTCCTCTTTTCAAAGCAAAGGGAGTCTGAGCTAAGATGGCATTGCCTGCATAGATCTGACGTTTTATAGCTATATTATTGATCTTAGGGGAAATGTATCAATATCTGTTAACAATTGCATCATGTTTTCTATCTATATTGAAAAGTGATGGTGCCAGAAAAGCACAATCTCTACAAAATCTTACTCTAGCAGACATATCTACATGAAGTAATGGTGACACACAGTAGCGAACAAACATCTATCAGTATTTAATTATGACAGCATATTCCAGAGAAGTATGTTTACACTGTTGAATGACGGTTTAATGTCAGTAAAGCAGGCATAACTCTTGCCTTCATCTGGGTGACGTAAGTTTCCAAAACATGGTTCAGAGTAAAAACAAAGTCAAGCCTATTTTTGTTCCCTCAGAAACCACAATGGAAATTTGAAATCAAACATTTTCCACTATTCGATGTCAAGAGGCCCAGGATTACTTTTACATATATGTTTAAGCCAAAGTGGCAGGCACATTACCATGCTGAGGTCACCAGTCATTTTCCTGTTTCCATTTCGTTTATGCTTGTCTCCTGAATAAATCTGCAGACCTGACCATGAGTATTGGAGAATTTACTCTCTCTTCTTGTATGTTGTGTATCTTCTGTCCTTTTCCCTGAGAGGTTGCAAGACAACATGCTTTGTATGATGGAGCCCCTACATGGAGCTCGGCAGCACATTTTTCTTTCTCTTACGAAGCAACTTAAGAATGGGGAGGGTAGAAACTGTAAATCTATTTCTTAATGGAAACTGTGACTGCTGGAAACTGGCATATGTTCCCACTCACTCAGGGAGAGCTACGGGGTGGCGCAAGGACTGTTAGACCAGCCCTGGCTGATCTGCCAGTGTTTGATTTTGTTGGCATCGTCCACTTTTCAATATTCAAAAAGAGGATGTTGTAGTGATACCCTGGAGCAAGGCTCCTTGCGTATACCGCACACCATTTTTTTGCTGCAGGGATGTCGCAAGTGTCCTTTGGTACATGCAACCTGCCTTTGACGCAGGCTGCATTTGAGAACTGATCTCAGTGCACCTCTTGGCACATGCAGCACCATGCACCAGTCCTAGTGATTCAAGCCCCTTGAGTCATTCAGAGAAGCTTTGAAAATCAGAGCCCAGGTCTCCAAACTGCAAAATCAGTTACTGATTGCGAAATGATCTCTGTCACTCTAGCTGTCCAGAAATGTGGCTCTTCTGTGTAGTACTGTGTGTGGCATCTTTGTTCCCTCATTGCTATTTCTGTTGAATAACAATGAAGGAACAAACAGATCACACACAGAAGAGACACGTTTTCAGACAGCTAGAGAGACAGAGATCATTTTGCAACATCAATAACTGATCTCTTCTTGCAGCTTGTAGAAGTACAGTTTTATATGTTTTATCTATGAAAGGTGTTGAGGAGGGTGTGTTAGTAGAGTGGCACACACACACACTACTGCAAACAACATTACTGCTACTGCATGAGCTGTTGAGATTGGGAGGGCTATAGCCCAAGGTTCAATGTGGGGGAATAGCTCCTTCCACATCCCCTACAAAGGCCAGCCTGCCTTGGCAGTACTCTTAGCGCACTGTGCAATGGCACTCTGATCTCCTGTGTGGCTCGTGGGCTGAGCCTTCTGCCTGTTCTGCTCCCTGTTCTTTTCCCTGCTGAGCATCCTCGCTCCTCTCCTTTCTTTATTACCCCTCCCCATTCTCCTTGTTTCCTTCTCCTCTTGGTGTCTGTGTTTTGGCCCCTGTTGCTGCAGGGAAACACGGCAGCCGGATGTAACGGTGGGCTGGTCTGTGTCTTGAGTGATCGCTCCATTTGTTTTCTGTGTTTTTTTACTCCTGGTCTGCTTGCATGCACCCAGCTCTGCCCACTCAGGGTGGAATCTCTACCTGTTGCCGATGTGCCATCCCTTTCCCTCAGTCCAATGTTTTTGGTTTTCTTTTTCCCTACCTGTGACATGCTGGTGTTGCCTAGTGGCCGGCCATTTTCCTTTCCTTGCCTTCACACTCTCTAGGCACCTCTTGTATTGTATAGCAATTTTTGATGCTCCACATTGGGGCAGCTGCTTCACGTCCCCTCCCCATCCTCTCTTCCGGGTTCATCGTCATCCCCATACACCTTCCATATACCGGCCAAAGCCACCTGTCCTCTGGCTGTTGCATTCTTATGCATCTCTGTCTCTTGCAGCTCTGCCCCCCCCACTACTGCTTTTGTCTCTATACTGCTGCCTGCTCCCCTAGTACTTCCTGCCTGCCAGCTGGATGGTGCTCCCTGCTGGACTCGACACCCTGCCATTTTCCTCTGCTCTCGGCTACATAGTGCCACCACCTCACCCTGCAGTGCCACTCCCCATCCTGAATGGCATTACGATGGGGTCACCACCGCCTTGTCCTCCTTTCTAGGTGGCATCTACACTACTGATCTACTGCTGGGGCTCAATGAGTATGACCCCATTCATGCTACAGCACAACTGCCACTTCCCTCTGGATGGAAACGACCCACCCTCACTACTTCACTACTCAAACCACTGCTCTCTGGAACTCCTATACCCTAATGCCGGCATCCTTGGATATGGTCAGCGATCCTTTCATTATTGTTAACCTATTTTCTGGTACTCTATTTGATATACCATGTCCTATTCCCTATGTCTAGCACTGGGATTTTGCTGCTGTACTAGGTACTGCATCTGCTGTTTCCAGTATCTTTGGCTTTGCTCATTGTTCCTGTTTTTGCTTTTTCTGCTCCCACAGATTGTACCTGTTCTGCTTATTCAGCTCCAGTGTCAGTTCTGCTGGCTGGATTTCACTGTTTGTTTTACCCTATGCCTGTCACTGGGTCCCGTGCTCTCTGTGTTTGCTTGCTCTGGCTCCCCGGTTAGTTCCACAGTTTTCTGGGGCCTTTCTATGAATTCCTTTCTGTGGCTGCTGTTCCTTTCCTCTGCATTAGTTGCTGATTGAGGGCCATCCTATACTCATAGCCAGCCAGTCTCTGCCCTGTCTTGCCCTCCCTTCCTTTATCCCCTGGCTCCTTGTCTGCCCCACTGCCTCCTTCTGGGAACCCGCCTCATCACCTGTTCCTTGTCCCGAGCTCCCCTAGTTTTCCTTTTGGGCCTTTCGCTCCTCATGCCTGCATTCCTTCTCCATTTACGCCCTTTCTACTGTTCTGACCCTTACTACCTCTACCCCTAATCTGGCAATTGCACACCTTACCATTTTGTTCCCAGCCCTATACCCTACTCAGCTTCCTGATATATGTTTCGTTGTTCTACCCCTGGTGCTCCTCACCTTCCAGTTTGCCAGTTACCTGCAACATTCTTACCTGCTCCCTCTTCCCTGCCTACTCAACCTTCAGTCATTTGTTGCTTTCCATCACTACTAGCATGCTCCTTCCTGGATTACTCCCTCTCCATCTTGCTGGCATTCATGTTAGCTTCCTCCTCATGTTCTCCCACTCTGACTTTCTGCCTCCCCCTTTCTACTGCCTTGCGGTTTACCTCCTATGACTATGCAGCCAGCTGCCCTTTCCTTGCTCAGCCCATACCAGCATTTTTCGAACTCCATCTCTAAATCGTACCTTCTGAGGCACTGAGTGAAGATAGGCTTGCCTGTCTACCAGGGATAGGATTCTGTTACATTCACTACTTCCTCCTACTTCAAACATGACATCCTCTGTCCTTAACTCTGTCTGGCAGCATCAGTGAAGGTTAGCATGCCCGCCCACCAGGTATGGAAGCCATGTTTGCAATCTACTATTTCAACCTTGTGCATTCTGTACCTGATACCTGGTTGCTGCATTCCCTTGGGAATGGGACCTCTTACCACATGTGCCTGCAACATCCTACCTCTGCCTGGTGGCCTCATATCTGGAGTCGTCTGCACTCAACTACCAGGGATGGGAGCCTGAGTCTACATTTGACTGTTTCAACCTTATGCATTCTCTACAACAGGACAACTGTACCCTATTTGCCTTCAACATCCTCTGCCTGATGGTCTCGAGTAACAGTTGACTACCTGGGATGAGGGCCTGCAGCTGTACTCCACTGTTTCACCCTTATGCATTCTCTACCTGAATGCTCAGTAGCCGCTTCCCTTTGGGAACAGGACCACTTTACCCCACCCATCCTACCTTGCCTGGCAGCATCGAGTGAAGATCATCTCACCTCAGATATCAAGGATGGGTCCCTGTTTCTGCAATCGACTGTTCCAACCTGGTGCATTTTCTACCTGATACCCAGTTGCCGTTTCCCTTCAGGAACGGGACCCATGTACTCTATTTGCCTTCCACATCTTTCCTCACCAGTCTACATCCTGCTTTCCATGGACTCATTGTACTCATCCCTGCCTTGACCTCCTCATGCTCTGGATCTGGACTCCACCAGCTTGTTCTGTCTGTGCCTCTATTCAGTTTACCTGTCTCCTGGACTTCCTTGCCACTGGTTGCCCTTCCCAACAACCATGTGAGTTCTCTTTCTCCCTGGAAGTGGGATCCTGATGCCTCATCGCTGCAGCAGCTTCTATTCTCTGCACTTGTTGTTTGCCATCATCTTCAGAAGTGGACTCTCGAATCTCAACGTTGTTGCACTTGGTACCTGGATTCACTTCTTTATCTTCCATGGATCTGCCTTGTGGCCTGTAGTAGTTTTCCCATTCTGATTCAGTTTGCTGTGGTGCTGACTCTGGTTCTGTTCCTGTCTACACCTGTTGAAGTCAGTACACTTGACCTATGCTGTCGTCTTTTTGGACTCCTTCCTCCAGTTCGTGGGCATCCGCTCTGAACTTTCCCCATTCATCCTTGGACATATGCCTTCTTCTCGCTGCTCTGGTGGGTCGAGGCTCCTTCCTGTTTGCTGTGGCTTTTTTTGGGTAGTTAACACCTATTTCTGGCCAGTATTCCGACTCTGTCAACTACGCCTTCCATTCATCTATCTTATATTCCTACCCTGGCCATCCTAACAGTTCCCATCCACTACTTGATGGAGCTCTTGTTCATTTCAGCTGAAAAACACTTCTTCTAGCAAACATACCTTGCACAACATGCCTCATAGACTCTTGCATCACCACAGAGTTATCTGTACTTCTCAATTCAAACATGACATCTTGCTGTATTCTGACATATGCAGCTAGCCCCAGCACTTGAGCTGCTCTGGAGAGGATAGAGTTAAATGCTATGCAGTGCATAGAACGCTGAGCTCGAGCTCAGTTCAAACCTCTGTCTGCTGCACTTTGAAGTGTAACCATCAGATTCTTTACTCCGCCTAACTGAACAGTTGCTTCGGAGATTTCTCCTCTGCTCATGGTTCTCAGTCGGTTAAAGTCATCAGTTTTACTGATAAATTATTTGTTTTTTCGGTTCAGATCCCTGTCTGTGGTACAGTAAGTACGTAGGTAGTGGCCTAGATTTGGGAAAACTTGTGAAAATTGTAAACTTGATTTTTCAACAAGTTCGCCTGAACTTGACTGCTGTGTAGAACTCGTGTTATTGTTTTCCTTGAATTTGAGTGTGTGGTACGGTCCTTATCGGTTAACAAAAAAACGTGTTTTTACATTTTTTTCAAATACCTGTGACACGGTTAAAAACTGATAAGGGGGTCTTGCCTGGCTGAAGCGGAGTAAAGGGTACGTTTTCTGATTTAGGATGGCTACATCTGAGAAACCCAAAAGAAAAATGGGCCCACTGGGTTTCAACATTGCAGTGTGTGTGGGGAGGACTTTGCTAAGGCTGATCCCCACACCAATTGTGTTTATTGTCTGGGGTTTGACCGCCTCGATTCAGACTGCTAAATTTGCAAGAATTTCCCTAAAGCAACCCTGGATAAAAGATTGGGCAGGCTTAGGGAAAAGGAGGCTGAGAAGTCCGCTGACCCGGATGGCCAGCCTGATTCGGTTCCGACAGAACCAGAAGGAGTGCCCTCTGACCAGGACGAGACTCCTTCGAGCAAAAGAAGAGCCGATTCTGAGGTATTGGGTCCGTCAAAAAGAAAAAGAAAAGAAAAATCGTCCGGTTCGAATCCAGAACCACATCATCTGACCACCGAGGAAATTGCCCGAGCGATTGGCATAGTGGAATTGCTTCGTTCGGTTCTGACCGATCCGGTGCCTTCTGGCAGGCGTTTGGTTCGGTCGGTTCCTCCAGTTCAAGATTATACCCCTGACGATTTTTATGAACTGGACCTGGAGGGGGATGATGATTATGATGATGATGAAGGTGATGATGATGATGGAATAGAAGGTCTGGATGAGCCCATAGAACCGGACATTTCCCCAAACGGGCCTTCTGGTGTTTCCCCTCCTAGGCTTTCTGAGTCCCCTTCCCACTTTATGTTCTGCAGGAAAGTGGCAGAAACCCTCCAGCTCCCTATGGAAGAAGCTGTTGAGGAACAAGAGGAGCCTGCTATGTGGAGAGGATGAACATCCCAGAGTACAAAAGGTTGCCTATCCCCCTTCATAAGTTTTTTGGGAAACAGACACAAAAGTTGTTAAAAACTCCAAATTCATTACCTCCTGTGGACAGATGAATGGACAAGAGGTACATGCTGTCAGGCTCAAGTACAGAGAACTTGTGCCAGCAGTGGAGCCATGTTGGGGTCGTGCAGGCTGCAGCCTGTGATAAGACTAATATTCCCTTGGCTTCACACACCCCCAGATAAAGACTCCAGGAAGTTGGATGCCATGGCAAAGAAGCAGTACATGGCATCTTCTTTGGGACTCAGGCAGGCTAATTACATGGCCTATACAGCCAGGTACCAGAAGTCCAGGTGGGACCCTGTACTGAATCTGTCTAAGCAGTCCTCCCCCCAGCTTTCCAAGGAGCTGGAGGAGGTGGCTGCTGATGGGATTGAGGCATCGAAGATCTAATTTCATGCTGCCGTGGACTTCAATGATGTATCATCTAGAGTCATGGCTACATCTGTAGCTTTTAGGAGTAGATTGGCTCAGGTGTACTTAGCCTTTCTCAGGATACCAGGCTAAGCTCTGGATTTCCCTGTAGTTAATAATTCTCTGCTTGGGGAGCAGACAAAGAATTATATGAAAAGATTGGATGAATATAGGACCACCTATAGGAGTGCATAGGTCAAGGAAAGGCAGACAACTCCTTAAAAGCAGCAAGCTAGGGACAGGGCAGGCCTTTTCATAGGCCTTTATACCTAGCACAGGCCTCCTCTCTTTTTCCCAGAGGGGTTCTTCAGAAGAAGCAGCAGAAGGTGGATGAGCAGGGCTGTATCCACCTCTCAGCCTAAGGCTCCTGCCAAGCAGACACCCTGATGTGTCATCCCGGGTCAACTCCCCATTCCTATAGGAGGCAGGCTGGCTTACTACTTCCAGGGCAGGAAGTCTGTTACCTCAGACAAATGGGTCTTGGAGGTAGTAAGACAGGGACTGGCGCTCAGCTTCAAAAAATTTCCAAAGCTGAGAGCCAGATCTTTTCCACCTGCAAACATCTCTGAAACCATTGCCCTAGAGGCAGAGGTTTCATCTCTACCTGCCTTAAGGGCCATAGAGAGAGTTCCTACAATTCACAGGGGCAAAGGTCTGTACTCCAGGCACTTCCTTACCCCCAAAAAATCAGGGGAGTGGTGGCCCATCCTAGACTTAAGATACCTGAGCAAACATCTGTTAAAGCCAAAGTTCAAAATGGTGACTCTAGAAATAATTCTTCCCTCTCTAAGGCCAGGGGACTGGCTAGCCTCCCTGGACCTAAAGGATGCCTACTTTCACATTCCCATCAGATGCTCCCACAGAAAGTACCTCAGGTTCAAACTGCCTTCAGGCCATTACCAGTTCAGAGCAATGGCATTCGGCCTAACATCAGCTCCAAGGGTGTTCACAAAATGCCTAGCAGTAGTAGTGGCATTCCAAGGGAGGAAAAATAACTTCACATTCCAGTACCTGGATGACTGGCTCATACTGGATCAGTCTCCAGACAAGTCAAGTCAGATTTGAGTGACCAGCAAGTGCTCACTTCTGGGTTTCCTTCTTAAGCTTCCCAAGTCAGTTCTCGAGCCCAGTGCAACTTTTGACCTTCATAGGGGTAGAGCTGGACACTGTCAAAGCAAGAGCATTCTCCCTTGGTAAGGTAAGAGCCAGCATAGAGCTGGCTTTCCTTTACCTTCTGGTTTCTCGACCAGCAAAGCACTTCCTTCAGCTTCTGGGCCACATGGCAGCTTCCACTGCAGTGGTCCAAGGGCCAGATTTCAGAAGAAGAACATTCAGTTTCACCTGAGGGCCTTTTGGTCTTAGAAAAAAGATCTTCTATCCAAATTTATTCCAGTGACTCAGACCCTGATCCAAGCTCTTCAGTGGTGGCAGGATCAGGACAATCTCAGAGCAAGGGTCCCATTCATCTCTCAGTCTCACTCTGTGGTTCTAACCACAGATGCTTCTCTCCTTTGGGGGCTCACCTGGGACTCTCACAGCCCAAGGAGTGTGGTCCATTCTGGAGTCTCTCCACATCAATCTTCTGGAACTCAGGGCAGTTTTCCTGTCCCTGCAAGCCTTCTCACAATCAGTACAGAACAAGGTGGTTCAGATCAAGACAGACAATACCACCATGTGGTATATCAACAAGCAGGGAGGCACTCAGTCTACGGCCTTGTGCATGGAAGCCATGAAATTGTGGTCCCTGACTTACTCCCTACAGACCTCTCTGGTAGCAGTCCACCTCCCAGGAAAGAATGATGTGCTAACAGATGCATTGAGCAGGATCTCCCAGGGCCATCACGAATGGTCCCTGGATCCCCTAGTGATTCAAACAACATAAAGTCTTGCTGTATTCTGACTAACTGCAGTTAGCCCCAGCACTTCAACTGCCCCAGAGATGAAAGGGTTAAAGTCTATGACAGGCAAAGAATGTTCATTCAAGCTCGGTTTTCAACTCTCTGTCCCAGGTACTCTGAAGCATAACCATCAGATTCTTTACTCCGCCTAACTGAGAAGTGGCTCCAGAGATCCTCTCCTATCCTTCGGTTCGGTCCCAGTAAATAAGTTGGTTTTATCAACAGCTTCTTTATTTTTGGTGTTCACATCTCTGTCCCGGTACAGTAAGTGTATTGTAGGTAGATAGAATTGTGTAATTGCCAAAAGGAATTGTTTTATTTTTTCGGTTCCCCACCGGTTGGTCCGGTCAGGAACTGAAGTGGTAAAAAAAAGTGTGTGTTCCGGTGCCTATCGGTTCCTGAAAATAAACATTTAACTTCTGGGTTTTTTCAACCGACCCGTGACATGGTCGGAACTGATAGGTTTTTGTAGTCGCCTGGCTTGAACGCTGGTAAGGGTGACTGTTTGTCTGAGGCATGTTTGAGAAACCCAAAAGGAAAACCAGTCCCATGGGGTTTCAGCACTGCAACGAGTGCCAAGGCCGATTCCCACCTCGTCTGTGGTTGTTGTCTGGGATTTGACCACCTCAAAGAAGACTGCCAAATTTGCACTAATTTTCCTAAATCTTCTGTGAAAAACGCTTGGGTAGGCTTAAGGAAAGGGAGGCTGAGAAGTCCGCTGACCCTGATGACCAGCCCAGTTTGGTTTCGTCTGAACCTGAGGGGGTGCCTACTAACCTGAGTGATACCCCCTTGGGCAAGAGGAGAGCCAATTCTGCGGAATCTGTTCCTACAAAGAAAAAGCTTAAGTCGGCCAGTACGGATCCCATTTCTCATGTTCCGACCGCCAATGAAATTGCCAAGGTGCAGTTACTTTGCCGGTTCCGACTGGATCAACGCCATCTCGAGGACGGTCTGTTCGGTCGGACTTACAAGCTTCCGATTATGATCCTGAAGCTTTTTATGAGGGCGAATGGGAGGGAGAAGAAGAAGATGATGAAGATGAAGATTATGAGGACATGGATGAGCCTATCGAACCAGACATCTCCCCAGACAGGCCTTCCAATGTCTCTCCTCCCAGGCTTTCTGAGTCCACCTCCCACTACCTGTTTTATAGGAAGGTGGCTGACGCTCTTCGGCTCCCTATGGAAGAAGCTGAACAGGATCAGAAGGAGCCTGACTGGTGAGATGATGGACGTCCCCTAATTACATAGCATATACAGCCAGATACCAAAAGTCTAGGTGGGATACAATTCTGACACTGGCTAAGAATGCCCCTCCCAGCTAGCCAGTGAGCTGGAGCAGGTAGCTGTAGATGGCATCAAAGCTTCCAAGGTACAGTTCCATGCTGCTGTAGTCTCGAATGATGTCCATTCTCGGGTTATGGCTACATATGTTTCCTTGAGAAGATTTGCCTCGCTCAGGTGTACCAACTTGTCTCAGGATACCCAGACCAAGGCCATGGATTTTCCTGTCACTGGTAACTCTCTGTTTGGGGAACAAACAGAGGCTTACATGAAAAAGATGGATGAGTACAGGACCACACACAAGAGTGCTGCAGCCAAAGAGAAGCAGACCACTCCTCAAAGGCAGCAATCTAGGTCTGGCAGGGGCAGGCCTTTTCAAAGGCCTTTTTACCAGGAACAAGCCTCCTCTTCCATTCAGCAGAGGGGGTTCTTTAGGGGAAGAGGCAGAAGGGGAATGACGAGGGCTACATCCTCCTCTCAGTCTAAGCCCCTGCAAAGCAGACACCCTGATGGGTCAGTCAGGGTCGCCTCCCAATCCCTGAGGGCAGGTTGGCTCACTTCTTCCAGGCCTGGAAGTCTATCACTTCAGACAAATGGGTTCTGGAAGTGGTGAGCCAGGGCTTTGCTCTCAGCTTCACCAGGTTCCCAAAGCTGAGAGCAAAGGTCTTTCCCCCTTCCTCTTCAGAGGAAGCACAGGCTTTGGAGACAGATATCTCATCTCTACTGCTCCTGCAGGCAGTGGAAAAGGTCCCTCTCACTCACAGGGGAAAAGATTGTACTCCAGGTACTTCCTTACCCTAAAAAAGACAGGGGAGTGGCAACCCATCCTAGATCTACGATACCTAAACAAACACATCTTAAAGCCAAAGTTCAAGATGGTGACTCTGGGACTAATTCTTCCCTCTCTGAGACCAGGAGACTGGCTAGCATCCCGGATCTCAAAGATGCCTATTTTCACATACTTGTCAGGCAGTCCCACAGAAAGTACCTCTGATTCGAGCTGTCCTCAGGCCATTACCAATTCAGAGCAATGCCTTTTGATTTGACATCTGCTTTAAGGGTATTCACCAAGAGTCTGGCAGTGGTGGTGGCCTTCCTCAGAAAGAAAGGCATCCTGCTGTTCCCTTATCTAGATGACTGGCGTATAGTAGGCCAGTCCCCAGACCAAGTCAGATCACATCTAAAGGTCACTCAGGATCTTTTGGAATATTTGAGGTTCATCCTGAATCTGGAAAAGTCAGTTCTGGAACCTACCCAGCTTTTCACATTCACAGTCGTGGAGCTGGACACTGTACAGGCCAAGGCCTTTCTTCCTTCCCAGGGATCCAATCTCTCATCAGTCTGGCCTCTTCTTTTTGTACCTTGTGTCTCGACCAGCCAGACACTTTTTACAGCTGCTGGGCCATATGGCAGCATGCACTGCAGTAGTGCAAGGTGCAAGGTTCAGATGAAAGAGATTCAATTTCACCTGAGAGCTTTTGGACTCAAAGAAAGACTCCCTCTCCAAGTTGGTTCCAGTGTCCATGACTCTGGTTCAAGCCCTCAGTGGTGGTTGGAGGAGAACAATTTGAGGCAAGGGATTTCCTTCCTCAGTCAGGTGCTCACAGTAATCTACCACAGATGCTTCCTACGGGGTGTGGAGCTCATCTGGATCACCACACAGCTCAGGAGACTTCGTCTCCTCAGGAGGCCCTTCTGCATATAAACCTGCTCTAACTGAGGGCTGTTTTTCTAGCAGTTCAGACATTTTGAAACATGATCCAGGGGAAAGTGGTACAGATCAGGACAGATAATACCACAACCATGTGGTACATCAACAAGCAGGAGGGCACTCGGTCTTCGGACCTGTGCACGAGGCCATGAAAATATGGTCTCTAGCTTATTCCCTGCAAGCTTCCCTGATCGCTGTGCATCTCCCAGGAAAGGACAATGTACTTGCAGATGCTCTCAGCAGGATTTCTCCGGGTCACCATGAGTGGTCCCTGGACCCTCTCATTCTTCAAGTCATTTTCAAAAGATGGGGCACTCCAGAGATAGATCTCTTTGCAGCACCAGACAACCATCAGCTCTCCTTGTTCTACTGCAGACCCCCTCTTCTGGGGTCTGTCCCTCTGGATGCTCTCCTGTTAGATTGGACCAACAAGTTTCTCTACGCTTTTCCTCCCTTCCCTCTGATCTTCAGAGTGCTGGTCAAGATCAGGTCCCAACCTTGCACAGTGATCCTGGTAGCTCCGGACTGGGCCAGGCAACCTTGGTATCCTCTTCTGTTTTCACTGTCAGTGACAATCCCTGTGCCTTTCCAGATGGTTCAATCTCTTCACCTCTTCTCAGGGGAGGATCCTGTATCCCAACCTTCACTCTCTCAGGCTCAAGGCCTGGCTCTTGAAGAGCTAGAGTATGCAGGTCTCAGTCTTTCCCAGCCAGCTCTGGATAACCTTAAGACTAGTAGAAAGCCTTCCACCAGAAAGACACAGCTCTAAATGGAAGAGATTTGGGTTTGGTGTGTTCAGAAGCACATTCAACCAGATTCAGCTGATACTGCTATTGTTCTAGATTATATGGTGCATTTTAATAGTTTGGGCCTTCGGCCTGCCACCCTCAGGGTGCACTTGGCAGCTGTTTCTGCTTTCATTTCAGCAGGGAAAGTCACTTCCTTAGCCTCTCATCCAGTCTTTAAAATATTTTTCAAAGGGCTGATTCATACCAACCCTCCTTTCAGGAACCCACTCCTCTGGGGGACCTGAATATTTGTATTGCACAGCTGATGCAGCCTCCCTTTGAGCCTCTTTCTTCAGCTGAACTAAAGTACCTGACTTGGGAAGCTGTATTCCTGGTGGCTATCACATCTGCCAGGAGCATCAGTGAATTACAGGCCTTATCAATGGAACCTGACTTCATTTCATCTCACAGGGATAAGGTGGTCCTTACACAAATAGGAAGTTCCTTCCCAAGGTGGTATCAGACTTTCATCTGAACCAATCAATAACTTTGCCTGTATTCTTTATTGACCATTCCTCCTCTGGAGAGTGGAGGTTGCACAGTCTTGATGTCAAAAGGGTTTTGAGTTACTACTTAGAATCCACTAAACCTCACAGAAATGACTGTTCTCAGTTGTTCCTTTCTTATGGAGAGGTGGGTAAAGGTAAACCTGCCACTAAGAGAACCATTACCAATGGATTGTCTCTTGTATACAGTTCTGCTATTCAAAATTATTCAAAATTGGGGAAGGAGCCTCCATCAGGCCTGAGGGCTCACTCCACCAGAGGTACAGCTGCCTCGGTGGCAGCTGCCAGGGATATACCCTTAGTGGAAATCTGTAAAGCAGCCACCTGGAAGACTGTTCACACATTTGCCAAGCATTATTCCCTTGACATTCAGTCAAGAAGTGATGCTAGGTTTGGCACAGCAGTACTGCAGAGCCTGTTCCCAAAATAGGTTATGTAGTTCCCTCCTCCTGGGGGATACTGCTTGGTAGTCTGCAATTAGTCAGAATACAGCAAGACTTCATGTTGTTTGAAGAAAAAATGACTCACCTTAGTAATGTTGTTTCTTCTAATGGAGTCTTGCTGTATTCTGACTTCCTCCCTCCCTCCCTGCCTCCCTCCTAGAACCTAGTTGTTTTGATATGTGGGTGAGCAGGTGTAGTGCTGTACCCCAGGGATGCATTGGTTGTTTTTCTTATTATTATTATTATTCTCATTATTTCATTGTCTACCTACTTGAATTCTTTTTGGGGGTCTCGACTTGAGTCTTCATACCCTTTTTTACATATGTTTGGCTTTTTGGCAAGCATTTTAAAACAATTTCTGGACTGTTAGCCAGTTAGTTTAGTGCTCGTAAGAATCTGATGGTTACGCTTCAGGTACCTGGGACAGAGGTTTGAAAACCAAGCTCAAGATGAACATTCTATGCCTGGCATAGACTTTAACCCTTTCATCTCCGAGAGCAGTTGAAGTGCTGGGGCTAACTGCAATTAGTCAGAATATAGCAAGACTCCATTAGAAGAAACAACATTATTAAGGTGAGTAATTTTTTCCTTTTTTCATGGTGAGGCACTCCAGAGATAGATCTCTTTGCAGCCCCAGACAATCACCAGCTTCTTCTCTTCTGTTGCAGACCCCCAGTCTTGGGCTCAGTCCCTCTGGATGCTCTGATTCTGGATTAGGAAGGAAAATTTCTGTATGCCTTCCCTCCTTTTCCTCTTCTGTTCAAGGTTCTGTCAAGATCAGATCACAGTCTTGCAAAGTGATTCTGATTGCTCCAGATTGGGCCAGGCAGCCTTGGCATCCCCTGGTATCCCCTGTTGCTGTTCCTAGCAGTCCATCTTCCCCTATCTCTTCCCAGGAATCACAACCTGTTAACCTCCTCTCAGGGGAGAATCTGGTATCTCAACCAGCGGTCTCTCAATCTCAAGTCATGGCTCTTAAAGAGTTACAATATGCAAGTTTCCATCTCTCTCAAGCGGTTCTGGATATTCTCAAAACCTCTAGAAAACCCTCCACCAGGAAAACCTATAATTCCAAATGGAAAAGATTCAGCATTCGGTGTTCTAAGAAGCATATAACCCCAGATACTGCTGACTTGTCTACAGTTCTGGACTACATGGTTTATCTTAATGGGCTAGGCCTCAGACCAGCTACCCTCAAGGTACACTTGTCAGCTGTTTCTGCTTTTCTGTCAGTGGGTAAGCCCTCCTCACTGGCATCTCATCCTGTTTTCTGTAAGTTTTTTAAGGGATTGCTTCATACCAATCCCCCTTTAGGGATCCTACTTCTGCTTGGGACCTTAATATTTGCATTGCTCAGCTTATACAACCCTCTTTTGAGCCTCTGTCTTCAGCAGAGCTTAAGTATTTGACTTGGAAGACTGTGTTCCTGGTAGCTATTACCTCTGCCAGACGTATCAGTGAATTGCAAGCTCTGTCAGTGGAGCCTGATTTTATCTCATTCCATAGAGTTAAGGTGGTCCTTAGAACCAATAGGAGGTTCTTTCTAAAGAGGTTTCAGATTTTCATTTGAACCAATCCATGTCTCTCCCTGTTTTCTTCACTGATCATTCTCCTTCATGAGAAAGAAGAATACACAGTTTAGATGTTAAAAGGGCCCTTAGCTACTACACTGAGCATACTAAGGCACTCAGGTTTGACTCCCTCCAGTTGTTACTCACTTATGGGGAAGTGGGGAAGGGCAAGCCTGCCACTAAGAGAACTATTGCCAGGTGGATTGTCTCTTGTATACAATTCTGCTATGAGAAGCTAAGCAAAATACCACCCTCAGGCCTGAGGGCTCATTCAACTAGAGGTACAGAGATATGCAAAGCAGCCACCTGGAAAACAGTCCATACATTCACCAAGCATTACTCTCTGGATATCCAGGCTAGGAGTGATGCTAGGTTTGGTACAGCAGTACTGCAGAGCCTAGTCCCAAAATAGGTTCAATTCCCTCCTCCATGGAGGTAGTGCTTGGTAGTCTGCATACGTCAGAATACAGCAAGATTTCATGTTGTTTGAAGAAAAAATTACTCACCTTAGTAATTGTGTTTCTTCTAATGGAGTCTTGCTGTATTCTGACCTCACTCCCTGCCTCCCCTCTCAGAACCTGGCTTTTGGGAAGTAGGCTGGCAGGTGCAGTGTTGCACCCCAGGGGTACATTTTGGCAATCCCTCTTGTGGGTTTTGTCTTTTGTTTTGATAGTCATAAGTTGTTCGCTACCTAGTTTTTGTTTTTGGATTTTTCAACTTGAGTCTTTTGGGGGATCCAAAATATGTGGTAGCCATTTGGCTAGTAAAATGTTTACAATTTCCACATAGTGGTTTTAGTTAGTTAGTTAGTATTAGCTCGTAAGAATCTGATGGTTACACTTCAAAGTGCAGCAGACAGAGGTCTGAACTGAGCACATGCTCAGCATTCTATGCCCTGCATAGAATTTATCTCTATCCTCTCCGGAACAGTTCAAGTGCTGGGGCTAACTGCATATGTCAGAATACAGCAAGACTCCATTAGAAGAAACACAATTACTAAGGTGAGTAATTTTTTATCTCCCAGGATCAGTTCTGGAATCCCATTTGACTGGACTATAGAAAGATCTCATCCCTCATCGGACTCTACTAGATGCTCCCTACGCATTGTGTCAATTCAAGCACTATGACTTCCTTATCTCCCATATCTCGTAGGATCTAAGATTTAGTGGAGCTTTCTCCATGCTTATTTTTGCATGGAAAAGTGACCTAATTTCTTCTGTAATGCACTGACTCTGTAATCATCATTGCTGTTACAGATAACGGGAATTACAAGATACCTCATAGCAGTACTGACATCATCCATTTTAACTTTCCGTAGCTTCTCCTATGAGCTCTGACTCTGTCAGTCATGTTACTTGACTCCTATTTCCTCAATAACCATTGGATGTCCTAAGACCTTCCCAGTTACCTCCCAGAACTGTTGGATCTCCAGTGCCTAGCTGTCCTTACTAAAGTTATTCTATCCAAACCACCATTTTCTAGCCTGGATGTCACCATACTTAATCATCTACATTCTTTCATCATATTACCATCAGTCAGATCAGCTGCCCATCCAGCGGTCCTTCTAGCTCATCCCTCACAATTCACCTCCCATACTCCCTCCAGCAAAGACTTTCACAGAAAGCAGGCTTTGACTGATTCTTCATCTGCATGTCCGTGACCGACCTGACTGTTTCACTGTCCCAGTCATGCCTTTCAACAGATCTATATCTAACTAAAATGTTAGGCACCCCTGGTATTCAACACTGCTCTTGACTTCCCATTGCCACATCAGTCTGTAAAGTCTTTCAAATTCTCGTTTCTGGGTCTCCTACAGCATTTGGACATTGGATCACCTGGAAGGCAAAACTGTCATGGCCACCTCAGCTCCTGCCATGGGCAATTACGCCACAGAAATACCTATATCTACCTTTTCTACCAGCAGACCAGCAAGAGCCTATACAAGTATTATTACTGCATCAAAACTCAAATCAATCCTCAAATTTATCATACTGAGCTTCCAGTTGTTCCATATACATTCAGTTACCATCTCTACTGCATATACCGACCTTCCTTCATTGGTCTAAAATCGTCCATGTCAATACTTCTACCAGGCACATAAAGATTCTGCCTGACTCCTTCATCTTCTTCATGGACGCCTACATTGCAACTTCTTGCTCACCACTTAGCTCCAAACCTCCAGACTCTAGCCTGAATGTCAAACCTTCTGCAAAGTTAGATTGTTTACCTCATGACTTCATAACCCATCATATTTCCCACCATTCAAAGTCTGGTAGCAAATTTATCAAATCATGCTTCCTGCTCATCATTCTCTGTAATCCCATTGGACATCATCCATCATCACCTTGGAAGCCTGGATTACAATCACCCCTTTTCAACTGGACCTACTCCTCTCTCAGGATTTGGATGCTCTTTCAGAAACAGTCCTACCTCTTCAACCTCAGAATCGTCCTTCCAGAATGCATCATCCATAGATTCTAAGATGGACCATCCTCTCTCCATTCAGTTCACCTTCCTTGGAAATTAGCTTATGGTTGATAGAACCTAGGTTCATCTCCTCTTAGTTTGCCCGGAGGACAGGCGGGTTAATAGCCATGGGTCCTCAGAGGTTTCCTCCACCTGGGGTTTTTTCCTGTCCTGCGTGCTACTGGTCATACTCTCTGTGAGTTGGAAGAGATAATCATACACTTTTGAACATTCATTAGTAATTTGTTTAAGCTTTCTATTTCTTACTTACTACCCAGTTTACCTACCTAGGGCGGGAATAGAGAAAAGCCAAAGGTAAACTACAGTTACATAAGCACTACTAACCCCATACTCTATTCACCCAAACATTGAATGGGAGGGCTATAGCCTGAGGTTCAATGTGGGGAATAGCTCCTCCCACATCCCCTACAAAGGCCAGCCTCCCATGGCAGTTCTCCGCTTAGCACGTTGTGCAACACTCACCCCTGCCTCCTCCTTCTTCAGCACTCTACTCACCCTTGGTGCTGGGCTTTCTATTTCCTACTCACCACCCAGTTTACCTACCAAGGGCAGGAATAGAGAAAAGCCAAAAGTAAACTATGGTTACATAAGCACTACTAACCCCATACTCTATTCACCCAAACATTGAAATGAAATTACAATAAAGATTGGGAACAACAGTGATACTGTAGGTATCAAAGTGGCTGTAATTAACAAAAAAGAGTTTTCATTTATGAAAAACCCTCACCTCAGACTCCACAACTATCCATAATGAGTTCTGCAAGAATCTTTATTTACTGAATATTGATATAATAATAATAATAATCATAATAAAAAAAGAACAAAAACAAAGAATTCAGAAAGTCTCAAGGCTGGGATTTGGGATGGGACAATGACAGAGGGGAGAGATGGTAGTTATTACTATTAAAAGATGCTGCAAAGCTGGGCTGGGCAGTGGCATAGGGTGAAGGAGCAGGAGGATTTTTAATTACAACTGTTGACAGCTTTTAATGGGGGGTGCATCAAGAAAACATGGAGCATACAGGATTTATTTTATTTTTTTAGCTATAAGCAGCTGGTTCTGGTCTTCCCCAGCATGCTGCAGTATTGCACTGCAGCCTGGAATGCTATAGTCTGCCTTTTCCATCATCTCCAGCACTGTCCTGCAGTGGTGGAGGAAGGCAGAGACAGAAGTCAGCTGTTCTGGCTCTGTCTATGGGCAAGGCTGGGACTTTGGTGTAAGACAGTGATGGGGAGGGAGGGAGGGAGGGTATTTATTACTCTTAAAATCAGGGTTGGACAGTGACATAGGGTGAAGGAGTTTTTTTTTAAATTACACAACTGCTGGTGGCTTTTAATTGGGGGATGTTGAAGAAACATGGAGCACCCAGGATTTCCTTTTCAACTAAAGGCAGGTGGGTCCTGTTTTCCTCAGTATGTTGCAGTATTGCAGTATAGTCATGACCCCAGTTTACTGCAGAACAGCTGACAGTTTGCCTTTTCCATCATTTCCTGTGATGTCCTGCAGTGGAGGTGGAAGGCAAGGACAGAAGTCAGCTGTTCTGGCATGGCTCTGTCCATTTGTATTCATTAAAATGTAATCTCTGGGCAAGGCTGGGAGTTTGGTATGTGAAAGTGATGGGAAGAGGAAGAGGGAGGGTATTTATTACTACTAAAAGATGAGGCAAAGCTGAATTTGACAACGTCACAGAGTGAAGGAGCGGTAGATTTTCATTACAACTGCCAGGAACTTTAATTGGGGGCGGGAGGGGCAGTGAGGAAACATGAAGCACCCAGGATTTCCTTATTTAACCAAAGACAGCTGGGTGCTGGTCTCCCGCAGTATGCTGCAATATTGAGCTGCAGGCATGACCCCTGTTTAGTACAGAACAATTTACAGTCTGCCTTTTCCATCATTTCTTGCAATGTATTGCAGTGGAGGAGGAAGGTAGAGACAGAAGTCAGCTGTTCTGGCCTAGCTCTGTCCATTTGTATTTATTAAAATGTAATCTCCGGGCACGGCCATGCTTTGGAGATGGCACAGTGACCTGGGGGAGAGGCAGAAATGGCAGTGGTACTGTAGGAAGCTATTTATTGGGGGGGGGCGAGAAAGCATGTATTTTAGCAGTTGGTATTTCTTGTCAGCTAAAGGCAGCTGGGTCTCTCACAGTGTGCTGTAATATTGCACTGCAGCCAGGACTGCCAGCTTACTGCGATAGTCTGCCTTTTCCATCATCTCCCGTGATGTTCTGCAGCTGAGGTGGAAGGCAGAGACAGAAGTCAGCTCTTCTGGCTTGGCTCAGTTCATTTGTATTTATTAAAATTTAATCTTTGGGCAGGGCTGGGCTTTTGGAATGAGATGGTGAAAGAGGGGAGGAGAGGCAGGAATGGCAGTGATACTATAGGCAGCTGCAGTATTTATGGGGGTGGAAGGGGTTGAGGAAACATCATATGGAATTTGTCTTTTTAGCTAAGGCAGCTGGGTCCTGGTCTGGATTGATATCAGAACCTCAGTGGGGCTAGATAATTTCCAAAACAAAGGTGACTGGGAGGACGCTTTACATGAGTGTTCTGCAAAATTGATTAAAAGCTCTCCTCAAGGAAGATAGAGCAACTATGAAGCACTGAAACTGGAAATAGCAGAAACACAGCAGGAACGGATTAATTTTAAATCCCATCCAGCTTGTAAGGTGAGAAGAAAAGAATTTAACAAAAACGTAGAATCCCATGAAAAGGAGGTAGTGTTAAGGAACAGAGAAAACATAAGAGGGACCAATAGGATTATACCACAGGTAAAATGTTTAACTGGGAAAGGCCAGTATGCTCAGCCAGTAGGGGTCCTCACAGAGGTCACAGCTGGTCCAGGAACAGGAGCTTCAATAGAAACCGTAATAAAAACAATAATAGCCACACCAAAACACAGGACACTACAAATGCAAAAGGCCAGCCACAGCCCAGGAAATTGATGAGAGCCAAGAATTCAAAGAAATAGTGAATCTAAGCAGTTATGTGCTAAATGAAATTGAGAAAAACATTCTGAGGAAAGGATTCAGGGTCATAGTTTCCCCAAGTGTTAACCGTTTCAGCTTACAAGTGGAGCTATTCAAGATTTTTCGTAAGACTAATTTGAAATTCTTCTATGCCAACACATAAAGGCCCTGTCCACACTGCAGCCCGAAAACTGTTCTGTAACGTTACAGAGGGTGTAAACCGCATCGGTAACACCGTGTGTTTACACTGGTAACATTACAGGAGGCATTTCGTAACCGTTGTGGAAACCACCTATGAGGTGGTTTCCACAATGGTTATGAAACCGTTCCCGCCCTGGGACTGTTACCGGCGGTAGTGTGGACTGCCGGTAACGGTCCCCTACAGGGCACAAAGCGCAGCGGCTGCATTGTGGGATCGGGCGCCGCTGTAACGGTCGCCCGGATCCCGATGTGTGGACCGGCGGTGCCGGTCCCGTAATGGACACCGCCGAGGTGTGGACCCACTGCACCGCTCCACGGCCGTAACGGATTGCATCCGTTACCGGGCGCAAGCGGTGTAGTGTGGACGGGGCCAAATGGGAAGGCAAACACTAAGCGACAATGCAGCTGCAGAATTTGCAAGAGAAGACCTGAGCCTTTTGATCTCCACTCTCAAAGAACCGTCCAAGGCATCTGCAGGTTCAACTCATATTAATCTGGAATACCTGAACACTGTTGAATTTGACACATAGGGCAATGCCTATATTTCTAACCCACAAGTTTCAATTGGGAATTACTCAATGGGCCCTAATTGCCCAGATAGAATTATAAGGTTCAGACCTACTTCTACCTGTCGCCCAGGTATGTCAGATCTTCCTATTCTTATCTGTAGTACAAAATGCAGCTTTACAGGAGGTGGATGACCTGTTAATAAAAGATTGCATCATATTCCAAATATCCTTACCAGTGAAGAATGTGGTGCTTCAGAAGAACAAAAAGCAACCTGATCTTGCTTTTAAACAGGCAAAGAGGAAATGTGGCTAGTTTGAATAAAGATTATTATGTAAATGAGGCTTTCAGACTATTATCTGACAAACACATTTGGTTAGATAAAGAGTTTCAGCTGATACCTATTTGACTTGGTAGACGAGGCATTGAACAGGGATTTCATCAGCTACAAGGAAAGTGCATTTTTAAAAATAGTAAAACCTGTAGTGTCAACATTCTATTATTACCCCAAATCCAAAGATATTATTAACCTACCTGGCAGAGCTGTAGTATAGGTTAATTGTCTGAAAATGTCTCACGTTTGTGATTTTTTTCCACAGCCCTAAGTGTTCGGTCTTAGATTCTATACCAGGGATTCTTTGCATGTATTGGAAAAACTAAACAATTTGATCTGGTAGCCAGATGTTTTGAGAATGTGTGTGGACATCAGTTCACTTTACATATGTGTACCTCATGTGTTGGATTTGGACCTTTGAACTTTTTCTTATCTTCCAGCATATATTCTGGTGCCCCCCCCCCTTTCCTAACAGCGGCAGTGGACTTCATCCTGACCCACAATTATTTTCTATCCAGCAACAAGATTTATCTTCAGAAATGTGGGACAATGTTGGGGTCCACTGTCGCCCCTACTATGTGAATCTATATTTGAGCTGGTGGTTAAACAGTTAAATTTTCAGTACCCTAATTGCAATTTTGGAAAATATTGTACTAAAGAGCAAGACAGAGATATACTGTTAACCCCAAAATCAACCCCAAAGACAGGGATATGCCCTTAATTTTATTGTAGATCACAGCTATATTACCCTTAAAGTAAAAACACTTCTACACAAAATTGGAGCATGCTTTCATTGTAGTATACAAGGCATTTTTACTGAACAGTCTAGAGTAAGTCAATCAGTATCCCTGCCCACAGATCAATGTAGGGAGAACTGTGCACCAGGCCAAAGGGAGAATATTGGAGCAGCTGAGAGATAGCAGAAACATTCATTTTGATCCTGCCCTGGGAATACATTTCAGAAATTTTCATCAGAGAGACCCCAGTTATCTGAAATTCATTGTCATTGAGCATGTCAAACCCTTACACAGTGGGGAGATGGAGTTAAAACTGTTTTGCAAAAGAGTATAGGTGGATTTTTGTCCTAGAGTCCATGGCTCCAAAAAGACCTGAACAAAGAAACATCTTACAGTATACTTCTAAGGTCCCATCTAGACCTTCAGTGATATTAATGCGAGTTCCACATTTTGTGGCTTATATGTGTATATTTATTATACTGTACTATAATACCACTTTTTCACTCATCTCCTTTTGTTGTTGTCTTTTCTAGGTTATTCATCGCTCCTTACTTGGGAATCACCACTCTTGTATTTATTATCATCACTCATAATATCTTCCGGAATTTTTTTCCAGCTTCACCTTCCCTTTACTCTTGTGTGTCTTGGTGTAGTCTGGTAACTGGTTTTCTGTTTTCTCTCTTTTTATCTTATTTGTTCAGCTTTCACTTTGCAGTAGTTATATTTTTAGGGGTTGGTTTCTTTGTGGTGGTATTTAATAACATTTTAGCCCAGCATGGGTATTATGCATTCGTATGTGTGATTGCTAGTTGCAGATCCTCTGACTTTAAAGTGACCACCTTTTTAATTCCTAATTTTATTTGCCACTCTTCTGTCTTTCTTTCTTTCTGTTAAATTACTCCAATTATCTCCCCCCACCAACCTTTTCCCCTCTCTTATACTACATGTCCTACTTTTGGTACATTTGCAACATGTGGCCACTGGCCACCACTGTGAGATTTTCACTTTCGTAGATCACTTTAGCCACATCTGAGTGTTTAGTAGCACAAAATGCAAGTTGTTGATTCTGATTTTTCTGCAGTTCATTGTATGACAGTCAATTTTGGAAAGTGTTCTTAAACTCTTTATTTCAATTCCCCATGATTTCTTTGAGATTTTCTAACTTTAGAGCTTCATGCATTAATATCACTTTGTTACATTGAATGTCTTTACTGAGCATATATAAATTTGACGTCTTCTTTGTGACTCTGCCCCGATGAAGAGTCAGTGAACCCTCCAAACACCGGGGTGATGTACTCCTGTATGTGGACTAAATAAATATCAATTTTTACATTTTGGATGTGAGCTGTACTTCTTTTGTGTTTGTATGAGTCCTGGTCTGCCACATCATGCCAATACTGCACTGCAGCAAGGGCTGCCAGCTTACTGCAATAGTCTGCCTTTTCCATCATCTTCTGCAAGGTCCTGTGGTAGAGGAGGAAGGCAAAGACAGAAGTCAGCTGTTTTGGCCTGCCGCTGTCAGTCTGTATTTATTAAAATTTAGTCTCTGTGCAAGGCTGGGCTTTGGGTATAGGATGGTGATGGTGATGGGTGGAGGCAGAAATAGCAGTGATACTGCAGACAGCTATTTATTGTGGCAGTGGGTCAAGGAAACATGTACTGTAGCACCCAGGATTTCATTGTTTTAGCTAAAGGCAGCTGGGTTATGGTCTCCCATAGTATGCTGCAATATTGCACTGCAGCCAGAACTGCCAGCTTACTATGACAGTCTTCCTTTTCCATTGTTTCCCATGTGTCCTGCAGTTGAAAAGGCAGGCAGAGACAGAAGTCCGCTATTCTGACCAGACTCTGTCCATTTGTATTTATTAAAAAATGAACCTCTGTGCAAGACTGGAATTTTGGGATGGAATGCTGACAGAGAGGAGGAGTGGGGTGAATTTATTACTGTTAAAAGTTGGGGCAAAGCTGGGTTGGGCAATAGCATTGGATGAAGGAGCAGGAGGGTTTATTTTTATCATGACTGTTGGCAGCCTTTAATGGGCGGGATTGAGTAAACATGCAATGTAGCACCCAGGATTTCTTTTTATAGCTTAAAGCAGCTGGGTCCTGTATTTATTAAAATGTAATCCCTGGGCAAGACCAGGCTTTTCGGTTGGGATGATGGCAGATGGGGAGAGGGAGGAAAGGCAGTGATACTGTAAGTATTGAAGATCTGATAATTAAAAAAAAATGAAGAGGTTTCATTTGGCTATCCACAGCTGCTATCCTGTGAAGGTGTGACCACAACTTGCTTAAATCTGCTACCAGCTTAATGGCACTACAAACAGCTGCTTCACGAAGGGTTGTGCACCAACATGAACTGTGAAGAGGAGTTTAATGCTGACCTGCTCCAATTCATATTTAACTAAAATAAAAACTGATAACAATTCAGGGAAAGAAAAATATACAAAAGAAAGAATGAAAACAAGTTTGATTTCAGCAAGAACATTTATTCATATTGAAAAACTTATTTTGACAATCTCCTTTAAACTTCTCCTCTTACATTAAGTACCACATTTAATGAAGCACATTGATATACAGCTGAATATTTACTTTATTTACTTTAGCTACAGTATTGTTCCTGGTGATACACTTCAGTGAGCATGCTTGAAATGAAAGTGCATACATGTATCCTGCTGACATGTTATACTTCAACTGATTCTGCATTACTGTGCAATACTTTACAGAGCAGTTTTCACTGTGCAACATTCACACACTAATGTGCTTTATCCTGGTAGAGCAACATCATATGTTTATCTTTTTATGTTTGCTTGCATGTGCAAAGAAACATAGTGCCACCATAAGAGTTTTGTAGGTGTGCCTCCCACTTCCAATGCCCTCGCCCTTTTACAAGTGGGCTGCACCACGTCAATGAATGTTGGAGCTATCTATGACAGCCCTTCAGATGCAGTGGCATACAGTTAGAAAGCAAAAAATGCTGCAATCAGCAGTGATGGTAATATGTAAGCATTCATACTGCATCGGCAGGTAAGTACCATACTGCTGTCAGCAGTATGCAAAGTGCTACACTCTGCACTGCATCTGTATAGCTGTCATAGACAGCTCTGTTTTGTCTGCTCTCCCTCCCTCAAGTAGCATGCCTCGAGCCCACCCCAGCGTGCTCATGGGCACCTCCCCACACACCATATGGCCAACAGGGGGTGCCTAATCCTGTTGGCTTCACTGCCCCCAACAGACTTCTGGTGCCATGCTGGGAGCCCACCCCCAGTGTGGCAAAGTCTATGCAGCCAACTAGGGGTGCCCAATCCCCATCAGCTCCAATGTATGGTTTGTACTCCCCAAAACCAGAGTTCCAGTGCCATGCGGGGAGCCCACCCCAGCATGGCAGAAGTTCGCATGGCCGACGGAGATGCCCAATCCCCCATCAGCTCCACTGGCTCCCCCAGGGTCCTTCAGCTGCCATGCTGGGAGCCCACTCAGCATGGCAAAGTCCCACGAGTTCAAAGAAACATAGAAACACCTGTAAAAAAAAAAGTCCCTCATTGACTGTTTCACCCTCCCACAACCCTCACCCACCCTTTGCTCACCCATCCCCCCATACTTGCCTCCGAGGCTGGCGCGACGATCTTCGTGGACCAGGAACACATCTGCTCTCTTCAAAGCCGACCGCGAACTGAAGAAATGCCAGTAAGCTGTATAATGCAATAAATTTATTTTTTCAACTTTGGTGCATTTCTTGGCCATTTTTTGGAATTTTTTTACCAAATTTATAACATGGGGTTCTTGAGGACCCACCTCATGAATTCAGTCATTGTCATTTTGCTATTCGGTTCCAAAAGGTGATTTCGCAGTCACTGCATGAAACCACCTTTCAGGACTGAGTAATGAAATGACAGTGTCACAGTTCATGAGGTAGGCCCCCAAAAACCCTATGTTGAAAATTTGGTGAAAAAATTCCCAAAAATGACCGTTTTACGAGGGTGCGTTGCACAGTTCTTATGCATGCTCGTAACTTTGAGAATTTTTAATATCTTCAGTCCAGATTTCCAACACTGCCATTTTACCACACTTCCTTATGAACAGTATAGCTGTCATTTTTCATATCATGCCCCAAATGTGTTTTCACACATGTAGCTCACATTACGTGGTCAGTGTACGAAATCAATGTTCGGGGTACATTAAGAAAATCACAGTGACTCTGGTCATGGGCAGAGGTGATAAATGGCTATGTTGAAAATTTGGTGGCAGAAGTCCATAAAATGACTCTGTCATGAGCATGCATTGCACAATTTCCACGCACCCTTGTAAGTTCATGAATTTGTAATATTTTCAGTCCAGATTTTCAACGTTGACATTTTTCCACACCTCCTTATGAACAGTACAGCTGTCAATTTTCACACCCTGGCCAACATGTGTTTTTGCACTTCCGGCGTGTTCAGGATAGATTACGAAAATCACAGTGACACTGTTCATGAACAGAGGTGCAAAAATGCCTTTGTTGAAAATCTGCTGTAAAAAATCCCCAAACTACTTACATTACGGGTGTATGTTGAGCAGCTCCTATGCACACTCGTGACTTCACCAGTTTTTGTATATTTTCACTCCAGATTTTCAACAATGCCATTTTTTACAACTCCTCATGAACAGTATACCTGTCACTTTTCACATCCTGTTCGAAATGTGTTTTTGCACCTGTGGCTAAATGGTGCAGTCGCTCTGCAAAATCACCTTTCACGTAACAAACTGATAATGTCACTGTTCATGTGGTGGGGTCACAAAAACCCACGTGGAAAACTTGAGTAAAATGCAAGAAACTCCCGGGCATTAGGGTTTAGAATATAATGCCTACCTTGTAAAGGACTGACAGGCGTCAGAATGCGACTTGGGATTGTAAGCAGTAATGCTCATGCCATTTCACCCCACCCCACCCTGCAGTCAGTGATAGGCATCAAGGTGCACCTTGGACCCTTTGCCCCAGAGTTCATCCCATTCTCCTATACTGTGCCCATTCCAGTGTATTTCCTTATGGAATGAGGTGAATGTAAAGGTGAAACACCCCAAGGCACACTCTAAAACTTGTCAATGTCTGAAGGGTAGGGTGAGGTGGAATGATGTGACCGGCATGGGTGGCACCCAAAGGCACACCCAATGCCTTTCCATCTCTGCAGAGTGAGGTGGAGTTGGTGTCAGTTCAATACTTCAATGCCATTCCTATACTGCATCTGTCTAACTCCTGCACTTCCACTGCTAATGCCAGCAAGCAAACATTCGGCATTGGCAAATGCTTGTTTTTTGTTGGGTTTGTGTTCATTCCCTTCTTCTTGTAGCGACTCCTCATACTGAGTAGTACTTGATTTGTGCTTCAAATATTTGTGCACTATCAGTTTTTATACACTAGATTGCACATTACTCATGGGAAGATAGCAATAACTGTTGAAGTGTATATATATATATATATTTTAAATAAAATTCTATTTAGCTCTAATAGAAGACTGCTGGATGTATATGTATGTGCAGAATCTATATACATTCACACACATTTAGTTCTCATAGGGTTTCTCACTATATAAATGGCACCCTGTAGCCAACCCAGTGCGCTGAGATTGAGGTGCTGGATGCCACACCTCATTTCTACATCAGCGACATGGGTTCTGGAATGACCTTGGTGCATGGGGTGCTAGCCGGGGGGTGGAGCAGGATCAGCGTTGACTCTCCTCTGCTGGGGTGAGGTGCCTGCCCATAATTCTGCCTTTACCAAATGGAGGTTTGGTGTTGGCACAGTTGGTCAACGGCATGATTGAAAAGGAGGCATCCCAAACAGTGTGCTCGGCGCATTCCTCCACACACATGTGCTATGTCAGGGACCGTTGGGAGTACAGGTTGGGAGAAACCCACAAAACCAGAAAATACGTATGAAAAAATAAATTGCACTTTGCTGGTTGTAACCCATGCCGTGAAAAACACTGTGTGTGCAAGAAATGTCTGCTCTGTAGAAACATTGAGGTTTCCTCTGTGGTCGTGCTACCATGGTCTTTATTTGATTAGTAAAATAAAATTGCCTTAACCTAGACAAGGTGTTGGCTTTTTTGTCTACATCTTTGTGTCTTTAGCCTGGCTTCTCTGGACTTTGTTTCTTCTTGGTTCTACTGCCCACGAAATGTATTGATTCACAACTAGACTTCCTGAGAGAATTAAGTTCCTTCATTGATGGAAACAAAGAACAATTAATTTTTTGTGATGTTAACCTAGACTGGGGAAATACAGCAGTTCCTAGTAGAGAAGAGACTGGCCTCCTTTAATTTGAAACAATTGATAAACACCCTTACTCAATTCAATCACAACACTAGGTACCATATTATTATCAATTAGTTCATTTCCAATAAACCACAAAACATCAAACATTGCTATCACTGTTCTCTCAGACTCAATTTCTGATCATTGTGTGATACACTGTGTACACAAAATTCAGAAGCAGACTGTAAAGCCAAACATAATACTTTCTTATAGTATTAAGGGATTAACTATTTCAGGTTTATCATGAAGCATATGAATTGGTGAAACCTTTTGGAACTTCAGTGTGTGAATGCCTCTGCAAATTTCATGACCAATTGCTTGCTGGAAGCCTTCAAGTCAAATACTCCATTTGTCGAACAGAGAGTAAAAAGCAACTTTGCACCTTGACTGGTGAAGGAGATGTGCACAAAGATGCAATCTAGAGATAAGCACTGATGGTCACATAAAGAGAATGGAAATAAACTCAATTGTACAGACGAACAACCAGCTCAAAAGAGATATTGTTCTAGCAAAATCAACCTTTTCTTCAAACACAGCAATAAAAGCACTTGAAAAACCCAAAGTTCATTTTGGTAATTGTTCAAATCACTCAGTAAACCTGTAGATCACTAGTAGATTGAGAGTTTACACATTGAAGGGGTTCATTTGGATGATATTTTTGCACTAGTGAACCATTTTAATATTTTTCTAACAATCAGTGAGGACCAGAAAATGGGGATATTATTAACAGATCCCAAAATGGCATGAAACCTTTTCTTTCTGAGTATAGTATAAAGTTTGAATTTCATGAAATCAAGGTAGAAGAGGTTACAAAATATTTGTAGGACTTGAACAACATCAAGGGATGCGGTCCATATTTAATTTATCCAAAACTTTTTAAAAAAGCTGCCCCAATAATTTCAAGTCCATTAGTACTTATTTAACTCATCTGTATGGTCAGGAATTGTTCCTAATTCATGAGAGCAATCAATGATTATTCCTCTATACAAAGTAGGTGACTGGTCAAATTATTCTATCATCCAATCTCTTTACTTTCTGCAATGGCAAAAAATCATGAGAGGTTGGTTTATGATCAGATTTTAGAGCACCTCTCATGTCTCGGGTTACTGTCCCAGTGCCAGCATGGTTTTAGAAGGCACTACAGCACCGTAACAGCCTTGGTCGAGTTAACAAGCACTGTTCTGAAGGCATCAGATTATGAACATCTTACTACTGAGAAGTGTTCATTGACTTGAACAAGATATTCAATCTGATGGACCATAACCTCTTTATTAGTAAACTAGAGGCATTTGGGCATTGGGACAGTGGCCAGTGAATAGTTCAAAAGTTATTTGGTGGGCAGAATACATGGGTAAAAATGGAAACAGCTTGTTGGACTTGTTGGACTCACAAATGGTCTACCAGGGTGTTCCCCAAAGTTTGGTTCTTGGCCCGTTGTTACTTTCAATATTTGTTAATTATCTGCCTGTGGCAATTACAAGAGTGAAAACCATTTTGTATGTAGATGACATGGTCATCCTCAGCTCACGTACAACAGTCTCCCAGATTCGAACTGATCGGCAACAGAGCTATGATAACTTAGTTTCATGGCTGACCAAAATTTAGGTAAAACTGAATGAATGGGAAACTAAAATTATTTTATTATCTGGAACACAACATAATAATAATAATAATTTTATTTATATAGTGCCTTTCAATATATCAAGGCGCTGAACAAGTTAAAATCATAAACTCAAATTTCAATACAAAACATCAAAAACACATAAAAATACATTATAAAAAATACATCATAAAAACATAATTACAATAACATTCCAATCATATTACAATTAACTTAACTATCTAAGAAGGCCATTTTCCATAAATATGATTTCAGTTCTTTCTTAAATATCTCCACGGAGGTGCACTCCCATAACCGGCATGGTAGAGAATTCCAAAGAGTGGGTGCAGCATGAGAAAATGCTCTTGCTGCCTGAAGATTTAAACTCACTCTTGGAATCTCCAACAACCCATGTTGGCCGAGCAGAGCGATCGGCCAGGGCAGTAAGGGACCAGTAGGTCTTTCAGATAGGACAGACCCTGATCGCAAAGGGCTTTAAAGTCAATGAAATTACTTTAAAGGTGATCCGCCACCGTATGGGAAGCCAGTGCAGTTACACTTAGCACCGGGGTAATATGACAGAACCTAGTTGTCCCAGTCAAAACCCAGGCTGCCGTGTTCTGCACCAGCTGTAGGCGGCGGATTTCAACCCCAGAAAGCCCAAAATAAAGGGCGTTGCAGTAGTCTAGGTGCGAGGACACAAAGGTGTGGACCAACGTTGGCAAGGAGTCAGATGGAACAAGGTGCTTAATCCTGGCAATATTCCTAAGATGGTAAAAGGAAGTCCTGACAATGGCTGACACCTGAGATTGAAAAGTCAGCCTATCATCAAGGATCACCCCAAGTTACGCACCCGTTCAGAGGTTGGTAGTGACACACCACCAAGAAAAATTCCAGAAGGCGCGCCAGTATGCGACCTCTCAATCTGACCACCCGGGTCCACCACCAAAACCTCAGTCTTCTCTGAGTTCAACTTTAACCAACTAGAATCCATCCAGTCTTGGATTTCCCCAGACAGTTGTTAAACACAGAGAGCTCCATCCTGGTCGGGTGCGAAAGACAAGTATGAGCTGGTATCATCTGCATAGCAGTGAAACCTCAGCCCATACCATCTTATAATGTTTCCAAGGCAGCATATACACTGCAAATAACATGGTTGACAGCACAGAACCCTGAAGCACTCACACAACAAAGAGACTGGGCGGAGGAAAAAATCCCGACACAACTCTTTGTGATCCCCAACAAGGAATGAAGTGAACCATTGAAGAACGGTTCCCGACATTCCACAGATTTTCCTCAGGTGTGCTAACAACACCACGTGATCCACAGTGTTGAGAGCTGAAGAGAGATCAAGGAGAACCAAGATGGAACGTCTCTTTTGATCTTCGCCCTCAGAAGATCATTAAGCACCCGAACCAGCGCAGTCTCAGTGCTATGTCTTTTACGGAAATCAGACTGGAAGGATTCGCAGAATCTATGGATGGTTAAATGGTCATCCAATTGGGCAGCTACAACCTTTTCAATAACCTTCCCAATAAAGGGAAGGTTACAGATAGGTCTGTAGTTTGAAAACAGTCTGGGTCCAAGGAAGCTTTCTTCAGAGAGGTGTCACCACGCCTCTTTCGGGAGCTAGAAACTCACCTGACTCCAAGGAGCACCAGACTATTTGCGCCAAAACTGGACCAATGATATCAACACAACCCAAAATTAGGGTAGTTGGTCCAGGGTCCAAGCCACAGCTTGTGGGGTGCACACTATGGATGATCCTCATAATATCCACGAACTTAGGTCGACAAAAGGAACTCCAAGAGAATCGAGGCACTGTGTTCTCGCACACTCCTACCACATCACCCTTAGAGGTTTAGCCGGACACAAGTCCCCTGATGTCAGCCACCTTAGTTGCAAAGTACGCAGCCATGCTCATTCTATTTATTTGGAAAAGGCTTTCGAACTTGCAGAACAGGCTGGGTTGCACAGTCTATCTACAGTTCGAAACAGCTGAGCCGGTCGATTCTGAGCAACTGCAATCTCCCTGGACAGGAATTCTGCCTTCTTATGGGTGATTGCAGATTGATAGCTAGCATAATGTTCTATCAATCTAAGGCGGTTGGCTTCAAGGGCGGACTTACGCCAACAATGCTCTAACCTTTGCCCTTGTCTCCGCATCTCCCTCAGAGTCCCATCAAAGCAAGGAGCCCTGGGGTGAAGGGACAGGGGGCGCTCATGAACAGGAGCAATAGAATCCAGGGCAACCATGATGGCCTCATTATAGGCCAACACCAGTGCTTCTGGATTACTGCTCACCAACACGAGAGGATGATAGGTCAAGGACCGCGTAGGCCTTGTGAGTAACATTCTGTAATGGTGGTACCTGACCATCTCCACAGGGATGGCCTTCTAAGGGGTGCAGAAATTGAACCTCATGGTGTAGTGGTCAGACCAAGTGATTGGTTCCACCCCATGTCGGATGCATCAATCCCTAGAAGGAAGACTAAGTCCAGAGAGTGTCCAGATCTATGCGTAGCAGTGGAAACTACCTGTGTAAGGCCCAAAGAAGACATTAATGGAGGAAGTAGTTACAAATTGTGAGAGTTCATTGTCGACCCAGAGTTGAAGTCACCCAGCACCATCAATCTGGGTGACTCAAACGACATGTCGACAAGGAAGTCTGCTACTTCCTAGGAAGCGTGCTTCCATCTCCTCGGTAGACAGTAGATGAGAACAATTTGAACGCCTACACCTGCTACAACTGTACACTCAAAGGACTCAGCCTCACCCACTACTACATTCGTGAGGCCCAATTCAGTCTTAAAACAGACTGCAACCCCCCCCTCCCCTGCGGTCCAATCTCGGGCAGTGTATCACCGAGTACCCGGCGAGTCATGGCCTCCACTATAGGGCCAGAATTTTCATCCAGCCAGGTCTCGGTGATGCAAGCCAGGTCAGCCGAGCCAACAAGATTGGCAATAATGGCAGTCTTATTCCTAACAGACCTGGCATTGCATAACACCATCGAGTTGGACAAACCTCGGAGGTTGTCGACCTATCTGCCTACTGAGATCAGTAGTGCCCTTGGGTATGGATACAGACAAAGGCGAACCCCAATCTGAATTCCATTTAGCCCCCAGGCGCCTTCTGGACTTAATAACCCTGACACAATGGTCTACTGCTCTTCCTCCCCTTGTTCACAAACCCCGCCTCACTCTCCCACGAAAGTAATCCCTAATGCTCTACAATGCTGATAGATATCAAATTGTAAGGGAGGAGTATAAAGGGTGAGGGCACTAAGAGAGGAGGATGAATAGCGCACCACCGTGGGGAATAGAGGCAAGCACGTGTCGCTACTTAACAAATTAAACAAAAACAAAACAAAACCCAACCTCCCAAAAATATTCAAACTAGCCTAAACTAACAATCCTACTAACTAATAAAATTAGATATACAATTACAATAAAATACAAATTTAAACAAAAATAAATAATACGTTTGTATAATCCCTCCCCAGTCCTCTCACCACCGAGAAAGAGGGTACAGTGGCCTCTCATCCCAAACCAACATGGAAACATACAATTTTAAACAAAAGAGTTTGAACTCCCCAGATTCTCTCACAACTGGGGAGAAATAAAATTAGTCTTTCTCCCTGCCAGGAGAAAGACACAAACTGTAAAATCAAACAAACAGAAAAAAATTAATTATTAAATAAACGAACAGAAGTTTATGGACCCAGGGTCCTCTCATAGCATTACCTGGGTTGGGGATGACCTTGTCATCCATGGGAATCTGAATAGTGTATTAAATATTGTGTATAAAATAGTGTATTTAGATATCTGGGCATTATTCTTGACACTACCTATAGCCTTATCCCACATATAAATGTGTGTCAAAGAAAATAAATCAGAAATTGTGGTTCCTTTACAGAGGGGAACAGTCAGCAAAGAACCTCACACCCAAGCGTGAGACTGGTCACAGTTTGCACTTTGTGTGCAAAAACATTTTTTTTACTTACTGTTACTGCAATATAGTTGATTGTATCAGGATGATTTTGCTGAGTTCCAAGCTGACATTTTCTGTAACCAGAAATCCCAGAATTCCCTGCAGCTGACATCAGAGTAGGGCTGAAGAACTGGGAGATTCAATAGGCTGCAGTGCATGCTAGAGATTTTTTGACAGGATTGCTTGAATCCATCCAACGGAATCGGATTCATCAGATACAGGGCATTTTTCAGAATTTGGAATTTTGGCATTGAGGGACCAAAATCTGAAAAGGTTGAATCGGATGCAGAATTGGAGTCTGAATCTGATGCGATTCCACGTTTGATTCCATCTTCCAGTAAAAATGTCCCCTCCGCTGGGTGCACTGAGCAAACTATAACAAATAAATTACAAAAAGTAAGCAGCATAAGCAGTAGAACAGGGTACGCTAGAGTCAGTCCCTCACCTGACCCTCCACACACAACAACCCCACCTTTAATGTTGTTGCTGTGTGACCTACCTGCCAGTCAGTTGCTGCTCGGTGACATCTGAGGGCCCCCAGTCTGTCTGGAACTAGTTTAACCAGGTCGGTGTGGTGTTTGCTGGTCAGCTAGATGACTCCAGCAGTTCACTTGCAGAATGCCATGTGACACCAACAAGTGACTCCCTCCAACTGTCCACATCCTATTCACATGCCTGTGACTCCCTTCAGTAGTCTGACTCCACATCACAGGCTCAACCCTTGCTCACTGCCCTAGACCAATCCCAATTAATCCTTGAGTCTGACCAATGACTGCTGTCTATGTCTCGAGCCTTGACCGATCCTCCAAGACTACTTGAGATGTTGGAGACAAAATGAGTGTACACTGGGAAGTGGTGCACAGAAACAACTAAGGCAGAAAAGAAAAAAAGTTTCTGGTATACACAAACTCCATAAGAGGGACACAAAAATGATTCAGAGGCAAAATCCTTACTTCAATCCATTTATTTCACCCAAGACAACCTTTGTCCAGCCTGACATGTTTCGAATTCTCATCACTCCTTTCTCAAAAGCTGAGGACATTTAAAAATACCATGCCTATACAGGTCCAAACACCACAAGTGACCCATACAAGAAACACCCTCTCTAACAGAGGGGCTTTAAGTTACCAAGCTTCTCCTTACCTATGAAGTGCCAGTGCTCAATACAAAAAAAATACTGAGCTACTTTAATAACTTATTAAAAACATCTTAACAGTGACTAAAACCGAGTGTATAAATGTATAAAATACACATAAAATATAATAATAAATAGTGTTTAAATATATGCAAACATCAAAGATTTTTGAACTCAAATACAAATAGACCAATGGGAGAGATGAAACCCCCTATAACACCATAATGTACACTTCTGATGGTTATTCAGAAAAAGCATCAGTAAACAAAATATTCAATTTATGTTGGTCAAAAATAGACCTGACAAATCACAAAGAACAGGTATAAGAGGCAAAAAAAAAAAAAGAAGGGGAGGGTTTGAGGGTTACCAGAAGGGAAGGGGAACAGGGGAAAAAAAGGGGGGAGGAATAGGAAGGAAAATAACTAAAAATAAAAAACTGACCCAGATAATGTTAAGTAATTTAGCAGGTAACAAAAAGGGGACAGATGCATAGAAAGACCCTTTCAATGTTTTTTAAGATAGGGACGCAATTCCAGATGGGCATTTAAACCGGGACTTTTAGAGGCCCTAAGGGTCAGAATCCAGAAATCTTCTCTTAACAAAACCAGATTGGCATAGTCTCCACCTCTTGGATTGTGACAGACCTTGTCTATTGCTATAAAACTAAAGGAATGACAGGCACTATCAGTGGCTTCCATGATGTGGACTGCCGAGGCATACGTAAAGTCCCTTTTTTGGATAGCCTTGATGTGCTCTCCAACGCTGGTCTTGAAGCTCCGAGTAGTTTTACCTACGTAGAATGCCTGGCAACTACATGTTGCTAGGTAAATGACCCCTTCAGTGCTGCACATAATGCACTGCCTGATTTCATAAGTCTTCTCTGTGTTACAACTGGAAAACATTTTTCCTTGCATAACATACTCACAGTTGACGCATTTTCTGCATTTGAAACACCCATAAGCTTTGTTTAGCCACATTTCTGGTTTAGTGTCTTTAAAATGACTGTGGGGCAGAAGGTCCCTGAGGGTGGGTGCTTTTTTACAGCACATTCCTACAGGTTGCTCTGAAATGTCTTTTAAACCTGGTTCTACCCCAAGGACATGCCAGTGTATTTTTAGAAGTATTTCCATCTCCCTGGCCTGTGCAGAAAACTGCATAACAAAATTAAATCTAGCATCTGTCACTTCCTCAGTAATCTTCTCTGCTAGTAAAGAAAGGGATTCTTTACTGACAGTCTGGCTCTCTCACCTCCACTAACAATAAAGAGGTGACTACCTACTTAGACCTTAAGATAGAAAGGGTCCAGGGGAAACTTTAACCACTGGTGTCTTTCATAAGGAAGTGGATGGTAACACCATCTTCCTAGCTAATAGCTGCCACCCACCACATGTGGCCAGAAATATTCTGGTTGGTTGGTTCTTATGAACAAGACATAACTGTTCCACCCTAGAAAGATTTGAGGATGGGGCTGTGGATCTGACAGATAGGCTGACCCAGAGGGGTATAACAAAAATTTGGTTTATAGTGCTTATGAGAGAGCTAGACTGTCAGACAGGGATTCTTTACTTGCTGGTATTTTGAGGCAGATTCAGAATTCCAGTTCTGACTCTGATCTGTTGTTTCCTCATTAGGAATCAGAATGGAATCGGTGTTCTGAATCAAAATTGCTGAAAATCAGTGTAACCAGATGAACTGGATTCCAGAGAATCCAAGCACCTCTATTTTATAAGTTCATTTCAGATGTTTGCTGATCTTTCTGTTCTTACTGGGCTAACTGCAGTCCTCTGTAACAGTACATAGCCACAGGAGGATAGTGGGACAAGCAAACAAAGGATCTGAGCTTATAAAAACTTCTAATGTGCACTGCAGGCTATTGAATCTTCCACTGCTGCCGCCTTCCTCTGATGTCAGCTGCAGGGGATTCTGGGATTTCTGATTAAAGGAAATGTCAGCTTAGAACTCAGCAGAGTCAGCCAGATACAATCTACTATACTGCAGTAAACAGCCCAAAAATTTTTTGAAAACAAACTGCAAATTAGTACCAGCCCCACTCTTGAGTGTGTGACTCTCAGTGCTGACTGCTCCTCTTTAAGGCAGCTAAGGCCCTGTCCACACTGAGCATGGTTTATGAAAACATTTTAGGAATGTTTTCATTTCTATGCTTGAGCTCAGTTGTCAGAGGGTCCAGACTGCACTCTGACACCATGCTTGCCTCAGTGAATTCCCAGGCATGATTGCAGCAATACCTCAAAGGCTTGTGGGTACCACAAAGCATACTGGGATACTCACCACTAGATGCAGTAATTGATGGGGGGCATACAAACCTCATTTCGAGCTCTGGAATGCAAGTAAATGATGTTCTTTCTCCTTTTAGTCACCAACAATAAGTAAAGTGTTAACTCACTTGACTTAAACTGTTACAGCATGGATCACAGCCACATGGCTGTTAACATGTTTAAGGCAACCATGTTGGGTTAAAATTGTGCTAAAGCCTTGCTCCGAGCAGGGTTATAGCACAGTTTTGTAACACAGTTACTAGCACAGTTTAGCCATGCTACAATGTAGATGCAAACCTTTTAAACTGTTTCAGCAGAGTTAAAATGTTTAAAAGTTCCAGTGTGGACAGGGCCTATGTTTTTGATAGCAAAGCAAGTACATATGCCTGTCACAAACCCACTCAACAGGTCAGCCCTCTACTCCCAAAGTGCCAACCTCCGAGCGCAGTCTTGTGAACAGTTAACAGAAACAGGGTAACCCTCCTGTCTGTTTTGTCGGTTCGGATCAACCTTTGGTCTCAGTTCTGGAGGGATTCAAACTGTGAATCTCTTGCAAGTGTACCCAATGCACAGGCTCAGATAAATCTGTCTTTGGGGGGCCATATATCTTTGCCTACAGGTACCTAACCAGGTGTACAGAAATGAACCCTTAAAAACTTTAATAAAGACCTCAGATTAAACGCTTACCTTTTTCTGGTTTGGTATCACCATTCAAGCTTATGTACAGTGTCTGCTTTAAACATATATACTCCACTTGTAAAGGAAAGAAATTCAAAGATAGACCAAATAGGATCTGAAAATAGAATTTTACTAAAATAGATAAAAAAATATGTAAAACATAAAATACAGAACTATTATATCACAAGAACCATACAATCATTTAAAAGAACAAGGTTTTAACAGTGCAATTCCTACTACAGTACTTAGATTTTGTCTCTCTCTCTAAATACCTGCTTAAAGTGCTCAAAGGTGTTTCTTTGTCAGAGTGTAGATAAAAGTGTGACTCTGAAGTAAAACAGAATACTGTCTAAAAGCTGGCTTTGCCCACCTCTTTGCATGAGGTCACCTAGCGCCTCCCTGTCAGAATATATATAAAAAATATCTATACAAAAACAGGATGTCTTTTCAAAGTATTAAATTCTGTAATCCTCAGCAAAACTCATTTTCTTCAAAATGAGTTTCTTTGATCTTAGGAGCAGTTTTCCCTTTTCCAGGATATCAAAGCATCTTTTATGACTTCACACTAACCTGCTCTTCTTCCTCTAAGCGTTATAAAAGTTTGTGATCTATCTTGGCAGTTAGGTATCTTCTAGCCTGTAATTAGCTTCTGGCCTTCCAGGTAACACCTTGTATCTAAAACCTGTGTGTGTGTGTGTGTGTGTGTGTGTGTGTGTGTGTGATCTCTCACGCTGCTTCAGCATTTCTCATGAGAGACAGTCCATACCCATTTTTATACTACAAAAATGATACAGTGATCAGAACCAGCTGTCCAACAGTCACAATTTCTCCCACCTAGACTGAATTTGGGGCTCTATCCTCTGCATGGGATGAGCTTCCCAAATCAGTTCACTCCTCATAGACCCTAGACAGCTCATCTGAGTTCTGATTTTTGTCTCCAGCCCTATGTAATATTGTCATATCATACCCTTACAAAGCAAGACTCCATCTTAGCAATCTACCATAGTTCTTTCCCATCTACGTCAGCCAAACCAATGGATTGTGGTCAGTCTGCACCACAAAATGCTGCCCATATAAGTATGGCTGCAGCTTCTTTAGGGCCCACACTATGGCAAGACATTCTTTTTCCACCGTGGAGTATGCCAGCTCCCTGGGAAGTAACTTCCTACTCAGGTACACTACTGGGTGATCTGTCCTTTGGCTGGATGTCTGACTCAGTATTGCCCCAATACCCATGTCTGAGGCGTCAGTCTGAACTATAAAGGTTTTGCTATAGTCAGGACTTATCAAAACAGGAGCACTGCACAGTGCCTCCTTTAATCTGAGTAAAGGCCTCCTCACAGGCTGGGCCCAGGTAATTTTCTTGGGCATCCTTTTTTGTTCAGGTCAGATGGGGAGCAGCCAGGGCACTGTAATTGGGTACAAATTTCCTGTAGTATCCTGCTGTCCTAGAAAACTCCTGACCTGCTTCCATGTTTCTAGTCTGGGCCATGCCTGGATTACCTCTATTTTTATTTGGTTAGGATGGAGCTGTCTCCGCCCACCACATGCCTGAGTATGCCACTTCTCCCATGGCCACCTGGCACTTCTCAGCTTTGACAGTGCGCCCAGCCCTCTATATCCTGCCCAGCACTTCCCTAAGGTGGGATAGGTGTTCCTCCCAGCTGGTACTAAAGATGGCAGTGTCATCCAGGTATGCCATGGCATACTCCTCAGCACCATTTAACACCTGGTTCACCAACCTTTGGAAAGTGGCCAGGGCGTTCTTCACTCTGAAAGACATTACTTTAAACTCAAATAAGCCTATCGGAGTGATGAAGACTGACCTCTTCCTAGCTCTGTCTGCCAACTCTACCTGCCAATACCCCTTGGTCAGGTCAATGGTCGTGAGATAGGTTGCCCCTCCCAACTTGTCCAGGAGTTCATCCGTCTGGGTCATCAGGTGGGCATCTGACTTTGTGACTGCATTCAGTCCACAATAGTCCACACAGAAACAAGTTGAGCCATCTGGCTTAGGCACAAGGACTACGGGTGAGGCTCAGGGGCTGTGGGATCTCTGGATTACCTCTAAATCCAGCATCTCCTCCACTTCCCTCCTTATGTCCTTTTGGACAGCCTCTGACACCCGATATTCTGTCCACCATATGGGCGTCTGTGTCCCTGTCTCCACATTGTGAGTCACTAAGGGGTTAGTCCAGGCTAGGTGCTAAACAATGGGGCAAAGTCTGCTAAAACCTCCCTTACTTTCTGGATCTTGTCCGGGGTCAGCTGGGGAGGCAATTTAACCACCTCCACAGAGGACTCCACTTACTTTCTTCCAGCAAGTCCAGGAGGGGGTCTCCTTCATCCGTCCCCTCCCCAGTACTACACACTGCAAACACCATGTCAGCCCTATTTGCATATGGCTTCATCATGTTGACATGGTACATCCTTTCTGTCCATCTTCAGTCAGGTAACTCCACAATGTAGTTCACATCATTTACCTTCCTAACCACTTTGTACGGTCCTGCCCACTCAGCCTGCAGCTTGTCTTTCTGGACCGGAATAAGGACCATGACTTCCTGACCCACCATGTACGAGTGAGCTCTGTCTCTGCAGTCGTACCACCCTTTTTGTTTCTGTTGAGTAGCTGCTAGGTTGCTCTGGGCTGTCCCCATAAGCTCCTTCAGCCTTTCCCTAAACCTAAGGATGTAATCCACAATGGGAGTTCCCTGGGTGGCGTGCTTGCCTTCCCAGTCCTCCTGGATCAAGTCTAGGGGCCCATGTACCTGGTGTCCATATAAGAGTTTGAAGGAGGAAAATCCTGTCGACTCTTGGGGCACCTCCCTGTATGCAAACAACAGATGGGGAAGGTATTTCTCCCAGTCCCTCCCATGCTGTTCAGCAAACGCCTGGAGCATTGACTTTAGGGTACCATTGAATCATTCCACAAGTCCACTGGCTTGTGGGTGATATGGTGTTGTGCATCTCTGCACCACCCCACACTTCTCCCATAAACATTTCATCAGGTCCAACATGAAGGAACCCCCTTGATCAGTGATAACCTCCTGCGGAAACTCAACATGGGAGAAAATCCCAAGTAAGGCATCTGCCACTTTGTCTGTCCTCAGTGAGGATAAGGCGACTGCATCTGGGTACCAGGTGGCATAATCCACCACAGTCAGTATGAATCTCTTCCCTGAGGAGCTGGGAGGTTTTAAAGGCCCCACAATATCCATTCCCACCCTCTGGAATGGCTCCTCCACTTTAGGCAATGGAATCAGGGTGGTTTGGGTTTTCTTGCCCGCCTTCCCTATTTCTTGGCACTGGTGACAAGACCTGCAATACTCCTTCACCTGCTGGGTGAAGTTAGACCAGTAGAAATTCTGGGCCAACCGCTGCGCAATGTGCATGATTCTCAGATGACCAGACAAGGGAATATCATGTGCAATCTTGAGCAACTGCTTACGATACCGCTGGGGAATGACAAGTTGCCTGCCTAGCACCCCCTCCCTCTGTCTGCACAGCCTGAGTATACATAAATCCATTCTCCCAATAAATCTTATGTCTGCCATCACCTCCCTGTGCGCCGTCCCAGTCTACCCAAGCCCTCAGCTTCTCTAAACTGGGGTCACTTCTCTGAGCAGCTGCAAACCCCTCACACATTCTCAAGGCATGGGACAAGTCCCCTTCAGTCGCTAAACTAGGGTCCCTATCACTAGCATGAGGGCACTCAGGATCACTGTCAATCCCAACACTCTGACAAGGGGTCACCCTCCCTCTTCGAGTAACCCTCTGTAGCTGTGTGGTTACTACTACTGGGGAAATTTTTCCCCAGCTTCATTAATCTCCATATCAGGAGACACAGGCTGGGGAACCAGCCTCTCAGTGGTTTCCACAATGGCTTCTGTGGGGTTCAGGGAACTACAATTTTCCCTTGCTGCTTGGCTATGGGTAACTGCACATACCATCTCCTGTTGGAGATTGTTGCCCAGGATCACATCCACTACTAATATTTTGGCTACAGCCACCTGTTGCACAGTTCCATCTGTTTCACCCCAGTTTAAGTGAACACTAGTGAGGGGCAATATTTTCTCCCCACCCGCAATGTCCTGTACAGTGACGTATTTGTTGGGTATAAGCTGACCAGGCTGTACCAGATCCCCCTTATCAAGGTCAGGGATGCCCCTGTGTCCCTTAACCCCTGTGTCTGTACACCATTCACCATGACTGGGTGCATGTGTTCCCTCATGTTCACTGGCATGCCTCCAGGGAAACACAAACAACCCACTTCTTTTCTGGCACCCGATTGTGTATTATTGCTCACCTTTTTGGGACACTGTCTGGCAATATGCCCAGTTTCTTTACACAACCAACATTCATTTCTTCTCTCAGAGAAATCTTTTCTCTGAAACCTGGGGCTAACTGGTTTCAGTGGAGGCAGTAAGGGTTTTAGCTGCCCTGAAGGCATGCTTTTCTCTTTTTGCACTGCCACACCCACCCCATCTGCTCTCTGAGCAGGTCTGCTCTTGTCATAGAAGTCCGAGAGTTCAGCAGCCTCTTGTACTGTTTTGGGATCTTGGTCCTCCAGCCAGGTTTTCAGCTCTGCTGGGCATGCCCATAAAAACTGTTCTAACAGAATCACATTTTCAATTTTATCAATAGAGTTTGCCTCAGTTCCTTCCCACCAATGTTTTAAAAACTGATTTTGTTTCATGGCTAGCTCCTCATAACTCATGTCAGGGCTTCTCCTGAGCTTATGGAATTTAGCTCTGTATGATTCAGCAGTTAATTCAAATTTTTAACAGTGCAGCTTTAAGTTTGCTGTAATCATCACTGTCCTCATTGTCAGTTGACCCAATGCATCCCAAGCTTTCCCGGTAAGTAGCTGGGATAGCTGGAAGCTCCAGGACTCTCTAGGAATTTTAGCCTAAATACAAACTTTTTCAAAAGAATTTAAAAAGGCATCCATGTCCACCCCCTCTTTAAATTTGGCTATTAATTTGGAATTCAATTTGTAACCCAGTCCTGTAGTCCCAGTTAAACCCAAGCCACTTACCTGCTCTGGTGCCGCTGGTTGGAGTCATAGCTTCTCCAGTTTGTGTTGCATCTGGTGCTCCTGCTCCTCACCGTCTGCATCTCGGCATTCTCACTCTCTCCTCCTTTGAAGCTCCCTGGCACTCATGCTCCTCATGGTCTGTGTCTCTCTGTTCTCGCTCTGCCTCTTGACATTCTCGCTCTGCCTCATGGCATTCTCATTCTGCCTCATGGCATTCTCAACTCTGCTTTCACTTCTGCAGCTCGCTGGCACTCACGCTTCTCATGGTCTGCCTTCTACTGTTCCCGCTCTGCCTCTCGTCTCTCTCATTCTCTCTTCTCTTGGAACTCCAGCTCCATCCTGCGCAACTCAATTTGCAGCCTGAGTGCCTCTGGATCCAGGATACTTGTGACCTCACCTGCTGCTGTGGCCCTTCACTGACAGTGGCCTTGTTGCCCTCCTGATCAGATCTGGACACTGCACTGGTCGCTATCCCCTGCCACACTCAAGGTTTGGTCCTTTTCAGTCACAGTTATGACTCGCTGCTCTGGTTATCTGCTACCATCAGGGCATCTATGAGGTTCTGCTTGCTGGCTTTCACCTCAAATGGGACTCCTATGTCCCCACACAACTGCCTTAAGTAGTCTACAGTGTGCCTGCTGTAGTTGGAAGCCATCTTTCCTAACTACTGCTACTCTGACTTGCACTTTAGGAAAAAAAATAAAATGGGTAGGAACTTGACTGTATGCCAAGTGATATAGTTCTGTTTCCTTTTTAAAATAAAACTCTGCCTTTTTCTTTCTTTGCAAGTGAGCTGACGGTCTGAAGCTGACACACTGAACAATAAAAAGCTGTGATACCAAAATTATGCCACCGCCAAGCAACCAATCTGTCACAAACCCACTCAGCACGTCAGCCTCTACTCCCAAAGTGCCAACCTCCAAGCGCAGTCTTGTGAACAGTTAACAGAAAACAGGGTAACCCTCCTGTCTGTTTTGTGGGTTTGGATCAGCCTTTGGTCTCAGTTCTGGAGGAATTCAAACTGTGAACCTCTTGCTAGTATACCCAATGCACAGGCTCAGATAAATCTGTCTTGGGGAGCCAGATATCTTTGCCTCACGGGCACTAACCAGGTGTACAGAAATGAACCCTTAAAACTTTAATAAAGACCTCAGATTAAATGCTTATCTTTTCCAGTTTGGTATCATCATTCAAGCTTATGTACAGTGTCTGCTTTAACCATATACACTCCACTTGTAAAGGAAAGAAATTCAAAGCCAGACCAAGTAGGCTCTAAAAATAGAATTTTACTAAAATAGATAAAAACATGTAAAACATAAAACACAGAACTATTATATCACAAGAACCATACAATCTTTTAAAGAACAAGGTTTTAACAGTGCAATTCCTACTACAGTACTTAGATTTTAGGTGGGATATTCAAAGGGTTGCTTCTGCGCAATAAGATTCTTGTCTCTTAAGTCTGAAATTGCACCATTCTGTGATATTCAGCGAGGCAGTTGCACCACTGAAAACATGCTGAGCAACAGCGCAATGCAAATGAATGCATGCTGAACTGGAGGGAGGAACCATGCATAAACTGCACAGCCCGATATTCAGCCAGGCTGTGCAGATGTGCAGGCTCAACCCCCAACCTGCGCCTGCACAACTTTGAGCCAAAAAAGGAGTAAGTCGAGGGCCACCCACAGGTGGAGCTGCCGATTGCAGGGCGAACACAGCAGCTGCCACCAGTGGCTGGCCCTCAACCTACTTCCTGTGCCCCCTGCAGCCTGGTGCAGGCAAAAGTGTAAAAATTCCCCACCTAGCTGGCCCTGATCGCGGGCAAAAGCAAAAGTCCCCTCCCGACTGGCCCGATCGCGGGCATAAGCTAAATCACCCCCCACCAGCCCGGTCGCGGGCAGCAAAATGTTCCCCGAACATATCCCTGGTGGTCCAGTGGACCAATAAGCCCGATCGTGGGCTGAAGAGGTTTAAACCCCCAACATATCCCTGGTGGTCCAGTGGATCGATAAGCCAGCAGGCTGCATCATATGCGACACCCCCCACCCCAAGACCATATCCCTGGTGATCTAGTGTCCCCCCCACCCACCCACAGCCCACTCCGTTCCCCCTCCAGCAGCGGCGGGCGGCAGCATCCACCCGCCTGCCACCTGCCACCGCCGACTGACTGCCCAGCTGAGGCTGCACGCCCAGTGGTGCAGGCAAAGAGCCAATGGGCATGCAATATACTACTAAGGCGGTCCAGATTTGTGAATGATTCATTACATATCTGGACTACTCTCTGATGTATAGCTGCATGCCCATTGGCTCTTGCTCTGCACCAATGAACGCAGCTACTCTGGGCATCATTCAGTTGGTGGGCTGCAGGTGGGTGAGATGCCACCCGCCCGGCTGCGGGGGAGCAGGGTGGTGGGACTCGTGGGTGGGTGGGTGGGGGACACTAGATCACCAGGATATGGTCTTGGGGTGGGGTGTTGCAACATGATGCAGCCTGCATGGCTTTGGTCCCTCTGGACCACCAGGGATACATTCTGGCGGGGGTTAAACTTCTTCAGCCTTATCGGGCTTATCGGGTCCACTGGACCACCAGGGATACATTTGAGGGGGTTCAACCTCTTCAGCCCATGATTGGGCTTATCGGTCCACTGGACCACCAGGGATATGTTCAGGGGGTTTAAACCTCTTCAGCCCGCGATCGGGCTTAGCAGTCCACTGGACCACCAGGGATATGTTCGGGGAACACTTTGCCTGCCCATGATCGGGCTGGTGGGGGGGTGATTTAAGCTTATGCCCGCGATCGGGCCAGTTGGGGAAGGGGGATTTCATACACATTTGCCTGCGATCAGGCTGCAGGGAGCGTCGGTCCCCGACGGCTGCTGCCTGGCAGGGCGCCAGATGCAAGTCCTCGGGGATCGGCGCACCTGCATGCTAATGGCATGCAAATGGGGCCATAAACAGATGCAAATGGCCCCCATGCCTTGCATGAATTATGGCCCTATTTGCATGTCACCGTTTGAGTATCAGAAATTTGCGCATGGCGCAATGGTACTTGCGCCCACCACAAGTTGAATGCTCCACTCTGACCACTTGTGGTGGCGCAAGTTCCACTGCGCCATGCACAGTGGCTGTGGCTGAGGTGATATTCAAAGGTTGCTCAATAGCGCAGCTCCTTTGAATACTCCTTCAACCACCCCTCGCATAACTATTTTGTGCAGCCGAAGGCTTCTTACACAAAATAGCGCAGTTTGAATATCTGGCCCTTTGTCTCTCTCTCTAAATACCTGCTTAAAGTGCTCAAAGGTGTTTCTTTGTCAGAGAGTAGATAAAAGTGTGTCTCTGAAGTAAAACAGAATACTGTCTAAAAGCTGGCTTACCCACCTCTTTGCATGAGGTCACCTTGCTTCTGCCTGTCAGAACATATAAAAAAATATATCTATACAAAAACAGGATATCTTTTCAAAGTATTAAATTCTATAATTCTCAGCACAACTCATTTTCTTCAAAATGAGTTTGTTTGATCTTAGGAGCAGTTTCCCCTTTTCCAGGACATCAAAGCATCTTTTATGACTTCGCACTAACCGGCTCTTCTTCCTCTAAGCGTTATAAAAGTTTGTGATCTATCTTCGAAGTTAGGTATCTTCTAGCCTGTAATTAGTGTCTGGCCTTCCAGGTAACACCTTGTATCTAAAACCTGTGTGTGTGTGTATGTGTGATCTCACATGCTGTTTCAGCATTTCTCATGAGAGACAGTCCATAACCCATATTACAAAAAATGATACAGTGATCAGAACCAGCTGTCCAAGTGTCACAATGCCCACTCTCAGTTATGATAGCATTCTCTTTTCCCACCAGTCTGCCTCACTTATTTCCAAATACCAGTCTGCTTTGAATAGTATTTGTCATTTTGGCTGGCGCTCCCCCTAGGGATCACCACAGTGGAGTGCTCACAGTTCTTGACTGCCCTACTACAGCAATTTGGCACTATGCCTTCTACACCCTGGCATCTAATGTGGGGGAATACCTCCTCCCACATGCCCTATGTAAACCTGCCTCCCCTCTCCTTTCATCTGCACTTAGCTCGTTTGGACCAGCAGAGCCACTGCATGGTCCTTGTGGCTGTGTTTGTTGACTCTTTCCTTGATTTTGCAGGTTTTCTGCTGTTCCTCCTCCTGCCTCCTTCCTCCTTCTCTCCTCCTCCCAGCCTGCTTTTGCTTCCCTTCTTTTCACCCCTGTTCAGTGCTGCCACTCCACAGCTTCCCATTACCTTCCTGTGTCACTGCTCGAAAGCTTCTTCATGTTCGTTCTCCCCTCCTCCTATTGCTGTTGTCACTTCGGCTTGCCTGTGCTCACCCCATTCCCTCCTGTTGCTGCTCTGCCCCAGAGCTGTCTGTGCTGCACCCTGCTCGCTCCTGTAACTTTTGCCCTCCATGGCTTGCCGTGCTCCTTCCCTTCTTCTTGTTGCTCTGCAGTTCTCTTTGCTTGCTCTCCCTCCCCTACTCCCTCTGCTGCTGTTGCAGATCATCTGTGCTTGCTCCCATTCTGTTTTCTCTCGCCACCTCATGGATTGTTTGTGCATGCCCACCCCATACCTCCTGCCTCGTCCTCTCAGAATCTTTTGTGGTTTCTGTTTGTTCATTTTATTTTCTGCTGCATTTTTCTCCTTCGCTTCTGGGCTCCTCACCTCCTCTCTCTTTCTGGGATAGGATGCATGTCACCACCTCAGCAAGCTACAGCACCTCATTCTTTTGCCTTTCTTTTCACTTTGCTTTCCCTGGTTGTGTTTTCTGTCTGCATTTTCCTGTCCCATTTTCAGTCTGCAGTTTCCTTTGCTCTAGCCTAGTTCCTCTGGTTTCACTTCTACCTGCAGTTCTAAGCCTCCTTCTCATAACTTCCTCTATTAATTCTCCTCTCCAGCCCCTCACCAGCAGGGTTTCAGACTTCATCTCCTACCTCGTACCTCGTGGAGGTCATGAGTGTGAGCAGGGTCCAACTTCATCCACCAGAGATAGAAGTCCTCATCTCCTCAAACCTTACTTAATCATTGCATCTTTCATTCTCCCTACCTCACACTTCGTGAAGGTCCTAAGTGTAGAGCAGGGTCTGACTTCATCTACCAGAGATGGGAGTGCTCATTCTCCTCAGGTCAAATTAATCATTGTGGCCTCAGTCTCTACTTTTATGCGTGCGTGGAGGTCCCAAGTGTAGGCAGGGTCCAGCTTCATCCACCAAAATGGGAATACTCATTCTCAGGCCTACCTTGTTTAAGACTGCATCTCCCTACTTTGTAGCTTATGTGGAGGTCACGAGTGTAGGCAGGTCTGACTTAGTCCATGGAGCAGGGTCCTCATTCTCCTCAAGGGCTCACTAAATCACTGCCATTACAGAAATTTGACATTATGGCTTCTGCTTATCTGGAAATTCCCTTCAGATGCTGAGAATGTTCTTCAGGGCTCCTACGCCTTCTCCTGTCATACTAACTCTTAGCAAATGATTGTAAAATCAAAATTCTTTGCAAAAGTTAAATTAAGACTTCAGTTAGGGTTCAAGTTAATGCCACGTAAGTAGGAAAATGTGGCATTAGGATTCAACCCTAACATCACCAACCAAGCAGCAAAGGAAAAATATTAGGCTTTTGGTGGATTGGCCTTTGACCCTTGCCCCTGGGGTGGGGTTTTGGGTCCTGGCCCTTAGACCCTCTGGGGGTTGACCTATGACCCCTGGACCAGGGGACAAGTCTTTGGGCCCCACCAAAAATTTTACAAACCCAGCTCGTATGCTTCTTTGTGGGTCTCGGCATGAAAGTTAGAATTTGGGAGCCCTAAGAGAGACAGAAATAAATGCTTAGGCTGTGCTTTACAACAGGGAGGGGAATTTCAAAAACCGGTTAAACATGTTCATGCAGACCTTTTGCAGATCATTCCACAGATCATTTGGGAGCATAATTCATTCTGACTGTACTTGAAAACAAGTCTTTTTTTTTTTTTGACCAACCACAGTCTAATTTCCTTTTTCCCCCACAGAATGCCCAAATCAAAGGAACTTGTGTCTTACACCTCCTCAGACAGTGAGGCTGTTAAGAAGTAAGCCTGGCATCAGTCTTTCTGTTTACAATACGTGCATTGATTTAGGAAGCCTGGGGCAGGTAGCTGGTCCTTCCAAAAATGTGCATAGGCCTACGGGATGCCTGGTGCCAGTCCCTTTTCGCTATATATTACACAGTCCGTCCGTTACCCTACGCCGCTCAAAGAGGTGTCCTTTTTCCTTGTGGCTAGAAAAACCAGTACACCACTTGGGCATCTTGTAATTTTGTTGCTTGTCAACTCTGATTGTGAAACTGCAGACCAAGATGGTCCTCCATTTTAGTCATGTAAGGGCCTAAAATCGTGTGTGGTGGCAGTGCAGCTCCTTCCTGTCTCTCTGGTACCAGTGGGTGTGCCTTATTCTTTCTTACAAGGGGTTCCCAGTGCCTCTGGGATGCAGGCATGCAATCCCTGCCACAAGCTACATGTGGGGGTGGTGATACTAATAAAAGTACCATGGTTCTAGGTTCTGGCAAGCTGCAGATGCTGTTGTGAAGGAAGAAAATGCCTCTGAAGGCATTTTTTATTTGTCAGTGGGGTTCTAACCAAACTAAGACCTTGACTAGATCATCATTGTGATATCTGTGTGGAAGAAATCTAATTATGAGGGGTTGGGGGTTAGCTCCTTGGGCTGGTATGGGGGGGGTAGGCACGAGTAACCATGTATCTGGGGCAGGGCCTCTAGTTCTCTGTGACACTCTGTCCTGATTTCTGCAGTTGCGCTTCTGCTGCAGATTTCTTTCCCCTGTGACATTCTGTATTCATTTCTGTGGCAGAATGCAAAGGAGCAAAAAACCAAATATGCAGGTGCAGCAGCAACACTGCTGCTGCAGCCTGCATATAATAATGGTTACTGGGGTTCAGTAAAAAAATCCCAGGACATTAGATGGTCACTAGGCGGAAGGAAGCAAAAAGTTATTTTCCTCCACGGGGGCTACAGGTGGTTGTGCAGTTTTGAGCCCGCCATGAGGGAGGATGTTGGCTTTTGCTCATTTTGCAATGCTGAGCCCAGAAACATTTCCCACAGCTGTTCTCTAAAGATCCCCAGTTTCCTTAAGTGGCTGTTTCTTAGTTAATCTATCAGTAAAGCAGAGACCCACCAGGACAAGGAAAGGGGATGGCAGGACGCCAACCTTAAACTGAGACTCCTTCAGAAGTTCTGTCTTTGCATCACTAAGTTAAACTGCCACAGAAATGAAACATTTTATAGCCAGCCAGCATGTTTATCTAAACATTTCATATGCCAAGAGTAAGAGAAGAGGTGGGCTCAGCAACAGTTCTGCATTCGGCTCATGTGCTCAACTCAGCAAGGCTCAGTTTTGTCAGCTGTGGTTGCTAGCAGCAAGCTCACTCTCCGTCGCACTCCGCTGCTCATACCACCATATTTCTGATTTTGCAGTTGCCAACTAAAGTAATGGCTCTGTGGCGATGTGTTCATTCATGTCATACATGGCATTGTGTGGGTGAGGATCATGAGACTCTGTTCTCCTACTCCATGCTGTCACACACCATCAGTGCCATCTTGTTCCCCCACCACATGACTGAGTGACTGCACAGCATGTGCAGTCTTTACTTACTTTGTGCAGCTGCACATGCACTAACTCCGAAGTGACTCGGTCGGGATAAACTGGTGCAAAACTGTGCACAGGATGTATTTTTAGGAAAAACAGGTGTAAAATACACCGATACACCCCTTATCTGGAGCACTGTATTCCAGTCACAGACAGTTTTATCATTACAGCGGCAGGTCTCTTCTCCCCCCACCCCGGCAACCAGGCACATTCCAGCCATGTGCATTACAGTGCACAGTAATTTGCATGGCTAGACTTACAAGCAACTCATTTGCTCAGTGTGCCTTTCCAGGTGAAATAAATAAATGAGCCCCTCCATGCTTTTGCATAATTGGTGGCTCTTGCCAACACCTCCCCCAAGCTGACATCGGGGTGCCCAGTCCCTGTGTCGGCATGTCCCCTCAAGCCTGAACATATCTTTTGCTGACAACCGGGTGCCTAATCCCCATGTTGGCATCTCTTCCACCCCCACTATTGTGGCACACTCTAAGTCCACCCCAGTGTGCCAAAGTAATTATCTTTATCCCCAACACTGGGATGCCCACTCCTAGTGTTGGATGTGCCCCCATGCCACCCTTTTTTTAGCCGACCTCAGGGTGCCCAATCCCTGGGTCATCATTGATTTCCCTCCGCTAGTCTGGCATATTGGGAGCCCACCCCAGTGTACCACAATTTATTTTTCATAGTATTTCACCTGTCAAAAAAGAAAACTGTCCCCGAAGGTCTTTTTCTGTACGTAAAAAAAAAAAGCTGCCCCTCATCACTCTCGATGCCCCCATCCCGACCCTCCCTCTGCACACCCCACCTCCTCTCACCCATACTTACCTCCAGAGATCCAGCGTTGCGATCTTCTGTTGACCGGGAACATGTCTGCACTCTTCAAAAGCTGACCGCAAACTGAAGAAAATCACTGTAAGCCCTATAATGGCAATCAGGGAGGGGGGGAGATTTCAATTTGGGTTGATCTCGTAGCCATTTTGGGGAGTTTTGGTCCCAAATTTTCATCATGAGGTTGTGGGGATGTCACCTCATGAAGACTGGCACTACCATTTTGTTTCTTGGCCCGAAAGGTGATTTCATGGTCGCTGCATGGAATTACCTTTCGAAACAGAATAATGAAATGACACTGTTTATGAGGTGGCATCCCAAAAAGGCCATGTGGAAAATTTGGTGAACAAATTCCAAAATATGACTGTTATGCAGTTTCTACACATGTTTGTAACTTGCCACTTTTTCATATTTTCACTCTAGATTTTCAACATTACCATTTTTTCATACCTCCTCATGAACAGCACAGAGTAATTTTCACATCTTGCCCAAATGACTTTTCGTGCCTTGTTGTGCCAAATGGCTCATTCAGCTGTGCAAAATCACCTTTCGGATTGAGTAATGAAATAATAGTGGCACTGTTTATGAGGTGGGGTCCCAAAAAGCCATGTTGAAAATTTGGTGATGAACTACCAACAAACACGCTGCGTGGCAATTGAGGTTTCCAACTGTGATGCCTCACTCCTGTACAGACTGGACAGGCACCGGGGTGTGTGGCTTAGGTCATCAGCCATAATGCTCATGCCATTACACCCCCACCTCCACCCTGCAGCCACTGACAGGCATTGAGGTGTGCCTTGCGGTCTTTGGACCGAACCCATTCTCCTATACTGTACCTGTCTTAGCTTATTTCCTTATGTAATGGGGTGAGCATAAGGGCCGAAGACCCAAAGGCACACCGTGACACCTGTCAGTGTCTGTAGGGTGGGGTGAGGTGAATGGCATGAGCATTATGGCCGATGACCAAAAGGTGCATCCCAATGCCTGTCAGTCTTTGCAGGGTGGGGCAGGGGTTGGCATTAGTTCAATACTTCTCTGCCATTCCTATTATGCAACTCTTTCTAACCTCTGCAGTACCAATGCTAGTATCAGCAAGCAAACATTCGGCATTGACAAATGCTTGTTTTAAAGAGCAAAAGTACATACATAACATAGTACATACATATAAGAAATACTATATTAAAACGTTGCATTACATGTCACTTAATACATTTGTTCTTATGTTAAAGGTCCTTCTGATAGGAAACATTTTAAAGTCCATGAGACCATCTGATAGACATTTAATCCAGTAATAAACTCTGTTATCTATTAATTAATTAATTAATTAATTAATGGTTCTTCTGGGTGACATAGAAGGAAAATGGTTAGGTACTTAAATAAAGGACTGAGGCGTATACTGCAGCCTTATTTGGTATTGTTCGCTAAGGGATGAACTCAGGTCTTCGAGTACTGATGTACAAAACCCATCTCCACCAAATCAGCTCAAAGTGAGTCTGTCTTTTGTTCAGCACTGCTATTACAGCCTCCATTCTATAGCTTGTTATCATGATACCATGCCAATTATTAATTGTAATGATGTGGGTGGAGAGCCATTTTTTTGTGATTGCTTTTTGAGCTGCCAACATGGCAATCTGCAGTAATTTTCCTGTTAGAGGGTCTCTATAGTTTTCCGGGGTATCCAAGAAAATATAGAGCAGGGGGGTCGGAAGAAGATCAGGACCAAATATAGAATGGAGAGCTTCCTGCAAGTCCTGAAAAAAGGAAGATAGATCTGGGCAATCCCATAGTATAGGGACCAGGGCTGCAGGGGAGTCACCACATTCACGCCAGCAGCAGGGAGACCTATGCGTTTGAAATTTTGCCTGTATAGCAGGTGTTTTGAAATATCTGACAAATATCTTCCATGAGAACTCTTTCCAGGTCACTGTGGATATACCCCATTGAATTTTCCCTAATTCCCTATCCCACGTATCCTCAGAAATAGGGACTCCCAGATCTCGTGTTCAAGCTTGTCTGATGGTCTGGGGGGTATCCTCTTGCCAAGAGATAAGAGCTCAGTATAATTATACAATGGCAGGAAAGAATCCTGGACTCTGATTGGTCAGTGTATGCCTGAGACAGTGATGTTATTACACAATAACATCACTGTATTGATTTGTTGTTGCTATACTCATCTTCTCTTAAGAAACGAAGATATACTGCCTCACTAAAATCTACTAAAAACACTTTTTCATTTATTTTGTATAACATTGAGCCATTGTATAATTTAAATAAGGCACTCCAAGGTGTGTGTTATTGTGTAATAACATCACTCCTGGGGGGTGGAAGCACTTCGCCTTTGCCTCGCAGTTTCAACCCACCCCAGGAGTGACACTGATTACATAACTCACACCTTGTCATGCCTTATTGCTTAAATATGAAATTATGTGAGCTGATAATAATCTGCCCTGTATTGCATTTTTCATTAAGATGGTTATGTGTGGTGGTGGTGGTGGTGGGTCTTCCTCCCAGTAGCTAATGGGAGGGACCTGATGTAATTTCTGACCTGGAAGTAGCAGAATCTGTCCTGCCATCAGATCCCATATTTTTCCACTAAGTCTGAAATGCCATATTAGATGGATGCCTTTCCTCTCCCAGTGTTGAAAGCTAGGATGGGCTTTTTATATTTACATGTCTGCTGAGAGCGGGACTAGTCAGCCCAGGATGGGCTTTCCATATTTACTTATAAAATGGGCAAACGATTTCAAGCAATCTGATTGGTTGTTAGCCGTGCATTAGATGTGTCTAATGCACAGCTAAAACTAGAACCCCCATTTAGAATACACAGGCCCATTTTCTAAGTGCAATAAGCCACTCCGGGGATGTGCATTAGACAGTTCTAATGCACGGCTAGGGGACTGGATGCACTTGGCCTGTGGCCTCATGCCTCACTATGTCCCCCTGGGCATGCATTAGAACTGTCTAATGCACGCGCCATCGTGTCTTATTGCTTACATGCCCAGTGTAGATTGGGACTAGTCAGCCCAGGATGGGCTTTCTATATTACATGCCCTCTAAGATTGGGACTAGTCAGCCCAGGATACATAGATACATAGATACATAGATACATAGACAGTGTCAGCAGATAGGGCCTATGGCCCACCAGTCTGCCATTTGTAGCTTGTAAGTTGAGTTTGTTTTCCTAGAAGTCTGTTTCCCCTTACCCCTGACCTCTAGAATTCCTTTATGTCTATCCCATGCACTCTTAAATCCCGTGATTGTTTCAGCCCCCACCACTTCCTCTGGCAGGGTGTTCCACTTGTCCACCACCCGTTCTGTGAAGAAATTCTTTCTCATGTTTCCTCTGAATCATCCTCCCTCCAACTTCATCCCATGCCCTCTAGTCCTGGAACATCTTTTTCGCTTAAAAATAGTGTTTTCCTGCACCCTGTTCCTCCCTGTAAAATACTTGTATGTCTCTATCATATCCCCTCTCTCCCGCCTCTCCTCCAGGGATGGACTTTCTGCATTTATATGCCTGCTGAGAGTGGGACTAGTCAGCCCAGAATGGACTTTCTACATTTACATGCCAACTGAGAGTAGGACTAGTCAGCCCAGGATGGGATTTCTATATTTACATGGCCGCTGAAAGCGTTACTAGTCAGCCCAGGATGGACTTTCTGTATTTATATGCCTGCTGAGAGTGGGACTAGTCAGCCCATGATGGGCTTTCTATATTTTTTAATTCCCCCCAGAGAGCGGGACTAGTCAGCACAGGACGGGCTTTCTATAGTTACATGCCCGCTGAGATTGGGACTAGTCAATCCAGGATGGGCTTTCTATATTTACATGCCTGTTGAGAGCAAGACTTCTCATCTCAGGATTGGCTTTCTATATTTACATTCCCGCTGAGAGCGGGACTAGTCAGCCAATGATGAACTTTCTATATTTACATGCCTGCTGGGAGTGGGATTAGTCAGCCCAGAATGAGCTTCTATTTACATGCCCACTGATGGCGGGATTAGTCAGCCCAGGATGGACTTATATTTACATGCCCACTGAGAGTGGAACTAGTCAGCCTAGGATGGGCTTTCTATATTTATGTGCCTGCTGAGATTGGGACTAGTCAGCCCATGATTGGCTTTCTATATTTACATGCCCACTGAGAGCAGGACTGGTCATCCAGCCCAAATTTTTCACAGAGAGGGTGGTGGATGCATGGAACAGCCTTCCTGAGGAGGTTGTGGGGTCTAAAACTGTGGGAGAATTCAAGAATGCATGGGGCAGAAACAAGGCAATTCTTGTGGAGGGTAGGAAGAAATAGGCTGTTGGTTAACTAGGATCTGCAGCTTACCCTGTAGGTAGGGAAATGGGAAGACTAGGTGGGCCAAGCGGTCCTTATCTGCCGTCAAAGTCTATGCTTCAATGTTTCAAGTCCAGGATGGGCTTTCTATATTTACACACCTGCTGAGAGCAGAACTAGTCAGCTCAGGATTGACTTTCTGTATTTACATGTACACTGAGAGCAGGAGTAGTCTGCCCAGGATGGACTTTCTATCTTTACTGGCCCTCTGAAAGCAGAGCTAGGCAGCCCAGGATGGACTTTCTATATTTTACATGCTCATTCACAGTGGGACAGAGCCCAGGAGGGGCTATAAATGATTTTGGCCTACTTGGAGCAGGGCTTTGATTGCTTTTTTAAATATCAACTTGGAATGGCCCCCATCCCTGTGATGAGCTTGTTTTTTCATTTTGTTTTTAACATGCAGTATCTGCTTGAGCGGGCTCATCCTGGTGTGAATTTCATTGTTTGACTTGCTCACTTGGAGGGGTTCAGCCAGAGTCAGACTGGCCCACCTGGATACCTGAAAATTCCAGGTGCACCCCCACCCCATTGAGTACTTAGCTGCCTTCTAAACTTGAAAATCTTTGTGTTTTTTGTCTATTTTTAATTCAATTTGGGTATTTACGCTACTGAAAGTAAATGTAAGATGCAAATACAGAGCTATTGTATCAAATGTAGGTGGAATATTGATTTATGTGTGTCACCCTGGGCCCTCCGCTGTTGATTTTCCAGATGGGTCCCTTCCCCTGTACTCTAGTCCAACCCTGCCAGCCTAGGATGGGCTTCCTATATTTCATGTACCCACTTCGAGCAGAACTCATCCCAGGAGGGGATTTTTTTGTATATGTTATCTTTTTTCTGCACACTCCAGCTAGGGCATGGTGGCGGCGTACCGCCTATCCGGGGCTCCTTCTCCCTGAACGGGATCACTCTGCATGGCAGTGGGGCGGAACTTTTGTGGTTGCAGAAAGTAGCTACATTGTCCCATCCTCACCCCTGAAGATGCCGGTGAACAGGACCAAAGTCCAAGCGGTAAGCCATGGTGAGACTTGGCTTCTGGCACTCGCCTAACAATACCCTCCTGACACCATCCACTAGTTGGCATGGTGCCCAACCCACCCCAGGAGAGGAGAGTTGCCAATCAGTGACTCAATCTGACTCCTCCTCCACCCCCAGCTGACCCCGCATCCCATGCTCGGCCCCAACCCGGCTCCAGTGTAGCACGAGATATGGCATCCAGCACCTCAGCTCTCAGCACCACCGGTCCGGTGCCCAGGAGGACATTTGATTTTTGGGAAGTTCATTTATAGTGTGGCTCATCTCAGAAGGGTCTTTGATTTTTTTTAAAGATGCCCACTTGGAGTGGGGCTCAGCCCAGAGGTGCCTTTCATTAATTAGCTTGCCTGCTTGGAATGGGGCTCAGCCCAGGAATACCTTTTGTTAATTAATTTGCCTGCATGGAGCGGAGCTCTGCCCAGGAGTGCCTTTCATTAATTAACTTGCCTGCTTGGAGCAGAGCTCTGCCCAGAAGTGCCTTTCATTAATTAACTTGCCTGCTTAGAGCAGAACTCCGCCCAGGAGTGCCTTTCATTAATTAACTTGCCTGCTTGGAGCAGGACTCAGGCCAGGAATGCCTTTTATTAATTAGCTTGCCTGCTTGGAGTGGTGCTCAGCCCAGAAATACCTTTATTAATTAACTGGCCTGCTTGGAGTAGAGACTTAGCAAGAGGGGCAATAAATGTTTTTGCCCTCATACACTAGCCCCAGCCAGAATAGGCTTTCGTTATTCAGGTTGCCCACTTGGACTGAGGCTCAGCCCAGGAGGAACTATGATTTTTTGAACCTGTCCACTCAGCACAGGGCACTCATTCCAGGAGTGGTTTTCATTAATTAACTTTCCCGCTTGGAGCAGCAGTCACCCCAGAAGGGCTTTCTGTATTTTTATTCCCTCTCCTAGAAGGGTTCAGGGCCAGTCTTTGATACATTTCTGTTTTTTTTTTCACATACCCACTCAAAGCAGGACTCCTACCAGGATGGGCTTTCTATATTTTACATTTCTCCTACCACTTTCTGCAGCATCACATGTGAGTGATGGGGAATACCTAACTATAAGGGCACTATGTTGCCCATATAATGCTCTGGCAGGATTTGCTCATGTTCTGATGTGATGTTAGGGGTTTCAAATGTTATTTAAATTAAAAAAAAATAAAAAAAGATGCCACCAAAAATAGTCAACAAACTCTGTGGCCAGGCATTTTTTCACAGTCTCCATGCAAAGCCTTACATGACAGTGTAAGCATTCCATTCAGAATTCATTAGAGGAGAGGTGATGGGATGATTCCATTCAGAATGCATTGGGTGGAGGTGATGGGATGTACTGTTGCTCATAGATAAGAGCTGGCTCCCAGATGGTATCTTTTGGAGGAGACTGCAAGGTATCACAGCAGGTGGGGCTTTGTCTGGGGGCATTGCCTGGGACACCTGGACAAACAATAGGGACCCAGGTAGGACCACCCAGAAGGGGCTTGGGGGGGTAGGGAGCTTGCGGCCAGGGACAGGGAGGACCTAAGCCTCTTAAGAGGTGCTGCACAGGAGGAATTCCTCCTCATTCCTCCTTGTCCCAGGTGGCATAGGAAGCCAGGATCATCAGGACACACGTAGACAGAGGTAAGGCCTGGTCAGGGCCCTTAGGCCACATGGTCTGGGGTAGTACACCAGGCAGAAGGGGTTCTATGTCAATTGCATGCAAAACATTTCAGCGTGGTCAATTACCGCGCGGATATTTCAGCACGATCTTTTTAAATGTTTAGTGATTAAGCGCTAGACAATTCAGCACCTGAAAGCTGTCACATCAGCTTTTCAAGGTAACACTCACAGTCCCTTATACCCTGTCAGTATGATCAGATTCATGGCTGTCTCTTCTGTTCCCCCTACAGTCCCGGCTGACATAGTGAGTGAGTGTGTGATCGCCATTTTCTGCCTTCAGTCTCTTCTCCCGATAAAAGCTGTACCAGGAGAGCACACCCATGATAATGAGATGGGGCTGGATCTCCAACTTCAAGGTGACACAGTAACAACCATGACTGAGAGAGCAGCGTGTGTGAACAGGGAAAGAGAGAGAGCGCTAGAAACAGAATGTTAAAAACTGGAAAAAATGGGTTTAATGGTACAGTGAGGGAATTTGACAGAAAACAACAACACGGACAATGGTTAGTGTATGATTTTTTGTACCAGCAATTGTTGTATTTGGACTGGGGTCTGCGTCAAGTTGAAGCGGGTACAAAATCAGACACAGGAATGAAATGCCAAACACACAAACGATTACTTGTGAAAATGGTGTGCTAACCTTGAAATCGGCTAGTTGGGAAGTCTGGCTTGGGGTCGGGAGGGTGTATCTTTATGACGGAGCCTACCATAGTTATAATTAGAAAACAATTAGACAAGCAATGCACTGAATTTGTTGTGCGCTTAATTGCTCTGTTAGTGGTAATGTTTTTCGCTAAGTTTGATGTGCTGAAATGCTTGTGCTTAAATGTTCATGCAGAATTGATGTGATACCGGCAGAAGGTTATAGAGCATAACCCAGTGGTTGGAGAATTGAGCTGTGAGTGAGCTTCGTAATTCAGCAGTCCTGGTTTGATTCCACAACCTCTGCTAGCATATTTATTTGGGGTGGAGGACAATAAGGCTTGGTGGTCGAAAGCAAACAAAGTCTTGGGTTTGAATTTCGTTATCCTACATGGGTGTAAGGTAATCCAGAGCAAGCAAAAATGTTTAATGGTCAGTTGTAAGAGGTTTGTTTGGGGTGCTCCTGCAGGCTTGGCCAAGAGGCCACATGGCCCAGGGAGAAACTACAGCTGGGACTCCGGTTCTGAGGCAATGGCCGCCCTGAGATTGCCATTGTGGGCCAGGCTTAGTCACCCTGTGGTGCGGACCAGAGGCTGCATGGCCTGAGCAGCAGGCGTGATGTGACCAACTCACCAGACGGCCACCTGCGGGGATTGAAGCCTTGTGTTTCAATCCAACCCTGAGCAGTCACTTGTTCCCCCCAGGCACTTAAAGTGTACTGTGTGCCCTGTGCAAGTTACAGTAGCGCTGTCCCCCTCTCATTGGGGCTTACCTGTGCTCCATCTACAGAGTAGTCGGCACTGGAATCTGAGGGTAGAGGGCCCGAGGTTGGAAGGCATTTCTGAGTCTGTAGCATGGTCTCTTGCCACTGCAACCTGGGCCCTTGAGCGTGGGGGCAGCAAGAAACCTCAGAGGATGGGCAGCGGATGGTTGGGTGGCCTGGCATAGCAGTCGTGCAGCAAGGGCAAAAGAGGCGGCTGGCTCAATTTAAAAAAAATGAATAAATAAAAGCTCCTTTGCCCCACCTGCCCCAGTGGGCTTGCCTGTGGTAGCCTGGAGGTCCAGTTAGCCGGGCTGAGGTCCTGGGCTCAGCTTTGGTGACCTCCCCAGATAGTCATATGGTGTTTAGGCCAGGCATCTCAGCCACCATCCAGTCATCTCCTGGTGTGGGGTTTGGGTACACAGGCCTTGACAGACATGTGGAATTCCAAGCCCCTGGAGCCTGACGGCATGGCCATGAATCTTGGGAACAGCAGCGACTCTGCTGGTATTCCACTCATGTTTGGGGCCTAGCCATGCTGAAATTGTTAGCGTGCATGTGGCGAGGCATTGGGTCTTAGCATGTAGCGTATCAGCGGCCAGATGGCTTGAGAGGCCACTGAGGGAACAGGAGCACGCAGTACTAAGTGGAAAGCTAAATAAATAAAAATTTAAAAAATGAGGCTGTAACCTGAGGCACGCGGAATATAAATGAGGGAAAATGAATAATAAGGAATGGGTAGCTGCTGGGTTCCTCAGGCGGGGACAGCAGACCAGGGTCTGATTCCTACCACCACTTACATGCTATGGTAGGATGCCTCAAGTGGTACATTAGTTAATTACAGTTGTATCCAGAAATGTTTATAAGCTTAAGAATTGCTTTCTTGGTTTTCTGCTAGAGACACACTGATGCTGGCCTTGTATGAGGTTTGATACAGCCCAGAGCCAAAGTGGAGCTCAACCATGGGTCATTTCCTTCTGAAGCAAGTGCCATGGGCAGTTGGGAGGCAGTATATGACAGTGATTTAAGTTGCTAAACAGCAAACTTGGGATACCTGGGTTTGGATCCCACAGCCCCCCCTTGCATATTGGGTGTCCCTGAACAAGTCACTTAACTTCATTGTGCTCCAGTGTGGCCCCTGTAAACAAGCATAGTGGGTCTCTCTAAAAAAAAAAAAAAAAAAAAAAAAAAAAAGGTGTGTTCAAATTTTCCACAGTCAGTGACCCGAGTTGTGTGTAGTATGACAAGCTTAAGCACCAGCAAGGGGATAGTAGCCATGATTTTGTTTTGATTGCAGAGTACGAGCAACATATTGCAAAGATGAGTGGAGACCTGGAGCAGCAGCTGGCTGCCCTTGTCTGAGGCAAGGGTAAGGCATGGTGGGAGGCACTGTTCAGGGATCAGGCAAGGTGGGTGGTGCAGGTCCTTCAAGGCTGCTGCCCCACACAGACCAGAACCGAGGAGGAGGCCAACCTGGGGAAGCAGCCAGTAACCCTGGCATTGCTGACCCTGCTGGCTGAACATGTGACTTCAGCGGGGTGCCAGCCACGTCAGGGCAAGAGCCAGAGAAGCCGATGCCCATTCCAGATGAGATGTTTGTGCCCTCCTCCACCTCAGAAAAAGCCATGAAGGAAGAGGGCTGATCAGGGAGCAGTGGCAGCGGACCAAGTAGCGGGTATGCCTGAGTTAGACCTGCTGTCAGCTGATGAGTTGAGGCACTTTTAGAAGCGGGGTGCCCCAAAAGGAACAAGGGGCATTAGCAGAAATGGGGCAGAGAGTGGGATGCCATGGAAAAGGTGCTGGTAGGGCAGGGGACAGAAACGGTGGCATCAGCACCCATAAGCCTGGGCATGCCGAGGGCCTTCCACAGGGCCAGCCGGCACCGCCGCAGGCGAGCTTGCAGAATCCCGAGCAATTGGGGCATAGTCAATCCATCCTGCCACAAGTGAACTCCCCATCTGGGAGTAACAGGCCATGGGATCCATAGCAGATAGCCTTCGGTGGTTGGGTCAGCCAGCCAGTGACAGGGCTCGGAGGCGTGGCCACGGTGATACCCCAAGGATTAGGGGAGCCTAGCATACGGCCTCTGGCAGGCAACCTGGGCCAATCAGGTGGAGCAGAAGCTTGACCAGCTGCTGGAATTACTGGCAGACCAGAATAGGGCTTGACCAGGAGTGGTCCAGGTGGACCCGGCTACAGCACGGCTCGGGGACGCTGGAGCAGGAGTGGCATTACCACCACCAATACCAGGGCAGCAAGCGGTAGTGAGCTTCCTATCCCTGGCAGAACCTATTGGGTCACACTTGCTGGACAAGGTGAGGCAGAAAATAATCAATGGAGAATACGTTGACGTCTTTGCCCTGCTGAATCGGCCTAAACAGTCGGAAAAAGACAAAAAGGACAAGGATGTGGATGATGGGGTCAAGCAGAAGCACAAAGCAACAGTGCAGTGGACATGGGAGAACTGGGCAGCAGGTTTCACGATCTATGCAGAGATCCTCACCCAGGGCAGACCGGGGAAAGCTGATGGGCTGTGGGTCTACTTTAATAGGATAATGACCATGCATGCTAGTAAACCAGGTGGGGGTGGTTGGAATGTGACGAGGAGTATCAGAGAAGAAAGCAGATGAACATGGTATGGTTGTGGGCCGTCTTGGACCTCCCACTGCTGTGGATGATAGACTTGGGGGGAGGAGTCCAACATACAGACAGCAGTTTTCTGGTGAGGACCCCCATCGCCAAAGAAAGGTTATCAAGGGAGTAATGGGGAAGGGGTGGAAAGGGTGTTGTTTCAGCTACAACCAGGGATCATGCAAGACCGAACATTGTAGTTACAAGCACAAGTGTATGGCATGCAGGAAACCACATTTGTTTCAACAGTGTGGGAAGGCGACAGAGCGGGCAGGAAGGCCAACAATTTTCACCCTTTCGGAAAGGCAGGACAAAGGCTGCCAACACTGGTCAAGGTCGTAAATATTGAGGGGTGGTTAGTCAACTACCCAGACAGGGCAGCCGCTTCTTTGGCAGCAGGATTCAGGGAGGGGTTTCATATACCTTACCAAGGCCCAAGGAGGGCATACGAGGCTGACGACCTGCATTCTGCCAAACAATGACCGGAGGTCATGCGGCAAACTATGAAGGAGCTGGCCGCGGTCAGATCAGCAGCCCTTCACCTCCCCTTGCCCACTCCTCAGGGTGTTTGCCATTGACTTAGTCTCCAAAAGATGCTGGGGAGTTCTGAATGATAAACCACCTGTCATACCCAGAAGGGGATTCGTCAATGCCTACATTGACCCAATCAACACTGCAGTGTATTACACGTTGTTCAACAGGGCAGTGGAGGTGGTGTGACAGGTGGGCCGGGGGCACTGCTGGGGAAGGCTGAAATAGAATCAGCATTCCACCTGTTGTCAGTGTACCCAGCAGATAGGGAGCCATTGAGCATGAAATTTGACGGTACTTACTACATTGACAACTGCCTGCCCATGGGGCGTGCAGTGGCGTGTGCAGTTTTTGAGCAATTCAGCATTTCTGCACTGGGCCATGGCACAGAAAGCCAAAGTTCACCATGGAGCACTATTTGGATGACTTTCTGTTTGTGGGGAAGGCTGCTTCAGGCAATGCACACATATCATGGCAGCATTCCACGACGTGTGCGCTGAGTTGGGTGTACCACTGGCCCAGGACAAGATGGAAGGGCCATGCACAAGGCTTTCCTTCCTGGGGATTGAAATCAACATGACCGAGCAAGTGTTCCAGCTCCCCCAAGACAAGCTGGTGGCCTTGCGCACCCGGCTGGACTCTGTAATGAGGGCATGTAAAGTCACGTTACGGGAGCTCCATAAACTGGTGGGCCACCTCAACTTCGCCTGTCAGGTAATGCCCATGGGCAGGACATTCATGAGGCGCCTGGCGGGTGTTGGGGCGGGCTGTACAAAATCGCACTATAGAATCCATGTCACAACGGCAATGCGGGAGAACCTAGGCATTTGGCAGACATTTCTGCAATGCTTCAATGGGGTATTGATGTGGCCAGTTCCAGTGTCCAGTGAGGAATTGGAACTCTTCACAGATGCCTCGGGGGGCCTGGGCTCTGAGGCTCACTTGCAAGGTAAGTGGCATGCAGGGCAGTGGCCTCCAGAGTGGCTCATTCAAGGCATAACGAGGCAGATAATGGTGATGGAATTCTTCCCCATTGTCATGACTTTGGTGATCTGGGGGGATGTGCTGCAGGACAAGCACATCACATTCAGGTCACACAACACCGGAGTGGTATATGCAATAAACAAATAATTGGGGGTCAGGGGCCCGATGGGCAACCTCATGCAGGTGTTTGTCCTGAAGTGTATGATGTTGAATATCAACTTTAAGGCAGTGCATGTACCAGGTATTGAAAATAGCATTGCTGACGCCTTTCTCGTTTACAGTGGCAGAGGTTCTGAGAATTGGCACCAGCGGCAGGCCTACAGTCCAGGGAAGTCCGCCATTCCTATAGGAATTGATAACACCAGAGGCCTGGAGTTGATTGAGAATGCCCTGGCACCTAGGACACGAATAATATACCAGAGGGGTCAACTGTTTTCTGGAAGTACAATACACACAAGGGTGGGCAGGACATGGCCGATCCCAGTGGCACAGCTGTAGCGAATATGTATTGATCAAAACGGCAGGAGCCACCGGGCAACAGTCAAGCAGCACATGGCTGGCTTTGGCTTGGTTTCAGAAAGTCAGGGCTTCCTGACTCCATGAGGAAGATGCTGAGAGGTTGAGCACGGTAGCCCCAAGGGGCACGGACAACAGACGCCCTATCAGCCCTACCATATTCAAGCAGATCTGGGATGAGTTGCCTAAGGTGTGTTCATCCCTTGATGAAACAAGGCTCTTCCGGACAGTGTACTTACATAGATACGTAGATACATAGACAGTGTCAGCAGATAAGGGCCTATGGCCCACCCAGTCTGCCCATTTGAGCTTGTAAGTTCAGTTTGTTTTCCTAGAAGTCTGTTGCCCCTTACCCCTGACCTCCAGATTTCCTTTATGTCTACCCCATGCATTCTTAAATCCCGTGATTGTTTCAGTCCCCACCACTTCCTCTGGCAGGGTGTTCCACTTGTCCACCACCCGTTCTGTGAAGAAATTCTTTCTCATGTTTCCTCTGAATCATCCTCCCTCCAACTTCATCCCATGCTTGGAAGCAATTTGTGGGGCATTTCAGGTGTCAGAGTCGTGCAGCCCAGCAAGGCTACTGGGAGACCATTAGTGTTGGCAGAGGCTGATGTGAGGTTACAACGCCTGGACGTTTGTTCACATACAGAAAGAGCAAGACGGATCAGCTTGCCCATGGGCAGTGGTGCCGACTAGTGGCACGCACAAGCTCCAGTGGGATGTAGGAGCATGGTACAGGATTATATAACACATTGCCCGGCAATGGGGGCTTCTTCCGTCATGGGGGTGGTGGCCCCTAACAGTGTACCAGTTTAGGCACGTGTTGCAGAAGACCTTGTGACTGATGGGCATCCTGCAGAACACTACAACACACATTCCTTTAGGACTGGTGCAGCATCGCATGACAGGCGGAGGCTTATCAGATGGGACAATACAGACGTTGGGTAGATGGAAGTCGAGGCTTTTGAAAGATATATAAGACCACACATGTTATAACTCTCTCTTGCTTTGTTTGGACAGGTGTTGCGGCCGAGCAGAGCAGATCTGGATTGTGTATACCAGACATCCATTGGGTGGCTGTCAGGGTGAGGCAGTATCCCGGAAGAGAAACTGTTCCTGGCACCTGAGAGGGCAGAGGTGCATTGGTTGGGGTGGTGCGGATGCGCTGGAATGAGTTACTGACAACACTGCAAGCAAAAGCACAAAAGAGGTCACAGCCTAATGTTTTAGTAATTTATTTTGGGGAGATGACATAGGGTTTATACCGCGAGAGGCTTAAAAGAAAGGGTCAGGCAGGACCTGATAAGGTGAAGCAATGACCCAGATGAGTATATTTGGTCCGATATGGTGCAGTGGCAGCAGTGGTGGCATGCCTGGAGACATTAGGGCAATAGAAGGTCGCCTAGCTGCAGAGCAACGACTATGCAACCGATTATGGACCCTGTGTGGGGTGGGGGTCCATAGCAAAGCACCTGGGAGTGTCTGTAAAAAACAGATCTGTACAGAAGGGATGGTGTACATTTATCGGAGGAAGGAATTGACCTGTTTCTGAATGACATACAACAGGCAGTGGCGAGAGTATTAGCATGAGGTGCTTGTGGGGGATGAGTTGGTGAGAACTCAGCTTGTGGCAGCTTGGTAGTCTTGGAACACTGTGGGAGGGGGTAACAGGGGATCACATGTCCCAGCCAGATCTCCCTGAGGCTGACAGGAGGGCGGGCCTGACGGATGGAGTCTGGATGGCACCCTCTTCAGGGCAGCATCCCGTGGCATGGCGGATCCTCTGATGGGGGAGGAGCTAGCCGCAGCCGGTCATATAGCCATCCCTCATGCCCCAGAGGTTGTTGCCCTCATGTGATCCTGGTTGATGGTAAGGCAGCCCTCCCCTGGGGGCATGGGTGTAGGCAGGCATACTCCAAGCACTCCATGGTGTGCAATTTTGTTTAAGGGGGGTAGCAAATAGGCTCTGAACTGCTTCCTTTTTCCATGAAAACTAACAAAGAAAATACTGAACCTTTCTGCAATTTTATTCATAGGAGTCGAAACTAGAAGGACTGGTCACTAATACTTTGCATCCCAAGGACAATACAACTTTACAGGCTCTGGGCTGGTATGTGGGTGTCTTAGGAACAATGCATGACATTTGTACTTACCATGCATAGCAACAACCATTGTCAGAGATACAAAAGTTGCATTTATTGTGCCAAATGAGGCAACAAACACAGTCCTGGTGTACATTTGTGTATTGTCTGGCTACACCCTGGGGGTAGCTCAACCTCACCCTAAAAGGGGGTAGCAGTGAGTCCATTTGGTGTGCATATCTGAAATCCTGGCTACACCCCTGCCTGGGGGAGAGTCGCCATCAATGATCTAGTTGCTTCATAGTGAGCTAGATTTCTTCCAAGGCTACCTAGCTGCACACATCACACTGAAGCGAATGTACATATGGATAATAGATTTATTAATAAACACATGGCTGTGGCCATTTCTCCAAAGCTCATTGTTGTGTCAGTTTGTTCAGGAGAATAAGGTATATGCCCTCAAAAGACAAACCACCAGTGTCTCCAGCGAAGTCAGATTACAGCAGCCGTTGTATGTCATCATCACTCCTCCCTGACCTGCAGGGCTTCTTGCATAAATACAAATGAGCAAATGTCAGGTGCCTTTCAGAGAGTGAGCAGGAGCTGTTAAGCTGCTTTGAATTCCAATTTCAAAAGTATTTAGCTTAGTCCCCTTCCCCCGCAGCTTGGAAGGAGATTCCTATCTAATGAGTGTTTACTCTGGCTGCCCTATACTTTCCTGTTTCTCCCTTCCCCAGCCCCCAGCAAACACTTAACTGCCTGCGTGGGCTCCTTTGTAATTATACTGGCCAAGGTCTATGGCATTCTCGCTGATCAGCCTAGGGTCACCTGATTGCCTGCAGCATTAAAATTGTTCCAAGCAGCAACAAAGATTCAAGTGGAATGCAGGCCAACAGAACAAAAGGTAATGTGACCTCTCTGTAATTACAACGGACTTTGGCTTGTGTAAAACAAATGCCCTTTTATACGTAGACTGGCTCATGAACTAAGATGTTTAACATTTTGTGAACAAAAGATCAGTTATTGAATTTGCAACATGATGTCTGTCTCTCTAGTTGTCTGAAAATGTGACTCTTCCATTCAGTACTGTGTGTGGCATTTTTTGTCCTGAAACAATGTGGATGGGGGTGCTGCGAGTGGCTTGAGATTTGTACAGTATGAACTTTATCTGAAAAATGAGAATCGATCTTGTTAATAATAATTTATTAGAACAGGAACAATGCTGGCCCAGTGCCGGCACAGAGGGCAGAGATGCTATCAAGTGACTTACCTCTCACTACCAGCAACCTGAGTTTGGGAATGTGTTCTGGTTGCTGGGAATCAGCTGGAGGAGGGAGGCCATGAGCGAATCTAGCAGCTGCCTGGCAGCTCTCCTCTCTGATCTCTCAGATTGGGGTGGTGAGCCTTCCCAGCTCTTGACTGCCACCAGGTGGAGGTCTGGTGGAAGTGCTGATGTATGGGAGTGGTAAGCTAACATAGATCAATGAAGGGTGGAGGAAACTGCAGTTTCAGAGCGCATGCCCATGTCGCTGCAGCTTCCTGGAGTTAGTGGGCAAAAATGGTGGTGGAAACTGAGCAGACCGGCTCAGTGAAGCCGTGCCTGGATATCTTCCTCCAACTTATGAATTCATTGGGGTTCACACAGGTAGTTGCCTCTGCAACTCATAATCATGGTCACTCACTTGATCTGGTCTTCCTCCTGGGGATGGAGACCTTCAACTTGGTGGTGGAACCAGTCATATGGTCTGACCACCACACGGTAAGGTTCAATCTCGAGGGCCCCCCCATAGGCCTGCTCCTGTGGAGATGGTCAGATAATGGCCATTGAAGAAGGTGACTCTGGAAGGCCTACTGATGATATTAGACCTATCGGTATTCTTAAGGGTAGGCGAGGATCCAGAGAGTTTAGTTCAAGCCTATAATAAGGTTGTTACTGAAGCTCTGGATTCCATCGCCCTAGTCCGTGTTCACCCTCTCTCCTTCTGCCCTTGGTCCCCTTGGTTTGATGGGACCTTAAGGGAGTTCAGATGAGCTGAGTGAAGGTTAGAGCATCACTGATGGAAATTGGCTCTTGATGCTGACCACCTTAGATTGATGGATTATTATCAAAGCTATTAATCAGCAATCACACATAAGAAGGCAGAGTTCCTGTCTGGTGAGATTGCTGCTGCTCAGAATCGACCGTCTCAGCTCTTTCGAACCGTGGACAGTCTGTGCAACCCAATGTGTCTACAGGTTCGAGGTGCTTTTTCACAAGTTAAGTGTAATGAGTTCGCTCAATTCGTTATGGATAAGGTGGCCAACATCAGGGTCGAGATCCATCCAGTGCTCCCATAGGGGCTGTTGGTGGTCGGTGCACAGTCACCTTCTCAGTTTTCTTGGATATCTTTCGACCAGCCGGAGATCGTGGACATCATGTGGATTGTCCAGAATTTGCGGCCAAATGTGTTGTAGTTGGATACGGGCCAAACACGCCTATTATTGGGGTGCATTGAGTTCATCGTCCGTCCTTACAAAGATTGTGTGGTGCTCCTTAGAATTGGATGTGTTAGTCTCTGAAGGAGGCAGTGGTGACTCTGCTTCTTATGAAAGCTGCTTTGGACCCAAACTGCTTTGCTAACTACAGACTTATCTCTAACCTTCCCTTTGTTGGGAAGGTGATTGAGAAAGTAGTTGCACTGCAACTGAGAACCATCTTACCATCCACGATGTATACAATCCTCTGTAGTCTGGTTTCTGGAAAAGACGTAGTACTGAAACTGCTCTGGTTCGGTGCTCAATGATCTCCTGATGGCTAGAGATCAGAAGCGCCATTCCATCTTGGTGCTTCTTGATCTCTTTTCAGCATTTTACACTGTGGACCATGGGGTGCTGCTCGAGTGCCTGAGGGTTATCTGTGGCCTGGCTGGTCCAGTTCCCAGATGGTTCCAATCTTTCCTCACCGGCAGATCTCAGAATGTGGTATCAGGGTTTTCTTCCTCTGATCCATTCCCTCTGCCGTGTGGGGTTCCCCAGGGCTCGGTGCTGTCCCCCATGTTGTTCGCAGTGTACATGCTGCCCCTCGGAGACATTGTAAGATGATATGGGCTGAGGTTTCACTGCTTTGCTGATGATACACAGCTATCTGTCTTTTGCACCTGACCAGGATAGTGTATTTTTGATGTTTAACAGCTGTCTAGCAGAAATCCATGACTGGATGAAATCCAGTTGACTGAAATAGAATTCCGGAAAAACTGAGATGTTGGTGGTGGATCTGGGTCACCAGATAGAGAGGTCAGCAGTGGGTTTACCCTCTGGTCTTTGGCTTGAGGGTGCACAGCTGTCTTTCTTTGAATGGGTATGTGATCTGGGGGTAGTTTTTGACGATGGTCTGACACTGCGTTTGCAGGTATCGGCGGTCATCAGGTCTTCTTTTACCATCTTGGAGTCTCCAGCCAGAATCACGCTTTGCTCTGTCTGGTGATCTGCCTATGTTGATCCATGCCTTTGTGACTCCATGCCTGGACTACTGCAACTCCCTTTACCTGGGGCTTCCCGGGGTTGATATTCAACACTTGCAGCTGGTGCAGAATGCTGCGGCATGATTACTGACTGGGACTTCTCGTTCGAGTCGAATTACTCCCGTGCTGCACGAACTGCACTGGCTGCCTGTACTGTGGCGGATCACATTCAAGGTTTGGCATCTGACCTACAAAGCCCTGCATGGACTGGGTCCGAGCTATCTGCAAGAGCTCCTGACTCCCTACAGCCCTGGCCAGCCTCTCCGCTCAACTGGCAAGGGGTTGTTAGAGGTTCCCAGGTGCGGCTGAAACATCTGGAGCCCGGGCCTTTATGTTTCATGCCCGTTCTCCTGTGGAACTCTCTGCCTCATCAGATTAGAGGTGCAGAACCGTGGAAGCTTTAAAACAAGCCTAAAAATGTATCTGTTTAAGCAAGCATTCTGTCTGTAGTTATAGTATCCTTTGTTAATTTTAATCCATTTTATCTAAATTATATTGTAATTAATTTTAAGTCATGTAATTCTGTTTTTATGATGTTTTTACTTATGTACAGTGTTTGATTTTCAGAATGTGCTTAAGAAATAAAGCATTATTATTATTATCATGTCTGGACCCACCCTTCCACTCCAACTGGAGGAACATTCTGGACTTTGTGCTCTGGAAACTTTGTGCTCTGGAAGGGGGGGGCTTCCTCCAACCCCTGCTGCAGAGGGGGTGAATCTGTGGGGAAACTGGCTCCCTGGCCTAGAGGAAGGATAGGGACAGTCTGAGGTATCCAGAACATGAATAGCCACCCAGTGTGGCTCTGGAGGACAAAAACTTTTATAGGAAAAAAAAGAATAGGAACAGCAGTACACTAACCAACAGATACATTTATAATACAAGTCCAGCAGTACACTAGCCAGCAGACACATTAATAATACAAGTCCAGCAGTACACTAACCAACAGACACATTTATAATACAAGTCTGGCAGTACACTAACCAGCAGACACATTTATAATACAAGTCCAGCAGTACACTAACCAGCAGACACATTTATAATACAAGTCCGGCAGTCCACTAACCAGCTGACACATTTATAATACAAGTCCGCAGTCCACTAACCAGCTAGCGCATTTATAATACAAGTCTGGCAGTACACTAACCAACAGACACATTTATAATACAAGTCCGGCAGTCCACTAACCAACAGACAAAGTTGTAATACAAGTCAGCAGTCCACTAACCAACAGATACATTTTATTATACAAGTCTGGCAGTCCCCCAACCAATAGACACATTTATAATACAAGTCTGGCAGTCCACCAACCAACAGACACATTTATAATGCAAGTCCGGCAGTCCACTAACCAACAGACACATTTATAATACAAGTCTGGCAGTCCACTAACCAGCAGACACATTTATAATACAAGTCGGCAGTCCACTAACCAGCTGACACATTTATAATACAAGTCCGGCAGTCCACTAACCAGCTGACACATTTATAATACAAGTCTGGCAGTCCACTAACCAACAGACACATTTATAATACAAGTCCGGCAGTCCACTAACCAACAGACAAAGTTATAATACAAGTCCAGCAGTCCACTAACCAACAGACACATTTATTATACAAGTCCAGCAGTCCCCAACCAACAGATACATTTATTATACAAGTCGGCAGTCCCCCAACCAATAGACACATTTATAATACAAGTCTGGCAGTCCACCAACCAACAGACACATTTATAATGCAAGTCCGGCAGTCCACCAACCAACAGACACATTTATAATGCAATCCAGGAGTCCACCAACCAATAGAACACATTTATAATGCAAGTCCGGCAGTCCACCAACCAACAGACACATTTATAATACAAGTCCGGCAGTCCACCAACCAACAGACACATTTATAATACAAGTCCGTCAGTCCACCAACCAACAGACACATTTATAATACAAGTCCAGCAGTCCACCAACCAACAGACACATTTATAATACAAGTCCGGCAGTCCACCAACCAACAGACACATTTATAATACAAGTCTGGCAACAGATACATTTATAATACAAGTCCAGCAGTCCACTAACCAACAGACACATTTATAATACAAGCTCAGTAGTCCACTAACTGACAGACACATTTATAATACAAGTCCGGCAGTCCCCTAACCTACAGACACATTTACAATACAAGTCCGGCAGTCCACTAACCGACAGACGCATTTATAAGACAAGTCCGGCAGTCCACTGACCAACAGACACATTTATAATACAAGTCCTGCAGTCCACTGACCAACAGGCACATTTATAATGCAAGTCCGGCAGTACACTAACCAATAGACACATTAATAATACAAGTCTGGCAGTACACTGACCAACAGATGCAAATTTATAATACAAGTCTGGCAAGTGGCAATGGGAGAGGTTAGTGAGGAGTCTAGCGCTGACTTCAAGAGTTGCCACGTGAAGTAATCATGATAAAGGTGCAAATGGGAGCATGTTAGAATGAATATATACTGTATGTCATACAAAGATAAGTGTTTCCTTATTCTTCCATATTATGTTTTAGGCCCTGTCGCGTCTTTGCTACACAAACACACTCAGACAAATGACATTATGGCTACTACATGAGTTGTTGAGATATGAAATTTGAATAAATAAAAGAACTGCAATGATCGTGTGTCAGAGGCTGTAATTTAAAAAGGAAGAGGTTTTATTTACAGAAATCCTTCACCTCAGACTCTACACTACTAACCATTATGATTTTAGCAAGACTCTTTATTTACTGTACACTGAAATAAAAACAAAATTGTTTAAACATTCTGGAAGTCTCCCTTAAATCTCTAGGCAAGGTTGGGCTTTGGGGTGGGACAGTGATGAGGAGGGAGAGTATTTATTGTATGATTAGTATAAACGTGACCAAGCTGTGTTGGGTGGTGGCAGGGGGTGGAGGAGCATGAGGTTTTTGATTTATTACAACTGCAGGCAGCTTTTTTTTGGTGGGGGCAAGAAAATAAGGAGCAACGTGGATCTGTTTTTTAACTAAAGGCAGCTGGGCACCAGTCCACCAGCGCAGTGGTTGGATTTCCTCTTGCAACGCCAACAACCCAGGTTCAGGAATGGACCTGGGAGTCAGAGGGCCTGCCGGGGTGAAGAATGGATCGAGCATCCTAGAAACTGCTCTCTTTCTCTGAGGGAGGGGCCAGAGTGTCTGGCACTTTGCAGACCCCTGGCAGAGGCTGGGGGTACCACTGTGACCAGCACCACAACGTTAGAGGCAGGGCAGATGATGGACGTCATTGCACATCCCCACCCCAAGGGAAAAGCAAAGCATCCATGAAAAGCCAGCCCCCAGCATGACAACCACTCTTCTCTGCCACCCACTGCCTCCAACATCCACTGGGGGGTCCTGCTCCCATGGCCAAGCCGGGCCTTGCCCATAGTGTCCACAGAAAGGGGGAGCCCCCCTGCCGGCTCCACCTAGGGGGTAAGTCTGGGCATGGGGGTGACAGTTGAGGGCAAGTCTGAGAACAAGGGGGGGTTCCAGAATGAAAAAAAAAGAAAACTAAAGGCAGCTGGGTCCTGGTCTCCTGCAGTATGCTGCAATATTGTACTATAGCCAGAACTGACAGCTACAGTACTGTAGAGTTCAGTGGTGCCAACTGTATGCCTTTTCAACATCTCTCACAATGCCCTACGGTGGAGAAGGATGGCAGAGGCAGCAGCCATTCTGGCCTGGTTCTGTCTATTTTAATTTATTAAAAGTTAGTCTTTGGTTAAGGCTGGGCTCTGGGGATGGAACAGTGAGGTGATGGGGAGGAGAGAGGCAGGTGATCACATATTTTAATAGGTTTTCATCAACAAGATTGATTCTATTTTTTAAGATGAGGTTCATATAAATATCACCCCCCCCCTGAACTGTAAACACTCTTCCCAGGGAAAAAAATATATGAAACTGTTTATACTATAAAGGGTTCAATTCCCAAAGCTCAGTGCAACTCACACCAACGGCAGCTTGCACTGATTGCTGGTGCACCAGGGATCCTGCACCTGATTCACTATTGGGTAGGGTCCCAGCATCAAAGTCCCACGGCTTGCAGCAGCTGTGGCCTTGTGCCAGAAGGATGGTGCACCAGGGAGATTTGCCGCAAGCTGCGGGATCTATTGCATGCACCTTTGTAAGGGCTTCAAAAGGAGATGTAAACTCTTAAATGAGTTGTCTTCACATTTATTTATAAATCTGTTACTGCCCAATGTGGATGTGTTCACATTCTGTAATATATTCTAAATGGGGCCTCCAATTCATGTGCCCATCAAAATGTACTTCACAAATAGTGGAACTCGTTTAGTTCCTTGAAGTGTTTGCCATTATTTATCCCAGTCTTTCTGAATTGTGTTCCTTATTTCAAGAAGGCATTTGACTCTATGCGGCACAGAAGGCTACTGCACAAGTTGGGGTGTCTGGGACTGGGGCGGACAGTAATACAGTGGTTACAAAACTGGCTAGAAGGCAGAAAACAGAGGATATTAGTAAATGGAGTACCTTCAGGAGAGGCTTGGGTCATCAGTGGGGTTCCCCAGTGGTTGGTATTGGGGCCATTACTATTTAATATATTTATAGGGGACATAGCAGTGGGCCTGGAAGGGAGGATGTGTCTGTTTGCGGATGACACAAAGGTCTGTGGTAGAGTGGACACACAGGAGAGGGTGGAGACGATGCATAGGGATCTAAGGAAACTGTAGGAGTGCTCTGGGAAGTGGCAACTGTCATTCAAAATGATGAAGTGTATGATCATGCACTTAGCAGAAGAATGGGAAAGCAGGGTACTGGCTAGTGGGGCAGCCCTTGAGGTAACAGAACAGAAAAGGGACCTTGGCATCACCATTTCACAGGATCTGAAGGTGGTGAAACAGTGCAAGAGGCAGTGAACAGGGCCAGCAGGATGCTGGGTTGCATAGGAACGGGGATAACTAGTAGGAGGAGGGAAGTCATAATTTCCCTGTACACCCAACTGGTTAGGCCACATCTGGAGTATGGAGTCCAGTTCTGGAGGCCATACCTCAGGAAGGATGTGGAGAGGGTGGAACGAGTCCAGAGGAGAGTGACAAAGATGGCTGAGGGACTCAGTCACTTATCATATGAGGAGAGGCTAAGGGACCTAAACATGTACTCCCTGAACTGAGGAGAGACTTTCAGATACTTAAAGGGAATAAATAAGGTTCCGTTGGGGACCATCTTCCAAGTAAAAGGGTGACCAAGGACAAGGGGCCATGAATTGCAAATTGTGTGTGTGTGTGGGGGGGGGATTCAGAGGGTAACATTAGGAGGTGCTTTTTCACAGAAAGGTTGGTGGACAAATGGAACAGTCTGCCGGGGGAAGTGGTAGGGGAGAAAACAGTAGGAGGTTTTAGGAGGGCACAGGACAGGAACAAAGGGGCTAGTGGCGGGGGGAGGGGGATTTCAGGAAAGACCTAGCAGATGTCTAGGTAACATGGGCAGACTGGGTGGGCCTGGTGGGCCTTTTCTGCCATCACATTCCTATTTTCCTATTCTGAACAACATAATTGTTGTGTTGCAAATATTAAGTTAGAGACCTATGTCAGCCGGATGATTCATGACTGTAGATAAGTCCTCTTTTCAAAGCAAAGGGAGTCTGAGCTAAGATGGCATTGCCTGCATAGATCTGACGTTTTATAGCTATATTATTGATCTTAGGGGAAATGTATCAATATCTGTTAACAATTGCATCATGTTTTCTATCTATATTGAAAAGTGATGGTGCCAGAAAAGCACAATCTCTACAAAATCTTACTCTAGCAGACATATCTACATGAGGTAATGGTGACACACAGTAGCGAACAAACATCTATCAGTATTTAATTATGACAGCATATTTCAGAGAAGTATGTTTACACTGTTGAATGACGGTTTAATGTCAGTAAAGCAGGCATAAATCTTGCCTTCATCTGGGTGACGTAAGTTTCCAAAACATGGTTCAGAGTAAAAACAAAGTCAAGCCTATTTTTGTTCCCTCAGAAACCACAATGGAAATTTGAAATCAAACATTTTCCACTATTCGATGTCAAGAGGGCCCAGGATTACTTTTACATATATGTTTAAGCCAAAGTGGCAGGGCACATTACCATGCTGAGGTCACCAGTCATTTTCCTGTTTCCATTTCGTTTGTACGCTTGTCTCCTGAATAAATCTGCAGACCTGACCATGAGTATTGGAGAATTTACTCTCTCTTCTTGTATGTTGTGTATCTTCTGTCCTTTTCCCTGAGAGGTTGCAAGACAACATGCTTTGTATGATGGAGCCCCTACATGGAGCTCGGCAGCACATTTTTCTTTCTCTTACGAAGCAACTTAAGAATGGGGAGGGTAGAAACTGTAAATCTATTTCTTAATGGAAACTGTGACTGCTGGAAACTGGCATATGTTCCCACTCACTCAGGGAGAGCTACGGGGTGGCGCAAGGACTGTTAGACCAGCCCTGGCTGATCTGACGAGTGTTTGATTTTGTTGGCATCGTCCACTTTTCAATATTCCAAAAAAGAGGATGTTGTAGTGATACCCTGGAGCAAGGCTCCTTGCGTCATGCCGCACACCATTTTTTTGCTGCAGGGATGTCGCAAGTATCCTTTGGTACATGCAACCTGCCTTTGACGCAGGCTGCATTTGAGAATTGATCTCAGTGCACCTCTTGGCACATGCAGCACCATGCACCAGTCCTGGTGATGCAAGCCCCTTGAGTCATTCAGAGAAGCTTTGAAAATCAGAGCCCAGGTCTCCAAACTGCAAGATCAGTTACTGACTGCGAAATGATCTCTGTCACTCTAGCTGTCCAGAAATGTGGCTCTTCTGTGTGTGGTACTGTGTGGTATCTTTGTTCCCTCATTGCTATTTCTGTTGAATAACAATGAAGGAACAAACAGATCACACACAGAAGAGACACGTTTTCAGACAGCTAGAGAGACAGAGATCATTTTGCAACATCAATAACTGATCTCTTCTTGCAGCTTGTAGAAGTACAGTTTTATATGTTTTATCTATGAAAGGTGTTGAGGAGGGTGTGTTAGTAGAGTGGCACACACACACACTACTGCAAACAACATTACTGCTACTGCATGAGCTGTTGAGATTGGGAGGGCTATAGACCAAGGTTCAATGTGGGGGAATAGCTCCTTCCACATCCCCTACAAAGGCCAGCCTGCCTTGGCAGTACTCTGCTTAGCGCACTGTGCAATGGCACTCTGATCTCCTGTGTGGCTCGTGGGCTGAGCCTTCTGCCTGTTCTGCTCCCTGTTCTTTTTTCCCTGCTGAGCATCCTCTCGCTCCTCTCCTTTCTTTGTTACCCCCCTCCCCCCCATTCTCCTTGTTTCCCTTCTCCCTCTTGGTGTCTGTGTTTTTGCCCCTGTTGCTGCAGGGAAACACGGCAGCCGGATGTAACGGTGGGCTGGTCTGTGTCTTGAGTGATCGCTCCATTTGTTTTCTGTGTTTTTTACTCCTGGTCTGCTTGCATGCACCCGCTCTGCCCACTCAGGGTGGAATCTCTACCTGTGCCGATGTGCCATCCCTTTCCCTCAGTCCAATGTTTTTTGTTTTCTTTTTCCCTACCTGTGACATGCTGGTGTTGCCTAGTGGCCGGCCATTTTCCTTTCCTTGCCTTCACACTCTCTGGGCACCTCTTGTATTGTATGGCAATTTTTTTGATGCTCCACATTGGGGCAGCTGCTTCACGTCCCCTCTCCCCATCCTCTTCCGGGGTTCATCGTCATCCCCGCTACACCTTCCATATACCCGCTGTGTGCCACCTGTCCTCTGGCTGTTGCATTCTTGTGCATCTCTGTCTCTTGCAGCTCTGCCCCCCCCACTACTGCTGTTGTCTCTATACTGCTGCCTGCTCCCCTAGTACTTCCTGCCTGCCAGCTGGATGGTGCTTCCTGCTGGACTCGACACCCTGCCGTTTTCCTCTGCTCGCTACATAGTGCCACCACCTCACCCTGCAGTGCCACTCCCCATCCTGAATGGCATTACGATGGGGTCACCACCGCCTTGTCCTCCTTTCTAGGTGGCATCTACACTACTGATCTACTGCTGGGGCTCAATGAGTATGACCCCATTCATGCTACAGCACAACTGCCACTTCCCTCTGGATGGAAACGACCCACCCTCACTACTTCACTACTCAAACCACTGCTCTCTGGAACTCCTATACCCTAATGCCGGCATCCTTGGATATGGTCAGCGATCCTTTCATTATTGTTAACCTATTTTCTGGTACTCTATTTGATATACCATGTCCTATTCCCTATGTCTAGCACTGGGATTTTGCTGCCGTACTAGGTACTGCATCTGTGTTTCAGTATCTTTGGCTTTGCTCATTGTTCCTGTTTTTGCTTTTTCTGCTCCCACAGATTGTACCTGTTCTGCTTATTCAGCTCCAGTGTCAGTTCTGGCTGGATTTCACTGTTTGTTTTACCCTATGCCTGTCACTGGGTCCCGTGCTCTCTGTGTTGCTTGCTCTGGCTCCCGGTTAGTTCCACAGTTTTCTGGGGCCTTTCTATGAATTCCTTTCTGTGGCTGCTGTTCCTTTCCTCTGCATTAGTTGCTGATTGAGGGCCATCCTATACTCATAGCCAGCCAGTCTCTGCCCTGTCTTGCCCTCCTTCCTTTATCCCCTGGCTCCTTTGTCTGCCCCTGCCTCCTTCTGGGAACCCCCTCATCACCTGTTCCTTGTCCCGAGCTCCCTAGTTTTCCTTTGGGCCTTTCGCCCTCATGCCTGCATTCCTTCTCCATTTACGCCTCTTTCTACTGTTCTGACCTCACTACCTCTACCCCTAATCTGGCAATTGCACACCTTACCATTTTGTTCCCAGCCCTATACCCTACTCAGCTTCCTGATATATGTTTCGTTGTTCTACCCCTGGTGCTCCTCACCTTCCAGTTTGCCAGTTACCTGCAACATTCTTACCTGCTCCCTCTTCCCTGCCTACTCAACCTTCAGTCATTTGTTGCTTTCCATCACTACTAGCATGCTCCTTCCTGGATTACTCCCTCTCCATCTTGCTGGCATTCATGTTAGCTTCCTCCTCATGTTCTCCCACTCTGACTTTCTGCCTCCCCCTTTCTACTGCCTTGCGGTTTACCTCCTATGACTATGCAGCCAGCTGCCCTTTCCTTGCTCAGCCCATACCAGCATTTTTTTCGAACTCCATCTCTAAATCGTACCTTCTGAGGCACTGAGTGAAGATAGGCTTGCCTGTCTACCAGGGATAGGATTCTGTTACATTCACTACTTCCTCCTACTTTCAAACATGACATCCTCTGTCCTTAACTCTGTCTGGCAGCATCGAGTGAAGGTTAGCATGCCCCGTCCACCAGGTATGGAAGCCATGTTTGCAATCTACTATTTCAACCTTGTGCATTCTGTACCTGATACCTGGTTGCTGCATTCCCCTTTGGGAATGGGACCTCTTTACCACATGTGCCTGCAACATCCTACCTCTGCCTGGTGGCCTCATATCTAGGTCGTCTCGCCTCAACTACCAGGGATGGGAGCCTGAGTCTACATTTGACTGTTTCAACCTTATGCATTTTCTACAACAGGACAACTGTACCCTATTTGCCTTCAACATCCTCTGCCTGATGGTCTCGAGTAACAGTTGACTACCTGGGATGAGGCCTGCAGCTGTACTCCACTGTTTCACCCTTTGCATTCTCTACCTGAATGCTCAGTAGCCGCTTCCTTTGGGAACAGGACCACTTTACCCCACCCATCCTACCTTGCCTGGCAGCATCGAGTGAAGATCATCTCACCTCAGATATCAAGGATGGGTCCCTGTTTCTGCAATCGACTGTTCCAACCTGGTGCATTTTCTACCTGATACCCAGTTGCCGCTTTCCTTCAGGAACGGGACCCATGTACTCTATTTGCCTTCCACATCTTTCCTCACCAGTCTACATCCTGCTTTCCATGGACTCATTGTACTCATCCCTGCCTTGACCTCCTCATGCTCTGGATCTGGACTCCACCAGCTTGTTCTGTCTGTGCCTCTATTCAGTTTACCTGTCTCCTGGACTTCCTTGCCACTGGTTGCCCTTCCCAACAACCATGTGAGTTCTCTTTCTCCTTCGGAAGTGGGATCCTGATGCCTCATCGCTGCAGCAGCTTCTATTCTCTGCACTTGTTGTTTGCCATCATCTTCAGAAGTGGGACTCTCGAATCTCAACGTTGTTGCACTTGGTACCTGGATTCACTTCTTTATCTTCCATGGATCTGCCTTGTGGCCTGTAGTAGTTTTCCCCATTCTGATTCAGTTTGCTGTGGTGCTGACTCTGGTTCTGTTCCTGTCTACACCTGTTGAAGTCAGTACACTTGACCTATGCTGTCGTCTTTTTGGACTCCTTCCTCCAGTTCGTGGGCATCCGCTCTGAACTTTCCCCATTCATCCTTGGACATATGCCTTCTTCTCGCTGCTCTGGTGGGTCGAGGCTCCTTCCTGTTTGCTGTGGCTTTTTTTGGGTAGTTAACACCTATTTCTGGCCAGTATTCCGACTCTGTCAACTACGCCTTCCATTCATCTATCTTATATTCCTACCCTGGCCATCCTAACAGTTCCCATCCACTACTTGATGGAGCTCTTGTTCATTTCAGCTGAAAAACACTTCTTCTAGCAAACATACCTTGCACAACATGCCTCATAGACTCTTGCATCACCACAGAGTTATCTGTACTTCTCAATTCAAACATGACATCTTGCTGTATTCTGACATATGCAGCTAGCCCCAGCACTTGAGCTGCTCTGGAGAGGATAGAGTTAAATGCTATGCAGTGCATAGAACGCTGAGCTCGAGCTCAGTTCAAACCTCTGTCTGCTGCACTTTGAAGTGTAACCATCAGATTCTTTTACTCCGCCTAACTGAACAGTTGCTTCGAGATTTCTCCTCTGCTCATGGTTCTCAGTCGGTTAAAGTCATCAGTTTTACTGATAAATTATTTGTTTTTTCGGTTCAGATCCCTGTCTGTGGTACAGTAAGTACGTAGGTAGTGGCCTAGATTTGGGAAAACTTGTGAAAATTGTAAACTTGATTTTTCAACAAGTTCGCCTGAACCGGCTGCTGTGTAGAACTCGTGTTATTGTTTTTTTCCTTGAATTTAGTGTGTGGTACGGTCCTTATCGGTTCGCGATGTTTTACATTTTTCAAATACCTGTGACACGGTTAAAAACTGATAAGGGGTCTTGCCTGGCTGAAGCGGAGTAAAGGGTAAGCTTTTCTGATTTAGGATGGCTACATCTGAGAAACCCAAAAGAAAATGGGCCCACTGGGTTTCAACATTGCAGTGTGTGTGGGAGGACTTTGCTAAGGCTGATCCCCACACCAATTGTTTTATTGTCTGGGGTTTGACCGCCTCGATTCAGACTGCTAAATTTGCAGAATTTCCCTAAAGCAACCCTGGATAAAAGATTGGGCAGGCTTAGGGAAAGGAGGCTGAGAAGTCGCTGACCGGATGGCCAGCCTGATTCGGTTCCGACAGAACCAGAAGGAGTGCCCTCTGACCAGGGGCCAGAGACTCGCCGACAACAAAGAAAAACCCGATTCTGAGGTATTGGGTCCATCAAAAGAAAAAGAAAGAAAAATCGTCCGGTTCGAATCCAGAACCACATCATCTGACCACCGAGGAAATTGCCCGGCGATTGGCATAGTGGAATTGCTTGTTCGGTTCTGACCGATCCGGTGCCTTCTGGCAGGCGTTTGTTCGGCTCGGTTCCTCCAGTTCAAGATTATACCCTGACGATTTTATGAACTGGACCTGAGGATGAGATGATTATGATGATGATGAAGGTGTGATGATGATGATGGAATAGAAGGTCTGGATGAGCCCATAGAACCGACATTTCCCAAACGGGCCTTCTGGTGTTTCCCCTCCTAGGCTTTCTGAGTCCCCTTCCCACTTTATGTTCTGCAGGAAAGTGGCAGAAACCCTCCAGCTCCCTATGGAAGAAGCTGTTGAGGAACAAGAGGAGCCTGCTATGTGGAGAGGATGAACATCCCAGGGTACAAAAGGTTGCCTATCCCCCTTCATAAGTTTTTTGGGAAACAGACACAAAAGTTGTTAAAAACTCCAAATTCATTACCTCCTGTGGACAGATGAATGGACAAGAGGTACATGCTGTCAGGCTAGTACAGAGAACTTGTGCCAGCAGTGGAGCCATGTTAGGTCGTGTCAGGCTGCAGCCTGTGATAAGACTAATATTCCCTGGCTTCACACAATTCCCCAGATAAAGACTCCAGGAAGTTGGATGCCATGGCAAAGAAGCAGTACATGGTATCTCTTTGGGACTCAGGCAGGCTAATTACATGGCCTATACAGCCAGGTACCAGAAGTCCAGGTGGGACCCTGTACTGAACTGTTCAGCAGGCCTCCCCCAGCTTTCCAAGGAGCTGGAGGAGGTGGCTGCTGATGGGATTGAGGCATCGAAGATCTAATTTCATGCTGCCGTGGACTTCAATGATGTATCATCTAGAGTCATGGCTACATCTGTAGCTTTTCGGAGATTAGATTGGCTCAGGTGTACTAGCCTTTCTCAGGATACCCAGGCTAAGGCTCTGGATTTCCCTGTAGTTAATAATTCTCTGCTTGGGGAGCAGACAAAGAATTATATGAAAAAGATGGATGAATATAGGACCACCTATAGGAGTGCATAGGTCAAGGAAAGGCAGACAACTCCTTAAAGGCAGCAAGCTAGGGACAGGGCAGGCCTTTTCATAGGCCTTTATACCTAGCACAGGCCTCCTCTCCTTTTTCCCAGAGGGGGTTCTTCAGAAGAAGCAGCAGAAGGTGGATGAGCAGGGCTGTATCCACCTCTCAGCCTAAGGCTCCTGCCAAGCAGACACCCTGATGTGTCATCCCGGGTCAACTCCCCATTCCTATAGGAGGCAGGCTGGCTTACTACTTCCAGGGCAGGAAGTCTGTTACCTCAGACAAATGGGTCTTGGAGGTAAGACAGGGACTGGCCTCAGCTCAAAAAATTTCCAAAGCTGAGAGCCAGATCTTTTCCACTGCAAACATCTCTGAAACCATTGCCCGAGGCAGAGGTTTCATCTCTACCTTAAGGGCATAGAGAGTTCCTACAATTCACAGGGGCAAAGGTCTGTACTCCAGGCACTTCCTTACCCCAAAAATCAGGGAGTGGTGGCCCATCCTAGACTTAAGATACCTGAGCAAACATCTGTTAAAGCCAAAGTTCAAAATGGTGACTCTAGAAATAATTCTTTCCTCTCTAAGGCCAGGGACTGGCTAGCCTCCCTGGACCTAAAGGATGCCTACTTTACATTCCCATCAGATGCTCCCACAGAAAGTACCTCAGGTTCAAACTGCCTTCAGGCCATTACCAGTTCAGAGCAATGGCATTCGGCCTAACATCAGCTCCAAGGGTGTTCACAAAATGCCTAGCAGTAGTAGTGGCATTCCAAGGGAGGAAAAATAACTTCACATTCCAGTACCTGGATGACTGGCTCATACTGGATCAGTCTCCAGACCAAGTCAAGTCAGATTTGAAAGTGACCCAGCAAGTGCTCACTTCTGTAGGTTTCCTTCTTAAGCTTCCCAAGTCAGTTCTCGAGCCAGTGCAACTTTTGACCTTCATAGGGGTAGAGCTGGACACTGTCAAAGCAAGAGCATTTCTCCCCTTGGTAAAGGTAAGGGCCAGCATAGAGCTGGCTTCTTCCTTTTACCTTCTGGTTTCTCGACCAGCAAAGCACTTCCTTCAGCTTCTGGGCCACATGGCAGCTTCCACTGCAGTGGTCCAAGGGGCCAGATTTCAGAAGAAGAACATTCAGTTTCACCTGAGGGCCTTTTGGTCTTAGAAAAAAGATCTTCTATCCAAATTTATTCCAGTGACTCAGACCCTGATCCAAGCTCTTCAGTGGTGGCAGGATCAGGACAATCTCAGGCAAGGGGTCCCATTCATCTCTCAGTCTCACTCTGTGGTTCTAACCACAGATGCTTCTCTCCTTTGGGGGGGGGGCTCACCTGGGGACTCTCACAGCCCAAGGAGTGTGGTCCATTCTGGAGTCTCTTCTCCACATCAATCTTCTGGAACTCAGGGCAGTTTTCCTGTCCCTGCAAGCCTTCTCACAATCAGTACAGAACAAGGTGGTTCAGATCAAGACAGACAATACCACCATGTGGTATATCAACAAGCAGGGAGGCACTCAGTCTACGGCCTTGTGCATGGAAGCCATGAAATTGTGGTCCCTGACTTACTCCCTACAGACCTCTCTGGTAGCAGTCCACCTCCCAGGAAAGAATGATGTGCTAACAGATGCATTGAGCAGGATCTCCCAGGGCCATCACGAATGGTCCCTGGATCCCCTAGTGATTCAAACAACATAAAGTCTTGCTGTATTCTGACTAACTGCAGTTAGCCCCAGCACTTCAACTGCCCCAGAGATGAAAGGGTTAAAGTCTATGACAGGCAAAGAATGTTCATTACGAGCTCGGTTTTCAACTCTCTGTCCCAGGTACTCTGAAGCATTACCATCAGATTCTTTACTCCGCCTAACTGAGAAGTGGCTCCAGAGATCCTCTCCTATCCTTCGGTTCGGTCACAGTAAATAAGTTGGTTTTATCAACCGCTTCTTTATTTTTGGTGTTCACATCTCTGTCCCGGTACAGTAAGTGTATTGTAGGTAGATAGAATTGTGTAATTGCCAAAAGGAATTGTTTTATTTTTTCGGTTCCCCACCGGTTGGTCCGGTCAGGAACTGAAGTGGTAAAAAAAAGTGTGTTCGGTGCCCTATCGGTTCCTGAAATAAACATTTAACTGGGTTTTTCAACGACCGTGACATGGTCGGAACTGATAGGTTTGTAGTCGCCTGGCTTGAACGCTGGTAAGGGTGACTGTTTGTCTGAGGCATGTTTGAGAAACCCAAAAAGAAAACCAGTCCCATGGGGTTTCAGCTCTGCAACGAGTGCCAAGGCCGATTCCCACCTCGTCTGTGGTTGTTGTCTGGGATTTGACCACCTCAAAGAAGACTGCCAAATTTGCACTAATTTTCCTAAATCTTCTGTGAAAAACGCTTGGGTAGGCTTAAGGAAAGGGAGGCTGAGAAGTCGCATGACCCTGATGACCAGCCCAGTTTGGTTTCGCCTGAACCTGAGGGGTGCCTACTAACCTGAGTGATACCCCCTTGGGCAAGAGGAGAGCCAATTCTGCGGAATCTGTTCCTACAAAGAAAAAGCTTAAGTCGGCCAGTACGGATCCCATTTCTCATGTTCCGACCGCCAATGAAATTGCCAAGGTGCAGTTGCTTTGCCCGGTTCCGACTGGATCAACGCCATCTCGAGGACGGTCTGTTCGGTCGGACTTACAAGCTTCCGATTATGATCCTGAAGCTTTTTATGAGGGCGAATGGGAGGGAGAAGAAGAAGATGATGAAGATGAAGATTATGAGGACATGGATGAGCCTATCGAACCAGACATCTCCCCAGACAGGCCTTCCAATGTCTCTCCTCCCAGGCTTTCTGAGTCCACCTCCCACTACCTGTTTTATAGGAAGGTGGCTGACGCTCTTCAGCTCCCTATGGAAGAAGCTGAACAGGATCAGAAGGAGCCTGACTGGTGAGATGATGGACGTCCCCTAATTACATAGCATATACAGCCAGATACCAAAAGTCTAGGTGGGATACAATTCTGACACTGGCTAAGAATGCCCCTCCCCAGCTAGCCAGTGAGCTGGAGCAGGTAGCTGTAGATGGCATCAAAGCTTCCAAGGTACAGTTCCATGCTGCTGTAGTCTCGAATGATGTCCATTCTCGGGTTATGGCTACATATGTTTCCTTGAGAAGATTTGCCTCGCTCAGGTGTACCAACTTGTCTCAGGATACCCAGACCAAGGCCATGGATTTTCCTGTCACTGGTAACTCTCTGTTTGGGGAACAAACAGAGGCTTACATGAAAAAGATGGATGAGTACAGGACCACACACAAGAGTGCTGCAGCCAAAGAGAAGCAGACCACTCCTCAAAGGCAGCAATCTAGGTCTGGCAGGGGCAGGCCTTTTCAAAGGCCTTTTTACCAGGAACAAGCCTCCTCTTCCATTCAGCAGAGGGGGTTCTTTAGGGGAAGAGGCAGAAGGGGAATGACGAGGGCTACATCCTCCTCTCAGTCTAAGCCCCCTGCAAAGCAGACACCCTGATGGGTCAGTCAGGGTCGCCTCCCCAATCCCTGTAGGGGCAGGTTGGCTCACTTCTTCCAGGCCTGGAAGTCTATCACTTCAGACAAATGGGTTCTGGAAGTGGTGAGCCAGGGCTTTGCTCTCAGCTTCACCAGGTTCCCAAAGCTGAGAGCAAAGGTCTTTCCCCCTTCCTCTTCAGAGGAAGCACAGGCTTTGGAGACAGATATCTCATCTCTACTGCTCCTGCAGGCAGTGGAAAAGGTCCCTCTCACTCACAGGGGAAAAGATTGTACTCCAGGTACTTCCTTACCCTAAAAAAGACAGGGGAGTGGCAACCCATCCTAGATCTACGATACCTAAACAAACACATCTTAAAGCCAAAGTTCAAGATGGTGACTCTGGGACTAATTCTTCCCTCTCTGAGACCAGGAGACTGGCTAGCATCCCCGGATCTCAAAGATGCCTATTTTCACATACTTGTCAGGCAGTCCCACAGAAAGTACCTCTGATTCGAGCTGTCCTCAGGCCATTACCAATTCAGAGCAATGCCTTTTGATTTGACATCTGCTTTAAGGGTATTCACCAAGAGTCTGGCAGTGGTGGTGGCCTTCCTCAGAAAAAAGGCATCCTGCTGTTCCCTTATCTAGATGACTGGCGTATAGTAGGCCAGTCCCAGACAAGTCAGATCACATCTAAAGGTCACTCAGGATCTTTTGGAATCTTTGGGGTTCATCCTGAATCTGGAAAAGTCAGTTCTGGAACCTACCCAGCTTTTCACATTCACAGTCGTGGAGCTGGACACTGTACAGGCCAAGGCCTTTCTTCCTTCCCCAGGGATCCAATCTCTCATCAGTCTGGCCTCTTCTTTTTGTACACTTGTGTCTCGACCAGCCAGACACTTTTTACAGCTGCTGGGCCATATGGCAGCATGCACTGCAGTAGTGCAAGGTGCAAGGTTCAGATGAAAGAGATTCAATTTCACCTGAGAGCTTTTTGGACTCAAAGAAAAGACTCCCTCTCCAAGTTGGTTCCAGTGTCCATGACTCTGGTTCAAGCCCTCCAGTGGTGGTTGGAGGAGAACAATTTGAGGCAAGGGATTTCCTTCCTCAGTCAGGTGCTCACAGTAATACTTACCACAGATGCTTCCCTACGGGGGTGTGGAGCTCATCTGGATCACCACACAGCTCAGGAGACTTCGTCTCCTCAGGAGGCCCTTCTGCATATAAACCTGCTCTAACTGAGGGCTGTTTTTCTAGCAGTTCAGACATTTTGAAACATGATCCAGGGGAAAGTGGTACAGATCAGGACAGATAATACCACAACCATGTGGTACATCAACAAGCAGGAGGGCACTCGGTCTTCGGACCTGTGCACGAGGCCATGAAAATATGGTCTCTAGCTTATTCCCTGCAAGCTTCCCTGATCGCTGTGCATCTCCCAGGAAAGGACAATGTACTTGCAGATGCTCTCAGCAGGATTTCTCCGGGTCACCATGAGTGGTCCCTGGACCCTCTCATTCTTCAAGTCATTTTCAAAAGATGGGGCACTCCAGAGATAGATCTCTTTGCAGCACCAGACAACCATCAGCTCTCCTTGTTCTACTGCAGACCCCCTCTTCTGGGGTCTGTCCCTCTGGATGCTCTCCTGTTAGATTGGACCAACAAGTTTCTCTACGCTTTTCCTCCCTTCCCTCTGATCTTCAGAGTGCTGGTCAAGATCAGGTCCCAACCTTGCACAGTGATCCTGGTAGCCCCGGACTGGGCCAGGCAACCTTGGTATCCTCTTCTGTTTTCACTGTCAGTGACAATCCCTGTGCCTTTCCAGATGGTTCAATCTCTTCACCTCTTCTCAGGGGAGGATCCTGTATCCACACTTCACTCTCTCAGGCTCAAGGCCTGGCTCTTGAAAACTAGAGTATGCAGGTCTCAGTCTTTCCCAGCCAGCTCTGGATAACCTTAAGACTAGTAGAAAGCCTTCCACCAGAAAGACACAGCTCTAAATGGAAGAGATTTGGGTTTGGTGTGTTCAAGCACATTCAACCAGATTCAGCTGATACTGCTATTGTTCTAGATTATATGGTGCATTTTAATAGTTTGGGCCTTCGGCCTGCCACCCTCAGGGTGCACTTGGCAGCTGTTTCTGCTTTCATTTCAGCAGGGAAAGTCACTTCCTTAGCCTCTCATCCAGTCTTTAAAATATTTTTCAAAGGGCTGATTCATACCAACCCTCCTTTCAGGAACCCACTCCTCTGGGGGACCTGAATATTTGTATTGCACAGCTGATGCAGCCTCCCTTTGAGCCTCTTTCTTCAGCTGAACTAAAGTACCTGACTTGGGAAGCTGTATTCCTGGTGGCTATCACATCTGCCAGGAGCATCAGTGAATTACAGGCCTTATCAATGGAACCTGACTTCATTTCATCTCACAGGGATAAGGTGGTCCTTCGCACAAATAGGAAGTTCCTTCCCAAGGTGGTATCAGACTTTCATCTGAACCAATCAATAACTTTGCCTGTATTCTTTATTGACCATTCCTCCTCTGGAGAGTGGAGGTTGCACAGTCTTGATGTCAAAAGGGTTTTGAGTTACTACTTAGAATCCACTAAACCTCACAGAAATGACTGTTCTCAGTTGTTCCTTTCTTATGGAGAGGTGGGTAAAGGTAAACCTGCCACTAAGAGAACCATTACCAATGGATTGTCTCTTGTATACAGTTCTGCTATTCAAAATTATTCAAAATTGGGGAAGGAGCCTCCATCAGGCCTGAGGCTCACTCCACCAGAGGTACAGCTGCCTCAGTGGCAGCTGCCGGATATACCTTAGTGGAAATCTGTAAAGCAGCCACCTGGAAGACTGTTCACACATTTGCCAAGCATTATTCCCTTGACATTCAGTCAAGAAGTGATGCTAGGTTTGGCACAGCAGTACTGCAGAGCCTGTTCCCAAAATAGGTTATGTAGTTCCCTCCTCCTGGGGATACTGCTTGGTAGTCTGCAATTAGTCAGAATACAGCAAGACTTCATGTTGTTTGAAGAAAAATTACTCACCTTAGTAATGTTGTTTCTTCTAATGGAGTCTTGCTGTATTCTGACTTCCTCCCTCCCCTGCCTCCCTCCTAGAACCTAGTTGTTTTGATATGTGGGTGAGCAGGTGTAGTGCTGTACCCCAGGGATGCATTGGTTGTTTTTCTTCTTATTATTATTATTCTCATTATTTCATTGTCTACCTACTTGAATTCTTTTTGGGGGTCTCGACTTGAGTCTTCATACCCTTTTTTACATATGTTTGGCTTTTTGGCAAGCATTTTAAAACAATTTCTGGACTGTTAGCCAGTTAGTTTAGTGCTCGTAAGAATCTGATGGTTACGCTTCAGAGTACCTGGGACAGAGGTTTGAAAACCAAGCTCAAGATGAACATTCTATGCCTGGCATAGACTTTAACCCTTTCATCTCCAGAGCAGTTGAAGTGCTGGGGCTAACTGCAATTAGTCAGAATATAGCAAGACTCCATTAGAAGAAACAACATTATTAAGGTGAGTAATTTTTTCCTTTTTTCATGGTGAGGCACTCCAGAGATAGATCTCTTTGCAGCCCCAGACAATCACCAGCTTCTTCTCTTCTGTTGCAGACCCCCAGTCTTGGGCTCAGTCCCTCTGGATGCTCTGATTCTGGATTAGGAAGGAAAATTTCTGTATGCCTTCCCTCCTTTTCCTCTTCTGTTCAAGGTTCTGTCAAGATCAGATCACAGTCTTGCAAAGTGATTCTGATTGCTCCAGATTGGGCCAGGCAGCCTTGGCATCCCCTGGTATCCCCTGTTGCTGTTCCTAGCAGTCCATCTTCCCCTATCTCTTCCCAGGAATCACAACCTGTTAACCTCCTCTCAGGGGAGAATCTGGTATCTCAACCAGCGGTCTCTCAATCTCAAGTCATGGCTCTTAAAGAGTTACAATATGCAAGTTTCCATCTCTCTCAAGCGGTTCTGGATATTCTCAAAACCTCTAGAAAACCCTCCACCAGGAAAACCTATAATTCCAAATGGAAAAGATTCAGCATTCGGTGTTCTAAGAAGCATATAACCCCAGATACTGCTGACTTGTCTACAGTTCTGGACTACATGGTTTATCTTAATGGGCTAGGCCTCAGACCAGCTACCCTCAAGGTACACTTGTCAGCTGTTTCTGCTTTTCTGTCAGTGGGTAAGCCCTCCTCACTGGCATCTCATCCTGTTTTCTGTAAGTTTTTTAAGGGATTGCTTTATACCAATCCCCTTTTAGGGATCCTACTTCTGCTTGGGACCTTAATATTTGCATTGCTCAGCTTATACAACCCTCTTTTGAGCCTCTGTCTTCAGCAGAGCTTAAGTATTTGACTTGGAAGACTGTGTTCCTGGTAGCTATTACCTCTGCCAGACGTATCAGTGAATTGCAAGCTCTGTCAGTGGAGCCTGATTTTATCTCATTCCATAGAGTTAAGGTGGTCCTTAGAACCAATAGGAGGTTCTTTCCTAAAGAGGTTTCAGATTTTCATTTGAACCAATCCATGTCTCTCCCTGTTTTCTTCACTGATCATTCTCCTTCATGAGAAAGAAGAATACACAGTTTAGATGTTAAAAGGGCCCTTAGCTACTACACTGAGCATACTAAGGCACTCAGGTTTGACTCCCTCCAGTTGTTACTCACTTATGGGGAAGTGGGGAAGGGCAAGCCTGCCACTAAGAGAACTATTGCCAGGTGGATTGTCTCTTGTATACAATTCTGCTATGAGAAGCTAAGTAAAATACCACCCTCAGGCCTGAGGGCTCATTCAACTAGAGGTACAGAGATATGCAAAGCAGCCACCTGGAAAACAGTCCATACATTCACCAAGCATTACTCTCTGGATATCCAGGCTAGGAGTGATGCTAGGTTTGGTACAGCAGTACTGCAGAGCCTAGTCCCAAAATAGGTTCAATTCCCTCCTCCATGGAGGTAGTGCTTGTAGTCTGCATACGTCAGAATACAGCAAGATTTCATGTTGTTTGAAGAAAAAATTACTCACCTTAGTAATTGTGTTTCTTCTAATGGAGTCTTGCTGTATTCTGACCTCACCCCCCTGCCTCCCTTCAGAACCTCGGCTTTTGGGAAGTAGGCTGGCAGGTGCAGTGTTGCACCCAGGGGTACATTTTGGCAATCCCTCTTGTGGGTTTTGTCTTTTGTTTTGATAGTCATAAGTTGTTCGCTACCTAGTTTTTGTTTTTGGATTTTTCAACTTGAGTCTTTTGGGGGATCCAAAATATGTGGTGGCCATTTGGCTAGTAAAATGTTTACAATTTCCACATAGTGGTTTTAGTTAGTTAGTTAGTATTAGCTCATAAGAATCTGATGGTTACACTTCAAAGTGCAGCAGACAGAGGTCTGAACTGAGCACATGCTCAGCATTCTATGCCCTGCATAGAATTTATCTATATCCTCTCTGGAACAGTTCAAGTGCTGGGGCTAACTGCATATGTCAGAATACAGCAAGACTCCATTAGAAGAAACACAATTACTAAGGTGAGTAATTTTTTCTTATCTCCCCAGGATCAGTTCTGGAATCCCATTTGACTGGACTATAGAAAGATCTCATCCCTCATCGGACTCTACTAGATGCTCCCTACGCATTGTGTCAATTCAAGCACTATGACTTCCTTATCTCCCATATCTCGTAGGATCTAAGATTTAGTGGAGCTTTCTCCATGCTTATTTTTGCATGGAAAAGTGACCTAATTTCTTCTGTAATGCACTGACTCTGTAATCATCATTGCTGTTACAGATAACGGGAATTACAAGATACCTCATAGCAGTACTGACATCATCCATTTTAACTTTCCGTAGCTTCTCCTATGAGCTCTGACTCTGTCAGTCATGTTACTTGACTCCTATTTCCTCAATAACCATTGGATGTCCTAAGACCTTCCCAGTTACCTTCCCAGAACTCCCGTCATTGGATCTCCAGTGCCTAGCTGCCTTACTAAAGTTATTCTATCCAAACCACCATTTTCTAGCCTGGATGTCACCATACTTAATCATCTACATTCTTTCATCATATTACCATCAGTCAGATCAGCTGCCCATCCAGCGGTCCTTCTAGCTCATCCCTCACAATTCACCTCCCATACTCCCTCCAGCAAAGACTTTCACAGAAAGCAGGCTTTGACTGATTCTTCATCTGCATGTCCGTGACCGACCTGACTGTTTCACTGTCCCAGTCATGCCTTTCAACAGATCTATATCTAACTAAAATGTTAGGCACCCCTGGTATTCAACACCGCTCTTGACTTCCCATTGCCACATCAGTCTGTAAAGTCTTTCAAATTCTCGTTTCTGGGTCTCCTACAGCATTTGGACATTGGATCACCTGGAAAGGCAAAACTGTCATGGCCACCTCAGCTCCTGCCATGGGCAATTACGCACAGAAATACCTATATCTACCTTTTCTACCAGCAGACCAGCAAGAGCTATACAAGTATTATTACTGCATCAAAACTCAAATCAATCCTCAAATTTATCATACTGAGCTTCCAGTTGTTCCATATACATTCAGTTACCATCTCTACTGCATATACCGACCTTCCTTCATTGGTCTAAAATCGTCCATGTCAATACTTCTACCAGGCACATAAAGATTCTGCCTGACTCCTTCATCTTCTTCATGGACGCCTACATTGCAACTTCTTGCTCACCACTTAGCTCCAAACCTCCAGACTCTAGCCTGAATGTCAAACCTTCTGCAAAGTTAGATTGTTTACCTCATGACTTCATAACCCATCATATTTCCCACCATTCAAAGTCTGGTAGCAAATTTATCAAATCATGCTTCCTGCTCATCATTCTCTGTAATCCCATTGGACATCATCCATCATCACCTTGGAAGCCTGGATTACAATCACCCCTTTTTCAACTGGACCTACTCCTCTCTCAGGATTTGGATGCTCTTTCAGAAACAGTCCTACCTCTTCAACCTCAGAATCGTCCTTCCAGAATGCATCATCCATAGATTCTAAGATGGACCATCCTCTCTCCATTCAGTTCACCTTCCTTGGAAATTAGCTTATGGTTGATAGAACCTAGGTTCATCTCCTCTTAGTTTGCCCGGAGGACAGGCGGGTTAATAGCCATGGGTCCTCAGGGTTTCCTCCACTGGGGTTTTTCCTCTCCTCGTGCTACTGGTCATACTCTGTGAGTTGGAAGAGATAATCATACACTTTTGAACATTCATTAGTAATTTGTTTAAGCTTTCTATTTCACTTCCTACCAGTTTACCTACCTAGGGGGAATAGAGAAAGCCAAGGTAAACTACAGTTACACTAAGCACTACTAACCCCATACTCTATTCACCCAAACATTGAATGGGAGGGCTATAGCCTGAGGTTCAATGTGGGGAATAGCTCCTCCCACATCCCCTACAAAGGCCAGCCTCCCATGGCAGTTCTCCGCTTAGCACGTTGTGTAACACTCACCCTGCCTCCTCCTTCTTCAGCACTCTACTCACCCTTGGTGCTGGGCTTCTATTTCCTACTCACCACCCAGTTTACCTACCAAGGGCAGGAATAGAGAAAGCCAAAAGTAAACTATGGTTACATAAGCACTACTAACCCCATACTCTATTCACCCAAACATTGAAATGAAATTACAATAAAGATTGGAACAACAGTGATACTGTAGGTATCAAAGTGCTGTAATTAACAAAAGAGTTTTCATTTATGAAAACCCTCACCTCAGACTCCACAACTATCCATAATGAGTTCTGCAAGAATCTTTATTTACTGAATATTGATATAATAATAATAATAATCATAATAAAAAGAACAAAACAAAGAATTCAGAAAGTCTCAAGGCTGGGATTTGGGATGGGACAATGACAGAGGAGAGTGGTAGTTATTACTATTAAAAGATGCTGCAAAGCTGGGCTGGGCAGTGGCATAGGGTGAAGGAGCAGGAGGATTTTTAATTACAACTGTTGACAGCTTTAATGGGGGTGCATCAAGAAAACATGGAGCATACAGGATTTATTTTATTTTTTAGCTATAAGCAGCTGGTTCTGGTCTTCCCCAGCATGCTGCAGTATTGCACTGCAGCCTGGAATGCTATAGTCTGCCTTTTCCATCATCTCCAGCAATGTCCTGCAGTGGTGGAGGAAGGCAGAGACAGAAGTCAGCTGTTCTGGCTCTGTCTATGGGCAAGGCTGGGACTTTGGTGTAAGACAGTGATGGGGAGGGAGGGAGAGGGAGGGTATTTATTACTCTTAAAATCAGGGTTGGACAGTGACATAGGGTGAAGGAGTTTTTTTTTAATTACACAACTGCTGGTGGCTTTTAATTGGGGGGGGGGGGATGTTGAAGAAACATGGAGCACCCAGGATTTCCTTTTTCAACTAAAGGCAGGTGGGTCCTGTTTTTCCTCAGTATGTTGCAGTATTGCAGTATAGTCATGACCCCCAGTTTACTGCAGAACAGCTGACAGTTTGCCTTTTCCATCATTTCCTGTGATGTCCTGCAGTGGAGGTGGAAGGCAAGGACAGAAGTCAGCTGTTCTGGCATGGCTCTGTCCATTTGTATTCATTAAAATGTAATCTCTGGGCAAGGCTGGGAGTTTGGTATGTGAAAGTGATGGGAAGAGGAAGAGGGAGGGTATTTATTACTACTAAAAGATGAGGCAAAGCTGAATTTGACAACGTCACAGAGTGAAGGAGCGGTAGATTTTTCATTACAACTGCCAGGAACTTTTAATTGGGGGCGGGGAGGGGGCAGTGAGGAAACATGAAGCACCCAGGATTTCCTTATTTAACCAAAGACAGCTGGGTGCTGGTCTCCCGCAGTATGCTGCAATATTGAGCTGCAGGCATGACCCCTGTTTAGTACAGAACAATTTACAGTCTGCCTTTTCCATCATTTCTTGCAATGTATTGCAGTGGAGGAGGAAGGTAGAGACAGAAGTCAACTGTTCTGGCCTAGCTCTGTCCATTTGTATTTATTAAATGTAATCTCGGCACGGCCATGCTTTGGGGATGGCACAGTGACCTGGGGAAAGCAGGAATAGCAGTGGTACTGTAGGAAGCTATTTATTGGGGGAGAAAGCATGTATTTTAGCAGTTGGGATTTCTTGTCAGCTAAAGGCAGCTGGGTCTCTCACAGTGTGCTGTAATATTGCACTGCAGCCAGGACTGCCAGCTTACTGCGATAGTCTGCCTTTTCCATCATCTCCCGTGATGTTCTGCAGCTGAGGTGGAAGGCAGAGACAGAAGTCAGCTGTTCTGGCTTGGCTCAGTTCATTTGTATTTATTAAAATTTAATCTTTGGGCAGGGCTGGGCTTTTGGAATGAGATGGTGAAAGAGGGGAGGAGAGGCAGGAATGGCAGTGGTACTATAGGCAGCTGCAGTATTTATGGGGGTGGAAGGGGTTGAGGAAACATCATATGGAATTTGTCTTTTTAGCTAAGGCAGCTGGGTCCTGGTCTGGATTGATATCAGAACCTCAGTGGGGCTAGATAATTTCCAAAACAAAGATGACTGGGAGGACGCTTTACATGAGTGTTCTGCAAAATTGATTAAAAGCTCTCCTCAAGGAAGATAGAGCAACTATGAAGCACTGAAACTGAAATAGCAGAAACACAGCAGGAGCGGATTAATTTTAAATCCCATCCAGCACTTAAGGTGAGAAGAAAAGAATTTAACAGAAACGTAGAATCCCATGAAAAGGAGGTAGTGTTAAGGAGCAGAGAAAACATAAGAGGGACCAATAGGATTATACCACAGGTAAAATGTTTAACTGGGAAAGGCCAGTATGCTCAGCCAGTAGGGGTCCTCACAGAGGCCACAGCTGGTCCAGGAACAGGAGCTTCAATAGAAACCGTAATAAAAACAGTAATAGCCACACCAAAACACAGGACACTACAAATGCAAAAGGCCAGCCACAGCCCAGGAAATTGATGAGAGCCAAGAATTCAAAGAAATAGTGAATCTAAGCAGTTATGTGCTAAATGAAATTGAGAAAAACATTCTGAGGAAAGGATTCAGGGTCATAGTTTCCCCAAGTGTTAACCGTTTCAGCTTACAAGTGGAGCTATTCAAGATTTTTCGTAAGACTAATTTGAAATTCTTCTATGCCAACACATAAAGGCCCTGTCCACACTGCAGCCCGAAAACTGTTCTGTAACGTTACAGAGGGTGTAAACCGCATCGGTAACACCGTGTGTTTACACTGGTAACATTACAGGAGGCATTTTCGTAACCGTTGTGGAAACCACCTATGAGGTGGTTTCCACAATGGTTATGAAACCGTTCCCGCCCTGGGACTGTTACCGGCGGTAGTGTGGACTGCGATAACGTCCCCTACAGGGCACAAAGCGCAGCGAACTGTTAATAGGGGATCGGGCGCCGCTGTAACGGTCGCCCGATCCGATGTGTGATCCGGCGGTGCCGTCCGCAAGGACACCGCCAGGTGGATTCCACGCACCGCCCATCGGCCGTAACGGATTGCATCCGCTACCGGCGCAAGCGTGTAGTGTGGACGGGCCAAATGGGAAGGCAAACACTAAGCGACAATGCAGCTGCAGAATTTGCAAGAGAAGACCTGAGCCTTTGATCTCCACTCTCAAAGAACCGTCCAAGGCATCTGCAGGTTCAACTCATATTAATCTGGAATACCTGAACACTGTTGAATTTGACACATAGGGCAATGCCTATATTTCTAACCCACAAGTTTCAATTGGGAATTACTCAATGGGCCCTAATTGCCCAGATAGAATTATAAGGTTCAGACCTACTTCTACCTGTCGCCCAGGTATGTCAGATCTTCCTATTCTTATCTGTAGTACCAAAATGCAGCTTTACAGGAGGTGGATGACCTGTTAATAAAAGATTGCATCATATTCCAAATATCCTTACCAGTGAAGAATGTGGTGCTTCAGAAGAACTTAAAAAGCAACCTGATCTTGCTTTTAAACAGGCAAAGAGGGAAATGTGGCTAGTTTGAATAAAGATTATTATGTAAATGAGGCTTTCAGACTATTATCTGACAAACACATTTGGTTAGATAAAGAGTTTCAGCTGATACCTATTTGACTTGGTAGACGAGGCATTGAACAGGGATTTCATCAGCTACAAGGAAAGTGCATTTTTAAAAATAGTAAAAACCTGTAGTGTCAACATTCTATTATTTACCCCAAATCCACAAAGATATTATTAACCTACCTGGCAGAGCTGTAGTATAGGTTAATTGTCTGAAAACATGTCTACGTTTTGTGATTTTTTTCCACAGCCCTAAGTGTTCGGTCTTAGATTCTATACCAGGGATTCTTTGCATGTATTGGAAAAACTAAACAATTTGATCTGGTAGCCAGATGTTTTGAGAATGTGTGTGGACATCAGTTCACTTTACATATGTGTACCTCATGTGTTGGATTTGGACCTTTGAACTTTTTCTTATCTTCCAGCATATATTCTGGTGCCCCCCCCCCTTTCCTAACAGCGGCAGTGGACTTCATCCTGACCCACAATTATTTTCTATCCAACAACAAGATTTATCTTCAGAAATGTGGGACAATGTTGGGGTCCACTGTCGCCCCCAGCTACTATGTGAATCTATATTTGAGCTGGTGGTTAAACAGTTAAATTTTCAGTACCCTAATTGCAATTTTGGAAAATATTGTACTAAAGAGCAAGACAGAGATATACTGTTAACCCCAAAAATCAACCCCAAAGACAGGGATATGCCACTTAATTTTATTGTAGATCACAGCTATATTACCCTTAAAGTAAAAAACACTTCTACACAAAAATTGGAGCATGCTTTCTCATTGTAGTATACAAGGCATTTTTACTGAACAGTCTAGAGTAAGTCAATCAGTATCCCTGCCCACAGATCAATGTAGGGAGAACTGTGCACCAGGCCAAAGGGAGAATATTGGAGCAGCTGAGAGATAGCAGAAACATTCATTTTGATCCTGCCCTGGGAATACATTTCAGAAATTTTCATCAGAGAGACCCCAGTTATCTGAAATTCATTGTCATTGAGCATGTCAAACCCTTACACAGTGGGGGAGATGGAGTTAAAACTGTTTTGCAAAAAGAGTATAGGTGGATTTTTGTCCTAGAGTCCATGGCTCCAAAAGACCTGAACAAAGAAACATCTTACAGTATACTTCTAAGGTCCCATCTAGACCTTCAGTGATATTAATGCGAGTTCCACATTTTGTGGCTTATATGTGTATATTTATTATACTGTACTATAATACCACTTTTTCACTCATCTCCTTTTGTTGTTGTCTTTTCTAGGTTATTCATCGCTCCTTACTTGGGAATCACCACTCTTGTATTTATTATCATCACTCATAATATCTTCCGGAATTTTTTTCCAGCTTCACCTTCCCTTTACTCTTGTGTGCCTTGGTGTAGTCTGGTAACTGGTTTTCTGTTTTCTCTCTTTTTATCTTATTTGTTCAGCTTTCACTTTGCAGTAGTTATATTTTTAGGGGTTGGTTTCTTTGTGGTGGTATTTAATAACATTTTAGCCCAGCATGGGTATTATGCATTCGTATGTGTGATTGCTAGTTGCAGATCCTCTGACTTTAAAGTGACCACCTTTTTAATTCCTAATTTTATTTGCCACTCTTCTGTCTTTCTTTCTTTCTGTTAAATTACTCCAATTATCTCCCCACCAACCTTTTTCCCTCTTATACTACATGTCCTACTTTTGGTACATATTTGCAACATGTGGCCACTGGCCACCACTGTGAGATTTTCACTTGAGATCACTTTAGCCACATCTGAGTGTTTAGTAGCACAAAATGCAAGTTGTTGATTCTGATTTTCTGCAGTTCATTGTATGACAGTCAATTTTGGAAAGTGTTCTTAAACTCTTTATTTCAATTCCCATGATTTCTTTGAGATTTTCTAACTTTAGAGCTTCATGCATTAATATCACTTTGTTACATTGAATGTCTTTACTGAGCATATATAAATTTGACGCTTCTTTGTGACTCTGCCCCCCCGATGAAGAGTCAGTGAACCTTCCAAACACCGGGGTGATGTACTCCTGTATGTGGACTAAATAAATATCAATTTTTACATTTTGATGTGAGCTGTACTTCTTTTGTGTTTGTATGAGTCCTGGTCTGCCACATCATGCTGCAATACTGCACTGCAGCAAGGGCTGCCAGCTTACTGCAATAGTCTGCCTTTTCCATCATCTTCTGCAAGGTCCTGTGGTAGAGGAGGAAGGCAAAGACAGAAGTCAGCTGTTTTGGCCTGCCGCTGTCAGTCTGTATTTATTAAAATTTAGTCTCTGTGCAAGGCTGGGCTTTGGGTATAGGATGGTGATGAGTGATGGGTGGAGGCAGAAATAGCAGTGATACTGCAGACAGCTATTTATTGTGGCAGTGGGGTCAAGGAAACATGTACTGTAGCACCCAGGATTTCATTGTTTTAGCTAAAGGCAGCTGGGTTATGGTCTCCCATAGTATGCTGCAATATTGCACTGCAGCCAGAACTGCCAGCTTACTATGACAGTCTTCCTTTTCCATTGTTTCCCATGTGTCCGCAGTTGAAAAGGAAGGCAGAGACAGAAGTCCGCTATTCTGACCAGACTCTGTCCATTTGTATTTATTAAAAAATGAACCTCTGTGCAAGACTGGAATTTTGGGATGGAATGCTGACAGAGAGGAGGAGTGGGGTGAATTTATTACTGTTAAAAGTTGGGGCAAAGCTGGGTTGGGCAATAGCATTGGATGAAGGAGCAGGAGGGTTTATTTTTTATCATGACTGTTGGCAGCCTTTAATGGGCGGGATTGAGTAAACATGCAATGTAGCACCCAGGATTTCTTTTTATAGCTTAAAGCAGCTGGGTCCTGTATTTATTAAAATGTAATCCCTGGGCAAGACCAGGCTTTTCGGTTGGGATGATGGCAGATGGGGAGTGGGAGGAAAGGCAGTGATACTGTAAGTATTGAAGATCTGATAATTTAAAAAAAATGAAGAGGTTTCATTTGGCTATCCACAGCTGCTATCCTGTGTGGGTGTGACCACAACTTGCTTAAATCTGCTACCAGCTTAATGGCACTACAAACAGCTGCTTCACGAAGGGTTGTGCACCAACATGAACCGTGAAGAGGAGTTTAATGCTGACCTGCTCCAATTCATATTTAACTAAAATAAAAACTGATAACAATTCAGGGAAAGAAAAAATATACAAAAGAAAGAATGAAAAACAAGTTTGATTTCAGCAAGAACATTTATTCATATTGAAAAAACTTATTTTGACAATCTCGCTTTAAACTTCTCCTCTTACATTAAGTACCACATTTAATGAAACACATTGATATACAGCTGAATATTTACTTTATTTACTTTAGCTACAGTATTGTTCCCTGGTGATACACTTCAGTGAGCATGCTTGGAAATGAAAGTGCATACATGTATCCTGCTGACATGTTATACTTCAACTGATTCTGCATTACTGTGCAATACTTTGCAAGGCAGTTTTTCACTGTGCAACATTCACACACTAATGTGCTTTATCCTGGTAGGCAACATCATATGTTTATCTTTTTATGTTTGCTTGCACGCATGTGCAAGAAACATAGTGCCACCATAAGAGTTTTTGTAGGTGTGCCTCCCCCACTTCCAATGCCCTGCTCCCTTTTACAAGTGGGGCTGCACCACGTCAATGAATGTTGGAGCTATCTATGACAGCCCTTCAGATGCAGTGGCATACAGTTGAAAGCAAAAAAATGCTGCAATCAGCAGTGGTAATGTGTAGGCAATCATACTGCATCGGCAGGTAGTTTACATACTGCTGTCAGCAGTATGCAAAGTGCCTACACTCTGCACTGCATCTGTATAGCTGTCATAGACAGCTCTGTTTTTGTCTGCTCTCCCCCTCCCTCAAGTAGCATGCTCGGAGCCCACCCCAGCGTGCTCATGGGCACCCCCCCACACACCATATGGCCAACAGGGGTGCCTAATCCCCTGTTGGCTTCACTGCCCCCCAACAGACTTCTGGTGCCATGCTGGGAGCCCACCCCCAGTGTGGCAAAAGTCTATGCAGCCAACTAGGGGTGCCCAATCCCCATCAGCTCCAATGTATGGTTTGTACTCCCCAAAACCAGAGTTCCAGTGCCATGCTGGGAGCCCACCCCAGCATGGCAGAAGTTCGCATGGCCGACGGAGATGCCCAATCCCCCATCAGCTCCACTGGCTCCCCCAGGGTCCTTCAGCTGCCATGCTGGGAGCCCACTCAGCATGGCAAAGTCCCACGAGTTCAAAGAAACATAGAAACACCTGTAAAAAAAAAAGTCCCTCATTGACTGTTTCACCCCCTCCACAACCCTCACCCACCCTTTGCTCACCCATCCCCCCCCATACTTGCCTCGGAGGCTAGGCGCGACGATCTTCGTGGACCAGGAACACATCTGCTCTCTTCAAAGCCGCCATGAACTGAAGAAATGCCAGTAAGCTGTATAATGCAATAAATTTATTTTTTCAACTTTGGTGCATTTCTTGGCCATTTTTGAATTTTTTTACCAAATTTATAACATGGGGTTCTTGAGGACCCACCTCATGAATTCAGTCATTGTCATTTTGCTATTCGGTTCCAAAAGGTGATTTCGCAGTCACTGCATGAAACCACCTTTCAGGACTGAGTAATGAAATGACAGTGTCACAGTTCATGAGGTAGGCCCCCAAAAACCCTATGTTGAAAATTTGGTGAAAAAATTCCCAAAAATGACCGTTTTACGAGGGTGCGTTGCACAGTTCTTATGCATGCTCGTAACTTTGAGAATTTTTAATATCTTCAGTCCAGATTTCCAACACTGCCATTTTACCACACTTCCTTATGAACAGTATAGCTGTCATTTTTCATATCATGCCCCAAATGTGTTTTCACACATGTAGCGCACATTACGTGGTCAGTGTACGAAATCAATGTTCGGGGTACATTAAGAAAATCACAGTGACTCTGGTCATGGGCAGAGGTGATAAAATGGCTATGTTGAAAATTTGGTGGCAGAAGTCCATAAAATGACTCTGTCATGAGCATGCATTGCACAATTTCCACGCACCCTTGTAAGTTCATGAATTTGTAATATTTTCAGTCCAGATTTTCAACGTTGACATTTTTCCACACCTCCTTATGAACAGTACAGCTGTCAATTTTCACACCCTGGCCAACATGTGTTTTTGCACTTCCGGCGTGTTCAGGATAGATTACGAAAATCACAGTGACACTGTTCATGAACAGAGGTGCAAAAATGCCTTTGTTGAAAATCTGCTGTAAAAAATCCCCAAACTACTTACATTACGGGTGTATGTTGAGCAGCTCCTATGCACACTCGTGACTTCACCAGTTTTTGTATTTTCACTCCAGATTTTCAACAATGCCATTTTACAACTCCTCATGAACAGTATACCTGTCACTTTTCACATCCTGTTAAATGTGTTTTTACCTGTGGCGCAAATGGTGCAGTCGCTCTGCAAAATCACCTTTCACGTAACAAACTGATAATGTCACTGTTCATGTGGTGGGGTCACAAAAACCCACGTGGAAAACTTGAGTAAAATGCCAAGAAACTCCCGGGCATTAGGGTTTAGAATATAATGCCTACCTTGTAAAGGACTGACAGGCGTCAGAATGCGACTTGGGATTGTAAGCAGTAATGCTCATGCCATTTCACCCCACCCCACCCTGCAGCCAGTGATAGGCATCAAGGTGCACCTTGGACCCTTTGCCCCAGAGTTCATCCCATTCTCCTATACTGTGCCCATTCCAGTGTATTTCCTTATGGAATGAGGTGAATGTAAAGGTGAAACACCCCAAGGCACACCTCAAAACTTGTCAATGTCTGAAGGGTAGGGTGAGGTGGAATGTCGTGACCGTCATGGGTGACGACCCAAAGGCACACCCCAATGCCTTTCCATCTCTGCAGAGTGAGGGTGGAGTTGGTGTCAGTTCAATACTTCAATGCCATTCCTATACTGCATCTGTCTAACTCCTGCACTTCCACTGCTAATGCCAGCAAGCAAACATTCGGCATTGGCAAATGCTTGTTTTTTGTTGGGTTTGTGTTCATTCCCTTCTTCTTGTAGCGACTCCTCATACTGAGTAGTACTTGATTTGTGCTTCAAATATTTGTGCACTATCAGTTTTTATACACTAGATTGCACATTACTCATGGGAAGATAGCAATAACTGTTGAAGTCGTATATATATATATATATTTTAAATAAAATTCTATTTAGCTCTAATAGAAGACTGCGGATGTATATGTATGTGCAGAATCTATATACATTCACACACATTTAGTTCTCATAGGGTTTCTCACTATATAAATGGCACCCTGTAGCCAACCCAGTGGCGCTGAGGATTGAGGTGCTGGATGCCACACCTCATTCTACATCAGCGACATGGGTTCTGGAATGACCTTGGTGCATGGGGTGCTAGCCGGGGGGTGGAGCAGGATCAGCGTTGACTCTCCTCTGCTGGTTAAGGGGTGAGGTCACCTGCCCATAATTCTGCCTTTACCAAATGGAGGTTTGGTGTTGGCACAGTTGGTCAACGGCATGATTGAAAAGGAGGGCATCCCAAACAGTGTGCTCGCGCATTCCTCCACACACATGTGCTATGTCAGGGACACGTGGGAGTACAGGTTGGGAGAAACCCACAAAAACCCAGAAAATACGTATGAAAAAAATAAATTGCACTTTGCTGGTTGTAACCCATGCCGTGAAAAAACACTGTGTGTGCAAGAAATGTCTGCCTGTGAGAAACATTGGAGGTTTCCTCTGTGGTCGTGCTACCATGGTCTTTATTTGATTAGTAAAATAAAATTGCCTTAACCTAGACAAGGTGTTGGCTTTTTTTGTCTACATCTTTTGTGTCTTTAGCCTGGCTTCTCTGGACTTTGTTTCTTCTTGGTTCTACTGCCCACCGAAATGTATTGATTCACAACTAGACTTCCTGAGAGAATTAAGTTCCTTCATTGATGGAAACAAAGAACAATTAATTTTTTGTGATGTTAACCTAGACTGGGGAAATACAGCAGTTCCTAGTAGAGAAGAAACTGGCCTCCTTTAATTTGAAACAATTGATAAACACCCTTACTCAATTCAATCACAACACTAGGTACCATATTATTATCAATTAGTTCATTTCCAATAAACCACAAAACATCAAACATTGCTATCACTGTTCTCTCAGACTCAATTTCTGATCATTGTGTGATACACTGTGTACACAAAATTCAGAAGCAGACTGTAAAGCCAAACATAATACTTTCTTATAGTATTAAGGGATTAACTATTTCAGGTTTATCATGAAGCATATGAATTGGTGAAACCTTTTGGAACTTCAGTGTGTGAATGCCTCTGCAAATTTCATGACCAATTGCTTGCTGGAAGCCTTCAAGTCAAATACTCCATTTGTCGAACAGAGAGTAAAAAGCAACTTTGCACCTTGACTGGTGAAGGAGATGTGCACAAAGATGCAATCTAGAGATAAGCACTGATGGTCACATAAAGAGAATGGAAATAAACTCAATTGTACAGACGAACAACCAGCTCAAAAGAGATATTGTTCTAGCAAAATCAACCTTTTCTTCAAACACAGCAATAAAAGCACTTGAAAAACCCAAAGTTCATTTTGGTAATTGTTCAAATCACTCAGTAAACCTGTAGATCACTAGTAGATTGAGAGTTTACACATTGAAGGGGTTCATTTGGATGATAGTTTTGCACTAGTGAACCATTTTAATATTTTTCTAACAATCAGTGAGGACCAGAAAATGGGGATATTATTAACAGATCCCAAAATGCCATGAAACCTTTTCTTTCTGAGTATAGTATAAAGTTTGAATTTCATGAAATCAAGGTAGAAGAGGTTACAAAATGTTTGTAGGACTTGAACAACATCAAGGGATGCGGTCCATATTTAATTTATCCAAAACTTTTTAAAAAAGCTGCCCCAATAATTTTAAGTCCATTAGTACTTATTTAACTCATCTGTATGGTCAGGAATTGTTCCTAATTCATGAGAGCAATCAATGATTATTCCTCTATACAAAGTAGGTGACTGGTCAAATTATTCTATCATCCAATCTCTTTACTTTCTGCAATGGCAAAAAATCATGAAGAGGTTGGTTTATGATCAGATTTTAGAGCACCTCTCATGTCTCGGGTTACTGTCCCAGTGCCAGCATGGTTTTAGAAGGCACTACAGCACCGTAACAGCCTTAGTCGAGTTAACAAGCACTGTTCTGAAGGCATCAGATTATGAACATCTTACTACTGGGGAAGTGTTCATTGACTTGAACAAGATATTCAATCTGATGGACCATAACCTCTTTATTAGTAAACTAGAGGCATTTGGGCATTGGGACAGTGGCCAGTGAATGGTTCAAAAGTTATTTGGTGGGCAGAATACATGGGTAAAAATGGGAAACAGCTTGTTGGACTTGTTGGACTCACAAATGGTCTACCAGGGTGTTCCCCAAAGTTTGGTTCTTGGCCCGTTGTTACTTTCAATATTTGTTAATTATCTGCCTGTGGCAATTACAAGAGTGAAAACCATTTTGTATGTAGATGACATGGTCATCCTCAGCTCACGTACAACAGTCTCCCAGATTCGAACTGATCGGCAACAGAGCTATGATAACTTAGTTTCATGGCTGACCAAAATTAGGTAAAACTGAATGAATGGGAAACTAAAATTATTTTATTATCTGGAACACAACATAATAATAATATAATTTTATTTATATAGTGCCTTTCAATATATCAAGGCTGAACAAGTTAAAATCATAAACTCAAATTTCAATACAAAACATCAAAACACATAAAATACATTATAAAAATACATCATAAAACATAATAAATTACAATAACATTCCAATCATATTACAATTAACTTAACTATCTAAGAAGGCCATTTCCATAAATATGATTTCAGTTCTTTCTTAAATATCTCCACGGAGGTGCACTCCCATAACCGGCATGGTAGAGAATTCCAAAGAGTGGGTGCAGCATGAGAAAATGCTCTGCTGCCTGAAGATTTTAAACTCACTCTTGGAATCTCCAACAACCCCATGTTGGCCGAGCAGAGCGATCGGCCAGGGCAGTAAGGGACCAGTAGGTCTTTCAGATAGGACAGACCCTGATCGCAAAGGGCTTTAAAAGTCAATGAAATTACTTTAAAGGTGATCCGCCACCGTATAGGAAGCCAGTGCAGTTCGCACAGCACCGGGGTAATATGACAGAACCTAGTTGTCCCAGTCAAAACCCAGGCTGCCGCGTTCTGCACCAGCTGTAGGCGGCGGATTTCAACCCCAGAAAGCCCAAAATAAAGGGCGTTGCAGTAGTCTAGGTGCGAGGACACAAAGGTGTGGACCAACGTTGGCAAGAGTCAGATGGAACAAGGTGCTTAATCCTGGCAATATTCTAAGATGGTAAAAGGAAGTCCTGACAATGGCTGACACCTGAGATTGAAAAGTCAGCCTATCATCAAGGATCACCCCAAGGTTACGCACCCGTTCAGAGGTTGGTAGTGACACGCCACCAAGAAAAATTCCAGAAGGCGGCGCCAGTATAGAGCCTCTCAATCTGACCACCCGGGTCCACCACCAAAACCTCAGTCTTCTCCGAGTTCAACTTTAACCAACTAGAATCCATCCAGTCTTGGATTTCCCCAAGACAGTTGTTAAACACTGAGAGAGCTCCATCCTGGTCGGGTGCGAAAGACAAGTATAGCTGGGTATCATCTGCATAGCAGTGAAACCTCAGCCCATACCATCTTATAATGTTTCCAAGGGGCAGCATATACACTGCAAATAACATGGTTGACAGCACAGAACCCTGAAGCACTCCACACAACAAAGAGACTGGGCCGGAGGAAAAAATCCCCGACACAACTCTTTGTGATCTCCCAGCAAGGAATGAAGTGAACCATTGAAGAACGGTTCCCGACATTCCACAGATTTTCCTCAGGTGTGCTAACAACACCACGTGATCCACAGTGTTGAGAGCTGAAGAGAGATCAAGGAGAACCAAGATGGAACGTCTCTTTTGATCTTCGCCCTCAGAAGATCATTAAGCACCCGAACCAGCGCAGTCTCAGTGCTATGTCTTTTACGGAAATCAGACTGGAAGGATTCGCAGAATCTATGGATGGTTAAATGGTCATCCAATTGGGCAGCTACAACCTTTTCAATAACCTTCCCAATAAAGGGAAGGTTAGAGATAGGTCTGTAGTTTGAAAACAGTCTGGGTCCAAGGAGCTTTCTTCAGAGAGGTGTCACCACGCCTCTTTCAGGGAGCTAGGAACTCACCTGACTCCAAGGAGCACCAGACTATTTCAGCCCAAAACTGGACCAATGATATCAACACAACCCAAAATTAGGGTAGTTGGTCCAGGGTCCAAGCCACAGCTTGTGGGGTGCACACTATGGATGATCCTCATAATATCCACACGAACTTAGGTCGACAAAGGAACTCCAAGAGAATCGAGGCACGTGTTCTCGCACACTCTACCACATCACCCTTAGAGGTTGTCGGACACAAGTCCGCCCTGATGTCAGCCACCTTAGTTGCAAAGTATCGAGCGAGCTCATCGCATTCTATTTGCGAAAAGGCTTTCCGAACTTGCAGACAGGCTGGGTTGCACAGTCTATCTACAGTTCGAAACAGCTGAGCCGGTCGATTCTGAGCAACTGCAATCTCCCTGGACAGGAATTCTGCCTTCTTATGGGTGATTGCAGATTGATAGCTAGCATAATGTTCTATCAATCTAAGGCGGTTGGCTTCAAGGGGACTGCGCCAACAATGCTCTAACCTTTGCCCTTGTCCGTCTCCTCCAGAGTCCCATCAAAGCAAGGGGCCCTGGGGTGTGAAGGGACAGGCGCTCATGAACAGAGCAATAGAATCCAGGGCAACCATGATGGCCTCATTATAGGCCAACACCAGTGCCTCTGGATTACTGCTCACCAACACGGGGGATGATAGGTCAAGGACCGCCGCTAGGCCTTGTGAAGTAACATTCTGTAATGGTCGGTACCTGACCATCTCCACAGGGGATGGCCTTCTAAGGGGGGGTGCAGAAATTGAACCTCATGGTGTAGTGGTCAGACCAAGTGATTGGTTCCACCCCCATGTCGGATGCATCAATCCCTAGAAGGAAGACTAAGTCCAGAGAGTGTCCAGATCTATGCGTAGCAGTGGAAACTACCTGTGTAAGGCCCAAAGAAGACATTAATTGGAGGAAGTAGTTACCAAATTGTGAGAGTTCATTGTCGACCCAGGCGTTGAAGTCACCCAGCACCATCAATCTGGGTGACTCAAACGACATGTCGACAAGGAAGTCTGCTACTTCCTGTAGGAAGCGTTTCCCATCTCCGGGTAGACAGTAGATGAGAACAATTTGAACGCCTACACCTGCTACAACTGTACACTCAAAGGACTCAGCCTCACCCACTACTACATTCGTGAGGCCCAATTCAGTCTTAAAACAGACTGCAACCCCCCTCCCCTGCGGTCCAATCTCGGGCAGTGTATCACCGAGTACCCGGCCGGAGTCATGGCCTCCACTATAGGGCCAGAATTTTCATCCAGCCAGGTCTCGGTGATGCAAGCCAGGTCAGCCGAGCCAACAAGATTGGCAATAATGGCAGTCTTATTCCTAACAGACCTGGCATTGCATAACACCGCCCGAGTTGGACAAACCTCGGAGGTTGTCGGGCCTATCTGCCTACTGAAATCAGTAGTGCCCTTGGGTATGGATACAGACAAAGGCGAACCCCAATCTGAATTCCATTTAGCCCCCAGGCGCCTTCTGGACTTAATAACCCTGACACAATAGCGTACTGTTCTTCCTCCCCTTGTTCACAAACCCCGCCTCACTCTCCCACGAAAGTAATCCCTAATGCTCTACAATGCTGATAGATATCAAATTGTAAGGAGGAGTATAAAGGGTGAGGGCTAAGAGAGGAGGATGAATAGCGCATCACCGTGGGGAATAGAGGCAAGCACGGTCGCTACTTAACAAATTAAACAAAAACAAACAAAACCCAACCTCCCAAAAATATTCAAACTAGCCTAAACTAACAATCCTACTAACTAATAAAATTAGATATACAATTACAATAAAATACAAATTTAAACAAAATAAATAATACGTTTGTATAATCCCTCCCCAGTCCTCTCACCACGGGAAAGAGGGTACAGTGGCACTCTCACTCCCAAACCAACATGGAAACATACAATTTTAAACAAAAAAGAGTTATGAACTCCCCCCAGATTCTCTCACAACTGGGGAGAAATAAAATTAGTCTTTCTCCCTGCCAGGAGAAAGACACAAACTGTAAAATCAAACAAACAGAAAAAAATTAATTATTAAATAAACGAACAGAAGTTTATAGACCCAGGGTCCTCTCATAGCATTACCTGGGTTGGGGATGACCTTGTCATCCATGGGAATCTGAATAGTGTATTAAATATTGTGTATAAAATAGTGTATTTAGATATCTGGGCATTATTCTTGACACTACCTTAAGCCTTATCCCACATATAAATGTGTGTCAAAGAAAATAAATCAGAAATTGTGGTTCCTTTACAGAGGGGAACAGTCAGCAAAGAACCTCACACCCAAGCGTGAGACTGGTCGCAGTTTGCACTTTGTGTGCAAAAACATTTTTTTTACTTACTGTTACTGCAATATAGTTGATTGTATCAGGATGATTTTGCTGAGTTCCAAGCTGACATTTTCTGTAACCAGAAATCCCAGAATTCCCTGCAGCTGACATCAGAGTAGGGCTGAAGAACTGGGAGATTCAATAGGCTGCAGTGCATGCTAGAGATTTTTTGACAGGATTGCTTGAATCCATCCAACGGAATCGGATTCATCAGATACAGGGCAATTTTTCAGAATTTGGAATTTTGGCATTGAGGGACCAAAATCTGAAAAGGTTGAATCGGATGCAGAATTGGAGTCTGAATCTGATGCCGATTCCATGTTTGATTCCATCTTCCAGTAAAAATGTCCCCTCCGCTGGGTGCACTGAGCAAACTATAACAAATAAATTACAAAAAGTAAGCAGCATAAGCAGTAGAACAGGGTACACTAGAGTTAGTCCCTCACCTGACCCTCCACACACAACAACCCCACCTTTAGTGTTGTTGCTGTGTGACCTACCTGCCAGTCAGTTGCTGCTCAGTGACATCTGAGGGCCCCCAGTCTGTCTGGAACTAGTTTAACCAGGTCGGTGTGGTGTTTGCTGGTCAGCTAGATGACTCCAGCAGTTCACTGCAGAATGCCATGTGACACCAACAAGTGACTCCCTCCCACCTCCAACTGTCCACATCCTATTCACATGCCTGTGACTCCCTTCAGTAGTCTGACTCCACATCACAGGCTCAACCCTTGCTCACTGCCCTAGACCAATCCCAATTAATCCTTGAGTCTGACCAATGACTGCTGTCTATGTCTCGAGCCTTGACCGATCCTCCAAGACTACTTGAGATGTTGGAGACAAAATGAGTGTACACTGGGAAGTGGTGCACAGAAACAACTAAGGCAGAAAAGAAAAAAGTTTCTGGTATACACAAACTCCATAAGAGGACACAAAATGATTCAGAGGCAAAATCCTTACTTCAATCCATTTATTTCACCCAAGACAACCTTTGTCCAGCCTGACATGTTTCAATTTCATCACTCCTTTCTCAAAAGCTGAGGACATTTAAAATACCATGCCTATACAGGTCCAAACACCACAAGTGACCCATACAAGAAACACCCTCTCTAACAGAGGGGCTTTAAGTTACCAAGCTTCTCTTACCTATGAAGTGCCAGTGCTCAATACAAAAAATACTGAGCTACTTTAATAACTTATTAAAACATCTTAACAGTGACTAAAACCGAGTGTATAAATGTATAAAATACACATAAAATATAATAATAAATAGTGTTTAAATATATGCAAACATCAAAGATTTTGAACTCAAATACAAATAGACCAATGGGAGAGATGAAACCCCCTATAACACCATAATGTACACTTCTGATGGTTATTCAGAAAAAGCATCAGTAAACAAAATATTCAATTTATGTTGGTCAAAAATAGACCTGACAAATCACAAAGAACAGGTATAAGAGGCAAAAAAGAAACAAAAGAAGGGGAGGGTTTGAGGGTTACCAGAAGGGAAGGGGAACAGGGAAAAAAAGGGGGGGAGGAATAGGAAGGAAAATAACTAAAAATAAAAAACTGACCCAGATAATGTTAAGTAATTTAGCAGGTAACAAAGAGGGGACAGATGCATAGAAAGACCCTTTCAATGTTTTTTAAGATAGGGGCGCAATTCCAGATGGGCATTTAAACCGGGACTTTTAGAGGCCCTAAGGGTCAGAATCCAGAAATCTTCTCTTAACAAAACCAGATTGGCATAGTCTCCACCTCTTGGATTGTGACAGACCTTGTCTATTGCTATAAAACTAAAGGAATGACAGGCACTATCAGTGGCTTCATGATGTGGACTGCCGAGGCATCGTGAAGTCCTTTTGGATGGCCTTGATGCTCTCCAGCGCTGGTCTTGAAGCTCGAGTAGTTTTACCTCGTAGAATGCCCTGGCAACTACATGTTGCTGGTAAATGACCTTCAGTGCTGCACATAATGCACTGCCTGATTTCATAAGTCTTCTCTGTGTTACAACTGGAAAACATTTTCCTTGCATAACATACCACAGTTGACGATTTTCTGCATTTGAAACACCCATAAGCTTTGTTTAGCCACATTTCTGGTTTAGTGTCTTTAAAATGACTGTGGGGCAGAAGGTCCCTGAGGGTGGGTGCTTTTACAGCACATTCCTACAGGTTGCTCTGAAATGTCTTTTAAACCTGGTTCTACCCCAAGGACATGCCAGTGTATTTTTAGAAGTATTTCCATCTCCCTGGCCTGTGCAGAAAACTGCATAACAAAATTAAATCTAGCATCTGTCACTTCCTCAGTAATCTTCTCTGCTAGTAAAGAAAGGGATTCTTTACTGACAGTCTGGCTCTCTCACCTCCACTAGCAATAAAGAGGTGACTACCTACTTCAGACCTTAAGATAGAAGGGTCCAGGGGAAACTTTAACCACTGGTGTCTTTCATAGGAAGTGGATGGTAACACCATCTTCCTAGCTAATAGCTTCCACCACCACATGTGGCCAGAAATATTCTGGTTGGTTGGTTCTTATGAACAAGACATAACTGTTCCACCCTAGAAAGATTTGAGGATGGGGCTGTGGATCTGACAGATAGGCTGACCCAGAGGGGTATAACAAAATTTGGTTTATAGTGCTTATGAGAGAGCTTGACTGTCAGACAGGGATTCTTTACTTGCTGGTATTTTGAGGCAGATTCAGAATTCCAGTTCTGACTCTGATCTGTTGTTTCCTCATTAGGAATCAGAATGGAATCGGTGTTCTGAATCAAAATTGCTGAAAATCAGTGTAACTAGATGAACTGGATTCCAGAGAATCCAAGCACCTCTATTTTATAAGTTCATTTCAGATGTTGCTGATCTTTCTGTTCTTCATTGGGCTAACTGCAGTCCTCTGTAACAGTACATAGCCACAGGAGGATAGTGGGACAAGCAAACAAAGGATCTGAGCTATAAAACTTCTAATGTGCACTGCAGGCTATTGAATCTTCCACTGCTGCGCCTTCCTCTGATGTCAGCTACAGGGATTCTGGGATTTCTGATTAAAGGAAATGTCAGCTTAGAACTCAGCAGAGTCAGCCAGATACAATCTACTATACTGCAGTAAACAGCCCAAAAATTTTTTGAAAACAAACTGCAAATTAGTACCAGCCCCACTCTTGAGTGTGTGACTCTCAGTGCTGACTGCTCCTCTTTAAGGCAGCTAAGGCCCTGTCCACACTGAGCATGGTTTATGAAACATTTTAGGAATGTTTTCATTTCTATGTTGAGCTCTCAGTTGTCAGAGGGTCCAGACTGCACTCTGACACCATGCTTGCCTCAGTGAATTCCCAGGCATGATTGCAGCAATACCTCAAAGGCTTGTGGGTACCACAAAGCATACTGGATACTCACCCTAGATGCAGTAATTGATGGGGCATACAAACCTCATTTCGAGCTCTGGAATGCCAAGTAAATGATGTTCTTTTCTCCTTTAGTCACCAACAATAAGTAAAGTGTTAACTCACTTGACTTAAACTGTTACAGCATGGATCACAGCCACATGGCTGTTAACATGTTTAAGGCAACCATGTTGGGTTAAAATTGTGCTAAAGCCTTGCTCCGAGCAGGGTTATAGCACAGTTTTGTAACACAGTTACTAGCACAGTTTAGCCATGCTACAATGTAGATGCAAACCTTTTAAACTGTTTCAGCAGAGTTAAAATGTTTTAAAAGTTCCAGTGTGGACAGGGCCTATGTTTTTGATAGCAAAGCAAGTACATATGCCTGTCACAAACCCACTCAGCAGGTCAGCCCTCTACTCCCAAAGTGCCAACCTCCGAGCGCAGTCTTGTGAACAGTTAACAGAAACAGGGTAACCCTCCTGTCTGTTTTGTCGGTTCGGATCAACCTTTGGTCTCAGTTCTGGAGGGATTCAAACTGTGAATCTCTTGTGAATCCAATGCACAGGCTCAGATAAATCTGTCTTTGGGGGGCCATATATCTTTGCCTACAGGCACCTAACCAGGTGTACAGAAATGAACCCTTAAAAACTTTAATAAAGACCTCAGATTAAACGCTTACCTTTTTCTGGTTTGGTATCACCATTCAAGCTTATGTACAGTGTCTGCTTTAAACATATATACTCCACTTGTAAAGGAAAGAAATTCAAAGATAGACCAAATAGGCTCTGAAAATAGAATTTTACTAAAATAGATAAAAAAATATGTAAAACATAAAATACAGAACTATTATATCACAAGAACCATACAATCATTTAAAAGAACAAGGTTTTAACAGTGCAATTCCTACTACAGTACTTAGATTTTGTCTCTCTCTCTAAATACCTGCTTAAAGTGCTCAAAGGTGTTTCTTTGTCAGAGTGTAGATAAAAGTGTGACTCTGAAGTAAAACAGAAGACTGTCTAAAAGCTGGCTTTGCCCACCTCTTTGCATGAGGTCACCTAGCCCTCCTGTCAGAATATATATAAAAATATCTATACAAAACAGGATGTCTTTTCAAAGTATTAAATTTGTAATCTCAGCAAAACTCATTTTCTTCAAAATGAGTTTCTTTGATCTTAGGAGCAGTTTTCCTTTCCAGGATATCAAAGCATCTTTTATGACTTCACACTAACCTGCTCTTCTTCCTCTAAGCGTTATAAAAGTTTGTGATCTATCTTGGCAGTTAGGTATCTTCTAGCCTGTAATTAGCTTCTGGCCTTCCAGGTAACACCTTGTATCTAAAACCTGTGTGTGTGTGTGTGTGTGTGTGTGTGTGTGTGTGTGTGTGTGTGTGTGTGTGTGTGATCTCACACGCTGCTTCAGCATTTCTCATGAGAGACAGTCCATACCCATTTTTATACTACAAAAAATGATACAGTGATCAGAACCAGCTGTCCAACAGTCACAATTTCTCCCCACCTAGACTGAATTTGGGGGCTCTATCCTCTGCATGGGATGAGCTTCCCAAATCAGTTCACTCCTCATAGACCCTAGACAGCTCATCTGAGTTCTGATTTTTGTCTCCAGCCCTATGTAATATTGTCATATCATACCCTTACAAAGCAAGACTCCATCTTAGCAATCTACCATAGTTCTTTCCCATCTACGTCAGCCAAACCAATGGATTGTGGTCAGTCTGCACCACAAAATGCTGCCCATATAAGTATGGCTGCAGCTTCTTTAGGGCCCACACTATGGCAAGACATTCTTTTTCCACCGTGGAGTATGCCAGCTCCCTGGGAAGTAACTTCCTACTCAGGTACACTACTGGGTGATCTGTCCTTTGGCTGGATGTCTGACTCAGTATTGCCCCAATACCCATGTCTGAGGCGTCAGTCTGAACTATAAAGGTTTTGCTATAGTCAGGACTTATCAAAACAGGAGCACTGCACAGTGCCTCCTTTAATCTGGTAAAGGCCTCCTCACAGGCTGGGCCCCAGGTAATTTTCTTGGGCATCCTTTTTTTTGTCAGGTCAGATAGGGGAGCAGCCAGGGCACTGTAATTGGGTACAAATTTCCTGTAGTATCCTGCTGTCCCTAGAAAACTCCTGACCTGCTTCCATGTTTCTAGTCTGGGCCATGCCTGGATTACCTCTATTTTTATTTGGTTAGGATGGAGCTGTCTCCGGCCTACCACATGCCTGAGGTATGCCACTTCTCCCATGGCCACCTGGCACTTCTCGCTTTGACAGTGCGCCCAGCCCTCTATATCCTGCCCAGCACTTCCCTAAGGTGGGATAGGTGTTCCTCCCAGCTGGTACTAAAGATGGCAGTGTCATCCAGGTATGCCATGGCATACACCTCAGCACCATTTAACACCTGGTTCACCAACCTTGGAAAGTGGCCAGGCGTTCTTCACTTGAAAGACATTACTTTAAACTCAAATAAGCCTCATCGGAGTGATGAAGACTGACCTCTTCCTAGCTCTGTCTGCCAACTCTACCTGCCAATACCCCTTGGTCAGGTCAATGGTCGTGAGATAGGTTGCCCCTCCCAACTTGTCCAGGAGTTCATCCGTCTGGGTCATCAGGTGGGCATCTGACTTTGTGACTGCATTCAGTCCACAATAGTCCACACAGAAACAAGTTGAGCCATCTGGCTTAGGCACAAGGACTACGGGTGAGGCTCAGGGGCTGTGGGATCTCTGGATTACCTCTAAATCCAGCATCTCCTCCACTTCCCTCCTTATGTCCTTTTGGACAGCCTCTGACACCCGATATGCTGTCCACCATATGGGCGTCTGTGTCCCTGTCTCCACATTGTGAGTCACTAAGGGGTTAGTCCAGGCTAGGTGCTAAACAATGGGGCAAAGTCTGCTAAAACCTCCCTTACTTTCTGGATCTTGTCCGGGTCAGCTGGGGAGGCAATTAACCACTCCACAGAGGACTCCACTTACTTTCTTCCAGAAAGTCCAGGAGGGGTCTCCTTCATCCGTCCCTCCCAGTACTACACACTGCAAACACCATGTCAGCCCTATTTGCATATGGCTTCATCATGTTGACATGGTACATCCTTTCTGTCCATCTTCAGTCAGGTAACTCCACAATGTAGTTCACATCATTTACCTTCCTACCACTTTGTACGGTCCTGCCCACTCAGCCTGCAGCTTGTCTTTCTGGACCGAATAAGGACCATGACTTCCTGACCCACCATGTACGAAGTGAGCTCTGCTCTCAGTCGTACCACCCTTTTGTTTCTGTTGAGTAGCTGCTAGGTTGCTCTGGGCTGTCCCATAAGCTCCTTCAGCCTTTCCTAAACCTAAGGATGTAATCCACAATGGGAGTTCCCTGGGTGGCGTGCTTGCCTTCCCAGTCCTCCTGGATCAAGTCTAGGGGCCCATGTACCTGGTGTCCATATAAGAGTTTGAAGGAGGAAAATCCTGTCGACTCTTGGGGCACCTCCCTGTATGCAAACAACAGATGGGGAAGGTATTTCTCCCAGTCCCTCCCATGCTGTTCAGCAAATGCCTGGAGCATTGACTTTAGGGTACCATTGAATCATTCCACAAGTCCATTGGCTTGTGGGTGATATGGTGTTGTGCATCTCTGCACCACCCCACACTTCTCCCATAAACATTTCATCAGGTCCAACATGAAGGAACCCCCTTGATCAGTGATAACCTCCTGCGGAAACTCAACATGGGAGAAAATCCCAAGTAAGGCATCTGCCACTTTGTCTGTCCTCAGTGAGGATAAGGCGACTGCATCTGGGTACCAGGTGGCATAATCCACCACAGTCAGTATGAATCTCTTCCCTGAGGAGCTGGGAGGTTTTAAAGGCCCCACAATATCCATTCCCACCCTCTGGAATGGCTCCTCCACTTTAGGCAATGGAATCAGGGTGGTTTGGGTTTTCTTGCCCGCCTTCCCTATTTCTTGGCACTGGTGACAAGACCTGCATCTCCTTCACCTGCTGGGTGAAGTTAGACCAGTAGAAATTCTGGGCCAACCGCTGCGCAATGTGCATGATTCTCAGATGACCAGACAAGGGAATATCATGTGCAATCTTGAGCAACTGCTTACGATACCGCTGGGGAATGACAAGTTGCCTGCCTAGCACCCCCTCCCTCTGTCTGCACAGCCTGAGTATACATAAATCCATTCTCCCAATAAATCTTATGTCTGCCATCACCTCCCTGTGCGCCGTCCCAGTCTACCCAAGCCCTCAGCTTCTCTAAACTGGGGTCACTTCTCTGAGCAGCTGCAAACCCCTCACACATTCTCAAGGCATGGGACAAGTCCCCTTCAGTCGCTAAACTAGGGTCCCTATCACTAGCATGAGGGCACTCAGGATCACTGTCAATCCCAACACTCTGACAAGGGGTCACCCCTCCCTCTTCGGAGTAACCCTCTGTAGCTGTGTGGTTACTTACTACTGGGGAAATTTTTCCCCACTTCATTAATCTCCATATCAGGAGACACAGGCTGGGGAACCAGCCTCTCAGTGGTTTCCACAATGGCTTCTGTGGGGTTCAGGGAACTACAATTTTCCCTTGCTGCTTGGCTATGGGTAACTGCACATACCATCTCCTGTTGGAGATTGTTGCCCAGGATCACATCCACTACTAATATTTTGGCTACAGCCACCTGTTGCACAGTTCCCTCTGTTTCACCCCAGTTTAAGTGAACACTAGTGAGGGGCAATATTTTCTCCCCACCCACAATGTCCTGTACAGTGATGTATTTGTTGGGTATAAGCTGACCAGGCTGTACCAGATCCCCCTTATCAAGGTCAGGGATGCCCCTGTGTCCCTTAACCCCTGCGTCTGTACACCATTCACCATGACTGGGTGCATGTGTTCCCTCATGTTCACTGGCATGCCTCCAGGGAAACACAAACAACCCACTTCTTTTCTGGCACCCGATTGTGTATTATTGCTCACCTTTTTGGGACACTGTCTGGCAATATGCCCAGTTTCTTTACACAACCAACATTCATTTCTTCTCTCAGAGAAATCTTTTCTCTGAAACCTGGGGCTAACTGGTTTCAGTGGAGGCAGTAGGGTTTTAGCTGCCCTGAAGGCATGCTTTTCTTTCTGCACTGCCACACCCACCCATCTGCTCTCTGAGCAGGTCTGCTCTTGTCATAGAAGTCTGAGAGTTCAGCAGCCTCTTGTACTGTTTTGGGATCTTGGTCCTCCAGCCAGGTTTTCAGCTCTGCTGGGCATGCCCATAAAAACTGTTCTAACAGAATCACATTTTCAATTTTATCAATAGAGTTTGCCTCAATTCCTTCCCACCAATGTTTTAAAAACTGATTTTGTTTCATGGCTAGCTCCTCATAACTCATGTCAGGGCTTCTCCTGAGCTTATGGAATTTAGCTCTGTATGATTCGGCAGTTAATTCAAATTTCTTTAACAGTGCAGCTTTAAGTTTGCTGTAATCATCACTGTCCTCATTGTCCAGTTGACCCAATGCATCCCAAGCTTTCCCGGTAAGTAGCTGGGATAGCTGGAAGCTCCAGGACTCTCTAGGAATTTTAGCCTAAATACAAACTTTTTCAAAAGAATTTAAAAAGGCATCCATGTCCACCCCCCTCTTTAAATTTGGCTATTAATTTGGAATTCAATTTGTAACCCAGTCCTGTAGTCCCAGTTAAACCCAAGCCACTTACCTGCTCTGGTGCCGCTGGTTGGAGTCATAGCTTCTCCAGTTTGTGTTGCATCTGGTGCTCCTGCTCCTCACCGCCTGCATCTCGGCATTCTCACTCTCTCCTCCTTGAAGCTCCCTGGCACTCATGCTCCTCATGGTCTGTGTCTCTCTGTTCTCGCTCTGCCTCTTGACATTCTCAGCTCTGCCTCATGGCATTCTCATTCTGCCTCATGGCATTCTCCTCTGCTTTCACTTCTGCAGCTCGCTGGCACTCACGCTCCTCATGGTCTGCCTTCTACTGTTCCCGCTCTGCCTCTCGTCTCTCTCATTCTCTCTTCTCTTGGAACTCCAGCTCCATCCTCGCAACTCAATTTGCAGCCTGAGTGCCTCTGGATCCAGGATACTTGTGACCTCACCTGCTGCTGTGGCCCTTCACTGACAGTGGCCTTGTTGCCCTCCTGATCAGATCTGGACACTGCACTGGTCGCTATCCCTGCCACACTCAAGGTTTGGTCCTTTTCAGTCACAGTCTGTGACTCGCTGCTCTGGTTATCTGCTACCATCAGGGCATCTATGAGGTTCTGCTTGCTGGCTTTCACCTCAAATGGGACTCCTATGTCCCCACACAACTGCCTTAAGTAGTCTACAGTGTGCCTGCTGTAATTGGAAGCCATCTTTCCTAACTACTGCTACTGTGACTTGCACTTTAGGAAAAAAAATAAAATGGGTAGGAACTTGACTGTATGCCAAGTGATATAGTTCTGTTTCCTTTTTAAAATAAAACTCTGCCTTTTTCTTTCTTTGCAAGTGAGCTGACGGTCTGAAGCTGACACACTGAACAATAAAAGCTTGTGATACCAAAATTATGCCACCGCTGCCAACCAATCTGTCACAAACCCACTCAGCACGTCAGCCCTCTACTCCCAAAGTGCCAACCTCCAAGCGCAGTCTTGTGAACAGTTAACAGAAACAGGGTAACCCTCCTGTCTGTTTTGTGGGTTTGGATCAGCCTTTGGTCTCAGTTCTGGAGGAATTCAAACTGTGAACCTCTTGCTAGCATACCCAATGCACAGGCTCAGATAAATCTGTCTTCGGGGGAGCCAGATATCTTTGCCTACGGGCACCTAACCAGGTGTACAGAAATGAACCCTTAAAAACTTTAATAAAGACCTCAGATTAAAATGCTTATCTTTTTCCAGTTTGGTATCATCATTCAAGCTTATGTACAGTGTCTGCTTTAACCATATACACTCCACTTGTAAAGGAAAGAAATTCAAAGCCAGACCAAGTAGGCTCTAAAAATAGAATTTTACTAAAATAGATAAAAAACATGTAAAACATAAAATACAGAACTATTATATCACAAGAACCATACCAATCTTTTAAAGAACAAGGTTTTAACAGTGCAGATTCCTACTACAGTACTTAGATTTTAGGTGGGATATTCAAAGGGTTGCTTCTGCGCAATAAGATTCTTGTCTCTTAAGTCTGAAATTGCACCATTCTGTGATATTCACGAGGCAGTTGCACCACTGAAAACATGCTGAGCTACAGCGCAATGCAAATGAATGCATGCTGAACTGGAGGGGAGGAACCATGCATAAACTGCACAGCTCCGATATTCAGCCAGGCTGTGCAGAGCTGTGCAGGCTCAACCCCAACCTGCGCCTGCACAACTTTGAGCCAAAAAAAGGAGAGTCGAGGGCCACCCACAGGTGAGACTGCCGATTGCAGGGCGAACACAGCAGCTGCCACCAGTGGCTGGCCTCAACCTACTTCCTGTGCCCCCTGCAGCCTGGTGCAGGCAAAAGTGTAAAAATTCCCCACCTAGCTGGCCCTGATCGCGGGCAAAAGCAGAAAAAGTCCCCTCCCGACTGGCCCGGTCGCGGGCATAAGCTAAATCACCCCCCCACCAGCCCGGTCGCGGGCAGCAAAGTGTTCCCCGAACATATCCCTGGTGGTCCAGTGGACCAAAGCCCCGATCGTGGGCTGAAGAGGTTTAAACTCCCCAACATATCCCTGGTGGTCCAGTGGATCGATAAGCCCAATCGCGGGCTGCATCATGCTAACCCCCCACCCCAAGACCATATCCCTGGTGATCTAGTGTCCCTCACCCACCACCCACGAGCCCCTCCGTTCCGCTCCTCCAGCAGCGGCGGCGGCAGCATCCCACCGCCTGCTGCCCTGCCCGGCCAACCGACTGCCTCGGGTAGGCTGCATGCCCATTGGTGCAGAGCAAAGAGCCACGGGCATGCAGTCTATCTTCAGAAGGCAGTCCAGATATGTGAATGAATTATTCGACATATCTGGACCGCCTTTTAGACGGTATGGCTGCATGCCCATTGGCTCTTGCTCTGCACCACTGGGCATGCAGCCCTACTGGGCAGTCATCTGGTGCGGTGGGCTGCAGGTGGGTGGATGCTGCCACCCGCCGCCGGGGAGCAGGGGTGGTGGGACTGTGGGTGGGTGGGGGGACACTAGATCACCAGGATATGGTCTTGGGGTGGGGTGTTGCAACATGATGCAGCTTGCGATTGGGCTTATTGGTCCTCTGGACCACCAGGGATACATTCTGCGGGGGGTTAAACTTCTTCAGCCTGCGATCGGGCTTATCGGTCCACTGGACCACCAGGGATACATTTGGAGGGGGTTCAAACCTCTTCAGCCCATGATTGGGCTTATCGGTCCACTGGACCACCAGGGATATGTTCAGGGGGTTTAAACTCTTCAGCCCGCGATCGGGCTTACAGTCCACTGGACCACCAGGGATATGTTCGGGGAAACACTTTGCCTCCCATGATCGGACTGGTGGGGGTGATTTAAGCTATGCCCGCGATCGGGCCAGTTGGGGAGGGGATTTATACACATTTGCCTGCGATCAGGCTGCAGGGCGTCGGTCCCCGACGGCTGCTGCCTGGCAGGGCGCCAGATGCAAGTCCTCGGGGATCGGCGCACCTGCATGCTAATGGCATGCAAATGGGGCCATAAACAGATGCAAATGGCCCCCCCTGTGCCTTGCATGAATTATGGCCCTATTTGCATGTCACCTTTGAGTATCGAAATTTACGCATGGCGCAATGGTACTTGCGCCACCGCAAGTTGAATGCTCCACTCTGACCACTTGTGGTGGCACGAAGTTCCACTGCGCCATGCACAGTGGCTGTGGCTGGGGTGATATTCAAAGGTTGCTCAATAGCGCAACTCCTTTGAATACTCCTCAACCACACCCTGCTCATAACTATTTTGTGCAGCGCAAGGGCTTGCGCCACAAAATAGCGCAGTTTGAATATCTGGCCCTTTGTCTCTCTCTCTAAATACCTGCTTAAAGTGCTCAAAGGTGTTTCTTTGTCAGAGAGTAGATAAAAGTGTGTCTCTGAAGTAAAACAGAATACTGTCTAAAAGCTGGCTTACCCACCTCTTTGCATGAGGTCACCTTGCTTCTGCCTGTCAGAACATATAAAAAATATATCTATACAAAACAGGATATCTTTTCAAAGTATTAAATTTATAATTCTCAGCACAACTCATTTTCTTCAAAATGAGTTTGTTTGATCTTAGGAGCAGTTTCCCCTTTTCCAGGACATCAAAGCATCTTTTATGACTTCGCACTAACCGGCTCTTCTTCCTCTAAGCGTTATAAAAGTTTGTGATCTATCTTCGAAGTTAGGTATCTTCTACCCTGTAATTAGTGTCTGGCCTTCCAGGTAACACCTTGTATCTAAAACCTGTGTGTGTGTGTATGTGTGATCTCACATGCTGTTTCAGCATTTCTCATGAGAGACAGTCCATAACCCATATTACAAAAAATGATACAGTGATCAGAACCAGCTGTCCAAGTGTCACAATGCCCACTCTCAGTTATGATAGCATTCTCTTTTCCCACCAGTCTGCCTCACTTATTTCCAAATACCAGTCTGCTTTGAATAGTATTTGTCATTTTGCTGGCGCCCCCTAGGGATCACCACAGTGGAGTGCTCACAGTTCTTGACTGCCTTACTACAGCAATTTGGCACTATGGCTTCTACACCCTGGCATCTAATGTGGGGGAATACCTCCTCCCACATGCCCTATGTAAACCTGCCTCCCCTCTCCTTTCATCTGCACTTAGCTCGTTTGGACCAGCAGAGCCACTGCATGGTCCTTGTGGCTGTGTTTGTTGATCTCTTTCCTTGATTTTGCAGGTTTTCTGCTGTTCCTCCTCCTGCCTCCTTCCTCCTTCTCTCCTCCTCCCAGCCTGCTTTTGCTTCCTTCTTTTCACCCCCTGTTCAGTGCTGCCACTCCACAGCTTCCCATTACCTTCCTGTGTCACTGCTCGAAAGCTTCTTCATGTTCGTTCTCCCTTCCCCTCCTATTGCTGTTGTCACTTTGCGGCTTGCCTGTGCTCACCCCCCATTCCCTCCTGTTGCTGCTTGCTGCCCCAGAGCTGTCTGTGCTGCACCCCTGCTCGCTCCTGTAACTTTTGCCACTCCATGGCTTGCCGTGCTCCTTCCCTTCTTCTTTTTGCTCTGCAGTTCTCTTTGCTTGCTCTCCCTTCCCCCTACTCCCTCTGCTGCTGTTGCAGATCATCTGTGCTTGCTCCCCATTCTGTTTTCTCCTCGCCACCTCATGGATTGTTTGTGCATGCCCTCCCATACCTCCTGCCTCATCCTCTCAGAATCTTTTGTGGTTTCTTTTTGTTCATTTTTATTTTCTGCTGCATTTTTCTCCTTCACTTCTGGAGGCTCCTCACTCTCCTCTCTTTTCTGGGATAGTGATGCGATGTCACCACCTAGTTTAAAGCTACAGCACCTCATTCTTTGCCTTTCTTTTCACTTTGCTTTCCCTGGTTGTGTTTTCTGTCTGCATTTTCCTGTCCCATTTTCAGTCTGCAGTTTCCTTTGCTCTAGCCTAGTTCCTCTGGTTTCACTTCTACCTGCAGTTCTAAGCCTCCTTCTCATAACTTCCTCTATTAATTCTCCCTCTCCAGCCCTCACCAGCAGGGTTTCAGACTTCATCTCCCTACCTCGTACCTACGTGGAGGTCATGAGTGTAGGCAGGGTCCAACTTCATCCACCAGAGATAGAAGTCCTCATCTCCTCAAACCTTACTTAATCATTGCATCTTCATTCTCCCTACCTCACAACTACGTGAAGGTCCTAAGTGTAGGCAGGGTCTGACTTCATCTACCAGAGATGGGAGTGCTCATTCTCCTCAGGTCAAATTAATCATTGCAGCCTCTGTCTCCTTACTTTGTACGTACGTGGAGGTCCCAAGTGTAGGCAGGGTCCAGCTTCATCCACCAAAAATGGGAATACTCATTCTCAGGCCTACTTACTTGTTTAAGACTGCATCTCCCTACTTCGTGCTTATGTGGAGGTCACGAGTGTAGGCAAGGTCTGACTTCGTCTATGGGAACGGGAGTCCTCATTCTCCTCAAAGGCTCACTAAATCACTGCCATTACAGAAATTTGACACTATGGCTTCTGCCCATCTGGCAATTCCACTTCAGATGCCGAAGAAGGTTCTTCAGGGCTCCTCGCCTTCTCCTGTCATGCTAACTCTTCGCAAATGATTGTAAAAATCAAAATTCTTTGCAAAAAGTAAAATTAAGACTTCAGTTAGGGTTCAAGTTAATGCCACGTAAGTAGGAAAATGTGGCATTAGGATTTCCAACCCTAACACTCCACCCACCCCAAGCAGCAAAAGGAAAAAATATTAGGCTTTTGGGTTTCCAAAGTCTTGGTGAATCAGTTGTTGGGTGTTCCTCACATGAAGAAAAAACATCCTATCTGACAATATTTGTTCAGGGAATGGGGTGGGAATTAGGTTTCACAACCCAAGGGACACCCCACCACTAATTTGCCAAGAATCCGGAGTCCCAAAACCCTAATGTTTTTTCCTTTTGCTACTTGGGGTGGGTGAGGAGTTAGGGATGGAAACCCTAAAGCCAAATTTCCCTACTTTTGTGGCATTAACTTGAACCCTAACTGGTGCCTTAATATAGTTTTTTGCAAAGAATTTATTTTCTTTTTGAGATGGTGGAATTGTAACCTCATTCATGCACCTATAGTTCCAACTGCCTCTTAAAAAGCAGGTATTCATTGGTTTTGACAGATTTACAACGTTTTTAGTGTGTGCATAAAGTTTGTCATTGAAATACCTGGCTCAGTGTGTGTTTTTGCATTCCTGTGCTAGCTCTGAGTGTTCAGACGACTATGCAGTCATGGGAGGGAAGCACTGCTTTTTTTTCTTTTGTCCCTAACGTAATCTGAAACCCGATTGATGTCACTACCAATAAATAACTCAGACTTCACGAGTGAGCATTCTCCTGTACATCAGTGCACTCGCTCCCGACTGGAACTGGGCATGCACATGGGAGGGGGTATATGACAGCAAGAAAATTCTAAATGGAAGGGCATGTGAGCAGGAACATAGTGACAGCTGACAATGCAATTTTCATAGAGCTCAGACTGTCGGAGCGACAACACTGTTATTTTAGGGAAGCCTATATAATGTACTTGCTTGTGCACTTCCAGTAATGAGTTGATCAATTAAACTAATGCTTATTTCTGATGTTAATTCAAATTCTTGTATTTGCAGATCAATAGATCATTTCATTGACAGGGTGCAGCCAAAGAAAAGAACAATGACTTTTCACTCTCATGCTGCAGCCTGTCATAGAAACACATTTTTAGAAATGTATTTGTTTATGTGAAAATTAATTGTCATTTTTTATGATGATAAAAACTTAAAATTGATTTGAAAATCGTTATTATTATATAGGTTTTTTTTATTATTTGGAAAGTACCTTTAAGTCAAAGACTCACTTACAAAGGCTCCATGTCACAGAAAGCAGAACATTACAACAGTAAATAGCAGTTCAATGCAGGACACAGACAAACTGTTACAAAAAATACAGTAAAAGGCTAACAGTAATATCCTAAAGGAGTGTTAGTACATGAATCAAACAAATTAGTATATAAACTCTAAATATAGAGCTAGTCAGGTCAGGGGACCTAATGGGGGGAAGGGGTAAGCCGGCTAGAGGCCATAGTCAGAGGAGAGAAGAGGCAAGGTTAAGGTTCAACGGCAGTCACAGTGGTTAGAGGACTGCAAATGGTCCCTAAGATAGGTTTTGAAGGTGCCAATTCTGTTTTCGATTTCAAGTGACTTGCGCAGGCCATTCACCCAAGAAGGGGCCCTGTAGCTAAAGGACCTGTTCATTAGGCGCCACAGTTAAATATCACTGTCATAATTAGTGAATACCTCCTATTATGTTTCCCACATGTGAACAGATTCACTTAAAAGTGAAAAAAAAAGAAAAATGTGTAAGTAATGACAAGCTGACAGCATCAGAGAACAGAGTTTACATTATGATGCACTGCTGCAGCCTGTTAGTTTCCAGGTGCAGTGTACAGTACCACTGATACAGCTGTGCCAGATAGCAGCTAAATCTGTTTGTATATATGGCTCGTTTCTGCACTGATATAGGACTTTGCTACATATCTCAGCTCCATCACATTATCCACATGGCTATTTCAGTCAGTAGTTGAATGTGTATGTATCTGTAGTACTGCTACAGCATGTAACTGAATCTGATTGTGACTTGCATTTATATGTCTTTCGTTTACAGAGAGGTAGTATCGTAGGTTCAACATAGTGCACAGTCTGTATTTCAGACCTACAGATAATATTGCCCTATACTGTCACTGCTATGTATTTTTGTTTAATTTATTTTTCTCTTGCTTTCTGAATTTAATTGCTGCTGTCCTCGCTTTGTTTTGAGGCATTTTCCGATTAAATATGTTGTTCCATGGGTATATAAGTTTCCAAGCAACAGCATGGCAATAAAAAAAAAACATTCCTGTCAGAGGTGCAGTATTCAATGTTCATCTAATCAACCGTGAACCCTTGGAAAAAAAGCAAGTCATGGCAAATAGAAGCTCCTGCTCCCACCACAAGCTGAACATCAATTGTGTGGAGTTTCCCGTTAGGGAAAAGCAGTGTACAGTGAAGGCACACCAGCAGAAGCATTAATGGGAACAGAGGGGCCCTGAGGGTTGGGCCTTGCTGGCTTAGGATGCTGCTTGATTTTAGAATGTGTTATTTCTCTCTGCCCAAGCCTGATGTACTGTTTTGGTGTGTCTACTATTGCAATGACATGTATTTATCCTACGCCTCTTCGCAATGACCTTTGTCTGATGTATTGTTCTTCTTTAGCTTTTTCTAAGTATGTTATCTCCTACCCAATTATGTGTAATCCTTGACTGCTTGTTTTAATGTCACCTGACTCTGCTTGATCCTGTTCAGTGTATGAATTGTATTCTTATTGTTCCTGCATGGACTTGTCCATTATTGTACTCTCCTGGGTCATACCTGAAAATAGGCAATTGTTTGTCTAGTGTACTTACCTGGTCAACAAAAACTAATAAATAAACAGCAGTGCAGCTCAATGACCCTACACTTAGGCCATCGTTATTCCTAGATTTCAGTTATTTTTTTTCTTATGTTTTTAAAACAGCAAAATCCACCATGTCTCGCCCCAAAAAATGACAGGAACTGGAAACCTATAGCCCATCTATCTTAGAGTCAAGTTGTATCACAGTCCACAGAGATAGGAGAAAGATACATAGTAAGTTTTCCATGTTGGTTGTTTAGAAAAGTAAATTTGCTTGTTTGCAAGCAGTGATACATGTTACCATGCTAATATGCCAGCAGAGTAGGCCTTCAGGTCTATCGAGTCTGCTCAAAGATCAGCACCCAGTCTGGACAACGTTGCTGCCTTCCCCCCCTCCCCTATAATTCCCCTCAATCCCATCCCTCAACAGAGTTTCAGCTCCAGATCTGGCATTTCTCAGTTTTACTTTGCCTTTAATAGAAGTAAATTAAATGGATTGTGCGTGCTGGTAAGGACAATGAAAATCCACATAAGGACATTGCAGATAAGGACATTGCAGATCGATGTATCTTTCCATAGAGACCCCCCCCCCAACCCCAGTACTCTACTACAGTATATAATAATATTAAAGTCCTATGTAATATTTCTATTGTAGACACTTCTCCTATTAATAAATAAACTTAGAGGAACACATTGTGACTCTAGTCAGACAGAACCCCCAACATGAAAGGGAGCCTGATATTCCAAATCTGTTCTTTTTTTGTTTTTGTTTTGCCGTTGATGTGAGAGAGAGTGAGGGGGAAAAAGATAGAACAATAGAGAGGAAAAGTTTTTTGTAAGATTGTACTGAGAAAGAGAGAAGCTGAGGATCAGCAGGAAGATACGATTCTGATAGTGCGATATAGATATAGTAAGAGAGGGAGAATTGTCAGCTTGTTTTGTCTGCTTTTTTTGGGAGGGGGAACCAATCATTAGATATATTTCTGACATCACTTCAAATAATCATTCATGTCTTTATTATATGCTTATATGCAAAGTAAAATGATGTGTGTGTGTGTGTGTGTGTGTGTGATTTTCTTCTGAATTCCAGTGTGAAGTCAGCCTCACTGCTCTTGTCTGCTTCTGTGCACCTCCACGATTCCGACTCTGTACGCAAACGTTAAATACCCACATAAATCCGGCCCCGTTCATGATGCACCTGCCTCTGTCACCAGTCCTGCTGCAACCTATTTCCACTGAAGGGGTTCTGCTCCCGTGGCCCCCTGGGGGGTAAGCCAGGGTAAGATATCATTTACCTTGGGAAGGGGGTGCCCACCCAGCGGCTCTGCCTAGGGGGGGTAAGCCTGAGCATGGGGGTGGAGCAGCGAGCGGGGTGGGGAACCAAAGCCTCCACCTGGTATGAGCGGGGGGAGGGGAACCAGGCTAAAAAAAATAAGGAAAGAGATGACCCAGGATTGGATTGGCTGTTTCTTTTCAGTTTCATGCCATCTCCAACCAGCAAGCCTAAACTCTGTAATTATCAGCTTGAATGATGCCTGGTGTGGCACTGACTTGCCCCTAAAACACTGCTCTGCATTGGACAGTGTCACATGTCTCAAAACCCAACTATCATACAGAATAATGTATGGGCAACCATACACAATAAGGCTTTGTTTTCATTGAGAGGTTGAGATGGTAGCATATGGACCTCGAGAGCGAAGTTTTCGCATTAAAAGGTACACATTTGGGCACTGGGTGGTTAGTAATCAGCTAGGTGCTGGGTGAATGAGGAATTTAAAAGTTTATGATCTTTGAAGTGTGCTGAACAACTGCTTGGAATGCGCACAATAGCACCTTGGAATGCGCACGACAGTTTAGAATGTGTACAACAAGGTTTTTGAGCAGGCTGATTTTTATACAGAACAAAGGTCAACCATATACTAAAGCAAAATGTTCGATGGTGAACATAACAATGATCGGAGCTGTACTGCTGTTCCCTTTAAAGGGGCACTGTCAACCTGTTTTTCATCATATTATTTCTAGTTGAAAACTTACATTTTATGATTGCTTACCTTCTCTAAAATTTATTGCTGTTGCTGCTTGTTTTGCCTTGTTTAGTAGAACTGAAATGCATGCTAATGTATATTTATAAACAACTTTCTTTTGTTTACAGTCCTGGGTCTGTTCTTGCTGCATACTTCCTGAGCATTAGAAACACCCCCAAACAGTGCAGTCACTCATGATGAAGTAGCCTGCTAAACTCCCACTGCATCATGAGTGGCTAGACTGTGTTGAGGGTGTTCCCAAGTCCAGGAAAGCTGCAGTTGGAGCTGACCAAGGAATGTAAACAAACTTGATATTATCTGTGTCAGTTTTCAACATTCATCACCTTTGGGTAATGTGGCCGGAGGTCCCAACCCCACGGAAGCTTTTTTGGGGGGGGGGATGGGCAGAGTTGACACACCATTGGTGCTACCCTTGAGACCAACGTACTGCGTGGTGCTCATGGGTTGGCCATTAGATGTCATTGACCCTGCCATTCCACCAGTTCTTTCTGTCCTGCTGTAGAAGTCGCACCTCATGTGGAGCTGCTGTGTAAGAGGCCTAGTACTATGTCGACACCAAAAGTTCCTTCAATGCCATCTAATATTCCTGCTTGTTCTGTTTTCACCACCACTCAGTGCCGCTGTGGTAACTGTTCCTTTCTTTATTTGTCAGTGATGTTGAGTCTTTTGTTTAGCTTGTTTTGCTGTGGATCATGTCTCGGTCAGGGGGCAAGAAATTGTTGAAGACGGGGCGACCCCCTAGGCGACAGTGCCCGTGTGGCCGCAAGTACTCCATCACCGACCAGCATGACTGTTGCCTCGCATGTCTTAGCCTGCTTCACGACATGGATTTGTGCGATGCCTGCTTCTCCATGGATTGTCGTGTCATCGACCAATATGCGTGGAAAGTTGGATGAGCTCCGCCGACTTTCAGGGGACGGGTGCACACTCGTCGGGCCAAGTCACGGTCTCTCGGCCTTTTGTCCGGGTCCACTTCGGTTCTATATGGACAGTGGAGGAGGGGGCTTCTGCTCCTACTAGTCTTGCCATTGCAGAAGCCCCTTCTGTGGTGCAGGAGGCCCAGTCCGTTCCCCAGAGGGACAGGCGGGAGGCACCGCACTGGCAATTGCCCTCTCAGGGGCAAACGCTCCCCTCATGTCATTTTCTTGGGCTGGGAAGCCTAGGTTAGCACCTTCCTCAATGCCATCTGTTGGTGCTGTCTTGGGCCTTGGCATCGTTCGCTGTGCCATAGGCCCTGATGGTGCCGTGGTCAGCACCGGTCCATCGCTCGGTGCCGTCTCTGCTGTTGACACCATTTGTGGTGCCAATGGTGCTGATGGCACTGTGGGAGGTTCTTCAGTGCTGTCCTCGACTATTTCTCACCTTGGCACCGTTCGTGGCGCAGAGGCTGGGGACAGCACTGTGTCTAGCTCTGGTGCCGCTTGTGGCACCAAGTGAGAACACAGTGCCGTGGGGAGTGTCGACCTTGGCACCATTCACAGCACCGAGGGAGCTGTCAATGCCTTTTCAGCACCTTCTCTGACTTCAGCGCCACTCACAGAGCCATGGGTTGGGACAGCACCATGGCAGACATCGACTCCGCTTCTGCTACCACCCTCGGTGCAGTGTCTTCTTTGGGCACCATTCACAGTGCAGTTGGAAACTTTGGCACTGGCTCTGGTGCAGACACCTGGACTGGTGCTCCCTTCGGTCAGGATGGCAGAGGGAGTCTGCATACTGTCTGGCATTGGATTTCAGTCTCTACCTCCTTGGAGACAGAGTTGGAGCCTGATTCTGACAGGCTGTCTGACTCTTTGAGTTGGGGGCCCATGTGGACACCCTGTGTTTCCTCAGCTGACCGGAGCCAACCCCCCTCTAAGGGGTGGGCAGTTGCTCCCATGACCGGGGTCAGGGGTGCTGACCAGCAGGCAGTGGTGCAAGCCACTATTGCTCTGCAGCCTGGGCTCAGAGGGTTTTCTGCCTCCCTAGTTGTGGTATCCCCTCAGGTGGTGTGTCTGGATCACCCAACTTTGGGGCTGATCGGAGCACCCATGGGAGGGGAGGGTGCTACACCCTGGATAAACCCCTCAGGGACTGACCAGAGTTGTCAGCTGCCTAGGCTGGTGTTTGCAAGAAGAAGGGCTCTTTCAGACTTCAAGAGGTCAAGGGGTCAATGTGCCATGTGGCAGCCCTTTTCTGGGACCCACCCGGGTTCGGGAAGGTGTCATAGCACAGACCCCCGTCCTTCCTTCTCGGTCTCCTTGAGAGGGACCTGTTCTTTAGAGGGAGGGGACCATCCTTTTGGAATTCCATGATCCTGGCCACCTCACAGGGGGGAATTTTCAGGGTGCAGCCTGGGAAGTTCCAGCATGGTCGATCGGCTGTCAGCTGTTGAGTTTTCTGGAGCTCCCTCTTCCCTTGGGGCTCCAGATGCACTCTCTGGTCCGGACAGAGGACAGTCGATTGCTGTTTTCGGCTTTGCTCCCACTCCTCTGTCATCTTCTCCTGCTGTCCCAGGCATATTTGGTCTTAGTGGACCTCTGTCCTGGGAGCAGTTCAGGGCTGTGGCTGCTCATTTCCCTTTGTATGTCAGAGTCCTGGACAGGCAGGTGTTCCAACCTCTCCCTGAACAGGCAGCCACTGAATCTCCAAGGTCCTCCGCTTTCTCATCCTCTTCTTCGGGAGGAGAGGAGCCCTCTATCCACATCTCCCCTGCTGCTGATCTCGCCGAGTATCAGCATTTCCTCGTGAGGATGATGGAGGACCTGCATCTCACCCCACCCACTCAGCACAATCCAGAGCATTCGATGCGCACCTTCCTAGGTGATTTCAGTGCAGACACCCTTGTGGTTCCCCCATGGCCTGCTGCCTTCCAGGAGGTGTCATTTCGTTTCTGGCAAAGACCCTTTTCTGGAGTCCCAGCCCCTAGGGATCTCCGCCAGAGGAATTATACCGCCCCCTCCGGAGTCTCCAGGTAGTTTGCCTCATCCTCAGTCAGGACTGATGCAGCTGGACACTCCCGATGGGCTTCTAGCACCCCACCATGACCAGCTCCCAGACGCAGATTCCATGGATTTTGACTTCTTGGGGGGGGGGGACGTTCTACAGCATGGTTGCTTCTTTCAATTTCTGCACATCAGGCCCACTATGCTACCTATGATAGGTTTCTGTGGTCCAGGCTAGGTCAACTCCTAGCCTCTATGTCTGATTCGGAGGTAACCAGACAAGCCATTGCACTCTCTGCACATGGCCTGTAGCTAGCAAGGCACCAAGTGAGGGCATCTTATGATGCCAACGTGGTAGCTTCCAGGGTCGTAGGGACAGTGATCTGCACTAGGCGGACAGCATGGTTGCATCCTTCCCAGTTGTCACCCTTGGCCCGGAGTAGGGTGATTTTCTCCACGTACCAGAGAACCCATCTTTTCTCCCGTAGGGTGAGGCGCCGTCTACTGGGGCAACCTCCTGCCCCCTCTGGGGAGTCCCCATCTCACTGTCCACAGTCTCAGGCCTCTCCAGACCCATGAAGGTTCTCTCTCCCAGTGTGTCACCCACTAAGAGCTAAGGGACTCAGTCCTTTGAGGTCTAGGGCCCCTTTGGGGGGGGGCTCGGTACTCACCCAAGGGTGATGAATGATGAAGATTGGCACAGATAAGATATGAAAAGTATGTACCTACCATAACTCCTGATCTTTCTGTGTATCTTCACCATTCATCACCATCACACCCTCCATCCACCAGAGGCTTCAGTCTCTGGGTCTTCCTCCCTTTGTGTGCTCCTCTTCCCCCCCCCCTTTCTTTCCGAAGGTTAGGAGCGAGGTAACCTGGGGCACACAGAGTTTTTCTACTGACAAAAGGGACAGGGATCGGGGAGGGGCACTTCTCTCCTCAATTCTTCGGCCCACCCCTGTGGGGTGGAGTTGGTGGTTGCCCTCTCTTCTTTTCTCTCTCTCTCTCTCTCTCGCCTCCTCCTCTATCCTACTCCATTCTTGTCCTTAGGGAATCATCCCTCAAATTAATTTTAGAAACTGATGTTTCTTACCTCCAAATTTGGTTTCAGGGGGAGTACAGCCCTGTATCCTGTCTTTCTTCCAGAACAGGGTTTTATTTAACTCTAAAAATTGATTAGCGTTTTGCTCATAATGGTGCTAAAACATTGTGAAAATGCATAGCACTTGCCTCACTGTGTTTAACAAACATAACACTTCTAGAAAACCTATATAAATACTTTCTGTACAGTTAGTATTGTCCCTAGAAAAAAAAACTGCTAATCAATTATTTAAAACCCTGCAGAATAGCCACTTCTACTTATGTTGAAGCTTATTGCCAGTGATTCTGTGCCTTGAATTCAGGCAGCGCAGCCTTCTGGCTACTCCTTCACAGTTCCTATACAATCTGGAGGCAGGTCAAAAGATTCAGGGTATGTCCTCCCCCTCACTATTTCTAATTTTTCCCTTCCTTCCTCCCTCCCTCCCTCTTCTTCTGCTTCCAGAGATTGGGGCCCCTTCCCAATCCCCTTAGAATTCTAACTCTCCTTCTGTCCTCTTCGTCATTTATTTCTCCTTTTGGTTTGTATATCTTTTCCTTTGTCTGACACTTGGACTTCCTTGTCCCTCCCTCCCTACCCTTTCTTACTCTACCTCGACTTAGAACTGGTGGGAAGGCAGGGTAGACAACACCTAACAGCCAACCCCTGAGTGCCACGCAGTGCGTCGGCCTCGAGGGCGGCACCAAAGGTGTGTTGACTCAGCCCATCCAAAAAAAAAAAGCTCCCATGGGGTCATGACCTCTGGCCACATTACTCAAAGGTGATGAATGGTGAAGATACACAGAAAGATCAGGAATTACGGTAGGTACGTAATTTTCATTTTTTGTGTGCTAACACCCGAATGGTGGGCAGTCTGTTTTTTGCTTTTTTGAAGAAAAAAAGAATCAGACTCAAACTACCAGCTGCATCAGCAATCTTTACACAATGTTGACAATCATAAAATGTGTTTTTTAAACTAGGGACACTTTGAGACCTAAGAGAGTTGACAGTATCCCTTTAATGTTTCGGTTGTTGTGCCTTCACTGTACACTGTACAGGAAATGGGATGGTACAATGGTTAACACTGTAAAATGCTTTTGCCTAAATGGAAACTCAACACAATCAATTTTCAACTTACGGTGGGAGCAGGAGCTTCTATCTGCCATGACCTGCTTCTTTTCCAAGGGTTCCCGTCGATTAGTTGAGCATCGTAATCTGCGCCTCTGACAGGAATGCACTTTTTGTTGCCATGCTGATGCTTGGAAACTTAGATCCTCATGGAACAAGACATTTTATCAGAAATGCCTTAAACCAAAGAGAGGATAGCAACAATTACATTCAGAGAGCTAGAGAAAAATAACAAATTAAACAAAAATACATAGCAGTGACAGTATAGGGCAATATTATCTGTATATCCAAAATACAGACTATGCACTATGTTGAATCTGCGGTCCTACCTCTCTGCAAACTAAAGACATAAAAATACAAGCCACAATCAAGTTTCCCATCCTAAGATTAATTACTTACTTAATTTATTTCATAATTCGGACATAACCTTTGAGCAAAATGCTCTTTTTCAAAGGTTTCACATCTTGACAGGAGGGCAACACAGAAAGGTACTGTAGTTACAGAGTATGGGTACACAAGTTCAGAGGCAAAGAATACAAGAAATAACAGCAATTGGTCTGACTATTTACAATTGTAAGCTATCTCATATAGAGGTACAGCATATTGCAGTTAGTACAGCCCAAGGTACATGGTGAGTGCTGTGGGTTTAAGAAACTAATTTAGCAGGAGGTAAAGCAGCCATGGGAGGCATTGTCGTTATTTCATATAAAGTCGGGGGGTAGAGACGCAACATAGGCTTTCACACCGTATATGTTAAGGCAGCCAAGAGGAGGCTTTGTTGTAAATTTAGTCAAGGGTGGGTGGGTGAGGTAATTTTCTGTGCAGGGCTGACCTAGTAGGAACATACTAGAGAGCAATGTGAAGGAGGACCGAACACAGAATAAGCTGGGGGGAAGACAGGTGCTTTGAAACAATTACATTTGTACGGGGTCAGTGGCGGAGGGACCAACAGAGTGCTGAGTTAAGGACAGTAGATAGAAGGCTCGTCGACAGGCTGTGGCTATGGAAGGCTCAAGTTTGTGGGTTCGATTAATACAACCCCATGTGTAAGACATTATATTGTTGCATAAAGGAAGACATATGAGAGCTGTCAGTTACAAATCCAATAGCAACTGACTGTCCCAAGTCAATTTTCTAACCATTTAGAGTGTATGTATTCTTTTATTTATTTATTTATTTATTTATTCTAGGATTACAAGTACCTTTGAGCCAAAGCTCTTTTACAAAGGTTCCATGTCAGAAATAACAAACAACAAGGAAGCAACAGTGAAATAACAGTAAACAATTCATGTACAACAGTGCTATTGACAGGGGTCAATTGTAGGAAGAGTAAGGTGTAGAGGAGGAGGAGGAGAAGTGTAGGTAGTTAACAGAGGCAGCTATAGTAAATGGATGGAGCACAGCTGGGACGCATGTGCCCACAAGGAATGGTAGGGTCAGCGCCTGGGTGGCAGAGAAAGAGGGATGAGAGGAAAGGGGAGGATGAAGATGCAGCCAAAGGCATTTGTCGAAAATAAATGGGAAGGAGTGATAGAACAGAAAAAGGGGGCAGGGAGGGGGGAATAAGTGCGATAATGGGGCAAAGAGAGACTAATAAGGTGGTATGAAGACCTGAGATTTGAAGTGGTGCTTCAGGAGCTGGGGGAAGGGGGACTGGGGGGCCTGGGGTTAAGCAGTATATAAGTTAGGATTAAAGCTGTGTAGGTCATCATCTAGGAGAGGCAGTCACAGGAGCTAGAGGCAATGAGATGGGCCTGGAGCCTGGTTTTGAACAGACCTAGTGTTGAGGCACAGGAGATGGTGTGGCTGAGACCATTCATCCATAAAGGAGCCCTATAGGTGAAGGAGTGATGGCCCTGCGTAGTTTGACAGCAAGGAACTTGTAGAATCTGGGTTGTCGAGCTCCTGGTGTTCTGTCGGTTGGTGTTTTGATGTAACAAGGCAGTAACACCAGGGGGTGTGAGGCCAAGGTTGATTTTTCCAACCATAGCACACATGAGATACTTTATACGGTTGGAGAGTTGGAGCCATCCGGATTGTTCATAGACGGCACAGGTGTGGGTGAGGCGGTGGGCACCAGTTGTGAGTCGTCATGCTTTGTTAAGTGCAGTTGTTATACATCGGAGGGCGGACGTCATGGCGGAGCCATAGATAATGAGGCCACAGAGCTCGGGATGGCAATCTTCAGGGCCTCTGGGGTGAGGTGCTGCCTGTTCTTGTAGAGTAATCCAAGGTGTGTGCTGGCAGCTTTAGCCACGCTGTCAGTGTGAGCTGTATAGGGGAGACTGGGGTCAAGCAGAATCCCTAGGTATTTGAAAAAGTAAACTTGTTTGAGGACAGTCCCCTGCTTTGTGGTGATGGCAAGGGGGTGTTGCTTGTAATGGTTATGTGAATGGCAGAATAGCAATGACTTGGTTTTCTTGTGATTGAGGACTAGTTTATGATTGGAGAACCATGTTTCAATGGCACTGAATCCAAGTTGGAAGCTGTGTTGTAGTGGTGAAAAGTCCTTGTGCGTAGAAAAGACAACAGCATCATCCGCATACAGGATGATTTTTTCTCAGCAGGATTGTGGTAGAGAGTTTAAACAGAGGATGAAAAGGACAGGGCCCAGTATGGACCCCTGAGGTACTCCGGAGCGGACAGGCAAGGTGTCCGAGATAGCACTGGCAATTTTGACTCTTTGAGAGCGGTTGTCAAGGTAGCTTCTGAACCAGTGGGCTGAGTCTGGTGCAAGGTCAGCGAGGAGTAGTTGATCATACAGCAGCCGATGATGGACCGTGTCAAATGCCTTTGAGAGGTCGATGAAGACAGCCCCAGTAAGAAGTCCTTTATCAAGGGAACTATGCAGTGCACTGGTAAATTCAAGCAGGGCAGTGGTGGTACTATGCCCTTTTCTAAAACCGTGCTGTTGTGTGCACAGAATATTATATTTTACCAAATAATCAGTGAGCTGGTCCACAACAATACTCTCTAGGGCCTTGGATAGTGGTGGCAATATGGAGATCGGGTAGTTAGAGTGGCAGATCTTATCCCCAGTTTTGTGGACCAGGGTCACAGTGGCAGTTTTCCATAGTTCAGGGAATGTACTGGTGTGGAGATTAGATTAAGAATTTTAGTTAGGGACTGAGGACCTCGTCAAGTGTAAGTGATAACAGCTAGGTCCAGGGTGTCACTGCTGATTCTGGAAGTGGAGATGGCTGAGGCCAAGTGGCGGCGAGCTTCATTCATCTTAATCTCCCTGAAGTAAAAATGAGGGTGGTTTGACAGCGTGCAGGGTGTGTTAAAGGGGGTATGACTGACTGTGAAGAAATCAGGTGGTAGAACAGTACTGAGGTCAGTGAAAGCCGTGTTAAATGTATTTGCAATGACCATGGGATCAAGGGAAGTGGACCCTTCAACAATTAACATGGCCAGTGGGGACTTTGATTGTTTCCTGGTAATGTCCTTGATATTGTCCCAGAAAGCATGACCATTTCCCCAGGTGTTGGTTAGGACGTCCTTATAATATGAGCTTTTCATGAGACAAATGGATTTTGTGTAGGCATTACGGGCATGTTTGTATTTTTGGATGTCAGATTGTTTGTTTGTGTCTTTAGCCACTTCCCACAGGTGGTCCCTAGATTTCAGCTGGGAAAGGAGCTCCGCAGTTATCCAAGGATTGAAGAGGGCTTTTGTTTTCCATTTTTTTGAAGGAGCGAAGCGGTCACAGGTCTTATTGAAGGAGGTGATGAAGTAGCCGAGGGCTAGGTTAACATCCGTCGCCTTGTAGATGGGCAGCCAGTCTTGCAAGGATAGGTACTGTTTGAGATGGGTAAGTTGACCATGGGGAAGGACTCTGCCAATAATTATTATAGGGGGTGGCTTTAGAAATTTATTAGACCATTCACATATAACCGGGGAGTGGTCACTGAGACAGTCTGGGAGAACAGAAATACAAGAGATCCTGGTAGGGTGATTGATGAGAACCCAGTCCAGCAGGGTACTGGTGCCAGTTTTGTAATTTATCCAAGTTGGTGTGGTGACCAATTATGAGAGGTTGGCAGCTGCAAGGGCATCCTTATGAGTGTAGACATCAGATGCGAGCCAGTTTATATTGAAATCACCAAGCAGAATGTGTTCAGAGCCAGGAGGTTGGGAGCTGACAAAGTTAAGAACTTCTTTGATGCCAAGATCTTGATCTCGAGGTGAAATATATACAGAGACAATGGTGAGGGCTTTTTGATTGGGACCTAGAAGAATTTTAATGGGTAGAAGCTGGGCTGAGAAGGCAGGGACAGGGGTTGGAACAAAGTGTCCCAGGAGATTATCCTTAATGTAGATGGCACAGCCCCCTCCCCTTTTAGAGACATGGTCCAGTCTGAAAGCATTGTAGCCCTGTAAGGTAATTGCCAGATCAGGAACTTTTGGTGTTAGCTATGTTTCAACTACAGCAAGGATGTCAGGATTATGTTGGCTGATAAAGGCTTGGAGTGCATCAAGTTTGGTAACAGGCTGCAGATGTTAATGGTTGCGATGGTGAGGGCTCCTGCCTTTTTCAGAAGGCTTGAACAGCCCGGGCCAGGGTTCAGATGGACGTTGGAGAAGTAGGAGGAGCTTCATTGAACAGAGGCGCAAGTCCAGTAGTGATAATTTGTGTTTCCTTTTAGCGTATGGGCAGTAGGTAGAGTCCATATGACAGCCCCAATGATATGCAATGTGGTACAGTAGGGACAGGCTGGCATTAAGGCCAATCTTAGTGGTGTTAAGAAGCAGCCAGGTATTTCCAAGTGGAGGCCCATGGGGAGGACTGGTCGAGAAGTGGAGCATTCCCAAGGTGCTGCTGGTATTGATTAAGTAGATGAGTGGGTACGGAGTGGTGGCAGGGGCCTGGGAGAGAGAACAAGGGAGGAAGGATAAGGAGAGAGAGAAGGGGAAGGAGCAGGTGGGGGAGGGAACTCATAGCTGGTGTAGGGCGAAAGAAAAGAAAAGAAACAGGCAGGGAGAGGTAGTGAAAAGAGAAAATTTTGGCAAAATAGGATTTAGTAGGGAGGCAGTACAAGGAAGGTATATAGCAAGTAAAGCAACTGTGACTTTAAGAGGGTAGACTTTTTTAAATGAAAGAACAGGATCCCTCTAGTGGCAGATCTGTATAACCTGCTAATGGAAAACTAGCCACTGAACTACAGAAAACAGTCATTTTAAGGATAAGGAGCAATTGTGGCATCAGGAAGAATTAGCCAGGGGGAAAAGCCACTCGAGATGCAGCAACAGAGGGCAGTGTCCAATCAGGATATGGCTGTGGAACGTGCCAAAAATTGATCCTGATGGCTGAGTCCTGTCGTACCTTTGCAGGGTAGAGGAGCTTTCTTCCAGGCAGACCAACTGAGCAGTGCAGGTGGAGGCTTAGTTAGAGCCGACCAACCGGGCAAGGCTTCGGGAGGCAGCAGAGATAGCATTCGTGCTGGAGGCTGGAGGCTGGAGGCAGCACCCAATCTGGGCCTGCACTGAGGGAGAAAGGACAAGCAAGAAGTTAAATAGGAGCTAGGGAACTCTGGGCAGGGGTATGACACAACAGCAGAGACAGAAGAACAACAGGAGGCAAGAGATGTATGGGCTTACAGATTAACTTAACAAAGAGGTAGAAATGGCCAAGGGATAAGGAATTTAAAATGAATTTGCAGCTGAAAAGGTGGTCTTGTTGCCACTGAATCTGGGAGGGGGCTGCAAGGCTATACAGAATTTGATGTTAAAACTATGTAACTGCTTTAAAATTATACTATATGAAATGCCAAATGTTTTAAAACCTTTAAGAAAACAAATTAATCAGTAATTTAGCAGCATTGGCCTGAATGTAGTAACATCACTAAGATCAGGAACTTAACAGCCTTTTAAAAAACAAAAACACAGAAAACAGTCATTTTAAGTATAAGGACCCACAGGACCTCCTTGTGAATGAGCTTGCTCAATGGAGTTTTCCTGCAATAAACTTGAACTTGAACTTGAACTTGAACTAGGAGCAATTGTGGCATCAGGAAGAATTAGCCGGGGGAAAAGCCACTCAAGATGCAGCAACAGAGGGCACTGGGCAGTATTCTTTTAAATTAAGCAGTGAGTTCTAAATAGATGGGGTTTCTACTTGGTTACAAAATTGACTTGTGCGGCAATGCTAAATTGCTGCATGCCTCAGGTGGGTTGTGAGGTATGAGGCATGGCCGAGTGCCTTCAACTACCTGGGATGTGTGATATAAAATTCCCAAAAATCATATTTTAAATTGTAAGTAAGCAATAACACATGGCAGGGTGTGTGGCAATGCTAAATTGCTGCATACCCCAGGTGGGTTGTAAGGCCCAAGGCACAGCTGGGTGCCTTCAACCACCTGGAAAGTGCAGTATGTAATTCGCGTAAGATTACATTATACATTTTAAGTGATCAATACCACATGGCAGGGTGTGCTGCAACAATAAATTGTTGCATACCCCAAGTGGGATGTGAGACACAAGGTGCAGCTGAGTGCCTACAGCCACCTGGTTGTCATGTGCACTGACTAAATGCAAGGAAGACAAGCATTTGTCAATGCCGAATGTTTGCTTGCTGGCATTGGCATTGGTAGTGTAGAAGTTACAGAGTGGCATAATAGGAATGGCAGCGAAGTATTGAACTGAAGCCAACCCCACCACCACCCTGCAGAGAGTGACAGGCATTGGGGTGTGCCTTTGGGTCATCAGGCATAACGACCATGCCATTTCACCACACCCTACCCTGCAGACACTGACAAGTGTCACTGTGCCTTGGGGTCTTTGGCCCTTATGCGCACCCCATTCCATCAGGAAATACGGTGAGATGGGTGCGGTATAGGAGAATGGGGTGAAGTTTGGGCCGAAGAGTCCGAGGCACACCTTGATGCCTCTCACTGGCTGCAGGGTGTGGGTGGGGGTGGAATGGTATGAGCATTACAGGCAAGAATCGCAAGTCACACCCCGATGCCTGTCATTCTCTACAGGGTGGGGCGTTATGGTCGGAAACCCTAACGCCTCAGGCATTCGTTGGTATTTTCACTCCAAATTTTCAACATGGTTTTTTTGTGACCCCCACCTCATGAACAGTGGCAATATCAGTTTGTTAGCCGAAAACTGCTTTTGCACAGCGACTACGGCATTTGGCACCACAGGTGCAAAAACACATTCTAACAGGATGTGAAAAATGACAGCGGTACTGTTCATGGGGAGGTGTAAAATGGCAAGTTGAAAATCTGCTGTGAAAATCTTAAAAAATTGGTGAAGTCACTTAGTGTGCATAGAAACTGTGCAACGCACACCCGTAATGTAACTAGTTTGGGGATTTTTTTTATAGCAGATTGTTAACACAGGCATTTTGGGACCTCCAATCATGAACAGTGTCAGTGTGATTTTCTTTATCTGTCCTGAACAATGATTTCCCACAGCAACCACGCATTTCTTCGCTGAAAGTGTGAAAACACATTTCGGCCATGTTGTGGAAAATGACAGCTGTACAGTTCCTAGGGAGGTGTGGAAAAATGCCACTGGTGAAAATCTGGACTGAAAATATTACAAATTAATGAACTTTCAAGGGTGCATGGAAACTGCGCAATGCTCCCTCATAACACAGTCATTTTATGAAGTTTTGTCACCAAATTTTCAACATAGCCATTTTAAGACCTCTGCTCATGACCAGTGTCACTGTGATTTTCTTAATCTGTCCCAAACATTGTTTTAGCACAGCGACTGTACCATTGTGTGCTACATGTGTGGAAACACATTTTGGGTGAGGTGACAAATGGTAGCTGTACTGCTCATAAGGAAGTGCGGTAAAATGCAACTGTTGAAAATCTGGTGTGCAAATATTACAAATTCGCAAACTTGCCAGCGTGCGTAGAAACTGTGCAAATATGCGCCCCTAAACAGTAATTTTGGTGAATTTCACCAAATTTTCAACATAGCCATTTTAACACCTCTGCTCATGACCAGTGTCACTGTGATTTTCTTAATGTGTCCCATACATTGATTTCGCACACTGACTGCTCCATTGTGCGCTACATGGGCAGAAACATGTTTTGGGCAAGATGTGAAAAATGACAGCTGTACTGCTCATAAGGAGGTGTGGTAAAATGGCAATGTTGAAAATCTGGAGTGAAAATATTGAAAATTCTTGAACTTACAGCGTCGTAGGAACTCTACAGCATGCGCTAAAAACAGTCATTTTAGGAATTATTTCACCAAATTTTCAACATAGCCATTTTAAGACCTCTACTCATGAACAGTGTCACTGTGATTTTTCTTAATGTGTCCCGTACATTGATTTCACACACTGACTGCGCCATTGTGCGCTACATGGGCAGAAACACATTTTGGGTGAGATGTGAAAAATGACAGCTGTACTGCTCATAAGGAGGTGTGGCAAAATAGCAATGTTGAAAATCTGGAGTGAAAATAATGAAAATTAAGTGAACTTACGGTGCGTGGGAACTTTCACGCCGCTGCAACAAATAAAACAATTTTAGAATTTTTCACCAAATTTTCAACATAGGCTTTTGAGAGCCCACCTTATGAACACTGGCAGTGTCGTTTTGTTAATGGGTCCGAAGGGTGATTTCACGCACTGATGCGAAATCACCCTTCGAGTCCGATTAACGCCATGACAGTGCAAGAATTCATGAGGAGGGATCCCAAAACCCATGTTGAAATATATTCTAAATTCCCAAAATGCCTGAGATATGCAACAAAGTTGAAAAACCCTATTTATTCCATTATGCAGCTTACGGCATTTCCTCAGTTAGGTAATTGACTTTGAAGAGTGCAGGCGTGTTCCTGATTCACCGATGATGTCGGCGCCGAGCTCCGAATGAAAACCATGGTGAGGGGTGTGGGGGAGGAAGAGGTGCGAGGTGGTGGTGCGGTTGTGGGGGGTGGAGACCGCGGGGAAGGTTTTCTTCTTACAGGTTTTAGATGATCGTGACGCTTGCCACGCTGGGGTGGGCTCCTGGCGTGGCAGCTGGAAAGGCTGTTTGGGGGCGCTGGAGCTGATGGGGGATTGGGCACCTGTCCGGCCATAATATGCTTTGCCACGCTTGGGTGGCCCTAGCGTGGCACATAAGCTTTTTTTGGGGGCGGTAGCCATGGAGCCGATGGGGATTGGGGCACCTGGCTATGACAGTTCTTGCCACGCTGGGATGGGCTCCCAGCATGGCATCTGGACAGCTGTTGTTGGGGGGAGGGAGGCGTGGAGCCGACAGGGGATTGAGCATCCCCGTCAGCCACACAGTGTGAGCATGGGGGGAGGGAGCGCATCAGCACGCAATATGCGTGCTTGCCTGTGTGTGGGGGGGAGAGTTCTGTTCACTGAAGCAGAGCTCTCCCTTTCAACTGTATGCCACTGCATTTTCCTGCTGTCATAGACAGCTGCAGCAGTGATTAGCGCACTGTGACCGTGCCTGCAAACACACTCACTGAATTGGAAGAGGCTGACAAACCTCTAGAAAACTCGTATGATGGCACTATGTTTCTTGCACATGCGTGCAAGCAAACATAAAAAGCATGTGTTGGTGGGTGGCTTCATGAAAAATGCAGCATGTCCTAGATCACTTTGCCTGATAATGTAAAGTGGGAATATGAGAATCTGTGACTCACACTGTCGTGGAGTGGCAGCATTGACAGAACAGGGGAAAATAGAAATGGAAACATTAAGTGTACTACAATTTTGCACACCCTGTTTGGAGGGCGGGAGGTGGGATCTATTTGAAAAACAAACTGCAGTTTGGTTAATTGGAGGAGTGGGATACTCAGATCATTTCTGATACCCATGCCTCTGTACAGGTCACACCTTTTTTTTTTTTTCAGTTGTTTAACCAGAAGTAGCACACTAGTTAAGTGATTTGCTCAGGGTCACACAGTATGCATGGGGAAGCTGTGGGATTCAAACCCAGGTCTGGTCTGCCGGATGTCACCAGATTTGCAGCTCAGAGCCTTAAACCACTGCGCTATACTGCCTCCGTACACCTGCCACTGGACAGAACTGACAAGCAGTTTCTGATGCACTGGCTGCCCCCCCCCAGCCCCATCTAATCTGCCCAAGCCTGTCTAATAATGGGACTGTTACCCTATCACAGCATTTGCTATTTCCCCAGAGTTCCATGACAATTTCCCAACCCTGTTTACAGGCTGTCTCAGTGTGACTGATATTTTCATGTGGCCCCCTGATGAGATTCATAGTAACCCTGCCTCGTCTTGGCAATTCCTATTTCATAAATGTAATGTAACTACGGTATTTGCTTGTATGCGTATACTCTCCACTTCTAGTTTGTCATGCATGGGTGTCAGAAACAATCTGAGGATCCCTCTCCTCCAATTTACCAAACTGAATTTGCTTTTCAAATAGCTGTCTTTCATCTTCATCCCAGAATTTACACAGATGCTTCTCCAGTCATGGCTTCACCCATTTTAGACATTCTTGGTTCGCTGCTCCCCAGCCCCCAGGTGTCATAATTTCTGGGACTTTTCAAAGTCATCTCTCCTATTCGAAATCTCCCAATTATATCTGCAGTTTTACATGGGGCCATCATTCGTCCTGCCAAGCTGCCTCAATCTTTTCATTTAATCAAGCGACTGTCAACATTATTAAAGACACATCCTCATCTCATTCCATTATGCTGTTCATGCGGGGCCTGGCTATCACTGTTCCATTCTTCCTATGCATGCTTTCACGTTCCCATTTTTTTTTTACGATTGCAGCAGCTGATTATTATCTTGTTTCCAGTTCCAAGAATTCCTTTGTATATGTCCAATAGCAGACCAAATTATGACTCCTCCTCTGCAATATTCAGACCTCATCATGATGTGATGTTCTACCATCAACAATCCGAAGCCCTCATGTAGTCAGCACCATCTCCCACTATTTAAGTTTGTAGTCTATCACCTTGAAGAAATATTCATTTGTGCATTCCAGTCAATTCATAAACATGTAATTTTCAGCTGATCACATACTAGCTACCTTCGAGCTCCTAAATGAACTTATGGACAACGAAACAATATCCAACTGGAATACTATTCCTTCTCAAGCAATCCATCCTTGACATCTACTTTATCCAACTCATCCATTAAGCTCCCCTTACTTGGTATCAGTAGAACACCTATCCATAAGCTCCAAAATGTCGGCCTATCAATGGACCTACTTGGAACCTATTGGATATGTTCCATTTTACATCCCTTTGAACCTACGGTGTCAGTGGCTCAGTAGGTAGCATAATCGCCTCTGAGACCAGGGGATCAGAAAGCTGTGGGTTCTATCCCACACCAGGCACTTGTGTTAAATCCCAATACTGACAGCGTAGTACAGCATGAGGGGGGTGCACTCCTGAGGTGCCATCTTTCAGATGAGATGTTAAACCAAGGTCCCATCTTCCTGTTCAGGTGGATGTCAAAGATTCCCATGGCACTTCTCCAAAACAGTAGGGGAGTTTTATTGAAAATTGGATTTCATTATGGTACAGTCATAAATCAAAAGTCAAAAGAAAAGTATACAAATAATAACATGCAAATAAACAAGATAGAATTCCTATATATAAACAACAAAAAACAGTAAAACCTGAGAACATATCATATTAACAGACATAATCACACCATTCCATATAATTGGCCCACAAATGTTTTACTTTTTCAGGTGGAAATCTATTCATATCACATTGCATTGTTCTCCTGAGAGCATGTATAATATTCTGTAGCAGTTCTGCATGTGATACCTTCTTTTGCTGTAAAATCCATAAGCACCGTGATTGCCAGATGAAATATCTTATAAGTACAAAGAGAATGTAAATCGTATCTGCATGGTATCTAGTAAATGAGTTATCTGATGGGCCATAGACTATAGTGGGATAATCTAAAAATGAAAACTTTGGTTCCTTTAAATGTACCGCTAGTGCTCTCCAAAACAGTATTATATATGGGCAGGTTAGAAATAAATGTTCCTGCGTTTCTGTCACCTGATAGCATAATTCCCTAGGGCAGTTCCTTTCTTCCATCTGCTTATGCTTATTATTTCCTTTCACACTCAGTCTTCCAAAATTACACAGCCAGGTACAGTCCCATGCATAAGGCAGGATTCTAATATTCGTTAACTGTTGTACTACTTTATTTAATTGTGAGGCAGGACAGTCGGGGAAAATAATCTCTAATTTACTCTCAGCTTGTAGTATCAAGTTGCAAATTGCTTTCCTATCACTTACTAATACTTGCTGGGGGAAAATTCTCCATTTTAGATGACTCTTGATAATTTCCAAACCATACTGATGGGCTTCGAGTCTATTTAGGCCTCTTATCTGATTATTTTCCCATGGGGGAAGACAAGGCCTCAGCCAGGATTCTAGCAATGAGTGCTGGCTGATAGATGTCCTCCTGAAGGGGATGCATAGGGTACCGCTACCCATTCCCCTAGTGTTATACTGCAGATGAGCCGGTAATATGATTTGTTGGATGCAGGGGGTGCAAAGCCTAGTTAGACTTTTTTACCTAGTAGGCAAGTTTGTAGTTAGACCCTGTCTCTGAGTGTAAGCCAGTTAGTTTGCTTGTACAGGGCGCATGTGTGGGTAAGTTTATCTGCTCCAAGGAGTAGCCTACATGCTTTATGGAGTGCAGTTGCCTCCTGTTTTAGGGCTGTATCTGAGGCAGCACAGTACACTACCAGGCCATAGTAAATTATTGATAGGATAGAGCTGGTAACGGAGAGGCGAAGGGTTGTGAGTGTAAGGTATTGACGGTGCCTATACAAAACCCAAAGTTTGATGTTGACTGCTTTTACTACCTGTTCAATGTGCTTTGAGAAGGACAGAGTATTGTATATTATGACCCCCATGTATTTAAAGCAGTGGACTTACTCCAGTGGGACTGCCTTGTTGGTAATGGCGAGTAGAGGGTTTCTTGTCTTGTGTTGGTAGCTTGAGATGAGCATGTTTTTTTTTTTTTTTGTAGTTGAGTAGCAGCTTTTGTTGGTGAAACCAGTCTTCAAGTTTATGAAAGTTTGCCTGGAGATTTTGTTGGAGTTGATCAAGTTGAGCGTGGCAATTTATAATGACCGCATCATCACCATACAGGATGATTTTGCTAATGCAGGCATCAGGGAGTGCATTTAGAAATAAACTAAAAAGCAGTGTGCCAAGTATGGACCCTTGGAGAACTCCCAGAGAGACCTCCCTAATGGCAGAGACAGCAGCCCCTATTTTAACGCTCTGTGATCTGCAGGAGAGATAGTCATGGAACCACCTTACTGAGGTAGTTGACAGCCCTAGAGACTGCTGCTGCTGCTGCTATGTAAGAAGAGAGTGGTTGACTGTGTCAAATGCTTTTGGTGAGATCAATCAAAATTTATCACATTAGCATGCCTCCATCCAGGGCCCTAAGCACAAAGTCAGAGAATTCAACCAAGGCAGTAGACATGCTATGGCTCTTCCTGAAGCCATGCTGTTGTGTGCATTGAAGATTGTATTTTTGCGGATAATCGGTGATTTGGTCAGCCACTATTTTTTCCAGCGCTTTTGAGAGGGGGGAGAGGATCGAGATAGGCCTATAGTTTGGGGTGCTTGAGTGATACCCACTTTTATGAACAGGGGTCACTAGAGTAAGTTTCCAAACTGAAGGGAGTTTAGCAAGTGTGAGGGATTTGTTGAATATTTTCGTGATGGGGTAGGCACTTCTTCCAAGGTGAGAGCAATCATTTTCATGTCAAGTTTATTGCTACCTAGTCTGGTTTTGCTGAGTACCTTTTTTACATATTTCCTAGCCTCCTTGATGGATATGCATTTCAAATAGAAGCTAGGGTGCTTGTTTTCCTTGTAAGGGGTGGATAGAGGAGGTTCAGAGGCAGTAAGATAGTCCATGGGCAATACCGAGCTAAGGTCTGTGAAAGCTTTATTGAAGGAGTCGGCAATGGTGAGTAAGTCTTGGGTGGTAGTCCCATTTATGTTTAGCATTGTAGGGTGCTTTTCATCTTCCTTCCCTAATAGTTGCTTTATGTTCCCCCCCCAAATCTCCTGCCATCACCCCACAACCTCTTCTCTGTAGTGTGCCCAAAGGATCAGATCTGTCACCTATGTAGTTTGCAGCGTACATGCTGCCCCTAGAAGGGATCATTCGGCATTACAATCTGGGTTTCACTGCTACGCAGATGATGCCCAGTTGTATTTGCCTTTTGCACCTGTGATGCCAGGCACTGTTGACGTGCTCAATTTGTGCTTGACTGGTATTCAGAGTTGGATGGCATCTAGTTAGCCGAGACTTAACCTGGACAAGACTGAGGTACTAGTGATTGAGCTAGATTGTCGGGGGGTAGCCATAGGAGAGCCGGAGCTTTGGCTCAGGTCATCTAGGCTGCTGAGTTCTGCAAAGATGAAAAATCTGGGAGTCATTCTGGATGGAAGGTCAACATTTGATTCTCAAGTGTCAGATGAAGTAGCAGTAGTAGTCTTTATTTGTTTGTGGCACCCTTCCCCAGAGGCTCAGGGTGCCTTTGCAAGAAAGTGAAATATAAAAACATTAAAATGCATACATACATTAAACAATAGACACTAAAATTAGACAAAAATAAAACAATAACAGAGTGCATATATTGTAAATGGATGGTGAAGAACAGTTAAACACCAAATGCCTGCAAAAATGGAAAAGTTTTTGGACCCCGTTTAAATGCCTCCACCAAGGGGGCCTCCCTCAAAGTCCTGGGCAAGGAATTCCAGAGGACTGGGGCTGCTACTTCAAGTGCCTGGTCCCTGGATGATTTTAATATCACCCTAGGGACTACCAGTAGGCCTTCCTTGGTGGAGCGGAGAGGATGCATAGGTATGTGAGGATGTAGGAGGTCAGTGTCAGTGGCTCAGTAGGTAGCACACTTGCCTCTGAGGCCGGGAGATCAGAGGGCTGTGGGTTCAGTTCCCACATCTGGCACTTGGGCTAATATCCCAGTACTGACACTGTAATGCAGCATGAGAGGGGTGCTGCATTTCTGAGGTGCCGTCTTTCGGATGAGATGTTAAACCGAGGTCCCATCTGCCTGGATTGGTGGTAGTTCAGGTGGATGTTAAAGATCCCATGGCACTTATTGAAAAGAGTAGGGGATTTCCCCAGTGTCCTGGCCAAATTTCCCTCATTCAGTAAAAATACCACCAACAGCTTAATCTGGTTCAAGGTCAGTTGGCATTCATCTGTATCCCCCTCCCCTGGTCTTGCCTGAAAATAGGCAGGATTTGTCTAGTTCACTTACCTGGTCAACAAAAGCAAAATAAATAATAGGTAGTCCAGGCTCAGCCCGTGTAGGACCTTATAGGTCAGCAGACCAACCTTAAAGGAGATACACCACTTCAGCAGCAGTCAGTGCAGATCATACAGCACCAGCAACACATGACTGGACCTAGAAAGGTGTTGCAGTGTACCTTCATGGACCCAGAGGTATAGAGCATTACAGTAGTCAAGCCCTGAAGTCACAAATGCATGTACCAGCATAAGCAGAGTGTCTTTTACCAGTTTAGGAACATCAGCTGGACTAAGTCATTTATTCCCCCTTAGATCTGCCAGCACTGGTACATGCATTCATGACATCCAGGCTAGATAACTGTAGTGCGCTCTATCTTTGGGGTTAGTGGCGGTATCCAGATGCCAGAATCGCTCCCCAGCCACCCGCAGTGCTCCCTCCTCCCTCAGCTGAATTGAACATCGGCTGTCTAAGAGGTAATACGCTACCTCCTGTAGCAGCACACTTGCAAGGGGGGGTTGCTTGTTTGTTCTGGACTTGCTGCTGGCACTCCTCGACCGAGATTTTCCATCGTTGAAACAGCCACTTGAATGCTTTGTTTTGCCATGTTAAACTGGAGGGTTCTGTGAGATTGGGGGCGTGCTCTCTAGCGATTGCAGATTTTGCTGCTAGGGGACCATAGATACATAGATACATAGATACATAGACAGTGTCGGCAGATAAGGGCCTATGGCCCACCTAGTCTGCCCATTTGAGCTTGTAAGTTCAGTTTGTTTTCCTAGAAGCCTATTTCCCTTACCCCTGACCTCTAGAATTCCTTTATGTCTATCCATGCATTCTTAAATCCATGTGATTGTTTCAGCCCCCACCACTTCCTCTGGCAGGGTGTTCACTTGTCCACCACCTGTTCTGTGAAGAAATTCTTTCTCATGTTTCCTCTGAATCGTCCTCCTCCAACTTCATCCCATGCCCTCTAGTCCTGAAACATCTTTTTCGCTTAAAATAGTGTTTTCCTGCACCCTGTTCCTCCCTGTAAGATACTTGTATGTCTCTATCATATCCCTCTCCTCCCTCTCCTCCAGGGAGTACATGTTCAGTTCCTTCAACCTGTCTTCATAGGACTTGTGATGCAACCCATGCACCATCTTTGTTGCCCTCCTCTGAACCTTCTCTACCCTGTCTATGTCCTTACGTAGGTATGGTCTCCAGAACTGTACACTGTACTCCAGGTGGGCCTCACTAGTGTCTTGTATAGCGGAATTATGACCTCCCTTTTCCTGCTGGTGATGCCTCCGTTCTACATCCCAGCATCCTATTTGCTTTACCTGATGCCTTGTCACACTGTTTCCCTACCTTGAGGGTCATCAGAGATGACAACCCCAAGATCCCTTTCCTGCTTGGTGCATGCTATATCCTCACCCCTCAATCAGATATATTGTGCCAGGTTTTGTACCCCATATGCATTATCCTGCACTTCTTTGCATTGAATTTCAACTGCCAAACCCTTGACCATTCTTCAAGTTTCTGCAGGTCCTTCTCATTCTGTCTACACCCTCTGGTGTGTCTACTCTGTTACAGAGCTTTGTGTCATCAGCTAACAGTGAAATTCTGCCTTCTATATCCTGTGCAATGTCACTGATGAAGATGTTGAATAGGACCGGTCCCAGCACTGATCCCTGTGGTACCCCACTGGTCACTCTTCCTCTGTGGAGTGACAGCCATTTACCACCACCCTCTGTGTCCTGGCCACCCAGCCAAGTTACCTACCCACCACACTACTGTCCTGCCCACACCCATATTCCCCAGTTGTGTAATAGTCTTCTGTGTGGCACAGTGTCAAAGGCCTTGCTGAAGTCCAGATAGGCCATGTCCACTGCCCCTGATCCACCTCCCTAGTCACCCAGTCAAAAAAATTCAATGAGGTTGGTCTGACATGACCTCCCCTGGTGAAACCATGCTGCCTTGGGTCCTGTAGTCCATTGACAACCAGATGTTCCACAATCTCTCCTTCAGTAGTGCTTCCATGATCTTTCCACTACCGAGGTGAGGCTGACTGGTCCTGTAGTTCCCTGCTTCCTCTTTTGTTCCCACTTTTGTATAGGGGACTACATCTGCTGTCCTCCAGTCTTTGGGTCCTCCCTGTTTCAGTGATTGGCTGAACAGGATAGCCAGAGGTTCAGCCACCACCTCTCTTAGTTCTTTAGGACCCTGGAATTTCTCCATCTGGCCCCATTGCTTTATCAGCTCTTATTACTTCCAGTTCCTTCAGGACCCTTTCTCGTAAAGGGACTTGTGTCCCACTTCTGCACCATTCTCACCCTTGTACTCCTTCAGACCCATTACCCCTCTTCCTTAGTAAAGACTGAGCAGAAATACCTGTTCAATATGTCGCCTTTTTACTGTTGTCATCCCTCCACGCGGCTCCCATCCTCCCCTTCAGTCTCACTATCCTCCCTTTGTCCTTCTTTTTTCACTTATGTACCTGTAAAGGTTTTGTCCCTTTAACCACTGATTTTGCAATGTGTTCTTCTGTCTGAGCTTTGGCTTCCCTTACTGACTTCCCTGCCTCCCTTTGTTTCTCCTGGTACTTCTCCCTATCCCTTCTGCCTGTGTCTTTTGTATTGCCTTGAATGCAATCTTTTGGCTTTCACTTTCTTTGCTACCTCTTTGGAAAACCATAATGGTCTCCTCTTTCTTTTCCTCTTCTAACCTGCTTAATGCATAATTCTGTTGTTCTTATAATCTCCATTTTAAATACTCCCACTGTTCCTCAATCCCTGATTCTGTCCCATTCCTAATGCCTCTTCAAGTATCTCCCCTTTTCCCAAAGTCTGCCCCTAAAATCCAGGATACGTGTTTTTGTGTGTTTGGTTCTGCTCTTTCTGTGATTTCAAACCACAATGACTGGTGGTCACTGTTCCCAGGTGCTCCCCACTGTTACCCCATCACACTGTCCCTGTTTGTGAGCACAAGGTCCAGTGTGCCTTCTGCCGAGTTGGTTCCATGACCAGTTGCTTGAGAAGGCACCCTGAAGGAGTCAGGATAAATCTGCTCCTAGTTGATGCTGCTGGGATGCTCCAGTCCACGTCTGGTGTATTGAAGTCTCCAACCAGTACTACCTCACCCTTGTCAGCCATCCTTGATGGCTAGCATCAGCCCCTATCTGTTTCTTCCTCCTGGGCTGGTGGTCTATAGACCACACCTGTGCAGATAGCTGGCCCCATTTTCCTTTCCAACCCACAGTATCTCTCCCCATTTTGTTCCTCCTGGATCTGTGTGGCCCTTATGTCATTTTTCACATACAGTGCCACCTCCTCTCTCTTCCTGCCTGCTCTGTCTCTTCTGAATATGTTGTAGCCAGGTATGACCATCTCCCAGTCATGGTTATCATTACACCAGGTTTCAGTGATGGCCACAATGTCCAGGTCTGACTGTACCATGACAGCCTCCAGATCTTCCATCTTGTTGCTAAGGCTCCCTGGCATTTGCACACATGGCTTTCCATGATTTGACCTCCCTAGACTGCTTCACTGTTCGCAAATTAAATTTGGTGAACCACTGTAGTCTACAATTATTGTTAGCAGAATATCAAGCCCTGCCACTAATTCCAGTGACCACTAGGAGTCACTGTTTCCACCCTAATTTCTGGCCCAAACCCAGCCTGTCTTAAGTCCCCCATACCCCAGATCCCTGCTGTCACCCAGGTCCTATCTCAACTGCCCTGCCTGGGTCTTGAACCTTGTACCCAATTCACCAGAGTCCGTGACACTACCACTACTCCAAAGTGGTATCTACACTTTTTCTTTCTTCTTCTTCTTCTTTTTTTTTTTTTTTAATTCTCTATTTTTTCCGGGCAGGAGCCCGTCGTAACTCGGCCCTGGTCATGGCACCCTGGAGACCTCCACCACCGCCTATGGCTGCCGAGATCCCTTGGTCACCCACGGCTTGCCCCCCGGAGGGCGGGGCCGTGGCCACCTTCACCGGCAACCCACAGAACTTATGACTGGTCGGGGATCCGCAGCAACGGTGGTGTCTCAAGGTCCTCTGGGAGGCGTCATGTATATGTTGCCCTTGCCTCAGTTTTCCTCTTTCACGGAGCGGGGGATGCAACGCTGGCGTCTGCCCGCCTCCCCAGAGCTGCCTCCATTGGTTGCCTGGGGCCCCAGCCTCCAGCTAGAGCCTCAGTGTGCCGATCCCTTCCTCACCCTCCTCCCGGAGAAGGAGAGCAGTCCTTAGGATGCTCTATCCTTCTCCCCCCGGCCGGCCCTCCAACGATCCGGGTCCATTCCCGAACCCAGGTCACCGGTGTCGCAGGTGGAAATCCCACCGCTGCACCAGTGGGCCGGCTGTATCTACGCTTTCTGAGGGACAGCCAAGATACTTGAACCTCTCTGCCCTGCTGCTACCTAGGCACTATATCTGTATACCTTCTCCTCAAATGTCTCCCCCTCATCTACATACTAGTACCCACATCCCATCAGCCGGACATCTTCCCTGGCCCACTTGTACCAGTACCCACAACTCTCCCTGACGTAGGCCGATCCCACCCCACACTGACCATGTGCCCGGGCCCGTGGTACCCACCCCCTGCAAGCCCCTCCACTGCCTATCCTGCCTCCCCATGGCTGCTACTTGCCCTTGCCCTCCCAACCCTTCGAACCCTGACCATTCCTTGTTCCCCCATGGCCTCCTCCCCATCCCGCGCACCCCGCAGAAGTTGACATATTACCACCCACTGGTTAGAGTCTTGGTCTTCCTACTACTCCTATCAGGTAATATACATCCAAACCCAGGCCCAGCCCCTCCAGCCCACCAGCTGGGTACACTGGTCTCTGCATAGCCTCCATGAACATATGCAGCCTAATGAAAAAATTTGATGCCCTCCAGTGCTGGGCCTTGCTACATCAACCAGACGTCATAGCCCTGGTTGAAACATGGCTGTCCAAATCCACCCCTGACTCCTTTATCCCCCTCCCAGGCTATACCTTATACCGGAGGACCGAGTAAGCAAACGTGGGGGTGGCTGTGCATTCTATACCAGGGACACAATTAACAGACAAGCTGTCCCTGCCCCGGCTCTTGCAAATGGGGCCCAGGCCCTTACACTCAAACTTGCTCCTGACCCCTCCAAGGGCCCTCTATATCTCACCGCTGCCTATGTTCCCCCCAAAAAAACAGAACCCGGCGCTGATATCCTTAACAGAATACCTTGCTACCCTCTGCCACCAGGTGGAACAAATCCTAGTGGGGGACCTAAACATGAACTGGCTCAGTGCCTCCTCCTCCACTAGCCGAGACGCTTTCGCTGCCCTAGACCTGACACAACTCATTTCCCAGCTCACTAGAGTAAACCCAAAGAGAGGAACCAGTACCCTTCTGGATGTCATTATTACCAACCACCCCCAAAAAATTCATAACATCCAGATCCTCCCAGACTCACTAAGTGACCACTCCCCTATCCTATTCCTATTCCTATGGGTGGCCCCCCACTCCCAAACCCACAGCCCTGACCACACTCCACAGGTGCTTCCGACCTGGTGGGCTATTAAAACTCAAACAATTTCTCACCTGGATTAATTGGTCCCCCATTCATCATGTACCTGACATAGACACTGCCCTCGCCATTTTCTCCCAAACCTTCAACAAGGCCTGTGACCTCTTTGCACCTCTCACAGGAATCTGATCCAAAAAATGTAATGCACCCTGGGTGACCTTGCCCTACTACAAATGCTCAGAAATAGGTATAACCTTTGGCACCTTGCCACTGAGACTGGCGGATGGCTGATAGACAGGCCTACAATGCTGCATGGAACAGGTGCACTTGGGCCATCCGAAAAGCCAAGGCAGACCATTACCAGGCCACCGTCACCTCCTCCTGGGGTTGTGCCCGGACTTTCTGGGACAATGTTAAACAACTAAACAGGAAATCACGCTCCCCCCATCCCAGCTCACTGTTGACGGCTCTACCTCCACCGACCCTGCCTGCATAGCTAACTACCTTAACACCTCCTTTACTGACCTTAGCTCTGTCCTCCCCAGTAATTTCTTTGACCTTCCCCTCACCCTACCTCCCCCTGACCTCCAACACCCCAGCTTCCACCTACGTAGGATATCTGCCCAGGAAGCCAGACCACTCCTAATTAAAGCTTTAAAAAGCAATAGTCCCAGTAGCGATTCCTTAGACCCCAGTATTCTCCGGCTGGTGCTGGATGAAGTCCCTGCCCCGCTCACCAGCCTACTCAACTGATCCCTCTGCCTGGGGCAATTCCCCACAGCATGGAAAACAGCCATAATCACACCCATTCAGAAAGGGGGTGACAGGTCCTCCGCCGGGAACTACCGACCAATCTCCATCCCCCCTTTCCAAAGCACTGGAAAAAATAGTGGCCATTCAAATCACTGAATACCTTACTCAGTATAACATCTTATGCCCAGAACAGCATGGCTTCCATGCTGGTCACAGTACTGGCACTGCACTAGCCAAATTCTCCAATTTCGTACACTCCTCCCTAGATGCCAGCTCCCTAGCTGGTGCAGTGTACGTTGACCTCTCAAAGGCCTTCGATACTGTCTCCCACCCTCTTCTGCTGGAAGCCCTATGCCACACGGGTTTCTCTGCCGGCCCTCTCGCCTGGTGCACAAGCTACCTATCCACACGCTCACAATGTGTAAAAATTAATGGAACACTCTCCGAAACTCGTCCCATCCGCTCAGGGGTACCCCAGGGCTCCATTCTGGGCCCCCTACTCTTTTCATTCTACCTTAACACCCTGCCCAGTGCATGCTCTGGCAAAATGCTTATGTATGCAGATGATGCTGTCATTTTTGCCACCCACTGCAATCCCATCTCCCTCCAGGATACTCTACAACAATCCTACAACGATGCCGAAACCTGGTTTAAAGAGCGCTGACTCATCATTAATCTCAAAAAAAACAAAACTATGCTTTTTGCCCACCCCCAAAACAAATCCCGCAACTTCCCACTCCATATCCTCCCTAGTACCAAACAACCGCTTGAACAAGTCTGTTCCTACAAATACCTTGGGGTTACTTTCAACTCAGCCCTCACCTACCACACCCACATGGATGCCCTTGCATCTGCAACTAATACACAGCTTGGCATCCTCTACCGCCATAAAAACTGCCTCCCTCCTGATGCCCTCTGACTTGCAGTTACATCTTCTGTACTGTCCCTTGTAGACTATGGCCTGCCAGTCTATGGTGCTGCTGACACTACTGCCCTTAATAAAATTCGGATCATCCGGAATAAGGCCTGCAGGCTGATTACTGGTGCCCACAGGCTCACACATACTTGTCAACTCTATGACGAGGAAAACTGCTGAACCTAGATGAACGGCTACGTTATCAAACCTGCCTCCTAACAAAAAAAAACTCTACTCGGGCTATCCCCTCCTGGGGTGGCAGCCTCCATCCACCACACCCAACCTACTATCGCAACCTGAACCTCCGACAAGATCACTCTACTGGTCCCCAGATCCAGGACCACCCATGGTCAGAGGTCATTTTGCTACCGAGCTCCATCCTGGTTTAACTCTCTCCCTGCTCCCATCTCGAATACCCCCATAATCTCCAACTTCAAAACAGTCCTTCGGAGCCAACTGTTTAACACTTGCAGCTGCTCCTGTTTCTAAATGGGACCCGGATCTCTCCACACTTGACAACGCCTCCTGGGTGACACTCCCACGTACCCCACCCCCAACTTTCTCCCCATAGCTTATCTCTTCTGTTATTACAAGCCTGGGCTCAGCTGTTAGCCTGAAATGTTGACGAAATTTTATAAATGTATGAAACCATCTGATGTATCTGTATCTTATATGCTATATCCTAAAGTTGTCTCTGTTTGTCCTCAATGTGACGAGGTGCCTCTGGCTCAAAGGTTGTAAACTTGATGTACAAGTAAATAAATAAATAAATCCTACTATGACTGCAGCTGGTGCCGAATGCAGCAGCCAAGCTCCAGACTGGCCTCTTGAGGTTTAGTCATGTGACCATGGTCCTGCATGAACTGCACTGACTACCTATGAAGTGGCAAGTTACCTTCAAGGTTAATTAACTGATCTACAAAGCTCTATGTGGGCCAAGTCCAGGCTACCTTTTGGAGCTTCTGGATCCTCTCCAGTCCTCACACCCCCTCTGCTCCTCTTCTGAGGGCCTCCTCTTGGTCCCAAGGGTGCAGCTTAAATCCTCAGGGGATTGTTCTTTTGAAGGTGCCGGCCCTGTGCTTTGGAATACTCTGCCCTAGGGTACTGAGGGAGGATTCCTCGGTGGAGTCCTTTAAAAGGGGTATAATGGCAAACCTGTTTAGACAGGCATTTGGGGATCAGTGATGGTCTTCTTTACCATCTGGTTGTGGGGGAATTCATAAAATGTTTCCATTTTTGCAGGCATTTAGTGTTTAACTGTTCTTCACCATCCATATACAATATGTGGGGGAATTCAAGAATGCATGGGACAGATATAAGGCAAGTCTGGTGAGGGGGTAGGAAGAAGTAGGCTGTTGGTTAACTAGGATCTGCAGCTTATCCAATAAGTAGGGAAATGGGCAGACTGGGTGGGTCAAGCGGTCCTTATCTACTATCAAAGTCCATGTTTCTATGTTTGTGCAGCTGCTGCTTTATTTTCTACTGAATGATATTACTTTCAAATATTTATTTATTGCTGCCTAATTTATTATTTATATAAGGTTATTAATTTATTTGAATGTTCTTGATTTTTTCTGTTCCTGTCTGTGCCTGTACAGTGCCCTGAGCCTCCAGGGAAGGTCACCTTAGAAATAAAGTTGCTACTAGTAGTAATTTTGGCCATTTCCTCTATGAAGTGTTAGGTGAACTTCTCCACTTACTTCCAGCTGATAAGCAGCTTCAAGTGAAAATATCAGGGACCAGAGACAATCAGTAGCTAAGCACCAGTTTTAGATAGCTTTGGACATATGCAACTCCAGTGCCCATGCCATGGCTATCACCATCGCCATGCCTCACAGGGCCTGGCAGAGGCTGTCCCACTTTACAGTGGACACTGAGCATAAGCTGGATGATGTCCCCTTCTTGGGCACCAATCTTTTCAGGCCTGGGGTGGCAGAACATCTTACATGTATTAAGAAGTGGGACACAGGAATGAGGGTAAGGATAGTAAAGGCTCAAATTGAGGAAATGATCACCTAGGAGGTCAAAAATTAGGATGAGACTTTCTTCAGGTATGTCAGTGAAAACAGGAAGGCAAGGGGTGGTACAGTGAGGATCGGGAAACAGTGGTGGGGGGTACAACAGAGGAAGACCAAGAAAAGGCTAAAATGTCTGCTTGGTCTTCACAGTGGATGGTGGGAGGGATGGACTGACATGCATTAACAGGAGCTGGGGAGAGTAGAACAGTGGCAGAGTCAAGCCACACAAAGGCAATGGTCTTGGATTTCAGGAGGGTGGACTTTACTAAGATTGGGATATGTCTTAAGCATACCCTGACAGGGAGGGACAAAAGAGGGCAGTGGGCCCATCTGAAAGGTGTCATAGTGGAGGTGACAAACCTTTGCATTAGGCAAGTATACAAGAGCAAGAGAAAGCCAATATGGTTCACAAAGGCAGTGACTGGGAAGGTAAGGGCAAAAACAATGGCTTTCAGGAAATGCAAGGAAACACAGCAGAAAGTGGACAGGATAGTGTATCTGGATAAACAGAGGGAGGCAGGGAAAGCAGTCAGGAGCACAAAGGCACAAATGGAGTAAAAATAGCACAGGAGATAAAAAAAAGGAGACAATACTTTTTATAGGTACATTAGTGAAAGGATAGTAAAGCTTAAAGGGGAAGAAGAAGAGTGTGTGGAAGGGGACCTGGAAAAGCATCAGTACTGAACAAATAATTTTGTTCTGTATTCACGGTAGAAGAAGGTGAGGGACCACAGTTAGGTAACGTGAACAAATATGGGAGGGAGATGGACACCAGTCCATTTACGAAAGAGAGTCCTAAAAGAATTCACAAAACTGAAAGTCGACAAGGCAATGGGACCAGATGAGATATATCCTAGAATATTAAGGGAACTACTGGAGGCGCTGGCACCACCACTGGCAGCCCTGTTCAATGAGTCACTCGATACAGGAGTGGTTCTGGAGGACTGGAGGATGGCAGATGTAGTCCCTCTTCACAAAAGTGGCAGTAGGGAGGAGGCTGGAAACTATAAACTAGTCAGCCTTACCTCAATAGTGGGGAAGATTATGGAATCACTACTTGAACAAAGGATCATGGAACACCTTGAATCCAGCAGACCACGAGATCCGAGACAGCGTGGATTCACAGTGGGAAGGTAATGTTAAACAAATCTAATTATTTCTTTGACTGGGTGACAAAGGTCATTGGATTGGGGGGAGCGGTGGATGTGGCCTACCTGGATTTCAGTAAGGCCTTCAATACCGTTCCACACTGAAGACTTGTGAACAAGCTGGGCAGCCTGGGAGTGGGTTACAAGGTAGTAAACTGGTTTAGAAACTGACTGAATGATAGAAGACAGAGGGTCATGGTAAATGGTGCTCAATCTGAGGAAAGGATGGTGACCAGCGGGGTGCCATACGTATCAGTCCTAGGCCCAGTCTTCACAAGTGACATTGCGGAGGAGCTGGAGGGGAAGGTGTGCCTCTTTGCAGATGGCATTAAGATCTGCAACAGGGTGGACACTCCGGGAGGGGTGGAAAAAATGAGGTGGGTCCTAAGTAAACTGGAAGAATGGTTCAGAATGTAGCAGCTGGGATTTAATGCGAAAAAGTGCAAAATCATGCATTCTGGGTGCAAGATCCCAGAGGAGGATTAAATGAATTGGGAAGGGGGGAGAAACTGATGATCACCAAACAGGAAAGGGATTTGGGGTAATCATATCTGATGACCTCAAGGTGGCCAAACAATGTGCCAAGGAAGTGGGGAGAGCCACTGGGATGCTGGGGTACATAGGGAGAGGTATCACCAGCAGAAAGAAGGAGATGGTGATGCTACTGTACAGATCATTGGTGAGGCCTCATTTGGAATACGGTGTCCAGTTGTGGAGGTCACATCACCGTAAGGACGTAGACAGAGTGGAGGCAGTTCAAAGAGGGCCAACAAAGATGATGCAGGGCCTGCACCAAAAGTCATACGAGGAGAGACTGGGAGACCTCAATATGTATACCCTGGTGGAGAGGAGAGACAGGGGAGATATGATAGAAACCTACAGATATCTAAAAGGCATAAATAGGGTACCAGAGGGTAGTATCTTCCAGAAAAGGAGATGTCCAGAAATTAGGGGGCATGACATGAGGTTGGAAGGGGGTAGATAAGGGGTAGTGTGAGGAAGTATTTCTTCACAGAAATGGTGGTGGATGCATGGAATAGACTCCCAGAAGAGATGGTGGGGGCAAAACACAGTGGGGAGATTCAAGCATGCATGGGACAGGCATAGGTGAACAAATCATCTCTTCCGCCACAAGATATAACATGCGCTCAGACAACCATACCACCTTAAACTAGATTATCACAAACCGAGTGGACCTGGTCCTACAGACAGGCACAATGTTCGACTCCATCAGAGACTACATCCCTATTTACAATGTCCTAACCACCAAATCAATCCAGCCTCCCCCAAAACTCTTGTCTTTCAGGAGGTTTCACCACCAGGACCTTGACTCCGTCCTTACCGATTCCAGGACTATAAACTGGTCTGTACTCTACTCATGCAGGGATGTCTCAACTGCGGTCATATACTTTACCAATGTCCCGTGGAAACCTCAGGACAAACACTTCCCAATCACCACCAGAAGTGTCAGAGGTGTCAGCACCTGCTGTCTATCCAAGGAAATACTGGCACAGATGAAAATCAGAGACAGAACTTGGAAAGCCTATAAGTCATCTCCTTCCCCTCAGCTCTGGAATGCATACAGACAACTGCACAATTCCTGCAAGCAGGCTGTTAAGTTGTTAAAGTGCAAACACTATACAAACTTGCAAAAAGATACACTTGGTAACCCACACAATTTCAGGGCCTCAATAGGTTTCCTCCTAAATCCTAAATCTAACAAGCAGACAGCACAACTAAACTCACCCTCAGGTCCCAGCACTGCACCTGGTGCAATTGCGGACACTTTCAACAGAATGTTTATGGACCTCTCTCCCTATTTTAGCATGCTCCCTATTCAGTCTCCCTCTGGCCTATATGGCAAACCTCAATGCTTCCAGCCTCCCCTAGTACTGCACGTGCTTCTCCATTTTACTTTAGGGTCATTTGGCATAAAAACTACTGCCAAACTCTTAGAGACATTTCCTACCTGAGGTAGCCCAGGTAGTGATAGGCTATACCCCTCCTTCCTGAAACTGCTCTCTCCAGTTATTGTAAAGCCCCTAACCTACATTTTCAACCTCGCCCTTCAAACAACATGAAGTCTTGCTGTATTATGACATATGCAGTAAGTCCCAACCTTCAAATTGCTCCGGAGGTGAAAGAGTTAACTTTCCATGCCAGGCATGGAACCTTGAGTGCGAGCTCGGTTGAAAACTCTGTCTGTTGTTGCTCAAACTCAAACTGTCAGATTCTTTACTCCGCCTCACTGAACAGTCACTCCGGAGATTTCTCCTTCTGCTTGGTTCGTTTGTCGGTTAAAAAGTCTTATTTTTCGGTTTCTTGACCGAAATTAAACCGCAATCGGTCGGTTCCAGCTCTGTCCGTGGTATTGTAAGTAATAGATAGGCTTACATTTATTTCTTCTGTGTGGAACTTGTAAACGTCTTTTTCGGTTCGGTTTGAACCGATCAGGTTGTTTTAAAAATAACTTTCTAGTTCTTTAGAGTGTGGTTCCCGGTTCTTATCGGTTCCAAAAAAAAACGGATTTCATTACGGTTTTTTCCATGACTCGTGACACGGTTGGGAACCGATAAGAGAGTCTTGCTTGGCGGATTGCCACTAACGGGCAAGTTTGGTTAGGCTGGCACTATGTCTGAGAAACCCAAAAGAAAAACCGGGCCCACTGGGTTTCATCACTGTGGCCTCTGTGGGGAAGCCTTTGCTAAGGCTGACCCACAAACCACCTGTGTATATTGTCTGGGGTTTGACCACCTCAATGCAGACTGCCAGATTTGTAAGAGTTTTCCTGCTGCCACTGTGGAAAAGAGAGTTGGTAGGCTCAGGGAAAGGGAGGCCAAAAAGTCCGCTGACCTGGATGGCCAGCCCCGTTCGGTTCCAACCAAACCAGAGGGAGTGCCCTCTGACCAGGGCGATACTTCCTCAGGCAAACGAAGAGCCAGCTCTGAGGAGCTGGTTCCAACTAAAAGGACTAGAAAGTCAGCTAGTGTCCCAAAAGTTCTTTCTCCAACCGCTGAGGAAATAGCTAAAGCAATTCAAATTGTCCAGTCTTTTTCCCCGGTTCCATCCGAACCGACACCATCAAGGAAGTGTTCGGTTCGGCCAGTTCTACCGGTTCAAGTGAGGATTTTTATGAACCGGAGGAAGGGGAGGAGGAGTATGAGGATAGTGAATGTGATTTTGAAGGTCTGGATGTGCCTATTGAACCAGACATCTCTCCAGACAGACCGTTGGGGGTCCCCCCAGGCTATCTGAGTCCCCTTCTCATTTTATGTTCTATAAGAAAGTTGCTGAAACTATCCAACTCCCTGTTGAGGAAGCTGTTGATGACCAAGAAGAGCCTGCTTATGTAGAAATGATGGATTCCAGAGTCTAGGAGACTGTCTATTCCCTTGCACAAATCTTTTAGGAAACAGACAGTAAAAATTCTAAAAACTCCTCATTCTATCCTCCCTGTGGATAAAAGGATGGACAAGAGGTATGCTTTATCAGGCTCTGATACGGAGTTCCTCACTCAGCAATGCAGCCATGTGGGGGTAGTGCAGGCTGCTGCCTGTGACAAGGCAAATATTCCTCTAACCTCTCACCCTCCTGAAAAGGACTCCAGGAGGATGGATGCCATGGCAAAGAAACAGTACATGGCAGCATCTTTAGGACTCAGACAGGCAAATTATATGGCTTATGCTGCTAGGTACCAGAAATCCAGATGGTATACTGTGCTGGCCCTAGCAAAACAGGCCCCTGACCAGCTTGCCAGGGAGCTGGAGCAGGTGGCTGCAGATGGTATTGAGGCATCCAAGGTGCAATTTCATGCTGCAGTAGACTCTAATGACGTATCATCAAGGGTCATGGCTCCATCTGTTGCTCTTTGCAGAATGGCTTGGCTCAGATGTACTACTCTGTCACAGGATACCCAGTCTAAGGCTATGGATTTTCCAGTTGTGGGCAATTCTCTGTTTGGGGAGCAGACAGAGAATTATATGAAGAAAATGGATGAATATAGGACCACCTATAGGAGTGCACAGGCCAAAGAAAGGCAAGCCACTCCTCAAAGGCAGCATGTCAGGGGAAGGGGCAGGCCTTTTCATAGGCCTTTTTACCAAGCCCAGGCCTCCTCTTCTGCTTATACCCAGAGGGGGTTCTTTAGAGGGAGAGGCAGACAGGGTACAAGTACAAGAAGGACTTCTTTAAGTACATCAGGGAGAAAAGGAGCTGTAAGGACCACACAGTAAGGATTAGGAAGGAGGGGGGTTGGGTGGAAGCAGGGTGCGATAAGGCGAAACCTAAATGAATACTTCTGCTCAGTATTTACTAAAGAGAATAGGGGGTGACACCCAAGGTGGGAGAAATGGCAGAAGCAGGGGGGAAGTGGTGACAGATGGGAAAATCATGGAGAGCAGAGTTCGAGAGGGTTTGAAGGCACTGAGGGTGGACAAGGCGCCAGGCCCAGATGGCATCCACCCAGGGTACTGAAAGAGCTGGCAGAGGTCCTGCAGGACCTTTGGCAAGACCTATTTAATGCCTCACTACATTCGGGTGTGTACCTCAGGACTGGAGGATGGCTCATGTGGTGCCCTCCACAAGAGTGGCCCCAAGGATGAACCGGGAAACTACAGACCAGTGAACCTCACATCCATCGTGGGTAAGCTAATGGAGACTATACTGAAGGAGAGGCTGGTGGCCCTTCTAGAGGCCAAAGGACTACAGGACAGCAGACAGCATGGCTTCATACATGGCAAATCCTGCCAAACCAACCTGGTTGAGTTCTATGACTGGGTAACTAGGCAACTGGACAGGGGCCATGCAGTGGATGTCCTGTATCTGGACTTCAGTAAGGCAATTGACTCAGTGCCACATGGAAGGCTGGGAAGGAAGTTAGTAGGCACAGGGGCGGCTGCAGAGCTGGTGGATGGGTGAGAAACTGGCTGCAGGAAGGCAACAGAGGGTGGTGGTGGGTGGGAGCTCTCACACCCAAGGGCTGTGACGCGGTGTTCCACAGGGCTCGGTGTTGGGACCAGTGTTGTTTGGGATATTCATTGCAGACATATCATGGGACATCAAGAGCAAGATCAGTCTGTTTGCTGATGATACCAAGGTAGTCAGCGGTGGTGGATGACCTAGGGGATGGCAGGGTTGCAGGATGATCTGGCAAAGCTTGAAACCTGGTCAGACACCTGGCAACTGAGCTTAATGCCAAAAAGTGCAAGGTGCTGCATTTTGGGATGAAGAACCCAAGGAGGAGTTACCAGCTAGGGGAGTGCAGCTAGCCCAGACAGAGGAGGAGAAGGATCTGGGTGTGCTCATTACAGGGTCAATGAACAACTCGGCACAATGTAGGAAGGCAGCTGCAAAGGCCAACAAAATGCTGGGTTGTATTGCAAGGGTATATCCTCGAGGGAGGGAGGTGATTCTGCCACTGTATAGGTCATTAGTTAGACCACACCTGGGTACTGCGTGCAGTACTGGCGTCCATATCTGAAGGGACATTAAGTTACTGGAGGGTGCAGCGCGGCGACAAAGATGATCAGGGGCTGGGGGTCTTATCACGAGGAGGTTGAAGGAGTTGAACATGTACTCACTGAAGGAGAGGAGAGACAGGGGTGACATGATTGAAACCTTTAAATACATGAAAGGAATAAACAAGACAGGTACAGAGGGGCTGTTCAAAGTAAGGGAGGGAGGGACACCAGGGGCCATGATATGAGACTGGAGGCGAGGAAGGTTCAGGAGGAGATGAGGAGACACTTTTAGAGAGGGTGGTGGCTGGGTGGAATCGCGTTACCTGCTGGAAGTGGTATGCAGTAGAACAGTGGACTGCTTCAAACGAGGATGGGACAGGACAAGGGGGAGGGTTAATAAAGGGGAAGGGTGGAAGGGAGGGGCAGCTGCAGAATAAGGGGTGCTAGCTGCACATTCGAGCAGACTTGATAGACCTCTAGGCCATTATCTGCTGGCAAATTTCATATGTTTGTATGTTCGTATGTACCCCTCAGCCCAAAGACCCTGCCAAGCAGGCTCCCTGATGGGGTGGCCAGGGCCGATTCTCCACTACCAGTAGGGGGCAAGCTGGCTTACTTTGTCCAGGACTGGAAGTCTTTAACATCAGACAAGTGGGTCCTGGAAGTAGTAAGCCAGGGACTGGTTCTCAGCTTCAAAAAATTTCCAAAGATGAGAACCAGATCCTTTCCACCTGCAAATCCATCAGAGGCACTTGCCCTAGAAACAGAAGTTTCTACCCTCCTGGCTCTCAGAGCTGTGGAAAGGGTTCCACCCCTACACCAGAGCAAACAGTTGTACTCCAGGTACTTCCTTACCCCAAAAAAGACAGGAGAATGGTGGCCCATCCTGGATCTCAGCTATCTAAACAAGCACCTTTTAAAACCAAAATTCAAAATGATGACTCTGGGAATTATTTTACCCTCTCTAAGGCCAGGGGACTGGCTAGCCTCCCTGGACTTCAAAGATGCCTACTTCCATGTTCTTACCAGAAGCTCCCATCGAAAGTATCTCAGATTCGAACTGCCCTCAGGCCATTACCAGTTCAGAGCAATGCCCTTCGGCCTCACCTCGGCTCCGAGGGTATTCACAAAATGCCTGGCAGTAGCAGTTGCCCACTTAAGAAGGCAAAAGATTGTCGTCTTTCCTTATCTGGACAACTGGCTCATAGTAGGCCAGTCCCCAGACCAGGTCAAACTGCATCTTCAGGTAACTCAGCAACTGCTCACATCTCTAGGTTTCCTTCTCAATCTTACAAAGTCAGTTCTAGAGCCTGTCCAGGTTCTCACCTTCATAGGCACAGAACTGAAAACAAAAGAGGCCAGAGCCTTCCTCCCTCTGGAAAGAGCAAGGACCCTGGTCTCTCTGGCCTCATCTTTCACCCTGCAGGTCTCTCGACCAGCAAGGCATTTTCTACAGCTCCTGGGGCACATGGCTGCTTCTACAGCAGTAGTGCAGGGAGCAAGATTTCAGATGAGGGATGTCCAGTTTCATTTGAGAGCCTTTTGGTCTCAAAGGAGAGACCCTCTAACCAAATTGATCCCAGTGACTCGAACCCTGATCCAGGCCCTTCAGTGGTGGCAGGACCAGAGCAATCTGAGATGGGGGTTCCCTTCACCCCCCAGTCTCACTCCTTGATCCTTACTACAGATGCATCCCTCTTGGGGTGGGGAGCTCACATGGGTGACCTCACTATCCAGGGATTGTGGTCCCCACAGGAATCTCTGCTCCACATCAATTTGTTGGAACTCAGAGCAGTTTTTCAAACAACATGAAGTCTTGCTATATTATGACAGTAGCAGTTTGTCCCACCACTAGAACTGCTCCGGAGGTGAAATGGTTAATACCATTCCAGAATGGAACTTTGAGCACGAGCTCTAGAAGCAGCTCTGTCTGTGATATTTCAAAACTGAACTGTCAGATTCTTTACTCCGCCTCAGTGAACAGTCGCTCCGGAGATTTCTCCTTCTGCTCGGTTCATTTCGTTCAAACAGTGTTTTCTCGGTCGATTCAACCGAGAATAGCTTTATTTAACATAAAACCGTTCGAGTTCAAGCTCGGTCTGTGGTAATCGTAAGTAATTTAAAAGGTTTTGTCTGTGGAACTTGTAAGTTATCGGGTTCGGTTTTGAACCGATCACTGGGCTTAAACTCATTAACTTTAAAGTTTAGCATTTTAGAGTGCGGGTTCCCGGTTCTTATCGGTTCTAAAAAACCGGATTTTATTACGCTTTTTCAACACCGTGACACGTGTTAGGAACCTATAAGGGTGTCTTGCCTAGCACTGCCGTTTAAAGGGCAAGTTTTTCTGGTTAGGCTAGCATTATGTCTGAGAAACCCAAAAGAAAAACCGGGCCACACTGTGATGTCTGTGGGGAAGTCTTTGCCAAGGCTGACCCACACACCACATGTGTCTATTGTCTGGGGTTTGACCACCTCCAGTCAGACTGCCAGATACATAAGAATTTCCCTGCAGCCACCCTGGAAAAGAGATTGGGCAGGCTCAGGGAACGAGAGGCCAAAAAGTCCGCTGACCCGGATGGCCAGCCGGTTCGGTGCCAACCGAACCCGGAGAGAGTGCCCTCTGACCAGGGCGAGACTTCCTCGGGCAAAAGAAAAGCTGGTTCTGAGGAACCAGTTCCAGTGAAAAAAAAGAAAGTCAGCAGGTTTGGAGGCAAAAGCCCTTCTCCAACTGCTGCAGAGATAGCAAAAGCCATACAAATTGTCCAGTCACTGTCTCAGGTTCCATCTCGAACCGCCACTATCTGAGCAAAGGTCGGTTCGTCCGGTTCCAGTGGTTCAGGAATATGATGTTGAGGAGTTTATGAACCAGAGGAGGGAGGATGATTATGAACAGTATGAATGTGGCTGGAAGCTCTGGTGTGCCCATTGAACCGGACATTTCCCCAGACAGACCTTTAGAATCTCCCCTATGCTATCTGAGTCCCTATCTCATTTTATGTTTTACAAAAAGTTGTTGAAACCCTCCAGCTTCCTGGAAGAAGCTGTGGATGAGCAGAGGAGCCTGATTTTGTAGAAATGATGGATATTCCAGAGTCTAGGAGATTGTCTATTCCTTTGCATAAGTCTTTAGGAAGCAAACAATAAAATTTTAAAACTCCTAATTATGTGCCTCCTGTAGATAAAAAGATGGACAGGAGGTACACATTATCAGTCCTGATACAGAATTCCTTTCTCAGCAATGCAGTCATGTTGGGGTAGTTCAGGCTGCAGCCTGTGATAAAGCTAATATTTCCCTGGCTTCATACTCCTCCTGACAAGGATTCCAGGAGGATTGATGCCATGGAAAAACAGTATATGGCAGCCTCTCTGGGACTCAGGCAAGCAAATTATATGGCTTATGTAGCTAGGTATCAGAAATCTAGATGGGATACTGTTATGGAATTAGCCAAGAAGCCCATGGCCAGCTGGCTAGCGAACTAGAACAGGTGGCTGCTGATGGCATTGAGGCTTCTAAGGTACAGTTTCATGCTGCTGTGGATGTTAATGATGTTGCCTTTAGGTCATGGCCACATCTGTAGCTTTATTGAGGTTGGCCTGGCTCAGGTGTACTAGCCTGTCACAGGATACCCAAACTAAAGGCTATGGATTTTCCTGTGGTGGGAAATTCTCTGTTTGAGAGCAGACAGAAGAATTACATGAAAGATGGATGAATATGGGACTACTTACAAAAGTGCCCAAGCTAAGGGTGACAAGCCACTCCCAGAGCACCCCAGGGGTAGGGGTAGACCTTTTCACAGGCCTTTTTATCAGACTCAGGCCTCCTCTGCCTATGCTCAGAGGGGCTTCTTCAGAGGCAGAGGCAGACGAGGGGTGGGCAGGCCTGCTCCCACCCCTCAGCCTAAAGCACCTGTCAGCAGGCACCCTGATGGGGTGCCCAGGGCGGTCTCCTTTACTGGTAGGGGGCAGGTTGGTTTACTTCAGTCAGAACTGGGCTTCTTTAACCTCAGACAGTGGGCTCTGGAAGTAGTAAGCCAGGGTCTGGTTCTCAGCTTCAAAGAAGTTTCCCAAGTTGAGCCAGATTTTTCTACCTCAAGTGCTTCAGAGACCCTTGCCTGGAAACGAGGTCTCAACCCTGTTGGCTCTCAGAGCAGTAGAAGGGTTCCTCCCTGCACCAGGGCAGGGGTCTGTATTCAGATACTTCCTTACCCCAAAAGACAGGAGAATGGCGCCCATATTAGACATCAGATATCTGAACAAGCATCTTTTGAAACCAAAGTTCAAAATGGTAACTCTGGAATGATTTTACCTCCCTAAGGCCAGGGGACTGGCTAGCCTCCTGGACCTCAAGGATGCCTATTTTCACATCCTAATCAGAAGCTCCCATCGAGTACCTCAGATTCGAACTACCCTCAGGTCATTACCAGTTCAGAGCAATGCCCTTCGGCTTACCTCTGCCGCAAGGGTATTCACAAAGCATCTGTGCAGTAGCAGTAGCTCACTTAAGGAGGCAAAAGGTTGCTGTTTTTCCCTATCTAGATGATTGGCTCATTGTAGGCCAGTCGATCCCAAATTAGGTAAAATCTCACCTGCAAGTCACCAACGGCTTCTCACCTCCCTGGGCTTTCTGCTAAATCTACCAAAGTCGGTTCTGGAACAGGTCCAGCTACTCACCTTTATAGGGGCAGAGTTGGACACAAAGCTAGCTAGAGCTTTCTTCCCTTGGAAAGGGTGAGAATTTAGTGGCTCTACGTCCTCCTTCACTCTGCAGGTCTCTCTGGCCAGCAAGACACTTTCTGCAGCTCCTGGGGCACATGGCTGCATCCACAGCTGTGTGCAGGAGCAAGATTTCAGATGAGAGACATTCAGTTTCACTTGAGAACCTGTGTTTCTGAGAAGAGACCCCTTTCAAGTTGGTCCCAGTGACTCAAACCTTGATCCAGGCCCTCCAGTGGTGGCAGGATCAGAGCAATTTAAGATTGGGGGTCCCTTCATTCCCCTGCTCACAATTTGACTCTCACTACAGATGCTTCCCCTTCTGGGCTGGGAGCCCACAGGCGACCTTTCCACTCAGGGGTGTGGTCCCCAGGAATCTGCTCCACATCAATTTGCTGGAACTCAGAGCTGTCTTTTAGCTCTTCAAGCATTTTCTGCATCTGTCCACAACAAGGTGATACAAGTCAAAACAGACAACACCACAACAATGTGGTACATCAACAAACAGGGGGCACTCGGTCTTGACCTTGTGCACCGAGGCAATGAAGTTGTGGTCTCTGGCCTATTCCTGAACACTTCCTCATAGCAGTTCACCTTTCAGGAAGGACAATGTCCTAGCAGATGCTCTCAGCAGGATTTCCCAGGCCATCACGAATGGTCCCTAGATCCTCAAGTGCTGGGATAGTCTTTGCCAGATGGGGCACTCCTCAGATGAATCTTTTTGCAGCCCAGACAATCACCAACTTCCTCTGTTCTGTTGCAGGCCACCAGTGTTGGGCTCAGTCCCCTGGATGCCTTCTCCTGATTGGGAGGGAAGTTCTTTATCCTTCCCCTTCCTCTCCTATTCAAAGTATTAGTCAAAATCAGATCCCAGCCTTGCAGGGTGATTCTGATTGCCCCGGATTGGGCCAGGCAGCCCTGGTACCCACTCCTTCTGTCACTGACAATCCATCTTCCCCTTTGTCTCCCCAGGAATCACAACCTATTAACTTGTGCCCGGAAGGGTTTGGTATCTGGACCTCAAATCCCTCAACCTTAAGGCCTGGCTCTTGAGGAGTTAGAGTTTGCTGATTTACACCTCTCTCAGGGTGTTCTTGAAATCCTAAAGTCCAGAAAGCCTTCCACTAGGAGCTACTTATAGTTCTAAATGGAAAGGTTTTCCATTTGGTGTGCTGGAAAAATATTTCCCCAGAATCTGCTGATTTGCCCATTGTATTAGATTACATGGTCCATCTTAATTCCTTGGGTCTCAGACCAGCTACCCTGAGAGTTCATTTGGCAGCTGTCTCTGCTTTGTTTCAGCAGGAAAGTCATCCCCTCTTTCCACTCACCTGTGTTTTCCAAGTTTTTAAGAGTTACTCCATACTAATCCACCCTTTAGGGAACCAGCCCTGTCTGGGACCTTAATGTTGCATTGCCAGTTAATGCAACCCCTTTTAAACCTCTGTTTTCTGCAGGCTTAAGTATCTAACTTGGAAAACTGTTTTCTGGTGGCTATCACTTCTGCTAGACATAAGTGAGTTGCAAGCCTTGTCAGTAGAAACTGACTTTATTTCTTTCCACAGGGATAAGGTAGTCCTGAGGACTAATAGGAAATTTTACCTAAGGTGGTTTCAGATTTCCATCTCAACCAATCTATCTCCTTCAGTATTTTCACTGATCACTCCTCTTCTGGTGAGAGGAGGTTGCACAGCCTGGATGTTAAGAGGGCTCTTAGTTATTATATAGAGGTACCAAAGGTCACAGGTTGAATCTCCAACTTTTCCTCACCTATGGTGAAGTTGGGAAAGGCAAACCTGCCACTAAGAGATCAATTGCCAGGTGGATTGTCTCTGTATCAAATTTGTTATCAGAAGCTGGGCAGAGATCCCTCTCTGGCTTGAGGGCTCATTCTACCAGGGGTACAGCCGTCTCTAGCTGCTGCCAGAGACATCCCTATATTAGAGATATGCCAGGCTGCTACTTGGAAAAGCAGTACACACTTTCACGAGCATTACTCCTGGATGTCCAGGCCAGGAGAGATGCTTGGTTCGCACAGCTGTTCTTCAGAGCCTATTCCTAAGTAGGTTCTGTCCCTCCTCCATGGAGGTACTGCTGTGTAGTCTGCTACTGTCATAATATGCAAGACTTCATGTTGTTTGAAGAAAAATTACTCACCTTAGTAATGTTGTTTCTTCTAATGAAGTCTTGCTATATGTAACCTCCCCAACCTGCCTCTCTCAGAACCTCTACTTGGGTAGGGTGCGGGCAATTTAGTGTGGGCACTATTTTTATGCCCTTTAGCGTTTCTCCCCTTTTGGGGGTTTTGAAGTGTTTTATTATCCTGTTGTTTTATTCTCTTGTTGTTAGAATTGTATTAGTAGTTCTGGTCCCTGACTTGAGTCTTGGGTGTTGGGACCAGCAATGATTGTTAATATTTAGGTAGCCATTTGGCTAGTGTAGGTTACAGCTTCCACACAGACCTTAGTGAGTTTTGCTCATAAAGATCTGACAGTTCGGTTTTGAAATATCACAGACAGAGCTGCTTCTTAGAGCTCGTGCTCAAAGTTCCATTCTGGAATGGTATTAACCATTTCACCTCCAGAGCAGTTCTAGTGGTGGGACAAACTGCTACTGTCATAATATAGCAAGACTCCATTAGAAGAAACAACATTACTAAGGTGAGTAATTTTTTCTTCTAGCACTCCAGGTTTTTTCCACATCTGTTCAGAACAAGGTTGTACAGGTCAGAACAGACAATACCACTACAATGTGGTACATCAACAAGCAAGGAGGCACTCGGTCTATGGCCTTGTGCACTGAAGCAATGAAGTTGTGGTCTCTGGCTTATTCCCTGAATGCCTCCCTTACGGCAGTTCACCTCCCAGGCAAGGACAATGTCCTAGCAGATGCTCTCAGCAGGACTTCCCAGGGCCATCACGAATGGGCACTGGATCCCCTAGTACTGGAGGTAGTATTTGCCAGTTGGGGCACCCCGCAGATAGATCTTTTTGCAGCCCAGACAATCACCAACTTCCCCTTTTTTGCTGCAGGCCCCCAGTGTTGGGCTCAGTCCCTCTGGATGCCTTCCTTCTCAGTTGGGAAGGGAAGTTTCTCTATGCTTTCCCCCTTCCCTCTTCTCTTCAAGGTGCTAGTCAAAATCAGATCTCAACCCTGCAAGATGATCCTGATTGCTCCAGATTGAGCCAGACAGCCTGGTACCCTCCTCATGTCCTTAGCAGTCCACCTTCCCTGTGTCTTCCCAGGAATCACAACCTGTTAACCTGTGCCCAGGGGAGAGTTTGGTATCCGAACCTCAAATCTCTCAATCTCAAGGCCTGGCTCTTGAAGAGTTAGAGTTTGCTGACCTACACCTCTCCCAAGGTGTATTGGATATCTTGAAGGCCTCTAGAAAGCCATCCACCAGGGCTACTTATAATTCCAAATGGAAGAGATTTTCCATATAGTGCTCTGGCAAGCATATTCCCCCAGAATCTGCTGACGTGCCCATGATCCTGGATTATTTGGTGCATATGAATTCTTTGGGGCTGAGATCAGCTACCCTAAAAGTGCACCTGGCAGCCGTGTCTGTTTTCTTATCAGCAGGTAAACCCTCTTCTTTTTCAGCTCACCCTGTATTCTCCAAGTTTTTCAAAGGGTTGCTTCACCAACCCTCCATTCAGGGACCCTGCCCTGCTTGGGATCTTAATATTTGCATTGCCCAGCTTATGCAACCCTTTTGAGCCATTGTCTTCAGCAGAGCTTAAGTACTTGACTTAGAAAACTGTGTTTTTGGTAGCCATCACTTCTGCCAGGCGCATAAGTGAGCTGCAAGCATGTGTCAGTGGAACCTGATTTTATCTCCTTTCACAGAGATAAGGTGGTCCTCAGGACTAACAGAAAGTTTTTGCCTAAAGTGGTTTCAGACTTCCACCTTAATCAATCCATGTCTCTTCCTGTGTACTTCACTGACCATTCCTCCTCGGGCGAGAGGAGATTGCACAGTTAGATGTCAAAAGAGCCCTTAGTTACTATATAGAACATACCAAGGGTCACAGGTTTGACTCCTCTAATTGTTCCTCACTTATGGTGAGGTTGGTAAAGGAAAGCCTGCCACTAAAAGATCCATTGCCAGGTGGATTGTCTCTTGTATCCAATTTTGCTATGAAAAACTGGGTAAGGTTCCTCCCTCAGGCCTGCGGGCTCACTCTACCAGAGGTACAGCTCCGTCTCTGGCTGCTGCCAGGGACATCCCTATCCTAGAGATATGTCAAGCAGCTACCTGGAACACAGTTCACACTTTTACTAAACATTACTCCCTGGACATCCAGGCTAGGAGTGATGCTCGATTTGGCACAGCTGTGCTTCAGGGCCTATTTTCCTAAGTAGGTTCTGTCCTTCCTCCATGGAGGTACTGCTGTGTAATCTGCATATGTCATAATATAGCAAGACTTCATGTTGTTTGAAGAAAAAATTACTCACCTTAGTAATGTTGTTTCTTCTAATGGAGTCTTGCTATATTATGACCTCCCCCCCCAGCCTGCCCCTCTCAGAACCTCTACTTTGGGATGTGGGTGGGCAGTGCACTGTGGACACTTCATAGATGCCCACTTTATTTTCACCCTTTCTTAGGGTGCTTGGGTGTTATGTTTTATTTTCCTTTCTTGAATCCCCTGACTTGAGTCTTTGTTTTGGGATCAAGAACAAAAATGTGTTTTTGTAGTTAGTAGCCAGTGGGTTAGTGTAGGTTTACGGCTTCCACACAGAACCTTAGTGAGTTTTGCTCATAAAGATCTGACAGTTTGAGTTTGAGCAACAACAGACAGAGTTTTCAACCGAGCTCGCGCTCAAGGTTCCATGCCTGGCATGGAAAGTTAACTCTTTCACCTCCGGAGCAGTTCGAAGGTTGGGACTCACTGCATATGTCATAATATAGCAAGACTCCATTAGAAGAAACAACATTACTAAGGTGAGTAATTTTTTCTTTTGTCTGCACCAGTTTCTGACTCTTGGAAGCACGCTCATGTCGTACTCATATTTAAGGTTGGGGATCCCATCGCCCCCAATAATTATAGGCCCGTCTCCCTACTTCTTCACCTGAGTAAATTACTTGAGAAAATCATTCACCACCAACTATCCGATCATCTAGAAAAATACCACCTCCTGTGTCCCCTCCAGTACAGCTTCCGCAAACATCATAGTACCTCCTCCACCTTGGCACTTTTCTCGAACCAAATCCTTAGACATATGGACAAGGGCAGGGCCACAAGCGCAGTGTTTAGGGATCTGTTGAAAGCTTTCAATGTCATAGACCACCATCTCCTCTACTCTGCCCTGCTAAACTTCAGCTGCTCACCAGACATGGTCACATGGTTCCGTAGTTACCTCTCAGGCAGGTCCCAGTCCATCTTGATTGGTAAAAATTCCTCTGCTCTGCTACCTAACCACACTGGTGTACCTCAGGGCTCAATACTGGGGCCTCTACTTTTTCTACATTTATTAATGACCTCCCTACTGAAAGCATCACTTGCAACACCATCCTCTCTGTGGATGACCTAGTCATATATCACAGCAATAATTCTATAGAGTCTTTGTCCACCACCCTCACAGCAAATTTTGGGTCCACACAGAGCTGGTTCCTCTTCAGAAAACTTCTCGTTAATGAGAAAAAGACAAAGGCCATGCTCTTTGGCTCTAAGCCATTCCTAGCAAAGGTAGCCAGGTCAAAAATCCCACTCTTGTTCACTACCCCTGCTGGCTCTCCACTCTAAACTGTCCCTGCCTTGTGCCTTTAAATATCTAGGTGTCACCCTAGACCCTCAATCAATCAATCAATTAATCAATCAAATTCTTTATTTATCCAGGCGAACACCATTGAGCAACCTCATTTGCAAGGTGGACCTGCATTACACAAGTCAAGTAACACTGCATTTATATACAGACAAACAGATAGTAGATACAAGACTACAACAGTACAGGTAGGTCTGCAGTAGACAGGATAAGTAAAAATACATTTGGGTTCAGGTAAAAGACAGTCAGTAAGGGTATACAGTACATAACAATAGGGTAGCAAGTCAGTAAAAATTTATACCAGATACAACAACATACATGGTTTAGTATTCCTGTAAGGTAAAGGCATTATAGTCCAGCGAAGAGATTAGTTGAAGTGGAACCCTCCCTTACTTTCAATGAACACATCAGCAACACTGTGATGAAAATCCACGAAAAAGTAGGTGCTGTCTACCACCAAAATCAATTTCTGTCCCTCAAAGCTCACCTAGCCATTGCTCAAGGAAACCTCCTGCCCCTCCTTGACTATTGCTCCCCTGTATGCTGCACTGCGTCCTCTTCCCTGCAGACCCACTTACATACCACATACAACTCCATCTGCTGCTTTGTCCTTCAAGCCCCTTTTACCACCCACCACTGCTCGCTACACCAGTCCCTAGCGTGGCTCTCTCTGCAGGGTCGTTCTGACTTCGCTATGGGCAGCCTCATTGACAGTGCACTCAGGAACTATCAGCTGTCCCCCTACTCCTCCCTACTCAATGACAGAGTGGTCTCTCGGAATCTCTGGGCCTCCTCCATTCCCCCACTGGAAGTCCCTTGCACAACTACAACCATGGGTAGTAAAGCTTTCTCTGTCTCTGCCCCTTTCCTGCGGAATAGTCTTCCTTTGTCCATCCGATCATCCCTTCCCATCAGTCTTTCAAGGCAAACTTAAGGGTGTGGCTCCTGCTGAGGCTGCTTGTACCTGCAGCTGTTCCCCAGACAGTACCAGGGCCCATATCCTGGCATAGCAACTATTTGTGCCCGCACCCTACCTCCAGTGCCCCTACCCTCTTGCACTGTTCTGCTCCTCTGTTCAATCAGGATATGACTACCTGTTTTATTCTGAACTGTTAGCAGGTTCTGCAACTTAACTAAAGTTGCATTCTCACCACAGGAATTCTTTAGCATGTAATGACTGATGTAGTATGCCAGCTGGGTTCAGCTGCCCCAGAGAGGAGGAGTCAATGCAAATGAGGAAGGCATTGGCCAATCAGGATACTGTTAGAGTGCTGCCTGCAGTCAGCCTGAGGGACCTCAGAACTTTTTCTCTGCTGAACTGGCAACACTGCCCCAGGGCGTTCCTTTTCAGAGATCTTCCTGTGCCATCTTCTTTCTTTTTGAGTGCTGCTTTTAAGGCATTTTGTATATTTTCTTAATTTTATCTATTTTTACCGCATCTGCGCTGGGTTCCACGCAGTTGTGGGATTTTTTTGTGTTTTTCCTGCTTGGGCAGTTTTTCTGAAGTAAAATTTGCCCGCGTGTATGATAAATTGCATCGTTTTTATTTAATTTGTTAGTTTTTTGTATTTATTGGTGGTTTTTAATGCTTTTGTGCTAAAATCATTCATTTGTTTTTTTCGTGCACGTGCTTTTCATTCCTTTCCAGCGCAAATTCTTGAACTCCTTTTTCTCTATTGAAAATTCAAATGATTGATATTTGAAGGGTAATCCCCTCTCTTTTGAGGTGAAACTCTCTTGTTTGCTGTGCAGTGGGCTTTGTTGACAAGAGATGTGGAGGTGGTTTCTGTTTTTTCCTCTTCGTAAAAAAAAATCCTTTAAAGTTGATTTTGATTTGTTTAAGCTTTAGCTTAACTATTATTATCTGGGCTTTCAGTTTACCTCCCCTTCCTCTAAAAGCACTGAGGAGAGTACTGCAAGTTAACACAAAAGAAATGGCAAGTCCCAAGGGGACTTCTATTATTACAAGTCTGGTTCTGTAGTAGTTAGATCTCTGTCCAAGCCTTTAATTTGAAAATAGGCAGAGTGCCCTCTTCCCTGCACAAAGACAGAGATTAATCTCCTCTGATCCTCCCTCCTGAAGGACTTAGGGAGTCATCAGGGATTGATAAAATTATGCCCTCTGCAACTGAATTCCTGAGAGCTTGGCAATTATTCCAGACTTTATATTTCTGGGCATGTTCTCGGCTCCTTAGGGTCCGAGTATTCCTCTCCATGTTAATCCTTACGCCCAAGGATATTATTGTTATTATTATTATTGTTATTAGTAATTTAGGAGAGGATTTTCCTTCATGAACTCCTCTCGGTACCCACTAATTCCAGTCAGTCACCCTGGGGTTGATTCAGGTTATGGTATAATGAGGCATTTATATTCAACCGGTGGACTCCCTGGACTTTTCCCTCCAGGACAACACCAATAAAGAGGTGGAGGATGACGACTTCATAGATCTGGTGGTTGCTGTCCTCCAAAGAAGTTGACAACTCCCTGAAGACACCTACAGGTAGGTTCTGGAAACCCCTCCTTCTCTTCCGGGGTCGACAGAAGCATTCAGAGGAAATACCAGCTCAGTAAGTGTTCTGCTATTTTTATCTGTACACTTTCAGATTAAAGAGAGTTAGTGCAAACAGCGGCCTGCTTCTCAGCCTTGTGCCACCGTCTGCTTTCTCTCCAGAGATAGACTCTAAATAATCATATACCATGCGAAAGAAATTTAACGTAATGCCTCCTACCTTTGTAGCATACGTTATTATATATTAAGAGTTTTATGATGTATCCTATCCTTGCCATAGTGCGACAGCTCTGGAGCACTATTCACAAGGAGGTTTGCTGAAATACCCAAGTGCATATGGTAGCACTATGCTCTCATAGCCTCAAGTCATAATGTTACAGCTTCTAGAGTCTTGGCGTAGGTCTTTTCCCTCAGGCTTGCCTGTCTGAAAAATTCCAGCCTTTTGGGTTATGCTTTGGTGCAAATTGTGGTTTGTCTTTATGGCAAACTAAAGCTGACAGGCATCTATGGACAAGTTTAACTCTCCAGTACTCAGTTAAAGATAAGCATTCCTTCTCCAGACGTCTCAGGATAGGGGGGCTTCGGGTAGGAATTTTTCTCCCTTTAACCTTTTTTCCCTATGCCAACACATTCAGAATTTTCCAAAGGTGAAGTTTTCCAGGGATTTAGGCAGGAATGCTCTTTTCATTCCTGGTAATCCCTTTTTCTTCAGTTACTTTTCTTCTTGGTTCGAGTTTTAACCCCTTCTTTGGTTGGTGTAAAAGAATTAAATAAATAAAAGGAGATTGATGTATGCAGATGTAGACATATAAATATATACATATATATCTATGTACATGATAAGTAAATAAATAACTAAAGTTTACCTCCAAGTGCTGCATTCTCTGTTTTTCTCCAGTAGCATGTCAGCAGTGGGAACTAGAGCACTAGAACCTCATGAGGGTCAAAGTCATGAAAGGGTTCCCTTCTCCTTGGGAGTTGGACCCTTTTTTCGGGCTATTACCTGAATTTTAAAGGAAAATAGTAAACAGCAAATCATTATCAAATTTCACAACCTGGGGTCAGGATGCTTCATTGACTCAGGTCTTTCTTTTGCAAACGCAGGGGATTTTCTTGTCTCCCTCAATACATTCTATGTTCTCAGTTCCTTAGCCTGGGGGTTTTCTCAGGCGGCTACCAGTTTTCTTCCATGTCGTTTAGACTGCCTCCAGAGTGTTCTCAGATACGGAGTAAAAATCAGGCTGTTGTGCAGGTATCTGGGTAGGTTGACGGTTCTCACCTGAAACATAGAAACATAAAAACATAGACTTTGACAGCAGATAAGGACCGCTTGGCCCATCTAGTCTGCCCATTTCCCTACCTACAGGATAGGCCACAGATCCTAGTTAACCAGCAGCCTATTTCTTCCTACCCCCCACAAGAATTGCCTTATGTCTGTCCCATGCATTCTTGAATTCTCCCACAGTTTTAGACCTGCAACCTCCTCAGGAAGGCTGTTCCATGCATCCACTACCCTCTCTGTGAAATAATGCTTCCTCACATTGACCCTGAACCATCCTCCTTCTATCTTTAAATTGTGTCCCCTTGTTCTTGAATGTCTCTTTTTCTGAAAGATGCTACCCTCTTGGACTTTGCTGATTCCACTGAGTTACTTAAAAGTTTCTATCATGTCCTCCCTCTACCTTCTTTCCTCAAGGGTATACATATTAAGCTCCTTTAGTCTCTCCTCATACAGCTTCTCTTACAGACCCTACACCATTTTAGATGCCCTTCTCTGGACTACCTCTATCCTGTCTATGTCCTTGCGGAGATGGGGTCTCCAGAACTGCACACAGTACTCCAGATGGGGTCTCACCAACTGTCTGTACAGAGGGATAACAACTTCCTGTTTCAAACAACATGAAGTCTTGCTATATTATGACATATGCAGTGAGTCCCAACGTTCGAACTGCTCTGGAGGTGAAAGAGTTAACTTTCCATGCAGGCATGGAACCTTGAGCGCAAGCTCGGTTGAAAACTCTGTCTGTTGTTCTTTAAACTCAAACTGTCAGATTCTTTACTCCGCCTCACTGAACAGTCGCTCCGGAGATTTCTCCTTCTGCTCGGTTCGTTTGTCGGTAAAAAGTATTATTTTTCGGTTTCTTGACCGAAATTAAACTGCAACCGGTCGGTTCAAGCTCTGTCTGTGGTATCGTAAGTAATAGATAGGCTTACATTTTATTTTTTCTCTGTGTGAAACTTGTAAACGTGTTTTTCAGTTCGGTTTGAACCGATCAGATTGCTTTTAAAACTTTCTAGTCCTTACTTAGAGTGCGGTTCCCGGTTCTTATCGGTTCTAAAAAGAACGGATTTCATTACGTTTTTTTCCACGACCGTGACACGGTTGGGAACCGATAAGAGTCTTTGGCGGATTGCCACTAACGGGCAAGTTTGGTTAGGCTGGCACTATGTCTGAAGAAAAAGAAAAACCGGGCCCACTGGGTTTCAGCACTGTGGTGTTTGTGGGGAAGCCTTTGCTAAGGCTGACCCACACACCACATGTGTATATTGTCTGGGGTTTGACCACCTCAATGCAGACTGCCAGATTTGTGAGAATTTTCTTGCTGCCACCGTGGAAAAGAGAGTTGGTAGGCTCAGGGAAAGGGAGGCCAAAAAGTCCGCTGACCCGGATGGCCAGCCCAGTTCGGTTCCAACCGAACCGGAGGGAGTGCCCTCTGACCAGGGCGATACTTCCTCAGGCAAACGGAGAGCCAGCTCTGAGGAGCCGGTTCCAATTAAAAGGACTAGAAAGTCAGTTAGTGTGCCAAAAGTTCTTTGCCCAACCACTGAGGAAATAGCTAAAGCCATTCAAATTGTCCAGTCTCTTTCCCCGGTTCCGTCCAAACCGACACCATCTGGGAAGCGCTCGGTTCAGCCGGTTCCTCTGGTTCAAGATTATGATTTTGAGGATTTTTATGAACCAGAGGAAGGGGAAGAAGAGTATGAGGAGAGTGAATGTGGTTTTGAAGGTCTGGATGTGCCCGTTGAACTGGACATCTCTCCAGACAGACCGTTAGGGGTTTCTCCTCCCAGGCTATCTGAGTCCCCTTCTCATTTTATGTTCTATAAGAAAGTTGCTGAAACTCTCCAGCTCCCTGTTGAGGAAGCTGTTGATGATCAGGAGGAGCCTGATTTTGTAGAAATGATGCATATTCCAGAGTCTAGGAGACTGTCTATTCCCTTGCATAAATCTTTTAGGAAACAGACAGTAAAAATTCTAAAAACTCCTCACTCTATTCTTCCTGTTGATAAAAGGATGGACAAAAGGTATACATTATCTGGCTCTGATACGGAGTTCCTCACACAGCAATGCAGCCATGTGGGGGTAGTGCAGGCTGCAGCCTGTGACAAGGCAAATATTCCTCTAGCCTCGCACCCTCCTGAAAAGGACTCCAGGAGGATTGATGCCATGGCAAAGAAACAGTACATGGCAGCATCCTTAGGACTCAGACAGGCAAATTATATGGCTTATGCTGCTAGGTACCAGAAATCCAGATGGGATACTGTTCTGGCTCTAGCAAAACAAGTCCCTGACCAGCTTGCCAGGGAGCTGGAACAGGTGGCTGCGGATGGTATTGAGGCATCCAAGGTGCAATTTCATGCTGCAGTAGACTCTAATGATGTGTCTTCTAGGGTCATGGCTACCTCTGTGGCACTTAGCAGAATGGCTTGGCTCAGATGTACTACCCTGTCTGGGATACCCAGTCTAAGGCCATGGATTTTCCTGTTGTGGGCAATTCTCTGTTTGGGGAGCAGACAGAGAATTATATGAAGAAAATGGATGAATATAGGACCACCTATAGGAGTGCACAGGCCAAAGAAAGGCAAGCCACTCCTCAAAGGCACATCTTAGGGGCAGGGGCAGGCCTTTTCATAGGCCTTTTTACCAAGCCCAGGCCTCCTCTACTGCTTATGCCCAGAGGGGGTTCTTTAGTGGGAGAGGCAGACGGGGTACAAGTAAGCCTGCTTCTACCCCTCAGCCCAAGCCCTGCCAAGCAGGCTCCCTGATGGGGTGGCCAGGGCCGATTCTCCACTACCAGTAGGGGACAGGCTGGCTTACTTGTCCAGGACTGGAAGTCTCTAACATCAGACAAGTGGGTCCTGGAAGTAGTAAGCCGGGACTGGTTCTCAGCTTCAAAAATTTCCAAAGATGAGAACCAGGTCCTTTCCACCTGCAAATCCATCAGAGGCACTTGCCCTAGAAACAGAAGTTTCTACCCTCCTAGCTCTCAGAGCTGTGGAAAGGGTTCCACCCCTACACCAGGGCAAAGGGTTGTACTCCAGGTACTTCCTTACCCCAAAAAAGACAGGAGAATGGCGGCCCATCCTGGATCTCAGATACCTAAACAAGCACCTTTTAAAACCAAAATTCAAAATGGTGACTCTGAATTATTTTACCCTCTCTAAGGCCAGGGGACTGGCTAGCCTCCCTGGACCTCAAGGATGCCTACTTCCATGTTCTTATCAGAAGCTCTCATCGAAAGAACCTCAGATTCAAACTGCCCTCAGGCCATTACCAGTTCAGAGCAATGCCCTTCGGCCTCACCTCGGCCCCGAGGGTATTCACAAAATGCCTGGCAGTAGCAGTTGCCCACTTAAGAAGGCAAAAGATTGCCATCTTTCCTTATCTGGATGACTGGCTCATAGTAGGCCAGTCTCCAGACCAAGTCAAACTACACCTTCAGGTAACTCAGCAACTGCTCACATCTCTAGGTTTCCTTCTCAGTCTTCCAAAGTCAGTTCTAGAGCCTGTCCAGCTTCTCACCTTCATAGGCGCAGAACTGAACACAAAGAAGAGCCAGAGCCTTCCTTCCTCTGGAAGAGCAAGGGCCCTGGTTTCTCTGGCCTCCTCTTTCACCCTGCAGGTCTCTCGACCAGCAAGGCATTTCTACAGCTCCTGGGGCACATGGCTGCTTCTACAGCAGTAGTGCAGGGAGCAAGATTTCAGATGAGGGACATTCAGTTCCATTTGAGAGCCTTTTGGTCTCAAAGGAGAGACCTCTAACCAAATTGATCCCAGTGACTCAGAACTCTGATCCAGGCCCTTCAGTGGTGGCAGGACCAGAGCAATCTGAGACAGGGGTCCCTTTCACCCACAGTCTCACTCCTTAATCCTTACTACAGATGCATCCCTCTTGGGGTGGGGAGCTCACATGGGTGACCTCACTACCCAGGTTGTGGTCCCCACGGAATCTCTGCTCCACATCAATCTGTTGGAGCTCAGAGCAGTTTTCTAGCACTTCAAGCTTTTCCACATCTGTTCAGAATCAAGTTGTACAGATCAGAACAGACAACACCACCACAATGTGGTACATCAACAAGCAAGGAGGCACTCGGTCTGACCTTGTGCACGGAAGCAATGAAGTTGTGGTCTCTGGCTTATTCTCTGAACACCTCCCTTACGGCAGTTCACCTCCCAGGCAAGGACAATGTCCTGGCGGATGCTCTCAGCAGGATTTCCCAGGGCCATCACGAATGGGCACTGGATCCCCTAGTACTGGAGGTAGTATTTGCCAGATGGGGCACCCCGCAGATAGATCTTTTTGCAGCCCCAGACAATCACCAACTTCCCCTTTTTTGCTGCAGGCCCCCAGTGTTGGGCTCAGTCCCTCTGGATGCCTTCCTTCTCAGTTGGGAAGGGAAGTTTCTCTATGCTTTCCCCCCCTTCCCTCTTCTGTTCAAGGTGCTAGTCAAAATCAGATCTCAACCCTGCAAGATGATCCTGATTGCTCCAGATTGGGCCAGACAGCCCTGGTACCCACTCCTTACGTCCTTAGCAGTCCACCTTCCCTGTGTCTTCCCAGGAATCACAACCTGTTAACCTGTGCTCAGGGAAGTTTGGTACCAGACCTCAAATCTCTCAATCTCAAGGCCTGGCTCTTGAAGAGTTAGAGTTGCTGACTCACCTCTCCCAAGGTGTATTGGATATCTTGAAGGCTTCTAGGAAGCCTTCCACCAGAAGCTACTTATAATTCCAAATGGAAGAGATTTTCCATATGGTGCTCTGGAAGCATATTTCCCAGAGTCTGCTGACTTACCCACAGTCCTGGATTATATGGTGCATTTGAATACTTTGGGGCTGAGACCAGCTACCCTAAAAGTGCACCTGGCAGCCGTGTCTGCTTTCTTATCAGCAGGTAAACCCTCTTCTCTTTCAGCTCATCCTGTATTCTCCAAGTTTTTCAAGGGTTGCTTCACCAACCCTCCATTCAGGGACCCTGCCCCTGCCTGGGATCTTAATATTTGCATTGCCCAGCTTATGCAACCCCCTTTTGAGCCCTTGTCTTCAGCAGAGCTTAAGTACTTGACTTGGAAAACTGTGTTTTTGGTAGCCATCACTTCTGCCAGGCACATAAGTGAATTACAAGCATTGTCAGTGGAGCCTGATTTTATCTCCTTTCATAGAGATAAGGTGGTCCTCAGGACTAACAGAAAGTTCTTGCCTAAGGTGGTTTCAGACTTCCACCTTAATCAATCTATGTCTCTCCTGTGTACTTCACTGACCATTCCTCCTCTGGCGAGAGGAGACTGCACAGTTTAGATCAAAAGAGCCCTTAGTTACTACATAGAGCGTACCAAGGGTCACAGGTTTGACTCCTCAACTGTTCCTCACTTATGGTGAGGTTGGTAGGAAACCTGCCACTAAAGATCCATTGCCAGGTGGATTGTCTCTTGTATCCAATTTTGCTATGAAAAACTGGGTAAGGTTCCTCCCTCAGGCCTGTGGGCTCACTCTACCAGAGGTACAGCTCCGTCTCTGGCTGCTGCCAGGGACATCCCTATCCTAGAGATATGTCAAGCAGCTACCTGGAAAACAGTTCACACTTTTACCAAGCATTACTCCCTGGACATCCAGGTTAGGAGTGATGCTCGGTTTAGCACAGCTGTGCTTCAGATCCTATTTCATAAGTAGGTTCTGTCCCTCCTCCATGGAGGTACTGCTGTGTAGTCTGCATATGTCATAATATAGCAAGACTTCATGTTGTTTGAAGAAAAAATTACTCACCTTAGTAATGTTGTTTCTTCTAATGGAGTCTTGCTATATTATGACCTCCTCCTGCCTGCCCCTCTCAGAACCTCTACTTTTTGGGATGTGGGTGGACAGTGCACTGTGGGCACTTAGTAGATGCCCACCTTTTTTTCAACCCTCTTTTTGGGGTGTTTGGGTGTGTTTTAATTTTTGGATCCCTGACTTGAGTCTTTGTTTTGGGACCAAGAAAATGTGTTCTTATATTTAGTAGCCAGTTGGCTAGTGTAGGTTTACAGCTTCCACACAGAACCTTAGTGAGTTTTGTTCATAAAGATCTGACAGTTTGAGTTTAAAAAACAACAGACAGAGTTTTCAACCGAGCTCGCGCTCAAGGTTCCATGCCTGCATGGAAAGTTAACTCTTTCACCTCCGGAGCAGTTCGAAGGTTGGGACTCACTGCATATGTCATAATATAGCAAGACTCCATTAGAAGAAACAACATTACTAAGGTGAGTAATTTTTTCTTTCTGCTGATGATGCCTCTCCCTATACATCCCAGTATACTCCCAGCCCTCCCTACTGCCTTCTCACATTGCTTGCTAACCTTAAGGTCATCCGATATGATTACCCCAGGTCCCTTTCCTTTTTGTTGTTGTTACTACCTCCCCACCCATTGTGTATTCTTCCCTGGGTTCTTGTTTCCCAGGTGCATTATTTGCACTTCTTTGCATTGAATCTAGCTGCCATACTTCTGACCATTCCTCCAACCTTGCCAAGTCCCTTTTCATCCTTTCCACCTCCTTGTGTATCAACCCTGTTGCAGATCTTTGTGTCATCTGCAAAAGGCATACTTTCCTTCAGTCCCTCTGCAATGTCACTGATGAAGACATTAAAAGGACTGGACCCAATCTGAACCCTCGCGGTACCCACTAGTAACCCTCTTTCTTCAAGTGGACTCCATTTACAATTACCTTCTGTGTCCTGTTGTCCAGCCAATGTTTTACCCAGGCTACCACCCTGGGACCCACTCCCAGGCTGGTTAATTTGACTATTAATATTTTGTGTGGGACTGTGTCAAATGCCTTGCTAAAGTCTAGGTAGGCCATGTCCACAGCTCCTCCCTGGTCTACTACTTTGGTCACCCAGTCAAAGAAATCTATTAGATTCGTCTGACATGACCTTCCCGCTGTGAACCCATGCTGCCTTGGGTCCTGTGCTCCACTGGCCTCTAGGTACTCAACTATTCTTTCCTTCAGAGTGACTCCATCACTTTCCCTACCACAGAGGTCAGACTGACAGGTCTGTAGTTTCCTGCCTCTGTCTTGGTCCCACTTTGTGAAGGGAATCACATCTGCCTTCCTCCAGTCCTCAGGTACCACACCATCCTCCATGATTTATTAAAAGAGTAGCCAGTGGTTTCACTAGTTCCTCCCTTAATTCTTTTAGAATTCTGGGTGAATTCCATCAGGACCCATTGCTTTGTCCACCTTCAGTTTAGGAGTTCTTGCAGAACCTTTTCTTCTGTGAAAGGACTGGGATCGACTCCCCTATCAAGAGTGCTTCTGTTAATTGGATTAGGCACTTCCCCCTCCTCTTTTGTGAATACTGAGCAGAAATATTCATTCAGTATCCCTGCTTTTTCACTGTCCCCCTCTGCCCACCCACCGTTCATTCTATTCAGCCTCACTATCCCTCCTTTGTCTTTCTACACTCGCTGATGTACCTATAAAAGGTTTTATCCCCCTTCTTAACTGAGTTGGCTATCTTTTCCTCAGTTTGGGCCTTTGCTATTCTGACTTCCCTCCCTGCTTCCTTCTGCCTTAACTGGTACAGCTCTCTGTCCTGCTCCTTCTGTGTTTCCTTATACTTCCGGAATGCTATCTTTTTCTTCCTGACTTTCACAGCCACCTCTCTTGAGAACCATAGTGGCTTTTTCTTTCATTTTGATTTGTTTATTTGCTTCACACAAAGGCTTGTTGCCTCTGTGATGGCAGTTTTGATGATTCCCCATTGTTGCTCCACACCTCCTTCTAGCCTGTTTGCTAGTGCTTTTCTGAGGCACTCTCCCATCTTGCAAAGTCAGCCCTCCCAAAGTCCAGTACCCTCACTTTTGTATGGCTTGACTCTGTAGCTAGTTTAACATGAACCACACTGTTTGATGGTCACTTGTCCCCAGATGGCAACCCACTTCTAGATCTGAGATCCTCACTGCCCCCATTTGAGAGTACGAGGTGTAAGATTGCTCCCTCATGAGTGGGTTCCGAAACTAGCTGTCTAAGGCCTGCCACCTGTAGGGCATCAAGAATGGCCCTGCTCTTGGATGTGGCTGCAGCAAATGTGCTCCAGTTAACATCTGGCATATTCAGGTCTCCCACCAACAGTATCTCCCCTTTCTCTGCCATTCTAAGAATGCCTTCTATCATATCCTTGTCCATTCCCTCCCCCTGACATGGGGGTCTGTACACAACCCCTGTGCGGATTGTGGTGCCCTTTCCAGTCTCCAGGTGACCCACAGTGCCTCCTCTCCTCCCTGTTTACTCTTTTGTTCAGTTGCTTTTATCCCTTCCTTTACATGAAAAGCTACTCCTCCCCTCTTCTCCCTGCCTGTCTCTCCTGTAGGTTATGTACCCTGGTATGTTAACATCCCAGTCATGGTTCTCTGTGTACCATGTTTCTGTGACTCCTATGATATCCAGGCATCCCTCTTCCATCAAGGCCACCAGTTCAGGGAGCTTGTTGCCCAGACTATAGGCATTGGTACTCATTACCCTCCATTTCCTGATGGCCTTACTCCTTTTTGCCCCATCCCTGTCCTTCTTGCCTTTGTCACTTTCTCCATTTACCCCTGCCCTTCTCCTATCGACACCTCTATGTTGGTGTTTTGCCTTACTACCGTGATTATTTTGGAGGGCTAGGATTTCCCTGCTCCTTTCAGTGCCTCCCCTTGGCTAGTTTAAATGCTCACCAATGAAGCATTTAAACCTATCACCTAGGATCCTGGTTCCCCTCCCGGACAGATGCAGCCCATCATGCCAGTATAGGCTTGCATCACTCCAGGTGGACCCCAGTCCCCAATAAGCCAAATCCTTGAGCTCCACACCAGTTTTCAACCACTGATTGAATCCCATGGTGCAGAACACCCTAGCCTCTCCTATGCCATAGATGGGCAGCACCTCCAAGAGGTTACCATCGTGCTACTTGACTAAGGCCCTTCCCAATTCCACAAACTCTTCCTGCACTTCTCTAATCCCTTTCTTAGCCAGGTCATTTGTCCCTAGGTGGACAATGACATCCAGCTCCCTCCTGTGCAGCTGCTCTGGCAATCCTGAGGTTCGCTCCCTGTCCTCAAGCCATGGTGCCAGGCAGGCACCTCACCTCCTCTCCCTTCCTTCCCCAGTTCTACCTTCCTAACAATGGAGTCCCCCACCAGGAGTTGTTTCCTTCCCTGCAGGGTCCCTGCCACCCTCCTGTGGGTCTCCTTTGTGGAGGTTCCCAGCATCCTCCTTGGTCTCCACTGTGGGTGCCTCCATAGAGGAACCACACTTTGCCAGAATGGCATAGGGATTGTGGAGGTACAACTGGAGGGATGTGCCTCTGTTCCACCCTCACCCTCCCTGAGCCCTGTGGTCCAACCGCTTCCTCTTTCTTGGCAACCTCTGAGGCAATGAGCAGTGGCACTGGTGGTCCCTGGATGGAAGAGGAGGTCCCACAAATCCTGGCCAACTCAGCCTGGAGATGAGCAACCTCCTCCTCAGCCCAGAGAGGTGCCTGCAGATGGGACAACACCATCCTCCAGAACGTCTCCCAGAAGACTGCTGCTCCACAGCCACTGCACTACCACTCCAATCATGTCTTATTTCTGGCCCCTTAACTGTTTGCAATCCTTACTCTTTCCTCTTTTTTTCTCTCTCTCTCCTTACTTTCTGCCTGTGTGCCCTTTAAGCTCCTGATTGTCCTGTTCTGAGACAAGAATATCCTATATTTCTCAGTAGACCACTTACTTGCTCAGAGGCAGACCTCCAGCAGCTAGAGGGGCCAGAGAGCTACTCTTGCCCTTCTAGGATGGTGGGTCTTTGGTGGTTCTGTGATCACTCACTTCCTGCTCCCAAACAGGAAGTTCCTGTTGTCAGTCAAATCCTGTGCCTATAAAAATAGAACTAGCTTTGGGGGGGGGGTGCAGGGCAATATAGTCCCAGTAGAGAAGTTCAGTCACACAGCAGTCCTTTCTCCTGGTGTCTTCTGCCAAGCTATGAAGACAGGGAGTCTCTGGTTTCACTTCTCAGAGGCTTGGCCATCCTTAACCAATTCTCCTTGACTTTGGTTTTCAAGCCCTAAGTCTGACATGTTATTTCCTACAGTCTTGTTTTTTTTTGTACCCACTAGAAAAAAGTTCCCTAACCATCTAAATCTTGGCAACCCTTAGGGGGCAATGCTCATCTCTTGTCAGGGGAAATTCATTCCCTGTATATGGTGCATAATTTTGTCACTACAGTCCCAGGTACTAGACCTCTAGGTCAGATTCCAAATAAGATAATTTTTCGTGAAGCCTGAACTCTGTTACAAGCTGGACTGGTGTAAGGAAACAGTGAACTTCACACCTCTCTATGAACAACAAAAGCCACGAGGTTGTTTAGACCTCCAGTGAAGTGCTGAAGATACTACAAATAATACCAGGCTCCCGTATTGCTGAGTGCAAAAAATACAGGTTTATTTTACCAAATACTGCAGGAAAATCTTCAGTATACACACAGTAGTCACATCAACAAACTCCCCTTTTTTTAGAGGGATAATCATTATTGCAACTAGTTTTTCCTTTTATACCATTCACAGTTCAAATTTAGTGACATCACCCATTAGTATCCAATCATTTTATAATAATCCCAAAAGTGATATTTAATACATTAAGTAGTAACAATAGGAAAACTAAACACATTATTATGACCCATAATATACCAGCAACAAAATCAGCTGAATTTTTTATGATTTTCAGAACTTTTTTGTAACAGCCAATCAGATCCTCCGATTCAGAAATATCTGATTCTAAAAAGAAGGGAGACAAAATCAGAAAACAAAGTCAATTTTTATTTAAAGGGACATCTTTGTAACATGGTAGGTTGAAAAAGTTCTGACATCTCAGAACTTTTGTACATCAGTCAATCAGATCATCCAATTTTGAAATTCCAATTTTATAATGGGAAAAGCCAAAATCAAAAAACAAATGAGTGCACTATATCAAAGCACACATTTGTAACACTATAAATATATAAAATTATAAGTTTTTCAAACTTTTTACAATAGCCAATCAGAATGTCCAAATCTAAATTTTCTTAAAATTGGAAATGTTATGGTTATTTCAGGTTCCTTAATTATTTACAATCATTTTTAAGTATAGTCAACTGTTTTTATCTCTTGTTGTTCCTATTATGAGTCTCAGTTCAACTGTCGTATGACTAGAAAAAACACAAACTAAGCTTCAAATCATTAACTTGAAAAAAATCCATTTTTATATATAAATTCTGTATGCTTTGATATAGTGCACTAGTTTGTTTTTTGATTTTGGCTTTTCCCATTATAACATTGGAATTTCAAAATCGGATGATCTGTTTGGCTGATGCAGAAAAGGTCTGAAATTTCAGAACTTTTTCAACCTACCATGTTATAAAGATGTCCCTTTAAATAAGAATTGGTTTAGTTTTCTGGTTTTGTCTCCCTTCTTTTCAGAATCAGATATTTCTGAATTGGAGGATCTGATTGTCTGTTACAAAAAAGTTCTAAAAATCATAAAAATGTTCAACTGATTTTGTTGCTGGTATATTATGGGTCATACTAATGTGTTTAGTTTTCCTATTGTTACTACTTAATGTATTAAATATCACTTTGGGGATTATTATAAAATGATTGGATACTAATGGGTGATGTCACTAAATCTGAACTGTGAATGGTATAAAAGGAAGAACTAGTTGCAATAATGATTATCCCTCTAAAAAAGGGGGAGTTTGTTGATGTGACTACTGTGTGTATACTGAAGATTTTCCTGCAGTATTTGGTAAAATATACCTGTATTTTTTGCACTCAGCAATATGGGAGCCTAGTATTATTTGCAGTATCTTCAGTACCTTCACTGGCGGTCTAAACAACCTCTTGGCTCTGGAGTGCAGGTGGCTTTTGTTGTTCATATATGTTTTTAAGGGCTCGCAGCCCTCACCTGCACCCTGCCTTAGCTCTGAAGCACGGCGTTCTTTTGTGTGTAAGTATGAACTTCACACCTCTCCCCTTCAAATCTTTGGTACAGAGGTTTCCTTCCGGTGGATGCTTCCCTCTGCGGGGGGGGCCATCATTGGGTCTTGGTTTCTGTGAGAGTCCTTATTTCATCAGTCTCTGGAAACTCAGAGCATCTCTATCAGGCCTGCATGTTTTCAGCCCTGAGGTCATGTAGTACAGAGAGGACCGGATGATATTCCTGTCCTGTATCACACAAATGAGCATTTGTGACACAAGTCTTCCAATCTCTCTACAACAGCTATGAGTTTTGATCTCTAGCCGTCTTCTTTGGAGGTGTCTTAGTCACCCATCCATCTGTCGGGCAAGGACAACACTTTGGTATAGTCAGGGCCACCGCAAGTGGGCCCTTTGGCAGATCGTCTAAGCTGCATTAGTCAGGGCCACCGCAAGTGAGCCCTCAGCACACAAGTCCTAGCCACATTGTTCAGGGGTTAAGGTCAGGTCCAGATCTGAGTTTTCCCTTCCAGCCCAAACCACCAGTTTTTCCCTTTTTCCATTTGCAGGCCCCAGTTCAGGGTTCCTTCCAGTGGACTTTCTTATCTTAAGACTGGAAGGAGAAGTTTTCTCTCTCCCATATATCCCTTGTTTCCTAAGTACCTCTCTAGTTAAGAAATCAGCCACCATGATCCTGGTTGCTCTGGACAGCCTTGGTACTTTCTGATAAAACAATTTTCAGTTAAACAGCCTTCTGGCTGCTTTTGTTTCCATAAGCTACTTCCTTTCTCAGACAGGAGTAGCATTTCTCAGCTCCCAGTCTTTTCTCCTCAAGGCCTGGTTCTTGAGAGGCTAGATCTCCTAGAGTCCCTGTATCCAAACAAGGCCTGGAACGTCTATTAAAAAAAAAGTTTTAGTATCACGAAAACTTCAGTTTCCTAGTGGAAGCAGTTTTTCCCCTTGGTACAAGGATAAGAGCCTAGAGTTTTTCAGTCCTCTTTCCTCTCATGACTGGATTATTTAGTTCATATCCAGGCATTACTGTCTTGTACACAGAACTAGTTTGGTCTTTGTGACTTGTTTCCTGTAAAAATATAAAGGTTTTTATTTTTTTACTGACAGTGGGCCTCTTTTTTGGGGGGAGTACACCTAGCGGTTACTCTGATTATTTTTCTGTCAGGCAAGAGAAATCTGTCATTTCTCAGACTATTTCAAAGAATTCCACAAGGGGTCATTTCACTTCCAGACCCTTCTAGGGACTGGAGTTTTTTCCCATAGAACAAAAACCTCTGTATATTCAAGTTCATGGGTGTCCCTTTGAACCGATGTCAATTCTGTCCTGAAGCGAATAACATCGAAGATAACCTTTCTGCTTGTCTTTTCCTCTGTCAGATGGGTTTCAGAGTTTCAGATTTTTCTTTTAGGTCTTATCTTTTAGTGCCTTTATGAACAATTTAGTCCTCTGGACAGATAGGAAATCCTTCTCCCAAGTGTTCTACCATTTCCACCTTCATCAACCCTTTTTTTCTCTCTGCCTGTACTGCTCTCAGACAAGTCCTGTCTAGGCTATCTCAAGCTGCTCGGATGGGACATGAATTAGTCCTGCCAGTCTGTGTCAGCAGTCCTAGCAGCTCAGGATCTGTCATTATCATCCCTTCCTTTCCTGCATTTTCACAGAAAAGGAGAAACCAGTGACCAAGAGTATTTTCCCACGGGACTGTTTTCCAGTATTTCAGGTCCTGGTACAGCAAGGCTCACATTCAGCCCTTCTCATGCTTAGGGCCTACTTCCTGGAGAACTGCTGCCTCCTGGGCAGCATTCAAGGCTATATCCTTACTAGAAGTGTGCAGACCACTTATTTGAAATTTGCTTCTCATATTCAATAAGATCTTTTCTTGGATGTGTAGTCTGATAGGATGCCAAATTTGGCAGGACAGTACTTCAGAGCCTCTTCTTAAAATAGGTTTCTGCGCACTCCTCCCAACTGCACTGCTTCGAAGTCTGCATCTGTCAATAGATGTTAAAGAATTCCTGGGGTGAGAAGAAACAATTACTCACCGAAGTAATATTACTTCTTTCAGGGAATTCTGTTGCTTTATTGACACTCCCACCCTTCCTCCCCTGGAAACCTTGTCTAAAGGCTCTGTTAGGGGATTTAGCCAGATTTGATGACTGTCATTCATTCGTGTGATTAAAAAAAAATGTTTTATAATAGTGGGTTAGAATATATGGTGGGTTATTACTAACAGTTTTTCTAACTCCACTAATGCTCCGGATATTCATAACTTTATGCAGTAAGCCTGGAGGGTTGGACTGCCTTGAGAGATGGAACACATGCAAATGAGTAGAATTATTTGCACATAAGCATCTTTCAAATACTGCCTCTACCAACTGTGGTGTTCTAACCTCTTCAGATTTTTCTCTCCGCCGGAAAGGCTGGTCGCTCGGAGTGGTCGTCTTACTGTTTCGCATGAAAGAAGATTCAAAACCTTAAAAAAAGTAAATATTTTCTATTTATTTTATTGCCTCTACTAATTGTTAGTGTAAATCTTGTTTATTGCTTAAATTACATATTTTTTCTGGTTCCTCACGGTTCAACATAACCGTGGGGGAACTGGGTGAGTTATTTTAAGTAATTGGGGTTCTCAGATTAAAGAGCCTTGTTTTGGTCTATTATTAGTTTATTTTTTTAGTCTATTTTATTGTTTTTGTAACTGCTTTTTATCAGTTACAGAACCGCTGATCCGGTTCACCTGTCATCTCTTGGGTTCGGTTCCTCCGGTTCCCATCGGTTCCGGAACAGACCACAAAAAAAAAAAGTATTTGGGCCCTAGCCAAAGTAACCAACGATTGGCAGATTGCCATGGATAAGAAGAACAGTACCTGTGCGGTGTTCCTGGATTTGAGTAAAGCATTTGACACAGTGGATCATGATTCATTAATCACCTCCCTTGGTTCACTAGGGCTGGATTCTCCCTCACTCAACTGGTTCAAGTGCTACCTATCAGATAGGTCACAACTGGTAAAAAATGGAAATTACCTATCCACCTTAAAACCACTGCTAAGAGGTGTACCGCAAGGCTCTATTCTTGGCCCCGTCCTCTTTGCCATTTATATTAATAATATTGATGCCAACCTCACTCAATCCAACATTCATCTGTTTGCTGATGATACTGTATTATATGTCAGCAACCCTTCATTACCTAAAGCCTGTGAACTGTTACAATCTGAATTCTCCATCCTGCAACACAATCTACTGGATAAAAAGCTACTTCTAAATGCCAAAAAAACAAAAGTTATGTTCTTTGCCACAAAGAGTTGCTCTGCCACTACCCCATCACCCACCACCCTACAGCTATCCACCTTACTTGGAGAGAAGCTGGAATTTGTTGATAACTTCAAATACCTTGGAGTCTGGATTGATAACAAGCTTGACTATTCTGTCCATATTGAAGAGCTACTAAAAACTGAGACAAAGGCTTGGTCTATTTTTTAGAATAAAACACTACCTCAACAGAGACTCCAAAAAAAGATTAATCCAGGCATCATTCCTATCCCTCATTGACTATGCTGACTTTCTCTATGGCCATTGTTCACTCCCCTCTTAAATAATCTGGACACCCTATATCACAGGTCCATCAGATTTATTACTGACCTTCCCTCCAGCACCCATCACTGCTCCCTTTATAAGGCAGTTAATTGGACATCATTACAACACAGAAGAAATAGGAATGCTGCAATCTGGATATTCAAAGCTTTATCAGGCAAACTACCCACCTATATCACAGACTGTTTTACCCAAATTACTTCTAGGCCATACAACTTAAGGAGCAGCAATCTTATCATTCTAAAGGTCCCCAATGCCTGCACCTGGTTTGGGAGGGCCGCTATCAGCTACTCACTAGCAGTTGCATGGAACTCACTCAAAAAACCATGAAGCTAAATAGCCTCTTACCTTTAACATTCTTCAAAGATTATTCTCCACCCTATTCCCAGAACTCTGCAATTGCTTTCACAAGGCCTGATCCCGACCCTACCTACCCCACCCCTTTTCTGTGTTCCATTATGCTAGTTCTCTTCTTTTTCCAGTCACCTGATATACTTATAAAAGCCAATTAGGACCTATAATTTATATATATTATGCCTACATACCCATTGCCTCCTTTTCTTACAGGTTAAATGGTTTTAATGTGCCTTGTATATATGTAAATTGTTATATATTATCATTTTATGTAATTGTATTACTGTTTATGTTATTCTTGATTATGTAATAATACTTGCACTGCTTGACCACTCAGGTCCATCTTGTAAATGAGCTACGCTCAATGATGTTCGCCTGATTAAATAAAGATTTTGATTTGATTTGATTTTGAAATAACCGCACTTTACTCTTTACTTAGCAGTTAGTGTTTTTTCTCATTTTTAGACATTATCATTTCAGAGAAACCCAAAAAGAGAACCAAAGAACCCGGTTTCACAAATTGTTTAAAATGTGGAGATGTATTTGCTAAAGCAGACAAGCACACCTTATATGTGGCTTGCCTGGGATTTGAACATCTGGATCAGGATTGTGAAGTCTGCAAAACTTTCCCGGAAAATAACGTGGAAAAACACCTTGAAAGGCTGAACAAAAAATTTCCTAGGGGTCCCTCTGGCTTTGACCAGCTGACACCCCAATCTACTGTGGCTGAACCCACAAGTTTGCTCACCCCTGCCCCTGATACGGGCAAAAAAGGGGCAAAAAGAGGGAAAGATCTGACTGACTCCCTGGTTCCCCTCAAAGAAACGCAAAAAAAACCAAGCATGCAGAATCCTCTCCTGCTAAACCAGGGACTTCTGCACAGATGCCTGCTATGCCTTTGGCTCAAGAAATAGCCCAGGCTTTTAATATTATCCAGGCACTGCAAAACATTGTTCCCCAGCAGCCTGCCCCTACCCAGGGTCCCCAGGCCAGCAGTGGCGTGTTGCCCTCTTTACAGGAGGAGCAATATTATGAAGAGGAAGATGATCCTTTTCAGGATGATGAACCAGTTCCTCCAGCGGTATCTCTTGAGCAAGATTTTGGTTCTCCTCCCAGGGTGTCAGAGGATTACTCCTCACATTTTCCATTTGTAAGGAGAATGGCAGATGCTCTGGATATTGCTACCACAGAGCAGATTGAGGATGAGGAGGAAATTGAACACTTAAATATGATGGGTTTGATACCCACAAAAGCCCTCCTCTTGCCAGTATACAAATTTTTCAAAAAAGACACCCTAAGACTTCTACAGACCTCTAATTTTGTTCCTCCTATTGATAGGAGAATAGATAAAAAGTATCAGTTAGACAGGACGGGAGCTGATTTCCTTTTCTCCCATCCTGACCATCAAGGGGTTATACAGCAGGCAGCCTGCGACAAAGCCAGAGTCCCCCTGTCCTCCCACCCTCCAGACAAGGACTCCATAAAAATGGATAGCATGGCCAAAAAAGGCAACTTATCAGCCTCTTTGGCCATGAGACAGGCTACTTTTCAAGCTTATGCTGCCCAGTATCAAAAAATCTCCGTGGCAGTTGGTACTGGACATGTCCATGAAAGCCCCCTTACCCTTGTCTGAAGACCTGGCTGAAACTGCCAGGTTTGGGCTGGAGGCAGCTAAGTACCAGTTCCATATGGCTGCTGATTCTAATGACACTGCAGCCAGATGGATGACTAACACCATGGCACAGAGAAGGTCTGCTTGGCTCAGGGCCACTAACCTTACTCAGGATACTCAATCCAAGGCCGTGGATTTTCCTTTACAGGGAAACTCTCTTTTAGGGGAATCCACGGTTGCATACATGAAAAAAGTGGATGAGTATAAGGCAACCTATAGAAGCAAGTCTGCTAAGGAGCGTGCTTCTCCATCCACTAGGCCCTATGGAAGGGTGGGGCAGAGGAAGGTCTTTAATGACTAGATCCTTTTTCCAGCCAGTAGCCATGCCCCAGTACCAGCAGTATCCACAAAAGGGATACTCTAGGGGTAGGGGTAGAAGGGGCTGTAGGAGGGGGCTCTCAAACTCAACCTCAGCCCCAACCAAAGCAAAATACCTGAGGCTCAGGCCGCCTCCTCCCTCCCTGTCAGAGGCAGACTCTCCCACTTCCTTCAGGCTTGGCTAAGCATTACCACAGACAAGTGGGTGCTGGAGGTAGTGTCTCAGGGTCTGTCTCTGGACTTCAAATCTTTTCCTCCACAAAAGACCAAGGTTTACTGCTCACCTCCTCTAGCAGAGAGAACACTACTAGAAGCAGAGGTTCAGAAAGTGTTGCATCTCAGAGCAGTGGAATTAGTCACTACCACCCTGAGAGGAAAGGGTTTTTACTCCAGATACTTCCTAACAACAAAGAAAAGCAGGGAGAGGCGGCCATTATTGGATCTCAGAGCTTTGAACAAGCATCTGAAAAAAACAAAGTTCAAAATGGTAACTTTGGCTTGAATATTGCCAACAATCCAAAAAGGGGACTGGCTGGCATCACTGGACTTGAAAGATGCCCATTTCCACATCCCCATAAAGGAATCTTACAGAAAATATCTCAGATTCAGACTCCCTTCAGGCCACTATCAGTTTTCAACTTTTCCTTTCGGTCTTTCCTCAGCACCAAGGGTATTCACAAAGTGCCTAGTTGCTGTAGTGGCATATCTAAGAAGACAGGGAGTGACTGTCTTTCCATACCTGGATGATTGGCTGGTGGTGGGAAACTCACCAGACCAAGTAAGGAACTCCCTAAGAATCACCCAGGCCCTCTAAGAGTTTCTGGGTTTCATAATAAACAAAAAGAAATCAGTTCTAACCCCTGCTCAAACTTTGCAGTTTATAGGGGCAGAATTCAACACACTTCAGGGCAGAGCCTTTTTACTCTTAGGGTGCAAAGTCTTCAGTCAATAGCAAACTCCTTCATCCTGAACAGGTCAAAAACTGCAAGGCAGTTTCTGCAGCTACTAGACCATATGGCTGCATCCACAGGCACAGGGCAAGGATCCAGATTTCACATGCGAGACATCCAGTTTCGCCTCAGGTCTCACTGGAGTCAGAAAAAAAGACCCTTTTTCAAAGCTTATACCAGTGACAAGGCCACTATTAAGGGCCCTCTTGTGGTGGAAACAGGAATCCAATTTAAGGCAGGGAGTGCCTTTCCAGAGAGAAATCCCCTCTCTGGTACTCACAACAGATGACTCCCTATTGGGCTGGGGCGCCCACTTAGGAAAGCACATGACTCAGGGAATCTTGTTACCAGCAGAGTCCATTCAGCACATAAGTTTACTGGAGCTAAGAGCAGTCTTTCTAGCCCTAAAGGCTTTTTCTTCACTGATAATGGGCAGCGTGGTTCAGATCAGAACAGACAATACCACCATAATGTATTACATAAACAAACAGGGAGGCACCAGGTCAGGCCTCCTCTGCACAGAGTCCATGAAGATTTGGACACTAGCGTACTCTCTGAAGGTGTCTTTACAGGCAATTCACTTGCCAGGAAAGGACAATACTTTGGCAGATGCACTAAGCCGCATCAACCAGGCCCATCATGAATGGACTCTGAACAAGCAGGTGGTACAAATTATTTTCAGAAGGTGGGGCACTCCAGAGATAGATTTGTTTGCATCCCACCAGAACCACCAACTACCTCAGTATTGCTGCAGACCACCAGCACAGGGCACAGTTCCTCTGGATGCCCTGGTTCTGGACTGAACAGGCAGGCACCTGTATGCTTTTCCCCCTTTCCCCCTGGTTTTCAGGGTGTTACTGAAGCTAAAGTCCCTCTCAGCATCTCTGATCTTGATAGCTCCGGATTGGCCCAGGCAGCCATGGTACTCTCTTCTGCTCTCCATGTCTGTCAGCAAACCAATACAGTTGCCCCTCAGACACAATCTCCTGACTTCCAGTCAGGGAATATTGTTGTATCTGAATCTCAAGTCCCTTCATCTCAAAGCATGGCTCTTGAGGAATTAGAGTATGCAGATTTAAATCTTTCAGAAGCTGTCCTAAATATTTTAAAGAGTTATAGAAAACCCTCCACACAGAAAACTTGTTCTTCCAAATGGAAGAGATTTTCTCTCTGGTGTTCCAGCATGAAACTTATGCCACAAAAGGCCAGAGTTTCAGTTGTCCTGGACTGTCTCACTCATTTGCACTCACAAGGTTTACAACCCAGTTCCCTTAAGCTTCATTCAGCAGCAGTATATGCCTACCTTTCTGTGGTGACCAAGGTGTCAGTAGCATCTGATAAACTTTTTGAAAGATTTTTTTAAAGGACTGATGCATATATACCCACCTCACAGGGCACCAGTGCCTGCTTGGGATCTGAATGTGTGTGTATAGCCAAGCTCATGGGCCCTCCCTTTGAGCCCATGGCTACTGCCCACTTGAAATACCTTACTTGGAAAACAGTCTTCCTAGTGGCTATTACTGCTGCAAGGAGAATTAGCGAGCTCCAAGCTCTCTGCATTGACCAAGACTATATCTCATTTCACAAAGATAAGGAAGTCCTCAAAACTAACAGACAGTTTCTCCCTAAAGTGGTTTCAGACTTTCATCTGAATCAATCAATCGCTCTACCTGTCTTTTTCACAGACCATACCAGTTCTGGTGAAAGAAGATTACACAGTCTGGATGTGAAAAGGGCTATCAGCTATTACATGACAGCCACTAAAGACCAGAGGAAAAATGGAAAACAACTTTAACTTACATATGGGGATGTAGGAAAGGGTAAACCAGCCTCAAAAAGATCCATCTCTCGGTGGATAGTCCAGTGTATTCAGTTCTGCTAGACTAAGGCAGGTAAAGAGTCCCCAACCGGATTGAGGGCGCATTCTACAAGAGGAACTGCTGCTACCCTTGCAGTTGCCAGGGAGGTTCCCTTGGTGGGCATTTGCAAAGCAGCTACCTGGAAAACAGTACACACCTTTACAAAACACTATAACCTGGATATTTTATCCAGGGATGATGCTAGATTTGGCACAGCAGTCCTGCAGAGCCTGTTTCCAAAATAAAGTTCTGTGCCCACCAACAATGGCACTGCTTGTTAGTCTGCATAAAGTTATGAACATCCTGAGCATTACTGGAGTTAGAAGAAAAAATTACTTACTATAGTAATCTTATTTCTTCCCAGTGATGCTCAGGTATTCAGACAGTGTCCTAAAAAAGCACAGAGCACACAAAGTGGTGGTAATATCAATCAGTCAATCAAAATCTTTATTTAACCAGGTGATCACTGTTTAGCATAACTCATTTTCAAGGTGGACCTGGGGTTTTCAGGAGAAACATATCAGAAGAATATATTGAACAATGTACAAGGCAGGAATATATATAATAAATAATATATGCAATAAATTACAATAAGAGGCATGGACAGTAATGAGTGACAGTTTTGGGATATGGGTCAAGGGATATAAATAGTGACAAGTCATATAAAGTATATACAAGAGTATGCATGTATAAATATAACAGCCAAATGGGTACAACAGATTAAACAACGCACAATATACAATATATGTAGAGGTTGGGTGAAGGTTACAAGGCTACCTTAGAAGGTATGTCTAAGGAGGGGATATGGACAGGTTAGGAGTACTGGCAAGATCAGGATCACAGGGGGATTGAATGAGAGAAAAAGCACATGGAGTTGAGGTGTGGGCAGCCACAATAGCAGGGATTAAAGGTTCAGCCAACAAGGGGATTCCAGGAGGAGAAGAGAGGTGTGAGGGGGTTGGAGAATGGCAAGCAAGCTGAGTTCTGGGTTATACAAACTGGGAGTGAAAGATGAGGGGAGAGTGAGAGCAGAGGGTAAGGGGAGGTGAGGGGAGAGCCCCAGATTAGTAATATCAATCACAGTGTATCTGTGGTAGCGAGGACTCATAATGAGCTAGGGAGATAAGAATATTAGGAGTCAGGTGAGACAGGCGCATAGCTCCTTGTTGTGACTTAGGTATAGAGATTTGAAGGGTGATAGGGTGAGTTAATTTCAAGGTATTTTGCAGCTTATTATTAATACGCTAATAATTAATTAATAATTAATAGCTGTTCATTATTATTAATATGCCCAGGTTGTTTGCAAAGACAACAATTATTTATTTTATCAGGCAATCCTTTCTTTGTAACCTGGGGCTGCCCACTTTCTGGGGAAGCAGCGAGGATTTTAGCTGCCCTGAAGGCACGCTTTTCCCTTTCTGAACTGCCACGCCCGCTCCACTCCCTCTCAGTGCAGGCCTGCTCCTGGCATAGCACTCCGAGAGCTCGGCAGCCTCCTGCACTGTTTTTGGATCTCGGTCCTCTAGCCAGATTTTCAGCTGTGCTGGGCAAGACCAAAAGAACTGTTCCAAAAGTAGAACATCTTCAATTTTCTCTACAGAGTCTGCTTTAACCCCTTCCCACCAATGATTCAAAAACTGACGTTGTTTAGTGGCTAGCTCCTTGTAGCTCATATCAGAGCTTCTCCTGAGCTTATGGAACTTAACTCTGTACACTTCAGCTGTCAAGTCATACTTTTCTAACAATGCAGCTTTAAGTTTGCCATAATCATTACTGTCCTGATTGTCCATTTGATCCAATGTGTCACAAGCTTTCCTGGTAAGCAGTGGGGATAGCTGGAAGCTCCAGGATTCTCTGGGAATTTTTGCCTGAATGCATACTTTTTAAAATCAATTTAAAAATGCATCCATATCTTCCCCCTCTTTAAATTCAGCTGTCAATTTAGAATTTATTTTGTAACCCAATCCTGGAGGTCCAGGTTCACCCATGCCACTTACCTGCTCTGGCACTTGTCTTTGGAGCTGTAGCTTCTCCAGTTCAAATTTCCTCTTATGCTCTCTCTCTTCTCACTTGGTCTCTCTCTGAAGCTGTCACTCTCTTTCCTCTTGCTCAGCCTCTTGCTGCTCTCGCTTCTCCTCTCTCTCCATCTCCATCTCCAGCTTCCTCTGTTTGAACTCCAGCTCCATTCTCCTCAACTCTGTCTACAGCTTGATCCCTTCTGGCTCCAGCATGGTGGTGACCTTCCCCTACTGTGGTGGCTTTTGGTTCACACTGATCCTGCTGTCCTCCTCCCTGGGTCTGGACACTGCAGTGGACCCTGGCCCCTCCATGATCAAGGTCTGGTCCCTTTCAGTCACCAACTGTGACTCAAGGTCTTGGGCATCGGCTGCCACAAAAGCCTCCATGAGATGCTGTTTGTTTCACCCCTCGCAATGGACTCCTCTCTCCTGGCACAACTGCCTCAGGTATTCTGCAGTGTACTCGCTGTAGTTGGAAGCCATCTTCTTCCCTAATCTCTGGCTATACTAGCTTGCACCCAAAAAAAAAAAAAAAACAGGTAGGGGACTTAGGCTGTAACCACAATGATATATTTCTTTTTTTTTTCTTTTTAAATCACTGCCTTGTTTTGTGTGTGAACTGTTACAGTTTATCAATCTGACACACTGGACTGTTAATGCTTGTGTCACCAGATAATTTCACAGCAAACCAAATCTTTTAGATCCCACTGCTAACATCAATTCTGTCACAAACGCACTTCAGGGGCAGGCCCTCTGCTCCCACAGTCCCAAATTCAAAGTGCAATATGTGAATAGGAGACAAACAGGGTAACCCTTCAGTCTGTTTTGAGTCTTGACAACTACCAGTCTTGAGTCATTGGGTCAAATAGGAACCCTTTTTTGCTAGCACGCCAAGGTAATAGGTCCAAAAATCACACCCTCTTCAGGGAACTGCAGTGCAATACTTAACCCAGAGGGCATCCAACCTGGTTCACAACTCCCCCTTTTGACTCAGTTGAGACCTTGGTACTTCCTTACCTCGGTGCATATGGTAACACACTGTAAGCACTTAACAGTTCTGTCAGAATTATCAATACTGTCCAGCACTCACACTCAAAATGAGGAAAAGGCTCAGGCAGGATTTCAAGGAAAACAAAGTTTACTAAAATTAAAAACAGTAAATGAAATGCAAAACACTGAACATATAACATTAATGGTACAGTCAAATAAAGTAATGGAAATAACAAAAAATAAACGCCTTTTTACTGAGTTACTGATCCTACTCCAGTTTCAGTTAGTAAATAGAGGTACTGAATTTACTTAACTTTGGTAGACGTGCTTCTTGAGAGTTCAGAAGTAAAAGTATCTCTTCAAAGTCCAACACAATTATGCTAAGTCTTGTAAAGTTGGAACAAGAGTGTGTTTTTTCAGGAGTCCAGAAATAACAAGCATTTGTCAATTGCTTGCTGGCATTAGCATTGGAAGTGCAGGAGTTAGACAGATGCAGAAAAGGAATGGCAGTGAAGTATTGAACTGATGCCAACCCCACCCCCACCCTGCAGAGATGGACAGGCATTGGGGTGTGCGTTTGGGTCGTCACCCATAATGCTCACACCATTTCACCTCACCCTACCCTGCAGACACTGACAAGTGTCGAGGTGTGCTTTGGGGTGTTGGGGCTTTACGCTCACCCCATTTCATAAGGAACTATGCTTAAATGGGTGCAGTATAGGAAAATGGGGTGAACTTTGGGGCCGAAGAGTCCAAGGCACACCTCGATGCCTGTCACTGGCTGCAGGGTGGGGTTGGGGGTGGAATGGCATAAGCATTACTGTCGACAATACCAAGTCACACCCCTGACGCCTGTCAGTCCCTACAGGGTAGGGCATTATGGTCAGAAACCCTAATGCCCTGGGTGTTTCTTGGTATTTTCACTCCAAGTTTTACAACATGGGCTTTTTGTGACCCCACCACATGAACAGTGACACGATCAGTTCATTAGTCAAAAGATGATTTTGCACAGTGACTGCACTATTTGGTGCCACAGGTGCGAAAACACATTTCGAACAGGATGTGAAAAATGACCGCTGTACTGTTCATGAGGAGGTGTAAAAAAATGATAATGTTGGAAATCTGGAGTGAAAATATAAAAAAAATTGGTGAAGTCACAAGCGTAGAGCCTGCACAATGCACACCCGTAATGCAATTGTTTGGGGAATTTTTTACACCAGAGTTTCAACGCAGGCATTTTGGGATCTCTGCTCATGAACAGTGGTACTGTGATTTTCTTAATCTGTCCCAAACATTCATTTCGCACAGCGCCTGCGCCCATTGTGTGCCACGGGTGCAAAAACATGTTTCTGGCAGGATGTAAAAAATGACAGCTGTACTGTTCATAAGGTAGTGTGCAATTATGACAATGTTGAAAATCTGGAGTAAAAATATAAAACAAATTGGCAAAGTTACAAGCGTGCGTAGAAACTGCGCAATGCATGCTGGTAACGCAGTCGTTTTTTGGAATTTGTTCACCAAATTTGCAACATGGGCTTTTTGGGACCTCTCCTTATGAACACTGTCACTGTAATTTTCTTAATCTGTCCTGAACATTGATTTTGCACAGCAACTGCGCTATTGTGTGCCAGATGTGCGAAAACACATTTCAGGCAGGATGTGAAAAATGACAGCTATACTGTTCATAAGGAGGTGTGGAAAAATGGAAATGTTGAAAATCTGGAATGAAAATATTAAAAATTCTTGGAGTTACGAGCATGTGTGGGAACTGCGCAATGCATGCTCGTAACACAGTAATTTTTTTTATTTTTTCACCAAATTTGCAATATAGGCTTTTTGGGAGCCCACCTCATGAACAGTGACACTGTTGTCTCATTAATCAGTCCTGGAAGGTGATTCCGCATAGTGACCACGAAATCACCTTTCGGGACTGAATAATGACATGACAGTGACTGAGTTCATGAGGTAGGGACCCAAGAACCCCTTGTTGAAAATTTGGGCCAAAAGTCGCAAAAATGACTGAGATATCCACCTAAGTTGAAAACCTCCCATTTGTGCCATTATGCAGCTTACTGACATTTCTTCAGTTCGCAGTCTGCTTTGAAGAGTGCAGACGTGTTCCCGCTCCACCGAAGATCTCGGCGCCGACCTCCAAAGGTAAGTATGGGGTGAGGGGGGGTTTGCGGTGAGGTGCACAGAGGGTGGGTGCAGGTTAGGGAAGGGGGGCACCGCAGACAATGAGGGATCGTTTTCTTGTTTACAGGGTTAAAAAAAAAACTTTGCAGGAAGGTTTTCTTTTTTACAGGTACATTTGGCACGCTGTGGTGGGCTCCCAGTGTGTCACCTGGATGTTTTGGGGGGACTGGAGCTGACAGGGATTGGTCACCCCATCAGCAAAGAAAATGGGTCTGTGTTTGGGGGGCATGACGCCGAGGGGGATTAGGCACCCCCTTGGCAGACAAGTTAAACTTTGAACAAACTGTGTGCACACTGGAAGCAGCGGTGCCTATGCGAAGCTGCCAGCTCAGAGATTTACAAAACCAAAGAAAGCATGGCCCCCGTTTGAAGACCCGCTGAAGGGTTGAGAAGCTAGGGGCTACAGGTTCTATCATAGGCTCCTTGCCAACAATAAAAAAGCACTTGCTTATTTACTCTTTTGCCTGAGTGCCGTGCTTTCTTTGTTTTAGACAAATTAAAGTACAGGGACATCATGCCGATGGAGATTGAGCTCCGCGTCGGCAAATGAACTGGGAAGGGGGATTGGGCACCCCTGACATCGACTTTCGTGGGACTGTGAAAGGTGGATGGTGACAGCCTCCATGTTTATTGAAATGTTACACCAGGCAAGGCACGCCCTGCAATGAGGGGGCACTCCCTCATTGCAGCGGTAAATTTCTTTCAAGTTGGTGGCATGCTTCTGAGCTGCTATCATAGACAGCATGCTCATTCATTGGTACCACAGAGACAAGCCCCAAAAAGCAGTGGTGGCATTGGCCACAACATGGCCGCACCTCCACAACCTGCTACTCCAGCAAGCTGTCACAACATGTTTCTTGCATATGTGCATAAGCAAACATAGAAAGCACACTGTTCCCTCAGCCTTGACAGTAACCATGAAGGAAAAAGGGGCCTACCCAGCTTGTGAGGTCACAGCTCTGTGGTGATGCTGGCTGTGAGGTCACTCTCATTCCTGCATACCAAATTAGTCTCATGCATCCGCATGTTGTTAAGCAACTCACTTACAAAAAATATGTACTTTTTTTAAATTAGTGAGCCTGCTTTATGGCAGGTCAGAATTACCCCTTTGATCTTCAGAAGACATTCCTGAAAGCTATTTCTTTTAGCGGTGAGACGTTTCACAGGTAACTGTCAGAGCTGGCTTACCTCCTGATGCCTTAAAAAAATGCAGTCTGTTATGGTCAGTTTCCTGGATTCACAGTAAATGCTGGTTTTACAACATCTACAACCTGGTTTTATTATAGTCCCAGGAAGCCAGCTTTTACAAGCTAGCTGTGACAACAAGCAAGGCCAGCACATTTTTTTTTTCTTTTACAAATTCAATATCCCACGAGGCTGTTCTGCTTGGCCTGTGTTTCTAAACAGAAGTCTAAACATAGATTTATATCACAAATATAATACAAATAGTAACAAGCAGATGGCTATCCATCAGAGGGCTCACTTATGAATCTACTTTAAATGACAGCTTCATGGGGCTAAACTTTTATACAGAGGTTAAAAGCAGTAAACTTTCAGCAGAGCAAGGTTTTATACAGCTCTCTCTCAGCAGACCAGATCTCTCCCCAGGAACTTAGACGACCTTTCATCCAGGACCGTGAAGCTACAAAGATCCCACTGGTACTGGTAAGTACCTAACCGAGTTTCCTTACTGGTTTTCCAGGGGTGGGGATCCTTTCACTCTCTTTTAACTCCCAGGGCAAGTGTACAGCTTCTCCCACACTGTTCCCTGACTCTCATATTCTGGCCTTGCAGGGACAGAGATGGTGCGGTACCCACCAAAACCCACCACACCATACCTCCCCCATCCTTCTGTCTGGTCACTTTCCTGGTCTGCTCGGCCTCCCTGAGCACCATAGCCTCATCAAACAGCATGGTGGCACCTTCCTTCCCAAGTTACCCCCACACTGGAGTAGAACCATGGCCTAACTGGGCCTAAAGACTTACTCATAAAATGGAGGCCTCCTGGCCTGCTCCAGGCATGGGCATAGCAGATCCACAGTATACCCAGGCCATGCTCCACTCCCCTGGCTGCTAACCATTTGAGCTGCCCTGCCATACAGAGAAACAGGAGCTCTGCCACAATTCCTGGTTCCCCAACATCCCAAATGCCTCTCCATCCAGCATGCTCCTCTTTTTAAGGGCCGTATCTGATGGAACTACTGCCCAACCGTCTCCTCTTCACCATCCTCCTGCTGCCCAATAAGTGCAAACCAGCTCTGGGGAATGCCTCCAGGGCACTCTGCGGCCCACTCAACTAAAGACTGGCAGCCCTTAGGCCTGTCCCTCCAAACAAGCCGTAGCTGGGGTTAGAGGCTCTCCCAAGCCCCTTCTCCAGTAGGACCCTAGGCCACCTTACCACACCAGGATGCAGAGGCCCTGCCACAGCCTACTGCAACCAAATGACCCAGGCCCAATAACAGCCTACTGGGGCCACCAGAGGGCCTACCTATCCTGCATCTTCCATTTCCACCTACCACCCCCAGAACCCAGGATACCACTAATGATGGTCACAGCTACCTGTCTCCATGCCCTCCCTCGAATGCTCACCCAGGGAACCTGACACATCGCCACTGTAGAAGCCAGCCTGCCTAAAGTGGGTGGAGGCCCACCCCACACTGCCCTAGAGTGCCCATCAGTCTCCTTCTCCAGTCTCTGAACCAAAGACCTAGAAACTTCCTGTACCTGCCTATTTATAACCCTGGAAAACCTGCTTTCTCTGCTGTGACCTCATAGCGACCAGCAGGAATTATGCCCCCAGAGCACCCCTAAACTCTGAGAGCAATAAAAGGGAGGAGGTCCCTAAAGGGAGCACAAGCTGCTCTCAAAGGTGAGGAGGCTTACACTCTTCCACCCACCCATGGAATCATTCCCTCCTGGGAATGATGGCAGAGGGCCCACAATGACCTCCCCCCAACAAACTGGGTATGCACATCTCCCCAGCCTATAGGGAAGAGAAACATCATGTATTTTGGCCCAAAGGTGGCACCCTCCCTCACTACCTTCTACAAGTTACCCTACTTTTTAAAAGTCCCTAAATTAGCTTACCTGTGCCAGGAGGTCCAAACACTTAAGAAGGAATAAACCATTTCCTCTAAAAAAGCCATGCTACTGATAAATTTAAACAGAAATTTGTAACCTGAGTAAACAACCTGAGGTAGACATAACAGTGCCATTTTCCCTTACCCCTGATTATACCTCCCACCTAATAAACAAGTTCCTTTATATACAGTTTAGAGGCATTCTACCATTCTCACACCATACGCTCACACAGTCACATCAATCACACATTTTAAGTGCAATGAAAATTGTTAACTATCATTAAACTCTAAATCAAAAGTTGGCAATGATAAGCCTTTTCATTATTCAATTAAATTATTATACAGTCACCATAGCCTGCTCTGGTGAGCAATGTTCCTGACACAGTCCAAAGAGTCTTTTACTGGGGACTTAAGTAGCAGGTTCCCCACCAGGCGGGAAATAGAAATCCTGGTCTGGCTTGGTGGTTAGATCCCCAAAAGAAGCTTGGTTGAAGACGTAGTATTTGGTGCATGTCCCAGCTACATCCTGGATGAAGGCAAAGTTCTTGAACAGGGTAAGTCCAGACCATGGTGCAGTGAGACACAGTGCCTGTGCCTTCTGGAAGAGCTGCTAAGAGGGGGCACCTCCTCCTCCAGGTTAACGCTTCAGTCTCTCAAGCTGTTCCTTGTAAATCCATTCCTCTTGCATCTCTTCTATGATGTCCCAAACCCTCTCCAACATGTACAGATAATCCAAAATTGGGTATTCAACTTGCAATCTTCTCCTGACCCACCTCTCAACCTGACTCCACTCTGGAAGGTCTCGGACAGTGGTCCTCCGAGCTTGTCCTGATGGCAACCATACTTCCCCTCTATACTTGATGTTTAGGGGTTCGCTTCTGTTCAACCCATCCATCTGGGTCTGGAGGGTCCTGGCACGAATGGGCAGATGTGGGGTGTGGTCATTCACAGTGACCACCAGGTGGTGGAAAGGTCGGGGATTGCACGGTATACTTGGTAGTCAGCAAATTGAAATTTCTTTCCTAGAAACTTCTCCTCCTCCACTTCCTCTAATTCCTTCAGCACTTTGGCACTCTCCTTAATCTCTCTGGGTGCTTCAGATTTTGAACTGGCAATCCCACTGGGTTTTAATATTTTAGACTTGGCTTCAGGTGAGGATTCTGAATTTACGGAGAGGGCCGGGGGGGCTACCACCGGACAGGGATCAAGGTGGGGACCCCCTGGGCACTGTGTGGTCTCCCATGAGTTTTCTTAGACTCCTGCCCCTCCCTCTGTCATGGGGATAGTTGGTAGCCGGCTCCAGGGAGCAGAGCAGATGACTGTGCTCCACATCACCCCTTGACTTCACTTCCTCAGCAGCACCCTCTTCTTCCTCTGCCTCGTTGACTATGTCTGGAGTAACACTCTTGGCTTTAGCCGTTTCTTCCTGGGTGCTCTCCCCCAGGGAAAGTTTTTCAGTGGCTCCAGAATCTCCACTGCCCATGACCACAAGGTAAGGGAACCCTCTGAGATACTTGAAGGAAGATCCCCAGAGGAAAACCAGTGGGGCACGGTCAAAGATGCCTCCTGGAGCTGAACTGGAACAAATACCACACACTGGAAGTCACACAATTCCTTCCCCCCGATATCCACACCTCACACACTGTTCATCTACTTGTCCCTTGTCCCTTGCTTGCTAAAGCCAGGTCAGCAAAGAGGCAGGAACCATTGTCAATGGCTCCTCTTGGGTGGAAATTCCATCCTCTATTTTAAAACTACAGCCTGCCATTTTTCGTCGCCAGTCCATGAATTCACCCCGCAGACTCCTTTACTCTGCAATTCTCCCCACAGTGCTCAGGCAATAAATTGAACACTCTTACTTGGTTTTGCTCTGGATGCTATTTCCACATTTTTTTTTTCTGGCTTGCTCTCAACATCTTCTCACCCTTTTCTATGCGGCTAGAAAATGGCACTGGCTCACAGGCTGCTTTCCTCTCCCTTTAGCCACTCACCAATCAGAGGTGCCAAAGACATCACATGACCAGTCAGTCATGCACCCACACCAGGAGAGCAGAGGCCTACCTTTACTCCAGGCCTAGCTTCCACACCACCACGAACATTTTTTTTTTTTTTTGCTACTTTGTTTATACTATGCTGGACATCTTCCGGAGGAAGCCCCCAGCCCCATCCGCCAGCATCTACCATCCAGCGCTGGCCCATACTCCCATGGCTTGCCTCCCCTGGCGGGGCCGGTGGGGTTCCCCAACCCCCAAGAGAGACCAGATTCAATGTGGCCAATGCCGTGGCTGGCCAGGAGTGGAGCCTGAGAGGCACCCTCCATCATTTGCTGCAGCATCTTCTGTTTCCTGGTTTTCTTCCCAGGAGTTGAGGCATGCAATGACACCTGCGCAGAGCAGCACACATGCATCTGCACGCGCTCCCTCCAAGCATCTGCCCCAACTCCTCCTCCTTCTACAGCATCAGTGCTCTGTCCCCCAGCCTCTGCTAGGGAGCAGGCAAGCGCTGAACACTGAAAATCCCCTTCCCTTGAGAAGGAGAGCAGTCCATCGGATGCTCAATCCTTCTCCTCCCCTGCCGACCCCTAGAAGCCTGTGCTCATTCCCGAACATGTTTCACCGGTGTAGCACAAGGTAAGGCGTCCAATGTCTCAACCCTTAGCACCACTGGGCTGCCTACCATGAAGATTTTAAAGTACGCCACATGGACTATGTGAGGCAGGAGGCCTGCCAGCACCTCGGATCTTGGGAACTCAGAGTTCAGTGGGATTTTGGGGTGCAGGAAACATCCTGGATGAGCTCCCATGTGTATCCACCCCTTCCCTAATGCCTAGGGGCAATCGCAGATGTTAAAACTGAGAAGGGGCCCACAGCAGAAATCTCACCAGAAAGCCAGCTCTGGGGAATGCATCCAGGGCACTCTGTGGCCCGCTTGACTAAAGACTGGCAGCCCCCAGGCCTGTCCCTCCAAACAAGCCTTAACAGGGTTAGAGGCTCCCCCAGGTCCTTTCTCCAGTGGGACCCTAGGCCGCCTTGCCACACCAGGATGCAGAGACCCTGCCACAGCCTTCTGCAACCTCAATGACCCAGGTCCACTAACAGCCTACCAGGGCCACCAAAACCCTGGGGCCTATCTATCCTGCATCTTCCATTTCCACCTACCACCCCCAGAGCCTGGGACTCCACTGATGATGGTCACAGCTACCTGTCTCCATGCCCTCCCTTGAATGCTCACCTGGGGAAAGGGAAAGGGAACATTGATTAACCAGGAGTAGCACACTAAGCCAAAGCTTGTTTCCAGATGCAACCTGGGAGCTCAAGGAAGTTAAGTGACTTGCTCAGGATCACACAGCACTCGCCTAGGTGGCTGTGGGATTTAAACCCAGGTCTCCAGATCTGCAGCTCAGAGCCTTAACCCACTGTGCTATACTGCCCAAGGAACCCAACACATCGCCGCTGTAGAAGCTGGCCTGCCTAAAGCGGGGGGGGGGGGTCTCCCTCCTGCAGGAATTATGTCCTCAGAGCACCCCTAAATCCCTAAGCTCTGAGGACAATAAAAGGAAGGGGGTTCCTAAAGGGAGCACAAGCCTCTCTCAAAGGAGAGGAGGCTTACAAACAGAATGCCCTCGACCCACACCTTTACAACTCTGCAGTAAATGCAGCAGCCATCAAACACTAAAAAATATCAACCATCAACAGCACTGCACAAATAACCAGAAACAAAATGCACTAAAGTCTTTTTATGGCCTTCAGTTTGGGGTCTTTCACTGGCTGACTGCTAGCTAATACTGGACTGTGATGGGCCCTCTGTAGTCACTCTCCAGTCCCACCCTCCTCCACACATTACAGCAACTACAGCCTGTTAGAGCACACTAAAAAGTGTAGAATCTAACAATGCAAAAACACTCTCAAGATTTCTCTGGTACTTTTTATATTGTTGTTGTCTTGTATATAATTACAATTAAAAGCTGCATATTCAAAAGTATTTTCTTAAAACCAGAAAGAAAAAGAAAAATATAGCAACAACTTTACTATATCTCCTGTAAAAACCAACTGTCCACTTAATAGAATTTGTTTCATTAGCATGTCCATTATGTCATAAAAACATTGTCTTTTACCCAATCTGCTCTATCTTTGTCATACATGTTGAAAAACTTGCCATCACTGTAAAAGAAGTTAACATTATACAACATGCCAAGAAACAGCTGTTTCCATTCCATAAGGGAAAGATACATTTACTGTATATTGGGACATTAATGCCTCATAAGTTCTGCAAGACTTCAAGGCACCTGGGAGGTCACATGGTGTGTCAATTCTGTCCCAAAGGTAACCATAGGGTGTCACTAACCATCCATAAAATTAACTGCCATGAAAAGACCTGTTCTGTGGAATATTTGATGCGTTCATGGAATACAAAACTGCTTCATGGAAAAAGAGCAGAATGCAGTTCTGCAGTTTACATCACAGGCTCAAAAGACCAGTTTACATAGCTGTTTTTGCACCATAGGCAACCCGCATGCTTGGGTTGCTGCGGTGCAAAGGCAGTCATGTAAACACTTACTGGATCACATTAAGGCATTCTCTGCTCCTCTCCTTGAGCCAACACAGCAGTAGGGAAGTGTTCTGGAGTGACTGGTGTAAGCAGCCATGTGGACAGGTTGTGTCACTCACTCTTCTGCACAGTGCACGCTCCCAGATTCCCCTTCTCGTGAATCTCTTGGCTGGAACCAGGAAGTACTAAGAGTACAGGCATGCATGCATGTTTCTGAATGTTGGTTTGGAACCAGCTCAGCACATTAAGGAAGTTGTGCTGGAGTGGGACCTGAACAGCTGTGGTTGGTGGGCCAGAGAGGTGTAGATGAGCGTATCATCCACATACATGTGGATGTGAGAAGAGATGCAGACAGAGGGGAGGTCATTTAGGAAAACTGAAAATGAGACCAAACCCAAGATGGAGCCCTGAGAGAACCCTGTATGTAGGGGTAGGGGTAGGGGGACAGAACACCACCCAGCTGGACTGCCTTTGACAGTCAGTAAAGTATGAATGGAACCAACCCAAAACAGATGCTGAAAGGCCAGGTGAGTTCAGCTTGTCCAGTGGGATACGGTGAGACACTGAATCAAAAGCTTTGGCTAGGTCAATGAAGATGGCTGCGAGGATGTGTCCCTGATCCATCCCAGTGAGGATAGAATCAGTTACACCAAGCAGGGATGTGATGGTGGAGTGCTTTTTCCTTAAACCAGACTGGAACTGTGGGATAAAAGTAGAAGAGGAATGAAAGTCAGCAAGCCTAGAGTCAATAATGACAATAAGGATTCTTGAAGCTTGGGAAGAGAGGGGAGGAGAGAAATTGGCTGGTAGTTACCTGGGGAGGAACGGTCGACCCCTTTGTGCAGAGAAATAACCTTGGCAACTTTCCAGGCTTGAGGGACAGCACTCAGGGAAAAGGAGAGGTTCAAGAGAAGAAGGGCAATGGCTGATGCATAGATTTAAAGGAGTTTGGGGTTCGAGCCATTGGGGCTAGATTTGGAAGGGTTAAGTGACATTAAGGTAAGGAGAGCTTCTTGGGGGGAGACAGGTGGGAAATGGAAGCCTTCTGCAGATTGAGATGAAGGTGAGGTAATAGATTCTGGGGATGAGTGGTAGGGTAGAACACAGGTTGTGAAGAATTTGTTAAAGTGCGCAGCAACGAAGGATGGGTCGGAGACCAGTGAGCCATCCACCGGTAGGACTGGGGGGGGGGGGCGGACTAGGCTGTGAGATCGAATAAGAAGTGGATAACCTTCCAAAATGTTAAGCGAGACTTTAGATTGGATTGGAGGTTTTTATTTTTAATTTATTAACCAGGTAGAAACACTGGACTGGTGGTCCTTTTTTCAGGCCCAACCTGGGCAAATTACACAGCAGAAATGTATAGAACATTGAACAGTAACAGCCATTTACAGTTGCAAGTACATCAATCAAACAAATACAGTTTTAGTTGCTTTTTAAAAACTTGAAGAGAACAGTCAGTACATAGAAATCCAGATAAGCAATACCAGAATCAATGAGCAGCTGCAGTAAAATCACATAAACCAGCTCTAGGTTTACAGAATCCAACACTAAGAACAATCCCACTGACTGATTGCAATCTAGATAACATATCTCTGATTGAAAGAAGATCAGAGAGTGGGGAAAGGGTAGTGTACGAAACAATTTTAAAAACTGAACAACCAAAAAATATTGTATTATTCAAGGTTAGCATTAAAATAGTGGGTCTTCACAGAGTGGACAGCCTTAGTAGAGGTGCTCCTGAGAGGCCTGTAGCCTTGGAGGTAAGACAGGGATTGGGAGGCCTTGAAGCATGACCACGCAAGGTCCTGGGACTTACACATCTCAGTAAATCAGCTGTTATCCATGGGTCGTAGAAGTATTTAACCCTGGCTTTTTTAAGGGGGGCATGAGTGTTCCAGGCTTTGTTAAAAATGGTAGTGAAGAGGGAGAGGTGTAAGTTAATATCCATGGCCGAGTAGACAGGAGACCAATCAGAGGCACTAAGGTCATTTAGAAGGGCATCAGTGTCAAGAGATCTGATAATCCTGTGCCAAAGGTATTTGGGAGCAGATTGAGGGAGACATACTATATAGCACAATAAGTTAGACAGTGGCCCATGAAGATGTCAGGGAGAATGCCGGCAACAATGATGTGGTGGGGGTGGGAGGAGAGCACTCAGTCCAGAAGGGAGTGGCTATGGGAGTGCAAATTAAGTTGGGTAGGCTCTGTGATTAGTTGTGTGAGGTTCAGGAACTCAATCCTGTGCACGGTGGGCTAGGGGGCAGGGGAGAGCTAATTTAATTTGAAGTCCCTGAGGAGGATAAGCTCTCCAAAGGAGGCATGGGAGGCGAGAGATGAGAGGGAGTTTAGAAGGCAAGAGGGAGAGATCTTAGGAGAAGCATAGACAATACCAACAAAGCTAGGGAGGGAGGAAGGGAGGGAGGGATAGTTTTGCTAACAGGAGTTCATGAGAGGAAGTATGATCCTCGCTAAGGGCAATGGAGCATGAGGAGCAACCCACTCCCCCACGCCTGCCTCAGTCCTGATGGTAGAGGTAGAATTCAGGGTGCGCTAAGGAGGACAGCCAGGATTCAGTGGTGCACAAGAGGTCAGGAGAGTGCTGGGAGACCCAGACTTTAAGGGACTCCAATTTGGGGAGTAGATTCAGTGTGTTGAGGTGGAAATACTGAGGCCTTTGGGTAGAGTAGGGGGAAGGAAGGAGAGGAGGGGCCAGAGTTGGGTTCAGTGTCACCAACTAGAAGAAGAAGGAACAGGAGAAGGAGAATGGAGTGAGACTTCTGCCCTTTTGAGCAGGGGGAATGGTGGGAGAGATGTAAGAGTGGAGAGGAGAGGCAGGATTGCTGGAGAAATTCAAGATTAAGGAGGGGTAGAATCCCAGTGTGGATAGAGGGAGTAAGGGAGGGGGGGAGGAGGAAGTTGAGAGTGAAGGAAGGAGTGGGGAGAAAGATGAGGTTGGGTAGGAGATGGAGATGTGAGTGAGAGAAAAAGAGGTAGGTGATCAGGCCAGAGGCAGGGGAGGAGGGGGTCAAGGATAGGATGGAGAGAAAGGCAAGACAGAGGGAAAGGTGTTGATCATGGTGAGAAGAAAAGTAACTAGATTAACAAGACAGAAGGGTGAGCTAAAGAGAGGTTTAAGTAGGCTATGTACAAGCAAGTACAATTGACTGGCACTGGCAGTGCAGGCTGAAACAATGGCTACAAGTTTAAGCTGTATGCAACACTGACTAATAGGCAGAATGACTCTGAGTTATACAAAGTGGGAGGCAGGTAAAATCCTTTTGCTGAGGGAAACAATTAACTTGCAGGTATGCAACACTGACTACAGTAATAGACAGAATGACTCTGAGTTATACAGTGTGGAAGGCAGGCAAAATGTTTTTGCTGAGGGAACAACTGACTTGCAGGCTCCTGCTTTGAAAAGACAGAATTGTTGGCAAATGCCTAATAACAGGTAGTGTGCTTCCCGTGAGATTGGTAGGAAGACAGCAGATAAAGTAAATGCAATCGGCAATTTAACAGCTGAAACAGATATGTATCGGTTGGTGAGACAGGCGGAACTTTGGGCAAAACGCCTTTAGCTGCAGTCAATAAAACCTTCTACTGTCTAAGAACCTAGTGTTTACCTAGAATAATGGAAATAAAACACAGTTTTTTTGGAGTTCATTGGCAAAGTCAGTCTTTTCTTTCATACTGTACAGGTGAGTGCCTGGGTTTGGGGACTGCAAGGTCAGTCGTGCTGACCACGTTGTGGTGCATTACTGTATGATCTGCAAATGGGCCACATGTCATCTGGGGAGGTTAGGTCCACTGAAGGGTTGTGTAAAAACTGCAGTTGTGTTAGATATAAAAAAGTGATTAGAAGCTGGAGCTGAGGTGAGCTGAGGTCTCCGTCCTGGCTGCTTACATGCCACCATACACTCCATCTCCTCTTGTCTGTCTATTCCTCAGCAAGTCCCAAAAACAAGTCATCAAAAGACAACTGACATGACATGCTGAAAGGCATGATTTCCTCATTCTCTAGCAGAACACACCGGTTTACCAAGAAAAGTTTTCCCATATCTATACATTTGAGTTTTGGGCCGATATACCATCTTTTGTGAAGCTATAGTTTCAGCAGGTAGAGTCGACTTTAACTTCTGCCACACCATGCTGCAAATACATAGAAAACACAGTCTAGAAATCAATGAACCTGGACCTTGTTACACAATAAATAAAAAATAAATCCAGGCATATTAGGGAGTCTGTTGTATGAATTATTTTTCTGACACATAAATCATGTGGGATTTGTCTAGGTCCACTGTCTGGGTCAGCTGGCTCTGACGTATCTGGCAAGCTGGGACTCATTAATAATAAACAAAAGAAAAGCAGTGCTTACATAGAAATTCTCGGCAGAAAAGGACTACTTGGCCTACCCAATCTTCCCAAATATTGTGTCCAAATATGACAGAGTGGGTGAGTGTTGTCTCCAACAATAAGCACTCCATAAATGTCTGGCTTTGTGCAGTGACCCGTGATTACCCCTGCAGACATGGGATGATATTGTGACTGTGATGACCAGCAGCATTTGAATTTGGATAAGAAATAGAACACCGTAATCCTTGTATACCTCTGCTGTGACCATTAAGTAAATCCAGGGGCCAGAGTACAGAATAATAGGTTTTTAGTGTTTGAAAATCTGCGTGGTGAACTTTTCCTCTACTGACTGCCCTGATATTAGGCTTAATAAAATATGGAAGCACTTCCTAAAAAAAACATTGCTGTGCTAATTCAGTATTTCTTTGAGAAGAGTGCTTATCAGGTCATCTGGTCATCATTGTACAGCATGTTTTTCATTTGAATACACTGATTCCCAGCCCCTGACACTGTGGCCACTAACTCCATCATCATTTTAAGACCAGAACAGACTTTTCCTATTCTCCCATGGTAGTTTCTCAGTGAGGTCAGTCAGCCACAGCCCCACAAACCAAAGGGAAAGTCACAACCTGCTGCAATACACACACACACCAAAAGTCTTGGAAGGACAGCAGCTTCTGTACGACACTTCCGTGAGTGTAATGCACCTGCTGTCCTGTCCTCTCTGCTGCTTGCCATGCATGCACACTGCAGTGATTGCGTGGGGTCACCTGACAGAAGAAGTGAGGTGGCCAGTCAGGCCAACAACAGACAATCCTTATTGCTGAAGTAGGTTCCATCCTCAAGGGGGTGGGAGTGAACTCCATAGCCGCAGAGCTGGAGCTGCCTATGTGCTGACTCAACTGCTGCTGAGAGAAAAAAAAAGGAAAATATGGGGCTCGGGAAACCACAGTGACAGCTGAGAAGAAGGTATTCCTAACTAGTGCTCCCCCACATCTGGGGACTAGTAGCAGCTAAGTGGATATAAAGAGAGATGAGGTATTAGAGGGGTTTGCTTATTTTATTACTGCTGTTATTGTTTCTTTTTCAGCTTAGTGTATATTTCAATTGGTACCAGGTTGCTTTTCTGGCTTCATTTGGAAAGGTACCAGTTTGGGAATTTTGTGGTGCAGCTGAGTGTTTCGGGTGGGGGTGCTGGTGTAGCTGATTGTCTCTGGAGGTCGGAGAGGCTCGCTCAACCCCCAAGAGCATCACCTTTATACCATTAGCCTGTTACATCATACGCTATGAGCTGACTGCATATACACACACTGTTAGCCATTTTATTTCAGTACATGACACAGCCACACACCACACCCAGACATAAACTGAGTAGAGACTTTACTGTGAGCTACTGAATAGGTGAGGTCATGAAGTAAATTATGGTACTGCTTGATAGCCAGGGGTTCAAGGAAGGTGTGCGGAAAAGAAGGAACCAATGTTAAAAGGTCTGTGATCACCAAATTTGTCTGGACTCCCTCTGGGATTAAGGTTCTGTATCTTTTGAACTGGGTAGGAAAACACTGGATCTTTGGGGTGAAATCTAGGTACTGTGGTTCTGTGATTTTGGGATTGGTCAAATGAAATCAAGGTAATGTGATTCTAGAACTGTTACTGGGGTGCGGTGTCCATGAGTCTGGGAATCTGAGGCAGATTAATGGGGATCAAGGAACTATGACTCTGGGGACTTAGGGCTGAGTAAGTGGAATCAAGGCACAGTGAATCTAGTACTGTGAGAAGGGAAATCTGGGAATCTGAAGCTGATTGCGTAATAACTGTGACACTTATACCATTGTAATACTAAAGAGGGCTAGGGCAGCATCGCAGAAGGAAAATGGAGGAGGACAGGGAAGGAAGTACTAGAGGGGGGTATAGCAACTTATGGGGTGGTTGGGGACCGTGGAAAGATAGGTGGACCAGAGGGCAGCAGGACACCTGGAGGGCCAACACAAGTAGAATAGCTGTGAGCAGGGAGCAGGGGGTACAGAGAAGAGAGGAGAGGAGAGAATGGATAGGAGAAAATGATTGGGTACGTCGGTGGAAAGGACAAGGAAGGGTGATGCACCGGCGGGAGGGACAGTGGCAGCATAAAGGGAGGGGGGATCATTGGCAGGAGGGCATTAGTGGAGATGGATGAAGGAGGGTCTTGGGGTGTAATAACTGTGGAACCGCCATATTCATGGGCACCCTGTGGAGGCTGGGGGAGTTCCTAGTTAGTCAAAGGCTGGGGAGGCTGGAGGATGAGGTTTTAAGGTTAAAGAGGGAAATGTCTTGAACTGAAAGAGAAGAGGAAATGGAAAGTACAGACTGTAACCGGGTAAACAGAAGAAGGGGTAGGGACTGGAGATGGAGAGAACAATACACACTGGGGACAAAGTGGGGAGATACAAGTACAGGAGATAGGGGACCAAAAGGAACAGGGGCCAGAGTTACTGCACATAGGCATACAATAGGCTCAAACAGGTACTGGCCATTAATGGGAATGGAGGATGGGGGAGAAGGTGCTGTGGAAGAACAGTCCAAGGTAATAAAGAGAAATAGGACAGGAGTGGGTGAGTAGGGAAAAGAACCTAATGTGTGCCAAGCTGGAATGAGCAGAGGAGGGAGTACTGATGAGGGTAGTATAACAGGGGCAAAAGGGGGGACAGTGTGCAGGAGGAAGAAGGAGTTGGGACAGGGAAGGGAAAGGAGGACGGGAGGGGTGACAAGGGAGAAAGGGGTGGGATCTTAGTGTTAGGGGACTCCAAACTGAGAGGGGTCAGGTGGGGTAGCAAGGGAGAGAAGGCAGATTCGGGTCTAGGTGGAAACCATGTCAGGAATGAAGACGGAAAGGGTGGGCAATCAGTACTAAAATATGCCAGAAAGGGCAGGGAAAAAACACACCTAATTCTGCACCTGAGGACAAATGACCTGGCTGATGGGATGGTAGATAAGGTGAAGAGGAGGTTTGAGGATTTAGGTCCAGTTTGCGAGGGGGCAGGAAGATCAGTTACCTTCTCAGAGACTTCCAGTCCTAAGGGCAAGTATGGCAAGAAGACAGAGGATTCCTGAGTTTAATGAATGGCTGGTAACCTGGTGTCAGGAAAAAGGGTATGGGCTGGTAGGATGGTGGGGGGTGACCTGGGAGGACAGCAGTCTATACGCTAAAGATAGACTGCACTTAAACGAACAGGGGGAGAAAGTACTGAAGCAAAAGCTTGGGGGAGTATATTGAGTAGAATTTTAACTAGGAGAGGGGAAGGGGGTGGCAGAAGGGATTGAGGAGATATGAGGCCTCGGGATGGGAAACCATATGGGTTTACTCCCCATAAAAGTAAGATAAGGCAAGCAACACACAATACAGGGAGGGCCATAAAGGGCGAGAAGGAAGGAGGGGGGAGAAAGAAAGGGGAAGGATGGTGATATCTTTAAATGCTAGAAGCCTGGGGAATACAAATGCGGAACCACAGGCTCCCATGGCAGGAGGTGGTGGACATGGCAGTCATCACTGAGACATGGGCTACCCAAAACCATAACCAGGACCTGGTGGTTCCAGGTTACAGACTATTCCACAAGGATAGAGTTAAGGGGAAAGGAGGGTGGGAGGGTAGTGCTGTATGTGAGGGAGGAGCTAAAGTGTGTTAGGGAAGAGGGGGAGGAGGGAGATACAGAGGCTCTAGGGATGCAGATCTAACATCCAAAAAATAGGACACTACAGTTGGGGGTGGTGTACAGGCTGTCCTCCCAATCAGAAGCCACAGATAGGGTATTGGTCGAACAGATCTGGAGGAACTGTGGGAAGGGTGGGGTGGTGATAGTAGGTGACTTCAACCTGCCAGGAGTGGAGTGGGGGACACCTGCCACCAAGTGTAGAAGGGAACAGATAATGCTAGATACCTTCCAGGATAACTTTCTGATGTAGTTGGTTAGCGAACCAACTAGGGAAGGGAAGGGAAGGGAATACTCTTGACCTCGTACTGTCGAGCGGGGAGTGGGTGAGGGATCTGAGGGTGGAGGAACCACTGGCGAGAAGTGATCATCGGACCGTATGGTTCCAGCAGCAGCTGGGCAGGGAGAGGGGGACATATGGCACAAAGGTGCTAGACTTTAGAACGGCTGACTTCAATAAGGTGGGTGAAGTGGTGCAAGGGTTCCTGGACAGAATTCAGCCTAATATGGACACAAATCAGAGGTGGGAACTCATTAAGCTAGGGATAGTGGAGGCAACAAATTCGTGCAGTAAGGCCCAAAGTAAAAAGGCTAGGGTGAAGAAACCTAGCTGGATGAGCAAGGGTGTCTTAGACAGGGTGAGGAGGAAAAGAGTCGCCTATAGGAGATACAGGAGAACTGGGAGGGGGGAGGACAGGGAGGAGTACCTGAAGGAAGCAAAGGAGGTGACCAGGAAACTAAGGGCAGCCAAGGCATCAAGGGAGCTCAGGCTGGCAAAGGGAATTAAGGAGGGGGAAAAAGACTTCTTCAGGCACATAAGGGAGGAAAGGGGTTGTAGGATGAAATAGTAAGAATTAAGAAGGAGGGGGAATGGGTGGAAAAAGGGGGGGCGCTTAATGACTACTGCTGCTCGGTTTTTACTAAAGAGAAAGGGGGGGAATACCTAAGGATGGGGGGGAAGAGGATAGGATCAGAGGGGAAGGGGTGATGGATGGGAAATCACAGAAGGTAGAGTGCTAGAAGAGTTAAGGGCACTGAGGGTGGACAAGGCACCAGGACTGGATGGCATACACCCCAGGATGCTGAAAGAGTTGGTAGAGGTCCTGGCAGGCCCATTGGCAGGCCCATTTAATGCCTCTCTGGACTCAGGATGTGTACCTCAGGACTGGAGGATGGCTCACATGGTTCCACTCCATAAGAGCAGTCCCAAAGACGAACCAGGGAACTATAGACCAGTGAGTCTCACGTCCATAGTGGGGAAACTGATGGAAACAATCCTGAAGAAGAGGCTGGTGAGGTCAGTGGGGTGCAAGACAGTTGGCAGCATGGCTTTGTCAAGGGCAGATCCTGCCAGACCAACCTAGTGACTACTATGACTGGCATACCTCTCAACTGTCACACATTATGAGGTACGTCACTCATTTTATCCCTCAGAAATCCTCTGTCCCACATTAAGAAGGTGACATTCCACACTGACTACTGAGACTTTTAAGCAGAAATATGTAATAATATAAGATGCTAGGTTATCGGTAAACATTATTAACATTAGTGCACTTATTTCCACAGTAGTCTGAGCTTGCAATGCCATGTTTGATGATGTGTCACACATTTTGTCCTCTTGTCACACATCTTTTCATGCATTTGGGTGATAAAAGGTTGAGAGGTATGATGACTGGGTGACTAGGGAAATGGACAAAGGGTATGCAACGGATGTCCTGTACCTGAACTTCAATAAGGCATTCGACTCAGTGCCACATGGAAGACTAGCATGTAAGCTAAGGGGCACAGGGATGGGGCAAAATTGGTGGGATGGGTGGAGAACTGGCTGCGGGGATGGCAGCAGAGGCTGGTGGTGGGAGAAGAATTATCATTCCCAAGGTCAGTGACCAGCGGGGTCCCACAGGGATCAGTGCTGGAGCTGGTGTTATTTGGGGTATTTATTGCAGTAGGCATAAATAGCAAGATCAGCAGTGGTGGATGACCAAGGGGGGTTGCAGGAATTGCAGGAAGATCTAGCAAGGCTGGAGACATGGTCTGACACTTGGCAACTTGGTTTCAATGCCAAAAAAATGCAAGGTGCTGCATTTCGGGGCAAAGAGTCCAAAGAGGAGCTACCATCTGGGGGGTGTAGTTAGCTGTGACTGAGGAGGAGAAAGATCTGGAGGTGCTCATTACAGGAGCAATGAACAACTCAACACAGTGTAGGAAAGCAGCAGCAGTGGCCAACAAGATGCTGGGTTGTGTTGCAAGGGGTATAACCTCTAGAAGGAGGGTGGTGATTCTGCCGTTATACTGATCGCGATCGCTGGTCAGACCCCACCTGGAATACTCATTCAGTTTTGGTGCCCTTACCTAAAGTGGGACATTAGATTCCTGGAAGGGGTGCAACGCTGAGCAACAAAGATGATCCAGGGTCTGGGGGAGTTACCATATGAGGTTAGACTGAGGGAGTTGAACATGTACTCTCTGGAGGGGAGAAGGGACAGGGGGGATATGATTGAGATCTTAAAGTGCTTGAGAAAAATAAACAGGACAGGCACCAAGGGCCTGTTCAAGGGGAGCTTGGGGAGAGACACCCAGGATCATGACATGAGGTTGGAGGGTGGTAGGTTTAGGAGGGAAATGAGGAAGCATTTCTTTATGGAAAGGGTGGTAGCAGAGTGGAACACAATACCGGCAGAGGTGGTGACCTGTAAAACAGTGGATGCTTCAAGAGGGCTGGGATAGAGCAAAAGGAGGGTCATGGGAGGGTGGGTAGGGTGGAAGGGCAGCTGCAGAGTAGAGGTGCCAGCTGCAAACTGAGCAGACTTGATAGACCAAATGGCCTTTTTCTTCTGGCAGTTTCATATATTCGTAGGTACAATTTGGGTCAGGTAAGGGGACATTAGAGAAGGGGATCGCAAAATGTGCAAACACCAAGAAAAACCAGAGGCCAAGAGAACATGAGAAACACAATGGTCATAGACAGGGGAATAGCAAAGTGGGTTCATAAGTAAGCTGGAAGAGGGTATGCCTTAATGCCATGAGCCTGGGTAATAAAATCAGCGGTGCTGATGGCAGACACTGAGGTAGACCATGTGGCCATCATGGAAACACAGGCTACAGAAAATAACAACTGGGACCTCATGGTGCTGGGGTACTCACTGTTTAGAAAGGATAAAGGAAACGATAGAGGGGGATAGAAGCCCTCTGTGTCATGGATGACACTGAGGTGGTGGAAGACAGGTGCATTAGGGATAATAATAGGGAGTCAGACTTGCTGTGGGTGCAACTTACGGCAGCCTCAGGCAAGAAGCCCTGGCCTTGTTGGATGCACTCCAGAACGGTCTTCTGGTAGGGCTAGTTAGGGAACCCACCAGGCAGACTGTAATTCTTGATGTGGTGCTCACCAGTTCTGAGGCAGTAGGATCGGTGAGAGTAGAGGAGCCACTAGGGAACAGCAACCATAACTCAGTTTGGTTCAAGCCGACCCTTGAGACTGGAAAGCCCCAATGGAGAACTGAGGTCCTTGATTTTTAGAGGGCAGACTTTAGCAGGCTGAGGGAACTGGTCATTGAAAAGTTAGTGGGGTGGGCAATTTAGGTGGGGTGGAAGAGAGAGAGGGGTAATAAAGGGGTCCATACTCAAGGCATCTAAGTTATGCATGAGAACGGTAAGCAAAAGGAATAAGTTCAAGAGACCATTATGGTTCTTCGCAAAGGTCATGGAAGAAGTTTGGGGCAAGAAAATGGCCTACAAGTAGAAAGAAAATCAGAGGGAGGGAGGAAGACTGGAGTGAATATTTACTAAGAAATGAGACAAAGAAGATGGTTAGGGAAGCAAAAGCAGATACAGAGCTATTGCAGAAGGGGTCAAAGGTGGAGACAAATATTTCTTCCACTATATTAGGGGGAAAAGAAAGAAAGGAAGGGGAATCATAAGGCTATGGGAGGGGGTAGGTTGACAGAGGAGGATGGGTGAAAGACTGCTGTCCTTATGATTATTTTGCTCCGTTTTCATCAGGGAGGAAGGCAGGGCATCGCTTGATAGTGGCATCAAGGTAGTGGACAAGGGGATCCCATAGACGAGGCAACCAATATTTACAAGTGACAGGGTCCAGAAAGGGTTGGCGGCCCTAAAGATAGATAAGGTCCCAGGACCAAATGGGTTTTAGGGAACTGGCAGCAGAACAGGCTAAACCCCTTGTAGGATAATTCAACAGCTCACTATAGACAACGGACTGGAGGTGGCAGATTTCATTCTGTTGCATGGGGGGGGGGCAAGGAACAAGTGGAGAACTACAGAGCTGTCTGATCACTGTCATAGGGGAGGTGGTGGAGTCACTGGTCAAAGAAGACCCAGTGGACTATCTGGAAAGCAACAGTCTCCGGGATAGTAAACAGCATGGGTCAGTGGCAGGGAGGTCCAGTCAGATGAACCTGATAGTTTTCTTTGATTGGGTGACAAGGAAATTAGATAGGGGCCACACTGTGGATTTGCTCGATTTCCACTTCAGCAAGGCTTTTGACTCAGTGTCCCACAGACACTTGCTGAAGAACATGGAGGATCTGGGTGCTGCTAAGGGCATAGTTAACTGGGTGGGAAACTGGCTAAAGGGTAGGCAACAAAGGGTTTTAGTCAATGAGGTCAAATCAGAAGAGAGGTCACGAGTGGGGTGTCACAGGGATCTGTCCAGGGCCCAGTCCTCTTCAAATTGTTCATCAGCAACATTGGAGAAGGTATCCGAGGCAGGCTGTGTCACTTCACAGATGACACGAAGCTCTGTGGGAGGGTGGATAGTGACAAGAGAATCATGGAAATGCAAAGTGATTTACAAAAGCTAGAGAGGGGTTCTAAGGTGTGGCAGTTGAAATTCAGAGCCAGAAAGTGCAAAGTAATGCACCTAGGGAACGAAAACCCCAGGACAGAGAACTGGATGGGTGGGGTGAGACTTAGCACGATGGCTGAGGAACATGACCTAGGAATTATCATCAGTGACACCCACAAGCAATCGAGCCAGTGCAGCAAGGCCTATGATAGGGCAAATAAGATGCTGGGGTGTACAGGGAGGGATATTGATCCAGAAGGAAGAAGGTAATTCTATCCCTTTATAGATCTTTAATGAGGCCACAACTAGAGTACTGTGTCCAGTTCTAAAGCCCTCACCTCATGGAAGATAGGGACAGGCTGGAAACAGTGCAGCACAGGATAACAAAAATAACTCTCCACTCCCACTTGGAGCAAGAAAAAGACACCCATTCAGAGCCTGTCAGCAACAGCAGCGAGGCTCTCTGTCCACACTCCGCTCCCACTTGGAGCAAGAAACAGACACCCATCCAGAACCTGCCAGCTGCAGCAGCAAGGTACAAGATCTGCAGTCTCCACTGAGCTGCTCCATTTGTTAACTGTGGTACCTGTACAATGTTATACTATCCCAGGCTGAGGGATTAGTTGGAGAGAATGGGGGTGGGGAAGGAGATTGTTAGGTGGATTGGAAACTGGCTAACTGGGCAGTGGCAGAGAGTGATGGTTGGGGGGGTGGTCTCCTCTCCTAGGAGGGTCATCAGCGGGGTTCCACAAGGGTCGGTGCTGGGCCCACTCATAGAAACATAGAAACATAGACTTTGATGGCAGATAAGGACCGCATAGCCTACCTAGTCTGCCCATTTCCCTACCTACAGGATAAGCTGCAGATCCTAGTTAACCAACAGCCTATTTCTTCCTACCCCCTATAAGAATTGCCTTATGTCTGTCCCATGCATTCTTGAATTCTCCCACAGTTTTAGAACCCACAACCTCCTCAGAAAAGCTGTTCCATGCATCCACCACCCTCTCTGTGAAAAAATACTTCCTCACATTGCCCTTGAGCCGTCCCTCTCCTGTTTAACGTTTACATCTCTAACATCAGAAGAGGTATCAGGAGTGAGATGAGCCTCTTTGCTGATGACTCCAAGCTGGGGGCAGTGGTGGATGGAGTGGAGGGCAGAAGGGCCCTCCAAGAGGACCTGGAGACTCTTCAGGGGTGCAGAAGGGCCCTTCAAGAGGACCTGGAGACCCTTGAGGGGTGGTCTCGCAACTGGGGACTGAAGTTTAACTCTAAGAAGTGTAGGGTTCTCCACTTGGGAGTTAGAAACTCATCTCAAGAATACTTTCTGGGAGGGGAGAAACTGCAGGTTACAGATGGGGAGAAGGACCTGAGGGTGGTGGTGGATGCCAAAATGAATAACTCTGAACAGTGCAGGAGGGCAGTGGCCAAAGCAAATAAAATGCTGGGGTGCACTGTAAGAGGGATAACTTCCAGGAAGCGGGAGGTGATTCTCCCAATGTATAACTGCCTGGTTAGACCACACCTTGAGTAATGTGTGCAGTTTTGGCGACTGCACTTGGTCAAGGACATTGCACTCCTTGAAAAGGTCCAGAGGAGGGTGACCAGGATGACACAGGGGCTGGGGGAAAAGACCTATGAGGAGAGACTCAGGGAGCTTAACTTGTACTCCCTGGAGGAGAGGAGGGACAGAGGGGATATGATTGAGGTCTTTAAATACCTTAAGGGGGTAAATAGGGCACACCTTGATAGGATGTTCCAGCTAAGGGAGGAGGGGGCCACCAGGGGGCATCACCTGGGGCTGGTAGGAGGGAGGCTTAGGGCTGAGACTAGGAGACGTTACTTCACTGAGAGGGTGTGGAGACATGGAATGCGTTGCCAGTGGAATTGGTGGAATTGAAAATGGCGGTGGTCTTCAAAAGGGGCTGGGACAGGTATAGGGGGAAGAATAAACTGAGTAATGCCGGACCTGGAGATGCACACCTGATGCGGGAGGAGGTGAGGGAGGGGAGGGCAGTGAATTATGCATCCACCAAGTGCTGATCTTCGAGCGGACTAGATAGACCATTGGGACTACTCTGCTGGCATCTTAGTATGTTATTATGTTATACACTGTTTTACTCTGAATTGAAGTTTTAAACTGAATTAATGCCTTCTGCTACACTCGCTTTAAATATTAAGTGTCAGCAGGTAGATAGTGTTTGCTGTTTAGCAAGCATTTGTGTAACTGTGGCACTTACCAGGGACTTGCCTCCTGTTGTTACTTTAATTCAATTTAAAGCCTTAAGCTCTGTTTATGCTGTCCCCAAGTCATCTGGATGCCTTTCCCTTGCAGGAGGGGCCCCTCGCAAGCACAGTTCGGGCCCCCTGCCCAACTCTCTGCCTTAGTTCAAGTTTTCCGCCCAAGAGTCTAAGGTCTTTGTTCCTGAATCACTCCCCTTTCTACATAGAAACATAGAAACATAGAAGCTGACGGCAAATAAGGACCGCAAGGCTCATCCAGTCTGCCCATTTCTTTTTCTACCTTATGAATGTGCCATCGGCCTTTGCTCTGTCAATGGCATATCTATTCATACTCATCTGTATTGCTCCATTATGTCTATCCCATGCCTGTCTGAAGCCCTGCACTGTATTCATATCCACCACTTCCTGAGGTAGGCCGTTCCATGCATCCACCACCCTTTCTGTGAAAAAGAACTTCCTCACATTACCCCTTAATTTGCCTCCCTCTAATCGCATGCTGTGTCCTCTTGTCCTGCTATTTTTCTTATATTGAAACATGTTAGACTCTTTCACCTTGTTAATGCCCTTAAGGTGTTTGAATGTTTCGATCATATCACCTCTCTCCCTCCTTTGCTCTAGGGTATACATATTGAGCTCCGTTAATTTGTCCTCATATGTTTTCTGATGCAGTCCCTACACCATTTTGGTTGCCCTTCTCTGGACTGCCTCAATTTGGTTTATGTCTTTGTGAAGGTATAGCCTCCAGTACTGCACGCAGTGCTCCAAATGGGGCCTAACCAGTGTCTTGTAAAGAGGGATTATTACAGCCCTCTTACGACTTGTGATACCCCTACTAATACACCCCAACGTCCCCCTAGCCTTACCTACTGCTTTAGTGGTCTGCTTGGATGATTTCAGGTCATCTGTGATGATGACATCCAAGTCTCTTTCTTCCCTTGTGACTGCCAGCAACTCCCCTCCCAGCCTATAGGTGGCTTCAGGGTTTCTCTTCCCTATGTTCATGATCTTGCACTTCTTTGCGTTAAACCCCAGTTGCCACTCTTCCGACCATTTTGCCAGTTTATCCAGATCTCTTCTCATTCTGCCCACCCCATCTGGATCATCTACTCTGTTGCAGATCTTGGTGTCATCTGTAAACAGACAAACCTTACCCTCCAGTCCATCTGCAATGTCACTGATGAAGATATTGAAGAGGACTGGCCCCAGGACTGATCTCTGAGGTACCCCACTTGTGACTTGCATCTCTTCTGACTGTATACCGTTTACCACCACTCTCTGTTTTCTGCCCGTCAACTAGTTTGTCACCCACTTGACCAATTTCTGACCCATCCTGAGCCTACCCAGCTTATTAATCAGTCTTCTATATGGAACAGTATCCAAAGCTTTGCAGACGTCACGGTAGGTGACACATCAACTGCTCCTCCTTGGTCCACCACTCTGGTTACCCAGTCAAAGAAATCTATGAAATTAGTTTGACAGGACCTTCCTTTTGTAAACCCATGCTGTCTTGGATCCTGTGCTCCTATGGATTCCAGGTGTTGCACTATCCTTTCCTTAAGGACTGCCTCCATAATCTTGCCCACTACTGAGGTAAGACTGACTGGTCTGTAGTTCCCTGTCTCCTCCCTTCTACCACTCTTGTGGAGTGGGATCACATGAGCCCTTCTCCAGTCTTCTGGGACCTCTCCTGTGCTCAGAGACTCACTAAACAGTTCTGATAATGGCTCTGCTAGTTCTACCCTTAGCTCTTTTAGTACCCTGGGATGTATGCCATCAGATCCCATTGCCTTGTCCACCCTGAGCTTATTGAGCTCTTGTAGGATCCTTTCTTTTGTGAAGGGGCTAGTGCACCCTCCCCGTGTCTCACGGGTACTGAGCTGTGGACCCTGCCCTACCTTCTCTTCAGTAAATACTGAGCAGAAGTACCTATTTAGGATTTATGCTTATACATGATCCTCCTCCTCACATGCTCCCTTATCCCCTTTGATCTTAACAATACCCCTCTGGACTTTCTCCTTTCACTCGTGTATCTATAGAAAGTCTTGTCACCTTCTTTCACTGTTTGTACTAGTGTTTCCTCTGCTTGGGCCTTTGCCTGCCTTACAGTCTTCCCTGCTTCCTTTAGGGAAGTTTGGTATGCCTCACTACCTTCATCCCACTGCTTTCCCTTACATTTCCTGAAGGCCAGCCTTTTGGCTCTGACCTTTTCTGCTCCTGTTTTTGAGAACCAAAGTGGTTTCCTTCTTCTTTTGCACTTCCTTTTCTCTCTAACACAATGCGATGTTGCTTCAAGTATTGCATCGGTAATGCTTGCCCACTTTACCTGTACCCACTCACTTGTATTTCTTTTTGCCAGGGCTAGCTTAACTCTGTTGGCCATTTTATCAAAATCAGCTCCTCTGAAGTCCCATATTTTTGCCTTGGAATGGGATGATTTTGGTTCTAGTGGCCAAACTGAACCATACCATGTGATAGTCACTGGCCCCCAGGTGACCTTCTACCTGGAGATCTGTGATCCTTTCCCTGTTAGTCAGTACTAGATCTAGGATAGCCCTGTCTCTCGTCTCTTGTGGGTTGTTATACCAGTTGTTTGAGGCCCTCCCCCTGCAGGGAATCCACTATGAGTCTAGTTCTGGCAGATGTTCCTGCTGGTATTGACCAATCTGTATCTGGCATGTTGAAGTCTCCCATTATCAGAACCTCTGCTTTAGCTATCATGTTTTCTGTATTTTCTAACAGTAATGTGTCTATGTCCTCCCCCTGGTCTGCAGGCCTGTAGACAACCCCGGTTCGTATGGCTGTTCCATTTCCTGTTTCCAGGACGACCCACGGTTCTTCTGGCTCCTTATGTGTACTCTGAATTTCTGTAGCTTTGATATTTTCATTGACATAAAGGGCCACTCCACCCCCCTTTTGCACCTCGGTCTCCTCTGAACAGTACATAGCCAGGTACTGAAGTCTCCCAAGTGTGGTTACTGGTAAACCATGTCTCGCTAATGGCTACTACTGTGTGTCCAGTTTAGCCTCTGTCATTATTGCCTGCAGGTCTGAGATCTTGTTTCCCAGACTGCAAGCATTTGTGTACATGATTTTCCATTGGCCAGATTTTGGTGTGTTAGTTGTTGGGTGAGGTCTGGCGTTTTCCCTGTATGTCGTATGGGGAGCTGGACCTTTTTTCTTATCAGGTAATGCAAATGAACTACAAACATGCTGAACTCCTGTTTGACCACTAGCTGATGGCGGAGGGGTGTTCTTCCCATTCAATGCATCGGGTGCTGCACCCCTCTCCCCATTTGCTAGTTTAAATATCCTGAAAGATGTCAAACTTCTGCCCCAATGCACTGACTCCCTCTTTAGTCAGATGCGGTCTATCAAATTTAAACAACTTACACTCCCAAAACTGTTGCCAGTTCCCTAGAAATGTGTGTCCTTTTTCCTGGCACCAGCCCTTGAGCTACTTGTTTAGCTCCCCATCTCCCCTTTTCTGACTTTCCGTCCATCTGCCCCCCTCTCCCAGACTGGCAGGATCTCAGAGAAGGAGATGCCGGATGAAATGGATGATAGTTTGTCACCCAGCCTGGTTAGGTGTTCCTAGGTCTCCACAACTGACCGTCTGGTGAGATTGCTAGTCCCTATGTGTACCAGGATGTCTATGTTTTCTCCTGCTTCCTGAACAATTTTAACAATGCGATCAGTGTCTCTCCGCACTGATGTACCTGGGAGACATCTGACCATTACCCCTGGCTGGAGATAGGTACTGTATCAACTCCCCAAATCATGGTGTCTCCTATGATCAGAAGTTTTTTGGATTTCTTTTTTGCTTTTTTTTGTTTTTGTTCCTGTTTTGGGCTAGTTTTGTTGTGCTAGCTCCTGTGCTGCATTGTCTTGCTCTGCAGTGTCCTCTGCCCCTTTGTTTGATTTCGGAGATAGAGGCAGACACCTGTTTGTAGTTTTTATATGGTTTGTGGAGGTGATATGTTGGAGATCACTGAGTGATGGGGCACTCGATTTGTCCCTCTTAACCACCTACCAACCTCCCGGACCAACTACCCTCTGAGGTCAAGGTGCTTCTGTTGGATGTTAGGGAAATGACGGGCGGTTCTTATAATATAATTCCTCTTAAATATGTAATTTGAGGTGTTCAGTCTCTGCCCATGCTGCCTGGAGCTGAACTCTAAGATCTCCAATGGCCCAGCATGTGGGACAGTGTCCTACATCCTGTAAAACTGCCCTTCTGAAAAGTGTTCCACAGTACCTGCAGTTAATGATATCCATTCCAGATAAGTTGCTGGGTTTATAACCTGGTCAGAGTAATTAGAAGGATGAAAATGAAAGCAAAAGTTTGATTTTGTGTTTTGTTTGTTTTTGTATAACTTGTCATAACAAGTTAAATTACTTGTGCCCCTGTAAATGAGGTCACTGTGTGGATACCCCTCTGATCCACCCCTTCCTGCTGTGCTACAGGAAATGTCACGACTGTGCTACTCTATAAAAAGAGTGTAGTATGGGGTTGTTGGAGATAGGGGGGGGTGGGTGGCTGGGCCCTTCCCCTGCCGAGAAAGAACAACCATGGGCAAAAGAAACAAGGAGGTAATAGCAGAAACAACAAGCCAGCAACAAATGCAGTAGCCCTGAAAGCTTATCCTAATGATAGATAAAACTGTAAAACCTGTAAAGCACCACTTGTAATAATTTCACAGAAGATATACCCTGTAAGAAACACTTTGCTGCAGAGAAAAATAAGGCAGTAACAGAAGATATACCTTGCCAAAGACAATTTGAATCAGAAGATTACAGCAGTAATCTGTAAGCACACACCTGTAGGCACACCCTGTAATAATGCAACAGAAGGTATACCCAGCAACAACAATTTGAATCAAAGAAAAATAAAGCAATAAAATGTTAGCAACAAACAGTAACAATCACTGTGAGTACAACATAAAAATAACAACACACAGTAAATCTGCCTAGCCAAAAGAAGCCTTAATCCTTTTCCTTGCTCTGGTAAGATTCATTGCTCTGTCCTTTCAAGCAACCTAGAAGAAAAGAGCTCAGGTGAAGCTAGGTGCCTTTGCCAGTAAACCTAGTCTGACTGTGTTTTATCCCCTCTCAATAGGCTTTCTGTCTACACTTTGAGCAAGAAACAGGCACCCATCCAGAGCCTGCCAGCTGCAGTGGCAAGGTACAAGATCTGCATTCTCCTCTGTTTGTTAACTGTGCTAGCCCCACCCTGGTCTGCCCCTCAATTTATATATCAGTTACATCATGTGATCATTCCAGCTAGAAACTATCTACTTTCCCTAATGCTCCTTATACTGTGTGACCACTAGGAGTCACTGCTGAGTTCTATCTTTGGCTCCCTCTCCTATACAAACTATACCTATCTTCCTCTCTGTTTTTCTTAGCTTGCAGTTCCACTAACTCTGCTCACTCTTGAGAATTTCTATGCCCCATACCTGGACTTAAACTTCCAACCCTCTTCTCCTGAGGCGAATACACTACCCACTATGCCACCAGGGAAGCTATGTTTGTTTTTGTCTCTTACTATCCTTTCACTTTTTCACTCAACCCATTTTTCTCATATTAGCCACTAACCTCCCACCCTCACCCTTATTGTGCACTTTGGTAATTAATAACTTTTTATTCCCACACCTTTTCTCCACCCCCTACCTCTTTGTCACTTACTAACACTATGGCCATGCTTATTCTATTTCTCCTTTTTTTAATGCCCACTTGCTATTCGGTCTGTCGTAGGGTGCGGGTAACTTCGTGGACTGAACAAACTGCATGGTAATGTGACACAATGGCAGGTAAAAATGCGACAACTTTATTTTACTTCAGCATCTTTCTTCCTTTTAGCAAGATATATTTAAACAGCAAACTGGTACGACATACATAAAAACGTAAATGGCAACCTCACAGCAGAAAAATCATTGGGAATCCATGGCCAGAAAGGGCTAGCCATCCCAGGTGTTCTGCTTTAATACCTGGGAGCAATGCTCAGAGCTCCCTGATGGAGTCTATCTCCAGACCCAACACCTATCCGAAGTAACTTGCAATAACAGCCCTTATATACTTGCTTACAAACCCATGTGACTCTGAGCCAGCCCCATCTAGTATTTTAAACTTTTATTTACACAATCCAAACTGTTTTTACTTCTATCTTCATTTAACAGTTTTATTCTAACATTTTTATCACATAACACTGGACATAAATATTATTTAATTCATGTTTCAAAAGGAAAAACCAAAAGGCTCCTTAAATAATTAATGCGCTCCATCTCCATTCAAATGTCCTGCCTTGAACTGTATAAAAATAGTGGCTGCAGGCCAGCAGGCTCCTAAAGGAGTCCTGAATTTACACAGGGAAGAGCAGACCAGTGAGAGGGTAAGTGGAGTTCCTTTTCCTTAGGACCATTGTTTCACCTAACTGTAAACGTTTGAACAAGTAGTAACAAAACTCACTTGCTTCAGTTTCTTTGGGCAGTTTCTATGTCAGCATTTTAAAACCCTTTACGTAAATTACACAAAGGTGAAGTGGAAACAGGAAACAAACCTCCCCACAGCATTCTGACCAAGCCCCAGCCAGAAAGCCAACAGTAAGTGCAAATACAGCAATTTTATTCCCGATACCTTTGATTTTCTGTGCTGAGAAAAGAGGAAATGTAAAAGATACATCCTTAAACTTTTTTCAGTCTATCCTTAACACTACTACTCCTTGTGACCCTTTCATCTCCCAAAACGCAGCCTGCATAAACTTGAAATTACAGAAGCCCCACCACCACGAGGAACAGCCTTTATCTACCACCTGCAAGTCCCCAAGTGGTGGTTTCCACTAATTACCTTCACTATTTACTTTTACTAATCAAGCACTCCGGCTTCCCACTATAAATATAGAGACAAATAGCAGAGCACTGCACAATTCAAGGCACCATTTTATTACTATTGCTTACTAGCATCTATTATTATTCAAATACATTCCAAAAGCAGCAGGGAATTCTAACTCGGGCATTCACCACTTCATAGCGTCCTCAGGACACCAATAATTCCTATTAGGAAAATGAATCCCCAAAGGAACATCAAACAAATATTGTCCAGCTCCATTTCATTACAAAGCTGCATCCATACATCCATTCAAAAAACTGTACACTAGTCTATTCCCAGAATCATGCAATTGCTTCCATAAGGCCTAGTCCTCTCTCACCCCCTCCTTCCCCTACCCTTTTTATACTACCCCCTATTTCTTTATTGTTCTTCTAGCTTGTTCTCCAACCTACTTATAAAAATGCCTCCAAGTCCCATTACCCTAGCTTTATCCCTACAATACTGTTTGTTTCTCTCCTTTAATATGATCTAGGTCTAATGTCTTTTGCCTTGTATATATGTAAATATTTGTACACCTGTCTCATTCTTAAATCTTTGTATTTGTGTTCATTCAGTACCATGCTTTTGTGTAAAATTTGTAACCTTATATTGTTATGACCACTTTTGTAAATGAGCTTATGCTCAATGATGTTCGCTTGAATAAATAAAGATTTTGATTGATTGATTGATTGATACCTGTACTATAAATAACTAAATCACCTAAGCACTTTATATCCTTTATGGGGGTTGACATTTTTCTAAAACCCCACTCATCACAGGTCACCCTAGACATTCCTCCCCACCTAAGAGGGCAGCCACCTCTTGGTTGTCCAAAACCTATACTACTTAAAGCGGGGTGGGGTTATGGTCTCCGGCCCACTCCACACCAAAGAGCTCCACCCCAGGGTCCCTGTCTAGATTGGAGACACAGCACCAACATTTCTGTAAAAGAAATATTATATCATCAATTACCCTGGAGCTCGCTACTGTGACGCTACATAATGATATGCTATCAGGAACTGTACTACAGTATCCTTATATCAGTTCAGGAACAGAGTAAGCAACCTGAACAATATTCCCAACAGGCATTTTCTGGAGTGTACCTGCTGACAGTAAATCTCTAAAACAACTTATATACTTGTGACCAGAAATAGAAAAGAAAGCGAGAAAAAAATCAAGACAGTTCAGCAAGGAAAGAAACAGCTGAAGGCGGCCAACCCCTCAGTCCAAAAAGAGTAACTAGAGAAACTAAACAGTGTAAAAGAGGAAACATAAGATAAAGAAATCTTAATGCTTCAGCGTATTCACATGCAACACTTTGCAACCATAAGAAATATTTTAGAATCACAAGACATATGCAAATTCAAAATCACATTTCATAACACACACAATATACAAACATGTCTTAAGCAATATTATATCACTGTGTGTAACTGAGGTTTCTTCGTTATAACACTCCACCCATCAATCTTTCATTTTCATAACTGTCTGAAAAGTATACAGTTCTCAGTTTATGAGACACATTTTATAACCCCATACAATAAATAGCAGTGACAATCCCCCACATTCTACCCGAGAGGGAGTTAAAGCTATGGCCTTTCCTTTTGCCCAAAGTCCACCCCAGGGAAGCATACACCTTTTTACCATAACCCTAGCACTGTACTAAATAACACCTCCAGAGACTTATTCCATTACCCCCAGAAATGTCATTTACCCATACCCTGACCTGGGTTACATGCATCACCATGTACCTATAGCATGTAACCACAACCTTTATTATTTTCTTGTAAGGGTAAATTCAATAGCTAGGCCATCTCTACCATATTTCTGAACAGCTGTCTACCATCTAGAATCCATTACTCTACGTGCAGACCTCCCCTTTTTCCAAGGGTGCCACTGTTTGTGAACTTCAACCCTCTGGGCTACTCTCCCACTTTCTGTAATCTCCCTACAATGGCTAACAGCCCCGCCTCTTATATATGTCGCTACCTGGCAGTACATTTTCGGCCAATAAAAGTGTGGTGTAAGGTGTCCCAAAACCTCCTCATGATCTAGTGGTTGAACATCCCTGCATACTGTCTCCAACAGTTCCCTCCTGTAAGCCCCAGGTACCACCACCCTTGCTTCAATCTGCTGGGTATGGGGGTTAGGCCTTATGTGGCATAATATCCCATCCCTGAATTCATACCACCACAATATGTTCCCTTTACTATTTCCCGTTTTGTTGGTAACCAACTTACTAAGCTTACCGACTTCAACATCTGTTTGTAACTGTTTCCAGTCAACACAAGAAAACTTATCATCAACACATTTAAAGGTACAATTAAATGTCCCTTCAGCAGTTACTGCCTCTTCTTTCTTGATGGTCGACTCTACCCTGTCTGTAGACTTCACCCCAGAACACACAAAGTCTAGATCAGTCTCACCTGGGGACTTCTCCAAAGTCTCAGTTCCATGTTCTCCCTTCCAATCCATTCCAGGGAACATAGGTAGCACAGGTATCTCTGCATCCACCTTCTTAGGCCTGTTTCCCTGCACAATTCATTGATAACTAACTTCTGGATCCATAGCTCCACGTACCTCAGCTCGGCCTCTCTCCTTTGATTCTCAGCCTCCACCCATTGCTCAAACAGGTAGCATACCAGGCTCATCTGGGCCATTTGCTGACACTGCTCACCCTGGCCACCATCAGCACTTGGCATCATCATCATCACTGGTGCCATATTCACAGGTCGTACCTCCAGTCTCTTTCAACCAACATCCGGGGGAATGGACTTCACAACTCCCCCTTGGACACGCTGTTCTGCCCTGCAACACCACCGTCCACTAGGCCTTGTTCAGGCCAGCCACAATATCCCACCACTGCCACTATGTGTTGTAGGGTGCGGGTAACTTTGTGGACTGAACAAACTGCACAGTAGTGTGACACAATGGCAGGTAAAAATTCAACAACTTTATTTTACTTTAGCATCTTTCTTTTTTTCAGCAAGATATATTTAAACAGCAAACTGGTACGACATGAATAAAAACATAAATGGAAACCAAAAATCATTTAGAATACATGGCCAGAAAGGGCTAGCCGTCCCAGGTGTTCTGCTTTAATACCTGGGAGCAATGCTCAGAGCTCCCTGCTGGAGTCTGTCTCCAGCCCAACACCTATCTGAAGTAGCTTGCAATAACAGCCCTTATATACACTTGCTTACAAACCCATGTGACTCTGAGCCCGCCCCATCTAGTATTTTAAACTTTTATTTACACAATACAAACTGTTTTTACTTCTATGTTCATTTATCAGTATTATTCTAACATTTGTATCATGTAACACTGGAAATAAGTACCATTTAAATCATATTTCAAAAGAAAAAACAAAAGGCTCCTTAAATAATTAATAAACTCCATCTCCATTCAAATGTCCTGCCTTGAACTGTATAAAAGTAGTGGCTGCAGGCCAGCAGGCTCCTAAAGGAGTCCTGAATTTACACGGGGAAGAGCAGACCAGTGAGATGGGTAAGTGGAGTTCCTTTCTCTTAGGACCATTGTTTCACCTAACTGTAAACGTTTGAACAAGTAGTAACAAAACTCGCTTGCTTCAGTTTCTTTGGGCAGTCTCTATATCAGCATTTTAAAACCCTTTATGTAAATTACACAAAGGCAGGGTTTTATTTAACTGTAAAAATTGAGTAGCATTTTGCTCACAAAAAGTTCTAAAACATTGTGAAAATGCATAACACTTGACTCACTGTGTTTAACAAACGTAACACTTCTAGAACACCTATATAAATGCTTTTTGTACAGTTAGTATTATCCCAAGAAAAAAACTGCTAATCAATTATTTAAAACACTGAAAGGTGAAGTGAAACAGGAAACAAACCTCCCCACAGCATTCTGACCAAGCCCCAGCCAGAAAACCAACAGTAAGTGCAAATAACAGCAATTTTATTCCCAATAGCTTTTATTTTCTGTGCTGAGAAAAGGGGAAATGTAAAAGATACATCCTTAAACTTTTTTCAGTCTATCCTTAACACTACTACTCCTTGTGACCCTTTCATCTCCCAAAACGCAGCCTGCATAAACTTGAAATTACAGAAGCCCCACCACCACGAGGAACAGCCTTTATCTACCACCTGCAAGTCCACGAGTGGCGGTTTCCACTAATTACCTTCACTATTTACTTTTACTAATCAAGCACTCCGGCTTCTCACTATAAAGATAGAGACAAATAGAAGAGCACTGCAAAATTCAAGGCATCATTTTATTCACTATTGCTTACTAGCATCTATTATTATTCAAATACATTCCAAAGGCAGCAGGGAATTCTAACTCGGGCATTCACTACTTCATAGCGTCCTCAGGACACCTATAATTCCTATTAGGAAAACAAAACCCCATAGGAACCACAAACAAATATTTTTCAGACCCATTTCATTACAAAGCTGCATCCATACCTGTACTATAAATAACTAAATCACCTAAGTACTTTATATCCTTTTCGGGGGGGGGGTGTTGATATTGTTCTAAAACCCTCACTCACCACAGGTCACCCTCTGACATGGTCCCCCTTACCACAACATATCCCCCAATTTACAAGCCTTAGAACAACTCCACAGGGCACTGAACCCCTGAGTATCATGTACACAAGTGCCACAAATCATTTCTCACTCATCAGTAACCCGACGCATAACCCCGTTTTACTTGTATACCCTTGCCTCCAGTCTTTCTCAGCTGTCAATTACCATCCTAAATTAGAAACCCTGCCAGTCATAGGCACCACTCTACACTCAGAGAGCGCAAGCGCTCTCTCACCTGGATTATCCTATTTCTCTTCCTTCTATCTGGTAATATTCACCCCAACCCCAGTCCACCACAGCCACCTAATCACCTGAGCAGTGAAAATAAATTCCTAAAACTCGCCTCCATTAACATTCAAAGCCTGCTACCTAAACTTGATGACCTCCAAGTCTGGGTAATACAGTACAGACCTGATGTTCTTTCACTCAGTGAAACCTGACTTTCACCCAAGGTCCCTGACACCGCTATCTCCCTTCCTGGCTATACCCTTTTTAGGCTTGACTGGCTTGGTAAAAGGGGAGGGGGCTGTGCAATACATGTTAAAGACACCCTAAAAGGTCTAACCCTCCCACAAGTGACCCCAGTTAATAACTCTCAGGCTCTTGCTGTCAAAATATTCCTTGAACAACATGGTAAATCGCTTGTCATAATATCCGTTAACATCCCCCACAGGACCAGACTTCTGGCATTTAGAATGGTCCTTGACTATTTGGAATCCCTTCCCCATCGCACAGAAGCAGTAGTCATGGGTGATTTCAACTTTAACTCACTTGCTCCAGAAGTTGACCTCTACAAAGATACCATTTCAGCCCTTGATATTACCCCAATGGTCACCACCCCCACACAAGTCCATCATAGGAGTGGCAACAGTTCCCTATTAGACCTTGTCCTCGCCACCCATCCAAACAGAATCACCAGCACCCTAACTCTCCCTGACTCATTGAGCGATCACTCCCCAGTAATGTGTCTCTGGTCAAATAAGGTGCCCAAACCCCTGCCAAATCATCTACAAACATATCCTCAAAAAAGATAAACTAGCAAACTGCCAAGCATACCTCGCTCAATGCGATTGGTCCCCTCTGTATACATCCAATAACATGGAACATGCACTGAACTACTTTATCGCCCAGTTCAACAAGGCAGGTGACCTGTTTGTCCCTCTCTGCAAAAGTCAAACTAAGAGTCCAATTAACCCATGGATCACCCCAGCCTTACTTAACATGGTGAAAAATAGGGACATTCTATGGCACCACGCAATTGCCACTGGAAAACATATTGACATTCAGAACTATAGAGCTGCAAGAAATTTGTGCACCCGAGAAGTGCACCGGGTCAAATTGAACATTATACGGGTGAACTCGCCAACTCTTGGGGAAATAATCGGAACTTCTGGGAGAAGATTAAAGATCTTACGGGCAAGCCCAATAAAATGTTCCCGACAATGCTTGTGGTGAATGACACTACCACGCAAGACCACAAATGAATAGCGTGCACCTTCAACATCGCTTTCACCAGTCTTGGTGGTGTTCTTGCCCCGGACTTCTTTACTGAACCTGATAAGTCAGAAAGAGCTCATACAGCCTCCAAATTTCCCTCCTTCTTTTCTTTTTGGCGAATCACAATTGTTGAGTTCAAATGATACCTCCAAATGGTGCTAGGCAAATCCAGGTTTAGCAGGTTTAGCAGGGACACACTGGACCTTAAACTTCTAAACCTCTCACTTGATTTCATTCTTCAACCCCTTTCAAAACTTCTAAATCTATCACTATCACTCAGACAATTCCCCCAGCAATGGAAAGTGGCCATTGTCACACCCATTCACAAAAATGATGACAGAACACAACATAACAACTACTGCCCAATATCCATTATCCACCCCCCCAAAGCCCTTGAGTGCATTGTTCTGAATCAGTTATCAGAATACCTTGACAAATATAATATTCAGTGCCCGCACCATGGCTTTAGAAAAGCACACAGCACAACCACTGCCCTTCTTGAATACACTGATCACATTCACACAGCCCTGAACTCAGGCCACCTGGTTGGATCAATTCACATAGACCTAACAAAGGCTTGTGACACCGTTAGTCACACCCTGCTCCTTCACTCTATCCCTGCCCTTGGCCTCTCACATGAGGTCATTTGCTGGTTCAAAAGTTACCCAGCAGGTAGAACCCACCAGATGAAAATCTGTGGCACCCTCTCCCACAGCCTTCCTGTACAATCTAGGGTCCCACAAGGTTCCATTCCTGGACCCTTATTCTTTAGTATTTTCATTAACGACCTCCCACACGTCTGCAAAAACAATGTGGTCCTATATGCAGACAACACTGTCCTGTTCTCAACAGACACTGACCCACTCCCTCTGTTCAGCAATCTACAATATAATTTCACTTCAGTCGAAACCTGGTTTGTTCAACCCAAACTTCTCATGAACTACAAAAAAACAAAGGTCATGCTTTTTTTCAACCCCCTTATCAGACACAAAACCGCCAGCCTAGCCATTCGGAACAACCAAAATCATCCCTTGAACAAGTGAAGGAATTCAAATACCTTGGCATCACCCTTGACACCGGTCTTTTCTACAACCTGCACATCAGTTAAATTGCCAGGGTAGTACACTCTAGGCTTGGAATCCTTTATAGGTATCTATTTATTTATTTATTGAGTCAATCGGATTACAGACATTTGAGTCAGGGACTCATTTCCAAAGGCTCCTCGTCAAAGCATCAAATTAAACATAAATAGACAACGGAAAAAATCAGCATCGTACATATCAAACATAGGACTGCTACAGAGCTAAACACTGGGACAAATTATATACAAGCCATTGCATTGTGTGTCCGAAAAATAGCAGGACCTATACAGTTTGGTAGCTAAACACCACTACAGGTGCAGAAGTGTAAAGACCTATACAAGGTGGTAACTAATACATTGCATATACCATACAAGGTGGTAGCTAATGACATTGCAGATACTGTACAGAGTGATAGCTGAGAACAGTGTAGGTACAATAATATGGGAAGCTACCATAGGTGCGAGACATACTAGGTGCGATAGTGAGTGCAGTGGGGAAGAAAAAGATAGGGCTTACAGAGCAGAAAGGGTAAGCCAAGCGGGAAAGAATGGTTGGTCAGGGCACAGCGGGTATCACCACTGTCTAACTCTTGAGGCTCTGAGATTGGCGATCACCAGCTTGATCCTCATAGATTATGGCCTTGTCACATATGGCGCCGACACCACCCTAAAAAGACTAACAATCACCCTAAGTCGTGCTGACTTGTATCCGGTGCCAACAAACAAACACACACATGTGAACTCTATGAACATACCAACTGGCTGCACCTGAAGGGCAGAGTCACTTACCTGACCTGCCTACTTGCCAAAAAGATCAGTTAAGGCCTCACTCCCCCTGCCATGGAAACTCTTCTCATGGTGGCACCTACCCTCATTACATGGGCAGGGCCTCCAGACCGACATACCTAGTCCCTTATTGCTGGACCTCACAGGCTCAGTGGACCTTCAGCTACAGAGCACACACATGGCTCAATGATCTTCCTCCTGATATCGCTGATGAGACAAAGCTAGGCCCCTTTAAATCCAAACTGTGTCACGTCACCACTTCCTAGCACAAAGTAAATGAGACTGCAACACGTAGGCATGTTTACTTTCTCTATCCCCCCCATCCCTGCACCTCTCCCACTCCCATCCCCCCTCTTAATTCAATCACCCACCCAGCATCTGCATCTTCCCCTACCCTCTCTGACGTAACTCCTGCAACAGGCTGCCCCTGCTTTCCTCCCTTCCTTTTGTAATCCCCCACTTCTTAGCAATTCCTCCTTTTCCCTGTCCCACCTACCTCTCTCTTCTTCAAATCAGGTTCAGATATTTCCTTGCTCCTCTCCCCTTTTTTTCTCCCCCTTTACCCAGCTCTTCTCTACTCTACTGTACTAGCACTTATTAAGACTAAGTCAATCTTGACAGCTTTTCTAACCCTCACTTGTTTGTTGTGTATTGATTCTGGTGTCTTGTCAACTCCACTTGTACCCATGAGTTTAACTTCAATTCTAATGTCTTTGGAACCATGTTGTAATGTAACCAATGTTGTATCTAATGTACTTTTCCCCCTATGACATGGAGCCTTTGTAAAAGAACCACTGGTTCAAAGGTTTACTGTAATCCTAGTGTTTCAATAAATAAATAAATAAAACTCAGGGTCAACAGTGCAGGTCTTACGAGGAGCATCTCAAGGCACTGAACATGTACTCACTGGAGACCAGAAGGGAGAGGGGAGAGATGCCATAGAGATCTTCAAGTTCCTAAAGGGAATAAAAAAGGTGAGCTGTGAGGAACTATGCACCTTGAATGCTAGTTCAAGGTGATGAGGGCATGAGTGGAAATTTACTGGACGGAGGTTCAGGAGGGACATGAGGAAGCATTATTTTACAGAAAAGGTGGTGGAGCTGTGGAACAGTCTGCCAGCTGAAGCGATGGGTGCTAAACAACAGTTGATGGTTTCAAGCACAGCTGGAACAGAGTGATGGATATGGTGATCACTCAGGGCAACAAAATGAAGAAGGAGAATGGGAGGGGGTGTGTGAAAGGGAGGACTAGGATCCTGGATGGAAGCTAGATCTCAGGGTTAGGTAGAGAACTTGGGCAGACTGGATGGACCATTGGTCTGTTTCTGCCATCATTCTCTATGTGTCTATGTAAAATGCACAGGGCTGGGGGGCCAGATCATCTTAGGGTGTTGCATGGTCACTGGGGTGCATGGGGAGTGAAAGTGTGTGTGTGTGTGTGTGTGTGTGCGTGTGTGTGCAGATATGTTTTCAATACCATATTGGGGATTTATTTGGACCACAAATGCATTGCATATAGTGGCGAATATACAGTACATAACTGGCAGTCCTTTTTTTTCGTTTTGTAACTATTTATTTATCAATTACAGAGCAAAATGGAAAAAATGGACCAGATGGTACTGTATGGCTATTGTGTCTGAACCACTTGGTGCTGTTTTAACCACAGTTGTCAGTCTGATCTGGTGATGAATATGAGTAAAACCTGGAGTGGAACAGCATGATAACAGGTCTTCTCTGGGTACAGTAGGTTTTGATTTCACCTACACTCTAACTGAGATAAAATCAATAGCACCCTGAATGCACCAACCAGTAGTTCTGATGCACAAAATGCGTCCATTCCATTTGTACAAACAGACCACATGGTCCTGTTTTTGCAAGTTTGGTCAGGTACAGGTCCCTCTGTCCAACTTTTATAAAGTCCTCCTCATACCAGTGTTGTTAAATTATTCCGGCCTCTAGTGATCAACTCACCTCTCGATGACTAGGTGGTTGGTGAGTAAGCCCAACATGGGGTGGGTGAGCAAAGCATAATTCCACAGCACAAGTGTGATGCATATTTACGGTTTGCTAGTGAGGTCTGGCCAGACCATTGGTGCACAAGTATCTATCAAGGAAGCATGCAGGCTCCTGTCAGGTGCCGACCGGCTAACATACACATGCACCCTCTACTCCCTCACCCAGATACTCAATTTTGAGGAAAGGCTCCAATACTAGTCATGCTTCATGGTACAAAAGACCCTCCTTGGTCTAACACTGCCTGGAGTTATATCATCTCTCCACCAATCATCCCCTTCCATTGCCACACGCAGCACCAATAAATCTTCACTAGCAGTTCCCAAGGTGAGGACCTCCCTAGCCCAGAGGTCTTCACCTACAGGGCCCCATCCTGGTTCAGCTCGCTCCCTGTGGCTGTCACCAGTCTGCCCAAAATTGGTGCTGTCAAAGTCACCGTCGAGAACCATATTCTCACAGCCCACACCTGTAGGTGCCCTCAGCGGTGAGTCGCTAACCTGAACCGCACTTATGACCTAGTTAGATCCAGTGACAAAGTCTTACTATCTAGACTGCCTCTGTAAGTATCCCTTTGGTACTATGGCTGTAGCAATGTGACCCTGTGATTAGCTACACCGCGGTATAGGCTTTTCTTCAGGCTCACTGCCTCTCCTGTATATACTGTTTTTATGCACCTAGAATGTTGTGATGTATATACTGTTATAACAGTTTTAACTCAGGAACTGCACTATGTAACAGTGCCAATTCTTATGCTATATCTTGAATGTATGTACTTGTAATTAATGTGTTCCATTATGTGTACTATGACGTGGAGCCTTTGGAAATGAGTCCCTGACTCAAAGGATTATAATTCTGATCTCTGACAAATAAATAAATAAACAATGATTCTGCCTGATTGTTTGCAATGAGTTGCACATGCAAATAGGTCCATTTTTTGGTGGGTAATTTTTACATAGAAACCTAGAATTTGACTGCAGATAAGAACCGCTTGGCCCACCCAGTCTGTCCATTTCCCTACCTACTGCATAGACTCCAGTTTCTAATTGATCGCAGTTTATCTTCTTTTCCTATACTAGGCTTGCCTTCTGTCTAACCCATGCATTCTTGAATTCACCTATTGGTTTTGCCCCTTTGAACTCCTCAGCAAGGCTGAAACAATACTTCCTCCCCTGAGTCTCCCACCCCGCCTCATATTGTGACCCCTTGTCCTTGCGCATCTCTTTTTCTGAAACATGCTGCCCTGTTGAACTTTGTTTGTCCCCATGAGGTACTTGAATGTCTCTGTCATATCCCCATCCTCCCTCCTCTCCTTCAGGGTATACATATTGAGTTCAAGTCTCTCCTCATATGGGTTCTAATGTAGTCCTTGCACCATTTTTGTTGCCCTTCTCTGGACTACCTCCACTTTGTCTATGTCCTTTCAGAGATGTGGTTTCCAGAACTGAACACAGTATTCTAGATGAGGTCTCACCAATTGTCTGTATAGTGGTATCACCACCTCCTGTTTTCTACTGGTGATATCTCTCCCCATGCACCCCCAGCATCTCTCTGGCTCTCCTCACAGCCTTCTCTCATTGCTTGGCTACCTTTAGGTCACCTGTTATGATTACCCCCAGGTCCCTTTCCAGTTTGGTTGTTGTTAGTACCCCCCCCCCCCATTGTGTATTCCTCTCCTGGATTTTTGTGTCCCAAGTGTATGATTTTGTACTTCTTTGCATTGAATTTAAGCTGACACACTCTTGACCATACCTCCAACTTGCCTACGTCTCTTCTCATTCTTTCCACCCCCCACTGAGTATCAACCCTATTGCAGATCTTAGCATCATCCACAAAGAGGCATACCTTCCCTTCCAGCCCTCCGCAATGTCACTTATGAAGACATTAAAGAGAACAGGCCCCAGCACTGAACCCTGTGGCACCCCGCTGGTTACCTCCTCTCCTCGGATTGAACCCCATTTACCACCACCCTCTGTGTCCCATTGCTCAGCCAATCTCTGACCCAGTTTACCACCTTGGGACCAACTCCCAGACTGCCCAGCATGTTTACTAGCCTCCTGTGTGGGACGGTGTCAAATGCCTTGCTAAAATCTAGGTAGGCCATGTTGACCGCTCCTCTCTGATCAACTAGCCTAGTCACCCAGTCAAAGAAATCTATCAGATTTGTTTGACCCTACCTTCCTGCTGTGAATCCATGTTGCCTCAGGTCTTGTGCCCCGCTGGCCTCAAATACACCACAATTCTTTACTTTAGCATTGATTCTATTATTTATAATTACTGTTGAATTGTCTCTCTGTTTTGGTTATAAACTCTAATTATTGTTGAATTGTTTCCTTGTTACATCTAGCAGTGTCTGTATATTGTTTACCTGTTGTCTGAAATCTCTGTGCATCCTTAGCCTGTCTGTAATTTGTCTCTGTACTTTCCTTGTAACCTCCCAGGTCGCACCTAAAAATAAGCATCTATTTGTGTCTAGTGTGCTTACCCGGTAAACAAAAGCTAAGTAAATAAATAGATAAATTTTCCCCCCACCACTGAGATCAAACTGACCGCCTGTAATTTCCAGCCTCCACCTTGCTCCCAGTTTTGGGGAGTGGTACTACATTGACCCTCCTCCAGTCCTCCTTTACCACACCCTCCTCCAGCAATTTGTTGAATAGGGCTGTCTGTGGTGCTACTAACACCTCTCTGAATTTTCTTAATATTCTGGGATGTATCCCATCTGGCCCCCATTGCCTTGTCCACTTTCAGTTTCAAGAGTTCCTTTAGAACTCTCTCCTCCATGAATGGACTGGTATCCATCTCTCTTCTATGTGTGTTTCTAGCACCTAATTGTGGTCCCTCGTCTTCCCCTTCTTTTATTTATTTATTTATTTATTTATTAATTAGAGAAGTCGGATTTACAACCTTTGAGTCATGGACTCATTTACAAAGGCACCTCGTCACAGGGAGGGTAGACATTGATACAGTGTGACTATAACAGTGATAACATACAGGTGCAGTACAGAATAACAATAAAAACTCATTTACAGCAGTGTTTTACAGATAAGTTGCATACAAAAATTACAAAAACTCACTTACAACAGAGATTTACAGATGAGTTGCATACAGAAGTTACAATCAAAATAAAAATATTACAGTCATAGAAGGTACAGCCCTGGATGTACCAGGGAGGAATACCTATGTGGGAAGAAGGGAGGTGACAGCAGTTCAGCAGACATTGTCAGGGCTGAAGGCCAGGTGGGAGGGACCCCAATTATTACATTACTTAGAGGCAATTACAGCATCAGGCGTCAAAAAGGAGGTTATGGAGAGCGACTTTGAATTAACCAATTCTGGGAGCATTAGTGACAGAGGGTGGGAGGGAGTTGAACCATGTGAGGGCACGGTAGTGGAAGGACCTTTGGGATAAAGAGTTCTTGGTATGGAGCAACTGGAAGGTGTCCTTAACTGCACTGTGGGTGGCAACAGATGTGAATGCATGCCGCAAGGATGCAGTGACCCCTGGGGGGAGAGACCCATCAGGGATTTTTTGGCAAGTAGTCAGGTTTGGTAGCACAAGCGTTCCCCCAAAGGTGAGCAGGTTGGCGGTAGAATAGAGTAGGCAAGTATGAGTGCAGTGGGATGCACCAGTCAGGAGCCTGCAGGCCTTGTTTATCGAGGTCTGAACTTTGGTATGGGCAGTGTAGATGGGTAGACCGTAGTCCACTAGGGACAGGATGGAAGAATTTATGGCCAGCCGGAGGGCTGTTTGGGGGAGGCAATCTCTATGTCAATGGAGAAGGCCAATCCTAGAATTTATGGCTCAGGACAGGATATTGATGTGGGTGTGGAAGGCAAGAGCCGAGTCTAAGGTGACACCCAGTTATTTGTAGGATGTCACTTGTTCAAGAGGGGGTGGGTTACTGGGGAGGATGCAGAGGGGCCATTTTTGGCCTTATTCTGCTGGTGAGAAAAGAGCATGGATTTGTTTTTTTTTAGGTTAATGACCAACCGGTGGTCAAGGAACTACTTATCAGCTTGGTTGAAAGTATGCTGCAGGGATACCTGTAGAGATGTGGGGTTCTTTTGTGAATACTGAGCAGAAGTATTCGTTCAGGATTTCTGCTTTTTCTCCCTCCCTTGGTCTTTTTTCTTTCATTAATATACCTGAAGAAGGTTTTGTCTTCTTCTTTTACTGTCTGGGCTATTCTTTCCTCTGTTTGCACCTTTGTGCTCTTGATTGCTTTCCCCGCCTCCCTCTGTTTTGCCTGATACAGTTCCCCCCTCCAATGTTTCTTTGTATTTCCTGAATGCCAGTTTTTTCTCTCTAACCTTCCCTGCCACTTCTTTTGAAAACCATAATGTTTTTACTTTTCTTTTAGCTTTGTTTACTTGTTTCACACAAAGGCCTGTTGCCTCTGCTATGGCTCCTTTAAGTTTCTCCCACTGTTCCTCTACCCCCCACCCCTTTTTCCAGGGTTTTTTTTAGGCATTTTCCCATTTTTGCAAAGTTGGCCCTCTTGAAATCCAGGACCTTTGCTTTCGTGTGGCTTGACTCTTGTACTATTATTACCTTGAACCACACTGTATGGTGATCACTGGACCCCAGATGGCTGTCCAACCAATATATCTGTTATTCTGTCACCACTGGTGAGAACCAGGTCCAGTATCGCTCACTCCCAGAAGGGCTCCACCACTAGCTGTCTGAGGCACGTACCCTGCAGGGCATCCAGGATGTCTCTGCTCCTGGTTGTGGCTGCAGCATAGGTATTCCAGTTACCATCTGGCATATTTAGATCCCCTAATTGCAACATTTCCCCTTTCTCTGCCATTTTGTGGATGGTTTCTATTAATGCCCTGTCTATGTCCTCCCCCTGCACTGGAAATCTGTAGATAACCCCAATGCGTGTGGTGGTGCCATTCCCAGTCTCCAAGGTGACCTACGGTGCCTCCTCCCCTTCCTGTTTTCCCTTTATCTCAGTTGCTTTGATCCCCTCCCTGATGTAGATAGCTACCCCTCCTCCCATTTTTCATTTCTATGCACCTTCTCCCAGCTGGTCACCATAATTCCACATTTTCATCCCCAACCACAAAAATTGGCTTCTCTGGAACTTCTAATGCTCCAGACACATAAACCTATTTGGCTTACACAACCCCTTATACTAGGTTGTTGTATCATGGTTTGGGAGAGGCAACAGACCCCACTACACAACTCAAGACAGCATTGTCCATCAAACAACTGCAGTCTGTGGTGCAGAACCAGAAGGTGGAGCTGTGGAGTCGTCAGCTCTGTTGGGCCTATTTTCCTTTTCTTCCATTCCCTGATAAGCAGGCTCACTAGGGAGTACAAGGTGTGCACACACTGAGTATCCATGTCACTCATTCTCCCATGCTGTGGTTCACCCCCACAGTCCCTCAGCTGCACAAACACTGGTAGTCACATAGGTGTCAGTATTGCAGCGATGAAGGGTAACTACCCTCCTCACTGGAGCATGGTAGTTTGGGTGCTCAATCTCCTCCCCCCCCCCCAGCCAATGCCAGATTACCCAGTCCTGTTCACATACCTGGTTTGCCAGCACTGCGAGCTGTCCAAGAAAAACACAGCATCGAGGGATCACAGTTGTGCTAAAAGCTAACAGTAATCATCCAAATGTATTACTGTATATAAAATAAAAGATGGGTAACTGTGGTATACTTGGAAATAAACCCATCAATGGGTCTAACCTGATCATAAAACCACTTAACCTTCAGGTGCATGGCTTAATGATGTGGTTAGCCCCCTTGATGTGTTTATTTAATTGCATTCCACACTTACCCATTATTTATTCTATATAAATACACACACATGTCTATATCTATGTATTTGTATACTGTATATATGTATACAGTATTATGGGGTGCAGTAGTGTCCCTATAGTTAGGGTTGTAGGGGCACTTCAGTGTTACATACTAACATACTAAAATGCCAGCAGAATAAGCCTAATGGTCTTTTGTGTCTGCTCGTTTGGTCAGCCCCCACCCTGGGAGCTGACCTTGCTGCCCCCTCTCCCTCTCTGGCTTCTCCCTTCCCAGTCCCAGATATTCTCGCTGCACTGGATTTTGCTTCCAGAACCCTTCCCCTGTACCTGTCCCACCCCCTCTTGAACCCCTCCACCATCTCTGCCTCCACCAGCCCCCTGGGCAGCACATTCCATGGCTCCACCACCCTCTCAGTGAAGTAGCACCTCCTCCCTTCTCCCCTGAATCTCCCCCCTCGAGCTTCCACCCTTGCCCTCTAGTTGCCCCCCATCATCCTTTGGAGCACCCTGACTGCTCCTCCCCTATTTACCCCCTTCATGTACCTGAAGACCTCTATCATGTCCCCCCAGTCCCTTCTGTCTTCCAATGTGTACATATTTAGCTCTTCGAGCCTTTCCCCTTCAAACAACATGAAGTCTTGCTGTATTATGGCAGTATACAGTTATCCCCAACACTTGAACTGCTCCGGAGATGAAAGAGTTAACTCTATGCTAAGAGCATAGAATGTTGAGCTCGTGCTCAGTTCAAACCTCTGTATGCTGCACTTTCAAATGTAACCGTCAGATTCTTTACTCCACCTAACTGAACAGTCACTCTGGAGTTTCTCCTGTTACTTTCGGTTTGCGCGAGTGAAAATCGTTGGTTTAAACCAAAACTTTTATACTTTTTCCTCGGTTCAGATCCTTGTCTGTGGTACAGTAAGTAGTAGAGGTAGTGAACTGTAGAACATTCTGTGGAAATTGTAAAACTTAAAAGTTGTTATGGTCAGTTTGGCTGAACCGATCACTCTTTTGATTCTGTGGTGATTCCGGTGCTTATCGGTTCCAAAAAGACGTGTTTAACGTTTTTTTCCAATACCCGTGACACAGTTGGGAACCGATAAGTTTACCTGGCCTGAAGCCGTGTAAAGGGTAAGTTTTCTGTTTTACTGTGGCCATGTCTGAGAAACCCAAAACAAAAACTGGGCCCACTGGGTTTCAGCACTGTAGTGTATATGGGTAGGCCTTTGCTAAGGCTGATCCCCACACCACCTGTGTTTATTGTCTGGGGTTTGACCACCTTGATTCGGACTGCCAAATATGCAAACATTTCCCTAAGGCCACCTTAGAAAAAAGGTTGGGCAGGCTTAGGGCGAAAGAGGCCGAGAGGTCTGCTGACCCGGATGGCCAGCCTGGTTCGGTTCCAACTGAACCTGAGGGAGTGCCCTCTGACCAGGGCCAGACTTCCTCGAGCAAGAGGAGAGCCAACCCTGAGGGGTCAGATCCTGCAAAAAAGAAGAAGAAGGAAAAGTCAGCCAGTTCAGATTCAGATCTCCACCATCCAACTGCTGAGGAAATTGCCAGGGCGATTAGTATTGTGGAATCGCTCCGTTCGGTTCCGACCGATCCGGCACCTCTTGGTAGGCGCTCCATTCGGTCGGTTCCCCCTGTTTTCTATTATTCTTTGGAAGAATATTATAAGCCGGAATTGGAGGTGGAAGAAGAGTTTGATGATGATGAGGATGAAGACGGTGGGGAAGGTCTGGATGAGCCCATTGAACCGGACATCTCCCCAGACAGACATTCAGGAGTTTCCCCTCCCAGGCTTTCTGAGTCCCCTTCCCACTTTATGTTTTACAGAAAATTGGCTGACACCCTCCAGCTCCCTGTGGATGAAGATGTTGAGGAGCAGGAGGAGCCTGATTTTGTAGAAATTATGGACATCCCAGAGTCCAAGAGGCTGTCTATTCCCTTACACAAATCTTTTTGTGGTAAACAGACTCACAAGCTTCTAAAAACTCCAATTCATTGCCTCCAGTGGACAAACGAATGGACAGGAGGTACATGCTGTCAGGCTCAGCTACGGAGTTTCTGTACCAGCATTGCAGCCATGTTGGGGTAGTGCAGGCTGCAGCCTGTGACAAGGCTAGCATACCCTTGGCTTCACACACCCCTGGATAAGGACTCCAGGAAGATAGATGCCATGGCTAAGAAGCAGTACCTGGCATCTTCTCTGGGACTCAGACAGGCTAATTACATGGCCTATGCAGCTAGATACCAAAAGTCCAGGTGGGAGTCTGTTTTGGATCTGGCTAAACAGGCATCCCCCAGCTAGCCAAGGAGCTGGAGGAGGTGGCTGCTGATGGGATAGAGGCATCTAAGGTTCAGTTTCATGCTGCTGTGGACTCCAGTGATGTTTCATCATGAGTCATGGCTACATCTGTGGCTCTTCAGAGGATGGCTTGGCTCAGATGTACTAGCCTCTCACAGGATACCCAGGCTAAGGCTATGGATTTCCCTGTTGAAGGTAATTCTCTGTTTGGGGAGCAGATATAGAACTACATGAAAAAGATGGATGAGTACAGGGCCACCTATAGGAGTGCACAAGCCAAGGAAAGGCAGTCAACTCCTCAGAAGCAGCAGGCTAGAGGCAGGGGCAGGCCTTTTCACAGGCCTTTCTACCAGGCACATGCCTCCTCTTCTTTTTCCCAGAGGGGGTTCTTTAGAGGGAGAGGCAGGAGTGGGATGAGCAGGGCTGCATCCACCTCTTAGCCTAAGGATCCTGCCAAGCAGACACCCTGAGGTGTCAGCCCGGGTCAATTCCCTAATCCCTGTAGGAGGCAGGCTGGCTTACTACTTCCAGGCCTGGAAGTCTGTTACCTCAGACAAGTGGGTCCTGGAGGTAGTAAGCCAGGGACTGGCCCTCAGTTTCAAAAAATTTCCAAAGCTGAGGGTCAGGTCTTTTCCACCTGCAAACATCTCTGCAACCATTGCCCTAGAGGCAGAGGTTTCCTCTCTGTTGGCTCTCAGAGCCATAGAGAGAGTTCCTACATCCCTCAGGGGCAAGGGCCTATGCTCCAGATACTTCCTTAACCCAAAAAAGACAGGGGAGTGGCAGCCCATCCTAGACCTAAGATACTTAAACAAGCATCTACTAAAGCCAAAGTTCAGAATGGTGACTCTGGGAAAAATTCTTCCCTCTCTAAGGCCAGGGGATTGGTTAGCTTCCCTGGACCTCAAGGATGCCTACTTTCACATTCCCATAAGGTGCTCCCACAGAAAGTATCTCAAATTCGAATTGCCCTCAGGCCATTATCAATTCAGGGCAATGCCTTTCGGGCTAATATCAGCACCAAGGGTCTTTACAAAAATGTCTAGCAGTAGTAGTAGCCTTTTTAAGGAGGCAGAACATTTCTATTTTCCCATATCTCAACAACCAGCTCACTGTGGGGCAGTCTCCAGACCAAGTCAAGTCAAATCTACAAGTGATCCAGCAAGTGCTCACTTCCTTGGGATTCCTCCTCAATCTTCCAAAGTCAGTTCTCGAACCAGTGCAGCTCCTCACCTTCATGGGGTGGAGTTGGACACCATCCAGGCAAAGGCCTTTCTTCACTTGTCAAAGGTAAGGACCCTTACAGACCTAGCTTCCTCATTTCGTCTCCTGGATTCTCGCCCAGCAAGGCATTTTCACCAACTTCTGGGCCACATGACAGCTGCCACTGCAGTGGTACCAGGGGCCAGGTTTCAGATGCGGGACATCCAGTTTCACTGAAGACTTTTTGGTCCCAGAAATAAGACCCTCTCACCAAACTGATTCCAGTGACTCAGACCTTGATCCATGCCCTCCAGTGGTGGTTGGAACAGGACAACCTCAGACAAGGAGTCCCATTCATATCTCAGACTCATTCTGTGGTTCTGACCACAGATGCTTCTCTCGTGGGATGGGGAGCTCGTTTGGGAACCCTCACAGCACAAGGAGCGTGGTCTCCTCAGGAGTCTCTTCTCCATCTCAACTTTCTAGAACTCAGGGCAGTATACTTAGCCTTACAGGCTTTCACGAATTCAGTACAAAACAAGGTGGTTCAGGTGATGACAGACAACACCACCACTATGTGGTACATAAATAAGCAGAGGCGCATTCAGTCGACGGCCTTGTGCATGGAAGCCATGAAAGTCTGGTCTCTGGCCTATTCTCTACAGACATCCCTGGTAGCAGTCCACCTTCCAGGGAAGGACAATGTTTTGGCAGATGCCTTGAGCAGGACTTCTCAGGGCCATCACGAATGGTCCCTGGATCCTCTAGTGCTAAAAGTGATATTTCTAAGATAGGAAACTCCTCAGAAAGACCTCTTTGCAGCCCCAGACAATCACCAGCTTCCTCTTTTCTGTTGCAGATCCCCAGTATTGGGCTCAGTCCAACTGGATGCTCTACTGTTGGATTGGTCGGGGAAATTTCTGTATGCCTTCCCCCCTTTCCCCTATTGTTCAGAGTTCTCGGGTAAAGATAAGGTCACAATCTTGCAAAGTGATCCTGATTGCTCCAGACTGGGCCAGGCAGCCTTGGTATCCTCTCTTGCTGTCTCTGGCGGTCCATCTTCCATTGGATCTCCACAGAAATCACAATCTTTTAACTTCTTCTCAGGGGAGAATTTGGTATCCCAATCTTCAGTCTCTCAATCTCAAAGTTTGGCTCTTGAAGAGCTAGAATATACAAATTTAAATCTGTCTCAGGGGGTTCTAGACATCCTCAAGGCTTCTCGTAAACCTGCCACTAGAAAAACCTACAACTCCAAATGGAAAAGGTTTGGTATTTGGTGCTCTAGTAAACAGATATCACCAGACTCTGCTGATTGTCTACAGCTCTGGACTATATGGTTCATCTCAGTAGCCTAGGCCTCAGACCAGCTACCCTCAAGGTGCATCTATCTGCTGTCTCTGTATTGTTATTAGTGGGGAAGCCTTCTTCTCTTGCTTCTTACCCTGTGTTCTGTAATTTTTTCAAGGGGCTACTTCATACTAATCCCCCCTTTAAGGAACCTGTTCCTGCTTGGGATCTCAATGTTTGCATTGCTCAGCTTTTGCAACCACCCTTTGAGCCCTTGGTCTCTGCAGATCGTAAGTACTTGACTTGGAAAGCTGTCTTTTTGGTAGCTATTACCTCTGCCAGATGGATCAGCGAACTGAAAGCACTGTCAGCGGAGCCTGACTTCATTTCATTCCATAGAGATAAGGTGGTCCTTCGAACCAATAGGAGGTTCTTACCCAAAGTGGTGTCAGATTTTCATCTGAACCAGTCCATGTCCCTTCCTGTCTTTTTTACTGATCATTCCTCTTCAGGGGAAAGGAGATTGCATAGCCTGGATGTTAAAAGAGCCCTTAGCTACTACTTGGAACGTACTAAGGATTTTAGATACGGCTCTTCCCAACTGTTCCTCACTTATGGTGAAGTGGGGAAAGGTAGACCTGCTACCAAACGAACTATTGCAAGGTGAATTGTTTCCTGTATATAATTCAGCTATGGCAAGCTAGGCAAAATACCCCCTTCAGGCGTGAGGGCTCATTCTACCAGAGGTACAGCTGCTTCTGTGGCTGCGGCCAGAGATATACCCCTCCTAGAGATCTGTAAAGCAGCCACCTGGAAAACAGTTCATACTTTTACCAAGCATTACTCTCTGGACATCCAGGCTAGGAGTGATGCTAGGTTTGGTACAGCAGTGCTGCAGAGCCTATTTCCTAAGTAGGTTACTGCTTGGTAGTTTGCATACTGTCAGAATGCAGCAATACTTCATGTTGTTTGAAGAAAAAATTACTCACCTTAGTAATTGTGTTTCTTCTCATGGAGTCTTGCTGTATTCTGACCTCCATCCCCTCGCCTCCACTCTCAGAACCTGGTTTTTGGGAAGTGGGCTGGCAGGTACAGTACTGCACCCCAGAGGTGCATTGGCTCCCTCTTCTGTGGGAGGAGCTGTGCATAGTGGCTCTATTGTTTGTTATTTATAAAGTTACGTTAAGTTCACTACCTGAGTTTTTTGTTTTGGGGTTCTCAACTTGAGTCTTTGGGATTCCAAAACTTTGGTTGCCTTTACAGCTAGTGTTTTTTTTTTACAATTTCCACGTTATACGTGTACTTACTTAGTCTTGGCTCGTAAGAATCTGAGGGTTACACTTGAAAGTGCAGCAGACAGAGGTTTGAACCGAGCACGAGCTCAGCGTTCTATGCTAAGAGCATAGAGTTAACTCTTTCATCTCCGGAGCAGTTCAAGTGCTGGGGCTAACTGCATACTGTCAGAATACAGCAAGACTCCATTAGAAGAAACACAATTACTAAGGTGAGTAATTTTTTCATAGGTCCTATCCCCCAAGCCCCAAATAATTTTGGTTGCCCTCTTATGGACCCTCTCCAGAAGTTCAATGTCTCTCTTTAAACGTGGCCTCCAAAACTGCATGCAGTACTCGGGGTGTGGTCTCACCAAGCAGTTATACAGTGGGAGTATCACTTCCCTCCTTCTGGAGGCAATCCCCCTAGTGATGCATCTAAGCATCCTGTTGATCTTTGCTGCTGCCCTCCTACAAGTTTCCGAGTTGTTCATCTTGACATCCACCACCACCCCCAGGTCCCTCTCAGCCATCGAGACTTGCAGCGTTCCCCCCCTCCCCCAGGGTGTACACTTGGCACAGGTTTCTGGCTCCCAGGTGCAGTACCTTGTGTTTCCCCTGCATTAAGCCTCAGCTTTCACTTTCTAGATCACCTTTCCAGAGCCTCCAGATCCCCCTGTAGGGCCACCCTCCCCTCCTCCCCATCCACCATCGCCGCCAGTTTTGAGTCATCCACAAAGAGACTCATCTCACTCCTGATACCCTTCCTTATGTCAGAGATGTAGGCATTGAACAGGAGGGGCTCAAGGACCGATCCCTGAGGGACCCCACTAATGACTCTCCTTGGGGATGAGACAATCCCGCCAACCATGACCCTCTGGGTCCGGTCCTGGAGCCAATTGCCTATCCATCCGATCATCTGGTTCCCCGCCCCCATTTCTCCCAGCTTATCCAGCAGGCCCCTGTAAGGAACAGAATCAAACACCTTGCTGAAGTCAAGAAAGAGGACGTCCACTGGTCTACCCAGGTCCAAGGAACCCGTCACCCAGTCATAGAACTCCACAAGGTTTGTCTGACATGATTTCCCCAGGATGAATCCATGCTGTCTATTGTCCAGGCACCCCAACTTTTCCAGGCCCCCAGTCTCTTCTTGACAATGCCCTCCATCACCTTGCCCACCACTGATGTTAGGCTGACGGGCCTGTAGTTCCCTGCCACCTCCCTTGATCCCCCCTTTGTGGGTAGGAACTATATGCGCCACCTTCCAGTCCTGGAGCACCCACCCTGTCCTCAGAGAGATGCCGAAGAATTCTGCCAGGGGTTTTGCCAGAACATCCACCAGTTCCTTCAGCACTCTGGGATGTAATTTATCTGGTCCCGGTGCTCTCTCCATCTTAAGGGACCTGAGTTTTTGCATTTTAATAACTTCACAGCTGTTCAACAGATTTGCACAGCATTTTGTATATGTGATTTTGTGTGGTAGATCTCTGGATGCACAGAGTTTTGTTCTGGTCAGATGTGCAGATTCTGAGATACAGATAGCGAAAAAAGCAAATTTTCTGGGATTTTTTTCCCATTGGTTTGAATAGGATTTCTGTTAACTTGACTAGCGCCCAGATGGTTTGAAATTTTGGTCTGAAATTTGTTGAGTAGAAAGCAGCTGGCCCACAGATGTGCTTTTGCTTGTTTGGTAAAAAAAGAAATGTGTTCCAAAGTTATTTAATTTTGAAATGTTGAATTATTGGTTCTGAACATGCTCAGTAAGCACCAAAAAATAGCTGTATGAAACGAAAAAAATATTTTTTTCATATTGACATCATCCTTTTTCATTTGGGGAAATCTTTTTCATTGGGCTGCCATCCTGTTTTCAGTTTTTACATGAAATTCAAATTTAAAAAGCCTGTAAAATGACATTTTGCAGTGCAAGCAATAAATTATATGTTGCTTATCTGGACCCCATTAGCTAGATTCTGCAGGTAACTGTTTGGTATATGACCTGATTTTTTTTTTTTTTACATTTAAAATCTTTTTAGTCACTTGTTTAATACGAAAAAGATTGTTCTATTTATTGGATGCTTCCTGACCCCCCCCCCCCAAGAGATGGAATGCAAAACATAAAGTGGCACCCATGCTCATCTGCACTTTTTGAAAATAAATAGCCCTGTTCTTTAAGTTCCCCTATTTATTCCATATGGCTGCTAATTTAAAAATGTCCCTTTCCCTTAATTTGACAGATGAGGGGGAGTACCAGTCATTAGTAAAAGTGCCACCACTGGGCTCATCCCCTTATTTCTTTTATGTCAATTGGCCTAGCTGACAGACTGTTTGGAATTTTGGTCTGACATTTTCAGGGTAAAAAGGATGAGGCACGCAGATGTGACTTTTGCTGGTTTGGTAAAAAAATATTATTCCTTTCTCCAGTTATTGGTGCTTGTTTTACCTTTTAAGTCTATTTTTGTGAGTTGTGATATGAAAAAATATTATATTTCATAAGACGACCCTCAGAAAAAGATTGTTTTTTTGTCAGGAAAATTTCCTTTTTCCCTCAACAGCATATTTTCCCTGGTGTCTATTGGCACCCCTCCTCCCTGTATTTATATTTCATTTTCCCTAGTTTCTAGTGCCACCCCCACCCTCCAATCATATCCCCATTATTATTTGTTTTAATCCTTGGTGTCTAGTGGCACCCACCACCCTCCGATCCTGTTCCTGTTATTATTTGTTTAAATCCCTGGTGTGTTGTGGCACTCCTCTACCCTCTGATTCCATCCCCATTATTATTTGTTTTAATGCCTGGTGTTTAGTGGCACCCCCAATCTGTGATTCTGTCCTTTCCCCATTATTACTTCTTTTAATCCCTGGTGTCAAGTGACACCCACCACTCTCCGATCTGGTCCCTGTTATTATTTGTTTTAATCCCTGGTATCTAGTGGCACCCCCATCCTCCAATCCCATCCCCGTTATTATTTTATTTTAATAGTTAATCCCTGATGCATAGTAGCATCCCCTCACCATCCAATTGCTGTCCCCTCTATATTTTTTATCCCTGGTGTCTAGTGGCACCCCCTGATCCTTCTACAGCTGCAATAAAGAAAACTGTCCCTCAATGTTTTTTTCTTTTTACCTGCAAGAAAGAAAATGGTCCCTCACTGATCTGACCCCCACCCCACCTCCCACTCAGCACCCACCACCCCATACCCCCACTACCCCCCACACATTCTCACTCATCTGAAGAGGTGCCAGGGTGAAGATCTTATCTCCAACGTTAGACACGTCTTGCTGCTAGAACCACTGACTGCAGTATGAGAAATTAAGGTAAATGTGGTTCAAATGCATAACTTAGTCAGTTTTACAAACTTTCACCCCAAATTTTCAACATGGCCTTTTTGGGAACCCACCTCATGAACAACACCACTTACATTATGCAAATCCAGCTGGAAAGGAGATTTCGCAGTCACTTGATGAAATCACCTTTCGGCCGGGATTTGAAAATTTTCACTTACCTTGTTTATGAGGTGGAGTCATAAGAAAGCTATGCTGAAATTTTGGGGTCAAGTAAATAAAAATGCCAAAGTTATGCATGTATGATAACATTGTGCTACTCTCCTTTGCAACTCCAGCAATTTGAAATATTTTGACACAAAATGTTCAACATACCAATCTTTTTACACCACCTCATGAATGTGACAGTTGTTATTTTTCAAACCCTGGCCAAACTGTGATTTCTCACCTGTGCCACACAATGGTGTTGCAGTGGCGTGCAATGACGTTTTGGTGGGGGATTTAAAATTTTCATTACTAGGTTCATGAGGTGGGGTAATGAGAAGGCTATACTGAAAAGTCATTCTTCTTTTATACAAATGGCAACATATGTACACCCATCAAAGGAGGGATGGGAGTGCAGAGCCGAGAGGAAATGATTTGCAAAAACTTTGTTAATGCACTAGTTAGGGCTGAAGTGACAAAAGTAGGGGAATGATGTGTTAGGGCTTCCAACCCCTAACAACCCACCCCCACCCTGCAGGCAGCAACAGGTGTGGGGTGTGCCTTGGGATTGTCAACCCTAACGCTCACCCCATTCTCACACACTGTAACCACCTCGGTGTGCTTACGTATGGAATGGGGTGAGTGTTAGGATTGACAACCCCAAGGCACACTCCACACCTGTTGCTGCCTGCAGGGTGGGAGTGGGGTGTTAGGGTTGGAAACCCTAATGCCACTTTCCCCTACTTTTGTTGCTTCAGCCCTAACTAGTGCATTAACAAAGTTTTTGCAAAGAATATATATACAGTATCGATATATTCTTTGCAAATATATTTTTTATGTATTTTTTTTTTATTTATTGAGTCTTGGATTACAACACCTTTGAGCAATACAACTCATTTACTAAGGTTCCACGTCAGTAGTACAAAAACAAAACAAGGTAAACAATAGATAAGTAAATAGCGGACATCAAAAATATACTTAAAAAAAATTGATACATCGAAAGCAATCAAACTAGCATTGAATGTTACTCAATATAACAGTGAAGGGGGCTAGAGGAGTGGGCAGCCTGGGAAGCCTTGTCAAAATCTAGGAGAGAAGTAATGGGGTGGGTGGGGGGGCGAGAGAAACGAGAGGGGGAAGAAGAAGAGTTGTGCAGGAGGTTGATGGGGAAGGAGATGAGTTGCAAAGGAGGTGATGAGGGATGGGGAGGTGAAAGGAGGGAATGGGGTGAGAGCAGACAGAAGGGAGCACTGATGAAGGGAGGGAGAGAGACAAATTAATAGTAGAGGAGAAAGGTGGTGTTTAGCCAGGGAAGGGGACAGCCTAGCAGGCCTTGTCAAAAACCCGAGAGAGAGAGAGAGAGAGAGAGAAATGCGGGTGGGAGAGATGGTAAAAGAGAGAAATGTATGGGGGAGGAGGGGAAGAGTGTTGCAAAGGAGGTGGCATGAGATAAGAGAATGGGTGTAGGGTGAAAGGGGGAAGGTGAGGAGGAGCAGCGAAGAGCGTGAAGATGCGCAAGAAGCAGGGGTGAGAGGGGAAGTGGAAAAGGCTCGAGTGTAGGATTGAAATGAAGTGCCAAGAGTTAAAGTGCCAAAAGGTATAAGAACAAAGATAACGTAAGCAGAAGGCTACTGAAGGCGGCAGTCACATATACTGTTTGTTAATAGATGCTGCCAGAGTTTGTGTTTGAAAGGGCCAAGTTTTGACTCAGCAGAGATGTCCCTACCCAGGAAGTTGAGCCAGAGGGGGCTCTATAAGTGAAAGATCACTGACCTAAGGTGGCGCGGCATCTGGGAACAGTAGACCTGAATTGCTGAGCTGCGAGTACGTTGCGTACTATGACAAGGGCTTAAGAGCTATTATATATTTATCTTACGCGCCCTACCTTTGTATTTCCCTTGCAGCTTCAAATTAAATTGGCTGCAGAGACCACCTGCTGTACCAGAGCTGGCTACTCTTCCCCCCTCTGACCGAAACTGTAGGTACTGCTGAGACACAGAGCAGAGATCCCTTTGATGTCTTCCAGCCAGCAAAGCTCTATCTACCTGTTAAATTTGGTGCCTTTTCTGCCCAGGGACAAGAATTTCTTAACCTGGATATAGTGACTGTTCTGTGCAGTTAGTTAGCTACTGTATAGCTGTATAATGAATTTTACTGCTTAGAATCCATTAACTGAATATGTTTTAACATTTTTTATGCCTTTTTTTTTTTAAAGAGTTTTACTCTTGATTTCTTTGGAGACACTGTTTGAGCAGGGGAAGCCCCTGTCTCCAGTAAATCTCCTATTGTGCTAGCTCTCTGTTCTCACCCCCTCCCACAGAATATTTATCTTACACACCCTACCTTTGTATTTCGCTTGCAGCTTCAAGTTAAATTGGCTGCAGAGACCACCTGCTGTGCCAGAGTCAGCCATTATCCCCCTCTGACTGAAACTGCAGGTACTACTGAGACACAGAGCAGAGACCCCTCTGAGGCATAGGTGTAGGAACTGGGGAAGGGCGAGAGGGGCGGCAGCCCTTCACTTTTTATTTTTGTATGGCAAAAACTAGTTTCGAAAAAGTGCCCTTTATTGCCTCATAAGTGGCCTTCTGATCCTCTGCCCCCCTCAGCTTTTATTATCTTCCAGCATCCTTACTCTGAGGTCTTTCAGCCAGCAAAGCTCTGTCTGCCTGTGGGGAAGGGCGAGCGGGGCAGCAGCCCTCCACTTTTTATTTTTGTATGGCAAAAACTAGTTTAGAAAAAGTGCCCTTTACACCCTCATAAGTGCCTTTCCGATCCTCCGCCCCCTCAGCTTTTACTATCTTCCAGCATCCTTACTCTGAGGTCTTTCAGCCAGCAAAGCTCTGTCTGACTGTAAAATTTTTTTCTCTGCACTTTCCCATTTGCAAGTTATACATCTCTACCACTTGAGGGCACTGTTCCTAAGCCAGCACTACTCAAAGGGCAAGAAACTTTCTATCTTTCTGACACATCAGCTGACTTTAAACTAGGTTTTACTTATGGTTTCTACTCCACCTTATCTAGACCTGTCACTTAACTAGGCATTACTGAATATTTTCTTCCTGAGACGTTTGCTATTAAAAAAGCAGCAATGTTCTTCCTAGCCTGCCTGTTCTGTTCCCTGTGGTCCATGTACTTCACTACTGTCTATCTCCCACCATACGTCTAGCTCCATGGTGCTAGGGTACTAGTGGCACAATTTAAGTTATTTAACCTATGTGCAACTCTGGTAGCCCTCATGTCTTGTAGCCCTCTATATTTAGGGGTTGCTGCTAATACTGGGCTGCCCTCTTCTTTGTTATTTGAGCTTAACCAGTGAGTCCCTTCTGATAAACATCTAATTGGCTTTCATCATGTCCTCTGCAGGTGCCCTTGTACTGAGAGGTGCGCTACTGCTCACTTTTGGAACTTTCTTGGGCTTTTTAACCCCAACTCCCCCAGCATTAGCCCTGCCAGTACTTCAGGACAATGCCCGGTATGCCTATAGTACTGCTACCTTATCCCATAGAATCAACTCCCACGACTCTCACCGTGTGTGGGTGGCATACACACTCATAGGGCCAGTGGTTCAACAGCCTGGTTGGCCGCCCCTTCTGGCCCTCTTACCTGGGATTTTCAGTATCCTGGAAAAATATCCCATCTATCACAACCAAACAAGGCAAACTAAACTCTATTACAAACAACTAAAAGAATACATACAGTGAAGACCACCAGAATTCTGCAGTAGAGTTGCTGCAGCATGTGACGCTTAGCCAGCTGGTTATGATTGTTCTATTATAATTGTAATATACAAATGTAGTGTGTGATTGTCTCCATAAGGCAGCTGTGCCATGGGTCAGGTTTTAGTGGAAATAACAGGCTATATTAACCTGAAACCAGGAGGTAATTAAAATATTAGATAGCCTTATATAAGGGTCTCCTGTTCATCTGACTTAATTAGAACTGACCCAGCTACCAGGATATAGAGATCGTAAACTTTTATGACATTAGAGGAAAAAAACATTGTTATAACAAGAAGGTGTGAAAAGTTGTAAAATCTTTGACCTGCCAGGGGAACAGGAAACCACAGAAGATCAAAGGAAAGGCTTGATTTAAATACTGTCATAATTTGGGAAATTAGTTTTTACTGAAGTCACAGTACTTAAAATATCTCCTGTCAGAAAGAGCCTTGTTTGTATAATGTTTATATTCTAACAGGAGGAGCTAGATGACATCATAGAAGGGGGTGGAAACACAGAGTTTTTAGCCGTATTCTGTGTTTCAACTGGGACATTTTCTTCTTTGTGGGCTCTTAAGAAACAAGAACTAACTTAAGCATTGTACAGAGGTAATACATTAGAAAGAAAAAGTCTAATTGTATTGTGGTAGGAGTTTATGTTTAGTACTTTAACCTTTTTTCTTTATGTGATTGCATGCTTTGTGATATATTGTTCTGTGTTTACATTTATCATATTTTTATCCATTTTAAGTAAATCTATATTTTGAAGAGACTGCTTGGGTGAGTCTTTGAAGTTCTTTCTTTTGTGTGTGACGTATGGAGGGTTAAGACTGACAAAACTGTTCATAAGCTTGATGGTGTTATCAGACTGGGAAAGGTAAGAATATACCTAAGGTCTTTTATAGAGTTTTAAGGGTTCATTTTGGATACCTGGTTAGGTGCCCTTTGGCGAACGATATATGGCATCCCCGCCGAAGAGCAGATTATCTGAGCCTGTACATTTGGGTACACTAGCATAAGGTTCACAGTTTGAATCCCCCCAGTACTTGAGACTAAAGGTGATTTGGACCCACAAGCAGACAGAAGGGTTACCCTTTTCTGTTACCTGTTCACATTACTGTGTTCAGAGGTTGGCACTGTGGGAGCAGAGGGCCTGACCTGCTGAGTGTGTGTGTGACACAGCAAAACATGCAACTTCAATGGGAGTTGATCCCTTTTGTCATGCAGTAAACCTGTGACACTGCATTTCATCCTGACAGGCTTTACTGTATGTCGCTTAGCACTTCTACTATTACTGCTCTCAGGCAATATCCACCCCAACCCGGGCCCACCCCAATCGTTCTCCATCTATCAGAGAAAGACAGGGCAGCTAACTTTCACCTCAATCAACATATGCAGCCTCCTCCCTAAAATGGACATCCTGAACGCATTAGTTTTGCAGCACAACCCAGATTTACTAACAATAGTTGAGACTTGGCTCTCCCCAAATGTAGCCACCACTGCAGTCTCAATTCCTGGATACAATGTATATAGACAGGATCGCCTAACCAAGTGAGGGGGCAGCTGTGCAATATACCTGAGGGATAATATTCAGAGCCTAGTCCTGCCATTGCCCAGCACTAGGGCACACATGCAAGCTTTCACTGTAAAAGTGCTCCTCAGAGCACATAATAAAACCCTTACTGTCCTTACAGTCTACATTGTGCCTGGACAAAAGGCCTCTAGTTTGGACTTGCTCATGGAGTGCCTTGGTAGCCTAAATCTTAACTCAGAAACCATACTGCTGGGGGATTTCAATGTCAGTTGGCTCTCCCCTGCCACAAGCCCATACAAGGATGCAGTCTCAGCTGTTCATCTCTCACAGCTAGTTGACGCACCCACCAAGACAAACTACAAGACTGGAACATCTACCCTACTTGACTGGGTACTATCTAACTGCCCTGAACATATTTCCAATACAGCTGTACTCCCCGATGTCTGTAGTGACCACTCTCCTGTCCTCTTCCAATGGTCTAATCATTACTTTAAACCCCTGCTAGAACTGTTTCTAACAGGGTTCTTAGACGTGGTCATCTCGATCTGCTGAAAGCAGAACTCCACCACCAGGTCAGGTCCCTGGTCTACTCCTCCTGCACAGCTGACTCCACTCTTGACCAGTTTATTCACCAATTCAATACTGTGTATGATAGACATGCTCTGATCAAAAAGCGAAAGATCAAATTCCACAGTAACTCTTGGTTCTCTTCCAAACTCCATGAGCGTATGAAGTCAAGGAACCACCTGTGGCATTGAGCCAGAGTCTCAGGTAAGCAGGCCAACATCCAGATTTATAAAGCAGCTCAAAATTACTGCACTAGGGCCATATGTGCTGCAAAAAAACAGTACTATAAGGATGCCCTCACAAGATCATGGAGTGATGGATGAAAATTCTGCTCTAACCTGAAAGAAATCACTGGCAAAGATAATAAGGCAGTACCCACAATGCTCAACATTGATGGTGAACCCACACTGGATCCATATACCATAGCAAATACTTTTAACAAAGCCTTGTCAGACCTGAGTGGTGTTCTACCCCCTGATTTCTTCTTCCACCCCAACCAAGGGCACAGTGCCAGGTTGGAAGACAGGCCACCCATTCACCCACTATTACACTTTACAGCCATCACAATGCGTGAAGCTAGGAAATACTTCCTGAAGGTTCTTGGGAAGTCCAGATAAAGTGGTGACTCCCTTGACCTTAAATTTGTGGCGTTAACCTTGGATGAGATACTAGCACCTCTAACTCACATCATCAATACCTCTCTGCGACTGTCACAATTCCTGCATAAATAGAAATCCACATTAGTCACACTGATCTTTAAGAGTGGGGATCATACCTCTCAAGGTAATCATAGACCTATCTCAATCCTCCCACCGCTATCAAAAGCACTGTAAAGAATAGTTGCTGATCAACTAGTTGAGTACTTAGAAAAGTATCAAATTCAAAGCCCACAGCAACACAGCTTCTGCAAAGATCATAGCACCACCACTTCACTACTAGAGTTTACTGGTTACATTTACAATGCACTGGACCAGAGTGCCCTTGTTGGTGCTGCTTTCATTGAGTTACTGAAAGCATTTGACAAGGTTAATCACGTCCTTCTTGTTGAACAACTTGCATCCATTGGCCTCTCAAGTGATACTGTTGCCTGGTTCAAGAGTTATCTTTCTAACTGTTCACAGCAAGTGAAGATTGATAACATCCTATCAGAAAGCAGACTTGTGCACACTGGTGTCCCCCAAGGCTCAATTTTGGGTCCTTTATTATTTAGCATATTCCTCAACCAGCTCCCATACTCCTGTCAGTGCCAAATTTTGCTTTATGTCAATGATGCAGTCCTGTTCATGAGTGACTCTGACCCTAAGCCACCTGGAGTGGAAGCTACAAGAAAGTTTTTTGGATGCAGAATGATGGTTTGGTGATCAAAAACTCATCTTGAACCACAAGAAAACAAAAATAATGTTGTTCTCCAGAACCTAGAACAGGCATCATACATACCCCCTCAGCATCACTAATGTGGCTGGTACCCCACTGGAACTAGTCCAACACTTTAAATACTTTGGGATTATGATGGACAGCACCATGTCTTACTCACAACACATTAATAATACTGCAAAGGCAGTCAACAGGCACATTGGTATGCTTCATAGACACAAGCTAAGTCTCTTCCCAGAGCTCTTAATCTGGCCATCCATAGTTCAGTGATCTCACTTACTGACTATAGACTAGTAATCTATGGTTTGGCAATGACCATGGCCCTCTGCCATATCATAGTTGCATTAAACAAAACATGCCACTTGGCTACCAGTTCACCAAGGCTAACACACACTTGCTATTTGTATGACCATGCGAACTGGCTCCAGTTTGATGGCAGATTTAGGTACCAAACCTGTCTATTGGCCAAAAAGATTAGGCAAGACCTGGTTCCCACTGGTGTTCAGAAGCTCCTCACCCCCTATGAACATAGACACTGTACCAGAAGCACTGACAGTATGGTTTTCAAAGTTCCTCACTGTCGCACTCTCTAGGTCAGGGGGCTTTTGCTCACCGTGCTCCTTACTGGCTGAACTCTGCCTCAGGACATCTCCTCTGTAACTTCATTATGCCCCTTTAAACAAAAGCTTAGGAAGCATCTTGATTCAAAGGCCTGCTGTGACTGCTCTCTCAAACTTTAAATGGTTCTCAACAGCGGTTTTCCTACAGTGGCGTCCCCCAGGATGAAACCCAATTCTGCAGAATGCTGCAGCAGACATAGTGAATAAAGCAATGTCATTTCAATGGCAATTAGTCCCTTTTGTCATTCAGGAAAATGTGACACTGCCAGGATGAAGTGAATGCCACAGTTTCCTGCATGACAAAAGGGACTAATTGCCATTTAAATTACATTGCTTTATTCAGTAGGTCTGCTGCAGCATACTGCAGAGTGCTTTAATAGTGGTTTCATCCTGGGGGACACCACTATACCTACTCTACCCCCGGGGCATCCATTTTATGGCCCACTACCTAGCAAAATTCTGCATGATTCCCTGTAGATAATTTAAACTTGCCAGAAACTCCCTTGGAATCCTTCACCTCCTCCAACTTACCCCCCACCTGTTCCTCCACAGTCATGCTATTTCTCCCCCCCACCCCGTCTCCCCTCACTAGTCCACCCATTACCACACTCTCCTAACTTCCTTCCCTACGTGACAGTCACTGTGACAATTTCTCAGACAGTCTCACTCTCCTGACCCTCTATTGATGAGGCCCCTTGAGCGAAGTATCTCTTCACCCTACGCACATACCTGTTCACTCTCCTGGCCTTCTATTGATGAGGCCCCTTGAGCAAAGTATCTCTTCACCTTGCACACATACCTGTTCACTCCCCTGACCCTCTATTGACGAGGTCTTGTGCTGAAGTATCTCTCACCCTGCACACATACTCCTTACTTTTCACCCTGTCCATTCCTTGAACTATTGGCATATATTGTACATTGCCTGCATTGTTGTTATTCTTTCTATTGTTCTGCAGTTCTATAATGTATAACTTCGTATGTCTAGTCTTTGAATTACCTGTTTACCTGTAAAACCAACTGTTGTCACTGTTATTGTTTTCTAACCCCAGTAATGCTCGGGATATTCATAACTTTATGTAGTAAGCCTGGAGGGTTGGACTGCCCAGAGAGATGGAACACATGCAAATGAGTAGAATTCTTTGCACGTGAGCATCTTTCAAATACTGCCTCTACCAAATGCAGTGTTCTAACCTCTTCAGATTTTTTTCTCCATCTGAAAGTTTGGTCGCTCGGAGTTCCTGTCATCCTCTTTCGCATGAGGAAAGATAAAAATATCATAAAAAACATAAGTATATTTTGTTTCTTTTACTGCCTCTACTTATTGTCAGTCTAGATCTTGTTTATTATTTAAAAATAGTTATTTTCTTGGTTCCTCGCGGTTTGGGATAACCGTGTGGGAACTGAGTTAGTTTTAAGTTACTTCGGGGTTCTCTGACTAAAGAACCTTTATTTTTGTGTATATTAACTGTACTTTTAAATTGAAATTGTAACCGCTTTTTCTCGGTTATAGAACCGCTGAACTGGTTCATTTTCACATCTCCTTGTTCAGTTCCTCCGGTTTCTATCGGTTCCGGAACTGACCACAAAAAATAAAGTATTTGATAAAATAACCGCTGCAGTCTTTCTTATTTAGTGGTTGGTGTTTTTTTTTACTTTGGCTTCACCATGGCAGAAAAACCTAAAAAGAGAACCGGCGAGCCTGGTTTCAAAAATTGTCTAAAGTGTGGAGATGTGTTTGCTAAAGCAGACAAGCACACCTTATGTGTAGCTTGTCTGGGTTTTGAACATCTTGACCAAGAATGTGGCATCTGTAAAACTTTCCCAGATAATACCGTGGAAAAATGCCTTGAAAGGCTGAATAAAAAGTTTCCTAGGGGTCCCTCTGGCTCTGACCAGTTGACACCCCAGTCTGCTGTGGCTGAACCCACAGGATTGCTTACCCCCGGCCCTGATAACGGGCAAAAAGAGGCAAAGAACCGGCTGACTCCCCAGTTGCCTCAAAAAGCTTAAGCATGCAGAACCCTCTCCTGCTAAACCAGGGACTTCTGCGCAGGTGCCTGCAATGCCTTTGGCTCAAGAGATAGCCAAGGCATTCAAGATTATTCAAGCCCTGCAAAACGTCATCCCTCAGCCTCCTGCCCCTTCTCAAGGTCCCCAGGCCGGAAGTGCTGTGCTGTCCTCTTTACCAGAGGATGATGAGCCATATGAGGAGGACAAACCTATCCCCACAGAGGTGTCCCCTGAGCAGGACTTTGGTTCACCTCCCAGGGTGTCCGAAGACTTTTCCTCACATTTTTCTTTTGTGAGGAAGATGACAGATGCCCTGGATATTGCCACAACAGAGCAATTGGAGGATGAGGAGGTGATCGAATATTTGAAAATGATGGGATTAATACCCAACAAAGGCCCTCCTCCTGCCAGTCTACAATTTTTTTAAGAAGGATGCCGTAAAGCTTCTGCAAACCCCTAACTCTATTCCTCCCATTGACAGGAGGATAGACAAGAAATAACAGCTGGATAGGGAGGGAGCTGATTTCCTCTTCTCCCATCCAGACCATCAAGGAGTGATACAACAGGCAGCCTGTGATAAGGCTAAAGTCCCTCTGTCCTCACACTCTCCGGACAAGGACTCCAGAAAACTGGATAGTATGGCCAAGAAAGGTTATTTGTCAGCCTCCTTGGCCATGAGACAGGCTACCTTCAAGTCTTATGCTTCCCAGTATCACAAGTCCCTGTGGCAGTCAGTACTGGCAATGTCTATGAAAGCCCCCTCACCCTTATCAGATGACCTGGCTGAAACTGCCAAGTTTGGGCTAGAGGTGGCTAAGTACCAATTCCAAATGGCTGCTGATTCTAATGACACTGCAGCCAGATGGATGGCTAACACAGTGGCACAGAGCAGGTTTGCTTGGCTTAGGGCCACAAACCTCACTCAGTATACTCAATCAAAGGCCTTGGATTTTCCATTGGAAGGAAATTCTCTTTTTGGGGAATCCACTGTTGCTTATATGAAGAAGGTGGATGAATATAAGGCTACTTATAGAAGCAACTCTGCCGAGGAGAGAGCTTCTTCATCCACCAGGCCCTATGGAAGGGGAGTGCAGAGGTCAGTCCTTCATGACCAGACCTTTTTTCCAGCCATTAACTGTGCCCCAATATCAGCAGTATCCTCAACAAGTATACTGTAGGGGTAGGGGTAGAAGGGGCACTAGGCAAGGGTCTCAAGCACAACTTCAGCCCCAGCCTAAGCAAAACCCCTGAGAAACAGGCCACCTCCTCCCTCCCTCCCTGTCGGAGGCAGACTGTCCCACTTCCTTCATGTTTGGCTAACCATCACCACAGACAAGGGGGTGTTGGAGGTAGTGGGCAAGGGTCTGTCTTTGGACTTCAAATTTCTTCCTCCACAAAAGTCCATGGTTTTCCTCTCTCTTTCCCTAGCAGAAACAGCACTGCTAGAGGCAGAGATTTAAAAGATGCTACAGCTCAGAGCAGTGGAACCAGTTCCTACCACCCTGAGAGGAAGAGGTTTTTACTCCAGGTACTTCCTAACAACAAAGAAAGGTGGGGAGTGGTGGCCAGTATTGGATCTCAGAGCTTTAAACAAGCGCTTGAAAAAAACAAAGTTCAAAATGGTAACTTTGGTTCGGATTTTGCAAACAATCCAAAAAGGGGACAAGCTGGCATCACTGGATTTGAAAGATGCCTATTTCCACATCAACATAAGGAATCTTTCAGAAAATATCTCAGATTCAGGCTCCCATCAGGTCATTACCAGTTTTCAACTCTACCCTTCTCAGCACCAAGGGTTTTTACAAAATGCCTAGCAGCTGTGGTGGCATTTCTTCGAAGACAGGCAGTGATTGTTTTTCCATACCTAGACGACTGGTTGGTGGTGGGCAAATCACCACACCAAGTCAGAACTTCTCTAAAGCTCACCCAAGATCTCTTGGAGTCCCTGGGTTTCATAATAAACCAGAAAAAATCTGTCCTAATCCCTACACAGATTTTATAGTTCATAGGGGCAGAGGTCAATACTCTTCAGGGCAGAGCCTTCTTGACCCTGGTCAGGGTGCAAAGCCTTCAGTCCATAGCAAATTCCTTCACTTTGCACAAGCCAAAAACTGACAGGCAGTTCCTGCTGCTCCTGGGCCATATGGCTGCATCCACAGGCACAGTGCAGGGTTCTAGGTTTCACATGAGAGACATCCAGTTTCATCTCAGGAATCACTGGAATCAGAAGAAAGACCCTTTTTCAAAGCTTATTCCAGTAACAAGGGCACTGTTACAAGCCTTTCTGTGGTGGAAAAAGGAATTCAACCTAAGGCAAAGAATTTCTTTTCAAAAAGAGAATCCCTCATTAGTTCTCACAACAGATGCATCCCTTCCGGGCTGAGGTGCCCATCTAGGGGAGCACACAACCCAGGGTACCTGGTCAGAAGCAGAGTCCGTTCAGCATATAAACTTGCTGGAACTCAGATCAGTATGGCTAGCCCTAAAAGTTTTCACTCCTTTGTTGACGGGCAAGGTGGTACAGATCAGAACAGACAATACCACCACAATGTATTACATAAACAGGCAGAGAAGCACCAGATCAGGCCTTCTCTGCACAGGAGCCATGATCCATCTTTCGGATGAGATGTTAACCCGAGGTCCCATCTGCCTGGATTGGTGGTAGTTCAGGTGGATGTTAAAGATCCCATGGCACTTATCGAAAAGAGTAGGGGAATGTCCCCGGTGTCCTGGCCAAATTTCCCTCATTCACTAAAATTACCACCAACCGCTTAATCTGGTTCAGTTGCAGTTGCTTACCATCTGAATCTCCCTTCCCCGGTCGCCCCTGAAAAAGGGACTTCTAGGCCCAGTGGGCTTACCGGGTCAACAAAATTCAACAAACAAAATCTGGACTCTGGCGTATTCCCTAAAGGTATCCTTGCAAGCAATTCATCTGCCAGGAAAGGACAATACCTTGGCAGACACACTGAGTCAAATCAACCAGACCCATCATGAATGGACACTGAACAAGCAGGTGGTGGAAGTAATTTTCAAGAGGTGGGGCACTCCATAGGTGGACTTGTTCGCATCCCACCAGAACCACCAGTTGCCTCAGTATTGCTGCAGACCACCAGCCCAGGGCACAATCCCACTGGATGCTCTGGTGTTAGACTGGTCAGGCAAATTCCTCTATGCCTTCCCCCATTTCATCTGATTTTCAGAGTGCTACTGAAGCTCAAATCCCACTCAGCTTCTCTGATTTTGATAGCTCCAGATTGGCCCAGACAGCCATGATACTCTCTTCTGCTATCCATGTCTGTGAACAAACCAATAAACTTGCCTCTCAGGCACAATCTCCTGACCTCCAATCAGGGAACATTGTTGTATCCAAATCTCAAGTCCTCAAGGCATGGCTCTTGAGGAGTTAGAGTATGCAAACTTAAGCCTTTCTGAAGCTGTATTAACTATCTTAAAAGGTTATAGAAAACCTTCTACTAAGGAAAACATATTCTTCTAAATGGAAGGGATTTTCTTTTTGGTGCTCTGATAGAAATTTCATCCCAAATAATGCAGGAGTATCAGTTGTATTAGATTATCTCACTCATTTGCATTCACACGGTTCATTAAAGGTTCATCTTGCAGCAGTGTCTGCATACCTCTCTGCTAGGGTAAAGGTGTCAGTAGCATCAGATCCCATTTTCAAAAGGTTCTTTAAAGGTCTGATGCATTTGCATCCCCCTCACAGGGTACCAGTGCCTCCCTGGGATCGTAATGTATGTACAGCTGAGCTAATGGGAGCTCCTTTTGAGCCCATGGCTACAGTCCATCTGAAGCATGTTACTTGGAAAACACTTTTTCTAGTAGCAATTACCTCTGCAAGATGAATCAGTGAGCTCCAGGCTCTCTGTGTTGACTAGGACTACATCTCATTCCAAAGGGATAAGGTAGTCCTCAGAACAAATAGACAATTTCTTCCCAAAGTGGTTTCAGACTTCCATCTGAACCAATCAATCACTCTGCCTGTCTTTTTCATAGACCATACTAGCTCTGGTGAAAGAAGACCCCATAGTATGGATGTAAAAAGAGCTCTCAGCTATTACATGACAGCTACTAAAAGCCATAGGCAAGATAAAAAACAACTTTTCCTTACATATGGGGATGTAGGAAAGAGCAAAGCAGCTTCAAAAAGATCAATTTCTCGATGGATTGTCCAGTGTATTCAATTATGCTACATTAAAGCAGGTAGGGAGCCCCCAGCAGAGTTGAGGGCACACTCTACAAGAGGAACAGCTGCCAGCCTTGCAACTGCCAGAGAGGTTCCCTTAGTGGATATTTGCAAAGCAGCTACCTGGAAATTAGTACACACCTTTATAAAGCATTACAACCTGGATATTTTGTCCAGAAGTGATGCCAGGTTTGGCAAAGCAGTCCTGCAAAGTCTGTTTCCAAAGTAAGTTCTGTGCCCACCTCCAGTGGTACTGCTTGGTAGTCTGCATAAAGTTATGAATATCCTGAGCATTACTGGGTTAGAAGAACAAATTACTTACCATAATAATCTTCTTTGTTCCCAGTGATGCTCAGATATTCATAACTCCCCTCCCTTCCTCCCCTTCCAGAACGTGAGCCTCTGCACTCCGTATGTTGGTGCCACCTAGCCATATCCTGTTGTGGTTCATTTTCTGTATGCTTATTTAATTTTAAACAGAGTTTTTATGTTTTCTCTTTACAGTTTCTCTGATGCTGTTTGGTGAACACCATTGTTATTTTTATTATTGTTCCTCCCTTGGAGTTTTTTGTTAATTCTATACTTATTAGGGGTAAACCCAAATTTATGACTATTAGGATTTTTTCCTAATGCCTGACTTCCAGGCTTCTTACACATTTGAAGAAGTTAGAACACTACAGTTGGTAGAGGCAGTGTTTGAAAGATGCTCATGTGCAAAGAATTCTACTCATTTGCATGTGTTCCATCTTTCCGGGCAGTCCAACCCTCCAGGCTTACTGCATAAAGTTATGAATATCTGAGCATCACTGGGAAGAAGGAAGATTACTATGGTAAGTAATTTTTTCTTACCTGACGTGCAACCTATTGTAATGATCTAGTTCTCAAAGGTGTTACTCTGAGATCAGAATAAATTAAATAAATAAAAAAAAGAAAGAAATACATTCTTGGCAGAAAAACTGCATAGTGCAACATTTATGGTTCAGGCTAAAGCAACAAAAGTAGGGACATGTGGTTTTAGGGTTTCCAAACCTAAAACCCACCCCCACCCCTAGAAAAAGGACCAGAAGAAAACAGTGGAAAAGAGAGCTGTGCCCTGTATGAGGAGGAACTGGTAGAGCCTGAGGTGACCCCTGAACAGAGCTTCAGTTCCCCTCCCAGGGTAAATGAAGACTTTTCCTCCTACTCTGCCTTTGTGTCTCAAATGGTAGGTGCATTAAACATTCCTTCCACTGAAACAGAGGAGGACATAGAAGAGGCAGAGTTTATAGATACACAGACACATGGAATTTGTTGGCAGAAAAGGGTCAAATGGCCCACCCAGTTTTCCCGGCCTACTGTGTCCCAGTAGACCCTAACTGGAGTTTGTCGACCCTCCTCCCACCCTTTTGATTCACTGGTGTTCCCCTGATTTATCTTTTGCATGTTTGAAACCCCCCACTGTTTTTGCCCCTATTACCTCTTGTGGAAGGCTGTTCCAGGACTCTACCACTCTTTCAATAAAGTAGTGTTTCCTCACATCTCTCTTGAATGTCCCCCTTTCTAACTTCGAAGCATACTTGTTCTGTTTCACTGTTTTTATTTGAAATAGGCTCATCAGCTGTACCCTGTTCACTCCCATGAAGTATGTGTAGGTTTCTATCATGTACCTTCTTTCCCTCTTCTCCTCCAGGATGTACATATTGAGATCTCTCAGTCTCTCATAACACATGCCAGGTTATGGGTTATTGCTTATGTAAGCCCTCTCTCTTTGAGAGGGACTTATGCTTACCTTAAGGGACTCCACATTTGTGCCATTCTCCCTGGTTTAAGGGTTTGATAGGTATTTGGGGGAAGGCACAATGCTGGGCAGTGTTGTCAGACTGTCACTAGGGGCAGTCTCATGGTCCATAAAAGGGTTAAGCTCAGGTGGTTCTGGGGGAGATAGGAGGTTTGCTGGGAGAAGGCAGGACAGGCAGACAGGGAGGAGCTCATCAGTTCAGGTTTGGGCCTGATTAAAGGGAGTACCCCTCTCCTTCGTAAGTGGGAGGTACAGCCATGATTTTCAGTGATGTGGTGCCAGTAATGGGTGCTTCATGGGAAGGGCCTCATAGTCTGTCAGCCTCGAGTGGGGTAAATGAAGTTCCAGTGGAAGATGGGGTAGTGAGAGTGCCTGCAGGAGGTGGCTTGGTGGGGTCTCAGGCCCGTAGGAAGTAGGCTTGGACTGCCAGAGCTGCAGATTTTGTGGCAGGATTCCTCCAGGGAAGGGGTGGTGGCAGCTCCTTGTCCAGATCTGTTAAAGGGGGGTACCAGAGGTTTCCCACCCATTTAAGGGGCCTGCTTGGAGGGGCATGTCCTGGGGCACCAAGCACAAGTTGCTTGGGCGGGCCGCAGGTCAACGTACAGGCCTTGGTCAGCGTTCTGGGTCCAGTATGCTTAAATTGAGCACAGGAATGATGGCTGAAAGAGATGCGGGTTAGTGATGTTAATGAGTCCACCCCCCCCCCCGAAGACGGAGAAAGAAGACCAGTGGCTAAATGGCTATGCACAGGGGAGAATTTGTTTAAGGAAGAAAAAACAATCAAAAAACTGGTCAGGAAGGGAAAATTGCTGTGATCCTGTGGCAAGGGACCAGGTGGGAGAAGCATCTCACTTCTCCTCAAGGTTAGAGGCTGGACAGAGGTGCAGATAAAAGGAAAAGGGATAAATCAGTGACCAACTTACCAGTACCAGAGGGTAGGTTTGGCTCTGACGGTCCGGTGCAGGTTCTGGGAGGTTTCGGATATATTATCCGAGGTTTCATCAGCTGCCTGAAGTGGATTGCTGCCTAAGACATCTTGTCTCCCAGTGTATGCGCCCCAATCTGTGAATAGTTGTTCTCCATGGAGCTGGATGTAGAATATGTTGTTAAGCAAGTAAGGGGAACCCCTGGGTCCTGGCAAATCATTGGGATCCCAGGAGCAATAAATTGGTTTGGCAGCTTGATTTCGAGTGCTCCAGTGTTTTTAAAGTTAATTCGTTGATGAAGTGCTGAGTCTTTAGTGAATTTTTAACCAGATTTCTTTGGGGGGAGTTTTAAGGTTTTCAGCCTATTTGAGACCTGTGGCTTCCAGGGCCGGGAAGCTGGTGGGGGACTTCCAGAGGAGAGGGAAAAGAAGAGGTCTCCTGTTCCAGCCTGAGTCTCCAAAGAAGTCACGAGGGGTAGCAGTACCCATTTTATCTGCAGTAGAACCCGGGCCATGGTAACAGAAAACCATTCTTGTTTCTTCATGGTTGTTGATGTTCTAGTATGGGTTCCATTGAGATAGGTCCCCCTTCCCCTCTTGTAACATCGGGAGCCCCTAGAAATTCAGGGAGTTGGAGTGGCTACACTTATATGTCCTGTTTTTGGAACTGTGCCTTAAATATATTGCACACCACTGAACAGTGAGAGCACAACTAATAATGTGATTGTATATTGCTTTAGTGTGAACATTTGCACAGAACCGCACATTGAAAAACACGATTATTATTTTATTATATGTAACAAAAAAAGAAACATCACTTAAACATCACTTAGATTAACTTGCTGGTAACTTTCCACTGCCTTAGTGTGGTAACATCATTAGGCAAATCGCCTTTCACTCCTGTTAAACTGATGTCATCACAGTAACGGGATGTAGCACAAACAGATTGTTCTTCACAGCAAAGGGTTGGTGATACATGCGTTAAATGTTTTGTCTACCTGCCAAAGAACGATTTCTCTTTCTACATTATTCTCTGCTTGTACCTTATGTGTATGCACCAAACAGCCCAACAGCCCTTACTAGCTTGTTGCTGTTGCAAAGTATGTAATGTTTAGGGGGCTGATGGAGTTGTATAGACATAGTAATAGGACTGTGGTTGTGCTGTCTAAAGGAACATCCACCATGTTTAATGGCACATCTGTATGTGTGGAACCAGTGTGTGTGTGTATATACAGAGATAGATAGATAGATAGATAGATAGATAGATAGATAGATAGATAGATAGATAGATATAGATAGATAGAAAGATTATATGGATGGGAACTTTTCCCCATTGAAAAGACCATCATTTATTTCCCTGTATACCCATGACTAATCTATTAATTAAAAGTATATACCTGCACTAATCAAATAATAACAGCTATATGCCTGCACTAATCATACAATTATAGCTATATACCTACATTAATTAAAGCTATTTATAAAATAGGTTCCAAAAATCCTGTATTCTGATTAGTCAAAACAGACCACCTGACCATAGATTAATCCAGAGTTAACCTACAGTTGTCTTGCCATACTATAAAATCCTGAGTAACAGCAATGTAGTGTGATCGTTTCAAATCATTCAACCAGAGAAACATATAAAAAGAAAACTACGCCATCCTTATTAGGACAAATCCAGTTAGTGGAGAACTACAACTATGACATTGTCAGAAGGACAAACCCATTAAGCAGAAGAACTATTTTATTACAAATGTCTGTAAACTGTGTTTTTAAAAAATATTTATTTAGGTAAACCTTATTTTGGGGGGGTAACTGTGGTATACTGATCTTTATGGTTATTCTTGACAGATGTTGAGGATAACAGCTGGTCTGAAACGGTTTTATTTTTCTTGCCATCCTAAGCATCAAGGCTCCCCCTATCAGGTGTCATTGTCCACTTGGGAATTAATGACCTGGCTATGGACAGGGCTGGGATTATACAGAGGGATTTTAAGGAGCTGGGGAGAGATCTTAGGCAGGTAGCATGCTCAGTGGCTTTCACTGAGGTGTTGCATGCCTACAGCAGGGGTAGATTAGAGAGCCCACATTAGGAGCTTCAACTTGTGGTTGAAGAAATGGTGTGGAGAGGAGGGGTTTGGATATATCGGGGACTGGGTGGGATAAAGGCCTATACAGGGGTGAAGGCCTGCATCCATCTAGGAGGGGAATCGTCAATACTCAGTGGATGGTTTAAATGTACATTTAAAGGAACATTTAAACTAGCTGAGGGGGGGGGGTGACTGAAGAAATCAGGAAGGCATAAACATCCCCCCAAGACAGTAGCAGAGAGAAGGGAAGACTTGAGGGTAGGCAAATTCCTCAGGGTACAAAATGAAAAAAAAAAAAATCTGTTGAAATGAAAGGAGATAGGAACACAAGGTGTAAAAAGGAAGGGAAAAACAGTAAAGGGGAAAAAAGGAAGCTGAGGGGATTGCAGGCAGAGAGGTAATAAAATGTGGAAGACCATGTGTCCAAACACAAGTCTAGAAAATAAAATTCTGAACACAGAGGCCATCATAGAAGAGGCAAACCTGGATATGATATCATGGGCATTGCTGAGTTGTGGTGCACAGGAACCATGACTGGGACATGGGAACATGGCCATACCAGGATATAGTCTATTCAGGAAAGGTAGGGTGGGAAAGGAAGGATGTGGGAGTGTTATATGGCTGAGTATTAAAGTAACAGAGACACAAGGAATTCAGGAGGCAATGAAGGGATTGGAGGCACTATGTATCACCCTGGAGACAGGATACAGAACCACTATTCATACTGGCATGATCTACAGACCTCCAACACAGGGGGAGAATTTAGGTAAGGCACTGGTAGAAACCACTGACTCAATAGCAGGAGAGGGTGCGGTGCTGGTGATGGGGGACTTCAATCTGCCTAATGTAGATTGGAGCCTCCCAGTCACAGTTTCAGCTAGAAGCACAACCATCCTGGACTCTCTCCAGGGGGTGTTTTCCAGGCAACTAGTCAGGCAGCCCACTCAAGATGGGGAAATTCTGGACCTGGTGCTTACAAACTGCGACAGTGTGGCAGATGTTGAACATAGATGGTACCATCACTCTTGACCATGTAATCATTGCCAATGCATTTAACACCACTTTTGCTGACCTTAGTCATGTGCTACCCCCTAACTATTTTGATCCCACCACAGTCAACTCAGCTCCTGTTACTTCAGGTTTTCCTCCAGAGCACCTCCTTTCCATTTCAAAGCAATCCCAGAAAGCCTCACTAAAAAAACACATTCTTAAAGTGCTTGGAAAGTCTAGGGTCAGTGGCGATTCACTGGATATGAAACTTCTCGCCCTCACCATTGACAAAGTCCTGCTTCCAATAATCAAAATCTTCAACCGTTCCCTCATGCTCTCCCATTCCCCCAAAAGTGGAAACTGGTAGTGGTGACTCCAATCCATAAAAGCTGTGACAAGACTGTCACTAACAACTACAGGCCTATAGCCATCCCTTCCCCCCTCACCCAAAGCATTGGAACAGATAGTGGCTGATCAGCTCATGGAGTACCTTGTAAAATACACCCTGAAAAGTTCCCAGCAGCATGGGTTCCACAAAGGGCACAGCATTATCACGGCACTCCTCGAATTTACCACACATATCCATCATGCACTTGATCAGGGCCAGTTGGTCAGCACCTCTTTTATTGACCTGACTAAGGCATTTGACACTGTCAATTACTCCATTCTCCTCGAACAATTATCCCTCCTTGGTCTTTCAAGTGAAACTACCCTCTGGTTTCAAAGCTACCTCACTAACTGGACCCAACAGGTCAGGACTGGTGAATTCCTCTTGTCGTCCCTACCAATCCACTCTGGAGTTCCCCAAGGTTCTATCCTGGGCCGCTTGTTATTCAGCATATTCCTGAACAATCTCCCTGCCTCCTGCCATGACAGAATGTTACTATATGCAGATGATGCAGTAATCTTCACTTGCCACACTGACCCCATCTCCCTTCAGTCTCAACTACAGAAAAGTTTCACAGAAGTGGAAGACTGGTTTTGCTCACATAAACTCATCCTTAACCACAAAAAAACTAAAACAATGTTGTTCCGTGGAACCCACAACAAGTACAAGGACCATTATCTCATAATTAACAACCACGAAAGCGTCACCCTTGAGCAGGTGGATGTGTTTAAATATCCGAGCCTGACCCTTGACTGCTCCATCTCGTATACCAAACACATTGATAATATCGCTAAAACTATGAACTCCAGCATAGGGCTACTATACAAGCATAAAATTGCCTAATGGCTGAAGCCTTGAACCTCGCTATCCAGAGCTCTTTTATCTCAACTACTGACTATGGGCTTGTTACAGTATCTATGGCTCTGCTACCGATACTGCACTCTGGCACATAGCTGTAGCCCTTAATAAGGCATGTAGGCTCCTTATTTCAGCTGTCCACCTTTCTCACACATGACATTTATGAGCAGGCCAACTGGCTCCAGCTATATGGCAGGCTAAAGTACCAGACTTGCATCCTAGCTAAGAAGACATTACTGGGCCCTATGCCCCCAGGAGTCCAATCAATATTGATCTGGCAGCGTGTCCGCTGCCTAAGCACAAGATCGAACAATTTAACCTTTACAATACCTCGCTGTTGGACCTCTCAAGCTCAGCTTTCTTACCTTGTCAGAGCCTCCACCTGGTTCAACTTGCTACCTACAGAAATCTCCAACATTGCCATAATTGGTGCTTTTAAGTGTAAACTACATCAACACCTTGTGGCTAGTGCCTTATGTGATTGCTTTTATAATCCCGTCCAGGAATACTACCCTCAAGCATCCCTCCTCACTGCCTCAGCTCCTCCTCCTCTCCTACCCTCCATTACTGGGTATAGAATGAATCTGTCTCCTGTTCCTTTTCATCCCCCCATTTCTCCTCCCTTGCTATTTCCCATCCACCACATACCCAATGCAATTCCCTCCCCATTTCTCCTCTCCTCCCTCTCTCTCTCTCTCTCTCTCTCCCATACCACCCCCTCACCACCACTCTTCTTTCTCTTTTCCCACTAACCCAGTCCTAACAAAGTTTCATTGAGCTGCCTATTGACTTGTACTGTTGAATTAACTTGCAACACAATTCCTTGACAATGCCTTTGGCTGCTATTATTGTAACCTTACTTGTCTTTTTTTTGTTGTAAGTTCCATTGTAATAATCATGCTATATTTTGTGCCTTATTGTCCTTATTGCCTTGACGTGGAACCTCTGTAAAAGAGCCCTTGGCTCAAAGGTGTCATCCAAAATACAAATAAATAAATAAATAAAAATAAAGATGTTGAGGTAGGAAGACACCTGGGGACTAGTGACCACCCAGTGGCATAGCAAATACCCAAAGGGCCCGGGTGCAAGAGTATATTATAGGCCCCCCTCCAGGTTTTGAAATATAATGATTTGCTAACCTTAACCAGTTTGGAAAGCCGAAATAAAATTGATGTTTCCAGCTGGCCTGCTGGTGCAGTGATAGTGCTACCACTCATGATGCCAGTGTCCTGGGTTTGGGAACAAGCATAGGTCACCAGAGGGCCAGCCAGAGGAAAGATGCTTGAGCATCTGGGGGCTGCTCATCTCCCCCAGGAAGTTTGGGGAGGCACTGACTCTGTGCATGCCTGGCCTCTGGCGGTGGCCAGAGGTACAGCAAGCCCAAGCCAGAATCAGGGAGAGAGGCGGGATCGATGTCAGCATGCACCTTGGTGTCCTAGTGCTGTCACGCCTCCGGGGGGTAGGAGTACCAGGAAAAACACTCAGCCCTGGCACGACACCAATGAGAGGGTCAAGATTAGCCCTCACCCATTGGTGCCATGATCTATGAGGTGGACCCCCACGACACAAAGAATATATGAGAGGTAAGGGGTTCCCCCAAATCGTCCCTGCCTGGGGGGGTAAATCAAGGCTCCAAACGATTTGAGTAATGCCCATCAGTGAATTCGGTGTCCAAAAAAAGGTATATAACCTGTCAACTAAGTCATAGAAGTTCCAAAGTTTGATGATTCTGTGTACAGAATCATTTAACAAAGATTCAGATTATTAGCAGCATAGTGCACATATCTAGCCTTGGGTTGTTTCTCTGCAAGTCTTGCTTGTATTCCAGAATAGATTCCATTCATATTCATAGCACCTTCATATCCCTGTCCTCATAGTCCTGATAGTTCTAGACCTTTATCTTCGACGCACTTAATAACGACACTTTCCAGCTGAGCACCTGATTGATATGTTGCTTCCCAAAAGCTCAGAAAACTCTCGATGAAATTTATTTTGGCAGTACTGCCTTTTTCATCATTTTCTTTGCTGATGTAGTGAAAAACTTGACTTAGTTGGTCGACTTTAAATAAGTCCTGGGTCGTGTCTATTATTACTAATTAAAATGAAGCTTTCTTGATGTCATGAACAATACTTTCTGTAACCTGGTCTGTCAGTAACTGTTTCGTTCAAAATTTGTGTGCTCAGGTGTGTAGTGGAGCCTTTCGGCTTCCTTAAGAGTTTACTAGGTTTACTAGGTTTGACAAGACAAAGTAGGCTGGATGCCTATCGAGACTGTCTCCCTCCGAGGTGGTGAATTATTCCCAGTTTTGCTTCAATTAATAATACCTGTCAAGCCCTTTTTATGTTTGCATGCACACATGTGCATGAAACATAATGCCACCATACGAGTTTTCGTAAGTGTGCCACCCTGCTTCCAATGCCCTGCTCCTTTTTGCAGGTACGTCTGCATTGCACCAATGAATGTCTGAACTGTCTATGACAGCAGTTCAGATGCAGTGGTGTACATTTATGCGAAAAACACTGCTACAATCAGTGGTGGTAACATGTAGGCAATTTGCATACTGCCATCGGCAGGCAATTTACATATTGCCATCGGCAGTATGCAAAGTGCCTACACACCAGCACTGCATCTGAACAGCTGTCATAAACAGCTCTGATTTTTTCTTGTTCCCCCAACAAACACCCAAGTAACACACTGGGAGCCCACCCCAGCGTGCTCATGCGCTCCCCCCTCACTGTATGGCCGACGGGGGTGCCCCATCCCCTGTCGGCTCCACTGTCCCCCCCAAACAGACTTCCAGCTGCCACACTGGGAGCCCACCCCAGTGTGGCAAAAGTCCATATGGCAAATGGGGGTGCCCAATCCCCCACTGGCTCCACTGTACCTCCCCAAAATAGACTTCCAGGTGCCACACTGGGAGCCCACCTCAGCATGACAAAAATCCGTATGGTCGACGGAGGTGCCCAATCTCCCATTGGCTCCACTGCCCCCCAAACAACTTTCCAGCTGCCATGCTGGGAGCCCTCCCCAGCGTGGCAAAAGTCCTGCGTTGTCTTCATAAAAAAAGAAAGAGACACCTGTAAGAAAAAAACGGTCCCTTGTTGACTGTCTTGCCCTCCCTCCCCCAACTCATGCCCACCCTCTGTGCACCCACCTCCCCACACCCCTCTCTGGCCACATACTTACCTCCGGAGCCCAGCGTGATGATCTTCGGTGGACCGGGAACATGCCTGCACTCTTCAAAGCCAACCGCGAACTGAAGAAATGCCGGTAAGCTGTATAATGGCATAAATTTTTTTTTTCAACTTTGGTGCATATCTCAGCCATTTTATGGGATTATTTCACCACATTTTAAACATGGGGTTCTTGGGACCCCACCTCATGAACTCAGTCACTGTCAATTTGTTATTCTGTCCCAAAAGGTGATTTCGCAGTCACTGCATGGAACCACCTTTTAGGACCAATTAATGAAACGACAGTATCACAGTTCATAAGGTAGTCCCCCAAAAACCCTATGTTTAAAAATTTGGTGAATAAATTTCTAAATTACTGTTTTAATTAGCTATGCTATGCAGTTCCTACGCACGCCGTGAATCCTTGAGAATTTTTAACATTTTCACTCCAGATTTTCAACATTGCCATTTACCACACCTCCTTATGAATAGTACAGCTGTCATTCTTCACATCTTGCCTAAAATGTGTTTTCGCACATGTAGCGCACATTGGCGTGGTCGGTGTGCGAAATCAATGTTCAGGACACATTAAGAAAATCACAGTGACACTTTTCATGAGCAGAGATGTTAAAATGGCTATGTTGAAAATTTGGTGACAAAAGTCCATAAAATTACTAGGTTGCTGGCTTTTGAGCAGACAAGAAAGACCATTTGGCCTATTCTGCTGGCTTTTAGTATGTTAGTATGCTAATTTCCATGCACCCTCGTAAATTCACAAATTTGTAATATTTTCAGTCCAGATTTTCAACACTGACATTTTTCCATACCTCCTTATAAACAGTACAGCTGTCATTTTTCATACCCTGGCCGAAATGTGTTTTCGCACTTCCGGTGCAGAATAGTGTGGTCGCTGTGGAAAATTAGTGTTCGGGACAGATTAAGAAAATTACAGTGACACTGTTCATGAGTGGAGGTCCCAAAATGCCTATGTTGAAAATATGCTGTAAAAAATCCCCAAACTAATTACATTATGGGTGTACATTGCATAGTTTCTATGCATGCTTGTGACTTCATCAGTTTTTGTATATTTTCACTCCAGATTTTCAACAATGCCATTTTTTACATCTCCTCATGAACAGTACTCCTGTCGCTTTTTACATCCTGCTTGAAATGTGTTTTCGCACCTGTGGCGCCAAATGGTGCAGTTGCTGTGCAAAATCACCTTTCGCCTTACAAACTGACAGTATCACTGTTCGTGTCAGGTAACAAAAAGCCCATGTGGAAAACTTGGAGTAAAAATACCAAGAAATGCCCAGGACTTTAGGGTTTTTGACCATAGATCCCTACCCTGTAGAAACTGACAGGCATCAGGGGTGTGACTTGGGATTGTTGACAGTAATGCTTATGCCATTCCACCCCCACCCTGCAGCCAGTGACAGGCATCGAGGCGCGCCTTGGACACTTTGCCCCCAGAGTTCACCCCATTCTCCTATACTGCACCCATTTCAGCATATTTCTTATGGAATGAGGTGAATGTAAAGCCCAAACACCAGGCACACCCCAACACCTGTCAGTGTCTGAAGGTGGGGTGAGGCGAAAATGTCGACTGGGGCTCATGGGCTATGACCCAAAGGCACACCGCAATGCCTGTCCATCTCTGCAGGGTGAGGGTGGAGTTGGTGTCAGTTCAATACTTCAATGCCATTCCTATACTGCATCTGTCTAACTCCTGCACTTCCACTGCTAATGCCAGCAAGCAAACATTCGGCATTGACAAAAGCTTGTTTAAAACCTGTTATAGTAGTTTAATCTACCATTTCTTGGGGCACTCTATTCTATACTCCAGCAGATCAGATAGTAAAATAATTGTCCCTTTTGTTAGTATTTGCCCATGGCTTAAGCTGTTTATTATCTGACTTTAAACTGGCTGTTCTTGTGTTAACCTGCAGTCCACACTGAGATGATAAATAGAGAATAATGGATATGCAACTGTGTGTTATGGATTTTTTTACACATCCGAGGTGTGTGATGACCATAAACCTCAAGAGCGAAGCTCAAGAGATTTATGAGGTCATCACACACCAAGGGCGTGTACAAAAAATTCCTTAACACCACAGTTGAATAGACATTATTTTTTTATAATTACTGGTGCAGGGAGTTTTTTCCTTCAGCTCCTGAAATACCAGTGAGGCAATAGTGGAACTCTATGGTGGTGCCGGGAATTCTGACTGACACTGACACGCACAGACACACACACACACACACACATACACACAAACACACAAACACACACACCATTAGAAATATTTTTTTTTTCTTTTAAATAAACTAAAAACTGTTGAACCACGGGTCATGGTTTGAAAGTCAGGAGAACAGGAACAGTCTAAGTGGATATTACGCTGAGTCGGACTCACGCTTTCCCAAGACCGACGCACAGCAGGATCAACCAGATTGATTTGAATAATGTAAAAGGCAAGATCAACCAGATAACTTCTTTACAAAAAAATTTAATAAAATAACTTTCAGACAGACTTACAGGGAAAGTCTGCGTTGCTGTGCTGGTTTGCCACTTAATGTGATTGAAGCCACCATGTTTGAGCAAGTGATTAGCTCACCCACACACGGAATACAAGCCAAAGAGGTGGTGCGCTAGTAAAGACTGGCACAAAATGCCATAATAACCCATTCTACTGGTTATTACGGCATTTGAAAACAGCAGCGGCTCCGTGCATTAAAGGGGGTCACCAGAAATTATATCTGGGTTATGAAGAACTTTAAAAAATATTACAAATCCCTCCTTTGTTTTCTAATCTGCAGGTCAAATAGACCCATCTCCATTAGTCTCTCTTCATACATCATATGTTTTAATTAAGGGATCATTTTCGTCATTCTCCTCTAAACCCTCTCCACCAGGTCAATGTCTCCTTTTAAATATGGGTTTCAAAAAGGGAACACATAATTTAAGTATGGTCTAATATACATATGGTACAAAGGAATTAGGCATTGTTCATTCCTCGATATAAATGAGCCTTGAATGGTTCTTCAAAAACTGGATATTATTTTGCCAAGAGTTGGATAATGGACAAAAAGTTGCCACCTCTTCCTTTACCAATAATATCTTTGTGACCTTGGAACACAAGATTAGACACAGATAAAGTGAGTGTAACATTAGATAGATAGATAGATAGATAGATAGATAGATAGATAGATAGATAGATAGATAATTTTATTTATATAAGCGTCCATTTCCAACACAGAATATATATATATAGATATACACACACACACAAACATATATGTATATAACAATACAACTGGGACCCTAATATTAATCTATCTATCCCATAAAAACACAGAATTAATTGCTAAACAGTTGCTGAAATAAGTATGTCTTCAGGCCCTTCTTAGAGGCTTCTACCGAGGGAGACACCTTTTAATAAACAAATAAGGAGTTCCACAGGGTAGGCACAGCCACCAAGAATGCTCTGTCCCTGGAATGCTGCCATCTAGCCCTGGGAACTCCAAGAAGGCCAACCCCTGCAGAACGGAGAAGATCTTGCAGATAGACAGGTCTCCTCTAGTGCAGGGTCTTATAGGTCAGGAGCTCTACCTTGAAGACAATCCTCCACCTGACCAGCAGCCAGTGCAGCTCACAGAGGACCGAGGTGATATGCTCACATCTTCTCACCCCCATCAGTAATCTTGCCACCACGTTCTGCACCAGCTGCAGCCTGCAAAAGTTGCCTCCAGATAACCCTAGGTACAGAGCATTACAGTAGTCCAACCTGGAAGTGACAAAAGCATGTACCAGTGTGGTCAGGTTCTCAGGCAGAATCAGGGCTCAGATTTGGGTGATATTCCTAAAATGATAAAATCTGCTCTTGACCACGGCTGACACCTGAGCATCAAGCATCAGACCGTCGTCCAGAATCATGCCCAAATCCTTCACCTGTCTAGAAGGGGTAAGGGGAACACTCTCCAACACTAGACCAGGGGGTACCCCATACCCCCTCCACCCCGACAACCTGGATCCACAGCCAGCAACTCAGTCTTGTCTGGGTTAAGCTTAAGCCAGTTTTGAGTCATCCTTGTCTGGATCTCTTCAAGGCAGCTGTTAAATATGGAGGCCAGCATCTGAGTATCAGGTGCACAGAACAAGTACAGCTGGGTATCATCTGCATAGCAGTGAAAACCCAGCCTGTTCCACCTGATAATGTCCCCCAATGGCAGCATATACACTGTGAACAGTAAGGGCAACAAGACCGAACCCTGCAGAACCCCACAGCACAGAGGCTTCGGTTTAAATTAGACTAATCCCATTGTCACCTTTTGCACTCTGTCTGTTAGGTATGACCTGAACCAGTTGATGACATAACTGGACAGGCCACACCAGAACCGCAGGTGGTCAAGTAGCACCTCATGATCCACGGTGTCAAACACTGCAGAGAGGTCCAGGAGGACCAAGATGGTATGGTCTCTCCTATTCCTCACCATCAGGAGATCATTTAGCAACTTTATCAGAGCAGTCTCCATCCTGTGTCCCACCTGGAACCCAGATTGAAAAGTCTCATAGGTGGAGGAAGAGGCAAGATGCCTCTCAAGCTGAATGGCATCCACCTTTTCAATAACCTACCCTAAAAATGGGAGGTTAGCGACTGACCTGTAATTGCTGAGGCAGTCCAAATCCAAAGAGGGCTTCTTCCAAAGGGGTCTAACCAGGGTCTCTTCTAAAGACAATGGGAAGACCCCACTCATCAAGGAACTCCAGACAACCTCCACAACCCAATGTCCAATCAGGTCGAGACATTCAACCAAAAGTCGGGTCGGGCCTGGGTCTAGATCACATTGTGTTGACCGCAGCTTCGAGATTATCTCCACCACCTCCTCCACCCCCAACCAACTTAAATTTATCCCACAAAGGAGGAGTGTTCCAGCACAACTCAGGCCAGACCCTGCAGCCCTTTTGAAAGATACTTGAAGAGACCTCAGCCCTTATAGAGGACACTTTGTCAGCAAAGAACAGAGCCAGCTCCTCGCACCTAGTGCTAGAACTCCCCCCGCAACACGGAGACTGGCAGGATGTAAAAGCCCATCCACCATGTGGAAGAGCTGAGCTGGTCTGTTCACTGCCACAGCTATCTTCCTAGACAAAAATTCAACCTTCTTTCAGGAGATTGCCCCTGATAGTCAACATAATGTGACTTCAGGGCTAATTTGTCCTCCACCAGGCCAGATCTCCTCCAGCACCTCTCTAACCTCTGCCCCTTAGTCTTTAAACTCTAAAGATCCTCATCATACCAAGGAGGTCTCCAGCAAGGAGAAATGGGGTGGACATGAATGGGTGCGATGGAATCAAAGGCCGCAGCAACAGCCCCATTATAGGCTGCCACTGCTTCCTCTGTCCCAACCGCACAAGCTGCCCCAACACTCAATCGGTCCAGTACCACCAGCAGCCCCTCAGAGGAAACTCCTCTTAATGGGCGGTACTGGACCATTTCCATAGGGGCAGGACCACCTGGGGGGGCCCCAAACATGAACCCCATGGTGCTGTGATCAGACCAAATCACCAGATCTACTCTCAGGTTGCTTACATCAAAACTTAAAGAAACAACCAGGTCCAGTGTGTGGCCACCCAAGTGCATCGCTGTTGTTACATTCTGTGTCAGACCCAGGGCCTCCATACTCCTAAGGAGATCGTTCCCAAAGTTTGAGACCCCATCATCTACCTAGACATTGAAGTCCCCCAGGATTAACCACCTGGGAGACTCCAACACCAGGCCGGTGACGAGCTCCTCGACTTCCCTTAAAAAGACCCCATTACTGGGGGATGATAGAACAGGAGGACCTCGAAGCCCACACCAATGCCCTCTCGAGTTGCCACACACTCAAAAGACTGCGTATGGCCTACAGAAAGCACTGTGAGGTTCAAGCCAGATTTAAAACAAATGGCCACCCCCCTGCCCCTGCGATCCTCCCTCGGGCTGGACCTGTCTCCAAAAGCTACCCTCTCTTCTTATTTTTGACTCGAGTTCCTCGCTGATGGTACTATGTAAGCACCACTGATCATCTACAAGGCAAGCTTCGAAATGGCAGTTAGATGTTTTGTGTCTTGCTTTGTCGCGGGACAAGTGGTGCCAGGCTCTTGTTCCACTTATCCATATCGATTCATCTGAAATTTTTTTCCAATCCCCGAAAAGCCAACAGGGTTGGCAACAGCATTTGTCTAGCACTGGAGAATAGCACAGCAATGTTCGTTTGAGTTTGATTCCTGCCTTCATTACTGTTTCATAGTATGATGCTGAAAAGTATTGATTAGTTGCACAATCACATGGGAATGGTCCCTCAGGTTGACAAAGACCGGAATTAATAATAACGCTTTTTTGATCTCAATTTAAAGTTTCAGTACTGAAGTTTGCCTTGTCAGTCGGATTTTCTCTAAGCAGTTCAGATAGAGATTCTTCACTAGAATTGCTTGTTAAAATATCATTGATAGTTGAAGAGCTATTGCTGTTTTTGTTCTGAAAACAGTCTGCTGCCTGGGGACAGTCTGCTACCCATCACACCGTCCCCATGCTAACAAATGGGGGCAGTGTGATGGGGTAACAGTGGGGGAGCACCTAGGGAACAGTGACCACCAGTCACTGTGGGTTGAAATCACAGAAAGAGCAGAACCAAACCGCACAAAAACACGTATCCTGGATTTTAGAGGGAAAGACTTTGGGAAAATGGGGAGAAAGAGGCATTAATGGAAATGGGGAGGGAGTCAGAGGTTGAGGAACAATGGGCAATATTTAAAACAGGGATTACAAGAGCAACAGAATTATGCATTAAGCAGGTTAGCAAGGGGAAAACGAAGAGAAAAGTCATTATGGTTTTCCAAGGAGGTAGCAGAGAAAGTGAAAGCCAAAAAGATCTCATTCAGGTAATACAAAAAGACACAGGTAGAAGGGGATAGGGAGAAGTACCAGGAGAAGCAAAGGGAGGCTGGGAGGTCAGTAAGGGAAGCCAAAGCTCAGACAGAAGAGTGCATTGCAAAATCAGTGGTTAGAGGAGACAGAACCTTTTACAGGTATGTAAGGGAAAAAAGAAGGGCAAAGGGAGGGATAGTGAGACTGAAGCGGGAAGATGGGGGCCACGTGGAGGATGACAACAGTAAAGCTGACATACTGAACAGATATTTCTGCTCAGTCTTTACTGAGAAAAAGGAGGGTAATGGGCCTGAAGGGAGTACAAGAGGTTTGAATGGTGCAGAAATGAACACAGGTCCCTTTACATGGGAAAGGGTCCTAAAGGAACTGGAAGAAACAAGAGTCAGTAAAGCAATGGGGCCAGATAGGGTGCACCCCAGGGTCCTAAAGGAACTAAGAGAGGTGGTGGCTGAACCTCTGGCAATCCTGTTTAGTTGATCACTGGAAACAGGGGAGGTACCCAAAGACTGAAGGACAGCAGATGTAGTCCCCTTATACAAAAGCAGAAACAAAGAGGAAGCAGGGAACTACAGACAAGTAAGCCTGACCTCTATAGTCCACTCAGCTGCTTAGACATTGTAGAACAATTTCTTACAAAAAAATGTAATCTGCACTCCTGCTTGCACTGAGTCCTATGGCTATGATCATCTCCTTCGTGCCAACTGCCAAAGCGCAATGGTCCTTTTTGAAAGCTTCATCAGCAGGAGACCTGCTCATTGTTAGTTTACCCTGCTGATTGGATGAGCCATCAGTCATGTATACACTGCTGCTGTATCAGCAGGGGAATTTCCCCGGCACAATGGCCAAATTTCCCTCATTCACGAAAATACCACCAACAGCTTAATCTGGTTCAAGGTCAGTTGGCATTCATCTGTATCCCCCTCCCCAGGTCGTGACTGAAAATAGGCAGGATTTGTCTAGTGCACTTACCCGCTCAACAAAAACTAACTAAATAAATAAATAATCATCAGTCAGACTGAAGAATCACAGCCTCGTACAGCATATGTAACTGTACGACATTGATGCTTGCAGCATCATATTATGAATGAAAATGAAACAGTGAGGCAAGAATCAAACTTAAACGAACCTGGCTGTGCTATTCTCCTCTGCTAGTCTAGACAATTGCTTCTGCCAACCCCGTTGACTTTTTGTAATTCTGTATTTCTGCAAGGGAAGAGTGGTGAATGTTCATTATTTTAAAAACCAAAATCTCTTACTGACTGATTTCTCAATATCAATGGGCCCAGGCGCGATTGTACCTTTTGCACCATTGTAGCTACACTCTGTGGCCACCATACAGTGTGGTTAAACATAAGGGCGGCTGTGGAAGGAAACCACACAAGGATGAGAAGGAGAAGGCCAAACAATGCGACAACTTAGCAAAAACCAGCAGGATCCTGGGTTGCATTGGTAAGGATATAACCAGCAGAAGGAGGGCGATTATACTCCCACTGTATAGATCATTGGTGGGGCCTCACCTCAAGTATTGCATCCAGTTCTGGAGACCCCATTTCCATGGGGACATATACAGAGTGGAGGCTGTACAGAGGAGGGCAACCAAGATGGTGGGAGCCTACACACTAAACCCTATGGAGACAGGCTGAGGGAACTGAACATGTATTCATTGGAGGAGAGTAGAGGAGAGAGAGTGGGGACATAATTGAAACATAAAAATACCTCACAGGAAGAAACAGAGTGCAAGTGGATGAAATTTTCCAAAGAAAAGTGTTCAAGAACTAGAGGCCACAACATGAAACGGGGGTAGGGGAGGGCTCAGAGGAAACATGAGGAAGTACTTTACACGGAGAGAGTGGATGGATAGATGGAACAGTCTGCTGGCTGAGGTGATGGGGCAGAAACGGTCACAGACTCCAAGAAGGCATGGGATAGGCACACAGCAAGCCTGAGGACACTAAGGGAGTAACCATTAGGCTAATCTCTGATTCACTAGATACAAAACAGGGCAGACACAGTGGGCCTGTGGCCCTTATCTGCCGTCAGCTTCTACGTTTCTATAACTAAAGGGGGCAAGAAGACATTTTTTAGGTACATCAGTGAAAAAAGACTAGGGGAGGAATTGTGAGGTTAAGAAGAGCAGGTGGGGACTGTGCAAAAGAGGATCAGGAAAAAGCTGAAGTCCTGAACAAATACTTTTGTTCAGTGTTCACAGAGGAAGGGAGAGGGGATGGGCCACATAATACCCATTCACACACTGGAGGGGGTAAGGTAGACACAAGCTCCTTCTCAGAGGAGGGAATCATGAAGGGACTAGCAAATATGAACATGGACAAAGCTATGGGGCCAGATGGGGTACATTCAAGGGTACAGAGAGAGCTCAGGGAGGTACTGTCTGGCAGTCCTTTTCAATAACTTACTGGAAACAGGGGTGGTACCAGAGGACTGGAGGAGGGCAGATGTAGTCCCACTTCACAAAAGCAGTAGCAGGGACTGGGGAGGAAGCTAAAAATTATAGATCAGTCAGCCTGGGATCAGTGGTGGGGAAGTTAATGGGGTCACTGCTAAAAGAAAGGATTGTGGAATATCTTGAAGCCAAAGGGTTACAAAACCTGAGGCAACATGGTTTTATGGGGAGGAGGTCATGTCAGACAGATATAGTATCTTTTTTTGACTGGATGACCAGGGAACTAGATCAGGGTGGGGTGGTGGGCATGACCTGTTTGGATTTCAGTAGGGCTTGCGATACCATTCCACATAAGAGGCTCATAAAAAAACTGGATAGCTTAGTGGTGGTCACAAGGTGGTAAACTGGGTAAGATATTGGTTAAGGAATAGATGACAGAGGGTGATAGTAAACAGAGTTCACTCCAGGGAAGGGAGGGTGGCCAGTGGGGTGCCACAGCACTCAGTACTAGGACCAGTCCACTACAATGCTTTATAACTAACAATGCAGATGATCTGGAAGGAAAGGTCTGTCTTTTTGTGGATGACACCAACATCTGCAATAGGATGGATACTCCAGATGGGTGGAAAGAATGTACAGGGACCTGAGAAAACTTGAAGAGTGGTCAAGGGTATGGCAGCTGTATTTCAATGCAAAAAAATTTAAAATCATGTACTTGGGGCACCGAAACCCAGAGGTGGATACAAAATAGAAGAAGTAGTATTGATGGTTATCAAACAAGAAGGGGACCATGGAATACTAAAAATGAAAGGACCTCAACACGTACTCCCTGGAAGAGAGGAGGATGAGGAGAGATATGGACCATTAAATACCTCACAGGAGTAAATAAGGTATAGGAGGGGAGTAGTTTTTTCAAATAAAAAGCTACTCAAGGACAAGGGAACTTGCAATGAAGCTGAAGGGGGTAAATGAGGAGAGCTGTGAGTCAAGATTTGATTTTAACATTGTTTTACTAGCCCAAAACCTGGTGCAAATTTGCCAGGGCTAGTGCACTAGTGCAGCTAACCCTCTGCTTGTCTGTCTTAACTAGTGCAGATTTTCCATGACTATTAATGAAATTAAAAATGTCCATATTTTAGCAAGTTCTAGTGCTCGTGCTAATCTCTGTCTCAGTGCTCCAGATGGCCTGGTGTGATTAACAACTCATTAAGAGCTGCAGTTATCTGGAAGTTCAAGAGAGGGACCCCACAAACGGCTCAATGTGCATCATTATCACTCCACTGTTAGAACTTTCAGCTAGTGACCTGGGTGAAATCAAGGTTAGAAGCTGCTAAGTCACTAGTTTCCAGTGTTCTGACTGTGTCTTTATCTGACAATTTGTCCCACATTATTAAGACCAGTGCCCTCATTTCCCTACATTTTGAGTGTTGCTTTCAGTTGGTACTGAGTAAACAGGGAGGAGAGGAGGCACTGTGGGTCACCTTGGAGACTGGAAAGGGCACCACAATCAGCACAGGGGTTGTGTACAGACCCCCATGTCAAGGGGAGGGAATGGACAAGGATATGATAGAAGGCATTCTTAGGATGGCAGAGAAATGGGAGATACTGTTGATGGGAGACCTGAATATGCCAGATGTTAACTGGAGCACATTTGCTGCAGCCACATCCAAGAGCAGGGCCATTCTCGATGCCCTACAGGTGGCAGGCCTCAGACAGCTAGTTTCGGAACCCACTCGTGAGGGAGCAATCTTAGACTTCATACTCTCAAATGGGGGCAGTGAGAGGATCTCAGATCTAGAAGTGGGTTGCCATCTGGGAACAAGTGACCATCAAACAGTGTGGAGGTTCACGTTAAACTCAGCTACAGAGTCAAGCCATACAAAAGTGAGGGTACTGGACTTCAGGAGGGCTGACTTTGGCAAGATGGGAGAGTGCCTCAGAAAAGCACTAGCAAACAGGCTACTGTAGAAGGAGGGGTGGAGCAACAATGAGGAATCATCAAAACTGCCATCACAGAGGCAACAAGCCTTTGTATGAAGCATATGAACAAATCAAAATGAAAGAAAAAGCCACTATGGTTCTCAAAAGAGATGGCTGGGAAAGTCAGGCAGAAAAAGATAGCATTCAGGAAGTATAAGGAAACACAGAAGGAGCAGGACAGAGAGCTTTACCAGTTAAGGCAGAAGGAAGCAGGGAGGGAAGTCAGAAAGGCAAAGGCCCAAACTGAGCAAAAGATAGCCAACTTGGTTAAGAAGGGGGATAAAACCTTTTATAGGTACATCAGAGAGCGTAGAAAGACAAAGGAGAGATAATGAGGCTGAATAGAATGAATGGTGGGTGGGCAGAGGGGGACAGTGAAAAAGCAGGGATACTGAACAAATATTTCTGCTCAGTATTCACAAAAGAGGAGGGGGAAGGGCCTAATCCAATTAACAGAAACACTCTTGATAGGGGGGTCGATCCCAGCCCTTTCACAGAAGAAAGGGTTCTGCAAGAACTCCTAAAACTGAAGGTGGACAAAGCAATGGGGCCTGATGGAACTCACCCCAGAATTCTAAAACAATTAAGGGGGGAACTAGTGAAACCACTGACTACTCTTTTTAATAAATCATGGGAGGATGGTGTGGTACCCAAGGACTGGAGGAAGGTGGATGTGATTCCCCTTCACAAAAGTGGGACCAAGACAGAGACAGGAAGCTACAGACCTGTCAGTTTGACCTCTGTGGTAGGGAAAGTGATGGAGTCACTTCTGAAGGAAAGAATTGTTGAGTACCTTGAGGCCAGTGGGGCAGAGGACCCAAGGTAGCATGGGTTCACAGCGGGAAGGTCATGTCAGATGAATCTAATAGATTTCTTTGACTGGGTGACCAAAGTAGTAGACCAGGGAGGGGCTGTGAACATGGCCTACCTAGACTATAGCAAGGCATTTGACACAGTTCCACACAAAAGATTAATAGTCAAACTAACCAGCCTGGGAGTGGGTCCCAGGGTGATAGCATGGGTAAAAACATTGGCTGGACAACAGGACACAGAAGGTAATTGCAAATGGAGTCCACAGTGAAGAAAGGGAGGTTACTAGTGGGGTACCGCAGGGTTCAGTACTGGGTCCAGTCCTTTTTAATGTCTTTATAAGTGACATTGCAGAAGGACTGGAAGGAAAAGTATGTCTCTTTGCAGATGACACAAAGATCTGCAACAGGGTTGATACACAAGGAGGCGTGGAAAGGATGAGCAGGGGCTTGGCAAGGTTGGAGGAATGGTCAGAAGTATGGCAGCTAGGATTCAATGCAAAGAAGTGCAAAATAATGCGCCTGGGAAATAAGAACCCAGGGGAAGATTACACAATGGGTGGGGAAGTAGTAACAACAGCAAAAAAGGAAAGGGACCTGGGGGTAGTCATATCAGATGACCTTAAGGTTAGCAAACAATGTGAGAAGGCAGTAGGGAGGGTTGGAGGTATACTGGGATGCATAGGGAGAGGCAACACCAGCAGAAAACAGGAAGTTGTTATCCCTCTGTACAGACAGTTGGTGAGACCCCATCTGGAGTACTGCGTCCAGTTCTGGAGACCCCATCTCCTCAAGGACATAGACAGGATAGAGGCAGTCCAGAGGAGGGCAACTAAAATGGTGCAGGGTCTGCAAGAGAAGCCGTATGAGGAGAGACTAAAGGAGCTTAATATGTATACCCTTAAGAAAAGAACGGAGGGGGGGGGACATAATAGAAACTTTTAAGTACCTCAGTGGAATCAACAAAGTCCAAGAGGGTAGCATCTTTCAGAAAAAGAGATGTGCAAGAACATGGGGACACAATTTAAAGATAGAGGGGGGGCAGTTCCAGGGCAATGTGAGGAAGTATTTTTTCACAGAGAGGGTAGTGGATGCATGGAACAACCTTCCTGAGGAGGTTGTGGGGTCTAAAACTGTGGAAGAATTCAAGAATGCATGGGACAGACATAAGGCAATTCTTGTGGGGAGTAGGAAGAAACAGGCTGTTGGTTAACTAGGATCTGCGGCCTATCCTGTAGGTAGAGAAATGGGCAGACTAGGTGGGCCAAGTGGTCCTTATCTGCCATCAAAGTCTATGTTTCTATGTTTCTATGTTTACCGGGTTGCTTTCTGGATTCATTTGGAAAGTTACCTGTTTGGGGGATTTTGTAGGTGCCGCAGAGTGTTTTTGTGGGGGTTTTTAGGTGCAGCTGAGTGTTTCCGTGGGGGTTTGCTGGTGCGGCTGATTGTCTGTGGAGGTCAGGAGGGAATACTCAGTTTCAGTTCAATGCAGAACCTGCTCATTTCTGGTTTTAGTTCTTTTATACTTTTTATTTCACTTGGGAAAAAGTTCTGCTTATCTTGTGTTTTTTTAAGCCATTAATTTTCTAGAGCAGGAACTGGGTGTTTACTCACCTGGTAAAGGTGATTGTGTTGGTTGGCATCCATGGCACTCCAGACATTACCTCATGGGTTATAGCCCACCTGATAGGCTAGTGATGCACTGACCCAGATCAAATTTCTAGCATATCCAGGTCCCAGAAACCCCTGCTCTCCAGTTCGAATCTTCCATAGCTGAAATTAAGGTCGGTTAGTATAAGAGAAAGACAAAATACAATCTAGGCACAGGTAATTTATGACAATAAGAAGAAGATGGTTGGAGCCAAAGAAGAATGCGGACCACGACGTAGTATTAGAGGCCCGTGGGCCGGTTTTATTCCTTCCTATTATTTACAGTCTAAACTCGGTCCCGAAAGTCCGACTGGTAGAATAACTTTGAGAGCAGTATTAGCTGTTCGTCCTGCCATGGCTGAGGTCCCCTTATTCCAATTCTGGTCACTCTGGACTATCTGAGGGCGGGCCTTGGAGTGCCATAGATGCCAACCAACACAATCACCTTTACCAGGTGAGTAAACACCCATTGTGATTGGTTGGCATCCATGGCACTCCAGACATTACCTCATGGGTAGAAAAGAAGCAGTGAAGTACCCAAGGGAGGGAAACAGAGTGAGCTAAGAGTGAGTGGTAGAGGAAGCTGCTGTCAGGACCTGAGTGGCGAATGTGGGCTGAATAGCCTGCAGCTGTTCTAGCCTGTAGTGCCTGGCGAAAGTGTGGAGGGAGCTCCACGTGACTGCCTTACAGATGTCCTCGGAGGACACGCTAGCTCTTTCCACCCAGGAGGTGGCAATCGCTCTGGTGGAGTGGGCCTTGATCCCCTGGGGGGGGTCATTTGGTTAGCTATGTAGGCGTTGTGGATGACTCTCCTTAACCACCCAGCAATGGTTGTCTTGGAGGTGGCTCTTCCCTGCCTCTGTCCCTTCGAGATGACGAATAGCCTCTCTGTCTTGCGGATGGGACGGGTTCTGGCCAAGTACACAGAGAGTGCGGATCCGACATCAAAATAATGTGGGACCGCACTGGGGCCCTGTTGGGACCCCTCCAGGAAGGTGGGGAGTTCGATGGGTTGTTCTCTATGAAAACCCGTGGATACCTTTGACTGGAAGGCTGGGACTGTTCTCAGGCGGACCCCTAATGGGGTGAAGACCGTATAAGGTTCAGCGCAGGATAAGGCCCCAAGTTCTCCAATCCTCCTAGCTGAACAGATTGCCACTAAGAAGCATGTCTTGAGGCCGATCCAGAACAGGTCCGCCTGGAGGAAGGGTTCGTAAGGGGAGGATTTGAGGGACTCTAGGACTAGCGGTAGGTCTCATGGGGCGACGGTTTGCCGAGTCCTCGGGTGGAGGATCTCCACTGCCCTTAGGAAGTGGGTGGCGTCGGGGAGAACTCCTGGGGTGTATCCCCCGATGATACCCGTGGCTGTCCCTATGGCTGATAATTTCACCCTGAGGGAGGACAGTGCTAACCCCTTGTCTACTCCCTGTTGGAGGAACAGTAGGATGTTGGCCATGTCGGTCTGCTCGGGAACTCGGCCCCGCTCCCGGCACCATCGGGAGAAAATGGACCATTGTCTCCCATACGTGGAGGTGGTAGACGACCGTCTGGACTGGAGTAGGGTGTTGATGACAGAATCATGGTACCCCGCCTCCCTCAGTCTCTTCCTTTCAGGAGCCAGACCGTGAGCTTGAGGGTCTGCAGGGTCAGATGGAGCACTGGCCCTTGTGAGAGCATGTCTGCTTGGTACGGTATCCTGAAGCTGGCAAATGCCATCTCTCGGACCGCTGCGAACCACGACCTGCGTGGCCAGTAGGGGGCCACCAGAATAATCGTGTGTTGTGATTCCCTTATTTTGGTCAGAACCTGAGGGATCAGGGGGAGTGGTGGGAAAACATAGGCGTGGCTCCATCTCCATGGTTGTGATAGGGCGTCCGTTCCCTGGGACAAATTGTCCCTGAACCGCGAATAGTAGTCTCTGACCTGAGCATTCTCCCGTGTTGCCATAAGGTCTATGGTCACTGTTCCCCATGTCGCCTGAATCATCTGGAACAGGTCCGGATGTAACCGCCATTCCCCCGGATGTACCTGTTGCCTGCTGAGCCAATCCACGCGGACGTTCAGCCTTCTTGCCAGGTGAACCGCGGTCAGGTGTCTGAGGTTGGCTTAGGCCCAGTCGAGGACTGCCGTTGCCTCCCTCAGCATAGCTCTGCTCCTGGTCCCACCTTGCTTCGCTATGTAGGCCACTGTGACCCGATTGTCGGACCGGATTAGGACCGATTGTCCGTGTATCAGATGTCCGAATGCTTTTAGGGCATGGAACACGGCTCTCATCTCCAGTATGTTGATGGAGAGCTGTGACTCTGCAGGTGACTACAGGCCCTGTGCTGTTGTGTCTCCCAGGCAGGCTCCCCAGCCGGAGAGACTCACATCTGTTTCTATGGCGATCAAGTGAGGTGCTTCTAGGGGAACTCCTTTGGATAAGTTCTCCTCCACCGTCCACCAAACCAATGACAGTCTTACCGCCTTGGGTAGAGGAACCACCACCTGGAGGTTGAGTTCGTTCGGTGCCCCCCGAGTCAGCGCGTAGGTTTGTAGTGGGCACATGCGTCACCTGGCCCAGGGTACCAGGTCTATGCATGAGGCCATGCAGCCCAGTAACTGGGCTATCTTTCCCATCGTTGTGCTGCGTCGGGCCTTCATCTGACAGGCTAGGTCCCTCAGGTTGTGAATTCTCGAGGTGGATGGTTTTGCCCACCCCTGGGCCGAGTTGATGAGCGCTCCCAGATGCTCGATCTGCTGGGTGGGGATGAGGTGGCTCTTCTCTTGGTTTACCACCCAGCCGTGGTCCTTGAGTGCCTGTAGGGTGGATTCCGTGTGCATCCGCGCCAGGTGTTCGGACCTGGCCCGTATGAGCCAGTCGTCCAGGTATGGGATGATATCCAGTCCCCATTCCCTGAGTCTTGCCACCAAGGTTATGGAGACCTTGGTGAAGACTCTTGGGGCTCAGGAGAGGCCGAACGATATGGCCTGGTACTGGAAGTGGTGGCCCAGGATGTGGAAGTGAAGGAATTGTCTGTACTTCCGAATGATGGGGATATGGAAGTAGGTGTCCTTGAGATCTATGGACGTCAGAAAGTCGCCTCCCCGAATGCATCGGAGGGTGGACCGGATGGTCTCCATTTTGAAGCGGTGTGCGACCACGTGGCGGTTTAGGTGTTTGAGATCCAGGATGGGCCGGAGCTCACCCGATTTCTTGGGTACTAGGAAGAAGATTGAGTATACCCCTTGATTCTGTTCCGGCACTGGTACAGGCTGGATGGCCCTGTTCCGAACCAGTTCTGACAGGATTTGCTGGACCTGGTGTGAGGAAGCCCTTCTCCTGGTTATGGGGGAGGATACGAATCTGTGGGGGATGTGGGCGTGGGATAACTCTATAGAGTAGCCCTTGGTTACCACGTCTTGGACCCACCTGTCCGCTGTTGTGCGGAGCCAGCGGTGAGCGAATAGAGTTAGCCTTTGTCCCACCGGTGGGTAGGGGTCCCAGCCTTGGGGTGCCAAGGTGGGGTAGTCACTGTTGCTTACCCCTGTAGCCTCTGCCTTGTCCTCTGGATCTCTGGCCTCAGTTTCTGGAGGAGGGGGACTGATAGTTCTGAGGGTACGGGCTGTGGAAGCTGGAGGAGGTGCCTCTGCCTCAAAAGGGGTGGCCAGATTGCTGTGTGTCCCTGCGTGGTTGAAAGGGCCTATGCCCCCCCGAGATCTTCGCCTCGAGGAGGGGAGATAGGAGAACCTAGACTTATTCTTGAGGAGATCTCTGCCCTCCTCCTTCTGTTTCAAGTAATCTTGTAGCCCTTCCCCAAAAACATGTTTTCCCTTCAGAGGTAAGTTCTGGAGCAGAGTTTTTGACTCATTGTCTGCATCCCACAGCTTGAACCACAGTGCCCTTCGAGCACGGTTGGTGATGGCGGTCGCCCTGGCATGAAGGCTCAAGGTGTCCACCGCCATGTCGGCCAGGTATTTAGCTGCATCCAAGGTACAATCCAAAAGTTCTGCCTCCCTGGATTTGGGAGTGGCTTGCTCTTGAAGTTCTTCGAGCCAACGGATCTGTGCTTGGGCCGTGTAGATGGCTGTGGTGGTTGCCTTGGCGGCGGTGCCCTCAATTTCGAAGGCCTTCTTAAGCATGTCCTCGATTTTTTGTCTGTCGAGTCTCTGAGTGCTATCGTACCGCATGGCAACACAGTCTTTTTGCTAAGGGCCACCACCTGGGGGTCAATGGCGGGAACCTTGCACCAGGCATCCGATTTCTCCCCTTGGACTGGGTACATCCTGTCTAGGTTCTTACGGTTTGACATTCTGCCCGGTTCGGGGGATTGCCACTCCTTGCTGAAGATATCATCTATGGTGGGGCACACCGGGAAGGTCTCAGTGGTTGACTGTCTCAGTTGGATCAGGGGGTCGAGCTTTGACTCAGGTCTGCTCTCCTCGGTGTCGAACCCCATGGTGGCCTTGATAATCTTCATGAGCCCTGGGATCGTGTCGAAGGAGCATAACTTCGATGTCAGGGAGGGCGTCGCTTGGAGATCCATGTCCTCCTCGCCCGAATCCGGTTCGTTCTCCTCCCCCGTGTCGTCCTTCTCCCCGTCCTCATGTGCGTTGTCGCGAGGGCCTTCTGGTGTGTCCTCTGGGATCGGGAGTTCCTCTGGTTGCCCTCCTGCCTTGTCTGGTTCTGGGTTGGGTGGCTTTGCCCTATGTTGGGTGAGGGATTCCAGTTTTCCATGATCTGAGCATGAAGTTCTGTTGACTCTCCATCATGGCGCGACGCTGCCTGCTGATTCTGAATTAGGAGAGGCTTGGGTCCATCCAGGGTGGTTGCTGGGGCCCGGATTGCCAGAGGTCTAAGGGTGGAGATTGCTCAAGGAGGAATCATCATCGTCCAGTGAGCCAGGCCGCGCAGAGGGGCCGGAGTTTGGGGCAGGAGGGTGGCGCTGCATGAGAAGCATTTCTGTGCCTTTGCCATCTGGGGAAGAGAAAAAGCATACATGTAGATCACAAACTGTGCACCGCCCAGGGCAAGCCTTCTTAACCCCCAAGCCCAGCAGGAGAGTTTCTTCCTCCGGGTCGAGAATGTGCAGGTGTGGGGGTGCTGTGTGAGAACCCCCACAACCGCTATGAAGAAGGGGGGGGGAAGGAGTATGGAGGTCAGGGCCATGACTCGCTATGGGAGGGAGCCATGGAGACCGGTGGGGCGTTTATCTGCATGGGTCGCTGTGGAAGGGACCCGAGAGGTAAGGGCGAGGAGGGAGTTGCCGAAGGGTCGCTGTGGGAGGGACCCTGCGGGCAGAGAGGAGATCGGCCAGCCTTGACTGGCCATCCAGAGGGAGTCCCCTTTAAACGAAAGAATTCCCCCTTTTTTTTTTTTTAACCAGATGTAAGTGACTTGCTCAGGGTCACCCAGTATGCAAGTGGAGCGGTGGGATTCAAACCCAGGTCTGATCTGCTGGAAGTAACCAGATTGCAGCTCAGAGCCTTAAACCATAGCGCTATACTGCCTCCTGGTTGAGAAGGTTACAGGAGCAAAACTGCAGAGCACAGGGGGTGAGGTGACTTGCTCAGTCCACAGTATGCAAGAGTGGCTGATTCAAGTCCAAGTCTCAGATTAAGCGGTTCAGAGCTTAAGCCACTGAACTATACAGCCTTCCCTGGTGCTAACTTCTAGAGCCATACTGTATCAATGATTTGAGGGCCACAGCAAGAGAGGACCTGGAGCAGATCCTCTTTACTCTCCCCGAGAGAGACTCTCTCTCTCTCTGTCTGCACCCCCCCCGCCAGAAGGACCGCGAGGCAGTGGCGCATTCTCACGAGGCTGTTGTGCCTGTAAGTGGAGGAGGGAAGAGATGCGAGAGGGATCCTCTCTGGGAGGAGGCCCAAACGGGGCCTAGGGACGCGCTGAGGATGAGGGGAGGATGCCCGCGGCAGATCCAGTGCCGCATAGTACTGGCCAGGCAGGGAGGTCTGTAGGCGGGTGGGGAGCAGAGTAGCTGAGGCCTTGAAGGCCAGAGTGGTGGAGAGGCCACGGGAGGCCTAGCGCGTGCGACCAGGCCGCTCCTGCAAGAAGGGCGCAACGCGCCAGGCCTCGTGCCAGGGAAGGACTCTCACTCTCTCTCCCCCCTGGGAGCTCCCACGAAACGGAGCAAGCGGGAGAGGGGGACCGCACAATGCAGAATTGGGGACAGACCCTGGATACCGGGAGCAGCGAGGAGCTGGAAAAACGTCGCGCTAGCTGCCCCAGCCATTCCTCAAACTTTACCAGACACAGAAAACGAAGGTACAGTAATTACTGACTACAACCTTTAAACATCTCTGCACCATGCTTTAACCACTGCCCACAGGAAAGCACTGTAGCGATTGAAACACGGAGCATGATCCCTGTACCCTCATCACCAGAGGGAAGGGCCTTGCTGGCTAACTAATAGGGCTGCATCTATAAACTAGGGCAGAGCCCAGGTTAGTTTAGAACATTTCAGAAACAGATTTCCTCAGGTTTTATCGCTATAGTTTGTACCAACAGGTAATTAGGTATTTTGTGCCAAGTAAGAGAAATATTTTAAGATGTGGTTCAAGGTCTTACCTTGTAGGAGCAGACAGGGATTCCTGGTGTGCTTCTTGCCTGATCAGATGCACGATTCAAACTGGAGAGCAGGGGTTTCTGGGACCTGGATATGCTAGAAATTTGATCTGGGTCAGTGCATCACTAGCCTATCAGGTGGGCTATAACCCATGAGGTAATGCCTGGAGTGCCGTGGATGCCAACCAATCACAATGTGTTTTATCTAGCCCTGTAGCTTGGGGAAGGGGTGCTAATTGTCTGGCCTGGCTCCTCAGCAGAGCTACTGCTAACTGTTACCTGGAGGTGGGGTTGAGTCAGAGTGGTGTAGCTGCTTACCTGCTGGATTCTCATAAGAAACATAGAATTTGACAGCAGATAAGGACCGCTTGGCCCACCCAGTCTGCCCATTTCCCTACCTAATGGATAAGCTGCAGATCCTAGTTAACCAGCAGCCTACTTCTTTCTACCCCAACCCCCAAGAATAAAGGGCTAGCAGAGGAAGGAAGCAGTTCATTTCACGGAAGTGACTGTTGATTTTTTGGTGATTTCATTGCTGTTATTGTTTTCTTGCAGCTTATTGTTGCTTTCAGGTGGTACCAGGTTGCTTTCTGGATTTATTTTGAAAGTTACCTGTTTGGGGGGATTTGTTGGTGCAGCTGAGTGTTTCTGTGGTGGTTTGCTGGTGTGGCTGATTGTCTGTCTCTGGTGGTCAGGAGGGGCCCATCCCCCACACCCCTACTGCATCACTTCCTTTATACTGTTAACCTGTGATATCATACAGTACCAGCTGACTACATACACACACTGTTAGCCATCTTATTTCAGTACACAACGTAGGCACACACCACACCCTGACATAAATCTACATTCCTTGATACATTATGCCACTAAAGAGTATTGGCAGTACAAATATATATAGCTGGGCACTGGACATGGTATAGAAGAAAGAGCAGCGGAGGGTACAGGGCAATAAGGGGCAGTTAGAGCAGGGATAGTAGAAGGAAGAAACCTAGAAATTTGATGGCAGATAAGGACCACTTGGCCCACCTACTCTACCCATTTTCCTACCTCAATGGATAAGCTGTAGATCCTAGTTAACCAACTGCCTACTTTCTCCTACCCCAACTAGAATTGCCTTATGTCTGTCCCATGCATTCTTGAATTCCCCCACTGTTTTTGACTCCACGACCTCCTCAGAAAGGCCATTCCATGCATCTACAACCGTCTCCATGAAAAAATACCTCCTCACATTACCTCTGAGATGTCCCCCCTCTATCTTCATATTGTGCCCCCTTGTTCTTGCACATCTCTTTTTCTGAAAGATGCTACCCTCTTGGACTTTTTTGATTCCCTTGGGATACTTGAAAGTTTCTGTCATGTCCCCCCCCCTCTCCCTCCTTTCCTCGAAGGTATACGTATTAAGGCCCTTTAGTCTCTCTTCATATGTGTTCTAGTGCAGACCCTGCACCATTTTGGTTGCCCTCCTCTGGACAACCTACACCCTGTCTATGTCTTTGTGGAGATGGGGTCTGCAGAACTGCATGCAGTACTCCAGACGGGGTCTCACCAACTGTCTGTACAGAGGGATAACAACTTCCGGTTTTCTACTGGTGATGCCTCTCCTTATGCATCCCAGTATCCCCCAGCCCTCCTTACTGCCCTCTCACATTGCTTGCCCACCTTTAGGTCATCTAATGTAACTACCCCCAGGTCCCTTTCCATTTTTGTTGTTGTTAGTATCTCACACCCCATTGTGTACTCTTCCCCTGGGTTTTTGTTTTCCAGGTGCTTACTTTGCACTTCTTTGTGTTGAATCTAAGCTGCCATATATTTGACCATTCCTCCAACCTTGCCAAGTCCCTTCTTATCCTTTCCACCTCACCTTGTGTATCAACCCTGTTGCAGAGTTTTGTGTTGTCTGCAAAGAGACAAACTTTTCCTTCCAGTCCCTCTGCAATGTCACTTATAAAGACATTAAAAGGATCGGACCCAGTACTGAACCCTGCAGTACCCCACTAGTAACCCCCCCTTTCTTCACTGTGGACTCCATCTACTATTACCCTCTGCATCCTGTTGTCCAGCCAATATTTTACCCAGGCTACCACCCTGGGACCCACTCCCAGACTGGCTAATTTGTTTATTAATCTTTTGTGTGGGACTGTGTCAAATGCTTTGCTAAAGTCTAGGTAGACCATGTCCACAGCCCCTCCCTGGTCTACTACTTTGGTCACCCAGTCAAAGAAATCGATTAAATTCGTCTGACATGACCTTCCCACTGTGAATCCATGCTGCCTTGGGTCCTGTGCCCCACTGACCTCTAGGTACTCAGCAATTCTTTCCTTCAGAAGTGATTCCATCATTTTCCCTACCACTGAGGTCAAACTGACAGGTCTGTAGTTTCCTGCCTCTCTCTTGCTTCCACTTTCGTGAAGGGGAATCACATCCACCCTCCTCAAGTCCTCAGGTACCACACCATCCTCCCATGATTTGTTAAAAAGGGTAGTAAATGGTGTTACTAGTTCTCCCCTTAGTACTTTTAGAATTCTGGGGTGAATCCCATCAGGCCCCATTGCTTTGTCCACCTTCAGTTTTAGGCATTCTTTCAGAGACCTTTCTTCTGTGAAAGGACTGATAATGACCCCTATCCAGAGTGCTTCTATTGATTGGATTAGGTGCCTCCCCTCCTCTTTCTTTGTGACTACTGAGCAGAAGTGATCGTTCAGTATCCCTGCTTTTTCACTGTCCGTCTCTGCCCACCCACCCACCCTCCTCTTTATTCAGCTGCAGTATCCCTCCCTTTGTCTTTCTTCACTCCCTAATGTACCTATAAAAGGTTTTATCCCCCTTCTTAACCGAGTTGGCTATCTTTTCCTTGGTTTGGGCCTTTGCTATTCTGACTGCCTTCCCAGCTTCCTTCTGCTTTAACTGGTACAGTGCTATCTGTCCTGCTCCTTCTGTGTTTTCTTATACTTCCTGAATGCTATCTTTTTCTCCCTAACCTTCCCCACCACCTCTTTTGAGAACCATAATGTTTTTTTCTTTCATTTTGATTTGTTTATTTGCATCACACAAAGGCTTGTTGCTTCTGTGATGGCAGTTTTGATGTTTCCCCATTGTTCCTCCACCCCTTCTTTTTGCCTGTTTGCTAGTGCTTTTCTGAGGCATTCTCCCATTTTGACACAATCAGCCCTCCTGAAGTCCAGTACTTTCACTTTTGTATGACTTGACTCAACAGCTGAGTTTATCATGAACCACAGTTTGGTGGTCACTTGTTCCCAGACAGCTGCCCACTTCTAGATCTGAGATCCTCTCTCCATTCCCATTTGAGAGTACCAGGTCAAAGAGTGGTCCCTCCCTAGTGGGTTCTAACACTAGCTGTCTGAGGCATGCCCCCTGTAGGGCATCGAGAATGGCCCTGCTCTTGGATGTGACTGTAGCAAAGGTGCTCCAGTTAACATCTGGCATATTCAGGTCCCCCATCAGCAATATCTCCCCTTTCTCTGCCATCCTAAGGATGCTTTCTATCATTTCATTGTCCATTTCCTCCCCCTGAGAGGGGGGTCTGTATACAACCCCTGTGCGGATTGTGGTGCCATTTCCAGTCTCTAGGGTGACCCACAGTGCCTCCTCTTCTCCCTGTTTACCCTTTAGTTCTGTTGCTTTGATCCCTTCCCTTACATAGAGAGCTACTCCTCCTCCTCTTCTACCCTCCCTGTCCCTCCTGTAGATTGTGTACCCTGGTATTTTGACATCCCAGTCATGGTTCTCTGTGTACCATGTTTCTGTGACTGCCATGATATCCAGGCATCCCTCTTCCATCAAGACCACCAGTTCAGGGAGCTTGTTGCCTAGACTACAGGCATTGGCATTCATTACCCTCCATTTTTTTGATGGCCTTATCCCTTTTTTCCCCATCACTGTCCTTACTGCCTTTGTCTTTTTCTCCGTTTACCCCTGCCCTTCTCCTTATTGACTTCTCTATCTTGGTGTTCACCTCACTAACTATTCTGATTTGGGGGGGGCTAGGATTTCCCATCTCCTTTTCAGTGCCTCCCCCCTTGGCCAGTTTAAATGCTTACCAATGAAGCATTTAAACCTATCACCTAGGATCCTGGTTCCCCTCCTGGACAGATGCAGACCATCGCACCAGTATAGGCATACATCCCTCCAGGTGGACCCCCAGTCCCCAATTAAACCAAAACCCTGAGCTCTGCTCCAATTGTTCAACCACTGATTGAATCCCATGGTGCGGAGCACCATAGCCTCACCCATACCATAGACAGGCAGCACCTCCGAGAAGGTTACTGTGCGTACTACTTCTCTAAGGCCCCTTCCTAACTCCATAAACTCCTCCTGCACTGCTCTGATCCCTTTCCTAGCCAAGTCATTTGTCCCTAGGTGGACAATGACATCCAGCTCCCTCCCCTGTGCAGTTGCTCCTGCGATCCTGAGGTTTCACTCCCTGTCCCTCCAAGCCATGGATCCAGGCAGGCAGCTTACCTCCCTCTCCCCTCCCTCCCCTAGTTCTACCCTCCTAACAATGGAGTCCCCCACCAGGAGTTATTTCCTTCCCCTGTGGGGTCCCATGCCACCCTCCTGTGGGTCTCCTTTGTGGAGGTTCCCAGCATCCTCCTTCATCTCCACTGTGGGTGCCTCCATAGAGGAACCACACTCTGCCAGAATGGCATATGAATTGTGGAGAGGTACAACTGGAGGAATACGCCTCTGTTCCACCACCCTCACCCTCCCTGAGCCTGCTGTGGTCCAACTGCTCCTCCTTCTTGGCAATCTCTGAGGCAACGGCGGTGGCCCTGGTGGTCCCTGGGTGGGAAAGGAGGTCCCCCGAATCCTGACCAACTCAGCCTGGAGATGAGCAGCGTCCTCCCTCAACCCAGAGAGGAGCCTGCAGATGGGATTACACCACATCCTCCAGAATGTCTCCCAGAAGACTGCTGCTCCATAGCCACTGCACTGCACCACTCCCATCATGTCTTATTTGTGGCCCCTTAACTGTTGTTTTGTATGCTTACTCTTTCCTCTCTCTCTTTTATTATGTTTTTATATATATAATTTTTTTTCTCCCTACTTTCCTAATGCCTCCATGCCCTTATAGCTCCTGATCTTCCTGTTCTGGGACAGTAAGTTCCAATATTCCTCAGAAGTCTCCTTCTTACTTGCTCAGAGTCAGACCTCCAGCAGCTGGAGGGATGAAGAGCTAATCTTTTCCTTCTAGGATGGTGAGTCTTCTGTGCCTCTGTGATCACAAGATGATGGGTGTGGTGCTTTGCAGCAGATGTGGGGCAGCAGTGTTGAGAAAGACCTACTGGACACTGCGGTGCTGCCCTATCTGCAGGCACCTCTCTGTGTTGAGGGAAGAGGTAGCTGTACTCTGATCAGAGTTGGCGAGGATACAGTCGACCTTCCCCCCATACAGAGACCACCATGTCCACAACCGCTCCCTCAGAGGTTGCCAAGAAGGAGGGAAGGATGGACTATGGTGGGCTCAGGGAGGGTGCAGGAGGCAGCACAGAGGCACGTCCCCCAGCCAGTGGCACTTCACAACTCGTATGCCATCCCGGCAGAACATAGAGATTGTGCAGCATCTCCAGACGTGAACACCATGGGGGTTGAGGGGGTCATCCAGGATGAAACCCCAAGGGCAGATGCAAGGAGAACACACAGGAGGAGGAAGCAAATCCTGGTTGGGGACTCCATTGTCCAGGGGATTGAGCTGGAGCCAGGTAGCAATTGTGAGAGGGAGATAACGTGCCTACCTGGAGGCACAGTTTGGAAGGAGGGCAAGCAAATCCTTAGGATTGCAAGGGCAGTAGCAAGGAGGGAGGAACTGGATGTCATTATTCACTTGGGGACTAATGACCTGGCTGGAGAGGGGGTAGATATAGGAAGAGTACAGGAAGAGTTCAGGGAGCTGGGGAGGACTCTTGGGCAAGTAGCACACTCTATCGCCTTCTCAGCGGTGCTACTTGTCCATGGCAAGGGGGATGCGAGGGACATCCGCATCACTGAATTCAACAAATGGCTGAAGAAATGGTGCAGAGAGGTGGGGTATGGCTTCACTGGGGACTGGAACCTCACCTGGAGGGATGAAGGACTATATTCTCCAGATGGCCTGCATCTATCAAAGGGAGGCAAAGGTATCCTCTCTGAGAAGTTTAAGTGCATCCTTAGTGATCATTTAAACTTGCCAGGGGGGGGGAGGCATAGACAGTCAAGGGTATTATCATAACCCCCCCCCCAAAGGACGTAACTGAAAGCAGTGAGGACCCAATAACTAGCATACTATCTAACCATAAAACTACCATGATTACAATGGGGGAGAGAACAGAAGGTACATCATTAATGTGATGCAGGGCAAAGACCAATAAACAAGGAATGTTAAGGGGGTACACAGAGTGGAAGGTCATGTGCACAAATGCCTGCAGTCTGGGAAACAAAATCCCAGACCTAACGGCACTGATGGCAGACACAAATCTGGACATTGTGGCTATTATGGAGGCATGGCACACAGGGAACCATGACTGGGATGCAGCCATACCAGGGTATACACTTTTTAGAAAGGATAGGGAGGGGAAGAGGGGAGGAGGGGTTGCTATGTATGTAAAGGAAGGGATTAAAGCTGTGGAGGCTCATGGATCCAGGAAAGAAGCAGAGGCATTGTAGGTCACTCTGGAGTCGGGGAACAAAACAACCATCCATGGTGGAGTACTTTACTGGCCTCCCATGCAGGAGGAGGAGGAGGAAATAGATCTAGTATTAGTGGATGCCATCCATAATATGGCAGCCAAAGGGTAAGTACTAGTAATGGATGACTTCAACATGCCAGATGCAGATTGGAATACCCAGACTGCAAGTACATCAAGGAGTAGGGACCTCATGTCTGCCATGTATGTGGCAAACCTAAGGCAGCTGGTGGTTAAGCCCACCAGGGAGGGGCTGTACTGGACTTAGTGCTGACAAATGGAGACAGAATCATGGATGTTGAGGTGGGCAGTCCCCTTGGTACCAGTGACCACAGAACTGTGGTTTAGAGTCAATATGTTGGCAGAAGAAAGCAATTCAAAGGTTAAGATCCTAGATTTCCGAAAGGCCAGCTTAATGGAGATGGGGAAACAGCTCAAAATTGCCCTGGCAGCAGAAAATATGGGGGGAGGGGTAGAAGAACAGTGGCTTAGGCTCAAAAGATCCACAGCAGGAGTGACAAGTCAATGTGTCAGATTGTTAAGTAAAAGCAAAAGAAAGAAGTGGCCACTGTGGTTCTTTAAGTCAGTAGCCGAGAAAGTGTGAGAAAAAAGTAAGGCATTCAGGAAATAAAAAGAGACACAGAAAGAAGAAGACAGACTGAAATATCTGGAGAAGCAGAGAGGAGCTGGGAAAGCTGTCAGAGGGGCTAAGGCAAGAATGGAGGAAGGAATAGCACAGGCTATTAAGAAGGGGGACAAGACCTTCTTCTGTTATATATTCGAGAGGAAGAAGACCAGAAATGGTATTATAGGCTAAAGAAGGAGAGGGTGGGTGGGTGGAGGATGACCTTGAAAAAGCTGAGATACTGAACAAATATTTTTGCTCAGTATTTACCAAGAAAGAAGAAGGGAAGGGACCAAGACTCACAAGGAAAGATGTATGGGGGGAGAGGTGGACACCAGCCCATTTATGGTGGATAGAGTCTTGGAGGAACTAGGAAAAGTAAAGACAGACAAGGTAATGGGGCCAGACGAGATTCACCTGAAGAGTGTTTCAGGAACTCAGGGAAGTCCTAGCAGGCCTGCTGACAAACCTCTTCAACCAATCACTAGAGATGGGGAAGGTACCTGGGGACTGGAGGAGGGCAGAGATGGTCCCCCAGTACAAGACTGGAAGTAGGGAGGAGGCAGGCAATTACAGACCTGTAAGCTTGACATCAGTGGTGGGGAAGCTGATGGAGTCCCTGCTTCAGGAGAGGGTAGTGAAGTTCCTGGAGTCAAGTGGTGCAAAAGACCCAAGGCAGCATGGATTCACTGAGGGTAGGTCCTGTCAGACTAATCTTCTCAATTTATTTGACTGTGTGACCAGGGTGGTGGATCAGGGAGGGGTGGAGGATGTGGCCTACCTGGATTTCAGTATGCCTTTGACACTGTTCTTCATAGAAGGTTGCTTAACAAATTGGGGAATCTGGGTGTGGGCTCTAAAGTGGTAACATGGGTTGGAAACTGGCTAAAAGGCAGGACCCAGAGGGTGGTAGTCAATGGAATAAAATCAGAAGAGCTGGAGGTGACCAGCGGAGTTCCACAGGGATCAGTGCTGGGTCCAGTTAATTTCAATGTCTTCATAAGTGACACTGCAGAGGGACTGGAGGGGGAAAGTATGCCTGTTTGCAGATGACACCAAGATCTGTAACAAAGTCGACACACAGGAGGGGTTAAATAAAATGAGAAATGACCTAAGACTACTTGAGGAATGGACAAGGGTTTGGCAGAAGTGCAAGATAATGCAACTGGGACCACAGAAACCCAAGAGAGGAATACAGGATGGGGGGTCAGGTTCTAGCCACCACAAGTCAGGAACGAGACCTGGGGGTTATCATATCCGATGACCTGAAATCAGCCAAACAATGCAAAAAAGCAGTGGGGAAGGCAAACAGAATGCTGGGGTGCATAGGAAGAGGCATAACCAGTAGGAGGAGTGAAGTGGTGATGCCACTGTATAGCTCACTGGTGAGGCCTCATCTGGATTACTGTGTCCAGTTCTGGAGACTGCATCTCAGGAAGGACATAGAAAGAATGGAAGCAGTCCAGAGAAGAGCAACAAAAATGATATATGGACTGCACCACAAGCCTTATGTGGAAAGACTCAAGGAACTAAACATCTATTCACTGGAAGAGAGAAGGAAAAGGGATATGATAGAGACTTTCAAATATCTCAGAGGAATAAACAGGGTACAGGAGAACATATTTCAGAGATAAAGTACACAGATAAGGGTATAAGGAGCAGTGGGAGAGGGCAATGCTGTAACCCTAGATGGCGCTATCCCAGGCCTACCTGATTTACCACTATTGAGGGCCTGGATCCAATGGCAGGTGCCTCCCAGAGGTCAGGGTTTGCAATAGTTAAACTAACTTGGTCCAGCCCTCTGGGACACTGCAACCCCTTTCTTCCCTAGTAGCCCAATATATCAGAATTACATGCAGTATACACTTACAGGTCTGGTTCGGCACTGGGACCTCCTGTGAAATGAGATACAGTCAGCAATCACAGGACAGTACTTCAACATAGACAAATCCTCAGGCAGTATTTTGCTGGAAACAGCAATCCTGATTTGGGGAGATATAACAGGACGGAAATCAGTTAATTAGCTTATCCTCTAATAATCTACCTATAACAATATGACCTATCCTATCAGTTACTGTCCTGGTACCCAAGCCTAGTAGCTAGTCAAACGTGGCAGCTGGTAGGGCCCTTTCACACAGAGAAAGGAGAAATTAAACAGTCAGCAGTGCAGTAATTCCATTTGGATTTAATGTGGCAATTCAACAGAGCAACCTGAATTACATACTCACGACTCCAAATAAGATAAGTCCTTCAATGTGGGGCTCCTTGAGGTACACAAACCTCTTCACACACATCCATATAAAGAAGAAGTACTACTTGGGCAGGCTGCATCTGTATCGATACGCAATTACCACAATGCCGGGAGAACACACAGCAGATTCAGTTCCTGACAGACCGAGTGCAATTTTCAGCAATTCTTCACAGTCTTCTACAGGGTGAGCCTGGTTTCTACTCTTCAGAGATCCTTTGATTCTTTTCACAGGACGGATTCAGTCTAACAAGCTGTTACACAAGCTGCAGACCGGAACTCTGGGCCTTACACGTTTTTGACTAAGGCACTGAAAAGCACCAGAAGTCTTCCTTCTTCACTGTAAAGCTCGCTGAAGCTCCAACCCGACAAACTGGGCACTTCCTTTGAGTTCCTCCCAGTTCTTGACTGGATTGGCTGTCACTCACAATAGACTGCTGCTGTTGGTCCAAAAAGGCACTGAAGTCTAAAACTACATCTCCAAAGTCACTGCCCATACAATCCTCTTGTGGCTGGCTCAGATTATGAGTCAAGTTCTAGATTCGTCCAAGGCACCATTTTAGAGCTAACACCCACACTGATTGGTCAGTTCAGCAGTTCAAAACTAGAATGGGAACTAGCAGACACAGTTCTGACTGCAAAGAAAGCAGGTTGAAAACTGCAAATTATTATTACTCTAAATAATTTCTAGCGAAACAGATTACATCTTTCAGATAGGTTCCTTGCACTCTAGTGACTGCAAAATAAGTGAATTAGCAGCAGCTCAAAGTGGTACTCAGAAGCACACAGTCCCCCATACAAACTAATTATGTCTGCAAGCAAACAGCTCTTAAAGAGACAGTACCAGAGGCTCTAAAAAAACACTAACTGATAAGTAAGCAAATGCAAGCACCATTCAGGCTTGGAGCATTCAAGCAAAGCTCCTGGAGTGCAGGGACCTTGTTGCAGGGGTTCACCCTTCTAACCTGGGAAAGCAGCGTCCGCGTCAAGCAGAAAGTACCCCATAAGTTTCAACTGCAACCATACACATTTGCATTAGGCTCGCATATAATCATCAGTCAATATATCATTTTACCAGAACACATTTCTGAAACATTGCAGTACGTCACTCTTTACAGTATTACATACACATTGTACCATAACTCAAATTATACCTCTTGTACATGAAACCTGAAGAGGGGCCTTCCCTATCAGTTACCTTAGGGCTGGACGGGCAAGGGCACCATATGAAGAGGCAACACAAGTAACTTGGAGTTAGCACACTGGCCTCAGTTTGGGCAATGAAACAAGGACACATCATCCTTTATGGACAACATTGAGAGGCAAATCCACAGGCCTCCCAAGGAATCATAACTGAGGTGCACCACAGGCTTTACAGCTCGACCAGTCTTTCTAGAGGGAACTGTTACAGTCTCTGCACTCTGAGCCTCATTTTCCAGCATTGTCCACCACTTGTCAGGAGTCTCCATGGGGGTAGAGGCTGGGAACTTGGGCACTCGGCTCCAGGAGTTCAGTTCCTGAGTCACAACATTTGGCTGTATGGAAGCTTTCGGACACTGACGGTGGACTGTCAGAACCTCAAAATACTCTTCTTGTTCAGGTGTATCACCAGTCTGCCCCAATCTATCATTTTCCTCCTGAAAGCTCAAACAGTTCAACCATGCACAATGATCCATTTCATCTGATCTGATGCTTTGCACTTCACTTTCTGGGGAGCATTGGCTCAGGGATGAAGCTGAAGGCTTAAACAGTCAGAAGGGCCCAGCTTTGTCTCCAGTATTGACTAGGAGTTGCCCAGAAACAATTGACTCAGTTAGCCGAGAAGGATAGTATTCAAAGTCACTCTCTCACTTTCTTCCGATGTGGACTGACAGTCATGCTCAACTGGGACTTGTGGAGGAACACTTTAACTTTGCTTCTGTAGGGTGCAGACTTTCTTGATCTTTTCTTAGCAGAGCTCTAGTCACTGGTCCAGAGGGCATCTTCTGGGGCTCAGACTCCAATTAGATTTGTCAATGGGCGTAAATGATTTCTATGCATTGTTTTACATCTTTTGAATTATTCTCAGGCCTTACTTTGTACACTGGCAGATCATCTAGTTTGCCCACTTACAATGTGAGGGAGATGGTGCCATCTGTCAGCAATCTTGTGCTTGCCATGCAATCCCAGATTTCTTATGACCTTGATCTCCTCCTGGAGTTCCTGTGCTTTCACCTTTTTATCATACCTTTCTTTGTTGGCCAGATTTCTTTTGGCAGCCATGGTTTAGAGCCAGTTAGTGCATGTGAGTTAGCTGGGCCTTCAACACACATACTGTAAATAGTTGTCAGCCTGAACCCCATCAGGAGAGACCCAAAACACACATCTACTGGTAGTCGAGCTTCTCTTCCAAACATCAGGCGGTGGGGGAGAATCCAGTGGCATCACTTTTGGTGCCGATTATAAGCATGTACCAGGGGTGCTAATTTGTTTGCTCCATCTGAGGCTTGTCCTTTGGGTGCAGGGGTGCCTAGCATATCTAGCAAAGTGCGGTTGAAACGTTCAGGCTGTGGGTCCCCCTGGGAGTGGTAAGGGTGGTTCTGGACTTCGCCTCCCCAGAAAGCATCTTTTGATCAGACGACTCTCAAAGTCTCTCCTTTGATCAGAATGGATTCTTTGTGGAGCCCCATAGTGAACAAAAAAGTTTTTCTACAAGTACTTTGGCCACAGTGGATGCTTTCTGGTCTTTTGGTGGGAAAGCTTGGGCATATCTCAGTAGAAGTGCAGTGACCACCAGCACATTACTGATATTTCTTTGATCTGACTCCAAACTTAGAAAATCAATACAGACCAGCTCCATGGGTGCACTGGTGGTGATGTTAACAAGGGGCAGCCCTCTGAGGCAAAGCTTTCCTCTGTAGCAAGCGACTACAAGTTCGAATGTGTTGCTCCACATCAGCCCCCATCTTAGGCCAATAGAATCTGGATCTCACCAAGTCAAGTGTTCTGTCTATACAAGGTGCCCCATGTGGCTGTGCAAGGACCTCAGTACTGAGTCTCGAAGGCAGTGGGCAGCACTAGTTGTTTTGTCTACTTGTCCCCTCTGTCTACTGTTTCTCTGTATAACAGTTTATTGATCAGTTTCAACTGAGAACCTTCTTTGTATAACAGTGCAGTTCTCAAATCAGTGGAGCGTAATTTGGACACATCTTTTCCTGCATAGAGGCTTCTAAAGCTGCTTTGATCATGGGATCGTGGGATGGAGCCACTGAATACTATCATTGTCCAGCTGAGGCAGTGCACCAATGTCTATTGCAGAAAAGTGGCAATAAAGCAGCAGGTATGCAATTCTCAGAGGCTCCCAAACAATCCACCATACAGTCCACTCGTCCGTGGGACATTTGTTCCTCCCTGTCAAACTTCCGGCAGAGTGCCCGAATGTCAGGTTCTGCCAATCGGACCCAATCATTCTAGAGACAGGCCTCCGGGAGAGAGCATCAGCATCTATGTGGTTCAGACCTGCTCGGTATAGAGCATAGTCATATGTAGATAATGCAGAAAGCCACCTATGGCCAGTGGCATCCAACTTAGCTGAGGTCTGCACATGGGTCAAAGTTATTGTCAGTTTTTACTAGTATTTAGCCCGTACAAGTACTCATGGAATTGGTCAACAATAGCCCTTCAAAGCTAGGAACTCTAACTTATGTACAGGATAGTTCTTTTCGGATGGGGTCAGGCTTCTACTGGCAAAGGCCACTGGTCTCAGGCCATTCATGCTCTTGGTACACACAGCCCCAACCCTTACAAGCTAGCATCAGTGCAGGACGAAGGTTTTCTTGGATCGGCATAGGCCAGCACTGGAGCATGGGTAAGTTGATATGATCTCATGAAAAGCAGTCTCACAATCAGGAGTCCAGCGGGCCCCAAATACTTCACTCGGATGAAAATACACTCTTTCAGTCTTGAGGATGCTGACTTTTGGTATTTTTGTGGGTTGGGGATACCCTTGGGTAAGGTTAAGTAAAGGCGGATCACTCTTGAATAGTCCTGATGACGCCGATAATAACCACAGAATCCCAGGAATCTTTGGCAGTTCTTTTTTTTAGATTTTGGCTGTATTAGTGTCAAGGCCTCAACTTTACTTGGGTCGGGTCTCTATTCCTCGGTGGATACTATGTGTCCCACATACTTTACTGATGTTTGAAAAATTGACACTTATCAATGGACAGTTTAAGGCCAAAGTCCTCCAGTCGGTCCAATACTACAAATAATCTGCTCTCATGTTCCTCCAGTGAGCTGCCAAACACAATAACATCATCTAGGTATACCAGGCACTCTAGTAAGTTCATGTCCCCACTGCACGCTCCATCAATCGTTGAAAAGTGGCTGGGCACCTGAAACTCTTGAGGCATCCTCATGAATTCACAGAAGCCAAGCGGACAGATAAAGGCTGTCTTTTCACGGTCCTCTGGGGCCATCGGATCTGATAGATCATCCACTGAGGAGATCCAGCACAGAGAACCACTTGCTCCCGCTTAGGCAGTCCAAAGCATCCTGAATCAGGGCATTGTGTACTGATCAGGATAGTCCGCCGGTTTAAGGTGCGATAATCCACACACATCCTTACTGTTCCATTCTTTTTCCTCACTACCACAATGGGAAGCATAAGGGCTTCTAGTTCTTGTATTACACAGCAGCTAACATCTCTTGCAGATGCCGTCTCACATCATCTATGTCAGCAGGTGCCAGGCGCGAGACCTCTCACGAAATGGTCTTTACGTCATGCAGCCGGATATTGTGCTCAACTCCTTGCACGCATCCTACATCCCATTCCTTTAAAGAAAACACCTGGTCTCTCTGGGCAAGCTTCTCACTGATCTTCACTTTCCATTCAGCTGGCAGCGGGGAGTCGCCGAAATCAAACAAGTCCAAGCGTTACTCTGTCATTCTTCCTGAACTCTTGCTGCTGGGTAGCTGCAGTGTCTGCACAATGCACATTAGCCAGGATGCAACCTCTGTTTACCTGAATGTCTCTTTCAGACACATTATGAACTTGGACCATTACCTTCTGGCATAAGCATGGGCTCTAGCGGCAAAATACTAGGCTTGACCAGCAGTCCCTCTGGCAATTTCCATACGCCTGGTGCATCCAACATTAATATTTTATTCTTAACATCCTTTCTGATACGGACCTCTCCTAAGGTACACTGGGCATTTGGCGCCAGGATCAGAGACTCAGGATCCTTCTTCCATACAATTCCGACCGGTTCCTCTGGTTCTGTTTTTTCAGCATCTCTGTGCCTCATAGGCCTTCTTAATTAAGCCGGAACTCTTAAAGCTCTACTAGTCTTTGACCCTGTTTTCATAACACAACTGTAGCTAGCCTTCCGAACATATGAGCATTTGTTCCAATCAACAAAGGGACACCATCATACAGTCCAGTGGGGGGACACACTAAGGCTAGGGTCTCTACTTGTTCGGCCACCCAGCCACGGAGGTGTGGGGAAAGACAGCCAAATTGGATATGGGCCCCGAATAGGGTAGGCCTTCACTTAACCCCATACATGCAGTCCTTCTAATGGTTGTAAGGGTACGTCTGACAAATGCTTCTGATACCAATCTTGGAACATAATTGTCACTTGGGAGCCACTGTCTAATATAGCTCTTGTAGACACTCCATTCACCTTTACAGTGGTCTCCATGGGAGGGACCCACTATTCTGGACCAGTCTGGAGCGGTAGTGGGGGCCTGGGCAACTGACCACACAAAAGGACGTGAATTAGCATTTTGATGCCCTCACTGGGATCATGTCGTCACCTCTTAACCACTGATTTCTTCTCCGAAGCTCTCCTTGTAGCCTATATGCAACTTTGTCAGTGTCTTTTGGGGACTGGCATTCCCTTTCATGTGCCCATCTTTCCCACAATTATAGCAAAACATACTTTCTGGAGTTTGAGCTGGCCGAGGCGCCACACTGGGAGCCAGGGCGGGGTATTACTAACTGGAAACCTTTGGTGCCATCTCTGTCTGGCAAGTGGATAAGCATTTGGAGACATCTGTCAGTTTCTCCACTTCCATGGTCAAGAATCGAGTTCGAGCTGTTATCAGCAGGAGATACATGGGTAGGTGCCCCCACCCCCATAGCTAGATGCAGTCGGATATAGGTCAGGGCCTGCACTTGCAGGCGTGGCCTTCATAAAGGGACTGTTTTTGAATTCTCGGATCTCTCTCAACAGTTCGCTTCCATTGTGACATATCTTTTTCCTTGTCAAAGGCTCATTGACTGCCAACCTCTGCCCCTGAACTTCACTTGATGGGTCACCCTCAGTCACTCGGGTAAAGCAGCTAATTGGTGCAGGTCCCTCCGAGTCGTCTTTTCTCAACTCCTCGAATTTCTCTCTATTAACTCATCATAGGAGGGTGGGGATTCCAGTCGATCTGCCAGGTGTAACTGAAGCAACAGCAGTTCTGAGAAGGGCAGACTTAAGGATCCTGTCCAGCCTGGTTCGGTCCAGTTCAATCGCTGGCAAACTACCTTTTCTGAGGCATTCTTGCAACAATTTTCCAGCCGAGATACATACACAGACAACAACTCCCTTGGTACTGTGTGCATCTTACTTCTCACCATAGGTCCTCATCAGAATCTGGGCTCCCATACACATTCTCCAAGGCCTCAAGATAGCCTGTGCAGTCGCTTCAGGGTTACTGGCCCGTTTAGCATGGATGGTAGCCAGGGCAGGACCTCGGAGGCTCTCACTAACCCTCTTCGCTTTTCACCTTCCGAGCATTGCCATTCCTAGCACTTGGGGCAACATAGTCTATCCAGGTCTCCCAGTCATCCCTCCCTTGGGGGTGGGGAGGTGCCAGAAGATCCTCAACCTCGGTAAGAGTCGTGACTAATGGCAGGTGCAGAAATAGGAGTCTGCATTGGTTCAGCCACCATTACGGGCACTGGAGCAGGAGAGGGTGTTGGGAGGAACACCCCAGGTGGCAAAAATAGTTTCTTCAAGTCCTCCACAGTTTTCCCTCTCCCAGCAACCATTCAGCAAATTTCTCCTCAAAAGTTCTCAGATAGTGGTGGGGGCTGATTCTCCCGGTCTTTACTGTCCTTAGTTATCACTCTCCAAGCAGTGAGGCTCCCTCTGGGGTAATGGTCTGTGGCACTTTGGAGCTATCTATGGGATCCTTAAACTCTACTAGGGCCAGGAAAGTGTGGGTGAGCAGATTAGCATGCCGACCCACCACCACAGGGTTTGTAAACCTTCCACTTGGAAAGTACTCCTGCACAGTGTCCGTATTGATACCAGGGGATGTCCAGGATAAGCATAGCATTTTGGGGGTCCATCTCCTCCCAGTACACCACTCCACCAGCGGTGCACAGCCACTTCTGTCGGGTACCCATTTTTTCTTAACAGTGGTTCGTAAATATGGCCACTAGAGGACACACAATCCCAGCGGTGAGCCTCAAGATGTAACCCCTAGATGGCGCTATCCCAGGGCTACTACCCTGCCTGATTTGCCACCAACAGGTTGAGGGGCCTGGATCCAATGGCGGGTGCCTCCACCCAGAGGTCAGGGTTTGCAATAGTTAAACTAACTTGGTCACAGCCCTCTGGGACACTGCAACCCCTTTCCCACTAGTGGCCCACACAATATATCAGAATTACCTTCACAGTATACACTTACCCCCAGGTCTGGTTCCGGCACTGGGACCTCCTGTGAAATGAGATACAGTGCAACAATCACAGTACAGTACTTTAACATAGACAAATACCTCAGGCAGTATAACTTTGCTGGAAACAAGCAGCTCTGATTTATTGAGGGGATATAACAGGACAGGGGAAATCAGGTTAATTAGCTTATCACTCTAATAAATCTACCTATGGCTCTGTGCACAGCCTATCCCTATCGTTACTGTCCCTGGGTACCCAAGCCCTAGTGGCTAGTCCAAACCGTGGCAGCTGGTAGGGCCCTTTCACACAGAGAAAAGGAGAATTAAACAGTCAGCAGTACAGTAATTCCATTTGGATTTAATGTGGCAATTCAACAGGGAGCAACCCTGAATTAGTACTCACGACCTCCAAATAAGATAAGGTCCTTCAATGTCAGCAGGGCTACTTGAGTGCACAAACCTCTTCACATCCATATAAAAGAAAGTACTATACCAGGCAGGCTGCATCTGTATCCGATCGCAATTACTGCACAATACCGCGAGAACACACAGCAGATTCAGTTCCTGACAGACCGAGTGCAATTTTCAGCAATTCTTCCAGTCTTCTACAGGGTGAGCCTGGTTTCTACTCTTCAGAGATCCTTTGATTCTTCACAGGACGGATTCAGTCCTAACAAGCTGTTACACAAGCTGCAGACCGGAACTCTGGGCCTTACACGTTTTGACTAAAACTGCACACTGAAAAAGCACAGGCTCCTTCCTTCTTCACTGCCAAAGCTCAACTGAAGCTCCAACCTGACAAAACTGGGCACTTCCTTTGAGTTCCTCCCAGTTCTTGACTGGATTAACTGTCACCACAATAGACTGCTGCTGTTGGTCCAAAAGGCACTGAAGTCTAAACTACATCTCCCAGAGTCACTGCCCATACAATCCTCTTGTGGCTGGCTCAGATTATGAGTCCAAGTTCTGATTCGTCAAGGCACCATTTTAGAGCTAGCTTACCCCACACTGATTGGTCCAGTTCAGCAGTTCAAAACTAGAATGGGGAACTAGCAGACACAGTTCTGACTGCAAAGAAGCAAGTTAGACAAACTGTAATTTCATTATTACTCTAAATAATTTCTGGCAAACAGTTACATCTTTCAGATAGGTTCCCTTTGCACTCCTAGTGACTGCAAAATAGAAGTGAATTGGCAGCAGCTCAAGTGGTACTCAGAGAAGCACACAGTCCCCCCATACAACTAATTATGTCTGCAAGCAGACAGCTCTTAAAGAGACAGTACCAGAGGCTCTAAAACACTAACTGATAAATGGCTTAAATGCCAAACACCATTCAGGCTTGGAGCATTCAAGCAAGCTCCTGAAGTCTTTTGGAACCCCATTTGCAGGGGGGTTACACCAGGAAGTATTTTCTCTCAGAGAGGGTGGTGGATTCATGGAACAGCCTACCAGTGGAGGTGGTGGACGCAAAAACAGTATGGTGATTCAAAAGTGCATGGGATGAGCATAAAGGCACCTTGCTCTACAGCAGAGCAGGAGAAAAGCAGTCCAGATAAGAGTAGGGATTGCCAAACCAAGTAGAGAAATGAGAAGACTAGGTGGGCTGTATGGTCCTTATCTGCCAACAGATTCTATGTTTCTATGTCTGTATCCAACATTTCAAGTGATAAAATGCTAAGAGACATACAGAGTCTGCTCTGCAGGTGATGGGTTTTATGATCCCAGCCTCACCATAGCTGCTCCTGCTCCCCTTCAAATCTCTCAACTCTATACTTTCCCTACATTTTCCTACATTTTGAGCATCTGTATCCAGCATTTAAGTGACAAAATGTTAAGTGGTATACAGGGTCTGCTCTGCAAGCTGTGAGTTTTATCCCAGCCTTGCCATAACTGCTCCTTCTTCCCTCCAAATCTTACAACTATGTACTTTCCCTGGACACCACTGCAGACTATACTCTGAAAAGACTATCCATAGACTGATAGCTGCCATTACTGGCAAGTGCATGAATCCGCAGCTCTTCTAAATGGACCTGCCAGCCAACACCATCCATACAGTCCCACCCTATCCTGTCCAGCATGTCCTTTCATCCTAAAAACAAAGTTTTGGAGCATGTATGGTACAAAATACCTTAATAAAATGAGCATTCCTGGGGTGCATAGATCATTCTATATAGAAACAGGGGTAGTATAGTACCATGCCTGTGCACTGTTTACCCTGGCCTGATAAAAGGAGAATGTTTTAAAAAAAATCTGTTATTGTTGGGGCAGAGCATGTTAAAATCAATACTTTTAAAAATAAAAATGTCATAAAGTTGGCTGGATCACTGGCGCAGCTTCAATGTGTCCATCTGCGGTGCCGACATCCCGGGTTCGGGGACAAACTCGGGAGTCAGAGGGCCAGCTTTGGGGAGAAGAAGTGAGCATCCCATGGACTGCTCTCCTTCTCTGGGGAGAGGGAGGATGAGTGTCCGTTGTAATGCGGACCTTTGGCAGAGGCTGGGGGCACCGCTGCGGCCTCTGCCACATGTAACAAGAGGTGGGGCAGACACTGGCTTCATTGCATGTCCCTGCCCGGAAGGAAAAAAATCCTCAAAAAAATCTTTGCTGACCGCTAATGATGGCCCCCGCCTCTGCCACTGCTCCCCGCTGCAGTCCAAAGTCCGCCGGGAAGGGGATCCTGCTCCCATGACACCACCTTGGGGCAAGCCAGGGTGCATGTGACTCAGTGTTTCCTGGAGGTGCTCTTCCCAGTGGCTCCACCTGGGGAGCCTGGGATGGGAGGAGCAGAGCAGAGTGGGGGCTAGAAAACTGCTGCTGGTGAAGGAAAAAAAAAGTCTTAAAATGTTCTGTTTTCCAAGCCCCTTATATTTGTGTAGCCCCCCTCCCCAAATAAATCCTAGATGTGCTCCTTGTTCACTAGACACAGCAAAAAAACTTCAAGAAGTGCAGGGCTCCAGTTGATCACAGGGTAGGGGCTGAGAGTGTCTTTCTCTGCCTGACTCTGTTCGTTGTCCTTTCGGTGGTGGTGAGAGTGTGGTGAGGTGCATGATGATGCCAGCTATTGCATGTGCAGAGCTAGATCTGCTTCACAGAATATTTGCTGCTGTGTTATCCTCTGGTTCAGGGGGTACAGAAAGAGGAAGAGAGGAGGCCATGGTACAAATACAATGGGGGCGCACTGTGTGTGATGGCATTGCAGTCTTTTTTTCTGCTGGTCTGGAAGCAATGTGGGAGCAGGATAAATGTGCAATAATCAGAGTATTTTCTTGGCTTGCATTTTTTCCTGTATGTGATCAAAATTTACCATCACAATTGTGGGCTAGTGCAACCATCTGTGGGTTAGTGCAATTTTGAATCAGCTTGTCCTGCTGGCTAGTGCAAAGAAACGTTAAGGTTGACCTCTGAGTTGTGAGGAAGTACTACTTCACAGAAAGAGTGGTGGATGCTTGGCGGGGACAAAAACAGTGGCTGGATTCAAGAATACATGGGACAGACATATGGGAATCTTAGTGGAAAGTAAGAGGGGGAGAGAGAGACGGAAATTAAGGAGGGTCTGTGATGACACTGTATGAAGGGAAAAAATGAGCAGACTGCGTGTGCTAAGCGGTCCTTATCTGCTGCCCAATTCTGTTTCTTTAAGTAATCATATCTGATGACCTGAAGGTGACTAAGCAGTGCAACAAAGCAGAGGTAAGACCAGTGGGATGTTGTAGTGCATAGGGAGGAGTATTACTAGCAGAAGGCCAGAGGTGGTGTTGCCACTGTATAGCTTATTGGTAAGAGCCCACCTGGAGTACTGTGTATAGTTCTGGAGATCACATCTCATTAAGGATATAGAGTGGAAGCAGTCCAGAGGAGCACAACTAAAATGGTGAAGGTTCTGCATCAGAAGTCCTATGAGGAGAGACTGAAAGACCTCAGTATGTATACCCTAGAAGATACAGTAGAGAAGAAAGAGGCGGATATGAAAGAGACATACAAATACCTCACAGTGGTAAATGAAATACAGGAGAGGAGCATTTTTCAGAGAAAAGAGGCATGAGAATAAGGAGACATGTAATGAAGCTGGAAGAGAGTAATTTCAAGAAAGATGTGAGGAAGTACTTCTTCGCTGAAACAGTGTTGGATGCTTGGAACAGTCTTTCAGAGGAGGTGGTGGGTGCAAGAACGGTGGGCTTCAAACATGCATGGGCTAGGCACAAGGGAATCTTAGTGGAAAGCAAGGGGAGGGGGGATCCGGAGACTGCGTAGTGTCTATGATGACAGTATAGGAAGGGGAAAAATGGGCACACAGGGCAGGCCAAGCAGTCCTTATCTGCCGTCAAATTCCATGTTTCTAGGTTATCAGATGCCCTGTGCCTCTTGGTGTTCTGCAAGGATGGCGTTGCAACCTTTTCAGTCTCCTTTGCCAGAAATGATTGCTTGTAACATTTTTTAGCCACTTTTGAAGTCAGCGGTCATTGTGTGGATGAGAAACCTTCTGATGCTTTCCACCATCAGGAGTTAGCCCTCCATTATAGAATTTTTACTTGGAGAGCTTTGAAGTGACACATGAGACTGGGGAGCCGAAAATGCTTCCCTTTACACTGCCCTTTCTTTTGAGTTTTATGTCAAAATTTTTACAACGATCGCAGTTCTCAGAGGCATAGTCTGGGCCTAAACACTTGAAACACAGCTTGTGGTGACCTGCCTTCACCAGGAGTTTTGAACAAGACTGGTAACTTTTAAAACCTGTATGCCCTGTTCTTTTTTAGGCCTCTCAGTCATGCAAATTTGACTGAGCAGGCTTAATTTTAAACAAAACGGAGTATTGCAAAACTGACTAATTTCGCCAAAAATATTTTTAAAAACAAAAAACTTAGCCACTAAGACTGGGAGAGGACTCCAAGGTGTCTGCTCTCTCCAGTGAAGAAAACAATTCTGACACTGGAATACTAAAGTGTCATATACTACATACCGCTATAATGCCAAAATAGGGCAGACTAGATGGGCCTACTGGTCCTTTTCTGCTGACACATTCTATGTTTCTGTGTAATGGGAGTGTGACCGCAATACATTGTTTGAAATCGGTCCCAGTTCCAATTCTATCTCTGGGGCAGCACCTGAAGTGTGAGATGATGCTACAGACTTGTATGACATCACTGTTAGACTCCTATGGTTAGAAATTGCCTTGACATACATCAGTGAGGATATTTCATTTTTAGATTATTAATCTTCAACAAGGGAGGCATACTAGGAACATAACTGTACAGAAAAGAGACATCAAAACATTTCATGCTAGTAGTTCCCACCCAACAACACGGATTCGCAATATTCCATATGGCCAATTTATCTAAGAAACTGCACAAAAAAGTGATTTCAAGTTGGGGCCCAAGACTTAAGTTTACCTAGGTATTGTATTCATGTAATTCCAAACTGATTTCCTATGAACTATGTTGTATGTCTTCTATGTTTGGAATATGTTGTTCTCTGGGTCGCCCCTGAAAAAGGGACTTGTTTGTCTCAGTGGGCCCACCCGGTCATCAAAATTCAAATAAATAAAATAAATAATAAATAAATAAGTGAGAGATTCTTGAACTGGGGGTACCCAGAAAAAATTGTAAGAGAGGCACAGGAGCACGTGAGTGCCCTTGAAATAGAAATACTTTTATAGAAAAAGGCATAGAGGGATCTAGGAGAGAGAGAGATTGGTCTGATCCACTGCATTCTGTCCAGCTTTTGGAAACATAAGAATTTGTTATAAAAGCCACTGACACTTCCTCTCTATAAATCAGAGGGTTGAGGATGTATTTAAAGACAAAATCCTTGAACCCTTGTAATGGCCAAACAGGGGAGAAATCGGAAGCATAGGCTCTCAAAAGCCAGAATTGGTTATTTACAAGATGTCCCATTTTTCCTTTTTACCTTTATCCATATACAGTACATATATTATGCTTTGAAATATTTACATCCCCATGTCTTCCCATTTATATTAATCACATGTAGGTTAGTCTGGAGATCAACTGCACAGTCGGGGGTGTTCAACTCATATAATGTCAAAATGTAAAACTGCTATTTTGCATGTATAATTCCTTCAGTATATACACATCTGCCAAATCAAAAGTACTAGCTGTTTAAACAGCTTGGATTTTTTTTTTTTACTTTTTATTAAAAGTTTAAACCAATGCAATGTATTTGGGGTACAATAAAAGCAGCTTAAAAAGCATATCTATATATTGTAATAACATATCAGCTTCAAACTGCATTTGTATGGTATCCATCCAAATATTATAAGTTCTGTTTAGTATGATTTGACATAAGATTAGATCTAATACATTATATTTTAGGACAGGTAAAATTTCAGCCTTCTCCATTAACCTTCTAGATCTGGGATCGGGCTCAAGCTCCACCAATTCCCACCTGTCTGCCCCTTCAGCTTCCCCACTCCCATCTACAGGACAAATGATGGCTCCTGGTCTGAAATAAAAAAGACCCACTTTCGCCATTGAATTTCAAATTGTTCATATCTATTATTGCATCTGGCAATTAAATGTTGCATAAGATATAGTTCCCCCATTATTTTACACCAGTCTTGTATAGTAGGAGGTCTGCTCTGCCTCCATAAGCCTTCTTAGCTGCCAGCAAATAAGTAAAGAGGAGAGAGCCCTTTTGTATGCAGAGGCCATCCAGGGGGACTGAGAGAAGGACCAGCTCTGGAGTGAGAACCGCCTCTTCTCCCACCAAGTCCACCAAAGAATCAGCTAACTCCTGCCAGAACTGCCTTAAGGCTGGGCACAACCAAAACACATGGATGAACCCGGCCATGGCTTCTCCACATTGTCTCCAGCAGTTGCCTATTGGGCCAGAAAGGAATTTTGCCAGTTTGGCTGGCGATAGTATGGACTTGAGATTTTCCAGGCTAATTACAGCTTGAGGTTTTTGTTTGTTTGTTTTGCCCCCCCATCACTGTAAGTCAACACAGCACATATGCTTCTTTCCTCCCTTGTGCTGTTCAGCCAATCACTTTGGGCTGGCCGAGATGGGCATAGTTGCATTATGATATGTGATGCTATCGCATGATGATGTCTCATGAGTGTCCTAAGCATGCACATTGCACATTTGCATGCTGTTCGCACAATTCAGCTGCAGCTTAACTTGCTGCTTTGGCAGAGGTGATTCTCTGCTCCAGGACAGAAAGGGAGAGCCATGCCATTATCTTTGAGATTGTGGTAAGTTATTAAATTTAAGGCACTTCTGAATTCGGAGTTTCATTACTGGTTTATATACTAGCTTAAGCATTAGTTTAAGTAGTCATGTTCCTAGTTTATGGCCTTTGTCTTTGTTTTTGCAGTACATGCATGCAAACAGACACTGGGGAACTCCATGCAGATAATCTAAAAGGCATGTTTTGAATCATTCAATTTGCATCTCAGTTCAACTTTGGATAAAAACATAGTTGGATTGTAAAGCCAAAGAACCCTTATGTCGCTGCCAGACTTTTACTATTTCTCTATTCTTGTTTTTTATTGTCACTGTTTTTGTATATTTAATTTTGGTTTCTGTTGTGTAAATGTTATGGTGCCCATACCCAAAACCATTTTACACCATTTAGAACTGTAACCCTCTTTAGAAACATGGATTTACCAAATACATTTCCTAAATCTAAGAACTACAAAAACTCTACACCTGCAAAGCAGAAAAATGGTTAGCATTGTACTACACAGTTACACAAAACCTAGCAACTTTAAGAAAGGAGGACTCTGAAGAGCCCTAAGAATCCTCTTCTTGTCTTCTTTCAGGAACACCTGAAAAAGAAAACACTGCAAAACACTTTCCTCAAACAAACACAACCTGTAAACCACACAGTGACCAAACCTCCCACTGCAGACACTACACAATCCCAAAAAGTTATTTTTAAAAGGAAGTTTTCTATAAAAGTACAAAAATAGAAAACATAAAAGCATTTACAAAAACATTTTGGGGAAGGGAAGCCCTACAATGTTCGATGTTCTAAGGAGAAATGTCCAGAGTGGGGGGGAGGGATTATCACTGCAGTAGTGTTCGAAAGGAAACCAACCTAGTAAAGTCAGGACAGGGGTTGTATCCCAAGGGGGTGAAGCGCTGCTGAAAGAGGGGGGAGGATATGGCAGAGGTAAGGTCATCACAGGAACAGCAGGGAACAGTCAAAACAGGGTGACTGGAACAGGCAAAGGTACATTCTGTTTAGAGACAGGAGTAAGATAACTAGGATGCGGCAGCACCACCTAGAGGTAGGTAGGTATAGGGAGCTGGGGGACTTTAGGGTGTTAGGTTACGTGCAAGGATAGGTTAGGATCCCTACTCACATAAAGGAAGTGACAAGCCAGGGTGGGATGGTGGGGCAGCTGCCGTGACTAATAAGGTGCCTCTGATGGAAAATGCAGCTTTAAGTAAAGCCCAGTAAATCTTGCAATGTTCTGTACCTTAGAGCCCTCCCCCAAGGTAGAGGGGACTGGGGAAGAGGGAGAGGGAGAGGGGAGTCACTAGATGTTCCTAGATGCCATGGAGTGCACGATCAGAACCAGGGTGAGGGAGGGAAAGAATCACCAGATGCTAGGAGAGGGAGGGCAGGGGAGTTACTACATGGCTAGGAACACATGATTGGGACCAGGACCCAGGGGGGACAGTCACTAGATACGAGGAAGTGCATGACTGGGACCAGGGAGGGGTAGGTGGGAGTCAGCTAAATGACCAGAACTACATGATCAGGACCAGGGAGAGGAAGGGGGCCACTAAATGTCACGAAACACATGAATGGGATCAGGGAAAGGTTGGGAAGAGCCACTAAAGGACCAGGTGTACATGACTGGGACCTGGGAGAAGGAGATATAGCCACTCGATGCCAGGGAGTTTACCATTAAGACCTAGGAGAGAGAGAGAGTGGGAGTCACTAGATGCCAGGGAGCACATGCATGATCAGGACCGTTGAGAGGGATGAGGGAGTCACTAAATGCCATGGAATACATGATCGGGACTGGAGAGAGGGAGGGATGAGAGATCAGGATTGCAGAGAGGAATGAGGGAGTCACTAGATGTCAGGGAATACATGATTGGGACTGGGAAGAGGGATGAGAGATCGGGACTGCAGAGAGGAATGAGGGAGTCACTAGATGGTAGGAAGTACATACTCGGGACTGGTGAGAAGGATGAGGGAGTCACTAGACACCAGGGAGTACATGATCGGGACTGGAGAGAGAGATGAGGGAGTCACTACATGCCAGGGAGTACATGATCTGGACTGGGGAGAGGGATGAGGGATGAGAGAGTCACTAGATGCCAGGGAGTACACACTCGGGACTGGGGAGAGCGATGAGGGAGTCACTAGATGGTAGGGAATACATAATCAGGACTGGAGAGAGGGATGAGAGATCGGGATTGCAGAGAGGAATGAGGGAGTCACTAGATGTCAGGGAATACATGATTGGGACTGGGAAGAGGGATGAGAGATCAGGACTGCAGAGAGGAATGAGGGAGTCACTAGATGGTAGGAAGTACATACTCGGGACTGGTGAGAAGGATGAGGGAGTCACTAGACACCAGGGAGTACATGATCTGGACTGGGGAGAGAGATGAGGGAGTCACTACATGCCAGGGAGTACATGATCTGGACTGGGGAGAGAGATGAGGGAGTCACTACATGCCAGGGAGTACATGATCTGGACTGGGGAGAGAGATGAGGGAGTCACTACATGCCAGGGAGTACATGATCTGGACTGGGGAGAGAGATGAGGGAGTCACTAGATGCCAGGGAGTACATGATCTGGACTGGGGAGAGAGATGAGGGATGAGAGAGTCACTAGATGCCAGGGAGTACACACTCGGGACTGGGGAGAGCGATGAGAGAGTCACTAGATGGTAGGGAATACATGATCAGGACTGGAGAGAGGGATGAGAGATCGGGATTGCAGAGAGGGATGAGGGAGTCACTAGATGCCAGGGAGTACATGATCTGGATCAGGGATGAGGGAGCAGGGAGTCATTAAATGCCAGGGAGTACAAGATTAGGAAGTGGAAGAGGTAGGGAGAGCTATTAAATGCTAGCATGTGCGTGACTGGGATTGGGGAGATGTAGAGGCAAACCACTAAATACCTGGGAGTACGTGATTGGGACCAGGGAGAGTGAGGGGAGCCACTAGATGCAAGGGAGTATCCACCTCACAGGGAGACTGAAAAGTAAACCAATAAATCACAGCCATAAAGGCAGATTGACAGCTCAACAAATGAGTCACTTCAAAGTAACATATGACTTTAGAGAGGAAAATATTGTCAGGTGGTGATGGGGATGATTCTGCCATGCAATAGACTATAATTTGCTGTAGCAATAGTGACATCCAGGTATTCAGATGAAACCAGAACCCCACAGCACCTTTGACTGGCAAGGGGATGAGCTGCTTTCTCCATCGCTTACTGGCTAACAGCCTGACACACCTACTGACCCCAAACACTATCCCAATATGTCTGCATGCAGTTTACAAGCAAACATTATTAGGAACCAGTCAGTTCCTATAAATAACTATCTAATGGGAGCTGAAAACTGGAGTTAACAAAAAGATGGTCATTGTTATTGAAAGCAACAGCACTACAGAGCCGTGAGCACAGGGAGTGCTGAGTGAGTGATTCATAGCTGTGAAAACAGATGTTTGCCTGGAATGCGTGCCTTCATTTTATTGTACAAACTAATCACGTACAACAGTCTTTCCAAATTGCAAATAGTGCATTAACTTTTTCTGCTGACTACAAATTTCTGGCTAACTGCCAAAACTTTGTTTTCAGCTGTGCCAGTAAATTCATAAGTTCGTGGTATATATGCAATAAATGACAGGTAATATCATGTCTTAAACAGACAAGTTTTAATAGGAACCGAAACCATTTGCAGATTGATTCCTTGAACTTTCCGAACCATACAGTCTGTGTATGTAATGTTTAACTGGTTTTGCACTAAGTATTGTATTGTTTTTTTTTTTAATTTAACTGGCAGGAAGTGAAAACAGGGAAGTTTGTTCACCTGCTACCAATATAAAAAATAAAAATCCACAGCCCATCCTTCCCTTCAGTACACTGTCGAAGTATCCTCCTCCACATTGCCTTTTCTAGTTACCAGATTGTCAGCACAGAACACTGGCCTGAAAACACTGGTTTATTACAAACCCACTGACTCAGACAGCTTTCTCATCCACAGCTCCTTTCATCCCAAACATGTTAAGAAGAGTTTGCCATAATTGCAGTTTCTTAGACTTCACATGTTATGCAGTAAAGACGATGATTTCGCTGAGCAGGCTCAAATAATGCATAGTTTTTGTTTTTTTTATTAATAGGGATACCCACAAAGCGCAGTGGATAGAGCACTCTCTCAGGTCAGTAATATGCCCTGTCAAATCTTGACCCCCGCAGGAGGGATACTCTTATGCAACAACAACAACGCATTCCATTTTTGTTTCCATTCCATTCTACTATGCTTTCTCTTCACAGAACCATCACTAAGAACTTCCTTATTCTGCAGCTGACCCTAATATCGAAGCTTCCTTTACAGAGCCACCAATTGCCTCCTACCACCAACCACCAAATTTGCGGAATCTCCTGGTATGAAGGAGCCTGCATACGCCTAACAATTCCTCCCTACCAGGTACCAAACCTTGCAACAGAACTCGCTGTTATACCTGCAAATTTATTTCTAGTGTCACTGAAATTAGAGGTCCCACAGGTGTTTTTCACATCACCAAGGAGCTGTCGTGCATTTCCAGTAATGTGCTATATTGTATTCATTGCAGGAAGTCTGCAGCTACCTGCATCAGAGAAACTGGCAGATGCCTGTCTGACTGATTCAGAAACATTACAGGGCAGTCAGGAATGGAGACACTGATAAACCCATTGTAGCCCACTTTCCCTCCAGGGATCATAATGTCAATGATCTTTCTGTTTGTGTCATCCAGCAGGGTTTCTAGGATGCTGACCAAAGAAAAAACTTGGAAACCAAACTGATCATTCACCTAGGCTCCCAGCAGCCTCCCCGTTTTCTTTCCTCACTTATATATCTCTTATTTCCCCTTACCTCTCCACTAACTTTGCTTTTTTCTCTTTTACATAATTCCTGAGGAAGACCTATGGTGGAAACATCGATTCTAACTCTATTCTCAACATGCATTTAATGTAGACTTATTTTCTACTAACATCTTTCAGCCACCTTATGATTTACCACTGTGGTCTGTCTTTTTTACCCTACCCTTCATATCTTTGCTTGCATGTGTGCATGGTACATTTGCATGTGTGGGTATACCTGTATACACTTCCATCCACTGTGGGGCCGGGGGGATATTCATATGGGCATTCCAGCTATGCGTGCACATCCATTTTAATTTTTTTCAGGTGTCTTTATTTCTGTTTCCTTGCCCCACATTTGTCACCTTTCAGCCATCTTACTATGCCCTGTTAATTACTCCCTGCTTGAGGACTCCTCAGCTTATTCACTCCTACTATGCCTTTTCATACCTACCATTACCTTTTGGTTTTCCAAATTCTTTTCTTACCTTGCCCATTCACTTTATCTCCTAGAGCCTCCTCCTGTTTTCTTTCCTCAGAATATATCTCTTATTTCCCCTTTCCTCTCCACTAACTTTGCTTTTTTCTCCTTTACATAATTCCTAAAGAAGACCTATGGTGAAAACATAGATTCTAACTTTCATTTCTATTTTCAGCATGCATTTAACATTACCATTTTGTTTTGTTTTGTTTTCAGACCACATGCTGATGCAGCACCTTGTTTCTTGTTCTTAAAAAATGAAAGTGAAGCTTGAGGTGCAGTGTTGCTGATCTGTTCCAGCAAAATAATGTGGATAAGACCAAATGGGTGCAGAGGTGCTTAAAACTAGCCATTGTAATTTGTTGAGGGAGCGAGAAGACAGTGAGCCTTGGTTTGAATCTGCTGAGGCCATCAGGCTTATAAGTCAAACGACTGGAACGGGAACTACCGTTTGCCCACCTATGATATACATAATATTTATTTATTTATTTGGTTTTTGTTTACCGGGTAAGTACACTAGACAACAATATTGCCTATATTCAGGCATGACCCGGGAGAGTACAGACTGGGGAGACCAGAGTCAACATTAAAGAGTATTTCATGACGCAGCATGAGGTGAGAACAAACATTTGAACAGTATACAGCCAGGTACAGTCATTATCAGTAATGACAAAGAGAAACAGATAACATCACATTAATTATTTTCATCTGATGATACATCAATGACTAAATTGAAATGACAAACAGCAAACAAAACTTAAATGAAGTAGCATTATAACAATAGGATTTCTGCTGGATGTGGGAAACTTTCAGATTTTGGAGACCAGTAGGAAATCAGTAAGTGCCATAGGGAGGAGAAAATGCTAGGAGAGAAGCTCAAGTTACAACACAAGAGTAGCAGTCGGATTCTAATAGGTGTGCCCGAAGACTCAGTTTAAAGGCCTTGTGGGATTTGGAGTTTGATGTGGGATGGAATGAAGTTCCAGAAGCTGGGGGGCAGATATGGCAAAGGATCGTTCTCCTTTTTGTGTGAGATATCTGGGAATTTCAAGTTGGGTTTGAGCAGATGCCCTGAGGAGGTATGCTTGGGAGGGCTGAGTTAATAGTTCGGCAAGGTATTTAGGGGACCCCGTTCTGATCATATTATCAATTGTACAGCCTGCAGAATAATGTCTGAACGAGTCTGGGGAGAGTCAATTTAGTTTTGAGTAGAGCAGGCAATGATGGGTAAGTCTGTGAGCGGAGAGAGCAAATCTGCATATACTGTTATAGCAGGTGCTCCATTTCTGGAGTGCTCCTTTGCTAGCTTTAAGGTAAACCTGAGAGCAATATGTTAGAGCAGGGAGGAGAAATCCTTGTGCAATAGCAAGCCGGGCAGCATCATTGAGGGAGGACCTAATTTTAAAGGCAAGACCAAGTTTTGACTGCACTGTCTTACATGTAGCCGCAATGTGGAGGTTAAAGTCAAGAGATGGGTCGAGAGTGACTCCTAGATACCTGAAGGAGGTAACGAATTCAAGAGGGGAGTCATCTAGAGAATGTATCAATAAGTCTGGAGTAAGAGATCTGATTCTTGACGGGGGGCCAAAAAGCATAGTTACAGTTTTCTTAGCATTCATTAGGAGCTGTTCTGTAGTAACCACTCCTGCAAGCATTTGAAGTCTGCTTGAAGATGTGCTCTACTGATAAGGGATCTTTACCACTGGAGAGAAGCACCATGTCATCGGCATAAAGGATTAATGAGGAGGAGCAGGGAAGGGAGGGAGGGAGGGCAAGTTGTTAATGAAAAGGGAGAAAAGTAGTGGGCCAAGAATAGATCCTTGGGGGACTCCAACAGAGGTAGGAGAAAGATTTGAGACGGTGGATTCAATTTGGACAAATTGCAACCTCCCTGAGAGGTAGCTATCGAATCAGGAGATGGACGACAGGTCAAAGCCAAGGCGGGACAGTTTGAAAAGTAGCAGAGAGTGATTCACAAGGTCAAATGCCTTTGTGAGATCGATAAATATGGCCCCAGTGAGCCATTGCTGTAAGGACTGCATTTGTTAGCTGAAGTAGAGCAGTTGTGGTGCTGTGTCCTGTTCGGAATCCCTGCTGGGTAGGGGATATAAGGTTGTTAAGGTGCAGGTAATTTGTGACCCGAGTAGCAATGGCCTTCTCGAGAAGTTTATTTAGGGTAGAGAGAATGGCAATTGGTCTATAGTTTGACATATTTTTGGTATCCCCTTTTTTGTGAACAGGGACAACGCGAGCAGTTTTCCACAATGTTGGTACCGTTTGGGTTATTATGGAAAGATTAAAGATTCTTGCAATAGGAACAGCAAGGGCAGGAGCTGCCTGCTTCAAGAAGCTTGGCAGTAGCCCATCTGGGCCAGCAGATCCATAGGTGGATACTGATTTGAGGAGATGCAGCACTTCGGTGGAGAAGACTAATGTGAGACAAAAAGGGGTTTCATGCGAAAGTTGCACTTCAGGAGGAGGTGAAAGAGGTTGGTTGAATTTCTCAGTGTATTCGGAGAGATCCGAGAATTGTGCATTAAGAGCATTAGCAATAGTAGGTAACTTGTTACAGTTTGCGTCATTCAGTGTCATGTCAGTAATGGCCGTCTTGGGCCTTTGCCCAATGAAATTTTTGATGTAGTTCCAAAAACCCCTGGTATCACCCGCTGAAGATTGGAGAAGCTTAAGGCAGTAGCTCCTTTTAGCCTTCCGAATATCTTTTTTGTAGGCATTTCTCAGTTGTTTATTGTTAACCCAGTCTTCTGATTGTCAAGACTTCTTTGCCAAGGTCCAGACCTTGTCTCTTTTTATCATGGCTCGAAGGAGGTCTTTTTTAAGCCATTTATTAGGGGAGCCCCTAAGACGCCTTTTTTTCAGAGGGATGCAGATCCTGAAGGGCCAGAAGCTGAGACATCAGGTATTCAAATGCTGTGTTTACATCATCAGTGTGATAGATGGGAGACCAGTCTATATTATTAATATCCTCGAGAAGTGCAGTTCGGTTTAGTTTGGCAAAATCCCGAAATTGAATGATTCTTGGGGGTTTAAGGCAGTGGCCATTCCAGATACAGAACGTAGGCAGGTGATCACTAATAGAATCTGAAAAGGCCCCTGCAGCAATTATTTTATTTGCTCTATTTGTAGCCATCCAGTCCAGGAGAGATTGACGCTCCGAGTTGGAAGAGATGAGTGTAGGGCTAGAGATAAGTTGAGCGAGGTTAAGTCGGGCGAGAGCTTCAGTATATGTACCGGCATGACTTCCTGATAGGTCTAGGTTGAAGTCTCCCATTAGTATGACTTCAGATCTACCATTTAGAGTGGCCAGATAATCCAAGAGCCCATTTAAGCCAGGGAGAGCCCCTTTGAGAGATTGTAGGCACAGATCAGATTTAGCCTTTATCACCACCTAGTTGTAGAACTGTATGCAGAGCTTCACAGTGATTTGTTATCCAAGACTGGAGTACAGAGACATTGAGATGTCTCTTATAATAAAGGGCAACTCCTCCACCCTTTTGTTTGGTGGGCGATCGAATCTGGACAAGCTGTAGCCAGGTATTTTGTACATGGAATCAGGCATCTCTGGCCTGAGCCATGTTTCAGTTAGTCCAAGTATGTCTGGACAGTACAGGGCTATCCAGGCTTCAAGATCAGGAAAGTTTGCTGGTAAACTTCTGATATTCATGTGGGCAATTTTCATGCCCTTAGTGGAAAACCAAGAGGAGTCATCCGTGGACCTGGCATTCCAATGGGGGCCAGGGTTAGATTCTATGTCTCCTGACAAGCATAAGCGTAGAAGCATCACCCAAACTTCTTTGTAGAATCTGTAATTGCGCTTGAGGTATTTGGGCATGCTAGGGGGGTGATAGAGAAGGAAATGCCCCAATTTGGAAGGATGAGTTATATGGAGGTACAGGTTGGGAGAAGGGAGCAAGGTTCTAGTTGGTATAAGGTTGGAGAATACAAAGGAGAATATAACCACCATCAGTCATGCTTAACCTGCTCCATCCTGATGACATCAGTTCTTTTTTATCATCATTTTTTTAGTTAGTTTTTATTTGCATTTTTCCAAAAATCACAAATAAACTATTATCAGACTTACTGCAAGTATATTAAATATTATAAAAACAACAGGGAAAAAAGAATACATAACTCTTAGAACAGGAGAAAGAAGCTACAGCTTCCCTTCCCCTCATCACTTAACTGCTAGCTGAGACAGCTAACTGAGAGGGGCCTGTGACCTGTGAAAGCAAAGTCAGCTGTGCCCCAGCTCCATTTTGCTTCTCTGGAATTGCCCTCCCTCCCTTCCACCCACACCTCCACCCTCACACCCATGGCCAGTTCTATTTTTATAGGCACTGGGCTTGACTGACAATAGGTACTGTTGAAGGCCTCCTCGAGGGTGCGTAACCTAAGTGTAACATTTGACAGTGGATTGACATTTGAGGCTTGGGTGTCATCCAATGTCCAGACCAGCTTCTACCATCTAAGGAATATTGCCAGAGTTAGGCACCTCGTTCCACCCATGGACCTCCCCGCCTTGGTACATGCCTTCGTGTTGTCAAGGCTGGATCACTGTAATGCGCTCTACTTCAGGGTCTCTGGGGGATCCCACCACCAGCTGCAGCTAGTGCAAAGTGCAGCTGCCAGGTTATTGGTGGGACAGTCAAAATTCTGCCACATCACCCCGGTGCTGTGTGAATTGCACTGGTTGCTGGTTAGGTGGAGGATCCTCCTCAAGGTAGGTTTACTCACCTATAAGGCCCTACATGGGTTGGGTCCTCGCTATCTGTCAGACCTTTTGAAGCCTGCTGCACTGATCCTCCTCCTCTAGCGGTCTCCTAGCGATTTCCAGGACGAGGCTGAAAATGGCCAACAACAGAGCGTTTAGTGTTGCCGGTCCCGTCCTGCGGAATTCGCTTCTACCAGCTATTTGTGAGTCCCCTTCAGTTGAGGTTTTCAAGGCCCGCCTCAAGGCTCACCTTTTCAGCCAGGCTTTTCCTGATCTGGTATACTGAGTCCTGGAAACCCGTTCCCCTCTCCCCCTTTTCATGCTTTTACTGCCGAAATTATATCATATCAAAAGGTTTTACATAACCGTATGTAATTTGTGTGATGTTGATTTTATGTTTTTATGAATTTTTATTAGAAGACTAGTGTTTTTACTGTGCGGCACCCAGAGCCTCCAGGATTGGGCGCCTGGAAAAATAAACCTTGCCTTGCCTTACTCCCTGTTGGAAGGCAGGAAGGGTGGGATAACCAAGACACATAAACAACAGGCACTTCCTGTTTGAAGGCAGGAAGGGTGGGATCAGCAATCATAGGTATCATAGGTTGTTACAGAGCGAATTAAACAAAAGTCCATACAGCTCTCCTTCAAAGTTATCTATAGCCCATGATGTTATTATGACTGCAGTAATTATCAAATTTACACTTGAATTCCACCATGTTTCTGCTTACCACCACATCTATTGGTAGTGAGTTCTAAAGTGCTATCACTCTCTGGTTATACCATCTAGATCTCTTCCAAGACACATGGATAAGCCACACTTGTAGAAAAGGAGTAGCCTCCTCCCACCCAGCTGTCGGAGATCTGTTGGAGGTCTGACTCAGAGCAATCAGCTAGTGTTTTCTGTTATTTCTTAAGTGACTTCTCTTGGCAGAAGACCAGCAGGGGACTCTGTGGGGGGACTCTAGCAACAGTCAAGAGGTGCTAGATCCACATCAGCACTCACTGACACTGCCCAGTCACCCTCCCCTCCACCGCCCACCCAGGTTCTGTCCTAAATACAGTATATAGGCACCGATAGTGACTGATAGCAGGAACGTCCTGTAGAGAAGCAGAAGGAGTGGGATCTCCAGGACATGTGATTGGCCTGCCTTTAATTAGCCCTCCCTACTGCTGAATTTGCAGCTGTCACAAGCTAGATTCAGAGAAATGGTAGGAGGCAATTCAAAGAAAGGGTTGGAGGAGTCCACAAGGTAACCTCAGCCAAGGAAGAGTCCTCACCTGTAATCAGTACAAGGTATTCACTACAAGGTAAATCAAAATGGATGTGGTTAGTTGCTATGGTCACGGGGCACTCATCTCCAGGGGATTTCTCTGGAGGGTGGGACACTGACCCATTTGTATAACTCTAAATGAGCTCAGGGCTCAACTGGATGCAGCATAGAAGGAAATAGCCAGGCTGCAGAATCAGCTGTGCTGGAGTTCTCCCCCACCACACCCACTCCCTTAAAGGCCCACAGGCCCAGGGGATGGAAGGTGGTGGGGCAAGGGGGAGGTACGGTAGAACAGATGAATCAAGTGAACCCTGTCCAACCCACTGCCATTTCAACTACAAACAGTTTTGCACCCCTGGCAGGTGTAAGCCCCCTCTTGCAGGGTGGGCTTACCAGCCTGTGTTTTGGGGTTTGATCCTCCTCTCTGGGTAAGGCCTCAGTCTAGTCAGCAGGTAGCAATACTCTTCTACTGCCACCAGGGGCAGGGTTTCACAGGTATTTAAGCCCTGGGTTTCCCCAGGTTTGGGGGAGAGATGGGGAGTCAGCGGTATTGATAAGGGTAAGGTGGCCGGGGGGGGGGCAACCATCCAGCACAAGAGAAGCTGACTTGCAGCATCTGTGTGACATGTGGAAGGACCCTGAGGGAGGGCAGTTAGGAGTTTGGTGGCCGTGGGAGTTGGGGAGTTTCAACAGCTGTTGAAAGAGGGAGAAAGGAGGGGATGTATTGGAAACCAGGTTGAACAGAAGCAGTGGTCCTGGTAACCAAAAACAAGGTATAGTTGGAGTTTCCAGGCAGTGGAGCTGTTGCGGTGGTGGTAGGACCACAACAGGGTCCTCTGGAGGTGGCAGATTCGGGGGACCATTCCCGTGTGGCACACTGCATGGTGGGTAAGTTGTGAAAGGGGATTCACCTTGGGTCCTGCTGTGCCCGTGTCTGGGGCAGGCCCATCAGACTCATTTAGGGATGTGGCTCTGGATGAACATACAAACATATGAACATACAAATGTGCCAGCAGAAACAGACCACCCGGTCTATCTAAGTCTGCTCAAGTGTTCAGCTAGCACCCCTAATTTGCTGCTGCCCCACCCCCTCCCCTTTGTCATTCCACTGCCATCCCCACCCTCACTCTCCCCCATTCCCTGTCCCACGCCCTTTTAAAGCTGTTCACAGATTTACATGATGCCACCCATTCTGGTAGTGCGTTCCATTTTGCCACCACCCTCTCTGTGAAACAGTGTCTCCTCATGTCCTTCCTAAATCTTCCCCCCTGTATTCTTAGCCTGTGCCCCCTGGTGTTCCTCCCCCTCCTTAGCTTAAAGACCCCATCTGCCCCATCCTTATTGATTCCCCTCAGACAGTTGAATGTCTCTATCATGTTCCCCCGTGTCCCTTCTATCCTTCAGGGTGTACATATTCAGGTCTCCCAGCCTGTTCTCATAGTCTCTCCCCTCTATTCCACATATCATCTTTGTTGCCCTCCTCTGCACCCCCTCCACTAGCCTTATAGAAACATAGAAACCTAACATAGAAACATAGAAGGACTGCTTTGCCCACCCAGTCTGCCCATTTCCCTACCTAATGGATAAGCTGCAGATCCTAGCTACCCAACAGCCTGCTTCTTCCAACCTCCACCCCCTAGAACTGCCTTATGTCTGTCCCATGCATTCTTGAATTCCACCACTGTTTTTTACTCCACAACCTCCTCAGAAAGGCTGTTCCATGCATCCACAACCCTCTCCATGAAAAATGCTTCCCTCTCACCTATGAGCCATCCCCCTCTATCTTCAAATTGTGCCCCTTGTTCTTGCCACCTCTTTTTTGAAAGATGCCACCCTCTTGGACTTTGTTGATTCCTTGAGGTATTTGAAAGTTTCTATCATGTTCCCTCTCTCCTCCTCTCCTCGAGGCTATACATATTAAAATCCTTAAGTCTCTCTTGATATGTCTTCTGGTGCAGACCCTGCACCATTTTGGTTGCCCTCCTCTGGATTGCCCCCATCCTGTCTATGTCTTTGCAGAGACTGGGTCTCCAGAACTGCACGCAGTACTCCAGATGGGGTCTCACCAGCTGTCTGTACAGAGGGGTAACAACTTCCTGTTTTCTACTGGTGATGCCTCTCCCTATGCATCCCAGTATCCTCCCACCCCTACTTACTGCCCTCTCACATTGCTTGCTCATCTTTATGTCATCTGATATGACTACCCCCAGGTCCCTTTCCATTTTTGTTGTTGTTAGTATCTCACCCCCCCATTGTGTACTCTTCCCCTGTGTTTCTGTTTCCCAGGTGCATTATTTTGCACTTCTTATCATTGAATCTAAGCTGCCACACATTTGACCATTCCTCCAACCCTGCCAAGTCCCTTCTCATCCTTTCCATCCCACCTTGTGTATCAACTCTGTTGCAGATCTTTGTGTCGTCTGCAAAGAGACATACTTTTCCTTCCAGTCCCTCTGCAGTAAGTCCCTCTGCAATATCACTTATAAAGACATTAAAGAGGACTGGTCCTAGTACTGAACCCTGCAGTACCCCACTAGTAACCCCCCTTTCTTCAGAGTGGACTCCATTTACTATTACCCTCTGCGTCCTGTTCTCAAGCCAAGTTTTTACCCAGGCTACCATCTTGGGACCCACTCCCAGGCTGACTAACTTGTATATTAATCTTTTGTGTGGGACTGTGTCAAATGCCTTGCTAAAGTCTAGGTAGGCCATGTCTACAGCCCCTCCCTGATCTACTACTTTGGTCACCCAGTCAAAGAAATCTATTAGATTCATCTGACATGACCTTCCTGCTGTGAATCCATGTTGCCTTGGGTCCTGCGCTCCTCTGGCCGCTAGGTACTAAATAATTATTTCCTTCAGAAGTGATTCCATCATTTTCCCAATCACTGAGGTTAAACTAACAGGTCTGTAGTTTACTGCTTCTGCCCTGCTCCCACTTTTGTGAAGTGGAATCACATCTGCCCTCCTCCAGTCTTCAGGTACCACACCATCCTCCCATGATTTGTTAAAGAGGGTAGTCAGTGGTGTCACTAGTTCTACCCTTAGTTCTTTTAGAATTCTGGTATGAATCCAATCAGGCCCCATTGCTTTGCCCACCTTAAGTTTTAAGAGTTCCTTCGGAACCCTTTCTTCTGTGAAAGGGCTAGTATCAACCCCCATATCCAGCGTGTTTCTATTGTTTGGTTTAGGTACCTCCCCCTCTTCATTTGTGAATACTGAGTAAAAGTATTTGTTTAGTATCTCTGCCTTTTCACAGTCACCCTTTACCCCACCACCCTCCCCTTTATTATACCTCACCTTCCCTCCCTTGGTCTTCCTTCGCTCCCTGATGCACCTATAAAACGTTTTATCCCTTCTTAACTGAGTTGGCAATATTTTCCTTGGTTTGGGCCTTTGCTGTTCTGACTGCCTTTCCTGCTTCCTTTTGCTTTAACTGATACAATTCTCTGTCCTGCTCCTTCTGTGATTCCTTGTACTTCCTGAATGCTCTCTTTTTCTCCCTAGCCTTCCCTGCCACCTCCTTTGAGAACCATAGTGGTTTCTTACATTGTTTTGTTTTGTTTATTTGCTTCACACAAAGGCTTGTTGCCTCTGTGATGGCAGTTTTGATTATTCCCCATTGTTCTTCCACCCCTTCTTCCTGCCCATTTGCTAGTGCATTCCTTAGGCACTCACCCATTTTGACAAAGTCTACCCTCCTGAAGTCCAGTACCTTTGCCTCTGTATGGTTTGACTCTACTGCTGTGTTTATCGTGAACCATACTGTTCGATGGTCACTAGTTCCGAGATGGCTACCCACTTCTAAATCTGTGATCCTCTTGCCATCTCCATTTGAAAGTACCAGGTCTAAGATTGCTCCCTCTCGAGTGGGTTCTGATACTAGTTGTCTAAGACATGCCCCCTGTAGGGCATCTAAAATTACCCCTCTCTTAGAAGTGGCTGCTGCAAATGCACTCCAGGTAACATCTGGCATATTCAGATCCCCCATTAGCGATAGCTCTCCTTTTTCTGCCATTCTAAGGATACTTTCTATCATTTTCTTGTCCATTTCCTCCCCCTTAGATGGGGGTCTGTATACAACCCCTGTGCGGATTGTGGTGCCATTGCCTGTCTCCAAATTGACCCACAGTGCTTCCTCTCCTCCCTGCTTACCCTTTTGTTATGTTGCTTTGATGCCATTTCTTATGTAGAGAGCTACTGCACCTACTCTTTTACCCTCCCTGTCCCTCCTGTAGATGGTGTATCCTGGTATGTTTACATCCCAGTCATAGTTCTGTGTGTACCGTGTTTCTGTGACTGCCACAATATCCAGATGTTCCTCCTCCATCAAGGCCACTAATTCAGGAAGCTTGTTACCCAGACTACGGGCATTGGTACTCATTGCTCTCCATTTTTTGATGGCTTTACCTCTTGTAGCACCATCCCTGGCCTCATTGACTTTGTTTCTCCATTTACCCCTATCCTGCTCCCTACTGACCTTTTTACCTTGGTCTTTACCTCATTTAGTGCCCGGTTTTGTAGGGGGGAGACTGGGAATCTCCTGCTGCTTATCAGTGCCTCCCCCCTTGACTAGTTTAAAAGCTTGCCAATGAAGCATTTAAACCAATCGCCCAGTAGACTTGTTCCCTTCCTGGACAGATGCATACCATCCTGCCAGTACAGGCTGGTATCCTTCCAGGTGGAACCCCGGTCCCCAATGAAGCCAAACCCCTGTGCTCTGCACCATTTTTTTAACCATTTATTGAATTGCATGGTGCGAAGTACCCTCACCTCACCCTTGCCATAGACAGGCAGCCCCCTCTGAGAAGGATATTGTGTGTGCTACTTGCCTTAGGCCCCTCCCCAATTCCACAAACTCCTCATGCACTGCTCTAATCTCATGTTGAGCCAAGTAATTCTTCCCTAGGTGGACAATGACATCCAGCTCAGTCTCCCTTGCAGCTTTCGCGTGATCCTGAGGATGCGCTTCCTGTCCCTCCAAGCCATGGTGCCAGGCAGGCACCTTACTTCAGTTTTCCCCACTCCCCCCAGTTCTCTCCCCCTAATAATTGAGTCCCCCACTAGGAGCTGCTTCCTTTTCCTATGGTGGCCTCTGTCTCCTTCCTGTGGGGCTCCTTTGTGACAGTTGTCCGCAACCTCCTTAGTCTCCTCTGCGGGTGCATCCATAGGGGAACTATGCTCCATCAGAATAGTGTATGGATTGTGGAGTGGTACAACTGACTGGGTGTGCCTCTGTTCCACCACCCTCACCCTCCCTTAGCCCACTGTGGTCCAACTGCTGTGCTTTCTTGGCAGCCTCTGAGGTAGTGGTGGTGGCCCTTGTGCTCCCTGGGTGGGGGTGGTTCTCTTATATCATGCTTTAGTCATGGCCTCCAAAACTGCACACAATACTCTAAGTGCAGCCTTACCAGCGACATGTAGAGGGGCAAGATCACCTCTCTTTGCCTGGACAAAACCCCCCTCGCTATGCACCCCAGCATTTTGTTCACTTTTGCAGCCACTCTCCTGCACTGGGCAGTGTTGTTCATGGTCCCTGTTATCATTACCCCTAGGTCCTTCTCCTCCTCAGTGATCCCCAGCTTAACCCCCCAGCCAATATTCTCTTCTTGGGTTCTTCACCCCAAAGTGTATAACTTTACACTTCTTTGCATTGAACTCCAGCTGCCACCTCTCTGACTACTCCTCTAGCTTGCTTAGGTCTCCCTGCAGCTGCTTCCATCCTTCCCCTCCATCCACCACTACTCCGATTTTGGTGTCGTCAGTGAACAGGTTTACCTTGCTCACTACCCCGTGTGCAATGTCTAATATGAAGAGCCCAAATAATACTGGCCCCAGCACAGAGCCCTGTGGCACCCAACTCATCACCAGCCTTGGAATTGAGAGCTCCCCTCTCACCACCACCACCCATTGCAGCCTCCCTCTCAGCCAGCTTGTAATCCAGTTCGTCATTTTTGCCCCTACCCCTACATGAGTTAGCTTCCCCTCAAGCCGCCCATGAGGTACCAAATCAAAGGCCTTGCTGAAGTCCAAGTAAAGAATGTCCGCTGCATGACCCTTATCCAGCTCACCTGTCACCCAGTCATAATATTGTATCAGGTTGGTTTGACAAGACTTCACTGAAATGAATCCATGCTGCCTCACATCCTGGAGGCCATTATACTCCAGGTATAACGCCAGTCTTTCCTTTAGTATCATTTCCATGAGTTTGCACACTATGGAGGTGAGACTTACCAGACGATAATTACCCAGTTCATCCCTTGGTCCGCTCTTGTGTAATGGTACTACATGTGCCATCCTTCAGTCCAGTGGCACACATCCCGACTCCAGTGAGGTGCTGTACAGATCCACCAGCAGCTCCGCCAACACCTCCACCTTATTTCCCTCAGTACTCTGGAGTGGATACCATCTGGCCCTGGTGTCTTGTATACCTTCAGTGCCCTCAGTCCCTCTAGGACTCTACTTACCTCAATTCTTCCATCTGTCACCTTCTTTCCCCCCATCCCCACCTTCCCAGTGCATGGTGATAGTGGTCCCCTCTTTTCTTCTGTGAACACTGAGCAAAAGTATTCATTCAGTACTTCCGCCTGCTCCTCCCCCTTTTCCATCCATTCCCAACCCCTTTTTATCCTCACTATTGTCTCCTTGCACTTCTTTTTCTCCCTGATGTATCTGAAAAATCCCCGTTAATTCCCTGCGCTAATCTCAGCTCCCTCTGGGTCTTGGCTTCTCTCACTTTTCTGGTCACCTCCCTGGACCATCTTGCATACTCCTCCCTGTCCCCTTCCTTCCCCACCCTCCTATACCTCTGGTGCACCTCTCATTTTGTCCTCACCACCTCCACTACCTCGCTGTTCAACCAGCATGGTTTCCTTGCTCTGCTCCTCTTACTCTGTGTCTTGGTGCAGGCTTCTGTTGCCTCTGTAATCCCCATTTAATAATATCCCATTTCTGCTCTGCATCCCTCTCCTGCCTTATGCCCTCCAGTTTCCATTTCAATACTTCCTGCATCCTCCCAAAGTCTGCCCCCCCTGAAGTTTACCACCCGAGTAACTGATTTCTCTGGCTCCCCACACATCGTGATATTAAATCACACCATTTGGTGATCGCTGTCGGCTAGTGGGTCCTCCACCTTTACTTCCCTTACTGTATCCCCATTTGACAATACCAGATCTAAAGTGTTCTTTAGCCTAGTAGGTACACTAACCAACTGTGTCAGGATACCCTCCTGGATCGCGTCCAGGAGCACTTGCTCTCTAACATTGGAGGTGACTGGAAAGCTGCAGTCAACCCCCAGCAAGTTGAAATCTCCTATGATGACCACCTTCCCTTTTCTACATACCTTTCTGATTTGTCCCGCTAATTCCCTCTCAAGCTTCTCAGACTGGGATGGCGGCCTGTATACCACCACAAACCTTAGTTTCCTACCCCTTGACTCTAGGAGCTGCAGCCAGATTACCTCTGTTCTTCTTTCTTCCCCCTCGTCCCTTGTGCATTTGATCCCATTCCTCACATAGTGAGGAACTGGCAACTAAAGTAAGGAGGGAAATGTCATTCGGGCTCTGGTCTAGCCCAAGTGGGCTTGGAGGGAAAATGAAAGGTTTGGTATCTGTTTTTGGCTCAGTGGATGAGCAGGTATCTGTTTGGGAGCAGCTGCACAAGCATTAGGCTGCATCAACCTGGGTTCCAGTTTGCTTTAGCTGGCATTGGAGGAGTAAGGCACTCCCTGTTAGGAGGATTAAATAAGAATGTAGAAGGAAAAAAAATATCAAGGAGTTTAAAGGAAAAAAAAATCTCTGCCCAAGGGAAGTTTTCAGTGTGGAGCCAGAGTGGTCTATGTTCCAGGCCTGATAAAAATCTCAGAAGTTGTGGTCAATTTTTATTGCCTAAATGCCGCTTGTACACTTGCCAATCTCTCCGACCTATGAAGCTGCTCCTAGTTTATTTATTAATTCTTTGGACGCAATCATTTCCCTGTCCAAAATAAAGTATTTTATGGTTGCTATGAGTTCCCTTGTGATCTGTAGTTTACTGAATTTATTCTCACTTAAATTTATTCTTAGCCTTTGAGTAGCTAAACAGCCCCTCCTCCCAGGCTTGAGATCAGCGGGACCATGTTGGCTCTGTGATCTATCTTCAGGGTGAGAAAAGGCCTTATGAATGAAAATACCTGTGAGGTAAGGCCTTTCGTTTTCTCCAAATAATGTGGAAATGCCAGGAAGGTTGTCAGGTCTGTACCCCTCCTCCTCTATAACATCGGAATCCCTAGATGAAATTTGAGGATGGGGGGGTTACAGAGGTAGGGGCTCATCTGGGATGTTTTTCACTTCATGGGTGATAAAATTACTGGCCCCCGCTGGTGGTGGAGGAGTTGGAGCTAAGGGGTCCCATCATGGCAATGAGGCCTGCTGTGGTTGATGGAGCAGTTGTTGGGCCTGGTGGTGTAGCAGCGGGCTCACTGTAGAAGTATCACTCACTGGTGCCTCCTGCATCCAGGGATGGAACATGTGATGCAGAATGGCTGAAGTGATTGGTCTGCTCTGTGAGGCAAACGGTAAAGGAGCAGAGTGGAGGCGCCATTTTGAGGTGTGTGAAGGGAGCGAGTGACACGGTTGGAAAGGTGCAAAACAAGTAAACAAATGAAAAGATGGCAGAAAGGTTTTCTTCTAAAGAACCCCCTGCTACAGTGCTGACCTTCCTGCTTGCATGGTTTTGGAATTCTGCAGGGAGGGGACAGGCCATGGAGAGGTATATTCGATGTGGCTTTCATGAAGAAGGGGTAGTGAAGCTTCTGCTGTGCCCAGTTTGTACAAATGCCACCACAGAAGGACTGTATGAAGGCTGTCCATATGGATATCCTTGACTCTACCCTGTGAGAGCATCGGTGGGCTCATTCTCTTTGCTCTCCCAGGGGAGTTTGTATCTAGAAGTGGAGGCAAGGCTGGAAGTACAAGTTGAGGAGTTGAAGCAGGAGGCTACTGATGTTAAGGTGGAGGCAGTGGAGGATATTGTTGAAGAGAGCGAGGTGGAGCACAGCCATCTGCCCAGCTCCACCCCACTGGCTGTTGACTATTCCTGTGGCAGAGGGAGAGGTACAGGACAACAAAAGTCATCTGGTGACTCCCCAGGGCCAAGGGGGTCACCTGTGGGTTCCCTGCCTAGTGATGGTGCATCTACCAGTGCAATTAAGGTAGAGACCCCTCCACCTTATACCCCACGACCTGTTGCAACTGTAGAGCCCAAAGCCAATCTGGGTTAGAGAGAGAAACTGCCCCCTGACCCTGGGAGGACAGCTTGAGAGGTATTGGTTTGCAGACCATGAAATCCAGAGGACCATTTCACAGCCCTTTCAGCAGCCTGCTATCACTTTACTAGATACCACTCCACACCTGGCAGCGCAAAGCAAAGCCTTATGGGAGAGAATGGATTGCCTACTGTGCGGTGACCCTTCAAATCATGTGTATAGGACCCAAGTGTGATTGGAGCCGGGGGCTGCTCAGCGAACTAGTGTAAGAGATCTGTCAGAATGGTCACAAGCTTAAAGCTGGGTGAGGAGACGTATTTGTGTAGAGTACTCCACTGTAGAGTATCCTTACATTCCAGAGCATTTATGGGACATAATTGAGAAGAAAAGGTCAGATTGGGTCATTAAGTCCATGATTCAGAAGCTGCAACAAGTGGCCTGGAGCCTCAGGAAGACACAACCAGGCTCTTATTCAGAAGGTGCGTTCCCTGTGCTTCACCACACCATGGGCTGGGCTCACCCTCTTTAAACATTTCACTTTGGTACAGGATCTGACAAGATGCAGGATGAAATATTACATCACCTCTATGGATTCCTTTGGCCTAGAAACAACTAAGCCAGATCCTGACTACTATTTTCCTCGCAGCGGTGGGCCTACTATTTAAAGGGATAAGATGACTGTGCTCTGTGATTGTGAATCATCAGGACTGTCTGGGTTTGTTTGAAACCTTGAAAAGAAGGACAATTTAAAAATCATAAAAGTTACGGCTCTGAAGCATGGTACCCAGGAGAGGGGATGGCACCACTGTGGACATCAAGGTTGTGACTGTAATTTTGTCCCCCAAGACTGTAATGTTTCCTGGTTAAAGAAAAAAAAAAAAAAAGAAAGACTCATTTTTATAAACAATTTTTATGTTGATTGTGCGCATGCGCAAGAAACATATTGCGTCAGCTTTCTCCACAAGCAGGTTGTGGAGGCGTGGCACTGTTGTGCCCAATGCCCCCACAGCCTGCAGAGGCTTTTCCCCCGTCCCCCAATGCTGTGGCATGCTGCTGCTGACACTAGTTCAGCCAGCGTGCCACAACCTTCTAAAAAAGTAGCCGCTGCAATCAGGGACCACCTCGTCATTGCAGCGTCAGCCATCTGCTGCAATGAGGGAGCGACCCATCATTGCAGGGCGGGATGTGAAACCCCCTGATATTGTTTGTGAACATGGCGGCAGCTTGTCGCCGTGTTCACAAACAATATAACCCCCTCCCCCCACTCTGTTTACTTGTTGCCGATGGGGGAGCCCACTCCCCGTTGGCATTCTGTAACCTCCCCGGTTTTGTTCCTGCCGACGGGGTGCCCAATCCCCATCAGCAGCATAATGAACCCCTGGTTTTGTTCCTGCTGATGGGTTGCCCAATCCCCGTCGGCATAATGAACCACCCCGTTTTCTTTTCTGCCGGCCAGGTGCCTAATCCCGTCGGCATAATGAACCCCCGGTTTTGTTCCTGCCGACAGGGTGCCCAACTCTGTCGGCTACTGCTTGCTCATGTTAAAAGCTTGCTGGCATGCTGGGAGCCCACCACAGCATGCCAGATAAATTTCTGTGAAGGGAAAAACGTCCCACGATGTCTTTGTTTTTTTTTTTTTGTCCTGGAAAAAGAAACTGTCCTCGGCGCTCGCCCTGCCCCCACCACAACCGCACCACCATTGCTCACTCTGCCTCCCACACCCCCCTCATCCCATACTTACCTCCAGAGCTTGGCGCGACGATCTTCAGTGGACCAGGAACACGTCTGCAGTCTTCAAAGCCGACCACGAACTGAGGAAATGCCGGTAAGTTGTATAATGTAATACATAGGGTTTTTTCAACTTTAGTGTATATCTCGGGCATTTTTGGGAATTTTTTCACCAAATTTTCAACATGGGGTTTTTGGGACCCCTCCTCATGAATTCTTGAACTGTCATGGCGTTAATCGGCCCCAAAAGGTGGTTTCACGGCCACTGTGTGGAATCACCCTTCTGGGCCGATTAATAAAACGACAGTGCCAGTGTTCATGAGGTGGGCTGTCAAAAAGCCTATGTTGCAAATTTGGTGGAAAAAATCAAAAAAATGACTGTTTTACCAGCGTGCATTGCGCAGTTGCTATGTACGCTTGTAACTTCACGAATTTACAATATTTTCACGCCAGATTTTCAACATTGACATTTTGTCACACCTCCTTGTAAGCAGTACAGCTGTCATTGTTCACATCCTGGCTGAAATGTGTTTTCACACTTCCAGTGCAGAATAGCGCGGTCGCTGTGGGAAATCAGTGTTCAGGACAGATTAAGAAAATGACAGTGACAGTGTTCATGAGTAGAGGTCCTAAAATGCCTATGTTGAACATTTGGTAACGATACTCCATAAAATGACTGTGTTACGAGCATGCGTTACGCAGTTGGCAGCCAAGCTCGTAGCTTCACGAATTTATAATATTTTCACTCCAGATTTTCAATATTGCCATTTTACCAGACCTACTTATGAACAATACAGCTGTCATTTTTCACATCCTGGCCAAAATGTGTTTTCACACTTCCGGCGCAGAATAGAGCGGTCACTGTGGGAAATCACTGTTCGGGACAGATTAAAAAAATGACAATGATACTGTTCATGAGCAGAGGTCCTAAAATGCCTATGTTGAAATTTTCATGATGATAGCCCATCAATTGACTGTGTTACAAGTGTGCGTTGAGCACTTTCAACGCACCCTTGTAACTTCACAGATTTGTAATATTGTCACACCAGATTTTCAACAGTGCCATTTTTTCACACCTCCTTATAAGCAGTACAGCTGCCATTTTTCACATTCTGACCAAAATGTGTTTTCACAGTTCCAGCGCAAGACTAACGTGGTCACTGTGGGAAATCAGAGTTCGGGACACATTAAGAAAATGACAGTGGCACTGTTCATGAGCAGGGGTCCAAAAATCCCTATGCTGAAAATTTGGTGACGAAAGTCCATAACATGACTGTGTTACAAGCGTGCGTTGAACTGTTTCCACGCACCCTTGTAACTTCACAAATTTGTAATACTGTCACGCCACATTTTCAACAGTGGCATTTTTTCACAACTCCTTATGAACACTACAGCTATCATTTTTCACATCCTGGCTAAAATATGTTTTTGCACTTCTGCCAGTCAATAGCACGGTCACTCTGGGACATCAGTGTTTGGGACAGATTAAGAGCGACCGAGTGAGAGGGGGGAGTGACCGAGCCCAACTGAGTTCTGTCGGGACTGCTGTGGATTTGTTTGTGTTCAGACAAAGGCCCCAACACAAGAGCCCAGTACAAAAGGGCAGCCTGCAGCATTGGGAGAAACAGAATGAGAGAGCGAGTGAGGGAGGGGGAGTGAGCGAACTCACCAAAGCACTGTCAGGACTGCTGTGGATTTTTTTGTGGGCAGAAAAAGGCGTCAGTGCAGGCAGGGGCCCAGTACAAAAGGCTAGCCTGCAGCGGGGGAGAAACAGGAGCGAGTGAGACAAGGAACTTAGTGAGCTCAATGGAGCTCTATCAGGACTGCTGGGATTTCTTTGTGGGCAGAAAAGGCACCACAGGCAGGAGCCCCATACAAAAGGGCAGCTTGCAGCACCAGGACAAACAGAATGAGCGATGAGAGAGGGAGACTGAGCGACCTCAACGGAGCTCTGTCGGGACAGCTGTGGATTTCTTTGTGGACAGACAAAGGTGCCAACGCAGCCAGGAGTCCCATAGAAAAGCGCAGTCTGCGGCGCCAAGAGAAACAGAATGAGCAAGTGACAGAGCGGTAGTGAGTGAGCTCAACGGAGCTCTAATGTGACTGTTGCAGATTTCTTTGTGGGCAGAAAATGTGGCAACGCAGGCAGGAGCCCAGTACAAAAGGCCAGCTTGCAGCGCCACCAGAAACGGAATGCGGGAGTGAGCGAGCTCAGTGGAGCTGTGTCGGGACTGCTTCAGATTTCTTTCTGGCCAGAAAAAGCCACCAATGCAGGCAGGAGCCCAGTACAAAAGGGCAGCCTGCAGCACCAGGAGACACAGAACGAGCGAGTGAGGGAGGGGGAGACAGTGAGCTCAACGGGATTTGCAAAATTGTCACACTAGATTTTCAACAGTGCCATTTTTTCACACCTCCTTATAAGCAGTACAGCTGTCATTTTTCACATCCTGACCGAAATATGTTTTCACAGTTCCGGCGCAGAATAACGTGGTCACTGTGGGAAATCGGTGTTCAGGACAGATTAAGAAAATGACAGTGGCACTGTTCATGAGCAGAGGTCCTAAAAACCCTATGTTGAAAATTTGGTGACAAAAGTCCATAACATGACTGTGTTACAAGTGTGCATTGAGCTGTTTCCACGCACTCTTGTAACTTCGCAAATTTGTAATACTGTCACGCCACATTTTCAACAGTGGCATTTTTTCACAACTCCTTATGAACACTACAGCTGTCATTTTTCACATCCTGGCAAAAATATGTTTTTGCATTTCTGCCGGACAATAGCACGGTCACTCTGGGAAATCAGTGTTTGGCACAGATTAAGATCGACCGAGTGAGAGAGGGGGAGTGAGCTCTGTCGGGACTGCTGCGGATTTGTTTGTGTTCAGACAAAGGCCCCAACACAAGAGCCCAGTACAAAAGGGTAGCCTGCAGCACTGGGAGAAACAGAAAGAGAGAGCGAGTGGGAGTGAGAGAACTCACTGAAGTGCTGTCAGGACTGCTGCGGATTTCTTTGTGGGCAGAAAGAGGCGTCAATACAGGCAGGGGCCCAGTACAAAAGACCAGCCTGCAGTGGTGGGAGAAACAGCATGAGCGAGTGAGACAAGGGGACTTAGTGAGCTCAACGGAGCTCTATCAGGACTGCTGGGATTTCTTTGTGGGCAGAAAAAGGCATCAATGCAGGCAGGGGCCCCATACAAAAGGGCAGCTTGCAGCACCAGGACAAACAGAATGAGCGATGAGAGAGGGAGACTGAGCGACCTCAACGGAGCTCTGTCGGGACAGCTGTGGATTTCTTTGTGGACAGACAAAGGTGCCAATGCAGCCAGGAGCCCCATAGAAAAGCGCAGTCTGCGGCACCAAAAGAAACAGAATGAGCGCGTGACAGAGTGTTACTGAGCGAGCTCAACGGAGCTCTAGTGTGACTGCTGCAGATTTCTTTGTTGGCAGAAAATGCAGCAATGCAGGCAGGAGCCCAGTACAAAAGGCCAGCTTGCAGCGCTGCCAGAAATGGAATGCGAGAGTGACAGAGGGGGAGTGGGCGAGCTCAGTGGAGCTGTGTCGGGACTGCTTCAGATTTCTTTCTGGTCAGAAAAAGCCGCCAATGCAAGCAGAAGCCCAGTACAAAAGGGCAGCCTGCAGCACCAGGAGACACAGAATGAGCAAGTGAGGGAGGGGGAGTCTGAGCTCAACGGGGCTCTGTTGGGACTGCTGCAGATTTCTTTGGGGCAGAAAAAGGCAGCAATTCATACAAGGGCCCAGTACAAAAGGGCAGCCTGCAGTGGCAGGAAAACCAGAATGAGCGAGTGAGTGAGCTCAACAGAGCTGTATTGTAACTGCTGCAAATGTCTTTGTGGGCATAAGAAGGCAGCAACGCAGGCAGGAGCCCAGTAGAAAAGGGCAGCCTGCAGCGCTGGCAGAATAGAAAGAACGAGTGAGAGAAGGGGAGTGAGCAAGCTCAACGGAGCTTTGTCGGGACTGCTGCAGATTTCTTTGCGGGCAGAAAAAGGCGCCAACAGAGGCAGGAGCCCAGTACAAAAGGGCAGCCTGCAGCGCCAGGAGAGACAGAATGACTGAGTGAGACAGTGGGAGTGAGCGACCTCAATGGAGCTCTGTTGGGGGAGCTGTGGATTTCTTTGTGGGTAGAAAAAGCCACCAACACAGGCAGGAGCCCAGTACAAAAGGGCAGCCTGTAGCGCCAGGAGAAACAGAATGAGCGAGTGACAGAGGGGAAGTGAGCCACCTCAATGGAGCTCTGTCGGGACAGCTGCGGATTTCTTTCTCAGCAGAACAAGACGCCAATGCAGGCAGCAGCCCAGTACAAAACAGCAGCCGCCCTGCAGCACCGGGACAAACACACTGAGCCAGTGACACAAGGCCACTGAGCGAGCTCAACAGACCAACGCAATCAACATTCGGCATTGACAAATGCTTGTTAAAGTTTGTTACTAATGCTGCTCCCAGTTGGAGCAGTTTGGTAGAGCAATACAGGCACTACCTCTGTATGAATGTGAATGGTGAGTGACTGACTGTATGAATGGAGTGTGAATGTGATGGTAAGCTTAAAGATTAAGAGTTACTGATTTAATGTGCATGCTAACTTGTTTCTGTTTTGGACAACAAGATTACAGAGATAGCCTGGGTAGAATAAGATACAGCTTACTATTTTTAGAAGTTTATAAGCTTGTTGCAATAAATATGACAGTTTACTGTTAGTTTTTGGACCAAACTTACTCCACTGGGTACTGGTAGGTAGGAAGTTAGGAGGGAGGGGGTCCAGCGCACCAGAGAGGGAGCTCAGGGTCGAGGTGGGGAGTGTGCATACTCACCTTGTCCGCAGTAGTTTCTTTTAGGTGCCCAGACACAAAGCACATCTTCTTGACCTGGAAGGAGACTACTTCTTTGTTCAGCTGTGAGCTGTGTGGGAAATTCTATATTGCACTAGATATCTGCAACAATGTGCACTTTTGCTCAATTCTGTGGGAGGTGAAACTAACTACCCTTGGTAATTGCTTTTTATTTACGTATTTTTTTAGTGTTTAACTAAGAAGGGGCTTGCAAACTCTGTTTATCTTGTGAGTAACTTCAGAAGGATTTAAATACTTCATGTGGGTAGACCCTTGGAGGTAGCTAGATTGTCCACTAGGATTTTCTGTCAGTTAAACTATTTTTAAATAAATTACAGGTGGCTGAGGAGTTGAATACAGAGCCTGCAAACTCTTCTTATCTTGGAAGTAACTTCACAAGGGTTTGAATACTGCATTTTGGTTGTCCCTTGGGGGTAACTGGATTGACTACTAGGATTTTGGGACAGAAAATATTTTTAAATAATTTACTGGTGCGTAGGATTTTGTAATAGTTAAACTATTTTTAAATAAGTTACTGGAGGTTAGTTGAATTATTATAAAGGGCAGTACTCACCAAGGTAGTGGAGCAGTGGTGTATTTGATTGTTTCTAACAGTCACCTGTGGTTATGGACTACCCATCCCCTCCCCGGTGGCATTTCCTTTATAGCCAAAGTTCTGACATCACTTCCTCAACAGGTCTTGGGGCAGAACTGTCATATTCTTAATAACCCAGCACAGTGCATAAAGGGTAAGTACACACCACAAAAAAAAAAATTTTATATATTACATATTGTATTTTATAAGGGAAAGGGACATGTGGGGAGTGGTGCAATGCACTGGCTGTGGGGCAGCAGTTTTCCAGGAGACATTCTGGAATCTGCGTTGCTGTCCTATTTTCAGGCAACTGTCAGCTCTGAGGGAGGACATTGTCCACCTCCAGGCTGAACTGGCAAGGACTAAGGAGGCCTTCCCCACCCAAAGAGCACCACGGCCACAACCACTGCCTCAGAGGTTGCAAGTATGAAGAGCAGTTGGACCACAGTGGGTTCTGGGAGGGTGCGGGTGGTGGAACAGAGGCGAAGCCCCCTAGTTGTACCTCCACACAAATCATACACCAGTCTGGCAGAGCAAGGTTCCTTTATGATGGCACCCTCAGTGGAGACCAAGAAGAATGCTGAGGACATCCACAAGGGAGACCCACAAAAGGGTGGCAAGGGACACCACAGGGAAGGAAACAGCTTCTGATAGGGGACTCCAGTTGTTGGGGGGTAGAACTGGGAAGGGAGAGGAGAGGAAGGTGCCTGCCTGGTGCCATGGCTTGAGGACAAGAAGCGAATCCTCAGGATTGCAGAAGCAGCATCACAGGAGAGGAACTAGATATCATTGTCCACCTTGGGACAAATGACCTAGCTAGGCATGGAATCAGTGCAGTGCAGGATGAATTTGTGGAGTTGGGGAGGGCCTCAGACAGGTAGCAAGCACGGTTACCTTCTCAGAGGTGCTGCCAGTCCATGGCAGGGGTGAGGCTAGGGTACTGCACACCATGCAGTTTAATGAATGGTTGCAAAACTGGTGAGAGCACAGGGCTTTGGCTTCATTGGGGACTGGGGGTACACCTGGAGAGATGAAGGTCTATACTGGCACGATGGTCTGCATCTGTCCACGAAGGGAACCAAGCTCCTAAGTGACAGGTTTAAATGCTTCCTTGGCAAGATTTTAAACTAGCCAAGGGGGGAAGTGCTGAAAAGAGGCGGGAAATTTCAAGCCTCCCCCCAACAAAACATGGCAGGTAGTAAGTTAAACACTGAGGTATAGAGCTCAGCAGAGGGCAGGACAGGGGTAAATGGAAAAATAGACAAGGGCAATAAGAGCAGGGATGGGGAAACAAGGATAAAACCAACATTAAATGGAGGGCAATGAGTACCAATGCCCATAGTCTGGGAAACAAGCTTCCTGAGCTAGTAGCCCTGATGGAAGATGAACAATTGGATATTGTGGCAGTCACGGAAACATGGTACATGGAGAACCATGACTGGGATGTCAACATACCGGGGTACACAGTCTACAGAAGGGACAGAGAGGGTAAAAGAGGAGTGGAGTAGCTCTATACATAAGGGAAGCGATCAAAGCTACAGAACTAATAAGTAAAGGGGGAGGACAACAGGCACTCTGGGTCACCTTGGAGACAGGGAATGGCATCACAATCCGCACAGTGGTTTTATACAGACCCCCATCTCAAGGGGAGGAAATGGACAAGAAAATGATAGAGGACATTCTCAAAATGGCTCAAAAGGGGAGATACTGTTGATGGGGGACCTGAATATGCCAGATGTTAACTGGATGACATGTACTGCAGCCACATCCAAGAGCAGGGTCATTCTCGCTGCCCTGCAGGGGGCAGGCCTTAGACAGCTAGTGTTGGAACCCACTCAGAAGGGAGCAATACTAGACCTGGTACTCTCAAATGGAGAGAGGATCACAAATTTAGAAGTCAGTAGACATCTGGGAACAAGAGACCACTGCACAGTGTGCTTCACAATAAGCACAACCATGGAGACAAGCCATACAAAAACAAGGATACTGGACTTTAGAAGGGCTGACTTCGGCAAAATGAGAAAATACCTGAGGAATGCACTAGCAAATGGCCAAAAAGGAGGGGTGGAAGAACAATGGAGAAAAATCAAAACTGCCATCATAAAGGCAACAAGCCTTGTGTGAAACAAATAAAGAAAACAAAGGAGTGAAAACCACTATGGTTCTCAAAGAGGTGGCAGGGAAGGTTAAGGAGAAAAAGGCTGCATTCAAAAAGTATAAGGAATCACAGAAGGAGCACAACAGGGAACTGTATCAGTTAAAGCAGAAAGAAGTGGGGAAGGCAGTCAGAATAGCAAAGGCCCAAACCGAGGAAAAAATAGTCAGCTCAGTTAAGAAGGGCGATAAAACCTTTTATAGGTACATTAGGGAGCATAGAAAGGTTAAGGGAGCAATAGTGAAGATTAATAAAGGAGAGGGGAGGTGGGCAGAGGGAGACAATGAAAAGGCAAAGATACTGAATGAATACTTTTGCTTAGTATTCACAAAAGAAGATGAGGAGGAGTTACCTAAACCAGACAATAGAAGTATTCTGGGTAGGGGGGGTTGACACCAGTCCATTTACAGAAGAAAGAGTCCTGAAAGAACTCCTAAAACTCAAGGTGGACAAAGCAATGGGGCCTGACAGGATTCATCCCAGAATCCTAAAAGAACTAAGGGAGGACCTAGTGACATCACTGACCACACTTTTTAACAAATCATGGGAGGATGGGATGGTACCTGAGGACTGGAGGAGGGCAGATGTGATTCCCCTTCACAAAAGTGGGAGCAAGGCAGAAGCAGGAAACTACAGACCTGTTAGTTTGACCTCAATGGTAGGGAAATGATGGAATCACTTCTGAAAGAAAGAATTGTTGAGTACCTAGAGGCCAGTGGGGCACAGGACCCAAAGCAGCATGGATTTATAGCAGGAAGGTCATGTCAGACGAATATAATTGACTTCTTTGACAGGGTGACCAAAGTAATAGACCAGGGAGGGGCTGTGGATATGGCCTACCTAGACTTTAGCAAGGCATTTGACACAGTCCTGCACAAAAGATTAATAATCAAGTTAGCCAGCCTGGGAGTGGGTTCCAGGGTGGTGGCCTGGGTAGCAAATTGGCTGCCCAACAGGACACAGAAGGTAATAGTGAATGGAACACATTCCGAAGAAAGGGGGGTTACTAGTGGAGTACCTTAAGGCTCAGTACTGGGTCCAGTCCTCTTTAACATCTTTATAGGTGACATTGCAGAGAGTTTGGAGGGAAAGGTATGCCTCTTTGCAGATGACACAAAGATCTGTAACAGAGTTGATACACAAAGGGGGGGTAGAAAGCATGAGAAGGGACTTGGCAAGGTTGGAGGAGTGGTCAGACATATGGCAACTTAGATTCAATGCAAAGAAGTGCAAAGTAATGCATCTGGGAAACAAAACCCAGGAGAAGAGTACAATAGCAGGGGAGGTACTAACAACAACAGAAATGGAAAGGGACTTGGGGTAGTCATATCAGATGACCTAAAGGTGGGTAAGCAATGTGAGAAGTCAGTAAGGAGAGCCAAGGGGATACTGGGATGCATAGGAAGGGGCATCACAAGTAGAAAAAGGGAAGTGGTCATCCCTCTGTACAGACAGTTGGTGAGTCCCCATCTGGAATACTATATGCAGTTTTGGAGACCCCATCTACGCAAGGACATAGACAGGATGGAAGCAGTCCAGAGGAGGGCAACTAAAATGGTACAGGGTCTGCATCAGAAACCATATGAAGAGAGACTGAGAGAGCTTAATATGTATACCCTTGATGAAAGGAGGGACAGGGGACATGATAGAAACTTTCAAGTACCTCAAGGAATCAACAAAGTCCAGGAGGATAGCATCTTTCAGAAAAAGAGATGTGTAAGAACAAGGGGCACAATTTAAAAGATAGAGGGCAGACGGCTCAGGGTAATGTGAGGAATTTTTTTCATGGAGAGTGGTGGATGCATGGAACCGCCTTCCTGGGGAGGTTGTTGGGTCTAAAACAGTGGAGGAATTCAAACATGCATGGGACAGACATAAGACAATTGTAGTGGGGGGTTGCAGGAAGTAGGCTGTTGGTTAACTAGAATCTGTAGTTTATCCAATAGGTAGGGAAATGGGCAGACTGGGTGGGCCAAGTGGTCCTTATCTGCTATCAAAGTCTATGTTTCTATGTTTCTATTATGCTGCCTCCATTTCCAGGAGGAAATGGTTTTTGAGGGAGGGAAGAGTGTAAGCCCTCCCCGCGTGGGGTGGGCTTACTAGCCTGTGTTTTTGGGTTCTATCCTCCCCTCTGGTAAGGCCCCAGTCTAGTAAGCAGCAGCGATACCCTTCTGCTGTCACCAGGGGACAGGGTTTCAAAAGTATTTAAGCCCTAGGTTTTCTCGGGTTTGGGGGAGAGATGGAGAGTTGGTGGTGTTGATAAGGGCAAGGTGGCCGGGGGGGGGGGCTACCCTCCAGCCCAAGAGAAGTCAGTTGGCAGCGTTGGTGTGATGCAGGGGAGGACTCCAAGGTAGAGTGGCTAGGAATTTGGTGCCATGGTGGCCAGGGAGTTTCAACAGCTGCTGAAAGAGGGAGGAAGGAGAAGATGTGTTGGAAACCAGGTTGAACAGAAGCAGTGGTCCCGGTAACCAAAAACAAGGTATGGTTGGAGTTTCCAAGCAGTGGGTCTGTTACGGTTGTGGCAGGGCCACAACAGGGTCCTCTGGAGGTGGCAAGTTTGGGAAACGGTTCCCATGTAGCAGACTGCATGGTGGGTAAGTTGTGAAAGGGGAGCCGCACCCTGGCATTTGCCTTGGGGTTTGCCGGGCCTGTGTCTGGGACAGGCCCTGTCAGACCCATATAGGGATGTGGTTCTGGGGGACCTGTCAACTAAAGTAAGGAGGCAATCATTGTTCAGGCTCTGGTCCAGCCCGAGTGGGTTCGAAGGGAAAATGAAAGGTCTGGCACCGGTTTTTGGCTCAGTGGATGAGTGGGTATTTGTTTTGGAGCAGCTGCAGAGGCATTAGGCTGTATCACCCCAGGTTCCAGTTTGGCTTGGCTGGCATGAGAGAAGTAAGGCACTTCCCTGTTAGGAGGATTAAATAGCAATGTCGAAGGAAAGCAAATATTAAGGTGTTTAAAGGAAAAAAAATCTCTGCTCAAGGAAAGTTTTCAGTGTGGAGTCAGAGTGGTCTGTTTTAGGCCTGATAAAAATCTCAGAAGCTGTGGTCGATTTTTATTGCCTAAATGCCGCTTGTACTCTTGCCAATCTCTCCACCCTATGAAGCTGCTCCTAGTTTATTTATTAATTCTTTGGACACAATTATTTTCCTGTTCAAAATAGAGTATTTTATGGTTGCTATGAGTTCCCTTGTGATGTGTGGTTTAATGAATTTATTCACACCATAAATTTATTCTTACCCTTTGAGTTGCTAAACAGCCCCTCCTCCCAGGCTCGAGATCAGCGGGACCATGTTGGCTCTGTGATCTATTTTCAGGGTGAAAAAAGGCCTTGTGAATGAAAATACCTGTGAGGTATGTGAGGTAAGGCCTTTTGTTTTCTCCAAATAATGTGAAATGCCAGGAAGGTTGTCAGGTCTGTACCCACCCCCCCATAACATCGGGACCCCTAGATGAAATTTAAGGACAAATTGGGTTACACAGGGATGCAGGATCCTGACTCTGCTGGGATGGGGAGACAGTGTGTCAGTCGCAAGGACAGGGCAGACTGGCATCCAGTGGTTGTAAGGGAACAAGCAGCAGAAATAAATGTAAGCAAGTACTTGTTGTGGGCAATTCAATGGTAAGAGGAGTTGAGACACCTAACTAAGTATTCACAAATAAGTGTGATGGTCCAATGCCTCCCCAGCGCATCTGCTAAGTGAGATACCGAACGCATTGGGAGAATTGTGGTCAGAGTAGAGAAAGGACTTGGGGGCCGGGGGGGCTGGTTCACCTCAAAACTAATGACCTGGTGAATCAGAATGTGGAAGAGGCCAAGCAAAGCTTTGTCAAACTGAGCAAAAGTTGGCTACTTGAACAACCTCCCCGGCTTTCTCTGAGGTCCTCCTGGTGTGAGGCAGAGGTGATTGCACAAACAGGATCAGAAGCAAGGAATTTAACACGTGGTTTAAAGAATTGTGTCTGGAAAAAGGATACCACTTCATAGGTGTCTGGGGAGATTTTTGGGAGAGGAAGCTCGTCAAGTTCGATAGACCCTACCTAAACAAGTAAGGCGTGAGAGCACTTGGCCAGAAATGTGATGTACTAGTTGGGCGTTTAAACTAGGTTTAGTGTAGTTTATTAATTTATTAGAGCGATCTTCATTGCGACTCTAGGCGCTTTATGGGAACTTGAATAGTATCAACAAAAAAGGTAAAATATGCATAAAATAAGAAGCATAATAGTTAAAATTTTAAAAGGAGGGAAAATTTCTGTTAAATAAAAAGGTGCTCAGATCCCTCTTGAAAGCACTAACCGATGGGGCCTCTCTGAGCAACCGAGGCAGTGAATTTCACAGGGTAGGCACTGTGACTGAAAAAGCACAGGCACCAGATGACTTCAAATGGACCCTGGGAATCACTAGGAGGCCCTCCTTGGCTGACCAGAGAGGACAAAATGGGTGGTAGGGCTATAGGAGGTCTTGGAGGTAACCAGGGCCCAGAATATGTCAGCAACCTGATCTTGAAGGTAATCCACCACCTAATAGCAAACCAGTGCAGAGAGTGCAGCAGAGGCATAATATGACATGACCTCAAAAGGCCAGTCAACAGCCTGGCTGACGCATTCTGCACTAGCTGTAGACGGCGACGATCAGCCCCAATAGCTCTAGGTAAAGGGCATTGTAGTAATCAAGCCGTGATGTCACAAAGGCATGGACTAGTGTTGGCAGATCACCTGAGGAGATCAGGTGTTTAATCCTGGCGATGCTTCTAAGATGGTAAAAGCCACTAAGGACCACCGCAGACACCTGAGATTCAAGCATTTGGCCGCTATCCAGCACAATGCCAAGATTTTTCACCTTAGAAGAGGTGATAAGCTGGGAGTCTTCAAGCCTAAACACGGTAACTCAACTAGCCTGCACACCAACCCTCAGACGACCAGGTTCCACCATCAGTACCTCCGTCTTATCCGGATTTAACCTCAGCCAGTTGGCACTCATCCAGTCTTGGACCTCAGCAAGGCACTGATTGAAAACTAAGACCCCATCCTGTTGTCCAGGTGCAAAAGACAGGTACAGTTGAGTATCATCAGCATAGCAATGAAAACTCAATCTGTACCATCTTATAATGTCCCCTAGTGGTTTCATATACACCGCGAACAACATGGGGGACAAAATGGAACCTGCGGGACCCCACATGGCAGGGACTGTGGCTGGGAGAAAAAGGCCCCCCAAACCACCCTCTGCATCCAGCCAGTGAGGAAAGAATGGAACCAGTTGAGGACCACAACAGAGATTCAACAACGAACCAGCAGGCGATTCAAAAGCACCCCATGGCCCACAGTGTAAAAAGCAGCCGAGAGATCGAGGAGGATGAGAATAGAATGCTCTCCTCTATCCTTCACCACCAGGAGGTCATTAAGCACCCGAACCAAGGCAGTCTTAATACTGTGCCTTTTCATAAAACCCGACTGGAGAAGGTCATAGATGTCATGAGTTAACAAACGGACCTCCAGCTGTAAGGCCACCACCTTCTCGATAACCTTCCCTAAAAAGGGTAAGTTAGAGACAGGTCTGTAGTTCACCAGGCAGTCCGGGTCTAGTGATATTTTTTTCAAGAGGGGTCTCTCACCTGCCTCTTTAAGGGGCTCAAGAAAGACCCCCCCCCTCGTTAAAGATCACTGAACTATGCTAGTGAAGACTGGGCCAATGGAATCAACACACCGTACAAGAAGGCACATTGGACCCAGGTCCAAACTACAGTATGTAGGCCACAATTCCTGTATGACCCTGACGACGTCCTCGACCACCAACCTGTCAAAGTCAGACCAGACAGACAGGATGCCTGTGAGTCCCAATGGAAGGTGCCGACAGGATGTCAGATCTGATAGAGGAGATCTTATCAGCAAAAAAATGAGCAAATTCATCACACTTAGATTGTGAAAAGGCTCTAACAAACTGAAGACAAGCTGGACTGCATAGCCTGTCAACAGTCCGAAACTGCTGAGCTGGTCTGTTAATTGCTGCAGCAATCTCCCTGGACAAGAACTCTGCCTTCTTACAGAAAATTGCTGTTTGATACTCTCTATAATGAGACATCAAACTAAGTTTGTCCCCATCAGACCTGGATCTAAGCCAACAATGCTTCAACCTTTGGCCCCTCACCTTCAACTCCCTGAGAGTCCCATCAAACCATGGGGATCTCCTACATGAGGTGAGGGGCAGAACACGGACTGGTGCGATAGAGTCAAGGGTGCTGGTGATGGCCCTGTCATAGGTCGACACCAATTCCCCTGACTCCTCACAAGTTCTCATCACACCTGATAGGACCAGACTCGGGTCGTGAGGGCTCCCTGAAGAAGCTCAGCCCTCCCCAAGCCAGCAGACGCAACGAGGACCCCCCCCAAAGCTCATCCCAGTTCAGGACTTGGGTTGCAAGGGCTCCCTGAAGAAGCTCAGCCTCCCAAGCCAGCAGCTGCAATGAGACCCCCCACGAGTTCATCCCAGTTCGGGACTCGGGTCGCGAGGGCTCCTGAAGAAGCTCAGCCTCCCAAGCCAGCAGCCGAACGAGACCCCCCAAGCACACCCAGTTCTGGGACTCAGGTCGCGAGGGCTCCTGAAGAAGCTCAGCCTTCCAAGCCAGCAGCCGCAACGAGGACCCCCCCCCCCCAAAGCTCATCCCAGGTACGAACACCAGCCGGTGAACACGGAGCACGGTTTTGGTGCCTTTACAGTTTGAAACTTGAACAATAGAATCTGCAAGGGCTTCGGCCTTCCACAGAGACTCTTGAGTTTTACTGGGCTTTTGGCCACATCACCCCCACCACCGCCCTTGGTGAGCTCCTGGCTTTATAGTGCTTACCCACGTGATCTCAAAAACCTATCAGCCCACTCTCCCGTTTGCAGCTTATCAGCTGCTACCATTAGAGGCCGCTACCACTGGGACATAGCCTTTCTCTCAATCTTTCTGACCAAGATGCTGCCCTTTCTACCCCTGCTACTCCTCTCACTGGCCCCTCTGGCATCTCTGCCCCCAGCAGACCTCCCAATCAAAGAACCCCCCCCCACAGATGCCCCCCTGCCTCGCCCCTCAGCCTAACTATGCTGCCCTTCACCTCCTGCATGCCCATGCCCAGGCACACATACACAACTGGCCCATTAGTGCCACCATTCTGCCCCCATCCTTTCTCCCAGGTTTTTCTGTTCTCCAGACCCCAGCCCTCCACTGCCCACCGCATACAACCTCAGATCACACACCAACTACCTGCCCAAAATACCTCTGGCATAAAACCAAATAGCTTATTACACTGCTACTCCTCCTGGCCATGGATATAGAGGTAAACCCTGGACCCACCACCTCAAAGACCCACACCCCATTTTCATTCCCAAAGGTCTCAGGCTCCTGCACCTCAACACCTGCAGTTTACGAAAAAATAAAATCTCTGTGCTGCAACCAATTGCCCTAACCCATCACCCTGACATCCTGATCATCTCTGAAACCTGGCTAAAACCCCAGCATGCAACCTGTAAGTCGCTTCCCTGTCTCACATCAATGTTTACCACCTGCGTTCACCCTATGTGGTACCCTTGTATGTATATCCAGCCTGTATCATGTAACGTGCATTTCATGTATATACTGTTATTACCTATCTGTGTTTGTACTTTAAGTGTTTATGTCACAGGACCTCCTTGTGAATGAGCTTGCTCAATGGAGTTTTCCTGCAATAAACTTGAAACTTGAACTTGAATACCGATGTTGAAGTCTCCATACCTGACTACACAATCATTAGGCATGATAGACTAGGGAAAAAGAGAGGTGGAGGAACTGCCATGTACATCTCCACTAGTCTGCAGTTCACAATAGTGCAAATTCCCTCACCTCCAGCCCACATCAACTCCCTCCTAATCAAACTCTCGCTCCCATGCTCCACCCCAGTGTACGTTGCAGGCACCTACTGCCCTCCCAGAACACCCCCAACGGACATCATTACTCACCTGGACACCCTACAGTCCTTAGCCACAGGTGGCAAGCTTCATGCCATTGGTGACTATAACCGCAACTGGCTAGCCATAGATAAAGCCCACCTTAAAACCAAGATCAAGGCCCTGAACCTTACACAACTGATTGCAGATCCCACCAGGCTCAACCACAAGACACACAATCACTCACTGCTGGACTGGGCTCTCTCCTCCCACCCACACAGGATCATATGCGCGGGCCTGCTCCCTGACTCCCTAAGTGACCACCACATGATTTTCCTGATCAGGAAAGTGCACAGGCCCACAGTTCCCCCCCAAAGACGCTGTGCACAAGGTCATACAATTCCCTGTGCCTAGCATCGCTCCTGTTAGACCTAGGCCAAGTAGACTGGTCCTTCATCCCAGTGGCCACATCTATTGACGTCGCGCTCAAAACTTTCAAGGCCAAATTTCTTAAAGTCTGGGACAAACATGCCCCCCTGCGCACAAAAAGAGTCAGAGGCGCCCACCTTCCCTGGATCACCGCTGATATCATCAGTAAATGCCACTCCAGGGACGACGCATGGAAAGCCCACAAGAAACTGGGCACCCAGACATCCTGCCAAACCTACAGAGCCCTCTGCAACTCCTGCACAAACCTCATTCACCAGTCAAAAAAGAACTATTTTCTATCGGCCTTTAGCGCAAACATAAACCACCCGACAAACTTTTAGAAATCATTCAAATCCTGTTCTCCCCACCCAACCTCCACCCCTGACACTATCAGTTCAGGGCATCTACATCTCCGATCCCTGCGAGGTAGCGAGGTCTTCAATATATACTTCTTCAGCTGCACTGACTTGCTTCTATTGACCCTCCAGCATCCACCCACCCTGGACCCCCCACCAACCTAGTGCACGCCCTCCAGCCCTACAGTTCTCCTTCCGCCCAAGCCCAAGCCAAAGTCCTCAAATCCCTACGTTCCCTGAACCCCAACAAAGGCAAATGCCCTATGTCCCTTGATGCCAAGATGGTATACTTGTCCGCTCCAGCCATATCTGCCCCTCTAGCCGCACTATTCAACCTCTCCTTCACGATGGGAAAATTACCTTCCGAATGGAAACGGCCTACCATCATACCCCTACCTAAAGGAGGCGACCCCTCCTCCCCAGGCAACTATCGCCCCATCTCCCTACTCCCGATTCTGGCAAAAATACAGGAACGTCTTGTCCTCACCCAACTCTCTCCCCATCTGGATGCCTCCTCCTTCTTCACTCCTTTCCAATCCGGCTTTCGCAAATCTCACGCAACCATCACCTCCCTGCTACGAGTCACTGACAACATACTCACCAGTATGGACAAAGGCCACATCACCTCTGCCATCTTTATAGACTTAGCCAAGGCTTTCGACACCAGCTCCCACACTCTGCTCCTCTCCAAACTAACTGAAGCCAGGCTGTCCAAACCAGCCACCACATGGTTCCACGACTACCTGGTGGGCAGACATCAGGCTGTAAAAGTTGCCTCACACATCTCTAACCCCCTGCCAGTTACCACCGGCGTCCCCCAAGGATCAGTCTTGGGCCCACTGCTCTTCTCCATATTTCTAAATAACCTACCATCAACCTGTCGCCACTCTTCCATACAAATGTATGCGTACGACATAGTACTGTATACCTCAGACCCCTCCACAATCATAGTGGCAAATCTACTACAGGAGGATTTCAATGCCATCCAGAACTGGTTCCGGTCAAACCAACTACTCCTAAACCCTAAAAAAACTATGTCGCTAACCTTCAGCTCACAGCAAAGACTCTCCCGCCAAGCCCCCTGCCCCCCTTTCAAAACCCTGGATGGGTCCCTACTGGAACAATGCACCAGCTTCAGATACCTAGGCATCTGGCTCGACCTGCACCTCAATTTCACCACTCATATCGATTCCATTCACAAGAAACTTCTCCCTAAACTCAGCGCCCTATACAGGAACAAAAGCTGCCTCCCTTCTCCTGCTAGGAACACTATTGTCCAAAAGATGATACTCCCAGTACTCGACTATGGCGATATAGTCTATACTATTGCCCCCTCCTCCGCCTTGGCCAGCCTTGACACCCTTTTCCACTCTTTTTGTCAATTTATCCTCAACTGCCCATAATCAACCCACCACTGCACCTTATATAGCTCCCAAGCCCTGCCGTCCCTCTAAGACCATAGATTAACCCATAGCGCTAGGTTCGCAGCCAAATTTTTGTCCCATTCCCTACTCCCCTACCTAGCCTCTACCCTCTCCCAACAACCCCCCCGCCTACTCCCTCAGAAGCACTGACCCCAGGCTCCTCCACGTCCCCTTTATGCGCACAACCAAAGGGCAGGCCACTTTCAATTACCTTATCCCACAGTTACGGAACGCCATGCCAGCTGACATAAGACACTCACCCAACCCCAGCTATCGCAATCGCCTACTCAGGACCCACTTCTCCTCCAGCTACTCTTGCTATAGCTAATGCCAACTTATGTATTGAAATTGTGTTTCTGAGCTCAAACATAACCATCTAAAATGTATCATGTATTCAATCTCCCTACTGTCTGTATCTACCTGCCGATTGTCTCTACGGCGGATGACCATTCACTGTTTGTATTAACTCTGTAACTAGTGTTTTGTACTATTGTCTTGGGTCTTGACCCCCGGGTCGCATCTGGAATTGAGCAGCACTGCTCAGTATGCCTTCCTGGTTAAACTCGTAAATAAATAAATAAATAAAAAGACCCTCTGGGGTCAAACCCCTCAAAGGGTGGTACTGGACAATATCCATGGGGGAAGGTCTATGGGGGGGCATCAAACGAGAACTTCATGGTATAATGGTCCGCTCAATCTACTGGTTCCACTGTGAGGTCAGTGATCTCCAATCCCAGTGAGAAGACAAGGTCCAAAGAGTGGCTATGCAAATGGTTGCATTGCATTAATCAGAGGAAGTCTTGTCCAAAAGGCAAGAGTTCATCGTCGACCCAAGCATTGAAGTCACCCAGAATTATCCATCTTGGCAACTCCAACACTAATCCAATTATGAAGTCCGCGACATCCTGCAGGAATTCACTCTCATGCCCTGGGGGGAGGAGATAAATGAGAAGGACCCTGCAACTTGCACCTGGAACTGCATTAACCACCACACATTCAAAGGACCTCGTTGTTCCCACTGGGAGGACCATGAAGCTCAAGTCTGACTTAAAACAAATAGCCCCACCCCAACCCCTGTGATCCTTTCTCAGGCAGTGAATCACTGAGAACCCAGCAGCAACCACCGATTCCAATACTGGGCCGGCATTTTCATCCAACCAAGTCTTGATGATGCAGGCCAGGTCATCTGTAGAAACCAGATCAGTTATAATAGCTGCCTTTTTTCTAATGGACCTGGCATTGCATAACACCACCTGAGAAGGATAGGTGGATGAGGTTGGTCCTTTGGGTATCTGCCCGCCAAACATGGAGACCTTGGGAATGGGAACAAGAGAGACAGGACCCACATCATGAGCCCATTTCACCCCAGGGTGCCTCCTAGAGCTCACCACACCAATCTGTCTCCTTCCTGCATCACTCCCCAAGACAGGCCCATGCAGACCTCCGCATCCTCCTTCTTCAGACAATGTCTAATTTACTACAACGTCTATAGATGTCAGGTGACATCGAATGGCAATCAAAAAAGCAGAGGTCCAAAGCCAGGATGGAGTATAGCACCTTCTAATGGAAGCCACCAACCAGCACATTCTAGGTCTATGACTATTCCTAGTATTAAAGACAGTTAAAACAATGTAGCCTTACATACTTCTAAACTAGCTGCCCTCCTTAAAATAAATAATATAAGTGAAACAATCCCAACAAAACTAAAATCACAGTTTTTTTTATTTTGTTTTTTTTATTGAGGAATTCAGAAAGATCTTTGAGTCAAGGACTCATTTACAAAGGTTCCACGTCAGACACAGAAGTACAGAGACAACATATTTACAGATTACAGTACATTGGTATAAGTATAGGCATACATAAGTGTTCAGTAAGTGGCTATCAGACAAGGATAACAGAAGTTTCAGGACTTTAGCACAGCCAAAAATTTACAGAAGGATTCTGAAGTAGGCTGATGGTCATATAGTAGTATTAGAGCATTCAGGCATGAGGATTTAACGATTCAGTTTAATAAAAAATAACAGTCATAATTAGGTATGTGCGAACAAGGGGTCTGGGGAGGGGGGACGTGAGGGGACAATTGTAGTGGGAGGGCAGAGAAAAGAGGGGGGGGGAGTGTCAGGGGCAATCACATGGATTGGAGGCCTGAAGGTGTTCCCTTAGCCAGGATTTAAAAGGGCCAAGCTTTTTTCGTTAGTTATATGGCATGGGAGTGAGTTTGTCCAGGAAGAGGCCTTGTAACTGGAAGATCTTTGGAACTGGGAAGTCTGTCAGTGGGGTACCTGTAGCCAGAGCTTGCCCGAGTCACGGGTGGATCTGACTGCCGAGGCCAGGTGCATGAGTGAGGATAGGGCGGGGGGGTGAGACCTAGTGCAATGTTTTTGGCCATTAGGCAGTTGTGAAACCTGATCCTGTTGTCTAAGTTTAGCCAATTTGTGGCCCTGTAGAGGGAGCAGGTGTGTGTGAAATGATCACTGCTGAGGATGAGAAGGCAGGCTTTGTTTAGTGCGAGCCAGAGTCTGCTGAGTGCAGAGGTAGATGCAGCACTGTATACGAGAATACTGTAGTTCAGAAAGGAGAGGACAGAGGAAGAGACGGTGAGCCAGAGGGCATCAGGTGTGAGGCAGTGTTTGTACCAATAGAGCACTCCAATTCTAGAGTTAAGGGCAGTGGATAGTTGATGAATATGTTGATAATAGTTGAGTGCTGGATCTAGCATGATACCTAGCTATTTAAAGGTGTTCACTTGTTCGAGCGGGGTCTGGTTGGCATCGAGAATTTGGGGGCAGAGGTTATTAAAGGAGTTCTTTGGATGCAAGAAGACCATGACTTTTGTCTTGTTATAGTTAATTATTAGTCGCTGGATGGAGAACCATTTTTCAGCTTCACAGAAAGAGCGTTGGAGTGCTTGGTGGAGTTTAAGGGGGTCTGGATCAGAGGTGTACAGGACAGCATCATCCACGTAAAGGAGCAGATTGCCAGAGCAGGCTGGCAGGAGGGAGTTTAGATATAGACTAAATAACAGAGGGCCTAGAATGGAGCCCTGTAGAACATCAGAGTGTACTGGGAGACTGGTGGACAGGGTGGTGCCAATCTTGACCTGTTGTGTTCTATCTGACAGATAGTCAGCGAACCAACTTTGGGCATCACTGGAAAAGCCAATGGAGGAGAGAGCATTCAGTAAGAGGGCATGGTTGACGGTATCAAATGCCTTAGAGATATCCACAAAGACGGCCCCTTAGAGGTGGCCACAGTCTAAAGTGGAGTGGACGTGTGAGGTGAATTCAAGGAGGGCTATGGTGGTACTATGCCCCTTAAGGAAGCTATGTTGCTGTTTACATAGTAGATTATATTTCGTTAAGTGGTCAGTGAGTTGATCGGAGACAATACGCTCCAATGCTTTAGATGGGGGGGGAATGGAGATAAGGCGGTAGTTGTTAGTGGAGGTACGGTCCCCACTCTTATAGATGGGGGTAATAGAAGCCAATTTCCAGTGGGTGGGAATTTCCCTTGGCAGAGGGAGCAGTTGAGAATATGGGTGAGTGGGTTTAGGACTTCCAGGAGGGTGAGACGGGGAAGTCTCAGGTCTAGTGAATCGCTACTTTAGTGGGAGTGGCTTCCAGTTCCAGCAAAACGAAATACAGGTTAAAATTAACCCAATAATGTCTAAAGATAAAACATTCACTCACTCAATTCACAACCACGCATACACACCCATACACACATCAAACCCCACCCAACCCCTAAAATCCCAAAATAACAGAATAACAGAATAACGAGGGAGTCCAAAATTCAAGGAGCAGTCACCAGAACTAGTCCCACAGAGTACTTCAAGCAGAGATTCGGGCCCAGTTGCTGAATAGTAAAGACTCCAGCTAGGCTGACCGGTATCAGTTCACACAGCACATCACAAGTGAAGATTGAAATTGTTCCTGGACACCGTATGGCCCTCTTGTGGCCTTGTCCTAGGTTCAGGTCCAAATATCATCAGCTCAGTCTCTCCTCATATGATAAAAAGTTCGACCGAGCCAGTCAAGGTGCTGTAGATGAAAGTAACTTTTAGGGGCTCCCAGTTCTGGAGACACCAGAGACTCTCTCACCACCCGGCTCACCTCCCGGTGCAAATCTTTACTCTCAAGTCACTTTTACCTGTGCAAAAAGTGCTCAGTCTGGCCTTCCTCCGCAATGAACAGTTTCCAGTAGACAATAGCCGCCGCTCAAAGTGCAAGCGTAGCCGGTCAAAACAGCGGACTCCTTCCAATGCAACATCCACCAGAACATTCGGCTGCTTTACCCCTCTGACTGCTAGGCATCACTACAGACAAACAGTTCAACCTCCTGCAGCCACCAATCCGCCAGTCAACACTCCATGTCCTACTGCGTTCTCCACCAGTAAAAAGATCAGCTTCCAGCCACCAGCAAGCAGGACAGCTCCCCACGGCCACCACTCCACCAGTTGATGATCCAATGTCCCCCGCAGGCTCCACAGCTCCCAGAACCACCTACACCTTCAGACAGAGAACAGCTCCTGAGTACCTCCACTTCTGTAGAGCTACGCTCTGATAGGTTCAATTCTGGCAAATTCTGCTCCAAAAAGTAAAAACTCCCTGATAAAAACAACAAAAACTAAACTTCTAATTCTACCTCACTCAAGTCCCTGCCTAGTGCTCCCAATAAATCTCAACATTGACAAAATAAATAAAAACAGACAAAGTACAATGTTCGTTAATGAAATAAAAATAGAAACAAAGGACTGCCCTTGTTAGATTCCTGATGGACAGCAAAGTGTGGCCACCATCTTTGTCTCTGGTAAAATGGGGGAAGAGGTATTGACAGGTGAAGGGGAGTTTGGGGCTAGGGAACCTATCAGTCATATCATCAATGATGTGAACACTTCCCTGCAAGTAAGCAGCCCATTCCCACAAACCGGGAGAAATCATAAGAAACAAAAGGGGAATCAGGAAAGACATAAGGGGATTCATGAAATAGTTAACCTCAAGAAGAAGCCAAAAGTAGGAATGAAGAGAGCTCTTACAGGGTCTTGGAAGAGAGTGTACTTCAACACCAGAAGCCTGAGAAATAAAATGATTGGCCTACAGGCATCATCGCAGGTATCCAAGTGGACCTGGTGGCCAGTACAGAAACATTGGTCATGGAGAACAATGACTGGGACCTCACAATATCAGGCTACACACTCTTTCAACAGGACAGGATGGGAGCCGGGGGAGTAGCATTGTATGTCAAGAAAGGCATTAAAGACACTTCAGTAGATGGTAAAAAAAAGGAAGTGGTAGAAACTCTATGGGTTCAGCTCAACTTGCCACCAGGAAAAAAAATCTATATCGGGGTGGTATACAGGCCCCCAGGTCAGGTGGAGGACAAGGACAAACAGCTTTTGGAGGAGATCAGAGATGTCACACAAAAAGGGGATACGGTGGTGGTCAGAGATCTGAACATGTCAGATGTGGCCTGGAATACCCCTGTGGTCAGAACCTCAAAAAGTCAGAAAGTAGTGGAGGCCATTCAAGACTGCCTAATCACCCAATTGGGTTAATGCTCCAACTAGGCAGGACTCCATCCTGGATGTGGTTCTCTCTAATTTCTAGACAGTTGGTGCTATAGAAGTTCGGGAACCGCTGGCAACTAGCGACCACAACGCCATCTGGTTTGACCTATCCCTAGGGGATGCAAGATCTCAATCCAGGGCAGAGGTCTTGAGCTTCAGAGGAGCCAGCTTCAAGAAGTTGATAAGACTGGTCAGGGACAGGATGTGTAAGATTCAGGAAACAATGCAGGTGGAAGACATCTAGGGGTAAATCAAACTAGCCGTGCTGGAGACTACAAAATGTTGTGTTTGGACAGTGACAAAAAGGAATAAGCATAAGAGAGCCATATGATTCATGGATCAGGTCAAAAATGCGATCAGGACCAAAAGGGTAAACTTTCACGATTATAAGAAGGATAGGAGTGACAATAATTGGGATGATTTCAATCAAAAGAGCAAAGATGCTAAGAGGGCAGTGGGATTGTCTCTTAGATGGTGACACATTAGTTGAAGAGGATGAACAAAAGGTTGCTGTTCTGAACAACTTCTTCTGTTCAGTGTTTACGAAGGAGCACGATGGAACAATGCCTTAAAGTGGAATTAAAGCAGTTAATTTGGGGATCCAGCCAATGGAGTTGCTGACTTTTACTGCCAACAGAATCAGGGAGGTGTTAGTTCAACTAAGGGTGGATAAAGCACCAGGGCTGGATGGGCTGCATCCAAGAGTGCTGAGACAGCATGCGGAAGAATTGGCAAACCCCTTGGCTTACTTGTTTAATTGTTTGCTATGGTTGGGGGTCATGCCCAGTAACTGGAGAAGAACAGATGTGGTGCCTCTCCACAAGGGAGGATGGAGGGAGGAAGCTGGCAACTACAGACCAGTTAGCCTCACTTCGATACTGGGGAAGCTTATGGAAACCTTAATTAAGCAGGACTTAGTAGAGTACCTAGAGAAGTATGGTCTGTAGGATGGCAGATAGTATGGGTTTGTAACAGGCAAGTCATGCCAGACAAACCTAATTACATTCTTTGACTGGGTGACTATGGAACTGGACAAGGGCCACCCAGTGAACCTCCTAGACTTCGACTTCAGCAAGGCCTTCGATTCTGTGCCACACAGGCTCCTGTTGAAAAAGTTGGAGGATCTAGGCATGGCTCAGAGTATAGTTAGTTGAGTAGGTAATTGGCTAAAGGGCAGGACACAGAGAGTAATAGTTAATGAGGTGAGGTTGGGAGAGGGAGAGGTCACTAGTGGTGTACCCCAGAGCTCAGTCTTAGACCTAGTCCTATTTAATATATTCATCAGTAACATGGGAGAAGGCATCCAGGGTAAGCTCTCCCTCTTCATGGATGACACTAAGCTTGGCAGTAGGGTGGACAGCACAGAGGCAGAGACCTTCAAAAGGACCTGCAGAGGCTCAAAAGATGGTCCATCTGGCAGCTGAAGTTCAACATGAAGAAGTGCAAGGTGATGCACCTGGGTAAGGGTAACTCAATGATAGAATACTGACTTAATGGAGTCCAGCTCTGTACCTCACACAAAGAAAGAGACCTAGGAGTCATCATCTTGGATACCCTTAAGCAATCCAGCCAATGCAACAGAGCTTATAGCAAAGCCAACAAAATATTGGGATGTATAGGGAGAGCCTTTGAAAATAGGAACAGGGAGATTATCCCCCCCATTATATAGGTTCCTGCTGAGGCCCCACCTAGAATACTGTGTCCAGTTTTGGAGTCCTCACCTAATGAAGGACAGGGATAGACTAGAGGCTGTACAGAGAAGGATGACCAAAATGATACTTGGGCTCCACAAGCTCTCGTATGGGAATCGCTTGAAGGCACTAGACATGTACTCGCTGAAAACTAAGAGGAATGGGGGGGATATGGCTGAAATGTTCAGATTCATGAGGGTCATAAACAAGGTGCCCTGCTTGGTACTCTTAAACAGGATATCAGACTCAAACAAAACAGGACACAAATGGAAACTGATAGGAGGTCACTTCAAGAGGGAGTTAAGGAAACACTACTTTTCAGAAAGGGTGGTGGAACAATGAAACAGGTTGCCTGCTGAGGTAGTTGGACCTAAGTCCATGGTGACATTCAAACATGGGTGGGACACTGCAAGGGCTACCTTAGACTTCACGGGAGCTGGAAAGAGTATAAAACTCAGCGAGGAGGGGCTAGGATCTGAGACCAGTAGAGGTCTCGGAACCCAAGGGGCAGACTTGATGGACCCTTGGTCACCTTCTGCTGTCTTGTTCTATGTTTCTATTTAAGAGAAATCTGCAGCTGTGCTGTACATACAGTGAGAAATTATGGGTGTATCCTGTTGGATTATGATAAGACTGACTACTGCGATAAAGTGATGCCTTTTTCCTGACCGAAGAGGAGGTCACTTTGTCGTAGTGGTCAGGCTTATCATAATTCAGCTGAAACATGAGACCAAGAACCCCCTCTAACAATCTAAAAACTAGTAAAAATATTGGTATTATTTGAAAACATTGCAGGCTTTTAAAGCAGCGGAGGGGGGGGGGGCCTGGTACCTTAATTGAATGCTTTTGTTTGGTCACACACCAGGAGCACCCCTTTAAATCTTGTAAAAATATATTGTAAATGTGATGGGTTGAGCTTGCCAAACCCTTTTTACTGAACTGTATCCTGTTGAAGTCATTTTGGTCATAAAACACAAAATAGTTTGGCTAGTTAGAAAAAATAAAAAAAAAATGTGATTGTAGATTATCCTGTCTGTGAGGGAATATTTTATTTTGCCAGCATTATTCTTGCTGCCTGGAACTGTATTTTGTATCTGTCAGAATACAAAGGACAGACATGTCCAAGTCTGTAGAAATCATATGTAAAGGGGTGGGTGGGGGAGAGTTGCTCATGCATTCAATGACAGTCTCATCTGTAACTCCGTACTATATGCAGATGACCTGGTGTTGTACCATAGTGACAAATCGCTCGATAACATCTCCACTACACTCGGCTCCAACTACGGTGCCACCTACAACTGGTTCTTGGAACATAGGCTCCTGGTGAATACCAACAAAACTAAGGCCATGCTTCTAGGCTCCAAATATAAACTATCTAGATATGCAAGTACCCCCTCCCCCTATGTGAGTACACCCCTGGCGGTCCACCCTGTACACAGTACCCACTTTCAAGTACCTGGGCATCACTCTAGACCCTGCATTAACATTCTCAGAACACATAGGCTCCACCATATGGTGCATACACCAAAAACTGTCAGTGGGATACCGAATTAAACAATACCTGATTCCAAAGGCCCATCTTGCAATTTCCCAAGGTAATCTCCTGTGCCCCATATTTATACGCAAACCTCCACTTAACAGCTCAATGAACTAAATGTAACCTATTATAAAATCTGCAGATTTGCTTTTATGGCAAAAATACACTACCCATCACTGTACCCTATATCAGTCCCTCGTCTGGCTTGCCCCCAGGCTCAGATAGACTATGGCCTCGGTTGTGTCATTGACAAGGCCATTAGAGACAGGGACAGCTCACCCCATTCCCCTCTCAAACCAAAAACCTGCCCCCAAACCCTCAGAAACTCTTCCAGCCTGCTGTTGGCCCCCTTCCAGGATCTCCACCTGCGTGGGTGGCAAAGTCTTCTCTGCAGCAACCCCTAAACTGTGGAACAGCTTGCCCCACACCCTTCACTCACTGGACTCCCACCTCTCATTTAAATCTCAGTACAAATCAGCACTAATGGCTAATGCCATCTGTGCCTGCTCCTCTGGATGACCCCCGGGTGTCACACCTAGAATTTTTCACCTTGACTCTTAAGGAACCACTGAGGCTGTCCCTGAAACCCAGCTTACCCCTATGAGAGTGCACTCTTACCTCCTATCTCCAAATAGTAACTAGGCGTTACTATACAAATGCACTGTGTCCTGGGTACTTTCCTGCATGTGATGCTATGTCTGTGGTCAATATGATGGCCAAGCTATGAATTACGCTATCCTGCATTGTTATTCTTATTTGTTTAACTATGTAATGTCTTTATGCTATACTGCCTTTGTTGGCACACACCATTGTACCTACTTATTGTATCTCTCCCTGTCTCTAATTGGCATTATTGTATGTACTATGTAACTGCACCTTACCTACTGTACTGCACTCTCAGACTGTTGTACTGGTTCTATTGTCATTACTGTTATATTTTATGTACCTGTATCTTAATTATTCTGCCATCGTCATGACCCGGGTCATGCCTGAAAACAGTCCATTGGATGAGTGCACCTACCTGGTAATCAAATGCAAAATAAATAAATGCATGTAAGAACTAATGATAGAGGGAGCATTGAGGAGGAGAAGACAAGCTTCCATGCTAAGGCCAGTGATTCTCAAATGAGGCCTGCACAATTTTGTGCAGCGGCATCCACAGAGTTCTTTAGAGTCCCAATTACAAAGGTAAAGGAATAAACAATTTCTTACCATTAAATAACCATGGGGGATTCAGTTTAAGTGAAAATAAATCAGGGACTTTATTTAATGCACACTGTGGGAAAATAAATGTGTTATACCGGGGAATTTGGTGGTATCTGGGGGGTGGGGAATACTGTTTAAGCAGTGCGGATGGAATAGCGCTGCAAAAAAAGTGCTCACAGCAAATAGCGCTCACAACAGGTCCTGCAAAAAGCAATTTTCAGGGGCTCCACCTCCTGCACCCTCCATTTATGTGGGTTCACCCCTCGACTATTAAATAGTCAACCCAAGGGGACAAATATGGGGGTGTGCCTAATTAGAGTGGGTGGGTCAGAATCCATGGAGGAATTCGCAGCAGACACAAGTTGTGGGGAGGGGCAGAGGAGACAGGGATCAGTTGGGTGGGTGTAACAGCTTGGGAAAGGGGAATTTAGAGTATGTATGGGAAGGAAGACGAGGGGGCTGTCACATGGCAACTGAGTAAAAAAAGAAAAAGAATGTGGCAAGGTGAGACTTGAACTCAGGAGGGGGTGGGGGCGGTCATAGGCACCACCACCATCCATAGCCTGGAGCTCTATCCACCAAGTCACAGTGATGGCATGCTGACAACCAGACATTTACAAACTGAAAACAGCCACAGAGATAGCACTGTTATGTCTGTGCTATACTTTCCCTCTCACTGTTTTCACATACGCTATTTTCACTGCACGGTTTTGTGCCATGCCATTCCATCCACACTATTTTATCTGGATATCATCTGGGGATCTGCAGTGACAAAAATAAGGAGTGAGGCTACCTGTACAATCTTGTGGCTGCACTTTGAGGCCACCAGGATCTGAAGCTTGAGGATAGCTGCTCTAGGCAGAGCAGTCAAAGAAAAGGCAGGAGTGGTATCATTTTCAGGGGTACTACTGCAGCCACATCTGAATGAGAGGGAACAACCACATCTGTACCTGTTTAATGTCAGGCTAAAAAGGTGGTGCAAGGAGGAGGGAGTTTGGTTCCTCAGGGACTGGGTCTAAACTTGGAAGGGATGAAACATTTCTAAAAAGGATGGCCTACATCCTAGCAAAGAGGGTATGAGGGTGTTGGGGAGGAGAGTTACACAGCACATTCAGGAAGATTTAAATTAGACAAGGAAGGGCAGCTCAGTTGGGATCAGGAGCATAATCACAACTGGGAGGGGGGCTAACTGGCCTTCCTCCACCAAAGGCAGGAACTAAAATAGGAAATGGGCAGAAAAATGCACAAAAAACAAGGGACAAGGGATACTGGAGGTTAATGCGCATGAACCCCAGAAGTCTGGGGGAAAAGCTCTCAGACTTACAGGCATTTGTGGCCAAAGTGGAGCTGGATATGACAGAGGTCACGTAAACTTGAGCAACACCAAAGTCATGATTGGTACAAGAGCACACCAGGCTATGCACTATTCAAAAAGGACAGGCAGAAAGGAAGGGGTGTGTGACTTTATACGTTAAGGAAGGAATAAAGGCCATAGAGATTAACAGTATGGGGGAAGGGGGTTGGAAATCCTATGGGTGCAGGTCACCATGGTCAATGAGAAGAAGATAAAGATTGTGGTGGACATCACTATCACAGAACCAGGAGGGGGACAGGAAAAGGGAGGCAATCTTAAGGAAGGTGGTAGAACTCAGTGATGTGCTGCTGATTGGAGATTTTAATATGCCTGATGTTGACTGGAGTGTCCCAGTGGCAGCAGCTGCAAGGAATCAGATCCTGGTGGAGGCATGCCAGGAAGCATTCTTGACACAGCTGGTGCAGACCCCTACAAGAGAGAGTGCCACACTGGACATGGTTCTCACCAATTGAGGCAGAGTCTAGAATGTCATAGTCTTGGATTGCTTGGAACAAGCAATCCCTGGACAGTGTAGATGCAGATCCAACCAGAGAACAGCAAGACACAAAGCCAGACAGAAGCATGGGAATTCAGGATGGTGGACCTCGGATAAATGTGGGAAATACTGAGAGGTAGCCAGGAGAAAATAGTAGGAACAGGGGGAGTGCATGACAAATGTGAAGCTTTTAAGAAGGGAGTAGCAGAATCTATGGAACTTTGTGTTGGGGAGGTAAGAGCAGAAAAGCAAAAAAGCCAATGAGGTTCACAAAAGTGGTAGGAGAGCTGGTGGGAGAGAAAAGTAATCCATACAAGAGACACAAAGAAAGCCAAAACGATGAGAATAAGGAAGCATGCCCCAATAAGAACAAGAGAAGTTAGTGAAATAGTGCAAAAAGTGAAGTCTGAGGCAGAAATGAGGTTAGCCGAAGTTGTGAGGCAAAGAGGCATTCTTCCAGGATACAGCATATGGGAAATGCATAGGGCTAAGAAGTAATGGTTAGGTTAAAACAGGAAGGGGGTGGGAGAAAGGGGAAAAGGATAAGGCTAACATGCTGTACCATTATTTTTGTTCAGTTTTACAATAGAAGACGGAGGCTTCTTGTCTGACTGTGTAACTGGATGAAAGATTTGGGGGCCAGAGGAGCCCAATAGCATTCCAATCATCAAAGGAAGGGTACTGGGTGGGGCTGTGGGTGCCAAAGGTGGACAAATCTACGAGACTGGACAGGATACACATAGGAGTGCTCAGGGATACGGTGCAGGGGCTCACAGCACTGCTAGCATATGCCTGTATCTGTAAGTGCTTTCTTAACACTGGGGCGGTGGTACCCAGGAGCTGAAGGAATAGGATCCTGGAGGGGCCAGCTCTAGGCATGATTTGTCCTTCCCACCCAATCCCTCACCCCCACTTCTCCCCTGCCCTTCCTCTCTGCACGTCTGCACTTAAATAGTAATTAGTTCACTTGAGCTAATCACTTGCACGTTTTGCTCTGTCTGGGGCTGCTTCCAGCTTGCACTAGCCCTGTGCTAACTTGCCCCTCACCACTGGTTTTTATTAATTCTGTCAATGCTCCCCCCACCTTATTGCCTCACCTTTCCCCCAGCTAGTATTCCCTGTGCACCCCGACCCTCTTGGATGTCCTTTTCACTGCATCTCATTCATTAATTGCCATATCTTCTGTCTTTTAATTGTAACACAATCCTGCAAGGAGTTGGCTACAGTGCTGCATCAATTTGTATTGTATGTATACACCTCAGGTATGTTAAATATTCACTGTAAGTTAAATATTAACTTTGTCTTTTTTTCAAATGCAATTGTATGTTTATTTTTTTTTCTCAGTTATGATAAATGTAAACTGCATGTTCAATCCAACCATCCAATTGCCCCCCCCCTTCCAGGTTGCACCGGGAGATGAGCAACTTGTTCAGTGTGCTAGTGCCCCAGCACAAAAGTGGCAGTAGGGACAATCCAGGAAACTGCACACCAGCCAGACTTCCAGCTACAGAAGGAAAATTACAATGCTATTCTAAAGGAGGAACCTGGAAACTACCAACCAGTTAGTCTCATCTCAGTCATGGGAAAACTGATGGAGTCCCTGTTGAAGGAAAAGACAGTAGCTTTCATAGAGGAAAGTGCTCAACTCAACACAAAACAGCACGGTTTCAAGATAGAGAGATCTTGCCAGACTAACCTGGTAGATTTCTTTGATTGGGTCACCAACGCAATAGATCGGGGAGGGGGGCATGGATGTGGTATACCTGGACTTCAGTAAGGCCTTTGACTCCATTCCACATAGAAGACTGGTCAACAGACTGCAGAACATGGGAGTTGGGCATGAAGTAACATGCTGAGTTAGAAACTGGTTGACTAGGAGAACACAGAGGGTATTAGTTAATGATGTGGCGAGCTACCCCAATGTTAGTCCTTATTAGCAGACACAATTCTATTGTATATATTTTTTTTTATGTAATTTTATGTATATGCACATGCCACAAAATGTCAATGTTAACCCTTAGGCTGCCGACAGAATTAGAACGTATAGGAGTTTTGGATGGATATATCAGTCCATGGCCCTGTAAGGGTTAATACAAAGGCACATAGAGAAAAGACTGGATTTTTTAAAAGAGGTTTTGACCTTCCTTTGAACTGGAAGGCCAACTTGCTTGCCAGGAGTCTGACAAGTTATTGTCAAAGGTTTAAGGGATAATTGATCAAAGGGGTATTTCCAATAGTTGCTGACCAAGGGAAACAGAGGTGAATAAAGTGTTCAAGAGATAGCCCTTTTAACTTCAAAAAGCAGGATACTGTGTTCCAAGGTATTGCCTTTGATGAGATGAAAGGAAAAAACTGGAAATTTCCTTCTAACAGACCTGTGTGAGATTGTAATGTCAGGTGTCATAAATGTAGGCTGGGTAACATCACCAGGTGGCAGAAAATTGTGTTCAGGAAGTGCAAGAGTGACACCTGGTGACCTAAAATGGAAGGGCCAGTCTCTAGCCACAGACTGAGATGGCCATCCCTATAAATAGCCCCAGATTAGGGCATTTGAACACACACTCACTTTCTCATCTGGACTCCACCTGACACACACAAGAAGCCCAACTGCTGAAACCTAGTGTGGCTGCAAGGACTAAAGGAATTGAAAACTTTCACCTACTTTTCTGGACTTCAATTCACTGCAAATATAAGGTGGACCTTTTTTAGCTAACAATTTTAGTGCGTTTCACTGTACATTTTTCCATTCTTGTTTATGTATACTGTAACCCAAATTAGTGTATGTTCTTTTCAGTTGTAACTGAATTTATTCAAGTATTTTAGTAAAAACATCTGTTTTTCTCAAGAAATTCTGCCTGCATGAGATTTCTATATTTGTGTGTGACTTTAGAAGGTTTATTAATAATCTGTGACAACTGTTAATTGCTTAGAGGGGCCACCATAAGCAACCAAATTGAGAAAAGGGCCTGGAAGGGATCTGGAAGGACAGGGAGAATACCAAAGTCTCAGGGATGAGTCTGCAGGGATTTTGAACCAGGCTGTTGCATGTCCTGTAGGGAGATGGCCAAATCAGGCTTACACTTCTACCCTGAAGAGAGTGTGACACCTGGGTCTTCCTCCTTTGTATAATAGCCAAGGAAGGAGTTCATATTTGGCCACAAGACTTGAGACTAGTATTGTGCCCTTATCCAGAGCTAGAGGGACACTCTGTGTCCTTGTGGCAGAGGTGCAGTCATGATCTCAGCAAGCAGTCTAAAAAGACATGAGGAGGGTATCCCTGTCCCCCCCCATCATGGATTGCATTTAGGGGTGGGCACTGTGAGCTCAATGAACTTGACCATCAGGAGTGGGTTCGTGACAAATGTCACACTGTCAGAAGAGGGTAGGGTTACTAACGGGGTGCCACAGGGCTCTGTTCTGGGGCTAATCCTTTTCAACGTATTCATCAGTGACATCACTGATGGACTGGAGGGGAAAGTGTTCCTGTTTGCAGAAGATGCCAAAATCGGTAACAGGGTTGACACACCAGAGGAGCATTAATGCATGGAATATGATTTTCAAAAGCTGGAGGAGTGGTTGAAAAACTGGCGATTGAGATTTAATGCAAAAAAACGCATTGGTCATGCACCTAGGAAAACGTAACCCAGGGAAAATTTACTCAATGGGAGGTGAGCAGCTGGTGGCTACTATTCATGAGAATGACCTGGGGGTTATAATCTTAGATGACCTGAAGGTCTGCAAGCAATGCGAGAAGGCAGCACTGCAGGCTAGTAGCACCCTAGGATGCATAGGAAGGGGCATCACAAGCAGGAGACAAGAAGTGATCATGCCTCTGTATCAGTCCCTGGTGAGGCCTCACATGGAATACTGCATCCAATTCTGGAGGCCACATCTCAAGAGGGACATAGATAGGCTGGAGATGATACAGAGAATAGCAACAAAAATGGTTCAGTGCTTGCATTAAAAAATGTACGAGGCAAGACTATGTGAACTCAACTTATACTCCCTAGAGCAGTGCAGGAATCAGGGAGATATATCATAGTATCATAGTAATGTGTCAGCAGAAAAAGACCATCCTGGTCTATCTAATCTGCCCATTTCCCACATGACAAAGAGATTTGAATACTTGAAGAGAAACAACAAAGTGCAGGTGCAAAACCACTTTCACGTGAATGATTATAACAGAAGAGGGCATGACCTTTGCCTTAAGGGAGGGAGGTTCTTCTTCACACAGCATCTGGTCAAACCTTGGAATAGCCTGCCAGAGAAGATAGTGGGGGCAAAGACAGTGGGTGAATTCAAGAGAGCATGGGACAGACATTGCGGGATACTCAAGCAGTCAAGCAAGATGGAGAAAGCTTAGTGGGAGGGTAAGAAACCACGGGCAGACTAGATGGATCACACTGTCCAAATCTGCCAGCAATGTCTATGTTTCTATGTTTCTAAGGGAAGGCTGGTAGAATTTGGGAAGGCAAACAATCTCCTGGATAACAGACAACCATGGTTTCATGAGGGGGAGGACATGCCAGATAAACCTGATCAAATATTTTGATTGGATAATGAGGGCATCCAATAAGAGATAGGTGGTTGGCAAACAATACCTGGATTTTAGCAAGGCCTTTGATTCAATCCCCCGCAGGAGGCTGGTCAAAACAATAAGAGATGTTGAAGTTGTCGAAATGGTATCAAGATGGTAGAAAGCTAGCCGAAGAGACAAATGCAGAGGGCGGTCATAAATGGGGTATACCCAGAAATTAGGAAAGTAACCAGTGGAGTGTCATAGAATTTGGTCATGGGGCCTGTCCTCTTTAACACAGACATTTGCAACCGAAGGATATGAGTTCAGGGGAAAATCTGCCACTTTGCAGATGAAAGTAAGATCTGTGGTAGAGTGGATAGTGAGGAAGGGGCCCAAACAATTAGAGAGGGCATCAAAAGGCTAGAAAAATGGCCCACTGTATGGCTGATGAAATTCAACACCAAAAAAATGTAAGGTAATGCGTATCAGGAGCAAAAGCCTGAATACATAATACCCAATGGGAGGAGCTGCATGAGAGAGAACAGCTGAGGAATGAGACCTAAGTGTGATAGTCTTGAACAGCCTAAAGGCATTGTCCACAGCGCAGCAGAACAGTGGGTAGTACTAACAGGATGTTGGATGTATAGGAAAAGGGATCAGTAGTTGAAGCAGGGTAGTGATTCTTCCCCAGCATAGGTCCCTGGTTTGCCCCCACCTGGAGTACTGTGTGAAGTTCTAGAGCCCAAACCTGTGGAAGGACTGTGAGAGGGTGGAGGCCATGAAGATGATCGTGACCAAAATTATCCAGGTACTGTGGTAGAAAACATGAGGAAGGGTTGAGAGACCTCAACATGTATTACCCGGGAAATGAGGTGGGGGAGGGAGGATGATAGAAAAATATAAACACTTCCATGAGATAAAAAGGGTAAATTGGAATGAGTTGTTTACCCCAAGGGCAAATACAAGCACAATGGGTAATCCACTGGCATTGGTTGGGGGGAGGGAGTTCAGAAGGGATGTCCGAAAGTACTTTTTCATGAAGAGTGGTGGAAAGATGGAACAGGCCATCAAGTAAGGTGGCATGTGCTAAAACACAGTGGGGGGTTAAAACAAAGGTGGAACAGTCACAGGGGCCTAGAAAGCTATGGGGATGTCAGAGCAGGGGAGAGAAACAAAGGGAATGGATGGTCTGTAGGGCAATCATGCACGTATTAGTCAGGATAGGGCAGACTGGATAGGCCCTTTTCTGCTGTGATAGTCTATGCATCTATGTTTCTGTGTTAGAGTGATGTGTTCAGGTGATGTATCAGTACTATACTGATAAACCTGACTTCAAGCTTTCATTTTAAGAAAACGTCTCTAACCTTAACAGTTCAAAAGTTGGACCTTTTCAAATAAATTATCTTCAGAAAGTTTAAACTATGGAACCATACAGACTAGAAACTTAATTCCTTTTTTAAATGAAAGCTAGGGTCAGACTGATAAGAATACAGTACTGTACATCCTATCAATACAGTTTTTATGTGTCGGTACAACTCTATATCGATACCATCTCAAGCCACTATTAAGTGTATTATCAATGAGCAAAATGTACAAAGACTGTGCACTACATACACTCGGCACATAAGCTTCTGTAAGTTAGGTTTCTCATTAAACCTCTGCACTCTCGTGGAAGGGGCATATTCCCCTCCTGCACCCAGTCCCCTATTTGTTGGAGGAACAATGTGCATGGCTAGAAAGGGGGTGGCCAGAGGTTGGCTGGGCAAAAGCATGGTTACATTCTATGCATGAAACAAGCACTGTGGTGCAGACTGCCAGGGATGGGGTGCAAACTTCATGGGCAGGAACCCTTCCATATACCATACACACCACCTCCCACAGGCAGCACAACCACACAGTCAAGGCATCGGCCACCCTTACCCTGCTACCCCTGGCCCTTCAATCACACTGTGAGGGCTGGGGGCATGGCAGAGCCTATTCTTGTAGCTGGTTAGTGCCCTTTAGGGATATGTTGGGCCTTGGAGACCCGCCATATCTCTCAGTCCCCTACTCTGTACAGCACAGAGGATCCAGTCCACCTGCAGAGAGTGCATCTGATTGGATGGCTGCTGTTGATTCCCAGGCCATTTGTAAAACACACCCTGACACCACCTCATTGCAACATGTGTACTGGGAGGGGCCAGGGAAAGGCAGATTGGCATCGTGCATAGCACAAGGTGTGTGCTGCTTTGCAGGTGCAGACTTCTGCAGCCTGGGTATGTTCATTTAACACATATCCAGATCACTATCATGTATAGGGTGCAATATTTGTTTTTGTTTTGTTGTGGCAGTCAGAAAGCATCTAACACATATTATTGATATGCATTTCTTGTAGCAACAGATTGTATTGATACAATTTTTATACATGAATACATGAAAATGCAAGGCTTAAAATAATTAGAAGTAATTTATTTTACTTTTGCTGAATTATGATAGTACTATACCCGATTTCATTAGGAAAGTGTAGCTGGCAACCTCCCTTGCATTCATCTTCTGTCCTTAATTGCATTGCAAATATTTCATTTAACCTTCCTGTAACCCCTGAGCTGCAAAAGCATCAGCAAATAATTTGAAAAAGAAATAATACCAAATGGATACTATTTTGTAAACAAAACTGGTAACATTATCTTTTTAAAACAACCCCACATGATTTGACATTTTGCTGCGCTTGCTTATCTTTCAGTATTTAATACAAAATTATGTAGACAGCTTGAAATGATTCACTCTGGCCGGAAGTAGCAAAGTACAATGTATCATTATAATCCAGTAATTTGCCCTTCACAGAAACACTATATTGTTTCCTTATTATTGTCTTTACTACTCATCATAGCAACAAACAATGTAAACAAACAGGGGATCAGTCAAAATCATTAAAGGAGTACAAAAGTCCATGAAATACCAGCAGTGAGTTACAACCAATTGAAAATAATTTATTCAGTCATGTTACTTTTACAAATCTATGAACTGACCATCAGCACAGAATTCAGAACATGAAAAAAACATTAGACTAGACTACAGTGACCTGCCCTATTGGTGCTGCAGCAGCATTGCCACTTGCGACACTAGTGACCCAGACTCAGGAAAAAGGGGTCAGGGTGGACCGAGAGGAGAAATGCTGGGCATCCCAGAGGATGCACCCCTTCCTCCTCTGGAGGAGAAAGGGCAGCAGGCCCTGCCTTTATGCCATCAGCTGGGTGACCACGGCTGGAGTTGGTGAGAGGGAAGGGGACATTGACTGGCTCCAAAATGCAGGCATGCATCAGGATGCTACCATGGAGCCCACAGGCTGCCTCATTTGTGTCCCATGAAGCAGGGAGTGCCTGAGGAGGAAAATCCACCAAGATGCATGCAGAATGATGCCAGCACTCTCTAGCTCTGCTGAGCCGATTGCCTGTCTTCTCCCCCGGCAATAACCAGATCTGCTTGTTGCAGAGGAAGACACCAAAGTATTGTAAGACCCCAACACAGCGGTGGGGGGAGTCCATAAGAATCAGAGCTGGACAAGAATTGGACAAGCTACTAATAGGACTGGGAGGTGGTCAGGCTGAGGAAGGATATCACTAGAGATGGGATAAAAAAGACTAAACTACAATGTAATAGACTAGAGTAGAAGAGAATTGCATAGCCTAGGATCAATTGAATAACAGGAAGCTGTGTATTGCAAGGCAAGAATAATGATTACATGCTACTTTAATTGGCTGGTGAGCCTTAAGAGCTATATGTACAGCACATTCCACTTGTATGCACATCGGATGTATAGTGTGTATGTAACTCCCACCCCCATCATTTTGCAAACGACAGGTGGTATGCTGTTTGACTCTGACAGCTGTACCAGGTGGGGACTGGGTTCGGGGAGGAATAGGTCACTCGACACAAAGGCTAGGTTTGGCTACTCTGCACAGGGGCACCCAAGTAACTCTGAACACAGGAAGCAATAACTGTAATGTCCAATATCAGGAATGGGATTCTAAAGTGTGGCTTTATTCACATCCAAGCAGAACAACAAAGCATAGATGGACCCCCACGGGGCTACACTCCTGGTAATGCAGATTAAGAAAATCAAGAACACTTCCTCAACACTTTTAGCCCTCAGGCTCTGAACCCACCGGGCACATAGCCTGGACTTGCATGCTGCTTTGGGTACACAGCCCAAACTTGTACACTGTTCTGGGTTTTCCCTGGCTCGGCTCCCTTGCCGGCCATTCGGACACATTCCATATGTCATGGAAACATTTTCTGGTGGCTCCCTAAACCACCTAAGAGCACCTCAGCTCTATCAGGGAAACTTCCTTTTAATCCCACATCTGGGTACTTTCCTCAGGCACTGGCCAAGTACCTGAGAGAAAGTAAAGGTGCTACAGAGCAAATCCGTAGAGGTGAATTTGGTTACTACTAATGGGGGGGGGTCTCCCACCTCTCGCTTCCACAATTCATACCCGACCATTTCTCTGGACAGTGAACACCTCATACTGTAAAGCTTGGCAATGTAGATTAAAGCTAAATGTATGTCACATTTCTTCTACTTGTCTTGCTTTCCCATTGTGCTGGACTTGAACATACTTTTACTTGACATAGCCCATTGCTCTAGGCCCCCCCACTGATTAAGCAGTCCAATCCCCACTTTACTTCCTTCTTTGTGCTGGACTTGAACCTACTTGAGTTAACCGGCAATGTCTATTACACTAGACCTCCTACAGATTAAGTAGTCCAATCCCCACATTCCAACAGTTCAGGTGAAAAACATTGGCCCTCTGTCAGAGTGAACTCACCCTTTGGTTGCAGGTGCCCCACAGGCGATTCCTCCACAGGAATTTCTCTCTCAGATCTTCTGGTGCCGCAGCACAACTTGAAATAGGCCGCTTCTTCCCTTAGCCGGAACCAGGAGGGTTGCCCCTGGAAGACAGGCAAACCTTCCCCCCATCCCCTCAGGAAGGGGGCACTTGGACCAGTGACAGCAGTCTCCACCACTTCAGCAATAAGTTTCTGTGTCCCTCTTATGGTGGAAACACACACCTTCTTTACAGTAGCTCTAAAACAGAGCTTAAGGCTCTGAGAGCCTGCACACAGACTGCTGTGCTGCTGTTTCTCTCCAAGACTGCACACAGACTCTGTTCAAAATCCCCAACATTCTATCCTAACTTCCAACCACAGCACTCCAGTGTGGCTCATGCAGCTGCGAGAGTTCTATGCTGATGTCATCCCTCAGTCTCAGCTGAGATTGAGAACAGAGTGAGACAGTGTGAAATCCATTTAAATGGAGTTTCAGAAGCTGCCTTCCCTGCCTACCACTAGGTCTTACTGGGATTCTAGTAACCCCAGGTAACAGGGGGGTTAGATGTACATTCTGGATTTATGCACAAAAACCTGATGTCCTGATCCCTAGCCTATTCTTTTGATGTTAAATCATTTATTTGTATGCACACTGAATTTCCATTGTGTGCACATTTTTCTGCTGAGAGATGCTCCCTAGCCACACCTTTTCAACTTCTCAGCAGGTTTTAATTGACTTGGCACTGGGGAATTGTCATCTACAGGATTTCTTAATGTCTGAAAGCCCATAAAAAGCTAATTTGAGTGAACCATTGTGTTTATCTGTGAGCCTTTGCAGTCCAGAGTTATTCATATGTGAATCTGCCTGTAATTAGGGGCTAGGGCAGCTTTGTGTTTTAGGCTCCTTACAGGAAATGATGTCACCGAGGGACTTGGCTCTCCTTTAACTGGAAATAAACCAACAGGTTAAATAGGAAATCATCTGTTTTATTAAGTGTGTTTTAAGGTGTTATTACAATGCTTTCTACATTTATAATAATTTTTTTGTATGCGTATTGAAACTAGTGAGCTAACACCTTTACATTTCAAACTGTTAGTAAAAATTATCTATCTTCAGGATTGCTTTAACCTCTAGGCTATACTGCCAGCTGATCATCAAAAACTATACATCTCAAGGCTGGCTCTGTGGTGCCAACAGGTACTGGGGCCCCATATCAGGATTTCTAAACCATGGCTGTGTTCATGTCAGTGCAGATTTCTGGGGCTGCCACAGCACCAATTTCTGTCTTTTTCTGTTCCCTCTCTTACAACCTTTTCTCTTACAGTTTTGGGTGTGAACTGAGGTCTACAAGATACAAATGTGGCTAGGTACCTACTGGCCTGGCATCATCAGGCCAGCCATGAAATGTGTAGTTTTGATTATCAACTGGCAGTACAGCCAAGAGGTTAAAACAAAGAGCTGTGAACAAGCTTCGTTCATCCAGCAGAATGGGTTTTGATTCCTACATGCTTTACTTGTATAGTGTATGACCAGAGCAAGTCACCTAACCTCCCTGTGCTCCCAAAACACACTCAGAAACAATCTTTAGCTCAGTGTACCTTTCCTGGACACAGACTGTAAAAACAATCTGAGCATGTGTTATGATTCTGAAAATAGTATGCTCTTTCTATCCGGATATGACTTGAAATAAATAGGACACAATTACTTGTTTATTAATTGCAAAAACACATAGATGAGCAACATTGTTAAAACATGCATAACCTGAAATGCATTATAGTGTATATTGGAGTGTTGTTCTGTATAGAATTCCACCCTTTCAAAATGCTGTTCTACCACAGTTCCAATGTCATGGAATGCTGTTCTACCCTACTGTGGAATCATTCTAGAACCTCTAGAGACTGCATGAGTCAGTTTCACTTTGAAAGCAAAAGAACTCACAAAACACATTTTTCACACTGTACTATACACTATAAAAAATACAGGATGAGCAACTGTATGCACAACCAGTGTGTTTTGCTACTTCAGGATTCTGATTCCCAAGGACCTCTCGAGCTTCGCTCTCGAGGTCAGAGGGAATCAGAATCTCTCTGCGGCAGAACACACTTGTTCTGCATAGTTGTCCATCCAGTATTCGCTATATTAAAATATGGAATAATATATGTGTGGGTGTGTGTAACCAGAATTTTACACACACCCGAGGTGTGGGACGCTATATAAAATCATCGCACACTGAGGTTGTGTGTAAAATTCTGTTTTTTACATTCACCCACCCGTATATTATTTTATTTAATTAATGGTGATAATTTTTTCCCTTCTGGCATAGTTCAGTTAGTGCAGCACTTCTGTCAGAGATACACACACACACACATGTCTCTCCCTTTTGTTTTGTGTTGTTTTTTTTTTCTTTTTTTTTTTCTTACATTACAGTGGGAACGACATTCCATTAAGTCATGGTCTGTTGGCATAGCCATAAACTTTCTACATTTATAACATTTGTTTTGTATGTGCATTGAAACTAGCGAGTTCTCACCTTTACATTTTTAACATAGTAAAAAAATCCAGTAGAATTCTGGCATTGTTATGGTAGAAATCCAACTCCATCCAAAGTATTTCAGGAAGAAACTGTCACACTTTTAATTTCATCAAAAGAAGTAAAATGCTCTTTTTAATAATGAATTTCAGATTATGCATGTTTTAAAAATGTTGTCCATCTACATGTTTTTGTATTTAATAAACAAGTAATTGTGTCCTTTTTTTTTTCTTTTCAAGTCAAACCTGTGTAACCCCTCACCCCTGCCTTTTTACTAAAACAAAAGGTGGCATGCTGTTGGCGTTGGCAGCAATACCTGGTGGGGACCTGGGTTCGGGGAGGATGAGGTTACCTGGCACAAGAGACCTAGGTTTGGCTACTCTGCACAGGGGCACCCAAGTAAATCCAACTACAGGAAGCAATAACTGTAATGTCCAGAATGAGGATTGGGATTTTTCAGTGTGGCTTTTATTCATAAACTAGCTGAACATAACAAAGCACAGATGGACCCCCCAAAGGGCTATGTTCACTGCATATGCAGATCAGAGACTACAAGGCGGTCCACTTGAAGAATGAACCCATTTCTACTGTTGTCTGGCTCTGGACCCACCAGGCACTCAGCCGGGACTTGCATGCACTTTGGATACACAGCCCGACTGGCCCGGCTCCCCTGCCAGCCACTTGACTGACAGTCCATTTAAAGGATGGACCCAATTTACTTGTTGTGACTCCCATCAAACTAGGAGAATGATTTCCCAAACTGTGGCTCCCCACACCACTTAGAGTCTGCAACTCTTAGAGAGATTTGTTTTCTTACTTCCTTCGGACTCCCATCAAACAAGGAGAATATTTTCCCATCCTGTGGCTCCCCACACCACTTAGAGTCTGCGACTCTTAGAGAGATTTTCCAATTTGCGACCCACGTCTGGGTACCTACCTCATCACTGGCCAGGCGCATGAGGCAAGTAGCAATCACAAAAGAAACCGTGGAGGTGGACCTGGTTACTAAAGATGGGGTGTTCCACCTCCAGCTCCCACAGCCCATACCGGCCATTTCTCTGGACAAACAGAAACTTAAACTTTGAAATGTAGATTAAACGGTGGATGACCTGAGCACCCTCTACAACAGTACTTGAAATCCTTTCAGACTTTAAACTTTAAACTACTCCATTTGTTTGTCCTAGTACAATAGGCCTCCCAAATAGTAGTTCACATCCCAGCTTTCTTCATATTTTTAAAACTGAAGAAGCATGTTGTTTGCCCTCTCAAATGAGCACAACACTCACCCTTTCATTGCAGGTGCCCCACAGTGAGTACCACTTCTTTCACTGTTATCTTAACAGAACAGAAACTGTAAACAGGCAGCTTTCTTCTGTAGTGGAAATTAGGGGATTGCCCCTGGAATCCACAGAGGGACTTCTCTTCTACCCTCCCCCAGAGGAAGGGGGCACTGAGACCTGTACAGCGGTCTCCACCACTTTAAACTGGACTCTAACTTTCTCCCAAGGAGGTAAACAGAAAACACTTCCTTCTCGCTAGGAAGTAAACAGCAAACTGACTTTGAAAACTCCCAAAGTTCTAACTCACTCCCTGTGCTGCAGATTCCAATGTGGCTTATGCAGCTGCGACAGTTCTATGGTGATGTCATCTCTCAGTCTCATCTCTGAATGAGACAGAGTGAGACAGTGTGAAACCCATTTAACTGGAGTTTCACAAGCTGCCTTCCCTGCCTACCGCTAGGTCTTACTGGGATTCTAGTAACCCCAGGTAACAAGGGGGTTACACTCGCCCTTGACCAGGAAAATGACTGTCCCCAGTCATTATGCACCCGGCCTTAGGCCATCCCACCCTATGTGCTACCTTCGGAGGGGGGTGATCAGGCCCCCTCCTACCATGTGCAAGCACAGGCAGGCAACACTAAGGGCCTAGAGGCCTGTAGCTGACATCTCAGCCTCTATTCTATCCACTTACTATGGACACCTAGTGGCTCTGGCAGAACCGTCCAGAGCATAGCCCTGATAGATCAGTACTGTAGTCCCTATGGCCACTGAGGACCACAGCCTGTCTATCCCCCCTAACCCTCTAGGGAAAACCTATCTGCCTCTAACATAACATCCCAAAACAAAAACAAAACCCGGGGACCTCCCCGACCTTGGGCAACCTGCAAATATGCCATTAAAATACCAAATTACTTCCTCCCTACCCCCACAACCACACCTGTGGAAGGAAAAGGGTTAACACAGTAACAACCATAGTAATAACAACACAGTGCTTTAAATTCTACACAATAAAGCACTGATGAGGAACTCCGATGAGCCCTTCCTCCTCTTCTTGTCTTCTCTTCTGTCTTCCCAGGAACACCTGTAAGAAAAAGACAAAAACAAAACACACTCCTAATCTGCATACACAGTCTACCTAAAAACAACAACCCCTACCATACAAAAACACTGAACAATCCCAAAAAGATTTTTTTAGAAAAAGGTAGAAAAACAGTATTTACATTAGAGTACAATAATGACATTATTTACGATACACATTTGGGGGATGAAGTGCCTAAAAGTCCCAACTAGTGACCACAAGGTCCAAGGCTAGTCCAATAAAGAGTCTCTCCCAATCAAGCCCTGTGAAGCATAGTTCTAAAAGGCCAAAGTCCTGAAGGGAGTCTTTATGGACAGTTCACACATTTTTGAAGTCTGTAGTGTAGGGTGCGTACTGCAATGTCATAAAGATAGAAAATGTTTTTTGGACTTACCAGCCATTTGTAGTATACGAACTGCACCAACCTTGTCCCTGCCAAAGACTCTCCCTGGCAGCATTTCTTCTGGCACAGCTGGTCGGACATCTTCCTGGAACCCCAGGAGGGCACATCTGGAAACAGCTGGGCTGACGTCATCAATGGAGAAGGAACCTTAGAACAGGAACAAAAAGAAAAACAGCTGGTCCGACGTCATTCGTTTACCAGGCAATGAACAGGAAACAGCTGGGCTGGTGTCCTCTCTGGATCTGAAGTCATCTGGTGGGCCAGTAGATGGTTGCTGAACAGGACAGTACACTGTAGACTGATGAATGTGGAGCACCTGAGTCCTTGGTTATTCATATTGGCAGATCAATAAGGGCACTTCACAGTCTAGATGTGGCAATATTGACTACCACTGCTCGGCTCTCCATTTTGTAGGCACGGGCTTAATTGCTGGGAGGTCCTTGCACTGAGGCCAATAGTGCCGGGGGTCAGGGGCTTGAATTATTACCCCATCTGGGCGAACATAACTCACACAGTGGGAGACTTTACGTCCCTCTCCGTCCACTATTCTTACTCTGTCCATAAACAGTGTCCTGCCTCTCTTCCACTGTGTATACTTTTCGTGGAACAGTCTATTCTTTACATGCTGGTTAGCCCCAGGATGCACATGTTTCATTGCTTCATCCAGATCCAGGATTTCCTGCAGTCCTCAATCTCCTCCCAGACTCTCTGAGGAAAGGTAGGAAAGGTCATACCATAGATTTCATTTGCCTTTCTATGAACCAGTCTCTCCTCTTTACTTGCTTTGGTCAATCTGAGACCGCTGGCCTGGCTTGGGGGTGGCCAGTCCTGGTTCTGCCAGCTTCGCATCCTCAAAGAAATTAAAAATGGATCCCTGACTTCTTCTTCTTGTAAAGCCAGGGCAGTGGCATCACCACCTTCTTCAACACATTCCTCCGAGGCAAGATCTTGAGGCTGTGTACCCGTTCCTTTCTCACAAGGCCACATAGGTTCCCCTCATCTTCCTCTTCACTGAGGATCTAAGCCCAGGAGTGAGCAGTCGTTCTCACCCTGAGACTATCCATTCATCACTAGGAGCGGAGGCCACACCTCCATTCAAAGGCCTCCTGATCTCATCTTCATTCATGAGACTTGGGCTAGGCCCCCCACCCAGGGGTCTATTGATGCTTTATCCGAACTTTCTTTCTGAGATCCAGCATCCAAAACTTCAATTTCAGGTTCAGTCTCTAACTCTGCACCCTCCAGCTTTGTGCCACACTCCCCCGAGGGACCTTCCTCCACAGGCTCTGCCTGGTGCTGTGTGCTGCCAACTGCAGATTCCTGAATTTTTGTCCATGTGGGAGCCAAACGAATTGGAGGCGCTTTATACAAGCCGTATTTTTGTAGACATCCAGCACAGTGAGGAATCATGAAGACATCCCTTCCAGCACTCAAGCATATTTGGCATACACACACTGGATAATTAGGAATTGCCACATCAGGAGGCAGTTGCCCTCCATAGCACCACTTTTCAATATCTCTCAGTCTATTTACTGCTGCTGTTACTGCAACCCGGGCATGATCCGGGTAATGAGCTGGTCCTGAGGCCATAACTGCAGAAAAACAAACAAAAGTTCACTGTAACTGAAAGTCCCACTTTAATGAACATACTCTGTAGCTTTAAAATGGCTCCTCTGCTGCTGTGTTTACTTTACTACCCCACCCTGTAATGGCGGCGGCAGCACTCCTGTGCATCAACATTTAGACTCTGGGTCAAGCCACTGCGCACCCGATTTTCATCAGCTAGTGATAACTTTTACTCAAACTGCACGACTTGCTCTGATCTGGCTTTTCACACATTTACAGGATTTTCCTTGGACTTTTCACATGCTGGCAACATTCACTTTATTTCACAGTCCCTTAAAAACTTCAGGTTTCAGCACAGGATTGCCTGCTTCTACTAGTGCTGCATTTTGCTACAACCCACAGTCTCTCTCTGGCTGCAAACTTTAAACTGAGGCTATTTTCACTTCCATGCACACATTTAATGGCTTTACAGACTTGCACTTGCTGGCAGGACATCACACAGTCGTTACTTGCAAAGCGACGACACTGCTGCACACACATTTTATATGGTATTACTGAAAATCACTGATTGAGCAGTTTTTGAATTGTTTACTCACTGTTATTAGTAGTAACTTGCTGCGATGGGGTAAAACGGCCTGCAGCCAGATTTTGAAGGCCTCTAAACACAAACGAGCGGGCAGTCTCCGCGATAGTCGTTTTAACCACCAAATTCACTAACTCCATGATCGATTTGCGGGTTGAGCCCAATTTTAAACTTAAAAGTCACTTTTTTACTGTTTACAGCGCTTTGAATACTTCGCGACGCTCCTCCACTGCCAGTATACGCACTACTCTCTGTCTCCCTCTCGAATGCTGAGGCAGTCACAGAAGAGCTGGCTGAGGGGCGGAACCAATGGCAAACTGACCAATCACACGACGCCATACAAATGAGCCTCTTCTTCCTCGCGAGGGCTCCTCTCCTCACGGCGATCGTCGAGCAGGCAAATTTAAACTGTAAAATGCCCTTTTTTTTTTCCTCAACTGACTCCACGGCGGGAGCCCATTTCAACCATGTAACATTGCCATTAACTGTGCAGTCTCTCTCTTGACACAGAAAGCATTTCCAATGTCCAGGGCATAATTTCTCTGTTGCTACCCCTAGTTTTTCCATACTTTCCTTCACAGAATTTACTTTAAAAGATGACAAAAAGGCTGTAAACAATTTTGATTATGCAGGACAAGGGCACACTCTTTGGCTTTACAGCTCCTTGGTAAACAGTTGGCATTTTTTAAACAGCAGCACAAGATTCACAGCACACAGCAACACACTAGGGAAATTGCTTCCACTTTTTGGGCTACCCACTGCCAGATAGCCAAAACGCTAGCCTACTTGCCCAAGCATCTTCCTTCCCAAACAAATCCAAAGCGGTGCCTCCATTTTTGCAACCCCTCACCCCTGCCTTTTTTAGTAAAACAAAAGGTGGCATGCTGTTGGCGTTGGCAGCAATACCTGGTGGAGACCTGGGTTCGGGGAGGATGAGGTTACCTGGCACAAGGGACCTAGGTTTGGTTACTCTGCACAGGGGCACCCAAGTAAATCCAACTACAGGAAGCAATAACTGTAATGTCCAGAACCAGGATTGGGATTTTTCAGTGTGGCTTTTATTCATAAACTAGCTGAACATAACAAAGCATAGATGGACCCCCAAAGGGCTACGTTCACTGTATGTGCAGATCAGAGACTACAAGGCGGTCCACTTGAAGAATGAACCCATTTCTACTGTTGTCTGACTCTGGACCTACCAGGCACTCAGCCCAGACTTGCATGCGCTTTGGATACACAACCCGACTGGCCCGGCTCCCCTCTGCCGGCCACTTGACTGACGGGTCATTTAAAGGATGGGCCCAATTTACTTGTTGTGACTCCCATCAAACAAGGAGAATGATTTCCCAAACTGTGGCTCCCCACACCACTTAGAGTCTGCGACTCTTAGAGAGATTTGTTTTCTTACTTCCTTCGGACTCCCATCAAACAAGGAGAATATTTTCCCATCCTGTGGCTTTATTGACCACTTAGAGTCTGCGACTTCTTAGAGAGATTTTCCAATTTGCGACCCACGTCTGGGTACCTACTTCATCACTGGCCAGGCGCATGAGGCAAGTAGCAATCACAGAAGAAATCCGTAGAGGTGGACCTGGTTACTAAAGATGTGGGTGTGTTCCCACCTCCAGCTCCCACAGCCCATACCCGGCCATTTCTCTGGACAAACAGAAACTTAAACTTTGAAATGTAGATTAAACGGTGGATGACCTGAAGCACCCCCTCTACAACAGTACTTGAAATCCTTTCAGACTTTAAACTTTAAACTACTCTATTTGTTTGTCCTAGTACAATAGGCCTCCCAAATAGTAGTTCACATCCCAGCTTTCTTCATATTTTCAAAACTGAAGAAACATATTGTTTGCCCTCTCAAATAGAGCACAACACTCACCCTTTCGTTGCAGGTGCCCCACAGGTGAAGTACCACTTCTTTCACTGTTATACGAACAGAACAGAAACTGTAAACAGGCAGCTTTCTTCTGTAGTGGAAATTAGGGGATTGCCCCTGGAATCCACAGAGGGACTTCTCTTCCACCCCCCCAAAGGGAGGGGGCACTGAGACCTGGACAGCGGTCTCCACCACTTTAAACTGGACTCTAACTTTCTCCCAAGGAGGTAAACAGAAAACACTTCCTTCTCACTAGGAAGTAAACAGCAAACTGACTTTGAAAACTCCCAGAGTTCTAACTCACTCCCTGTGCTGCAGATTCCAATGTGGCTTATGCAGCTGCGACAGTTCTATGGTGATGTCATCTCTCAGTCTCAGCTGTGACTGAGACAGAGTGAGACAGTGTGAAACCCATTTAACTGGAGTTTCACAAGCTGCCTTCCCTGCCTACCACTAGGTCTTACTGGGATTCTAGTAACCCCGGGTAACAAGGGGGTTACACCTGGATAGAAAGAGCATAATATTTTCAGAATCATAACAAATGCTCAGATTGTTTTTACTGTCTTTGTCCAGGAAAGGCACACTGAGCTACAACTTGTTCCCGGGTGTGTTTTGGGAGCACGAGCACAGGTTGGTTAAGTGACTTGCTCTGGTCACACAATATACAAGCAAATCATGTTAGAATCAAACCCCATTCTGCAGGATGAATGAAGCTTGTTCACAGCTCTTTGCTTTAACCTCTAGGCTTTACTGCCAGCTGATAATCAAAAACTACACATTACAAGGCTGGTGCCATGATGCCAGGCCAGTAGGTATGTAGCCACATTTGCATCTTGTAGACCTGAGTCCACACATGAAATTGTAAGAGAAAGGCTGTAAGAGAGAGAACAGAAAAAGACAAAAATTGGTGCTGTGGCAGCCCCAGAAATCTGTACTGATGTGAACACAGCCAAGGTTTAGAAATCCTGATATAGGGCCCTAATACCTGTTGGTGCCACTGAGCCAGCCTTGAGATGTGTAGTTTTTGATGATCAGCAGGCAGTATAGCCTAGAAGTTAAAGCAATCCTGAAGATGGATTAATTTTACTAGCAGTTTGAAATGTAAAGGTTATAAATCACTAGTTTCAATGTACATACAAAATAAATTATTATAAATGTAGAAAGTGTAATAACAGCTTAAAACACACAATTTCCTATTTACCCTGTTGGATTATCTACGGTCAAAGGAGGGCCAAGTCCCTTGGCGACATAATTTCCTGTCAAGAGCCTAAAACACATGGCTTCCCCCAGCTCTTAATTACAGGCTGATTTACATATGAATAACTCTGGACTGCAAAGACTCACAGATAAACACAATGGCTCACTCAAATTGGCTTTTTATGGGCTTTCAGACATTAAGAATTCCTGTAGATGGCAGTTCCCCTTTAAGTAAAGACACAGCTGTAAGTTTGTTGTGTTTGTCTTGCTGACCTGCCCAACTGATGCAATGGAATTTAGTAGCCCCTGATCACATGATCTCCTGATTTGCTAGTTCAGTAGTCCCCATCTCCTGATTTGTCAAGTCTGTAGTCCCTGTTCAGTAGTCAGTTTATTACAGTAGCTCCTACTCTTCCTGCCTCTCTCACTCCCACTCTAAAGTAGTTTGACCATGTAAAAAGTGTCATGTGGGCTTCGGAGATGCTGAGCCTGTGATCTCACAGTTTGCCAAGAATGAAGTGTCCAGTCTCCCAATTTATGTTTGCTGTATTCATTATGTTGTTGAACTGCCCACTGTTGTTTGCTTGTAATTTTGTTATTCTCCTCCCTGATCATTCCCCCAGGTCACACCTGGAAATGAGCTTTGGTTCAGTGTGCCTTTCCTGGTTATCAAATTTTAAAAAAAGAAATAAATAAATATTTGCCAAGTCTGCAGTTCCCAACCAGTAGGCAGTTTATTTTAGTAGTTCCTGATCTCCCAATTTGACAAGACTGTAGTCTCCAGCCAGTAGTCAATTTATTTTAGTAGTCCATGATCTCCCAATTTGCCATGACTATGGTCCCCAATCTCCTGATTCCTAATATAGCTGCTAGAGAGCGACAGGCTGAGGCAGCTGAGATGTGCTGAAGTGTGCAAAAGACACTGATCCTTTACAGCTGCCAGGGTCTTCACATGCAAGTAAAAATACATAGTTCAGACTTCATTAAAACTAATTAATTACTACCCAGAAAAAGAAAAATAGTCATCTTAATATTGATTAGGGGGTGTAACATACAGCCGGACCATTGCCACAGCAGTAGTGCTATCACTTGTGATGCAAATGACCCAGGTTCGGAAGCAAGCCCAAGTCATCAAGGATCAGTCATGGGGAGGAGGAGTGGATATCTCTTAGGATGCTGTCCACCTCCAGGGGTGGAGGATTGTATGCTCCACCATGCTACTGCCTCCTGAGTGACCACAAGCAGCAGTGCAAACAGTGGATGAGTGTGCACCTCCCAATTGTGATGTAAGCCCATTTGTATACTTGTACCACTGTTGTCCATACCCACGAGGCAGCCAGGTGTTTCTTCAGAGAACACTGCAAAAAACATCACCCAAACTGAAGCAGGATGATGCGGCAACCCTTTGAAGGCTCCACAATGCCTACTGGGCACCCTGCCTCTAACTGAGCTAGAAGGCCTGAGGAACCTTGACAGCTCCACCACTGGGGGTAAGCTGTGGAGGAGTGGAGGTAAGGGACTAAGTCCCAGAGATGGCAAGTGATGGGGCTGAGAAGGTTACCCGTAGAAGGGGGCTGGCCGAGTTGAGAGGAGGAAAAAAACAAGATATAAAATATGTAAACTTCAAAATCACATCAGTTCCATATAGCAAACATAAGATATTGGATGTTTGCAATTTCCCTTGTATGTACATTTTCAGGTGAACCCAATGGTGCATGTGTGCATACAGGCACAATTCACATATTCCAATACAATTCACTGGTCTAAGTTCAGTACTATTTACCTTGATAATAGTGCCACGTCCTGGCTGTTGTGTATGACAAAAAATCCATCTAACTCGTTCTCACAAACAGGAATATTGGATCCGTTGCCTTAGGTCCTTGTTGAGCCAGGTGGGCCGGGGAGAGTACTTCTTGGTCCTTTTCCCTTATTGCTCTGCATTACCAGCCTCTTACAGCTGTTCCAGAACATCAGTGGCCAGATTCTTCAGCAGAAACTCACTCCAGTCCTACGGTTAAGCCTCTCAAAATGAGTCTTGAAATAAAGTCCCCAGGATCACCATGTCATCTGATTTGGTTGCTCTCATAGTTTCCTCAACCAGCTAGGCATCTGGCTTCACTGAGTTTTTTGGGGGCCTGTAGCACCCCGAGGGTAACTCTGTTGCCCCCATTCCCCTTGCAGAACCCAGATGGGCTGTGTAGCAGTGTGCCCCCAGATGGTCTCTTTGTCTTTCACAGTGACTCCCTGCCTTATGAAAAGAGTTCTCCACCCATTTTCTCTCAAACCAAGTTTCTATCCCTATATCCTGGTGTTCCAGTTGTTTTCTTCTCTCATCAGGTCCCTGTGAGTGTCACTAATTCCTGGCATTTATATTTTTAGTGCATCAGGTCCTTGAGCTGCTCATCTATTTTTCAGGGTTAAATATTCTTTCCTTCCTGTACTTTCTGACCTTGGTGCTGGGCTCAAACAAGTCAGGGTCACTGTCCCAAAAAGGAAAAGTCTCATAATTAGAAGAGTCTTTTTTTGCCTGTGATTGTATTACCACAACTGCAAAAATATCAGTTTATAGTGTATGGTGGAGCAAGATAGTGTATAGAAATCTATACTCTTTCCAAAGTCGTTCTGCTGCAGTAGTGATGTCCTCACTAACGCAGAATGACTTTTCATTCTGCACTAGTGAGGACATCATAATGCAAGAGATCCCAGCAGCAGATCTCATTGGGCAGCTAGTGGAGAGTCACATGTGTGTGCTGGCCAGCGGGCGGTTTTAAGTGCAGTTGGCAGAGCAAAGGTAAAAAAAGTAAGGGTTGCTATTTTTTTTTCGCTGTCTCCATCACTGCCACTGCGACCCACCATACGCTATATAGAACAGTGTATGGCAAACCAAATGCTACAAAGCTAATCTTCCTCCTCATGGATACCGAGGTCATCAGTCATCACGGTATCTATTTGGGTGGAAGAATAGCCTTGTAGTGTATGGTTTTCCATACTCTATCCTGTATATTCCCTCTGTGATCAAATTAGGAAACCCTGGAAAGTCACTTCCAATAACAGGTGGGGGTAAGTTTGGAACTACAGTATGCCCACTTTCATTAAATGAGGCATCCAATTTACATTCAAAGTCACTTGAATGGTAAGGGTAGTATCAAGAGTCCCCATGAATACAGATGACCCCAGTACTTTATCCTTCTGTACTGTCTTACCCCAAACTGTCTGCATGCACCAGGGTCTGTTTGCTTCCCCAGTTTATCAAACCCTTCATAGTCTTTGCTTCCACCAGGACATCAGTCAGAAATCTGCCCCAATTTTCTGAGGTTAAATTTGCTTCAGATTTTGCCTCTTTCATGTTATGACAATTTCTGTGTTTTTGTCCCAGCTTTCAAAAATATAGCAAACAAAATCACTGGGTGCAGATTTACCACCCTCAGATTTTTTTGTGAGATTTGGGATTAAGGCTGTAAACAGGTGGTCCTATCATCCCTGGATTTCTGCCTCCGCTCTTCGGCGTCTGTCTGGTTGTTTGACAGTACTCTGCCAGTAAAGCAGCATTCTCCCCACTGTCTAGTCAGTGTTCTTTCACCAAGAGTTGCACATCTGTTGGGGGATGTTGATAAATTTCTCTGTGGCCAGCATTTTGATGACCTGTGTAACTGCCTTGGCCTCTGGTTGGAAAAGTTCTGTCAGTCTGGTGTATACTTCTCATGGATTGTCAATGGTGTGGTACTTCGGGTTCTGAAATATATGTCTGTATCTCTCCTGAGAAGTCATTCATTCACAAAGTTGTGAATGACTTTTATAGTATGCACTGCAAGCCCATTGGTCCACAGTGCAGACCAATGAGCTTGCAGCACATACTGTAAGCTGTCATTCAGTGGGCAGCTGCAGGGGTATGTGGGTGGGTATGCTGCCCACCGATGACCGGGAGGGCAGCTGAGTGGGCTGGGGGTCCTGTGTGGGTGGCAGGGTTGGGGGGACCACTAGACTATGAGGAACCAATTTTGGTCATGTTCATTGGCAATCAGAGTTACAGGCAGGGAAGGGGGTACCACTAGACTACCAGGGATCTGAAATTTTAATTTTTACAGCGATCAGAGATACAGGATGGGAAGGGGTGCAACACTAGACTACCATGGATCTGAAAGAAATAGTTTTACGGTGGTCGGAGGTACAGGATGGGAAGGGGGACCCACTGGATCACCAGGGATCTTCAGGAATTATTATTAAGTGATCTGTGATACGAGATGGGGAGGGGGTACTACTGCAGTCCCTGGTACAGGGACCGCATGCTGTGCAGGGCGCCAGGTGCATTTCGCTGGCCAGCCCTGCACAATACATTCAAATGGGGCCATAATGACATGCAAATGGCCCCATTTGTGCCTTGCATGCATAATGGACCCATTTGCATATCCAGGTCTGAATATCTAGATATTGCACCTGGCGCAGCTCCAGTTGCACTGGTGCATTCCCATTTCAGGTATGCAGGCCTGTCTGAGGGATGCACTGGCGCATTGTGTTTGTACAACACGCATTCTTTGATATATTCAGAAGGGATGCACCATGGCACATCTGTTTTGCATATATCCCTTTGTTGCTCCAGCACAACTCAGTTGTGCTGTGCAGTCACATGCGCCATTACCAGGCACACTTCTGAATATCAGAGCCCTGGTGTATTACCTCGGTATAGCATGGCTCATTTAGTATCCTCCTCAGGTAGGAGGACTGAGACTTTAGACATATTCATCTCATTATTATGGTTTAGTTGCCATGCAGCTCATGGACTCCATTTTACAGCTATGGTACAGACTGTATTATAATTTGACTACAACTATACCCCCTGTATGATGTATCTTATGGATATAGGATGCTCATTATTGTAATATTAAGAGGAGTGGTGCCCTCAGATGCCTTTCAGACCTCCCATCTCTACATTTCACTCGCTGCAGCACCATTTGCCATACCTGCTTTTTATTCCGTGGGACTCCTTCAGCGAACACGCTGACAGCTGATCTACCTGTAACTGGACTTGTGCTACAACTGCAGTGTCCCTCTCCACTTGGTAATGAGAGCCCCCTGTCCCAGTAAGCTACCTGAAGAATGGGACTATGGGAAGGAGCTATGGGGAGTGACACCATACAGTAGAAGGGGCACCAAGGTTTAAATCTCCACACTGTTCGCAGCGTGAACGTGAGTGGCCATAGAAGTTTTTCAGGTTTAAAGTGTTTTATAACCCTAAGTTTGCTGAAAACTGAAAGAATTGAAGGGCCAGTTTTGTAACTATTTGGGGTATTCTAGGCAGTGAGGTCTATTTTGTTTGAACTTAACTAAAGCTGTTGTGAAAACCTACAATTTTTAGTAGTATGTTAAATAACAGTATTAACAAATCAGCTGCTTAGATAGTTCTTTTAAAATGTTAAGAGTAACTTTATTGTTGATTTTTGTGACTGCTCTTGCACATTCTATTGTTTCTAAGAGTAAGGGACAACTAAGAGTTGAAAATACAAATATAAAACAAATAAGACTCTACAATAAAGTTAACACCTTTTTTTTTGGGTGGACTCTCGCTCCACCGTGGACACTCGGTATGGCTTCCCATCCAACTGAAGCCTCCAGCTTCCTGACACTCCGGTAGGCCCTTTCTTCACTCCTCCTCCTCTCCCGGTCACCTAGCCCCCCGGGTGTGGGACTGCCGAAACCCTTACTGGTGCTCTATCTGGAAGTTAGTAGGCGACCAGGGTCATTATATGAGAAAACCGTGGGGTGTTGGAAGCCTGGCATTGGACATAGGGCGACCACTGATCCTGCCTTCACTCTACCGTAGGAAGGTTTTTTCTTTTGTTACTCCCCATAGACACAGCTATGCAATGGAGACAGTGCACGAAGGAAGTGATCCTGCCCTCTCCCGCTGTCTGTGGCCGACGCCTACCCCAATTGGCTGCCCCATTCTGCTATGAAGAGCCCCCCAAGTCACCACTAGGAGCCACCAAGCAAGAGGATTCCCCACTGAACCCACCCCAGGAGGGGAGAGCAGTCCTCCAGATGCTGAATCCCTCTTCCCCCTGTCGACCCCCGGCACTCCAAGTCCACTCCTGAACCCAGGTTGCCGGCTCGGTGCAAGGTGTGGTGTCCAGCACCTCAACCCTCAGTGCTACCAGGGCAGGCCAGCCTATAAAGTTAACACTTGGATGTTAACTTGCTCCACTGGTCCAGTGAATATATTAAAGTTAAGGAGGAATTCTTTCTCCAACTACTTTAAGCTAGCAAATCACCTAAAATGTTTTCACTTAGGGAATAATTTGAGAAAAATTTTAAAAATCTATAATAGCTATGAGCTACAATATTTCAGACAATGTTATTGCTCTCAGGGAACATTGAGGCCAACCCTGGCCTAAAGACTCAAAATAGACAAGAGATAAAAGTTGTTCATGAGAACACTAGAAGTTTAATAAAGAAGACAAATGTCTTAAGGTTCTGGATTCAGCAAAAAGCTCCAGATATAATTGGTCTCACTGAGACTTGATTAACATCACAAGTAGAGAATAATGAAATATTAATAGATGACTTTGATGTTTTTAGGCAGGATGGGGTAAGCAGGGTGGTGGGGTTCTTTTGTATATGCACAAAAAAATGGGCGAATTTGAAACCACGTTTGCAGGGACAGTGGAAAGGATAGAATGTTTGTATATAACATCTAAGAAACTTAAACTCCTTGTAGGGGTGTTATATTCCCCACCAAAAATCAGTGCTAACAAATCTGAACAACTAGCCCAAAAACTTGCACTATTAGCAGAAAATAAGACATTATTTTAATTGGGGATTTCAACACAGCATGGGATAAGCCGATGGGAAACAAGTTGGAAAACCACTTTGAGTTTTTAAACATTCAACAGGCAGTAGATCAAGTAACAAGAAAAGGAAACATACAAAGCCAAGGGAGTATATTGGACCTAATGTTTTTCTTTAGAGTCTTCCACCTAATTTGGGACATCACAACCCGGTTTTATGTACTATAACAAACACATCTGATTGTAAAGAGGAAAGGAAAACTGTTATAAAAAGGGACTATAAAAATTACCATCCTGACTATTTCATAAAAGAACTAGGGAGTAAAAGATGGGATAGAATAGATATGATCCCTGATATAAAGACCCAGCAGAGATCTCAGCTCAGGTCTTAAACTCACGCCCCTCTTTTTCACCTTTTTACGGCAGCAGTGGGTGGAGCCTGCAGACATTTTACATGTACAAAAGTAGTGATGTCATGTTTTCTGTCCGTGGAACTGACTGAAGGTGTAAATAGTCTCTTCCACCTTACCCTCCTCCAAGCAATGTTTTCCGCCCTCAAATAAATACACTTTCATGTTAGTCAATGGTTGCAGGGTACTATTTTCTTTCTTAAATGGGAGGTACCAGAACTGGAACCTGAGTAGTGGGAGGCAGCATTAGGTTTTTTTGGGGAGTAAGATCCACCCCCACCTCCACCCAAGAAGCTCTTAAAGATCCACCCCAAACTTTTTTCTGATTCATGTGGGAGTGGCATGAGATAGCTCTATCTTACTGTAACAAGATACATTACTTTGGGACCTGTAGCAACCAACAGAACAAGCCTGTGCAGTGGAGAACAGAAAATACTTAATGCCTTTATTAAGGACTAGGAGAACAGAAGATATTTAATGCCTTCAAACTTAATTAAAAATCCTTTGGAACAAATGATTGTTAGAGCCACCTGGGGCCTCAGAATGAGACCTAGACACACATTCTAATTTACCATAAGAGCCACTTGTTTTTCTTAAACATAGTTTATATACAATTTGTCTTTAGTAGTTTCAAAACTTTGAAAGCATTGGTGTTAGTGATGTATTTAGAAATACATTTTTTAATTGTCTTTACAGTTAAACATGCAGTTTCATGTCAGGGCACATTTTTGGGGGAAGGGGTCAAATTATTTTAATCATGGGCTCAGTACTTGGTGAACACAGTTTTGATGATAAAGTGTGTTTTTTCTTTAAAGTTTGAGATGTATTAGAAAACACTGAACAAGAAAACAATTGGTGATTTTAAAAGCTATTCTGATCAGAGCTGACATTAAAACAATCTTAACTATTTTTTATTTTATTTTATCATGGACACCAGAAACAGGATGTTAGCATTTACTCCATGAAACCTATTTTTCTGGGGGTTTTTTTATTGCATCTTGTCCAAGGCAATCTTCCCAGAATGTAGTTTGTCAGGGCACATTTTTGGGGGGAGGGGGTTGAAATTGTTTTAATCATGGGCACAGTATTTGGTAAACACAGACTTTGATGGTAAAGTGTATTTTTTCTTTCAAGTTTGAAAAGTATGTATTATATACAAGTGTAACTGTGTTTTAAATAGGACTGGTGAACGAATAATGGTTAAGTAGGCAGGTAGGTTAAGGATGCGGTATAACACAGTGGTTTAAGGCTCTGAGCTACAAACCTGAAGACCTGGGTTTGACTCCCACAGCCCCCACTTGCATACTGTGTGACCCTGCACAAATCACTTAACTTCCTTGTGCTCCCAGGTCGCACCTGTAAACAAGTTTTCAGCTTAGTATGTCTCTCTTGGTAAAAAAAGAAAAGTGCCTAGAATTATTTTTTTTAGTATAGTTGAGTTTATATGTGGCAAGTAGCTAGGGTATGGTGTTTTGAATGTGGCAGTAGGATTTAGCATGTGCACTGCTTTAAAATCATTTCACAACAGCAGAGCTGTGCAACTGTTTTTGTCCAGTGAGCATAAATGGCAGCAGTTATTTCAGCTACACATTTGATTCCATATTACAATGGTTCACTGCACTACACATTTAGTGTATCACACTTTTTCAAATAATGAAACAAATATTCTCCAAACTAAATAACTCAGACATACATATTTTATACTTTATTAAAAAGATACTCCACATTTGAGTGGGGGCTGTGGGATTCAAACTTAGATCTCCAGATTTGCAGTGAAGAGCCTTAAACCACTATGCTATACTGCCTCTCTAGTTATGGCAGTCATCTATTTTATGGTTCATGATGTTGGTGTAGTAAGCATACCAATATACTAACATACAAAAATGCCAGCAGAATAGGCCTAGCGGGTTTTCGTGTCTGCTCCTTTGCTCGGTCCCCACCCTGGGAGCTGACCTTGCTGCCCCCCCACCCTCTTGGGCTTCTGCCTTCCCAGTCTAGGGGAGAGCTAGCTAACTGGGGTTTCTGTAAGACAACAGCTACTAAATAGCTCTAATTCACTATTTTTGTTTTCTATGTGTGTCAGGTCTAGCTAGCAGGAGTGTTCCAATTTTAAAACTTTTAATTTTATCAAACTATACACAACCATAAAAGCACATAAATTGCCCAGATCATCAATGCTATAATTAATACAAACTCTAGCTGTTTTATTACAGACCTCACTCAGTTAGATTTCAGGTATTTGCTAAGCTGTAAATGTAGATATCAGCATTCTATGAGCAGTTAGTGCTGATTAGCTCTGTAAGAAACTTTGCATTTTTTTTTGTGTGGGGGCTGTGGGATTCAAACCCAGATCTCCAGATTTGCAATTAAGAGCCTTAAACCACTGCACTATACTGCCTCCCTAGTTATGGCAGTCATCTGTTTTATGGTTCATGATGTTGGTGTAGTAAGCATACCAACATACTAACATACAAAAATGCCAGCAGAATAGGCCTAGTGGGCTTTTGTGTCTGCTCGTTTGCTCAGTCCCCACTCTGGGAGCTGACCTTGCTTCCCCCCCACCCTCTCGGGCTTCTCCATTGCCAGTCCAGGGTATTCCCAGTTCATTGGACTTTGCTTCCACAAACACAGAAACATAGAATTTGACGGCAGATAAGGACCGCTTGGCCCACCCAGTCTGCCCATTTCCCTACCTAATGGATAAGCTGCAGATCCTAGTTAACCAGCAGCCTACTTCTTTCTACCCCCACCCCCTAGAATTGCCTTATGGCTGTCCCATGCATGCTTGAATTCAACCACTGTTTTTGACTCCACAACCTCCTCCGGAAGGCCGTTCCATGCATCCACAACCCTCTCTGCCATCAAACTCTTCCCCTGTACCTGTCCCACCCCCTGTTGAACCCCTCCACAGTCTCTGCTTCCACCAGTCCCCTGGGCAGTGCATTCCATGGTTCTACCACCCTCTCACTGAAGTAGCACCTCCTCCTTTCTCCCCTGAGTATCCCCCTCCAGCTTCCACCCATGCACTCTAGTTGTCCCCTCCTTCCTTCAGAGCACCATGACTTCATCACCCCTGTTTACCCCCTTCATGTGCTTGAAGACCTCCATCATGTCCCCCCGTCCCTTCTCTCTTCCAACATGTATATATTCAGCTCTTCGAGCCTCTCCCCTTAGGTCCTTTCCCTCAAGCCCTAGATCATTTTGGTTGCCTTTCTTTGGACCCTCTCCAGGAGTTCAGTGTCCCTCTTTAAGTGTGGCCTCCAAAACTGCATGCAGTACTCAAGGTGTGACCTCACCAAGCAGTTTTACAGAGGGAGTATCACTTCCCTCCTTCTGGAGTGATGCATCCCAGCATCATGACCTTAGCCACTGCCCTCCTACAAGTATCTGAGTTGTTCATCTTGACATCCACCACCACCCCCAGGTCCCTCTCAGCCATACAGCCATAGCAGCAGTACATTGCATAGCAGATATAAAATGTCAATAAGCAGGTCATGCAACAGATGTGCTGAGCAGTTACTGAAGCAAGAAATGTATAGCTGTTATTTTTTACATCCTGTTCAAAATGTGTTTTTGCTCCTGTGGTGCCAAATGGCACAGTTGCTGTCTAAAATCTCCTTTCAGCTAAAGAACTGATAGTGTCACTGTTCATGCGGTGGAGTCACAAAAAGCCCATGCTGAAAACTTGGAGTGAAAATACCAAGAAACATCCAGGGCATTAGGGTTTCTGACCATAACACCCTGCACTGTAGGGACTGACAGGCATTGGGGTGTGACTTGGGATTGTCAACAGTAATGCTCATGCCTTTCCACCCCGACCCCCACCCTGCAGCCAGTGACAGGTATCGAGGTGTGCCTTTGACTCTTCAGCTCCAAAGTTAACTCCATTCTTTTATACTGTACCCATTTCAGCATATTTCTGTATGGAATGGGGAGAGTGTAAGGTTTGAAAACCCCAAGGCACACCTTGACTGTTGTCTGTGTCTGCAGGGTAGGGTGAGGTTAAATGGCATGAGTGTTATGGCCAATGACCCAAAGGCACACCCCAGTGCCTGTCCATATTCTGCGGGGTGGGGGTGGGGTTGGTGTCACTTCAACACTTCACTGCCATTCCTATTCTGCCTGTCTGTCTCTGTCTCTGTCTCTCATTCTCTGTCTATATGTCTATGTAATGATCTATCTTTCTATTAATTGTATGTATTGCTAATTTTACCTATTTCTAAAACAAACCTGCATATCACATTTGCCTGCACTCTGAGCACATACTTATGAAACTGTGCATATTTGTACTGCACTTCTGTATAGATCTCATACTTTCCTAATATTCCCATTATCACAAGCATAACTACCTTACCCTTATCAAAAGCACCCCCTCTGAAAGTTACTATCACATTTTCTGTAACAGTCCATCATCATTACACCTGACTTCCTGACATCAACACATTGCTTAAATATAACTTACATCACCTCATGGACAAAAGCCCTGTTTCTCTTAAAAAATAAAAATAAAAACAAATGTGTAAATAATCCCAAGGCTGAATGTATGCCAGCCATTACTTTTCATGTACTGCCACCTTCTGTATCATCATGGGGATTTGCATGTGTTTCCCCTGATGCGTTGCGTTATTGGGATATGTGCAATTGTGTTTTCTTTAAAATGTGTCTGTCTGGCCAGTATCATCCGGGATAACACATACATCAGTGGCATTTGCTCTGGGGTTCTTTTGTAAGCTTCCGATTGCTTCTATTAAAATGTACACCTCCATATATTCTCCTAATAATGTGTATGCCTTCCTTAGAACAGAAACTAAAACAAATCTTACTACTTACAAATCATTGTGTTGTTTCTCCATACCTCCTTAACAATTTCACACAGATTCATTAACTTCATTATGCAGCCGTGGTGGAGCTGACCAGAATTTGTTACTTTGGTATTGTGTTTTAATTAGCCCTGCTCTTTCTCTCTCAGACTTTGTGGAACCTTGCCTAACATTTTGGTCTGTAACCCACCCCCCATTTAAGCCATTTTGCATTTCTTTTTAGCTCCATGAACAGCCCCCACCCCCTCTGCCTCTCTTGTTTAATTTCCCCCATCCTTCTCTTTTCAGGTGGTCCGAGTGCCACAGCCGTGGTTCTCTGATGAACCTAACCTACCAGACTGCCATCCACGGTCTGGGTCTGAGCCACAAGCCCCTCACAGAAGCCCAGGTACAGACTGTCCCTCAGGGACTGATTACCTCCAGGAAGGGAGCCCTAGGAGCCTCATTTTTCGGCCAACCCACCCACCCTGGTCCTGTTTAAACACACTTAAACCCCGCCCCGGCTTACTAGCACCTTGTGTAAGCTACTTTTCTTTCTTTCACTGATTGATTATGCAGATTTCCTTTATAGTCAATGTCCCAAAGCCTTGCTTGCAAAGTAGGATATGCTTTACCACAGGGCCATCTGGTTTATTACTGGTCTCCCCATCTCTACCCATCATTGTTCCTTGTACAAAGCCATAGGGTGGTCCTCTCTTATGTTTAGGTGTAATAGAAACGCAGTCCTTTGGACTTATAGAGTCTTCTTGAAGCAGCTTCCACAATATATAATAGATTGTCTCCCACTAAGTGAGCCAGGGATGTATGCCCCAAGAAGCGCATCCTACATCACATTATGTATCCCCAAGGCTTCCTCTCACTGTGGCAGAGTGGCCATTAGTTTCCTGTTGCCAACATTGTGGAACAAAGTATTAAGCTGCCTCTGCAGTATGAATGCCTTTAAATCTTTATATGCTCGGTATGTGTGTGAGCCATGCAATTGCTACCCCAGCCCCTAATTTTAGTCTGAACCATCAGGCTGCTGCCCTCTGTGCGTAGTTAAATTTATGATCGCTTGTAACCTTTGGTGACCTCAGATTTCAATGTTTTTATTGTTCAGCAATCAAGCCTTTACAACATACTAAGCACATAAAATTATATACAAAAAAAGAGAAGAAAAAAAAAAAAAATTAAATCTAATATTACATTTAAAATTTTAACACATAAAAATCCATGAACAAATTAATTGTCATAGGCAGAGAGACGTTTTTCTTTGTGTTTCAACACCTGATAAAAAAAAACTTGAAATCATCTTAGCCTCCTCCAATGTCTGAGGGTGAAGAAGTATGAATAAAATATCATATTTTGCATTCACATATTTAATAAGAAAATCGTTTAACAGATTAAACCGTGGGATTTTATATAAAGGGCACTGTACCGTAATATGATAAAGATCTTCTTGAAAACCCTTATTACATCTGCAAAACTCCAAACCTGAATTGGGTGGAGTTGTCTTATTAAAAAAAGCATATTTAGAACAGGTGATTCCCAGTCTTGCCCAAGTAATCATTTTTCTTTCTAACAGGGTCAGCCCAAGAGTAAGATATTTCTCTATAAATACATCAATTTTATTTTGAGCTAACCATCTGGCCTGAAGTTGAGCTCTGAGGAGCTCCATTTGCTTATCATAGGCAAGTCTAAGTATTTTCTTTTTGACATACTCCTTAAACACATAAGACATTGATATTGATTTCTCCCAATCTGTCCAAAGATGAAGCATATTAACACTGCCCAAAATACGTTGAATATTTTTGACCCAAGGAGACCTAAAATTCTGTTTGTGCCAAGATAATTTTCTCAAAGGCATAGTGGAGGCATAATATTAGTCTGTTGATTAATAATTTTGATCCAGTAACTCATGAGACATATATCAATTATTGTAACAATAGGTACTCTACCCAATTCAGCCTAGCTACAACATTAGAAGTGGCAAGTGGAACCTGCAATAAAGATTTATAATAGAGAGAAAGTGGGATCTCCAACCATGAAGGGACATTGTTGTTCCAGACCTCTACTTCGTACAAAGAATAGAATTAATTTTGGCCTCGCCCGACTATCAATGCCGGTAGACCAAAATATCCTACATATTTCCTAGCAAAGCGTAGAGAGCCCTAACAATCAGTTTTGCCCTTATCCTTGTCCTCTCAATGCTCTATCAATTTCCATTCAAAGCAAACTTCACCCCAAATATATATAAGAGGATACCACTTCAATAAGTTCGTTATTTAAATAAATCCTTGGTTTAATTTGATGTTCCTGTAAGGGTGCAAAAATCAGCAGCTTAGTTTTTTTCATATTTATTAATAAGTCCAAATGTTTACATTTAGAGCAAAATTGATTTATTTTATTTTGTAAACCTTGAGCAGATAAAGCAAAAATAATCAGATCGTCTGCATAAGCCAGACAATGTACTGGGATATTCTTAATTTTTGGGGAATCAAGAATATCTATATCTTTATAAGTCAGAAGGGCATCAATATACAAATTAAAAAGAAGGGGGGCCACAAAGGACATCCCTGTTTATCTCCCAAAGTTGTACTGAAATAGTCAGAAATGTTGCCCTTATTATCATATCTAATAGCAGATGTTGTGTGAGAATATAACCTAATAATGGGGGCTAATAAATTTAATGGTACGCGTCTATTTAATAATATCTCCCATAACCTGGCTCTATTAACCGAGTCAAATGCTGCAGAAAAGTCTACAAACACAGCATACAGCTTCATTTTACGAAATGATCTGTATTTTTCTATCAGATGGGCTAAGATGTAAATATTATCTATCGTAGAACAATCCTTACGAAAACCTGCTTGAAAGTGACCTCAACTCTGTGAGCATCTTATACCTTAAATGTTTTTCCCCTTTAGAAATCCCTGTAGGGTTATTATCTCTTCATGGCTTTCACAGCCCCTATATGTTACTCACCCTGCTGTCTTTTACATATTGCTCAATCTGTGGCTCTTATTGCCCTACCCTGTACCATTTAGCTGCCCTATTTCATCTTCGTATTCCCTTTCCATTGCATTCCACTCTTACTATCTCTTTCCTTTGTCCCCTAACTCTCTTCCCTGTCCTAGACTAGCTGTTCAGGGGCTCCCTGCCCCTCAGGTGGGAGAAATTCAGATACCAGGCAGTTGTCGCTTCAGTAGCCACCGCCTAAGACACCCAGACCGGACTCCTTACTAGCGAGGTGCGGCATTGCTGATACCAAATCAGAACGCGAGTGCTTTTCTGCTGCATCTGATTGGCTCCTGCAGTCTGCTCCTGTGTCTTCCTCAATACTAAGCTAAAGTCTGATCTTCTGTCTAAAACTTGCACAAAAAAAGAGCTGTACTTACTTAATGCCTAACAGTTATGACCTCAATTTTTTCCTGTTTAGAGTGTCAAGAGTTGAGACTCTGTTTGATTACACTCCATTCTGAATTTCTGTGGTTGGGCCAGTCTTTAGGCATCAAGGAATACCCAACTCTGTTGTCCTGCTGTTTTGGTCCTCCCGCTGGTTCAGATGTTCCATTGTCCGTGGCCCAGTACATAATATCGACCCCTTCTTTCATCCCCTGCCAAGGATATGCTCTCCATGGGCTCCCTGCCCATACACAGGGGAAACCTGGGCACTGGGCATTTGGCACTGCCTCTACCTCCATCCCCTGCCAAGGATATGCTCTCCACGGGCTCCCTGCCCATACACGGGGGAAACCCAGGCACTGGGTGGTCGGCACTGCCTCTACTGCCACCTGAGAACCTAAGCTTGGACTCTCCATTAGCAAAGCACGGCATTAGCAGCCATCCAATCAGAACGTGAGTACTCTTCAGCGTTGGCTTCCAACTGGTTCCTGCAGTCTGCTTCTGTGTCTGTTCTAAACCAAGCATAAATCTGATTTCCATGCCAAAATTTGTCAAAAAACAGCTGTAATTATTTTTCTCCTTCACTGTTAAGACCCTTATCCTTCTGTTTAGAGTGTTACATCTAGGGATACTGTGTGATTACACTACTTTTGAAATTCTGTGCGTGCGTCAGCTCCCTACATGAGCAGCTGATCACTTCTTCCTACTGAAGTTCCTACTAAGCCTCATCTTATGTCCTCCTTAAATATTACAGAAGCACTCTGAACTGATATGACTGATGTAACATTGAGTACTTACTTGCATTAATTGCATTAATTGTTTTTTTACTTGTGTTATTTGGCTGTATTGTAAATATCTCTGTAGGCATTGTACCATTTGACCCAGAGCTAACCAGGTCCATCTTGTAAACGAGCTTGCTCAGCGATGTTCGCCTGGATAAATAAAGATTTTGATTGATTGATTGATTGACTAGCTCACTCCTACAGGCTACTGCCGACCAGCTCCTCAAGCTTAAAGTGACTGCAACACTGTTTCTTGACAAGCACGTTCCCTATCTAGTGTAACTGGATCTCTGCCCACCTCTCCCGCAAGAAGCAAGCACAGCTCCTAGCCCGAGTGGGCTTCACGTCAGCAGGAGCATCCCCAGACCTCCACTGGCTTGTTGCAGACCTCCCATTAGACCTGCTGATCCACTGCTATGCCCTACCAGCTAAAGACTCATCCAGAAAGCCCCCCTTTGAGCATCTCCACCAGCTCTCCATGCTGCCATGACCTCGCTGGATTTCTACCCGCCCCTCCAGCAAGAAGCAAGTGCAGGTACACTCCCCGGCTCCCTCGGAGCATCCAAGGATCAAAAGCCTACAATTTGATTGGACAAGTTGTGCTGCAGCAGGCTGCCCATTGGCTGCTGCAGCCTTTCTATTTCTTTTCAATTTTTTTCCCCTTTCCGAATTTGGCACCTGCTATCTGTGGCGTCCCTTCTGAGTGACTTTGTCTACCCTGTGGATTACTGTATAATTTCAGCCCTTCCCTCCACCCCTGCCTCAATCTCTATTAAATCCTCAAAGTTCCCCCTCCCCTTACAATCTTATTGGTCGGGCACCTCAGGCTTTTCCAGCACTTTACCACACCCATAAAGCAGTCTCAAGGGAATAATAGTGGTGTATGAAAATTAGGCCATGATTTCAACACTGGCATTGCCACTCCTGGTGCTGAACATCCAGTTTCTTTCCATCTCAATTAATTTGGCAAACATGATGGCCAGGGTGCTAGCTATATCCTGCATACTTCTACCCGCTATTGCACCTCTAGTGGGGCAGTACCTCTATATCTCAATGCCAGCTGACCAGGGACAAAGCCACATGGTCTCTTACACCTATGAGTTACAACATGGAACATGCAAACATGAACCAAGAGCCAAGACACTGAGTCCTGCTCCTTTGCATAAAACCTTATTCACAGTTTGCAGCAGCTCACTCATCCTAGCCCAGTTGTATGCACCACTTGGTAGGCTAAGGCAGTATGCCTCTGTCCCCAGGTGTGATAGAAAATGGGGTTTGGCTAAACGCTGTACACTGGCTGCTGTCAAAATTTTTCTCCTCTCTGTGCTATTAATTTCTGGGGATGTTCATCCTAACCCAGGACCTTCTACCGGCTGATCCACAAACTGTAAAGTACAAAGTGGCTTGAAGATTGTTGCCCTTTATATCTGCAGTTTGCTCCCCAAGACAGCCTGGTTCCAAGCCTGGGTTCAGCTGCACAACCCTGATATCATTAGCCTGACTGAGTCATGGCTCACTCTGAAAGTGAAAGATACCTCGATAGCCTTGCAGTTGTATGTTACATAGAAACATAGACATTGATGGCAGATAAGGACCTCAAGGCCCATCCAGTCCGCCCATTTCTTTTTCTACCTTATGAATGTGCCATCAGCCTTTGCTCTGTCAATGGTCTATCTATTCATACTCATCTGTATCGTTCCCTTATGCCTATCCCATGCCTGTTTGAAGCCCTGCACTGTATTTATATCCACCACTTCCTGAGGTAGGCCGTTCCATGCATCCACCACCCTGTCTGTGAAAAAGAACTTCCTCACATTACCCCTTAATCAGCCTCCCTCTAATCTCATGCTGTGTCCTCTTGTCCTGCTATTTGTCTTATATTGAAACATGTTAAACTCTTTCACCTTGTTAATGCCCTTAAGTTGTTTGAATGTTTTGATCATATCACCTCTCTCCCTCCTTTGCTCTAGGGTATACATATTGAGCTCCGTTAATCTGTCCTCATATGTTTTCTGATGGAGTCCCTGCACCATTTTGGTTGCCCTTCTCTGGACTGCCTCAGTTTGGTTAATGTCCTTGTGAAGGTGTGGCCTCCAGTACTGCATGCAGTACTCCAGATGGGGCCTAACCAGTGTCTTGTAAAGAGGGATTATTACCTCCCTCTTACGACTTGTGATACCCCTACTAATACACCCCAACATACTCCTAGCCTTACCTACTGCTTTAGTGGTCTGTTTGGATGATTTCAGGTCATCTGTGATGATGATGCCCAAATCTCTCTTCCCTTGTGACTGCCAGCAACTCTCCTCCCAGCCTATAGGTGGCTTCAGGGTTTTCTTCCCCATGTGCATGATCTTGTACTTCTTTGAGTTAAACCCCAGTTGCCACTCTTCTGACCATTTTGCCAGTTTATCCAGATCTCTTCTCATTTTGACCACCCCATCTGGATCATCTACTCTGTTGCAGATCTTGGTGTCATCTGTAAACAGACAAACCTTACCCTCCAGTCCATCTGCAATGTCACTGATGAAGATATAGAAGGACTGGCCCTGGACTGATCCCAGAGGTACCCCACTTGTGACTTGCATCTCTTCTGACTGTATACCATTTACCACCACTCTCTGTTTTCTGCCTGTCAACCAGTTTGCCACCCAGTTGACCAACTTCTGACCCACCCCAAGCCTACCCAGCTTACTAATCAATCTCGAAAAGAATAGGGGAATTTCCCTGGTGTCCGGGCCAAATTTCCATCATTCACTAAAAAAACCACCAACAGCTTAATCTGGATCAAGGTCAGTTGGCATTCATCTGTATCCCCCTCCCCCGGGTTGTGCCTGAAAATAGGCAGGATTTGTCTAGTGCACTTACCCAGTCAACAAAAACTAAAAAAATAAATAAATAAATAAAATGAAAAAAACAGTATCGAAAGCTTTGCTGAAGTCAAGGTAGGTGACATCAACTGCTCCCCCTTGGTCCACCACTCTGGTTACCTAGTCAAAGAAATCTATGAGATTAGTTTGACAAGACCTTCCTTTTGTAAACCCATGCTGTCTTGGATCCTGTGCTCCTATGGATTCCAGGTGTTGCACTATCTTTTCCTTAAGGAGTACTTCCATAATCTTGCCCACTACTGAAGTAAGACTGACTGGTCTGTAGTTCTCTGCCTCCTCCCAGCTACCACTCTTGTGAAGCGGGATCACATGAGCCCTTCTCCAGTCTTCTGGGACCTCTCCTGTGCTCAGAGACTCACTAAACAGTTCTGATAATGGCTCTGCTAGTTCCACCCTAAGCTCCTTTAGTACCCTGGGATGTATGCCATCAGGTCCATTGCCTTGTCCACCCCTGAGCTTATTGAGCTCTTGTAGGACCCTTTCTTTTGTTGAAGGGACTAGTGCACTCTCTCTCCCCGTGTCCATGGTGCTGAGCTGTGGACCCTGCCCTATCTTCTCTTCAGTAAATACTGAGCAGAAGTATCTATTTAGGATAGATGCTTTACATGGTCCTCCTCCACACGCCCCTTATCCCTTTGATCTTAGCAATACCCCTCTGGACTTTCTCCTTTCACTAATGTATCTATAGAAAGTCTTGTCACCTTCTTTACTGTTCATGCTAGTGTTTCCTCAGTTTGGGCCTTTGCCTGCCTTACTGCCTTCCTTGCTTCCCTTAGGGAAGTTTGATATGTCTCCCTACCTTCATCCGGCTGCGTTCCCTTATATTTCCTGAAGGCCAGCTTTTTGGCTCTGACCTTTTCTGCTGCTGTTTTTGAGAACCAAAGTGGTTTCCTTCTTCTTTGGCACTTCCTTTTCTCTCTAACACAATGGGATGTTGCTTCAAGTATTGCATCTTAAATGCTTGCCCACTTTGCCTATACCCCCTCACCTGTATTTCTTTTTGCCAGGGCTAGCTTAACTCTGTTGGCCATCTTACCAAAGTAAGCTCCTCTGAAGTCCCATATTTTTGCCTTGGAATGGGATGATTTAGTTCTAGTGGCCAAACTGAACCATACCATGTGATGGTCACTGGCCCCCAGGTGACCTTCTACCTGGAGATCTGTGATCCTTTCCCTGTTAGTCAGTATTAGATCTAGGATAGCCCTGTCTCTTGTGGGTTGTTGTACCAGTTGTTTGAGGCCCTTCCCCTGCTGAGAATCCACTATGTGTCTAATTTTGGCAGATGTTCCTGCTGGTATTGACCAATCTGTATCTGGCATGTTGAAGTCTCCCATTATCAGAACCTCCCCTTAAGCTGTCATGTTTTGTATATCTTCTAACAGTAGTGTGTCTATGTCCTCCCCCTGGTCTGGAGGCCTGTAGTTACTTTCAGGCATGGTAGAGTAGGAGAACAGGGAGGGGGTTGCCTCATCTACATCAAGGAATCCCTACAGGGGACGATCTTGTCAATCTCCACCAGTAACGCTGAGTATGAGTTGCTGGCCTTAGAGCTCCTCATTGGTAGGCAAAGCAAGACACTCACCATTGCCTCAGCTTATCTCCCACCCACAAAAGCAAAGCCTGGACTCTGCTTGGTCCTGGAAGCATTATCTAAGCTGAAGAGGAACTTGGAAATCATCATTACTGGTGATTTTAACCTAAACTGGCTTAGAAACATAGAAACATAGAATTTGACGGCAGATAAGGACCGCTTGGCCCACCCAGTCTGCCCATTTCCCTACCTGATGGATAAGATGCAGGTCCTAGTTAACCAGCAGCCTACTTCTTCCTACCCCACCCCTAGAATTGCCTTATGACTGTCCCATGCATGCTGAATTCCACCACTGTTTTGACTCACAACCTCCTCTGGAAGCCGTTCCATGCATCCACAACCCTCTCTGTGAAAAATACTTCCTTAAATTACCTCTGAGCACGCCCCCTTCTATCTTCAAATTGTCCCCTAATCTTGCCACCTCTTTTTTGAAAGATGCTACCCTCTTGGACTTTGTTGATTCCCTTGAGGTACTTGAAAGTTTCTATCATGTCTCCCATCTCCTCCTTTCCTCGAGGCTATACATATTAAGCTCCTTAAGTATCTCTTCATATGTCTTCTGGTGCAGACCCTGCACCATTTTAGTTGCCCTCCTCTGGACAGCTTCCATCCTGTCTATGTCTTTGCGAGATTGGGTCTCCAGAACTGCATGCAGTACTCAGATGGGTCTCACTAGCTGTCTGTACAGAGGAATAATAACTTCCTGTTTTCTACTGGTGATGCCTCTCCCTATGCATCCCAGTATCCCCCCAGCCCTCCTTGCTGCCCTCTCACATTGCTTTCCCAACTTTAGGTCATCTGATATGACTACCCCCAGGTCCCTTTCCATTTTTGTTGTTGTTAGTATCTCACCCCCCATTGTGTACTCTTCCCCTGGGTTTTTGTTTCCCAGGTGCATTACCTTGCACTTCTTAGCATTGAATCTAAGCTGCCATACATTTGACCATTCCTCTAACCTTGCCAAGTCCCTTCTCATCCTTTCCACTCCACCTTGTGCATCAACTCTGTTGCAGATCTTTGTGTCATCTGCAAAGAGACATACTTTTCCTTCCAGTCCCTCTGCAATGTCGCTTATAAAGACATTGAAGAGGACCCAGTCCTAATACTGAACCCTCGCGGTGCCCCACTACTAACCCCCTTTTTCAGAGTGGACTCCATTTACTATTACTCTCTGTGTCCTATTCTCCAGCCAATTCTTTACCCAGGCTGTCATCTTGGGACCCACTCCCAGGCTGGCTAACTTGTATATTAATCTTTTGTGTGGGACTGTGTCGAATGCCTTGCTAAAGTCTAGGTAGAGCCATGTCCACAGCCCTCCCTGATCAACTACTTTGGTCACCCAGTCAAAGAAATCTATCAGATTTGTCTGGCATGATCTTCCTGCTGTGAATCCATGCTGCCTTGGGTCCTGTGCCACTCTGGCCTCTAGATACTCAACAATTCTTTCCTTCAGAGTGATTCCATCATTTTCCCTACCACTGAGGTTAAACTAACAGGTCTGTAGTTTCCTGCTTCTGCCTTGCTCCCACTTTTGTGAAGGGGAATCACATCTGCCCTCCTCCAGTCCTCGGATACCACCCCATCCTCCCATGATTTGTTAAAGAGGGTAGCCAGTGGTGTCACTAGTTCTACCCTTAGTTCTTTTAGAATTCTGGGATGAATCCCATCAGGCCCCATTGCTTTGTCCACCTTCAGTTTTAAGAGTTCTTTCAGAACCCTTTCTTCTGTAAATGGGCTGGTATCAACTTCTGTATCCAGAGTGTTTCTACTGTTTGTTTTAGGTACGTCCCTCTTCCTTTGTAAATACTGAGCAAAAATATTTGTTTAGTATCTCTGCCTTTCACAGTCACCCTCTGCCCACCTCCCTCCCTTTACTAAGCCTCACTATCCCTCCCTTGGTCTTCCTTGGCTCCCTGGGTGCCTATAAAGGTTTTATCTCCTTCTTAACTGAGTTGGCTATCTTTTCCTCGGTTTGGGCCTTTGCTGTTCTGACTGCCTTCCTAGCTTCCTTTTGCTTTAACTGATACAGTTCTCTGTCCTGTTCCTTCTGTGATTCCTTGTACTTCCTGAATGCTTTCTTTTTCTCTTGAACCTTCACTGCCACTTCCTTTGAGAACCATAGTGGTTTCTTACCTCGTTTCGTTTTGTTTATTTGCTTTACACAAAGGCTTGTTACTTCTGTGATGGCAGTTTTATTATTCCCATTGTTCTTCCACCCTCCTTCCTGCCCATTTGCTAGTGCATTCCTTAGGCACTCACCCATTTGACAAAGTCAGCCCTCCTAAAATCCAGTACCTTTGTCTTTGTATGGCTTGACTCTATTGCTGTGTTTATTGTGAACCATACTGTTGATGGTCGCTAGTTCCCAGGTGGCTACCCACTTCTACACCTGTGATCCTCTCTTCATCTCCATTTGAGAGAACCAGGTCTAAGATTGTTCCTCTAAGTGGGCTCCAATACTAGTTGTCTAAGGCATGCCCCTATGGGGCATCTAGAATAACCCCACTCTTAGAAGTGGCTGCTGCAACTGCACTCCAGTTAACATCTGGCATATTCAGATCACCCATCAGCAATATCTCCCCTTTTTCTGCCATACTAAGTATACTTTCTATCATTTCCTTGTCCATTTCCTCCCCCTGAGAAGGGGGTCTGTATACAACCCCTGTGCAGATTGTGGTGCCATTGCCAGTCTCCAAATTACCCAGAGTGCTTCTTCTCCTCCCTGTTTACCCTTTTGTTCTGTTTTGTTAGCAAGGATATAGACCCACAAAAAGACCAGGTAGCCAATATGTACCTTACCCAGATGGTCTCTGAGAACACAGGACTTAATCATAGGACCGGCAAGGGCATCGTTTTGGATTGGCTCATCACAAATACCCCTTCTAGGATAAAAAATGTTACTGTGCTGGCTGACTGTCTGAGTGACCACTCACCAGTTGCTTGCCACTGGGTCTTTAAGGACAAAAAAGCTCCTCCTGTCACTATTCTAAGCCACGTCCTTCAGCGTGGCTATGCCCACCCCTTTAAAAATGCCTTATCCCTTGTTGATTGGTCCCCCTTGGACAATCTTAATGACATAGATCAAGCACTTCAGTTCTTCTCTAACAGGTTTAATGGCATCTGTGATATTTTTGCCCCAGTAAGGAGAAGGAAGATAAGGGGATCCCTAAATGTGTGGATTACAATTGACCTTCTATACCAGATGAAGGACAGGGACAATCTATGGAGTGTGGCCAGATGCACTTATAATCCAGCTGAGTACCAGAAGTACCAGACCACTCGTAACAAGTGTACCAGCCTCACTAAACAGGCAAAAGCAAAATACTACAAGGAACAACTGGACAGTAGCTGAGGTAATGGTAAAAGGTTCTGGGAGAATATCAAGGAACTGCTTGGTAAAAAGGATAAGAAGCACCCTACCATGCTAATGATCGATGGTACCCCAACCCTTGACCCACATACCATTGCTGAATCCTTTAATTCAGCCTTCTCTGATCTCAGAGCTGTCCTCCCACCTGACTACTTCAACCACCCTGACTCACCTGTGCAGAACACTAATGGAAGCCAGCCCGAAATACCCCTGCCAAACACTAGTGTGAGCCTAAACCACCTTAATTTCTACTTTAGAAGCATCACGCCTAAGGAAGACAGAGCCTACATACTCAAAGTGTTAGGTAAGACAAGGCTTGGCAGTGATAGCCTGGATATGAAGCTGGTGACAATTGCACTGAAAGAGCTCTTGGTACCTATCACCAAACTGTTTAACAAATCACTCTCCCTAGCTAAGTTCCCAGCCAAATGGAAGCTTGCAATGGTCACCCCTGTGCTAAAAAGTGGAGATCGGACCAGTACAGCCAATTACAGATTGATATCCATCCTCTCCCCCTATCAAAAGCCATTAAGAGGATAGTGGCCAATCAGATATCCGAGTACCTTCATAAATATGACCTCCTGTGCCCACAGCAGCACGGATTTCTTAAGTGCCACAGTACATCCACAGTATTAGTGGAATTCTCCAACTTTGTACACAAGGCTCTGGGTAGTAGTAAACTAGTGGGGTCTGTCTTCACAGGTCTCACTAAAGCCTCTGACACCATCAACCACCCCATCCTGCTACAGGAACTGGTGAACTTGGGGATCTCCTCAGATGCAGTCCACTGGTTCAAGGACTACCTTTCCCATAGATCCCATTGTATAAAAATTGGAACTACAACCTCCTCCCCTAGGGAAATTGCACTTGGGGTTCCCCAAGGATCCATCCTGGGCCCCCTCCTTTTCAGTTTGTTTTTAAAAAAATTACCGGAGGCAAGCACAACTAAAACTATCCTGTATGCAGATGACATGGTCGTCATGAGCAGTAGTGCCCAGCTGGATCACTTGCAGCAGGAGCTGCAATCTACTTTCTCTCTCATGGAAAACTGGTTCAGCATGCAGAAACTTCTTCTTAACTATAAGAAGACTAAAACAATGCTGATCTCCAGCCCCACCATAAGAAATCATCCCCAGTTTTGTCTATCACAAACAACATGGACATACCCCTAGAACAGGTACAGTCTTTCAAGTACCTTGGGGTCACCATTGATGATACACTCTTGTTTGTACTCCATATTGACCAAGTCGTAAAAGTGGTGAACTCTAAACTTGGTGTACTGTACAAACACAGACAATATCTTACGCCTGCTGCCCTGCGCATGTGTGTTTCCTCCTCCATCTTATCAGTCATTGACTATGGCTTGGTAGTGTATGGGGTGGCAACTGACACTGCACTCAAGTGGGTATCGATGGCCCTAAATAAGGCCTGCAGACTCACCCTCTGGAGCTGACAACCTAACTCACTCCTGTTCACTCTACGAGCAAACCAGATGGCTCAGCCTCAGAAATAGAATAAAATATCAAATGTGCCTCTTGGGTACGAAATCTATACTAGGAAAATCAACCCCTAGCCTCAAGGAGATGCTCACAGAATTTTGCTCTAGCCATCAGACCAGAGGAAAGACAAGGTGCTCGTTGGTTGTCCCATTCATGAAGACAACAATAGGTCAGCGCTCCTTTGCATACAGAGCTCCCCTCTGGCTAAATCAAATCCCTGTGCATATATTCCACAATTACTCCCTACCATCCTTCAAGGCTGAACTGAAGATACATCTCTCTGAGGCAGCTGCCTGTAATTGCAGGTAGTTTGGGTGCTATCGGTTTGCTGAGTTGAAATTTGATCCTCCTTCCCCCACCCAACTCATTCTTTCATTCTTTGCTCTTACACTGTTGTTCCTGTTGACTAGTGCCTCCAGTACTGTACTTGCATCTCCCCTGCGCCTTTCCACTCCCCTTATCTCATGGTCCCACTCATATAAAGCATTCATCCCCCATCCGGGCACCAGCTCCCTTGACCCATGCACATCTCTCCACTAGCATGGTCTTGATCTCATTCTCCCTTCTAGGACCTTTGACTAAGTCTGACCTCCAGGCTGCTACCCCTTTTTTTGCATTGTGCTCCCTTAACGCTCATCTCCTGATGGATGTCAGTAATCTGGTTGTTTTTTGCTTTTTTCTCCTACTCTCAGAATGTTTTTTCACCTTTACTTAATTTGATATTGTAATCACCAGGCATTGTTGAAATATTTATAGGAGTTATGCAATTTGTCTTTGTACTAACTGTATAGCATTTGTTGTATTTTCTGTCTATTCCTGTAACTTGATTGTATGTTGTTGTACAGACGTGGAACCTTTGCAAAAGAACATTTGCTCAAAGGTGTTTTCCAAAATATTGAAATACAAAAAAAGAAATACAAATAATATAAATATAGGAGTTCAGGAATTTACAAATATGTTTTTGCAAGCATGTAATGAACATGCCCCTCAGAAAACATATAGGGTTAGGAAACATCATTTACCTTGGGTAACTGAATTTTTAAGGAAAATGATTCGAATAAAAGACAGATTGTGGAAGAAAGCAACTAAGACAAAAAATGGAGACATTTGGGAACGGTTTAAAAAACAGCATAATAAGTGTAAAATGCTAATTAAGCAGGCCCCAAAAAAATGTTTGCCAACAAAATAGATAAAGCCTCCCACCCAAAACAGTACTGGGGTATTATAAGAGAATTGGGAAATCAAGTCAAAATTGATCACAGGATTAAGATGGTAAAGGAAAACGGGGTCCCACTCTGTCCATAATCCATAGCACAGGAACTAAATAATTATTTTGTAACTCTCCCAGATACTATTATCCCAGATGTAAAAAAGGAAAATACACTGAAAAGTGTCTCTTTGGAACTTAATTCACCAAAATTCCATTTTAGGAAAATAAGAGTGAAAGAAGTTTCAAACAAAATAAAAAAACTTAACCCCAGGAAGTTCCATGGTTCAGATGGCATCGAAATTAGATTTATAAAGGATGCTCAAGAAATAATCACTCCAGTTTTAACAAAAATTTACAATCAAAATTTAATAAAAAGACAATTTCTATATTTATGGAAGTCAGCAAAAATCATTCCCATCTTTAAAGGAGGGAACCCAAATGACCCCTCAAACTATAGGCCAATAGCGCTTCTCTCCATTCTCTCAAAACTGATGGAGCAGTTGATTTATAACCAACTGTACGAGTGCTTAGAGAAGCATTCAAAATTAACCTCATTTCAGCATAGTTTTTGGGCCAGACACTTGATGGGCACCATGCTTGTGGACTTCCTAGACAAAGTGACAATTGCTATGCATGCCAGGGAGTCTGCGGGTGTGGTGTTCGTCAATTTGTCTAAGGCCTTTGATTTAGTTGACCACTCCATCCTTTTGAGAGACTGGAGGGAATTGGATAGGTCTCTGGTCCACTAAAGTGGTTACAATCATATCTGGGACAATGTACCCAGCAAGTGGAGGTTGATGGTCAGGTATCGAGCCTGGGTTACATGACTAGAGGAGTGCCTCAGGGATCAATCCTGGGGCCATTACTGTTTTTGATCTATGTAAATGATTTGCTTGTTTGTCTACAAAACACCTACATAAAACTCTATGCAGAAGATACTGTCTTACTTGCATCAGTGAAAACCCAAGACCAGATGCTAGCAAGGCTTCAGTCTGATTTCGAGATACTCCAAGATTGGTTCTTTAAGTCTAAGTTAGTGTTGAGTAGCAAGAAGACACAGGTTATGTGCTTCCAAAGCAAAATTAAAAAACAAGATCTCAAATGGAAATTTTTGTAAGAAATGGACAAATACTTAAGAAACACATCACAATATAAATAGGCACCTCACTCATTGCATGCAAACAGGCACTTCACTCATTGTGCCAAACTGACTTCTAAATTTTGGTTAGGAGAACTTCCCTCCTACCTCTCATGTGCACTCTCTTCCCCCACTCCCCTCAGATCCTCTGACACTCACACTTTGTTGGTACCCCATCGAACCACTCTCATCAGTCAGTCAGGCTTTACCCATCATTTCCCACAAATCTGGAACTCTCTCTCCCCCTATATATGGCACTCCTTCTACTACTGCTTCCTTGCCTATGCCTTACATAACTTTCTCTCTTCTATCTGCTCCTTCTTTAACCCTCGTTAACCGTCCTCCTATACCTCTGCTCCTCTCCATGACTCACATCCCCTATTAAACCTTTCTCCCCCCGAGCCTGCTTCCCAGAATGCTCTCCTCTCCCTTCACCACTTACCCCCTCTCTCCTACCCCAACCTTCTTCCATTACCAACTTGACCCTGCTCCGTTTTGACCTCTGGCAGGGTTCTCAGCATCCTGGAAGGGTCTAGCACTAGGCAAGCCTCCTCCTTCCCCCCCCCCCTCTCTCATTTCTACCCAACTTGTCCTCACTTAAATCTAAACTCTGTCAGTATTCTTAGCATGCTGGTGATGTCTACTCTCAGGTAAGTTTCTTCCCTCCCTCTTTCCTCTTCCATCCTCCCTATTCCCTCTGCCCAACTTGTTCTCACCAAATTCAATCCCCTGGCAGGGTTCTCTGCATCCTGGAGGGGCCCAGCACTGAGCAATTACTCTTCCTTCACTTCCCTTCCCCCTCTATCTTTTCTATCCAACTAGTCCTCACCTGATTCTGTGCTCTGGCAGGGTCCTCAGCATCCTGGAGTGGCCTAGACTTAGGTAAGCGTCTTCCTTCCCTCCTTTCCCTTCATCCTTTCTTTTCTCTCTTCCCAACTTTTCTCACCTAGTTCTGCCCCCTGGCAGAGTTCCCAGCATCCTAAAGGGGTCTAGCACTGGGAAATCACTCTTACTTCCCTCCCCTGTCCCCGCCATCCTTTCTACCTAACTCGTCCTTGCCCGACTCTGCTCTCTGGCAGGGTTCTCAGCATCTTGAAGAGGTCTAGTCTCAGGCAAGTTTCTCCCACCCCTCCTCCTCCTTCCCTTTACCATCCCCTCTACTAGCTCTACCCAACTTGTCCTTACCTACTCCTGCCCCTCCTCACCTCATTCCACCACTAGCTGCGATCGCCGCACTCTGAAGAAGCCAGTTCCAGGTATGACTCATCCTTCCCTACCATATCTCTTACCCCCACCTCTCTCCTGCTCCCCTCTCTACCCCTGCACTTAAACAAAGGAATTAGTTCACTTGAGCTAATAACTTGCACTTTTTGTTCTGTCTGATGTGCTCCCAGATTGCACTAGCCCTGTGTTAACATGCCCCTTGCAACTGATTTTTAGCTCACTTTGCTCCGATAATGTTCCCCATCTTTATCCTCTTCTTTCCCCAGCTGGTTTTCCCTGTCTACCCCTCTGCCCTCCTTGATGTCCCCTCACTGCACCTCATTCATTCAATAAGTGCTAAATAATCTGCCTCTTAACTGTGATCCATTCCTGCAAGGATTTGGCTCCAATGCTGCATTCAATTTTTGTACTGTGTTCCTCGGATATGCCACTTGTAATTACATGCATATTCCACAGGTATGATATATTTAACTGTATGTCATGTCACAAATGCGATTGTAAGATTATTTATGATATTTTTTAACTGTATGTCTTGTTACAAATGTAATTGAATGTTTAATTTCTCAGATATGTTAAATGTTAAACTGTATGCCTAATTCTTCATCCAATTGTACCCCAGGTTGCACCGGGAGATGAGCAACTTCTTGTTCAGTGTACCTTCCTAGCGAAACATTTCAATAAATAAAAATAAATACGTATTTAGGTGTTATTATTGATAGTTCATTAACTTTCGAAAACTATATAAACTATGTAGTAAAAAAAGTTAATATGAGAATAGGCGCTTTGAGAAGGTCAGCCTTCATCGTGCCTTTTTATACTCAGAAAACTACACCAAATCAACTGATACTTCCAATCTTGGAGTATGGAAACCTAGTCTATGGCTTTGCTGGAACTAAACTATTAGACAAAATGGACAAGGTATACAATCGCTTAGCCAGATTTGTCTTGAGATGCCCATTCCAGACATACCATTATGTAATGTATAATCGATTGGCCTGGGTTATTTTGCACACCCAGAGAAAAAAGCAATATGCAACATTGATATTTAAGGTTAGGGAAGGTTTGATTAAGGTAAACCTAAGTATCCCACAAGAAAATGAGGGTCGACAATACCAGCTTAAGGGAAGTGGTCCATAGAGGCTTGAACATTCTGAAAATAAGAACCAGATTTGGTCTAATGACCTTCCAGTATTCAGCCACAGTTCTGTGGAATCAAATTCCCCCCAACGACAAGAAATCAGTCTGGGCTAACCACCCTTAAGACAAAAATTGATGTTTTGTACCACCGAGAATGTCCCTGCCATTGATTACTCTGTTCTGTTTTTATTATGTTTTGAACTATAGGTAACAGTTGTCTATTTTGTTACATCTAATGTATTAATGTTACATTTTTACTGTTTACTGTCTGTATGAATGCGCTCAGGACAACTTTGTAGATAAGCCCTATTTTAGACCCAAAGTTTTGCCCTGTTTAAAAATAAAATTTTAACTAACTAACTAATTGAAGTTCCTATTCTTTATATCCTATGTCAGCGTTTTGTAAGCTACAGTATATGTGACTTGATAAAACAAGAAACATATAGTTTAAAAAAAATATACCAAGATACCCCAACTCTGATATCTTGCAGGGCCTCCAGCTACTGCTGCTCTTGACACTGCATATCCCATTCTGTTTCTCAGTCTTTTTTTGTTTTATAATCCACCATTTCAAAAAGCCAGACATACTTTCAGTTTCTACTGCTGAATACTCGTCTTCCTTTGCTGGTACTGTCTCTTCAGTCTCCTCTTTAACTGATGCATCTTTTGAATAAACTGTCAGCCTCACCTCTTCCTTTGGTTCTTTGTTATCGATTGCTGCCACTGCTTTAGCTGCAGTTCGTCTGTTGGTCACTGTTCAACTTGTTGCTTCAGTGTACTTTTCCACATTCCTAGTCTTCTGCTGCATTTCCCTGGTACCAGCTCTGGTTTCCACACACCACTCCCGGGAGTCAGAGTATGCACAGCAGAAATCCCACTTAATGCAAGCACCAGCTGTAGAAGAGGAGTGAGTCAGGAAGTACTGACCACAGGAAAAGGTACAAGGTCAAAACGCCTCATTTTATTCAAAACAACAATAAAGAAAAATCCGTCTTCTGTTGGATGGCATTAGAGTGGTAAACACATTTGGAAACCGATTTGGCGGCTACTTTACATCGTTTATAAACAAAATGTTCAACAAAGTCTTTTGCACTCCATATCTGCTGTAAAATCCTTGTTTGTATCAAAATTGTAGACCCCTTTTCAAAGCAGTAAGAATTAATACCTTGCAGGTTCACGTTCGCCTGTTTGACTAGGTTAGATCTTTCTTCCTCTCAGTTTCTTAGGCAGTCTTCACTTTCTTCTCAGAGTTCAGAGTGTCGACAGTGAGCCCCCCAAGACTTTTTTGGCTTTTTATTGACTTTCTGATTTGACTTCTGTGAAATTCTTTTCTCAGAACATCACACTCAATTAGCAGTCCTCACTGAATATCTTGAAATAAATAAACAAGTAAGAAAAACAACTGTTGCTAAGGCTAGAAAACATTAACCTTTACTTCCTTCTGTGTGGATTTATTCTTTAACAGGTTCCTAGTTTTCTAGAAATGTTATTTTTTCATATAAAATGGACAAGGTTCTGACCCTGTCACACTGATCTGGCTCCCTCCTTAAGCCACCCCTAGCAATAAATGCAAGATATCTCGCACAATGCAGTACAATTAAAAGAGATGCCAAGGCATTAGCGCAGCTCCAATGTGGAGCTGACAGCTAAACTGAAACTGCAACTTTCCCTTGCTTTTTCACTCTCTTTATTGGCACCACCAAGCTAGAGTTGGGTGGCAGGCAGGAGAATGTATGTACTGTCTTGGACTCATTGCACTACATCAGAACTCAGAGGTACAATATAAACATAGCAGAGTTAGCTCCTACTGAGCAGCTCAGAGCTCTGAAGGAGCCACGCATGGACACAATGACATGTAAAGCCCTGTCCCCTATGAACAAATGCTTTTTTTTTTTTTTTGATGAATGAACACAGAAAGAGCAGTGTGCAGGTAAACACACAGTGAAATAGACACCACCCACTGTGAATTAATGCATTTCTGCCAAACGGACAGATAAATTTATGCATTCACAAAAATACAATTATCTCTAGAACATCCATTTTTGTTACTGAGCAAGTGTGAAAACTGGGCAGTTCTTTACAAATAAAAAAAACAACAAACATAGGAAAATAGAAGTGACAAAAGCATGCATCTTGGGCCAAATTCGATCAAACTTGAAAGTATCAGATTTCAAATCCAAACTGTTTTTGAGTTATTGAAGAGCAAAATAAAAGTCTCAATTTTAGTGAATTTATGTGTTTTCATCCTATTAGAACATTATCACTGCTAAACAATTTATCACTGAATTTACAATGTCCAGAGATTCTGGCACCAATTCTGTTCTTGCCAATTTGCAGGCCAGGCAAATCAGTCTAGTAATTGCTACCCTATTAAGGTGCAAAAATTGGGGTTAAGAATAGAAATACTCACTCAACTCAAATACAGGAACTAACGTGCCTGTATTATATACATAACAGCATCTCTAGCTCTGTCTATGTAGTTTGAAGACCTCGGGAGACCAGGTCTTTGAGGTGGCTGGCCCAGTTTTCTGGACTTCACTCTTCAGGGTCCTTAAAGAGGCTCCCTCAGATGAGGTCTTTAAGAGGGGCCTGAAGATGCATCTCTTTAAACAACTGGGGCCCGATATTCAAAAAGGTGCAAAGCGCAGTGCAAAGATTAGCACTGCTCCTTGTGGTTGATCAGGTGTCGAAAAATGCTATATTCAGTGGAATAGCATACCAGCATTAATCAATTAAATATAGGACCATGTTGGCCCAGCTCTAAGCCACTTAGCACTGGACAGACATGGCCACCTAATTAGGGCACCACATTGGCTTGCAATCTCGCAAAATTTCCAATATTCAAATAGACCCATGCAAATGAGTCCATTCTGCATGCAATGCACTAAAGGGACATTTGCATGCCCATCATGGCCTCATTTGAATGGGGAGTGAGGCTGGATTGTGTAGCACTGCCCTTCCCCCAATTACCCAGTCCCAGAGAGCTATCTCTTGGTGCTAGTAGTCCCCCCCAGCTGATCGCCTGCCTGATGTTAAAAATAAATCCTGCCCAGGTGCTAGTGGTCCCCCCACCCCCTGCCAATTGCTGGCCTAGTGTTAAAAAGAAATCTAACCCTGGTGTCTAGTGGTCATTCCCCCCACCACACCTACGCCCAATGTACAACTATATTTTCCCTGGTTTCTAGTGGTCCCTCCCCCACCCACACCCATGCCTGATGTGTAACCAGGTATTTCCTGGTGACCAGTTGTCTCCCCATCCCAATCCCCTGTATTAGATAGTAAAGCTATTCCCTGGTGTCTAGCAGACCCCCTCTCTATCCCCAATCCCCTGCATCATAAAGTAAAGCCATTCCCTGATGTCTGGTGGACCCCCACCCCAGCAGGTAGTGCTCCACCACCCTGCTTCTCCCCATCCTGACCCAAGCCACAACTGGCATAGCCCTCTGCTCTCCATCATGGTTGGATGCTGACTGAGCTGTCAATGAGCATGTATGTGCTCATTGACAGCTCAGTCAGCAGCCGGTCATGGTGGGGAAAGGAGGACTGTGCCGGTCACCAGCTTGGGGTCAGGATGGGGGGAGCAGGGTGGTGGGGCACCACCTGCTGGAGTGGTGGGGTGTGGATCCATTAAACACTAGAGAACAGCTTTACTTTATGATACAGAGGATCAGGGATAGGGAGGGGGTCTGCTAGACACCAGGGAATGACTTTAGTATATTATAGAGGGGATCGGCATGGGAGGAATTCTGGACACCAGGGAATACATGGCTACACATAGGGCATGGGTGCAGGTGGGGAGGGACCACAGGACACCAGGGATAGATTTCTTGTCAGCACTACACCTACAATCAGCAGGGGGGACCACTAGCACCAGGAATAGATTTCTTTTTAACATCTGGCCAGTGATTGGCAGGGTTGGGGGACCACTACCACCAGGGATGGATTGCTTTTTAACAGTGGACCGGTGATTGGTGGGGTGGAGGACCATTAGCACCAGGGATAGATTTCTTTTCAACATTGACCAGTGAACAGCAGGGGGGTGATACTGGACACCAGGGACACTATTCTGGTGGCCCAGGACTGGCGTGGGCACTACACTTCCTCTGCCAACCACTATGGTTACATGGGAGCAAGTCAAGGATTTGAACGGCGGTTTCTGCACCACACAGGGGAACCACGAAAAATGCCCTTACATGGCACAAATGCTCTGAATATCGGACTGTGCCAATATTCAGGTCCCAACCCCTCAATTTGCATTGGGCCCCCCTCCAAAATTTGCCCGAGCACAAACCCTGTTTGTCCATGCTAACCAGGCTTTTGAATATGGGAGATCCACACGAAGCCCAGTTTGTGAGGGCAAACTGGGATTTGCGCCTGGGCAAGTTTTGAATATTTTGCCTCTGAACTATATCTGTTACTATCCCAGCTGAGATTTTCTTGCTACTTATTTGTTTGTTTGTTTTCATGACTATCTACTTGTTTTAATGATTGCCTAATTAATCCTGCACTGTATTGTAAGACACCCTGAGCTTCAAGGAAAGGAGGCAATATAAATAAAATCTAGTACTCTGTCTATCTATCTATCTATCTATCTATCTATCTATCTATCTATCTATCTATCTATCTATCTATCTAGCTATCTATCTATCTCTCTCTCTCTCTCTCTCGCTATCATATCTATCTATCTATGTAACATTCTATATGCGTGTGTGTGTATATATATTATACTGACATGGTAGTGCCAGTATAGTTAGGGTTGAGGAAGGTGTTTAATGTTAATCTCCAATGTTTGCACCTGAATAACTTTGGCAGCATTTAACGAAATTGCCCAAATGTTAGCATACATTGTCTGAGCGGCATGCTCACAAGACTTGAGAAATGTACAGGTTATCGCCTGAGGTTATGTGGGGGAAGAGCTCCTCCCCCACATCCTATTTAAACCTGCAGGCTACATCTGCTCTGCTTAGAGCGAGTCACACTCGCTAGCGTTGCGGTGCTGGTGCTCGGCTGGTTTCTTTCCTCCATTCTGTGCTGTGTCCCCCCATTTCCTTCAGTCCCTCTGCTCCTCTGTTGTGTTGTTTTCCCCCTCACCTTTTCTTTCCTTGCGTCCTCCCATGTTGTTGCCGTGTCTTCTCGTAGGACGTTCTTGAGGATTCTCACTACTCCTCCTCCTCCTTGCACCACTGTGCCTCATTTGGTGGCCGCTTGCTGCCTGTGCTTTACTGGCATGACCTCGTCTGCCTCCTGCTTCATGCTCACTCTCCTTCCCTGCTCTGTCCTTTTTCGAGAAGCCACCACTCCATGCTACCACTGAATCCGCACATCGCCTACCTCACTCTGTTTCTTTTGGCTCGGCACTCTGGCACCCGCCTACACTGTGCCACTGCTCCTCTGGACCTCCATTATGGCAGTATGCCACCACCACATTGCTGGGCTTCCACTCCTCCGCTACTGCTTCCCAGACACCTAGACTTCAGTGCCTTCCTGCCTGCTGTGGGAGCCTTTGGCTTCCCTCCTTCTTGGATGCCTTCCCAGTTCATCACCCTTTTGCTCTTGGACATGGTTTTTCATCACTGCAGCCATTTCTCCCTGCCATGTCTACCTGGTGGCCCGTGCTGCACCACTCGTGCTTCTTCTTGTGCTCTTGTTTCAGACCTGTTTCCATGCTGGCTATTCGCCCTGTGTTTGGTTGCCTGGGGCTCTGTCTGGCTCCTGCTTTGGCTCCGTTGCTGGCTTGTGACTATTTTGGGGGGATGCTACAGGTACTAGTCACGGATGAGTAAACAAATAATGAAGGTGCATCTCAGGTAATTTACTGGGTGCTGAAATAATAAAGGAAGGCAAATTCCAGAATGTAGACTTGTACAAAACTTATAGCACTCATGGTCTCTTTGACACTCAGGATGACATAAAGCAGACAAACAGCAGCAAACAGAATACAAACAGTGATTTATTCACTGAAGCATAACTGCTGCCCTGCTAGTCACGGATGACTTCCAATTTCCATTACTTGTGTATATGGCACTTGAGTCCTGTTTACTTCTGATTATTGCTCTTATCTGCTGCACAAGTGCAGGTCCCTTACTGTGAATTTGCCTCTGCGATACATGCTGTTTCAGGCAGCCCTCCTGGACAAAACTCCGGTCATGCTAGCCGTTTCTCATTCCCACATGCAGGTGTAGCTGATACCTGCCTGCAGCATCCGGACTCCCGCCAGATAATTTAAGCATTATGCCTCAGCATGTCATCCAGCACTCACTCCAAATCCTTCCTATGTACCACCATCTCAGCCACTCCATCAATCTTAAACTTTCCAGGACACTGGTTTTCAGTCAAGCCTTCGAGTGCTGGTTGCTGCAGCTCTCACTTTGCTTGTTCTCACCTCTCCATCACTTCAGGATCATCTGTGCCCTTCGCGGATCATTATCGCCTATGCCTCAGGAAATTACATCATTATCCCTGGACATTTACCATGCCGTTTCCCTTCAGTGGCTTACTGCTCCTACCTCACCTTCCGGATGACTAATACCCTTTACTTACATTACCAGCTGACCTACGTGTGGTCCAGCTGCACCATGCTAGCTTTCGTGGGGCTTATCCACCAAACCTACACATTGACCGGCCGACCTACGTGTGGTCCGGCCGAGCATGCTGACCTTCAGGTTTAGCTACCTCTCTATTCACTTACCGGTTGACCTATGTCATTTAGCTGCCATGCCAGCTTTCATGGGGCTTAGTTGCCACACTCCACTCACTTACTACTCAGGGACTGGATGCACTGCCAGTTATTCCTAGCATTCAGTCATATTACTCGGATACTGGACCTTGCATCCCTCACCTTGCTGCTCACTCTTCCTTCCATTGTTAAGGACACATTTCCTCCTTCCATGGATTTAATTCTGGATCACATTGGATTTCGTCTCCATTCATTAGGATGCTCCTTGTCATACTGCTTCAACTCCGGAGTTACTATTATCATTTCATAATGTCTTCCTCATCATAGCTAAGTCTAAGACACAGATCATTACAGTTTCCGGATGCCTATTACCTCTGGCCGAGTTGCCAACTCATCTGCCCAGGTTTCTTCATCGCATACCTTTTCACCCTTGATCATCAGGAACCACAGTTTATAGCACCCTTCCACTGTTTTCAGAAGCATGCCTCAGAATATTCCAACACTGCATGAAATTGGCTCAGGATTATATTACAATTTACAGTACTATTTACATTCTATTCCTTACAACTTCACTACTACTTCTGCATTGCATGCAGACTGAAATTACTATTAGCACACCACTACCTACCACTGCTCTATAACCTGCCTCACCCCATGGGACTGGAGGTTTACTGCATCAAACTTTGAAGGACCTCGCTCTTACAGCCTGGAGGTCCCTTGACTTCGTATATCACTACACCATATTTACCTATTTCTCAGACCTGCCTCGCCCTCCAGGCCTGAAGGTTCAACTACTTCTACTCTACGCCTGCCCTGCCAGCTTCGGTGCCTAGAGATTTCATTCTTCGTACGCCTGCCTGCTGCCGTGTCTGCCAGCCTAAGGAGCCTCTATCTACTATGGACTTATTTCCTTACTACTTCGCTGCTGTTTCTGCATTACATGCAGTCCGACGTTACTACTGTCTTATCTGCTACTACTCTATACCTGCCTCGTCCAGCTTCAGGGCCTGGAGGTTCACACTTCTACTATATGCCTGCCTGCCACAGTGTTGCCAGCCTTAGGAGCTCCATTATACTATTAACGCACATCCAAGATTGTTTAGCCATATGTCATCTATGCTTTGAATGCTTTGCCTTGCCGCTGCTTCTATGAATTACTGCTACTACACTCCTACCAGGACACTTACAGTAGTTGAGCTGATCTACAAGACTTTCCATCTCAAGGTTTATGCTCCATGGCTTCTTGGACCCTGTGATATGCTACTTTATTCGACTCAACTTCTTCAGCTATCTCCATTTATGACTCATAAGCTCGACTATTCAGGACTCGTCACACCATTCTCACCAAGTTTATTCTAGCTACTATACCATTCTGGCTTTCAAAATGTGGATATCTACATCGCTATGCAACTATTTGGGTCACTGAGCGAAGCTCTTCGATTCCTGTGCTATTACCATTTCCTCATGCTCCTCGCCATATACCGTACATAATATATGCAATATTACTCCTCTGCTACTACATCTGCATCATACAGATTTAATTACTACTACTACTGACCTATGTACAGGTCCACTTACTTATGCTATTTGCTCATATTACCTGCTTCACCCTTACAGGGCCTAGAGTTCCATCAAGAATGACTCACCTATTGTACAATCCACTTTGCCTTGGGATCTGGAGGTACATCTAAATTATATCTACCTATCCACACAAAAATCTATACCTAATACACTTACCTGCTTCCACTCCGGATTGGAGATGCCTACTACTCTGCCCCCTCCAGGTCACGCAGCATGTGCCCAGTTCTTGTGCTCCATCACCAAGGCCTTCATTTGCAAAGCTTGCCAAGCGGAACACAAACTACTTGTCCTCCTACTCTGGACATGGACACTTAGCCTTTGGTTACTGGCTCTCCTTGCAGAAGCCGTCCTCACCTGCCAGAACTTTCAACAATGTAACTTTGACGCTTTGAATTATTATTGACCATGGATTCCAATCTACTACCATTCTACTCTGGACATGAATTCCTGGACTAGGAGTTGCTAGAAGGATGCTGCTACGTTCGCCAACTGGAATTTTCAGTACTCATTCATCTTTCGCATCACTGGATCAGGATCTTGAACTTGGGAACTTGAATTAGCTTAATATTGTTATTTAGGATTATTCTCCCTTAGTATGCCCAGAAGGACGGGCAAGTCAGTAGCCATGGGTCCTCAGATGTTCCCCCAAAGGTTTTTTCCTCTCCTGCGTGCTACTGGTCACACTCTCCAGAGTTGGAGGAGATAATTGTTTGATATTATTATTCTTTTTGGGGGGTCTCATTCTACTGGACTAAGCTTTTTTTATGGTGGGATACAAAGTAAGGCCAAGTCATAACACGTTACTCATCAGCTCAAGCATCTAAGCACTTGCATAAGACTATCCAGCTCACTTGTACTATGATTGCTGACTGTATAACCATGTTCAAAGTACCTAAGCACTGATCAATTCAAACTGCTACATATCTGACAAGCAATGTCCTCCTTACCTATCTGGCCTCTGTATCCAAGCACAAACCTTCATTATCCAATTACAGTACATAGCACAAGCACTGAGCTCTGAACCACACATAAATGTATAGACTATCACCTGAGATTATGTGGGGGAAGAACTCCTCCCCCACATCCAATTTAAACCTTCCTGTTTTGTTTCACCTCTCCTGACAGAACAATTTCCTCTTTCCCCCTGCCACCTCCTCCCTTACCTCACCCCCTCTTTGCTCTTATCCCACTGACCCCCACTCTTCCTGGACCTGTCCAGGCCCTCTGGTCCCCACTCTCCCTTATCTTCTTCCCGTTCATCCGCCCTCCTTTTCTCCTCTTTTACCCCTTCTTCCACATTAGCCTCCCTTCCCTGTCACCTTACAACAAGGCCTCTGGCTGCCATATTTTCTTTTCCTTCTCTACCTGGACTCTGCCCTCTCATCTCCCCTACCCCTTCCTTACTCTTCCCCTATCCCCCCCCACCTCTGATTAGCAATGTTGCTTCAAATGTACCTTATGGTTTTCTATGCGTGCTTGTAATCTGGAGTGTGTAGCACTGTTCACACTTAGTTACCAGTTGACTTGCTGTGCTCCGATGACTCCATGAATGTTGTCTGTACCTCCGTTGATACCACGAATGTTGCCTATAACTCCCAACCTTATTGTAACCCTTTCCTTTGACGTGGAACCTTTGTAAATGAGCTGCCCATAGCTCAAAGGTATTTGTAATCTGAGATTTAAATAAATAAATAAAATAAATAAATAAAAAACCTGCAGGCTACATCCGCTCTGCTTAGAGTGAGTCGCATTCACCCTCCATACTCCCCGGACTCCTCCTCCATCTCCAGCGCTCTTATCCCACTAGGGGGTCTCATTCTACTGGACTAAGCTTTTGTGTGGTGGGATATAGAGTAAGGCCAAACCAATACCAAGTCATAACACGTTACTCATCAGCTCAAGCATCTAATCACTTGCATAAGACTATCCAGCTCACTTGTACTATGATCGCTGACTGTATAACCATGTTCAAAGTACCTAACCACTGATCAATTCAAACTGCTACATATCTGACAAGCAATGTCCTCCTTACCTATCTGGCCTCTGTATCCAAGCACAAACCTTCATTATCTGGGTCTCGTGATAGCAGCAAACACCTAAAGTGATCACCGTTATCGTTCAAGTGCAACACATTTTGGCACTCTGACAACCTAACACACCAGAACAAAGGTGCCAGGACAGATGTTAACTGCTTTCTGTGGGGTTCTCGCTCTCTTCACAGGGGTCTTTGCCCCCACACCCCATGGATTCTCAGCTCCAGGGTGGTGCATGTCAGGGGTGAAAGCAGTAAAGAAAGGTTTGGGCGGCGCTAATAAAAATCACACCACGCCGCGGACCCGAACCGGTACTTCAGCCACTAGCCAATCCTCGACGCATGGCGAGCTCAACCAGCAACTGCAGCACCACCTACAGCCTCTCCACCCCTCAGCCCACGCTCGCTGTGCTCGCTCCCACCCCCGACGCACGTACGTATAGCGACTTCCTGTAGCCTAGTTCGCCCACCCCCTCATCCAGTCACCCTACCTTTCCATCGCCGTGAGTGTATTGCGCCAGGAAGGAGTTGCTGTAATGGACGGCACCATTCTTCATGCGCCCACTTCACGGGTTACCTCATTATCCAATTACAGTACATAGCACAAGCACTGAGCTCTGAACCACACATAAATGTACAGGCTATCGCCTGAGGTTATGTGGGGGAAGTGTTCCTCCCCCACATCCTATTTAAATCTGCAGGCTGCATCCACTCTGCTTAGAGTGAGTCGCACTCACCCTCCATCCTCCCCTAACTCCTCCTCCTCCATCTCCGGTGCTCTTATCCCACCGCGGGGAGTCTCATTCTACTCGACTAAGCTTTTTATGGTGGGATACAGAGTAAGGCTAAACCAATACCAAGTCATAACACGTTACTCATCAGCTCAAGCATCTAAGCACTTGCATAAGACTATCCAGCTCACTTGTACTATGATCACTGACTGTATAACTATGTTCAAAGTACCTAAGCACTGATCAATTCAAACTGCTACATATCTGATGAGCAATGTCCTCCTTACCTGTCTGGCCTCTGTATCCAAGCACAAGCCTTCATTATCCAAATACAGTACGTAGCACAAGCACTGAGCTCTGAACCACACATAAGTTTTGTTATTGCAGCTTGTATAGTTTCCGAGATGTGGAATGTCAATTTCTATACTTATTACATGTTTTGTTTGCCCTCACCTACAGCCTAGAAGGTGCATATTTTTTTCCAAAGCTTTTAGGGTAGAAGCGGCCTGTGCCACAGAAGTGCATTTTGAAAGGAGTTTTTTTTCTCAGCATACTCAGGAGAGTTTTTGAATAACCCTCTAATACAACACAAAAATGTTCAAGTCGGGACATCATTTTGCTTTCACACCACTTAGGTCTCATGACACGGAAAACACTTTTTGTGGTGTGACACTCACCATCTTATTTTTTTTTACTAAAAACAAGGAAAATACCTAGGAATTATGTATGTTATAAAAATAAACACCTGAACCTAGCTAAACTGGACTTGTTTAGCTAGATTCTAGTGTTTAGTTTTTAAAATTAGGGCCAGAAATATCTTTTTTTGGGCACCCCAAAATCCTGGGTGCCAAGATTAGCAAGAGGAGCTGTTTTTCATGTTGTGAGCCAAGAATTCCCCTTTTGCATACACAGTGGTATGACAGGGGAAATTTTTGCTTGCACACAAAACCACATAAACCTACATGGTCCCTCCCCTTCGCAGCTCAGCCAGCCTTACCTCTTCCTTAACAATGATCAATTTTTTTTAAATCTCCCTCCCTATGGCTGGTCCGCCAGTGCAGCGGCAGGGCATCCACTTGCAGTTCGGGAACTGACCGAGGAGTCAGAGGGCCGGCCGGGGCAGAGAAGGATTGAGTGCCATCTGGCAACTCTTCATCTCTGCGGGGGAGGGAGTGGGGGGGAGCTCTTGGTACCTTAATGGCCTCTGGCAGAGGCTGGGGAGCTGCAGGTACTGAGGCCACACATTATGGGAGGTGGGACGGATGTTGGGCATGCCCATTGACATCATTGCACATCCTGCCTCCAGCAGAAAAAGCATCCACAAAAATCCGGCCCCCTGAGTGATGCTCCCACCTCTGCCACCACTCCCAAGTGACAAAGATCTACCGGGGATCCACTCCCAAGTTCAAGTCCTAGGGGTAAGCCAGGGCTACAGACCATATGTCCTGGGAGGGTGCCGCCAGTGGCCCTCGTGGTGTAGAAGCCCAGGCTGGGGGGGTGGCAAGTGGAGGTGAGGGCTGATGAGCATCTGCCTGACTAGGCAGCAGTAGTGGGGGTACCAAGCATAAAACATTTTTTTTAAAGTCTCCCTCCCCATCCCAGCTCAGACAGCCCTCCCTCATTATTGCTACTTATATTGCTTTATTCATTTACATGGGCTGGGGTACCTATCCCAGAACCTTTTCCTTAGATGCCCTCCTCTCTAGATTGCCTGCCCACCCCCTCACACATACATGATGGCACCAGGGTACCCACCCCAAGAGCCACCTTAGAGTATTCCGACACTGAAGTGCTCAATCCCCAGTATCCACTACAGCTCCCCACAGAAAAAAAGTCCCTTATTGATCTTTTTCTAGTTCTTTACATTTACATCTGAAAAAAATAAAATGGTCCCTCATCAATCTTGCCCATCACCCACCCCCTATGCATAGATAGTTGCACTGCTGTTGCCCACCCCTGTGCTGCTGAATACTGACAGTCAGTCCATGAAATCACCTATAGGGTGGGATTTGAATATTTTTACCTACCGGGTTCATGAGGGGGGGTCATAAGAAGATTATGTTGAAAATCTGGTGGAAAAATATGGTAAAATTACCAAGTTATAAGTGAATGTTGAAAAAGTTCAATATTCACTCATACTGTACCTTCCTTCTTTTCAATATTTTTCCACCAAACTTTTAACGTGACCTTTTGGGGAATCCACCTAATGAACAACACGGGTGAAATTTTTCAAGTCCAGCTGGAAAGGTAATTTCGCAGTTGCTCCACTAAATCACGTTTTGGGTGGGATTTGAAAAAGTTCACCTATTGGCTTCATGACTTCGGGTCATAAGAAGACTATGTTCAAAATTTGGGGTTAAAATATTAAATAACAATAAAGTTACGAATGTGTGTTAACATTTTTCCATGCTTGCTCATATCTTTGGTCATTTTAAATATTTTCACTCCAAACTTTGAACCTAGCCATTTTTTCACACCACCTCATAAATGTGGCAGGTATCTTTTTAAATCCTAGATGAAATGTCTTTTCACACTTACGTCGTGAAATGATGTTTCAGCAACTATTCTATAAATATTATATCATGTTTATAAGGAGAAATCATAAAATGACTATCTTGAAAATTTGGGTCAGAATAAAAAAAATTATTTAGGAAACCTTGTATGTAGTGTCAACCTTTGTCTTAGTGGGTTGGTACTTTGTGATCCCATGTCAGTGAGCTAAGTTCAGTGGTGAGCTCAGAAAGCCACCTGGATGGGATGAGGCTGGTGGGACTGACTTTTTTGCCTAACACAAAGATCTTTTCTGATTTAAAAGACTTTTAACATGATATACTATGTATTTTTTCAGCTTATTTCATCTTGTGGTTTAAAAGTATAGACATTTACTAATGCATGCACAGATGCACAAATGCAGCTGTAGTAAGTTTTATGGCTGTTCTCAGGGAAGAGCTTATCTTTTCTGTGACATTTGAACTTGACATACCTTTCCATTTTTTTTACATGCTCTTTTTTCCAACTCTATCAACCCAGACGCCCACTATTTCAAGCGGCCATCCTCATCTCTGTCGCTTCTCTGTTCCACTGTTCACTGCCTCCTGTCATCCCAACTGCCCCAATGTATCCCTTCATTTGGGGGCCACCCCACCTGTGGGGTTACTGGGAGGGGAGACTGCAGTGCCCACAGGCACTTCCTTGCATCTTGAATGGGTGGAGGTGCAGCATGGGGGCTGCGAGAGGAGGCAGGGCCACTGTCATCCAGCCAGTACGGGTGGACATTTTTCTCTTTGTCTGCCTACCCACTCCCCATCCTAATTGGGCAAGGATGAAGTGATGACCAGAGGCGGCAATGTGCGGGGGCATGTCAAGGCTGCACGCTGCCTAGCACATCCACCAATCAAATGTCAGGTGCCAAAGGCCCTACCCACCCACCCCAGGAGGAAGCATCCAGTGGATGCTTTGAAATCCCTCCCTCACTGCCGGTCTCCACTCCCAACACCCTGGCTCAGGGCATGAACCTGGGTCACCAGTGTTTCTTATCAAACCCCTTCACTTGGCACCACGGAGCGGGCAGACATACCTTTCTTTTGATAGAACTCTGTTGTCTTTATATGGTTCCGTGCTGATTTTTAAAAAGTAGTTTAAACCAATGGGATTTTTAACAACTTTTTATCTGCTTTGTTATGTATGATCTGGACTTTAAGAAAGTGTATTCTTCCAAACCAACTGTTATTTTTCTGATGAAGGATTCTATGTAACATGAAAGCTCAAGCATCTATTTTCTTTTGTAACATCTATATTGGTCCAATTAAAGGTATCAAATTGTCTCTTTTTTTCTGGATCTTCTTACACACTTCAGCTAGGGAAGGTACAGGGTTGCCTGCACAGGCCCAAGTGCCATGTAGTGAAGAGCAGATCCAGAAACAAATGATTTGATACCTTTTATTGGACCAACATGGATGTTACAGAAAAGAACAAAGTTACTGGTTTCTCAATCATCTTGTGATTAATAGAATGTCTGTGTGAATTCATTCTAGTGCGGAGTTGTTGGCTTGTCTCCCCCACATAACCTGTGCGAGGACATTTCTTGCATTGGATAAAATAGACCACATTACTTGATGTACATGTATAATTCCCCTGTATCCTGAATAGTCTGTTTTGTGATGTCATTATCTGTCCTTTAATATACCAGGACAATTGGAATGTAAGTTGTAAGCTCATCTTACATGTATTAGGGAGAATGCCACTCCAAGGTTCTTTTTTTATCACTAGAATGCTTTCTTGGCATACTGAGACATTTTAAAATTTATGTGACAAGAACTCTCTGGCTGTAGAGAATTCTTGATAACCTTTGCCCTTCTGGGCTCCTCAGTTTAAGGCATACTGGTGTTAATTAGCTTCTCTGACGTAATCTTCTATTATGTTTTAAATGTATATATTAAACCAATGAGAATTATTTCTGCTTTTCTATATAATCTGGTGTTAATAGTATGGGATATTTGAAAAAACTGCCACAAAGCTTCTGAAGAAGGACCTGGTTGGTTCGAAAGCTAAAGCACTTTGTTCTTTTCTGTAACATCCATGTTGGTCCAATAAAAGGTATCAGATCATTTGTTTCTGGATCTGTTTTTTAAAAGGACCAATACGGCACCTACAACATTTTTTTGCATGTAGTGAAGAGAAATCTTCTCTTGGCATAGGACCCTGCCCCTCTTCACCCATAGGTGCCAAATGGCCCTGTGCTTCAGCTGACAGGTGAACTCTTTGGCCTGTGCATCTGTGTCTATGGCCACATGCAACCAAAGGGCCCAGAGGGCCCTGCACTTCTGCAGCCCACCAGACAACCCCACAAATTCTTGACATCTGAAGGAAGACATACTCTTCCCTTCGTTCAGGGCACGTAAAAGGACCTGCATGAATAAGGATACGATTCCATGATATCAAAAGGAAAAGAATTTCATTGCAAAAAAGCTGCATTAATGCACCAGATAGGGTTTAATTTAACACCACAAAAGTAGGGACATGTGACATTAAGGATTACAATGGTAGATCCTCACTTTCCCACACCCAAGCAGCAAAAGAACAAGACCACATAAACAACCACAGAAAGCCATCATAAGGTAAGACAAACAACATACAACTGTTTTCAGATGACACAAATGATGTGCTACTTTTGATGATTTCAATCTGAAGCTGCAGAAGCACAGGCCCCACAAGGCCCATGCTTCCGCAACCACAACTGTGTGTGTAAGTCTTACAGTCTTCATGAGTACCTGTGGCTGTAAAAGTGCTGGCCCCACAGAAGCATACAATTAAAAAGGTGGAAAGCACTCACCACCCCATAAGAAGGACACAGAGACTGATGCTTTCTCAGCAAAATTAGTTTAAGACATCTCACAGACACATGTCTTAGCCTGACATGTTTCTGACCATCCTGTCCTTTATCAAAGGCTTAAAGACACCAATAAACCAATACTCTTAAATACCCACTGCATGGACCATGTAATCTCATGACATCATATCCTTAACATCACACCACTGGTAAAAAAACACTTTTTTAAACACCATCACACTTCACAACATATAAATAACCAGCTCTTTGCAAGCATCATTTAATAAATACCATAGTAAAGTGCATTATAACATTAGTGTACCATTTAAAAATAATTAAGAATGAAGCAAAGGATAATGAAAAACATTTTTGGGGCGAGGAGAAAAGAAATAAATATCTTGTTGTTGTTTGAAATCCTGTGTGAGCATATTATTAGAGAGAGCCTTTAATTCAAAGTGTGGAAATGTGGGGAGCTGTATCTTGGGGCATGTCTGGGGAAGGTAACTGGTCACCATGGGTGGTGTAGCAGTTCAGGGGGCTACACTCAGTGCCATCTCACCCACGTAAAGCACCCTGAGTAGAGGCACTGTGCAAAGGTTTAAAAAAAAATTTTATTAGCTAGCGAACCCAAACCCCTTAGCCTATGTCCAGGGTAGTAGGCAGGGGTGTAATACTGGAGGGTGGCGCTGCCTAGGGGTTACACTAAGACATATGTCTGTGAGATGTCTTAATAAATGAATTTTGCTGAGAAAACTTCAGTCTCTGCATCCCTCTTACAGGCTGGTGAGTGCTCTCAACTTTTTGAACTATATGCTTTAATTGTTGATAGAAGCACCACATTCCCTGTGTGCACTCAGTTTGGATTACATACACTACCGCTCTTGTAAAAAGACACATTTGCCCTTCTCCAGTCCTCTGGAACCACTCCAGTGTCTAGGGACTCACTGAAAGGGCTGCCAAAGGGGCTGCCAGTTCAACTCTCAGTTCCCTTAGGACCCTGGGATGTATGTCATCTGGACCCATGGCTTTGTCCACCTTCAGCTTTGCAAGTTCGCCTAGGACCCTCTCCTCTGTGAACAGACTAGTGCTTACCGCGTTATCCTTTGTTTCTTTAATGTTTTGCTGCAGGCCCTGCCCATGCCCTTCCACAGTGAAAACTGAATAGAAATATTCATTCAGGATTGTTGCTTTCTCCCCATCTCCCTCCACTATCTCCCCCCTGGCTCCTTGAAGCTTAGCTACTCCCTCTTTTGCCTTCCTTCTCTTGCTAACATACCTGAAGAATGTCTTGTCTCCTTTTTTAACTGATTGAGCTATTCTTTCCTCTGTTTGCACTTTAGCGCTTCTCACTGCTTTTCCTGCCTCTCTCAGACACTTCTGGTACATTTCCTTGTCCTCATCTCTTGGTGTTTCCTTATATTTCATGAAGGCCAGCTTCTTGGCCCTTACCTTTTCAGCCACTCCCCCTTGAGAATCAAAGTGATTTTCTTCTCCTTTTATCCTTGTCTACTGACCTAACACGTTGTTTTGTGACCTCCACTATGACCTTCTTGATGTGTGCTCATTTAGCCTCAGTGTCCCCCCCCCTTTTTTCTAGGGTTTCCTTAAGCTGAAGTCCCATCCTGGTAATGTACGCCTTTCTGAAGTCTAAGACTCTTGCTTTCATGTGGGTTGACTGAATCCTTGTGTCCACCTTGAACCACACAATATGGTGGTCACTGGACTCTAGCTGACATTCCACCTTGAGCCCTGTTAATCTGTCCCCATTGGTCAGTACCAAATCCAGGATTGCCCGGTCTTTGGTAGGTTACTGCAACAGTTGCCTAAGGCCAGCCCCCTCAAGGGAGTCAGCTAAGTCCTGTGCCCTGGCCAAGGCCCCTGATGGAATGGACCAGTCTATTTCCCGCATGTTAAAGTCTTCCATTAGCAGTACCTCTCCCTTTGCTGCCATGTTTTCCAGCAGCAGTTTCTCAATTTCTTCTTCCTGAGCTGAGGCTCTGTAAATGAACCCTGTGTGAATGGTTGTTCCATTGCCTGGCTCAAGGGTGACCCAAACGTCCTCTATTTGCTCATGCCTGTTCTGAATTTCAGTTGCCTTTATACTTTCTTTGATGTAGAGGGCAACCCCACCCCTTTTTACCTTCCCTGTCTTTTCTTTTTTTTTCAATTCAAACTTTATTAACAAGTTTTCCACAGTACAGGGGACAGAATTAGTGACACATTCACAGCATGATAACAGTACAGAGTGCTTTCTGCCCCTCCCCACCCCTCACCCCCAGTACAGCAGTACAATAACATAATATAATATAATATCATATTACAGTGAGCCATGAATGAACTAAGACAAGCAATTGCTAGCATCTTGCTTATCCATACCAATAGTAATTAGAGTGTAAAAGGGATCCCAGATATGCTTATAACTCCGTTGCCTGTTATAGAGACTCTCAATAGTTTTCTCAGTATGAAGATTAGCAAGAATTTCATGAACCCATTCTTGATACGATCGGCTAACATCATCCTTCCAATGCTTAAGTATAACTTTTTTAACAGATAATGTTATCATAGACTTGTGAAATCTCTGAGTTTTAGTCTCTATAGGGGAGAGGTCTCCTAACAGGCAAAATTTAGTAGTAAAGCAATCCTGCAAACCCAATAAAGGGTCCAGTTTAGCTTTAATTGAGTCCCATAATGGAATTATCTTGGGACATAGCCAAAATATATGAAGAAGTGTCCCTTCTTCTTGGGAACATCTGGTACACAGTCCCGATTTGAGAAGACCCCATTTCGTTAGTTTTACTGGAGTATAATACAGGTTATGTAAAATGTGGTATTGCATAAGTCGTAGTCTGTCTTGTGATACATACTTGTGACAATACCGCCATAATACAGGCCAATCGAAGGTATGCTGGGGGAAGAGAGAGGCCCAATGATTGGTAGAACCATAGGAACCACCATACCACCAATGAAAGAGGGCTTGATACACCTTTGAGATTACCTTGGAGGGGCCTAGCAAGGAGGAAAGCTCAGATATTAAGGAAAATGCCAAAGGATGGGGAGGAGTATTACCCAATGAGGTAGTGAGGAGGTGCCTTAATTGAAGGACCTTGAAGTGACAAGCTGCTGGGATGTTAAACTTCTGGATAATATTAGTTGCAGTGAGCCAAGCTCCCTTCCCTGTCTTTTCTGAATAGGGCATAACCAGGTACACTTATGTCCCAGCTGTGGTTCCTGGTGTACCACATTTTGGTTATGGCCACTATGTCCAGATCAGCCTTCATCATTACAGCCATCATTTCTGGGACCTTGTTCCCCAGACTGTGGGCATTCGTGTGCATGACTTTCCATGGAAAGTAGCATCCTTTCATTCACCTTCTTGTGTTTTGCCCCTTGTATCATCGTACTATTCCTGGCATATTCTATGTGGTACTTCCCTTTTACTTCCTTTCTGGTTACTTGTGGTTTAGATCTTTTTGTTAATGATGATATCATCTGGCCATGTGCGCAGCCCTTTCTGCTGTGTGGTACTGGTGTAACTACCCCTGGCATAATGTCCTGGTCCTGCTTGATGTGTGCCTTAACCTGTGGGGGAGGGCTGTCTGAATCTCCTCACTCCTGACAGTCCCCCCCACTAGTTTAAATGCTTGCTCAGGAAGCACATTAACCTCTCACTAAGGACACACATTCCCTCCCCGAAAGGATGCAGACTGTCTTTCTTGCACATGCGTGTATCATCCCAAATGGTACCCCAGTCCCCAATGTAGCCAAAGCTGTTTGCCCCACACCAGTCCTTCAACCACTTGTTGAAGCTTTTGATGCGTTGGTTTCTCCCCCCCTTCCCCTGACTGGTAGCACCTCTGAGAACATAACAGAGTTAGCTACTGACCCTAGGCACCTACCCAAATCCTTAAAATCCTTCTGAGCCTTCTCCAAGCTAGCTCTGTCTTTGCCTAGGTCATTTGTCCCCAGATGGACAATGACATTCAGCCCCCCCTCCTTCCTAGCCACAGCCTTAAAGATCCTGTGGATCCACTTCCCCTCACTCTTAGCTGTGCCTCCCGGGAGACACTTTACCTCCCTCTCCATCTTAATGTCTGTTCCCAGCTCCGTACTCCGAACTATTCAGTCCCCCATCCCCTGAGCCCCCCTCCTGGTGGGCCTACTCATCCTCCCTGGTCTCATCCTTGGGTTCCTTTTCAGGGCTCTCCCTCTCCTTGAGAACATTGTATTTGTTGCTTGGTTGGACCGGGTGGGGGATGTGCTTGAGCGCCACCTTCCTCAACCTCCATGAGCCCACTATAGTCCATCCAGGCCTCTGTCTTGGTAACTTCTGTCGCAGTGGCAACTTCTGTGGCAGTGGCTGTTAGTATGGTGGCCTCTGGGTGGGGAGGACAAAGGTTTCCAGTACTCCTGCCTTCTGTGCATGGAGCCTGGTCACCTCCTCCCTCAGCCCAGAAAGATGCCTACAAGTGGAGCAGCACCACAGTTCCCAGAATGTTCTTCTGAATACCACTGCTATGCACCCACTGCACTGCACCACTCCAGTGCCATCCTATGTATTCCTGATGTATGCTCTTCTACCTCTCTACTTTTTTTATTTTTATTTTATTTGAAATCTTAAATTGTTACAGCACTATTAATAAAACTGAACAATATTTCATAACAGGATCCATAACATTGACTGTTACCTTCTCACAAACATTATTTAAAAAGATTTAGTCATAACTTAATAGATAAAGTCCACAAAAGGAAGGGGGGAAGATAATTTCAAATTAAAGACCTTAGAGCCTAAGGTGGGTATAGGCCACAAGTTTTCAGAATATTAAACCCAAATAGATTTAATAGGTCCCCCTGAAAAAGCCTTCAATATAAACCTGTAATTCTATTTGTATCGGCACACTTAAATTCATACTTTAATCTTCCAAAAGAGGCATAACTTGTTCCATTATATCCAAACTTGATTCTTCTTCTTGCTTTTTTTGTATTTTTTTTCCAAACTATATTTCTTTAACTGCTCAGGTTCAAAAAATAACCTGGCATCCTCATCACATACGAGAGAACATTTAGCAGGTAACAGCACTTTAAAATGAGCACCAATTTCCTTTATGTTATCCTTATACTGAAGAAATTGCTTTTGACGTTGAAGCGTAGCTGGAGCAATATCTGGAAAGATATAGCAAATAACATCCTTATAGTGTAAAGCATCAGTTTTTCTGGCTGTATTTAGAATACGGTCTCTGTCAGTATCAAAATAAAGGGAGAAAATGATAGTACTTCTAGGACCCAAAGTATATTTAAAGGCATTGTCCACCTTAACAGCCTGGTTGAAAACAGCTATAGAGTCAGTAAACTGAAACTTACATCTTGTTGTAAGGCTGTTTGCTGATCAGCTTGTTGTTTTCTCACAAAGACCCAGAAGACTCTTGTAACAAAGGGTAAGTTAGACTCTGGCAGTTTTAAAACAGATGTAACCCCTAGGTGGCGCTATCCCAAGGGCTACTACCCCTGTCTGCTTGGCTAGTAGCAGGTTAAGGGGCCTGGGTAATGAAACGGGTGCCTCCACCCGGAGGTCAGGGTTGTTAGTGGTCGAGCTAACCTGGGCACAGCCCTCTGGGACACTGTAACCCCACTCTTTCCCTTCTAGTGGCCTGAACAATATACAATAATTACTTTCACAATGACCCTTATTTGCCAGGCAATTACCCACAATTTTTGCACTTACCACCAGGGCTGGTTCCTCTAGCTTGACCCTGGGGACCCCCTGTAAAACAAGGTTAAGCACAGCAAATAACAATATAATACTCTTGGCACAAACTGGAACCACAGTCAGGTTAAATGCAGACAAAGTTAAATCTGATTTATAGGGGACTTGAACAAGGGAGGGGCGTAATCAGGTTGATTTGCTTAAAAGCTGTATTAATCAGGCAGTTATGCATGCAGTATAGAGTCCCTACACAGTCACACACTCTGGGTACCCAGGAAGGAAAACGGTGGGCTAGCCAGGAACATTGTAGCTGGTTGGGGCCCTGTGATGGAAGAAAGCAACATGCACCACACACACTATTTGAAATCTGGAGCCGGAAGGCTCAGTTCATGAAAAAAGGCAACAAGACAATCAGATGACAACGCTTTTAGATTTAGCTGTTGTTTCAGGGAGCTACCCTGATGTTTACTCACAATATCCAATACTGGACACAGGCAAGATGGAATCGAGGCTGCAGGCTGTTGAGCTGGAGTGCCCGGAGAAGCAGGGCCCACACAAATCATGAGGCATCGTTCCTGTTCATGGCATTGAGCGGGGGGGACTGATCCCCAGGCCTGTCTCTCGTTGATGACTTTCTTTGCATAGCAGGTATTCTGACTGGGCCAGTGTAGTAGGGCCCAGGCAAATGGAAATGGATATGGATTCAGTCCGTGGAGCTGCACACAGCCTCCAGCAAGCAAAACACAGTTCATACACACAGTGGGGAACCAAATCACGACCTACTGTAAGCACACAGCACATTCACATGTAAGGAAATTCCACTGTACCAGGCAAATGGCTCTCCAGATGCAATTACAGAGTCTCTGCACAATCCGGGAGTTCAGAGGTAGCTGGAAGTCCTGACAGACTGATCGCATTCAGTAGTGTATCAAGTTTATTGTTCGGCATTTTATGCCATTACAATCAAGACATAAATAACAAATTAAACTCACTTTAAAATAACACATTATAGAATGATTCTCAATATGAGAGTATATTAACAGTACATAAGATCATCTAATATCAGATTATCATAAACCCATTCCAATTGAGTTTGCATATTTAAATCTATTTACCATATAACTTTCTTATTTTTATTCTAATTTAAATTGTGCCTACAGCATAAATGGTATTCTGTCACCATCAATTGCTCAATGTCACATTCTTTAACATAGGTGATGTTTTTAAATGGAGGCATTTAAGTTCCATGTATCTTAGAAGAGAGGCCACAGGGATAAGTACTTCCTTTTTCTGTGTTTTTAATAGAAAATTCAATATATGGGTTGGTTGGTATGTAAGTTTTTGGAGTAGACCACCCAAAAGAGAAGTCCTCATTTTATTATATAGAGGACAAAACAGAACTACATGTAGTAAATTATCTTCATTTAATCCACATTTGCAATTAATATCCATATTTTTGTTTTTCTCAAATTTTCCTCTCCTAACATTACTAATAAAACATTCAAATCGAAATCTAGTAACTGCTTTCCTATGACTAGGATTTTGTAATATTTCCAGGTATAATTCGAATTCATGAGATCTTTTATTTTCAGCCAGCCATGGGCACGCTTTTGACAACCTGGAAAACTCTAAATCCTTTTGTATATATACATTAATTATCCTATTATTGATTTCTTTTTTAATTTGAAGTGGTGGAAATCTTAAACTATCTATTATGATTGACATTAGACCTAATGGTTTAATGATTTCTTCTACCACTTGCATACAGGGGAAAGATTTATGAAAACAAAAATTTGTTAGACCTTCCTCTAAACAAATTCTAGGAAGTCTATTCTGACTCATTCTGAAAACTTTTAACCAATAGTTTACCAGCCTTTGCTGGATATAGCACTCAATTGAAACCCTACCCAATTCAGCTCTAACAAACGAAGATGGTGCAGAAATTGGAAGTCCCAACATCTTCTTATAAAATGTGTTCAAAGTTGAGTCAAGTCCCCTTTTATTACTATAATTAATTCCCCAGATCTCAGATCCATAAAGGAGTTGAGACCTGACTTTGGTATCAATAACCATCAGGTTCCCTTTGATAGAATTCTCACCAAACTTTGAAAAAAAAGATAAGATAGTAGGGACGAATTTCTCTGCCTTTACCTTAATCTCTCTCTGATGTTCGTTCCAATTTCCTTGTTTAGTAAAAGTTATACCCAGACAGCAGAAACTCTTTACTTCTTCTATTTTGTTATGATTTATGTAATATTTATATTTATTCTTATTATCACCAAATACCAATATCTTAGTTTTTTTATAATTTATCTGAAAATCTGCACTGACACAGTTTGTATGAAAATTATCCAGACTTCTTGAAAGACCTAAATGACTAGTTGATAACAAAACTACATCATCGGCATAAGCTAAATAGGGTAATGCCCTCTGACCAATTTTAGGAAGATGAAATTTTTCATTGTACATTTTATTCAGCATAGTACAGAAGAATAGATTGAACAATTGTGGTGCTAATGAACAATCCTGTTTAACTCCTATATTTGAGTCAAACCAGTTACTGGTTTCACCTCTACTATTATACCTGATACTTACGTAGTTATCCTGATGCATTAACCTTATTATTTCCAATAATGAAGGATCTACTCCGGACTCTAAAAGTCATTCCCAAAGCAAATTTCTGTTTACTTTATCAAATGCTGATTTAAGATCTATAAACGCACAGTATAATTTTGGTTTTTTAACTACTTTATATTTATGGACTAAATGTGCCAGGACAAAAATCTGATCAATTGTTGAATAATTATGTCTAAATCCAGCTTGTGCGTCATCAATTATATTATTAGACTCTACCCTTAAATATAGCCTTCTGTTAATAATTTTGGTAAATAATTTCCCTATAGTGTCAAGTAAACTTATTGGCCTGTAACAACTAGGGTCATTTCTATCGCCCTTCTTAAAGATGGGGACTATAATACTTAAACTCCAACTATTCGGAAATAATCCGGTTATCCACACATAATTAAATAATTTATAAATAAATGGAATCCAGTATTGTTTAGTCCTCATTACAACATCCAAAGGTACCCCATCCGGTCCTGGTGACTTTCTTTTTTTGAATGAATCCAATGCATTTTCTATCTCCATTATAGTTATCTCATTGGTAGGTCTATATTTTCATTCACTAATCTTTGATTGAGTCATTTTTAAGATATAATCAGGCTCATCCCTACAAAAAATTTGTTTAGAATAAATTTCCCAACTACTGGGTTCAATGTGTGTCTCGATTTTATCAAAAGTTTTGGTTCCAAATCTGACAATTTGCCAAAATAGTTTATTATCCTTTTGTTGAATTGCCCTTTTTAGTTCCATCCACAATTGTTTAGTATAATTCCTTTTATTTTTGACTAACACTAATTTATAAGTTCTTCTTATTTGATTTATTTTTTTGTTGTTCTCTTTATCCGGATATTGTTTTAATAGTCTAAATTCTTTATTCAGGAGTTTTCTAGCTTGTTTACATTCTGTATTATACCACGGTTGTCCTTTTTCCTTTTTTCTTTTTGTTTCCTTCGTTATTGTATGGGCTATTACATTTGTAATAATATTATAATCAGATATTATTTGATTAGTACTCACTTTACCAACTGACTCTAATAGTCTTTTTAAGATACCTGCATTTTGTAAGACCTCTTCAAAATTTAATGCTTCAATCATGTCCCACTCAATGCTTTTCTTTCTTAGCTGAATCATTAATGGTTCATCTTTAGTGGGTTTAATAATACCATATTTCCTAATTAAACTAAATTCAGCCCCTAAATGTTGACTCTCAGGTCTAGGATTCAAATACAATGAATAACACTGATCAATTAAATTTAGATCTACCCATACAAAATAGATCGTTGATGAACCATTACTTCCCCTAAATGAATATTCACCCTCTAAATCCTGTTGTACCCTTCCATTCAATAGGCACAGGTTCCTATCCATCATTAGCCTATGTAACTCAATTCCACGTTTATTTATTACCATATCTTTTGCATTCCTTATCATCCGGACTCCTAAATTATCTCTTAAAGATAGCACCTCCTCTACATCTTCATTACAGGCCCTTAAATTTCCCAATCTGGCATTAAAATCACCCATAATTAACAATCCACATTCAGGGAAATTGTTTTGAATATTTACCACTGCTTCAGTTAGAGACAAAAATAAGTCTGGATCACTATATTTGCTCCTAACGGGGTTGTGATAGACATTAATTATAAACCACAAATTCTTATCTCTATCTACTATTTTAACCACCTGAAGACCATTACTATTACTGCTTAATTCTTCAGTTTTAATGTCAATATCTAATTTAGTAAAAATAGTTAACCCTCCAGAGCCTCTTCCAAATTTTCTAACTCGACTGGCCAATTTGTTATAAGATTGAAACCCGTCCAAATATACCTTAGAATGTGCCCATGTTTCCTGCACACAAATAATATCAAATAAATTCAAATACTGAATAGTTTCTGGTTCCCCCAACTTCTCCCCAAGTCCTGCCATATTCCAAGACAGAATCCTAAATATAGACAAATCTGATTTATTAAAATCAGGTATACGTGAAAAATTTGTGATTAATCCCTGTGGCCTCCCTCTAACATGATCTATTTGTCATTGATTCAATGAAGATAATAGTTCATATCTATTTACTGTCTCAACCACAGATTCCCAACATTTTCCCTTGAGCTGCGTAAATAGAAGGGAATCATCTATCTTGCCTCTGATGTTTTCAATACAAAAGTGAATACCTATTTGATTCAGAATAAACTGTTTCTTGTTTAACTCTCTCACCAAAATATCTTGTTTAACCTTAAAAACAACCTGTCCATCATATTCTAACCTCTTAACACTATCAATTTATGAGTTATCAACAGGAATTTCCAAACAAAGACTTAAAAAGTCTATTAATTTATTCTTTAAATTGAATTTATCCTCTTTATGCCATTGTTTTAGTCCAAAAATAGAGACCAATGTGTCCTGCTGGACTGCTGCATGTCCTTTGGCAATATAAAATTCAGGAAACAGATCATTCATGGTCAATAAATCTCCAACATTAATTCCCATTGTGTTAAGTTCCTTAGTTTTTTTACCAATTGCCTTTAAAAGATGATATTGATTAGAAACCAGCAAGACCAATTCCAAAGTTGAGATTGGTCTGACTAAACTAATATAATGTTTAACTAGAATACATCCATCCAATAAAGTTGTTATCAGATTACTCAATAAATCCATTAACTTTTCCTGAGTTTCTTGTGGGATACATGACACATTAAATAATGGTAACACAAAATCACTTCCTAAAGATTTTAACAAAAAATGTTTAAAACATTTATTATCTTCTTGAGACACACTATCCTGTCTATTCACAACACCAAATTCTTGTATTATAACATCATCTCTCTTATTTACTAATACAGATGTTTTATTTACCATTTCCCTTCCTATCTTACTTGTCCCTGATTCACCCTGCATCTTTAGACTGATCCTCATTTTAGGATTTCTTTTACTTATTTTTCCTTTTTGTCCCTGATGCTCAATTAAACCTGAACTAAGGCTTGTAACATTTAAAGATAATGGAATAGTATCAGGTTTTGTTTGATTTATAATTACTTTAGGAGGTCCTTTAAATTTTATTAAGGCTTCTTTGCTTTTCTTTTCACCTTTCTCCTTTTTTGCTTTGGTTCCTTCAATTCCTGCCCAATCCCCTTTAATACTCTTACATTTATACTTACTCTTACATTTACATCTACATTTGCCTTTCTTGGCCTTAGGAATCTCTCCAAGTCCTTCTTGCTTCTCCCCCTTTTCCCATAAAACTGGAAACTTCTCTGCCATTTCTCTACAAATGCTTGTATCTCTTATGTCTTTGTTAGGTAACATTATACACTCAGGACCATTACTAATGGTTGATGACATCAGAATGATATCATTCTGCTTTGAGGAGTTGTTAGATCCCAAATCACAAGACTCCTGATTAGTTTCCTGAAAGAATTGATCACTGCAACCCGGGGTTTGTCCCAAGGAGATATTAATTGCACTTTGATCTAAAATTAAATGTTCTCCATTGTATTGAGTAGGCAGAGCCTTTCCCCTCATCTTCCCTACAAATCTTCCACCCATCAAATCCAACCTATCCCTGTTTTCCAGACACACCCCTTTAATAAAAGAGATATTTTGTTTGATGTCAAGTAGCTGTTTAAACAAGAAGATGTTAGAATTAAGTGGATCTCTCAATACATTTACAATATCCCTTGTTAGTCCCTCAAAATCAGGAACACTTCTGTTCTCTGGACTCATTGTCCATGTAGTATTAGTGTACTCGGCCCCATTCAAGTGATCTGAAACCTCCATCGATTCATTTCCCCCTCCTTCTAAAAACTTCACCTGTATATTTCCCTTTATATCACCTTTACTTGCATGAGATTCTTTCCCAGACTGAGTAATCTCAGTCTGCACAAGGTCACTCAAATCTTGTCTTAAAGTTTCTCTCATACCCTTCACCTCTGTATCTAATATAGTCAGATTGTGAAAAATATTTGAGTAGTCAATTTTACTATAATGATTCTTAGGGGACTCCTCAATATCCTTACATTTTGGCAGACTAAACCTTTCTGCCACATTACTAATTAAATCGCATGAAGCCCTTTCATTGTTTACCAGATCTGTCATTCTTGTGGCCTTTAATTTATCTTTTTTAACATAAGTTGGGACAACACTAAAAAATTTCAGTATACCTTCATTTGGTGTAGATGCTAGTTGAATTTCAGCCTTTTCCCCCTTAAATTCTTTACTATTCCTTTGTAATATAAACTTATCACTAAATAATTTATGTTTTTTATTTAGTGACCTCATAGCCAATTTTTTTAAGGAAAGTGGATTTTTATGAATTCCCTTAAACGGTCTTCCTTGTTTAACCAGGCTCAAATTTTGACTAGTAGACATTTTACTTCTTGTGATTGGAGGCATACCAACAGCAAAACAATAGACAATAACAAGTCCAACCAGTCCAGCAAATCCAAATGATGGAATTTCCAATATGATTCCTCCATGAAGTAATAGTACAACAGTACAACAAACTCCTCTCTGATGCTGTTCCTTGCACTGAACAAATACTTCAAATGCCAGCCCAAATTTTGATCTCCATTCCTCACAGTCTAGAATCTTATAAACCTTGTGAAAAGGAGGTACTTTAGCCACCTCTCTAGCACAGTTCAAGTACAATTCCTTTCACTGAAGCAAACACTTCAAGGGTCAATTCCGTTGTTTCAATCTCCGCACCTTATAAACTAAGGTCCTATAGGGCCTTGATCAGAAATTAAGTCCTTTAGGGCCAAGGGCCAGAATCCATCAAAATTTATCTGGTTCTTCAGTAGTATATCTCTATGGTGGTTCTAAAATCCCCAACAGAGTCTGTGAGAGAGCTCTAGTAACATGTACTGCGTCACAATCATAGTCTCCGTAGTTTATAGGATCCAAATCCAAATCATGCACTAAAACGGAAAAAAAAATGCATAAATATCAGATAAAAAATTTAGACTGTAGCTAATCACCAGAGAAGAGTCTTAAAAAACTATTGCTTTTTGGGCTAGCTATTTAATATAAAAAAACTACTTTTCAGTAGTGAAGCAGCTCCGTACTCCCATCGAGTAAATCCACACATAAATAACGGCTTTATATCCCTTTTCGTACTTGTATCAAATTTTATACAGAACTCGTAATTTTAATAGATGAGTGTCTTCTGCATTCAAAGTAAAACACAAGCTAAAAGTGCAGAAAATCTTTCTAGATGTCGTCCATAAAATCAGTACATCGGTCTTTCGGTAGCAGAAATCTGAACTAGGCCTTACGCATGTACATTACTATCCTGCTCTTGTAACTCACATGATTAAAAAACAGCTTTAGGAGAAAATAAAAGCTTCATAAAAGCTTACAAAAAATAAAATCAATATGCATTAAAAACCAAAAACCCAAACACATCTCACAAAACAAACCACACGATAATAAAAGCATGCCCCAGAACCAAATCCAAAAAAAATATGCTTTTCTCCAAAAATTCTATGTACCCCAAAAACACAAATATTAATCTAAATAGGAAGAAGAATACTTAATTTGAAAAAGAAACAAAGCTTTCTCTTTTCTCAGTGCGAAGCCGTTCCGACTAGCTATTGTCCATACTCCAGACTGGGGAGTCCGCCTCGGGAGAATCTCCCCGAATGCCACTGAATGGCAGAGACCCCTTCCCCTTGCTTCTCACTCCTCCTCCTTCTTCCCAATTCCTCTGCTGGAAAAAGACAAAAGCACCAAGGAAAACTCGGAACGACACAAGACAGAGTTTAAGATTTACTGGTAAGAAGACTTAGCAAAATTCAGGCAACGGTGGCATACCTGTTGAATTAAACCAAAAAGCAAAAAGTCTCCCTGCTTCTCCACTTCTCACTCCACAAGCGAAAGAGTACGATCTTGAAGTCCACTCATGAATCAGTCTGTAGTTTGTCAGTTTTTTATTACAACATCTTGCTCAACACTCACAACAGGACTTTGTAGAAGCAGGGAAGCTGGTCAGCAGGAAGGATCTGTTCTCGCCAGGCATGCAGTCACCTTCAGTAGATCTTCGGTCTTCTTCAGTTAAAGCTTGGTCACAATTCAGTGGCTTAATGCGCTCTCTAAGTTTGGATTCAGTCCAAAAAAAGCACAAGTTCCCTCTCAGGAACAGCAGGCAGGCAGACATGCAGGCCAAACTCAGGCCTTTCTACAGTTCTCCCGCATGAATCCACTATGGATTGCTGCTCAAACTATCTCAAGCTGTTACTTCTTCACTTCCCAACTCAGATCTAACTGAAACTGCAAGCAGTGTAGGACTTTTCCCAAGATCCAAAAGGTTTGGTTGGCTGATCTGTCTGCCAGTCACAACTAGGGCTCCCTCTCCAGGCTATTTTAGGTGCCAAAAGCCCAAAACTACAATTCCTACAAGTTTTGGTCCCACCAAGCCCCTGTAGGCAGGCTCCATTTTAGAGTCCTAAATGTACTGATTGGCCCATTCTGCAGTCCAGGACCAAGATGATGGAAACAAACAGAACTGTCCATGCTGCAAAGAAGGCAGGTTAGAACAAACTGCAATATTATTACTACTCTAACAAATGATCAACAAACAAGTACATCTTCTAACAGAGCTCTCTCTCTCAGATTAATTATGACTGCAATCCAGGCAGCTCTTAAAGAGACAGTACACAGAGGCTATACAGGCACTTTCTGACAATAACATTTAAAATGCTAAAACGCAGGACACCAACCTGGCAGTGAGCATGTAGGCAAGCTCAAGAAAGACTTTTCAGGAACCCCCATTTGTGGGGGGGGTTACACCGATATAAAAAGATCATTCAATAAGTCTCTTAAAGACCCAAATGCCTTATCATAAGAGTTAGGAATTCCCACCAACATCAGATTCTTATATCACATGATATTTTCCATAGAGTCTGTCTTTCTCTGGAGAGCAAGAATGGCATTTAAATTTGTAGTCGATAGCACTTCATTCATTAGCTTTTTTTGCTTAATAACTGCCGCTTCATCTTGTAACACTTTTTGAGCTTCCTGGACTTTTGTCAGGCCCATTTTTACATTTTAAGCTCATGTCCAACTTGTCCAAATGAGAAATAAATAAATCTAGCTTCTTATCAAAAGTAGTCAAAAACTGAAATAGCTTGGTAAAGGAAGAAGATATCTCCTTCACGTTTTTAAACTCGACCTTAGCCGGCAGCAAAATAGAAGGTAAATTCAGAGGAAATGGCTGATTATCAAATGCCGCCACCACTTGCAGAGGCTTACCATCTTCAGGGATAGACGTGAAGGTCATTCCAACTGTATCTCCAGAAGTCAATCCGTTAGTAAATACAGTACCTGATGTTTCCGCATGTTACCTGCTGGAATCGCCATAGCCGGCACAAGCAAATTAGGTAACTCAGGGTTGAAGGGCTCTTGTAATTCAGGGTTCACCGATACAGTTTCTTCCTTTGTCACTGGATCAGTGCCTATCGACGCTCCGACTGAACCTCTTGCACTGATTAGCTGTTGCGCCTTCCCAGGACCAGATAAGTCGGTTAGGTAGACATCTAATGAGCCTTTATAAGTCAGCGTATCGAAGTCCGAAGAAGAGGAATTTTTTTTTCTTTTCCTCTTCAACTGCTCCTTCTTCAGAAAGCTTTTCATTTGATGTGAAAGACAAGTCAAACCTGTTTTCTTCATATTAGCTAGGTTTAAAGACAAAACCAGAGACGGCCCAAAGAACTCTTTAGCTTGGTACCATACCGCCATCTTTGCTTCTACTTCTGTACATATTTTGTGTGTGGTCTTTTCTGTGTGTTTGTTTATGTATCCTTACATGGGAGGGATGACCCACCCACTCTCTAGGGCCGACACCTATAAAAGGAAGGGCTAACCCTAGCGTGGGTGGGTTGCAGGGTCTGAGGGTGGGACTAACACAGCTCCCTAGCCAGAAACAATCAGCCCTTCTGGCCTCCGATTCTGCTGCACTGGACCAGACTCTTGGGCCAAGAAATTCAGCTAAATGAAGCAATCTTAGCAAACACAAAACAATTTCAGTTCACACACCTGTAACCTGATGCCTGCTGAATGGAGACATCTCATGCTAGAAATTGCTAGAAGCCTTAGAATGCTGGTTTCAAACAAAGCAAGCCCTTGAACAGCTTGGGAGATGACATTCAGCCAAATTTATTTATTTTATTTATTTAGCTTTTGTTGACCGGGTAAGTGCACTAGACAAATCCTGCCTATTTTCAGGCACGACCGGGGAGGGGGATACAGATGAATGGCAACTGACCTTGAACCAGATTAAGCTGTTGGTGGTATTTTTAGTGAATGAGGGAAATTTGGCCAGGACACCGGGGAAATTCCCCTACTCTTTTCGATAAGTGCCATGGGATCTTTAACATCCACCTGAACTACCACCAATCCAGGCAGATGGGACCTCGGTTTAACATCTCATCCGAAAGACGGCACCTCAGAAATGCAGCACCCCTCTCATGCTGCATTACAGTGTCAGTACTGGGATATTAACCCAAGTGCCAGATGTGGGAACTGAACCCACAGCCCTCTGATCTCCCGGCCTCAGAGGCGAGTGTGCTACCTACTGAGCCACTGACACTGCTAGAGCAGCAGGTAGAGTTTGAAAACCATTCTGCAGCATATAGATTAAAAAAAAAATCACACAGCCAGTATATTTTAAAAACTCTTATATAGGATTACTGTTTTGTGAAAAACTGTGCAGCAAGTAGATTTTAAAAACCAGCATGAAGATTCTGGAAATTGTTGTGCAGCACACAAATATGAAAACCCTCATACCACATATAGATATTGAAAACCATATGGCAGCATGAATATTTTCAAAACCATTATGTAGATATTTAAACTGTTAGTGCAGCAGGTAGATTTTCAAAAAAAAATGTGAGGAATTCCTGTGCAAACCCTTTTTTTTTGTTTATTTTTGTTTAAGAGTTGGATAAATTACAGGATAGGTTCTATACATAAATTGCAGGATAGGTTCTATGAGAAGCACGTCTCGTTTACAGAACACCCCAAGTCATTTAAACAGTAATTAAAAGGAAAATCTGCTCAGCCTATATTCTGTATACCTGTGTACTGTAGTTTGTAAGCATGAACAGTGGTTCCCTCTCTTAACCCCCCTCCCAATATCATCCTAATTTAAATATAAATGAGGTTGCTTCTCTCTGTTTTGCCCTGGTGTGAAAATCTGTTTGTCTCCATTCCAAAGGTCATGAACCCTTTCTTGCAAGACATCATGGGAGTTGATGATGTGTACATGCACAAGCCAGCAGAAGTTATACTCTCATTTAGTTATGTTACATGTCTTGTGAAGTCTCTGTATTCTCTAAAAGTATTTTTTTCTAACTCAGATACATTTTAAACTACAGAAAACAGCAGGTCATTTACTATACCTTGAAAAGTTTCATGGCCAGCATAAGACAAGAACATGGGGACTGAAGAGGACATCAACAGCACTGACATATACAGTGTAACTACTGCAGGCTTTAGCACCAAAACATCATAAAACATTCAGGATGGCTTGCATGAGTCAGGTCATGACCTCCACAATGGACTCAAGTAGCTTGTCGCAACAGACTTAAGTACCTTCATTTACATTTAAATCCTGATAATATTAGAAGGGTGCAATAGAGGCAATCATTATGCATGCCTACAAACGACACAAGGAAGCAGAATAAAAAGCTGAGGGGACTTTGCCTGAAACAGGAGCCAGCTTTCAATGCTGGTGGCTCTTGCAGTAACCCATCCCATTTAGCTGTCATAATCAGAGAAGCACAACCTGAAACAGGAGCCAGCTTTCAAAGGTACAGTACAGAGACTTGAAAAGGCAGCTAGCAGCACTCTCTGAAGCAACCTGTTTGCAGGGGTGTTTTTATTTCACTTGTACTGGTTTCCTGCTGTTGTGTTATGTAGTTTTACTGTCGGACTTTCTGTGATTATTCTGTATGACAAACAATTCTGATAGTTTTTGGTTGTTGTGAATGCTGCTGGAGTACTGGCTGAGCCCTGCTCCTAGCGGTCTCCTTAAATGTGTTTAGCGATTACTGCTGAGTTTGCTCATGTTGACCAACTGTTTAGACAGGAATTCGGAGTGAATCTGAGTACTCACCATTGTTTGAAATTTTCCTCCTTGCTCTTGATTCCAGGGCTGGTCTGCACAGCTCACCAAGCCCTATTCCTTTGTTCCAGTGGCAGAGCTAGAGGGAGGGCTAGGGTCGGTCGCCTCTCCTGGCTGCCCCAGTGTGGGTAGTGGTGCCCCACCAGCATCTTTATTCACTGTTTAGTGCCCATTGTGGAGCCCATGATTAACTGAATGCCACCCCCCCGGCTCCCAAATGCTCCCAAACTTGGCTCTGCCACTGATTTGTTCATATTCCCACCTCTCATTCTCTCTCTCTGTCTTTGTCTCTCTACACAGCTGCAGACTCTTTCAGTAACCCACCCCATTTTGCTCCAACAAACAGAGAAGCACAACCTGAAACAGAAGCCAGCTTTCAAAGGCACAGAGACTTGAAAAGGCAGCTAGCAGCACTCTCTGAAGCAGTCTGTTTGTAGGGGTGTTGGCCCATTAATGTTTCACATCAACTGCCCTGCCCACCCACTGCCGGCCCTATTTTTATAGCCACTCCCAGGTCATGTGACTGCTGCCGCATTTTTGTCAAGTACCAACTTTTCCATTTGCAGGTTATACTTGCTGACCACTAGGGGTCAGTAAAGTGCACTCCTTTCCTCCATGTTTCTGCTCCATCTCCTCCCCATCACTAATTCTTTCATCAACAATCCCCTGTTCCTCCTCTCTGGCTCACTCAGGGCTAGCGGTTGTTTGTAGGCAGAGTCCCTAAGTTGTTCAACTTCTTGGGCAGTGAAGTCACCAACTCAACCACTCTAGGACTGTTCAAACGTAATCTTAGGCATACCTTCGTGACTCAAGCCTCATGTGACTGCATCACCTAAGTACCCCAGGCTGACACTCCTGTCCCACTCATCTCCATTTTCTCCATTTCTTTGCCTCTACCCACCTTACTTAACCCCCTACACCATATTTTTTTTCACCTCCACCTTTCCCCACAAGTGCTCTATCTCTCCACATGCCCTCCAGCTCCTCTGCCCCCCTCTTCCTACTCCCCTGCCCACTGGCCCAGGTCTTGTATGTCTTCTGACCTCCCACCCTCCCACTCCCTAAACTTTCCTCTCTACACTTACACATCCCCTCTCTCGTTTACCTATATCAGTTTTATCTTCTATCCCTACTACTTTTGAAACTCTTCTACTGCAATGACAAGGCTTAAATTTGCTGCTTTATAGTTCTCTGTATAATTGTGTCTATGTACTTCCACTATTTGTAAAGATCTTCCATGTTTTTTATAGTATCTAACCCAGTTATTATGTCTAGCTGAACTGTTTCTTGTCTTAAGTTACCCTGTACTGTGAAACCTATTCCAATGTTTTTTATTGTCTTTTTTTGGAACCTTTGTAAAAGAGCCTATTGCTCAAAGGTGTTAATTCCAAATTCCTAATAAATAAATAAATAAAAAATAAAAAAAAAACACTCCCTTCTTCAAGTGTGGATGGCAGTGCACAACCTGACATTCTAGCTAAAATTGAAACCTGGCTTACCCCGATACACCTGACTATGCCGTGGCCCTGAACAGCTACTCAATCCTCAGGCTTGATAGGGTGGGGAAAAGGGGCAGCAGCTGTGCTTTCTACATTCAGGACTCCCCACAAGGGTATGTATTCCAAACTCCACCCCCTGGACAAGGAGCTCAGGCTCTGACTATTAAGCTGGCTCAAGAGAACACAGGCAAAACACTACTTCTTATGACAGTTTATATCCTGCCATGTAACCAAAAACTAGCTTTCAACGCCGTCCTGGAATGCATCACCCAGCTACCTAAAAAAGCTGAGATACTCGCTCTAGGCAACTTTAATATAAATTGGTTAGCCCCCACAGCTGCTCAATTTAGGGATGCCTCTGCAGCAATCAATGTGACCCAAATGGTCCAATCACCCACCAGAATCAACTATAAGTCTGGCACAAGTTCACTAATAGACCTCATCCTGATCGCTAAACCTGATAGAATCACTGAGGTCAGAGTCCTACCTGACTCCCTAAGTGACCACTCCTCCGTCCTTTGCAAATGGTCAAACTCCTCCAAAAAAACACCCCCAAAGATCTCCTACCAGTGATCCCTCAAAAAAGGCTCCCTCCAACAATTCAAAAATTACCTTCTAAATTGGGACTGGTCACAATCCATCGTGGGTAAGCTAATGGAGACTATCCTGAAGGAGAGCCTGGTGGCCCTCCTAGAGGCCAAAGGACTACAGGACAGCAGACAGCATGGCTTCATACATGGCAGATCCTGCCAAACCAACCTGATTGAGTTCTATGACTGGGTAACTAGGCAACTGGACAGGGGCCATGCAGTGGATGTCCTGTATCTGGACTAAAGGCAACTAAACATGCAGGTACTGTAGACTCATTAAGGGTAATCTGCTTTGTGTGGTGACCTAGGTTATCAAATGAGTGAAGGCTTTAGGAGGTGAATATAAAAGTGAATACACATTGTGGAAACACCAAAAAAAAAGTATTTATGGCTTACTGAGCAGAACCTTTAATAGTAGCAGTAGATTTATTTTCTTTGTGGTGCCCTTCCTCTGAAGCTAAGGGCATCATTACAACAAATAGAGGTACCTTTGTCCTGGAGCACTTTTGTGACTTTTCCTTAGGGAGGCAATGCTGGGGCAGGGGTGTGGTCATCTGTTTTAGATCCAGCTTGGACTTCACTGTGCACCCAATGGGTTCAGCCAAGTATTTTCAGTGTGTGGCAGTGCGTGGTGGTCCAGGTGTGGGATGCAGGATTCTCCTTGTTTAACACTCTCCAGGGCCAGGAAGGGATTTATTTTTTTTTTTATATATAATTTAAAGTTTATTGATACATTTTCCACCATAAAAGGCAGCATACAGAGAAAATGACAGAGACTCATTGATACATAGTAAAAAAGAAGCTGCTCACCCCCCTAACCTCCCCTTACTGCAGTAACCCATCCCAATACCCGTGGATGCTGGGCATCTAACCAAAAGCCATGCAGGAATAATAACCTTAGTATAGGTTTAGCTTGGAACCAGAGAGATTAGTAAGTGAAGGGGATCCCAAATTCTAGTGTAAGCTGCCAGCCTATTGTGAAGACTGGCTATTGCTTCTTCTGTGCGCAGGTTAGATAATACTTCTCTTACCCATTCCTGGAGAGAGGGGGAGGACCTGTCTTTCCAGTGACGAAGAATTATTTTCTTAGCCAATAGGGCAACCATGGAAATATGAAATTTGCGTACCCTAACTCTAATAGAAGACAGGTCCCCTAACATGCAAATCTCAGGAGTAAAATATTGTTGGAGGCCCAACAGGGGGTCTAAGGAAATTTGGATTGAAACCCATAAAGGGGAAATTTTTGGACAAGACCAAAGCATGAGAAAAAGTGTGCCCTCTTCCTGTGAGCATTTATTGCACTTGTTTGAGTCTAGGTAGCCCCACCTGTGAAGTTTGGCTGGGGTATAGTATAGGTTGTGCAATACGTGGTATTGCATGAGGCGCAGTCTATCTTGAGAAATTAATTTATGTCATGACTTCCAGAGAGAGTGCCAATCCAACTGAAGGTGAGGGGAAAAAATTACTCCAAAATCATGATGGCCCAAATGGACCCCCAAACTTTTTATGAAACAAAACCTGATATAGTTTAGAGATTGCACCAGGAGAGCCAGAAAGTGGGGATACCTCAGATATCAGAGAGAGATATTCTGGGAAGGGGAGTACTACCCAGGGTAATTACAAGTAAGTGTTTAGTGTTGCAGGGCTTTAAAGTAGGAAGAAGCCGATAAGAAATTCTAGCCATCTCTTCCACTGATAACCAATGCCCCACCATCAGTAAAGGCCAGGAGCTTCCCCTCTCCCAGTTGAGGCAACCAAAAACAGGAAATCTGAGTCTTGTTAATAGTAAATGATGGAGAGTTCCAGATAGACTGGGCCAGGTCCAGATGGGGGGAATACTGTAAAAAGGAACACATCTGGAAGTAGACCTTTAAAGAGGTCCTTATCTTGGGACACTCTACAGTCACACTTGCTTGGCATAACCTGAGGAAAAATAACACGAGAGGGTCCAGGTTTTTGTCCTTGATTGCATCCAATTCTATTTTGAGCCAAGTAGGTTGCCCTTCTTCTGGGCCGGGAGATACCCATCTTGAGCATTTCGCAAGGTGACTAGCCCAGTGATAGGGATTTCTTGCAGGAGGTCACAGACTTCATCATCAACAAGGAGTTGGAGTCCCCCAGATGGTTGGTTTTGAAGGACTTCAATGCCTGGATCTATGATGAGTCTTCTTAATTTGGTCATGACCTCCTCCAGTAAATGACATCACTGGGCCTGACACAGATTTGTTACTTCTGTGATCCATCACTGCGGCCACACGTTGGACTTGGTTTTCTCACTGGGGTTTGAGGTTACAAACCTCAAAACAGATTGGGTTATTTGGTCTCATCAATGCATAGTGGAGTTCTCGTTTGAAGCCCTCCTGATAGTCCCTCCCCTGTTGAGATGATCAGCTATCTCCCTCTAAGGGGATTGTCCACAGAGGGATTGTTGGCAGTAGATGATTTATCTAGTGTGACTGCTGCATGTGTGGTTGCTAGGGGACTTATCATATGAGAGGAGGTTAAAGGAGTTGAACATGTACTCACTGGAGGAGAGGAGAGACGGAGTGACATGAATGAAACCTTTAAATACATGAAAGGAATAAACAAGACGGGTACAGAGGGGCTGTTCAAAGTAAGGAGGGGAGGCCACCAGGGGCCATGATATGAGACTGGAGCGAGGAAGGTTCAGGAGGAGATGAGGAGACACTTTTTACAGAGGCGTGGTGGCTGGGTGGAATGCATTACCTGCTGAAGTGGTATGCAGTAGAACAGTGGACTGCTTCAAACGAGGATTGAACAGGACAAGGGGGAGGGTTAATGAAGGGAAGGGTGAAAGGGAGGGGCAGCTGCAGAATAAGGGGTGCTAGCTGCACATTCGAGCAGACTTGATAGACCTCTAGGCCTTTACCTGCTGGCAAATTTCGTATGTTCATATGGTCCTTGATAAACACTGCCACTAATATTGATAATGCCCTGGCCTTCTTTATCACCTCCTTCAACTCTGCGTGCAACATCTTTGCTCTCTATATTAAGAGGGTTATAAAAGGCCATGGAACTCTGTGGATCACTCAGGCACTCCAGAACTTCTTGTCCAACTGAGACAATCTCTGGCACAAGTCCCTAGCTACAGGTCTCCCTGCTGATGGACAATGTTACAGGGCAGCCAGAAATCTCTGTACCAGGGAAATTCGTCAGGCAAAAGCTGCCCACTTCCAAACCAAACTCAGATCCTCATGGGGTAACAGGCAGAATTTCTGGTACAACATGAAGGGACTAAACGGCAAAACCAAGTCCCCCCCCACCCCGCTTTGCTCAACATCAATGGTATCCTCTCCCAGGACCCCCAGCTCATAGCCAACACATTTAATACTGTGTTTACTGATCTTAGCTCAGTACTTCACCCTGATTGATTTAACAGCTCCAACTCCAGCCCCCAGATATCCTCCCATTTTGGCTCAGGATTATCTCACAGCAAGAAGCTAAATTCTACCTATCTAGGGTCCTTGGGAAGTCCCGATTTAGTGGGGACTCCCTGGATCTAAAACTCCTGCATCTTGTTCTCAACACTGTTCTGTCACCTCTAACCAAATACTCATCTCTCCCTGTGTCTCAGCCATTTCCCCTCCCAGTGGAAATTGGCTGAGGTCACTCCCATCCCTAGGAACTGGGGGAAGGGGACAGTTACAAGGGATTGAGGAGGAGATGGGGTAGAGGGGCAGGGCGGGTTCCATCGCAAGATAGACCAGGCTGCCAAGGGGTGTAAGGGGGCATTTGGCCAGGGAGGCCAAGTCCACAGGGTCCCAGGAGCACCAAAAGGGGGTGTTGGCAGGTGGTAGAGAACACGAGTAGACAAGAGAGAAAATAGGAAAGAGGTTCAGGGTAAGCAGAGGCAGGAAGGGATTTCAGGGGAGGGTTGGGGCAGGAGGTTGGAGAGAACAAACAGGTATGCAGTACTAGAGGGCAGTACAGTGGAAGAAGTGCAGGAGAGGTTCAGGGAAGTGGGGGGTATCTGTAATCAGGTGGGAAGCTCAGTGACATTCTCCAAGGTACTCCCAGGACCTAGGGCAAGCACAGTGAGAAAGCTAAGAATACAGGAGTTTAATGGGTGACTGAAGGGTTGGTGTGCAGAAATGCAGTACGGGGTAGTGGGGGGGGTGAGACATGGAACAATAAGGGGCTTTAAGCCAAGGATATTCTGCATCTCAACATCGAGGGTACAAGGGCATTCACACAGGGGCTGGAGAAGTACATTAAAAACAACACAGATTTAAACTGAGAAGGGGGGGCTGAGTAGGATAGCAGGGAAAGGCACCTTCCAGGGGAGACAGGAAGGCCCACCTCCCAGAGAGGGAGGAGGACAATAAGGGGAAGTTACCAAGACAAAAGTGGAAGGGGAGAGATTGGAAGAGGAGGAGCAGGACACAAGGTGGACTGTAGTATCCCTTAATGCAAGGATCTAGCAAACAAGGTGGCAGAGTTCCAGGCAAAGATGGTGGAGGGGGAGGTAGACATTGCCGCCATCTCAGAAACCTGTGTCACCCAATACCATGACTGGGATCTCCACAATCCCAGGATACAAGGTATTCCACGTCAACCGGGAGTGGGCAGGGGTGGCTATTATATCAGACATGGATCTGTGTACCAGGAAGAAGGGGACAAGGGGAGGCCAGAAGTCATGTGGGTATTGTTCCAGAGCCCTAAATGTAAGAAGCTCAGGATGGGGGTGGTGTACAGGCACCCTCACAGAGCAAGGACGTGGATAGGGAGCTGGTGGAGCAAATCAGAAAGGTCAGTGGCAAGGGGAATACAGTTATAGTGGGAGACTTCAACCTACCTGGGGTTGACTGGCAGACAGTAACTACATTACATGTCAGGGAACTGGTGCTGCTGGAGGCTATCCAAGACAGTTACCTAGTGCAAGGGGTGATGGATCCTACTAGGGAGGGGAACATACTGGACTTGGTGCACAAATGGGGACAAGTCCAGGATGGTAGTACAGGACCCTCTAGCAGGAAGTGACCACTGCTCAGTGTGGTTCCTCAACACCCTCAACACAGAGAGGGAGTTGGCTAAGACCAGGACAAGAATGTTGGATTTCAGGAAGGCAGAATTTGCCAGAATGGGCAGCATCATACAGGGGTATTTAGCTGAAATTAACCCGGGGATGGATGCTGAACAGAAGTGGGCAATTATTAGGAAGGGGATAAATGAGGCCACAAACACGTGTGCTAAATCTCAGAGTAATTAGTCCAGATCAAAAAAGCCTAGCTGGTTCAGTAAGGAGGTGGAGGGAAAAGTGAGAGAAAAAAGACTGGCCTTTATTAAGTTCAAAAAATCTGGGCTTGGGGAGGATAGAGAAGTGTTCTCAAAGGCATCTATGGAGGTGACCAGATCAGTCAGGGCAGCCAATGCAGCAAAGGAGCTGAAGTTTGCTCAGGGAATCAGAAAGGGGGGAAAAGGGTTCTTTAAATACATAACGGAGAAGAGAAGTTGTAAGGATGACATCGTTAGAATCAAGAGAGAGAGAGGATGGGTAGAACAAGGGGAAGATCAGGCAGAGGCACTCAATGAGTATTTCTGCTCAATGTTCACAAAACAAAGGGATGGCCCAATACCACAGGGGAGAGGGGGCAAGGGTGGAGGGGGGTAGAGATAACAGACAAGGTCATCCAACAGGATAGAGTTCTAAAGGGCCTTAAAGCCTTGTGGGTGGGCAAGGCACCAGGACTAGACAGTGTACACCCAATGGTCCTGCAGGAACTGGCAGAGTTGTTGCCAGGCCCTCTGATGGGCCTGTTCAACACCTCCTTGGAGACAGGGAATGTACCGAGGGACTGGAGGATGGCTCATGTGGTTCCCCTTCACAAGAGTGGACCCAAGGACCAACCTGGTAACTACTGACCGGTGAGCTTGACTTTCATAGTGGGGAAGTTGATGGAGACCATTCTGAAGGAGAGGTTGATAACCTTTCTCAATAGCAATGGGCTGCAGGATGAGAGACAGTATGGGTTTGTAATTGGAAGATCTTGCCAAACTAACCTGATTGACTTCTTCGACTGGGTCACTAGGGCGATTGAAGAAGGCCACGCTGTGGATGTCCTGTATCTGGACTTCAGCAAGGCTTTCGACTCTGTGCCGCACAGGAGGTTAATGAGCAAGCGGAGGGACATAGGGGTGAGGAAAAAACTAGTGAGGTGGGTTGAGAGCTGGCTGCAGTGCAGACAACAGAGAGTAGCTGTAAGGGGGGAAAATTCCAAGCCACAGCCAGTAATGAGTGGAGTACTGCAGTGTTCAGTGCTGGGCCCTGTTTTGTTCAATGTCTTCATTGCAGGCATTGCAGAGGGGGTCAAGAGTAAGATCTGCCTGTTCGCAGATGACACTAAGATTTGTGCAAAAGTGGACAATGAGGAAGAGAGGCAGGCACTCAGAGAGGATCTAGCTAAACTCAAATACTGGTCTAGGGCGTGGCAGTTGGGGTTTAACGCTAAGTAGTGCAAGGTCATGCACCTTGGAGCCAGAAATCCCAGGAACAGCTACTGGCTGGGGGGAGTGCAGGTAATGGCTTCAGAGGAAGAAAGGGACCTCGGGGTAATAGTCACAGGGGGACATGAAGATGTCAGCACAGTGTAGGAGGGCAGCAACAAGGGCAAATAGGATCCTGGGGTGCATTGCTAGAAGGATCACCTCTTGAAAGGGGGAGGTCATCCTGCCATTGTATAGATCACTGGTGAGGCCACACTTGGAGTACTGTGTACAGTACTGGTGCCCATACCTCAAAAAGGATGTGAGATTACTGGAGGGGTGCAGCGTAGGCTTACAAAAATGATCATGGGACTAGGGGAATTGCCATATGAGGAAAGGTTGAAGGAGCTCAACATGTACTCGCTGGAAGACAGAAGGGCAAGGGGGGATGATATGGATCTTTAAGTACTTGAAAGGTATAAACAAAGTCAGGGAGGGAGGATTGTTCCACTTAAAGGGTCACTAGGGGCACAGTCTGAAGTTGAAAGGGGGAAGGTTTAGGAGGGAGATGAGGAGGCACTACTTCACAGAGAGAGTGGTGGCAGGCTGGAAGGCATTGCCAGAGGAGTTAATCACTCAAAGGACAGTGGATAGCTTTAAGTGGGGTTGGTATAGAGTCAAGGGTAGGGTTAGTACAGACAAAAACACAAAAGGGGGAAGGACCGGGAAAGAGGAGGAAGGGAGGGGTTTGGGTGGGGTGGGCAGCTGTAATGATATGAAACTAAGAGCTGCACAATCGGGCAGACTTGATAGACCTGTGGGCCTCTTTCTGCTGGCAATTTCGTATGTTCGTATGTTCCATGGGCTTATCATCCGAAGCCACCTCATGGGTCACCAGCTACTTAAATGAGAGGTCTAAACAAGTTAAAATTGACAATACCCTTTCAACCTGTCATCCTGTCAGGTCGGGGGTTCAACAAGGCTCAATCCGTGACCCGCTCCTCTTCAGTCTATTTCTGAACACTCTCCCTTCTACCTGTTCTGGGAAGATGTTTCTACATGCCAGTGATGTAGCAATTTTCTCCAGCCACTCAGATCCCACCCTCCTACAAAAAGACCTCCAAAGATTTTTTACCAACTGGTTCACTAGACATAAGCCTCAACTGTCAAAAGCTGTTTGCTCAACTGCAGAACAAACATAAAGACTCACCCCTTAATATATTTAACTGTCAGCTCACCTCCCTGGAACAAGTCCACGAGTTTAAATATCTTGGCGGCACTCTTGACGCTTCCTTATCCTTTCGTGATCACATTACCGTTGTTTGCACCACTGTCAATAGGAGGATTGGCCTACTCTATAGGCACAGATCTTGCCTGCCCCCTGTTGCCCTCCACCTAGCTGTAACATCTTTGGTCCTCTCTTTAGTTGATTATGGCATTATTATCTACGGTTCTGCAGCTAACACTACTCTAATCAGGATAAAGGTTGCACTAAACAAGGCCTGTCAACTTGTGGCTGGGTGTGGTAAGCATATACACACTTGTGATCTCTACTCGCTGACAAATTGGCTGAACTTTGAGGGATGGCTTAAATATCAGACATGCCTCTTTGCCAAGAAGATTGCCTTGGGTCTCTGTCCCCCTTCCCTCAATCATCTCATCACACAGGCACCCCAACTAGGGCCACCAGAAGTGCCTCTAAGTCTCCCCTGCAAGTACCCCATTGTAGAACCTCTCTTGGCCATAGAGCATTCATGTACAGGGCCCCCCAATGGTTGAATGCCCTGCCTGGATAGATCTCTGCCTTAGCCACATTGGGTCAATTTAAAGCTAGTCTCCAACAGCTTCTCCTGGCCTCAGGATGCTGTGACTGTCCCTAACCCACTTTCACCTCCTGGTCTCTTGTCCACTACCCCCCGTCTTGCTGATATGATAAAGTCTATCTCTGACTGCTCTTTAAACTCCTTCACTATTAAATGATTTCTATCTGCCTACTGTAGTACCTGGTGAACATGCCAGTAATTTACAAACCGTGATTTTTACTCAATTTATGTGTAACCCCTAGATGGCGTTATCCCAGGGGCTACTACCCCTGCCTGATTTGCCACTAACAGGTTGAGGGGCCTGGATCCAATGGCGGGTGCCTCCACCCAGAGGTCAGGGTTTGCAATAGTTAAACTAACTTGGTCACAGCCCTCTGAGACACTGCAACCCCTTTCTTCCCACTAGTGGCCCACACAATATATCAGAATTACCTTCACAGTATACACTTACCCCCAGGTCTGGTTCGCGCACTGGGACCTCCTGAGAAATAAGATACAGTGCAAAATCACAGTTAGTACTTTAACATAGACAAATACCTCAGGCAGTATAACTTGCTGAAACAAGCAGCTCTGATTTATTTGGGGGATATAACAAGGACAGGGAAATCAGGTTAATTAGCTTATCACTTTACTATCTACCTATGGCTCTGTGCACTGGCTATTCCCTACCAGTTACTGTCCCTGGGTACCCAAGCCCCAGTGGCTAGTCCAAACCGTGGCAGCTGGTAGGGGCCCTTTCACACAGTGAAAAAAAAATTAGCTTAAACAGTCAGCAGTACAGTGATTCCATTTGGATTTAATGTGGCAATTCAACAGGGAGCAACCTGAATTAGTACTCACGACCTCCAAACAAGATAGGGTCCTTCAACGTCAGCAGGGCTACTTTTGAGCTCCACGAGACTCTTCACACATTAATACGGTAAAAAAAAGAAAGTACTATACCAGGCAGGCTGCTTCTCTATCCCGATCGCAATTACTGCACAATACCCGAGAACACACAGTAGATTCAGTTCCTGACAGACCGAGTGCAATTCAACAATTTCTTCAGTCTTCTACAGGGTGAGCCTGGTTTCTACTCTTCAGAGATCCTTTGATTCTTTTCACAGGACGGATTCAGTCCTAACAAGCAGTTACACAAGCTGCAGACCGGAACTCTGGGCCTTACACACGTTTTTTGACTGAAACTGTGCACTGAAAGAGCACAGGGTTTCTTTCCCCTTCACTGCCAGATCTAAAACTGAAACTCCAACAGACAAAACTGGGCACTTCCTTTTAGTTCCTCCCAGTTCTTGACTGGATTGGCTGTCACTCACAATAGACTGCTGCTGTTGGTCCAAAAAGGCGCCGAAGTCTAAACTACATCTCCCAGAGTCACTGCCCATACAATCCTCTTGGGCTGGCTCAGATTATGAGTCCAAGTTCTGATTCGTCCAAGGCACCATTTTAGAGCTAGCTTACCCACACTGATTGGTCCAGTTCAGCAGTTCAAAACCAGAATGGGAACTAGGCAGACACAGTTCTGACTGCAAAGAAAGCAGGTTAGACAAACTGTAATTTCATTATTACTGTAAATGATTTCTGGCAAACAGTTACATCTTTCAGATAGGTTCCTTTGCACTCCTAGTGACTGCAAAAATGGAGTGAATTGGCAGCAGCTTGAGTGGTACTCAATCAAAGAAACACACAGTCCCCATACAAACTAATTATGTCTGCAAGCAGACAGCTCTTAAAGAGACAGTACCAGAGGTTCTAAAAACACTCACTGATAAATGGCTTAAACGCCAAACACCATTCAGGATGGAGCATTCAAGCAAGCTCCTGGAAGTCTTTTGGGAACCCCCATTTGCAGGGGGGTTACACCCTTCCTGGCCTGGGAAAGCTTGACGTCCGCTCAAGCAAGTACCCCATAAGTTTCAACTGCAACCATATACATTTGCATTAGGCTCTGCATGTAATCATCAGTCAATATATCATTTTACCAAGAACACATTTCTGAAACATTGCAGTACTTCACTCTTTACACAGTATTACATACACATTGTACCATAACTCAAGTTATTACCTCTTGTACATGAAACCTGAAGAGAGGGCCCTTCCTATCAGTTACCTTGGGGCTGGATGGGGCAAGGCACCATACTTAGAGGGCAACACAAGTAACTTGAGTTAGCACTGACGCCAGTTTGGGCAATGAGCTCGGGACATACACTCCTTTATGGACAACATTGAGAGGCAAGTCCACAGGCCTCCCAAGTGAATCATAACTGAGGTGCACCACAGGCTTTACAGCTCGACCAGTCTTTCTAGGGGAACTGTTACAGTCTCTGCACTCTGAGCCTCATTTTCAGCATTGTCCTCACTTGTCAGGGGAGTCTCCATGGGGATAGAGAGGCTAGAACTTGGGGCACTTTCAGCTCCAGTAGTTACAGTTTCTGGGTCCACAACATTTGGCTCACATGGAGAGCTTTCGGACACTGGCAGTGGACTGTCAGGGCACTCAAAATACTCTTCTTGTTCGGGTGTATCACCAGTCTGCCCCAATCTATCATTTTCCTCCGAAAGCTCAAACAGTTCAACCATGCACAATGATTCCATTTCATCTGATCTGATGCTTTGCACTTCACTTTCTGGGAGCATTGGCTCCAGGGATGAAGCTGGGGCTTAGACAGTCCAGAAGGCCCAGCTTTATCTCCAGTATTGACTAGGGATTGCCCAAACAATTGACTCAGTTCGTAAGAAGGATAGTATTCAAAGTCACTCTCACTTTCTTCTGATATGGACTGACAGTCATGCTCAACTGGGACTTGTGCAGGGGAACACTTTAACTCTGCTTCTGTAGGTGCAGACTTCCTTGATCTTTTCTTAGTAGCAGCTCTAGTCACTGGTCCAGAGGGGGCATCTTCTGGGGGCTCAGACTCAATCAGGATTTGTCCAATGGGCAGTAAATGATTTCTATGCATTGTTTTTACATCTTTTGAATTGTTCTCAGGCCTTACTTTGTACACTGGCAGATCATCTAGTTTGCCCACTACAATGTGAGGGAGATGGTGCCATCTGTCAGCAATCTTGTGTTTGCCATGCAGTCCCAGATTTCTTAGCAATACCCGATCTCCTCCTGGAGTTCCTGTGCTTTCACCTTTTATCATACCGTTCTTTGTTGGCCAGATTTCTTTTGGCAGCCATGGTTTGAGCCAGTTGGTACCATGAGTTAGCTGGGCCTTTTAACTTTTGCACATACTGTAAATAGTTGTCAGCTTGAACCCCATCAGGAGAGACCCCAAAACACACATCTAATGGTAGTCGAGCTCTCTTCCGAACATCAGGCGGTAGGGAGAACCCAGTGGCATCACTTTTGGTGCAGTTATAAGCATGTACCAGGGTGCTAATTTGTTGGCTCCATCTAGGCTTGTCCTTTGGGTGCAGGGTGCCTAGCATATCTAGCAAAGTGCGGTTGAAACGCTTCAGGCTGTGTCCCCTGGGGTGGTAAGGAGTGGTTCTGGACTTTCGCACTCCCCACAGAGAAAGCATCTCTTTGATCAGACGACTCTCAAAGTCTCTCCCTTGATCAGAATGGATTCTTTGTGGAGCCCCATAGTGAACAAAAAAGTTTTCTACAAGTACTTTGGCCGGATGCTTTCTGGTCTTTGGTGGGGAAAGCTTGGGCATATCTCGTGAAATGGTCAGTGACCACCAGCACATTACTGATATTTCTTTGATCTGACTCCAAACTCAGAAAATCAATACAGACCAGCTCCATGGGTGCACTGGTGGTGATGTTAACAAGGGGCAGCCCTCTGAGGCAAAGCTTTCTCTGTAAGCAGCGACTACAAGTTCGAATGTGTTGCTCCACATCAGCCCCATCTTAGGCCAATAGAATCTGGATCTCACCAAGTCAAGTGTTCTGTCTATACCAAGGTGCCCCATGTGGTTGTGCAAGGACCTCAGTACTGAGTCTCGAAGGCAGTAGGCAGCACTAGTTGTTGTTTGTCTACTTGTCCCCTCTGTCTACTGTTTCTCTGTATAACAGTTTATTGATCAGTTTCAACTTAGGACCTTCTTTGTATAACAGTGCAGTTCTCAAATCAGTGGAGCGTAATTTGGACACATCTTTTCCTGCATAGAGGGCTTCTAAAGCTGCTTTGATCATGGGATCGCGGGATTGAGCCCGCTGAATACTGTCATTGTCCAGCTGAGGCAGTGCACCAATGTCTATTGCAGAAAAGTGGCAATAAGCAGCAGGTATGCAATTCTCAGAGGGTCCCAAGCAATCCACCATGCAGTCCACTGCATCCGTGGACATTTGTTCCTCCCTGTCAAACTTCGGCAGAGTGCCGAATGTCAGGTTCTGCCAATCGGACCCAATCATTCTGGGGAACAGGCCTCCGGAGAAAGCATCAGCATCTATGTGGTTCAGACCTGCTCGGTATTCGAGAGCATAGTCATATGTAGATAATGCAGAAAGCCACCTATGGCCAGTGGCATCCAACTTAGCTGAGGTCTGCACATAGGTCAAAGGATTATTGTCAGTTTTACTAGTATTTTAGCCCCATACAAGTACTCATGGAATTGGTCAACAATAGCCCACTTCAAAGCTAGGAACTCTAACTTATGTACAGGATAGTTCTTTTCGGATGGAGTCAGGCTTCTACGAAAGCCACTGGTCTCAGGCCATTCTCGTGCCTTGGTACAACACAGCCCCAACCCTGCAAGCTAACATCAGTGTGCAGGACGAAGGTTTTCTTGGATCGGCATAGGCCAGCACTGGAGCATGGGTAAGTTGATATATGATCTCATGAAAAGCAGTCTCACAATCAGAGTCCAGCGGGCCCCAAATACTTCACTGGACGAAAATACACTCTTTCAGTCTTGAGGGACGCTGACTTTTGGTATTTTTGTGGGTTGGGGATACCCTTGAGTAAGGTTAAGTAAGGACGGATCACTCTTGAATAGTCCTTGATGAAACGCCGATAATAACCACAGAATCCAGGAATCTTTGCAGTTCTTTTAGATTTTTGGCTGTGGCCAGGTGGTCAAGGCCTCAACTTTACTTGGGTCGGTCTCTATTCCTCGGTGGATACTATGTGTCCCATACTTTACTGATGTTTGAAAGAATTGACACTTATCAATGGACAGTTTAAGGCCAAAGTCCTCCAGTCGGTCCAATACCTTAAATAATCTGCTCTCATGTTCCTCCAGTGAGCTGCCAAACACAATAACATCATCTAAGTATACCAGGCACTCTAGTAAGTTCATGTCCCCCACTGCACGCTCCATCAATCGTTGAAAAGTGGCTGGGGCACCTGAAATCCCTTGAGGCATCCTCATGAATTCATAGAAGCCAAGCGGACAGATAAAGGCTGTCTTCTCACGGTCCTCTGGGGCCATCGGGATCTGGTAGTACCCACTGCGGAGATCCAGCACAGAGAACCACTTGCTCCCGCTTAGGCAGTCCAAAGCATCCTGAATGCAGGCATTGTGTACTGATCAGGGATAGTCCACCGTTTAAGGTGCGATAATCCACACACATCCTTACTGTTCCATTCTTTTCCTCACTACCACAATGGGGAAGCATAAGGGCTTCTGGATTCTTGTATTACACCAGCAGCTAACATTTCTTGCAGATGCCGTCTCACATCATCTATGTCAGCAGGTGCCAGGCGTCGAGACCTCTCACGAAATGGTCTTCGTCATGCAGCGGATATTGTGCTCAGCTCCTTGCATGCATCCTACATCCCATTCCTTTAAAGAAAACACCTGGTCTCTGGGCAAGCTTCTCACTGATCCTCACTTTCCATTCAGCTGGCGGGGAGTCGCCGAAATCAAACAAGTCAGGCGTACTCTGTCATTCTTCCTTGAACTCTTGCTGCTGGGTAGCACTGCAGTGTCTGCACAATGCACATTAGCCAGGATGCAACCTCTATTTACTCGAATGTCTCTTTCAGACACATTATGAACTTGGACCATTACCCTTCTGGCATAAGCATGGGCTCTAGCGGGCAAAATACTAGGCTTGACCAGCAGTCCCTCTGGCAATTTTCCATCGCCTGGTGCATCCAACATTAATATTTTATTCTTAACATCCTTTCTGATACGGACCTCTCCTGTAAGGTACACTGGGCATTTGGCACCAGGATCAGAGACTCAGGATCTTTCTTCCATACAATTCGACCGGTTCCTCTGGTTCTATTTTTCAGCATCTCTCTGTGCCTCATAGGCCTTCTTAATTAAAGCCGGAACTCTTAAAGCTCTACTAGTCTTTGACCCCTGTTTTCATAACACAACTGTGCCAGCCTTCGAACATATAGAGCATTTGTTCCAATCAACAAAGGGACACCATCATACAGTCCAGTGGGGGACACACTAAGGCTAGGGTCTCTACTTGTTCGGCCACTCCAGCCACGGAGGTGGGGAAAGACAGCCAAATTCAGATATACCCAGAATAGGGTAGGCCTTCTCACTTAACTCCCATACATGCAGTCCTTCTAATGGTTGTAAGGGTACGTCTGACAAATGCTTCTGATACCAATCCTGGAACATAATTGTCACTTGGGGAGCCACTGTCTAATACAGCTCTTATAGACACTCCATTCACCTTTACAGTGGTCTCCATGGAGGGACCCACTATTCTGGACCAGTCTGGAGAGGCGGTAGTGGGGGCCTGGGCAACTGACCTTGCCACAAAAGGACGTGAGTTAGCATTTTTGGTGCCCTCACTGGGATCATTTCATGCACCTCTTAACCACTGATTTGTTCTCCGAAGCTCTCCTTGTAGCCTATATGCAACTTTGTCAGTGTCTTTTGGGGACCGGCATTCCCTTTTCATGTGCCCATCTTTCCCACAATTATAGCAAAACATACTTTCTGAGTTTGAGCTGGCGAGGCGCCACACCTGGGAGCCAGGGCAGGGGTATTACTAACTGAAACCTGGTGCCATCTCTGTCTACAAGTGATAAGCATTTGGAGACATCTTGTCAGTTTCTCCACTTCCATGGTCAAGGAATCGAGTTCGAGCTGTTATCAGCAGGAGATACATGGGTGGGTATCCCCACCCCATAGCAGATGCAGTCGGATATAGGTCGGGCCCGTGCTTGCAGGCGTGGCCTTCATAAAGGGACTGTTTTTGAATTCCTGGATCTCTCTCAACAGTTCGCCCCATTGTGGCATATCTTTTCCTTATCAGAGCACTCATTGACTGCCAACCTCTGCCCCTGAACTTCACTTGATGGGCCACCCTCAGTCACTGGGTCATAGCCGCAGCTATTGGTGCAGGTCCCTCCCGAGGTCGCCTTTTCTCAACTGCTCGAATTTCTCTCATTAACTCATCATAAGAGGGTGGGGATTCCAGTCGATTTGCCAGGTGTAACTGAAGCAACAGCAGTTCTGAGAAGGGGGCAGACTTAAGGATCCTGTCCAGCCTGGTTCGGTCCAGTTCAATCGCTGGCAAACTACCCTTTCTGAGGCATTCTTGCAACAATTTTCCAGCCGAGATACATACACAGACAACAACTCCCCTTGGTACTGTTGTGCATCTCTTACTCTCCACCATAGGTCTTCATCAGAATCTGGGCTCCCATACACATTCTCCAAGGCCTCAAGATAGGCCTGTGCAGTCACTTCAGGGTTACTGGCCCATTTAGCATGGATGGTAGCCAGGGCAGGACCTCGGAGGCCCTCACTAACCCTCTTTCACTTTTCGCTTCCGAGGCATTGCCATTCTAGCACTTGGGGGCAACATAGTCTATCCAGGTCTCCAGTCATCCTCCCTTGGGGGTGGGGAGGGTGCCAGAGAAGATCCTCAACCTTCGTAGAGTCGTGACTAATGGCAGGTGCAGAAATAGGGTCTGCATTGGTTTAGCCACCATTACGGGTACTGGAGCGGGAGAGGTGTTGGGGAGGAACACCCCAGGTGGCAAGAATAGTTTCTTCAAGTCCTCCACAGTTTTCCCTTCCCCCAGCAACCATTTAGCAAATTTCTCCTCAAAAGTTTCAGACAGTGGTGGGGGCTCATTCCCCCCCGGGTCTTTACTGTACTTAGTTATCACTCTCCAGGAAATACTACCCCTGCCTGATTTGCCACTAACAGGTTGAGGGGCCTGGATCCAGTGGCGGGTGCCTCCACCCAGAGGTCAGGGTTTGCAATAGTTAAACTAACTTGGTCACAGCCCTCTGGGACACTGCAACCCCCCTTTCTTCCACTAGTGGCCCACACAATATATCAGAATTACCTTCACAGTATACACTTACCCCAGGTCTGGTTCCGCACTGGGACCTCCTGTGAAATAAGATACAGTGCAAAATCACAGTACAGTACTTTAACATAGACAAATACCTCAGGCAGTATAACTTTGCTGAAACAAGCACTCTGATTTATTTAGGGGATATAACAAGGACAGGGAAATCAGGTTAATTAGCTTATCACTTTACTATCTACCTGTGGCTCTGTGCAGGCCTATCCCTACCAGTTACTGTCCCTGGGTACCCAAGCCCTAGTGGCTAGTCCAAACCGTGGCAGCTGGGGGGCCTTTCACACAGTGAAAAGAAAAATTAGCTTAAACAGTCAGCAGTACAGTGATTCCATTTGGATTTAATGTGGCAATTCAACAGGGAGCGACCCTGAATTAGTACTCACGACCTCCAAACAAGATAGGGTCCTTCAACGTCAGCAGGGCTACTTTTGAGCTCCACGAGACTCTTCACACATTTATATGGTAAAAGAAAGAAAGTACTATACCAGGCAGGCTGCTTCTCTATCCCGATCGCAATTACTGCACAATACCCGGGAGAACACACAGCAGATTCAGTTCCTGACAGACCGAGTGCAATTCAACAATTTCTTCAGTCTTCTACAGGGTGAGCCTGGTTTCTACTCTTCAGAGATCCTTTGATTCTTTTCACAGGACGGATTCAGTCCTAACAAGCAGTTACACAAGCTGCAGACCGGAACTCTGGGCCTTACACACGTTTTTTGACTGAAACTGTGCACTGAAGGAGCACAGGGTTTCTTTCCCCTTCACTGCCAGATCTAAAACTGAAACTCCAACAGACAAAACCTGGCACTTCCTTTTAGTTCCTCCCAGTTCTTGACTGGATTGGCTGTCACTCACAATAGACTGCTGCTGTTGGTCCAAAAGGCCAAGTCTAAACTACATCTCCCAGAGTCACTGCCCATACAATCCTCTTGGGGCTGGCTCAGATTATGAGTCCAAGTTCTGATTCGTCCAAGGCACCATTTTAGAGCTAGCTTACCCCACACTGATTGGTCCAGTTCAGCAGTTCAAAACCAGAATGGGGAACTAGGGCAGACACAGTTCTGACTGCAAAGAAAGCAGGTTAGACAAACTGTAATTTCATTATTACTGTAAATGATTTCTGGCAAACAGTTACATCTTTCAGATAGGTTCCTTTGCACTCCTAGTGACTGCAAAATGGAGTGAATTGGCAGCAGCTTGAGTGGTACTCAATCAAAGAAACACACAGTCCCCCATACAAACTAATTATGTCTGCAAGCAGACAGCTCTTAAAGAGACAGTACCAGAGGTTCTAAAAACACTCACTGATAAATGGCTTAAACGCCAAACACCATTCAGGCTTGGAGCATTCAAGCAAGCTCCTGGAAGTCTTTTGCGAACCCCCATTTGCAGGGGGGTTACATATGTCATTATGTTATGTTATTATGTATTGAAATCTATCTAATTTGTTGTATCTCAACCTATCTGTAACCATTTATTGCCTGACATTGAGCCTTTTTACAGGAGTCTCTGACTCAAAAGTTTGTAATTCTGAGAATTCAATAAATAAATGAATAAAATATCTAAATGCAGGTCATCCCAGTGGTGCAGCAGTATAGCTACCACTCACCACACCAGCGACCATAGATCAGAAGATGCCTTGGATTTCTGGGGGTCAGTCAGGGGGAGAGGACTGAGCGTCTGATAGCCAGCTCGCCTCTCCCATGGGGGGGGGCTTGTTGGCTGTATTGTTAGACTGCCACCAGGTGGAGGCCTGAAGATAGTGTGTGTCTGCAGTGGAATGAAGGGAGGGAGCTGCGGGACTCTGAGATGTGTGCATGTCTCCACACACACACGCTGACACTTAGGAAGATATGTACAATTTTATTTTTAATAATTCATCAGGCCAGGTTTGGGAGGGAATGGATTAAAGAGCTGCTGACATGAGGTGCCATACTACTCAGATTTCGATTGGTAGTTAGGCATAGTTCAATAATTTAATAAAGCATTTTCTCACCTTTTTGTTGTTTGGTCTAATTTTAGTGTGTTTTGTTTGCTGACAGTGCTCATGTTCCAGTGCACACTCTGCAGCCATTCTGTACTTGCCCCACTTCCCACGCATCCTGACATCAAGTGAAGAATGCAAATAGGCAAGCTGAGCTTTCATTCGATGGTGCGGTGTGAACTGATAGCCTCTTCTCCCATTTCCACTGACCCTCATCTTTTTGCTCCTCTCTGTCCATAGCAATGTAATATATTGTATTATTTGGTAATTATGTAAATATATTATATTGAACTATACTGTACAATAATGTATACTGTGTTTCTGACATACTGATTTGTTTTTATGTACTCACCAGACTTTCACTACTGTACTCACAGATCTGTTCATGTTTTCCTTTTGTAATGTGCTATTTTACTCTATATACTTGGAATGCCTCTATTCCCCGGGTCACCCGGAAAAAAGGGACATGTTTGTCCCAGTGGGCCCACCCAGTCATCAAAATTCAAACAAATAAATAGTATTAGTGTTGCTGTCATAATCCAAGTGTGTTAACAAAATTGGCATTACAGTGCAAGCAGTTCATTGCCTGACACCTATTTATGAATGCTAAAGTGTACAGTATATAATTAGCTCATCTTATATTTTAGAGCTTTAATTCATATGTATATCCCCTGTAAGTTGACAAAGGACTACTATCCTAACACATGGTGTGAATCTCCTCATTTTGTCCCCAGGACTGTTCCCAAACACAATTATATTTCAATAATGGATTAATGCATGATTTTGATGTATTTTACCAAATATGGAAGTCAGTCTTTTGGGTCAGTAGGGCACCTCTCTAAGCATCTCTCTGAGTATGGATGGCAGCTAAGGAAGTCATAAGCAAAGCTCAACAGCAGTAAGCATATCTGGTGGGATTGTGAATATTGTAATGTCCATGCTTTACTTTTGCTAAAGGCTCCCATACACAAACCACTGTCAGAGATACATATCCCATTTCTCCTGACAGTCATATATTGGCCTAACATACAATGCACAGCACCCCAACAACTGTACAACCACCCCCCTCAATGGTCAAATCCTTGGCCTAGATATTCAAAAGTGTGCCCAGAATGTGCACAATGCAAAGTGCAACACAATGCGGTTGAGCCATAGGAAAACAACACCATATTCAAAAGATGTGCCTTAGACATGTGCAGGAGCAAACCACACTGAATATAGCAAAGATGCGCCACTGCGCAACCAGACATGCACCGGTGCAACTATGATTGTGCAGGAGCATGACAGTATGCAGCAACCAGCAGGCTGAGCAAGCACAACAGGCAAAGGTGAACACAGGCATGGCAGCACAAGAGCAGAGTACCAAGACAGGCATGGCAGGCCCAAACCACAAGGGGACAGTGCCCAGCAGGCACAGCAGAGGCACATGGCCAGAGGGCAACAGAGAATGCCAGGTGCACAACACAAACACTGGTCACTAAACACACCAAGCCATTACCCAGATAGAACAGATGCTGGCAGGTCCATGGCACCGCACCACCACCACCACCACCACCACCCAGACAGGCAACACCAAATGGGACAAAGCCACAGTCATGGTGTGAGGGCACCAGGCATCTACAGCAGCTGATGTAAAAGAGACACACATGCACCGGGCAACAAGAAGCACAAGCCACGCCAACATGCAGGGACACAAGACACAGCACTGCACAGCAGAGCAGCACTGGCAAGAGTAACATGGCAGCTGGTGAGCAGGCCAGCACAGTCAAACAGGAAAACAAGGCAGTGTACCATGCACAAGATAGGTGCACAGCCAAAGCCCAAGGGCCCATGACACAGGGGGACACGGCACACAGGATCCTGTGCACACAACAGTACCAAACAAAGGGCACTGCACCGGGAATGAAGGCGACATGCCAAAGAGCACCACAGAACAATGGCAGCACAGTGCAGCAGCCAGCATTGGCAGGAGACACAGACACAGATGTGCAAAAATATACATATTTTAATACAACGTTAAACATACACAATGGGATGCCAACTGCACAAACAACAAGAAACAGGGAAGGAGTTAACGCAGGGAGGGGCAATGTGGGCAAAAAGGGGAATGGGTCTGGAAGCAAACTTGGAGGAGAAGGAAAGCCAAATATAGCCAAAGCAGATGAGAGTAGGGGAAGTCCATAGCAGTGATGGGAGGGGGGACAGGGTCAGTGGTGCTGATGCCGAATCACCACACGCAGCCGGCACACCTCCCACACCAGGTCCCTGGTAGCTGCCAGATGTCACCAGCTAATCCAGATGTGTACATTGGTCCAAACAATGTGGTGCTAGTTGAGGCGATGCAGATGGAGGAGACCACCGCCAATCAATGCTGGCCATCTTCTGCAGGCCCGGGGCCCAGCCTGACCTAAGAGAGTGAAACATAGAAACATAGAACATAGAATTTGATGGCAGATAAGGATCACTTGGCCCACCTAGTCTGCCCATGCCCCTACCTAATGGATAAGCTGCAGATTCTAGTTAACCAACAGCCTACTTCCTCCTACCCCCCCACTAGAGTTGCCTTATGTCTGTCCCATGCATTCTTGAACTCTTCCACTGTTTTTGACTCCATGACCTCCTCAAGAAGGTTGTTCCATGCATCCACAACCCTCTGCATGAAAAAATACTTCCTCACATTACCTCTGAGTCGTAAACCCCTCTGTCTTCAAATTGTGGCCCCTTGTTCTTGCACACCTCTTTTTCTGAAAGATGCTACCCTCTTGGATGTTGTTGATTCCCTTGAGGTACTTGAAAGTTTCTATCATGTCCCCCCTCTCCCTCCTTTCCTCGAGGGTGTACATATTTAGCTCCTTTAGTCTCTCTTCATATGTCTTCTGGTGCAGACCCTGCACCATTTTGGTTGCCCTCCTGTGGACAGCCTCCACCCTGTCTATGTCTTTGTGGTGATGTGGTCTCCAGAACTGCATGCAGTACTCCAGATGGGGTCTCACCAGCTGTCTGTACAGAGGGATAACAACTTCCTGTTTTCTACTGGTGAGGCCTGTCCCTATGCATCCCAGTATCCCACCAGCCCTACTTACTACCTTCTCACATTGCTTGCTCAATTTTAAGTCGTCTGATATAACTACCCCCAGGTCCCTTTCCATTCCTGTAGTTGTTATTATCTTACAGTCCATCGTATACTCTTCCTCTGGGTTTTTGTTTCCCAGGTGCATTGCTTTGCATGTCTTTGCATCGAATCTAAGTTGCCATACATTTGACCATTCCTCCAACCTTTCCAAGTCCATTCTCATCCTTTCCATCCAACCTTGTGTATCAACCCTGTTTCAGATCTTTGTGTCATCTGCAAAGAGAGATACTTTTCTTTCCAGTTCCTCTGCAATGTCACTTATAAAGACATGAAAACGGACTGGACCCAGTACTGAACCCTGCAGTACCCCACTAGTAACCCCCTTTCTTCACTGTGGACTCTGTTTACTATTACCCTCTGTATCCTGTTGTCCAGCCAATGTTTTACCCAGGCTACCACCCTGGGACCCACTCCCAGGCTGACTAATTTGCTCATTAATTTCTTGTACGGGACTGTGTCAAATGCCTTGCTAAAGTCTAGGTAGGCCATGTCCACAGCCCCTCCCTGGTCTACTACTTTGATCACCCAGTCAAATAAATCGATTAGATCCGTCTGACATGACCTTCACACTGTGAATTCATGCTACCTTGAGTCCTGTGCCCCATTGGCCTCTAGGCGCTCAACAATTCTTTCCTTCAGAAGTGATTCCATCATTTTCCCTACCACTGAAGTCAAACTGACATGTCTATAGTTTCCTGCCTCTGTCTTGTTCCCACTTTTGTGAAGGGGAATTATATCCACCCTCCTCCAGTCCTCAGGTACCACACCATCATAGAAACATAGAAACATAGAGGTTGACGGCAGATAAGGACCGCAAGGCCCATCCAGTCTGCCCATTTCTTTTTCTACCATATAAATGTGCCATCGACCTTTGCTCTGTCAGTGGCCTATCTATTCATACTCAACTGTATTGCTCCCTTATGCCTATCCCATGCCTGTTTGAAGCCCTGCACTGTATTCATAGCCACCACTTCCTGAGGTAGGCCGTTCCATGCATCCACCACTCTTCCTGTGAAAAAGAATTTCCTCACATTCCCCCTTAATCAGCCTCCCTCTAATCTCATGTTGTGTCCTCTTATCCTGCTATTTTTCTTATATTTAACCATGTTACACTCTTTCACCTTGTTAATGCCCTTAAGGTGGTTGAATGTTTCGATCATATCACCTCTCTCCCTCCTTTGCTCAAGGGTATACATATTGAGCTCCGTTAATCTGTCCTCATATGTTTTCTGATGCAGTCCCTGCACCATTGTGTTTGCCTTTCTCTGGACTGCCTCAATTTGGTTAATGTCCTTATGAAGGTGTGGCCTCCAGTACTGCACGCAGTACTCCAGATGGGGCCTAACCAGTGTTTTATAAAGAGGGATTATTACCTCCCTCTTACGACTTGTGATACCCCTACTAATACACCCTAACATCCCCCTAGCCTGACCTACTGCTTTAGAGGTCTGCTTGGATGATTTCAGGTCATCGGTGGTGATGATGATGCCCAAGTCTCTTTCTTCTCTTGTGACTGCCAACAACTCCCCTCCCAGTCTATAGGTGGCTTCATGATTTCTCTTCCCTATGTGCATGATCTCGCACTTCTTTGCATTAAATCCAGTTGCCACTCTTCTGACCATTTTGCTAGTTTATCCAGATCTCTTCTCATTCTGCCCACCCCATCTGGATCATCTACTCTGTTGCAGATCTTGGTGTCATCTGCAAACAGACAAATTACCCTCTAGTCATTCTGCAATGTCACTAATGAAGATATTGAAGAGGACTGGCCCCAGGACTGATCCTGAAGTACCCCACTTGTGACTTGCATCTCTTCTGACTGTATACCATTTACCATCACTCTCTGTTTTTCTGCCCGTCAACCAGTTTGCCACCCAGTTGACCAACTTCACCCAACCGAGCCTACCCAGCTTATTTATCAATCTTCTATGTGGAACAGTGTCAAAAGCTTTGCTGAAGTCAAGGTAGGTGTCATCAACTGCTCCCCCTTGGTCCACCACTCTGGTTACCCAGTCAAAGAAATCTATGAGATTAGTTTGACAGGACCTTCCTTTTGTAAACCCATGCTGCCTTGAATCCTGTGCCCCTATGGATTCCAGGTGTTGCACTATCCTTTCCTTAAGGAGTGCCTCCATAATCTTGCCCACTACTGAGGTAAGACTGACTGGTCTGTAGTTCCCTGCCTCCTCCCTGCTACCACTCTTGTGGAGTGGGATCACATGAGCCCTTCTGCAGTCTTCTGGGACCTCTCCTGTGCTCAGAGACTCACTAAACAGTTCTGCTAATGGCATAATCCCATGATTTGTTAAAAAGGGTTGTCAATGGTGTTACTAGTGCTCCCCTTAGTTCTTTTAGAATTCTGTGGTGAATCCCATCAGGCCCCATTGCTTTGTCCATCTTCAGTTTTAGGAGTTCTTTCAGAACCCTTTCTTCTGTGAAAGGACTGATATTGACCCTCCTATCCAGAGTGCTTCTATTAACTGGATTAGGTACTTCCCTCCACTTCCTTTGTGAAAACTGAACAGAAGTATTCATTCAGTATCCCAGCTTTTTCATTGTCCCTGTCTGCCCACTCACCCTCTTCTTTTTTCAGCCTCAGTATCCCTCCCTTTGTCTTTCTTCACTCCCTAATGTACCTATAAAGGGTTTTATCTCCTTTCTTAACCGAGTCAGCTATCTTTTCCTCGGTTTGGGCCTTTGCTATTCTGACTGCCTTCCTTCTGTTTAACTGGTAAAGTTCTTTGTCCTGCTCCTTCTGTGTTTCCTTATACTTCCTGAATGCTATCTTTCTCTTCCTGACCTTCCGCACCACCTCTTTTGAGAACCATAGTGGTTTTTTCTTTAGTTTTAATTTGTTTATTTGCTTCACACAAAGGCTTGTTGCCTCTGTGATGGCAGTTTTGATGTTTCCTCATTGTTGCTCCACCACTCCTTCTTGCCTGTTTGCTAGTGCTTTTCAGAGGCACTCTCCCATTTTGACAAAATCAGCCCTCCTGAAGTCCAGTGGCTTGACTCTATAGCTGAGTTTATCATGAGTCACACTATTTGGTGGTCACTTGTTCCCAGTTGGCTACCCACTTCTAGATCAGTGATCCTCTCTCCATCCTCATTTGAGAGTACCAGGTCTAAGATTGCTCCCTCCCAACTGGGTTCCAACATTAGCTGTCTGAGGCATGCCCCCTGTAGGGCATCGAGAATGGCCCTGCTCTTGGATGTGGCTGCACCAAAGGTCCTCCAGTTAACACAGAATAGGCAATAAGTGACAGGCCACAAGGAACCCAAGCCTTCCATGTGTGCGTGCAGCATAGCTGATGCACCCACAGGTGGACAGAACCAGCAACGGCACGTGCACAGTGGACAGCAACAGATAACCTAGCCATGCCGCACAGCCAGAATGCATGGACGCCAGTGAATGACATGCACCCACACCTGTGCAGTATGATCCACAGAGCCAGTACAATGCCCCCAATAGGCAGAACAGTAGTCCCCCAGCAGCAGTTAGACACCATGGGACACACACACACCCTAACACGAATAGCAACAGGATGCCACCACACAGAGGCCACATGCATGGACTCGCCACACACAGCACAACACGACACAGGCAGTGGAGCCATGTACCTCCCCAAGCAATGTCCATGCATGGTGGCAGCGCCCTTGGCTGTACCACACTACCCATCCCAGTCCCAGCCATACCCCGTAAACCATGCCGCACACACTCACCTGCAGCACCACCCACATCAGCACACTCTCTGTCCATGTCTGCAACCTCCCAAGCCCTCCTGTGGTCCACCAATTTTGTGGATGGAACAGAGAGAGAAACGGACATGAGTGGCATGCCATGCATAGAGCCCCCCCAGCCCAGACACAGTGCACAGCGCTGACACAACACGGGCATGGACACTGGCCCACGTGTGGGGTATGGTGTCTGGGCCTATGTCACCATGCACTGCACAGGTAAGCACTGCAGCAATGCAGGATATGCACCACCCACCAGTGCTGCCTCCCTCCTTGCAGCTGCACAGGCAGCGCACATAACAGCACAGGAACTGGACAATGGAATCCTGCACAGTGCAAGGGGACACCTACCTTGCTGCAGCACTGACCCCCAATTCACTCGGTCCAGCGGCCATCATAGCCACATGGGATCCTGCCTCTGGAGGTCCCCATACCTGTGGCAGCACTGCCCTCATGTTCACGGCACCCTGTCCTCCTCTCCAGGCCCACTGCAATCCTGTACCAAACCTGGGAATGTGGCTTCTTCAGATCAGCCACACCAAACAGGTGGTCTGCCAGTGGCTCAACCAGGGCCATCAGGTTGGCCATCTCCATGTCACTCTAATTGTGTGCCCATCGCATGCAACCCACAGAACCCGCCATTTCAACAGCCTGCTGTACTCTATCCAACCACCTGTACTGTGGCCTGCAAAGTGTGCACGTGGAACTACACAGTGCCTGATGTGCAACTGGGACACACGGACTATGGCTGCACAACACAGAGATGCACGATAGACAAGCGCAACAAAGGCCTACCGTGCACTACTGCACATGCGCATCACCAGAAGTTAAGGTGGGAGTGTGGGGTCGTGGCCCTGACCCACGTAGGTGCACTGCATGACTCTGCACCACGACATGCGCATCAATCGAGCATGTGTGGACAATGCATGGTCAGTGTCATGGTGCATTTGACAGGGTTGCACAATGAGGATATACAGTGCATCAGGGCCACATGTGCGGCAAGCACACATAGCCACATATGCAATAGGGGAATGATGCACAGCATGCACAGGTGTGCAATATGCCACACATGACGTTGTGCTGCATATGGTGTGCATGGCTGGTGCACAGATGTGCAATGCGCATGCACTGGAAATGTGCCAGGAATTGCTCTGGCGCATATGTAATGTGCACGGTGCAATTCTGCAATATTCACCCAGCGCATGCAAATAGCCTCATGAACCAGTGCCAGGTGCAGTCACGCACATTAGCATATCATTACAATTGCACTGTAGCTCATTTGCATGAGTTGAGCCATAAAGACCCCACAACACAGCACAGGTCACTGATAGGTATTGCAGCCTTTGCGGTAAGAACCACCATACTGTGTTGTGTAATGATATTGCTGTGCATGTTGTCAGTGCTGCACTGTTCCATGCTGAGCTGCCAAGCTGCTTATCGGGCCAATGTCTGACTGTCCACAGGTAGCAACATGTCAGAGAAGGAGGGAGCTGAGGAGCAGCGGCCTGCACAGAAGCACAGGCCCAACTTTATGAAAGATGACCAACAGGCCCTGTTTGAGGCCTTCCTTGACAGGGAGGCACTGCTGAGTGGGCCCACTGGTACCCCGCAAGACCATGCCACCAGGTGGGAGGAGGTGGCCACGTACATGAACGCCCATGGCAGACACAACAGGAGTGCACAGGAGTGCAAGAAGAAGATGGGAACAGACCGTAGGTGCATTAAAGAGAAGGTGGCCTCCATCAGGGTGTCACACAGTAGGACGGGAGGGAGACTGGCCACTGCACCCGTACTGATGTCGGGTGAGGAGCTGGGGGCAGAAACCATCAGCCGTGCGGCCATCAAGGGTGTCCAGGAGGTGTATCCCAGACGGGTGGCAGCCTATCACAGCACTGAGAGTATGTAGGTGATGGCTGTGGGGTTGGGGGGTGTGCATGCCAGCATGACTGCAGCAGTGCTGTGTACCCATGGTCAGTGTGGAATGCTGTGGCCCATGCAGTGCATGGGCCCACCGTGCATGGCATTGGCCACCTGTGCACAGTGGGAGTGCAGCATGGGCATTGTACTGTGGCCATGGTCCAGGGTGTGCAGTGCTGCATGGCTGCCCATCAGCGCTGCCTGCACAGAGCATGCCGGTGGCACAGCATGGGCCACAGTGGTCACAGGCAGCTGTGACCACTGTCATCCCCAAGGTGGGTTATTATTGGGGTGCCCCAGGGGTCAGTGCTGGGGCCACTCCTTTTCAATGCCTATGTCTCAGACATCAGGAGGGGATCAAGAGTGAGATGAGTCTCTTTGTAGATGACTCAAAGCTGGGTGCAGTGGTGGATGAGTAGGAGGGGAGGGTGGCCTTGCAGGAGGACCTGGAGGCTCTGGAAAGGTGGTCGGGAAAATGGAAACTAAAATTCAATGCAGGGAAGTGTAAGGTTCTGCACCTGGAAGTCAGAAATCCAGGCCAGAGGGTATACCCTGGGAGGAGACATGATTCAAGTCACGGAGGATGAGAGGGACATGGGGGTAGTAGTAGATGTCAAAATGAACAACTCAGAGACCTGTAGGAGGGCAGCAGCAAGGGCAAATAGGATGCTGGGATGCATCGCCAGGGGGATTACCTCCAGAAAGGTGAAAGTGATCCTTCCACTGTACAACTGCTTGGTTAGGCCACACCTTGAGTATTGTGTGCAGTTTTGGAGACCACATTTAAAGAGGGACATTACACTCCTAGAGAGGGTCCAAAGGAGGTCAACCAAAATGATCTGGGGCCTTTGGGGAGAGGACCTTGAGGAAGGCTCAAGAAGAGCGTGGCCACCCTGGAAGAGAGGAGGGATGGGGGGACATGATAGAGGTCTTTAAGTACATGAAAGGGATCAATAAGGGAGGCCCGGTCAGGGTGCTCCAAAGGAAGGAGGGTGGGGCAACTAGAGGTCACAGGTGTAAGCTGGAAGGGGGCAGGCTCAGAGGGGAGAGGAGGAGATTTTATTTCACTGAAAGGGTGGTGGAGCCATGGAATGCACTGCCCTGGGAGCTGGTAGAGGTGGAGATGTGGATGGGTTTGAGTGGTATGTATAGGCTCAGTATGAATCGAACCAGCCACTGATTCTCTTGATACAAAATGGCCACCCAGGGTATAATGAGTTAAGAGGGGATGGGACAGGTACAGGGGAGGGTAAATCTGACCAGGCCCAGTATAGGTAGAACATCTGGGACTGGGGACAGTATAAAGCAAGGGGGAGGTTGGACACCAAAATCAGCCCTCAGTGCGGGTGCTGAAAATCGAGCAGACTCGAGAGACCATTAGGCCTATTCTGCTGGCATTTTAGTATGTAAGTATGGAATTGGCCGAGCGGGGGAACATTGGACGTGCCCAGCTAATAGGTGAGATCCAGCAGCTGCGGGAGGCTACAAACGCATCGCTGGGCGCAACAGAGCATGATGGACTCCCTGTAGTGCAACATCAATACCTGGCAACCCCAGCATGGCTGACACCATGATCTGCCATGCCTATCCATTACACACCCAGCAGTAATCTCTTTGTCAGTCTATTCACACCTATGAGAACCCGATCGCTTTCTCAGGCCTCTACCCCCGTGAGTGTGTTGGTTACACCTCCTGTGGCTGTTAAGCAGCCAGTGGCTGCCATACAGCCTGGGCGTGGCTGCCTATGTCGCCGTGGCAGCCATGGCACTGCATGGTAGGCCTGCTGGTGTGCTGTCCCATCCTGCTACCCACTGCTGTTGGCTGGTGTGCACTTGGCTGGGTGCGCCCATGTGCATGTGCAATCACGCACGTGTGGTGTGTGGCATGTCCTCCATGTGTGCATGCAGTGCTGCTGTGCCTTGTGGCGAGGGCATGATGACAGCAGCACTGTGTTGGCCTTGCCTGTGTGCTGGTGCTTTCACTGTGATCCATGCCATGACCTGCTGTACATGTATGTGTGTTGTTACATCGTCCACTGCTCCTGACTGTGCCACTCACATACCCCACTGTGCCCAGCTGTGCAACGCGTGATGGTGGTGTATGTGCAGGGCAGAGTACGGCCACCTCTGTGTCCAGCACAGGGACCATGTGTGTGTGCATGCACCCATGCCTGTCCACTGTGTTGTGTGCATGTGGCTGTGTGTCTGTGTGTTCCCTGTGCGCGCTGTGTGTGTGCCTGTGTCCCTGCATTCATCCCCGTGTGGCCGTGCACCACTATCTCTGTGTGGTGTTCTGTGCATGCACGGCTCTCGTGTCTGGTACTCACCTGCAGATCCCAAAATGCTCCTATATGATAGTGTCGTGGTACCGCTTGGCACAGGCTGCCAGCTTGGGGCCCCTCCTCTGCATGGGTGGCTGCGTATCCCCATCCGTCTCATGCTCCTATCCTCATCACTGCTGTTGCCCTCATCCACCTGGACAACTATCTCATGGTCAATGGCCATGTTGTGCAGCATGCAGCAGGCTAGGAATAGGCCACAGGTTTTCACAGGGCTGTACTGTAGGGCACCACAGGACCTGTCTAGGCAGCAGAATCGCATCTTGAGCATGCCAAAGACATGCTAGATGATGTTGCATGTTGCGATGTGTGCCTCATTATAACACTCATCCACAGCATTGGATGGGCACCGGATTGGGGTAAGCAGTCAGAGTTGCAGGGGGTGCACACTGTCACCTGTGGGGGTAAAACATACTGGCTAGTGCGTGGCACTGCATGTTCTCATGTTTTCCCCCTATGCCTCATACAGCAGCCCAGCCATCCCCCTCCATGTGTAACTTGGGCCTGTCCACACCTACACTGCCACTCCGTCACCCCATTCCATGTCATGCTCACCTATCCGGTGACCCGTGGGGATCTCCCCACACTCAAATCACTGGCACAGGATAGAGTGGTGCCAGATGAATACATCATGTGTACTCCCAGGGTGTGTGGCGCACACATTGATGATATGTCCAGTGGCATTGCACACCACCTGGCAGTTGACAAAGGGGTAGCCCTTTCTGTTCATGTAGCTACAACTTCTGGGCCAGGTGGTGTGCGTATGGCCACATGGGTGTAGTCAATGGCCTCAATCATGTCAGGCATGCATGCCACCCTGTGGAATTCCTGCATGTTTGCTGTACGCTCTGCCTGTGTGCTTGGCAAACTTATGTACTCTGAAGCATGTGGCAGCAGGGGGTTGAGGAACTGTGTGAGGAGATGGGACGTGGCCGACTGTGTTATGCCAGTGGTTGCCCCCACTGGTCTCTGGAAGGTGTCCATGGTGAGTAGGAACATTGCTGCTGTCATCTTTGTCTCCACCATCATGGCATGACTCCTTCTGGTGGGTGCTTACAGCTCGTCATGGCACAGTTCACAGAGCTGCCTCAGAATTGCCCTGTTCAGACAGTATTGGCCCACGATCTTTGTGTCCACAAAGTCCTCAAAAGTGAGGTGGGCATGGAACTGTCTGTGTTGGGCATACCTCCAACGGGCACTTCCTCGGCCATGTTGGTGTTCCTCCCTCCTCCTCACACCACTCATTACCTGTTCCATCAGGAATGGGCCTGCATCCATGGCTCTGGAAGCTATGGCTTGTGCATCTGCTGAGTGTGTGTTTGAGCCTCCTTTTATATGCTCAGTTCTGTATGGCGCATTCTCTGACTTGCTCCTCATTTGCACCGTGTTTTTCGGCTGAATATGCCATTGCCCAGCTAATTCATTGGCATGCCTCCATGTACTTCTGCCGCATACATTACTGTTGTTCATCGGCGCAATGAATATTGCACTGCGCATTCATGCTGGTTGAATATGGCTGGAGGATGCATTCCTGTGGTTGCACATACGCAGCTCAGTTGCACATTGCGCAACTCCTCTGAATATCTGGCCCAAGAGAATACAATATAAGTAGTCCATGTGGGAGAGGAATCTTTGAAGAAATATGCTTGGTAATATAGCATGGGAGGCAGGCAAACAGCATCATTAGCTCTTGTTTCAACAACAGCTTCTTTCAACGTGCAACTCAGACACCTCCTACCAGCATGATCACCTTCCTGTACACCATGCCAGACATGCAGTGTGAGGCAGGATGTCATGTAGTGACCCACAAGATCAACTGTCATTCCTGAGGATTCATGCAAAGAAGTTTAATTAATTGTCAGGTACCCACCCCACCCAAAAATTGGGGCCACCTAGAATGTGTCAGTAGAAAAAACAATATTTTATGATAAGCCTTAACAGAGTTCCAGAGGGAGGGTGCTATCTGTGCTGTGGTATGAACATTTTGTGTATCATCACATTGTTAAAAAATAATTATAAATCAATAACACACTGTGATCAGTAATGAATCACAGTGAAAGCAAATACTTTATTATGAGAGCGCCACACATGACAGATACAGATACACTCAGATACAGATACACAGACTCATCATGGTAGCAACAATAAAACTGACATTTACTTTATTTACTCTAACTTACCGGAACTGTCTGTGAATAAACTACTTAAGAACAGGGTATTGCACCCCCTGGAGCTTCTAAATGAACCATCCATAATTAAAGAAATACTCTGGAATAAAAACGTGATCCCAGTAATGCACTGCTGGCAGCAGCACGCAGTGAGTCTTCACTTAACGTCACTGAGACGCATCGCATCAGATGGGCGGCGTCTTGCACAAACAGGAAAATGCGTTCACATGTGGTCAAAATTTTAATAAATAGAACATCAACCTTGCTTTAAAAAAAGTTATTTCTTGATGCGATTCTGCTTCTTGGGCAACTGCCATGCTGAAGCAGCGAGGAGAAAAGGCACACAAGAAGTGTTAGCAGCTCTTTATGTTAGTTTCTAATAGATACAGGTACAGTTACTTGTTCTTCTGCACCAACACAGACCCTCCAACATCGCATTAGTTAAAACAGGTACAGTTCTGTGTTTCAGTGAGTTGGGGACATATTACAGCCGGGGGTCTGGGGGCCTAGGCCCATCTCTGGGTTTTAGATGCTCTGTGGTGAGTTTGGGGCTTTTACTGAAGGTAAAACACACTTTTGATGCTCTAGGTTTTAGTCTGATCTGTGGTGAGTTTTATAGCTATTTTTTTGAAGATACAATATGCTATTTTTATGTGTTCACTAGTCATGACTCAAGGGGGAAAATTATTGTTTTTCACTGGAGTTAGGGATGTTGGTGTCTCTCTAGCTAACCTTGGCTTAGAGTCTTTAGCTGCAACTGGGGTGGGCAACTGGCTGATCAACAATGTCAGCCCTCCACCTCATTACCTTTTTTGCAATGTCCTGTGATGATTCTTCCTCCCCCTCCTCATCCCTTTGCCCTTACCTCTCCTCCTCCTCCTCATCTTCTACTTCTTCTTCACAAAAACAAGGACAAAGGTCAACAATATGCCCCCACCGCTATATTTTAACTAAACTTGAACACACTTGTTTTGAAGCACTACAATAATAAATAACATTGCAATTATGTAATTGGGTTGCTTTGCAAATGGTGACATTCCTATAGAGATAAGCTTCCGTACAGTTCCACTGTACTGCCACAATTTAGCTGCTTCTCTTGTTAATATGTAAGAATAAAAGGAGTAGGACTCACCTGACGTCTTCTCTCCTCTGTGTCTGTCTCTCTCTTGAACTTCTTCAATAATGTAGCTCAGATTTGAAGGGCCATTGCTGTGTGGTACGCTCTGCTGCCTCAATCCATCTGACCAAATCATCCCTACCCAACCCATTCCCACAGGCAGACAAGGCAACAAGAGTCACAAATGGGCCTCAAACAAACTTGAACAAAAAAAGCAGATGAAGACTTCAGCTGGACCAAAAGAGTAATGGCAGTCTCTACATGCAGAAATATGGCAGGCTAGCTGTGTAAGCCGGCAGTGGATTTTCATTGGGCACCCATCCCCGGATGGATCACCTGATGCACAGTGCTGCTCACCTGCCATTGGTGGTTCACAGCCAGTAGAACTGAAATTTCCAAGTTCTGTTTTCCAATTGAATTGGCTTATGCGCATCACTGACTATGGATGGTCCTACTGGGCCATTCCTAGCTGGTCCCTTTACCTGATATTGGTTGTTCAATTAAAGGGACACATGCTGGCAGGCAACAGGTAATAGGATCATCATTGGCTGGCATGCGGGGGCGAAGGAGGTGTGCAGTAGGCAGCTTGGATAACACAACCTCTACACAACTAAATTCTGATTTCAGGAAAGCTTCTGGACACTGGGACAGCCCTTTGATACCAGGACTGTCCCAGTCAAACTGGGATGTTTGCAGCTCAACTCCCCCTCCATACTTCTGGTTTCCCACTATTCTAAATACGCCATGAGTCACCATTTTTCAGTGCTGGATGAAAACATACAGCTATGAGTCAGCAGACAGCAAGTGTATTAATTAGTGTGTCTTTTTAATTTTGCATTAGTTTCTAAATGTTTTTGCAAATTTAATTGTTTAAAGATGAAAATTCAAAACTTACATTCAGAAGAGTCTCAATTTCTACACAATAATATTCTGATATTTTTAAAGTTGTCATTTACAAGAACGTTCACAGGAACTGCACTGTTCTATAGGTACATACAGAATTACAATTTTAAATAGTAGCAGAGAGGAAAGTGTGCAAAAACTTGCTACTCTGCGTCCCATACAGTAATTAGGGAAGGGATGTCAGCGAGAGCTGAGAAAGGAGTAACAGGCCAACCGGGCTTAACTACTGTGACTAAATTAAGAAACTCCTCTAAAAGGATATGTAAGGGGGTGAGAACCGTCACAATCCCAATCAACAGGTCAGCCCTCTACTTCCAAAGTGCTAACCTCTGATCATAGAATTGTGAACAGTTAACAGAACAATATAACCCTCTTGTCTGTTTTGTGGGTTCGAATCAACCTTTGGTCTCAGTTCCGGAGGGATTCAAACTGTGAACCTCTTGTTAGCGTGCCCAATGCACAGACTAAGATAATTCTGTCTTGGAGAGGCCAGATATCTTTGCCTATGGGCACCTAATCAGGTATTACAAAATGAACCCTTAGAACTCTATGCAAGACCTAGACAACTCTGACCTGTTTCCCGGTTTGGTACCACAATAAGCTCATGCACAGTGTCAACTATAACCATCTAAGCTTCACTTATAAATCCCAGTTGCCACTCTTCCGACCATTTTGCTAGTTTATCCAGATCTCTTCTCATTCTGCCCACCCCATCTGGATCATCTACTTTGTTGCAGATCTTGGTGTCATCTGCAAGCAGACAAGACCTTACCCTCTAGTCCATCTGCAATGTCACTAATGAAGATGATAGAGAGGACTGGCCCAGGACTGATCCTGAGGTAACCCATTTGTTACTTGCATCTCTTCAGACTGTATACCATTTACCACCTCTCTGTTCTTCCCGTCAACCAGTTTGCCACCCAGTTGACCAACTTCTGACCCACCACGAGCTTCCCCAGCTTATTTATCAATCTTCTATGTGGAACATTATCGCAGCTTTGCTGAAGTCAAGGTAGGCAACATCAACTGCTCCCCTTTGTCCACCACTCTGGTTACCCAGTCAAAAGCTATGAAATGAGTTTGACAGGACCTTCCTTTTTAAAACCCATGCTGTCTTGGATCCTGTGCCCCTATGGTTCCAGGTGCTGCACTATCCTTTCCTTAAGTGCCTCCATAATCTTGCCCACTACTGAGGTAAGACTGACTGGTCTGTAGTTCCCTGCCTCCTCCCTGCTACCACTCTTGTGGAGCGTGATCACATGAGCCCTTCTCCAGTCTTCTTGGACCTCTCCTGTACTCAGAGACTCACTAAACAGTACTGCTAATGGTTCTGCTAGTTCCACCCTTAGCTCCTTAAGTACCCTGGGATGCATGCCATCAAGTCCCATTGCCTTGTCCACCTTGAGCTTAGTGAGCTCTTGTAGGACCCCTTCTTTTGTGAAGGGTGTAGTGCTCACCTCCCTCCCTCCCTCCCCCGTGTCCATGGTGCTGAGCTGTGGGCCCTGCCCTACCTTCTCTTCAGTAAATACTGAGCAAAAGCATATATTTAGGATAGATGCCTTTACAGGGTCCTCCTCCTCACACGCATCCTTTTCTCCTTTAAGCTTAGCGATACCCTATCTGGACTTTCTCCTTTCACTAATGTATCTATAGAAAGTGTTGTAACCTTCTTTACTGTTCGTGCTAGTGTTTCCTCAGTTTGGAACTTTGCCTGCCTTACTGCCTTCCCTGCTTCCCTTAGGGCAGTTTGGTATGCCTCCCTATCTTCATCCCGCTGTGTTCCCTTATATTTCCTGAAGGCCAGCCTTTTGGCTCTGACCTTTTCTTCTACTGTATTTGAGAACCAAAGTGGTTTCTTTTTTTTTTGCACTTCCTTTTCCAACACAATGGGATGTTGCTTCAAGTATTGCATCCTTAATGCTTGCCCACTTTGCAGTACCCCCTCACCTGCGTGTATTAAGGTATCTAATATCAGGGGAGCACCAATCCTCCCAGGGTCTCTCCCAGTTTCCCACCCTCCCAAACATTCCAGGAAGGTAAAGGTAATTATTTATGTGGACTTTTTCCAAGTCTGTAAAAGCATAGGATGTATGGCACATAAATAGTCTGTTCACAAATTTATAGGTGCATTCAGTCCCAGTGTATGCTACCATGCTGGAGTCGCAGTATTTGTTGAGAGGAGATAGTTCTGGGGAGCAATTGAGGGCCAGCAGGGGGAGTGGGGTTTCTGGGGACACCCAGTCCTTCCACTAGCTGCTGCGGTGGAGGAGAGGTGACCCTCATGTGGGGGGAGATGAGGGAGGGATGGGATCCATGTCTGTCAAATACCATTTGCACCTTAGATCACATCCCAACATCTGGGGTGGATCCAATTAGATCAGAGGCACCCAATCATGGTGTCCTAGTCGAGAGGGGAGGATGGCATATGCAGTCAACCACCAGGCCCTATTTATTAGCAGCCTATCCCTTCCAAGTCTAACAGAGACAGTATGAGACACTATGCCCACTGAAAATGTTCCAGACAATCCCCAAAGTATACTAACCTTTACGTATCCAAGGGTCAATTATTCTCAAGTGTGCACCGGTGCCACCAGGCCACTTGCAACTGAGGAGACCCCGGAACTGCACCCTATTAAGCGGGTTAATGCAGTAAAGCCTGCTATGATACAGTTTGATAGGGTGACATCCCAAGTTCAGCGAGGGCGTCTGGGCCCGGCCAGGTGGGAAATGACCGACTAAGACCCACCAGCCTCAGCTCAAGCATGGGAACCCCTGGAAGCCCCTATAAAATGGGAATTGGCAAATAGCAGATCAAACTTCATATCCGAGCAAGGTGTTGATCAAATCAGAGCCCATATCCTCCTACCGCGAATGACCTGGTGGTTTACCATTCACCTGCATGACCCTTTCTCTACTTCAGACTGTGGGGATTGGCTAAAACATCCTCCCTGTTTCACTCTCTAGTCCTGACCAGAAAGGTAGGCCTACTGTGTCGGGCGCCCCCTGCCACTGCCCCACCTTAAGCAGGTGCTTCCAACCATCCTAAGAGTCCCGTCCCACCAGCCCATTGACCCCCAGGAATCACTTAAACCCTCCCCACATCACAATGTCAGCCAGGGTGTCCACCGGACCCACATCCACTTCCCACTTCTGTACTCACTGCAAACCCAAAATCGGAGTGCAAAGAGGGCCTCAGCTGGGATTCCTGGAGAATTAGGCCAGCATCCGCTTGATTGAGTAGACTGTGGCCTGCTGATTGACTCGTGGGCCTGGAAGAGTCCACCTAGTAGGGCCACATTCCACTGTAGATCTCTGGGGTAGACAAGCAGAGGTTGGAAGGGATATGCTGTGCTTCTTCAGGTCTGCAAGCTTCCTCTGCGTTGTCATAGGTTTGCTGACCTGAGGAGAACTGTACCACCAGTTAGGGTAAGGAGTCCTATGAATCCATTCTATCACAAAATTAAAGTCAGTTCTCAGCTCTAGTGTCTCTCGGATGAACGTCTTCATGAACAGCTGGAGGTCAGTACCCTTGATATTTTCAGGAACTCCATAGAACCATAGGTTGTTGTGGCAGCTTCTGATTCTCGCATCTTCCTGGTGCTCCATCGTAACTTAGCAAAGGTGAACTACTTGATTAAGTGTGTTCTGAAGTTGTGAGCTTGGTTGAGGCCTGCGTTTCTTCATGTTTTCTCCAAGGAGGAAAAGTGATGTGAGATTCTAGCGAGGTCCTTTTGAAGAGATTCTTAATTTTGTTTGAATTGATGAAAGTTTGATTTGAATAATTGCAGCTCAACAGTATTTTGTCAAGTTTGGTGTCCATTGTGCTTGACTGTCATGCCTTCGGTCTATTTTTCCCTCCTACTTTGGTCTGTTATTTTAGGGATTTCAACAGAGGCCCCGGCTCGGAGCTCATGAATTAAGCTGCCACCTAACTGGAAGCTGAACTGGAAGTCCATTATTACTTTCTTAATTCTTTGTTTCTTTTCTTGCCATCAGACTCTTATATGTTGCTGATTTAGCCTTCTGGATGAGGTCACTGGATGGTGACCATGCTGTACATGGTATGTTCTTGAACACATTGATTTTAGAAGCCATCACTGCACAGAGGTTGTTTCTGATGCCTGTATGCTCAGCATATGCTCCGGTTACTGCATGTCCTTCTGCCGATTTTCCTAATGAGCTTCTAACCTCTGTAGTGTTTTTCCTGACCATGCTAAATATGCTTTCACAGAAAGCATTGCTATGTGGGAGCAGTAGAGCATATTTAGCTAACTGTGACAGCAATCTAAACTGTGGTTGCCCAGTGGCTGGTTCTGTCATTTGTGACACACTGTGCCAGAATCTATCAATCCTGTCCTCTTCAAGAGAGAAGGTAGGTAGATCAGTGGATGTCTGGTATAACATGAACTCCATGAACAGTTCGTTAGTTTGGTTCTGTGGAATTACATCAGGGAAGTTCTGCAGCAGAGTTTCGATCATGGAGAAGTTGGATGTCAGTTGATTTAGTGGGTCAAACACAACAGCCTTAAGTACAGGGTCACTGAGCGGGAATTTCTGTTTCATGTACACCAGAGCATTCTGATAAAATCCCCTCATCTCAGCACAGAACTTGACAACTTCACAGGATCCCTCAAGATCTTGTCTCCTAAGCATTTGAGACGCAGAAAACCCAATAAACAAATCTGCATTCAATTTCTGCAAATCGTTTTCAGTGACATCTATAGCAAGGAGATCGTCCTTATTGTCCATGATCACAGAAGGTTTCATCAAGCATCCTAGCAGCTCCTGATATAGCTTCATCATAGCTGGTTGTAGTCTGTGGATCATGGGATCTTCATGCTGAAGCAGCAGGTTGAATGTATCAAATCTGGGAATGATGGCATGTAAAAAGAGCACATACAATTTGTAGGTGGGTCCACTGAAAATGTTAACCAGTCTTCTCTCCCTGGCTCCAGTATCACCTTGTTCCCTCGTCTTCTGTCGTTTTGATGGACAAGGCTCATCATTATCGTAGTGGATTAGAAAATAGCACCGGAGTCCATCCCAGATCTCTAGCACTCTTTCCAGTGTACGTGACATACTCAGCCATCGAGTTGACATGTGCTTCAGAACTTTCCTAATGTTTTCATTACAGAAAGAAATGTCTTCTCTCAGCAACTCCTTCCATTTCACGCTCTTGTCAAAATGGTAGAATATATCTACTAGAAAATCTTGTGGATCAAATGACAGTGCTTTAGCTCCCTGTTTTGCAGCAAGTTGTGCAAGATGACAGGCACAACCTACTCCGTATATTTCTCCTCCATTACGTTTTTCTTGTAAGAGTTTGAGAACTCCTCGGTGTTTGCCAATCATAACTGATGCATTGTCAGAGACAAAAGCTGCACAGTTGCTGAGACTAAGCCCTGAAGCGGTGAGACATCTTTCCATAGCTTCTGCAATGTTTCTGGCATCAGCATAATTGACTGTGGGCATGTCCAGGAATCTAGTCCTAATTATCCCTTCTTCGTCTTCACAGTTAACCAGTACAGGGAAGTATTTGTCATCATTATCAGAACTTCCATCAGTGCTGAGGGAATACCATTTCTTGTCTTCTCCAGTATCTGGCATCAGTTGTTTTCTTACCTCATCAATACTTTCTTTCCCAATACATTGAATGAGATGACTTGCTTTTGTGTGACCACATGCATATCGTTTGGCTATATCATTGTCTGGAAACATCCTGGCAACCAGTTTGTTGAAGCTATCATTCACAGCAAATGGAAGGTTATGCTGCAATACAAATCCTTGAAAAAGAACTTCCACTTTTGTTGCTCCGTCATTCACTGGGTTATGTGGATTGGCCCAGGCATTCATCAGACCTCTGGATGAGGTTAAACTCTTTTTTAGTTCAGCATTTGACCGGTGCTTCATTGTCTTTAGATGGACCTTCACATCGTGGATGCCACCATGAGAAATGGAGTAATCACAAGCACAATGTTCACAAAATGCATGCTTGTTCCCTTTCTGGGATGGTTTTATGAAGTCCCTTCCTTCTGCTGAGTAAGAAACATTAAAAGTGTTATCACGACGCACTTGTTTAGACTGAGACATGATGTTGATTTGGAATGGACTATTGGTTCCTACTTTTTTCTACTAGCCTGTACTTTACTGCTTTTGCTTGCTCCTTCTTGCAACCTTTTTTTTTTTTGTCTGTGACTCTCCTGGTCTTTCTGACTCTGGCTGATTCTCCTCACTTTTCTGTAACCCCTCTGCTTATCCTGATGCTTACACTTCTGCCATGCCTCTTTATAATGTCTACTCTATCTGCCTCGTCTTCTTCTCTTTTTCTTTCCTGTTACCGTAATCTGTCTGAAGCTTGTCCTACTCTTCTTCTCAGTCTTGTCACCTTCGCTTTCTTCCCCTGCAATATGACAAGCTACAATTCAGTAATTTTCTTAATACAGTACTAAAAAACAGTAACAGTTACCAATACCACAACCAACATCAGTACCCGAGTTATGCCGGGGCACTGGGCAGGGGACATGCTTTGACTCTGTGCCACACAGTATGCTGACCATGAGTTGAAGAGTCTGGGAGCAGAGAAAAAACTGGTCAGGTGGGTCGAGAACCGCCTGCAGTGTACACAGCAGAAGGTAGTAGTTTTGGTGGGGGGGGCATCTCAGTCCAAGGCAGTAACAAGTGGTATACCACAAGGCTCAGTGCTTGGACTGGTTCTGTTCAACATTTCATAGCCAACATTGCAGTGGGATTAAGAGCAAGATCATTCTCTTTGCAGATGACACAAAGATTTGTGCTGAGGTAGATGGGGGAGGGAACAAAAGTACCTCAGGATGATTTGGTAAAACTAGATGAGTGGTCTTATACTTGGCAGCTTGGTTTCAATGCCAACAAGTGCAAAGTGATGCATTTAGGAGACAAGAACCCAGGAGACAATTGCTGGCTGGAGGGTGTCCCATTAACCAAATCCAAGGAGGAGAAAGATCTGGGAGTGCTGATAATTGGTACTCGAGCAGACTATACATCTGGAATGGCCTACATCTGTTGCTAATTTCATATGTAAATTAGCTCATTTTTAAAATCCATTGTGTGCAATAAGCAATCCATCCCTTTTTTTTAATACACTGTATAGATATGATGGTTGAGTGGTAGAGCTGCTGATTCTGGTAGCACGGGTGCAGGGTTTGAAGCCTGTAGTGGTACCAAGAATATCAGTATCAGTGTCAGTGCCTCAGTATGTAGCACACTCACCTCTGAGGCCGGGAGATCAGAGGGCTGTGGGTTCAGTTCCCACATCTGGCACTTGGGTTAATATCCCAGTACTGACACTGTAGTGCAGCATGACAGGGGTGCTTCACTTCTGAGGTGCCATCTTTCGGATGAGACGTTAAACTGAGGACCCTTCTGCCTGGATTGGTGGTAGTTCAGGTGGATGTTAAAGATCCCATGGCACTTATCGAAAAGAGAAGGGGAATTTCCCCATTGTCCTGGCCAAATTTCCCTCATTCACTAAAAATATCACCAACAGCTTAATCTTGTTTAAGGTCAGTTGGCATTCATCTGTATCCCCATTCCCCGGGTCATGCCTGAAAATAGGTAGGATTTGTCTAGTGCACTTATCCGGTCAACAAAAACTAAAAAAAAAAATTACTAAAGGCGCTACATAACCTTATATCTTACAATGGCAAGAAAGAATTTTGGACTGTGATTGGTCAGTTTGGGGCTGGATCCATCATGTTATCCCAGCATATCATCACAGGTCTAGTCTCAGCCTCACTGTGAACCAATGTAGATGACATTATGGATGTCCTCTAGCATGCTCTTTTTTTTTCATCTTCTCTTAAGAAACAAAAATATTTTTACACACTAATAAAAACATTCTTTCAAATTATTTTTTCCATATAACAACAAGCCATTCAATAATAGCAATAATGCCCTCCAGGGTGTGTGTCGTTTGGATAATGTAACGCCTCAGGTATTGGACGCACTCGGCCTAGGGCATTGTGCCCAACCACCTGAGACGTGACGTTATCTCAGCACGACACATACCCTGCTGAGCATTACTGCGTAAGTATATTGTGGAAATGTTTTCCTGTACAAAATTCCATTCCTTTCAAAATGCTGTTCTACCACAGTTCAAAGCTAATTTATTTATTTATTTGTTTTTGTTAACCAGGTAAGCACACTAGACAACAAATGCCTATTTTAAGGTGTGACCCGGGAGGTTACAATACAGAAAACATGGTACATAGTCATGGTAGCATACAACCCCATAATACATGTGGGCCGGAGAGATTACAATACAGAGAACATGGTACATTGTCAGAGTAGCATGTGAGCCCTCAAGCAGGGTGGGGCCTGAGTACAAAATAAAGACAATATAGGCAAGGTAGCAGACATGTACACAACTACAACTAGAACTGAAAAAATAGAGAGGATATTGCATCCAGTGCATCTAGTCTATACGAGAGGAAGACTTTAATCAACAGGGTAGCATGGGAGCAAGGGGAGGCAGGAGAATTAACAAGTAACCAGGAGAGGGGGGTAGGCAGAGCACAGTCCAGGTGATAGTCAGGTAAATAGGCAAGGGAGAGAGTAGGCAGAGAAGTAGGCCAGCAGGGTACTAGTGGGTACAGAGAGGGGGAGGAAAGGGCTGGAGGACCACCACGACGAAGACTGGCTCGGACTGCAGGGAGAGAGCAGCCCTACAGTTGTGACCCCAGAAGGCAGGGCAAGAAAGGTGAGGGTTCGTCTAAGTGCTACAAGGGAGGGAGCTAATGGGTAATTGGGTAAGGGGGTGCCACGCAGAGGAGGGAGGTAATAGGGTAAGGGGGTGTCTCGCAGAGGAGGGTGGGAAGTGCTAAGGAGGTGAGAGGCAGAGTCCAAAATTCAGTTTGTGGGAGAGGTGTAATGGAATGTGATTCTACCCTACATTGGCAGAACATCTAGAGACTGCAGGGGTCGGTTTCATTTTGAAATCAAAAGAAATCACAACATACATTTCACATATTATATCACACTACAGGACAACTTATGGCACAACCAATGTGTTTTTCTACCTCAGGGTTCTGATTCCCATTGACCTCTAGAGCTTTGTTCTCAAGGTCATAGGGAATCAAACCCCCTATGTGGCAGAACACACTGGTTGTGCATATTTGCCCATCTATCACACCAAATATTATGGCAGATAACAACAGATACTAAAGAATTAGCTGATTCAGCAAACACTACAACATTTTGGGTCGTACAGGTAAAATGTTTTTTAAACGACTGTGGGCAATATAGTATAAGGAGTGTTAATATATCCTTTTAAAGTCTAAGACACTGACTGATATGCATATTTGCATATACCCTTTATTTTACATGACTATTCTGTCCTCAATCTTTAATTTCTGCATCATATAATGGCTAAGAAAAATAAAAAAAGAACTAATGCCTTTACAGATACATGCCAAGCACTCTTATACCATGATAGCTTACAGTTGTTTAAAAAAAATTACGTTTCCATTTTGATGACATGGAATGAAATCACTGACCAGCCTCATGTCTCAAAAAACGCTCCAAGCACCCAACAAAAAAACAAAATCCGCCATATTGGACCCCCGCTAAACACCGGTGTCCCAACTGGCCTGGCACTGTAATACTCCAAACAGTACTTTAAAGTCACAACCTGTAGCTAAAATACATTTCCAACACTTCAATTTTTTTTTTTAAACTCCAAGTGTGTATCTGCCCATTCCTTTCAACACAGTGTTGTCCCCCCAATCCTATGTTAACATCCGATAGTTCGTCACCATGCTCAAAAATGATAAAAAGAAGCTGTCGCTGCTTAGCACACGCTAAATGTGACACATCAACAGTCTGCACCATTCTCAATCAAGCAAAAACAGTGGCATCATGCCCATAGGGCCCGAGAGGGCATTGGCCCCCCCAATATCTGTGAACAATCTTAAAAAAAAACATGGATTTTTAATATTATTTTAGACAAATGAATGGCTGAAAACTATCAATGCTTTTTTTTTTACATCTGTGATGGTGGGAGTCGGGGGTTGGGGTGACGGGGGTCCGATCGGCTCAGCCTCGGCTCAATAATCAAGGCAACTTTCCAAAAATGCTCGCTTGCTGGCTGTGGTCTGTAAGAAGTGATTGATAGGTAGTCCATGCTGACAATCAGCATAAACTCTACCAATCACTTCTCCTGTTTCCACCTATTTGTGTTGGCACTTGTGCAGCCAATCACCGAAGAAAGTCGTTGATCTAAATCAGATCAACACCCAATCGTAAAGTGACACAGGGTAGAGTGGGGTAGATAACGACATACTGCGTGGCAAACCTGTGCATTTTCCTGTGCCATCTCAGGACAGCATCCTGTGAGAAAGTGGAGGAAAATCTGAGCAGCCAGGAACAACTCGTTACTCGAGTCATGACAGGCGTCGGTTGAATTCGCATCCATTATATTTTAATCAGCTCCTTCTGACTGAGCCTGCTCGCTCAGAAAGACAAAGAGAGGCTGAACGGGATAATACCCCTCTTCTGGGCTGCCTGCAGCAATCTTTTTTTCCTTTTTTTTTTTTTAAATCCGTTTCCCTGGTGGTCGGAATTTGTGAAGGGTGAGCTGGATCTGGCTGTTTGCCTGGGTGGATGGTCAGGAGGGTGGGGATTAGTCGGGTCCATTAACAAGCAAGCAAAAGGAGCAGAGCCACTGAGCCAGGGGGATCACCATCGGGCTGAGGGCCAGGGCCAGGCTGTGGTATATTTTCGAACACTACAAGGTAAGGTTGTGCTTGTGCACACCATATAGCCAGTATGTGGGTGAGCCTCCTTAGGTTGTAACAACTGCACTGCAGGGTGTAACAAACATTGTCAATTGTGTCACTGTATCATCAGATCCTTATAGTATGTGCACGCTCTGCCTTGATGTTTCAGTATGAATAATGTGCAATACAAAAGTTACAAATAAAATTAAAAAAGTTAACTGGTGGTATAGTTCATGTTTATGGCTCAGTAGGGCTTTGGATAATGTGAGTATTTAATTTGTATAACCTCCCTGAATGAACTTAAAGCAAAAAGGATCTGGGAGTACCTTCCAGTAATATGTTAACGTATGATCTATTCTGTGTAAACAGAATCTCTGTGGATATACAGTACTTGTACAGTTTTGATACACGATCAATAAGATTTAAGTTAAAATAAGAATGCAGGCAAAGAGCTCCAGTACAGAGGTTCTTTTAATGTAAAGCTATTTCTGCCTATGATGGTCTGCACTGAGGGAAAGGCATAAAGGTTATTCCCGCTTCTTTTGATGTTTACAAGTTCAGTAATTTAGCCTGGTGTTGTGTGGCACAAACACTGTAGCATTACTTGTGCCAGATAAAGTTGCTTGCAGTCTTTTAGGGAGGTCCACCCCAGCTTATTATATGTTTGACAGTCGGGAGTGTCTCAAAGGGCAGCTAAAATGAATCTAAGGAGTCTGTTGCAAGCTACAGGTGGGTGATGGCAGAAAATCCATGCAGAACGTCTCCGTAGTATGTCAGGGGTAGCGGTAGCATTTACAGTGTTCTTTCTCATATCTTTGGAGCGTGCCAGTAAAGGTACCTGAGTCAGAGCCCAATTCACTGACCGATGAGTGTGTCCAGTGGTGGGGGGGGCATTGCCCAGGGTACACCTGTGTCTGTGGATATCTTAATGGTTATAGCTTGCCAGGAGCCTCTTTTAAACAACAACACATTTATACCAGTTCCCCCTTTCCCTTTTAACTATTATCTGCAGAGACAGACATTATGTTTCTTAGAAATAAATGCTCAGACCCAGGATTTCTAGCCCTTGACTCTCCTTTACTGAGGCAGTTAGAATGTGGAGCATAGCAGGTAATTCATCTGGTTACACAGACCTAATCAGTTTGACATCTGTGCAGTTAATTATGGTATTCTGATATATAATCCTTGAACTCAGCACTGCAGTTGTGGACTGTGCTGCTACTTCTATTCTGGACTCTACTGGTCCCTTTTGTTTCCCGGCATAGCTAAATCTTTGGACTTTTTCTTGGTTCTCCACAGCTATTATACTGGAGTCTCGGTTGCTGAAATTCATATGGTTTCATACTTTTGTGAGTCTTTTACTGATATGTACATGAAAATAGACATATAGACAATAGACACTCACATTGGACTACTCTACAGACACAGGCAACACCTTACTCCGAAAGCCTTAAGGGTCACTGTTCAGAGCTCTGTTGTCTCCATAATTGACTATGGCCTGATCATATACTGCTCTGCTACTTTAACTGCTCTGAGACGCATATCCATGTCTCTCAACAAAGCTTGTTGGCTTATCACTGGAGCTCACCATCTCAATCATACATGTGACCTCTATGCACAAACTGTTTGACTACAACTCTCAAACCACATAAAATACCAAACCTGCATTATGGCAAAGAAAATAATGATGGGCCAAGCACAGCCCCGAGTCCAAACTCTCCTTTGCCCCAGTAATAACCCTTGCCACACTAGGGGATCTGAATCTCAACTCCTGCAGGTCCCTCGCTGCCGTACCACCCAGGGACAAAGATCCTTTGCTCATAAGGCCCCTAGCTGGTTGAATGGTCTCAGCAATGACATCTCCTCTGTACCTAAGCTTGGCCAGTTCAAATCCAGGCTCCGCCTACTCCTCCCTGCCTCTAGCACCTGAGACAGTCTCCTTTAATCAGCTCTCCTTACCATTACCCAATCCTTGTCTCAGCTCTTTCTACATAGCACTTTTGTTATCTACCCCTAATCTCTTACAACCCCCCCCCGTCTCTCCCCCACTCTCCACCTGCACCCCCTCCACCACCTGTTGCTCTCTCTGTGATGTGACAATGCCTCTGGCTGCTTTTACCTTTTGTGTCCTTGCCATGTCTTGTAACACTATTTACCCCGTCAATGCCTCTGGCATTATTTTAACTCAAATGTATGCATTCATATTCATGTAACTGATTGTTAACCTGTTATCCTGCCTTTGTTACTTAATTGTCTTGTTTTTTTTTTTTGTTATTGTACTGCAACTGACATGGAACCTTTGTAAAAGAGCCTTGGCTCAAAGGTACTTGTAATCCTAGATTCAAATACATTAAAAAAATTAAAAATAGTATGCCTGAACAAAGTGTCCAGAAACTGATCTCAGAATAACTAGAAACTTAGCACTCTTAGTGCAGTATCCCTTAACTGTAACCCAGCTCACACCGAAACTTCTTAATGCCTCTGTAACTGACAACACTAGCAATCAGCCAAGCTTTACATTCACTGTGGCACCTCATAGCCCACTCCTACAGGGTCAGTCTCTGAAATGGCCACAAGTGTCCTGCTTTACCTTTTCTTTGTGGACCTTCCCCATGGTCTCAGAGACAATATCCTACCTGCATCTTGCAGGCTGTTACCTTACTGCAGTAAGATGCTACAAAATAATATAATAACTAGATCCTGACCGCACTGTAGGTAAATGGTGGGGTCCTGTGCTAAATCTGGTCCCTAGCATGACCAGTAGGGGACCCAGACATTTAGACATTTCTCAGTCAGAGGATTAGAGGAGGGAGTCAAATGTATAGCCCCAGTATTTAGTTGCAAATATGCAATTAAATAAACTACCAACCCAATGTACACCTTTGGTCTTCAGACTTGTCCATCCTTCTCTGCTTCTAGATGGTGTGGCTGCCTAGCCCATTGAAGTTGCCCTTCCCCTCAGCCATGAACTTCTCATACAAACAGAATTTGTTTGTACAGCTGGCCAAGTGGTGCAGAGGGCTGAGGCACTGGTGCCTCACCTGCTGCCACGTTGGCGACCAAGGTTCGGAAACAGACCTTAAATTGGGTACTCAACCCTAACTTTGGTAGCACTACTGTGCTACCATAATATATACATCCTGTAGTTCTCCCCAAGGTTCTTCCATCCTATGCGCATTATTTTGCACTTCTTTGAATTGAACTCCAGTTGTCACTCCTCAGATCATTTTCAAGCTTCCCCATGTCCATCCTCATTCTCCACTCCATCTGGAGTATCCACACTGTTGCATATCATGGTATCACCTGCAAACAGGCAGACCTATCCTGCCAGCCCATCAAGAGTGTCACTAATGAAGACATTAAACAGAACTGGCCCAATGACTGATCCCTGGGGAATACCGCTGATCACCCACACTCTTACCACCACCCTCTGCTTCCTGTCTATTAGCCAGTTTCTAACCCAGTTTACCACCTTGTGCCACATGCCCAGACCACCTATCTTGTTAAGCAACCTTTTATGTGGGATGGTGTCAAAGGTCTTGTTTTATCATGTTTATACTGTTTACCATGCTAGCCTCACCTGCTAATCAGTTATAAACTGACTGATTGTTTTAACTCATTTGCTCACGGTGGCCATTTTGGGTCAGATCCAGCAATGGGTGATTCTGACGCCATATGGCCTCTATGGGAACAAATGTGTTTTAACTTATGTAAATAACACAATGAAAATATTAAACTGCGAACAATTACAGTTTCTTTCAACCCTATTTGTTACCTGTCTGTCCTACTCCTGAATTTTTGTTTTCAATCTGTATCTGTACTGTGATTATCATGTATTCTGACTTACCTTACTCTGACTGGAGTTGCATACTGTGAACCTTTTATTGTTCTGAATAACTGTGTACTCATATGTTACCCTTCTCATGGTCAAACCTGGAAATGAGCTACTGTTCAGTGTGCTTTTCCCTGATTACCAAATTTTAAATAAATAAAAAAACAGCAAGAACAGATGACACGTATCATTATTTTTCAGGTATAACATTTATAGTAGACGACTGTAATTATATCAAAATTCAGTGGTGCATTTCTGTCATTTAGCAGTTAGTGAATAAGCTAGGAGTGAACTAAGTAGTTAGCTGATTTGATATATGATAAAAGACACACAAAAAACAACTTTTCTTCACAAATTTCTTTAAAATACAGAAGGTCACTGTACATAGACTGAACAAAGAATGAGAACAATTTATCATTGCTCTAGCCTTTATCTTTATTATGGCATTTAGCTTGTTGTGGAACAGCTTAATTACCTGCTGAAAGTCACTAAAATGCACCATTTGACTTCAGTTTTTCAAAATTTTCCTGGGGGAGTATGCCCTCAGACCCCCCTAGAGAGGTTTGGATTTTGTGCCCCTCCAAAATTTATGACTACATGACACCCCTGAGCAAAAGCACAACAAAAAGAAAAATATGAACAGAATGGACTGCATTCTCTCGGCCCAAAATGGAAGAACTTAAAAACACATCTAACAGTGACCGCGGCAATTACCAATGCTGCCACCGCAGCGCATCAAGTAGCAAAAATGGAGAAGTACCGTGCTAAAAAAAACAAATGAGCAACAAATGAGAATCCTGTCCCGGCTCATATATCAAAAAACAGCCGGAACACAACAAAAAAAACAAACTAGGTCCACATTCAAGCACTTCCTAGTCGTCCCCCCCCAAAATAAAACCACGCTGCCCTATAAAGCCGAGCACAAAGCAATACTCCACAGCCCCAGAACCCAGCAGTACTTCTTCTGGCAGAGCAATAAAATCACTCAATTGCATAAAAATATAAAATAATCTTTCTTTACTATTTTTTCAGTATAAAAAAATGGAACTATTGTATAATAGCAATATACTCCAACAGGGTGTGGGTATACTGGTGAGTTTACCACTCCTGGTGTGGTTAAGTCACTGCTGTGCCTCTTGGATCGAACCACACCAGCCGTGGTAAATCCACCAGTATACCCACACCCTGTCGGGGTATACTGCTTAAATATAAAACCAGCAGAAGGCAGACAGTAAGTAACAAGGAGGGGTATCAGTTGGCTCCCAAGGGGCCATAGTACCACAGCTGATGCTGTTGGGGCTCCAAGTAGCTAATTTTATTACAGGGGAAGGGCTACACATGGGCCACAAAGTCCCATAAATCATTCTGCATGAATGATGATGAGAAATAGCGAATGTAATGCGGCGGCAAGAGCGCAAGGCCCTCCCGCCACGTGATGTCTTGTGACATAGTAACAGGAACAGCAATGCAAACAGAAGCGTGAACAGTGATGCACATGGTAACACAAATGTAAATGATAAAGGAAATGTTAATAGAAACGCAAGCGCAAAGTGAAGCTGAAGTGAGCAGTGATGCAAACGGACATTGAAGCATGTACAAAAACACAACTGGTAAAGTGAACAGTGATGGCAGTGGTATTTTAAATGGAAATGTTAAGTGTCACAGCAAAAAGAATGCGAAAGGAATAGAAACGGAAACACGAACACAAGCGCACACGTAAATGCAAACCATAATGCGCACAGGCACGGTACCACAATTGTAAATGCAAATGGTAAAGTTAACATGAAGAATAATGCCAAAGGAAAGAGAAACAGAAGCTCATATGGAAATGCAAAACCGAAACGTGCACGGGCACAGTACCGCAATTGTAAATGCAAATGGTAATGGTAACAGCAACAATAACAGCAAAGGAAACAGAAGCGCAAAAGGAAACACAAGCGCATTTGGAAATGCAAACTGTAATGTGCACGGGCACAGTAACACAATTGCAAACACAAATGGTAACAGTAACATCAAGGAAGACGCAAAACGAAAGAGAAACAGAAACGCAAACGAAAGGGCTGCCGTAAACGCAAATGGCAATGCGCACGGCAACGCAAACAAAAATGCAAACAGAAACAGTAGTGGAAATGCAAATGGTAACAGCAACGAAAATGCAAGCACGAATGACAACGCAAAGGGTAACGCACACAGTGGTGTACACGGGAACAGTAACGCAAACGGGGACATAAACGCAAGTGAAAACAGTAACTGTAACAGTAACAGAAGCGCATCAGCTGTTTTTGCCAAATAGGTGCCTACAGAAACACAGTGTGTATGAAGAATGTATGCATTGTAATGGGGATCGAAGCTTAAAACAAGCATTGGAAGTACTTAATTGCTAATATTTCAGCAGCCACACGATGCAGAAAAAAAATTTAAATTTCACAAAAATCTTGATTTTGCTGGCTAGGTTTTTTGTGTAACATAGCCCATGGGCTATGTAACTTGCAACAAAAATTCCGTATCTTGCACTGTTTTCGAGATACGAGCCCTAAAAGGCGTGGCGGATGCCACCATGTTAGTCTATGGGAAAACATGTCAACTTTGGAGTACTATAACTTGGCAGCCATGCAATATTTTTTTCACCAAAAGGCACATCTGTGAGATTTTGGCTGCCTTCCCTCCAAATTTCAGCCAAAAAGAACAAACCGTTCTTTCGCAGCAGGGTGGCAAAGATTTCCTGTCATTTTGGCCATAGTCTGAAAAAGTAGTGTCGCAATTTGCGGCAATTTTCAAAAAATTTTGTTAAAGTGTCATGCTTGAGACACTACTTTGTGACTCTACTGGTTCCAGAAATCTGAAAATCATATTTCTGGGGTGTTAAACCCCAAAATAAAGACATGGCTAGCATCCTCAGGGTCCGACTAGGTGAACACAGAAAGAACTGTGTCCCTAGAGGGTCCCAAATTTAAATGCCAAGCATTTTTCTGATCACCAACTGAAAACAAAATGGTGGATATGCGACACTACTAGAGTCATTTGCGACACTAAAAAGTGTTGAACTTTTTGTTAACTTTTCCCATTGACTTATAATGGGAACTTGTTTTTTGAATAACTTTTGAACCAATCAATATTGTTTCATGAAATCTTCAAAAAGGCACATTGGGGACCCCAGCCGCACGTTCCCTGAAGTTTTCAGACCGGTCGTGCAAACCGTGCGACCTGTAGGCGAGAGCAAAGAATTCGCAAAAAAGCATTAATTACTCACTTTGTTGTCACTTAATAACTCCGCAGCCGTATATCTGACCCGTACAAAACTTGGCAGATCCTAAGATCTACCATGCCCCATCACGTGTACCAAATTTCAGTCAAATCTGTTGAACAGTAGTAAAGTTATTAAGGTGCAATATTTGACCCTTTAACCGTAAAAAATGCTACTCAACCTTAACTATGGTGGCAGCACTATCGTTACCAATATCTATATATATATATATATATATATATATATATATATATATATATATATATAATCTTACAATAACATGGTTCTATTTATGTGTTTGGTCACACTTTGTGTTTGTTGTGTTCTTGTATTGGTATAGGTGTGTGTGTGTGTGTATGTGTGTGTGTGTGTGTGTGGTTTTATGCAGTTTGCATTTATGCACACATAAACACACACACACACTGCTGTCTGCTTCCAGGTAGGCAATTAAGCAACTAACAATTTATAGGTCTTCTGCTGTCACAATCTATCCATGGAGAGGACCTGATTTATACTCAGCTAGGATTTCAAAGACTGTTTTTTGTCTCTGCATAATCTTCAATTATTCTCCTTCCTTATCAACAGAACTGTCTCATCCATGTGTAAAAGTTTTTTTACCAGTTCTATCCAGTGTACTTTAAGTGGTTTCTTGGTATAGTTTGTAATTTTTCTGATAAAGAGCTCTGTGTAGCTTGAAAGTGTAAATTCTGTAAATTTCATGTTGGCCAAATCACCCACTTTGTTCATCTTTCTGTATAAGGACCAGTATGGCAACATAGAGGATAGTGTATGGACAACAGTGAACAACAACAGTGTTGTTCACTTCGAGAGGTTGTCATGACAACCGTTGAAACCTCGAGAGCGAAGATTGAGAGGTTTGAGGGTGTCATGACACCTCAAGAAGTGAATGGCACTGTTGTTGTTCAATGTTGCCCATACACTGTCTTTTATAGTGTATGGGCAAAAATTGTACCCCGGAATAGCATGTGACTTCCACCACGGTCGTGCCGTGATGTTGATGACTCCCCGCCACCACCCCGTGTCCGTAAAAATCATTCCACTCCTTCCGATTCCACAAAGATAGTGTTACTTCATCAACTTTAAAAAGAAATATGGCTGTCCTGCTGTATGCCAGCCACTGTTTTAAAAAACTGCACTTACTGTAAGATTGTAATGTCCTCCAGTGCCATCGGTGAACTGCCGTTGACATTTTTCGAACGGCTCCAAAACGCAACTCGAGCATGCGCAAACGCAATCTGAGCTGTTGTACCATTGTTGTGACGTACTCACGATTGTACAACAACATCATGACGTCACATCAAAGGTACAACATGTCTAGGAAAAGCTAGATTTTCAGAGACAACATTCTAACATACACTGTAAACAATTATTTGCATCTTAGGAGTACTGTGATTAATTGTATACTGTAGATGTTAAACTGACTAGGTACAAAATGAAGTAACTGCTGTGTCCCACAGACCAACTACCTCAGTAAAGGAGAGTTAAGGACAAGATATCATGTGCCTATCTATTTATTTCCACCAAACATATTGCCTGTCTCAGCAGTTCCTAGGAGAACACAAAAGGGCAAGCCATTCTAAATGGGTGATAATTTGCAAGGGACTCCTGGTGAGCTGAAACCATCTAGATACCCTTACACACAGGAGTATCTTGGGCTATGTCCACAACCATTGAGCACAGTCACTTGGTAGGCAAGTGAAGGGGGTGTTGCAACAATTATTCACCTGACCTTTGGAACATTTGACTATAGAAAGACAAAGAACACTCACACATAAGGTCAGATGGATTTTTTTTTTCAATCACATAGAAATATGAAATGTAAGGACAGCAAAAGCTATAAAACCATTGGGTTTGCCCCAAGTCCCTATCTCACATTTCTCATTGTTAGCCATACTTATAGAAACACGTTAATGTTAATGTGTATAGTACTTGTAGTGGTATTTTTCTTTCATTTATATATTGGGAAATTATGATCTGTTTTCAAGGTTTTTTTTTAATTATGGGTACCCTTATCTGCTGGTTAGCATTCCTTATCTGTATGAATTGCCTACTATAAACTAATTGTAACAATAAATTAGGGGGAAAGTTCAATTAGACAACATACCATTCCGGTGAATGGTAAGTCAAGTGATCTAACATTTATAAATGTTTTATTGCTATGAAAATGCAGATTTGGGGCTCCAGGAAGACTATTTACACATACCAAAGGTCTGTTGCTTTCTTTATTCTTCTTTTTTTATAATTAGGACATTAACATGAACATTCTTTTCTAAACTAATTTTCTGTAAATGGCAAGGAAGTTTCAAATGATCAGGCTCTGGCTGAAGCACTGAATATGTTTTTATTAATATGTGCTCATCAGTAAAATTTGTGCTAACTCACTCCAACTTACTGATTACGTGAGCCCAGCCTTTGATTACTACAGTGATAAATTTATATCAAGAATCCTTTTAAAACAGTTGATGTAGTGGTGTAGAGGAATGAGGCATTAGCACCTTACCTCCAGCCACATCAGCGATCAAGGTTCAGAAATAAACTCAGGTCGCTCAGGTGCTGGGCAGGGGAGGGAAGATTGAGCATTCCAAGGACAGCTCTCCTGGCTCAAGGAGAGAGGTGAGTATAATTCACTGCTCATTGGCCACCTGGAGGTGTCCAAGTTGCAGCTCAGAGCATGAAAATAGAAGGGAAGAACCACGCACAGGATGCCTGAGGCATCTCTGAGGAGGAGGAGGAGCTTAAATGTTGTATCCATCGCACTTACATGGATCTGGGGCAAAAATAGGTGGAAAAACTCCTGTGGTTGCAGGATGAGGTCCGAGTCCTCACAGACCCCATACCGGTGACTGGGCAATACCCCCACAGTCCTTCCAGCAAGAGGACACCAGAGGGAAGGTAAGTCCCAGAGAAGTTGGGTGATGGGGCTGGTGACCAGATGGAAATGGGCAGCCAGGGGAGATGAGGCAGACAAAATGTTTATGGAAAAAGAATGCTTTTAAAACTATAACTGTACAAGTACCTACAGAACTCTTAATTTTAAATCCCAATAAAGCAAGGGGATTAAAAGGAATCACCAACAAACTACTTAAATTTGCTAGACCAGCCATATCCACCTCTATTGCTTATTTTTAATAAATCCATTGAACTAGGAGAAATTCCCACTGAATGGAAAGAGGAACTGGTCATCGTTGTCTTTCTATCAGGTAAAAGATAAACCTTAGATAAATACCACCCCATATCACAGTTCCTTTTTGTATCAAAAATCATGGAAAGATTAATGGCCTTACAACTGAATATCTATCTGGTTCAGAACCCTATCCTGAATCTATTTCAGTCAGGTTTCTGTTAGGCCCATAGTACTAGCATTGCACTGGTCAAAGTGACTAATGGCATCCAGATTGCTTTTGACAAGGGACACCAAGTCAATGCTATTTTTATTGACCTGTCAAACATATTTGACATCTTGGACCACTGTATCTTACTGGCTAAACTGGCAGATGCTGGTCTTCATGAGGGTATCTTGAACTGCTTTAAGGCCTATAGTACCCTGGGCTGATGCCATCCCTTACCTTGTTGATTATCAGATATTAGGCTGAATCTGTTCTCATTTTCCTGTAAAGGGTCATTTCATAAGACCCCACCCCCTCTAATATGACCCTTTGAATTCCAGATTTTAAGCAAATATGCACCATGGCATACATTGTACAATGCCACATGTATTGGAACTTTTCTAGTTATACACTCTTGTAATGTCTTGTATAATTCCTTGCTTTGTTTGTTCTCTGTCTCATACTTTTCCAATATGTATTGTTCGTTTGATGTGGAACCTATGAAATGAGTTTGTTCGCAAAGGTGTTATCCGAAATTTCAATAAATAAATAAAACAACTAGAAGACAACAACTGGTCCTATGAAATGGTTCATGATCAGACTGTCAACCAATCTGAACCAGAGTTCTGCAGGGCTCAGTCCTGTAGCCAGTTCTGTTTAATATTTACTTAAACAAAATTGTCAATATCTCAAGGATGCATCCCATCACTTCAGCACAGATGGCATGATTTGTTGTACTCAAGATCTTAGTATCATCTAGTCAAGATTGCCAGATCATTTTAATTCATTTCACTTTTATTTCACCAAGAACAAGTTAATATTAAATGCTGGAAAACTGTAACAATGCTTTTTGGCTCAAACACCAAGCTTAGCTGTAACACCAGAAAGTTATATCATCACTGCAGACTCTTTCCTCTTCCATTAGTCCCAGCTTACAAGTACCTGTGACTTTGTCTTAATGGCAATTTAAATAGGAATCTCACATCCATAACCTGATCAAGTACATGGACTTGAAGCTTGGTTCTCTATATAGACAACAGGACTGAATCCCCCACACAACCTGACTTCACATTGTGAACACAGTGAAGATTCCTTTGGTAGATTATGTGGATTTCCTATATGATGGATCCTCCATCTCTGACCTAGCCAAAGTGTATATTGCGTATGTATGTTTAATGGTTTGGGGTTTTTTTTTAGATTTTGATTGTTGTCTTAACGATGTGAAAAACATTTCTTGTGATTTGAAATCAAATATGTCTGAGGTATCCAAACCTAAATTTTATTTCCAAATCCTGACACCAGAATTGGTTTCTAAATACTGTATATCACTAAAATGAATCCCAGACCCTGTAAATTCCGACAGTGAAACAATGCACTTTTCTACTATCTGTTATAACTCTTCCAGAGGTAAACTTTATATTCTTGGTGACTTTATTATAAATTGATTCTCTCCCAGTACTCATAAAATTGTTCAAAATGTGAAGTCACTACATTTGACTCGACTGATCTCTGAAATCACACGCCATAACTTTAAATCTTTAAAACACTCATTGTTAGACTAGGTCCTTTCTTCTTATCCCCATCATATTGTGGATGCTGGAATCCTTCTGGATGCTCTCAGTGATCACTATATGGTTTACTGTGTGTGCAAGATACATCGTCCTAAGGCCCCCCTCTAAATTCATTCATCTCAGATCCTTTAGAACATTAGACTTGCAGTCTCCCCTTGCTGATGTAGAAGCCACTGATTGATCACTACTCTCTACAGCCATTAATAATAATTTGGCCCTGGAATATTTTCAATCCAAATTTATGGTTATATGGGATCATTATGTTTCCCCTGAGAAAAAATAGATTTGGGGGATGTCCCCTTACCTGGATTACAGTGGAGATTATGACGTGCCTTCATACTAGAGATCTCACATGGCGTTCTTTTAAGATCACAGGCTCTCCGGCCAGTCTGGCAAGCAATCATCAACATCATAATGCCTGCACCAGAGGCAAAAGACTTACAAAGTTGGAGTATTTTTGCATTCACATTCTATAACAAATTAATCATCCCTCTAAGTTCTAGAAGGTTATCCACTCCTTATTCTCCCCTCTGACCCAGTCTTCCTCTCCTGTTCTCAGAATTGACATCTTCTAATCTGTGACCCCTCTATTGTTGCCTCTTCCTTTAACTCCTACTTTGCTACTTGTACCCTCTCTCTCTTATCACTTCTCCATCCTCTCCCCTTCCCTCCAACCCTCTACTGTCTTCTCCTGTTAATATCTCTCTTTTTCCTTCCCTGCTACAACTGTCACAGCTACCCTTAAGACTTTGCTTGTCCTTAATCCCTCACAAATGTGGTAGCCTTGATGGTCTTGATCCCAAGCTTCCATGTCTCTCAGCCCCTGCCATTGCACTGCCAATTACCCTACTTCTCAACCTTTCTTTTTCCTCTGCAACTGTTCCTGATGCCTGAAAGCAGGCTACTGTTATTCATATCTCTAAAGGTGGTGATCCCTCCTCTCCCAGAAACTATGGTCCCACCTCTCTCCTTCCTACTCTAGCTAAGTTACATGAGCACCTTGTCCTATTGCAGCTCTGTACATTCCTTGACTTCTTCTTTTTCTTCACCCCCTTTCAGTTTGGTTTTAGAAAATCCCATTCCACCTCCACTGCCCTCCTATGGCTCACTGATTCCATCCTTACTAGTATGGATCAGGTCTGTTCATGTTTGCCATTTTGGTGCTCTTGCTAAAGCTTTTGACACAGTGTCATATCCCCTTCTACTTAACAAGCTAAAAGCAGTGGGTCTTTCTGACTCTGCAGTAAGCTGGTTTAGCTCTTATCTGGTGGGTAGGTCTCAAGCTGTCCAGAAAGGTTGCTCCACTTCGTCACCATTCCCTATCTGCTCAGGTGTCCCTCAAGGGTCTCTCCTGGGACCTGTTCTTTTTTCCATATTCTTTAAATAACCTTCCCTCTGCCTGTACCTCTGTGTCCATTCATGTGCATGCTGATGATACAGTTATTTTTGCATCTGGCTCCTCATCTCATGATCTTACCTCACAGCTTCAGCTGGGCTTTGACAATTTTCAGCACTGGTTCAAGTCTAACCAACTATCCCTCAATGTCAAAAAAAAAAAAACTGTCCCCATGACCTTTGGTACCCATCAATGGCTTTCTAGATTTGCCTCTCTCCCCTCTTTTCACACCCTTGATGGTGCTTTTAGTCAAGATGTTTCCTCTTTTAAATTCCTCGGGGTCTGGCTTGACTGTCATCTTGAGTCCTTGGTTCATACTGATGCCATTCACCAAAAGCTTCACCCCCAACCTTGGTGCACTCTACAGGAACAAAGCAAGAATCCTGGTTCCTATCCACTGTGAGATTGTTCTAAAGACGATACTCCCTATTTTTAATTATGGGGTGACATAGTCTACGGTGGAACTCCCAAATACTCCCTTGCCATCCTGGACCCACTTTTCAGCTCCATTTGTCATTTTGCTTTAGATTGTTCCCCACATACTCACCACTGTGTACTCTACTCTGCTTCTACACTCCCCACTCTTGATGCCAGGTGCCTTTCCCACTGTGCTTCCTTTATATCTAAATTCTGGTTTGTTTCCCTTCCTTCCTACCTACCTTAATTCCCTCTTATCCTCTTCCCTTAGCTTCCTACTACCCTTTATACAATACTGATTCCCATTCCCTCACCAATCCCTGTAGACTATCTAGAGCTGGTCAATCTGCTTTCTCATATCGCTTTCCTAAACCTCGGTTCACCCTTGCCTTGTCTATTCATGCTGCCTCCTTGGCTTTCTCCTTAAAGTGTCTCCTTCATGACTTTTTTTCTCCCTACTGCAATTGTTCTTGACCCGTTTCCTTCTCCTCTCACTAGTTTTTGCCCTGGCAATCTGTTTCCTTAATTATCTGTACACGTTATTCTGATTTTTATTTAAAATTTGATTATTTCTCAATTTAAATTGTATTGCTGTATTTCTCCACATATATATTTGTAATTGCTGTATATGATTTTTCTCATCTCCTGCCCCCAGGATGCATCTGGAAACCTTCTGTTACCCGCTCAGTATGTCTTTCCTCCTTAAACTTTTGAAATCAGTAAATAAATACATTAAATAAATAACATTCTGGACTGTTCACTCCTTGAGATAACACTAGCAACTTAAAAGGTGAGCCTGAAACTGATACAGAGATGGTAAGGTGCCCCTGAAGTGACTATGGGGATTCCTATATCCAAGAGGACTTGCCCAGTTTAAGCAAGATCCCAACCTTGTTCTGTGTGAGCAGGAGCCTTTGGTGGGATGGGATGGGCTTATTTGCAGATGACACCAAGCTCTGAGGGAGAGTGGACACAACTAAAGGGATACAGGACCTACCGGATGATCTGGAAAGCTGGGGAGGTGGTCTGGGATCTGGCAGCTTGGCTTCAATGCCAAGAAATGCAAAGTTATGCACATTGGAGCCAAGAGTCCCAGGACAGAGTACTACCTGGGTGGAGTCCAAGTATCTGCTTCAGAGGAGGAGGAGAAGGACCTGAGAATGATGATCACTAGTGACCTGAAGCACACCACACAGTGCAAGAAAGCAGCAGCAAGGGCACAATATGCTGGGATGCATAGCTAGAGGTATCAGTAGTAAGAGAGAGTAGGTTATACTACCATTGTACAGGTCACTGCTGAGGCCACATCTAGAGTATGGAGTTCAGTATTGGTTCCCACACCTCAAAAAGGACACTAACATGCTGGAGAAGGTCAGGAGGAGGGCTACAAAGATGATAGTGGGTCAGCAGGGTAAGGCATATGAAAAGAGATTGGGGGCATTGAACATGTATTCCCAGGAGGAAAGGAAAGAGAGTGGGGACATGACTGGGACCTTCAAGTACTTGAAAGGGATAAATAAGGTGGATAAGGAGGGTCTCTTTCAGCTGTTTAGCAACCAGAACATGAGGTGGCACAGTCTTAAGCTGGGGGGGTAGGAGGGAGGTCAGGAAGGACTTCTTCACAGACAGGGTGGTGGACACTTGGAATGCGCTGCCAGAAGAGGTGGTCTCGTTGAAGACAGTGGTCAGCTTCAAGAGAGGCTGGGCTAGCCATGGGAGAAGATAAGGATCATGGGTAGGGAAGATGGGTGGAGTGGGGGGAGTGGGCAGGGACAGTAGCTCAAGCTGTGGACCCTGTAATACAAGCAGACTAGATAGACCAAATGGCCTTCTTCTGCTGACTTCTTTATATGTTCGTATCGTAGCAGCCCCAAATGAGTCATAACCAGCCTGGTGGCAGCGTGATTGAGTGAGCAAGCTGTTTCACCATGACTACCTAAGGGATCTTTGGTGGGGTTGTGATACTTACAAAAACAAACAATTCCACAATTAAACCAAGCAAACAAATTTGGCATTTGCCAGCAGTTACCATGGTATTTGTATCTTTGCAAATGTTTCTCAAATTAGGCTCTTTTTATTCTCAACAGCGTTTTATACTTTTGGTGTATAGTCAAACATGTCTTTCTACCATGGATGCTGGAACATGGAGAAAAGTTTTCTGGGGGTGGCTGATGTTCAAAAGAGACCAGGACAAAAAATAACTGTTTTTGCAAATCACGTTTTTTTATACCTAGAAACAAAACAGAAGAGAAACACTGTACCACACTTGCCTGCAAATGCAGATTTTACAGTCATTTCAGGAGCCTTTAGTCTCATGAATTGAATTGGAAGCAAATGGTCTAGCTTTGCATCACATACAGGCAGCTCCAGCAGTTGCCTTGATATAGTGGTGGGCTTGAGCATTTGTTTACATTGAATCCGCATGACCAAAGAGTCCTGAAATAACTTGCAGTTTTGCATATTTTTAATGAAAGCCACATAAAAGCTGCATTTGTTATGCACTTGTAATTCCAGATAAGAGGCTATTTATTAATACTGTACATCAACATCCTGAGGAGCTCACACCCAGGGAGTGAACCCCCTACCATCCAACTCCCCTCTGGATCAGGAGTACTAGTGCAATTAGGGCACATGGCCTGTGACTCCCCATTTCCTGATTTACCCCTTGATAAAGGCCTGCCGGCCCCTCACCTGGGTCTGCAGCAGCTTAATTTGGATGCAGGTCTCTGTCTCTGGTTTCCCAGTTCAGCAGCTCTTCTAGAAGTGAGTCTCTCACCAGGCTTTCTCATACAGCAGCTTCAGTTAGTAGAAATGCCTGCAGGCACAGACTTTGCTCAGCATGCACCCTCTGAGCACAGTTCACAGCAAGTCAGAGTTTGAAATGAATGAGGCCAAGGGAGGGCTCATGGGATCAGGCCTCCAGCTTTCTCCCACAGCAGTAGGTCTGCTTGCTTCAGTGTCTTTCTCCAACTGCCAGTGCCTTTCTGACACAGTTTCACAATTCACTTCAGTCAGTGCCCTTCCTGTCACAGTCTCTCAGCTATTCACTTTAGCTGATACCCTTTCTAATACAGTCTCTCAGCAACAGATGAGTCTGGGAGAAGTCTCACAGAATTCCCATAGGGTGAACCCAAGAAAGGACCTATATTATTTCAGAAGGGTGGAGCCTGGAGAGGACCCACAGGAGTGGACCTGGCTTGGCCCCAGTTCCATTACAGACACAGATTTGCTGGTCGAGCAGGGCTATCAGTCTGTCTTTTTATGCTGTTCTTCCTTCTGATAGGCTCCCTTTAGTTCACCAGCACATTAGAGATGTGCATATGATGTCAAACTGGCCCATTTTCAGGGTCAAGAGTTGCCAACATGGCCGCAGTCATGTCCTGAAGGAGTCTTGTGCTCCAAAGTATTTTATTTTATTTGTTTATTGCCTCAAAAGGTGTGCTGGCCTCCAAGGTTTGCTGCAGCATCTCTGGGCTGTTATCCGGTGTCATCATTACAGTTGATGGTGCGGTGGATCAGGAGTCATGCTAGCCAGGATCTGGTGAGTAGGGAGTGATGGGGAGGAGCCCCTCAGGAGCATGCTCACTCTCATGAGATACCGAACAAATATTGTCCCTGAGTTGTTCTTGGTCTCCTCTACCAGGATCCAGAGACCAGGACTGAAGACCATGGCCAAAGCTGCTGAAGAAAAGGAAGAGTAGGCCATGCACATGATCCAGAGAGACAGACCCAGTCTACATCAGTGCCCCAAGCAGCATTCAGGAGGGTGGCAGCAGCAGGCCAAGTAAGACCTCTCCCCAGGAGAGGGTTACATTTAGACAGGGGCTCCATTTTCTTAAGGGTTCTGCCTTGGCTCAATTTTGGAGCTGATGCTGTGGAATTGCCATTGATTAGTGGGGAAGAGCTAATGACATGAATGATAATGTAACCCCCTCACCCCCCACAGTGCGGTCTTCCCTTCCAGACTCAACAGACCCTTGTTCTCACTGCCATTCATGCTGTCTTCAGCCTCCAAGGACTTAGACTGCCAGAGTGGGGACTGGAGGAGAGCAGCAGGAGAAGGAAATCAACAGCTCTGATCACATCATTGAACCTGCGATTCCTGTCACACATTAAAGGTAGCTCCACCGCCACCAATGTAGGAGTCTATCAGCACTCACAATGAGACTGGGATTTCTCCCATCACAGCCCTGACCGAACCAGGCACTAGCAAATGAGTACAGATCTGGAGGAGGCACAGCTACATGTGTAAGGACTGGATCCCCTGTTGAAAACTGGGCTGCGTGCCTTTGGACTACTAATGCTGCAACTATCTTAGCCATCTCTGGACTTGGAAGTCTTGCAATGAGGTCAAAGAGTGGCAGCACAACAGAGCCTGTAGAGGGAGGCACAAGGTGCTTTTGGGACTCAGGAAAATTTCATCGATTTGCACAGGTGTGGAGCAACTAGTCATCAAGGATCATCCAGCCAGATACTCCCATGATATTAACAGAGAGTCTCAGCCAATAGGGTTGCTGGAACCTCAAGTAATACAGAAACATAGAATTTGTTGGCAGAAAAGGACCGCTTGGCCCACGCAGTCTGCCTGGGTGTTCCCTGACTAATTTGTCTCCATAGACCATAAATGGATTCTAGCAACCATCCCTTCTCCCTGTCTGTTTTCTTATATACCCCTATGTCTATCCCATGCATGCTTGCAGCCCACCACTGTTTTTGCCCCCTCCATTTCTGCTGGCAGTCTGTTACCGGCATCTACCACCATTTCAATGAAGAAATATTTCCTCAGATCTCTCATAAACTTCTCTCCCTCCAGCTTCATAGCATGCCCTCTGGTGCTGGTGCTTTTTTTAATTTGAAAGAGATTCTCTTCCTGCACCCAGTTTGTGAGGTACTTGTAGGTCTCTCTCATGTCACCTCTCACCCTGTTCTCTTCAAGGGTGTACATGTTGAGATCCCTCAGTCTATCCTCAAAGCACTTCTCTTGCAACCCCTTCACCATTTTAATTGCCATCTGGACTGCCTCCTCCCTGTCTATGTCCATTCTGAGGTATGACCTCTAAAACTGGACACAATACTCTAAGTGGGTTCTCACCAGTGAGCGACACAGTGGCAACATTACTTCCCTACCGCTACAGGAGATACCCTCCCCTATGCACCCCAGCATCCCACTAGATCTACCCACTACTTTGTCACACTGCCCTACCACTCTGAGGTTGTCAGATATGATAACCCCAAGGTTCCATTCCTGTGTTGTGACTGTCTGTACCTCCCCCATTCTACACTGAGTTTCTGGGTTCCTAAGCCTAGGTACTGATTTTGCATTGCTTGGCATTGAACCCCAACTGCCACACTCATGACCACTACCTTGAGTTTCCCAAGATCCTTGTGCATTCTGTCCACCCCCTCCTTAGTGTTCACCCTTTTGTGGATTTTGGTATAATTTGCAAAAAGGTATACACTGTTGCAGCCCCCCTCCCCCACCAATTTGGGGCTTACCTTAAGTGTCTCTCATGGCTCCAGCACTGCCCACTGCCAGGCAGACATCCTGCAGAGATGGTAAATCCATGGTTGTTGGGTATTCCTATTCATCTGTGTGAGAGTGCCATGATGTGCCTCTGCGACTGTCCCGTTAAGGTATAGCCAGTGTGTATTCAGTAAATGGTCTGGGTTAGGTACAAGTGCTTCAAAGCTCATGACTGGTCAGGCACTGTTCTAATTTGCTCCACTCTGCAGTCGATGGTAAAGCATAGGGCACTCTAACTAGTACTGTAAATATTTACTTCTAACTTGTTGTTATATTTAAATTAGAGTGCTTGTTTTAACCTGTCTTTATTGTAGTTTATGTATCCAAATAGGAGTCACCATGTTTGGTCTGGGACTTCCAGGAATTTGGACCAGTTGGGACACAGGGGACCTTGAGGGGTCCTTAGTTCAGGTGCCTTATGGGAAGAAGCTGTAGTTCTTGTAGTTTTACAGGATGGCACATAAACTGACAAATGGGAGCACCAAAACTATGATTCCAACCGGAATCCAGAAAAAACTGACTGTGACAGAAATGGTAAGGAAGGAGTTAATGGTGGATTCTGTAGTTGGCATTGTTTAGCAGTCTGGAGGAAAAAAAAACACAAGCTTAAATTCCCCAAGCTGGAATTCTCACTGATCACTAGCTGCTAGGTGGGTCATAAATCTCAAAGTGGACATGTCCATACACAGACTCGCAGTTTAAATGGATTGGATCATTCAAATATAAACCTAGGGTTGAGGATTAATATTAGTAGACACTGATGGGTGTGCAATCTGATTGGGACAATTGAATACATACATGGTATATGGTTGGTGCATTCAAATGTGAAATAGGAATCACCTGTTCTCAAGCGGGTATATAAGATGCTGAAAGACAGTGAGGAGGGTTGTTGTTGGTCACTCTCTGGAAGTGGAAGGAAGAATTAAGCTTGGAGACCTACCGTTATAGCTATGTCCGTGAGAGCTGGCAGTTAGCATATGGTCCAGTGTTCTCTTGAATGGATAACAGAAGGGTAAGTTTAATAATAGCATATTGCAGTAATAGCCTTTTTCTGTATTGTCATCTGTTATTTAAAAACATTTGTTTACTTTTTCTGTATCAGTGTTATTCTCTTGTGTTGCAAATAGAGATCCTGTACTGCTCTGTTCACTTTCTGTTAAGTAGAAAAGCTATTTATTTACTCAACAGTTATGACTGTGATATAATTTTTCTAAGGTAATACATGGTTTCCACTGGCTGAGGTAAACTCTGTTTAGCATCCGCCACTCAGGAGAGACACACTACCAGACTTTGATTTGTGCAATTGCACATTTAATTACCCAAGTTTGTAAACTTGGAGGTGTGCGCTGGATGGGCAGTGAATACCCGAGGACAGACACCTCTCTAAAAGCTATTCCAGCCCAGAGGGAGAGAGAGAGGTGGGTTGTCATAATTGGTGGCAAAGGTGGGATGATGATAGCGGACTGTTTAGCACACTGAGATACTGAGTTTGCCAGTGGAACATTTACCTTAGCAGTTGCAAAACGGGATATATAAGAGAATACACTTGTACAACTGTTTTATTTTCTCTTCCTAGTTAGCACAGTATAGTACAGGGTTAGAAAATTATCTCTGCAGAGTGACTCACTTACTGTGCAACAGCTTTGTAAAAAGTGCCAGAAAAAGGGGGTTCAGTTTGAAGACCTAAAACACAAGAAAAAGGCAGACCTCATAGCTGCCCTTGTGCACATGACCAGAAGTAGACAGTCTCTAGGGGTAAGGCAGAAACTGTTGTAGCAGACCCCCCAAACCAGCTTGATGCACTGTGACTGCAGCTGTTGCTGCAAGACAAGGCGCTGGACCGGCCTAGTGGTGCTGAGGGTTGAGGTGCTGGATGCCACATCTCACACCACACCAGTGACCAGGGTCCGGGAATGAGCTCAGGCCACTGGAGATTGGCCAGGGGGAGACAGGCTGGAGCATCTGATGACAGTTTGCCATCTCCAGAGGAGGGTGGGTCCTCTTACCTGGCAAGTGGTGACCGCTGGTGGAGCTGGGGGCATGACGGCAAGCTGGAGTCTTGGGGGCATGATTGGTCTCAGGTGTAGGCTGGTGACCAATCAGCATCAGGAGCTGCTCCTTCGAGGAAGGAGAGGGAGGAACGTTGCAGACATCAGTGCTGCCATGACTTACAGCCTTGCAACGTCCCACAAAGAACATTGGAAAAACACCCCATTGGAGCCAGGAAGATGGAGCACTGAGCCAGGTCCCGATGTGCCAGTGCCTGCCTGCAGCCTCAGGACCCTGACGAGACTTGCAAGATTCAGGGGCTGCCCTCACCCCGACCCCTCCCTGGGGGGTTCTGAGACTGGATGGAGGGACCGGAGACTGTACGGTAGGCACTGGTAGGGGGGGCAAGCTTAATGGATGGCTCCCGATGGTGTGAATCTAGTAGGGCAATAGGAGGGAAAAAAGAAATATAAAAAAAAAGACAAGGCGCTGGAGGTGAAAAGACTGGATGCTGAAGCAGAAACAAGAAAGTTGGAAGCAGAGAATGAACTGGAAGAAATGAGACTGGCAGAGAGCAAGAATGTGAAGAAAGAGAAAGAGAACAACAGGACAGAGAAAAAGAACCTGAAGAAAGAGAGAAGGCACGACAGCATGAACTCCAGAGACAACAGCACAAGAAGGAGATGATGACCCTACGCAGCTAGCAAACTGTGTGTAATGATGGAGTGCATTCTCCTAATGAAGCCAAAATAATTCTAAATTGTTCCCTCAGTTTAGAGAGGGAGATGATCTTGATCTATTTTTAAGGTCATTTGAGAGAGTATGTGAGCAATTCCAATTGACTAAGGCTTTGTGGTCAACTTATCTCACACCCTTACTTACAGGGAGGGCTTTGCATGCATTTTCAAAAAATGAGTAATGAAGACTATGCTGATTATGATAAGGTTAAAACAGTGTTGTTGAAACAATTTGAATTAACTCCTGAGGCTTACAGAAGGAAATTTAGGGAGTGAAAGAAAAGCCCAGAAGACAGTTACAGTGGCGTGAAAAAGTATTTGCCCCCTTCCTGATTTTCTCTATTATTGCATATTTGTCACACTGGATGTTTTCAGGTCTTTAGAGAAAATGTAATATTAGATAAAGGGAACCTGAGTGAACAAATAACACTTGTTTTTTTTTTTAATTTCACTTATTTAATGAAAAAAAGTTAACCAACACCAACTGGCACTGTGTGAAAAAAGTAATTGCCCCCTTACACTTAATAACTGGTTATGCCACATTTAGCTGCAATGACTGCAACCAAACACTTCCTATAATTCAATATCAGTCTTTCACATCGCTGTGGAGGAATTTTAACCCACTCTTCCTCGCAGAACTGCTTTAATTCAGTAACATTTGGTAGGTTTTCGAGCATGAACTGCTTGTTTCAGGTCCTGCCACAGCATCTCTATTGGGTTTAAGTCTGGACTTTGACTAGGCCACTCAAACTTTAATTTTACTTCTTTTTAGCCATTCTGATGTGGACTTGCTTTTGTTTTGGATCATTGTCTTGCTGCATGACCCAACCACGCTTCAGCTTCAGCTGACGGAAGGATGACTGGACATTCTCCTTAAAGAATTTTCTGGTACAGAGCAGAATTCATGGTTCCTTTAATTATGGCAAGTCATCCAGGTCCTTAGGCAGCAAAGCATCCCCACACCATCACACTACCACCACCATGTTTGACTGTTGGTATGGTGTTCTTACTGTGGAATGCTGTGTTTGCTTTACGTGAGACATTATGGGATCCATGTTGTCCAAAAGTTCCACTTTGGACTCATCTGTCCATAGAACATTTTCCCAAAAGGCTTGTGGATCATCCAGGTGCTTCTTGGCAAAATGAGACGAGCATTTATGTTCTTCTTGGTTAGCAGTGGTTTCCACCTTGCTACTCTCACATGAAGCCCATTTTGCCCAGTCTCTTTCTGATTGTGGAGTCATGAACACTGACCTTAGCTGAGGCAAGAGTAGCCTGCAGTTCTTTGGATGTTGTTTTAGGATCCTTTGAGACTTCTTGGATGATTTACACTGTGCCCTTGGGTAATTTTGCAGGCCGCCTACTTCTGGGAAGGTTCACTACTGTTCCAAGTGTTCTCCATTTGGAGATTATGGCTCTCACTGTGGTTCGATGGAGTCCCAGAGCCTTAGAAATAGCTTTGTAACCCTTTCCAGACTGATAGAGGGCAACAAATTTTTCTGATCTTTTCGGAACTTCCTTTGATCATGGCATAATGTGCTTGTTGAATCTTTGTGCTGGCAACGTGACTCTGATGGTAAGGGCCCAAATAAGTGAGGTTTATATTGAGCAGGCTGGCTGTAATCAAGCCTGGCTGTGTTCAATCAGCTGACTCTAATTATCCCTTTAATTGGGTTGATTTAACTAGGGGCAATTACTTTTTCACACAGTGCCAGTTGGTGTTGGTTAACTTTTTTCATTAAATAAATGAAATAAGTAAAAAAAAAAAAAGTGTTATTTGTTCACTCAGGTTCCCTTTATCTAATATTATATTTTGTCTAAAGACCTGAAAACATCCAGTGTGACAAATATGCAATAATAGAGAAAATCAGGAAGGGGGCAAATACTTTTTCACGCCACTGTATGTAGAACTGCAGGTTCAACTGTGTACTTACCTTGATAGGTGTGTGGAGGGGCCTAAAGCAGACACTGTGGAACTAATCAAAAATGTGTTGGTGAGGGAACAATTTCTTAAAATTGTACCTGAGGATATGCGCGTGTGACTCCTAGACAGGGCATGAACCTCCTCAAAAGAGGTGGCAGCAAGCGCTGACATGTACATGTCTAGCCAGCCATACACACAGCGTAAGTCTCATTGTGGTGGGGCCGCACATGGTTATAAGGGGTCCCATGGGGGGCAGCCCAAAGCAAACCAGCCTGCACCTGAGCCCAAAGCAGAACCCTCTGGTTCTAAAGGGACTCAAGAGACCCAAGAAATGTCATATTTGCAATCAAGTGGGACACTTGAGATATAACTGCCCTCATAAAATGGTTAGCGGGCAGAGGCATGGGGGAGGGGGTGATCATAATAGCAGTTTGTTTGTGGGGTGCCCCCAACCGGAAGAACCACTCTCCTCTGATGAGAATATGCATCCCACTGTAGTTAATGGAACAGTAACACAGGGACTGAGGGACACAGGTGCTTACATCTCCCTGGTGAGGCAGGATCTCATCCAGGCAGAGCAGTTGTTGCCTGGGAAATACTCCAGGGTCTGGAGATTCACAGGACCAGCAGTCCAAATACCAGTGGCCTAGAGTCTTCCAGAGCTGGGAGGGGGCCATGGAGAAAAGGAGGTGGGGGTCGTAGAGGACCTCCCTGTAAATGTGATTGTGGGGAATGATTTTGACCACAGGAAAAACTGGTGTGTGTTGCAACTCATAGTCAGGCAAAGGAGCAAGCTTCAGAGGAGGAAGAGAGGGTGACTCAAGATGGTCCAGCCCCTCCCTCAGCAGCTGAGGAAGTGGCTATCACAGGGGAGGGGCCGGCTAGAAGCGGCAGTCCTGAACCCCAGTCACAAATAGAGGAGCCCACAGGACTTCCTTCTGAAGGGGCGCTAGGAAGGGTCAAACTGACCCTACCTTGCAAAAACTGAAGGAAATAGCTAATAGGGCTGAGGGTCCTCAGGGGGGTAAAGAGTCCATTTACTGGGACAATGGGCTGCTGTACAGAGAATGTACAACAGAGAACGGGCTAGATGGTGAGGTGCTCCAGCAGCTGGTAGTCCTTAAGGTTCACCATCAGCATCTTTTGTCCTTTGCCCATGATATCCCTTTTACAGGTCACTTGGGGGTGAGGAACATGAAAAAGCGGCTGACCAACAATTTCTTCTGGCCTGGTATTGGCAAGGATGTGGCAGATTATTGCAGGACTTGTCCACAGTGCCAGCGGGTGGGGAAAATGAGGGACAAGACCAAGGCAGCTTTGGTGTCCCTGCCCATTATTGATGAACCCTTCAGGAGGGTAGCTGTGGATATAGTGGGGCAAATGAGCACCCCAGGTTGCACTGGCAAGCGGTATATCCTGGTGGTAGTTGACTAAGCCACAAGATACCCAGAGGCAGTGGCCCTATCATCCTCTGAGGCGGAACCAGGGGCAGATGCACTGTTGGGAATATTTAGCCGGGTGGGCTTTCCCCAGGAGATACTGTCAGACTGGGCTGCCAATTTCATGTCAGGGTTAATGAGTAGTTTGTGGGAGAAGTGTGGGGTAAAACAGCTCAAAACCTCCCCATACCACCCCCAAGCTAATGGTCTGGTGGAACGATTTAATTCAACCCTTAAGACCATGCTAAGGACTTTTGCAGACCAGCATAAGAGGGACTGGGACAAATATTTATCTCATCTCCAATTTGCATACCGGGAAGTCCCACAGAAGTCCACAGAGTTCTCACCTTTCAAGCTCCTGTTTGGTCATAGGGTGCTGGGGCCCCTAGATTTGATTTGGGATGAATGGGAGGGTGATCGTGCCTCAACAGGGGAGTCTGTTGTGGAGTATGTCCTGAACTTCAGGACCTGCCTTAAGGAGCTCATGGGGCTTGCTCAGGAGCACTTATCCACTTCACAACAGCGGCAGGAAGTCTAGTATGACCGCGGGGCCTGACCCAGAGAATATGAAGTGGGACAGTGAGTGATGGCACTCATCCCTGTCCAACAGAATAAATTACAGGCAACATGGGAGGGGCCATTCTGTATAGTCCAAAAGATTAGTGATGTCAATTACCTGATAGAATTACCAGACAGAAAATGCAGGCAAAAGGTGTATCATGTTAACACACTGAAGCCCTACCATGACAGGGAGGAATTGGTCCTCACTGTATGCCGTGCCCCAGAGAAAGAAACTGAAATAGATCCACTGGTGGACCTGCTTGGGAAGGCCCGGGTTGCATCCTCTGTGGACAACCTTACCCCCTCTGAACAGCTGACGCCAGCCCAGGTGCAAGAAATTTGGGGTGCACTGAGAGAATTTGAGTACATGTTCATAGGGAAACTGGGGTACACCACGATGACAGAGCACCATGTGGATACAGGGACCCAGGTTCCCCTGAAACAGTCTCCCTACAGGGTACCTGAGCACGTTAAGCAGACCGTGAAACAGGAGCTCAGTCAGATGCTGGAACTTGGAGTAATCCAGGAAACTAGTAGCTCCTGGGCATCACCCGTGGTATTGATCCCCAAAATGGATGGCGCCACATGATTCTGCATTGACTACCAGAGGCTTAATAGCTGCACGGAGTCTGACGCCTATCCCATGTCCAGAACAGATGAGACCCTGGAGCAACTGAAGGGAGCTAAGTATCTGACCACAATAGACCTAACTAAGGGCTACTGGCAGGTTCCTCTGACCCCTGCAGCCAGGGAGAGATCAGCTTTTGTCACTCCATTTACTTTATATGAATTTAAGGTAATGCCATTTGGAATGAAGAATGCACCTGCAACCTTTCAAGGCTTGTGGATTGCATTCTGTCTGGGGTAGGTGAGTTTGCATTGGCGTATATGGATGATATAGCTAAATATAGCCAGACCTGGGATGAGCATATCAAGAATGTACGGGATGTGTTCCACAGGCTGAAGAATGTAGGTCTGACAGTCAAAGCGGAAAAGTGCCAGATAGGTATGGCAGAAGTGTCCTACCTTGGGCACTGGGTGGGTAGCGGACAAATCCACCCGGAGCCTGCCAAGGTTGATGCCATCCTGGCCTGGCCTACTCCTTCCACCAGGAAACAGGTAAGGGCATTTCTAAGGACAGCAGGGTACTACCAGAGGTTTGTTCCTCGCTATAGTGATCTGGCTAAGCCCCTGACAGACCTAACCAAGAAGGGAAAGCCAGATAAGGTGTAGTGGTCAGAAGGCTGTGAGGTCACTTTTCAGGAGCTAAAGAAGACCTTAAGTGGCCCAGCTGTATTGGCCAACCCTAATTACAGTCTAAAGTTTCTAACCCCAGGAATCCACTAATAGTATTACTCTTTCCAGTGCTCCTTTAAGCCACACTGTCCCACAGCCAAATAGAATGCCATGCTAATTATGGAATGTTTAGCTCATGCATTCATTTTTAAACTGCCCTCTTCTAACTGCCTGCATTCTACCTCAGATTTCTTGTCTCAGCTGCAAAGTTCAGACGCCATGGGGACTTCTCTCTATCAAGATCATCTAAACTGCGCATAAGGTCACAAAAAACATAAGTATTTTGTCTTATTTTTTCATTATTGCCTTATTCTTATTGTTAGTGTTTTTACCTTATAGTTTAAATTCTTAAGTTTTTTTATTGGTTCCTCGCAGTTTCTTGGAACCGAGGGGTAACCTACTCCTTTGTTACTTTTATAGGAAAACTTTTCTTATATTTCCAATTGTTTTTTTTTTTTAATTTACTTAGTTTAACCGCTATTGAACCGAGATTGATCCATTTCTCCTAGCGGTTTCTCGGTTCTGGAACCGTTCAGAACCACGGTTCTGTTCAAATTGATCGGTTTCTGAACCAATCACTTTATTATTAAAACCGACCACATATTTTGAAATCTTGTTCTATTTAGCAGTTTTTGAGTCCTATTTTCTATAATGGCAGATACACCTAAAAAGAACACAGGACCTACAGGTTTTAAGAATTGTATTAAATGTGCTGAGGTATTTGCCAGGGCAGACAAACATGACCTTTGTCTGCTCTACCTTGGTGTGAAACATTTCAGTGAGGACTGTGAGATTTGCAAGTCTTTCCCTGAAAAGACTGTGGAGAAGCGCAGGCAGAGGCTTAAGAGAAGACCTGAAGAGTGGTCCCTGGGCCCTGACCAGTACATCCCTTCTAAAATGTGACAATTCCTTACATAGCCTCCAAATCCACCCCTGATATGGGTTAGGGCTCTAGTAAGAGAGGCAATCAGCTGGCTGACTCTCCGGTGCCTGCCAAAAAATTAAGAAAAAGTAAGCACACTGACACCCTGGCTGAAACGCCTCAAGGGATCCCTCAGGTGCCCATACATACACCCTCTCCTGCTGATATTACACAAGCTCTGGTTTTGTTACAAGTGCCGCAGGGTCTGCTCCCCCCCCAGCAGCCTGTACCTGTTCCAGCTAATAAAACAGCTGCTGCTACCCCTCTTGTGTCTGTTCCCACAATGGGTGGTAATGATGATGATGAGGAGGAGGAGGAAGGAATAGAGCCCGAGGTGTCACCTGGGCAAGACTTTGGTTTCCCCAGACCCTCAGAGGATTTTTCCTCCCATTTTTCTTTCTTTAAGAAAATGGTGGAAACACTGGACCTCCAAACAATTGAGGAAGTGCAGGATGAAGAAGAAGCCAGAAGGTGAAAGAAGGAAACATATTCAATTCAGTGCTTCAGAGTAACTGGTAACTGGTATTTTCCTTTTAAACTTAGATTGTAGGCTTGTAGTGACACTATACTTTCTTTCTGTGTTGTCTTTACTTATAATTGTTTTTGGGCTGTTGAAAATTTAAAAATAGTGGTGGTGTAATTCTGTGCTGTCTTTAATTGCTGCAAATTTTATCTTGGCTTGTCTGACTGTCCTGTAGCTGGGTGAAGGGTGTTAATTGTCTGGCCTCTGACCTCAGCTACGTGATAACTGGAGGTGGGGCTTAGTCACAGTTAAAGCAGCAAACAGAGTTTCATCTTCTCAGAAGAAGCCAGAAGGTGAAGGAAGGAAACATATTCAATTCAGTGCTTCAGAGTAACTGGTAACTGGTATTTTTCTTTTAAACTTAGATTGTAGGCCCACCCCTTCCCCCAACTCTTAATTATATGCCCTGATAAATCTGATTGACAGGAGCTAAACACAGGGTATAGTAAGAGGTGTGAAGTAGGAGGGGCATAAGGGGGAAGAAGACCACCCTCAGCACAAGTGTTTTGACTCATTTATTTATTTATTGGTTTCTTTTTCTTAAAAAATATATCTGAGGATCAGTTACAGGATTTTTAGTACTGTAAATAAATAAAAGAGAACTAAGAGAGCTTCAGTAGCAGATAAGTAGTGGAATTGCAGTATAATGTGGGAGTGGTGCAATGCAGTGGCTGTGGGGCAGCCATATTCAGGCAGACCTTCTGGACACTGAGGTGCTGCCCTATCTGCATGCATCTCTCGGGACTGCGGATGAGGTAGCCAGACCCAGAGCGAAGTAAACTGGGTCAGAGTACCATCACCCCATCCAGGGACCACCCAGTCCAATGCAGCTGCCTCAAAGGATGCCGAGAACGAGGAGCACTTGGATGACAGTGGGCTCAGGGAGGGTTAGAGCAGTCAGGCAGAGGCAAATCCCAGATCCTATTCCTCTCAAGAACTCATATGCCACACTGGCAAATGAGGACAACCAAATAGAGTACCCAGGAAGTGGAAGGAAAGGATGTGGAGGTTAGGCAAGGAGGTGACCTCAGTGGGGAAGCAGTGGACCCCAGAGGAGGAGGAAGCGAATCCTGGTGGGGACTCCATCATAAGAGGATCCAGCTAGAACACAGGAGGGGAGGACAGGAGGTGAGGTGCCTACCAGGTGCCACGGCATGGAGGGATGGAAGGAAGATACTGGGGATCACTGGGAAGGCAAGACAGGAGGGGAGCTGGATGTCATTATCCACCTAGGTACTAATGACTTGGCAAATGGGGAGCAAATGAAGTTCAGGAAGAGTTTAGGAAACTGGGGAGGGGTCTCAAGCAAGTAGCTACTTCTGTCACTTTCTCAGAAGTACTACCTGTGAGAGGCAAGGAAGAGCATAGGAGTGCATGCACCAGGAACTTTAACTCATGGTTGAAGAACTGGTGCTGTGAGGAAGGGTTTGGATTCATTGGTGACTGGGGACCCACCTGGAGGATGGAGGTTTGTTCAAGCCTGATGGCCTGCATCCATCCTGGAGGGAATCCAAGCACTCAATGATAGTTTAAATGCTACATTGACAAGCATTTAAACTAGCAAGGTGGGGTGGCAGGCCAGCAAGGACGGTACCTACTTGCTCACCCCCACAGCTAGTAGGAACCAGTGAACCAGAGGAGTGGCTATCTCTGCAAAGCAGTGTGCAAAAGATGGAGATTAGTGTCCAAAAGGTGGATAAGCAGAAAAGGGGCAAAATTCAGCAGAAGGGCAGACAGCAAGGAGAACCAGGGATAAATGACAACCAAGGAAGGGGCTGGAGTAGAACAGTGAAGCAGTCTAGGGAGATCAAATCATGGAAAGCCATGTGCAAATGCCAGGAGCCTTAGCAACAAGATGGAAGATCTGAGGCTGTCATGGTACAGTCAGACCTGGACATTGTGGCCATCACTGAAACCTGGTGTAATGATAACCATGACTTGGGAGATGGCCATACCTGGCTACAACATATTCAGAAGGGACAGAGCAGGCAGGAAGGAGGAGGTGGGGCACTGTATGTGAAAAATGACATAAGGGCCACACAGATCCAGAAGGAACAAATGGGGAGAGATACTGTGGGTTAAGCTGGAAAGGAAAATGGGACCAGCCATCCGCACAGGTGTGGTCTATAGACCACCAGCCCAGGAGGAAGAAACAGATAGAGAGTTGATGCTAGCCATCCAAAGGATGGCAGACAAGGTGAGGTAGTACTGGTTGGAGACTTCAATATACCAGACGTGGACTGGAGCATCCCAGCAGCAGCATCAACTAGGAGCAGATTTATCCTGGACTCCCTTCAGGGTGCCTTCCTCAAGCAACTGGTCATGGAACCAACTCGGCAGATGGCAATACTGGACCTTGTGCTCACAAACAGGGACAATGTGATGGGGTAACAGTGGGGAGCACCTGGGTAACAGTGACCACCAGTCATTGTGGTTTGAAATCACAGAAAGAGCAGAACCAAACCACACAAAAACACGTATCCTGGATTTTAGGGGGCAGACTTTGGGAAAATGGGGACATGCTTGAAAGAGGCATTAAGAATGGGACAGGAATCAGGGATTGAGGAACAGTGGGCAGTATTTAAAATGGGGATTATAAGAACAACAGAATTATGCATTAAGAGGTTAGCAAGAGGAAAAGAAAGAGGAGACCATTATGGTTTTCCAAAGAGGTAGCAAAGAAAGTGAAAGCTAAAAGATTGCATTCAGGCAATACAAAAGACACAGGCAGAAGGGGATAGGGAGGAGTACCAGGAGAAACAAAGGAGGCAGGAAGTATGTAAGGAAGCCAAAGCTCAGACAGAAGAACACATTGCAAAATCAGTGGTTAAAGGGGACAAAACCTTTACAGGTACATAAGTAAAAAGAAAGACAAAGGGAGGATAGTGAGACTGAAGGGGAGGATGGAGCGCGTGAGGGATGACAACAGTAAAGCTGACATATTGAACAGGTATTTCTGCTCAGTCTTTACTAAGGAAGAGGGTAATGGGTCTGAAGGGAGTACAAGGGTGAGAATGGTGCAGAAATGGACACAAGTCCCTTTACACGAGAAAGGGTCCTGAAGGAACTGGAAGTAATAAGAGTTGATAAAGCAATGAGGCCAGATGGGGTGCACCCCAGGGTCCTTAAAGAACTAAGAGAGGTGGTGGCTGAACCTCTGGCTATCCTGTTCAGCCAATCACTGGAAACAGGGAGGTACCCAAAGACTGGAGGACAGCAGATGTAGTCCCCTTATACAAAAGTGGGAACAAAGAGAAGCAGGGAACTACAGACCAGTCAGCCTCACCTCGGTAGTGGGAAAGATCATGGAAGCACTACTGAAGGAGAGATTGGTGGAACATCTGGTTGTCAATGGACTACAGGACCCAAGGCAGCATGGTTTCACCCAGGGGAGGTCATGTCAGACCAACCTCATTGAATTTTTGACTGGGTGACTAGGGAGGTGGATCAGGGAGGCAGTGGACATGGCCTATCTGGACTTCAGCAAGGCCTTTGACACTGTGCCACATAGAAGACTATTACACAAACTGGGGAATATGGGTGTGGGCAGGACAGTAGTGTGGTGGGTAGGTAACTGGCTGGGTGGCAGGACACAGAGGGTGGTGGTAAGCATGTCACCCACAGAGGAAGAGTGACCAGTGGGTACCACAGGGATCAGTGCTGGGACCAGTCCTATTCAACATCTTCATCAGTGACATTGCACAGGATCTAGAAGGCAGAATTTCACTGTTCGCTGATGACACAAAGCTCTGTAACAGAGTAGACACACCAGAGGGTGTAGACAGAATGAGAAGGACCTGCAGAAACTTGAAGAATGGTCAAGGGTTTGGCAGTTGAAATTCAATGCAAAGAAGTGCAAGATAATGCATATGGGGCACAAAACCCTGGCACAATATATCAGTTGGGGGTGAGGATATAGCATGCACCAAGCAGGAAAGGGATCTTGGGGTTGTCATCTCTGATGACCTCAAGGTAGGAAAGTGTGACAAGGCATCAGGTAAAGCAAATAGGATGCTGGGATGTATAGGCAGGGGCATCACCAGCAGGAAAAGGGAGGTCATAATCTGCATACATGACACTAGTGAGGCCCCACCTGGAGTACAGTGTACAGTTCTGAGACCATACCTATGTAAGGACATAGACAGAGGTAGAGAAGGTTCAGAGGAGGGCAACAAAGATGGTGCATGGGTTGCATCACAAGTCCTATGAAGACAGGTTGAAGGACTGAACATGTACTCCCTGGAGGAGAGGAGGGAGAGAGGGATATGATAGAGACATACAAGTATCTTACAGAGAGGAACAGGGTGCAGGAAAACACTATTTTAAGCGAAAAGATGTTTCAGGACTAGAGGGCATGGGATGAAGTTGGAGGAGGACAATTCAGAGGAAACATGAGAAAGAATTTCTTCACAGAACGGGTGGTGGACAAATGGAACACCCTGCCAGAGGAAGTGGTTGGGACTGAAACAATCACAGGATTTAAGAATGCATGGGATAGACATAAAGGAATTCTAGAGGTCAGGGGTAAGGGGAAATAGACTTCTAGGAAAACAAACTTAACTTACAAGCTCAAATGGGCAGACTAGGTGGGCCATAGGCCCTTATCTGCCGACACTGTCTATGTATCTATGTATGTATCTATGTAAGAAGTTCAATATATGGAACTAATGTGGCTAACACCCCCAGAATGACTCCTCCTTCCTCTTTACAAATTTTTCAGAAAAGACATTCTGGAAATGTTAAAAGTTCCTCAAACTGTCACATCTATTGACAAAAAATGTGACAAAAAGTACCAATTAGAGAGATCTGGTGCTGAGTTTTTATTCAGTCACCCAGATCATCAGGACATTGTACAGCAGGCAGCCTATAAGAAGGCCAAATCCCCCTCTTGTCTTCTCATCCACCTGAAAAAGACTCCATAAATGTGGACAGTATGGCTAAGAGGGGGGTACCTCTCAGCATCTCTTGCTATCAGGCAAGCCACTTACCAGGCGTATGCTGCCCTTTACCAAAAGGCTTTATGGCAGTCTGTGGTGGATAATGCAGAGGCAAATACCTCCCTCACTGTTTTGGAGTTACTAGAGATAGCCAGATTGGGTTTGGAGGCTTCCAAATACCAATTCCAGATGGCAGCTGACACGAATGACACTGCTGCCAAATGGATGGCTGGTACTATAGTTATGAGAAGGTTTGCCTGGCTGAGGGCTACCAGCCTCACTCAGGATACCCAAAACAAAGCAATAGATTTCCCAGTTGAGGGCCATTCCCTTTTGGTGCCCAAACTGAGGCCTACATGAAGAAAGTAGACAAGTATAAGGCTACTTTCAGAAGTAATTCCACCAGGCACAAACCCTCTCCTTCCACTTCTTATTCCAGGGGAGGCAGGGGCAGGTCTTCTTTTAGGAGATCTTTTTTTCAGGTGCAAGCTGCTCCTCAGATACAGTACCAACCCCAGCAGACGGGTTTTTATAGGGCCTGGGGTAGAAGAGACTTCCGCAGAGGGTCTCATTCTACCCAACCTCAACAACAACAAAAGCAGAACCCCTGACTCTTCCCTTCAGGCTGCCTCTCCACATCCAGTAGGGGCAGACTTTCCAACTATTTCCAGGACTGGTCAAAAATCATATCAGACAGGTGGGTCCTGGAAATAGTGGGTCAGGGTCTCTCCCTTTGTTTCAAGTCCCTTCCCCCTCCAAGGGTAAAACGATTTGCATCAGTTCCTCCCTCACAAAGAATACTGCTGGAGCAGGAGGTAAAAAGTGTATTACTGGCAAAAGCAGTCAAGCCTGTCCCCCACAATCAAAGAGGGCAAGGGTTCTACTCCAGGTATTTCCTAACAACAAAAAAAGACTGGAGAGTGGCGGCCTATACTAGACCTCAGACATCTAAACAAATGCTTGGTGAAACCCAAGTTCAAAACGGTCACAATGGCAAAATCCTGCCAACACTACAAAAAGGGGAACGGCTGGCCTCTTTGGATTTAAAAGACGCATATTTTCACATCCCTGTCAGAGAATCACGCAGACGATATCTCAGGATCACTCTTCCCTTGGGTCACTACCAGTTCTCAACACTTCCTTTCGGCCTTACCTCTGCACCAAGGGTGTTCACCAAATGCTCAGTAGTAGTGGCACATCTCAGAAAGCTGGGTGTCACAGTTTTCCCATATCTGTACGACTGGCTGATTGAAGCAAAATCCCAACAACAAGTGTCAGAACACTCACTGCTAGCTCAAGGTGTTCTCTCCTCCTTGGGGTTTCTTCTAAATGCCAAAAAGTCAGTTCTCACCTCAGTCCAAGTATTGCAGTTCATAGGGGCAGAACTCAATACAATTCTGGGAAAGGCTTTTCTACCCTTGGAAAGGGCACAGGCTATCCAGCTTCTGACAAGCTCATTCTTCCTGGGCAGGCCAAAACCAGCAACTCAGTTTCTACAGCTTTTAGACCACATGGCTTGAGCAACAAGCACAGTCATGGGTGCCAGATTCCAAATGAGTTACATTCAGTTTCACCTCAGGACCCATTGGTCCCAGAGGCGAGATCCACTTTCAAAACTAGTCCCTGTAACAAGAACTCTTCTACAGGCCCTCTAGTGGTGGAGAGGTCCAGACAACCTAAGGGAAGGGGTGCCTTTCCAGCAGGAGTCCCCCTCCTTATTGCTTACAACAGATGCCTCCCTTCTAGGATGAGGTGCCCACCTAGGAGACCACACAGTTCACGGCTCCTGGAACAGTGCAGAGTCCCTTCCACACATAAATCTCTTGGAGATAAGAACAGTTTACCTGGCCATTCAGGCTTTCACTCATCTTATAAAGGGAAAAGTGGTTCAGATCAGAACAGACAATACCACCACAATGTACTATATCAACAAACAGGGAGGGACAAGATCCACTCCACTATGCACAGAAGCAATGAAAATATGAAGCCTGATTTACTCCATAAATGCCTCCATACAAGCAGTTCATCTGCCAGGAAAGGACAATACACTGGCAGATGCTTTGAGCAGGATAAACCAGGCCCATCATGAATGGGCACTGAACAGCCAAGTAGTGCAGGTTCTATTCAGGCGGTGGAGAACCCCAGAGCTGGATCTTTTTGCTTCCCACCAGGATCACCATTTACCCCTCTATTGCTGCAGGGCTCCAGTGAAAGGGACTGTTCCTGTGGATGCACTGATTCTCGATTGGACAGGCAAATACCTTAATGCCTTCCCTCATTTTCCTCTGATTCTCAGAGTACTCTTCAAGCTCAGGTCACAGCCAGCATCGATGATTCTGATAGCCCCAGACTGGCCAAGACAGCCATAGTACTCCCTGTTGCTTTCAATGTCAGTGAGCAAACCGACCTACCTCCCTCAGAGGTACAATCTACTGACTTCATTTCAAGGCAGGGTGGTGTATCCCAGTCTCAGGTCTCTCAGACTCAAAGCTTGGCTCTTGAGGACTTAGAGTATTCAGACTCCCAATACTTTCAAACCATTTTAGAAATCCTTAAGAGTTACAGAAAACCTTCTACTAAGAAAACTTATGCTTCAAAATGGAAGAGATTTTCTATTTGGTGTACAGACAAGGGCATAATCCCAGAACAGGCTGGCATCCCAACCCTCCAAGATTATTTGTCTTATCTGCATTCCTTGGGATTGCAGCACTCAACTCTGAAAGTTCATCTGGCTTCACTTTCAGCCTATCTCTCAGTTGGGAAAGAGGTATCCCTAGCTTCGAATCCCATATTTAGAAGGTTTTTTAAGGGCCTTTTACATCTGTTTCCCCCCTCATAGGGAACCACTGCCAGCTTGGGACATCGACATTTGTATTGCCCAGCTTATGCTTCCACCATTTGAACCCTTAGCTTCCGCACAGCTCAGATTTCTAACCTGGAAGGTAGTTTTCCTAGTGACACTTACCTCTGCTAGGAGGATAAGTGAGTTACAAGCCCTATGTGTGGAAAAGAACTACATTGCTTTCCACAATGAAAAGTTAGTGTTGAGAACTAATAGAAAGTTCCTTCCCAAAGTAGTTTCTGACTTTCATCTGAACCAGTCCATTACCTTACCAGTATTTTTTACTACAACCTCTAGCTCTGGTGAGTGTAGGCTGCATAGCTTGGATGTGAAGAGAGCATTGAGCTATTATGTAGCCAATACCAAGGATCATAGGCAGGACAGACAGCAACTGTTCCTTACCTATCGGGAAGTAGGTAATGGATCTTCTGCTTCAAAGAGGACTATTTCTCAGTGGATAGTCCAGTGTATTCAGTTCTGCTATTCAAAGGTGGACAAGGTCCCTCCTTCAGGTCTTTGGGCCCATTCCACAAGGGGCACAGCTGCCACCATTGTAGCTGCCAGAAAGGTCCCTCTATTGATTTATAAAGCAGCTACCTTGAGGTCAGTCCACACCTTTACTAAACACTACAGCCTGGATACTCAGGCCAGGAGTGATGCCAGTTTTTGAAAAGCTGTTTTGCAGAGTCTTTTTCCTAAATAGATTCTGCCTACCTCCTAGTGGTACTGCTACATAGTCTGCAAAGAGTAATAATATTAGTGGATTCCTGGGGTTAGAAGAAAAAATTACTCACCTGTAGTAATCTTGTTTCTTCCCAGGGATCCACTAATAGTATTACTCCCCGGCCCTGGTCCTCCCCTTAGAATCACAGAAAAATACTCTATACTGCTGAGATGCTTCTCAGTATGATAGGTATGTCACCTGCTGGCACATTTTGGTAATACTTAGCTGGTAGGTTCTTTTCTAAGGGTATATCTGGCTCAGAAAAGAGGACTCATCCTATTATTGTGTTTTTGTTGGCCCTTTCTTGGCCTAGTACTTATTTTTACATGCCCTCTTGGGCATTAGCATTCTAATTGTTAATTGATCTATATATTATGGCCTCTATGCAGGCTTCACAGAAATCTGAGGTAGAATGCAGGCAGTTAGAACAGGGCAGTTTGAAAATGAATGCATGATCTAAACATTCCATAATTAGCATAGCATTCTATTTGGCTCCAGGGCAGTGCTGGCTTAAAGGAGCACTGCAAAGAGTAATAATATTAGTGGATCCCTGAGAAGAAACACAATTACTACAGATGAGTAATTTTTTTCTTATGGTCCATGTGGATCCTTCAGATCATGGGCTGGGGGCTGTGCTGAGCCAGATTACCCAGCAGGGGGAGGAGTACCCAGTTGTGTACCTCAGCCGGAGGCTTTTGCCCAGAGAGGAGGCATACGCCACAATCGAGAAGGAATGCCTGGGAATAGTGTGGGTCCTTCAGAAGCTGCAGCCTTACCTATGTGGGAGAGAATCTACTGTGGTCACAGATCATACTCCCCTGATATGGCTTCATAGGCCAAGTGGGCAAAATGGAAAACTACTACATTGGAGTTTGGTACTGCAGGCATACAACATGACCATCCAGCATCGCAGTGGCAAACATGATGCTAGTGTGGATGAGCTATCTAGACAGGGCTAATGGCATGGCTGGATACTTTGGGCACTTTCCAGCAGTTGCGTGAACGGCTGCGTCACTTGAGGTGGCCCAAGGGACATGCCTTCATCATCTGGGGGGAGGGGATGTGACAGAAATGGTAAGGAAGGAGTTAATGGTGAATTCTGTAGTTGGTCCTGTTTAGCAGTCTGGAAAAAAAAAACACAAGCCGAAATTCCCCAAGCTGGAATTCTCACTGACCACTAGCTGCTAGGTGGGTCATAAATCTCAAAGTGGACATGTCTACACACAGACTCGCAGTTTAAATGGATTGGATCATTCAAGTATTAACTGAGGGCTGAGGATGAATATTAGTGGATACTGATGGGTGTGCAGTCTGATTGGGACAATTGAATACCTACATGGTAGATGGTTGGTGCATTCTAAGGGGAAATAGGAATCACCTGTTCTCAAGAGATTATATAAGATGCTGAAAGACAGTGAGGAGGGTTGTTGTTGGTCACTCTCTGGAAGTGGAAGGAAGAACTAAGCTTGGGTGCCTACCCTTCTAGCTATGTCCGTGGGAGCTGGCAATTAGCATATGGTCCAGTGTTCTCTTGAAAGGATAGCAGAAGGGTAAGTTTAATTCTAGCATATTGCAGTAATAGCCTTTTTATGTTTTGTCATCTGTTGTTTAAAAAAATGTGTTTACTTTTCCTTTATCAGTGTTATTCTCTTGTGTTGCAAATAGATATCCTGTACTTTCTGTTAAGTAAAAAAGCTATTTATTTACTTAACAGTTGTGACTGTGATGTCATTTTTCTAAGTTAATACATGGTTTCCACTGGCTGAGGTAAACTATGTTTAGCATCCACCACCCAGGAGAGACACACTACCAGACACTGATTTGTGCAATTGCACGTTTAATTACCCAAGTTTGTAAACTTGGAGGTGGGCGCTGGACGACTCCAGCTGGTGGCAACGAATACCCGAGGACAGACACCTCTCTAAAAGCTGTTCCAGCCCAGAGAGAGAGGTAGGTTGTCACACTGACTAGTTCAAGAACTGTTAGAAGAAGAGTGCAGTTGCTTGTTAGAATGGAGAGAGTGAGCAGCTCAAGCCATCGAGAGGCAGCTCTAGGAAAGGAACTGAGGAGAACTGACAGGAAGAGGCCTGACTTGCCTCCCTGCTATTATTTCTAGCATTGGACTGCCTGTTAGCAGTAAAATGGACTAATCCGAAAGCTAATCTTAAACTGTGGCAGTTAGCCTCGAGACTCTGAGGAGTGCAATTTGAGCTACTAGACCGAGAGGAACTTCTGCAGAGCTTCCGGCCCAAGAACTGTGATCAGACTGGTTCTACAGACTAAGAGGTTTGCTCAGTGAATCGACTGCAATTACGAACTGGCCTGAAACAGATCTGAGAGGTAGAGAAGTGAATGTTTCCATTAAATGTGTTGAATGTCCATTGTGGGTCAAGGCCCACTGTCCAGGGACTCATGATTGCCAGAAAGGAATCCATCTTTACCAGCGACCAAACTGTCTGCCAGCTGGAGGGGTCACCAGCAAACAAACTGAACTTTGCAAGAAGTGTTTATCCAGCCTTGGGCACATGCCTAACCCAGCCCAAGCTGACTATCCTTGCACCAGTTACCGTTTTCTCGGTGAGAGACCGACTTGGGGATCCAGCTCCTATGCAGCAAGAAATAGCAAGTTGTGGCCACCTGGAGGGAAAGGCCGTAAAGCGGAGGTGAATCATGCAGGCTCAGCTTCTCCATGCTCTACAGTAGTTTGCAACAGGTCTTCATATCACCAGACCATCTACTACCTACTAGTGTTGTGAGTAAACTCAGGGTAGCTCCCTGCAACAGTTCTTTTAATCATTTTGTGGTACAATCTGATTGTGTCAGTGTATCACAGGGTTACATTGGACTGGGCCAACCAGCCGAGGATACAAATAGTCACAGTCTTTATCATTGCATGTTTAACTGCCTTTCTTTCCACCAAGGACCCCAAAAACAGCTGTAAACCCAGGCAACAATCAAGCTAGCCACCAACAGTCTGGGTACCCAGCAGCTGCAAAACTGTACAGTGGGACTAAATGCAGGCATGCAAATGTGCCCTGGTTTAAATCCAGTATAGTAATCATTCATCTAAATCTGCCCCTTCCCTTGTTCAAATCCCCCTTAATAAATTGATTGGTTTGTTTCACTGTTATATTGCCTCAAAGATATCTCATGGTCTGGGTCAAGATTAATGTGTCTGGGGGAAACATTTGAAAGTGCATGCCTGTATTGAATACTGTTTTACAGGGGGTTCAAGGGAATTTGCTGAAGACCAGACCCTGGTGGTAAGTGCAAAGGGTGTGTACATATTGTTAATATTACATAGAAACATAGAATTTGATGGCAAATAAGGACTGCTTGGCCCACCCAGTCTGCCCATTTCCCTACCTAATGGATAAGCTGCAGATCCTAGTTAACCAGCAGCCTACTTCTTTCTACCCCCACCCCCTAGAATTGCCTTATGGCTGTCCCATGCATGCTTAGATTCAATCACTGTTTTTGACTCACAGCCTCCTCCGGAGGCCTTTCCATGTATCCACAACCCTCTCTGTGAAAAATGCTTCCTTACGTTACCTCTGAGCCGCCCCCCATCTTCAAATTGCCTTGTTCTTGCACACCTCTTTTTTTGAAAGATGCTACCCTCTTGGACTTTGTTGATTCCTTGAGGTATCAACAAAGTCCAAGCAAGTAACATCTTTCTAAGAGGTGATAGCAAGAGGCACCTAAGAGAAGATGAAAGCAACTCAGAAGTAGCATGGGAATTTTCACAGAGAGGGTTGTAACTGTGTTAACTGCTGTAAAGGGCTGTTCCCCTTATAAGGTAAGTAAGTGGTCACTAGGTGAGTTTGTGGGTGGTTATAGCTTCCCAGAGGGCTATACTAGGTTAGGTAGATACCCCCACATATATTACTCTGGGTGGAGGCACCAAAAGATTGTAATTACTGAGGGCAGGGAAACCCTGGTAATTGCTAAGTTTGAACCCAGGCCCTTGAACCTGTTGTCCAAAGTACAGGCAGGGGTAGTAACCCTAGATATAGTGCCGCCTAGGGGTTCCGCTGTATCTTCCCTCCCAATTCTTCTGCAGTGTCATTCATGAAAACATTGAAGAGGAACAGTCTCAGCGCTGAGCGCTGTGGCACCACCCTCTGTTGTCTATCCATTAACCAGTTTCTAACGCAGTTCACCACTTTGGATCCCACCCCTAGGCTGCTCAATGTCTTTATCAGCCTCCCGTGCAGCACAGTGTTGAAGGCCTTGCTAAAGTCCAGATAGGCCATGCCCACTGCCCTCCCCTGTTCTATTTCCCAGGTCACCCAGTCAAAGAAATCTGTCAGATTAATTTGGCATGACCTTCCCCCAAGAATCCATGCTGCCTGTGGTCTTGCAGCCTACTGGATTCAAGATACTCTACCTGCCTTACATTTAGAAGGGTTTCCATTAATTTCTCCATCTCTGAAGTAAGACTGACCGGACTATAGTTGCTAGCCTACTCCCCGCTGCTGCTTTTATGCAGAATGACCACATCAGCCCTTCTCCAGTCCTCCAGAACCATGCTCATTTTCAGTGGGCTGTTGAATAAGGCTGTCTATAGGGCACAGAAACATAGACACTGATGGCAGAGAAGGGCTACTTGGCCCATCCAGTCTGCCCTTTTTAGTTACATTGCTTCTGCTGTAGACCCTTCCAGGTCTATGACACTTTCTCTTCCCTGCCTTACCTACTGTATCCTTTATGGTTCCCTTCTGCTTATCCTGGGCTTTTTTTTGACTCCCTCCACTTTTGTTGCCCCCACCACCTCCACTGGAAGACTGTTCCAGGCATCTGCCAGCCTTTCTGTGAAGAAGTATTTCCTCACATCTCTCCTGAATCTACCCTCCTCCAGCTCCAGCTAGCAGCTCCCTGAGTTCTTTTAGGTCCATAGATTTGTCCACCTTCAGAGTTACAAGTCCCTTACAGATGCTTTCCTCTGAAAATGGACTTGTGTTCACCTCACTCCCACCCCTTTCCCTAACACTCCCTGGTGGTCTGTTCCCCGTCCCTCCACGACGAAGACTGAGCTGAAGTACCTATTTAGGATGTGTAACCCCCCCCCCATGCCCCCATCTAGGGCTATAACTTTTTTCGCAGGTGTTCCGGGGCAATAGAAAGGGGGTACTCTCAAGTGCTAACATTGAGACAAATGCACTTCCAGTAAGGCAGGGAAAATCATATTCCTACCTCTCCATCCTACCTAACTTGTGCATTTTTACCTTCTTTCTCAGCATTTAATTTTCTCATCCCCGAGGCTGCCCACCAGACCAGGACCTCCATTCTGTACCTCACTGTCTCAGGAGCCCTTACAGTCCCAACCAGGCTGGAACGAACACTGCAGCTGGAACGTAACTCATAGAAAATAATCAAACTGAAGATAGAGGGAAAGGAAGATTTCATTTTATTTACTTGCCCCTCTCAGTTAAATAATGCACATTAAAAACAAACATTGTCAATGCCGAATGTTGTCGCGCTGGCATTGGCATTGGCAGCGGTGGAGCTAGAGACGCATAATAGGAATGGCAGTGAAGTATTGAAGTGACGCCAACCCCACCCCCACCCTGTAGAGAGTGACAGGCATTGGGGTGTGCCTTTGGGTGGTCAGCTATAATTCTCATGCCATTGAACCTCACCCTACCCTGTAGACACTGACAAGTGTCATGGTGTGCTTTGGTGTCTTTGGACATTATACTTACCCCATTCCATAAAGAAATACGCTGACGAGGGTGCAGTATAGGAGTGTGGGGTGAAGTTTGTGGCCAAACAGTGCAAGACACACCACGATGCCTGTCAGTGGCTGCAGGGTGGGCGTGGAGGGTGGAATGGCGTGAGTATTATATCCGATGATCCCAAGTCACAGCCCTGACTCCTGTCAATCGGTACAGGTTGGGGTGCTACAGTTGGAAACCCTAACACCATAGGCGTGTAGAGGTAGTTTCACTCTACATTTTCAACATGGGCTGCTTGTCAGGCCACCTCATGAAAAACGGCACAATCACTTTGTTAGCTGAAAGGTGGTTTTGCACAGCAGCTGTGGCATTTGGTGACAGAGGGATGAAAACAGTTTTGGGCAGGATGTGGAGAACGGCAACTGTATTGTTCATGAGGAGGCGTAAAAAATGGCAACGTTGAAAATCTGGAGTGGCAATATGAAATATTGGTGAAGCAATGAACATGCATACAAACTGCGCAACATCCACAACCAATTATCTGTGGAGTTTTTAGGCACATTTTCAACATAGGCATTTTGGACCTCCCTCATGAACAGTGGTGCTGTGATTTTGTTAATGTGTCCCAAAGGTGATTTCCCACAGCGAGCATGCCATTGTGCACCACAGTTGTGGGAACATGTTTTGGGCAGGCTGTGAAAAATGGCAGCTGTACTGTTGATAAGGAGGTGTACACAAATGCCAGTCATGAAAATCTGGCATGAAAATATTGCAAATGAGCGAAGCGACAAGGCTGCGTGGAAACTGTGCAACACACGCTTGCAGCACAGTCATTTTATGGACTTTTGGCACCAAATTTTCAACATAGGCATTTTAGGACCTCTGCTCATGAATAGTGTCATCGTCATTTTCTCAAACTGCTCCGAAAACAGATTTCGTGCAATTCTGCGCCGGATGTGCAAAACCACATTTCAGCCAGGATATTTAAAATGACAGCTGCACTGTTCATAAGGAGGTGTGGAAAATGCCAATTTTGAACATGTGGAGTGAAAACATTACAAATGCATGAAGTCACGAGTGTGCGTGCAAAGTGCGCAACCCAAGCTCGTAAAAACACTAATTTTATGGACTTTCAGCCCCAAATGTTCAACATAGACATTTTAGGACCTCTGCTAATGAACAGTGTCACTGTTATTTTCATAATGTGTCTCAAACACGGACTTTCCACAGCGACCGCGCTATTCTGCGCCGGAACTGCAAAAACAGTTTTGGTCAGGATGTGAAAAATGACAGCTGTACTGTTCATAAGGAGGTGCAGAACAATGGCAATGTTGAAAATCTGGAGTGAAAATATTATAAATTCACAAACTTATGAGCGTGCGTGCAAACTGCGCAACGCACGCTCATAACACAGTCATGTTATGGAGTATCGTCACCAGATTTTCAGCATAGGAGATTTTAGGACCTCTGCTCATGAACAGTGTAACTGTAATTTTCATAATTTGTCCCAAACACTGATTTCCCACATCGACGCCGCTATTCTGCCGAAGCGAAAACACATTTCAGGCAGGATGTGAAAAATGACAGCTGTACAGTTCACAAGAAGGTGTGGAAAAATGCCAATGCTGAACATGTGGCATGAAAATGTACAAATTAAGCTAAATTCTGAGCGTCATAGTACCTATATGCAGCACAAAGCGGTCATTGTTTGGATTTTTACCACCAAATTTGCAACATAGGCTTTTTGAGAGTCCCCCTCATGAACACTGGCACTGTCGTTTCATTCCTCACTCCCGAAAGGTGATTTCATGCAGTGACTGCGAAATCACCTTTCGGGACCAAATAATGCCATGACAGTGCAAGAATTCACGAGGAGGGGTCCCAAAAACCCCATGTTGAAAATGTGGTGCCAAAATTCCCCAAAATGCCTGAGATATGCAGCAAAGTTGAAAAACCCTTATTTATTCCATTATACAGCTTACCGGCATTTCTTCAGTTCGCGTCAGCTTTGAAGAGTGCAGACGTGTTCCCAGTCCACCGAAAATCGTCGCGTCAGACTCCAGTGGTAAGTATGGGGTGAGGGGGGTGTGAGGAGGCAGGGTGTGCAGTGGTGGGTGCGAGTGGTGGGTAGGGAGACTACGAGGAACCGTTTTTGTGTTACAGGGTGAAACAAAAAAACATTGTGGGACAGTTTATTTTTCCTCAGGGGATTTGGCATGCTGGGGTGGGCTCCCAGTGTGACACCTAACTGTTTGGAGGGTTGCTGCAGTCGATGGGGGATTGGGCATCCTCAACAGCACACAACACAAGGGGGGGTGTTAATTTATGCCGACAGGGATTGGGCACCCTCATCGGCACACAAGAGGAAAGCGGGGCAAGAGCCGAGGAGGACTAGACACCCCTCGACATATAACACATGAACACATGGAAGTGCTTTATGCCGATGGGGGAGTAGGCTCCCCGTCGACACATAATTTGGGCCACAGTAAGCGGCAGGGATTAGGCACCCCCGAAGTCGGCAGTTGGGCTGCCACCCACCATGTACACAATGTGGCCGAGCACGTCGGGAGGTCCGCTGCGTCTGACGAGCTTTGCTCGGATTGCAGCGGACCTTTCCTTAGATGTGCTCACCACATTATGTGTGCATAGTGTGGCGCCGGCATGCAGGCTGACTGGGGAATGAGGGATGCACCTACTGATGCGTGCCCTGCATTCACCCAACAGCGACCGCACCTCCAAATCTCCACTGCTGCAAGATGTTGGCTGCGCAAGTGCCAACATAAAAAGGTCTCAGAAATGCTGCAATCTGACTGGCTGTTAGAATTCCAACAGCTTTACATTAATCCCTGTTACACTGTCATGTACAGCCTGATCACCATGGTGTATGAATTCTTCCTGTAAGCATTCCATCCTCTAGCACTGCTGAATGACTGGGATGATGCATTCTGATTCTGAACCAACATTCTTAAACTGTTTGTGGAAGAATTATTTTATTAAAAATCTCCCTCTAAATTAGGAAAACATTCAAAAAGTACACTGTTAACACTTCTCTTTTGGAATAAATTTTATAATAGCAATAAGCTCTCCCAGGAGTTAGATTAACAGTCAGTTAATTACTCTCTAGGGGCAACATGGCATTCGACAATGCCTCATGGCACATTACACCCCTAGAGGGTGATTAACAGATTGTTAATCAAACCCCTGGTCATACCTTATTGCTTAATAACCACTATTTCCTCCCTCAAACTGGCTTTTATTCTGCACCTGTAATGCAAATGATTTCCAGCAATACAGGGGTCACATACGTCATCTTTAACTAGATAAAGAAGCTCCATGGGGCTAGTTAACTTTCTACAAAACTGGCTGGACATTCTAAGGCAGCCCCATACAGAAAAAGAAGGGTACATTTTCAGTAGTTTTATTCTCAAAGGCTCGTCATTTCTCAGTATTTGTACCATTCAGCCATTCCTCTGCCATTTTTAATTTTTACCCTTCATTTTCTGCTCCCAGTATCCCTTCAAATACTCTTCAAATGGCCAATCTTTTTGAAAACTTTATTCGGAACCATTCATTTTCCACTTTTTATCTTTCATTGTCAAAATTGCTTCAGCATCCCTTCAGACACCCTTGAAATGATCCATCTTGAAGCAGTTAATTATTATAAACCTTCATTTTGCTCTTTGGGCGGGGCTGTTCAGTGTTCCGTTACTGCTTCAGTTCCTGTTGCTCAACATTATGAGGAAAATCAGTATCTTCTCAGAGCAAGAATAAATGTGGGTGTAAAAATATTAGCTCTCTGTGAAATGCATATAACAGGTGTGTGCATGTGTGTGTGTGTGTGTGTGTGTGTGTGTATGTGTGGTGGGGTGGGGGGTGAGCAATCTACTTGTAATTGCATGCTGCTTACGTATTGTGAAGCTTTTACAGCTTAGGGGCCCCCATATTCAGAAACAACTGAAAGCACAACTTGTTTATAGGCACAGAGATGATGAGCAGCCTATGGACAAATGAAAGTATCTGTGCTACAAGATCTATGGGCATCCCTGTATTTTAAGGGAATGGTAGCAAAAAATGAGATATGGGAAGGAAAGGGATGAGGATGCATCATAGTATCATTGAAATGAGAAACATCTGTTAATGACATGTAGGTCATGATGTTAAAGCTCAAGTTGTGGCTGTCAGTGCTATCTTGATTTTTGGTATTTGAACATCCCAGGTCCTCCCTTGCAAAGGTCATGGCAGGTGGGTGAGGACAGGATGGAAATGATAAGTCAGTGTCATGTTCAGTTTAGGGGGGTAGCTCAGGAGGGATTCGGAAGGGAATCTTCACCTCTGACTTAGTAGTTAACCATCTGACTGCCAATCATGCAGGGGAGTGGTGGGAACCAGATCACTCAAGTTTAGAACAGTTAACAATATACATCTCAAACTGTCAAAATGTGAGTGAGTCAGTTCATTTGGCTCTACAATGCCAAGTCGACAACTAATTCGTCGACCGACATTGCAGCGCCATGCTTCCCGCTAACTACGAGTTGCGATTGGTAGGGAGCCGCGCACAGCAGGGACTTTTTTCTTCCAGGGGCTTTGTCCCCAAACCCCTATATGGGCAGCTCTGCTCCCTGCACCCCCTGTATTTATGGATAACAACTCCAGGTTAGATTTGGTTCGGGGAGGAGGTTCAAAATGGGGGAGAGTGCTGCCGGGTCCCGAGCACATCCCCTACAGTGACTTGGCACTGTTGTCGGCAGCGACGTATGTAGCTGTAGGGGTTTCACTGCAGGAAGTGTCTACCAGTTAATTTCAGTGGTTTAATGTGCTATGGTCAGAATGGAGTAGATGTCCATGGAGAGGCAGGCCATGAAGTAGTTGCTGATGCCCACTGGAGCATACTTGGGTGCATGCTGATCCTCTGGCCCACCACCTTGATCCTGAGATCGGGATATTCTCTGAAGCCAAGTGGTCACCTTAGCTCATGCAGGCACCCTGGTCCCTCGCTTCCTTCAGTCAGCTCTGCATTCTGCACTGACCAAATGGCCCCACACAACATACAATCTGATTGTCTCAGCTCCATCCTCATTACAATGTGATGAGCTCCCCTCCACTCTCGTCCTCCTTTGATGTGGCCTTGGCATTAATTTGCCATTGACTTTTTTATAGCACTGCTGTCAGTTGATGGGCAAGTGACATCTGCTCTCTCTCTCTCTAGATCCATCTGAAGCACAGAGATGAGAAAAATCCACAGGGCGACTAGGAAAAGTACCCCCCCACACCATTGGCATCACATCATTGCTTTGCTGCTGCCTCCTCCTCTCCTAGTCCTCAGGAGAAGATGGAACAGTAGCAGGAGCCTGGAAGTGGTTCCAATGGCATCTCCTCAGAGCTGCCCCTGCAGTTAAAGGGAAAGGGGCTCATTGGTCCCTGTCTCCACCAAGGTACGTAAAGTTAGTGTATTGTAAATGTTAAAATTGTTAGTGGGCGAGCAATGCCTCGTTCAAAACTGGACGTGAAGTCGGAGGTTAAATAATGATTTAAACTGCTAATAAATTATTTAAACTGTCAGCTCAATTACTGCTGCTGTTTTTGACAGAGGAGAACTTTGCTGTCAGAGCAAATAACAGCAGTCTAGAACTACAGCTCTTTTACTAATTGCCCTCTTCCCCACCCAAAGACAGTTCTACTTTTATAGCCACTGGATTTGACTGACAACAGGAACTTCCTGTTTGGCAGCAGGAAGGGAAGGATCACTGAGACACATTAGTTTCATCAACCTTGAAGGAACCTAAAAATAGCTCTTTCTCCCCTCTGGCTGCTGGAGGTCTGAATCAAGCACAGAAGAAAGAGACTACTGAAGACTACAGGAAGTTCCTGTCCCAGAACAGGAAGGGCGAGAGTTGTAAGGGCACATAGGCAGTAGGAAAGTAAGTGTAAAAATACATAGAGGGAGGAGACAGTAAGCATACAAAGCAGTAGGAGCAGGGAAATCCCAGCCTCCCCCCACAAAACACAGTAGTTAGTGAGGTAAACACCAAGGTAGAGACGTCAGTAGGGAGCAGGACAGGGGTAAATGCAGGAAAAGGCAGTAAGGACAAGGATGGGGCTAAAATGGGTAAGGCCATCAAAAAGTGGAGGGTGATGAGTACCAATGCCCGCAGTCTGTGTAACAAGCTCCCTGAACTAGTGGCCTTGATGGACAAGGGATGCCTGGATATTGTGGCAGTCACTGAAACATGGTACACAGAGAACCATGACTGGGATGTCAACATACCATGATACACAATCTACAGGAGGGACAGGGTGGATAAAAGATGAGGAGGAGTAGCTCTCTATATAAGGGAAGGGATTAAAGCAACAGAACTAAAGAGTAAACAGGAAGTTGATGAGTCACTGTGGGTTACCCTGGAGACAGGAAATGGCACCACAATCCACACAGGGGCTGTGTGCAGACCCTCATCTCAGGGGGAGGAAATGGACAAGGAAATGATAGAAGGCATCCTTAAAATGGCAGAAAAAGGGGAGATATTGCTGATGGGGACCTGAATATGCCAGATTTTAACTGGAGTACCTTTGCTGCAGGCACATCCAAGAGCAGGTAATTCTTGATGCCCTACAGGGGGCATGCCTCAGACAGCTAGTGTTGGAACCCACTCGGGAGGGAGCAATCTTAGGCCTGGTACTCTCACATAGGGAAGGAGAAAGGATCTCAGTTTAGAAGTGGGTAGCCATCCGAGAACAAGTGACCGCCAAACAGTGTGGTTCACAATAAACATAGCCATAGAATCTAGCCATACAAAAACAAGAGTATTGGATTTTAGGAAGGCTGACTTTGGGAAAATGAGAGCGTGCCTCAGAAAAGCACTAGCAACGGGCAAGAAGGAGGGGTGGAGGAACAGTGGGGAATAATCAAAACAGCCATCGCAGAGGCAACAATCCTTTGTGTTAAGCAAATCAACAAAACAAAACGAAGGAAAAAAAACACTATGGTTCTCAAAAGAGGTGGAAGGGAAGGTTAAGGAGAAAACGATAGCATTCAGCAAATACAAGGAAACACAGAAGAAGCAGAACAGAGAACTTTATCAGTTAAAGCAGAAGGAGGCAGGGAAGGCAGTTAGAATAGCAAAGGCACAAACTGAGGAAAAGATAGCCAACTCTGTTAAGAAGGGGGATAAAACCTTTTATATGTACGTTAGGCAGTGAAGAAAGACCAAGGGAGCGATACAGAGACATAATAAAGGGGAGGGAATGTGGGCAGAGGGTGACAGTGAAAAAGCAGAAATACTGAACAAATATTTCTGCTCAGTATTCACAACGGAAGAGGAGGGAGAGGTACCTAAACCAAACAACAGAAACACTCTGAATAGGGGGTTCGATACCAGTCCATTCACAGAAGAAATATTTTTGAAAGAACTCTTGAAACTGAGAATGGACAAAGTAATGGGGCCTGATGGGATTCACCCAAGAATTCTAAAAGAACTAAGGGTAGAACTAGTAATGCCACTGACTACTCTCTTTAACAAATCATGGAAGGATGGGGTGGTACCTGAGGACTGGAGGGGGGCAAATGTGCTTCCACTTCACAAAAGTGGAGCAGGGCAGAGGCAGAAAACTACAGACCAGTTAGTTTGACTCCGGTGGTAGGGAAAATGATGGAATCACTTCTGAAGGAAAGAATTGTTGAATACCTAGAGGCCAGTGGGGCACAAGACCCAAGGCAGCATGGTTTCACAGCAGGAAGGTCATGTCAGACGAACCTAATAAATTTCTTTGACTGGGTGACCAAAGTAGTAGACCAGGAAGGGGCTGTGGATATGGCCTACCTAGATTTTAGCAAGACATTTGACACAGTCTCACACAAAAGATTAATATACAAGTTAGCCAGCCTTGGAGTGGGTCCCAGGTGGTAGCCCGGATAAAAAACTGGCTAGACAACAGGATGTAAAGGGTAAAAGTAAACGGAGTCCACGGTGAAGAAAGGAGGGTAACTAGCGGGGTACCATGGGGTCGGTACTGGGACGGGTCCTCTTTAATGTCTTTATAAGTGACATTGGCGAGCACCTGGAAGGAAAAGTATGTCTCTTTGCAGATGACACAAAGATCTGCAACAGGGTTGATACACAAGGTGGGGTGGAAAGGATGAAAAGGGACTTGACAAGGTTGGAGGAATGGTCAAATATGTGGCAGCTCAGATTAAATGCAAAGAAGTGCAAAGTAATGCATCTGGGGGAAAAAAACCCAGGGGAAGAGTACACAATGGGGGGTGAGTTAATAACAACAACAAAAATTGAAAGAGACCTAGGAATAATTATATCAGATGATCTAAAGGTGGGCAAGCAATGGGAGAAGGCAGTAAGGAGGGCTGGGGGGGATACTGGGATGCATAGGGAGAGGCATCAACAGTAGAAACTAGGAAGTTGTATCCCTCTGTACAGACAGTTGGTAAGATCCCATCTGGAGTACTGCGTGCAATTCAGGAGACCCCATCTCCACTAAGACATAGACAGAGTGGAGGCTGTTCAGAGGAGGGCAACCAAAATGGTGCAGGGTCTGCACCAGAAGACATACGAGGAGAGACTAAAGCAGCTTAATATGTATACTCTTGAGGAAAGGAGGGAAAGGGGGGACATGATAGAAACATTCAAGTATCTCAAGGGAATTAACAAAGTACAAGAGGTTAGCATCTTTCAGAAGAAGAGATGTGCAAGAACAAGGGGGCACAATTTGAAGATGGGGGACAGTTCAGAGGTAATGTTAGAAAGTATTTTTTCACAGAGAGGGTTGTGGATTCATGGAACAGCCTTCCTGAGGAGGTTATGGAGTCAGGAACAGTGGGAGAATTCAAGAATGCATGGGACAGACATAAGGCAATTCTAGTGGGGGGTAGGAGGAAGTAAGCTGTTGATTAACTAGAATCTGCAGCTTATCCATCAGGTAGGGAAATGGGCAGACTAGGTGGGCCAAGTGGTCCTTATCTGCCATAAAATTTTGTGTTTCTATGGTTCTATGCCATCATAATGACAGAAATCATCAAGTCAATCTGGCAGTTTAAAGAGCAACTTCCCTGGCATTTTTATCCAAACCCCTTATTACCATGGTAAGAAGCCTTACCTCCTCTGGAGTTCATCCACACATAGGCCTGGATATTCAAAAGGGTTGTGCATGGCGCAACAGGGATGCACTATGTGCAACCCACCAATGCGCCCTGGCGTGATTTTCAAAGGGGCAAGTTGCAATGTGCATCAGTAATGTATGCGGTGCAAGTGCGAGGGGCGTGCCCATGCATATGCCGCACATCCCGATATTCAGCCCGGGATGTGCGGCACATATGCTGGCACAACTCCGCCTTGCACCGCTTGGGGGGGGGCGCAAAGTTGTGCCTGGTAAAACCAGGAACAAATCCTGGCCACCTACAGGTGAGCTACCATATTGCAGGGCGCAACACAGCAGCCGCCAGCCGTGGGTGGCCAACTGCTCACCCAGAACACTGTCCACAGGCCCCCTGCCCTGGGAGCGTTGTGCCCCCCCACCCCATCACCCGATCACGGGCATAAGTAAACTAAATTCCCTGGTGTTCCAGTGGACCCCCCCATCGCCCGTTGCGGGCAGAAAGTGCAATAGATACCCTGGTGGTCCTGTGGTACCCCCTTCCTCCCAACCACTGGGGTCCCGCCCCCAGCACCCCCATCATTGGCAGCGGCAGTACCCTGCTGCATGCTGCCCAGCCGCCCTCTGAATGACAGCGTACAGTATGTGGTCATTCACATATCGAGCCTGTGCAGTACAGTATAGGTATACACCCACTGGTCCGCGGTGAACCAATAAACATCAAGACCGTACTGTACACTGTCATTCGTGACGGCCGGGCAGCATGTGGGCAGGGTGCTGCCACCTGCCGATGAAAGGGGGGGTGCTGGGTGGCGGGGAACCTTAGTGGGCAGGGGGAGGGGGGTACCACTGGACCACCAGGGTATCTATTGCACTTTCCACCCACGATCGGGTGATGGGGGGGATTCCACTGGACCACCAGGGAATTTATTGTACTTATGCCTGCAATTGGGCGATGGGGGGGTTTCCACTGGACCACCAGGGAATGTAGTTTACTTATGCCCATGATCGGGCGATGGGGCGGTTTCCACTGGACCACCAGGGAATTTAACAGTACTTATGCCCACGATCGGGCATACAGGAGTGAGGGACCACCATGGTATTGCAGGGCGTTGGTCCCCAACGGCTGCTGCCTGGTAGGGCGCCAGGTGCAAGTCACGGGGGATTGGCCCACCGCATGCAAATGGGGCTAAAATGACATGCAAATGGCCCAATTTTCACCTTGCATGCATAATGGCCTCATTTGCATGCCCAGTGCTGAATATCACGGTTGATGCGCCTAGCGCAACTGCACTTGCGCCAGCACATCCCCCTGCTCCCGTTCTGCCACTTGCGCTGGTGCAGTGCCACTGCACTGTGCACAGTGCATGTGCCTCAGTGCCATATTCAACGGTGCTGTGCCATGGCGCAGCACCATTGAATATCGTCTGGTCCATGCCCTGTCACAGCCCAGTTGTGCTGCGCCTGGGCTTGCACCCCTCCCTGGCGCAGTATGAATATCCAGCCCATAATGTATAATTTTTCGAGCCATGGTTTATGGAAAGGAAGTGATTGTATTTTGGCTCCATGAAGCCAAGCTACCAATCCCTTCCACTTCTTTGCCTAGAGCACCGCCACCATGCTAGCATATTTTTTGATTTATATGGAGAGCATGGGGACACGCTTCATAGACTACTATAGGTGTTATCTATACGTCAGTTCTAGAGTAAATAATAATAATAATACAGATTCTTGTATGTCTTCGGTGTAAGCCAAGAAACATCGTACACAAGCAGGAATACTAATAATAGTTTATTTAAGCAATAAGCCACGAGGGGGTGTGGGTTATCGGGGAATTTACCACGGCTGGAGTGGTTTGCCCATGACGCGCAGCTGAGTAGGTAAATCCCTGCGCCAGCCGTGGTAAATCCCCCGATAACCTAGATCCCCTGAGTGGCTTATTGCGATTATACCAAGTACTGCCTTTTTTTAATTATTTAAAAAAAACAGTACTTGCTATAATGCTTAAATAAGCGACTCAGCAGTAGAGCAGTCAGTGTTTTTCTTTACTTTCCTAGATGTATGGAGCAGTTTTACAGTCTCCGCTTAGCAGAGAAACAAGATGGCGGCCGGAGTTTCGCAATTTCGCCATCGGATTGCATTTTTTCCAAGATGCAGCAGGCTGGCACCTTTTGCAGTGATTATCAGAGGATTTACAATGGAGGTAAGGTGCCAGCCTGCCATTTTCATTGGTTGGTGTCCGAGGTCCATGGTATAATATAATACTTACGTCAAGCATGTGACAGAGAAAATCACAAGAGAGGTGGGTTTGTCACCACTCTCCTGAAGAATGTACATAATCTCCAGAATGTCTAAGATCTCCACTCTCTGTGTAGAGCTGGGTTGCACAAGGCTATATACTACAGATAACATCAGAGAGTAGATATAAAGAACATGCTATATTGGTTCTTATACTATAAACAAGATTGTATAAGACATTCTCCATTGGATAATGACTTAAGAGACAGAATTACTAATGAGTATAATGTTAGACAAAGAATATGCTTTTGTTAGCATGAAGCATGAACAAAAGAAATGCTGACAGGTCCAGACTACACATGGCATTTCTTGCCTACGTACAAGACATAAAGTCTTTCTCTATGTCAGCTTGCTTAGACAAAGAGAAATGCTGACTGGCCACTACTACATATGAGTATATGAGAATATATATATTGGCCTAGATATTCAGAGCAGTTGCGCACTGTGCAACCGAGATGTGCCGGTGCAAGTACAGAATTACGCTGCAGAGCTATATTCAACCACAGCGGATGCACCGCGCAAGTCACAGTGCGTCACAGCACAAATGTAATGTATGCCGCACAAGTGCAAGGGGGTGTACCCATAAATAAGTGGCGCAATGGCATATTCAGCTGGAAACCATGGCGCAAGTCAGGAGCAAACCACAGGATGCGCCAGTCGCGGACTTGAGCCTATAAAAACAGCTCAAACACACACACAGCAGATGCGCAACACTGAGCACAAACCAGAGCACCATGGATGCAGGTCCACTTATCATGGAGCAGGTAATGAGGGGTTTGAGTAGGAGGGAGGAACATCAACGTGGCTCATGAAGGGCCCATCGGTGATATGCCCAACACAGAAGGTACTATGCCTGCCTCACCTTTGAGGACTATAGAGATGTGGAGATCGTGGGCCGGTACACACCTGAACAAAGCAACTCTGAGGCAGCTCTGTGAGCTGTGCAATGATGAGCTGCAGGCACCCACCAGACAGAGTCATGCCATATCTGTGGAGACCAAGATGACAGCAGTGATTTGCCTGCTCACCACAGCACCTTCCAGAGACCAACAGGTGCCGCCACAGGGATCACCCAGTCAGTCATGTCCTGCCTCCTCACACAGGTCCTCAGTGCTCTGCTGCCACACTCTTTGGAGTTCATATGATTACTAAGCACACAGGCAGAGCATACAGCAAACATGCAGGACTTCCACAGGGTGGCACACATGCCAGGCATGATGGGGGCCACAGACTGCACCCACATGGCAATATGCACACTACCTGGCCCGGAAGGGGGCAGCATATATGAACAGGAAGGGGTACCCCTCCATCAACTGCCAGGTGGTGTGCAATACCAAGGGGTGCATCACCAATGTCTGCGTCACACACTCTGGGAGTGCACACAATGCCTACATCTGTCACAGTTCAATCCTGTGCAAGAGATTTGAGCATGGGGATATACCCATGGGGCACCTATTAGGTGAGCAAGGCACAGGGATGGACGTGGATGCAGCAATGGTGGGGGGAGGAAGGCAACAACACGGGGGAGCAGGAGGCAGAGGGCAACAGGGGTGAGGGGGTTGCACAAGCAGTGCACAGTGATAACCATATCTTCTCCCCACACAGCTGTCAGTGCATACCCGCTAAGGCCCTGGATGCTCACCCCCTACCGGTGACCATCCACACCCACAGAAGACAGATACAATGAGGCACACACCGCCACACGCAATTTCATCGAGCATGTCTTTGGCACGCTCAAGGTGGTGCTCTACAATACAGCCCATCAAAAGCCTGTGGTCTATTCCTGGCCTGCTGCATTCTGCACAACATGGCCATTGACTATGGGATAGCAGTCCAGGTGGATGAGGGTGACAGCAGTGGGGATGACGTGGATGACAGGCCGGAAGGGGGTGTGCAGCCACTCATGGAGAGGCAGGACTTTAGGCTGGTGGCAGAGGCCAGGAGGGGCCAGCATCACACAGAAGCATTTTAGAGATTTCAGGTAAGTGGAACTACACGTGTGCTGGGCCTGCATGGATCACCACCACACCCACAGGGCTGGACAGGCACATAGAGATGCGTGCAGTGACACAGGCGCACACAGCATGCATGGTGAATGCAGAACCACAGTGACACACACACAGCATACTACACAGGCATGGGCACACACAAACATGGGCTGCAGGACATGGCATGGATCAGATGAATGACACGGTGCACAGGCACAGCTGGCATGGAGCTGCCCTCATCACACCCATGCCACAAGGACCAGCAGCCCAGCCAGCACACACAGAGAGAGCATGCACCACACCACACATGCACAGGGAAACACCACACATGTGTGCACTAGGCAGCAGCAGCAGTGGACAGCAGAAAAGGACAGCACACCCAGCAATCCTACCCCATGGTACCACGACCCACCAAGGCCTTGTAGGTGGTCCGCCCATGCCATTCAGCAGCCACTGGCTGTGCAACAGCCACCAGGGGAGTGTCCAACACACTCGTGGGGTTAGAGGCCTGAGAATGTGACTGGGTCCTCGCTGGGGTCTAGAGCCAGCTGAACAGGGTTGCACCGGAGGTGTCAGAGATGGCCACGTTGGAGCCTGGCATCAGCCATGCAGGGGTCACCAGGCACCGGAACTGTGGTGTTGAAGCAGCACTGCTGGGAGTCCTATGTGCACAGCTGTGCACAGTGGATGCCAGAGATGCAAATCAAGCTGTAATGGTACCGGTCATGTGGTCCAGTGACAAGGTCGTGGCCTCCCACAGCTGGCGGATCTCATCAATGAGCTGCACACATCCACTGTCCTGCCACTCAGCCAGCTGATGCACCTCAGCCTGCAGTGCACGGATCTGTGTACCAAGCAGCACCTGGTTGTCTATGAATTCCCGCAACAGCCAGGTGTGCTCAGCCAGCCTGTCAGTGTCTTGCACACCTGGGGCAGACGCTGGCCTGCTGGGGGTCACACAGCACACTGGTCAATGCCCCTCTCTGGGGGACACTGCACAGGGGACCACACAGGGGGGTAGTGTGGCTACGGGTGCACCGGAGGTGGCTCCTGTGGTGTGCTTCCCAGTGGTCACTGCATCCTGCTGCTGCTGTCCTTCCATCTGCTGGTCCAGCGCAGCCACACCCGCAACAGCACCCCCCCACCAGGCACAGTGGTGGCACCACACACCACTGTGTTGATGTGGACAGGGGGTAGCTGCACGGCCGCCAGCGCAATACTGGACCCCAACAGTGCTTGCAACTGTCCCTGGACCCTGGCCAGCACCACATGCCCAACACTGCCCAGGATCAGTGTCATATTATCATCAGAGTCGGACGCACCACCCAGCTGGGTGTCTGCACACAGCAGAGGCAGGCACTCACCCAGCATGAGCTCAGACCGCGCGTCGTCTGACTCCAGCCCCAGGACATACAGCAGCCCCACATTGTCACATTGTGGTCGGTCTGTGTCCTGGATGCCCGTGGACATCGATGGCACCACCTCCTCTGGTCCCATGTCGGTGTCCTCCTCCTGTACAGCTCCGCAGAGTCGTGATGGTGCTGGAAAACAGAAACACAGAGTCAGTGGAGGTGTAGCACCCATGAAGGCAGGTCCCATGCCGAGGGGTGCATGCTGCCATGGCTGCATCCACCAGTGAGCCATGCACAGCTACACACCTCACTCACATGGACCATGCAGCACAGTGGCAGGCCTGCCTGCATGGTACTGCCCATTTCCCCCAATGCGTGGTGTGTGGTGACTCACCGTGCTGTGAGGGTCTGCCATCCATCTGGAAACCACCACCAGGAACGCCCTCTATGGCGGCATGGCTGATAGTTGCCGCCACCAGCTCCTCCACTGCTGTCAGTGCCAGTGCGGTGGTTGGTCCACCACCCATCCTGATGCATGACACCCTGATGGCTGCCACCTTCTCTTTAATATGGCATTTGTCAGTCCCCACCTTCTTCTGGCACTCCTGGGCACTCCTCTGGTGCCTGCCATGTGCACTGACATAGGTGGCCACTGCCTCCCACCAGGCCAACCTGTCCTGTGGTGTGCCCGTGGCACTACTCAGCAGGGCCTCCCTGTCGAGGTAGTCCTTGAACAGGGCCTGCTGGTCCTCCTTAGTGAAATTGGGCCTGCGCTTCCATGCAGGCTCACGCTCCTCCTCCTCCCCCTCAGCTTCAGACATTATGATACCTGTGGACAGTGACATAAATGGATGTCAGTGGCAGCATGGCACAAAAAGGTGTTTCATTGCACTGTACATGTGGGCCTCTAACTCCCAGTGTTATCATCCCCTTACCAAACTGGCTGCAATACCAGTCTGTGGCCTGTGCTGTGACGTGGCACTTTTCAAGCGTAATACATGCAAATGAGCCTGTGCGTAATGGTAATGAGCTGCTAATGATCCCAGTTGTGCCACACACAGCCTAATGAGGTGATCTGCATATGGCAAGTGAATATCATACTTTTGCACCGTGCTCAAGCAGGATGCGCCAGAGCAATCATGAGGCGCAAGTCCAGCGCATGTATGGTGCACAGGCTTGCAGTGCACATGTTTGCACCTATGTGCATTGGCCCATTGTGCGACCATGTGCAGTGCGCGATATGCCACCATTGCACATGCAGTGCTGGTCACCTATCATGCAACTGTATGCATCATAGTGCAATGGCCCATGGTGCAGCTGCTCGGGATGCGCTATGCCACATACAGCACAGGGCAGGGTCATGCACAACATTGGTAGTATCACGCCTTGTGCCATCGGGGTCATGGCCATGACCCCGTGCACCCATCAGGCCATGGTGCTGTGCGCATGCATGGTGCTGCACAATACTCCACCACAGAGCATGCCAGTCACACATCCATGTGCTGCACAGTTGCATACAATGATATGCAATTATGCAATGTCCTCAGGCTGCACCATGTGCATGCTGTGTAGGCTGCAACACTTCCTACTGGACAGAGGTGGAGATGTGCAACCTGGTTGCACTGGTCGAGCCCTATGTGCTCCAGCTCTTTGGGCAGCTGCCCTTGCAGCAGCCAAGGACACAGGCGTGGTCATGTGTCACCACTGCCCTGGAATGCCATATGGGGGTGCTGCGCACCACCAAGCAGTGCAGGCACTGCTATGGGGACCTGCGCAGGAGGGATCCTGGATGGCTGTGATGGCTCCAGGCATGGGTGCAGTGTGGCACTGTGCCACAGCCAGGTTAGTATTCTCATGTATCATGCATGCCAGTGGTGTACCTGTACTGGGTGTCCAGATGGGCAGCATGTGCAGCTGCCGGGAGGAGGCAACCATGGTTCTGGTGGTCACTGCATGTCCTGCATGGGCAACATGCACAATGCTGTTGTGTATGTCGCAGTCGTGCAGGTACCAGGGCCAAAAGGTGGGTGGTGTCCCATCCTGCACCATGCCAGCTGAGTGACGAGGTGTGTGTGTTTGCATGACTGTCCTCTCATGTCCACCTCTCTCTCATCCATCCACAGGTCCAGAGGACCACAGGAGGGACAGGGCGGCCATGGTCGCAGACATCTGGTGAGGTAATGGGACAGCTGCTGGGGCATCGGTACAACAGTAGCCAGGTAAGCATGTTCGCACCACTGTACTGTGCATTTGCGGGTCACTGTAGGTCTCAGGGTTCTGGCCATGGTCACTGCTGCCATGTATGGGCACTGCCTGGGTGGGTGCAAGGCCTTGTGGACATGCCAGTGTTGCACTGTATGTGCGTGTACCGTGCCCATATCCACTGTGCTGCCCAGGGGGGGAATTGTGCACATGGTCTCCACTGTGTGCGCAGCCATAGGTGCCTGCAGTCTGCATTGTGTGCCTTGCATGTGAGCCACTGTGCCCACTGTGCAGCCCTGTGTGCCTGTCCGCAATGGTGTGGTGTGCTGTGTGGATGGCTGATGTGGCCCTCCATGCACAGGACCTTGGAAACCTGTCCACTGGTGTGTGCCTCTGCTGTCCAGTGCACACATTAGGGTGGGATGGGGCTCCATCTGGCATGTTGCTTATTACCTGTTCTGTCCCTTCTCCTTGATTGGGCTGGGGTACAGCCATGAAGGAGGTTGGGGTTGATGGTGAGGGCCCTCTTTGCCATACTGAACAAGCAGCAGAGAATGACGTCCATGATATCATGACTGGTCGGCCTGATGTGGCGTCACCTGAGGGTGACAGTGGCCATGAGGAGGAACCTAGGATGGTCAGAGGCTGCAGTGCATGGCAGGCATTAGTCTGCCCTGGTACCATTGGGGCCATGGTCTGTGTTTGCCCTGCCCTTCCCCTGTTGCCCTGCCCATCCCCACTTCCCGCTGTACAGCCCCAGGACTCTATACCCCATTTACTGTGACCCCTCACCTTTCAGTTTTTTTTATGTTACATACATAGTTGCCCTGTTGGCTCTGTGTTGTGTTTTGTTCCTAGAAAACCCTTTTTTTTGCTACATCTTCTGTGTCTGTGTTTCCTTTGTGGGTGGCGTGTGGAGCCATGCTGCAGGTGTCTGTTGAACTGTGTTTGGGCATGTCCCTGGTTTCCCCTTGGGGTGCTGCTCATGTGTGCACCAGGTATGTGTGCCAGGTCCCTGTCCTGTGCATGTCCCTGTGTGGTGGGTGTCACATTGGCCTGTGCCTGCTCCTGCACCTTGTGCCCTTGTCTGCCTGTGCTGCCCTTCTGTCAACCTGTCGTGCTGGCCACCACCAGTGTGCCCTGTGATGCTGTGCCCTTCTCCACTCTGGGTGGTGGCCCATGTGCCCCTGGGTGGCCTGTGCCTCCCTCTCCCCTGGTCCACTGTCCTGTGTGTTTGTGTGTTATCCTGGCACCATGGCCATGGCCCCCTGCAGCATGGCCCATTGGGTATGTATTGCATGTCTCTGCCGTTGGCATGCCGGTGATGCAGGTGTGTTGCCCTGGTGCTTGTGCCACTGTTGTTGGCCTGGGGTCCTGTTTCTGCCATCTCCTTGTGCCCTGTGGTGCCTCCAGGACAGTGTGCCCCTTTTGTCTATGGTTGGCCATGCTGGTTGGGTACTGTACCCCTGTGCAGCCCTGCCAGTGTGTCCCTGTTGCCTGTTGCCCTTGCTCAGCCCACTGGGTTGTGTATTCTGACTTGCTCCCACATATTCCTGGTTGCACTGGAGCATCTGTAGTTGCACTGTAGTGCATCCTTGCTATATTCAGCCTGCCTTGTGCCAGCGCATGTCAGTGGCGCATCCTCTGAATATGGCATCCTTTGACACATGGCGTATCTGCATTGCGCTGCACCATCATTGTGCACTCCTTGGGCGCATGTTTGAATATCTGGGCCTTAGTGTATAACGTAATTATAGATACATAGATACATAGACAGTGTCGGCAGATAAGGGCCTATGGCCCACCTAGTCTGCCCATTTCAGTTTGTAACTTCAGTTTATGTTTTCCTAGAACTCTGTTGCCCTTTACCCCTGACCTCCAGAATTCCTTTATGTCTATCCCATGCATTCTTAAATGCCGTGATTGTTTCAGCCCCCACCACTTTCTCTGGCAGGGTGTTCCACTTGTCCACCACCCGTTCTGTGAAGAAATTCTTCCTCATGTTTCCTCTGAATCATCCTCCCTCAACTTCATCCATGCCCTCTAGTCCTGGAACATATTTTTCGCTTAAAATAGTGTATTCCTGCACCCTGTTCCTCCCTGTAAGATACTTGTATGTCTCTGTCATATCCTCTCTCCTCCTCTCCTCCAGGGAGTACATGTTCAGTTCCTTCAACCTGTCTTCATAGGACTTGTGATGCAATCCATGCACCATCTTTGTTGCCCTTCTCTGAACCTTCTCTACCCTGTCTATGTCCTTACGTAGGTAAGGTCTCCAGAACTGTACACTGTACTCCAGGTGGGGCCTCACTAGTGTCCTAGTGGCCTCACTAATCACTGATGATCGCTCAGAGTCATCATATCAGTAATTAGGTAGGTTATATATGGAATATATGTAAAAGACAAACATAATGCATTATAGTGAGGTATAATAATCAAGCATGATATAATCCTATAAAGGATGTAAACATTTGCATTTATTAGCAGCAAAGCACATTCTTGGCACTCATGCTTATATGATGGGTGCCTAAATCTACATGTTAGTGCAAAATAGCAGTACCACAGTACAATAGACCAGGAATACAGTGTAAGGTGTATGTGGGATGATGGGGGCATAACCCAGGTTCAACATAGGGGCTGACTTTAATGTCTTTTTGTTAATAGTTTAGGGTTGTGATTCGGATAAATCAAGGTTACCCCTTAATTAACAAGAGCCTTGTTCGTTGAGTGGTGGCCTTGCTTTATCTGGTTGGGAACCTTTATAAAATGATGTTAAAGTCTATAGTTGTCTGTGGAGCATACCCACATGCTCTCCATATATTTAACATCACAAAACATGCTGGTACGGGGGCAGCGCTCAAGACAAGGATGTGGAAGAGATCAGTAGTTGGGCTGTACAGAGCCAAAATATGATCCCTTCCATAGGCCATGGCTTGCAAAATTATACTTTATATATGGAGGAACTCTGGGGGAGGTAAGTCTTCATATGGATTTGCATTGGGTATGCCAGGAAGGGTGCTCTTTAAAATGGTGAGCCAGTGACGTAATAAAAACAGCAGATCTGTGGTTACAGAATCTTGAAAAGCAGAAATTAGAAATGGGAGTGGCTGCTAGTCTGGCAGGGGGCAGGCAGTCAGTAGTGGATGTGAGTCAGATGAGTCATTGACAGTGGCAGCCTTGAAGCATGCATGTGTATCTGTCACTTAAGATGGAGGCTCCAAAGTTGGGAGGGATTCGGAATACACTTGAGGTACTGGGGACTGAAACTGCATTGGCAAACTGGCAAGGCCATGAGGGCACATGTAATTTTTACTAAGGCATAAAAAATGGCATGCCTGCTGATCTAGTTGTAATCTAATGAGGCTAACTCCTTGAGAATTAAGCAAATTTTTTTAACAATTGCATTGTAATGGACTGGTGCGTTTATTTTTTTTTTAACTCTCACTCCTAAAATCATGATGTCTTGCCTGCAATTCCCATTCAAAGTAACTCTGTCTCAGCTTGCCATGGGTGAGTCTGATGGATGCTAGAGTAGCAATGCAGTAAGGTCACTGCAACTTGCAGCAGCCCTGTTTATTTCATTGCTGCTCTGCTCACCTGTCAGACTCACCCATGGCAAGCTCAGACTTAGCAACTTTGAATGGGATGTGAATTGCTGCTCGCAACAGATAATAAGACTCTGGTTTAAAGCAACTGGCTGCACAATCACTGATGCAGCTTGGCTGGGAATGAAAGTGAAAGGGAGAGGTGGGATGATTTGCGCTCTACACTTTCACTTGCAGCTTCAGCCGAGCTTGGCACCCTCCCACGAAAAAACATTACGTTTGGCCTGCATGCGCCACAGCTAAAAAATATATGTATGAAAATTAAAACAAACTGGCACTGTCTCTGCGAACCACACTCATACTGGAGGCCCTGGGCAGCTGCTCCTTCAGCAAAATGCTTAAAGAGCAGGTTAGTAGTGAAAAGTGGTGTGTCACAGTGATGGTCTTTGGTAGCTCCTAATAAAATATTAGCCTGTACCTTGTGTCCTGTGCTAATTTTTTTTGTGCTAAGGTGTATTGGGGACCTGTTGTTAAAGCAGGGTTCTTGCACTGGCTGGGAGTGGAGAAAAATGGATTGAAGAGAAGCACTGTGAAGCCTGGGTCTCAGTGATGTCAGTAACAGTAATCAGACTCATGCTTCACACGCTGGGTAGTAATGCAGCTGCACTGACTTAAGAGTCCTTTAGGCAGCGTGTGCATCCCCATCTGAGTCAGTGGATCAGCTGTTCTCCCATTTCAACTAGGTCTATCAAGCTTAAGTGAAACCTGGCGCATGAACATCTGATCCCTGACAGAATACTGCCTCTTGGCTAAAAGGAATCTGGACTCCGAGGAGAAAAATCATTGTATTGCATGCACCTTATTTTATCTGAAATATAAAAAGATCCATACTATGTCACCATTAATTTATTTTGTCTCCTTCCTCTATATGCAGTTCTTTTATAGACTTGTCTTTGAATGGTACCCTGTCACCTCGTGCCACACAGGCAACCCTGGTTCAGGAATGAGCCTCAGTCACAAGGGATTGGCAGTGGGAAGAGATGACTTAGCATCCAGAGGACTGCTCTGCTCTCTCAGGGAGGGAGAGATTGCCATTCCACCTGCTGATCACCCTCTAGCAGTGGCTGGCAGGAGATATAGGTCGAGAGGCACGTTGCCGGTGCCTGATATTGGAGGGGAGGGGGGGTCGGGGAGAAAAGTGAAAATGGACCTGGCAGGCTCTATGATGGCCCTGGCTATGCCCACCCCAAACTCTGGAATCTGGACATTGGCTTTCCAGGGGAAGATTGGAAGTCGACACTCCTCGCCTCCGGCTTTGTCACTGGGGGGAACCCCGTGAGGGATTTCCCGGGGAGGCTCAGTGCGCAGTTGCTGGGGTCAGAGAGATGAGCTCCCCTGAGGGAGGACCCATAGCAGCCTGACAGCTCCTTCATAAAATGCATATAGAAAAAAATGTCTCTGCACTCTTACTGACTCAAGTGTGGTTTTCTATAAACTGTAACTTGTGGCAAGTCACTGTCATTATCAATTGCTTCCTGTTTTTGGAAGATATATACCTTAACATGTAAAATGGGATTTTTAAAATATTTTTAGCTCTGAGGGAGGAAGCTGAACAGTAGGAGTGTGCAAATACCTTGCTTGCAGGGGGCAAATATTTTGGTATTGATTATCCAGTATTCATTATTTGGGCCAGAAAAAAAAAGTTAAAAAGTATTATACCCCTCACTAGGTGGCTAGAAAGTCCCATAGCAACCCATCCTCCTGATCTCCTACCTTCCTTCCTTCTGAGAAAAACCTGCTGAACCACAGCTAAAGTAAAAAAAAAAAAATCACATTTTCACATAAGTATATATTTGCCACAAATAGGCAACAGCAGATGATCGTGCAGAAAACCACACTCGAGCCAGTAACAAGGCAGGGACTTACAGGGCACCTTTCAAAGACAAGTCTATAAAAAACAGCATCTAAGGGAAGGAGAGAAAATAAATTAATGGTGACATGGAGTTCTTTGTACAGTATTTCAAATAAAATAAGCCTGCAATAAAATGATTTTCCCTCCTGGAAGTATCCCTTTTGGCCACGTGGCGGTATTCTGTCAGGGATTAGCTGTTCATTTGCCAGCTTTCGCTTAAGCTTGACAGACTGAGCTGAAATAGAACAGCTGATCCACTCAGATGGGGATGCATATGCTACCTGAAGGACTCATAAGTCAATGCAGCCACATTACTACCCACGCACAAAGCCAAAGTCTGATATATCACTTAGACTGGGCCTTCACATCGCTTCTCGATGGTTCATTTTTCTTCACTCCCAGCCAGCCCAAGATCCCTGCTTTAACAAGAGTCCCCAATACACCACAGCACACAAAAATTAGCACAGGACACAAGATATGGACTAATATCTTATTGCTACCAGAGACCATCACTGGCACCACTTTTCACTACCAACCTGCTCTTCCAGCCATGGGAAATCTGCGGGGGAAACGGCTGCATATTGTGGGAGAACCAATGAGAAAGGCCATATACTGATCTCGGTGGCCATGAGATTCTTGACAGCCCGTTTCAAAATGTCTGCCAAGAATCTCATGGCCACTGAGATCGGAGTTAGCCCTTCTCATTGGTTTTGAAGGGCTTGAAGGAGCTGGATAACCAACCCTATTGGTTGGAGATCGGCTTTCATTATTGGCACTTTTTTTGTGAGGATCGGGATGTTAGAATAGCCTATCAGCCGAAAAAGCCTTGTCCACAAACCATCTGCATCAATCACTAAGCCTACAGTGAGACTGCTGCACGCATCGGGACCCGGGAGGACTTAAGCACTCAGAACCCTGTTCGGTCGCGTTGGTCTAGACTTGCAAGGAGCTGGCGGGTTGTGGAGCTGTGATCTAAAGCCTTCCATCTGGAAGCTGCATCCCAGTTTGCAAGAAGTGTGTTTTCTTCTAAGCAGCCACTACTACTAGGATTCATACTAGGAGAGGACAAGATACACCAAAGGCAAAGCCCATATAAGTGCATCTCCCACAGAATGGGTTATACCCATCCTTGTTGGTTAAGTAAGTAGTGATCTAACTTACTCTTAAATACATCAAATGAGTTCACTTCCACAATCTCCCTAGGTAGAACATTCCATATAGAAACAATTCTTTGAGTGAAGTAATTAGTCCTAAAGTTACTCCTTGAACAGGATAACATTAACTGGAGTTTATGGCTTCTTAGAGAGAGCACTGCCTTATATTAAACTTGAGGCCAAACTCCTCCATTAATATTGAATCCCTAATTATTTTAAACATTAATAACACATCCCCCCAACTTCTCGTCTGTTCCAGAGAGAACAATCTCAAAGTACTCAATCGTTGTTCATAGTTTTCAAACTGAAGCCCATAAGTTATTCTAGTTAACCTCCGCTGGACCCCCTCAAGTTTATTAATATCCCTACGTAGTGAAGGATTCCATCGTGAAGACCTATAGTCCAAATGTAAGCGTACATAAGCTTGATAAAGTGGTACAATACAAGTCCTATTCCTGGACGTGACAGCTCTTTTTATGCATCCAATAATCCTGTTGGCTCTCAAGGATATTTCAGTGCAGTGCTTACCGAATTTAAGGTCTTCAGTAACAGATACCCAAATCTTTCTCACAACCAGATGAATTTAGGGTGTACATACTGCTTGTGTTCCCCAACCCCAGGTGCATAACCATGCACTTACTAGTATTAAACTCCATTCCATTAATTGCAGCCCAATTCTCAAGAAGGGTAAGATCTCTTCTTAGTGAAACGATACCTTGTTCTGAACTAACGTCTGCCACAATTTTAGTGTCATCAGAAAACTTAATAGTATGGTTATACAAGTTCTTGTTTAAATCTGAAATAAATAGGGAAAACAGTGTTGATCCCAGGACCGAACCCTGGGGAACTCCACTAGTCACCTTGGCCAATTCAGAAATGAAGCCCCTGATTCTAACTGATTGTGTTCTATTTGTTAACCAAACATTAGTCCAGTTAATAAGTGGGTTGCTGATTTTCATGCTATACATTTTATCAATTAGTGTACAGTGTAGGACCTTGTCAAAAGCCTTGCACAAATCTGAGTAGATAACATCCACTGACTTTTTTTCTTCTAACAACTGACTTACTTTTTCATTGAAAACAAGGTTTGCTGTTAAGCAGGATCTATTATGCTTAAACCCATGTTGTGCATGATTGATGTTATTTAGCACAGTCTCTTTATCAAGTCAATCTTTAATAATAGTCTCCATTACCTTCCCTATAATATTCGTTATACTAATAGGTCGGTAATTACTAAGACTGTCTCAATTCCCCTTTTCATATAATGGTACCACCTGGGCAGAATGCCAGTCACTTGGGATTTCCGCAGTTCGAAGTGATAGAGTAAATAAACAATGTAACAGTTCAATCAACCAGGAATCAATTTCCCTCAAGACCCTAGGATGTAATAAATCAGGGCCAACAGATGTATGTGTATTTATCCCCCTGAGTTTTGAAGAAATTTCTTCCCTAGTGATCTCAGAAGGGAGGTTAATGTCATCCACAGTGTTAGTAACAACACCACTAGTGGTCTGTTTCACATAAACTGAGGAAAAGTAATCACTGAAGACCTGGGCCATAGCTTTAGGTTCTGTGATAACAGTGTCATTCATTTTTAGTGGGCCAACTAAAGAAGACAAATTTTGTTTTTTATTAACATAAGCATAGAATGATTTGCCTCTGTCTTTTACATGGGCCAGTTTGAATTCCAATGTATTCTTTTCATTGGCTATAATTTTCTTACAAACGCGAAGTGCTTGTCTATATTAATTTTTTATTATAGTCACTGTTATCATGATTCATCGCCCTATAACACCTTTTTTTTGTTTGGATCGCTTTTTTTACTCTACTGGTGTACCATAGCAGCACTTTGCCCCTTTTATTATAAAGTTTCTTATTAGGTATATATTTATCATTAAGTTCTAATAACTTGCTACTGGAACATGCAGGTAAAAAAAATCAAATGTTGACAGCAGTTATTTAAAGAAAGTGTCGAGAGAGCATCCAGCATCTGCAGTTCAATTCTGTATGGCAGATGTTGTGAAATTTAAAAAAAATACACATTGCATAATATTGGGAATTTTCTTTGTCCTTATGGTGAAGTAGAAGCTGACTAGGAAAATATGAGCCCCTACCCATTTTGTAACTGTTGCTGTATCCTACCCACTCGCTTAATGGGTTCACTTGCACCTTTTGTTAGTCTCTTGTGTGGGTTCTTCATTGTGAAATTGTTGGGGGGGGGGGTTGTGGCTGAGCATGTTATGTTGCAGTTGATGCTGGGGTTTAAGCAAGAACATAGACCCCAACCCTATTACTTCTCCCAACCCAAACCCTCTAATCAGTCAGGGGCTCATTGTAACCCTCCATGTATTTTGGTGTGGCAACAGGAAGTTTGGCAGCAAAAGATGAAGCTACCCCCCCACACACACACACACACTGACAATTGGATGCAGCTTTATTTTGATGGTAGTACCCAAAACAGCTTAAAAACCCTATTCCTTAAAGGATGGCTGGGGTGGGGGGTGGTGACTGAAGTTTTCTTTTAATTCTGTGTGCTCCCCCACCATTGCTACCAAAGATAGAGCCCAACTTAAAGGGAAATATCCATCACTATATATCCCACACCTTTGTATGGGCAGCCCTCTATTTAGGATTTTTTTCTAACAGTTTTACGCAAGTTCTTGCTGTATACTTTATAGTCTACAATTTATGATCCCCATCACCAGGGTCGCGTCCCAGAATCTACAGTGACTTAAGTTTTGCAGGCCACTAGTCTTTCTGCTCTATTTGTTTTTCCCCAGATACATTTAATCCATGGCCCACTAGTCTGTCTGTCTTCAGGGATTTACCCTGGTTGGGCTAAGGATCTCAACCGTCATTTAAATGGATACTCCTCTCCTGCCATGGGTCATGCCTGCTTTGCATGCACATATCTTTACCTGCAGCAGGATGTAGCTCCCTGGCATAGCGGCAGGGGTCAATGCGGTGATGGAACCTGCCACCAACCCTCCCCGGCTGAGCAGCAGCAGTGTAAACCATGGTCTGCCACACAACAACTTCCAGGGCTTGCTTCAGAGCCCGGGTCATCTGTGCGGTGGTGCATTGGGCTGCCGCTGTGCCATCATGGCATCCTTCCTGCCCTACTGAGACCAAAGTCTGACACTGTGTAGGAGATTCTGGGATGCACTTCTGGTAGCTGGAATCAAGGATGCTGGACAACAGGGACAGCAGGATCAACTAGATAAAGTATGCAGCAGCAACTCAAGTGAAAGATCTAATTTTCCTTGAAAGTGCTAATTGGAGGCTTCCCCTCACACTAAGGTGTGAGACATTAGTGATGAATGTCCGCCTTTAATTGGAGGGAGGAGGGCTGCATTTCACTGCACTCATGGGCTCCTAGTGGTGGATAGTGGTGATGTCCTAGGTGGCGTGGGTTACCATGTGCCACTGGACATCGGCCACACCAGGATGCAACTGTGGGACACTCTTGTGTGGGAGGGTAGGACCTAAAAAATGGAAATTGGGCCTCTTCCAGCCCTGCCAGACGATGGCCGCTTGTCCCACCATGCTGCGGTTCCCACAGTGCACCACCTCCATCCCCACGTCTGCTCTGGGGGTTGCGTTCAAACTCCTCCCCATTCCCCACCAGAGGAAGGGGCCCTTCCAGTAGGGTTCGAGCCAGACCATTCAGTAGCAGGTTGCATGGGGCATGAGCAGCTGAGTGTGAGAGTGTGACTGGCAGGCAGCAGTGAGAATGTGAGCCTGAAGGAGTGACGGACTGGGGGCCAGGGTACTGAGCATAAAATAAAATGTCTAACAGGGCAATCCAGGTTTTGCCAGTTGTTGAGGGAGTGAGGAGGGCCTGCTGGCAGTCCTTGTGGAGTGCTTCAAACTTCATGCATGCTCGTCCTGTTCTCACAGAGCTTCATCTCTGTGTTCCTATAAATTACTTATTTCTTATGGAAAATGTGTGTTTTCATTTAGAAAAATGCAAGCCTATGGTATCAGTTTTTCTGTAGACTGGTTCTTTTCCCTGTAAACTACAGGAATCCCTGTAGATTTGGGAACCCTTACTATGTGACCTGGGTCAGAGTAGAATGAAAGCAGGTTTTCAAAGTATTTCAAGCAAGGAGCTGTGAACCTGGAGTTCCATCTAATAATTTAAATGTACTTCCTCTATCTGGTTGTTTTGACTCTCTTAAATTATTATTTTTATTCTTTTTAGGCATCGCTCAGAATCACATCAGATGAACAGGACTATGGAACAGCCTACTTCATGTCAGATAAGTATTCTTTACCTGTTTTGCTTTTTCTGTCTTCACCTTTCCCAAAGAATTGCACATCCTTTGTGATCTTTTGATTCTCATTTTACAGGTCCCTGTCTACTCAGAATCCATACCTTAGGCTCACCAAGAATCAGGTAAGCAAAACCTTTAATCACTGTCTATATTGGATGGGGAATTATCTCCCGGATCCTAGTTGTATTGCTGCTGTTAATGCCAGAATATCTGCTCATACAGAAGGTAGTTCTTTACAGGTCTGGACAGACATCATACCTTATCTGTTTTCCACTGCTACCATGTGTCATCAGGCCCTTTGGGACTCTCCTGAGGGCCAACACATATGGCAGGAGGGGATGACGTGGGCTTTTCCACAATTTACTCCCCGTTCCCTACCCTGGGACGGGCCCTGGTATCCCATAGCCCTCCTAGACCCGCACTACCACACTGCCTTCACCAGGTGGCAATCATTTGGTGGAGTGTGCAGGTCTTCCACCCCACCACTGGGAAAGAAGAGCAGTCATTGGGTGCTCAATCCTTTCCCTCCCCTGCCAACCCCCATCAACCTGTGCTCATCACCGAACATGGGTTGCTGGTGTGGCAGGAAGTAAGGCACCAGCACCTCAGCCCTCCAGGCCATAGCACCAGCCTAGAAACCTAGTGTTTGACAGCAGATAAGGACTGCTTGGCCCAACCAGTCTGCCAATTTCCCCCACCTACTGTAACACCGCAGACCCTGCTTTATCTCTGGATCCCCACCCCTGTACCACTAAGGATTTCTTATGTCTGACCCAAAGAAGAGCAGTCATTGGGTGCTCAATCCTTTTCCTCCCCTGCCAACCCCCATCAACCTGTGCTCATCACCGAACATGGGTTGCTGGTGTGGCAGGAAGTAAGGCACCAGCACCTCAGCCCTCCAGGCCATAGCACCAGCCTAGAAACCTAGTGTTTGACAGCAGATAAGGACTGCTTGGCCCAACCAGTCTGTCAATTTTCCTCACCTACTGTAACACCGCAGACCCTGCTTTATCTCTGGATCCCCACCCCTGTACCACTAAGGATTCCTTATGTCTGACCCATCCCTTCTTGAGACCCATTACGGTTTTGGCCCCACCACCTTCTCTGCTGGGAGGTGCTTCCAGGAATCCATTACTCTTTCTACAAAGAAGTACTTCCTTACATCTCCCCTGAGCCTACCCCCTCCAGCTTCATGACATGATCCCTTTTTCTTGAGCATCTTTTTTTCTGAAAAAGACTTCCCTCTTGAACCATATTTATACCGGTGAGGTATCTGAAAAGTCCCTATCATACCCCCTTCTCTCTCCTTTCCTCCAGGGTTTACATATTGAGGTACTTCAGTCTCCCATCATAGAGTTTTAGACCCTGCATCATTTCAGTTGTCCTCTTCTGGACTGCCTCTACTCTATGTCATTCTGGAGATGTCTTCAGAACTGGGCAAAATACTCTAGGTGAGGTCTCACCAGTGATTTATACAGTGGTATCACCATCTCCCTCTTTCTGCTGGTGATACCCCTCCCTATGCACCCTAGTATTCCACTGGCTCTCCCCACTGCCTTGTCACACTTTATATCCACTTTTAGGCAGGGCCCCATGCTCACTGTGGCATAGTGGACCTACATTCTGCGGCAGGACATCATATTTTCTGAGGCAGAACAACTGCTGATTCTGCAGCCATTCTGCGGCAGTGGGACATTGCACTACAAGCAGGACAGGAAGATGGCTGAGTAGCAACAGATAGGTATATATGCTGATCTATAACAGTCAGCATAACTGCGCTGAGTAGTCTGTCTTGTAGTTACCCTGGGACCCCCATATTGCTTGAGTTTGTGGCATCATTCTTGTCTTCACCCAGAATTGCTATATTCTCCTCCATAATCTCATCTTGTGCAAACCCCAAATTTATGTAAACTCAGAACAATATTCCCCAGTTTATGTAAGCTGTGGAACAATATTCCCATTTATGTAAGCTGTGGAACAATATTCCTCAGTTTATGTAAGCTGTGGAACAATATTCCTCAGTTTATGTAAACTCGGAACAATATTCCCCAATTTATGTAAGCTGTGGGACAATATTCCCCAATTTATGTAAACTGTGGAACAATATTCCCCAGTTTATGTAAGCTGTGGAACAATATTCCCCAGTTTATGTAAACTCAGAACAATATTCCCCAATTTATGTAAGCTGTGGAACAATATTCCCCAATTTATGTAAGCTGTGGAACAATATTCCCCAGTTTATGTAAACTCAGAACAATATTCCCCAATTTATGTAAGCTGTGGAACAATATTCCCCAATTTATGTAAACCGTGGAACAATATTCCCCAGTTTATGTAAGCTGTGGAACAATATTCCTCAGTTTATGTAAGCTGTGGAACAATATTCCCATTTATGTAACCTGTGGAATAATATTCCTCCGTTTATGTAAGCTGTGGAACAATATTCCTCAGTTTATGTAAACGCGGAACAATATTGCCCAATTTATGTAAGCTGTGGAACAATATTCCCCAATTTATGTAAGCTGTGGAACAATATTCCCCAGTTTATGTAAACTGTGGAACAATATTCCCATTTATGTAAGCTGTGGAACAATATTCCCCAGTTTATGTAAGCTGTGGAACAATATTTCCCAGTTTATGTAAGCTGTGGAACAGTATTCCCATTTATGTAAGCTGTGGAACAATATTCCCCAGTTTATGTAAGCTGTGGAACAATATTCCTCAGTTTATGTAAACGCGGAACAATATTGCCCAATTTATGTAAGCTGTGGAACAATATTCCCCAATTTATGTAAGCTGTGGAACAATATTCCCCAGTTTATGTAAACTGTGGAACAATATTCTCATTTATGTAAGCTGTGGAACAATATTCCCCAGTTTATGTAAGCTGTGGAACAATATTCCCCAGTTTATGTAAGCTATGGAACTATATTTCCCAGTTTATGTAAGCTGTGGAACAGTATTCCCAATAATGTAAGCTGTGGAACAATATTCCCCAGTTTATGTAAGCTGTGTAACAGTATTCCCATTTATGTAAGCTGTGGAACAATATTTCCCAGTTTATGTAAGCTGTGGAACAGTATTCCCATTTATGTAAGCTGTGAAACAATATTCCCCAGTTTACGTAAGCTGTGGAACAATATTCCCATTTATGTAAGCTGTGGAACAATATTCCCCAGTTTACGTAAGCTGTGGAGCAATATTCCCATTTATGTAAGCTGTGGAACAATATTCCCATTTATGTAAGCTGTGGAACAATATTTCCTAGTTTATGTAAGTTGTGGAACAATATTCCCATTTATGTAAGCTGTGGAACAATATTTCCCAGTTTATGTAAGCTGTGGAACAATATTCCCCAGTTTATGTAAGCTGTGGAACAATATTCCTCAGTTTATGTAAGCTGTAGGACAGCATTCCTCTGTTAGTGTAAACTGCGAAAATCTATTCTTTATTGTAAACTGTGGAATAATTAGTTGTAATTGTGCAAAAGTTTACCGGTTGCGTGATACACCAAGCACTGCGTGAGTGATGTACCCATTGAATAACATGTATACCGCTACCGCGCAATGATGCACTGTAGTAAATTACACAGTTTACATTAAATTCAGCTGAAAACTTTGCTGCCGTGGAATCCTGGATAACATGGGGTCTTGCCTTTAGGTAATTAGATATGGTTACCTTGGGCCTCTTTCCTGTTAGGTGGTCGCCAGTACCACTCCCCCATTTTGCACTCCCACCCCTGGGTTTCTGCACACCAAGTGCATGATTTTACACTTCATATTAAAACTTGGTTACCACACTCTTGACCACTCTTCAAGCTTTCTTAGATCCCTATTCATTTTTTCCACCACTCCCGGAGTATCTACCCTATTGCGGATCTTAGTGTCATCTGCAAAAAGGCAGACTTTCCCTTTTAGCCCCTTTGCATATGTCACTAATAAAGACAATAGAGAACTGGTCCCAGTACTGATCCTTGTGGCACCCCACTAGTCACCATCCCTTCCTCGGAGTGAACTCTGTTTACCACCACCCTCTGTTGCCTATTACCCAAACAATTTCTTACCCAATTTACCACCTTTAGATCCACTCCTAGGCTGCTCAGCTTGTTTAATAGTGTCCTACGTGGAAAAGTGTCGAAGGCCTTACTGAAATCTAGGTAGGCCACAGCAGAATTGAAACATATAAAGTAAAGACAGAAGAAGTCCATCGGGTCTGTCTTAAGACCCTACCTCACAATACTCTTAGACTTGCCCATATCCCCCCCCCCCAATACCTCCCCTCCAATGTTCATTCTTCCTTTGCTTATGCCCATAGATGGTGACTGTGTACTGGGATGTCAGGAAGTACTGGCACCAGTCAAGTACACCAACAAACAGGCATTCTGATGTCATTGTGGACTAGCACCATTCATTCAGTAGAGTGTATATTGAATATGATTTAAATTGTCTGTGTACTTTGCATGAGGATGTAATCTCTGCATTATGTAAAAAACACACATGTTAAAAAAAAAAGGTTACCATTAACGTCCTTGGTTTGAGGCGTGCAAAAAACTTCCGCAGGTGGAATTCAAGCAAAAGTCTGACTTCTGTGGAAATTCCACCTGGGATCATCAAAAAAAGCTCTAGTTGCTAGCAGTCCCTCACCCTGCTACCCAGCTGACATGTAATTAAAAAAGCCCTGGTGGCTAGAGGTCCCTCCCCCCATCTGCCCAATAAAAGCCCTGGTGGTTAGTGGTCCCTCATCCCACCTGATCACCTGCCTGACATATCCAGTAGTCCATGTCTATCCCCCCCAGCCCCCAATCCTTATTTCCCATGTAATACAAACCTTTTTTCCCTGGTTGTCTAGTGAACCCCCATCCTCAAAACCTAGTCCATGAATTAAAATGTTATTCCCTGGTGCTCTAGTGCACCCCCTGCTCCCCCTTTTGGAACCCCAGCAGGCAACTGGCACAGCTCTCCACTCTTCACCACAGCCAGTCTGTCCACTGAGCTGTGAGTGAATGAACACGTGCTACAAACATGCGCTCATTTTATTAACTGCTCAGTAGACAGCACGGCTGTGGTGGAGAGTGGAGGACTGTGCCAGTTGCCCACTGGGGTTCCGGATGGGGGGAGCAGGGTGGGGGGACGCTACCTGCTGGGGTGGGGGTGCACTAGACCACCAGGGAAAAACATTTTAATTCCTGGACTGGGGATTGAGGATAGGGAGGGAGGTTCACTAGACCACCAGGGGAAAAATGTTTATAATACTATATTGGAGATGGGGATGAGGGGGTAGGACTGACTACTGGACACATCGGGCAGGTGATCAGATGGAGGGAGGGGTGGCTAGACATGAGGGATCTTTTAATTACTGCTTGGGTGGGTGACCAGGTGGGGGGAGTGACTGCTAGCCACCAGGGCTTTTTTAATTCCAGGTTGGGCAGGTAATGGGTGGGGGGAGGGACCGCTAGCCATCTGGGATTTTTTATTAAAGGTTAGGCGGTTAATTGAATGGGGAAAGGACTGTTAGCCACCAGGGATTTTTTTATTAAAGGTTAGGCAGGTGATCGTGTTGGGGGGAGGGCACGCTAGCCACCAGAGAATGCGGTCAGAGATGGAGGGGGCACTGGACTCAAGGAATAGTGTTTTTCTTTTCGTTCTACCTATATCTGAGCAGAACAGGATGAAATTGCACTCAGAACATTTGAAGTTTTCCAATCCACCTCAGGCAGAAGTTTGGAAACTTCCGCGAAAGTTGTCAGATTGCTCAGAAGTTTCACTAAGCACACCTCTATTCTCAGCTGGTTTCTGAATACCCTAACATCACTTCTCTTGTGAACAAGATAAAACAGTATGCAACTGATATTGTTCCTAGCATAAGCAATAACACATTCAAGGTATGGGTTATGTAACAATAATACCCAACAGGGTGGGCGGTATTGTGTTATACCGGACGCCAGGAGCAATGAGGCCGCGCGGGCCGAGGGCCTTATAGCCCCTGGAAGGTGCGATATAGCACAATACCACCCACCCTGGAGGGTATTATTGTGCTTAGAAATTGGGCTATTGGAAAAAGTTATTTAAATATTTAAAACAGTAAAAAAAAATAATTATAAACAAGTAAAAAGCAAAGAAAGTCAATTCCAATGTAAAGTAGTTCCTGTAGTGTTACCAGCAGAGGGTGCGAATGCTATTTACATTTTTTTGTGTGTTTCACTTGTGTTTGTTAATGGAAAGTTGCCCCCCAACCACACACACACACCAACGTGGTTCTCCCTACACCCCAGCAGGAGGGGGACTCCGAGAATGATGAGATGCAGTGGCAACACAGAAAGGAGTTAAAAACATGTCCTGCTTTCTTCACTGGAGTCCCCAGTCATGGCAGGTATTGTTGAGTTTAGTCCCTCTGAGGATAATAGTTGTCATGGAGGCAGGAGGAACTCTCATACAGCGAGAGCCACTTCAGAGAATTTTTTTTTTTTGTGGGACTGTACAGCAGACAGTGTCGGCAAGCAGCACATGTATATTTCGTTGCTATGGAGATGCTCGTACTGCACTGCTGTTTTGAAATCTGCGCTTCTGATTGCCTGTGACTTGAAGCCCATCCGATTGATGGCTTCATTTTTGTTTGGTTCATTCTTTTTTTTAATGAGTGGCTCGCAAAAGACAAACAGCAATAGCAGATAGCTAGTTTCAAAGTTCGGGTGGCCCAAACATACCCCAGGTAATGAAGCACCCCAAATTGGAACTCGTTTTGTACTGGGGTCTATTGTCAGATAGTCAAGGGCTCTGGGAAGGGAACTGGCCAATCAAAAGCCAGGATCTTACATGCCCATTTTCTAAATTGATAAATGCATGCTTAGAGGCTTAGTGAGGCACAAGGCCACAGACCCATAGAGCTATGTTTAAAACCATAATATCGCACAATCTGTTGTGTGTTCATTTTTCCACTTATAAAATGGCTTTGTGTCTAAATCTAGTTATTAAAACAATATATATATATACTGTGTATATATATATATATATATATATATATATATATATATCTTAAAGTAATGTTGTTTGGTTTACAAAATAGTTATTCTGCTAATAGTTGTCACTAGGGTGCTCTATACTGTAGTAGTTACCTGTGAATTAAATTTATGCAGCCTCATTTAACTGTATATTATTACTTGTAGTTTGTTTTTGTAGTTTTTTAGACCCTTTTCTTACTTGTCCTGTTGTCCAGTACAGGGATGTTAGAGATCATGCAAGACAGAGGTCAGAGAGGTAGCAGTCCGAAACATAGAAACATAAAATTTGATGGCACATAACGACCGCTTGGCCCACCTAGTCTGCCCATTTTCCTACCTAACAGATAAGCTGCAGATCCTAGTTAACCAACAGCTTACTTTCTCCTACCTCCCACTAGGACTGCCTTATGTCTGTCCCATGCATTCTTGAATTCTCCCACTGCTCTAGACTCCACGACCTCCTCAGGGAGGCTGTTCCACGCATCCACAACCCTCTCCAGTGAAAAATACTTCTTCATTACCTCTGTGCCATCCCCCTTCTATCTTCAAATTGTGCCCCCTTGTTCTTGCACATCTCTTTTTCTGAAAGATGCTACCCTCTTGGACTTTGTTGATTCCCTTGAGGTACTTGAAAGTTTCTATCATGTCCCCTCTCTTCCTTCTTTCCTCAAGTGTATACATATTAAGCTCCTTTAGTCTTTCTTTGTAAGTCTTCTGGTGCAGACTCGGCACCATTTTGGTTGCCCTCCTCTGGACAGCCTCCTCTGTGTCTATGTCTTTGCAGAGATGGGGTCTCCAGAACTGCACACAGTACTCCAGATGGGGTCTCACCAACTGTCTGTACAGAGGGACAACAACTTCCTGTTTTCTACTATTGATGCCTCTCCCTATGCATCCCAGTATCCCCCTAGCCATCCTTACTGCCTTCTCACATTGCTTGCCCACCTTTAGGTCATCTGATATAATTACTCCCAGGTCCCTTTCCATTGTTACTATTGTCAGTATCTCAACCCCCTATTGTGTACTCTTCCCCTGGGTTTTTGTTTCCCAGGTGCATTACCTTCCACTTCTTTGCATTGAATCTGAGCTGCCATACATTTGACCATTCCTCCAAGTTTACCAAGTTCCTTCTCATCCTTTCCACTCCATCCTGTGTATCAACCCTGTTGCAGATCTTTGTGTCATCTGCAAAGAGACATACTTTTCCTTCCAGTTACTCTGCAATGTCACTTATAAAGACATTAAAAAGGACCAGTCCAAGTACTGAACCCTGTGGTACCCTGCTAGTAACCCTCCTTTCTTCATTGTGGACTCCGTTTACTACTACCCTTTGCGTCCTGTTGTCTAGCCAATTTTTTATCCAGGCTACCACCTTGGAGTCCACTCCAAGGCTGGCTAACTTGTGTATTAATCTTTTGTGTGGGACTGTATCAAATGCCTTGCTAAAATCTAGGTAGGCCATGTCCACAGCCGATCCCTGGTCTACTACTTTGGTCACCCAGTCAAAGAAATCTATTAGATTCGCCTGAAACGACCTTCCCATTGTGAATCCATGCTGCCTTGGGTCCTGTGCCCCACTGGCCTCTAGGTACTCAACAATTCTTTCCTTCAGAAGTGATTCCATCATTTTCCTACCACTGAGGTCAAACTAACTGGTCTGTAGTTTCCTGCCTCTGTCCTGCTCCCACTTTTGTGAAGAGGAATCACATCCACCCTCCTCCAGTCCTCAGGTACCACCCCGTTCTCCCATGATTTGTTAAAGAGAGCAGTCAGCGGTGTCACTAGTTCTACCCTTAGTTCTTTTAGAATTCTTGGGTGAATCCCCTCAGGCCCCATTGCTTTTTCCACCTTCAATTTTATTAGTTCTTTCAGAACCTTTTCTTCTGTGAATGGACTGGCATTGACCCCTGTCTTCAGAGTGTTTCTCTTGTTTGGTTTAGGTACCTCCCCCTCCTCTTCCTTTGTGAATACTGAGCAGAAATATTAATTCAGTATCCCTGCTTTTCCACTGTCACCCTCTGCCCACATTTCCTCCCCTTTATTAAGCCTCAGCATCCCTCCTTTGGTCTTTCTTCACTCCCTAATGTACCTATAAAAGGTCTTATCCCCCTTCCAAACAGAGTTGGCTATCCTTTCCTCGGTTTGGGCCTTTGCTATTCTGACTGCCTTCCCTGCCTCTTTCTGCTTTAACTGATAAAGTTCTCTGTCCTGCTCCTTCTGTGTTTCCTTATATTTCCTGAATGCTATCCTTTTCTCCTTAACCTTCCCTGCCACCTCTTTTTGAGAACCATAGCGTTTTTCCTTCATTGTGTTTTGTTGATTTGCTTTACACAAAGCCTTGTTGCCTCTGTGATGGCTGTTTTGATTACTCCCCATTGTTCCTCCACCCCTCCTTCTTGTCTGTTTGCTAGTGCTTTTCTGAGACACTCTCTCATTTTCCCAAAGTCTGCCCTCCTAAAGTCCAATACTCTTGCTTTTGTATGGCTTGATTGTATGGCTGTGTTTATCGTGAACCACACTGTTTGGTGGTCGCTTGTTCCCAGATGGCTACCCATTTCTAGATCCGAGAGTGGGTGAGTGATGACCACTGCAGATTTCAGAGATGCTGTCATTTAGTTCCAATGGGATTGGAGGTAGAGAACTAAGACACCACAGCTGTGTACACCACTATCTAGGTAAGTGCTGTGAGGGCATGGGCAGGTGAGGCACAATTGAAGTCAATTTGAATAAGTTAGAAAAAACTGGACTAAACTGAAGACTATTTGAATTGAATTTGAAGGCCTTCATTTTAGGTGGAAAAGAAGGGTGTTTTCAGGTACATTTGCAGGGCTTGTTCATAACAGTTCTTTACCAGTCTTTCAGCCTTCTTTTTGAAGGTTAATTTGCATTTTTCGTGCCTTTTCTTGAAGGGTATTTGAGAACAAATTGAAATGTTTTTCAATGGATAAAAACTGGTGTTTGAGGTACAGTTGAAGTCAGTTTGAATTACTTCAAAAACATGAAAACAACTGGACCAGTTTTTTAAAAACTGAAGAATACTTGAATTGAATTTAAAGGCCTTTGTTTTCTGTGTGGAACAGAATAATAGATAAAGGCAGTCACAAGCAAGCATTTCCTTTTTCCTCTTTCTACCTCAGATGCTCTAACCGAGACCTACTCAAACTCGGATCCCTGCAATCTCCTGGCTTCTACAGATCTGGTAAGCCAACACTTTGCTTTTTCCTTTCTCACCCGGATCACTCTCACTGGCACTGGTTGCCCTCCCCTCAATCTGATGTGGGAAAGTGAGCTGCCTTCCCCACCTGGACCCCTGGGTGCTGGTCCATGCCTCAGGGGCTCCAGGAATTTTACTGCCGACCAAGGTCCGACTCTCTTACCACAGCTGGCACTGTACCTGGTGCTACTTCAGCACCTGCCACCTTTACATGGCTCAGCCTCTCCTCGGCCCCCCACTGGTGCAGTTGCCCCAAAACCCAGCCCAGCTTCAGCACCGGCCCCATGCTATGGATTGAAATGCCTCCTACTGATGACCCAAATGTTCCGGTTTCTGCTGTTACACTTTCTCGGGGATCCCAGCTAGTCCCAAGTCCCCATTACTTCGACTGGGCTTGAATTAAGCTCCAGCATGGGGGTTACCCTCCAAGGTCTGCCACACGGCCTGTGACCCACCCAGACCTCAATGTACTGGTGCCCCAGGACCTGCCCCTCCAAAGCAGGCCCCACAAATTGGGTGAAAGGGCCCTCGGCTCCCTTATACCCCCCAGGCCACCCTGCCACACCGGGAGTGAGGGAAACCACTGCCACTGGCTCCCCTCCTGGGAGGGCCCTGCCACTACCCTCCCAGCCCTGACGACCTGGGGTACACCTGCTAGGGGTCGCTAAGGGCTCCTACACTTTCCAGGTCTACAGAGCCACCTCTTGTACCTTCCCTCCTCAATGATGCAGGACATGGCTACATATTCCCTACAGAGCTCCATTCCCCAACTCCTCATTGTGCCTGATGCATGGAAAAAATTTCCTGACTGTATTCCTTTGGGGGTTTCACCACTGGCCCTCCTGGACTGCCGAGCTCCCTCACTTGCCCACCAATCTGCTCCTAGCACTATGCTTCCAGCCTCCCCCTCCAGCCCCAGGCCTAATGCCCGGGCTGGAAAGACCCCGATACTTCCTGTCTGTCCCTTTTTATAACCCGGAAAACCCACTCTCTGCTGTCACCATGAGGCATCCAGCAGCAATTTCTTCCAGAGGACTAACACATTCCCTAGCACGGGGAGGGGGTAGGAGGGGGAAAGGGATGCCTAAGATGGGAACATAAGCCCCTCTTTTACAGGGGGCTTACAGTTGCAAGCTTTTTCTTGGTCCTCATCTGCACAGTCTTCACTCCCCTTGCTTTCCTCTGCTCATTTAAAGGGAAGGTCCCATCAGCCTTATATTCTGTTTTCCTGTGTAGTTTGTAGGCATGAACAATTATTGCCTCTATTGCACCCTCTCAGTTTCATCAGGATTTAGATGTAAATGAAGGTACGTAAGTCTGGTGTGAAAACCTGCTTGACTCCATTGCAAATGTCATGACCAGACTCATGTAAGGCATACTGGAATTTTATAATGTTTCAGAGTTAAAGCCTGTAGTAGTTATGTAAGCAATAATACCTGACAGGGTGGGTGGTATTGGCCAATACCAGACCACCCAGGGGCATAATGAGGCCCGACGCCACAGGCAGAGGGCCTTATAGCTCCTGGAAGGTCCAGTATTGGCCAATACCGCCCACCCTGGAGGGTATTATTGCACTTAGAAAATGGGATAACAGTTTGAAAAAATATACTGACACAGATTTTTAACTTTGCAAACCAATAAATTCATTTTTATTTAACATTACAACTCTGGGACATAAAAATAGTCCCTAAAATTGAAACTGCATTGCAATACTACAGTTAGTCAATTTAAATACTAAATACTACTTTTAAATACTAGAGTTATTGCACATTATTTGTTGTATGTGAAGAAACTAATTTGTGCATTGAAAGTGCAGTTAGATGGAGAAAAGTTTGTTGTGGATGAACTATCTTTAGTGCTAGTGTTGGAGATGGCATGCTTTTGGTGTTTTCTTTGCCAGTCATTGTTTGAATTTCTTCTTGTTTTGCTGTAGCAATCTCTTGGATGTTATGTCCACCTAAAATGGAGCTCCAGTTCTTTCTATCTTTGGTGTTGGGAGCTCAGTAGCTGGCTAGACTGCTTTCGGAACGGTGACCAGTAACACTGGTTATTTCACTGCTACTGAGTCCTGCATTTGATAAAAGCTGAACGGCAGTGGCTCCAATACTGTGACTGAGATACCTGTTTGTTAATCCTGTCTCCTTGCTGATTTTAAGTATTAAGTTTCCTAGGTAATTTTTCCCCATTGGTGCTTTGGAATACCAAAAGGGCAATGTGTCTAGGACTGCTTGACTTTGACTTAGTGGGTGTAAGTAGAAGGCTGGTGCATTTTCTGGCAGCTTAGATAAGTACTTCAAAAAAGTCTTAACAGGACACATTGGGTTGTCTGGCTCAGAGTACATAAACCCTCTGTAACTGTCTTTGTTTTGTTCTAACGGATTTTTGTGATTTTTTGTTGTCTCATTATATTTAAGTCCTATGTACTGCAAGCCATTTTCATCTGTGTGCACTGTAAATGAGTATGGCGTCAGTTCCCTGAGACCTTCATGGCCACATCTGGCCATGTGGATCTGTATATCAAACCACACTTAGTGCACCAGTCCAGGTGTGGTATCGGGAGACAGGGCTTTTGATGTTCTATGTGTTGAGATCTGTCTCAGTTAGTGCCGGGTGGTGGCTTGCTTCTTCTTTGTGGGCCTTTCTCATTTTTTTAAAACTGATGTTAGAACATTGTTTGCAGGCTTAAATCTTTGGTCGCCTATTATGTTTATGTTTCGCCCTATGGCTGGGCTGTTCAGGTGTCTATTTAGACCGGCTCCTAAGGAGCAGTAGCCAGATACTGAATAATCGCCACCCTCTTAAACCTCTCCTTTTCCTCTGCCACTGTCCCCCAGGCCTGGAAGCCAGCCATCATCATCCCTCTCCCTAAAGGGGGTGTCACCACCTCCCCTTCCAATTATCACCCTATCTCCTTCCTCCCTGCACTCGCAAAGCTGCAAGAACACTTAGTGCTCAACCAACTCACCTCCTTCCTCTCTGACACCAACTTCTTCATGCCATTCCAGTCCAGTTTTAGGAAGGGCCGTTCCACAGCCTCCTCCCTGGTTAGGTTCACGGATTCCATCCTCTCAGGCATGGACAAAGGGTTGATCACCTCAGTCATTTTCATAGACCTTGCCAAAGCTTTTGATACGGTCTCCCACCCTCTGTTACTTCAATGTCTCTTGGAAGCAGGCCTAGCTGGCTCAGCTACCAATTGATTCTGCACCTACCTTTCTGACAGAACTCAATCAGTTAGAATCACCGACGTCACCTCTTCACCCCTCTCTATAGCCACCGGAGTTCCCCAGGGATCAGTACTTGGCCCTATCCTGTTCTCCATCTTTCTAAATAACCTCCCTCTAGTGTGTTCATCCACGTCTATTCAAATGTACGCAGACGATACTGTCCTTTTTGCCTCTGGCTCCTCCCCAGAAGAGGTAACAGCTAACCTCCAGGCTGACTTCAACAAGGTACAGTTATGGTTTAGCTCTCACCAGTTCTCTCTCAGTCTGAACAAAACTACCACCATGACCTTCGGCACTTGGCAATGTCTAAACAGGCTTCCTTCCCTCCCTACCTTCCACACCCTTGATGGAACGGTACTGGAGGACGTCACTTCCTTCCGCTACCTCGGAGTTTGGCTCGACCATCACCTGTCCTTCTCCGACCACATTGATGCCATCATAAAACAACTGCACCCCAAGCTTGGAGCCCTTTACAAGAACTGCAACTGCCTCCCTCTCATGGCCAGGCGTGAGATAGTGCATAAGATGATCCTCCCCTCACTTGACTACTGCGACATAGTATACAGTGCCGCTCTCAAATCTACCTTATCCAGACTGGACACACTTTTCCATGCCTTCTGTCGCTTCACCCTCGATGCCACACACCCCCGCACCCATCACTGCAACCTGTACCATGCCCTCACATTCCCTTCCCGCAAAAACCATCGCCTGTAGCACTGCGCTAAATTTGTAGCCAAATTCTGGTATGATGCTCTTCCCTCATACCTCTCTACCTTACTTACCCCAGCTCTCTCCCCTTCTCATGCCTTCAGATCCCTCAATGACCAGAAGCTACAAATCCCTAGGCGGAAAACCACTATTGCACAATCTGCCTTCTCCTACCATTTCCCCAAACTCTAGAATGAACTTCCTCCCCAAATTCACCACTCCTCCTCTACCCACTCCCTGTCTTCAGGACTAACAAACTACCTCTCGCTAAATTGCTCCTGCACTTAAGCCCTGAAGGTGCCCCGTTATACCCCCCCCCCGACTGCCTGACCAGCGGCACCTAGCTTACACTATGGAGGCTGGCTTATCTATACCAACTTCAGCACTTCTTGGTACATGGGCTTTGCCCTGTCCTAAATCCTACTTGATACTGCCTGATCCTCACATATTCTCCACTCCCAGTGTCACACCTCAGCTATCCAATTCTATCCCACGAGTTATAAATTATCCAGCACATTTCACTGGTTAAGTCTGTAATGTAATCTATGCCTGCCAAGTGTTGTTGTTGTTGAACTGTACTGATTGCCTTGTCCCTATTCCATCACACAATTGTATCGTGCAACTGCGTAACTGAACTATCGCTGTAAACTGTTCAACTGAATCTGTCTGCTGTACTGCTGTAATTGTGCTCAGCTATGTTCTACTGTTTTTCTCACATATGTAACTCTTGATAACCTGTGAGTTATCTCCCACTGTACCCTCACCCCCCAGGCCGCACCGGGAGACAAGCATCTTTTTGCTCAGTGTGCCATCCTGGTGAAACAATTTCAATAAATAAATATATACATTTTCACCTGCTGTTGTGTGGACTTCAGCATAAAACTGTCTCAAGGTGCTGCTTATGTGTTCTACTGTATCTGTGTGCCAGTCCAGTTCAATACATCTAGAATTTGCCCGCTGCCTGAAAACATTTACTGCCCATACTGTGTTTTTTTTTGTATTTACCTCTTCATGTTCTTCTTCTATTTTGACAAGTTCTGTATGTGTAACTGCTTAAAATCTGTGAGAGGTCGTTGGTTTGTCTGCTTTCATTTTCTTGAGTGCAGGTGGTGTTGCACAGTCATCCTCTTGTGAGGGGAACAGACTGGTGATATTGTCTGCCTCCAGCAGCCTGAAATTTACCTTTAATTTTCAAATAAAAATAGAATGTGAGCTTGCATTTCTACATATCTGTTACACATTTTCTTTTACGATCTAGGATATTATACATGGGCACATAATGAATTTAAATTCTAGCAGATGTTTGAAAGGCACACAAAGATAAAGCAAGACATCTGTCATGACCAAATACCGCAGCTGGGATATTGTGGAGAGTATGGTGTGACATACAGATCCACAAGCTGGGGCATGCTTGGGAGGTCTCAGAGAACTGCTGCCAGACATCTGCAACACTGTTGGTTACCATGACAAGAACAGGTTAGACAGCTACTTGGGCACCCAGCAGCAAGAGGTAAAGAAAACTGGAGGATTACAAAACATCCAAGGAATGGTTTCAGCAAAGCTTGCTTTTCTGGGGGTGGGGAGGAGACATATAGAGAGACATTTTACTTATTTCACCTAAAAAATGTTTTCTTTGTTTTTTATTGTTTACCATTTCTAGTTGGATTTTTTTTTACATATACTTAATGTGGCTATCTTGGAAACACAACAGTAGTTTATATGCATGGGAGATTATGACATATACGGGGCATGCATGGGGTTTAACCCTGCACTTACATTTTAAATGGCTAATTAGTTTGCCTCAATGTTATGACCAGCATACTCTCTGCTGTCTATCAGAGATTCTGCAACATGTGGGCAGACTGTCAGCTGTTTAGATATTTAAAATTGCATGTAAGATGTGCATTTTTAGTTCATCTTTTGCATGTTTTTATAATTCCACAGATATAACGTTTTCATTAACATTTCACTTACCTTTACATTGTCTGACATTTAACTTTCATCGAACTTTTTGATTTCTATGTATGAGAATCACAGACAGAAAGCACTACTGAACATAAACAGTCCGACTGTCCGTTTAAATTTGTACCAAATTACTCATGGACGTGCTCACGCTCTGATGAGCTGTCACGTGGTCATTTGTGTTTACTTTGCAGCGTGTTTTACTTGCATGGTCGCGATGTTCAGGCTTTTACTGTTTTTTTAAATTTCTGCCAAAACACGTTGTGGGAGCGAGAATGGAGCATTTACTGCTTTCACTAATACTGCTTTTGTGCGAAGGGTCCCGATTCTGTGCTGTGCTTGCAGAGGACAGGCGCAGATGACAAGAAGCGGCCTGTGGAGATAAATCCTAGGTAGGCTGCACACATCTTTTTTATTTATGCCTTTAATAGCATGATGCTGTTGCTTTTTTTGCTCACAGTTGAGGTCGCAGAGGTCGGGGAGAAATGAGAAGCTGTTAATTGCAACACTTTGTGGAACCACTTGAGCTCTGACAGGCTTGCCTATGTTTCCTGCTGGCTTTGGGACTTCAATTGAACTGCCGGCGTTCAGGGTGGGAGAGCGACTTGGGGAGCGGCAAGTATACAAGTTAAGGAAGGTGATTGTGGAGGTTTTTATAGTGATCACAGGCGCTCGCTATGAATGTTGCTACTGATTTCACTGTTCTTACACATTTTTATTGCTTTTAGATGCCTGATGTGATGGTACTAAATTTGGGGGTAGGGGAAGGCCACAAACAAGGCCAGTGAGAAGTGAGAAAAAAGATGTCTACTTTTTAAAAGTGAACATTCTATTTGAAGTTTGATCTGTGTACTTGGGCTTGTGTGTAGCTGGTACTTTTAATGCCTGGGCTCTGTTGTCTGATAGATGACCACCTTGGGAGGCCTATCAGCCAATCAGAGCACAAGGATGTTTCTACCCATTTTCTAAACTGTATTAGTCAGTGCTGTTGCTGCCCTCTGCAGTCCCTATGTTTTAGTTTTATGCTGGCCATGAAACTCTTCAAGGCACAGTAAGTGCCCTGCTGTTCTCTGTAGTTTACAGTGTATCTGAGTTAGAAAGAAGTGCTTTTAAAGAATGCAGAGACATTAAAAGACATGCAACAGAACTGAATGAGAGTATACCATCTGCTGGCTTGTCCTGGTACGCGTCATCAACTCCCATGATGTCTGCATGAGTGGTGTTATGACCTCTGTAATGGAGACAAATGAGTTTTCATACCATGGAAAAACAGAGTGAAGCAGCCTCATTTACATTTAAATTAGGATGAAATTAGGGGGATGCAAGAGAGGGAATCAATATTCATGCCTACAAATTGCACCGGTATACTGAAAATAGGTTGAAGGGACTTTCCCTTTAAGTATCAGAAGAAAGCCTTATCCTTCTTTGTGACATCTTTAATGATACTTTCCAGGAGCTGTTTCAAAAAGTTTTCATTTTGCTTTAATCCTGCATAACAGACAGCTTAGAGGCAGAGCTGCTGCCTGGTCTGCCAGCATGGGAGGCCTGCTTGGGCTTCAACAGCCAGGAATTAGGAGGCACTCACTGGTCATGAACAGCCACAAACCAGAAAAAGACTGCTGTGTGCAGGGAATGAGATGGAGAGATATACTGAAGTCTGCAGCTGAATGCATCAGACATTAAGTGTTAGCCACCCTGTGTAGCTGAGTCTTTATGTACAGCTTCAGAGACAGAACTGTGGAATTTGAGCAAAGATTTATTTATTTATTTAGCTTTTGTTTACCGGGTAAGTGCACTAGCCATAAAATGACTATTTTCAGGCACGACCCGGGAGAGTACAGACATGCAGAAACTTAACAGGATAACAAATTATAAGTGCTTTACATACAATGAGTTAGAGAGGATACAATATATCTGAACATACAAAGTAAAGCGCTTTACATACAATGAGTTAAAGTGGATACAATATATCAGAGATATACAGAGTAGACCATTCATAAGTTCATAGGTACCTATCTATGCAATGAATAGAGAGGACCTTGGACAATAAATGTTCAGGTGGCACATCATATGAACAGAAACAAGGTACACAACAAACAAAACAGGTAATACAAAAGGAAGAAATAACCATTGAGAGCAGGGGGTGTCATTAAGGAAAAGGTCGGTAAGTGAGGAAGAGGGGAGCAAGCCATGAAATTAGATTATATGAGTGTGTGTAAGTGTAAGGGAGATGCCTGCAGTGCAAGATTGTATATGGGCAAGGAAAGGGAGCAGGGACAGGCTGAGGCAGTAAGAGGGTTATATAGAAGTGAGAAAATACTGTTGTATGGTCAGAGACATCAGTCATTAGGTAGGGTGAAAGCAGGAACAGGTATCAGCAATCAGCAGATTAGAGCGCAGTTTTCTCTTAAAGCATGTGTAGGAGCTAGAAAGTCTAATGTTGAAGGGAAGGGAATTCCACAGCTGTGGAGCCGCATGTTCAAATGCAACAGTTCCTTTCCTCGTGCGGCACCTCGACAAATTCAGAAAGGATTTGTCAGCTGATCGTAGACAATGGAGTGTGTCCTGAGGAACAAGCATAGCTGCAAGACACCTAGGGGTTTGATTTCGAATTATCAAATCTGTAAGAGAGCCAAAGTAGTATTTCCTACTAACTAACGGAGACAGCCAACCAAGATCATCATAAAGCTGACAGTGGTGTTTAAGCCGAGGAGCAGAAGAGGCATAGCGACATATGTTGTTATATGTAATATCCCATCTGAGTAGGTCAGTTTTATTAGCAGCCCCAAATAAGGAAGCCCCATAGGTTAGGGTGGGGAGCAGAATCCCCCTCGCAATGGCCATTTTAGCAGATGGCATGAGCATATAACTAGTCTTATATGCAACACCCAGTTTGGAGTTGACAGCTCTGCAAACAGACTGTACATGAAGATTAAGATCAAGAGATTGATCTAGCAGGATGCCCAGGTACTTGAAAGAGGTCACACATTCCAGTAATTGACCTTCTAAGTCCTGCACTGTCAGTGCTGTTGTGCAAGCCCGGAGCTTTGGGGCCGATCCAAGCAGCATGGCTTTAGTTTTGCTAGTGTTGACAGCCAGTTTGTGGTCTTATAGCCAGTTTTGGATACTGTTAAAGTCAGAGGAAAGGGTTGTGTTGATAGTGTCTATATTAGTGGAACTTGTATAGATGACAAGATCATCAGCATATAGAATAGCAGAGCAGGATTTTAGAGCAGCTCCAATGTTATTTATATAAAGAGAGAATAGGAGGGGGCCCTAGGATGGAGCCCTGAGGTACATCAATGTTAATGGTGATTTTCAGAAAGGCCCAAAGTCACCACACTGATCACCCCAGCTAGCTGAGCTGCAGAGGCCTGGGATAATAAATGCAAGGCAGTTTTACTTATAGTGCGCCCTATCCCAGATGATCAGGGCACTTTACATAAATACATCAATCAGCAGATTAAATAGTTTAAATTAAACTCCTACAATAAATGCAATCAGAAATACATACAAAATCAGAGGTACGTATCAGAAACTCACAGGTCAGCAGCAAAGGTTTGGTCAAACAGATGACTTTTCAGGCCCGTTTAAATGCCTCCAATGGGGGCAATCTCTTCAGATGGAAGGGCAAGGAGTTCCATACTGTTGGGGGCTGCCACCAAGAAAGCTGTATTGTCAGATGGTTTCATACATGACCTTCGTGGAGCAAAGAGATCAACCGAGAGTATACCAGGTCAAGTGGTCTTTAAGATTGACAGGGCCCAATCCATGCAGAGCTTTGTATGTTAACAAAGCAATCCTGAAGGCTGCGCACCACCTAATCATAAACCGGTGCAGCTGCTGCAGCACAAGTGAGATATGGTCCCTGTAGGAGACACCAGACACCAGCCTGGCTGCAGATTCTGCACTAGCAGTAGGCAGTGCACCAACGCCCCAAATAGCCCTAGATATGGAGCATTACAGTAGTCCAGCCTCTAGGTCGCAAAAGCATGCACTAGACTCATCAGATCCTCTTGCCCAAGATGGGGATTTTATCTCAGAGATATTCCTTAGCTGGATAAATCTACCGCAGACTATGGATGACACCTGGTGTGATAGTGTTAGCCTTGATTCCACAATGACTCTCAGGTTTTTCACCTTCTCCACAATTGTAAGAGTGATGTTCAGAGATGGTAAACTGATGATACCAAGACTTAGAGCTGACCCTGAAGGACCTGGTTCCACCAGCAGCAGCTGCTCTGTTTTGGTTGGGCTGAGACTCAGCCAGCTGGAGGCCATCCATTTGGAAATTTCCTTTGGGCATCACTCCAGCACAGTGTGTGCTTCCTGGCCATTCAATGTAAAGAACAGGTACAGTTGTGTATCATCTGCATAGCAGTGAAAACTCACATTGTACCATCTGATTACTCATCCCAGTGGCAGCATATACACTGTGAATAACATGGGGGGGGAACAAAATCAACCCCTGGGGAACCCACCAGCAGATGACAACTGGCCATAATGAGTAAGTTCCCATCACGACTTGCTGCAATCTTCCAGAAAAGGACTCAGACCATTTCAGCATTGTTCCAGTCGTTCCCCATATTTTCCAAGGCACTTTTGCAAAACCCCATGATCCATATTGTTAATCACTGAAGAGAGGCCAAGGAGAACTAGAATGGAACGCTCCCCATCTCATGCCAGCAACATATTTATTTATTTGCAATGTTTGACCAGTAAAGGCATGTTGAGCTGTAACAGCTTGTTTCCAGGTGCATCCTGAGGAGTGAATTATGATGACCTGTTTTATTGATAGGGAAATGTTGGCCATGACACCAGGGGAACTCCCCTAGTCTTCATCGATGAGTGCCATGGGATCTTTTGCTTCAACCTGGACAGTGACCAGAGATGGGTAAAAGGGACCTCAGTTTAACATCTCATCTGATGGATGGCACCTTCACAGTGCAGTACCCACCTCATACTGAATTACAGTGTCGGTTATTGGTGTCACCCCAAGTATGTCGTATTAGGCTATAACCCAGAACCTTCCATGCTTCCAGCCCCATAGGTAAGCATGCTACCTACTGAGCCACTGACACTGCTTGACAGATCATCCAATACCTTCACAAGCACAGTCTCTGTGCTGTGATGAGGCTTGAAGTCCAACTGGAAAGGTTCATAGATGTCATATCTCTCGAAGTAAGCCTCAGTATGTGTCACAACCACCTTCTGATAATCTTCCCTAAAAATGGAAGGTTCGAGACAGGCCTGTAGTTTGCTACCACATCCAGGTCCAATGATGACTTCTTCGCCATGGGTCTCACCATGAATGTTTTAAGAGCTGCAGGGAAACATCCATCTGATAAGGAACACCAGATAATGCTAGCAAATGTCTGACACACAACTTCTCTGCAGTCCACCAAAAGCAGCATAGTAGGCCCAAGGTCCAAGGTGCAGTAAGTGGGGGCAGTGCTATGGTCACCTTAAGCACCTCCTCCCTAACAACTGGCTAGAACACACTCCAAACCCGTGAAGTGCTAACATGCCTTTCTTCTGCACCACTGCTGTTCCAGCTGCTGTCAAGATCTCAGCTCAAATGGGAAACTCTGTGTTCAAAAAGAAAGATCCAAACTCCTCACTCCTCCAGACTGCCGACAGGGAGGCTGGATTAACCTGTCTACAGTGTGAAACAGTTGAGCAGGCCTGTTTCTTCCTTAGACTATAACCTGTGACAGGAACTCTGCCTTTTTCAGCGTTATAGCCTATAGTGTGACCTAAGAGCCATTCTGTCATCCATCCAGCCAGCCCTTTTCCAGTAATGCTCCAACCTCCACCCTGTCACCTTCAAACACCTCAGCTCATTGCTATATCATGGTAAGCTATGGCGGTGGTCAATGGGTGGGCATGGTTTGATGCAACCCAGCTGAAAAAATGGTGAGTTTTATAAACCTCAGCTCATTGCTATATCATAGTAAGCTATGGCAGGAGGTCAATGGGTGGGCGTGGATCGACACAACCCAGCTGAAAAGATGGTGATGTTATAATGACATGTCATAAATGATAATTTCCAATTATGTTTGAAGATCACGTTCAAGCTGCCAAAAGCATTATTGTGTCATGACTAACAATGCAGATCAACTAGGATCTGGGGTAGAAATAGATAAGCAAAATGGGCAGACTAGGTGGGCCACATGGTCCTTATCTGCCATCAATTTCTATGTTTCTATGTAATGATTAAACATGAATATTAAATGGTCACCAATCAAAAACCATGATGTTCTGGAAATAGTGATTGTGATTAATGGTGATCTCATATCATCATGATTTTTCATGATTGCAATGGTCAAGGTTACAACAATACATTTTAAAAAAGCAGTTTATCTTGTTTCTGTACTTATCCAATTTATCTTGTCGTCTATTTAGAGATCTTTATTGGAATCATTAGTTATAAAACATCCTCTGCGCAATCACACTGGTTTTAATTTTACTTACTCGGACAACTCACTCCTTATTAGTGTTATATAAAGGCTCATATTGGTTCATATAGCTCCATACAGTGGTTCATTTTATGGTTGTAGTGAGTTCCTAAAACTAGCTGATTTTTGTTCAAAACCTTTCCTAACAGTCTGCAAACTAATACCATTGAGATAAAATTATTCTAAAAATAGAAATTACCATTGCTTTAGTCTAAAAACTGTGCTTTTGTAGTATGCTAATTAATTCTCTAAATATGCCTTACATTGTACAGTATGTACTCTTTCTAAAGGGATTAAAACTTGACGTCACATGATTTACATTACAATTAATTTGCTTATAGTGTATGGTGAGGCGCTGTTACCACTAGAATTCAGTGTAGCCTCAAACATATAGGATAGTGCATGGGGAACAGTTAACAACAGGGCTATTCTTTCACCGAGTTGGCACTATGACAACAGATTACCTCGAGAGCGCAGCTCAAGAGGTAATCCATCGTCATAGTGCCAACGAGGTGAAAGATTAGCCCTGTTGTTAACTGTTCCCCATGCACTTTTCTTTATAGTGTATAGTGGAACGTCATTTTCTGGGGAAAAGAAAGTCACTACAGCATGTTTCTGTTTCAAATCATTTTTACTGAGGTCCTAGAAGTAAAAAGAACTTAACATTTTTAACGTTTTAGCGTTTAACATTTTTACTGTTTAAAAACTCACATACAGCAGCACCCGGAACAGCAATTCATGATCTGCGGGGAAGAGAAGTATGTCATTCTCCATTTTTTTTTCTGTTTTTTTTTTTGTTTTCCTGATCTAGGATGAACCTATCCCCCGGATAGTGGCTTTGACCACACTGCCGCTGACATTGCTACTTTGAGTGTGTGTCCTGTCTATGGAGCGAGCCCTAACTGTCAGACGCTGCTCGAGGACACAGTGTGTGACGTACGCAGTGCAGCAGAACAAAAAGTCATTCTGCTGCACTGCAGACGTCACTAGTGCAGCAGAACAACATTTCAAAAGCGATGGATTTTGGTGGAGAACGATGTTCCACTATACACTATATTGTTCTGCTGCAGTAGTGACGTCCGTAGTGCAGCAGAATGACTTTTTGTTCTGCTGCATTAGGTAAGTCATACTGCCATGCCTGTGAGCTTCAAAACAAGTGTTCAGCTGAGCCACATGTCTGATGGTAGTCACTGTACACAAACGAGCAACCGATTGTTTTAAGAAAAAACAACTTTTCAGTAAGCACTTAATTACGTGTAAGCTGCTTCATTTTAGTCACATACCTCTGTACAGCAATGTCCGCTCTGGTTCAGCGTAACTGAATGTGGGCAGGCGTTATGAGAGGCATTGTCAGAAGTCACTATTCAGGGTTTAGGGGACCGTATTTTATTTCTGTGTTGTTAGTATGGAACCTGATGGGGGGGATTAGCTCGTTCAATGTTTAACCATAGATGATACTGCTAGAAGCATGAGACCAGATCATTCATAACTGCTGTATTGCAAGTAAGCACATATTTTTTTTCTGTTTGCTGTTGTTTTCTTTGTCCCCTCTCCCTAATTTATGTCTTTACAGGAGTCTGGATGACGGAGCTATAGGAGAACAGTAGTCGAATTGTTAATGTGACACCTTGCTGTTTGGATTTGTATTGAGTGTTGTTTTAAAAAAAATGCACTGTTTCTTTCTTTTTCAAAATAAGTAAATGCTGCCTTGAAAAGTTTCAGTTATTGTACCGAGTGTGTTTTCTTTTCTTTTAAAGTGCAAGCTGTGCTCTATACACTATATAGAACAGTGTATGGCTCCCAAAGCACAACAAGGCTACTCTCCAGCCTTGTTGTTACTATGGCTACGTCACATGATTTACATTATAATTGATTTGCTTTTGCTGATCTTTGACATTCATATTTTCATACTAGCAACACGCAAAACTGTATTAAGTATTACTTATGTGCCTTACAATATTATAATACAGAAGTACTATAATCATCAATGGTCATCACTTGATCATGTAGAGATCATCAAAAACTATCATTCTGATTTAAACTTTCAAAAATAATCAATTATCATTATTTGGTGATTGAAAGTTAAGTTTGGTGATTAAATCATGATCTAGAAGGATTATGATCTTAAGTCATGATCTCCCTTGATGATCATTTAGCAACATTTGATGATTAACAATGATCAGTCATGATTGACCTTCATAAAACATGATTAATTATTTACAATTTACCTGGGCATAGAGTCAAGTGCCACAGTAATGGCCAAATTATAATCATCAACAGCTGCCTCCACCTCTCTATTGCATGCTGCCTCAATCTCAAGATATCCAACACTTTCAAAGGTTCTTTTGGCACCAAAGCACATTTCCATCAATATTGAACCATCTCTGCAGGAAGAGATGGTATTAGGGGAGCCCCTACCAAAAATGTTAACAGTGTGGTGATTGATTACCCCAATTGATCTGCCCTGACATCCGAGACACTCAATCCTGGAGAGAAGATGAGGTCCAAGGTATAGCCACGTTCATGGGTTGTGGTGGAAATAACCTGTGTGAAGACCAGTGAATCCATCAACTGAAGGAACTGTTGAGCAAAGAGTGAGTTTTCCTCATCGACCCATAGATTGAAATCCCCCAACACAATTTGGTTGGAAGTGTTCAATTATAGATTGACAATGAAGTCTGCAAATTCCCCATGGAACTTCTGTTCATGACTCGGAGGGCAGTATACTACCAGAATCCTAAACCTCACACCCACATCTTCCTTTACTGCCACACATTCAAACGAGCCCACCTCCTTCAATGGGTACACTATTAGCCTAAAGCAAGATCTAAAACAGATGGCCATCCCACCATCCCTACACTCCCACATCATGTAGTGTACCACCAAGAACCCAGCTAGGATTGTTGCCACTAGAGCTGGCCCAGAGTCATCCACAAGTGAGGTCTGGGTGAAACATGTCAAACCTCTAGAGGAATCCATGATGAAATCTAACACCACATTCCTCAGGGATCTGGAACTGCAAAGCACTCCACACAGGGGACAGGTCAGAGTAATAAACCCTTCTACTATCTGCCCCCTACTCCTAGGCATTCCCTTTGTATTGGGACACCCCAAGGTACCCTGAGAGAGAAAAGACTGACCAAGTGAAAGCCTAACTGATCTGCAGAAGTGCCAGATAGAGTGACCATCAGAGAAGAACTAAGAGATCCATAGGAGATGCAACAATGCAGCTGTGAGGACCAACTGGTGTGCCAAACTAGGATCTGAGCCAGAGACAGGACAGAGTCTGGTGGTCTTTCAAGTCAAAAAACTGCGAATACTTAATCAGAGCCAATGGGGCATGCCACCTTGTAAAATAGTTTAAATAGAGCCATAAGTTGGGCTTATGTTTATGTTCTAGGCCATCCAGCCAAGTCTGCATTTTGGGTTGCCTTAAATAATCATTGTTTAGGTGCTCCAGCACTAGTTAACCACATGCAACTACAAAGGACCTTCACTGATCCAACAGCTGGGTACCCAGTGAAGCACTGGGAGCTCCTGTCCATAGGACATGGGGTATTAAATACTGGTACCAACTGGGAGGGTGGGTAGTGACTAACAAAATAGTTGGGCAGAGGTGCTGTGTTGGTGGAGTGGCAGACTTCACTTTATTTTGGGCTGTACCGAGAAGGTCACTACAAGATCAGCCCAACTACAGTATAGATGGACTTTTCATGGCTCAACTCTTTTCCTTCCCCAGAATCTTGCTTCTCTTTTCCCATAATAAACATTTGTAAATTGTTATCACACCTGCCTTATGAATATATGAGTACTAATAACTGTATATATATATATATATATATATATATATATATACAATGTGCCATGGTACATGTCTTCAATGGGCACATTCTCAAAAAGAAGGGAAATTCATGGCAAAAAATTTTGTTTAATACATCAGTTAGGGTTGTTCCACAGCAACAAAACTGAGGAAATTCAGTGTTAGGGTTGCCAACCCTTGCACCCCTCGCCCATGCCATCCCCACCAACAGGCATTGGGGTGTGCGTTGAGATCATCGGCCCTAACTCTCACCCCATTCCATGTGTAAATAAGCTGAGGCAGTGCAGTATACAGTAGGAGAATGGGGTGAGAGGACCGACGACCCCAACGCACACCCTGATGCCTGTTGGTGGGGACGGGGGGGTGTGTGGTGCAAGGGGTGGCAACCCTAACACTGAATTTCCTTGCTTTTGTCACTGTGTAACAACCCTAACTGATGCATTAAATGGATTTTTTTGCCATGAATTTCCCTTCCTTTTTAAGAGAATGTGCACTATTGAAGACATGTACCATTGCACACCATGTGTCCAGAATTGTGTGTACATCCATTCAATGATCACACAGCGCCATGAGCAAACAACGTAACATGCACAATTCAGCAACTGTAAGTGCCAACAACCTGAAAAATAGCACAGTAAAAGATGATTTATAAATCTTTGTACATTCCAAATGCCAGGCAAATCGGACACATGGATCAGAAGTTATTGAAGCATAATTAACAAAATTTCCATTCGTTGGACTGGCATAATTCCACACCTATTAATGTTTTACACATGAAACCACTGTAAGGCACCTCCATGCCACTAAGGCTACCTACACTATAAACTTAAAGTCAGTAGCACCATGCAGAATGCTATGCTCAAAATGTTAACAGCATCATGCAGTATCTCAGCAGTGAATTTATTTTCAAACATGTAAACAGCATAATTCATATCTCCAGGACATCCACTCAACACCCCCCAAATTTCATGAGAAAAGAACAAACTGTTCCAGAGATATTCAATTGTTATGTTTCTGTACCTTTAAGAAGTCTTCCACCACAAAATGGTGGAAATCGCAGCCGAAAATGCACTAAAATGGCAGACCTGGTGGAAGAAAAATCAGTAACTGTGAAGCGGACTAACTTCAAATGACCATAACTCTGGAACAGAACAACATTGTTTCACCAAATAAAAACTGGTATGTTCCTCGAAAAAAGGTTCTTCTACCTGCCAAGTTTCAGACCAATCAACCACACACTGGCTGTGCTATGCGTCATGGAAGACAGTGCAGAAAAATAGCAAAAACAATGTTTTGTACTGCACTATGCAAATGCAAAAACACAAACGGTAATGTTAATGCAAACAGTGATGGAAATAGTGAGGTAAAATAAAATAGTAACTCTAAAGGTAAAGCAAACGCAAGCACAAATGGTAACGCACATGGTGACGCAAATGTAAACAATAATGCAAAATGTAAGAGAAATGTAAGCGCAAACATTAATGAAAACAGAAACGGTAACGCAAATGCTAACAGCAACAGAAATGCAAACGTTAATGAAAACAGTAATGCAAACGCTAACGCCAACGGAAACACAAATGCAAACGGTAACACAAACGCAAACAGAATTGCAAACAGTAATGGTAACGGCAATGCAAAAGGAAACAGTAACGCAATCAACAATGGAAATGCTACTAAAACACAAACACTAAGGCCAACAGAAACGCAAACACAAATGGTGACGAACACACAAACAGTAACGGTAACGCAATTGGAAATGCAAGCGGTTACGGTAACACCAACAATGACACCAAAGGGAACACTAACACAAATGGAAAAGCAAACGCAAGTGCATATGCAAACACAAATGGTAACATGCACGGTCACAGTAACGCAATTGGAAACGCAGACATTTATGGTAACACCAACGATAATGCCAAAGGAAACACAAACACAAATGGAAACAAAAACGGAAGCATGCATGCAAATGCCAATGGTACTGCACACAGTGACGCAAAAGGAAACACAAACAAAAACAGTAATGGAAATGCAAATGGTAACAATAACGCAAACACAAGTGCAAATGTAAATGCAAAGGGTACACACGGTGATGTAAACAGAAATGCTAACGCAAACGGTAATGGAAACGCAAGTGAAAATGCTAACAGTAACGCAAACGCACACCCTTTTTTTCCCAAACAGCTGCATTCAAAAGCACACTGAATACAAAGGATGTATACATAATAAGGACCCTCGGAGCAGAAAATCAGCACTTGGAATACTAAATTCCTTGTATCTCAGGAACTGTACAATGTAGAAAAAAATTAAAAATCTCATATTATTTATGACTTTCCAGGCTAGTTTTGCACTTAGCCCCCTAGTGGGGGACTAAGCATTCTTCCAACGAAAAGTCCGTATCTCGAATCGTTTTCGAGATACGGGCCCCGAAAGGCACGACAGATGCCATAATGTTAGCCTATGGTAAAAATTGTAAACTTCGGAGAGCCATAACTTTGCAGTCCTCTAATATTTTGTCACCAAACTACCAAAAGGCACATCTGTTGGATCTTGACTTTCTTCCCTCCAAATTTCAGCCCAAAAGACCTAACTGTTCTTTTTCAGCAGGGTGGCAAAGATTCCCTATTGTTTTGGGCATAGTGTCGCAAAGTAGTGTCGTGATTTGTGACACTTTCGCAAAAAAATCATGAAAGTGTCGAATGTGCAACACTACTGTTTACAAAAATTTAAAAAACATATTTCTTGGGTGCTTAACCCCCCAAAAAAGACATGACTAGCATCCTCAGGACTCGACTAGGTGAACACAGCAAGAATTGTGTCGCTAGAGGGTCCCAAATTTAAATGCCAAACTTTTCTGTGACCACCAACTGAAAAAAAGATGGCAGATTTGCAACACTTCAAATCCAAAAAAGGGAGCACCAGCATCCGTCTCACTACAAAACAATATTTATTGTATTACATGCCTGTGGAAGTGCGCATGCACGAAACCGGTCGGGGCTTGTGAGTTTGCTTCTATTTGCCACTGCTCATGCCACAGGCATGTAATACAATAAATATTGTTTTGTAATGAGACGGATGCTGGTGCTGCCTTTTTTGGATTTGATGTACTGTGATTGAGGCTTGCACCACTCCAGAGTTGAGCTGCTTTTTGGATTTAGATTTGCAACACTACAAGGGTCATTTGTAACACTAAAAACTGCATTTGCGACACTTTCAAACTTTTTAACTTTTCCCATTGACTATAATGGGAAAATTGTTTTTTGAATAACTTTTGAATCACTTAATATTTTTTCACGAAAGCTTCAAAAAGGCACAGCGGAGACCCCAGCTGCATGTTCCCTGAAGGTTTCGGACTGATTGAGAAAGCCGTGCGACCTGTAGGTGCGAGCAAAGAATGCGCACAAATGCATAATTTGTGTGTTTTGTGGTGCTCTGTAGCTCTGCAACCATATATATGTCCATTACAAAACTTGGCAGATCCAGAGATCTATGGTACAAGACCGTGCATGCCAAATTTCAGGCAAATCCGTCATACGGTGTCAAAGTTATTAATCTGCCAAATTTCAGATTTAACCTTAAAAGGGGTACTACTATAATATACAGGCAATAGGTGTGAACATAATGGAGTGTGACAAATCCGTTTATATGGGTAACTGTATAAAAAAATGCAGAATCTTACATTCATGTACACAGTTACTCTGTCACCCTCCATTTATGCACCCAGTTTCTATGTTTAGCCTCCAGCTCCCAGCCATCCAGCACTACATTCCATCACTTTCAGTTTCCCAATTCCACAAAATTGCCCTGTACCTTTATTTCCTTGTTTACATCACTGCAACCAAAATAAAAACAGTTTCCTCTGCTATAGACAGTACTTTTTTTTTTCTGTACTTTCCTCATTTCCTTTCATTCAGGAATCTCTCTCACTGCTGGAATTCCCCATTCAAAGTTGCACAGCTGCCGTCTCTGATGCTGAGACCCCCCACCACCACACAGCACCAGCTCTCAGTTTTCACTCCCTACCTGCCCTGCATTTCCAACTATTACACAGAAAAAAAAAAATAATACCTTTTTGAAATGACAGAAAGCAAAGACAGTCACCACTTCTTTTTTCCCTGACTGCCCACAGCACTTGCTCTCACGCTGATCGCGTCTTCTACCCACAGCACTCATTCTAACCGCTCATGTCTCTGGCTGCTTTTTTACCACTGCTCTAGCCCACATCTCAGCTCACTCTCCAGCACAAATGCTACTTTTAAAATAAAATAATCTATATCCTCAACCACATAAACTAATGCGGACGCTGAAGCAAAACTAGAAGGGCTCACTCGATAAACTCAGCCACCATTTTTTTCCTTAAAACTTTTCTGAGCAAGTTACTCCTCCACAAATCAGTGGCAGCACTGAAGCATCAACCCCAATGTCATGATGCGGCATCCATGACAACCGCATAGCAACGGCACTCCTCATAGGTGGAGGAGCATTACTTTACCAAGGAAACCTGCAAAACCTTTCAGTTTTTTAAAAAAAACAGCAAAACCTGTTTAAAAAAAGACAATCTCAACAAGGTCTCTGCCTATTGTATAAATGAAATATGCAACAGGGACCTTATGAAATAAATGATTTAATATCACTTGAGCTGTTTGCCCTTGGGCATATCACTCGTGGCTTAAGTCACTCGTGAGGTTACCCAAGGTCAAACAGTTCTTGTGAAAATAAATCATTTATTCCACAGGTCCCTGCTGCATATCCCTTATTTTGCGGTAAACATATTGTGTTGTATGGGAGCTGAGAGGGCTGTGCCAGTGGGGACCACAGTGGGTTGGTATTGTTTCCAGGGGCAGTATTAGTGTACTTACCAGACCTCTTAATCTTTCCTTGGGTGGCGGCAACATGCAAATGACATCTTAACTTTAAAGGTACACTGTCAACCCCCTTAGGCCTTACAATGTCTTTATTTAAAAAAATATATTATGAATGGTCACATTCTGTAGAGATTGCTGATATAACCGGTGGTTTCAGTGTTCCCCATTCATAATTTTGGCACAGTGGGCCACCACCCCATATTTTTTGTACCACCACTCTACATTTTTTACCACCACCCTATAATGTTCGCCATCACCCTCATCTGGCTTAATAAAATCCTCCAAATGTTCTTTTATTGCCATTCATTCTTGCCCTACTAACCCCTGTTTTGGTAACAGTGACTATACCTTATTTAAGAACCCATTATGCACATATACAGTGCTTATAGGATGTCCAAGGAATAATGCACCCTTAGCCCCAATCGCCACAGTGACCGTCCTGTATTTCTAGGCAGTGGGGAACCCTGGGTTTGATTCTGATTCCCTTTTTTTTTTAAACTGCTCACCATACTGGTGTTGTCTCACAAAAACATGTTTGTTTACAGTCCTTGATCAACTCCTACTGCATCATTCCTGGACTTAGGAACACCAGCAACACAGTCAAACTGCTCATGTTGCAGTGTATCATAAGTGGTTGCACTGCTTGGGGGTGTTCCTATGTTCAGAAAGTATGCAATAAGAGTAAATTAAGGATCTGAAGTAAAACAAGGTTGGCTATGATTACACCATTAGCATGCATTTCAGTTCCACTAAGAAAGGAAGCAGGTAAAACAAAAAGTAATATCAATGAATTTTAAAGAAGGTAACCGTTCATGAAACGAGGGATTTCAACTAAAAATAATAGGATGCAAAAAGGGTTAACAGTGCCCATTTAACTCTGCAGTTTTGGATAATGGATTCCCACAGGAGCTATCAACCCAGCCCCCTCAGCCTTCCCGGAGTCCATGAGGCATGGGTAGTGTACTGTCATCCATGGCAACCGGGTGCAATCGTGTTGTCATTATGGGTGTGCAAACTATGGTTTTACTCTCAGTGCTTCAAAGTATTTATTCTGGTTCAAAATACATAAACCAGAGCTAATCAAGTTCATAATGCAGCCCCCAAAGTTTGTTTCTGCCCAAAATAAAACTGCCCCTAAGCATGAAGTGCTTAATTCTTTTAAAAATCGTTCATCTCAGTTTTGACTAGAACCTACCTATTTGTCTGTCCTTGAGATTATTATATTGCTATAAAAGTAAATTCTCCCATTCATTCAATGTATATAAAATAAGCTGTGCAAAATATGTTTTGTGGGTAAAAACTGTGCAAAACCTCATTTTCACACAATTTTAAAATCATTGGATTTGGTCATTTTCATGGAAATGATGAAACCAAGAGATCGTCACTGTTTTTCAAAAACAATCAAGTCATGTAAAAACACCATTTTATGTAAAAAGAATGGTAGATACTTGCTCAACAATTTTTGCCTTTTTGCACAGTTCCTTCCAGTACATAGGCAATTTACTATTTTTGGTGGAAATGATTCCACAAAAATGTGCGAGGCTGTTTCGCCCAGCCTTGATATAAACTAAAGCAGGAACTAGTGCAGCTAAAAAACAAGTGTTACTGTAATAAACCACAAGTTTAATTATACTGCGTGCTTTTTGGAAAGACTGTTAGTGATTAGCTTGCGCAATACAGTGTGACAGCACATTCCAGGTGACTGTGTGACTCAGCACTCTCCCTGCTGATTTCAAGAATGATCTCATTCTTTTCTTTCACTCTCTTTTCCCACTTTATTTATTTATTTATTGAAATGTTTTACCAGGAAAGGTACACTGAACAAATGCAATTGCTCATCTCCTGGTGCATCCTGGGGGAAGGGGGGTACCGGAGAATAAGCAACATCAATGCATAATAGAGAATACAGATATGTGCAATATGCAAATATACAATAAATCAATGCAAGTATTATGAAGACAGAGTCTGGCAACAATGTTCAAGGGAATCCAAGAAAAATACAAGTGCTAGAACAGAAAAGGAAACACTGACAAGATGATTGGAAGGATTGGGGAGGATAGGGCCAGTGCAAGCAGCAGGAGCAGTTGAGAGAGAGGAAGAGTGCCAGATGGGGGCGGGGTGAACCAGTGCTAGAAGCATGAACAATTGGGAGAGAGGAAATTGTGTAGGGAGGAAGAGAGAGAATGAAGGCTGGAGGAGTTGAAAATTTGAGGAGGCAGTTGGTTCCAGAGTTTTAGGAATCAGTATGAAAATGCAGATTGGCCAGATGAAGTTGAACGGTATGGTACAGGCAGGGTGCGGAAGTCCTGTGATCTTAGGAAGTGGGTGGTGGGAGAGGAGTGCTAATAGAGGATATGAGATAGGATGGGAGAGAGGCAAACCAAAATTTAAAATGAATTTAGTGCAGTGTGAGAGACGCCTATTGTCAAGAGACGGAAAGGCTAGAGTATGATATAAGATACAGTGGTGAGTTTGACAAGGAGAATCCAAGGCAAAACGACAGAAGGAGTTGAAGAGGGTGTCCAATCTGGTTAGAGAGGTCTTAGAAGCAGCACTGTAGACTATGTCACAGTAGTCAAAACTAGGGAAAATCATTTTCTGCACAATTTCACACCTTAACGGTAGTGATAGACAACTACAGTTCCTGTGCAAGGCACCTAACTTTGGTCACAGTTTTTTCAGGATAGTGTCCACATGAATAGAAAAGTTAAAGTGCTAATCAAGCCATATACCAAGGTAGCGAAAAGAGGTAACATCCTCTAGTGAAGTCCCACCAAGGGTGTGGAAGAGAGGTAGGGAAGAGAGCCTTGAGAGTCTCTGCCTGGTGCAAAAGGTCATGGAGACAGTCTTCTTGGCTCTGAGTAAGAGCTGATGAGAGCTAAACCAGTGTTGAACTTTGTCAAAAGTCAGCTTAAAGTCTGGTAGTTACATCAAAGGGAGAATGACCTGAAGTAAACAGGACAATGTTGTCGGTGTACATATGGATAGAGGAAGAGATACATACCTTTGGGAGGTCATTTAGGAAAATGGAGAAAAGTATAGGGCCTAACACTGAGCCTTGTGGCACACCAGTAGTGATAGGGAGCGGGGGGAAATAGAGTCGGCAGTTTTAACTTACTGGGACCTACCAGTTAGGTAAGCTCTGAACCAATCTATGTCAGAGTCCGATAGGCCAGCAGTAGCTAGGTTATTTAGAAGGAGAGGGTGCGAGACACTGTTGAAGGCCTTAGCAAGGTTGACAAAGATAGCGGAAGTGATTAAGCTACTATCTATCCCAGAGAGGATGGAATCAGTCAGCCTAAGCAGAGAGGTGGTGGTGGAGTGATATTTCTGGAACTGGACAAGACTGCCAGGTGCAGCCCATTTCATTCCCTGGCCAGAAGTCTGAAAGCCACAGGGCATGGAAACACATAGTTGGAGTGGAAACTCACAGGAGTAAAGGCTGCAGAATTATTATAGTTGGAAAAGCTGTACTGATATGTTGAGTGGGTGAAAATAGTCAGGAACAAGGGTCTTAAGGAGTTACTGCTGCATTGGAAGGGACTATAAGCTGAGGAGGGGGCTTCACTATATTTTGGGCCACACCTAGAAGGTCACTACAAGATCAGCCCAACTACAGCATAGATATACTTTTCATGGCTCAACTCTTTTCCTTCCCCAGAACCTTGCTTCTGTTTTCCCATAATAAACATTTGTAAATTGTTATCACATCTGTCTCATGAGTATATGGGTACTAATAACTATATATATATATACAGTATATAAAGGGGATATGCGGGGGGTGACAAGTGTGATATAGGGAACTGCGCTAAATAAATTGTATATCACACTGTCACCCCCGCATGTTCGATTTATGCAATGGGGGTGGACATCGATTAAGTGATTGCAGTGTGTTTTATGGTGGGAGAAGTTTTAATTTCATATTTTTAAGCGGAACTTTGTTTTGTTTTAATGGTTTTCCACAGTGTTGTCTATGTAGTTTGGCTTTTTTTTCAATGGAGTTTCATAGTATTTTAGGATTGGTTGTTTTGTTTTGATGGACTTCTGTTTAGTTAGTTTTGATTGGTTGCAGGGCATGGTTTTGTGTTGTTTTAGTGGGTTCTGATTGGTTGGTGGGAGTGGTTTTCTTTGGTGGTGTCATTTTAATTTATTGTGGAGCGAGTCGTCGATGGAGATGGATGTGGTGCATGTGGTTCATGGAGATGTAGCGGCAGCGGCGGGTTAGCGTACCGGGCAAGGGAAGCTGGAGCCAGGATGAGACTGTTCGTGGAAGTCGGTGTTGAGGCCCACTAGATGGTTCAATTAGGGTTATGGCGATGTTGGAGTTAGTAGTGCAGTGAGTTTGCAATCAAGAAGCAGTGTGTTCGTCGAGTAGAAGAAGACTTTTTTTGGAGTATTTCGTGTGGATTGCTACTGTAACTGTACCTGGAGAGCGAGGTGTGCATGCGGGGTGGGGAGCCATGGAGACAATGTATTACGAAGTGAGGAGATGCTGCATTACATTGGAGTGGCTTGAGGGAGAAGGTAAAAGAAAGTCCTGATCAGCTGCTCTGCTTCTTGGTTGTTAAAATGGTATAGTCGGTGGTTGGGCTGTGTTTTGTGGGTAGCAGCAGTTGTTTTGTTTTTTTTGGTGGGTGCACAGGGTGCATGTGGCAGAACTAAAAAGGGGGCATGCAGCATAAATAAAAGGTGGTGAGCTACAGGTTAGATTGCAGCTGTGGAGGTAGAAGAAAAGAAAGAAGGTTTCAATTTTAAAGAGGGAAAAAGTTGTTTGAATTAGATGGACTTGTTCTGGACTTGTAGTAATGAATTTATCTAACTGTTTATTCAGCCACACCTATTGATGTGCTGATTGTCCTCTTGGGCTCTGTCTGTGAAGCAGGGAAAGTGAAAGTATGATGAGGTAGAAAGTAGTCAGGCACTGTGTGGATAAATAGGAACTGTGTGGATAAATGAGTAAGTGTGTGGATAAACTAAATTTATCCACACAGTTACTCAGATTAACAGATTTATCACACTCCATTTATGTCCACCCCTATTGCATAAATATATACTGTGTATACGATAGGTGTGAACATAATGGAGTGTGACAAATCCATCTATATGAGTAACTGTGTAAATAAATGCTGAATCCTACATTCATGTACACAGTTACTCTGTCACCCTCCATTTATGCACCCAGTTTCTATGTTTAGCCTCCAGCTCCCAGCCATCCAGCACTACATTCAATCACTTTCAGTTTCCCAATTCCCCTAAATTGCCTGTACCTCCATTTCCTCGTTTACATCACTGCAACCAAAATAAAAGCAGTTTCCTCTGCTATAGACAGTACTTTTTTTTTCTGTACTTTCCTCATTTTCTTTCGTCCAGGAATCTCTCTCACTGCTGGAATTCCCCATTCAAAGTTACACAGCTGCTGTCTCTGTTGCTGAGACAGCTCCCCCACCACTACACAGCACCAGCACTCAGTTTCCACTCCCTACCTGCCCTGCATTTCCAACTATTACACAGAAAAAAACAAACAGTACCTTTTTGAAATGACAGAAAGCAAAGACAGTCACCACTTCTTTTTCTCTGACTGCCCATAGCACTTGCTCTCATGCTGCTCACGTCTTCTGCCCACAGCACTCATTCTAACCGCTCATGTGTCTGGCTGCTTTTTGTTACTGCTGCTCTATCCCACATCTCAGCTCACTCTCCAGCACAATGCCACTTTTAAAATAAAATAACAATCTATATCCTCAACCACGTAAACAAATGCAGAAGCTGAAGCGAAACAAGAAGGGCTCACTCGCTAAACTCAGCCACCATTTTTTTCCTTAAAACTTTTCTGAGCAAGCTGCTCCTCCACAAATCAGTGGCAGCAGTGGGGGGTATGTGTGGCCAGAACCAAGACCTGCTATGTTTCATCCATTACAATTCATATACTCTTAGGTACCAAACTAAAATAACAAAATGATAGATCTGAAATTTCATTGTTGGAATGTGAGGGGACTGAACTCACCAACAAAGCGTAAGCAGGTACTGGCCAATCTCAAAAAACTACATACCCAAGTTGCATTTCTACAAGAGACAAAACTGTATCATGAGGAGTCCATTAAGTTAGCTCAAGAATGGGTAGGACTAGACGTTCACAGCACCTCATAAAATAAACAAAGGGGGGGGGTGTCAGTTTTCATCCATAAATTGCTATCATGGACTCTAACAAAATCAAAACATGATGAGGAAGATTGATGGGTGCTTGCACTCTTCCAGACCCCTCAGGGCCCACTTGTGATTGGGAATCTTCATGCCCCAAATACTGACTCACCTCAATTCTTTCACAATCTGGCCACTCAGACTGCCTCATTTAATGGCAAAAATTACCCAATACTGCTGGGGGGGACTTCAACCTGGTACTTGAGAACAACATAGACTGGAGCAGAGGTACTACTGAACCCCATAAAAGGGCCGCCAGGGCAGTCAAACTTTGGATGGCAGACATGGCACTTACAGACGACTGGAGAATAATGAACCCGAGAGTGAGTGACTACACATACCACTCGATCAGGCACAGAACATATAGCAGGATTGATATGTGGTTTACTTCACCCAAAATCACTGCCATGATAACGGCAGCATCTATTAAAGCTCTCATCATTTTGGACCATGCTCCACTCCAGTTGGATATCTTATGTGGTCCAGTAAGCCACAAATCAACTAATTGGAGGTTGGACCCCCTGCTAATGTTAGACCCTGAGTTTATTACATGGCTCAATGGTACAACAAAGGATTTTTTCAACCTAAAGGATAATGGAGAGGTCTCTGTGGCCACCTTGTGGGAAGCATTAAAAGCCACCATGAGGGTGAAAATAATTTCCTATGTTTCATTTAGGCATAAGAAAAGAGAACAAGAACTAAAAAGCATGGAAGATAAGTTGGTGGCTTAAGAGCTACAATTTAAATCAGACCCCATAACATCACCCAGTTCTCCCTTATATATGGACATACTAAAGATAAGGAATAGAATTAACACCCTAACTGTTAAGAAAGCAGAGTTGGCAGTTATATGGCTAAAACACAAATATTGGGAGGGAGGAGAGACATGTGGGAAACCTCTGGCCTACTTACTTAAAAAACAACAGGCCAAGAAACACATAGATATGCTCAGAGATGTCAATGGCAAAAAAAACACTGCAGAAAACAAAATTAATGACATAATAAAAGACTTCTATTGTCAGCTATATACCTCTACCACAAATAATAACCCTGAGGCCCTTACAGCATTCCTAGAAAAGCTAAGTCTCCCAAAAATAACCCCGACCCAAGCCATGGTATTGGAACAGAATTTCACAACTGATGAAATATAAAAGGCCATCCTTTCACTAACAAAAACAAGAACACTCCCGGGGGGATGGGCTTACGATGGAGTTTTATCAAGTTCTGGCTCCAGTATTATCACCAGTCATGCAAAGACATTTTTCAGAAATACAAGAAATGGACATTTTCCTTCCCACAACCTGGGAAAGACAAAGAAATGCCTGCCAGTCATAGGTCTATCTCGCTTATAACTGCAGACAGCAAAATTTATGCTAAAATACTGTCCACCAGACTAGAAGAACTCATTCCGACCCTAATACACCCATCCCAGGTGGGCTTCATCAGGAGTAGATATAGCTCTGACCATATGAGAACCCTGCTAGATGTGATGCAAGTCTCAGCATCCTCTCTCACCCCAACCGCTGTACTGGCCATTGACTTTGAAAAAGTCTTTGACTCAGTGGAATGGCATTACTTATACAGAGTACTGCAACACTTGGGCTTCAAGACAAATTTTTTTAACATTATCAGAGCTATCTACACTTACTCAAAGGCTCGAAGCCTGACAAACAACACTATATCATCACCTTTCACCCTAGAAAGTGGAACGCGCCAGGGTTGCCCACTATCACCTCTCCTTTTCATCCTAGCCATAGAACCACTTGCGGAATCCATCAGAGAACACCAGTTCATTTTGGGGATAAAGATCAGGGATATAGAGATCAAGTCCTTAATGTACGCAGATGATTTACTAGTAACCGTACAAGATGCACACAACTCCATACAACCACTGCTCCATCTACTTGACACTTTCACTAAACTATCAGGACTGAAGATGAACCAGAGTAAAACTGAAGTCTTGCCACTCAACAAACTATGCCTGGAACCCCCCCTTTACAGCACTAAACCTGATATGGGCAAAGGAACACATATGTTACCTAGGAATGAAAATCACAGCAAAATTATCAAATATTATAAACTACAATTTGGAGCCCCTCATTACCAAGACAAAGACTGATCTAGAAAATTGGAATCCCCCCAAACTCTCTCTCTCTAGTGGGGAAAATAGAAACATTAAAAATAATTATCGCACCAAAAATCCTATACCTCATCTCACACCTACCCCTGTTAATCCCTGACTCATGGTTCAATAGAATAGGTAAGCTCTTTGGCAGCTATATCTGGGAAGGGAAGCAACCCAGATTCAGCAGGAATAAACTAAGAGCACATTGGACTAAAGGGGGGTGGGGTTTACCTTAGATGAAAGGATACTACCTAGCATATAGAGCCGCACAAACTTTGAGATGGTTTGAAATATCCGAAAGATCGCCCCACTGTGGACCACAATAGCATCATCCTTGATAAAGGGCTTTCTTCCTACCACACATATCTATGGGAACCCCAACATTACCTCCTCCCCATTATTTGCAATATCATCATCCGTATCCTCCTGGAAAAGACTAGGGAGACTAATAAAAATCGACTTAGTGCACCCAAAATATAACCCACTATGAGGGTTTAATACTATTAAAATAGACATAAAAACAATACACAGGAGAACATGGGAAAATAAAGGTATCAATGCTATACAGGATTTACTAATACCAGGCTTACAGAACTTGGGAGTCATTTCAGGAACTACAAAACAGATACGACTTACCAAAAGAAGACTTTTGGCATTTTCTGCAAATCAGAGATACTACTGCACCCCTGATTAGGAAGGTTAACTAACTACAAATGTCATCTAACCCACACCCACTTCACAGCTTGTTAACTAAAGCCAAAGGCAGAACTAGCACTATATATTCAATAATACAGGATAATATCCCAGACCAAACCAAAAAGACAAGAGAAAAATATGAACAAGCATTAGCTAGGGAGATACCAGAGGAGGAATGGGACTCTTGCTGGGCAGTTGCACATAAACCTATAAGGGACACCTGAAGCAGATTCATCCAAAATAAAGTTTTACACTGGTGGTATAGAACACCATCAATGTTATTTTCAGCAAACCTTATAAACTCAAATGAATGCTGGAGGTGTGGTAATACACTCGGTGATCTCTTCCACATATCATGGACATGCCCAAAGATTATAGAGATGTGGAAGATAGCCCACAACTTAGTACAGCACATACTAAATACAAATCTGCCACCAGCAGCAGACTTATATTTACTGGGTTCGAAGGCATCTATAGCTGACACTCCTCTCTCAAAAGGTCAGTGGGATTTCCTGATCCTTGTTAGTGTACAACTCAAATGTCTTATCGTCTGTAAACAGAAATCCACATCAGTCTCCACTTTTAAGGAACTACTGGACAACATTACAATGCTAGCAAAATATGAGCGACTGTCCCACATCTCCTCCAACATACTAAAAAAATATGACAAGACTTGGGCAGCTTTCCTCCAATATATTTATTTATTTAGTTTTTGTTGACCGGGTAAGGTGCGCTAGCCATAGCAATGACTATTTTCAGGCATGACCCAGGAGTTTACAGAACCAAAACATTTGTTTAACAAAGGCAGAAATAATCCTAAACAATAAAAGCTTAGACAATAATAGTACAGTGTAGGCAGGAGAAGACAGTAAATACAATTGATTCAAAAATAGTGTATAACGTAGAATGATAAGAGAGCAAATACAATACAATGAATAGAGACATTTGGAAGCAAATTCAGGAAGCGAAAGTGGGGTGAAATATTATAAGAACAAATACCATTATAATAACCATATTGGATGGATATAGGAGAGTCTGTAATTAAAGGGGTGAGGATGCAATAAAAAAGTGGGGAGAGGAGAGGATAGGATAGGATAGGAAAATAGGGCAAGGTAAGGGAATGAGGACTAGTTGTAATACAAGTGGGGCAAGGAGGTGACTGGAAGAAAGTACAGTGCTTAGTTGTTGAGGTGAGGGGGTGCATAGATCAGGAGAAAATTATGGGCTAGGGGGGTTTGAAGCAGGAGCAGGAGCAGGAATCATCAAGATGGTCATGAAGCAATTTCTTGAACGAGGCATAGGATGGTGCTAGCCGTATAGCTAGAGGGAGGGAATTCCAGTGATGGGGGGCATAACAGGAGAAGGCGCTAGCACCTTTTGGAGGAGTGGTGCTGGGGGATGAGTGTGGAGAACTTTGTAGTCGAGCGTAGATCATATCTAGATGTCTGATGAGAATAGTTCCACCAAGGGCTTTGTAGTTTGCTTACAGATGATGTTATCTATGATCAAACCGTATGCAAATTTTCTGGAGGCATCCAGAGAAAGCCACCCTAGTTCGGCATACAGGAGGCAGTGGTGTTTCCTCCAATGAGAGGAGGATGCATATCTACAGATATTATTAGAGTAATATCCCACGTTTGAAGACTAGTTTTACCTGCCGAGGCATACACTGCAACCCCATAGGTGAGTGACGGGAGGAGTATGCCACGAGCTATGGCAAGCCTCGCTGAGGGTGGGAGCATATAGCTGGAATGGTAGGCCATACCAAGTTTTATGTTTGCTAGCTTGCAGGTTTGTTGAATATGGAGATCAAAAGTAAGAGTTGGATCGCGTGTGAGACCAAGGTATTTAAATGAGGTTACCACTCTAACAGAGGACCCATTTATGGTAGTGACATTGAAAGTCGGCTGGGAGAGTTTGAGTTTAGCATTAGAACCAAATAGCATGGTCTGGGTCTTGGATACATTCAAGACTAGTTTATGGCTGAATAGCCACTGCTGAATCCTTTGGAAGTCTAGGGAAAGTCGTTGGTTTATTTCAGTAATGTTTTTCGCACTGGCGTAAAGGGCAATATCATTGGCGTATAACAGGGAGGCAGTCTGGAGAATGTTAGAGGTAATATCATTTATATAAATGGAGAAGAGCAGGGGACCAAGAATAGAACCTTGTGGAACTCCAATGTTTATGGTAGCATAATCAGACAATGTGGAGTTAAATTTAATTTGTTGGGTGCGATCCGATAGGTAGCTGCCAAACCATGCAGTGACATTTGGTGAGAAGCCTAGGGATGTGGGAGTTGCTAGGAGGATAGGATGGTTGACCAGGTCAAAAGCTTTAGTCATGTCTATAAAAATAGCCCCTGTTAGGAGACCAGCGTCCATAGCAGACAGGGTATCAGAGGTAAATTTGAGTAATGCAGTGGTGGTGCTATGACCCTTGCAAAAACCATGCTGCATGGTCATAAGTAGGTCATGTTTCTGAAGAAAGTCTAAGGTTTGGGTGGCTACGAGCTTCTCAAGGATTTTGCTGAGAACAGGTAATATGGCAATAGGCCTATAATTGGAGCTTTTTTTTGTGGTCACCCTTTTTGAAGACCGGGGTAATCCTGGCAGCCTTCCATAGGTCAGGAACATAGCTGTGACACAGGGAGAGGGTTAAGATCCTAGCAAGAGATGCAGCGATGTAAGGGGCAGCAAGTTTTAGGAGCTTAGGTTCTCTGTTGTCGGATCCAGCTGCAGTGAGGTCAGAGATGTTGTTGAGCAGTCTTGAAATAAAATTTAGGCCCAGAGTCATTAGGTTGAATATTTGAGTTTGGTGTAGCTGGGAAGGATGAGGTATAATTGGTAAGGTCTGAAAACTGAGCATTGAAAAAGTTTGTGATGGTACAGGGCTTATTGCAGTGGACATCAATTAGAGACATGTCAGCTGGGGTAGGGGCTGGATTTGAACCTAGGAAGCACTTAATGTGGGACCAGAATTTTTTGGAGTCACCATATGATTTAGTTAAGAGATCCTTACAGTAGGTACTCTTTGCCCTTTTGATATCCTTTTTGCAGGCATTTTGGAGTGTCCTATAGGACTTAAGGTCAGCTGGTAGCCCAGTCTTTTTGTAGTGGAGCCAGCATTTATCATGCAGTTGTAGTTTCAAGAGAAGGTCGGACTTAAGCCAGCGGGTATGCTTGTTTTTCACATGACGGGTAACAAGAGGCCAGTGTTTGTCCTGAATCACCAAAAAGCGAGTCAGGAATAGACTTAGAGTAGTCTGAGCATCATCAGATTCAAAAAGAGGGGTCCAGTCGATTGTGACAATGTCCAGTAAGAAGGACTGGGAGTCAAGGTGCGCGTAGTTTCGGAACGTACTAAACCGAGGCTTTGGGGGGGGGCCTAGTCTTACCCCACACAAAGGTGGGGGAGTGGTCTGTGATGTCATCTGCTAGTACACCAGAGGAGATAATATTTTTGGGGTGGTTGGTTATTATCCAGTCACGCACAATACTGGAGTTAGAATGCTGTGCAGTCTACCTCTCCCCCAAACCCTACTCTAGATGACTGCTTGATCAAACACCCCAGAAAAGGCATAGGCTAAATACTAGGTGCACGAGACTCTCTCCACCGCTGGCAAAACTTAGGGTATATGGTTTCTCAAAGCTCACCTTCCCCCCCCCCCCCCACATACCTCAACCAGAGATCAAAAGCTCAACAGGTTTCACAACAGACTTTGAAAGAAATATTAAATGAGGCGGCTGGCCTCACTCTTAATCACTTGCACCTCCTGTATATAGTTTATATTGTGTTAATAGTAGAAGATAGAAGTTTTTTTTTTTTCCTTTTTTCCTTTTGACAGATGGCTATTCTAAAGCAGATACCCTGACTGCCTATAAGGTGCAAATGTACATGCCACATACTCACAATCCAGAGGTATGTATAATGTACATGATATCTATAAACGGGGTATTTAGACCTGACCCTAACGACATAGTATTAAATGAACATTTCATACCTTAAACCTTAAAGAAAACAGCTCCAAAGGCAAGGACAAAAGGTTAAGTTGTCAAACTACCTTTTATTGCACAGCTCTATAAGGAGATTAATAATTACACAAAACAAAATATATATATATATATATATATATATATATATATATATATGGGAATAAATATTTTCTAAGTCAGAATACACTATATAAGTATAAAAATAATATAACCATCTGCAGTGTTAAGAGTAAGATTATCCATTGAAATCATCAGAAAGCATATGAGGACAGATTAATGGAGCTCAATATGTATACCCTAGAGCAAAGGAGGGAGAGAGGTGATATGATCGAAACATTCAAACACCTTAAGGGCAATAACAAGATGAAAGAGTCTAACATGTTTCAATATAAGAAAAATAGCAGGACAAGAGGACACAGCATGAGATTAGAGGGAGGCCGATTAAGGGGTAACGTGAGGAAGTTCTTTTTCACAGAAAGGGTGGTGGATGCATGGAACGGCCTACCTCAGGAAGTGGTGGATATGAATACAGTGCAGGGTTTCAAACAGGCACGAAATAGGCATAAGGGAGCAATACAGATGAGTATGAATAGATAGGCTGTTGACAGATCAAAGGCCGATGGCACATTCATAAACTAGAAAAAGGAATGGGCAGACTGGATGGGCCTTGCTGTCCTTATCTGCCGTCAACTTCTATGTTTCTATGTTTCTATGAAATAATGAAAAAATCACTGTGACAAACACAACAGCATGTTTGCAGTCTCCGTCCAACTTTAGGACGTGTTATCATATCATTTATGCCTTGTAACTTATGCAACTCAACACGTATGACATCTTGCTGTAATCCAAGGTGATATATGATGTAAGTATGCTTGTTCATATTGTCTTTTAATCAGATAACAAAAAAATGTTTAACTGCAAAAAACACCATGACAACCAGCATAGCAACAGCACTCCTCATAGGTGGAAGAGCATTACTTTACCAAGAAAACCCGCAAAACTTTTCAGTTTGAAAAAAAAACAGCAAAACCTTTTTAAAAAAAGACAATCTCAGCAAGGTCACTGCCTATTGCATAAATGAAATATGCAACAGGGATCTTGTGAAATAAATGGTTTATTTTCACTTGAGCTGTTTGCCCTTGGGCACATCACTCGTGGCTTAAGCCACTCATGAAGTTACCCAAGGTCAAACAGTTCTTGTGAAAATAAATCATTTATTCCACAGGTCCCTGTTGCATATCCCTTATTTTGGGGTAAACATATTGGCCCAGATATTCAAAAGGGTTGCGCATGGTGCAACAGTGTTGCGCCATGCACAACCCACTGATGCACCCTGGTGCGATATTCAAAAGGGAAAAGTGCGCGGCACACATCCCGATGCGCCGGAGCGCATCAGTAATGTATGCAGGCACAGGTAAGGCGCCGTCGCATAACCTGCACGCCCGATATTCAGCCCAGGTGTGCAGAGCCATGCATCGCAACCCCTACCTGCGCCCACACAAAGTTAAGCAAAAAAGAACAACAATGGCCACCCACAGGTGAGCTGCCGCATTGCAGGGCGCGGCTTTGGCAGCTGCCACCTGTAGGTGGCTATCAGACTCGGCTGCACCTGGCGGTGCCTCCATGCCCAATCATGGGCATTTTGTAAAGAATGCATCCAACATCCCTGGTGGTCCAGTGGACCGCCTCTGCCTGATTGCAGGCATCTGTTGCACGAAAACCCGCCCCGTCCAATATCCCTGGTGGTCTAGTGGTACCCCACCCGCCCACTGGGCCCCACCACTCCGCTCCCCCGGTCAGCAGTAGGGCTCGCCCGATAGTTCACAAGCGGAGCCAGTGATGCAATACGTCTACACATTCCAGTATGGTATGGGCTGCATGCCCATTGGCTCATGCCTCACATATCTGGAATGTGTGGTACAAATATGAGCTGACGCCCATTGGCTCACGCCAGAACCACGGGCGCGGAGCCCTATCGAGCTGTCAGTCGGTGGGCGGCAGGGTGGCGGGGTGGCTGCCACCCCGGCTGACTGGGGGCGGGTGGTGGGGCTCAATGGGCGGTGGGGAGGGGGTACCACTAGACCACCAGGGATATTGGATGGGGGTTCTTTCTTACAACAGATGCCCGTGGATGTGCAGAGTGCGGTCCACTGGACCACCAGGGATATTGGATGGGGGGGGGGTTTCTTTTAGTACAACAGATGCCTGCGATCGGGCAGAAAGCGGGATATTGGACGGGGGGGTCTTTTCTTACAACAGATGCCCGCGATCAGGCAGAGTGCTGTCCACTGGACCACCAGGGATATAGGATGGGGACTTTATTTTAAACATATGCCCGCGATCAGGCTGCAGGGGGCGTCGGTCCCCAACAGCTGCTGCCTGGCAGGGCACCAGGCGCAAGTCGTCGGGGATCGGCGCACCTGCATGTAAATGGGATGCAAATGGGGCCATAATGACATGCAAATTGGCCCATGTGCGCCTTGCATAAATTATGGCCCCATTTGCATGTCACCTTTTGAATATCGCAGGTACTGTGAATGGCGCAATGGCACTTGCACTAGCGCATCTCCATGCTTCACTCTGGCCACTTGCGCTGGCGCAGTGCCACTGCACCATGCACAGTGGGGTTGGCCAGGGTGCAATATTCAAAGCTGCTGAGCCATGGCGCAGCTCCTTTGAAAATTGCTTAGTCCACGCCCCTGTGCAGCCAAGTTGAGCTGCGCCCAAGCTTGCGCCACAGCCTGGCGCAGTTTGAATATCTGGGCCAATGTGTTTTGTGGGAGCTAAGAGGGCTGTGCCAGTGGGGACCACAGTGGGTTGGTATTGTTTCCAGGGGCAGTACTAGTGTACTTACCAGACCTCTTAATCTTTCCCTGGGTATCGGCACCATGCAAATGACATCTTAACTTTATAGGTACACTGTCAACCCCCTTAGGCCTTACAATGTCTCTAGTTAAAACAATATATTATGATTGGTAACATTCTGTAGAGATTGCTGATATAACTGGTGATTTCAGTGTTCCCCATTCATTATTTTAGCACAGTGGGCCACCACCCCATATTTTTCGTACCACCACTCTACATTTTTTACCACCACCCTATAATTTTCGCCATCACCCTCATCCGGCTTAATAAAATGCTCCAAATGTTCTTTTATTGCCATCCATTATTGCCCTACTAACCCCTGTTTTGGTAATAGTGACTATACCTTATTTAAGAACCCATTATGCACATGTACAGTGCTTATAGGATGTCCAAGGAATGATGCACCCTTGGCCCCGATCACCACAGCCACTGCTCTGTATTTCTAGGCAGTGGGGAACCCTGGGTTTGATTCTGATTCCCTTTTTTTTAAACTGTTCACCATACTGGTGTTGTCACACAAAAACATGTTTGTTTACCGTCCTTGATTAAAAGCCTTCATTAAATCCAGACTGCTTAGCTAACTACAGACCTGTCTCTAACCTGCCCTTTGTGGGTAAGGTTATTGAAAAGGTGGTTGCACTACAACTGGATGACCATCTTATAAATCAGAATGTCTATGATACTCTTCAATCAGGATTTAGGAAAAGACATAGCACTGAGACCGCCCTTGTCCGGGTTTTAAATGATCTCCTGATTGCGAGAGATCGAAAGACGCGCACTATTCTAGTCCTTCTTGATCTCTCTGCAGCATTTGATACTGTGGACCATGGTGTGCTTTTGGAGTGCCTGTGGCTTTATTGTGGTATGACTGGTACAGTTCTGCATTGGTTTCAATCTTTCCTCACGGATCAGAGGCATAGGGTTGTCACTGGAATTTATTCCTCTGACGCCATCTCCCTGTCATGTGGGCTGCCACAGGGCTCCATTCTGGCACCCATGTTGTTCGCCGTATATATGTTGCCATTGGGAGACATTATTAGGTGATACAATCTGGGTTTTCACTCTTATGCAGATGATACCCAGTTTATCTGTCCTTCAATCCCAGACAGGAAGATGCGACCTCTATGCTTAACAGCTATCAATCCGAAATCAAAGATTGGATGAGTGCCAGCTGGCTGAGGTTAAACCCGGATAAGACTGAGGTGTTGGCTGTGGACCCTGGTCTCCTTGAGGTGGGTTGTAGGGCTGGGGTTTCATCGGGCATATGGCTTGATGGTGTCCAGCTCCCAACCTCTGACCAGGTACGTTATCTGGGCATTATTATAGACGATGGCCTGACCCTAAAATCTCAGGTGTCGGCCATTGTCAAATCCTCATTTTACCATTTTAAAAAATATCACTCGGGTGAAACACCTGGTTCCTCTGGCTGACCTTTCTACCTTGGTCCATGCCTTTGTGACCTCTCGCCTTGACTACTGCAATGTCCTGTACCTAAGGCTACCAGGGGTTGATATCAACCACTTGCAGCTGGTGCAGAACGCAGCAGCCAGGCTTTTGACTGGGACATCTAGAAGTAGTCATATTACGCCTGTGCTGCGCGGACTGCACTGGCTGCCGGTTCAGTGGTGGATCACCTTTAAGGTTGGGTTACTGACCTATAAAGCCCTACGAACAGGGACCAAGGTATCTACAAGATCTCCTTACTCCCTACTGTCCCTCTCGCTCACTCCGATCCACCGATGAGGGATTGCTGGAGATTCCCAGGGTTCGTTTAAAGACATCTGGGGCACGTGCATTTTCTTACGCTGCCCCCGCCCTGTGGAATTCTCTACCTCGCCGGATACGAGGCTGCCTGACCATTGAAAGTTTCAAATCTGAGCTTAAAACCTTTTTGTTTTTAAAAGAATTTGAAGAATGATTTTATTGTTAATATTATGTCTGTTATTTTAAATGTTGTTATTGTACAGCGCTTTGGTTTTGAAAAGCACTTAAAAAATAAAATTGTACTGACTTACTTACTTGAACAACTCCAACAGCCTCTTTCTTGGACTTAGGAACACCAGCAACACAGTCTTCAATGGGTACACTATTAGCCCAAAGCAAGATCTAAAACAGATGAGGGAGAATTGGGACAGTGTAATGGGGGAGGGTACAGGGAGCACCAGGATGCTGGGGGGGTCCACATAGGAAGAACAGTGGGATGCAATGGCTACGGGGGAGGCTGTTTGGATGAGCATATTATGGAAGCTTGCTGGGTGTCCAATCTGTCGTAGGCTGAGGAGGCTGGAGGGAGACGTTCAGTGGCTGGGTAAGGACTTGGAGAGGGTGAAGGGAGGGGGAGCTGGGGCTGGATGGCCTTCAGCACAAGGATGCATGATGCCAAGGCATAGGAGGAACATCAGAACTGAAGAAGGAGAGGCAGGACGGAGGGGGAGAGGGGGAGAGGGGTCAAGATGACTAGGGGGTCTAGTAACAGAGGAAAGCCTCAGGGAGGGAGGAAGGAGCCTAGTTTCAGCAACACTGAAAAGGCAGGTAACAGGCTTACAGTGTTGGCAGAAATGGTGGAGGGGAAGGCACTGAATCTCCAAGATGGGGCAGAAGAGAATAGGGGCAGGGACAGCCCAGGTGACAGCAGTTGGACAGAGGAAGGAGGGAAGGGGGGAGGGACTCAGTTGGACTGGTAGACGGAGGAGACAGGAGTAATGGGGGAAGAGCAATGCTGGTGAGATACATGCTGGAGCCACAACAGGAGAGGGATGGGAACCCAAGGTAGATGGTAGTGTCGGGGAAGATAGTGAGGGAGCGTCAGGGGGAGGGGGTGCAGTCCAGGGGAGGAGGTTGGGGGAGGTACAGGGGGATTGGATGGAGTTACTAAAAGGCAGGGTAAGGGGAGTCTACTAACAAGTACATAGAAAAGAGGTTGGGTAGCGGTATGAGGCTTGAAGGGGGGGGGGGGTGCTAGAGCTGGAGGATTCCAATCCAGGAGTCTGTTAAATCCAGTGCAGTCTGGATTCAGAGCAAAGCACAGCACCATAACTGCCTTAGCAAAAGTGACTTATGATTGGCTCCTTGACCTTGACAAAAGGAACTTTGTGCCATTTTTTTGGATGTAAGTAAGGCCTTCGACACAGTCGATCATAGCCTGCTTCTTGCCTCCCTATGTAACTTAGGTCTGGACCCTAACTCTATGTGCTGGTTTGCTGACTACCTTGCAGAACGGAAACAGCAGGTTAAGACTGAAGGTGATCTTTCGCCACTTAAACCCCTACAGAGAGGTGTGCCTCGGGGATCTATCCTTGGTCTCCTGTTGTTTACGGTTTATATTAACAACATCGATGACAGCATCTTGTTCGCAGACGACACGGTACTTTATTTGAGTCATCCTATGCCAGAAGCAGCCTGTGAAGACCTCCAAGCTGAATTTAACCTATTGCAATACCAGCTCATAAGCAAAAAGCTTCTGCTTAACGCGAAGAAAACAAAAGCGATGCTCTTTTCCCCTTCCTCCTATGCGGAGAACCCTGCTTGCGTTGGGGCTATCCCACACATTACCACAGTACTTGGAGAAAAACTGGAGTTTGTGAGAAAATTCAAACATCTGGATGTATGGCTCGATTACAAACTCTCCTTCTCTGAACATCTCGAAGAACTACAGAAGAAACAAAGACAGAGACTAGGCCTATTCTACAGAATTAACCACTTCCTTACTAGGGATGCTAAGCTGCAGTTGGTTCAAGCCACGTTCCTTTCATTAATAGATTACATGGACCTTCTCTATAGCCATTGTACTGCCTCTACCCTGGCTAAGTTGAACACCCTATACCACAGAGCAATCAGGTTCATAACGGGCCTTCCACTTTCCACACACCATTGCTCCTTGTACACTGTGGTGGGCTGGACTTCCCTTCACTATAAGAGAAATAGAAATGTCGCTCTATGGGCATTCAGAGTGGTTTCCAACAAGCTCCCCCAATACTTCTCTGATTGTATTCCCCTGAGTGTGATAGGTCCCTATGCTCTAAGAAGCTATTCCCTAATTGCCTTGCAATTATCTAAGTTCAAATCTCATTTTGGCAGAGCTGCCACAAGTTTCTTGTTGTCTTCCTTGTGGAATAACATGCCAAAAAAACTTGAAGCTAAGCTGTCCTGTTAGCCTGAATATTTTCAAGTCGCTCTATGACCGCTCCGTGAAGGAATCCTGCAATTGTTTCCCACATCACTAGCTCACTTATTTTCCAGTATCCCACCTGTCCAACCTGCCTTCCACCCTGCCTCTGCTCCTGCCTCTCTCTCCTTACCAAAATACCAGCTTCTCTCCTTCTTCTCTGTCTCTCTTTAGCCATGACCAAGTTCCACCCGCTTCCCTGACGTATGCCAGTTAACTATTCCAACCCCGTCATTATCTTCCTAAGCTGGTATCCCTCTTCTTGCCTTTCTCTCTCTCTCTTTTTAAGTGAACATACCGGCTATACCCACTTGTGAGCCTATCTTTTGTAAAGGCCCTCTCACTCAAATGTTGATGTATGTAACCCCAAGGGGGCGCTATCCCAAGGGCTACTACCCCTGCCTGCCCTAACTGTAGCAGGGTGAGGGGCTCAGATCCATTGGCGGGTGCCTCCACCCAGAGGTCAGGGTTAGAACAGTCGAGGTTGACTCAATCACAGCCCTCTGGGTTGCTGCAACCCCCCTTTCTTCCCACTAGTGGCCCACGCAGTTCAGTTTCAGAGTCCTTGCCATATACACTTACCCCGGCTCGAACCAGTCAGCTCACTCCAGGGACCCCTTGGAAAGTAAGGTACAGTTACACCACCTTCACTATGCAGTATTTCACCATTAACACACAGACTAGCCAGTGTACTTCTGCAAAACAAACAATCTGATTTATTTGAGAGAAGATAACAAGGACCAGGGGGAATCAGGCTGATTAGCTTACCATTATCATATATGAAAATCTACCTATGGCACTGTGCACAGGCCTAACCTATTAATTACTGTCTATAGGTAACCAAGCCATAATGGCTAGTTCCTCGATGCAGCTGGTTGGGGCCCTGACACAAGCGAGATTTAATTCTTGAGAAAATCAGATGAAGCCAGAAAGCTCAATTAGTGCAGTCAGCAATGTAACAAAATGATTTTGCCTTTGTTTGAAAGCTTTAACAGGGAGCAACCCTGATCCAGTACTCACAACTCCAGCAGATAACCACTCCTTCACCACTTGCAGGGCTGAGCCTGAGCTTCAACGGTCTCCTCACACATTTATATGGAAAACAACAGAGGGGTACCATACCAGGCAGCTGCTCCTAGGACCCAAACGAACTCACAGCTATCAGGAGTCTCACTGCAGCTTCCACTTTCCTGACAGACCAAGCGCGATTTAGCAGATTCTCCAGTCCTCTTCAGGTTGAGCCTGGTAGGTAGCTGTGCTTGTACACAGCCTCCTCTGAACGCTGCCCTCGCGGAGTTAGTCCGGGGAATGCTGGCGATGCAAACGGCCGCCTCAGGCCCTTCACGTGCTTCCCGCGCGAACACTCAATGGCACAGGAGCTCAGAGCTCCTTCCTCACTCACAGTCACAATGCATCTACCCCTAACAGCATGGGGCAATCCTTACTGCTCGGGCGCTACCCTATTCTATTGGCTGGTTACAACTGCCAGTCACTTAATCTGGCCCTCAGTGGTGCGAAAAGGTGCCATGGCCCATAATGCCACTTCCAAGAATTACAGGCTTGTCCCCATTGGTCAGCTGGCTCCATCTAACGTCCTGGTTTCTGGTTGGCTGCTTTTTTAACTCCAGGTTGGATACCCCTTCGCTCCTATTGGACCCCTCGAACTGTTCTGGTCCAAGATGGAGGGGCACAGCACACAGAGTCCCATCTGCAACAAAAGCAGGTTAAACAAAACTGCATTTTCACTATCACTCTAAATGATTTCAGGCAAATAGTTATACCTATCGAGGGGGCTCCCCTGGCGCTTTCAGCGACCACAAAGAGGGGCAATTACAGTACAGCTCGAGTGGGACTCGAGCAGGGAAACACACAGTCCCCCTCATAAACAATGATTTTGCCTGCAAGCAGACGGCTCTTAAAGAGACAGTATGTGGAGGCTTTTAAAAGCACTCACAACCCCCACATTTAGCGGCCTTAAGCCGAACACCAGCCAGGCACGGAGCATTTAAACAAGCTCCGGGAAGGCTTTTAGGAACCCCCAATTGTAGGGGGGTTACACCCTTCCTGGCCTGGAAAAACTTGGCGTCCGCGTCAAGTAGTTACCCTTAAATCACTTTAAGGCAAACAGTTCAATTAACATTATATCACACTTTAGATTACATGCATGGAAACTGTATTCACAGTTTACTACAGTTTATGCAACATTACACACACACACACATAATCTTTTTCTTTTTAAATCAGGCCATTACTCTCTGCCCATGACACCTGAAAGGAGGGGGCCCTTCCCTTTCAGCTACTGGCGGGCTAACTGGGGTAGGGGTACCACACTCGAAGGGCAATACTAACAGGCTGGAGTTATCCCCCAAGGCTAACTTAGGGAAGGAGCGCGTGGACACATACACCCCTTTATGGACCACATTTAAGGGCAGGTCCACAGCTGACCCAGAGACTCATAACTCAACTTTACCACAGGCCGTACTTCTCGGCTGGAGCATCTAGGGGTCTCGGAAAACCCTGCTACAGGCCCCGATTCCGTTTCAGCCTCATTGAGATTAGTAGGGGAAACCTCCACAGGGGAAGGAGACCCAGTGCTCATAGTACTTTCGGGGGCATGACCCTCTATATTAGGACCCACACTACTTGGCTCAGCTGGGTACTGTTCAGGCACTAGTAAGGAACCATCAGGGCATTCAAAATATTCTTCAGGTTCCAGCATATCACTGGCTTGATCCCCCACATCACTTTCTTCTTCTGAAAGTCAGATAGTTCAGCCGGGCCAGACAGTTCAGCAAGGCTCAAGGACCCCACCCCTTGGGGTTTGCTGCTACCCAATTCATCCTCTGGAAGCATTGGTTCCGGAGACAAAGCTGGGGGCTCAGACAGTCCAGAAAGCCCAACCTCATCTCCAGAGTTAACGAGGGGATTGCCCCGAAACAGCTGGCTCAGTTCATAAGAGGGATAGTATTCAATATTATGTTCATTGTCTTCAGACACAGAGTGGCAATCATCTTCATCAGAGGGGTTTGGACAAGGCCTTCTTATTTGGCTTGCTGAAGAATCAAGTGGTCTGAGTTTTTTCTTGGCAGCAGATCTAGTCATAGGCCTGGGGGGGCATTGGGAGGTTCAGCTTCAATCAAGATTTGCCCAATTGGCAGCAGATGATTTCGGTGTATAGTTTTCACATCTTTTGAATTGTTTTCAGGCCGCACTTTACATACAGGTAAATCTGCCAGTTTTCCCACAACAATATGATGGAGATGATGCCATCTGTCAGCAATCTTATGTTTGCCATGCAGTCCCAGATTCCTCAATAGCACTCTATCCCCTTTTCTCAGTTCCATTGTTTTCACTTTCTTGTCATAACTCTCCTTGTTGGCCAGGTTTCGTTTAGCAGCCATAGTCTAGGCCAGTTGGTAGGCATGGTTCAATTGGGCCTTCAACTTCTGTACATACTGTAAATGATTTTCTGCTTGCACCCCATCAGGGGAAACCCTGAAACACACATATCCACTGGCAGTCTAGCCTCTCTCCCAAACTTCAGCCTATCCGGGGAAAATCCAGTGGCATCACTTTTTTTTTTTTTTTTAATTCTTTTTATCCCTCCTGGATGCCCTCTTAGTTCCACTCCTTCAGGCCCTGCTCAATGTCACCCAACCCTCACCAAGTCTTCCCCTAGAATGCTCTGGTGTCCCCTTACCTCCTTTCTCTTCCTCCTCGGAGCACCACCTTTTCACAGCGGGGTCTGCCTGTGATTACAGGCTGGGTGGCTGGAGCGGCCATCATCTGGAATGCTGAGGGAGGTTTTACGGTTTTCTTGTCCCTCCCCTCCATCCCACAGAGGATGCCTGGCTCGGGCGGAACGTGCGTACGCATGCCTGCCAAGTGCCTGGTGGCGTCCTCCCCTCCCCGGCTTCCCCCACTGGAAGCGCTGTTGCCAGTGGTTGCTTCCACGGCTCTCCTGAGCTGCGGGTGTGTTAAACACCCCTGGTGTCCCTCCCCGAAGGAGGAGAGCATCCGTGGGGACGCTCAATCCTCCTTCCCCCTGCCGACCCCCCGGCAACCCGAGTCCATATCCGAACCCGGGTCACCGGCGTGGTGGGAGGTGTGGCGTCCAGTGCCTCAACCCTCGGTGCCACCGGGCCAGCTCGTGGCATCACTTTTGGTGCAGTTATAAGCATGAACCAGGGTGTTAATCTGCTGGCTCCATCTAGGCTTGTCCTTGGGTTGCAGTGTGCCCAACATATCAAGTAATGCGCAGTTAAACCTTTCAGGTTGGGGATCTCCCTGGGGATGGTATGGGGTGGTTCTTGATTTTCGTACTCCCCGCAAAGATAGCATTTCTTTAATCAGGCGGCTCTCATAGTCCCTCCCCTGGTTGGAATGGATCCTCTGGGGGGCCCCATAGTGGACAAAGAAGTTCTCAACAAGTACTTTAGCCACCGTGGTTGCTCTCTGATCTTTAGTAGGAAAAGCCTGTGCATACCAGGTAAAATGATCAGTGACTACCAATATGTTACTGATGTTTTTTAGATCTGGTTCTAAACTCAGGAAATCAATGCAGACCAGTTCCATAGGGGCACTGGTAGTGATATTGACCATGGGAGCAGCTCTCTGAGGTAGGGCTTTTCTTTGCAAACAGCGGCCACAGGTCTTGACATACTGCTCTACATCTACACTCATTTTTGGCCAGTAGAATTGGGTCCATACCAGGTCAAGAGTTCGGTCTATGCCAAGATGCCCCATGTGATTATGCAGGGACCTCAAGGCCAGTTCTCTAAAAACAGTGGGCAGCACCAGTTGTTTGTCTACCCGGCCTTCCTTATCCATAGTCTCTCTGTATAGTAGTTGGTTAATCAGTTTTAACTTTGACCCTTCTTTGTATAACAAGACAGTTCTCAGGTCAGTGGAACGCGACTTGGACATGTCTCTCCCGGCCTGCAAAGCCTCCATGGCAGCTTTTATCATGGGGTCTCGGTATTGAGCCCGTTGGAGACTATCATTGTTGAATTGGGGCAGCGAACTAGTGTCTAATGCAGAAAAATGACAGTAAGCGGCAGGTATGCAGTTCTCGGAGGGCCCCAAGCAATCCATCATGCAGTCCACAGCATCAGGAGACACCTGTTCCTCCTTGTCAAATTTTTGGCAAAGGGCTCTTATGTCAGGTTCTGACAACCTGTCCCAGTCAGTTTGTGGCATAGGCCTCCGAGAGAGAGCATCCGCATCTATATGGTTTAGACCTGCTCTGTACTCAACAGCATAGTCGTAGGTAGCCAATGCAGAGAGCCACCTATGGCCAGTGGCATCCAACTTAGCTGAGGTCTGCACATAGGTCAGTGGATTGTTATCAGTCTTTACCAATATCTTGGCACCGTACAAATAGTCATGAAATTGATCAACAATGGCCCACTTCAGAGCCAGGAACTCTAGTTTGTGCACTGGATAATTTTTTTCTGAAGGAGTCAGACTTCTGGTGGCAAAAGCTATAGGTCTCAGACTGTTTGAGTGCTCCCGATATAACACAGCCCCCAATCCTTGTAGACTGGCGTCAGTATGGAGAATGTATGGCTTGGCTGGGTCAGCATAGGCCAGCACTGGGGCATGGGTAAGTTGATATATGATGTCATAGAAAGCTTTCTCACACTCAGTAGTCCAGCGGTTTCCAAACACATCACTCGGCCGAAAATACTTCTTCTCCGTCTCAGAGCGCACAACTTTCTTATACTTTTTGTGCATGGGAGGGTACCCCTGAGTAAGGTTGAGGAGGGGGTATCACTCGAGAATAATCTTTGACAAACCACCTATAATATCCACAAAACCCAAGGAACCATTGCAGCTCTTTCAAGTTCTTTGTCTGAGGCCAAGTAGACAAAGCCTCCACTTTGCTGGGGTCAGTCTCTATGCCTTCAGTGGATACAATGTGGCCCACATAGTTCATAGAAGTTTGGAAGAATTGGCACTTGTCTATAGATAGCTTGAGACCAAAATCCTCCAGCCGATCCAGGACCTTGAACAATTGACGTTCATGTTCTTCCAACGAGCTGGCAAACACTATGACATCATCTAAGTAAACCAAACACTCGAGCAAATTCATGTCCCCCACAGCACGTTCCATCAGGCGCTGAAAGGTAGCTGGGGCACCTGAAATCCCTTGAGGCATCCGGATAAACTCATAGAAACCTAGGGGGCAAATTAATGCAGTCTTCTCTCAGTCTTCTGGGACCATCAAGATCTGATAGTACCCACTGCGGAGGTCTAACACAGAGAACCACTTACTGCCATTTAGACAATCCAAGGCATCCTGTATGCATGGCATGGTATACTGGTCTGGGATGGGCCGCCGATTCAAGGTACGGTAATCTACACACATCTGAACTGCCCCATTCTTTTTCCTCACTACTACAATGGGGGACGCATAGGGGCTCCTGGACTTTTGTATCACACCAGCAACAAGCATCTCTTGCAAATGCCGCCTCACATCGTCTATGTCAGCCAGGGCCAGGCGCCGAGAACTCTCTCGAAAAGGCCTTTCATCATGCAGCCGGATGTGGTGCTCAGCCCTTTGCACACATACCATGTCCCATTCCTTAAGGGAAAATACCTGGTCTCTTTTGGCAAGCTTCTCACTGATCCTCACTTTACATTCAGCAGGCAACGGGAGTCTCCGAAATCAAACAAGTCAGAGTTACCTGTCATCTTCCTCGAACCCTCTGCTATTGGGCAGCACTGCAGTATCTGCACAATGTACACTTGCCAGGGTGCAACCTTTTTTATTCAATCTCCTTGTCAGGCACATTATGAACTTGAACCATCACCCTCCTGGCGTAAGCATGGGCTCTAGCAGGCAAGATACTGGGTTTAACCAGCAGTCCCTTAGGCAATCTTCCCTCCCCGGGTGCTTCCAACATCAATAACTTATTCTTAACATCTGTTCTCATTCAGACTTCCCCTTGCAAAACACACTGGGCATTTGGGGCAAGTATCAACGGTGCCGGATCCTTTTTCAATTCTACACCCACTGGGCCTTCAGGTTCCTCCTGGCTAACCTTTCTCTGAGTTTCATAGGCCTTTTGGATCACAGTGGGTATTCTTAGGACTTGCCCAGTCCTAAACACTTGCTTTTCTGAGCACAATTAGGCTAATCGACCAAACATATGAGCATTTGTCCCAATCAACAGGAGTACCCCATAATACAGTCCAGTGGGGGGGCAGACTAAAGCCAAGGTTTCCACCTGTTCGTCCACTCCAGCCACAGAAGTAGGAAATGACAACCAGATCCGGATACACCCCAAATATGGATAAGCCTTGTCACTTAGCCCCCATACATGTAGACCATCCAAGGGTTGCAGTGGCACCTCAGGCAGGTGTGCCTGATACCAGTCCTGAAACATGATGGTTATCTGAGAGCCACTATCTAATACAGCTCAGGTGGGAATCCCATTTACTCACACTGGGGCCTCCATCGAGGGCCCGACCACATCAGACCATTCAGGAGGCACAGCATTGACAGTTGCTTGGGTGTTGGCCCGGGTCAAAAAGCCCTTCCTGGGGGGTCAGACGTGGGCCCTGCGATGACAAGTGATCAGTCTGCTGTTGACCTTCCTTAAATTCTCCGGCAACTGGCACTCAGTCTGAAAGTGTCCATCCTCCCCACAATGGTAACAGAACTTGGGATCCTGAGGGTCTCTATTGGGAGGGGAATGCTTTATCTGCTGGAGGCCCTCCGGGGGGGCAAGGGGATTCCCCTGGGCCAGGGCATTGGTTTCTAGATAACTCAGATTCCCCAGACCTAACAGGGTGGGTAGTAGATCACTTCAAGTCCCTCACCAGTTCTTATAAATTCCTGACCTCAGCCCTCAACTCACTTTCTACTTGGGGATCAGAGGAAATAGAATGCACCCCAACCCCTCCCTGTAATTCGTGGGACACATCAGGCCCCGCCGAAAGGTGGGTCTCATCAGGTGCACTAGGCTCAGGGGTTTGGCTCAGATTCACAGTCCCCACATAGGGTTCCCACCCATCCTCATCAGTCTCTACTTCTCTAATCTCCCTCATCAATTGACAGTATTCAGGCGGGGCAGCCCGTCTATCATGTAACTTAAGTTTTAACAATATCGCACTGGAAAATCAAGCAGACTTCAAAATATGTTCCAACCTGACCTGGTTCAAGGCTGAGGCTGTGATTCCCTCTTTTCGATAAGCCTTCTGTAAGGCCCGTTCCACCCTAGTAACAAAGGCGGACAACTTCTCATTCCTCCATTGCTTGGCAGACTTGAATTTCCATAATAAGTCTTCCCTAGTTTCTGTACTCCCAAACACTCCCTCTAAAGTAGAAAGGTACTCTGCTGTGGTATCTTCCGAGCTAGTGGCCCACAAGAACCTAATGGCTTCCAAAGCTGGGCCCCGCAGACTCTCCATCAGTCTCTTTCATTTCTCCCCCTCAGAGCATTGCCACTCCTGGACTGGGGGGTGGCGTAGTACATCCACGCCTCCAAATCATCCTCCCCTGAAGGCACTGGCACTATGCCAGAAAAAAGCTTTGGCCTACAGTAAGAATCTAGCTGTACAGGGGGAGCCACTAGGGGCAGTGGAGCCAAAATAGAACTCCTGGGGGGACAGGGAGAGGTACCGGGGGAAACCTGGGGGGAGGGTTCACTAGAAAAGTCCAACGCCTGCAGTAATTCTTGGGTAGTCCTCCCCTCCACAGCCAGTAATTTAAGCAGTTTATCTTTGAAACTATTAGTCTGGGGAGACCCCCCAGGACTGACTGACCCACTCCGAATGTGAACAAGCCTCCAGCCCTGTTGGGCACCTTCCGGGTAAATCACTAGGGGTACCCTCTCAGGGTCGATGGCTAGACTACTCAAAAGTAACACCTGCAAGGTCTGATCAAGCAGGTCAGTCATACGCCCCTACACCTCTACCTTGCCAAAACATTTAACATTCTCCGCGGTAGAAATAATATCAACGGTCGTTGTCCCCAGAGGTACATCCAGTAGTAACACAATTCTCTGGGAGTCCAGTTCTTTGGCTTCACCTCACCCCATCAGTTTGTGTACCATTGTCTTAATAGGGTCCAGCTTAATCTTAGCCATGATGTCCCCTTCCAGTTTTTCCTTTAACTGATCCATATTTGTGCACTTCACCCACTCGGTCACTAGGGGACACTGATCCAAGCGGTACCTCCAATTTGTAACCCCCAGGGAGCGCTATCCCAAGGGCTACTACCCCTGCCTGCCCTAACTGTAGCAGGGTGAGGGGCCCAGATCCATTGGCGGGTGCCTCCACCCAGAGGTCGGGGTTAGAACAGTCGAGGTTGACTCGGACACAGCCCTCTGGGTTGCTGCAACCCCCCTTTCTTCCCACTAGTGGTCCATGCAGTTCAGTTTCAGAGTCCTTGCCATATACACTTACCCCCTGACTCAAACCAGTCAACTCACTCCAGGGACCCCCTGGAAAGTAAGGTACAGTTACACCACCTTCACCATGCAGTATTTCACCATTAACACACAGACTAGCCAGTGTACTTTTGTAAAACAAACAATCTGATTTATTTGAGGGAAAATAACAAGGACTGGGGGGAATCAGGCTGATTAGCTTACCACTACCATATATGAAAATCTACCTATGGCTCTGTGCACAGGCCTAACCTATTAATTACTGTCTATGTGCACCCAAGCCCTAATGGCTAGTTCCTCGATGCAGCTGGCTGGGGCCCTGACACAAGCGAGATTTAATTCCTGAGAAAATCAGATGGAGCCAGAAAGCTCAATTAGTGCAGTCAGCAATATAACAAAATGATTTTGCCTTTGTTTGAAAGCTTTAACAGGGAGCTACCCTGATCCAGTACTCACAACTCCAGCAGATAACCACTCCTTCACCACTTGCTGGGCTGAGCCTCAGCTTCAACGGCCTCCTCACACATTTATATGGAAAACAACAGAGGAGTACCATACCAGGCAGCTTCTCCTTGGACCCAAACGAACTCACAGCTATTGGGAGTCTCACTGCAGCTTCCACTTTCCTGACAGACCAAGCACGATTTAGTAGATTCTCCAGTCCTCTTCAGGTTGAGCCTGGAAGGTAGCTGTGCTTGTACACAGCCTCCTCTGACTGCTGCCCTCGCAGAGTTAGTCCGGGGAATGCTGGCGATGCAAACGGCCGCCTCAGGCCCTTCACGCGCTTCTGCATGAACACTCAATGGCGCAGGAGCTCAGAGCTCCTTCCTCACTCACAGTCACAAAGCATCTGCCCCTAACAGCATGGGACAATCCTTACAGCTTGAGCGCTACCCTATTCTATTGGCTGGTTACAACTGCCAGTCACTTAATCTGGCCCTCAGTGGTGCGAAAAGGTGCAATGGCCCATAATGCCACTTCCAAGAATTACAGGCTTGTCCCCATTGGTCAGCTGGCTCCATCTAACGTCCTGGTTTCTGGTTGGCTGCTTTTTTTACTCCAGGTTGGATACACCTTCGCTCCTATTGGACCCCTCAAACTGTCCTGGTCCAAGATGGAGGGCACAGCACACAGAGTCCCATCTGCAACAAAGCAGTTAAACAAAACTGCATTTTCACTATCACGCTAAATGATTTCAGGCAAATAGTTACACCTATCGAGGGGCTCCTGGCGCTTTCAGCGACCACAAAGAGGGCAATTACAGTACAGCTCGGCCAGGGACTCGAGCAGGAAACACACAGTCCCCTCATAAACAATGATTTGCCTACAAGCAGACGGTGGCTCTTAAAGAGACAGTACGTGGAGCTTTTAAAAGCACTCACAACCCCCACATTTAGCGGCCTTATGCCGAACACCAGCCAGGCATGGAGCATTTAAACAAGCTCTGGGAAGGCTGTTAGGAACCCCCAATTGTAGGGAGGTTACATGTATATATGTATATTTTTCTTCTTTGTACAATATTGTATTATGTTTTACCTTGTTACTGTACTATGCTATACTATGTATGACCAGGTCCATCTTGCAAATGAGTCTTGCTCAATGGTGCCCGCCTGGATAATTAAAGATTTGATTGATTGATACTGAAGTGAAACAGATGGGGCAGTAAGGGGGAAAGGCATAGCCAAATCTGGGTCGACTCCATACCTGGGCTTACTGCGGACAGGGTGGGGCAGTCTCTTCTTAAACATGCAGGGAAGGGAAGGAAGAGACCTCATGTCGTGGTGTACGTGGGTACGAATGACCTGGTAGGGGAGGTGGTGGAAGTGGTAAAGGAGAGGTTCGAGGAACTGGGAAGGCTGTGTGAGGAGATGGGGGATCGGTGGCCTTCTTGGAGGTACTCCCATTACCCTGCATGAGTACAGCAAGGAAAGGAAGGATAGGTGAGTTTAATACTTGGCTGTGGGAATGGTGTTGTTCAAGGGGGTATGGCTTGGTGGGTGGCTGGGGTAGAACCTGGGACAAGAATGACCTGTATGCCGGGGACAGACTACACCTGAGCAAGGAGGGGAAAGTGGTACTGAAGCAGAAGCTAGAGGAGTATGCAGAAACAAAGATACATTTAAACTAGAAGGGGGTTGAGTGGTTAGCTGGTAGATGGGGTCCTGGAGAGGGGGCCTGACAAGCTTCCCAGTTAATGGGGAAGGCAAAGGGGAGGGACACGGAGGGGGGGGAGGAGAAAGGAGGGAGAAGGGTTAGGGAGGGGAAGGGAGTGGGTTGGAGAGTGGTCTTACTAAATGTAAGGAGCCTTGGAAACAAGACAGCTGAGTTTCAGGCCTTATTGGCAAAGGGGAGGGTGGACATTGCAGCCATCAGGGAAACATGGGCCACCCCGTACCAGCACTAGGAGTTGATGGTCCAGGGGTATAGTATAATTAGAAAGGATAGGACCATGGGAAGGGGGGGTGATCTATGTATGGGAGGGGATAAGGTGTGCAAGGGATGAGGGGGAAGAAGGCAGAACAGAGGCCTTATGGATGCAATTTCAGGACTCAAAAGGCAGGACACTGAGGATGGGGGTAGTTTATAGACCACCAGCTCAACTGGAGGACCTGGACAGGGAGTTAGCTGAGCAAATCCGAAGGGTCTGCAGGAAGGGTAACATAGTGGTGGTGAGGGACTTCAACCTACCTGGGGTGGATTGGAGTACCCCAACCACCACAAGTGCAAGGGAGCAAGTCCTGTTAGAGGCATTTCAGGACAGCTTCTTGATGCAGTTAGTCCACGGGCCAACTCGGATAGGAAATACTCTAGACCTTGTACTGTCCAATGGGGAGATGGTAAGGGATCTAGGGGTGGAGGACCCACTGGGGGGGAGTGATCACTACTCGGTATGGTTCACACTTAACATGGGGAGGGAAGCTGAGAGTACAGGTACCAAGGTAATTGACTTTAGGAGGGCAGACTTTAGAAACATCGGGGAAATTCTGGCGGGGCACCTGGAGGGGATTCAACCAGGATGGGACACAAGTTAGAAGTGGGATGTCATAAAAGAGGGGCTAGTGGAGGCTACGGGGGCATGTACTAGAACACAGAGCAAGAAAGGGAGGGCAAAGAAGCCCAGTTGGATGACTCAGGAGGTCGGGGGGGGGTGAGGGCCGAGACAGAGGCATTCCGGAGGTTCAAAAAGTCACGGAGGGGAGAAGACAAGGAGATGTACACAAAGAAATCCAGAGAGGCGGCCAAACTAATCAAAGCAGCCAAGGCTTCCAGGGAGCTAAGGTTGGCACAGGGTATTAAAAACAGATAAAAGGATTTCTTCAGCTACATAAGGGAAAGAAGGAACAACAAGGATCAAATAGTGAGGATAAAAAAAGATGGGGGTTGGTGGAGAGAGGGAAGGATCAGGCAGACTCATTAAATGAATACTTCTGTTCTGTATTCACGCAAGAGAAAGCAGAGCAGGTACCACAGGGAAGGGGTGGGGTAGGCAGTGGGGAGGGGATGACAGATGCGAGGATTGCTGAGGACAGGATACTGGAAGGGCTGAGGGCTCTGAGGGTGGAAAAGGCACCTGGGCCAGACGACATTCACCCTAGGGCACTCAAGAAGCTGGCTGAGGCCACTGGCTGACCTGTTCAATCCCTCCCTGGACACGGGATGCGTGCCACAGGACTGGAGAATGTCCCATGTTGTGCCCATCAACAATGGTGGCCCAAAGAATGAACCAGGAAACGATAGGCCAGTGAGGCCAGTGATCCTCACATCAATCGTGGGGAAGCTCATAGAGACAATCCTGAAAGAGAAGCTGCTGATCTTTTTGGAGGACACTGGACTCCAGGATGGGCATCAGCATGGGTTTGTCTCAGGCAGATCCTGCCAGACCAACCTCATTGAGCACTACAACTGGGTGACAAGGAGACTAGACAAGGGCTATGCAGTGGATGTCCTGTATTTGGATTTCAGCAAGGCCTTTGACTCTGTGCCACACGGGAGGCTGGGGGAAGCTAGATGCTGTGGGAGCAGGAGAGAAGATGGTGAAATGGATAATGAATTGGATAAGGGGTAGGCAGCAGAGGGTGGTAGTGGGAGGGGAACTTTCAGCACAGAAAAGCAGTGATGAGCAGAGTGCCACAAGGATTGGTGCTGGGGCCGGTGTTGTTTGGGTTATTCATAGCTGATATCTCACATGGGATCTGAAGTAAGATCAGTCTGTTTGCAGAAAACACCAAAATGCAGGCAGTGTTTGATGACATTGAGGGATGGAAGGGGCTACGGGATGACATAACTAACCTGCAGGAATGGTCAGAAACATGGCAGCTGGGGGTTCAATGCCAAGGAGTGCAAGGTAGTGCACTTCAGAGCAAAGAACCAGGGGAGGGACTATCAGCTGGGAGGCATACAGTTGGGTAGCACCATGGAGGAAAAGGACCTTGGGGTACTTATAATGAGGAGCGTGAACAACTCTGCTCAGTGTAGGAAGGCAGCAGAGAAGGCCAACAAGATGCTGGGGTACATAGCAAGGGGAGTCTCCTCCAGAAGTAGGGAGGAAATCCTCCCCCTGTACAGGTCACTGGTCAGCCCGCACCTGGAGTACTGCATGCAGTTCTGGCGCCCATACCAGAAGAAGGATGTCAGATCGTTTGAGGAGGTGCAGCGTAGAGCAACAAAGATGATCCAGGGATTGGAGGGCAAGCCCTATGAGGAAAGGCTGAACAAACTACATATGTATTACTTGGAGGAGAGGAGGGATAGAGGGGACATGATTGAGACCTTTAAGTACTTGAAAGAGATAAACAAGACTCAAACAGAGCAGATCTTCCAATTAAGAAGAGGAAGGGACATGAGAGGGCACAGTCTCAGACTGGAGGGGGGAAGATTCAGGAGGGAGGTAAGGAGACAGTTCTTCACAGCAAGGGTGGTGGGCAAGTGGAACACTCTAACACAGGAGGTGGTGGCCTGTAAGGTGGTGGTCAGTTTCAAGAGGGGAATGGGACAGAATAAGGGTGAGATTAATCTAAGGAGAGAAGGAGTGGGAGTGGTAGCTGTGAGATGAGGGGCTAGCTGCACAATCGAGCAGACTCAGTAGTCCGTGAGGCCTATTTTTGCTGGCATTTTCATATGTTTGTATGAATGGCTATTTATGGGAAGTCACTGAATCCTTTTTAAGAGTGGAAACATTTGCCATTTTATTACACTGGTAGAGAACAACAGCTCACTTGCAGGTCTGAAGGAAGGAATTACAGGCTAAGAAGTTAGGGCTCGGGAAGGAGGAAAACACCGGTAGTAATGTTTTCAAAACCTCTATTAAAATAACATTAGAGAACAAGAAATGGCATATGCACCCATCAGAATAGTGATTTACACTGTACTACCATGCCAAACAGTTTTTGGAAGTGTTTAGTTATGCAATAATGCACAACCGGGGGGGGGGGTTGTGTTGCAATAACATCACCTCTTGGGTGGGTGGACGCAAGGCCAGAGGTCGAGCGTGTCCAGCATCCAAGAAGTGACATTATCTTACCTCAACACACACTCTGGAATACATTACTGTGATTATACAATGTTCACTTAATAGATTTTTAGTCTGTTTATGTTTGCATGTGGATGGATACGCAGCAAACATTTTATTACAAAGAATGGCATTTTGGAGGTGAGTCACTGTTGTGTCCAATGCAGCTGAAGCTGCAATTGGCTTGGCGGTGACAGACTAATGACCAGGCACTCTGATCATAACACTAGTTACTGATTGCTGGGCAGAAATGTCTCATAGTTGAAAAGATCCAGCCACTCCCATCAGACAGTGGCTGGCTTGTTTCATCTACATAATGACACCCAGCAACCAGCTGAATCAGTTTCATTACCACCAATACCCAATATACTGAAATGGCTGTTGATCAAGACCTGGAAGCTGTGACTGGAGATGGAACCAGCGTCTTCATCCACTGCAATGTCTAATGGAATTCTTGCGCCTATGATCACACGCTTTGACACTTCCATGGAGATCTCAGGGTTGGGAAACACAGTGGAGTTGTCACTGATGTCTCATCTCTATGTCCATGTGGACCAGTTTAAATTGCTTGTTGGAGAGACTCACCACCTCAAAAGTGGTCATGCACTGGGGGACTTTTTTGTAGATCTTCTCCCTATCAATGCAGTCGCTGTTCGCAAGCTGCCTGTCTCTTTCTCGCACTGTGACTAGGGAGGAACTGAACTGCTTTATCAGGAGAAAACTGGTACCCTTAGGTGAGCTCAGGCCTTCTGCCAGGCTGCCAATGACAGTGCCAGGCATGTCTTCCTTATAAGTCTGGTACCAGATAGTCTTGGGCTCTGCCATGCAAGTTATGAGAAACAGGTAGCAAAATCTAGTGGACAGCATGCTTCCCAAAAACATTTTAGTTAGCGTTAAATGTTCAGACTCACATAAGACCCTGGACACACTACAGAACTGTTTTTGAAAACTGTTTTTAAAACCAGTTTAGCTAAACCAATTCAGTACAGCCACACTACTCAGTAACCATTTTTGATAATGGTTTAGTGTGCCCACACTGCTAGTGTTAAACCTGTTCTCCTTGTAACTATTTTGTGTTAAGTCCAACACACAGAACTGTGCTTGCCTGGACACACTGCAGCTAGAACTGTTTTAGTTAAACCATTACAGCTTAAAACACTTTTACTCCTGGACAGACCTGTAAGTAAAACCATGCTAGCTCCAAAACGTTTTTAAAAATGGTTTTAAGACTAGATATCTAGCAGGGTTTAAAAACACATACATAGATACATAGATACATACATAGACAGTGTCGGCAGATAAGGGCCTATGGCCCACCTAGTCTGCCCATTTGAGCTTGTAAGTTCAGTTTGTTTTCCTAGAAGTCTATTTCCCCTTACCCCTGACCTCTAGAATTCCTTTATGTCTATCCCATGCATTCTTAAATCCCGTGATTGTTTCAGCCCCCACCACTTCCTTTGGCAGGGTGTTCCACTTGTCCACCACCCGCTCTGTGAAGAAATTCTTTCTCATGTTTCCTCTGAATCGTCCTCCCTCCAACTTCATCCCATGCCCTCTAGTCCTGAAACATCTTTTCACTTAAAAATAGTGTTTTCCTGCACCCTGTTCCTCCCTGTAAGATACTTGTATGTCTCTATCATATCCCCTCTCCTCCCTCTCCTCCAGGGAGTACATGTTCAGTTCCTTCCAACCTGTCTTCATAGGACTTGTGATGCAACCCATGCACCATCTTTGTTGCCCTCCTCTGAACCTTCTCTACCCTGTCTATGTCCTTACGTAGGTATGGTCTCCAGAACTGTACACTGTACTCCAGGTGGGGCCTCACTAGTGTCTTGTATAGCGGAATTATGACCTCCTTTTCCTGCTGGTGATGCCCTGCCTATACATCCCAGCATCCTATTTGCTTTACCTGATGCCTTGTCACACTGTTTCCCTACCTTGAGGTCATCAGAGATGACAACCCCAAGATCCCTTTCCTGCTTGGTGCATGCTATATCCTCACCCCCAACTGATATATTGTGCCAGGGTTTTTGTGCCCCATATGCATTATCTTGCACTTTTGCATTGAATTTCAACTGCCAAACCCTTGACCATTCTTCAAGTTTCTGCAGGTCCCTTCTCATTCTGTCTACACCCTCTGGTGTGTCTACTCTATTACAGAGCTTTGTGTCATCAGCGAACAGTGAAATTCTGCCTTCTAGATCCTGCGCAATGTCACTGATGAAGATGTTGAATAGGACCGGTCCCAGCACTGATCCCTGTGGTGACCCCACTGGTCACTCTTCCCTCTGTGGAGTGACAGCCATTTACCACCACCCTGTGTCCTGCCACCCAGCCAGTTACCTACCCACCACACTACTGTCCTGCCCACACCATATTCCCCAGTTTGTGTAATAGTCTTCTATGTGGCACAGTGTCAAAGGCCTTGCTGAAGTCCAGATAGGCCATGTCCACTGCCCTCCCCTGATCCACCTCCCTAGTCACCCAGTCAAAAAATTCAATGAGGTTGGTCTGACATGACCTCCCCCTGGTGAAACACTTTTGTTAAAACGTTTTAAGGGGCTTGTAGTCTGTCTGCAAACAGTGCTAGGGGAATTTAAACTATTTGAAGGCACTTAAACTGTTTTAAGTTCCCCAGTTTGTCCAGGGCCATCGGGTCTCAGTCCTTCAGGGACGAGAGCTCTGAAAGCTTGCTAAATGGAATGAGTTGATGCAGATATCATCACCCACTTTCCATATCAGCTTTGAGGTCTGTGAAGAAATGAGACACTTAATCTGACCTCAGAAATTCATAAAATCTCAGAAGACCCCCTGCGGGTTTGTTGTAGTTGTGTGCACGGCTGGGTTCACTCCAAGGATCTTCTTATGCAAATAAAGTGAGCTGTGTCCAATTCCAGGCCTGCACTCTATCAAACCTTATTGTGCGTTCAGAGCTGAATCAGTTTAAAAAACGTCCTTGTCAGTCAGCAAATTTTAGTCACAGAAATTACATGAACTATTCTTTCAGTTTTGGTAGGGGAGGCAAGCATTAAATGGTTTGACAAAGAGAAAAAGTAAGATGACTATGAATGCACTATGCACCTTACTACAGGTATATACCTTTAATATGTTAGCTGTGGAACTCATTTAGTCTTTTGGTCACTAAAAAAGTGATCATATGAACTAGCAAGCTGAAATATATGTACATCTGCAAACCTCCCTGTTTCTTTTCCAATTTCTTTTTAAACATAGTTTAGAATTCTACTTACTTGGGATGGTCAAGAAACCCAAAACAATTATATGTAAGAGAAAAGGGATTGCAAGGATTACTAAGCACTGATTTTATTTCAATCCTTGCAGCTAATTGCATTTGACTTATGTGATGTCTTGTGATCAGAGCTTCAATTTGCATTTAAATATTATTCATCCAAAATTTTTAGCATGCATGTCAACACTCAAGTGGCACTCTGAAGCTTTGTGCCCTGGCAGGTGAAGAAACATGGTTCCAAATAGGATTTAGTGAGAGTGTGTGGAGATTTAGTAGAGTTTTAGCAATCAGATTATTATCTAATTAAAAAAAAAAAGCAATCAGATTATTTCAAAGGTTTATGAAACCCGCATTAGAATTGAGAAATATAAAAGCAAACTCTCCATTTGAGACATCAATGGCTGTATTATTCTAGGCTGGCTTGCTATAAAGGAAGGGATCCTGAACAGTTTCCACAGAGGAACTGGGGCTAAGCTGACTGTAATGAGTAAACACCACATGGATCAATTGTGCCTTTGTATTTTATTTTTTATTTATTTATTGTAATAATCGGATAATACCTTTGAGACCACTGGGCTCGTTTACAAAGGTTCCATGTCAGAATGGAGATTACAAAACTATGCAATTAAGTATTTAAGCAAAATCACACCAATAAGACCATAGGATGCCTAAATAGTACATACAAGAGATTTACAGTGCAGTCAGTCTGGTCTCCATGCCTGAAGGAGCACGCAGAACTCTACAGTAAAGGATTGAAGCATGGAGAAACAGCAAGAACTTAGAGTGCATGTATAGTACATGGGGCACTAGTCAGGGGAACAGAGAGTCTGGGAAGGTTAGGAGAGATGGGGAAGTTTGGAATTAGGGTAGGGTATGGGTAGAGAGGGTAGGTTTTGAGTGGGGAAGGACAGGGCAGTGTAGCAGCTTCAAGAGCCTTGTCCAGATGGGGAGTGGGGAGTTGAAGTGGAATCAATGACAACTGTAGGCTTCATGAGCCTTGGCAAAAAGGGGTTGGGGAGGTGAGGCAGAAGCAATGGCAACCACAGGGGTCAGTGTGTGTTAGAGCATTCCTCAGCCCAACCTTGAACTGATTAATTTTGGCAAGACTGACAAGGGATTCAGGTAGGTTGTTGATCCAAAGTGGGGTCCTGGAGGCAAGCAAGCACATGTCTAGCATGGTCTGTAGGAAGGGAACAACCAGAGCATTTCTAGATATGCTCCTGGTTGAGTAGTTGTTTGTGACAGAAAGCAGGAAGCTTGATATTGATGGTGGTGCGAGTTGTAGTAGGGCTTTCTTGGCCATAAGGCATGTGTAAAATTTGATTCTGTCCAGAAGACGCAGACCGTCTGGGTATAGCGTGCACAGGTATAGGTCAGCCTGCCTGCTCCTAGCACAAAGCGACATGCCTTGTTCAGCAGAAGCTTGAGCCTGTTTAGGGCTGTGTCTGAGGCTGCACCATATATTGTTATTCCATAGTTTATAATTGGGAGAATGCCACTAGGCACTGCAACCCTCCTTGCTGCATGGCTTAGGTAATGCTTCTGTCTATACAGAGCCCCAAGTTTTTGTTGGCAGGACTGACCACACTGTCCACATGGGGAGTGAAGAAAAGTGTTTCCTTGGCTATAATCCCTAGATATTTAAAGGTGCTTACTTGTTCTAGAGACAAACCACTGTCGTTTAGAATAATGAGGGGGTTTGTCCTATTCTTATTCTGGGGTCCGGCAAAGAACACCACTTTGGTTTTCTTGTAGTTTAATAAAAGTTTGTTAGTTCTGAACCAAGCATTTAGTGATTTGAAATGAAACTACAGGTATTCACTTTCAGTTACTGCCCATAACTCTTTGACTCAATGATGATGGGTGCCGAATTGCTCAAGAAGCTGAGTTCATATTAGAATACATTTAGAGCCCGATAGTCTGAAAAGAATTTCTGTTTTTTCCCATTTTCAGCCTATGAAAAAAACATTTTTGAGAGACCAGCCCTTGGAGATCAAGGCCCCACTCCCTTCTGATTACTGCCCACCCCTACACCATCATACCAGTTTAGAGGATTTTTCTCTGTGTGTTGTTAAAGTCTCTCTGGGAAGCAACACTTGTCTTGTTGCAGGACAAAATCACAACATGAGGTTAACGCATGGCACAGACTTGCAGGGGAACAAAACCATCTGCCCAGGAACAGAGGAAGAGACTTTTGCAGGGCAGATACAGCAACCAAGCCTTGTTCAGCCCTGCCTCCTTGATCTGGTGGTGGGGTGGGGGGATATAAAACTGAGAAAAAGATATACTTATCTTGTTCAACCACAAGATATAAAGTTACAACCTCAGAAAAATACCAGTAGTATAACTATGAGTCAAAGGGGAGTGTAAAGCCAACTTTCAGCAGAATCAAGGGGAGCACAGAACTCTTGCCCGCACCCATGACATCTTATATACTGTAACTAAATTCAGAAATAAACACCATCTGAAAGTGGTACAGGGGTTTCAGTTACCATCATTGGGGTTACACTGGAAATCATATAGGTCTTAACTGCAACCCCGGTATCCTCTAAGGTACCCCCATAAAGGCTATAGGTAACCCTGACACCTTGCATGATTATGACTGACACACTGAACTCATTTTATTCTCAAATAAACCATTCGACTTGATACCTAGACAAAATGAAACCAATGTCCCTTACTCTTATCCTGTTGATGCTTGCATCTGTGAAGCATACAGTTGATATTAAAATGTCGAACCCAGTTGTCAAAATTTTTTATCACCAGAATTCTTGAAAGATCACATTGTCTTCATGTTGTAATTTGTTTTTAAACAGCTGACTGTTCAAATAAATAAAATACAAATTAACATTAAAAAAGGGAATTGAATGTTTGGGCCTTGGGTCATCTCACCACGAACAGCACCTTTTTATGCTTCCATGCACATGCCTGCACAGCAAACATTTTGTTATCACTCAGAATGGCATTTCAAAGGTGTGTCACTGTCAGGTCCTATGCAGTTCAAGCTGCAGTGGGCTCGGCAGTGGCAGACCAATAACCAGGTACTCTGGTCATGACACTAGTTGCTACTTGCTGGGCAGACATTTCTCATAGTTGAAAGGATCCAGCCGCTCCTGTCAGAAAGCAGCTGGCTTATTTCCTCTACATAACTCTGCCTAGCAACCAGCTGAGCAGTTTCACTGCCACCGCTAACTGCTAGCTACAGCTCCATTACTGGACACTGGAACTGCCCGACATCAAGTTTTTCTTTTCCTAGTCTAAAACCATAGAAACATAGACGTTGACGGCAGATAAGGACCGCAAGGCCCATCCAGTCTGCCCATTTCTTTTTCTACCTTATAAATGTGCCATCGGCCTTTGCTCTGTCAGTGGCCTATCTATTCATAGTCATTTGTATTGCTCCCTTATGCCTATCCCATGCCTGTTTGAAGCCCTGCACTGTATTCATAGCCACCACTTCTTGTGGTAAGCCATTCCACGATCCACCACCCTTTCTGTGAAAAAGAATTATCTCACATTCCCTTAATCGCCATCCTCTAATCTCATGCTGTGTCCTCTTGTCCTGCTATTTTTCTTATATTTAAACATGTTAGACTCTTTCACCTTGTTTATGCCCTTAAGGTGTTTGAATGCCTCGATCATATCACCTCTCTCCTCCTTTGCTCAAGGGTATACATATTGAGCTCGTTAATCTGTCCTCATATGTCTTCTGATGCAGTCCCTGCACCATTTTGGTTGCCCTTCTCTGGACTGCCTCAATTTGTTAATGTCCTTGTGAAGGTGTGGCCTCCAATACTGCATGCAGTACTCCAGATGGGGTCTAACCAGTGTCTTGTACAGAGGATTAATACCTCCCTCTCACGACTTGTGATACCCTACTAATACACTCCTAACACCCCCTAGCCTTACTCTACTGCTTTAGAGGTCTGCTTGGATGATTTTAGGTCATCAGTGATGATGATGCCCAAGTCTCTTTCTTCCTTTGTGACTGCTAGCAACTCCCTCCCAGCCTATAGGTGGCTTCAGGGTTTCTCTTCCCTATGTGCATGATTTTGCACTTCTTTGCATTAATCCCAGTTGCCACTTTTCTGACCATTCTGCTAGTTTATCCAGATCTCTTCTCATTCTGCCCACCCCATCTGGATCATCTACTCTGTTGCAGATCTTGGTGTCATCTGCAAACAGACAAGCCTTACCCTCTAGTCCATCTGCAAGGTCACTAATGAAGATGTTGAAGAGGACTGGCCCCAGGACTGATCCCTGAGGTACCCACTTGTGATTTGCATCTCTTCTGACTGTATACCATTTACCACCACTCTCTGTTTTCTGCCCGTCAACAGTTTGCCACCCAGTTGACCAACTTCTGACCCACCCAGCCCACCAGCTTATTTATCAATCTTCTATGTGGAACAGTGTCAAAAGCTTTGCTGAAGTCAAGGTAGGCGACATCAACTGCTCCCCCTTGGTCCACCACTCTGGTTACCCAGTCAAAGAAATCTATGAGATTAGTTTGACAGGACCTTCCTTTTGTAAACCCATGCTGTCTTGGATCCTGTGCCCCTATGGATTCCAGGTGTTGCACTATCCTTTCCTTAAGGAGTGCCTCCATAATCTTGCCCACTACTGAGGTAATACTGACCGGTCTGTAGTTCCCCGCCTCCCTGCTACCACTCTTGTGGAGCGGGATCACATGAGCCTTCTCCAGTCTTCTGGGACCTCTCCTGTGCTCAGAGACTCACTAAACAATTCTGCTAATGGCTCTGTTAGTTCCTCCTTTAGCTCCTTAAGTACCCTGGGATGTATGCCATCAGGTCCCATTGCCTTATCCACCCTGAGCTTAGCAGCTTGTAGGACCCTTTCTTTTGTGAAGGAGTAGTGCTCACCTCCCTCCCCCTGTGTCCATGATGCTGAGCTGTGGGCCCTGCCCTACCTTCTCTTCAGTAAATACTGAGCAAAGTATCTATTTAGGATAGATGCCTTTACAGGGTCCTCCTCCTCACATGCTCCCTTTTCTCCATTAAGCTTAGCAAAACCCCCTCTGGACTTTCTCCTGTCACTAATGTATCTATAGAAAGTCTTGTCACCTTCTTTTACTGTTTGTGCTAGTGTTTTCTCAGTTTGGGATGTTGCCTGCCTTACTGCCTTACCTGCTTCCCTTAGGGCAGTTTGGTATGCCTCCCTATCTTCATCCCGCTGTGTTCTTTATATTTCCTGAAGGCCAGCCTTTTGGCTCTGACCTTTTCTACTGTATTTGAGAACCAAAGTGGTTTCCTTCTTCTTTGCACTTCCTTTTCTGTCTAACACAATGGGATGTTGCTTCAAGTATTGCATCCTTAATGCTGCCCACTTGCCTGTAGCCCCTCACCTGTGTTTCTTTTTGCCAGGGCTAGCTTAACTCTGTTGGCCATCTTATCAAAGTCAGCTCCTCTGAAGTCCCATATTTTTGCCTTGGAATGGGATGATTTAGATGTAGTAGCCAAATTGAACCATACCATGTGATGGTCACTGGCTCCCAGGTGACCTTCTACCTGGAGATCGGTGATCCCTTCTTTGTTAGTCAGTACTAGATCTAGGATAGCCCTGTCTCTTGTGGGTTGCTGTACCAGTTGTTTGAGGCCCTCCCCCTGCAGGGAATCCACTATGAGTCTAGTTCTGGCAGATGTTCCTGCTGGTATTGACCAATCTGTATCGGCATGCTGAAGTCTCCATTATCAGAACCTCCCTTTAGCTGTCATGTTTTGTATATCTTCTAACAGTAATGTGTCTATGTCTTCCCTCTGGTCTGGGGCCTGTAGACAACCCCAGTTCTTATGGCTGTCCCATTTCCTGTTTCCAGGGTGACCACAGTTCTTCTGGCTCCTTATGTGTATTCTGAATTTCTGTAACTTTGATATTTTCATTAACATACAGAGCCTCCTCCCCCTTTTGCACCTCGGTCTCTTCTGAACAATACATAGCCAGGTACTGAAGTCTCCCAAGGTGGTTACTGGTAAACCACGCTCTCACTAATAGCTACTATGTCCAGTTTAGCCTCTGACATTATTGTCTGCAGGTCTGGGATCTTATTTCCCAGGCTGTGAGCATTTGTGTACATGATTTTCCATTGGCCAGATTTTGGTGTGTTAGTTGTTGGGTGAAGTTTGGCATTACCCTGTGCGTCGTATGGGGAGACAAACCTTTTTCTTACCTGGTGATGCACATGAGCAGCAACATGCTGAATTCTGTTTGACCACTAGCTGAGGGGAGGGTGTTCTTCCCATTTTCGACGTATGGGGTGCTGCACCCTCCCCATTTGCTAGTTTAAATATTCTGCAAAGACATCAAACTTATGCCCCAATGCACTGACTCCTCTTTAGTCAGATGCAGTCCATCAAATTTAAAGAACTTTCGCTCCCAGAACTGTTGCTAGTTCCCTACAAATCTGTGTCCTTTTTCCTGGCACCAGCCCTTGAGCCACGTGTTTAGCTCCCCTATCTCCCCTTCTCTGACCTTCCGTCCATCTGCCCCTCTCCCAGACTGGCAGGATCTCAGAGAAGGAGATGCGGATGAAATAGATGATAGTTTGTCACCCAGCCTAGTCAGGTGTTCCTTGGTCTACAACTGACCGGCTGGCAGATCATTAGTCCTATGTTACTAGGACATCAATGTTTTCTCCTGCTTTGTGAACAATTTTAGCAATGCGGTCAGTGTCTCCATGCTGATGTACCTGGGAACATCTGACCATCACCCTGGCTGGAGATGGGTATCAACTCCCAGATCATAGAGTCTCCTATGATCAAGTTTTTGGATTTCCTTTGTGCTTGTTTTGTTTTGGTTCCTGAATTGGGTGAGTTTGTTGTGCTGGCTCCTGTGCATGATGTTCTCTCTGCAGTGTCTTCTGCCTCTTTATTTGATTTCAGAGATAGAGGCAGATACCGGTTTGTAGTGTTTATATGGTTTTTGGAGGTAATGTGTTGGAGAGCAGAGAGTGATGGGGCACCTGATTTGCTCCTCCTAACCACCTGCCAACCTCCTGGACCAACTACCCTCTGCGGTCGAGGTTTTTCTGTTGGATGCTGGGGAAATGGCGGGTGGTTCTTATAATGTATTTCCTCTTCAATATGAAATTTGAGGCGTGCAATCTCTGCCCATGCTGCCCGGAGCTGAGCCCTAAGATCTCCAAAGGCCCAGCATGTAGGACAGTGTCCTAAATCCTGTATGACTGTCCTTCTGAAAATTGTTCCACAGTACCTGCAGTTAATGAAATCCATTCCAAATAAGTTGCTGGGTTTGTAACCTAGTCAGAGTAATTAGAAGGAAAAAAAAGGAAAAAAAGGCAAGTAATGGTTTAATTGTGCTTTGTTTAACTTGTTATAACAAGTTAAATTACTAGTGCCCCTGTAAATGAGATCACCTTGTGGAGGCCCCACTGATCCGCCCCTTCCTGCTCTGCCACAGGAAATGTCACAACTGTGGTACCCTATAAAAGGAGTGTAGCGTGGGGTGGTTGGGGATGGGGGTAGGTGGCTGGGCCCTTCCCCTGCCTAAAAAGAAGAACCACGGACGAAAGAACAAGGAGGTAAGAGCAGAAACAATCAGTCAACAACAAATGCAGTAACCCTGAAAGCTTATCCTAATGTTAGATAAAACTGTAAAACCTGTAAAGCACCACCTGTAATAATTTCAGAGAAGATATACGCTATAAGAAACACTTTGCTCCAGAGAAAAATAAAGCAGTAACAGAAGATATACCTTGCAAAAGACAATTTGAATCAGAAGATTACAGGAGTAATCTGTTAGCACACACCTGTAGGCACACCTTGTAATAATGCAGAAGAAGGTATACCAGCAACAACAATTTGAATCAGAGAAAAAATAAAGCAATGAAATGTTAGCAACAAACAGTAGCAATCCCTGTGAGTAAAAATTAAAAACACCACCACACAGTAAATCTGCTTAGCCAAACTAAGTCTTAATCCTTTTCCCTTGCTCTGGTAAGTTTCTCTACTCTGCCTTTCAAGCAGTCTTAGAAGGAAAGAGCTCAGGTGAAGCTAGGTGCCTTGGCCAGCAAACCAGGACCTGACTGCCCAGAGAATAGAATTCCAGTCAGAGTCCCAGAAATCCCTGTCTCTCAAACAAACACTAAATCCTCGAGTAAACAACTCACTTGGTTTTATCTGACTTCATAGCCGGCTAGCATTTCCTCAAGGACTGACCTATCAGAGACACAGAGTTGCATGATGTCAACTCTCTACTGCCGGCACTCTCCCTGATGCTAACAATGCTGTCTGTATAGCTAATGTTCCAGCTCTCCCTGACATGCCCAACAGTCACACTGTCTGAATTTTCTGACACTGGGGTGCCCAGTCCCTGGTGCAGGCTTGCACCTCCTACCCAGCCCAGTTCCACTGTGCAACACCAAGGAGCACACCCCTGGTGCCACCAAACATAATACAGACACTGGTATGCCAAATCCCCAGTGTCGGTACCTGAAATAAAGAAAACCATCCCTCGTAATCTTTTTTTTATCCCTGTAAAAAAGAAAATGGTCCATCAATGTCTGTTGCTGCAGTCACCCCTCCACCACTGTTACCCTCCCCAACCTGACCCCTCTACTCAGTATTCACAACCCCTTCCCCCACTACTCCTTACTTACCTACCGGGATCCATCACCATAATCCGCTCTGGACTAAAGATTGTCTTCACTCTTCAACAATGGACCAGGAATTGAGGAAACAAGTATGCAGTCCATGTATTTCGATGCATTTTGAACTTGTACGCACATCTTGGTCATGATTTAATATATTTCACCCACATTTTCAAAATAGCCTTTTTGGAACCACAACTCATGAACATGGTAGGTGAAATTCTTGAAATGTGGGCTGAAACATGATTTTGCAATCGCTCGGCAAAATCACCTTTCGGGCAGGATTTGAAAATTTTCCATACCAGATTCATAATGAGGTAGTGTCATAAGAAGGTTATATTGACAATTTGGGGTAAAAATATTTAAAATAAAACAACAAAGTTATGAAAATACATTGAAATGTTTCAACATTTACACATAATTTTGGCAATTTTCAATATTTTGACCCCAAATTTTCTATATAGCCATTTTTTCACACCACCTCATCAATGTGACAGTTGTTTTTCAAATCCTGGACAAAATGTGTTTTCATACCTGTGAAGCACAATGACATTTTGGCCAGGATTTGAAATGTTTTACCTTCTGGGTTCATGAAGTAGAGTCACAAGAAGACTATGTTTCAACTTTGGGGTCAAAATATTGAAAAAAGCAAAGTTATGAAGATGCATTGACATTTTCAATGCTCGCTCATAACTTTGATCATTTTCAATATTATGACCCCAAATTTTCAACATGGCCATTTTTTCACATCGCCTCATGAACCCAAAAGCTATCATTTTTCAAATCCTGGCCAAAATGTGATTTTGTACATTGAGGTGCAGAATGACATTTCATTCAGTATTTTAGAAATTACACCTGTCATGTTCGGGGGGGGGGGCTTAAAAAAAACTATGCTGAAATTTTGGGGTCAAAACTGTTACAAAAAAATTATAAAGTAACATTGTTTGTAGGGATGGCCGTTGGCCCAGTGGGGAGCATGTTGCCTTCCTGTGCCACTGACCAGAGTTTTGGTGCAAGCACAGTGAGCTGGCTGAATCAGCCAAGGCGTGGGGAAAAGCACTGCAGCACACAACACTGGTCCCATCCTAGGGAGGGACACAGCAGTGTTCTGGTGCACACGTGACACCTTGTGGCAGGCCGGGAAGCCTTCCCTCACAAGGGTTTGATGCGCATGTCAAGGCCTGATGGGGCCATGCAGTGCATCTGGGCAAGTAGGCTAGTCTGACAGTTTTAAATTACAGTGCAGGCATGGATTTACAGTTAGTAGGAAATCAGGATCCATAACAAATTACTCAAGCCACTACCCATGCCTGCCACACACACCATACACACACACACACACACACACACACACACACACACACGCACACACACACGCACACACACACACACACACACACGATTGCGGTTACAATCGCAGTTAGTAGCTGTCAGTGTTAAGGCTGTACATCTCATTCTCCTCATAAAGTTGCCATTTGTACCAGGAAAGCAAAAGAAATAGAGAAAATAGGGATGGATAAGTCAGTGAAATGTAGTGTGCTTTTGAAAAGCACACACATTCACTCTGTTTGGGCCAGGCAGGGACTGCTTGAATACTGAAGCCGATCACGGTGACGGTTTCATGTTGTCATTTGGTTTCAGAAATAGAAAACATTAAAAATGACAAAGCTAATGTTTTTTATGTGTCAGGTTTGATACATTATATTTATTTGATATGGTTTGGTGATTGTTTTTTGGCACCGGTAGGGACGAATTTATGTTTTAAAAAACTATTGAATTACCAGCGAAAAAGCCAAGCAGTCAAGCAAAGTGTGGACAATTTAAACATGGCATGTGTAATGACTTCTCTCCTCTCTCTCTCCCCCTCTCTCTCTCTTTCTGTCTACCTAATGGCTTACTGTGCCACCCTCTTGGAAATAGAGGCCCACCTCTCCACTCTCACAATCGCGGTTTATGATTGTGGTTCATGGATGTGACTGTTCAGGCTGTGCATTTTGTTCTCCCAGTACAGTCATTATGCATTTGCACCAGGAGAACAAAAATATAAAAAGAGAAAAAACGGAAATCGGTATGTCAGTGAAATGCAGTGTACTTTTGGAAAACATACACACTCACTCTGTTTGGGCTGGGTGTAGACTGTTAAAATGCTGAAGCCAATCACAGTTGCCATTTAGTTTCAGAAAAAGAAAACTTTAGAAATTACAAAACTATCGTGTTTATGTGTCAGGCTGGACACAGTAGGCCTGATTCTCAAAGCTTCCGGAATGGTGCAAGGGGATTGCTCCACAAGGAATAGCACAAAGTGCCCCTTGCACCAAAAGATGTGCTGGGAGCTAGTCACAAAAGCAGCCTGTGGCAAATGCAGGCTGTGTGCACCAAAGGGGGCTTGCACCATCCTTGCCACACAAAATGGGCTATGGCTTGGTGCTAGGGGTCTTATGGAAGACGCAGGTTGCCATATCTCCTGATTTGGAATTCTCAAAACCCTCCCAAAGGGCAAAATTTTAAGTACCATTAGACCAGCCAGGGCTTTTCTAAGGGTACTTAGAATTGTGTCCTCTGAAAGGGTAGAGAACTTGCGCAAGTGTGTCGTGATCCCCCCCCTCCCCAGCCCTAATCCTCTGTTTAATACAATAATCATGTCCCTGGTGGTCTAACAGACTCCCCCCAGCCCTGATCCCCATTTAGTAATATGCTATCATGGTCCCTGGCAGTCTAGCAGCCCCCCAGCCCTGAACCCCTTTTATTAAAATGTAATTATGGTCCCTGGTGGTCTAGCAGACCCCCCCCCAGCCCCAGTCCCCTTTCATTAATATATAATCATGGTCCTTTCAAATAAATTTGACCCTAAATGGGCCTGAGACCAGAAGAGGAGGGTGGTACACTGTCTCTCAGGGGTGAAAGTTGATAGGGAACTCCCCGCAGTGTAATGGTTGCGTAAAGAAGTGAGTGGCAAGCCATATTGTGATGGCCATCTAAAGATAAATAACCTGTCAGGGAGTCTGTTAGGAGAAGAGAATGCCAGTTTTAGGGAGCCAAGTTCCAGACTGAAGAGGTTGGCTGGCAGTTTGGCCTTCTCAGATATCCTTCCAGTACATTAAGCACACTTGAAAGAGCAGCACGGCAGACTGCTATGGTCCATGTTGCAACATTCTTCCAAATGACTCCCTTACACTGCTGTCCCAGAAGCACTCCATTCATAGTGACCAGAAAGGAGGAAGCCAACCTAAAAAAACTGGGTGAAAGATACTCAGCACAACAGCTAGGACCATAGCTGGCTGCTCTGCTGCTCTTACAAGTGTGCTTAAAAAGGACATGAAAGGATTTCTACTTGGCAGATGTTTATAATTTTCTCATTTTTAGAAATAGTATTCATACTCTGAAATAAATGATCCCTATTTTACTGTACCTGAATAAAAAGGGATGCGAACAACTGTATTATGCTTTGTTTAGCTTTCATGAGCAGCATCCTGTTACAGTTCACTTCATGGAACCAGTGGTCTGGATTTATACAGTAAGTATGTCATGGTTTGTACACACAACTCTGAGCAAGGTTCTGATAGGTCAACAGCTCATAATTATCATTCTGAGTACAAACCATGACATAGTAAAAAAATCCAAATGACTGGTTCCATGAAGAGAACTGTGCAAAATGTTGTCCATGAAAACACATTTTTTTTCACATCAGTGTTTATTCAGGTAGAGTTAAATATGAATCATTTTGAGGTATGAATTTCATTTCGTTTACTCAGGTATGGTTAAATATGAATAATTTGGAGACGTGAATTTCATGTCTGTTAATTGGAACATTATAAACTGCTGCCAATTATGCAAATAATAATGCCCGAAAGGGTGGGCGGTATTGGGCTATACCTGCCTACCCAGGGAATAATGAGGCCCAATGCTGCAGGAGGAGGGCCTTATAGCCCCTGGAAGGGTGGGTACAGCCCAATATTGCCCACCCTTGAGGGTATTATTGCACTTTTAAAATGGGTATATGTTGAGAATTTTTATTTTACTAACAAATAGAAATTGCTTTAAAGTAAAAATTAAAAAAAAAATAATTTTAACATAGTTTCTTGCAAAGTAGTCCCTCTGCTGGTAGAATTACCTCTAGAGGGTGTTGAGGTTTATGGCAGGCTGTTTGCTTTTTTCTTGTTGTCCCTCTCTCACCTGCTCCCCTGCAGTTCACAGTATAGAACAAATTAACAGTATCTCCTGGAAGTTTTTTTTTTTTCACATTTTTTTGTCCTCCTCCTTTCCCTCTGGTGTGACCCTCCTTCCAGCTGAACCTCCCAGCCCTGCCACCCCAGCTTCCCTCAGGACTTACCTTTCCCTGAGTGCCCCCATGACTTGCCCTCCATGGCGGGGTGGTGAGGTACGGATCCAGATCCAGGAGGAACCTGAGTCACCGGGTGCTGGGAATGCAGAGGACAGCGATCATCTTGCCAGTTAAGGTGTTTCCATTCTTTCTGCTTCCCCACCTTTTGACTGCCACTCTACCCCTCCCCACAAGGATGCCAGCATTTGGAACTATGTCCCTGACGTGAACATGCGGTGGTAGCTTTGCACAATACACAGCTCATCATGTCACTTCCCTCCCATGTTCCATGTGCCTACATCCACACACCTGTAGGTGGCAGTGCTGCAGTGGGATGCGGCACTCGCCCCCCCCCCCCCGGGAGAAGGGGATGCTAGATCCTTCTCCCAATCAGCTGGCCCCCGACGATCCAGGCTTGTTCCCAAGCCCAGATCATCAGCATCGCAAGTGGTAGCTCTACTGCTGTGCTGACAGATCCAACTAGAAGTTTCCTGTTTGTTTGTTTTATTACTGGCAGTTGTATTCTGAGCGTCATTGGGCAAATGGCATTTTTTATTTCATAAGTGGCAGTTGTATTCTGGTACAGTCAGGTGAATCACAGCTGTGTGCATGAGTTATTTTATTTTCTTCTTTTTCAATTATGCTGCTATCAGACCTGGAGAAGACACACAGAGGAGCGCAGCTGGAGTGGGGTGCCAGAGCCGAGCAGGGGAAAACACAAGCAGCAGGCAGTACCCATGATAAAACCAGCAGTACTTAGCTGGTTTTTACTGCTGCAGATGGAGATGTGCTACCTGCATGCGGTAGAAGAGAGAGCAGTCAGGTGGGCAGAGGATGGGGACAAATACAGTGGGCAGCTTTGTGGTATGGTGATGTATTGAAACGGTTGGCAGTTTTAAGTTTACTGAAGATAACTGACAAAGTGTGGGGGTGGGGAGCGGCTGCCAGACAGCCAGCTAAGTAGCTCGCGTGGTAAGGGAGAGAAAAAAATGGCAGTTTTGAAGTTTGCATTTCAAATGTGGCACATTGATTTCAGTGGGTAATGGGGCACTTGGCACAGGGACTTGTTTTAGGTGGGTATTGTTGTCTCATAAATGCCCACCTAGACAAACCTCTGAGTCAGTCAGAAGCCTCCATCTGTTCTACTCATTTTCTAACACAAATTTCCTGTCACCTTTAATGCGCGGGGGGGGGGCGGATGTTGGAGTTGGACTAGGGGAGGGAGGAAGGGAAATCGAACTAGTGGTCAGGGGAGTACTCAGGTTATACTGCAGGGGGTGCTTATGGCTGCTTGCTTCATCACTCATGAACACTTGTTAGGGAGTGACTTATTGGGAAGGGGGGTTGTCATTTGTCCTTATTTTGGACAACTGACAAAAACTGAATCATTGGGAAAAATCACCACCCAGCCATTGACGAGTACAGCCATTGCCTGCTTAAGATCTGCAAGTGTGTTCCCATTATGTGTGATAGCCAGGGGATTCCAGACTGCAGCAGCAACAAATAGATAAAGTAAGAGGAAGGAGACAGACTGGCATGAGAGTCGGAGTCAGATGCAGAATCAGAACTTCCAGTTCTGTCCCTAATGCCTTGCATTTGCCAACTCTTCACCTCGTGCTTTGTCTTTCCCCATTGCCTGCCCCCCACTGAGCTTGCTATTGTATTCTAGCTGTATTTAATCCTCTGTCTTTCCCCTCTTGTTCCACAGACAGCCCGTATGTGGGTTTCCCAAGCTGTTGTTGTGGCCCCAGAACTCTCCGAGGTGGCTGCAGCTAACAGACCGCCCGACTGACCCCCGGACAGATTCAGGTACGCATCAGACATCCAAAACTTGTGGTTTTGAATGCCGCTGTTTTGACTGGACGCCCAGTGGAGGAGCCAGGCACTGACTGGCAGTTTCTGCTCCTCGGCTGATTTTCCAACTCCTGGTGCTTTCTGATCTTGGGGAAATCTCTTTCTGTGCTGTGTTCTAGACTGAATTTTTTCGCCCATTCCCCACCTCCACACAGTATTAAATAGGCCCTTGCTCCACCCCTTTCCTCAGCCTAGCAACTGATTGGTCATGCCACTGCTGCACATTCTTATGGCTATTGGCCTCCCTGTCTTCAATACCTGACTTGACCCACTTTCTTACAGCCCCTTTTAAAGCAGTCTCACCCACAGGGTTGCACATTTGTTGTCAAGTTTTTCTCCAGCCACTCCAGTTAACTCCTCTCAATTACTGCTGTAACCTGCCCTATTGTTAGGGACCTCACCCTAATTTGACTATATACCCTTTCATTTCTTACACTTACACTGCCTATGGCGACATACCCAGTCACAGCCAAACCATCCCAGTAGCTGGCACCTTTGTCTTAGCTGAATTTTCAACAATATCACTAAATTAGAACTAGTGTAATTGCCACTCCCACACAGTAAAGTAATATTACAGTGACTCTTTCCAGGTGTTTTACCAAAATGGCCCTGTGCTTCGGCTAATTTCACAGCTGGTGCACCATTGCTGGCTCAGTTTTACCTCCAGCTACCTACTACATAACAATGGGCACCATCGCTCTTCTACTAGGCCTGCTCACATTTACCCTTCTGGCTCAGACCACCCCCCCCGTCCTATGCCCCCACCCTCCACCCCAAGCATTTCTCCCCTAAGTCACCCCAAACAGCTCGGCCCCCTCCCACCTTGGACACTCCCCCAACTCCTCTGCATCTACCACCTACCAACACCCCTGCTCCCACTGCCTTCCTCGGCCCATCCTGGACCCATCTTTCCCTTGCCATACCTACCCTCCGTGCCTTACCCATCCCCTGCACCCCTACTATCAGGACCGCACATCAGCACCACACTAAGGGTCCTTATCACCACTGTCCCCTAATTAGATTAATCACTCTGCTCTTACTGCTTTCTGGGAATATACACCCTAACCCTGGACCTGTGCCAACTAGCCCTCCCATGCCCCACTCTGGAGCCAGTTTCTGCGTTGCATCACTGAACATATGCAGCCTTCTAAAGAAATCTGCTGCACTCCTGTGCTGAGTTGTACAACACCAACCCAATATTATTGCATTAGTAGAGACCTGGCTCTACAAAACAACCCCTGACTTCATAATTTCCTTCCCTGGATACACCCTGTTCCGGGAAGACCAAGTTGGTAAACACAGTGGTGGGTATGCAATCTACATGCGGGACACCCTTATAAGACATGCGCTCCCTGCTGCCAAGCTTGACTATGGCGCCCAAGCCCTCACTCTAAAAATGACCCCTGACCCAGCCAGGGGCCCACTCTTCCTCATGGTCTCCTACATATCCCCAAGGAACCAGACCCCAGTGGTCCAGTCTCTCATTTACTTCCTCACCTCCCTACCACACAAAGCCGAACAACTCATCCTAGGTGACCTTAACGTCAATTGGATTGGTACCACTGCCTCTCATACTGGTGTCAAGAGGTCTAAACCTCACTTTCAGATTCTTGTCGATATTGGGAATGCAAGTAATCACAATCAAGTTGCATTAGAGTAATAAACAAGTTTATTACTACCAAAGGGATAAATCACAGTTGCCCTAAGCAGTTCTTACCAATACAAACTGGGAGCCAGTGCTAAGCATTCCCTACACCTCGAGGTTTCTCTGTAGTCTCTTGGGGTCTCTCAGGTCTCCGAGGTGTAAAGCCTGTGCATAACATTATATATCTATGATAATTACTATGGTTACCAAAAGATAGAAACATTTCTAGTTATAGAGATGATCCCTATTGGCTAAATTATAGGTGGCTCCATGGTCCAAGATAACATTATATGATTCTGTAAAGTCATCAGTTTTAGAACAAAGAAGTTCTTATACAGAGTCTTACATAACTAAGTGTAGTGGTGCACATCACCAAAAGATGGCAATGCTGTCTTACATATTATAATTACTTCAAGGACAGGTGTCTTGGCATCTGACAAGTAAGAAATAGACAGAAAATACATGGTAAAATATATGTGCATTAGCAAGCAAAGTGGATTACAACAATATGCATTCATATCCTGACATCTACTCTTGTACGGTAGATGCCCTTAGCCCTAAGTATTAGTATAACCTATACCAAAGCATTAGCTGTCTATGGTGTACATAGATACATAGATACATAGACAGTGTCGGCAGATAAGGGCCTATGGCCCACCTAGTCTGCCCATTTGAGCTTGTAAGTTCAGTTTGTTTTCCTAGAAGTCTATTTCCCCTTACCCCTGACCTCTAGAATTCCTTTATGTCTATCCCATGCATTCTTAAATCCCGTGATTGTTTCAGCCCCCACCACTTCCTCTGGCAGGGTGTTCCACTTGTCCACCACCCGTTCTGTGAAGAAATTCTTTCTCATGTTTCCTCTGAATCGTCCTCCCTCTTCATCCCATGCCCTCTAGTCCTGAAACATCTTTTTCGCTTAAAAATAGTGTTTTCCTGCACCCTGTTCCTCCCTGTAAGATACTTGTATGTCTCTATCATATTCCCTCTCTCCCTCCTCTCCTCCAGGGAGTACATGTTCAGTTCCTTCAACCTGTCTTCATAGGACGTGTGATGCAACCCATGCACCATCTTTGTTGCCCTCCTCTGAGGGCCTCTGAGAGTATCAATTAGGGTGCAGGGACCTCATGTAACAATTCCCCCCCTTCTTGCCTCCAAGGGCAACACAGACAAATGTCTAGGGAAAGGACAGGAGCAGTGGTCGTTTACAATCCTGACACACGAGCCTTGTAAAGGAACTCGAGCTGCTCACGGTGTTGGCGTAATGTACATTGTAGGCAGCAAAGCATAATAATCAAAGTGAAAATTAAAAATGCTTGTATAATAACAAAACCTTTAAAAGTAATTTCTAACCAGGTGTTAGTCAATGTGTTATTCATATCTCCATCATTGATCAGGTCTAAAACAGCTTCATTGGCTTTGTTGATATTATTGCTGATGTGGATGAGGTGTGTGTCTTTCCTGTCTAAAAGTGATTTCAGTGTAAGTGTAAGTGGGCCTATGTGTACGTTAAAGTATGGCAAGTATTCTGACAGTGTGAGTAGATAATCTGTGTTACCATCAATAATATCAGCATCCGTAAGGGGGATGGGGGTTATAACAGTATGTCCAATAACAGTCTTCTGGTGGGGGATAAAACAGAAATTGGGGTAGTCAATAGTACATGTAACAGAACCATATGTGTAAGTCTTATAGTTCGTGATGATACAATATTCTCCTTCAGAGTTGTACTGTGAACACACAGTAGGCAGTCTCCACTTTTACAACTGGACAGGGCAGGTGTAGATCGTCTTTGAAATCCGTGTTGACAGGCGGTGAGCCTCCACACGATAGGATTGGTACAGCTGTTCTGGAGCCAAAGTTGAGTCGAAAGAGTTGGTGCCATTCTCAGTGATGTCATCATCCATAGTGAAAGTCCAATCAATACTGTCTGGAGAGTAGCCACAAACAGGCCGTATTACGTCAAACACATCACAGCGGCACAGATAGATATATTGCTTTTTCGCACAGCAGTCCGTGTGTGGAGCCACCTAGGCATCCAGAAAAGAATGGTAAACCAGTAGAGGTGGTAGATCCAGGTGTTCTCTGTAGATGTCTTCATCCAAATGCCCTATAGAATGTACTAGTGCAAGTTTGTCAAATAAAGCTGTAGTAGGATCAAAACGTGGTAAGGAGACAGTGAAAGAAACAAACATGGTATCTGTTATGGAACATTTCTTAGCAGTGAAACAAGGACCAGTATTAGGGTGTCTGGTCACAAACCCCAAATTCCTAGCCATGGAGAGAGGAATAGTCAAAGTCTGTTGCATACACATGGAAACACAGCTAGTGGTTTTACATCTTGGACAATACCATTTGGAAATGCGTCTATCATGTATAATGTCAGGAATTCTTCCAGATTCTAGATCACGGAAGAGGTTGCTGATGGTAGTGATAATGTAAGAGCCATAAGCAGAGCAGAGTATCTCCCTAGCAATGTATTGTTTATCTGCTTTTCTGTTGTTCTGTTGTATGAGTGCGTTAATCTTATCTTTAGAATCAGTGAACACCTTAGCAATGTCGTGCATGTTGTATACAGTGTATTTTTCTTCCTGACTAAGACCATCCACACCATGCAATAATGGAGGTAAAACGTTATTAACCAAGCCAGTGGAGAACTTAGCAGAATGACTTTTGATAGCAGCAATGTCTGCTTTATTCCAGATAGACATAGCCGTACCAAAAGACCTGTGACAGTACCTGTTGCACCTGCAACATCAGAACTGTCAACTTAACGTTTGTTACGTTTGCGATTCAAATAATCAGGAGAAGTCTTCCTCCTGAAGTTGCCTCTATGTTCAGTAGAATAGTCTCCAGCAAAAGGATCCTGCATACAAATCTGAAATGCAGCTAAACTATCAAGCAATAATGTACTATAAAATGCTGTATTAGTATTATGACACATACCAAACTCTTTCATATTCCAGTATGTAAGGTTAAACAAAACAGGTATATGCATAAACTGTAAATTGTTAATTAAAGAACCTGGGAGGGCAGTGGCTGTAAGACCACTACGGGGGCCAGGGTTATGCTTTGGACATTCCAAAAGCTGTTTATCAGTAGGCGGTAACACAGAGAGGTACATGGCTACAGAAGGCATGTGGTGTATAGCACAAAATCTGCGAGCAGAATCTTTGGACAAAGAATTACAGTAAGAAGGATCTATTAAGGCAGTTATATTGTACAAACCAGAATGTCTTAATGCAGTTTGTAACAAGGACAGTGAACCATTTGGGGATAATTTAGCATTGGGACAACCCTGAAAAGTTCCTTTGGAGAGTTTGGCCACAAGGAGAATTTGTCCTCGTGATGTGGTTTGCCACTCAATTTGAAGGGTAGATTTATCAGGAGCAATAACTGAGGCAGTGAGGTAAGCATCAGAACCTTCCTGGACAGTGATCATACTATCTGGTATTTTGATGGATACTCCCTCTGAAAGAGGTGCTGGAGGGTCAAGTTGTCGTAGGAGGTCCGGTATTGTGCCTTGTATGCAGGGGATCACTCCTGAGAGGAGGAAATAAAGGAACAAGATAGCCATCTTGTCAGTATATCTGAAAAGGAAGATCAAAGATTAGTATGTTAGTACAATTCCGCCCAATGGGGTGAGGAAAAGTAAGTTAAGCTCCTTTATACAGTTTCAGCTGGTTTGCATGTAACCATTTGTCAGTCAGTTTGTTGTTGTGAAGGAGTCTAACTTGATAGACTGCCAGACTGAGCTTGTTGACAATGGGGTATGGGCCTTCCCACTTGTTGGAGAAGGAGTGGGTGGGATGTGCAAATCGAAGTACCATTACCTGATCTCCAACTTGCCAATCCACTTCTGGTGCGTGTTTGTCAAATTGTATTTTGGATTGTTTCTGGGCTCTGCCCATGCAGTTTGCAGCATACAAGTGTGTGTGTGTATGAGGTCTTTTCTGAGCTTTTCCACATACTGGTCCATAGACACGCGGTCTGCAGTAGGGGTGTGCAGGTCGAACAACAGGTGTTCAAGTAATCTCATCTGTCTACCAGTCATCACCTCAAAGGGTGTAAGCTGGGTGGTGGCTGAGGGTGTGCCCCTAATTGCCATAAGGAGTAAAGGCAATAGGGAATCCAAAGTTTTGGGATTGTCCTCAATGAATTTGGAAAGCATTTGCTTAATCTGTCTGTTGGCTCTTTCTACTTGACCTGATGATTGAGGATGGTAAGGTGTGTGGAACTTCTGTTGAACTCCAAGAAGTTCAAGGGATTATTTCATCAACTCACCTGTAAAACTGGTTCCTTTGTCAGAGTCTGCCTTAAGGGGTAGGCCCCACCTGGAGAAAATCTGTTCTACCAGGATTTTAGCAGTAGTCTTCGCTATGCATTTCTTAGTGGGGAAAGCCTCCACCCACTTTGAGAAAAGGTCGGTTACCACAAGAGCATACTTATTGTTTCTGCTGGCATTAGTCAGAGGGCCAATAAAATCAATTTAGATGGCATGCCAAGGGCCAGAATGACTTTGTGGTAAAAGTTTGGCATTTCATTTGGTTGGGATGGGGTTGTTTTGTGCACAAACAAGACAATTGTCTATGTACTGTTTAACATCTTTGGTGATACCCGGCCACCAGGCGGTGGTCTTGAGTTATTGGAGGGTATTCTCTGCTCCCTGGTGTCCACCAGTTGGGGTGTCATGCACTTGGTGCAAGAATTCAGATCTTAGGTGTCTGGGAACTACCCACAACTTGGTGGGAGAGTCATCTGGTTGGAACCAAATGAGCTTGTCATCTGGTGGCAGGCATAACTTACCTTCATGCCTCTGATAAGGATTATGTGTAGGAAGTTTTCTTCATACCTTTGTCAAGGAATCTGAACACATCTTTGAGTTCAGTGTCCAGCTGTTGGGCTGTGGAGAGGTCCAGGGGGGAAAATATTCAGATTTCTTTTTGAGTGCTGCAATGTGTACAGCTGCATTAGCCTCTGGATGGTCCATCATCCAGATGTCCCCCCCTCAGGCCCCTTCCTTAGCAAGGGTGTCTGCAGTGTCACTGAAGGCATGATAGGGGTCATGGAAAGAATGGGCTTTAACCTTGTGTACATAAAGTTTGTGTGCAAATTTCTATGCCAGCGAATGTATGTATACTACCAATTCTTTGTACTTCACTGGACTGCCATCAGAAGAGAGGAAGGAGTTGTTCACCAGAAAGGGAGAAATTCTGTAAGGGAACAACACACCCAGTTAGAGTCTGTAAAAATGATGGTATCCCCGGTTCCATGCTGGATGAACTCGAGGGCACAGGCCACTGGTGCCATCTCTGCATACTGTGATGAAGCTACACTACAGCGTTTAAATATTTTGACAGTGCTCCCATAACGGTACATCACCAAAATACCCACCCCTGCAATCTGTTCTCCCTGATAGTAGGATGCTGAACCATCAGTAAAGACTCAGCACAAAGAGGTACTCTCGAGCACTTGTGGCATGGCAGGGAAGAAAGGACCTGGATCCGGAAAATCAGGTGACTGTACTGTCACTCCTGAGAGGAGGAAATAAAGGAACAAGATAGCCATCTTGTCAGTATATCTGAAAAGGAAGATCAAAGATTAGTATGTTAGTACAATTCCACCCAATGGGGCGAGGAAAAGTAAGTTAAGCTCCTTTATACAGTTTCAGCTGGTTTGCATGTAACCATTTGTCAGTCAGTTTGCACAGTCATGGGGTTCTCCCTGGAAAAGGAGGCCATGAGCTAGCATGGATGGAACTTTAGTCAGTTGGACCTGTATGTCTCTGTCCTGGAGAAGAAGTCACCAGTGTGTCAGCCTGGTATTGGAGACTGACCCGTCCTTCACCCTATCTGAGAGCAAAAAGTGGTTGGTGTATGGTTAGTGTTGATGATTAGTGTTGAGTACCCAATGATATACAGGAAGTGCTTGACAGCCCAGTAGGTAGCCAGAAGGTTCCTTACACAAAGGCCGTACTTCTGCTCTACTGGGGTCAAGAGCTGTGAGGCATATGCAATGGGTCTCAAGGTGCCATGCACCTTCTGGGCCAACACTGCTGACATGGCAATGTCAGAGGTGGCACACTCCAGATGGAATGGTAGTGCTGGATTGGGGTTTACCAGTGCTGGGGCAGAGGCCAAGGCCTGCTTCAGTGTCATCACAGCCTGGGTGTGAATAGGGCCCCAAGTCCATGGTACATCCTTTTTGAGTAGCTCGTACAGAGGAGCAGCTTTCTGAGCAAAATCACAAATTAAATCTCTCGAATAGTTTACCATACCTAGAAACCTTCAAAGAGTTGCCATACTGGTAGGTAATGGCAAGTCTTGCAGTCCTTGTACCTTCTTCCAGGTAGGGTTTCGACCTTGGTCAGTTATTTTTAGACCAAGAAAAAGTACTTCTTTCTGACACAATTGTGCTTTTGCTCGGTTGAATTTCAAGCCTGCTCTCTGAATGAGAGTCAATAGTTCATCCAAGAGATGCAGATATTGTTCCTGTGTGGCTGTGGCCAACAACAGGTTGTCCACATACTGTAGGAGACATTGGTGGGGTAGAGAAATTCTCGAGGGCATTCATCATGTGGAGATGGAAGAGGGATGGGCTGTTATGGAATCCTTGCAGCAAGCAAGTCCACGTGAACTGTCTTCCTTCAAAGGTGAAGGCAAATTTATATTGACTCTTAAGGGCCAATGGCAATGACCAAAAACCATTGGAGATATCCAGGGCACTGAACCATTTCTGGTCAGGGGTTAGCAGTTGGAGCACATCTGGTGCTGATGCGACAGTTGGGGAACAACTGGGAGTGACATGATTCAGTTTCCTGTAGTCAATAGTAAGTCTCCAGGCGCCTGTGGGTTTCTTCACAGGCCACACTGGAGAGTTAGCAGTGGAAACACAAGTTCTGATTACCCCTTGTTTAAGGAGTGACTTGATTGTTTCTCTAAGGAAGGCAAGGCTTCAGTTGGGAAAGGGTATTGCCTTTGCCTCTCATGTGCCGGGCCTGGCACTTCAATGACGGTGTGCATTCTACCACAGTCATGCTTGTTAACTGCAAACACCTCTAAATGTCGTTGCAGAATAGGTAGGAGTTTTGGGAAAAATTCATGATTCTTGAACAGATCTATGACGTCATACTCTTTGTCATTGGCAGATATCGTGGCGACAATGTGTGAATCAGAAATCAAAATGGTATGATATTGACCCTGAATCTGTATCAGTAACATATTAGCTAGGTCCAGCACACAGCCATGTGGCGCAAGGAAGTCGATCCCTATGATACTAGGATGATCATGCAGTACCATTAGTTGGAAAGTATGTGAGGCTTTTAAATGGCCTAACTCTACCGGTAAGGGTAGAGAACGGTATGCAGGCAGCCTAGTACCATCGACTCCTGACATGTTGGTCTTCCGTCCAGTAGTCAAGGAGATATGTCCGGTGTTCGTCATGTAGCACAGATACAGCTGCACCTGTATCTAGTAAGACTACAGTTGGCGAGCTGACCTCGACCCTCAGTGCAGGGCCTTCGTTTGTATCCAAGACCAGCTTGTTTACAATACAGACTGGGGCCTGTAATTGTCAATCCGTATTGCCGGAAGCATGCAGAGGTTGGGCCTGACTTGCGTGAATGAATTCACCATGCTGTACTGATGCTATATAGGGAGGAGCCTCTGGGTTCATGCCAGTGTGGGCCTGAGGGCATGTATCTCCGGTGTCTCCATGGCCGGTTGTGGCCTGGGCTGTCGGTTGTACTGCCGCGAGGGTCTGAGCGGGAACAGCATCCGCCACAGAAAGCACTTGTCCCAGGAGCTCTTGAAATTTCCTATTTTCTTCAGCCATCTCCCTATATGAAGGACCCGTTCTCTGTTGTGATTTACCTCTGCCCTTATGCTTCCTGTTTTTATGCCAATTCCGGTTCCCACCCCATTGCTGTTGTTGATGTGTTTGTTGTTGGGCCTGTTGGGGGTGTTGATTCCCAGCTGGAGGGGCCAGCGAATGTCGGGTCTGTTGGTGTTGGGCCTGCCCTTCCACTGTGTAGTGTGTCGTGGTTCCTGGAGTGGGCTCCACGGCAGCTACCTTTTTGGAACCGGAGCCCAAATCATGGATATACAGTTGGTACACCCTCTCGGTTTTCCGAAGAATATCAGCAAATCTATCCGTACTTGGGTAAGTGGTTGGCTCTACCTTTTCTCTTTCTGCTGGAATCATGTTCCTAAGGAACAGGGTCTTATATTCAATAAGATCTACATCCGCAGCTTCTTGTGCCAGGTGCTTTCCTGCTCGGTAGGCCATCCAGAGTCTCTGGTGGTAAGTCGCTGGACAATCTTTTGCATTCTGCTTCACAGGGTATGCAAGCATCACTCCTACAACACCTGGATTGTGAGCAGAAATGAGCTCAGCTGCAACCTCGTCAAAGGTGGTGTTCCCATCCTGGTGAACAGCTTCGGGGAGTTTGGCCTACAAACCAGGATCGATGGTCTAGTGTAGTATTTGGACCTGATATTCTGCAGCGAGGCTGAGCATCTCGCATTTAGAACGTACCTTTTCCAAGTGACAGCTGAGGTTGTCGGACGGGCTCATCCAACCGATACTGTCAGCAATTTGCTGAACAGAGTAGGCCATTTGTAGGAGATTAGTGGGTTGATCAGGCAAAGGTAGATTGTCTCGAGCACCATCCAGGGCTGTACGAGCTGCAGCTTCAGCCACAGTGCAGACAATACCTACCTGAGTGCCAGCTTCTTGAAAAAGCTGCCTAATCTGAGTTTTAATAGCCTTCATGCTTCTCTCAGGAAGAGGAACATTGCCTAACACTCTTTCAATCATGGTTTCTATCTCTTGCCTGTTTTCCACATTAATAACAGCTACCGGAGGTGCCGTTGGGACCAGGCTTGAGTCTGCTCCCCCCCATCATGGGCACCACCATGTTGGAGTTTCCCATGATGAGCATCACGACATCGTCGACGTGTGACCTGGGGAGTTGGGGAAGGGGACCCGCCATGCTGTGGATGGATGGCTGGGTGGGGAGTCTGGGCCATAGTAGGGGCGTGACTGGACGTTGTACTGTGAAATGTCATCATCAGATAACTCCCCCTCTGATGACAAGTGAAAGGCAGGGCCTACGCCTCCCATTGCCTTAACATGTCCAGCCAGAACCTCTCGCTGATGGCGCAGTGTCGCCATCTTAGTTCTACATTCATCATGATTCACACTTGCAACATCCATATCAACCTCATCTTGCTTTTGCTTCGGCAAAACTCGATATGCAGCGCTCAATTCGCGATTGTCCCTGTAGGCTACCTCCAAATCATTACGTACCTGGTTGATCTCATCCTGAAGCTCACCCATTTCGTCACTCAACTGAGCATTCGCAGCACTCAGCAAATCATTCATCTGCACAACCTGACTGTTATCCTGTCTCAAACTTTCACACTCCTGCTTCAACATACATAGTTCCTGTTCACCAGTCTGGGCTGAATGATGCAATAGTGAATCCTTTTCATTCCATGAGTTTGGAGTTCAGACTCCAAGTTCTGCTGCAGTCTGATACATTCTGTTTCCTGCAAACCCATCTCTTGCTTAAGAGACGAGATCTGCAGATCAAGGGTTCGAAACCTCGCTTCGGAGGCTTCCAAAGCAGCATAGAGAGTGGCGACCATCAACCCTTTAGCGTGACGCTTATTGGTTGATTGTCGCGTCTCTGCATACTGGGTTGAAATCCCCAGTACAGGGTTTTCGGATTGACTTGCATCCCGCTCAAAGTCAGCCCATCCTTCAAGGGAGGCAAGGAAGTTAGAGACATCGAGTCTCAGTTCTGCACAGATATCTGATACTGTGGCCATTATGTGGGAGGGAACGAAAATTTAAACTGTAAAAAAAACAGCGTGCGGCGTATCGATCCACCGCACAAGTACTTTAAACACAGCCAGGCTACTGTATAAGTTGCAGGCTTGCAATTCAAAACTGTTATGGAGTGGGTCGAGTCGGCATCGACCACATCCAAAAAAGTCAGCCAGACTTTGCAAGTAACTACAAACTGGTTTGAAAACAGGAGAGGTGTTACGGGAATGTACACCTACTGTCCCCGTGGGGAAGGGAAAAGTTTAAGCAACAAGTGAAAACTTACAGACACCAAATATTGCCTGCACACGTTCGCCAATTTGTCAAGAGGTCTAAACCTCACTTTCAGATTCTTGTCGATATTGGGAATGCAAGTAATCACAAACAAGTTGCATTAGAGTAATAAACAAGTTTATTACTACCAAAGGGATAAATCACAGTTGCCCTAAGCAGTTCTTACCAATACGAACCGGGAGCCAGTGCTAAGCGTTCCCTACACCTCAAGGATTCTCCGTAGTCTCTTGGGGTCTCTCGGGTCTCCGAGGTGTAAAGCCTGTGCATAACATTATATACCTATGATAATTACTATGGTTACCAAAAGATAGAAACATTTCTAGTTACAGAGATGAGCCCTATTGGCTAAATTAGAGGTGGCTCCATGGTCCAAGATAACATTATATGATTCTGTAAAGTCATCAGTTTGAGAACAAAGAAGTTCTTATACATAGTCTTACATAACTAAGTGTAGTGGTGCACATCACCAAAAGATGGCAATGCTGTCTTACATATTATAATTACTTCAAGGACAGGTGTCTTGGCATCTGACAAGTAAGAAATAGACAGAAAATACATGGTAAAATATATGTGCATTAGCAAGCAAAGTGGATTACAACAATATGCATTCATATCCTGACATCTACTCTAGTTTAGTAGATGCCCTTAGCCCTAAGTATTAGTATAACCTATACCAAAGCATTAGCTGTCTACGGTGTACCTCTGAGGGTATCAATTAGGGTGCAGGGACCTCGTGTAACAGCAAAGACTCCTTCGCTGCCCTGGACATGTCCCAGTTAGTCACCCAGCCCACAAGATTCAGCCGGACAAGTGGCTCCAGTACCATCCTAGACATAATACTATCGAACCACCCTCATAAAATCTGGGATATCAACATCCTCCCCAACTCACTTAGTGATCACTCACCTGTCCTCTGTCTCTGGTCATCCTCCATACTGAAACCTGTGTCCCAGGCCACCTTGCACTGGCGCCTATGCCCCGGGGATCTCAGAAAGCTAAAATTGCATCTAGCACAGCTGGACTGGTCCCCCATCCATCATGCCCACTGATATTTATTCTGCCCTAGACCTCTTCACCAATGCCTTCATCAAGGCATGTGACCTTCCCCCCCCACACCAGAATCCGTACTAAAAAATAAAATGCCGCATGGATCTCCCCATCCCTTATCCAAAAACTTAAGCATAGGGATAATCTCTGGCACCTCGCTATTGAATCAGGCAAGTTGGCTGATAGGCAAGCCTAAAGCACAGTGCGTCATCAGTGCACCTGGGCCATTAGACGGGCCAAGGCAGAGCACTATCAGACCACCCTCACATCCACCTGGGGTTCTGCCTGGACTTTCTGGGACAGCATGAAAGAGCTTAATGGGAAGACCCACTCACCCCCCACCATCCCAGCTCTCCATCGATGGCACTGTCACTACAGACCCAACTCGCATAGCTGATTGCCTCACTACTATCTTCTCTGACCTAAGCTCTGTCCTCCCAAACAACTTTTTTGACCCAGTCCCCACCTCTAACCCCCTCTGCCTTGGATCTCCCTCCTTTCTACCTGCACACTATATCCCCCCACATAGCCAGGCAACATCTGCTAAAAGCTCTTGGTAGCAACAACCCCAGCTGTGACCGCCTAGACTCCAGGATCCTCCACCTGGTCTTGGATGTCATCCTAGTGTGACTTACAGGCCTACTAAACTGGTCTGTATGCCTCAGTCAGTTTCAAAGAGCTTGGAAATCAGCCAAAATCACCCCTATACATAACAGTGGAGATCAGTCCACACCTAACAACTAGCAGCCGATCCCTATCCTCCTCCCCCGCTCTCTAAAGCCCTCGAAAAATAGTGTCTATTCAACTCTCTGAGTACCTGGCCAAATATGACATAATGTGCCCAGAACAACATGGTTTCTGCCCAGGACACAGTACCACTACTGCTCTCCTGGAGTTCTCACAATACTTGCATTCTGCTCTTAACTCTGGCAACCTTGCCAGCGCAGTGTTCATAGACCTCTCCAAGGCTTTTGGCCTTGGAGAGGTCTATGAACACTGTTTGTCACCCCCTCCTGCTCGACTCCCTCCACCTACTCGGCTTTTCTGCTGGTCCCCTTGCCTGGTTCTCCAGCTACCTCTCTGCTAGGTCCCAGCATGTGAAGATAAATGGCTCCCTGTCCACTACCCGGCCCGTTCATTCCTGGGTACCCCAGGGCTCCATTCTGGACCCTGTACTTTTCAGCCTCTACCTTAACACTCTCCCCAGCTCAAGCACAGGAAAAATGCTCCTCTATGCCGACGATGCAGTTCTCTTTGCATCCCACCCCGATCCCTCTTCTCTCTAGGTATCCTCCAGCACACCTACAACCAAGCTGAAAAATGGTTCCTTGACCACCGACTTGTTATTAACCTAAACAAGACTAAGTCAATGCTCTTCTCCCATCACCAAAACAAGGCCAAGAATGCCCCCTCTTCATTTTCCTCAGCACTCTGCACCCACTGGAGCAAGTGACCTCTTACAAATATCTAGGCATCACTTTCAACTCGGCTCTCACCTTCCACACCCACATCAATGCCCTATCCTCTGCCATAAATTCTCGGATAGGCCTACTATACCATCATAGAGATTGTCTCCCCCCAAACTGCCCTCTGGCTGGCCATTACCTCTTCCGTCCTGTCACTAGTGGACTATGGTTTGCCCATTTACACTGCAGCAGACAATACCGCCTTGACTAAAATACAGCTCTCAATCAATAAGGCCTGCAGGCTCCTGACCGGAGCCCCTAGCCACACTCACACTTGCCTGCTCTACTCCACCACCAACCTGCTCACCTTTGAGAAGCATCTGCGCTACCAGACCTGCCTACTCACCAAAAAATCTCTTCTAGGGCTTTCCCCCGAGGGTCTCTGCTTCCCTACGGCCTGCATCCTTGTCTGTTGCCACCTGTAGCTCTGTCAAGGCCATCTTTCAGGTGCCCAGAACCAAGACCTTGCTAGCCCAGAGGTCCTTCCATTACTGAGCCTGCTTGGCTCAACTCCCTCCCTCCCACCCTGCATCACAGACATTGCCAAAATTGGTCCTTTCAAAATTGTCTCCAGAGCCATCTCTTGGCGCTCATTGCTGTAGATGCATCTAATTAATCCACTGTGGGATCCTCCTGTCAGGCCTCCCTGACTTGACAACGTCCTCCAGACAGCCTATCCTCTCCCCTCCCTCCCACCCCACTCCCCATCCCTACCTCCACCCTCTCCAGGTATTATCTAGGTATGCCCAGGACTGCTCCCCAATGTAACCCTTGGGTACCTTGCATTTGACTGTAACCTATTATAAGTAACATTATTATGTAACCTATGTGTACTCTATGTTTAATGTTCTGCACCTGTACTGTTCTCACTGTTGTAACCACACTATGTAACTCTGTCTACCTTCCCCCACGACGAGGTGCCTTTGTAAATGAGTCCATGACTCAAAGGTTGTAAATCCGACTTTTCTAATAAATAAATAAATAGAGGTGGAATGGAATGAGAATCACTGAAATTCCAGCTCTGTGGTGTCAGAATGTATTCCAGTGAATCCAAGCACCTCTACTAGCTAGTAATCCCCAACTAGCAGTGGCATTAATGGAGTAGCGGGAAACCTAGTCAGCTTGTGTGGCAGGGAGCTGAGCCAGGGAGCAAGACATAATGTAGCAGGGAGACTAAAACAAAGGGGGGGGATCCATTTGGGGCAGTGGCAGTAAGTGGCGGGGCAGGGAGGAAGCAGAAAAGAGCATGGAGGTATCAAGGTAAGTAGGAGAACTGAGGCAGAGCTGGGAAGAAGGCTGCGGGTGAAAGGTAAATGAGGGCCATAGAAAGATGTTTACCTGAACATCAGAAGCATGGGAAACAAAATGAAGGAACTTCAGGCAGTAATGGCAGTGGCCCATTTGACTTAATCACCATAAATAAAACCTAGGCATCTGACAGTTATGACTAGGACCTTGTTGCACCAGGCTACAGCGTCTATAAGAAGGACAGGAAGAAGGGTAAGGGAGGGGGTTGCCCTGTAAAGTAAAGAAAGCAGAAGGGCCACTGTGTACACGTCAGTGGGAGATGAGGAAGATGGAGAATCAGTCTAGGTGCAGCTAGCATCAAGGGGGAGGGGGAATAAGGGTTGGCATAGCGTATAGACTGCCAATTCAAAGACAGGAAAAGAGTTGAACACTGGGAGACGAATTAGAAAATCATCAGTAGGAGGGAGGTATTTTAGTACTTAGGGAGACCTGAATCTACTGGATGATCATGGCAGCTAGGAGTGCCGGAAGCCAGGCACTGGTAGAAGTACTACAGGATTGCTTTCTTGTACAGTGGGTCCAGGAATATGTGGGTGGGGAGGAGTGGAGCTATCCTAGATCTGATACTCTAGCAGGGATTTTATTGGGAATGTCAGGTTAACAGAGGTACAGTACCAGTGTCAAGTGACCGCAGTGCAGGGTGGTTTTGGACTGACCCAGAGGGCCATCACTCTAACATGAAAACAAAGGTCCTAGACATTAGAAGTGCAGAGCTGGGGTACCTAGGCAAATTACCCAGGTAAGGAGTGATAGAAGTAGGGAGGGCAGAAGAGTTGGAGGCTGCATGAGACACTACTAAAAGAGGGGTTGCTAAAGCAACTAATACATGTAGCAGGTAGGCGAGTAAGAATGAAAAGTACAGAAAACCTATGTAGTTCATCAAAGGGGTTGGGCAGGCAGTCGGAGCAGAGAGGGCAACATTCTGAAAGTACAAATGAGAGCAGAATGAGAGCAATGGAAGGATATTTGTAAAAACTAAAGGAGTTCAGCAGGACAGTCAGGAAGACAAAAGCAGGCACAGAGCTAAGAACTGTGGAAGGGGTCAAAGAGCAAGAGAAATCCATCTTTTGCTATGTTAAGGACATTTGGAAAATAAAAGGAATTGGCAGACTGAAGTGCCAGAGTGGATGGCTGGAAGATGATAGCAAAAAAATTAAAAAACAGATATCCTTAGGGGATATTTTTGTTCAGTGTTTACTCTGGAAGAAATTAGGCCACTCCTAGATTGAAGGATCAGGACCTGAGGAGTACAGGGACACAGACCAGAGGCAGGAAGGTAAAAGAGAAAGAGTTCCCTAGGGACTCAGGGCCCCAAATGTGAATAAATCACTGGGACCCGATAGCATGCACCCTAGGTTGTTGAGAGAGGTGAACAGACATTGGCAGTACAACTGTCTGATCTATTTAACTGCTCCCTGGAAACAGGGGTGGTGCTAATGAACTGCAGGGTAGCTATAGTTGTGCCACTCCACATGAATGGAGAAAGAAATGACCCAAAAAACTACAGGCCAGTAAGCTTGACCTTGATAGCAGGGATGCAGCTGGAAACCATCGTAAATGACATTAAGGAGTACCTGCTGAAGTTCCTGGAGTCTAGAGGACTACTGGACAAGAGGAAGCATGGATTCATGGCAGACAGGTCATGCCAGACTAACCTCTTTGATATTCTTGATCGTGTTACAAAGGCAGTGATCGAGGGAGAAGCAGCTGAAGTACTATACGTGGATTTCAGCCAGGCCTTTGACACTGTATGGCACAGAAGGCTGATTAGAAACTGAAGGACCTGGAGGTGAGGAACAAACTCACAAGATGGATAGAGAAGTGGTTGGGGAGCAAGACTCAGAGGGTGGTAGTTAATGGGAAATTCCTGGGATTCAGAGGGTTAACAGTGGGATACTGAAGGAAACAGTCCTGGGCCGGTGTTGTTAAACATCTTCAGATGGTGCATAGCAGAGGGTATACAGAGCAGGTCTGTCTCTTTGCTGATGACACCAAGATCTGTGGGAGGGTGGACTCAGGAAGGAAGGAATAAGGATCATGAAAAGGGATCTAGAAAGGCTGGGGAAGTGGTCTGAGGTGCGGCAATATAAATTCAGTGCCAAGAAATGTAAGGTTATACATACTGGTAGGAAAAGCCCTTTGACTATTGAATGGGTGGGTAAGAGGGGTGAGATTACTGAAACATTGGACCTGGGAGTCATAGACAGAAGCAATCTTTAGTCCAATGCAACAAGGCATATGGAAGAGAGAGCCAAATGCTGGGGTGCATAGGTAGGGCATGAAGAAGCAAAAGGAAGGAGGTGATATTGCCCCTCTACTAGTCCTTGGTAAGCCATACCTAGTGTGCTGTGCCCAATTATGGAGTCCCACCCATAGGAAGCACAGGGACTGCTTGGAAAGGGTTTAAAGGAGGGCTGTGGAAATGATACAGGAGCAAATGATACAGAGGCAGCAGTGAAGAACATATGAGGAGAGATTGGAGAACTTGATCATGTATTATGTGAAGATCAGAAGTGGGGCTAGATTGAGAACTACAAGTTCTTAAAATATATCAACAGGGTAGACTGCAGGGGCCTATTCATGAGGAATGAAAACACAGTGTAACCACTTCTTCCCTTCTATCTGGACGCCCACCTGCTGATCAGGCACTCTGGAAGGATCAACATCCTCTCGGCACTCTATCAGAACTCTGTAGGCTTGCTGAGCAGAACTGTAAATCCTCCCACGTTCAATAATGTTTACCAAACATTTTATGCTGCCTAGGACACTTTCAACACAGTCCCTTGGGGTTATGCCAGGGATCGCTTGTACCAAAATTTTTCGGATCAACGTCCGCACCCTTGCACCAGTCTCACAATGAGATGCAATCCATAATAACTTTGAAATTTTTTTTGGGGGGGTTACCAGACTGTTCCCAGTATAAAGAGAGGGGTGCTGCAGAAATGCCCAAAAATCCCAGTGGTGCCTCCAATTTTGTAACTACCCCTTTCCTTCTATCTGCACACCCACCGGCAGGTGCTACCTAAGGGATATAGGTTGGCATCTGGGTTCATGATTATAATTGGCTTGGCAAGTGGCAGGGTGCCTCCACCTATGGGGATCCTTATAGCAGTGTACTGCCAGGGCATACCTCTCAACTGTACCACATTACGAGGAACATCCTTCATTTTGCTTCACAAAAGCTCCCTGTTCCACACTGTGAGGACTTTTTCCACATTCAAAGTCAATATTTGAAAGCAAAAATCCATAGTAAAAGATGCAAAAAATATATTATTCAATTAATAACAGACTTTCTGAACATAAATGCAACATTTTAACAGTGTTTTGAGCTTCTTAGGTAAAGATTTGTCGAAGTGTTCCACATTTTGCCCATTTGTTCCACATTTTGACAGGCAATGTTCCACATTTGGGGGACAAACGATTGAGAGGTACATGCCAGGGTGCTTCCCCACAGGAAATGAAATACAGCCCCCTCCCTTGGTAACAGGTTGAACAATACACAGTTCCTTCCCCACTTATCATTCTAAGCATGCAAATATTGCACTACACAGTAATGTAAACAATTCAGCAACTGCAGTGAAATAAACAAGGTGGTTTATTTTGGCAGCTGGATAATGAGGTAAGGGACAAGAGAAACAAAGGATAATAAAGCATTCGACAAGGACCTGTAATAAAAACTGTAATCAGGCAGAATAAAGAGGCAACACCTAATATTACACCCCAGTATTCTCTGTCCCAGCCCCTCTGCCCCCACTGGTGCACCAGTTAACCCGCAGTCCCTATGGGAGCTCCCAAGTTCCTTGTGTAACCTCCCTACCAATGGGGGTTCCTAAAAGCCATCTAGGAGCTGCCTAAGTGTTCCCCCTGGTGACTGGCGTACAGTGCTTAAGCTGTTTGAATGGCTCTGTGAGTGCTTGTAGAGCCTCCATGTACTGTCTTTTAAGAGCTGTCTGCTTGCAGACATAGTGAGTGCTCATGGGGGGACTGTGTGTTTGCCCTGCTGAGTCCTGCTTTCGAGGCACAGCAATGTAATTGCTTGCCCTCTTTGGCGTGAACACAGGCATGGGGAGCCCACTTGAAAGATGTAACTGTTTTGTCTGCAATCATTTGGAGTGATAGTGAAAATGCAGTTGTTTAACCTGCCTTTGTTGCAGCTGGGACTCTATGTACTGTGCCCCTCCATTTTGGACCAGAACTGGCTGAGGGGTCCAATAGGAGCAAGGGGGCATCTAAAATAGAGTAAATAGTGACCAACCAGAATCGGGACTCTTAATGGAGCTGGCTGACCAATGGGGATACAGCTAGAAATTCTGGGAAGTGAAGTCTGGACTATGGCGCCTTTTTTGCACCAATAAGGGCAGTAGTGAGTAACTGGCATCTGCATCCCACCAATGGGATCGGGTGGAGCTCAAACTGGATTCTTTGCCCAAACTGCCCAGGGTCAGAGTCGTTGGTGATCATGAAGGTAGAAGGAGCTCTGGCTCCTGCACTGTGGAAGTCTTTGTGCAGGAAGCACATGTGGCAGGCCAAGAAGTCGGGCGATGGTATCGGCTGAAGGAGCGGACAAGATCCGTGGAGGAGTGCAGGTGGAGGAGGCTGTACGTTTACAGCTACCTACCAGGCTCACCCTCTAGAAGACTGGAGAATATGCTTCAATCACGCTTGGTCTGTCAGGACAAGTGAAGCTGCATAGTTTGGCCTGGTGGTGCAGTGAAAGCGATCAGGGGTATGCAGCAGCTGCCAGTATGGTACCCTTCTGCTCTTCATATAAATCTGTGGAGAAGCGTTGAATTACAGGCTCGGTCCTGCGAGTGGTGCGAGAGCAATCTTCCTGCTGGAGTCACGAGTACTAAATCAGGGTAGCTCCCTGTCAGATGTGCATAGCAAGGGCAAGAGTTGTCTGGCTGCTTTACTGGCTACACGAACTGAGCCTGTTGGCTCTACTTAATCCCCTTAGGGATCAAATGTTTGTTTTCTGCGTCAGGGCACAATCAGCTGCATTGAGAGGCTAGCCTGCTATTGCCTAGGCACCTAAAGACAGTGACTTTTAGGCTTGGCCTGTGCACAGTGCCCTAGATAGATATAGATATAGCTATAGATATAGATATAGATATAGATATAGATATATATTTTAGACTGGTAAGCTAATCAACCTGATCTCCCCTGTCCTTGTTACTTTTCCCTTAATAAACCAGATTTGTTGTTGCAAGGTACACTGTTTGAACTGTGTGTGTGTGATTCCCTTTGTGTATGGATTATTGTATAACTGCACCTTATTTTACAGGGGGTCCTCAGCACCTGGTTGGCCATCCTGACCTCGGAGTAAGTGTGAGTCAAAACGATAGTGTGGGACTCACTGGTAAGCCACTAGTGGGAAGAAAGGGTGGTTGCAGTGACCCAGAGGGCTGTGACAGGTCATATTTGGCTGTTCCAACCCCAACCTCTGGGTGGAGTCACCCGCCACTGGATCCAGGCCCCTTAGCCTGTTAGTAGCTGAGTAGGCAGGAGTAGTAGCCCTTGGGATAGCGCCCCCTGTGGGTTACATTTTGGAAGTACTGCTGGGATTAGTGTCCCCTAGTGGCCAGATATACGAACTACCCTCACCATGGCCAAACCTAAAGAAAAACTGGAGGGGGATATCACGACTAAAATTAAGTTAGACCCTGTTAAGATGATGGTGCATAAACTGATGGGGTGGGGTGAAGCTGAAGAGTTGGATTCCCAGAAAATTGTGCTACTACTGGATGTACCTCTGGGGATAAAGAATGCTGACCTTGTTTCTGCAGTTGAGCATGCTAAATGTTTGGGCAAGGTAGAGGTGAAGGCGCGAATGGCTGACCTACTTGACCAGAACTTACAGGTGCTGCTGTTATGCAGTGTAATTATAGACCCAGAGAGGATTCCCCCAGTGATTTACCCGGAAGGTGCTCCAAAGGGGTGGAGGGTCATTCATGTTCGGAGTGGTTCAGTCACCTCAGGGGGGTTCCCCAAGACGAATAGCTTCAAGGATAAATTGCTTAAACTGTTAGCTGCAGAAGGGAGGACCACTCAGGAATTGCTACAGGTGCTAGACCTTTCCAGTAATCCTAACCCCCAGTCATCCCTGGGTACATCTCCCGGGTCCTCCAAGGGTTCCATCCTGGCTTCCCCATCTATAGTTGTTCCCCCTATACAGTTAGACTCCTATTGAACATTTAAACTTTTTTCTGGTACTGTGCCTGTGCCCTTGGGAGAAGATGATTTGGAGACTTGGATGGACTATGCAACCCCTTTAGTCCAAGAGTGGCAGTGCACTGAAGGGGAGAAAAGAAAGAGGCTGATGGAGAGCCTGAGGGGCCCAGTTTTGGAAGCCATTCGTTTCTTGTGGGCTACTAGCCCTGAAGCCACTACAGTAGAGTACCTTTCTGCTTTAGAGGGGGTGTTTGGGAGTACAGAAACTGGGGAGGACCTGTTGTGGAAGTTTAAGTCAGCAAAACAGTGGAGGAATGAGAAACTGTCAGCCTTTGTTACCTGAATGGAAAGGGCATTGCAAAAAGCTTATTGAAAAAGGGGGGTAACTGCCCCAGCATTGAATCAGGTCTGGCTGGAGCATATCTTGAAGTCTGCTAGGTTTTCCAGTGTGATATTGTTAAAACTCAAGTTACATGACCAATGGGCTGCCCCTCCCGAATACTGCCAATTGATGAGAGAGATTTGAGTAGTTGAGACCAATGAAGAGGGGTGGGAACCCTATGTGGAGGCCGTGAATCTATGCTAGATCCCTGAGCTCAGTGAACCTGATGAGACCTATCCCTCGAGGGGATTGAACCAGGGGTCTGATGCTTTTCCTGTGCCCCCGGAGACCCAGGGTGGAGTGGGGATGCATGCTGTCTCCTCTGATCCCCGGGTGGAGAGTGATTTGAAGGCTGAGATTATAGATCTACGGGAAATGGTGAGAGAATTGAGACAAAATACTGCCAACCCCCCCAAGTTTGGGGAACCCGAGTTATCCAGAAATAAATGATCCAGCCAAGAGGAGCCCCCCAGAGCTCCCGATGCCTCCCAGCAGGCGAGATATCTTCCTCCCAACAAAGACTCTCGAGATACTAAGTTCTGTTACCATTGTGGGGAGGATGGACACTTTCAGACTGAGTGCCGGTTACCCGAGATCTTAAGAAGGGTCAACAGCAGGCTAGTAGCTTGGCATCAAAAGGCCTATGCCAGACCTCAGGGAGGGCCTCCTCAGAAGAGTTTTGTTACACGGGCCAATGCCCAAGCGACCACCCAAACCATGCCCCCTAAATGATCTGACGTGGTGGGTCCCTCATTGGAAACCACCGTGAGAGTGAATGGAGTACCCACTCAGGCTGTGTTGGACAGTGGTTCCCAAGTGACCATTATGTTTCAGGACTGGTACCAGAAGCACTTGCCTGAGGTGTCTCTGCAGCCTTTGGATTAACTACATGTGTGTGGACTGAGTGATAAGGCCTACCCCTATTCTGGGTGTATCCGGATATGGTTGTCTTTTCCCACTTCTGTGGCTGGGGTGACTGAACAAGTGGAAACCTTGGCACTGGTGTGTCCCCCCACTGGACTGTATGATGAGGTGCCCTTGTTAATTGGAACCAATGAGCACATGTTTGGTCACTTAGCACATCTGTGCTCTGAAAAACAGATGTCCAGGACTGGGTGAGCTCTCCGAATACCCGCCTTGATTCAGAAGGCCTATGAGACTCAGAAAAAGGCCAGCCAGGCTGAACCCGAAGGCCCGGTGGGTGTCGTCTGGAAGAAGGATCCAGAACCCTTACTACTAGCCCCAAATGCCCAGTGTGTTCTACAGGGGGAAGTATGGATTAAAAAGGATGTTACAAATAAATTATTGATGCTGGATGCACCAGGTGAGGGAAAGTTGCCAGAGGGGTTGTTGGTTAAACCCAGTATCCTGCCTGCTAGAGCCCATGCCTTTGCTAGAAGAGTAATGGTTCAAGTGCATAATGTATCTGATCGAGAGATTCGAGTGAAACGGGGTTGCACTCTGGCCACGATGCACTGTGCAGATACTGATGTCATGCCCCACAAGAAGACTCCCAAGAGAAGTGACCGAGTGACCCCTGATCTGTTTGATTTTGGTGATTCCCCACTGCCAGCCCAGTGGAAGGAAAGGATCAGTGAAAGGCTCGCCCAGAGGGAACAGGTGTTTTCCTTGAAGAAGTGGGATGTAGGATGTATGCAAGGAGCTGAGCATCACATTCGGCTACAGGATGAGCGACCTTTCCATGAGCGATCTTGACGCCTAACTCCTGCTGCAATAGATGATGTGAGGCGACACCTGCAGGAGATGCTCACCGCTGGGGTGATACAGGAATCCAGAAGCCCCTACGCCTCACCTATTGTAGTAGTGAGAAAAAAGAATGGAACTGTTCAGATGTGTGTGGATTACCGTACTCTAAACAGGTGAACCATACCAGACCAGTATACCATGCCACACATTCAGGATGCCTTGGACTGTCTGAATGGTAGTAAATGGTTCTGTGTTAGACCTCCACAGTGAGTACTACCAGATACCGATTGCTCTGGAGGATCGAGAAAAGACTGCTTTCATTTGCCCACTAGGCTTCTACGAGTTTATGTGGATGCCCCAAGGAATTTCAGGCGCCCCTGCTACTTTCCAGCATTTGATGGAGCATGTTGTGGGGGACATGAATTTGCTCGAATGTTTAGTCTACCTAGATGATGTTATAGTGTTTGGAAGCTCCTTGGAAGAACATGAAAGCAGGTTGTTTAAAGTCCTGAATCGAGTGGAAGATTTTGGTCTCAAATTATCTATACATAAGTGCCAGTTCTTTCAAACCTCCATAAAATATGTGGGGCACATGGTATCCACAGAAGGCATAGAGACTGACCCCAGCAAAGTGGAAGCTTTGACTACTTGGCCTCAACCAAAGAATTTGAAGGAGCTGCAATGGTTCCTGGGGTTTTGTGGATATTATAGGCAATTTATCAAACACTATTCTCGAGTGATCTGCCCTCTGCTTAACCTTATGCATGGATATCCTCCCACCCACAAAAAGTATAAGAAAACTGTGCCCTCTGAGACTGAGAAAAAATATTTCCACCCAAATGATGTGCTTGGCACCTGCTGGACTGCTGATTGTGAGGAAGCTTTCCAAGACATTATATATCAACTTACCCATGCCCCAGTGCTGGCCTATGCTGATCCTGCCAAGCTGTATGTTCTTCATACTGACGCCAGTCTGCAAGAATTGGGGGCTGTGCTATATCAAGAGCACCCAAATGGTCTAAGACCTGTAGTTTTTGCCAGCAGAAGCTTAACTCCTTCAGAAAAGAAATATCCAGTGCACAAACTAGAGTTCCTGGCTCTGAAGTGGGCCATTGTTGATCAGTTTCATGACTACTTGTACAGTGCTAAGATATTGGTGAAGACTGATAACAATCCTCTGACACATGTGCAGACCTCAGCCAAGTTGGACGCCACTGGTCATAGGTGGCTCTCTGCATTGTCCACCTATGATTATGCGGTTGAATACAGAGCAGGCCTAAACCATATAGAGGCAGATGTTCTCTCAAGGAGGCCTGTGCCCCGAACTGACTGGGTCAGGTTGTCAGAACCTGACATAAGAGCCCTTTGTCAAAAATTTGACAAGGAGGAACAGGTGTCTCCTGATGCTGTGGACTGCATGGTGGACTGCTTGGGGCCATCTGAGAACTGCATACCCGCTGCTTACTGTCATTTTTCTGCATTTGATACTAGTGCGCTGCCCCAATTCAACAATGATAGTCTCCAACGGGCTCAATCCCAAGATCCCATGATAAAAGCTGCTTTGGAAGCTCTGCAAGGAGGGAGAGATGAGTCAAAACTGTGTTCCACTGACCTGAGAACTGCCCTGTTGTACAAAGAAGAGCCAAAGTTGAAACTGATCAATAAACTATTGTACAGGGAGACCATAGACAAAGGGGCCGAGTAGACAAACAACAACTGGTGTTGCCCACTGCTTTTAGAGAACTGGTGTTGAGGTCTCTGCACAATCACATGGGACAACTCGGCATAGACCGAACCCTTGACTTAGTGCGGTCTCGATTTTATTGGCCCAAAATGGGTGCTGATGTGGAGCAGTATATCAGGACTTGTAGCCGATGTTTACAAACAAAAGACCCTACCTCAGAGGGCTTCCCCCCGGTTAACATCACTACTAGTGCCCCTATGGAACTGGTCTGCATTGATTTCCTGAGTCTAGAACCAGAACTGAAAAACATCAGCAATACATAGGTAGTTACCGATCATTTCACTCGGTATGCACAGGCTTTTCCTACTAAAGATCAGAAAGCAACCACGGTGGCTAAAGTACTTGTTGAGAATTTCTTTGACCACTATGGGGCCCCCCAAAGAATCCATTCTGATCAGGGGAGAGATTTTGAAAGTCACCTGTTTAAAGAAATGCTATCCTTGTGGGGGGTACGAAAGTCAAGAACCACCCCGTATCATCCCCAGGGAGATCCCCAAACTGAAAGGTTTAATCGCACATTGCTTGATATGTTGGGCACACTGCAACCTAAAGACAAGCCTAGATGGAGCCAGCAGATTAGCGCCTTGGTACATGCTTATAACTGCACCAAAAGTGATGCCACTGGATTTTCCCTGTATAGACTGATGTTTGGGAGAGAAGCTAGACTGCCGGTGGATGTGTGTTTTGGGGTTTCTCCTGATGGGGTTCAAGCAGCTAATCATCTACAGTATGTGCAAAAGTTGAAGGCCCAACTCAACCATGCCTACCAACTAGCCCAGACCATGGCTGCTAAGCGAAACCTGGCCAACAAGGAGAGGTATGATAAGAAAGTGAAAGCAATGGAACTGAGAGGAGGGGATAGAGTGCTACTGAGGAACGTGGGACTGCATGGCAAGCATAAGATTGCTGACAGATGGCATCACCTCCCTCATATTGTTGTGGGAAAACTGAAAGATTTGCCTGTATATAAAGTGCGGCCTGTAAACAATTCAAAAGATGTGAAAACTATACACAGAAATCATCTGCTGTCAATCGGACAGATTTTGATAGAAGCTGAACCTCCCAATGCCCACCCCCCAGGCCTGTAATTAGAGCTGCTGCCAAGAAAAAACTAAGATCGGTTGATTCTTCAGAAATCAAACTAAAGAGGCATTCTCCACCCCGCTCTGATGAAGTTGATTTCCAATCTGTGTCTGAAGACAGTGACAATAACATTGAGTATTACCCCTCTTATGAACTGAGCCAACTGTTTAGGGGCATCCCCTTAATTAACTCTGGGGATGAAGTTGGGCTTCCTGGTCTGTCTGAGCCCCAGCTTTGTCTCCAGAACCAATGCTCCCAGAGGATGAAGTGAGCAGCATCACAGCCGAAGAGGTGGGATCCTTGAGCCTGGCTGAACTGTCTGGCCTGGCTGAGTTATCTGAGTATTCAGAAGAAGGAAGTGATGTGGGGGAGCAAGCTAGTAATATGCCAGAACCTGAAGAGTACTTTGAGTGCCCTGATGGTTCCTTAACAGTACCAGAAATTCCCCCAGCTGACCCAAATATTGTGAGCTCAGAAATGGTAGAACAAGGCCCTGAAGGTACTATAGACTCTGGGTCCCCTCCTCCTATAGTGATTTCTCTGACCATTCCAAGTGGGGCTGAGAGGGAGTCAGAACTTTCAACAATTTTATCCGAAACTCCTACACGGACTGGCTGAGAAGTACGGCCTGTAGTGAGGTTGAGTTATGAGTCCCTGGGTCAGCCTGTGGTTCTGCCTCTGAATGTGGTCCAAAAGGGGCTGTGCGTGTCCTTGAGCTCCTTGCCTAAATTGACCCTGGGAAATGATTCTCAGCTGCTAGTATCGTCCTCTGAGTATGGTGCCCCTGCCCCATTTAGCCTACACATAGCTGATAGGGAGGGGCTCCCTTTATCCAAATGTCATGAACAGGAAGTAATGACCTGATTTATAAAAGAGACAGGTTGTCTGTATGTGTAATGGTGTATAACCAATAGTGAACTGTGTAATACAGTACCAATGCAGGTAACCCTAGGTTTGATGTGCTGTTAGTGTAAACTGTTTTGCCTTAAAGTGATTTAAGGGTAACTACTTGACGCAGACGCCAAGTTCTTTCCAGGCCAGGAAAAGTGTAACCCCCCTACCAATGGGGGTTCCTAAAAACCGTCTAGGAGCTGCCTAAGTGTTCCCCCTGGTGGTTGGCGTTCAGCGCTTAAGCCATTTGAATGGGTCTGTGAGTGCTTGTAGAGCCTCCATGTACTGTCTCTTTAAGAGCTGTCTCCTTGCAGACATAATTAGTGCTCATGAAGGGGACTGTGTGTTTCCCTGCTCGAGTCCCGCTTAAGCTGTAATGTAATTGCCCCTCTCTGGCATCGCTGGAAGCTCAAGGGGAGCCCTCTTGAAGGAAGTAACTGTTTTGCCTGCAATCATTTGGAGTAATAGTGAAAATGCAGTTGTTCAACCTGCCTTTGTTGCAGCTGGGACTCTATGTACTGTGCCCCTCCATTTTGGACCAGAACTGGCTGAGGGATCCAATTGGAGCAAGGGGGCATCTAAAATGAAGTAAATAGCGACCAATCAGAATCAGGACTCTTAATGGAGCCGGCTGACCAATGGGGATACAGCTAGTAATTCTGGGAAGTGAAGTCTGGACTATGGCGCCTTTTTTGCACCAATGAGGGCAGTAGTGAGTAACTGGCATCTGCATCCCACCAATGGGATCGGGTGGCGCCCGAACTGGATTCTCTGCCCAAACTGCCCAGGTTCAGAGTCATTGGTGATCGTGAAGGTAGAAGGAGCTCTGGCTCCTGTGCTGTGGAAGTCTTTGCGTGGGAAGCGCATATGGCAGGCCAAGAAGTCGGGTGATAGTATCACCTGAAGGAGCGGACAATGTCCGTGGAGGAGTGCAGGCAGAGGAGGCTGTACGTTTACAGCTACCAACCAGGCTCACCCTGTAGAGGACTGGAGAATCTGCTTCAATCGCGCTCGGTCTGTCAGGACAGGTGGCTGCGTAGTTAGGCCCAGTGGTGCAGTGAAAGCGATCGGGGGTATACAGCAGCTGCCTGGTATGGTATCCCTCTGCTCTTCATATAAATGTGTGGAGAAGTGTTGAATTACAGGCTCGGTCCTGTGAGTGGTGCGAGAGCGATCTTCCTGCTGGAGTCATGAGTACTAAATCAGGGTAGCTCCCTGTCAGATGCGCATAGCAAGGGCAAGAGTTGTCTGGCTGCTTTACTGGCTACATGAACTGAGCCTGCTGGCTCTACTTAATCCCCTTAGGGATCAAATGTTTGTTTTCTGCATCAGGGCCCCAACCAGCTGCATCAAGAGGCTAGCCTGCTATTGCCTAGGCACGTAGAGACAGTGACTTTTAGGTTTGGCCTGTGCACAGTGCTATATATATATATATATATATATATATATATATATATATATATATATATATATATTAGAGTGGTAAGCTAATCAACCTGATCTCCCCCGTCCTTGTTACTTTCCCCTTAATAAACCAGATTTGTTGTTGCAAGGTACACTGTTTGAACTGCATGTTTGTGATACCCTTTGTGTATGGCTTATCGTATAACTGCACCTTATTTTACAGGGGGTCTTCAGCACCTGGTTGGCCATCCCAACCTCGGGGTAAGTGTGAGTCAAAACGATAGTGTGGGACTCGCTGGTGAGCCACTAGTGGGAAGAAAGGGTGGTTGCAGTGACCCAGAGGGCTGTGACCAGGTCATATTTGGCTGTTCCAACCCCGACCTCTGGGTGGAGGCACTCGCCACTGGATCCAGGCCCCTCAGCCTGTTAGTAGATGAGCAGGTAGGAGTAGTAGCCCTTGGGATAGCACCCCCTGGGGGTTACACTTGTGTGCACACTGAGGAGTTGCAGGCCTATGGCTAGAGGACACTGGGTGCAGCACCGTTGAAATGGTTGGATTCTGCAAATTCAAAGTACCAAACTACACCAGGGGGTGTAGGAATACAGTTTATCCTGGCTACAACTGTTGCTGTGGGCGTAGCTAAGGTCATGCAGGAAGTCTAGATGGAAAGTTAACTAGCTAGCTAGCTGAACAGTTAGAAAAGTATTTGGTTGTGTAAAACGCAGTACTCATGACCTTTTGGAGAATAGGAGATGCAGGAGTTGGGGGATGTCTCCCCTTTCAGGCAATTTTGGAAGAAAAGGCAAACTGGTGTGGAATGCAGGTGATGATCCTCTTCACCCCACAGATGGACTTGTCTTCACCCACCTAGTTGGGTAGGCAGGCCATCGTCTTCACCCCACAGAGGGACTTGTCTTCATCCACCTTGGCAGCAGGTAGACAGTTATCACCCTACAGAGGGACTTGTCCTCACCCAGCTTGGCAGTAGGTAGGCAGTCTTCACCCCACAGAAGGACGTGTCTTCACCCAACTAGCAGGTGGGCCAGCAGTTGAACAGGCAGGCAGGACCTCAGAGCTTAGGTCTCCTGGCAGGAATTACAGTCTCTTGTGTCAGGACAGTGAGGCAGAGGATTTGTCACCTCACACAAGCACAAATAAAATACTTCTTTCAGCAGTCACTGATGTCGGGATTGCCAAATACCAACAGTTTAGTTCAGGCAGGGGTAAATCCCCTTGTCTCTGGGATTTACCAGACAATTTGGAACAAGTTCAGAATGTCCTTAGTTTGTTTTGGCACAAACTACTTCAGTTTTGTTCTTTGCCAGCAGTAGGAGCTGTCAAAATCAATTGTTTCTTCTTCAAAACTCTCACAGAAAAGACCCAGGATCAAACTGTCAACCCCAGAATGTTTGATTTGAATCTCAAAATCTCATTGGTTCACACTAGTCTCGAGCTCCATGCCCTGATTGGAGGTACTGTAGCTACCAACAGGATTCCACGCTGTCCTCAAGCAACCTCGGCAAAGATAGCCACCCCCAAACAGTACTTGCTCTTTGAAGTCCATTTTCAATAAAGGGATACAGTCTTAGCAGCATCTGGCTGCATGACTAGGAACCTCCTGGTCCCTTCTGGTGGTTGCTAGGTCCAGGGGCACTTTTGGGAAACAGTAGTTCCGTCAGAAGCTCCATTTCATGGGCTCCACAGGAAAAGCTGTGTGACAAAATGGAAGTTCTGGTGCTAGGCATCATGGGACTTGTAGTCCCAATAGGCGCCATGTTGTCCCCTGACTCCCGACCCACTGGCGGCTTGGTTTGGGTCAGGAGCCTCTTTCTAAAGTTTTTATTTTGTTCCCTCAGCCTCCTTTGCTGTCTGGTGGGGCTGGGGAGAGGATCAGTAGAGTGGCGCTTCTGCCACAGTTCCCCAGTGGGTGCTTGAGATGCAGAAACACCTTGGAGCCTTGTACTGGCTCCCTGCCCCACTGGTGCAGCAGTTCGGGGGGAGCAGGGGAGCAACACAAATATGCAGCTCACTGGCCGCTCTTCTTAGTTGGTGCTGAAGGTGCCGAAACAAGTCTGTTATGCTCCCCGACCCTGGTGGCAGTCCAAGATCAGGCTGGGGAAGGGAGAAGACAAGTGGCTTGCTTGCCACACTGGTGAGGTGCATGGAAGAGCTGCAACAAAGTTATTCTGCTCCCCGGCCCTGTCAGAAGTCCAGGAGTGGGCTGGGAAGCAACACAAGTGAGCGCTGCAGCAGGAGCATCAGGAGGCAGGAGCTGCAGGTAAGCTCCCTACTTGGGTGGGGGGTTACATTCTCTCACCACTGAAATTGTTGGCATACTTGTCAAGGCCTAAAACATCAGACATTGCAATACAATACATTACATGCCATCTAATACACCTGATACCTGACTAATCATCATTAGCGCTGCATTTCTTAAAACACATTGCATGGACTGAAATGATTACTTTGCCACCATGGTTTACATGTACACCTCCCTATTATGACTTGTGTGCAGCACAAGGAGGGAAGCAATAGTGGGCTTGGCAGCAGATTAACCTTTTAATGTATCACATTGACAGGATGATAAGAAGGGACACCAGGGACATCATAAGTAAGTTTTACTCTTTGCTTGACTTCTCTAGCAGAGCGACGGGGTACTACAGGTTCCTCAGCAATGATTTGATCAGGATCATTAATAGGTTTTGCACACTCAGCCACAGGGGGTTCGAATCTTTCAGTGTCCTGGATTGGCTCTGTTGCTGGAGTCTCAACATTCCCTGCATTTGGAACATCGTTCATTACAGTGGGCCCAGTATCAGTCGGAACAAAGGGTACGCAGCGGGATTCAATGGCCTAGAATGACTCACATTACCCCCTTCAGGTGCTGAAAGTGGAACGTCTATGGGATATGGTGCAGGCCCGACAGTGATGTGGTATTGGACAAACATAAGGTTCTTCATCTTCAGAACTACTGTTGAACATATCAGACTGTGTCACCGGAGAGGCAACAGGTACTGACGGTTGAACTTGACTGTGTCTCTTGTGCCTTGTCTCATTTCTAGTGACCGATCTCCATGGAGGTGAGAGAGGTACTGAATTTACAACTTCTGTCAACAGCTGACCAATTTGCAAGAGGTGGTTTCAATGCAGCGTTTTTAACCACCATGTTTCCTCTTTCCATTCTTAATCTGTATACTGGCAAATTTGGAAGCTGTTCCACAATTATTTATTTTTTTTATTCGTTTTTTATTGTTTTTCAACACACAGCAAATGACATGGCACAGTAAACACAATGACATAAGTGCCCACCCAGGCAACAGTACAAGCATAAACAATGTTGTGTCATGTCCCCACCCTTACCACCCCTTACTATTACCTTCCCCAAACCTCTCATGATATTCCCATCCTCCTTCCCTTCCACCCCCCACCCCTCGGCTGGATATATATTCACATTCTTGTACCTTTGGATTGACTTGTTGGTTAGCAGGGATTAGCCCGGTATTAGAGGAATAACCCTAAGCCTCAGAATCTCTCAGTCCAGTGGAACTCCAACTTGTATCATGTACACAGCGTGCATCCCGGCCCATATCTTTTTTTATCTGGAGAGAGAATGACCCCGGGAAGTTCTAAATTGTTCTACCCTTAGATTAAACAAGAGGTCTTGGAGCCATTCTGTATAAGAAAGCTTTTGGGTGTCAATCCAGTGCCTTAAGACAAGTTTCTTAAGTGTTATGGAGATCATTGCTATGTGGTATTTGCCTACTCTGACCTGTACCTCAGAATAATTCTCTATAAGACAAACTTCTGGTGTAAACAACCCTTCTAGACCTAGCAAAGGGTCAGCTCTCCTTCAAATTTCCATCCAGAAGTCCTGGACATAGTGACAGTCCCAGAACAAATGGCAGAGGGAACCATCTTCCATCTTGCACCTAGTACAAATTGGAGTTGAGGATTTACCTATCCTAAAAAGCTTGAGGGGCGTCCAATATAAGTTATGTAAAAATTGAAATTGTGTTAATCTCAGTTTATCTTTGATAGGTAAATATATGTATCTTCCCAGATTTTATTCAAGTTAATACTGGGGTCTGGAAATTGACTAGTCCAATATATCGGGCGTGCTTCCTGAAAAATAGGCACTTGTCCCAAAAGGGAGCTGTACACCTTTGCTATTGCATGTGGGAGATGTACCACTTCTGCTAAGGTGGCAAAGAATTCATCAAATTTGTCCTCTTTCACCAAATGTCTACTGAGTCGATTCAAGAGGTGAGATAGCTGGTATATGCTGAGCATTTGTCCCTTGCTCAGTGAAAATTTGTTAAGAATGTCCAGTACTGGGAGACATCTCCCTTCTGAATCCAGAACATTTTTTAACTTTGTGTGTTGAAGCTGAGGGTCCCAGAGTTTAGAAAGCATCTTATTACCTATCCTAACATTTGGATTCCTCACTAATGGCTGGTTCCAGTCCTGAGAGTGTTTATATTTTAAAAAGTTGCATAGTTGAGAGTGGGTTTTTATCGAGATCCCAATAGGCGAGTAGGAGAGGTTAACCGGTAAGTTTTTAGTTGTGCTATATAACAACATGGGTATTGAAAGGTTTGCCTCCTCTAATATTGCTTTCTCAAGTGTTAGCCATGGTGGGACATATGATAGGTTAGCCAAAGTTACATCATTAGTCATCCACTTCATATATTTGGAAATCTGACTAGCCCAGTAGTAACCCCCTACATGAGGTAGTCTCAGCCCCCTCCAGACTTAGATGCAGACAGCTTCTGGTAAGCTCTCATTCGGGGCTTGACTGCCCATATAAAGGAAGATATAATTACGTGCACTTTCCTGAACCATTTAATAGGCAGCCAAACGTTAAGCATGTGTAACGGGTAGAATATCGTAGGTAGGACGTTCATCTTAACTATATTAATGCACCCCCAAATAGAGACAGAAAGGGATGACCATCTAGTAAAATCCTGTTGTTTAACTGCTAGAGCATCATCAAGGTTTAGTTTCTTAGTAAGGGAGTCCGATCTGGTGAGATAAATGCCCAAGTATTTTAAACGCTTTGGGGACCATTGAAGACCTAAGCGTGGAATATCACTTTTTAACAATCTATAATTTAAAGGAAAAAACGTGCTTTTTTCCAGATTAATTTTATAGTTAGAATAAGTACTAAATTCTGAGATTATTTGCAGGGAGGCCTCGAACGCCTGAGCAGAATTAATGGAGTGAAGCAGAATGTTGCATATGCCGATACTTTGAACACAGACCCATGCAGAGGTATGCCCTGGATCAGGGGAGATTCCCTGAGTTTAACAAGTAAAGGCTCCAAATAGATATTGAATTGGAATGGTGATAATGGGCATCCTTGGTGAGTGCCTGAATGAAGGAGGAACCTCTCCGAGAAAACCCCGTTGCAATAAGTGCACGCTTGTGGATTTTTATAGAAGGAAGTGATCCATCCAACATATTTCTTCAGGAATCCAAATTTGCACATTGTGGAAAACAAGAAACTCCAGTCCACCCTATCAAAAGCTTTTTCTGCGTCCAGGGACAACAGGCCAGCTGGCATGTCGGAGTCCCTGAACGTGGAAATAAAGTGTGATAATTTCCTCAAATGATCTGAAGAGTTTCACCCCTTCATAAATCCTACTTGGTCTAAATGAATAATGGTGGGTATGACTCCCGCCATTCTATTTGCTAACAATTCAGCTATAATTTTCATATCATAATTCAATAAAGAGATAGGCCTGTAGTTAGTCACCAATTCCGGATCCCGCTCTGGTTTATGCAAAACAATAATTAGGGCCTCCAATAAGCTGCCATCCATTGCATCCCCTTCCAGAAACTTTTTATACAACCGACTTAGCCAGGGAATCAATTGTTTACTAAAAGATCTGTAGAAATTGGGTGAAAACCCATCAGGGCTGGGGGTCTTATCCAAGGGGAGGGAATCAATTACTTTCTTTATTTCTATGTCAGTCATGGGCACCAGAAGTGTCACCTTTTGTGCTGCTGTTATCTGTAGAAGTGAGAGTGACTCTAAATATTTATCTAATTCTTTCTTTCCAGGGGGGTTAGGCCTGGGTCCGTACAAGTCTTTATAATAAATTGTGAATTCCTGTACTATTTTTTTAGGATGCACTTGTATGGTGTTATCCGAGCTAGCCCTAACACACCTAATTACTCTGGCAGCTTCTTGAGTTTTTAATCGAAGGGCCAGCAGTTTCCACGCTTTTTCACCATGATCCACATAGTTATTCCTGGTGCGCATTATTGCATACTCTGCTTTGCTCAGCAAGAGGGAGCTATACTGGTCTGTCAAACCCATTAGTTTAAGTCTGTCTACCTCCGAGGTGGAAGGAGATAGTGTTTTCTCTAAATCACAAATTTTGCTGATTAATGAGAGGGCTTCCTGTTGTTTCCTTTTTTTTTTTTTTATATGAGGCTATTCTGATAATTTCTCCCCTTATTATACACTTCAGGGCGCACCATTCTGAATTTATTCTCCCTATCGAGCCAAGTTTAACCTCCGTATACTGATCAATTGCTTTTGAAATATCCTTAATAACTCCCTCATCTCTTAGTAATTGGTTATTAACCTTCCATATGGTTTATTTTGGAACATTAGGTATCAGGTTTAGTGAACATCCCACCACCGCATGATCTGATATCACTCCGGGTTCAATAGCACTTCCTATTATTCCTGATAAGAAAGTGTGGCTAATTAAAAACAAGTCTATTCTGGTGGATGTGCCATGAAAAGCAGCCTTAATGTGTACTCCCTCAAGGAAGGGTGCAGGACCCTCCATGGGTCTAACAGATCTAACTGATCCGTTAAATCACGGAGGGCTCTCTGATCTGGTGAGAGTCCAGTTTTCCTAGCCCCTGATCTATCCAGGTCAGGGGTGAACGAGAGATTCCAATCTCCTCCCAATATTAGTGGAAATGAAACGTAGGGAAGTAATTCTCTAAGTAATTTATGAAAAAAGGCTGGGGAGTCAAAATTGGGTCCATAGACACAGCAGAGCACAACCTCCATACGATCAAGTAAGCCTTTCAAAATTAAATATCTACCCTCTGGATCCTGGAAACAAAACTCACAATTAAAGGGAGTAGTCCGGGAAAACAATATAGCTACCCCTCTGCTTCGGGCACTGTCCTTGGCAGTGAATACCTGACCTACCTGCTGCCTCTTCAGAAGCAAGCCCTCTGAGATCAGTGAGTGGGTTTCTTGTAAGAATGTGATGGCTCCTTTTAAGCATTCAGTATGTTTTAAGACCTGATATCATTTCATCTTCTTTCTTGCCACTCTAATGTTCCACATAAGTAACCTTAAACCTCCTGCCATTTTTTGTTTCCCAAACTCAAATTACAGTAACCTGTTTCTAACCTTCCCAATATCCAGCCGAGTTGCCCCCCCATCTCCTCCCTCTCCCAAGTCCTGAAACCCTGTACACCTTGCCCCCCTTAACCTTACAGATTCATATGCAAACCCACAAATTCTTAACCAAAACATAATCCTACTGGCCAAAAGGGCCAAAAACACCCCCCACCCTCTCAACTTAATAACATCCAGTACGTGATCTACAGAAACCACAAATATCTCTCCCACCTCCGCCACTCTTAACCCCACCTATTACTTCATGCTTTGAATCCTAAATCCCTATATATGTGTAAAAAAAAACATAGAAGAAATATTCACTGGTTGGTGACTTGTTAAACACAACCATTTAAACTTATCTAATAAGAACTAAAAATGAAACTTTTGAACTGAATCTTTTATATACATACAATCCATCTGAATATGCCAGATGTTAACTGGAGCGCAGTTGCAGCTGCCACTTCGAAGAGTGCAGTTATTCTAGATGCCCTACAGGGGGCATGCCTTAGACAACTAGTACTGGAGCCCACTCGAGAGGGAGCAATATTAGACTTGATACTCTCGAATGGAGATGGAGAGAGGATCACAGATGTAGAAGTGGGTAGCCATCTGGGAACTAGCGACCATCGAACAGTATGGTTCTCAATAAACACAGCAATAGAGTCAAGCCATACAAAGACAAAAGTACTGGACTTTAGGAGGGCTGACTTTGCCAAAATGGGTGAGTGCCTAAGGAATGCACTAGCAAATGGGCAGGAAGGAGGGGTGGAAGAACAATGGGGAATAATAAAAACTGTCATCACAGAGGTAACGAGCCTTTGTGTGAAGCAAATAAACAAAACAAGACGATGTAAGAAACCACTATGGTTCTCAAAGGAAGTGGCAGTGAAGGTTCAAGAGAAAAAGAAAGCATTCAGGAAGTACAAGGAATCGCAGCAGGAGCAGGACAGAGAACTGTATCAGTTAAAGCAAAAGGAGGTTGGGAAGGCAGTCAGAACAGCAAAGGCCCAAACTGAGGAAAAGATAGCCAACTCAGTTAAGAAGGGGAATAAAACCTTTTATAGGTACATCAGGGAGCAAAGGAAGACAAGGAGGGATAGTGAGGCTTAATAAAGGGGAGGAGGGTGGGCAGAGGGAGAATGTGAAAAGGCAGAGATACTAAACAAATATTTTTGCTCAGTATTTACAAAGGAAGAGGGAGGTACATAAAACAAACAGTAGTAACACTCTGGATACAGAAGTTGATACCAGCCCATTTACAGAAGAAAGGGTTCTGAAAGAACTCTTAAAACTGAAGGTGGACAAAGCAATGGGGCCTGATGAGGTTCATCCCAGAATTCTAAAAGAACTAAGGGTAGAACTAGTGACACCACTGACTACCCTCTTTAACAAATCATGGGAGGATGGGGTGGTACCGAGGACTGGAGGAGGGCAGATGTGATTCCCTTCACAAAGTGGGAGCAAGGCAGAAGCAGGAAACTACAGACCTGTTAGTTTAACCTCAGTGATAGGAAAATTATGGAATCACTTCTAAAGGAAATAATTGTCAAGTATCTAGAGGCCAGAGGGGCACAAGACCCTAGGCAGCATGGATTACAGCGGAAGGTCATGCCAGACAGATCTGATAGATTTCTTTGACTGGGTGACCAAAGTAGTAGATCAGGAGGGCTGTGGACATGGCCTACCTAGACTTTAGCAAGGCATTTGACACAGTCCCACACAAAGATTAATATATAAGTTAGCCAGCCTGTGAGTAGGTCCCAAGATGACAGCCTGGGTAAAGAATTGGCTGGAGAATAGGACACAGAGAGTAATAGTAAATGGAGTCCACTCAGAAGAAAGGAGGGTTACTAGCGGGCACCGCAGGGTTCAGATATAGGACCAGTCCTCTTCAATGTCTTTATAATGACATTGCAGAAGGACTGGAAGGAAAAAGTATGTCTCTTTGCAGATGACACTAAGATCTGCAACAGAGTTGATGCACAGGTGGGGTGGAAAGGATGAGAAGGACTTGGCAAGGTTAGAGGAATGGTCAAATGTATGGCAGCTTAGATTCAATGCTAAGAAGTGCAAGGTAATGCACCTGGGAAACAAAAACCAGGGAAGAGTACACAATGGGGGGTGAGATACTAACAACAACAAAAATGGAAAGGGACCTGGGGTAGTCATATCAGATGACCTAAAGGTGGGCAAGCAATGTGAGAAGGCAGCAAGGAGGGTTGGGGATACTGGGATGCATAGGGAGAGCATCACCAGTAGAAAACAGGAAGTTATTATCCTCTGTACAGACAGCTGGTGAGACCCCATCTGGAGTACTGTGTGCAGTTCTGAGACCCAATCTCCACAAAGACATAGACAGGATGGAAGCTGTCCAGAGGAGGCAACTAAAATGGTGCAGGGTCTGCACGGAGGACATATGAAGAGAGACTTAAGGAGCTTAATATGTATAGCCTCGAGGAAAGGAGGAGAGGGGGACATGATAGAAACTTTCAAGTACCTCAAGGGAATCAACAAAGTCCAAGAGGGTAGCATCTTTCAAAAAAAGGTGTGCAAGAACAAGAGGGCACAATTTGAAGATAGAGGGGCGCTCAGAGGTAATTTAAGGAAGTATTTTTTCACAGAGAGGGTTGTGGATGCATGGAATGGCCTTCAGGAGGAAGTTGTGGAGTCAAAATCAGTGGTGGAATTCAAGCATGCATGGGATAGTCATAAGGCAATTCTGGGGGGTGGGGGTAGAAAGAAGTAGGCTGCTGGTTAACTAGGATCTGCAGCTTATCCAGTAGGTAGGGAAATGGGCAGACTGGGTGGGCCAAGCGGTCCTTATCTGCCGTCAAATTCTATTTTTTCTATATTTCTATGTTTCTAACTGGGGAACTGACCTCATAATTTATCTCAGGGTGACACCTTGTGGCCACTACCTCATATTACACTTGGGTAAACAAGATCTCAGTTGAACTCTGTGACCTCTTTGCTAAACTTAGTTAAACGATTAAATTCTTTGTTTGGACGCTCCCACCCATTAGAATAAAAAGAAGGAAAAAAAACACCTGCTACTTGCCGTATGGCAGTGACTGCAGTTGTAGGATTCGATCTGCAGGTGAAATGTAGCCTGCTGGCGCAGTAATTACTTACGCTGGGTCCTCCACACACTTTGTATCCAGAGCTCCTGCAAGACATGAGCATGACTAAAAAAAAAAAAAAAAGGAGGGGGGAGCCAGAAGACAAGTAAAACCAAAAAAGGAGGGAAGAACTCCCACCCTCTGACGAAATTGCCACTGGTAAGGTTGAGTCTGACAATCGGGAATCTACTACCTAAACAGACCCTGTCAGTGTAAAACGCTAACTACTCTTCAATCAGCTGGCAAGCCTTCACCAAACACAGCAAAAGGCTAGACCAGCGCAAAAGGGACAGTATCTCTGGGTTTACTTCTGGGTCTGATTCTCAACTATTTCAGAACATCTATTTTGTTACAGCCAGGGAGCCTTATCCTTTCGCCCCTTTTACCAGCAGAAATAAAGAACACTGCACTAGCAAACATAACGAGACCTCATTCTGCCCAAGCCCTGTTCCTCTTACTATAATTCCCCCATTCAACTTTACAAAACAACCCATGTTTTAAGATGATAAGATTTATATAGGGGGACCATAAACTGATCTATCTTAACCAGCATGGCCACATTTTATAAACTCGCTCCGATTTATAATTCAGCAAGTGTCCTCGGGGAGTAATATATGGTGGTTCTTACACACAAATCTATATTACTCTCATTTCATTTGTCGGAGTCTATCAGCCAAATCATAGGTAAAGCTCTCTCTTTGAGGTATCTCTCTGGGACCCCATCCTTGAACTTCAGGTACAGGAGCAACCATGCTATTTGCCGGACAGTTATACCTCTCTATCAAATACCCCACAGAACAGCTACTGCCACCCTTTTAGTTTCTTTGGGAGTAGCAGCTGCGACAAAACCGGGCTATCATTCACCGGCATCTTTAGAACAAGGGGATGCTCATTATAGCCTTCTCTTTGGAGTTCCATTGAAGATCGGGAATGACGACCCGGGATTCATCCTCTGACTATTAGAGTAACCGAGCACCAAATAAGTTAGCTAGCTTTAGTCCCATGTACTTTGCAGCAAACTAATATCTCAACACAAATAGGCCTATAGCAGCCATGTATACCAGTTCAGCGATCACTGAATAGATTGGGGAATGCTCCCTTCAGAGCTGTATCTGCAGCCTTCAGATCTTCGAAAGTGGACCAGTTACCATCTATCAGAACCTGGAATTTTGCAGGATAAAGCAGTTTAAACTTGATCCCCGCTGGTATCAATTTGTTAACTAAAGGGTGAAAAAGAGCTATGCGCTGCCGGATGGACACTGGGAGGTCTTGTGTGATCCTTAGCTGGACTTCACCCCATTTTATTTGCTCCAGGCTTCAGACTTTTGTCAGAAAATGCTGCCGCTCCAGATAGTTTAAAAACCGAACTATTAGAGGTCGGGGGGGCACCTGCAGCAGGCATCGGACACAGAGATCGGTGGGCTCGCTCTATGCAGTAAGAAGCACCAAACGGGGAGGGACTAACCAGCTTCTCTACCAGCTTCTGAACAAAACGAATTGTGTTAGCCCCCTCTTCTTTCTCCGGTAAGCCTATAAGCACCACATTATTGCACCTACTGCACCCCTCCAAATCCTCGACCTTCGATTCCAGGCGAGCCAGCTTCTGCCTCGTAGACACCAGCTCTGGTTCTATTCTCAAAGATGTTTTTCTACTGACACTATCCTTGCCTCGTTGTCCCCGACCCTTTGTGAAATGCTCTCCAGAGCCGTGGCCATTGATTTAAATTCGGCCGTTAGCGATCGGAGCTCCTCGTGGAACGGCTTGCACTCCGGTAGGAACCTGTCCACTGTTAGGACGCTGGGATCCTGGCTTGATGAGGAACGTTCTGCTGAGGTGACTTGCAGACTTGTCTTTTTGCTGGCCTTTTCTGGCATGGAAGGAGGCGTGTGTTTTGGCAGAGCTTGCCTCATCTCTGCTTCCATGCTGGGCAACGAAATTACAGCCAGGTACCATTGCACACTGCTAGAGTTCTTAGGTATGTTTTTCTTTCCAGATTTTGCAGTTGTGATGCATTTAAACATTAATTACAGTCTCAAGTGAGTGGGAGACATGGACAGCGCAACTACCCGTGAGCCTGCATCACGTGATCTCTCGCTGTTCCACAATTACATAAGGATCATATTTAAATCGGTCCTCTATCTTGTGTTTGCCCGGGATCCCCAAGTTTTAAATCAATACTCTGTCTCCAGGCTGAAGAGCTTGTTCTCAGACTCTTCTTGTATCTGTTATTGTTTGCTAGGCCGGACTTTGCAGCTGTTTCTTGGGCCACCCGGTAGGCTTCTGTTAATTGTGCTTGCAGCCTCCTGGTATACTCCAAGTGTGCCTCTGGTAAGGCACCATCTACAGACACCTGGAAACATAAGTCCACTGGAAGTCTGGCTTCTCTCCTGAACATTAAGAAATAGGGTGAGAACTCCGTTGAGTAATTTTTAGTACAGTTGTACGCATGGACTAGGAAGGGTACTTGCTGGCTCCAGCATGACTTTCTGTTAGGATCCAATGTTCCCAGCGTATTAAGCAGTGTTCTATTGAATCTCTCAAGCTGAGGATCACCTTGAGCATGGTATGGAGTAGTACGAGACTTCTTTATGCCCGTAATACTTGTGAGTTCTTTGATAATGTGACTTTCAAAGTCTCTCCCTTGATCAGAGTGCAGGCGTTTTGGGAGTCCATAGTTCACAAAAAACTGTTTGCACAATACTTTAGCCACAGTGGTTGCATTTTGGTCTTCTGTGGGGAAAGCCTGTGCATAGCAGGTGCTGTGGTCAGTCACTGCTAAAATGTTACTGTTCCCCTTTCAGTCAGGTTCAAGGGAATAGAAGTCCCTACAGACCAAGTCCATCGGCCCACTACTGGTGATGTTTACAAGAGGCACTGCTCATTTGGGTAAAGTCTTATGGGTGATGCACCTATTACAGCTTCTGCAATGTCTTTCCACCTCCATAGCCATACGAGGCCCAAAGTCTTATCCATTCCCAAATGCCCCATGTCTTCATGAAGTGCTTGCAAAATCATATGGCAAAATTGGAAATACTTTTTGGGCAGCACCAGTTGCTCTCTGGGAAACTGAGTTTGTGTTTTGGAGATATGATACAACAGTCCATGCTTTAAAGAAAACTTGTCCCACTCTCTCAGGAGAAGTGATACTTCCGGCAGGTTTGCTTTGACTTGAGAGGATGACTAACCCTTTTCTTTGGCTATGATAATGTCTCTTAAACTGGGATGTGCTCACTGTGCTTTTCTTAAATCTGTAGGAGATAGATGAAGCAAGGAGGGGTTGTGCAGGGTGGTTAATCATGCATACACTTCCGGTATGGCATCAGGATGTACTCCAAGCGGGTCCACAGCTCGGTCTGGGTTGGTGATGGCAGGTCGGTCATCAGGCACTATCATTTGGCAAACAGCTTTCACTCCGTGTTCCATAACATAGGTCCAGGGACCCTCCATGGGAGAAGTATTACGGGGGTATCTGGACAGTGCATCTGCATCTATGTTGTTTCACCCAGGATGATATTGCAAGTAGAAATTGTGAGCTGATAGTGCAGAGATCCATCTATGCCCAGTGGCATCCATCTTGGCGATTGTCAGCACATGTGTTAGTGGGTTATTGTCCGTTAGCACCACAAATCTGGCTCCGTACAGGTACTCACAGAATTGATCAGTCACTGCCCATTTCAGTGCAAGGAACTCTAACTTATGGACTGGATAGTTCTTTTCAGAAGTAGTCAAACTGCGACTAGCATAGGCAATGGGTCTCATACCATTGTCATGTTCTTGGTAGAGTACGGCGCCCAAACCTTCCATGCTGGCATCAATGTGAAGAGTGTACGGCTTGGTGTAGTCAGCAAAGGCTAGAACAGGAGCTTCTGTTAGGAGGCGAATAATTTCTTGAAATGCACTTTCACGTTCATCAGTCCATCAGTTCCCAAAAGGTTCATTGGTTTTGAAGTATTCACCCACCTTGGCAGTAGGTAGGCAGTCTGCACCCCACAGAGGGACTTGTCTTCACCCACCTAGCAGGTAGGACGGTGTTCTGTGATAATAGCAAATAAAGAATGGCGAATAAAGAATAACGCAAGCAATAATAGCGAGTGACATTTAATAGCTAGCACAATTAACGGCGACTTTTCCCGCATCAAAATAGCACCAGTAGCTGAAATCTTCCATCTGTTGAGATGTCAAAATCGCAAAAAACAGTGATAAAAAAACAGTGGCAAGCATATCTGTGAACCCACATATATCTCTCCAATATTTTGCACCCTCCGCACACCTTAATAAAAATAATCATCTCTGAGACAGCACAGTCTAGAACACCAAAGTAAGCACAAGTCCCTGAAATCACACAAGCTATTTTTCAGTCCCTCAAATAGACTTGCTCAAATGCAGCCACTGATTTGGCTCAATACTTGCTGCCATCACTGCTCTCCATTGTTTCAAATCTGTCTGTGTGACAGCCCGACTGGAAGATGGTGTGCAGTCAGTTATGAGAAGAGAGTTCACCTGAATAGAGTTACAGCTGCCTGGACAGGACTGGGAACCCATTGCTGAGACTCCTGCTGCTGCTTCCCATGGAATTATTTCCCTGGGTGAACGCATGGATAGTGTGTAGTAAATATGTGAACTTTTTTGACATTCACGGTCTCCACTGATCTTTGGTGCTGGACCCTGCTAAAGAATGTGATGCTGTGTTTGTTGCTTTTTCATGGCTGCTTCAAAAGGGGGGGCTTTACCAGAGTCTACTCCATCCTTCAGAGTAGATGACAGCAGAAGTGACATGGTGCAAGGTACCACATCAATCACACTTATTTATGCCATCTGTGGTACCACCATGTGTTATAAACTGTCAGTGTTCTGCACTTCTACTGACTGACACAGCATGTAGTTGGCATATCTGTATGGTGTGCTTTCGGCGGTTTCCTTCTAAATCTCAGTGTGAAAGTCATTTTGTTTCAGTGCACAAACGTCAGTTTCTGTGACCGAATAATTTTGCTCATTATTTTTTTTCCTCTGCTGTTTATTTATCCATGCGGTATAAGTAGCCTTCATAAAGAACAAGAGGCCTATCCTTTTGATACAGCAGCAGAACACAGATCGCTATAATTGCTGTTGAGGCATTTTTACACTCGCTATACTTTCAGTTGCTATGTTGCGTTTCGCTATTGTGCACTAGCTATTTTTGAACTTGCTTTTTTTTTTTGCTATTTTGACATATAACCAGGTAGGTCAGCTGAACAGGCAGGCAGGCAGGCAGGACCACAGAGCTTAGGTCCCCTGGCAAGAATTATACTCTGTTGTGTCAAGACAGTGAGGCAGAGGATTTGTCACCTCACACAAGCACAAATAAAAGACTTCTTTCAGCAGTCACTGATATCTGTATTGCCAAATACCAGAAGTTTAATTAAGGCAGAGGTAAATCCCCTTGTCTCTGGGATTTGCCAGACAATTAGGAACAAGTTCAGAATGTCCTTAGTTTGTTTTGGCACAAAACTGCTGTTTTTAACAGAGGAGAACTTTGGTTTCAGAGCAAGAAGCAGCAGTCTAGATCTACAGATTTTTTACTGATAAATCACTTCTATCTCAGCAGGAGTCAGTACCTGTTTGGATTAAGCAAACAGATACTTTATTAGAAGAAGGGGGTCTCATTTAAGTAAAAAAAAAGTCACTATGTGTTTCTCTGAGGTAGGGGGCTGTATCAGCTTAATTTACTGAGTCAGAGCAGAGGGTGAATCTAGTTGGGGGTGTGGCTTAGTAGCTTAGGAGTACAAAAGCAGGTGTCTCCAATTACAGCTTCCTGCTGTTTTTAACAGAGGAGAACTTTGGTTTTAGAGCAAGAAGCAGCAGTCTAGATCTACAGATTTTCTACTAATTGCCCTCCTTCCCACCCCTCCACCCAAAGCCAGTTCTAGTTTTATAGCCACTGGATTTGACTGACAACAGGAACTTCCTGTTTGGCAGTAAGAAGGGAAGGATCACTGAGACACATTAGTTTCATCAACCTTGAAGGAACCTAAAAAATAACTCTTTCTCCCCCGCTGGAGGTCTAAATCCAAGCAAGGAAGAAGGAACAGGACAGAACAGGAAGGGCGACAGTTGTAAGGGCACATAGGCAGTAGGAAAGTAAGTGTAAAAATACATAGAGGGAGGAGACAGTAAGCATACAAAGCAACAGGAGTGAGGACACAAAATAAGTCAAGATGGGAGTGGTGCAGTGCAATGCCTGTGGGGCAGCAGTGGTCCAGGAGACATTCTGGAGGCTGTGATGCTGCCCTGTTTGCAAGCACCTCTCTGATCTGAGGAAGGAGGTTGCCCATCTCCAGGCTGACCTGGCTAGGATTCGTGAAACCTCTTCCCCCACCCAGGGACCAGCAGGGCCTCCACCATTACCTCAGAGGTTGCCAAGAAAGAGGAGCGGTTGAACCAAGGTGGGCTCTGGGAGGGAGAGGGTGGTAGAACAGAGGTGCATCCCTCCATTTGTACCTCTCCACAATTCATATGCTGTTCTGGCAAAGAGTGGTTCCTCTATGGAGGCACTGCAGTGGAGCCCAAGGAGGATGCTGGGAGCCTCCAAAAGGAGACCCATAGGAGGGTGGCATGAGATCCCACAGGGGAAGGAAACAACTCCTGGTGGGGGACTCAATCATTAGGGGTTAAAATTGGAGGAGGAAGGGGATAGGGAAGTAAGGTGCATGCCTGGTGCAATGGCTCAGAGGGATCGGAAACGAATCCTCAGGATTGTGGGAGCAGCTGCACGAGAGAGGGAGCTGGATGTCATTGTCCACCTAGGAACAAATGACCTGGCTGTGAATGGGATCAGAGCAGTGCAAGAGGAGTTTGTGGAGTTGGAGAGGGGCCTTAGACAAGTAGCATGTACGGTAACCTTCTCTGAGGTGCTGCCTGTCTATGGCAAGGATGATGCTAGGGTATTCTGCACCATGGGATTCAATGAATGGTTGAAAAACTGGTGTGGAGCTCAGGGTTTTGGCTTCACTGGGGACTGGGAAGCCACGTGGAGGGATGCAGGCTTATACTGGCACGATGGTCTGCATCTGTCCGGGGGGGAACCAGAATCCTAGGTGACAGGTCTAAATGCTTCATTGGCAAGCATTTAAACTAGCCAAGTGGGGGGGCACTGAAAAGGAGCAGGGAAATTCTAGCCTCCCACCACAAAACACAGTAGTTAGAGAGGTAAACACCAAGGTAGAGAAGTCAGTTGGGAGCAGTACAGGGATAAATGCAGAAAAAGGCAGTAAGGACAAGGATGGAGCTAAAAGGGGCAAGGCCATAAAAAATAAATGGAAGGTGATGAGTACCAATGCCCGCAGTCTATGTAACAAGCTCCCTGAACTAGTGGCCTTGATAGAAGAGGGATGCCTGGATATTGTGGCAGTCACTGAAACATGGTACACAGAGACCCATGACTGGGATGTCAACATACCAGGATACACAGTCTACAGGAGGGACAGGGTGGGTAAAAGAGGAGGAGGAGCAGTAGCTCTCTATATAAGGGAAGGGATTAAAGCAACAGAACTAAAGAGTAAACAGGAAGTTGATGAGTCACTATGGGTCACCCTGGAGACAGGAAGTGGCATCACAATCTGCAAGGGGGTTGTGTACAGACCCCCATTTCAAGGGGAGGAAATGGACAAGGAAATGATAGAAGGCATCCTTAAAATGGCAGAAAAAGGGGAGATATTGTTGATGGGGGACCTGAATATGCCAGATGTTAACTGGAGAACTTTTGCTGCAGGCACATCCAAGAGCAAGGTCATTCTTGATGCCCTACAGGGGGCATGCCTCAGACAGCTAGTGTTGGAACACACTCGGGAGGGAGCAATCTTAGACCTGATACTCTCAAATGGGGATGGAGAAAGGATCTCAGATTTAGAAGCGGGTAGCCATCTGGGAACAAGTGACCACCAAACAGTGTAGTTCACAATAAACACAGCCATAAAGTCAAGCCATACAGAAACAAGAGTATTGGACTTTAGGAAGGCTGACTTTGGGAAAATGAATGAACCAAACAAGAGAGAAACTCTGAATAGAGGGTCGATACCAGTCCATTCACAGAAGAAAGGGTTTTGTAAGAACTCTTGAAACCGAGGGTGGACAAAGCAATGGGGCCTGATGGGATTCACCCAAGAATTCTAAAAGAACTAAGGGTAGAACTACTAACACCACTGACTACTCTCTTTAACAAATCATGGGAGGATGGGGTAGTACCTGAGGACTGGAGGAGAGCAAATGTGATTCCACTTCACAAAAGTGGGAGCAGGGCAGAGGCAGAAAACTACAGACCAGTTAGTTTGACTTCAGTGGTAGGGAAAATGATGGAATCACTTCTGAAGGAAAGTATTGTTGAATACCTAGAGGTCAGTGGGGGACAGGACCCAAGGCAGTATGGTTTCACAGCAGGAAGGGTCATGTCAGACAAACCTAATAGATTTCTTTGACTGGGTGACCAAAGTAGTAGACCAGAGAGGGGCTGTGGATATGGCCTACCTAGATTTTAGCAAGGCATTTGACACAGTCTCACACAAAAGATTAATATACAAGTTAGCCAGCCTTGGAGTGGGTCCCAAGGTGGTAGCCTGGATAAAAACTGGCTGGACAATAGGACTCAAAGGGTAATAGTAAACGGAGTCCACAGTGAAGAAAGGAGGTAACTAGTGGGGTATCGCAGGGTTCGGTACTAGGACCAGTCCTCTTTAATGTCTTTATAAGTGACATTGGAGAGCACCTTGAAGGAAAGGTAGGTCTCTTTGCAGATGACACAAAGATCTGCAACAAGGTTGATACACAAGGTGGGGTGGAAAGAATGAAAAGTGACTTGGCAAGGTTGGAGGAATGGTCAAATATGTGGCAACTCAGATTCCAAGCAAAGAAGTGCAAGGTAATGTATCTGGGAAACAAAAACCAAGGGGAAGAGTACACAATGGGGGGTGAGTTAATAACATCAACAAAAATCAAGAGACCTAGGAGTAATTATATCAGATGACCTAAAGGTGGGCAAGCAATGTGAGACGGCAGTAAGGAGGGCTGGGGTGATACTGGGATGCATAGGGAGAGGCATCAACAGTAGAAAACAGGAAGTTGTTATCCCTCTGTACAGACAGTTAGTGAGACCCTATCTGGAGTACTGCGTGCAATTCTGGAGACCCCATCTCCGCAAAGACATAGACAGAGTGGAGGCTGTTCAGAGGAGGGCAGCCAAAATGGTGCAGGGTCTGCATCAGAAGACATATGAGGGCCGGCCCACCGGTGCAGCGGTTGGATTCCCACTTGCGACGCCAGTGACCCGGGTTAGGGAATGGGCCCAGGTCACTGGAGGGCGGCCGGGGAGAGAAGGATCAAGCGTCCTCGACAGCTCTCCCTTCTCTGGGGGAGGGCAGGGATAGGTCCGGTGCCTGCTGGCTCCTAGTGGAGCTGGGAGCATTGCAGGGTGTCTGACCCGAGTTACCTGGGGAGGAGCGGACACGGCGTATGCCTTGACGCCACCACGCTGCCTCCCCCAGAAAACCTGAAAACTGCTCACAATACCTAGATGATGGCTTCCATTCCTGAGCACCTCCAGTGCCTGTCCAGGGCCTCCCTGCTCTCAGCAGCATCCCGGGCCCTAATGCAGTGTGTGCCGGGTCTTCCCTTCTGCCCGGTGCCTTCCCCTCAGGAGGACCCGCTGACAGTAAGGATCGCCGGGATATCCGAGGATCGGCTGCGATATGAGGACCTGAGGAGGGCTGGATAAAGGTCAGTGGGGTCGGGGGGAGCTTGTGGAGCCTGAAGGAGTGGGGGCCAGGGTAGCATGGGGTAGGCGGTATAAACATATCATGCAAAAAAAAAAGAAGACATATGAGGAGAGACTAAAGCAGCTTAATATGTATACCCTCGAGGAAAGGAGGGAGAGGGGGGTACATGATAGAAACTTTCAAGTATCTCAAGGGAATTAACAAAATACGAGAGGATAGTATATTTCAGAAAAAGAGATGTGCAAGAACAAGGGGGCACAATTTGAAGATAGAGGGGGGAAGGCTCAGAGGTAATGTTAGAAAGTATTTTTCACAGAGGATTGTGGATGCATGGAACAGCCTTCCTGAGGAGGTTGTGGAGTCAGGAACAGTGGAAGAATTCAAGAATGCATGGGACAGGCATAATGCAATTCTAGTGGTGGGTAGGAGGAAGTAATCTGTTGCTTAACTAGAATCTGCAGCTTATACATCAGGTAGGGAAATGGGCAGACTAAGTGGGACAAGTGGTCCTTATCTGCCGTCAAATTCTATGATTCTATGATTCTATGTAACTACTTCAGTTTTGTTCTGTAACAGCAGCAGGAGCTGTCAAAATCAGTTGTTTCTTCTTCAAAACTCTCACAGAAAAGACCCAGGGTCAAACTGTCAACCCCAGAATGTTTGGTTTGAATCTAGACACCTCATTGGTCCACACTATTCTTGTGCTCCACGTCCTGAATGGAGGTACTGCAGCTACCAACAGGATTCCATGCTGCCTCAAGCAACCTCAGCAAAGATGGCCACACCCAGACAGTACTTGCTCTTTAAAGTCCATTTTCAATAAAGGGATACAGTCTTGGCATCATCTGACTTCATGGCTAGGACCCTCCTGGTCCCTTCTGGTGGTCATTAGGTCCAGGGGGCACTTTTGGGGAACAGGAACTCCATTAGAAGCTCCGTTTCATGGGCTCTCCAGGAGGGACTGTGTGGCAAAATGGCAGTTCTAGCGCTAGGCATCATGGGACTTGTAGTCCCAATAGGTGCCATGTTGTCCCCTGACTCCTGACCCACTGGAGGTTTGGACTGGGTCGGGAGCTTTTTTCTAAAGTTTTTATTTTGTTTATTGTGTTCCTCCAGCCCGCTTTGCTGTCTGGAGGGGCTAGGGAGTGGATCGGTAGAGCGGCGCTTCTGCCGCGGTTCCCCAATGGGCGCTTGAGGTGCCAGAAACACCTTGTGGTTTTGTACTAGCTCCTGCCCTGCTGGTGTGGCAGTTCAGGGGTCAGGGGAGCAACACAAATATGCAGCTCACTGGCCGCTCTTCTTAATGGGTGCTGAAGGTACCAAAACAAATCTGTTACACTCCCCAGTCCTGGCAGCAGCCCAGGATTGGGCTGGGAAAGTGAGGAGGCAAGTGGCTCACTCGCCACACTGGAGAGGCACATGGAAGTGCTGTAACAAAGTTATTCTGCTCCCTGACCCTGTTGAAAGTCCAGGAGCGGGCCGAGGTAACACAAGTGGCGCTGCAGCAGGAGCATCGGGGAGGCAGGAGGCTGAGTGCGCTCCCAACTTAGGAGGATTACAGCAGTAACCAGGGAGTTTGGGTGGAAGTTGGTGGGGGGGATTCAAAAGGGATATTATTAAGTACTTTTTCATAGAAAGGGTGGTGGGCCTCTGGAATAGTCTACCATGCCACTGGTAGAAGCCAAATCTGACTGGTTTCAAACATTGATGTAATCGGCACATAGCCTAAGTAAGACCTAAGGGAGCAGAGGATGGACAGGAGGGGAGCATTGTGGCTCTGGAAGACAAGAGGTCCAGTAACCTCAGTCCAATGTCAGGGCAGATATGGAGTTATGTAGGAAAACTGGACCAATGAGGCTCTATCAGCCATCATAATTGATGTATCTGTGTACTTATGTGGTGCCCAGCTCCCCACGTTATCACATTTCCCACACTTTATATACAGTGCCCCCAGGCCACACACCTTACTGGTACCAACATTTAAACCCTAGTCTCTTGGGGATCTCGCAGTGCTTCACCGGGTACCCAGCCATTGAAGCATTGCAGGTCCATAAACAGTTACACTGCAAATGTTATAGCAGGTGAAGAAATAAACTTTTAAAGTGTTGTAACTCTATCCATGGCTGGGTAGCCAAAACAGTAATCTCCAAATCCTGGAAGAGTGCTTTAACACAATACCCTTTTTTTCAAATTCAGTTCCAAACCTCTATCTATCTATCTATCTATCTATCTAGCTACAAAAACACATTGCAAAAGCAAGGCCTTGTTCTGTTACTCAGGGTCCCAGGCAATGCAGGCCTCACTAGATGTACTGGCTAGGTTCCATACTAGGTGTACAGACAGGAGAAGGTGTGTGCCCATCGAGCCTGTCCCCCACCGAAGTGGAGTCACATTTTATACAGCTGATAAGAAAAGATTATTAAGTCTGAATTTAAATATTTTTATTTATTTATTTCAAAGTTCGGAAATACACCTTTGAGCAGAAATGCTCATTTTCAAAGGTTCCTCATCATAAATTTATGTTTTCTGCGAGTACAATCTCTTGGGGTAAACTATTCCACATTTTCACCACCCTATATTTGAAATAGCTCTTTGCTGCAGTTGCTAATTCAGCTTCTATCAGGTATGACTCTCCCTGGCACAGGTGTGTCAGAACAATTCAAACCCTCTCCATTGGTCAGTCTCTCAGTGTCTGGATACAGAGCTTGCTGAGGAGAACCCACGTTCCCAACCAATACTATGGAAGGCAACTCCCAGCATTGTGGGCTAGTCACTAAGCTGTAGTGGCTGTGTTTCCATCTTCCCCAGTTGGCTGTGGCAGTCTCACTGTTTACAAAACCTCAGATCTGTTTTAGTTTCTGTCTCTCAGAGCACTACTGAAGAGCACAACAGTAGGGTGGCTTACCTTCACAGACTGTCACTCTACAGTTGCTGGATTTGGTTTTCATGTTCTCTCTGTGTTCAGCAATCCCCTCTTTTTCTCTTTTCAAGCGCAAGTCTATCTCCAAGATGCTTTCCTGGTTTGCACAGACAGGTCTACCTCCTCATTGTCTCTCATGCAGACCACTGCTGCTTTTCACACAGGCTGGCACAGACTGACTGCTACTACAGAAATCTCTCTCTCTCTTACTCTCTTCAAGAATACAGCCCTCCAAATAGTCAGTCTCTCCATTAGCCACTTGAGATGGGGCTACCTGACTGTGCTTTATGTGCGATTGGTCACAGTCTCATGGGAAAAATGACTGAAGTCTGCCAGTATCTCATGAACCTTTCTATCTGTGTTGCAGGCTCCTTAGAACCTGACTGGTGCTGGCGCTGCTCTTGCACCCCATTTCCATGCCTCAGTCATGGCAACCACCTGTAGTTTTGGGGCACACTGCTCACAAAGTTCTTTATTTATGAGGCTCCTGCCCTTAAAACACTTTCTGTGCCCTAAGGAATATTAGTGCATAGTGTACTGGCATCCAGTTCACTCAGATCGGTTATCAGGGAAAGCACGCACTCCTTAAGTGTGAGATTGCAATGCCTCAGTGGCAGAAGTCTGGTTCAGTAGCAGAGACACATATATAAACAAGCATTTGTCAATGCCAAGTGTTGCTTGCTGTCATTAGCAGTGAAAGTGCATGAGTTAGACAGATGCAGTATAGGAATGGCAGTGAAGTATTAAACTGACGCCAACTCCACCCCCACCCTGCAGAGATAGACAGGCATTGGGGTGTGCCTTTGGGTCATCGCACATAACGGTCATGACATTTCACCTCACCTTACCCTGCAGACACTTACAAGTGTCGAGGTGTGCTTTGAAGTGTCTGGGCTTTACATTCACGTCATTCCTTAAGGAAATACACTGAAATGGGTGCAGTATAGGAGAATGGGGTAAACTCTAGGGTCAAAGGGTCCAAGGCGCACCTCGATGCCTGCCACTGGCTGCAGGCTGGGGTGGAATGGCATGAGCATTACTGTCAACAATTCCAAGTCACACCCCTGACACCTGTCAGTCCCTACAGGGTAGGGTGTTATGGTCGAAAACCCTAACACCCTGGGCGTTTCTTGGTATTTTTACTCCAAGTTTTCAGTATGGGCTTTTTGTGATCCCACCGCATGAACAGTGACACTATCAATTTGTTAGCTGACGGTGATTTTGCACAGCGACTGTACCATTTGGCACCACAGGTGCGAAAACACATTTCGAACAGGATGTGAAAAATGACAGCTGTACTGTTCATGAGGAGGTGTAAAAAATGGCAATGTTGAAAATCTGGAGTGAAACTATAAAAAAACTGGTGAAGTCAAAAGTGTGCGTAGAAATTGCGCAGTGCACACCTGAAATGTAATTAGTTTTGGGATTTTTTACAGCAGATTTTCAACATAGGCTTTTTGGGACCTCCGCTCATGAACAGTGTCACAGTGATTTTCTTAATCTATCTCGAACACTGATTTCCAACAGCGACCGTGCTATTCTGCACCAGAAGTGCGAAAACACATTTCAGCCAGGGTGTGAAAGATGACAGCTATACTATTCATAAGGAGGTGTGGAAAAATGCCAATGTTGAAAATCTGGACTAAAAAGATTACGAATTTGTAAACTTATGAGGGTGCGTGGAAAATGCACAATGCACGCTCGTAATACAGTCATTTTACTGACTTTTGTCACCAAATTTTCAACATACCCAGTTTAAGACCGCTGCTCATGAACAGTGTCACTGTGATTTTCTTAATCTGTCCCGAACATTGATTTCACACACCAACCGCGCAACTGTGTGCTATATGTGCGAAAACACATTTTGGGTGAGATGTGAAAAATGACAGTTGTATTGTTCATAAGGAGGTGTGGTAAAATGGCAATGCTGAAAATCTGGAGTGAAAATATTAAAAATGCTCAAAGTTACAAGAGTACGTAGGAACTGCGCAACACACGCACGTAAAACAGTCATTTTGGGGAATTTTTTCACCACATTTTCAACCTAGGGTTTTTGGGGGCCTACTTCATGAACAGTGTCACTGTGATATTCTTAATCTGTCCTGAACATTGATTTCACACAGCGACAGCACCATTGTGCACTACATGTGCGAAAACACATTTCAGACGAGATGTGAAAAATGACAACTGTACTGTTCATAAGAAGGTGTGGTAAAATGGCAATGCTGAAAATCTGGAGTGAAAATATTAAAAATGCTCAAAGTTACGAGCATGCGTAGGAACTGCGCAATGCACGATTGTAAAACAGTCATTTTGGGGAATTTTTTCACCAAATTTTCAACATAGGGTTTTTGGGGGCCTACCTCATGAACTGTGACACTGTTGTTTTGTTACTCAGTCCTGAAATGTGGTTCCACGTAGTGACCACGAAATCACCTTTCAGGACCGAATAACAAAATGACAGTGACTGAGTTCATGAGTTGGGGTCCCAAGAACTCCATGTTGAAAATATGGTGAACATATTCCCAAAAATGGCCGAGATATGCACCAAAGTTGAAAAAAAATATTTATGCCATTATACAGCCTACGGCATTTCTTCAGTTCAGCGATCGGCTTTGAAGAATAGTGCAGACGTGTTCCCGGTCCACGAAGATCATTGTGCCAGGCTCGAGGTAAGTATGGGGTGAGGGGTGTGTGGGAAAGTGGGAGTGCAGAGGGTGGGCGCGGGTTGGGAGGACCACGGAATCAAGAGGGACCGTTTTCTAGATTGCAGGTTTATTTAAAAAAAAAAAAACTTCGCGGAAGGTTTTCTTTTTGCAGGGATATTTAATTTTGGCACACTGGGGTGGGCTCCCAGAGTGCCACCTGAGTGTTTTAGGGTGGTGGACTGTAATCAATGGGGATTGGGTACCCCGTTGTCACATACTGAGTGCTGTAGGGAGAACAAGAGCCATGGGATGGGCACCCTCGACCTAGAAATTGGGGAGCATTATGTCGACGGGAGTGGGCTCCTCCATCTGCAAAATTACCAGGAAGGGGGCATGCCGACAGGGAGATTAGGCATCCTGTCGGCACATATAAGTGGGGGGGTGGCAAGAGCCGAGGGGGATTGGGCACCCCCTCAACACACAACAAATTTGGGAGGGGGGACATTATGCCGATGGGGAGTGGGCTCCCCTGTTGGCAAATTGAACTGGAAGGGGACATGCCAACAGGGGGATTGGGCACCCCATCAGCTTTTCCTTTTTTTTTTATTGAAATGTTTCACCAGGAAGGCACACTGAATGGTGAGTGGCAGCTTTCCGTCGACTTCCTGGGGACTGTGAGAGGCCGACGGAGAAGCCGTCTGCATAGAACATCAATCAGCTGTTTTGGTGCTTAATGCACCAAACAGCTGATTGCATGGTGATGTGGCCCAAATTTCGTGACACATTTAGGCATTCTCCCTAACTGCTGAAAGCACTGTGTTTCTTGCACATGTGTGCAAGCGGCACAAAAAGGTGATGGATGCGCTGAAGTTCGGCACTTCTTGCTTCCACCTCTGATCCCTGCTGCAGCCCAAGTCTACTGCAGCCAGAGGGAAGCAACAGTGTCATGGCAGCATGCAGTAGACTCCATAGAATCAAAAGCCAATCCCCACCATTTAAGCCGGTGGGGGGGGGGGGCAACAGTATTTGGGCTCCATGGAGTCAAATCATATTTGTCAACTGCAGGGTAACAAATCTGGACTTGTTTCTGGGTCACACATTTGTTGATTGAGTGATTGATTGATTTATTTTTTGTTAATCGGGTAAGTACATTTGACAACTGAGTGCCTATTTACGAGTACAACCTGGAAGAGTACAAAGGAGGCTAAAACAAGAAAAATGCCAAAATACGATGCAAGCAGGACATTAATGCAGAAATAAAACACTGGCAACAAATAATGTTTAGGCAAAACAGTCCTACAGATAACAATGGATGCAGATCAAGTTAGGTTTACAATGAAACTGATAACTGGACATTCAAGATAATGCAAACAAAACAAAGTGCTGTGTGGGACAAATGAAGTAGAATAGTGGGGGCCAAGAAATGGCCTACCAGGTGAATTGGAAGGGGATTAGGTCCAGTTGCATGCAGAGGAGATGAGGAGATGTTTCCTTGGAATACCTCTGAAAGATAGAAGAATGGGTGAATTTCATACTGGGATGGGGGAGGATACCATAACCTAGGACAAAGGAGAAGAAGGCCTGCTCTCCTATTCTGGTAGCACATTTGGGGATAGTGGCAACAGATTTAAGTGAATAGGATGGGCAAGCATGCTGTAACAGGGAGATGGGGTGACAGGGGAAGTAGATCTGAGTAATCTAAGAAGAAAACACCCCAGAGAGTCACAGCATGAGATAGAGGGGGGAGAGCCAGCCCAGGGAGGAATAACATGCAGATGTGAGTTAGCTGGAGGACCGTGGAAACCAGCGGATGTTGTAGGCCACATCCCATTTGTGGAGAGTTGTTCTGGGTGCATAAGTGAACTGTATTGAAGGTAGGGGAGAAGAACACCTTGAGTTATGGCTAGTCTGGTTTCAGGAATGAGGAGATGGCAGACACAGTATGCCAGGCCTGGGTTTATATGATAACGGCGAAAGCCTAAAGGCGATCGCCATTATCGCGAAGTCAGAGTGCCAAAAAGTTATTTCAGCACTCTGACTCCCCCGGTGCACAGCAAAACAGTACCGGGGACTTGTTTTTTTAATGGTTTATACTTAAGGATTCTCAACTCCAGAGGGATGCATGTCAGGGGTGCAAAACCATAAAAAAAAATTGGGGCTGGGTCAAAAAAAAACGCACCAGCACCCGTACCAAAACCCAGCACACTGCCCACTAATACCACCTACCCACCCACCATGCCACGGGGCCAGCTCGCCAACCCACTGTGGCACCACCCCTCACAATCCTCCCACCCCTCGCTGTGCATACTCACTCCCCTGCTCACGTATGTATAGCAACATCCTTCACTATATTCACCAACCCCCCGTCCGCCACCCTACTTACTTCCTAGTCTCGATGACATGTGCTGGGATTGGGTCGCCATTGTTGTAGGCGCCCAATCGCTGACGCCCATGTCACGGGCTACCCCAGGCCTAGTTTGGAATGAACAGATTTGCAGATGGTGGAGACATAAGTAGAGAAATCAAGAGCAGGATCTAGGGTGAGACCTGGGTATTTGAGGTCCTCAATGAGGGAGAGGTGAGACCCATCAGAGCTGCAGATGACCTGAGGATTTAGACAGGCTCGCTATCTTATTTTCAACCTAAGGAGTATGGCTTGGGTTTGGAGGCATTCAGAGCTAGTTTTGTTGTCAACAAGCCAGTTTTAAAAATAAAAATAAAAAAAGTTTAGTTATGCATTTAGGTGGGACTGGTGAGGGAAGCTGTGGTAAAGAACAATATTCTAGGCATACATAATAGTTGAGCAGGAGGTGGACCCTGTGGAAAGGTTGTTGATGAAAGTGAAGAAGAGAAAGGACCCTAGAATAGAGCCATGGTGAACTTCCTGTTTGATTGGGACAAGACTGATGGAGGCATCTCCAAATTTAATGAACTGTTGCCTGTCCTGGAGAGGCCAATATTTGAGGAGGGAATTGTCTACAAGGTCAAAGGCCTTGGAATGGTCAGTGAAGATAGCACCTGTGAGAGAACCTTTATCCATTGCAGTCTTTATGTCATTGGTCAGATGGACCAGGGCAGCAGTGGTGCTGTGCTTTTTGCTGAAGCTATGCTGACTTTGGGTGAGAATATTGTACTTCTGTACATACTCAGTTAACTGAGTGGCTACTATTTCTAGTAATGTGTTGAGGCTGGGTAGAAAGGTGATAGGAGGAGAGGAGCTTGGACTACTTGGGCAATTTTCCAGGAGGTGGGAACAGTATTGATGGTAAGAGGAAGGTTGAAAATGTGAGCTGTGAAGAGTGGAAGGATGGGGTGCCTAGTGAAAGAATTCTAGGTTCTATACCATCTGGGCTAGGAGTTTTCTTATTTTGTTTAAAAATTGCATAGAATACAGGATAAGTTCTATGAGAAACAAGTTCCATTTACAGAATGTCCCAAGTCAATTAAAATAACAGTTAACAACATAGAAAATAATGTATGGGGAGGTGGTTATTCACTCAAATTTTACACACACCTGAGGTGTGGGATACCACATAAACCCCAAGGGCGAAGCCCGAGGAGTTTATTTAGGCATCCCACACCAAGGGTGTGTGTAAAATTCAAGTGAATAACCACCTCCTCATTACTTTATTTTTTATAATTGTTGGTTTCAATTATTTTGCCAGCTATCATATATAAGATTTGAAAAGAAGTGAGATCATGACCGTTTTAGTTGTTTTTGTACGTCTGGAACAAGCAGTAAACACTGAAAAGTACTAGTGTCTAAGAACATTTTAACTTTTTTAACGAAAAGTTCAAACTGTAATGTCTATTTTTAGGTGTCATTTGTAGAGCTCTTGGTGCTGTGGTGTTCATAGTTATCTGGTTCCTGTACATTGGAGATGGAGTGATGTGGGTCTCGCGTTGTCTGATGACGAAGAGCAGAGTGTTAGGTTAGCGTGGGTTAGGGAGTATCATAAATGTGTGCGTGGTGTGTGTGTGTGTGTGTGTGCTTTTTCTGAAGAAGAATGAGGGAGCTGAGAGGAGACCCACAGCTGACAGAGCATGAGTGGCTGAATACTTCCGTTTGCTCTGCAGGTGTTTGTGTCTCATGCTTCTGCAGAGAAAGCTGGCACGTGTTTGCCATTATAACCAGCGCAGCTGGTTATAACGGCAAATTATAACCGCCTTTCTCTATGGAAAACAATTGTGGCCAGTAATTATATAGAGCATAATGTATGGGCAACCATACACAACAAGACTGTATTTCCATTGAGGGGTTGAGATGACAGTATATGGGCCTCGAGAGAGAAGCTTGGGAAGTCCATGCTGTCATCTCAGCCTTGAGATGGAAACACATGCCAAGTTGCGTGGTTGCCTTTATTTTATTTTGTACAGTATATGGTTTTGTGCACAGGAGTCACAGAAGTGTTCCATCCCCAATGTAAAACCAAAAGAAAACAAACAGAAAAACTTGCCATTTCTTTGTTCTGTCTATGACTGAAATTAAATGTTTAAACTCTTACAAGTTGAAAGGCACAGATTGGGGCACTGGGTGGTTAGGAATCAGCTGGCTTTTGGGTGACTAAGGAATTTAACATTTTAGGACCTTCGAACTGTGCAGAACAACTGCTCGGAATGCGCAAAGCAGCACCATAGTATATGGTTAGGGTTTGTTGCGGATGGAAAACGATGGTTTTCCAAATCCTGTTTGTTGTAGGGCAGTTCAAAGGTCAAAAAAGTTGCTATACTATCATTCTGACGTCACATCGATAGTACAACAACTTTTGCCCCTTGAACTCCTACCTGATTGGTGGAAACAGGCAGTGATTTAAAAAATGTATTCTAAAATGGCGGATTCACTTAGCGAGCGGTCGGGCAAGCAGACAGTTTGGACACGGACTGCCATAATCGGCTCTGTGCGTCCAAACTATCAATTTGCAGTTTTTGGTTTTTTTTGTCTCTGGCACAGTTACAGTAAAAACAGAGTGGGACCGCAGCAAGGAGTACTGCTATATTTGGAGATGTGACCAGAACAGAGCATAACAATAGTGAGGAGGACTGGTATTTTGTGGGACGGGACTCGAGCGAGGTCCAGTGCAAGAGTGTCAACGCAAGGTATGAACCTTGTGTTCATTTTGGGGGAACAATATGCTACAAAAAACAGTGGATTTTGACCATCCACAACTAAATCTGTGTTTCCATCTCGGGAGTTGATGATGCCATGGAGACCTCTCGAGCTTCACTCTCGTGGTCTCTATGACATCATCAACTCCCTCGATGGAAACACAGCCTTGTTGTGGATGGTCAGCCATCCACTATTCTATATTTGGAATGCACACAACAGTTTAGAATGTGCACAACAAGGATTTTGAGCTGGCTAATTTTTATACAGAACAAAGGCTAACCATATACTATATAAACATACACAAAGCCAATTACAACAAGTGCAAATAGATTGTTCCTGCAATGATAATCTTTTGAGGCCATGTTAGAAGGTGTGGCACCAAGAGGGAGAGAACTAAGTAGACTGTCAACGTCCCCTCTAGTAACAATTTTCAGTAGATGGTGGGGGTGGTTAGGTGGGGGAGGAGAGAGCAGGGGCTGATTAGTGGGTGAGACCTGGGCAGCAGAGGGGTGGGTTGAGTAGGCTGAGAGGCTGGTGAACAGGGAGTTGAAAGAATCAGTGATTGTATCTTGGTTATTACAGTGAACCCCAATAATGAACGTGCCCTTTTGGATCCATTTGGTGGTGGAACATCCACGTAAACCCGTAATAGTACTGTAAAACTTTCACTGTAAAATAAGTTTTGCTATTTTTGCTAAAGCACTAATTTGAGCTAAAATAAATCTGCGCTAATTAGTGTTATTAGTGATTTTTCCATTATAACGAATGTGCTGCTAATGACATAGCACTTTTATTGAAGCAATTTTGGTTGCATTTCTGTTTACGCTAAAATTACTTTGCATGAAAATAACTCGTTTTACTGCATAACACACACACATTTATTGTGGTGAGCTATATAGCACCCAGTGGATGCAGTACCTACACAGAGAAAAATCAGGGCTGCAACACCAGTAGGTTATTTGCCTCTCTTCCCAACCACAAACATTGATTTGGGTACACACAGGAACTCTCTAAATTACCTCCCCAATCAAATAGCTGTAGAACCTGTGTGGGAGAAAGAGGGGCTGCACTGGACTGACCCAGGAGACCACAGAAATGTGAGACTTGGACAACCCTGAAGCATGACTCTGACACAGTTTCAAAGTGAAAATAAAGGCAAACTCCACTGAACTGTTCTGCCAACTTATAGACACTGTTTGCATGAAAAGACAGTAGCATTTAACAACAGAAACACATACTTTTTTTGCAGTAACCTCATTATGATTAAACAGCTTAAGCATTAAAACCCTATATTTTACTCCCACAGGTCTGTACCTGCTATCCCCAGAGACTGAGACTATTTCACCACCAACCAGCCCTCCAGTTACTTAAAATCTTAACCCAACACTAGGCCACACCTTGGACCTCAGTCACTGCACATTCAAATTACTTTGCCTTAAGAGTGTGAAATGCTACTAGACCTATACCCACCTCAGTTAGCCCACTCACCCCTTACTACCAGATGCCCTTCCCTGGTATCTAGCATTGTAAATTACATACACAGTCTGTCACTTAAACTCTACACATTTCACAATAGCAGTACTTTGCATCACATAACATTTACTCAACAGCATTCACAATATACTTTCCCCCCTTCAGTCGTTAAATTCAGTTCTTCAGTAGCTGGACAGTAGTCCTTGAAGCAAGAAGGATTCAAAATTCAAAATAAAGATAAGTGTCCCTCTTGAACTAGTCCCACAATGAAAATCAAACGCTGCTGTACCACTTCCCTTGAATTACTGGGAAAGTCCGTGTCTTGGACCTTCAGGAGTTGGCAGTGGATCTGGCGCTGCTGATCTTCAGAGATGACCTGGTCACGTGTAGCAGTCGCACTCTGGTTGGGTGAAGCTGAAGACACATGTGAAGAAACAGGTACTTAAAGCAGCGGCTAACCTATTCTGTAACAGCAGCAACAAAACAACTCCACTGTATGAAGGAGTGCTGGACACAAAGACAAATCGGGAGCACAACAAATGTCCGTGCTATTCAAGGACACCATAAATCACGTACGTTATCAGGAGGCTGAGCAAATCAGAAAACAGGGATCATAAATACAAAAGAAACTTTAAAGTGAGTGCTTATAAAGAAGTTTCTGCTCTAGATAAAGCATGTTGCACTTTTTGCATTAATCACTTTATAAGTACTGTGACTTTGAGGTTTTTTTGTATTTAAGAGTCCTGTTTTCTGATTTGCTCAACCACCTGATGACACACCAGCGTGTGCGAAACCAGTAGAGGTTAATCAAGTTCTTTTTTTTTTTTCCCATTATCATTTTATTCAAATTTTATGCAGAGACAGCATGACTGAGAGAAAGGTTTTACAAGATATGAGTGAAATATACAATTATCTCGTTACAGAAATGGTAAGACATTTTCTCTGTTATACCCCCCAACCCTAAAAATCCCATAAAAGCCTAAAACTCTAAAACTCCCCTCCTCGACCCACCTCTAAATATTACCCCCCTTCCCCCTCCCGAGGCACACGACTCGAATCATTGACATACAGGGTGAATTCACAAATCACAATGAATAGATAGCATCAAACAGGGCCCATATCTTCTCAAAGCGGGGTAATTGGTTATGCAGGGTCGCAATCATCTTCTCAATCCGGAGAGAAGCAAGAAGCTCTGCTAGCCATTCAGAATAAGGAAGTACAACCTTATCATTTCAGTGGCGGAGAACCAATTTCTTAACTATGACTGAAATCAAGGCCATGTAATATTTTCTATTCCTGATTGGAAAAGTAGACATATCCCCCAGCAAACACACCTCTGGCTTGAACATATCCTCCAACCCCAATAAGGGATCAAGCTTATCCCTGATTTCTGCCTATAGAGGAGCTACCTTAGGGCATTCCCAAAAAATATGCAAGAGATCCCCTCTATCCTCATTACACCTGTAACATTTGGGTTCTTTTACCAAATTCAAATCTATTAGTTTCTGAGGGGAGTAGTAAATGTAGGTTAATCAAGTTCTGATGCTGCATATCTTTTGCTTGGCAGTTTGTTATTTTATTCAATAAAGTTGTGATTTGTGGTATCCTCGAGTAGTGCGGACATTTATCGTGCTCCCTAATCTGTTCTGTTCCTGCTCTCACTTGCTGCCCTACTATCCCAAACACTGGGATGCAAATTTTCCCCCATAGTCTTTACACTTGACTGAGGGGTAGTCCCCCAGGCCCTATCAGCTGGTATGCTTAAGTACCCTCCTTCAGCTCCCCCCCACCACACTCCCCTCCAACCAATCACCAAGCACTCCAACTACCGAACCCTGCTTATGTCATCAAGCTCCGCTCCTCCCTGCCCCTCTCTCTCTCTCTCTCTCTCTCCCTCCCTTGCCTCTCTTTCTCTCTCTCTCTCTCTCTCTACCTATTACCTCCCCCATGTCTCCCTTGCATTCCATGTCAGGAAAATCCTGACAATCATTGTTACCCTTAGAATGGGCAACCTCTTTTGTCATTCTCAGGCTGTATATGCTATACTAATGCTATTTACTGCAGGATTGTAAAGTAACTACACCTGTTAAGAGGTATCCACCCTTTTTCATCTTTGCTTCTTCCTTGTCACCCAACTACCCCCAACCTGTTGTTTGACTTACAAGCAATAACATTTTGCTCAGCTCCCCCTCTTCCCTTATTCCTTTTTTCTTTTCTGAATTTAATTTTTAATTTAATTAATTAATTAATAGCTAAATACAAAGACAATAATAAACAGCAACATGAAGCAGCAAGCTGCCCCAGATTGCACGAATCATAACACTACATGTGCAATGTCCAGACCTGAATAAACCACTACTTACCGTTGGGTCTACAATGCCAGTTCAACAAAAATTTTGTTGACCAACATTACAGCGACAACTTTATGTCAACCACAGCTGCAGTCGGCATAAAGCCATCCAATACAAGTTTGTTTTTCTTCGGGGGGCTTTGCTGCCCAAACCCCTCATGTGGAGGGCACTGCCTCACACCCCCTGTAATTAAAGATTATCAACTCCAAGTCATAGTTGATTTGGGGAAGGGTACAAGACCCCAAGAGAGCAGTGCTGGGGTCTTACAGGTACATTACAGCAGCAACATCGAGTTGCCACTGTAATGTCGTTCGATATAAAAATGTCGCTGTTCGATTGGCTTACCCTTATAGTTTATTTATTTGGTATTCGGAAAAAACCTTTGAGCCAAGGCTCTTTTACAAAGGTTCCAAGTCACATGAACAGAGTATAGACATTCAATCAAGAAGGTTACAGAGTTTTAGGAGATTTGAAACACTGAACAGCACAACAATCAGGAAAAGGTTACCGAGTTTCTTAGTCATTTAAAACACTATACAGCATATGGACATCAACTTTAGTTGACTACAAGTGCAGGTAAGGTGCAGAGGCACTAGAAATTAGGTTAGGTTGGGCAGAGGGTCAGTAAGGACAGGATTTTGGTAGGTGAGGAGGGGGGCCTCTAGTAAAAGTGCTCAAGGAGGCAGGGCTGAGACCAGGGAGGCATAGACCCATCCTAGCGTGGAGACGGGGGGAGGGGTAGGGGTGTACAGGAGTAGCCCCTTAAAGTGATTCAAAGGCATTGTCAAGGAACATGTGGGAGGGTGGCTTCTGTCTTGTGCTGATAATAGTTGCTGTTAGCAGAGCCAGGCCTTGTCATCCAGTGTCCATCAGCTGTTGGAGAAGCAGGTGCATACAGAGCTAGAGATCAGGTAGTGCTTAAGGTCCGATTTGAAGCAAGACAGGCTAGTGGAGTTCCTAATGGATTTGGGTACCTCGTTAAGCCAGAGAGGGGCTCTGTAGGAGAAGGCACGCTGTCCAAGAGCTGTGCATCAGAACGGGACCACGAGAGCCCCCAGCGTTCTGTTTCTGGTTATATATTCTACCCCAGAGCTCCATCATCAGCATCATTGACTATGGTCTCATTATCTATGGATCTGCCACAACCTCGTCTCTTAGGCATCTTTTGACTTCTGTCAACCAAGCCTGCTGACTCGCTACTGGTTCCCACCGTCTCACCCACACCTGCGACCTCTACTCCAAAACAGGCTGGCTGCAACTGAACAACCGTATCAAATACCAAACCTGCATCACTGCTAAGAAAATCATGATGGGAAAGGCACCTCCAGGAATCAGCACCCTCCTTAAACCTAAAATCACAAACCGCAACACCAGGAGCTCTAAGCCCCAAATCCTTCAAATTCCCCTCTGCCGCACATCCCAAGGCCAAAGGTTCTTTGCATACAGGGCCCCGAGTTGGCTGAACGAGCTCTCTAGTGACACCTCATCTACAGCAATGCTTGGTGCATTCAAAGAAAAGCTCCACCACTCCATAACTGGCTCCACTACCTGTGCTTGCACCCCATAACATCATTATCCCCTACACTGTTTCTGACCCCATATGTGTCAGTTTTTGTCCTCTCCACTTGCACTTACCTGTCCAATGCAACTTCTAATGCACTTACCCTGTGTCTGTCCTAACAAGGCCCCTCGGCAGCCTCACCCTACCGCACTACACCTATGCCTTCCCTGACCCTCAATCCTCTCCCCTGCTTGCCCTCTTCCTCCAATCTGTTTCTTGTATTACACATCGCTCAGTCTGATTATGTCAAGCAAAATTACTGTCTGAAACCTTGTACCTGTAACTGTCTTATGTTTGAGTGTCTGTTACCCTGTAACCAGCCTGACGTGGAACCTTTGTAAAAGAGCCTTGGCTCAAAGGTACTTTGTAATCCTAGACATACATACATAAATAAATAAAATAAAATAAAATATTCTGAGCCTGGGAGGGAGAAGATGCCTGCTATGCATGGGGGGCTTTCCCCAGTAATGCTTTTTTGCCTAGGAGGCATGTGAGGAATTTAGTCCTGCACCCAAGAGACAGCAGGTGAGTCTGTTCATAGAGGGAACAGGTGTGGGTCATTTGATCGCCATTCAGGATGAGTCTGCAGGCCTTGTTGAGAGCTACATGCACCCTCCTGAGCACAGAGTCTGATGCTGCACTGTAGACAACCAGGCTGTAGTAAATGGTGGAGAGGATGGAGCTTGTGACTGATAGGTGGATGGCTGCCGTGGTAAGGTGTTTTCTGTGCCTATAAAGCACGCCAAGCTTGATGTTGACTGTCTTGACCACCTGGTCAATAAGTTGAGTGTAGGATAAGGTGTCGTCCAGAGTGACTCCAAGGTATTTGAAGGAGTGTACCTGTTCCAAGGGGGTGAGTACATTGTTGGTGATGTTTATGGTGGAGAACCTTTTCTTGAGCTGGGGGCTGGATAGGAGCACGGTCTTGGTTTTTTTGTAATTGAGCAGAAGTTTGTGCTCACAGGACCAGACTTCTGTTTTACTGAAGGAGTGCTAAAGTGCTGCTTGGAGTGGCTCAGTTCGAGAGTTGCTGTTGAGGATGACAGCATCGTCCGCATATAGGATTATCTTGGCATCACAGGCTTGAGGGAGACTATTTAGGAACAGGCTGAAGAGCAGTGGTCCCAAGATGGATCCTTGGGGGACCTCCAGCATGACTTCCCTGGGGTCAGACACTGTTTGTTCTATTTTTACCCGTTGTGACCTGAGGGACAGGTAGTCTCGGAACCAGAGTATTACATTGGCAGCCACCCCCAAGCTTTGAAGCTGGGCCAATAAGAGGGTGTGGTTGATGGTGTCAAAGGCTTTTGTTAAGTCTATGAACACCTCCCCTACTAGTTTGCCTTTGTCCAAGCTTTGTGAGCATAGTCAGTGAACTCTACAAGGGCAGTCATGGTACTATTTCCCTGCTTGAACCCATGCTGGTTGGGGCATTGCAGTTGGTATTTGCTGATGTAGTCTGTTAGTTGGTCCACCACAGTCTTCCCAAGGGCTTTGGATTGGGGGGAGAAGATTGAGATCGGCCTGTAATTGGACACATTGGTCCTGTCCCCACTTTTGTGGACAAGAGTGACCAGCGCTTGCTTCCAGGTGTCCGGGAATTGTGCCAGGTTCAGGGATTTGCTGAATAGTTTTGTAATAGACTTGATGAGCATGTAAAGAGTTTGAGACACCAGCTTCATGTCTACTCCATCGCTACCCAGTCTGGTCTTCCCAAGCACTTTTTTATGTAGAATGCTGTCTCCTTTATAGTAACTCTCTTGAGGTAGAAGGTAGGGTGAGAGGTACTGGGAGCTTTGTCATCTGAGGGAACCTTGGCGGGGTGTAGGTAGTCAGGAGGGAGTATTGTGCTTAGATCTGTGAAGGCAGAGTTGAAGGACTCTGTGATGAGGCATGAGTTTGTGGTAGTAGAGCCATTAATGTGGAGCAGCTGTGGGTTTCTCTTTCCTTCTTCCCCCAAAAGATTCTTTATGTTTTCCCAGAACCTTTTACTGTCAGCCCAGCTTTTATCGAGCAGTTCCTTGTGGTGATCTGCTTTAGCCCTCCATATTACATGCTTGTAGCAGTTTCTAGCTGCCCGCTATAGCTGGTGACAATCAGTAAGTGCCACTATAGGTTTACAGCTGAAATAAAAAAAGATCAGAATGTCTATCTATAGGTGGTCTTCTGTAAAGCCTAAAATGAGTGACTATTAAAGTCAAAAGGTAGGTTGATAGCAAAATAAATAACTAAGGAATAAAATCAGGCTTTTTGGTCATTATATATGTGACCGACCTGTGTCATCTAAGTTCAAATGCTCAGTAAGAATTACTCAAGTTAGCTGTCAATTGTTCAATTTGCTATATGTTACCCATTAAGTCATACCATGAATGGATTTCTGGGACTGACGGTGACAGCCAAAGCTTGGTGATTGTTTTCCTGGCCATACTTATAGCACTACTCAGATGTTTCCATGTGTCCGAGGATCTATACACTACTAATATGTCTAAGAGGAGAAAAAGAGAGGCTGTAATCTTTAGGTCTATGTCCCAGACGTAATTAAGGGCTTTCAAGGACCATTGTATGTAACCAAACATTGCTATTGATGTCCCACACTCCCTCTAATAATGAGCTCCCCTGTGGGGAAGGTATTAAACCTGCTTAGCTGGAGAAATAAAGTATCCCATTGTGGTTGTTCATGTGAATTCCTTCCCTATACAAGAGGAGGCCACTTTATGCACATTGAGGAGACAGGAGTCCAACTGTATATCAGAAATATTGACAGCAAGGTCTTTTCCCATGCGACCTTTATGTAGGCGACTGAGAAACCCTGGAGTGAGAGTAAAGCCTGATAAAGTTAGAAATAATGATGCTTGACATGGTCCTCTCCCTTTAGTGTTTGTTCAACCAGAAAAATTAAAGCTGGTATTTCCTTTTGTGTTTGTTCAGACTGGACCAATGAATGCAGATAGCCCCTAGTCTGAAGATATCTAAAGAAATTTAACTGGGCAATATTATGTGTGTTTGATAAATCTTCAGAAGTTCAGAAAGTACCACCCTGTGTTAGCTGAAACCAATATGCCAGACCAAGCTGCACCCAATGCTCAAAGCTATGATCAAGCCTAACGGGCAAGAAATTGTCCATACCAGTAAGAGACAAAATATAGTATCTGAACTTTATAAGCCAGCAAAAAGACATGATGAGGTGTGGGTTATGGCCTGATAAGAGCACACCCCAGCTGCATTATGAGGCACGAGGCACTTGTGCTGAGTGCCTTTAGCACCTGGAAAGTGCTTTTATCAGGCCATAGCCCACACCTTGGAGTGTCTTATTGCGCTTATAAAATGGGCTTCCCGGTAAAGTAGTTAATTGGAAAAAAAACAGCATACTGCCACACTGCCATGTATATCTCCTCCAATCTCCAGTTTTCCATAATCACCCCGATGGCCCCCATACAATCTATAGATTCCCTTCTAATCAAAATCCCCCTGCCCCATTCCATCCCAGTATACATAGCAGGGTCATACTGCCCGCCAGATACACCACTGGGTTGCATTCTTGACCACCTTGGCAACCTGAGGTCCCATACGGAAGGCGGCAAACTTCACATCCTTGGTGATTTCAATCAGAACTGGCTAGGCAGTGCAGCCTCCAAATCGCGATACCAAATAAATGCCCTAAATTTGTCCCAGCAAATAGTGGAACCCACTCGCCTAAACCACAAATCCAACAAACACACACTCCTGGATTGGGCTCTAACCACCCATCCTCATCGTATTGTTAAAGCTGGCCTACTACCTGACTCCCTTAGTGACCACCATATGATTTATATGGTGTGTAAAATCTTCCGACCCATGGCCCCCCCACCACGCACGCTTCACAACAGAGTTTATAAATCCCTTGATCTGACAGCTCTCCTAAACGACCTCACCAGCATTGACTGATCTTTCATCCCTAGGGCCACCTCCATGGACGAGGCCCTGAAATGTTTTTCTACAAACTTCCTAGCCATCTGGGACCTCCATGCTCCACTCAGGAGATCCCGAGTAAGAGGATCCCACTTACCATGGGTAACAACTAACCTCATGGAACACCTACGAGCCAGAGACCGTGCCTGGAAATCTTTCAAGGCCACAGGTGGTCAAACGGCTCAGCAACACTACCGGTCGCTAAGAAATGCCTGTACAAGACTCATACGACAGGCCAAATCAAATTACTTTAAAACTGCATTCAACGATAACTCGCTCACCCTACTCAATTCTGGAAGTCAATAAAATCCCTTCTTTCCCCACCGGCCCAACCCCCCACTCCCACCCTTAACCTTGAAGGGAAAATCATCATGGATCCTAGCTTGGTAGCCATCGAGTTTAATTCATATTTATCCTCCACTGCTTCTTCCCTACTCTCCTCCCATCCCCATCCCCTGTCCATTGTTCCCCCTACTGTACCCTCCCTGGCCTCCTTCTCTCTCTGCCCAGTCTCACCTGGCCAGGTGCTAAAAATACTGCAGTCACTCAACCCATCCAAAGGTAAATGTCCCTCGGGCCTTGATTCCAAAATGCTCCTGCTCTCAGCAGCTGCCATAGCCCACCTGCTAACCTTGCTCTATAACCTGTCTTTTAAACTCAGGGCAATCCCCAACTTATGGAAACAAGCCACAGTCATTCCCCTAGCCAAAGGAGGGGACCTCTCCTCACCATCCAGCTACTGTCCTATATCCCTGCTCCCCATCCTAGCCAAAATTCAAGAGCGTCTTGTACTCTCCCAGCTCCACCACTATCTAGATACCATATCATTTTTCACCCCCTACCAGGCCGGCTTCAGAAAAAATCACTCCACCACCACCTCCCTCCTTCGCCTCACTAACGCCATCCTCACGGGTATGGACAAAGGAGAAATAACAGCTGCCATATTTATCGACCTGGCGAAAGCCTTCGACACGGTCTCCCATCCCCTGTTGCTGGCTAAACTCACTCAAGCTGGACTGTCTGAGAACGCAAATAACTGGTTCCACTCATACATGACAGGTAGGTCCCAATCAGTCTGCATTGGCTTGGCTAGATCCACCTCACTCCCTGTCACCAGTGGAGTCCCCAAGGGTCTGTACTCGGCCCGCTGTTGTTCTCTATTTTTCTCAACAACCTGCCTGCAGCATGCCCACAAATGGCTATCCATATGTACGCAGACGATATGGTGCTGTTTGCCTCTGGCCCATCCACTAGTGCCGTGACAGCCTGCCTACAGAAGGATTTTGACTCCATCCAACGTTGGTTCATCTCTAACCAACTATTTCTAAACTCAAAAAAAACAGTCTCCCTCACCTTCGGCTCTCGGTCCAAACTAACCCGGCTTACTGCACCACCTACGTTCTACACTCTGGATAGCTCCCCACTAGAGGCCTGCACCTCTTATCACTATCTCGGTGTCTGGCTAGATCAACACCTTGACTTTTCAGTGCATATTGATGCTCTACACAAAAAATTGCATCCCATGTTGGAAGCCCTCTACCGGAACAAAAATTGCATACCTCTACCAACCAGACAAGCAATAGTCCAAAAAATGAGCCTCCCTATTATTGATTATGGTGATGTTGTCTACTGTGACGCCCCCCAAACTTCCTTAGCTAGGCTAGATCCTCTTTTTAACTCCTTCTGCCGGTTCTCGTTGGACCGTCCTCCCAACACCCATCACTGTGTCCTCTACCAATCCTTGGCCCTCTTCTCTCTATACAACCGACGATTGCTTCACTGCTCTAGAACTTCTGCTAAGTTCTGGTCGCAGACACTCCCTTCCTACCTGTCATCCTCCCTAACCACCCTCTCCCCACCTGCCTACGCTCTCCGAAACATTGACGCTAGGCTCCTGCACATTCCACACAGATCCACCAGGTCTGGCCAGGCAGCTTTCAGCTTCAGGTTGCCCAAATTATGGAATTCCCTGGCAGCCGATATTAGACACTCCACAAGTACTCCTCAACGAAATGCCCTTCTCAAAACGCACTTCTCTACCAACTGCTTCTGTAACCCCCCCCAGCACCCCCCTCACTTCATAACTTTCCAGCTGTTAGCACCAGTCTGGTTCTCCATTGTCGGTCCGTACCTTATGTATTGTAATGAAATAAGAAATTGTACCTACGCAACTGTATTATAACTGCTTCACCCATTGCTTGTCTTAAACACATTATGTATGTTTTGTTTCTGTTGTATTACTGTACCATTGTAACTCCCTACCCCCAGGGCACATCTGGAATCGAGCGGTACTCTGCTCAGCATGCCTTCCTGGTAAATCTCTTTAATAAATAAATACATAAAAAACTTAAAAATATTATATTAGTAATAAACAAGAAAAAGTAGTCCTTGTTTTTGTCTTGGAATGCGGTCAGTATAGAAGGTTGCTGGCTGTGTGTGTCTACTGCCCATCAACTCATCACACAAACATTCAAAGACATGTTTCTCTTTTTTTTTTTTTGGCTTTGTTCCTTTTTTGGTTTGTTTAATATTTCTTACTTTCTGATTATCTTTCCATTACAGCCAGCAGGATCCCATATGTACTGAACTGTGATGTGTCCCCAACCCCCATGCAGGAAGCATTTATTTTTTCTGGGGTGTCCTTTTATTTTACTACCTGTATACTCTTAAATAATCTTTTGCTTTGTTTTATTTCAAACGGCTCGCTGACTGGGAGCGAGCGTGTACCTCAGCGTCTGCCATACATAGTTACTTCCTGGTTCATGTTTGTTGACCCCCAATGTAAAAATAAAAAAGAGGAAAATTTGTTCTTTTGCTCTGAGAGTAAAATGTAATCGAAATGAGAGTAGTAACAACCGCAACTCACAAGTTTTTCTTTTTAAGTGCATTGTGATTCACTATCGAAGGAGCGCTGCTGAATGCATAGAGAGATTTTAAACCCACGGCTTGCGTGTTTCTCAGTTCATTGCAATTAGATTTAACAACAACACAAGTCAGGCTGCACTTTAAAAAACAAAGTATGAATAAAATTGTTTCTAGCTAGTAACAGGTGTCTCTGTGGGTGGGTAGGTGGTAGTGTTGTCCACCTGTTGTAGGCTGCTGAACTTTGCCGATGACACTACTTTGGATGAATGTGGTAAAAGCTGCAGCAGGACAGTGGATTGATTTCCCTGTGTACTGCGTCTTGGTTGGCACAAATAGTGCCCATTGTAACGTTATGTCCTGACAAGAACACAGCTGGAAAGGGCTTCCAGCCAATCAGCATTCACAATTTTCCTTGCCCATTTTATAAGGCATTTTGGTCTAAGTATTTTAAACCAACGATGAAGGGTATTAGCCGTGTAGGGAGATTGATCCTAGGGTGTGTGTCAGGTCTCAGATGTGATATCAGGAAGGATTTCTCTGAGTGGATTAACCCCTTTTCTCGCTTTTCAATGATCTTCTAATGCGCTTTAATGGAATCAGTTAACCAGTAAAAAACAGTACACATCTGGGCTGCCACATGATAAAGTGGTAAGTTAGGGAGGGCCAACCCCCCCCCCCTCTTATTTTTGGGCAATTACAGGACTGTGTTTAGAATGTGTTTTTTTTTCCTTGCCAAATATATCTCAGAATTAACTTATTCCATGTTTAGAAATATGGTGGGGGCCGGGGGGGGGGGGTAACAGGTAGGGTATGCACCAGATACAGCAGTCTCAGCAATATAGTCATTTGGATACTGTCAACCCACTGAATTAAGGGGAGTGGAAGGTGAGATCAGACTTCTAAATCCCTGATAAGGGCTTGGGTAAACAGGTCATCATTAATTACACAACCCCCTATGGGCCTCCTTGGTAAGGAGGATTCTCAAGTATTTTAAATAGGGCAGATTCCACCTGAACTGGTATAGTTGTTTAATTTCCCTAGATGCTTTGTAGGTTATAGGTAATACTTCTGTTTTCGTTGCGTTCAGGTTGTAACCTGCAATTTGTCCAAACTGGAAAAGGATAAGCCATGGGGAGTGAGAGTTCGGTTACAGCATAAAGGGCTAGTTTATGTGTTCTGTTGCAGAGTTGTACGCCTGTGATAACTGAATTTTGGTGTAGAGTTTGAGCTAAGGGTTCCAAGTATAGGGCAAAAAAAAAGGGAATAAAAGGGCATGGGACAATTTGTCCTGAAGGAAGAGGACTTAATCTAAGTAAAAAAAAAATATTGCTTAACCAAGAGAGAACGTTTTATATTGGTAACTCATAGTTACCCTCTACAGCTGAGGGTGTCTTATGTTCATATAACAAGCAAATAATGACCAGTGACATGTGTGTATTTGTGTTTGTAGGGAGGGGAGCAGCCCCTACTCCACAGTATTGTTTGTGGCATGCCCATAAAACTTGGGCCTGGATTTTTAAAAGTCTTCAGCAGTATTTCTGCCATAACTGTGTCACAATAAATGCATTCAAAAGTTTTTGTGAGTGTGTGTGTGATTTTGGAAAATTCTGATGCATTTTTCCACACATTGCTCACTTTAAGGCAAATAAAAACGATGCATGTGTTTTTTAATGCATGTGTTATTTCTGATGCACAACTTGTGGGATTTGTGACAACATAAAACCACGTTTTTTTTTGGAACATAGGAAGACTCAGACAAGAGGAGGCCAAAAAGCTCATCTAGCTTCTCTGCCATGTATCAACAAGAGTAACCACTGATGCCTGTTTCAGTAGATGTTTGTCTAGTTCTCTTTGAGCATGCCATTCCATAACCCCACCACTCTCTGCAAGAACCATGCTTCCCCCTTTCAGTTTTAAATTGCTTACCCCTTAATTGTAATCTATGACTTCTTGTTACTTTTTCACTGCCTGGAAATGCAATATTTAGACTTGATCTCAAATCACTGTTAGTAACCGCTTTAAAAACTATTATCACGTCACTCCTTAGTCTCCTCATCTCCAGCTTGCAGAGGCCCAGATCATTTAACCTTTGCTCATAACTCAGTCCGTTCATTTCTTTTATGATCTTTGTAGTTTTGGTCTGTACCATTTCTAACTTGTGTATGTTTACTTTGTTTGATGGGTTCAATAATTATCCACAGTACTGCAGTTGTCGACAAGAAAGTGACCTGTATAGTGGCATGACCACCTCCCATTCCATACATGTTAGATTCTTTCTTCTACAACCACTTACCCTATTACACTTTGAGACAACCTCGTCACAGTGTTTTGAGAATTTCAACTTGCTAGCTATTAAAATTCCCAGATCTTTCTCATAATCTAAAGTTCTTAGTTCTCTGCCACCCATGTACTATTTTGCTTGCCTATTATTCGAACCAAAATGCATCGGCATGCAATTTTCAAGAATAAAGCTAATTTTGTTTGTTAGCGACCATGCATATAAATTATGGTCGTTAACAAGCAGTGTAAACAAACAAAACAATGGTGCTCAGGATAGTGTTGATGAGATGTGGTCAAAATAAAGGTACACTAAAAACACAGAAGGACTGTGCTAACAAAAAGAAAACAGTAGACTCCGCCCCCTGAGGAAGAAACCACATGGTTTCAAAGTACTTTTTTGTTGTTGTTGTTTTCTCTTAAAAGTGCCAAAATAAATCAATTATGAAATTATCAATACACTAATGAATCAATTATGATACAATGAACAGGCAACTTTCTTATATTTTCTGCCTCAAACTCAAACCAGATTGTTATAAAAGGGTTTTTTAACAGTCTGCCATCCCCATCACAGCTGGAAAAGAACAGATCAAATTTAAAAAGCATTTTAAATCCCAGTGCCAGGCTTTCACTAATGGAATCTCCTAACAGTTTGGGTTCACCATCCTCCCTAAGCAGAGCTAAAAAAAGAACATATCACATTAGTGAAAGATTTCAGATCCCAGAACTAGCATTGCAAAAGAAGGCTATCCCAACCATTTCAACCCCCCCCCCCAAGCACAGCTGAAATGCAGCATTGTAAAAATAAAATATTTAAATGCAGCATTTAAAACATTATTTCAATACAGCTTCCTTTACAAAAAAAAACTTTTAAAACTGACAATATGTATCTTTAGACTGAAGCTTTCTTTTCAACAACCACAAAACACTATTTGTAAAAAGCAAGCCACTTACCTGCATAAAATGTACTTGAGCCAAAAGCACAGAAGCTGCGGAATGAAGCACACAAATCACAGGAGCTGATGTTAGCATTTTCTACTCCTCAACGTCACATGATCTGTTAGTTACAGGACTGGCTGATGATACCTCCTTCAAAGCAAACTGCAAACATTAAAGTGATGTCATTGATTTTCACAAACCTTTAAGCAATTCAGTCCAGCACTGCCAGAAAGTTTTTCAAATCTCTTTCAAAAGTTGATGTCATTTTTGGACTAACCAAACATGTTATACAAAACAAACTCTACAAAAGTGCTGCAAACCTGATAAATAATACTATATGTGGGGTCTAAAAAGGTTATAAATAAATGCCATATGTCGGGCTTGTAGTTTAAGACCTTATTAGACCCTCTATAAAAAGAATCTCTCTCTCTCTTTCTCTCTCTTACATATACTGTAAGTGAAGCTCTCAGTACATCCAGTAAAACATAGTTGCCAAAAAGTAAGAACAAATGGCAATGCTAATCTAATACATTTTCAAATTCATTTGAACATGAGTAGGGATGGTTAGCAAAGACAGCAAGATGGCATCCAGTCAAAATATTTGTTTTCTTACTGCTGTGGTAAGCTTTTGCTCTGAGTCAAAATACAGTACCTGCAGTCTCAAAGGTACATGGTGGTAGAACCACCCTTCATCTGGTTGGTAGGTAGCAGGTTGCTGCTCTGTTTTGTAATGGACAGTGCCACAATAATCAGTGACAGTGATCTTAAAAACATATGAAGTTATCAGCTTCATGCAACAGTTTAGCCAAATAATGTCCAAATCGTACCACACTGCTCCATGCTACTAAGGATTTATGATCACTATTCAATTCCCTTGGCCAAATTCTGTCATCAAGTACTGTATGAAGGCCCAAACACATGTGCAAACAGCCACCCCATTGTTTCTCTACACTTTGTTGCTTTACACAACGCTTGTTCACAGTTGCAGCAGGAGGGAGCACCAACTATGCAGGAGATATGCAAATTAGGTTGGGGGCTATACGACACCCACAGATGTATGTGCATGGAATAGCACCAGTTCTATAGTGCCAGACTTCAGACAGCTTTACCACTTGTCCTTATTGTTTTTTGGAGCAGGGGATGTTCCAAAACTCTGCTGCATTGCCTCTTTCAAGGGTTGACATGCTCAGATGATGGCTCTGCAGGGCCTTGGCAAAGTGACTCCCTTTCACACATGGTTGCATCTTTGGTAGCAATCATGCATTGAAGGCTAGCAACCCACATTGTGCATGGCACCCAGTCTCTGTTGGGGGAGCTGCTTCACAGCAGTATCAGCTGGTTGACCTAAGTGTGACATTGGTGTCAGCTGCAGTACAAATCTACTGTATCACATACCCAACCTCATGGCCAGAGAAGATCAGTGTGATGACTAAAACTGCACACAGTATTGTCAGGTGCTGTCCTACCAGTTCCCTAAAAAGGGCAGAGTCACAAAACTTTCACAACATATTTGACCCAGTATTTGATTCACCATACCCACTGCCACAGTACATTCTGTGATTAATTCAGCTTCCCAACAGAGATGAACCTAGGTCTCTTGCATGCTCCTTTGCTGGTTAATGTTTTATTTTTAAATATTGCCCCTGATCTGAATTTTTGGGGCATAAATGTGAGACCTTACACTTACCCAAATAGAATTGTTTTTGTAGGCCCACTTCCCCAGTATATTTAAATCTATTTGTAGTTTGCCTTCCTGCTCCCTGGAATTAACTACCCTCGTTAGCTTTGTGCCACACATGTATAAATATTACAGGAGTCCAGAACTGGTTTGTAGCAATATAAGCCTCCCTGAACATGAGTGGCTTGGGCTGAACAGAGTCTGAGCCATATCTTACCAGTTTGGCTTGGAAATGGCTCAGATCTTATTTTTTCTGAAAACTGTTTCTTTTTTTTTAATCTTCCCCCACCTCCCCCACACCTCCTCAATTGTCAACAGTTGATGGGAAACAAGCTTAGTAGTCATTTTTTTGGGTTAGCTCAGTCACCTCACTTTCCCCTGCAATGCATCACTATTTAGTATCTGAGCATCACACTGAGGATTTCTGCACTGTACACAGACAGTAATAAGCGACAGGAGCACACTGGTCTCTTCATTGATGAGCTACTATCATTTATTACTGTCTGCAAGAACATTTATACAGTGCGGCACTCCTCAGCACGTCACTTTAAAATGGGAAAATATATTAATCAGTTAAAATATGATTTATTTCAGCACCACAAACTATTAGATTAATCTCAAAATGATCGTGTCAGAATGGATGGCTGACTACATACAAGAAAGGTGGGGTTTAAACTTGTAAGGGGGGGAAGGGATAAGGGAGGGGCTGACCAGAAGCCCTCCCCTCCAGATGAGGGGAGTAACCTTCAAGCCCAAGGGGGGGAGGGTGGAAACAGACTGGAGGTGGAGGTTTCAGGAGGAGCAGGGGGAGGATGGAAGTATAAGGAATCTGGGTGGGGTTGACAAAAGGATCAGGGATAAGGGGTGGGGTTAGTGTTAGTAAATGCCAGGGTTTGGGAAACAAGTTGCAGAGTTCCAGGCCATGCTGTTGGGGGTGGATGTGGGCGGCAGTCACGGAAACGTGGGCCAACAAAAACCATGACTGGGACCTAAATGCACGGGGGTACACTATGCTTAGGAAGGATAGAAAGGAGGGCAGAGGGGGTGGAGTGGCTATGTTCATTAGAGATGACATAGAAATTGCTATGGTAGAAGAGGCAGAGGGAAACGTGGAGGTCTTATGGGTCACCTTACGATCCCCAGCAGGAGATAAGGTCAAGCTGGGTGTAGCATATAGGCCCCCCAGGATGAGTGATGTTCTAGAGGATGGTTTGCTGGACAACATCATTGCCCAGTGTGGTCCAAAAGGGGAAGGAGTGGTGTTGATGGGGGACCTTAATATGCCAGGTACTAACTGGGGAACCATGTCCTCTAAGGTGGCCAAGGAGCAGAGGCTGCTGGATGGCTTCCAGGATGTGTTCTTAACACAGCATGTGATGGAGCCCACAAGGGAGGGGCATGTCCTGGATGTGGTTCTGGCAGATGGGGATCTAGTAAGGGACATGGTTGTACAGGACCCCTGACTGGGAGTGACCACAATACTGTCTGGTTTCAAATAAGCATTGGGGGAGTGGGGGTGAGATCTAGGACACTGGCAGTGGACTTCAGGGGGGCAGACTTTATGGGCATGGGAAATATTCTCAAGGATCACTGAAGGGGATTACCTCAACAACAAGTGTGGAAAGGAGATGGAGGAGGTCATAAACGGGGACTTCATGAGGCAGTCAGGATCTGCGCTAAGTTGAAACGTAAGGGAGCAAGGTCACATAAACATGCTGGTGGTCCAGTGAGGTCCAGGTAGCAGTCAGAGAAAAGAAGGCAGCTTACAAAAATATAAAACAACAAGAGGATAGGGATAAGAAATGTACCAGCTTGCATCTAGAAAAGTCACCCGTATGGTGAGGGAGCAAAGTCAATAAAGAGCATCGGCTGGCACAGGGGATACATGGAGGGAAAAGGGTTCTTCCGGTACATTGGGGAGCGGAGAAAAACTAAGGGCCATCTCAGCAGATTGAGATCAGAAGGAGGGTGGGTGGAAGAGGCGAGGGACCAGGCAGAGGTATTTAACGAGTACTTTGCCTCTGTGTTCACTAGGGAGGGGGATGGGATATCTACAAAGCAAGGCACAAAGGGGATAGAAGCGGCAGGGAGTGGGATCAGGGCAGCAGAAATGGAGCAAAAGGGAGGAAAGGTACCCCAGGGTGTCACATCTGGATAAGGATAAAAAGACCAGTAAGGTGGAGGACGGATGATGCCATCCCACCAAAGGGTGTGGTTGCCCTCAAGGCCTAAAGAAAGACAAATCTCCTGGGCGGATGGCATTCATCCGAGAGTACTATGGAATTGGCGGACATACTGGCTGCACCTGGCGGAGCTTTTCAACAGGTCACTTGAGACAGGGAGGTACCTAGGGATTGGCGAGAGGCACATGTGGTACCAATCCAAAAGGGGGTCAAGGGAAGTACCAGGAAACTATAGACCCATCAGTTTAACCTCGGTGGTGGGAAAATTAATGGAGAGTATACTAAAGGAACGATTGGGGGTTTACTTGGAGGAGGTGGGAGGTCTGGATAATCGGCAGCATGGGTTTGTGCCAGGTAGATCATGTCAAACCAACCTTGTGGAGTCCTATGAATGGGTAACATCAGAACTGGATAGGGGTAAGCCTGTGGATGTATTATTCTTGGACTTCAGCAAGCGTTGACTCTGTCCCCACAATGGTCTGGTGGAGAAACTGATGGGGTTAGGAGTAGGCCCTTTGATGGTCAGATGGATTGAAAACTGGATAGCTGGACGCACTCAGAGGTAGTGGTCTGTGGGAGCTCTCAACCCTACAGAGGTTGGTAGTGGGGTACCACAGGGCTCGGTCCTGGGTCCAATCCTGTTTAATGCATACATATCAGACATCAGGGATGGTATAGGGTGTGAAATGAGTCTCTTCATGGATGACTCCAAGATGGGAGCAGTAGTTGAGGGAGAAGAGGGAGGTTGGCCCTGCAAGGGACCTGGACACCCTGGAAAGCTGGCTCACACATGGAAATTAAATTTCAATATCACCAAGTGCAAGGTGTTGCATCTTGGTGGGAAACCCTAAACACAGGTACACCCTGGGAGGGAGGTGCTGGAAGCCTCAACAGGGGAAAAAGACCTAGGGGTCATGGTGGATACATGTATGAATAACACTGAGCAGTGCAGGAGAGCAGCTAAGAGGCAAACAGGATGTTGGGATGCATCAAGAAGGGGATCACCTCTAGGAGCAAGGAAGTGATTCTGCCACTGTACAATGGACTGGTTAGACCACACCTTGAGTACTGTGTACAGTACTGGAGACCACACTTGAAGAGGGACATACAGCTCCTGGAGAGGGTACAGAGGAGGCAACAAAGATGATCACGAGGGCTGGGGGATTTGACTTACGAGGACAGACTTGAGGAGCTCTGCCTGTTTTCATTGGAGGAGAGGAGAGACAGGGGACATGATTGAGGTCTTCAAGTACCTCAAGGGAATAAATAGGGTAAACATGGAGGATCTTTAGACTAAAGCAGGAGGCATCACCAGGGGCATGGTTTGAAGTTGGAAGGTGGAAGGGTGAGGGGAAAAGAGGAGGAGGTTTTCACTGAGAGGGTGGTGGACCCTTGGAATGCTCTGCCTGGTGAGCTGGTTCAGAGATCCACAGTGGAAAGCTTTAAGAGAGGGTGGGACAGACACAGAAAGTGGATGTATCAGATGATGGCCTGTCCCGGGGGGGTGGGGATGGATGATAGGGGTTTCTGGAGCACAAGGGATGGGAGGGTCTCGGCACCCAACTAAGGATCTAGGTTCGAGCAGACTTGATAGACCATAAGGCCTAATCTGCTGGCAAATAGTATGTTAGTATGTTAGTATGTTAGAATTGTGAAAATGACTACTACAAGTAATACTGTCTCTGGATTCACAGCCATTCACTGTATTATAGTTGCTTTTGGATATTACAGTATTTGAGTTTAAAGTACTTCTAAAATGATGTTAATATGTGGTGCATTTTAGGACCACCATCCCTCAAAACAGTCAATAGGGTGACGTGTTGGGTTCAGGTGTCCAGAAAACACTTATTAAACAAAGAGAGTTATTAATGTAATCATGTTTGGTGATGTGGCTGATTTTTTCCATCATTAATAAATCAAAGCTATAATTAACCCCATGACTACCTTCTTGTTGGAAGATACTCCTGTGCTAAGAGGGGACTATCTGGGGTCTTTTCCTTGTTGTGTCACTCTAAAAGCCATGGGTATGGCCAGTAAGAAGTATGGTAGAGCCAGGGTGCCTTTGGGCATCATGGCTACCATCTCCAGTGCCTAGAGGAGTGGACATTTGTTAGTGCCCACTACACCACTTTTGCCTCACAGCAGCAGGGATGGCTGGCATCTAGGTTTTGTGCCTGGTAGTGGCTGGCTCCAGAATTTGGGCCAGGAGCAGAGGTGGCATTAAGAAGAGATTCCTGCCTCTATGCAAGGACAAGGGCAAGATGCCACCTGTTCTTTGGGTTCCAAGCATAGCCAAGGTCCAGGACACCTCGAGGACTTGAGGGTGTTGTTGGAGAACTTGGTGGCTACTAGAAATGGATTTCACATACATGGGACAAATCCCAAGCTGCTGGGAGATCTGTGGATCATGTCAGAGGTTCGGACCACAGGGGAGCAGTAGGGGACCACTACAAGTGTACAAGAACCCTGGGGGGTTTCTCCCCAAAGGAGATCACCCAGTGGTGCTCAGGTCTATGGCAGGCTCCTCCAAAGATATTGAGAGAGGTTCTGGAGGGGGAGGACGACCCCAGAAACTGGCCCATGCAGAACCAATGCACCTGAAGACAGCAAGTGAGGTATACTGAGATTTAAAACAGTCAAAATAAGGTAGGAGATCTGTCTCCAGAATAGAAGGGATGAAGTATCTGAATCCCTACTAAAGTAGTGCCCATGGTTTCACCTGCCAGTGAAGTGATCCAAACCAGGGGATTGAGGGTTCACAGGGTGGCACAAATGACTCTGTGCAGGATGTGATCCTGTGGGCCCTCACTGGGATTGTAATATTAGCAAGGTCAGTGGTTTGCTGGCAAGGGAGTGCAACCTCCTAATGGTACCTCTGGGAACACGTTGTTCACCGTCAGAGAAATTTGTGTGTACTGTATGAAGCCTAAATAACCCCAAAGCAGAGCCACTGTGTTATTAGATTCTAATGTATTGAAATATTGCCTTTATTGTAACCTTGAATTTCATGTCTACTTTCTCTGCACCCTGTACTACCTGACTGTATTGTACTGTTTCTGTCTCCCGGGTCGTCCCTGAAAAAGGGACCTTCGGGGCTCAGTGGGCCTATCCGGTCATCAAAATTCAATAAATAAATAAATAATGCAAATACCATAAGACGGTTCAGAGGGCAAATGGGGATCCCTTGGCAGAGTTAAACTCTGACAGGCATGACAAACACAACTGTGAAGTGCAAAAAAATGCATCTCTGATCAGCATAGAAAGTTTCACACTAAAGACAGAGACTTGAGTAACTGGAAGCTACTGGGATCAAGACAGAATTGACATTCACTTCGGTGGGAGATAAATATGTGACTATACCAATTATAGAAACACAGAAACATAGACTATGCCAGAAGATAAAGACTAAGGATCCATCTAGTCTGCCCATACAGAGTTTCCTACCTAAAAAATTTAAAGCAAATGAGCTAGGATCCCTGGCTTCAAGGCTATTGCGTACAAATGAACTTTGACAGAACTGTATAGTAAATGTCAAGTGCTTAGACATTTGAGAGTGTGCATGCTTATTTGCTCCATCATGGCAGGATCTCGGGAGTGCCCAGATATCTTCCTTTCCAACCTCAAGTGAACTGAACCACTGATTTGAGTGCAAGGGTGCTCCAGGTGAGTAAAGATACCCCTAGACATAGGCATTTCCTTGGGCCATGCCCACCCCGTATCAGGGCAGCAATGTAAGACAATGTGTGCACCAAACAACCACAAAATTAGCAGCTTGACCCTTGCTTATTCACAAACTGTAAGTAACTTTTGTCATTAAGTGTGCTACTGCTCTATGGCATACATCAGTAGCAACAGAGAATTCAGAGCACACCTTCAACCCATGACAAATCTTTCAAATATCATCATTTTCTCTCTGTCTGAATTGGCTACTTATTTTTGTTTTTTTATCTCCAGTGGGAGTGGGGGTCTCTTGTTGTTCATTTCAGAGCTCTGATGTGAAGTAAGCCCAACTGCCAAATGTCATGGTGGACCACCCATCAGCTGGGTCCCTGTTCTGAAATGGAATTGCCTAAATTGGCTTCCCTTACTTATGACATATGGTCTGCCATTTGTGTCACTATATTGAAAAAGTCTATTAGATGGTCTGACATGACTGCCCCGTAATGAATCCATACTGGTTACTATTCATTAATCATTTTTACTTCAAGAATGCAGCTATCTCTTTGTTGATAAGTGTTTCCAAAAGTTTTCTAACCAATGATGTTAGGCTTACAGACTTATAGTTACCAAAATGTAATCTACCATCCCCTTTGTACAGGGGAACCACATTAGCCACTGACTAATCTACTGACACCACATCTGTTGCTCTGGATTCCCCATAGAAAACTGATGGTGGTTCCACCAGCACCTGTCTTGTCCCACTGACACTCTAGGATGATAAATCCCTTCTGGATACCTTAAAGAAATATTGATCTGTATGATCACTTCGCAAACCAAAATAGAGAGACAGTCCATGATGATGATGATGATGATAAAAATATATTTTTATACAGGGTGCAAACTTTACAAGACTTAACCCCTATTTTAAATGTGTAAGCCCTGTCATAGATCCACCTAAAACAATTACAACTTTCAACCAGGTCATTTTCTTATAATAAACTATACATACATCATCATTATCATGAGTCCTATGGGATTGGGGGATATATTAAATTATTTGCTACTGGGAGCAGAAAGTGTATAAAAGAGTGACACAGGGTGAACATACACTCCTGTGTCACCAAAGGGTATTGCCATGCCAATGATTCTGACACCTGCTGTGACCAGGGAAGTAAGGTCTGTATTAGAGCCATAGAAACTTATAATTTGATGGCAGAAAAGGACAGCTTGGCCCACCCAGTCTGACCATTTTTCCTGCCTATACTGTCACTGCAGACCCTACTTGAGCTCCATCCCCCTCTCCTCCCCCCCTTGCTTCCCAACTAAGATTCCCTTGTGCCTATCTCATGTATTCTTGTAGCCCACCACGGTTTTTGCCCTGAACACCTCTGCTGGAAGACTGTTCCAGGCATCCACCAGTCTTTCCGTGAAGAAGTACTTCCTCACATCTCTCCTAAATTTATCCCTTTCCAGCTTCACTGCGTGACCCTAAATAGCGACTCCTGTAAGTCCAAGCACACTCTAATTACTACTGTTAAAAGACTGATCACATCTATAATCGACTCTTCCCTCTCCCCTTTTCTACCCCCATATCTGTCCCTTCCACATTCCTTTGACCCTGGTTCCAGCTCTAAATTCTCCATACTGTATCACTATACATCTTTTTATATTGGGTTTTATTTGTGTTCGGTGCACCTGATATGTATATTTCTTTACTTTTATGAAAAATTGTGTCCTACTCAAAACTAGATGTATCTTCTGTTCCAAACATATACTACTGTCAATGCTACCTGCTGATACTTTGTATATACTGTATTATTGTATCTCACTTTATTTGTATTATTACTATTTTCTTGTGTGTTGCATCCCATGTATATTGTCCCTTGTTCCTTGTTAACAAACCCAGGTCCACCTTGAAAATGAGCTTGCTCAACGGTGATCGCCTGGTTAAATAAAGACTTTGATTGATTGATTGATTGATTGATTGATGTCCCCTTGTTGTTCTCGTGCATATTTTCCTCTGAAAAATACTCCCTTCCTGTACCTTTCTTAACTCGGTGAGGTATTTATAGGTCTCTATTATTCCCCCCTTTCCCTCCTCTCTTCCAGGGTGTATATATTGAGGTCTTTTAATCTCTCTCCTTGCAAGGCTTCTGATGCTGCCCCTGCACCATTTTAGTTGCCCTCCTCTGGACAGCCTCCACCCTGTCTAAGGCCTTCCTAAGATGTGGCTGCCAGAACTGGGCACAATACTCTGGGTGGGGTCTCACCAGTGATCTATAGAGTAGCAACACCAACTTCCTCCTTCTGCTAGAGATATCCCTCCCTATATATCCCAGCATCCTACTGGCCCTTCCCATTGCCTTGTTGCACTGTCTCGCCACCTTGAGGTCATCGGATATGTTTATTCCTAGGTTCCCTTTCCTGCTTGGTGATATTCAGATAAAGCAGAACACTCGTGACAGAACCTGGTGTAAATAAGTGTGTTGCTGTGAGGGACCTCTCTTATCAAGTAGGAGGCAGTATAGCGCAGTGGTTTAAAGCTTTGAGCTGCAAACCTGGAGACCTGAGTTTGAATCCCATAGCCCCCACTTGCATACTGTGTGACCCTGAGCAAGTCACTTAACTTCCCTGTGCTCCCGGGATGCACCTGTAAACAAGCTTTCAGCTTAGTGTGTCTCACCTGGTAAAACAAAGGTTAAAAAAAAAAAAAGTACCACTCCTAGACAAGGAGGGTCCCAGGTATAGCCCAGGGTATTGGGGATGCCCCCTAATAGGGGCAAGTACAGTCTCACAAGTTGGCAATACTGGTCACACTTCAATAGCCTGTAATACAACTGTGATTTCTATTTGTGGATTTTAAGTGCTAAACTGCATGAAATAACTACATCTGTGAATGCATTTCCAGTATTTAACTTATTGCTTTGTGAAGTACTGTACTTCCAGATACACTGGCCTATATTGAGAAGCATTACATCCGGCATTAGTACAACTACCTTGCATTAGCTAACCTGATTTAGCAATGTACTATTTAAACAGTGATGGAGACTGACAAATCAGGTAAATAAAGGCAAAGTGGTGTTACCGTTAGAGGTAATGTTTGCGAATACAGGCCATTGTGTACAATAAAGGTACTAAACACAACCCAAATGTATTATTTCACCATCGGTGAGTAGTGTAATTGACTTATTATCTGGAACTGGTGCATGAACAAGCACAGTTAAACAGTGACAGAGAATGTTGCTCCAGTAAGCCAAACAGAAAATCATCAGGATGTATCGTATTGTGTACTGTCATAAGGGTCACCAAACAGGAGCATTAAGGCCTGAACTTTCGTTTGTACTGTATTTATAAAGATTGAGTAACTGACTTGACTCAACAGGCCATAAACCCAACACTCCCTTCCCACTCCTTAACCATTTGTGAGCCTTCAATTGTCTCTCCTGGCTGTTTGGAAAGAGGGCTATTAGTTTGCACAATAGAACAAGGAAGTACATTCTAGGTAACTATGGTATCAGCAGCAACATATGAGTGAACTCCCTTTGCTTCTAGCAATAGTGTTCCTCTCAGTAATGATTATGATCTCACTCTCTCTCTCTCTCTCTCTCTGATCTCATTCTCTCTCTTTCACGTCTCCATTGCCATTGGCAAACTATTTTTAGAAGCCTTTATATATTCTATAAGGAAAGAAACCCGTGCCATGTTGTCATTCTCTCTCTCTCTCTCTCTCTCTCTCTCTCTGTCTCACCTTGCGACTCCATTACCATTGGCAAACTATTTTTAGAAGCCACAATATCTTTTATAAGAAAAGAAACATCTACAATGTTACTAGCAGTAAGCATCAGTTCACCTCACTCATACAGGATATAATTTTATCCATCACTCATTCTGTAAAGTTCAAACACATTACTATGGATGGATGGACCCTAAAAGGTTCCAACCCTTATTAGCAGGACCAGAATCCAAGTCAGTACCCTTATTAGTTCTGATTCATTCTGATTCAGATCAGAACCTTTAGGAAATGAATGTTAATACCTCAAACAATCACTAACTACACAAAAAATAAAACAGTGACCTGAGGTTGTTGGTCCATGTGTTTGACTCCATTCTGTGCTTTCTTCTGCTCTGCTTTCCATTTTATTCTGCTGAAAAGGTGGCAGCATCATTTGTGCTCCATGCTCTTAGACTGACTGACCAGGCAATAGACACCATCCCATCATAAACATATCCATACACCTCTCATATTCTGACAGTCTCATGGATTAAACACATCACTCCCCCCACACACAATAACTCAGCAAATCCCCAGCCCCTACCATCTGCTACTATTGCCACCCCCAAGTGCCCTAGTAATAGCCTGTGTTCTGTGCAAAAGCTGGTTGGTAGCAGATACACCCTATCTGGGTGTGCATTATGATTTAAACTAAGTTAATTTTAAGTTAAGTTCCTCTCTCACTAATACAGTTCTTTTTAGGATGGGGTTCAGACGGGAGACACTCAACTGTGGGGACTGTGCGACACTCTTCTCCAGGGATGTGCTCTGTAGGAGGGGGAACTGTCTCATCTGCAAAACCATAGCAGAGCTCCATGCCCAGCTGGTAGTAGTGAGGGTAGAAATATCTCAGCTGCACACTCAGCTCAGCAGGAGCTCACTCTCCAGACCCCCACTCCCCCAGAGACCCACTGGTCCAGGGAGATGGAGAGTGGTGGGGCGCAGGAGGGTAGCCATGAGAAGGTTGTCCAGCCCAGTACCATCCAGATGGCAAATCACTTCGCACCCCTGGAGGAGGTTCAGACACCTGACTCTGCCAAGGATGGACTCCGGGTCGATGGAAGGGAAAGGGCAGGACAACATGATGGCACCCAAGGAAGCGAAGCTGCCAGGAAGGTCCTAGTTGTCAGGGACTCGATGATTAGGGGGTAGAAAGGGTGATAGAGGAGGGGTTGGATGGGAGGGGGATGGTCCAATGCCTGCCTGGAGCATCAGCCATCTGGGATTTAGACAGAATAGAGAGGGTGACGGAGAGGGAGTGAGGGGAGCTGCGGTTGCTGGTATACCTGGGTACCACCGATCTGGCAAACCAGTCAGTGGAGACGGTAAAGCAGACCCTTCGTAGAGCGTGGAACAGATTGGCAGCACACTCAGCCTCCCTGGTCTTTTCTGAAGCCCTCCATATGTGGGGCATTGAGGGGAGGCAGGATAGGATAAAGAGTGCTGAAATAGAGGAGTTTGACAGTTGGCTTAAAGGTTGGTGTCAAGACAGGGGATACCATTTTTTAGGGGACTGGGAGAACTTCTGGGACATGAGGCTCTTCAAGGGTGATGAACTTCACCTGAAAAAAGAGGGGGCCAGCATGCTGGGGCAGAAGTTTGATGTCTATATCAGACATTTAAACTGGCTCCGGGGGAGTCTGGGTCTAGGGGAACCATAGTAGATGGTGAGCAGAAGGGGATCCTAGATAATACTCCCCCCATCCAGGGGACTGTAGCAGAAAATAGGTTACAAAGAGAGCAATAATGTTTACAGAGCCAAGTGAATGGGCAGTAGTAAGGGGAAAATAAAAGGCAAAAGCACCAACAAGGGTGGGAGAAAACATGGAAATCAGAAGGACAGTAGCACAGTTAGAGCAGAGGTCAGATGGAAGAAGGTATGCCTTAATGCCGGGAACCTAGGTAACAAACTCAGTGAGCTCCAGGCACTGATGGCAGACACTAAGGTGGACATTGTAGCCATCACAGAAACGTGGGCCACAGATAATAATGACTGGGAGATGATGGTCCCTGGGTATCCACTGTTCAGGAGGGATGGAGGAAGTGGTAGAGGAAGAGAAGTTGCCATTTTGTCAAAGAGAGTATTGAGGTGGTAGAAGATGGGTGCATTAGGGGTAGCAATGGGGAGGTTGAGTCAGTATGGGTGCAACTCACAGCAGCCTCAGGCAGGAAAGTAAGCTTGGGGGTGATCTATAGGCCTCCAGGGCAAGGGGAGGAAAAGAACAGAGAACTCAGAGAGGAACTTGAAAGGGTGGTAACAAAGGAGGAGGTAGTGGTGGTAAGAGACCTGAACCTGTCAGATATCAATTGGGATGTCCCAGTGGCCAACAGTGCCAGGAGTCAGGCCTTGCCAGTTGCCTTCCAAGACTGTCTACTGGTATAATAATAATAATAATAAAATGTGTTTAATTAAGCACCTTTCAGATTTTCAAGGCGCTGTACAAAAAGCATAAAACACCAAACATCAAAAAAATACAATAAAACAGAACAACAAATATAACAGGTAAAAAGCCAATTACAGTATAGTAGGAAAAGCCTTATCCCATAAAAAGGACTTTATGGCCCTTTTAAAACTGTCCACCGTTGTACTTTCTCGGAGCGGACAGGGTAGAGAATTCCAGAGGGAAGGAGCCATGAAACCAAAGGCATGGGCTCCAGAGGACTTCAAATTAACCCTTGGAATCTCCAGCAACCCCTCGTCAGCTGAGCAAAGCTGTCTCAAAGGGGAGTAAGGTACCAGAAGCTCTTTCAAGTAGTCAGAACCAAACCCGTGTAGGACTTTGTAGGTCAAAAGACCCACTTTGAAGGTGATCCGCCACTGTATTGGCAGCCAGTGCAGAGTGCGCAGCACTGGGGTAATATGAGATCTTCTTGAAGCCCCAGTCAACAAACGTGCTGCTGCATTCTGCACTAGCTGCAAGCAGCGGATGTCAACCCCAGCAAGCCCTAGGTACAAGGAGTTACAATAATCAAGACGAGATGTCACGAAAGCATGGACCAAAACCGGCAAATCGCCAGGTGGAACCAGGTGCCTAATCCTGGCGATGTTTCTAAGATGAAAAAATGCAGTCTTGACAACTGCAGACACCTGATAACGGAGGGTCAGGCCAGTGTCAAGCTCCACACCCAGCTTACGCACCCGTTCAGAGGTGGGGACCTGGTCCCCCTCTAGAATTATTCCAGAGGGGGATCTCACCCCCAAACCCCCAGCCCTGCGGCCGGCGTCCACCACCATAACCTCAGTCTTTCCCGGATTCAACTTTAAACCACTGATATTCATCCAGTCTTGGATAACTACAAGGCAGTTATTCAGCACCGAGACAGCACTAACCTGGTCAGGCCCAAAAGACAGGTAGAGCTGGGTATCATCAGCATAGCAGTGAAACCTCAGCTCATACCGTCTTACAATGTCTCCGAGGGGTAGCATGTATACTGCAAATAACATGGGGGAAAGCACCGAACCCTGTGGTACCCTGCAAGGCAGAGAGAAAGCCCTGGAGGAATGTAATCCCGAGACCACTCTCTGCGTTCTCCCCTCGAGGTAAGATGAAAACCATCTGAGGACCATACCTGAAAGTCCACAAATGGACCTCAGATGTTCGAGCAAAACCCCATGATCCACAGTATCAAAAGCTGATGACAGATCAAGGAGAACCAGAATAGAGCGGTGTCTCCGATCTCTCGCCATCAGGAGATCATTGAGCACCCGAACCAGAGCAGTCTCGATGCTATGCCTTTTATGGAAACCAGACTGGAGAGGTTCATATAAACTATGGATGGTCAAATGGTTATCCAATTGAGCCACCACAACTTTTTCAATAACCTTCCCCACAAAAGGGAGGTTAGAGATCAGGCGGTAGTTTGCTAGGTCATCCGGGTCCAAGGAAGCTTTCCTCAGAAGGGGAGTCACCACCTCTTCCTTCAGAGAGCTAGGGAAAGCTCCCGTCTCTAAAGAGCACCGGATAATCTGAGCAAGGACCGGGCCGATAGACTCACTACATCCCATAATCAGGGAAGTAGGACCCGGATCCAAACTACAGCATGTTGGGCACATCTCACGGACAATCCTTATAGTGTCTACGAAATCCGGCAGATCAAAGGAACTCCAGGAAATTCCAGGCTCCGTGACAAAACACTGATCGACTGCAACAACCTTAGAGTGGGGTCGGGGACACTGCCTCTGAATGTCTTCCACCCTATTCGCAAAGAATCGAGCGATCTCCTCGCAGTTATTCTGTGTAAAAACTCGATGGATCTGCCGACAGACTGGGTTGCACAGTCTGTTGACAGTTCTGAAGAGCTGAGCCGGTCGATTCCGAGCGACGGAAATTTCCCTGGACAGGAATTCTGCCTTCTTATGGGAAATTTCTGTTTGATAGAGCTTATAATGTTCTAGCAAAATAAGATGGTCGGCCTCAGAGGCAGTCTTCCCCCAACGACACTCCAACCTATGCCCCAACCTCTGCAACCCTCTCAATGCCTCATCGAACCAAGGAGCAACGGGACAGCGTGGGAGGGGGTGAACACGGGTTGGTGCAATCTGATCAAGAGCAGCCAAGATGGTCTCATTATAGGCCACCACTAGCTGCTCAGGATCGGAGCACAAATCGTCAAACAACGAGGTCAATAACCGCTATCAGGTCTTCAGGGACAATGTCCCGCAATGGGCGGTACTTGACCAACTCCACAGGGGCCGACCTGCCCGGGGGGGCTTCAAAATTGAACCCAGCTGAGTAATGATCAGACCAACTGACTGGTTCCACCACCAAATCGGACGCCTCAATCCCCAGGAGGAAAACCAGATCAAGAGAGTGACCACCTTTGTGGGTAGCTGTGGAAACAACCTGTGTGAAGCCCAGCAATGTCATCACCTGGAGGAAATGTTGACCAAAAAAGCGAAGATTCGTCATCGACCCACGCATTGAAATCTCCCAGCACCATCAATCTGGGTGATTCCAATGCCATGTCGGCGGCAAAATTTGCTATTTCCTGCAGGAAAAGCTTCTCATCCCCTGGTGGATGGTAAATGAGAGCAATCCTGCACCCCACACCAGCTACCACAGTACACTCAAATGATCTGGCCTCCTCAACTGGAACACCAGTTAGGCCCAATTCAGTCTTAAAACAGATCGCACCCCACCCCCCGCGATCCAATCTTGGGCAGTGTATAACTGAGAACCCAGCAGGAACAGCGGCCTCTAAAAACGGGGCCGCACTCCCGTCCAACCAGGTCTCAGTATTGCAAGCCAGATCTGCCCCTGCAACAAAGTCTGCAATAAGACCAGTCTTATTGCAGACAGATCTGGCATTGCACAATAGCGCCCGGGTTGGACGAGGTTGACGAGTTGTCCCAACCACTTGCCCTCCAGAACAGGAGGTGCCCTTGGGTATGGGAACCAGAATGGGACTACCATGCTCCAGAAGCCATTTCGCCCCAGGGCGTCTTCGAGGCCTAACCACCCCTATGGGAGAGCACTGCTCACTCCACTGTCCACAACCCCCCACGCCCCCCCCAATTCCTCCTCCCCGCGCACAATCCCTAGTGCCCGACACCGATGGTAGACATGGGCTGGCAGGGGGGACAAGAAAAAGGGGCGGAGGGCATGGAGAGCGGAGGCCGAGTAATGAACAACAGGTGGAACTGGCCAGCATATCATATTTTTATTTTTAAGGCACCTCTCAAATATCAAGGCGCCATACAAATTAAAATCAAAACAAATCGGAGTAAAAACAATCTTAAAATCAAAAAACAAACATCATAAAATAACATTGCTCAAACTAATTATTCACCATATGCCTGGTGCCACAGAAAAGTCTTTAGGGCTGATTTAAAACCCTCCACAGTCGTGCACTCCCATAACCGACGAGTTAGAGAATTCCAAAGTGTGGGAGCCATGAATATGAATGATCTGGCCCCCGAAGACTTCAAACGTACCTTCGGAATCTCTAGCAACCCTTCGCCGGCTGAGCGGAGTGATCGCCCGGGGCAATAAGGAACCAGGAGCTCTTTCAGGTAGTCCAGGTCCAGTCTGTGTAGGGCTTTGAAAGTCAGCAAGCCAACTTTAAAGGTTATCCGCCACTGAACTGGCAGCCAGTGCAGTTCGTGCAGCACCAGTGTCATATGACAGGACTGAGAAGATCCAGTCAGAAGCCAGGCCGCCGTGTTCTGCACCAGCTGCAAGCGGCGGATTTCCACCTCAGAAAGCCCTAGATATAGGGAGTTGCAGTAATCTTAAGTGTGAGGACACAAAGACGTGGACCAGAACAGGAAGGTCGCTGGACGGAACCAGATGTTTAACCCTGGAGATATTCCTTAGATGGTGAAAGGACGATTTGACAACAGCTGACACCTGCTGATGCAGGGTCAACCCTTCATCAAAAATTATCCCCAGGTTTCGCACCTGGTTAGAAGTCGGGAGAGAGACACCCCCGAGAACAAGTCCAGAGGGCGACCCACCTCCCAAACCCCCTGTCCAGCGACCAGGTTCCACAACCATCACCTCAGTCTTACCGGAGTTCAACTTCAGCCAGCTCGAATCCATCCACTCCTGGATTTCTTTGAGACAGCTATTAAAGACCAAGAGAGCTCTATCCTGGTTGGGCGTGAAAGAAAGGTAGAGCTGGATATCATCAGCATAACAATGAAACCTCAGTCCATACCTTCTTACAATGTCTCCGAGAGGCAGTATGTACACTGCGAACAACATGGGTAACAAAACCGAACCCTGTGGAACCCCACAAGACAGAGAAACTGGGTCTGATGAAAACACTCCAGACACCACTCTCTGAGTTCTTCCAGTGAGGAACAATGTAAACCATCTGATGACTGTTCCTGTCAGCCCACAGATGCACCTCAGATGGCTAAGTAACAACCCATGGTCCACGGTGTCAAACGCTGATGAGAGATCCAGAAGAACCAAGATGGAGCGGCTCTTCCAATCTCTAGCCATCAGGAGATCATTGAGCACCTGAACCAGCGCTGTCTCAGTACTATGTCTCTTTCGGAAACCAGACTGGAGGGGCTCATAAATGTCATGGATGGTCAAATGGTCCTCCAGTTGTGCTGCCTCTACTTTCTCAACCACCTTCCCTGAAAAAGGAAGGTTAGAGATTGGCCTGTAGTTGGCGTGGCAGTTTGGGTCCAAAGTAGCTTTCTTCAAAAGTGGTATCACTACTGCCTCTTTCAGAGAGTTAGGAAACTCTCCAGATTCCAAGAAGCACCAAACTATCCACGCTAGGACCGGACTGATAACATCAAGATAACCCAAAATCAGGGAAGTTGGTCCAGGGTCCAAACTACAGCACACCCTGGATGATCCGCATGACATCCATGAAGTCGGGACTGCTGAAGGTACTCCAGGAAAACCGAGAGACAGTGACCTCATGCTGATCACAAGCAATACCCAGAGAGTGTGCTGGTTGGAGCCCTGCCCTGATGTCGGCCACCATAGCAGCAAAGAATCGAGCAAGATCATCGCACTCTATTTGCGAAAATGCTTTCCGAACCTGAAGACAAGCTGGGTTGCACAGTCTGTCCACAGTTTGGAACAGCTGAGCTGCTCGATTCTGAGCTTCCACAATCTCCCTGGGCAGGAACTCTGCCTTCTTACGGGTGATTGTGGATTGATAGACTTGATAATGGTCCATCAATCTAAGGCAGTTGGCATCAAGGGCAGATTTCTACCAGCGACACTCTAGCCTTCGTCCTAGTCACCACATCTCCCTCAAAACCCCATCAAACCTTGGGGATCGAGGGCGAAGGGAAAGAGGATGAACTCGGACTGGAGCAATAACATCCAGAGCCCACGAGATGGCCATATTATAGGCCATCATCAGGGTTTCTGGATCATTGCTTGCCACAGAGAGGGATGATAGGTCAAGCACCGCAGATAGACTCTGAGAACTTATATCTCACAAAGGGCGGTACCTGACCAACTCCACAGGGGGAGGTCTACAAGGGGGGGTGCTAAAACTAAACCCACGGTGTAGTGATCAGACCACGCAACTGGTTCCACCCCCAGGTTGGAGGCTTCGATCCATAGGAGGAAAACCAGGTCAAGAGAGTGTCCATATTTATGAGTAGCAGTGGTAACCACCTGTGTGAGGCCCAGAGATGTCATTAACTGGAGGAAGTGCTGTCCAAATTGCAAGAGTTCATCGTCGATCCAGGCATTGAAGTCACCCAGAACCATCAGTCTGGGTGAATCGCTTCTCATCATAGAAACATAGAAACATAGAAACATAGAAACATAGAATTTGATGGCAGATAAGGACCGCTTGGCCCACCCAGTCTGCCCATTTCCCTACCTACTGGATAAGCTGCAGATCCTAGTTAACCAGCAGCCTACTTCTTTCAACCCCCACCTCCCCAGAATTGCCTTATGACTATCCCATGCATGCTTGAATTCCACCACTGATTTTGACTCCACAACCTCCTCCGGAAGGCCATTCCATGCATCCACAACCCTCTCTGTGAAAAAATACTTCCTTAAATTACCTCTGAGCTGCCCCCTCTATCTTCAAATTGTGCCTCTTGTTCTTGCGCTCTTTTTTTGAAAGATGCTACCCTCTTGGACTTTGTTGATTCCCTTGAGGTACTTGAAAGTTTCTATCATGTCCCCCTCTCCTCCTTTCCTCGAGGCTATACATATTAAGCTCCTAAGTCTCTCTTCATATGTCCTCCGTGCAGACCCTGCACCATTTTAGTTGCCCTCCTCTGGACCTTCCATCCTGTCTATGTCTTTACGGAGATTGGGTCTCCAGAACTGCACAGTACTCCAGATGGGGTCTCACCAGCTGTCTGTACAGAGGATAATAACTTCCTGTTTTCTACTGGTGATGCCTCTCACTATGCATCCCAGTATCCCCAACCCTCCTTGCTGCCTTCTCCACATTGCTTGCCCACCTTTAGGTCATCTGATATGACTACCCCCAGGTCCCTTTCCATTTTTGTTGTTGTTAGTATCTCACCCCCCATTGTGTACTCTTCCCCTGGGTTTTTGTTTCCCAGGTCCATTACCTTGCACTTCTTAGCATTGAATCTAAGCTGCCATACATTTGACCATTCCTCTAACCTTGCCAAGTCCCTTCTCATCCTTTCCACCCCACCCTGTGCATCAACTCTGTTGCAGATCTTAGTGTCATCTGCAAAGAGACATACTTTTCCTTCCGGTCCTTCTGCAATGTCCCTTATAAAGACATTGAAGAGGACTGGTCCTAATACTGAACCCTGCGGTACCCCGCTAGTAACCCTCCTTTCTTCTGAGTGGACTCCATTTACTATTACTCTCTGTGTCCTATTCTCCAGCCAATTCTTCACTGGGTGGACAATAGATGAGGGTGATCCGACAACCTACACCTGCTACTATGGTACACTCAAACGACTCTGCTTCCTCATTTAGTACACTCATGAGGTTCAGTTCGGTCTTAAAACAGACTGCAACCCCCCCCCCCGATCCAATTGCGTGCGGTCTATCCAGCTGGAGTTAAAGCCTCCAAAATGGGGCCATAGCTAGTTGATGAACCCACCAGGCAAACTGCAGTCCTTGATGTGGTGCTCACCAACTGAGAGATGATGGGACTATGCAACTGCACCTGATTTTGCAATCTCGGGCACAGTTGCAACAGTTTCCACCAATTACGGCAGCTGTGCCAAATATCTGGTGCAAGGTCCATAAAAACAGCCCCCAGGATCACCACAAGGTAGACAGAAAAAGCTGATCTACCATACAGCAAGTGCAAATAGAAAATCCCATTCAGGGCTCTCAGTAGGATTTTTGGACTGGCTATTAAAAAAAAGGGGAAACACAGCCCAAAAGTGGGAGTCCCCTGAAAATGTCCAGGGGTCCCCATTCAAATACACGGGAGCTGTGCCCCTGCACTAACAATGCTTTTACTGTAGTATTCTGCAGAGTACTCCATTAGTTTCTACTGGGGCATTTTAAACTACATTTTTTATGTTTCAGAGGGTTAATTCAAACAAATTATGGCCACTGCTCAACTAACAAGGGCTTTGTTAGTTGAGCAGTGGCCGTAATTTGTTATAAATCACCTCTGAAACATAAACAAATGCCCTAAAGTGACTCCCAGGGCTTGGTGGTTGAGCATCTTGGGACTTTGCAAAAAATTCCAAGCGTCCCGATGTGCAAAATGTGCGTAAAGGACGCGGGTACCTTCGTCCCCGAGAGCCCTGCCGTTAGATCGTCGCAAGCCCCATGTGCCATATCGTTAGTGCACCAGGACTTGTGGTGAGCAAAGGCATTAGAAAATCCTGCCCCTTGACTTTAGAAGGGCAGACTTCAGTAGGATGAGGGAACTGGATTAGAGAATTGGTGGTTCCATGTTATAAGAGTAATGGAACAATAGCGACAGTAACATGAGCAAGTACACATTGGTGAATACCAAAATGCTGACGTGTTCTACAGCAAGGACCATAAACAGCGATGGTCCTCAACATTCTCCGGGGGGGCAATATGTACTAAACTTTTTATGCAGGGGGCTGTAGCCTCTGCACCCCGATATTATCAACTTTGGGAGGGGGCTGACACTGGGGTACAGGTATAGGGGAAAATTCAGGAGGGGAGTCAAGTCATCAGGGGAGAACATTGGGGGCAACCTGCAGACAAGGGGGGTATCACAGTCAGGAGGGCGGGGGAGTGTGGAGCACAAATTCAGAAGGTTGGGGAATGCAAGAAAAACAAACTTAAGTGCCCAAACAATACAAAAAGGGTTTCCCAAACACCTAGCTAGGTTTGAACCCGGATCCTTCTGCAGCAGAGGCAGTAAGTCCTACCACAACACCAAATGGCCAGCTGGAAACTGCTAGGCCAAACAACCTGCTATAGCTCCATCCTCAATCATTTTGTTCTTCCCCTCACTGTCCTTTCCCACTTGCTGTTAGTGCCCCTCGCTATCTTTTCACACTCGCTGTTCTCACAGGCACCCAAATTGAGTCGCTCAAATTGAACTGCTCAGTTTGACTCACCCATATCATGGGATACTGGAATGAGACAGGGATAAGTTAGTAGGGGTGGAGGAGAGACGGGGGCAATTAAGGGGGTCATCCTTGAGGCATCTAAGATGTGAATAAGAACAGTAACAAAGAAAAACAGGTTTAAGAGACCACCATGTTAGGCCTGCCCTATGGTGCTGGGGGTTGAGGCATCTATGCCTCCCTGCTGCCATGCCAGTGACCCAAATTTGGGAATGAACGCAAGTCGCACAGGGGCTGGCCGGGAGAGGGAAGGTGGAGCATCCACAGGATGGCTCTCTTCCCTTAGGGAGGGGCATCCCATGACCCGCCACCAGACTGTCACCTGGAGAATTCGGGTGGCAATGCATGTGCTGTCTGCATGGGGAAGACCTGGTGTACAGAGTGCTGCGGGCATCTTCACAGAGATGAAGTGTGAGCACAATGCTTATTGCACGTCCAGTCCAGCCGTGCCCAGGGGAGAAAATGGAGGTGGAAAATGTGGAGGATGGACTTCAGGAAGCCTGCCCAGCACCAGTGGCCCACCAGTCTCAGAGATAATGGCAGGAGATTTGGGGTGGCCGTGAATGATGTGACAAGGCTGACTCAGCCACCCAGCCTACCACGGAGGTTAAAACCTATATGGAAAAAAAAAGATCACTATGGTTCTCAGCAAAGTCAAGGAAGCAGTAAGGGCTAAAAGAAGGCCTTCCATAAATGCAAGGAAAACCGGGGGGTAGAATCGGAGAATTACTTACAGAAAGACAGGGAGGCAAGGAGGGCTGTTAGGGAGGCAAAAGCAGACGTAGAGTTGTATATCACGGGGGATTGGATCAGGAACAGATAAACAGTTTTTGTGATATATTAATGAAAAAAAGAAAAAATGAAGAGGGAATTGTAAGGCTAGTTAACGAGCTACTGTACTACTTAAACCAATATTAGTTTTTAAAAGCAGTCAGCCATTACCTTTATATCTGAGACTGAAATACTTTTTCTTGTACCTTTGGTTAGAAGATTATTTACTGGATTTTTTTTTTTTTTAGTTAACTTTTTTTTACACCAGTCACTACACTTCCAGGGTCCCTTCAGGCAAGTCCCACACAGCTGGTGCTACCGCTCTGCCTGAATCCCACCCAGCAAGGAATCAGGGACAGAGTCCTCCCCACCAACCCTGAGAGAGGGGAGGCCCTGAGAGAGTCAACTGGGTAGGGACTGGTGGTGGACATGTGTGCCATCCTGAGGACCGCCATCTACCTCCTGGAGTCCAGGGTTTTCCACCATGGTTTCCACCGAGGTGGTGGACATGCAGTGACATCAGCATACAGAGGGAATGCACCCACCCCGTCCTGTAGACATCCGTCACCACCTCTCCCCTATCCTGTTCCCACCTAGATGTAGTGACCCCGGTCTCCACTGGAAGTTGCTACATGGTGGGTAAACTGCAAGTTCCCACCCAAGGAAAGGAGAGCAGTCCTCCTGATGCTTGAACCTCTCCTTTCCCTGTTGACCCCCCATGACCCGAGTCTGCTGCCGAACCTGGGTCACCAGCGAAGTGTGGTGTCCAGTGCCTCAACCCTCAGCATCACCAGGCCAGCCCATGTTTACCTGATGTTAGTAGGTGTGATGAGTGGGACAGCACTCTGTCTAGCAACTGACATATCTATCTGTATCACCCCTCCCCGTACATCATCAGCATTATGACATCACTGACTCTGACATCACTGTTACTTAGGAACGGCCACTCAGTGGCTGCTGTATCAGTCACCTGTGGTGTCACTGTCAGTGAGATCACAATGCTGATGATGTAGTGGGGGGTAGAGAAAGCTACGTCAGCTGCCAGGGTAAGAGCTGTTCCACAAATTCAGAACAATGGTATCACATAGAAAACTTTCAAATGAGCAAAAGGAAAAAGGAAAAATATTTCAGAAACAAAATATTACAACTGACTACTTCTTAAAATGTGTATTCTTTTTCCTATCTGTCCGTTTTGGATCTACTAGCTCTTTAAAGGGGGTAGGGTGATAGAGGAGGAGGATGGGCAAAAGATTGCCATCCTGATGATTGTTTTTGCTCAGTTTTCAATAAGGAGGACTGAGGGTCCATGCCAGAGAGTGGCATCAAAGTGGCCACTAAAGAAGTCCTGGAAATGAGACAGCCATTGCTTACTAGTGAAAAGGTCCTGAAAGGGCTGGCTGCCCTTAAAATAGATAAGACACTGGAAGCAGATGGTTTGCATCTGAGGAGACTCTGAGAATTTACAGTGGAGCTGGCTGAACCGCTAGTAGGTCTGTTAAACAGCTCACTTAGGTATGGGGAAGTTCCAAGGGATTGGAACGTGGCAGACGTACTGATTCATGGTGGTGGGGGGGGGATAAGGAGCAACCAGGGAACTACAGGCCTTTCAATCTCCCTCTGTTGTAGGGTAGGTGATGGTGTCACTGATCAAAGAGGACCTCATAGACTACCTGGATAGCAACGGGCTCCAGGAAAGTAAACAGCACAGTTTTGTGGCAGCAAGGTCTTGTTAGACTAACCTGATTGTTTTCTTTGACTGGGTTACAAAGAAATTAGACAAGAGCCACACTGTGGATATGCTGCACTAAGAGGTGTAATTTTGATGTAAAAGTTTGGGGGAGCAGAGGGCACTGGAACATTTAGTATTAATCCCTGCCCAGTGCCTCGCGGATGCTATGTACAAAAAGCAAACAACATTATTTCAATAAGCTGTCCTTAAAGAGTTGTTAGTGGTACAGGGAAAACTTAGATAAATGCATTATTTAGAAAAAAAATTAGTATTCATTTGATATATTTTTGAGTTAGTTTCCCATCATTATTTCTAAGAGCATTTGCACAGAGATAGTACTTTTATTCTGTGCACGTTACCTGTTTTTACTGCTCATGTCCACAAAAAGTCATAATCCTTAGTTTGTGAGTTGCAAGAATTTCTCAGCAATCTTGGGCAGTATCATGAAGGGGTGATTAGGCTTATTACTGTCTCTGAATTACTGGAACCAACAACTCTTATTGATAATCTACATTATATACACAGTACACAGTGAATTCACAGGGGAGAGTACATTAACATTAAAGCATATGCATACATTTAAAATGTCAAATGTACTTTTATTAACTGTACTACTTTCTTTTTTTTATTTATTTATTTACATTTTATCCTCCTCTGGGCATGCCAGGGGCAGTATCTCTACCTTGTACCACTGACCAGCGAGCCCAACCGCCACCCAACCAACACCGAGACACCCCACGGATTATCCCCTGTGATGGGGCCGGGACGGGAGCTCCCTCCCCTCCCAGAGCACAATCCAAATCTGGAGAAGACAGTGACGGAGGACTGGTGAGACCTGAGGGACAAGGCGTCATGAAGCCCTGGCCATTGTTTTCTCTTTCTGTCCTCCTCCTCCCTCCAACGCGAGGCATAGCACACGCGTGGTGGGGGCACCTACATGCCACACCCACCGGCTGCTTACCCTCCCATCCTGCTTTCACCCCCAGCCCCCAACAGAGGGCGATCAACAGGCAGGATAACAACTCCTTCCTCCCAGAGAGAGGAGAGCATTCTTACGGATGCTCGATTGTCTCTCACCCCCTGCTGACCTTCACTGCCCAGGCTTATTCCCGAACCTGGGTCACTGGTGTGGCCCAAGGTGTGGCGTCCAGCTCCTCAACCTCCAGTGCCATTGGGCCACCAACTATGTGACTACCACAGGCAGAAGTTGAAGTTTGGTAAAAATAAAATGCTCTTATACTTGCATGCAGAGGAGAGAATCCAATGTGCACTAAAGATATGCTTAGCTTCACATATGTAAATGAGTACTCAGAAACCCCAAGTTCTGTAGCCATTACCACCAAGGCAGAAACCTGTTACACCTACAGTAAGGAAATTGATGTAAAGCTAAAGAGAGCACCAGCTGAAAATTCTGGGTCCAGATGTTATGCCCAACATCTGGCTGAAAGTAATACCCCTGCTACTTAGTTAACTGTAAAAAAAAACTACACTAATGACTTGGGCAAACAATTGATGCCTAGCAGCACACAACATATTCCTCGTCACCAAACCAGATCCTCAAACTCTCAAGAACCATATTCTAGCCGTCCCAGTGGTACAGAGGGTTGAGGCGTGGATGCCACACCAGCGACCTGGGTTCAGGAATGAGCCCGGGTCATCAGAAGTCAGCGGGGGGGAGGTAGAGGAGCATGAGTTGCTGCTGGTGGGTGGCTCTCCACCTCGGGAGGGATCAGGTGGGCCTCTCGGTGCTTGGCCACCACCCAGTGGAGACTGGATGATAGTGCTGCCTCCAAGAGCCTGGGCACAAGGCCAGGGGAAGGTGGAAGGGGCTGTTGACTGGAGCTACGGCACACATAAGTGCCTCCACACTCATGTGGAGCTACTTCTGGGGTCCCAGGAAGGGAGAAAAGTGGAAAACTGGGAACACCGCTCAATGATGCCCCCAGGCTGGCTCAGGATTTCCGCTGGGATATGCATAGTGCTGATAAGTCCTGAATGACCCCGGATCCAGTAGGGTGGCAGAGACTACCAGTGTCTGCCATGGGGGGATAAAGAAAGTAAAAAAAAAAAGAACCATATTCTAATAACCTGCTTGCCCGCAAAATACAAGTTAGAGAGTTTCTCAAACTCCCAACAACCTCATAGCAATGAAACAAAAGGTGATAAAATAAACCACATGCCACCAAAGATCAGCTTATGCTGCATAAAAATCATCATGAAGCTGTAAGAGAACAACTGCAACGTAGCATGGATAGACCATTAAAAGTGGCATGGTAGGGTCTGACACTCCTGGATCGTTGAATACCCAAAAATATACAGAACTCACACTACTCACCCTAAGCCTATAAGCCCGAGTCATAATAAAAAGCCTGAGCTGCATCCCAAGTACTGTATCAAAATTCAGCAAGCTAATATTTTTTCAAGTCAAACTACATCTTGCTGGGAGCTGCAATACTGAACATAGGATTTGCAACAAAGCGAGTTGTGCTCACAACAGAGGGAGGTGAACCTTACAATTGTCTTTGGTTTGTAGCAGATATTCTGCAGGTGGAGGCTATTTCTAACCGAAAGGTGAAATAAGGAATTTAGAATTATCAGGAAAAGACAGTCTTGTTACAATTCATAAGATTTTCAGTGCAGGAAGAGTTTAAACCCTGGGCTAAAAATTTGTCACAAATCCTGAAATAAGTGCAGGTACAGGTTGTGTATTTGACCCAGACAGTAAACTGTTTTTTGTGTTTATCTTTGTGTGCCTTAAAAGGAAATTCCAGACTTTTTCAGGAAGTGATTACATCACAGCTACTTATCAGCCAATAGCTTTGGTAACAGACCTGAGAACAATAGTATTACAAGCAAGTGTTTCATAGCAAACTCATCAGAACAGCTAATATTTTTTCAAGTCAAACTACATCTTGCTGGGAGCTGCAATACTGAACATAGGATTTGCAAGAAAGTGAGTTGTGCTCACAACAGAGGGAGGTGAACCTTACAATTGTCTTTGGTTTGTAGCAGATATTCTGCAGGTGGAGGCTACTTCTAACTGAAAGGTGAAATAAGGAACTTAGAATTATCAGGAAAAGACAGTCTTGATACAATTCGTAAGATTTTCAGTGCAGGAAGAGTTTAAAGCACAGCTGACTTATTTTGGGACTGACTGCTTTCAGAGCACAAACCACCAGGCTGTTTTGGGACTGGGGAGGTTTACCTGTGTCTTGTCTGGATTTTTCTCTGTTTGATTAGCAGGGGATTTTCTCTGTCAAATTGTTGTGTATGGTATCTTGCTGACAGGAAGGCACTCATCGCAGCGGTGGGTCAGAGCTCTTAGCTGATTGTTTTGTGAGGGCACAGTTTAAGCTTCCTGAATTAGTGGCCTTGATGGAGGAGGAACATCTGGATATCGTGGCAGTCACAGAAACATGGTTCACACAAAACCATGACTGGGACGTAAACATACCAGGATACACTATCTACAGGAGGGACAGAGAGGGTAAAAGAGGAGGAGGAGTAGCTCTTTACATAAGGGAAGGAATCAAAGCAACAGAACAAAAGGAAAACAGGGAGGAGAAGAAGCACTGTGGGTAGAATTTGGAGACGGCAATGGCACCACAATCCATACGGGGTTGTATACAGACCCTTCTCAGGGTAGGAAATGGACAAGGAAATGATAGAAAGATATACTAGTATGGCAGAAAAGGGAGATTTTGCTGATGGGTGATCTGAATATGCCAGATGTTAACTGGAGTGCAGTTGCAGCAGCCACTAAGAGTGGGGTTATTCTAGATGCCCACAGGGGCATGCCTTAGACAACTAGTATTGAGCCCACTCTGAGAGGGAGCAATCTTAGACCCGGTTCTCTCAAATGGAGATGAAGAAAGGATCACAGATGTAGAAGTGGGTAGCCATCTGGGAACTAGCGACCATCGAACAGTATGGTTCATAATAAACACAGCAATAGAGTCAAGCCATACAAAGGCAAAAGTACTGGACTTTAGGAGGGCTGACTTGCCAAAATGGGTGAGTGCCTAAGGAATGCACTAGCAAATGGGTCAGGAAGGAGGGTGGAAGAACAATGGGAATAATAAAACTGCCATCACAGAGGTAACAAGCCTTTGTGTGAAGCAAATAAACAAAACAAAATGATGTAGAAACCACTATGGTTCTCAAAGGAAGTGGCAGGGAAGGTTCAGGAGAATAAGAAAGCTTTCAGGAAGTACAAGGAATCACAGAAGGAGAAGGACAGAGAACTGTATCAGTTAAAGCAAAAGGAAGCTGGGAAGGTAGTCAGAACAGCAAAGGCCCAAACTGAGGAAATGATAGCCAACTCAGTTAAGAAGGGGGATAAAACCTTTTATAGGTACATCAGGGAGCAAAGGAAGACCAAGGGAGGGATAGTGAGGCTTAATAAAGGGGGGAGCAGAGGGTGACTGTGAAAAGGCAGAGATACTAAACAAATATTTTTGCTCAATATTTACAAAGGAAGAGGGGGAGGTACCTAAAACAAACAGTAGAAACACTGTGGATACAGAAGTTGATACCAGCCCATTTACAGAAGAAAGGGTTCTGAAAGAACTCTTAAAACTGAAGGTGGACAAAGCAATGAGGCCTGATGGGATTCATCCCAGAATTCTAAAAGAACTAAGGGTAGAATTAGTGACACCACTGACTACCCTGTTTAACAAATCATGGGAGGATGGGATGGTACCCGAGGACTGGAGGAGGGCAGATGTGATTCCCCTTCACAAAAGTGGGAGCAAGGCAGAAGCAGGAAACTACAGACCTGTTAGTTTAACCTCAGTGGTAGGGAAAATGATGGAATCACTTCTGAAGGAAAGAATTGTTGAGTATCTAGAGGCCAGAGGGGCACAGGACCCAAGGCAGCATGGATTCACAGCAGGAAGGTCATGCCAGACAAATCTGATAGATTTCTTTGACTGGGTGACCAAAGTAGTAGATCAGGCAGGGGCTGTGGACATGGCCTACCTAGACTTTAGCAAGGCATTTGACACAGTCCCACACAAAAGATTAATATACAAGTTAGCTAGCCTGGGAGTGGGTCCCAAGATGACAGCCTGGGTAAAAAATTGGCTGGAGAATAGGACACAGAGAGTAATAGTAAATGGAGTCCACTCTGAAGAAAGGGAGTTACTAGTGGGGTACCGCAGGGTTCAGTATTAGGACTGGTCCTCTTCAATGTCTTTATAAGTGACATTGCAGAGGAACTGGAAGGAAAAAATGTCTCTTGCAGATGACACAAAGATCTGCAACAGAGTTGATGCACAAGGTGGGGTGGAAAGGATGAGAAGGGACTCAGCAAGGTTAGAGGAATGGTCAAATGTATGGCAGCTTAGATTCAATGCTAAGAAGTGCAAGGTAATGCACCTGGGAAACAAAAACCCAGGGGAAGAGTACACAATGGGGGTTGAGATACTAACAACAGCAAAAATGGAAAGGGACCTGGGGGTAGTCATATCAGATGACCTAAAGGTGGGCAAGCAATGTGAGAGGGCAGCAAGGAGGGCTGAGGGGATACTGGGATGCATAGGGAGAGGCATCACCAGTAGAAAACAGGAAGTTATTATCCCTCTGTACAGACAGCTGGTCAACCCTATCTGGAGTACTGTGTGCAGTTCTGGAGACCCTGTCTTCACAAAGACATAGACAGGATGAAAGCTGTCCAGAGGAGGGCAACTAAAATGGTGCAGGGTCTGCACCGGAAGACATATGAAGAGAGACTTAAGGAGCTTAATATGTATAGCCTAGAGGAAAGGAGGGAGAGGGGGGACATGATAGAAACTTTCAAGTACCTCAAGGGAATCAACAAAGTCCAAGAGGGTAGCATCTTTCAAAAAAGTGTGCAAGAACAAGGGGCACAATTTGAAGATGGGGCGGCTCAGAGGTAATTTAAGAGTATTTTTCACAGAGAGGGTTGTGGATGCATGGAGCGGCCTTCGGAGGAGGTTGTGGAGTCAAAAACAGTGGTGGAATTCAAGCATGCGTGGGACAGTCATAAGCCAATTCTAGGGGTTGGGGGTAGGAAGAAGTAGGCTGCTGGTTAACTAGGATCTGCAGCTTATCCAGTAGGCAGGGAAATGGGCAGACTGGGTGGGCCAAGTGGTCCTTATCTGCCGTCAAATTCTATGTTTCTATGTAAGTAGATTCCAGGGAGATTTCTTATCATAAACACATAGGTTGCAATGCAGTCACAGAGAAATGAAGTAAGTGGACATACCGAAATAGTACGATTCACAAAGGTGCTATTCAAGTCCCAGAAACTACCATAACAGAAGTACAAGTTGAACACCCAGTGCTTCGTGGTTGTCTTCTTTATTATCGGGGTCCTTGTCACCACTTTAGTTCTGCCACGCCCTCAATCCACTAAGCAGTTCTTTTCTTTTCAACCTCTTGGGGGTATGTGTCCAGTTTAAACTCCAGAGACACAATGGAACCCCAAAATAGTTATTTATTTAAATTTTGGTAACCAGGTAAGCCCACTGACACTGTGACAGTCCCTTTTTCAGGGGCGACCCGGGATTAGTTACATGTACCTAGAGGGGGAAAAAAATAAAAGTTCAACACATACAATTAAGAATTATACCAAGTTGACAAGTACATGGCAAAGTGTGTTAGCATATACAAGATATAGCCACAAGCACAAGGTTCAAATTCATAACTAACCTCATATTTGTAAATTATTTGAAGTTATATAATCATGTGATAAACACCTGAAACACATTGTCGTGACCTTCTCTGATGACATCAGGATGACATTTATGTTAGATAAATGTGCCAACACAGCAATTATAAAAGGAAAGTTAAGGAGGCAATATAGCGCAGTGGTTTAAGTATCTGAGCTGCAAATCTGAAGACCTGGGTTTGAATCCCACAGCCCTGACTTGCATACTGTGTGACCCTAAGCAAGTCACTTAACTTCTTTGTGCTCCCAGGTTGCGTCTGTAAACAAGCTTCAGCTTAGTGTGTCTCTCGTGGTTAAACATTTTTTTTTTAAAACAAATCTGCACTGAAAACATCAAATTGAAAGAAGGCTATAGCATAGAAGAACTTGAACATGAGTGAGCATACAACTACTTGAGGACAGACAAAGAAGCAGCAATACAAAATAAAACAATAAAACAGAACAGCAAAAAATTAAAAATGCCACAAAAAGCTGAAGCTAGTGCTGAAGACAGCTCTGCCAACACTCAAAGAAGGGAAAGCGATGGACTAGCTGCATTCTTGCAATGGTTTGACAAATCCCCACTTTTAGAAATATTACCCCAAAGTAAAAACTTTAATGTCATTGACCTGGGAAGAGCTTTTCATTGAAAACAGATCTTACTATACTTGAGTGGTTTCTCACAGACACAAGAAAAAACAGAATCACAGTCGTGCTCCATATTGTTATAGGGCATGGCCGTGCTCCTGTTAGTCAGCGTGTAGTCGGCCTTGGGGCAGAGATAGCAGGTATCCCTCAGTTGGATACTTCTGAACTGTGGCTATGGAGCTGGACAAATGAGAAGAGCAGGTGCACTTTTACAAATATAAGCGATAGATGCTGCAGGGTATTCCAGTTTTCTTGGTGGAGGTGGCAGAAAATAAATATGGCAAGGATTACAAAGAGATCATGGTGTTGAGGGTGCTATACCATGGGGTAACTTTTTAAGACATCCAGAAGTGGGAGGACATGTTACTTTTGTTGTTTGGGAGAGAGCATGGAGTGGGGGCTGTCTAACAGTATACTGCAGTTTTTTTATGTTTCCTTGCACGTGCACAAGAAACATCTTGTTGTGTTTCACAGAATGACATTTCAGAGGCGTGTCAGGGACCACACCAATGCAGAGCAATCTACATTGGGCTTGTCCCTGACAGACCAATGACCATGCAAGCAGAGTAGGACAGTGGTCAGAATTTCTTGGGTGTAAACTGTGAGTATGTCAAAGAACTGAAGTGTTCCAATGAGCGCTTCAGTACATTCATTTGCATAAAGCCACCGGCAAGCAGCTGATTGGCTTCAAGTAACATAGAAACATAGAATTTGACGGCAGATAAGGACCGTTTGGCCCACCCAGTCTGCCCATTTCCCTGCCTACTGGATAAGCTGCAGATCCTAGTTAACCAGCAGCCTACTTCTTTCTACCCCCACCCCCTAGAATTGCCTTATGACTGTCCCATGCATGCTTGAATTCCACCACTGTTTTCACTCCGACCTCCTCCGGAAGGGCAGTTCCATGCATCCACAACCCTCTCTGTGAAAAAGTACTTCCTAAATTACCCTCTGAGCCGCCCTCCTCTATCTTCAAATTGTGCCCCCTTGTTCTTGCCCCTCTTTTTTTGAAAGATGCTACCGTCTTGGACTTTGTTGATTCTCTTGAGGTACTTGAAGTTTCTATCATGTCCCCCTCTCCTCCTTTCCTCTAGGCTATACATATTAAGCTCCTTAAGTCTCTCTTCATATGTCTTCCAGTGCAGACCCTGCACCATTTTGGTGCACCGTCCTCTGGACAGCTTCCATCCTATCTATGTCTTTGCGAAGACTGGGTCTCCAGAACTGCACACAGTACTCCAGATGGGGTCTCACCAGCTGTCTGTACAGAGGGATAATAACTTCCTGTTTTCTACTGGTGATGCCTTCCTATGCATCCCAGTATCCCCAGCCCTCCTTGCTGCCTTCTCACATTGCTTGCCCACCTTTAGGTCATCTGGATATGACTACCCCAGGTCCCTTTCCATTTTTGTTGTTGTTAGTATCTCACCCCCCATTGTGTACTCTCTCCCTGGGTTTTTGTTTCCCAGGTGCATTACCTTGCACTTCTTAGCATTGAATCTAAGCTGCCATACATTTGTCCATTCCTCTAACCTTGCCAAGTCCCTTTTCATGCTTTCCACCCCACCTTGTGCATCAACTCTGTTGCAGATCTTTGTGTCATCTGCAAAGAGACATACTTTTCCTTCCAGTCCCTCTGCAATGTCACTTATAAAGACATTGAAGAGGACCGGTCCTAATACTGAACCCTGTGATACCCCACTAGTAACCCCTTCTTCAGAGTGGACTCCATTTACTATTACCTCTGTGTCCTATTCTCCAGCCAATTTTACCCAGGCTGTCATCTTGGGACCCACTCCAGGCTAGCTAACTTGTATATTAATCTTTTGTGGGACTGTGTCAAATGCCTTGCTAAAGTCTAGGTAGGCCATGTCCACAGCCCTCCCTGATCTACTCTTTGGTCACCCAGTCAAAGAAATCTATCAGATTTGTCTGGCATGACCTTCCGCTGTGAATCCATGCTGCCTGGGTCCTGTGCCCTCTGGCCTCTAGATACTGACAATTCTTTCCTTCAGAAGTGATTCCATCATTTTCCCTACCACTGAGGTTAAACTAACAGGTCTGTAGTTTCTGCTTCTGCCTTGCTCCCACTTTTGTGAGGGGGAATCACATCTGCCCTCCTCCAGTCCTCGGGTACCACCCCATCCTCCCATGATTTGTTAAACAGGGTAGTCAGCGGTGTCACTAATTCCACCCTTAGTTCTTTTAGAATTCTGGGATGAATCCCATCAGGCCCCATTGCTTTGTCCACCTTCAGTTTTAAGAGTTCTTTCAGAACCCTTTCTTCTGTAAATGGGCTGGTATCAACTTCTGTATCCAGAGTGTTTCTACTGTTTGTTTTAGGTACCTCCCCCTCTTCCTTTGTAAATACAGAGCAAAAATATTTGTTTAGTATCTCTGCCTCCCCCTCTTCCTTTGTAAATACAGAGCAAAATATTTGTTTAGTATCTCTGCCTCAGTCACCCTCTGCCCACCCTCCCCCTTTATTAAGCCTCACTATCCCTCCCTTGGTCTTCCTTTGCTCCCTGATGTACCTATAAAGGTTTATCCCCCTTCTTAACTGAGTTGGCTATCTTTTCCTCAGTTTGGGCTTTTGCTGTTCTGACTGCCTTCCCAGCTTCCTTTTGCTTTAACTGATACTGTTCTCTGTCCTGCTCCTTCTGTGATTCCTTGTACTTCCTGAAAGCTTGCTTTTTCTCTTGAACCTTCACTGCCACTTCCTTTGAGAACCATAGTGGTTTCTTACATTGTTTAGTTTTGTTTATTTGCTTCACACAAGGGCTAGTTACCTCTGTGATGGCAGTTTTTATTATTCCCCATTGTTCTTCCACCCCTCCTTCCTGCCCATTTGCTAGTGCATTCCTTAAGCACTCACCCATTTTGGCAAACTCTGCCCTCCTAAAGTCCAGTACCTTTGCCTTTGTATGGCTTGACTCTATTGCTGTGTTTATTGTGAACCATACTGTTCGATGGTCGCTAGTTCCCAGATGGCTACCCACTTCTACATCTGTGATCCTCTCTTCATCTCCATTTGAGAGAACCAGGTCTAAGACTGCCCCTCTCTAGTGGGCTCCAATACTAGTTGTCTAAGGCATGCCCTCTGTAGGGCATCTAGAATAACTCCACTCTTAGTGGCTGCTGCAACTGCACTCCAGTTAACATCTGGCATATTCAGATCGCCCATCAGCAATATCTCCCTTTTCTGCCTTACTAAGTATACTTTCTATCATTCCTTTTCCATTTCCTCCCCTGAGAAGGAGTCTGTATTCTAACCCTGTGCGGATTGTGGTGCCATTGCCAGTCTCCAAATTTACCCACAGTGTTCTTCTTCTCCTCCCTGTTTTCCCTTTTGTTCTGCTGCTTTGATTCCTTCCCTTATGTAAAGAACTACTCCTCCTCCTCCTCTATTACCCTCTCTGTCCCTCCTGTACATAGTGTATCCTGGTATGTTTACGTCCCAGTCATGGTTTTGTGTGAACCATGTTTCTGTGGCTGCCACAATATCCAGATGTTCCTCCTCCATCAAGGCCACTAATTCAGGAAGCTTGTTACTCAGACTATGGGCATTGGTACTCATTGCTTTCCATTTTTTGATGGCTTTACCTTCAGTTGCAGCATCCCTACTGACCTTTCTACCTTGGTCTTTTTCTCATTTAGTACCCTGTTTTATAGGGAGAGGCTGGGATTTTCCTGCTGCTTATCAGTGCCTCCCCCTTGACTAGTTTAAAAGCTTGCCAATGAAGCATTTAAACTGATTACTCAAAAGACTTGTTCCCTTCCTGGACAGATGCAGACCATCCTGCCAGTATAGGCTGGTGTCCCTCCAGGTGGAACCCCAGTCACCAATGAAGCCAAACCCCTGTGTTCCACACCATTTTTTCAACCATTCATTAAACTGCATGGTGCAAAGTACCCTCGCCTCACTCATGCCATTGACAGGCAGCACCTCTGAGAAGGATACTGTGTATGCTACTTGTCTTAGGCCCCTCCCCAATTCTACAAAGTCCTTCTGCACTGCTCTAATCTCATGTTGAGCCAAGTCATTTGTCCCTAGGTGGACAATGACATCCAGCTCAGACTCCCGTGCAGCTGTTCTCGTGATCCTGAGGATGTGCTTCCTGTCCCTCCAAGCCATGGCACCAGGCAGGCTCCTTACTTCAGTTTTCCCTGCTCCCCCCAGTTCTATCCCCTAATAATTGAGTCCCCCACCAGGAGCTGCTTCCTTTCCTTGTGGTGTCCTCTGCCTCCTTCCTGTGGGCCTCCCTTGTGACAGGTGTCCTCAGCCTCCTTAATCTCCTCTGTGGGTGCATCCATGGGGAGCTGTGCTCCCAGAATGGTGTATGGATTGTGGAGTGGAACAACTGACTGGGTGTGCTCTGTTCCACCATCCTCACCCTCTCTGAGGCCACTGTGGTCCAACTGCTGTGCTTTCTTTGCAACCTCTGAGGCAGTGGTGGTGGCTCTGGTGCTCCCTGGATGGGGGAGGTTCCCTTCTTACCATCCAGTCTGGCCTGGGGGAAGGTTCCCTTACTGTTGTCCAGTGTGGCCTGAAGACGGGCAAATTCCTCCCTCAGGGCAGAGAGTTGTCTGCAAATAGGGCAGCATCTCAACCTCCAGAAAGTCTCCCGGAAGACTGTTGCCCCACAGCCATTACATTGCACTACTCCCCACATGATTATGTATCTTTTTTTTTTTTTTTGTGTGTGTGATTGGTTTGTTATATAGCAATATATATATTATACAATATGTAGTGCTGTGTGCTAGAGAGGATATGACATTGATATGCACCTTGCACTCTTGAGGAAATGATGTCAGAACCCCAGGTATAAAGGAACTATTTCCAGGGTGGGTGGGGTGAGGGTGGGAAGGGTTGGGCCTAAACTGTGCCCTCACAAAACAATCAGCTAAGAGCTCTGACCCACCACTGCGATGAGTGCCTTCCTGTCAGCAAGATACCGCGACACAACAATTTGACAAGAGCAAATCCTGCTAATCAAACAGAAAAATCCAGACATCCAAGTCAGACACAGGTAAACCTCCCAGCCCCAAAACAGCCTGGTTGTTTGTGCTTCTGAAAGCAGTCAGCCCCAAAATAAGTCAGCTGTGCTTTAAACTCTTCCTGCACTGAAAATCTTAAGAATTGTAACAAGACTGTCTTTTCCTGATTAAGTTCCTTATTTCACCTTTCAGTTAGAAGTAGCCTCCACCTGTAGAATATCTGCTGCAAACCAAAGACAATTGCAAGATTCACCTCCCTCTGTTGTGAGCACAACTCGCTTTCTTGCAAATCCTATGTTCAATATTGTAGCTCCCAGCAAGAGGTAGCTTGCCTTAAAAAATATTAGCTGTTCTGATGAGTTTGCTATAAAACACTTGCTTATAATACTATTGTTCTCAGGTCTGTTACCCAAGCTATTGGCTGATTAAGTAGCTTATGGTGTAATCACTTCCTGAGAAAGTCTGGAATTCCTTTAAGGCACACAAAGATAAACCCAAAAAACAGTTTTCTGTCTGGGTCAAATACACAACCTGTACCTGCACTTTTTTCAGGATTTGTGACAAATGTTTAGCCCAGGGTTTAAACTCTTCCTGCACTGAAAATCTTAAGAATTGTAACAAGACTGTCTTTTCCTGATTAAGTTCCTTATTTCACCTTTCAGTTAGTAGTAGCCTCCACCTGTAGAATATCTGCTACAAACCAAAGACAATTGCAAGGTTCACCTCCCTCTGTTGTGAGCACAACTCGCTTTGTTGCAAATCCTATGTTCAGTATTGTAGCTCCCAGCAAGAGGTAGCTTGCCTTAAAAATATTAGCTGTACATCACAGCAGTAGATGTACATCACAGCAGTAAGCCTCACTTTAAACAATTGATTGGTGCCTGAGTCTAACCAGTACTGAGGTGTTTTCCTGCCCCACTAATACTTAGTGCTGTCACAGCTGCCACTAAATAAGGTTGCCACCTACCTGGGCCACCTACCCATTTGTTGATTGAATCACCTGGTTTTCTACCGCTACATTCAGTGATCCACTCCATCTTGCTGCTAACTCATCCGGTTTTCTGACCCACCTGCAAACCCAGCCACAGCCGACAGATGGTTCTCTGGCCCTCCATTTGGTGATCCAGTCCTGCTGCTTACTCATCCAGTTTTTCTTCTGACCCACCTGTCAACCTGACCACGCCGAACCAGATGGCTTCTTCCAAAAGAGTCAAGTTGCATCCCGCCTGGAAAAAAAAAATATATAACACAGCTCTCATATCACTGTTTGCCAGGCCAGCACCTCATGCTGTCCTGACATGTGTTGATCTGCCCGTTTGGATCATGATTCGGCAGATTCACATGTCTGGGTGAGTGGGTTGTGGACCATGGCTGCCGGTGCACAGTTTGTGCTAATACTGCACCTCTCTTCTGCTAGCTCTCTCATGAGAGAGACCCACTGAGTCTGCAGTGTGGCAACTGGTGCCAACAGCAGCATGCTAAAGGCAGTAAGTTAGCAGTAGCTTGTTTCACTGATGGTTGTTGGGGGGGGGCTCAGACTATAGCAGAAGGGGGGAACAGAAGGGGAATAATGAGGATGCACACAGAGCATGAGTGCATGGATGCAACATGCTGAATAAGCATTCATGCTCAGCTTTAGTGTCCAGTTGATTGACTGGGCCCAGCTGTCTGTGCTGGTTTTATTGAACCTGGGACATGGAGTCCGTCTGGACACCCGAATCCCACCCCAGAACATTAGTGAGTCACGGGTAAGCTCTTCCGATCTGTCCCATTGTCAATCCAGATCATGAAAATGTGCAGCTGCGATGATCCTTGGGAACACACAACACACACAACAGACATACACACCAGTTTACAGCTCATTCCTCCTTTACCCTGCCATCTATACATGGTGTAAATTACAGTCAGTGCTGCAGCAAAAGAACTGGAAAATTCCAAATCCAGCTGTGCCCAACATATACTGACTTTTTCATATTCATTTATTCTGTTGAGGGGTGCTGCAACTGGGTTGAAAGGGAAAACATAGGGGTAGGGGGAGACAGAGAGAGAGAGGGAGTGTTTACTGGCACAGGAAGTTCAAAGAAAAGCCGCGCTATAGTGAAATTACAGGCCAGTACTGAGCTGTGACAACATTCCCAAGTGTGTGTGTGTGTGTGTGGGGGGGGGGGCTTAATGGATCCATTTTAATATTATTCAATGTGGGGTACATAGCTTAGTGCTTGTGTATACTTATGAGCCAATTGGTATATGCTTGGCATTTATGACTTAAGCTTTGGTGCTTCTCCACATCCCACCCTCTGTAGGACACTGGGTACATGTAAGATTTAAGGCCCAGCGGAGAGGGTGAGACAGGAGTGCCAGAGAAGGAGGAAGAGGAGGCAGGGGAGAATGGAGCGTGCTGCTGAACACTTGAAGCAGAGTGAAAGGCAACCTGATGTTTAAATAGGGGGTTGGGGAGGAGCTAATCCCCCCATTAAACATCAGGCTGTAGCCTTCCAAATTAATTCAATGTGGGCTACATAGCTTAGTGCTTGTGCATACTTATGCACCGACTGGTATATGTTTGGTGTTTATGACTTAAGCTTTGGCGCATCTCCATGTCCCACCCTCTGTAGGACACTGGGTAGGTGTAAGATTTAAGGCTAAAAAAGAATAGTGAAGTGACTACCTCCTCCAACTCCGAAGAGTGTGATCAATAGCATGCAGGAGAGGAAAAAACCCTTTATGGGGAAACCTCCGAGGACCCATGCCTACTGACCTGCCTGTCCTCTGGGCATACTAAGAGTAGAATAATCCTAAATGTGGTCTAGGTTTGGTGTGATAAAGTCCAGGAGTTCAGACTGATTTGCTGGTCGAAGAGTCCTGTTCGAGGTCGATGAACGGAAAATCGATGTTGCAGATGACGGTTCGAGCAGATAGAAATATTCAGCTTAGAATGAAGTCTGGATACTGTGGCAATGGTTAGTCCGAGTCTGAGATAGATGACTGATGTATCTCCATAGCACAGCCTTTGAGTAATAGATTTATGTCCCATAGAGGTCTGTTTGGTAGGATGGTAGGAACCTCTTGCAGGTTCATCTTAGAGGTATTATGACTTAATCCAACGCAGGAAGGGCAATATCCTGTCAGATGACTGGACCCCACATGGTCTGCCATTGAGAAATATGGAACACTGCAAGGTAGGAAGGAGGAGAGACATATAAGGCCAACTGAAATGACATGGAAACACCAGTAAGGACCTTCGCGGGTCATGCGGAATCGGGATGGCGGGACCCCTCGTGGTCCATCATAGTGCACAGATGTTAGACGATGTACTTGAATGGATAAGATGGTGGATGCAACAGAAAAATTTATGGATTGATGCTGAAAGTAGGCCGGAGGATGCTGGTTTGGACAGAGATTCCCATGTAGGTCCAATGTATGTAATAGCATTGTGAGAGTGACGGAAAGTCTCAGGTGGCCAAAGTGGGAAAGCTAGACCCCGACGAGAGTCTGGAATGCAGTAGACATGGTTTGAGCAGAGAGGAAAACCCCTTTTTAGAGCAATTTGGATGGTTGAGATGGGGAGACCCCCATGTGGGTTCATCATCACCAAAGATTGACACCTCTTAGGGAAGGGGGCGAAAGTTCACCGAAAAACTGTAATGAGAAAAGAGATTCAGTTGAGCATGGAAGGCCTCACGAGGGTGCGTTGAGAAGGGATAGAGGGAGTAGATGCTGTCCAAAATCGCAGATTAAAAACATGTCCAAGTCCATTGTCATTGTTCTATTGCATAGTTGGAGGTAGGGCAAGAGTCAAGTTGGACTAGCATGCGAACACAGTTCCAATAGATAGTGCATGATAGGGATGGTGGGATCCCATGCGGTCTGCCATCGCCATACCATGGAAGTGCATGACTTGGATGGTGAGACCCACGTGGTTCGTCATCACCATGTGGGGAGTAAAGTATGAGCAGTATGGCGGGACCCCACGTGGTCCGCCATCGCTGTAGTATAGCCTGCATAAAGTAAGGATGCAGGAACTGCAATCTTTTGAAATGAGAAGCACAGACCTAGGTAGAGATGATGAGACCCTACGTAAGCAAAGCTGCATTGAAGGGGATGAGAGAGCAATGAGATGAATCTTTTCGACTAAATGTTGAGCAGGATGGTGAGACCCCCCCCTTGGTCCATCTTTGCCGTTGCAGGAGTTGTGCGTAATAAAGGCAGGACCCTATGACCTATAAAGTATTGTGGGATAGCGATAGCAGGACCCCACGTGGTCCACCATCGCCATATCAGAGTAATGTGATGGCTTCCATTGAGCGTTGCGTGGTAGAGATGGCAGAACTCCACGTGGTCCGCCATCGCCATACCACATGAACGGGAAGGCAAGACCCCATGTGGTTTGCCTTCACCATAATAAGCAATAGTAGCATGATAGGGATGGCGGGACCCCACCTGGTTCGCCATCGCCACGGTAGGGAATAACGGCCATCGCAAGGCAAAGAAGGTCCATATATAGTTTCAGGAAATCATGTACAAAAATGGAATGAATTGAGCAAGAAATAGATACCTCCTCGAGAGGTAATGGATGAATGGGATGGCGGGACTCCCGTGGTCTGCCATCACCATTGCATGAAATGTACAGGATGGTGGGTAGAGTACTGCAGTAGTAGCAAGTCCATGTAGAAGGAGATGATCTTCCAATGAAATCCTGTTGATTACAATATGTCCAAAGAAGCTGAATTGCTCTTTACTTGTAGCCATTTCTTTAAGAAAAAACTTGCCTGTAGATGGCACTACATCCCCATAACATACAGGAAATACTGCGGCTCTAATAACCCTGGATGGAAGGGAGAAACTCTCAGTTGGATCTGTGCTGGCTTGCATGAATGACCGAATACAGAGCTGTTGGAGCTCCTTGTAGTAAAAACGGATGTAGGATGTTGCGCCTAAAACCAGCCATGTCTCCCCTCTGATGGTTGCGTGTTCCTGGGAGCCATGAGAAAACAAGATGCTGCATCTTAAGAGGGGAACCCGGTCTGAAGATATTTTCATATGATTTGCACACTTTCTTAAACGAATGAAGGATTAGGGACTGGAAGACAAAAATCTAGACTTGTAAAAGACAGGACTATAGACTCTGGGAGCATTCTATGTAAATTAAGACATGCTTTATCAACCCTACAGAAGTAAAAGCTGTTCAGTACACAATACTGAGCAGTTTTTATCTCTTGCAAAGCTGAAAATCAGCTGCTTAATAACAGCAGGCCGCTTGGCAGTGTGCTGAGTGTACTCAACCTGCCACAAGGACAAACACGGGGGCCAAAAATGGATCGTTTCCCATGACATTTAGATTGCAGCTTTCACACAGTACATTGGGCTTTGCAGTACCCCAGATAACCAATTGTCTGAGTGTAGCTAGAAAAGGTAGCAGGTACATATGGTGAGGACATGGACTCTGTTCCTTCCAGCATAGAGGAATTAATTTGCTGCAAACATCCACCTGTATATCCAGTTAGTGGCTTGCAAAATGGACACTAGGAACAGAAATATAGAGAAGCGGCTATAAGTGCACCACATTGCATCAGTGGCAAGACAAAAAAGGCCAAAAAAGAACAAATAAGTACCCGGAAAGGCACCCCGGGACAAGGGCACGAACAGAGCAGCGGGAAAACAAACAAGAATCCAGGAGGAGCGGAGGTCCAGCAGACAGGAGAGTGAGCGGCGGCGGCGTGGAATGTGAACAGCGAACTAGGTGGCACACAGCAAAGGGGGTCCAAGCAGCGGCAGGCAGCCAGAACAGGAGAGAAAACTGCAGAGGTATGGGAAATGATGGGAGAAAGGCAAGACCCAACTGACAGCAAAAAAGGAGACAGGGGAACAAAGAGAAAGGAGAGTACAGGGAGAAAGCAGCACCAGCCGAGCCACCCAGGAACCCCAATGCTGCCGAATGCTCAAAGCAGAGCTAGAGGTAGCCCGATGTTTAAATAGGGGACGGGGAGGAGCTATCCCCCCCCCCCACCATTGAACATCAGGCTATAGCCTTCCAATTGATTTAAATAGCATGGTAGCCAGAAATAATGCCAACAACAGAACAATAAAAATAACACATTAAGTAATGTTCCCAAAATATAATTACACAAGATGGTAGTTGGATGGACATAAGTAGTCAAGTATTTTGTTTGTTTAATGTATTTGTACTGTAGTTACAGAACTGTAAAGAAAACAAGCATTTGTCAATGCCGAATGTTTGCTTGCTGTTTGCTGGAAGTGCAGGAGTTAGACGGTTCTATGTCATAAGGGTGATTGCCGAACGGCGACCTTCCTTATGGTGAGTGTACATTGCTGAAATTCAGTTTTGGTGATGTGCAACTCCAGTGCCAGTGAAAGTGGTGAGAAAAATTGTGTTTTTTACTTTTATGAAGGGGGGGCTTTGCCCTCGTACCCCCTACTATAGATTCTCAACTCCAGGAGGGTGAATGTCGGTGGGGGGGGTGCAACAGTGGGGAAAAAAACCCTACTAGGGCTGGGTGCAACAAAATAAATTTGCGCCCAGACCCAAACCCTGTATCGCATCCACCCCGGCCAGCATCCATCCCACCACACCACAGAGCCAGCTTGGTGGCAGTATGCGGCACCACCTCTCACAAACCCTCCCACCTCTCTCTCTCGATGTGCTCACTCCCCCCCATGCACTTGTAGGTATAGCGACATCCAGTCGCCATTTGTGAACCCTCCCCATCTGGTTGCCCTCCCTACTCCCTCGCCATGTGGATACTCGCCACAAGTGGGTTGCCGTTTCAGTAGGCGCTCACTTGCAACAAGCCCACATCACAGGATACTGCGCTGGACAGATGCAGAATAGGAATGGCAGTGAAGTACTGAACTGATGCTAGCCCCACCCCCACCCTGCAGAGATGGACAGGCATTGGGGTGTGCCTTTGGGTCGTCACCCATAACGCTCTCATCATTTTACCTCACCCTATCCTGCAGATACCGACAAGTGTTAAGGTGTGCCTTGGGGTGTTCAGGCTTTACACTCACCCCACTCCATAAGGAAATACACTGAAATGGGTGCAGTATAGGAGAATGGAGTGAACTTTGGGGCTGAAGAGTCCAAGGCACACCTCGATGCCTGTCACTGGCTGCAGGGTAGAGGTTGGGATGGAATGGCGTGAGCATTACTGTCGACAATCCCAAGTCACACCCTTAATGCCTGTCAGTCCCTACAGGGTAGGGCATTACGGTATGAAACCCTAATGCCCTGGGTATTTCTTGATATTTTCACTCCAAATTTTCAACATAGGCTTTTTGTGACCTCCACTGCATGAACAGTGACACTATCAGTTCGTTAGCTGAAAGGTGATTTTGCACAGCGACCGCACCATTTGGTGCCACAGGTCTGAAAACACATTTCAGGCTGCATGTGAAAAATGACAGCTGTACTGTTCACGAGGAGGTGTAAAAAAATGGTCACGTTGAAAATCTGGAGTGAAAATATAAAAAAATTGGTGAAGTCATGAGCGTGCATAGAAACTACACAACGCACACCCGTAAAGCAATTATTTGGGGGATTCTTTTACACCACATTTACAACATAGGCATTTTGGAACCGCCGCTCATGAACAGTGGCACTGTGATTTTCTTAATCTATCCCAAACGTTGATTTCGCATAGCAACCGTGCCCATTGTGTGCCACAGGTGTGAAAACATGTTTTGGGTAGGATGTGAAAAATGACAGCTGTACCGTTCATAAGGTGGTGTGCAAAAATGACAATGTTAAAAATCTGGAGTAAAAATATTAAAATAAATTGGCAAAGTTACGAGCATGCATAGAAACTGCACAATGCACACTGGTAACACAGTCACTTTTTGGAATTTATTCACCAAATTTGCAACATGGGCTTTTTGGGACCTCTCTTTATGGACACTGTCACTGTGATTTTCTTAATTTCTCCCAAACATTGATTTCGCACAACAACAGCGCCATTGTGTGCCACATGTGCGAAAACACATTTCAGGCAGGATGTGAATAAAGACAGCTGTACTGTTCATAAGGAGGTGTGGAAAAATGGCAATGTGGAAAATCTGGAGTGAAAATATTAAAAATTCTCAAAGTTACGAGCGTGCAAGGGAACTGCGCAATGCATGCTCATAACACAGTCATTTTTTGGAATATTTTCACCAAATTTGCAACATAGAATTTTTGGGGAGCCCACCTCATGAACAGTGACACTGTGGTTTGGTTAATCAGTCCCGGAAGGTGATTCCATGCAGTGACCGCAAAATCACCTTTCTGGACCAAATAATGACATAACAGTGATTGAGTTCATGAGGTAGGGTCCCAAGAACCCCATGCTGAAAATTTGGGGCCGAAAGTTACAAACATGGCTGAGATATCCACCTAAGTTGAAAAAAAAACATTTATGCCATTATACAGCTTACTGGCATTTCTTCAGTTCGCGGTCGGCTTTGAAGAGTGCAGACATGTTCCTGCTCCACTGAAGAGCGTCGCACTGGACTCCGGAGGTAAGTATGGGTGAGCAGGGTATGGGGAAATGGGGTGCGCAGAGGGTGGATGCGGGTTGGGGGAGGGGACCAGACGGTGAGGGACCATTTTCTGTGTTTCAGGTTATAAAAAAATAAAATAAAAAAACATCGTGGACTGTTTTCTGTTTTTTACAAGTGTAAGAGTTTGGGGGTCATGTTAGCCACACTGGGGTGGGCTCCCAGTGTGGTACACAATGGGGGTGGGTCAGGGGCAGGAAAATGCCGATGCAATGGGGGGTTAAACATGCTGACGGGGGATTAGGCACCCCATAAGCAAGCGTGTCTGTGTTTGGGGGGGATGATGCCGAGGGGGATTTTGCACCCCCCTCAGCAGATTGGGGACAGGGCACTGAAGCTGATGTGGATTGGGCCCCCTGTCAGCAAGCGTGTCTGTGTTGGGGGGGAAAGATGCTGAGGGGGATTGGGCACCCCCTTGACAGACAAATCACAGCAAAGGGGCACATATGCAACCGGGGATTGGGCTCCCCCGTCGGCAAATGAACTGGGGAGGGAGCATGCCGACATGGGTGATTGGGCACCCCCAAAGTCAGCTTGCTGGGGACTGAAAGAGGCAGACGGCGACAGCCGCCACCATGTTTATTGAAATATTACAACAAGCAAGGCACTCCTTGCAATGAGGTGGCACTCCCTCACTGCAATGGCGAAATCATTTAAAGTTGGTGGCATGCTTGCAGACTACTGTCATAGCCAGCATGTTCCTTCATTGGTGACACACAGATGACCCCCAAAAAGCAGTGGTGGCATTGGCCACAACACTGCTGCACCTCCACAACCTGCTTCTCCAGCAAGTTGCCACAACGTGTTTCTTGCACATGCGCACAACATAAAAATTCGTACTCTTAATTAAATTGGATCCCACCTGCTCATTAGATTCAGCAGGTTTACATGCCAGAAGTTACCTGAATGGAAGGACAGCTGCCTTTAAGGTGGGATCCAATTAAATTAAGAGTATATAATTTTTTCCTTTACAGTTGTGTAACTACAGGACATATACATTTACATACATTACATATACTTGAAAGAGCTTCTTGTTCCCTACTGCCCTGTGCGACAGCTCCGTTCAGCTGACGAGGGGTTGCTGGAGATTCTGAGGGTGAATTTAAAATCTTCTGGGGACCATGCATTTATTTTTGTGGCCCTTACCCTCTGGAATTGTCTACCCCATCAGCTTCGGGAGTGCACAACTGTGGGGGGATTTAAACAGGTGTTTAAAACCTTTCTTCGGCATCAGGCCTTTCAGTGATACATAGTTGTATGGAGCTGTTATTTTATTTATTATTGTATTTGTTGTTTGTGAAATTATGTTTTAATCTTTGTACAGTGCCTTGATATTTTGAAAGGCGCTTAAAAATAAAGTTTATTATTATTATTACATTAAACATACAAAATACCAGACTACTTATGTCCATCCAACTACGTTCTTGTGTAATTATGTTTTGTGTGCAATACTTAATGTTTTATTTTCATAGTAAGTTTCATACTAAGTGATCAGGAGATAAGAGGGCCCATGATAGACCCATACAGTGCTCCTTTCCTCTTTACCCATAGCATGTTGTGGTGTGGCCCTCTAAGATATAGGCATCTAATTTTCTTTTAAACTGTGCCTTCTCAAAGCGTATACTATTTCTTCCGGTAACCCGTTCCAAGGGGACATCACTCACTGAGTATAAAACGCCATACATTTACTTGTGTTAAACTTTATATGTCTCAGCTGAAGGTGGTGCCCCCTGGTCCCCAGTTTATCATTTTTAAACTGAAGATTCAGTTCGTTTAACATATGGTCATCCTGCATTATATCGTAACATAACATTAAGTCCCCTCTGACTCTTCTTGAGTCCAATGACATTAGCCTTAGATCTACCAATCTCTTTGGGTAAGACCTTATCCCACATGCCATGCACCATCCTAGTGGCCCTCTTCTGCACCTTCTCCAAACCTGCCACTGCCCCTTTGTTAATGGGCCCCCCACACCATAGTCCAATATAGGTCTAACATAGGCTCTGTACAAGGGCATAATCACGGTTTCCTTTCTACTTTTAAAGTTTTTTTAATATTCCATAAGACCCTATTAGCTTTTATTATTTGTTTGTCACACTGAGCGTGGTACTTAAGTTTCTTGTCTACTAATATGCTGAGGTCCTTTTCCACCTCCGACTTCCTGAGGGTTTGCCCATTGATCTAACAACAGTGTTCCCATATGGATCACACAACATTTGTCTACGTTAAATCTCATTCCCTTTTCAGTTGCCCACTTGTTAATCCTGTCCAAGTCTTTCTGTATTGTCTCGGACCCCCCCCCCCCGTTCTGTGTTGTGGTAGCACGTGAGGTTGGCGCCTGAAAGACGGTGCCGTCCAAAATGGCAACACGATGTGGGCGGAAGCCCGAAAGACGACGGGGCAGGGAGGGTGACCGGATGTGGGGTTGTGGGTGACCCTAGCGACAGGATGTCGCTATACATACATGTGCACGGGCGGAAGCGAGTACAGCGAGCGTGGCCTGGGAGGGGGCGGAGGAGATGTAGGTGGTGGTATTGCGGTCAGCTGCCGAGCTGCACCGTGGCATCAGGGGTTGGCCTCTGCTTGCGGTGCTGGGGTTCCAGGTCTGGGTCCAGCGCTACAGCCTTTTTGTTGCACCCAGCCCAAACGTTATTTATATTTTGCTTTTTCACCCCCCCTCCGATATGCATCCCCCCTGGAGTTGAGAACCCTTAGGTAGGGAGATCACCGGGGCAAAGTCCCCACATGAGGTGGTGTGGGTAGAGCCACAGGCCCCCACAGAAAGCAAAGTATAGAAATCTCCAACGCCGTTCTTCCATGCGCCGAGGATGTCAGGGCAGCAAAATTGTTTTCGCCACCCTGACATCGCGATGATGCGAGTCACCGTTCGGTGCTCATAGAACCTGTGTTACTAGGCTGGCCAGTTTAGTATCATCTACATATTTACTCACCCAGTTGTACGCCCCTTTCCCCATTTGCGCTTTGAAGACTCTAAACTGCACCAGTCCCAGCACCGACCCCTGAGGGACCCCTCCAGTCATGGGGATCTCATCAGACAGGTATCCATTTATACACACCCTCTGAGTCCTGTTCGCCAGCCAGGCCTGGATCCATTGACATACCCTATAGTCCATAACTATTTCTGACAAGCAATTTAGTATTTCTATGTGCGATACTTTATCGAAGGCCTTAGTAAAATCCAAGTAAATACAGTCCACCATCTCCCCCCCCCCCCATCCAATGCTGCTGAAATTTTCTCATAAAAACACAGCATGTTTGTCATACACGACCTGCCAGTCACAGATCCATGCTGCTCCCTATCATCCTGATCAGTCTCCGTTAGATATAGATTTATAACATCCTTTATTAGTGATTTCATTAGTTTGCTTGGCACCGATGTCAAACTTATGGGCCTATAGTTTGTGCGGTCCACTCTATCTCCCTTCTTATGAATAGGTATCACGTTTGCTGTAAACCAATCCCTAGGCACTACCCCTTCCCTCAGCGATTTCTGGAAGATAACGCTCAGAGGGATACCAATACTAGGTGAGAGTTGTTTAAGAATGTTGTTCGTTATGTTATCAGGCCCTGCTGAATTTGTGTTCTTCAGTGTCTTTATTTAAAAATGGCCTCAGCTGAGATCTCTATATCTAATTCTTTATTTGGGTTAAATTTCACCAAACCTGTGGACTTAGCCATGAAGATTGTATTTATTTATTTGATATATCGGTTTACAACCTTTTAGCCAGAGGCTCATTTACAAAGGTACCTCATCACATGTAAAACAGATGGTAGTACAGAACACGGTATAACAACAATTACATTAAGCATGTGTTACAGACATTTGTCACAGACTTTATTTACAGTATTTGGATGTAGATATTTTCAGACATTATTTATAATATTTGGATGACGATATTTACAACATAACAGCAGAAGACATTATAAGCTTGAGAAAGCATCTAAACATAGTAGTCAGTCCTATTCATGGGTTTGGTGTTATTGACGGAGGTTGCAATCCATAATAGACTTTGTCAGAGAATTTGAATCAGAGTGGCTGAGAGAGTGAAATATTAGTAGCAGTTACAGGAGCGGATATTGAAGAGGTGGTTGCGAAGAGTGGTTTTGAAGTGGGCGATCTTGGGTGCGCTAGTGATGGTGCTTGGGAGTGCATTAAACCATGTGGGGGCCCTGTGGTGGAAAGATCTCTGGGCAAGGGAGGTTTTCACACTGGGCACAACCAGAGGTGCTTTCTCTGAGTTGCGGGTGAAGATAGTGGGGTTTGCAGGATGAAGAGAGGCGGTGACTCCGGGGGGGGGGGGGAGAGTCCGAGCAGTATTTTCTTGGACAGTAAGCAGGTCTGGTAGCGGAACCTTTCATTAAGGTTGAGAAGATTGGCAGAGGTATAGAGGGAGCAGGTTTGCGTGAGCCTGGATGCGTCAGTTAGGAGCCTGGAGGCCTTGTTTAGGGAGGCCTGGATTTTCTGGAGTGCAGAGTTATCTGCTGCCCCGTATACAGGGAGCCCATAGTCCCCTAGGGACAGTATTGATGAGGTGATGGCAGGCCTAAGGGCGTGGGGGGGAGGCAGTCCCTGTGTTGGTAAAGGAGTCCAATCCGGGTGTTTGTTGCGGCAGCAAGGGTGTTTATGTGGTCATGGAAGGTAAGGGCCAAATCGAGGGTAAGTCCAAGATATTTGTAGTTGGATACCTGTTCAAGAGGGTGCTGGGTGCTGGGGAGGATGAGGAGAGGTGCATTTTTTGCTTTGTTTGGTGGTGAGAGAAGATCATTGACTTCGTCTTTTTTTTTTTTAAACCATCTTTATTGACATGTTCTTAGACATACAGACTGACACACATTAATACCCAGGACTTCCCTGGTCCACACCCCAAACTGGGTAGGGCAACTATATACATTTATAACTACATACATATACAGCTGCAGTGACACCCCTCCCAGTTATCTTAACAATTGCTCTAACCCTTCAATAATCATGCTTACGCATTCAAAATTCAAGATCTTATCATGAACAGCCACCATTTGGGAATAATCCTAATCCAGCGATCTAAACTCACTACATCCATCTATTGATTGGGGTATAGTCCTGCAGCGGTGTCCCAGGGAAAGATAGAGATTCCCCCTATTAGAATCATTTGGCAGACAAAGAACTATATACATTAACATCCTAGTAAAATCAACCATAGTACACCCATTCCCTTAGCATAAAAAGGAACACAAATAAGCCCCTACTAGGGATTTATTCTACACCAATAAATCATTAAATTAACTACACTCAGACAGACAGATCAGTGCTCGGGGACCTTTAGCCCGAAGTGAATATATTACCTCTAAGGATCTCCACCTCCTATCATATGTTCCTTTCTTTCCATTCCGGAACATTTGCCCCTTGATCCTGCCAAGTGCCCTCATTAAGTCCTCTATCCACTGGTCATATGAGTAGACATGGTCACTTTTCCAATGCCTCAAAACAAAAGCTTAAATTAGAGCAGACATCAACGCTATATGGTATTTAATATGCAACCCTGAGATTTGGACCATATTCCCCAATACACAGATCTCGGGCAGGATAAATTCCGCATAGTTTAGAATGGGGTCCATATTTTGTTTAACTTGAACCCAAAGGGGGTAGATCCTAGGACAGTCCCAGAATATATGCAGTGTATCCCCTGGACTCGATCCACATCTAAAACATAGATCTGTCTGTCTAAGCCTCCTAGAACATAATTTGGAAGGGGTATAGTACATATTGGAAAATATAAAGAACTGCATAGTCCTATATTTGGGTATAGGTATATAACCAGAGCTTTTCCAGATTTCTTTCCAATCCGGCCTCAGATAAGTGTTTTTTTTTTCCCAATATGCTACCCTCACAGAGATATGCCTACTTAAGAAGTCCAACAGCACTTTATATGCGAGTGAAAGAGGTTTATGCGACTAGTTAAGTTCCTTAAGGTTATCCCAAGTAAACGTAGTCCCCTGGGGACCTCTATTGTCTCTCAACACCTTCTGCAGCATTTTGGTAACCTGTATCCTCTTAAAAAAATTAATACCTCTACACTGAGCTGGAAAAACTACCCTATCATCTAGAATAAAATCTGCCCAGACAAAGTTGCATAATTGAGGGGCCCAGTATTTCCTAATTATTCGACCCCCAATGATCATATTGGGATTACCCAAGATGGGTGGGTCCCTGCAGCCCCTCTGCAGTTTTTTCTGGGACGGAGATAAAAGAGCCCACCAAGCCAAGACTGACTTATATATTTGAGTACCTTTCCCTTCCTCCGGCAAGCTTTCTGGATTAATATAGAATATTGCATCTGGGGAAATACCCATATCCCTCAAAATTTGTCTCTCAATGTGTAACCATGTTGGAGTATAGCCCTCTTCCTCCTGTGTCCTATTCCACCGACCCATTATAGCTAACTGTCCGGCTACATAATATCAATGAAGGTCTGGAATTTTGAGACCCCCCCAAACTATAGGGAAGGTGCAGCACATTATGTTTCCTCCTAGGTGGTTTAGAATTCCATAAGAAATCTGAAAGTAATTTTTGTATCTTAATAAACCAGCTCTTTGGAATATTATATGGGGACAAATATATTGGATACAGAAACCTGGGCAATAGGTTCATTTTAATTAAACCGATTCTAGCCGTCAAGTTCAGGGGAATTTTATTCCACCTAACTATGTCTGCTCTAGCTACTGAAAGCACCTTATTTATATTTGCTTCCACTCCTTCCTCCGGATTAGCAGTAACCCAAATACCAAGATATTTAATCCTATCTGGAGCCCAGTTCAATTGCAGAGGTTCAAAATCTGCCTTATGAGCAAATGGAGTAAGGGGGAGAACCTGAGTCTTATTCAGATTTAAGCTATAATTCGAGACCGTAGAAAATCTCTTTATAATTTCAAGAGTCCTCTTAAAGCTCTTCGCTGGGTCTTGCAGGTGTAACAAAATATCGTCTGCAAAAACCAACAACTTCATTTCTCTCCCCTTAACAACAATCCCCCGTATTTCGGGGTCTACCTGAATCGCTCTCAATAGGGGCTCCAAATATATATTAAATAAAATTGGTGAGAGGGGACAACCCTGTCTAGTCTCATTATCAAGGCAAAATTCTTTCGATAAATAACCATTGCAGAGGACCCTAGCCGTAGGCGCAGCATAGAGATTCTTAATACCTCTAAGGAGACCCTCCGAGAAACCCATCTTCTCCATAGTAGCAAATAGAAAAGAGTGGGAGACCCTGTCAAAGGCCTTCTCGGCATCTAAAGAAGTTAGCGCCATAGCTGACCGAGAGTTAGAGGCCTCACAAAGTACATGATGCAGCTACCGCAGAGCATCATGTGCCCCCCTACCTGGCATAAATCCTACTTGGTCTTGACTAATAATTAGAGGAGCAATCTTTAGGATTCTATTAGCTAATGTTTTAGTTAATAACTTAAGGTCCTGGTTCATCAAAGCAATAGGTCTATAGCTCCCTGGTAATTCTTTAGGTTTATCTGGCTTAGGGATAAGTGTGATATAGGCTTGATATAGTGGTAGATGGGGGACCCCATCCGACATAATATTAGAAAATAAATCCAGCAGTAGGGGTAGGAGAGTTTGCAAATGGACTTTATAAAACTGAGCTGATAAGCCATCCGGTCCCGGAGTTTTGCCCTTAGGTAGTACATTAATCACTTCCCTGATTTCAGACTCTGATATGGGGGCCGCTAGTGTCTGAGCTTGTGCTTGGTCCAGTCTAGGCAAACTTATGCTCTCCAAAAAAAACCACAGCTCCTCCTCGCTACTAAGGGAGTCCCCTTGATAGATCTCTGCAAAGTAATCCGCAAAGGCATCCGCCATTCTCTGCGGCTGTGTTATCACTTCCCCCTGGTATTCTATTAAAGGGATCATTCGAGCTGCCTCCCACTCTTTGACTCTGCTTGCAAGGAGCTTACTAGGTATGTCCCCTTGTAAAAGATAGTTAGCTTGAAGCTTTTCAATCCAGGCCTCCAACTTACCATAAAGGATATCTGTCATTTTGTCCCTCAAATCCTTAAGTTCGCTATCCACCTCCTCGGTAGAACCCTCTAAGGGGATAAGAGAGTTAATAGCACCCCATATGAATTCCTCCCTTGCTTTTCTCATACCGTTCCTCCTGGCGGTAAATCTTTGGGCTTCACCAGCATATAGTACTTTACAGGTAGGCCATGCTAACTTATTATTAAGTGTAGGAATTTGGGTCTGGACAATATCCCTCAAAACTTCCTCCAGTCGGGGTATCATATTGTCTTCTAAAAATAGTGATTCATCTAACCTCCATCTGAAGGGTTTCATCTGAACAGACTCCAGCACCTATGACAGCTGCACTGGAGAGTGGTCGGATAAAATTCTGCTATGGGTTAGCATTTTCCTAACACCCTGCAGGGCCTCCTTGTTAACCAAAAAAAAATCAATACGCGACTGAGTTTTATGTGCCCCTGAACAAAAAGTCATATTGCAGTCCCCTTGATTAAACACCTGAAAAGGGTCCATCAGTGCTGTAACCTCTAGAAATCTAGCCAAAGTCACCTACGCCCTGGAGGGTGGTTTTTTAGATGGGGGTTTCCTATCCAGTAGATTATTAGGACACAGGTTCCAGTCACCTGCTATAATTAAAGGGTGAGTTGAAAGGGTAGCTAAATCTAATTCCAGCGAGGTGAAGAAGTCGGGGTTAGAGGGAGTTGGTCCATATACAGAGGCAATTGTAAATAACCTACCCATAATAGTGCTCGTAACAAATACCCCCCGAGCATCCTCTCCTGCTTTAAATTGTGAAGGCACAAACGGACAACTTTTTGCGATCAATATCGCTACGCCCCCTGAAGCTTTTGTTTTCCCCTCTCCTAAAACTCAGCCCACCCAGAGTCTCTTCAAAAGAGTTAACTCTTCCTTTAACAAGTGGGTTTTCTGCAATACTGCTATTTGAGCCCCCAGCTGATATATATGCTTTAAAATCACTAACCTTTTTTTCCTCCCTCTGAGGCCTTTAACATTCCAAGATACAATGTTAATATTTATCGTAGTGGCTTACCTTACCCCTTCCTATCACCGCAACAAAGTCTGCCAAAATAGAATTATCTACCTTTTGGATTTTCTCTTTTCCCCACCCCCCCCAAACCTACCCCTACTTTACCATATTCCCTGATCCTTCAATCGCCCTCCTATCCAAAGTTGAAACCGAGATGAGCCAGCCTCTGAGAGCGCCCCCATGCCCGCCCAAACCTTTATTAAGAACCAAGGGCCTCTTGTCCTCCTTGAGTGCCCCATAGGGCTGGGGCTAAATTCCCCTTTTTAAAATTGAAACATCCCATTAATAAACCCACTCTGCCCTAATCCTATGAACTCAAAAACAAAAGGCATTAGTAGTGGTAACAAAGTGGCCCCATATACCCAAGGAACAACTATATTTGCACGTTACCAATTTCAAATCCCCATGATTATGAGGTCCCAGTTACCATTTACATCCAAACTGCAAGCAATACACAGGTTGATTAAAACGATCTAGATAAACAAATAAGCATAGCATCATGCATAATGTTCGATAATTAGTTCTATCTCCTCAGCCATATATCTCCGCTTGACCATACCTTCCGGAGTCATTGACGAGGACAGAAAGAAGAAAAACCCCACAAACCCCCCCCCATAAACCCCATGAATCTTAAACCACAAAGTCCTCTCGAGGGGCTACAGGGAGTCTCTACCAGTCCATCCTGCCCCTTAGATACTTATATATGCAGGAAACATTTCTCAGCCTTGTCCGACGTCTTCTTTCTCCTCACACATTCAGGGTGCAGACCTAAACAAATCCGGAAATTCAGCTCTCAGCCCCTCCACGGCATCTTTCGCTGTCAAAAATCTCCGATCTCCAGGCTGAAGCTTAACCACCAGGGTAGCCGGGTGTTGCATTCTGAACTTCACACCCGCGAGATGTAACTTTTTCTTAATGTCTAAATATTCTTTCTGCTTTTCACGAATGGCAGGTGTCTGGTCTTGAAATAGCCAAATAGCAGCCCCATTCCATTGCAGGTTCTTGAGTGCTTTTGTTCTGTTAAGAACATGAGCTTTTTCTCTGTAATTCAAAAACCACATGATAATAACCCTGGGGCGAGCCCCTGGTGGGGGAATCTCTCTTAAAGACCGATGTGCCCTCTCAATATTATATGCATCCCCAAATGGTGTTGGACCCAGGATCTTCAGCAATAGGCCCTGAATAAAGGCTATACAATCGGAGCCTTCTGACCGCTCTGGCAGACCTGCTAAAATCAAGTTATTTCTTCGACTGCGAGATTCCTGGTCTTCAGCCCGATCTTCGAGTTTTTTCACTTGTCTCCTCAAAGCCACTAATTCCTGCTCGTGGACAGAGGTTTTCTGCTCCTGGGAGGTGATTCTAACCTCCACGTCCCCTGTTCTTTGTGCCAGGGCATTCGGCATCGGTTTAAATGCAGAAAAATCGGCTACCAGCCTCCGAAGGAGCATTTTAATTTCAGAGATGTCATCTGAGGATGCCTGGCCTTTCTCTTCCACACCCGAGCAGTCCTCCTGGTCCTCTGGCACTGGTGAAGAGGGTTTTGGTCGCTTTGTTGCCGGTGCTCGTGCGTCGAGGACTTCTGGGCTTCTGCACTCCATAGCAAGCAGCCCTCAGGTGAAACGCCTATCTCACAGAAGCTCCCCAGATCCGCACAGCCTGACTCCTCAAAGGATACTGGAATCGTTTACAAGTCGGATTTAAGCTTTTCTAACCCCGCACTGAAATCGGGAATATTTAAAAACTTTGTCGGGTTTAGCAGGGCCTGGGAGCAGCGCTCAAGATGTCCTTCCACCACTAGCTCATCACGTGATCCCACCGACTTCGTCTTTTTTAAGTTTATGACCAGTCTACGGTCCTTAAACCATGTTTTGGCCTGGGAGAAGGCATGTTGGAGGGAGTCCTGAAGGGGTGTGGGTTAATGATGCGAAGTAAAGAGCACTGCATCATTTGCATATAGTAAGATTTTTATGGAGCAGGCCTTTGGTAAGGAGTTTAGGTAGAGGGAGAAAAGAAGTGGCCCCAGGATAGAGCCCTGGGGCACTCCAGAGCGAACGGGTAGTGTGTGTCGGATAGGGTTCCATTAATTTTGACGCATTGGGACCGGGCAGAAAGGTAACTGGAGCACCAGGCCAGGGGGCCTGTGGAGAAACCAAGTTGGTGTAGTGAGTCGAGAAGGAGAGGATGGCAGACTGTGTCGAAGGCCTTGGATAGGTCTATGAACACAGTTTCTGCAATGTTACTGGCGTCTAGGGAGGAGTGCAGAAATTTGGTGAATTCTAGGAGGGCTGTGGTGGTACTATGGCCTGAATGGAAGCCATGTTGCTCTGGGCATAGGATGTTATACTTGGCTAGGTATTCAGTAAGTTGGGTGGCAACCACTTTTTCTAACGCTTTAGAGAGGGGGGGAAGAATGGAGATGGGTCGATAGTTATTTGGGGAGGCTTTGTCACCACTTTTATGGATGGGGGTAACGACAGCTGTTTACAAGGCACTAGGGAATTGCCCTAGGCATAAGGATTTGTTGAGTAGGTCCGTTAAGGGGACTATGGCTTCGTCGAGGACTAGTCGAAGAAGCCTGGCATCTAGGGGGTCATTTATAGGGTTATTGCTGTTTAGCGCTTTTTGTAGGTAAGGACAAGCTTCGTGGGTGGATATTTTGCACAGGCGGAAATAAGGATGCTGTAGGGTTGGGGTTGGGGATTGGGGCACAGGGTCAAAGAAACAACTAGGGAGAACAGTGCTGAGATCTGAGAAGGTGGTGTTTAGACAGTTTGCTATGGTGAATGTGTCTGTGGAGGCAGTGCCATTTATGGTGAGCTGGGATGGAGGTGGGGAGCGAGATTTCCCATTGAGTTCTTTGATGTTATTCCAGAAGGTCCTCGCAGATCCCCACATGGTTGTGAGAGTGGATTGATAGTGGTCTGCTTTGGCCTTACGGATAACTCGAGTGCATCTATTGCGAGCTGCATTGTAGGATTGTCTGTCTGCCAACCTGCCCGATTCTGTGGCTTTGTACCAGAGATTATCCCTGTCTCTCAACATTTGGAGTAGGAAGGGGGTTATCCAAGGAGCATGTTGCCTTTTGGCGTGGAGTTTGGTGAGTGGAGCATAGAGGTCACAGGCCTTGGTGAAGGCCTGTGTAAACAGGTTGAGTGCGATGTCGACGCTGGGGGCTAAATTAATGGGGGACCAATCTATCTGGGTGAGCAGCTGTTTAAGTTTTATTAACCCTCCTGGGTGGAGACGACTTCGGAAGGTTGTTTGGGCTATAGGTTTGGGTGTGGAAGAGGTCCATTGAATAGGATGGGTGAGTGGTTACTTAGGGAGTCAGGAAGTACTTGTATATCCTATGTTTTGTGGGGGCGGTTAGAGATAATGATATCCAGGAGGGTGTAGGTACCAGTAGATGGGTGAAGTCTAGTGGGTTGGGTAACTAATTGGACCATATCAAGGGCCCAGAACAAGTCCTTTGTTGGCGCGGCTGAGGGGCCAAGCCAGTTGTTATTGAGGTCCCCTACTAGTGACTGCTCTGCATTGTGTGCTAGGGTAGAGAGGTATTCGGTGAGGGATGTGACGGCAGTCTTTTGGTTCTTAGAGGGTATGTAGGCGACGGTGAGGTATAGTGGGCCCCTGGAGGGGGTCAGGGGTGATTTTATAGGGTGAGAGCTTGTGCTCCATTTGTGAGTTTGGGGGGTGGGAGCATGTGACCAATAATATTGTTATTGATATAGAATGCACAGCCACCCCCACGCTTTCCTACCCTGTCTTCCCAATATAGGGTGTATCCGGGGAGTGAGACAAAGGCGTCGGGAGTAGATTTGGAGAGCCAGGTCTCCACTAGGGCAATGATGTCTGGTTGGTGAAGGGTTGCCCAACACTGAAGCACTGCAGATTTCTTTGGCAGGCTGCGTATATTCAGAGAGACAATACGGAGTCCAGAGGGTCTGGTAGGTGGAGTGGTGGGGGCAGGGCCTGGATTAGGGTGGATATTACCAGAGAGGAGTAGTAGGATGACTAAGGCCCTAACCATAGGACGGCAGGTTGTTAAAATCTGTGGAGTACGTTTGGGGGGGGGAGAGGATGTAGTGGAGCAGGGGATGGGCAGGATTTCGAGGGATTGGTGGATGCAGAAGGGGTGGAGCCAGGAGGACCTGGGTGGGTGCTGGGGTTGAGGCTGCCGGTGGGAGGTGGATGCAGGGGTCCAGTGTGTGATGACAAGGTGGGGGGTGGCCAGATCTGGAGAGATGCACCGTGCAGTCCACAAGGGGCATAGGGTGAGGTTTGGCTGGTGGGAGGTGAACCCCAGGGTGGTTATGAGGATGAGGCACATAAGGTGGAATTGAGTAGACATGGTGCCTAGATAGCTTTGGGGAAAGAACAAAGAAGTTTTGAGGGGAGCCAGAAAAGCTGTAGGAGCTTTGAGATATGCCACGATACAGTAGGCTGCAAAGATAGCCAGATATGATGGCTGAGTGGCAGAGCTGCTGAGTCTGGTTGCAAGAGTGCAGGATTTGAAGCCTGCAGTGGCACCAAGAATATTATTTCAGCAGACTATGGGGGTTAGAGGCTTTGAGAGCCTTAAAACCTATAGCTAACAGTAGTCTGAATGTGATAGATGAGTGGTAGAGCCGCTGATTGTGGTAGCAAGAGTGCAGGGTTTAATGACTGCAGTGGCACCAAGAATAACATTTTGGCAGACTATGGGGGTTAGAAGCTTTGAGAGCCTTTCAGTATAGCTAATAATAGTCTGATACTATGGATGAGTGGTAGAGCCGCTGGCTCAGGGTGCAGGGCTTGAGGCCTGCAGTGGTACCAAGAGGGAAAAAAGAATTTTTCTTAGCAGACTATGGGGGTCAGAGACTATGAGAGCCTTAGAAAGTAAGGATAAGATAGCTAGATATGGTGGTTAAGTGGTAGAGCTGCAGACTCTGACAGCAAGGGTACTGGGTTTGAGACCTGCAGTGGGACAGAAGATAAGTATTTTTGTTTCTAAGTAGGGAGAAGGAAGGGTTAAAAGTGTAAAAATAGAGATAGATATTGGTCTGGTTTGTTGGCTTAGTGGATGGTCTACAGACTTTAGGTATAGGGTTTGAGACTTGTAAGGGAACTGATGGTGGCCCAATGGAAAAGGAAGAAGAAGAGAAAGGCAGCAGAAAGGATTAGGCAAGAACTGTAATGACTTCTAGTGGACAGTGGTTGATAACAGTTGTTAAGAAGGAGTGGAGAGGGGGGGAGTGGTGCCACAGAAGATAGTGCAGCAACCCCTAGTGGTTGGAGTGTATAAGCTGCAAATGGGAAAGTGGACACCTAATGTAAAAAAAGGAAAAAAAAAAATTGGGGTGTGTCATGTGACCTGTAAGGAGCAATGTGGATGAGGTAAGACCTCTCCACAAGCAGGCTGCAGGGAAGGAGGCTTTACCTCTTAAGGCTCTCTGCAATCCCCTGTTCCAAGCTCCTCAGCTGGGCTGGGCAGTGTTCTGAGGGGAGAGAGCTGCTTCAGAGGCCTATAAGGGGAAGGGAACAAAGGAATCACATTAGTATGCAGTGGGCTAGATCAGGACCCCACTGTGCATGTGCTGACTGAGTTGGGATACAGAAGGCTACTGTGCATGTGCAATGGTGGACACACCCTAGAGATTCTACACAATTCTAAAGCAGGTAAGCACTCTAACACAGTATTAGACTCCTATAGTGCTAGTTAACAGCAGAGACATGTAGTATAACAGCCCTTAAAGTAACACAAGTAAAAACCCCAAATCCCTGTTACTGAAGTATCTGTTAAAGACATTTGCTACCTTAGTGGGGTCTGATATTTGGGCTCCCAATCCTTAACAGTACATAGGTTATTGTTTGATTTCTTCAAGGAATTTACTTAGCTATAAAAACTATGTATATTATCTTTATGAGCAGTGGAAACCAGCCTTACTTCCATCCTTTGTTAGCTTCTTTTTATCAATTTCTTACACTTAATCTGTGCCTGTTTATGTTTAGCCCAGGTGACGGTATCTCCACACTCTCTATAATTTAGATATAACTGTTTCTTTTTATTTATTGTTTTGAGTATCGTCTTTGTGAGCCATCTAGGTTTTTTCCCTTTCCTGTTGTACACCTTTACCTTTTTTATATGCTTGCTACATATTGCAAAGATTTGTTTTTAAAAATAACCCACATTTCCTCAACTGTTTTATTATCCAGCAGCCTTTCCCAGTTTATAGCTTCCATTTCTCTCTGAATGTTTACCTGTTTTGAATTGTTATTGTTCTAGTGTTAGCATTATTTCTGACTACCATGCTATTTCATTCAGTACTATTAAAATGGGTCCATTAACTCCCCCCCCCCACACACACACACACACACCTACACACCTGGTAATGAGTTGCCATAGCTCAGCAAGCCTTTCTGGTCTGAATTACTTGATTCAACTAACAGAATACACCCCTCTCACATACACCATGCAGCCTCAAGGAAACATTCAGCATTGAGTAATGCTTGTTTTTTATCTGCAGTGCGCTATTTGATGTTAATGCTAATTTAAACAGACTGTGGGTGTCTGCTCTGTAAAACTTACCATTTATTCCATGTTAACCACTCACTCAGGGGACTTTTGAATAGCTGTAGTATATTCTAGATAGTAAATGAAGCAGACAAATGCATGAGCATTTTGGGATTACTATACTAGCTAAGATCCCATATTTGGAGACATTACCCTCAGAAAAAAACTTTCAAGTGCAGTTTTGGAGGCCACACTTAAAGAGGGACATTGAACTCCTGGAGAGGGTCCAGAGGAGGGCAACCAAAATGATCTGGGACCTGGGGGACAGGCCCTATGGGGAGAGGCTCGAAGAGCTAAATATGTACACATTGGAAGAGAGAAGGGACCGGGGACATGATAGGGGTCTTCAGGTACATGAAGGAGTTAAATAAGGGAGGAGCAGTCAGGGTGCTCCGAAGGAAGGGGGGCAACTAGAGGGTATGGGTGGAAGCTGGAGGGGGGAGATTCAGGGAGAAAGGAGGAGGTGCTACTTCACTGAGAGGGTGGTGGAGCCATGGAATGTGCTGCCCAGGGGGCTGGTGGAGGCAGAGATGGTGGAGGGGTTCAAGAGGGGGTGGGACAGGTACAGGGGAAGGGTTCTGGAAGCAAAGTCCTGTGCAGTAGGAATATCCGGGACTGGGAAGGGAGAAGCCAGAGAGGGCAAGGGGTGCAGTAAGGTCAGCTCCAAGGGTGGGGGCTGACCAAACGAGCAGACACGAAAGACCGTTAGGCCTATCCTGCTGGCATTTAAGTATGTTAGTAAGTGCGCTGACTGAGGGAAGGGTTTCTCAGGCAAATGAGACTGCGTTAGCCATGTGTTGATTCACCATACTAAATCCCCCACCCAGCTTTTCTGCTTTGCAACTTTTTTTAATGTTTAAATATAAACAGGCTTCTGGTACAATTTAATGTGTGTCACAGAGTGGGGGCTAGGTTCAGAGCAACTGGAAAATGCATAGAGAGGATCCACTGTCAGACAACCACATTTTCTATTAAGGACGGGACTCGAGGTTCCATCAGTGGGAGGGAGGGAGGGAGGGTGTAAAGAGGCAGGACCAGGGCTACCTAAGGAGAGGGATGGGGCAGACTGGATGGGCCAAAGGGGTCCTTTTCTGCCATCAGACTTCAATGTTTCTATTTTAAAATGTAGTTACACCAACCATCTTAAACAACTTAATTTGATGTCTCTTGAAACCAGAAGAAAAAAAGGTGATCCATTAATGTGTTATGACATAATGCAGGATGCCTATTTAACTGGTGAGTTAGGGCTAGAATTTAAAAATGATAATTGGGGCACTAGGCGGCATCCATTACAAATCGAACCTGAACACAAGGGGAAGTTTCTATACACAACGTATAGCAAACCTTTGGAACAGGTTACCAACTGAAATAATAATTAGCAAAGATAAGAAGGAATTCAAAACAAAACTAGATAGATAACATACTGGAGGGACATGATCTATATTATTACAGATAATGGAAAGGAGCACTTATGGGCAAATCACCTTCTACTCTCCATTACCCTTTTAATATGTAGAATTTCGTAGCACTTATGCACCCCTCTGTGTCTCAGTAATAGTGGTATGTTGTATAGGAATGCATCCTCCAGAAGCCAGTTCCATGTGTTGGGTAGCAAGGGGAAGCCGGGTATGCTCCAGATTCATGCCTCAAGCTCCAGATTGCAGGAGCAGACACCAGAAGGGAGAGGGGTAGGAGTGTGACTGTGAGGATGCTCGCCTCCAAGTTTGGGTGGCTTTGTGGTGCTACTCCTGCAGTGCAGTGATACCTGGTTATGGCCCAGTGGCTGTGCCATTGATGGTGAGAGTGACCATGAGCCTTCACCCCAAGGTCATTGTGAGCATATGCACGTTCACTGTGAGTGCTGAGAGAGACTATGAAAAATTAAGCAATTCCAGTCATTGGTCGACATATGATGACATGGGCCAGTGACTGCCCACTGTCTTCAGGCACACAAATGGCTGATACCTCCCATGTTACGGAGTCCCACCATTGTGATCAGTTCAACTACCCTGACTACATCATTGCCAGGTTGGCCAATAAGCCATGGTTGTATGGTGTACTTGTCCAAGGAGGGGCAACAGCTCAGTAGTGGAGAAGTAGTTGAGAACCAGGACTGAAGAAAAGCACAATTCAGGGGCAAATGGGTATTTAAAAAATCCATTCTTGCTCATGGCTGTGGAGGACCATTGTAGCTGGGGCTCAGTGTTGGGAGAGCTGTGTGTGAAGGCTTTTAGGACAACAGCCTAGGCCTTTCTTGATTCTTTTGTCATTCTGGTGTGGGCTGAAGACATCTGCAGTTGTACAACTATTCCATTAACATTGGTAAAGGAGAAGTTACTCAAGATGTTCCTATAGCACGTGCAGCCAATATTTGCTGTTCCCAGGTGTACAAACTCATTTCACAATGCAAACTAATAACTGGCATGTATTACTAGAGATCCCCTTCTTAGTGTATGCAGCAAGGGGCCCCGTGACCATCTAACATGGCACTAAAGGGAGATAAAAGTCCAGTGATGTAACACATTGGCTAGCAGTTCCAACAGTCCATGTGAGTGACATTGTATGCATGCAGCGCCACTTATCAACTGAGGTTCTGGGACTGTGGGAATAAAAGATGCATCAGATTGGGAAAATACAAGCCACCTTCTTCTAGCCTGGGGTGGTACTGAGTGAGTTGGCAGACAAAGTTGAGGGGGACTATACTAATGTGAACTAGATGTAGGAAAAAGTTGAGGGGACATGTCCCCGGCCCCCCCTTAAAATTACACCTATGTCTGTACTTTGACTTCAGCAAGGCTTTTAACTCAGTATCTCAAAACAATTGCTCAGGAAGATGGGACTCAGTACCGCACAAACAATTGCTCAAGAATATGGAAGACCTTGGTGCGGCTAAACCCACAGTGAACTGGGTTGGGTAACTGGCTAGAAGAAAGGCAGCACAGAGTTTTGGTCAATGAGGTTAAATCAAAAGAGAGGGAGGTTATGAGCTGGGTTCCACAGAGATCTGTCCTGGGTCCGGTTCTTTTCAAAATGTTCATTAGTGACACTGGAGAAGGAATCCAAGGCAGGCTATGTCTCTTCACAGACGGCACAAAACTATGTGGGAAGGTGGATAGTGATGAGAGAATAAGAGGAACACAGAGAGACTTATAAAAGCTAGAGGAGTGGTCAAAGGTCTGGCAGGTAAAATGCAATACCAAAAACTGCAAGGTAATGCACCTAGGAAAAAAGAACCCCAAGACAGAGTACAGTATGTGACGGGAGAGACTTGGCACTACAGCTGAGGAATGGGATCTGGTAGTTATCATTAGTAACTCATTTAAGCAATCCAGTCAGTGCAGCAAGGCCTATAGCAAGGCTAACAGGAATGGATGCTGGGATGTATAGGGTTACTGATAGCAAAAGAAGAGAGATAATACTTACCTTCGACAAATCCCTGGTGAGACCTTATCTAGACCACTGTACCCAGTTCTGGAGTCCTCACCTCAGAAAGGATAAGGATAGACTGGAGACAGTGCAGCACAGAGTAACAAAAATGATTCAGGGCCAGCAGGGCAGATCCTATGAAGAGCATCTCAAGGCACTACATATGCACTCACTGTACACCAGAAGGGAGAGGGGAGATATGACAGAAACCTTTAAGTTCCTTAAAAGAATTAACAAAGTGAAATGCGGGGAACTATTTCGCCTGAATACCAACTTGCCGTCATATGAACATAAGTGAAAATTAACAGGAGGGAAGTTCAGGTGGGACCTGAGGAAGTGCTACTTCATGAAAAGGGAGGTGGAACCTTGGAAATCTGTTGGCCAAGGTGGTGGGTGTATAAATAGTCAGGAGATTCAAGCAGAGCTGGGACAGAATGAAGGGAATAGTGGTTGCCCCAGGCAACAGGACCAGGGAGGAGAATGGAGACAGGATGGGGAGGGTTAGTACCCAGGAGGAACAGTATGTTCCAGGAGTTATAGGGAACTTAGGCAGACTGGATGGACCTCTGGTCTTTTTCTTCTATCATTGTCTGTGTTTCTGTGCACATCCCTGCCCCAGTATGCACATTCCTGTGTTCTTGTGAGGACAATACACATATGTGTTTGCTGCTGCAAAGTTTTAAGCAATAAGGCATTACCAAAAGTTATGTAATTGGTATGTTAAGCACCCTTTAAGGGTATAATGTGGAATGAGGCATACGTAAATGCCTCTAGAGAGTAATCAACTGACCTTTAACATAAAACCTGGGAGTGCCTTATTGTTATTATAATAAAAATGTTTTTTAAACAGTGCTAAGCCTTGTTCAACATATGATTAGGCTCTATGTCTATGTTAATAAAAGAAAAACATAAGGGTGATAGAATGTTTGTAGCCGATCAGAAAACACTATTTCTAGATCCTTTTTATAATTACAATTAGATGCCTGGTAAATAAAAGGACTGCCTGGGGTTTTATTTATTTATTTATCTAAAATTTGATGACCGGGAAAGGCACACTGAGCCGAGACTCATTTCCAGGTGCGATCCAGGTGCAGCTTGTACAGAGAGTAACAATAGTTGAGGAATACAGACAGTTTGCACAACATTTTTACAAACAGTTACAATACATTGTTCGGCGGTAAACAGCTAAACTATGTGTGGAGTGGGAGAATGGAGATGAGGTCAGCTAGGAGTAGGCAGCTGGAATAACTGAGTGGGGACTGTTTGGCACATCGGCTGCACGCTAGAACTATTGGAGCATATAGGGTAGTGCGGTGTAAGTTGAAGCCTGAAGAGCCGAATAAAAGCAGAACAAGAAGGGGTGAGGCAAAAGTTGGGGGGTGGTTATTCTAGAGAAGGGGGAGGCGGTACGAGAAGGCAGCTTGGCTGGTAAGAGTGTGAGGGCAAAGGAGGTGGAAAGTGCTGGGGTCCCTGTGTGAGAAGAGGGTAGTTTAGGGAGGTGGCTGGGGTGAGGCGGGAGGTGAGGTGGGGGGGGGGACCCAAACCAGAATTTAGCTAGGAAGGAGGCACCGTGGATGGTTCGCCTATGGGACAGTGGAGCCAGAGAGAGTGGAGCATAGAGCAGGCAGTAGTGGGTGAGTGGGGGCGACGCAGTGGTGAAGCAGCAGAAGGAGTTGAGAAGGATGTCAAGTCTGGAGAGAGAGGAGTATGGGGCCATTCCATAGACTGTGTTGGTATAGTTTATAACTGGCAAGATAGTTTAACGGACAAGCTCGCACCAGGTGGGGATTGGTAGGCTAGATTTGTGGCGATAGAGGATGATGAGTTTTGGCCGGAGTTTGGTGCAGATCACCTCGACGTGAGTGGAGAAGTTGAGGTGGCTGTCCAGCCAAACTCCCAGGTATTTGAAGGCTGAGACTAGCTCCAGATGACAGCCATCCATAGTGGTGATCAGGGGCTGGGATGGTGGCCAGCTTCTGTCTGGAACCGAAGACAATTGTGGCCAATTTTTTTTTTTTTGCATTGAGTGTGAGCAGGTTCCCAAGGAACCAGGATTGGACTCTTTTGAAATCATTTTGGACAATGGGGAGGACAGTGTCTTAGGAGGGGCCCAAGGCAAAGATGACAGTGCCATCTGTGTAAAGATGCACATTTGAGGAGAGGCAGGAAAAGGGAAGGTCGTTTATGAAGAGAGAGAAGAGGAGAGGGCCAAGAATAGAGCCTTGGGGAATGCCAGATATGATAGGAAGAGGAGAGGAGAGAGTGTCACCCATTTGAACTGATTGTTGCCTGTTGTGGAGCTACGAGTGGAACCAGGTGATGGAAGGTTGGGCAATGCCAAAAGAGCTAAGTTTACTGAGTAGCAGCAGGTGGGAGACAAAGTCTAACACTTTTGCCAGGTCAATGAATATGGCAGCTGTGACTTGGCTATTGTCCATGGCAGTGAGGATGGAGTCAGTTACACTTAGAAGGGTGGTAATGGTAGAGTGGTGTTTCCGGAAGCCAGACTGAACTGGTGAAAGGGAGTCGTTGGAACAGAGAAAGTCTGACAGTTTGGACAGTACGAGGGATACCTGGACTTTGGCTAGGAAGGGAGGAGCGAAATGGGCAAATAGTTTCCCAGTTGGGAGGGGTCAGTGCCTTTGTGAAGCGGGATGATTTTGGCTAATTTCCAGGCTTTAGGAACAGTAGCTGTAGTTTGGGAGAGGTTCAGTATGTGGGTCAGGGGGGGCAACAATAGCTGCAGCAGAGAAACAGAGCATTTTGGGGTGGATACCGTCAGGGATAGATTTGGAAGAGTTAAGGGAGTAGAGTGTGTTATATACCTCCAGCGGTGTGATGGGAGGAAAGAGAAACCGAGGTCAGGGAGGATGGATTAGCCGGGTTGGGGGAGGGAGGAGGGTGGAGTTGGGTGGGCACAGGAAATGAAGAACTTATTGAATGACTCAGCTACAGAGGTGGGATCAGAGATGGTTTTACCGTCTATTGTAATGGTCGGGCAAGCCTGTTTAGTGGTGGGGGCAAGAAGGGAGTTGATCAATTTCCAGAAAGACGCATGGGGGTTCTGGTTTTGTGTGAACTGTGCTTTAAAATAGGAAGATTTTGATTGCCAGGTGGCCTTAGTGCATTTATTTCTGAGGTGCTTATAAGATTGAAGATCACTTGCTGCATGGGAGGCTTTGTAAAGTTGCCATGCTTTGTCCCTGGAGCGACACAGGGTGATGACGTCGGCTGTGATCCAGGGGTGGTGGTGGTGGTGTTTTACCTTTGCTTTCCTTAGGGGAGCATGTATGTCCCAGATTCTCTGGAAAATACTGCAGAACTGAGATAGGGCAAGGTCAACGTAGGTTATGGAAAGCACAGGTAGCCAGTCTGCATTTGCAAGGTCTTGCAGCAAGGCAGAGACATTGAGGCTGTGTAGGGAGTGGGACCAGATGAGTTTGGGAAGGGAGAGTGGTAAATGGATCTGCAGACACAATAAGTGATACAGTGGTCACTGAGGGCATTGGAGAATGTACCTGAGGCAGATATACGGTGGGGATGGGAAGCTAGAATCCAGTCCAGAAGGGTGTGGTTTCGGGACCGGTGGTTTAGGCAAGTGGGTTCACAGATTAGCTGGTAGAGATTTAGGGATTCGAGCCTTAGGATGGTGGGTTTAGTGGAGGGGGAGAGCCAGTGAAAATTTAAATCATCTAGTAACATGAGCTCGCCGCTGGATGTTTTTGTGGAGATTGAAGACATGGCCTTGACGACGGAGTCGGGCGAGGTCTTTGGTAGGGCATATAGGGCCCCAATGTAGAGGGGATGGTGGAAGAGGGGAAGGATAGGTGCACAACAATTGATTTGTGGGAAGAAGGGCAAGATTTGTTGAAGATGACAGACCATGGGAAGGAATGCCTAACATACAGTGCCACGCCCCCACCTCGCTGGTTAGTGAGCCAGTGACTACCAGCTCCCCCTACGTATCATAGAAGCATGATATTTGTCTGCACAAAAGGACCACTTGGCCCACCCAGTCTGCCCAAGTATTCCATGCCTATTCCACCTAACCAGACCCTGTCTGGTCTCTGCCAACCGTCCTGCCTCTCTGCCCCTTTTCTAATACACCCCTATGTTTATCCTGTGCATGCTTGAAGATGACCTCCATTCTAGCCTCTTCCACAGGCAGTCTGTTCCAAGCAACTGCCACATTTTCAGTGAAGAAATATTCACTCACATCTCTGTTGAATGTCCCCTATTTCAGCTTCATTGCATGCCGGATGGTCCTAGTGCTCATTCTCATTTGAAAGAGATTCTCCACCTGACCCTGTACACTCCAGGAAAGTATCTGTAGGTCTCAGTCATGTCACCTTTCTCACTCTCCTCTTTTTCAGAGTGTAATGTACATGTTGAGGCATACATGTTGAGATCCCTCAGTCTCTCTCTTTGTAGGGTTTCCCATGTAAACCCTGCACCATTGTAGTTTCCCTCCTCTGGACCATCTCCAGGCTATGTTCTTTCTGAACTGCAGTCTACAAAACTGGATACAGTACTCCAGGTGGGGTTACACCTCTGAGTGATAAAGTAGCAACACCACCTCCCACCTACTGGTGAAGATACCTCTCCTCTATGCACCCCAGTATCACACTAGCACTGTCTACTGCCTTGTCATAGTGCCCTTCCACTTTGAGGTCCTCTGATATGATTACCCCAAGGCCCCATTCCAGTCTAGTGACTCTCAGTACTCCCCCATCTTATACTCAGTATGGGGTTCCTATGCCCTAGGTGCATGATTTTGCACTTTCTGGCATTGAACCCCAACTGCCAAGTCTCTGATCCTTCCTTGGGTTTCCCAAGATCCCTGCGCATCTTATCCACACCTCCTGAGTGTCCACCCTATTACAGATTGTGGTGTCATTTGCAAAGTCATATCTTGCCCTCCAGTTACATACAAATATATGAAGATGCTAGCAGATAAAGTCCTTATGGGCTATCTTGTCTGCTTGATTGTGCAGGTCCCCCCTGTGTCTACAGTGGCACCTGCCACACCTCCCCAAATCCCCCCCGATCCCCATAAGTTCCCCTCTGCCCCCCCACACACACAACTTTCTCCTTCATTTTATCCTATCCTCTCTTGGCGCTATCCACCATTTCAGGGAGGTCCACACTCCTCTGGAAACTCAATCCATTGGCCACCACTCTCTTGGTGAAAAAGGCCTCCTCATCTCCTCCCTCAATCTCCCCCACCAGCTTTAGGCTTTGCCCCAGTGGACTTGTTCCCGCTAAGACTAAAGAGGCCCCTTTAAGGTATTTAGATAAATAGATACTGTAGATAGACAGATAGATAGATAGACAGATAGATAGAAACATTATTTATATAGCACCCTTTCAATGGGACTTGGAGTGCTTCACAGAATACAAAACCAATATAACAACTAAACAGATTCAATACGATACATAGCTCGCAAACATGCAGCAGAAAGCAATATACACTTCTATCTATCTTTCTTTAAAATAGTACAATAAAATGGTAATCAGTTCACCAATATATTAAAAGCCTGGTTGAATAGAAATGTTTTTAAACCTTTTTTAAAGGTTTCTGTCAAGGGTGCTTCCCGTAGATGTCTAGGCAGAGAGTTCCACAGGACTGGCATGGCCACTGAAAATGCATGGTCTCCGGAATGCCACAGCCTAGCCCTGGGAACAACAAGGAGGCAACCCTCAGCGGAATGGAGAGCCCGGAATGGGCAGTGAGGAACAAGAAGGTCTTGCAGGTAATCTGGTCCCCCCATTGAGACCCCCTATTTGAAGGTCTCAATCATATCTCCACATTCCCTTCTGTCCTCAAGGAAGTACATGTTAAGCCCCTTGGGCCTCTCTTCATGGGTGTTGCCCTACAGGACCTGGATCATCTTGGTTGCCCTTCTCTGGACTGTCTTTAGCAAGTTTACATCCTTTTTAAGATAAGAGCATGAATACTGCACACTGTACTCCAGGTGCGGTCTTAACAGTGACCTGTACAGCAGTAGTATGACATCTGCCTTCCTGCTGGTAATCCCCCTGGCTATGCAGCCCAATATCTGATTTGCTTTTGCCGCTGCTCTCCTGCAGTGTGTTGAGTGCTTCAGGTCACTCTTGATGATAACTCTCAGGTCCTTTTCTTTATCAGACTTGGTAAACTGCACACTGTCCAGACAGTATTTGGTCCCTGGGTTCCTTGCCACTAAGAGCAGAACTTTGCACTTTTTAGCATTGAACTCCAGTTGACAATGCCAGACCACTTCTCTAACTTAGCCAGGTCATCCCTCGGTTCCTTTCTCCCCTCCTCTGTATCCACTCTCACACAGAACTATGTATTTTACACAAAAAGGTAGATTTTACCCTTGATCCAATCCACTATGTCACTGATGAAGATGTTAAATAACACCAGCTGAGTATTGAGCCCTTTGGGACCCCACTGGTCACTGACCTAGCTTCCAAGAATTCCCCCCAACCATCAGCTTTTGGCTTCTGTTTTTGACCCATCCAGCAAGCTAGGCCCCCACCCCAGATCCTCCAGCTTCCTGACCAATCTTCTATGAGGTACAAAATCAAAGACCTTGCTGAAGTCCAGATACAAGACATCAACTTCTTGGCCTCCATCCACCGTCTTGGTCGCCCAGTCAGAAAAATCAATCAGATTAGTCTGGAAAGTCCTCCCCAACACAAACCCATGCTGCGTGTCATCTTGCAGCCCATTTTCCTCCAGAAAGCCCAACAGTCTCTCCTTCAGGATAGTTTCCATCAGTTTCCCCACTACCAAAGTCAGACCGATTGACCTGTAGTTCCTTGGTTCTTCCCTTGGATTGCTTTTATGAAGAGGCACCACATGTGCAGTTCTCCAGTCTCTCGGCATGCCCCTGAACTCCAGCAAGGTGAAAGGGAGCAGTCAAAATTGAAAGTCAGTAGGGGGCAGGACAGGGGTTAATGCAGAAAAAGGCAGTAAGGACAGAGATGGGGCTAAAAGGGGTAAGGCTATCAAAAAAATGGAGGGTGTTGAGTACCAATGCCCACAGTCTGTGTAACAAGCTCCGTGAACTAATGGCCTTGATGGAAGAGGGATGCCTGGATATTGTGGCAGTCACTGAAACATGGTACATAGAGAACCATGACTGGGATGTCAACATACCAGGATACACAGTCTACAGGAGGGACAGGGTGTGTAAAAGAGGAGGAGGAGTAGCTCTCTATATAAGGGAAGGGATTAAAGCAACAGAACTAAAGACTAAACAGGAAGTTGATGAGTCACTATGGGTCACCCTGGAGACAGAAAATGGCTTGAAATCCACATGGGGGTTGTGTATAGACCCCCATCTCAGGGGGAGGAAATGGACAAGGAAATGACAGAAAAGGGGGAAATATTGTTGATGGGGGACCTGAATATGCCAGATGTTAACTGGAGTACCTTTGCTGCAGGTACATCCAAGAGCAGGGTCATTATTGATGCCCTACAGAGGGCATGCCTCAGACAGCTAGTGTTGGAACCCACTTGGGAAGGAGCAATCTTAGACCTGGTACTCTCAAATGGGGATGGAGAAAGGATTTCAGATTTAGAAGTGGGTAGGCATCTGGGAACAAGTGACCACCAAACAGTGTGGTTCACAATAAACACAGCCATATAAAAACAAGAGTATTGGACTTTAGGAGGGTTGACTTTGGGAAAATGAGAAAGTGCCTCAGAAAAGCACTAGCAAACGGGCAAGAAGGAGGGGTGGAGGAACAATTGGGAATAATCAAAACAGACATCACAGAGGCAACAAGCCTTTGTATGAAGCAAATCAACAAAACAAAACAAAGGAAAAAAAAACACTATGATTCTCAAAAGAGGTGGAAGGGAAGGTTAAGAAGAAAAGGATAGCATTCAGGAAATATAAGGAAACACAGAAGGAGCAGGACAGAGAATTTTATCAGTTAACGCAGAAAGGAGGCAGGGAAAGCACTCAGAATAGCAAAGGCACAAACTAAGGAAAAGATAGCCAACTCTGTTAAGAAGGGGGATAAAACCTTTTATAGGTACATTAGGGAGCGAAGAAAGACCAAGGGAGGGATACAGAGACTTAATAAAAGGAAGGGAATGTGGGCAGAGGGTGACAGTGAAAAAGCAGGGATACTGAATTAATATTTCTGCTCAGTATTCACAACAGAAGAGAAGGGGGAGGTACCTAAACAAAAAAAAAACACTCTGAATAGGGCGGTCGATACCAGCCCATTCACAGAAGAAAGGGTTTTGAAAGAACTCTTCAAACTGAGGGTGGACAAAGCAATGGGGCCTGATGAGATTCACCCCAGAATTCTAAAAGAACTAAGAGTAGAACTAGTAATGCCACTGACTACTCTCTTTAACAAATCATGGGAGGATGGGGTGGTACCTGAGGACTGAAGGAGGGTAGATGTGATTCCACTTCACGCAAGTGGGAGCAGGGCAGAGGCAGGAAACTACAGACAAGTTAGTTTGACCTCAGTGGTAGGGAAAATGATGGAATCACTTCTGAAGGAAAGAATTGTTGAGTACCTAGAGGCCAGTGGGGCACAGGACCCAAGTCAAAATGGTTTCACAGCAGAAAGGTCATGTCAGACGAACCTAATAAATTTCTTTGACTGGGTGACCAAAGTAGTAGACCAGGAAGGGGCTGTGGATATGGCCTACCTAGATTTTAGCAAGGCATTTGACACAGTCTCACACAAAGGATTAATATACAAGCTAGCCAGCCTTAGGGTGGGTCCCAAGGTGGTAGCCTGGATAAAAAACTGGCTGAACAACAGGACGCAAAGAGTAATAGTAAATGGAGTCCTCAGTGAAGAAAAGAGGGTAATTAGTGGGGTACCACAGGCCTCGGTACTGGGACCGGTCCTCTTTAATGTCTTTATAAGTGACATTGGAGAGCACCTGGATGGAAAAGTATGTCTCTTTGCAGACGACACAAAAGATCTGCAACAGGGTTGATACACAAGGTGTTGTGGAAAGGATGAAAATGGACTTGGCAAGGTTGGAAGAATGGTCAAATATATGGCAGCTCAGATTCAATGCAAATAAGTGCAAGGTAATGCATCTGGGAAACAAAGACCCAGGAGAAGAGTACACTATGGGGGGTGAGATAATAACAACAAAAAAATCGAAAGAGACTTAGGAGTAATTATATCAGATGACCTAAAGGTGGGCAAGCAATGTGAGAAGGCAGTAAGGAGGGCTGGGGGGATATTGGGATGCATAGGGAGAGGCATCAATAGTAGAAAACAGGAAGTTGTTATCCCTCTGTACAGACAGTTGGTGAGACCCCATCTGGAGTACTGCATGCAATTTTGGAGACCACATTTCCGCAAAGACATAGAGTGGAGGCTGTTCAGAGGAGGGAAACCAAAATGGTGCAGGGTCCGCACCAGAAGACATACGAGGAGAGACTAAAGCAGCTTAATTTGTATACCCTTGAGGACGGGGGGGGGACATGATAGAAACGTTCAAGTATCTCAAGGGAATTAACAAAGTACAAGAGGGTAGCATCTTTCAGAAAAAGAGATGTGCAAGAACAAGGGGCACAATTTGAAGATGGGGGGACGGCTCAGAGGTAATGTTAGAAAGTATTGTAACCCCCCTGTTACCCGGGGTTACTAGAATCCCACTAAGACCTAGTGGTAGGCAGGGAAGGTAGCTTGTGAAACTCCAGTTAAATGGATTTCACACTGTTTCACTCTGTTCTCAGTCTCAGCTGAGACTGAGGGATGACATCACCATAAAACTTTTGCAGCTGCATGAGCCACACTGGAATGCTGCAGTTGGAAGTTGGGATAGAATGTTGGGGATTTTTGAACAGAGTCTGTGGCAGTCTTGAAGAGAGGAACAGCACAGCAGCCTGGTTGCAGGCTCTCAGAGCCTTAAGCTCTGTTTTAGAGCTACTGTAAGGGAGGTGTGTGTTTCCACCGAAAGAGGAACACAGTAAGCTGACTGTGAAGTGGTGGAGACCGCTGTTACTGGTCCATGTGCCCCATCCCTGAGAGGATGGGGGTAGAAAGGTTTGCCTGTCTTCAAGGGGCAACCCTTCTGGTTCCAGCTAAGGAAGAAGCTGCCTTATTTCAAGTTGTGCTGCGGCACCAGAAGCTGTGGGAGAGAAATTCCTGTGAGGAATCGCCTGTGGGGCACCTGCAACCAAAGGGTGAGTTCGGTCTGACAGAGGGCCTATGTTTTCACCTGAACTGTAGGAACATGGGGATTGGACTACTTAATTTGTAGGAGGTCTAGTGTGACAGACATTGCCGGTTAACTCAAGTAGGTTCAAGTTCAGCACAAAAAGTAAAGTAAAGTGGGGATTGGACTGCTTAATCAGGGGGAGGCCTAGAGCAATGGGCTAAGCCAAGTAAAAGTATGTTCAAGTCCAGCACAATGGGAAAGCAAGACAAGGTGAGGAAATGTGACATACATTTAGCCTTAATCTACATTGCCAAGCTTTACAGAATGTGATGTTTACTGTCCAGAGAAATGGCTGGGTATGAATTGTGGAAGCGAGAGGTGGGAGACCCCCCATCAGTAGTAACCAAATTCACCTCTACGGATTTGCTCTGTGGCACCTTTACTTTCTCTCAGGTACTTGGCCAGTGCCTGAGGAATGTACCCAGATGTGGGATTAAAAGGAAGTTTCCCTGATAGAGCTGAGGTGCTCTTAGGTGGTTTAGGGAGCCACCAGAAAAGGTTTCCATGACATATGGAAGGTGTCCAAGTGGCCGGCAAGGGAGCCGAGCCTGGGAATTCCTGAAAATGTACAAGTTCAGGCTGCGTACCAAAGCAGCATGCAAGTACGGGCTGTGTGCCCGGCTGGTTCACAGCCTGAGGCTGAAGTGTTGAAGAAGTGTTCCGGATTCTTTTAATCTGCATTACCAGAAGTGTAGCCCCGTGGGGGTCATCTATGCTTTCTTGTTCTGTTTGGATGTGAATAAAAGCCACACTTTAGAATCCCATTCCTGGTATTGGACATTACAGTTATTGCTTCCTGTGTTTGGAATCACTTGGGTGCTCCTGTGCAGAGTAGCCAAACCTAACCCTTGTGCCGAGTAACCTATTCCTCCCCGAACCCAGTCCCCACCTGGTACTGCTGTCAGATTCAAACAGCATACCACCTGTCGTTTGCAAAAAGGCAGTGGGGTGGGGTTGCAAAATGGAGGCACCGCTTTGGATTTTAAATTTAGGAAGGAAAGGTGCTCGGGCAAAGGGCTATCGTTTTGGTTATCTGGCAGTGGGTAGCCCAAAATGCTGAAGCAAGGTTAACTAGTGTGTCGCTGTGTGCTGTTGTCCATATGCTGTTGTTAAATGGCAACTGTTTACCAACGATCAGTAAAGCCTGAGAGAGTATGCCCTTGTCCTGCATCAAAAAATTACATCGTTTTGCCAGCTTTAAAAAAAAAAAAAACTGTTGTGACAAAGAAAAGTGTGGAAGACTAGGGGTAGCAAAAGGAAAATTGTGCCCTGAACGTTGGAAATGCTTTCTAGTGAATGGAGAGACTTGCTATGTTAATGGCCAAGACAAATGGATGAAATAGGCTCCCGCCATGGAGTCAGTTCAGGAAAAAAAAAAAACTGGTTTTGCAGTTTAAATTTGCCTTGAGCAGAAGAGCACTCGCGAGGGAAAGAGGCTCATTTGCATGGTGTTGTGTGATTGGTGAGACTGCAATTAGTCCCGCTCTCAAGCCAGCTGTACAGCGACTGCCCAGCATTCAAGAGGGATTATGAGTGGAGTGCATGTGCTGGCTTATCGGAGGAGTGTCACGGTGACTGAAAGCACTGTAAAAGTTAAAAAAATTGACCTTTCCATCTTAATTCGGGCTCAACCCACATCTCGATCGACTGGATTGTGAGTGTGGTGTTCAGAGGGACGATCGGCAGGACTGCCAACCCGCTTCTTTCCAGAGGCCTCCAAGACTGGCTGCAAGCCGTTTTCCATCGCAGCACACAGCTACTGAAAACAGTGAGTGCCAACAGAAATAATTTCTCAAACAAGCGTTTTTTGCCAAAAGCCAGCTGAATCTGTGTGCAGCAGTGTAATCGAATTGCGATCAAAGACTGTGTTAAATTTACCAGCAAAAGCAAGCCTTTTAAGCCATTGACTGTGAGGATAGTTATGGTTCAGCATCAGTGTAAGTTTCAAAGCCATGCAAGAGACTGTGAGTTGTATCAAGATATGCAGCAAGAGTTACAGGCAATCCTGTGCTTGAAATACTGAGGCTTTAAGGGACTGTGAGTACATCAGTGTCTTCAGCAAGTGAAAAGTCAGTGGTAAATCATATAAATGTGCTAGGAAAAAGAACAGTGCAAGTTTGTGCAGTTTGAGCAAAGTTATCAGTAGAGTGTGTAAATCGGATGCACAGTGGCTTGACCCAGTTTCAGAATGTTGATGCACAGGAGTGCTGCCGCCGCCATTAAAGAGTGGGGTAGCAATGTAAACACAGCAGCAGAGGAGCCATTTTGAAAGTAAAAGAAAGCATTCAGTGATGTGGGACTTTCAATAACAGTGAGTGTTTGTTTGTTTTTCTCTGCGGTCATGGCCTCAGGACTAGCCCACTACCCGGATCATGCCTGGGCTGTGATAGCAGCAGAAGTAAACAAGTTAAGGGACATTGAGATGTGTTTCTATGGAGGACAACTGCCTCCTCATGTGGCGATTCCTGAATACCCAGTGCAAGTGTGCTTAGTATGCTTAAATACTGGAAGGGACGTCTTCATGGTACCTCACTGTTCGGGGTGCTTAGAGAAATACGGCTTGTTTAAAGTGCCCAAGATTCATTTGGCTCCCACATGGACAAAAGTTCAAGAATCTGTAGTTGGCAACACTCAGCACCAGGCGGAGCCTGTTGGAGAAGGCCCCTTGGGGGAGTGTGGCACAAAGCTAGAGGGTGCAGATTTAGAGATAGAACAATATGCTGATGTTTGGGATACTGGATCACAGAGAGACAATTCAGGAAGAGCATCAGTAGACCCTTGGAGAGGGGGGCCTAGCCCAAGTCTCATTGGAGAAGACGAGATGAGGGAGGCCTTTGAATGGGAGGTATCGACCTCCTCACCCAGCGAAGAGTGGATAGTCTCAGGAGTGAGGATGACTGCTCACTCCTGAGCACAGATTCTCAGTGAGGAAGAAGAAGAGGGGGAACCTATGTGGCCTTGTGAAAAAGGAACGGGTACACAGCCTCAAGCTCTTGCCTCAGAGGAATGCATGGAAGAGAGTGGTGATGCCACTGCCCTGGCTGTGCAAGAAGAAGAAGCCAGGGATCCATTTTTTGTCTCGTTGAGAATGTGTAGCTGGCAGAACAAGGACTGGCTGCCCCCAAGCCAGGCCAGCGGTCTCAGGTTGACCAAAGCTAGTAAAGAGGAGAGACTGGATCGTAGGAAGGTGAATTAAATCTATGGGATGTCCTTTCCTACCTTTCCTCAGACAGAGTGGGAAGAGATTGAGAACAGCAGGAAGTCCTGGATATGGGCCAAAGCAATGAAATGTGTGCATCCTGTTTCAAACAAGCATGTCAGGAACAGAATGTTTCACGGAAAATACAGCCAGTGGAAAAGAGGCAGGACACTGTTAATGGACACTGTTCGAATAGTGGATGGAGAGGGACATGAAACCTTCACCGTGTGAATTATGTGCACCCAGATGGGGAAATAATTCAAGATCCTGACCCGTTGTACTATTGGCCTCGATGCAAAGACCTCCCACCAAATGTGCCCATGCCTACAAAATGGAAAACAGAGCAGTGGTAGCCAGTGCTGCCACTCCAGCCATTGCAGTGCCTTTGTTGTTCTGCCAGTATGGACGTCCAGGACTCAGGTGCCCCACATTCATCAGTTCTACAGTGTACTGACTTTCCTGATTTATCGCCTGGTAACCAGATGACGTCAGACCAGCTGTTTTCCTTTTTGTTCCTGTTCCAAGGTTCCATCTCCAGAGATGACATCAACCCAGCTGTTTCCAGATGTGCCCTCCTGTCGTTCCCGGAAGATGTCCGCCCAGCTTTATTGGAAGAGTGCTGCCAGGGAGAGTCTTCGGCTGAGGACCAGGTCGATGTGGTGTTTGTTCTTCAAGGGGCTGGTAAGTCCAAACCTTTTTATTCTTATGACATTGCAGTACACACCCTACACTAGCAGACTCCAGATGTTCGAACTGTCCTCAAAGACTCTCCCCTTTGGGACTTTGGCCTGCTAGAACTGTGCTTCACCGAGCTCCGGCTCAGGAGAGACTCTTTAATGGACTAGCCTTCGGGCACTGTGGTCACTAGATGGGACTTTTAGGGCACTCCATCCCCCAAATGTGTACTGTAAATAATGTCATTGTTTTTCTACTGTTTTCTAATGTTTATACTGTTTTTCAACCTTTTCTAAAAAAAAAAAAATCTTTTTGGGATTCTCCAGCGTTTTGATGTAGGGGTTTAGATAGACTGTGTATGCAGATTAGGAATGTGTGTTGTCTTTCTTTTTTCTTGCAGGTGTTCCTGAAGAAGATAAAAGAGAAGACAAGAAGAGGAGGAGGAGGGACTCATCAGAGTTCCTCACTAGTACTTTAGTGTGTAGTATTTAAAGTACTGTTGTTGTTGTTGTTGTTACTGTGTAGTAACCCTTTTCTTCCACAGGTATGGTTGTGGGGGAGTGAGAGATTATTGTAATGGTATGGTATTAGCTCCTGGTGTGTGGTTGCATGGTGCCCAAGGTCAAGGAGGTCCCCTGTTTGTTTTGTTTTGGGGTTTGAGTTAAAGGCAGATAGGTTTTCCCTAGAGGGCTAGAGGGGATAGACAGGCTGTGGCCCTGACCTGCAATAGGGGTTGCAGTGCTAATCTGTTAGGGCTATGCTCTGGGCAGTTCTACCAGAGCCACTAGGTACCCATAGTCAGTGGGTAGAATAGAGGCTGATGCGTCAGCCAATAGGCTCTAGGCCCTTAGTGTTGTCTGCTTGTGCTGGCACTTGGTAGGGGAGAAGGTAGTGCTACCTCCCTGTAGTCAACACATGGGACGAGATGGCCTGAGCCGGGTAAATAATGACTGTGGACAGTCATTTTCCTGGCCCAGGGTGAGTGTGACCCCCCTGTTACCCAGGGTTACTAGAATCCCAGTAAGACCTAGTGGTAGGCAGAGAAGGCAGCATGTGAAACTCCTGTTAAATGGATTTCCCACTGTCTCACTCTGTTCTCAGACTCAGCTGAGACTGAGGGATGACATCACCATAGAACTTTCGCAGCTGCTTGAGCCACACTGGAATGCTGCAGTTGGAAGTTAGGATAGAATGTTGGGGATTTTTGAACAGAGTCTGTGTGCAGTCTTGAAGAGAGGAGCAGCACAGCAGTCTGGTTGCAGGCTCTCAGAGCCTTAAGCTCTGTTTTAGAGCTACTGTAAGGGAGGTGTGTGTTTCCACGGAAAGAGGAACACAGTAAGCTGATTGTGAAGTGGTGGAGACCACTGTTACTGGTCCATGTGCCCCATCCCTGAGAGGGTGGGGGTAGAAAGGTTTGCCTGTCTTCCAGGGGCAACCCTCCTGGTTCCAGCTAAGGAAGAAGCTGCCTTATTTCAAGTTGTGCTGCGGCACCAAAAGCTGTGGGAGAGAAATTCCTGTGAGGAATCGCCTGTGGGGCACCTGCAACCAAAGGGTGAGTTCGGTCTGACAGAAGGCCTATGTTTTCACCTGAACTGTTGGAACGTGGGGATTGGACTACTTAATTTGTAGGAGGTCTAGTGTAACAGACATTGCCGGTTAACTCAAGTAGGTTCAAGTCCAGCACAAAGAGTAAAGTAAAGTGGGGATTGGACTGCTTAATCAGTGGGAGGCCTAGAGCAATGGGCTAAGCCAAGTAAAAGTATGTTCAAGTCCAGCACAATGGGAAAGCAAGACAAGTAGAGGAAATGTGACATACAGTTAGCCTTAATCTACATTGCCAAGCTTTACAGAATGAGATGTTTAATGTTCAGAGAAATGGCTGGGTATGAATTGTGGAAGCGAGAGGTGGGAGACCCCCCCATCAGTAGTAACCTAATTCACCTCTACGGATTTGCTCTGTGGCACTTTTACGTTCTCTCAGGTACTTGACCAGTGCCTGAGGAAAGTACCCAGATGTGGGATTAAAAGGAAGTTTCCCTGATAGAGCTGAGGTGCTTTTAAGTGATTTAGGGAGCCACCAGAAAAGGTTTCCATGACATATGGAAGGTGTCCAAGTGGCCAGCAAGGGAGCCGAGATAATGTACAAGTTCGGGCTGTGTACCCAAAGCAGTGTGCAAGTCCGGGCTGTGTGCCCCGTGGGTTCAGAGCCTGAGGGATGAAGTGTTGAAGTGTTCCTGATTCTTTTAATCTGCATTACCAGAAGTGTAGCCCTGTGGGGTCCATCTATGCTTTGTTGTTCTGTTTGGATGTGAATAAAAGCCACACTTTAGAATCCCATTCTTGGTATTGAACATTACAGTTATTGCTTCCTGTGTTCGGATTTACTTGGGTGCCCCTGTGCAGAGTAGCCAAACCTAGCCCTTGTGCCGAGTAACCTAGTCATCCCCGAACCCAGTCCCCAACAGGTACTGCTGTCAGATTCAAACAGCATACCACCTGTCATTTGCAAAAATGCAGGGGGTGGGGGTTACAATATTTTTTCACAGAGAGGGTTGTGGATGCATGGAACAACTTTCCTGAGGAGGTTGTGGAGTCAGAAACAGCGGAAGAATTCAAGAATGCATGGGACAGACATAAGGCAATCCTAGTGGGGGGGTAGGAGGAAGTAAGCTGCTGATTAACAAGAATCTGCAGCTTATCTATCAGGTAGGGAAATGGGCAGACTAGGTGGGCCAAGCAGTCCTTATCTGCCATCAAATTATATCTTTCTTTGTTAAACAGGTTTGCTAGGAGGCCTGCTAGCACCTCTGCCAGTTCACTTTGGACCCCTGGGTGCATTCCATCTGGTCCTGGGGATTTGTCCACCTTTAGCACCTTTAGGCCCTTTAGAACCCGCTCCACCTCTATCATGCCATCAGTGACAACCCCATTCACCGTCCCAACCCCACCCCCACTGCCTTGTGGTACTGGTTCATTTTTCTTTCTAGAGAAAATAGAGCAGAAGTACTTATTAAGCACCACCGCTTTCTCTTCACTTCCTTCAGCCCAGCCCCTTCCTTTTTATGTTGGCGCGTGTGCGCAGCCAGCATCTTCGATGTGGGGATTTGGAGGCGTGGTCGCTGTTTGGCGAATGCAGGGCACACACCAGTAGGTGCGTCCCGCATTGCCCAATCAGCCTGCATGCCGGCACCACACCATGCATACATAATGGGGCAAGCACATCTAAGAAAAGGTCCGCTGTAATCCAAGCAAAGCTCATCAGATGCAGCGCTCCTTTTCTTGCTGTGCTCGCTGCCATTATGTGCATGGTCGGCAAACGGGCGGCCGCCTAACGTCTGCCGACTCCGGGGGTGCCCAATCCCCCTGTCGGTTAACCGCCCATCTTGTGTGTGCGATGGAGGAGCCCACTCACGTCGGCATAACCCCTAATTGTTGAATGCCGAGGGGTGCCCAATCCCCACTCGCGCCCCCGCTTTCTTTCTGTGCTGATGGGTGCCCAATCCCGACGCATTACTTCCTCCTCTCCCCGGTTGGTGGGTCAATGCAGGGTGCCCAATCCTCTGTCGGCTACTGACACCCCCTAAAACAGTTAGGTAGCATGCTGGGACCCACCCCAGCATGCCAAATGCCCTGCAAAAGGAAAACTGTCCCACAATGTTTTTCCGGTTTTGTTTTATCTGTAAATGAAGCGGTCCCTCGTAATCTCGATGCCCCTCCCCCACCAGCACCCACCCACTCGCACCTGCCTCCTCACCCACCTCACCCCATACTTACCTCCAGAGTCTGGCGCGACAATCTTCTGTGGACTGGGAACACATCTGTACTCTTCAAAGCCGACCGCGAACTGAGGAAATGCCGTTAAGCTGTATAATGGAATGAATAGAGGTTTTTCAACTTTAATGCATATCTCGGGCATTTTTGGGAATTTTGGCTCCAAATTTTCAACATGGGGTTTTTGGGACCCTTTCTCATGAATTCTTGCACTGTCATAGAGTTATTCGGTCCCAAAAGGTGATTTCACAGTCACTGCGTGGAATCACCTTTTGGGACTGAGTAACGAAATGAAAGTGCAACTGTTCATGAGTGGGGCTCTCGAAAAGTCCATGTTGCAAGTTTGGTGGGGAAAATCCCAAAAAATGACTGTTTTATGAGCGTGCATAGCAACTGCGCAACGCATGCTCATATGTTAGTGTATTCGCATTATTTTCATGCCAGATTCTCAACATTGGCATTTTACCACACCTTCTTGTGAACCGTTCAGCTGTCAATTTTCACATCCTGCCCAAAATGTGTTTTCGCACTTCCAGCGCAGAATAATGTGGGCGCTGTGCGAAATCAGTGTTCAGGACACATTACAAAAATGACAGTGATACTATTCATGAGCAGAGGTCCTAAAATGCCTATGTTGAAAATTTGGTGACAATACTCCATAAAATGCCTGTTTTACGAGCGTGCGTAGCAACTGCTCAGCGCATGCTCGTAAGTTAGCACACTTGAAATATTTTCATTCCACATTCTCAACGTTGCCATTTTACCACACCTTCATGTGAACCGTACAGCTGTCATTTTTCACATCCTTGCCAAAATGTGTTTTCGCACTTCTGGCACAGAATAGCGCGGTCGTTATGCAAAATCAGTGTTCGGGACACATTACAAAAATGACAGTGATACTGTTTGTGAACAGAGGTCCTAAAATGCCTGTGTTGAAAATTTGGTGACAGTACTCCATGAAATGACTGTTTTACGAGGTGCATGGCAACTGAGCAACGTACACTCGTAACTTTGCGCATTCGCAATATTTTCATGCCAGATTCTCAAATTTGGCATTTTACTACACCTGCTCATGAACTGTGCAGCTGTCATTTTTCACATCCTTGCCAAAATGTGTTTTCGCACTTTCGGCGCACAATAGCGTGTTCGCTGTGCGAAATCAGTGTTCAGGACACATTATGAAAATAACAGTGACACTGTTCATGAGCAAAAGTCCTAAAATGCCTGTGTTGAAAATTTGGTGACAATACTCCATAAAATGACTGTTACGAGCATGTGTTGTGCAGTTTGCACGCACGCTCGTACGTTCTCAAACTTCTAATATTCTCACTCCAGATTTTCTACAGTGCCATTGTTCTGCACCTCCTAATGAACAGTACAGCTGTCATTTTTCACATCCTGACCAATATCTGTTTTTGCAGTTCCAGTGCAGAATAACGTGGTCGCTGTAGAAAGTCCGTGTTAGCGCACATGATGAAAATGACAGTGACACTGTTCATTAGCAGATGCCCTAAAATGCCTATGTTGAAAATTTGGGAGCGAGTCAATAAAATGAGTGTTTTATGAGCATTCGTTGCACAGTTTGCACGCACGCTCATGACTTTCTGAATTTGTAATATTTTCACTTCAGCTGTTCATCATTGGCATTTTTCCATACCTCCTTATGAACACTCCAGCTGCCTGAAATATGTTTTTGCATGTCCGGCACAGAATTGCACGACCGCTGTGCAAAATCAGTTTTAGGGACAGTTTGAGGAAATGACAGTGACACTATTCATGACCAGAGGTCCTAAAATGCCTATGTTGAACATTTGGTGCTGAAACTCCATACAATGACTGTGTTGCAAGTGTGCATTGCGCAGTTTCCACACCCATATAACTTCATCAATCTGCAATATTTTCATGCCACATTTTCACCACTGGCATTTGTGCCGTCTCCTTATCAACAGTCCAGCTGCAATTTTTCACAGCCTGCCCAAAACGTGTTTCTGCAGCTGTGGCGCACACTGGCGTGCTCACTGTGTAAAATCACCTTTTGAGACACATTCACAAAATCACAGCACTATGCGTCTCTAGCTACGCCACTCCCACTGCTAATGCCAGCGCAACAACATTCGGCATTGACAAATGCTTGTTTATCCTTGCAACTTCATCTTTAATGTCCATCTTCTCCCTTATATATTTGAAAAACGTCTTCTCACCTGATTTTACTTAGGGTTACCACCTTCTGAGAAGCCCAAAGTGGGACATTTCTTACTGAAACATGATTTTTCGCAGGACAATCTCTAACCTCAGCCAATGCAACAGACATGTTTTCTTTATATCATCAGAATTAAGACTAAGTGTTGTCGTTTTTTAGTTGTTTCTATTGTTTCTTATCATTTTAAAGTATTTTAGTTAAGGTATTATAGTTTTCTTAGAGGACATTTAAAAAATATTTTTTCCACTAAAAAGTCAGGACATGTAGTATTTTTCATGTTTTTTTGCAGGACACAGCTGTCCAAATCAAGACTGTCCTGCGAAAAACAGGACAGGTGGTAACCCTAATTTTACTCCCTGTGCCACCCATAGTTCCCTATCGGCCTTTACCTCTCTAACTGCTCTACACGCCACCCTTGATTTATCATTATAGACCTCCCTATCCACCTTTTTCTGAGTATGTTTGTATTTCCAGAAGGCTGCCTCCTTTCCCCTTATTGCTTTCTCCACTTCCTTTCTGAACCAGCTGGGCTTTTTGGCCTTGGCTTTCTTGCTTATGATTTTGGCTCACTCATTAGTGGCTCCACCAGTCCCTCTTTTATTATAGCCCATTTCTGTTCCACTTCCATCCCTTTACTGATCTCAGCAAGGTGCCCTACCAGACTTTCTCCCATCTTATTAAAGTCAGTCTAGTACTTCAAGACAGTAAAGAGGACTGGTCTCAGTATCGAGCCCTGAGGTACCCTTCTGGTCTCTCACCCATCCTTAGAGTGAATGTCATTAACCACCTCCGTCTGTCTCCTATCCATTAATCAATTTCTACCCCAATTTAACACTTTGGATCTCACTCCTAAGCTGGTCAACTTCTTAATCAGCCTCCTGTGTAGCACAATGATGAAGGTCTTGCTAAAGTCCAGATAGGCCATGTCCACTGTCCTCTCTTGACCTATTTCCCTGGTCACCCTGTCAAAAAATCAATCACATTCAATTGGCATGACCTTTCTCCGTAAACCTGTGGTCCTGCAGTCCATTGGATTCTAAAAGGTCAGCCAGTCTCTTTCAGTAGGGTTTCTATTAATTTCCCCACCACTTAAGTAAGACTCACTAGCCTATAGTTTCAGGGCTCTTTCCTCTAAAAAAGGGATGTGTCTACCTCCCTATTTCTGCTACTCCCTGCTGTTCTGTCCCCTCCTCCCTCTACTGTGAAGTCTGAGCAGAAGTACCTATTTAAAGAGCAGCTCTCAACTAGCCCCTCACTGACACATATACCGCAACTGACCTGGCCAGGGTCATTTTCCATAAATGATTCCTTTGTAGGACTACCGTTTAAAAGTTATTTTCTTGTAACTTTGTTCCTGACCCACTGGCTAAAATGGAATCACAGCCACGCCTCACGCCGCACATGCAGCCCATTTTGTGATGCCAGTAAGAAGGCTGTGTGTGCATGTCTCAGTGACTTGAATGGGGTATTTTTAAAGGCTTTATGTATCTTCAGTATCAAGTTTTAAGAAATCAAGCGTACCACCGACTAAAGAGGTGCCTCTTGCTCGGTGGTGGCTTTGATTCTTAAAATCTGACTTGTCAAGGAATACATAAACCTTTAAATCACCCATTCAAGTCAGTGAACACACACATGCAACCTTGGTGACCTGACATCACAAAAAAGGACTGCGTGTGCTAACATGAAAACGCGGCTATCGGATGTGGAACTGGCTCCGTTTTTTGCCAGCGGGCGAGGAATAATTTACAAGTAAAATAACCTTTTAAGAGTAGCTCACAAAGAATCATTATGAAAACTACTCCTGGCCAGGTCAGTGAGATATATGTCAGTGGAGGCCAGTCGAGGCGTAGAAGCTGCTCTTTAACGTATCAACTTTTTCTTGGTAACCTTCTGCACAGTCTCCCACTTCCATGCTTCCAATCCTCCCTATCCCTCCCCTTGCTTCCCTCTTCTCACTTATGTACCTGAAAAAGTCGTATCACATTTAATGACTCCTTCGGCAATATTTTCTTCTGTCTGTGCCTTTTCTCCCTTCACCACTTTGCCTGCTTTCTTCTGTTTTGCTAGGTATACCTCCTTGTCCTCCTCCATCTACATTTCTTTTTAGCTCCTGAATGCCACGCTTTTTTCTTTCACCACCCTTGCCACTTCCTTAGAGAGCTGTAATGGCTACCTTTTCCTTTTCTGCTTTAGTTTACTTCCCTTATGCAGAAGTTGGTTGCTCTAATTATGCATGTTCTTATTTTCCCCACAGTGCCTCTACTCCTCCCTGGCAATCCCCCCTTAAGGCAATTTCTGAAGCATTCTGACATTTCTTTAAAATCTGCCCTGCTGAAGTCCAGGACCCTCGCCCTTTTGTGGCTCGCATCTGCTTCTGTCCTTGCATTGAGCCACACTGTTTGGTAACCACTGGTACCTAGGGGACTGCCCACTATGATGTTTGCAGTTCTGTCCCTGTCGGTAAGCACCAGATCCAGCACTGCCTTGTTCACAATGGTTCTTTATGCAGCTGTCTGAGAAAAGCCTCTTGAAAGGAGTCAAGGATAGCCTTTGTCTTTGCTGAAGCTGCAACTGGAAGGTTCCACTCCACATCTGGGAGATTGAAATTGCCAGCTAGCAGCACCGCCCAAGATATCACCTCCTCCCTGATGAAGGAGCATCATGCTCTGATACGGCAGTTAAGGGGGAGGTGCTGCTTGTTCCTCTGCGTTTCCATGTACCTCTTGAATGCCATCCTTTTTTCTTTCAACACCCTTGCCACTTCCTTGGAAAGCCATAACTGCCTCCTTTTCCTTCTGCTTTAGCTCACTTCTTCCCTTATGCAGAGTTTTGTTTCTCTGGTTATGCCCTCCTTCATTTGTCCTCCACAGTGCCCCTACTCCTCCCTGATAACCCCCACCCCCGGCAACTTCTGAGGTATTGTCAGAGAATCCACCCTTCAGAAGTCCAGGACCCTAATCCATGTGTGGCTCGCCTCTGCTCCTGTCCATATGTTAAACCACAATGTTGGAAGTCACTGGCTCACTAGCACCAGGTTGTCCCTTAATTCACAAAGCATTTATTCATGAAACCATTTCAGTAGCAGCAACACGTGTACTGTAAGAAATAAATTCCTCACAAGCAATGAATGGTCTTGTTGTATGCCTCTCTTCTTGCTAGAATTCATAATGGTGTCTGTAGTGTAGGCACTAAAAAGCATCATCCAAACAGACACAGGGTAGATAATTTTCTATGTCCAAGTTCGGTGCACATCCCTGACACTGTCTCATATGCTAACACCCATCCTAAACTTTTACATCCCTGCCCCATCTACTGATACCCTCCCTACCCCATAAGCTCTTCCATGCCACTTATGTAGACATGCCCACCATGCCCCACTGAAATCATCATGCCCTCCTCTCCTAACAAACATATTGCCCCAGGATACACATTTCTTCACCATCTTCATGTAACCCCTAGGTGGCGCTATCCCAAGGCTACTATCCCTGCCTGCTTGGCTAGTAGCAGGTTAAGGGGCCTGAGTTCTGAAATGGGTGCCTCCACCCGGAGCTCAGGGTTGGTAGTGGTCAAGCTAACCTGGGCATAGCACTCCAGGACACTGTAACCCCCCTCTTTCCTTACTAGTGGCTGGAACAATACACAGTAATCACTTTCACAATACCCCTGACACACCACACAAGTACCCACACTGTTTGCACTTACCAACTGGGCTTTCCTCTGGCCTGGCCCTGGGGACCCCCTGTAAAACAAGGTTATACACAGCAAATAACAGCGGTACAGTACTCTTGCACAAACTGGAACCACAGTCAGGGTAAATGCAAAAAAGAGTTAGATCTGATTTATTTAAGGGGCTTGAACAAGGGAGGGGCATAATCAGGTTAATTTGCTTAAAGGCTCTATCAATCAAACAGTTATGCATGCACTTCAGGGTCCATAAACAGTCACACTCTCTGGGTACCAGGATGGAGAATGGTGGGCTAGCCAGGAACGTTGCAGCTGGTTGGGGCACTGTGATGGAAGAAAACAACATACACAACACACACTATTTGTAATCCGGAGCCGGAGGGCTCAGTTCGTGAAAAGAAAACAACAAGACAATCAGATGACACACTTAGATTAGGCTGTTGTTGCAGGGAGCTACCCTGATGATTACTCATGATACCCAAGACTGGACACAGGCTGGACAAAAATCGAGACAGCAGGTGGTTAATCTGGAGTACCAGGAGAAGCAGGGCCCATACGATGATTCGCCAAGACATCGTTCCTGTTCAGGCGTGGAGCAGGGGACTGATCCCCAGGCAGGTCTCTCATCGGTGGCTTTCTCTGTGCAGTGGGGTAGTCTGGTAGGGCCAGCGTGGCATGGCCCAGGCCGAATGAAGATGAAGATGAACACGGATTCAGTCCGATTAGGCTGAATAAAGCTTCCAGCAAGCAGAACACAGTTCACACAGTGGGGAACCAAATCACGACCCACTTTCAATACACAGCACATTTATGTGTAAAGGATTCTATGGTACCAGCAAGCAGAACACAGTTCACACAGTGGGGAACCAAATCACGACCCACTTTCAATACACAGCACATTTACATGTAAGGAAATTCTACTGTACCAGGCAAAGTGCTCACCGGTCACGATCGCAAAGCCTCTGCACAAACCGGGGATTCAAAAGCAGCTGGAAATCCCGATAGGCCGACTGCATTCAGCAAATCTTTGGTCTTTTTAAGTTAAAGCCTGGTCACAGTCCAGTGGCTTAAATAGTCCTCACAACTCGGATTCAGTCTGAATAAACTCTATTTTCCCTCTCAGGGATAGCAGGCAGGCCAAAACTCATCCCTTTCACAGTTCTCCCATGCAAAACTACACAGAACTGCTGCACAAAATCACTTGAGCTGTTACTTCTTCACTTCTCAGCTCAAAACTGAAACTAGCTGCAGCAACCTGGGAAATTCCCCAAGATCCAAAAGGTTCGGTTGGCTGATCCTCCTGTCAGTCACAACAAAAGCTCCCCCTTCAGGTGCAAAAAGACACAAAAAGTCCAAAACTACAATTCCTACAGTTTTTGACTCCAGACAGCTCCTGTAGTCCGGCTCCATTTTAGGTCCCACCAGTACTGATTGGTCCAATTCGCAGTCCAGGACTAAGATAGTGGAGATAAACAAAACAGTCCTTGCTGCAAAGAAGGCAGGTTAGACAAACTATATTATCATAATCACTGTAAATGATTTTCAGCAAATAATTACATCTTTCAACAGAGCTCCCTCTCAGATTACTTATGGCTGCAATCCAGTCAGCTCTTAAAGAGACAGTGCACATAGGCTATACAGGTACTGTCTGGCAATCACATTTAAACTGTTAAAATGCAGGACATCAGCCTGGCAGTGAGCATTTAGGCGAGCACAAGGAAGACTTTACGGGAACCCCCATTTGTAGGGGGTTGCACCCTTCCCTGCCTGGAGAAAACTTGGCATCCATGTCAAGTCTGTACCATCATGCATCAGTCAACATAAACTTATTACTTTACTATACATATTCACTACATTTCATGATACTATATCCATTCTGACAACACATTGTGCATAGTTCACACAGGTAAATTGAACATTACTATACTGAATCAAGTAATAACTTCTTGTACCTTAAACAATGCAAGAGGGGGTCCTTCCCAATCAGCTAACTTGAGGCTAGAGAGGGGCAGGGCACCATGGTGAGGGGGAAAGACAAGTAACCTGAAACTGGCTGTAAAGCTCAATCTGGGCAGTGAGCTTGGTGAGACATAAACACCTTTGTGCACCACATTGGGAGGCAAATCCACTGGCCTCCCAGGAGAATCATAACTGAGGCATACTACTGGCTTGACAGCTCAGCCAGTCTTTCTAATGGAGGATAACTACAGTCTCTGTACTCTCAGCACTGGTCTGGGGACTCTCGTCACTTGTGAGGGGTGCCTCTGCCTTGGTGGGAGCGTCCAAACTTGGGGTACTGTCGGCTCCTTGCTCTGCAGGCTCTGTTTCTACAACACTTGACTCATTTTGCGAAGGCTCAGGCACAATCAAGCTTTGAGGCACTGAAGGGGGATAGTCAGCACTCTCGTAGTGTTCTTCAAGTTCTGGTATGTCACCAGAAAGACTCAAACCCTCAGACCCTTCTTCAAGCAAATCATACAGTTCCACAATATATAGAAACTCAACATCTTCAGACGTGACACTTTGCGCTTCACTTTCTGGGAGCACTGGCTCCAGGGATGAAGCTGGGGGGTAAGGCAGTCCAGAAGGCCCAGCTTCATCTCCACAATTTATCAGGGGGTTACCTCTAAACAGCTGACTCAGTTCATAAGAGGAGTAATAGGCATGGTCGTATTCACTTTTGTCAGAAATGGGCTGACAGTCACTATCATTCTGGGCCCTGCTGCAGAGGAAACCTTAAATCTGTGTCCACTGGGGTAGGTCGATGCTGTCTCTTTCTTGCAGCAGCACGAAACAACTGACTGAGCAACTTCAATCTGGGGCCTTCTTCAAACAATAAAGCAGTTCGCAAGTCAATGGAACGTAACTTAGACGCATCTTTCCACACACGCAGGGCATCAAGTGCTGGCTGGATCATAGGATCCTGGGATTGAGCCCACTGAATGCTGTCATTGTCAAATTGAGGTAGTGCACTAATATCTAAAGCAGAGAAGTGGCAATAAGCAGCTGGTATGCAGGTGTCAGAAGGGCCCAAGCATTATACTAAACAGTCCACTGTGTCCGCAGACATCTGTTCATCTCTATCAAACTTTTGGCACAATGCTCGAATGTGAGGTTCAGACAGCCTGACCCAATCACTCTTGGAAGTGGGCCTTTGTGATAGGGCATCAGCATCAATATGGTTCGGGCCCAGTCTGTATTCGACAGCATAATCATAGGTTGATAATGCAGGAAGCCACCGGTGCCCCAGTGGCATCTAACTTAGCTGAAGTCTGTACATAGGTCAACAGGTTATTGTCAGTCTTCACCAATATCTTTGTCCCACAGATGTATTCATAAAAACGGTCAACGATGGCCCATGTTAGCGCAAGGAACTCCAACTTATGCACAGGGTAGTTTCGTTCGGATGGGGTCAAGCTCCTACTGGCGAAAGCTACTGGTCTCAGGCCATCCTCATCATCTTGATACAGCACCTCTCCTAGACCCTGCAGACTAGTATCCGTATGCAGCACATAGGGTTTGGTGGGGTCAGCACAGGTGAAGATGGGGGCATGGGTGAGCTGATATATGATCTCATGGAAGGCTGCTTTACAGTCAGGCATCCAGCAGGGCCCGAAGAGTTCACCTGGGCAGAAGTATACTTTTTCTGGTTCTTTAACGGACCCTTTTTTGTATTTATGATTGGAAGGAGGGTAACCCTGGGTAAGGTTCAAAAGAGTGGGCAAATCACCTTGGAATAGTCTTTTATGAACCAGCAGTAGTAGCCACAAAATCCCAGGAAACGTTGTAGTTCTTTCAGATTATGGGGCTGAGGCCAAGTAGTCAGTGCTTCAACCTTACTGGGATCAGTCACTATGCCTTTTGTAGATACTATGTGCCCCACATACTTCACAGAGGTTTGGAAAAACTGGCACTTGTCAATGGACAGCTTGAGGCCGAAGTCTTCAAGTCAGTCTAGGACTTTAAACAGTCGGCTCTCATGCTCCTTTAAGGTGCTGGGCTCCTGGATTTTTGTATCACGCCAGCAGCAAACATTTCCTGCAGGTGTCTTCTCACATCATCTATGTCTGCTGGGGCTAGGTGCCGGGACCTCTCTCAAAAATGGCCGTTCATCGTGCAGGCGTATGTGATGCTCCGCACCCTGGACACACCCCACATCCCACATCCCATTCCTTCAATGAAAACACTTGGTCTCTCTGGGCAAGTCTCTTGCTAATTCTAGCCTTCCATTCAGCTGGCAACGGGGAGTCACCAAAGTCAAACAAGTCTGGGGTCACTCTCTCCTTCTCACCAGGGTGCTTCTTGCTGGGCAATACTGCAGTGTCTGTGCAGTGTACCATAGCTAGGGTGCACCCTCTGTTCACCCGGATCTTCCGATCTAACACATTGTGAATCTGGACCATCACTCATTGTGCATAGGCATGGGCGCGAGCAGGTAAGATGCTGGGCTTGGCCAATAATCCTTCTGGCAATTTTCCATCATCGGGCTCATCCAACATCAGTATTTTGTTCTTGACATCTTTCTGGAGGTGGACCTCTCCTTGAATGGTACATTGGGTGTTAGGGGCCAGTACCATTGAATCAGGATCCTTCTTCCACACAATTCCCACTGGTTCATCCTGGTCTACTTCCTCGGGTTTCTGTTGCAAATCATAGGCCCTGTTGATCAGAGCCGGAATTCTCAGGGCCCTCCCAGTCCGTCACCCTTGTTTCTCATGACAGAGTTGCGCCAGTCTCCCAAACCTATGGGTGTTTGTCCCAATTAATAGGGGGACCCCATGATATAGTCCGTCGAGGGGACACACTAGGGCCAATGTCTCTACTCGCTCCTCTATACCCATTACAATTGCAGGAAAAGACAACCAGAGGCAGACATACCCTAGGTAGGGATAAGACTTGTCGCTCAGGCCCCACACATGTAGGCCTTCCAGGGATTGCAAAGGCACATCAGATAAGTGTTTGTCATACCAGTCCTGGAATACAATGGTCACTTGTGACCCACTGTCAAGCACAGCCCGAGTATGAATACCATTCACAGTTACTGTAGTCCCCATTGAAGGGCCCACTATTTTGGACCAGTCTGGAGAGGCAGTAGCAGAGGTCTGGACAGACGATTTAGCCACAAAGAAATTTGAGTTAGGGTTTCTCGAACTCTCACTGTGGTAATTTCAGGCACCCCTTGGCCATTGATTTGCTTTTTGGAGCTCCCCTTGGAGTCTGTTTCCTACTCTTTCTAAGTCCTTCTGAGATCAGCTTTCTTATTTCATATGGCCATCCTTTCCACAGTGGTGACAAATTATAGACTCCTGGGTCATCCTGGCAGAGAACATATTATGAGGAAATCAAACAGTAGTAAGAGATTGGGGTCTAGTATCTGCTTGCAGTGGTGAGAGAGGTGCAACGTGTCTTAACAGTTCCTTTAGCATGGCAGTCAATCCAGTGATCTCAGCCTTGGAGCCACCCTTGGTAACAGATGCCTGAGGGTGCACCCCAACCCCATGGCAGTCACATCCTGAAAGGGACCAGAATCTTGTTCCATGGGGGAAACCCTTGCAGAGACACCGTCTTCAACTTTTGGACTTGATTTAGTAGCTCATCTTTCCAATGTTGGGCCCAGGCCGGGAAGTCCTTTGCATTCTCAGAGTGCTCGTTAAGTGCCGACTTTTGCCCCTGAGCCTCACTTGGCTGATCACTCTCGGTCACTTGCACAGCAGCAGCAGCAGCAGATATGGGTGCAATTCCCCCATGGGGTCACCTTTGCCCAACCCCTCGAATTTCTTTCATTAGCTCATCATGGGGGGGTGCGATTCCATTCAGGTGGCAAGGCGCAACTGAAGCAGTAACAATTCTGAAAATGGAGCAGAATTAAGGATCCAGTCTAGCCTAGTTTAATCTAATTCATTTGATGGCAAACTACCCTTTCTGAGGCACTCTTGTAGCAGCTTTTCAAGCCGAGGTACATACACAGACAGTGGCTCTCCTGGGTACTGCTGAGTGTTCCTTACTCTCCACCACAGATCCTCATCTGAATTCGGGCTCCCATACACATTTTCCAATGCATCAAGATAGTCCTGTGCAGTTGCTTCAGGGTTATTGGCCCGCTTGGCACAGATGGTAGCCAGGGCAGGACCTCGGATGCTCTCACTCAACCTCTTTCATTTCTCTGCTTCTGAGCATTGCCATTCAAGTATTAGAGGGGCAACATAGTCTATCCAGGTCTCCCAGTCATCCTCCCTCTGAGGGGTAGGGAGGGAGGGTGCCCGAGAAGATTCTCAGCCTTCGGTAGGAGTCGTGACTAATGGCAGGTACAGATATAGGGGCCAGCATTGGCATGGGCACAGAAGGTGGGGTAGTAACAGGTGCTTGAGTTGAAGGGGGTGTTGGGGAAGGAACACCCCCATGTGGCAGGAATGATTTCTTAAAGTTCTCTACGGTTTTCCCTTCCTCCAGCAACAACTTACCAAATTTCTCCTCAGAAGTCTCAGATAATGGTGGGAGCTCATCCTCCCCGGGGTCTTTACAGTCTTTTGTTATCACTCTCCAGGCAGCTGGAACCCCTTCTGGGGCAATAGTCTGTGGCACTTTAGAGCTGTCCACGAGGTCACTACACTCTACCAAGGCAATGAAAATTTGAGTGATCAAATCAGCCTGTCGACCCACCACCACAGGGTTTTTTAAACATACAACTTTGGAGAGTGCTCCCTCTACAGTGTCTTTACTGGTACCCATGGGGATATCCAGTATAAGTAGAGCATCTGGTGGTCAATCTCCTGCCCAGTACACCACCCCACCAACTGGTGTACAGCCATTTCTACTGGAGTAGCCATTAATCTTTAACAATAATTCATAATTTTTGGCCACTAGAAGGCACAAAATCTCATCGGTAAGCCTCCAAAATGTAACCCCTAGGTGGCGCTATCCCAAGGGCTAGTACCCCTGCCTGCTTGGCTAGCAGCAAGTTAAGGGGCCTGAGTTCTGAAACGGGTGCCTAAACCCAGAGCTCAGGGTTGGTAGTGGTCAAACTAACCTGGGCACAGCCCTCTGGGACACTGTAACCCCCCTCTTTCCTTACTAGTGGCCGGAACAATACACAATAATCACTTGCACAATACCCCTGATACACCACACAAGTACCCACACTGTTTGCACTTACCAACAGGGCTTTCCTCTGGCCTGGCCCTGGGGACCCCATGTAAAACAAGGTTATACACAGCAAATAACAGCAGTACAGTACTCTTGCACAAACTGGAACCAAAGTCAGGGTAAATGTAAAAAAAAGTTAGATCTGATTTATTTAAGGGGCTTGATCAAGGGAGGAGCGTAATCAGGTTAATTTGCTTAAAGGCTCAATCAATCAAACAGTTATGCATGCACTTCAAGGTCCATAAACAGTCACATGCTCTGGGTACCCAGATAGAGAATGGTGGGCTAGCCAGGAACATTGCAGCTGGTCGGGGCCCTGTGATGGAAGAAAACAACATGCACAACACACACTATTTGTAATCCAGAGCCGGAGGGCTCAGTTCGTGAAAAGAAAACAAGACAATCAGATGACAAACTTTTAGATTAGGCTGCTGTTGCAGGGAGCTAGCCTGATGATTACTCATGATACCCAGACTGGACACAGGCTGACGAAAATCGAGACAGCAGGTGGTTAATCTGGAGTACCAGGAAAAGCAGGTCCCACACGAATCACCGAGGCGTTATTCCTGTTCAGGCGTGGAGCAGGGGGCTGATCCCCAGGCAGGTGTCTCGTTGGTGGCTTTATCTGTGCAGTGGGATAGTCTGGCAGGGCCAGCGTGGCATGGCCCAGCAGAATGGAGATGAATGCGGGATTCAGTCTGATTAGGCCGGATAAAGCTTCCAGCAAGCAGAACACAGTTCACACAGTGGGGAACCAAATCACGACCCACTTTCAATACACAGCACATTTACACGTAAAGGATTCTATGGTACCAGCAAGCAGAACACAGTTCACAAAGTGGGGAACCAAATCACGACCCACTTTCAATGCACAACACATTTACACGTAAGAAAATTCTTCTGTACCAGGCAAACCTCTCTCCGGTCATGATCGCAAAGTCTCTGCATGAACCAGGGATTCAAAAGCATCTGGGAAATCCTGACAGGCTGATCGCATTCAGCAAATCTTCAGTCTTCTTCAGGTTAAAGCCTGGTCACACTCCAGTGGCTTAAATAGTCCTCACAACTCGGATTCAGTCTGAATAAACTCTATTTTCCCTCTCAGGGATAGCAGGCAGGCACAAACTCAGCCCTGTCACAGTTCTCCCATGCAAAACTACACAGAACTGCTACTCAAAATCACTTGAGCTGTTACTGCTTCACTTCTCAGCTCAAAATTGAAACTAGCTGCAGTAGCCTGGGAAATTCCCCAAGATCCAAAAGATTCGGTTGGCTGATCCTCCTGTCAGTCACAACAAAAGCTCCCCCTTCAGGTGCAAAAAGATGCAAAAAGCCCAAAACTACAATTCCTACAGATTCTGACTCCAAACAGCTCCTGTAGTCCGGCTCCATTTTAGGTCCCACCAGTACTTTGGTCCAATTCACAGTCCAGGACCAAGATAGTGGAGATAAACAAAACAGTTCTTGCTGTAAAGAAGGCAGGTTAGACAAACTACATTATCATTATCACTCTAAATGATTTTCAGCAAATAGTTACATCTTTCAACAGAGCTCCCTCTCAGATTACTTATGACTGCAATCCAGGCAGCTCTTAAAGAGACAGTGTACAGAGGCTATACAAGCTCTCTCTGGCAATCACATTTAAACTGCTAAAATGCAGGACACCAGCCTGGCAGTGAGCATTTAGGCAAGCTCAAGGAAGACTTTTCGGGAACCCTCATTTGTAGGGGGGGTTACACAGTACTTTAACTGATTTAATTTCTGGGGATCAGGGTGGTGTCTTGGCAGATGGAGTGGGTATTTGGGCCTGTTCTTTACAGAAAAAGAGAGGTAGAATGGGTACAAACTTCAACTGAAGATTCCTGATCTATCTAACTCTACCAGATAGTTTCAGATCCCAAGGGGCTCTGATTTTGAGCCCTCCATCCCTGCATATTATTAACATTCAATGAACATATACAACTTGTTGCTGAGTTATGCTTGTGAAACTTTATTGATAGTATGAAGGTATTTGAATGAATGTGTTGTTGACTATCATATGTGGATACTTTGGACATTCACACTCTCTGTCCCATGGGGAACTACTGCCCTGGTGGGGTACCATGAAGGTAAAGGAACCCTTTTGAGTAGGGTTCCACCCCTAGAGGTGCCACAGGAACATAATTCCTTTAGTCTAAAGGTACCTTAGCAAGGAGCCAAACAAATGCTATGCAACAAGTGGTGAACACAGATCCTGAATGAGGACAGATTGACAAAACTAGAACTGGCTGATAACAGACAGAGACTGAAGTGAGCAATGACTGACAGTAATTGGTTACTGGTAGCATAAGAGGCATGAATTCTGTAAGGAGAGAGAGAATGCCAGGATGGAAAGAGGGCTGCCATCCAACCCCAACTCACAGTGGAAACCTACTTGGGTAAACGCTATACTAATATAAATGTATTACTTTATGGACTGCCTCTGTGGAGACTACCTAACTTTTATAACCTTCAGCATGCAGTAAAGAAAAACTCGCCTATGAGGACGAAACCGCTGGGGATCCAAGGCCTTGGCCGCCTTCCCTCTGGTCTTGGGATAAAATTAGTGATGGCTCAGCTACCACAGTTTAGACACCCAATTCAAGGGTAAATTTTTAGAGGAAGGGCTCTCGCTCTATGCCTCTAACAGGAAAGCCATTGGGGTGCCACAAGCTGATCTCTGCAGCTAAAGAAGGTTCCCTATGAAACAGGTCCATCACCCAAGGCAGGAGAAGGAGAGCAACAACCGCTGGAACGCACTCACCTGGTGTCCACTGAGTGGAGGTGTAGAGACAAAGCCTAACCCTTGAGGGGTAAGACATTTGAATTGGGACTTTGAGAGCCTGGGACTTGCATAACTGTATGATTTTCACCCTTGCGGGGCAAAGGAAGGGAAGGGAAGGATGTTTAGAACAGGTGAGCCTTAGGCGGCCATGGGGGGAATAGCTTTAGAAGGTGCTGCTGACGTGGTCTGCACAACTAAAGAAGCCCCAAAGGACTTACAGACCCCCACCCTCTGGCAGCTGAAGTCTTAAATGCTACATCAAGAGGTGCTGCCAAGTCGATCTTCATGGCCAAAGCTTCCTCCAAAGCGTAGGACATCCTCACCCAAAGGACAGAAAGAAGGACCCAGAGCTGAGGGACCCACCTTCAATATGGGGATTTCAAAAGACCACAGCAAGACCATCAGCATAAAGGGCAGGAGCCCTGGAAGCCACACTATGGTCGAGGCTGGCATGAGTCTGAGTGCAGGAGTAGTGGGAGGCCGATGGCAAAGCCTGACAGCCAGGAGCACAAGGTACAAACAAAATGTAGGCAAGGCTGAATGACTGCCTGAGACATCAAATGATAACTAGGATATTGTGAGAGACTGAATGATATGTGCTTCGGAATGGTGAATGCATACCAACCAGTTCCATAAGGGAGGACTGTGTTAGCTGCTGATGCACTGCAGGCCAGGTAGGCTGAGTCAGTACAGAACAAGAAATGAAACCACTAGGGAAAAGCAGGAGCATACAGGAACTGAAAACTAGGAAGCAGTATGTTGCTGAAGTGAACAACTAATTAAACCAACAGAACCCAAAAGGGAGTGGTTGCCTGGCTAGGAGCCAGGTGTAAACATTTAAGGATTGTAGTTGAACTGGGAAATTACAAATGATATGGAAAAAACAGCAAACATAGGAGACTGAAACTGAAATAGCATAAGTCAAAAGAAAAATGACAAAGGTAGGAAACTGGTGTAATGCCCCCCTTAAATGGGGGCTTACGTTAATGGCCTGTTTGTCTCCTGTTCTCCTGTTCTGACTCCTCCTGCTTGTTCCCCAATATGGTCCAAAGTTTCACTGTCACAGCCCAGGTACTGAATTGTGCCCCAGGGCACCAGATCAGCCCAGTCATTTGTTTTGCCCATAATGGGTATCCAGAGCCTTGTGGAGCCACCTTCTCCCATCCACACTTCAAGGCCAGGCAGGAGGCTTTCATGTGAAGAAAGTGCTCCTGTTGTTTTTCTGGCCACATTTTGCAGCAAAAGCAGATGCTTTTTGCAGGGTCCCCGGTAAAGTAGGGGGACTAGAGACTCTTGGTGCCCACAGGAGGGGCTGTTTTTGTTGTAAATAAAAGTGCTCAGTTCACCCCAGGTCCCAACCACAATTGCCATCACAAAATAGCTCCCCCGGTGGTCTGGACCCCATGGTCAGGCTGGGTGGGGTCCGGTGACTAAGGCAAGGACCAAGAAAGCCCATTGTATTTTGTAAATACAGAGTGCAGAGAAGTGCTAGTACGGGGACTCGTGCATATTAATTAGCAGCCCCATGCATATTACGGAGAAGTCTGCTTGCCACATAGGGGCACTATGTTGCGGGGCAGCAGCAGATGCAAGGCTGCCTGTAAATGTAAAACAAGGGCCACACTCAACAGGGTGTTGAAGGGGCAAAGAAGCTGTAGGGAAGTAACAAGCATTTGTCAATGCCGAATGTTGATTGCGTTGGTCTGTGGAGCTTGCTCACTGGCCCTCTGTCACTCACTCTGTCTGTTTCTTCCGGTGCTGCAGGCTGCTCTTTTGTACTGGGCTCCTGCCTGAGTTGGTACCTTGTTCTGCCCAGTAAGAAGTCTGCAGCTGCCCTGACAGAGCTCCGTTGAGGTGGCTCACTCCCCCTCTCTCATTCACTCATTCTGTTTCTCCTGGCACTGCAGGCTGCCCTTTTGTACTGGGCTCCTGCCTCTGTTGGTGGCTTTTTCTGCCCACAGAGAAATCTGCAGCAGTCCTGACACAGGTCTGTTGAGCCTGCCGACTCCCCCTCTCTCACTCACTCCTTCCGTTTCTGCCGGCTCTGCAGGCTGGCCTTTTGTACTGGGCTCCTGCCTGTGTTGCCACTTTTTTCTGCCAACAAAGAAATCCGCAGCAGTCATGATAGAACTCCATTAAGCTCACTCACTATCCCTCTGTCACTCGCTCATTGTGTTTCTCCCAGCGCTGCAGGCTGCTGTTTTATACTGGGCTCCTGCCTGCATTGGCACCTTTTTCTGCCCACAAAGAAATCCACAGCTGTCTCAACAGAGCTCCGTTGAGGTTGCTCACTCCCCCTGTGTCAGTCACTCATTCTGTTTCTCATGGCGCTGCAGGCCACCCTCTTGTACAGGGCCTCTGTTGGCGCCTTTGTCTGGCCACAAAGAAATCTGCAGCAGTCCTAAAAGAGCTCCGTTGAGCTCGCTTACTCCCCTTTTCTCACTCACTCATTCCATTTCTGCCGGCGCTGCAGGTTGCCATTTTCTATTGGGCTCCTGCCAGCGTTGCTGACTTCTTCTGCCCACAAACAAATTTGCAGAAATTACAATAGAGCTCCATTGAGCTCACTCACTCCCCCTCTCTCACTAGCTCATTCTGGTTTCCCCGCCACTGCAGGCTGCCCATTTGTACTGGGCCCCCTGCGTGCATTGCTGGCTTTTTCTGCCCACTAACAAATCTGCAGTAGTCCAAACAGAGCTCCATTGAGCTCACTCACTCCCCCTCCCTCACTTACTTGTTCTGTGTCTCATGCCACTGCAGGCTGCCCTTGTGTACTGGGCTCCTGCTTGCATCGGCAGCTTGTTCTGGCCAGAAAGAAATCTAAAGCAGTCTCGACACAGCTCCATTGAGCTCTCTCACTCATTCCATTTCGGCCAACGCTGCAAGCTGGCCTTTTGCACTGGGCTCCTGCATGCGTTGCTCCATTTTCTCCCCACAAAGAAATCCGCAGCTGTCCCAACAGAGCTCCGTTGAGGTCGCTCAGTCTCCTTCTATCACACGCTCATTCTGTTTGTCCTGGCGTTGCAAGCGGCCCTTTTGTATGGGGCTCCTGCCTGCATTGGTGCCTTTTTCTGTCCACAACGAAATCTACAGCAGTCCTGATAGAGCTCTGTTGAGCTCACTCAGCCCCCCTGTCTCACTCGCTCATACTGTTTCTCTCACCGCTGCAGGCTGGCCTCTTGTACTGGGCTTCTGCCTGCATTGACACCTTTTTCTGCCCACAAAGAAATCCGCAGCAGTCCTGACAGCGCTTCGGTGAGTTTGCTCACTCCGCCTCAGTCACTAGCTCTCTCATTCTGTTTTCCCCAGTTCTGCAGGCTGCCCTTTTGTACTGGGCTCTTGCTTTGGGGCCTTTTTCTGCCCACAAACAAATCTGCAGCAGTCCCGACAGAGCTCAGCTGAGCTCAGTCACTCCTCCCTCTCAGTTATTCGATCTTAATCTGTCCCAAAAAGTGATTTCCCACAGCGACCATGCTATTGTCTGGCAGGAGTGCAAAAACATATTTTAGCCAGGATCTGCAAAATGGCAGCTGTACTGTTCATAAGGAGGTGTGGAAAAATGCCACTGTTGAAAATGTGGCGTGAAAATATTACAAAATTGCAAAGTTACAAGGGTGCGTGCAAACAGTTCAACGCACACTTGTAACACAGTCTTGTTATGGAGTTTCATCACCAAATTGTCAACATAGACATTTTAGGACCTCTGCTCATGAACAGTATCACTCTCATTTTCTTAATCTGTCCTGGACAGTGATTTCCCACAGCGACAGCTCTATTCTGCCCCCGAAGTGCGAAAACATATTTTGGTCAGGATGGGAAAAATAACAGCTGTACTCTTCATAAGTAGGTGTGGGAAAATGGCAATGTTGAAAATCTGGAGTGAAAATGTTATAAATTCGTGAACTTACAAGCGGCGTTCAAACTGCGTAACGCACGCTCATAACACAGTCATTGTATGGAGTATCATTACCAAATTTTCAACATAGGCATTTTAGGACCTCTACTCATGAACAGTGTCACTGTCATTTTCTTAATCTGTCCTGAACACTGATTTCACACAGCGACTGCACTATTCTGCGCTGGAAGTGCAAAAACACATTTCGGCCAGGATGTGAACAATGACTGCTATACTGCTTACAAGAAGGTGTGACAAAATGTCAATGCTGAAAATCTGGCATGAAAATATTGTAAATTCGCAAAGTTACTAGCGCACGTATCAACTGCGCAATGCGCGCTCGTAAAACAGTCATTTTTGGGATTTTTTCCACCAAATTTGCAACATAGGCTTTTTGAGAGCCCACCTCATGAATACTGCCACTGTCGTTTCGTTAATCGTCCCCGAAGGGTAATTCCGCACAATGAACACGAAACCACCTTTCGGGTTCGATTAATGCCATGACAGTTCAAGAATTCATGAGGAGTGGTCCCAAAAACCCCATGTTGAAAATTTGGTGGAAAAATTCCAAAAAAATGACTGAGATATGCATTAAAGTTGAAAAAACCCTATTTCTAACATGATACAGCGGACAGGCATTTCCTCAGTTCGTGGTCGGCTTTGAAGAGTGCAGACATGTCCTGGTCCACAGAAGATCGTCACACGGACTGGAGGTAAGTATGGGGTGGGGGTGTGGGAAGGCAGGGTCTGCAGTGAGTGGGTGCGGTGGTGGGAGGGGGGCCAGAGACCGCGAGGACAGTTTTCTTATTTCACAGGTTTAAAACAAAAAACATTATGGGACAGTTTTTTCTTCACAGTGGCATTAGACACGCTGGGGTGGCTCTAGCGTGCCACCCGACTACTTTGCAGGGGGACAGTAGCTGACTGAGGATTTGGCACCCCTGTTGGCCACCTAAGTAAAGGGGTTCACATTATGCCGGAAAGTTGGGCACCCATGGCACACAAGTATCAGCGGGGGTGGTGGTGTTTGACATAATGCCGATGGGGAGTGGTCTCCCCGTCAGCACACAAGTAAAGGGGCGTTCACACCACCCGACTGCTTTTGGGGGCCAGTAGCTGACAGGGGATTGGGCACACCGTCGGCACACAATATCAGTGGGGGGGTGTTTGACATAATGCCAATGGGGAGTGGGCCCCCTGTTGGCACAATCAACATAGGGCCAGTGAAGCCTATGGGTATTGGGGCCCCCATCGGCAACTAAGCATGGTGGGGGGGTTATATTGTTTGTGAACACAGTGGCAAGCTGCCGCCATGTTCTTGAACAATATCAGGGTTTTTACAGCCTGTCCTGCATTGACAGGTTGCTCCCTTATTGCAGCGGATGGCTGACACTGCAATGACGAGGCGGCCCCTGATTGCAGCAGCTGATTTTTTAGAGAGTTGTGGCACGCTGGCTGAACTAGTGTCAGCAGCAGCATGCCGCTGTATTGAGGGATGGGGGACAAGCCTTTGCAGGCTGTGGGAGCATTGGCCACAATAGTGCCGTGCCTCCACAACCTGCTTGTGGAGAAAGCTGCCGCAACATGTTTCTAGCGCAGGTGCGCAATCAACATAAAAATAAAGTAAGTGTACTGGCTACTCCAGACTGTTAAAGCTGGGACTCTTACAAGCTGCCTGGGGACTGCATATTTAGGCAGCAGTGACAGGCAAGAGACTGCAGAGAAATGTTAGAGAGTGGCAGCATTCAAACAGGCACCATTATGGCAACTGAATAGTGGGGATATGAATAAAACTAAATGCTTATCCTGGCTGCACCAGAACTTTTAGATTGGGACACTGATGGACTGCATGGGGACTGTAACAAGTTGCAGCCATTTTGGGCAGTCAGCAGCAAATGGAAAAGCCAGGATTTCAATGCAAGGATTGTTGGGACAGTGCCAGAGACTTGTGGGACTCTGAGAAAGGCCTGTGGGGAAAAAGCAGGGACTAAATTCAAGTGCCAACATGGGGAACCTATCACATGTTGAAAGAGGCCAATGAATATTCATTTTTGGGACTGACAAGTAATTTCAGTCAATTGTTTTGGGAATTACAAGTTGATTCAGCCAATGGAGGAGCCCCAAAGAGCTCCTTAAAACTGAGAGGCTTTGCAGGCTGGTTCAGTTCCTGCAAGAGCCGCTCCACAGGGAGAGGGGCTTAGGCCTTCTGTTCCAGAAAATGTTCCTAGTTCAGTTTAGTGTGAGCCCCTCCACAGCGGAGGGGGGCTTCTGCCTCTGCTAGAGAGAAAGAGTGTCTGCTCACAACAGAAGTCATTAGCCTGGGGGTTGCCAGAGATTGCTCTCCAGGGCTAGCAGTTCCTTGCCACATTAGGAAAATGTGGAAAAGAAGCCAGCATTCACCTGTAGTTGTGAGAAAGCTGCAAGAAATGTTTCTGCCTCAGCAGTGAGAGTGTGGAAGATACCAGTAACTTCCAGAAAAGGAAAAGTTTGCTAAAGTCTTCTGACTGAGTAAACGTCTACTTACAAGTGCAAGATTAGAGAGAGATCTGTAAAGGGCAGAGAAGCCCAGAAAAGGTTAGCACTGTGACTGTTCTGTCTGCACTCTGCATTTAACCAGTGTTAAGGAAATGGGTGAACACGTATGCAAGTGACCAGAGAATGGTCCAGTGTTGTGAAATGCCTGATGTGACTGTTGATAGTACCTACAGGACTGGAAGGAAGGTTCTCTAGACATGCGGAACTGTCCTGACAGTGAGTCCAAGCTGGAGCTGTTAACACCAGCAAAACCACCAGGGACTGTGATAAAGTGTCTTAAGCTCAAGAGAAGCTGCAGTGACCAGTTGTATTGTCAAGTAAAGCAACTAAGTGGTAGGGAGCCATGCCTCAAGCGCAGTCTAATATCAAGTGCCAAGCGGTGAAGAGCTAAGCCTCAAGCTTTGTCTAATTTTGTTAAAACTTCAAGCTGTCTTGCATGGACTTTAGAGTCTGGCTCACCCTAGCCTTAGGGGAACGCACCATCCAGAGAGAGCATCTGTGATTAGCATCTGTAAAGGACCATGATGGCCATGCTGGCACATTGTTGAAGTAACTGTAACCATAGCAAGCTACTAAGATGTCTAATATAAATGTGCTATGTATAGTATAAATGTACTGAATGCAATGTGGCTGTTCCAGATCGGCCTGGGAGACAGCCTGGTAGTGTGCCACCACCTAGGGCACTGCCATATGCACTTCCCCCGAGGGTATAGCCAGACGTGGAGGTCTGAACCGTGCTGGCCCCAGTCTCAGCCCAGTCTGTACCAACTGAGACTGCAAGCCCAGAGAGAAGGGGGCACCAACTTCCTGCTGAGAGGTTTCTGGAAAGTGCAAGCTGCCAAGTCTGTTGTGCCAGGGGCCATCCTCAGCTCCTGCCTGTTTGCTCAGCAATGCTTCTCAAATCCAGATGATGACTTCAAACCATGAGTAGGCAGACTCACCCTATGCCACACTATTGTGGAACTGTACATAGTTGTCCAGAGCTTTGTCAAGTTTAGTGATGTCAAGTCTGAGCCAGCCAAACTCAAAATGCCATAAAGTCTCTGCAAAGTTACAGTGAGGATGTGTCTCAAGATTAAGGAATAAAGTATAATCTACATTTAGTTAAGGGCCCCAACCTGCTTCATGCATGAATATTATCTCAAAGTATGTTATAACTGAGTATCTTTATTTTTTCTTTTAGTTGTTTTGGTTATTTATTGTGCATTCTTTTACTACCTCTGTATGTATGTTGACCCTCATCCTTTGACGTGGAACTTTTGTAAATGAGCAGTTTCTGCTCAAAGGTATTTGTAATCCGAGAATTTAATAAATAAAAAATAAATAAAAAAAATGCTGGCCACCACAGCTGCGATGTTAACAAGCCTGCAACATTTAAGGACGTTAGTACTGGGTACCCAGAAAAAGGTTAGGATTGCAAGGTTCTAATTCAGTTTGGGAACTGGTATTTTGTGTGGGAATTCTAATATATATTCTGCCATTTATGCAGCTAGTCAGATAGATAGAAATAATCTGAATACCTCAGAAGGTTGGTGGGTGGCCTCTGTAATTGATGTTTGAATTTAACTATAAAATGATTATCTAGATCTTAAACCAAATGCCAGTCCAAACCAAACCAACTGTAATTAGCTAACATCTACTTCCAATTTACCCTTCCTAACCCTTACCCCATGTAAATAAATTATTGTTTGCTGTTTTTCATAACATTGGTGTGTGAGCATATTATTAGAGAGAGACAATAATAAAATGTTTGAAATGTGGGGTTTTGAATTGTGGGTCATGTTTGGGGTGGCACTATGGTATTGTGGGTGGGTACAGTTCAACTTGGCATTGTTGCAGCCCAAGTCAGAAACCTGTTTCTACCCTGCCTCTCTTCTGCCTGATTTGTCTCCCTACCCCCACCCCCACTCCCACTCCTCTCTCTCTCTCTCTCTCTCTCTCTCCCCCCAAAGCTCCTTGATTCCTGCCAGTGCTTTGCGCCAGCTCCCCACCCTCCCGCGCTATCTGAGCATTGTCTTATATAGATTGGAGAAGTCATTAACTAAGTACCCAATTCCTCATTGGATGGTTAAACTGATCTACCACTAGAAGGACTTTCTCACTCCTGTGCATTTCCACTCTCTGTCTCCCTTTAGGGCATCACCTAATATTGGTAACCTAACTTTTTTCAAGCCACAAAATCAATAACAAGCACAACTATGAAGTTATATTATCAGTGCTCCATACCACAATTACTTCTTCTCTTAGCACTTCTCAGTATTTGAATTTCACATGGCACCTACCAAGAACCTGTCAACGAAGATCAGTTAATCTGAATCCACACTATGTCCTGGTTTTATCTCTGGAAACTTCTTTCTAATCACTAAGGGACCATGGTTGCCTCTCTGGCACAGGCCCCCTAGCCACAAGCAGGTGAACTCTTCAAGTCACACCTCCTAGCTTAGCCTAGCTACCCCTACTTGCCTCTCCCTCCTGAGGCTAAAAAAAGAAGGAACTGTAACCTTAAGACTGGTCAAATGGTCATCTAAACTGCCGAAAGGATGCCTACTAAGAATCGTCCTACTACTGCTACTCAGGTCAGGCAATGTGCACCCAAACCCTGGCCCACCTAGAGGCAAACCCTCCATGGTCCAAAAAAATGTGGCCAATATCTCTCTGGCTTTAGCTAACATATGCAGCCTTCTAAATAATACTGACAGTCTTCAGGTCTGGATCGCACAACATAGTCCAGACATCCTGTCGGTCGTAGAAACATGGCTGTCCCCAACAGTTACTGACTCAGCTGTAGCACTTCCTGGTTATAACATCTTTAGGCTGGACAGGCTAAACAAATGTGGAGGTTGCTACGCCATCTATCATAAGGACACTATTAAGGGGCATACCCTACATCTGGTTGACCTAGGGTGCCCCACCCAGGCACTAGCTGTAAATCTACTACTTTTGGTTCATAACAAAGCTCTGACAGTGCTATCCATCTACGTACCACCTAAAGGACAAGTGGCTGGTGTCCATAGTATCCTTGACTATTTCTGTAACCAGCAACGTATTCCTGAGATCATACTCACAAAAGACGTCAATATAAACTGGCTTTCTCCAGACTTCGGTCCTGCCAAAGATGCTATTTCAGCCTTCCATCTCTCTAAACTCATTAACTCACCTACCAGATATAACTACAAGACGGGGACAAGTACCCTACTGGACTGGATACTTACCAATTGCGCTGACCGCATCACAAATCTGACTGTGCATTCTGATTCTCTCAGTGACCACTACCCTATCTCCTGCTCCTGGTCTAATAAGTTTACCAAACCCCCTCCTCACAACATCTTCTGCAGGGTTCTAAAATGTGGTCACCTTGAACTACTACAGCAGCACTTATGTTACATCAACTGGTCTGCTCTCGACTCCATTACTGATGTCAACGTAGCCCTCGAGCACTTCATCTCACACTTCAATGCTGCCTGCGACACTCATGCACCGCTAAATGAGATGAAGGTGCATGGCATGACTAACTCTTGGATTACCGCAGAGCTCCTTGCCAAGATGAAATCCCGTGATCACTTCCAACATCTAGCAAAAGCCACAGGGAATCTACTAGATGTACAAGCTTACAAACATCAAGGAATAACTGCACTCATGTCATCCATCAAGCGAAAAGAAAATATCATAGAGAAGTGCTTACCAACTCATGGGGTGATAGTAAAAACTTCTGGTCAAATATATGTAACACCTCCCTCCCCAAATGGGGCTTACCTTTTGCACCTCCGAGTGTTCTCCCACTGCTACTGGCTCTCCGTTCCTTCAAGGCACCTTCTGCTGCTTGGCCCATGTCCCCCAAGGGGTTCCCCAGTGTTGATGAGCTCTGTGGGGCTTGCAGAGTCTAATTGTGAGTGGTCGGCATGTTTACTTAGGGCCGCTGCTTGCACCATCAAGGAGGATGCACTGTTCATCCGACCGCCGGTTGCGGTCTAAAGTCGGGAGGTGTTTCAGTGGTTCCTGGTGCCAGGTTAAGTTAGAAGGCACCAGAACACAACAAAAGCAAGATAAAATTATTTAAAATAAATAAATAGGCAGAAGCCTAAAGCGCTGCCTCTGGGGCACAAAGTTAAGGGGCAAAGTTCAGGACAGTGAAGCCCTTAATGAATATTAATGAGCCTACTGTCATGTTCTGGGGGTAGTGTGTTACAAGAGCCATGATTCCCGAGGGTATATTTTATTAAATAAAAAGTGGACATGTTTAAGAGAGAACTGTTGGGGCTATAAGATTGTGGGGCTTTAATTTACTAAAAGATGAACTCCTGGCTGCACCAGAACATTATGTTTGGGGACACTGAAATAGACTGCATAAAACTAAATTGCAGCCACCATCTTTGCACCTGGAAGACTAGGTTTGCTGGAAAAGGCACATAGCTTCGCCTGAGCTCTTTTCTTCTAGGTTGCTTGTAGGGACAGAGCAAGGAACCTTACCAGAGCAAGGAAAAGAATTAAGGCTTCTTCTGGCAAGGCAGATTTACTGTGAGTTATTATTATTTTCTTTTGTACTCACAGGGGTTGTTACTGTTTGTTGCTTACATTTTATTGCTTTAGTTTTCTCTGATTCAAATTCTTGTTGCTAGGTATACGTTCTGCTGCATTATTACAGGGTGTGCCTACAGGTTTTTGCTTACAAACTACTGCTGTAATCTTCTGATTCGAATTGTCTTTTGCAAGGTATATCTTCTGTTACTGCTTTATTTTTTTTGTAGCAGAGTGTTTCTTACAGGGTATATCTTCTGTGAAATTATTACAGGTGGTACTTTACAGGTTTTATAGTTTTATCTATCATTAGGACAAGCTTTCAGGGCTACTGCATTTGTTGTTGGTTGATTGTTTCTGCTCTTACCTCCTTGTTCCTTTTATCCATAGTTCTTCTTTTTCAGCAGGGGAAGGGCCCAGGCCACCCACCCTACAGTACACTCCTTTTATAGGGTAGCACAGTCGGGACATTTCCTATAGCTAAGTAGAAAGGGGTGGATCAGAGGGGTATCCACACAGTGACATCACTTATAGGGGCACAAGTAATTTTTTTTTTTTAGTTGTTTAACCAGGAGTAGCACACTAAGCTGAAAGCTTTTTTACAGGTGTGACCTGGGAGCACAGGAAAGTTAAGTGACTTGCTCAGGGTCACACAGTATGCAAATGGAAGCTATGGGAGTCAAACCTAGGTCTGGTCTGCTGGATGTCACCAGATTTGCAGCTCAGAGTCTTTAACCACTGCGCTAAACTGCCTCCATAACAAGTAGTACAAAAACAAACAAAACACATAATCAAACATTTGCTTTCATTTTTCTCCTTCTAATTACTTTGACCAGGTTTAAACCCAACAAATTATCTGGAATGGATATTATTAACTGCAGGTACTGTAGGATGCTTTTCAAAAGGGCAGTTATACAGGATTTAGGACACTGTCCTACATGCTAGGCCATTGGATATCTAAGGGCTCAGCTAGAGGCAGCATGGGCAGAGATTGTGCACCTCAAATTGCATATTCAGAAGGAAATATATTATAAGAACCGCCCACCATTTCCCCAACATTCAACAGAAGCACCTCGACCGCAGAGGGTAGTTGGCCCTGGAGGCTGGCAGGTGGTTAGGAGGGGCAAATCGGGTGCCCCATCACTTGGTGCTCTCCAACATATCACCTCCACAAACCATATAAAAACTACAAACAGGTATCTGCCTCTGTCTCCAAAATCAAACAAAGGGGCAGAGGATACCGCTGAGCAGGACACTGCAGCACAGGAGCTAGCACAACAAAACTCGCCCAAAACAGGAACCAAACAAAAAAAGCAAAAAGAAAATCAAAAACACTTCTGACCATAGAAGACTCCATGATTCAGGGAGTTGATACCTATTTCCAGCCAAGGGTAATGGTTAGATGTCTCCCAGGTACATCAGCATGGAAAGACACTGGCCACATTGCTAAAATTGTACTGGAAGCAGCAGAAAACACTGACATCCTGGTACACATAGGGACTTACGTTCTCACCAGCCAGTCAGTTGTGGAAACCAAGAAACACCTGACCAGGCTGGGTGACAAACTATCATCTATTTTGTCCAGCATCTCCTTCTCTGAGATCCTGCCAGTCTGGGAGGGGGGGCAGATGGACGGAAGTTCAGAGAAGGAGAGATAGGGGAGCTAAACATGTGGCTCAAAGGCTGGTGCCAGGAAAAAGTACACAAATTTGTAGGTAACTGGCAACAGTTTGGGGAGCGAAAGTTCTTTAAATTTGATGGACTGCATCTGACTGAGGAGGGAGTCAGTGCATTGGGGCAGAAGTTTGACATCTTTGCAGAATATTTAAACTAGCAAATGAAGAGAGAGGTGCAGCACCCGATATGTCGAATGGGAAGAACACCCTTCCCCCCTCAGATAGTGATCAAACAGGAGTTCAGCATGTTTGTAGTTCATTTGCATCATCAGATAAGGAAGAAGGTCTGGCTCCCCATACGACACACAGGGGAAATGCCTGACCTCGCCCAACAACTAACACACCAAAATCTGGCCAATGGAAAATCATGTACACAAATGCTCACAGTCTGGGAAACAAGATCCGAGACCTGCAGGCAATAATGACAGAGGCTAAATTGGACATAGTAGCCATTAGCGAGACATGGTTCACCATAACCACACTTGGGAGACTTTAGTACTCGGCTATGTACTGTTCAGAAGAGACCGAGGTGCAAAATGGTGGGGGTGGAGTGGCCCTTTATGTCAATGAAAATATCAAAGCTACAGAAATTCAGAATACACATAAGGAGCCAGAAGAATGGTAGGTCACCCTGGAAACAGGAAATGGGACAGCCATACAAACTGGGGTTGTCTACAGGCCTCCAGACTGGGGAGGACATAGACACATTACTGTTAGAAGATATATAAAACATGACAGCTAAAGGGGAGGTTCTGATAATGAAAGACTTTGACATGCCAGGAACAGATTGATCACTACCAGCAGGAACATCTGCCAGAACTAGACACATACTGGATTCCCTGCAGGGGGAGGGCCACAAACAACTGGTACAACAACCCACAAGAGACAGGGTTATCCTAGATCTAGTATTGAATAACAGGGAAAAGGATCACAGATCTTCAGGTAGAAGATCACCTAGGGGTCAGTAACCATCACATGGTACGGTTGAATTTGGCCACTAGAACTAAATCATCCCATTCCAAGGCAAAAATATGGGACTTCAGAGGAGCTGACTTTGGTAAGATGGCCAATAGAGTTAAGCTAGCCCTGGCAAAAAGAAATACAGGTGAGGGGGTACAGGCAAAGTGGGCAAGCATTAAGGATGCAATACTTGAAGCAACATCCCATTGTGTTAAAGAGAAAAGGAAGTGCAAAAGAAGGAAAACATTTTGGTTCTCAAAAACAGTAGCAGAAAAGGTCAGAGCCAAAAGCTGGCCTTCAGGAAATATAAGGGAACGCAGCGGTACAAAGATAGGGAGGCATACCAAACTTCCCTTAGGGCAGCAGGGAAGGCAGTAAGACAGGCAAAGGCCCAAACCAAGGAAACACTAGCACAAACAGTAAAAGAAGGAGACAAGACTTTCTATAGATACACTAGTGAAAGAGAATGTCCAGAGGGGGTATTGCTAAGATCAAAGGGAATAATGGGGAGTGTGAGGAGGACGACCATGGAAAGGCATCGGTCCTAAATAGATACTTCTCAGTATTTACTGAGGAGAAGGTGGGGCAGGGCCCACAGCTCAGCACCATGGACACATGGAGAGAGGGAGGTGTGCACTAGTCCCTTCACAAAAGAAATGGTCCCACAAGAGTTCGATAAGCTCAGGGTGGACAAGGCAATGGGACCTGATGGAATACATCCCAGGGTACTAAAGGAGCTAAAGGTGGAACTAGCAGAGCCATTATCAGAACTGTTTAGTGAGACTCTTAGCACAAGAGTGGTAGCAGGGAGGAGGCAGGGAACTATAGACCAGTTAGTCTTACCTCAGCAGTGGGCAAGACTATGGAGGCACTCCTTAAGGAAAGGATAGTGCAACACATGGAATCCATAGGGGCACAGGATCCAAGACATCATGGGTTTACAAAAGGAAGGTCCTGTCAAACTAATCTCATAGATTTCTTTGCCTGGGTAACCAGAGTGGTGGACCAAGGGGGAGCAGTTGATGTCACCTAACTTGACTTCAGCAAAGTTTTCGATACTGTTCCACACAGAAGATTGATTAACAAGCTGGGTAGGCTCAGGGTGGGTCAGAAGTTGGTCAACTGGGTGGCAAACTGGTTGACAGGCAGAAAACAGAGAGTGGTAGTAAACAGTATACAGTCAGAAGAGATGCAAGTCACAAGTGGGGTACCTCAGGGATCAGTCCTGGGGCCAGTATTCTTCAATATTTTCATCAGTGACATTGCAGATGGACTGGAGGGTAAGGTTTGTCTGTTTGCAGATGACATCAAAATCTGCAACAGAGTAGATGATCCAGATGGGGTGGGCAGAATCAGAAGAGATCTGGATAAACTAGCAAAATGGTCGGAAGAGTGGCAACTGGGGTTTAACGCAAAGAAGTGCAAGATCATGCACATAGGGAAGAGAAACCTTGAAGTCACCTATAGGCTGGAAGGGGAGTTGCTGGCAGTCACAAAGGAAGAAAGAGACTTCGGCATCATCATCATCACAGACAACCTGAAATCATCCAAGCAGACCACTAAAGCAGTAGCTAAGGTTAGGGGGAATGTTGGGGTGTATTAGTAGGGGTATCACAAGTCAAAAGAGGGAGGTAATAATCCCTCTTTACAAGACACTGATTAGGCCCCATCTGGAGTACTGTGTGTAGTACTGGAGGCCACATCTTCACAAGGACATTAACAAAAATGAGGCAGTCCAGAGAAGGGCAACCAAAATGGTGCAGGGACTGCATCGGAAAACATGTGAGGACAGATTAACGGAGCTCAATGTGTATACCCTAGAGCAAAGAAGGGAGAGAGGTGATATGATTGAAACATTCAAACACCTTAAGGGCATTAACAAGGTGAAAGAGTCTAACATGTTTCAATATAAGGAAAATAGTAGGATAAGAGGACACAGCATGAGATTAGAGGGAGGACGATTAAGGGGTAATGTGAGGAAGTTCTTTTTTACAGAAAGGGTGGTGGATGCATGGAATGGCCTACCTCAGGAAGTGGTGGATATGAATACAGTGCAGGGCTTCAAACAGACATGGGATTGGCTTAAGGGAGCAATACAGATGAGTATGAATAGATAGGCCATTGACAGAGTAAATGCCTATGGCACATTCACAAGGTAGAAAAAGGAATGGGCAGACTAGATGGGCCATGCGGTCCTTATCTGCCATCAGCTTCTATGTTACTATGTTACTATGTTTCAATCAATCGGATGCCAGGTTTAGACAAAGGGACTTCTGGGACAGTGCCAGAGACTTGTGGGGAATTATCTGGGACAAAATCTACACTCCAAAAAGCAAGGCAATTAATGGATGGGGACTGTTCAGGACAGTTTTGGCAACCAATAGGATCTCTGGACCTAAGCCCCATATAAAAGGGGGTAACTGCTCCAATATTTCAGATTTGCCTGGGAGTTGAGTGTGTATGCTCTGGGGAGCCAGCCTGCTCTCAGAGGTTAGGCCTGTTAGGCCTAGGCATTTTCAGCTGTCAATTCGCAGGTCCAAGGTGTCCATTCAGCCCGCACTGGGGTCACAGCAGCAGGGGATTCATGCAGCAATCAAGCTGGAAGTAAGGATCAGCCTGCAAACTGGCTGGAAGGACCAGAGAAGGACAAGCCTTACATATAAATGTGCATAGTTTGTCGAAGTATTGTGCAGCTGGCCACTTTGAGACATTCTGGTCTGCATGTTCGGCCAATGCTGAATCAATTAAGCGTTGGCTGTTTGCTCCTGCATTCCAAGGCCAGCATTTCAATGAGGACCATGAGGGAACCCTTCCTCAGGCTTCATGAAATACCTGCACAGGTTCCATGTCAGGATCTGGGTAACATGAGTAATTTCAGGGTAGCTCCCTACAGCAACAGCCATAAATCGTTGTGTACCATCTAATTGTCTTGTTTTGGGTTTATTGTAATGGACTGAGCTTTCCGGCTCCGGATTACAAATATTTGGGTTGTATGCATGTTAACTGTTTTCCTTCCTAAGGGCCCCAACCACAGCTGCAATGCCGGCCTACCCTGGGCAATGCTTCAGGCTAGCCTGTTTAATGTACTGGGTACCCAAGGTTGTGGGACTGTGTCAAAGGCTTTTACAGTGCATGTTAAATCACTCTGAATTAAATCAGAAGTGCCAATCATTTACTAGATTTACGCCCCATCCTTGTTCACTTCCGCTAAATAAACCAGATTGTTGGTTTTCACATTTAACCTTGCTAGTGTGTACTGTATTGGTTGGGTTACAGCATTATTACTGTATTGTTGTATTACTGGCCTTATTTTCCAGGGGGTCTCCAGGGCAGTTGCAGAAGATCCAGCCCTAGTGGTAAGTACAAGGAGTGTAAACATATCATTACTGTCAATTGGTGAATGTGAATGTTCTATTGCTAAACTGTTTGGGCCACTAGAAGGGTTGGTAGGGGGTTATAGCATCCCAGAGTGCTATACCAAAACAGCCCAGCTACCTCAATACCATTCCTCTGGGTGGAGGCACCCATTCACCGAGCTCAGGCCCCTTAACCTGTGCATAGTCATGCAGGCAGGGGTAGTAACCAATAGGATAGCACCACCTAGGGGTTATATCTTGGAGGCACCACTGGGATTAGCACCCAGTAGTGGCTGAAACCTAGAATTGCAAATAGGATTTTATGGGTACCACTGAAGAAATGGCTGTACATCAGTTAGTTAGTTGGTGTACAAGGCATGAAATTGACCAACAAAATGCCTTATTAATACTAGATATACCCCTGGGTACTAGTAAAGACACCATAGGTGGGGCACTTTCAAAAACTGAGTGTCTGGGAAAAACTTTAGTGGTAAGCCAACAAGCTGATTTGACTGCCCAAGTTCTAATGGCTTTAGTGAAGTGCAGCAAACCCATGGACAGCACTAAGGTGCCCAAAACTATTGCCATTGATGGGTCCCTGGTTGTCTGGAGGGTGGTAACTAAAGATAGTGAGGATCTCTCAGAAAATGAGCTCCCACCCGTAACCGAAAGATTTGAAGAAAAGCTTGCCAAATTGTTACTGGGTGAGGGCAAAACCAACAAGGCCTTAAAAAACCTATTAATGCTACCTGGGGGTATTCCTTACCCAACACCTATGCCAGTTCTAGTACCAGCCCCTACACCAGCTCCTGTGCCCACACCTGTGCGCACAGTTAGTCACGACTCTTACTGCAGGCTAAGGATGTTTCAGGCACTATCCCCAACCCCCCTGAGGGAGGATGATTGGGAGACATGGATAGACTATTTTGCCCCCTAGTGCCAGAATGGCAATGTTCTGAGGCGGAGAAGAGAAAAAGGTTGAGTGAATGTCCCCAAGGTCCTGCTCTGGCTACTCTCCTCACCAAGTGGGCTAATAACCCAGGAGCAACTGCACAGGACTATTTGACTGCTTTGGAAAATGTGTATGGGAGCCCAGACTCAGACAAGGATTATAGGCATGTACAAATGCACTTATCTGTTGGCTCCACTTTAGCTTCTCTTTAGCTTGCAGGGTGCACAGCATATCAAGCAAGGTTCGGTTAAACCTTTCTGGAGGGTGAAAACCACTCATCTATACCAAGGGGAGCTCTTGTCAGTGTATGTACCTGGACTTGAAAACATGCTACAGGAATGCCTCAGGAAAGGTTGCATGGCCCCAGACAAGTTATATTGAATTAGGTTGGACCAGATACTTAAGTCTGTCCCATTTTCTGAATTATTGCTGCTTAAGTTATGACTTGCAGCCCAGCTGGATTCGTCTCCCTCCTATAATGAACTAATGCAAGAAATTCAGGGGGTCGAACAAAGGAGGCCACCCCAGGGGCCCCCTCACGTATCTGCTGCTCCTGCCCAAGTGACAGAGGGTGATCACTTGGGTGAAGTTCAAGGGCGGAATATAGTGCCAGATGAACATTCAGAGATTGCTAAAGATACCCCACTATGGGCAGAGTTGCTGAGAGAATTCAGTGAAGTGAAAGCTACTGTCTTTTTCAAGGCTCCTTCCACAGATAATGGCCATAACCCCCCTCAGAGTGCGCCTGCTATGGGAGTGGGGGTGCATGTTTGGTGCCGCCTGCTGATGACAGTTCAAAAACTGAAATAAGTGAATTGACTGCTACAATAAAAGAATTATTGAGACAGATTGCACTACCTTCAACCGCAGAAAAAGGGGGAGGTCAAACCTAGACTTTCTGTTGTCAGTGCTCCAGCTCCAGCACTAAATGTGTACTCCTCCCAACCCCCTAGTTGTGAATGGAGACCAGCTCCTAATGCAATGTTTCAGCCAAGACAGATCCAGGAAAATATATAATCTGTCACAATTGTGGAAAGGATGGGCATATGAAGAAAGAATGCCGGTCTGAAAGGGACCTAGAAAAAGTGGTTAACAAACTACAAGGGGAGCAGTTTCAGAGGGGTGCAGAAAATGACCGCAGAAGAGGTTCAGGCAATCCCAAATCCAATTTCTTTGTGGCTATGTTGTCTGTCCAAGTTCCTGCTAATGTTTCTCCAGACTGGTCCACATTGGTAGGCCTTTGCATGGACACTACTGTACACATAGACAGGATTCCGTCTCGAGCAGTCTTAGACAGCGGGTCTCAAGTCACCATAATTCTCCAAGGCTGGTATGAACAGCATTTATTTGACCACCTCTAGATGGACTGCGTGTTTAGGGATTGAGTGCAATGTCATAGCCATATCTTGGTTACTTAAAAGTACGGCTTTCCTTTCCATCCTCTGTGGCTGGTGTAGGAGATTCTGTGGAGACGTTAGCCCTGGTCTGTTCTTCTACTGGACTTCATGATGGTACCCCTGTACTGACTGGTCCCAACGCACACATGTTTGGGCACCTGGCCCAGTTATGTGAAGACAGGCCGAAGAAAAAGACAGGAAGAGCCCTGCGTGTTCACACCCTGATCCAAAAGGCCTATGAGAAACACATGCACCCTGAAAAGTGTGACAAAGATGATCCTTTTGGGATGGTTTGGAAAAAGGACCCTGCTACTATCATGTTACCTCAGAATGTAGAATGCAGTATCAGTGGTGAAGTGCAGTTGTGAAAAGATATGATCAATGAAATTTTGATGCTGGATGCCCCAGATGAAGGAAAATCACCTGAAGGACTGTTGATTCAGCCCAGTGTGCTTCTGGTTTAGGCGTATACTTATGCCGGAAGAGTGGTAGTATGAATACAAAATGTTACAGGTCGAGATATCATGGTACACAGAGGATGCACCCTAGCTAAAGTCTACTGTGCTGACACTGCTGTGCTCCCTTCCAAGTGTAGAGTTGAAGAAGGGTGTGAGGTATCACCTGACATGTTTGATTTTGGAGATTCACCTCTCCCGAGCAGCTGGAGAACCAGTATTAGTAAAAAGCTGGCTCAGAGAACCAAGGTATTCCCCCTCAAGGAATGGGATGTTGGGTGTGTAATGGGTGCTGAACACCACATTCGCCTGCACGACAAGAGACCCTTTAGAGAGAGGTCTAGACAGCTAGCTCCTGCCGACATCAATGATGTCAGACATCACCTACAAGAGATGTTAGCGGCTGGCATCATACAAGAGTCACGCAGCCCGTACATCTCCCCCAATTATTGTGGTGCAAAAAAAGAATGGCTCTGTCTGCATGTGTGTTGATTACAGGACCCTTAACAAAAGAACTATGCCTGATCAATATACAATATCATGCATAAAGGATGCCCTGGACTGTCTAAGTGAGAGTAAATGGTTCTCTGTCCTCGACCTCCGAAGTGGATACTATCAAATCTCAATGGCCCCTGCGGACAGGTAAAAAATGCATTCATTTGTCGTTTGGGTTTCTGAGTTCCTGTGCATGCCCAAGGCATATCAGGTGCCCCGGCAACATTTCAACGATTAATGAAGCGTGCAATGGGAGATATGAATCTCTTGGAATGTCTTATCTACTCTGATGACATCATAGTCTTTGGCAAAACCCTCGAGGTGCATGAGACTCACTTATTTAAAGTGTTGGACAGGCTTGAGGAATTTGGTCTTAAGCTATCCATTGACAAATGCCATTTTTTTCAGAGCTCTGTCAAATGCATGGGCCACATTGTGTCATCAGAAGGCATACAAACATATTCCAGTAAGGTGGAAGCATTAACCAGTTGGCCAAAGCCCAACAATTTAAAAGAACTTCAAAGATTTATTGGATTCTGTGGCTATTACTGCCGATTTGTCAAGGACTATACCAAGGTGAACCTGCCCCTACTAAACTTAACTCAAGGGTACCCACCTACTCACAAAAAGTTTAAGAAAGGTTCTGAAAGGGAGACTGAAAAAATCTATTTCAGATCCAATGAGCTGTTTGGATGGTGATGGACTCCAGATTGTGACACTGCTTTCAAAGAAATAATACACAGATTAACTCATGCTCCTATGCTCGCTTTTGCTGATCCATCAATGCCCTATGTATTACATACAGATGCCAGCTTGAGTGGTCTCGGAGCTATAATCTATCAAGAATACCTGGAAGGATTGCAACCCGTAGCCTTTGCTAGTAGAAGTCTGACATCTTCAGAGAAAAACTATCCAATGCATAAATTAGATTTTCTCGCTCTCAAGTGGGCAATAGTTGATCAATTTCATGAGTATTTGTATGGTGCTAAAATCCTAGTCAAAACAGATAACAATCCATTAATGTATGTCCAAACAACAGCCAAATTAGATGCTACCAGACACCGATGGCTTTCCACTCTAACAACCTATGATTATGTGGTGGAGTACCAAACAGGTCTAAATCACATCGATGCCGATGCCCTCTCATGCAGACCTGTTTCTGACCAACAGTGGATGCATATTCCTGAACAATCTGTAAGAGCCCTATGCCACAAGTTTGACCAGGAAGAAACATTGTCCTCTGAAGCTGTAAACTGCCTGGCAGATTGCTTTGGACCTCCAGAGACTTGTATACCGATTGCCTACTGTAAGTTTGCAGCCTTAGACTTAGGTTCTTTATCACAGCTAACTCCAGCTGACATCTGCAAAGAACAGTACTATGATCCAATGATCAGACCAGTAGTTGATGCTTTAAGAAAGAGGGAAGATCTCTCTCCAAAATGCGGTTCAGTGACCTCAAGACTGCATTGCTTCTTCTAGGGGGCCCAAACTCCAGCTTCGAGAACAGCTATTGTATAGAGAGCTTACTGACAGCCAGGGTGAAACTGTGAGAAAACAGCTAGTATTGCCATCTAAGTTCAAAAATATTGTTTTAAAAGCCTTGCATGACCAAATGGGACATCTGAGTAGTGAAAAAACTCTGGATCTAGCCTGTTCATGTTTTTTCTGGCCTAAGATGGGCCTAGACACTGAGCAGTATGTTAAAACCTGCAGTAGGAGTCTTCAGCACAAGGCTCCACTACAAAGAGCAGCCCCTCTGGTCAATATTATAAGAAGTGTGCCAATGGAGCTTGTCTGTATCGATTTTCTTAGTTTGGAGCCAGATTCAAAAGGCATTCCTAATGTGCTAGCAGTCATGGAGGTATGCACAGGCCTATCCAACGAAAGACTAAAAGGCCTCAACTGTAGCCTACGTTCTCATTGAAAAGTTTTTCATACATTATGGTGCCCCCCAGCGTATCCACTCGGATAAGGGTCGGGATTTCAAAAGCGGACTTATTGAAGAACTGTTGTCCCTTTGGGGTGCAAGAAAATCCAGAAGTACCCCCTATCATCCACAAGGACACCTGCAACTAGAAAGGTTTAACCGAACCTTGCTTGATATACTGGGCACCCTGCAACCTAAAGACAAGCTAAAGTGGAGCCAACAGATAAGTGCACTTGCACATGCCTATAATTCCACAAAGAACAATACTACTGGTTTTTCACCATATCACCTTATGTTTGGCAGAGAAGCTTGTTTCTCAGTGGATGCTTGCTTTGAAGTATCTCCTGATGGTGTTCAGTCAGAAAACTACCTGCAGTATGTAAAAAATTTAAAATCTCAATTAGGTCATGCCTATCAGCTTGCAAACACCATGACAGTAAAGAGAAACCTGACTAACAAAACTCACCATGACAAACGTGTTAAGGCCCAAGAGCTCCAACCAGGTGACAGAGTACTAATAAGAAACTTTGGACTTCCAGGTAAACACAGAATAGTCGACCGCTGGAGTCGCATCCCATATATAGTAATCAGTAAGCTACATGATCTGCCTGTGTATAAAGAACGTCCAGAAGGGGCCCCTCACGCTGTCAAAACCATTCACAGTAATCACCTGTCACCTATCGGCCAAATAATAATCAATAACATTCAAGAGAATGAAGCTCCTCGGTGCACTGTAACTAGGTCTGCTAATAAGGTCAAGCAACAAAATCAGCAAACTTCTGCTTCCCAGCCTGCTGCCCCTAATAATGTCTCCAATTCTGCAAACATTGCAGATACTGAAAATGCTGAGTATGAAAGTGATGACGAAAATGAATTCTGTACAGCCTTCGACCCATCTATTGAACTTGAAAGAGTATTTCAGGGATTTCCCTCAGTTAACTATGATGATGATGGCTCTGAACCTCCATCTGTGGTAACAAATCCCAATTCATTCATTGTGCCTGAACCTCCAGGAAGTGCTGCTCACAGTGTGGATCCTGAAGAGGCTGAATCCCTTTGTATGGTAAAAATAATGGAAATCAGTCAACCTGAACCCAATGAAGCAAGTAGTGAACCTACAAGTGACCATGTTAAGTGTTAATGAGCTAAGTGAACTGTTTCATTCTAGTAAAAGTAATGTTGTTCAAGAACCAGAGGGATGTGACCTGCATGATTCCGACTTTGCAGAAATAACTCTGACAAATGCCTGTGAGCCTAAAGAGCCAGCAAGTGATAGTGGTGCTCAAGCCAAAGGGCCTGAAACTAGTACTGAACCCCAAGAAAGAGCAGTGGAACCCATTTCGTCTGAAGCTGTTTACTTGGTGGACAATGCTCCAGGACTGATCACCCCAAATGCTGAAGCAGAAGTGGCAGTGCCAACTTTGCCATGTCGCTCAGAAAGATCTGTAAAACCAATCTTAAAGCTCACTTATGACACCCCAGGACAGCCTGGTAACTTACCCATAAATGTTGTGCACAAAGGAATCTATATTACGTCTAACTCTGTGTCCAAAATTGTGTTCACTGCCTCCACCCAAACCAAAGCCTCAATCCAAGCTAAGGCACCCATTCAGAATAACCCGGGGCATAGAGGTAAAAAGATGGGAATAAGGTGAAATGTTCTGGTAAAATGTGGTAGATGACAACTGTGCTGAATATATGATACTGTCTGATGTGAAAAATGTAAATTCTAAACTACTGAGGTATACCAGTATAAGTATAATCTTAAGTAAAGTCTAGTAATGTGTTTAATGGCTACCAGTCTATTATAGCCTTGGCATGGATGCCAAGCTTTCCCAGGCAGGGGAGAGTGTAATGCCCCCCCCAAATGGGGCTTACCTTTTGCACTTCCGGGTGTTCTCCCACTGCCACTGGCACGCCGTTCAAATCAAAGCACCTTCTGCCACTTGGCCCATGTCCCCCAAGGGTTTCCCTGGCATTGATGAGCTCTAGGGGGCTAGCAGAGTCTAATTGCAAGCGGTCAGCATGTTTACTTAGGGCCGCAGCATGCACCATCGAGGAGGACACAGGGTTCATCTGACCGTCGGTTGCGGTCTAAAGTCAGGAGGTTTTTCTGTGGTTCCCGATGCCAGGTTAAGTTAGAAAGCACCAGGGACACAACAAAAATAAGACAAAATTATTTTAAATAAATAAATAGGCAGACATCTGAAGCGCTGCCTCTGGGGCACAAAAGTTAAGGGGCAATGGTCAGGGCAGTGAAACCATTAATGAATATTAATGAGTCGGCTGTTGTGTTCTGGGGTAGTGTGTTATGGGAGCCATGACTCCCCAAGGGTACATTTTATTAAATAAAAACTGGACATGTTTAAGAGAGAACTGTTAGGGCTATAAGATCGTAGGGCTATAATTTAATAAAAGATGAACTGCTGTCTGCACCAGAACATTATATTTGGGGACACTGAAATAGACTGCATAAAACTGAATTGCAGCCACCATCTTTGTGCCTATCAACCAACTGGAAGCCAGGCTTAAACAAAGAAACTTCTGGAACAGTGCCAGAGACTTAGGGGAATTATTTTGGACAAAATCTAAGCACCAAAAATTAAGGCAATTAACAGATGGGGACTGTTCAGGACAGTTTTAGCAGCCAATAAGATCTCTGGACCTAAGCCCCATATAAAAGGGGGTAACTGCTCCAATATTTCAGATTTGCCCGGGAATTGAGTGTGTGTGTGCCTCTGGGGAGCCCGCCAGCTCTCAGAGGTTAGGCCTGTTAGGCCTAGACTTTTTCAGCTGTCAGTCTGCGTGTCTGAGGTGTCCATTCAGCCCACGCTGGGGTCACAGCAGCAGGGAATTCATGCAGCAATCAAGCTGGAAGTAAGGATCAGCCTGCAAGCTGGCTGGAAGGACCAGAGAAGATCAAGCCTTACATATAAATGTGCATAGTTGGCCGAAGTATTGCGCAGCTGGCCACTTCGAGACGTTCCGGTCTGCATGTTTGGCCAATGTTGAATCAGTTAAGCATTGGCTATTCGCACCTGCATTCCGAGACCAGCATTTCGTCGAGGACCACGAGGGAACCCTTCCTCAGGCTTCGCGAAATACCTGCACAGGTCTTATGTCAGGGTCTGGGTAGAGTAATTTCAGGGTAGCTCCCTGCAACAACAGCCACAAATCATTGTGTACCATATAATTGTCTTGTTTTGGGTTTATTGCAATGGACTGAGCCATCCGGCTCTGGATTACAAATATTTGGGTTGTATGCATGTTAATTGTTTTCCTTCCTAAGGGCCCCAACCACAGCTGCAATGCCGGCCTACCCCAGGCAACGCCTCAGGCTAGCCTGTTTAACGTACTGGGTACCCAGGGTTGTGGGACTGTGTCAAAGAGTTTTACAGTGCATGCTAAATCAATCTGAATCAAATCAGAAGTGCCAATCATTTGCTAGACTTACACCCCACCCTTGTTCACTTCTCCTAAATAAACCAGATTGTTGATTTTCACAATTAACCTGGCTAGTGTATGCCTTATTGATTGGGTTACAGCATTATTATTATATTGTTGTATTACTGGCCTTATTTATCAGGGGGTCTCCAGGGCAGTTGCAGAAGATCCAGCCCTGGTGGCAAGTGCAAGGAGTGTGAGCATATCATTACTGTCAATTGGTGAATGTGAATGTTCTATTGCTAAACTGTTTGGGCCACTAGAAGAGTTGGTGGGGGGTTATAGCATCCTGGAGGGCTATAATAAAGCAGCTATGCTACCCCAATACCTTTCCTCCAGTTGGAGAAACCCATTCACTGAGCTCAGGCTGCTCAACCTGTGCATAGTGACGCATGCAGGGTAGTAACCCATAGGATAGTGCCACCTAGGGGTTAAAGCTACAGGATGTCACTGGAAAAAACAAAGGTGGCACCCTCAAAGCTCAACGTTTACAGAACCCCTACCTTGGATTCTCTAGCTAGTTCCAATATTTTCAACGATGCCTTCACGGACCTGAGCAGCGTCCTCCTACCTAACTTCTTCAAGCAGACCACCGCATGTTTTATGCAGCAGCAGGTTGATAGGCTCCAATCCATTCCTCCCTTCTACTTTAAGAAGGTATTCGATAGGCTCCAATCCATTTTTCCCTTCTACTTTAAGAAGGTACCTGTGTCCCTGGTTAGAAGATACCTTAACAAAGTTCTGGGTAAATCGAGGCACAGTGATGACTCTCTGGACCTGAAACTTATTGCTCTAACTCTAGAAGAAGTGCTACTTCCTATCACAAAGATCCTCAACCTCTCGCTACGTCTATCACAGTTCCTGCATGTCTGGAAATCAGCTATGATAACCCCTATACACAAATCTGGTGATCGTGCCATACATTCTAACTACAGGCCAAGCTCAATCCTTCCCCCTCTGTCAAAAGTGCTGGAGTACATCGTTGCAGACCAGCTTGTAGCCTACCTTGAAAAATACTCCATCCTTTGCCCACAGCAACATGGTTTCAGAAAAGGGCATAGCACCAGCTCCGCCCTTTTAGAATTTACTGGTTTCATTCGCCGATCACTTGATCAAGGGAGCCTTATGTGTGCAGCCATAATTGATATAACAAAAAAGGCCTTTGACACTGTGAATCACTCACTCCTACTACAACAACTGTCTATAATTGGTCTATCAAGTGATGCTTTGCTCTGGTTCAAAAATTATCTTGCAGATTTCTCCCAGCAGGTGAAAATCTCAAATGCCACTCTGACCAACATGTTGCGCGCTCTGGTGTGTCACAAGGATCCATCCTAGGTCCCCTTTTGTTCAGTTTATTTCTCAATAATTTACCCTGCAGCTGCCACCAACAGATCATTTTGTACACTGATGATGCTGTCGTCTTCACAAGCCACCCTAACCCTACTCTATTTGAACAACACCTACAGCTCAGCTTTCAGGAAGTTGAGGAGTGGATCAGTGATCACAAACTGGTCCTGAACTATAAAAAAACTAAGGTGATGATGTTCAGCACTGCTCGCAACAAGCATAAATCATATGCCTTAACAATAAAAAACACCTTGAAGTCTCTCTTTGAACAGGTTCAGCACTTCAAATACTTGGGAGTCACTTTTGATAACCACCTCTCCTACACCCAACACATAGATAATGTTGCCAAGGCTGTTAATATAAGGATTGGACTGCTGTACCAGCACAAGCATTGCTTGACACCTGAAGCACTCAGACTGGCACTTTACAGCTGTCTTAGCAATTATTGATTATGGTCTGGTTATTTACAGTTCAGTGTCCCCCACCTCTCTTAGGAGGATAACTGTTGCACTCAGTAGGGCGTGCAGGCTTCAAACTGGTTCTGCTCGCCTTACCCACCTTTATATGCGCTCTCAGGCTGGCTCCAACTTAGTGGAAGAATTACATATCAAACATGTTTACTAGCCAAAAAAGTGCTACTTGGGCTCATGCCCTCTGGTGTTGTTGACCTTCTATCTCGATACCACAGCTTCCAGAACACTCGTGCTTCAGCCAACCAACTACTCCTTATCCCCAGATGTCGGACTTCGCAAGGACAATGGTCTTTCTCCTGCAGAGCACCATTATGTGTTGGACTCTGAAATGACATCTCTACCCAGGCTTGACCAGTTCAAATACTTGCTCTGCCAGCATCTCGTATCTAACAGCTCCTGTGATTGATTCACCTAAATGGCCATTTATTGTGTCTGCCTCTCCTAAACTCTAGTGCAGCCTCTAACTCTCTAAGACTTCCCCTCTCACACTGTGACCCATCTATCTTCTCTCTTTCTTACCTGTCACACCAGGTACTTACTGTCCTTTACCTGGGATCACCCTCCCAAAATAAGCTCGCCCATTTTTTCCCACCCTTTTGCTTTGTGACAAGTTCTTTGGCTGCTTCTTCTCATCTACCTATCATTCCCACTTCTCCCCTCTTTCACTACTGTCACCCTACTTCCTACCTGTACTTATTCTCTGACTCCAATTGTAATATCTTAGTGTAATAAATGATTAGACTTAACTTCCTACTATAATATCTGATGTTATTGTTGTTTTATTGCCTGCTTAGATATCCAATGTTAGTCTCCCTTTTTATGTTTGTAACCCTCCCCACTGATGTGAAACCTTTGTAAATGAGCCACTTTGCACTCAAAGATTGAATAAATAAATACAGCATCCCAGAGGGTTGTACCAGGTATTAATCTAGCCCGCTTAAAGCTATACTCTGGGTGGAGGCACTGTGCATTTATGTTATCTTGAGAAATAACCAGTCTTAAAGTAGGAACCCAGGCCCCTTAACCGGCATCCTAGGCAGCAAGGAGGGGATACCCAGTGCCAGGGTTACACTGAAAACTAAAAGCACATGAAAACCAAAACCGAAGAAACACAAAGTATATGAGAACAAGAGAGTAACAGGAATAGTTGACTAAGAGAAGCACAAATTGCAGCCAGGAAGGAAGAAAGCAAAATACTGACCTAGAAAGGTGGAAGAGGCACAAACCAGGCAGAAAGCCCAAAAGAACAAAGGGAAGTGGTAAACAAACACTGGGAGAAGGGGGGGCAGCAAAGCATCTGGCTGCAGCAAAGAAACAGTCCTTCTGAGTGAGGCTGGAGGAAGCTGTCTTAAATAGCTCAGGCAAGGAGTCTGGTTGGTTGGTTCCACCCACTGAACTGCAGGCATAGCCTTTGAATTCTCAGAGATCTTCACTGGTTGCCAGTTGATAACAGAATGCATATCAAAGATTGCACTCATATGTGAATAACCCCCCAATGGAGGGACTTATCATTTGGTTCTGTGAAGCCCCACACCATTGCCCACCACTGATGCTTTCCTCCAGCCTGAAAGACTAGGACTATAAGTAGGGCTGGATAGGGAGATACAAGAGAGAGATACAAGAGAAAGATCCAGAATTTCTTTGGCAGGTTACACCATTCGTCAGCAAGCAGCCTTTGGCCACACACAGGTTATTGCGGCTTCACTGCTGCAGCTCCCTGCTGCCAGTGGAAACTGTTAGTGCTTATGCTCAAGCAGGGAATTTCCCCCAGCAAGCTGCCCCCACTTCCCAATGATGCCAGACACTACTGCCAGAAGGCACCAATGCAAACCGCAGGATAGGGGGCAGAAAATGTTTCAGGCAGGAAGCCTTTTACAAATAAATAACAGTAGAGCTAATGCGCCATTCAGATTGCCACCACTGTCTTCAGCTCCACTGACCACTATCATCCCAGCATTCAGTTAATCAGCCTCCAGAGCCTGAGAGGGCTAATGGGACATTAAGGACTCCATTGATTGTGCATACAAATGTTAGCCAATAGTACATCAAGTGTCAGGAAGACAGACCTCCTCTGTGACTAGGAGGTATGGCGCAACTAAAGAGTAGTATTTCTTGAATACTAACCTATACGTTACTCAGGAACAACAATGAATAGCAGACACTGTTTGGGGCTATTTGATGTTTTACTACTTGGCAAGCATTCAAGATCTTGTGTGACTGTCTGTCCAATCAGAGGCCACTTTAAAAGCTCAGTGAAGGTAGCTCATGTGACCCACACATGCAGAAACTGCAGGCAAAAGAGACAGAGAGAGACAACTGAGTTCTGCTCTGAAAAGCAGTCTTCTTTAGTCTGCTTGTTAAAAGGGCTAACAAAATGCAAATCTTCACAGTTTTTGTGCCCTAAGTGCCAAGCCAGAATTTAGTAAATTGGGTAATTTTTATGTTTGAATGTGCGTGCCTGCGCAGCAAACATTTTGTTTCAAAAAATGATATTTTAGAGATGTGTCATTGTCATGTCCAATGCAGCTTAGTCTGCAAGGGGCTTGGCAGTGACAGCCTAGTGATAAGGTAGGCCCATCCTGATTTGTTTTTCTTTTTGCGAAGTGGAAACTTTACGTAGTTGAAAGGAGCCAGACACTCCTATCAGACACTAGCTGGCTTGTTTCATCAACATAACAACATACTCCACTCTGCCATGCTTCCAACTGCTTCTCCAGATTGTGACATCCCCTCCCCGCTGGCATGAAACAAGCAAATCTATTTGAGTACTCCTGGTTTAGCAGAAAAAGAACACAAAATACTGTATGACACTCCCATCACTCCTATTTCAGTCCCTGATGCTGTAATATTTGTTCTCTGTTTGCTTAAAAAACAGGTATTCACTAATTTCAACATCGGTTGATCAGTGGTTTTAATTTTGTTCATAAAGTCTGTTTTTGAAATATCTGTCTCTATGTGGTTCCTTTTCATATTCCATTGTCTGCTCATTTTCATTTCATTTCATTTCATTTTATTTGTTTTACCAGCAGAGCTCCGTTGAGCAAGGCTAATTTGCAAGTAGATCCTGGTTAGGATAGGTAACAGTACAGAAAAAAAATCACAGAGGTGGCATGTATACGGAGTGAGGAATATTATAAATTACTATACTATATAGTCTATTAGGTCAAATCAAAAAATAAAATAAAAGGTACAGAACAGAAGCAAAAACATACTGTATACTATAAGGCATAACATGATAAAAGAGCAGGGCTGATTATATTTGAAATTACATAAAAGAGCACCTTTCCCGCTCTTTGTAGCATTGCCCCCACAAGAACAAGGAAAGATCCTTACCTTTCTCAAAGTCAGATCATGGCAAAATTAGATTTTTTTATGTCCCCTATTTTGGAAGGGAAGGAATTGTAATTTGGCTCCGTGGAGCCGAGCCACCCATTCCTTTCACTTTCCTAGTACTGTGATTCACCCATTTTTCTTATGTCACTATATGGAATGCGTGGGGATGCGCTCCATAGATATGAATAAGGTGATTTTTTAAAACTCAGTTCTACATATTTTAGATTACTACCATGAGCAAGTCAAGGGCACCGCTCAACTAACGAGGTCCATTTTAGTTGAGCTGTGCCATTGATTTGTTCGCGGTTGCCATCTAAAATATGTAGAACTGAGTTTAAAAAAACGCCCCATTCATGTCTATGATGCACGTCCCCACACACTCCATATAGTAACATAAGAAAAATGGGTGGATCGCAGTTCTAGGAAGTGGTAAGGTATTGGTGGCTCGGCTCCATGAAGCCAAATTACTATCCCTTGTCTTCCAAAATTGGGAACATCAAAAAATCAAATTTTGCCATGATCGGACTTTGGGGAAGGTAAGGGTTCTTACCAGCTGTTTATGTGAACACCTGGAAAAGTGCTGTCCTAAAGCACTCACAAAGCAATCAATAGCAGTAGCAAACACTAGGAGCAAGTAAAGCTATCAGAGCTAGGGCTGTGCAAATACCATTTCCCGAATATTCAGCCTTCGGTATTTGGGTCCCAGGTATTTGTTATTCATTATTCGTTATTTGGGTATATAATTTGCCTTAATGGAGTATTGCTATATACCTCCTTAAAATGGCTTTAGGAGAGGGAGGATGAGAGGTAATGGTACTTTGACTTGTACACTGGTGCCAGAGGCTGTCTTCTGCCACTGGTGCTTTACAAGGAGGATAAAGAGGTAACAGCACTGTGGCTTGTGCACTGGTGTCAGAGCCTGTCTTTTGCTGCTGGTGCTTCAGGAGGAGGATGAAGAGGTCATGCCACTTTGGTGTGTACACTGGTGCTAGAGGCTGTCTTCTGCCACTGGTGCTTCAGGAGGAGGATGAAGAGGTAATGACACTTTGGCTTGTATACTGGTGCCAGAGGCCATCTTGTGCTACTGGTGCTTCAGGAGGAGATGCGGTGGTCATGGATCTTCAGCTTATACACTGGTGCCAGAGGCTGTTTTATGCTGCTGGTGCTTCAGGAGGAAGATGCAGTGGTCATGGCAATTTGACTTGTCCATTTGTGCCAGAGGCTGTCTTGTGCTGCTGGTACTTTAGGAGGAGGATGTAGAGGTCACGGCACTTTGCCTTGCACAGTGGTGCCAGAGGCTGTCTTCTGCTGCTGGTGCTTCAGGAGTAGGATGAAGAGGTCATGGCACTTTGGCTTGTACATGGGTGCTTGAGGCTGTCTTGTGCTGCTGGTAATTCAGGAGGAGAATGTAGAGGTCACGGCACTTTGCCTTGTACAGTGGTGCCAGAGGCTGTCTTCTGCCACTGGTGCTTCAGGAGTAGGATGAAGAAGTCACAGCACTTTGGCTTGTACACAGGTGCTTGAGGCTATCTTGTGCTGCTGGTACTTTGGGAGGAGAATGTAGAGGTCATGGCACTTTCTTTTGTACAGTGGTGCCAGAGACTGTCTTCTGCTGCTGGTGCCTCCGGAGGAGGATGCAGAAGAAAGGAGTTCATCATGGGCATGCAATTTCCCATAGGATAACAATGGAAGTATAAAATACCATAACTCTGTCAATATTTGGAGTTAAGTAACAATCTATATGATTGATTGATAAAATTTATTTTTATACAGGAAATACATTTCTTGGAACAAACACTCCCATTTTCAACAAAGTCCTGTCATACAAAGTAAAAAACAATACAAAATACAAAAATACAAAACATTTACAATACACAGTCGTAGTTACTTAAAACAGGTACACATCGATTTCAAATATTCCCTTATTTTATACTTAAAAGTGGGTGAATTTTCAATAATCTTCAGTTTTTGAGGCATTTTGTTCCAATAATGAGCAATGGTATTTTGAAGCATAATATCACCATATTTATTATATGATCTGAGTATAGGAATCTCATGACCAAAAGATCTAGTATGGATTGTTAACTCTCTATCACCTTTAATTTTAATATGATCAAATAAGCAGTGCTTTGGTTCACCTTTTATTATTTGGTAACAATATGTGTACCAAATGTATGCCCTTTTCTCTTTGGGATTTAATTAATCTAACTTTTTATACAAGTCACAATGATGCAACCCATGTTTACTTCCTGTTATAAATTTACTCATTTTGTAGTAAACCTGATTTACTTTATTTAACACTGTGGCATTAGAATGCATATACAGTATCGATCCGTATTCCAAAACTGGAACTAACAACTGTCCTACCACTTTTTCCCTTACTTTCCTGGACAAAATTCTTACCACCCTTCTTAGCATCCCTAATCTTTGAGTTACCTTTTTAACCTGTATGAAAGCATGTTCTGTATACGTTAGACTAAAATCAACTTGTACACCTCAGTATCTGTAAGTATTAACAGTTTCAATCTGAGTATTCCCACTTAGTTTTATTTGTAATTTTTATTCCCCTTTTGTTCTAGTTCCCCTAAAAAACATACTTTGTGTCCTTTTTGAATTTAGTAGTAAACCTAAGTTGTTAAACCAGGTCTCTAATGAACTTATATCTTCTTGTAATTTGTAAGTCAATTGTTCTATGTTATCTGCTGATGCCACAATTACTGTGTCATCAGCATACATTCTAATGTCACAGTGTTTTATTTGTTTTTGGAGATTGTTCACATTTACGTTGAACATGAGGGGGCCCAAAATAGATCCTTGTGGGACCCCTCAAAACATTTCTCCATTATCTGAAACAATGTCACCCAGAACCACACATTGTCTCCGATCAGATAGATATGATTTCATCCACCTCAGGGATCCATCCTGAATACCCAGTTCACATAATCTTTCCAACAGGGCCCTATGCTGGACAAGATCAAACGCCTTACTTAAATCAACAAACACCACGCCTGTACTTCTACCTTGATTCAACGATGTTACTATTAGATTATTAAAATCCAATAAGGCGGTGTTTGTTATTTACCTTTCTGGAATCCATATTGATACTTTGTCAGTAACTGATTTTTTTCCAAATATTGACTCAATTGAACAGGGACTAACTTTTCCATTATCTTTGATATTATTGGTAATAGGGTTATCGGTCTATAGTTGGAAACAGCTACACTATCACCTCCCTTGAAAATGGGTATGATTTTACTTGTCTTCCAGACCTCTGTAACTGTAGAACATTGTATACTCCAATTAAAGAGATAGGTTTTATATAGTTTTATATAAAGTGGACTGCTGCTCTGACCTTGGGATTACATCACAGAGCTGCTGCTGTTTGGTTTCAATTTAGGATTCTCTTTACAGAGAGTGGGCTGCTGCTCTGACCTTGGGATTACATCACAGAGCTGCTGCTCTTTGGTTTCAATTTAGGATTCTCTTTACAGAGAGTGGACTGCTGCTCTGACCTTGGGATTACATCACAGAGCTGCTGCTGTTTGGTTTCAATTTAGGAGCTAAACACTGGGTATAGTAAGGGGTGTTGAGTAGGAGGGGCATTCCAGGAAAGGAACAGCAGCAAGTGAAGAGGTGACTGCTCTCTCAGAGGAAGGGAAGTAAATGCAAATCTAGGAGCTTTCATTATTACTTCTTCACATTGATATTGCATTGGGGAAAGGAGGAGTAGGAGTTTGAAGAAGGTTGTGCAATGGCTACTTAAAGCCTGTTTTTGAGTGTGGATAGGAAGGATAGGAATATAAAAAGCAGTTGCTCAATATATCTAAACGTGTGCAACAAAGGAGGTAAGGGAAATAAAGAAAATGTTTTGCACTGATAGAGGAGGGAGAGGGGAGACTTGGGGGAGTGTTTGGTATCCTGCATCTGGAAGGGTGGGGGTTGCTGGTGGGCAACAACAGCAATGGGTAGGGTGGTAGGCTGCAACAACTGTGGTGCACCAATCTTTCTAAAAATTGCCTGGAGTGTGGGAGGATGTTTAGTGTGCAACCACATAGAAAAACTTAGAAAGGAGATTGAGGGTCTGCAGGAGGAACTAAGACAGGCAAGGCAGATTTGGGGTGGGTTTAGCCCAATACTGGAGGGAGGAAGAAGGGAGATGAGGGAGGCAATTTAAGCCAACAGTGGTGAGAGAGAGTCAGAAGAAGGGAAGCAGAGACAAGGGCCCAGGCCAGGAAGAACAATTGCCGGGAAACCAGGTTGGGAGACAAAAGACAAATGGAAGGAGGAGATAGGGACTTGTGAGGGGAGGCGAAGAAGTGGCAAAAGTCATGGAGTGGAAAGGAGAGAACAGGTTACTATGAAGAGAGAGGAGCGGCATTTGTGAAGGGCCTTCAGAAAATAGTTGTGCACTGCTAGAGAGGAAGAAAGTGGAGGAGGAAATGATGAAATTAGAGGAGTAATTGATAAATGCCTGGACCAAACTGGAGCGGGGAAGTTCTGCTGGGAGAATTGCAACAGGGTAAAAGGGGAAATAATGTGCAGGAGGAAGAAGAGGAGCTGGAAATGAGAGAGGGAGATGAATGGAAGCAAGCAGGGAGTAAGAGGGGTGGAATCTTAGTGCTGGAGGACTCAATGCTAAGAGGAGTTAGGTGGGGTAGCAAGGGGGAGAATCATAGTCGCATTTGGGTGGAGGCCATGCCAGGAATGACAGCGGAAAGGGTGGGACAGTCTGTTCTGAAATATGCTAGAAGGGGTAGGAACAAGCCTCATTTAATTATACATCTTGGGACAAACGACCTGGCTGACATGACAGTAGATACAGTCCAGAGGAGGTTTGAGGAACTAGCATAATTATGTGAGGGAGCAGGAAGATCAGTAACTTTTTCAGCGATACTTCCGGTGCCAATGGCAAGCACAACAAGGAAGCTCAGAACAGAGTAATTTAACGGATGGCTAAGAACCTGGTGTTGTGCTAAAGGGTATGGGATGTTGGGGGTTGGGGAGGGACCCGGAAGGACAGTAGTCTCTATGCCAAGGACAGACTACACTTGAGTGAGGAGGGAAAGAAAGTGTTGAAACAGAGGATGGAGGAGTACATAGAGGAAGTTGGGAATTTAAACTAGGAGTGGGGGGTGGCAGTTGGGGAAGAGATATGCAGAGACCACAGGTTGGGAAATCATATGAGCTTACCCCCTATAACAGTGACAAAGGACAAATGGCAAGTACTGTTGGTGATGCTAGGAAAGGAGGGCAGGATGGGAGGGGGGGTAGGGTGGAAGGTGGTTACCCTTAATGCTAGGAGCCTTGGGAGGAAAACTGCAGAGTTGCAGGTTCTCATGGCAGAGGGAGAGGTGGACATTGCAGCCATCATGGAAACATGGGCCACCCAATACAATGACTGGGACCTGTCTGTACCAGGGCACAGGTTATTTCAGTGAGGGACAGGGTGATTGAGAAAGGAGGGTGGTACTATATGTGAAGGAAGGACTGAAGTGTGTAAGGGAGGAAGGGAGGAGGGTAGTATGGAGTCACTTTGGATGCAAATCCAGGATTCCAAGAATAGGATTCTTAGAATGGGAGTGGTGTACAGGCCGCCATCTCAGACGGAGGAGTTAGGGAACTAGCGGGACAGATCAGGAGGACCTGTGAAAGGGTAGTGTGGTGATTGTGGGGACTTAACATGCCAGGGTGGACTGGAGCACCCCAACAACTAGGAACAGAAGGAGCAGGTACTGCTGGATGCCTTCAGGACAGCTTCCTGCTGCAAATGGTCAGTGAACCAACCAGGTTAGGGAATACCCTTGACCTTGTGCTGGCAAATGGGGACTTTGTGAGAGAACTTATGGTGGAGGAACCGCTGTCAGGGAGTGACCACCACTCCAGTATGGCTCACATTGGATATGGGCAAGGAAGGAGGAATCTGGCACAATAGTGCTGGACTTCAGGAGGGCGACTTTGGGAGGATGGGGAAGTGGTAAAAGGGTACCTGGCCAGAATTCAATCTAGTATGGACACTAACCAGAGGTGGGAGCTCATAAAGCTGGGGATAGTGGAGGCAACCAAAACCTGCTGCAAAGCCCAGAGCAAGAAGGCTAGGTTAAGAAACCGATCTGGTTGAGCAAGGAGGTCATGGAAAAGGTAAGGAGGAAAAGAGCTGCCTTTAGGAAGTACAAGAAACAGGGAGGGGAGGACAGGGAGGTGCTTGACAGAATCGAAGGAGGTGACAAGGGCAGTAAGGGAGCCAAACCATCTACGGAACTCAGGCTGGCACAAGGCATTAAGAAGGGGGAGAAGGACTTCTTTAAGTACAACAGGGAGAAAAGGAGCTGTAAGGACCACATAGTAAGGATTAGGAAGGAGGGGGGTTGGGTGGAAGCAGGGTGCGATAAGGTGGAAGCAATAAATGAGTACTTCTGCTCAGTATTTACTAAAGAGAAGAGGGGGGTGACACCCAAGGTGGGAGAATTGGCAGAAGCAGCGTGGGAAGTGGTGACAGATGGGAAATCATGAGAGCAGAGTTCGAGAGGTTTGAAGGCACTGAGGGTGGACAAGGCGCCAGGCCCAGATGGCATCCACCCAGGGTACTGAAGGAGCTGGCAGAGATCCTTGCAGGACCTTTAGCAGACCTCATTTAATGCCTCACTACATTCGGGTGTGTACATCAGGACTGAAGGATGGCTCATGTGGTGCCCTCCACAAGAGTGGCCCCAAGGATGAACCGAAGCTTCTAGACCAGTGAGCCTCACATCCACAGTGGGTAAGCTAATGGAGACTATCCTGAAGGAGGCTGGCAGGCCTCCTAGAGGCCAAAGGACTACAGGACAGCAGACAGCATGGCTTCATATGGCAGATCCTGCCAAACCAGCCTGGTCGAGTTCTATGACTGGGTAACTAGGCAACTGGACAGGGGCCATGCAGTGAATGTCCTGGATCTGGACTTCAGTAAGGCATTCGACTCAGTGCCCATGGAAGGCTGGGAAGGAAGTTAGTAGGCACAGGGGTGGGTGCAAAGCTGGTGAGATGGGTAGGAAACTGGCTGCAGGGAAGGCAACAGAGGGTGGTGGTGGGTGGGGAGCTCTCACACCCAAGGCAGTGACGAGTGGTGTTCCACAGGGCTCGGTGTAGGGACCAGTGTTGTTTGGGATATTCATTGCAGACATATCATGGGACATCAAGAGCAAGATCAGTCTGTTTGCTGATGATACCAAGGTAGGCGCGGTGGTGGATGACCTGGGGGATGGCAGGGGTTGCAGGATGATCTGGCAAAGCTTGAAACCTGGTCAGACACCTGGCAACTGGGCTTTAATGCCAAAAAGTGCAAGGTGCTGCATTTTGGGATGAAGAACCCAAGGAGGAGTTACCAGCTAGGGGGAGTGCAGCTAGCCCAGACAGAGGAGGAGAGGATCTGGGTGTGCTCATTACAGGGTCAATGAACAACTCGGCACAATGTAGGAAGGCAGCTGCAAGGCCAACAAAATGCTGGGTTGTATTGCAAGGGGTATATCCTCGAGGAGGGAGGGGTGATTCTGCCACTGTATAGGTCATTAGTTAGACCACACCTGGAGTACTGCGTGCAGTACTGGAGTACATATCTGAAGAGGACACTAAGTTACTGAGGGGATGCATAGAAGCGACAAAGATGATCAAGGACTGGGAACTTATCATACGAGAGGGTTGAAGGAGTTGAACATGTACTCACTGGAGGAGAGGAGAGACAGGGGTGACATGATTGAAACCTTTAAATACATGAAAGGAATAAACAAGACAAGTACAGAGGGGCTGTTCAAAGTAGGGGAGGGGAGGGACACCAGGGGCCATGATATGAGACTGGAGCGAGGAAGGTTCAGGAGGGAGATGAGGAGACACTTTTTTACAGAGAGGGTGGTGTCTGGGTGGAATGCGTTACCTCCTGAAGTGGCATGCAGTAGAACAGTGGACTGCTTCAAACGAGGATGGGACAGGACAAGAGGGAGGGTTAATGAAGGGGAAGGGTGTAAGGGAGGGGCAGCTGCAGAATAAGGGGTGCTAGTTGCACATTCTAGCAGACTTGATAGACCTCTAGGCCTTTATCTGCTGGCAAATTTTGTGTGTTCGTATATATATATATAGATATATATATATATATATATATATATATATATATATATATATATATATATATATATATATATATACACATAGTCAAAAGGTCACAGTGGCCACTACCAGAATGCCATATGTAAGAGCCTTAAATAATTGTGGCCATGAAGAAAAGCAAGTAATAAGACATAATTAAGCCCATAGAATAACACTGTAACTTCAACAGGCCATAATTCTGACAATATTTGGAGCTAAGTAACAGTCTCTATATGGCCTGAAAGGCTTCAGTGGTCACTACAAGAATACGATATGCCAAAGTCTTAAATAATTGTGGCCATTAAGGAAAGCAAGCAATAAGACATAATTAAGCCTGTGGGATAACACTGTAACTTCAACAGGCCAACATGCAAATTTACGTCTTACCTTCAGAGCTGAGAGGTACAGCTGTGAGGACGGCACTCAAGCATGATGCCCATTCAGCCTATGATGTACTACCCCAAAAAAGTATTTTGATTGGATGCTACCTGTGAGGGAGACATAATAAAATACAGTGCTTTTCCAAAATGGCCTACACACATCCAGGCAGTCTCCTTGTTCTATTTTAATAAGCCCCCATCCCCCCAAAACAGAAAGAAAACAATTAACAGATTAAATCATTTACTTATCTTTGCTGTTCATACCCGATGTGTTACCAAGAGTTCATCACCCTGGTGGTAAAATACCTGTATACAAAAAAATAAAACAGGAGAAAACATGATTAGAGATACACTTCAATCACAATTTAACCCCCCCCCAAAAAAAAAAAACACAAACAGAAATAAAAGCATTAAAAGATTGCATATTTCACTTACTGTTGCTGGTAGTACACAATGTGTTCATCGAAGATGAGAAGCATCAGACTCTGACTTTGGCAGTCATCAGTAATATATTCCAGATTTTTTCTGAATCATTAATGTCATCACCATCAGTATCAGCAACAGCATCAACAACTTATTGCAACAAAGCAATGATACAAACTGGTCATAGTCAGACAACTGAAATATTTCAGGCATGGGAAATACTTGAGACTGGTGATGCTACACTGGTAACTGGAATATTTCAGGCATGTGAAATTCTGGAGACTGGAGATGCCATACTGGTAACTAGAATATTTCAGTCATGGGAACTACTTGAGAATGGTGATGCCATACAGGTAACCAGAACATTTCAATCATGTGAAAGTACTTGAGACATGTGGTGTTATACTGGTAACCGGAATATTTCAGTCATGTGAAATACTTGAGACTGGAGATGTCACACTAACTGCCATATTTTATGTACGCAAAATACTTGAGACTGGTGATGCCACACTTGTAACTGCCATATTTCAGGCATGGGAAACATTGAGACTGGTGATGCCAGACTTGTAACCACCATAGTTCAGGCATGGGAAACACTGAGACTGGTGATGCCACACTTGTAACTGCCATATTTCAGGCATGGGAAACACTGAGACTGGTGATGCCACACTTGTAACTGCCATATTTCAGGCATGGGAAACACTGAGACTGGTGATGCCACACTTGTAACTGCCATATTTCAGACATGGGAAACACTTGAGACTGGAGATGCCACACTTGTAACTGTCAAATTTCAGGAATGGGAAACACTGAGACTGGTGATGCCGTGCTTGTAACTGCCATATTTCAGACATGGGAAACACTGAGACTGGTGATGCCACACTTGTAACTGCCATATTTCAGACATGGGAAACACTGAGACTGGTGATGCCACACTTGTAACTGCCATATTTCAGACATGGGAAACACTGAGACTGGTGATGCCACTCTTGTAACTGACATATTTCAGACATGGGAAACACTTGAGACTGGAGATGCCACACTTGTAACTGCTATATTTCAGGCACGGGAAATACTGAGACTAGTGATGCCACACTTGTAACTACCATATTTGAGGCATGGGAAACACTGAGACTGGTGATGTTACACTTGTAACTTCCATATTTCAGGCATGGGAAACACTTGAGACTGGAGATGCCACACTTGTAACTGTCATATTTCAGGCATGGGAAACACTAAGACTGGTGATGCCACACTGGAAACTGCCATATTTCAGATATGGAAAACACTGAGACTGGTGATGCCACACTGGTAACTGCCCTGTTTCAGGCATGGGAAACACTGAGACTGGTGATGCTACACTGGTAACTGCCATATTTCAGGCATGGGAAACACTGAGACTGGTGATGCCACACTTGTAACTGCCCTGTTTCAGGCATGGGAAACACTGAGACTGGTGATCCTACACTGGTAACTGCTATAGTTCAGGCATGGGAAACACTGAGACTGGTGATGCCGCACTTGTAACTGCCCTGTTTCAGGCATGGGAAACACTGAGACTGGTGATCCTACACTGGTAACTGCCATATTTCAGGCACGGGAAATACTGAGACTAGTGATGCCTCACTTGTAACTACCATATTTGAGGCATGGGAAACACTGAGACTGGTGATGCCACACTGGTAACTGCCATATTTCAGACATGGGAAACACTGAGACTGGTGATGCCACACTTGTAACTGCCATATTTCAGACATGGGAAACACTGAGACTGGTGATGCCACTCCTGTAACTGCCATATTTCAGACATGGGAAACACTGAGACTGGTGATGCCACTCTTGTAACTGACATATTTCAGACATGGGAAACACTTGAGACTGGAGATGCCACACTTGTAACTGCTATATTTCAGGCACGGGAAATACTGAGACTAGTGATGCCTCACTTGTAACTACCATATTTGAGGCATGGGAAACACTGAGACTGGTGATGCCACACTGGTAACTGCCATATTTCAGACATGGGAAACACTGAGACTGGTGATGCCACTCCTGTAACTGCCATATTTCAGACATGGGAAACACTGAGACTGGTGATGCCACTCTTGTAACTGACATATTTCAGACATGGGAAACACTTGAGACTGGAGATGCCACACTTGTAACTGCTATATTTCAGGCACGGGAAATACTGAGACTAGTGATGCCACACTTGTAACTACCATATTTGAGGCATGGGAAACACTGAGACTGGTGATGTTACACTTGTAACTTCCATATTTCAGGCATGGGAAACACTTGAGACTGGAGATGCCACACTTGTAACTGTCATATTTCAGGCATGGGAAACACTAAGACTGGTGATGCCACACTGGAAACTGCCATATTTCAGACATGGAAAACACTGAGACTGGTGATGCCACACTGGTAACTGCCCTGTTTCAGGCATGGGAAACACTGAGACTGGTGATGCTACACTGGTAACTGCCATATTTCAGGCATGGGAAACACTGAGACTGGTGATGCCACACTTGTAACTGCCCTGTTTCAGGCATGGGAAACACTGAGACTGGTGATCCTACACTGGTAACTGCTATAGTTCAGGCATGGGAAACACTGAGACTGGTGATGCCGCACTTGTAACTGCCCTGTTTCAGGCATGGGAAACACTGAGACTGGTGATCCTACACTGGTAACTGCCATATTTCAGGCATGGGAAACACTGAGACTGGTGATGCCACACTTGTAACTGCCATATTTCAGACATGGAAAACACTGAGACTGGTGATGCCACACTTGTAACTGCCATGTTTCAGACATGGGAAACACTGAGACTGGTGATGCCACACTTGTAACTGCCATATTTCAGACATGGGAAACACTGAGACTGGTGATGCCACACTTGTAACTGCCATATTTCAGACATGGGAAACACTGAGACTGGTGATGCCACTCTTGTAACTGACATATGTCAGACATGGGAAACATTTGAGACTGGAGATGCACACTTGTAACTGCTATATTTCAGGCACGGGAAATACTGAGACTAGTGTGCCTCACTTGACTACCATATTTGAGGCATGGAAACACTGAGACTGGTGATGCCACTCTGTAACTGCCATATTTCAGACATGGAAACACTGAGACTGGTGATGCCACCTTGTAACTGACATATTTCAGACATGGGAAACACTTGAGACTGGAGATGCCACACTTGTAACTGCTATATTTCAGGCACGGGAAATACTGAGACTAGTGATGCCACACTTGTAACTACCATATTTGAGGCATGGGAAACACTGAGACTGGTGATGTCACACTTGTAACTTTCATATTTCAGGCATGGGAAACACTTGAGACTGGAGATGCCACACTTGTAACTGTCATATTTCAGGCATGGGAAATACTAAGACTGGTGATGCCACACTGGAAACTGCCATATTTCAGACATGGAAAACACTGAGACTGGTGATGCCACACTGGTAACTGCCCTGTTTCAGGCATGGGAAACACTGAGACTGGTGATGCTACACTGGTAACTGCCATATTTCAGGCATGGGAAACACTGAGACTGGTGATGCCACACTTGTAACTGCCCTGTTTCAGGCATGGGAAACACTGAGACTGGTGATCCTACACTGGTAACTGCTATATTTCAGGCATGGGAAACACTGAGACTGGTGATCCTACACTGGTAACTGCCATATTTCAGGCATGGGAAACACTGAGACTGGTGATGCCACTCTTGTAACTGACATATTTCAGGCATGGGAAACACTGAGACTGGTGATGCCACACTTATAACTGCCATATTTCAGGCATGGGAAACACTGAGACTGGTGATGCCAAACTTGTAACTGCCATATTTTAGGCATGGGAAACACCACTGAGACTGGTGATGCCATACTTGTAACTGCCCTGTTTCAGGCATGGGAAACACTGAGACTGGTGATGCCACACTTGTAAATGCCATATTTCAGGCATGGGAAACATTGAGACTGGTGATGCCACACTTATAACTGCCATATTTCAGGCATGGGAAACACTGAGACTGGTGATGCCAAACTTGTAACTGCCATATTTTAGGCATGGGAAACACCACTGAGACTGGTGATGCCATACTTGTAACTGCCCTGTTTCAGGCATGGGAAACACTGAGACTGGTGATGCCACACTTGTAACTGCCATATTTCAGGCATGGGAAACACTGAGACTGGTGATGCCAAACTTGTAACTGCCCTGGTTTAGGCATGGGAAGCATTGAGACTGGTGATACCACACTTTTAACTGCCATATTTCAAGCATGGGAAACACTGAGACTGGTGATGCCACACTTGTAACTGTCATATTTCAGGCATGGGAAACACTGAGACTGGTGATGTCACACTTGTAATTGCCATATTTCAGGCATGGGAAATGCTGAGACTGGTGATGCCACACTTGTAACTGCCCTAATTCAGGCATGGGAAACACTGAGACTGGTGATTCCACACTGGTAACGGCCATATTTCAGGCATGGGAAACATTGAGACTGGAAATGACACATTGTTAACTGCCATATTTCTGGCATGGGAAACACTGCGACTGGAGATGACACACTGTTACCTGCCATATTTTATGCATGTGAAATACTTGAGACTGGTGATGCCACACTTGTAACTTCCCTGTTTCAGGCATGGGAAACACTGAGACTGGTGATGCCATGCTTGAAACTGCCATATTTCAGGCATGGAAAACACTGAGACTGGTGATGCCACACTTGTAACTGCCATATTTCAGGCATGGGAAACACTGAGACTGGTGATACCACACTTTTAACTGCCATATTTCAAGCATGGGAAACACTGAGACTGGTGATGCCACACTTGTAACTGCCATATTTCAGGTATGGGAAACGCTGAGACTGGTGATGCCACACTTGTAACTGACCTAATTCAGGCATGAGAAACACTGAGACTGGTGAAACCACACTGGTAATGGCCATATTTCAGGCATGGGAAACACTGAGACTGGAAATGACACATTGTTAACTGCCGTATTTCAGGCATGGGAAACACTGCGGCTGGAGATGACACACTGTTAGCTACCATATTTTATGCATGTGAAATACTTGAGACTGGTGATGCCACACTGCTAACTGGCATCTGGAAAGCTGTTAAAGGGATGGATGGAACATGGGCACCAGCAACTCAGGGGATGAGAGATGTAGCAACACCAGTTAAGGACTTTTTATTAGGAACAGCAGTCATTAGGCGGGTGGCAGTTTTAGGCACTGGAAACTGCAGGGCATGCTCTTTCAAAAGAGTACAGCATGACAGTGGAAGTAATAAAGAAAAAGGGTGCGGCCACAGATTTGTGTTGGTATGACTATGAATATGAATATGATGAACATGTTTGACTAAATGTTAACATGTTGTGCTTATTTGCTAACAGAACAATGATGGTTAATACAGAATGGATTGAGTATGGATCAATGCTACTGTAACCCCCTTGTTCCCAGGGGTTACTAGAATCCCACTTAGAATCAGTGGCAGGCAGGGAGAGGCAGCTAGTGAATAGCCATTTAAATGGATTTCACAGTATCCCACTCTGTTTTTCAGTCTCAGCTGAGCTGGAGTGATGATGTCACTTTAGAATTGTTGCAGCAGCATAAGCCACATTGGAATTCTAGCTGGGGAGTTAGCTGTAGAATGTTGAGTTAGAGTGGAGTAGTCTGTAGATGGGAGGTCCAGGAGGAGGCTGCAGTAGGCAGCTCCTCAGTTTTTAGCTCTGACAGAGAGCTTCCTCTGTAGTTTAGGTAGTTGGTTCTCACCCTAGAAGAAGAACATGGAAGACAGAGAGTGAAGTGGTGGAAACCATTCCAAGAGGGGTTTCCAGTGCCCCATCCCCGGAGGGATGGGGGAGATTCCAGGATTCAGGGGCAATCCCCTGGTCCAAGCCTGGACTGTGTTGAAGCTGCCTGAGATTCATCTGCTCTGTGAGTACCCAAGACTTTTGTGTGGAAAGTGCCCTGGGGCACCTGCATTCCTGTGGTGAGTCTTTCTCTGACAAAGGGACTCTGTCACCAAGACTGTTTCTGTTTAAAAGTGTCTGCCTACTATGGGGTCCAGAGAGAGACTTGCCAAGTACAGAACTTTTAGTCCATGTCTGATTTAAAAGTGCCTGCTAAAGTTGGGGTCTAGTGAAGAAACATTGCCAATTACAGAACTTTTAACTTCAGGACACCTCAGAGGTGTGTAAATTAGTATGTTAAATATGAAAGACATTTCAAGATAGCATCTACAAGTTTTCTGTGAGGGTGTTATTAACCAGATGAATGGCTGAGTACAAATTTGGATGCAAAAGGTGGGAGACCCCCCCCCCGGAGTAACCATGTTTACTTCTCCGGGTTCAGTTTGGGCACCTTTGTTTTTTCTCAATGCATTTGGCCAGTGCCTGAAGAAAATAGTTTACCCAGATGTGGGTTTGGATTTTCTGTGAACCAGTATGTGCTCTTTGATGGTCGAGGGTGCCACCAGTAATTCCTCATGAAATATGGGAAAGTCTCCTAGTACTGGCCAAGGGTGCCTAGTCAAGGGAAGTGTACCAGTTCTGGCCTTGTGTGCCAATCTCCATTCAGAACCAGAGAGTGTTCACTGTTTTCCATTTCAGAACCTGAGGGTTCACTGTGTGTGTGTGTGCTCTGTACCTCAGTAATCTGCATTACCAGTGAGAGTAGCCCTGTGGGGGTCCATCTTCACTTTGTGTTTATTCTCTGTGTATGTGAATAAAAGCCACACTCTAGAATCCCAACCTGGTTTGGACAGTACTGTTATTGCTTCCACTGTGTCTGGATTTACTTGGGTGCTCCTGACCAGAAGTACAAACCTAGTATAATTATGAGCAAACGTTTTCTCCCAGGGACCCAGGTTGATGGCCATGGTAAATGGTCCCCCCAGGTGTGAGCCAGGTAGTTGCCACACTTGGTTTGCCTGTCTGAGGATGGCAGGCTCTGAAGTAGATGTACTGGTAAACAGAACTGTTGTAGTGACAACCCCCATCCCTCTCGTTAGCGCCATGTGTGAGAGGAGCAGCCCTGCTAGTTGAACAAGGGGGGGGCTGGTTGGGGGAGGTTACAAAATGGAGGCACCACTGAGGATGTGTTTGGAATTTTGGGAGAAAACAAGAGATGTTTGCTCAAGTTGTAGCTAGCGTTTTGTTTGTCTGGCATTTGGTAGCCCAAAAAAATCTGAAGCTTTGCGCATAAGGGATTTGCCAGAGTAGTGCCATCCATATGTGCTCTGTTCATGTGCTGCTGTGATTGTGCCAACGTTTACCAAGGAGCTGTAAAGCCAGATTGTGTGTGCCCCTTGTCCTGCATCAAAAAGAACATTTGCCAGCTTTAATTCTCAAGTTGTGACAAGAAAAAGTATTGAGAACTGTGGGAAACAAAAAGACAATTGTGTTCTGAAAGTTTAAGATGCTTGTTGTGTGAACTGGGGGAGTCGCTAGAGAAATTGCCATGAGAAATGGTTACAAATGGTGCTCCCGTTGTGGAGTTACAGTTGAAAAGAAAAAAAGTTGTTTTGCAGTTTAAATTTTGCCTGCTTGACGACCGCCGCGGAGGAGAAGAGCACGAGAAGTGAGAGATGCTCATTTGCATGGCGTCGAGTGATTGGTGAAACTGCAGTCAGTCCCACCCCCAAGCCAGCTTCAGAGTGCTGCCCAGTGTTCAAGAGGGAGAGAGTGAGTGGTGTGCCAGCTGGCTAGCCAGGAGGATCATTGCGGTGACTGTAAACATTCTAAAAGTTAAAACAACAGACTTTTCTGTACTAAATCGGGCTCAACCCCATATTCCAATTGACTGGGGAGAAAGCGTGGTGTTTGTAGGGACAATCGGTGGGGTCGCCAGCCCGTTTCAACCCAGAGGCCTTCCAGGATCAGCTGTAGGCCGAGAATTTCCATCGAAAAGCTAGCTACTGATTCAGTGAGTACCATTAAGCAAAACTGAGCAGAAACTGTGTCTGATTTTTCTAAAACCAGCTGGATCTGTATGTAAACAGTGTGACTGTTTTTGCAAAGAAGGACTGTGTAAAGTAATCAAACCCAAGCAAGAATTCTGAGCATTGGACTGTGAGCATGTATTATGGATTCAGCAACAGTGTAATTTCTGAGCAAACAGATAGACTGTGAGTTGTATGAGAGGCTGCAACAAACAGGCAATCCTGTTGAAGAAATAATGTGGGTTTAGTGACTTTAAGCAAGTAAAACTGATTGAAAGCTAATGGAAAGTCCTAGAAAATCATATAGATGTGCTGAGGAAGACAAGCAGTGCAGTCTGTGCAGTTTGAGTAAAATTTATCAGTATGCAGTAAATTGGATGCACAGTGGGTTGTCACATGCAGATTGTGATGCGCCAGGAGTGCTGCTGCTGCCATTACAGGGTGGGGCAGTAATGTAAACACAGCAGCAGGGAGCTATTTTGTGAGACTGTGTTAAAGTAGAGTGAACTCACTAATGACTGAACTTTTGTGTGTTTTTCTACAGTCATGTTTTCGGGACCATTCCGCTACCTGGATCATGCCCGGGCTATGATAGCTGAAGAGGTTACCAAGCTGAACGAAATAGAGAAATGTTTCTATAGTGGACGTTTGCCTCCTCATGTTGCGATTCCTGGATACCCTGTGAGAGTATGCATAATGTGCCTCAAGGCTGGAAAGGACATTTTTATGATTCCTCACTGTTCAAGGTGCTCAGAGAAGCAAGGTCTAACTAGTACACCTAAGATTCGTTTGGCTCCCATGTGGACAAAGCTTCAAGATCCTGCAAGTAGCAGCACATAGCACCAGGTTGAACCTGTTGGGGGAGGCCCAGCAGAGTGTGGCACAAAGGAAGAGGTTGTAGATGTACTGGCAGAGCAGAGTCCTCATGATATCTCTATGCCTGTGCCGCAGATGGACAGTCCGGAGGGAGAATCAGTGGATCCATGGAGCGAGGGTCCCAGTCCTAGCCTCGTAGGAGAGGATGAGGCTGGAGAAACTTTAGATTGGGAGGTGTCTACCTCCACACCCAGTGAAGAGTAGACTATCTCAGGAGTGAGGATGACTGCTCACTCCTGGGCCCAGGTCCTAAGTGAGGAAGAGGACGGAGCTATGTATCATTACAATGGAGGTTCTAGTCCACAGCCTTGGGCTCTTGCCTCGAAGGAACAGAAGAAGAAGTTGGTGACTCAGCAGCCCTGCCCCCAGAGGAAGGGGTCAGGGACCAGTTCTATGCAGATTTGAGTATGCAACACTGACAGAACCAGGACTGGCTGCCCCCAAGGCAGGCCGGGGGTCGCAGACTGATGAAGAGTAGTAAGGAGGAAAGACTGGTTCATAGGAAGGCAAACAAGCTCTATGGAATGTCCTTTCCTACCTTTCCTTGGAGAGTCTGGGAGGAAATTGAGAAAAACAGGACAGCCTGGCTAGTGGAAGATGCAACCAAAAACCTGCATCCAGGTGCAACTCGTTATGTCAGAGACAAAGTGATACGAGACAAACCCAAGTTATGGAAGTTGGGAAGGACACTGTTTATAGACACTGTACATTTTGTGGATGATAAAGGAAACAAGACTTTCCATAATGTGAATTATGAGCACCCAGTCAGGGTAATAATTCTTGCACCTGACCCATTGTGGTACTACCCTCAATGTAACCAGCATCCTGTCAATGTGCCCATGCCTACGAAGTGGAAAGCAGAGCTTTGGTAGCCAGTGCTGCCATCCAGCCATTGCCATACCCATGTTGTTCTACCAGTCTGGTATTCCAGGATCCAAAGGTGCACCCAGATTTGTCAGCCTTGCAATGTGCCTTCCAGTTCCATCGCCTGGCCTTCCTAGATGACATCAACCCAGCTGTTTCCTGATTCATCGGCTGGGATTTCGGATGACATCAGTCCAGCTGTTCCTTTCCTGTTCCAAGATTCTATCTCTTAGATAACATCAGTGCAAGATGACATCAATCCAGCAGTTTCCAGACGTCCATCCTGTCATTTCTGGAAGATTTCCACCCAGCTGTATCTGAAAAATGCTGCCAGGGAGAGTCTTTGGCTGGAGATCCAAGTGCTGTTCCATTTTTCATTCTTCAAGGGACTGGTAAGTTCAGACCTTTCTTACTTTATTGACATTGCAATACACATCCTACACCTGGCAGACTACAGACTGTTGAACTGTCCACAAAGACTCTCCCCTTTGGGACTACAGTACGTCAAGAACTGTGCTTCCCCAGGCTCCAGCCCAGGAGAGACTCATTCATGGACCCTGCCTTCGGGCACTGTTTGTCACTAGTTGGAACATTTAGGGCATTCCATCCTCAAAAGGTGTATTGTACATAATGTTGATGTTTTCTATTGTTTTCTACTTTTTTCTAAAAAAAATATTTTGGGGATTCTCCAGTGTTTTCATGGTAAGGGTTATGGTTGTGTACTGTGTTTGCAGATTTGGGGTGTGTTTTTATCTTTTCTCTTTCAGGTGGCTCCTGATGAAGAAAGAAGAGAAGACAAGAAGAGGATTAGAGGGACTTGTCGGAGTTCTTCTGTGCTTTAAAGTGTTTTTTAAAGTACTGTGTAGTTGTTAACATGTGTTAACCTTTTCCTTCCACAGGTGTAGTTGTGGGGGAGTGTGGGAGTATAATGCTTGTGTATAGTGTTCGCTCCGGTGGTTGGTTTGCAGGTGTCCAGGAATGGGGGAGGTTCCCCTGTTTTGTGTAGGTTTTTGTTTTGGTTGGATAGATTTTTCAAGAGGGCTGGGGGGATAAACAGACTGTGGTCCTGACCTGCAGTATGGGCCACAGTGCTGGTCTATTAGGGCTGTGCTCTGGACAGTTCTTCCAGTGTCACTAGTTTCCATAGTAAGATCATAGTGTAGGGGCTGATGCATCAGCCAATGGCCTCTGGGCCCTTAGTGTTGCCTGCCTGTGCTTGGCATATGGTAGGAGAGGGCCTGATCACCCCTCTCTATAGGTAGCACATAGGGTAGAATGGTCTAGTGCCAGGTAGGCAATGACTGGGGACAGTCATTTTCCTGGCCATGAGTGAGTGTAACCCCCTTGTTCCCAGGGGTTACTAGAATCCCACTTAGAATTAGTGGCAGGCAGGGAGAGGCAGCTAGTGAAAAGCCAGTTAAATGGATTTCACAGTGTCCCACTCTGTTTTTCAGTCTCAGCTGAGCTGGAGTGATGATGTCACTTTAGAATTGTCACAGCAGCATAAGCCACATTGGAATGCTAGCTGTGGAGTTAGCTGTAGAATGTTGAGTTAGAGCTGAGTAGTCTGTAGAGGGCAGATCCAGGAGGAGGCTGCAGTAGGCAGCACCTCAGTTTTTAGCTCTGACAGAGAGCTACCTCTGTAGTTTAGGTAGTTTGTTCTCACCCTAGGAGAAGAACATGGAAGACAGAGAGTGAAGTGGTGGAAACCGTTCCAAGAGGGGTTTCCAGTGCCCCATCCCCAGAGGGATGGGAGGAGATTCCAGGATTCAGGGGCAATCCCCTGGTCCATTCCTGGACTGTGTTGAAGCTGCCTGAGATTGATCTGTTCTGTGAGTACCCAAGACTTTTGTGTGGAAAGTGCCCTGGGGCACCTGCATTCCTGTGGTGAGTTTTTCCTCTGACAAAGGGACTCTGTCACCAAGACTGTTTCTGTTTAAAAGTGTCTGCCTACTATGGGGTCAAGAGAGAGACTTGCCAAGTACAGAACTTTTAATTCATGTCTGATTTAAAAGTGCCTGCTAAAGTTGGGGTCTAGTGAAGAGACATTGCCAATTACAGAACTTTTAACTTCAGGACACCTCAGAGGTGTGTAGAGTAATATGTTAAATGTGAAAGACATTTCAAGATAGCATCTACAAGTTTTCTGTGAGGGTGTTATTAACTAGATGAATGGCCGGGTAGAAATTTGGAAGCAAAAGGTGGGAGACCCCCCCCCATCTGGAGTAACCATGTTTACCTCTCTGGGTTCAGTTTGTGCACCTTTGTTTCTCTCAGTGCCTGAAGAAAATAATTTAGCCAGATGTGGGTTTGGATTTTCTGTGAGCCTGTATGTGCTCTTTGGTGGTTGAGGGTGCCACCAGTAATTCCTCATAAAATATGGGAAAGTCTCCTAGTACTGGCCAAGGGTGCCTAGTCAAGGGAAGTGTACCAGTTCTGGCTGTGTGTGCCAATCTCTATTCAGAGCCAGAGAGTGTTCGCTGTTTTCCATTTCAGAACCTGAGGGTTCACTGTGTGTGTGCTCTATACCTCAGTAATCTGCATTGCCAGTGGGAGTAGCCCTGTGGGGGTCCATCTTCACTTTGTATTGTTCTCTGTGTATGTGAATAAAAGCCACACTCTAGAATCCCAACCTGGTTTGGACAGTACTGTTACTGCTTCCACTGTGTCTGGATTTACTTGGATGCCCCTGACCAGAAGTGCAAACCTAGCATAATTGTGAGCAAACATTTTCTCTCAGGGACCCAGGTTGATGGCCATGGTAAATGGTCCCCCCAGGTGTGAGCCAGGTAGTTGCCACACTTGGTTTGCCTGTCTGAGGCAGATGTATTGGTAAACAAAACTGTTGTAATGACAACCCCATCCCTCTCGTTAGCACCATGTGTGAGAGGAGCAGCCCTGCAAGTTGAACAAGGAGGGCCAGTGGGGGGAGGTTACACTACAACACACAAATGTTGTATCCAGTACAAGATGATTATTTAATGCAATTGTTAGTGGCCGTATGTGTACCCAAGGTGAGGTAGATTTATTTTTATAAACACAAGTTGTTCCACATGTGCTGGGTCAAGTGAGGATCAGTGAGGTTCCACCACATCCCCAGCAGTGATGAACATTAGTTCAGATGGTACGCTGGTAGGGGGACACCAGATATATTTAAGGGACAACTGTGCCAAGCGCGGAGATGCTTACATCCCTTTGATCCAGTACTCTACTGGATTTATGAAGAATGACTCCAGAGGCTCATTGAAATAACTGTTCAGCAAATTGGGTGATGACTGTGGCTGCTATTCTGTTCTCTTCTGCTGCTCAGCCTGTAATGATGAGTTGAGTTCAGCCCAACAGTCACCCTCCTTCTCAAGGTTTTCCACACTGCTTTCAGTTTGCGATTCTGAGACTGGCTCATTGATAGGGTTACCTGCTGGTCTCATAGACCCAAGCATGCAGAAACTAAGTTCTGAGCACATCTGCTTCTGAAAGTATGTAACCCTGTGAGTGGGCATTATAAGGTGTAGCACCTCACACTTGAAACATGGATCCAACATAGTGGCAAATATATGCTTTTTATTGGAACAGAGATCAGAAAACCTAACTTCTAGTTCTGTGGTGAGATTTTCCACAAGAGATATCACTGTTCCTGGTATCTGGTTTGGATCTTTCTCAGCATTTCCACTGAATCTCCCCATGGCTTTTTTCAGGATCTGTACAGCAGGAATTAAATGACTTAGCAGTGCAGAATCAGAGCTAAGGTCACAAGTGCTCCTTTCAAATGGGGCTAAAACCTTTACCAAGCCCTCAATCACAGCCCAGTCCTGATGTCTGAGGCCTCCCCCATGTCAGTTTCCATGCTCATCTCATGAAGGGCCCACTTCTTCTCCAGAAGCCTTTGCAGCATGTAGTAGGTAGAATTCCACTGGGTCTGTACATCCTGGATGAGATGATGCTGCGGCATTTGAAGATGCTCTTGTAGCTGATGCAGATGGTTTGTGGCTTTCACAGAGTGATGGAAGTGGCTGCATATGCTTTTGGCTACTTTGACTGTGTGATCTGCCTCGCTGTGTTTACACAAAGCCTTTGTCACCACCAAATTTAGTGTATGAACAAAGCAGCGATCCCTCAAAATTGTCATCTCTAAGTGCTTTTATCATATTTGTGGCATTGTCTGTGACCACAAACCCTACCTGCAAATTGTTCCCATCAGTCCATGAGCTCAACATCTTTTGCAGGAATGACAGTATGTTTACAGCCCAGTGATCCTTTTCCATAACACTGACATTTAGCAAAGCAGACCTGCAGGGAGAGGGGGAAGAGACAGAACCAGCACCAGTACCGCCATCACCACCAGTGACTACCACATCTGCAACACACCAGTGTGCTGTCAGTGACATATATGCATGATATGAATTCATGCTGGTCCGTATGTCAGTTGTGCAGTGGAAAACTCCAACAGCCTGTGCTAGTAGTCTGGCAACTTCTTTTCTCAAATCATGGTAAATGTTGGGTACTATAGTACATGAAAATGTGGTCCCTGATGGTATATTATACTTGGGGCACAAATGCTGCAGCAGCCTATGGAAACCTGTGTTTTCCACAATGGAAAATGGCTGCAGATCCAAGGCCATCATCACACCAATTAAATTGGTGATCTGCTGTGCTGTTGGGTGTGATGCCTGGTATTTGGTGTGGGCATGGAAGGCTTGCATGATGGGTGTAGTCAAAGCAGTACCACATTGCATTGATTTTGACTTAGAACCCATGGTGGAGGGTGTTACAACAATAGACAATGGAGTAGAAGAAGGCAGAATGGGTGATGCTTCTGTCCGGGGATGTGCTACAAGTAGTGTAGAGGGAGATGAGGGCACACTGTCTGTCTCAGTAATAGAATCACTACCAATATTTTGTGCATCTACTGGACCAGTACCAGAAGAGGGGTTGACAGGCACATGTTGTGCAGGGGGAGGAACAGCTGTTGATCTTTGAAGAACACTGGGATGTTTCATTCAGAGATGGTTCATCATTGATATTGTTGTGAGATTTGAAAGGTTTTTACTGCGACGTACAATACAGTCACACACACTGCTTTTGTTGGATCATCTTTCACAACACTAAAGCACAACCACACCACACTTTCCCCCCACTGAGAGTGGAAGTACTGGCCCCAATAGGGTGACCATGGCCATGTTTTGTCCCTTTCCTCTTATCAGACCTGGGTGCAGTGGATGCAGTTGTTCTGCCCCTTTCTTTCTCCGCAACAGATGTAGTTGTAGAACTGCTTTGTGTATCAGATGGAGTTGAACTTGACACAGCTCTTTGAAAGGACAGGGTGGACTGTTTTTTGTTTATTTTTTAGGAGAAGGAGGAGGAGGGTGACCCTGACCAACCTGCTTGCCATGATGAGTAGCACTGCATTTTTTGGCAGCTGCACATTCATGCTTCTCACAGTATGCTGCATATTCGGCCTCATCGCCAAATTCGCTTAGGTGGGCATCACTGTCAGATGATGTACTGAGCAAGTCTTGTGGCTCTGGTAAATATTCAGAACCAGATGAATGCTCTTATTCAGAATCCTCCACATCAGCAAAAGGAAATGTGGTGAGAGGAAACTTACGAGGCTGAACAACAGTACGTTTTGGAAACAAAATTGGTGCGATCATTGTAACAGTCTCGTGGTCAGTACTGGTCACAGTACCTATGGTCATGGGCACAGCTGGCAAGGTAGTACCACTGTCAGCAGTAGTTCTGGTACCAGATTTACTGTCAGGAGCTACAGTTGAAGAAATTGGCATCATATTACAGCTAGTTGTAATACTGGCAGCAGTAGTCATGGTGATAGCACAACACTCAGGACTACTAATAGAGGCAAAGGTTGTGGTGACATGGCAGTGGGGGTGTCAACAGTACACAACGGATTTGCTCTGGTTGCTGAAATCATGGCACTGGTGGTGGTGGGGAGGAGCACACTGGTTGGCGATGTTGCCTCTATGGGGGCAGTTGTGTGAATAGCACTACCACTAGTAGTGGGGGTGGGTTCTTGTTCTTGTATGACTGGAGATGTCAGTTGTAAAGTCCTCCTACTTTTACAAAATGATGGTGTTGCAAATGCAGTACTAGTAGTAGTAGTAGTGGTACCAGTTGTAGTTATAGTAGTACTAGTACTACCCCCAATCCTACTGACACCAGAACCTGAAGGCTTATCAGGGGAGAAAACTATTTTAGAGCAGTGAATATGAATATTCTCTCACCCTGTTCCTCACCACTTATGACTGGTGATGAAGATGGCTTGCTTAGGCTGGACCATGCACGTTTACAGGATTGATGAGACATGATCTGTAACTTACTCTGTATTTCATTTGTGATTAGTGTTTTTGCTTATATTGGTACTTCTTGCACAAAACAACAATACCCATGGTGCTCAAGTAGCAGCTATAAAGACAGGCTGATACTAGAGAGAGAGATGGAGTCAGCAAACAACTTCTTACTTGTATGGTGTCAGTTGTGCAGTCATACAGTACAGTAATTCAAGCTTTGAAGGTGCACCAAACAACTTACAACACACAGGACCCAACGAGTCACGCCTGACACACACAGAAATGCTAAAGCAGTTTGCAGAAAATTTACATGTACACGCTCACAGCAGTGCACACACAGGGGGCGAAGACACGCAAAAAAGAAAAAACTCACATGCACAGGAGGCACTCAGGTGCAGTGAGCTGTGGAGGGAGGAGTCACTTGCGACACCCTCCTTATTCAGTTGTACAGGGAACTAAGCCAAGAACCAGACCACAGTCAGCAACAATTCAATGGGCCAAACCTGACCCAATGAGAAAAAAATACAATGCTTTATAAATCACAAAACAAAATGCAGGCAGCAACTGAGCGTGCACTTGCAGGACGCAGATTACATGAACAACAATACAACAGACGCACAGATGATGTATGCGCTTGGTGAGCTGCAACGCAGACAAGAGGGAGTCAGATGACAATCACACCTCACTTATGCAGGGAACCGAGCCCGGAACCTGATGACAGCAAATACCAATTTGCTTCACAAAAGAAATAGAAAATACCACAGGGACTGTGTGTGGATTTGGAACAAAAAGCTAAGCAAGCACAGCAGTGGGGATGAGGTAGTCAGCAAAAACTTGAACCACTCACTGTTACTGAGCCCAGTAACAGTTACTTACAACATGCAAAAGCCAAGACGGACTTTGCTGACAAAAAAATGTTGATAAGAATTAATAATAGAACAGAAATGTTCTTAAGCAAAAACTCAAACCACACTGCTTCAGCTGAGCTGTGAAACTGTAAGCAGCGGGGGAGGGGAGTCAGCATGCAGCAGCACACACACAGATCCACTCACACACAGACTCTCCTTTTCCTTGAAATTGAGCCAAGTTTCAAGGATGAAAAACAAAACTGCAGCCAGATGCAATCACAAGGTGATCAGATGTCAAAACTGGATCATACACAAAATGTTTTTTAAACAGTTATAAAAGTCACAAGTGGTAAACTAAACAGAGCTAGCTCTCTCAGAAACAACTGTCTCCTCTCATCTACACACTCAGAGTGAGGAGATCACATGGTGTTCCTGGCTGTGAGCTCCAAAAACAGCCTCTGATTGGCTAGCGAAGCTCTGTGAGATTTTGAAATCTCACCCACTGAATAGTACATCCTGAATAGTGGCCAAATAGTGAACTATTTGGGATGTCCATCCGAATATTCAGCAAGCTTACTATTCATGGTATTCAGGAAATACTATTTGGACCATGCACAGCCCTAATCAGAGCAGTATGGCTCAATCAGAAATTTGAAGGCACTTAAACTCACAACAGAGTTCAATTGGAAGCTCAGAGTGCTCCAAGGTCATGGCAGACATGGAAGAGAAGAACAGGTTACTCACCTGTAACAGTAGTTCTAGGAGTGGTATATGTTGTTCATTCACACTTCTTGGCATGTCCCTTTCCCCTTTAAATCTGGCTGGAAAGTCTTCAAACTGGCTCCTCCCACCCACCCGGATGGTAAATACCTTGGCTCCGCCCCATGACGCCAGATCTTAGCCTGCTGGAAGCAAGGTTGCGCGCCTAAAGCCGGGGAGGTCAGGTGGGTGCATGTGGATGAACAACATATACCACTCCTAGAACTACCGTTACAGGTGAGTAACCTGTTCTTCTAGGAGCGTGGATATGTTGTTCATCCACACTTCTTGGCAGACTCCAAGCAGTTCTTCGGGAGGAGGGAGGCAAGGCGCACACCCCCTATTTAGGAAACAGAGATTGGAGAACCGAGGCCCCAAAACCAGCATACCGGCGTGACTCAAGGTCGATGTGGTAGTGGGTAATGAAGGTGTTTGCTGACTTCCAGGTAGCAGCCCGACAGATCTCCTGGATAGGGATGTCCTTGGAAGCAGCCACCGATGCAGCCGTATGGCAGGTAGAATGAGCTGTTATCCCTGTGGGAGGCTCCATGCCCACCAACTAATAGCACAGACCTAAGCATGATGTAATCCATCTCGCAATGGTCCGTTTGGCTGCAGGTCTGCCAGAAACGGCTTCAACATAGGTGACAAACAGCTGGCGAACCTCTCCCCGAATTCCCGCCGTCCTCTCCTTATAATAGGAGAGAGCACGTCTGAGGTCCAGAGTATGGAGCCTGTACTCGGCATCCGAGGTGTAGTTAGGGTAGTATACCAGCAGAGTCAACACCTGATTAAGGTGAAACTCTGAAACCACCTTCTGAAGGAATTTCAGGTGAGGGCGGAGGACAACTTTGTCCCTGTGGAAGACCAGATATGGGGAGTCCACCGAAAGTGCCTGGAGTTCCCCTGTCCTTCTGGCTGATGTGATAGCCACCAAGAAGGCTGTCTTCCACAACAAGTGTGAGAGCTCACACTTGTGCATGGGTTTGAATGGCTTGCCCATGAGCTTTGCCAAAACCAGCAATAGATCCCATGGAGGTGGAGGTTCATGCACAGGAGGGGATATGTGATCCAGGCCTTTGAAGAAGCACCCGACCACTGTCTCCTGAGCCAAACTCAGCTGACCGGCCTGCGCCCAGTAAACAGAAATGGCTGCCAGATGCATCCTAAGGGTCGATGACCGTAGACCCCCTTTGGAGAGAAACCAAAGGTAGTAGAGAATGTTAGCCACAAAGCAGGATAAGGGGTCCAGACTCTTACCCTGACACCAAATGGAAAACCTTTTCCATTTGAAGGCATAACATTTCCTGGTCGATTCCTTATGAGATGCCTCCACCACAGTGTAGACATCCTCGGAAAGACCCAGAGCCTGGAACTCTAGCTGCTCAGGTACCAGGCTGTAAGGTGCAGGGATTGAAGGTCTGGATGGAATACCTTCCCTGGTTCAATGATATCAGGTCGGGCATGTACAAAGCCTCCGGGGCCCTGCAGCTGAGGGAGGAGATCTGGATACCAGAACTGGCAGGGCCAATCTGGGGCTACCAGGATCACCTTCCCTTGTCCTCCTCACCTGAGTAACACTTTGTGGATCAAGGGAAATGGAGGGAAGGCGTACAGGAGGCCTGGGGTCCATGGCCTCGAGAAGGCATCCCCCTTCAGCAAGCCCTGCTGAGGGGGCGGGCATGGTACAGACTCAGTTTGATGTTCTCCCTGGAGACAAACAGCTCCACCAACGGCTTGCCCCAATGGGAGAACAGATTGAAAGCTACCTCTGGATGGAGAGACCACTCGTGGGATGTCTAGCCTATGTGGCTGAGAGCATCTGCCAGCTGGTTCGAGACTCCTGCCACATGGATGGCTAGGAGATCCGCCTCCAACCGGCTGATGAGGGTCCAGATTTGGAGCGCCTCCTTTCATAGCAGATGAGAGTGTGTGCCACCCTGTTTGTTGAGGCAGTGCATGTTCGTGGTATTGTCTGTCTGGACTTGAACCACTTGACCCCGGAGCTGATGAGCAAAAGCTGACAGTGCCAGTCTGACTGCTCTAAGCTCCAACAGGTTGATGTGGCATCACGTCTCCTTGGGGGTCCACAACCCATGGGCCCCATGGGTCCTGTTGTCCCCCATGTGGGCTCCCCAGACCATGAGGGAGGCATCAGTCATCAGGATGACCGTCGGCTCTGGTCGGACAAATGGGATCCCTTCCTGCAACCATTTTGGGGTGGTCCATCATTGGAGAGCGTCCCACATCTTCTGAGTTACAGTGATCAGCTGGTCAAAATTACCCTGGCGCTGAGTCCACTGGGCGGCCAGCTCCCACTGAAGGGGGCGCATGTGCCACCTGGCCCAACAGACCACTGAGGTGCACACTGTCATGTAACCCAAAAGGCACAGAAAGTCCTGGGCAGGGCACAAGTGCCCAACCAGAAATGATCGGGCAAAGGAGGAAAGAACCTCCACCCTGTCTGCTGGGAGCTGAGCTCTGGCTTGATGAGAGTCGAGTTCTGCCCCGATGAAGCCCATCACCTGAGAGGGCATGAGTTCCAACTTGGCCTCGTTGATAAGGAGGCCGAGTTGGGAGCAGGTTCAAAGGGCCAGATCCCTGGACCTCTCCACCTCCTGGAGGGAGGAACCTGCCAAGAGCTAGTTGTCGAGATAAGGGTAAATTCAAACTCCTCAACGCCGAAGATGGGCTGCCACCACTGCAATGTACTTGGTGAAGACCCGTGGAGCTGATGACAGGCTGAACGGCATGGCTCAGAACTCGTACAGGATCCTCTCCACCCTGAAGTAGAGGAACCGCTGGTGAGTCGGATGGATTGGGATGTGAAAGAATGCATCCTGCAGATCCAGTGAACAGAACCACATGTTTCGCTCCAGGGATGCTATGATCTGGTTCAGAGTTACCATCCAGAAGGTGCGAGATCTGAGATATTGATTCAGGTCATGGAGATCTAGGATGGGGCACCAAACCCCCATCCGCTTGGGCACCAGGAAGTACCTGGACAAGAAGCCTGGGTCCTTGCAGAGGAGCTGAGCAATGTCGTCCCGAAGGGCCGACTGAGTGCAAGCTGAGATCCTTTCCTTCCGAGGGGCGTGGGCTCGACTGGGAGGGTACTGCTCAAATTCCAGAGGCAGTCCCTGACCAACCACTTCCAGAACCCACCTGTCCGAAGTGATATCAGACTAGGCGGAAAGGAAGTGGTGGAGCCGGCCCCTCATGGGAGGACCCAGAGCTGGCATGAAGGGTGTAGGGGTGGCAACCCCCAACCCATCACTGAGCAGGCTTAGAGGAGGAGGAGGAGGCTCCCGGATCAGCACCTTAGCCTCCTTTACGGGGCTGTTGGGGACCCTGCTTGGGCCTGGGGCACCAAGCTTGAGCCTGCTGCTGCTGCTGTTGCTGCTGGCCTCCTTGAAAGGAGGGCTGCCTAACTAGAGGGGAAGAGTGCCGAAAAGGCTTCTTCTTGTGCTTCTGCCGGTTCTTGCCCGAAGAACCCTTCACAGAGGTAGCATCCAAGGTGGCATTGGACTGCTCTATGCTCTGGAGGTGACCAGCCACTCCTGGACCGAAGAGGTTGATGCCTAGGAAGGGCACGTTAACTAACTTATGCTAAGTATCCACTGGAAAGGAGGATAACCTCAGCCAGGCCCTGCAGCGAATGCCCACTGTGGCTGCCAAGGAGCGGGCACAGGAATCTCCAATGTCCAGGGCAGTCTGGAGCTGCTGTTTAGCAAAAGCATGGCCCTGGTCACAGACTTGCTTCACTGTGGTCTGCATGTCCACTGGGAGATGAGGGAGGACTTCATCTAATGACCCTAAGATGGCATGAGAGAAGGGTGCCATGATTACAGCCGATCTGGCCTGACGAATTCCTAAGTATGAGGCCGCATAGACCTTCCAGGCAGAATGGTCCATATTCTTGGACTCCTTGTCCGGAGGGCGGTCAGTGTCAGCTGAGCTACCAGTGCATCTGAACACAGAAGCAGTCACTAGGTTTTCAGCTGAGGGATGCTCTGTGAACCCCACCAGGGACACCATGGGTACCGTGTACTTGCAGGCCACGCAGGCAGATGGAGCTGGACAACAGTCAGGGCACTGCCATAGCTCAAGGGCCGGGCCAACAATGGCTTCAGTTACTGGAAAAGCCTCCATCGGGGTATCCTCCCTTTTTAGGATATCCGTAAGAGGGTATTCCACCTTCTTTTGGATAGACTCCAAGGGCATTCTGATAGGTTCGGAAATCAGGCGGAGGATGCCCTGAAAGGAGGAAGGACCTTCCTCTAAACCTGCCACTGATGACTCATCATCCCCAGGATGTGAGTGCAATCCAGTGTCATCCAAGTCCGGAAGAGTCGGGATATAATGCTCTCCCACATATGTCTCCCTCAATGCGCAGAGGGTGATCGGGGACAACAGTGATGGTCAGACGATGGGGCAGTCCGGTGTCTGTCCAGTCCTCTTTTGAGGGAGCCGCTCCCTGAGGCTGCTTAGGTGGTGGTTCCACCAAAATAGGTGGTGAGACGAAAACAGGCCGAGCTGGAATACATGCCACCAGCCCCACAGGTGGGGGAAACTAAGGCTTCAGTTCCAGAGGGGTCAGCGTCGACCTGAGAGGCGGGGGCCAAGTAATGGCCAGTACTGCCGGCGGAGCCGGCTTTTGACTGGTCAGAATCAGCTGTTGCCACATGAGATCCTCATAACATCAACAGAGTTTCCGTCGAAGTCTCTCCTCATCCGAGGAAGATGAGGATCGATGGCGATGCCTCTTCCTAGAGTGCTTGTGACCTTTCTTTGATTTTTCAACCAAAGGGGTCCTGGTCCTTGATCAGGACCGATGGGGTCGGCTAGTCCGATTGGGAGATGATGGAGTCAGAGAGAACTGAGGTTCCGGCAACTTTCCCCTCAATCGGGACACATGAGGGCAGGGTCTTCTCGTCGGGGAAGGAAAGGACAGGTGTCCTTTCTAAGGAGTCGGTGACTGGAGTTGGTGACAACAGCTCGATTGGGTCGAGAGTGATCTGGGCCAGTTCAGCCATTTCCTCGATCTCAATGCCTTGGCCAGATGGAAGGTCCGAAAATCCGGCGGCCGAGGAAGCGATCTCGACCGAAGTCGAGACCGCATGTTCCTGTGACTCGGACCTCTCTCGGTCCCAGGAAAGTCTTCTTCTAGATGAAGAAGACTTGGGTTCCTTGTCCCTCTTCTGAGGGTGGGAGGAGTGTGAGCCCAAGGGCACCTCACCCCTGGTGGGCAGAGACTGGCATAACTCCCGAAAGGACCCAGTAAAAGCAGAGCCAAGGTTGAGAGGAACAAAGAAACTTCAGCCGGCCGAAGCTTGGGCAGCTTCCTCTTCGAAAGCCGCTATCTGTTCGAGCTGTTCAGCAGATCTCACAGCTGCGGAAACCGCCCACCTTGCCTCCTTTGATTTCACTGGTGGATTATGAAGCTCCGGTCTCCCCAATTTTAGGCGCGCCTTGCGGTCATCCAGGACGTTGGGATGGAAGGCCAAACAGATGGTGCAAGAGGTGGTGTCATGTACAACACCTAAGCAGTAGACACACAAGAGGTGGGGATCGGTGCGCGACATTTTCTGGCCGCAGGGACACCGGCGAAATCCAGAGGACGATTTGTCCTCCATGTCCGATGAGCTAGGATAGGAATCGTAAACTCTAATGAGTTTTAAGGAAATTGGCAGTGAAAACCGACGTTGAGAATCCAGGGCCTACGAACTGCTGAGATAGCATGAGAGAACCTGAATCTTCCAGCGGAAAGGCAGATCTGGTGTCATGGGGTGGAACCAAGGTATTTACCACCCAGGTGGGTGGGAAGAGCCAGCTTGAAGACTTTCCGGTGAGATTTAAAGGGGAAAGGGACATGCCAAGAAGTGTGGATGAACAACATATCCACGCTCCTAGAAGTGCTAATTTTTTTTTTCTCCAGTCTCTAGTGTTCTGTGGAACCAAGTCTGTTTGACTCCAAATCAAAACTTTATTCCTTATGTGTCTCTAAGAGGCTGCAGCATGGGAAAGAACACAATTCACTCATGCAGCCAGCCTGTCATTGATCAGTTTCACTTGACCCCTGTGAGAGCTGATCTTACATGGTTCTGAAAACTTAAAAACATTAAATAAATGTAATAAATCTTGCACTGTGCCACATCCTATATTGTCTTACTAAGGGCCCAATAGATTAACCATTGAACAGAAGGGGCTATAATAGGCAGCGCCCCTGGGAGGTCAGTTCAATCAATCAATCAAAATCTTTATTTAACCAAGCGAACACCATTGAGCACAGCTAATTTTCGAGGTGGACCTGGGTTTTTCAAGAACAATATACAATAAAATACAACATATAACAAAATACAACAAAGTACAATATATATGTAACCCCTGGGCAGTGCTACCCTTAGGGTTACACTCCTGCCTACTACCCTGGACATAGGCTAAGGGGTTTGGGTTCGCTATCTGATAACCATTTCTGAATAGTTTTGCACAGTGTCTCCACTCAGGGTGCTTTACGTGGGTAAGATGGTGCTGGGTGTAGCCCTCTGAGCTGCTACACCACCCACGATGACCAGTTACCTTCCCCAGACATGTCCTAATACACAGCTCCCCGCATTTCAATATTTTGAATTAAAGACTCTCTCTCTAATAATATGATCACACAGAATTTCAAACAACAAATAACAAGATATTTATTTCGGGGGTAATATAGGAGCTAGGAAGGGGAAACAGGAGGAGTAGAGGTTATCTTATCATATCTACAAAATATACAGAGATTATTTGGATTTTGTTGGTGAACCCTCCAGCTGGGTGGCTACGTATTAACAGGCAGACATAAATCACATTTTACCATTCGACTTAAGACATCCAGCTCCCTTGCTATCTAGCGGCTGACAAATCAGATGTTAAACATAATTATTATTAATACCCACACTGGTACCAGTCCCAGATACAGCAGAAACCCTGCCATCTCATACCATACTGGTTAAACAGATACCATAGTCCAAGATGTTGCAGGCCTGATGGAGCTGCAGCTGGTCAAGGTGGCCGGTTATTAATCTGAGGTTGGGGGCAACTTGGAGACGGATCCTTACCGAGTTACAGACTACTATTTACAACCACAGCAGGGATTGCCCTGCACTTTAGCAGACAAAGCAGGGATAGCCCTGCACTCGCAGACAAATCAGTGATTGCCCTGCACTCGCAGCTTCCAAACATTCCAGGACAAGATATGTGGATCTTATATCCCGAACATTCAGCACAATATTTGAAAGTCCCATCCAAAGCAATAAGGTAAATAACTTTTGTCAAGCATCCTATATGCAATTTAAAAACGGTAACATCCAGTACTTTATATACCAAAAGGCATCCATCCAGAGTAAGTTGACAATGACACTTTTGTCAAGCATCCCATACTTTAGTCACAGGCAGTCACACCCAGTACATTCTATATACCAAGAACATCATTCACAAGCAGAGTGTTATCCAGCATGTCTAGACATTGAACACTTATCCCAAGCGCTCTTAGAGGAAATTCTGTTCAGACACAGGTACATTCTCCTCAGGGTAACTTAGACATTAATATGCTCTAGGGCCTCCTGTCTCATGAAGTGGCAAATGTGTCTTGGCAGTCAGCTCCACGATGGCAGGACTCTAACCCACAGTTACACAACTTGCAACACATTTACATGATTCACTATGCCCAGCATCTTGCTGCTCCTGCAACTTAGCCATTTGGGCCACAGACAAGATGCATCCATTACTTGAACTTAGCAGTCTCTTATGGGGTTAGTAACCCAGACTGATAACTTCCATGCTTCACACTTAACAGCACACATTTCTTAATAGAGCTTGGGGCCCCCAAGATTACTTGCTTAGCTTCTCCCTTGCACCTGGGGGTACAAGGGTGCTCACTCAGGTCCTCCACAGGTCTCTTCCACAATCGAAGGCATCCTGAAGACTTCTTCAGCTCTCTCCCCGCTGAGGTACTCGGTCAGCGCTCTCACCACTGCATGATGTCCTCTGGTCTGGTCTGGTCAGTGCTCTCACCACTGCTGGACATCTGATTCTTCGGTCCACATCTTTCCCTGATGTGGGAGGGAGGACTAGCCTCTTGAGGACAGTACTGGCAACCTCCAGACTAGCTGTTGCAGAAAGTACAATTACTCTAACTAGTTAACTTTTACTTAACTGTTTGTCTCCTAGCAGATGCCTGTAGTCGTCAGTAAAATAAACTGGTGTGTCCTGAGGATGTCTGCAGAAGTCAGCTACTGGCTCCCAGTGTGCCCTTGCAATGTCTGGAGAAGTCACTTATATATTTTAATATATAGTGTAACAGAATGTAATATATATTGGACTGCATAGCACCGTTGGAAAGGTAATTTTATGCTGAACAACTTTGTCACTGATATTTTGTGCATATCATGTATACTTTAGGAGTTATTTGCATTTGTTTATGGTATGGTGTGTATGGCTTATGTTGCCTGTTTTAGTGAAAAAAATTTTTTTTTTTTGCTGTTTCAACCAGTTTAAAAAAAAAAAATTACATATTATTATTTGCATACCACCATTGGGAAGATAATTTTGTGCTGAACAACTTTGCCACTGACATTTTGTGTATATCATGTATACTTTAGGAGTTATTCACATTTGTTTATGGTATGGTGTGTATGACTGACATGTTTTCCATCAAGATTCACCTAAGCAGCTTGAATAAAATTCACTTTTTTGGCACTTCAGCAGATATAAAATAAAAACCATATTGAGTACAACTGGTTGCATAGCACCATTGGAAAGGCATTTTTGTGCTCATCAACTTTCATTCTGATACTTTGTGTGTATCATGTATACTTTTGGAGTTATATGCATTTGTTTATGATAGGGTGCGTGTGGTTGAGATTCATCCCTCAAATCTCACCAAAGCACCTTGACTAAAATGGGGAAAAATTATGTTTTATAGTAAAAAGATATCTTTTTTTAACAAACATAATATTAAAACACCATCTAATGTCTGTATGCTTAATTTGGTGTTGATATTTTACATATTTTCCTACAAAAAATGGCTTATGTTGCCCTTTTTTAGTGAAAAAAATATTTAGTTTGCTCTTTCGACCAGCATAGAAAAAAAACAAAATTACTTATTATTACATGCATGCCACCATTGGAAAGGCAATTTTGTGCTGCATAACTCTGCCTCTCATACTTTGTGTCTAGCATGTACAGTTATTGAGCTATTAGCATTTGTTTGTAACATGCTGACTATGGCTTGATTTTGCTTAGAAAGGCCCAGGATTCACTGTTAAAAGTATACAGGAGATTCAGGAGGCAAGTGGTGTAATCTCAGAGTGAGCCTGTGGAGGCAATCAGTTAAGAAAATAATAAATGCCCCCTAAAGACTGAAAGGGCTTGAATTAAGTGGCCCAGCTGGAGCCTGCCCTGGCTCCTCTCTCACCAAATCTCTCTCTGAATCTCCAGACAAACTGGCAACACTGTCTCTTTATAGCGTTCCTAGCTCGACTCCTGATTGGTAGCAGGGATGGGGTGACATGTCTCCAAGTTGCTGAGGAACCTGTCAGTCAGAAAAATTAGAGGCCAAGTCAGGAGAAGCCCAAGAGACAGCGGGAGAAGGACAGAACAAAACAGGCTAAGGTAAGCCCATGCTGGCATTTCTAGGAACCCCCACATGCAAGGGGGTTACATATACAATAAGTAAACAGTAGGAAGCAATGACAGTAAGAAATGTATGTATAGATATAGGTCAAAGGATACATTACTTATAAACAGAACACAACATGCATGTATGTATGTATGTATACAGGTCAAAGGATACATCAAATCTAAATGGAACACAATATACAGTATATATAGTGATCTAGGGTAAGGGTCAATATTACCAGGCTAGCCTAGGAGGATGTTTATTTTTTGTGTTTTTTTTGTTAGGGAGGGATTCGGAAAGATTAGTGGTGCCAGCAAGATCGGGGCAGGAGGGGGAGGAGGGTAGAGGATGAAGGCATGATGGATTAGGATGTGGGACAGCCACAAAAGCTAGGGTTAAATGGCTCAGCCAGTGAGAGGGTTCGAAACAGATAAGAGAGGGAAGGAAAGGTTAGAATTCAATGCTGGTTCCAAGGGCCAAGGGATGTGGAAGTGATGGGAGGGGAGAGAGAGGTAAGAAGAGAGGGAGAAGGAAGCCAATAATAGATGTGACCAATCCTAGTGAAATCTGGAACTGGAATCAGTTGACCCCTCATTTTTAAAATTACGGGTCAGGAAGTGCATTTTGCCCACTCACCCCCACCCAACTTTTAAATATCGGCTTTGATTGTGCTGCCTTAAGTCTGCTGAGTAATGTACACTGGCAAACACTTACACAGTGAAAGATAAATTTGCAGAGCTCAGCTGACAGGTTCCAACTGTCTGCTGCATAATTTAACTCCATCCCCCCAGCACACAAATGTAAACGTTTGTCTCTTCCTGTGCAGTTATCATGCCCCTGCTAGCTTCATTTCATTTAGTTTCCCTCCATTCGCCATCTTATAGGAAAGAAAGAGAAACTGGTTGGTTTCTTGGGTGATACATACTGATTAAAGCGAAGCACACTCCAACAATTGGGTACTAAGGTACTTAGCGCTGCCTGTAATCACGCCCACTTCCTGGTCTGTGACGTTACAAATACACCGATCCATTACGAAACGCGGTCATCAAGGAAAAAATGAATAAATATAATGGAACGGAGTGCACATAATGCAGTTACATAAGTGCACACAATGCAATTAAATAAATAGTATAATAAATAAAGAAGATACAATAAGAATGCACACAATGGGACGGAGGGAGTGTGTGGGGGGCACAGCCCCCCAATGCAGTAAAATAAGTGAAATACATTGCTGTTGCAGTACCAAGCTCATAAAAAAAACATCTACTTACTTGGAATGGGGAATATGCCTGTTGTAAGTACACACCCAGACAATTAAGTGCTTATCTACACGCAAATGTTTAATGGACTTTTTCTCCTTATTTCTTTGTAATGTGTGCTTTTCCATCTGAATACTCGATTAAGATGTGACACATTTTCCTGTTTACAGAAGTCGCATTTACTTGGTCCACAAAGTACTGTAAGTTAAATAGCATTTTGAATAACTGCATGGTGGCCATCCCTACACGGTCACAAGTACCGTACCGTACTATGATAGAAGCTCAACCCCGGCTTCCTGGCCGTAATCAGTAAATAACGTTGTTTCTTGTTCCTCTGCCCACCTCCCATACATGGTGTTCTGTTTAACGTATGTGCTGCTGCATCTGACTCTGTCATCTGACCTGACCCCCACCCCCATTGACTGACAGCAATGTCAACAAACAATACAGGTAACAGGTCCATTCAGTTCCTGTACAGCAGTGCTTTTTTTGTCACACTGCCCTCTTGTAGGCACTCAGCCATGCCCCTGTCCTACCTCCCTTCTTGTTCCATCATTCAGTTCAGTGACATGGTGACTTGGATGGATTGAATCAATCAGTGCCAGTATCTTATCTGAAAATCCTACTGGCAACAATTTCTTAATAGCGGCCAGTGGATGCTGGGCCAGGTATGTGTCATGTCTAAGAAGGGTGCCTTTCAGGCCATTCGTTCTTACACAGTACAATTCTTTGAGAAAGGGTGTCCTCTTTCAGCAGTGTAGCAACGAAGAGGACAAGTCCAAAAAAACATGGTCGGCATAGGGTTATCACCTTTTAAGAAGCCCAAAGTGGGACATTTCTTACTGAAACATGATTTTTGCAGAACAATATGCAACTTGACCGATGCAACAGACTTATTTACTCAAAATAATCAGAATTAAGACTAAGTGCTGTAGTATTTTAGTTGTTTCTATTGTTTTTTTATCATTTTAAGGTATTTTAGTTTTCTGCAACATTTAGAGGAAAGTTAGAAAATATTTGTTTCTACTGTAAGTTCAGGACATGTAGTTTTTTTCATCTCTTTTTGCAGGACACAGCTGCCCAAATCAGGTCTGTCCTGATAAAATCAGGACAGGTGGTAACCCTAGGTCGGCAGTGGCAAAGTGTTTGAGCAGCAGGAACAGACTCTTTAGACTTTTCTGGACTGGACCCATCAGTCGGCATGCAGGTGCAGTCAGAGCTGGACTAGTGGGCTGTCGACTGCCCTTTCCTTCTTCTCCCATCTTCTTCTTGAGTCCAATCAGAAACTGAACAGCAACCATCAGCAGCAGTAACCCCCATCAGAGACAGCAAGCACAGCAAGGTAAACAGGGTCATTTGGGGGGAGTGGACTAGGAAGGCTTTGCCTGGGAAGGGATCAGGAGGAAAGAGAGCATATATATCTGTAGAATTTAGGGGACTGAGGAATTGGCCAGCTGGGCCAGGGAAAAGAAGGGAACATTTTAGATTAAAAGAACCTATTTAAAAATGGAGGGTGGGGGGTTGTTAAATTAAAAGGCCTGGCACAAGTTGCAACTGCCCGCTCCATTTATCCTCGAGTCCCAACTAAAATCTAAAATTGAGTAGTAACAATCAGCAGTAGTAAGTCTTATATCCAGCCAGCAAGGTAAACCAGGTCAGTAACTAAAGCAGTGTTTATACAGCCATTCAGCTTACCTCGTGTTGCTGTTCCTGTGCTGCTCCGTCCACAGCGATCGTGGCATGCGTTTACAAGGCCCCTCTCAGCACTGATGCAAGATGGTGTAGGTAAGGGGCCATGACTTGGGGGAGCTTGTCTGCTGATTGATGTCAGCCCCAGGTACGTCATAGCATGTGGTGCAAACCGTCCACATGGCTGCTTACCTTGCCTACTCTGACCCATGTCCCAAGGTTTGTTGCAGCTCCTAAAGTGACACAGTGATTGACTTATCACAATCCAGTAAGTGTACACATTGCTGCCTTTGCACCAGAGCAGTTCAAGTGCTGTAAGCTCTGCCTAGGGTGGAATCAGCAGGAAAAAGAGCATATATATTTTTAAAAATGTTGCAGACTGAGGAATTGGCCAGCTGGGCCAGGGAAAAGGAGGGAGCATTTTAGAGAACGAGGTTGCCAACCAAGGCTTCTTTTCAGTGTTGGGTGGGGGGGTAGACAAATTCTGCCTGACAAGGGATTCAGAAAAAAAAAGTGCATATAGTATATATTTTTAAAAATTTGGAAGATTGAGGAACTGGCCTGCAGAGCAAGTAAAAGGCTGTTGGGGGTGACGTATCTACATTATGATGCCACAGCGGGGGAGAACTTGGTTTAGACATCTCCTTCTCTGAGATCCTGCCAGTCTGGGAGAGGGGGCAGATGGACAGAAGGTCATGAAAAGGGGAGATATGGGAGCTAAACATGTGGCTCAAGGGCTGGTGCCAGGAAAAAGGACACAAATTTGTAGGTAACTGGCAACAGTTTTGGGAGCAAAAGTTCTTTAAATTTGATGGACTGCATCTGACTGAGGAGGAAGTCAGTGCATTGGGGCAGAAGTTTGATGTCTGTGCAGAATATTTAAATCAGCAAATGGGGAGGGGGTGCAGCACCCGATACGTCGAATGGGAAGAACACCCCTCGCCCCTCAGGTAGTGATCAAACAGGAGTTCAGCATGTTTGCAGTTCATTTGCATCACCAGGTAAGGAAAAGGCCTGGCTTCCCCATATGAATCACAGGGGAAATGCCAGACCACACCCAACAGCCAAGACACCAAAATCTGGCCAGTGGAAAATCATGTACACAAATGCTCGCAGTCTGGGAAACAAGATCCGAGACCTGCAGGCAATAATGACAGAGGTTAAACTGGACATAGTAGCCATTAGCGAGACATGGTTCACCAGTAACCGCACTTGGGAGACTTCAGTACCCAGCTATGTACTGTTCAGAAGAGATGAGGTGCAAAAAGTTGGGGTGGAGTGGCCCTTTATGTCAATGAAAATATCAAAGCTACAGAAATCCAGAATACACATAAGGAGCCAGAAGAACTGTGGGTCACCTTGGAAACAGGAAATGGGACAGCCATACGAACTGGGGGTTGTCTACAGACCTCCAGACCATGGGGAGGACATAGACACATTACTGTTAGAGGATATGCAAACCATGACAGCTAAGGTGGAGGTTCTGATAATGGGAGATTTCAACATGCCAGATACAGATTGGCCAGTACCAGCAGGAATATCTGCCAGAACTAGACACATAGTGGATTCCCTGCAGGGTGAGGGCCTCAAAGAACTGGTACAATGATCCACAAGAGACAGGGCTATGCTAGATCTAGTACTGATTAACAAGGAAAGGATCACAGATCTCCAGGTAGAAGGTCACCTGGGGGCCAGTGACTATCACATGGTATTTTTCAATTTGGCCACTAGAACTAAATCATCCCATTCCAAGGCAAAAACATGGGACTTCAGAGGAGCTGACTCTGATAAGATGGCCAACAGAGTTAAGCTAGCCCTAGCAAGAAGAAATACAGGTGAGGGGGTACAGGCAAAGTGGGCAAGCATTAAGGATGCAATACTTGAAGCAACATCCCATTGTGTTAGAGAGAAAAGGAAGTGCAAAAGAAGAAGGAAACTGCTTTGATTCTCAAAAACAGTAGCAGAAAAGGTCAGAGCCAAAAGGCTGGCCTTCAGGAAATATAAGGGAATACAGTGGGATGAAGATAGGGAGGCATACCAAACTTCCCTAAGGGAAGCAGAGAAGGCAGTAAGGCAGGCAAAGGCCCAAACCGAGAAAACGCTAGCATGAACAGTAAAAGAAGGTGACAAGACTTTCTATAGATACATTAGTGAAAGGAGAAAGTCCAGAGGGGGTATTGCTAAGATTAAAGGGGATAAGTGGGCATGTGAGGAGGACCATGTAAAAGCATCTATCCTAAATAGATACTTCTGCTCAGTGTTTACTGAGGAGAAGGTAGGGCAGGGCCCAAAGCTCAGGACCATGGACCGGGGAGGGAGGTGAGCACTACTCCCTTCACAAAAGAAAGAGTCCTACAAGAGCTCAATAAGCTCAGGGTGAACAAGGCAATGGGACCTGATGGCAAACATTTCAGGGTACTAAGGGAGCTAAGGGTGGAACTAGCAGAGCCATTATCAGAACTGTTTAGTGAATCTCTGAGCACAGGATAGGTCCCAGAAGACTGGAGAAGGGCTCATGTGATCCCGTTCCACAAGAGTGGTAGCAGAGAGGAGGCAGGGAACTACAGACCAGTCAGTCTTACCTCAGTAGTGGGTAGGATTATGGAGGCACTCCTTAAGGAAAGGATAGTGCAACACCTGGAATCCATAGGAGCACAGGATCCAAGACAGCATGGGTTTACAACAGGAAGGTCCTGTCAAACTAATCTCATAGATTTCTTTGACTGGGTAACCAGAGTGGTGGACCAAGGGGGAGCAGTTGATGTCACCTACCTTGACTTCAGCAAAGCTTTCGATTCTGTTCCACATAGAAGATTGATTAATAAGCTGGCTAGGCTCGGGTTGGGTCAGAAGTTGGTCAACTGGGTGGCAAACTGGTTGACGGGCAGAAAACAGAGAGTGGTGGTAAACGGTATACAGTCAGAAGAGATGCAAGTCACAAGTGGGGTACCTCAGGGATCAGTCCTGGGGCCAGTTCTCTTTAATATCTTCATCAGTGACATTGCAGATGGACTGGAGGTTAAGGTTTGCCTGTTTGCGGATGATACCAAGATCTGCAACAGAGTAGATGATCCAGATGGGGTGGGCAGAATGAGAAGAGATCTGGATAAAATGGCAAAATGGTCAGAAGAGTGGGAAATGAGGTGTAACGAAAAGAAGTGCAAGATCATACACATAGGGAAGAGAAACCCTGAAGCTACCTATAGGTTGGGACGGGAGTTGCTGGCAGTCACAAGGGAAGAAAGAGACTTGGGCATCATCATCACAGATGACCTGAAATCACCCAAGCAGACCACTAAAGCAGTAGCTAAGGCAAGGGGGATGTTGGGGTTTATTAGTAGGGGTATCACAAGTCATAAGAGGGAGGTAATAATCCCTCTTTACAAGACACTGGTTAGGCCCCATCTGGAGTATTGCGTGCAGTACTGGAGTCCACACCTTCACAAGGACATTAACCAAATTGAGGCAGTCCAGAGAAGGACAACCAAAATGGTGTAGGGACTCCATCACAAAACATATGAGGACAGATTAATGAAACTCAATATGTATACCCTAGAGCAAAGGAGGGAGAGAGGTGATATGATTGAAACATTCAAACACCTTAAGGGCATTAACAAGGTGAAAGAGTCTAACATGTTTCAATATAAGAAAAATAGCAGGACAAGAGGACACAGCATGAGATTAGAGGGAGGCTGATTAAGGGGTAATGTGAGGAAGTTCTTTTTCCCAGAAAGGGTAGTGGATGCGTGGAATGGCCAACTTCAGGAAGTGGTGGATATGAATACAGTGCAGGGCTTCAAACCGGCATGGGATAGGTATATGGGAGCAATACAGATGAGTATGAATAGATAAGTCAGTGACAGAGCAAATGCCGATGGCACATTCATAAGGTAGAAAATGAAATGGGCAGACTGGATGGGACTTGCGGTCCTTATCTGCCATCAACTTCTATGTTTCTATGATGAAAGAGAAAATGTAGCATTGGTGGTTTTCAGTGGAGCTGTCCAGATCAGACTAGCAATAACCAGTGAGTGAACTGTGGTGGATCCTGAACTAGTGACATCTGAGGAGAGGGTTCCTGTCTCCTGGCATAACTGAGGAAAACTCACCAGTCCAGAACTTCAGGATATGCCTCTACGTCTTGTGCAACCCTGTACATACTGTAGTCAGGTGGGTTTTAGGATAATAAACAGTAGTCTTAAACTAATGAGAAAAGTTGAGGTGATGCTCACAGAGCAAGTATGAGCACCACACTCTGAGCCATTCCTTGGGCCTGATGTTTTCCTGTTACGCCAGGAGGTTGGCCAGGTCAAATATTTTTTTGTTGTGGGAGTTGCGGCAGTAAATGTCACCGATTTTGATTATAAACAATCTTTTTTAGGAAGATAAGGGGAAGAATGCATAGGAAAAATAACACCACTAGGTGCTTTTTTAAAGACCATTTTTATTGCTTGTAATTCTTTGATGTATATTGCTGATAAATTCCTTGAGTTTACCACATCCTCAATTTGGATTTCATCTGATGAGTAAGATCTGAGCCAATCTGAGTCCATTATTGACTTCTGAGACTGAAACTGTCATACCGTGACATCCTTCATTCTGACCCCCCAGATTTTGAACCGCTCCTCCACTTATAGGGGCAGTTGCTCAGCCATGTATATGAGGGACTCCCCGAGGCAGGGCAATTTATTTCATTTTGTTTTAATTTTTTTTTTATTTTAGCAGCTGTGCTGCAGTGCTTACCAGCCATACTTAATGATATTTTTTTGCGGGGTAGGGAGTGAATTCAAGCCAGAGCCGCCAGAGGAGCGAGTGAAAATGAAGAGTTCATGCAGTGAACACTGCTCAAGCCCCATTCACCCTTTCACCTTTTTTCCTGGGCTCCATTCAGAGATAGACTGGGACCCACACAAGTGGTCCCTGCTGGTTATAAAAGAGTGAGTCGGTCATTAACTATGGTAAGGAAAGAATCCTAGAAGTGCACTCAGGGGCTGTTGTGTTGCCTGTGCTTCACTTGCTTTTCATGTAACAGCAGTCAGGGTCGGTGCTGTTACTGTATTTCTGTAGCATTTGGAAGGGACGTGCAGAGGGTGCATGATTTGTGTGTGAGAGAGTCTAGAGTGAGGTGTTGTGCTGTGCCAACTGATGCTGTAGAACCACGGATGCAGCAGCAGGCTGATTTAGTTAAGAGTAGGAACTTCCTTAAACATGAGATCAATACTGTAGCTGGTGAAACATTAACAATAGCTGTTTCAGCTCAATGTCATTAGACTTGCATTTAAAGATTTTACAAGAAGACACATGAGAACAACAGGGTCAGACGTTCTGGTTTTATGCATTGACATTTTTGTGTGGTGGTCCTATGGCAAACAGGTAGTTCAGTAATCAGTTTGGCATTGTGCTATTTTATCTGACCTGTTCCATTACATTACTGTTTCAATTTACATTCATTATGTTTGCTTGCATGCATGTGCAAGAAACATAGTGCCACCATACAAGTTTTTGTAGGTGTGCCTCCCCTACTTCCAATGCCCTGCTGCCTTTTGCAGGCATGGCCACACCATGCCAATGAATGTTGGAGCTGTCTATGACAGCCATTCAGATGCAGTGGCATGCAGTTGAAAGCGAAAAACCGCTGCAATCAGCGTGGTAATGTGTAGGCAATTTGCATACACGTTGGCATTGCACTGAAACAGCTGTCATAGACAGCTGAATCCCCTGCACAGTAGCTCGCTGGGAGCCCACCCCAGCGCACTCATGCTCTCCACCCCCCCACACACATACACTGTATGGCCGACGGGGGTGCCCAATCCCCCATCGGCTCTGCTGCACCCCCCCAACAGACTTCCAGGTGCCACGCTGGAAGCCCATTCCAGTGTGGCAATAGTCCATAAGGCCGACAGGGAGTGCCCAATCCCCATTGGCTCCACTGTCCCCCCACCAACAGACTTCCAGGTGCCATGCTGGGAGCCCACCCCAGCATGGCAACAGTCCGTATGGCCGACGGGGGTGCCCAATCCCCAGTCAGCTCCACTGCCCCCAAACAACCTTCCAGCTGCCATGCTGGGAGCCCACCCCAGTGTGGTAAAAGTCCCGCTGCCTTTAAAAAAAATGACCTGTAAGAAAAATGGTCCCTCGCTGACTGTCTTGACCCCCCAAACCACGCCTTCTCTGAGTGCCCCACCTCCCCACCCCCCCACCTCACCCCATACTTACCCTGGAGTATAGCGACGCATCTCAGTGGACCGGGAACACGCCTGCACTCTTTCAAAGCCGACCGCGAACTGAAGAAGTTCTGGTAAGTTGTATAATGGCATAAATGGGGGTTTTCAACTTTGGTGCATATCTCGAGCATTTTTGGGATTTTCAAATTAACATGGGTTCTTAATTAATTATGAACTTCAGTCACTGTCATTTTGTTATTTGATCTCGAAGATGATATCGCTGTCACTGCATCGGAACCACCTTTCGGGACCATTTTTACTTAAATGACAGTGTCACAGTTCATGAGGTAGGCCTCAAAAACCCTATGTTGAAAATTTGGTGAAACAATTCCAAAATGACTGTTTCATTTAGCTGGCGTGCACAGTTCCTACACACGTCAGAATTTGAGAATTTATAATTTTTCACCCAGATTTTCAACTTTGCCATTTTACCACATCTCCTTATGAACAGTGCAGCTGTCATTTTCACATTTTGCTCAAAATGTGTTTTCGCACATGTAGCGCACATTGGCGCTGTCGGTTTGCGAAATCAATATTCGGGACACATTAAGAAAATCACAGTGACACTGTTCATGAGCAGAGGTGTTAAAACGGCTATGTTGAAAATTTGGTGACAAAAGCCCGTAAAATAAACTGTGTTACGTACGTGCATTGCGCAACCCGACATTCTTGCATTAGTGCAGACCTGGCTCTCTCAATCGACTCCAGACTCTGCTGTCTCCCTCCCTGGCTTCACCCTCTTCAGAGAAGATCGTGTGGGTAAGCGTGGCGGCGGATGCGCAGTCTACCTAAGTAACTCCCTCCTTGGTCACGCACTACCAACTCCCAAGCTCAACTACGGGGCACAAGCCATCACACTAAAAATCACCCCCGACCCAGGCCGTGGCCCTCTGTACCTCACAACTGCCTATGTACCCCCACGTGTACAAAATCTAGCTGTCCGCTCCCTCACCGAATATCTCTATACCCTACCTCACAAGGCTGATCAGCTTGTCCTTGGAGACCTCAACATCAACTGGCTTAGCTCCACTTCAGCGCAAATTAAGGACAATTCTCAGCCATTGACCTATACCAATTAGTGACCCGCCCACTAGATTCAACCTAATCAAGTGGGACCAGCACCTAATAGACATTGTGCTCTCAAACCGCCCACACAAAGTAAAGGCAGTAAGCCCCAGCTAACGCCTTAGTGACCACCGCCTATTCTCTGCTTTTGGTCCTCCCCACACGCATTCCTGGCGCACAAAGCAACCCCCATCGACGCCTCTTCCGCCCGGGGGCCTTAATAAGCTAAAGCAGCACTCTGCCCAGGTCGACTGGTCCCCCTCGATCTCCTTGCAACAAACATAGATACTGCCCTAGCCTTCCTCACCAATGCCTCTGTAAGGCCTGTGACATCTTTGCCCCTGTCACCAACACCCGCCCCAAGAGACACACTGCTGCCTGGATCTCCCCTCCTGATCCAACAACTAAAGGAGCTGATAACCTGTGGCACATTGCTGTCGAGACCGGGCAGGTCAGCAGACAGGCAAGTTTACAATGCAGCTCGCAACCAGTGCACCTGGGCCATAAGACAAGCCAAAGCCAACCACTCATCAAACCACCTTAACTCCTCCTCCTGGGCTCTTGCCAGAAGCTTCTATGATAACATTAAGGAGTTAAACGGGAAAACCCGCCTCCCTCCTCCTCTCTACAGATGGTTATTAATGGCGCAATTAATACTGACTCCAACCTGTGTTGCTGACTGTCTCAACACAACTTTCTCTGACCTTACTACAGTCCTCCCGCCTCCTTCTTTGACCCCGTCCCTATAACCAACCTCCCAGCTGCTTCGTCCACCTTTTCTTCAGGGCCATCTCCCCAAGATGCTAAGCCACCTCCTAAAACCCTCACCTCCCACAACCCAGCTGTGACCCTTGACTCCAGGATACTCCACCTGACACTGGATGTCATGCTAATTCCCTCCTGACCTACTTAATCACTCCCTGTGCCCCTCGGCCAGTTCCCGAGTGCATGGAAACAGGCTGAAATCACCCCATCCATAAAAAGTGGAGACCGCACAATACCAAAGAACTACAGACCTATCTCCATCCCCCATCAAAACTCTGGAGAAAATAGTATCCACACAACTCATGGATTACCTATCCAACTACAACATACTTTGCCCTGAGCAACATGGCTTCCGCTCTGGTCATAGCACCACCACAGCCCTATTGGAATTTTCCCATCAAATACACTCCACACTTGATGCAGGGGAGGTTGCCAGGGCTGTGTTCATTGACCTTTCGAAGGCCTTCAACACTGTGAGTCACCCATTAATGCTTGACACCCTCCGCCAGCTGGGTCTCTCATCTGGCCCTCTGGCCTGGTTCTCCAGTTACCTCAGGGATAGATCCCAATGGGTTAAATTAAATGGAATCCTATCTAATGCTCTGCCTGTACGCTCCGGGGTCCCACAAGGCTCCATCCTGGGCCCTACATTATTCAGTCTCTTTTAAACACCCTTCCTGCTCCTGTACAGGCAACTGCTTTTTATGCAGACGATGCAGTCCTAGTCGCCTCGCACCCCGACCCACTCACCCTTCAGAGCTCCCTACAACTCTCCTTTAGCCAAGCTGAAAAATGGTTCCTCGACCATCGCCTGGTTCTGAATCTCAAAAAGACAAAATCAATGATCTTTGCACACAGACAGAGTAACTTCAAAAATGCTCCCCTTTGCATCATTCCCAGCACCCTCCACCCCCTTGAGCAGGTATCAACTTATAAATATCTGGGCATCACCTTTGACTTGGCTCTCTCCTACCATGCCCATGTCAGTGCACTGTCCTCTGCCATGAATGCCCGGATTGGACTCCTATACCGTCACAGAGACTGCCTCCCCGAGCTTGCCCTATGGCTGGCTATCTCTTCCTCCATCCTGTCTTTGGTTGACTACGGACTCCCCATCTATGCAGCCGCTGACCCTACTGCCCTCACCAAAATACAGACCTCTATCAACAAAGCCTGCAGGCTCCTGACCGGTGCCCCCAGCAGAACTCACGCATGCCAGCTCTACTTCACTTCAAACATACTCAATTTTGAAGAATGCCTGCAATACCACACCTGTATACTGGCAAAAAGGCTCTACTTAGGTTATGCCCCACAGGAGTCACTACTATTCGCTTACTGCCTCCCACACTTATCACAATTGTAATTACCAACAAACCACCTTCCAGGTGCCTAGAGCTAGACATCACTTGCACAAAGGTCCTTCCACCACAGAGCACCTTCCTGGTACAACTCCCTCCCCATGCACATCACAAACATCCCCAAAATTGGCCCCTTCAAAACCGCCCTATGCAAACACCTTACGAGCACTCGTAGCTGTATTTGCCTGTCATAGGGCTATCCGAGAGTGCCTCAAACCCAACCTGTCCCTGTATGATTCATTTTTATTTACCTACTCTTGAAATGCCTATTATATATGTTTATCTTTGTCTCACCTGTACTGTTCCCGCTGTCTTGTTTCACAATTATATTGTCTCCCCTCCCTACGACGAGGTGACTTTGTAAATGAGTCTCTGACTCAAAGGTTTGTAAATCCGATATATGAATAAATACATAAATAAATGAATAAATTTCCACGCACCCTCGTAAGTTCACGAATTTGTAATATTTTCAGTCCAGATTTTCAACATTGACATTTTTCCACACCTCCTTATGAACAGTACAGCTGTCATTTTTCACACCCTGGCTGAAATGTGTTTTCACACTTCTAGCACAGAATAGCTCGGTCTCTGTGGGAAATTAGTGTTCGGGATAGATTAAGAAAATTGCAGTGACACTGTTCATGAGCAAAGGTCCCAAAATGCCTATGTTGAAAATCTGCTGTAAAAAATCCTCAAACTAATTTCATTACAGGTGTACATTGCGCAGTTTCTACGCACGCTTGTGACTTCACCAGTTTTTTTATATTTTCACTCCAGATTTTCAACAATGCCATTTTTTACACCTCCTCATGAACAGTAAACCTGACACTTTTCACATCCTGTTCAAAATGTGTTTTCGAACCTGTGGTACCAAATGGCACAGTCGCTGTGCAAAATCACCTTTCGCCTAACGAAGTGATAGTTTCACTGTTCATGTGGTGGGGTCACAAAAAGCCCATGTGGAAAACTTCGAGTAAAAATACCAGGAAATGCCCAGGGCATTAGGGTTTTCTACCATAACGCCCTACCTGTGGGGACTGACAGGTGTCAGCGGTGTGACTTGAGATTGTCGACAGTAATGCTCATGCCATTGCACCCCCCACCGCCACCCCCCAGCCAGTGACAAGCATCGAGGTGCGCCTTGGACCCTTTGCCCCCAGAGTTCACCCCATTCTCCTATACTGCGCCTATTTCAGCGTATTTCCTTATGGAATGAGGTGAATGTAAAGCCCAAACACCCCAAGGCACACCCCAACACTTGGCAGTGTCTGAAGGGTAGGGCGAGGTGAAATGTCGTGACCATCATGGGTGACAACCCAAAGGCACACCTCAATGCCTGTCCACCTCTGCGGGGTGAGGGTCGAGTTGGCGTCAGTTCAATACTTCAGTGCCATTCCTATACTGCATCTGTCTCTAACTCCTGCACTTCCACTACTAATGCCAGCAAGCAAACATTTGGCATTGACAAATGCTTGTTTTAATTTGCTGCAACTTATGAGCTGTGGTCAGTGAACACAGTGAGTCACTCACTGTGTTATCTCTCCAGTTGTTACGCACAGCCTTAGTGTCCACTGATAGGACTGGACCCAGCACCGATCCCTGTGGCACCCTGCTGGTTACCTCCCCCTCTTTGTATTTTATGCCATTTACTGCCACCCTCTGGGTCCTGCCATTTAGTCAGTTTCCAACCCATTTTACCACTTCAGAGCCCACACCCAGGTTCCCCAGTTTATTAAGCAACCTTCTATGCGGATCAGTGTCAAAGGTCTTGCTGAAATCCAGGTAGGCCACATCCACCGCCCCTCCCTGATCCACCAGCCTGGTCACCCAGTCAAAGAAATTGATAAGATTAGTCCAACAGGACCTTCCCTCAGTGAATCCATGCTGCCTTGGATCTTTTACACCGCTTGACTCCAGGAACTTCAATAGCCTCAAGCTACAGTGTTTGTTTTGATGTCATAGAGTTGCTTGAGTGTTTAAAGATCAACAAATCTCCTGGTCTGGATGGAATACATCTGAGGATATTAAAGAGTAAACAAGTGAATTAGCAGACCCCTTAGCGCACCTTTTTAACCGTTGTCTCCAGATGGGAGTCGTTCCTAATGACTGGAAAAGAGCCGATTTGGTACCTCTGCATAAGGGTGGTAGCAGGGAGGAAGTCGGTAACTACAAGCCAGTCAGCCTCACATTAGTGCTAGGAACACAAATGGAGGCCCTGATTAGACAAGGCCTAGTAGACTACTTGGATAAGCATGGCCTACAGGACGACAAACAACACGGTTTAATTACAGGTGAGCTGTGCCAGACAAACCTGATTACTTTTTTGATTGGGTATCTAGGGAGATAGATAGTAGCTGGTCAGTGGACCTCCTCTATTTAGACTTCAGCAAAGCCTTTAATTCAGAACCACACAAAAGCTTGTTGAAGAAGCTAGAGGATCTGGGCATAGCTAGCTGCATTGTTGAGTGGGTAGGAAACTGGTTGGACGGAAGGAGGCAATGGGTGGTGGTCAATGGGGATGTCAGAGGAGGGAGAAATGATGAGTGGGGTCCTACATGGCTCGGTCTTAGGCCCAATCCTGTTTATTGTGTTCATCAGTGACATAGGAGTAGGCATCCAAGGCAAGATTACAATGTTCGCAGACAATAATAAATTAAAGGGAAGGGTGGACAGCGAAGAAGCAGTGAGAATGGTACAAAATGATTTGAAAAGGTTAGAACAATGGTCTAGTATCTGGGAGCTGAATTTAACACCAAGAAATGTAAAGTGATGCATATTGGCAGGAATAACCCTAGAACAACCTATTGGCTAATGGTTTCAAACTCAGTGACCTCAAAAGAGGAAAGGGATCTAGGAGTTATTATTAGTGACACCCTTAAACAAACCAGCCAATGCAAAGCAGCATATAGTAGGGCCAACAAAATGCTGGGATACATAGGGAGAGGATTTGACAGTAGGCACAGGGAGGGGATACTTCCACTGTACAGATCTATGGTGGGACCCCATTTGAAATACTGCGTACAGTTTTGGAGACCATACCTTAGAAGGATAGGGACAGAATAGAGACCATTCAGAGAACAGCAACCAAAATAATACAGGGGCTTCAGGGGCTGCCATACGAGGGGTGGCTGGAGGCATTAAACATGTACTCACTTGAATCTTGGAGAAAAGGGGGTGGGAGGATATGATAGAAACCTTTAAGTACATGAGTGGTTTAAATTCAGTAACTACCTATGGAGGTGGTAGGAGCTAGGACCGTATCAGCATTCAAAAGGAGTTGGGATAAGGAGCACGCTAGAATTAAATCCACAATAAAATCTACTAGCTAGGACCTAGGGTCATCTAGGATCTCGCAATCTCAAAGGCAGACTTGATGGACCTTTGGTCTCCTTCTGCCATCACCTTTCTGTGTTTGTATGTTTCTATGTTCTCTTCAGTCTTGTAAATTTAATGTCCAATAGAACTGATAAATAAGCAATAAGACACGACAGAGTGTGGGTAGTAGTGTGATCACCACACACCCAGGGGCATAATGTGGCATGAGGCCACAGGCCGAGTACCTTACTGCCTCTGGAAGTGTGGTGATCACACTACTAACCACACCCTGGAGTGTCTTATTGCACTTATCATATGGCAGTTTTTAATAAAATAATGCAACATATAGAAAAAATGAGTTTTAAACATCAAACTAGTTAATTTTTGGGTCAAATATCACTATGCTGAAGGAAATAGTCCCAAAAATGTATTCTCATAACTTTGTTGCTTTATATTTTTACATAAAATTGTTAACTTTATCTTCTTATGACTCCCCCTAATAAACCTAGTAGGTGAAAAATTTTCAAATCTCATCCAAAATGCCATTTTGTACCACAACGGCGAAAACATATTTCAGCCAGGATTTGAAAAATGATGGCTGTTACGTTCATGACATAGTATAAAAAAATAGCTATGTTAAAAATTTGTTGTCAAAAATTGAAAATGACCAAAGTTATGAGTGGGCATGTTGTTTCTTACTATTTGTTTTACCAAATTTTCAACATAGCCTTCTTAGGATCCCACTTCATGAACAATGGTGGTGAAATTTTCAAATCCCGCCCAAAAGGTGATTTTGCAAAGAAACTGTGAAATCACCTTTCAGACTACATTTGCATAATTCCATTACCACTGGTCATGAGGTGGGGGTCCCAAAAAGGCCATGTTGAAAATTTTTGGTGTAAAATATTCAAAAATGATGAAGTTATGAAGAAAAGTTCAAACCCTATGGAAATACATTAAACCAGCTTTACCTTACTTTCTCATATCTCAGTTGCTGGTTCCAGCAGCAAGACGTACCATCCATCAGAGACTGGATCTGCATCATGGGACTTGATCAGGTGAGTGAGGTATGTGGGGTGGGTATGTGGTGTAAGTGGGCATTGAGTGGGAGGTTGGAGTGGGGTGGGTGGGGTCAGGGGTCACTAGCAAAAGACATTGATGAATGGTTTTCTGCTTTGCAGGTTACATTAGTTTTTTTTCAAATAGACTTATGTGGGACCAATAAATAGGGTGACACTGGGGACTGGGCGCCCCAGTGTCACAGATGTTTGACACATCAGGGGTAGGCACCCTTGTGTCCGCATACATGAAGGGGTTGTAGGCCTCACAAATTGAGGGGGACTTGCAATAATAAATATTTAATACAAGTGATGATCTCAGTGCTGCAGTTAGGGGGATTTACCATGCTGCAGAGGGACCAGCTGTTGCACTAAATGGACACCTGGCTAATGATAATGTCGGGAAGGAGACTGACACTTTTGTAGGATTTGCCAATGTCAGTTTTCAATATTGACAAACTAGCAGTGTCAGTTTCACAATAGTGGTCTTTTTTTTCTTTACAAATTTCCAAATGTAGCAGTCAATGAGACATACAGTCTTTTTTTTGTGTGAACTTCAGTCAGCGTTATGTCATTCATGAAACTGACATGGTTTCTTGTGGCCACTTTGACCATTTCACTATGACAGAATGGAAACTGGCTTTAGGTTTGTTGGCAGCATTTGTTTTAAAATGATCAATGTATAGTTCTTCAAAAAATTGATTTTTGGCACATTGAACATTGTGATTCTGTTTTACCAACTGTCTAAGAGAATAAGTCAGTGGCAGCTATTTGACTTCATTTTGAACGTGAGGCAAGGTGATTCTTTGACTATGTGATTGGGCACAAAAGCTGATACTAGTTCCTAACCATTGGTAGTAATGCCATCTACCAAGGGGCACTAGCCAATCACAGCTGAGATTTCTTCCTTGCCATATTTCAAACTTATTTTAGAAGGTGCATATAAGCTCTTTAATTTTAATTATGATGTGTGAATTGAAGCAAGGTCTGCTGAGAAAGATCTTTATGGAGCTAACCATGAAAATAAATAGAAGTTACAAATACTTCTATTACTGTTGTTAGCAGGGAATATCCAGCCAAATCTGGACTTGGTGATATTGCTTTCTCTGACTTTATAAATGTAAAACCTAATGGCTCACTCTCTGTTGTTCAATTAAACACTAGACATCTCCTACCCAAAATTAATGAACTTCATGCCTGGGTACAGACCCAGGACTTTGATATAATTACTGTCTCTGAATCCTGACTGTTCCATAAGGACAGTGACATTCCCCTTTACAATTATAATATTTTCTAAAAGGATAGACGAGTCACAAAAATGAAGTAAAATAAACAGCACAGGGGGGGCTGCTAATTAATACACTTTCTCATTTATCTGCAGGGCTTGACAACTATGACCCACCAACTTCTTAAATATAGAAACATAGAAGTTGTCAACAGATGGGGACTGTATGATCCATCAAGTCTGCCCTTGGCTTCTAACCCCCCTACTTAGCTGCCTGCTTGTGTATCCCACAGTGCCTGTCCCATGCCCACTTGAATTCCCCCACCACCTTGGCTCCCACCACTCCATCCAGCACAATACTCCATGGTTCCACAACACACTCTGTGAAGAAGAATTTCCTTGTATTGCTTCTGAACTTTCCTCCCTTAAGTTGAAGGTTGTGCCCTCTAGTCCTGCTATAGTCCTTTACCTGAAAGAGGTTCTGCAGGTGCACCCTGTTGTTGTCTTTAAGGTATTTGAATGTTTCAATCATGTCCCCATGATTTCTGCATTGTTCTGGGGAGTATAATTTGAGGTCATCCAGTCTTGCCTCATACGGTTTCTGATGCAAGCCCTGCACCATCTTTGTGGTTCTTCTCTGTACCATCTCCAGCCTATCTATGTCCTTCCTGAGGTGTGGCCTCCAGAACTGGACACAGTACTCCAGGTGAGGCCTGACCAGGGACCGTTAGAGGGGCATGATTACTTCACGCCTTCTGCTCGTGATGTCCCTCCCTATGCATCCCAGGATACCACTAGCCTTTAGTGCTGCCTTTTCACAATGTCTACTGATCTTGATGTCATCTGATATGATCACCCCTAGGTCTCACTCCTGCCTGGTAGCCACCAGCTGCTCCCCTCCCATTGGGTACAGATTTCCTGGGTTATGCTTTCCCAGGTGCATGTCCTTGCATTTTTTGGCATTGAATTTCAATTGCCAGATCTTGGATCACTCCTCTAGTTTTTGGAGATCAGCTTCCATGCTTTGCTGTCCCTCAGTTGTGTCTACCCTGTTGCCGATTTTGGTGTCATCTGCAAACAGGCACACTTTTCCCTCCAGTTCATCCACAGTGTCACTGATGAATATGCTGAAGAGGAGTTGCCCCAAAACTGAGCCAGCGGGATCCCACTAGTCACCCTCCCCTCCACAGATAGACTGCCATTTACTAATACTGTCTGTGTTCTCCCATGTAACCAGTTTCTGAACCAGTTTGTAACCTCAGGCCCAATTTCCATGTTCTCCAGTTTTTTTACTAGTCTCCTGTGTGGATCGGAGTCAAAAGCTTTGCTGAAGTCCAGGTAAACCACATACACTGCTCCACCCTGGTCCACTGTCTTGGTGACCCAGATGAAAAAATCAACCAGGTTTGTCTGGCGGGACTTCCCTGCCATTAAACCATGTTGATTTTTGTCAAGCTGACCAGTTTGCTCCAAAAAAGCTATGATTCTTTCCTTCAGCAGGGACTCCATCAGTTTTCCAATGACTGACGTTAGACTAACTGGACAGTAGTTACCTGGCTGTTCCTTGCTTGCACTCTTGTGGAGTGGTACTACTGTTGCACTCTTCTGGTCCTCTGGCACCTCCCCACTCCTTAATGATTTGTTGAAGAGCACTACTAAGGGGGCTGCCAGTTCCCTCCCTAGTTCTTTCAGTATTCTTGGGTGTATCCCATCTGGCCCCATAGCTTTATTTACCTTTAACTTGTCTATTTCCTCCAGGACCCTTTCCTCTGCGAAGGGACCCATGTCTATTCCTTCAGTCAGACACTTCTTTATGCCTATTGTTGGTCCTTTACTGTCTGCTTCCTGTGTGAAGACTGAGCATGTGATTTTATCGCTATCAAACTATATATGGTGACAGGCTTGTTAAACATCTCTTTTTGGCTAATTTTTGCAAGTATCCAGTAATGATAGCGATAAATAAATGAGTGACTGTAAAAACAGTGACTCATTTATAGCACAATCATCATCAGCTACCCTGCAAAGGTAGTGATGGAATAGCGAGGAAAGCGACCGGAATGGGAGGGACAGGAAGGAAGGTTGAGATAGGAAGGAGTGCCTGCTGTAGCCAAGCCAGCCCTGTGGTGTGGTGGTGAGGTTGGCTGGCTACGATGCAGTAGGCACTGGGTTCAGACAGACTGGGGTCGAGTATTTTGCCGCTGCTTGCAGCTGCCTTTTTTTTCTCCCACCGAGTTTTGCCCCTCCTTGACATGCACCCCTGGAGTTGACAATATAAAAGCAGGGTGGTGTGGAGCTGTCACCCCCCATGGGGGGCACAGGGGGTGCAGCCTCCCCGCAAAAACACTAAGTGTTACTGGAAGTGGGGTCGCCAAGAATTGTATATCGCCAAAATGCTTTTCAGCTATATACACACATCATAATAGCAATCACTGTTTTGCAATCGCTGTTATGACATGTAACCATTTTTACATACCCCTGGGGCACTCAGAGAAGGTTCTTGCCTTGCTTATGGATTATAAAAGTGCTAAAGCAGAATCTAAAGAGGCGATCTTATTAGGGGATGTGTGATAGGGTTGAATAAGACCATGTCCCATTTGTTAAGCAGAAGGAGTTAAAAGCAAGGAGCCATTCTATCCTCTCCTTTTCAGTCTCTTGTCTGTCTGATTGCACAATCAAACTTTCTTGTGAAACCTATGAACTGATCACTCTGGCAATCTCATGATTCTCCCCCTTCTGCAATCTCCCTGGCTTCATGTGCTGTTTCTTGTAGTTTCCATCTTTTCCTCACCCTTGCTTATCTGTGGTTATAAAAATATACATGAAGATTTATGTGAAACTGAGTTCTCTGGTTTGAAAATGTATAAAGTTATATTGTGAAATGATTGCAAAAGGCTATATGGAACTCTGGGGGGTAACCTTGAGATGCAGTTTGGTCTCTACCAGCTAATTTGCAGAGCTGTCGACAGGAGATTATTTTTGGGATGCAATGTTCTATTTTGTTGTACCTGCAAGGAAAGAAGCTGACAAAGTTCTGATACATTTTATGAGAAACAGGATGTCTCTTAACAAGCTCGGGATGCAGAAGTTAATTGCCAGGAAAAAGACATTATATACAGAGAGAGCAATCTTTTGTTGGAGAGAGGAGGAGAGAGAGAGAGAGAGAGACTAAAATTTAAGAATTAGAGATATCCTCAGAGGAATGACTTGGTTTTCTTTGTTTCTACTGCCTTTGTAAATAGCTACCCTGAACAATTATTTTCTTTATTTTACTGTTATTGATAATAATGAAACGCTACTAGCAAAATTGAAAACTGCTACTGGTTTTCCTGTACTTCCTGATCTTTGCCTCATGACAGGAGGCCAACATAAATTGGCTTGACAAGAGTAATTTGAGAGTAAATGATCAGCAAACAGGTTTAAATCTTGTAAAAGATTTATATGTCTGACATGTCAGAACTATAGAATGGAAACTGAGTTGCTCATAGATTGAATCCCTTATCATCAAACTGGATAGAATATTAAAAGATTGTTCTCTGCCAGATCATATGAGCAGCCACAATTCTGTTCTGTGCTGCTGGAGTGCATGTAGGCTAAAAGTTCCTCCGGTACATGCCCTGCCTCACTCAGGGTTGAAATTTAATTTCAAAGAGTTTAGGTGTTCAACTGTAAATATCGACTGGGATTTGATTTGTTTAATGCAGGAGTGAGATTCATCATGGAAAAGTATAAAAATCATAGATCAAATACTAACCTGATGTGATACTGTAGATTAAGAAATTTATATAAAAATCTAACAAGGAAAACTAAATCTGATTATTTATGGGGAGACTCAGTTATCTGCTACCAGTGGCTCTCAGTAGATTTAGAAAATCTTACGCAAAATATTAGGTAGATTTGAAACTACCACCATTCTACTATTAGCTACTGAGTAGGAAGACCTGTTCCCTCCTCTTGAGAGTGCTATATTCTCAAAAACAATTTTTGTGATGCCATTAAATTGGCACCTGTTATGGGGAATGTGGAGAACAATATATTTAAGGATGGTGACACAATACCTCAAGAGTTTGAATTTAAAGAAATTTCCATGGTTGAGACCCTTGACAACTGACAGGAGATGAATATTGAAGCCTGTACTGGTCCAGACAACATTAATTTGCATTTATCTTCCATGGTTAGTGATCATATAGCTTATCCCCTTTGTAAATTGTTTAACTTTTCTTTGTGCACAGGTGAGGTTCCGGGTCTCTGGAAGCAGATGGTCATGGTGTTCATTCGTTTTTTTTTTTTTTTTTTTTTTAGCTCAAGCTTTGTTCAGGCATTTGATGGTGGTACAAGCAATGAGCACTGCTAAAGAGGAGGATTACAAAGAACCTCACTAGCACACTGTGATATATACCTTACTCAGATGTACATAATGGTACCTGTAAGCATATAAAGTGTCATTATGTCTTCAGGTTACAGAAACCTCCATATAGCTTTCAAATTGTAATAGGAGCTTGACAAGTAAACTTAAACCTACAGCCAACAGTGGCCCAGCAACAGTACTGTACCATGGACATTACCTTCTTACATTATTAAGTTAGGTGCTGGAGGAAGGAGGGTATACCCTATGAAAATAAGGATCCTCACCCCTTGGAATCTAAACCAGCATGCCCCCTACTATAGAGTCTTGGGGGGGGGGCTCCCTCATTATACTGTGACATAATAGGAGTGGTATTACCTCATTGTTTTGAGCCTAAGGAGGTGACACCTGTTTCTCTTCCCCTTCTTCAGCACCCCTTATTTCACCCTGATGGGACACTTCCCACGGGACTGCCATCTAGACCATAACTCAATATTTTTCTCCATCGTTAGCCTAAGAGTTGCAGTGATACGCTCCATTCCACAGATCTCGCTGACTCTTTTTATCCATGAGTCAAGTGATGGCACTGTTGCTTGCAGCCAGTTAGTGGTGATACCTTTAATTGTGGCTATGCACAGAATCTTAAGTAGACTTTGCTGTCTAGCATTGCCAGCTTCATTTGTTTTAGTTCCTAGCATTAAGTTCTTAAAGGCATATGGGAGATGGTTAACTCATAACTTCCCACATATTTGATGGATCCCTCTCCAGTATGGTTGCATTTCTGGACATGACCAGACATGTGGTAGTGGCTCCAAAGCCCCCCCCCCCCCACACACACACAGATTCAAGCCTCTGGTACTAAAATGCTGCGTTATAGATGGGGTGTGAAAGAACCAAGAAACACATTTCCATCTGTGCTCTCACCATGCTGACAGTGTAGTTCCCTCCAACCTCTCTCCCACATCCATTTTCACTCCTCATCTGTAATGTCTATTTCCACTTTGTTTTTCCACTGGGAGTGTATCCTTCTTGTTTCAGGATTCTTGTTTCCCAATAAGGCTTTGCATGCTCTTGACCATGCTGCCTCTTCCTTGCAGCATGACTGCCCAGTATAGGAAGTCTTCCAGAGGCACGAGTTCCCTGTCCACCATAGAGACCAAGCCCCTTGAGGTAAGATAGTGTCTCACCAGAAGGAATCTGTGGAAATCTTGTTTTTAGGAGATCAACTTTACCCTGCAGTTATCCAACCATGAGGCAAACTCTAATGACAAAGGTTTTGTATCTAGTGAGGGCTAGCCTATTTCATCTCAAGAAACCTAGGTCATTTTTGGGTGGTGGGAAGTACAGGTCCCCAATAATGGTGAGTAGGGGTGGGCAAAGTGCTCTCACTTCCTTCACATGGAGCACTTTGTATTACCCTCAATCGTGTAGTGCTCCACAAAGCGCCAGACTCCACCTTTATTTTTTATCGAGACGTGTATTGCAACCAACGGACTTCACGCTACTTCACCTTGTTTTACTGCCTTCCCCTTAATTTTAACGCAAAGTGCCATTGATTTTAATGGACTTCACTTTACTTCACCTTTATATTGCTATTTGAGGCAAATTTTGCATTGATTCATGGGATGGCAGGTCACATGGGCTTGATATTGTCTTGCACAGCCTCAGTTCTGCATAGTGTGTGTAGTGGAAAGCTGGAGACAGTTTGCTGTCAGAGCTCTGAGAATCAAACCATTGAAAAAACTTCGAAAAATCACTTTTGATCCAATTATTTTGGTTCAAATTTAGTACATCGATTGCAGGAAACCCTCATGTGCTTAGATAATCGAGTGTTGACAGTTTTTGTATGCATTTAGAATGTAATTTTGAACATTCAAGTCGGTGTATTGACAGACACTGTTGAAGTGTGCTTCGGGGGAGGGGTGTATCTGTGGTGGTGTGAGATTCACATGAGAAAGGCAGTCTTTCTAATTGTTTTGTACTAGTAGTGTGTGTTAGTATATATGTGTTTATGTACACACAGTAATACTTGAAGTAATTTTTGATAATTATTTTCTGTTTGTTGTGGTGCAGTGCATATTTTCATTCTGTTTAAAAGATTTGGTTATATAGTGTACTAAACTGTTAAATTTTCTGCACATTACCTGTAGTGTGTGAGTGTGAGTGTGTGTGCGTGCCATCAGATCAGACACATTTTTTTGTGACACACAGTAATCGCAGCACTCTGAATCTGTTGTCTGCCTGCGGTATTTTTTACTGCTTCATTCTATCTAGGTAGTGAACTGCTACTGCAGCGGCCCCCACCCCCTCCAACCCACAAAAGGTATTATTTTTTCAGTTTTAGATTTGTGTGACTACTGGTTAAGGCGTTGTTGTTATGCCTGTGCGGCTGCTTCTCTTGAGCGAGCAATCTCCATCTGTTTGTGCGTTTGCATCTGTTTAGTGCTCAGTCTGCATCTGTAAGCCACAGTTGTTGTTTTTTGGCTTCCATCCACCCCAAAGTTCAGAAATCTAAATTTGTTGTGAATTTTCTGTGTAATCCAAAATAATGCTTGCAAAGAGAAGTGGATGCAAAGATGCTTCTGGCCATACCACTGCTGCGACTGGCAAGAGTGGCCACAGGCATGGTAGTACACAGAATAAGTGCACAGTTGATGCCAGTAAATGGATTTCTCCAACTGTGTTTTTCATAGCACGAGTTGCTTCAATGGTGGTTGGTTGGAGATGCTGTCATCCTCGCTGGTGGTGGTAGTGAAGTTGCTGATGGCATGACTATTGCCCCAAATTCAACCTGTGAGACAATGTAACACAGTAAAGTGGGCAAAATCTGAAGATGGGGGGGGGGATCAGGGGTAACATCAGGAAGTATTTTTTCATGGAGAGGGTGGAGGATGCACGAACAAACAATACTAATGCTCCACGTTATGGTGTGAGAGCAGCAGTTGGAGCATGGCCATTATTTGGAGTTGGTGACCCTCGATGTGCTCCAACCACTGCTCCAGGTTCGCAACCCTGTTGTTCAGGTGGTCCAAGTCACTCCACATCAGGCCCAAATTGGTCTATGTAGCAGGCATTCTTGCAGGGTTGCCAGCATCCCCTGCAGGTTCTGGAGCAGCTACTTGCTCCATAGCCTGACCACGCTTGACCCTATGTGCAGATGAAGACCGTGCTGCCACCTGTTGTCCAGCAGGGACAGCAGGCACATTCTGTCTCTGTTCGTCAACCTTGGCCTCCCACTGTGCACGGTGGTGGTTTTCAAGGTGGGTGCACTGCCCACCAGTCCCCAGATGTGTCCTTTCTCACAAAACCTCTTTCTCCCACACTAGGTAAGGTGAAAGTGAAAGTATTTCGCTGTCTTGCCTGATTAACTTCCTGCCTGAGCCATGTGACCAGCAGACTGTAACACATGTGATCTGTGGGCTGTTTCAATTATGACTCACTTCGCGTTCAACAGAAACCAATGCGAAGCGAAAGCAAAGTCACCTTAACGCAAAGTCATAATGGGGCAGAGTCATTATTAGGCAATGTAGTATAATTCTATGGGGACTTCAGGTAGCATTTAGTGATGCAGAGTGGACTTCGTCCTAACTTCGTTGGCAGAGTTAAACTTCACTGCATCTCTAATGGTGAGGGGGCCAACCTCATTTTGGGTGTTGGAGATCTTTCTTACTTTTGCCAATGTCTTGAAAGTGTGTTTGGTCCGGGGGCTGTGAGATCACATTCCAGAGTGCTGGGGTCAGATTACATGAGGCAAAGTGAAAAGGGGTACTGGTAGCAGTTCGCTTGCTTCCATTTCTAGCCACTCCATGTTATCTCTCTGCTTGGTCCAGGACACCATAGGAGCCAGATGAGCAGCTGTATAATACAACCTGAAGTCAGGCATCACCAGGCCACCTTATTCTTCTGGGAGTAGTAGAATTTTTTTTTTTTTTACCAGTTCTGTTTCCCCCCGCCCATACAAAGATGAGTATCAATTTGTGTAGCTGTCCCTAAAATTGCTCAGGGATGTCAATGGGGAGGGCTTGAAAGAAAAACAAGAAGTGTAGAAGGATGTTCATTTTGAGGGAGGCAATTCTTCTTCTTCCAAGAGACAGTGGGAGCAGACTCCATCGGCCTATGTCTGCTTTTACCTCCCCCATTAGCTTTTCATAGTTCAAGAAAAACAGAGACGGCCAGCCTGGTGTCGCTGAGGGTTAAGGCGCTGGACGCCATACCTTGCGCCACGCCGGTGACCCAAGTTCAGGAGCGAGCTCAGGAGCCGGGGTCGGCAGGGGTGGGTAAGGATTGAGCAGCCATCAGGCAGCTCTCCTCCCCGGGGGGGAGGGTAAAGGATAGCCCGGTGTGCCAGCGGCTCCAGGTGGAGATTGGGAGCGCTGCAGTGCATTGGGCTACGCATAGCCCATGTTACTGATGCAGGCAGGGTTGCCATGTGCCATCACATCAGGGATGCCCATGCAAGGGGGGAGGTCTGGCAGAATAAGGAAAGCTCCAGCACTGTGGATCAGGTGATGGCACCTGCTCTCCATGCCCTACGCCAGGTTCCCTTGACTGGCCTTTCAGTTCCCCTGTGGCCCTTCATCCACAGCCAGAGACTGCCTTACTAAGAGCGCCCAAAGAGGAGGGGGCCCACCCCAGATGGGTCAATCTGGGGGTAGTGGCTGCAGAGAGGGGGGGGAGAGAGGAGGCACAACTTGAGGATCTTCAGGCGGGCAGGCCAGGGACAGGATGCCTGAGAGAGGAACCATGGGGCCCCGATGGGAGTGAAATAAAGTCGAAAAAAAAAAAGAAAAAGCAGAGATGATTGGTTTGGAGTGATTCAGACTCCTAAGTATCTTACAATTTTGTCTCTGGACCAAAGGTTTGGAGGGCAACTGCCACTTAATCTGATCCCTTCTGACTTACCTAGGTTTATTTTACAGCTTGATATCTCTCTGCAGCGTTGGAGCTCCGTAAGTAGAACTGAGACTGAGGTGTCTGGGGAGGTGACAAAAAATAGAATCATCAGCATACAGCACGATCTTGTGGGTTCTGCCTCCTGTCCAGCTCCCCTCTATTAATTGATTTTTTCTAACCACTAATGTCAGGGTTTCAGTACATAGTGCCAAGAGCTAGGGTTACACAGAAACATAGAAGTTGACGGCAGAAGGAGACCGCTAGGTTCATCTAGTCTTCCCATTTGTTTTAGACCTATTTGACACTGTAGTTGCCCTTTGTAGTCAGGGCTCCCTTGTGTTTATCCCATGCATTCTTTAGTCTCCCCACAGTGTTGACCCCCACAACCTCTTGGGGCAGGCTGTTCCAGGTGTCCACCACTCTTTCTGTGAAGAAAAACTTCCTGGTGTTGGTACAGAACATCCCTCCTTGCAGCCTGAGGTCACGTCCCCTGGTCCTGGAGCCCTTCTTGAAGTGAAAAAGTTCCTTTGCCTGTACCTTGTTAATGCCTTTTATGTACTTGAATGTTTCAGTCATGTCCCCTCTCTCTCTTCTCTGCTCCAGGGAGTACATATTCAGTTCCCTAAGTCTTTCCTCGTGGGACATGTACTGCAGACCCTGAATCATTTTTGTCACCTTTCTCTGTGCTGTTTCCACCCGGTCAATGTCCTTCCTGAGGTGAGGCCTTCAGAATTGGACTCCATATTCCAGGTGAGGCCTGACCAGCGATCTATACAGTGGTAGTATTACCTCTCTCTCCTCCTACTCATGATTCTTCTCCCAATGTAGCCCAACATTCTGTTGGCCTTCAATATTGCTTTCTCACTCTGCTTACTAACCATCAAGTCATCTGAGATTATGATTCCCAGATATCTTTCCTGTTTTGAGGCTGCTAGTCTTTCACCTCCTATGTAATACTCCTTCCTTGGATTTTTCTTTCCTACGTTCATGATGTTGCACCTTTTTTTGTTAAATCTCAGCTGCCACACTCCAGACCATTCTTCTAGTTTCTTGAGGTCAGCTTCCGTCTTGCTTACTTCTTCTGAGGTGTCCACCCTATTACATATCTTGGTGTCACCTGCAAACAGACACACCTTCCCTTCCAGTCTGTCAGCGATGTCTGCTGTAAAAACACTGAAGAGCAGAGACCCCAGCACTGAGCCCCCCGCTGGTCACTCTGCCTTTTATCGATTGCATTCCATTAACCTGTACCCTCTGGATTCTTCCTTGTACCAGTTTTGTACCCTTCTGACTACTTCTGGACCAACCCCCCTCTGTGGTCAAGCTTACTTACCAGCCTTCTGTGTGGATCCAAGTCGAAGGCCTTACTAAAGTCTAGGTAGACCACATTTACTGCTCCACCGTCATCCACTATTTCTGCAGCGTAGTCAAAAAACTCGAGCAGATTTGTCTGGCATGACCTACCTGCTGTGAAACCATGCTGTTTAGGGTCTTGTTGGCCACTAGTTTCGAGAAATGCTATGATCTTCTGTTTGAGTAGTGTCTCCATTAGTTTCCCTACTATAGACGTGAGGCTCACCGATCTGTAATTACTAGCCTCTTCGCAACTGCCTGATTTGTGAAGTGGAACCACTATTTCCTTTTTTGTCTTTGGGTACCACACCACTCTTCAAGGATTTTGTGAATAGAAGTGCCAGAGGGGCTGCTAATTCTACCCCCAGTTCCTTAAGGATTCTGGGGTGCATCTCGTCTAGTCCCATTGCTTTGTCTGCTTTTAGTTTATTTTGCGTCTCCTGTAGTTTGGCTTCTGTAAACAGACTCGTGTCTACCCCTGGTCCTGGAGTGTTTTGATTTTTCAGGGCTGGGCCATCACCTGGGTCCTCTTTGGTAAACACCGAGCAGAAATATTTGTTGAGTATTTCCGGCTTTCTCTGGGTCATGTTTGGTGCATTTCCCTTCTTCAGTAGCAACCTTTACTATCCCCCCCCCCTTTTGCCTTCCTATGTTCCCTAATGTATCTAAAAAATGATTTGTTTTCTCTCTTTGCCCCTTCTGCTATCTTTTCTTCTGTCTGGGCTTTTGCCTTTCTAATTTGTTTGTTAGACTCTCATTTTTTCCTTGTATGACTCCCAGTCTTTCTCAGTTTTGGTTTCCTGGTATATGCTGTATGCCTTCTTTTTTCTCTGACTGTGGTAGCCACTTCCTTGGAAAACCATAGAGGGTTTCTTTTTCTTTTTGCTTTGCTGATCCATCTGGCACATTGATCTGTGGCAGTCTTTATTGCTCTTGAGTTTCCCCTACATGACCTCCACCTCCTCAATCTCTTATTTCCATTAACTGGCTACTTATGTTGTTCCTCATTTTTTTGGAAGTCAGCCTTTCTGAAATCTAGCACCTTTATCTTTGAGTGGCTGGTGTCCTGTGTTATGTTTACCTTAAAGCTTACTATTCGATGGTCACTGTTGCCCATATGGCATCCCAATTCGTTGTCCTTGATCCTTTTTGAGTTTGTGAGTACAAGATCAAGAATGGTATCTCCCCTTGTTGGAGTTTTAACAAGTTGGCACAGTCTCATGCCTTGTAGTGACAATAAAAAGTCCCTACTTCTTGTTGTTGCTGCTGTTAGTGTGCTCCAGTTAATATCTGGTAGGTTGACATTCCCCACCAGTATTACAGGTACTTCGCCTTTATTATACATTTTGTGGATTTCCTCTGTTAGGTCTTTGTCTCCTTTATCTCCTTGATTTGGGGGCCTGTACATGACACCAGTTCTGAAGGGTTTTCCTTTGCCCGTGTCTACTGTTAGCCACAGTGACTCGAAGTCCCCAGGTTGCCCTTTTACTTCTGTGGCTTTTATTTCCTCCTGAATGTAAATGGCTACCCCCTCCCCTTTTTTTGCCCTGCCTATCTTTCCTGAACACATTGTAACTGAGAATGGCCATATCCCATCTGTATTTTTCCGTGAACTACGTTTCTGTTACAGCCACCCAGTCCAACCTTTCTGTTTCCAAAATGGTTGTGAGTTTGGGAAGTTTGTTGGTTAGGCTCCTAGTATTTGCAACCATTGCCTTCCAGGAATGTACATCCTCTTTGGTGCGAAGTTGTACCCTCTTCCTGGACTGCTCCAGTTTGGTCTTTCCATCTGAGAAATTATGGAGGTTGCTGGTTTGGGCGGATGTTGGCTCTGATTTGTCTTCGGAGGATGTATGTGTGCATTTGGCATTTTGGGGAGTGATGAGCAGCCCACTGATGGCAGGGGTGTGAGCTGCATCATACTCCCCTTTATTTAATTTAAACTACCTGAATAGACATCAAATTTTTGTCAGAGTGCTCACACACCTTCTCTGTTTAGATGCAATTCGTCGTATTAAGAAAAAGCTCTTTCCCAAAAGTTGTGCCAGTTCCCCATGTAGTGGAATCCCTTGTCTTGGCACCAATCACGCAGCTGTGAGTTGAATTTGCCTACTGCAATCTCTCTGATTCATTTGGTGCTTTTTCCTTTTTCCCACACTGGCAGCACTTCTGAGAAGGCTAATTTGGACAGAAGGGAAGAAAGTTTGTTGGACAGGTCCTCGAACTGTTTCTTGGCCACCTGAACTGTGTGATTTGCCAAGGTGTATCGCTATATGTGCAACATCCCCTGATTCCTGCACAATTGTCTTTATGTGGTTAGTGTCCCTACTTGCAGAGGCTCTTGGTAGACACTTTACCACAATGTCGCTTTTAACATTTTGTGTTAGGTGGTGTTCCACTCCTCTGATCATGGAATCCCCGATTATGAGAATTTTGCTTTTATTTATATTTGTGTCATTTTTATTTTGAGTTTTAGTATTTTTGTTGTTCTTGCATTTGGTTTTGGTATTCTTGTTGGTTACACTGTACCTTGAGTATTAGTATTTTTGTTTTTATTATAGTTTGAATTGGTTTTACTTGGCATGTTACCCTTTTTTGGTGGTTTGATTTCTTTACCTTGTATTAACTTGTCTGTGGTTGGTAGCAGTGGAATGAACCTGTTTTTGGTTTGGATGGCCGGGAAATGCTCCTGGTTTTTGGCTTCCTTCCTGGGCCTCCTATGATGCCTTTCTTTCCTTACGACCTGCCAGTCTCTGGGCCCTGCCTCAAGTCCTGGCCCCTGGCTGAAATGCTGGTACTGATAGTGGGGGGTTGAGGAGGTGTACTATAGAGTTTCCTGTATTGGAGATTGTATATTATAGTCCAAGCATCCTGTAGTAGGGCTGCAAGATTTGCTATGGTGCAGCACGCATGGCAGGGTCCTGGTTGCCATTTGTAGATCCTATTGTACAGTGCACCACAGTTTTTGCAACTGACAAGGCCTGTTTTTTTTCTGTTTTTTTTTTTCTGTTTTTGTTGAGAGGTAGTGCTGGACCGCTCTTGGCGTATGCCTCCTAGGGGTGCCCTTTATGTCTGAGCTGTTGCTTCCATCTGAGAGCTTTCTATTAGTCAATCACTATTTCAGTAGTGGTACAGCAATACAAATGCTGTTTACATACAGCAGCCAGGAATTCTGGATAAGTGTTCCAACTGCTCCTTATGCTGAGAGAGCAGCCGCTGGCTGGGTCTGAGCAGAGCGATCGGGGAGAGAAGTTGTCTCAGTGGAGATAGGAGCCTGGACTGTGCACTCCAAGGGGGATTCAGCCAGGTAGAACTGCTGTCAAGGAATCCCTGCTTCTGCACTTGTCGGAATCTGCCTTCCCTCAGTGATTGGTCTCTCTCCCAGTCAGTGAAGATCGGTGAAGCTCAGCAGACAGTAAGGTTAGGGGTTGGACCACACTTGATGTATGCCTCCTAGGGTTGCCCTTTGTGTCTGAGGTGTTAGAACTTGTTTGGGAAAGATTCGAACCTTCCTTGAGCCCTGGTGTTCGAGTTCTAATTTAGAACTCGAACATTAGAGGGTTCACAAAAGGGTTACATTTTCTTTTCTATCACTTAAACAGCACTGCCGTGCTACTGCCTGCTATTTCCTGGGGAGAAATAGATGGAGACACTGGGAGGAACAGACTCAGGGTGTAATTATATGGAGAGAAGGGGGGGGCACAAGTTCCCCCAACAATTAAGGTAAGCACATTTGTCACTGCCAATATTCAGCCCCTTTTGCTGCTGCTGCCTGCCGATGGGCTAGGAGGGTCTAACTCAGGAGCTTATTGTTCCGGGAGGGGGGGTCACTAGTGGGACAGAGAGCCACAAGAGAGTGTGGCAAGCTGTGGCAGCTAGACAGAATGCGGGGGGTAGCATCACTGCACAAGCTGACCTGGCTGGAACCAGGAGGAGCAGGAGTGAATTTTAGGAGGAGGGAGAATGTGACAGACTGCACTGCTGGAAATAGCATAAGCACCTATCGCCACCAATAGTGAGGAGTCAGGATGAGTGGGTGGGAGACTGACTGATGGCATCGAGAGAACTGTGGTACAAGTATCAACGTGTTTGGTGCTTCAATTTCCCTCCTCCTGTGACTGTCCTGCCTTTTAAAATTGAATGCTGCCACCGCGTCCCCCCACTGATACCAAGGAGCTGCTGCTTTTCTTGCCAGTGCTGGGAGTCAGTCATGGAGTCCTTATGGCCTGGGATCAAGCAGTGCAGGGCTGAGGGCACCAATGAGTCACTGTGGGGGCCAGTTAGGTCGGGGCGTCGATCAGGCTGAGCCTATAGCCTGTGGAACTAACTGGAGGCTGCCAGCTGGAAAGTTGAAAGGGAGAGAACAGAGGAATATGGACTGCTGGAGGCTCGAGGTGGAGGCTGCTGCTGAAAGCAACACCCAGTGATGAAAGTTAGTAGGAACGCACAGGAACTCGGTTCCTGTACCTTTTTTGCAGCATGAATGGAGTTCCTGTACTTCTTCCCACTGACACTAGAACTGAAATTCTTAAACCAGCAACATAATGACAGTTTCTGTGTCTGTGACCTGAAATCAGGGTTTCCAGAACAACATTTGACTTGTACAATAACGCCATTTTCCTAGAAATAGTTTAATATCTCTAACTGAATCTACTAGTGTCGAAACAGATAAATGCGTCTTGACACATCTGTCTTTCAGACTGAGGATCTTCATTCTGCATTTCATATTTGCCAGTGCCTGAGTTCCTGTACTTCTTGTCTACCACTTGCACCACTGGCAACAACTAACTGGGAAGTAGGACTGACTCGTGGTGCTGCGGTGTGGTGGGTGGGGATGAGTAGTGATGCAACCAGCAACATCATCATGCCATGTGGGGGCCATATGCTCACTGTGTTGTATGGACAAAAATAAGGCAAAGCAATAAGCAGAGGAGGTGGTGGGAGTGAGGGGATTCCAGTTCGAACAGGGCAGTTCTAAGTTGGCAGGGGCCACATGCTATTGGCCATTTGATTTGGCTCCAGTCAGGGTCAGTGAAAAGAAGCCTGCTGCAATCTGCAAGGTATTCTTTCTTCCTGTTGTGTCTGGTCTCGAGTGGTTCTGTGGCTCTACCAGGCAGTGACCAGCACAGCAATCAGCAAAACAGAACAAAACTGCTGAACTTGAGCTAACGTAGTTCTAGTCTGCAAGAAGGCAACGGTAGATGGTGTTTGTGTTTGTTGGTGGGCTGTTCTGCTATGCTGTGTTGGATGTGTCTACTGTACTGTCTACAGTCAGTGTCTGATTTAAAATGCTGTGTTGTCTAGCATCTCTCCTGTGTGCCACCTGAGCCTGACTACATGTCTGCTTTCGTAGGGGCTGCTGGCTGGGGGAGATGGAGGGGTATATGGTTGGCCTAGCATGCAACTCCAGTGTTTTACACTGTGATACCAAAGTTAAATTTAATAAAACAAATCACCTTTACCCTGCAGGTGGGTGGAATGGCACAAGGGAGTCATTATGGAAAGGAAGGGGGGAGGGAGAAAGAGCTGTAAATCAAGTAGGGTCTACGGTGACAAAGTAGATATGGAAAAATGGGCAGACCAGTTCAGTCAAATGGTCCTCATCTGCCATCAAATTCTATTTTCTCCCCTCAAGGCAGCCCATGACTGAGGCAACCCCTGACCGGGCTTTCCAACCAAATCACGGTGCGGCTGGAGGAACCAGCTGACCACACTACATCCTCTGCCCACCTCGGAAGCTCCACCGCAGGCAGCCCCGACCGAGGCAGCCCCTGACCGGGCTTTCCAACCAAATCACGGTGCGGCTGGAGAAGCCAGCTGACCATGCTACATCCTCTGCCCACCTCAGAATCTCCAGCGCAGGTAGCCCCTGACTGGGATTTCCAACCAAATCGTGTTGCAGCTGGAGGAGCCAGCCATCCACGCTACATCCTCTGCCCGCCTCAGAAGCTCTGGCGCAGGCAGCACCAGACTGAGGCAGCCCCTGACCAGGCTTTCCAACCAAATCATGGTGCGGCTGGAGGAGCCAGCCAACTGCACTACATCCTCTGCCTGCCTCGGAAACTCCAGCACAGGCAGTCCCTGACCGGGCTTTCCAACCAAATCGCAGTGCGGCTGGAGGAGCCAGCTGACCGTGCTACATCCTCTTCCCACCTCGGAAGCTCCAGCGCAGGTACGAACCTCAGTCTTGGCCGGTACAACAACCTGGAGCTCCTACTGGCCACAACCCAGCTGAACTCGTTTCTGATTGGCTGCCACCTCACGGCTCCTGTGCTGATTGGATCTGAGTTTTGCTATCTGTTCTCTCCTCACTACCAGTGATATTTTTGGGTTTAGCACAGTTTTGACACCTATATTTTGGGGATATGTCTTACTGAATTAACTACTGTTTTACTGCAAATGTTTGAGAGGTTGCGATATTGTATGTGCTACTCTGAACTGTTTAAAGACCTCTGCTTATTTTCTAAGTCTACCCTGCCACTCAGCTCTCTTGCTAATCTCTTTTTATTTTATTTTGTTTCTCTGTTCCTTCTCCTACCCCCGCTGATCTCACTAGCATTTAACATCATTTTACTGCTGCGTCGACAAGTGTGAATGCCTGACATTTAGCTGTCTGGCTTCCGGCCCCCCTCCCCTCTCATCTAGCTCCCTAGTCCTTTTGTTTTAACCTTCTGCTCCCTGACCCCCGATTTATCTCCCTGTCTGTGTCTTTGTCCACTAGCCCTTATAATTGTAACACCCAGCTCTGCTTTTTCCCTCCAGGCAGCCCCTGACCGAGGCAGCCTCTGACCAGGCTTTCCAACCGAATCGCGGTGCAGCTGAAGGAGCCAGCCAACCACGCTACATCCTCTGCCCACCTCAGAAGATCCAGTGCAGGTACGAACCTCAGTCCTGGTTAGTGCAGCAACTTGGGGCTCCTATTGGCCACAGTTCAGCTGAACTCGCTTCCGATTGGCTGCCGCCTCACAGCTCCTGTGCTGATTGGACCCTGAGTTTTGCTGTCTGTTCTCTCCTCACTACTTCTGATATTTTCAGCTTTAGCATGGTTTTGAAATCTATATTTTGTCCCACCTGCCCTCCCCGACCCCAGCCTCTATTAAATACATTTGTACTCCTCCTGTTTAACATACTCCTCCTACCATTGGTTCTGATCAAGTATCTCCTCCTTTACCCCTTCTACCCATTGAATCTCACATTTGACTTAATTTGTGACAGTCTAACTGACTGCTGCCCTACTGTCAATGCCTGCTTTTCTAAAAGCTACCCAGATTTCCCTGATAGTTGAGGTTTACTCTTTGCTTTCTCACTAATTGCCCCGGCCAAGTGGCCAACTCCTCTCAAATAATATGTAATCCTTGTTTATCTCTCCACTTCACCTTTCTCCGAATAGGATTCTGCCTTTACTGTTAATCTTCCTGGCCACTATTCCTTATCCTCCATGCAACTCACCTCCTGTTGCTCCCCCAAATAGTGCCACCATGTCACCCGCTCTCCCTCCACAGATGCATCATGGCATTTCCTCCTCAGGCACGTAATAGCAGTTAAGCGCAGTCTATTTGAACAAGCCAAGCATCTCACACACTCCTTTCACCCCATTCCCCCACCCTTTTGTCCCTTTGGAACCCCTGCAACCCCTGCAACCCCCATGTCCATCAAAGCACTCTCCCTGCTCTCTATCTATTTTCACCCTCAAATCACCTTATCCACCCCAGAACCCCTTGTTATGGTCACTATCAAAAGAAGAAAGCATTTACCACACTCTGGCACTCTCTAAAACTCATTATGCTCTTTTTTTTTGTTCAGGAAATGTCAAGGTTAACCCTGGCCCTTCTACCTTGCTCGACTCCCCCTCAGACTTCGCGTCCTCCTCAGGCCTAAAAATTAAAAGGAATTAATGTTAGGAGCCTAACAAATAAACTCAACCAACTGCAAGCTTGGGCTGGCCATACCACCCCTGACATCATTGTTATCTCAGATTCCAGGCTTAAAAGTGTCATTCCAGACCATCAAATCACCATTTTTTTTACCTCTGTTTTACCAGGAGAGGCACACTAAGTTGAAAACTTGTTTACAGGTGTAACCTGGGAGCACAAGGAACTTAAGTGACTTGCTCAGGGTCACACAGTATGCAAGTGGGAGCCATGGGATTCAAACCCAGGTCTCCAGGTTTGCAGCTCATAGCCTTAAACCACTGTGCTATACTGCCTCCTAACTATAACTCCTTCCAGGCAGATACAGCATCCAGGGGAGGTGGAGTGGTCATCTACACTAAAGACAAGTTCATTGTCTCTGACATAATATGTACAACGAAGTTCAAAGAATTTGAACTCATCTCCCTAAATATAAACTTACTCTCATCTGAAAATATCAACATTATCGGCTGCTATAAGCCCCTGCTGGGGCTACGACATCTTACCAATCCTGAATTCGCTTGTCCCCCAAAACAACAATGACTCCATCATACTCGGGGACCTAAATATGGACAGGCTATCTCACAAATTCAATAATCTCAAGGATCTTTGTGACGAACTCAGCCTGGCCCAACTCATCACCAAACCAACATGGACTAATACAAAAAAACTGTGCAACTAGCTCCATCCTAGATGTAATCCTGTCAAATCACTCACATACAATACTGCATACTGCTGTGTTCCACAGTGATCTAAGTGATCACGGGACAGCGGTCTGTGTAACAGCCCACAAAATGGTTCCTTTCTTGCCCAGACTCATCACTAAGCAATCTTTCTGAAAATTCAACTCCAATAATTACCTGTTAAACTCAAGCAATTTAAATTGGCAAAGTTTTTACCTCTCGGAGACAATAGACAAAGCAGTCGAGTTACTCAATGACAAAATAACTCAGCTGGCAAATAAACATGTCCCTTTCATTCATTCCAGAGTCCGTAAACAATCGAACCCCTGGTTTATATCTGAGCTCAAAACTGCACTCTCCAACTGTGGCAAGGTCTGGGCCCATGCTAGGCTGTCCAAATCTCCATCTGATTAGAATGTTTTTCGCACTGCAAGGAACGCATATGTCAAACTCACATGTATTGCCAAATCCAACTTCTTTATCGTGGCCCTAGACCAAGCCAAAGGTAATTCAAATAAGACATGGCAGACCATCAAGGCTATAGAAGGACGGAAATCAGCTCCATCCATTTCTGCAAATATTTTTGTTAATAGAGTCACAATCAATGATCCCATCCAAATCCTGGAAGAACTGAATACACATTTCTCCACAGTGGGGCTTGCTTTTGACTCTTCTCCCTATGCTGGGCAAAACAACTCCCTCCCTGACTACAGCTCCTCCACCCCCCCACCTTCACCGCATCCCTTCCAACTAATGCCTGTATCCTTCAAAGAAGTGGAGGGCCATCTCAAAAAATTAGACACAAAAAAAGGTGGTGGAGCCAATGGACTAGAATGATTCTTCCTCAAATTAGGCTATCGCTATCTTACAGCCCCTATACTGCACATCTTCAATCTCTCAATAGCCTCTGCAACTGTACCATCCTGGAAATCTGCCCATGTTCTCCCTTTATTCAAATCTGGGGACACCTGTGATGTGAACAATTATAGACTCATTTCCATCCTCCCTATTCTCTCTAAAATCCTCGAAAGATTAATCTTCTCCCAACTGAAAGTGCAAATCGAAAAATATGACCTTCACAACCTTGATCAATCTGGGTTTAGGAAAATTCATAGTACCATTTCCGCCCTTGCCAAAGTCACTAACGACTGGATTACCGCTCATGACTCCAAACTGGTCACTGCTGCCATCTTTCTCAATCTCAGTAAGGTGTTCGATACTGTGGACCATAACCTTGTCTTTCATAGCCTTAAAAACATACGTGTCTCAGCTGACTCAGTTAAATGGTTCAACAGTTATCTTTCTGGTAGAATCCAGAAAATCAAAGCCAATGGGCTACTATTGGACCTCTTACCTATATCAAGGGGCGTCCCACAGGGATCCATCTTAGGTCCCATACTCTTCTCTATAGGCATCAATAATCTTAATTCCAATATTGTCAACTCCAAACTACACTTCTTTGCAGATGACACTGTCTTGTACATTTCTAAACCGTCGCCTACCAAAGCCTGCAACATAGTGCAAAATGATTTCATTATGTTGGAGCAGAATCTCATTAAAGCCAAGCTTCTGCTAAATGCAAAAAAAAAGATCATGTTCTTTAACCTCAGTAACACCCCCCCACCTCTGACTCAACCTAAGCAGTCTTTACCAATTGTCACCACCTTAGGTGAATCTCTTGAGGTAGTAGATAAATTTAAATATCTCAGCATGTGGCTAGACAACAAACTTACCTTCAATGTCCATATCGATAACCTTTCCAGTAAACTTAAATTCAGATTAGGGTTTTTCTACAGAAATACGTCCCTCTTCCCAGCCGATACTAGAGTCAAGCTTGTTTGAGCCATGTTCCTCCCACTTATTGGTTATGACGACATCATCTACAACTGCTCCTCAGCTGGCAGTTTACACAACTTAGATGTCTTGTTCCACCGGGCTTTGTACTTCAGGGATTCAAGATGGCGGCCACACTGGGCTAGCCCTCGGGAGCGGGAGTTTAGAGTTCTGTTTTTAAGTTTATCTTATTGTTATTTTGCTCGTTTTAGTTTGTTATCATTTTACTTATTTTGCTCGTTTTAGTCTGTTATCATTTTAATTCGTTATCGTTCGTTTGTTTGTTCAATAAACTCGTTTAGTTTTATTTTTCCTGATTTGGAATCGCGTTCAAGGATCGCGTTCAAGGATCGTGGCTGTTGGGATTCGACCAGGAACTGTATTAGGAGTTGGGGCAGAATGAAGTGAGTGGAGCCCGGAGTGAGGAAGCAGTCTGTGGACTAAGGAGCAACGCGATTCAATCAGGATTGCCTGGAGTGCTGCGAGCAAGTAGCAAGTGGTCTGGTGAGCCGTGCTTTCTTTGCCGCAGTCTGATGAGATTTCTACAAGGGGCCAGGAGTCTGGAATGTTTTTGCTGTTCCTGGTGAACTGGGGGGAGATCCTTCCCTAGCCCTGATCTTGAGCCAGTGATGAGCCGTGGTGTCGCTGCTGTAGGGCAGCTGTACCTTCAGCTCTTCCGAGTTCGCCGCTCGGCAGTTGGCGGGCAGCCGGGGCGGTGAGTGGATCTGGGGAGATGGACTGGGTTAGGGATGGGGATCTCCCTGTGGCCGGGTGAGAGAAGCCAGGTGTCCTGAACTTGTGGAATATTTGGCGTTGGAATGCGATGTCTGCTATAATTTAGCAGGTTGCATGAAGAACTTGATCCTCTGTCCCCTGGCTGTGTGAAGGAAGTGAACTGCTATCCTCTGGGTATCCTGGACTGATTTTCTCTGCTCCATTCTAGCTGGTTTTAACTGTGAGTTATTAAATTTAGTCGAATGCTTGATTTTTGGATCTTCCCTGCTCTGTGGGTTTGCAGTGAACTTTAATTCAGACTGCTCTTATTTATTTGAAGATGAGACTTCTGTTTGAGGTTTTCAAGTGAAAGTGGGAGCTCATTTTAAAACCTGAACTATTATTTGGAGAGACAAATTTCTGACTTATTTTGAGAGCGGTCTGCAGTATTGATCTGGTTTTCACCTGTGAGAGGGGTGAACTGGTTACTGGCCAACCTAGAGCTTGGTGAAACTGTGGTGGACATTTGACTTCAGACTTTAATCTTTTTTTTTTTTAAGTTATAGATATTTTGTTTGGTTTAAACTTTAAAGGAATTGATTTATAACATTTTATTTTTATCTGGATATTTGGGTGGTAAGAGGACTCTATCCAGTTATTTAGTTATTTAGTTATTTTGTTTATTAGATTTATAGTTTATATTATTGTTTGATATTGGGAGCATTTTCCTCTCTCCCCAGTGGTGAGAGGACTGGTTGGGGAGGGAATTAAATTAATTTAATTAATGATTTTAAGGTAGATTGTTTTTTCTCTCTTCCCCAGTGATGAGAGGATGGGGTGGGGAAGGGGAATTTAGTTAATGTTCTGTATTTGTTTTTATTCTTTTGTTTGGGTTTGGGGGGGTAAGAGTCCTTAAAATTAATAGTCTGAGGTTTGGTTAAACTGTATTTTACTTTCATTATAGAGCTTTGTATTTATTTAAGTTTTAGAGGTGGGTTAATTCTTTAGATTGTTTATTTGTTGTGTTAACTATGTGCTGGGACAACACTAGGACAGTTGGGTATTATTCCCCCTCCAGGCTCAGGGACCTTCATCCTTTTTCTTGTCCCCCCCTTACCGCCGGAGGTCTATAGATGGTGTAGGGCTTTGGGGATTGTGGGGAGAAGGAGAAGGAGGAGGGCAGGGGCTGGTTCTGGAGGGGGAATAGAAAGGAGTGAGAGGATAGGGATAGTGGGGACAAGAAGATGCCCTGGGGTGAAATGGGCCCAGGAAAGGGGACCTCCCTGTCTGGTGCCCATACCCAAGGGTTCTGATTATAGTTAGCAGGTAGTACGGTCATCCTTGGAGGCTCATCCTACTCGGGCGGTGTTGTGCAACGCCAGGTCTATTAAAAACAAGATGGCTATTATAGCTGATTTTGTTGGGTCATCTGACCTGGCATGCATCACCGAGACCTGGCTGGATGAAAATGCTGGACCAGTTTTGGCGACAGCAGTTCCGGCCGTGTACTCGGTGATACACCGCCCGAGGGTGGATCATGGGGCGGGGGTGTTGCTATCTGCTTTAGGACAGAACTGGGCCTAGTGGAGGTGCCAGTGGGAACTACCAAATCCTTTGAATGCATCTTAGGCAAGGGTGTGGGGTGCAGGATACTTCTTGTATACCGTCCACCAGGTGATGAAAATGTTTTCCTGCAGGAAGTCGCAGACTTCATTGTCGACCTGACATTGGGGTCCTCCAGATGGTTGGTTCTGGGGGACTTCAATGCCTGGGTCAATGATGAACTCTCACATTTTGGTCAAGACTTCCTCCAGTTAATGATTTCACTGGGCTTCACACAGGTTATTTCCTCCTCGACCCATATTGGTGGTCATTCATTGGATTTGGTGTTCCTTCTGGGGATGGAGATATCCGACTTGTCGGTGGAACCGGTCGGATGATTAGACCATCACTCCATTGGGTTCAGTTTTGAGGCCACCCCTAGCAGGTCACCCCCTATGGAAATGGTCCGGTACCACCCATTAAGGGGTGTTTCCCCGGATGACCTGATGGTGGTGCTGGACCTATCGGGCTTACCGAGAGATTGCATGGATCCAGGACAGCTGGTACTTGCCTGGTACTTGCCTACAATAAGGCAGTGGCAGGGGCCCTGGATTCCATTGCTCCTGTTTGTGTTCATCCTCTCACTCTTCACTCCCAGGTCTCCTTGGTTTGATGAGACTCTGAGGGAGTTGAGGAGAGTTGGACGAAGGTTGGAGAGGTGCTGGCGGAGGTCGGGTCTGGATGGTGACAAACTTAGTTTGGTGGACCACTACGTGGTCTATCAATCCGCAATCTCTCGTAAGAAGGCAGAATTCCTGTCCAGAGAGATTGCGGCTACACAGAATAGACCAGTTCAGCTCTTCTGGACAGTGGACAGATTGTGCAATCCAATCTGACTTCAGCCCGGAAGAGCCTTTTCTCAAGAATGGTGTGAGGAGTTTGCTCTGTTCTTTGCAGATAAGGTTGCCAAAATCAGATCTGATGTCTGCTTGCCCCTCTCCAGTGGGAGTTGTAAAGGTTGGCATGAGATGTCGGACACCCAGTTTGTGTGGTCTGACTTCAGCCTCCCCACAATCAATGACATTGTGATGGTCATCCAATCACTGCGTCCGACCAACTGTAATTTGGACCCGGGCCCCACACGTCTCTTAGTGGATTGTGTGGATAAAATTGGCCCAGTCCTTGCTGAGATAGTCTGGAGGTCCTTGGAGAGGGGGATTTTTCCAGATCCTCTTAAGGAGGCTGTAGTTAAGCCCCTTCTTAAGAAATCCTCCTTGGACCCGGACTGTCTGGCAAATTACAGGCCTGTCTCTAACTTACCCTTTGTGGGTAAAGTTATTGAGAAGGTGGTTGCATTGTAGTTGGATGATCATCTGACCAACAACAATGTCTATGATTCTCTCCAGTCTGGATTTAGGAAAAGGCATAGTACCGAGACAGCACTTGTTCGGGTACTAAATGACCTCCTAATAGCAAGAGATCGAAGGACCGGTTCCATCTTGGTCCTTCTTGATCTCTCTGCAGCGTTTGACACTGTGGACCATGGTGTGCTACTGGAAAGTTTGCGATCTATCTGTGGACTGTCTGATACAGTCCTCAGGTGGTTTCGATCTTACCTCGAGTGTAGGACTCAGATGGTGGTGTTTGGAATTTTTTCCTCGGCATCAGTCTCCCTATCCTGCGAGTACCGCAGGGTTCCATTTTGGCACCCATGTTTTTTTGAAGTGTATATACTGCCATTAGGAGTGATCATTAGGCGGTACGGTTTGGGTTTTCATTGCTATGCAGATGATACCCAGCTGTACATGTCCTTTGTGCCCAGCCAGGATGCTGCCATTTCAGTCTTTAACAACTGTCTTGCCGAAATCCAAGACTGGATGAATGTGAGTTGGCTGTGGCTGAACTAAAAAAAAACTGAGGTGTTGGTTGTGGACCAGGGTCGCTGGGAGGCGGGTTTGTTAGCTGGATAGCCTTGGGTTTATGGCTTGGGGGTGTCCAGCTGACTACCTCAGACCGGGTGTGGAACCTGGGCATTGTATTTGACGACTGTCTGACTTTTAAATCTCAGGTGTCAGCGGTTGTCAAAACCTCTTTTTACCATCTGAGGAGCATCGCCCGGGTGAAGCACCTGATTCCTCCAGAGGATCTTCCAACTTTGGTCCACGCCTTCATTACCTCCTGCCTTGACTACTGCAATGCCCTTTTCCCTTTATCTTGGACTACCGGGGGCTGAACTTCGCCGCTTGCAGCTAGTGCAGAATGCGGCAGCCAGGCTGTTGACTGGTTCTTCTAGGTCCAGTCATATTACGCCTGTGCTCTGCAGACTGCACTGGCTGCCAGTTTGCTGGTGAATCACCTTCAAGGTTGGTTTGCTGACCCATAAGGCCCTACACGATCAGGGACCTGTTTACCTGAAAGAGCTCCTTTGTCCCTACTGTACCCCCTGCTCTCTCCGATCCACTGACGAGGGATTGCTAGAGATTCCCAGGGTTCGCTTAAAAACTTCAGGGGCAAGATCTTTTAGTTTCATGGCCCTGACCCTGTGGAATTCTCTACCTCGTCAGGTGCGAAATTGCCCGACTGTCCAAAGCTTTAAAGGAGCTTTGAAAACCTACCATTTTAGTAAAGCTTTAATGATTTTTGATTATTTTAATGTTGTTTTAACTATTTATTGTTTTATGTAATCTGTACAGGCGCCTTATACAAATAAAGAATGATTGATTGATTGATTGATTCATCTTAAAGGCCCCTCCTAGAACCCATCATTGTAACCTATACACTGCTGTGGGATGGACCTCCTTAACAACAAGACATCTGATCCATCTAAGGATATGGATGCTAAAAATTCTGCTAAACAAGCTCCCAGGATATATAGTCTCCCTCATCCATGCCTCACATTGCACCTACTCCCTAAGGAAGTCTGAGTTCATCCTTCTTGACACACCTAAGAGGCGTACGAACTTTGGCAAAAGGGCTATCTCCTTCGCACTGCCCACTGCCTGGAACCGTCTACAATCCATTCTCAAACTTACCAGTGTTGTCACGATTAACTTTTATAAATCCCTGTCGGCTGACAAACTAAAAGCCACGTGCAACTGCCAGTAGTTTTCACCCCTCTTTTGTCCTCACCTTACAGCCTGTCACCTTTGCCCACCCCCTATACTGCTGCCCCTCCTCACCACCATCTCTATCCCTTTCCTCCTGGCCCCCATAATACCCCCCACCTTGTACCCTAAACTGATATTCTGTATATCATGCACTTATTTATCCACTCATTATGTATTTTGTATCAGCCTAAACTGAGATTGAAACTATTATAGTTAGCTATTTCTGTTGTTGCATGTTCCTTGTACCTTTTGTAAATACTGAAACAATTTTGTCCAGTTATTTGATTGTATAGCACTCCTATCTACTGCTGTATGTGCTTTGGACCTCTTACCATTGTTGTCATTTTGATGTTCAAATTGATGATTGTCCTTTTTTAGTAAGCTGTTATTTGTCTAGGACCTCCTTGTGAATGAGTCTGCTCATTTGAGTTTTTTTCCTACAATAAACTGACCTGAACTATGTTTCTATGTTAAAATGAATTACAGTAATTGCTGTGTAAAATCAAAAATAACATAGATAATTTACTTTTTGGTGGGTAGCACAGCACTCATGATCTGAGGCTGGTTGAGAGTGTGGTTGCCTCCCCCCAACCTTTACACCAGAATTACTCCTCTGGATGGACTGACAGGAGGGATGGAGGGACTGGGATGGATTATTTAAATTAGTGTGTTAATTGTACTGTTACTGTAGTGTACATTAACGCGAGCAGCACAAAGTGTATAGCTGAGTCCTGTGACTCAAACCTTCAGTTTCGCAGCAGGAAATTATCGGGGCAGATGGAGCTGGATGAGTAGCAGAGCAGATGTGTTCATCTGCTCCATCTTTTAATACCTTTTTTGGGAAAGAAAAATACACTTTGATCAGAGGCAGGCACTGGTAGTGGTGTGGAAGCAAGGCATTTTTTCTGTGTGGCAGAAATTGCAGGGGGATCAACAGACTGGAGCAGCCAGGCAGTGGCAAAGTGGCAGTTGGCAAGGTGGTTTGATGTGAAGGGAGTATGGGAGTAGGCAGGCAGGGGGGACTGTGGACTCAACCGACTGGGAGCCTTGGGGGGTCTCTGTGTACAGGGCAGGTCATCATCCTGCCGTGTGCACTTTTCTGTACTGTACCTGTGACTCCTTCTACTTGGTGTACTGGGCCTGGCCAGCCCACCATCCTGTTGTGTGCCTTTGACTGCACTGTATCCTACCCACTGGTGTGTGTGACTGTGTGCACCGTGTAGCACAGCAGCCAGTTGTGTGGTATCCTTTAATATATGCAAGCAATATTTGCCTGTTGGGAATAGAGACAGAAAAATCACTTTCATTGTGTTGTGTGACTCTGTCTCCTGCATGGCGGACTGGCCAGTCCATCATCCTGCTGTGTGCCCTTAGACTGCACTGTACCTTACCCACCGGTGTGTGACCATGTGCAGCCTAGCACCCAGCATTTGTGTGGTATCCTTAAATACATGCCAGAAATATTTTCCTGTTGGGAGGAGAGAGAGGAAAATCCCTTACTCATTACAAAGAAATAAAACTATATATCTGTGAGTCACTGTGTTGTGTGGCTCCGTCTCCTGGCTACATGGCATACTACTGGCCACTGTCATGCTGTGTGCCCTTTGACTGCACTGTACCCTACTCACCAATGTGTGCAACCATGTGCAGCCCAGCACCCAGTTGTGTGGTATCCTTAAATACATGCCAGAAATATTTTCCTGTTGGGAGGAGAGATGAAAAATTCCCTTACTCATTACAAAGAAAAAAAAATATATATGTGTGTTGCTGTGTTGTGTGGCTCTGTCTCCTACGTAGCATACTGGCCATCATCCTGCTGTGTGCTGTTTCACTGCTTCACTGTGCCCAGTGAGTGTGTGACTCCTATGTGGCATACTGATCATCATCTTGCTGTGTGCCCTTTGATTGTTGCACGGTACCCAGTATATCAAAGTCACACATGATCATTTCTCTCTCCCTTTATACTAAAATATTTTATTTCTCTTTGTCCTCAGTTTCATGTGCATTTCACTATTTTACTTCATCACTGGCAGCATGTCATCAATTTCACATGTATTTCACTATTATCTTCATTATTGGCAGCACAGTTAAAAAAATCGGGTTTGAGTTCTAAAAAGTTCTGAATTAGATTAGAACCCTAGAACTTTTTCAAAAGTTCTAGACTAGAACTAGAACCCAGAACTTCAGAGGGTTCTGACAACCCTACCAAGAGCAGGGAGAAGAATGGACACCCCTGTCTGGTGCCTCTAGTTAAGTAGAAGTTAATTTCAATTATTTATTTATTTTATTTATTGAAAAGTTTCACCAGAAAAGCCCACTGAACAATTGGGATTGCTCGTCTTCTGGTGCATCCTGGGGGGGGGGGGGATACATTGGAAACAACAATACAAATACAATTTGCCATGATGGCTACAGAATCACAGTACATTCATTAGCTAAACAGTAAATAAATGCATCATATGAAAAGCATGGGACAATACATTCGTGAGCTAATCAGAAGAAAAGTGCATCATGTAATAGCTCAGGACAGACAGACTAAACAGTAAAGGAATTGTCAAAAAGCAGTCATAAGCGCAGTTAAGTGCCAGTAGTGGATGTAGGGGTTGGTATAAGCAGAGAATTGAGGTGTTGGAGTAATTGGGAATTATGATTATGTGCAGGTACAGTTGGGAGCGAAAAAATTAAGTAAGGATGAAGAGATGGATGGGGGGGGAAGAGTGGTGAAATTGTGGTGGAAGAGAGTTCCAGAGTTTAGGGAGGAGGTATGAAAAAGCAGCTTGACCAACATTTGTAGAGTGACGAGGGACAGTTAGGGTGTGAGAATCAATCTATCTGAGTGCGTGATGGGAGGGTGGAGGTGTGGTAAGGGAGGAGGAGAGGTAGGAGGGAAGAGAGTGAAACCAGAACTTTTAGAGACGAATTTAGCGCAGTGGGAGAGATGTAATTACTTTAATAGTAGCTTGTGGGGAGGCACATATCACCTGTACACTTTCCCTAAATATCTGCCCAAGTCCCATGTCCTCCAGGGTCCAGTGTAGGAATCTCCACTCTAACTTATCAAATGTCTTCTCTGCATCCATAAAAATAGCTAGTGCAAGTTCAGGTGCCCTACACTGCCACAAGACCAAGTTTAGCCGGCATTTAATTTATCATCTATTAGCCTACCGTTTATAAATCCTGTTTGGTCCGGGTGGACCAGAGATCCCATATAGCCCTGGAAAGTCTTTTTGCCAGAACTGAGGTGAATATTTTCTGGTCCACACTTAAGACTGTAACTGGACAGCAGGGGCCACACATTGTGGGATCCTTTCCCAGTTTCAGAATTATTGAGATTTGCACATATTGCAAAGTGAGGGGCCCCTCTCCCTCCTGAATCACCCTATAACCCCTACATAGGGGCAGCATGAGCATACCTCTCAACTGTCCCTGATTTTCAGGGATGTCCCTGATTTTGCCTCAAAATTTTCTTCTGTCCCTCATAAAATTTGTGTTTTTGTGACAGAAGAGTATGGATTAAAATCACAAAATAATGTCAAACATTAAAGATTCAGACTTGTTCTTCTTCAGAAAATGCATCTTAACACACATCCTCTTATTCTAGGAGCATTCTGAATGAATAGTATCAATTCTTAAGATGTGTCCCTGATTTTGGGTCTTTGTCCCTGATATTTTTAAGCCTTGTCCCTGATTCAGGAGGCAAGAGGTTGAGAGGTATGAGCATGAGCTCCTCCCAAAAGGTTTTATAAAATTCTGGGGCCTGTCCATCTGAGACTGAAGTTTTTCTGCTTTTCTGGTTGCCCAGGGTTCTGTGGATTTCCTCCATTGTGACTGGGGCTTCAACAGATCTTGTGTCTCCTGTAAAGGTTTACTGGTCTGGATTTCACTGAAGAATATGTCCAGCTTCTTCCTGTAGTTAACAACATTCTTCTGCTGATACAGAATTTTATGAAAGGCAGCAAATTGTTCCAATGTCTTTCTGGAATCTGTTTCAAAGTGCTGAGATTGGGTGTCACATCTCAGTCAAGGCACATCCCGGCTTGTTGCTTCACTTCAGAGTTGCCAGGCCAGGAGGCATCCTGCCTGGTCTGCCCCCTTTGTATAATTTCTGGTGGGAGTACCACAGTGCTCCTTCAATTTTGTTAGCTAGTAACTGATTTTATTTGGACCTCTCTTGTTCCAGCTTCTTTTTTTTACGTCTTCATCAAGAACAATTTTATGTTCTGCTTCCAAGTCAAAGATGTGTGCCTCTAGGCTTAATTGTTCTTTCTGCTCTCTTCCATTAAGCTGGAAGCAGAATTAATTGTTTTCTCTATTAACGCCACCTTGAAGCCATGATTTAGGGTATGTAGCAGTGTATTCTTCAATGCATTTTTCCACTAAGTCCTTATAGTCAGGGTTGTTTAAGAGAGAAACGTTACGTCTCTGTGAGGAGGACATAATCCCTGGATTGAAAGATAAGTATAGAACTAGTAGGATGTGGTCAGACATGATCTGCATTTTGATTATGCATATTTCTATTGAGCTACTCATGGGACAGGAGAAGGTGTTCATCCTAGAGTAGGTTCCACGCAGAGCTGACCAACAGGTATAATCCCTGACTCTGAATTTAAAAGACGTCAAACTTCTACTAGACCCATTTCCTTTTAAATGTGTTATAAGTAAGTTGCAGCTTTGCTGCCTACATCTTTCTTGGTTTCTGATCTATCAAGAGAGGGCTTTAATACTGTGTTAGTCTTCCCCCTGAAAGGAAGATCTCCCTGGGCTCAGGGGTATGACCAGAACAGTTTTCTTTAGGAATTCTATGTTTTCTGTGTCCTGGATAGGGCCATAAACATTAAGCAGTGTACAAGGCACAGTCTTTTACCTTTACTACAGATAAAACTCCCTTCAGTATCTTGCTTTACTCTTCCATTTCTAAGGGACAACTTTTCTGCAGTGGGATTGCCACCCCTCTTCTGTGGAAGTGGTGTAGGAATGAAGAGTAATATAATGCTCCCACCCATGCCTTCTTCAGTTTAATGTGCTCGGTTTGATTCAGGTGGGTCTCAGAAATGCTACTGACATTTTCAGTTTCTTTAACTCATTCGGTACCCTAGATCACTTAACAGAACTATTCAGTCCCCTGACATTATATGTTACAAACCTTCCTTCATCCATTTTCTAACATGATAAGGAAAAAGAAACATTCTACCCTTGTGCTATGCCTCCCCTAATGCCCTCTGGCACCCCTCCATACCTCCTGCACCACTCATTGTTGGAAAAATTTCTCATCCCAGAGACAAGAACGCAGCTTGCCTCCAGCTTACTCCTCCCTCTCCTGAACTACAGGTCCCTCATTTCCTCACCCTCACCAAACTCCACCAATTTCACTAAGCTAAAAGCAGCATACAGCAACATAATCAGATTTCTCACTGGGCTCCCCCATCGCACTTACAGCTGTACTCTTTATGATGCTTTCAACTGTTTCTCGCTAGAAGACAGGTTTGCCTGGAAGACACACACGTTCATGTGCAAAATTCTCAACAATCTCCTCTCCCACAGTGTCTCCTCGATTTTCGTAAGATCTGACCCTGCTCATCCTACTAGGAGTGCATCCTCCTCCCTCTTTAGTGTCCCATTCTTCAACACCTTTCTGGGACAGAAATCACACTCTTTCAAGGGCCCCAAACTATTCAACACTCTACCACCTAACCTTGCAGTTTGCTCCTCCATTGATTCCTTCAAAGCTAATCTTAAAAAGCACTTGTTCAACAGACCCCCCTGCAACTGCTTCTATCTACTCCTGTCCAGGATACATTAACCACACTCCCCCCCCACTCCCCCTCCTGCCTCAAACACCCCTTTACTTTACTCTCTCCCTTCCCCTTTCTATCACCCCCTTCCCCTACCAGTCTGTTATGTTTTCTATACATACGTACAGCGATGCTTTGCTCATTCAGCTAGGTGCACAGATATACTGTATGAATGTTTGTTTGACATGGTGTCAGTACGTTCACCATACTTACAGCCTTGTTATATTCTCATGAATGTATTCCTGTAAAGCTGTTTTTTTTCTTTAACCATGTATATATCCACCTATGTAATTAGCATATCTCTGAAAAATGTTACTCTCTGTAAATGTGTGTATACCTAATCATGTTTTGTTCTAACTGGACACTTGTGAAAATGGGCATTTTTTTGCTCACGTGCCTTTCCAGTACAAAATCAAAATGAAAAGAAATGAAAATTGACCATGTGCCATATGAACAATAAACAGTAAGAACAACTTCAACTGGAACTAAGTCCTTCAAGCAGGAGTGTCCTGCCCCTGTACATCTGTTTGGTGTATGCAGGACTACAAGGCATGGCCTTTTATGTTTAGGCCTTGTGCTTCTTTGGCACCTCTCAAGCTGCACCCTCATTTCAAGACTTCCTTGCAACTCTATTAAATTGGCCCTCCCACAAGAGACCCAAGCATTTTCTTTGATCGCTCACCTCCCCCCCAGACTAGTCTGAGATGGAGCATTTGGACCCAGAGTAGCCAGACCCCCATTTGAACTGAAGTCTAATGAACTCTGCATGGCTGATTTCCTGTTGCCCATTGTCAAGATGGTCCCCCAGTTAACATGGAGAGGACTCCACCATGTTAGTGAGGATATTAGAGAGGGGACATCCCCTGGAGGCCATGGCCTCCCACCAAAATTGCCTTGCTTAAACATCTACCCTGCTGGAATAACCATTGCAAGTAAGAACAGGCTTGTGGCAAGGTTTTTGTGAGGGAGGGTTGTGTGAGTGGGAGCTTGCCTGGACTTCTCCCTGATCTTCCCCGAGCCCCTGGGTCCTATGCATCTGGCTCTGGTTTTCACTGCACTCTTCTTGGCTGCCAGTACTTTGAAGGGTATGTTGGCTTCAGGACTCACAAGATGATTCGTTTCTGGGGTTCTGTGGAGTAGATCCACTCCCCAACCAGATTCCAGTCCTCTGCACTTTGGTCCTCTGGGAATTCACTGTTCCAGGTGTTAGTGGCATTGATGACTCTGTTCAGAGTCTCCTAGGCAGTATGTGGCCCCACTCAGCTGTACCTTCCTGTGAGCCACCATCATATCTGACAAGGCTTCAGGGACAGCCTATTGAGCACCAGGCTAAACCCTTATCCACTCCATTCCTGAGCCCTCAAGCTGGTCCAGCAGGTCTTCAATCATGTTTCATCTCAGTGGGACCTTGCTCCAATTCAACTCACCTGCCATTCATTTTTATTACTTTAAAAAAATGGCCTCCATGGTACCGTTAGTAAGATCCAGCCTGTGCCCATGACAGCCCAAGCTTCCCTCCTCTGCTGCGGTCTTACTTTCCCACCACCAGTACCACAAGTGTTGCACCCACAGTGAGCTGTCTTACTGCCATCAAGGAGCCCACTAGAAAACTCAGCTGGCAAGTAACCCACTGGAAAGCTTGATACAAGGCACAGTCACAGATCTCACTCCTCTACCATGTAGCAAGCTCTGAGTTGGAAGAGGGCTAAGAAACTAAATCTCCCTCCTCCTATTGTGAAGTCCTGCTGCTCCAACCCACCCCCTTTTACATCAATGAATAGCCCACCCTGGACCAGAACCAACTACTAAGTTAGGATGGAGGAAAAAGAACCATGATATTACAATATGTGCTCATTTATTCATTTCTCCCCTCTTTCCCACTGATTTAGTTGAATAGTTCCTTCAAGTCCCCAGTCTGCAAAAAGAAGACAACCTCAGATGCACCTTCATGCTGCAGCTCAACAGTGCTCCACAGGGTCGAACTGGGCATGTAAGGGTGCCTGGGAAGGTGTACACAAGGGGCTCCCTCATAATGGCAGGTGAAAAAATCCTGCATATGCATTGAGAGCTACTCGACAGCTACAGGGCATTAAGCTGCTCCGCCATGCCCTGTTATGGTGGGAGCAGCAGAATAAGTGCCATGTGGTCAGTCAGGCATGAGGAGGAAGGCAGTCAATTCATATGGCGATAGGCAGAGCTAGAGTGATGCATTTTTGTGGTGGACATGTCTTACTGAATGTAAGATCATTCTTGCCAGCAGTTGGATGCTACTGAGTCCCACTCCCAGATCACATTGCTGCCTAATCCCATCCTACCCTTCCTGCTTATAGTCTGCCTCAGCCTGCTATTTCCATCTGTCTTGTGTGCCCAGCTGCTGTAGCATGGCAATCTTTCTGCTCCTCCTCCAACATAACAGGACATGGGGAGGGGCAGATATTAATGACACGGGGGTAAAAGGATGGGGCACACACAAATAGTGCAGCCAGCAAGATTGGCTTGGGTAACTGAGGCAAAAGTGAAATCAAGGCAGGCAGTACAGCAGTTAAATCCCCCCCCCCCCAGGATTAGGGGATGACATCACATTGCAACTCTTGACTGCTGCAAGGGCTAATGGGAGAGAGAGAACCCAATCCTTGATGGAGGGGCCAACATAAAAACATAACATTAATTTTGATTGTTGAAGGGGGGATATATGACATTTTCCATAGATAACACTATAAATTCAAGAACATATTGGGTTCATATTTGGTTTATTATTCTCTCTTTATCAAAGAAATATGAATTCATAGTAGTGCACATTTATGTGGAAGGAATACTGTAGCTGTAAGCCTATAACAGATTACTCTCTGATGTATTAAAACTTGACAAGTTGTTATTTTTCCCTGCAAACCACTCCTGAAAGATTTGAGCCATCCTGCCAGAGCAGACAGCGATGGGGCAGGAAAGGCATCAGAAGGCCAGCTATTTTTAATGCAAGCAAACTTCCTCCAATAAATTGAAGCTCAGCAAATGTTGGCTGCCTAATTAAATTTTCACTGTAAAATGCTGAAGAGCTCAGGCAGCAGGTGTGATATTAAGAGGTTGACTGTTGAGGAGCAAAAAATAACAAACAAAACATACCTGAGTATGGCAACAACCAGCTAAATGAAGTAGACTATGTCTTTCAGCACGCGATAAGATTGAGTTCAATCAGGTATTCGTAAATAGACCTTTTATTTGTAAAGTGCTACACAGTACAAAAAATGCTCCACAGTGCAAAGCCACAATACACAAATTCAAAGTGCTATATTATTACAGCTGCAGTAGGTGGAGCCTGGAGATGTTTTACATATACAAAAGGAGTGATGTCATGTTTTCTGTCCGTGGAACTGACTGAAGGTGTAAATAGTCTCCTCCGCCTTACCCTCCTCCAAGAAATGTTTTCCGCCCTCAAATAAATATGCTTTCATGTTAGTCAATGGTTGCAGAGTACTATTTTCTTTCTTAAATGGGTGGTACAAGAACTGGAACCTGAGTAGTGGGAGGCAGCATTAGTTTTTTGGGTGGAGTAAGATCCACTGCCACCTCCACCCGAGAGGCTCCTAAAGATCCATCCCCATGTTTTTTTTTATTCATGTGGGTGGGGCATGAGGTGGATCTATCATGTTGGAACAAGACACACTAGTTTAGGACCTGGACCAAGGAACAGAACAAGTCTGTGGAGTGATCGAGTTGTGGAGCCCCTGCATTTTATTAAGGACTAGGAGAACAGAAGATACTTACTGCCTTCAAATTGACTTAAACACTCTTGGAACAAATAATTATCAGAACCACCTGGGGCCTCAGAAGGAAATAATAATTAAGGAGTGAAACTACAGCTCCCAAGGAAAACAATAGACTCAGTGTTCTGATTCAAGTTGAAAGAGTCACAGGTTTTTCTTATACATTTATATACTAAAAACATAAAGTTCAGCTTTTGGGATTAACAATATTTGTTTACCATATTCAGTATACATATATCTTTCTATATATATATATGTATATATATATATATATATATATATATATATATATACTGTATATGTGTATATATATAGTTTGTCTTTTTAGTAGTTTCAGAACTTTGAAAGCATTGGTGTTAGTAATACATTTAGAAATACATTTTTTAATTGTCTTTACAGTTAAACATGCAGTTTCATGTGAGGGCACATTTTTGGGGGGAGGGGGTTCAAATTATTTTAATCATGGGCACAGTACTTGGTAAATACAGACCCTTGATGCTAAAGTGTATTTTTTATTTTAAATTTGAGAAGTATGTATTATATATGTGTGTTTTGTTTTTTACTTTCTTTTCACTGATATTATAAACTGAGCCAGGAAAAAAGTAAGACTGAACAGATCAGAGCTGACATTAAAAATGTGATGTTCCTAAGGTCTGTTGCATGCACTATGCTTTCATTTTCATGGGAGGGGCATGAGGTGGATCGAGCGTGTTGGAACAACTGACTAGCAGAGCTGCCATCCCCCTGGATATGCCATTTATCACTCATTTAAAATAACAGAAATGTAGTTTCAAATTTTTACTATGAGGGAATCAAGAAGATGAACCAGCATGGTTAACAAATACATTCATTGACACCTGTGAATGAGTGGGAAGGGGGAGTTTTTTTCTAACATTCCTGTTGGTTTTATACTCCCTGGAACCTGCTATTCAGGTTTTTTTATTGCATCTTATCCCAGGCAATCTTCCCAGAGTGCAGTTTGCTCTGTTGTTTAATAGCTCCAGGTGGAGGCCAGTGTCTTGTTACATTGTCTTTTGTTTCAAATTAACCACAGACATCATGGCAGCCAAAGGATACACACTTTGAGTCTTAGGGTATGTACAGCATAATTAATAAGTTTTCATATGCATAATCTTTCCATTCATGTTATTGCTAGACTTACTTATTTATTTATTTATTTACGCGATTTACCAGGAAGGCATACTGAGCAACATGCTCGATTCCAGATGCGACCTGGGGGCCGAGGCCCAATACATAATGGAGAGTTTGTTCATTACAATACAGTATTAGAATACAGAAAAGTTTACTCCTGGCAACCATAAGTCAGGAAGTTTACAGACAGGGATAGATATACAATATCAAATATGACTGTACAACACATTATAGTAGTGAACTGCTAGATTACCAGGAGCAGCTGGAGGAGAAATGTGCCTTGAGTAGTAGGGTACGATGATAGGGATTTTGTGCGTGTCTTATGGGGGCAGGTAGGGCATTCCAGATCTGTGGGATTCTGTAGTTAAAAGCTGCCTGGCCTTTGGTAGTGCACATAAATGGGACGTGGAGTAGTCTAGGGTCCGTGCCTCTAAGGGAGCACACAGGAGGAGGTTGTTGGGAGAGGGTAGATGCCAGGTAGGGAGGGAGGGAGGAGAGGGACCAATATTTGGCAGTGAACCTAGCACAGTTTATTAATCTATGATCATGGAGGGATGGCAGGGTTAGGGAGCTGTATAAAGTGCAGTGGTGACTGGATTGTGGGCAGTCGAGGATGAAACAACAGAAGGAGTGGAATAGGGTGTCTAGGCTGGCCAGGGTGGACGCGGGTGTGATAGTGTATACTATGTCATCATAGTCGAGTACGGGAAGTATCATTTTTTGGACAATGGCATGCCTCGTTTGTGTGGGGAGGCAGTTTTTGTTTCAACGTAGTGTGCCCAGTTTGGGGAGCAGCCTCTTATGTATTGAGTCAATGTGAGAGGCAAAATCTAGGTGCTGGTCAAGCCAGATGCCTAGATATCTGTAGCTAGTGCATTGCTCCAGGGGTGACCCTTCCATGGTTTTGAACGGGGGGCAGGGGGTTTGGTGGGAGAGTCTTTGTTGGGAACCAAACGTAAGTGACACAGTTTTTGTAGGGTTTAGAAATAACTGGTTTGACCTAAACCAGTGCTGGATGGCAGAGAAATCATCCTGTAGGAGAGATGCCACACTGCTTGTTGAGGGGCCGGAAGCATACAAGACTGTGTCATCCACATACATTTGGATGGAAGAATGGGAGCATGCAGAGGGGAGGTCATTTAGAAAAATGGAGAAGAGTAGTGGTCCTAGGACTGATCCTTGGGGGACACCAGATGTGACTGGTAGGAGGTTTGAGGTGTGTGAGGCAAGTTTGACCACTTGTTTCCTGCCCACTAGGCAGTCTTGGAACCACTCTATGGCTGGATATGAGAGCCCTGCTTCAGTAAGTTTGGAGAGGAGTAGGAAATGAGAGATGGTATCGAAGGCCTTTGCTAGGTCAATAAAAATGGCCGAGGTGATATGTGCTTTGTCGATACCGGTGAGAATGTCACCAGTGACTCATAGTAGGGAGGTGATGGTTGAGTGGGTTTTGCGGAAGCTGGATTGGAAAGGCATAAAAAAGGAGGAGGCGTCCAAGAATGGAGTCAGTTGGGACAGGACAAGTCACTCCTGGAGTTTGGCCAGGATAGGGCGTAGGGAGATGGGTCTATAATTGCCTGGGGAGGAGGGGTCACCGCCTTTAGGGAGGGGTATGACGGTGGCCATTTTTCATGCCATTGATAACTTGCCCAGTGAAAAAGAGAGGTTGAGAAGGGTGGCTAGAGGGGCGGCTGTGGCAGGAGCTGACAAGAATAGCATCTTGATGTCCAGGGATGTTGGGCATTTGCCTTTGTTTGGGTTCAGTGCCCATAGGGAGCGGAGGAATTCTGCTGGGGAAACTAGTTGGAATGAGAATGGCAGGATTGGGGGGGATGTGGGGTGTCTGGGGGTGGATGGAGGCCAGGGTGTGCTTGTACTGGAGGAGGAAGAAGGTTGTCTGTGCAGCTGGAGAAATGGGTGTTAAAAGCTTCAGCTATGTAGATGGGGTTGGAGATGAGGGTGCCCTGAGCTAATAGTGTTGGGGTGGGGATTGGGTTGGGGGGGGAGCAGGGATTTGAGTGATTTCCAGAAATCCATCGGATGGTTAAAATTTTTACTAAAGTTTGATAGGAAGTAGCTCTTTTTGGCTTGGCGGATGATGTTTGTGCAAGCATTACGAAGGGATCTGTAGGTAGTAAGGGAGGCCTGAGTGCCCAGTTTCTTATATGCTTTCCAGGCATGGTCCCTGGAGTGGCATTTTCTGATTATATCAGCTGTGATCCATGGGAGATGAGCCCCTCTAACTCTTTTTGTACACAGAGGAGCATGCTTGTCCCATACTTTTAGGAATCTGGTTTTAAACGCATCATAGGCAGTGTGAATGGAGGATGCCTCGGTGATGCAGGACCAGTTTACACGTCCCAGGTCTGCCAGGAGAGATGCTTGGTCTAGGGAGTTATAGGACCTGGTGCGCAGCATCTTGGGGGGGCTGAGGGGCTGTGTACCTTCCTGATCAGGTAAATCATGAGATGATCACTTAAACAATCTGGAAGCAGGCCTGCATTCAGAATCCTTTGTGGGTGCGAGGTGACAGCCCAGTCCAGTAGGGAGTGTTTTTTTGTCTTATGGTTGAGTCTGGTGGGCTCTTTTATGAGTTAAGTGAGGTTCAGGGCCTTTATTTTGGTCTTCAGGTGGGCTTTATCGGTACCTAACCAATTGGAGTTATAATCACTGGTGGCATGGAGCTCACCACCTACAGCTAGGGACTTTAAAGTGATTAGATGGGAGAGGATATCATCAGTGGGTGTGCAGGGGGAGCAGTATGAGCCTGCCACGTATACAGGGGTGGTATATGGTAGTGATAGTTTAATGAGTGTCGAGTCGAAGTTTGCTGGGAGAGAGGGGATATCCACAATAGTGAACTGACGACTGTTGGAGATGTACATTGCCGTACCTCCACCTCTCTTATTGCCTCACCTGTTATGCCTGATGATTGTGTACCCTGGTATGGAGACTTTGGCATCAGTATGATGTGGTTTTAGTCATGTTTCTGAGATGATCAGGATGTCGGGGTGCAGAGTTAAGGCTATTGGTTGTAATAGCGAGGTTTTTGATAACAGGTTGTAGGTATTAAGGTGCAGTATACGTAGGCCTTTGGGGAGAGCAAAAGGGGTGTGGGTATGTGTTGTGTTGGGGCCTGGGTTAGCCTCTATGTCCCCTGACAGGAGCAGAAGTAGGGCAAAGAGATGCTTTGTTTTTGTACTGGGATAGTTTGTGCATGAGGTAGGGTTGCAGCTAGGAGAGGAAGCAGGTGGGTGATGGAGGGCTAAGGTGTGTAAGACCGAGAGCCCAAGATGAAATGAGGGTGGCAGGATAGTGGCACTGATATACCCATAGTGGACATGAGCCAAGTCTTGCGCAGGCATGTGTGAGGAGGCGGCATAGTATGGCTGAGGGGTTAGCTGAGGGGGCAGGGCTGGCGGAGGGTTCCCTACTTGGGAGGTTGGCGGGTGGCAAGGTGGTTTGTGATGCCATAGAGAGGAGAATGAAGATAGTGAGAAGCAACATCCTGGACAGGTATGTTATTTGGCTGAGATAATAGGTTGGTGCCCTCTGGTGGTGGCAGCTGATAAGCAGCAAATGGAAAAATGGGCTGATGGGTTTTACTCAGTCATGTGACATCAGCCTATAAAAGAAGGAGCTCACCAAGGGCGGTGGTGGGGAGCCGGCTTGCAGCGCCAGTGGGGCAGAAGCACACAAGCTCTGAAAAGCAGTGGAAGCACTGTTTGTGCTTTTAGAATGTAGTCGGCAGTTTGAAAATGGTACCAGAAACTGCACTGTGCCTCTATTTTTCTCTTGTACCTGGGTGCTTGGGGGTTCCGTGGACGAGATCTGCAGGGGAGGGCTGGGAGTCTTTCCTGGGAGCCCTCACGACCCGTGTCCCAGCGTCTGTGGAGAAAAGAGGGTTTTTTTAAGCAAACAGTGGGAGGAGTAACTGCAACCTTGGAGGTAAGAGAACAATACAATTGGTACAGGGGATTGTGACTGTGAAACTGTACTATTTGGGAGAAAAAGATTGTTTGTCTTAGAATTGCATTTGTCTGGTAGTGGGGGGCGCTGGGGGCCCTAGTGACTGCGTGGTTAATGGCCTCAGCGACCCTAGAACTGGCGTGGTCACGCTGTTGATTCCTTTTGTTTGCAAAGGGCAAAAATAGCTATGCTGGAGCAGCGAGGCGCGAGCCTGCTTTAGAGCGAGAGCTGCTTATTTCCAAACTGAACTTGGGCTTTATGCATTAAAACATACATACTGTAGCTAGCTTGGCTTGGGGAAGGGTTAACATGGTCAGGACCCCTTGGCAATTGACATGCACATGCAACAGATAAGTCCAGATGTGCTAACTTACCCTACAACTGGTAAGTGTCACAGTCTGCATTTTCTTCTTGAAATGGTTACTTTTGCATTTATGTTTATTTTAAAATATTTAATATTCTGACCATGTGGTTATGTCATGGACCATAACTGATAACCAGCCTTAACTTCTCCCCCATGCCCCAACTTGCATAGAAGATAGTGCTTGTAGACAAATCTAATCATTTTGCCACTGTGTTCTGGGGGTGTGTGTGTGTGTGTGTGTGTGTGTGTGTGTGTGTGTTCCTCTGAGGCTGTTCTTGCAACCTAGAAAAGGTAGAAATGATGAGGTATCGCCTCTCTATTCCTGGATGCAAGTTCCCTCTGCCCTGGGAACTCCTGCCTGCTGAATAAGGAAGGGTTGCAGGAACCCAGGGAATGATTACAGGAGGGGGGGATGATGGTCATCAAAATGGAAAGGGATTTGGGGGTAATCATATTGGATGACCTAAAGGTGGCTAAACAATGTACCAAAGCTGTGAGGAGGGCCAGTGGAATGCTGTGGTGCATAGGGAGAGGTAATACCAGCAGAAGGAAGGAGGTGGTGATGTCACTTTGTAGATCACTGGTGAGGCCTCATTTGGAATATGGTGTCCAGTTCTGGAAGCCGCATTTCTGTCATGCAACTTTAAATCACAAATGGGTTAAATGGTTCTATTTTAGATTTCTATCCCTTTCCCCTACTTCTCCCACTGGTTAGCCTTATGGAATGCAACCAGAACATATCTTGGCTAGCATGATGAATGCACCTACACAAGCTGCTTCTCAGTCTACAGCACTGTCTTTTTAAAATGCTAACTTCTTGTTGAAAATATGGCATAAGTTTTCCTTCCATGTTATTGTTAGACATACTGCAGCTAGCTTGGCTTAAGGAAGGGTGAACATGGTCAGGACCCCTTAGCAATTGAGATGCATATGCAGCAAATAAGTCCAGATGTGCTAACTTACCCTATAACTATTAAGTGTGACAGTTTGCATTTTCTTCTTAAAATGGTTACTTTTGAATTTATGCTTATTTTAAAATATTTAATATTCTGACCATATGGTTATGTCATGGACCATAACTGATCTCCAGCCTTAACCACCCCTCCCCTGTGCTCCAACTTGCATAGAAGATAGTGCTTGTAGACAAATCGAATCATTTTGCCACTGTGTTCTGGTGTGTGTGTGTGTGTGTGTGTGTGTGTGTGTGTGTGTGTGTGTGTGTGCTGTTGATTCAATTGCTTGTGTCTTGCATAGAAAACAGTGCTTGTAGACAATCTAATCATTTTACAGCTGTGTTCTGCTGTGTGTGTGTGTGTGTGTGTTCGTGTATTCCTCTGAGGCTGTACTTGCAGCCTAGAAAAGGTACTTCCCCAGCCATAGCAGCAGTACATTGCATAGCAGATATAAAATGTCAGTAAGCAGGTCATGCAACAGATGTGTTGAGCAGTTACTGAAGCAAGAAATGTATAGCTGTTATTTTTTACATCGTGTTCAAAATATGTTTTTGCACCTGTGGTGCCAAATGGCACAGTCGCTGTGCAAAATCTCCTTTCGGCTAATGAACTGATATTGTCACTGTTCATGCGGTGGGATCACAAAAAGCCCATGCTGAAAACTTGGAGTGAAAATACCAAGAAACACCCAGGCCATGAGGGTTTCTGACCATAACACCCTGCACTGTAGGGACTGACAGGCATCAGGGGTGTGGCTTAGGATTGCCAACAGTAATGCTCATGCCATTCCACCCCATCCCCACCCTGCAGCCAGTGACAGGTATCGAAATGTGCCTTTAACTCTTCAGCCCCAAAGTTCATTCCATTCTATTCTACTGTACCCATTTCAGCATATTTCCTTATGGAATGGGGTGAGTGTAACGTCTAAAAACCCCAAGGCACACCTCGACTCTTGTCTGTGTCTGCAGGGTAGGGAGAGGTGAAATGGCGTGAGCATTATGGGCAGTGACCCAAAGGCACATACCAATGCCTGTCCATGTCTGCGGGTTGGGGTTGGGGTTGGCCTCACTTCAATACTTCATTGCCATTCCTATTCTGCCCGTCTGTCTGTGTCTCTCTCTCTCTCTCTATCTATATGTCTAAGTAATTATTTTTCTATTAATTGCATGTATCGCTATTTTTAACTGTTTCTAAAACAAACCTGCATATCACATTTGCCTGCACTCTGAGCACATACCTATGAAACTGTGCATATTTGTACTCCACTTCTGAGTAGACCTCATACTTTCCTAATATTCCCATTATCACAAGCATAACTACCTTTCCCATTATCAAAAGTGACCCCCTCTGAAAGTTAATATCACATTTTCTCTAACAGTCCATCATTATTACACCTGACTTCCTGACATCAATACATTGCTTAAATATAACTTACATCACCTCATGGACAAAAACCCTGTTTCTCTTAAAAAATAAATAAATAAATAAAACTGTAAATAATCCCAAGGCTGAACATATGCCAGCCATTACTTTTTCATGTACTGCCACCTTCTGTACCATCATGGGGATTTGCATATGTTTCCCTTGATGCTGTGCATTATTGGGATACGTGCAATTGTGTTTTCTTTAAAATTTGACTGCCTGGCCAATATCATCCGAGATAACACATACCTCAGTCGCATTTGCTCTGGGATTCTTTTGTAAGCTTCCTGTTCCTTCCATTAAAATGTACACCTCCATATATTTTCATAATAATGTGTATGCCTTCCTTAGAACAGAAACTAAAACAACTCTTACTACTTACAAATCATTGTGTTGTTTCTCCATACCTCCGTAACAATTCCAGACAACTTCACTAACTTCGTTATGCAGCCGTGGTGGATCTGACCAGAATTTGTTTTTAAACTGCTGTCAACCACCACCTCATAGTATAAGTAACATAAATACATTTATATTTAAAAACATGATTTCCAGTGTTATGCTGATAATCTCCAGCCATACAGACTGTTTATTTGCTAATTGTATATCTTTAATTAATCTGTATCTTATCTAAGCATATATTCACTCCAAATTTTAACCTAGATAACTGTTAAGTCTATGATCTTCGTTCAGTCCCTTAGGTTGCATTGTTTGCAATTTGAAGATCCAATATTATTTATTTATTTATTATTTATTTATGGTAAACACTTATGTGCACATAAATTTAAAAATGTATTTCAACAAAACATCTCAATCACACTGTTGTCCTCGATACTGCTGCAGGAGCCCAGCTTAGGAAGATGTTGCTATAGTTACCCAAATAGTTAAAAGCAGGTGACTCAGTCATACTAGCCAGCTCTGAGGATGGAGTTACAAGACTCTGAAAGATTAGTCTGATGTCCATCTAGGTAGATCTGGAGGCCCAGTACAAGTAAAAGGTTGGCGCTACAGTACAAGCAAGTCATGGATAGGCTCATGAAAACATAAAAAAAAACTGAGGCAGCCCCTGATAGACACAGTCTACTTCATGTAGCTGGTTGTTGATAAAATATCCCTGCTATCTGGGTACCGACAGTTTTTATCTTGCAATCCACCTTATTTGATCTTTGAGTACAACTAACTCTTTCATAGATACCTGAATGTGGCTGTGGCTGTGCTGCTGCTCTTATTTATTTAGATTTTGGTAACCAGGTAGGCCCACTGAGACCAGAGATCCCCTTTTCAGGGGCGACCCGGAGTTAGTTACAATGACTACATACAGTACATAAATGTAAAATACAGTAGAATTTATTAGACTGTCTCTGTGACTGTGCTGCTGTTCTTGTGCTGCTGCAGCCTCAATTGAGGATACTGCTTCCCTGCTGCTGCAATTATCTCCTCCTGTGATGGTCCTGACTGCCAGATCCATCTCTCCTGCTGGCTGGCCTGACCCAACCGCAGCACCGCCAGCGCGTGTACTACTCTCCAAGTCCTCCAGAGGTCACTGGACCACCGCAATAATCAGGATCATGACTAATGGGCCCCCTAAACATCTCGTTACCCTCCCACTCACCCGACACCACTGGCTCCCTCTCTCCTGTCTCCCAGGCTGCTGCTGCTGAACTGGAGAGCACTCCGCTCTGACTCCGAGACAGTCCTCCTCCTCCTCCTCAGCAGCTGTGCTGGCTCACCTCTGACTGGTTTCATCACTGAGACTGGCTGCTCCAATGGTGACTGCAAATAAAATGGTGCTGTCTCACACTCTCTAACCTGGCACCATGCGCCAAAAGTCAGAGTGCGCGCAGTGTGCCAACATCACCCGTGGGATGACGTAGCTGAGCTGATGACATTGGATATTCGGACAGGGACATGATCATCATGTGGGGGGAGGGAGGGTTGGAGGTAGCCTCAGACTGTCACTTGATGGCAGGGAGTGGTTGGGGCTGGGGCAGTGCCAGGCACAGCATGATGAAAGACCACCCCACAGAGCCAGTGTAGTGTCTGGCCGGCATCAGCAGCTTAGCTACTAGCATTGCAAAATATAAAAAACAAACAAACTAGGCTAAATTAAATGTTGCCTGGGGATCGGGGGGGGCTCTAGGGGCCTGGGGGCTCCCCAGGAAGTAGCCCTGTGGGACAGTCTGACCCTGCCACCCCAAGCCATAGGATATTTGGATTTCAATAGGTAAATGAGTTTGTGTCTTTTGTGGTGGCTATGATTGTATGTGTAGCTTTTGCAGGAGAGGCCTCTTCCAATCTCGTCTTAGGGGCTGAGGGTCCACTGCCCTGCGATCTGTTGCATTTTTGAGCCTAGAAGCTTGTTCCAGAGTATGAGGCCTGGGAGCATTTCTGGGACAGGAGCTGGTGGGAGTACAAGTTCAGTGGAACTCCTAATTTCTTGAGCATCTGTCTTGGCTTGGCCTGGATTCTGAAGAAATGGGGGCTGCCTTGTGAGAAAATGTTAAGTTGTGCAGGGGCCAGGATCTGCAGCTCTAAGTTCTGTGTGGCAAGGTGTTTGTGGATGCCCAGTAGTGTCTGTCTTTATTCTGTAATGTCACTGGGGTGAAGTCATGTGAAAAAAAAACAGCAGTGTATCGCTGAAGATGATTTCCTTCTTGCCATAGGCTAACACCAGCACTTTTGCCTTGGTTTGGTAATCTAAGAACATGAGGACTACCGAATGCGGTCTGGCTTTGGGGTTGGAGGGCTTTGGAGCCATGCCCTGTGTGCTCTAACAATGTTAAGGGGCTTCTCTTTTGGCCAGTCCAAGAGTCCCTTTAGAAGGGATTTAAGAAATGGTTCCATTACTCCACACTCCATCCACTCTAACAGTCCATTGATCTGTAAGTTGTTCCGTTGGGAGTGGAGCTCTAGATCAACGATCTTCTCTGTAAGCTCCCACTCTCAATGGTGGAGGTATCTGACAGCAGCATCATGATGTTCTATTCATTCTGATGCCTCGGTCAAACCTGACTCTAGGTCTGCTGTTCTTTGAGTCACCTCATCTAGGCCCCTTTGCTGTATCCCTGACTATCTTTTTCAACTTTTCCATGGCCAATGTGAATTTTTTAAGTTCACAGAACAGCTGTTGGGAGGTTTTAGTGAAACTCTAATCCCCTTGTCCTCGTTGTGCTCACTTAGATGGCCCAAGCTGATGGAGGCAGACCTACTTCTGCTCCAGGCCCAAGAATCATGGCTTTCAGTAGCTGTTGGCCATGTTACGTAATCTCACAGTGTCTCTTTTTGATTTTGCTCGGGCATGGCTAATCTGCTGTCACTCCCCTGGTTTGATTTTTTTTTATTTTTTATTTTTTTTATTTAGTTGTTTAACCAGGTATAGCACACTAAGCTGAAAGCTTTTTTACAGGAGCGACCTGGGAGCACAAGAAGGTTAAGTGACTTGCTCAGGGTCACACAGTATGCAAGTGGAAGCTGTGGGATTCAAACCCAGGTCTGGTCTGCTGGATGTCACCAAATTTGCAGCTCAGAGCCTTAGACCACTGCGCTATACTGCCCACAAACTTTACTGGTGAAGAGTCCATCTTAGGATGAGGGCCAAGAATTATTGGTCCCTTTCTTTGCTGGCCCCACTGGTTAAGGTTGTTTAAAAGATTGTGCATGATCAACTTACAAATTACTGTATTTGGATGACTGTGAAATACTTACTCCATACCAGCTTGGCTTTCACCAGAATCACAGTACTGCAGTTGTTGCACTTACTTCTTTCTTACCTGGGGCCTTCGACAGCGAGGACAGGACAGGTGCTTTATTTTTGGACCTTTCAAATGCCTTAACTATGATGCACCAGAGTTGCCTGCCCTCAGAGCTTCATGGCATAGGGCTCTCATCCAACTCCATCAACTGAATTTATAATTATTTGTGTAACCCCCCCCAAATTGGGGGCTTACCTTGAGTGTCTCCCTGGGCTCCAGCGATGCCCATTGCAAGGCAGATGCCCTGCAGAGATGATGAATCCATGGTTGTTGGTGTTCTTCTATTGATTTGATTGAGAGTGCCATGCTATGCCTCCGTGGGTTCCACGTCATTTCATCGCAAAACTTTTCGTCTCGGTAAATTACCGCGCGGTAATTTCAACGCGATACATTTCATCGCACAGACTCTACAGCGCATGACAGTTCAGGATATATTAATTCGCTGTTCTGTTTCGCCGCCACCTACTGTGCAAATTGAGTTGTGACAGCCATGCCATTAGAGTTTGTAAAAAGCATCAGAGGTCAGCTGATGCTGTGTGATGCTGGATTCTTATACCGCCTGGAGCGTACTTATGGGGGTAAACAATACTGGAAGTGTTGTCAATATGACACTTTTAAATGCCCTGCTAGAGTGCACACTAGTAACGATGTCATTGTAAAATATGTACAGGAACATAACCATGTTCCTGATGCTGGTTCCACAATGGCAATAAAAGCAGTATCTTTATTGAAGGACAAAGCTAGTTCCTCACAGGACAGCACCCATCATTTTGGTTGCAAGTGCTATTAGTGGGCTTAGCCAGGCAGTCAGTTCTCAGTTGCCATCCGTTGCATGTCTTAAGCGCACTGCACAGAGAACATGCCAGACTGTCGCTGCAGTACCTACTCAGCCTACATGTCTTGTAGATTTACTGATTCCAGCAGAGTATTGGAACACCGAGAGAGGAGAGCTATTTCTGCAGTATGATTCTGGGTCTCAAGATAACCAGCGTTTTATCATTTTGCAACATCAAAAACCTGCAGTACATCGCTCCACACCCACTGGTATGCAGATGGGACATTTAAATGTGCACCAACACTTTTCACACAGCTATACACTATACACGGAGTCCGCCAATCTGCAGTTATCCCATCTGTTTTCATATTAATGTCAAACCATTGCACTGACAGTTATGTAAGGGTTCTTCAAAAAATAAAACAGCTTTGTCCTGAACTGTGCCCTTCATCAGTAATGACAGACTTTGAACTTGCTGCAGTAAAAGCATTTGCAAGTGAGTTTCCTGGGGCTAGAACAAGGGGATGCTTTTTCCACCTCTGCCAAGCTGTATGGCGAAAAGTGCAGGAAAACGCTATCATTCTTAAAAATTATACAGTGGATGCTGATCATGCCTTATAAATAAGAATGCTTCCTGCACTTGCATATGTTGAACCAGCAGATGTTGTGGAAGCCTTCGAGGAACTGTTTGCAACTGATTTTTATACTGCAAACGACGACCAGCTGGCTCCTCTCATTGATTACTTTGAAGACACATGGATAGGGAGGCCAGTTGGTCGCCGTGGTAGACGCAGACCACATTTTGTAATCGATTTCTGGAATTGCAGCAGTGCAGTCAGTACTGGAACCCCGAGAACAATAAACTCAGTAGAGGGGTGGCACCGAAGTTTTAATAGTCTGCTTGGAGCATGCCATCCCACTGTTTGGAAGTTCATTAATGCCCTAAAGGTTGAACAGAACCTTAATGAGCACCAAATGGAGCAATATCTTGCTGGTATACAGCCTCCAGCTCAGAGAAAGAAATACAAAGACACAGCACAAAGAATTGTCAAGGTCGTTGAAACATACTGTGATACAAACAGGATGGACTTCTTAAGAGCTATTGCTCATAACTTCCAACTCAGGTTTAGATGAGTTACTGACAAGATTTGTATAAAGATTTGTTTTATTTGCCCTCAATAAAGATTTCAGTTTTAACCCTTTACCCTCAGTGAATGGCCTTTACCAAACAAGAGGACACACAGCACTTCACGATATTGGCCTTTGTGAATGGCCTTTACCAAACAAGAGGACACACAGCACTTCACAATATCGGCCTTTGTGAATGGCCTTTACCAAACAAGAGGACACACAGCACTTCACAATATTGGCCTTTAAGTTTGCAATTACATTTGCTAATGAATCGTCTGATCCAAAATCTCCTTTGGCCTCTAATGATAACTCCTTTTCCCCTGCCCGACCTTTGCCCTGTGCCCTTCGAGCCAGACGCATTACGCACAACACAAACTCCTTTTCCCCTGCCCGACCTTTGCCCTCTGCCCTTTGACCCTGACGCCTTACGCACGACACATCATGCATTCACATCACAGCAATCGAAAAGGTACTTTCAAGACAAATGGTATTTTATCTACTATTATTATTGCGATGCATTTTGCAATGTATTTTGCGATGAGATTTCATGCGGTGAACAGTTCATTATGATAAAGTTTATTACGATGAAGTGTTTGCGATGAAGTGTTTGCGATGAAATGACGTGATACCGCCTCCGTGCTATCCCTTTCAGTGCCATAGCCAGTGTGCATACTGTAAATGACCTGATCTGAGTCTGAGTGTTCTGGAGCTCGCGACCAGCCAGGCACTTCACTAATCTGTCCCACTCTGCTCTTGCTAATAGAGCAGAGGGAGCCCTACATGGTACTGTAAATATTTACTTTTAATTATTGCTGTATTGTCTTACATTTCTCATGCCCTCCTCCACTGACTCGGCACTTACTTATTTTAAATCTAAACTTCTCTCCTATTAGGATAAATATGCACCATTGAAACCGATCCGTGTGCAGGGGACTCACCTACCCCAGGTCATTGTCGATCTCACGGCCTGCCTTCGTGCTAGGGACCAAGCTTGGAAGACCCACAAATCAGCTGGTCTCTCCACTGACTGCCAGACATATAGAATGCTTCAAAATGCCTGTACCAGGGCAATCAGACTTGCTATGGCTAATTACTTCACGGACATCTTCCTAGCTAACATAAATCACCCCTCCAAGTTCTGGAAGGTGGTCAAATCATTATTCCTCCCTCCATCACAGCTCCCTTGGCCTGTGCTCAAAACAAACATAGCTACAGAGTTTTACTCCTTCTTTACCTCCTGTGCATCCTCCCTGCTATCCTTCCCCCCCCCCCACGGCCTCTGTAAACCACAGTCTCCCCAATCTACCCCTTCTCCCCACTCCTTCTCCTTCTCCTTCAGCCCCATTACCCCTGAGGAAGTCTTTAATGCTCTTATTACACTCAACCCCTCCAAGAGTAAATGCCCATCTGGGTTGGATGTCAAAATGCTATAACTATCAGCCCCAGCTATTGCTACATGCCTCGCCTCTCTGCTAAATCTTTCTTTCTCCTTCACCTCTGTTCCTGCTGAGTGGAAACATGCTGCTGTTGTTCCATTCCCACTGGGTGGTGACCTCTCCTCCCTTGGAAACTACCACCCTATCTTTCTCCTCCCCATCCTCTCTAAACTGCAGGAACTACTAGTGCTATCTCAGCTCTCTTCCTTCCTTGACTCCACTTCCTTTTTCACCCCATATCAGTCTGGTTTTTGAAGATACCACTTCACCATTACCTCCTTGCTGAGGATCACTGACTCCATCCAAACAGGCATGGACCAGGGACATATAACCTCTGCCATCTTCGTCGACCTTGCCACGGCTTTCTACACTGTATCACATCCCCTCCTCCTAACAAATCTGTCCAATGTAGGGCTATCAAATGTGGCCACCAGCCGGTTCCACTCCTACCTAGTAGGCAGGTCTCAATTCATCAGAGTTTGTAACTCTGTCCCCCCCCAATTACCTCTGGTGTGCCCCAAGGCTTCGTTCTTTGCCCCCTACTGTTTTCTATCTTTCTAAACAACTTGCCCTCAGCCTGCCCCAACTCCTCTATCCATATGTATGTGGACAACACTGTCTTGTATACATCTGGCCCCTCCATAACCAATGTGGCGACCAGACTCCAGCATGACTTCGATACTATTCAGCTCTGGTTTCACTCAAACCAACTTTTCTTGAATGCCAAGAAAACTGTCTCCATGATCTTCAGCACTGGGCAGAGACTCTCTCGGCTACCCTCCCTTCCTTCCTACCACACCCTGGATGGGACTCTGCTGGAGGATTGCTCCTCCTTTAGATACCTTGGGGTCTGGCTTGACTGGCACCTCAATTTTTCTGTACACATAGAGGACATACACAAGTAGCTGCACCCTAAGCTGGGTGCCCCGTACCACAACCGGGCCTGTATCCCCCTGCTGGCCTGCCGGTCTATTGTACAGAAAATTATTCTTTCCATCTTTGACTATTGCGACCTGATTTACAGTGCCGCTGCCTCCTCCTCCTTAACCAGACTGGACACACTCTTGCACTTCTTCTGCTGTCGCCTTGACTGTCCCCCCACCCCACTCACCACTATACCCTGTACCAGTCTTTATCTCTCCCTCCTTAAGGACAGATGGGTACCCATTGTGCCAGCTTCATGGCCAAATTTTGGTCCCAGTCCCCCCTCCCACCTATCCTCCTCCCTTCCCTCTCCCCCATATTGACTCAGAAACTCTGACCTTTTCACCCTATCTGTTCCCAGTTGGACCTCATCAGCTGGTCAGGCTGTCTTTTCCTACAGGTTTCCAAATCTGTGGTGTGCTCTACCATGTTACATTAGTTTTGCCCCATCCCCTCGGGTTTGCAATTCCTTCATTAAAAACAATTTCAACACCCCCTGCACCTGTTTCTAACACTCCTACCACCCTCCCCTACCGTATGCATGCTCTGGCCTCACTCCTGCAGGGTGATCCCACTGCAGTTTTGCCTGTAAATATGTGAAATGTGAAATTGCAACAATCTCCGTATTATATTATATAATCCTGTATGTAGTTTATGTTATTCTGCTGTTCTTTACGTAAGCAATAATACCCTCCAGGGTGGATGGTATTGTGCTATACCGGACCTTCCAGGGGCTATGAGGCCCTCTGCCAGAAGGCCTCATAGCCCCTGGAAGATCTAATCTTTCATACCACCGACCCTGGAGGTGATATACATAGAAAATGGGCACTGTAAAAGATAAATAAATTAAAACATTGGCACTAAAAATTAGTTTAAAATAAGTTTTGTCATAAAATAGTTCCTCCGCCTGCTTTAAAATGTGGTTTCTTTCATTTTTTAAGCCATGGAGTTTGATATTTTGGAGGCTGTAGGCAGTTTCACCAGGTGCCCCCCCCCCCCAGCACATTTCTTTCTGATTGTTTCTTTCTCTTTTTTTAAGTTGCTGTTAGCAAGAAAGGAGCAACGGCAATGAGGGACTTAAGCAAAACAGCTTCTCCGAGTGACCCCAGCCACTGAACTTCTCACTGAACTTCCCTGCATTACAGAATTATTTCTGCCCACATTTCAACAACACACATCACTCCGACCGCTTCAACACAAGAATTCACCTAACAAAAAAGCGCACATGAAAGGGAGAGAGAAGCGCCTACCACACTATCAATTTTTTTTTCAATCGGCAAGTGGCTGAGCAGTCCACTCTTTGTATGCCATCTGCCCTGCTGTTACACTGCAAACGCCGACTGCACTTTGCCATCCATCCCTCCCGAGTACCATGCCTCCAAATTGCAAACTGTAGATCTACCATCTCGTCAGCGTTTGCAGTGTTACAGCAGGGCTGATGGCATACAAAGAGTGGACTGCTCACCCGCTTGCCGATTGAAAAAAAAATTGATAGTGTGGTAGGCACTTCTCTCTCTCCCTTTCATGGGCGCTTTTTTGTTAGGTGAATTCTTGTATTGAAGCAGTCAGAGCAATGTGTGTTGCTGAAATGTGGGGAGAAGTAATTCTGTGATGCAGGGAAGTTCAGTGACAAGTTCAGTGGCTGGGGTCACTCGGAGAAGCTGTTTCACTGCAACTGTGGCACATATTACAATTCTGCTTCTTGTTGTGAAGCTATTTTTATTTAAAATCACATACATTGGCAGGGTAGGGGAAAGGCTGTGAGCCTCTGTATGAAAATGGCACTTAATTTAAGAACAAGGGTTATACCAAGTGGGGAGCTCTAGCTCTCGCTAAGCTAGAAAAAATGGCAGCTATTTCAAATTTAGTTGTTTGCTTTTGGCTAATAGGCAAGCAGGGTGGGCACAAGAATATGTGAGTGGGTGATGGGGCACTTGGGCTGGCACTTTTTATTTCCTGGGCATCTATTGAAGGTTAATGTACCCCCTTGGCAAGGGTAACAGTCAGTCAGATGCCCGGAAATAAAAGGCCCATTTTCTAAGCTTCTGTCCTTTATGTTTTTGTGCATTTATACCACTTACTGCTTGCTGCTACTACAATTTGGTATTTTTTTGTGATTCTGTTTATGTACTTGCCTGATTTATCCCAATCTGTTAATGAGCACTTGCTGCTCAGTATGTTCTTCCTGGTTAAACTTTCAGTAAATAAATAACATTTAGAATAGAAACTATTATCTAACCTGCCTTCTTTGCAGCATGCATTTCCCAATGGGGGCCAACATGTTTTGGTCTGGGACTTCCCAGTTTGGGCCAATTGGGACACAGGGGACCTCGATGGGTCCTTAGATCAGGTGCCTTGTGGGAGAAACTATGAACTCTAGTGTTTGACACCTAAAGGAACCAATGGGAACATAAGACTGTGACTGACAGCTCCCTTAGCCAACTGGATTGCAGGAAAACCGGACTAGTCCGAGAACTGTTTTCAAACAGTGGCTAGTACAACTCGAGCGTTGAAACAGAGATGAGCATCTAAGCTCTGTGAGGACCTACGTAGGATAGGCTTGCAATCATCTCCTGAGATCCTCCTCAATCCCAAGAATACTGCCTTTCTGCAGACTAAGAGGGTTGCTTAGCAAGGCGGCTGAGATTGCAACTGGGCAGAGAACCGAAGGAGAAGAAAATAGAAAGTCTAGTGTTAATTCAGTTAAATGTGCTGAGGCCTGCTGTGTTAGAAGATACTGTAATCCCATGGACTTCTGATTGCCAGAGAGGAGCCAGCCCTACACAGCAATCAACTGACCTACATGCTGGAGGTTTTGCCAGCAAAATGAAGTGCACCATTCTAAAGACATTTTCTGCATGTGGGCCCATGCCGTTTCTGCCCATGCCATTTGTTCCTGTGCCAACTACAGCTTTTTGGCAAGTGACCAGCTTCGGGATCCAGCCCCTGTGCAGCAAATCATCACAGGTTATGGCCACCTACAGAGAAAGACCGTGCAGTGGAGGTGAGTCATCTTGGCCCAGTTTCCCCATGTGCAGCAACCTCAAGCCACAGGTCTTCATTATACCAGATCATCATCCATCTTCTGGTACAGTGAGTAATTCCAGGATAGTTCCCTGCAACAAGTATTTATTTTGCATTGTTTCTTTATCCCCCCATGTGCTCCGGATCCACCACTCCTTCGGGCAGCCATGGTCTCCAACAACCCCCTACCACCCCCGTCAAGCCTCCTTACCTCATATATTGCAGCCGACCCCGAGGTAACCCATCATAACCCTTCACTGGGTGGGTCCCTCTCTTCCAAGGGGGAAGGCACCAGTGGGGACATCCAGCACACTCTTTCTCTTGGTCACAGGGTGCTGCTGAGGTGGACTTGACTCCTCGGAAGTTTCAGAGGTGTCAGCAGACCAGCTGCCGTCATCCGGCCAATCCAAAGCGGTTTTCAATTTTTCTGGTACTTCCCCTATTGCAACGCTCATGCAGTGCTCCTGGTCTCCACTGGGGGCCGCTGCAGAGCGATGCTGCCCTGCTACCCACCCCAGCAGAGGAGAGCAGTCCTACAGATGCTCAAACCTCTCCTCCTGCCGCCCCCTAGCACCCCGAGTCTGTTCTCGAACCTGTCATCAAGGAAAAGTAGATAAGGCACCAGCACCTCAGCCCTCTGCGCCACCGGGCCGGCTGCAACAAGTCTTTTAATTGTCTTGTGGTACCATCTGATTGCCTTCAGTTAAATTACAAGGATTTCAATGGACTAGGCCAGCCGGCCACAGATGCAACTAGTCCAAAGTCTTTGCTTGTCTATGTTTAATTATTTTTCTTTCCTTCAAGGGCCCCAACAACAGCTGCAATGCCGGTAATCCCGGTCACCGATTCTGGCCAGCCAGCATTACATTCTGGGTACCCAGTAGTTATGAGACTGTTTAAAAAAGGACTAAACTGATTACATGCAAAGTAGCCTGGTACAAACCAGAACAGTAATCATTTGCCTAAATTCACGCCCCCTCCTTGTTCACATCCCCGTAATAAACCAGATTTGCTGTTTATTGTTACGCTGGCTCGTGAGCATATCATTGTTTGGGTTAAACTTACTGTGACCTGGGTAAAGGCATTGGAAAGTGTATGCTGGCATTTAACATTGTTTTACAGGGGATTCCAGGGTGTTTTGTCAGAAGACCAAATCCTGGTGGCAAGTGCAAGGTGTGTGAGCATATTATTAATGCCTGTTGCAAACTGTCTATTGAATGTTGCTAATGGTGATCATCAGTTCACAGGTACTTGGTCACTAGCTGGGATTGTGGGTGGTTATAGCTTCCCAGAGGGCTGTACCAGTCTAGATAGATACCCACACAACCCGTACTCTGGGTGGAGGCACCAATCCATTGTGTTTACTGAGAGTAGGGGTACCCCAGTACTTGCTAATTTGGAACCCAGGCCTCTCAACCTGTTGTTAGAAAGACAGGCAGGGGTAGTAACCCTTGGAATAGTGCTGCCTAGGGGTTACATTTGTCCAATTATTCTCAGCAAGTTTCCCTTCAGGATTCCCTTTCCACATTAGTGAAAATAACACAATAATAACACGAGTCACACAAGGCTCAATTTTGGGTGCTATAGTTTTTTTTCTATGTTTTAAATGATCCCGGATGCTCAGGACAATGTCATGAGATGGGAGGAAGTGCTCCAAATGTCAAACTAACATCTTAGTAGTGCTGCATAGATGTTCATGTAGTTCACAGAGGCAGCAGTAGAGAGAGGGATCTTGATGCCTGCATTTGACACGGACTCCTGAAATCAGGAGAGAACTTTGCAGTCAAGCACAGTTCCCTTTGCATCATTTGTAGCCCTCCTATGGGGGGGAGGGGGGAACCTTAAGCAGGGTTTTATCCAGACATCAAAAACAAAACCTCAAGTGAGTGTTACGAGTGGAACAAGTTGAAATGCTAATGCTCTCAGTTATGAGAGGGAGCAAACAGTTACAGTGATCAGACTTAGCCCACAGAGGAAGCAACTTAGGCTCCAGCCGACCGAAAGCCAGACCCCCCCCGACGGAAAAAAACCTTTAACATCCCTAGACAGTGTTGTTAGATGATCACAGTACTTACAGCCCAAGCTTACTGTACCCATCAGAGGAGGTATGGCTGTTATAGGCAGGTCTGGTGCTGCTGAAGCTCCACAGGTTGGGTCTGTTGTGACCAGAATGTTGAGAGCAGCGTTAGGGATTTCTGTGACAACTACCATGGCTTAGGATTTCACCATGGGACCTTCCAGAGGTGCATGGGTGGGAGGCATCCTATTAAGCACTACCGGTGTCAGGGAGTCATTGGGGTTCTGTAGTGGTGGAGCTGGCAGTGAGAGGGAGCACAGGGGCACACATCTGTTTATCATCAACAGCATTCCAAGGCCATTGAACGATTCTCCAGGCTCCTCTTCTTTGCTGATGATTTTCAAGCATTGTGAGGCCATGGGCTTTATTTTAAAAGGATCAGGACCAGCACAGGGGGATTTGTAACAACAAGACATAGTGCAAGGGGATCCTTGCATGGCATCTTGCACCAGTCCTGATTTTCAAATGCAGCCTGCAGCACAGAGAGGGAATGCCTGCACCAATCAGGTTTGCACCGTCCCTACAACGGCCACACCAGTGGGCCATGGCAGAAGAGGGCTTATATGAAATCCTATATTTTATTGTCATATGATTTCATATTATTGTACCTCTTTGCTCTAATTTTAATTTCCCAAACAAATTAGCTAACGGTGCAGTTTGCACACAGCTCCATGTCCACAATGCTCTGTAACTCTAGGATTGAACATGCAGACACCTAGCTTGTAAGGCAGAAGTACACGTGGGTGTTTATATTTAAAAATAGCAAAAAAGAAAAAAAAGCACAATGTAATGTTGCTACCTAAAACTGTAACAATAAGGCAATATGACTACAGGTTAGAAATGTAACCAAACCTTAGTGTATGTGTGCTGCTATGGTTTACTCTAGTGTGTGAAGCATTACACTGTAGCGGGAGTGGTTGGTGGGTAACAAGCGGCAGAGACAGGGGAGGTGGCACAAAGACTGCTATTGCAAGTGGTGAGAAGTGCCCATATAATGACTGGCAATATCTGCAGCATTTCTAATACCCACTACAGCAGTGGTTCAGAGTAGCAAAATTGCAGTGACTCTACATCACTGCAGAGGCACCCTAACAGCTCTGCTTAAGACAGGCGAGTATTTGTACACTCATCACAGTGGGTGAAGTGTGAAAGTGTGTAAATGCCTATAGTCTCAGTTGTGGTATAGACAGAGGGGTTCTGAAAGACAGAATGAGGGGAATATGTTGCAGCATACTGCAGACCGACCTTTTCAAATTGTTTTGAAAGCTACAACAAATGCAGGTTACTGATAAATTGTCAGATCTCTATGAGCTAAATTACCCTCCTCTTATCCAAACTGTAAGAGCTAACCTTATACAAAAGGAGGGCCTTCCTGTGAGCTACAGAGCACTGCCATCATGGAGCTGTGAGCAAAGTGCACAGTTAGCTGATTTGTTTGGGAAATTAAAATCAGAGCAAAAAGGTGTAATGATATGAAATCATATTACAATAAACAAGCATTTGTCAATGCTGAATGTTCGTCGTGTGCACTGGTGTCATTGTGTGTATGTGGGGGGGGGTGTTACAAGCTGGCATTGGCAAATTTCAACATGGGTTCATGACTTCATTGTTTTTATATTTTTGCACCACATTTACAACATAGCCATCTTATTACACCACCTCATGAAGAAAGGAAGAGTACAATTTCAACTCCTGTCCCAAAGGTACTTTCATGCAGTGGATGCGAAATCACCTTCCGGGATGTAAAAAAAACATTTTGGCCAGGATCTGAAAAATGGCAGCTGTCACATTCATGAGGTGCAGTGAAGAAATGGCTATGTTGAAAGTTTGGGGTCAAAATACTAAAAAGTAGCAAAGGTGCAAGCCTGCGTTTGCTAATTTAAGTGCAGACTCATAACGTTGCTGTTTGTTAATATTTTCACACCAAATTTTCAATCTAGCATTCTTATGACTCCACCTCATGAACAAAGATGTAGAAAATGTTCAAGTCCTGTCCCAAAAGGTCATTTTGTGAAGTGACTGTGAAATCACCTTCCGGGATGCAAAAACACATTTTTGCCAGGATCTGAAAAATGACAGCTGTCATGGTCATGAGGTACTGTGAAGAAATGACTATATTGAATATTTGGGGTCAAAATATTGAATATTTCCAAAGTTATGAGCCTGCATTTGCAAATTTCAATGCAGGCTCATAACTTCTTTATAGTGTATAGTAGAGTGCTGTTCTATATAGAATTCCATCCTTTTCAAAATGCAGTTGTACCATAGTTCAATAATCATGGAATGTGATTCTACCCTATAGTGGTAGAACAGCATTCTGGAACTTCTAGAGACTGCATGAATCAGTTTCATTTTGAAAGCAAAGAAACACACACACACACACACACACATATTTCACACAATACTATACACTATTAAAAATACAGGATGAGCAACTCTATGCACAACCAGTATGTTTTGCCACCTCAGGGTTCTGATTCCCATGAACCTCTCAAGCTTTGCTCTCGAGGTCAGAGGGAATCAGAATCCCTCTGTGGCATAGTTGCCCATCCAGTATTCTCTGTTTTTAATATTTTTACACCAAATTTTCAACATAGCCTTGTTATCACACCACCTCATGAACAATGGTGAAAAAAATGTTGTACTCCTGCCCAAAAGGTGATTTTGAGCAGTGACCATGAAATGACACTTCAGGACAGATTTACCTAACATCGGTTGCATTGTTCATGAGTTGGGGTCCCCAAAAACATATGTTGAAGATTTGGGGCAAAAAATATTTAAAAATGGTCAAGTTATGCCACTAAGTTGAAAACCCCATTGAAATACATTGACACCGAAACCCTGCCTAAACTAAGTTTTGGCAAGCTGTCATATTTTGGACAGCATTTGAATACAGTAGCTTGGGTAATAAGAGGGCTGAGTTTAAAATGTGGGGTGCATCGCTGGCCCGGGTTGAGGCACTAGACGCCACACCTTGCGCCATGTTGATGACCCATGTTCGGGAATGAGCATGGGCCGCTAGGGGTTGGCAGAGGAGGAGAAGGATCAAGCACCCCAGGGACAACTCTCCTTCTCCAGGGAGAGGGGTGACCAGTTGTAGGTACATGCCTGGCCCCTAGCAGTGGCTGGGGGCTGGCACACTGATGCTACAGACATCCGGTCAGAGGCGGGGCAGATGCCTGATAGGGTGCATGCACAGGAGTGTGCACAGCACCGTCTATGGCATCCTTGCACACTCCGCTCCTGAAGGGGAGAAACCAGGAGGAAAAAAGCTCATGGTGGATGATGGAGGGAGCTCACAGGCCCCGCCCCCTGAACAGTTATGGTGCCAACCCCTGTACTGGATTTGGTCTTGGTGAGTGGATCTAGTCTTGGTGGGGGTCCCACCAACCCTGCTGGGGGGTAAGCCCTGGGGGGTAGCTGGTCAGAGTCGGCTGGTGGACATTGGGGGATGGGGCTGGGGCTCCCTCCAGATACAGACGGCTGTGGAGCAGGAGTATAAATAATTTTAAAAAATGTGGCATGCAAATATTTAAGAGTTCCGCAGTTACTAGTATGCATACTGAAATTGTAACAAATGGCCATAACTTTGTCATTTTTCATATTTCGACCCCAAATGTTGAACATAGTCTTATCACTCCACCTCAAGAACCTTGTAGGTGAAAATATTCAAATCCATGGGAAGAAGGCATTCCATGCCACAGGTGCAGAAACACAGTTTGGGCAGGTTGTGAAAAATGACAGCTGTACTGGTCATGAGGTGGTGTGATAAAAAGGCTATATTGAAAATTTAGAGTGAAAATATTGAAAATGACTAAAGTTACACGTGTGCTTAGAAAATTTTGAACGACCGGGTGTAACTCGGACACTTTTTGGAGTTGTTTCACCAAATTTCCACATAGACCTTTTGACACCCCACCTCATGAAGAGTGCCATTGTCATTTCATTCACTCATCCCGAAAGGTGATCTTGCAGAGTGACCACAACATTCTGTGCCACAGGTGCACAAACATGTTTCAGGCAGGATATGAAAAACGACAGCTGTACTGTTCATAAGGAGGTGTGAAAAAATAGCAATGTTGAAAATCTGAGGTGAAAATATAAAGAATTGGTGAAGTTAGGAGCGTGCGTAGAAACTGCACATTGCATGCGTGAAATGCAGTAGTTTTTTGGAATTTTTAACCAAATTTGCAACATGGGATTTTTGGGACCCCACCTCATGAACAGTGGCACTCTCATTTCATTAATCGGTCCCAAAAGGTGATTCCACACAGCGAATGCAAAACCACCTTTTGGGACCAAGTAATGAAATGACAGTGACAGTGACTCAGGAGGTAGGGTCCCAAGAACTATGTTGCAAATTTGGGGCCAAAATTCCTAAAAGTGGCTGAGATATTAATCTGAGCTGCCCCGCAATTGACTCCCATTATTGAAACACCTTGAAATCTTCAGTTTGCGGTTGGCTTTGAAGAGTGCAAACATATCCTGGTCCACAGAAGATCACTGCCTCCAACCTCTGGAGGTAAGTATGAGTGGGGGGTGCAGGGAGGTGAGTGTGGTGTGGGAGGGTCGAGATGGGGGAGGGGGAAAGGGGAGACAACGAGGAACCGTTTTCTTTTTTGCAGCTGTAAAAAAAGACATTGGGGATTTTTTAATAGGGAACACTTTTGTTTACATTTCCAGACACTGGGAGTGGGCTCCCCGGTGTCCAGGGGGACAGGGAATGGAGGGTGCAGGGAGGTCAGAAGCAGTGGGAGGGACTGGGAGGGACTGATTTGCTGAGAGTGGGGACTTGAATAGGAACCAAGGGAGTGAAGAGGACAGCAGCAGTGGGAGAGATGGATTTGCTGTTGGAGGGGCTCAAATAGGACGGAGGGTGCAGGGAGGACAACAGCAGTGGGAGGAACCGGGAGGGATTGATTTGCTGGGGGGGGGGTCTTGAACAGGAACCAAAGGAGCAGGGAGGACAGCAGCAGCAGTGGGAGGCAGCGGGAGGGACTGATTTGCTGGGGATCTCGAACGAGAATGGAGGCCGCGGGGAAGACAGCAGCAGTGGGAGGGAGCAGCTGGCACAATGCTAAGACCAGCCCTGTGTATGTACACATCAAAGGGCCGAGCCATGCCACTATTGGTTTGGCTCTGTCCTTCGAAAACCTTGCCAACTTAACCCCAAAAACAGAATATGAGTCATCGGCAGCCTGCCTATTGATTCGTCTGCCATAGACCTGCCCCTTTAACAGAGCTCTCCAGTGGATGCACCCCCCTCACATCCCTGTATCTCAACTCTCATATCAACATGTTCATCTGTGCTTGCACGCATAATGAACATGAAAATGGGATTTCATTCATAATGCTGGTACATCTAGTACAGCTGAGAAATTGAAATGCTGGTGCACCCTCATGGGGATACAGATTTTAATTATTTACTCTGATGTCAACTTTTAAATCAGTGTCATTAGTGAGTCACAGGTTTGATTCCTTTCACTACATTCTGGCACTGAAATTATGATTGTGAGCAGAAACTTTTCTTTTTTATCTGGCTCAATGAAAATATTAAATTAAAAATTGGAACTAGAATGCAGATACATTAGATATAGATTCTGAGACAAGACCAGATTAAGGCATAAGCAACATGGGCCTGGGCCTAGGGCCCCTACCTGCCAGGGGGCCACCAGCTATCTCCAAATACATGGCCACCAGCAATCTACAAATACATTTATTATATACCCCTTTCTTTCTGCCTGAGCAGCATTTTTTTGTAATGAACTCAGCTGCTGAGTAATCTAAGCAAGGCACGGACTGAACTGCGATGTGACTCTCACCTCCTTGATTAGGTGTATGGCTGATAGCTTCAGGGGGCATTGACATTTAAGGTGTAAACAGGCCCGTTGCCTTTGCTTTGTTTCCCATCCCCTGCTATCTCACATGGGGAGAAGTGGCTAGAAAGATCCTGCTACACCCCCTTCCCCCCAGTGGTGTTCCTGATGGGAAAAGTGACTGGCATAGATCTTAAATGGGGGGCCCCCTGTGGTAGTTTGGCCACTACCTGCCTCTTCTTGTACCTTTGAGGGAGCCCCCATCATCTGTATCAGAAGGATTGGAGAGCCAGCAGAGCCTGCCTATTGGAGAGCCTGTTCCAAATGCCAGGTTCCTCTCATTAGCAAAGGGGTGCTATGTGGCTTGCCCCGGCCCTGGGTTACATAGTATGCAGGTAGAGGTTGTGGTTCAGAAATCCAGGTGTTCTAAGCCTATAAGTTTTCCATGTTCTTGGCTTGTGGCTGTAGCCACTAGGCTATACTGGCTAAGTATTACTTAATTTTAACACTCCTTAACTGGAAGTGGATTTTTCACTGCTTGCAATGCTTCTCTCAGGGAAAATTAGTAAGGGGGTTCTTGATTAAGTTTGGGTCAGGGTGATGAGTGTCATGAAAATGATCATCAGAGTTATGAATAAAACAAAAAAAAGGGAGCTGAATTTTCTAAGTCCCTCAACAATACTATATTGCAATTTACAAACAGTATGGCTAAGACTGATCTTTAACACCACCCACAAAATCAGATTTTAATGACACATAGTGAAGAGGCTACAGTGCTACAGATAGGCTAACAATACCGTCAGAGGCAGCGGTGGCCTTTGGATCATATTTGTTTACTTCTCTGGCAATTTTACATGATACGGGTATGGAGCTATATACATACAATACTACCCCTACCCCCATTATGTATAATTGTCTGCAAAGTAAACAAATTATCTGAAGGCCACCACTAAGTCCAACCATTATAATCTTATCTATAGCATTGCAACCTCTTCCTCATGTGGTTTTGTAGGTGGGTCTGTATCAGAAAGTAAGATTATAGTTACAGTAGTTCAAGTAACATAAGAAAGGTAGCAATCGTGTACACTGAGTGTAGCCTTGCACATGCAGAGATCCCTCAATTACTCATCAAATGTTTGTACAAAATGTTAACTATTCTGTTGCCCCTTATTATCTCGGACCCTTGATTATCTGCTTAATTTTGCTTCTACGGAAACGGAGGGATAATCAAGGGTGCACTGTAGATTATCAGACTGAAATCAAACAGTATGTGGCACTTAGGGTGGAAAGGGAGAGGAGAGAATTTTATTTTACTTATTTATTGCAGTTTAGGATTAATACCTTTGAGTCCTGGGACTCATTTACAAAGGTTCCAGGTCATACATATAACGAGACAATCATGGGAGACATACAGATTACAGACAGTAAGTATAGTAAGAATTGGTTACAAAGGACAGTTTGTTTCTGGTTACAGCTAAAGTATCCATGATACAACTCAGAATGGTGTTGCATTGCTGCTAATATGATTTTGAAAACAGAAGGGTAGGAATTTTGGCTTGTATACTGTTGCCTGCAGCTGTCTACATACAAACTGTATCCTAACCTCCTAACCTGGGATACAGTTTGTATGTAAATGGATTCCCTAGGTGCCTTAGAGTCTGTGAGAGGGTCACAGTGGGTGGGGGGGCAGATTTCTCTTGGGCCTAGGGCCACAGGTTGCCTTAATCTGGCCCTGCTGCCATGTCTAACAGCCTATCTTACCTTTACCTATTTACATCTCTGAAACCCACCAAATGGGCTGCTGCCACCAACTGGTGGGAGGGGTTAGGTGTACTCTATCAATGGGGGATGTCTCAAGTGTGGGATGCTAGGCAACAAGGAGAAACAGGGCAAGTAGTGTAAACGAGTCACCTGTGAACAGTACTGCCAGTTAAATGAACAATCAGGCAGTGGCGGTGACATGAGGCAATTACAACATAAAATGTTTGCAATAAAAACTTGCACCATCCTTTTTCAGGAAGCACAGTCTCAATGCTAGGTGGGAGGGCTGGACATGCAATACAGATAATGGACATCTCTCACATTCTGCTACAGAGTCTCAGAGTAGGGAGGGAGGGCTGACCTCTTGCACACAGCATTGATGTTAAAGTGCTCAGGGCTTGCTGAGATCACAGATGCTGCAGAAGATGTACCAGAGGAGTTGGTGTAATCTGCCACACTCTAATGACTTTCCACCCTTTGCCTGCCTTTTGCACACATTGAGCCACTGCCTTTGTCAGACACCATCGGGTCTAACAGCCCACCTATTTAAATCCCCGAACCCCACCAAGTGGGCTCCCACCACCAATCAGTGGGAGGAGTTAGGTGTACTCTAGCAATGGGACATGTCTCAAGTGTGGAATGCTAGGCAACAAGGAGAAAACAGAGCAAGCAGTGTAAACTGGAGTCAGCTGTGAACAGCACTGTCTGTTAAATGAACACTCAGGCAGTAGCAGTGATATGAGGCCATTACAACATAAAATGTTTGCAATAAAAGCTTTCACCAGCCACTTTCAGGAAGCACATAGTCTCAAAGATGGGAGGGAGGGCTGGGCATGTAATACAGATAATGGATAGTCTCTCACATGCTGCTACACAGTCTCAGAGTTGGGAGGCCGGGGTGAGCTCTTGCAGGTGGCACTGATGTTAAAGTGCTGAGAGCTTGCTGAGATCAAAGATGCTGTAAAGGATGTACCGCAGAAGTTGGTGTAAGGCTGCCACACTCTACCAACTCTCTACACTTTGGACACACTTCACAAGTTCGTCCCTTGCTAGTGCCACTAATAGCACCAATGTGTCTTCTTTATTCGTTGCCACTGCCACCGGTACCAGCCACCTCAGCCTTAACCACTAGCGCTGTGATTCTGCCATCCACTGCTGCTACTAGCACCCCAGCTTCTGCTGCAACAATGACCCTGGCAGCCCCTCCCACTGCTGTGACTCATACCACTCCAGCCACTGTGATTATTTATTTATTTCATAATTCAGATTTACAACCTTTGAATCAAAGACTCATTAACAAAGGCACCTCATTGCAGGGAGGGTAGACAACAATTGATGGTGGAGTACAACAATGGAGAACATTACAGGTGACATACAATAAAAGAACACACATTGCAATTCCAGTAATACAAAGGTGTACAAAGGCTTCAATTAGTTACAATTAGTCTAGTATATAATTAATAAGGTACCGCTAGGGATTAAAATCATGCCTGCCGCTGTGACCCAGACCACTTCTGCCACTACTCCAGCCACAGCCCGAAATACTATAGTGAGTCAAGCACTTCCACCAAGCAGTCCCCTAATATTTCCACACTATCTGGCAAGTATGCAGCATCAACGCCCCCATCCATGGTCAATGCCAATAGTGCAAGCCTTCCAGGCCAGAACAAAGTACCAGTCTTCTCCTCCAACAGTTACGTTCAGCCAGTTTCACTTGTGGAAGATACTGAGTTTCATAGACTTCTGCAGTACTTGTAGCCATGGTACCAGATCCCATCAGGTTTCACATTTTCCAGAACTATGCTGCCAAGCATCTATAAAGGAATGAGAAAGGCAATTGCAGCACTATTTTCTGAAGCTGTTTGTGGGAGTTCCACTGCACATCAGACATCTGGAGCAGTACACACCCAATGCATACATTTCAATGTGTGGTACATAGCGTAGTGCTTGTGTATACTAATGAACTTGAATGTTATGGACTTAAGGTTATGAACTTGGAATTTGGCTTTTCTCTATTTCCACCCTCAGTAGGAACACTGGGTAGGTGGAGGAGTAGAGGCTCAGCATCAGGGGTGAGATAAGAGTGCCAGAAGAGGAGGAGGCCAGGGAGGATGATAGGCATTTTCAAAACACTCGAAGCTGAGCAGCAGAAGTGCTGTGGTTCAAGTAGGGGATGTGGGAGGAGCTATCCCCCATTGAACTTCAGGCTTTTAACCCTCACATTCAATGTGTGGTACATAGCGTAGTGCTTGTGTATATTTATGAACTTGAATGTCATGGACTTAAGGTTACAAACTTAGAATTTGGCTTTTGGCTATTCCCACCCTCGGTAGGAACTCAGGGCAGGTGTAGGAATAGAGGCCCAAAAAGATTATTTAAGGTTCAATTACCTCCTTCAACTCTATAGAATGTGACCAGTAGCATGCAGGAGAGGAAAAATCCCCTGTAGGAGAAAGCTCTGAGGACCCATGGCTACTTTCCCGCCCGTCCTCTGGGCAAACTATGAAGAAATAATCCTAAGAATGTGTACTGAGGATTTTTGGTTCTGGTTATGTCCAAGAGTCTTATCCTTCGAGTCTTGCTGGTTGATGAGTCATGTCCTCTGAATCTTGATGGTGAGTAGAAAGGTCAATTCCAAAGGATGGAGGATTCTGGATGATGAAGGATAGTCTGATTCAGATGGATGTCCAACTGAAGGAAGATGGTAAACTATGTCTAGGATCCCTGTAGTGATATTTGAGAACTGAAAACTTGACACAAGGATTGATCCAGGGAACAAAGGTAAGGATGGTTGAGCTCTAGATGGTGATGAACTTGAAGGTCCCAAAAGGAATACAGAAGGAGGAAGTTCAGGAGGCAATCAAATTCCATGAGGCAATCCAGAGCCAGTCTGATGGCAAGGAATCCAAGTTGATTTCGAAGGTGCCAGCACCTAAGGGTTCCAAAGCAGGCAGATAATGGATTGAAGGGAGGAACGAATATGAAGCACTGACTCCCATCGCCGGTGGGCAGGATGGCCAGCAGTGCTCTACGTCATTTGGGCAGAGCTAAAGATGGAGTCTGCTCAAGGAGTGGAATGAGTAGAGAACAAAAACAGAGACAGACTCCCAACCCTGGCACCTGGGGAAGCACACCTTTGCTCAGTACCCCAGAGGCAGACCTAGGGACAGAGACTGATGGGTGATATGAGCGTGCGCTAAGACCTCTAAGTAGGTCTGCGAGGAAAGTCCTTCATGGATGACTGAGATGACATCGACTGAGACCCCCACGTAGGTCAAAGTACAGACGTATGCCAGGAAGCTAGGACCGACGACTTAGAAGGACAGGACAGCAGATGGAGGTGCAGTAGTGGTGAATGAACCTGTGTCAAAGTCAGACAAAGTGACACTTTATGGTGTGGGTGCCAGAGCATGATATAACTGGAAAGAATGGGAGCACCAGCATACCCATACAGTGGAGGCTGAAGTGTCTGAGATCTTACTGCTGGAGAAATACTCCCGGGCCAAACTCTTAACCATAGCCTGGAATAGTGGGTCTTTCAGGAGCAGCGGGTTACACCTCCACCTAGTAGCTGAGCTTTTCTGTCCTCCAGGAATATAGATACAGTAGACTGGAGCATGATCGGAGACTATAATATTATCTATGTGGGAGGACACGATGTCCTGGGCAGCCGGGGAATTGGCCAGCCAAAAGTCTATTCGACTGTATGTTGAATGTACCGTGGAGAAGAAGGAGTAGTCCCTGCCTGCTGGGTGGTCTCTTCGCCAGATATCTATCATGCCCCATTCTTTTTTTATCTCTTGCAGGGTAAGCAGTGCTTTTGGGTGCGAGTGCAGAGTAGGCTTAGACTTGTCTAAAAATCTATCTAAGGTTAGATTGAATTCCCCTCTACCATGATGGGGATATAGTCTGCCGTTAGCGACTCAATCGCTTGATTGAGATCCAGGAAGAAGTCCGGGATATCATTATTAGGGCTGTATATACTGGCCAAGACTACCTTGCCCCCGGGTAAGAAAACCTGACTACTACCCACTGGCCCTGAGCATCTATCACTACCTTATCTTCTATCCAGGAACAAGACTTCCAGACTAGTATTGCAACTCCTTTGGATTTAGTTTTGGCTGAGCTAGCTATGACTGACCCTACCCATGACTTTCTAAGCCACATTACAGTTCCTGCAGTGAGGTGTCTCTTGCACAAGGGCAATATCCGTCTGTAAGGACTGTAAATGCTTGAGGACCATTGAGCGCTTAGTCAGGTGATTGAGGCCCTTAACATTCCAGGATATGAGCTTGATCCCTCCCTTATGCTGTGCCATCCTTACTTCTTTAGTTAGAACAGAAGCAGATACTCACCCTCTGTATCCAGAAATAATAGCTTCCACTGAGGAGACAGGCAGAAGGATAAGGTGAGGAGAAAGATTCTGACAAATCAGCCAGACAGTAGTAGTAGTAGTAGTAGTACGGATAAACCTAGTAGTGCGTTAAAGCAAATAACAAATATCATTGAACAAACAGTAATATTATGCCCTAAACAGTGGCGGTAACAAAAGTTCCGCCTCAAATATGCAACTTAAATAGTATACTTTTATAAACACAGAGAATGCAAAAGCAGTAACAGTGACTTTAGTAACAAGCTAAAGGTAATGTGGTGTATGCACAAAGGTATTGATCATACAGCCATGCTCACCAGATACATAAAGTGGGGTGATTTATGATTATACCTTGGTAAATATCTCCGATTCTTATCCCCAGCACATTTAAGCTTCTATGTTGAAAGCCTTCCCCACTCCTATGGGGGTGGGACATCCAGAGACATCGATTATAGAAGAAAAAAGAGGGGGGGAATGGATATATGGGGAGATAAAGGATATGAACTATAGTAATGCTGCCAAAAAAGGCAAAGTGTGATCCCCAGATCAAGATAGCAGGTATTAGGTTGTACCAGGGGGCGAAATACCCCCTATGGGCAGTATATTGCTCTGGGCTGTTAGGCTAGGGTGGGGCTTTATTCAAAGTTATCCTGCATCCTTCCTCTACAGCCCACATACATTTCCTTATCTCTCAAAATATAGCCCTCCCTATGGCATCCCCAAGAGCACTATAATGAAATGTCTCTCCGCAGAGTCCATGGGTAAAGAGATTCAGCCCTAAACAATGATACTTTAATTCTATACAGGACCTTTCTCGACCCATATTCCATGATATAAAGAGAGATCACTGTAGATCTGGGAGAGAGTTTTCAATCCAGTGGCCCAGAGTCTCCTGGAGTGGTTGGAGAGGCGATGGAACAGGCTGCATCTCTGGAGACCACTTCAGCAAATGACAAGAGCCCCGGTTTAACTGGCAGAGTTCCAATATACTCATCTGCTTCTGGTGATAGCTCTGCCCATGATCGTTCCTCTGTTAGCTCCATGAGAAGGTCGTCTGGTATCTTGTCTTGCAGGCAATGTGAATTTAAGAGCATTGCTTCTTCTTTAGTTTGTTTAGCCGGTGGCGCCATTTCAGGACCTTCGGTGACTAAATCCGGATCGCTCTGAGAGCACTGTCGTACCCTTATGGTCTGGCTTGAGCCCCACTGCTTTTTGGGAGAAAAAGGAGCCATTCCTAGGTGTTGTTGAGCAGTTCCCTGATGCATTTCAGGCTTAGTGCGCACTGCCAGCTGTTGAGACCTGGGGGAAACATTTGATCGAGGGGCTGTCTTCCCGAAATCTCAGCCATCTGGAACCGTACTGTTGGTGTTTTTGTTCCCCCTATTGTACACGTGCTGCCCTGGGGTCCAAAGTCTTCTGGGAGATGTAGTGTTAAGTGGTAGCCTAGGCCAGTATTTGGAGATCCAGGTCTCGATCTCTCGTGGTGTCTCTGCCATAATATCTCTGCCTTCGTAAGACACATGTAAGTAGATGAGATTACGGAAACCATACTTGAATCCATGCTATGCTAAGTATCTTTTGATCTGCACAAATGCTTTCCAACGAGCTGCAGCTTCTGATGAGAAGTCTCGAAAAAAGGCTGTTTTGGCTCCATGCCACACAATTTCTCCTTTATCTTGGGCTGTCCTAAGTACTCTTTCCTTAGTAGAGAATCAAAGTAAATATGCCACGATAGGGCATGGTGTTGAGCTTGTAGAGCGAGAGCCTCCAGGAATCCAGTGTGCCCTTTCTACCTCCACTGGGCCATGCCACCAGTCCCCCAGCATTACCGATATCTCCTCTTTAAGGAAGCGCATGGTGTTCTGGCCCTCCGGTATACCCAGAATCCTGATATTATTGCGCCTCCCCCGGTTTTCTTGGTCTTCGGCTCTCCTCCACAGCAATTCTAACTTGTCATCTTGTTCCTGCAAGTGCCTCAGGATAGCTGACTGACCATTCTTGAGATCCTCTGTTTTTTGCTGTACTACATTTATTTTGTCAGCCAAGGTTTGCACCTCTGTAACTGTGCTAGCTAGCGTAGTCGAGATGGTATCCACCTGTAATAGCAAAGTCTCTAGTAGAGTGGTAATGTGCTGTAGTGAGCTGCCGATATCTGCTTGCTGGGGAGAGGGCTCCATTAGTGAAGCCACAGGCCTAGCTGAGGAGTATGTGGTTGTTTCACTGCCAAAACTTTCGTGCATAGCCTTGATCATGCAGTCAGAAGGAGTCGCCAGGTGCTTCTCTTGAGGGGGAAAAAATCTGCTCGCAGTAGTAGAATTTTGCTCCAACGCTCCCAGCTCTGAGACTGAGGAACCTTTAGGCATTCACAAGTTTTTCCTATGGGTATCCACCTCGAACCAAGACCAGTGCAAAATGCTATCTACCGGGTCCGTAGTACAGAAATACCGCTTTAACTTGTGTTGGGTATCTAAATGCTGCTCGCCCATACTGAAGAAGTAAGAATTCTCTCTGGATGACGACATATTTGAGCGGATTACCTCTGCTGGGGATTAAGTTGAAGAGTTAAGCAGCCATCCTTGTCAGCGTTCAAGCCACACCCCAGAAACATAGACTTTGATGGCAGATAAGGACCGCTTGGCCCACCCACTCTGTCCATTTCCCTACCTATTGGATAAGCTGCAGATCCTAGTTAACCAACAGCCTACTTCCTCCTACCCCCCCACAAGAATTACCTTATGTCTGTCTTATGCATTCTTAAATTCCCCCACTATTTTTGACTCCACAACCTCCTCAGAGAAGGTGTTCCATGTGTCCACCACCCTCTCTGTGAAAAAATACTTCCTCACGTTGCCCCTGAGATGTCCCCCCTCTATCTTCAGATTGTGCCCCCTTGGTCTTGCACATCTCTTTTTTTCCTGAAAGATGCTACCCTCTTGGACTTTGTTGATTCCCTTAAGGTATTTATTTATTTATTTATTTATTTCAGTTTCAGAATTACAACCCTTGAGCCTGAGGTTCTTTTACAAAGGCTCAACGTCATCATTTTTCAACACAATACAGAGTAATAACAGTGACATGAAAAGGTAGTAATGATAATTCAAGTACTACAAGATTTTGACAGCAATTGTACAGAGATGATTTACAGTAGACTGGGATAACAGTGCAGGCAAGTATATACACCTAAGGCTCCAGATTTCAACTCGAGTACCAAGTGCTAGAAAGTGGGAGGAGGCAGCCAGTAGTGGCATTGTCAGAGTTAAAGAAGGGAGGTGAGTGGTAGCAGCCAGTAATGGATTTGTCAGCGAGGGGAGTGTTGTGTATGCCAGGGGTGAGCGGAGGTGGGCGGGGGGGGAGGCGGGGGATCAAGCCAGGTGACTTGAATAAACTGGTGGAAGAAGTGAAAATACTCAAGGAACTAGTTTTGTCATGCACCATATGGTGAGATGGTGAGAGCCAGAGGATTTGGGAGATTAGGTTGGAAGGGTAGAGGATTAGGGGTTTACCTGGCTAGAGGCATGTTTTGACAGAAAGTACTTGAAAGTTTCTATTATGTTCCCCCTCACCCTCTTTTCCTCGAGGGCAAACATATTAAGCTTCTTTAGTCTCTCTTCGTATGGTTTCTGGTGCAGACCCTGCACCATTTTAGTTGCCCTTCTCTGGACTGCCTCCATCCTGTCTATGTCCTTGCAGAGATGGGGTCTCCAGAACTGCATCCAGTACTCCAGATAGGGTCTCACCAACTGTCTGTACAGAGGGATGACAACTTCCTGTTTTCTACTGGTGATGCTTCTCCCTATGCATCCCAGTGTCCCCCCAGCCCTCCTTACTGCCTTCTCACATTGCCTGCCTACCTTTAAGTTGTCTGATATAACTACCCCAGGTCCCTTTCTATTTTTGTTGTTGTTAGTACCTCCCCCCATTGTGTACTCTTCCCCTGGGTTTTTGTTTCCCAGATGCATTATTTTGTACTTCTTTGTGTAACCTCCTATAAATGGGGGTTCCCAAAAGTCTTCCTTGGGTGTGCTTAAATGCCCACTGCCAGGCGGGTGTTCTGTGTCTTTACAGGTGTAAAAGTGCTTACATGCGAGTGCCCTGTTAGCCTCCATGCCTGTCTCTAAGAGACATTATTTTTGTAGTGTATAATTAATCTGGGTAGGGGCCGAGTGTTTCCAGGCTCGAGTCCTGCCCAAGCTGCAGTAATATTGCTCCATTCTGCCATCGCTAATGGTGCAAAGGGAGCTTTGTTAGAACTGGTAATTGTTTGATGATTGGCTGCTCTAATAACATAGAGAATACTGGATGGGCAACTGTGCAGAACCAGTGTGTTCTGCCACAGAGGGATTCTGATTCCCTCTGATCTCAAGAGCGAAGCTCGAGAGGTCCATGGGAATCAGAACCCCGAGGTGGCAAAACACATTGGTTGTGCATAGAGTTGCTCATCCTGTATTTTTTATAGTGTATATTACTGTGTGAAAAATGTGTTTTGTGAGTTCTTTTGCTTTCAAAATGAAACTGACTCATGCAGTCTCTAGAGGTTCTAGAATGCTGTTCTACCACAGAAGGGTAGAACAGCATTCCATGACTTTGGAACTGTGGTAGAACCATATTTTGAAAGGGATGGAATTCTATACAGAACAATATTCCACTATACACTATAATGCTATTATAGTTTGACTAACCTGCCTTTCTTTGCAGCATGGACATTTTCTGTATTGTACCAATCAGTACCTTTTGGGGACCTTAAAATGGAGTCTGCCCCCAGGGGTCTTGTGGGAGTGAATTTCTGTAGGAATTGTAGTTTTTTCACTTTGGTGCCTAAATGGACCTGGAGGGAGAGCCCTTGCTTTGACAGACAGATGAATCAACCAACTGAACCCTTTTTGGATCAGAAGGAAGACCCGGTGCTGCCTGCAGCAGTGAGTCAGTCTGAGTTTGGAGTGGAGAGAGTGAACAACTCTAGACATTCGAGCTGCTGCTCCTGCGTAGTCATGCGGGAAACTAGTGGAAAGGCTGAGTTTGGCCTATCTGCTTACCTGTCCCTCGAGAGGGATCCCTAAAGAGTGCTTAAATAACTGGACTGTATCCGAACCAATTGTAACAAAAGCCGCTGAATTGTGACTGTACCTTTGCCTGAAGAAGACCGAAGATTTGCTTCATGTGATCAGCCTGTCAGGACATCTGAATCACCACAGAGATCACGGTTTTGCTCAGGAAAGCTGAAATTGCAACTGGACTGTCATCCGAACTGTGGTATTGCTTTTCTTTTACTATAAGTGTGCTGAATGCTGTTAGTGGGTTGCGATTTGTTTCCCCACTGCCTAATTGTGTCACGCTTGCTGGAGCTGCATCCAGCATTTACTGGACTGAATCTGAACTGTTCATCCAGCCTGGGCCCTGCCAACTTGGCCCAACCAGCTACTCGCAATGCAGAGAAAACCGTTGATGAGAGACCTGCCCGGGGATCAGCCCCCCCTGCTCAACACCTCGAACAGGAACGACACCTCGGTGATTCGTGTGGACCATGCTTCTCCTGGCAAACCAGCAAGTCATCTTAAAGTCTTCATTTTGTCCATCCTGTGTTCTGTACTGGGTAGCGTGAGTAAACACCAGGGTAGCTCCCTGCAACAACAGCTAAATCAAAGTGTGTCATCTGATTTAGTTGTTTTGTCTAATTATCACGAACTGAGCCTCCTGGCTCCGGATTACAAATTGTGTGTGGTTGTGCATGCTTCTTCTTTCCATCACAGGGCCCCAACCAGCTGCAATGCCAGTCTACCCTGGGCAACAAATTAGGTTAGCTTCCTTTGTTCCAACTGGGTACCCAGAGTGTGTGACTGTGAAGGGACTCTAAAGTGCATGCATGATTTCCTGATTGAATCAGTTACAGAACTAATCAGCCAAATTACGCCCTCCCTTGTTCATTCCCCCTGAATAAATCAGATCTAATTCTTTTTGCATTTAACCTGACTGTGGTTCCATTTTGTACCAGAAGCACTGTACTGTTGTTACCTGCTGTGTTTAACCTTATTTTACAGCGGGTCTCCAGGGTTGGACTGGTGGAACCAGCCCTGGTGGTAAGTGCAAACAGAGTGGGGATTTGTATGCTGATTAAGGGTTATTGTACCTGTGTATGCTGTTCATTGTTTAGGCCACTAAAAGGGAAAGTGGGGGGATCACAGTATCCCGGAGGGCTGTACCCAGGTCAGCTACGCTACCACTAATCCTGTCCTCTGGGTGGAGGCACCCATTTTCAGTACCCAGGCCCCTTAACCTGCAACTAGTCACGCAGGCAGGAGTCGTAGCCCTTGGGATAGTGCCACCTAGGGGTTACATCTGCATTGAATCTAAGCTGCCATACTTTTGACCATTCCTCCAACCTTGGCAAGTCCCTTCTCATCCTTCCACCCTTGGGTATCAAAGTGGACTCAGTTTACTATTACCCTTTGCGTCCAGTTGTTCAGCCAATTTTTACCCAGGCTACCACCCTGGGACCCACTCCCAGGCTGGCTAACTTGTTTATTATTCTTTTGTGTGGGACTGTGTCAAATGCCTTGCTAAAATCTAGGTAGGCCATTTCCACAACCCCTCCCTAGTCTACTACTTTGGTCACCCAGTCAGAGAACTGTATTAGATTCATCTGACATGACCTTCCTGCTGTGAATCCATGCTGCCTTGGGTCCTATGCCCCACTGGCCTCTAGGTACTCAGCTATTCTTTCTTTCAGAAGTGATTCCATCATTTTCCCTACCACTGAGGTCAAACTAACAGGTCTGCAGTTTCCTGCCTCTGCCTTGCTCCCACTTTTGTGAAGGGGAATCACATCCAAATTCTTCCAGTCCTCAGGTACCACATCATCCTCCCATGATTTATTAAAAAGAGTAGTCAGTGGTGTCACTAGTTCTCCCCTTAGTTTTTTTAGAATTCTGGGGTGAAACCCATCAGGTCCCATTGCCTTGTCCACCTTGAGTTTTAGGAGTTCTTTAATGACCTTTTCTTCTGTGAATGGACTGGTATCGACACTCCTATCCAGAGTGCTTCTATTGTTTGGTTTAGGTACATCCCCCTCCTCTTCTTCTGTAAATACTGAACAAAAGTATTCATTCAGTATCTCTGCCTTTTCACTGTCACTCTCTGCCCACCCTTCCCCTTTATTAAGCCTCACTATCCCTCCCTTGGTCTTTGCTCACTAATGTACTTATAAAAGGTTTTATCCTCCTTCTTAACAGAGTTGGTTATCTTTTCCTCAGTTTGGGCCTTTGATATTCTGACTGTCTTACCCGCTTCATTCTGCTTTAACTGGTACAGTTCTCTGTCCTGCTCCTTCTGTGTTTCCTTATACTTTCTGAATGCTATCTTTTTCTCCCTAACCTTCCCCACGAACCATAGTGTTTTTTTCCTTCATTTTGTTTTATTTGCTTCACACAAAGGCTTGTTGCCTCTGTGATGGCAGTTTTGTTTTTTCCCCATTTTCAAAACACTTGAAGCTGAGCAGCGGAAGTGCTGTGGTTTAAGTAGGGGATGTGGGAGGAGCTATCCCCCTCCTCATTGAACCTCAGGCTTTTAGCCCTCCCAATCTCTTCATGACCGCACAGTGGTGTGTGCAAAAGCTTGTTTCTTCTGTTGCCAATTCCATTTGCTCACCCTGAGGTGCTGACTCTTTCTTTGTCCCTTCACAACATGGCAATCACTCCATGTCTTTTCTCAATGTGGGGCTAAAGGAGAAAGACCACACCTCACCTAAGATTCTGGCATTCATTCAAGATGTGTGGCAGTCTTGGAGAGTTGATACCAGTTTGCAAGTTGTTGTTTTTTTCATCACAGATAATGGAGCAAACATGGTGAAAGCAATAAGTGATGGGAATTTTGTCAGTGTTGTTACACCTTAACCCTTAGGCTGCCAACAGATTTACAATGTATAGGAATTCTGGATTGATATATCAGCCCGTGGCACAGCAAGAGTTAAATCTAGTGGCCACATCTCCTCAATGTAGCAGGGATGAGGCTAGCAAGACTGTGTCAATAGCACACTCCTGCTGTGATCATTTTCACCACTTTGTGGGGGTGACTAAACACAACTGAAACAAGTGCAAGAATGCCTTGGTCTGTGTCAACATTAACTGAGGGGGTGTTACTGGACCTGGTACTGTCAAACAGGGACAGTGTTTCTGACGTCACAGTGGGAAGCCACCTGAGGACCAGTGATCATCATAGGTTCCATGTCATAACAGTGACTTGTAAACAGTGACTTCCATAACAGCGAGTGCATATCCCCAAATGCTATATTGGCTCTGCACCCATGACACCAAACATCAGCACAGCTACCGCACTGTACAGTGCAAAACACGGACAATGTAACTTCACTTTTAATGTGGGGCAAGCCTCCCGCACCCCCAAACTAATATAATCAACTACGGGGGGGGGCAGACACTGGGGAAAAGGGGACTACACTGGAGGGGGGTTACGGTGTGCAGGGGGGATACCGCGGCTTGGGCAACACAGTCAGGGGAACCACAGGAGGCAAAACAAAAAATTAAACACTAAGGGCCATCACAACACCAAAAACCATTTACCTGCAGGCAGTCCCAAACCCAGCACCATCAGCACTCCAGGCACTGACCACATCCACTTCACCAGGCGACCAGCTTGGCAGCAGCAGGCTGCACTACTGCCTTTCACCCAGAACACTATTCCGTATCCCCTGTCATTCGCTCTTGCTATTCTGTCGCTCTGTAGTCACTATTCCCTCCCCTCACTCTCCCAGCCCATTCACTAATCCTACGGGCGCGGAAACTGAGTCACTCATGTTTGAGTCACTCAATTCCATTTGCCCATATCATAGTATATTATCGTCATACAGTAAGGTTTAGCATAAGGACAGGGCCAAAACCAAGCCACACTAAAACGATGGTCCTGGACTTCAGGAGGGATGATTTCAAGAAAATGGGAGAGTGCCTCAGGGAATCCCTAGCAGGAATAGGGAATAAGGGTGAGGTAGAGGAAAAGTGAGCAAGCATAAAGCAGGCCATTGAGAAGGCAACAAACCTCTGTGTCAAGCAGGTTACTAATAGCAAGAGAAGGAAGAGACTGCTATGGTTCTCCAAGGCAGTAGCAGAGAAGGTAAAGGAAAAGAAGCAGGCATTCAAGAGGTACAAGATGACACAGAAGGAAGTGGATAGGGAGAGTTATCAGGAGAAACAAATGGAGGCAGGGAAGGCAGTTAGGAAAGCTAAAGCACAAATGGTGGAAAACATTGCCAAATCAACAAAAAGGGGGGATACAACTTTTTTCAGGTACATAAGCGAAAAGAAGAAAAGCAAGGCAGGGATAGTAAGACTAAAAGGGGAGAGGGGGAGTGTGAAGGAGGACCAGAAGAAAGCTGACATACTGCATAAGTACTTTTGTTTAATATTCAAAAAGGAAGGGGTAGGTGATGGGCCACAGATAGTGGAGAAGGGTATTAAAGGAAGGGGGGTGGACACTAGCTCTTTTAAGGAGGACAGGGTCCTCAGGGAACTAACAAAACTAAAAGTAGACTGGACAGGTCTAGACACCCTAGAATACTGAAGGAACTAAAGGAGGAACTGTCTGCGCCTCTGACAGCCCTGTTTAATCTATCACTGGATAGGGCAGAAATTCCAGGGGACTGGAGGAGAGCGGATGTGGTCCCACTACATAAAAGTGGGAATAGGAAAGAGGCAGGAAACTGCCAACCTGTAAGCCTGGCATCGGCGGTGGGCAAAATTATGGAAACTTTATTTAAAGAAAGGATTGGGGAATACCTTAACATGAGTGGATTGCAGGATCTGAGACAGCATGGATTCACAGGGGGTAGATCTTGCCAGTAAACCTGATAGAGTTTTTTGACTGGGTTACCAGGGAGGTGGATCAGGGAGAAGCAGTGGATGTGGCTTACTTGGATTTCAGTAAGGCCTTCAACACCATTCCACACAGAAAACTGGTAAACCATTTTAGATTACGACAATACAATTTATGGTAATGCCTATGCCTCTAGCCTTTCCTCAGTGGATACTATTTATTAACAGCTCTTGTGGTTTATTTTGAATTCTAAAAGCATAGAACATCACTGCATGTTACTTATCCAATTGAACTGACTTTCTCCTTCATCTCGATGTATCCTCCATTGGCTATCCTTGATTTATAAAACTGTAAACCATTACACATCTTCTTATCTATCTGATCAACTTCTAATTTCTATCCATAGTCACAATTTGCAAAATATTCCAAATCACAGTTTAGTCCTATCCTGAGTTAAAACTCACTTCGGAAAAGATAGTTTTTCAAATGATGCCCCTCTGTCTTGGAACACACTCCCCACTTCACTGTGGAATTCTTGTTCCTTGAACATTTTTAATCAAAGTTTGAAGAAGTTACTTTTACAGAAACAATTCTGCACTTGTTTCAATTAATTGTAAATGACTTAACCATGAATTACCATTATCCTTGTGATTTGTGTCATTCATGTCTTTTTGTGGAAACAAGTTTTATGTATTGGTCTGTTTTTGTCTTTGAATTATGTATTTATGACCTGGGGCGTTCTGTAAATAAGACTTGTTTCTCACAGACTAAAAATTCACTAAAAATACCGCCAACAGCTTATTCTGGTTCAATGTCAGCTGGCATCCATCTGTATCCCTCTACCCCTGGACGAGGCTGAAAATTGGCAGAATTGTCTAGTCCTCCTTTCCTAGTCAACAAAAGCTAAATCAAATAAATAAAAATTGAATTTATCCTATAAACCATTAAACTTTTCATAAATAAATAGCCAGCTAGACAGCATGAGAGTGGGTCCAAAGATAGTAAAATGGGTACAAAGTTGGCTAAGTAACAGAACTCAGAGGGTGGTGTTAAATAGATTTCACTCAGAGGAAGGTAAGGTAACTAGTGCGGTGACACAGGGATCAGTACTAGGACGGTCCTCTTCAGTGTCTTTATTAGCGACACTGCAGAGGGCTGGAAGGAAAAGTGTACCTGTTACATGAGATGACACAAAAATCTGTAACAGAGTGACACACACCAAGGGAGGGAGAGAGCAAATGAAGGAGATCTAAAAAAACTGGAAGACTGGTCAAGGGTTTGGCAACTGGGCTTCAATGCCAAAAATTGTAAAATTATGCACATGGGGCACAGAAACCCAAGGGCAACATATCATTTGGGGGGGAGTGTTAACAACAGCAAAACAGTAAAGGGATCTGGGGGTCATCATATCTGATGACCTGAAGGTAGCAAATCAGTGTGATAAGGTAGTAGGATGTTGGGGTGCATAGGAAGGGGTGTCACCAGCAGAAAAAGGAAGGTAGCATTACCCCTATATAGATCAATGGTGAGGACATACCTGGAGTACTGGGTCCAGTTCTGCAGGCCCCTTCTCAGGAAGGACATAGACTGGGTGGAGGTGGTACAGAGAAGGGCATCCAAAATGGTGCATGGCAGGCATCAAAAGCTCTACAAGGAAAGACTCAGGGAATTAAAAATGTGTACTCACTGGAGGAAAGGAAAGAAAGAAGGTACAGGAGGGTGGTAAATTGCACAGAAAGAGATGCTCAAGGATGAGGGGGCATGATATGAAGCTGGAAGGGGGAGACTAAGAGGGGATGTGAGGAAATGTTTTTTATGGAAAGGGTGGTGGATGCCTGGAACAGCCTCCCAGCAGAGGTGGTGGGTACCAAAATGGTAACAGGTTTCAAACATGCATGGGATAGACACAGGGGACCCTAGTAACAGGGCTGGGGGGGTAAGGCCAGAGATCAGTTAGGGTCTATGGCAGCACAGTAGGCAGGATCTTTAGGGCAGACTAGGTGGGCCAAGAGGTTCTTTGCTGCTGACAGCTTCTATGTTTCTATGAAACAGGATGTTAGTACCAGATGGAAATCATCCTATTAGATGCTCTCCAGACTACTAGAACAGAAGCTGGCATTTTATGAAATGGCAGTACGACATTAGAGGAGTCTTAGGTCACAGTGAGTGGTCTCTGACTAGAGATGTTGCAAGTTTTATTTCACAATCAAAGTTTTGGCAAAGTCGCCAAAATCACCTACATGTAGCATTTCGCAAAGTCGCAGAGGCACATCCAAAATTTGCTTTGGCAGCTTCACCACTGACTTCGCCTGTCACTTTGCCAGTGACTTTGCCTTGTACTTGTTAAGGCGAAGTTTGCCAGAAAACTGCAGAATCACATGGCAGAGTTTCTGCAGGTCAAATGAGACTGAATCAGGCAGGAAGTGAGGTATCTGTTCTTTATCCTGGGAGGACAGGACACAGATGCGGTGGGCCAACAACAAGATATCCTTCACATCAGGATGGCTAGCAAACTGCTGGACCACAAGGTTGAGGCAATGTGCCAGGCATGGCACCCTGAAAAATCCACCATCACTTATGCATTTTACAACATTGAAGCTGTTGTCACTAACAATGAAGCCAGATTTCATTGAGTGTGGGTGCAGCCACTCATCAATGTCGTTCAGTAGTACTTCAAGCATTTTCTCCAGTGTGGGATCCAAGCATGCTTTTCATTGTGAGTGTTGCAAGCTGCCTAATACTGGTTATGTTGTTACCACTACAGTCTGCCTCGCTGCACTGTCTCCCACCATGCCCAGATTCCAAGACCACCCCGGTACATGTACCCAGTGTGCTGTAATGAACATATAGGAGCTGCCAGCTGTTCTCCCACTGATCCACATATCCATGCTAAGATGGATGGATGGTGGTGATTAATGCTTAAGTGCGTGGAACACCACTTCCTTTACTGTAGCATGTAGTTCAGGAACAGCACATTTGGAGAAGTATGTCCTTGATGGTACCTTCCACTTTGGACATGCATGAGCAGCAAACCTTCTAAATCCTTCATTCTCAACAAAGGAGAAAGGGAGCAGGTCGAGTGCAAGCATTTCTGCAGCAGCCACACGAAGCTCCTGTGCAGTAGAATGATTCATAGGGTATTTGCTCTGCCGTTTAAACGTGCTCTTCAGAGTTGGTTGTAATTTTCAGGATGTTGGGCTGGCAAACAGACAGCCACATCGTGGTGGCCCAGTAGGGATTCTCTTCAACTCAAGAGAAATACATGGTGTTGATAAAGGGACACAAGTTATTTTAGCTGTTTTATGGGTTGGTGACAGCATTACTGCAGACTGACTCTGAGAGGGACTGCTGAGCTGCCACTGCTGCTATGTCCACTAGTTGTAGCAACCACCTCCACATCCTCCTCCACCTCCACTATGTACTCCCTCTCAGTGGCACCATCTAAAGATGATGAGAATGAGGGACTAGGACCACTAGCAACTGCTTCCTTCTGGTGTTTAAGCCCTTGGAGAGGGTGCCAGTTCTTTAAGTGTGTGTGCTGACCACCAGTGTCTAGGTGGCGGCCCTTCCTCCCCCTACTGACCCATGCGTGGCAAAGCTGACATATTGCCACCATTTCATCTACTGGGTCCAGCACATAGAAGTCCCAAACTAGGGATTTTTTAGCCCTTTTTTTATCCTGATGCCTGGACTGGGACAGCGGAGTGGAAGTATGAGGGGGGAAATACTACTGCCTTTGTAGTTTGTCCATGTCTCATCACATCAAGAACAGTACAGAGGGGAAGGGACCTTCAGTGTGACATTCAGTGGTTAAATCAATGCTGCACTTAAGAACCCCTGCACTGTCAACACCTTTCTGCTGCTTCTTCTCCGGTTCCCATCAGGGGTCCAGCACCTCATCATCATAATCATCAGCATTAGCATGCCATCCACTGATGTCCTCCTGATGCTGAACCTGTGAGTCATGAACCTGTCTATTTATTTATTTATTTCAGTTTGGGATTAACACCTTTGAGCCAATGGCTCGTTTACAAAGGTTCTAAGTCAAACATAGTACAGAACAGAATAAACAGCAACAACAGTATATACACAGAAATACATTAGCGTACAAAAGATAACTTGATTTCAAGGTTACATAGGTTACATAATAAACAATTCTGCTTAATTGTTAAGTTACACTTTGGTTACAGATGTCTTGAAATTTACAATGAAATTTCACTGTCAGTCCTACATATAGAGACAGACAGTTAAAGTCTGTTCTTAGAAGTAAGCTGCCCTATGCTGAGTGCACAGGTCAGCAGAAGGATTTCAGGAACTTGTGTTTGGGTAGGGTAGGGCCACCAGAAAGAAAGGCTTTGTTAAAGATGTGCTTGAGTGGCAGCCTGAGAGGGCTTTGTCTTTGGAGGTGGAGGGTCAGTGGTGAGGGATAGGGGATGGGGAGAAATAGGAAGGAGGAGGTCGGAGGGTTAGCAGTGAAGGGGCGGGGTAGTACAGGTGGGGTGGATAAGGTGAGGGCAGAAATATGTGGGGTGGGAGGGTAAGGTGGAGGAGGAAGCAGAGGATGGGGCCGGGGGGCAGGGGGTAGGGGGGGCAAGGGCAGGAGGGGAATAAATCTATAGTAATGTTGCAGTGGGAGGCTGGAGGGGATGTTTAGTGACATTCCAAGTGCTTGAGTTATAGCATTCAGGTGACTCTCAACAGTTTATTTGGCCATCTCCACAGCAACGATTGCCATAGTGGTATGACCCACATTTTTGGGCTTTCCAGCATTCCCCTCAACCACTGCCTCAACTGTATCACAAGGAATACAACCACTAGCAGCAGCAGCAGCAATGGAGACGGGAACATGCTCCACCTTATCTGTATGAGATACTGCTTCTGGTGTAATTTTCAGGTTGCTTGCACTATTGCCACCTCCCACATCACCCACTACCCTGGCTGCCACAGAGGTTGCCAAAAAAAAACTTTAGATGCAGGAAAGCCACTGGTAACTACTCCTGCACTACTGCTAGCAGCACCCATCCCAGAGCACTTAGAACTTGTTGATGGCAACACAATGTCAGAAGACAGTCCGTCATTCGCCGTTTCAGTTGCACCATTTTGCACAAACAATGCTAAAGTCTTGCCTGCGAGACTTGCTCCTTTCCCTTTCTTGTTTCTCTTCACTGGCATTCTTCTTTTATTACTGTTTGGCAACACAGAAAACTGATGTTTTTAGATACTATTTCTCACAGCACACATGGTTACAACTACAACAACAGGTGGGGTAGGCTAGCCAGGTGAATAGCTGGATTTGTAATGCTTGTACTTTTCCAACAGGGCAGTGCTACACCACAGGCTGGGATATCACTGGTGTTCACAAACAGAGGAAAATTCAGTGAAAGGAAAGTTCAGTCTGGAAAACTGATATTTTTGGATGCTATTTCTCACAGCACACGGGGATACAACAACAGGTCGAGTAGGTTACCCGGGTTAATAGCTGGATTTCTAACTACTACACCACAGGCTGGAAAAGATACCACTGCTGTTCACAATGCGGGGGGGGGGGGACAACAATAAAGCATGTAGGGTAGGTGGGTTTTTCTTTTATTTTCAAAGCACAATGGATTAGAAAGATAAAGGGGAGGGGGACTGCAAAACACAAGTGGTGGGTGTAGGGGCCGGGGCACAGGGGTATTCAAATCACAACACACACTCACTCACACAGACACTCACAATCACCACACTCAGACTACAAAACAAAAAATTAATGTAGCACAGTAATGTAGTACACACAAAAACAGGTCTGAAAATGTTTAAACAATAAATATTCAGGTTTATCCTTCACAATCTCTTCACAGTCACTAGCGGCTGTGTCCTATCTCCTCACTGTCTTAACACTGCACAGAGAAACATCCCCTTCAGCTTTCTATCAGCTGTTCAGCCACTACGGACTTCGCCCCGCATAGTAATTCACAAAATGAAGTGAATTTGCGAAATACTACGTGAAGCAAATTTTTTAGACTTCACACACCACTATATCTGACTGATGCCATGGTCAAAGTACCTGGCCCATTTGAAAGGAGCACTCATAATGTAAGTTCTTTCACTGCCTTGTTAAGTCAAGTGTACTCTCTATGTACAGTAATATCGTTCAGCACCTAGTTAGGGGTTGATACAGGAGGCTGTGGGGCTCTGTGTAACTGTTGTTTAATTGATGTTAAAATATTGAATTCATTTTTTAACTTGTTCATTATTTTTGGGTTAAGGCCTATCTCGGGGATTATAAGTAACTTTATTAGATATGTTTTTTGGTGCCTATTCAGATTAGTAGGGTCTCGATGGGAAGTAATTCTGTGTTTAGTCTAAGCTACATAGGCACTTTGTGCTCTATGGCTACTAATAGCAATGGTGGCTATGCACGAACATGCATAATATATACCTGTAATCGACATAAGAGCGCCGTGCAGCTACATGGCACACAGGACCCCTGCCATACGTGGCATTCACCAATGGTAAGGTGCACCACGCGCACACACAAGGGGTGGGGCCAACAAGGGCATGCAGCAGAATGAGCAGGCAGAGAGGGCGGTGCCAGGCTACACGGGAACACCCCGTGACTCCGCCATATAAGGTAATGGAATACCCCCTGCACACAGTCACAGCTGTGAATGCCACACAGCAGAGTGCAGAGTGAGCAATGTTGGACACAGAGGATGAAGCGGAGGGCAGTCAGCAGAGAGAGGGAGGTGGTGATGAGGCCACAGGGCGGGGGATACATGGATGTGGACGGGGCCGCACACGCAGTGGACAGTGCCCACAGGCACCCAACTTCACAGGTGGCTGCCATGGTAACAGACATCAGGCAGAATTAGAACCACCTGTATGGTGCCCAGTCCCTGACAATCCTCCACCCCTTGAGGTGAAGGCCAGGCTGTGGCTCGAAATACAGGCAAGTGTCAATGCCACCAGTGCCGAGGTCAAAACATTCATGGTCATTAAGCACAAGTGGCATGACCTGAGGGCGGTGATGAAGAAAAAGGTGGGCACGGTGTGTCACTGGTGGGGGACCACCAAGCAGTGACACACAACTGATGCCACTGGAGCAACTGGTGGTCGAGACACTTACCAATGTGGCAGTCCATGGTGAGGTGATACACAGGTGGAACACACCGTGGCTGCATTAACTGTGATGCTTTGCATCCAAAGGTAGTGCCAGCACAGCTCAGAGGGGTGCAGTGTCCACCAGGGACCCTCTGGCTGCAACCGTGGCCTGACCACAGCCTGTAACCAGCACTCCCCCAACCAGAGCACTCAGGTACATATGCACACCCCTCTTGGGGGGGGGACTGGGGCAGCCCCATGACAGGATCACAACTCGTAACCTGCCCATTGTCTCCCTACAGGTGCAGAGCTAGAAACAGAGACCCATGCAGAGATGCGGAGATGGACAGTGACGAGGTTAGCACTGTTGCACCGCAGGGATCCAGCGAGCCTTGACTAGGCCAGGACCCCCTCAATTTCTTGAACCTAAACAGTGGTTCAGAAATCCTCCATTAGCTACAGCTCAGCTGATTCTGCAAGGGATCCAGCAAGCCTTGACTAGGCCAGGGACCCCTCAATTTCTTGAACCTAACAGTGGTTTGGAAATCCTCCATGAGCTACAGCTCAGCTGATTCTGCAAGGTACTAGCCCGGACTTTTGGATTTGGTACCAGTGGAAGCTGATTTCCAAGTGGCCCACGCTATCTCCTGCTGAACACATCTCTAACTACTGTATCTCCCTCTGTGTCTCTAGTTGAATTTATGTGCCAGGGTTTAATAATTTGTTTAATCCTTACAGTCATTTTAAATTCTGAGTTGATATTAGAAGTGAATTTTGAGCTTTTTTCCATTAGCAGATTATATCATCTCACCACTAGAGGGCTATATCTCTGGTAGCAGCTCTTATCCTATCTGGCACATCACACACTCTGTTCTTTTATCATCACAATGCTCCCGCCTCAGTCGGCTCTCCTTTTCCTCTCTCTCTCTCCCTTCTTAAAAACTAGATAAGCCTGCCATCCATTCTCACCTCTAACCGCTTGTGCTTCTAGCTCCAGTCTATCTACAGGGATTAAACGCAGAAGCTCTCCCACCATCTGTAAACACACCTCTCGAGCAACAGCTGATTGGCCAGCCCTGTCTTCACTGCCTTGCTTTGCTCTCCAGGTGCTGCACCAATTGACTTTGCATTAGTTTTGCCTCAAAATTTCGAGCCCCCCCCCCACCTTACTTAAATAGACCTCTAACCCCACCCTCCCTCTTACATACCCCGCCTCCCACTGCCTATTGGGCAACACTTGTAGCTTCCTCTGCTCTGCCTATACCCCCCATCCCCCTTCTCTCATCTCACTTAGTGATTACTGATTGAGGTGCTCTCTTTCTCAATCTCTCTTTCTATCTGCCTCCTGCTAGCCAAGTTGCTCCCTCCAGTTCAACTCGCTTCCCCACCCCTACTGTGCTAGTACACGAGCCACGAGGGTTCTCTCTGCCTTTCTCTCACCTCTCTTCCTCCTCCTTGCCCTGCCCCCCCCTTCTCTCTCCCTGGTCCTAGCCACCCCCATCCCCCCTCGCCCTCACCACCCTCTACTCTGGTTTCTACTGCTACTCCAAGGGAACCCTCCACTTCCACTAGAGACTTGTGCTTGGTCCACCGTTCGGATATTCCTGGTTACTTACCCCGCCACTACTGTAACAAGTGGCCACCTCTCTTCACTGTACCACCTTGCAGTGCATATATTAACCGCCTGGAACCTTGCAACCTCTACTCCCTGAAACAACGATCAAAACTATCTCTCAAAGAGCTGTGACTCTGCTCCTTAAAACTCTTACTCCTCCTCCTTCTCATCTCAGGCAGCGTCCACCCCAATCCTGGCCCTAGAAGCTCAGGCCACACACAAACTCCAGGTGCCCTTATCCTTGCAACCATTAATAGGGTCGTGAGGGCTCCAGGAGACATCGCCTGCCCTCCCCTACTTCTCTCGCTCGACCTCGGACCCCCGAAGCACCAAAGCCACAGCAGTTAGGGGTCACCAAGGGCTCAGAAGACATCGCTTGCCTTCCCTGCTTCTCTCGCTAGACCTCGGACCCCAGCCACCAGAAGCCGCGGCAGTTGGGTCATGAGGGCTCAGGAGACATCGCCTGCACTCCCTGCTTCTCTCGCTCGACCTCGGACCCCAAGCACCAGAAGCCACAGCAGTTGGGGTCGTGAGGGCTCCAGGAGACATCACCTGCCCTCTCCTGCTTCTCTCGCTCGACCTCGGACCCCCCCCCAAAGCACCAGGTACTGGAAAACGTCAGCAGTGCGCGATTAAAGGCGCCAAATTCAAATGCTAAACTGCTGATTTTCAACTAAAATCCACTCCAGCTTGTACACTGCTGCTTCTCTGGACTTGTGTGTGCTGCTAATTTAAAGACGTCGCAGGAGTGCTGATACTTTTTTTTAATCCAATTTCTAGCCTGTTCCACCCTGCTTTTGACCTGTTTGCATAGTTGCTTTAATTAAGTTATACAGTATTTACCCTGTGACTGCATAGAGCTGAGCGGAGCTTTAAGGATTTGTAATTTGCTTCCCCTGGTGATTTTGTTGGCCCTGCGAGTATCTAGGGCAACTGGGACAATCCAGCAGACAACAGCAATAGTGCTCTCGAGCCCTAATTTCTTACTGTATCCCTCTGCCTAAAACAAAATCTGCTTCCAGTCTGCACAGAATTGCTTACATAGCTAGCGAGGGTTTTACCGGGAGCCTGTGCAGAAACTGCCAAGCTACTCCGCTACAGAGGCTGCCTGTCTGTGATTTCAACGGGACCATGCCAAATGCCTGGATTTGCGGTGGCCATTAGCCTCGTGGTTTCAGCCCCCTTCCCCCACTACCAGAATTTAGCCAGTGAAATCCTTGGAGCGCCACATTTAAAAGTAAAATTCCTAGTTAATTTTTTTCCCTGCTTAATCTGCCTATTTACTCACCATAAGCGTTCAATGTTGCTCCTCCCACAGTTTTCCTTTAAATATCCCTTCTTTTCCTTCACAGAAGCCTGGCAGTTGGGGTCGTGAAGGCTCCAGGAGACATCGCCTGCCCTCCCCTGCTCTTCTCGCTCGACCTCGGACCCCGAAGCACCAGGTACTGGAAAAGCGGCAGTGTGCTCGATTAAAGGCACCAAATTCAAATGCTAAACTGCTGATTTTCAACTAAAATCCACTCCAGCTTGTACACTGCTGCTTCTCTGGACTTGTGTGTGCTGCTAATTTAAAGTCGTCGCAGGAGTGCTGATAGTTTTTTTTAATCCAATTTCTAGCCTGTTCCACCCTGCTTTTGACCTGTTTGCATAGTTGCTTTAATTAAGTTATACAGTATTTACCCTGTGACTGCATAGAGCCAAGTGGAGCTTTAAGGATTTGTAATTTGCTTCCCCTGGTGATTTTGTTGGCCCTGCGAGTATCTAGGGCAACTGGGACAATCCAGCAGACAACAGCAATAGTGCTCTTGAGCCCTAATTTCTTACTGTATCCCTCTGCCTAAAACAAAATCTGCTTCCAGTCTGCACAGAATTGCTTACGCAGCTAGCGAGGGTTTTACCGGGAGCCTGTGCAGAAACTGCCAAGCTACTCCGCTACAGAGGCTGCCTGTCTGTGATTTCAGCGGGACCATGCCAGCGCCTGGATTTGCGGTGGCCATTAGCCTCGTGGTTTCAGCCCCTCCCCACTACTGGAATTTGCCAGTGAAATCCTTGGGCGCCACATTTAAAAGTACAATTCCTAGTTAATTTTTCCCTGCTTAATCTGCCTATTTACTCACCATAAGCATTCAATTTTGCTCCTCCCACAGTTTTGCTTTAAATATCCCTTCTTTTCCTTCACAGAAACTGGCAGTTAGAGTCGTGAGGGCTCCAGGAGACATCACCTGCCCTCCTGCTTCTCTCGCTGGAGCCTCGGACCCCCCAACCCCGAAACACCAGGTACTGGAAAACGGCAGCAGTGCGCGATTAAAGGCGCCAAATTCAAATGCTAAACTGCTGATTTTCAACTAAAATCCACTCCAGCTTGTACACTGCTGCTTCTCTGGACTTGTGTGTGCTGCTAATTTAAAGTCGTCGCAGGAGTGCTGATAGTTTTTTTTTAATCCAATTTCTAACCTGTTCCACCCTGCTTTTGACCTGTTTGCATAGTTGCCTTAATTAAGTTATACAGTATTTACCCTGTGACTGCATAGAGCCAAGTGGAACTTTAAGGATTTGTAATTTGCTTCCCCTGGTGATTTTGTTGGCCCTGCGAGTATCTAAGACAACTGGGGCAATCCAGCAGACAACAGCAATAGTGCTCTTGAGCCCTAATTTCTTACTGTATCCCTCTGCCTAAAACAAAATCTGCTTCCAGTCTGCACAGAATTGCTTACGCAGCTAGCGAGGTTTTGACCGGGAGCCTGTGCAGAAACTGCCAAGCTGCTCCGCTATAGAGGCTGCCTGTCTGTGATTTCAACGGGATCACGCCAAACGCCTGGATTTGCGGTGGCCATTAGCCTCGTGGTTCAGCCCCTCCCCACTACCGGAATTTAGCCAGTGAAATCCTTGGAGCGCCACATTTAAAAGTAAAATTCCTAGTTAATTTTTTTCCCTGCTTAATCTGCCTATTTACTCACCATAAGCGTTCAATGTTGCTCCTCCCACAGTTTTGCTTTAAATATCCCTTCTTTTCCTTCACAGAAGCTGCGGCAGTTGGGGTCGTGAGGGCTCCAGGAGACATCGCCTGCCTTCCCCTGCTTCTCTCGCTCGACCTCAGACCCCCCCTCCGAAGCACCAGGTACTGGAAAACGGCAGCAGTGTGCGATTAAAGGCGCCAAATTCAAATGCTAAACTGCTGATTTTCAACTAAAATCCACTCCAGCTTGCACACTGCTGCTTCTCTGGACTTGTGTGTGCTTCTACCCCGCCGGTGCTGTGCGCCGGCCCCCCACCACCACCCTTGGTGGGCTCCTCCTTTTATAGGCTGTTTAGGTAGTAGTCACATGACTTGATAAAAACCTATCAGCCCACTTTTCCATTTCCAGCTTATCAGCTGCCTCCACTAGAGGGCTCCCACCAATTTTCTCGTAACTAAGCATATACCTGCACAAGGATGCTGATTCTCACTGGCTTCCTCTGCCTCTCTATGGCAGCACAAACCTCCTTACCACCCTCAACCCTCCCAATGAAGGAACCCCCACTGATCCTGCCACCTTGGTGGACCCAGCAGCCACACCTCAATGCTTCCCCTCACTCACCAGTACAGGACTTGTTTCATGTCCACTACGGCATTATCTCTGCCACAATCCTGCCACCCACCTTTCACCTGGGGCTACCTATCTTAAACTCATCAACCCTCCATCACCCATCGGTCTCCTCTCATCACTGCCACACCAACACACGTAAAACCTATTCCAGGAAAATGTTGCATCTCTATGCCCTTCTCCTGCTCCTGTCAGGGGACATAGAGGTAAACCCAGGCCCAAACCCAACCATCACCCCCCTCCTCTATCTCTCTCCCCAAAGGCCTACGCATACTCCACCTAAATACCTGCAGCCTGCTATCCAAAATCTCGCTACTTCAACCAATCGCACTAACTCTACACCCCGACATACTGACCATCTCCGAAACCTGGCTAAAACCACATCATATGGATGCGGAAGTCTCTCTCCCAGGATACACAATAATAAGGCATGACAGGCGAGGTAAAAAGAATGGCGGAGGCACGGCTACATATATCTCTAACACTCGTCAATTCACTCCTGTGGTGATCCCCTCTCTCCCTGCTAACATAGACTCTACGCTAATTAAATTATCACTTCCTTATACTTCTCCTATATATGTGGCAAGCACATACTGCCCCCACCCACGCACACCCACTGATGTTATCCTCTCCCATCTAACCACGTTGCAATCCCTAGCTAAAGGAGGTGAGCTCCATGCCGTAGGGGATTATAATGTCAATTGGTTAGGGGCGGACAAAGCCCAACTGAAGACAAAAATAAAGGCCCAAGACCTTACGCAACTGTTAAAAGAGTCGACCAGACTTAACCACAAGACAAAAAATCACTCCCTACTGGACTGGGCCCTCACCACACATCCACATAGAATCATTAAAGCAGGCCTACTTCCTGACATTATTAGTGACATCACATGGTTTACCTGATCAGGAAGGTTCATAGCCCCTCCCCCCCCCCGAAGACACTGCACACCAGGTCTTACAACTCCCTAGACCTAGTATCTCTCACTGGAGGATTTGGGTAGGGTAAACTGGTCCTGCATCACCAAGGCATCTACCATTGATGATGCCTTTAATGCATTCAAACTCTGTTTCCTAAAAGTATGGGACAAGCACGCTCCACTGCGCACAAAGAGGATTAGAGGAGCACATCTCCCCTGGATCACGGCTGACATTATCAAAACCTGCCGCACCAGGGACCATGCCTGGAAAGCTTATAAGAAATCGGGCACCCAGGCCTCCCTTACTACCTACAGAGCCCTACGAAATGCTTGCACAAATAGCATTCGCCAAGCAAAAAAGGCTTACTTCCTATCATCCTTTAGTAAAAATTCTAAACACCCTATGGACTTCTGGGAATCCCTGAAATCCCTGCTCGTGCCCCCTACCCAACCACCCCCCCAACAATTTCAGTAAATGGCACCCTCATCTCCAATGCCATCGGTGTTGCTGAAGCCTTCAACACCCATTTCTCCAGCTACGCCGACAACCCTCATCCTCCGGATTATGCACACCCCTGCCCTCCCACACAGCACCCCAGCACTAGCACCCACCCCCAAGTCCCACCTTTTGTATTCCAACCAGTATCCCCAGCAGAAGTCCTCCTCGCCCTACGGGCACTGAACCCTAACAAAGGCAAATGCCCATCGTCTCTGGATGCCAAGATGCTTTTCCTATCTGCCCCTGCCATAGCCACCCCACTGGCCGCACTCTTCAACCTCTCCTTCTCTCTGGGTAAGGTACCAACGACCTGGAAAATGGCCACTGTCATACCCCTCCCAAAAGGCGGTGACCCCTCCTCCCCAGGCAACTACAGACCTATCTCCCTACTCCCGATCCTGGCCAAACTGCAGGAGCGATTGGTCCTGTCCCAACTCTCCCAGTTCTTGGATGCCTCCTCCTTTTTACTCCTTTCCAATCTGGCTTCCGCCAAAATCCCTCTACCATCACCTCCCTACTACGTCACCAGGGACATCCTCACAGGAATCGACAAAGGACATATCACCACAGCCATTTTTATAGATCTAGCAAAAGCTTTCGATACCATCTCGCATCCCCTGCTTATCTCAAAACTTACGGATGCAGGTCTAGCACACCCAGCTATAGACTGGTTCCAAGACTACCTAGCGGGCAGGATGCAAGTGGTCAGAATGGCCTCCCACACATCAAACCCCCTTCCAGTCATATCGGGGGGCCCCCAAGGATCAGTCCTAGGACCAATACTTTTCTCCATTTTTCTTAATGGCCTCCCCTCTGCATGCTCCCATTCTTCCATCCAAATGTATGCAGACGATACAGTTCTGTATGCATCAGGCCCCTCATCAAGCAGTGTAGCATCCCTCCTCCAGGAGGATTTCTCAGCAGTCCAGCACTGGTTCACGATAAACCAGCTATCTCTTAACCCTAAAAAGACGGTGTCGCTTACGTTCAGCTCCCAGCAGAGACTCTCCCGCCAATCCCCGTGTCCCCCATTCTCAACCCTGGATGGAACACCCCTTGAGCAATGCACTAGCTTTAGATATCTTGGCATCTGGCTCGACCAACACCTTGATTTCACCTCTCACATAGACTCCCTGCATAAGAGGCTACTCCCAAAACTGGGGGCACTCTATCGTAACAAAACCTGTCTCCCCAAGCAAACGATGCACCCCATAGTACAAAAAATGATACCCCACGTACTGGATTATGGCGACATAGTTTACTCAATGGCCCCTGCATCTACCCTCGCAAGCCTCGACACCCTATTCCACTCCTTCTGTTGTTTCATCCTTGACTCCCCTCAATCCACTCGCCACTGTACGCTATACAGCTCCCTAGTCCTCCCATCTCTACAAGACTGCAGATTAATAAACTGCGCTAGGTTTGCTGCTAAATTCTGGACCCTCTCCCTCCCTCCCTATCTTGAGCCTACTTTATCCCAACAGCCCCCCCCCACGTACTCCCTAAGAGGCACAGACCCCAGACTTCTACATGTCCCACTTATGCGCACTACTAAAGGCCAGTCAGCTTTTAAATTCCGAATCCCTCAGATCTGGAATGCCCTCCCGGCCCCAATCAGACACACACACAAAATCCAGGTCTCTGTACCAGACTACTCCAAGCACATTTCTCCTCCAGCTGCTCCTGCTATGCTATAAGCCCTAGCTCTCATAAGTTAATTATTGACAGTAGTGATCCTGTTATGTGTTAAGCATATACCTGGAAGTATTCTCCTGTACTGCTTTGCATGGAGTTTTACGTCATACCTATTCCCTTTTGTACTTCTTACTCATATACTGTATTATAATTGTACAAAATATCATGCTATGTATTATCAATTACTGTAATATTTGCCATGTACTGGGCCTAGGCCCCCAGGTCGCATCCGGAATCGAGCATGTTGCTCAGTATGCTTTCCTGGTAAATCTCGTAAATAAATAAATAAATATCTGCAGCCTACTACTAAAGCTGGATGCACTCTAAGCCTTCATATGCCAACACAACCTTGACATCCTTGCAGTGGTGGAAACTTGGCTGACACCTAAAGTTCCTGACTCGGCTAGTTGCAGTGTCAGTGGCTCAGTAGGTAGCACACTCACCTGTGATGCCAGGAGATCAGAGGGCTGTGGGTTCAGTTCCCACATCTGGCACTTGGGTTAATATCCCAGTACTGACACTGTAGTGCAGCATGAGAGGGGTGCTGCACTTCTGAGGTGCCGTCTTTCTGATGAGACGTTAAACCGAGGTCCCATCTGCCTGGATTGGTGGTAATTCAGGTGGATGTTAAAGATCCCATGGCACTTATCGAAAAGGATAGGGGAATTTCTCTGGTGTCCTGGCCAAATTTCCCTCATTCACTAAAAAATACCACCAACAGCTTAATCTGGTTCAGGGTCAGTTGGCATTCATCTGTATCCCCTTCCCCCGGGTCGTGCCTGAAAATAGGCAGGATTTGTCTAGAGCACTTACCTGGTCAACAAAAACTAAATAAATAAAACAATACAGGGCTACAATGTCCACAGGCTGGACCGGATATCCAAAAAAGGCGGTGGTTGCGCAATCTGTATCAAAGACTCCCTGTCATGGCACCCTGTAGCAACTGCATCACTTTCTGCCTTGACCCAGATTCTGCCAATAAAAATCGTCCTTGGTCCCAACCATAAAGCCCTGACTATTGTCTCCGTATACATCCCACCCAGGGACCCTAAACATGGCTTCAACAATGTCCTAAACTTTATCAACTCATCCTCCTGAAGCTGAACTTATTTCAACATAAACTGGTTAGCATCGGGCGCCAGTGCCTATAAAGACTCCATCTCTGCTGCTAACCTCACGCAAATGGTAAACTCCCCTACTAGGATTAACTACAAGACTGGCACCAGTACCCTCCTGGATTGGGTCCTCACCACTCATCCCCACAAGGATTTCTCGTACAACCATTCTCCCAGACTCTCTCAGCGACCACTCCCCAGTCATATGTGCATGGTCTAACAAATTCCTCAGACCCCCCCCCCCCAAATTATCACTAGCAGAGTCCTTTCTCATGGAAAACTTCCACACCTCAAACAATACCTGCTTCTACAGGACTAGCTACCCATCTATGAAGCAACAGATGTTAACTTGGCTCTTGATCATTTCATCTCAATTTTCAACAAAGCCTGTGACCTCTTTGCCCCTGCTAAAAGGCACAAAACAAAATCTCTCTCTAACCTATGGCTCACTGTGGCTCTTCTCTCACAGCTGAAACTAAGGGATCACCTCTGGGCAGTTGTCAGGGCCACTGGCAAACAACTGGACGTCCAAAATTACAAACAAGCACGAAATGCCTGCACTAAAGCCATCCGGCTAATAAAATGCACCTATTAGAAATATGCTTTCACCAATACATGGAGAAATGGTCGTGCTTTCTGGGACAATATCAAGGTTGTCACGGGGAAGCAGCCCAAAAACTCTCCGGCCATGTTAATGGTTGATGGATCCTCAACCCTCGACCCCAAGGTGATCGCAAACATCTTTAACACGGCTTTTTCAGACCTTAGTGCTGCCCTACCCCATGACTTTTTCAAAAACAGGGCCTACTCTCCAAATACCTCAGCCCCTCAGTTCAGTCTAACCATCCCCTCTTCTACTTCAGGGAGGTAAGGCCGAATGAAGCTTGCCGCTATATTTCTGCAGCTATCTCTAAATCTAGATCTAGTAGCGACACCCTGGACCTTAAGCTTCTATTGCTCACCCTCGATGAGGTAATTTATCCATAACAAAAATCCTAAACCTCTCTCTCAGCTGTGGAAAATTCCCAGACTTATGGAAAACGGCCACCGTGACACCTGTCCATAAGAGTGGGGATAAGACGAATCACTCAAATTATCGCCCTATCTCAATACTGCCACCACTCTCTAAGGCACTCGAGCGCATCGTGACTGATCAACTTACCGACCACTTGGATAAATACAATATATCTTGTCCACAACAACATGGTTTTCAGAAAGTTCACAGCACCACCACAGCCCTTCTTGAGTTCACTGGAGCTTTGCACAAATCCCTTGACAACGGCCTTCTCACAGGGGCTGTTTTTGTCGATCTCTCCAAGGCCTTCGATACAGTACATCGTGGACTACCAACTGACCAACTGCTGAATGCCAGGACTATCACCTCACTCTTCTCTCTCGTTTAAAAGCTACTTAGAAAACCGGTCACAGAGAGTTAAAATTGCTGACGCCCTTTTCTGACACCCTGCCTGTTCAATCGGGTGTCCCACAGGAATCCATACTGGGCTCCCTCCTTTTTAGCCTTTTCTTAAACTCCTTCCCTTACCACTGCTCTGAGCAGATCATACTATATGCCAATGATGCTGCTATATTCTCCACTCACAAAGATCATGCAATTCTTCAACACAACCTTCAACTTGGTTTCAGTTCTGTAGAGACATGGTTTCTTAATCATAAACTGGTCCTCAGTGACAAGAAAACCAAATCTATGCTCTTCTGCAGCACTCATAACCCACACAAGCTACACCACTTGGCTATCTCCACCACCCTGGGGAACACTCTAGATCAGGTGGGGTCCTTCAAATATCTAGGGATACAGCTTGACCCTAATTTCTCCTATGGACCTCACATAGATAATGTAGCTAGAGCTGCTAATACACGGCTTGGTTTCCTCTACAAACACAGACAACACCTCACGCCAGAAGCTTTGAAGGCTTCAGTCCTGAGCTCTGTGATCTCTGTAATAGGCTATGGTCTCATCATTTATGGCTTGGCCACAACCCTTAGACACCTCTCAAATGCCTTAAATAAGGCATGTTGGCTCATCACTGGTGCTCACCGTCTCACCCATACATGTGACCTGTACACCCAGACCGGCTGGCTCCAACTATCAAACTGGGGTCTCAACTCTGTTACAACACCGAACCAACAAACGGTGCCTTCGGAGATCCATGCTACAGCTACTGAAAGTCCCCTATTGTCACACTTCACAGGGACAACTTTCTTTTGCTTATCAAGCACCACTCTGGTTCAATGGCCTCAGCCCCAACATCTCCTCTGCCCCAACAATTGGTATGTTTAAAACTAGGCTCCGGGACTATCTCACTACCAACAGCTCCTGTGACTGCCCAACTTAACCTCGTTTCTCTACTTCCCTGCCTGCTGTAGTGGTCACCCCCTCCCCTCCTCACTGGATTCTACCCTCACACCTTGGTATACCCAGTGCTGCACTTTTCACCCTCTCCCCACCCTACCAACATTCCTTCTCCCCTCCTCCCTTCCCTCTCCCTATGACTCTGGCACTTCTTATCTCTTGTCTGTTTTCTCTGACAAATGCCACTGGCTGCCTTGCTTACAATGTTACCCTTGAACTGTATTAATCTGTAATCTGTTTGCAATGTCCACATTGTTGTAATGTCTATCTTCATGTTCCCCATAATTAGTATTTCTCTGACGTGGAACCTTTGTAAAAGAGCCTTGGCTCAAAGGTATTTGTAATCCTAGACTTGATAAATGAAAAATAAAATGAAGAGGACATGGTGTCGGAGAGCGAGACAGCAGCAGGGTCCAGTGCCCCACCCACACGTGACATGGGTACTGGAGCATCCGCGACAGCACCACCAGGTGGGATATCTGCAGTGAGTGACAGCGGGGCGGATGGCACTGACACACACCATGCAGCACCCAGTGGAGCATCACACACCCGCAGCAAGGACAGTGGGGGTGAAGGACCATCTTTCCAACCCACAAGATGCCGTGCCAGGACACACAGTTACATGGAGGGCCAGTACTGTATGCTGCAGCAGCTGAAGTGGGACTGGCTTCTAGCGCAAAGGCACAACACCACCGCCCTGGAGGCCCATACGGAGGTGGAATGGGACATGTACACAGCCATCCTGAGGTGTGCTGTATCACTTGAGGACATTCAGGGACAGATGTGGTCAACCCCTCCCTGCAGCAGCACAGGAGTGCACACACAAGTGACCATGAGTGACATCGGCATGCAGTGGTCTTCACCAACCCCCATGCCCTGACCGCCATGTGGGTGTGAGCACACCCCACATGGCACACTCCCCACCCATGGCAGTGTGGCTGTGTGCTGGAGTGACACCAATGGCATCGCCCATGTGTGCTGCACCAAGAGGCAGGAATGGTGAGGGCACAGCGGAGGACAGTGCCTAACAGGACACATCAGTTGGAGTGGCCACAGACAATTCAGGAACGGAGCAGTCCATGTGTGCATGCAGGGATAGGCAGGCAGCATGGCCACAGGTGCAGGGCAGATGGCTAGGGAGCAGACCATCTGCATGGCTACTGGACAAGCCCTATGGCAATGGGACTGGTTAGACCTGTGCCACAGTGCAGCAATCATAGACATCATCACCACACTCATGTCCAGCCTCCCCACCACCACATACAGCTGCCAGCACCATATAAGTGCCACACACTCACAGGACCACGATGTGCATCACTCCCCAGGCACCGCAGTGCAGGGCCCCCAACCCACCCACCAACACCGTGGTGCACTCAGTAGCTGCAAGCACATGACATCATTGTGAACCCCCATGGGACACACACCACACTGGCCCATGCACACAACCCCACCATAGGAGGTGGGGCACAAACATCTGGGAGGCATGGCCATGTCATCCTTTGCTGGCAGCGGGACATGCCCGCACCATGCCACCATGCTGCCATGCAGTGTGTTCTGCCCTAGCAGTGGAATGTGCCATTGATGAGTGCCTGTCTGGTGGTATGGCCGCTAGCCGTCCATCACTCCTGGCCAGGCACGTCGTCGTTCCCATCATCCCGGGGTTCATCGGGTGGTTCCCATGGCATGGACATGTTGCCATGCTTTGCAATGTTGTGCAGCATAACACGTACACTGCAAACACCCCGCAGGCCTTGGCAGGGGACAGCATTATGCACCCCTCCATATGGTCCAGGCACCTGAACCGCATCTTCGGCTGGCCTATGGTCCTTTCGGCAATGTTTCTGGTCCATCTGTGCTCTGTGTTGTATGCCACCTCAGCTGGCATGCAAGGAACAAGGATAAGTGTCATCAGGTATGGCTGTAGTGGATAGCCACTGTCAACTGCAGGGAGGGAACACATTGCCTCAGTGCCGTGCCAGATGGCAATGCAGGTGCATGTATACCCCAGCAGAAGTGTGCTACTCACCAACCAACCAAACATCCAACAGACCAGCATGCAGCATTGCACTGAGGCCCAATGAGTCCAGGATGTAGGAACTGTGTGAGGAGCCAGGGTACTTGACGCTGACGTCAGTGAAGATGCCCCTTGCATCACACACGAACTGGCAATTCATGCTGTGATACCCCTTGCGGATACGACATGCCTCCTCATGCACTGTGGGTATCAGGATGGCAATGTGCATGCCATTGATGGCATCACATGCATTGGGCATCCCATGCATTGTGCAGAAAGCGGCCTTTGTCACCCTGACATTGGCCTTCATGGTGGGAATGTGATGTGCTCCCCACAATGCGCAAGAAAAGCATCCGTCACCTGTTTGACAGGCTGGGACATGGATGACTGGCTCACCCCCACAGTGTCGTCTGTCACCCACTGGAATGATCCTGTCGCATAGTATGCCAGAGTGCACAGTACCTTCATCTCCGTGAACATGGCCTGTGACCTGCATATCCGTGGGCCGACTGTGTCACAGATCCTGTCACACAGTCACACTATGGTGTCCCATGGGAACCGGAACCTCTCAATACAGTGCGTATCCCACCATGACACCACCTCAATGTGAGTGTGGAACACCCATGGCCGAAGGTCTCTCCTCTGTCTCCATTCCGCTAGGTCAGCAATGAGGTGCATGTGCAGCAGAGCCCCAGGGCACATCTTGTAACACCGAGACTGCTTCCTGTGGGCTGGTGCACCATGCACAATGGCCCCATATGTACTATCGCTGTGCACTATGTACGCCCTTAAGGGGGCAGGGCCATGTGGCACCATGCCATACATGCTTATGTGATGGCCATATGTGCCTGCACGGTCGCATGCCCGTTCTGTGGAGGGTGCTAAATGCAGAGAGTGATGGCGGGTGTGATGCTCGAATGCAAATCCATGTTTCCCCAGCATCTTTGGAGAGTGGCTGAAGGGGATTATACAGATGCCTGGGGCCACGGGAACCTGTGGCACATCAGGGTCTTTGGCAGGGTGGGTATCCTGCTGCCTGCCCACCAGGCTGTCTGTGTTAGGGTATGTGTGGCTGTATGCACACAGTTCAGTGACTGATGGTGTGTGTCCATTTTTTTTCCCACAGGACCAGTGTGGGAGGGCAATGCAGCTGGAGCTGACCCTGCAGGTGCAACCGGATGGGGCAAAGTGCTATGTATGGACCCCCCAGAGATGGAGCCTGAAGTACAAGGAGGAGTACCCGTCATACATGATCCTAAAAGGTGTGGGCCCGGACCTCTTCTATGAGGATATGGGCTACGGCATCTGAGAGGTCTACATCCTTGCACCAGTAGGTACACAGTGGCTGCCTTGGGCGGGGAAGGGGGCTGTACATGTGTCCTAATGTGTGTTCCCTTGCCTTACAGTGCTACAGGGGCCCAGTCTGGCATATGATGCTGTGCTACACCGGAAGGAGCAGGCCGGCAGAGGAGGTGGAGGAAGAGGAGGATGACACCAGTAGCTCCAGCCAACACAGTCCTTGGCCCTGGCAAGAAGGGGCCATCGAAGGAAGCACAGGCGCCCAGCCATCTGAGAATCCAGGCCATGTGGGGGCTTTTAATGTTGTGTTGAGGGGTGTGCTCTTGGCTGTTTGTACTCTTGCAGCTGCTTATTAAGCATGTTATGCGTTTGAACCTGTCTTCATTGTCTGGGAGGAGGGGCTGTCCAGGGGTGTGGGGTTGGGAGCATTTCCATTTGGGGGGTGGGCTGGGCAGGGGTGTGTGCACAACTGTGGCATGTTGCTGGCCTGCGCTGCCACACAGTGCTCCATTCAGTGTGGCATGGCGATGTCCCCATGATGCCACAGTAGCACTGGCACCTGCGGTTCGGCTCCTGCAGGGCCATTGCACCACATGTGCCCCATCCCACTGGGACCGCAGCGTGGATGCAATCCCCTGACCCCAGCACATGTGGCCTCCACATGTGCCTTTTGCCGAGGATGGTGCCATGCACCCAGTGCAGCTCGGCCCAATGATTGCTGCCATGCCACTCGGGCTCACATGCCCACATATGGCCGACACTAGTCCATGCGTGGCTGTGCCCTGGCATGCTCTGGGCCAGGCAGCCTGCCTCGTGGCATGTATCCCATGCCAGTGATGGTGTGGCGGCAGCAGTCTATGCAGCGCTACGCCACCACTGACCATGGTGTAGTTTACGTGGTGCCACTCACACGGCATTCTTTCACACATTAGTTTGTGCATGCATGTAGCCATTGCATATGTGCAGCGGTAAGCAGCCACGCCCCAGCATAGGTGCACTGCAGAGTAGCTGTGGATCTTTCAGCTCCCCTGCTGCACACCAGCTACATGTCCATCATGCATGCCACGGACGTGTGGTGCGCGTGCCAGGTCGACATAGCCACCAGTGCACATGCCCTATGCATGACCGTGCGCATCGCTACACATTCATGCATAGGGCCCAATATGTTTAAATTTCCTTTTATAGTACTATATCTCCTTTACCTCCCACAATGACATAACATTTGGGGAGGGTGGTTGCAATACCTTGTCATGAGACTGCCTTATTGTATTTGATGTCATCTTCCATTGTCATTACTATGTATGTTTTATACATAAAATCAATAAAAGAAAGCAAAAAAAAAAAGTTTGGTGATCCCAGCAGTGCATATCCTGAAAAGCTCCTTGGAAATTATGTACATGAACACAGGGTGATTCCAGAAGGGGCAGCTGTACTTGTTGAATACCTGCAAGCAGAACAGGTTGCAAGGTTTGCAAAAGTGATGTTTAAAAGTAGCCACATTCTTGTAACCATGCTGGACCCATGGTTCAAATGCAAGATCCTTCACATGGCCATGGATAGCCAAAGGGTAAGTCACGTTCGGCAACAACCGTGGGATGAGCTGACTGGTTGCATGGGGGGACTGGTGCAACTAGATGGTGAAGAAGCTCATGGGAAAAACGGAAAGCCATTTGGCCTCCCTGGTTCCTCTGGTGGAGATAGGAAAGAAATACCAGGTACTGGCAACCCTGATGAGCGTGCGAGGGCACTGCTTAGAACATCTTTATTTATTATTTATTTATTTCAAACGTTTCACCAGGAAAGTCATACTGAGCTGGTTTCAGCTCATTCCCAGATGCATCCTGGGGTGAAGGTGAAGAGGAGAAAGTTAAAATACAAAGTACAATTTATAAATTGTAATAATATGGAAAATATGCATAGCAAAATAAGTAATTACAGGCAATGCTTCTGAGCAAGAATTTTGTTAAACAATAAATTGCAGAAAGGACAGCAATAAGAAAATAAGCAGTGAGCAACAATGCTGTAATATGAGGGGCAGGAGTAGTGGTAACAATTGAGGAAGGGGACAGTACTAGTGTCTGTGTAGGGTAGGAGGCAGCAGGCAGAAATCCAACCCAGTATCAGGAACGACGACTGCAGGAGTGAGTAGAAAAATCATGGAGGAGAGATTTCAGAGTGTGAAGGGAAGAGGCACAGCAAATGGGAGAAGGGAGACAGTCCCAGAGTTTAGGGTAACATAAGGAGAAGGCAGCTTCACCAGCAGTAAATTTAATAGGGGTGAGAGCGAGAGAGAGCAAGAGCAAGGAGTCCTTAAGTCAAGAGTAACACAAGAGGACAGTGCAGCCCTATTCTGTGGAAAATGTCTTGAACAGTTATTTTGCAGAGTCTCTTGAAAAATGTCAGAATGATCCACTGGGCTGAAAAGATGTATTTATCATCCTCACTTGATGAACAAGGAAATATGATGCAAGGCGCTCCGGGCAGACAGGATGAGGCCATTCCCTGTCCTTGCTCCGGCTGTAACTGGTGGGAGAAGGCCTGAAAGGCTTGGGATGGTGGTAGGCCTAAGTCTGAGTGTGCAATTCGCTTTCATCAAGGTAAGTCTCTAGAGCACAGAACCAAGCTGAGAAGAGAAGAAGAAGAATGTCACATGGGTTGCCACGAAGTTCCAGAATGACAGGGAAAGGTAAGGGAAAGGCACAGAGACTGCCAAAGTGAAACAGAAACAGGATTTGCAGGTAAATAAGGACCACTTGGCCTACCTAGTCTGCCTATCAGAATATCAGGAGCTTACTACTTAATCGTGATGAGCTTTTAGCGTGGGTTGAACTTTACAAACCAGACATTCTAGGGGTAACTGAGACTTGGCTCAAACCCTCTATTCCCGACCCCACCTGTTCCTTAAAAGGATATGAGTTCATCCGCCTTGACAGGCCAGGGGGTAGGAGGGGGGGCGGCATCCTTATCTACTATAGAGTCCATCTGAAAATCTCTGGTGACTCATTGTCAACCTGAACATCCCCTTGAGCTTTTGCATGGGCTCCTGCTGTTAGGGAAACAAAAAGCTGCATCTGTGTGTGCCTATATCCTCCCAGGGGAGGTCTAACAGGACTCACATATCTCCTGGATGCCGTCAGGTCCAGTATAGGAGACAATGAACTTATTATCATGGGTGATATCAACCTAAACTGGGAGAGTGGCAATATTAAGATATGTGAACCTCAACTTGCCAGCCTATCCCTTACCCTACTAATTAATGACCCGACTAGACAGACCGCTAGTGGTTCCTCGAGTACCCTGCTGGATTGGATCTGTCTAACCGCCCGGAGAGAATAGCATCATCAGGCATACTATCTGACTCCATCTCAGACCACTCCCGGTGTACTGTGTCTGGAAAATTCCCTCCCTAAATCCCATAAAATTATTCAAGTCAGAAACTATTCCAGGTTTGACTCAGTGGGGTTCCTGGATGACTTAAGGTGTACTGACTGGACCAGGGTACTGAAACCTCTGACCTCAGTGGCAACCTCCTGCTTCATTGTTACCTTTGGTGACCTCCAGGACAGACATGCACCTATGATTACTCGGAGGGTGAGGGGAACTGCTACCTTCTGGCTGAATGGAAATCTTCTAGCCAAGATGCATGAGAGAGACAGATGCTGGGCTCGTGCCAGGGGATCCAGTGATCCTTCTAATCTCCTGAGATATCGGCACCTCAGGAACCAGTGTAAGAAGGCTACTAGGGTAGCAAAAAGTGACTTCTGTAAGTCTGCGCTACTTAGCTCTGCCAGAGACCCCAGGAGGTTTTGGAGGAACATTAAATCCCTAGTTAGTGGGTCCCCCCATACGGGTGTCACGGATATGGTCATAGATGGAGTCTCATGTAATAATCCCCATACTATAGCTGACTCCCTTAATTGTCACTTCTCTGACCTCTCGGCCCTCACCTCTCGTCTTACGACTGACGGGGGGAGCTCGTTCACTATCCCGTCCCTCTCGAGTCAGGATGATCAACCTCATCAGAGAGAGTTTAATCTCAGGGCAGTATCAGTCCTCGATGTCCAGAAACATCTTGCTGCCCTCGCCCAGTATTCCAGCCCAGGTCTCGACTTCCTGGAACCTCGGCTTCTCAAGCTAGGAGCGGCCTACATTGCCTCCCCGGTTGCCCATATCTTTAATCTATCCCTCAGCTCGGGGATAATCCCTGATATCTGGAAGGAAGCAAGGATAGTACCTGTTCTGAAGCAGGGCAATCCCAAACTTCCTGACAACTATCGCCCAATTGCTATTCTCCCATCCCTTGGCAAACTTCTAGAAAAGGTGGTGGCGAGCAACTCTGGATTTTGCACACTCATGATCTGCTATCCAGGGCACAGCATGGCTTCGAAAGGGACACAGCACCACAACTGTCCTGATAACTGTAACCTCAAGCATAAGATCTGCCATGGACCAAGGTAAACTGTCTGGTGCTATATTTATAGACTTGTCAAAAGCTTTTGACCTTGTTAACCATGACCTTCTTGGGGAGCAGCTATGGGATGTTGGTCTCTCTTCCCATGCCATGAGCTGGTTGATGGGCTACCTGAAGGGCAGAAAGCAGCGTACCTGCTTCAACAAGGCCCTCTTGGAGCCTAGGGCAGTGACTATGGGAGTCCCCCAGGGATCAGTGCTGGGCCCTCTTCTATTCTCGCTTTTTATTAATCAGCTGCCACTGGTGATCTCTCATTGCCAAGTTACTCTATATGCAGACGATCTGGTGCTAGTGGCCCATTCCCACAATGTCGCAGCCCTAAACCAGAGCCTGACTGATGATTTCAGCAGAGTCCTGGCCTGGGTTACTCACCATAGGCTGGTGTTGAACCTTAATAAAACACAGGCCATGCTCTTTGGTTCCACGGCCAAGATCAAAGCCTCATCAGCCTTGCTCAACATAACTTGTGATGGTGGTCCCCCGTTGCCAACAGTGAATACAGTTAAATATCTTGGGGTTACTCTTGACCCCCAACTTGACATGAGGAGTCATATCCTCAACATCTGTAGAACCACGCATTGCAAGCTTGCCTTGGCCTATAGGGCCAAATACAACCTAACCCGGGGGGCGAGACTTGCACTTGCGAGAGGAGTGCTTCTTCCCTCCCTCAGCTATGGATTCCACCTATTTGCCAGGTCCCCCCAAACTCACCTTGTCCGGTGGAACACGGCATATAATAATATCTGTCGGTTTGCAATAGCTGCCCCCAAACTCACCCATCGTTGTGAGCTCTATGACAAACTCCGCTGGCTGCCCCCAGCTGAAAACTTGGATTTCGGTGTTGGAAGCTTCTCCAGGAAAGTGCTTGCTACTGGCTCTCCACAGAGACTGGTGCATCTCCTCCCAAAAATGGACACCATGCCCTACAAGCTTAGGTCCCAGTCTGCTGGACTGCTCAAAGTCCCCCCCACCCGGACTCTTATGGGGGACCGAGACTTTGCTGCTTACGTGCCCAGACTCTGGAACTCTCTTCCTGATCATGTCCGCTTGGCCCCTTCCCATGGGATCTTTCACTCCTCCCTGTGGTCGCACTTAAAACTATCATCAGTGTGTGACTGCTTCATGCCTCCATAGTGAAATGTTTTCAGATGAATTCTGCTGTCACTAATGTCAATCTATGTATTCTTATTATGTGGTGTAATTGCTGCTTGTGCATCTGCTTTTCTACAATTGTTATTACTTCCTGTAATAAGTTGTTCCTCCTAAGTTGCCTTGTATGTATCCTGTATGTTTGTACTCTCCCAGGTCGTTCCTGAAAATAGGCATATTACTTGTCTAGTGTACCTACCCGGTAAACAAAAGCTAAATAAATAAATTTTCCCCTACCCACAGTATCATAACAGATCCTGCTTGATCTATTCTCCAGCCCATCGCCCCCCACCACCATTCCCCTAAGATTCCCTTATGCCTATCCGTGCATTCTTGAACCCAACTGTTTTCACCCCAACCATCTCTGTTGGAATACTGTTCCAGGAATCCACCAGTCCTTCTGTGAAGAAATACTTCCTCACATCTCTCCTGAATCTACCTCCTTCAGCTTTATAGCACATCCCATTGTTCTTGAGCACCTTTTTTCTGAAACATACTTCCTTTCTGTACCGTGATTGCCCCCATGAGCAGGGGTAGATATTAACATTGTTTTTCTAGCCCAGGGTCAAGTACAAATTGACCAGAACTAGTGCAGCTAACTCTCTACTTGTCCATCTTGATTAGGGCAGGTTTTCCATGGCTGTCAATGAAGTTAAGAAAGGCTTTACGTAGCAGCAGGGGTCAATTTTAACATTGTTTTACTATGCCCTCTCGGTTCGCCATCCCTTTAAATATCTGCAACTCTCTGGTGCCCTTACCTCATTTTTAGGCCCCCATCCCTGGTCCCCGCCACATGTGGGGGTCTTACCGGATCTCCTCCACAGGGCAACTCAACTCCACCCTGTGTCTAGATTCTACCAGCTTTTTCAGGCAAAGGACCAGGCCAGCTTGAAAGGTGCTTGCTTTTATTGGAAGCAGGCTTTACAACTCTGGATAGAAGTTAAGGCCTGGCAGGGGGTTTGGCCACACTTATACCAATTCATCAAACAGGACCGTTACCATCTGTTATAATGTCGTACGTAACACAGTCTCTATTACATGCCTGTTAGGCTCCATAGGATGGGCAAACAAGAATCTCCCATTTGCTCCCACTGCGGCACAGCAGAGGGTCACTTAAAGCACATCCTCTGGGATTGCCCGAAGGTTACCCCTTTCAGGAATGCTATCCTGCTTTCCCTAGACCCACTTCTGGGGTTGGATTCATTTTTTTACTCCCGAGGTCTGTCTCATCTGCATTTTCCCAGAGAAGCTTTTTGGTCCCCACCGAGCCCACATGTCCGTGGTATAACGGCAACATTAATCATATGCCGGCATTGGCTGGATGACGTTATCCCATCACTTAAGGAGTGGCACCAGGAGATATTGATGGCGCTCGAGATGGAAAAGCAGATCGCTTCTCGGCAGGGTAGGTCTCAGTACTTCAAATCCTGGTGTGACTTGCTCCATACCCTTCTGTCCATTTTATTCACTCGGCATGATCCCCGACATGTTTCTTCCCAGATTCTCACTCCCATTCATCCTCACCTGGACACCCAGATAAGAGATACTAGATAATGGCTTTACTACTTTATGAGATCATATCACTGAGATGTACTCCTGGTGTGCTTTTGGGAGGGTGGGTTGGGGATGGGTTGGTATATTTTATTTTGGGGAGTGGGGGTAATTTTAGTTTGTTGTCATTTGTGATCTGAATCCACTCCTGTTTGCTGGATCTGTATTTTGATGTTATATTGTGTTGCTGTTTTGCTGTATTGTTTAAAAAGCAATAACGTTTAGTAAATTGGAAAAGAAAACATTGTTTTACTACAAAAAAAAAACAGAACAAATGCACTGGGCATGGGTTATCCTGGAGGATATTGGCCATACAGCCAAATTTTAAAGAAAACACAAATTGCCCATACCCCAATAATGTGAAGCATCATGAGAAGCATATGCAAATGTCCATGAATTAATTTGGACTGGCTCAACTTTAAGCAGAACAGCATGGTGCCAGAAGGCCTCACAATACAATCAGCAAAGGCTGAGAACAGCAGACACAGACACGTGTTTCATCCTCATTTGGACTCATCAGTGTGCCATATCTGTATCTCAGCCCAGGGAGAGGTAGCCAGCCACCCTAGAGGGGATCTTATTTGTTTGGGTCATGGGCAGCCCAAAGTAGAGAAAGAGGAGAACTACTAGCCCAGGGCCTACTGCAAATTGACCAGGATTAGTATAGCTAACCCTCTATTTGTCTGTCTTGACTAGTGCAGGTTTTCCATCGCTGTCAATGAAGTTAAAAAAAGTCCCTACTTTAGCAGTCTATAGTCCTTATGCTAATCTCCCTCAGTGTTCTAGATGTCCTGGTGTGATTAACAGTTCTTTAAGAGCTGCAGTTATCTAGTAGTACAAAAGGGGGGTCCCTCAAAAGACTCAATGTAAGTCATTGTCTTATAAAGCATAGTTCCCCTCACTCCACCTGAACAGACTGAGACACACACCAAGCAATGGAGAGAAAATGGCCACAGCCATGTGTTTATTAAACAACTGATCATCAATACAAGTCAGCTAGACGTGCACTGCCAGGTGGTCTTGGTTGGTATTAACTATTGCTAAACACCGGCCTTCCCTTCTCCTGAGGGAAGCCGCTCAACATTGCAAACCCACGTGAGGAACACGGAATCTGGGGCATGAAGGATGGCTCTTGACTGGCTGCCATGGTGTCCCCCTCCCCCATTTGGGGACGCTATGATGCGGAGGGCCCTCGCCTAGAGAGGCTGTTGTTCTGCTTGCTACCCTATTCATAAAGTGGTGTGCCCCGGCCAGACAGCCCAGCACTCCTGTCAGCCTCCTGGTAATCTGTCTGCACAACACCATGATCCCCCGTTACCCCCTCTGCATCGACCAACCAATACCACCTTGCCACCACAGGGTGAGCTTCTTACCAAGCTCACCCTCCACAAGCACATCATGCCAATATTCTCACCACAGCCTACCATATGTCTTCTAGAAATCTAACTAACCATGTGCTAGACAGGAGCACTCCATCCTTGGCATACAACCCATATTGAGTCCTAATCCCATCATGTCTTACCAATGTTCCACCTATGCTCACCATAAATGACCTTACAGCCACATTGTGCAGCTGTCAAGCCTTCTCTATGGCCCTGGGGTCTCGCGCATGGTGCCACTGCATCCTTTGTATAATGTCCACACAATATGCACTTTGGGCCAAATGCCATTCAAATAACTTAAGTCCTCTTTCAAGTGTCATAGCAGGTCAATAGAAGATACAGCACCCATGTCATTGCCCTCCAAATGAATCACCAGGATATGGGGAGGTGCCCTCCGTCGGGCTTCCAACAATACCATTGGAAGCAGCACTTGCCATCTCATGCTGCTGCGGCCCAGCCAATGCACTTCAAAGGCCCATGATTCCAAACACAAATTTTTGCCTCCCAGGCTTTGCCCTGCATGTCTGGCTATCCAATGCACATAGAAATGACTGCACACCCAAATCCTCATCCTCCAGAACCTAGGTCCTGCCAAGACAAAAGAAACAGATTAAAACATATGCGGCCTCACATATCATTCAAATGCCTGCAAGCGCCATCTTCCTAAGGCCTGAATCTGCTCATCTGTGAGCCCTTCTGCCCGAACATGCGATGCAGCTCTGATCCAGAAGGAATGGGTATTGAACTCCTTCGAGTTAATCCCCAACCTCTCCAAGCTCTTGCATAACACCTACCTGAACTGAAACGCCATGACCAGGGTTCCATCATCATGTCAGAAGAATGCTATGCCACCACCTGATTTCTGGGCAATGTAGTCCTGGACCTTTGCCTGAACTTCCCATTAGACCCCTGGCGGGAACCTTAAGTGGCACCAACATACTCATGCCCTGCTGTCTGTCTTGCTCCTGTGAAGATGAATGAAAATGCACACTTTTGTCAGTGCCACATCCTCATCTGTCAATGCCACAGGCAGCCCTGCTGCTTTGCTGAGCTGTACTATTTCAGATACATGGAAGGCTCCACAGAAAGCCACCATGAAGGCTGTTCTGAACAGGTGGGCATCTGACTCTGATGGAGCAAACTCCTGGCAGCACACCGCACACCTGGTTCAAAAGCTCCAGGCTAATTGGCTGCTTGCCGTCCAGTCTCTTCAGGGCCTCTCAGGTCCAACCTTCCAGCATCTTGTGCAAGAGAAAGGCACCCATGTGATCAGCATGTCCCATAACCTTGGAAAACCAGGCAATACCCACCAGATGTTGCCCGACTACCACCTGTGAACTCCCTCCCCTCCTCATATGGAGGATATAGGCATACAAGTGGTCCACTGGGATGGGACAAATGTTGCCCCAACCTTGCTCATGGTGTACACTTAAAAATGTATCCACCTCCCTTTGATAAACAGCCCACGTGCTAGGAGCCAATGATCCCCTGATTAATTTCCAGGCTTCAGTGTTACCAAATCCCACAGGTGTGCTGTTTTTTTTTCTTGGGGTATCTCTCCACTGCCAGTGCCAGCTGCCAAAACCTCTGCACAAAATCTACAGAAGGCCTCACACTAAAGAGTGGGTGCTGGAAAAATATAGAACAATAAACAATAAAGAACCAGCACTCCAGACAATGGGAATTCAGTGAAAGAGAATTTTTCTTACGAATGTAAATTCATTGTACTTACAACATCAGTACAGCGTAAAATCACAGTGACAAATTTAAAGCTCCCACTTGATGTCTGCCTCAGAGCTTTGGGGTATGGTACCCCTTCACCTCTTGATGAAGGGGTACCATACCCCGAAGTGCTGAGGCAGACAGCCGAGTGGGAGCTTTAAATTTGTCACTGTGATTTTACACTGTACTAATGTTGTAAGTACAATGAATTTACATCAATAAAAAAAGTTCTCTTGCACTGAATTCCTGTTGTCTGGAGTGCTGGTTCTTTATTATGTTTATTGCTGAAATCTCCACCACTGTGAACGAGAAAGAGCATCAACAATCCCGTTGTCCACACCTGGCACGTGCAGTGCCTTGAATTTAATATTCAACAACAAATATCTTAATACAAAGACTGTCATGAGATCCCCCATGGGTCCTTTGACCCCGGACTGCTGGATGATGGCATGCACCGCCCCCACATTGTCTGACCTGAAGTTAATAGCTCTAACCCTAAACTACTCTCCCCATATTACTAGGGTCACCACTATCGGGAAGAACTCCAACAAGGTCAACTGTTGCAGCAGGCCCTCAGATGCCCAAGTTGCAGGCTATGGACTAGCACACCACTGACCCTAAAAATACGCCTCAAACCCCAAGCTGCCTGCAGCATCGGTGAAGTGCTCCAGCTCTTGGCTGGTCGAAGGTGTCTGCCAGATTGTCCTGCCATTAAAGCATTTTAAGATGGCCAGTCACACCCCCAAATCCTCCCTCATGGATTCTGTCACCTGAATCATATAATGTGGCTTGGAGCAACTTGATCCCACTCAGGCGAGACATCACATAAACATCCTTCCCATGGGCATGATTCTATATGCAAAATTCACGTGTCCAACCAACTGCTGCAACTCACTCAAAGTGGTCTTTCGTGCCCGTGCCATGTTAACCAGCTGCGCACCTAACACTTCTAACTTCTGCTGAGGAAGCCTGCACTCCCTGGCCACTGTGTCAACTTCAATGCCCAGGAAGGACAGCATAGTGGTGGGGACTTTGGTTTTGTCATGGGCCAGCAGCACACCGAGCTCCACACTCACCACCTGGAAAGCTTCCATGAGCCGGGCACAAATCCCAGTGCCAGCCCTCCACACAAACAAAAAAATAATCGAGGTAATGCACAGGCTCTGTTCTGCCTGCTTGTTGCATGGTGGCCCAGTCCAAAACCATGTTGAATTGCTCAAACACCAAGCATGCCACTGCACAACACATGGGCATGCAGTTGTCCCTGTAATACTGCCCTTCAAACTTCATTCCTAGCAGGTCCCTATCCTCTGGGTGCACTGGTAGCAACCTAAATGCTGATTCAATGTCAGCCTAACCCAAGAGTGCCCCACGTCCGGCTGCCTGAATCACATCAAGCGCATCGTCAAACTGCGCATACAACACTACCATATGCGCTGGAAGTATGTGGTGATTCACTGACTCACCCTCAGAGTAGGATAGATGGTTGATCATTCTGAATTCCCTGGGGGTCTTTTTTTGGACTACCCCAATGGGTGAAATCCTCAATATTGGGCTCGGTGGCTCACAAAATGGGCCATTCATCCTACCTACTGCTACCTCCTCCCTTAGATTCTCCCTCACCACCTCTGACCACTCCCTGGCAGACTTCAGGTTCTCTGCCTCGTAAGGGTGGTGTGGGCCTTCATACAGGATCTGGAAACCTGCCCCAGAACCCTTCTACCATGTACCGCGTGGCCAACTTATCTGGGTAATGTGTCAGCCTTTCCTCAAGTCACTCCACCTTTATGGGTGTTGGGAGCTTTGTGCCACCCCTTCTCAAAGAGACAAAAGGATCCAGATCCGGCACCCCACCGACATTGCGTGAAGGGGTGCTGCCTGCCACATTCCAAGCACTCATGCTTATACTTGCAATGCTCTGCCTTGCATGTGCCTTGGTTATACAAGTAGCAGTAGCCCCCATCTCATTTGTCAGTATTATCCTGTGCCCCCTTTTTTGGGGAACAGTGGCCATCTAATGGGGAAACCACTGTCCATATGCTGGACCCAACCACCCCCTGTCGATGGCCCACAGCAGGAGCAGGTCCAGCATATCCTATGATCTACCTGCATCATACTATGTCCTTCTCCTAAATTCCTCATCATACTCTAACCTCCACCACCACCTCCCCCCCCCCCAGCTTTGCCGCTCGCATGGCCATGACGAGCCTTAGATAGACCCATAAGTCTCCTGCCTTCGCTGGGTTACCTTGTGTCTGCAGGCCTGCATAAATTGCAAAACCTGCTAACAGTTCTTCCAGGTTTGCCTATTGGGAACCTTCCTTTCCTTTTCCACCCCATCATCCTTTTCTTTCTTATCGTTGTACTCCTCGGGATCTCTAGGTCTATTCAGCAGCATAAACACATCCACAAATTCCCCTTTTATGATTTGCTGCCTCACTTTTTCAGATAAGTGAGACCCCACCAGTTTTTCCTGGCTCACAAAGCCCCTGGCTGCCAGTTGCCTTGATGGGGGCTGACCATTGGAAGCCAGTTCCGTAGCTGACTCCAAGCTGGGTCCGACTGGTCCTGCACCACCCTGGGCGTGTCCAGCCTGTGCCTGCTCCTGTGCTGCAGTGAAGGCCAACACTTTTTCCAACTTTTGCTCAAGCCTGGAGTGCCCAATGGAGGGTCCTGCTGCTGGCTCAGTGCATATGGAATCTGCCCTCTTTGCTGGGGCCATGGCACTGTGGAGAGTAGGAAGCCCTGATGCCTGCCTTAGGGGAACTGGAGGCTGAGATGCTCTGACTGGCCCCAATTCTGAATTCGGAGTCAGCCCAGGGAGATGGTTGCTCACAGGCCCTCCATCCCCCTGTGGCACTTTACAGGGCTTCCTGCCCTGTCGTGTCAGTACCTACCCACTGAGGGCCATCCAAAGTCTGTCTAAGCAGTACCCTCAGCTCGTCCACTTACATATTTTCCAAGTCAGGCTTACCTGCTGGCTGCCGTGCCCTGACCTTCCTGGGCGGTTGCTCCAGTTCAGCTCTGCCACTGGAACTGGGTCCTCTGGCTCAGACTGCAGCACCGCCGATGTAGCTGGCACCTCCAGTTGCTATTGCTGGAGCTCATCCTTCCTGGCCTGGTCTTGGAACAATGCTTCCCACCAGGCCTTGCCATTGCTCCATACCAGCTCCGCCAGTTGGCTCTCCAGATCACTCAAACTGGCTCACCCACTGCCTTCCATCTTGGCCTCGAAGCTGTAAAACAGATGATTGAAAACATACACACACATACCTCAGCACCTCCCTGACTGTAGTTCAACTTCTGTGCACCTCAACCAGAGATATTGCCAGACCAGGAGACCATTTGTGCCACCTCCTTATATGCTTACCTATCTACCTTTCTTTTTCTAAAATTGTCCCCCCCTTTTTTTTTGTCTCTAGCCATTGGAAAACTACGTATTGGTTACCTTACAACTTAGTGAGTCCCCTGGCAGTTGAGTTGCTTTGGTCTCCGCAAATGGGATGCTTTGTTCTCCCCTCCATGCCAGCTGAAATCTTGTATCCTTATTACTAGCCATACCCATTCAATCAGCATGCATTTTGTCACATTCTGTTAGCTCATTATACCATATCTGTTTGAGATTTACTTTAATTGAAACACAGTTTGAGAACGATTCTGTTTGCACTGGATTGAAATCCATACAGGCTCTTACTCAAATTCCCCAACTATAAACTTCCCCAATGAGGCCACTAGATGGCACCAGCGCTCTGGGAAACTCAAAGCAAAAGTAAACAATCAGTGTGTACTTGCAAATGCTGCTCATACTGATTCAGGTTACAGACTTATCTGCAGCTCTGGACCTCTACAACAAGAACTACTGTAGCAAAGGTAGGGAATTTGCACTGTGTGCTGACATGAGAGAAACTCGGACTACACTGAGCGTTCCCATGGTTTAAACACCTATACGAACGCTATAGCAGTGCTACTACATAGATACATAGATTCTGATGGCAGATAAGGTCCTTTGGCCCACCTAGTCTGCCCAGTTGCGCATGTAATTTTGCCTCATCAAGCTTCTCTTGAACTGGGTTGTCCCCTTCCCCCAACTGCTAGGATCTCCCGATGCCTATCCCATGCATTCTTGAATCCTGTACTCGTTTCAGCCCCCACCACCTCCTCTGGCAGGGCATTCCTCTTTCACCACCCTTTCCGTGAAGAAATACTTCCTCACATTACCTCTGAACCTCCCTCCAATTTAATCCCATGACTCCTAGTCCTAGAACATCTCTTCCTCTGAAAAATATAGTTTTCCTGAACCTTGTTCCTCCTTGTGAGGAACTTGTATGTCTCTATCATATCACCCCTCTCTCCCTCCTCTCCTCCAGGGAGTACATATTCAAGTCCTTCAGTCTGTCCTTGTAGGACATGTGATGCAATCCCTGTACCATCTTGGTTGCCCTCCTCTGAACTGTCTCCACCCTGTCTATATCCTTACGTAGGTAAGGCATCCAGAACTGGACATTGTACTCCAGGTCTACCACTGCACATAGTAAAGCCAGGCTTATCTCCAGTGGGGGGAGAAGGCCACCTCATGGCTTTCGGTGTCCCCATAACCCGGATCTCTCACACTCAGTTCATGTTACCAACCTCCAGTGACCGGAGTCCCCCCTCCCAACTTCCCGAAGCCTTCATCAGTCAAAGAAAAGCTGGTGATTACCTCCTTCTTCTCTTTTTTTTGTATTAACTCGGCTCATCCGGTCTCCAAACCGAGGGAGGGGGGGGCTTATGCCACATGGCCCGCGGCATCCACCAACCGGCCGCCCATAGGACTCCCAGCTGTGGATCTAGGTCTCCCACCCCAAGGAAGCTCCTTTATGAACTTGGCCACCATCCACCCGGGATCACTGTATGATCTTGGAAACTTGAACTCTGACAGACAGGGCACCCACAACTATGAGGGAGCAGTTCACGCAATGGAGCATCTCTGTAGCCATGCACTTATTTTCAGTCTCTTCTGACCATGCTCACCTGAAGAGCTTGCTCCACTGATATATATATATATATATATGTATATTTTTAACAAACTCCTGGGATCATTGAATGCACCTTGGCACTTTGGCCGCTGGGGGACGACTCTGCCATAAGTCAGTACTGGAGCGGCTCCCCTATGGAGCGTTTCTGCAGCCACAGACCTTTTTTATTATTATTTATTTATTTCCTGTTTGTAGGTGCCCAGCGCTGCCTGGAGGCACAAGGAGCTACTATCCACCGGCAAGGAGGGACCACATGGTGGTGGCGTCCTACCTGACCAACCGGTCGAGTACCCATCCTCTTTGTTTTTAGTTTTTTTTTTTAAACCTTACAGCCATACTGCCCAAACAAAGGCACAAGGAAACCAGGAGAGGGACTTTGACCCACCATCTGAAACAAAGGCCAGCTACCTACCTGCCTTCCTGCTGCTGTGATCTTGCCTGAAGGGTTGCTGGCACTGAGGGCTGATCATGTCCTATGCTGCAGTTCCCAAAGGATCCTTCTTTGACTGAGGAGAGAGCCGCATAGAGGGAAAGCCCCCTTACACAGCGTGCTGCTGCTCCGCCCCTGGCCTCGGACTGCCCCCTCCCCTGGGAACGTACCTGCCTACCTGCCCTACCCCCCACCCCTACTGGGTGGGACTTACCTGCCTATCAACCTTGCCTCCCCCCTCCTCCTGCCTGCCCAGGTGTCACTCAAGGGGACATGCCCTTAGACAAATGCCTGCCTCCTGCTATTCATTGTGGGCTCTTTTATTATCAATCCACTGTTAGGGTTTTTAGCTAGTGTCCAAGCTGTGATCAAGGTTAGAGTGCTGTTACATCACTAGTTTTCAGTACTCTGAACCTGCCTTTATGTGTCTAATGATTTGTCCCACATTATTAGGACTAGTGCCCCTCATTTCTCTACATTTTGAGTGTCTGTATCCAAGATTTCAGTGACAAAATTCTAGGAGGTTTACAGGGTCTGCCCTGCAAGTGGTGGGTTTTATCCCAGCCTCACTATAGTTGCTCCTTCTCCCCTCCCAGTCTTTCAACTCTGTGTAGCCCTCTCATCATATGCCAGTGGGCTATCCCCCCCTTGCTGACTGTCTCTGATACCCGGCAAGGGTCCTGGGTTCTGCTATGGTGACTATCGGGGGTTAGTTCCCAGAAAAAGTGAAAATAGCGTGGTGCCTCCACCCAGAGTAAAGTATCAGTGGGCCAGATATCCACTTGGCACAGCCCCCCTGGGATGCTGTGCATACCCACTCCCCTACCAACCACTCTGCACACTGTGTCCCCAAATACCTTGTCCCACCATAAGACATATATTTCAGCAATAAGTGCATGCAAAGAATGTCATCAACACAGCAGAGTCAAACAACAAATTTGCAGCTTTATTTGGGGGTAAGGAATAGGGAAAGGAATACCTGGATGTGGGATTGCTGCGAAGACAAAAAACGTTAGTGAGATATGCAATTTGCAACTTTGGGCCCGCAGGCCAAGCCTTCCCCCACTAGTACCAGTGCCCCCCTGAATTGTTCCTAGGGGTACCTACTAATTGCAGGCCTGTTCGGTGCCGTGGGGTGGCCGGCTGTTGGGGCCTGAAATGATGATGCTGGCTCTTTAAACAGAACAAACACACTTTCCCCACTTAACCCTTCCCAGCAACAATGTCCTGGGTACTCACAATTAACTGACCTCTGCGCCAAGGAAAATGGAGCTCCTCGATTTCCAGTGCAGCAACACAAACATGGGCTGGCCATTATCCCTCCATCCTGATGGAACTTGTTCAAGGATCTTGCAGCTGGTCACATTGGCTGCTTGTCACCTTCAGCTGCTTCTGGCCTGGTGCAGAGCACTGTGGCAGAACAACACCAGCCCCAGAAGGCCCAGACCTGGGAGTGGCTCCACAGCCCTCAGGTGCAAGACCCGTGTCCTCCTAAGACAGTGAGTTCCACTTGGGAGGGGTTAGCGAGTTCCCCCCCAGCTCTGGGTGAGGACTCCCAAACAGTGGGGGTCCTCCTGCAGTTCCTGCACTGAGCTCTCACAAGGAAAAGTTAGAGGCAGTCACTCCACTGAAGTTCAGTGCCAGATTTAGCAGGTACTAGCCTCTGAGGCAGTATAGCGCAGTGGTCTAAGGCTCTAAGCTGCAAATCTGGTGACATCCAGCAGACCAGACCTTGGTTTGAATCCCACAGCTTCCACTTGCATACTGTGTGACCCTGAGCAAGTCACTTAACTTCCCTGTGCTCCCAGGTTGCACCTGTAAAAAAGCTTTCAGCTTAGTGTGTCTTACCTGGTTAAAAAACAAACAAAAAAACAGTGTCAGTGTAATTCAACAGAAGGGGATTCAGCAACACCAGCCCACACTTTCAGTTTAACAGTGTCCAACTCTTTTACTTGGCTGCAGCAAGTTCACCAATCTCAGCCCCTTTCTCCAGTTCACTCAGGACACACACAGTTTCATGCTAGTTCCCCACGACCTGAGACGTTTTGTCTCCTTCAAGAAAATGCAGTTGCAGTCCACCCAAGCAAGTGACCTCTCAGCAGCAACTGTAAAGCTCAAATCATTTGCTCAGTCCTTTTGGTTAGCTCAATTTCAAGTGCAAGGTATCTGCCACCTTTAGTTTCTCCCAACATTTTTCTCAGTACCTGGGAAAACAGTATCTCGGTTCAGTCTCTCTGTCTCTCTTTTCCCCTTCTCAATCCAGTCCTGCTTCAGCACCTGGGGATTCCTTGAACAACCCCACACTTCAGATTAGGGCCGGGATAAGCCCCTGAAGTCCACAGTCTGCTCTCACCCCACAGTCCTGACTCGTACCGAGCCCATCAACAGACTGCCTCAATCCCAGTAAACCCTCACTGTATCAGACAAAATCCCAGAGTTCTGATTGGCTGTTGAAGCCTTTCAGTATTCGATATCCATAGTGATCAGTATTTCCTGCTCATTTATTGGGGCATGATCTAGGCACCAGAAATTGTCCCTTCCTTTTCCCAGGAGTCCCTCTGTCATAGTTTTGTGCACCTAGATCGCTGATGGGCTAAAATAAAGAGGTTAAGTGTCACCAACATGTCAGCTCCCATATACTGTAGCTTCATGGAGTCCCATTTCAGTTTTATACAGGCTACCCCCTTCCAACAACTGGTGCAGCCAAATGCGTTGCGTCACTGCTCCCAATGCCCCACTGGATTGTAGTCCAAACTAACCAGTTAAACAAGCCCACCTGCAGGGCTGTGACCCCAACTGTATTGCTGTCACTGCCACCAAAACTATGTCCCCCTAGACAGCAGGCAGCATCTTATCTTTATTCATGGGGCCGCTTATTAATATTCATGTGTTTTGTGCAGCCCCATCATTTGAGTTGCTTCTGGTTGCTCCCACGGGCGTCTGCCCAGTTTCCCTTAGGTCTCCCTGCCAGGCCCCGGGGTCCCCAGGGACATGGGAGAGGTACCGGGACCACAGGCAAAACTCCCCGTTTCACCTGACCGCAACATCTGTCAGTGCATCAAGGAGCGCCTATGCGAGTGCCAGCCAAGCAACCCACCGGCAGCTTGTGTCCCATGGATCGCACCCCGAAGGGGCAGAAGACAGCCCGCTAACAGTGAGAAATGGGGCAAATACAGGTAAGCCCCCACAGGGGGGTCACATCTGTACATGCCCTGAACACCACTGCAAACTAGACAGAAATGACTACCCATAGACCCATAGCTGCCATTACTGGCAGGTGTAGGAGTTCCTAGCTCTTCCCAATGGACCATGCTAGTCAATGCCATCCATGCAGTCCTACCCTTATCTCACCCAGCATGTCACTTCATCCTAGAAACAATGCTTTGGAGCATGTATGATATAAAAATAAACTTTAATAAAATATATAAATTGAGAGGTTAGAATAGGAATCCGTGGGGTGAACAGATCCTCCTAAATAGAAACAGAGGTGGTAGAGCTTCACGCCTGGATACTGTTTCCCCTGAGCTGATGAAAGGACAATGTTTAAAAAATGTTTTTTTATTTTTGGGACGGAGCATGTTGAAATCAATACTTTTGTGCCATGTATATAGCTATTTATTTATGGCATCTTGATAACTGGGTGGGCCCACTGAGATCAAGGGTCCCTTTTTCAGGGGCGACCCGGAATTAGTTACATACAGTGCTAACAGGCAGTTCATGTCATAGTAAATTACATAATACAGAAGTGGGGGCATCAAGGAAGGCATAGAATTACAGACCAATACACAGAAAAAAATAATTGGTTACAGGCATTAGTTAAGCAGTATCTTAGATAGAGCAACATGGTGAGATTAAGACAATGTATAGTGAGATACATAGGCTTTTAGATCGCTATAGATACACATCAGTGATAGCAGCTGCAATGGCTACATTCCAGGGTATAAACCTTTAGCCCGGCCTTGAGTCCCTCCATGAAAGTGACACTGGTTACGTTTTTGGGAAGAGAGTTCCAGTAGTAGGGGGCAGAGTAAGTGAATGACCTTTTTCCCAGGTTTGTCCATACCCTGGGTATCTCAATTAAGTCGGAGTTAGATGAGCAGAGGGTTTGCCTCAGAGGTTTTGAGGTCAGAAGACCCAGTAGGTGGAGGGGTATAGACTTTGGTGAGTTTGAAGGTGAGGCAGAGGAGAGAATTGCTGAGTCTATGTTCCAGCGCAGGCCAGTTCAGATCAGAGAGTATCTCACAATGATGCCTCCTGGGTGGCGAACCCAATGCAAAGTGACATATCTTGTTATATAGCATGTTCAGTTTGTGGGCTTCTGTTTCCCTGAGGAGTTGCAGAATTGGGGCACCATAGACTGGGGTGGGGAGCAAAGAACTCTGTCCAATGACATACTTCAAGACAGCAGTCAGCGAGTCACCTAATCTTTAGTGGAAGCTCAGTTTCTGGTGCACTGTCTTGGTGGCATGATCGATATGTGGTTTGAATGTCATATCTTGATCCAGGTAGACACCAAGGTACTTTACATTGTCCACCTCCTCAATCCAAGTCCCCGCCACAGTGAATAGAGGAAGAAGATTTTGTCTGTCAACTCCCAGATGCCTTGGACCAAATAAGACCGCTTTTGTTTTCCTGTCATTCATGACCAACTTGTTGGAGGCAAACCAGCTTTCAAGTGCATTCAAGCTATTGGAGAGTTTAGTGATAATTGTGCCAGCATCAGTGCCACTCCAGTAGACCACAGCATCATCAGCATATAAAAGCATTTTCCTCATCTCTGCAGTGTTGGCCAATATCATTAATAAGCAACAAAAATAGTAAGGGACCTAATATAGAGCTCTAGAGGACTCCATCAGTGACCACAAAGAAACCGGAGTGAGCCCCCTTCCACTTGACCTTTTGCAATCTGTCAGCTAGGTAGTTTGAGAACCAAGACAGTGAGTGCTTGTCCAGACCTAACATCTCCAACTTGCTGAGGAGTAATCCGTGGTTGACCAGATCAAACGCTTTGGTTACATCTACAAACAAATAGTGTAGTTGCCATATTGGTCTTAGTAAGAACAGATACAGAAGCAAATGGCTTGATACCTTTTATTGGACCAACATAGATGTTACACCAAAAGAACAAAGTGCTCTGCCTTTTGGACCAACCAAGTCCTTCTTCAGAAGCTTTGTGACAGTTATTTAGAAAGTCCCATACTATTAACACCCAGATAATGCATAAAAAACAGAAATAATTCTCATTGGTTTAACATACTCATTCTAGACATAACAGAAGTATATGTCAGAGAAGCTAATTAACCGCAGTGTGCATTTAGCTGAGAAGCCCCTGAAGGCCAAAGGTTATCAGAAAATAATAACAAGCAGAGAGTTCTCCTCACATAAATTTTAAAATGTCTCAGTATGTTTCAAGAAAATAGTCTAATGAAAACAAAACCTTAGGATACTATTCTCCCTAATTGCATGTGCAATGAGGAGCTTACAACTTTAACCACAAGTGTCCTTGTGTTTTAAAGAACACAGTCAATGAAAGACAAATCTGTGGATAATAAATACATGCTAAAATGAGGCCTAATTGCAAGTTAAAAACAAGACCCAAAATTAAAATAAACAGAAATTACATATATATATATATATTTATATAATTATTGGGTTCCATTTTTTCAATGGGAAAAGCAATGCATTAAATACCATAATACCTGAGTAGATAGTATGGCATTTACGCAGTTTCCTCCATGGAAATGTGCTCGAGACAACAAACACAGCTCCAGCTTCACACTGTCCGTTTTTCCTCACACAGTACTATTCAGACAAACTCACCTGCTTACTGCCATTCACGCCATACGAAACATTCTCCACTACCCTTGTATTACTTAAACAAAATTAAAAAAAAAGCTTGAATTCTAAGCCCTTTTGATGTCCCTAAGAGCAGTTAAACACGCAGAGGGGTTGTTTCCTGCTATACTGCTTCCTGTGCAAGTAAAAAAAAAAAGCCCCCACCCATGTTCCGGTGTCAGGAACTGGTTTACATGACAACAGGGGAGTTGATGAAAAGCGTCCAAGTGCGACTTACCAGTTCGGTGCAAATTTCAGGAAAAAAATGGAACCCTTCAATTATATACAACAAGTGTAGAATTAAGTGTATAACTCAGATTTAACACACACCTTCATTGTTGGATAGCTATCATAAACCCTCGGGCTTCGTCCTCGGGTTTATGTGCCATCCAACAACTTGGTGTATGTTAAATTCTCATAACACACTGCACCTCATACTTCATCCTATATATATATATATATATATATATGGATATGGCATACAGAGGGTTTAAAGTGAAGTTTACTCAAAGGGAGCAAATCTTTCACACATAATGTAATATAGAACCAATTGTAACATTGTTCCCTCCGAAGATTTATATAAATAAAAAAAGTCACAAAGTTTTCTAGTTCCCTAGACTCCTAGGTTTTTTTGGCCCTCTTCCCAAAGAAATCCTAGATCTGTCCCTGGAATATATTAAGTGGTTGAGAATAAAGTCGGGAAAATGTCTCAAGCTAAGTTTTATATTACATATTGAGTTAGATATTTAAAGGACTTGCACCTGCTGCAACTGAGCTGTGCCAGAAATGCATCCTGGGGCTATATTCAAAAGGGGGAAATGCGCTGCACATTCCCTGATGCACCGTGGTGCAAAGATAATGTATATGGCACATCTCCAGGGGGTGTGCCCATGCATATGTGGCACATCTTGATATACCGTAACAGTCATTCATGCATTCATTCACAAAGTTGTGAATGACTGTTACAGTACACACTGCAGGCCCATTGGTTGACACTGTCAGCCAACGGGGTTGCAGCTGTTACTATTACAGTCATTCAGCGGGCAGCCATGGAGATGTGCGGGTGGGTTTTGCTGACCGCTGCAGACCTGGGGGGGGAGTGGGATCAAATGGGGTCCTGTGTGGGTGGGGGCATACCACTGGACTACCACAGCATATATTTTACTGATTACCGCATGATTGGTTTATGGAGTGGGAAGGGGGGAACCACTGGACTACCAGGGATAATAAAATATCAAGTTTATAGGGATCGGTGTATGGAGTGGAGAGGGGGGAAACACTAGAAGACCAGGGATGATATAATATTAAATTTATGGGGATCAGTGTACATGGAGCAGGGAGGGGGGAATCACTGGACTACCAGGGATGATAAAATATAAATTTTATGGGGATCGGGGTTTCGTGCAGGGAGGAGGGTACTACTAGACTACCAGGGATGTCAGACATGCTGTGCAGGGTGCCTGGCACATTCTGCTGGCCAGCCCTGCACAACTCACGCAAATAGGGCCATAATGACATGCAAATGTCCCTATTTACACCTTGCATGTATAATGACCCCATTTACATGTCCGGGTCTGAATATCTGGAAATTGCACCTGGTGTATCTCCAGATGCACTGGCTCATTCCCATTCCAGGTATTCAGACCTGTCAGGGGGATACACCAGCGCATCATATTTGCATCACCCACGTATTTTGATGTATTCAGAGGAGATGCACCATTGCACATCTCTTCTGAATATATCCCTCTGTTGCTCTGGCGCAACTCAGTTGTGCGGAGCAATCACTTGCGCCATTGCCAGGTGTAGTTTTCAGTATCGAAGCCTATGTATTAAACATTTGCTCACTTTGAGTAAACTTCACTTTAAACCCTCTGTAGGCCATATATATATATATATAATTTCTGTTTATTTTAATTTCAGGGCTTGTTTTTAACTTGCAATTAGGCCTCATTTTAGCATGTATTTATTATCCACAGATTTGCCTTTCATTGACTGTGTTCTTTAAAACACAAGGACACTTGCAATTAAAGTTGTATGCCCCTCATCTCACATATAATTAGGAAGAATAGTATCCTAAGGTTTTGTTTTCATTAGACTGTTTTCTTGAAACATACTGAAACATTTTAAAATTTATGTGAGGAGAACTCTCTGCTTGTTGCTATTTTCTGATAACCTTTAACCTTAGGCCAGGGGCTTTTCAGCTAAAAGCATACTGGTGTTAATTAGCTTCTCTGATGTAATCTTCTGTTGTGTTTCGAATGAGTATGTTAAACCAATGAGAATTATTTCTGTTTTTTATGTATTATCTGGGTGTTAATAATATGGGATTTTCTAAAAAAACTGTCATAAAGCTTCTGAAGAAGGATGTGGTTGGTCTGAAAGCTAGAGCACTTTGTTCTTTTGTTGTAACATCTATGTTGGTCCAATAAAAGGTATCAAACCATTTGATTCTGGATTAGTTAAATTTATGAATATGGCCCCTGTCAGTAGCCCTTTGTCCAGTTCACCTTTGGCCTTACTTGTAAGTTTAACAAGTGCTGTGTCAGTGCCATGACACTTCCTGAAGCCATGTTGTTGATCAGAAAGGTGATGTTGTTTGAGATAGTCCTGCAGCTGTTTGAAGACCAACCTCTCCTGTATCTTGGCCAAGGAGCAGAGGATTGAAATGGGCCTATAATTTTCAAAGTTGGCTCATGCTCCTCCCTTGTGTATAGGGACCCGCCATTGCCACCTTCCATTTAGAAGGGACAGACTTTTCTCAAAGGGACCTGTTGATTAGCATGGTCACTGGGAGAGCAATTGCTGGTGAAGCAGCTTTTAGTAGTCTTGGTTTGAGTTGGTCATACCCAGGGGAAGAGTCAGGTTTTAGATGCCTCAGTTGGGCTAACACCTCAGATTTCCTGACCAAGCGAAGGTGGAATTGGGGGCGTGAGGTTTCTTTGTCATCTGGGCACTTAGCACAGGGAGGTGAGCTTGGAGGGTCAGGTTTGTATTTGTCCAGATTCGTGAAAAAGCTGTTGAAGGTTTCTGCCACCATAAAGAGGTCATCTATGGGTTGTCCATTGTTAAAGATTGTTCCAGCTGAAGATTTATATAAATAAAAAATGTCACAAAGCTTTCTAGTTCCCTAGCCTCCTAGGTTTGTTAGCTGATCACAGGGTGGGGGCTGACAGTGTCTTTTTCTGCATGACTATTCATTGCCATATGAATGGGGGTGAGAAGGTGATGAGGTGCATGATGATGATGGCTATCGTGTGTGCAGAGCTAGGACTGCTTGATTGAACATTGGATGTTGTGGGATCCTCTGGTTTGCTGAGGGGTGGGGGCAGAAAGAGGAAGAGAGGGAGACATGGTACAAAACAATGGGGGGGCATACTGTGTGACGGCATGGCAGTTTTGTTTTTTGCTGGGCCAAGAAGTAATGTGAAAGCAAGATAAATACATTAATCAGAGTATTTCTTGGCTTGCATTTTTCCTGTGTAAGTGACCAAAATTCACCATCATAATTGTGGACTAGTGCAGCCATCTGTGGGCTAGAGCAATTTTGAATTAACTTGTCCTGCTGGTTAGCACAAAAAAGAGGTTAAGGTTGATCCCTGTGTGTAGCAGGCTCTAGTTCTCATGCTAATCTCCCTCAGTGTTTCAGATGGCCATGTGTGATTACCAGCTCTTTAACAGCTGCAATTATCTGGCAGTACAAGATAGGAATCCCTCAAAAGACTCAACATGAGTCATTATAATTCCTTTATTAGGGTGTTTAGCTAGTGTCCAGGTTTTAATCAAAGGTAGAGTGTTGTTAAGCCACTACCTTCTGAACTTGTCTTGTGTCTGATGATTTGTCCCACACTAGTGCACCTCATTTTCCTACATTTTGAGTGTCTGTATCCAATATTTCAGTGACAAAATGCTAAGAGGTGTACAGGGTCTGCCCTGCAGGTGGTGGGTTTTGTGACACTCTCCCTGCTTCTGGTTACCTTTATGATAGTTATATTATAAATAAATGGTCTGTGTATGAAATGTCAGTATGTTAGAGATTTGGCCTTTAACTTTCAAGGTCAGTAGCTGAAACAAAAAGGTGTCATTAAACTGAAAAGAAGAACCATTTAGCTAAGACATCCTTCCAGAAGGGCATTTTATTACCTTTTATGACCTGCCCATGCTTTTGAAGTTGAAACTACAGTAAATGTGGGTTTTATGACGTTGCAGGAAGAAAGGTAATTGGGCTGGTTCCTCTCATTTTAACACATAGCCAGAAGTGTTTGAATAGTCGTAAAACCCTCAGCTCAAACTAGCACCGGGAAATCAGCAGAGGGACCTCAAAGAGAAATGTTTGATTAAAGGCTGGCATATTTGGGAAATGTTTTTTTTTTTTTTTTTTGCTGATGTTCACATTAATTAAAATACCTCCTTATAGAAAATGATGTTAGAATTAATTCTAAGGAAGGAGCTAGCTGACTCACCAAAAGGGGGGGGGTCTTGAAATTAATCCTGTATCTGGGATATGTGACATATGATGCTTGGACTCTGAAAAAGACAGTTCTCTAACTTAAAAAAAGCACTTAAAAGTAATAATTAGAAAAGAATTAAGTATTTGAGCTAGGAGTTTTGTATTCTCTAACTTCCTTTTTGAGTGTATGACTGTGAGATTTATGATATAATTTGTTCTGTATTTTATTTCACCTGCTTTGCCATTTTTTTTAGCAAACAATATTTCTTTGAAATACTGCCTGTGTGTCTTCTCAGTCTTCCTTCTGCATGTGATGCTAAACCTGGGGTTAAATCTGACAGCTGTTAAAAAGCTTGATTGTGTTACTGAACTTGCTTAAAAGGTAAGAAATAACTAGGTCTCTTATAGAGATGTAATGGTTCATTTTGGATTCCTGGTTAGGTGCCCTTAGGTCAAAGAGATATTGCATCCCCCCCTGAAGAGAATATTATCTGAGCCTGTACATTTGGGTATGCTAGCATAAGGTGCACAGTTTGAATCTCTCCAGAATTCGAGACTAAAGGTGATTCAGACCCAACGCAGACAGGAGGGTTACCCTGTCTGTTACCTGTTCACACTGTTGCACTCTGAGGTTGGCACTGTGGGAGCAAAGGATTGACATGTGGAGTGCATTTGTGACAAATTTGGTTGGCAGCAGTGTGATTTAAGTATTTGGTAACACAAGCTTTAACAGTTCAGTGTGTCAGCTTAATACTGTACAGTTCACTTGCAAAATAAGGCAGTGATTTATTTTTTAAAAGAAAATAAAACTATATCATTTTGCTTATGGTCAAAGTTCCTACCCATTTTATTTTTTTCTCCAAGTGCAAGTTAGAGTAGCCATAGTTAGGGAAGAAGATGGCTTCCAACTACTGTGAGCACATGGCAGACTACCTGAGGTAGTTGTGCAAGGAGACAGGAGTCCTGCATTAGGGGAGAGCCAACAAGCAGAACCTTGTGGAGGTCTGATGGCCACAGATGCCTAGAGCCTCAAGTCACAGTCTGTAACTGAAAAGGGCCAAACCTTGAGTGGGAAGGGGTCAGAGTCCAGCACAGTGTCCAGATCCAGTAAGGAAGACAGCAGGGCCAGTGCAAGCCAAGGACCACAGCAGCAGGGGAAGGTCATCAGCATTCTGGAGCCAGAAGCTGTCAGGCTGCAGATGGAGTTTCAGAGTATGGAGCTGGAGTTTGAACAGAAAAAATTCCAACTGCAGATGGAAAAAGAGGAAAGAGAGAGGCAGCTTCAGTGAGCTGCAGAGAAGAAGAGGGAGTGAGAACAGTGAGAACGGGAGCGTGAACAGTGAGAAGCTGACTGTGAAGAGTGTGAACACCAGAAGCAACATGAACTGGAGAAGCTACAATTCTAACCACCAGCACCAGAGCAGATAAGTGGCTTGGGTTTAACTGGAACTACTGGACTAGGTTATAAATTAAATTCTTAAATTGATAGCGGAATTTAAAGAGGGGGAAGATATGGATGCCTTTTTAAATTCCTTTAAAAAAGTTTGCATTCAGGCAAATATTCCTAGAGGGTCCTGGAGCTTTCAGCTATCCCCTCTATTTACCGGGAAAGTTCGGTATGTTTTGTGTCAAATGGACAATGAGGACATTAATGATTACAGTAAACTGAAGACTGTGCTTTTAAAAAAGTATGATTTAACTGCAGAAGCATAGAGAGCTAAATTCCGTAAGCTCAGGAGAAGCCCTGACATGAGTTATGAGGAGCTAGCCACGAAACAACGTCAGTTTTTAAAACGTTGGTGGGAAGGAATTGAAGCAAACTCTGTAGATAAAATTGAAAATGCTGTATTGTTAGAGCGGTTTTTTGGGGCATGCCCAGCAGAGCTGAAAACCTGGCTGAAGGACCGAGATCCAAAAACAGAGGCTGCTGAACTCTCGGACCCCTATGCCAGGAGCAGACCTGCTCTGAGAGCAAATGGGGAAGGTGTGGCAGTGCAGAAAGGGAAAAGCATGCCTTCAGGGCAGCTAAAACCCTCATTGCCTCCACTGAAACCAGTTAGCCCCATGTTTCAAAGAAAAGATTTTTCTGAGAAAAGTAACGAATGTTGGGTTTGCAAAGAAACTGGGCATATTGCCAGACAGTGTCCCAAAAGGATAAGCAGTATACAAATTGGTGCTAGCAAAGAAGTTGGTTGTTTGTGTATCCCTGGAAGCATGCCTATAAACATGAGGGAACACATGTACCCAGTCACTGTGAATTGTGTACAGACACAAGGGTTAAGAGACACAGGGGCATCCCTGACATTGGTAAAAGGGGATCTGGTAGAGCCTGGTCAGCTTATACCCAATCAATTTGTAACTGTACAGTGGTTCACTGGGGAGGAGAAAACACTGCCACTTGCTAGTGTTCTCCTAGACTGGGGTGAGACAGGGGGAACTGTGCAACAGGTTGCTGTAGTGGAAACTTTAGTGGTTCATGTAATTCTCGGCAACAATCTCAAATAGGGGATGGTGTGTGCAGTTACTCGTAGCCAAGTGGCAAAGGAAATTGTGGTGCCCTGGACCCCATAGAAGCCACTGTGGAAACCACTGGGAGGTTGGTTCCCCGGCCTGTGTCTCCTGATATAGAGACGAATGAAAGGGGGATAGAAATTCCCCCAGTAGCAGTTAACCAAACAGCTATGGAGGGTTACTCTGAAGAAGGAGGGGTGACTCATTGTCAGAGGGTTAGGGATGGCAGTGATCCTGAGTGCCCTGATGCTAGAGCTAGGGACCCTAATTTAGATACAGAAGGGGACCTGTTACATGCCTTGGGAATGTGTATAGAGTTTGCAACTGCTCAGAAAAGTGACCCTAGTCTAGAGAAGCTGAGGGCTTGGGCAGACTCTGATGGAGCACAGGTAGGTGACAGGAAACATAATGTTTATTGGGAAAATGGACTGATGTATACACAGGATGCTAAAACAGAGGGAAGTGTGATAGGCAGTCAGCTTGTCATTCCCCAGAGTACCATGAGCAGTTGCTCAAGATTGCACATGATATTCCCTTGTCTAGTCATCTGGAACTCACGTGCACTATGCAGCGGTTGGCCCAGAATTTCTATTGGCCCAACGTCACCCAGCAGGTGAAGGAGTATTGCAGGTCTTGTTACCGGTGCCAAGAAATAGAGAAGGCAGGTAAGAAAACCCAAGCCACCCTTATTCCTTTAACCATAGTGGAGGAGGCATTCCAGAGGGTGGGAATGGATATTTTGGGGCCTTTAAATATCACCAGCTCCTCCAGGAAGAGGTTCATCCTGACTGTGGTGGATTAGGCCACCCGGTGCCCAGAGGCAGTCACCCTATGCTCACTGAGGACAAAGTGGCAGATGCCTTACTATGGATTTTCTCCCATGTTGGGTTTCCGCAGGAGGTTATCACCGATCGAGGGGGCTCCTTCATGTCAGATCTGACTAAATGTTTGTGGGAGACGTGTGGGGTGGTGCAGAGGAATGGACAACACCTCATCATCTACAAGCCAATGGGCTTATGGAAAGATTTAATGGTACCCTTAAGTCAGTGCTCCAAGCATTTGCTGAGCAGCATGAGAGGGACTGGGAGAAATACCTTCCCCACCTGTTGTTCGCATACAGGGTGATGACCCAAGAGTCGACAGGGTTTTCCCCCTTCAAGCTCTTATATGGACACCAGGTACATGGGCCCCTAGACTTGACCTGGGAGGACTGGGAAGGCAAGCATGCCACCCAAGGAACTCCCATAGTGGATTATGTCCTTAGGTTTAGGGAAAGGCTGAAGGAGTTTATGGGGACAGCCCAGAGCAACTTGGCAGCTGCCCAACAAAACCAAAAAGTGTGGTACAACCGCAGAGTCAGAGGTCACTCCTACATGATGGGTCAGGAAGTCATGGTCCTCATTCCAGTCCAGAAACACATGCTGCAGGTTGAGTGGGCAGGAACATACAAAGTAGTCAGAAAGGCAAATGATGTAAACTATATTATAGAGTTACCTGAGAGAAGAAATACAGAAAGAAAGTACCATGTCAACATGATGAAGCCATGTGCTAATAGGGCTGACATGGTGTTTGCAGTGTGTAGTCCTGGAGAGGGGACAGATGAAGGAGACCCTCTTCTGGACTTGCTGAAAGAAAGCAAGCAAGCAGGAGTCCTCTGTGGAGGCAATTAAATTGTCACCCCAGTTGGCCCCGAACCAGATCCAGGAAGTAAGGGAGGTTTTAGTAGAGTTTGTCCCACTGTTTAGCACCAAGCCTGGACTAATCCCCTTAGTGACGCATGATGTGGAGACAGGAATGCAGGTGCCCACACGGCGAACAGCATATCGGGTATCAGAGGCTGTCCAAAAGGACACTAGGAGGGAGGTGGAGGAAATGTTGGATTTAGGGGTAATCCAGAAATCCCACAGCCCCTGGGCCTTACCCAAAGTCCTTGTGCCCAAGCCAGATGGCTCTACTCATTTTTGTGTGGACTATCTTGGACTGAATGCAGTCACGAAGTCAGACGCCCACACAATGCCAGGAACAAACGAACTTCTGGACAAGTTGGGAGGGGCAACATGCCTTACAATCATTGACCTGATAAAGGGGTATTGGCAGGTAGCGTTAACTGCCAGAGCTAGGGAGAGGTTGGCCTTCATCACTCCAATAGGGTTATTTGAATTTAAAGTAATGCCTTTTCTAAATGAAGAACGCCTCGGCCACTTTCCAAAGGTTGGTGATCCAGGTGTTAGATGGTGCTGAGGAGTACGTCGTGGCATACCTGGATGATTTTGCTATCTTTACTGCCAGCTGGGAGGAACACCTGTCCCACCTTAGGGAAGTGATGGGCAGGATGCAGAGGGCCGGGCTCACTGCCCAAACTGAGAAGTGTCAGGTGGCCATGGCTGAAGTGGCATACCTGTGGCATGTTGTAGGCTGGGGACAGTTCCATCCTAACCAAGTAAAAATAGAGGTGATCAAAGCATGGCCCAGACCAGAAATGCAGAATCAGGTCAGGAGTTTTCTAGGGATAGCAGGGTACTACAGGGCATTTGTACACAATTACAGTGCCCTGGCAGCTCCCCTGTCTGACCTGGTAAAGAAATGGATGCCTAAGAAAGTTAGCTGGGAACCAGCCTGTGAAAAAGCCTTTACCCGACTGAAGGAGGCACTGTGCAGTGCTCCTGTATTGACAAGTCCCAACTATAGCAGACACTTTATAGTCCAGACTGATGCCTGAGGTGTGGGTATTGGGGCAGTGCTGAGTCAGACATCCAACCAAGAGAAAGATCCCCCCCATAGTGTACGTGACTAAAAAGTTACTTTCCAGGGAGCAGGCATACTCTACTGTGGAAAAAGAGTGTCTTGCCATAGTGTGGGCCCTAAAGAAGTTAGAGCCATACTTATATGGGCAGCATGACTGATTAATTGATGGATGGTATGATGATGTTTTTGATTTTATATGATTTATGTTCATTGATGTTTGATTTCTGATTTTAAAATTGTTAGGTGCCTTGGTATTTGAAAGGCGCCATAAAATAGAGTTTATAATTATTATTAATATTATTATTATTATTTTGAGGTACAAACTGACCATAACCCCCTGGTTTGGCTGAAACAAATGGGAAAAATGAATGGTAGACTATTAAAATGTAGTCTTGCCTTCCAAGGGTATGACATGACGATCTCACATTGGGCTGGAGAAACCAATGAAAATGCAGATGGCTTGTTGCATCTATATGAGGAATGAACTGACTTAGGGGGCTCATCCCATGCAGGGGTTAGAGCTCCAAGTTCAGTCTAGGTGGGGAGGAATGTGATGCAGTGCCCCTGCTTCTGGTTACCTGTATTATATCTATATTATAAATAAATGGTCTGTGTATGAAATGTCAGTATGTGAGAGATTTGGCCTGTAACTTTCAAAGTCAGTAGCTGAAACCACAGGATATCATTAAACTGACCAGAAGAACCATATAATTAAGACATCCTTCCAGAAGGGCATTTTATTACCTTTTATGACCTGCCCACGCTTTTAAGTTGAAATTAAATGTGAGTTTTATGACGTTACAGGAAGAAAGGCAATTGGGCTGGTTCCTCTCATTTTAGCACATAATCAGAAGTGTGTGATGAGTCGTAAAACCCTCAGATCACACTAGCACCAGGAAATCAGCAGAAGGGCCTCAAAGAGAAATGTTTGATTAAAGGCTGGCATATTTGGGAAATGTTTTTTTTTTGCTGATGTTCTCATTAATTAAAATACCTCCTTGTAGAAAATTATGTTAGAATTAATTCTAAGGGAGGAGCTAGCTGACTCACCAAAATGGGGTGGGAAGAAGGATCTTGAAATGAATCCTGTATCTGGGGTATGTGACATATGATGCTTGGACTCTGAAAAAGACAGTTCTCTAACTTAAAAAAAGCACTTAATAGTAATAGTTAGTTAGAAAATAATTAAGTATTTGAGCTAGGAGTTTTGTATTCTCTAACTTCCTTTTTTGTATATGACTGTGAGATTTGTGATATAATTTGTTCTGTATTTTATTTCATCTGCTTTACCATTTTTTCTAGAAAACAACCTTTTCTTTGAAATACTGCCTGTGTGTCTTCTCAGTCTTCCTTTTGTATGTGATAGTGAACCTGGGGTTAAATCTGACAGCTGTTAAAAAGCTTGACTGTGTTACTGAGCTTGCTTAAAAGGTAAGAAATAGCTAGGTCTCTTATAGAGTTGTAAGTGTTCATTTTGGATACCTGGTTAGGTGCCCTTAGGCGAAAGATATACTCCATCCCCCCGAAGAGAATATCATTTGAGCCTGTACATTTGGGTATGCTAGCATAAGGTGCACAGTTTGAATCCCTCCAGAACTCAAGGCTAAAGGTGATTCAGACACAAAGCAGACAGGAGGGTTGCACTATCTGTTACCTGTTCACACTATTGCACTCTGAGGTTGGCACTGTGGGAGCAGAGGGCCTGACTTACGGACTGCATTTGTGACAGATTTGGTTGGCAGCAGTGTGATTTAAGTATTTGATAACACAAGCTTTAACAGTTCAGTGTGTCAGCTTAATACTGTAAAGCTCACTTGCAAAATAAGGCAGCAATTTATTATTAAAAAAAAATAGAACTATATTATTTTGCTTATGGTCAAAGTTCCTACCCATTTTATTTTTTTCTCCAAGTGCAAGTTAGAGTAGCCATAGTAAGGGAAGAAGATGACTTCCAACTACTGCGAGCACACAGCAGACTACCTGAGGTAGTTGTGCAAGGTGAGAGGAGTCCTGCATGAGGGGAGAAACAACAAGCAGAACCACGAGGAGGCTCTGACGGCCACAGATGCCCAGAGCCTCGAGTCACAGTCTGTGACTAAAAAGGGCCATACCTTGAGCATGGAGGAGCCAGAGTCCAGTGCAGTGTCCAGATCCAGTAAGGAGGACAGCAGGACCTGTGCAAGCCAAGGGCCAGAGCAGCAGGGGAAGGTCACTAGCATTTTGGAGCCAGAAGCAATCAGGCTGCAGATGGAGTTGCGGAGGATGGAGCTGGAGTTTGAACAAAAAAAGTTCCAACTGCAGATGGAAAAAGAGGAAAGAGAGAGAGAGAGACAGCTTCAGCGAGCCGCAGAGGAGAAGAGGGAGCGAGAACAGCGAGAAGCAGAGAGTGAACAGTGAGAGGCTGGCCTTGAAGAGCATGAACACCAGAGGCAACATGAACTGGAGAAGCTACGACTCCCACCACCAGCACCAGAGCAGGTAAGTGGCTTGGTTTTAACTGGAACTACAGGACTAGGTTATAAATTAAATTCCAAATTGATAGCTGAATTTAAAGAGGGGGAAGATATGGATGCCTTTTTAAATTCCTTTGAAAAAGTTTGCATTCAGGCAAATATTCTGAAAGAGTCCTGGAGCTTTCAGCTATCCCCACTACTTACTGGGAAAGCTCGGGATGCATTGGGTCAAATGGACAATAAGGACAGTAATGATTCAAACAACATGAAGTCTTGCTGTATTCTGACATATGCAGTGATGTCCAACCTTTGAACTGCCCCAGAGATGAACGAGTTAACTTTCCATGCCAGGCATGGAACGCTGAGCTCGAGCTCGGTTGAGACTCTGTCTGTTGCTGTTTGAACTCAAACCGTCAGATTCTTTACTCCGCCTCACTGAACAGTCACTCCGAAGATTTCTCCTTTGCTCGGTTCAAGTTTGTTGGTTAAAATGCCGTTTTCCTCGGTTTTCAACTGAATTTAATCCGTTAACCTGTCGGTTCAGTCTCTGTCTGTAGTATCGTGAGTACTAGATAGGTTTATTTCTTGTTCTTCTGTGTGGAACTTGTAAACGTGGGATCGGTTTGGTTTGAACCGATCAGGTTTGTTCCAAAAAGTTTATTCTACTTTTAGAGTGTGGTAACCGGTCCTTATCGGTTCTAAAAAAAACGGATTTCATTACGTTTTTTTCCACGACCCGTATCACAGTCAGGAACCGATAAGGTTTCTCTTGCCTGGCGGGTTGCCGAAAAAGGGTAAGTTTTGTTAGGACTGCCATGTCTGAAACCCAAAAGAAAACAGGGGCCACTGGGTTTCAACATTGTAGTGTGTGGGAAGCCTTGCAAGGCTGACCCCACACCACCTGTATGTATTGTCTGGGGTTTGACCACCTCAATTCAGACTGCCAGATTTGCAAGAATTTTCCTGCAGCTACCCTGGAAAAGAGAGTTGGTAGGCTCAGGGAAAGGGAGGCCAAGAAGTGCGCTGACCCGGATGGCCAGCCCGGTTCGGTTCCAACTGAACCAGAAGGAGTGCCCTCTGACCAGGGCGAAACTTATTGGGGCAAAAGGAGAACCGACTCTGAGGAGTCGGTTCCGGTTAAAAGAAAAAGAAGGGATAAATCAGCCGATGCGGATCCACAACTTCTTTCTCTGACCGCTGATGAAATAGCCAAAGCGATAAGGATTGTTCAATCGCTAACCCCGGTTCCAACCGAACTGGCACCATCGGGAAGGGGCTCGGTTCGGTCGGTTCCCCCGGTTCCAGATTATAATTTAGAAGATTTTTATGAACTGGAGGAGGAGGAAGGAGAGTATGAGGATAGTGATGGTGATTACGAAAGTCTGGATGTGCCCATTGACCCGGACATCTCCCCAGACAGACCTTCAGGGGTTTCTCCTCCTAGGCTTTCTGAGTCCCCTTCCCATTTTATGTTCTACAGAAAAGTGGCTGAAACTCTTCAGCTTCCTATGGAAGAAGCTGTAGACGATCAGGAGGAGCCTGACTATGTTGAGATGATGGATATCCCAGAGTCCAGGAGGCTGTCTATTCCCCTTCATAAGTCCTTTGGGAAACAGACAATACAAATTTTAAAGACTCCTAATTCTATACCTCCTGTGGACAAGAGAATGGACAAGAGGTATACTCTCAGGCTCAGATATGGAGTTCCTTACCCAGCAATGCAGCCATGTTGGGGTAGTGCAGGCTGCTGCCTGTGATAAGGCAAATATACCCTTGGCTTCACACCCCCCAGATAAGGACTCCAGGAGGATTGATGCCATGGCAAAGAAACAATACATGGCAGCATCCTTGGGACTCAGGCAGGCTAATTATATGGCCTATACAGCTAGATATCAGAAATTTAGATGGGGCACTGTAATGGCTTTAGCTAAACAGGTCCCTGGCCAGCTTGCCAAGGAGCTGGAGCAGGTGGCTGTGGATGGTATTGAGGCATCCAAGGTGCAGTTCCATGCTGCAGTGGACTCCAATGATGTTTCATCTAGAGTAATGGCTACATCTGTGGTCCTTCGTAGGATGGCTTGGCTCAGATGTACAAGCCTGTCTCAGGATACCCAGACTAAGGCCATGGATTTTCCTGTTATGGGTAATTCTCTGTTTGGGAAGCAAACAGAGAACTACATGAAGAAAATGGATGAATACAGGACCACCTATAGGAGTGATCAGGCCAAGGAAAGGCAAGCCACTCCCCAGAGGAAGCATTCCAGGGGCAAGGGCAGGCCTTTTCATAGGCCCTTCTACCAAGCCCAGGCCTCCTCTTCTGCTTATGCTCATAGGGGGTTCTTCAGAGGGAGAGGCAGACGGGGTACAAGCAGGCCTGCTTCCACCCCTCAGCCTAAAGCCCCAGCCAAACAGGCACCCTGATGGGTTTGCCAGGGCTGATTCTCCATCACCTGTAGGGGGCAGGCTGGCTTACTTTGTCCAGGACTGGGTGTCTTTAACATCAAACAAATGGGTCCTGGAAGTAGTAAGCCAGGGACTGGTTCTCAGCTCCAAAAAATTTCCAAAGATGAGAACCAGATCCTTTCCACCTCCAAGTCCTTCAGAGGCACTTGCCCTAGAGGCAGAGGTCTCTTCCCTCTTGGCTCTAAGAGCCATAGAGAGGGTTCCACCCCTACACAAGGGAAAAGGATTGTACTCCAGGTATTTCCTAACCCCCAAAAAGACAGGAGAATGGCGGCCCATCCTGGATCTCAGATATTTAAACAAGCACCTTTTAAAGCCAAAGTTCAAAATGGTGACTCTTGGAATAATTCTACCCTCTCTAAGGGCAGAGGACTGGCTAGTTTCCCTGGACCTCAAGGATGCCTATTTCCATATTCTCATCAGAAGCTCCCACCGAAGTACCTCAGGTTCGAGCTGCCTCAGGCCATTATCAATTCAGAGCAATGCCCTTCGCCTAATTCTGCTCCAAGGGTGTTCTACAAATGCCTGGCAGTAGTGGTTGCCTTCCTAAGGAGAAAGAAGATTCCATCTTTCCATACCTGGATGACTGCTCATAGTAGGCCAGTCTCCAGACCAAGTCAAGTCACATCTACAGATAACTCAGCAACTGCTCACTTCTCTAGGTTTTCTGAATCTTTCAAAGTCAGTTCTAGAGCCTGTGCAGCTCCTCACCTTCATAGGGGCAGAGCTGGATACAGTAAAGGCAAGAGCCTTCCTTCCCCTGGACAGGGCAAGGACCCTTATCTCACTGGCCTCTTCATTCACCCTCCAGGTGTCTTGACCAGCAAGGCATTTTCTACAGCTCCTGGGACACATGGCTGCCTCTACAGCAGTGGTTCAGGGAGCAAGATTTCAGAGAGGGACATTCAGTTCCACTTGAGAGCCTTCTGGTCTCAGAAAAAGGATCCTCTGACCAAACTAACCCCAGTGACTCGAACCCTGATCCAGGCATTACAGTGGTGGCAGGATCAGGACAATCTAAAACAGGGAGTTCCTTTTGTCACTCAGTCTCATTCTCTAATCCTTACTACAGATGCCTGCCTCTTGGGGTGGGGAGCCCACTTGGGGAACCTGGCCACCCAAGGGTTGTGGTCTCCTCAGGAATCTCTGCTTCACATCAATCTATTAGAACTCAGAGCAGTGTTTCTAGCACTTCAAGCTTTTTCCAAGTCTGTTCAGAACAAAGTAGTTCAGATCAGGACAGACAATACCACCACAATGTGGTATGTCATCAGCAAGGGGCACTCGGTCTCACGGCCTTGTGCACAGAGGCAATGAAGTTGTGGTCTCTGCCTATTCCCTGAATGCCTCTTACAGCAGTGCACCTCCCAGGGAAGGACAATGTCCTGGCAGATGCTCTCAGCAGGATATCTCAGGGCCATCACGAATGGTCCCTGGATCCCCTGATTTTAAAGGTGATCTTCTTCAGATGGGGCACCCCACAGATAGATCTTTTTGCAGCCCCAGACAATCACCAACTTCCTCTCTTTTGCTGCAGGACCCCAGTGTTGGGCTCAGTCCCCCTGGATGCCCTAGTTCTCAATTGGGAAGGGAAGTTCCTGTATGCTTTTCCCCCCTTCCCTTTCCTGCTCAAGGTGCTAGTCAAAATCAGGTCTCAACCCTGCAAGGTGATTCTGATTGCTCCAGACTGGGCCAGACAGCCCTGGTACCCTCTCTTGTTGTCCTTACCAGTCCACCTTCCCCTGTCTCTTCCCAGGAATTACAACCTGTTAACATGTGCTTGGGGAGGGTTTGGTATCCGAATCTCAAATCTCTCTATCTCAAGGCCTGGCTCTTGAAGAGTTAGAGTTTGCTGATTTGCACCTCTCTCAAGGTGTTCTGGATATCTTAAAGGCTTCTTGAAAGCCTTCCACCAGAAACACTTACAATTCCAAGTGGAAAAGTTTTACTATATGGTGCTCTGGGAAGCATATTTTTCCAGAGTCTGCTGGCCTGCCCACAGTCCTAGACTATATGGCTCATTTCAATAGCTTGGGACTCAGACCAGCTACACTAAAAGTGCATCTGGCAGCTGTCTCTGCCTTCCTCTCAGCAGGCAAGCACTCTTCCTTTTCAGCTCATCCTGTATTTTCTAAATTTTTCAAGGGATTGCTGCATACCAATCCTCCCTTCAGGGACCCTGCCCCTGCTTGGGACCTTAATGTTTGCATTGCTCAGCTTATGCAACCCCCTTCTGAGCCTTTGTCCTCAGCAGAGCTTAAGTACTTGACTTGAAAAACTGTTTTCCTGGTGACCATCACTTCTGCCAGATGCATTAGTGAGTTACAGGCCCTGTCAGTGGAGCCTGATTTTATCTCTTTCCATAGAGATAAAGTGGTCCTCAGGACTAATAGGAAGTTTTTGCCTAAGGTGGTCTCAGATTTCCACCTTAACCAGTCTATGTCTCTTCCTGTTTTCTTCACTGACCATTCCTCCTCTGGGGAGAGGAGGCTGCACAGTTTGGATGTGAAAAGGGCCCTTAGCTACTACACAGAGTGCACCAAGGGTCACAGGTGTGACTCCCTCCAACTGTTCCTCACTTATGGTGAGGTTGGTAAGGGAAAACCTGCCACCTAGAGATCTATTGCCAGGTGGATTGTCTCTTACATTCAATTTTGCTATGAAAAACTAGGTAGAATCCCACCCTCAGGCCTGAGGGCTCACTCTACCAGAGGTACAGCTGCTTCCCTGGCTGCTGCCAGGGATATTCCTATCTTAGAGATTTGTCAAGCAGCCACCTGGAAAACAGTACATACTTTTACCAAGCATTACTCTCTGGATATCCAGGCTAGGAGTGATGCTCGGTTCTGGTACAGCAGTGTTTCAGAGCTCATTTCCAAAGTAGGTTCTGTCCTCCTCCATGGAGGTACTGCTTGGTAGTTCAGAATATAAACAGAATACAGCAAGACTTCATGTTGTTTGAAGAAAAATTACTCACCTTAGTAATGTTGTTTCTTCTAATGGAGTCTTGCTGCATTCTGACCTCCCCGCCTCCCTTATCAGAACCTGGTTTTGGGATGTGGGTGGGCAGCAGCAGTGTTGGCACTGGAGGTGCCCCACCCTTCTTTTCTTACCCTTTAGTTTGGGTGTGGGTGTTGTGTTTTGTTTTATTTTTGGGTTTCCTGACTTGAGTCTTTGCTTTGGGACCAAAAATCTTTTTATTATATTTAGTAGCCAGTTGGCTAGTGTAAGTTTACAGTTTCCACACAGGACACCCAGTGAGTATAGCTCTATAAAGATCTGACGGTTTGAGTTCAAACAGCAACAGACAGAGTCTCAACCGAGCTCGAGCTCAGTGTTCCATGCCTGCATGGAAAGTTAACTCTTTCATCTCTGGGGCAGTTCAAAGGTTGGACATCACTGCATATGTCAGAATACAGCAAGACTCCATTAGAAGAAACAACATTATTAAGGTGAGCAATTTTTTCTTACAGTATATTAAAAACTGCACTTTTAAAAAGGTATGATTTAACTGCAGAAACATACAGAGCTAAATTCTGCAAGCTCAGAAAAAGCCCTGACATGAGCTATGAGGAGCTAGCTATGAAACAACATCAGTTTTTAAAACATTGATGGGAAGGAATTGAAGCAAACTATGTAGATAAAATTGAAAATGCTGTATTGTTAGAGCAGTTTTTGGGGGGCATGCCCAGCAGAGCTGAAAACCTGGCTGGAGGACCGAGATCCTAAAACAGTGCAAGAGGCTGCTGAACTCTCGGACCGCTATGCCAGGAGCAGACCTGCTCTGAGAGCAAATGGGGTGGGTGTGGCAGTGCAGAAAGGGAAAAGTGCACCGTTAGGGCAGCTAAAACCCTCATTGCCTCCACTGAAACCAGTTAGCCCCAGGTTTCAAAGAAAAGATTTACCTGAGAAAAGTAACGAATGTTGGGTTTGCAAAGAAACTGGGCATATTGCAAGACAGTGTCCCAAAAGGATAAGCAGTATGCAAAGTGGTGCTGGAAAAGAAGTAAGTTATTTGTGTGTCCCTGAAAGCATGCCTATAAACATGAGGGAACACATGCACCCAGTCACTGTGAATCGTGTACAGACACAAGGGTTAAGAGACACAGGGGCATCCCTGATGTTGGTTAAAGGGGATCTGGTAGAGCCTGGTCAGCTTATACCCAATCAATTTGTAACTGTACAGTGGTTCACTGGGAGGAGAAAACATTGCCACTCGCTAGTGTTCTCCTAGACAGGGGTGAGACAGGGGGAACTGTGCAACAGGTTGCTATAGTGGAAACTTTAGTGGTTGATGTAATTCTCTGCCACAATCTCAAACAGGGGATGGTGTTTGCAGTTACCCAAAGCCAAGCGGCAAAGGAAAATTGTGGTGCCCCAGACCCCATAGAAGCCACTGTGGAAACCACTGGGAGGCTGGTTCCCCAGCCTGCATCTTCTAATATGGAGATGAATGAAAGGGGGGTAGAAATTCTCCCAGTAGCAGTTAACCAAACAGCTATGGAGGGTTACTCTGAAGAAGGAGGGGTGACTCATTGTCAGAGGGTTAGGGATGGCAGTGGTCCTGAGTGTCCTGATGCTACAGCTAGGGACTCTAGTTTAGATGCAGAAGGGGATCTGTCCTATGCCGTAGGAATGTGTATGGAGTTTGTAGCTGCTCAGAAAAGTGACCCTAGTCTAGATAAGCTGAGGGCTTGGGCAGATTCTGACAGAGCACAGGTAGGTGATGGGAAAGATAAGGTTTATTGGGAAAATGGACTGATATATATGCAGGATGCTAAGACAGAGGGCATGGTGATTGGCAGACAGCTTGTCATTCCCCAGGGGTACCGTGAGCAGTTGCTCAAGATTGCACATGATATTCCCTTGTCTAGTCATCTGGGAATTGTACACACTATGCAGCAGTTACCCCAGAATTTCTATTGGCCCAACTTCACCAAGCAGGTGAAAGGGTATTGCAGGTCTTGTCACTGGTGCCAAGAAATAGGGAAGGCAGGTAAGAAAACCCAAGCCACCCTAATTCCTTTAACCATAGTGGAGGAGCCATTCCAGAGGGTGGAAATGAATATTGTGGTGCCTTTAAATACCCCCAGCTCCTTTGGGAAGAGGTTCATCCTGACTGTGGTGGATTATGCCACCCAGTACCCAGAGGCAGTCACCCTATCCTCACTGAGGACAAAGTGGCAGATGCCTTACTAGGGATTTTCTCCCATGTTGGGTTTCCACAGGAGGTCATCCCTGATCGAGGGGGTTCCTTCATGTCATACCTGATGAAATGTTTGTGGGAGAAGTGTGGGGTGGTGCAGAGATGCACAACACCTTATCACCCACAAGCCAATGGGCTTGTGGGAAGGTTTAATGGTACCCTTAAGTCAATGCTCCAAGTGTTTGCTGAACAGCATGGGAGGGACTGGGAGAAATACCTTCCTCACCCGTTGTTCTCATACAGGGAAGTGTCCCAAGAGTCAACAGGGTTTTCCCCTTTTGAGCTCTTGATCAGGGAGGACTGGGAAGGCAAGACCGCCACCCAGGGAACTCCCATAGTGGATTACGTCCTTAAGTTTAGGAAAAGGCTGAAGGAGTTTATGGGGACAGCGCAGAGCAAACTGGCAGCAGCCCAACAAAAAATAAAAGTGTGGTATGACCGCAGAGTCAGAGCTCGCTCATACATGGTGGGTCAGGAAGTCTTGGTCCTCATTCCAGTCTGGAAAGACAAGCTGCAACCCGAGTGGGCAGGACCGTACAAACTAGTCAGAAAGGTAAATAACATAAACTATATTATAGAGTTACCTGACAGAAGACATGCAGAAAGAATGTACCATGTCAACATGATGAAGCCATATGCTAATAGGGCTGACATGGTGTTTGCAGTTGTAGTCCTGGGAAAGGGACAGATGAAGGAGACCCCCCTCTGGATTTGCTGGAAGAAAGCAAGCAAGCGGGAATCCTCTCTGGAGGCAATTAAATTGTCACCCCAGTTGGCCGTGGAACAGATCCAGGAAGTAAGGGAGGTTTTAGAAGACTTTGCCTCACTGTTTAGCTCCAAGCCTGGACTAATCACCTTAGTGATGCATGATGTGGAGACAGGAACACAGGTGCCCATACGGCGAACAGCATATTGGGTGTCAGAGGCTGTCCGAAAGGACACTAGGAGGGAGGTGGAGGAAATGCTGGATTTAGGGGTAATCCAGAAATCTCACAGCCCCTGGGCCTCACACATAGTCCTTGTGCTCAAGCCAGATGGCTCTACTCATTTTTGTGTGGACTACCATGGACTGAATTGTCACAAAGTCAGATGCCCACCCGATGCCATGGACGGATGAACTCCTGGACAAGATGGGATGGGCAACATACCTTACAACTATTGACCTAACAAAGGGGTATTGGCAGGTGGCGTTACCTGTCAGAGCTAGGGAGAGGTCGGCCTTCATCACTCCGATAGGGTTATTTGAATTTAAAGTAATACCTTTCGGAATGAAGAATGCCCCAGCCACTTTCCAAAGGTTGGTGAACCAGGTGATAAATGGTGCTGAGGAGTATGTTGTGGCATACCTGGATTACATTGCTATCTTTAGTGCCAGCTGGGAGAAACATCTGTCCCACCTTTGGGAAGTGCTGGGCAGGATACAGAGGGCCGGGCTCACTGTCAAAACTGAGAAGTGCCAGGTGGCCATGACTGAAGTGGCATACCTTGGGCATGTTGTAGGCCAGGGACAGCTCCGTCCTAACCAAGTAAAAATAGAAGTGATCAAGGCATGGCCCAGACCAGAAATGTAGAAGCAGGTCAGAAGTTTTCTAGGGACAGCAGGGCACTATAGGAAATTTGTACCCAATTACAGTGCCCTGGCTGCTCCCCTATCTGATCTGGTAAGGAAAAGGATGCCTAAGAAAGTTACCTGGGAACCAGCCTGTGAAAAAGCCTTTACCTGACTGAAGGAGGGACTGTGCAGTGTTCCTGTATTGACAAGCCCCAACTATAGCAGACACTTTATAGTCCAGACTGATGCCTCAGATGTGGGTATTGGGGCAGTGCTGAGTAAGACATCCAACCAAGAGAAAGATCATCCCATAGAGTACATGACTAAAAAGTTACTTCCCAGGGAGCAGGCATACTCTACTGTGGAAAACCAGTGTCTTGCCATAGTGTGGGCCGTTAAGAAGTTAGAGGCATACTTATACGGGCATCATTTTGAGGTACAAACTGACCACAACCCCCTGGTTTGGCTGACACAAATGGGAAAAACAAATGGTAGACTATTAAGATGGAGTCTTGCCTTGCAAGGGTATGACATGACGATCTCACATAGGGCTGGAGCAACCAATGAAAATGCAGATGGCTTGTCATGTCTATATGAGGAATGAACTGACTTGGGGAGCTCATCCTATGTAAGGGATAGAGACCCATATTCAGTCTAGGTGGGGAGGAGTGTGACGCTTTGCCCCTGCTTCTGGTTACCTGTAAGATATTTATATTATAAATAAATGGTCTGTGTATGAAATGTCAGTATGTGAGAGATTTAGCCTTTAACTTTCAAGGTCAGTAGCTGAAACAACAGGATATCATTAAACTGACCAGAAGAACCATTTAATTACGACATCCTTCCTGAAGGGCATTTTAATACCTTTTATGATCTGCCCGTGCTTTTGAAGTTGAAACTAAGTGTGAGTTTTATGACCTGGCAGGAAGAAAGGTAATTGGGCTGGTTCTTCTCATTTTAGCACATAGCCAGAAGTGTGTGAAGAGTCGTAAAACCCTCAGATCTCACCAGCACCAGGAAATCAGCAGAAGGACCTCAAAGAGAAATGTTTGATTAAAGGCTGGCATATTTGGGAAATGTTTGTTTTTTTGCTGGTGTTCTCATTAATTAAAATACCTCCTTGTAGAAAATTGTTAGAATTAATTCTAAGGGAGGAGTTAGCTGACTCACCAAAATGGGGTGGGAAGAGGGATCTTGAAATGAATCTTGTATGTGGGATATGTGACATATAATGCTTGGACTCTGAAAAAGACAGTTCTCTAACTTAAAAAAAGCACTTAAAGGTAATACTTAGAAAATAATTAAGTATTTGAGCTAGGAGTTTTGTATTCTCTAACTTCCTTTTTAGTGTATGACTGTGAGATTTGTCATATAATTTGTTCTGTATTTTATTGCATCTGTTTTACCATTTTTTCTAGTAAACAACCTTTTCTTTGAAATACTGCCTGTGTGTCTTCTTAGTCTTCCTTTTGCAAGTGATGCTAAATCTGGGGTTAAATCTGACAGTTGTTAAAAAGCTTGACTGTGTTACTGAGCTTGCTTAAAGGGTAAGAAATAGCTAGGTCTCTTATAGAGTTGTAAGGGTTCATTTTGGATACCTGGTTAGGTGCTCTTAGGCAAAAGGTATATTGCATCCCCCCCAAAGAGAATATTATCTGAGCCTGTACATTTGAGTATGCTAGCATAAGGTGCACAGTTTGAATCCCTCCAGAACTCAAGGCTAAAGGTGATTCAGACCCAAAGCAGACAGGAGGGTTACCCTGTCTGTTACCTGTTCACACTATTGCACTCTGAGGTTGGCACTGTGGGAGCAGAGGGCCTGACCTGCGGAGTCCATTTGTGACAGGTTTCATCCCAGCCTCACCATAACTGCTCCTTCTCCCTTCCCAATTTCCCAGCTCTGTACTGTCCCTGACACCACTGCAGATGAAACTACGAAATGACCATTCATAGACCCATAGCTGCCATTATAGACAGGTTTAAGGGCCCCCAACTCTTCCCAATGGAACACACCAGTCAATGCCATCCATACACCCCACCCTCATCCCACTCAACATGTCCTTTCATCCTAAAACAATGCTTTGAAACATGTATGGTACAAAAATAAACCTTAATAAAACATATAATTTAAAGGGTTAATAGATGCATTCATGGGGTGCATAGCTCCTCCTAAATCGAAATAGAGGCAGCACAGCTTCATGCCTGGGTACTGTTTCCCCTAAGCTGAGGAAAGGGCAATGTTTAGAAAAAATCCTGTTATTTTTGGTGTAGAGCATGTTAAAATCAATATACTTGTGCCTGGTATATATACAGTAAGTACAACTGTCACAAACTTTTCTATTTCCTAAGCCCCCTAGGTTTGTCTGGCCCCTTCCCCAAAGAAATCCTAGCTCTGCCTCTGGCTCACCTGACACTGCTTGAACACTTCCAGAAGTGCAGGGCACCAGCTAGTCAAAGGGTGGGGCTGAGATTGTCTTTCTCTGTCTTTCTCGTGTGGGCTGAGAGTGTCTTTCTCTGCTCGACTCTGTTCATTGCCCTCTGGGCAGGGGTTAAATTAGGCAGGAGCCTCAGTTTTCCCACCTCTTAAAAAGTTGTATGAGAGTTCTATCACCTCTGTTACTTTCTCCACTGACTACTATAGGAGAGTTTCACCAATTAGAAATGACAGTTTCCCCCCACCAAGAATTCTAGACGTGAGAGTTCTCCCACCTAAAGATTTTCAGTTTAACCACTGCCTGTGGGTGGGGGTGACAGCATGGCAGCAGCAGTAGTACAAGTAGCAGTTTTTATTTTCTTCTTGCACCCTTCCCCTGAGGTTCAGGGCACCATTACAAAAAATATATAAAATGCAGATCTGGCATAAAATACAACAAAGTAAGAAAGGAACCATCACAAAACAATAAATAAAATGAATAGATAAAACCAAGAATAGGGGTCAAGATTATATAACTAGCCTAGACACACACACACTCTCTCTCTCTCTCTCTCTCTCTCTCTCTCTATATATATATATATACATATACATATATATAAAATGGGTAAGAAAAATTACAGAAAATCCAGTGTCCTGATTGGTTGAAAAATGTCACATGGTCATGCATTATTCCACAATGACCGCACACTTCCCAGTACAACCACATGCCTGATCTACTTTCCAGCTCTCAGAACCTTCTCACCACCACTAAGATAACTCCACACTTGGCAGACTGGCTGCCATACACACACAGTTGACACACACACACAGCCTGCCACCCACAACCACATGTAAACCAATATGCCTGTCCTACACTCAATACAATTACCAGGTGGATGCTTCCATAAATTTCATAGCTCAAAAGTAAAAAAGAAAAACTTCACTGGTTGATCCTGACATTTTAAGACTGTGCCCTACCATATCATTTTCACTTTCGATAATGTGGTATGACCGAGCTCTGTACACTGCAGTAAAGGACATGATGGCAATGTTTTTAAATAAGGCACGTTTGCCGAAAATATATGTGAAGTCCATTTTTTCTGTTAATGTAAGTGAGGTTTTTTTAACAGAACCCCCCAAATTATTAAATCACTTTCACTTTTGTGTAGGAACGTAATATGACTGAGTGACGTTCACTGCAGTAAAGGGTATGCTGGCAAACCTTTTCCATAAGGGACATTATGCTGAAAAGCTGTGTAAAGTATTTTTTTATGTGAAAGCAAGTGAAGTCTGTCAAAGAAGCCGCCAACTGTAGACCGAGTAGAGCGAGCAAGTCGGCGGCTTCAGAAGTGGAGATGAAAGTTGGAGTGGCGCTATAAGCAACAGTCTCTCACGCTATGCCTGCATTTCTAAGCCCCTGTGTCAGAGAGGATTAGGCCAGGCAGGGTCCCCAGAATCTCTGGTATACTAGCAGCAGTGCCTGCACATGCCTTTGAGTAGGTGGTGTAGAAATAATTCTGCCAGCCAGTCCAGTGCACCAGTGTCACTTCTTGCATACTGTCTGTATGACCCCCTCCAAAAAAAAGACAGTCTTCTGTCATCTTCCTCCCTGTGCTCGCTCAGTGGGGTATAAGCTTTGGCTCAGTGGGCAGGGCATTCCATCACATCACGTGGAATAAATATTTTTTTTTTTTTTTAAAGTCCTTGCAGGGGAAAAGTACTGTGTCAGAGAGGGTTAGGCCAGACAGTGTCCCCCAGAATCTCTATGGGTATACTAGCAGCAGTGCCTGCAGCATCACCCTTAGCGAAGGTGGTGTGTGAAATAAATTTTGTGTGTGAAATAAAATCTGCCAGCCATTCATCAGTGCACCAGTGCCACTTCTTGCTTACTACAAACATACAAAATTGCTGGCAGAGAAAGGCTTACAGGTCTATTAACTCTGCCTGATCGTGCAGCTTTTAGTTTCATATTACTACAGCGGCCCCAGCCTCACCCAAACCCCTCCCTTCCTCCCCTTTCCTGGTCTTTCCCCCCTTTGTGTTCTTGTCTGTACTGATCCTGCCCTTGACTCTATCTCAACCCCACTTAAAGCTATCAACTGTCCTCAGTTCAATTAGGTCCTCCAGCTGTGTGTTCCATCTCGCCACCACTCTCTCTGTAAAGTAGTGCCTCCTCATCTCCCTCCTGAAGCTTCCCCCTTCCAACTTCAGACTGTGTCCCCTAGTGACCCTTCCCTCCTTTAAGTGGAACAATCCTCCCTCTCTAACTTTGTTTATGCCTTTCAAGTACTTAAAGGTCTCTATCATGTCCCCTCTTTCCTTTCTGTCTTTCAGTGAATACATGTTGCGCTCCCTCACTCTTTCCTCATATGGCTACTCCCCCAGTCCCATGATCATTTTCATAGCCCTACTCTGCACCCCCTCCAGTAATCTCACTTCCTTTTTGAGGTATGGACACCAGTACTGCACACATTACTCCAAGTGTGGCCTCACCAGTGATCTATGCAAGGGCAGGATGACCTCCTCCTTTCTAGAGGTGATCCCTCTGGCAATGCACCCCAGCATCCTATTTTCCCTTGCTGCTGCCCTCCTACACTGTGCTGATACCTTCATGTCCCCTGTGACTATTACCCCAAGGTCCCATTCCTCCTCTGAAGCTGTTACCTGCACTCTCCCCAGCTAATAACTGGTCTTGGGATTTCTGTCTCCGAGGTGAATGACCTTGCACCTCTTAGCATTAAACCCCAACTGCCACTCCCTAGACCAGTGTTTGCATTTAGCTAGAGCCTCCCTGAGTGCCTGCCTCCCTTCCTCATTGTCCACTTTTGCACAAATCTTATTGTCTTCCGTGAACAGGCTGATCTTACTCTCTACCCATTCTGCAATGTGTCCAATGAAGACATTGAACTGTCTGTGTGATCCCCCCCCAAGAAATCACTCATCTGTCATCTTCCTCCCTGTGCTCACTCAGCAGGGTATAAGCTTTGGCTCAGTGGGCAGGGCATTCCGTCACATCACGTGGAATAAAATAAAAATAAAAAAAAATCCTTGAAGGGGAAAAGTACTGTGCCAGAGAGGGTTAGGCCAGGCAGGGTCCCCCAGAATTTCTGTGGGTATACTAGCAGCAGTGCCTGCAGTATTGCCCTTAGCATAGATGGTGTGTGAAATAAATTTTGTGTGTGAAATAAAATCTGTCAGCCAGTCGTCAGTGCACCAGTGCCACTTCTCACATACTGTGCGGCCCCCCCCACCAGGAGTCAGTCATCTGTCATCTTCCTCCCTGTGCTCACTCAGTGGGGTATAAGCTTTGGCTCAGTTGAAGGGCATTCCATCACATCATGTGAAATAAAGAAAAAGAATTAAAAAAAAAACATTGAAGGGGAAATGTACTGTGTCAAAGAGAGTTAGGCCAGGCAGGGTCCCCCAGAATTTCTGTTGGTATACTAGCAGCATCGCCCTTAGCATAGGTGGTGTGTGTGTGTGTAATAAAATCTAACAGATAGTTGTCAGTGCACCAGTGCCACTTCTTGCATACTGTATGACCCCCTTCACCCCAAGAAGTCAGTCATCTGTCATCTTCCACCCTGTGCTTGCTCAGTGGGGTATAACCTTTGGCTCAGTGGGCAGGGCATTCCGTCACATCATTGGAATAAATAAAAAAAATCCTTGAAGGAAAATCCTTAAAGCAAAAGTAAGCTGGGAAGGCAGTCAGAACAGCAAAGGCCTGAACCGAGGAAAAGATAGCCAACTCAGTTAAGAAGGGGATAAAACCTTTTTTAGGTACATCAGGGAGCGAAGGAAGACCAAGGGAGGGATATTGAGGTTTAATAAAGGGGTGGGGGTGGGCAGAGGGTGACAGGAAAAGGCAGAGATACTAAACAAATATTTTTGCTCAGTATTTACAAATGAAGAGCGGGAGGTACCTAAAACAAACAATAGAAACACTCAGAAGTTGATACCAGCCCATTTACAGAAGGAAGGGTTCTGAAAGAACTCTTAAAACTGAAGGTGGACAAAGCAATGGGGCCTGATGGGATTCATCCCAGAATTCTGAAAGAACTAAGGGTAGAACTAGTGACACCACTGACTACCCCATTTAACAAATCATGGGAGGATGGGGTGGTACCTGAGGACTGGAGGAGGGCAGATGTGATTCCCCTTCACAAAAGTGGGAGCAGGGCAGAAGCAGGAAACTACAGACCCGTTAGTTTAACCTTAGTGATAGGGAAAATGATGGAATCACTTCTGAAGGAAAGAATTGTTGAGTACCTAGAGGCCAGAGGGGCACAAGACCCAAGACAGCATGGATTCACAGCAGGAAGGTCATGCCAGATGAATCTAATAGATTTCTTTGACTGGGTGACCAAAGTAGTAGATCAGGAAGGGGCTGTGGACATGGCCTACCTAGACTTTAGCAAGGCATTTGACACAGTCCCACACAAAAGAGTAATATACAAGCTAGCCAGCCTGGGAGTGGGTCCCAAGATGATAGTCTGGGTAAAGAATTGGCTGGAGAATAGGACACAGAGAGTAATAGTAAATGGAGTCCACTCTGAAGAAAGTGGGGTTACCAGTGGGGTACCGTAGGGTTCAGTATTAGGACCGGTCCTCTTCAAGGTCTTTATAATCGACATTGCAGAGGGACTAGAAGGAAAAGTGTGTCCTTTGCAGATGACACAAAGATCTGCAACAGAGTTGATGCACTAGGTGGGGTGGAAAGGATGAGAAGGTACTTGGCAAGGTTGGAGTAATGGTCAAATGTAAGGCAGCATAGGTTCAATGCTAAGAAGCGCAAGGTAATGCACCTGGGAAACAAAAACCCAGGGGAAGAGTACACAATGGGGGGGGTGAGATACTAACAACAACAAAAATGGAAAGAGACCTGGGGGTAGTCATATCAGATGATTTAAAGGTGGGCAAGCAATGTGAGAGGGCAGTAAGGAGGGCTGGGGGAATACTGGGATGCATAGGGAGAAGCATCACCAGTAGAAAACAGGAAGCTGTTATCCCTCTGTACAGACAGCTGGTGAGACCCCATCTGGAGTACTGTGTGCAGTTCTGGAGACCCAATCTCCACAAGGACATAGACAGGATGGAAGCTGTCCAGAGGAGGGCAACTAAAATGGTGCAGGGTCTGCACCGGAAGACATATGAAGAGAGACTAAATGAGTTGAATATGTATAGCCTCGAGGAAAGGAGGGAGAGGGGGGACATGATAGAAACTTTCAAGTACCTCAAGGGAATCAACAAAGTCCAAGAGGGTAGCATCTTTCAAAAAAAGAGGTGTGCAAGAACAAGGGGGCACAATTTGAAGATGGGGGGGCGGCTCAGAGGTAATGTAAGGAAGTATTTTTTCACAGAGAGGGTTGTGGATGCATGGAATGGTCTTCCAGAGGAGGTTGTGGAGTCAAAAGCAATGATTGAATTCAAGCATGCATGGGACAGTCATAAGGCAGCTCTAGAGGGTGGGGGTAGAAAGAAGTAGGCTGCTGGTTAACTAGGATCTGCAGCTCATCCATTAGGTAGGGAAATGGGCAGACTGGGTGGGCCAAGCGATCCTTATCTGCCGTCAAACTCTATGTTTCTATGTTTGAAGGGAAAAAGTACTGTGTCAGAGAGGGTTAGGTCAGGCAGGGTCCCTGAACCCGTGTGGGTAGCAGCAGTGTTTGCAGCATCGCCCTTAGCGTAGATGGTGTGTGAAATATAAATTGTGTGTGTGTGTGTGTGTAATAAAATGTGCCAGCTCATCAGTGCATCATTGCCACTTCTTGCATACTGTCTGTGTGAACCCCCCCCCCCAAGAAGTCATCTGTTACCAGGGAAGTACAACCATAGGTATTTCAAATTTCCAATGGCAATTGTTTGTGGAAGCTCAGTTCCATCAAGTTTTTGGTGTTCTGAGAAGCGCTGCCAGTGCTAAGTTCATGGCTCACGTCACTTCATAACGAATCACGTTCTTCACGGTCATCACAAATCACACCGCTTCAACTTTTTTTGGTGCAACCCTGTTTTTTGTTTTTTTTTAATCCTCGATTTCATCACAAATCAGGACACCCAGTTATCATGTCACATCACTCACGAGCCTTGGTCCAGTATGATGCTTCTGTTAGTGTTCACGTTCTTCAGAATGCCCTACTTGATGTGTTCCATACCAAGAGCTATTGCTGAAGATAATTGGAGACATACATTACAAACACATTGTCCCTTTCTACAAAAAGTCAGACTCAGGAGACCGGTTTAAAAAAAATAGAGATCTGGGACTTGCCTGCCTTTGGACCATATCATTGTTATCCTGGGGGTGGGTGGGAGGTGCAGCCAGTACATGACATGATTGTACTGGTAGCAAGTGTGGCACACTAGTCCCTGATCTTACACACAGTCGCTTTCTCTTTCTGAGGAGATAATTTAACTAAATGCACCTTGACCAGATTAATTACAATTTAAAAATGTTGCTTAGCTCTGTTTTTCACCCTAATAGTAGTAGTAGCAATAGGGAAGTGGTGGCTTTGGGACTGCCTGGTGCTCTCTTTTTTTGCCATGTTGCTTCACGTCGTGCTCCATACCAAGAGCCTTTACTAAACAAAAGTGATGCCAAACATATCCTCTTCTACAAAACATCAGTACTAGGGACACTGGTTAAAACAAAATAGAGGTCTGGGACTTGCCTGCCCATGGGCCAAATCATCATCATCCTCCAGTAGTCATATCCACAGTCACATTATTCGCTTCTCATCTCAGTTTAACACTCATGCTGCGTAATACTACTAAACAGTGGTTTAATTGCTTTTTTCTATAGCTCTGTTGATTAAAAGCTGTTTAAAATTATTTTTTCACATACAGTTACCATAACACCTTAAAGGTTATAAAAGGTTTGGATAAGGATGCAAACCTTTCTTTGCTTATCAGAACCTTTTAGAACCACAGAACCTTTTGAGGTTCTCCCATCCCTACTTGGGATGAGAGTGGTTCTGCCACTGCTGCATCACTGAAAATGCACCAGTATGTTTGGGAAGAGAGTGGTTCTGCCATTGCTGCATCACTGAAAGTGCACCAGCGTACTTGGGATGGGAGTGGTTCTACCACTGCTGCATCACTGAAAATGCACCAGTATGCTTGGGTCAAGAGAGGTTCTGCCAAAGCTGCATCACTGAAAATGCACCAGTATGTTTGGGATGAGTGTGGTTTTGCCACTGCTGCATCACCGCAAATGCACCAGTATACTGTACTTGGGATGAGAGTGGTTCTGCTGCTGCTGCGTCACTGAAAATGCACAAGTATGTTTGGGATGAGAGTGGATCTGCCACTGCTGCGTCACTGAAAACGCACCAGTATGTTTGAGTTGAGAGTGGTTCTGCCACTGCTGCATCACTAAAAACGCACCAGTATGTATGGGATGAGAGTGGTGTGTGGAAGGGTTGTGGGATAACAGATGGACCAGACACCAAAATTCAGGTTCAACACACAATCTCTGTGTGATGTTTATTCAAAATAGAGCAAATACGGTTTTGCAATGCCATACTCCTTCTTCAGTGCATCCGTTTGCAGCAACAGACTATGAATGTCCTTTCTCTGCACTTAGCCAGCACCTACTGACACTGATCTAACTTACCAGTTGAGATGCAACCTCCACCCCATGCGGGCCCCATTTGCCTGGGTAGTGGGGGCCCAAACAGAAAAAAAAAACAAGCTATAGACAAAGAACCTCAATGCAGAATCACTGAAAGAAGGGTTACCCCAAAGGGCATTGATAGTAAGCCAAGTTTCAAAGAAATACATCATACATACTTCCATAATGCAAAGCATCATGGGATATATGCAAATCACCATGCAATTTCAATATCTGGGGGTAACACTTGACCCCCAACTTGACATGGGTAATCATATCCTTAACATCTGCAGGGCGGCAAACTGCAAACTGGGTCTGGACTATAGGGCCAAGTATAACCTTACAGCCAGCCAGGCTTGCCCTAGCGAAGGGTGTGCTCCTTCCCTCCCTCAGCTATGGGCTGCACCTATTTGCTCGCTCTCCAAAGACACATCTCACCCGGTGGTACACTGCTTACAATAACATTTGTTGTTTTCCCTTGGCTGCCCCCCAACTCACCCACCATTGTGAGCTATATGAGAAACTCTGCTGGCTCTCACCAGCTAGATACCTTGATTTTGGTTTGGGATGCCTCTCTGGGAAAGTGATCAGAACTAGCACCCCCCAGGGGCTGGCCCAGCTTCTGCCTAAGCTGAATCCCACCCCCTACCAACTTAGGTCTCTCGCATCAGGGATGCTCAAAGTCCCTCCTACCCGGACCCTCATGGGGGATCAGGACTTTGCCATAAGTGCGCCCAGACTCTGGAATTCACTGCCTGTGGATATCCAAGCTGCCCCCTCCTATCTGAGTTTTCAAAATTCCCTGTGGGGTTTCCTAAAACTAGCATCAGAGTGTGACTGCCCCAAACCTCCCTAAAGTAAAGTGTCAAATTGTTTTGTCTGAATCTACCCAGGGTGTCTACATTGAATTCCTGGAGATATTTTCCCCACTGTATCAATGACTCTCTGACTACTCCTGCCTAAAAGCCTTGGGCATTTTATACCCATTATTGCTCCACGGTCATAGGCTAACCATGACATATTGCACCTTGGTCACTTGGTATAAACTTGTACTACCAAGTGTTTCTGTTTCTGTCTCTGTCTAACATGTGCATATTTAGAAAATGTGATGAGCTGTATATACTGTCTGCGATCCAACTAGCCTAGGGGGTGTATACGACAATGTTATAAGTTATATTATGACCAATCCAGTCCTTGAGCTATGCTCCATTCCTATGTATGATGACCTGTATATATCTGTCAGTTGAGCTAGCTAGTCTAGAGTGTATAATCTGAAATGTGCTTACTACTGTATGTTTCCCCTAGCGTCAAATGATGTATTTCCCACATGTTTGTTTACTGTGACAAAAAACTGTACTGTCTTTGCCATGTCTCCTTGACTGTTGTTCCTCATGTTGTACTCTCACGGGTCGTTCCTGAAAATAGGCATAATACTTGTCTAGTGTACTTACCTGGTAAACAAAAGCTAAATAAACAAAAGCAAAATAAATAAAGAAATAAATTTCAGACCTGTTCAGTTTACAGCAATTTACATGCATTTTAAATAGCACAACTAACTTAATTTCTATAATAGTCACTTAGTACTTTTTACCACTATCAAAAACACCTAGTGCCATGGTATTTTCAACACTTACAGGTTTCATAGACACAAGGTATATACATCAAGGTATTTTATGACATAGTGCTACTACATACTAAATCCAACAACGATAAACACAACCTGTTTCACATATGCTTGGAGGTCCAACAATAACCTCCCTGTTCGAGGACCTGAGAGGGAAAAGGAAAAGTAAAGAGGACACTATAGCATAGTCAAGAAAAGGAAGGGGTGCCCATAGGTGGCCAACCTTATGGACTAGAAATTGTAAAGAATAGATTAGGCTAGGGCAGAGGTTCTCAGACTTTGCCAAGTTGGGCCTCCCCTATGGTGCTGGGGAAAAGCCCAGGCCTCCCCAAGTTTCAAGCGCACCTGCAACGGGCCCGCAACTCCCCAGGGAGGCGCTCCTCACCATTTGAGAACCACTGCATACACTGCAACAGATAATGAATTTCATGCACAATCACAAAACAGATAAAATGAACTGATATTTATTTAGCGTTGCACTGTACATCACAGCTATCGTGCAAAACTGCAATTAAAAGACCCCACAGCTATTGTGCAAAATTGCTACTGTGCAAAACTGCAGTTAAAAAGACATCATAGCTACTGTGCAAAACTGCAATTAAAAGACAGCACCAAAAGTGCTGGATATCAGTCAGGTAAATGTGGCCTGTGGCAGTTTGTTTGCAGTCAAAAAAGGCAGCACCAAATGTACTGGATTTTTTATAAAGTCAGCAGAAGGAAACAGTTTTGAAACATTAAAAGGCAGCGCCTTTGCAGTCATTAAAAAGCAGCACCAAATGTAGTGTGTATTTTTAAAGTCTGTCAGCTGAAAGGAGCCCATAAGGCTGTTTTTTGCAGTCATCAAAAGGCAGCAGACATACTGGATATTTTTTTTTTTTTTTAATCAGTCAGCTGAAGGGAGCCTGTGAGCCTGTTTTTTGGCAGTCAGTTGCTGGATTCATGGTTGCACGGTTGAGAGGTAGAGGCGCAAGTCGTCTTCAACTTTGAGGCGGGACCTGTACTTTGTTTTCATGGCAGCCAGTGCAGAGAATCCAGACTCACAGAGATAGGTCAATGCAAAAGGCAGGAGGATTTTGAGAGCTCGTTGTTGTAATTCAGGAAATTCACATCCCAGTGACAGCCAAACCTTGGAAAGTGGTAACTGTCCAAAAGAGGCCTTCAGTGTTGGGTCTGTAGCCAGGTCAATAAGGCTTTCCTGCTCCTTCAATGGTAGGTTGTCTTCAGACTTTGGTTTAAAAAATGAAAGGATTCCTTATCCACAGGTTATGCTCCTCCTGTTGGCATTCTGGGAAATAGTCACACAGCTTCTCCTGCTGCCCATGTAAGTGTTCTGAAATGACCATCTGGACACTGTCGATTGAAAGCTCATTTTCCTGCAGGAAATCCTCCAGTGTGGGGAAAGGAGGCAACCAATCCCTGCTGCACTCTTGAAGACCATAGTTGGAGCTTCTGACAAAATGCCTCAATCCTGTCCCTTACCATGAACGCATTGGTGTCCCGACCTTGAAGGGAGGCATTGAGTGTGTTCAGGTGGTCAAAAACATCTGCTAGATATGCCAGCAAGGCAAGCCATTGGGAATCATGGAATTTTTCCACAAGTGCAGAGCCACAGTCAGCAAGGAAAATACGAACTTCGTCATGCAACTCAAAGAGACGGGTTAGCACTTTTCCCCTGGACAGCCAACGGACCTCTGTGTGCAACAGTAATTGTTTGTTTTTGCTCCCATCTCCTCACACAGCACAGCAAACAGTCTTGCATTTACTGGCCGTGCCTTGATAAAGTTCACTACTTTCACAGCATCTGCCAAGACTTTCTGGAGATTAGCTGGCATCCTCTTGGCTGCTAGTGCTTCCCTGTGGATCATGCAGTGGTTCCACACAGCACTGGGGCCACTGCTTGCAGCCTTGTGACCATGCCACTGTGTCAGCCAGTCATTGCCTGTGCTCCCTCACTACAAATTCCCACACATCTGCCCCAGTCAATACCTTCCTCCATAATGAACTCATTCAACATCTGGAACAGTTGTTCCCCAGTTGCTCGTGTAGGCAGTGGTCGACAAAACAGGATTTCCTCCAGGACGTCTGTTTCTGTGGCATAACGGACATAGACCAGGAGCTGTGCAGCATCAGCAATATCTGTGGACTCATTGATCTGTAATGAGTAGTATGGGCTTCACTGAACAGAGTCCAGTATCTGTTTCTTAACATCAGCAGACATGTCCTCAATACGGCGACAAACTGTGTCATTGGAGAGAGGAATGGCATCTAGCTGTGCTGCTGCTTTCTCTCCCAGCATTATGGAGCACATTTCTTTTGCAGCAGGAAGTAGTAATTGCTCACCAATGTTGTGTGGTTTTCCTGCTTTTGCAATTCTCAATGACACATGGTATGAGGCTTCCACAGCTTTAGTTGGCGCAGTGCCATGCCTTTCTACCAGTGTTTTTTGGCCCCTGAGTTGATGCAGCTTTCTTTGAAAAAACTCCAAAGGTTTAGAAAGTAGGCTGGGATGCTTAGTTTCCAAATGCCGTCGAAGCTTGCAGGGTCGCATGCTGTCCTGTTCCAGGACATCTGCACAGATCACACATTGTGGCCAAGGTGCCACACTAGTCCCAGTCCAAGTGAATCCCATTTTCAGGTATTCTTCGTCATACCTTCTGGCTTTGCACTTTGCTTGAGGAACTGGTACTTCATTGGGTTCGGCAACAGCTATTTCTCCATGAGTTCATTTTCTACCGGTCACCAGAAAGCGATCCATTATCTACGATTCAACAGTTTTGGAATGATCAAAAAATGCAATCAAAAGCATCCTGGACATGCACATGCATGCATGTCCGACAACACTGGGGCATTCCAAAAACAGAAACAAAATCAGCAAGGAAAATGCATGCACCCCAAACTGCATGTCAACATCTCAAAAATTATTCTGCTGCCTCTCATCTGCCCCCATGGCAAAGGTTCTGTCCACACAAGAAATGCACAGTGCAAAGCCCCAACTAGCAGTGCAGAATTGCAGACCCAAATGAAGTCTTGAATCAAGATCTTTAATTCTTCAGAGAAAAGATAAAGTAGCTCTGGTCCCTGCAATGGCACAGCACAACTGGGAAATTTCTGTTTGTGCATGGACTCCTCAGTTGCCCAGCATTGTAGCCAGCAGGTAGGGGTGCACAATACCCAGTTGTTATGATGACCCATTAACAATGTGTAGCACTACAGAAAACTTGCTATTTCAACATTGCACAACACCGAGAGACATGTATGACCTCCCCCCACCATCCAGGCCCATCACGGCAAGCAACATCTTGTACAGTTCCTCCCGTCCCCAACCCCAACCACACAGGCCCATAATTCCAACAACCACCAGCAATAAAAATACAGTTGCACAACAGCATGATGCATCATGTATGACCCCCCCAAAAAAAACTCATGGCCTGCGTCCCAATAATCCCAATGAAATACAATTGAACTGCACAGAGAGGCACAATGTATGTCACCATGTATGACCACTACCTCAAACCCCACCCCCGTCAGGAACTGGGCAGCAAAACAGCAGCTTTGCAACCAACTGCTGAGAGAGGAATCATGTGTGCTGGCCCCATCACCACCTCAAACCCCTCCCCATGCTCCCATGATAGCAGCAAAAAAGCAGCTTTTTTGGCTGCTGAGATAGGCCATAACACATGCTGCTGATGATCCCCCCCGTCCCATACAAGCAGCAAAACAACTTTATAAATTAAAATAGCTGGCTGCTGTATGTTGCTGCTCCCCGATGTCCCATTCAAGCATCAAAAACAACAACTTTAGAAATTATTAACAGCTGGCTGCTGTATGTTGCTCCTTCAACCCCCGGTGTCTCATTCAAGCATCAAAAACAACAACTTTATAAATTATTAACAGCTGGCTGCTGTATGTTGCTCCTTCAACTTCCCCCCCGGTGTCTCATTCAAGCATCAAAAACAACAACTTTATAAATTAACAGCTGGCTGCTGTATGTTGCTCCTTCAACTTCCCCCCCGGTGTCTCATTCAAGCATCAAAAACAACAACTTTATAAATTAACAGCTGGCTGCTGTATGTTGCTCCTTCAACTTCCCCCGTGTCCCATTCAAGCATCAAAACAACAACTAGATATATAATTAATAGCTGGCTGCTGTATCTGGCTGCTTCCCCATCCCCATCCTCCTCCCCCCCCAGTCTACGTGCCATCGTCAGGGTTCCAGAGAAAAAATATAATAGGATGGTTTCTTACCAAAGGAGGGCCTGGTCAGCAAGAGGCACCAAACACAGGTTGCAGCTTCAGTAGCTTGACGTTGCGGGGGAGGAAACTGCAGGTAGTCAGAAGGCCTTTGCAGTCAGAGGGCAGCAGCCTCAGCGATCGATCGGTGACTTCAATCGGCGACTTCAGTAGGGGAAGGACAGCAACTCTCACAGCCGGCGGCTTCAACGGTGGAGAGCAGCGACTGTAGTGGTCGGCGGCTTCAGGGGTGGAGGGCGCCGGCGTCAGCGGTGGAGGGTCAGCGGCTTTAGCAATCGGAGGCAGACAGCTTGCAGGGGATCTCAGCAGCAAAATGAATCCAGCGTCCATTTCTTTGCATGCATGGCGTGCGCCTTTATTTCCGGGACCCATGACGTCAACATCAGAGGCAAACAGCTCATTGGCTTGGAAACTCTGGCACCGATTGGCTGCAGCTACCTCCCCTGCCATTGGTCACAATTTACCTACTCCCAATTGATCTGCTCAAGACCTTTTTTCACCCTCAGATTGGCTGGCTCAGGATCTCCTAGCTCCAGCATTAGATGTGGATACATAGGCAGCGTTTTAGCACTACACTGCAGTAAAAGTTGAAAACTCACCGTGCCTTCCCTGCAATGGGCCCGCGCCTCCCCACTTGAGAACCACTGGGCTAAGAAATAGAAGAACTGTTGCAACAGATTTAAGAAAAGGTCGGTCCTCAAGAGTGGCAGGAGCTTCCTCTCACATGGTTCTGCCACTGCTGCGTCACTGAACATGCAGCAGTATGCTTGGGATGACAGTGGTTCTACCATTGCTGCATCACTGAAAATGCACCAGTATGCACGGGATGAGGGTGGTTCTGCCACTGCTGCATCACTGAAAATGCCCCAGTATGCTTGGGATAAGAGTGGTTCTGCCACTGGTGCGCCACTGTAAATGCACCAGCATGTTTGGGATGAGAGTGGTTCTGCCACTGCTGCATCACTGAAAATGCACCAGTATGTTTGGGTTGAGAGTGGTTCTACCACTGCTTCGTCACTGAACATGCACCAGTATGCTTGTATGAGAGTGGTTCTGCCACTGCTGCGTCACTGAAAATGCACCAGTATCATTGGGATAAAAGTGGTTCTGCCACTGCGGCACCACTGAAAATGCACTAGTATGCTTGGAATGAGAGTGGTTCTGCCACTGCTGTGTCACTGAAAATGCACCAGTATGGTTGGGATGAGTGGCTCTGCCACTGCTGCGCCACTGAAAATGCACCAGTATGCTTCAGATAAAAGTGGTTCTGCCATGGCTGCATCACTGAAAATGCACCAGTATGCTTGAGATGAGAGTGGTTCTGCCACAGCTGCATCACTGAAAATGCACCAGAATGCTTGGGATGAAAGTGGCTCTGCCGCAGCTGCATCACTGTAAATGCACCAGTATGTTTGGGATAAGAGTTGTTCTGCCACTGCTGCATTACTGAAAATGCACCAGCATGTTTGGGATGAGAGTGGTTCTGCCACTGCTGTGTCACTGAAAATGCACCAGTATGCTTACATTGCAGGTGATTTCCAACTTTTAATGCATCCATGAAACTTTACACCCGTTATAGTAACAAAGTATGAACAAATTCAAGAGGGCTTGGGATAACCACATGGGGCTAAATAGAAGCAAAAAGGGGCATGGAGGGGATGGGGTAAGTTGAAAGGTCAAGGGGTAGTATGTGGGTAGATGAGATGGGCCGCAGTGTACTTTTCTGCTGGCAAATGTCTGTTTCTAAAATGACCCATACATAACAGCAAGAGGAAGGAGCTGCTGTTAGAACTTTACTGCTCTACTGGACTAAACTAGAACTCTACTACTAGGAACTTCAATTTAGGGTAAAGACAAACAAAAAAAAAAGAGCATGTTTGTCTGAGTTGGGTGAAGGAATTGTTATCTGTGAAGTTAGCTAGGTGAAAAAGAAACTGTGAATTGGGGGAGTGGCTTAGAGAGAAGGAAGATAGGTGTTTGCATTTAAAAACTGACCTAGATAGCTTGTGGCAGAGAACAGGAAGAGGAAGGAGCTGCTGTTAGAATTTTACTGGGACTATATTATCCTCCGTCCTTCCCCTCCACCACTCTCCCAACCCCCTTAGCTGGTTCTACTTTTACAGGCACAGGATTTGACTGACAACAGGAACTTCCTGTTTGGGAGCAGGAAGGGAGTGATCACAGAGGCACAAAAAGACGCACCACCCTAGAAGGAAAGAGTAGCTCTCCATTACCCCCTAGCTGCTGGAGGTCTGACTCTGAGCAAGTAAGAGGAGACTACTGAGGAATATAGAAACTTACTGTCCCAGAACAGGAAGATCAGGAACTTTAAGGGCACGGAGGCAGTAGATAATTAGGGAGAAAAAAAATTATATAAAAAAAAAATAAGAGCGAGAGAGGAAAGAGTAAGTATACAAAACAACAGTTAAGGGGCAGCAAATAAGACATGATTGGAGTTGTGCAGTGCAGTGGCTGTGGAGCAACAGTCTTCCGGGAGACATTCTGGAGGATGCGGTGTTGTCCCATCTGCAGGCACCTCTCTGGGCTGAGGGACGAGGATGCTCATCTCCAGGCTGAGTTGGCCAGGATTCGGGGGACCTCCTTTCCCACCCAGGAACCACCAGGGCCACCGCCACTGCCTTAGAGATTACCAGTAAAGAGGAGCGGTTGGACCAGAGGGCTCAGGGAGGGTGAGGGTGGTGGAACAGAGGCGCATCCCTACAGTTGTACCTCTCCACAATTCATATGCCATTCTGGCAGAGTGTGGTTCCTCTATGGAGGCACCCACAGTGGAGACCAAGGAGGATTCTGTGAACCTCCACAAAGGAGACCCACAGGAGGGTGGCATGGGACACCACAGGGGAAGGAAACACCTCCTGGTGGGGGATTCCATTGTTAGGAAGGTAGAACTGGGGGAGGGAGTGGAGAGTGAGATAAGGTGCCTGCCTGGTGCCATGGCTTGGATGAACAGGGAGCGAATCCTCAGGATCGCGGGAGCAGCTGCACGGGGGAGGAAGCTGGATGTCATTGTCCACCTAGAGACAAATGACCTGGCTGGGAAAGGGATCAGAGCAGTGCAGGAGGAGTTTGTGGAGTTGGGAGGGCCTTAGACAAGTAGCATGCACAGTAACCTTCTCAGAGGTGCTGCCTGTCTATGGTATGGGTGAGGCTAGGTGCTCTGCACCATGGATTAATCAGCGTTGAAAAACTGGTGCAGTGCTCAGGGTTTGGCTTCATTGGGGACTGAGGGTCCACCTGGAGGGATGCAGGCCTATACTGATGCGATGGTCTGCATCTGTCCAGGAAGGGAACCAGGATTCTAGGTGATAGGTTTAAATGCTTCATTGGCAAGCATTTAAACTAGCCAAGGGGAAGGCACTGAAAAGGAGAAGGGAAATCCTAGCCCCCCCCCAAAAAATTAGGGTAGTTAGTGAGGTAAACACCAAGATAGAGAAGTCAATTGGGAGAAGGGCAGGGGTAAACGGAGAAAAAGTCAAAGGCAGTAAGGACAAGGATGGGACAAAAAGGGGTAAGGCCATCAAAAAATGGAGGGTAATGAGTACCAATGCCCATAGTCTAGGTAACAAGCTCCCTGAACTGGTGGCATTGATGGAAGAGGGATGCCTGGATATCGTGGCAGTCACAGAAACATGGTACACAGAAAACCATGACTGGGATGTCAACATACCAGGGTACACAAGGGTACACAATCTACAGGAGAGACAGGGAGGGTAGAAGAGGAGGAGCAAGAGTAACTCTTCATATAGGGGAAGGGATCAAAGCAACAGAACTAAAGGATAAACAGGGAGAAGAGGAGGCACTGTGGGTCACCCTGGAGACTGGAAATGGCACCACAATCCACAGGGGTTGTATACAGACCCCCATCTCAGAGGGAGGAAATGGACAAGGAAATGATAGAAGGTATCCTTAGGATGGCAGAGAAAGGGGAGATATTGGTGATGGGGGACCGGAATATGCCAGGTGTTAACTGGAACACCTTTGCTGCAGCCACATCCAAGAGCAGGGCCATTCTCGATGCCCTACAGGGGGCATGCCTCACACAGCTAGTGTTGGAACCCACTCAGGAGGGAGCAATCTTAGACCTGGTACTTTCAACTGGGGACAGAGAAAGGATCTCAGATCTAGAAGTGGGTAGCCATCTGGTAACAAGTGACCACCAAACAGTGTGGTTCACGATAAACTCAACTGTAGAGTCAAGCCATACAAAAGTGAAGGTACTAGACTTCAGGAGGGCTGATTTTGTCAAAATGGGAGAGTGCCTCAGAAAAGCACTAGCAAAAAGGCAAGAAAGAAGGGTGGAGCAACAATGGGGAAACATCAAAACTGCCATCACAGAGGCAACAAGCCTTTGTGTGAAGCAAATAAACAAATCAAAATGAAAGAAAAAAACACTATGGTTCTCAAAAGAGGTGGCGGGGAAAATTAGGAAGAAAAAGATAGCATTTAGGAAGTATAAGGAAACACAGAAGGAGCAGGACAGAGAACTGTACCAGTTAAGCAGAAGGAAGTGGGGAAGGCAGTCAGAATAGCAAAGGCCCAAACCGAGGAAAAGATAGCCAGGATAAAACCTTTTATAGGTACATTAGTGAGCGAAGAAAGACAAAGTGAGGGATACTGAGGCTGAATAAAGAGGAGGGTGGGTGGGCAGAGAGGGAAAGTGAAAAAGCAGGGATGCTGAACGAATACTTCTGCTCGGTATTCACAAAGGTAAAGGAGAGGGGGTACCTAATCCAGTCAATAGAAGCACTCTGGTTGGGGGGGTTGATATCAGTCCTTTCACAGAAGAAAGGTTTCTGAAAGAACTCTTAAACTGAAGGTGGACAAAGCAATGGGGCATGATGGGATTCACCCCAGAATTCTAAAAGAACTAAGGGGAGAACTAGTAACACCACTTACTACCCTTTTTAACAAATCATGGAGGATGGTGTGGTACCTAAGGACTGGAAGGGGCAGATGTGATTCCCCTTCAAAAGTGGGAGCAAGGCAGAAGCAGGACTCACAGACCTGTCAGTTTGACCTCAGTGGTAGGGAAAATGATGGAATCACTTCTGAAGGAAAGAACTGTTGATTACCTAGAGGCCAGTGGGGCACAGGACCCAAGGCAGCATGGATTCACAGAGGGAAGGTTATGTCAGGCGAATCTAATCGATTTCTTTGACTGGGTGACAAAAGTAGTAGACCAGGGAGGGACTGTGGACATGGCCTACCTAGACTTTAGCAAGGCATTTGACACAGTCCCGCACAAAATATTAATAAACAAATTAGCCAGCCTGGGAGTGGGTCCCAAGGTGGTAGCCTGGGTAAAACATTGGCTGGACAACAGGACACAGAGGGTAATAGTAAACAGAGTCCACAGTGAAGACAGGGGGTTACTAGTGGGGGTACCTCAGGGTTCAGTACTGGGTCCAGTCTTTTTTAATGTGTTTATAAGTGACATTGCAGAGGGACTGGAAGGAAAAGTATGTCTCTTTGCAGATGACACAAAGATCTGCAACAGGGTTGATACACAAGGTGGGGTGGAAAGGATGAGAAGGGACTTGGCAAGGTTGGAGGAATGGTCAGATGTATGGCAGCTTAGATTCAACGCAAAGAAGTGCAAAGTAATGCACCTGGGAAACAAAAACCCAGAGGAAGAGTTCACAATGGGGGGTGAGATACTGACAACAGCAAAAATGAAAAGAGACCTGGGGGTAGTTATATAAGATGACCTAAAGGTGGGCAAACAATGTGAAAAGGCAGTAAGGACAACTGGGGGATGCTGGGATGCATAGGGAGAAGCATCACCAGTAGAAAACAGGAAGTTGTTATCCTTCTGTACAGACAGTTGGTGAGACCTTATCTGGAGTATTGTGTGCAGTTCTGGAGACCCCATCACCACAAAGACATAGACAGGGTGGAGGCTGTCCAGAGTAGGACAGCCAAAATGGTGCAGGGTCTGCACCAGAAGTCATACAAAGAGAGACTAAAGGAGCTTAGTATGTATACCCACGAGGAAAGGAGGGAGGTGGGGACAGGATAGAAACTTTCAAGTACCTCAAGGGAATCAACAAAGTCCAAGAGGGTAGCATCTTTCAGACAAAGAGATAAGCAAGAACAAGGGGGCACAATGTGAAGATAGAGGGGGGACGGCTCAGAGATAATGTGAGGAAGTATTTTTTCATGGAGAGGGTTGTAGATGTATGTAACAGCCTTCCTGAGGAGGTCGTGGAGTAAAAAACAGTGGAGGAATTCAAGAATACATGGAACAGACATAAGGCAATTTTAGTGGAGGGTAGGAGGAAGTAGGCTGTTGGTTAACTAGGATCTGCAGCTTATCCATTAGGTAGGGAAATGGGCAGACTAGGTGGGCCAAGCGGTCCTTATCTGCCATCAAATTCCATGTTTCTATGTTTCTGATGTGCATCTTGCTGCACATGTAACATAATGTTAGGTCACCTTTTTTGTGGTCTAGCAGTCATGTCCAAGTAGTGCAATTGCGGCAAAACCATGCCAAAGTTCTTTGAAAATCAGGCCCCTTTTGTTTATACCATCATAATGACTTCCATGATACCAAGTTGTAGTGTCATACATGGAAGATGATGTGAGGTGTTGACAAGCAGCCTGAAAAGATGAAGTCTGGAAGTTGTGCTTTCATGTCTGTGTTTTCACTAATACAGAGGAAGAGAAGCAAGGCAGAAAATAAATGAAAAATTAGCAGAGATAGGTCTTAAAATACAGGGTCCCACAGACGGATGCAACTGAAGTCACTAAATTGACACTGTGAACACTTAACTCCTCCATGCAGTTTGGGACCCCACACAGCAGTGCTCAGTGAGAGTTTCAGCCCTTCCTTGTATACTTGCTAAAGTAATTGTGCCTGTACGGGGAAGAGAAAACCCTGCAAATGGCCTGTAGGGCAGTTCAGACATGATGTTGGTCCTCACTTACCCTGCTGCAGCCACTTGCCCCTTCCCCCGAATGATAGTTCATAGGGGGGATGCAAAGCAGTGAACAAGAACAAAAGGGCAGCTGGGGTAGGGGACTGGGGCAGACGCTGTAACTATACTCCATGTTTACAAGGGAGTTCCACTAGATCCCATGGAGAACTTCAAGAAAGGGGAGCTGGGAGCACCCGATGGCCCAGTACATTGCTCTGCCATGCCATCAACACGGGTTTGGGAGTGGATCCTGGCACTGACAATTGTGGGGTCAGCTGAAGATAGAGGGTGTCTGATCAGTATGGTCTCATGCAAAGTACAAGTTGCAAACTATATACTACAATATTTAATAAGAACTTTTTCTGCACTACCCAACAGCACTTTTTTGAGGATGCAGTGTGGTGTGAGTAAAGGTAAAATGCTATAATAATAAAAATGCTTTAGCCTTGAGTGCAATATCTTGTTTTAAAAACATGGTCAGCTGAAAGCAATGTGGGGGGGGGGGTCGAATCATCCTTTGCCACAGCCATGGGCCCTGGTGGTAGGTCAGTGAGTTTACTCACCTGGCATGGGAAAGGTTGCATGCGCACAAGACCAATGGCTGTTTTGTGTATCCAAGGGAAGGAGAATGAGAGAAAAAAATGTGCCAACAAAATGTCAGCTGCTACAATGAATTTGGCAGCACACTTGGTCCTTGCACATGCCCTAGGTCCACAAGAAGGTCCTTCTCCCTCTCCTTCTCTGTTCCTCTCTGCCGCACCACCCACAGCCAAAACACCCTATCCTTCAAGGGACCTAAACTCTACAACTCTCTCCCCCCCAAACTCCTCCTCTGTCCCTCCGCCTCCTCCTCCTTTAAATACAACTTGAAAAAGCACTTCACCTCCACCCCATGCTGCTGCACCCTGTCCTAACACTCTCCTAAGTCCTCCAATTGCACCACTTCACATCAGCTTCCTTGGTCTCTCCACTTTATGCGATATGGTGGCTTATTTCTGCCCCAGACAGCATTTAATTCCCTGATATGTCGGCACTTACTACAACCCCTGTAGCCTTTTCCCTCCATAATCCCCCACCCCTCCTCATCTTTCTATCTAATGTGTGACTGCAATGCTCTACATCCATTGAAACTATGTAATAATTTTATTGTATTTTGGAAATGTTTTTTTGGGAAGGGGGTTCCTTTTCCTTAAGTCATGTACTCTGCAACTGTTTTATTGCATGTGTTATTGTTACTCCCTTTGTACTATGTTACAATGCTTGTTGATCATGGACTGGAAGCTTGTGAAAAAAGGACATTTTTGTTCACATGCAATTTCTAGTATAATAAAATAAACTGAAACATCACCTCCACATCTAAATTGTGCTCTAGCAAGACAGGTGGAGATGCCTGCTGCTTCTCCTCCAGCCCTGTCATCTGAAGGGAGGTGCCTGGCCAAGGAGACTAAAATAGAGATGGAAAAAAAGAAAGTGAAGCAAGTGGGAAGCACAGGACTAATAGGAATAGGGCCAGTGGGCCAGCAAAAGTGTAATTTGCCATCTCCACAAGCAGGCCTCCATTTAAGGGGGGGAGTGGATGGGGAGGGGACTTCTGGGTGGCACGGTTCATCATGCACTGCCACAGCATGGCATAGTGGCATATCCTGGCCAAGGAGAATAAGATACAGATGGGGAGAAGAAAGGGAAGCTGGTAGCAAACCCTGGACTAATGTGGATAGGGCCAGTGGGCCAAGCAAAAGTTGAATCAGAAGCAGTCCTCAAGATCAGGGGAAGGGATTGGGAGGACCTCTGAGTGGCACACTGTCACAGAATAGTATACAGCACACCAGCATGCTAGCACCCACTGACTTCTGAACAACTTGTTAGCATTGTGACATAAGCTCAAGGGAAGAGTACTGCCACTCATGGTTCTGCAGTTTGCTTCTGTATAATGCTATAGGGTGGTTGTACAATGGGGTGACTGCTTGCCCCCACCTTGACCCATCCCATTTTTCATTTGTGTTTGAGTCCTGTTTCTATATTTCCTGTGTGATGATTACAGCACTTTTGAGATACATACAACTGATACTATTTGTGATGTGCTGTGTCATGGGTACAACAGCTGTGCCCACATAGTTAATTAATGTAACAGCCCTTTGACTCACCTTGGATGTTCTGGGGCCTTAGGGGTCCACATTGCACACTCTTCCGAGGGGGCCGGCCTGGATTCGGGAGTGGAGAGAAGAAGTGGCACAGTGCCTCCACCTGGGGTAATGGCAGGGAATATCCGCAAACAAACTGTAGATTACCACCCCGCAGGAAATATACAATAGCTGCCCCCAAAAACACTTCCCCACACAATAATAATTTCCCTCCCTTGCAATGATTCACAGCACCAGACTACAACATGAACAAGCAGCAGTATTTATTTTGGGGAAAGGGGAGAAAAAGGAGGAAAATAGCACAACAACATTAATAATTGGCTTGAACAATGTTACCCGACACAGTATCCCCACCTCCCACCTGCAGGTGCACCCAGCTTCCCACAGCAGCTGCTAAGTGTCTATAGTCTCTTCAGTGGATACCACACCGCAGTGCAGATTTCAGCACTGGATATCTTTCATTGGGGCCCAAATAACTTTCAAACACACCAACACTTGCTTTACTGTCTGGGCTTCTCTTGGCACTGTCCGGTTCTGCCCAGGACTTAAACCCCTATTTCTAACAAGTAGCTAGCTAATAAAAATTCTCCTCTGAGCCATAGCCCAGAGATACTTACAGTTTTGAAGATCAAAGAGGGGGTTTCAGCAGGCTGGATTTGACACAGTAGCGTGAAGGTATCTCATTGGTGGTGCACCACAGCAGCAGCAGGGTTGACGGAAGAAGTGGACAACCACTGGTCTTCACCTGCCTGGCCTTGCCAGCTTTGCCTCTGAGGCCTTTGTAGACAGTTTTCACCAGGCAGGCCTCTTGCCATCTTCCTCACCGGTCTTCTCCTCCACTGGTCCCTGGGGAGGCAGAGAAGCTGGGTTTCCCAGACTTGTAGCTTGGCACACCTTGCTCAAAGCAGCCCATAACTGGGCTTTGGCTCAGTCTCTAGTCTCGGCACACACAGTCTTTCTCCTTGCAGCAAACACAACCTGCAAAATTACCCCATCGAGGGGGATATACAGTGACTTCATTTCTGAGAAACAGCTGCAGCATTTCTCAGTTTGGGACGCACTCTTTCAGTCTCTGCTCTTGCACTAGCTTCAGCGCTCTCTGCCTCAGGCTGCTTTTTCTGCAAATCTTTCTCTCCCTCTTTACCCGGCAGCAAAACTTCTTTGGTTGCACAAACTCTGCAGTCTGTCCTCCATGCAGTCACTGGATTTCTTAAGCTCTTTCCTTGCTGTAACAAGCTGGGGTTGAAATGGTCGTCTAGTGCTGGGCACAGGCCTTGGGTTGGGTAGACCCACAGCAATCTCTCCTGCACTCCTGCACACAATGAAGTTTCAAAACCGAACGCCCATTGGTGGGCAAAGCAGCACTATTTATAGTCTTTCCAGTGTCTCCTTCTTATTGGCTGCTGCAGTCCCAGGTAAATTCAATGCCCTTTCACACTCTCCCAGCAACCTCCTGTTTCTTTAGAGACCCTGGGGGTCACCATATTTATTTACATAGTAGTCCCAAAAGTGCAGTCCATTTACCTTTATTTAGTTCACCCTTAAAAGGGATGGAAACACTTGTATTAGTGCCCAGAGGTGCTCCAATAACAGGTCCCTCTGATATCCGACTCCACTGCCTGCCCTAGAGGCAGGGACATAGTTAAATCATGGCCATGGCCAGAACTCTATATGAGCTAAGACTCCTTTAAATTTTCATGCTTCAGCGGTCACACATGCCCAGTAAAGTATGGGCCACCATTTTGTTTGTTTACTTTTGGTCTGGGGCTTGTTCTGCCCTTGGGATCATTAAAATACTTTTTAAAGCATCCAGAGGCACTGAAATCAAGATTGGAGCTTGGTCCCCATCTCACCATGGACCGAGGAGCCGAAAAAGTCATTGACTGTAGCCGCAAAGATAGCAGACACACCAGGGTCTGTAGCCTTCCCTAAGCCACTTGTAAGACACTGGCAGAGAAGTGGGGCCCAAGCCAGACCAAGGTAAGCCCAAATGGGGGCCTTACACACTCCCCTTGCCAAATGCTTGGCATCCAAACAAGCCACTAAAATTACAACCTCGATATCAATGTTCAATAAAGCATAACGATAAACACGTTGGCTGACTGGACATCTGATTCCTGTTTATCAAATATGCAATCACCACAATACAATCTCAATAATGACTCAAGATTAGCATTGTCTAACTAGACATGGGATGCTGTCTGCACACATGTTGAACTAGGCAATATTACTCCACATTTGCCCACATTAAAATGAACCATAGTACAAAACCTGGGGATACTGGGCATGGCATGAACTTGGGGTATTAAGTACTTATGGGCAAAATAGAGGGGGGGGTATCGGAGGAGGCACCAAGGGTATCATAAGTGACCTTATTGGTTTAGGTTGTCATTTAGATCTTCTAGGCAGGGCTGTGTCTGGTGCTGCAGATTCCTTAGGGACGGGGTGCCTCTACCAGTCTGTGCTCTGTGGGCAGCACAGGGGCATTTTCAGGCAACACAGCATTATCTTGAACCTGCTCACCACAACCCAAGCCAACTGCATTGTCCATACCAATGTCCATTACTTGATTGGGCACTTGGGTACTGGGCCTTCTTACAGGGTTAAAAAGTGCAGCATTAGGATTCAAGGCTGGCTCAAGTTCAGTGGGGACAGTACTGGTGGAGGACTGCAAATTTCTATAGTCCATTTGCCATTGACTCAAGCACTGGTCTGTCTCTGGTACACACTGTTAATACGCAATGTCTTCATCATCACTAGTCACAGGCCCTGGTTCCGATTCTGTTGCAGACTGGTTAGGCTTTAACTTGATCAATTCTTTTTGTTTTTGCACAGTCTCACGCCTTGTTTTGGGCCTTCTCACTGCGAGAATCTCATAGTCTGGAGCCGGATCAGGCACAGTCTCACCAATGAGGAGCAGGGGATTTCTGTGTACAGTCTTCTCCAAACCTCTCCCCTGTTCTCGCCAAACTTTGTACCCGAGCCCTTTCTCTACAGCTTGAATGACATCACAGAAGGCATGGTCCTCCCTCTGGGCCCATTGAAGCTCTAGTTTGCTTGTTGGGGGGAGAGTAGATCGGTCCAGTCCAGTAAAGTTTAAGTAAGTCTCAGGAATTGCATCTGGTGAAGCCCCCAGCATGTCAATTGCTCTATCTGGGTTAGCAGGGGTGGCTTCCTTTGGCACAGAAAACTTAGAACATAGAACTTTAACAGTTGCACTTGAAAGCTGTTCATCGTAGTCAGTCTGATCAGTATGCGGGTGCCCTGACAGGGCATTGGCACCTATGTAGGTCTTGCCGATTCTGTACTCCAAAGTGTAGTCATACATAGACAGTGCGGATAACCATCTGTGTCCAGCAGCATCCAGCTTGGCTGTGGTGTTCACATATGTCAAGGGGTTGTCTGTCTGGACAGTGAAGGAAACACCATACAAGTAATCATGAGATTTCTCTGTCACTGCCCACTTCAAAGCCAAGAATTCAAGATTGTGTACAGGGTAGTGCTTTTCAGACACTGACAAGCTGTGACTAGCAAATCCCACAGGCCGGAGCCCTTCTGGGTGTTCTTGGTAAAGCACCGCTCCTAACTCATTCAAGCTAGCTGGCATTGGTAAGGAGGATGTATGGCTTGTTAGAGTCCACAAATGCCAAGCCAGGTGCCCAATCTCTTGATGATTTCCTTTAAATTCGTAACTGCTATTTACTGTAAATATGTACATTTGTCTGAACTCTCTTCATCTGTTCCCCCTTCCCCCAGGACGTATTTGGAAATGAGCACTTGCTGCTCAGTATGCTCTTCCTGGTAAAACTTTTAAATAAATAAATAAAAAGCAGACTCACACCCCGGCATCCACATGTCATTGAAGGGTTCATTTGCTCTGAAATACACTTTTGGTGAACTTTCTCTTTTGGACTGGTTTTTAGTCTTCTGGTTGGTAGGCGGATAACCTTGGGTTAAATCATTCATCAGGCACACCATCATAGAATAATCCTTCACAAGCCGCCAGTAATACCCACAGAAACCAAGGAAGGATTGGAGAGGCCTTAAGTTGTGCGGCCTGGGCCAGGTGGTGAGGGCCTCAACTTTAGCTGGGTCAGTCTGCACTCCATTTGCTGAGACAATGTGCCTCACATATTTTACTGAAGGCTGGCAAAAATGTCACTTGTCAATGGAGACTTTTAATCCAAATTCCTCCAGCGGTCCAATACCTTCACCAAATAGGTTTCATGCTCTTCCAGAGTTCTGCCGAAAATGATCAGGTTATCCAGGTAAATGATAACTTCTAGCAGATTCATGTCCCCCACTGCCTTTTCCATTAACCTCTGGAACATAGCAGGTGCTCCAGAGATCCCTTGAGGGATATGTTCGAACTGTAGAATCCAAGGAGGCAGATAAATGCAGTCTTCTCTTTGTCTTCCTCCACCATGGGGATCTGATAGTGCCCACTCGGAGATCCAGCACTGAGAAGCATTACTCCCTGACAGGCTGGCCAGAGTATCTTCAACCCGAGGCACTGTGTATTATTCTGGGATGGTCTTTTTGTTTAAAGTTCAATAATCGATACACATTCTTGCAGCAAGTTTCTTCTTGCATGCCACAACAATGGGTGATGTATAGGGGCTCTGAAACTCCTTGATTATACCTGCTGCCAATTACTCATGCAGGTGCTGCTGGACATCCTCAGTATCTCCTGGGGCCAGTTTTCAGGATTGCTCTCAGAAGGGGCGGTCATCTCTTTGGCGAATATGATGTTCTTCACCTTGGACACATGCAACAGTACATCTATAGCCGTCAGGGATGGGAGAGTCCTCAAAGTAGAAAGATGCTGGATCGATCTCTGTCTCGGCGGCTACACGTGGGTTCGTCTTGAGGATGCTATCCACTTTGAAGATATATGCCAGTACTTGGCCCTTTCAAATGGTAATGGGCTTCTCCAACTCATTCTTTACTCTCACCATTACATGTCTGGCCCAGGGGGTCTCTGGGGTAGGCATTACTCCTCAGTGTACCATTAACCTTTCTGGCAAACTGTCCTCCAATGGAGCATCAATAATAAAGGCAGGTCCCTCAGGCTGCTGGGCACATTCGCCAATGCCCACCGCTCTACACTCTGAGTCAGGAGGCAGAATCAGTCCCCTTTTGTCCAGTCTCTGAACCATACCAATGGGATCATCAGCTACTTCAGGCTCAGTAGTCTCTATAGACAAGCTGACTCTTTTTACCATAGCCTTGACAGAGGGATTTAGTAGGTTATCCACTCTGCCTCTCTCCTGGCAAAGTTTGGCCAGCCTGCCAAACATTTTTGCATTTGTCCTAATCAATGCAGGCATATCAGTCATTCCCTTGGACTCTGGGCAGATCAGCACCATGGTCTCAATCTTGGGCAGTACATCTGGGCCCTTCAAGATAAATACAATCTGCACAATGCAATAGCCATCATAGGGGCAGCTTGAGTCTCCTATCCCCCCCACACCAACAAGCCTGACAAAGGTAGGAGCAGCAGGTGCTTCAAGTGGCAGTCATAAAAAGTCCTGTGGATTATAGTGACTTGTGACCCACTGCCCAGCATTGCAAAGCACAGCACTCACTCACTCGATTAAAACCTCCATGTCAACATGAGGTCCAATCAAACCAGGTGGCACCATACTCTTGGGCAGCATCTTCAGTTCCATCCACTTGGTGGAGCATTCCAATTTCGGATTCCCAGGTCACTCCCTCACTGCACTCCATGGTCATTACCCTGGTCCCTTTGCCTCTTTTTCTCTTCCACTAACTCTGGGTTTTCTGCATGGACACATCCCCACCTTAGGTGCCCATCCTCTCCACACCTCTAACAAAACAGGCCCTCCTTGTTCACAGTGGGCAGCCAGGGGCGGACCCTGGTAGCAGCAACAGGGGTCAACTGGTGCCCTTGTTCAAACAGCATGTTGCCTGGTGACAGGTGGGACTCTTGAGCCTTTTGTAGAGCCCTCATGTACTCTTTTATCTCTCTCAGTTCGGCATTCAGGTCAGTAGAAGGAATAGTGGGTTGGCTGTTTTTCACCTGTATTTGCTGAGGGGCAGCAGTCACAGCAGGGTCCCTCAGGGAATCAGTGATATCCTCCTGTGCCTCCTGTTCTTTTACCTCGTCCAGCAATTGCTTGAACATACGGGAGTTGGCCCGTCAGTCCTTCAGCCACAGGGATAACAAGGCCTACCTGGAAAACACTGCCCCCACCCCATAAAACTTGGTCAAGTCTCATTGCTGAGTAGTCTGTGTAACAAGCTCCCTGAACTAGTGGCCTTGATGGAAGAGGGATGCCTGGATATTGTGGCAGTCACTGAAACATGGTATACAGAGAACCATAACTGGGATGTCAACATACCAGGATATACAAACTACAGGAGGGACAGGAAGGGTAAAAGAGGAGGAGGAGGAGGAGGAGGATCTCTCTACGTAAGGGAAAGGATTAAAACAACAGAACTAAAGAGTAAACATGAAGTACTGTAGATGAGTCACTGTGGGTCACCCTGGAGACAGGAAATGGCACCACAATCCACATGGGAGTTGTGTACAGACCCCCATCTCAGGGGGAGGGAATGGACAAGGAAATGATAGAAGGCATCCTTAAAATGGCAGAAAAAGGGGAGATATTGTTGATGGGGGACCTGAATATGCCAGATATTAACTGGAGTACCTTTACTGCAGGCACATCCAGGAGCAGGGTCATTCTTGATGCCCTAATAAGCGGCATGCCTCAGACAGCTGGTGTTTGAACCCACTAGGGAGGGAACAATCTTAGACCAGGTACTCTCAAATGGGGACAGAGAAAGGATCTTGGATTTAGAAGTGGGTAGCCATCTGGGAACAAGCGACCACCAAACAGTGTGGTTCATGATAAACACAGCCATAGAGTCAAGCCATACAAAAACAAGAATATTGGACTTTAGGAGGGCTGACTTTGGGAAAATGAGAGAGTGCCTCAGAAAAGCACTAGCAAATTGGCAAGAAGGAGGGGTGGAGGAACAATGGGGAATAATCAAAACAGCCATCACAGAAGCAACAAGCCTTTGTGTGAAGCAAATCAAAACAAAACAAAGGAAAAAAACACTATGGTTCTCAAAAGAGGTGGCAGGGAAGGTTAAGGAGAAAAGGATAGCATTCAGGCAACATAAGGAAACACTGAAGGAGCAGAACAGAGAACTTTATCAGCTAAAGCAGAAGGAGGTAGGGAAGGCAGTCAGAATAGCAAAGGCCCAAACCGAGGAAAAGATAGCCAATTCTGTTACGAAGGGGGATAAAACCTTTTATAGGTACATTAGGGAGCGAAGGAAGACCAAGGGAGGGATACAGAGACTTAATAAAGGGGAGGGAATGTGGGCAGAGGGTGATAGTGAAAAAGCAGGGATACTGAACGAATATTTCTGCTCAGTATTCACAACAGAAGAGATGGGGAGGTACCTAAACCAAACAAGAGAAACACTCTGGATAGGGGGGTTGATACCAGCCCTTTCACAGAAGAAAGGGTTTTGAAAGAACTCTTGAAACTGAGGGTGGACAAAGCAATGGGGCATGATGAGATTCACCCCAGAAATCTAAAAGAACTAAGGGTAGAACTAGTGACACCACTGACTACTCTCTTTAACAAATCATGGGAGGATGGGTTGGTACCTGAGGTCTGGAGGAGGGCGGATGTGATTACACTTCACAAAAGTGGGAGCAGGGCAGACGCAGGAAACTACAGGCCGGTTAGTTTAACCTCAGTGGTAGGGAAAATGATGGAATCATTTCTGAAGGAAAGAACTGTTGAATACCTAGAGGCCAGTGGGGCACAGGACCCAAGGCAACACAGATTCACAGCAGGAAGGTCGTGTCAGACGAATCTAATAGGTAATCTGGTAAAGCCATTAACGTAGTCCCCTCCCTTAAATACTTAGGCCTCACGTTGGATCAGAATATCACATACAAGGAACACTTGGACCAGGTCACCAGGACCCTACATCGGAAACTTGGCACCCTGTACCGACTCAGGGACCAACTCATCCCTGAGGCCAGGCTCTCCATAGCTACCAGTGTCCTTCTACCCAACCTGACCTTTGCGGCCCCTATTATACACGGCATGGCTAAACAACAGATTACCAGGATGCAAACCCTATATAATAAAATAGCTCATTTCGCAACCTTAGACCACCCGAGATGTCACCACTGTGACACTTTGGCCAATCTTCATTGGCCCACATTGGTCGCCTGCCTCCAACACCCCTTGCTTGTCCAGGCCTACAAGCTTCTCAAACCCCACACTCCACCAAGCATTGCCGGGACCATAACCCTCAAACACAACCCAAGGAACCTAAGGACCTCAGATAGAACACTATTAGAAGTACCTAGGTAAGGACAAATGCGCATGGAAGATCCTTTTCCTCCCAAGCAGCCTGCCAATGGAACAAGCTCCCTCCCCAGGTCCAGGTCTCCTCCTCACTCATGAACTTCCGCACCAGGCTTAAGTCCCATCTGCTGACCTCAAGCGCATGCCGCTGTCATGGCACTTAAAGCTCCTAAGGTACTCCCCTCCTCTCCAACTCCAGTCTCCTAGCTTAACCTTCCTACTACCTGCCTTATACAGACTGCTCACCAGAGGCCACGTGTAACCCCTGAATAAACTATATGAAAAAGTACTACCAATTGCTTACATGTCATGATGATAACCATGCCTGTACCCATGCCTGCATCCACTGCTTTTCTTTTACCATGCCTGTATCCACTATTTTTCTTTACTGTAACCACCTCATGATGTAACTCACGATGCCTCAATTGTTTCTTATGTCCTTGTTCATTCTTATAACTTGTATTGTTATCCCGGATCACCCCTGAAAAAGGGACCTTCGAGGCTCAGTGGGCCTACCTGGTTACCAAAATTGAATAAATAAATAAATAAATAATAGATTTCTTTGTCTGGGTGACCAAAGTAGTAGACCACGGAGGGGCTGTGGATATGGCCTACCTAGATTTTAGCAAGGCATTTGACACAGTCCCACACAAAAGATTAATATACAAGTTAGCCAGCCTTGGAGTGGGTCCCAAGGTGGTAACCTGGATAAATAATTGGCTGGACAACAGGACGAAAAGGGTAATAGTAAACAGAGTCCACAGTGAAGAAAGGAGGGTAACTAGTGGGGTACCGCAGGGTTCAGTACTGGGATCTGTCCTCTTTAATGTCTTTATAAATGACATTGGAGAGCACCTGGAAGGAAAAATATGTCGCTTGCAGACAACACAAAGATCTGCAACAGGGCTGATACACAAGGTGGGGTGGAAACGATGAAAGGGACTTGGCAAGGTTGGAGAAATGGTCAAATGTGTGGCAGCTCAGATTCAATGCAAAGAAGTGCAAGGTAATGCACCTGGTAAACAAAAACCCAGGGGAAGAGTACACAATGGGGGGTGAGATACTAACAACAACAAAAATCGAAAGGGACCTGGGACTAATTATATCAGATTACCTAAAGGTGGGCAAGCAATATGAGAAGGCAGTAAGGACAGCTGGGGGGATACTGGGATGCATAGGGAGAGGCATCAACAGTAGAAAACAGGAAGTTGTTATCCCTCTGTACAGACAGTTGGTGAGACCCCATCTGGAGTACTGCGTGCAGTTCTGGAGACCTCATCTCCGCAAAGACATAGACAGAGTGGAGGCTGTTCAGAGGAGGGCAACTAAAATGGTGCAAGGTCTACACCAGAAGACATGTGAAGAGAGACTAAGGCAGCTTAATATGTATACCCTTGAGGAAAGGAGGGAGAGGGGGGACATGATATAAACTTTCAAGTACCTCAAGGGAATTAAAGTACAAGAGGGTAGCATCTTTCAGAAAAAGAGATGTGCAAGAACAAGGGGGCACAATTTGAGGATAGAGTGGGAATGGCTCAGAGGTAATGTTAGAAAGTATTTTTTCATGGAGAGGGTTGCGGTTGCATGCAACAGCCTTCCTGAGGAGGTTGTGAAGTCAAGAACAGTGGGAGAATTCAAGAATGCATGGGACAGACATAAAGCATTTCTAGAGTGGGGTAGGAGGAAGTAAGCTGTTGGTTAACTAAAATCATCAGGTAGGGAAATGGGCAAACTAGGTGGGCCAATCGGTCCTCATCTGCTGTCAAATTCTATGTTTCTATGTTTCTGAGAGCTGCGCCATGGTGACTTCTCTGGCCTCAGCTATCTTCCTGATTACTGTTTGCACTCTAGTGAGATAGTGGGACAGTTTCTCCCCCTCTCGCTGGGTAGTAGCTTTTAACTGGAAGACAAGATCCTCTTTCTTTTCCACAGCCCCAAAGGTACTCCTTAGCATGCCCAAGTGGTCACTTGCACTGCAGTTTGGCTGGCTGACATGCAGTGATCTAATGACATCAAAGGCCATTCCCCTCAGACCCTCTATGATTTGCTTGCATTTTTCACTATCAGAGCATCTACACTCATTTATCATTTGAGTGGCTTGGCTCATCCAGCTGTCATAACCATCCTCCACTGCAGGAGTGGGGATGGCTCCCAGGAAAGTGTACAGCCTCTTGTATTGTTCATATGGAGCCACCGTGTAAGGGGGGCACTCTACTGGGCAGTACTACAGGAGCAGGCTTGACTTCTTGAAGTAGGGCATACCTTGTATGTCTCTCACAGTCTTGCCTTCAGTAGACAGCATTGCTTTAACCTTATCTAACAAATCTGACTTAGGTGGTTGTGGGGGAAGCGTGCCTGGCTGCAGACTGCTCCCTTGACCAAACAGTTTTCGTTCACCATCAGTCCCTTCTGTGTTGAGGGTGGCCGGTGGTTTACTAGCATCAACATCTGTAGTGTTTTCACATAAGGCATGGGTGCTTTGATTGTGGGAGCTTTCAAAAGAGCCTGGGACAAACATAAAGGAATGTCAGGTGGCCTCATCAGGGAAAATACAGGATATTTAGGGGGGGAGAGGGGGGTTGGGCCACAAATGTAAACTTAAGACCAGAATCAATCCTTATTATTTCAAGCAGACACGATAGACCAAGAGGTCTCCTTCTGCTGGCTATTTTCTTATGTTCTTATGATCATATCTCATCCTGTATACTTTTACTTTGCCCAACTCTTTTAAAGTCTCTAACACATCTGTAATAGCCTCTCTACATGTGCCCTCTGGGATCCCTGTAACCAAATACCTTTCTTTGGATCCAGATGTTCCCCTCAGCACCAGTCAAGCAATTCCTGTTGCTCCATATTGACTTTCTAGAATTTTGCTTTTCTTTGGGGGAGGAGTGTACAAACATTTTCAAAATTGCAATCTCAGGGTGGCCACTATGGGACAGCAAATCCCACCTTGTAACAGCCCTTTGACTCACCTTGGCTGTTCCGGGGCCCTCGGGGTCCACACTGCACAGTCCTCTGAGGGGGCTGGCCTGGGTTTGGGAGCGGAGAGAAGAAGTGGCGTGGTGCCTCCTCCTGGGGTAATGGTAGGGAATACCTGTGAACAAACTGTAGGTTACCACCCCAAATGAAATATACAATAGCTACCCCCAAAGACACTTCCCCACACAATAACAATTTCCCCCTCTTGCAATGATTCACAATACCAGAATACAACATGAACAAGTAAAAGTATTTACTTTGGGGAAAGGGGAGAAAAGGGAGGAAAAAAGCACAACATTAATAATTGGCTCGAACAATGTTAACCAACACAGTATCCCCACCTCCCACCTGTGGGTGCACCCGGCTTCCCACCACAGCTGCTAAGTGTCTATAATCTCTTCAGTGGATACCACACCACGGTGCAGATTTCGACACTGGAGATCTTTTGTCAGGGCCCAAATAACTTTCAAATACACAAACTCTTGCTTGACTGCCTGGGCTTCTCTTGGCACTGTCCAGTTCTGCCCAGGACTTAACCCCCTTTTTCTAACTAGCTAACTAGCTAGTAAGAGTTCTCCTCGGAGCCGTAGTCCAGAGGTACTTACAGTTTTGAAGATCAAAGAGGGGGTTTCAGCAGGCTGGATTCAACATGGTGCTATGGAATGTATCTCATTGGTGGTGCACCACAGCAGCAGCAGCAGTGCTGATGGAAGAAGTTGTCAACCGTTGGTCTTCACCTGCCTGGCCTTGCCAGCTTTGCATCTGAGGCCTTTGTAGACAGTTTTCAACAGGCAGGCCTCTTGCCATCCTCCTCACTGGTATTCTCCTCCGCTGGTCTTTGGGGGACAGAGCAGCTGGGTTCCCCAGATCTGTAGCTTGACACACCTTGCTCTCACCAGTCGGGAACTGGGCTTTGGCTCAGTCTTTAGCATCAGCACACACAGTCTCTGTTTGCAGAAAACACAACCTCAAAACTTGCTCCACCGGAGGGGAAACACAGTGACTTCATTTCTGAGCAACAGCAGCAGCAGCACTTCTCAATTTGGACCACACTCTTGCAGTCTCTGCTCTCACACTATAGCTTCAGTGTTCTCTCTTCCTCTGCTTTTTCTGCAAGCCTCTCTCTCTCTGTCTCTCTTTACCTGGCAGCAAAACCTTTGGTTGCACAAACTCTACAGGCTCTCCTCCCTGCAGTCACTGGGTTTCTTAAGCTCCTTCCTTGCTGTAACAAGCTGGGACCGAACTGGCTGTCTAGTGCTGGGCACAGGCCTTGGGCTGGGTAGCCCCACAGCAGTTTCTCCTGCACACGCTGAAGTCTCAAAACCGAGCTCCCATTGACAGGCAAAGTAGCAGTATTCATAGTCTTTCCAAGGTCCCCTTCTGATTGGCTGCTGCAGTCCCGGGTAAATTCAATGCCCTTTCACACTCTCCCAGCAACCTCCTGTTTCTTTAGAGTCCCTGGGGTCGCCATATTTATTTACATTGTAGTCTCAAAAGTGCAGTCCATTTATCTTTGTTTAGTTCACCCTTAAGAGAGATGAAAACACTTGTATTAGCACCCAGAGGTGCTCCAATAGCAGTTCCCCCCACCCCCCAATCCCCAACTCCCATGCCTACCCTGGAGCCACGGATATAGTTAAATTGTGGCCGCAGCCAGAACACTATTTGAGCTGGGGCTCCTTTAAATTTTCTTTCTTTGGTAGCCACGCATGCACAGTAGAGGGTGGGTCACCATTTTGTTTGTTTACTTTTGGCCTGGGGCTTGTTCTGCCCCCTAGGACCATTAAAATACTTTTTTAAGCACTCAGAGACACTGAAATCAAGATCAGACCTCGGCCCCCATCTTACCATGGGCCGAGGATCAAAAAAAGTCAGCCACCTGAGCTACAAAGATAACAAGGCTGCCAGGGTCCATAGCCCTCCCTGAGCCACTTGTGAGACACCAGTGGAGGAGTGGAGCTGAAGCCAGACCAAGATAAGCCCAAATGGGGGAGGCTTACATAAGGTACTGTAGAGATATTTGCAGTTTTTTCCTATTTCTGCAGGATTATTGTGTTAGCCTGAGAAAGCAGCTGACTGGATGTTCACAGGAGTAAGGGTGTTATCACTGGCACTTATTGAAGGGACAGCAGGAAACTTAACCAACATGACGGGGGATGGGGGAGGGGGCATGGATTGTAAACCACAGTGGGATATTGGAGAATCTAAACTGAAAGGAAATTCCTCACACCTTTGCTGGAACAAAAATAAAAAGAGATAAACTGTGTTTCTATTAAGGGTAGAAGTTCAGTCCGAATTTGGGGAATCATGTGGGAAGCCTTGTTCTAGAGGAAACTGGTGCCCTGTACTCTGAGTCAACTGAGAATACAGCAAATTCTGTTTCTATCTGTAAACTTACATGTACTGGATACAACCTCTTTAAATTTAAATTTAAGCCTCTTTAGCCCTACCCCACTCCTCTTTCTCCCTCTTGCTTACCTTCTCCCACTCCTTATCCTTCACTACTCCTACCCTTCTCCTTTGCAGGCAAGGAAGCCAGGACAAGGGCAGGGTGTGCACCCAGCCATGTCTGTCCCTTGTGGGATATGCACCCCAGAAGGATGAGTATTTGCCTCTCCCTCTCTACTACAGTACCTCTCCTCCCTTTCCTATTTCCTTCCACTCCCTATGTTCCACCCCATTTTTTCTACCTCTATGCTTCCCCCTGATCATTATTCCCTCCTGCCCTCCTATATAATTGTTCTTTTCTCCGTTCATAAGGGACCTGTCTCCCACCCAGCCATGTGATACAAACATTTATTCTGTATGTGTATGGCTAGTACACAAACTTTCCTAATGTACAAAGCTCTGTATCTCTGTATAATGTTTTATTTTTGTAGTAAAGTCAATTGTACATATCTCTTCCACCTTCCCCCATGACACATTTGGAAACGAGATATTTCTTTGCTCCGTATGTCCTTCCTGGTGAAACTTTTCAAATAAATAAACTAATAAACAAATAACAAGTAAAAATATATTATTTTCATGTAATAGCTGTGGCGTGTGACCTGAACTCCATACCGAAGCCAGTGACAACCGTTAACTGCAGACACAACCACTGTAGGCAGTCTGCAGCATCCAGAGGAAAAGAATTGTGGGACTGTGATGGCAACCTTAAAGCAGGCGAGGCCTACTCTGGAGAGGACACAAGTAAGGTGGCATATGGTTACCATGCCAGAGTGGCGAGTCTGCAAGCCACCCCACATGGGTGGCAGCAGAGCATTGTGCAAAGGGCTTGAGAGTGAGCACGAGTATCATGCTAGCCATGTAAGCCAATCGGAAATCTCTTCTAAAAATATAGTCATGTAGCTTGAGTTTGGTCATGGAAAGGCACACTGAGTCAAGGCTTGTTTCTTGGTGTGACCCGACATCCTAAGTGTGAAAGACTACGGTGCAGTGTAGGGTGACCAAAATTAATCAGGAGCAGCAAGGCAGATCCTACGAGGATCAGCTTAGCGCACTGAACATATACTCACTGGAGGCCAGATGAGGGAGGGACAATATGACTGTTCCTGAAAGTAATGAACAATGTAAACAGCGAGGAACTATTCAACAGGGATAGCGAATCTAAAAAAACGGAGACATGAGTGGAAGCTGGCGGGGGGTTAAACAGGACTTGAGGCCGTTTTTGTTTTCAGAGTGGTTGAGACATGGAACAGTCTGCCAGCTGAAGTTGCGGGTAACAAAAGCTTTAATGGTTTTAAGCACAGCCGCAAGAGAGCAAAGGGCTTAGTAGTTACTCAGGTGAGGGGTGTAGCAGTAAGGAAAGGAACATGAGAGTGGGTAGTGCAGACAAAAACCCCATATAGACAACAGGTCTCTGGGTAACATATGGCATTACGAGCAGACTGGCTGGACCAATGGTCTTCTTCTGCCATCACTGTCTATGTTTCTATTTTTCTGCAACTGAGGGATGTCTGTCGAGTTCTATTTGTAGAGTTATATTACAATTTTCTCTCAGATCTAGGACACAGCTCAGAAAGAATCTGCAAAACTTATGAAGCAAGTACAATTAAATCCTGCAAATAGTAAATCTTGCTCTGTAAGAAATAGCAGATGTAAAAATATGAGCAACCAGCAGGGGTCAGAAAATGACTGCTGTATGGTGGTGGTGCCATTCGAGTGCATATTGTTGCAAATTTTCTCCCACTAGATGGCACCACAATCCACAAAGGAACTTGCATTACACTGTTGCACTCCATTGACAATATTGTTTACGTTTCCTCACTGATATTAAACATGAACATAGAACAATCCAGTTCAGAATTTCAAAGATTTTAGCAGTGTAGCTGGCATTTCTACTTACAGATAATGAGACGCGTGTTATGTACAGTCTTAAATAAAAGGCAAGTAAATAGAAATACATTTATTTGAAAATGAGTTGTTTTAATCTTTAGGAAGATGCCAGGGAGTCATAGCAATAACACAGCACAATTTAAAGTATGGGAGTTTTATTGTACTTTGTTCTGTGTGTTCTTTTAATGTCTACAGTTTTAAACAGATGCTTATAGAAACTAGAATTGCATCTTTAAAGATTTCACTGAGCTGCCATTTTTGGTTTAATTCGATGCCCCTACATTGACTGGAGGTGAATGAGCTGGCAGTGCATAAGGCAAGGGTAAGGCAAGGCATTTTTCAGGCGCCCTTCCCCAGAGGCTGAGGGCGCTGTACAAAGAACAAAAAGCAACTACGAAAATAATGGGAGGATGGTGTGGTACCCAAGGACTGGAGGAAGGCGGATGTGATTCCCCTTCACAAAAGTGGGACCAAGACAGAGGCAGGAAACTACAGACCTGTCAGTCTGACCTCTGTGGTAGGGAAAGTGATGGAGTCACTTCTGAAGGAAAGAATAGTTGAGTACCTAGAGGTCAGTGGAGCACAGGATCCAAGGCAGCATGGGTTCACAATGGGAAGGTCATGTCAGGCGAATCTAATAGATTTCTTTGACTGGGTGACCAAAGTAGTAGACCAGGGAGGGCTTGGACATGGCCTACCTGAACTTTAGCAAGGCATTTGCACAGTCCCACACAAAAGATTATTAGTCAAATTAACCAGCCTGGGAGTGGTCCCAGGGTGGTAGCCTGTAAAACATTGGCTGGACAACAGGACACAGAAGGTAATTGTAAATGGAGTCCACTCTGAAGAAAGGGCGGTTACTAGTGGGGTACCGAGGGTTCAGTATTGGGTCCAGTCCTTTAATGTCTTCATCAGTGGCATTGCAGAGGAATTGGAAGGAAAGTATGCCTTTTGCAGATGACACAAAGATCTGCAACAGGTTGATACACAAGGAGGCATGGAAAGGATGAAAGGGATTTGGCAAGGTTGGAGGAATGGTCAGACATATGGCAGCTAGATTCAATGCAAAAGTGCAAAATAATGCACCTGGGAAACAAGAACCATGGGGAAGAATACACAATGGGTGGGGAGGTAGTAACAACAACAAAACAGGAAAGGGACCTGGGGGTAATCATATCAGATGACCTTAAGGTTAGCAAGCAATGTGAGAAGGCAGTAGGGAGGGCCGGGGTATACTGGGATGTATAGGGAGAGGCATCAGCAGCAGAAAACAGGAAGTTGTTATCCTCTGTACAGACAGTTGGTGAGACCCCATCTGGAATACTGTGTCCAGTTCTGGAGACCCCATCTCCGCAAGGACATAGACAGGATAGAGGCAGTCCAGAGGAGGGCACTAAAATGGTGCAGGGTCTGCAAGAGAAGCCGTATGAGGAGAGACTAAAGGAGCTAATATGTATACCCTTGAGGAAAGAAGGGAGGGGGACATGATAGAAACTTTCAAGCACCGCAAGGGAATCAACAAAGTCCAAGAGGGTAGCATCTTTCAGAAAAGAGACTTGCAAGAACAAGGGGACACAATTTAAAGATAGAAGGAGGGTGGTTCAGGGGCAATGTGAGGAAGTATTATTTCACAGAGAGGGTAGTGGATGCATGGAACAGCCTTCCTGAGGAAGTTGTGGGGTCTAAACCTGTGGGAGAATTCAAGAATGCATGGGACAGACATAAGGCAATTCTTGTGGGGGGCAGGAAGATATAGGCTGTTGGTTAACTAGGATCTGCGGCCTATCCTGTAGGTAGGGAAATGGGCAGACTAGATGGGCCTAGCGGTCCTTATCTGCCGTCAAAGTCTATGTCTGTGTAATAAAGATGATTCAGGGCCAACAGTGTAGGTCTTATAAGGATCACCTCAAAGCACTGACCATGTACTCGCTGGAGACCAGACAGGAAGGGGAGATATGATAGAGATCTTCGGGAGTATTATGGAATGCCAAAAGTCGGGATCCTGACATTCAGGATCCCAAGTTCGGCTGCCTGACACACACTTTCCCACCAGACGGACGCTGGTGCTGGTAGGGGTAAGGAGCGGATGTGATGAACCACTACCCTGCATCTATCCGCGGTACCACAAGAGGGGGAACTGCGGTTGGCTGAGTTGTCTTATGGTGGGAGTGGCCAAGCCACTGCAGCTCAGCCACCAATATGCTCAGACCCAGGTTCTATTCCTGAGGGGAACTTTTGTGTGGCGCCATTTGCCCCCTGTAACTTGTTGTAAATTACTTCGAGGTCCACTCCCCCTCAGAGTTGGTTATTTTAGTTATGGGGTGTGTGGGGGGCTTGCCCCCCACATTACACTAAGACTTTGTCGGTCTTTCTATAGTCGGTCTCCTAAACTCAGGCATATGGAGTTCGGGAGACTGACTGTCAGGATCTCGTAGTAGATCCAAGATCTTCAGGTTCCTGAAAAGAATAAACAAGTTGAACTGTGAGGAATTATTTAGCATGAGTAACGGTGCAAGGTCATGAGGGCAAGAGTAGAAACTGACAGGAGAGATGTTCAAGAGGGATGTGAGAATGTATTATTTTACAGAAAGGGTGGTGGAACCGTGGAACAGTCTACCAGGCCGAGCTGGTGGGAGCCACAATCTTTAATGGTTTCCAGCAGGGTTGGTACAGAGTGAAGGGCATAGTAGGGCAACAGTGACAGGGAGGGGAATAGAGGGGTGTATAGGGAGGGCTAGAACTCTGTATGGACAATAGGTTCTGGAGTTAGATAGGGAACCATGGGTCGACTGGATGGACCATCAGTCTTTTTCTGCCATCATTGTCTATGTTTCTAATAAATACAGGCTATCACACAAATAAAAGAAAATTATTAAATAAACCATTCAATAAATAACTAGCTCAAAGCAGCAGCAGACCATCCACAAGATGCAGTTCAGACAAAACAAATATAATTAACTCTGGCGGTAGGCTTGCTCAGTGAGGCGGGACTTCACATTCTTAGGGTGTGATTTTGTCAAGTATGAAGGATGCTGATTCTGATTTACATAAATAAATAGGGATGAAGAAAATGAGTCAAGAGTCAGGAAAAGGAGAAGTTGCAAGTGGGGTTTCATTTTTTGCAGACTCCTAGCTGGAGCATACTGAGTGCCAACTCAAACATGGCAGGGTGCCATCTCACACAACATGACAGCATACGATTATGAGGCACTCACACAGAAAGAGCACAGGACTGCCTTCTGGGTTTTTTGGGGGTTTTTTTGTATAAGAAAATTTTATTATATTTTTTTCTTATGACATACAATTCCAAAAGAATCTCAAAGAAAACATAAATAAAATTATACAATGTCACATCCTAGCAGGCGGGAGCCCCATTGGAGATACAAAGCTAACATATTGAAATAGAAAACATAAACATGGAAACATGTTACATTACAGAGTTGAAAACTCCCTAAACATATAAAACTACATGAATTAATCCTAACTATAGAGTAACATAATATACTCAAAATAGGCTACACGATTTAACAACAAAGTTAAGCAAGAATCTAACCAAAAAACTATTTGCAAAAATATCATCCAACAAACCAATATGGTACACCTTGACCTCCTGGGGAAAGTCACTTAGGTAACAGGTACCTGATGCTTGTGGGAACGAGCTACTAGTACTGGATGGAAAAAGAGAAAGATAGAAAACATAAACATCATGCATCACAAAAACCACTGTTACTAAAGACTCCATAACTGATTTTTATTAAAATATCCCTACATGCAAACACTCAAAGTATGTGGTTACTGTGTTCCAATACCGGGTAAACATCTTCTGAACCACAAGTACCTCGAAAGGATCCATCTTGAGATCCCCCCATGTAAACCCACTACCCTCTAGTGCTACGAGAACTAACCAATTCCTGACTTTTGTTTAACACCAGTGCATTGAAACCATGGTGCCCATCCCTTATTAAATCTAGTTAGTTTGTTCTGCACCTTATGTTGTACCCGTATATAGGAGGCCATCCTAGTAACCCCAGCCTCCCAGTTTAAGAAAGTGAAAGATGCCTGCTGTCTCCATTTCATTAGCAATTGCCTTTTGGCCTTCATTGACATTGTGTATAGCAGAGAGCAAAATGGTATCAAACTGGCATGGAGGACAGAAGTGTCTCCAAACACCCCCCACAGTGGCAAATCAATAACTAGCCTTCCCAGCATCACTTCAGCCCTCCAAAAGGCTTGATTACATGGGCAGGGTCATATGATGTGGCCTACATGAGCTGAGGTGTGGTGACACCTCCGGCATTCATTCCTAATTTGAAAACTCATCGTGGCCAGTCTATCTGTAGTCCTATGCCACCGTCTAGGAGCTTTTTTGTATTAATTGATAGTGAAGATCTGATATGCTAGTATGTGCCAAAATCCAACATCTCTCTCCCACGAAGCCTGTGGGAACTGCAGGCCCAAGCCCTTTCCCATTTGACTCCATATGGGTCCCAGTTAGGAAGTTTGAGTTTTTGCATATGGCTATAAACCAGGCCGCTCTTGAAAGAATCTCCACTAGTCCAGAAATCGATGATGCTGGCCATCATTGTTGGTAGGTAAGTGTAAATGTACACTATCCCTCCCCAGGTCTAGGGGTATGCCTGATGGTACAATACAGGGAGTGGGGAGCCAACAGCAGAAAACACAGACCAGGTCATTTGAGACGGTTCTTACCAGGATCTGGCTACGCTGCAAGGATCCTTTGATGCCAGCAGGGTACCTTCTACGGTGCTGGGCTACAAGGGAACTTCAAGGTTAAACAGCTGAAACATTCAAATAACAGAAGGTCCACACAAAATTAAAGCTGGAATGGGGGATCCCATATTTTATTTGATAAACCTGGCCAGTTCACAACTTATGTACAGATTTTATCTTCCAGACCCGTGAATCCACAATGGAGTTTACGGTGGGTCTAATGTGGTCAAGCTGACCCCACCCAAAATATATGTTTCCCTGGGCCAGGTGGGCATAATTAGGATTCCTAGGCAGCAGCTCTAACACTGAGGGGCCAGGTGACCCCTAAATACAGGCAGCAGCATCTGTTCCCCCTTCTATTCCCTCACTGTTCTCTCTCTTAGATAGAAAGGCATTGGGAAGAAGTGTACTCAGTTAACTCTCACTCCTTCCAGCACTCACAACAGACTCCTCTGTGAGCATTCAAGGTGGCCAGTCATGGGGGGGCTGTCACCATGCAGGGCTCCTTCAGTGCGCTCAATACTGTTCACTCCTCTCCCCACTCTCTACATAGGTAGGCAACTCCCCCCTTCTACTATGTCCCCACCTCTGAACACATAACGGCTGGCAAATCAGCTCAGGATTGCAGCTTCCCCCTATCACCAGCCACTGGCAGATCTCCTTCACCCTCTCGGGGTTACAGCAGCCAGATTGGTGGGTGTGATCCAAGCCGAGCACACTCCGCAACTCACTGTGTGCCATATCTGCTCCTGGACTTCTTCTGAACATGCACTGGCTTCAGGGGCTACAGGTTCGAACTCCCCTAACCCACGAAACCATCCCGCCACCTTTACCATGGCCACCACCATGTCAGACCACCGCTGTTCATCGCCCTGACCTTCCAGCTAGCCACATCTCTTAAAGCGAGAGCAGGCAATTGCCCCTGCTCCCACACCCCCAGCATCGCTCAGTCCCATGGCACAGGACAGACTGACAACCTCCTTTTCATGCCAAATCCTCCTTTTTTATGGCCACACCCCCAGGGTGACCTCCTACCCATGGAGACCACGCCAATGGGTGGATGCCATGAATATTAATTAATAAGGCCACACAGAGCTAACTGGGGCACATTAAGTACACCCAACCTGTGGGGGGGGGGGTGTTACATAAGTATATACCAACCAGGCTTTAAGGGCATGACTGAGTTGTAAATATCTCCAATGGCCTGAGGCAGGAAGGTGGAACTAAGGATTTGAGGACCTTAGTTTTGGGGGAAAGGACATGGGTCAGTTGTGCGATCCCTTTCCTACTCCAGATAAACCAATGTGGACTGTTACCCCCTATCTGGAGGTTAGGGTTGTTCCATAACTTTTCATGCAGCCCATAGGAGAGTACTGTCCAGCCTGACATTTTCCGCAAAACCTTGAGGGAATTGTGCATAAACTTAAAAGTTGGTGGAAGGCCTTGTAATGCCCCTCAAGTTACCTGAAGTCTGGCCTGCTCCGGGACTTCCCCCAAGATTTCTCTTTCCTGTCGATACCAGAAGGGGAAGTCTGGCCTATCTTGTTTCCATAGTACTGTGCTTTTGACCCCAGAGACCATATGATAGGCCTTAGGCTATGGTACATTCCAACTGCCATAATGGGCAGGGGCCCATAAAATTTGTCTGCTATACCTGGGGCGAAGATTACCCCAGAGGAACTTTGACAGTAAGTTGTCTATTTTAGACCATCATTTATCTGAGATCAGTAAAGGCAAGTTATTAGTGCAACAAATTGTTTTCAGCAAGGCCATCATCTTAAATGTTGTCACCCCACCCAGAAGGCAGAGTTGAGCTGTAGCCATCTCTCTATATCCCCTGTTAACTCCTCAAGCAATGATTGCATATTAACATCTATCCACTCTTCTACCTGCAGTGTTACTGTCAGCCCCCAAAAATGAATGCCTTGTGAGACCCATGTCAGGCAATGTGTGCGAATCACTTTAGTGCAACCATCACAATGTTTTATAAGGAGCACCTCAGTCTTCGAGAAGTTAATTTGGAGCCCCAACAATGCCCCAGAACTGGACAATAGTGTGAGAGATGCTGCTAGTGATTGTTCAACTTTGGAGAGAGATAGAAGTATGTTGTCTGCATAAAGTAGAGTTTTACAGGACAAACTCTCCAGCTGTATACCACAGATAGAAGGATGCTGGCAGAAAGCCTCCACCAATGGTTCCACTGCCAGAACAAAAGGTAGGAGAGAGAGCGGGCACCCCTGTTTAGTGCCTTGGTGGAGCGGGAAATTGGGAGAAAGTGTCCCATTTGTGAAGATCCCTGCAGAAGGAGAGGCATATAACCTTTTAACCCAACCCAGATAATATGGACCTATCTGAAACTGCATCAGCACTTCCAACAGATAATCCCATTCTACCAAATGGAATGCCTTCTCTGCATCAATGGCCACAAGGGTAGTGGATTCCTTTGGCCTTTGCACCACAAAGAGGGCAATAGCTAGAGCACTAAGATTAACAGCCCCCTGGCAACCCTTCAGAAAGCCAGCCTGCAATGGGTGGGTAACATATGGCAATGCTTTATCCAGTCTAGCCGTTAACATTTTAGCTATCACTTCAGCATCCACATTAATCAATGAACTGGGATGATAGCTGGTACAGCTAGTGCTATCCTTACATGGCTTAGGTAATACCATAATGAAAATAAAAAACCTGCGCACAAGTACGGTGGTGCTGCTTGACAAATAAGTCTACATCACACACGAAGAAGTTTAGGCACTCCACCACCTCAAATTAAATTTGACACAAGCTTCAACCATAGTTGTTCTTGTTGTCCTTTATTAAAAGTGACAATCACAAATATTGTTTTATGGATGAAATAGAGACAGACCAATGTCTGCCTGATGCGTTTCATACCAAAGTCCTTTATCAAAGTCCATAAAGCAATATGTGTGATTGTCGCTTTTAATAAAAAACAACAGAGCAACAGTGGTTGGAGCCTGGTGATGGTGTCAACTTAATTTGAGGTGGTGAGTGCCCGACTTCTTCATGTGTGGTAATACCATAAAAATAGCTTCTTGCATAGATTGTGGCAGTGTATTACCCTCACTTACATAGAGTATCAATCTATGTGGATGGGGAGTGACTTGCATGCAACATCAATCTATGTAGATGGGGTGTCAATTCTTTCATGAATACCTAATAAAAATCAGTACTCAGTCCATCAGGACCCAGGGCTTTGCCTCTTGCCATCCTACAGATAGCATTTGCTAGCTCCTCCACTGTTATCAGGGATTCAAGGTCCTATTGTATTTGAGGTGGTATTTGCTTAAGTCCCAATGCAGTCAGGAATTGAACAATGTTCTCTTTCGGCAAACTGGGGTGCAAAGTGTATAGTTGTTCAAAGAACTGCTGAAAAAAGGCATTCATCTGTGAGGGACTGCCGTGTAGTTTTTTTTTTATTTTTTTTATTTGAATCTAGGATTACAAGTACCTTTGAGCCAAGGCTCTTTTACAAAGGTTCCACGCCAGTTGCAGTACAATAACAAAAAAAAAGAAGACAATTAAGTAACAAAGGCAGGATAACAGGTTAACAATCAGTTACATGCATAGGAATGCATACATTTGGGTTAAACTAAAGCCAGAGGCATTGATGGGTTAAATAGTGTTACCAGACATGGCAAGGACACAAAAGGTAAGAGCAGCCAGAGGCATTGTCACATCACAGAAAGAGCAGAGTAATTGCCCATCAGGCCTTCAATATGAGAGATGTGGGCTTCTGCTGCCCACTTTTTCAGTCGATACACTAATAACTTAGAGACCTTTTCCCCACTCTTCCAACAAGACTGCCCTGTGAAAAACAAGGCCCTTTCTGCCTGCTGATGGAGTATGGTGTTCAACGTATGCTTCAGTTGAATCACATCCCTTTTGCCTTGGTCCCTCTATACCTTCCCCTCCTATAAATCTTTTTCTGCAGCTTTCAACTGCTGTTGGAGAGTGTATAGCTCAGACCTCTGCTCTCCATTGGTCTTAGCTGAATAACTAATGATGCGCTCACATATGAAAACCTTAGTATCCCACAGCACTTGTTCCATGGTTTCCGGCCACCTGTTTAAGTCAAAAAATATATTGATCACCTTAGGCAGCCATTGGGTGAACTCTTTGGACCGGAGCAGAAGGGAGTTAAGCCTCCAATTGGAAGACCACTCAGATGCTAGAGCCACAACCAACCAAACAAAAAGTGACTGGGATGTGGTCCAAGCCAGTGATGGGCTAGATATCAGTTGCTACCATGTCCTATACCATGAAGGAGCTGAGTAGTAAGTAATCCAGCCTCCTCCAAGTTGGGAAATGTAGAGATCAATATGTGTAATCTCTTGTCATGGGGTGCAGCAGGCACCAGGTATCTTCCAGTACTAGCTCTGAAGACATCTGCTGCACTGCTTGTTGAGCTCTACCATGAGAAGGACCTCCTACCTGTATCTCTCTAGGTGCCCTATCCAAAAATGGATTCCCTACTAGGTTGAAATCCCCTCGTAAGATATTACCATCCAAGGATGTGAGTTCTAATAGTTTTTGTGCTACAGAGACTACTAAGCAAGCTGAGCAGCATAGGAGTGGGTCCACAGGTGGTAAACTGGATAAGAAATTGGTTAGAGGATAGGCGACAGAGGGTGGTGGTAAATGGAGTTCACTCCAAGGAAGGGATGGTGACCAGTGGGGTGCTTCAGGGATCAGTGCTGGGACTAGTCCTCTTTAATGTCTTTATAAGTGACATTGCAGAGGAGCTGAAAGGGAAGGTCTGCCTCTTTGTAAACGACACCAAAATCTTCAATAGGGTGAACACTCTGGAGGTGGTAGAAAGGATGAGCAGAGACCTGAGAAATCTAGGGGAGTGATCAAGGGTATGGCAGCGGGATTTCAGTTGCGAAAAAGTGCAAAATAATGCATTTAGGGCACAGAAGCCCAAGAGCTGAGTACAAAATGGGTGGAGTGGTATTGACGATCACCACACAAGAAAGAGACCTGGGAGTAATCATATCAGATGACCTAAAGGTGACCAAGCAGTGTGACAGGGCAATAGGGAGGGCAAGTGGGATGCTGGGGTTCATAAGGAGGGGTATCACCAGCAGAAAAAGGGAGGTGGTGTTGCCTCTGTATAGATTGCTGGTAAGACCCCACCCAGAGTATTGTGTCCAGTTCTGGAGACCACATCTCTGGAAGGACATCTCTGGAATAGACAGAGTTGAAGCGGTCCAGAGGAGGGCAACTAAAATGGTGCAGGGTCTGCATCTAAAGTCCTATGAGGAGAGACTAATGGACCTCAATTTGTACACCCTGGAACAGAGGAGGGAGAGGGGATATATGAGAGAGACCTTTAAATACTTCACGGGGGTTAATAAGGTACAAGAGGGAAGTATTTTTCAGAAGAAAAGGTGCTCAAGAACAAGGGGACATGCTATGAAGCTGGAGGGGGGGGTAGATTCAGGAGAGATGTGAGAAAGTACTTCTCCAAAGAGACAGTGGTGGATTCCTGGAACAGCCTTCCAGCAGAGGTGGTGGGGGGCACAAACGGTGGAGTCATAGTTGAAAGGAAGGGGAAGGGAGAAAGAGCTGTAGATCAGGCATGGTCTGCAGTAACAGTGTAGATAGGGAGAAATGGGTAGACTGGTTGGGCCAAGCGGTCCTTATCTGCCATCAAACTGTATGTTTCTATATTAGTATGGAAAAAGCTGACATCATCTGTATTTGAGACATATATTTTGGTTACGACTACCTCCTTACCCTGGATTAATCCCTTAACCATTACCAAACCCACATTCTTTGTCTGAGTGGAGATGGCCTGGAAAGGGCAACCCCACAGAATTAGAATGGACAGCCCACACTTTTTTGCGGAGCAGCAACTGGATACTTCCAATCCCACCCATTCCTGTCTCAATTTTTTTGGCTTCTTTTGGACAAGGTGCAGCTCCTGTAGGAGGGCAATGTCACACCTGAGATGTTTAAGATGAGCTAGTATCTTTTTCCTTTTTATGGGATGGTTAATTCCCTGGACATTCCATGACACACATTAAAATCTAACATGTTATATTATGAGTGTAATAGAGGAGTGTGCTTTAGAGGCACTGCCCACATGGACTCCTTACCTGTCCCAGGATATGCCCCGCCATTAAAGATCTGAACCACTGTGGCCCAGTAGTGGATGGGGAGCAGAATACTGATGTAGGAGGCATGAATAAAAGCAGGAAACAGAGAGATGATGGAGTAAGAGCTGTAGAAAAAAAACAGCTGTGCATGAGTCTGAGTAACATCCCTAGCATGTATCTTCTCTTGAAATAAGATCTATCTTCCTCGAGCAAGAATTTCTTGGGCAATATAATGAGATCTGTAGGTCAAGGTAAAAGGATGACATTGACAGATGGTGATCACCAACTCACCAACTCCACGTACCCTCTCCTCTCTAGTCCAGCTACCCCACATTCCACCTGCAACTCACTTTAAGCTGACACTGAGGCCTTACAAACAAAAAATGCTTCATAAGAATGGAACATGGGTGGGGTCTACAGTAGCACATATCAAACCCAGCATCCAGTCTCCCCAATCTGCTGAATGTGACTTAACTCCATGCCCCTATTAGTCAGCTAGCTCCTGACCCTACCCATATCTGCAGCATACACCATGACCTCAGGACAGTACTACTATGCAGCCGGGGACTTGAAGTGACAACAAAAGCAATGAAATGCTGCATCATTACAACCTGCTGTAAGAGGCCTGAGAAGGAAACCAGTTGCCCTGTTTCCCGAACATGTCAACCCTCCTGTCACCTGAAAAGAGTGGGGATTAGTTAAAAACAGGCACCCGAATCACAACATATTAGCCCAGTCAAGCATGCATCAGTCCCTCCTTATATCTTCCCTGTTGACTCTCAAGAGAAATGGACATTGGGCTTCAACGGAAGCAAAAGGGCCCCCCCTCATTACCCAGGTCAAGGTTGCTCCTGACCCTTTCCTGGTGCAGGAACGTAGCGGATTCTCTGACGAAGGACTCTGGTTCATAGGTTGTATCACATTCTGCAGATCGAAATCAGGCACACTCATATCAGCAAGGTCCCAGAGCTGGGGAGAGATAGTAAGTGAGGGACTGTGTACCTCTGCATTTGACACCTCTGGGGCTGCCTCAAATATGAAAGCATTAATACCAAAAAGAATGTCTGTGTCGGGGGGGTAAATAGGGTAACACCAGTTAGCAAACCATCCTTCCCCCATCCCCCTCCCCAGCAAGCACATTCTATGTGAGGTCTGTAAGTGTCAGCAGTAGGCACTCCCCGCCTGCCTCCCTCAGAGTGTGCACATTTGTGAAGTGCGACTGTGCGACTGGTTGTTCACATCCAGCCACGCTGTCCAGAGCATTCCTGCCAGTGCACATGAGCTGTACTATGTATCACCAACCCAAGCTGCAAACTTATGTCTGACCAGCACTGGACTGTAAGGGGACTTGACAGCATCTCTCTCAGTCACCCACCATCTGGGAGGACATATAATACCATAGCCCTTATTAGAAACAAGCATTTGTCAATGCCGAATATTGGCTTGCTGGCACTGTCATTGGTAGTGCAGGAGTTAGAGAGATGCACAATAGGATTGGCAGTGAAGTAGTGAACTGACACCAACCCCAGTCCCACCATGTAGAGAGTGACAGGCATTGGGGTGTGTCTTTGGGTCATTGGCCATAACGCTCATGCCATTTCACCTCACCCTACCCCGCAGAGACTGACAAATACCTCAATGTGCCTTGGGGTCTTCGGACCTTAAACTCACCCCATTCCATAAGGAAATATACTGACATAGGTGCAGTGTAGGAGAATGGGGTGAATGTTGGGGCCGAGGAGTCCAAGGCACACCTCGACGCCTGTCACTGGCTGCAGGGTGGGGGGGTGGAATGGCTTGAGCATTACAGCTGACAATGGCAAGTCATACCCCTGACACCTGTCAGTCTGTACAGGGTGGGGCAGTACGGGTGGAAACCCTAATGCCCAGGGCATTTGTTGGTATTTTCACTCCAAATTTTCAACATGGGCCGTTTGTGACCCCACCTCATGAACAGTGGCACTACGAGTTTGTTTGCTGAAAGGTGACTTTGTACAGCGAATGTGCATTTTGGTACTACATGTGCAAAAACAGATTTTGGGCAGGATGTGAAAAATGACAGCCGCACTGTTCATGAGGACGTGTAAAAAATAACTGTTGAAAATTTGGAAAGAAAATATGAAAAATTGGTGACATCACGAGCGTGTATAGAAACTGCACAATGCACACCCGTAACGCAATTATTTGGGGGATTTGTATAATGAAATTTTCAACATAGGCATTTTGGGAACTCCGGTCATGAACGGTGTCACTGTGATTTTGTTAATCTGGCCCAAACACATTGATTTCCCACAGCAACCGCGCCATTGTGTGCCACATGTGCAAAAACACATTTTGGGCAGGATGTGGAAAATGACAGCTGTACTGTTCATAAGGAGGTGTGAAAAAAGGGCAATGTTGAAAATCTGGAGTGAAAATATTAAAAATTGTCAAAGTTATAAGCGCGCATGGAAACTGTGCAATGCATACTTGTACAGTAACACTGTCATTTTTTGGAATTTTTCCACCAAATTTGCAAGATAGGGTTTTTGGGACCCCATCTCATGAACAGCGGCATTGTCATTTCGTTAACAGGTCCCAAAAGGCGATTTTGCACAGTGACTGTGAAATGACCTTTTGGGGCCAAGTAACGAGATAACAGTACATGTGTTCATGAGGTGGGGTCCCAAGCACCCTATGTTGAAAATTTGGAGGCAAAATTCCAAAAGATGGCTGAGATATGCACCAAAGTTGAATAAAACCCATTTATGTCATTATACAGCTTACCGGCATTTCTTCAGTTCGCAGTCGACTTTGAAGAGTCCAGACATTTTCCGGTCCACTGAAGATCATCGTGCCAAGCTCCAGAGGCAAGTATGGGGTGAGGGGAAGGTGGGGTGCACAGAGGGTGGGGCGGGTTGGGGACCCACGGTTAGGACCATTTTTCTTTTTTCAGGTATTTAAAAAATAAAAAAGGAACACTGCAGACAATTTTCTTGTTTTACAGGTGTTGTGCACACTGGGGTGGGCTCCCAGTGTGCCCCATGACTTTGTGGGGGTGATGTTGACCACACTGGGGTGGGCTCCCAGTGTGGTACAGAATGGGGGTGGAGGCCAGAACATGCCACAACATTCGGCTTTCATTATGGGGAGGCACACTCGGGTGGGCTCCCAGTGTGCCACACAATCTTGGGGAGGGAATGATTTAGCATGCTGACAGGGGGATTGGGCACCCTGATGTCTGCTGTGTACACATTGTGCAGCAGGCAGCGGTGGCCACTGCTGCCATATTTATTGAAATACTTCACCAGAAAAGGCACGTTGGTAGGCATGTTATTCTGCCGCTGCATGACAAGCTTGTCTGTCATTGTAGCGGCACTTTCCTTACATGTGTTGACCACGTTACATATTTCTTGTGTGAGCCCCTGCATGCTGGCTTACTGGGGAATGAGGGACGCACCTACTAATGTGTGCCCTGCATTCACCCACACTGCGCACCTCTGAAATCTGCTACTACCACAAGATGTTGGCTGGTGCGCAAGCACGGTAAGCCAACATAAAAAAAAAAAAAACACACACTCTCCTTGAATGTCAACCCCCAATGCTCTTGTAATCCGACACTTCAATAAATAAAACAAAATTAAAAAGAATACCAGCTCCCATGAATTGCAAGCTTGCACATTCAAGGAGTGCCTCTGTTCAGTACCAGTTTTATACCTAATGGTGCCCCAAGCAGAAATACATGTGGTGCACCCTTCCCCACTTCCACTGTTCCCTCTCCTCCCTTCTGCCCATCCCCACATTCAAAAAGTGGTAAAAAGTGTATGAACACAAGGGGAACAACAATAATTTTGTTTTATATATTGACACATTCTGCATTTCAAGCTGATCTCTGCTTATACCTTCTCTGTTAGTGTGCCTCTTCTATGCTGTTGCCCCATGTGGCTGCTTGGTTCGCTTGTACCTAACACCACTTCTGTCTCTGTTTCACTCCCCTTGAATGATTACCAACGTTTGAGAGGAATGAGCCGCTAAGTCTTCCCATTTGGCAGGAAACATAGCTAGCCAGGAAGTTGAGTGGATAGACAGAAAACAAAAGAAAACATAAAAAAAAATGGTTGTTGGATGCAGACTAATTAATACAATGTATCTCAGCTTCTGGTACTCTCCCAATAATGCTGGCACCCCGGAGACCATAGCAACCAGCTCTAACCTTTTCTCCAATAGAACTTGCTCAGGAGTCCACTCCCAGACCCAGAGACCACAGCCATCAGGTAAAAAAATGGGAAAGCATCTTGCCTCCTACTCCAGAGTTCTTAATTCCAGAAAACGCCACATACCTATGCGCTGCAGTGATTCCATGCATCTGCCCGGGGTTTAATCCTGCCCTGGTACTGATCCATCCAGTGACCTCAACCTATAAATAACTGAGCAGTAACAGTGAGGGGGTGGACAAACAGCAATAGATCAGAGAGAAAACAAGGGGAAACTACAACAGCATACAGTAGATTCTGGTTCAAACAGTCCAGTGAGACTAGGGTCTGTTTCGGCACCCTGTGCCTCATTCTTTAGCTGGTCCCATGAAGAGATGTCCCAGGAATTTATACACTTCATCCGTTCCCTTCACAATCTTTGCCCAGCTGGGTCTGAGAGAGATGTCCTCCTCTGGTGTGATGGCAGGGACTACATCCATGGCGGCAATAGAGTTCCAGTCGGACTCTGGTGGGCATTTGGCGTCAGTTGAAGGGTTGTTCGGCTCTCGTAGTGCCTTACTGGACAGCTCTACCTCAGATGATGGGGGACTGGATTTGGATGTGGAGTGTTGGGATCCCCAGCTCCACAATCTGTGTGGTCATGCAGCAGCTTCAGGACTCAGGGTTATATCTCTCCCCCTCGGGGTCATTGAAATTTGGGCTTCACCACTTGCCAAGCCATATGCAATCGGCCTCCCAAGCTTGCCTGAGGTAGTGTCCCTTCTTGGTGTGTCTGGGCACTTTTATCACCCTGCACTTTAGGGGATGGCTTAGATGAAGGGTTAACTCTAGTCCCTGTTTTCCTTTGCAGTCCCTGTATGTAGAGCTCGGCTTCCTGAGGTGTAGCAAAGGAGTACCACTTTCTGTCTACTTGGATCTGAAAAGTTGCTGGATATCTTAAGGAATAGGGAATGTCACTCCTGGCTAGCTCCTTTTTCAGAGGTCCATAAGCCTTCTGGCAGTCCACTAGGTCCTTTGAATAGTCCTGAAAAATGTAATGTCTGCGGCTGATCCATGTATGTACGCCTGTCTCCCTTGCCAGTCTAAGGATTTGTTCATTCACACTAAAGCAAAGGAAGTACACCAAAATGGGCTGTGGCAGAGCTCCTCTAGCAGGCTGTGGACCCAACAACCTATGGGTCCTCTCAGTCTCTATGGGAATGTCCCAGTAGTGATCAAGCAGCTTGGGGAGCATCATTTGTAGAAACAGGCACAAAGCTCTATCTTTGGTCCACGCAGGCAGACCAACGATCCTAATGTTATTGCAGTGGCCCCTGTCCTATAGGTCATTGATTTTGGCCCAAAGATGATGCTCCTGTTGCTCAAGATTGGTGATCCTGACTGCCTGTATAGATACTTGGTACCTATTTGGGAGTAAGTAAGCTCATTGTCAGCTATATGAAACTCGGCGACCTCCATTCTTTGACTTAGATATTGGATCAATGCCCTCAGACAAGAAATGTCCTGAATCAAGATTTGCAGCGTAACTTTGTTGTCAGACAGGTCTGTGGAGTTGACCGTGGTTGTCTGCTCAGGCACAGCCGCCATCTTAACTCAGTTTATTTCTGAATGAAGGTGGTACCACACACAACATTCCTGCACTTTAAGTTGAACCAATTTGCACCATGGATACCACAATGGGTAGAGTGGAACAAGTACTGCCATGAATGACTGACCCAAGTGCAGCAATTATAAATAAGAAAAGGCATATTTTTTGAATGAATTTAGTGAAGCCTTGGAGCTGCAATTTCAAGCAGTCATATTGTCTGCAGTCGTGCATGCGCCAACCTGCCTTTTGTTTTTTAATACAGGAGAGCTAATGTGGTTTGAATGCTATTGGGAAACTTACGTTTTTGAAAGCTTTACCAATGCTGTTGAAATGATTATAACATCAGTATAAACAATGGCATGTAAAAGTATACGAAGCTGAAAATAAAAATGACTGCAAGCAGCATGATTCAGATACTAGAGATGCTTGTATACATAAATTCATGGTGCATCATTTCTTTACAGACCCTGACTATTCACGATATCACTGTTTTTAACAATATTACTGTGAGTAGTGCTATTATAAAGCATTAAAAATGTGTATATAACCTTTTCAAATAGTCCTTAAGAGGTTTAGTCTACGTATGTGGAGAATGTAAACTAATACCTATGCGAGACAGAATTTTATTTAAACTATAACCAAGGAGTTGAAAAGTAAGCATCCGCCATTCAATACATTTGTTAGCAGTGATGTAGCATCTGAATTTGGTTTTACTACGGTAATCTGAAAAAAATGAAATTAAATGTGCACTTGGACACACATAAGTGCAACTGAATATGAAATATATATGAAATATTAAAATGCTGTATATATCTTTTTGACACCACAGGAGGACCGTGATCTCCCTGAGGAAGCCCTTATAAGGGTGAAACACTGGGGTCACTTGTATCATGGTCAAAACCTGAAGCTACAACAAAATAAATGAAAGAAACTTTGGATTGAAACAGAACTTGGTGTTTGACTCACTGTTCTCGAATCTGACAGTTATTGGAGCCTTGTTAGCCCCCAAAGTACACAAACTTGTGTTACTGACTGTGAAAGTACCCAGGAGAACTGCATTTTGTGTGTAACTCACACAATATAACATAAGAGCTAGGAGTGTAAAGGAAGATGTCCATTTGTAAATGCCCCATACCTCAGTGTGGGGGCAGCTCCTGCTTAGCATTTTCACAGTAAGAGTTCATTTTTACACTTACAGGCTGTGGAGTATTTTATATTTGATCTGCTTGATCCTGCCTTCCCACCCGCCAGCATTTTGCGTTAAGTACAGTATCTCTAGCGGTGCATCCCCCAACCTCCCACAGCTGTCCCGAGGCTGATGCCAGAGCCGGAGAACAGCCACAGAAGTGCGTACTGTACAGCCTTATAGCTGGAGCTATTAATATCTCCAGATTACGATCTGCAGGTCCTGGTGCCATACTTAATAATGTGCTTAATAATGTCCATCTGCAGCTTGTTAACAAATTTAAATACTTGGGCCTGACGCTTGATTCCATTTTATCTTTTAAATCTCATATTCACAATACTACTGTAAAAACTCGACAATGTCTAGGTCGATTCAGAAGGGCCAGACACTGTTTGTCATTACAAGATCGGAAAACTATTGTGGCCCAATTAATTCTCCAATCTTGGACTATGGTGATTGTATTTACCACAACTCTAATATCACATCTTTCCTTAGTTGTCACAGTTTATTTTTAGTTATTACATTTTATTTTAAGTAGTCCCAGAAATGAACGGACATCCCCCTCATCATGACGCTCACATCACTGGCTTACTTTAATTTATAAAACAGTAAATCATCAAACCCCGGCTTAACTTTCGAATAGACTACTAGTTTCTATCCACAGTCATAATCTCAGAGAAGCTCCTAACTTGAGCATACTTTTACCTAGATATCAATCTCATTTTGGAAGAAACTGTTTTTCTTTTGATGCCCCTCTTAGCTGGAACAAACTCTCATCTGAGTTACGAAATTCTCGCATACTATATACTTTTAAACACAATCTCAGGAAACATTTCTACAGGAACAATCTGTAACTGCTTTTTATGAGTAATATTTTTTAGTTAACTATGTGTTGTATCTTATTTACTTGATAGTGTATAAGTGTTATTTGTTATTGTGTATGTTTATTAATTTTGCTATGTTTTGTTACTTACTGACTTGGGACATTCTTTAAACAATATCTGTTCTCATGGAACTTATCCTGTAAATCCATAACTTTTAAATAAAAAAAATAAAATACCGAGACCAGGCATAGATTAACAATAGACTTTTGGTGTAAACAACTCACCTTGGACTGCACAATAAGTATGTAACTCCAGTGGGCTTTGAACCTGTGATCTCCTGGTTCTGAAGCTGGCGCCGTAACCACTAAACCATACTGCACTGAAACAAATTTAAAAGGATTAGGCATCAGTAAAGTTTTATTACTTACCAGTAACAGTAGATCTTTGAGAGAATCTTCTGCATTCAACTGCACCTTTGGAACTGTAAGCTGCCAGCATCAGGACCACTCAGAAACATTTGCCTAGCTGTCTGAGGACTCCCACATTGATGTACGTTGACATCACCAACATAAAGTGGGCAGCCCCTCTACTCCTCAGTATCCCACCAGAGGCAAACTCAGAGGTCCAAAAACCAGCAGAGACTGGGAGACCAGATCCAGCACCAGGCCCACCGGAGAGGTGACAAGACTGGAATACTAAAGCACTAAATATTAGAACCATAGAATGCCCCACAGAAAAAGCATCTGGGAACCAGACCTGAATGCATCAGCCAGAACAAAAACAGAGAAAGATGCAGGAAGGGTGAGCCAGGGTTCAATGAGGAAGGTTCTCTCAAAGATATACTGTTACTGGTAAGCAGCAAAAATATCTTTGAGGATATCTTCTTCACTGAGCCATAGCTCTGTAATGGTTTTCAAGCGTTACATACAGCTCAGGGAGGTTGTTCAGAGATCCCAAACAGAGGATCATGGCAGCAGGCGTTGAAGGTCAGTAAAGCCAAAGCTGGCACGTCTGTGAGAGACAATGGCCAGAGTAATTTGTAGTGTTTAGTAACGGTATGACCAGTACTTCAAGCAGCAGCAGCAGAGAAATGACTGCCACAGAGACACTACAAAAACAGGTTACAGAGGTGGCAGCGCTACATGTTGAATGCCCTTTGACAACACCAAGAAGCTTCTTTCCGTGCTTCTGGTAACAGAAAGTAACACAAGATACCAAAAAATAAGCAGGGCATTGCTTAGACACAGGACAGACCTCTCTACTGGGGGTGAAGGATACAAACAATTATATGTCTTTAGAGTACAATCTAGTTAGAACAACAAGGTCCTATGCATATCTAAGGCACTGTATGCAAGAGGATTTCCCTTTTATTAGAAGGGGTAGCATAATAAACTTGCTGATAAATGGTCTGATTCAGTGTGAAATTAGGCACCACTTTAGGAAGAAACCCTGGACTGGTCCGTAAGGATATCCTATCCAGGTAAAAGACCACCTATGGAGGGCTAGTGACCAGAGCATGCAATTCCAAAATACTACGTGCAGAAGTGATGGCCTCAAGTAAGAGGGTTTTCCAAGACACAAAACATATCTCACAAGTAGCAACAGGCTCAAATGGAGCCCTGTCCATTTCTCTACAAAGCTGAGGTTCCATGGCAGAACCAGTTTACAGACCGAGGGACAGATGTGTAGCATTCCCTTAAGGAATCTATGGGACACTTCTAGTTTTGCCACCATTTTACCATTGATTAGGGAATGAAAAGTTGAAATGGCTGACAGATGCACTTTTATGGAAGAGTATTGGAGACCTGTGTTTGATAAAGACAAGAGGTAATTCAGCACAGAATTCACTAGGCACATGTATGGCTGCAGGGAAAGAAGCACTCCATATAGAACGAAGTTTCCACATCAAGGAATATGTGTGCCTAGTGGAAGGCGTAAGAGCCACCAGCAGAATGGCAGCCACATTAGGAGATACTCTGAAATGGGCAAGTTCGATGTCTTCAGGAGCTAGACATGCAGGTGCAGGGACCTAATATCCTGATACCCCAGGGAACCTGTCCTGTGACAGGAGACCCCTCCACTGGGGCAAAGAACTGGCAGTTCCACCACCATGTGCTGCAGCATCACAAACCACCTTTGTCTGGGCCAGAATGGAGCTACCAGTATTGAGGCAGCTGGTTCCATCTGCAGTTCAAGCTTTGAATCAGAGGTATTGGGGAAAGCAGTTTGAGCTTTAAATCAGTGATATTGGGGAAAGGCATACAGAAATCTTCCTTTCCAAAAGAGGGACGATATCTCTCACCAAAAAACTCTAGGCCCTGGAGCTAGCAGCAGTGTTGCATGTGTGGGGACACAAAAAGGTCCAACTCTGGACAACCCCACTCTGCAAAGAGGTCATCTACTACTGAGTTCAGTAGTTCCCGCTTCTGGGTCAGTACCTGTGATCACCTAAGTCTTTTGGCTTAGATGTTCTGGATGCCTGGAAGAACATGGCCAACTGAAGGAGACTGTGATGTAGTGCCGGTACCAGATGGCTTCTCCGTGGTACATTGCCTGTGGAGGGATCGTGGGTGGGGGGTGGCCATCTGCTTTAGATTCAAGTTCAATTTTATTTTTGCACCCAGTGGGAGAAACTTCATCATTTGAATGCATGGCCATGTGTGGGGGTCCATGTGCAGACTGAAGGATCCTTCTCGAGTACTGACTGCCAAGGAGCAAGGGGGATTTCCCACAAGAATCAAAGACTTCATCACTGACAAGGTGTTGGAGTCACCCAGATGGTTGGTTCTGGCTGGCTTCAGTGCCTGGATCGACGATGAACTCTCGCAGTTTGAACAAGTTTTCCTCCAGTTAATGGAATCACTGGGCTTGGCACAAGTGGTTATTTTTGTCACTCAGCAACACGGGCACATCTTGGACCTAGTCTTTTCCCTCAGGCTCAAGATTAATGACCTCCATTAAGTCAGCTAGTCGTATCATTGCACAGTGAAGTTCCCTTTCGGGCGGCCCCCCCTTGTAGTCCACCTCCTGTGGAGATAGTCCAGTGCTTCCCTTTAAAATGGTTGTCATTAGAAGGACTTCAGGTGGTAATGGACATCTTGGGTGTCATGGCAGTGTATGATATGGGATAAGAGGAGGAGGAGGAGGTGGTGGCCTATAATAGGACCATTGCCTTGGACTTTGATTCAGTCACACCGATCAGTATATGACCCCAGGTTTCATGCCAGAAATCCTCGTAGTTTGGCAGGGAGCTCAGGAAGTTTACATTCCGGGGTAGGAGGTTAGAGCATTGTTGGAGGTGGTCCAATACTGATGAGGACAAACTGACTTTCAGTACTCACTATCGTTAATACCAAAAGGCAATCACCTGTAAGAAAGTACCATTTCTGTTCAGGGAGATTGCTGCTGGGAGAAATCGACCAGCTCAGCTCTTCCAGACTGTAGACAGATTGCTTCATCCTGCTTGTCTGCAGCCAGTGAGAGCAGGTTCATTCACTTAGTGCAATGAGTTTGTTCAGTGCCTCTTGGACAGGGTGTCCTTTGCTCGAGCTGTGATCTCACCAACTGGGTTGTTGTGACCCACAGGATCAAGCCTGTATTTCTTTATCACACTCCTCTGTTTGGGGGAGAATTTGTGTCAGTTATGATGGAGGAGGTTTGTAGGGCGACCCCGGAGCTGCAGCCCACCTTCTGTGAACTGGATCAAGGCCTGACACATCTTCTAGTGAGCTGTGTGGGGTTGCTAGGTCTGGTGTGCCTTCTTGGAAAGAGTCTTTCCAAGCACATTGAAAGAGGCTCTGATGAGGCTCCTTCTGAAGAAACCATCCTTGGACCCGGACTATTTGGCAAATCAGAGACTTGTCTCTAATCTCCCATTCTTGGGGAAAGTTATTGAGAAGATTGTGGCACTGCAACTTGAGGCACTTCTCACTGCCTATGATATCTATGAGCCCATCTAGTCCAGATTTCGGTGCAGACAAAGTACTGAGACCATGTTGGTCAGGATGCACAGTGACCTCCTCAGGGTGAGGCATAGAGGAGAATGTTCAGTTCTTGTCCTCCTCAGTCTCTCCTCAGCATTTGACATTGCAGACCATGGGTTATAGTTGGACCATCTGGCACTGTCATCTGCTGGTTCAAGTTCTACCTGAGGGATAGGATACTAGGTAGTAATGGGGAATTGCTTCTCAGTCCTCCAGCCCCTGCTCTGTGGAGTACCTCAGGGGTCAATCCTCTCTCCCATGCTGTTCACAGTGTACATGCTACCCCTGGGAAGGATTACTAAACACTACAGGCTGGGTTTTTATTGCCACACAGATGATACCCAGTTGTATCTGGCATTTGCACACGGGACACCTGATGGGGTTGAGGTACTTAATTTGTGTTTGGCTGAGACGCAGGATTAGATGGCATCTAGCTGGCTGAGATTTAGCCCAGATACAACTGAGGCAATAATGATATTACTTATATACAAAACTGAGAAATCATATACCAAAAACTAAATAAATAAAATAATTTTTTTTGTTACGAAACACAAAGAATTAAAACACCTTTATATGTCATAATAAGCTTCTAATAATTTTACTTTGCTACCTATTGGTTAGACTTATGCAAACCCAAAAGTTGATTCATTTCGGAAAAATATCTGTGGGGGTACACATGTGCAGTTCTTTCTCCACTTCTTCTGCTGTGGAAAAAATCAAAGATTGACCATTTCTAATAACTTGCAGTCTGCTGGATACAATATCAAGATTTTTTTTTCTTTTTCTTTTTCTCCCTCGATGGAGCTAGCAGGCAGGCTTTGGTCCTCTTGTAGAGGACTCATTCTTTCCTGGCTGCCCCTGACCCAGCCTCCTCCTGAGCTGATTCCCCCACAGATTTTCCCCACATGGCGGGGACAGGGAGGGAAGGGCCATCCCCGGCCCCCCTCCCCCAGAGCACAATCCAGATTTTCCTGGGATCACCAAGTCAGGGCTGCACAGCCAGGGCTTCATGAGCCCTGCTATATCCCTTTTCCTCTTTGCTCCCTCACCCATGCTGACACACACATCAGCGCACACACGTGGAGGCACGCACATGCTGCAGTCCTGCAGCACCCTCCCTACCTGGCTCCCCCTGACCTGCACTGCCACAAGACCTCCACCTGGTGGCAGTCATTCAGTGGGAGTGGCACCCTTCCCCCAGAGAGGAGAGCAGTCCTTTGGATGCATGATCCTCTCCCTCTGTGGCCAACGCCCAATGACCCATTGGTCACCAACATGGCAGGAGATAAGGCATGGGTGCGTCTAATCTCTATGCCACTGGGCCGTCTACAACATCGTGCTTTTAAAGTTATTTTTCCACAGCTCTGATCTCAAATCCTGGAAGTTCTTCCTAGCTTGCTCTATTTCAAATGAAAGATCATGAAGTATTGACATTTTTCCCCCCCAACTCTGTGGGCAGGATTTTCATACAGTTGGATACAGCACACACGTCCATATTTCAGACGCATGCTGCATCCACACAGATGCATCCACATGTCTGCACCTTATTCACAGACAACTGGATGCATTTGCAACAATTCCTGCAGTTTACGGCAATTTCTACCTCAACTGCAGGAATCACTTCTGTTTTCCAGACACAAGCGCGGAATTCTGTCCTGGGAGTTACACCAACCTTTCATGGTCTGACTCCCGGGATGGATTTTAGCACTCATGTCCGAAAAATGGATGTGAGTTTCTGATTCTCTCCCCCCCCCCCTTTATTTCTGGATTTAAAACACTTTGTGACCACTGCCCTTAAAGGTTTATCCTCTTCTTGGGGCTTAGCTCATATGGAACTGTGGACGCGGTCCAGCTCATACATCCCTGGCTGCAAACTTTGTATGTCCAAAAAGGTAGAAACATGTTAACCATTGTCTTTTCCAGAGATGTGGATATATCCCAACTCTTGGGTACTCTAGAATACGAAATTAATGCTTCACTTATATTTAGCGTTAGCCACAAAGTGACCTTATGTGTGTAAATTTATTTTCATATTAAACTAAAAGTTCTTCATGCACTTTAATGGGAAAAGAGTTTATTAGCGTAATTTTATTTTCATGCTTCTGAGTACTTCAGCGAATATAGCTAAAATAAATTTATAGTGATTTCTTATTTTACAGTATAGTATGCCTATAACCCGATATTCTTTCTTTTAGCCCTTGCTTCACTCTCTTCATTTTTCTTATATGACCTTTCTTTCATTTTCTTGGTGTGCTGTTGTTCTTTTTGAAATTGTGGTGTCATCCTCTATCAAACGGATCCATGTACTGTGATATTTTATTAATTTCTTGAATGCTCGAGGTGACCATCACCATTTTACCATTTAAATCTTGAACTTGAGCATTAATCTGTGAAATCGGTGTTATGTCTTCCTCGATTTTAATTATTTCATTCAGAATCAGTTTTGCCTTAACCAGGTATGTACTTATCCTTCCCTTCCTCTTCTTTATTTTGCATATGTGGTATGTCATCTGGTATTTCCCCAGTTTCTTCTGATTCAGATATTTCTGGTTCTAACTCAGACTCTGTTTCTTGATTCGATCATTTGAACTACAAAAGGAGCTGGGTTTTTAGTATGCTTGGTTTAGCCTGGGAGGTTAACATTTCTGACTTTTGTTAATTTAGATTAATGTGCTTTACTTTAACCAAATCTAATGCTTTTGAAACAGATTTTGGCTTCACCTTTACTGATTCCATTAAAACTAGCTCATTAGTCTTTTTCACCGTATGGCCCTATATTAACTTGGGGTTCTGTGCATTTTTGACTTTATATTTCAGTACCATTTTGTTGCAACTTCATTGTCCCCATAGCACCATCTATATTCTGAACTTTTAATTCAACAGATTTATTAGGCAAAAAACTGTCATAAATCTGGGGAGTACCTGTAGTTTGTGCCTGAGAGGCTACAAACAGATCCAATGCTTCTTTTGATATATCCGGATTTAAGCCTTGATGCGGTACTTCATGTTGTTTCATTTGGCTCTGCTCAGTGAAGTTGAGTTACAGGTTCACATCTCCCTGTAATATCAGTCCTGATGTATCACTTTGCTTCAGGACTGGACATTTCTGCTATGAATGATGTTGGTTTACTCTGGAGAGTATTCATGGCATCCCCACTGCTGAACAGGATTGCTGTATCTCCGACTCCCTCCCCACCATCTCATCTTCTGTCTGTAGTAGATTTTCTGGCATTTTTATCACTTCCATCTTAGTCTCCACCTGTGACCAGCTCTCAGATGAACACCCAGATTGAGCCACTTCATTTGAAATGTTCTTCTCTGAAACCTCCTGACACACCTCTAATGGGCTCTGTTCCTGAAACTGGACCACAGCTGCTGCTTCAGTCTCATCCATTATTAATTTACTTATTCATAGCAAAAAACTTTGTTAATGCATCAGTTAGGGTTGTTACTAAAGTGACAAAAGTGGGGAAATGTGATTTTAGGGTTTCCAACCGCAACATACCACCCTGCAGATAACTGACAGGCATTGGGGTGGGGTCCATTGGGGTTGTCAGCCCTAATGCTCACCCCATTCCATAAGTAAATAAGCTGAGATGGGTGTGGTATAGAAGACTGGGGTGAGCATTTGGACTGATGACCCCAAGGGTCCCTCCCCTCGATACCTGTCAGTGTCTGCAGGGGTGGGGTGGGGTGTTAGGGTTAGAAACCCTAAGATCACATTTCCCTACTTTTGTCACTTTAGTAGCAACCTTAACTGATGCATTCACAAAGTTTTTTGCAATGAGTTTCCTTACTTTTTCAGATGGTATAATCATATCCTAATTTGTCTGTGGGAGTGCAGGGCCCTCGTCCCTCCATAGATACATTTATGTATGTAGCCGTGGAAGCACAGGGCCCTCCATTTATAGGACAACAGTGACCAAATTGTCAGCATAGCTATCTTATTACCCCGCCTCATGTACTCCGGCACAGAAAATGTTTGAATCCATGCCAACACGTAATTCTGCGCAACTGCACTGCTATTCTGTGCCACAGGTGCAAAAACACATTTGGGGCAGGATTCAAAAACTGGCAATTGTGACATATATGAGGTGGCGTAATAAGAAAGCTATGCTGAAAATCTGGGATAAAAATATTTAACATTTCCGAAGTTACAAGAGGGCGTAGCAAAACTGCAACAAATGGTCATAAGTTTGGCATTTTTTCATATTTTGACCCCAAATTTTCAATATAATCTTCTTATGACCCTACCTCATAAACCCTGTAGGTGGAAATTTAAAAATGAATGTCAAAACATCATTCCAGGCCACAGGTGTGAAAACACATTTCAGACAGGAAGTGAAAAATGACAGCTATACTATTCATGAGGTGGTGTGAAACAATGGCTATACTGAAAAATTGGAGTCAAAAATTGAAAATTACCAAAGTTATGTGTGTGCATAGAAAATGTCAATGAATGTATTAACTTGGTTATTTTAGATGCATTTTTATCAGTTTTTAACATGGCTTTTGGGACCCTACCTCAAAAACACTGGTGGAGAATTTATTATTCGTCCCAAAGGTGAATTTGCACAGCAACCATGAAATCACCTTCCAGGCCCAATTAACAAAATGACAGTTGCAGTGTTTATGAGGTGGGTCTCAAAAAGGCCATGTTGAAAATTTGGTGAAAAAATTCCAAAAAATGCCAAAGTTATGAACATAGGTTCAAAACACCGTTGAAATACATTATACAACACTTACCTTGATTCCTCAGTTCATGGTTCAGCTTTGAAGAGTACAGACGTGTCCCAGTCCCCAGAAGATGACAACCTATAACCTTCTGAGGTAACTATAGGGGTAAGGGGGGTGGGGGTGGTGCTCAGTGGGCGGGTTGGGATGGGGAGGGGTCAGCAATGATGAGAGACTGTTTTCTTTGTTTCAGGTTTAAACAAAAATTAAAGACATTGCAGGACAGTTTTCTCTTTTTTAGCTAACAAATAAAATATTAAAAGTATTTGGGGACACTGGGAGTGGACTGCCCAGTGTCTCACACTGCTGGGGTGGGAACTTGTGAATGCTGACATGAAGATTGAGCCCCCAATGTCGGCAATTATTATTACAACACACTCCTGTGACAAAGGATCCTTTTTTGAGTGGGGCATCTGTAATTTCCCATTTCAAAATAATGGAAAGTTTACAGGTTAATAACTTTGGAATGTATTAATATTTTTTTCACAAAACTAGGCAAAGGCACATTTGTAACTAAAGCATTTTGTGCCCTGAAGATTTCAGAACAGAGTACTAGACTATCTCCAACATACAGGTGGACAAAAAAAACACACTACACACCAAGGAAATGGCGTCTCATGTCTAAAATTACAGCCGGCAGCATGACTTCCAGCTGTGGCTGCCAAAGTCAAGAAAATCCCAGTGTTCTCATACAGAGAACACTGGGAAGCACTCCTCTAGCTAACCTAACAACCGGGGATTTCAGGCCCAGAAAAGCTCTTTCTAGGAATAATTTAAAAAAAAGAAACATCAGAATGTAGCTAAATGAGTGCCCTTTAGCTACATTCTCAGGTTTATTTTTTAAAATTCATTCATTTTTTTCCTGTTTTGCTTGTTGTGTTTCTCTCACTACATGGAGAAACAAAATGGCTGACACACGAAAAAGAATTTCCTACCTGCAACACAGGATAACTCAGGTGCACAAAGGTATTAGGTTCAGACATCAGAAATTATTAAGTGTATTATTTACAGCAACCAAGAAAACCATATCAAGATTATGATGATAGCCATCAGCACCTGCTATTGTAAAGTGGGAAAATACAGTTTAAGGTATATAAACTTTAAAAACGTAGCTATAGATGTAAATGACCACTTTAGCACCTGCACTTTTTAAAATAAAGCTTGTCTCACCTACAGTGTACGGTAAGATGTTTTGATTTTAGAGCTAGCCACTCTGTGATCAGGGCTACATGTACTGGGAAATATTGTTTATACTTTATGTTATGATTTCTAGACCTAGAGGTCAGGGGTCCAATGTGAGATCCTCAGAGAACTACTTGGTAAGAAAGGCTATTGGGTCTCAGCCCTTTGCTTCTTCCAGGAGTCCCACTATCCACACATTGTTTCTGCGCTCACGGGTTTCAAGATCATCCAGGGTGTCCTCCAATGTCGCTATGTTTTTTTTGAGCAGCACACTGCTCATTATTGACTGTCATGAGGCAATATTCTTTTGTCTCTAGGTGGCTCTCCAGTTCTTCAATCCTGTTAGTATGTTCATCTGCAGTCTGCCCCAGTTGTGATGTTTTTGTTTTGTTTTTTTGCATATGGCTAAGTTGGGCAGTTACTTTATCAAACCATATGCACATTTTTTGTTTAACAGCCTTGAAAAAGATATTATAACAGGGCCTGTGCCTCCCATTTTCTCCTGTTCTGGGTTGAGTGAGCCTGCAGTGGTGGAAGGCCTAGCATGACCCAAAGGTGCAGCAGGACCCTCCGAAGCAGGGTCTATTCCAGGTCTAAAGTTAAGCTGCGCTTGTTTTTAACTGGCTTTAGTTGTGCCAGACATGTTGATTTTTTGCAGCAGATGTAACACTTAGTAAAAATACAACTTAGTTAAGCAGAATGTCTCTTGATGTTTCAGGATCAGTGAGGATGCCAAGCTATCACGCATCCACCATGTTAGATGGATTGGCCACGCCCCTTCCCCATTTTGTAACCTTAATTGGCTGTAATTAGCTCCATTTGTAGTATTTGTTTGCAGTTTAATGGACAAGAGTCAACTGTTGGACATGCATTTGCAAGCCACTTTTTGGTGACTGGTTTCCCAGCCACAGCTCCATAGGTTTGGGAGTCCTAGTCCACCCTCCACCCCCACCCATCTTATTTTACGTTACAACCTGCCACGACTTCCACAGTCATTTTCCATCTCAGCCCAAACTCATCTAAAGATATGAAGATGGAGACTGGCAAACAGAAAAAGAAATCATGGAAGGTCTTTCACTGTAATGAATTCAATTCAACCCAGTGGCAATATTGGCAAATATGCCCACATTTCCAGACTGGCTTCAGCTGCGCTAATATGGGTGATGTAATTGTGTTGGAAAAGATCCACAATTTTAGTTGGGATGTATAATCTCAGATAGCAAACATTCCTTAAGATCCATTTGTATAGAATTAATTTAGTCATAACTGGAGTTTTTGTGTCGCTCAGCGTCAAGACCTCTGTTTTAGAATTGCTTATTTTGTATCCTAAACATTCTCCATAATTTTGCAGTATGGCATTTAGGTATGAAAAGGAGTAAATGGGATCTTTCAAATTAATAAGTGTGTCATCCACATACAAGTTGATTTTCAACTAAACTCCTCCCACCCTGATGTCCATAATATTCTGATTTTCTGGTATAGCCTGAGCCAGTGGCTTGATGCTGAGTGCAAAAAGAAGGAAGGAACAAGGAGCATCTCTGCTGTGATTCCCCAGAAATGCAAAAGTGGTCTAGTATGGTGCTGTTAACCTTGACTCTGGCTGAGGGGCTTGTATAAAGGACCCTGACCCACATGTCAAAAGTATTCCCCACGTTAAATGTTCTCAAAGTTTCCAATAGGAAGGGTCAGCTAAGTTTGGCAAATGTTTGATTGGCATCTGATATAATTGCCACCTTTTAGTATTTTGCTGTTTTAGCCACTGAGAAGGCCTTGAGTAATATTCAGATATTATCGCTTAGATGCCGGCCAGGAATGATGTCCTTCTGGTCAGCATGGATTATTTTGAGCATCTCTCATTTTAAACACTCTGCCTGAATTTTACTAAATAGTTTGGTGTCCAGGTTTACCAGTGTTCTTGGGCAATAGTTTGCAGAGTCCCTCAGATTCTTGCCCTCTTTATGTATCACAATGATCAGTGCTTCTTTCCAAGATGGTGGCATATTCTGCTGCACAGTAATGGCATCAGACATTTTCAGGACAATCGGTGCTAGATGGTCTTGAAAGGCCTTAAAAACCTCAGCAGCAAAGCTCTCTGACCCTGGCTCTTTAAAACTTTTTGCAGTGCAGATAGCTTCCTCTACTTCCTCTAGAGAGATTGGCTTTTCCAGATCTGCACTGACTTTACTATTTAATGTGGGGGATTTACTCCACTAAGAAACTCTCTTATCTGGGAGGAGTGTTCCTCTTTTTGATGTTCTGCACTATAGAGTACTATAAAACTAAGCAAACATGTCTGCTATTTGATTTGGTCTAATCAGTTTTTGTCCTTTCTTGCAAATTGTCTTCACTGTCCTGTCAGCAATTTGCTTCCTCAGCCTGAAAATCAGTAGTCTACTCACCCTATTCCCCCATTCATAATAAAACTGTCCAATAAATCTTAACTGCCTTCTCCGTCCTTGATCTTCATTTTTTGTGGGTCCCAAAAACTGTCTTGATCTTCCATGCCTGTTTGTGCCATCTCATGTGTGGCTAGTTGCTTTTCTAAGTTGTCTTGGGGGTCCAAAGCCAGAGACGTGCCACCAAAATGGTGCAGGGTCTTACCAAGAAAAGTACAAAGCTAGGCTCAACCAGCTAAATTTATTTTCCCTCAAGCAGAGAAGGAACAGAGAAGACATGACTGAGACACTTAAATTTGTTAAAGGGGTCAACACAGTACAAACCAGGAACCTCTTTTGGGGAAACAGTGCTGCACATACTAGAGGACACAACATGCACCTGGTGGGAGGTAAATTCAAAATAAATGTTAGGAAGTAATTTTTCATGGAGAGGGTGGTGGACCCTTGGAACAGCCTGCCATCTGAGGTAGTAGCAGCCAAGACAGTCAGTGAATTCAAACAGGCATGGGATAGACAGTATAGTCACCTTAGCAAGACAAATTGATAGCGTGGGGTAGAAAACTCAGGCAGACTAGATGGACCACATGGTCTCCATCTGCCAGCAAATTCTTATGTGCTTATGTTTTTTTTCTCCCACCCAGACCGGCCCCCATTAGCTCTGTCATGCATCCTGGGGGCAGGGAAGCTCAGCTGCATGTGATCCCCATGCATCCTAGAGTGTCTCCACAAGTCACCACCAGGAGCTGCTCCAAGGGCGGTGCACACCAACCAACCCCTGGAAGGGAAGCATCCAACTCCTCCCTGCCAGCCTCCACTCTTGGGACATGAACCCAGGTCACCAGCATGTCAGATCGATGCCCCATTGCTTGGTACCACGGAGCCAGCAATGGCCATTTTTAAGCTGGGATGCATATCTTATCATTTCCCATCTCAAGACTACCTTTAGGCCCTCCCAGAAATATTTTTAATGAGTTTCCCCCTGTATAATTGTGCCTGAGATAGCCCCGAATTGCTACAATGGTCTTTTTACAAATGGGATCTCAATCTATGAGTGCCGTGTTGAACTTCCAGAGTTTTTCTCTCTTCAGACCCAAATCTACTATCACTGAAATGAGAACATGATCAGATATAATTGAGGAATGTATTGTGGATATCAATATTCAATGTAAGTGGTCAGATTGTCTATAGAACCTGCCTATAAGTGTATGTTTTATTGGGACATTGCTCCCTCCCAATGTGCCTCAGTCCCATTGGTCTTAGAAGAACATTCCAAAACTTTCATTGCTGCAATTACCTGGTTCCCATGTGGGGTGGATTTATCAAAATATGAGCTGTGAATGTGAACATAATTAAAGTCTACTCTAGTGTTTGACCTTTCAGTAGGTAGGTAACTCTGTTGATGACCTCCTTTGTGAAGGGTCGTTATCCCCACTGGGGGCAAAAACATTTACTAGATTAAGTGGGATCGGTGTAGACTCCCCTTTTTCATCAACGTCGGCCTTCCACATCTACTGTACTTATATTCTGTCCACCTCAAAAACAAGGCCTCTCTTCATCACCACTATCACCCTGTTTTTTTGTGTTTTTTTTCAGGGGCAAGATAATGTTATTACCTGACCAACCCACAGCTGTCTTAAGTTTCAAGTGTTCTATGGTGGATAAAGTTGCCTCTTGTATAACATCAGTGTCTCAATTCAATTTCATAAATTAGTTGAGGGTCAACTTCCTGTCGACACTGACTTTAAATTGTCTGTTGGAAGCTTAGAAAGTAACTGCAAAGAACAAACCAACTCCATTTAAACCTGGAAACCTGATTAACACATAATACTGCAGAGCATTTGGTAAGAAAAGGGAGCTACGCTTTCTACAAAAGGTTTTATTTTTCCTTATTGGCATTAAGCAGAGAACTGCAGGATTCCAGTAAAAGTGTAGTAATTTTATAACCAGAGGGAATGAGATACAACTGAATTTGCTTGAGTGCTGGGGTTGAGACCTAGAATTTGGAAGGATATTTTTGTAACATTTAAAGTGTCCTGCTGGCTGAGAAGTTAAGTTTTTTAGCCCTGGTTTCACTGAAAGGTTTTGTGTATTGGAATCAGACATAGCAGGCTGCCTGCATTGAAAGGCCTGCTTACATCACAGGTGTCACTAGTCAATCAATTGGCTCTGGGTGGGGTTTTCATCACTGCTTGATCTAGGCATCCTTCACAGTTAGAAGCCAGTCACACTGACTTTAAATTGTCTGTTGGAAGCTGAGAAAGTAACTGCAAAGAACAAACCAACTCCATTTAAACCTGGAAACCTGATTAAGGCATAATACTGCAGAGCATTTGGTAAGAAAAGGAAGCTACGCTTTCTACAAAAGGTTTTATTTTTATTTTTCCTTATTGGCATTAAGCAGAGAATTGCAGGATTCCATTAAAAGTGTAGTAATTTTATAACCAGAGGTAGTGAGATACAACTGAATTTGCTTGAGTGCTGGGGTTGAGACCTAGAATTTGGAAGGATATTTTTGTAACATTTAAAGTGTCCTGCTGGCTGAGAAGTTAGTTCATTTTCATCCCTGGACGCAGTAGAGTGGTTTGTGTAGGAGCCGTGGTCTAGTAAATTGTGGTGTGTGTTGTATTACTATAAAGGACAGTACTTACCAGGGTGGTGGAGCAGTTGTGTATTTGATTGTTTCTAACAGTCACCAGTGGCTGTGCACTACCCACCCACCCTTCCCCCACCCCCCAGGCATGGCATTTCCTTTATAGACACAGTTCTGACATCACTTCCTCAACAGTTCTTGGGGCAGAACTGTCATATTCCTAATAACCCTGCAACGGACATAAAGAGTAGGTACACGAAACAAGTAGTAATACATATATAATTACATATTGTATATAATAAGGGAGTGGGACATGCGGGCAGTGGTGCAATGCACCGGCTGTGGGGCAGCAGTTTTCCGGGAGACATTCTGGAAACTGTGTTGCTGTCCTATTTGTAGGCAACTGTCAGCTCTGAGAGAGGAGGTTGCCCACCTCCAGGCTGAACTAGCAAGGACTAAGGAGGCATCCCTCTCCCAAAGAGCACCACTGCCACAACCACTGAGTCAGAGGGTTCGGAGTGAAGAGCAGTTGGACCACAGTGGGTTCTGGGAGAGTGCGGGTGGTGGACCAGAGGCAAGCCCCCAGTTGTACCTCTACACAAATCATATGCCATTCTGGCAGAGCAAGGTTCCTCTATGATGGCACCCCAGTGGAGACCCAGAAGAATGCTGAGGACATCCACAAGGGAGACTCCAAAAGGGTGGCAAGGACACCACAGGGAAGGAAACAGCTACTGATAGGGGACTCAATTGTTAGGGGGGTAGAACTGGGGAAGGGAGAGAAGGAAGTAAGCTGCCTGCCTGGTGCCATGGCTTGGAGGGACAAGAAGCGGATCCTCACAATTGCAGAAGCAGCATCACAGGAGAGTAAACTAGATATCATTGTCCACCTTGGGACAAATGACCTAGCTAGGCATGGGACCAGTGCAGTGCAGAATGAATTTGTGGAGTTGGGGAGGGGCCTCAGATGGGTAGCAAGCACAGTAACCTTCTCAGAGGTGCTACCAGTCCATGGCAGGAGTGAGGCTAGGATACTACACACCATGCAGTTTAATGAATGGTTGCAAAACTGGTGCAGAGCACAGGGCTTTGGCTTCATTGGGGACTGGGGCTCCAACTGGAGAGATAAAGGTCTATACTGGTATGACGGTCTGCATTTGTCCACAAAGGGGACCAAGCTCCTAGGTGACAGGTTTAAATGCTTCCTTGGCAAGCTTTTAAACTAGAAAAGGGGGGAGGTACTAATAAAAGGCAGGAAAAGTCAAGCCTCCCCCCACAAAACATGGCAGGTAGTAGGGTAAACACTGAGGTACAGAGCTCAACACAGGGCAGGACGGGGGTAAATGGTAAAATAGATAAGAGCAATAAGAGCAGGGATGGGGGGAAAAAGTATCAAGCCAACATTAAATGGAGGGCAATGACTACCAATGCCCGTAGTCTGGGAAACAAGCTTTCTGAGCTAGTAGCTTTGATGGAAGATGAACAATTGGATATCGTGGCAGTCATAGAAACATGGTACACTGAGAACCATGACTGGGATGTCAACATACCAGGGTACACAATCTACAGAAGGGACAGGGAAGGCAAAAGAGGAGGTGGAGTAGCTCTATACATAAGGGAAGGGATCAAAGCTACAGAACTAAAAATTAAAGGGGGAGGACAAGAGGCACTTTGGGTCACCTTGGAGATGGAGAATGGCATCACAATCCGCACAGGAGTTGTATACAGACCCCTGTCTCAAGGGGAGGAAATGGACAAGAGAATGATAGAGGACATTCTCAAAATGGCTGAAAAAGGGGAGATACTGTTGATGGGAGACCTGAATATGCCAGATGTTAACTGGAGGACATGTACTGCAGCCACATCCAAGAGCAGGGTCATTCTCGATGCCCTGCAGGGGGCAGACCTTAGACAGCTAGTGCTGGAACCCACTCGGAAGGGAGCAATACTAGACCTGGTACTCTCAAATGGAGAGAGAGGATCACAAATTTAGAAGTCGGTAGACATCTGGGAACAAGCGACCACTGCACAGTGTGCTTCACAATGAGCACAACCATGGAGATAAGCCATACAAAAACAAGGATACTGGACTTTAGAAGAGCTGACTTTGGCAAAATGGGTGAACACCTGAAGAATGCACTAGCAAATGGCCAAATAGGAGGGGTGGAAGAACAATGGAGAAAAATCAAAACTGCCATCATAGAGGCAACAAGTCTTTGTGTAAAACAAATAAAGAAAACAAAGCAGAGGAAAAAACACTATGGTTCTCAAAAGAGGTGGCAGGGAAGGTTAAGGAGAAAAAGGCTGCATTCAAAAAGTATAAGGAATCACAGAAGGAGCATGACAGAGAACTGTATCAATTAAAGCAGAAAGAAGTAGGAAAAGCAGTCAGAATAGCAAAGGCACAAACCGAGGAAAAAATAGCCAACTCGGTCAAAAAGGGGGATAAAACCTTTTATAGGTACATTAGGGAGCATAGAAAGGTTAAGGGAAGGATAGTGAAGATTAATAAAGGAGAGAGAAGGTGGCAGAGGGAGACAGTGAAAAGGCAGAGATACTGAATGCATACTTTTGCTCAGTATTCACCAAAGAAGATGAGGAGCAGTTACCTAAACCAGACAATAGAAGCACTCTGGGTAGGGGTGTTGACACCAGTCCATTCACAGAAGAAAGAGTACTGAAAGAACTCCTAAAACTCGAGGTGGACAAAGCAATGGGGCCTGATGGGATTCACCCCAGAATCCTAAAAGAACTAAGGGGGGGACCTAGTGACACCACTGACCACACTTTTTAACAAATCATGGCAGGATGTGGTGGTACCTGAGGACTGGAGGAGGGCAGATGTGATTCCCCTTTACAAAAGTGGAAGCAAGGCAGAAGCAGGAAACTACAGACCTGTAAGTTTGAACTCAGTGGTAGGGAAAATGATGGAATCACTTCTGAAAGAAAGAATTGTTGAGTACCTAGAGGCCAGCGGGGCACAGGACCCAAAGCAGCATGGATGTACAGCAGGAAGGTCATGTCAGACTAATCTAATTGATTTCTTTGACTGGGTGACCAAAGTAATAGACCAGGGAGGGGCTGTGGATATGGCCTACCTAGACTTTAGCAAGGCATTTGACACAATCCCACACAAAAGATTAATAATCAAGTTAGCCAGCCTGGGAGTGGGTCCCAGGGTGGTAGCCTGGGTAGCGAACTGGCTGTACAACAGGACACAGAAGGTAATAGTGAATGGAACACATTCCAAAGAAAGGGGGGTTACTAGTGGAGTACCTCAAGGCTCAGTACTGGGTCCAATCCTCTTTAACATCTTTATAAGTGACATTGCAGAGGGTCTGGAGGGAAAGGTATGCCTCTTTGCAGATGACACAAAGATCTATAACAGAGTTGATACACAAGATGGGGTAGAAAAGATGAGAAGGGACTTGGCAAGGTTGGAGGAATGGTCAGACATATGGCAACTTAGATTCAATGCAAAGAAGCGCAAAGTAATGCACCTGGGAAACAAAAACCCAGGAGAAGAGTACACAATAGCAGGGGAGGTACTAACAACAACAAAAATGGAAAGGGACTTGGGGGTAGTCATATCAGATGACCTAAGGGTGGGTAAGCAATGTGAAAGTCGTAGGAAAGCCAGGGGATACTGGGATGCATAGGAAGGGCATCACAAGTAGAAAAAGGGAAGTGGTTATCCCTCTGTACAGACAGTTGGTGAGACCCCATCTGGAGTACTGTGTGCAGTTTTGGAGACCTCATCTACGCAAGGACATAGACAGGATGGCAGCAGTCCAGAGGAGGGCAACTAAAATGGTGCAGGGTCTACATCAGAAACCATATGAGGAGAGACTGAGAGAGCTTAATATGTATACCCTTGATGAAAGGAGGGACAGGGGGACATGATTGAAACGTTCAAGTACCTCAAGGGAATCAACAAAGTCCAGGAGGGTAGCATCTTTCAGAAAAAGAGATGTGTAAGAACAAGGGGGCACAGTTTAAAGATAGAGGGGAACGGCTCAGGGGTAATGTGAGGAAATTCTTTTTCACAGAGAGAGTAGTGGATACATGGAACAGCCTTCCTGAGGAGGTTGTTGGGTCTAAAACAGTGGGGGAATTCAAACATGCATGGGACAGACACAAAGCAATTATAGTGGGGGGTTTCAGGAACAGGCTGTTGGTTAACTAGAATCTGCAGCTTATCCAGTAGGTAGGGAAATGGGCAGACTGGGTGGGCCAAGTGGTCCTTATCTGCCGTCAAAGTCTATGTTTCTATGTTTCTATGAGCAGTTACCAAGATGGCCATGCAGTTCTCTCTGAACCTTGGGCAACATAATTATAATTAATCCAACCAGCACTTACCTTTTGATGCCATAGCAGTCATGAGGTCAGAAGCTGCAGGTCTCACTTATTCAAGTTATAGCCTCCTTTCCCCAGAAAACAAGAGGTTATTTTCATTATATTTGACAGTTCCTGGCTGACCGTCATCCTGCCTAATAACCCAGTCCCTCACTGAGTTTAGTCAATGAGGCTCCCACTGCCTAATCTGCCCTCTTCCTTTTAGTCACAGGAATCAGTTATAAGGGATTCCACCCTGGAATTGAGGACAAAACTCCTGTAACCACCAAACTGGACTGAAAGGTTATATCAGGGCTCCAATTCAAGTAAACCAGAGGAAATTTGACATCTTACAGACTTTTAACAATCAATTGACTGTCATCTCATCTGATTGCTGTGGCTCCAGGATGAACTACGTAACTAAGCAGTCCCAGTTATACTCTTCTGTTAGTTCACAAGCCACAACTCCATTTCAAGACAGACTGTCATACCTGACTTCTAAAAGTAAACACTTTACACAGGGATTTAAGTTTCTCAGGTGGTACAGCCTTTCCCATTGAATTTTATTCTACCTAGTACCCCAGCTCCCGCAGTGTGATCTCAAAGAGGCTACCCACTCCTAACTGCAATGATATAAACCCCTGCATGGAGTCTGATGGGAGAAGACCTACACATCGAACAAAGAACAATAAAAAAAGATAATCCAGTTTGTTTCACCACCTAAACATCACTTAAACTGGGAGGAATACTGACAGCTACAAGTGATCAGCTGGGCACCTTCTTAATAAGTCCTTGCAGCCCTCAATGATCTATCTAGTTAATAAACGTATCCAAATCCATACCTACCACTGATTCAAACTCTATACCTCTGACTCAGGTGAAACAATACCATGCAGTGTTAACTGGAAGAACCTTTAAATAGAAGACTTTATCTGTATTAAAAAAAAAATCTGAATTTAATTAAATCACATTTGGCGAGCAAGATGAGCACCTGAGCCTCTCAATCTGAAAGTTTTATTATTCGTCATTTATTTGAAATTTATGATATGTGAAGAAAATTATATATTTACATATTTTGGGTACACATGTTTGGTAGACCCACAGTTTGGGACTTCCCCTCAGACAAACTATCAGAACATTTTTCTACCTTATCTGACAAGTGGATCCCTGCCAGAATGTGGGATGTTGTGTGGCTTTTCACACATAAAATATTGTGGTTTAAAAACAATAACAAGCATAAAAGCTTGGAAGAAAATGTTTATCCTAGGGAATCCTGTACTAGGATTTTGGAAACACAGGACCACCTTTTTATTTCATGCCCTTATGCAAAGGGTTTTTGGAGGTATGTTAGCACTGTTTGAGGGGAGGGTTTGTTTCTATCCATTACTTATGATAAATTGTTTTTTGGTTTATTTCGGCAGGGATGGCAGAAATATAATTTTGGCACACTGATGGTTTGGTTTACAAATACGTTTTTTATCTGGCAGGCCAGATGCCAGTTGGTAATTTACCAGAAACAAATCTGGATAGAAGATACGGAGAACTGGGGAAAAAAATCTTCCGATCAGGCTTTTTTATCAGTACTGGAAGATAGTTCCAGCATATTGACAGCCTAAATTATGGAAGACTATGTCTTAAATTTTCCCTAGGTGATGATCTATTTGGTTTCTCTTGATGTATATTCCCTGTTCCTTTTTTTGGTATGATGTTTGACCTTTTCTTTGCTTAGTTTATGTTGATCATTTTTTTTTATTAATTTGCAGTCTTAATTATGGTTTCTTTGCTTGTTTACTTTTTTATTCTGATTCTGTGAACATGTAAATATTATTTATTGAATATAGTTTTTGATTTTTCTCTAACAATTCCCCTGCTCTACTTTAATAAGTGCCATGGGATCCTTTACTTATGTCTGCCAAGATGTTAGAAATCACTAGGCTAAAGGTGTCAGTTTCTTCTTTGAAGAGTAGACTAGAAAATCTAACCTTAAGGGTCCTTGATAGCGAAGCAGTCTTACATTCAGTGAACAGGAAGAACAAGCAGCAGGATACCATATTCAGACAGATTTAAAATGGAATTACCATCCTATGCCATAAAATTGATTAAATGAAGTGCAATGGGAGAAGAAATAACATTAGGATTTGGGGGGGGGGAGGGTACTTGAAGGAGAAGGGAAAAATGTTAAAAATGTTCTTCGGCATATGTTGTGTGAGAAATTGGGGATCTTAGGGGGAGAACTTGACACTCAGTGATCTCACAGAATCCTAGGACCCTATCCTAAGCCAAGAGAAAAATCATGACCCATTCTGGCATACTTCCTAATGTACTTGGTCAAAAAGAAATGTTAAGCCTGCTAGAGAAAAATTACTTTGGCATGGCAGGAGAATTGGGTATCCCTGTATCAGGACTTGTCATAAAATGTTAACCACATATGCCAAGCATACACCCCATCCAATATGCTGCACAACAATTTGGTGTCAAATACAACATGAGCTATCCCGCAGTCTTTCAAACAGAGTGCAATGACCTTTTTCTTTAGCTTGACTCTGTACAGGAGACAGCAGTCTTCATCCATACAAACTGGTCAGTGGATCCCCAGGCATTGCATTAAACAGCAGCGTCAGTGGCTCAGCAGGTTGCACACTCACCTCTGAGGCTGGAAGATCAGAAGACTGTGGGTTCTATCCCTCACCAGGCACTTGGGTTAAATCCTAACACTGACACTGTAGTGCAGCATGAGGAGGGTGCTGCACTCCTGAGGTGCTGCCTTTCAGATGAGATGTTAATCTGAGGTCCTGTGTGGTTGTTCAGGTGGACATTAAAGATCCCATGGCACTTCTCGAAAAGAGTAGAGGAATTTTTTATTCATAACTTAAAAGAACATATAAACAAAACAGTATTTACATCATACAAAATCATAAGAAAGAAAATATGAAAAAGGCAAAATCATAAAGCAGTATTACATCATGCATGCTACCCTACACATAAATGAAAATATAGTAAACAGACCCCCCCCCCACTAAAAGAGTAGGGGAATTTTTAGTATATGAAAAACACCAAAATCAAGTAATTATAAACAGTGTCGAATCACACAAAACAAAAGATAATTCCTAACTTAAAAGGAAATCAAAATAAAAACAAAACCGTGTTAAATCACACCAAAAAGTATATAAAACAAAACAAAGGAAAAATAAGAATGATATTCATACATTCTCTAAAGAGTTCCTCATAACCAATAACCTTATACACGAATAAACACATAAGAAATCAAAGAACAAAAAGTCCTTTTCATGTAGTCTCCAAATTCCCCCGAACACAAAAGAAAACCCCCACAATCAAAGGAAAAGTAAAGAAAAGAAATATTCATGCATACTGGTGACTATATTCAGCTTATTCATTAAATCTGTTCAAAATTCCTCCAATGCTGCCCCCATATCCTCTCATCATGGACCTTTGAGTCAGATACCTCGAACAGACTTAAATCAGTACAAATAATATGAGATAATTCTAAGCCAGTTAACAATTGTTGTATAATAGCCGGCTTCCCCTTTTTCCCATAGGGAAACCATGGCATAATTTGTCGTTATAAAGGTGTGTTTATAACAGCAAACACGCACACGGTTTCCATTGCTGTGCACATGCTCACGCAGCAGTGCCACCACTCAAGACCGCTGACGGCTTCCATCTCTCCTGAAACAGCACTGTGACCGCCAGCAGAACTCAGTGGTAAGTTCTTTCCTCCCCCCCTACACAGTGAAAACCTCACAAACCAGGGCAAAAAAAGGTTTTAAAATATGCTGATTCAATTCAGCACCTGTAAAGCCATACCACAAATGCATCGGAAGCTTTTTATTTTATATAATTGCTGAGGTGAAAAAGGAAACCAGCAATTATATAATATGGGTCGGGTGTGTCAAACTCCATTTACACACCCTCGTTGTGGGATGCTTTTCACAAACCCCTCAGGCTTTGCCCTATGGGTTTATGTAGCATCCCACAACCCCGGTGTGTGTAAAATCTCGTTACACACCCCGACCCATACTTTATTCTCTATTGTAACACTAGACGACAACAGCAAATCCATACCCAATATAAAAAATGAACTAACACTATACGGAGAGTACTATGGTTGCATTTTACAGGTAACTAAGTTATAATTCCATAAAACAAAAGACCTGGCTCTGGAGGGACTGGAATGCCCCATGTCCATTTCATCTTAACAATATCCCAAAATTGTACAATGAATGGACAAGAAAAATGTAACTGGTCCATAGTTTCGATTTTAATGGAGCAATGGTCTCTTGGGCAGTATCTTTCCTCTAAAGGTTTATGTTTTTGGTTACCCTTCACATTAATGTTTCCATGAATACCCAACCATGCGGTATCCTACATTTTCTCAGGAATCCTAGGATCCGTAATATAAGAATAAATTCATTCCTGGTGAGCTTTAGAAACCCCGAAAAATAAGTATTCGAGAAAGCACTCTGTAATAACATCTTGATATAACACTTTTCTAGAAAAATGTAACACAGTGTAGTAACCAACTTTCCACCTTTGTGTATTATCAAAAAAACCCTGCCACAGAATCAGCAGTCGAGGGTTTAGTTTATTTTTGTGAAGGAAGAAGCCTTTTTTTTTTGTTAGTCCTTTTTACCTGGTGGCACTTCGGTCTGCTTCACGTCCCGGCATCCGGCCCATCCGGCCACCAGCTGGTCTGCTACAGCCCCCAGAGAACCCCACTGCTAATTACCCCCATGGCTTGCCTCTCATGGTGGGATGGTGGAAAGTCCCTCTTACTCCCCACTGAACTAGGATCCAGTAGCCACAGTGGTGTACCCAAGGTCAAGCGTCCCTTGATGGCCATCAACCTGCCATGACCGTGCACCATATTTTTCCATTTTCCTTGTGCATGAGAGGGGAATGCAATGACGCCAAGGGGGAGCGACACACGCCAAGACACACTCCCTCCCGTACAAGTGCCCTAACTCACCTGCTCCTAGTGAGGTACCAGCACACCACCTCCTAGCCTCCACCAGAGGTCACCAGAGTGCTGACACCTGAAAACCCCCCTCCCTGGAGATGGAGAGCAGTCCTACGGATGCTCCATCCCTCCCCACCCCTGCCGACCCCCGGCATCCTGAGTCCCTTCCTGAACCCAGGTCACCGGCGTAGAGTGAGGTGTGGCGTCCAGTGCCTCAACCCTCAGTGCCACCAGGCTGGCAGTAAGAAGCCCTTTTCCTACTCAGTTACCCCATTTGAGGTCTGAGAACCCCATACCCCCCAAAGATGGGCACTGCCTTTCATCAGTGGAACCAAGTTATTATACAAAGAAATTGTAAAAAAAAAAAAAAAATATGAGTTTTACCATGCCTACTCCCCTTTCCTTCACTGTTTTATACAATGTGTTCCACTTGATGGGTTCAACCTACTTCCCCAGAAACAAGAAAAAAAAACATCCTATAAGTTTCATTTCTAACCATTTTGGGACCGGATAAACTGCACTAAGAAACAAACAAAAAAATGGTATAAAAAAAGACTTAATTAAATAAATACGTTTCTTTTTGGAAGCCTTCCAGACATTCCATCTCTTCACCTTTTCTAAGTCAACCATCAAAGCCCTATCCCAATTATAACCCCCTGGGTTCTCCCCCAAAAATAAACCTCCAAAATTTTCCAAGGGGCTTTAGCCACTGATATACCTGCCACTAACATTGATGATAAAGAAAAACCTCGTAAGTGTAAACACTGTGTTTTTCCTGTATTAAGATGTGCCCCTGTAATCATACCCAGTACGGTTATAAGATTACAAGCTACAGAAATAGACTTGTCTTTTGCTAGTAAACACAAATCATCAGCATATACCAAAATGTTAAGATTGTGAGCCACCCTCTACCCCAGGCCCTGTAGCCGAGGGGATACCTGGAGGATCCGTAACACAGGATCTAGTGTAAAAACATACAATAACAGGGTTATGGACAGCCCTGCCTGACTCCCCTGCAAATCTGGCACTTTGAACCTATCCTGCCATTCTCAAAAAGCCTTACATAGGCCAAACTATAACAGGGCTGCAACCATGCAATAAACAACTCCAGTATCCCACAGACCCCCAAACACTGCCAAAGAAAAGAATGGGACATGCCATCAAAGGCCTTCGCTTGATCAAGGCTCACCACAAAGCCTTCTTCTTGCTGTCCCACACTCTCTTCTCCTCTCCTCTCCTCTCCTCTCCTCTCCCTCCCATGCCATACATTCTCTCAATAAGAGAAGAGCCTCAGTGATCCTTCTTCCTAGAATGGAACAAAATTGAGCAGGGCTCAATATCTCACTCATTATAGAAGCGAGTCTGTTCCCTAATAACTTTGCCAAGATTTTAAAATCCATATTTAACAATGTAATAGGCTGCCAATTCTGAATGTCAGATCGGGTGCCTGATTTAAAGAGAAAAATCAACAATCCTTCATGCATTTGTATTGGCAAATAATGTGCCAACAGAAACGAATTAAACACTGCTACAAGCTCCATTGGCATTAATTCCCAAAAGACCTTATACAGTTCTCCCGGTAGTCCATCCGTCCCAGGAGATACATCATTGTGAAGGTCCTGGATGACCTTCTGAATTTCTAAATTTGAAAATGGAGCTACCATAGCAGCCTCTTGAGCCAAACTAATAGTAGGGAGATGAGCTGCTTGTAATAGGTGTGGCATGAAGTCTGAATCCAAAACAGGGCAACCAAATGTTTTATCAACAAGTATTTCCAATAATGTCATAATACCCTCATTGTCTGTTACTACTACCCCTTGAGGGGAAACTAGATTCACTATCTCTTTCTTTTCCTGACATTGCTGACTATCAAAAAAAGGGTTGCTACACTCAGCCCTCCCCAGTGTTCCAAATGACTGTTCCTTTTGTAATGAACATAGTCTCTCATATTGATAAAGGGACATGTCAGCTTTCACTTGTTTAATTTCTTCACTATAATTAACCCCTTCTGTATGCTGTTTGGAAAGAAGGGTCTGAAGCTGTTTCCTATGTTCCACATACACCCCATAAGCGGTAGAAGCTCTAGCCCATGCGCAAATTTGAAAAAAAACTTATCAAACAAGATTTCAAATCCTCCCACAATTGGCTCAGTTCCCACTTATATAAAAATATTGTGGTACTTTTATCAAGAATAATAGAAACCAACTCTTCTCTAATAACCGGAGAAACCAATAAAGCAGTATTCAGCCTCCAAAAGCCAGGACCTGCCTCTCGTGGTGGTGGCCATGCAATTTGTACTCCCACTAAGGTGTGGTCTGAAGTTTCTACCAGGTTATTCAAAACCTTAAATGCCGGTAATGTATTTTCCAAAAAAATAAAATCAATGCGAGAGGAAAGGATTCCTTTCTGAATGGTCGGTAGGGGCTTGTGGGATCCAGCAACATGGGAATCTTTTAATCCTGCCTGAGTCATAACTTTCTTAAGGAAAGTTTTATCACAACACTGCTTACCTTCTGTATGCTGTAATCGGAAATTAATGTTAAAATTGCCTCCCTAAAAAATCTGTCTACTAGTGTGAAGATATGGTTGAACCTTAGTCAATAACTCTATATGTAGAGCTTTCATCTGGGGGCCATAGATATTGAGTAAATGGCATGGGGTGGAATTAACAATGACATCCATGCCAGCCCGGTGGTGCTGAGGGTTGAGGTGCTGGACGCCACACATCGTGCCACGCCAGTGACCCAAGTTCTGGAGCGAACTTGGGATTGCAGGGATGGGGAGAGGATTGAGTAGCCCGCAGGGCTGCTCTCCTTCCCGGGTTGGGTGGGGGATAGCCCAGCACACCAGTGGCTTCTGGTGGAGATCGTGAGCACTGCAGTGCATGGGCTGTACACAGTACAGCGTGGCTGATGCTGGCAGGGTCACCATGTGCCGTTGCATCAGGCGTGCCCACACAAGGGGGGGGGGAGCGGCCACCACCAGAACAGGGAAAACACTGGCTCCATGGGGTAGGCAACGGCACCTGTCTCCTATGCCCTCTGCTGGGTTCGGCTCACCTGGCCTTCCAGTTCCTCTGACTGGGACCTCACCTGCAACCAGAGACTGACTTAGAAGAGTGCCCAAAGAGGAGGGGCGACACACTCCGGATGGGTTAAACTGAGGGTGCTGATTGTAGGGAGGGTAGGGGAGAGAGAAGGCACAGGTTGAGGGAGCCTCAGGTGGGCAGAATATGGGCAGGATGCCTGAGAGGTTCCACGGGGCTGCGACTGGAGGGAAATAAAGTTGAAAAAAAAAACAACATCCAATAAAACTGCCCAACCAGGTTCAATATCCACCATACGTAAAACACTGATATCCTGTGTAGAGAAACATATCCCCACCCCACAACGTAAATCAGGCCCAATCGACCAGTATGAGGACCCCCAGCGCAATTCTTTGGTAGCCTGTTGTACATCACTTACTGAATGCAATCTAGTATCCTGCAAAATATACACATCGAACCCTAAATGTTGTAAAACAGAAAAAGTAGCTATACGTTTGAATATAGATTTTATACTATTAACATTGAGGCTCACTAGCCTCACATGGGTGGGCTCAGGGAGGGTGTTTGATGAGCCTAGTACTTGACCTCGTTACCCATTTTGATTGGGGTCTGAGAGACTGCGGTCCCAAAATACTAGCCTCCTGCAATCCTGGAGAGGGTAAGGAAGAAGCGTCTTCAGTACTCATGGGTTGATCATAATCCACTCTGTCTCCCCAAGAGAAAAAAGCTGAAAAGCAGTTTGAGAGGGGCAATGGTGATAGAGAAGGACCATCCATATGTGTTTCCAACAGTCTGGATTCCATATCTATGCCCCCATAGTCTAGAACACCATCTCTCAAACTGTTTACATCTGAACCATTTGCTACTTCCATATTATTTGGAGGACCAAAGCCACCGGATTCCACCTGGTCCTGAAAAGGAGAGTCTGGAAGTGGAACATAGGGGAAGACTGTAGGTGGAATTAGAATAGGATCCTGAGAAGAAACAGAATCTGTTTCAGCTGTTGCCAATCTAGGCAGAACCACTGATGGAGAGGCAAAAACCACATCAGAGATAAGTGCGGCTGGAGGTACCTGACCTGTGGGGATTCCAGGCCTGGGATGACGGGAACCACCTCTGTCCCCCACGCCCCCACCTCTGTCTCTACCTCTGCCTCTCTGAGGCTCAAAATCATCTTCCATTCCAAATGGTTGCCTATAGGAATGTCCTGCTTGAGATAAAAGGTAATCCTGGTCAGAGGCCTCTTCTGAATTATGTGCAGCCCAGGGGCAATCCTTGAAATCATGTTCATCATCTCCACACAAATTGCAAAGTGGGGGAGCCGAGCATTGTGATGCCATATGCCAAGAACCCCACAGTGAAAATATTTAACCTGGTCACAGTCAGTGTTTAAATCGGACAAGGAATCACAAAGGTAGCAGCTTTTAGGTTGCCCTGCATAAAACAGGATACCTCTGTCTCGGCCCAGGAAAAAAGAACTAGGGAGATGACGAATACCCTGTTTGTCCTGCTTCAACTGGACTCTAAAGGTACATCCCCCATTCCAAAACCCATTGTCATCCATAATAGGTTTAGGATGTCCAAATAAAGTACATTGTTTCTCCATCCAGAAAATATCATTAATATCCACTCACTGGTTTCGAAATAATAAGGTCACAGTCTTAATTGTAGGTTTAGTTATCGGAATAGCTATGAAATCATACCATTCTTCTGAATCTTTCACCTCAAAATAGAGGCACCAGAACTTATCCAAAAGAGTCACTGTACAAAAACGTACATCATAACAGTGATCTCCCAGGGTACGGATGAAAGCATAGACCTCTGCCAGAGTAAACCCCAGGGAGTCTTTAATTAAATGTTTACCCACCCACAATCTATCTGGCGTTCTAGGAGCCTGACCCCTATATCTGAGGCATACCACAAACCTTCGTTTCGCAACTTCCGCGGATTTATGAAATAAACCCGCATAAGATTTGGGTTGTTGTTTTGCTAAGGAAGGGGCCTTCCTGTACCTATCAATATGACCCACCTTGTGTCCCCCGGTCATAGTACCTGAAAGAGGTAATCCATTCCTTAAACTCTGACCCTCAGGGATCACAGCAGACTCCCCAGTAAAGGTCCTGAAAGAAGACAGAATCTCTCCAGGCAACAGGTCATCTCCTGTCGTCATGTCTGGCATATCTGCTATTGGAGGTGCCTCTGTTTCATCTGACACAGCTGCAGAGTCAACAACAAGGGACTCAGTATTCTCAGCGGAAATTACAGGGGCGACAATTTCTCTCTATATATTTTTGTTCTATGAAGTCAGACTGCACAGATTTTGGAGGGCTGGGTAAGGTGATAGAGGGGGTCCGGAACCCAACGATTGTTTAAATATAACCATCCCGCTTGTTGTAGAGCGGCCCCAGGTGTCCAGTCTGGGGGGGGGGAATGGCAAGTGTAAAATCAGCCTCGGAAGGAAGCATAGAACTCTCAGTCATATGATCCGCAGCAAGAGGTTCTTGCAGCAGTTCGGGACTGAGTCTCACCGGCAGTCTTTTACCAGTATCCAATACCGGGCTAGCAATAGAGCATTTCCTCGTCTTTTTCTCGTCCTCCAATTCGGATTTCTGTGACTGAAATTCTCTCTCAGCTTCTGAGATTAGAGCAACAATTTTTTTTTTTCTCAAGTTCTGTCTGCAACCGATGTTCTTCTTGTAAATCCTCAACATCCATGGAAATCTGGGGGTCAGTATCAAGTAAACCAACATCAGTACATGGTAGAAGGTTACCATCCTCAGAGCCCAAAAATGCTGAAACCTCCATCTGTAACTCAGGAGCTCCTGCAACAGCACCATCCCCCTCCATGATCCAAATCCAACTGAGGTCCTCTTCCTGCAGTGCTACTGCGCCCTCTGCAGCAAGGAGTAGGGGAAATTTTATTAACAACCAAATACAAGAGATAATCATATGAAACATAGAAACAAATCATAACATAAGAAAACAGTGGAAATTCCATCAACATAAAGCAATAAAGAAAACATAATAAAAAGAAACACCATACTGTGAACACTCTATCCCACCCAACCAACATTTTTCCACAAACGATGACCAATTTCATTTCCTAAAGTGCAAAATTCATATTCATAAATCTTGTCCAACTCATATTGGATTTAAAAAAAAAGTTCCTGCTGCTGAACAGTTTTCTGTTGAAGAAATCTAAGGCATCGTGCCTGCCATATTGACCATTTTATACAGGCTAGCATAACAAAAATCATACTCTTTTGCCATTTTGCCCATGTCTCAGGTATCTATCCCAAAACTAGTATATCATAGCAGAGAGATCCAAAGAGAGGTTCACCCCATCAATTAGCCAGTGACGTCCAAAAACCCTGTATGTGGACACACTCAAAAAACAAATGCCTAATAGTTTTGGGCTGACCACTACACAATTGTTCAGTACATCCTCTCTCAGATGTCTGTTTGTGTTTCTGATTACCTTTGGTGTTTAATTTTTGATGACCACAAAGCCAAACCATATCCTGCATTTTCTGACGTATCCTGGGTTCTACCATACTAGCTATTAACATGTCAGTATTAATATGATTAGATACCTGAAAAAGAGGCTCTTCTATATAACAATTTTCTACAATATAGGTATAAAAGGATTTTTTTTATGAGATAAAAACCAACAAAGCTCAATTTTCCATAGTCTAACATATTTCAGTGTGATCTGTACATAGGAGGAGTTTGTCTGTAGGATGCCATTTCCCCCGTCCCCAGGCTGACAAAAACCTAGCCCCCACAGTTTCATACATAGGTCCCCAATCTGTAGTGATTCTAACAACAGAGGTCTAATAGAACTATAGAAATAATTCCCAAAGAAATATACCAGGGGATGGATCATAGCAAGACCACCTGCTTTCCAAGCCCTATATGTATGTGCTCTTTTGACAGGGTTCAAACAGCTCCCACATCAAAGACTAAAAAAATTCCCATGACTTTAGCATGAATGGTAAATGGTAAAGGAAAGACATGGGAAACATAAAGAAAAATAGGGGCAATAAATGCTTTAAGAAGATACACACTTTTTTTTTTCCTTGTCATCTTCCATGAGTGCCATTTTATCACTTTCTGGTAAGACACATCATAAACAAAATCCCAATTCATAAAAGGAGAATCTCTTGTACCAAAATAAAGACCCAAAAGTTTCATATTCCCAGAACACACCGAAATTAGGAAATTGTCTACTACCAAAGCAGTACCCAAAACTGACATTTTACTTTTAGTATAATGAATCCTAATTCCTGTAATGGGTTGCAGAGATTCAATTGTCTGAAGTATTCTCTGACCAGAATTCAAATCCAGCACAGCAAAGACACAGTCATCAGCATATGTCATAACTTTTGGCAACAAAATTCCCTCCTTAGTCCTAATAGATAAAATCTGGTCATCTTTTTCTATTACCCTCAAAATGAGATCTAGGCCAAAAGATATATAATATAGGGCTCATTGGACAGCCTTGCCGAACACCATTTTTAAGGTATACTGGGATATCCAGATGTCCATTCACCAATGGAGTTACTTGAGCCTCCGAATACAAAGTTTTAAATAAGGTAAGCAAAAGTTCTGGAACACCATAGTATCGTAACACATTCCAAATGTAGTCCTGATGAATCGCATCAAATGCAGTTTCCTGATCAAGAGACAATAAGTAGCCATCCAAATTACCCTGCAAACCTTGTTCAACAAGCTGTCTAAGATAAATCAAATTTTGAATAATGTTCCACCCTGGAACTGCACATGTTTGGGTAGGAATAATCAATTTATTTGCTAATTTTGCCAGCCGAACAGTCAGAATTTTAGCCAAAATTTTATAATAAGATATAAGTAGACTTAAAGGCCTCCAATTCCTAACATCCCTTGAGTCCCCTTTCTTATAGAGAAAGATCAGCACCCCATCTTTCATACTTGGCACAAGTCTATTTTCATTCCAAATGGCTTGAAAAAGGACTTGTAAACACGTGAGCAACACATCCTGAAAAGCTTTATAAAAATCATTCTGAATGCCATCTATACCTGAGGTAGTATGAGTAGTAAGTCCATTTATTGCCACTTTAATTTCAATTTCAGAGATAGGAGCTACTAAGTCCCTCTTCTCATCAGGCAGAAGCTGAGGTATGTCTAAACCATCATAAAACAATGCATGAACAGGCGAATGCAGTTTCTGAAAAGTGGTTTTAACATGTAATTGTACAACTTGCTGTATCCCTTTAATATCACTCACAACCTTCCCTTCTGTATCTAGCAAAGCAGTCACAACAGTCTTATGAGTTTCACCCAAATCCAAATCATATGGATTCACCTGTGCTCTAGTACCTGCAACTAAATACTTTTGTTGCATTGATACCCTATCCTCCTTAGATTTAAGAAAATCACACATTTTTCCTCTTACATCAGCAATCCTCTGTTGATCATCAAGATTTGAAACATCATACTTAGTCAGGAGTCATAAATATTGGGCCCTGAACTCTAAATAATTGAAATACTGATCAACAGCTCTGGTACTTGACAATTGTAGGAATAATATTTTTAAATCCCTTTTAGTGTCTTCCCACCACTCAATGGGGCTATCATAGAGAAAACCAACTGATAATCTCAAATCAAAAAAGGTTAAACCTGAGTCCGAACAAACTCTTCTTGTAATAATGCTATATTTAATTTCCAATAAGCTCTCCCAATAGGAAGCAGCTGTTGTTGCCTGATAAGTATCTTCTCTACCACATAGTCCAGAGTTTCAAGAGGCAAAACAGAGACTAATAAATCTGAAATACGTTCAGACAAAAACCAAAAATCAATCCTGGTAGAAATGGGACCTTTAAAAATAGTGTGAGATGGTTCCAAATGCACAAGATCATAGACATCTTTCAAATTACCCTGCTGTAGTACTGAGAGCAATGCATGTGAGTCACAAAATATCTTCTTTGTTTTCCTCCCCCAATCCCAAGAAGCCAATCCACAACTGAAGTCTCCCCCCAATGATACCAATTTCAAGGTAAAGAGATATGGAGCAATTTGCCGAAAAAGCAAAGATCTGTCAGCTTTCTGCTGGGGAGCGTAAATATTAATAATACGATATGCAGTACCATACAGCAATACATCAACAAGCATAGCCCTCCCAGGCTGAATATCTAAAACTTGTAATACCGTAGTAGTAATACCAGAAAAGAACACCCTCAATCCAACACATTGTTCTCCCCAAGTGACCACAAGGAGGCATCCACCTCCAATCTTTCTCTGCCTCTCTCATTTCAGATAAAGTATGCAATCTAGTGTCCTGCAACAGGATCACACTCCCATGATCTTCCACCAGGCTAGCAAATGTGAGTTTCCTCTTTTCCCTAGATTTAATGCTATTCACATTAACAGTAAGAAAAGCAATTCCCTCATCCATGAGAAAAAAAGGAGACAAAGTAACAGCAAGAATTCAAGTTGCAAAGCAAAGATTATACAATAAAAAGTCATTTGCGCTTCTTCCATTTCTTTGGTTTAGGTTTGTCTCTGACACTAACTTCAGGTGTAACCTCAGGTTGAGAGGAGGCAACCGACGAAAAGTCAGAGTCCAAGCCATCATCTTCGCCCTCAGGGTTACATAATAATGCAAAAGAATTTTGTACTAGAATAGGAACCACATCAACTGACTCTGGCATCACCACCATAGCAGTTTAACCTGATTTTTGAGCGAGTTACCCTTTGGAAAACGATATCAGACTGTGGTTCGGCGGGGGTGGGGGGGCATGCAGTCATATTTGAACAGTAATAGTATTCAGACCAGCATCAACATCTGCAGCCAATGTATAATTTCCTGCATCAAGGGGTAAAGATCTGGAAAGAGGAGCCCCATTGTCCAGAACATGCAGAGTAACATCACTCACAGCACAAGTATCAGACTGTGATTCCAACAAGGCATATCCCCTAGTAGTCTGCAGATCCACAACATTCACTACCATATCATCCGTATCCAAATCATGAGGAGCATCTTGCATTTTCTGCTGATCCTTTTGGGCATTAGCAACATAAACATCTTGTTCCGCCCTTATGGCCTGATCAAGACTGTTATGTGAGGCCAAGAACAAGTACGAAATGTGTATCCACGTTCCTCACAGAGATTGCACTGCATGGGTTGTCAACAGTGGGAACCAATATGTCCCAAGTCCCTGCAGAGTCCACATTTCTGCTTATCGAAGACATTACTGAGATATCCAACTGCTCCACATTTATAACAAGCTCTTGGTTGACCTGGGTGAAAAAACACCCCTCTGTCTCTTTCCAAAAAGAAACAATTAGGAAGATGTTTTGTAAGACCCTGTTCAAGGTGTAGATCTACTGTATATCTCCAGCCCCCAGTCCATAGGTTTTCATCATCCAAGATGGGCTCAGGGTGCCTCTTGATTTTACAATGTTGCTGTAACCAACAGGTTATATCTGCAACATTAAAACCTTCGTTGCATAATAATATAGTTATCTTTTTTGATACAGGTTTAGTCAAGGGTATAGCCATAAAAGGCCTCCACAATGGAATGGCTTTTAAAAGATAAAACTGCTTCCAAAACCTATCAAGACCCCCTGGGTGTTTAAAACTAATGTCAAAAACAGAGTCACCTGGGACATGTATCGAGGCATAGATCTCGTAGTCATAATACTTCATGCTTCCCTTAAGAAGCTCCCTACCAACGAAATGCCTAACTGGGATCTCAGACATGGGCCCACGAAATTTCAGTCGGACAGCATTCCGCCTGGCCGCAGGCTTAGCAGTCTGCCCAAAGGTAGCTGGGAACAACTGCTTACGAACTCTAGCATGCCAGGCAGGGTAAGTATTTTGTGTGACCATCTCAGACTCACAATGAACAACTGAAGCCTTATCACCAATATTTTGTTCTGCAATATCCAAACCAGTATGCTCCACATGAAAAGAGGGGGATGGGGGGAATCACAGCAGTAGAAGGAGCTTCTTCTTCCATATCCCTTATAAGAGGCATTATCAAATCCTTGTCAGGGCCAGAAAAGTATCTGCCAGACAATAAAGGGGACTTTTGTCCAGGTGTTAATAAGTCATTAGAATGTCCAGAAGCAATGGAAGAGGAAACAATAGGGTTGACCACGGACTGTAAAAGCTGAACAAGCCCTGAGAGTTGAGAAATAGTAGCATCCCAGCCGTTTCCAGAGGAATCTTTCACCCAACCAGTCGCCTCTAAGGCCTGTGTAACCCAGCCAGCAAGGGGAGGGATATCCCTATCTGAAGGCTCAACAGACTGATGACCCACAGGATAAATAGACTGCAGTTCAGCTTCTGGCAAAATTGTTTCCTCAAGCTCAAGCTCCAAAACAGGATCAGCAGTCCATTGTACACCCCGACACCCCGATATTTCAGTTTCAGCAATAGTAGTAGGACATGAGGAATTATCAATGGAGTCCCCCTGAACCAACCTCATTAAACCATTTGCACCAGCGTCAGGAAGTACAGTTCCACCCTGCAGGACTACAGGTAAAGCTGGTAACCGCAAGTCCTTCTTGTGCAAATCCAAAACTCCCTTGTCCTCATCTAACTGAATCTCCATGCTCACCGAGGTAGATTCAGCAGTCTCCAGCTCAGACAGCACAACATCAGAGGTCAAAACAGTAACACGCTCCACGCCTTCACCACTCAGTAGCCGAGCACCTTCCAGTTCCTGTGCAAGCTGAAAGGCCTCCTGCTGCCTACTGATTTCACCCTCCAAACGGTTCCTGATGGCATAAAACCGCTGTTCTTTATCCGCTAGTTGCTGTTTCAGAAATCCACTGCAGTGCATCCCGCAACAAATGGCGCCGAAGAGCATCAGAACTAGGATCCCGCCGAGGTACATCAATGCCGGTACGTGATATTTCCATACTCCATTCACGGTCATCTTCCATCATGGTCACTGGAAAAAAGAGGAGTCATGGAGGTGACCAGCTGCTCAACCACCCACCCGTCCAAACCCTCTGCTGACTTCAAGCAGACTGCAGAGCACAAGACCACCGCAGTGCCCTCTCACAAAGAGTAGAGGAATTTCCCCAGTGTCCTGGCTAAAGATCCCCCATTCACTTAAAAAAATACCACCAACAGCTTAATCTGGTTCAATTTCAGTTGGTTACCATCTGTATGCCCCCCCTCCCCCGGTCGCCCCTGAAAAAGAGACTTCTAGTCTCAGTGGACCTACCAGGTCAACAAAATTCAATAAATAAATAAATTGCCTACTTCCCACCAGACAAACAAAGTACCCCACTAGACAACAGCCGCAGTCAGCATACTACCTCTCATGACCACGGATTTCTATCATCTCCTGCCCCCCTCAACTAGCATTGCTCCACCAGAGCAATGGCAGAAATGCAAGTCTCACAATAAAAAGAAGGGCATTGTCAAGTCTTGGAGAGAACTGCAACCACTGCAGCATCCCAGCTGTAGCAGAGTGTCCAGGGTTTCCCCCTCTAATTTAACATCCACTTCCCCACTGAACTAATCCTCTTTGCCACAGCTGAAAAAAAAAAGACACTCTTTCAGTGATCCAGCTTGTCAGAAACCCTCTGTTAACAGCACAGGATTCAACAATGACAAGTTGGACTGAGATGGTGCAGCCTACAGACCACAACCAGGTATTCTCTATGGACACATGTCCACACTTATCTCCAAGAAAACACAACTGATCTACTACTCACCACAGCCTAAACAGCAGGCTTTGATTAAAAATGATTTGTTGTGAGTGATGATATTACATACAGTACGGAGGTAATATAAGGTATTTACTAGTTATACATGTTGAAACCAATGTAGTGAGCTGAAGTATTGAAGGTTACCTATATTCTCCCCCAACCCCCATCCCCACCATCATCCACAACTGAGTTCCTCAGTTACCTTTCTTTTTTCCCTACTAGCAGCAAGGGACTGAAGTCTGACAATAACGCCATATAAGAACAGAGTGGCGCTCTGCTTTTTGCAACATGGTGCTTAACTACAATCGTAGGAGTTATGTTTATTTGCTTCAAATGTGATATACTCTTTATTTTTTAAACATTGTCATTACTGTGTCTTTGTTTTTAATGTTTCTTCATGTTGTACTTTTGGTTTCCTGCATACTTTTTGTCAAATAAACTGAAACTGAACAATCGTAGATAAGTCAACTCTCCGGTTTTAAATTGAATAAAAATGCAGAAAACATGTAATTTCTTTACTTATTCATACTGGCTCTCCTACTACCCCTTCACTAGGAACCTGTTGCTGCTCTGCTGGGCAGGTAGGCATAGCATAAGAGCATACCGTGTGCTCATGAAGTCAGACAATCCATGCATTCCTGGGCATATACAGTATATTCTGCTGTTTCTAGCACAAGAGCTCAGCTGAGCAACTACTAAACTGCCCAGGATTACAAACAGAAACAGAATTTGTTGGCAGAAAGGATAATTTTGCACACCAGTCTGTCCAGATGGTCCCTGTCTAGTCTGCCTCCATGAACCCTAACTGGTTTCCAGCAACCCACCCTGTCTATCCTATGCATGCTTGAAGTTCCCTATTGTTTTCATCTCTACCACTTTTGCTTGTAGTCTATTCCAAGCATCTACCACTCTTTCAGTTAAGTAGTACATTGTCACATCCTTCTTTAACTTCCCCCTCCAGCTTCATCCTATGCTGTCTGGTTGTGGTACTCTTTCTCCTTTGAAAGGGACTCCCTCCCTGCACAGTTAACCCCTGTGAGGTACTTGTAGGTCAGTATCATGTCCCCTCTCGCTCTCCCCTCTTCCAGAGTATGCATGTTGAGATCCCTCAGTCTCTCCATGTATGGCTTTTGGTGCAACCTCTGCACCATTCTAGGTGCCCTCCTCTGTACTGGCTCCACCCTGTCTATGTCCTTTTTGATGTGTGGCCGCCACAAATGGACACTGTAGTCTAAGTGGGGTCTCGTTAGTGAGTGATAAAGTGGCAACACCACCTCCCCCTCCTGCTGGTGTACCTCTCCCAATTCATTCCAGCATCACACTGGCCCTACCCACTGCTTTGTCACACTGTACTGCCACTTTGAGGCCATCAGATATGATAAAGAACAGTAACAGTAGATATTCAAAAGGGATCTCAGTCATCCGGTTATACCATAGGAACCTTCGTCATCAGTGAAGGGGAATCCACATGGAAGATTTTCAGCAGTACAACTGGGGCCGCCCACGCTGTCAATGTCAGCTGACATCAGTAACCATATATAGGCATAGGCGGCCCTGCTCCCGCCTCAGTTCTTTCCCCCCAGAGATGAAGGGAAGAAGGCTCAAGCCATGGGGAAACTGAGGAGAGGAAGAGGGACCCAACTCTCAGTAAAGAAATTGGATACAGCAGATAGCCAGGTCCTAGACAGAAGCCATAAGAAGGGGGGTGGGGGTGGGAGGGAAATATACCTGATGACTAAGATCCCCTCAAAGATCTACTGTTACGGTAAGTTCTTACATAACTGTTCTATCTTCTTTGGGGCTATCTCAGTCATCAGGTTACACCATAGGAATGAGTACCAAGCAGTGACAAGAATAAACAGACAGTCTGGGTGTCTGGATCTCCATAAACTTAAGAAAGGAGTCCTTGTAATACAGCCCTGCCAAAACCTGCACAGGCTCTTGAGGCACTGTCCAGACTGTAGTGCTTGGTGAAAGTACGGACGGTACTCCAGGTGGCTGGTGCACAAATGTCAGCAGCTGATGCCCCTTTGAAACAACCCACCAAGGTAGCCGTGCCTCTGGTGGAATGAGTTTTGGCAGCACCAGACAATTCTTTGCCATACTTATTGTAGCAGAACACAATGCAATTTGCCAACCATTTGGATAAATATTGCTTAGAAACTGAAGTGCCCTCTCTACCTGGGTCGAAGGAAACAAACAACTGCTTAGTAGTGTTGCTCAGATAGTATCCTAGAAATCAAGATACCAACAGATATCTCCAAACTGGCCAGATAGTTGCTGAGGTAGGATAGTAGTGTTATCTGACCATGGATTCTACCAACTAGGATACCTGGATCCTAAGCAGGATCCATCACTATCTGGCCCTGGATCCTAACTATCTGTCCTAGGATCCATGAATCCTAACTAGGATACCTGGATCCTAACCAAGATCCATCACTATCTGGCCCTGGATCCTATCTGCCCTAGGATACCTGGATCCTAACTAGGATCCATCACTATCTGACCCTGGACCTGCATGTCTTTGGCAGGATATCCGGTAGGATCCAAGTCAGGATACCAGCACTATCTGACAGATAGTGGTAGGATCCACAAAAGCACTATCTCAGCAATGCTACTCTTAGACTTCCTGCACTCTTTAGTCTGAAGCAGATAGTACTTCAAAGTTCTGTGCACATCTGTCACACTCAGGAAAATAAACAGGAAGGTGGATAGACTGATTTAGTGTGAACTCAGAGACCACCTCGGGTAAAAACTTAGGATTTGTGTGCAAAGATACCCTGTCTTTGTGAAAAAATCAAATAAGGCTCCTCGCACCAGAGGGCCTGAAGCTCTGAAATTCTTCGAGCAGAAGTAATTGCAACCAAAAATAGTGCTTTCCAAGAGAGAAAGTGCAAATCGCAAGTCATGACTGGCTCAACAGCAGACAGGGTAAATTTCTCCAAAATAAAATTCAAGTCCCAAGCCGGGACAGGGGAATGGACTGGAGATTTCAGATGCAGGATGCCCCTAAGGAAGGTATAGGAAACATCCAGCTGAGCAATCATGCAGTCACCCACAGGCTCATGAAAGGCAGAGGTAGCCGAGAGGTGGACTTTAAGTGAGGAATACTGCAGGCCTGAGTCAGACAAAGAAATCAGGTAGTCCAGGATGTGATTCACTGAACAGGTGAAAGGATTTAGGGAATGTTCGGCAGCGCAGATGGCAAACTGTTTCCATTTCATGGCATATGTGGCATGGGTGGAAGGCTTGTGAGCAGCCACCAGGACGTCTGCTACTCTGTTAGAGACCCCGAATCTGGAAATGACTATGTTCTCAGGAACCAGACATGCACATGGAGGGACCTGAGGTTGGGATGGACCAAAGTCCCCTGATCCTGGGTCAGCAGATTTCTGTAAAGGGGCAGAGGGACCAGTGGTCCCTCTGCCAGCTGCTGAAGCAGAAGGAACCATATCTGTGAGGCCAGAATGGAGCCACCAGAATCATACTGGCCCCCTCCATTTGCAGTTTGATCAGCACCCTCTGTATTAGGAGAAACAGAGGGATTGCGTACAGAAACCTCCCACTCCAAGAGAAGGACAACGCATCTCACCAGAAAACTTCAGGCCCTGGATCTAGCAAGCAGAAACTGAGCAGTTTTACGTTGAGTGGGGACGCAAAAAGGTCCAACTCTGGATGACCCCATCTGATGAACAGCTCTTCTGCTATGGAAGAGAGAAGCTTCAATTTGTGCATGCTGGACTGAGTTCTGCTGAGACTGTCTGCCAGGGTGTTTAGGATGTCTGGCATGTGGCCCGCAGAGAGTGTCAGGTTGTCCTCCAGTGCCCAGTACCACACTCTCATGGCCTCCCTGCAAAGGGGGTATGAGTGAGTCCCACCCTGCTTGTTGATGTAATAAACAACACTCAAATTGTCTGACTGCACCAGCAGTTGACCTGGAGCAAAGTGCTCTTGAAATGCCTGCATGGCATAGAGCACCGCTCTTATCTCCAGGACATTGATATGCAGGGCGGTTTCCCACTGGGACCAGGAACCCTGGGTTTGGAAGGGACCCAGATGCGCTCCCCAGTCCACACCCAAAGCATCTGTGGTTAAGATCTGATGCGGGGTAGAAATCTGGAAGAGAACCCCTTGGAGAAGATTCAAGAGGTCCAACCACCACTGTAGCACTTTACGTACTGGAGAGAGGAGGCGCCCTGACTATGATTACTTCACAGACAAAACCACCATAGTGGACAGGTCAGCACCTCTTAAAATGAATGTGAATGTAACTTGGAATCAGCCTACCACAGTTTTAATCCATAATGCAGCAGCTCAAACAATAAATCACAACTACTAGCAGTCAAGATAAAATAATGTGGAGCTCTTGCCCTGGACCACTTTATAGGTTCATAGGTTCATAGAAGTGTACGAGCAATGAAGGCATATGTAAGGATGCCCATTGTATGCTCACCAACCATATGTCCTATGGGTGGAAATCAAATTTTTTGTTTCCCAAATGTTTATCCAATCTTTGCTTAAAGGTATTCAAATTATCACTATTAACGACACTTACAGGTAAGTTATTCCATAAACCCACAACTCTCTGTGTGAAAAATAGACTCCTTCTAGTGAATATACATTTTTCTGCAATGAGTTTATAACCGTGACTCCTAGTTGATTTGACACTGGAGGCAGTAGTAAGTCCAATTGTGGTTCTTAAATAATCATTTTTTAAGGTTTGATATACCAATATTAAGTCACCCCTTATTTGTCTGTATTTTACAGAAAATAGGTACGTTTTTTTAATCTATCTTCGTAACTATTACTATGTAAAGATGATACTTTTTTAGTGAATTTACGCTGAACACCCTCAACGAGTTTTAAACCCCTTATAGAAGTTAGTGCACAAAATTGAGAGCAGTATTCCAAATGGGGACGTACCAGACTGGTGTAGAGTGGCATAATAACCTTGGAGTCTCTACTTTTGATATTTCTTAAAATAGAGCCAATTATTTTATTACATTTTTTAACTTTAATTATATTATTTTTTTCGAAAGTTAAATTATCTGAGATTATGACACCCAAATCCTTTTCTTCCAAAATACTTTTTAGATAAACATTGTTTAAGGAATAATTGAAGGGGATGTTATTTTTGCCCAAATGTAAGACTTTACATTTGTCAACATTAAAAAACATACCATAAGCCTTTGCCCAGTTTGATAGGTTGTTTAAATGATTTTGTATGGAGCATTTATCATGAAAGGTGCTTACCAAACTACCCATTTTGCAGTCATCAGCATATTTTACGACCCATATCTTATCAGTAGTAGGCAGTGTAGAGACCATAATATTAAACAGTATCGGACCCAGGATGGATCCCTGGGGAACACCACTAGTCACCACACCCGTCGCAGACAGGTGACCCTTGACTGATACCTGTTGAGTTCTGTTTTCCAACCATGACTGTATCCAGTTTATAATATTAGGTTGCAACTTAATTTTGACCAATTCTTGTAGTAAGACTTTATGTGATACTTTATCAAAAGCTTTGGAAAAATCCAAAAATATTACATCTACCGGAATACCCAAGTCCAAGGCAGCGCTTACTGGTTCAAAAAAATGTAGTAGGTTGGTCAAAACTGATCTTTCAGTCACAAAACCGTGTTGAAAGATATCTACTATTTTATTTCTTTCTAAATGATCTATAATATGGGCTTTAAGCAATCTTTCCATAATTTTGCCTATGATGGAAGTCAGGCTTATGGGCCAATAATTGTTAGGGTCATATCTGGATCCACCCTTATATATGGGTGTAACTATAGACTCCCTCCAAGCCTGAACAACTTTACCTTCTCTGATTGATGAATTAAATAACACGGCTAAAGGACCAGAAATTGAATGACTAATTTTTTAGTAAAAATCTGGGTGGAATACCATCAGGACCAGGAGAGCTGTTTGATTTTAAAGATTTAATTTGTTTTGCAACCTCCATTTTTGTAAAAACAGGAAAACTAGATTATTTACTAGAAGAGGTGTATTTGCAGCTTCCTTAGTTTCAAAACTTTTAGAAATGTCTCATTTAGAATTGTAGCAATAGTTGTTTCATCTAAAATAGGTATATCATTGATGTTAAAGGGTCCAATTGTATGATTTCTTTCTTTCATGGAACCAATATAATTATAAAATTGTTTTTGTTGTCTTTAACTTTAGTAACTAAGTTGAATTCAATTTTAGATTTAGATGATTTAATCATGTGTTTTAATTTTTTGGCTGCAATTTTGTATTTTTCCAGGAGACTGTTGGAATTAACTTTTTTATATTTTCTATATATATTTTTTTTTTTTTTTGTAATTGTTTCTTAATTTTTGAGGACCACCAAAGAGGGACACATTTATTGTTGCAGTACTTCATTCTATAAGGAACCCAATTTGAGAGACAAATGATTTTGTTATTAATTAAATCCCAAATTTGTAATAAATTTAGGTTATTTAGTTCCATCTCTCAATTCCATTTACATAAAAAATAATTTATTTTTTTATAGTTTGCTTTATTAAAGTTTTTGATTTTAGTAATGCCATTTGTGCTTGGAAAGTCTGCTATGTATTCATAATTGACCATGCAATGATCACTATCACCCAGAGGAGGAAGTATTTTGATGTTATCAACTTTCTCTTTAACATTGGTGAGTACAATGTCAAGGATATTGTTACCATGGGTAGGTTTATTAACTATTTGTTCTAGGTTAGATTCAAGAAAAGTATCCATAAACATCTTTTCAGTATTTGAAGCTGATGTATAATTGTCCCAGTTGACAGTTGGAAGATTGACATCACCCATCAGTATATAGGGAGTATCAATGTGTACCTCAGATATTTCTTTTATTAAACTTTAATTTTCATCATTAGTTAAACTAGGAGATCTATATATCAGCCCAATTACTAGTGGACTATGGGGGAGAAAAATTTTGTCCCATAAGCTATCATTATTACTTGTTTTAGTTTTAATTGTGTTTGCTTTCAAGTGTTCATCAATGTATAATATAACACCTCCTCCCTTTTTATTTTCATTTCGGTTTTTGTAAAACTTATTATATCCCTTTATGTCAGTGTTCCAGTCTTCATCCTTATACCAAGTTTCAGTAACTCCACAAATTGATATTTTTTGTGCTTGAAGGATGTAAGTAAGTTCTTCTTTTTTGTTGCATAGACTTTTGGCATTAGTTAATATAATATTTATAGTTGGTTTAGAAATGACACCAGTAGTGTTTGTTTGGGGGAATTTACGGTTGATTATGGATGCAGGGATTGAAGAATAGTTGAAAAATTGAGGTTCAAGAGTTGTATCTAGAACATACAACTCCCCCCTTGCTGGAAGTTTAAACAACTATTGATAGAATGCACTATGCTTTCTCCCAATAGCCTACTACCCCTCCTGCTGAGATGGAGTCCGTCCCAACAATAGAGGTTTGATTTACCATAAAAGTCCTCCCAGTGAGTTATACATTGTATATCTTGTTTAAGACACCAACATCTCAACCAATTATTTATTTCTCTCATTTTACATTGTTGGGAAAGATTTGCTCTTGGAATAGGCAAGATTTCAGATAGGACTACCTCACATCCTAAATCCAATAATTTGTTTGTTAATGCAACATAATCTTCTTTTAATTTTGAAAAGAATCCTTTAGAACATTGTTGGCTCCTATGTGAACTATTACCAAAGGTTTAAAACCTGAGTTTGGTTAGATGTTGCTGGACATCTCTGTGATGTCAGTAATGCCAGCACCCCTGAAGCTTGAAAGAGTTCTATTTGTGTTGTCAGGGTTGCAAATGATTCTATCAATATGTTTGATGATAGAGTCTCCTAGCACTATAACCTGTCTTTTTTTGCAAACATCATCTTGATTTAGGTCCAAGTTGTCACAATTTTCTAGTGAAATCAAGGGATTTACATCAACTTGGTCATGTTTTTTGGCCTCTCTGGTGTCAGTAACATTTTGTAGATTGCTGGGAAAAAGAGGTGAAGAATTAAACTCTGCATTTGAAAGATTCATATTTGTTATAGTAAATATTGGGTTTTTTATATTTTCAAAAATTTCAAAAATGGGGACACTTATTGTTTCTGGGTCATGGCCTGTATCTAAGATATATGTTAAGGGATCAAAAGAATTGAAAGTAGAAACCGTAAAATGGTCTGCTCTTCTGCCCTTTTTTGGATTTTTTTGAATTTGTAAAGTGTACCAATCTTCATCTGCATTATCAGATTGATCTTCTTCCCTTGTTCTCTTAACACTAACATTTTTCTTTTCTTTTTGTGCAGGGGGTATTTCAATAGGTTCTTGACAAGTGGTGATAATTTTGTTTGCCTTCTGGCATTTTGATAATGGTCTAAGTTTTTTTCCCTGACGTTTGGGCTTTTTGCCTACCACATGTACTTTGGTGGGTTGGGAAATATCACTAATTTGATTTTTAAATCTACTAGACATTTCCTGTTGGCTGGTCTCTAAAAAGCTTAACCTATTGTTAAACAATTCCAATTTGGCAGTTAAATCCTGGTTAACTTTACATTTAACCCAGGTAAAGGGCAAGGTGAAGTTGTTTATCTCCGATATTAAGTACATATTACAGGATTGATATCTGCAACCAAAGCACTCTTTGTTTATTTGGATAATATCTTCCATATTTTTATGTAGTAAGTTTAACTCCAAGATGGTAAATTACAGTTTATGAAGGTATATGACTTCTCAAGCTGTCTGTTGAACAAAATACAGTAAAGCTTAAAACAAGCTACAATAGAGTATAGGAATAGTATTGATTGTCTGGAAAACACAAAGTCACCTTCCACTTTCTTCTGCCTACGGACGCCGACAGACGCTGCTGGCCTTTGCCCGCGTCACCTCCGCTCCGCGCTCGACTCCGCTCGCTGGAGCCGACAATTATGTAGCGCTATCGCGCTGATGTCACCAGTTGCTATGGTGATCAAAGAGAAAACAAAAGCAAAACAGTGGGGCGGGCAGTATATAGCTCGCCTTTATAAAAGCGAGTTAGCCAACACAAAAGCAGCTGCAAGGGCTGCCTTTTGAGCACTGAGAGCAATGCCAGCCCAGTTTTCCAAGCCCTCTAAAAGGGGTTTAAAAATGCCTCTACACTGATTTCCTGTCAAAACAGTCCTTGAATTTAAACAGTAGGCAGTACCTGCTAGCAATGCAGAGAGACTAGGAGATGAGCTAAAAAGCTCTCCGGAGCCCACAGTTTATAGCCTATCACGCTGATGTCACCAGTTGCTATGGTGATCAAGGAACAACAAAGCAAAACAGTGGGGCTGGGCAATGTATATAGCTCGCCTTTATAAAAGTAGTCAGTCACCAACACCAAAAGCAGCTGCAAAGGGCTGCCTTTTGATCACTGAGGAGCAATGCCTGCCCAGTTTTCCAAGCCCTCTAAAAGGGGGTTTAAAAAACGCCTCTACACTGATTTCCCTGTCAAAACAGTCCTTGGATTTAAACAGTAGGCAGTACCTGTTAGCAATGCAGAGAGACACTTTGCTTTTATTGTTTTGAGCTGCTGGATTATGGGATAAAACTGTGGTAAGCTGATTCCAAGTTAGGTTCACGTTCATTTCAAGAGTTGCTGACCTGTCTGCTATGGTGGTTTCATCTGTGAAATAGTCATAGTCAGGACGCCACACACATGAGATAGAAACCGGCAATACAGCATACACAGTACATCAGAGAACAGATATGATATAGCAGCGGTAACTGAAAGCTCTCCCACTGCTGCTCTGTGGTGCTGTAAGAAACACTGACCCAGTTCAATACTACCTATCATGTCACCGGCCTTTTAAACCAATGGCTGATGCAGAATGGTGGCAACATCAAGGTACTGATAGCAGACCTGTGGCATCTAGAATATACAGTCATTTAGAATAAAAAACATTTATAGCTAGCATTAATACAGCATAAGGAAGCCAAATCAGCAGACTGATAGGAATATCGTCAGAGGCTCTTTAAAGTGGAAGGACAACAAAGCGATAGGATACATGGTTCTGGATGCTATTTACTGGTTCCAGTCCTACCTTTTGGACCATCAACAACTGGTACAAGTAGGAGGTGCCATTTCCCTGCCCCTTCCCATCCAGGCCAAGGTCCCACAGAGCTCCATTTTGGGTTCAGTCCTCTTCTCCATCTTCCTGAATGACCTAACCACCTGTGCCAACTCACATATTTACATGTATGTAGATGTCTCAATTCTCTACACCTCCAGTCACTCAACTGCATCTCTAGAAGTCTCACTCCAGCAAGACTTTCAAAATATTCTGCACTGCTTCCAGTCCAACCAACTTCTGATCAACACAAAACAGACTGTCTATGACCTCTGGTACCAGACAAAAGCTGGCCCAGCTAACCCCCCTCACCATCTTCTCCATGCTGGATGGCACACCACTTGAAGTAGTCCCAACTTTCAAGTACCTGGTGTGTGTTTAGATAGCAGGCTTGACTTCTCTGCACACACTGGTACCACCCATGCTAAATTCCACCCCAAACTCAATGTGATTTACCGCAGTAAGGACTGCCTTTCTCATCAAGTCAATTGGGAGCTGGTCACCAAAATGGTTCTCACGGTTTTTTCACTATGCAGATACAGTTTATTGCACTGTCTCCTCAACCCCCCTTGCCAGACTGGATACCCCCTGCAATGCCTTCTGCCACTTTGGTATCAACTCAACTTCTCGCACCCACTACTGTTCCCTATACGTTCCCCATCCATACTCGTTCTCCCCTTGTCCCCAGTCCCACTGTGTTTGCCTCATCTCTAAATACTGGTTTGAGTCACTCCTCTCATACCTATCCCATCTTCTCTACCCCATCCCCTCTTCCTCCTACTCTCTGCATTCAAAGGACAAATGTACATTCTCCCTTCCCCACACTCCTCAGCAGGGAAATCTGCTTTCCCATACCATCTCCCCTCCCTCTGGAATCAGCTACCCTCCTCCATCCATCTCTCCCCCCCTTCATCCTTTAGATGCCATCTAAAACTCCTTATCCCTCCCCCCCGCTCCTACTGACCCTTTTCCTGAATTCCTCCTTACCCTTGCTTGATTTTTGACCATCCCACATAGCGCTACATCCTCCCTAACCTTATAGTTCCGGCAACCTCATTATAGTTCATCGACCTGTTTTGACTCCTCCTCTCAGCACCAGCTCAGCCTTCCTTCACTCTAGCACAGTGCACTTACTGAGTTTGCCCAGTTTGCATAGTAGAATTGTATGCTAATTTATTTGTCATCCATATACAATGTTTTGCCATTTTGTCTGTACTATACTCAACTTATTTATTTATTGAAAATTTCAGAAAATACCATTGAGCACAAGTGCTCTTTTACAAAGGTGCCATATCAATAACAGAGATTACAAGGCAACATAACAAATATATCAAGTGAACACCAGTGGAATGAAGTCAAACAAGTACAAGTGCAGGGGAACAAGTACAAATAAATAGGCTAGATCAATTGCATACAGTTTTGCTCTTTATGTCATCGTCATTGTAAACATATCATCAGACTGGCTGTATTTTGTTTGTGATCGTGCGTCTTCCCTTTCTCTTTATTTATTTATTTGAGTTTTGGTAACTTGGTAAGTCCACTGAGACAATTACAGTCCCTTTTTCAGGGTCGACCCGGGGTTGTGGAACAACCGTGAGGTTACAGTTGAAATCATCAATGCAGTTCACTTGTTACAGTGTTAGCATTAGGCAGAGTACGTATCAAGACAAGATATTGAATAATACAAACAATCAATTTCAGACCTCCTTTAATCCAGGTTGCACCCGGACATGAGCCTCAGCTCAGTGTGCCTCTCCTGGTTTCAAATTTTTAAACAAAAATAAATAAATAAAACCTGATGAAACCCAGAAGCTCCAAGAGAAATGGATGGGAACTGTCACTGGTAGCTCTTTCTCCTTCAAGGTCCAGGGACTAGCAATTCTATTACACAAAATACTCCTTCTCACAATACAAAATACCATCCACTGCAAGGAGGGCAGGCAGATAATGGTTAAGCTGCTCATTCACTCCATTCCTTACTTACTTTACAACATTTATGGTCCAAATCAGGATTGCCCATCCTTCTTTACTGAAATAGCTAATGACCTGTATAAATCGCATGAGAAAACTGATAGTGTAGTTGTAGAAGGAGACTTTAATGAGGTAAGGGACCTCTCTCTGGATCGTCTCGGTGCCCCAAACAAACAAGTTCAAAAACTAGAGCAGCCTGTTACTTAACGGCCAAGGAGTTGGCCTTCACAGACCCGGGGGGAATCACTAACCCATGTTGTAGGGATTTTACTGTAACCCCCCCCAAGTCAGGAGCTTACCTGCGGCTCCTGCTGCCTCCCGATGCCTCCTGTAGCAAGTGCTCACTTCTGGCTCCCCTGGCCTGCTCCTGGACTTCCGACAGGGCTGGGGAGCAGATTAACTTTGATGCGGTGCTCCAAGCACCTGATCCCATGCGGCGAGTCAACTGCTTGCATCCTAGCTCCCCTGCCTGATTCTGGACTGCTGCCAAGGCCAGAAAGTGTGTCAGACAATTTTGGTGCCTCAATGCACCAGAAGGGAGAAGTGGCCAGTCAGCCACACACTTGAGTTGCTCCCCACCCCCCAAACTGCCACACAGTGGGCAAGGAGTCAGGCACAGGCCTCAAAGTTGTTTCTGGTGCCTCAAGCGCCCACCGAGAACCGCAGCAGAAGCGTCGCTTAACCACTCATCTCCCCAGCCCCACTGGACAGCAGAGGGGGCTGGGGGAACAAAATAAACAAGAATTAAAACTTTATAAAAGCTCCCTGACCCGATCCAAAACTTCAGTGGGTCGGGGAGTAAGAGGACAACATGGCACCCACAGGAACTACAAGTCCCATGATGCATTGATGGAAAAGTGCCATTTTCAGAGACAGCTCCTCCTAGGGAGCCCCTAAAATGGAGCTTCTGGTGGAGCTCCTGTCTCCTGATAGTGCTCCCTGGCCCTAGTGACCACCAGATGGGACCAGGAGGGTCCAAGCCATGCAGCCAGATGCTGCCAAGACTGTTTCCTTTTATTTATAATGGACTGAGATGAGCAAGTACTGTCGGGGGCGGCTATCTTTGCTGACGTCTGCTTGAAGACAGTGTGGAATCCTATTGGTAGCTGCAGTACATCCAATCAGGACATGGCGCTCGAGACTAAGGTGGACCAATGAGGTGTCGAGATTCAAACTAAACATTCTAGGGTTGACAGTTTGACCCTGAGTCAGTTGTTGTGATTTTCTGAGGAGAAACAACTGATTTTGACAGCTTCTGCTGCTGTCATAGCCAAGAAACATTTAGTTTGTGCCAAAATGAACTGAGGACTTCAGAATTTATTGCCAGTAGTCTGGTAAATCCCAGAGACAAGGAGATTTTTCTCAGCCTGCCTGAACTGGTGATAATTGGCAATCCAGATATCACTGACTGCTGAAAGAAGGATTTTATCTGAGTTTTGGTGAGTTGACAAAATCCACTGCCTCACTGTCCCAGCACAAGAGACTGTGATTCCTGCCAGGTGGACCTAAGCTCTGAAGTCCTGCCTGCTTGTTCAACTACTGGCCTACCTGCACAGTGAGTAAAGACGACGGCCTGCCTACTGCCGAGGTGGGTGAAGACAAGTCCCTTTGTGGGGTGAAGACAATAGCCTGCCTACTGCCAAGGTGGGTGAAGACAAGTCCCTTTGTGGGGTGAAGACAATAGCCTGCCTACTGCCAAGGTGGGTGAAGACAAGTCCCTCTGTGGGGTGAAGGGGATCATCGCCTGCATCCATGCCAGTTCTATCTGTTCTTCCAAATTGCCTACAAGGGGAGACGTCCCCCAACTCCTGCATCTCCTATTCACCAAAAGGTCATGAGTACTGGGTTTTATCCAAACAAATACTTTTTCTAACTGTTCAGCTAGCTAGCTAGTTAACTTTCCATCTGGTCTTCCTGTGCGACCTTAGCTACGTCCACAGTAACTGTTATAGCCAGGATAAACTGTATTCCTACACCCTCTGGTGTACTTTGCATCTGCAGCATCCAACCATTGCAACAGTGCTGCACCCAGTGTCTACTAGTCACAGGCCTGCAACTTCTCAGTGTGCACACAAGGTATTTGGGAGCTCCCGCAGGGGCTGTGGGGTTAACTGGTGCACCAGTTGGGGAGGGGGAGGGGTTGGGACATGGAATACTAAGTTGTAATGTACTATGGTATCTGATTATTCTGCCTGATTACAATATTTATTATAAGGTTTTGTTGAATATTTTACTACCCTTTGCTTCCCTTGTTCCTTACCTCTTTATCCATACTCAAAATAACTCCCTTGTTCATTTTACTGCAATTGCTGAATTATTTGCATTATTGTGTAGTGTAATATTTGCATGTCTAGAGTGATAAGTGGGGAGGAGAATGTATGTTATTCTACCTGTCACCGAGGGAGGGGGCTATATTTCATTTCCTGTGGGGAAGCACCCTGGCAGTATGCTGCTATAAAGATCCCCATAGGTGGCAGCACGGTGCCACTTGACAAGCCAATTCTAACCACGAATCCAGGTGCCAACCTATATCTCTTTGGTAGCCCCACTTACGAGTGGGCATGCTGATAGAAGGGTAGGGGTGGTTACATTACATTTTATTCCACACCACACGAAAATAGCAGTAGGTTGAATTTGTTCCTTATACAGAAGCAATAATTTCTTTTCAGTTAATCTTATTATTGAAATATTCAAAAATACACAAGAAAGCAACATCATATTTAGAAGCAAGCAACTGGCATAAGAGCAGATAAACATATGTGAAAACATGCATAAGAGTATCTTGAATATAAACATCCTTACAAAGTGTTGCACCAAAGAAACTTAAGGGCATAATTTTTTAACCCATGTAAAATAGGCTTTGCTGATAAATACTCTCACGTACCCACCATCTACACCTAACCAGTTCACCATGAATTCTCTGTGCCGTGAGAACACATCAGAGCACCTGGGGATGGGCCTGCTGATCTTGAAAAGAGAGAAAAGGCTACTGTGTGAAATGAGCAGCCACAGGAAGGAAATCTAAGTGCTAGACAGGTTCTGGGATCTCATGTTGGCTTATTTAGCTGTCCTGTGTGACCCAAAAATTGCTGGTATTTATGTAAAGTCCCAGCTCTGGCATGACAGAGCTTCTCAAATGATGCCAGTTATGTTATGGCGATAAACCACTCAGCTGCAGAGGGGGATTCACTTGTATAACATCTGCACAACAGGAGTCGCTTTGCTGCCACACTAACTGTAATTAGATATTGGAGACCTGGCGAGGAATTTGGAGATGCCTGGTTAGGAATACCCAGCAAAAACAGAGTCAGTTCAGAAGATACATGGAGTCCCAGGATGTCTGTACATACTTGTACAATACCTTGCCAGAAGTTCTGGATAGCGTTAGAAGCCCATAGCACATGTGTGAGGGTGTCCCTGGTTGCTTGCATCTCTAGCAGTGACCATGAGGCAAGAGTCCCATACGATGAACAACCTCTAGCATGTCATAACACCTAAGTAGTACATTATTTTGGATGAGTCTGCTCCTCCCATCCCTGCAGGCCTGATGGGCTCTGAACAATCCATTTGCCCATTCAGAATCAATGATAGGACAGTTCAGCTTTGAAAGAGAAAGGGAGGTCAGGAAGAGCTTCCTTGATGCAACCATATATAAAACTAGCTTTGCTTCTCTGTAGCTTATTAACCTGAGTTATCCAGGCTTCTTTTGTCCCCTTGAAACTTGCTTCACCCTCCTTGCAGATGTCAGTTAGTCTAGGACTGATAACCTTACGAAGGTACAAATATCTCCAAAACTCCTGCTTGGGGACTCCATATTTTTGTTGGATAACATTAAATGCCTCTATGTGGTTCCCATCTGTAGTTATGATATCCTTCATACTGAGGATTCCTCATTGTGCCCATATCTGCCAAAATAGGTGTAACCCCCTTACAAATGGGGGTTACCAAAAAGTCTTCCTTGAGCTTGACTAAATGCTCACTGCCAGGCTGGTGTTCTGTGTTTTAGCAGGTTAAATGTATTGCCAGAGAGTGCCTCTATAGCCTCTGTGTACTGTCTCTTTAAGAGCTGCCTGGATTGCCGTCAAAATTAATCTGAGAGGGAGCTTAGTTAGAAGATGTACTTGTTTGCTGATCATTTGTTAGAGAATAATAATATTGCAGTTTGTTCTAACCTGTCTTCTTTGCAGCATGGACAGTTCTGTTCGTTTCCATCATCTTGGTCCTGGACTGCAGAATGGGCCAATCAGTACATTTTGGACTCTAAAATGGAGCCTGCCTACAGGTGCTTGGTGGGGCCAAAACTTGTAGGAATTGTAGTTTTGGGCTATTGATGCCTAAAATAACCTGGAGGGGGAGCCCTTGTTGTGACTGATAGATCAGCCAACCGAACCTTATGGATCTTGGGGAAAGTCCCACACTGCTTGCAGTTTCAGTTAGATCTGAGTTGGGAAGTGAAGAAGTAACAGCTCGAGATAGTTCGAGGAGCAATCCATACTGGATTCGCGTGGTAGAACTGTGGAAAGGCCTGAATTTGGCCTGCATGCTTGCCTGCTGTTCCTGAGAGGGAACTTTTTTTGTTTTTCGGACTGAATCCAAATTTGGAGAGAGCGAATTAACTCACTGAATTGTGATCAGGCCTTAACCTGAAGAAGACCAAAGATTTGCTGAATGCGATCGGCCTGTCAGGACTTCCAGCTACCTCTGAACTCCCGGACTGTGCACTCTGTAATTGCGACCGGAGAACCATTTGCCTGGTACAGTGGAATTTCCTTACATGCGAATGTGCTGTGTGCTTATAGTGGGTCCTGATTTGGTTCCCCACTATGTGTCTGAACTGTGTTTTGCTTCCTGAAGGCTGTATCCAGCTCCATGGACTGAATTCGTATCCATTTCCATTTGCCTGGGCCCTGCTACATTGGCCCCAGCCAGAATACCTGCTACACAGAGAAAGTCATCGACGAGAGACCGGCCTGGGGATCAGCCCCCTGCTCAATGCCTTGAACAGGAACGACACCTTGGTGATTCGTATGGGCCCTGCTTCTCCAGGCACTCCAGCTCAACAGCCTGCAGTCTCGATTTTTGTCCTGCCTGTGTCCAGTATTGGGCATCGTGAGTAAACATCAGGGTAGCTCCCTGCAACAACAGCTAAATCTAAAAGTTTTGTCATCTGATTGTCTTGTTGCCTTTTCTTTCATGAACTGAGCCCTCTGGCTCCGGATTACAAATAGTGTGTGTTGTGCATGTTGCTTTTTTCCATCACAGGGCCCCAACCCGCTGCAATAGTCCTGGTTAGCCCACCATTTTCCTACCTGGGTATCCAGAGTGTGTGACTGTGTAGGGACTCTGAACTGCATGCATAACTTTCTGATTAATATAGCTTTAAAGCAAATCAACCTGATTACACCCCTTCCTTGTTCAAGTCCCCTGAATAAATCAGATTTAACTTTGTTTGCATTTAACTTGATTGTGGTTCCAGTTTGTGCCAAAAGTATTGTACTGTTGCTATTTGCTGTGCATAACCTTGTTTTACAGGGGGTCCCCAGGGTCAAGCTAGAGGAACCAGTCCTGGTGGTATGTGCAGACAGTGTGGGTAATTGCCTGGTGAATAAGGGTCATTGTGAAGGTAATTATTGTATATTGTTCAGGCCACTAGAAGGGAAAGAGGGGGGTTACAGTGTCCTGGAGGGCTGTGCCCAGGTTAGCTTGACCACTAACAACCCTGACCTCCAGGTGGAGGCACCCGTTTCATTACCCAGGCCCCTTAACCTGCTACTAGCCAAGCAGGCAGGGGTAGTAGCCCATGGGATAGTGCCACCTAGGGGTTACATCTTGGAGGCTCACCCCTGGGATTTTGTGTCTTCTAGTGGCCAAAAATTACGATTTATTGTTAAAGATTATTGGCTACCCCAGTAGAAATGGCTGTACACCAGTTGGTGGGGTGGTGTACTGGGCAGGAGATCGACCCTCAAAATGCTCTGCTTATACTGGATATTCCCCTGGGTACCAGTAAGGACACTGTAGAGGGAGCACTCTCCAAAGCTGAATGTTTAAAAAACCTTGTGGTGGTGGGTCGCCAGGCTGATTTAATCGCCCAAACTTTCATAGCCTTAGTAGAGTGTAGTGACCTTGTGGACAGCCCTAAAGTGCCACAGACTATTGCCTCAGAAGGGGTCCTAGCCTGGAGAGTGATAACAAAAGACAGTAAAGACCCTGGGGAGGATGAGCTCCCACATTATCTGAGACTTTTGAGGAGAAATTTCGTAAGTTGTTGCTGGAGGAAGGGAAAACCGTAGAAGACTTAAAGAAACTATTCCTGCCACCTGGGGGTGTTCCTTCCCCAACACCCCCTCCCATCCCACTCCAGCACCTGTTACTGCCCCACTTTCTGTGCCCATGCCAATGCTGGCCCCTGTATCTGTACCCTCCATTTGTCATGACTCCTACCAAAGGCTGAGAATCTTCTCGAGCACCCTCCCACCCACCCCAGTGACACTGAGACCTGGATCGATTTGTTGCCCCTTGGTACCCGAGTGGCAGTGTGCGGAGGCTGAGAAGTGGAAAAGAATCATAGAAAGTTTGAGGGGCCCGGTCCTTGAAGCCATTACATTTTTCAGGTCCACGAACCCTGATGCATCTGCTCAGAAGTACCTATCTGTTCTTGAAGGCAATTTTAGGAGCACTGAGTCAGGGGAGACTTTGATGTGGAAATTCCAAGGTACCAAACAATGGAAGGGGGAAAGTTTGTCTGTGTATGTTACTCGCCTAGAAAGAGCTCTGCAGAAAGCTTACCGGAAAGGTTGGGTAGCAGCCAGTGATTTGAACCTTCTGAGATTGGGGCACATACTGCAACATGCCAAGCATTCTAAACTGCAGATCATCCAGTTAAGGCTCCAGGATAGGAGAGGTAACCCACCTGACTACTGTGGCTTAATAAAAGAACTCCAGGAGGTAGAAGGTGAAGAAGGAGATTGTAATTATGGGGTGAGTGCAGCCCAAGTGATCACAGCACCGGAAGGCCCTTCCGAAATGGAGACCACTAAGAATGTCCCACCGTGGGCTAAACTGTGGGGGGAGGAGTTGCTGAAGGAAGTCAAAAAAGTACAACCAGGTACGTTCGTTGAGGTATCTCCTGCTGACAGAGACCCTGGCCCCTGTCAGGACGTGACTGTTATGGGGTTGGGGGTGCACCCTCAGGCACCTTCTACTGTGGGTGGCTTCTCGGCTGAGCTCAAGGAATTGACTGCCACCCTAAAGGAACTTTTGAGACATGGTACACTACTAGAAAAAGTCAGATCTCAGTCTCCCATCGATGCTCCAGCATCCCCTGCTATGTTTTCCCCAAGGATGCCCCGAGAGCCTGCCATTTGCCACAGTTGTGACAAGGATGGCCATATGAAGAGGGAATGCCGGCCTCAGAAGAACTTAGAGAAAGTGGTGAACCGGCTTCAAGGAGAGATTCAGAAAATGAGTCAGTGGTCAAGGGGTGCACAAAATGACTGCAGTGAAGGCTTCAGCCATCCTAACTCAAACCCCTCTGTGGCTAAATCGTCTGTCCAGGCCCCTGCTGTTGTCCCTCCAGACTGGTCCAAAATAGTGGGCCCTTCAATGAAGACTACTGTGGCTGTGAATGGTACTCCTACTCGGGCTGTGCTTGACAGCGTGTCGCAAGTGACCATTGTATTTCAGGACTGGTATGACAAACACTTATCTGATGTGCCATTACAATCCCTGGAAGGCCTACATGTGGGGGCTGAGCGACAAGTCTTATCCCTACCTAGGATATGTCTGCCTCTGGTTGTCTTTTCCTGCAACTGTAACTGGTGTAGAGGAGCAAGTAGAGAGACTGGCCCTAGTGTGTCCCCCCCACCAGACTGTATGATGGGGTTCCCCTGTTAATTGGAACAAACGCCCATGTGTTTGGGAGATTAGCACAATTCTGCTATGAGAAACAAGGACAACTGACTGGATGGGCCCTAAGAATTCCAGCCTTAGTAAAAAGGGCATATGATTTACAACAGAAACCCAATGAAGAGGACCCAAATGAGCCAGTGGGGATAGTGTGGAAAAAGGAACCTGACTCCTTGGCATTGGCCCCCAACGCCCAGTGCACAATCCATGGAGAAGTCCGCCTTAAGAGAAACGTAAAGAACAAAATATTAATGTTGGATGCACCAGGTGATGAAAAGTTGCCAGAAGGATTATTGGTTAAACCCAGCATCTTGCCTGCCCATGCCCATGCCTATGCATGCTGAGTGATTGTCCAGATTCGAAATGTGTCAGATCGGGAGGTCCGGGTGAACAGAGGGTGCACTCTAGCTACAGTACACTGTGCAGACACTGAAGTATTACCCAATAACAAGTACTCTGGCCAGAAGGAGAGAGTGACCCCGGACTTATTTGACTTTGGTGATTCCCTGCTATCAGCTGAATGGAAGGCTAGGATTAGCAGGAAACTTGCCCAGAGAGACCAAGTGTTTTCGTTAATAGAATGGGACGTGGGGTATGTCCAGGGTACAGAGCATCATATACGCGTGCATGATGACCTGCCATTTCGAGAGAGATCCCGATGCCTCACCCCAGTGGACATAGGTGATGTGAGGAGACACCTGCAGGAAATGCTCACTGCTGGCGTGATACAGGAATCAAGGAGCCCATATGCCTCTCCCATTGTGGTTGTGTGTAAGAAGAATCGGTGGGTGAGGATGTGTGTTGATTATTGAACCCTGAACCAGCGGGCCATTCCAGATCAATACACCATGTCCCGTATACAAGATCCCCTGGATTGCTTGAATAGGAGCAAATGGTTCTCAGTATTGGATCTTCGCAGCAGATATTACCAGATTCTGATGGCCACAGAGGACCATAAGAAAACCGCCTTCATCTGTCCTTTGGGGTTCTGCAAATTCCTGAGAATGGCACAGGGGATTTCGGGTGCCCCGGCCACCTTTCAGCGACTGATGGAACGTGTGGTGGGAGATATGAACTTGTTGGAATGCCTAGTGTACCTAGATGATGTCATTGTGTTTGGACGCATATTAGAGGAGCATGAGACCTGATTGTTTAAAGTCCTAGACCGATTGGAAGACTTCAGCCTCAAGCTGTCCGTTGACAAGTGCCCGTTTTTTCAAACCTCCATGAAGTATGTGGGGCACATAGTATCTGCAGAAGGGATAGAGACCGATTCTAGTAAGATCGAGTCACTGACTACTTGGCCCCAGCCCCATAACTTGAAAGAACTACATTTCCTGGGGTTCTGTGGCTACTACCGCAGGTTCCTAAAAGACTATTCTAAGGTGATTCGCCCACTCCTGAATCTTACCCAGGGTTACCCCCCTACCAACCATAAATACAAGAAAGGGTCTGTCAAAGAACCCGAGAAAGTATACTTCCAAACAGGTGAACCTTTTGGTCCCCGCTGGACACCCGAATGTGAAGCAGCATTCCACAAAGTCATATACCAGCTCACCCATGCCCCCATCCTCACCTATGCTAACCCTACCAAGCCCTATGTGCTGCATATGGACACCAGTCTGCAGCGCCTAGGAGCTGTGCTGTATCAAGACCATGAGGATGGTTTGAGACCAGTGGCTTTTGCCAGCAGGAGCTTGACCCCATCAGAACAAAACTATCCTGTGCACAAGCTGGAGTTCCTTGCCCTAAAATGGGCCATTGTTGACCAGTTTCATGAGTACCTCTATGGGGCAAAGATATTGGTGAAGACCGACAATAATCTGTTAACCTATGTACAGACTTCAGCTAAGTTGGGCACAGGTGGCTCTCTTTTTTATCAACCTATGATTATGCTGTCGAATGCAGGCCAGGACTGAACCATATTGATGCTGATGCCCTGTCATGAAGGCCAGTCTCTAAGAGTGACTGGGTCAGGTTGCCTGAACCTGACATCCGAGCATTGTGCCAAAAGTTTGATAGAGATGAACAGATGTCTACGGACATAGTGGACTGTCCAGTAGCTTGCTTGGGCCCTCCTGATACCTGCATACCGGCTGCCTATTGCCATTTCTCTGCTCTAGATATTAGTGCACTACCTCAATTTGACAATGACAGCATTCAGTGGGCTCAATCCCAAGATCCTATGATTCAGCCAGCACTTGATGCCCTGTGTGCAGGAAAAGATGTGTCCCAATTGCGTTCCCCTGACTTACAAACTGCCCTATTGTTTAAAGAAGGCCCCAGTTTGAAGGTACACAATCAGTTATTATACAGAGAGACAGTGGATCGCAGTGGTTGAGTAGACAAGCAGCAATTGGTCCTGCACATGGTCTTTAAAGACTTGGTACTGAGGTCCCCCCACAATCACATGGGGCACCTTGGTATTGACAGAACTCTCGACCTGGTACGATCAAGATTCTACTGGCCCAAGATGGGGGCCAATGTTGAGCACCATGTAAAGACCTCTACAGTCATTGCCTGCAAAGGAAAGCCCTGCCTCAGAGGGCTGCTCCCCTTGTCAATATTACTACCAGCACTCCCATGGGACTGGTCTGCACAGACTTTTTGTGTTTAGAACCTGATCAGTGGAATATTGGCAATGTGTTAGTGGTTACGGATCATTTCACATGGTATGCAGAAGCTTTTCCAACTCAAGATCAAAAGGCCTCTACCATGGCCGAGGTGCTAGTGGAAAATGTCTTTGTCCTCTATGGTGCCCCCCCAGTGGATCCACCCTGACCAAGGCAGAGACTTTGAAAGTTGGCTAATCAAAGAAATGCTCTCTCTGTGGGGGTGCAGAAGTCAAGAACCACCCCTATCACCCACAGGGGGACCCTCAACCAGAAAGTTTTAACTGCACCCTTCTAGACATGCTGGACACCCTCCACCCAAAAGACAAGCATAAGTGGAGCCAGCAGATTAGCACCTTGGTACACGCATACAATTGCACCAAAAATAACGCTACTGGGTTCTCCCCCTACTGCCTCATGTTTGGGAGGGGGGCCTGCCTGCCAGTTGATGTCTGTTTTGGGGTCTCTCCAGATGGAGTCTAAGCTGAAAACTACCTGTAGTATGTACAGAAACTGAAACCTCAACTGAACCATGCATATCAACTGACCCAGACAATGGCCGCTAAAAGAAATCTCACCAACAAAGAGAGTCACGACAAGAAAGTAAAGGCTCAAGAGCTATGGCCCGGAGACCGTGTGTTGTTACGCAATTTGGGACTACATGGCAAGCACAACATTGCTGATAGGTGGCACCATCTTACTCATGTAGTAGTTGGAAAGTTGGGTGATCTACCAGTATACAAGGTACACCCAGAGAATAACCCCAAAGCTGTCAAGACCATGCACCTTAACCACTTGCTGCCTATCGGCCAAGTTATTATTGAAGTTGAGCCAGCAGACATTGCCTCCCCTGGGCCAGTGACTCGTGCTTCTGCAAAAAAGAGACAGAGTCAACCTACCCCAGTAGTTACAGAGTTAAGGTTTCCCCCACTGCAGGCCCAGAATGATAGTGACTGTCAGTCCATCTCTGACGATAGTGAGTGTGACAATGCCTATTACCCCTCCTATGACTTGAGTCATCTGCTTCGAGGTAACTCTATGACTAATTGTGGGGATGAAGCTGGGCCTTCTGGACTGCCTAACTCCCCAGCTTTGTCCTTGGAGCCAATACTCCCTGAAAGTGAGGTGCAAAACATCACATCTGAAGTTGCAGACTCTCTGTGTTTAGTGAAACTGTGTGAATTGCCCGAAGAAGGGGCTGATGGTCTGAATCTCCCTGGTGACACACCAGAACTTAACAATAATATGAGAGTGCTGACAGTCCCCCTTCAGTGCCACAAAGCCTAATTGTGCCAGAACCTTCTCTAAATGAGCCAAGTGTTGTGGAAACGGTTCTGTGTGATAATAGCGACCGCACAAAGGCGATCGCTATTATCCCGACCTGCAATATCGCTGAATGCTTACACTATCCCACTTGCCCCTTGCCACCTTTCCTCTTTTTGTCTCTAACAGGATCACATACCACATTGCATATACACTCCATAACGCCTCTCCTCTAAAACCCCTCTCTGTCCACCCCTTTCTTTCATCGTAAACTGTGGTTCCTGCTCCTCCTATCACTAATGTTAGCAGGAGATATTGAATTCAATCCAGGACCTGCAGGTAACATCTCCCACAATGATACAGCTTGGAAGGACTTTAAGGGGCTGCGTATTGTTCACCTGAATATCAGGAGCCTTCCTCATAACTTAACTGAACTAGAGGCTTGGGCTACTCAATATAACCCTGACATCTTGTGTCTGTCCAAAACCTGGCTAAAACCCTCCACCCCTGATCACCTGTGCATGTTACCTAACTACAAAATACTCCAGCAAGATAGGCCCACATCTAAACATGGTGGTGGTGTTGCAATCCTCTTTAAACCTCACCTATCACTACACCGAAATGTCTCTTTCACCCTCTCTCACTGTGAAGCTATTCATGCTACCCTACAACTAGGCTCTATAACCCTCCTATTGGTAGCATCGCTGGTCTCAATGAACTCCTATCCCAGGTGAACACAGCCGTTGGACATAAAGAGGTCCTCATAATGGGAGCTCTAAATCTAAACTGGACTAGTAAAGCTAGTCAGTCCTTCCACACCATGGTACACGGCCATAACCTCCACCAACTAATCACTGACCCTACAAGGGTCATGGCCCGATCGAATCCAACAGAAAAACAGCGCAACACTACGAGCGGGTGCTCACAGCGTGAGGTGCAAACCTCAATACTTCACACAAAAGCCAAGGTAATGAGCACTCCAGGACACAGAAAAATATACTGCAAGTGATTTTAATCCAAATGGCAAGTCCAGACCCCTGCGCTTCGGCTCTATGCCTTCAAAGGGGGTTATAACCAAACTTTACAAACAACCACACTTATATACAATCATAATGATGACATCACAATTAAGGGACAGTTAACTCTTTCAATACCCCATTCTGTCTTCTATATATTCCTTACTCTAATGTTTCTGGTGAAACAATTAATTACAAAATGTATACTAAGTGTGTACTAAAGTGCTTAACAAGAAAAAATGTTTTTGTTTGTAAATACAGACTAAAAGAAACAATATGTTAAAACATATATGTGTACCTAAATTACTATACAAGACTATCTATAATTTTTTCTAGTTTTTACCTTTATAACACTTTTGACCCTTTGTAAATTATTTTAAAACATAAATAATTAAATGTTTAAACAAAGCTGTCAATTCGTGTAAGAACTAGGTATATTTATATCTCTCCTTTCTTTCTTAAATCCAAAATTTATTAGTTCAGTATGACATATACTGTAAAGGAAGAAGTTATAAAACATACTAGGCGGGTACAGATGAGATGAAGGAGGTGGAACACACAATAATAATATCAGGTGAGGTGACTAAATAACATACAAATGGCTCAAGACAAACACAAAAAAATGAAATGAAGTGAAGATGAAATTTGTAACAATGACGACAGTACAGACAAATGAATGTCATGTTTGTGATCACCCTCCACTTCAGACCAGAAATGGGAGAAGGGAAACCATTTTGATGGGGATCCACTCTGATAACATCTCACATCAAATTCTGAAATGACAAAACAAAACAGGATGAGTATCAAAGACAGGACACAAATTCTCACAGAAGAAAATATTCTATTATTTTTTCAACTATTTTCGCACATCTTTCAAAAAAGGTTTCAGATCCCACTGGTCATTAAGACCATCTGGTCTGACAGACTTGAGTCTGTATATCCACCTACTTTCTTTCTTAAGTAACTCATTAGTTCTATCACCTCCAAACTTCATTGGTGTTTGCCACTCTAATCCCATAAATTTCATGCCCTTAGGGTCAGAGTTATGTGCTTTCAAAAAGTGTTCTCCCACAGGTGTATCTGTCCTTGCATTCATTATGTTTCTCACATGCTCTTGGATTCTAACTTTTAAATTTCTTGAAGTACGTCCTATGTATATGGTTACATTCACACCACAACACATAGACTACAAAGGTGGTGTCACAATTAATAAACTCCTTAATCTCATACTTGTAACCTGTCAAAGGATGTATGAATACTGTTCCTACCATGTGGTGGCTGCATATATTACATCTCTGGCATCTGAAATTACCTATTGGTTTAGTACCCAGCCATGTATTTCTATTTGGCATTGTTAGTCTACTATGTACAAGTTTGTCTTTCAAATTCTTTCCCCTGGAGAATGTGATTCTTGGTTTCTCCCCAACTGCTTTCCTCAGTTCAGGCTCAGTATGTAGCAAGTGCCAATTTTTGTAAACAATGTTACCCAGTTGTCCTGCCCAGTTGTTAAATTCAGTGACAAAGCTCACAGGGAATCTATCATCAGATGTAGGGAGCATAGTATTTGTCTGTTTAAGCAAATTATTTCCATTTTGCTTTAAAGCTTTCCCCATAGCTGTTACTAACAACTCTTCCTTATACCCCCTCTCAATGAAACGCTGTCTTAAATGTTCTGCTTGTATAAGAAAGTCCATTTCCTCAGTGCAGTTTCTTCTCAAACGGAGAAACTGCCCATAAGGGATGGACTCCTTTAATTTCTCTGGATGGGCACTGTCCGCTCTGAGTACACTGTTAGTGGCCGATGGTTTTCTATAGCATTTGGTTATAACATCTCCTGGTACATGTGAAGGTCTCAGAATTTCCAGATCCAGAAATTCAATCTTATCAGAGTCCAGTCTATGAATGAAATTCATATTAATATCATTCTTGTTTAACCATTCAATAAAATGTTGAATTTCTGAGACCTCACCATCCCAGACACACAATATGTCATCAATAAAATGTACCCAGAATGCAATTTTATCTTTGAAAGGGTTTGTACTCTGGAAGACTGTAAGTTCTTCCCATTTTCCCAAAAAGAGGTTGGCATAGGATGGTGCCATGGCAGCTCCCATTGCTGTGCCACACATCTGAAGATAGTTTTCACCTGAAAACTCGAAGTGGTTGTGTGTCAGAATAAACTGAATAGATTCCAAAATAAAATCTACTGGTTTGTTATCTTTTTCAGCCTCTTTTTCTAGGAAATAGCAACATGCACTGATTCCCTGTGTGTGCTGAATACGTGTATAAAGCGATTCAGCATCAATTGTTACCCAAACCATTATGTCTTTCCATTCTAGTCTGGACAGTTTTGAGATGACATGTGTGCTATCTTTAATATAGGTCTCTAGTTTAATAACTTCCTGCTGTAGAAAAAAATCTACAAATTTACCTAATTTCTCAGTAATAGACCCTATTGAGGAGATAATTGGCCTCCCGGGGGGTCCCTCATATTTTTATGTATTTTAGGCAGGATGTAAAAACTAGGTATTACTGGATTTTCACACCACATATATTTCAATTCCTTTTCACTAATGTCTCCTCTGTGCACTGCTTCTTGCAATAATAGATGTAATTCTACTTTAAACTTATGCATTGGGTTATTACAAAGTTTTTGATAACTAGTGCAGTCATTAAGCATTTTTGAGGCAATTGACACATAGTGTTCTCTGTCTAGTATCACAATATTCCCTCCCTTGTCAGCTTAAATTAAAATCACTTGCAGTATATTTTTCTGTGTCCTGGAGTGCTCATTACCTTGGCTTTTGTGTGAAGGGTCATGGCCCCCCTCGTTCCAGTACACTAATTGACTGGGCCCTTACAAACCGCCTCGACAGTATAGTTGCTGCCAGTACCCTGGCAGACCCTATAAGTGATCACTCCCCAATCTTCTGCATCTGGCTTTCTGCTAGACAACCATCTCCTCCTCCAAGACTCATCACCTTCCGCAATCTGGCCAATCTTAATCAGGCACATTTTATGCTTGATCTCTCAGTGATCGACTGGTCTCCCATTTTTGCCTCTTCAAATGTTCAATCAGCCCTTGACTACTCCCTTGCAAGGTCTGGATGTCTCCAGGATGTCCATGCTCTCCGAGTCACACACCGTATACGGGGTACACAAACAAAGTGGCTTACCAAAGATGTTCTTACTCAACTCAGGGCAAGGGATAAAAGTTGGTGGCATTTCAAGGCCTCAAGGCTACAGGCAGATTATAATGACTATAGAGTTCAGAGAAATTCCTGCAAAAGGAATATTCACCTAGCTAAAAGCTCATTCTGTAAGGACTTATTAATGAAATCTGCTGGTTACTCCAAGAAATTCTGGTCCATCATAAAAACTCTTCTTGGAGCCAATAAATCATCCACTACTAATGACATCCTGCTAAATGGTGTACATTGTAATAATCCGGTGATCATAGCCAACACACTAAACTGCCACTTCTCGGACCTATCTAGCTACTTGGCCTTCTTCCCCCCGGTCCCCCCACTTCCAACTCTGTGAACACACAACCCGTGCCCTCTCATCCACCGTTCCGGTTTCAGACCTTTACCAGATCTGAAGATCTAAAGCTGCTACTCTCCATCTCTGATAGCACTAGCTCTGGTGCTGATGGACTGGAACCCGGGCTACTGAAAGTCACTGCCCCTTTCATTGCCTCCCCTTTAACGAAAGTCTTTAACTTGACAATATGTCATGGCATAGTTCCCAATATCTGGAAGATAGCTAGAATTACTCTCATCCTTAAGATAGGTGATCCTAAAGACATGTCTAACTATCGACCTATTGCCATTCTTTCCGTGCGCAGTAAAATCCTGAAAAAATTAGTGGCAACCCAAACTATAACATACCTACAGAAGCATAACATCCTCTCAGGTTCCCAGCATGGTTTCTGCAAAGGCCACAGTACTTCCACTACCATCCTAAAACTTACAAACGAATCTATGCTGCTATGGAATCTGGTCTCTTGACAGGTGATATCTTCATTGACTTAACTAAGGCATTTGACCTGGTTAACCATACCCTTCTCCTTACAAAACTCCGCTCTTTTGGTTTCTCCACCGAAACAGTTGCCTGGTTCAATAGCTATCTATCCAACTGGATGCAGGCTGTAGCTTTTAACTCAGCCATGTCTAATCTTTCTCCCATACTTATGGGGGTTCCCCAAGGCTCCATACTTGGCCCGCTACTTTTCTCTATTTTTATAAATCACCTCCCATCATTTGCACCAGCCTGCTCTTCCTTGCTGTTTGCGGATGACCTTGTCATTTACTGCAGTGGTAGTAATAGCGTGGATATTAACCACTCCCTAGCCATTGACTTCTTAAGCATTCAGTCCTGCCTAATAAAAAACAACCTTGCTCTTAATGCAAGCAAAACACACTCCATGCTTTTTGGCTCTCCAGCTAGACTCAGAGTAAATCGCAACTCCCTTCAAATATCGAGAGCCGATGGTTCCCCAGTAGTTAGCACTATTTCCTTCAAATACCTGGCCATTCTCCTAGATGAATCCCTGGATTTTGACCTCCATATCACTGCCACCTGCAAATCTGTTAATGCTAAAATTGGAGGTGCCTACTGTACTAGCTATGCTCTCACGCCATGTGCCAGGCTTGCCGTGGCTCTAGGCCTACTGCTCCTGGCCCTGACTTATGGCTCAGTCACCTACCTAGGAGCATCTAAGACCTCGCTCCATAAATTGAACACCGCCTATAATAACATCTGCTGCTACGCCTCTGCATTACCGTAGTTCAAACATCACTGTCAGCTTTATGCTGACCTAAAATGGCCCAGCCCTGCTGCTCACCAGCTACAGTTCTATGGCTCTCTAATTGACAGTATAACTAGATCAGGCCTCCCCCAATCCCTCGCCTCCTTGCTACACTCCCAAACCCCCTCCTATGGTCTCTGATCTAATGACCATTCCCCTCTCTTCATCCCCAGACACAAAACCACTATGGGTACATGTGCTTTCTCTTACACGGCCCCTAAGTACTGGAATTCTATCCCTCAAACTATTTACCTAGCTCCTACCCATGCTGGTTTCAAAAAACTCCACCATAAACATCTATTGGTTTCAAATCCTTGTACATACTTCCATCCACCTTAGCTCATTCATTCCTTCCATCTTCACCCTTGTCTTTCCTATACTCACCTTCTTACCCTTCCCCTGCAAGCCTTCATCCTTCTCACCCCCTTTCTCCCTGTTCCCTACTACCCCCTGCCCTTCCCCCCTCCTCTTTTACTTCTCTATGTTTGAGCCTCTCTATGGCACTTACTGTATTCTGTACTTTCCTGTTTGTAGCTATACTGACTTGTTGACACTTGTTTTTATTTTGACTTTTTCCTAACTGTACAGTTTATATTTTTGACATTGACTAACTCTGTATATCATCCAGTTGCCAAGTTGTTGTATTTCTGACCATCCCATTGTTTACCTTTTCCTGTGCTGCGTCACATTGTACTGCTCATGTATTTTTCACTTGTATCCTCCTGGGTTGTGCCTGAAAATAGGCATCTCTATGCCTAGTGCACCCACCCAGTTACCAAAACAAATAAATAAATAAATAAAAACAATTTGACGATATGCACAATAAGGCTACCGGGGTGTGCTCTCCTCGACCCAGCTAAATAAAGATTCTCAACCCGGGGGTGCATGTCAAGGAGGGGCACATCCCAGCTTCAAAACAATCTAAGTACCACAGCTGTGGAATCGCAAAATTATACACCTCCTCCCCAGTCCTGAACCCAGGACCTGCTCCACCCTCCTTCCCACCGCCTATCCTACCGTCGCCATTTAGGCAGTCACCATCCCCTATGGTAACCCATGAGGAAAGCGCCATTATATGAGTTGCCGTTATGATGGTTGCCCATATTCGGTCACCTTCCTCACGTGCTACCATGGAAACAGAGCCTACAGAGTAAGGAGCTGACAATGATCCCACTTTGGACATTCCCATCCATGCAGAGGCACCCCTCACAAATGACGAAAGCTCCAAAGTTAGTGCTGAAAGTACAGAGACTGTGGCTGTTCCCCCCAGAAAGACTGGCCGAGTCATCAAGCCAGTATTGCGCTTCAGTTATGATTTTCCCGGTAGGCCAGTGGATTTGCCTCTCAATGTGGTTCACAAAGGTATTTATATTTCTCAGAGCTCACTACCCATACTGAGCTTAATGGTCAATTCCAGGTTGATTGTTCTTCCTTCTCAGTATGGTGCCCCTGCCCCATCCAGCCCCAAGTTAGCTGATAGGGAAGGGCCCCCTCCTACATTGTTTAATGTACAGGAAGTTATAACATGAATCAGTATGGTGATGTCATAAGTATGTTAATCATAGTGGAATCAGTATTACCTATATGAAACATGCATAAGTATTGTTCTTATGGATATAGTATTATGAAGTGTAGTGAATATGTATAGTAAAGTAATAAGTTTATGTTAACTGATGCATGATGGTACAGACTTGATGCGGACGCCAAGTTTTCTCCAGGCAGGGAAGGATGTAACCCCCCTACAAATGGGGGTTCCTGAAAAGTCTTCCTTGAGCTTGACTAAATGCTCACTGCCAGGCTGGTGTTCTGCATTTTAGCAGTTTAAATGTATTGCCAGAGAGTGCATATATAGCCTCTGTGTACTGTCTCTTTAACTCTTTAAGAGCTGCCTGGATTTTAGTTATAATTAATCTGAGAGGGAGCTCTGTTAGAAGATGTACTTGTTTGCTGATCATTTGTTAGAGTAGTAATAATATTGCAGTTTGTTCTAAACTGCCTTCTTTGCAGCATGGACAGTTCTGTTTGTTTCCATTATCTTGGTCCTGGACTGCAGAATGGGCCAATTATTACATTTGAGACTCTAAAATGGAGCCTGTCTACAGGGTCTTGGTGGGGCCAAAACTTGTAGGAAATGTAGTTTTGGGCTTTTGGTGCCTAACATCACCTGGAGAGGGAGTCCTTGTTGTGCCTGACAGACAGATCAGCCAACTGAACCTTTTGGATCTTGGGGAAAGTCCCACACTGCTTGCAGTTTCAGTTAGACCTGAGTTGGGAAGTGAAGAAGTAACAGCTCAAGATAGTTCGAGCAGCAATCCATACTGGATAAACCTGAAGAAGACTGAAGATTTGCCGAATGCAATCAGCCTGTCAGGGCTTCCAGCTACCTCTGAACTCCCGGATTGTGCAGAGACTCTGTAATTGCAACTGGAGAGCCATTTGCCTGGTACAGTGGAATTTACTTACATGTGAATGTGCTGTGTGCTTATAGTGGGTTGTGATTTGGTTCCCCACTGTGTGTCTGAACTGTGTTTTGCTTGCTGGAAGCTGTATCCAGCTCCATGGACTGAATCCGTATCCATTTCCATTTGCCTAGGCCCTGCTACACTGGCCCGAGCCAGAATGCCTGCTACACAGAAAGTCATCGAAGAGAGATCGGCCTGGGGATCAGCCCCCTGCTCAATGCCTTGAACAGGAATGACGTCTCGGTGATTCATGTGGGCCCTGCTTCTCCGGGTACTCAGCTCAACAGCCTGCAGTCTCAGTTTCATCCTGCCTGCATCCAATATTGGGTATCATGAGTAAACATCAAGGTAGCTCCCTGTGACAACAGCTAAATCTAGAAGTGTTGTCATTTGATTGTCTTGTTGTCTTGTCTTTCACAAACTGAGCCCTCCAGCTCCAGATTACAAATAGTGTGTGTTGTGCATGTTGCATCACAGGGCCCCAACCAGCTGCAACATTCCTGGTTAGCCCACCATTTTTCTACCTGGGTATCCAGAGTGTGTGATTGTGTAGGGACTCTGAACTGCATGCATAACTGTCTGATTAATATAGCTTTTAAGCAAATCAACCTGATTACGCCCCTCCCTTGTTCAAGTCCCCTGAATAAATCAGATTTAACTTTGTTTGCATTTAACCTGACTGTGGTTCCAGTTTGTGCCAAAAGTATTATATGGTTGCTATTTGCTTTACTTAACCTTGTTTTACAGGGGGTCCCCAGGGTCAAGCTGGAGGAACCAACCCTGGTGGTAAGTGCAAACAGTGTGGGTAATTGCCTGGTGAATAAGGGTCATTGTGAAAGTAATTATTGTATATTGTTCAGGCCACTAGAAGGGAAAGAGGGAGGGTTACAGTGTCCCGGAGGGCTGTGCCCAGATTAGCTTGACCACTAACAACCCTGACCTCCGGGTGGAAGTACCCATTTCATTTCCCAGGCACCTTAACCTGCTACTAGCCAAGCAAGCAGGGGTAGTAGCCCATGGGATAGCACCACCTAGGGGTTACACAGGGATTCATGTCCTATACGAATCCTGGGACTGCCCCAGAGTGGTTTGCAAAAAGAAGGGGGTGGGATTACACATTAAGTGCTTGTGCATCTTGGACCAGGCAACTTTGGATGCTGAAATGGTAGGGTGGGCTTTCAGATCACGGGGGAGTTTGTTGTACAATACTGTGGTCACCAGGGGGCAGCGTGATATGCTATGTTTCAGATGTAGCTACTGTGGAGAGCAGGCAAAGACTTTCGGAAACCGTTGTATGGTTTGGGCAGCCACAATGGCTAGGCAGTAACCTTCCAACCAGGAGAGTCCCCCTCAGGAACAGTGAGCTCGAAATTTGGCTGTAGTGCTCCTCCTATCAGTTTATCTTACTTGCCAAACCATTGCAGAGAGATTTTTATAGCCAGGTGGGAGATTATGTGTGTTACCCTGGGAGCCAACACCATTTTAAATGCTTCCAGTGTGGCTGCAAAGGTCAGTTTCACTGGTTTCCATCTCTCTATCTCCGTTGTCAGTGCCTGTAGGAGGGGGAAGAGGTTCAGTTGTAACATTTTGGTCAGGGAGAAGTGGATAATGATCCTCCAATAAGATATGCCCTTTGGTGACCATTTCAGTCCTTTAGCTGTGTAACTGGCAGCCTGAGTTCAACTAGGATGCAATGGGAGAACCTCAGATTAAGGAATCAAAGCATCAAAAGACAGTGGAGGAGCATCATGGCAGTGTTGCTGTGCCACTGTGTGCAAGGGCTCTGAACTGAAACCAAACATTCTCATAAACCTCCCTACTTTTAACTTAAAATCTGCAGGAGAGTATAATATGCTTGAACGCTGACAACCACAACTAACCAGTCCAGGGTCCAAAATGTTTAGCTAGGGCTGTTGAGCTAGGGTTTTAGATTTAGTACTAGTGTTGGGTAAGTAAGCATATTCAGGAGACAGCTTTTTTATTTTGAGTTAGGTTTGAGTGCAAACGTACTGTTATATTGTGGCCAAATTGAGGAAGAAGCTCCTGGGAGAATGAAGAACTGTAGGAAGTGTGGAGCGAGCAAGGAGGAACCATTGATTCTGGAAGCCAGGTTTTCGACAAACTGAGTGTGTTCAGGACTGTGGCCGGAGTGCCATCTCTGACTGCTGCAGCAGTAAGGCTACAAGGTCATCTCTGCCCCTGGAGTGCTAGAAGACCTTCCTGGTGTTCTTTCATCTACCGAGATTTATGAATGACCCTGGGAATCTTTTTCAGGAACGCCATGCTAGGGAGCCTGTGGTGTGGCAACATGGGTCTCCCCTATGAACTCGGTCACAAGACTGGTCGTGGCCATAATTGCTGTGGACTACTAGCCGGTGGATAGCCAAGACCGGCAAAGCTGCAGAGAGACTTGGTCCTGAACTTTCCATTCTGCTGGAGTGTCCATTATCCAGACTGAAGACAGGTCTAGACTGCCTCCGGCGCCTTTGAGAGGAATGCCGGAGGGTGAAGTTGGACCCTGCCGTGGCCAGTAAGTAATTATTAGTCTGCCCTAAATTGCCTGCCCCAGCATAAGGGAGAGTGTGCTGGGGCTTGCTCTCCTAACTATGGCCTGTTTTTCCCAGGAGAGTATCTCTCCAAACTCTACTACCAGCTGGTTGTCCTCATGCCAGGACTTAGAATTCAACTCAGCTCAGTTAGAGTGAGTTGTGTTGGAAGAGAAAAAAAATCTGTCCTCGGGAAGCCCTCTTGAACATTAAGAACTCATTTGTTATGCTTCATTGAACTGGTTTTCCCCACCTTTAAAAGGGGTTACAGACTCATTATTGCATTCAAGTCTCTCCTCGCTTTTAATAAATGTTGTCTTATTAAGGTGGGTGGGTTGTGGGTGGGATTGTGGGGATTAGATAGAATGTGACTGTGGATTATCTGAGTAGGGTATCTTATTTAGTGTGTGAATGGAGTGTAACTGAGTAGATAGTTTTTTATTTCTGTTTGTTTTGGTTTGTTTTTAGTATTTCTTTCTGGGTTTACTTTCTCAGAGAGCTATGTCTAGGAGTTCAGGGCCCCTCTGAATCAGCTACCCAGGTACCCTGCTGCATGACCTCTGCCTCTTCTGTGATCCCCCCTCCCACTGCTGCTATAAGGCGCTGTAGGGAGGTGAGCATTGCTGGGGGGTGGTGGTGGTGGGGCAACGGAAGCTCAACAGAGGTGAGAGAGATTGAGGTGGTCTGGAATAGGAGGTGCCCTGAGGTTAAACGAGGCCTTGAGAGAGGCTCGAGGTGTTTGGCCTCCATTCTCAGGATTCCCACCGGACCGCATGAGCAGGTAGTTAGAGGGTCTTCAGCCAACACGGGTCCCCTTCAGGCAGTGCTTTGCAACACCAGGTCGATGAGGAACAAGACCACAATTATGTCGGACTCAATTTTATCGGTCAACCTGGCATGCATCACGGAGACCAGGCTGGGTGACAATGTGGGGCCAGTGTTAGAGGCATAAGTCCTGGCTGGGCACTCCGTGGTGCACTGCCTGAGGAGGGATCACAGGGTTGGGGGTATAGCCATCTGTTTTAGGTCTGACCTGAGCTTCTCAGTGCATTCAGTAGATTGTACCAGGTTGTTTGAATGTGTGGCGGTGAGTGGGGGTCCAGGTGCAGGTTGTAGAATTCTTATTTACTGCCCTCCGGGGTTGGGGGGAGAGTTCTTGTGGGAGGTGATGGACTTCATCGTCGACAAGGTGTTGAAGTCCCCCAGATGGCTTATTCTGGCTGACATCAATGCCTGGATAGACTATGAATCTTCGCAACATGGAACTGACCTCCTCCAGCTGATGACATCGCTGGGCCTAGAACAGGCAGTTGCTTCTGCGACCCACCATCACGGCCACACCTTGGACCTGGTATTCTCACTGGGTTTTGAGGTCATTGACAGTTTCGAGGTCATTGACCTCGAGATTGATCAGGTTGTTTGGTCCGATCACTGCACTGTGAAGTTCTCATTCAGGGCTCCCTCCCCTGTCGAGATGATCAGTTACTGCCTTTTAAGGTGTTTGACCCCGGAGGGACTGATGGCGGTGGCCGATTTTTCCAGTGGCAGTGCTGGTAGTGCAATTGGCTTGGGTGAATCGGTGCCAGCCTATAACCAGGCACTCGATGCGATCGTACTGGTCCATATATGACCCAGGTCCTCTTGCATGAGTTTGATGGTTTGATGGGACTCTCCAGGTGACAAAGACAACAGGTCGGAGATTGGAGCATTGCTGGTGGAGGACCCGGCTAGAGGAGGACAGACTGGCTTTGAGAAATCACTATTGTGACTATCAAAGGGCAATAATCCATAAGAAGACAGAATTCCTGTCCAGTGAGATTGCTGCAGGGAAGAATAGACCAGCTCAGCTTTTTCGGTCTGTAGACAGGCTTCTCCATGCTGTCTGTCTACAGCTGAAGAAAGCATTCTCAGCAACACAGTGTGAAGAGGTTACTCTATTTTTCTCTCACAGGGTGTCCTCTGGGTCTGGTTGGAACAGCAGCTCTCCTATTGCTTGGGCAGTTTCAGCCGGTCGAGGTGGCTGTGGTCTCTGAGGTGATTTTGAAGCTGTGGCCCACTTGTTGTGAACTGGACCCGGGTCCAACACATCACCTAGTGGGATGTGTTGAGATTATCAGTTCAGTGTTCACTGGGATAGTTGGGTGCTCACTTTTGGAGGGGGTCTTCCCCGACGCCTTGAAGGAGGTGCTGGTGAAGTCCCTTCTGAAAAAAAACATCTCTCAGTCCCAACATCCTAGCAAATTACAGACCAATCTCCAACCTCCCATTCCTAGGGAAGGTTGTTGAGAAAATAGTGGCTCTGCAGCTTGAGAAACACCTAGAGGCCTGTTACATCTACGAGCAATTCCTGTTCTGGTTTAGGGCAAGGTACAGCACCGAGATGGCACTAGTCCAGATCCATAATGACCTCCTCATGGCCTGAGATCGAGGAGAACGGTCAATTCTCAGTCTCCTCGATCTGTCATCTGCATTTGATGTTGTGGACCACATCATGTTGCTGGATCGCCTTACAGAGTGGTGTGGACTCGCTGGTGTTGCCATCAACTGGTTTGAGTCCTTTCTCTCAGGCAGGAGGCAAAGGGTGGTGACGGGGAAATTTTCCTCCCCCCCAACCGCCTCTTAACTGTGGAGTCCCTCAAGGCTCGATCCTGTCACTGATGTTGTTCTCAGTATACATGCTGCCCCTAGGGAGGATCATTAGACAGTATAGTCTGAGTTTTCACTGTTACGCAGATGATACTTAACTGTGCATGTCCTTTGTACCAGGGACAAGCGGTGCTGTTGAAGTGCTGAATAAATGCCTCACTGAGATCCAGGACTGGATGAACTCCAACTAGCTGAGGCTCAACCCCGGCAAGATGGAGCTACTAGGGATTGAGCCTGGCAGTGGGCAGAGTGAGGACACCTCCAGGATGACAACAGGCTTAGTCCTAGGGTCAGTACCATTGATGGCGTCCTCTAGGGTGTGAAATCTGGGTGTGATCTTCAACGACAGGCTGACATTTTGAGGCTCAGGTGTCAGCTGTCATCAAAAACAGTTTTTACCATCTGAGGAACATTGCTCAGATTAAGCCCCTAATCCCGCCTGAAGATCTGCCATCACTGGTGCATGCTTTTGTAACATCAAGGCTCAACTACTGCAATGCTCTGTATCTCAGAGTCGATGGGGGGAACCTCTGCCAACTGCAGCTAGTGCAGAATGCAGCAGCAAGGCTGCTGACAGGATTACCCAAATTCTGTCAAGTGACCTCAGTCCTGCAGGGTCTGCACTGGCTGCCAATCAGGTGGTGGTTTCTTTTCAAGGTGGGCTTGCTCACCAATAAGGCTCTATATGGACTGGGCCCTGGCTACCTGTCAGACCTCCTTACTCTAGCCATTCCAACTCACTCCTTCCGTTCCTCCACCCAGGGCCTTCTTGCAGTCCTGAGGACTGGGCTGAAAACCCTGCGTGATCACTCATTCAGGGTGGCCAGCCCGGTCCTCTGGAATTCGCTCCCAAGACCTTTGAGGGAGGTCCCTACAGTGGAGGCCTTCAGGAGGGGCCTGAAAACTCACTTAAGCTAGCATACCCTGAAGAAATATTTTAATGCTGCTTTTCTGATTTTATTGATCGCTCTGTAATTTTATTGTGTATTTTATTTTAATATGATCCTAAATTTTATGTATGGCACCCAGATCCTCTGGGATTGGGCGCCTAAAAATAAATGCTTACATACTTATTTGGATTTACGTGCAGGTCACAGACTAGAGAGAAATGAAAATTATGTGCTCACCGTAATTCTTGGATCTTCCAGAATATCGTCACCATTCATCACTGGTGGGTCTTAAGCTGGAGGCACTAGGACCTCACAGGAGTGTATGTCTTTAAAGCTTTGGAGATAGGAGACCAACGTCAGAGACGGTGCCACCCACAAGGCAAACATATGATGTGGCACTCATCGGCTGGCAAGTAACCAACACCAGCCCCCTTACCTCCTCAGTTCTGTTTGCCTAGGAGAGGAAGAAAGGGTAAAAAAAGGGAAGAGCTGGGGCAAGGGAGCCCAAGGGACAGACTAAAGGATATAGGATATAAAAAGAACAAATGAATAACAACTGACCAAGAGAAGATGATTTGGGGAGAGGGGTCTTCAAAATGGCCGAAGTTGACCAGGGCAAATGGGCAGGAGAGAGAGAGAGAGAGAGAGCAGTGGGGACCCCAAATTCTCAGCAGAAAAACAAGGGTGTCAAAAGAGCTGGCTTGCTGTCAGCCATAGAAGAGCATGGTTTATGCTCTCCAAGGCTAGCTGACTCCTAAACGATGAGCATGGTCCACAAGAATGTTGAAGGGCCAGTTAGAGGGGTAGATTGAAAGGAAAGAAGTACTTCCCTAAGTCTTAGAAACAGGAGAAATACTATGAGCCCTGGGACAAAAAAAAAACATTGCCAGCCATAGTTGTCCACCTGAGGGTACCAGAACCATAGTAGGCTAGAGATTAGGAGTGCCATATGACCAAAACATAATATGGGAGAAGGAAATCCTTCAATTTTGAAGGTCTGAGAGAGAGAGCTGATTCACGGCTCAACAGTGCACCAATAGGTCCAGTTTCCAAGCCAAGGAGGTATATTTAAGAACTCGGAAGAGAAAATGCAACCCCTGAGAGGAGTAAAATGTCTGAAAAAAGGAGGTACCTCCAAGGATAATGGGTATTGGAGCCCACAGAAAAGGAAAGATTCCCATTGAATATTGGCATTAATTTGGGCTGATGTATATAAATATGTGAAACAAGACCATCTTTGGTTACAGTAATTTAATGTTCTTCATAATTTATACTTCTTGCCCATGAAACATTTTCAAATGGGTTAAAAAACAACTCCAACTTGTACTAGATGAGGTAAGGAAGATGGTACCTTGTACCATATGCTCTGGCAATGTTCAAACATACAACGGTTTGGAGACTCTATATGGACCAGCTTGGATCCTCTTCTGGGTCTCCAAGACACTTTCACTCCGAAAATCTGTTTGACAGGGGACTACAGTAATGATATCTCAGGGCCCAGAAAAGAGCACATGGCTTAAATTGATGCACTAGCAAAATTAATCATTCTTTGCCATTGGTTGGATACAATGACCCCAACACAGAATGAATGGCTAACGGAGATGATGAATGCCCTTAATGTGGAAAAATCAATAGACAGTTTCTACAACACTTTGCATACTCATCAGTCTCACTGGGAGTGTTACATATTTTGTTATTTACTGAGCAGTAGGAGGGGATTCTCACATTTGTCCATGGACAACAGGTTGTATATTATTCCCATGATTTCCATTGGCTTTTTGTAAGACATTCCCCTGGCTCAGGGCATCTCCAGGGATCCTGCTTGGGTGTTGGGATTTGGGTGGGTTTGTTCATGTCTGTTATATTGTTTATTGTTTGTTTGTTTTTTGTATTATGTATTCTGTTTATCTTTGTTAATCCTTTGACTGTTAAAATTCAATAAAGTATATTAAATAAAAAAGGAAGGATTCCCATCCTCCTGACTCTCTGTCTCTGGTTGAAACATCCCAAAAATAGGGGATTAAGAGAAAGAGAGGTATAAAGGGTCACTAAAATGAATGCAGGAGGTGAACTGCAAGGGAAAGAAGCTGAACTGGTAAGGGAACTGGACTACATTTCCAAAGTTTTCAGCCCTAGAGCGCCAGCTCCCCTGCAAGGCTTTGTCCCCAACATGGGTGCCAGCAGGCATACTCACTGTTCTCTGCTTACAGCAAAATCTGGAAAATCCAGGGGCAACATGAGCCTCAGGCCAGGGCAGCAAACAAACAGAGCTTGATATACCTGAAGTACTGTTTTTCCCCTCCTTGGATGCTTTAGTGTGTGTTGGTTAATTGGCTTTGGAAGATGTGTGGGTGCCAAACATAGAGGCCATGACTGTATTAGTGACTTGATCAAGCATGCATGCATGAGTGCTGGTATGAATGGACTTCTGTAAGGCTGCTACCTTGATGTGGTACAGAGGCTTGTCACAATGTACTAAACATTGTAACTAAAACCCAGACAACTTCTGTCTGATTGGTAGTGTGTGTGTGTTAAATAAAATAAAATGATGTTAGTCTATTAGGATCATTGGCTTACTACATATTGTTGACTGAAATGAGGGGGGCAGTGTTTGTGTGGTGGGGCAGCACATCTTGGTTTGTGTTTATGGAGGGAGCAACAGTTCCATCTACTGTCGAGTACAAGTTAAAAATTCCTGGCTATGCCCCTGGTCCCTAAGGGGAATAAGAAAAGGCTGTCCAACAGCTAAAAAGTAGTTATGTACTTATCATAAAGTAGATCTTTGAGACAATCTCTTCTGGCAGGTCAGACACTTGGGATATCCAATGGAAGGTGCTCTGTGCACAGCAGCTTTCTCAAGCAGTGTGACTGGGGGCCGCCCACAGTGATATGAGGCTAGGTATTTGTATAAATATGTGGGCAGCCCTGAGGACTCCTCAGTTCTCGGCCGGTGACCAGGTCACTTTACGGGTCTCTGAGAGGAATTGAGGAGAACTAGGTAAGGCTTCGCCCCACTGAGTGTGGAACAGGAAGATGGTTCTCATAGAAAAGGAGGGGGACAGAGAGAGGGACAGTGACCTGCTGCAAGAGATCCTCTCAAAGATCTACTGTTATAGTAAGCATGTAACTGTACTATCTTCATCGATGGTATCTCATGCATCAGGTCAGACATTTGGAATGATTCCCAAGCAGTTAATGGTTAGGTTGGGTGGTCAAGAGAGGAGGCCTTGGAGGATGGCCCTGCTGAAGTTAGCCCTGTCTTGGAGGCTATGTCAAGGCTGTACTGCTTGGTGAAAGTTTGAACCTTGGACCATGTGGCAGCATCACATATGTCAGATATGGAGACATGGCCCTGGTAGACTGGGCCTTCATAGTTCCTGGCAGTGGTTTGTTGTATTTGTTGCAACAGTAGGCAATGCAGTTGGCCAGCCATTTCGATAAGGTCTGTTTGGAGATGGGTCTGCCCTCCTTTTTGGGGGTGAAAGACACAAAGAGTTGTTTCATTTTGCGGCACTCCTTGGTGCGTGCAATGTAATATCGTAGAATTCTATGGACATCCAAGGTATGAAGCAGCACTTCCCCTGGGATGGTATGCTGTGGATAAAATACCAGAAGGTGAATGGCCTGGTTTAGGTTAAATTCTGATACCACCTTGGGTAGAAATTTAGGTTTTGTTCTCAGTGACACCCTATCCTTGGGAAAAATTAAGCAGGGCTCATGGCACATGAGAGGCTGGAGATCCAAGATTATTTGAGCAGATGTGACTGATACCAAGAATAAAACTTTCCATGATAGGAAGCGAAGCTCACAAGTCACCACACACTGTCATTGAGATAGGGTCAAGTTCTCTAGCATGAAATTCAGGTCCCATGGGGGAACCGGACTTCTGAGTGGTGGTTTTAAGTGCAGTAAACCATGGAGAAACATTTTTGATATGTCCAACTAGGCAACCTGACGGTCGCCAGTGGGGTCATGGAAGGCCAATATAGCCACCATGTGAGCCTTAATTGAGGAATATCCTAAGCCACATTCAGATAAGAAACAGAGGTAATCCAGTATATTCTTCACGGGACAGGAATATGGGACTATCCCCTGGTCTGCAGCCAAATGTGTAAAACATTTCCACTTAGAAACAGGTTTTTCTGGTGGATGGTTTTCTGGAGGCAAGCAAGATGTTGGCAACAGATGAGGACATGTTATGTCTGGCTAAGAGGACATCCTCAGGAGCAAGGCATGAAGTTGAAGGGACCTGAGGTTCGGATGAAGTAGGGTTGAGCTGTGTTAGTTAGAAGGTCAGGGCGAATGGGGAGGGCCATGGGGTCCACAACTGAAAGTTGTTGTAGGAGTGTGAACCAGATCTGGCGAGGCCAATAAGCGGCGATTAGTATTATGGTTGCTGTCTCCAGCTTTAGCTTTACATAGAAACATAGAAACATAGACTTTGACGGCAGATAAGGACCACTTGGTCCACCCAGTCTGCCCATTTCCTTACCTACTGGATAAGCTGCAGATTCTAGTTAACCAACAGCCTACTTCCTGCCACCCCACAATACAATTGCCTTATGTCTGTCCCATGCATGTTTGAATTCCCCCACTGTTTTAGACCCAACAACCTCCCCAGGAAGGCAGATCCATGCATCCACCACTCTCTCCGTGAAAAAAAAAATCCTCACATTACCCCTGACCCCTTTGAAATTGGAGATTGTGGGGGCATTGGAGATGGGAGCAGGGAGAGAGTTAAACCAAGATGGAGCTCAGTAGCAAAACGACCTCTGACCATGGGTAGTCCTGGATCTGGGGACCAGTAGAGTGGTCTTGTCGGAGGTTCGGGTTTCGATAGTGGGTTGGGTGTGGCGGATGGAGGCTGTCACCCCGGAAGGGGATAGCCCGAGCAGAGTTTTTTTTGTGAGGAGGCAGGTTTGATAACGTAGCCGTTCATCTAGGTTTAACAGTTTTGCCTCATCATAGAGTTGACAAGTATGTGTGAGCCTGGGGGCACCAGTAATCAGCCTGCAGGCCTTATTTAGGGTGATCCGAATTTTATTGAGGGCAGTGGTGTCAGCAGCACCATAGACTGGTAGACCATAGTCAGCAAGGGACAGTACAGAAGATGTAACTGCAAGTCGGAGGGCATCAGGAGGGAGGCAGTTTTTATGGCGGTAGAGGATGCCAAGCCGTGTATTAGTGGTGGATGCAAGGGCATCAATGTGGGTGTGGTAGGTGAGGGCTGAGTCGAAAGAAACACCAAGGTATTTGTAGGAGCAGACTTGTTCAAGCAGTTGTTTGGTACTAGGGAGGATATGGAGTGGGAAGTTGCAGGCTTTGTTTTAGGAGTGGGCAAAAAGCATAGTTTTGTTTTTTTGTTGAGATTAATGACGAGTCTGCGCTCTTTAAACCAGGCTTCAGCATCATTGTAGGATTGTTGTAGAGTATCCTGGAGGGAGATGGGATTGCAGTAGGTGGCAAAAATTACAGCATCATCTGCATACATAAGAATTTTGCCAGAGCATGCACTGGGCAGGGTGTTAAGATAGAGTGAGAAGAGTAGGGGACCAGGATGGAGCCCTGGGGAACCCCTGAGTGGATGGGATGAGTTTTGGAGAGTGTTCCATTGATTTTTACACATTGGGAGTGGGTGGATAGGTAGCTTGTGCACCAGGCGAGAGGGCCGGCAGAGAAACCCGTGTGGCATAGGGCATCCAGCAGAAGAGGGTGGGAGACAGTATTGAAGGCCTCTGAGAGGTCAACGTACACTGCACCAGCTAGGGAGCTGGCATCCAGGGAGGAGTGTAGGAAATTTCAGAATTCGGCTAATGCAGTGCCGGTACTGTGACCAACATGGAAGCCATGCTGCTCTGGGCATAAGATGTTAAACTGAGTAAGGTATTCAGTGATTTGAATAGCCACCATTTTTTCCAGTGCTTTGGAAAGGGGGAGGAAGGATGGAGATTGGTCGGTAGTTCCCGTCGGAGGACCTGTCGCCCCCTTTATGAATGGGTGTGATTATGGCTGTTTTCCATGCTGTGGGGAATTGCCCCAGACAGAGGGATCAGTTGAGTAGGCTGGTGAGCGGGGCAAGGACTTCATCCAGCACCAGCCAGAGAATACTGGGGTCCAAGGAACCGCTACAGGAACTATTGCTTTTTAAAGCTTTAATTAGGAGTGGTCTGGCTTCCTGGGCAGATACCCTACGTAGGTGAAAGCTGGGGTGTTGGAGGTCAGGGGGAGGTAGGGTCGGGGGAGGGTCAAAGAAATTACTGGGGAGGACAGAGCTAAGGTCAGTAAAGGAGGTGTTAAGGTAGTTAGCTATGCAGGCAGGGTCGGTGGAGGTAGAGCCTTCAATAGTGAGCTCTATATAACCTGCAAATGGAAAAGTGGGGACTTAGTAAAATGACAAACAGGATATGATGTCACAGGAGAATGCCTATATAGAAAATGCCGAGCCAGGGTGGGTGGGTGGTGGGGTGTTGGCAGGCTAACCCCCTTGCAGGGTGCTGCTATGGCAGGAGTGGTATTAGGCACCGGTAGCTCGCTCCAGGAGGAAGCTCACGTGTGGGCTGGGAGTGTTCCCGCATCTGGTGGGGCCAAGGGACTGAGGGAGGCCTATATCCTGAGAGGAGACAAAGGGGACAAATTAGTATGCAGCGGGAGACCTGGATCACTTCACTGCACATGCGTGGGCGATTATCCCGATTCTAGCAGTCACAGATGGGGAAAGATGCAGGTAAGCAGATATTCAGCTAAACAATAACTGTAAACTACAGTATCACAGTGGTTCCCCAATTAAATTAGTACACAGTGGTCCCCAAGTAGTAGCTCTGCGATCGCTGGAGAGCGCCCCCCCAATCTCTCAGAACCCTTCGGTTTAACATGGTAACTATTAAACAAATCACAAAGCATTCAAGAGGCAGTTGCAAGGGTGGAAATCTCAGCCGATGAATGCCAGTAGTAAGTCCAGGACAAATAAACAATCCCCCTTGCAAGGGTGCTGCTACGGGAGGTAGTGTATTACCTCTTAGGCACCCGAGTAGCTTCTGCTCCAGGAGGAGCTCTGCGCAGGGCTGGGAGCGCCCGCATCTGGTGGAGTCGAGGACAGAGGAGACCTCTTAGGAACCCGAGTAGCTTCCGCCCAGGAGGGAGCTCTGCATGTGGGCTGGGGAGTGTTCCGGCATCTGGTCAGGCCGAGGGACTGAGGGAGGCCTCTTAGGCACCCGAGTAGCTTTCCGCTCCAGGAGGGAGCTCTGCGTGTGGGCTGGGGAGCATTCCGGCGTATCTCCCATGTAATTTAGGATTCCCAGGGCCAAGGTTGAGGATGCATAGATTTTCTTGCCCATGAGATCCAACTTCCTCAATTCCTTATCTGGAGGAAGATGTGATGTTTCGTTCTGTCATGGGCTGCATTGATAACCACTGAATCAGCCTGAGGAGCAGCTGAGGAGTAAGGTTGGTCCCGAAGGGCCTGGTACAGTCTATCTGACTTTTTAGGCACTGGAGGGATGGTGTAAGGTCTGTGCCAAGCAGCCGTGATGGCATCACTTTAGGCTTGTATTAAAGGTGGCACCACAGTAGCAGGATCTTCTGGGAGGTCCAGATAGTCTGCCAAGTTCCTCCTCTGTAAGTCTTGTTCAGTAGTAGCAAAGTCCATAACCTGCTGGAGCTGTGTCATTGCCTCCAAGAAGGAGGGATCATCTGGAGGAGACAGAGGAGGGTATAGGTAGCCGGGTCTTCTGCTGAAGAAACAGTGGATGTCCTGGAGGGTGTATGGATGCCACCATCCTTCTATTGGTCATCCTCTTTCACATCTGTGTAGTCTAAGTCCTCATCCTTGGGGAGGAAGAGGAGCAGAGCTGGTATGACATGGTCTTTTGTGGGATCCTGTCAATGGAGGAGCCTGAGGCATGAGAGGAGGAGGAGGATGCTACATAGATTGCATCACCTCCAGCACAGTTTTGACAATAGCAGGCACATCGATGGCTGGGATCGTCAACAGGGCCGGGCTGGGTGTATGGCCCACACCAGGAGTTGCCATAAGCAAGGGAGACTGCACAGAGGTAATAGGTTTTAGGCTGTGAATAAGGCATTGATGGACTGGCCAAGCCAAAAGATGATTGTGCCTGTGTCGATGGGCCGTGGTAAGTCGGAGGCCTCATCGGTGGAGGCAACGACGGAAAGTCCATCGATGGGAAGCCTGGACCCATGCTGGAGGGTGCAGGCACTGCAAAGGCTGTCTCCATCTTGCAACTATGGACCAGTGGAGGTGCCAGAGCCATCAACAAAGCAGCAGTAGTCACTGACGGGAAGTCTTGAGGTGGCGTCAGAGCTGATAAAGTCATTAACTCCGAGGTTGAAAGGACAGGCAAAGTGCTCGATGGTAGCACCAGAGTATTGTGCTGAGATAATTGATATCCCTGTGTAAGTGCAGTCAACACCCTTTGGGTTTTCTCTAAAGGAGCGGGAAAGGCCCAAGACGTTGATGGCAGGGCAGAGGCTGAAGCCATCGACGGACGAGGAGACTTACCTTTGTCTCTAGAGGCCTTGTCCCTATCTCTATGTTTGTGCTTACTTGAATGATGTTTTTCTTTGAATTTCAATGCCTGGGAGCTTGTCAATGGTGATGAAGAGGATCTGGAATGCAGCTCCTTTTCCAGGACAGCCACCTTCTGTTCCATAATGTGAGACTCAGACTCCTTGAGTTTCCGTCAGTTGGTGGCCTTGTTAAAGTCTTGGCAATAAGCACAAGAAGTCATGTCGTGTGTGGCCTCAAGACACCAGACGCAGAGAGAATGGCGATCATAGTGGTATATCTTGTGAACACAACAGCAATTCTGAAATAGTGATACAGGGTTCGACATAGAGCAGAATGCGGTACAAACATACCGAAAGTCAGTGTACTTTCATCATCAGAGGCGGTCATCGAAGCACTGCTGTGAGAAGCAGCATGTGGTCGAAGTGAACTGGTCAATGGTGGGAAAAGAACTGAGGAGTCCTCAGCACCACCCACAAATTTATACATGTACCTAGCCTGACGTCACCATGGGAGGCCCCGAGTCACACTGCTTGAGAAAGCTGCCATGCAAGGAGCGCCCTCCGACAGATATCCCATGTGTCTGACCTGCTGCAAGAGATACCCTCGATGAAGATTTATAGATCTGCTCTGCCTAAAAGGTGGGTGAGGAATAAAACAAGGGCTAGAACAACCCACTGCTACTAAAAAGGCTTTCTCTCTATCTTATTCTTTTTTTGTTGTTTTTTTTTTTTGTAGAAGAAGGAAAAGAGGAAAAACAAGGGCTTAGAAATGAGTCCTTCAAAAAAAATTTTTTTACTTTGGGGGGGGCTGGAGCAAGAACTGCCCTTAAGATAAAAGTCCCCCTTCCCCCCCTTTTAAGGTTTTTTTTTGAGGGCCAAACAGGGGCATATAAAAGGGGGTTTTTCTCCCTGATGCCTCCCCCCCCTTTTTATAAACAAGAAGTGGGTAAGGCTGAAAGAAAAGGGAAGAAGAAAGGCTGCCCAGAAACCTGGCCATTACAGGAGAAGGTGGTGGGTTGCAGTGATGAATGGAGAAGATATTCTGGAAGATCGAGAATTAAGGTGAGTATGTAATTTTCATATCTTCCGAGAATCAATCTTCACCATTCATCACTGGTGGGTCTGAGTAACAAGCTACCATCAATGGTGGTGTTGGCAAACCCTGAGGGAAATGGTTGTTCTCTCAGCCTCCTGTGGGGGAGAGACAGGGGTCCCTTATGGGCCTGGTGAGGCCTGAGACTGGTGAGGGTCAGGCAGAGGCTTCCATGGCCTGGAAACAGGAATGCACCCCACAAGCTCATACCTGGCCCTATGGGAGAAGAAGTGGTCCCCCTGGTAATGTGAGGCAATCACCCTATGCTGGGCCAAGAGTGGCAACCAGGAAAGATGCAGCCATGCCATCCGCCTAATGCAGACCGCAGTTCCCACTAGTCTGGAGGCTACCTCACTGGCATCATAGGATGACCTCACCTGGTGTCTTGCCTGCTTTAGACCCCGTGCAGAAAGGTGTATGACCTGTCTGGTTTCCTTACAATCTGGCAGAGATGCTAGGAGCTGCCACAGCATCACCCACAGGTGCCTGCCATAGGATGCCTGGTGTGCATCAATGCACAACATGGTGTGCACCACCAAGAAAACCCTATGACCCCAGATGTCGAACTCAGCTGAGTCCAACTCCGGGGTACAGTCACACAATGGGTGCCTATGCCCAGAGTGAGTGTCCAGGAGCTGGACCCCAGAAGAGTGGTGTGGTGTGGCATGGCTCCTGGAGATCTCAGGGGTGCACAATACCTGTGCTGGACATCCCTTGGGGCTGGAGAGGGGGAAAAGGGATGGAGCCAGACATTTCTTAATGCCTCTACAAATGGCCGAGGCAATGGAGGTACAACTGTGCAGTCATGACTGTACTCCGAGGAAGGACAGCATTAGATGTGCAGGATTGCAACCAGAAAAGTGGGACAGTCACAGCTCCCTCATCATCTCCAACAGGAACTGCTGATAATGGGTGTAGTCAGCATCGGAGGAGCAGCGGATAGAGGAGTCCTCTTCCTCAGTGGAAGAAGACAAAGAAGAAGAGCTGGATTCAGGATGGCAGTGCCAGGGTTTCAGGCTGAAAGAAAGCCTGGTCCATTGCCCTCAGGTAGGTAGGTAAGAAAAGCACTCACTGAAGCCCTGAACTGCTCCCAGGTCAGGGGTCCCGTAGAACCAAAAATGCCCAGGAGAGAAGGAGGAGGAGGAGATGGGTCATGAAGGACCAGGCCAGGTCCTCTGCCAAGGCTACGAAAGTGAAGAGTGGACCTACCCTGAGGGGAGGGGCTATGCATCTCATCCACTTGTGAATGCCCAACCATAGAGGGGCAATCTGGATGATGCCCTTGGAGAAGTCCCCAAGGTTTGGAGATCAGAGCCATAATGGTCCCACAGGGTGGCCCCATCCCGGCCTGCCACAGGCCCAGATAGTTCTAGGGGGATCAGGAGACCCAAGTCAACACTATGACTCCTGCTAGAGCCCCCAGCCACTCTAGACATGGAACACGGCATCAACCAGGACCTACCAGCCCCCACTTCATCTGACTGGGCTTTGGCCCCCGGGCTAGGCCTAAGAACATCCCTAGCAGTGGAATCCTGGAGCAAGGGAGAGCTGGCACCATGAGCAACACCAGAACTTCCTTCAGCACCACAAATGGCACCGGAATCCGATTCTGCACCAGGGTGGCACCGGAACCCAACCTGGCACTAGGTACAGCACTGCCATCCCCTCCGGCACTGGAATCGGCACCAGTGGTGTCCCCACTGCCACAAATGGCACTGCATGATACAGGGAAGGCAGCACCACAGCCAGCACCAGGCCAAGAAGAACACCTAGATGACGCAGATGCTAAAGGCCTAGGGCTAGGCCCAGAAAGGTCTTTTTCACCAAGACCCAGATGCCAGTCAGAACCATCCTGGTCCTCACCCTCTGGATCATCTGATCGCTTGGAGGAAGGGCTCCAGATCTCCAACTGGTGACTGGCTCCAGAGACCTTCTCTCTCCCAGAGCTGCGAACGGCGGCAGGAGGGGACCTGGCTGCATGGGTGGTACCACCTCGCTCATCGCCAATGGTCTTAGAGCCAGGAGCCAAAGCAATGCTGGACCATGGCCCCAAGGAACCCACCAGTGCAGGTCCAGTGTATTGCTGTGACTTCACAATCAGGGGCATCCAGACCCTCTAGGGGGTACCGGACAGGGAGGAGAGCGTAACCGGCCCCTTGAGGGAAGCCGGCTGTCCCACAGACCCCTCACCCAGGCCTCTTGTCTCGGTGAGATGAGGACTAGTGGGAGCCTGGTCTCCCTCGATACATATATTACCATGGAGGGGCTGAGAGGAAGAGCCTAGGGACCCTAACTTTGACTGCCGAGTGCACCGCCTGCCTCCAAAAATGTTGGGGGTCCTGTCCTTCCCCCACCTCATTGCATGAATTTCCAAGGTGAAAAAGTCCATTGGCAAGCAGGCATTGCAGTGGTCCATGTCATGGTCCGCTCCAAGGCAGATCCATTAATGATCACGTCAGTCCTGGATGGACATGTTTCTCCCACAGAGGCACCAACACATGGGGGGAGATCCGTCCTCTTAGATGTTTTCTTCTGCTTTTTAGGCCCCTGGGATCTGGACATCGTTGACTTATGGAAAACAAGAAAAAACGGCAAAAGTAGAGCTTGGCGCCGTACAAAGAGGATAGGAGAAGAAAAGGCGATGATGAGAGGCTGAAAATGCAATACGGTGTCAAGCTAGTGGTGATGAACAAAACTAAGGCTGTGTGATGCAGTAGAAAATGTTGAACAATCCCATGGAGTGCCTTTCTTGAGAGTGGAAAGAAGAGAACTGAGGAGGTAAGGGGCCAGCATTAGTTATTTGCCAGCCCACGAGCACAAAGTCATACATTCGCCTTATGGGTGGTGCCATCTCTGACGTTGTTCCCCTACCTCCAAAGCTTTAAAAGGCATATGCTCCTGTGGGGTCCTAGTGCTTCTGGGCTAAGACACACGATTAATGAATGGTAAAGATTGATTCTTGGAAGATCTGGGGCAGGTTAAGTAGGGGGGGCCTATTGAGGAAGGGCCATCCTCTTGTATTATCAAGCAAGTCATCTGCTTATAATAAAGAACATAGTTCTATGTCACGGCACTTTATCCCACACAGTGTTGGGTGCTATTGTAATATGATGGCCAGTGATTCAGTTGCAAGCACAAACAGCAACTGAGAGAGCAGAAATCCCTGTTGGGTGCCTTTTTGTAATCTGAAGGGGGGGGGGGATGTAGGCCATTAGTAATAACACTAGCCTGTGGGGCCTGTGTACAAGAGTTTCACCCGACTGAGAAAAGCTGATCCAAGTCCCATCTGTTCCATGGTGCCAAAAAGATAACCCTGCTCCACTTAGTCAAAGGCTTTTTCAAATCTGACTGCAATGGCCACGGATTGGGAAGAGGCTTGTCTAGCAGCGTGCATGATATTCATTAGAGATCTCAGATGATCTGAGCTCTGATGCCCTTTGACAAAGCCGACAGAGCTGGGTGTCTAAGTCCTCCAGAAGTCTCTCTAGCCTTGAAGCCAAGATTTTTGCCAAGAGTTTAGCATTGGCGTTGATAACAGATATGGACCTATAGCTACCGGGAGCCATGGTGTGCTTTCCCTTTTTGAGCAGTACTGTAATGAACACCTCACACATGGAAGTTGGTAGTTTTGAGTCATGCATAGCTGTTTGGTAGACTGCTAGAATGTATGGGCTCAGTTCCTCACAGGTAATATGATAGTAGTCTGCAGGAAATCTATTCAACCTTGATGCCTTACCCTTATTAAGGGAGTGAATGGCCTTTTTCACCTTCTCCAAGGTGAGTGGTTCATCCAGAGTTATGGCCTCCTGAGGAGATATTCACAGCATTGGTAGTTTATCTAGGAAGCTATGTACCATATCCAGATCTGGCAGTCCTGAAGAAATTTCCGAAACTAAAAAAATCATTAAAGAAGTTTGTTAGTCATCCAGAATTTAAAAAGCTTGACAAAGAACTTCAGCTTAAATTGAAAAGCATGAGGCTGATATAATTAAATGAAAACAGCACAAATTACAAAAAGGGACACCCTTGACTATCAGGAGGGATGACAATTTGATTGGTCCTGGTTCAAGAAAGACAGATTCCTATCAAGAGGCAGGTCCCACGGCAGATACCACTCAAAATCAAAGGGTTGATGTAACACAAAGAATGCTAATACTTTGAATAATAATCAAGCCTCAAATAAAGCTTCAATTAGTGGTGACAACACGGCTTCCACCTCTCGTGGATAGCAATCTGTTACCTTCTCAGACAATGTTACAGCATTGGGGAATTTAGATAAACAGAAAAAAATGGAAGAAAAGGACTTGAAGGGGGAAAAGAGGTGGGAGAAAACATCACCAAACCAAAGACCAGGAGCAGCAAATTATAAATTTGTCAAGCCACGAATTAACTGAGGAACAGTTAAAATTGCTCTCCAAAGGTTTGTTATTCGTTCCTTGTTCTGGGTCCAGTGAATTTCAGATACTTGTTGATTTAGAAAAATTCTTTAGATGGTTCCAGTTGAAAGACTTCTTTGCAAGAAATCCACCCTGTTTGGACACAGTGGGTTTCTCGGACTTTGGGTACAACGGGAGTTGAGGACTCCTCCCTACTGGACTTCTCGGATTCACAGCATGAAATTGGGACAGACTGGGACTCCACTGACTTTGAAAATATGTCTGCTTTGAATACATTATATATGGAAAATTTACAACAAGGAAATGGTAATGTAAATACACATTTATATGATGTTAACAGCAGTAATATGTTGAATCTAAGAAAGAGATTGTTCACTATTAAATCCAGTTTTAGTCCGAAGTTAATTAATCCAGTTATCAGCACTTACAAAACAAAACTGTTGTTAATGAAGTCCAAAAGGTGTTGGCTGGGGCTAACAGGGGAAGGTATATTAATTTATCAAAATGGGAACGTGAGGCCCTCAAAGAACTAAAAACAGCGAAAAACTTAGTGTTAAAACCCGCTGGTAAGAGTGGAAACTTAGTAATAATGGATGAAGATTTTTACAAACAAAAAGTTATGGCGTTACTGTCTAATTCTGAAAATAATGAACAACTCAGATCAGATCCATTATCTAAATTCAAACTTGAATTAATCCCTATTTTGGAAAAGGCTAAAATTAACGATGAAATCTCAGAGAATGAGTCTGAATTTTTATTACCGAAATTTCCCATAACACCAACATTTTACATATTGTCAAAGGTTCATAAGAACCTGTTGAACCCCCCTGGAAGACCAATTGTGTCAGGCTAACAATCCATATCAAGTCATTATATACCTCGATCCATCACGATGATGGATAAGAAGATTGCAAGCACTATTTATTGAAAGATCCACTAAGAGGCAAAAAGCCATTTTGATTGATTATGGAAAGACTGGCGTTCGTGCTTCAACACAATTATTTTGAGTTTGATCAGAAATTCTTCCTCCAAAAATATGGTACTGCAATGGGAGCCTCAATGGCTCCCTCATATGTAAATCTATTTTTAGGCTATTGGGAGGAGCAATTAATATTCAATCAAACTTCAAACCCTTTCATGAATCAGATAATCAAATGGCAGGGATTTATTAATGATGTACTGTGTGTGTTGTCAGGGATGAAAGAGGAAGCAGGAAAATTTCTGGAGTAGCTTAATAATAATGACAGAAATCTGAGATCTACATATAGATGTGATCTTTCCAAAACAGAATTCCTAGAGATCACATTAGCAAGAGGGCCAAACAATGAAATAGTCACAAAGGGTTATGGAAAATCCACTGCTACGAACAACCTATTATTAGCTACCAGTTCACATCCCAGATCACTCAAGAATTCTGTCCTGTGCAGCCAATTCATCAGGCTGACCTCTCATGCAACAAGAGGCAAACTCTTTCTCCTTGGGGATTTCAACTTTGATTGTCTCTCCCCCTCCTCTAAGCCTACCCTCCTCAAGACTGAGTCCCTAAACCTCACGTAGCTGATCAAAGAACCCACTCGTTTAAACCCCCATTCCTAAAATCATTCACTCCTTGATTGGGTGCTCTCCTCTCACCCTCACTGCATCTCTTCTGCAGGTGTCCTGCCAGATGCCCTCAGTGATCACTGTATCACATATTGCATAAGAAAAATCAGCTCTCCTCATTCCTCTCCAAAGTACATTTGGTCTCGTCCACTTCTCATTCTTGACTACACTGCCCTCCTCCAAGACTTCCTCTACACTAACTGGCAGCCTGTATTCTCAGCCCCAGATGTTGACTCCACCCTCCTGGCTTTCTCCAATACCTTAACCAGCATATGGAATTCTCATGCCGCTCTAAAGAAATCTTGAGTAAAATGCCACCATCATCTCTGGATAACTGCTGAACTAGTAGTACTATGTAAAGCTAGAGATCAAGCCTGGGCTACCTATTAATCCTCCCTATCCCAGTCTGATCAGCAGTCTTACAGAACCCTTAGAAACAAGTGCACTAAAGCCATCCATCTTGCCAAGGCTAATTACTTCAAATCTCACCTACAACAAACTCAAAACTCTCCAGTCTCCTTTTGGAAAGTACTACATTCACTCCTTGGCCCCCTGCCCATCAGTCTCCCCCACCATCTTTGTCGATGGCTCTCCCATCTCTGATCCCTCCACTGTTGCAGAATTATTCAACACTTTCTTCCAACTGCACACCCCTGACCCTCCCACCCTTCTTACACCAACCCACTTCCTCCAACCAGTCCTCACCCTCCCCAAACCCCTCCCATTTTGCAGGTTTCAGCTTCCCTCCCATCTCTGCTGAAGAAGTCTACAATGCACTTATCTCTCGAAACCCATCCAAAACTAGCCCAGACAGACTCCACCCCAGGCTTCTCCAAATCTCCGCTCCTGTTATAGCCTCCCCCGGCACACATTCTTAACCTCTCAATCCATACTGCCACTGTCCTACAAGCCTGGAAACTCACAAAGGTTCTACCCCTACACAAAGGGGTGACCCAGCCTCTCCCAGTAACTACCAACCCACCTCTCTCCTTCCTTCCATAGCCAAACTTCTGGAATCACTAATCCACACCAGACTATAAGAGTTATTTTCCTCGAACAGCACTCTATCCCCAGTCCAAGCTGGCTTCAGAAAAAATGCCATTCTCACAGCCATGGACAAAGCTCAGATAACAGCAGTCATTTTTATCGATCTGGCCAAGGCCTTTGATTCAGTTTCCCACTCCCTAGTACTACAACAACTTGTGTTTGCTGGCCTGGCAGCCCCTGCTGTTCAATGGTTCAGCTCATACCTCCATAATAGGCAACAAACAGTCCAAGTGGTGACTGTATCTCTCCCCCTCAACCTATCCTCATTGGTGTTCCCCAAGGCTCCATACTGGGCCCCATCCTGTTTTCTTTCTTTATAAATGACCTTTCCTCTGTCTGTTCTTCTTCACATATCCACATTTGCGCTGACAACACCGTCATTTTCACCTCTGGTCCCTCCACTTCCTCTGTGCTTCCCCCCTCCGAGAGGACTTTGATAGGGTTCAGAGATGGTTCCAGCTTAACAAACTCAAACTTAACACCAAGAAAACAGTCACTATGACATTTGGACCTAGACAAAAATTGGCCACACTCCAGTCCCACTCCACCCTTTCTCTACCCTAGACAGTTCCTGCCTCACAAATGACTCCACTTTCAAATACCTGGGTGTTTGGCTCAATAGCCACCTAGATTTCTCCTCACATAATGAGTCCATCTGAACAAAACTCTGGCCTAAACTGGCTGCCCCCTATCATCATAATGACAGCTTTTCTCTCCCAGTCTTAGACTACACTGACGTAGTCTATGACTGTCCCAGCCACAACCCTTTCCAGGCTCGACACACTCCTTAACTCTTTCTGTCACTTCACAACTGCTGCTGCTGCTGCACCCCTCACTCACCACTGTCTTCTCTACTCCACCCTCTCCCTATTACCACTACTTCAAAGTAGGATGGTCCACAGTGTCTCATTTATAGCAAAATACTGGTTGGGGAACCTGCCTCAATACCTTTCCTCACTCCTCTCTCCTCTCTCCAGTAAACCCCTCAGTCTACACCCTCAAAACAGGGATAAATGCACTTTCACTCTGCCACGCCCACACTCAGTTGCTTGTCAGTCATCCTTCTCCCATCACATTCCTCACCTCTGGAATCTGCTCTCCCCTGACCTTAACCTTCCCATTCTCTCTCTCTCTTCCTTCAAAGATCAACTCAGACTACTCCCCCCTACCCAGTGCCCTCACCTCCCTTCCCCCTCTATCAGTCACTCCCCTCCCACCTCAACAAGTTCCTAATTCACTATCCCTGCTAAGTACTCCCCTGCAGCCTGATTATAGCAAATCCCACAAAGTAGCTTGATTAAGGCAATTTTTACTTTAATTGTGCTGACGTACAATTATGAATCGCTATGTTTTAGATCTCACTGTTAGCTGACGTTAAACTGAATTTTTATTCTGTAATTGTTTGTGTTTGTTCTTATTTATATTTACTGTATATTTTCCTCTCTGTATCCCTTCCTCCCGTGTCATGCCTGGAAACGAGCTTCGGTTCAGTGTGCCTTTCCTGCTTACCAAAATTTTAAATAAGAAAAATAAATAAAATTCATCAGGCTGATACAGAATTGCAGTGAACTGATATCATTTGAGGAACAATTGAAAGAACTAATGTTATGGTTCTTGGAAAGAGGGTACAATCAAAACATTCTGGAGGAAGCTTATCAGAAAGAAGCAAGGATCTTCTAAAATCTAAATTAAGGCCACGAGGGAATGTGCTAAGGTTAATTTTGATACAGAGTACGGGCAGGACAATTGGGCAATGCAGTAACCCGATATTGCCCAATTTTACATAGCAACAACTTATCAGCAAACATTAGTGCTAAACCAAGGATATCTTTCAGAAGGGGTTGAAATTTGAAGGATGAACTTGTTCATAGCCAGTTGTCCAGAAGTGAAGCTTTGGTACAAACTTGGTTGCCTTGAAGACCACATGTAATGTACAAATGCAGCAGCTGCAATGTATGCATATATTGCCAACGAAGCAACACGTTTATTGCACCCAATAGCAGAAAGTTAGGGATAAATCAATTTATCTTCTGTGTTACCACATACACAGTGTACGCACTTTGGTGTGAGCACAGCAATTTATATGTTGGTAGAACTGTACGCCCCCTGAAAAAAAGGGTGCAAAAACATATTAGGGACATAAAAAATGCCCAGCTTGATAGTCCAGTGGCTGAACATTTCTTGGTGCAACACGAAAGTGACCCTGCAACACTGAGATTCACAGGGATTGAACTGGTGCAAATAGGCAGAAGGGGAAGTGATCAGCTAAATCAATTATTACAAAGAGAAAGTTTTTGGATTTTCTCATTAAAAGCAATGGTGCCAGAAGGCCATAATCAAAGTTCAGATTTGAAACCCTACTTATAATTTTCTAGATATGCTGACAGTATAATGCATGTGAATATTTTCCCTACCTCAGCTCTTTAAGAATATAAATAAAAAACATTAAAAGAAAGAAAAAAAGTCCCCCCCTTTCTAAACCACAGAATATTGTTTAGTAATAATGGCAAAGAAATCCATCCTTTATAGAGTAAAGGTATAGATGGGCAGTTCTATATGTAGGTTTTGATTTGTATTATGATATTAACTAACTCTAAAACTGTTGTCTTTTCTCTCTTGATCCTGTTTTCCCGCAAAAATATGCTATTGATGAAGGGCTCTCATGTCCCTTTTAAGTAGCACTCCATCTTCCCAAGATAAGTCAGCCTGAAAGGGCACATACCTGTGTGAACTGTATTGTCCTTCCCATCTCTTATGCATTGCAGACCACGAATTGTAATGTTTCATCTGCTGCTGTTTCCATCTGTCGTTTGTTCCATATCTGGTCTGAGACAGCTCCCGAGGTTTTAATTCTGTTTACATCTGTGTCCCTGCTTTGTTCTGTGGTCAGGTGTGTTTCATCCCATGTTCTGGACAACACATCAGCCACAATCAAATGGTTTCCTGGTGTATACTGTATCTTGTAGTCATATTTCTGCAGTTTGATTGAAAGTCTTAGACTTCTTGGTGGCACCTGCCACAGGTATCTTTCTGAGATAGTAATTAGTGGTTAATGACCTATTTCTATCGCAACGGGAGTTCCATAAATGTAATTATGAAAGGCATCACATCCAAATGCTGTGACTAACATTTCTTTTTCTATTTGTGCATACTTGTATTAAGTCTTTGTAAAGGTTCTGGATGCATAAGCAACAGGTCTCCAGCTGCCTTTTCTGAGTTGCAGCCGTATTGCTCCCACACTGTCCTTTGAAGCATCTGTGGAAACTCTGGTCTGACAAGTAATATCAAAATATTGCAACGTGGGGGCTATGACCAATAGTCTTTTTATTTCTGTGAATTCTCACTCATCGGCAGGTGTCAACGTCCATGTGGCTGATTATGTAAGTAATTTTCTTAGATTGCATGTTTTGTCAAACAGATTGTTAATGAACTTCCCCAAATAATTCACCATCCCCAGAAATCACTGTAAGTCTTTCTTATTGCTGGGCTGTGGGATCCTACTTACAGTTTGTACTTTGGCTGGACTAGGTTTCACTCCGTCCTCTGAAAGAATTTCCCCCAGATAAAGAATTTCAGTTTTACTTATTTGACTCTTACCCTGGTTAGGCTTAAGACTCATCTCCCTAAGAACTTGTAAAACTTTTCTCAGTCTGACGTCAAGCTGCTCCTGTGATGAATCCAATATAAGAAAGTCATCAACGTAAACTTTAACTCCTTTCAAGCCTTCTAGCAGTTGTTGCATTGTTCTATGGAAAATTCCAGGTGCTGAGCAGATTCCAAATGGCAGACTTTTAAAACAGTGCCTCCCATAAGGAGTTCTAAAAGTACATTAGCATGCACTTTCTGGTGTTAGAGGTATTTGCCTGAATCCTGAGGAGGCATCCAATATTGAGAAATATTTGGCCCCTTCCATTTCATCCAAAATGTCATGTGTAGTGGGGATGTGGAAATGCTCTATTTTAATGCATGCATTTAACTCTTTTGGGTCTAAACACAGGCGTGGTGATCCCTCTTTTTTTCCTCAATAATCACTAAGAAGTGAACCCAGGGGGTTGGCTCCTCCACTTTCTCAATGACATCCGAATCTATTAAATGTTGCAATTCTTTTTTCACTTTATCTCTCAGGGCCACGGGGACCCTTCACTCAGCATGAACTACTGGAACTGCATTAACATCCACAGTGATATTATTTGTGTAATGGGTACCTTCCACAGACCCTTAAATACTGTACATCACTATATTCAGACAGGATATTCAGTGACAGGCGTGTCATTTTCTATTGTAAATAATGTTTCTGTCAGACCCAAATTCTGACTGGTCTCTAGTCCCAAAATTGGCTTCTTGCTCCCACTAACAATTACAAAGTGGTGTTTACTGGCCTTGCCTTTGTGCTGAAGACTCAGTGAACAGTACACTATAGTGAGTATGGTTAGTCCATTGTATACAGTCAGTGAAAAAAAGCACCCATCACACGGAATGAAACAGACACTGTACTAGTGCCAACTGATATTTATTTACACCGTGGCAAACTACAACCGGTATAAGGCTGGTATAATCATCGGAATAAACTTACGTTTCAGCCAGCCATACTGCTGGGCATCATCAGAGTTGATTCACTATCTCAAAACGTGTGCATTTTATACACCCCTATTGAACCAATTAGCCAATTAATGACCAATTTCAGGAAGTTAAAACATTCCAGGCATAAGAAACACCAACTATGTCAGACATATAATTAACAAATACATCCTATACACAGATACATCTTATCTATATTTACAACGATCTCAGATAGTACATGGAGAATATATATCTAAAAGGTCTCCACAAACTGATATATCTAAATACAAACACACACGCTGCTACAGTATGTATAATACATCTATATAAAAAGACACAGAAGCTAAAAAGTGAATCAATGAATTAATTAATCAATGCTGGAGACAGAAAGATTGCACTAAAATGAACACTGTGGCATATTTTATGCCACAGTGTTCATTTTAGTGCAATATGTGCATCTAAATAAGTTTCAGTGACTGTTATCATTGTTTTGGGTTACCATTTGGGAACCTGCATAACTTTTTGTCTCCAGCAGTGATTAATTAATTGATTCACTTTTTAACTTCTGTGTCTTTTTATATAGATGTATTATACATACTGTAGAAAGCGTGTGTGTTTGTATTTAGATGTTAGATTTTGTTTGCCATCCTATGCCACAGTCTAGCTGGAAGTACATTTATTTTAGCACTTGTGTCAATCATGTATTGTACCTTCAAGCCATTAGTATCTAGCTGAATAGTCCATTCATTTTTCTGTGAGATGCCTTACTTATCTAGGATCCCTATAAATATTTCATTTTCGCTGTCTGAGTCTTCTGTTTCTGTAACTGTATGTACTGCATTTCTCTGTTTGCAACATCTTGCAAAGTGATCAAATTGTCCATAGTATCTGCACTGTTGCCCATAAGCAGGACACTTTTTGTTTGCATGGTGTTTACCACAGTTGCAGTAGAGGTTACTTGCACTCTTTCTTTGTGTGTCCACAGCTCTTCATGTCTCTTTCTGTTGTACCTCTTGCTTTATGTAATGTGTAGGGGCCCTCTGGGTTCTATTTTTCACAGTTTGCAGAGCAGCAACCTCTGGACTGTCCTTTGTCTGTTTTGCTTCGGTGAGGACCTGTATTTGCATGTGAGTCTGCTCTGCAGCTTGACAAATCTAGATTGCCTTTTCCAGGGTTAGTTCACTTTCTCTTAGTAGATTTTTTCTGACTTTTGGATTGAAGCAGCCCATCAGTATTTGGTCTCTGATCATATAAGAGCCAAGGGTGCCAACATTACAGGATTGTGCTTTCAGTCTCAAATTAATAACACATTCTTCTATTGTTTCTTCTTTTTGCATTCAGGATCTAAAAATAAATCTTTCAGAACTCCCATGTTTTTCTCGCCACACAGTATGCTTCAAATTGTTACATAACTTTATTATAGTCCTTCTTGTCCACTTCTGACAATTGAAAAGTATTTTTTATACAGTATATATATATATATATATACAGTATATATATATATATATATATATATATAAGAGAGAGAGAGAGAGAGAGAGAGAGAGAGAGAGAGCTTCTGAGCCTGCTGCAGTCAGTTATAAAGCTACTTTTTGTGGACCCTCTTTTTCATCTGCACCAGTTGTTTGTAAATAAAAGTCAAAACTCTGCTTGAAGTGTTTCCGTGTCTTTTCTAAATTGCCCACAACCCTGATCTCTGGTGGTAGTCTTATTTGCTCCATCCCAGCAGACTCAAATGTCAATTAGATCAGCCTGCCAAAATCTGCAGTCACTTGAACCTGTATTACTGTGTGGTTTGTCTGGTTCTCTTCCACAAGAATTCTCCATCTTTGTTGCTTCTCTTTTGTTTGTTTTTTCATGAAGATCCCCAAATCACTCCTAGTACCATGTCTTGTTTTGTATAATCGAAACAAAGGGTTTGTTACAGTCTTAATCAACCTTTATTAATACATGGCTCAGCTACATCCAATGACAGACTAGCTGTTAAGTGACCTTTGAGCAGCCTGTGCCTGGAACATGATCTCATACTTATGTCCTAGACTGGAGACTGCCTGGTATTACTTTAACCCTTTATGTGTCAGCTAGTACCTTCAAAACACAGAGGAGGGACAGCAACATTTTTTTTTTGTTTTTGTTTTATTTTTTTTATTTTTTTTTTTTTTAGTAGGCACCGTCTCCAGTTTCTGCTCAGAGGCTCTTTTATTTTTGCTGGATTCAGGGTTTCCCGTATTCAGACACCTTGATTTCTGAACTATCTCTTGCAGCCTTTTCTTTATTATGCTGCTGATTTAGAGGAGCTGGACACTCATCAGAGCTTTTAGGTGACTAGGAGGCAGACTGAGAAGTGATAATGTCTTCCAATTTTTTCACCCTTTCCTTTTGCATTTTAGTGCAAAACTTGACACAAAGTTCACAATTGACAAAGCTGTGATCTGGACCCAGGCACCTCAAACACAATTTGTAGCAGACTGCCATAGCCAGAAGTTGAAAACAATGTGTACAACTTTTTTTTCCATATTGTATTTATTCTCCTGCTCACCCCCACTTCCCCATTCTGATCAAGTCCTCCAGCCTGGTCACCTGGCTTCTCCAGGACATACCTTACCACCATCGTCCTCTGCCACAGGACTTTGGTGGGTGCCTGGTCACTGGTGTGGGGCCTGTGAGGGATCGGTCGTCATCCTGTCTGGTTTCAGGAAAAAACACTCAACCACCTCTTCTCTCCTATGGCTCACAGACTCCATCCTAACCAGGATGGACAATGGCCAAATTATCTCTGCCATTTCTGTTGACCTGGCCAAGGCCTTTGACATCATCTCTCACTCCCTTCTCCTCAACTCACTCCCGGCAGCTGGCCTATCTCCCTCCGCCACAAACTGGTTCAAGGCCTACCTTATTGGCAGAACCCAATCAGCTAAGATCTTGGATGCCACTTCCTCTTACCTCCTGATTAGTACTGGAGTCCCCCAGGCCTCTGTATTAGGGCCCCTTCTATTCTCTATCTTCTTCAATGACCTTCCCTCTGTTTGCTCTCTATCCACTACTATACACATGTATGCCGATGAGACAGTCCTGTATGCATCTGGCTCCTGTCCTGATGAGGTTACAACCAGCTTATAGCAAGACTTTGACATGGTTCAGCTCTGGTTTGCTAACCATCAACCTTTCCTCAGTTCCAAGAAGACTGTCTCCATGACCTTTGGCACAAGGCAGAGACTCTCAAGGCTTCCCTCCCTACCCATTTTGCACACATTTGATGGGACTTTACTTGAGGACACATCCTCCTTCAGGTACTTAAGTGTTTGGTTGGACCAACACCTAAACTTCTCTGGACATATTGACGCCATCCAGAAGAAACTGCACCCCAAGCTTGCTGCCCTGTTCAGGAACCATAGTTGCATCCCTCCTATGGCTAGGCATGAACTTGTTCAGAAGATGATACTGCCCATTTTCAGCTACTGTGATATAGTCTATGGTGCTGCCCCTAAATCATCAATGGCCAGACTGGAAACCCTCTTTAATTCCTTCTGCCGCTTTGCCTTGGATGCCCCCCTTGCACCCACCACTGTGATCTTTATTGTGCCCTATCCTTCCCTTCTCTTGCAAATAGGCGGCTCTCCCATTGTGTTAAATTCACCTCCAAGCACTGGTTGGGTGAGCTCCCTTCCTACCTCACCTCACCTCCTCCTTTATAACACCCTCCACCCTCCCATTTGCTTAGATCAACCGACTCTCACACCCTGGTAGTCTCCCACAGATCCACCCAAATTAGCCAATCCGGTTACTCTCACTGCCTCCCAAAAATGTGGAATTTCCTTCCACCTCAAATCCAATACTCATCCTCTGCCTACTCCATCAGCTCTGCCCTCAATAATTACCTTGCTCCTAGCTGCTCCTGCCATGTCCCTCCCTAACTCCATCCTCTAAGCCCTGGACAAACCCTACCCCTCTTCCATCACCTTCATTTTACCATGTGCACACCCACCCACATTTCTAGCTCTCCTCCCCTTCCCCCAAATTGCTCCCCTTTACTGGCCTCCCTTGAGAATGCAAGGGATCCTAAATGCTCTCCATGGGTCCTTCTTCTACCTCCCCCTAAGGGGCTTGTATCTCTCAATCAATCAATCAATCAAAATCTTTATTTATCCAGGCGGACATCGTTGAGCAAGGCTCATTTGCAGGATGGACCTGGGGATGACTGGCCTGCCGGCGCAGCGGTTGGATTTCCTCTTCTGACGCCAGTGACCCAGGTTCAGGAATGGACCCGGGAACTGGAGGGCCAGCCAGGGGAGAAGGACCGGCGCTTCAGAGCTGCTCTCCTCTCTGGAAGGGGTTAGGGGTGAATGCCCGGCATGGGACTCCTGGCTGAGCCCAGGAGGAATTGGTAAGTGCCAAGGCCTGCCTCTGCTGCAGAGGGGTGGGGTGGACGAGGTCATCATTGCATGTCTCCCCTGGGAACGTAAGGGGAAAAAACTGCAGCCACCATGAGTGATGCCCACCCCTGGCCCTGATTAGCCTCCAGGCTGGCTCCTGAACTGAATCCCAAGATTACGGCACTGAGCTGAGTTGCTGTAACCCCACCCCGAGGGGGCAAGCTGGGGGTATCGGGAGACATGGCCAATTTGGAGGTGGGGGTACAGTGGTCCATGATCAGGCTGATGAATCAGCGGCTGCGGCCAGCAAAAAGGGCAAATTAAAAAAAAAAAAGATGGACCTGGGGATAACAAGGTCAGGTACAGAAGGAAATTCATTATGTATAAAAATATATATATATACACACATACACAGATATATACATATAATGTACAAGTTTGCATATGTAAACAGAGGCAATTATAATACATAGTGTACAATACAAGAAAGGCATCATACAAGGAACCATGAACAATTGAGAAGTGATAAGTGATTGGCTATTCACATGAAGGCATAATGCTGGAAAACCATTTACAGATGGCAGCCCCCATGTGCAGTTATGGAGCTGATGCTTAAACTTGGGGGACAAGATATAATGCTGCTGGGCTGTGCAGCATTGAGCAGATAAGGGAAGAACCAGCTGAGGGGGTGGTTGGAACCTAGAAGTGTGAATATAGTTAGCATCCAGAGGTTGCTTTTCAGGGGTCAGGGTAAGAAAGTAGAAGAGATGGGAGAAGTGCTGGGATAAGAACTGGGTTGTCAAAGAGGACTAATATGGAAATTAGGTACTTAGAACGGTAGAAGTAAGACAACTGGCTACAATTCATATGGGAGGACAGAGGATATGAATAAGATCCCCAGGGTGTATGAGATTATCGAGGATTAAGGGTTAGAATACGGTATGAAAGGAACCTAGGCTGGGGTCAAGGAAAACAGTTGCAGGGTTCCTTAATGAGATGAAAGTAAAGGGTCTTGAAGGTAGTGATACTGACCAGAGTTCTCAACTTAAAGGTTTTCTGAAGTTTGTTCCAAAGAGCGGGCAACAGGGCACTTATAGATGCTCTGCCAAAGCATGACTTGACTTTGGGGATTCTCAGTGAGATGGATGTAAGGCTTCTCAGGGCATACCTGCCTAATTGGTTTAAAGGAAGGCAGTCAGCAATGTATTATGGAAGTTTGCTTGAAATTGCTCTGAGTGTCCATATGGCAGCATTTCTTTCCCGTCTGTATTGGAGGGAGGATAAGCCCACAGCTGCGTATAGGGAGCAGTGGTGCATATAGAAGGGTAGACCTGTGATGAATCTCAGAGCTCTATGGTAAAGCGTGTCCAGTTTTACAAGGTAGGAGGCAGGACATTGACTGTACAGAAAATCTGTGTAGTCTATCAGAGAAGGGAACGTTGTTTGGACCAGACGTACTTTAGCATCTCTTGTTAGGAAACGGCTGATCCTAAAGAAAAGACCCAATCTTTGTCGTAGTTTTTTTAGAAGATTCTCTATATGGTCTGTGTAGGATAGCCTATGATCCAGCCATAATCCCAGGTATTTGAAATTATTAACAAATTCCAATTTTTCTCCGAGAATTGTAGAAATTTGCGGTATTAAGCTTGCATATGCTGGATTTGCTGTATGAACCAGAGGAGAGAACAGCATTGCTTTGGTTTTCTTGGCATTAAGTAAAAGTTTTTTGTTTAGGAGCTGATATTGCAGTAAGTTGAATTCAGCTTGCAGGTCACTGCATGAGGCTTCTGGGGTTGGGCAGCTTAAGTAAAGTACTGTATCATCTGCGAACAGATGGATGCTGGCCCTGGTTATGCAATCATCAATGTTATTGATATAGATGGCAAACAATAAGGGACCTAATATAGATCCCTGAGGGACCCCTCTCAGAAGAGGTTTGAAGGTTGAGAATTTGCCTTCGGCCTTTACTTGCTGGAGGTGGTCGGAGAGAAAGCTATTAAACCGCTGCAAGGACAGTGAGTCCAGCCCTATTGTACGCAGGGAGGAGAAAAGCAGGCTATGGTCAACGGTATCGAAGGCCTTACTTAAATCTAAAAAGACAGCACAAATGTAGTTCCTACAGTCCAGTTCTCTTTGCCAGTCATCAGTCACCTTTGCAAGCGCTGTAATAGTGCTATGTTTCGTTCTGAAGCCTGATTGGACTGGATTTAAGAGATTTGTAGATTCTAAGTACAGACACAACTGACTGCTTACAATTTTTTTCAGTAGTTTTGACAGTACTGGAAGAATTGAAATTGGTCTGTAGTTGTTTGGATCTCTAGGGTCCCCTGACTTAAACAGAGGAATGACATGAGCCATTTTCCATGTGGAAGGGATAAACCCAAGGAATAGAGACAGGTTAAATAGGTGTGTTATAGGTACCGCTAACACGTGCTGTGCCACTTTTAGGAAATAAGGGTCAATCGTGTCAGTGCCGGCACTTTTTCCAGTATCCAGCTTCAGCAATAAATTTTCAACTTCTTTAAATGAGGTAGGAGTCAGGGAGACTCTTGAGTCAATAACATGCGGTTCAATCTCATCACAAAACTGTTGACGTAGTAAGTTAGCAAGTGAGTTGTCAAAAGCTTGGCCTGCGGTTGCGAAATTATTATTGAAGGAATCCAATATTTCCAGACTATCGCTAATAATGTCATTGCCAAGGATGATCTTGTCTGGAAGAGAGTTTCCAGGCGTGTGTCCGGACAGATCTTTGAAGGTTTTCCAGAATGTAGTTGGATTTCTGGATGCAGCATCAAATTCAGAGCGTTAATAAGAGCTTTCGTATCTCTGACCAATTTTGTACAGTGGTTTCTTGCTCTTTTAAACTGTCTCCAGTCCCAGTGGTTCTGAGTTTTTCATGCTTTTTTCCATAACTTATCCCTTTCTAATAAGGCATATTTCAGTTCTGGTGTAAATCAATGACACGATTTTTTTGATAAAAGAGCTTTCATAATCGATGCATATTTATTTAAAGCCCCTAAGAGAATTTCGATGAAAATGTCATAGGCTGATTGTACCGTTTTTGCCAGATAGAAATCTTGTCACTGCATGGAGTGTTTTAGTTCGTAGATATAAGCAGGTAAATCAAAACTGTGTCTAGATCTTTTAGCGGAGAACTTTGGTGGAGGTGAAAGTTTACTGAATGATCTTACACCAGTTATGAAGCAGTGATCGCTTATGTCACAGAAGAAAACACCAGCATGGGAGAAGAGATGCAGTTTACTCACTAGGATGACGTCCAGCAAGGAGCTATTGTCAGGATTCTTTTTGTTAATACGCGTAGGTTCATTGATTAGTTGCGTAAATCCATGTGTATCGCAAAAGGATGAAAGAGGTGTTGAGGAATTTGATAGCCAGTCTAGGTTGAGGTCTCCAATGATAATTGTTTCTAGTGACTCTTGCCCAATGAGGTGTTGATATGAGAGAATATCTGGAGCCCGGCAGAGGGGGGTCTGTAGCAGCCTAGTATACGCAGCGACAAGCTAGGTGAGACTGTGATCTTCAGTGACAGACATTCAAATTCATTTACAACTGTTGTTGAGTCAAGACAGAGCGTAGTGAATTTATCCTTGATGTAAATGGCTATCCCTCCTCCTCCTGAGTGTCTGTCTGCTCTGAATAGCAGGTAATTCGGGATGTTAATCTCTCTATCAGAGGTGGCTAGTCTGAGCCAGGTTTCAGAGATCACTAAAAAGTCTGGTGTGGTATGATTGACCCATGCCTGGATCATAGATATCTTTTTTAATAGGCTGCATATATTAATATGTAGAAAGCTCAGACCTTTGAGGTTGGCTAGGTCAGCAGGTGATGTAATAGCAATTGGGGGACCAGGATTTAGCTCTTCGTTACCTGAGCAAATTAGAAGAAGAAGCAATAACTTTTTTAGGACAGCAAATGTTAGATTCAAAATTATGGTCTTTCATCATTTGCGCTGGGTGGTATCTTGGATTGGCAGATGTCCTCGTATAGGGTTCTTCTGGTATAGTAAAGCATAGACTAACACTTTGACAGTAAAGGTCAGAGCAAATTTGTTTTCAGGTAGGACAGGTGTCGTGAATTGCATAGGCAAGTCAAACCTGGTCCCAGCAATGACAGTACCCCAAGGATAACACTGCAAAAGCGGGAGGTTATATATACATAGGGAGCCCTGGAGACAGAACAGTAGCTTCTCATCAACTCCAGGCACCATTTGTAAGGGAATATGATCTCTGCCATTTGGCACGAGGAGGAGGAGGAGGAGGAGGAGGAGGGCCCAGAAAAAAAAGTCTGAGCAGCCCTCATAGTTCCCAGCAAAGTTTAAGACCAGGATTATCAATAAGTCGGTCTCGCCCTCAGGGAGGAGAAGAGTCTCACTTTATAATTCAATATGTTAAAGGTGGAGAGATAAGAATAGAGATAGGAATATAGATTGTAATGTCAGGGGATAGGAAAGGGAGCATCAAGGGGCGTGGTTATAAAAAGGGGCGTGGGAGAGGTGTATAAAATAACAATCGGAGAGGGGGCAGGGTGGGCAGGTGAAAAGTTGCGGCTTTAGTCATACCTTGTGCTGCTGTGAGTCCGCTCCTGTGGAGCCAGGCATCGGCTAAGAGAGCGCTGACCTCCCGCTGGCCGGGAGGACCTCAGCTGGGAGCTGAGAGCCCTGGTGGGCTGTTTCATGGCTGTGGAGAGAAAGGGAGACACATTTTTTAAGAGTCTGCAGAGGACAAAGGAGTCAACAGCACAGGCAGGGGGTTCAAATTAGTAAAATAAAGCAAGCTACTCCTTTTCCCCACCATCCTGTAGGGGTCTCTCTGGGACATTTCCTTATCCCCTTCTCTCTGGTCCCACCAGCCCCCTTGCAGCCAAACAAAGAAAAAGTCCTGTACTTGGTTTACAGCAAAGTTGAAGGCTGCATTGCTTTATAGAAATTCACTATGGTAAAAAGCTTGGAGAGTTGAAGGCTGCATTGCTTTATAGAGATTTACTATGGAAAAAAGCTTGGAGAACTAAAACTTCGGCAGACTGGACAGCATTTAGGGCAGGTAGGAACTGCTGTACGAAGATGGTCCAAGAGGTTAAAACAAATTATTTCCACACCGAACTGTACTCTTCCCTCAGATACTCTGCCAAATTCTGGAAAACGCTTAAGGATATAGAAGGTCATGAATCTTCTAACTCTCTGCCTGGTAAAATCACTTCTGGTTCCACCATGGTGACCAATAAACATACAATCCTGGACCTTCTCAATAACCACTTCGCCACTGCAGGCCTTGCATTCGATACTTCCATGGCCAGTAACCTCCACTCTCAACTTGGTCTACAGGATCCAGCAAAACTTAACACTATTGTCTTGGTGAATGCCACAGCCTGTATCTCTGAAATAAATGGAGGATTTAATCTTACAGCTGGATTGTAGGAAGTGTGCAAGTGCAGACTTAATTGATCCATACTTCCTAAAACTTAGTCACCACATCCTGGCTGCTCCAATTACGCACCTCTTCAACCTATCTCTTATGCAAGGTGATATCCCACATATTTGGAAAACTACCCATGTGATCCCTCTCTATAAATCTGGTGATCCAGGTGATCTGAATAACTATAGACCCATTTCCCTACTCCCTATCCTTTCTAAAATGTTGGAGAAAATAGTTGGTACGCAGCTTAGGAAGTTCCTGGACTCCTCAAATCTGCTTAATCCTCTGCAATCAGGATTTAAGCCACGACATAGTACAATTTCAGCCCTAGCAAAAGTGACTAATGACTGGCACTTGATAACAAAAACTTTGTAAGTGCAGTATTCCTGGACTTAAGCTAGGCGTTCGACACAGTCGACCATAACCTGCTTTTACATACTCTCCGTATGACTGGCCTTGACCCCCCTTCCATGAGATGGTTCTCAAACTACCTCATAGGTTGTCTTCAGCAGGTAAAAGCAGAAGGGGAAGTATCACCGCTGAAACCCTTGCTCAGGGGTGTCCCACAAGGCTCCATATTGGGACCACTGCTCTTCGCACTCTATATTAATAGTATTGACTCGAGAATAAAATCTGCAAATATTCAACTTTTCGCAGATGATACGGTCCTTTACATTAGCAGACCTACCCCCGAAGCAGCCTGCTCTGACTTACAGCAGGAATTCAAGCAGCTCCAATTAAATCTACTGAACAGGAAGCTTCTTTTGAATGCTAAAAAAACTAAGGTGATGCTTCTCTGTCCCTTAATCTATACCCCTAATCTTGCTACCCTGAAGTTTGACTTACTACTCTCCTAGGTGAATCATTAGACTTTGTACCCAGTTTCAAATATCTGGGGGTCTGGACTGACAATAATCTCTCCTTCCTTCTTCATATCGAGGAAATAATAAAAAAGCTTAAGCAGAGACTTGGCCTATTTTATAGGATCAAACACCTGCTGACTCAGGATGCTAAAAAAAGGCTGATTCAATCCACCTTCTTATCGATTCTGGACTATGGTGACTTCCTTTATGGCCAAGCTCCTGCATCTGCATTAGACAAACTTAATGTGCTGTACCATAGGGCCATAAGATTTATCTCTGGTGCACTGTATTCTACACATCACTGCTCTCTCTACACCTTAGTTGGCTGGTCATCTATCACTTTTAGAAGGCAAAGAAATGTTGTCTTCTGGATTTATAGAGTAATCACAAAGAAGTTGCCTATGTACATAGCTGACTGTCTACCCTGAAGTACGGTAAGCAAGTATGTATTGAGAAACTCCACTTAGATCACCTTATCCATACCTAAGGTCAAATCAAGATTTGGTAGGTCCTCAATAAGTTTCACTCTACCCCAACTGTGGAATAAATTGCAAAAAACTCTTAAGGTGGCCCACCCTGTCTCCCTGGCCTCATTCAAGACACTTTATTCATGATCTATCAAGGAGGCATGTAAATGCTTCCCCTGATTGTGGCCTGGTATTACCTGTCTGCAGTTGCCTTCCTTGGTGCATGCAACACCATACTTGCTAAGTAAAGTTGGTGCCTCCCATCGCTTTGTATCTCCTCCGTCCTCCTGTCTCCTCTTGCATCCTGCTCTTTCCTCCTCCCTCCTCCCTCCTACTATGCATAATGTCCCCACTTCCTCTTCCTTCCCCATATGTGAGACGCTCAATGGGTAACTTAGTATTTATTTATATGTTGCCTCAAGGATACTCTTATAGTACTACCTGCAGGCATTTGTATATATTGTAAACTACAAGTTCCTTGTACATATTGTTTATAGACTTTTTTTTTGCCTTCTCAGACTATTTGTTCTCCAGATTTCTCTATTGTATACACCTCACATCATTATGTATTCATCCTATGTACCAATATTCTGTATTATGTATACGGTTTTCTTATTGTACCTTATACTTATCTAAACTTCCCAGGTCCACCGTGAAAATGAGTTCACTCAATGGTGTTTTGCCTGGTAAAATAAAGATTGATTGATTGCAGGGTTCCTCTCATCCTGAAGTGGTCTCCAGGGACATGACTCTTTCCCTCCCACCCACCCACCCTCACTCTCTTTTCCCCCTTTTCTTTCACGTAAGCACTAGTTTATTTATTAACCCAGCATTTATTATTGTCCACTCTTTCTACCCAGTATGTGCAATGCTGTTGTAACACTGTTTGTAACATCTGCCTATCATGCTCAACACTGTTGTAACACTGTTTGTAACATCTGCCTATCATGCGCAACACTGTTGTAACACTGTTTGTAACATCTGCCTTGCAACTGTATGTTAATGTTGAACTTACAACTTGAATGCTTAATGTCTCATTCCTATTGTACCCCTTCCCCCCAGCTCGCACCTGGAGACAAGTGACTTGTCGCTCAGTGTGCCTTCCTGGTGAAACATTTCAATAAATAAATAAATCCTGTCACCGGGGAGTTTGTCCTCCAATTTATTCCCCTTTACTCCCCGGGACCTCAGCAAACATAGTTGCACATGCCCATGGAGGTGCACATGCACACTAGAAATGACAATGGCCCCACTCCACCCACCCGGCCTAGCACCAGCCTCCCATCTGCCCATCGCTATCATTGAGCCTCCACTTGGTGGCAGCCAAGGGCTGGGAAGGCTTACCTCCCCAATCCAGGAGGGGAGAGCTGCCTGTCGGTCACTCAATCTTCTCCCAGCCCTTCCCCCCAGCCAACCCAGGCACCCTGAGCTCACTCCCAAACTTAGGTCACAGGCATGAGAGAGGTGAGATGCATGGCACCTCTGCCCTCTGTGCCACTGGGCCAATGTTTACAATTTTTAAAACCTGTGGGTCCCATCTTCTTCTTGGGCCTGTCAGTCATGCTAAATATTGACCACCATGGGAAGACATTCTGGTTCCCAAAAAAAGCATTTTTTTTTTGTTAGAATACAAACATGCTGTCCAGTTCCTTTATAAACAAAGCCGCAGCAAAAATGGAACACCAAATGGTGCCAAAATTGAATTTAGATGCAAACTGTCATCTTGGTTCCCCAAAGAACCAAGGATAAAACAGTGAAAAAAAAATCACAAAGTGGTATAATTTAAACTGCAGAATAAGGTTTTTTAAATGAAATTTTAAGTGGTTTCCAACAGTGGAACCACACCGCAAAATGTCCTTCTCTGGTTCTTGGGAACTGATATGGAACCAGAGAAAAACAACAGAAAACACACAGAGTATCAATAAAGTAACTAAACAAGTTTAACTCTATAAGAATAATAAAATAATAAACCGTGATCGGCTCAGAAGTGAAGAGAGGACTTTGGGGCAACTTACTTCTTCAGGCAGAGAAATAAATCTGCTGTTAGAATGCAGGGATGAGCAAGATCACACAGCAGTTTTGAATTTCATTCCAAGATTCTCTAATAAGCAGAAATTCTAGACTCCTGGGAGCCCATTCCAGGTGAATGACTGTTGTTGTTAAGCATAAGTGAAAGATTCCTGGGGTTTGGAGATTTTTTTAGCACTTCTCTAATCCTAGCACTATAAAACCATACTAACCAGTGATCACTGGTACCCTGCTCAGCTATGTTGATGCCTCTGACACAACTGCTGTTTGCTAGTACCAAGTCCAAGGTGACCCGATCCCTAATCAGCTCCATCACCCGCTGGGTTAAGATATCACTTTGGAATACATCCAGGTGCAAATGGCTCCTGCTGCTGGCCTGTGGGATGCTCCAATCCATGTAGGGCAGGTTAAAGTCGTCCACTATCACCACCTTTCCTTTCTCTGCAATCTTCCTGATCACATCTATCAACTCCTGGTCTATGGTTTCATCTTGATTTGGTGACTGATACACCACTCCCATCCTTATTTTTTTTACCTGCCCCATACTGTCTCAGTGCCCTCTCCCCAATGTTCTCCTTTGTGGCAGTGATTCCTTCTTTAATGTAAAGCACTATCCCTCCCCTCTTTCCTTCCCATAGAGGGTGAACCCGAACAGAGAGACCCCAGTCATGGTTCAGGGCTGCCTAGATCTCAGTGACTGCCACCAGATCTGCACAGTTCTCAGTCATCACGGCTATCCTACGGACTCCTGGTATTGATGGGTACCACCCTCCCCAACTCCATTTCCCTCTCCCCCTTCTTTTCAGCTGCCCCACTGAACTCCCTCAGTTCCTCTCCCATGATCCTTCCTTTTACCACCCTGTATCTGACCCACTCCTTTACCTACTCCCCTTCCCATTCTATCCTTACCACCCAAATCCCCCTTACCTAATATGGGTTTTACCCATGGAGAGGCCTGCCAGCCCCCTCCTTGGAAAAACCCTGGGCTGTGCCCAATGGTATCCCCCTGCTCAATTCAAATTTAAACTGCCCTTGATGAACTCCCCAATCATTTCTCTGGGTATTCTGGTTCTCCCCCTACTGAGGTGTAGTATGTTCAGCATGCACAGGGTTTTCTCATTCCAGACTCCTCCCCAACTCCCTATGCAACCAAAGCCCTCCTCCCTGCACCATTCTGTAAGCTAGCTGTTGGATTCAGAGATCCTAAGCTTCCAAGCTGAATTGTCTCTAGGCACCAGCAACACTTTTGCAAATGCTACTAACATTGCCTTTCCTTTTATATTCTGTACAATTATCATTAATCTGTCCTGGAATACCCCTACCCCATACCCTGCCAGGGGATTTGTGCCCAGGTGGATGACCACATCCGGTTCTCTCCCTACCCTTTGTATGACCAAGTGCACACTACATTCCTTTTGTGTGGGCCATCTTTACCCTGCGGCCGCTCTTACTCCTTTTCCCATGACAAGGACTCTGCTATTTGCCCTCTGCTTTTGTACCCCCCCCCAAGATATTCCAGATCAGATCCCCCCCAACATTCTCGCCCAGTGCTATGGTGGAATGTTGCTCCAACCCACCTACCTCCATACCCCCAGCCTCATGTGCCTATTATGTGTGGTTTACCAGTCCATTCCTTCACCTCCTTTGCGTGGTTTGGCTGCTCTCCCTACCCTTCTACTATCCCCATGGTTCATGCTCTGCCCGACCTGGTCTCTCCTCCCTGTTTTTGTCTCTCTTTGCTTGGTGCACCTTCTTTGGTCAGTCTTTGTACTACTAATATTCCCTCAAAATCCCCCCCCCCAAGGCTTCCCCCCTTATTTCACCTAAGCTACCCTGGATACCTCGCTCCTCTGGAGAGCTGAGGACCTGGTAAGAATTTTTTACTGGTACCTCTACTGGGTCCCCCCCCCCACCAAAAAAAAAAGTACAGACTAGTGCAGATTGCTACACTGAGAGAGGATCTTTGGAAGCAAGTTTTATGAATCTTTTTTTATTAGCAGAAACGTTTTTGGATATAGGCAGCAGTACTGTAGAGAACAGTGATTGCCTTTTAGTCTGCCTCTTTTCCTATGTCTCAGGGCAAAACACTTCACACTTATTATAGTATAGATAATCAATGCCAGATGCTGTACATGTAGCACTTTGCACATCTACTTTAGGCAAACAGTGGCCATAATTTGGCATTTAAAACCTGTGGCAGAGAATAACAGGTTACTCACCTGTAACTGTAGTTCTAGTAGTAGTACATGGTTCACATCCACACTCTGGCAGTTCCACTGGAATGCAATGATCAGCCAGAATGTCTTTAAGCTAAGCTCCTCCCACAACCCAGGTGGATATATCCCCTGTCTCCACCCTGTGACATCAGATCTCACATGCTAAAAGTAGGATCTGGTGCCACTTGCCAGGGGAGGCTGGAAGGGTTGTGGGATGTGAACTATGTACCACTCTTAGAACTATGGTTACAAGTGAGTAACCTATTCTTCTAGGGGCATGGATATGGTTCACTTATCCACACTCTGGCAGACTCCTAGCAGTTCTTCGGGAGGAGTGGGCAAAGTGCGCACCCCTACTTGTCAAGCAGAGACTGGAGAACCGAGGTCCCAAAACAAGCATCCCGGCATGACTTGAGGTTGATGCAGTAGCGGGAAATAAAGGTTTGTGTTGACCTCCAGGTAGTAGCCCTGCAGATGTCCTGTATGCATATATAGCCCTGGAAGCAGCCACCGAGGTAGCGGTATGTCTGGTGAAATAAGCCCTAATCTCAACGGAAGGCTCCTGACCAGGCAACCTATAGCTGAGATCAATACAAGATGTGATCCACCTTGCAAATGTCCGTTTTGCTGCCGGTCTGCCAGGTGCAGCTTCAGCATAGGTGACAAACAGCTGGCGAGCCTGTCCCTGAGCTCCAGCCATATGCTCTACATAATATGAGAGTGCTCTCCTGAAGTACAGGGTATGCGGCCTGCGGTCAGCCTCCAAAGTAGTGTTGGTAAAGTATATCAGTAAGTTAATCACCTAGTTCTGGTGAAACTCTGGCACCACCTTGGGGAGCAGCTTCGGGTTGGGGCAAAGGATGACTTTCTTCCTGTCAGTGACCAGGTAGGAAGAGTCCACCGAGGGCACCTGGAGCTCCCCAATCCTTCTGGCAGATGTAATCACCACCAAGAAGACTGTTTTCCATGACATGTGTGACAATTCACATCTGTGCATCAGCTCAAAAGGCTTTCCCATGAGCATAGCCAGGACTGGCAGTGAAGGTGGATCATGCACCAGAAGGGATAAGAGGTCAAGGCCCTTGGAAAAGTACCTGACCACCTTCTCCTATACCACCATTGGCATACTGACCCAAGCCCAGTAAGCAGAGATGGCTGCCAGATGCACCTGAAGGGTCGTTTCTCACAGTTCCAGTTTAGAAAGGGACCAGAGGTAGTCCAGGATGCTAGCCACAGGGCAGGCAAGAGGATCAAGCTCCTTGCCATGGCACCAAATGGAAAGTCTCTTCCATGTAAAAGCATAGCACCTGTGAATCAATTCCTTTATGGAGACCTCTACAACATGGAGGACATCCTTGGAAAGACCCAAGGCCTGAAACTCTAGCCGCATAGGAACCAGGCCATGAGGTGCAGGGGCCGAAGGCCCAGGTGCAGGACTATCCCCACAGTCTGGTCAGCAGGTTTGGGTGGAGAGGCAGTAGCTGTGGAGACCAGCTGCTGAGGCTGAGGAGATCCGGGTACCAGAACTGCCTTGGCCAGTCTGGAGCTATCAGGATCATCTGCACCTTGTCCTTTCTGACCCTGACCAGTACTCTGTGAATGAAGATGAAGGTGAAGGGAGGAAAGGCATACATGAGGTCAGGGATCGGGGGCCTCGCAAAGGCAACCCCCATCAGTGTCTCAGACTGTGGGAGGTGGGCACAAAATAGCCTCGGCCTGGCATTCTCCCAGGAGGCAAACAGCTCCACCAAAGATGAGTCCCATAGGGAGAAAAGGTAGTTCACCACCTCCTAATTCAGAGACCACTCATGTGACATCTCTCCACACTGGCTAAGAGTATCTGCCAGCTAACTGTTCTCCCCCATGACATGAATCACCAGGAGATCGTCACCTGGGCTGCGCATGAGGGTCCCGTTGTGGAGTGCCTCCTGACAGAAAGCAAGGGAGTGCATACCTCACTGCCTGATCAGGTAAAAACATGGTTGACCTCAAAGGCCTGACCCCCGACTAGTGGAGCAAATACCATCAGAGCCCAGTGTACTGTATGGAGCTCCAGCAGGTTTATGTGGTAGTGGAACTCCCTAGGTGACCAAAACCCATGGGCCGTGTGGTCTCCCAGGTGTGCTCTCCACCCTACTAGTGATATGTCAGTCTTCAGCGTGATGGTCGGCTCTGGACAGACAAACAGGATTCCTTCCTCTAGGTGTTCTGGGACCAACCACCACTGGATGGCGTCCTACATTGGCTGGGTCCCTGTGACCAGCTGGTCCAAGTGTCCTAGGTACTGGGACCACTGACAGTCCAGCTCCCACTGAAGGTGGCACATCCGTCAGCGGACCCATTGCACCATGATAGTGCAGGATGCTCCATACTCCAGCAGCTGTAGGAAATCCTGGGCAAGGGTGTAAGACCCCAATCTGAAATGATTGGGCAAAGGAGGTAAGATCCTGTGCCTGGGCCACCAGAAGGCAGGCCTTGGCCCACTGGGAGTCTAGTTCTGCCGCAATTAACTTGATCACCTGCTTCAGTACCAGTTTGGACTTGTCCGGCTTGACCAACAGGCCCAAGTCTTGGCGGATCTGGAGAGCCAGGTCTGTGGATCTCACTATAGCCTCTCTGAATGGATAGGCTACCAGCCAGTCATGCAGGTAGGGGTACACCCGGACTCCTAGGCACTGCAGGTGGGCCACCAGCACTGCCACAGATTTGGTGAAGACTCTTGGAGCTGAGGAGAAGCTGAAATGGCATGACCTGAAAAACTGGTACAGGACCCCTTCTGCTCAGAAAGAGAGGTACTGACAGTGTAAACTGTGGACAGGGATGTGGAAGAATGCATCTTGGAGGTCCAGGGAGCAAAACCACATGTTCTGCTCCAGGGATGGTATAATCTAGCTCAGAGTGACCATCTGGAACTTGTGCTACCGCATGTACTGGTTGAGATTGTATAGATTCAGTATGGGGTTCCAGTCCTCTGTCCATTTTGGGACCAGAAAGTACCTGGACATGTAACTTTGACTGGCCAGGGTGTCCGTGATACAGGCTACTGTTCCTTTTGCAAGGAGCTGAGCAGTGTCCTCCCTGAGGGTGGACAGCATGTCCTAAGGACAGGAGAGCCTCAAAATCTACAAGCAGTCCTCTGCCAACTACATCTAACATCCACTTGTCCGTTGTGATAGCAGACCAACGTGGCAAGAAGTGACGTAGCTGGCCTCTGATGGGGAGAGCAGTCAGGAGAAGGACAGGTGGAGAGATGACATCGCTCAACCCGTCACTGGGCAGCTTTTGCTAGGGCAATGGCAGTTACTGCTGGAGGGGACCCACTACCCCTGCTCCACCATTTTAGTACCTTGGACTCTGACCTTGTGCTTAGTGTGCCAGGCTTGAAACTCCCCCTGCTGGGGCTGCTGCCAGGAAGGCAGTGACTGAGAGGACCTGAATTGGAAAGCCTGTTTCTTCAGCTTCTTTTCCTAGTCCTTCTGGGACAAAGTCACAGAAACAAGAGTGGGACTGGCTTCTCAATCCTACTGAGATGTTCTTCCACCATGGAGCTAAAGAGCTCGGTGCCTAGAAAAGGAACATCAGCCAACTTCTGTTGGGCATTCGCCGTATAGGTGGACAAATGCAGCCAAGACCTGCGATGCATGGAGACAGCAGATGCCATCACATGGGTTCTAGAGTCGCCCATGTCCAAGGCTGTCTGGAGCTGGTGTTTAGCCAGTGATTGACCATCATCTCTGATGAGTTCCACCTCCACCTGCTGCTCTGGATGGAGGTGAGGGAGGACTGCATCAAACATTCCCATCAGGGAATGACCATAATTAGCCATCATGATGGCATAATTAGTCTGACGGAGACCCAGAGTAGCCAAAGTGTATACCATGTTTGGGCATGGCTAATCTTAGAGGACTCTTTGTCCGGAGGCTTGTCCATGTTCCCCTGGTGTCTGGACTTATAGAACACTGAATCCATGACCAGACCTTTGGCTGAAGGATGGTCAGAAGACCCTGAAAGGAGCCTGTAGGGACCACGTCCTTGTGGACTATGTGGGTCAGGAGTGCCAGGCAGGATGCTGGATGCTGCCAGAGCTCCAGGGCCATTCCCAATATGGCCTCAGCCACTGGGAAGGTAATTCCCGGGGATTCATCCCTGTCCAAAATGTCCATAAGAGGGTACTTAGCCCTCTTCTGGACTGGCTCCAGTGGGATTGACATGGGCTCTCCAATAAGCTAGAGCAGCCCACTGAAGGACACCAGACCATGCTCAGTGGAAGACTCCTAAACTGAACCCCGGTAAAACAGCCAAGTCCCTAAGGAGGCCATGGACTCCTGATCTGAGCCATCCAATGACTCCTCAAAGACAGCCCTTGTCCATGGCTCGCCATGGACCTCCTAGGAATCCTCACCCAGGGTAATCCTCACTGACGACCGGCCTGACAAGTCAGGAGCTGAATAACTTGCCTCCTTGATGGGAGAGCCAATTGGTGGCTGTCAGGGTGATGGCTCCACTGCAGTCGGCAGAGAAACTAGTAAGGGGATCACCTGTGAAACTTGGACCAGTGGGGCAGCTACTGACAGCTACCAGGGGATTGAAAGTCCTTGGCGTACAGCCCTGCCCTGCAATAGCCCACTGCTGCTAGAGGAACTCCTCATAGCACTGGCACATCCTTCCCTGGTGCCTCTCCTCACCTGAAGATGACGACAAGGAGCATCAGTGGTGGTGCCTCCCGGTGAAGTGGGATCGACAGTGTGAGTGCCTTGACTGTGACCTCAACTGTCAACCAGCCAGTAGACAGGTGAGGGTTCTTCCTGAGGTTGGCCGTTGATTACGCACTTACCAACATTTAACAAGAAGGGCATCGAAGATCCAACCCAAGTTAGCGTGAGTCCATGTGTGAAACTGTAATTTATATTAATTCCCAGTTTGGTCTTTTAATTATTTATTTATTTAATTTTTGTTTACCGGGTAAGTGCACTAGACAAGAATGTTACCTAATTTCAGGCACGGCCCAGGAGAGTTGCAAACAATGGAACATTGTACAGACAGGAACTACAATGGGCATATCACAACAGGAATTAAGCAACATTTGAATAACAAAGCAGTGTTTACACTTGGTCAAAGACAGTTAACATGGCAAGAAGAACAAAAAAATGCATTACTTAAGTGCACTAGACAAGAATGCTAACTATTTTCAGGCAGCAACCAGGGAGAGTGGCATGTGGCGGTACTGGCAGGAGTACAGTATCCAAGTCACAGACTGATTTATGCAGCAGTGGGTCCACAAGACAGGCTATTCAGTGGGTCAAATAACATTCTGATATAATATTGAGGAGGCAGTACACAGGCAGGTGATACAAGTGCAGATATGAGAGTAAGTGCCATTTGGTGGAGCAGGTATAGCAACTACTTGGGGGGCACAAGAATGCCAGAGCAGGAGCAAATGTCAGAGTCCCTAAGGAAGGATCGAAGACCCTTTTTAAAAACTTAGTGGGATTTGGAGAGTTTGACATTTAGCAGCCACGCCTCCTGAAGAAGGGTTTGGAGAACCTGAAGCGTCAAGGCTAGTGTGGTGCTAAACACTTTGATTCAGCAATAAAGTTGCTTAAATAGTTATTGCGAGTGTCGACCTCATTTTCTCTGGTGTGCGAGTTTACTGGACTAGGACATTTAGAGGAAGGGAGTTCCAAGTTTTGGGTGCAGATATTGCAAAGGAAAGTTCCCCCTTTTTTGTGGAACTTCTAGGAATTTCAAGAGAAGATCGTTCAGAAGATCTCAGGGGGTAAGCTAGAGCGGGATGGTTTAACATATTGGAAAGGGCCTCCGGAGCTCCAGTTCTGACTATGTTATAAATCAGACAGCCAGCAGTATAGAGCCAATGCGAAGATGGGGACAGCCAACCTAGATGGGAGTAGAGTTGTAAGCAATGAGTTAGTCTGGGTGCAGAGTGCGCAAACTGGCATATGCTATTGTAGCATTTGCTCCATTTTTGGAAAGCACCTTTGCTTGCATTAGGATAAGCCATAGAGCCATATGTTAGACAAGGACAGAGTATACATTGAGCTAGAACTGGAAGGGGACAGGATCAGTTGTGTTCCAGGACAGTAGCTGCTACTGTTGTTTTCACATGATTCTTGTGGATTTTACTTGGTAGGTTAGTTCTTTTCTTACTTCTAAGGGGCTAGCAGGGTATTGTTTTGGGGACTGCTGGATGTTTGTAAACTGATTTGGTGGCTGTAAGTGGGGCTCATTTTGTGGATGTTTCACTATGTAACAGGCTGCACTGGTAGAGGCCTATTTCTTCTGATTTAAAACCTATTTGGTGGGATTTGCTTGGAGATGGTTATTTGAATTGGAGACCTATATCTGTTAATTTCAAGCCTATTTTGATGTGTAGTTAGTGAAGCTGATTAAATTGGAGACCTGTTTCTTCAGCAAACATATTTTGGGGGCTTTGACTTGAATTTTGATTCCTTGTGCTGACTCCATTAGCTGTAAAGGTTAGTGCATAGTGGGGAGGGTGTTAATGGTCTGGCCAGGTCTCACTCAGCCAATTGACTGAGGCAGAGCTGAATCAGGTTGAGGTGTTAGCTGCTTTGTCTTCTCAGAAAGAACTGAAAGGGGACAGGATCAGTTGTGTTCCAGGACAGTAGCTGCTGCTGTTGTTTTCACAGGGTTCTTGTGGATTTTACTTGGTAGGTTAGTTCTTTTCTTACTTCTAAAACGGCCAGAGGCATTGTTTTGGGGACTGCTGGATGTTTGTAAACTGATTGGTGGCTGTAAGTGGGGGCTCATTTTGTGGATGTTTCACTGTGTAACAGGCTGCGCTGGTAGAGGCCTATTTCTTCTGATTTAAAACCTATTTGGTGGGATTTGCTTGGGCCTGGTTCTTTGGCTGCTGGGCTTGGAGGGGAGACACAGGGCTGATACACTCTCTCTCAAGTCAGGTGTCTGCCACATCCGCCCTCCCCACCCCTCCCTCCCCCAAAGTCTGCGAATTTTAGGGGAACACCTGCCCTGCAATTGAGGAAAGGCTGCAGGTGCAGCTCATGTAGTTCTAGCCACTGGGGGTTGGATTTAAAGGCTGTGAGAGAGGAGCTTAGGGAGTTGTTCATTTCCCTTATAAGTTTAATGTGTTGTACTGCACCTAGTAACAGGGTTACTGGTGTACAGTGGGACTGTCTCTAAGATTAGTGGGTGACCTGATTAGGCAGTAGGGGTATCTTGGACTAGGGGAACCTGGTGGCTCACCCAAGGAAACCCATTTGGAAGGGATGGAACCACACATCATTAGGGCGGTATCTTTGGGAGGGTGGTGGGGTACACAGGGTGTGGAGCAGCCATGATACTGGACTGGGCTTGGAAGTTGGTGGTTGCCCAGTGTGCTACCAGCTAGCACAGCTTAGGAGGAGGTTGCGGGGATTAGGAGAAAGCTGGGGAAGGGGGTGGTATGGTTGGGGAAGGGGCTGGGAATCTCCACAGGGCTGCACCAAGCACTGGGGTGGGGGCATAGGAAAGGAGTGCAGGAGAATACCAGGGGTCACATAGGGACCCTGGCAGAGGGGGTCCAAAAGGACACTACCAAGGAAGCAGGCAGGTAACTGGGGACCCTCACAAAGGGGACAGAGGGACAACATTCTCAGGGAAGTAGGCAGATGGCCAGGACTGGACAGAAGGAAGCAAGGCGGGGAGGTGGATCAGACCTTACACTCAGTAACCGCTTCAATTCTCTTCTTCTGCTCAAGGATGAGGGGGGTGATGTAGCCACGACAGGGGTGGTTAGAGACGGAAAGGAGTGGAGTGGGAGGCAGGAGGCAGGGGCCAGATAGCAGGAAGAACAGGGGGACCTGGAATGCAGGAGAATGGGGAGCAGTGAATCAGAGCAGGAGGGCAGGGGAAGAGGGAGGAAAGCGCAAGGAGAAGGACCAGTTGGGAGGAAGGTAAAGGAGAAGGACCAGAAGTACAAGGAGGATTCAGTAAAGGAGCTGAGGGTTTAGGCCAGGAGCACGACGAGCAAGGAGGAACTAAATGGAGACAGGAAGGAAGGGAGGATGAGCCAGGCTAGTTTAGCAGATGGGGAGAAGGACCAGTGCAGAGCAGTGAGGGGAGTGTACAGGTACAGAAGGATATTCAGGAGGAGGAGAGCATAGGATTGGAGGGAGGGGTGGCCATGGTAAATAAGGAGGGGGCATATGGAACCCAGATAGGGGAGGAACAAGGAGCTAGCTGGGTGGAGGGGCCTGTAGAAAGGATGAGGGACATGGAAGGGGGAATGGAGGAAAAGGAGTGGTCAGAGTGCTCCTGCTGGGGATTCTATGATCAGGGGTATCAAATGGGATAGGGAGGGAGAAGCCCGCCAGTTAGAACAAGATGCTTCCCTGGACTACAGTTGCATAGGGCTAAGCACGAGGTATATCAGCTGGCAAAGGATTGTGGGGTTCCCCAGACATACTGGTCCACCTGGGTACAAATGACATTGAGGGAAATAGCGAGCTAGAGATACAGGCAAGATTCAGGGAGCTTGCCAGGGTCTGTCATGACATAGGATGCACAGTTTCCTTCTCGGAAATCCTGCCGGTGCCAAGGGCTAGTGGGGAACACAAAAGGAAGATTAGGGAGATAAACCAGTGGCTCAGGGAGGGGTGTGAGGCCAGAGGGTATGGGTTGATGGGGGATTGGGGAGACCTGGGAGGATAAGGAGCTATATGCTAGAGATAGACTACATCTCAATTTGGAGGAGGAATCATAGTTGAAAATAGAGGGTTCATTGGTGAAAAGTGGGTTTAAACTTGTGAAGGGGTGGGATGGGAGAAAAGGCTGTCAAGGGGTGCTGATAAAGGAGGGACTCTGTCTCCACCCCTGGGGACCAGGAGGATTGCAGGAAAAGGCCAACTCGCAAAGTGCAGACCAGGGGAAAACAGAATCCCCATGGGAACACGAGCAGGGGAAATGGAACTATAGGGAAAGGGTGGAAGGTAGTCCTGCTAAATGCCAGGAGCTTGGGCAATAAAATGCCTGAGCTCCAGGCGATGCTAACTGAGGGAGCAGTGGATGTGGCAGCGTCACTGAGACTTGGGCCACTGCAAGACATGACTGGGACCTGAACCTGGAGGGTTACACTATGTTCAGGTAGGACAGGGGGGAGGGAAGGGGAGGAGGGGTAGCAATGATAGTCAAAAACTGCATTGCATAGGGGGAGTAGAGAAGGCAGAGGGAACCGTGGAGGCGATTTGGGTCACCTTGATAACAAGGGGGGGCAAGAGAGTAAAAATAGGAGTGGTGTATAGACCCCCTGCCCTGGCGGAGAAGCTGGAGGACAGTCTGGTGGCAGATGTTAGGAGACACTGCAGACTGGGCAGAGGAACGTGGTGGTGTTGGGGACTTAAACATGCCAGGAACAGACTGGGAGACTATGACATCCTCTGTGACCAGGGAACAGAGGTTGTTGGATGTCTTTCAAGACGATTCCTAACTCAGCAGGTGAGGGAACCGACCAGGGAGGCACGGGTACTGGATGTGGTCCTGGCAGACAGTGACCAGATTGGGGGCCTGGAGGTAAGGGACCCATTGGCGGGGAGTGACCATGCCACAGTCTGGTTCTGCCTGGACCTAGGAGGGGTAGAAGGCTGCACAAAGATGGAAGTAACCGACTTCAGGGGGCGGATTTTAAGGAAATGGGAAGGATCCTTAAGGAGCATTTGGATGGGATTGAGTCAGACATGGATGCTGATAGTAGGTGGGAAATCATCAGGAGAGGGGTGCAGGATGCTACTAGCACCTGTGCAAGAGTGAGCAATGCGGTGGGCCCAAAATCCCTGTTGGTGGACCAGGCAGGTCCAGGAGGTGTGAGGAAGAAAGCAGCCTATAAGCAATTCAAGTGCTCAAGGAGTGAAAGGGATCGAGGGGAGTGCGAGCTGATGGCTAGAAGGGCCACTAGAGTGGTGAGGCGGCTAAGGCAAGGAAGGCAGAACCTGGCCAGGGAAATTAGGAGAGGAACAAGGGTTCTTTAGATACATTGGGGAAAACGAAGGGTGAAGGGGCAGATTAGCAGGATTAAATCAGGGAGAGATGGGCACAAGACCCGGGGAGCAGGCTGAGGTACTAAATGAGTACTTCACCTCAGTTTCACCAGGGAAAATGGGGTGCTGCATCATACATGGGAGGAGACAGAGATACTGAGGAGGGGGACCCTTACCGATCGGCAGGTCTGGGGAGAGGAGGCATCACTGGCAGGTGGGGGAGGGCTAAGCAGGAGAAGAGGTACCAGAAGTGGAAATCACAGCAGAGAGTGAGGAAGCCCTCAGTTCCCTTAAGGCGGAGAAAGCACCAGGGCCGGATAAATTACATCCCAGAGTGCTGAAGGAACTTGCAGATGTCCTGGCGAAACCCCTGGCAGAGCTTTTCACCATCTCTCTGAGGACAGGGTGGGTGCCCCAGGACTGGAAGGTGGCGCATATAGTGCCTATCCACAAGGGGGGATCAAGGGAGGTGGCAGGGAACTACAGGCCTGTCAGCCTGACATCGGTGGTGGGCAAGGTGATGGAGGGCATTGTCAAGAAGAGGCTAGGGGGGACCTGGATAAGTCAGGTGCTGGACAATAGACAGCATGGATTCATCCGGGAAATCGTGTCAGACAAACCTAGTGGAGTTCTATGACTGGGTGACAAGTGCCTTGGACCTGGGTAGACCAGTGGATGTCCTCTTTCTAGACTTCAGCAAGGCATTTGACTCTGTTCTCACGTGGGCCTGTTGGATAAGCTGGGAGAAATGGGGTGGGGAACCAGAATGATCAGATGGATAGGCAATTGGCTCCAGGACCGGACCCAGAGGGTCATAGTTGGTGGGATAGTCTCATCCCCAAGGAGGGTCATTAGTGGGGTCCCACAGGATCAGTCCTTGGGCCCTTCTGTTCAACGCCTATGTATCTGACATAAGGACAGGAATCAGGGTGAGATGAGTCTCTTTGCAGATGACTCGAAACTGGGGCGGTGGTGGATGGGGAGGAGGGAGGGTGGCCCTACAGAGGGACCTGAAGGCTCTGGAAAGATGGTCTAGAAAGTGGAAGCTGAGGTTCAATGCGGAAATGCAAGGTACTCCACCTGTAGCTAGAAACCCAGGCCAAGTGTACACCCTGGGGGAATGCTACAAGTCTCATGGCTGAGAGGGACTTGGGGTGGTGGTGGATGTCAAGATGAACAACTCTGAGACTTGTAGGAGGCAGCAGCCAAGGCCAACAGGATGCTGGGATGCATCGCTAGGGGGATCACCTCAGAGGAGGGAAGTGATACTCCTCTGTATAACTGCTTGGTGAGGCTGCACCTTGAGTACTGTGTGCAGTTTGGAGGCCACACTTAAAGAGGGACATTAACCTCCTGGAGAGGGTCCAGAGGAGGGCAACCAAAATGATTTGGGGCTTGGGGACAGGACCTATGAGGAGAGGCTCAAGAGCTAAATATGTACACATTAGAAGAGAGAAGGACCAGGAGGACATGATAGAGGTCTTCAGGTACATGAAGAGGGTAAATAGGGAGGAACAGTCAGGGTGCTGAAGGAAGGAGGAAGGGCCACTAGAGGGCATGGGTGGAAGCTGGAGGGAAGATTCAGGGAGAAAGGAGGTGCTACTTCACTGAGAGGGTGGTGGAGCCCTGGAATGCACTGCCTAGGGGCTGGTGGAGGCAGAGACAGTGGAGGGGTTCAAGAGGGGTGGGACAGGTACAGGGGAAGGGTTCTGGAAGCAAAATCCAATGCAGCAAGAATATACGGAACTGGGAAGGGAGAAGCCAGAGAAGGCGAGGGGGGCAGCAAGGTCAGGACCCAGGGTGGGGGCTGACCAAACGAGCAGACACGAAAGACCGTTAGACCTATTCTGCTGGCATTTTAGTATGTTAGTATGTTAGTATAGCAAGCCTGGCAGCAGAATTGAGGGATTTTATAGGCCAGACCCAGTTTTATCTTAACCGCCTTACATGTGGCTGCAATGTGTAGGGTGAAATCAAGAGATGGGTCAAGTGTGACCCCGGGATACCTGAATGAGTTGATCATCTCCCAGGGGGAGCCTTCCAGGCCCTGGATTGAGAAGGCAGAGGTACAGGATTTGATTCTAGGTGAGGAGCCAAAAAGCATGGCCACTGTTTTCTTAGAGTTTAGAAGAAGCTTGTTTAGTAACAGCCACGCTTGTAGATAGTCAAAATCAGATTGATGATTGGCATTTATGGAGGGCAGGTCTTGAGTAAAGTACCATGTCATCTGCATAGAGGATCCTAGAGGAGGAACAGGGCAGATTGTTAATAAAAAAAGTAAAAAGGAGGGGGCCAAGAATAGATCCCTGGGGACTCTGACAAGGATAGGGGCAAGGTCAAAGATTGCAGTTCCTATTTGAATGAACTGCTTTTTTTCTTGAGAGGTAGCTCTCAAACCAAGAGGTGGCATCCAGGGAGAAGCCAAGTGAGGACAACTTGGATAGCAGTAGTGAGTGCCCTACAAGATCAAATGCTTTTGTGAGGTCAATTAAAATGGTCCGTGTGAACAAGCTCTTATCCATTGCTGTTAAGACGTCATTGGAGAATTGAATTAGCACAGTTGTTGTACTGTGTCCTGATCAGAATCCATGCTGAACAGGGGATAGGAGCTTGTATGGAGATATTCGGTGACCTCAGTGGCCACAATTTTCTCAAGTATTTTGTTAAGAGTAGAGAGAATGGCAATCGGTCAGTAATTGTCCATGTTTTTGTGGCCCCTTTCTTGTGAACAGGAACCACTCGAGCGATTTTCTATAAAGTCGGCACCATCAGGGTTATAATAGATAAGTTGAACATTCTCGCAATTGGGGTAGCAAGAGCAGGGGCTGCTGATTTGATGAACTTAAGCAGTAAACCATCAGGCCCTGCAGATCTATAGGTGGGGCTAGCTTTAAGAAGTTGCAGCACTTCTGCTGAAGTGACCGTCCTTAGGGCAAAGGGTGTTCAGGTAGGCACATTGTTACAATCAGTGAGTACAGGGGACTGACCTGAATTTTCCAGGTATGCAGAGCAGTCCGAGAAGTGGGCATTAAGAGCATTTGCAATCGTGACTAACTTGTTGCAGTTGACATCATTCAGTGTCATTTCAGTTATAGATGGCTTGGGTCCTTGTCCCATAACATTTTTTATGTGGTTCCAAAACCCTCAGGCATCCCTTGCAGAGGACTGGAGAAGTTTATTACAATATTCCCTTTTGGTCTCTCATATGTCTTTTTAACAGGCATTCCTCAGGGTTCCGTACCTATCCTAGTCCACTCGCAGTTGAGACTTCTTAGCAAAGGCCCAGTCTTTCTTCCTTCTTCTCATAGAAGCCAGGAGATCACAATGCAACCATCTAGTTTCAGAGCCCCATATTCTCCTCCTCTTTAGGGGAACATGTAAGTCCTGGAGAGAGAGTAGCTTAGTTATCAGATAGTCAAGGGCCATCTCAACATCATCTGTGAGATAGATTGGAGACCACTCAATACTTCTCATGTCAGATTGAAGCACTGCTAAGTTTAGCTTAGAGAAATCTCAAAACTGTATTTCCTTGGGGGGGGGGTCTTGGGACAGTGCCCATTCCAGATACAGAAAGTTGGCAAATGATTACTAATAGAATCCGGGAATGTGCCTGCATCAATTATCCTATTTGCTCTATTGGTAACAATCTTGTCCAATAGAGACTGATTGTGGCTGTTGGCAGAGATTCTAGTTGGTCCAGTAATCAGTTGTAAGAGGTGAAGTTTCATGAGGGCTTCAGTGTACATACCAGAGTTGTTCCTAGACCAGTCCAGGTTGAAGTCACCCAGTAGAATGACTTCAAATTTACCCTTTAGAGTAGAAAGATAGTCTATGATACTGTTAAGCCCAGAGAGAGTGCCCTTCGGTTGGTTATAGGCACATCTATTTTTTATTTATTCAGTTTTTGTTTACCGGGTAGGTGCACTAGCCATAGCAGTGATTATTTTCAGGCACGACCTGGGAGGGTACAGTACAACAATATAGAGAAACATTTCAATACAAGTACAAAAATAGTTGACAATAGTATACAGAGCAATTTGTAAATGTATCTACAGAAAAAGGAGGCTGCAATACCAGTGTAGAGAAAATAAATAAAAATAAAACAGGAGCAGTAGAAAAACCAAAAACTACACCACAATTTGCTTTAAGGAAGAAAAAAACATGAACAGATTGAACATTTTAGTGCTAATAGGGGAATGGATATAGAACTAGGGGAGGGATACTAGTAAGTGATAGAAGTAAGAGCCAAGAAAAGAGGGATGAGAGTGAAGTAAGGTGGGAGGAGGGACAGATAGGTAAGCAGAAGTGCATAGCGTATAGAAGGGCAGATCAATAAATGTCATGGAGAGAAGAGACTGGGAAGGAAATGAGCTAGGGAGGTTTGAAGCAGGAGCACTTGTGGGAAGTATCAAGATAATTTTGCAGCCCTTTTTTAAAAGACGCATGAGATAGTGATTAGCGCAAAGCTAGTGGAAGGGAGTTCCAGTATTTGGGGGCATGGCAGGCAAAAGCACTAGCGCCTTTAGTGGTATTGTGTCTGGGGATGAAGATGGGGGCCTGGTCAGCAGACCTCAGCCCATAGCAAGGGGTCAGATTTTGGAAAAGTCCTGCCAGGGATTCAGGTATTTTTAGGCAGACCATATTGTCAATGACAGAGCCATAAGCATGAAGCCTTAGTTCATTAGGAGGAAGCCATCCCAGGTCTGAATAGTGGTAACAGTGGTGTTTCAGCCGGTGTGAGGAGGACGCACAGTGACAGATACTGTTATATGTGACATCCCATTTCCAAAGGATTGATTTGCATGCAGAGGCATATGTTGTGGCATCATAGGTAAGTGATGGAAGGAGTATGCCACAGGCAATGGCAAGCCTTGCTGAGGGAGTGAGCACATAGCTGGTTCCGTAGGCTATTCCAAGTTTGGAGTTGACCAGTTTGCAGGTCTGATTGCTGTGTAAGTCAAAATTTAGTGATGGATCATGGGTGAGGTCCAGATATTTAAAGGAATTTACCATCCCAACTAGTGAGCCATTTAAGGAGGTGACTTTAAATTTAGGATGTGCATGTTTGAGTTTCACATTTGATCCAAAGAGCATAGCTTGGGTTTTGGACTCATTTAGTACAAGTTTGTGAGTAGATAGCCACTCCTGTATTAGCTGAAAGTCAAGAGAGAGTAGATTGTTTATGTCTTCAATGCTTTTTGCGCTAGCATACAGAACAATGTCATCTGCATATAGCAGGGAGGTTGTCCTGCAGAGGTCGGTGGAGATGTTATTTATGAAAACAGAGAAAAGCAGGGGCCCAAGGATGGAGCCTTGCAGCACTCCAATGTTTATAGTGGTCTTGTCCGAGAGAGTAGAGTTGTATTTCACAATTTGAGTCCTATCTGATAAGTAGTTCCCAAACCACCTTACAACATTAGTCGAGAAGCCTAGTGATCCAAGGGTGGTCAGAAGTATGGAGTGATCAACTAGGCCAAACGCCTTAGTCATGTCTATGAAAATTGCCCTGGCGAGTAGACCAGAGTCCATAGCCACTAGTGAATCTGACGTGAATTTGAGAAGGGCAGTAGCAGTGCTATGGCCTTTGCGGAAAAAAATGCTGGGCAGAGGAAAGTTGATCATGTTTCTGTAGGAAATCAATTGTCTGGGCAGCTACAAGCTTCTCAAGAATTTTATTTAGGACAGACAGTATGGCAATGGGCCTATAGTTTAAGAGATCTTTACGGTCTCCTTTTTTGAAAACGGGGTAATCCTAGCTATTTTCCATATCTCAGGGATGTAGCTCTGACACAGGGAGAGCATGAAAATCTTGGCTAGGGGAGCAGCGATGTCGGGGGCTGCAATCTTAAGGAGCTTTGGTTCTAGATTGTAACAGCCAGTTGCAGTGCATTCCAAGATACTGTTTAGCAGTCTAAGCGCGTCACATTTTGTGACTGATTTGAAAAAGAAATGAGGACCATTTGCATTTTGCCGGGTGGATATATCTGGTTGGACAGGGAAAGAGGAGGTGTAATTAGTTAAGTCTGAGAATTTGTTGTAGAAGAAGTTGGCAATGGTTCTGGGATTATTACAGTGTATCCCATCAAGTGACATGTCATTAGGGGTGGATGCTAGATTAGAACCAAGGAAGAATTTAATATGGGACCAAAATTTTGTGGGGTCACCATAGGAGTTGGTTAGTAGGTACTTGCAGCAGGAGCTCTTGGCTTTTTAGATGTCCTTTTTGCAGGCATTTCACAGGGCCCTGTAGGTAATAAGGTCAGAGGTTAGCCCAGAGTTCTTATAACGGAGCCAGCTTTTATCCCTTAGTTTAAGTTTAGCTAGTAGGGCAGATTTCAGCCAACGGGCTTGCCTGTTTCTTACCCAATGGGTTACAAGTTTGCAGTGCTTATCCTGGAGCACTAGGAAGTGTTTCAATAACAGATTAAGGGCAGTCTGAGCATCATCGGACATAAGAATGGAGGACCAATCAGTAGTGGCAATGTCGTGCAGGAAAAACTGAGAATTAAAATTCGCATAGTTGTGGGAAGTAATGAAGTGAGGCCCTGTCTGGGTAGGTCTGTTTTTGCCACAGATACAGTACGTTGGGGAGTGATCAGTGATGGCATGTGGTAGTACTCCAGAGGCAATTACATTTTCAGGGTGATTGGTCATTAACCAGTCTAGTAGCATGTTTGTGTTTGAGTGAAGGGCGTGTCTGGTAGGTTCACCCATCAGTTGGTGCAGGTTATAACTCTGCAATTTGGTCATTATTGTGGATTGGTTACTGCCCAGCCAATTAATGTTTAGGTCCCCAAGTATAAGGACCTCGTTTCTTCCAGCAAGGCATGAGATTTGTTCCATTAGCTCATCCAGTCCTATTAGTCCGTTGGTAGGGGGATTGTAGGCACACACAGACCAGTGGACGTTCTCCTTCTAGACTTCAGCAAGGCATTTGACTCTGTTCCTCACGTGGGCCTGTTGGATAAGCTGGGAGAAATGGGGGTGGGGAACCAGATAATCAGATGGATAGGAAATTGGCTCCAGGACCGGAGTTGACGGGATAGTCTCATCCCCAAGGAGGGTCATTAGTGGGGTCCCACAGGGATCAGTCCTTGGGCCCCTCCTGTTCAACACCTACGTCTCTGACATAAGGACAGGTATCAGGAGTGAGATTAGTCTCTTTGTGGATGACTCAAAACTGGGGGCGGTGGTGGATGGGAAGGAGGGGAGGATGGCCCTACAGGGGGACCTGGAGGCTCTGGAAAGATGGTCTAGAAAGTGGAAACTGAGGTTCAATGCAGGGAAATGCAAGGTACTGCACCTGGGGGCAGGAAGGCAGGGCCAAGTGTACACCCTGGGGGATGCTACAAGTCTCGATGGCTGAGAGGGACCTGGGGGTGGTGGTGGATGTCAAGCTGAACAACTCGGAGACTTGTAGGAGGGCAGCAGCCAAGGCCAACAGGATGCTGGGATGCATCACTAGGGAGATCACCTCCAGAAGGAGGGAAGTGATACTCCATCTGTATAACTGCTTGGTGAGGCCGCACCTCGAGTACTGTGTGCAGTTTTGGAGGCCACACTTAAAGAGGGACATTAAACTCCTGGAGAGGGTCCAGAGGAGAGCAACCAAAATGATTTGGGGCTTGGGGACAGGACCTGAGGAGAGGCTCGAAGAGCTAAATATGTACACATTGGAAGAGAGAAGGGACTGGGGGACATGATAGAGGTCTTCAGGTACATGAAGGGGTAAATCAAGGAGGAACAGTCTGGGTGCTTGAAGGAAGGAGGAGGGGCCACTAGAGGCATGGGTGGAAGCTGGAGGGAAGATTCAGGGAGAAAGGAGGAGTGCTACTTCACTGAGAGGGTGGTGGAGCCATGGAATGTGCTGCCTAGGGGCTGGTGGAGGCAGAGACAGTGGAGGGTTCAAGAGGGGTAGGACAGGTACAGGGGAAGGGTTCTGGAAGCAAAATCCAATGCAGCAAGAATATCCGGAACTGGGAAGGGAGAAGCCAGAGAAGGCAAGGGGGGCAGCAAGGTCAGCTCCCAGGGTGGGGGCTGACCAAACGAGCAGACGCGAAAGACCATTAGGCCTATTCTGCTGGCATTTTAGTATGTTAGTATGTATGTTAGTAATTTTTTGGTGCCAAGAGTGAGCAGGACATGAAGTGCCTCACAGTGGTGTAAGATAGATGACTTTAGGGCACAGACGTCAAGATGATCTCTAAAGTAGACAGCTGTCCCACCCCCTCTTTTGGGTGCAGATCTGTCAAGTCTCAATAGATTATAGTGAGGAAGGGGGCACAGGGAATCGGGTATAGATGGTTTTAGCCATATTTCAGTTAGGGATATAATATCAGGCTTGTAGAGGGTGGTCCAGGATTCAGGCTCAGCAAGATTATGTGCAAGGCTCCTGATATTGTGGTGTGCTACAATAAGACCTTTAGCATTACTAATAGTGTCAGGTAGAACATTAGTCAGTCCTGGATTTAGTTGAACAGCACCTGAAAGCAGGATAGAATGTAAAACAAAGTACCATAGCTTGCGGCGCAAAAAGGAACCACGGGCATGTAGGTGCCAGTGGCATTTCTTTTGGACATGGGCAACCATGTGGATCCATATCCTATTTAGTAGTACTGGGGATGGGTCACAGCAGGGGTGAGGAAGTGAGGTTAGAGTAGTAGTAATCTTGTGGCAAAAAGTCAGGGTGGGTCGCTTCAGTCTCTGAGGTGCCGTAAGCATGGACAAGAGGAGTAGGGGTAGTGTGATCGCAAGAAGATACAGTATCATCTGTTGGGACATTTTTAGTTTCCTTACAGACAGGCAGAGAGGACAGGTACCCCAAGCAGCAGATCAGAGGAAAGACATGCACTTGTCTATGGTGGATTGACAGTCTAAATGGAAATACTTAGTAAGGGGTCAGACAAAGTCCACAAGAGTATTCTCCTAACGGTGTAATCAAGATTACAGAGGGTATTGAACAGGTAGAGTTTTACATGGCCCACTTAGGTGGGGGGGAGTGAAGCAGAGGAGTTTGTGTGAAATGAAAGTCTCACTGGGAAAACAAATGTATATTGTGAGACAGAATAGTCTTGTGCAAAAAACTGACAGGGCAAGTAACCTAGTTAGATACTGATAGCTTAAGTAGCAGGTAATTAGATCAGGCCAGAAAGGGGAGTACAAGCTTAGCAGTTTAGTTGACAGCTAAGAACAGGGTTAGAGATAAGCCAATGATAAGAGAGGGAACCGCGGAGGGAGGAACTACTGTGTATTTAATGGAGGCCTGGGAGGGGTTGCGGGAGAAAAAACACTAAAAGTAGCTAAACTAGAAGAGCTAGGTTTGAAATAAAAAAAGGCGCTGAAAAGCACTGAAGTCTCTGTCCAGAAGCCGCAAGGAAAGGCACACCAATGAGCACAGCAGCCCACAGCCAGCGGACCAATCAGTGTCTAGCACCAAGGAGCCACACCAATCAGAAAAATTCCCGTGGAGAAGTTACGAAGTAGGCAGTAGCGGCTAATACCTGGTGAAGTATCTGGGTTTGGGCACCAAGCGAGCGGTCTGCAGCAGATGGATTCCTGGCTGGCAGCGGCCGATGTGACGGCCGTCCTGCTTCACCTCCAGTTGAGGGGCGCCGCTCAGATGGTGAGAGCCTGAAGAAAAAGGAGACAGTAATATAAACACTTATGAGCTGTAATCAAAAATACCTAGGATCAGGGGCCGGGGGGCTGGCGGCAGACCGTCAGCAGAGTGTGAAGGTGGAGGTGATCAGGGTTAGACAAAGGAGATGATTAGGGTTAAACAAAAGAGCGGGAGTTAAGGACAGCCAGGGGAGGAGTTTTAAAGACTAAAGAAAGGAGCAGGAGATTTGCAGCAAGGGGCCAGGAGCCATCGGGGGCGGGGGGTGGGGATTCAGTGTAAGTTCACAGATAGGAGTTCTCTGAAAAGAGCTGTGTGTGAGTTTAGAGAGAAGCAGGAGCAGGCAGATTTGAGAAGGATGTAGGTAGATTAGGTAGATAGTGCTAGAAGAAAGCAGACAGACAGAGGAAAAATTATATTAGCTAGCAATTCAATCAATTACAGATTTTAAATGGCAATCTAGAGCAGGCAAAGCAGGCTAGCAATCCACAAATACATCTACTTTTACCCTTATATAATGCAAAAGTACACAGAGTAGTTATGACTGGCAAAAAATACTTAAGGACTGCAAAAACTAATGCTAAAAGCAGCTAAACTAGAAGAGCTACGTTTGAAATAAAAAAAGGCATTGAAAAGCACTGGAATCTCTGTCCAGAAGCCGCAAGGAAAGGCACATCAGTGAGCACGGCAGCCCACGGCCAGCAGACCAACCAGCGTCTAGCACCAAGGAGCTGCACCAATCAGAAATCCCCCCCATGGAGAAGGTACGAAGTAGGCAGTAGCAGCTAATACCTGGTGAAGTATCCGGGTTTGGGCACCAGGTGAGTGGTCTGCAGCTGATGGATTCCTGGCAGGCAGCGGCCGGCGTGACAGACGTCCTGCTCTGCCTCTGGTTGAGGGGCACCGCTCAGGTGGTGAAAGCCTGGTAAAGTATCTGGATTTGGGCACCAGGCGAGCAGTCTGCAGCTGATGGATTCCTGGCGGGCAGCAGCCGACATGATAGCCGTCCTGCTCCACCTCCAGTCGAGGGGTGCCGCTCAGGCGGTGAGAGCCTAGTGAAGTATCCAGGTTTGAGCACCAGGTGAGCGGTCTACAGCTGATGGATTCCTGGCAGGCAGCGGCCGGCATGACGCCCGTCCTGCTCCACCTCCAGTTGAGGGGTGCCGCTCAGGCAGTGAGAGCCTGGTGAAGTTTCTGGGTTTGGGCACCAGGCGAGAGGTCTGCAACTGTTGGATTTCTGATGGGCAGCAGCCACAGGTTGAGTCTCTTTGCACCATATAATACCAGTACAGTGTGCAAGGTTTCACAGGAGCCAGTTAACCCAGAGTGTCGAACAGTGACATTGAGATGCACTTTATAACTGAAGGCAACCCCATCTCCCCTCCATTTGGAGGGGAAGTCAAATCTAATAAGGTTATAGCCATTTAGATTATACATAGCGTCATGAATGTCAGGCCTAAGCCAAGTCTCAGTTAGCCCCAATGTGTCGGGGGAGTGTAGGGCAAACCACGCTTCCAGTTCAGGAAAGTTGGCTGGCAAGTTTCTTATATTCATGTGGACAATTTTAATGCCCTTAGTGGAGAACCCATAAGAGAAGTTGACAGGACTTGCAATGGTGGAGGGGCCAGGGTTTAGCTCTATGTCACCAGATAGTGATAAGTGCAGGAGGGGAACCCATGTATCTAGGAGGAGCTGAAAAAGACGCCTGAAACCTTTAGGCACATGGGGAGGGTGAAAGTGGAGATAGTATCCTAGTTTGACGGGGCATATGACACTAAGGGACCAGTTGCATATTGGGGGAACGTTTTTATTAATCAGGAGATTTGAGTAGACAAAAAAGAATTCATCATGAGAGCTAGACCTTGGGCCACAAGCCAGTGTCAGAAGAGTGAGGGCGGAGAGGGTGGCAAGGGCAAATAACAATCCAACTGTCTCCAGAATTATCCCTGGCAGAGTTGAAGAAACCAACATGGTAGGCAGGACTCTATAGTCGAGTAAGGGACACAGATACCTCACTGGATTGATTGATTCAGTTTAGCAGATCTCTGGGTGCACAGGCAACTGGATGCAGAGACGGTCCAAATTCCAGTAGTAAGGCTTCTAAGTTCAGAAGTACGAGAAACATAAGCAGATCAGCTTCAGTTAAAAAGGTAAGAGTACAGAATTAAACAAAAGCTGTACGAGGAGAGGATTTTGCCCAGCTACTTTCCAGGGAAAATTTAGGGGCGTTTATCACTATGTGTACAGCCAGAGGAGAAAGTACGTGAGATGGGGCTGAGAAGATAATAGAAACTGGAAATAAAAACGGTATACAAACTCTAGAAACAGCAAGGATCCAGGTGACAGGAAAAGACCCACCCACTAACGTACTTCCCACCCACAAATGTACTTCCCAATCAATTAGCAGTAGAGATCCAATAGATAGGAAAGGCCCACCTACCACAGTACTTCCAGTCAAATTAGGGAGGGAGGGTGGCGCAATAGTGAATTTAATAGAGAGCGGGGACGGGGGTGGTTGGGTGGGTGGACCAAAAATTGCCAAAGACAAGCAGCAGCTCCTAAGGAGCTAGTACAAATTAAGGGGATTAAATTCAGCTGTCCGGGCATCAATGCACCAGAAAAGGCACCAAGTTCAGAAGGGAGTTCATCCATACCTTCACTGCAACAGGCTGGCTCCACTGGGGAATTTGGCGGCAATCACAACGAGGGGGCTGGGGAGGAATAAAGTCATAACCTAGCCCTCAGACCCTTTAAAAGAATGTGACAAAAGAAATTAATCATTGCAGTACAGTGCCTATTTTATTTATCCTGTTTTTCTGTTTGTATCCTACAATAATCTGAAATTGTGTAAATGTGTTTTTACTTTTTGCTGTTGTATCTTGCTGTTTTATCCATATGTTACCCTTTTCCCTAGGTCACACCTGGAAACGGGTTTCAGCTCAGTGGTGCCTTTTTCCAGTTATCAAATTTTAAATAAATCAATACATAAATAAAATAATGCCCCAGGTGGAGGCTGGTCCCAGGAAGGACTGACCTGAGTCACTGGTCCACATCCTCCTGAGTGAGGACTGGGAACATTGAGGTCTGCCAGGCCAACTCCTTGGCCTCATCTGATAACCGGTCGACCCGGCTGAGAAAAATCTCAATGGCTTGGTTGACTGCAGTCAAGGTTGTCTGGCTCATCAGTGGAGCTGAAGATCCTTGACCTGCCCAACCAGCTCCTCAACCGAGGGGGTTCAACAGCAGTCGAGTGGTCAGGTAAATCAAGGGACTGGGAGGACTGCAGTCTTTCCCTGTTGCATGACCAGCAACAGTGTGTGATGATTTGGTTTTGGATTTAGAGTCATGGAGTGCAGAGCTTCCCCCCATGGTCTGGGGGAACCTGCGCATATCACGGAAGTGGTCCATGAAGGTCTGTCTGACACTGGCCCTGGGTGGGAAACAATGCTGAGGCTGAGGCTGTGGAGGTGCTCGCCATGACAACTGCCACTTCCACCTCCAGGACCACAACTTGAGCAGCAGACTTAGCCGCAGCCAAGGCCTTTTTGTGGCCCTTAGGGCAATCCTTCAGATCCTGTTATGAAGGCTGTCTCAGCATGAGCTGCAGCTTCCTGTCCTCGAAAGACTCAGGAAGCATGGAAAGGCAAAGGCTGCACCCAGCAACATCTTGCCCACCAAGGCAGTACATGCAAGTGTCATGCAGATCAGTAACAAACATCTTCTGGTAGCAATGAACACAGAATTTAAATCCAGGTTTCTTGTATTCCATCAGTGGTCCAGCGATGGAGTCGAAAGAACCTTGAAAGTGCACTGAAATAACTTATAAAAGAAAGGTTTGCCAATGGCACACATAAAATCCTAAGCAAAGCACAACAGAGGTGACCTTTTCTTCCAGTGGAAAGATCTGATGTCATGGGGTGGAGTTGGAGGATATATATATGGGTGGTGGGAAGAGCTTAGCTTAAAGATGTTCCTGCCAGTCATCACATCCCAGTGGAACTACCTGAGTGTCAATAACTGAACCATATCCACGTCCCTAGAATAGTTTATTTCTCTGACATGACGCCAAAAAACGGGCACCACAGTAAATCTTTAATCGCAGTTGTTGAGAGCCAGTAGCTTATGCTGATCGCAGTCTTTGTGATCCAACAGTTTTTTCTAAACTTAATTTTTATTTATTGCTTTTTCACGGACAAGTATATGAGTCACAAACATTGAAAGTTGATTGGGTTAATATGACATTGGCATAGTCTGTTACATAAAACGCATGAGAAATTAATGCAAGCAGTGTACAAGACAACCATCACATCTGCTACCCTCCCTCCTAGTCAGATCTTCAGAAACCACTATTGCTAGTTGGTCCATGTATAGCCCCACCAGGGCCTCACCTTTGTAACTGTTTTTTTAGCCACAGTAAGTAAGAGACCTAGCAAATATAAATATATTTTGTTTTTAATGTGGGGTGGATATAACAGGAGGATTGCCGCCTGGAGAATAAGTGACCCATAGTCTGTTATTATAGTCTTGTGCCCAGAATGCAGATAGTACTGGGCAGGACCACAATAACTGTGTATGTGTGGCTACCCCTTGGCCACAGTCCCACCAGCAGGATAAGGTGTAATCTGGCATAATTTTAGCTATAATAAGTGGGGTCCTGTAAGTATCGGATTACATTTTTTCAACCATACTCTCTCCAAGTGTATGGGTCAGTTGTTTTATATGATGTCTGAACCAGATCTAGGTCTAATCTGCCTGTTATTTCTATAGTTAGTTCCACTTCCAATGTATGCCTACTGCTGTTTTTCCCTATCTATTCGTGAGGGTTTGGTATTAATGGGACAAAACTGTATAGGATAAGGCCCTTCAATACCATCTCCAGAAATTATACCACTGGAAGAATTGTGGACTGGTTCACTTTGACTCCTGCTGTTCTTGAGAAACAGTGTCTCAGCTGTATGTAACAGTAGTGATCTGCCTTGCTTTACTGGAATTCCTGTGCTAACTGAGTAAATAATTTCAACAGTCCGTTGTCATAATATTGAAAGGTGCATATCAAGTCCTATCTAATCAGTCTGAAGATCTATAATCCAGTTTTGCAGGTAGGAAGGAGAGATTATATACTGTTTTTTGTTTTTTTGTTAATGCTTTGGTAACCAGGTAAGGCCCAGGCCCAAAGTTTGTTTTCATGGGTGACCCAGGAGGACTGGGGAGGTTAAGTGACTTGCAGATGGTCACAGAGTATGCAAGCGGAGGTTGCGGGAATCAATCCCAGGTCTGCTGAGTGTATCAAGCTCCTTCACAGCTTGTTACTCTGACATCTAGGTTATTGCGAACCCCATACTGGTATGGCTAGTCATGGTGCGCTTGCCTCATTACAGTGCAGCTGTAGTAAGTTGCGCTATGGCCTTAGGGGCGGTCTGGTTGTTAGGGGTCCCATTTATGACAAAGCCCTGTCAGTATCTTATATTACAAAATACCTCTAAGTCCACCAACTATACTCTATTAGATGACTGTTTTGATTTAAGTACATGTTGGAGGTATGCGGCTTGGAAATAGACCTGAAAATTCAGGGATGCAAGACCCTTTTAGTTTTGCCAACTGTAATTTCTGGTAGGCAATGTTCTGTCTTCCCTCTCCCCACAGGAACCTTAATATGGGTTTGTTCCATTTTCTAAAATCCTCCTCTGGGGGGTGTAGTCAGAGACATGAGGCATCTCTATAGGCAACATAAAGCAGCAGATCATTTGCATAGAAGGCCACCTTATGTGTGTGACTGCTTATCTCTAGTCCCCTCAACTCCAGTTGATGGTGAAGGTGTGCCAAGAGCTCCACATAGAGGGCATAGAGGTAAGAAGACAGGGGACACCCCTGCCTGGTACCTCTGGTCTGGGAGAAAAGATCAGAGTAGGAGTCATTTGCTTTGATCATTGCTTGGGGTGCACTGTATAGGTTCTGTAATAGGGTTCAGAAAGGGGGAGGGAAATCAAAGTGCCACAGAGCCCACTCTATAAAAATCTCCAGGAGACCCTGTCAAAGTCCTTCTGAGCATCCAGGCTAAGAAGTAATGTGGGGATCTGTTTCTTTTAAGGCGTACTCAATCAGGAGACTCCTTTTTGAAGTTACATGATGTCTGCCTGTGTCATATAAAGCCTGCTTGGTCAAGGTTTAGGATAGCTGGTAGTATCTCGTCCAGTCTATAGGCTAGAACACTTGCAGATAATGTATGGTCTGTATTAAGGACAAATAAAAGGTGGTAAGACTCACATTTTTGTGCTAGATGCATGAAGTGCAAATGTTTATTAAGCTGCTGTCATTTCTCCTTCTTCTGCTTTTCTTTTTTGTGTTGCGTATGCCATAATTTCCCAATGGAACTGAGTTCTGACTGTGTTCCAAAAGGTCGCAGACATGATTTCTGGGGAGATGTTTTCCCACATTATTCTCAGGATGGAGGTTTCCACCAGCTCCTTGAATTTCTGGTCACACAGCAGGGAGATGTTAAGCCTCCACTGTGTAAGACGCCTTTCTAGGAGATATCGAGAAGTAGGGTTAATGGAGCGTGGTCGAAGAATAAAATAAAGTCCACTGTTACCTCCGGTATCCAATCCAGATGTTCCACACTAAGATAAAAAGTAAAGGATAGTATATTATGGGAATGGAGGAAAGAATGCTGATGATCCCCTGGGTGGGTACTGCACCACAGGTCAATCAACCCTATGTCTTTTAGGAGATGTCTAATGAGTTTATGTCTCGAGTGTCAAGAGCACAGGTTTGGGATTATATGTATCCTTGTCTGGATCAGCGAGGAAGTTACAATCTCCTTACCTGACTATTGCTCCCCTCTGGCATTCTAGGATTTTGTTAGAGAGGTGCTACATAGTGGATGCATCACTACCTGGTGGGATGCATATGCTGCAAACTGTGAGCATTTTCCTCAGAATGGTACCTGTCACAGCAGCTAATCTGCCTTCCTTGTCAGAACAGGTATCTAGTACCTCAAAAAGGGAGGATCTGGATACAAGAATAATTACCCCCCCCCCAAGCTGGATTTGTACACTGATTCTAATATCGTTCTTGGAGTACTGCATACAGTACTGGCGTCCATATCTGAAGAAGGATATCAGACTGCTAGAGGGGGTGCAGTGAAAGGTGACAAAAATGGTATGGGGGATGGAAGGCAAAACCTACTGAGACAGGCTGAAGGATCTGAGTTTGTACACCCTGGAGGAGAGGAGGGATGGGGCAATATGATTTAAATGTTCAAGTACTTGAAGGGGATCAACAAATCTAGTGCTGATGGGTTATTTAAGCTGAGGAAGGGAAGGGACACGAGAGGGCGCGGGCAAAGATTGGCAGGGCAGATTTAGGAGAGAGATGAGGAGACATTACTTGACGGAGAGGGTGGTGTCAAAATGGAATGCCCTACCAGAGGAGGTGATTTCATGTAAGATGGGTAGTTTTAAAAGGGCATGGGGGAGAGTCTGGGTAAGTAGTGCTGAGAACTTCCTGGAGGTTGGGGGGGCAGCTGCAATCTAGGGGTGCTAGCTGCGCACTCGGGCAGACTTGACAGACAATGAGGCCTGTTTCTGCTGGCAGATTCGTATGTTCGTATGTATGTTCGTATCATAGCGAAGCCAAATTTAAGCAATTTGTAGTGTTCCCCACTACTGAGATGCAGGTCTTGTAACAATTTCTGATATTTAAGAGCTGTAAGTATCTTAGCTTGCTTACCGGGGTTTGAGAGGCATTTCTATGTTCTGAGATTATCTTAAATTTCAGTGTTATCCACATAACCTAACAGTGATACTATGGATGATACATCCACATTTATATAGCTATACAGTCTTGCCAACTGAAATAAAAACAAGTCTGACTTAGTAACTCTAACGTTCACCACACATGCTTCCCATTTCTCTATTGCTACATACTGTAGAATTCTATATCCACTGGTTCAAAGCTGTATATAGTAACAGTTTATGCACCTGTCTGAATAAAAAACAACACAGAAGAAGTGCCCCTGGGGCAGGCCCATAGCTAGGACAGTGAGATGGTGGGGCGAAAAGAATGACTTGGGGGGCAGCTACCAGTCACATATCCTGTCACGTGATTAGTCAAAAACGCAGTGTTGGATACATGTCAGAACTAAGCCTTGTTTTTATCTACTTGTAAATCATTTAACAGTTAACTCTAAACATGTAAGTGCTGTGCAAGGTTAACAGTATTCATGAAACAAGTTGAAGTCTTCTTGGATAGTGGTGTTTGAATTCTTCCACAAAGACATCCAGGTTGAGACTTGAAGTCACATCATTTTCATAATGACAGGAGAATGAGGTATCACTTTTGTTCATGGGTCATGCTCATCCTTTGATGTAATAAAACATTTTTTCAAACAAGAAAAGGAATTCTCACAAGCAGCAGTTGATGCTCCAAATAGCAAGACAGCAATACACGTTTCAAAAATACATAGGGATGCTTCCTTTATTCCTTGGCAGCGCCAAGAACTTCTTCAAATTGTTTGCACTGTTTCTTATCCATCAGTGCCTTGAATACAGCTATTTCAGCTTTCACCTTCTCAATATCTAATCCAAGCAAGTCAATCAACGCATGCAGATTCCATTTTCAAGAAGTCGGGAGAGCTGCTAGAATACATTGCTGCCAAGCTTTTGTATAACTCGGAGTTCCTCTAAGAAAATCTCCTTTGCAATTCACTAGTGGTTTCATCAGCCAGTTCATGATAAATCTGGGACCACTGATGCTCATTTAAAGTTTGGAATCCTGGTAAATGATCAGTGATGACTGAATCTTGAAACTTTCTGGGCAGCATCCTGGCTATTTTGGTGGCACCAGCACGGCACAATGCCAATGTTTCACCCCATGCACTTTTCAAAATCGGGTGCTTGGGTGAAATATCTGCTACAAAATCTTGAAACACTTCCCTCTTCTGTTGAAGTATTTCACAGGAAACAGTAATCAATTCAAGTCCCTTAGCAAGGTGCATCAATTCCGTTTGAAGGTAATTATTCACTGGAGCAAACACATTCTAAATCATTCTCATAACCTATGCCAAGAAGAGGAATTGGGATGGTTTTGTATCTTACAATAGCCCTCTTACTTCAACTGACAGATCACCATAGCCATTTGCAAACTGTGACAGAACACTCTGTCTTCCAAATTATTGAGGATTGCTTCCAAGGTTTTCAAGTGACCAGTCCATCTTGTTTCCATGAGTATTTGCAGGTGTTGACCTTTGTATAGCACACTAACTTCATGTCTGCAAAAAAATGTGTACAGATAGTTGCAATTTGAGAACATATCTGCCACTGCGGCACTCTTTTCACACATGTGTAACCACCAGATGTAACTGATAATTCAAGCAGTGTGTGGAAGCAATTTCCTTGTTTAATTGCTCTTGCAAAAGCTTTTGTACACCTCCTTTGCACCCTGACATAACGGAGGCAGCATCAAAGCAAAAAACCAAAACATTTTAAGGGTTAACACCCAGTTCTTGGATGTCTTTCAAGATCTGTTGTGTAATATCTTCAGCAGTGAAGTCATACAATTGTGATACTCCAATAAGTCTCTCCTTCGGTTTGCCATCAACAGAATATCGTAAAATAACGGACACATTTTCAACATTTACAGCATCCCTTGTGGTGTCAGATTTCAGGCAGAAGAATTTGACATCAGCATTGTTTTTAGTATCTTCAACAATATATTACAGAAACATTTTTTTCATAATGTCTATTTCATTCTGAATTTTGGCAGAAGTGTACTTTGCATTTTTTTGGAATGGTTTACAGAATATCCATGAATATTGAATCTTGCCCTGCAGTAAACTTAATTAGGGTGACAAAAACTCCTGATGAATTGTTCAATGTTAGATCTAACTCATCAAACTTGATGATATCTTTATCTCCTCTCAGGCAGCTCATTTAGGACAGCAAACTGAATGACTTTACCCAAGGTTTTTACATAGTACCTATTCCTTTCAGTTTGTGCAGATGACACCAAAGCAGCAATTGTGGCACCTGTGGCGTCTCTTTTCAGAGCTGCAGTCCAATCAGCCATTGCATTCAAGTGAACTAAGCTGTGCTCATGTTTGCTGAGACCTTTCCCTTGACAAAGAGCTTTTTTTTCCAGTTGCAAAATCCAGCGGATATAAAAGTCATATCAAATCCCATTCCACCAGCATTGCCAGGGCTGCATACATCCGACAAGGAAAACAGAAGGCCTTATCGGCCGCAACTGAGTATTCTAACCATGATCAGTTCACATACCATTTTTCACTACAGTTACGCAGCACTCCTCCAATGTTTGTTTTAGGAAAATTAATTTTGGGTTGCGCTGGTTCTTGAGTTCCAAGAACTGACGATATTAATATATCATTCTTGTTTGCAACCTCATTAATGTTCATTAGCACATGTTGAAGTACTGTAGATGGTGAGCTTGGTTGAGTCTCTCTATAAGATGCACGAGCACAAATAACAAATTTGTCCATTTTGAAATCTACTTACACTGCTGTGGCAGTGGCAATGAGGAATGAGGTCAGCTGTCAGTTACCTAAGGCCGACTAATCACACAGCTAAACTCAGCAAGTTGGCTGGGGCAAGTGGAACTCGAAAATAAGTGGTACTTCCTCCGTGTGTTTATTTTTATTATATAGAACTGTAGAAGTTCGAACTAAAAGAATAGAGACTACTAGAACACCACAAGCACAAATAAGAAATGGGCACTGGGGTGGCTGAGTTTTAAATAAAATGTGTTCCAAAAAAGGAACCGTGTCTGTGTTTTATTTTGTAGAACACAATTCAGAAGAGATGGACTCTGGGTGGGGCTGTGTTTTTAATAAAATGTGTTACACGCTCCAAAAATGTACTGTGTCTGTTTTATTTACTTCAAGAAAATTTTTTTTATATTTATTTTTAGACACACATACACACACTACAAGACACACCGTCTCTGATGGACTGATGAAATCAGGCAGAACTGCTTGCTTGCAGATGCAGTGAGTGCATAGATTTTTTTTAAACTATGACTTTATTTTCCAATGATGCACTCTTAGACAAAGTGCACTACTGTGTACTACTACTGCACGGTGCAGCACTTGCTCAGCTGGTGGTCTAAGTACTACCTAGCCTTAGCCCACCCACATAGTGTGACTTGACTGTTGACTCCTCTCCCTATTACCACTTGTACTGGCTGGCAGATGTCAATTAGCCAAATACTTCCAAATTCTCCTCCCTGTCACACTCAACACTCACACAGCACAACAGTGCTTGTACTGGATGGACTGACTCACACTGTCCTGTCCTGTCCACTCAACATTCACACAGCACAACAGTGCTTGTACTGGATGGACTGACTCACACTGTCCTGTCCTGTCCACTCAACACTCACACAGCACAGCAGTGCTTGTACTGGATGGACTGACTCACACTGTCCTATCCACTCAACACTCCCACAGCACAGCAGTGCTTGTATTGGATGGACTGACTCACACTGTCCTGTCCTGTCCACTCAACACTCACACAGCACAACAGTGCTTGTACTGGATGAACTGACTCACACTGTACTGTCCACTCAACATTCACACAGCACAACAGTGCTTGTACTGGATGGACTGACTCACACTGTCCTGTCCACTCAACATTCACACAGCACAGCAGTGCTTGTACTGGATGGACTGACTCACACTGTCCTGTCCTGTCCACTCAACATTCACACAGCACAGCAGTGCTTGTACTGGATGGACTGACTCACACTGTTCTGTTCTGTCCACTCAACATTCACACAGCACAGCAGTGCTTGTATTGGATGAACTGACTCACACTGTCCTGTCCACTCAACACTCACACAGCACAGCACAGCAGTGCTTGTATTGGATGGACTGACTCACACTTTCCTGTCCTGTCCACTCAACATTCACACAGCACAGCAGTGCTTGTACTGGATGGACTGACTCACACTGTCCTGTCCTGTCCACTCAACACTCACACAGCACAGCTGTGCTTGTATTGGATGGACTGACTCACACTGTCCTGTCCACTCGACACTCACACAGCACAACAGTGCTTGTATTGGATGGACTGACTCACACTGTCCTGTCCTGTCCACTCAACATTCACACAGCACAGCAGTGCTTGTATTGGATGGACTGACTCACACTTTCCTGTCCTGTCCACTCAACATTCACACAGCACAGCAGTGCTTGTACTGGATGGACTGACTCACACTGTCCTGTCCTGTCCACTCAACACTCACACAGCACAGCAGTGCTTGTATTGGATGAACTGACTCACACTGTCCTGTCCGCTCAACACACACAGCACAACAATGCTTGTACTGGATGGACTGACTCACCCTGTCCTGTCCTGTCCTGTCCACTCAACACTCACACAGCACAGCAGTGCTTGTACTGGATGGACTGACTCACACCTTCCTGTCCTGTCCACTCAACACTCACATAGCACAACAGTGCTTGTACTGGATGGACTGACTCATGCTGTCCTGTCCACTCAACACTAACACAGCACAGCAGTGCTTGTATTGGATGGACTGACTCACACTGTCCTGTCCACTCGACACTCACACAGCACAACAGTGCTTGTATTGGATGGACTGACTCACACTGTCCTGTCCTGTCCACTCAACATTCACACAGCACAGCAGTGCTTGTATTGGATGAACTGACTCACACTGTCCTGTCCACTCAACACTCACACAGCACAACAGTGCTTGTATTGGATGGACTGACTCACACTGTCCTGTCCTGTCCACTCAACATTCACACAGCACAGCAGTGCTTGTACTGGATGTACTGACTCACACTGTCCTGTCCTGTCCTGTCCACTCGGCACTCACACAGCACAACAGTGCTTGTACTGGATGGACTGACTCACACTGTCCTGTCCACTCAACACACACAGCAGAACAATGCTTGTACCGGATGGACTGAATCACACTGTCCTGTCCACTCAACACACACAGCACAACAATGCTTGTACTGGATGGACTGACTCACACTGTCCTGTCCTGTCCACTCAACACTCACACAGCACAGCAGTGCTTGTACTGGATGGACTGACTCACGCTGTCCTGTCCACTCAACACACACAGCACAATGCTTGCACTGGATGGACTGACCCACACTGTCCTATCCTTTATTTTCTCTTTTACCAGCAGTCTGTACTGCTGTGCTGTCTTATTTGTGAATTGTGACCTTAACAACAGCAGCACACTTTTCTCTTTCCAGGAGGCAGCAGGTAGGTACTGGTAGCAAAGTAATACTGTTCTACAGGAGTACTAATCACTCCATGTACAAGCAGTCAGAAAGTACCATCTAGCCTGTCCATCAGAACTAAATCTTCCCTCTGTCTCCTCCCCTTATACTTTGGTCTCTCTCGCTCTCTTTACTCTGTTTTCCGCTTTTCTATTAATAAAAGTACAGTGGTGTTCTTGGAGTTTTCTTGTTGTCCCTCTGACTTGTTCCCCAGCCCTAGTTATCTTGATTTGTTAGCTCCTTTGGCACTGGCTGCTGCACTGTACTGTATTTCAGATTCTGACTGAGCAATAAGCAGCAGCCTACCTTTAAGTACCTCAAGTTTTAAGGTGGGGGCCGGGGGCAATAGGCAAACAAAACAAAATAGCTACCAAGTAGTAGTAGCAGTCAGTAGCCACCAGCCAGTCTCTTGACTGCTCTTAGAAAAATAAGCAGCAGCTGCCACTGCCAGGCCAGCACCTAATATAATTAGTTTGAGTATCCACTAGCCTGGCTTCAGCGTTTTGGCTGATGATGCGTGGCCTCACTCTGTGTGTTAAATGGAAAACGGTGCTGTCTGCTGCTCAGTGCATAACTCGGCCAGTTCCTGCTTATTTCAGTCACAGTCAGACTGTCTGAGTGAGTGAGCCTCGTACGTACTAGTGAGCTCAGCTGTCACCAGCCTGAACTTCTCAAGTAGTCTGGATGAGTGCAGCCTGCCACCTCATAACACAGGCAGGCACAAAGCACAAGCAGACTAGGATTCACTACTCCCCTAAGCTTAAGCTGTCCTGATGGACCCAATCTCTCCCAATCCGCCCTGCTGCTTGACTGTTAAACTTCAACCTCCTTCCCCCACTAAAGTGTTGGACTGGATGGAGTCTCCACCACAACACAACAACTCTCTCTCCTCCTTCTAAGTCTAGTCTCTTGTTTCCTCCTTAGGCTGCACCCCGACAGTGGACACGCTGCTCACTCTTAAAACAAAGAACCTTTTTATGTTGGATGCTGCTGCTGAGTGCTGCCTGAAACTTTATTCTCTTCCTCGCCCACCACTAGTGCAGTGCACAACACCAAATATTTATTTAGCAAAGCACAGAGAGGTCAGGACCGTCAGGTCAAAAACTTCCTCCACATTCCACACTCTAGAGATCTCTGAGTAATTGGTGCACCGCTATACATTGGTGCTTGCTCAGTGCTCGGAAGGTGGTCATCCCTCTCACAAGCTGGCTCACTATTGGTGCACAACTGTCTACTCTGCCTGGGACCACCCCTTCACTCTGCCTACTCGCTGCTATGGATGCCACTCTCCTCACTTGACAGGCAGACTGGGGATCACGTGATGATCCAAACTGCAGTCAAGTGACACAGGCAGCTTCTTTAGAGATTGCACCTGCGTACCACCCTACTCTTCCTCCTCCATGAGGGTGACTTGAACTCCCTCTGCATGGCCACAACAGGTAACTGCCACTGTGCCTACTCTGTCTGGAAAAAAAAAGGGGGGGGGGGTTTCTTGGCAGGCGGGCATGTGCGATGCTGCAAAATCTCAGCACATGCCCAGGCTGCCAATATCAATCCTGGTTTTGTTGGTTGCATGATGGACATTTAAATCAGTAATACATCTGCCCTGCTTGACTGCTTGTCTGGACTCTGGCTGAGGTTTCTGTCCCTGGCTGCTGCTGGGCAATAAATAGGATTTTTATTTTTTCATTCCTAGCCTGAAATAGCAATTTTGGATTAAAATTACGGGGGGGGGGGAGCAAAACAAATTAAAAGAGGGGCAGTGCCCCCACATCCCGCTGTATCTATGTGCCTGGCCTAGGACCAACTGGGCTCCTATGAATCACATGGTGAACAGGGAAAAAATTAACATACTCACCGTCATTCTTGATCTGCTAAGAATATCTTCACCATTGATTCACACTAGTGAGTCTGAGCCAGAGGTGCTAGGACCTAGAACTTTTTGGAGGGCTGACAAAGCGGTGAGCAGCGTGCATGCTCAACGTCGCAAGTCAGTGCATGCAGTCGCTAGTCCACCTCAGCCTCCAGTTGTCTCAGTACCTTTTTCTACAAAGGCGATGAAAATTACAACCTAACAAATACCTATGCACTTAACCTGTGGGTATAAGATATCCCTGGTGGCCCACATAAGAAGGGCCACCAAATCCAGCAACACAGTGTCTTCACAGCCCAAATAAAGTATAAAGGGTGAAGATCAGCACAACCATACTGGAGTGAGTGCGGGGGACAGAGGGTGGGTGTGTGACTCAGTGGGGAAGATATTCTTAGAAATCAAGAATTACAGTGAGTACATAATTTCAATATCTTCTAAGAATCAGTCTCCACCAATGATTCCCACTAGTGGGTCAGAGTACCAAGCTCAGAAAAAGTCCCCCGGACTAGGGTGGCTGGAGTTAAGGGCTCACTCAGAATGCTTATCCATTCAGGACTGTCCAGTCAAAAGTGGCATGCTACCTGGCATGAACACCTAGGGCATAGTGCTTAATAAAAGTGTGCACTGTACTCCAAGCTGTATTAGTATAACGTGAAATGCTGGTGGCTATTAGAGGGTGCTGTGTCTGTTTTAATATTTTAATAAATGTAAATTTTAACTTGACCTAGCATAAGTGAGGTCCATTTTTCTCATCAGTACACCATGTGGCCAGACTTCTCAGAAGTTTAATTTGGTATTTACGTCATGGCACCAGTGGCATTTCATGTTGCCACTTCTTTCTTAGTTTTAAATTTCTCCAGTAGGCACACAGTGGATCTCTGCCAGGGAAGTGGCAACCATTCTGGTGCAGTGGGCATGTAGGCTGCCCTCCACTATGACCTGAGCCATGGCATAGCAGTGATGAAGGCAATTCACAATCCAGGCAGAAATGCACTGTCCCTTAGGATCAGAAGGGTCGTGCCTGAAAATAGTCATTTTTATGGCTAGTGCACCTACCTGGTAAATAAAAACTAAATAAATAAAATCAAAGGTGACAAAGAGCTGTTTGGAATGTCTGAAGTCATTAGTTCTATCCAAATAAAACCTAAGGACCCTCTTAACATCCAGTGAGTGGAGAGTCCTCTTTCCCTCATTCTGGAAGTTGGCAAAGTAGGCCTGTTTAAGATGGAACTCCAACTTTACTTTCAGTAGAAACTCAGGGTGTGTACATACAGAGGACTACCTTGTCTTTGTGGAAAATAGTATACTGAAGATCTGTGACCAAAGCATGGCTTTAAGATACTCTGAGCAGAGGTGATAGCCACCAGAAGTGCTGCCTTCCAAGTTAAGAACTTCAAGTCACACGTCGCAATAGGCACAAAGGGCTTGTGAGTGAGCATACCCAACACAAGGTTGATGTCTCGGCCAGTTACTGGCTTTTTTTTTTTGTTCATTTATTTCTCCTCCTCCCTGGCCCTGGTCAGCTCGTCTGGCCACCATCCCGTCACTCCGTTCCTTCAGGCCCTCACCCCCTGTAACGCTTATGACTTACCTCCCATGGCAGGGTGGCAGAGAGTCCCCCTTACTCACCCATCAGGTTCAGATCCAGTTTTGGGGGCATTACCTCCAGAGCGGAGCATGGGATGGCCATCAAACTGCAATGACCAGCCACCAGGGTCTCTCTCTTTCTGTTTTCTGCTCCCCCATGCTGGAGCATGGCATGCAAATGATGCCTGCGGCAGATCCACACGCGGCCCGCCACGCATCTGCCATGCACTAGCCCCATTTTTTTTGTGGCGGAGTATCGTCAAGCCCCAGCCTCCACTAGGGGTCAGGCGTGCACTGACCACTTGTCACCCCCCTCCTCAGAGATGGACAGCAGTCTGATGGACACTCGACCTATCTCCTCCCTGCCAACCCCTGGCAGCCTGTGCTTGTTCCCAAACGTGGGTCGCCAGCATGGCACGAGGTACAGCATCCAGCGCCTCAACCCTCAGTGCCACAGGGCCGGCTAGTTACTGGCTTTCTGATGGGAGGACTTATGTGTAAACTGCCCTTGAGGAGCCTCTTGAACAGCAGCCACTGTGCTAGGTGGATGGTACCAATGGACTTGTGGTATGCTGAAACAGCACACAAGTGGACCTTAACTGTGGAATACTGCAGGCCAATATCAGAAAAAGTCCAGTAGGTATTCCAGAACCTTGTCAGGTGGACACCTGAAGGGGTCCATGTAGGTTTTGGAGCACCTGATGAAAAACCTTTTCCATGTGGATGTGTATGTCTTCCTTGTGGAAGGCTTATGTGCAGCCAAAAGTAGCTCCAAGACCCTCTGAGATATCTTGTACCTGTTCATTTCCATCTTTTCAGGAGCTAGGCCTGAAGATGAAGGGAGTGCAGGTTGGAACGGATCAGTTGACCCTGTGTCAATAAATCAGTCCTGATTGGTAGAGTCCTCAGTTTGCTGACTGAAAGTCTGCTCAACAGAGGAAACCGTATCTGTTTTTTTTTTCTTTTTGTTATTCAAGTTCATTTAAACTTTTGGGTACAGTAAATCAAGCATCTTATTATTTCTTTTCACATTGCAATCAGTACAATTATATCTCATCAGTTTAAAACAGTTCATACTGGAGCCACTGGAATCATCTTGCCCCTGTGTGCCTCCAATTTGAGCAACACTCTCTGAATGAGAGGGGTTGGAGGGAAAGAATATAGAAACTAATGCCCTGATAGAAAACGCAATGTCCTGGAATTCTGGAGCAGAAATCGAGCCAATCTGGCTTAGAGTGGGGATGCAAAAAGGTCCACATCTCCGGTACCACACTCGTCCAATAGCAACCTCATGACATCTGGAGCTAGTGACCACTCATGAGGGTTGGCCTTTGTTCAACTGAGCTTGTCTACCAGTGTTCTGGATCTCTGGCGGATAAATTGCTTGGAGCAGAATTCTGTGGTCCCAGGCACAATTTCCATACTCTCATTGCCTCCCTACGAAGAGGGTAAGAGTGTGTTCCTCCCTGTTTGTTGATACAGTACATAACACACTTGTTGTCCGAAGGGGGACTGTTTTGCAGCTGACTAAGTCCACTAAGGCTTTCATACTGTGCAAAACTGCTCGCATCTCCACCACACTGATGTGTGCGTGGAGTGGGCTTGCAAAGACTTGCACTCCATGATATAGCCTGGCACCAACAGAACTGCTTGTAGCATGCTTTCTGGAAGAAAAGCAAGGGCCCAAGTTGTACCCAGAACAGCTCATATGAACAGCAGCTATTGGTAGGGTTGGACCTGAAATTTTTCAAGGTTCATGGAAGTTAGAAACTGAGAAGCAGTGGAAACTGACTCTTCTGTCTTCTGTATGGATGGGCTTCAAATCAGCCAGTCGTTCATGTACAGGAACCCCTCATGTCCCAATTTTCTCAGGTGCACAGAGAGAATGGCAAAGCACTTTGTAAAGACTCATGGCACCAAGAAAAGCCCAAAAGTCAGGACTCTGAACTAGTAATGCTGTCCCAGCACAAAGAAATTAAGGTATCTGTGGTGGGTGGGGGAACCAGTATTTGCTGGTATGCATCATGCATATCGAGGGATGCCAACTAATCCTGAGGTTTCAGGTTGGGTAACAGAGGCCCAAAGAAATCATTTTGAAATGTTCTTGATCCAAGAATTTGTTCACATTTCTGAGGTTGAGAATAGGGCATGTGCACCCTGATTTCTTTGGAACTAGGGAGTAGATTCCTGTGTTTTGTTCTGACTCTGGCACTATTTTTATTGCCCTGTTGCTCAGAAGGCCTGCAATCTTCTGTGTTAGAAGCTCTGACAAGTGTGCTGAAAATGGGGATTGCCTTCTGGGTGGATAATCTGTTTTTTTTTCTATGAAATCCAGGGAGCACCTCTCTTGGATAATCCTTCACCTCCTGTGCTTCTGCCCTCCTCTCCTTTCTCTCTCCTCTCCTTTCCCTCACTCCACCCCATAACAGTGTCACTGCCAAGCATGACTCCTTCTCACAAGTCTCCCCTGTTGACACCTTAGCAGCCTTCCAAGCAATCAACCCTTCTAAAGGCAGCTGTCCAGATGGGCTTGATCCTAAACTATTATTCTTGTCCACTTCAGCAATCTCCTCCCCACTTGCAGCTCTACTAAACCTATCTTTCTCTACTGCCTCTGTACCAACCGCCTGGAAATATGCTATTGTCCTTCCCCTACCTAAGGGTGGTGACCCCACTTCTCCTGCTAACTATCACCCTATTTCTCTCCTCCCTTGCTTGGCTAAATTACAGGAGCACTTGGTCCTCTCTCAACTCACTGCCTGTCTCTCAGAATCATTCTTCTTCACACTTTACCAATCTGGATTTAGGAAGAATCACTCCACCACCACCTCCCTGCTTAGGCTCACCGACTCCATCTTCTCAGGGATGGACCGTGGCCTAATCAACTCTACTATCTTTGTCGACCTTGCTAAGGCCTTCAACACTGTCTCCCATGCTCTCCTTCTTGACAACCTTACTGCGGCAGGCCTATTGAACTCCACTGTAAAATGGTTCAGTGCTTATTTCTCTGGTAGGTCTCAGTCGGTCAGAATCGCTGACAATATTTCCCTGCCCCTCTCTATTAATACTGGTGTGCAACAAGGCTCAGTGTTATGATTCATTCTTTTCTCTCTCTTCCTAAATGATCTCTCTTTGGTATGCACCACATCCTCTATCCACATGTATGCCGATGACACAGTGCTGTTTACCTCGGGCCAGTCATCTGCTGATGTTGTTACCAGACTCCAAGTTGACTTTGATAAAAATCAACACTGGCTTAGCTCTCATCAGCAATTCCTAAATGCCAAGAAGACTGTCTACATGACCTTCGGCACTAGGCAGAGACTCTCTAGGCTCCCCTCCTTACCCTGTTTCCACACCCTAGATGGGACTACACTAGAGGAGTCCTCCTCTTTTTGGTACCTTGGTGTCTGGCTTGACCAACACCTACATTTTTCTGTTCACTTGGATCCCATCCTGAAAAAACTGCACCCTAAGCTAGGTGCCCTGTACAGGAACCAGAGTTGTCTATCCTTTCTGGTAAGGTGCAAACTTGTTCAGAAAATGATCTTGCCGATTTTTGACTACTCTGACATAGTCTACAGTGCCGCTCCCAAGACCTCCATGTCCAGGTTGGACACCCTCTTTAACTCCTTCTATTGCTTTGCATTGGACTCTCCCCTCCACAGTCACCACTGTACCTTATACCACTCTCTAGCCTTTCCTTCACTTGACAACTGTCGCCTCTCCCACATCTCCAAATTTGTGTCCAAATATTGGTTTGGCTCTCTCCCACCCTATCTATCCACCTCTATCAGTACCCCTCCCCCCACCTCCCACTCCCTCAGATCTCAGGACACTCGCACCCTGTCCATCCCTCACCGCTCAACTTCAGCAGGCCAATCAGCCTTCTCGTACTGGTTTCCTATACTCTGGAACCAACTGCCCTCTCAAAATAGGCACTCCTCCAGCCCCCACTCCCTCTCTTCCTCTCTGCTCAACTACTTTTCTCCAAATTGTTCCTGCTTCTAATTTGTTCTATCCTTCTCCCTCCTTAATGTCCCCACTTCTTCTGTTTGGACTCCGTCCTCTCTACTGACTCCCGGCTACATACGTACATACTACTGCAATTCCCTCTATATGCTAGTACTCCAGCTTGTCTGCAATTATTGCTCTAGTGTCCTCCTCCACCCTTACTTTGTTAGACATATCTGCTATTGCAATTGTCTCACTGCTCTGTAATTTGTCAGCAATTATCAGCACTTAGTACTTAATGTAAACTCTAAAATCTTGTTGTTGTCAGTGTACTCTTACCTATAAATTGCTGCCAAAGCTGTTATTGCAATTGTCTACTGCTCTGTACTTTATCTACTATTTTTGATCCCTCCTATTCCCCTTCCCCCCAGGATACACTGAGAGACGAGCAGTCTTACTGCTCAGTGTGCCTTTCCTGGTGAAACTTTTCAATAAATAAATAAATAAAATTGTTGGATGTCCTGGGTGAAGCCAACAGTCAGTAGGAATCCAACCTGATGCAGATGCCTGCAGCTGCAGAGTGGGATACTGCATCAAAGGAATCCATAGAGGCTTTGAGCTGGTTACTCTTGTATTCAACAGCTTAACACACAGTCAGCAGAAGGTTCCATATCAAAACTACACCTGCAAAACTACACAGGACAAATACAGCAACAAGTATAACAGTGCGCTGCAATATGGCACCAAACAAGGACAGCAAAACCCCTGTTCTAAGTCACTTCAGGGGGCTGTGCCCCCAGCACCCCTCAAATCCCCCAGCTAAAATTAACCATCTCCAAGCCACACAGAAATTGACCACAAAAGCAATACCACAGACAGCGCTATACTTAACATGCGCTGTAAATACCACATCGCTCAAATGATGAGCGCTGTATTTCTCTCGCTGTTTTGGAGTTGCTGTATTTGACTCGTTGTTTTGACAGGACACCTCAGCAGACTATCTTGTTAGGCCTCTGAATCTGGCAGAGTCTCTGCCAGAGATTTTAGCTTACTCCAGAAGTAGCTAGCTATCCTCATGCTCCAAGTGGCTGAAGCATATGCTCTTTTGCCCATACTGTCAATTCTGCGCAAATCCTATTAGTGGTATGCGCAGTGACCTCGCTGGATACAGTGGCCTTGTCATTCTCACTGAGAATAACAATAGAAGATACAGGCTGAGTAAATACACTGGCTTATTTTCAGAAGCAGCATATTTCCTGTCTGTCTGCTTGGGGACAGCAGCAGATGAAGCATGCCTTTGCCAAACCACAGCAGACCAGGGGCAGGGGCAGGATTCACAAAGACAGCCAAAAATCCCACCGCTGCAGGGAAAAAGGCCTGCAGCACTGCAGAAATGCTGGTGCAGGATATTCTGAAAGAAAAATTGCACACGTGTGGAATTCCGCAAAACTCCCCGCAGTTGCGGAAATTCAGCAGCTGTGGAAACTCCGCAAGTGCTGAAAATCCAGAACTGCGGATCCACAGCTGCGGAAATGACTTAGAAGGCATAACAACAGTCATCCAAATTAGCTGGAGCAGCAGAGTTTAACAGTCTTGCCATAGATGTAGCTGAAAGTACCCACCGAGAGACCAGCAACCATTCCCTCAACTGGGACCACTGCAACACCACTGGTACCAGCAATACCATGTACCACAGTGGCTGTCTATAACTGCTGGTCGTGTCTCTCCCTGAAGTGTTTCTGTTGCCTGCAGGAGTAGCACTCACTGCAGGATGTTCAGTCTCTACTGCCTGTGGGGCTCCTTCATGGGCTGCACTGGATCTGGTGGTGGTTGTCTGTTGTCATTCAATGACAATGTGTGCTAGTGTTGCTGTAACAACTGTCACTGATTTACACCCACTGGTTGGTTATTACTTGTGCCTGACTGCCATTATAATTGTATTTCAATTGTTGGGGCACTGTATTTTGCCCAGGGAGTGTTACGCCACACTCTCAAGTGTGCAACATTTTGTCCGCAACTGCGGAAAAAAACTGGCTGAGAATAGCCTTTAAGGGAATGTGCTATACTTATCAATAACTTTTTTCCTCAGGAACTTCCGCAGCTGCACTTTTTTCCACGGTCCGTAGTGTATTTTTTCCGCAGCTGCGGAAGTTTTGTGTATAGCACTCAGAGCAATTTCCCCTTTTTTTCTGCAGCTACGGAGCTTTTGGGGACTTAGGGAAGGTTTTGCGCCTTCAGATTGTTTTGTGAATCCCCCCCCCCAAGGTCTACAGTGTGGGTTTGATAGGAGGAACTAAATACACAAGCGGGACAGATGGTGGCACTGCTCCTGGCAAGGACTCAAAGCCTGTTGCCGCAAGCGAACACTCTTCTTGGGCCAGCAGTACTGCCTGTAACACCAGCCCAGCTGCCCATGAGGGGTCAGGGACCAGTACAACTAGTGGTGCCTCTGAGGCCAGATGCGGCACTCACTGCTCTATAAAAGCTGCCCAGTGCTGGTACTGCCCACTGGAGTCCTCGCTTAAAGATATGGGGGGGTGTCAGGCCAGAGACACCAAGCTTCCAGGCCTAGTTGTCCCCGGTGTTGCTGGTGAGGACCTCTGACTTTGGGAAGTCAAATATCTCATGACAGACTTTGCAGAGGGCAACCAAGATCAATGCATTTCTTCCACTTCTTGCAAGAAGAGGCTGAACTGAGTGGTGCCTGCACCCCAACGCTGAGCGTGTACGGGATCAGTAATGCTTCTTTTTGTACTTGCAAGAAGACTGCATCTTCCTACCCCCCAAGTACTGGACCGCCTGTCCTCAGAGCACCTCTCTGGAAGAGGGTGGACCAAACATGGACACGCTGGCACAGCAGCCTGCCTCTTCAGGCTCCCTACCATCCTTCATGGTCATCAACTGTTGGCACTCAGTAAGGCTGAGAGAGAAACTAAGTTATTTAAATGTGATAAAAACTAAACTGCCACTAAAATAGTGGACTCTAGTTTTAAACACTAAAACTTAGAAGAGCTGGACACTGTTGTTACATAAACATGAAGTTCTGACTCCTGGCGCATGAGCGACATCATCACTGATGTGTGCTTGAATGTGGGATGAAAGAAAATGAGGTGGTTGGGGGCTGACACCGAGGTACACTAGTGGCCATGTGTGCTGACTCATGACATCACATATCCGCATTGCTTGCTGCAGCTCCAGCCCTCTATAAAGTACTGGCTCTTGTTGCATCCTGGCACCTTGGCTCAGACCCACTAGTGGGAATTTATGGTGAAGATTGACTCTTTGACGCTCTACCATTAATGGATCTAAACCAGCTCCCTCCCAGGTGGTCCGGTATGGAACTCGGAGACCAACTTAAGGAGGGGAAAAACAATATTCAAGGTGCATCCAAGGTGAGGGCAGGCTGGTATATCTGCCCTGTCAATGAAGAAGTGCACATTTCTTCACCAGGGAAATATGAGAGGATGCATGGCCTTTGGGCCCTCCTTGAACTGAGTCAGTTCCCACAAAGTAAAAGGGAAGAGGTGAGAAAAAAACAAACAGGAAAGGATAAGATGTCATACAGAGACAGAGAAGGTGGTAATAATTTCTGACTCCCACGAAACTTAGTTATGGCTGCTAACTCTGCTATAAGCTTCTGGCTGCATTCAAGCAGTAGACCCTTCAGGCCCTCACTCCCATCTGTGTAAGTAACTAAAGCAAGTGGACCACAGTAATTTGATTTAAATTGATCAGAGTTTTTACCTTGCATTCTGGAAAAAAAAAAGTTGAGTTGGTGCTATGTAGGACAAAATAGGGGGTCCTTGTAACAGTGCAGGCCACATGCACTGTCTTCTAATGAGCTAACAAAAGTATATAAAGACCACTGAAACTGCTTGCACTGTGGTGAAAAGACAGGACTTGTTTTGCTATGTCTACAATGTCTGCAAACCCTTGTACTGTAGTGTATCCTGCTGTCTGATTCAATTACTAGCTGTGATTTCTGGGGCTAGTGAGAAGTTCCAACTGTGAGGCCAGAGAGGCTGAGGCGGGAAAGAATAAGGAGACACTTGGCCTAAATCCAGGAGGCTAGTAAATTTAATAGGGAAGCCAGTAGTATTAAAAATTGATTGCAGATGTACATTAATTACAGAGGCAGTATTGTGTAATGGTTAGGAGCACTGAGATGCAAATCTGGAGAACTGGGTTGGAATTCCACACCTACCATCTGGATACTGTGTGACCATGAGCAAGCCACCTAACTTCCCTGTACTCCCAGGATGCACCTGAGAACAAATTTCAACTTAGTGTGTTTTTTCCTAGCCAAAAATTGTAAAATAAAGTAAAAATAATTACATATGTTCAGTACTCTGGTCTCCATCCATAAAAACATAGAAACATAGACTTTGATGGCAGATAAGGACCGCTTGGTCCACCTAGTCTGCCCATTTCCCTACCTAGAGGATCAGCTGCAGATCCTATTTAACCAACAGCCTATTTCTTCCTACCCCCTGACAAAAATTGCCTTATGTCTGTCCCGTGCATTCTTGAATTCTCCCACAGTTTTAGACCCCACAACCTCCTCAGGAAGGCTGTTCCATGCATCCACCACCCTCTCTGTGAAAAAATACTTCCTCACGTTGCCCCTGAGTCATCCCCCCTCTATCTTCAAATTGTGTCCCCTTGTTCTTGCACATCTCTTTTTCTGAAAGATGCTAAACTCTTGGACTTTGTTGATTCCACTGAGGTACTTAAACGCAGTAAGGGTATACATATTAAGCTCCTTTAGTCTCTCCTCATATGGCTTCTCTTGCAGACCCTGCACCATTTTAGTTGCCCTCCTCTGAACTGCCTCCATCCTGTCTATGTCCTTGCGGAGATGGGGTCTCCAGAACTGGACGCAGTACTTCAGATGGGTTCTCACCAACTGTCTGTACAGGGGGATAACAACTTCCTGTTTTCTGCTGGTGATGCCTCTCCCTATACATCCCAGTATCCTCCCAGCCCTCCCTACCGCCTTCTCACATTGCTTGCCAACCTTAAGGTCATCTGATATGATTACCACCAGGTCCCTTTCCATTTTTGTTGTTGTTACTACCCCCAATTGTGTACTCTTCCCCTGGGTTTTTGTTTCGCAGGTGCATTATTTTGCACTTCTTTGCATTAAATCCAAGCTGCCATACTTCTGACCATTCCTCCAACCTTGCCAAGTCCTTTTCACCCTTTCCACGCCTCCTTGTGTATCAACCCTGTTGCAGATCTTTGTGTCATCTTTTCCTTCCAGTCCCTCTGCAATGTCACTTATAAAGACAATAAAAAGATCTGGACCCAGTACTGAACCCTGCGGTACCCCACTAGTAACCCCTCTTTCTTCAGAGTGGACTCCATTTACAATTACTTTCTGTGTCCTGTTATCCAGCCAATGTTTTACCCAGGAGACCACCCTGGGACCCACTCCCAGGCTGGTTAATCCAATGGTATATAAGTGATTATACAATGGTGTGCGAAAATCATGTAACCTCATTGGTCAAAACATGTCACATGACCGTGGGTAAATCCTGCATAACCCACGACTGAGGAACGGCATTTATAAAAAACAATTGAACACATTTTAAACTTATTTTACACATGGGACCATTGTATAATCGCAACAAGGCACTCCAGGGTGTGAGTTATTGGGTGATTTACCCACTTCTTGTGTGGATAAGTCACTCGGCTGCGCCTTGTGACACAACACACAAGGCGTGGGTAAATTCTCAATAACCCACACCCTGTTGTGCCTTATTGCTTAATCATCCTTCTGCAGTTCCACCCCCCCAGTGGAATATTTGTTAAAGCACAATATTTTCGATTGGGGCATGGCCTTGGGGGATTTGGGTTCTGGGCGGAGAGCTCAATGTGTGCTTCCCAACCTAGTTGACAAACTGGACACAATGCTAATGCTGTATGTAAAGAGCTGTCCACAAATTCCTGAACTAGTCTGACCTTCAGGATTCTCTGGGGTGCTCCAGAGCCTGATATTTTTGCAGAGGGCTCTATTCTCAGCATCCTCCTGCCACTTGATTATGGATGTCAGTCTCTGTGAGGTGGAGGACTGCCATCTCTAGCTTCTCTGCATGTGTCAATAACTGCAGTTTGCCTCTAGTTTCTGCTGCCCATTCTGAGAGATGTCTCCCCTCATGCTGGTAAGAGCCCTTTTGGATGTCCACCTGAAAGGCTTGTAGTTTAAGAATTGCAGCCAGCTTTTTTTCTCTGAGCTGGGAAGGCAGGAGCCTAGTGGAGTTGCGACCGGCAGCCCTGCTTGAGGCATGGGAGCTCAGACTCTGACTACGTATCCATGATCTATCCTCATTTGTGAGAGCAAGCGGCAGTTCTGCTTTTTAAGTCTTCATAGCTTTTAAGCAAAACCACTCCTGCTGTACAGAATGTGAATTTCAGAATTTAAGCAAGTTTCACGATGGGTTTGCCAGAACTCCTTAACTTGGCAGTCCTTACCCCAGTGACATCACCAGAAATCCCTTGGGAGTTGACAGTTTATCAAAATGTTCACCACAGCCACTGTGAGACAAGGAAAATAGCCTCTCATGCTTAAAGACATGGAAAGAAAAGCACTTCAAAATAATTTTTTTCAGGTGGAACCATTAAAATGGAACCACAATGCTGTAAAACCAAACTGCAAATTGCAAAAGGAGCGTGAATGCATCCTAGGCCATGGTTCCTAGAATAGCACCATGTAAAATCAGAAAAAAAGACAAAATTTGTGATGAGACACAGATCAGAAGCGAGAGTGAGCAAATATTTACTAAAATAGAACTTTGTAAAACAATAAATCTTTGAGACTAGAAAAGTAAATAGCTAACTTGCAGGAAGCACCAGTCCGGGACATTGTACTTCCGTGGAAACTAGCTCTGGTGTTAAAATGCTGGGTGGCTCAGTGGAGAGGGGACAGCACCTCTTTGAAAAACATTCTAAGTTCTGGGGCACCACTCCTCATGAGAAGATGATGCAAAAGCTGGACTGGCTGTTCTAATCCACATAGTTAGAATGATATTACTGTCATCAGAGACAGACAGGGGCAGTAAAAAACCACAGCTTTTGTTTTGTGAAATCTAGCATGGACCTGGAAAAACAGATTACTCACCTGTAATAGTAGTTCTAGGAGTGGTATAGGATGTTCATCCACACTTCTTGGCAGTTGCCTTTCCCTTTAATTCTGGCTGGAACATCTTCAAGCTGGCTCCTCCCACCCACCTCGGTGGTCACTCCCTCAGCTCGGCCCCTTGATGCCACATCTTGCCTGCTGGAAGAAGTGTTGTGCGCCAAAGCCAGGGGAGGCTGGGTGGTCCCGTGTGGATGAACATCATATACCACTCCTAGAACTACTGTTACAGGTAAGTAACCTGTTTTTCTAGGGACGTGGATATGATGTTCTATCCACACTTCTTGGCAGACTCCTAGCAGTTCTCCAGGAGGAGGGAGGCAAGGCGCACACCTCCTAATTAGGGAACAGAGATTGGAAAACTGAGGCCCCAAAACCAGCATCCCGGCATGACTCAAGGTCGATGTGGTAATGGGAAATAGAGGTGTATGCTGACCTCCAGGTAGCAGCCCTGCAGATTTCAGGATAAGGACATCCCTGGAAGCAGCCACGAGGCAGCAGTATGGCAGGTGGAATGAGCCCTAAGCCCTATGGGAGGCTCCCTATGTGCCAACCTGTAGCAGAGATCAATGCAGGATACAATCCAGCTGCCAATGATCTGCTTGGCTGCCAGTCTGCCAGGTGTGGTTTCAGCATAGGTGACAAACAGCTGGAGAACATCTCCCCGAACTCCAGTCATGCACTCCTTGTAATAAGTGAGCGCTCGCCTCAGGTCCAGAGTATGGAGCGTGTGCTCAGCCTCCAAGATGTGGTTGGTAAAATACACCAGGAGATGCTGTTTAATGTTTTCAAAGCTGATACAGCGGAGGGGGTTAAGTGCAAGATCAGCCTATTCACTGATGATACCAAGATAGGTGCAGTGGTGGATGGTGCAGAGGGAGGAAAAGATCTCCTGGAAAATTTGGTAAAGCTTGAGCAGTGGTCAGACACTTGGCAGCTGGGTTTCAATGCTAAGAAGTGCCAGGTCATGCACTTTGTACCCAGGAATTCGGGGTACAGTAAGAAGCTGGGAGGGGTGCAATTGTCTGTCTTCGAGGAGGAAAGGGATCTGTGGGTAATGGTCACAAGCGATCTGAACCACTCGTCTCAGTGTAGGAAAAAGGGTAAAAGGCAAGGTACTAGTCAGTGGGAGGCTGAGTGGGGTAGGCAAAGCAGCAAGGGGTAAGGAGGACGAGGGGCAGACAGGGGATGGGGCAGCAGCAGTTATCTAACTGTGTGCTGCACAATCGTGCAGATGCAATAGACCTTGTGGCCTGTATCTGCTGGCATTTTCATATGTTTGTATGTTAAGGTGAAAATCCGACAACCTTTGGGAGGTACCTCAGGTTGAGGTGCAGGACAACCATGTCCCAGTGGAAGACCAGGTATGGAGACTCCACAGAAGGCATCTAGATCTTGCTGATCCTGCTCGCTGATGTGATAGCCACCAAGGAGGTGGTCTTCCACAGCAGGTAAGACATGTCACACCTGTGCATCGGTTCGAATGGCTTGCCCATGAGCTTTGCCAAAACCAGCAACAAGTCCCACAGTGGTGGTGGTTCATACACTGGAGGGTAAATGTGGTCAAGGCCTTTGAAAAAATACCAGATCACCTTCTCCAGTGCCACCGACTGCTGACTGGCCCACATCCGGTAAGCAAAGATGACTGCTAGGTGCACCTTGAGGGTCATTGACCAAAGGCCCGACTGAGAGAGGTACCACAGATAATCAAGGATGCTAGCTAAAGGACAGGATAGAGGGTCCAACTCTTTGCCCTGCCACCAAATGGAGAATATTTTCCATTTGAAGGTGTGGCATTTCCTGGTAGACTCCTTCCAAGATGCCTCCACTACAGTGAGAACATCTTCAGAGAGACCCAAAGCCTAGAACTCTAGACACTCAGGAACCAGACTGTTGGGTTCAGGGATTGAAGGTCCTGATAGAATACCTTCCCCTGACTGATGGATAGCAGGTCCGGGTGGAGAAGAAGACACAACGGGAGCCTGCTGCTGAGGAGATTGGGGTACCAGAACTGGCATGGCAAGTCCGGAGCTACCAGGATCACTGTGCCTTGTCCTTACTGGCCTTGAGCAGCACCTTGTATCAAGGAGAGTGGAGGGAAGGCATAGAAGAAGCCTGGGGTCCAGGGCCTCGAGAAGGCATCCCCCTGCAGTGTTCCCTGCTGAGGGGGAGCGGCACAAAACAGACTCAGCTTTGAGTTCTCCCTGGAGGCAAACAGGTCCACCTGAGGGGGGACCTACTGGGAGAACAGTGCACTACCTCTGGGTGGAGAGACCACTCGTGAGATGCCTCACCCACCTGGCTGAGAGTGTCTATCAGCTGGTTAGAGGCCTGTGCCAGATGGATTGCAAGGAGATCAGCCTCCAGGCTGCGCACAAGGGTCCATATACGGAGAGCTTCCTTGCACAGTGGCAAGGACTGCATGTTGCCCTGCTTGTTGAGGTAGTACATGTTCGTGGTGTTGTCCGACTGGACCTGGACCACCTGACCCTGAATGTGAGGAGTGAAGGCAATCAGCACCAGCCGAACTGCTTGGAGCTCTAGCAGGTTGATATGACATTGTGACTCCTTCGGGATCAAGAGCCCGTGGACTCTGTGTTCCCCCAGGTGGGCACCCCAGCCCGTGAGAGAGGCATCGGTCATCAGGATGACCATCGGCTCTGGGCAGACAAATGGGATCCCTTCCTGCAGATGCTCTGGGACTAACCACCACTGGCAGGCGTTCCACATCCACTGGTTCACAGGGACCAGCTGGTCAAAGTGACCCCTGTGCTGAGACCACTGGTTGGCCAGCTCCCACTGTAGAGAGCGCATTCTCCAGCAGGCCCACTGGACCATGCTGGTGCAAGAAACCATATAACCCAGCAGGTGCAGGAAGTCCCAGGTAGGGCACAATTGCCCAACCTGAAATAACTGGGCAAAAGAGGAGGGAGACTCTGCCCTGTCTGCTGGGAGCCAGGCTCTGGCTCTGCAAGAGTCAAGCTCTGCCCCGATGAAGTTGATCACCTGCAAAGGCACACATTCTGAATGGACTTTGTTGACCAGGAGGACAAGGGAGACTCAGGATTGGAGGGCCAGGTCCCTGGACCACTCCACCTCCTGCCTGGAGGGACCCACGATCAGCCAGTCATACAGGTAGGAGTAAATCCGGACCCCTAAGTGCCTCAGGTAAGTTGTCACCACTGCAATGCATTTGGTAAAGACCCTGGGGGCCGAGGACAGGCCAAATGGTATGATCTGGAACTCATAGAGGGCTTCCTTTGCTTGGAAGTGGAGGAACCTTCAGTGAGATGGACAGATTGAGACATGGAAGAACATGTCCTGAAGATCCAGGGAGCGAAACCACGTGTTATGCTCCAGAGATGGTATGATCTGAGACAGAGTTACCATCCTGAAGGTGCGCAACTTGAGAAACTTGTTCAGGTCATGCAGATCTAGAATGGGGCATCAGCCCCCCATCTGTTTTGGCACCAGGAAATACCTGGAGACAAACTTTGGTGTTCTGGAGGATCTGCGACAGGAATCACGACCTCCATGCTGAGGAGCTGGGCAATGTCATCCTGAAGAGATGACAGGATGTCTGTGGATACCAAGTCCTGCTGTGGGGTGCAGATTCGCAAGGAGGGTGCTGCTCATATTCCAGAGGCAGACCTTGACCCACCACCTCAAGGATTCACCTGTCCACAGTGACAGTAGACCAGGTGGCAAGGAAGTGGAAGAGCCGAACCCCCATGGGAGGACCCAGGGGAGGTGTGATGGATATGAGGGTGGCACCCCTCATCCCATCACTGGGCAGGCTTGGAGGAGGGTCTGGCTGAGGAGCCACCTGAGCCTCTTCCCCCAGGCTTACAGATGACCAAGGCCACTGACTTTGGCCGAGGTCGCCAGGCCTGGGCCTGTTGACCATCCTGGGACTCGACTGGTTTGGTCGCAGGAGTAGAGGTGGACCAAAAGGGCTTCCATTTCTGCTGCTGCTTAGGGGCCTTGGGGTCCTTCTGGGCAGATGTCACAGAATCCAAGGTGGCACTGGACTTCTTGATGCAGGTGAGGTGGCCTTCAACCCTGGTCCCTAACAAGTCGATGCTCAGAAAAGGGACATCTGCCAGCTTGTGCTGAGTGTCAGCCATGAAGGTCGAGATCCTCAGCCAAGTCCTGCAGTGCATGGCTATTGTGGACACCACGGAGTGGACACAGTAATCCCCAATGTCCATGGCTGTCTGGAGCTGTTGCTTAGCTATACCCCGGCCTGATCCCAGACCTGTTTGACTGTAGTCTGGAGGTCCGTCAGCAGATGAGGAAGCACCTCATCCAGGGTGCCCAGCAGAGTATGGGAGAAGTGGGCCTAGCAAAGACCAATCGAGGAGGCAGCATAGACCTTCTTAGCCACATGGTCCAACTTCTTGGACTCTTTGTTGGGCAGCTTGTCAGCATCCCCAGTGTTGCCAGAGCACCTGAACACAGAATCGGCCACCAGTCCCTCGGCTGAGGGGTGTTCTGTGAATCCCGATAGGGAACCGGTAGGTATCGCATTCTTGCAGGCCATCTGGGCAGAGGGCACAGGACAGGAAGCAGGGCACTGCCAAAGCTCCAAGGTAGGGCCAAGGATGGCCTCTGCCACTGGGAAGGCCTCCCCAGGAGTATCTCTCCAGTCCAGGATCTCAGACAAAGGGTATTGATCCCCTTTCTGGATTGGCTCAATTTTCATACCCGTGGACTCCGAGGTCAGGCAGAGAAGGTAAGGCCCATAAAGGAAGTAGGACCATTGTCAGTCGAGAGATACCCCACAGACTCCATGTCGACTGGATGGGAGTACAAGGAGGAACCCTCCAATTCTGAGGAGTCATTAAAAAGGGGTCGACCACCAGAGTCCCTGCTGACCATCCGCGGATGGTCAGGTAGGCAGTGACCAACAGCCAATGGGGAAGCCCTTTGGCCAGCCAAGACTCCTTGGTTGGAGTGCCGGGTTTTGGCTGTACAGGTGGTGGCTCCACAGGGATCAGCGGAGCTGCTGGGAGCAGCCAAGCCAGGACTGTCTTAGGAGACTCCTGAGGTGGAGAAGGCATTGGCCTGTTGGGCAAGAGCCAGGTGATGGCTAGCGTAAGAGTTGGAACCAGCTTCATACTGATGAACACCAGCTGCTTCCACATGAGATCCTCATAGCATTGATGCAATTTTCGCCGAAGCTTCTCCTCACCCGAGGAGAACGAGGATGAAGAGTAGTGGCAGCACTGCTTCCCAGAGCATCGAGAGCAGGAGCACCGACATCGGTGGGAAATGATTGACCCCCGGGAATAGGACTGAGACCTAGACTGCAACTGCCTGGGGTACCAGCGATGGGGCTTGGAGGGAGGCGGCAAGCACTGAGGCTCTTCCAGGTCTTGGTCAATGACCAGAGGTGGCGGATCAGCGGACTGATCCATCCCTGAAACGGTCTGGGTCAGGACCAGAGTCCTGGACAGAGAAGTGTTGGCCTATTCAGTTGACAACTGGTGGACCACTCAAGAAAGAGTTCAGCCAGAAGATCAACCAATGTCTCAGCCAACTGGCCCAATGGAGTTACCGTGGAGCCAGCTGCCAGGGCCTAGGATTCAACCAAAGTTGAATCCAGAGAAGCACGGGAATCCAAAGCCCTCAACAGAGAGTGCTCCCGATCCCACAATCGACAGTGAAACCATTTTTTGGTCTCTTTCTTTGACTTGGATTTGTGCTTGAAGGGGCCCTGACTGAGGGTTGGTAGAGCCTGGCACAATTGTTTGAAAGACCTTGTAAATGAGGCACCCAGCTGACGTGGCACAAAGGCTGAAGCCGAGGAGGTATGAGCTGTGGCCTGGGCCACCGCCTCCTCAAATGCCACACACTGTTTGTCGGACTCTGCAGCCACGGAGACCACCCAATGGGCATCTTTGGATTTGACCAGAGGGTTCCATTCGCTTGGGTGGCCTTACTTGACTCTGGTTGGATGGTCCTCCAGAACGGTAGAATGGAAAGTTCAACTAATGTTGCAGGCCTGGGGATCGTGCTTGCACCCCAGGCAATCTACAGAACAGAGAGCCACCACATAAGGACTGGTTCTTCGTGACAATAGCTACAAACTTTAATCTGCTGCTGCTGTTTAATTTTGCTGCTGCTCTACAATAAACTGTTAGTCTTTTTGCACCATTTTTGGTTGTGGACAATAGTTTTTCTGAAGCTGGGGGTGAGTTTCATGCCCCAGGCAGTAGACACACATGGTGTGCGAATCCGTTCGGGACATTTTCTGCCTGCAAAGGCACTGACAGAACCAGGGAGTGAACCTGTAATCATCCACTGCGGTCATGATCGATGATCGAGCTGAAGACAAAAGTTCTGAAACATTTTAGGAAGTAAATATGAAGATTTAAGTCGCAAGGGCCTACTCGGCGCGAGAGCGATAAGAAGGGGACCTGCTTCTTCCAAGTGGAAAGGAAGATTTGGCATCATGGGGCGGAGCCGAGGGAGTTACCACCCGGGTGGGTGGGAGGAGCCAGCTTGAAGACGTTCTGGCCAGAATTAAGGGAAAGGCAACTGCCAAGAAGTGTGGATAGAACATCATATCCACGACCCTAGAAATGTGTTTTTTGAAGTCTCTCCTGTGAAATAAGGGGCTCTTTAGATACAGTCTTACCTCTCAATCTTTTATCACTGAAACAAAGGACACATCCTTAAACATGGAGATACAAGCTTCAAATACTATGTAAACCACTGTTTTTACTAGTACAAGAAAATGGGTTACTCACCTGTAACTGCAGTCCTAGGAGTGGTAAACAGTTCACGCTCTCACGTTGGTAGTTCCACCAGAAGTGCTGATTCATCACATGCCTTGAAGCTAAGTTCCTCCCACCATCCAGGTGGTATATCCCGACTCCACTCTGTGATGTCAGATCTTTGCATGCTAGAAGCAAAGATCTGAGCGCCACATTGCCAGAGGAGAATGGGTGGATTGTGTGGATGTGAACTGTATACCACTCCTAGAAAAGAACAGTTACGTAACATAGAAACACAGAAACATAGACTTTGACGGCAGATAAGGACCACTTGGCCCACCTAGTCTGCCCATTTCCCTACCTAGAGGATAAGCTGCAGATCCTATTTAACCAACAGCCTATTTCTTTCTACCCCCTCACAAAAATTGCCTTGTGTCTGTCCCATGCATTCTTGAATTCTCCCACAGTTTTAGACCCCACAACCTCCTCAGGAAGGCTGTTCCATGCGTCCACCACCCTCTATGTGAAAAAATACTTCCTCACATTGCCCCTGAGCAGCCCCCCCTCTATCTTCAAATTGTGTCCCCTTGTTCTTGCACATCTCTTTTTCTGAAAGATGCTACCCTCTTGGACTTTGTTGATTCCACTGAGGTACTTAAACATTTCTATCATGTCCCCCCTCTCCCTCCTTTCCTCAAGGGTATACATATTAAGCTCCTTTAGGTAAGAACTTACTGTAACAGTAGATCTTTGAGGGGATCTCAGCCATAGGAACTTCACCGTTGGTGAATGTGAATCCACATGAAGATTTTCAGAAGTACTACTGGGGCCACCCACGTTAGCCGACGTCACCAACCCTATATAGGCATATCCTCAGTTCCTCAGTTCTTATCCCTGGAGATGAATGGAAAAAGTCTCACACCCTGGGGAAATGAGAAGAGACAGGGGGACCCATCTCAAGATAAAAGAATGGAAACAACAGATAGCCAGGTCCAGAGCAGGAGCTCCAAGAAGGGGGATGGTGGGGGAGAAGCATACCGGATGACGGAGATCCCCTCAAAGATCTACTGTTACTGTAAGTTCGTACATAACTGTTCTATCTTCTTCGGGGGTATCTCAGTCATCAGGTACCACCGTAGGAATGAGTACCAAGCAGTGACAGGCAAGAACAGATAGTATGGGAGGCTGCATCTCCATAAACTTAAGACAGGAGACTTGGAACAACCTACCCAGCCAAGGATCCTCTTAAATTTAAGACAAAAGACCTTGCAAACAGAACCTGTCAAGGGACTGCATAAACTTAAGACAGGAGTCCTTGCAGCACAGCCCTGCCAAAACCAGCATGGGCTCTTGAGGCAATGTCCAGACTGTAATGCTTGGTGAAAGAGTGGACTGTACTCCAGGTGGCAGTCGCACAAATATCAACAACTGAGACCCCATTGGAGCAAGCCACAGAGGTAGTCATGTCTCTGGTGGAATGGGCTTTGACAGTTCCAGGCAATTTCTTACTGTATTTGTTATAGTAGAACACAGTGTAATTTGACAACCATTTGGATAAACATTGCTTAGAAACTGAGGCACCCTCTCTGCCAGGGTCGAACGAAACAAACAACTGCTTAGACTTTCTGGACTCCTTAGTCCTGAGCAGATAATACTTCAAAGTTCTGTGCATATCTGACGTATGGGCAGTGCTTCCCCTGGATTGGCATGCTCAGGAAAATAAACAGGAAGGTGTATAGACTGATTTAGTGTAAACTCAAAACCACCTTAGGTAGAAACTTAAGAATGGTGTGCAAAGGTACCCTGTCTTTGTGAAAAATCAAATAAGACTCCTCGCACCAGAGGGCCTGAAGCTCTGGAATTCTTCGAGCGGAAGTAATAGCAACTAAAAAGAGCACTTTCCAAGAGAGACAGTGCAAATTGCAGTCCACGATTGATTCAAAAGGAGATAGGGTCAACTTTTCAAAAGTAAAATTCAAGCCCCAAACCGGGACAGGGGAACAGATCGGGGGTTTCAGATGCAGGATGCCCCTAAGGAAGGTATGAGAGGCATCTAGCCAAGCAATAGTGCGATCAACCACGGGCTCATGGAAAGCTGAAATGGCCAAAAGGTAGACCTTGAGGGAGAAATACCGAAGACCTGAGTAGGACAAAGAAATCAGGTAGTCCATGACATGCTTCACGTGACAGGTGAAAGGGTCAAGGGAATGCTGGGCAGCCCAGATGGCAAACTGCTTCCACTTCATGGCGTAAGTAGTACAGGTGGAAGGTTTGCAGGTGGCCACTAGAATGTCCGCTACCCTATTAGAGACCCCAAACCTGGCAATGGCTATGTCCTCAGACGCATGCATGCAGATGGAGAGACCTGAGGTTTGGATAGACCAGGGTGCTCAGATTCTGAGTCAGCAGATTCCTGCAGAAAGACAGGGGAATGGGAGGCTCCTCCACCAGCTGCTGAAGCAGAGGGAGCCATATCTGCTGGAGCTAGAATGGAGCTACCAAGATCATGCTGGCCCCTTCCATTTGTAGTTTGAGCAGCACCTTCTGCATTAGTGGGACCAGAGGGAATGCATACAGAAACCTCCTGCTCCAAGAGAGAGACAATGCGTCTTTCCAGAAAACTCCAGGCCCTGGATCTAACAAGTAAAAATTGGGCAGTTTTGCATTGTGTGGGGACATAAAAAGGTCCAACTCTGGATGACCCCATGTCAAACAGATCTTCTACTATGGATGACAGAAGCTCCAATTTGTGCATGCTGGACTGAGTCCTACTGAGACTATCTGCCAGGGTGTTTAAGAAGCCTAGCACATGGACTGCAGAGAGCATCAGGTTGTGCTCCAGTGCCCAATACCACACTCTCATAGCCTCCCTACAAAGGGGGTACGAAAGAATCCTGCCCTGCTTGTTGATGTAGTAGACAACACTTAGATTATCTGACTGCATCAGCAGTTGGTCTGGGGAAAGATGTTCCTGGAAAGCCTGCATGGCAAAGAGCACCATTCTCATCTCCAGGACACTGATATGCAGGGTGGCTTTCACTGAAACCAGGAGCCTTGGGTTTGAAAGGGAAACAGGTGGGCTCCTCAACTCAGACCTGAAGCATCCGTGGTCAAGATCTGTTGCAGGGAGGAAAACTGGAAAGGAACCCCCCCTTGAAGGAGGTTCAAAGGGTCCATCCACCACTGTAATACTAAACACACTGAGGAGGAGGCCAGGACTAAATGGTACAGGTCATCCAGATGCTGGTCCCACTGCACCCTGAGGGTCCACTGAATGGTATGCATGTGGAGCCTGGCTAGCTGAACAGTGGGAATGGACGCAGCCATTAGGTGAAGGAGTCTGAGGTACAGTCTGGCATGAATGTACCAACTCTGAGCAACCTCCTTAGCTTGAGCAATGAGGCATTCTACCCTATTTTGAGGTAAGAAGGCGTTCCCCGGCTCTGAATCCAGGACCACCCCAATGTATTCTAGTCTTTGGGATGGCACTAGGACAGACTTGGGCAGGTTGATCAATTGATGCCCAGAAACTGAAAGAGCTGTAGTGTATGCTCCAGAGTCAGCAACAGCTGTTCACTGGATGGGACTGTGAGAAGCCAATCATCCAGGTAGGGAAAGACATACAAACCCTCCCTTCTGAGGGTTGCTGCGACCGCTGCTAAGCACTTGGTAAAGACACTCGGTGCAGAAGATAAGCCAAATGGCAACACTTTGAATTGGTAATGTTCTCCCTGAAAGACAAAGCAAAGAAGCTTCCTGTGGTGAGGAAACACCACAATGTGCAGGTAGGCATCCTGCATATCCAGGGAGCACAGCCAGTCTCTGATTATGAGGAGGAGCAGAAGGCCTGGCAAGGTTACCATCTAGAAATTTTTTTACTGTACAAAGAGATTGAGGTTCTTTAGATCTAAAATAGGCCTTAGATCTCCCATTTTGTTGGGAACCAGGAAGAATCTGGAATAGAACCCCTGGTTTCTCTGTCATTTTGGCACCAATTGTATTACTTGCTTGCACAGAAGAGTCTTTATCTTCTCCCGGAAAACAGACAGATAAGCCGGAAGGGGGTGTTATTTGTGGGTGGTGGAGGGGTGTCTGGAGATTGCTGAATGAGCGCCGGTGTATGGCCACTCTCTATGATCTGGAGGATCCAAGCATCTGACGTTATGGTTCTCAGTTGATTCTAATGGAGGGAGAACTGACCTCCAACCACCACCTCCTGGGCTTGGGCCAGAGGAGGGGGGTTTGGCAAGGAGTCAAGCTGAGGCAGGTCCAGCTGTTGAGGTGGAACCCTCAGTTCTGGAATGCTTGGCTGCAGCTTCAGCCTGGGAGTGGGCAGGCAGGGAGGACTGGGCTCTGTGCTTTCCCAGGGAGTGAGAGCCTGAGCCTGGCCTGTGGTTCAGCCTACAAAAAGCAAAACACCCCCTACCACACTGCTGAGTGTGGTAGAGGGAATGAACTGATCGAAAAGTCGTGCCCAAAGCCTGAAGGTCAGTAATAAGATCCTGGATATCTGGACTGAAAAGCTTGATGCTATTAAAATGAACATTAAGCACCTTGTTTTGCACATCAGCTGCAAACCCAGATATCCTGAGCCAAGAGTGCCTACAGAGGCATATGCCAGCATCGGCCGCTCTGGTGACTGTGTCTGAAAAATTGTAAATGGCTCTAAGGAGATGCTTGCCAACATCCTTAGCCATCTGAAAGCATTCGAGCAGCTCCTGCTTCTGGGCACTACCATGAAGAGCTTGGGCAGCAGTCTTGCCCTTTTGCCCCAAAGATCAATTTTACCGGACTCTTTGTCTGGGGCAGGGAACTAAGGTGCTTAGGTGCCTTAGACCTGTCATGCACTGCCTTAATCACCACCAAGTTAGTTTCAGCCTAAGCTGCAAGGTAAGGAATGCCCTGAGGGGCACTGTAGAGTTTGTTGGCTCTACAGGGCATAGCTGGCACCATGTCAGGCCTGTGGCAGGCAGTCATGGTAGCATTCTTGAGAGCTGGAAGCATGAGGGGAATAATTTTATGTGGAGATTCTGGAATCTCAAGATACTCTGCCAGATCCCTTCTGGTGGCATCCTCCTCCTCTGTCTGAAACCCCATGGTGGAAGAGAGTTGCTTCATAATGCTAAAGAAGGAAGCATCCTCAGATGGAGACCTGGGGGTGTGCTTGACAGATTCTTCACTGACTGAAGAGGCAGTAGACTTATCAGAAGTATAGTACTGGTCCTCTTCCTCCTCTTCCTCCTCTGGGAGTATGAGGTCAGGATGGTACTCCTCCCCGATGTCGACTTCCTCTTCTGGGTCTGGCGTTGGCTGCACTGTTGATGGCCTTCGGGCAGGCTCCCAGGGCAGATGGATTGTGGCCAACGGCGTCAGTGACAAAGGCTTGGTAAAGGCAGCAAACTGCTGCGTTATAGCACTGGTAAAATGAACAATAACCTTGTTCAGGCCTATCATCACCAGAGGAGGAGCCATCGGCACTGAGGCTGATGAACCAGTCTGCATGCCCGATGAGCCAGCATCCTTCAGAGGAAAAGGAGCAGACCCCGAAGGGGTAGTCGTCATCGATGGAGGAGGGGCCAATGACCTGGAGGTCAACAGCCTAACACCCTGAAAGTCAGGCAATGTATCTGTTGGTATGGGTCTGAAGTGAACCAGGACCTGGATAGCAGGTCTCTTCGTCGTGGCCGCAGCTGACGACGATGAGCCCAAAGAAGGAGAGGCTGACAGGGAATAGGATGGCCGCAGGGGGAGCAGTCGTGAACCTGGTGCTTTCTGTGACTTTTCCCCCCCGAGGACTTGTCTTTGACCTGGGAGGCCTTGGAGCTCTTAGACCCTGAGGGCAACTGGGTGGCCGGCTGGTGCCCTGGAGGACCCCAATTCGGAGCTGGTTACCTGTTATTCCATGAAGGCTTTTATAGCCTTTCTTCTCCACCTGACGGTAGTTTGGTTGAATTGTTGGCAGAGCTCACACTATGAGGTGTCATGTGGTCAGGCCCAAGACAGCAGACACAAGCCAAGAGTTCATCGTCTGAGGCAATCTTCTTTCCACAGATGCAGTGATAAAAGAGAGATGCAGATGGTTTGACATAAAACAAAAAGAAGAAAATAAATCTCTGAAAGAGGCTTGTGAGGGCTGGAAAAGGAAAAAATGCCATAAGCCGAAAAAGGCATGAACACTGCAATGGCTCTTCCGCAGAGACTGTGCTTGCAAGTCGATGGAGGGAAAGAACCAAAGAGGGAGCCGGGCTGCCTACACCTATTAGGGTTGGTGATGTTGGCTGATGTCGACGACGTGGGCGGCCCCAGTTGTACTGCTGAAAAGTTTCCGCGTGGATTCCCATGCACTGACGGTGAAGTTCCTACAGTGGTACCTGATGACTGAGATATCCCCGAAGATCTACGGTTACAGGAAAGTAAAAATAGGTTACTCACCTGTAATAGTTCTAGGAGTGGCATATAGTTGACATCCACACATTGGCAGTTCCACTGGAAAATGCTGATTCACCGGAACGTCTTCAAGATAAGTTCCTCCCACCACCCGGATGGAATATCCCTTGCTTCTGCCCCGTGTTGTCAGATCTTGCATGCTGTAAGCAGAGATCCATGTGCCACTTGCCAAGGGAGGCTGGGTGGGAGGTGTGGATGAGAACTAACCCTTATCAAGTGAAAACAGACAGGAGAACTGAGGTCCCAAAAGACGCATCCCTGCAAGACTCTATGTTGATGCTGTAATGGGAGAAGAAGGTGTGTGCTGACTTTGAGGTGGCAGCCCTGTAGATGTCTTAGATAGAGATGTCCCTGTATGCAGCCACCTATGCAGCAGTTATGTCTGGTGAAATGGGCCCTAAGCCGTATGGGAGGCTCCCTACCACCCAACCTATAGCAGAGGTTGATGCAGGATGTTATCCACCTGCCAATCATACACTCTGCTGCTGGACTGCCAGGCACAATTTCAGCATATCAAACAAATAGCAGGCGAGCCTTACCCTGAACTCCAGCCATGTGCTCTACATAATAAGAGAGCGCCCTCTGCAGGTCCAGGGTATGAAGCCTGCAGTCAGCCTGTGAAGATGGGTTAGAGTAAAGTACAGTAACCCTTCGCTATAATGAACGCTTCGGGAGCCACATCTGCCGTTCGTTATAGCACCTCATTTTGATAAAGCAAGGGAAACTAGATTCAGCTAGAATATAAAACTGTACTACTGTATCTAACTGTCTGGTAGTGCACGCTCCCATCCCCCCCCCCCAACCTGTTGCTCAATCTCCCCCTTGCCCTGGTCTACATCACCCTCCCCATCAGCTACCAGGAACTGTGTAGGAACTGGGGCAATAACCAATAACTGTACCCTCTGTAGTGTGCTGAAAGATCGAACGTCTGACTGCATGGCAGGGAGACTGACAGCATACGGGAGAGACTGCTAGACTGAAAGGCTCTGTTTATAGTGGTAACAAAAACTTGTCAGACATTTCATTTACCATATTTAGCTGGGAGTGTTGAGAATTAACTGAAAGGGTGGGTTCGCTGTGTCTGGAAGCTCTGAGAGTGGCTTTCTGCTTCAGTCCCTCATGGTTTCCGGGATTGAACTTCTGACTGCGTGACAGTGTATGGGAGAGACTGTAAGACTGAAAGGCTCTCTTCATATTGGTAACAAAAACTTTTCCTGCAGAGAGAGACGGCAGTAGACTGAAAGGCTCTGCTTCAGTTTACGGAACTTAGTTATGGCAGAGATGAATATTTACTATATTTACTGAAATCTCTGCCCGGCCAGGACAGCACTGAGTACAGCAGCTGATAACGTCGGAAGCCATCGTACCCATTCATTATACCTGAGCATTCGCTATAGCGAGGGACTACTGTATACTGGTAAGTTAATCACCTGACTAAGGTGAAACTCTGATGCAGCCTTCAGAAGGTACTTTAGTTGGGGGAGGACGATGACTTTTCCCCTCTGGAAAACCGGATAGGGAGATTCCACTGAAAGTGGCTGGAACTCCCCGATCCTTCTGGCTGATGTGATGGTCACCAGGAAGGCTGTCTTCCATGACAGGTGTGACATCTCGCACCTGTGCATAGGCTCAAATGGCTTTCCCATAAGCACAGCCAACACCAGCAGTAAGTTCCATTGTGGAGATGATTCATGCACTGCAGGGGACAGGTGGTCCAGGCCTTTGAAAAAGCACCCGACCACCTTCTCTTGGGCCACCATCAGCTTACCAGCCCATGGTCGGCAAACAGATATTGGCTGCCAGGTGCACCTCAAGGGTTGTTGTAATGCCAGGTTGATGAGGAATATGAACGCTATTATTGTGGATTTTGTTTCTTGTTCCTCAGTTGACCTGGCATGCTTTACAGAGACCTGGCTAGGTGACGATGCTGGTCCAATTCTGGAGACAGCAGTCTCTGCTGACTTCCCTGTAGTGAACTGCCTGAGGACAGAGCACAGGGGTTGGGAGCAGTAGCCATCTTTTTTAGAACTGAGCTGGGTATGGTGTTGCACCCTGTGGGGGGCACCTCATCCTTTAAGTGTGCATCTGTGTGGGTCCAGGTGCTAGGTGCAGGATCCTCCTAATATTTTGGCCACCTGGGCAAGAGGGGGGACTTCCTGCAGGAGCTCATAGAGTACATCACAGACAGGGTGTTAGAGTTGCAGAGGTGGATTATCCTTGCCGATTTCAATGCCTGGGTCAGTGACGAACTCTCACATTTTGGTCAAGAGTTCCTTCAGAGGCTGGCCCGGTGGCATGGAGGGCTGAGGCATTGGGCACCTTACCTCCTGCCATGCTGGCAACCCAGGGCCGGGAAGAGAACTGGGTTGCTCGGTGGACAGTGGGGTGAGGAAGGATTGTGCATCCCAAGACAGCTCTCCTTCCTCGGGGGAGGGAATGTTAGAGTGGCTCGCTGCTTGACATGTGCTTCACCATGAAGGGAAGGGACCCCATTCATAGGGCACCAGGATTGTCTCTGCGGGAGCTGGAGCTCGGACATTGCACCCATTGCACATACGTGGGCCCAGGGGAGAAAATGGAGGAAAAAATCATCCGGGCAGCAGGATGATCCACCAACCTCCCGCAGGCTCTGCACTGGTGGCTGGGCACAGGCATAGTTCTGTGGCAGAGGATGCCGGCTAAGATAAATCCCAGGTAAAGCCAGGTGACAGGGCTAGGGGGGGTAATCATGAAGGGGACAGTCAGGGGGAAGAAGCAGGAGATAAAGTATATAAGAAAACAAAAAAAAGAAAGAGTTCCTTCACAGTATGACAGCTCTGGGCCTGGCACAAGCAGTTGCTGCTGCAATTCACCAAAATAGACACGTGTTGAACCTGGTGTTCCACACGAGGCTTGAGATGGAGAACCTCAAGATTGATCCAATCAGCTGGACGAATTATTGTGCCCTCTGTTTCATGTTCGGGGTGCCCTTCTGTAGTCCACCCCCCTGTGGAGGTGGTCAGGTACCGCCCTTTGAGAGGGCTGAGCCCTGAGGGACTCTTGGCAGTACTAAGCACCTCGGGTATGTTGACAGCTTGCGCTGAGGGTATGGAGGAAGCAGTGGTGGCTTATAATAGAGCCATCAAGGGTAGCCTTCAACCTGGAAGCTCCAGTCCATGTTCATCCTCTGCTTTAATGCTTCAGCTCGCCATGGTTTGACGACAAGCTGAGGGAAATGAATGTTATGGGACAGAAGTTAGAATGGTGCTGGACGAGGTCCAGGGTCCAGGAGGACAAACCACCTTTGAATACTCACTGTGGTGAATATTACAGGACAATTTCTTGTAAGAAGGCAGAATTCCGCTCAAGAGAGATTACGGCTGGGAAGAACTGACCAGCTCACCTTTTCCGGGTGGTGGGCAGGCTTTTACATCCTGCCTACCTAGATCCCATGAAGACTGCATCATCTGGGAAATGTGAGGAGTTTGCTCAGTTCTTCTCGGACAAAGTGTCCTCTATTAGGGCCAGGATCTCTTCTTCTTCTGGACAGGAGTGTTGGGACTGGGTGTTACAATGGCGGTCAGTGGTCATGGGGCGAGTTTCAGCCAGTGACACTGAAGGAGGTTGTTAAGGTGATCTCAGGGCTATGACCAGCTTACTGTGACCTGGTCCCTGGCCCAACACAACTCTTAGTGGGCTGCGCTGAGAAGCTGGACCCAGTATTTGCTGGGATTATTCAATGTTCCTTGTTGGAGGGGGTCTTCCCTGCTGAACTGAAAAGTGTGCTGGTGAGGCCCCTTCTGAAAAAACTACTTTGGATCGGATGTACCAGCAACTACAGGCCTGTCTCTAACCTGCCTTTTTAATGCAAGGTTATTATGAAGGTTGTTGTGTTGCAGCTAGACACTCACATTGTGACCTTCGACATATATGACCCTCTTTAGTCGGGGTTTTGGACAAAGTTCAGCAATGAGACTACTATGGTCAGGGTGCATAATGATTTACTCTTGGCGAGGGATAGAGGAGAGCAGTCAATTCTCATTTTCCTGGACCTCTCCTCAGCATTTGACACTATTGATCACAGGCTGTTATTGGACTGTCTCGGGGAATACATAGGACTCACTGGCAAAGTCATCAGTTGGTTTGAGTCCATCCTTAGGGCAGGTCTCAGCAGGTTGTGATGGGTAATTTCTCATTACGCCCAAGGGACCTGCTCTGTGGGGTACCCCAAGGGTTGGTCCTTTTGCTCATGTTGTTCTCGGTGTGCATGCTACCCCTTGGCAGGATCATTGGGCAGTATGGAGTTGGGTTTCACTGTTCTGCAGATGACACCCAGCTCTGTCTGCCTTTTGCACCCCGAAGAGCAGTGAATGTGATGAACAAGTGTTTGGCCAAGATCCAGGGCTGGATGTCTTCGAGATGGCTGAGGCTCAACACAGATATAACTATAGTACTGGTGATTGAGTCAGGTAATAGGGGGGAGCTAGCAGTGTCTGAGAAGGTTATCGGGCCTTCGCCTCGGTACCTCCAGGCCCGATGCTGCCCAAAAGTTGAAGAATTTGTGTGTTATTCTGGATGAAGGGCTGACATTTGAGGCTCAGGTGACAGCAGTCATTCGGAATGGTTTCTACCATCTTAGAAATATCAGCCTTATTCCCTCTGAAGACTTGCCATCTCTGATGCATGCCTTTGTGATGTCTCATCTTGATTACTATAACATCCTCTACCTTGGGGTCAGTGGAAGTATGTTGTGACACCTGCAACTAGTGCAGAATGTGGCTGTGAGACTGTTGACAGGCCTTTCTAGGATAAGTCACATTTCTCCTGCACTGCAGGAACTGCACTGGTTGCCGGTTAAGTAACATATCTCCTATAAGGTTGGTCTGCTAACCTATAAGGCCCTGCACTGATTGGGTCTGGGCTACCTGCACAAACTTCTACATCCATTCCTTCCCATTCATCCCCTCCATTCTTCAGAGGAGGGTCTCCTGGACTAGATTTAAAATGTCAGGGGAATGAGCCTTCGAGGTGGCGGGCCCAGTATTATGGAATTCATTACCGAAGGCCCTGAGGGAGGCCCCATCACTACAAGCCTTTAAAAGGGGACTTAAAACTCAGTCTGTTTGCTCAGGTGTTTGGTATTTAAGTGTGGTTTATTGTTGGTATTTAACTTTATTTTATTGTTTTAGACAGCTTAAATTTTACATTATGATTTTATTGTTGACTACTATGTATTGGATGTGTTGTGCTATTCCTTTGTTGTAATGGCACCCTATGCCTCTGGCAAGGGTGCCATAAATAAATAAAACTACTACTACTACTACTACTACTGCTACTTTTTGGAGTACCCCACAATGTGCAGTACAGCTTCCAAAAGACCCAGAGCCTGAACTCTAGCCACTCTGGAACCAGACTGTGAGGTGCAGGGACTGAAAGTGCAGGTACAGGACCATCCTTTGTTGTCTGGTGAGCAGGTTCAGATGCACTGTCATGGAAGTCTGCTGCTGAAGCTGAGGGGATCTGAGTACCTAAACTGTTTGGGCCAGTCTGGAGCTATCAGTCTCACCCACGACTTGTCCATCCAGGCCTCAACCGCTACCTTGTGGATCAAGGGGAAGGGAGGAAAACTGTACATGAATCCTAGGGTCCAGGGTCTCAGGGAGGCATCCACCATTCATGTCCTGGAGTGAGGAAGCAGGCACAAAAGAGTCGAAGTTTGGCATTTTCCCAGGAGGCAAACAGATCCATTAGAGGTGTATCCCACGGGGAGAAAACAGGTTATTCACCTATAACCATAGTTCTAGGAGTGGTATATGGTTCACATCCACCTGCTGGCAGTTCCACCAGAATAATCCGATTTTCCAGATGTCTTTAGACTAAGATCCTCCCACCACACCAGCAGTATATCTCCAGACTCCTCCCAGTGACATCAGATCCTGCACACTGGAAACAGGGATCCATGTGCCACTTGCCAGGGAAGGCCAGGTGGGTTATGTGAATGTGAACTATATACCACTCTTAGAACAACAGTTACAGGTGTGCATCCTGTTTTTCTAGGGGTGTCGATATGGTTCACTGTCCACACTCTGGCAGACTCCTAGTTGTTCAGAGGGAAGAGGGGGTGAAGCATGCATCTCTACTTGATGAAGGGAGACTGGAGAACTGAGGTCCCAAAACCGGCATCCCATGACTCAAGGTTTATTATTTATTTATTTGCTTTTGTTAACCGGCTAAGCACACTAGACAGCCAGAAGGAGCAGGACAGAGAATTGCATCAGTTAAAGCAAAAGGAAGTTGGGAAGGCAGTCAGAACAGCAAAGACCCAAACCAAGGAAAAAACAGCCCACTCAGTTAAGAAGGGGGATAAAACCCTTTATAGGCACATCAGGGAGCAAAGGAAAGCTTAATAAAGGGGAGGTGTGGGCAGAGGGTGACAGTGAAAAGGCAGATATACTAAACAAATATTTTTGCTCAGTATTCACAAATGAAGAAGGGGAGGTACCTAAACCAAACAATAGAAACACTCTGGATACAGGACTTGATACCAGCCCATTTACAGAAGAAAGGGTTCTGAAAGAACTCTTAAAACTGAAGGTGGGCAAAGCAATGGGTCCTGATGGGATTCATCCCAGAATTCTAAAAGAATTATGGGTAGAACTAGTGACACCGCTGACTACCCTCTTAAACAAATCATGGGGGGATGGTGTGGTACCTGAGGACTGGAGGAGGGCAGATGTGATTCCACTTCACAAAAGTGGGAGCAGGGCAGAAGCAGAAAACTACAGACCTGTTAGTTTAACCTCAGTGATAGGGATAATGATGGAATCACTTCTGAAGGAAAGAATTGTCACGCACCTAGAGGCCAGAGGGCACAGGACCCAAGGCAGCATGGATTCACAGCAGGAAGGTCATGTCAGACGAATCTAATAGATTTCTTTGACCGGGTGACCAAAGTAGTAGATCAGGGAGGGCCTGTGGACATGGCCTACCTAGACTTTAGCAAGGCATTTGACACAGTCCTACACAAAAGATTAATATACAAGTTAGCCGGCCTGGGAGTGGGTCCCAAGAGGGTAGCCTGGGTAAAGAATTGGCTGGAGAACAGAACACAGAGTGTAATAGTAAATGGAGTCAACTCTGAAGAAAGGGGGGTTACTAGTGGGGTACCGCAGGGTTCAGTACTAGGACCGGTCCTCTTCAATGTCTTTATAAGTGACATTGCAGAGGGACTGGAAGGAAAAGTATGTCTCTTTGCAGACGACACAAAGATTTGCAACAGAGTTGATTCACAAGGTGGGGTGGAAAAGATGAGAAGGGACTTGGCAAGGTTGGAGGAATGGTCAAATGTATGGCAGCATAGATTCAATGCTAAGAAGTGCAGGTAATGCACCTGGGAAACAAAACCCAGGGAAGAGTACGAATGGGGGTGAGGTCTAACAACAACAAAATGGAAAGGGACCGGGGTAGTCATATCAGATGACCAAAAGGTGGCAAGCAATGTGAGAGGGCACTAAGGAGGGTTGGGGGATACTGGGATGCAAAGGAGAGGCATCACCAGTAGAAAATAGGAAGTTGTTATCCCTCTGTATAGACAGTTGGTGAGACCCCATCTGGAGTACTGCGTGCAGTTCTGGAGATCCAACCTCCTCAAAGACATAAACAAGATGGAGGCAGTCCAGAGGAGGGCAACTAAAATGGTGCAGGGTCTGCATTGGAAGACATATGAAGAGAGACTTAAGGTGCTTAATATGTATAGCCTCAAGGAAAGGAGGGAGAGGGGGGACATGATAGAAACTTTTAAGTACCTCAAGGGAATCAACAGAGTCCAAGAGGGTAGCATCTTTCAGAAAAAGATGTGTGCAAGAACAAGGGAGCACAATTTGAAGTTAGAGAGGGGCAGCTCAGAGGTAATGTAAGAAAGTATTTTTTCACAGAGAGGGTTGTGGATGCATGGAACGGCCTTCCGGAGGAGGTTGTGGAGTCAAAAACAGTGGTGGAAGTCAAGAATGCATGGGACAGTCATAAGGCAATTCTAGGGGTTGGGGGTAGGAAGAAGTAGGCTGTTGGTTAACTGGGATCTGCAACTTATCCATTAGGTAGGGAAATGGGCAGACTGGGTGGGCCAAGTGGTCCTTATCTGCCATCAAATTCTATGTTTCTGTGTTTCTAAGTGCCTATTTTCAGGTGCGACCCAGGAGGATTAACAAAGGTACAAACAGGAATGTCAGGCAAGAAAAAGTTACTTACCATCGTAACCTTATTTCTCCCAGGGGATACTCCAATATTCATAACTCTTCTGCAGTATACCTTTAAGGTCCGATCTGCCCAGAGATAGAATGCTATGCTAATGATGGAATCATTGGCATGAGCCACTTTTCAAACGCTGCCACCTATCAACTTTCGACTGCTCCCCATACGCTAGCCGAGTAAATAGCAACACTAGTCCTGATTCTACACATGCTACTCCACCTCATCCCTTCCAGTTGTGCCTGTTTAGCTACAAAGAAGTCGAAGACATAATTCTTAGCCTTGACACCAAGAAAAGTGCAGGGAACGATGGCCTTGAATCATTTTTCTTGTGGTTAGGCTATGCCCAGCTCACAGCCCCCATCCTTCACATCTTCAACCTCTCTATTACCACAGCCACTGTTCCATCCTGCTGGAAATCTGCCCATGTTCTTCCTCTCTTCAAACCAGGAGATCCTTGTGACTTAAACAACTACCGTCCTATCTCTATCTTGCCCGTTCTTCCCAAAGTGCTGGAAAAAACTTATATACAACCAACTAAAAAATCACCTTGAAGCGCACTCACTCCTAAACCCGGCCCAATCTGGCTTCAGGTCGAAGCACAGTACCATCTCAGCCTTGGCTAAAGTCTCTAATGACTGGATCCATGCTATGGACACCAAGAAGGGTACTAGTGCAGTCTTTCTAGACCTCAGTAAGGCCTTTGACACTGTAGACCATCACCTCCTAATCACCTGTCTTGCCTACATAGGTGCCACTCCACTTACCTTACAGAAGTTCAACAGTTATCTCACGGGGAAGGATACAAAAAGTCAAAGCTGATGGCCTACTATCTGCCCCCCTTCCAACTGCCAGAGGAGTCCCTCAAGGCTCCATCCTAGGACCAATCCTTTTTTCCCTGTACATCAACAACCTTGACTCCCACGTAAAGAACTCTAGCATACATTTCTTTGCAGACGATACAGTTTTATACGCATCAGGCTCGTCCTTAACTGAAGTCAGGGAAACACTCCAAGCTGACTTTATCCAGTTAGAAAGCAACCTTATCAATGCCAAGCTTCTTTTAAATGCCAAAAAAAACCAAGACAATGATTTTCTCAAGACTTGCCTTGTCTGGTGCCCTACCTACCTACCCCACCTAAAAACTTCATAGTTACTTTCCTAGGTGAACCCTTGGAAGTCGTACCTAAATTTAAATATCTAGGTATGTGGATAGACAACAAGCTTTCTTTCAATGACCACATCAAGGATCTATCAAAGAGGCTTAAAGCACACTTGGGTTTCTTCTTTAGAAATAGGACCCTCTTTTCTCTCACGACCTGCATAAGACTTGTCCAAGCAAAATTCCTTCCCTTGCTTGACTACGGAGACATTATCTTTATCTCCTCCACAACCTTGAGCCTATCTAAACTGGACATACTCTATCACCATGCTCTTCACTTCATTACTAACTCTGTGTATAGGACCCACCACTGAGATCTTTATGCAGTAGTTGGGTGGACCTCTCTTGCCACCAGATGCCTCCTGCATGCTGGCATTTGGACCCTCAAATTACTACTCCACAAACTGCCTATTTAACGTCTCTCATACACATCTCGCATAGCACCTACTCCCTAAGGAAATCCGACCTTATCCTACTAGATGTTCCCAGGACACGTATTTCAGCTGGCCAATGAGCTGTCTCATACGCCCTCCCAAACATTTGGAAACCAACTAAAAGCCATGCTGAAGCTAACCAGCATCATATCAAAATACTAGCTATCTCTAAATTAAAAGACATATGTAGGTGCTACTAGACTCCCAATGCCAAGTCAACTTCCTAGGTACCAACTAGCCCTCTACTTATTAAGCTGAAATGTGTTGCATAATTTAGGGCAAGGTTAAAGCTGGAATGTACTACAAATATAGCATAAGGACTTCTATTGTGTATACCTCTTGTATTATATATTTTTTCTTTGTTGTTCTACATTTTATATCTCCTGTTTATGTAATTGCGAACTGTATGTGTATGTGCCTCAGGACCTCCTTGTGAATGAGCTTGCTCAACGGAGTCTTTCCTGCAATAAACTTGAAACTTGAAAACTTGAACTTGAACAACTGCCTACATTCTAACCCTCAGATTTCATGGACACCTGCAAGATAGGGCCCAAAATTTGAAATATATAAAATTTTTAACTTCAAAATTCCCCACCCAAACCTCCCACTGGAGGAAGTATAAAAACTATCATAAACAACTCCACAAGCTCCTATGTCAGAATCACCTGAAAAGGAGAAAATGTAAGAATAAGTTCTAATAAAAGTAGAATGTGGCATGCAAACACTAAGGTACAGCATGGAATACAGAGGCCACTGGTTCTTAAAATGGGGAGGCAGGGTGGGAGAGTTATGAATATTGGAGTATCCCCTGGTAGAAATAAGGTTACTATGGTAAGTAACTTTTTCTTCTCACCCCAGGAATACTCCAGTATTCCTAACTCTTTTGCAGACTAAAAAGCAGCACCTTAGGAGGTGGGAAGAACCTGTTTTGGAAACAGGCTCTGCAGGACAGCTGTACCAAACCTGGCATCAGCCCTAGCCTGTATGTCCAAGCTGTAATGCTTGACAAATGTGTGTACTGTTCGCCAGGTTGCTGCTTTACAGATATCCACCAAGAGTACATCCCTTGCAGCTGCCAGTATTGCAGCTGTACCCCGGTGGAGTGGGCTCTAAGCCCTGCTGGAGCTCCCTTGCCCACCACTGAATAGCAAATTTGGATACACTGAACAATCCAATGAGGAATGGACCTTTTAGAAGCTGAATTACCCTTTCCCACATCCCCATAAGTGAGGAAAAGTTGTGTTCTGTCCTGCCTATGGGGCTTAGTGGCTGTCATGTAGTAGCTCAAAGCTCTTTTGATGTCCAGGTTATGCAGCCTACGTTCACCAGAAGAAGAATGGTCAGTGAAGACCTCTGGCAAAGTGATAGATTGGTTCAAATGGAAGTCTGAAACCACTTTGAGAAGGAATGTTCTATTTGTCTGAAGGACTACCTTATCCCTGTGGAAGGCAATGTAGTCCTTTTCAATGCATAAAACCTGGAGCTCACTAATTCTTCTAGCTGAAGTAATGGCCACAAGAAACATTGTTTTCCATGTGACATACTTCAAAGCTGCTGAAAACATAGGCTCAAAGGGAGGGGCCATGAGTTGAGCAATGCAAATATTAAGGTCCCAAGCTGGCACCGGTTCTCTCACCGGTGGATACATATGTAAAAGGCCATTGAAGAACCTTTTAAAAATGGGGTTTGATGCCAAAGAAACAGACTTGCCTGCAGAAGCATAGGCCAAGACTGAAGCCAAATGAATCTTTAGTGCAGAAGGCTGTAAGCCTGTGGAATGTAAGTAGACCAGGTAGTCCAGTACCCCCAGCACTCCTGCCTGGGTTGGCACTATACTCCTACTAGAGCACCAAATAGAAAATCTCTTCCACTTTGCAGCATAGATTTCTTTGTAGAAGATTTCCTGTATCCTCTTAAAACATCCATAACCGATTCAGAAAGATGTAAACCAGCATACTCTAGGTCCTCAAGAGCCAAGCTTTGAGCTTGAATGACCTGAGGTTTGGATACAGGAGCATCCCCTGGTTGGAGGTCAGAAGATTGTGCCTCTTGGGAAGGTGTATTGGTTTGTCCACTGACATGGACAGTAACAGGGAGGACCATGGCTGCCTGGCCCAGTCTGGGGCTATGAGAATCATTGTTGCTGGCTGAGACCTGAGTTTCAACAGCACCCTGTATACCAGAGGAAATGGAAGGAATGCACACAGGAATTTCCCTGACCAATCCAGAATAAGGGCATCCAGAGGAACTGTGCCCACTACTGGAGGTCTGCAACATAACTGAGGTAAGTGATGACTCTGATGAGAGGCAAAGAGATCTATTTCTGGGGTGCTCCACCTCCTGAATAAGGTCTATACCACTTGCCTGTCCAGGGACCATTCATGATGGTCCTGGCTGATTCGACTCAGGGCATCTGCCAGAACATTGTCCTTGCCTCGCAGATGAATGGCCTAAAGTGAGGAGCCCAGTGAGTAAGCTAGGGTCCAAATTCTCATAGCCTCCATGCAAATGAGGCTTGACCTTGTTCCCCCTTGCTTCTTTATGTAGTACATGGTGGTAGTGTTGTCTGTTCTGACTTGCACTACCTTTCCCTGTATCAGTGGTTTGAAAGCTTGCATCACCAGAAACACTTTCCTGAGCTCTAACAAGTTTATGTGTAAAAGAGTCTCTGCACTTGACCATGTGCCCTGGGTAGTGTGATGTGCTAGATGAGTTCCCCCCCCCAGCCCAGGAGGGATGCATCTGTTGTGAGAATCATTGAAGGAAGTTCTTTTTGGAGAGGGACCCCTTCTCTGAGGTTGGCTTCCTCTTTCCACCACTGAAAAGCCCAGATAAATGTTTTTGTTACAGGAACGAGCTCTGATAGGGAATCCTTTCATTGACACCAATGAGCTCTTAAGTGAAATTGGATGTCTCTCATCTGAAACCTGGAGCCCAACACTGTGCTTGTTGCAGCTGCCATGTGGCCTAGGAGTTGAAGAAAGTGCCTTGCAGGCCTTGGGACATTGAGCCTGAAAGAGCCTGCCAACTGCAGAATGCTTTTTACCCTGTCTCTGGGTAGAAAGGCTCTGCACACTTTGGCATTCAATTCTGCTCCTATGAATTGCAGAATTTGAGTGGGAATTAGAATTGATTTCTCTAAGTTTAAAAGAAACCCCAGAAGTTGCTGAGTGAGTTGTAGATGCTCTGTTAACTGTTGAGGTGACTTTCCCACCACCAACCAGTCATCTAGATAAGGAAATACTGAAACACCTTGCCTTCACAAGTGTGCCACTACCACAGCCAGACACTTTGTGAACACCCTTGGTGCAGAAGTGAGACAGAAGGGAAGAGCTGAGAACTGATAGTGACCTGAAAAGAGTCTGAACCTGAGATACTTTCTGTGAGACTCCCTTATGGGTATGTGGAAATAAGCATCTTTTAGGTCCAATGATGCCAGCCAATCTCCTTTTCGGAGTGCTGGCAGAATCAGAGACAAAGTTACCATTTTGAACTTTGGTTTGGCTAGGAACCTGTTGAGGATCCTGAGATCCAAGACAGGCCACAGATCTCCATTTTTCTTTGGTGTGAGAAAATACCTTGAGTAAAGCCTTTTTTCCCTTTGATGCAGAGGCACTGGCTCCACTGCTTTTAGTGAAAGAAGGTGTTTCACCTCTTTTTCCAGCCTTTTGCTTTCCAGGAGAGAAGCTGGTTTGAAAACTCTGATTTTTTGAACAGGGGAGGACTTGAAACTTAGAGACAGGCCCTGACCCACTATCTCCAGAACCCACTTGTCTGTGGTGATGGTTTTCCAATTCTGGAAAAAATGGGTCAGCCTGCCCCCTACTGGCAAAGGAGAGGTAGCCTGATCGATGAAGTCAGGAGTCGTGCTTGGATTGAGGCTAAGACTGGGCACCACGTCTGGCATCTTTTCTATCCCTACCCCTGAAATACCCTTGCTGTGGGTATTGGGGTGCCTGAGGAAGTACCATGGCCTGGTAAAAAGGCCTGGAATGAAATTGTCTGCCCCTGCCTCCCCTACTGAAGGGTCTAGAGGAGGTGGAGGGTATTTCCTTTGCAGAATTGCTACAGAAGTTGACCTTATACTCATCCACCTTCTTCATGCAGGCCTCTGTATGGCTTCCACATAGGGAACTGCCCTCCATAGGAAAATCCAGAGTCTTATTCTGGGTATCCGGTGAGAGGTTTTTGGCTTTCAGCCAAGCAAACCTTCTCTGTGCGATGGTATTTGCCATCCACCTTGCAGCAGTCTCATTACTGTCTGCTGCCATCTGGAACTGATATTTGGCAGCTTCCAGGCCAAACCTAACAGTTTCAGCTAGGTCTGCCGAAAGTGGAGAAGATGTTTTCTCAGCCATGTCCAGGACAGACTGCCAGAGAGCCTTCTGGTACTGGGCTGCATAGGCCTGATAATTAGCTTGCCTAATGGCCAGAGAGGCTGACAGGTAACCTTTCTTGGCCATACTTTCAATTTTCTGGGAGTTCTTCTCTGGAGGGTGGGAAGCTAGAGGGACTTTAGTCTTGTCACAAGCTGCAGCTTGCACCACCCCTTGTTGGTCAGGGTGTGAAAATAAGAATTCAGCCCATTCTGTCAAGCTGATACTTTTTATCCAACCTTTTGTCCAAAGGAGGGACAGACCCAGAAGCTTGGAAGAGTTTTAAAATATCTCTTTTAAAGAACTTATTAAATGGGGAGTGACAGTTTTTAGTAGAAGTCAGCATTATCATTTCCAGATATTTAGCCTCCTCCTCATCCTCTACAGCTTCAGTGGTAGGGATGTCCAAGGCATCAGCAATTTTCCTGATGAAGGAAAAATGGGAAGAATAATCTTCTGTGGTCCTGGGAGGGGAGCCAAACTCCTGTTCAGGGGAGAACTCAGGCTCTATAGGCTCACCTTCTTCTTCCTCCTTCTCCTCCTCCTCACCACCCTGCTCAGGAAAAGAGGGTGGGTTGGAAGGTGCAGAAGTCTGGACTGGAGACTGTGAAACCACAGGCAGCAGACCCTGTAAGGTTTGCATTATTTTTATTGCGTGTGCAGTCTCAGAGGGAGAAGGCACAGTGGCAGGCAGCACAGAAGTCCCCTTTTCCACAGGGGGTTCAGTGTGCTTTGTCTTCTTTATTTTTTTAACTGGAACTGGAGAGCTAGCTGGTTGAGAGGGTCTCTTTTTACCCGTATCGGGGTAGAAATAGTAGAAGTTGTGGTGTCACCCACAGACCCTGAGGGTTTCAGCTGGTCAGAGCCAGAGGGACCCTTGAATCTCTTATTCAATCTGTCCAGGCGTTTTTCCAATGTTTTGTTTGGAAAAGATTTACAAATGACACAATCAGTCTTTAGATGGTCAAAACCCAGGCAGAAAACACACACAGAGTGCTTATCACAGAGAGAGTAGTGGATGCATGGAACAGCCTTCCTGAGGAGGTTGTGGGGTCTAAAACTGTGGGAGAATTCAAGAATGCATGGGACGGACATAAGACAATTCTTGTGGGTGTAGGAAGAAATAGGCTGTTGGTTAACTAGGATCTGTGGCCTATCCTGTAGGTAGGGAAATGGGCAGACTAGATGGGCCAAGCGGTCCTTATCTGCCATCAAAGTCTATGTTTCTATGTATCTGCCTTGGCAAAGACCTCATGACACTCAGAACAGTTTTTAAAACTGGGTTCCCCGGTTCTCTTTTTAGGTTTTTCTGACTTAATGGAGAAAAACTGCAACCGCAAGACACTACAGGTTTTAAAATTCAAAAAACAACAAATGTATCAATTGCAGTTGGTTCAGGAACCGATCGGAGAAACTGAGCAGAACTGGGAACCAATAGGAAAAGAACTGGGATTAGCGGTTCGGAACCGACTTTATCGGTTCTAAAAAATAAAGGTTTAACACACAAAACTTACACAAATTTATGAAATAAATGGGGGGAAAAACGAAACTAACTAAAAGTACCTCGGTCCCTCATCGGTAATTCTGAACCATAAGAAACCGAGAAAACAATACAAAACTAATTAAATAAACTAACAGTTATTAAAATAACACTGATAAGAGGCAGCAAATGGAAATAAATGGAAAATACTTAAGTATTTGTTAATAATAATGACTTCTTAGACTAGATGATGAAGAGGAAATCTCCAGGCATCTGGTCTTGACAGGCGAAGAGAAAAATCTGAGGGTTAGAATGTAGGCAGTTGATAGGTGGCAGCATTTGAAAAGTGTCTCATGCCAATGATTCCATCATTAGCATAACATTCTATCTCCAGGCGGATCTGACCTTAAAGGTATACTGCAGAAGAGTTAGGAATATTGGAGTATTCCTGGGATGAGAAATACAGGGTACAAACTATAGCATCAGGCACATAAAAAAATATATCTGGAGGTTTGTTTGTTTGAATGTTTATTGTTCTTCCAAAAAAGTTTAAAATTTTGGACATTACAATCTCATTAAATACAGAGAAAGGAAAAAAACAATAAATACAGAATACAATAAATAGAAATAAAGACATTAAAGATTAAATAACCTTAAATATTAGTTATAAAAATATTTATAAATCTATAACCCCTTTTCCTTTCTTTTATTATTTTGATTTCCTACTTCTTCTTCTATGTGCTCGTTTCTTAAAACTAATCACTGAAGAAAAGAAATTGGCACACAGTAATGCATCTGTAACTGTCCCAGGATGGAGCAATGTAAAAACAGGATCATAATCCAAATTCAGATATTTCATTAAGAAATTGTTTAGAATCAGAGATCTAGATTTTTTTATACAGGGGACATTGTACTATGATATGAAATAAAGTTTCACTGAATCCCTTATTGCAGCAGCATTCACTAATATTATCATTAGCTGCAGAATCAACACAATTAAAATAAATGAACCTGGAAGTAATTAGTCCAAATCTTGCCCAGGTTATTATTTTTCTAATATTAGGGGCTAACGGCAGTACTAGATAATTCTCTATCCTTGAGTCAATCTTGTTTCCCTCAACCACAAAGATTGCTTCTGAAGTCTAACTAAACTTAGTTGTTTTTCAAAGGCTTTATCAAATATTTTTTTAAAAAATTTTCATTCTGTAAGAATCTTTTATTAAAATACCCTTCTGAGAATCCTTCCATAGGTGAAATGCATCAATCTTTTGAAGACTAAAGATTACGGTTTTTAACCATGGAGAGCAAAAACCATTATCATACCATGTTTGTTTCTCATGAAGACAGAGTTTTAATAACTTGTTAACATTGTTATTAAGGATCTTTAGCCAGTATGAAAGGATTCTTAGATTGATTAAATCCAATAATGGGATTCTACCTAATTCGGCTCTTACAATTACATTGGCCACTGACTGGGGTACTTGAAGGATTGCTTTATAAAAGTAAGATAATGGGAGCTCAAGATTATGATCTTCCTTGGTACCCCAGATTTCAGCTCCATATAGCAATAATGGGGAAGTCTTGGCTTCAGCAGCTTTAATTGCAGGTTTGACCAGAAGTCCTCCATATTTAATATTAAAGCATACAAGGGCCTTAGAAGCACATTTGGCCTTAGAAATTTGATTTTTACAATGTGAACTCCAAGATCCATTTGAAGTAAAAGTTATCCCGAGATAACAATATGAAGTCACTACCTCTAAGAGTATTTTATCTAACTTAATTTTTGGTTTAGATAGCTTTGTACCAAATACAACTAATTTAGTTTTATCCAGATTAATTTTAAGTTTTAATTCGTCACATTTTTGCTTTAAATGGTCAATTTTTATCTGAAGACCCTTTTGGGATAGGGAAAAAATAACTATATCATCAGCATAAGCTAAACTATGAATATATTGTTTACCTAATTTGGGAGAATCTAAAAGTAATAATGAGTCAAAATGAAACAGAGTATCAACATATAAATTAAAGAGGAGTGGGGCCAATAAGCACCCCTGTCTAACCCCTCTATTTGATCTGAAATATTCAGAGATATTTCCCATTTATCGTACCTAATTGCTGTGCATGTTTCAAAATATAGCAAAAAAATTGGAATCAGCAAATTTATAGGTATACCTCATTCTAAAAGAATTTTCCATAGAATATTCCTTACTACAGAATCAAATGCTGCTGTTAAGTCAGCAAAAACAACATATAATTTCATTTTCTTAAACATTTTATATTTTTCAATTAAATGAGCTAGAACATAAATATTATCAAGTGATGAGAAACCTGAACGAAATCCTATTTGAAAATTTGATAAAGGAATAAATTTTCTTGACCCAATTTTGAAGCATATTTAATAAGACCCTAGAAAATATTTTGCTGCTTATATCAAGAAGACTAATGGGTCGATAATTTTTTAGGATTTTGATACGATCCTCTTTTGTGAATAGGAATAATAATGTTTTTATGCCAGGATGGAGTAATGTATCTCTCTCTTAAACAAATATTAAAAAAACCCACAAAAAAAGGGCCCCAATAGGACGTATTTTCTTTGTATATCTCTCCCGGAATACAATCAGGCCCAGGGGCCTTATTGTTGGCCAATTTTGTAATTGCCTGTTCAACTTCTAATCATGAAAATTGTAAAGATGCAGATGAATCTTCCAGTAGCCAATTCGGCCATTTCAGATGATCGATTGTATCAGGATCATCCATAAAGAGTTTTGAGTAATAAGCTATCCAAGTTTCCTTAGGGACATATACAGTCAATGAAGGTTCAAATAATTTGACTCCCCTTGCAACCAATAACCAGAAGGCCCTTGAAACTTTTTTATTACTTCCAACATGTGATTCCATTGTTTTAAAGTAAACTCAGATTTTTTATATTTTAAAAATTGCTTATATTGTTTTCTTGCTTTATTAAGTCTAGTTATATTTGTTCTAGTTGAAAATTTAGTAGTTTTTTTAATCAATAAGCCCAGTTTATGTTTTTCATCCTTACACTGCTGATCAAACCAGGTTAGAGGGTAATGACTTAAATTAGAATACGGGTAAATAATTGTTCTAATTTTCTGATATCCCTCTTCCAAGTAGTTATTTATACACTGTGGAGAACAAGAATCCTGCAATAAAGTGAGCAGTACACTCGTTTGAGAGGAAAATATAACCTCTGCCACTTTTTCTTTATTTTTGTTGTTCAATCTAAGTTTGAATTTACCTGTAATAGAAAGGGAGGGTTGGGGTAAAATTTCCATATAATTTCCACAATTATCTTTTATCATATCAATCTTCACCTGCAGAGCTGCATGGTCACTTTCAGGTCTCATTACAACATTAAGGTTCTGGAAGTGAGCATAGGCCTCTGGGGAAATTATTAAATAGTGTATAATACTCTTCCCATTAGATAAAAAAAAGTAAATGCTCCATCCTGGTCTCCAGTTCCTCTTCCATTTAAAATACAGTAATTACCTTTACTGATAAACTCCATCATTTTCAAACCAGCTCCATTCACAATAAGGTCTTCTGAATTCCTGGGTTCAAAATCCCCCATATAAATCTGAGACTGAAGTATATTTAAGTTATCAAATTTAGCAATATGGGCATTTAAGTCACCCCCTAATATGGTAATATCAATACAATGTTTTAAATACATGGAATCTATCACCAATGCTAACTTTTCCCAAGGATCAAAATCAACAGTGGAATGAAAATTAGGTGGAAACTAAACATTGACTATCAAAAAAATTAGAGAGTCCCAACACAGTATACATAGCAGAATTTCCTTACTACATATAATTTGCTCTATTATACAAATTCCCTTTCTTACTTTGACATAAAGAGAGAGGCCCCCTTTTGGTCTGCCATATTTTTTGTCTTTTACCGCAAGTACATAAAATGGTGTATAGCCATTAAGATTTATGTTTGAAAGGACCCATGTCTCTTGAAATAAAATAATATCAGCTTCAGAGACATACTGTGCCTTCAGAAAGTATTCACCCCCCTTGGATTTTGTCACATTTTGTGATGTTGCAAACTCAAATTAAAATACATTTATATGGAATTTTTTGTCATGTATCTACACAAATTACTCTATAATGTCAAAGTGGAATGAAACTTCTGGAATTTTTGTACATGTATTTTAAAATAAAAACCTGAAATGTCTTGATTTGATAAGTATTCACCCCCTTTGCTATGACACTCCAAATTGAGCTCAGCTGCATCCAATTTCCTTGTGAGATCACTCTAATACTTGAATGGAGTCCACCTGTGGTCATTTAAAATGGTTGACATGATTTCAGAGGAAATACATGTCTATATAAGGTCCCACTGTTGACAATGCATGTCAGAGCAGAAACTCTACCATGAAGACCAAGGAGCTGTCCGTAGAACTCCGTGATAGAATTGTGAGGAGGCATAGATCTGGGAAGGGGTATAAAAACATTTCTAGAGTGTTGAAAGTTCCCAGGAGCACAGTCAAATCCACCATTAGGAAACAGAAAGATTATGGAACCACCCAGACTCTTCCTAGAGTAGTCTGTCCTCCCAAACTGAGCAACCGGGCAAGAAGGACCTTGGTGAGGGAAGTGACCAAGAACCCAATGACCACCCTGACAGAACTACAGAGTTCCATGGCTGAGATGGGAGAACCTGTCCAGAGGACAACAATCTCTGCAGCACTTCACAGATGTAGCCTCTATGGGAGAGTGGCTAGATGGAAGCCACTCCTGAGAAAAGGCCACATAATAGAATGCCTGGAGTTTGCAAGAAGGCACATGGCAGACTCTGAGACCATGTGGCAAAAGATTCTCTGGTCTGATGAAACAAAAATATAACTCTTTGGCCTGAATGCAAAGTGCTATGCCTGGCGCAAACCGAACACAGCTCAGCACCCGTGTAACACCATCCCTACCATGAAGCATGGTGGTGGCAGCATCATGTTATGGGGATGCTTTTCAGCGGCAGGGACTGGGGCACTTGTCAGGATAGAGGGAACAATGAATGCAGCCAAATACAGGCACATCCTTGAGGAGAACCTGCATCAGTCTGCAATAGACCTTTGACAGGGGCGAAGATTTACGTTCCAACAGGACAACGACCCCAAGCATACAGCCAAAGCAACACTGGAGTGGCTTCAGAACAAGAAAGTGAATGTCCTTGAGTGGCCCAGCCAAAGCCCAGACTTGAATCCCATTGAGAATCTGTGGAAAGACTTAAAGATTGTGGTTCACCGACGCTCCCCATCCAACTTGACAGAGCTTGAGCAAATCTGCAAGTAAGAATGGGAGAAAATCCCCAAATCCAGATGTGCAAAGCTGATACAGACATACCTAAGAAGACTCAAAGCTGTAATTGCTGCCAAAGGCGCTTCTACAAAGTATTGACTTGGGGGTGAATACTTAAGTAAACAAGATATTTCAGCTTTTAATGTTTCATACATTTTTGTTACACAATAAAAATATTTTTGCCCCTTTAAATTGTTGAGTATGCTGTGTGAATCAAGGGGGAAACAAATCATTTCAATGCATAAAAAATTCTGGTAGTAACACAACAAAATGTGACAAAATCCAAGGGGGGTGAATACTTTCTGAAGGCACTGTAGTCCTTCCAAGCAGAATCCATCATTTTTGATTTTAAACCAGAGATATTCCATGAAATAAAATTATAAGTGGCCATATTCGTAATGTTATCTAATCCCTTGGGCCCTCGCTCATTCCCATCAGTCTCAGAGTCAGATAGAGATATTTGTATAGTTGACTGTCATTTTTTAACCAGGTTCCCCTGTGATACACAATCTGCACAATCTGAACTTAAAAAATCAACCAGGTGTATGCCATATTTATCTAATTTACCAATATTTGATAAAAGAAAATCATAAAATTTAATAGATTTAATTTCTACATCCAACTGGGAATCCGAATTAGATTGATGTATTCTGTTAACAGACTCAAAATCGGAAGAAAGAATTTCACGTCCAAAACAAAAAGCAAAAAGTGACTGAATATAAGCAGCTAATCTATCAGAATTTTCACCCTCAAATTTGGGAATTCCAAACATGGACACTGTGGGCCGGATATTCAAACTGCGCTATTTTGTGGCGCAAGCCCTTGCGCTGCAAAATAGTTGCGCGAGGGTATGGTGAACAATATTCAAAGGAGTTGCACTATTGAGCAGCCCTTTGAATATCACCCCGCCACAGCCACTGTGCATGGCGCAGTGGAACTTGTGCCACCACAGTCAGAGTGGAGCATTCAACTTGCGATGGCACAAGTACCATTGTGCCATGCGCAAATTTCCGATATTCAAAAGGTGACATGAAAATGGGGCCATAATTCATGCAAGGCACAGGGGGGCCATTTGCATCTGTTTATGGCCCCATTTGCATGCCATTAGCATGCAGGTACGCCAATCCCCGAGGACTTGCGCCTGGCACCCTGCCAGGCAGCAGCCGTCGGGATCGACGCCCTGCAGCCCGATCGTGGGCAAGAGTAAAACATCCCCCCACTGGCTCGATCGGGCAAAGCATTAAACTCCCCTCCCCCGACTGGCCCGATCGCGGGCAAATGCTGAAATAACCCCCCACCAGCCCAATCGCGGGCAGCAAAGTGTCCCCGAACATATCCCTGGTGGTCCAGTGGACCGATAAGCCCAATCACGGGCTGCAGAGTTTACAACCCCTCCTCCTGAGCGTATCCCTGGTGGTCAGTGGACCGATAAGCCCGATCGTGGGCTACAGATGTCTAAACACCCCCAGGTAAACATCCCTGGTGATCTAGTGTCCCCCACCCACCCACCACGAACCCACCACCCTACTCCCCAGCGGCGGGCAGCAGCATCCAACCGCCTGCCGCCCGCCTGCTGACTGACTGCCCAGTAGGGCTGCATGCCCATTGGTGCAGAGCAAGAGCCAATGGGTGTGCAGCCCATACAGATAAGGCAGTTCAGATCTGTGAATGAATGAATTATTCACAAATCTGACTGCTTTAGACGGTATGGGCTGTATGTCCATTGGCTTTGCTCTGCACCAATGGGCGGCAGCCCTACCGGTAGTCAGTCAGCGGGTGGCAGGGCAGCAGGCGGGTGGATGCTGCCGCCGCCAGCTGCGGGGCGGGTGGTGGGGCTTCATGGGTGGGTGGGGTGGGGACACTAGATCACCAGGGATGTTTACTTGAGGGGCTGTTTTAGACATCTGCAGCCCGCGATCGGGCTTATCGGTCCACTGGACCACCAGGGATACGCTCGGGAGGGGTTGTAATACCTGCAGCCCACACCGGCTTAACGGTCCACGGACCTCCAGGGATATGTTCGGGGACACTTTGCTGCCCGCGATTGGGCTGGTGGGGGGTTATTTCAGTATTTGCCCACGATCGGGCCAGTGGGGGGTGGGGGACTTTTTACACTTTGCCCGTGATCGGGCTGCAGGGGGCACAGGGAGTAGGTTGAGGGCCAGCCACAGGTGGCAGCTGCTGTGTTGTGCCCTGCAATGCGGCAGCTCACCTGTGGGTGGCCTCACTTGATCCTTTGGCTCAAAGTTGTGCAGGCACAGGTTGGGGTTGCGCCCAGACATCCTGCACAGCCCGCTGAATATCGGCTGTGCAGTTTATGCATGGCCTCCCCTCCAGTTCAGCATGCATTCATTTGCATTGCGCTGTTGCTCAGCATGTTTTCAGTGGCGCAACTGCCTCCTGCTGAATACGGCAGAATGGCGCAATTTCGGACTTACGCAGGCGCAACTCTATTGCGCATGGTGCAACCCTTTTGAATATCTGGGCCTGTGTGTATATTAATGTCTCCCTCAAAATTCCAATTTAACTTAATTAGGGTGGAAATTTAACTATCCTTAGAGCATGTTTTAGGGGCAATAGTTCCATGTGCAAATTTTCAAATTGTAGTCCAATTAACAGGAGATGATATCCTTATTTCCAATTTATTGATTAAACATTGTTTGGCCCATATGGCTTTAGCAGTGTCCATATTCGAAAGTTATACATACACAGGTGTTGAGTTAACTGATAAATCTCTATAAACTAATTTAATATCTTTAGCTGCTGCTTCTAGATTTAACTCAGCTTTGAAGAGATGATAGATCATATTAAATAAAGAAATATCTGATTCATAAGTTTTTAGAAAAATGTTATTAAATTTAAACACCACCTCAGATCCAGACATGGTTATATGATCAATCTAAGCAGCAGAAATGAAATCCAACTCCAAAGAAGTTTCCAAAATATAATTATTTCTTCTTTTTGTACATATAGATGACATATTCTTTTTTGACTGATCAAGCTTAATAGAAGTCTGAATTATTTTATTAGATTGTCTGTTTAATGAAGTTTCTGATGGGGTAATAAAAATAAGCTCCTGCTTCTCAGTTGGGGACAGAGGATCTTCTTTAACAGAAGTTATTGAAACTATATGTAAATCTTCCTTAATCCGATGGGGTCCTCTGGAGGGCTTTTGAATTAATTCCGGATTGTTGAGTCCAATTTCAGGACCTTCTTTGACTTCCCCCGTCTTAATCTTATTTTTTTTATTTGTTCGTGTCTTAGCCTTTTTTTTTTATTCTTCTTCATGTTCTTTTTGTTCTCTACCCTTTTAAAAGACTATTGTATTCTAATTTCTGAGAAGGAAGGTCTTCGTTTTTCCTTTTTTTCTCCTTTTTCAAACTTCTCTAATTTTTGGATAATTTCCAACAGTTTATCACTAAAGAAACAGGTAAGTTTTTCTATGTGAGATTTGAGATCTTTCAAAGCTTCAAGAAGAACAATGTTGGCCATTATTGGATGTGCTAATGCCTTTATCGTATATTTAGAACTGGCATCAGGGCAAGCTGTTAAAATTTCTGGGTTGATAGTTATTTTCCCAACCTCTTTGTCCATTTTACTAAAAACTTCATTAGGAGATCCCTCCAACATCCTGGAGAAATCCTGACAGCAAGCAGGGGAATCCAGAGAGACATAGGATTCAGGGGGACTAAACAAATCCAACCTCGTGGGAAAAAGAGATATTTCAGATTGAGGAGCAAATATTGGCTTTTTAGTATCTTCAAATCCCTGAGTAGTCATACTAATTGCTCCACCTTGTTTATTTTTACTTTGATTCAATAATAGGGGATCTTTAATAGGAGCCATTGAAGAGCTGGGTTTCCAGAAATCAGTAATTTTTTGTTGGAGTTTGAACTTTTGGTTAAGTTTAGAGGTAGTGGAACTATTACAGTTGCCATTTTCCCTCATACTAAATTTCTCTGATTTTAAATATGAGTTATGATTATAGTTATCGTTATTCAAACTGCTACTAATTATGTTGTCAACAGATTGAGTCAAGTTTGGGTTAAGTGGAGTCAATAAGCCGGACAAACTAGAACGTCCTTGTTTATCTAGCAATAGACTTTTTTCTAAAGAATCATAATCCACCTTCAAATAATTTGACTCTGAATTACAAGGCATAATAAAAGAGGATTTTTCCGAAACAAAATTAGATCTAAGATCAATGTAAAGATCTTCCTTAATTTGAGGGGGAAAAAGTTAGTATATCAGAGGGATCAGGAGAAGAAAAAACTCTTAAAGGTCCCTTTTGAACCTTTGGTGTAGATGCTGCTATAGAGACAAGGGACAGATTCTGTGAATAAACACAACCGTTTTTCTTTTTCCCCATGACCCCTAAATGAGAACTTAATTTTGCAGTTTTTGCACCTGCAAGTTTCTTTTCCCTATGTTTTACCAATTCTTTACCACTTCTAGTAAACATACTGATAAAAAAAGTCAGAAAAAAGCCTTTAGATCAAACAATATATCCAGCTTTTCAAGTCCAAGTGGCACTGTGATATTCCACTGATAAGTTTCCGCTACCTACACAGCTGTAATTTCCATGTAGCTGTAATTTTCATCCAGTCTCACTCAGTCAATAGCAGTCAGTAGCACAGTTTTAATTTCCAAAGACGACTGATAACACCTGGACACATTTTTGGATCTTTGAGTCCATTTTAGTCCACCAATATTCAGGTCTTAGTTTGCAAAACAATAATCACAAGTCCCGATATCCTGAAGGACCTCCTAATCAGAATATCACATTCTTCTCGAATCCATGACCCCTTATTTGAGTAACTGCGATGAATATTGTTTAAATCTATGGCCTCAGTAGCACTGTGACAATCACCAGCAGATGCACAAAAGCTGAGAAAGATGAAACTTCTCCAAAATATCTGTCTAAAAAGAAAGGAGATGAATTATAGGGATCATTAGAATTTAATTGTAATCTAACTCCCCAATCTATTTTCTATTTTCAGAAATACAAAAAATCTAGTTAAAACAAATACTTTTCTAAGTTGTAGCACCTTAATAAAAACTTCAGCTTATAGCTGCGGCTCTGGCCCTAACTCTTGTGATCTTTTAAGAAAGACATTACAAAGTTAATACTCACAAGATGTACATCGTATATGTAAAAGGCACGTAAAAGGCACAGGGATCCAGAAAGCAGTTACAATTTCTCAAATAGCTCTCTGGTACCAAAAACATGCAAAATTTCCCTTGTGCTTAAAAAGATCACACACTGCTAACTGCTCGCTTCTCTCAGCACCCACTCTGTGTCCAAGCGTCCCGGAAAATGGCGATTCTGATTCTCAGGACGCTGCACCTGCACACTAAATAGTGGGTCAGCTGACAAAAGTGTGCGAAAAAGGGAAAAAATAAACAAATACATATAAAAAAAAAAATTTAAGAAGTTTAAAAAGCTGAGAGTACAAATACAGTTCATACCTCCCAAAACAGCTGATCTTCTAACCATTACCTTGAAAAGCGCACAGAAAGTATTCCTAAAACCAAAGCGCTTTTTCATAAAAAACAAGATGTAATGCTCTTAACACTTTACTTCCATTAAATTAGCTGTTTTTATGCCTTTTCTGCTTTTGCTGGATCTTTTTATTCTGTTTTCACCGTCTATCTTGCTGTCCTTGCCATCAAGCACCCCGCGGTGCTTTCTTCAATTTACCCACCGGGCTCAGCTACCCCACGCTTGGCACTCCAAGCCTTTCCTGGATAAAAAAACTCACTTAAGAATAACTTCTCCTCTGTAGCCTACTCCTCAGTCTACTAGCATGCAGAGGTCCATCCTCAGTTCGTCTGAGCTTGGCCCTGTGTCCTGGGCCTTGTCTGGTGCTGTTTCAAAAAGTTCTCTTCAAAGATATCGATTTCCTTGAGAGGCAATCCTGCTCTAGTGTACAGAGATGGAGGTTTCTCAGGGCAGGGGGTAACTCATGATGGATCCAATAGCTGGGTTTCTGCTTCCTCTGGAAATCCACCTAATGAGTCGTGTGCTGGTTCTGTTGTTGTTCCTTGCATTGTTTGGTGCTGCTACTGAAGGTAATTAGCATCTTAATACAGGCAGGGGCAATAGATGTCTACAGACATCCCAGTAGATCAACAAGATACGATACATCACTAACAGGCAAGTCAACAAGCAAATCAGGGTACATATAAGATCATCAAGCACAGTAGATAACATCAAGAGGTAGATAAACAGCGTGGTACAGGCGAGGTCAACTAGGCGTCTAAAGGGTCAGCCAGGGGACCCAGCATCTATGGTGCCTCCCGAAGGCAACAAGCAATTTAAAAGGACAAAGTGCTTGCAGTAGCTGGGGACGCATCACCCAGCAGTTGAGACCGGGTTGTAGAGGCTCAGGTGCAGAGGCAGGTGGAGGCCGATTTTAGGAAGCCCCATAAGGAGGCTTTAAAACAGCGATGGGAGGGGGAGGAGCAGATACTGGCAGGCAGGAAGTTCCACAGCCTGGGTGCGTAGGCATTGAAGGCCTGATCACTCATTTTGGGTGCAAGTTTTAGGAACCAGGAAGACCTGAGAGTCGCTGTATCGCAGGTGGTAGAAGGGATTTGCAGGTTTAAGGGATGAGGCGAGAGCAGGAGGGATGGCTGTTCTGACTATGCTGTCGATGAAATTGCCAAGGACGAAGGTGTGATGACTCTCCGGGGGAAGCCACTCCAGCTGGGAGTATAGATCACACCGGTGCATGAGGCGAGGAGCAAAGAGTGCAAAGTGGCATACGTTGTTATATGCCATGTCCCATTTAGAGAGACAGGATTTTGAGATGTGGGCAAAGGATACCAGGCCGTAGCAGAGTGTGGGTAGGAGAACCCCTCGGCTAGGGTGAGCTGTGCTGCTGGGGTGAGACAATTTTTGGCTCTGCATGCCAGGCCCAGCTTGCTGTTGGTTGCCTTACAGGTGTTGTGAATGTGCTGAGTAAGATCAAGTTGCAGGTCAAGGGTAACCCCCAGGTACTTGACCGTGTCCGCTACAAGCAAAGGGGGAACCATCAGCCCCTACAATTTTTAGAGGGGCAGTACAGGCCTTAGTCATGGCCGAGGAGCCAAAGAGCATGGCCAGATTCTTTTTAGGGTTAATGGTTAGCTTATGGGCCTCAAGCCAGGTCTGAATTTGGTTGAAATCAGAGTTTAACCGGTGGTTGATGGTCTGTATGTCCCATGAGCTAGCCAGGATGACAAGGTCATCCGCATATAGGGTGGCGTGCCCGTGAGTGGATGCTGAGGGCAGCTCATTGATGAAGAGGGAAAACAGGATGGGTCTGAGGACCAAGCCCTGGGGGACCCCGCAGGTCACTGGGGATGGAGCAGAGAGGGCCTTGTTGAAGCAAGTATATTGCTGTCTCCCCGAGAGGTAGTTAGTGAACCATGTGAGAGCAGAGGGGAAGAGGCCCAGGGCCAAGAGAGGAAAGCTCAGAAGTGAGTGGTCAACCCGGTCAAAGACTTTAGAGAGATCCACGAAGATGGCTCCAGTCAGTTGGCCTTGATCGGTCGCAGACCTGATCTCGGAGGTGACTACCGCTATGGCAGTAGAAGTGCTGTGCCCTTTTCTGAAGCCGTGTTGTGCTGGGGAGAGGAGCTTATAGCTCTGAAGATAATGGGTGAGCTGTGAGGCAACCACTTTTTCAAGTAACTTGCTGATTGCAGACAGGATTGCTATAGGGCGGTAGTTATTGGGATTTTTAGGGTCGCCTTGTTTGAGGACTGGGACGACCTTGGCCACCTTCCATACATCCGGGAAGGTCCCCAAGATTAAGGAAGTGTTGAATGTGTGGGAGATGGGCCAGACTGGGAGGGATGCCCCCAGGTGCAGCAGTTTGGGCTCGAGGCCATCGTGCCCAGCTCCAGTGTGAGGGGAGAGACCAGCAAGGAGCCTCTGGGTCTCCTGGACAGAGACAGCTTTAAGGTAGAAGGAGGGTCAGCTGGGGACCCCACTACGGGAGGGACCCTGAGTCGTGGAGGCTGGGGCTCGGGAGGAGGGGGCAGACAGGTTGGAGAACTGGCAGTTAAGAGCGCTGGCAATTGTGAGGGGGTTATTGCAACTAACCCCTCCAATATGCATGTCAGAGACCTGGGCTCTGGCAGACCCTCCAACATCATTTTTAATATTTTGCCAGAAACTTCTCAGGTTTCTGGCCAAGGATAGCAGGGTGGATTGATAGAATATGCTCTTGGCAGAGCGGATAGCTATTTTCTAAGAGTTTCTTAACTATCTATATTCGAGGAAGTCGGTGTTGGAATGGGAGGACTTGAATCTCATCCAACATTTGTCCCGTAGCTTCATGAGGGAAAACAGGCCACCATGGAGCCACTATATGACGGTGCCCCTCACCCTCCTTTTTGTGAGTGAAGCATGTTTGTTTTGTGGGGAAGGGGGTAAAGACAGCAAGGAAGTTGTCAAGGACCCCAGAGGGATCACTCGTGGCAGTGACCCAGGTCCAGTCAATTTGTCGGAGGTCGGCAATGTAGTCATCAATGTTAAAATTGGAGTAGTCCCTCATCTGGATCACTTTGCAGGGAATTTTGGGAGAGGAGACGTCCCATGTGCAATAGGTAGGTGAGTGATCCACAAATTGGAGTAGTCCCTCATCTGGATCACTTTGCAGGGGATTTTGGGAGAGGAGGTTGATGCAATAATGAGAAATGAAGGTGTGTACTGACTTCCAGGTAGCAGCACTGCAGATTTCCTCGATAGGAACATTCTTGGAGGCAGCCACAGAGGCAGCAGTATGTCTGGTGGAATGACCTCTAGGCTCTACAGGAGGCTCCCTACCACCCAACCTATAGCAGAGGTCGATGCAGGATGTGATCCACTTGACAACTGTCCACTTTGCTGCTGGACTGCCAAGCGTGGCTTCAGCGTATGTTATGAACAGCTGGCAGGCCTCACCCGAACTCCAGCCATGTGCTCCACATAAGACAGTGCCCTCTGCAGGTCCAGGGTATAAAGCCAGCATGCAGCTTCCGAAGATGGGTTAGTAAAGTATACTGGTAAATTAATCACCTGATTAAGGTGAAACTGATACAGCTTTCAGGAGGTACTTCGGTTGGGGAGAAGGACGACTTTGTCCCACTGGAAAACCAGCTAGGGAGACTCCATTGAGAGTACCTGGAGCTCCCCAATCCTTCTGGCTGATGTGATGGCCACAAGGAAGGCCATCTTCCATGACAGGAGTGACATCTCGTACCTGTGCACAGGCTCAAATGGCTTGCTCATAAGCACAGCCAACACCAGCAGTAAGTCCCACAGTGGAGACGATTTATGCACTACAGGGGACAGGTGGTCCAGGCCCTTGAAAAAGCACCAGACCACCTTCTCATGGGCCACTGTCAGCTTACCAGCCTACGGTTGGTAAGCAGAGACTAGCTGTCAGGTGCACCTCAAGGGTGGTCACTCGCAGTCCCAACTGACAGAGGGACCATAGGTAGTCCAAGATGCTTGCCTCAGGGCAGGTGATGGGGGTCAAGCTCCTTGTCCTGGCACCAAATGGGGAACTCTTCCATTTAAAGGCATAACACTGGATAGTTGACTCTTTCCAGGTGGCCTCCACAATATGGAGCATTTCATCTGAAAGACAAAGGCCTGGAACTCCAGCTGCTCAGGAACCAGGCTGTGAGGTGCAGAGACTGCAGGTCCGGTGCAGGACCCACCCCTGTTGCCTGGTTAGGAGATATGGGCAGAGAGGCAGCTGCCATGAAGGTCTGCTGCTGAGGCCGAGGAGTTTCAAGTGCCAGAACTACCATGGCCAGTTTGGAGCCATCAGGATCATCTGCCTCTTGTCCTTACAGGCCTTGACCACTACCTTAGGGATCAAGGGGAAGGCATCCCCCAACAGTGTCCCAGACTGTGGGAGACAGGCACAAAACAGACTCAGTTTGGTGTTCTCTGAGGAGGCAAACAGGTCTACCAGAGGAGTGTCCCACTGGGAGAAAAAACAGTTACTTAAGAACTTACTGTAACAGCAGATCTTCAAGAGAATCTCTTTCATCAGGCCACACCTCATGAACTATACTCATGTCAGTGCTTGGACTACAGAGAAACTTTGTAAGTCAGAAGTGCCCACAATGATGTCATGCGCCAGTGTCTACATAAACGTGGGCAGCCCCTCCTCTCCTTACTTCCCCGCTGGAGATCATGCTCATAAGACTCCCCTCAAGGGAACCAAGAGAGGCCCCAGCACTCTGCTTAGCAGGCTAGACAAAGTGCTGACAAAAACAGCAATGGAAGCAGCAAGACCAAAATCCTGTGTCACAACCCTGAAGGAGGAATGAGGGCAGGATGGCATGGCCTGATAAAAGAGACTCTTCGAGGATCTCTCTTACATCAGGCCACCCCTTTGGAACGAGTCCCAAGCAGTACCAAAACCAAAAAATAGTCTGGGCGGCTGGCGCCTATAAGTTTATGATAATAGGCCTTGTAGCACAGCTAAGCCAAACCCAGCTATGTCTATGGGAGACAATGTCCGGACTGTAGTGCTCAGTGAAAGTGTTGACAGGACTCCACATGGCAGCTGCACAGATTTCTCCAGCAGAAACCTTCCAAAAATAAGCTAAAGAAGTGGCCATGCCTTTCGCGAAATGCCCACGAACCACACCAGGAAGTTCCCTACCACACTTCCAGTAATGGAACATAACACAGTGTGCTAGCCATTTGGCTAAGCACTGAAACCGGTGCATCCTCTTTCCCAGGGGCAAATGAAATAAAAAGCTGTGAGGCCTTTCTGCAGTCCTTTGTATGGTGTGTACAGTATCTGAGTGTTCTATGCATATATAAGGTATGGAGTAATGCCCCCCCCTGGACTGGCATGCTCTGGATAATACACTGGTAAGTGGATGGTTTGATAGCAAACTCAGACACCACCTTTGGTAGAAACTTAGGATTAGTACATAGACACCCCCACAGACACATTTTTCTTTGTGAAAAATCAAATAAGGAAGCTCACACACTAAAGCCTGCAACTCTGACATCCTTCGAGCGAAAGTGATGGCAACAAAAAAATAAGACTTTTGAAGACAGAAAGCGTGAGCCACAACTCATGGCTGGCTCAAAAGGAGCCAAAGTCAGCTTTTCCAAAAAAGTTCAGGTCCCAGGCTGGGACATAATTTTGAATGGGAGGCTTTATGTGTAGAATGACTCTCAAAAATGTATGGGCTACCTCCAGTTGAGCAACTGTACAGCCACACACAGGCACATGGAAGGCTGGTATAGCAGCCAAGTGCACTTTGATTGAGGAATACTGCATGCCTGAATCCAATAAGGAAAAATATTCTAGAACCTGATTGACCGGGCAAGTTAATGGATCCAGGTTATGTGAAGTGGCCCAAAAAACAAACCACTTCCATTGCATAGAATGTGTGTGTCTGGTGGACATTTTTCTAGCAGCCACTGGAACATTAACCACTTTTTGTGATACTCCAAAGTGAGCTATGGCTATGTCTTCAGGAGCCATGCATGCAGGTGCAGGGACTTCAGGGCTGGAAGGACAAGGGTTCCCTGTTCCTGTGACAGTAGACCGTTGCACAGGGGCAGAGGTACTGGGGCTTCCACTGCCACCTTTTGCAGCAGTGAAGACCATATTTTCGAAGGCCAGAAGGGAGCAATGAGTATTAGTTGCCCCCTCTATTCTCAATTTGAATAGTACTCTGAATTAATGGAAATGCAGGGAAGGCATACAGAAACCTCCCTTTCCAGGAGAGGGACAACACGTCTTGCCAGAAGAGTCCAGGCACTGGAGCAATCAAGCACAAATTTCGGCAGCTTTGCATTGTGTGAGGGATGCAAAAGGTCCACCTCTTGATGAATCCATCATTCGATAAGGTCATTAACCACCAAGGTCAGCAGTTCCCATTCTCATACCCTGGACTGTGATCTGCTTAGCTTGTCTGCCAAGATGTTTTAGACTCCTTGAACATGTACTGCTGATCAAGGGTGTAGCTACTGATATTCCAAGTAAGCCATAGCATACAAAGTTTAGCAGCAGGGGTTAGCGAACAAGCTGGCCAGCATTGCTCTGCCCTCTCTAGTCCATCGCATTTAAATTCCTTTGTTTGGCTTCGCAGGCTTTTTATTTTCAGTTTCAGCTTTGTTTTGAAGGGGTGGCAGAGTGGACAGCAGACATTGAAGCTGAAAGTCTCAATTAGATTCACGTGGTCTGCCTGCATAATGATTGGCTGAAGCATCTGGTAGGGGGTGTGGCAAGTCTGGTGCCACGAGTTTAAATGCCCCAGCAAAGTTAGAAGCCATACTAATAGTTCAGTTGTACTGGGAGCGAGAGAAGCAGTAGAAGAACTGAGGAGCAGCAGTCAGAAAAACAAATGCAGAGCCAGCTAAAAGAATGAAGACATCATGTGGAGTGGCAAGTGGAGTACATCTGCCTACCTGGCGATGAAGAAAGAAGAAATTTCTGATGTGGTTTTGGACTTGTGGTGCAGTCAGTGTCATTTACCAGTGGGCAGCAAGCACCACATTAGCAGCACAGACAGACAGCAGGTCTAGTGTGGGAATCATCTGGCTGGAGCCAGGAACCTTGGACTCAAGTTGTGTGGGGGGGGGGCAGGCATGAACAACATTGGAGGAGAGGGTAGCACTGTGGCAGGCTGGTGTACAAATCTGAAATGCCTGGCTACTTCCCTGCTGCTGATAGTTCTAGATCTTGTTCCAGAGCCCAATACAAAACTCTCCTTGCTTCCCCTGCACAGTGGGTAGGAATGAGTCTCCGCTTGTTTGTTGATGTAGTGCATCACACTGATAATGTCCATCTATATTAACAGAGGACCTGGGGACAAGTGTTCCTGAAATGCTTGGAGCCTGTATAGGACTGCTCACATTTCCAGGACATTTTTATATGCAAAGTGCGTTCCACCTGGTTCCATGTGCCTTGTGTCTGAAGAGGCCCCAGGTGGGCTCCCCACCAGGATCCTGAGGCATCTGTAGTGAGGATCTGATGTGGGATAGGAATAATGAATGGAACTTTAAGTTGGTTGTTGCGTTCCATCCACCACTTAAGCGCTCTGTGCAAGGGAGACATTACTAGAACCATTTGTTCTAGATCGTCCGTTAATTAGTCCCACTAGACTCTCAGGTTCCACTGTGGGTTCTGCATGTGTAAGCTGGCAAGTGGCACTGTAACAATGGCTGCTGCCATAAGGCCCAGAAATGTCCTTGCTGAGACATAATGGCTGTCATGTACCAACTGTTCTTGTGCAGTCAGTCGTTCTGCTCTGTCTAGTGGCAGAAACACAGAACCCTGGTTTATATTCAACACTGTCCCAATGTACTGCAGGCGTCGGCAGGGTGTCAGTACAGACTTTGGTATACTGTCACCCCCAATGCATCAAACATCTGTTTGGTTTGAGCTAAGTTCTGCAGTAGTCAGTCCCTGGAGTGGGCTTTTAATGGCCAGTCATCCAGGTAAGGAAAAACAGGCCCTCCCTGTGAAGGGTTGCTGCCACTACTGCCAAGCACTTGGTAAATACATGTAGTGCATAAGACAAACTAAAGGGCAACACTCTAAACTGGTAATGCTCCCCCTGGAACAGGAACCTCAGATATTTCCGGTGAGGTTTCATGATTTTGATATGGAGATGGGCATCCTTCATAACCAGGGAGCATATCCAATTCCCTGTTTGTAGCAGGGGAAGGAGGCCCTGTAAAGAGACCTTCTGAAACTTCTTGTATTCTAAGAAGTTGAGGTCCCCAACACCTAGAATAGGCCACAGATCTCCTATCCACTTGGGGATGAGGAAGTATCTGGAATAAAACCCTCTGTGCCTCTGTCTAGGAAGCACAGGTTCTATGGCCTATTTCTGAAGCATGGTCTGTACTTACTCCTGCAACAGGTCTATGTGTCCTGGCAGATACACTGTACTAACTGGTGGATGGTCTGGAGGGTTGTTCAGAAGCTTCAGAGTATGACCCTTTCCTATGATCTCTAGAAACCATCAGTAGTCACTGCCCTCCACTGAACCAGAGGGAGGGAGCGAGAGATGACCCCTACAACCACCCCTGGGGCATGGTGGTTGGGGGGTGTATGAGGAGTCATGCTGAGCGGGGGTTGAGCCACTGGTTTCACTACCTCGAGGTGCTTTTGTATGGGCACCTGGGGTTGTAACAGGGACTGGCAAGGCTCGTGGATCTTTACCTCTACACAGCTGTCTATAGACCCGACATTTTCCTCTGACAGCAGAAGGACAAAAATTACCCCTATCCCTTCTCCTACCTTGGGTGTGGTACAGGGATTTGACTGGCTTCAGAGTCTTGTCAGATGACTGAACATTTTTCAAGGCTTCTTTAACATCATGGCTAAACAGTTTCTGTCCCTTAAATGGGGTGTTTGGAACTGTTTACTGTACATCAGTGGCAAAACCTGCTAACTCTGAGCCAAGAGTAACACCTGAGACAGACGCCAGAGGCCGCTGCCCTGGCAGAAGCATCCAAAACATCATATGCTGTGCAGATCAAGTGTTTACCCACATTAGCCCCAGAAGTATGGGTTTTGAGTAATTCTTGCTTGGCATTACCCTCAGGAAAGGCCTGTGCAGCAGCCTTAGTCTTTCTCCATAATCTCCATAGGGTATTCTGATATTTTATCATATGGGCTTGGTAGCTGGCAATATGTACACCCAGAGAGGCAGAGGCATAGGTACGTTTGCCCAGTACATCCATCCTCCTGGATTCCTTATTAGGAGGGAGGGAGGGAACTCGGGAAGAGCTCTGGATCTGTCATGGGCAGCTGTGAGCACAGTACATTTTATCAGCCTTTCTGAGAATAGCTGGTATACTGTTTGACCTATACCAGACTGCATAAGTAGCATCCTCCAATGCTAGGTACACGCGAGGAACAATACGAGGAGATTCTGGCATCACCACAAACTCCAGCAGGTTCTTTTTACTGGAATCCTGCTCCTCCAAGGTAAACCCCATGGCAGCTTGCATTTGCTGCATTATGGCAACAAATGAGGCATCCTCTGGAGGAGACCAGGGTGTATTCACTACAGAGTCCTCACTGCAAGAGGAAACTGTGGAGCTGCTGCCATGCACATATTGGCTATCCTCAGCATAGTCTTCCTTCTCCTCCATTTCCATGATGAGGTAAAGACTGAACTCACATTCATCATCCTACCTCTCATCGATGAAAATGGAAGAGTGCGCCGGCAATGTTGGCTGCATAGGTCTTTTCTGCACTATATTGGAGTATGGCCTCGATGAGACAGTTGTAGTAGTAGTCCCTGTCGATGGGCTCACTGTAAGTGGAGGTAGGCCAGACAGTAGGCGCCATATCATTTCAGAGAATGATAGGAGCACTGCCTGTGTGTAAGCGCCACTTTGAGTAGTGGTTGTGATGACAGTAGTTGACAGCCGAGGTTAGAGCTTCGGCATCACCAATGACGTACTGGCTGTAATAGGTCCAGTAGTGTCTACTCAAAGCCCCTACCTTGGTATCTAGTCGATGGCCGGTGGGGTGGGGGTGGCATGCTCCTGAAGTGGATGGTGGTGTACTTTGGGATGTACCTGCTGTGCGCAGAGGCAACCTGAATCTTGCTGGGGACTCCCTGACCTTGTCCCAGTGCTTGTGTTTATGGCTCCCAGAGGAGGACTTGTCTCGGGACTTCGATGACCAAGATTCGATCGATGGTGTAGGTGACGTGGCTCTTCCCTGTAGCTGATGCTAAGGTCTTTTTTCAGGAGGAATTTCTCTTTATACATCCCTTTCTGTGTCACTTCATAGTGGAGTCGAATCCTCGACAGATCTCAAGTTTTCATGCTGTAAGAGAGGCCTTAGCGACAGACACACACCTCGTGCGCACCTCCCTTGCAGATTTTTTCTCTGCAACTGCAATACTAAAAAAAGAGTTGACAACCAAAATGGTGCAGGCACTGCATCAGAAGACATATGAGGACACATTAACGGAGCTCAATATGTATACCCTTGAGCAAAGGAGGGAGAGAGAGAGGTGATATGATCCAGACATTCAAACACCTTAAGGGCATTAACAAGGTGAAAGAGTCTAACATGTTTAAATATAAGAAAAATAGCAGGACAAGAGGACGCAGCATGAGATTAGAGGGAGGCCGATTAAGGGGGGAATGTGAGGAAATTCTTTTTCACAGAAAGGGTGGTAGATGCATGGAACGGCCTACCTCAGGAAGTGGTGGCTATGAACACAGTGCAGGGCTTCAAACAGGCATGGGATAGGCATAAGGGAGCAATACAGATGAGTATGAATAGATAGGCCACTGACAGAGCAAAGGCTGATGGCACATGTATAAGGTAGAAAAAGAAATGGACAGACTGGATGGGCCTTGCGGTCCTTCTCTGCCGTCAACTTCTATGTTTCTATGTTCCTTCGGCAGCATATAGGTCGCCAAAAATCACTATTGAATTGATTACTGTTTTTATGCAAGAAAAAAAAAATGGCAGCTTGTTATACGGGCATTTCCATTGGTGGGTCCAATAAGCCTGATTAATGGTAGTAAAAGAACTGAGGAGGGGCCACCCATGTTTATGTAGATGCTGGGGCATGATGTTGTGGGAGCTTGTGTGTAATTCTAGCACGGCCATAGTTCCAAAGGTGTGGCCTGATGAAAGATATCCTCAAAGAAGAACAGGTGGTTCACCACCTCCTTATCAGGGACTACTCGTGCAACATCTCTACTACCCGGCTGACAGCATCTGTCAGTTGACTGTTCTCTCCTGTGACATGAATTGCCAGGAGACCTGCACCAGGCTGCATGCGACAGGCCAGGTGCGGAGGGCCTCCCCACTCAAAGGAGGGATTTCCACTGTGCCTATTCAGGTAGAACATGCTTATGTTGTAGTTCATCTGGACCTGGAAGACCTGACCAGACTAGAGGAGTGAATTCCATCAGTGAAAAATGCATTACAAGAAGCTCCAGCAGGTTTATGTGGTGACAGGACTTCCAGGGTGACCAGAACCCGTGGGTTCTGTCATCTTCCAGCTTAGCACTCCACCTCACTACAGATGTATCCTATTATGGGCATGGCAGTTGGCTCTGGGTGGACAGTTTGAGGATCAGTCACCAGTGGATGGCATCCCACATTGGCTGGATCGGTATGACCACTGACGGCCCAACTCCCACTGGAGGTGGCGCATCTGCCAGCATGCCCAACGTACCATGCTGGTGCAGGATGCCATGCACCCCACCAGCCTCAGAAAATCCTGGGCAGGGCGCAAGAGCCCTGAAATGATCGGGCAAAGGTAAGATCCAGTACCCAGTCTGCAGGGAGGCAGGCCTTGGCCCATGGGTTCTGCCTTCATGGATTCAATCACTTGCGTGGGTACTAATTTTAACCTGTCCGCGTTGACCAACAGGCCCAAGTCTTGGCAAGTCTGGAGAGCCAGATCTCCAGACCTCTCCACGGTCTCTTTGGATGAATTAGCTAGCAGTCTGTCTTCCAGGTAGGGATACACCCTGACACCTAAGTGCTGCAGGTTTGCTGCCACCACTGTCATGAATCTGATGAAGACTCTGGCCACTGTGTAGAGGCAAAAATACATGATCTGTAACTGGTACAGGACCCCTTCCATTCTGAACTGGAGGTACCCACAATGTGATGAATGGACTGGGATGTGGAAGAACACACCTTGGACGTCTAGGGAGCACACCACATGTTCTGCTCTAGCGATGGAATGATCTGATTCAGAGTGATCATCCAGAACTTGCATTTCCCTATGAAGTGGTTGAGATCATGAAGATCCAGTATGATGCGCTAGCCACCCCCCCATCTGTTTTGGGACCACAAAGTACAGTACAGTTACTGTATGTAAGAACTTACCATAAGAGTAGATCTTCGAAAGGATCTCTTGCAGCAGGCCCCACTGGTAGGACTTAGCCGCTAGGCACTAGCATCACACAGAAACTTTCTAGCTAGCAAGTCTACCAGAGGGGACCGCCCACCACTGATGCCAGCCAACCCTATAAGAGTGGGCGGCCTCCCACAGCCTCCTCAATTCTCCCGCTGGAGACCAAAAGCAGAACCTGCTAGGAGAACTAAGGAGAAAGCTGAGGTAACTGTTAGAAAGAAAAGGAAGCAGAAGGATCCCCTCCTAAGAAAGGAAAATCTACAAAGATAACAAATGAGAGGGGGAAGAAGGGATGGAAAGCATGACCTACTGCAAGAGATCCTTTCAAAGATCTACTGTTATGATAAGTTCTTTCGTAACTGTACTATTTTACTTCAAGGGTATCTCTTGCAGCAGGCCACACCGGTAGGACGATTCCCAAGCAGTTATACAAAAATATCAGACAGTACGGGAAGTTGGAAGTAGGGAGGCCCTGGAGAATGACTAGCCCAAAATTGGCTCTGTGCTGAGAGGTGTTGTCCAGACTACAGTGCTTGCTAAAAGTATGGACAGAGCTCCAAGTGGCCACTGTGCAAATCTCTGCAATGAAGACGTTGCAGAAGCAAGCAACAGAAGCGACTGTGCCTCTGGTGGAATGACCATGGACCTCGTCTGTAAATTCCTTACTGTACTTCCTGTAACAGAAAATAATGTAGTTGGTCAACCATTTGGAGAGAGACTGCTTAGATACTGGGACCCCCTTTTTCCCAGGGGCAAAAGAAACAAACAACTGTTTGGACTTCCTGCAGTCATTGGTATAGTGTGTATAGTAATGCAAAAATAGCTGAAATATGGAGCAATGCTTCACCTGGATTGGCATGCTTCAGGAAATAAACAGGCAGGTGGATGGATTGATTTAAAGTAAACTCAGACACCACCTTAGGGCAAAACATAGGTTTAGTATGCAAAGACATCCTGTCTTTATGAAAAACCAAATAAGGCTGATCACACATGAGTGCCTGAAACTTGGAAATCCACCAAGCAGAAGTAACAGCAACTAAAAAAGAACAGTTGCATAAGAACTTACTGTAACAGTAGATCTTTGAGGGGATCTCAGTCATCAGGTCACACCGTAGGAACTTCACAATCGGTGAAGGGGAATCCACACAGAAGATTTTCAGCAGTATAACTGGGGCCACCCATGCCGACGTCATGTAACGATGTCACCAACCCTAAGGTGTGAGTGGCCCCACTTCCTCCTCAGTTCTTTCCCCTGGAGACTAAGGGAGCAAAGCCCAGCCTTAGGGGACTGAGGGGGGAGAGAGAGAGAGAGAGACAGTTACAGTAAGGATCCCCAAGAGGGGGATGGTGGGAAGGAAACTGACCTGATGACAGATTCCCTCGAAGATAGTACAGTTACGCAAGAACTTACCATTAACAGTAGATCTTCGAGAGGAGCTCTTGCAGCAGGTTACACCATAACGACTGAAGCCATCAGGCACCAGGACCCCCACGGAAAACTTCTAGCTAGCAGCCAATAGCGAGGGACCGCCCTGACATCCCTTGTTGTATAAAGGGGTTGGTCACCCAGCAACACCTCAATTCTCCTGCTGGAGACCCCGGCAAGGATAAAAAAGGAGAACCGAGCTGTTCCTCTGAAACCGAGGAAAAAAGATGGAGAAGCAGTCACCAGGGGATGGAGGGAGGGAAAGCAACACCTGGCTACAAGAGCTCCTCTCGAAGATAGTACAGTTATGTAAGAATTTACCGTAACAGTAGATCTTTGAGAGAAGCTCCTTCAGTAGGTAACACATATAGGTCTGTAGCCAGCAGGTGTAATGACCCCATGAAAAACATCTAGCTAGCAGTCTGTAGCGGGGATCGCCCCCTGACATCAGCCTGCCCCCAACGTCACGTATGGTATAAAGAGAGGGCGGTCCCCAGTGTGCCCCAGTTCTTTTCCTGCCATCGATTTGCACTCACCGGCTCCATGGATTGCCTCTCGCTAGTTCGACCGCCATATTTGTAATACAACTGTTGAAATTTCTTTACTTTCTCGATCATAGATCCACTTTTCAGGGACAATGTTCTGCATGTCGTCTTCCTCAATGCCTTCTTCTAAGGGGCACCCATCCAAGTGTGCCTGTGGGAAACAGATCTCATCCAAAGACGGTCACTTAGCCTGTCTGCTGTGCCTGGGCCCAGACAGTGACCCAGCTCTGCTATCTGCTGTCTGCTGGGGGCCCCGACTCCCGTCTGTCATCTGTAGGGCTGGCACTTGACCTATCGTCAACTGGTAGCAGGGGGTGAAACCGGTGACGAAGGTGCCTGTATCGGCGGTGCCAGCATTTGGACAGCCATGGTAGCAATGTTGGTAGGCTGATGTCTGTGCTGGTCCGCTGTGTGCTTTGACGACGGACATTTATCTGACGATGGTTTGTGTTCATCCAACGATGGTTTTGAATGCCTGGAGAGCTGAGAAGCCAATCTCCTGGAGGAGTGACCTGAGGTCTTAGCCTATCCCGGGAGTCGGCATTGGAGACAGAGGCTGACCGGGAAGGTACTGACGAACTCTTACCGGCATCAGTAGTGCAGCCTGACGGGAGGTCTGATGGCCTGATTTTCAAGGGCTGGAGAGTGGAGCCTGAAGACCCGGATCCTCTGTCCTTGGTGCCGATGCCTGAACCAGGTCAGGGGGCTTAACCAGAGTGAGCCTGGAGGGTGAAAGGGTCATCTGTGAAGCAGAATCTGAACTACCCCTGGAGGCAGAGTGGGAGCCTAAGGATCTCTATCTCAAAGGGGGACCTCTCCTTCTTTCTCCTCTTATCTTTATGCTTCCTTGCAGATTCTTTATGGTGGGAACAGCCTTCTTCAGAACAGGAGTCCTCCTCCATGGCGGCTAAGCGTTGCTCTGTGAGATAGGCCTGGAGTGTCTCCTGTCATCAGATCCACATCCGGCTGTTAAATTTCGGGCAGTGTGGGCAATTCTGGGTGTCATGGTCTGGGCCCAGGCACAGCAGACAGGCAGAGTGGTCATCTTTGGACGGGATCTATTTCCCACAGGCACACTTGGATGGGTGCCCCTAAGAAGAAGGTGTTGGGGAAGACGGCATGCAGAATATTGTAACTGAAAAGCAGAACTATGATCGAGAAGATAAAGAAATTTTGACAAAGTCATATTACAAATATGGTGGTCGAACTAGCAAGAGGCAATCCGTGGAGCCGATGAGCGTGAGTAGACAGCAGAAAAAGAACTGGGGCATGCTGGGGACTGCCCACCCTTTATATCACACGTGACGTCGGGGGCAGGCCGATGTCAGGGGGTGGTCCCCGCTACAGACTGCTAGTCAGAAGTTTTGTGTGGGGTCCGGATGCCTGCCGGCTGCAGTCCTATATGTGTTACCTGCTGCAAGAGCTGACTCTTGAAGTAAGATCTACTGTTACGGTAAGTGCTTACGTAACTGTATTATCTCACTTCGGGGGGGCTCTTGCAGCAGGTTACACCATAAGAACAGAGTCCCAAGCAGTGAGAGGACTGACCCTGGTCAGCTGGGAGGAGGTAGAGGTCAAAAAAGATCTCAAGAAAACAGGCCCTGAAGGACAGCCAGTCCAATACCTGCTCTATGCCAAGAGGCAATGTCCAGACTATAATGCCGGATGTAGGTGTGAACAAAATGCCAAGTGGCTGCTGCACAGATAACAGCAATGGACACATTTCTGAAAGATGCAAATGAGGTAGCTCCCCCCGAAGTAGAATGGCCTTTAACTGAGCTCGGTAAAGGCTTGTCATATTTGTGGTAGCAGTTAACCAACCATTTGGACAAACACAATTTAGAAACTGAAGCCCTTTCTTTTCTTGGGGCGAAGGAAACAAACGATCAGATTTTCTGATGGCTCGGGTGTGATCCAAATAAGAATGAGGCACCCAATGAACATCCAGAGTAAGCAGTAAGGCCTCCCCTGAGTTAGAATACTCTGGGTAATACACAAGGAGATGGATGTCCTGATTCAGAGTAAACTTGGACACCACCTTAGGAATGAACTTGGGAGTGGTCCTCAAGGGCACCCTGTCCTTGTGAAAAACGAAATAAGGCTCTTTACACATCAGAGCCTGCAGCTCAGAAATACTTCAAGCAGAAGTAATAGCAAAAAAAATAATGCCTTCCACAACAGAAAGTGAAGCTCGCAACCTGCGGCAAGCTCAGAGGGAGGCAACACAAGTTTCTCTAAGATGAACAACAGATACCAAAGAGGGACAGGGTCCCATATGGGAGGCTTTAGATGCAGAATACCATGCAAGAATGTGCAGGATATGTCAAGTTGGGCAAGTGTCTTGCCTTTAATAGGTGTATGGTACACAGAGATGGCTGAAAGATGCACCTTAATGGATGAGTAGCTCAGGCTTGAGTTAGACAAGGAAACGAGATACTCCAGAATGAGATTCTCCGGACAAGTATAGGGATCCAGCTGACAAGCGGTGGCTCATATGCAGAACTGCTTCCACTTCACAGCATAAGTAGATCTAGTGGAACGTTTTCTGGCAGCCACTAGAACTTCTGCCACCTTGAGGGGGGCACCCGGAAACGGGCAGTTGCTAAGTTCTGCAGGAACCATGCATGAAGGTGCAGAGACTTTGACCTGGATGAACCAGGGTGCCCTGCTACTGTGAAAGCAGGTCAGAGCACAGAGGCAGGAGAATCAGGGGTTTCATTGCAAGTAGCTGGAGAAGTGAAAACCAAATCTGCCATGGTCAGAAGGGAGCTATTAGAATCATCACTGCCTCTTCTGACTGCAATTTGAACAGAACTTTCTGCAGCAATGAAAAGGGAGGGAAGGCATACAGAAACCTCCCAGTCCAAGAAAGGGACACTGCGTCTTGCCAGAAGACATCAGGGCCTGGATCTAACGAGCAGAAACTGAGCAGTTTTGCATTGGATAAAGACACGAATAGATCCAGCTCTGGGCAGCCCTATCAGTCTTTGGCCACTGCAGGAAGAAGTTCCCATTCGTGAACCTTGGACCAAGAACAGCTTAGACTATCGGCCAAGGTGATGCTGTATGGCCCAATACTACACTCTCATGGCTTCTCTGCAGAGGGGGTAGGAATGTGTTTCCCCCTACTTGTTTATGTAAAAGACCACTGACATGTTGTCCATCTGGATCAAGAGGTGACCTGGGAGCAAATGCAACTGAAAGGCTTGGAGAGCATACAGTATTTTATTTTTTGAAATTATTCTTTATCTCTTCCCCTTGCCTGCCACCTCTGACCCTTCAGGGGAGACAAGTGGACATCCCACTGCTTAGAACCCTACTCAGACAGACCCTTATGTCCCATGCAGCCACGGTTTACCCCCTGAGCAGGGATGAGGCAGGGGCCCTAATGCCCCGTTACTTACAATTTCGTCAGTTGAGGGCTGCTGGGCAGGCTCAGGCACATCGTGGGCATGGCCTCGGTCTCCCCATCTTCCCGGCTGTGGCAGGCATTTTTCCTGTTTTTCTCCCTCCCCGAGCAGCGAGTGGCTCCCTGACGTCCGCTGCTCATTGGCCACCCCTCTTCTCCTGAGTCGGAGCTTGCATTTCCTCGAGCCTCCACTTGGGGTCATGCAAGTGTCGGGCATCTGCCAAATCCCTCCCCGGAGACGGCGAGCAGTCGTTGGACGCCAAGCTGGTCTCCCCAGCCAACCCACTGACAACCCGAGTCTGCTCTCAAACCTGGGTCACCAGCGTGGAGTAAAGTGTGGCATCCAGTGCCTCAACCCTCAGTGCCACCGGGCCGGCCCTGAGAGCTTACAGTATTGCTTGCATCTCCAAAACACAGATATAGAGATGCTGCTCCAATGGGGACCAAGTCCCCTGAATCTGATGCTCGGCCAGGTGAGCACCACAACCCTGGTCTGACATGTCTGTGGTCAGACTTGCTGAGGTGACTCCAACCGGAAGGAAGCATCCTTGGAAAGGTTAGAGGGTTTCAGCCACCACCTAATGGTTTGACGGACCGAGTTGGATACTGACACTGGGAGGTTCCACTGGGTCACACATGTGCTGGCAGGCCAAGGGTACTGTTGCAATGGCTGCTGCCATAGATGATGAGAGCGGCTGAGCCAGAGTTTGAGTCTGAAGGCATTCTGCTTTGCCCAGTGGAAGGAAGGACTTGCCTTGTTCGGTGTCTAGAATTGCCCGCTGTATACTGGAGTCTTTGACTTGGCCAAGGTGATAACTTTGAAAGATTGAGGGTTATCCCCAGATCCCCAAACAGGGAAAAGGTAGCCTCCATGGTTCTGAGCAACTTCTCCTTGGTAAGAGCTGTCAGGAGCCAGTAGTCTAGGTACGGAAAAATTTAATGACCCTCCCTCTTTAAGGCTGCTGTCGCCATCACTAGGCATTTTGTAAAGACTCGAGGGATCGAGGACAGGCCAAAGGGCAGGGCCTGAAACTGGTAATGGTTTTCATGGAAATGGAAGAGCAGGAACCTCCTGTGGTGTGGAAACACCAATATGTGGAGGTAAGCGTCCCGCATATACAGAGAGCAGAGCCAATCCCCTTGATGCAGTAAGGGGATGAGGCCGGGGAGAGTGACCATCCTGAACCTTTTGTACTCTGTGAACTTATTCAAATGTCTGAGGTCCAGAATGGGGGGGGGCTTCTGTTTTTTTGGGTACCACGAAGAAATGCGAGTAGAATCCCTTGCCGCGTTGTGCTGGGGGAACGGGTTTGTGCGTTAATCTCTGCGGGTGGGAAATGAGGTGAGGTCAGGGTAATGGGTGTCTGAGGGGTAGGCTGGGAAGGGTTTGAGTTGAGCTGTCAGGTTGCAGTAACCCTAGCGTTGGCCTGACTGGCGTTTGGTCCCTGGGTAAAGAATCCCCTGGCGTCGGTGTGACTGGGGTTGAAAGATCAGGCGTCGGTCCCATTGACGTCAATTGTGTAAGGTCAGGGGATGACAGTTGTGGTATCATCGGGGTTGGCATCGGTGAAGCCGGCACCAATGGGACAGGAGTCGGCTGGCACCAGTCTGGCGAAGCAGCCGGCGCTGGCCTGGAGGGAGAAGCCTGAATAGGGGAGCCAACTCCTGAGAGGGGCAGAGGCATCACCCTACCAGGGGAGGTGACTGCATGCCCAGGGTTTCGCAAGGTGACATCGGTCCCTGACTTAATAATCGACTTTGCAGATGCCTTGACTGGGAGTGTGACAGGAAAAGACCTGCCACCTGAAACAGAAGACCTTGTCAAGCCACCTGGCTGAGTACCCGTGTTCAGAATGGGCTTGAGCTTCAAGGGCTGAGAGACTGAGGTCGGAGACCTGGGCCCCAAAGAACCACTGCCCGCGACAGAAACCAGAGCGAGTGGTTTGACCACCAGCAGCCTGGAGGCATAGAGGGCTGAGGGAGTGGAGGGGGCTGACCTCTTGCATGAGGAAGACCCATGGTCAGAGCCTGACTTGCGCAGGGACCTGAAGCATAAGTGGACTGGGGTTTCTCTCTGTGCTTCTCCTGGTGTTTGTGCTTTCCCGAAGATTTCTTTTACTCCATCGGCTTAGAAGCGGAGGCCGGGGGAGAGGAGGTACTCTGGTGAAGCACCTTCTCCATTAAAAAAAGTTTCTGCTGCAGCAGGAAGGATTCCAAGGTCTTCTGGCAGCAAAGCCAGGTGTGTTGATTGAAGACTTGGCAGCACTGGCAGGCCTCAACGTCATGACTTGGGCCTAGGCAAAGTAAGCACGCCGAATGGCCATCCATGTGGGGCAGCTGCTTACTTCAAGCGCATTTCATTTGACACCATTTGACAGACAAAGAAGGAGAAGATGACATGCACAAAATACTGAAATACTGAAAAATAAGAGAGTGGGTAACGCAGAAAATGGCGGTCAACTTGAGCAGAAGATGTCTATGGAGGTCTGACTTGTGCGGGTCGACGGCGGGTACAGAACTGAGGTGGTGCTGGGGGACCGACCCTTTTATACCACAAGAGATGTCTGGGCAGACCGACATCAGGCGTTCCTACTATGAGAACTATAGCTAGAAGTTTTCCGTGATTGTGGAGCAGCTGGCTTTCATCCTAACCTGCTGCAAGAGCCCCTGGCAGAGATAGTACAGTTACGTAAGAACTTACCGTAACAGTAGATCTTCGAGAACAGCTCTTGCAGCAGGTTACACCATTAGGACTGAAGCCGGCAGGCGGCAGGACCATATGGAAAACTTCTAGCTAGCTACTACTTAGGTAAAAACTTATGATTAGTTCTTAAGGACATCCTGTCCTTATGAAAAACCAGATACAATTCTTTGCACATAAGTGCCTGGAGCTCTGAAATTCTTCTGGCAGAAGTAACTGCAACTAAAAAGAACGCCTTCCAAGAGAGAAGACGTAGCTCGCAATCCACGGCTGGTTCAAAAGGGGGTAGTGTGAGCAGTTCCAAAATGAAAAGAAGGTCACAAGGAGGGATCGGATCCCTGATGGGCAGTTTCAGGTGAAGAATGCCATGCAGAAATGTGCGTGACAGGTCCAATTGGGCTAGAGATTTGTGCCCAAAAGGTGCATTGTATGCTGATAATGCTGAAAGGTGCACCTTTATGGAGGAATAACTTAGCCCTGCATTTGATGGTGAGAGAAGGTACTCTAGGACTGAGTTCACTGGACAAGTCAATGGGTCAAGGCCATGTGCCAAGGACCAAATGCAAAAACGGCACCATTTCATGGTGTACGTGGCCCTAATAGAGGGTTCCTTGTTGCTACAAGGATATCTTCTACCTGAGTTGAGACCCCATGGCAAGAAATTGCTAGGTCTTCAGGAGCCAAGCATGCAGGTGTAAAGATCACAAGTTTGTACGAACTAGTGATTCGTTGCCCTGGGACAGTAAGTGCAAGCTGTGAGGTAGAGGGAATGGAGGCTTGCTCACTAGATGTTGAAGTAAGGGGAACAAATCTGTCTGGGCTAAAATGCAGCTACTAGAATCATGTCTGCTCCTTCTCAGTGCAGTTTGAGCAGGACTCTCTGAATGAGTGGGAAGGGAGGGAAGGCATAAAGAAATTTGCCTGTCCAAGAGAGGGACAATGAGTTTCACCATAAAATACCAGGCCCTGGATCTAGAGAACAAAAATTGGGCAGTTTTGCGTTGTATGGGAAGGCGAATAGATCTAGCTCTGGAGTTCCCCATTTGTCGAACAGCATTTCTGCTACCTGCTGAAGAAGCTCCCACTCATGTGTGCTGGATCTGGACTGGCTTAGCATGTCTGCCAGCGTGTTCTGCATTCCTGGGACATGAACTGCAGACAGGGTGATGTTGTGGTCTAAGCCCCAATACCATATTTTCATTACTTTCCGACAGAGTTGGTATGAGTGGGTACATCCTTGTTTGTTGATGCAGAATACTACTGAGATGTTGTCTGAATCAGATGACGTCCTGGGCATAGGTCTGTCTGTAAGGCCTGAAGGGCGCACAGGACTGCTCTCCTCTCTAGGATGTTTATGTGTAGAGCTCCTTTTGAGCTGGACCATAATCCCTGCATCCTTCTGTCACCTAGATGGGCTCCCCAACCTGATCCTGATGCGTCTGTGGTCAGAATCTGTGAAGGTGTGGCTGGCAGGAAAGATACTCCTGCTGCTAGGTGCTCTGGAACTAGCCACCACTGAAGGACTCAATGTATGGAGATGGGGACTGAAACCAACAGATCGCGATCATCCCAACGTTGGTCCCACTGGACTCGGAGGATCCAATAAACGGTCCTCATATGGAGACGAGAAGGAGGTACTGTGGCTATGGCGGCTGTCATATGGCCCAACAGTCTTGGCATGGTCCACGCTGTGACCTGTTTCTGTCCCTGGATGTGTCTAATCAAGCCTCTGAGGATATCTGCCCTGTCTTCCAGTAGGAAGACCTTCCCTCTGGTTGTGTCCAGGTCTGCTCCTATGAACTGTATTCTCTGGCATGGCGTGAGGAATGATTTTTGCAGGTTGATGGTGACACCTATTTCTTCAAAGATGGAAAAGGTGTCTTGTAACACCTGATTGAGTCCCCTGCTGGATGATGCCATCAGGAGCCAGTCGTCCAGGTAGGGGAAGATATAATGTCCCAGTCTTCTGAGGGCCGCAGCTACCACTGCCAGGAATTTGGTAAAGACTCTGGATGCCGATGACAGGCTGAATGGCAATGCCTGGAATTGCTAATGTTGGCCTCTGAATTCGAACTGCAGAAATGTCTTGTGGTGGTGTGCAATTGGAATGTGGAGATATGAGCTTTGCATATCCAGTGATGCCAGTCAGGCATCTGGGCGCAGCATCAGGATCAACCCTGGCAGCATGACCATCCTAAAGCATTTGCATGCCACAAAGGTGCTGAGATCACTGAGGTCCAGGATGGGACATAGGTCCCCAGTCTTATTGGGTACTAGGGAGAAATGGGAATAGTACCCTCTCCCTCGCTGAACCCATGGAACAGGTTCTATAGCCTCTTTCTCTAAGAGGGCTCATATTTCCTCCTGGATGAGCATGGCATGATGGTGGGAATACTGGGATAGCAGGGGTGGCCTGGACAGTGGCTGCCCGGTGAACTCTTTGAATCAGCAGAAGAACCCATTGGTTGGAAGTAACTCCCTGCCACCCCTCCAGATGTTTTGAGAAACGACCCTCAACTGCCTCTTCTTCCTGAACAAGTGAGAGAGGAGGGCTCTTCAAGGAGTCAGGCTGTGGAACGGGAGGGGAGGTTTGCCTGGGGGGGACTTAGAATTACATGCGTTTGCGCCACCTGCAGCTCGAGAGGGGCCTTTGCAGGTGAAGTTGCCTCTTTGCTGTTGGCCATATCTAGGTTGTTGTCCTTGTTTCCCCTGAAAACGCTGTTGCTGTCTCCGAAATGGCTTCAGTTTCGGTTTATAAGTGGCCTGTACTGAGTGGGCCGCTATACCTGCATCTTGTAGTTTCATGATAATCTTTTTGGATTCTTCTCCAAAAAACACTGTCCCTTTAAAGGGAACATCCAGAATGCCCATCTGAACGTCCAGCGTGAAGCCTAAAACTGTTAGCCAAGAGTGTCTCTGCTGTCCCTCTGGCGGCTGAACCCATGGAATCATAAGCCGCTCTCAGTACCTAGGTGCCCACGTCAGAGCCGGCTTACAAAAGCTTGATCAATTCCTCTTCTGTTCCCCTTCTGGCATGTTTCTGACCAAGTCCAGCCCCTGTTCCCACAGGATATTCTGAAGCTGGGCCATGTGGGTTAAGAAGCTTAAGGAGTGGATGGAGCATGTGGAGGATGCATATATCTTACGACCTAAGGAGTCAAGCTGCTTCAACTCTCAGTCCTGGGGCTGAGTGCTCAGGTGTCTCGGCCTCTGAGATCTATCATGTGTGGCGGTGGTAACCACAGAATCCACCACCAGTTGCTGTCCCAGGCAAGACTTTTCCAGCAGTGCCCTATACAGGTGGTCAGCCTTTCTGGGGACCTCTGAGGATGTGTAAGAGTGCTTCCAGGCGGCCTTGGTCACATCCTGAAAGGTATCCACAAATGGTGGGACCACTACTGGCTTAGGGTCCTTCTGGTGCAAATACTTTGCCAGACGGTGCCGCTCAGGGTCCATGTCCCATCCCATGTTATCTTGGATATGTCTCATTATATCCATTAAAGTGGGATCATCTGAAGGGGACCTTGGCAAATCCTTCAGGTCCAGGGAGAGAATGCTGAATGGAAAGACAGATCTTGAATATGAAGCAGAGGATGAGTAAGCATCTTCTGAAGAGGAAGACTCTGACCTCTGGAGATGGTGCTTCTTTTTGTGCCCTGCTAGTGAGCGGAAAGGGGTTCTTCATAGGAACCTCAGCTGCTTCTTTTCACAAGAATGGACCCTTTTTGGAATGTTTTTTTTTTCTCCTTGGGAGGAGGGCTAGTGGACCTCGGAGGTGGCTGGTCCTTTGGTTGAGTCTTAATGGGTACCACATCTTTTCTGATTGTCTCCCACCAAAATGAAAATAAGTCTTTGACCTCCGACATCTGGAGGCCCATGGTTGGGCCCTTCGACGGCTGCGACGTCTGGCCATCGCTGCCCTTTGGACAGTCACCCGATGCACCCATCGTCTGGTCATCGGGTGTCTGCGGCTCCTGGGTGAGGTCTGCCTCCTTGAGCCCAACCAATGTCAGGCTGTCACTCAGACAGTCGACATCGATGTCGGTGTCCTTGGTACAGGTACGTTGGGACGTATCGACCTCGGATGAAGTCTGGTAGGACATACCGACCTTGGTACCAACAGAGGTGTCGTCCTGACAATGTATGCGGACCTCTGTCAGTGGTCTTTTTTCTGAGGTCCTCTTGGTCGACATCTGGTCAGATGACCATTTTGCAGATGTCGCCAGGGACGTAAGGCTTCTGGGGGCTGAGAGGCCGACCTATACTGGTCAGAGCCCCAGCGTTGGTCCAGGGAATCAGAACCTGCTACTGAGGCCGACTTGGATGGTGCCTTTGCTGAGCGGTCTGTAGAGGAAGACCGGATGGCAGTACCTGAAGACTGGCTAGTGGAGTGCTCTAATGGGCGAATCTTCAAAGGCTGGAAAATGGTTCCTGAACCAGAACTGCCTGACTTCTAGGTCTTCGCCGTAGGTTTTGGGGCTTTCAACCAAGATGGAGAGTGAGTCGACTGGCTGGAGTTGGATGTCTGTGATTTGGATGGGCAGCACTCTTTCTCCCCTTCCCTCCTTTTTTCTTTATGTTTCCCTGATCTATGAGAGGAGTCTTCCCTGGAGGAGGTGCTTTTCTGCATTGCTGCTAGTTTTTCTTCCAAGAGGAAAGTCTTCAAAACATTTTGGTGGTGGATCCTCATTCCATTATCAAATTTCTGGCAAATGGGACAGGTCTTGGTGTCATGCTCTGGGCCCAGGCACTGCACACAGGCTGAGTGGTCATCCTTGAATGGAATCTGTTTACTGCAGACACACTTGGAGGAGTGCCTTTATATGGAGGACATTGGGGAAGATGACATACGAAAAATAAAGTGAGAAAAAACAAACTTCACAAAGAAAATAAGAAATACTTAAGTGTGGCGTTGATCGGTGGCTGAAGGTGTCCGTGGAGCCGATGCTTGTGAGTCGACGGAGGGAAAAGAACTGAGAGCCCCCTCGAAGTGAGATCTACAGTTATGGTAAGTTCTTATGTAACTGTTCTGGTATCTCAGTCATCAGGTCCCACTGTAGGAATGAGTACCAAGCAGTCACAGGTGAAGACAGACAGTCTGGGAGGATGTCCAACCATAAACTTAAGACAGGAGGCTTTGCAACACAGCCCTGCTAAAACCTGCATGGGCTCTAGAGGCAATGCCCAGACTATAATGCTTCATGAAGGTATGGACAGTACTCCAGATGGCAGCTGCACAGATGTCAGTGGCTGAGACCCCTCGGAAACAAACCACAGAGGTAGCCATGCCACTTGTGGAATGAGATTTAACCGCTCCAGGCAATTCATTGCCATTCTTGTAGCAGAACACAATGCAATTTGCCAACCATCTGAAAAAATATTGCTTAGAATCTGAAGCTCCCCACCTGGGGTGAAGGAAACAAACAACTGTTTTGACCTCCTGCTTTCCTTAGTTCAGAGCAGGTAATGCTTCAAAGTTCTGCACACATCTAAAGTGTGGAGCAATGCTTCTCCTGGAATGGCACACTCTGGAAAATAAACAGGGAGATGTATAGATTGGTTTAATGTAAACATACATTATCTGAGGAAGAAACTTACGGTTTGTGCACAAAGATGCCCTGTCTTTGTGGAAAATCAAATAAGGTTCCTCACACCAGAAGGCATGAAGCTCTGAGATTCTTCGAGCAGAAGTAATGGCAACCAAAAATAAAGCACAAGTTGCAAGTTGCGATGGGTTCAAAAGGAGACAGGGTCAACTTCTCCAACACAAAATTTAAATCTCAAGCCAGGACAGGAGAACACATGGTAGGTTTCAGATGCAGGATACCTCTCAAAAAGGTATGGGTGACATTCAGCTGAGCTATAGTATGGTCACCCACAAGCTCACGGAAAGCAGAAATAGCCGAAAGGTGCACCTTGACGGAGGAGTACTGGAGACCTGAATCGGACAAAGAGATCAGGTAGTCCAGGATCTGGTTCACTGGGCAGGTGAAAGGGTCCAGATTATGCTTGGCAGCCCATATGGCAAACCGCTTCCACTTCATGGCATAAGTGGCATGGGTAGAAGGCTTCGGGGCAGCCACTAGGATGTCTGCCACCGTATTAGAAACTCCAAATCGGGTGATAGCTATGTCCTCAGGAGCCAAGCTTGCAGACGGAGGGACATGAGGCTGGGGTGAACCAGGGTCCCCTGATCCTGGGTCAGCAGATTCCTGTAGAGAGGAAGAGGTACCAAAGGTACCTCCACCAGCTGCTGAAGCAGAGGAAACCACATCTGGAGAGGACAGAATGGAGCTACCAGAATCTTGCTAGCCCCCTCCATCTGTAGCTTGATGAGCACCCTCTGAATTAGAGGAAACTGAGGGAAGGTGTAAAGAAATCTCCCACTCCAGGAGAGAGACAACGCGTCTCGCCAGAAAACTCCAGGTCCTGGATCAAGCGAGCAGAAATTGGCCAGTTTTGCAATGTGTGGGGATGCAAAAAGGTTAATCTCTGGCCGACCCATCTGTTGAACAGATCTTCTGCGATGGATGAGAGAAGCTCCCACTTGTGCATGCTGAACTGCGTCTGACTGAGGTTGTCTGCCAGGGTGTTTAGCACTCCTGGGACATGGACTGCCGAGACGGTCAGACCATGGTACAGAGCCCAATACCATACTCGCACAGCCTCACTGCATAAAGGGTACAAATGAATCCCTCCCTGTTTGTTGAGGTAGTACACTACACAGAGGTAGTCTGGCTGAATCAGTAACTGGCCCAGAAGAAGATGGTTCTGAAAGGCATGCATGGCATACAGAACCGACTGCATCTCCAAGACATTGATATACAAGGAGGCCTCAATCTGGGACCAAGAGCCCTGAGTTTAAAAGGGACCCAGATGGGCCGCCCAGCCCAACTCTGAAGTATCCGTGGTGAGGATCTGCTACAGGAAGGAAATCTGGAATGGGACCCCTTGTAAGAGGTTCTGGGGATCCATCCACCACTAAAGCACTCTGTGAACAGCAGCGGAAACCAAAACTAACTGGTTCAAATTGTCCATCCGCTAGTCCCACTGCACCCTGAGGGTCCACGGGTACTCATGTGGAGTCTGGCCAGAGGGACAGTAGGAATGGCAGCTGTTATCAGCCCCCAGAGGCTCAGATTCAGCCTGGTGGGGATATGCTGACTCTGGACCAACTCCTGGGCCTGGACCATGAGGCACCCTGCTCTGTTTAGAGGCAGGAAGGCTTTCCCCTGCACTGAGTCCAGAACCATTCCTATGTATTGCAGTTTCTGGGACGAAACAAGGACCAACTTGGGCAGGTTGACAGTGATGCCCATAGAAAGGAACAGCTGAAGAGTCCTGTTTAAGGTCTCCAGGAGCTGGTCCCTGGATGGTGCTTTTAAGAGCCAATCATCCAGATAAGGGAAGACATGCATTCCTTCCCGCCTGAGGGTCACAGCTAATGTTGCTAAGCACTAGGTAAAGACCCGCAGCACAAAGGTCAAGTCAAAGGGCTACACTTTGAACTGGTAGTGTTTGCCCTGAAAAAGAAACTGAAGGAAACTCCTGTGAGGAGGAAACACAGAGATGTGCAGGTAGGCATCCTGCATGCCAGAGAGCATAGCCAGTTGCTCTGCTTGAGCAGGGGCATCAGGCCAGGCAGGGTGACCATGTGGAACTTTTTGTACTGGACATTCAGATTGAGATCTTTTAAATCAAGAATAGGCCTCAAATCCACAATCTTTTCGGGAACCAGGAAGAACCTGGAGTAAAATCCTTTGTTCCTCTGATGCCTGGGCACAGGCTCTATGATTTGTTTGCATAGGAGGGATTGTACTTCCTCCCAAAGCACAGGTAAGTGAACTGGGGGATACCTATAAGGCACTGGAGGAGTCTCTGGAGGGCATTCTACTAGCTCCAAGGTGTGACTCCTTTCTATAAGTTGCAGAATCCAAGTGTCTGACATTATGGTTCTCCAGTGATTTACTTGGACAGAGAACCGACCTCCGACAACCACCTCTTGGTCCAGGACCAGAAGTGTGGGGTCTAGCAAGGAGTCAAGCTGAGGTGCACCCAGCCACGGGGGCTGGCCCATCACCTCTAGGGGTGCTTGGCAGCAGCTCCAGCATTGAAGGGGGCTGGGAGGGCAGTGGAGGCTCTTTGCTTGCCTTAGGGCTGAGAGGCTGCTCCCTGTCTGCTAGGTGCCCTACGAAAAGGAGGGCACTGTCTGCCCTTCTGCTGCTGAGTGTGGTACAGCGAGTGGGTAGACTTAATGGCTCTGTCTGAAGCCTGCAGGTCATTAATGATGTCCTGGATGTCTGGACCAAACAGTTTGGCACCATTAAAAGGGGCATTCAGCACCTTCTTCTGAATGTCTAGGCAAAGCCAGAAATCCGCAACCAGGAGTGCCTACGGAGGCATATGCCCATGGCAGCAGTCCTGGCAACAGTGTTGGTCATGTCATAAAGTGCCCTCAGAAGGTGTCTGCCGACATCTTCAGCCATCTGTAAGCACTGGAGGAGTTCCTGCTGCTGAGAGCCCTCTGGAAGATTCTGGGCAGCAGTCATGCCCTTTTTCCAGTTTGCTGGTCTGGTACTTCACCATGTGTGACAGATAATTTGCAATACTCAAACCCAAGGTGGAGGAGGCATAGACCCTCTTACCCCAAAGGTGTATTCTGTGAGACTTTTGTATTGGGGGAGGGAAAGTACAGTTACATAAGAACTTACCCTAACAGTAGATCTTCAAGAGGAGCTCTTGCAGCAGGCAACACCGGTAGCACTAAGCCGCTAGGTGCTAGGACCACACCGAAAATTTCTAGCTAGCAATCTACAGTGAGGGGCCACCCCTAACTTCAGCATGCCATTGGCCTATGCTGTAAAAGGGGTGGTTCCTCAGCTCCACCTCAGTTCTCCCACCAGAGATCCTGGCAGACTTGGAACAGAGAGAACTGAGGTGATTCCTCCTAACAGAGGAAAGCAGAGATGCCAAGAAGGAGAAGTCGCCCTCAGGGGTAGGAGGGAGAGAAAGCAGTGCCTTCTGCAAGAGCTCCTCTCAAAGATTTACTGTTAGAGTAAGTTCTTGCATAACTGTCCTATCTTATTTTGCGGGGGCTCTGGCAGCAGGCAACACCAGTAGGACTGAGTCCCAGGCAGTAACAGAACTGAATCGATCAGCAGGAGGAAGGAGGAAATAACTGGCACAGGCCATTAAGAAAGAAGGCCCAGAAGGACTGCAAAGCCAAAGCCAGCCCAACACCTACAGGCAATGTCCAAACTGTAATGCCTGATGAAGGTATGGACAGAACTCCACACGGCAGCTGAACAGATATCTGCAGTGGACACATTCTTGAAAGAAGCAACTGAGGCAGCCATGCCTCTGGTAGACTTGCCTTTGATCAGGCCCGGTAAAGGCCTGTACTTGTGATAGCAGTAAATAATAACATTTGGCTAGTCACTTAGACAAACTGTTTGGAAACAGGGGCTCCTTCTCTCTTAGGAGCAAATGAAACAAACAACTGATCAGCAATATCTTACGAATCTGAACACCTGTGATTGCCTGAACTGAGACAGTCCACCTCTTGTTCTCAACCCAATCTTCCACTTCACTCCAGGTCGCCCTGCTGACACCTCACCTCTCCTTACCTGCTGTTGTTTCTCCTCTCCTACCATTCCTTCTCATTCCCCACTGGTGCCCACTATTGCATCCCCCACCCCTATTCCTCCTCGTCTCAGCCAACCCTCGGCTCTTCTCTTCTCTCCTATATCCTGCTCCTTGCTTTGGTGCCTCTTCCCCCCACCCATGTTCATCCTACAGCTCCCCTCTATTCCTCCCCTTCCCCCCACGTTCATTACCCCTTCCTCCTGCACAACTGTTACCCTAGACAAGGCCCTTAGGGGCCTCAATGTTGGTTAAAACTGCTGTTAAATATAATGTTATGTGTTGTCTATTGAACCAATGTACTTGCACTAAAACGTGAATGTAACTAATTAATTCTGTCAAGGACTGTTTTATTGTACTGTCTGTCCTGTATTCATGACGTGGAACCTTTGTAAAAAAGTTTGTACTCAAAGGTTGTTTCCGAATTATACTAAATAAATTAAAAAGATTTTCTGACAGCACGGGTGTGATCCAAATAATGCCTGAGCACCTAGTGGATATCTAGAGTATGAAGTAAGGCCTCCCCTTGATCTGAATACTCAAGGAAAATACACAGGCAGGTGGATGGATTGATTTAGTGTGAACTCAGATTTGCAAAGACACCGTCTTTGTGAAAAACCAAATAAGGCTCTTTACACATCAGAGCCTGTAGCTCGGAAATCCTTCAAGCAGAAGTAATGGCAACTAAAAATAATGCTTTCCAAGAAAGGAAGCATAGTTCACAGCTTGTGGCAGGCTCAAAAGAAGGCAACGTGAGCTTTTCCAAAATGAACAGACAGTCCCATGGTGGAACAGGTCCTTAATGGGGGCATGGGGTCATAACGTCGCCAACAAAAGACATGCAGCCACAAACGCCACAAGAAACACAACACTGACTGAAACCAGGTCAGAAACAGTGAAGACAGGCATGGTCATGAGCTGCATTCATGACCACCGAATCCACCTCTGGCTGCTCCTCCAGGCTTTGCCAATGGTCACATGATAAAGGTGGTCAGCCTTCTTTACCAAGGCCGGAGTGAAGGAGGAACGGTTCCAGGAGACCTTGGTGATGTCTTCATATGACTCGATAAGGGGTGGCACCACCAATGGGAGACAGACTGCCAGCCGGCAACGCTCTGGGTCTAGTTCTGCCATCTCCCAGCCCATCAAGGGCTGAATATGTCTCATGATGTCCATAAACTTAGATTCATCAGGAGGGGACTTAGGGGTTTCAGGATTGTCAGAAGGCCCCCTGGAATCATCATAGTCCTCCGCAGAGGAGGAATGCCTGCTAGATGGCTCACTTTCGATGGTCCTCCTTGCATCAGTCCTGCGAACTGGAGAGGGTACTGGGGACTGGGGTTGGCTAGGACCCACATGGCCCGAGTCCTTAGGAAGAGGATCCCTAGGAGGTAGAGTAGGGGTCCCCTTGGGTGCCTCTTTATCCTTCATGAAAGCCCACCAGGCTGAGAAAAGTGCACTATAATCCACCAGTGGAGGTGGGTGATAAGACAGATACGGATACTGAGGAGGCAATGCCAGGTACTCAGCGTCAGTCCCCGGAGGGGGGGTACCCAGGCATAGGGTCAAAAGGCACCGGATAACCAGGCATAGGCCCCAGAGGTGTTGGGTTCCCTGGCATTGGAAGCCCGGGTATTGGTCCCTCAGGCACTGGTTGGGGATTGCCTGGTGGGCCAGCTGGCATAGGCTGAGGTGTCATCGATGTAGACATTGGCAAAGCAGGCATCAGGTGGATGGGTAAATGCTGATGCCAGTCCAGCCCGACAGGTGCCACAGTCCCCAAAGTGGAGGCAGGAACCTGCATAAGGGAGTTAACTCTCAGAGGCAACACCTGTAGAGGAGATGAGCGCTTGCTCCGGGTGCTGTAAAGAGGTGTTGGTCCCAGAGCCAGGAACCAACGTGGGCAATGCCAGGACCAGGAGAGCAATGGGTGAGGACCCACCACCCACAGAAGAGAGCCTGGTCAAGGTGCCTGGCTGAGGACCGGCTGGGTGTAATGGCCTGAGCGCCAGGGGCTGGGGGGCAGTGGACGGAGTCCGGGGCACCAAGGAACCACCGACTGAGACAGAAGTTAGGGTGGGCGGTGGAGAAATAGGCAACCCAGCAGAAGTGAGGGCTGCCGAAGAAGGGGGGGCCAACCTCCTGCATGAGGAAGACCACAAGTTGGTCACCAACTAGAGCGGGAACCGAGAGCAGGAAGCTGACCATGGATGGTCCCTGTGCTTATGCTTCCCAGCCGATTTCTTCTCCTTCTGGGTGGGAGAAGAAGTCAAAGCCCTAGAAGCCAGGGAGGAGGAACAGCCTTTGCCCTGGAGCTCATTCTCCATCGTGGCTAACTTCTGCTGCAGCAAGAAGCCTTGAAGGGTCTTCAAATAATGTCTCTGTGTGGCCTGGTTTAAGTCCTGGCAGGTCTCGGTGTAGTGGTCAGGGCCTAAGCACAGCAGGTAAGAAGACTGGCCATCCTTGGAGGGAAGCTGCTTACTGTAAGCACACTTCATATGCCAATCAGAAGGTGAAGCTGGAGAAGAAGACATGCACAAGAAAATAAAACACTTCAATTTTAAATCAAAAATAAAGAAAAATCACAGAAAAACATGAAGCAAAATGGCAGTTGACTGAGCAAGCATCCATGAAGGTCTGATGTGCAAGGGTTATCGGCAGGAAAAGAAATGAGGTGGATCTGGTGGATTGCCCCTTTTATACCATAAGCAGACGTTGGTGTGCCGATCTTGGGGGCGACCCCCACTGTAGACTGCTAGCTATTAGTTTCTGTGTGGTCCTAGTGCCTATCCTACCAGTTTTGCCTACTGCAAGAGCTCCTTTGAAGTAAGCTCTAAGGTGTCTGGGCACCTTAGATCTGTCATAAGCGGCCTTGATGACCACTGAGTCTGTCACACTGAGCTGCACAGTAAGGAAACCCCCAAGGAGCATGATAAAGCTTATCTGCTTTCCTGTGCATGGCTGGTGCCATGTCAGGACGGTACCAGACTGCAGTGGCAGCATTCCTCAGAGCATGCAAAATGGGAGGAATGATCTTTGGAGGAGATTCAGGGATTTCCAGGAAGTCGATCAAGTCTTTCCTGGTAACATCCTCCTCAACTGTATGAAACCTCATGACAGAGGACAACTGCTTCATTATATTAAAGAAGGAGGTGTCCTCTGGAGGAGACCTAGGGGTGTGTTTGACTGAACCCTCACTAATATAAGATGTGGTGGACCAGTCTAAAGAGAGGAGCTCTTCCTCCTCATCAGGCAGAAAGAGGTCAGGGTTTTATTCCTGTTTGATGTTGTCCTCTTCTAGCTCTAAGTCTGACGTGCAGAGTACTGATGAACCACAGGGAGCATCCTGCAGTCCACAGGGAGGCGTCAGCAAGGTCGGCCTCAAGGAACCAAGCTAGTGAGAAAGGGGTCGATGGACCCAGGAACGAGGGCTCGGCAGCAGGGCCCCAAGAGTCGGAACAGCCAATTGCCCGAGGGCCTGGAGATGCATCAGGTTGTGTCGGGAAGGCCGATGATAATGAGCCCATCATTGATGGAGGAGGGGCCGACAACCCAGAGGTTAGCGCTCGTCCATCCTGAGAATCGGACGGTGGAGCTGTTGGTATGGGTCTGGTGGGCACAGAGACCTGGACAGCAGATTTTGTGCTTCGATGCCACAGCTGTTGACTAAATTCCCCCAGATGAATAAGCCAACAGGGAGCTGGGACCACCACCAGGGAGAGCGGTCCTGATCGGGGTCTTTCTTATGACTTTTCCCCAAGGACTTGTCTCGGGTCTTAGGGGCCTGGAGGACCCCTGCCCAGAACTGGCTGCCGTTGTTCCATTAGAAAATTCTTTAAAGCTTTTTTTCGTCACCTGAGGATTGTCTAATTAAACTTCTGTCAGAGCTCACAATTAGAAACTTCATGGCCAGGCCCAAGACAGCAGACACACAGAGAATGCTCATTTGTGAAGGCAATCTTCTTTCCGCAGCAATGTAAAAGAGATGCAGAAGGAGTAGTTCTTGACATAAACAAAAGTAAAGGAATCTCTAATAAAAAGAGATTCCAAGACAAGTGTGAAAAGAAAAAGCTGTAGGTGAAAAAAGGCGTGGAACCGCGTTGGAGCGTCCACGGTAACCAGTGTAGACTGAGTTGACAGCGGGAAAAAATTGAGGAGGAAGCGGGGTCGCTCATGCCTTCATAGGGTTGGCGCTGTCATCATATGACATCGGCAAGGGCGGCCCCAGCTGTACTGCTGAAAATCTTCTGTGTGGAATCCCCTTCACCAACTGTGAAGTTCCTACGGTGTGACCTGATGACTGAGATATCCCCAAAGCAGATCAAAGTTTTCCAAGGCAGATATTGTAGCTCGCAACTTGCAGCCATTCGAAAGGAGGCAGAGAGAGTTTCTCCAACACAGAATTTAAGTCCCAAGCAGAGATAAGGTTCAGACTGGAGGCTTCAGGAGCAGAATGCCTCTCAAAAATGTGTGAGAGACATCTAGTTGAGCCACAGAAAGGCCATTGATAGGTACATGATAAGCAGAGATGGCAGAGAGATGTACCTTGATGGAAGAGTACTTCAGACCAGTGTCTGAGAGGGGAAGCAAGTACTCAAAAATCTGGTTCACCGGGCAGGTGAAGGGGTACAGGTCATGCGATGCAGACCATATGGCAAAGCAATTCCATTTCATGGAATAGGTGGCCATGGTGGAGGGCATCCTAGTCACCACCAAAACATCTGCCACTTTAGAGGACACCCCGAACCTTACAATGATTACGTCCTCAAGAGCCATGCATGAAGGTGGGAGACTTGAGATCCGGATGGACCAGGGTGCCCTGCTCCTGGTAAAGCAGACCTGTGCAGAGGGGCAGGAGCACCGGAGGTTCCACTGCTAGCAGCTGAAGCAAAGGGAACCAAATCTGACGAGGCCAGATGGGGCGATTAGGATCATAGTGGCTCTTTCCACCTGAAGTTTGATCAGGACTCTGGTGGAGAGGGAAGGCGTACAGACAGTTACATAACAACTTACCATAACAGTAGATCTTCCAGTGAAGCTCTTGCAGCAGGCCAACACTGGTAGGACTAGGACACCAGGATTACACAGAAAATCTTCTAGCTAGCAGTCTACCACGGGGACCGCCCATGGCCAACATCACCCTCTCCTATAAAGGCATGTAGTCCCCTACACCCTTCTCAGTTCTCCCACCAGAGACCCAAAGTGGGCAGCGAATGGAGAGCCAAGGCAGTTCCCAAGAGTCAAGAAAGAAAATGCATTAGTGGCACGAGAGAAACAAGTAACAGCAGGGAGAAGGAAGGAGGGAAAGCAGGGCCTCCTGCAAAAGCTTCCCTTGAAGATCTACTGTTACGGTAAGTTCTTACATAACTATACTATCTTACTTGGAAGAAGACTCTTGCTGCAGGCCAGCACCAGTAAGATGGAGTCCCAAGCAGTTCCGGGCATGACCAGGAGAAGAGCACCAGGAGGACAGATCAGCAGCCAAGAGCTCAGGAGAGGAGGCCCTGAAGTACTGCTAGGATGAAATTGGCCCTGTGCAGAGAGGCGATGTCCAGACTGTAATGCTTGGTGAAGGTGTGGACAGAACTCCAGGTAGCAGCTTCACAGATGTTTGTGGCAGACACATTTCTGAAACAGGCTGTGAAGGCAGGGTCCTTGGTCACTCCCAGGAGGTCCTTATTGTACCTACCATAACAAACAACTGGCTAACCACTTAGACAAACACTATTTGGAAACATGACCACCCTCTCTCTTTGGGCAAACAAAACAAACTGTTCAGATTTCCACAAAGCCTTGGTCCAGTGCATATAGTACTGCAAGATTCTGTGTACATCCAAAGTATGGAGCAAAGCCTCCCCAATTACAGGACTCAGGAAATTAAACCAGAAGGTGGATGGCTTGGTTCAGCATAAACTCTGACACCACATTGGGCAAAAACTTAGGAGTAATACGAAAAGACATTCTGTCTTTGTGAAAAAACAAATAAGGCTCTTCACACGTAAGAGCCTAAAGCTCAGAAATCCTACAAGCAGAGGTAACAGCAACTAAAAAGAGCGCTTTCCATGACAGAAAGTGCAGGTCACAACCTGCGGCCAGTTCAAAGGGTGGTAATGTTTTCCCAACATAAAATTGTGTATGTTGAAATTTATAATGGTCTTTAGACTGAGCAATAAAAGATTACTACTACAACATAAAATTGAGGTCCCATGGAGCGATGAAGTCCTGAATGGGAGGTTTCAGATGCAAAATGCCCTGCAGGAAGGTGTGGAACACTTCAAGCTGAGCCACAGCTCTGCCCTTGATAGGTGCATGGTATGCAGAAATGGCAGAAAGATGCATTTTGAGTGAGGAGTATCCCAAGCCTGAGTCTGAAAGGTAAAGATGATACTCCACCACCTGATTCACATGGCAGGTTATGGGGTCCAACTGGCATGAAGCAGCCTTAAGGATGAAACGCTTCCATTTCATGGTATAAGTGGCACTGGTGGAGGGTTTCCTAGCAGCCATCAGGACGTCCGAGACCCTAAGGGATACCCTGAAGCAGGTGACAGCTAGGTCCGCAGGAGTCATGCATGGAGATGCAGAGACTTTAGGTGCAAAGGAAGAAGGGCACTGGAGGTTCCACCGCCAGCTGCTGCAGCAAGAAGAACCAAATTTGATGCAGCCAGAAGAGAGCTATGAGAATCATCTCCACCCCTTGCAACTGGAACTTGAGCTGAACCCTCTATAGAAGTAAGAAGGAAGGAAAGGTGTACAAGAAACCTCCCCTTCCAGCAGAGGAACAAGGCTTCTTGCCAGAAAACTCCAGGCCAGGGATCAAGTAAACAGAAAAGTGGCAATTTTGTGTTAAGAGTGGGGACGCAAAAAGGTCCAACTCTGGACGACCCCACCTGTTGAAGAGATCTACGACAACTATGGTCAGAAGCTCCCACTCGTGAGCCCGCGACCAAAAGTGGCTGAGACTGTTGGCCAGGACGTTTTGGATGCCTGGAACATGTATGGCTAAGAGCTCCAGACCATGCTCGATGGTCCAATACCAGATTCTCATCGCCTCCCGACACAGTGGGTAAGAGTGAGCCCCCCTGCTTGATGATGTAATACACCACACATGTCGTCCGTCTGCACCAGCAGTGGACTGGGGAGGAGAGGAGTCTGAAAGGGCTGCAGAGTAAAAAGTACTGCTCGCATCTCCAGGATGTTGATATGGAGACCCTGCTCCAACTCTGTCCAGGTACCCTGGTTCTGATGGTTGGCTAGATGAGCACCTCATCCCAGGCAGGATGCAACCATTGTGAGAATCCGGCATGGGGGTCAAGAGCTGAAAGGAGACCTCCCTAAAGGAGGTTGGCTGGCTCCAGCCACCGCGACAGGACTCTCTGGATTGGGTCAGAGACCATGACTAGCTGGTCCAGGTGGTCTGTGCGTTGGGTCCACTGGACCCTCAATGTTCACTGAGGAACCCGCATGTGCAGGCGGGCAAGGGGAGCCATGGCAGTGGTTGCTGCCATGTGGCCCAAGAGGCACAGAAACATCCTGGAAAAGACCAGGCGACTGGAGGAAACCAGATGGGCCTGTTCCATCAGTTGTTTCACCCTGTCAATAGACAAAAAGGCCATACCCAGGGTAGTGTCCAGAAGCGCATCTATGTACTGAAGGCACTGGCACGGGGAGAAGCAGGACTTAGGCAGACTGATGGTGATCCCCAAGGTCTGGAATAGATGGAAGGTGTACTCTAGGATCTGCATCAGGCGTTCCCTGGAGGGAGCTGCTAGCAACCAATCGTCCTGTTAGGGGAACACGTAGAGTCCCTGCCGTCACCACTGCCAGACACTTGGTAAAGACCATGGGGGATGAAGAAAGGCCAAAAGGAAGGGCCTGGAACTGAAAATGGGTCCCCTGAAAGTGGAAGCAGAGGAAGCGACAATGGGCAGGAAAGTTCTGGATATGCAAGTAGGCATCCTGCATGTCCAAAGAGCAGAGCCAATCCCTCTGGTGCAAAAAGGGTAACAGCCCCTTAAAAGTGACCATCCAGAAGCGCTTGTACTCGATATACAGATTCAGATGATCCAGGTCCAGAATGGGGTGAAGATCCCCACTCTTTTTGGGACAAAGAAGAAGTGGGAGTAAAACCTACTTCCCCACTGAGCCAGAGGGATGGGCTCTATGGCTCTGTTTTGGAGGACAGCCTGGATTTCCTCCCAGACCAGAGGCAGGTGGGCCAGGGGTACCGAGTCGTTTACTGGAGGATTTTCCGGAGGCCACTCTAGAAACTCTAGAGTGTGACTGTACTCTATGATCTGAAGCACCCAGTTGTTCGTGATTACTTCCCACTGACCTTCTAGGTGGAAGGAGAACAGCGCCCCCGACTGCCTCAACCAGATCCCTGGTCAGAGGAAGGGGGGGGTCAGCCAAGGAGTCAGGAAGTGGGGGTGGGCACTGGGAGAGCTACTGAAGGTGCCCAAGGGGCTCTGGTGGCAACAGCTGTGGGGGAAGACATGGCTTTGCACTTGCCCTGATCTTTGGCAGGATTGTTTACGGGAGGAGTGACAAAACAAAGGATGCTGACCTGCTCTAGGCCAAGTATGGTAGAGCACATGAACTGTCCTAAGGGCTCAGTCTGACTCCTGAAGGAAGGAGATTATGTCCTGAACCTCACCAACAAAGTGGATGGAGCCCCAAAAAGAGGCGTCCAAGATGTTGGACTGCACATCCGAGGCAAAGAGTGCCTTAGTGGGGTCTTCAGGTAAAGCCTGCACAAGGTCCCTGGCCTCATCCTAGAGGACATTCTGATATTGGACCATATGGGCCAAGTAACTAATGGTCTGGACAGCCAGGGTAGTGGACACAAAAACATGCTTACCCAGGTGGTCTAACTGCCTGGACTCCCTGTCCGGGGGGGGCACTAAGGTACTTGGGCTTTTTGGTACAGACATGCGCCACATTCATGACCACTGAATCTGCTTTAGGGTAGCGCCTTAAAAAGGGTTTACCAGCAGGAGCATGGCAAAGACTGTCCATCTTCTTAGGCAATGGAGGAGTAGAAGAAGGGTGATTCCATGCTGCACTGGTGACGTCATCATAGGAGTCAATCAGGGAGGGCATCCTGTTGCCTTAAATAAATGACCAGGCAATGCCTCTATGGGTCCTGCTCCATTTCCAAACCCATAATGGACTGGATGTGGTGCATGATGTCCATAAAAGAAGGATCATCGGGGGGACTTGGGAATCACCCTGGAAGGCTCTTCACCATCTGAAGATACCCCTGATGAGGAGGAAGACCCCGAGCAATCCGAGTCATCCTCATTTGTCTTGCTTTTGTTGTCACTGAACAGCGGTGGGTGCTCTTCTTGGAAAGAGCCACAGCCAACATCAGGTCGAGACCCGGAGGACCTCAACATCCGGGATTCACTGGTGCCAGACCGTCCTGGATCTTGAGGCAGCAGGTCCTGTGAGGGATGCTGGGGGCAGGCCCTGAGGAGCAGGGGTCTGCCTCTGAATGAAGGACCACAATGCTGAAAACAGGGCATTGTAGTCCACCGGCAGTGGGAAATTATAGACCGGTGGGCATGGATAAGTTTGTGATAGATAAGGGCACGACGGTGGTGGGGCTGGTGTAGGGTACCCTGGTAAAGGACAGTACAGTTGCATAAGAATTTACCTTAACAGCAGATCTTCGAGAAGAGCGCTTGCAGCTGGCTATTACCATTAGGACTACGCTGTCAGGCACTAGGACCCCATAGAAAAATTCTAGCTAGCAATCTATGGCGGGGGACTGCCCACTGACATCGTCCCTGCCCCCAACACCACCTCAGTTCATCTGTCGGAGACCCAGCTGCATGAAGGATGGGGAACCGAGGAGGTTCTTACATTCCCAAAATGGAGAAGAAACTATACCTTCCTAACGAGGGGCAGGAGGAAGGGAAAGCATGCCTGTTGCAAGAGCTCTTCTTGAAGATCTACTGTTACGGCAAGTTCTTACATAACTGTACCATCTCACTTTGAGATAGAGCTCTTGCAGCAGGCTATTACCATTAGAACTGAGTCCCAAGCAGTACAAGGATACAATCTGGGTCAGAAGGGTGGAGGATAAAGAGAATCACAGAGGCTTTTAAGAGAGCAGTCCCTGAAGAACAGCTAGGCCGAAGCCTACCCTTCTTCTGGAACCAATGTCCAAACTGTAGTGTTTGATGAATATATGGACAGAATCCAGGTCACTGTAGCACAGCGGTCTGCTGCTGACACATTTTGTAGGGATGCACATGAATTAGCAACACCCCTAGTGGAGTGACTTTTAACCGAGCCCAGTAAAGGTTTATCATACTTTTGGTAGAACACTATATGCAGTTGACCAACCATTTGGACAATGTCTGCTTTGTCACTGGTGCCCCTATCATTCTTGGGGCGAAGGACACAAATAACTGGTCAGTTTTCCAAGAAGACTGAGTACGGTCAATGTGAAAATGAAAAACTATATGTACATCCAGAGTATGCAACAGGGCCTCTGCACGACTGGAATACTCTGGGTAGTAGACCGGTAGATGTATGTCCTGATTGAGGGTAAACTCAGACATCACCTTAGGAAGAAAGTTAGGATTAGTATGCAGGGATACCCTATATCTCTGGAAAATCAAATAGGGCTCTTTACACATCAGAGCCTGAAGCTCAGAAATCCTTCTGGCTGAAGTGATAGCAACTAAAAATAATGCTTTCCAAGAGAGGAAGAGTAGCTTGCAACTTGCAGTTGGCTTGAAAGGAGGCAACATAAGCTTCTCTAACAAAAATATGAGATCCCATGGGGGAATAGGGTCCCAAATGGGTGGCTTAATGTGCATTATACCTCGCAGGAAGGTGCAGGACAGATCCGTTTGTGCCAGGTACCTGCCATCCACTGGTACGTGATAAGCTGACAAGGCAGAAGGGTGTACCTTTATATATGAGTAGCTGAGACCTGCATTGCACAGGTAAAGGAGATACTCCAGAAATGAATTCACCGGACAGGTGAACGGGTCCAGATGACAGGCACAAGCCCAAAGGCAGAAGCGCTTCCATTTCATGGCGGTGTTGGCTCTTGTTGAGGATTTTCTCGCAGCCACTAGGACCTCCACTACCCCTGCTGACACCTTGTACTGGTCCCTGACTAAGCCTGCAGGAGCCATGCATGCAGGTGCAGAGACTTGAGATTCAGGTGTACTAGAGTCCCTTGCTCCGGGGAGAGCAAGTGAGAGGACAGTGGCAGAGGAATCAGAGGTTCTAGTGCCAATTGCTTGAGCAATGGGAACGAAATCTGCCGAGGCCAGAACGGTGCTATGAGAATCATGCCTGCTCATTTCGCTTGAAGTTTGAGCAGTACTCTCTGAAGTAGTGGGAAGGGAAGGAAGGCATAAAGAAACCTCCCTGTGCAAGAGAGGGACAACGTGTCTTGCCAGAAAACACCAGGCCCTGGATCTAGCGAGCAGAAAATGAAAATTATGTACCTCCCGTAATTCTTGATCTTTTTGGATGGAGTCTCCACCACTCATTCACACTGATGGGACTACGCCGGAGGCGCTAGGACTAAGCAGGAGCCAAAAATCTTCAGGAGGGCTGGCACCGAGGTAGCATCAACCCTCCAACCACCTCAGTACCTTTTTACTGAGGAAGTGCAGCATGAACTAAACTAGTGAAACTAACCTATGTCGGACATAAGATAGTCCGAATGACCTGTATAAGAAGGGTCACCACAACAGTCTTCACAGACCAGCCATTGAGGCAGTGAAGACCAAAAACAGATCAGTGAGTTCAGGGGATGGAGGGTGGGCATGTGAATGAGTGGTGGAGACTTCGTCCGAGAAGATCAAGAATTACGGTAGATATGTAATTTTCGTATCTTCCTGGACATAAAGTCTCCATCACACATTCACACTGATGGGAGAGTACCGAGCTAAAATAATCCCCCAAGAAGGGCGACAGGAAAGAGGAGCTCACGTAGGACAGAAGTCCATTCAGGATTGTCCTGCCAAAGGACGGATGCTGTCTGGCATGGACATCCAAAGCGTAGTGCTTCACAAGTGTGCACAGAGTTCCAAGTAGCTGCATTGCAGATGTCTGCCATGGGCATGTTTCGAATTTCTACCAGAGATACCATGACTGCCCTGGTAGAATAGGCATAACTCTGCCTTCCAGTTTAACCTGTGCCACGGAGTAGCACTGGCGAAGGCATGCTACCATCCATGCCAAAATACAGCTGATAGCAACAGATTGACCCAGTCAGGCCATGCTGAAGGAGACAGAGTTGCTATGATTTACGGATCTCTTTAGTTCTGTCTATATAGAACCGCAAATTACTTTTACCATCCACAGAATGTAGGGTATGCTCTTCTTCATTCTGGAAGTTCGTGAAGTAGGTCGGAAGAACCAAAGGCTGGTTCAGATGGAATTCCGAGACTACTTTGGAGAGAAACTTAAGGTGAATTCTGAGAACCACCTTGTCCTTGTGAAATACAGTATACGGTGGGACTGTGACCAGTGCATATATTTCAGACACTCTGTAAGTGGAGGTAATGGCTACAAGAAGATGGCCTTCCAGGCCACGAACTTCAGATCACATGTTGCTAGAGGCTCGAAAGGTTTACGGGTGAGCATGTCTAGCACAAGATTAACATCCCAAGTGGCTACCGGTCTTCTGACTGGAGGCCTAGTGTGGAGTATACCTTTAAGAAACCTCTTAACCAGGGGTAATTGGAGCCAGGGACATAGAGTGTATAGGCTCATGATAGGCTAAAATTATGCAGAGATGGACCTTCATGGTTGAGTATTGTAGTCCTGTGTTTGATAGGTCTAGCAGATATTTCAGGACTTTGTTAGGTGGGCAAGAAAAGGGGTCCAGTAAAGACTTTGCACACCAGATGGAAAAATGTTTCCACTTCAGGGTTTGCGTTAACGCACTACTGATGTCCCCCTAGGGCAAAAATCCTAATTTTGATGCACTACTTTGAAAGCACTGCTTCTGCTCTGATGCAGCCCTTCTCTGCTTAATTGGTGCTTTTGTCACTTTAAATGCACTGCTTCTCCGTGGGACAGTGAGAAGGGTGGTAATGATTGGTCCTGTATTTTTTTGTCTTTACATATCAGAGGCGAGCTGCGATTGGTGATGTGACAGTAAGGGGGTGGGGGACCCAGCTGAGTAGGCGTTGGCAAGTTATCAATGTGGGCAGCAATTTGACAGTAAATCTGGTGGGAGGATTATGTAGGCCGGCAGTCTTCTTCAGTTTGTATACTTGATCTGCAACAGTTAAATCGGTGCGGCAAAAGACAAGCAACTTATGGAGTGGTAGTCCCTGTCTGTTTGGGTCAGGAATAGCCCGTGAATCTGGAGAAGTGAGCACGGAGGAGCCAGGAGTGATGGGTGTGACAGTGAAAGCAGCAGAAGACTGTGTCCGGTTTGGCAGTTCCACCTACAAGGTAATGGTGTCAGACGGAGCAAAGGAACATGTGTTCCTCCTTTCTTATTTGTGTGGGTCCTCCGAGTGTCTCAGGAATCCAGGATAGTGCCACTCTGGAGACTGGGTAACGTTCATTCAGGCCAACTTCAGTTCAGAGGGAGAGAGACTGTAAAAGTTACTGTTATGGGGGGCGGGAAGCCAAGCATTTTCTTGTCAGTCTAGTCAATGCCTCTGAGTAGTACTGCCCCTTCCCCTGCTGCAGTGAAGTGAAGCTCGACTTGGAAACTGGCTTCCTGCATTTTCTGTGGGCTGGCTGAGGAATGAAAAAAGTCACCAGCTGCTAGATGAATGCCTGTGGCTGCCCCATTATAATTAGGGAAAGCAGGGGTATTTTCTCTGTTTTCCTGGCACCTGAAAACAACAGCGATTTTGACTTCTGCTCCACAGACTGCCTTGCACTGAATCTGATTCAGTCTGTGGAGCAGTCTGGTGGCCCAGGCAAACAGAGATTGCACCTCCGCTTTTGCTATTGATGTGGCAGCCACAGGCGTTTCTAACAGCCGGTAACTGCTTGTATATATCTGACGGTATTTTTTTTTTTAATTCCTCGACAGCCTGACACACAATAAAATAAGCATTTGTCAATGCCGAATGTTGTCACGCTGGCATTGGCATTGGTAGTGCAGTGCGGAAACACATTTTGGACAGGATGTGAAAAATGACAGCTGTACTGTTCATAAGGAGGTGTAAAAAAAATGGCAGTATTGAAAATGTGGCATGTAAATATTGCAAATTTGCGAAGTTACAAGGGTGCATGGGAAATGCACAACGCATGCTTGTAACAGTCATTTTATGGACTTTAGGCACCAAATTTTCAACACAGGCATTTTAGCACCTCTGTTCATGTATAGTGTCACTGTCATTTCCTCAAACTGTCTCAAAAAGTGATTTTGCACAGCGACTGCACTATTCTGCACCGGACGTGCGAAAACACATTTCGGGCAGGATATGTAAAATGACAGCTGTACTGGTCATCAAGAGGTGTGGAAAAATGCCAATGGTGAAAATCCAGAGTGAAAATATTACAAATACACAATGTTACGAGCGTGCGTGCAAACTGCGCAACACACGCTCGTAACACAGTCATTTTATGGAGTATCGTCACCAGATTTTCAACATGGGCATTTTAGGGCCTCTGTTCATGAACAGTGTCACTGTCATTTTTGTAATCTGCCCCGAACACTGATTTCCCACAGCGCCGGAAGTGCAGAAACACATTTCGGCCAGGATGTGAAAAATGACAGCTGTACTGTTCACAGGGAGGTGTAGAAAAATGACAATGTTGAAAATCTGGCATGAAAATATTGCGAATTTGTGACGTTACGAGTGTGCGTAGCAGTTGCACAACGCACATGTGTAAAACAGCCATTTTTTTTTTCTTTTCCAAGGCACACTAAGTGGAAGCTTGACTCCAGGTGTGACCTGGGAGCACAAGGAAGTTAAGGGACTTGCTCAAGGTCACACAGTATGTAAGTGGGGGCTGAGGGATTCAAACACAGGTCTCCAACTCAGATCCTTAAACCACTGCACCATAATGCCTCCTAGCTGACATATTATCATTTCATATTACCAGTTCGTTTTTTTTTTCACAAACCTATAAATTTGGTGCAGTGACTCCCAAATTTTAACTTCTGATCCCCTACTTTGGAGGAAGGGGGTCAAACTGACCCCCTGATTTCCGACCCTAGTGCAAGGCCTGCACTTTGCTGTGTAAGTTTTCCTAGTAGCCAGTTTGCATGCCGCTAGGAGAATCTCTGAGACTCTATGGGAGACATCAAATCTACTCACTTCTATCTCCTCAGGAGCCATGCGTGGAGATGAAGGGATCTCAGGCTGGGATGGACTACTGAACCCTGGGTCAGCAAGTCCGATTGAAGTGGTAGCTGTCTCTGTGGAGTTTTCGACAATATGTTGATCAATGGAAACCAAATCTGACGAGGCCAGAATGGGGCGATGAGGATCATTCTGCCCTCTTGTGCCTCCAGATTGAGCAGCACCCTCTGAACTAAAGGAAGAGGAGGAAATGCATAGAGAAAGCGTCTTGTCCACTGCAGTCTGAATGCATCCTGACAGAAAGCGCCGGGTTCTGGATTTCTGGAGCAGAATAGAGGCAGTTTTGCATTAAGTGGGGATGCAAAAAGGTCCAGGTCCGGTGTGCCCCACTCTTCGAAGAGCAACTGCATGTTTACGTTGAGAGACCACCTATGAGGGTCCGCCTCTGTTCTGCTGAGGCAATCTGCCAGATGGTTCTGGACTCCTGGTAGGTAGACCACTTGGATCAGGGCTTCATGCTCTAGGCACCATTTCCACACACTCATCGCTTCTCTGCACAGTGGGTAAGTGTGTGCCCCGCCCTGCTTGTTGATGTAGTACATCACCACTTTGTTGTTGTCTGAAGGAGAATTGCTTTGTGACAGAGGAAGTCCATCAGGGCTCAGACAGTGTATAGAACAGCTCTCATTTCCAGGACATTTATGTGGAGTTGCAATTCGTCCTGGTTCCACAGACCCTGGGTGTGGAGAGTCTGACAGTGAGCGCTCCAGCCGACTAGAGATGCATCTGTGGTAATGGTGATCTGTGGCTCCAGCGGAGCAAAGGGAAAGCCTAGAAGTAGGTTGTCCTCTTGAGTCCACCAGGTGAGTGACTGCTTTAGAGGTTCTGTCACCTTGATGTGAAAGGACTGTGGGTGTGTGGTCGGGGACCACTGAGTACTGAGCATCCACTGAGTGGTCCTCATGTGAAGACAAGCCAAGGGCACCATGAACACAGATGACGCCATGAGACCCAGCATCCACCACATCGAGAGAGCTCAGACTGAGTAGCTTTCCTTGATGAAATGAGCCATCTGTAGGATATCGTTTCTCCTGTCCTCCGGAAGGAAGTCCCTGCTCTAGAGATGTCCCTGATGAGGAGCTGTTGGGAGGACTGAAGTTGCGATTTTTCCAGATTCAACAGAACTCCCATAGAAGTGAGGAATTTAGAAGCCGTGGCTACAGCTTATCTGCGTCCCTTGTTTGGATGAGCTTGCCAGAAGCCAGTCGTCCAGATACAGGAACACTTGAATTCCAAGTTTCCTGAGATGCACTGTGAGTACTGCAAAGCACTTTGTAAAGACTCAAGGCGCCGAGGATAGCCCAAAGGGCAGGACTCTGAATTGGTAGTGCTGGCCCAGAGCCACAAATTAGAGATACTTGTGATGGTCTGGATGCATGGGAACATGTTGGTAGGTGTCATGCATGTCCAGGGAGGCCAGTCAATCGTCTTGGTGAATCAGAGGTAGGAGCATACCGAGTGATATCATTTTGAAAGTCTCCTTGTAAAGGAATTTGTTTAACTTCCATAGGTCTAGAATAGGGCGCATACTACCTGTTTTCTTTGGAACTAGAAAGTAATGGGAGTAGAAACCTGTGTTCCTTTGATCCTGCGGAACTATTTCTACTGCTCTGTTGTTCAGAAAGCCTTGAATCTCGGAAGCGAGGAGGTCTGACTGAGTGACAGCCTGGGCTGTCGTTTGGGTGGATGATCCGGGGGGGGGGGTTCTGACAAATTTAGAGTAACCCTCGCAAATTATTCTGAGAACCCATTTGTCTGAAATGACTGATTTCCACTGGCTGTAAAACTGAGTCATATGTGCCCCCCCCCAATGCCAAAGAAAACTCCCCCTTGGACAGCTGAGGTGGGACTTGGGCTGGAATCTCGGAGGGTGGCACTAGGTGCCTTTGGGTCATGTGCCTTCTGCTGCATTTTCTTTTGCGGCTGAGGGGCTTGATTCTTGTTGAAACACCCTCTGCCTTTGCCATGAAAGGACTGGCAGTTATGAAACTGCCGGTGGTTCCCACCCCATTGAGGGGCAGCAGGGGTCAGCCTGGCAGTCTTAATGGCAGTCCTAGTTTTCTATGTGGCCTCCAGTGCCTGCTCCACCTGAGGGTCAAACAGATAAACTCCCTCAGATGGTAAATTCATGACTCTTTGTTGAGCATCATTTGTAAACCCCGAGGTCCGTAACCATGAATGGCGTTGGGTGCAAATCCCTGCTGCTACTGCCCTAAAGGCAGTGTCAAAAGCATCCATTGCAGCCTTAAGTTGCTGATTATGGACTCAATACCTCTAGTAATGGTTTGAAGAAGCTCTGAAGCAGCATCCAACTCCGGAAGAGCTTTGATTAAGACTTTCAGCGAATGCCAGAGGATATACTCATATTGTGAGAAGTAGCCCTGGTAACTGGCAATACACATTCCTAGGGTAGCAGTGGCGAAGACTCGCTTCCCTAGGGTGTCAGTCTTATGGGATTCTTTATGTACCGGATGAGCTGTAGATTCCTGAGGAAGTACAGCTTTGGCATTTTCTGCCAAGACTGCAATGGCATTCACAAAGTCTTGGGAGGCCAAGATTGGTCGATCCTTAGAGGAAGCATATGTGGCAGGGAGCTCCTGCTATTCTTGAAGACTGACCTTTTCTTAAATCTATTGCAACAGTTCTTCTATTTCTTAGTCTATTCTGTCTGTTACAAATTCTAGTCTATAAGGTTGGCCACCTATGGGCACCCCTTCCCCTTTTATGACTATGCTATAGTGTCCTCTTTAATTTTCCTTTTCCCTCTCAGGTCCTCGTACAGGGAGGTTATTGTGGTGACCTCCAAACGCATGTAAAATAGGTTGTGTTTATCATTGTAGGATTTAGTATGTAATAGCACTGTGTCATAAAATACTTTGATGTATATACCTTATGTTTATGAAACCTGTAAATGTTGACAATACCATGGCACTAGGTGTTTTTGATAAAGGTAAAAAGTACTAGGTGACTATTATAGAAATTATGTTAGTTGTGCTATTTAAAATGCATGTAAATTGCTGTAAACTGAACAAGGCTGAAATTTCATGGTGATTTGCATATATCCCATTATGCTTTGCATTATGGAAGTATGTATGATGTTGTATTGCTTTGAAACTTGATTTGTTGCCAATGCCCGTTGGGGTAACCCTTTTCTCAGTGATTCTGCATTGAGGTTCTTTGTCTATAGCTTTTTTTTTTTTCTTTTTGAGCCCCCACTACCCAAGCAAACAGGGTCCACATTGGGATGAAGGGTTTTCACTGAAAAGTGATTACATCAGAGATCAGTGTCAGTAGGTGCTGGTTAAGTGCAGAGAAAGGACATACATAGTCTGTTGCTGCAAACAGATGTACTGAAGAAGGAATACGGCATTGCAGAAGCGTATTTCCTGTATTTTGAACAAACATCACAGAGAGATTGTGTGCTGAACCTGAAGTTCGGTGTCTGATCCATCTGTTATCCCACAACCCCTCCACAGCATACTTCCTATCTACAGACTTAGCCACGGAGGGAATAAGCGCCGGATTATCCCACACCGTCTGTGAGAGAAAGTCTTGAAAGAGGGCTATACCGGAGGAGTCAGTTCCACAGGGATCTCTGTAACACGCAAATATTGAAGGCACAATAGCTTCCCTGGCTCCACCTCTGATGTCTGGGGGAGTGGAATTCATGTTCTTCAGTAGAGATTTAGAGGACAGGTCCTCAACCAAAGGCTTTGCTGAAATAGAGGACTTACTTTCCACTCCAAAGGAAGAATCCTCGTCAAAGTTGTCTCCTAATTGTAGATGAGATCAGGCTCAATAGTGTCTTCTACTAGCCCAGGAGGGATAATATATAAAGGAAAGGGAGGAAAGAGCGCAGGAGGGGGAGCTCCCTGAATCGGAGTCGAGAAACCCTGCATCCGATGCGGCACCAGACACAACAGCACCACATGCGGCACCGACCACGGCGTTGCCAAGACGGGAGTCTAAGGCGGCACCATGGCCGGCACTGCACGGGTCCCCCAACCCAAACTCTGGGGGCACCCAAGGATGAAGATCTGAAAACCTGGGAAGGAGGAGGAGGTACCTGTGCTGGCCCCTGCGCCACAGCCATGTGAGGGGGGAAAGCACAAGAGAGCAGCGTCAACGGCACCAAAAAAAGGTGTCGCGCAACAAGGATGACCCAACCACCCCACCCCACCTGTGGGTTTGGAACCCCTAGGCCCGAAGACCTTAGGACCAATCCCGCTGGCTCGGGAAGTTGGGACAACCACCAAACCCACTGCTCAGTAAGAGTGGCCCAATGATGAAACTGCTCACCAGAGGACCCCCACCAGGGGGCAGGGAGGGACTACGGAGTCGAAGATGCCAGTCACCAGGGACAGAGGCCACAGGAGATCCCAATGCCGTTGGAGTCAGCTTCCTGTCTCCTGCACCTGATGACCAAAGTGCAGACCTACCAGAGGGCGACCGCGAGTGGTACCGTTTCTTTCTCAAGTGGTGTGATGAAGAAGAACTCAAGGCTGAGCAGTGCTGGGTTCCCGAAGAAGATCGGGAACAGGCCCACTCTTTGTGTTTTCAAGAGCCAGCTGCCTCCCGAGCACTGGACTGCCGTAGTCAGACCCCTTCCAGAGGCGGGACCGGACCCACCCCTGCTGGAAATACAGCTTTCATGCGAAGTCTCCCTACCATCACTGACCCCGTTCATGGTCGATTCCGTCGAAGACAGGCTGAGGAAAACCTCTCTGTTCTTTCTTGTGAAAAAAAAAGTTTCTTTTTTTTTTTTAAATAATAAATGAAAAATATACTAAAACTAATCAAAACTGAATGACTTAGCTGCTGTTGTATAGACGTGAAGATCTGACTCGTGGCGGGTGAGCGACGTCTCTGAAGCGCACTCAACAGCGGGGTAAAAAGGAACTGAGGCGGTTGGAGGGTTGACACTGAGGTAGCCTATACAGCGAGAGCTTGTCTTGTGGCGCCGCACATGCGTAGTCCTACCTCAGCACTGGCCCTCCTGAAGATTTCTGGCTCCCACTCGGTCCTAGCGCCTCTGGCGTAGTCTCATCAGTTTGAATGAGTAGTGGAGACTTTATGTCCAGGAAGATCTGGGCAGTTTGGCATTGAGTGGTAATGCAATGAGGTCCAGTTCTGGAAATCCCCACCTTTCGAACAGGTCATCTATTATGTCCTGTAGTAGCTCCCACTTGTGAGCCTGAGACCAAGATTTGCTTAGGCCATCGACCAAGGTGTTTTGTACTCCTGGTACATGAAACAGCTGCGAGTTCCTGATTGTGCTCCACTGCCCAGTAATAGACTCATGGCCTCTCTTCAAAGGGGATAGGAGTGAGTTTCCCCCTTGCTTGTTGATGTAAAAGACCACCCACATGTTGTCTGTCTGGATCAATAAGGGGCCTGGGAGAAGGTCCGGCAGAAACACCTGCAAGGCGTACAGAACGGCTCTCATCTCCAACATATTGATGTGGAGGCTGCATTCCAGAGAGGTCCAAGTCCCTCTTGTCTGATTTTCTTTGAAATGTGAGCCCCAGCCCAGTCCCAAGGCATCCGTTGTCAGGATTTGCTGAGGACTGGGATTTCGAAATGCAGCCCCAATTTCCAGTCAGGAGGGAGTGAGCCACCATTCCAAAGTCTGATGCACAGCGTTGGAGATCTGAACTTGCTGCTCGAGATCGTCTAAATACTGATACCACTGTACCCTGAAGTTCCACTGAAGTACTCTCATGTGGAGATGATCGAAGATCATGGTCACAATGGCAGCTGCCATGTGGCCTAGGAGTTGCTATCTGGCCTGACGAGGCAATTTTCGAGCCAGCACCCGTAGGCGATCTGCCCTGTCTGAGGGGAGGAAGGCCTTCCCTTGGGCGGGAGTCCAAGATGGCCCCTATGCATTGTAATCTCTGACAAGGCCAGGGAGATGACTTGGGAAGATTTAAGGTGATCCTCAGGGCTTGAAACAGTCAGCAAGTACTTTCCAATGTGTGCTGCAGCTGGTCCCTTGTGGGAGCTGTCAGAAGCCAGTCATCGAGGTGGAGGTAGATGTAATGTCCTTGCCTCTGGAGAGCTGCTGCCACCACCGTCAGGCATTTGGTGAATACTCGAGGTGCCGAGGAGAGGACGAATGGCAGCACCCAAAACTGATAATGCTCACCCTGGAAGGTAAAGCGACGGTACTTTCTGTGGGATGGCAGGATCTTTATGTGCATGTATGCATTCTGCATTTCCAAGGAGCAGAGCCAGTCCCCCTTGGTGTAGCATGGGCAGCAAACCTGGCAGTGTCACATATCCTGAACCTTTTGCATTTGATAAAAGTGTTCAGCTGACTGAGATCCAGGATGGGGCGAAGTTCCCCTGACTTTTTTGGAACTAAGAAGTGGGAGCAATAACCCCTTCCTTTTGATCTGTGGGACTACCTGGATTGCCTTTTTGCTCAGGAGGGCTTGGATTTCTGCCCGAATGAGGACTGCTCAGGATGGGGAGCAATGAATGGAAATCAGTGTGTTGTCCAGAGGAATTTGGGTGAATTCCAGAGCATAACCCCGTTCTATAATTTGGAGTATCCACTGATCTGCCACTGAAAAGCCCATCTTCTTGAATGTGGAAGCAAGCTGCTTTGAAACAATTGGGAGCTGTGAGGGAGACACTATATTGACCTGGCAATCTGAAAGAAAGCTCACTCTGAGGGAGGTGTAGCTTACTTTGAATTTTACACTTGGTATTGCTTTGTGTCTTGTCTTTTTTTTTTGTGAATCAAGAAGGAGTTTGCAAAACTGCTCATCTTGTGAGTTTAACTTCAGAAGGATTGAAATACTGCATAATTGGTTTTCCGTTGTGGTTAGCTGGATTATTGTCTACTAGTATTTTGGTAACAGTTTGCAACAAACTATTTTTGGTACAGTGAACTATTTACTGGTGGCTGAGGATTTGTCATCGTAAACCCTGTGGTCTGTGTATTCAACCCAGACAGTGCCTCAGGTTGTGGAAACTGGTTCCACTGATTGTCTTCAGAGCACAGAACACCAGGTTGTATTGGGTCAGGGGATGCTTACATCATAGGTATTGGGCTCAAATGCTTGATTTTTCTCCAATTGTTTTTTTGCTGGATATATTCTCTGTTAAATTGTTGTGCAGGTTGTCTTGCTGAAAGGAAGGTCAGCACTCACTGGGGTGGTGCAGGTTGTCTTGCTGAAAGGAAGGTCAACACTCACCGGAGTGGTGGGTCAGAGCTTGTAGCTGATTGTTTCCGGAGGGCAGAGGCTTGCCCCCCCCCGGGCGTCATTTCCTTTATACCAGGGGTTCTGACATCACTACCCCAAGAGGGCAAGGGACACTACTTCCCCAAGAGGGCAAGGGGCATACAAATGTCATATTCTTACCAGCATACTGCATTGAAGGTAAATGCATGCACACACTAACAAAAAGAAAAAAAAATACAAAAAAAAATATTAAAAAGAAAGACGTGGGGAGTGGTGCAATGCACTGGCTGTGCAGCAGTAGTCTTCCGGGAGACATTCTGGAGGCTGTGATGTTGCCCCATTTGCAGGCAATTCTCTGCTCTGAGGAAGGAGTTTGCCCATCTCCTGGCCGTACTGGACAAGAGTAGGGAACCCCCCCCACAGGGAACACCAGGGCCACCACCACTGCCTCAGAGGTTGCAAAGAAAGAGGAGCGGTTGGACCATGGTGAGCTCAGGGAGGGTGAGGGTGGTGGAACAGAGGTGCATCCCTCCAGTTGTGCCTCTCTACAATCCATACGCCGTTCTGGTGGAGCATAGTTTCCCTATGGAGGCACCCGCAGTGGAGACCAAGAAGGTTGCTGGGAACTATCACAAGGAAGGCCCACAGGAGGGTGGCACGGGAAACCACAGGGGAAGGCAGCAGTTCCTGGTGGGTGACTCAATTATTAGGGGGTAGAACTGGGGGAGAAAGGGGAGAGGGAGTTAAGGTGCCTGCCCGGTGCCATGGCTTGGAGGGACAGGGAGCGAATCCTCAGGATTGCAACAGCAGCTGCACGGGAGAGGGAGCTGGATGTCATTGTCCACCAAGGGACAAATGATTTAGCTGGGCATGGGACCACAGCAGTGCAGGAGGAGTTTGTGGAGTTGGGGAGGGGCCTTAAGACAAACAGCACACACGGTAACCTTCTCAGTGGTGCTGCCTGTTTATGGCATGGGTGAGGCTAAGGTACTATGCACTATGCGATTCAATGAATGATTAAAAAACTGGTGCAGAGCACAGGGTTTTGGCTTAATTGGGGACTGGGGTTCCACCTGGAGGGATACACACCTATACTGGCATGATGGTCTGCATCTTTCCAGGAGGGGAACCAGGCTCCAAGGTGATAGATTTAAATGCTTCACTGGCAAGATTTTAAACTAGCAGGGGGGGGCGACACTGATCAGAGGCAGGGAATTCCCAGCCTCCCCCCCACAAAACAGGGTAGTTAGCGAGGTAAACACCAAGGTAGAGAGGTGGATAGGGAGAAGAACATGGGTAAAAGGAGAAAAAGACATTGGGCCGGATATTCAAAAGGGTTGCGTCATGCGCAATAAGATTCTTATGCATGAAGTCACAGTGCGCCATTCTGCGATATTCAGCAGGAGCAGTTGTGCCACCGAAACAGGCTGAGCAACAGCGCCAATGCAAATGAAGGCATCGCAACGAAGAGGTGGATCCATGCATAAAGAGCGCAATGATATTCAAAGACTTATGTGCAATGCGCAGAGCTGAACAGCCGGAAGTTGCCCTAGCGAAATGAGCCAAAATAAAAAGGCTCAAGGAAGAGGTGTAAACGCGACGGGAAGACACATGAGGCAGAGAGACAGAGAAGGCCAGGAGTAACATACAGTGCGGGCAAGGGAGTGCACAGGACAGAAGAGGGGCAAGGGAAGGTGTATGGGGCCACAGAGTGCAGAGGCCAGTAGGTGTACCAGGTGCAGTGGAGGTAGCAGTCAGGACAGCGGGGGTACCAGAGCAACATCAGCCAGGAGGGGGTCACAAGCCAGGGAGATGGACAGTGCCAGCTTCCACATGGAAGCTGTAATGAGGGAGGTGAGAATGCATGCTGCAGGGGGACGTGGCCGTGGAAGGGCCCGTTGGTGGTACGCCCCCAACAGGCAGTACCGTGTCCGCATCAGCTATGAGATGTACACAGATGTAGAGATCGTGGGCCGGTACCGCCTGAACAGGGCAATACTGAGACGGCTCTGTGAGCTGTGCAGTGATGTGATGCAGGCACCCTCACAGCGGACTCACGCTCTGTCGGTGGAGACCAAGGTGACAACCTGCACGTAACACTGCTCACCACGGGCACCTTCTAGGAGGCCAATAGGGGACACGCAGGCATCACACAGTCGGCCACGTCACGCATCCTCACCAATTCCTCAGCACACTGCTGCCACATGCTGCGGAGCACATCCAGTTCCCCAGCACCGTGGCAGGCGTACAGCAAACATGCAGGAGTTCCACAGGGTAGCACATATACCTGGCATGCTGGGGCCATAGACTGCACCCATGTGGCCATCGCCGCCACCTGGCCCGATGGGGCTGCATATAGGAACAGGAAGGGCTATTCCAGTGTCAACTGCCAGGTGGTGTGTGATGCCACTGGGCGCATAATCAATGTCTGCGCCACACACCCTGGCAGAGCACATGATGCCTTTATATGGTATCAGTCCGCACTGTGCCATCGATTCGAGAGTGGGGACATCCCCACAGGCCATCTAGTGGGTGAGTATGCATGTAGGAATTGCAAACGTGGGGCAAGGGTGGGAATGCCACAAGTGCTATGGTAGTGGCACACAGGGATATTGGCAATATGGACCTGAACATGATACTTATCTCCACCATCTCCACACAGGTGACAGCGGATACCCACTCCATCCCTGGCTGCTCACACCATACCGGCGCCCCATGACCCCATTGCAGCAACGCTATAATGAGGCGCATGCTGCCACATGCAACATCATCAAGCGGGTGTTTGGGATGCTCAAGGCACGCTTCCGATGCCTAGACACCTCCGGCGGTGCCCTACAGTACAGCCCCTCAAAGGCCTGTGGGATATTCCTGGCCTTTTGTATCCTGCACAACATGGCCAAAGACTGTGAGATAGCCATTCGGGTCGAGGAGGGGGACAGCGATGGGGACGCCAGCAGCGCTGGTGATGAGCAGGCCCCCCTTGGACGGCGGGACCCCCGACTGATCCGGCAGGCCCAGCTGCACCGGGACACCATCATAGAGGAGCATTATGCACAACACAGGTAAGTCAAGGGGCCATGTGCAACCAACACTGTCCTGGCGCAACCCACAGGCACACAGAGTAACACACCAGGGGTGCATGATGGCAAGGGGAGTGGAAGGGACAAGGCACACAAACACACCATCAGGGAGGGGCAGTCATATGGACACACACACACACACACACACACACCAGGCACAAAGCGTACATGGGCAGGTGCACAGCAGAGCAGGAACAGACATGGCAAACACACAGATCCACAGACCACACCCACCACCTGTACTGTCCAAGTACGTGTGTCAGATGCTGGGCACCCTTGCACCTTGGTGTACAGTACAATGCAGGCATCATCATGCACACGCACCTGTGGACAGCAGTCGGGATGGTGTGCAGGTGGTCCATATGTCGGCGTGATGTGCAGGGCACCCACCAGTGCACTGCCCACCATGACGCACAGTGCACACAGGGCAGCACCAGACAGGGCCCGCACTGGGAGACAGGTCAGTCATGTTGCACCGTTCCACGGCCACCGCGGATGCGTGGGCGGCCCCGCCGTGACCCAACAGCACTGGCAGGCTGAGCAGGGGCCATGGGATGGCACCGATGGACCACCAGGGGTCCCACTGCGCGATCGCGACCTTGTCCGCAGTGGGGTCTGTAGTATGCCAAACATACCTGCACCAGGGGTGCTCGGGATGCCCACAGCAGAACCCGGCGTCGACAGGCTTGGTGTTGCACGACGCCGGGAATGGGGAGTGGAGAGCGTACTGTGTGGGGTGCGCAGTACAGGGGCACCTGCTTGTGTGCCCAATGCAGCCACGACAGCGACCAATGCCTGGGTCTGCCTGTCAATGGCGGCAATCACATCCATCCGCATATGGACCATCTCTGCACGGTTCAGAGCACAGTCCCTGCTGTGCCGCTCCACAGCCATGCACAGTGCCTCTACGGATGTTGCAACCCGCCTTTGCTGCTGTACTGATTCCCGCAGCAGTCGGGTGTGCTCTTCAAATGGGTACTCTGCCACAATGGCATCCTGTCCCCCAGGGTATGGAAGGTCCTGATGCTCAACACCCCTTGAGGGTGGGCGCTGTTCACCAGGACCAGGAATGGGCATATCAAAGGGAGGTGGGCATGTGCCACCGCTGGATACTGTACCCCCAGACCTGGTGGGTGACTGCTGCTGCTGCCCCTCCAACCGCTGTGCTCCAGGGACCACTTGTTCCACTGCTGTGGCCGCAACAGTGCCAGACACCTGCACAGCTACCGGTGCTGCCCCACCGGTGCTGACAGGCACAGCCTGGGACTGTGCTGACATGCTGGCACACTGTTGGAACCAGCTAGGCCCAGGGGCGCGTGCTGGCCTGCTGTGTGTCTGTCATGGGACACACGTCACTGCCCATTGCAGTCCTTGCATCATCAATGGTGCAGGTACGTGCTACAGCCACAGTCTGGCGTGCTGGCATGCTTGCATGCCAGACTGCTGAGACACAGGCTGTGCACCCCACCCGACTCACCGACACCAGAGTTGGCAGCCCGGCGTGCATGCTGGTGCAGTGCATGCTGGCTGGTGACAGAGGTGGATGGACCCTCCTCCATGTCCAGCAGGTCTTCCTCACTGCCTGGACCCACCACCACCATCCCCTGAAGATGAACAGGATCTGTAACAGAAAGAGAGGACATGTGAGTGCATGTGAACAACCTCCCCCTCAACACCACCACCATGTCATACCGTGCAGTGATGGGCTTCCACCTGTCTGGAATCCACCTCCTGGTATGCCCTCAATAGCACTCCGCTGCATTGATGCAGCCAGTCGGTCCTCAGCCGGGGTCAGCTCCACCACCACTGGCTGGCCCCACCTGTGCCAGCAGTGCCGCCCTGAGGCTGCCACCTTCTCCTTCACCCTCCTGCGGTCTGTCCCCATCTTCTTTTGCATTCCTGCATGGGCGCTGGTGGCTTCCATGCAGGTTCACTGCCCGAGCTACCCCCTCCCATGCAGCCACACGGGCCTGAGGGGTGCCCCGCTGTCCACTCAGTAGTGGCTCCTCCTCCAGGTAGGCCTGGAAGAGGGCCTCTGTCTCTGCCGTGGTGAAGTTGGGCCTCCTCCTCCGCCCACCATACTCACCCTCACCTTGGCTCTGCTCAGTCATGTCGATCTGTATGGGTGGAAGTGGACACCTGTCACTGTGCAGTCTACAGCGTTATCCCATGACCATTGTCCAGAACATCACACAGCATGCAACCCACCTCTCACCTGCAGTAACCGAATCTGGCCAGCGCAGCCCAATGTCGCACATTTATAGTGCAATGCATGCAAATTAGGAGTGGAGCAACTGTAATGAGATGCAAATGGCGCCACTGAGCCTTTGAATGGCTGATCAGATGATTTGCATATGTCGGCTGAATATCGCGCCCGTTGCGCCTGCGAATACTGGTTGACCAGCTGAGCCAATGGCGCATATCTGTGACTGTGTGGTACACTGCATTGCACATGCCCAGGTAGCTTCGCGGGCATCTGCCACGCTGACGGCGTGCTTGTCGCGGCGATCGGCAATTCAGGCCGCCACCATTGTGCCAGTGGCGCTACGGCACTGGGTACCATATGGCGGCTGTGGCACTACTCGCAATAGTCTCACTGTGGCACTGGCGCGGTGACCCGTTCGGCGCAGGATGCGTGGACGTCAGATGGTGCTGTGCGTGGCCTTGCGTCATAGACCCCTGACCTGGTGTCCGACCTTTGCCCCCGGCGCTGTTCGGCTGCCATGTACAGCTCTGTTGCGCTGTTTGGTGACAGTGCTATGTGAATAACGGCCTTCTCTGAACTATGCGATTGGAACCTATGGTGGTCTATTAAGCAACATTTCCACATGGGGTTGCCGCGCTGCAGGGCGCCATATTGCCTGCTCTACTACCACAGTAATGGCACGCAGGAGAGCTCCCCAGTGGAGTCAGTTGGAGGTGGCCAACCTGGTGGCAGTGGTTGAGCCCCACTTTGGGGCACTGTTTGGGGATCAGCCCCTCACCATGGCCCGCATCCATGTGTGGCTGCAGGTGGCCACTGAACTGGAGAGGGTCACAGGGCGGTGCCAGTCTGCTGAACAGTGTAGGCACAGATATAGTGACCTCCGCAGGAGGGGGCCGGACGTGCTGCAACGCCTCAGGTCACGTGCCAGGAGGGTGTACCATCTATGCACCTGTATTCTCCGTAGGGGTGTGACTGTGTTTTGGTGGTGGTGCATGGGGGATGGCTCTGCCATGGTTGGCTGTGTCAGTGTGTGCAGGTGTGAGATGCATGGGTCTGGCTGTGTGGGCAGGCACACTCACTGGGGCAGGGGGGCAGTCTGTTTTGGGGTCACACTGATGTTTTTCTCAACATTTGTCACCCACAGGCCTGGTGGAGAGGATGCAGGCCCAGGCTGAGGAGGGCCGTGGCGGGGCTCAGATGGCAGCCGGAGGAGGCGTGATGGGTGGGCCACAGCGGCAGCAGCAGCAGCAGCCACAGCTGCTTGATGAGTGTGAGTGTCATTACATCATGGATGCTATTGCATGCTGGAGGGGGTGGGCATGACCACCAGCCATGGACAACACAACCATGCACGACACAGGCGACAGTCATCACTGTCCAGTGTCACTGCACGTCTGTGTGTGCATCACTGGTGGTCCATGCATGCACTGGGCACATGGCTGTGGAACTGGCATCCCACCACATTGCCACGTCACTTGACAGCCTTGTTTGTGCTGTGATGGACATGGGCAGTGTGTGTGTGTGTGCAGTGGTGCACATAGCTGGTGCTGCCTGGTTGGGCGTGTCATGTGCATGGTCACTGTGGGTGGGTGCATACCATCACAGGTGCGGGGCACTAGGCTATATGCCTTGCAGGATGGGTGGTGTTCAGGGTTGTGGACAGTCACAGCCATTGACTGTGTTCCCTTTTCCTAGGTCTCAGCATCCTACGGCGGATGGACCGTGCCCTCCAGCAGCTGACGCAGGTGTCAGTCACTACACATGACCTCCTGACAGACATGCAGCGCGCCATGGGGTCAGGCGTGCGGAGGAACCAGGAAGATCAACAGGCAGCAGGGACCAGCCTGCGGGTGCTGACTGCGCTTCCCACTTCACCCAGCCCTCCCACCCCTGCCTTCCCTCTTCAGTTGTTCACCCCCTACCTTGTACCCCTACCCCCTTTGTCTTGTACATATGTATATAGATGTTGTTGGTGTTGTACATATCTTTTCGAATATATATATTTTGTTATGAATTCTGTGGTGGTCTCTGATTTGCAGCGGGCTATGGTTGCTCAGTTGCAGTGGTGTGCATGGCATCTGGGGTGGTAGGTCCTGGGTATGTGTGTGTGTGTGTGTGTGCATGGGAAGGTGTCTCCAGTGTGGGAGTGCCTTTCAGTCGGTCTTGCCATCTGCTGCCACCCTGCTGGGTGCCCAGGGTGAGTCTGGCTTGTATGGTTCTGTGCTACAGGTTGCAGTGTGCGGGGTTGCATGGTGTTTACTGCAGTGCCAGTCACTGCACATGGGTGGTGTCTTGGGGTCACAGTGCAGGGTGTGCTGTACAGAAGGGGGCTGATGTGCACTGTGGTTGTCGACCCCCTGTGTGGCAGTCTCAGACTGCCAGTGGGTGTGCGGGGCGATGGCCCTGCTGTGCTTTTGTTGGCTTGTCCCCATGGGCCGGTGGATCATCCATCCCTCCCCAGTGATGCTGTGCTTGGGGTGTGCGGGTGTATTGTTAGTTCTGCAGTGTGTTCCTGTGCCCATGTGTGGCATGGCTGGTGGTGAGCCCAGCCTGCCTCATGGTTAATGCAGTTCCATTGCTCTGCTGGGGGGGGGGGAGCTCTGCTTGCGCCATGGCACCTCTGGACTGCTCAGCTGGGCTAGCCTTGTTGCGCTATGGCGCATCATTTCTGTTCAGCTTCCCCTTCCTGGTTGCGCTATGGCTCAGTTTGTGCAATATTCAGACGTTGGCTGCTAGCGCAGTTTGTCTTGCTCCATGTTTGAATATCGCGGCTGTTACGCATATGTGCAATTGACTTGTGCTTGCTCCTGCTGTTGCACACTTTTTGGGCGCAGTTTGAATATCCGGCCCATTAAGGACAGGGATGGGGCTAAAAGGGGTAAGGCCATCAAAACATGGACGGCGATGAGTACCAATACCCATAGTCTGGGTAACAAGCTTCCTGAACTAGTGGCCTTGATGGAAGAGGGACACCTGGATATCGTGGTGGTCACAGAAACATGGTACACAGAGAACCATGACTGGGACGTCAACATACCAGGGTACAAAAATCTACAGGAGGGACAGGGTGGGTAAAAGAGGAGGAGGAGGAGGAGTTCTTTATGTAAGGGAAGGGATCAAAGCAATGGAACTTAAGGGTAAACAGGGAGGACAGGAGGCACTGTTGGTCACCTTGGAGACAGGCAATGGCACCACAATCTGCACAGGAGTTGTATACAGACTCCCATCTCAGGGAGAGGAAATGGACAAGGAAATGATAGAAGGCATCCTTAGAATGGCAGAAAAAGGGGAGATATTGTTAATGGGGGACCTGAATATACCACATGCTAACTGGAGCACATGTGCTGCAGCCACATCCAAGACTGAGGTCATTCTCGATGTCCTGCAAGGGGCATGCTCAGACAACTAGTGTTGGAACCCACTCGGAAGGGAGAAATCTTAGACCTGATACTCTCAAATGGAGGCAGAGAGAAGATCACAGATTGAGAAGTAGATAGTGATCTGGGAACTAGCAACCACCGAACAGTGTGGTTCACAATAAACACAGCCGTAGAGTCAAGCCATACAAAGGCAAAGGTACTGGGACTTTAGGAAGCCTGACTTTGGCAAAATAGGTGCGTGCCTAAGGAATGCACTAGCATATGGTCAGGAAGGAGGGGTGGAAGAACAATGGGGGGAAATCAAAACTGCCATCACAGAAGCAACAAGCCTTGGTGTGAAGCAAATAAAACAGTGAAAAACCACTATGGTTCTCAAAAGACATGGCGGGGAAGGTTAGGGAGAAAAAGATAGCATTCAGGAAGTATAAGGAATCACGGAAGAAGCAGGACAGAGAACTGCATCAGTTAAAGCAGAAGGAAGCGGGGAAGGCAGTCAGAATAGCGAAGGCCCAAACCAAGGAAAAAATAGCCAACTCGGTTAAGAAGGGGGATAAAACCTTTTATAGTTACATCAGGGAGCGAAGGAAGACCAAGGGAGGGATAGTAAGGCTTAAGAAAGGGGGAGGGTGGGAAGAGGATGACAGTGAAAAGGCAGAGATACTGAATGAATACTTTTGCTCAGTATTCACAAAAGAAGAAGAGGGGAAGGTACCTAAACCAAACAACAGATGCACTCTGGACAGGGAGGTTGATACCAGTTCATTCACAGAAGAAAGGGTCAAGAAAGAACTCCTAAAACTCAAGGTGGACAAAGCAATGGGGCCTGACGGCATTATTGTATTGTATTGTCCCCTGTATTCTAAAAGAACTAAGGGGAGAGCTAGTGACACCACTGACTACCCTTTTTAACAAATCATGGGAGGATGATGTGATTCCTCTTCACAAAAGTGGGAGCAAGGCAGAGGTAGGAAACTACAGACCTGTTAGTTTGACCTCAGTGGTGGGGAAAATGATGGGATCACTTCTGAAACAAAGAATTGTTGAGTACCTAAAGGCCAGCGGGGCACAGAACCTGAGGCAGGACAGATTCACAGCGCGAAGGTCATGTCAGACAAATCTAACAGATTTCTTTGACTGGGTGACCAAAGTAGTAGACCAGGGAGGGGCTGTGGATATGGCCTACCTAGACTTTAGTAAGGCATTTGACACAGTCCCACACAAAAGATTAATAAACAAGTTAGCCAGCCAGGGAAAGGGTCCCAGGGTGGTAGCCTGGATAACAAATTGGATGGACAACAGGATGCAGAGGGTAATAGTAAACGGAGTACACTCTGAAGAAAGGGTGGTTACTGGTGGGGTACCGCAGGGTTCAGTACTGGGACCACTCCTCTTTAATATCTTTATAGGAGACATTGCTGAGGGGCTGGAAGGAAAGTATGCCTCTTTGCAGACGACACCAAGATCTGCAACAGCGTTGATACACAAAGGGGGTGGAAAGGATGAGAAGGGACTTGGCAAGGCTGGAGGAATGGTCAAAAATATGGCAGCTTAAATTCAATGCAAAAAAGTGTAAAGTAATGCACCTGGGAAACAAAAACCCAGGGGAAGAGTTCACAATGGGGGAGGGGGTGGAGGTACTAACAACAAAAAAAATGGAAGGACCTGGGGGTAGTCACATCAGACGACCTTAAGGTAGGCAAGCAATGCGAGAAGGAAGTAAGGAGGGCTGAGGGGACACTGGGCTGCATAGGGAGAGGCATCACCAGTTAAAACAGGAAGTTGTTATCCCTCTGTACAGACAGTTGGTGAGACACCATCTGGAGTACTGCGTGCAGTTCTGGAGACCCCATCTCTGCAAAGACAGACAGGATGGAGGCAGTCCAGAGAAGGGTGACTAAAATGGTGCAGGGTCTGCAACAGAAGCCATATGAAGAGAGACTTAAAGAGCTTAATATGTATACCCTTGAAGAAAGAAGGGAGAGCGGTGACATGATAGAAACTTTCAAGTACCTCAAGGGAATCAACAAAGTCCAAGGTGAGAGCATCTTTCAGAAAAATAGATGTGCAAGAACAAGGGGGGGGGACTGCTCAGGGGCAACATCAGGAAGTATTTTTTCTCAGAGAGGATGGTGGACACATGGAATCACCAATTCAAGTATGCATGGGACAGACATAAGGCAATTACAGTGGGGGGGGGTAGGAGGAAGTAGGCCGTTGGTTAACTAGAATCTGCAGCTTATCCAATAGGTAGGGAAATGGGCAGACTAGGTAGGCCAAGCGGTCTTATCTGCCGTCAAAGTCTATGTTTCTGTGTAATGCTGGACTAACCTGTGAGGTAAAGCGAGAACCGCCCTCCTACTGCCTCCCCCTGTAGCTCCACCAGAGGAGGGGGTGCAGGCAGAGAGTCATGCAGAGGTTGTTCGAGTGGGCAAGGGAGCTCTGGCATTTTTGGTCTTCCTTGGTCCCTGTGCCCCAGATGACGGTGGGTGCCTATTTTTTTGTAACCCCCTCTTTGCTGCTGTCATTTCCCCTGCTGGCTTTGCTGCCTGCGAAAGGGCAGACACCTCGGTGGGGTTGGCTCTGACTTATACATTTTGTGGATGTCAGAAACACCACCCTCCCCACCAAAAGAGTCCTGCAAGCCTCCTGGCCGAAAAGAACTGATCTTTGAAAAGGGGCATCCAGGACAGCATCTTGCAAATCCAGTTGGAAGCCCGAGACCCTCAACCAGGAGTAGCACTGGAGGCATATCCCCATGGCAGCTGCTCTGGCAGCAGTGTCTGTAGAGTCATATGAGCACCTGAGGACATGCTTGCCAACGTCAGCCCCTGACTGTAGGATGGCCAAGAGCTCCGACTTATTAGTGGAGTCAGGTTGTGACAGAGCCAGTTTCATAGCCTTGTTCCAGAGAGATTTCTGATACATCACCATGTGTGCCAGAAAATTTAATGACCGGACCGTACAAGTGGCTGAAGAGTACACCTTCTGGCCAAATTGGTCCATCTTTTTGGACTCCTTATCCAGTGGCTGGGAGCTCATATGCTTCAGCTGTTGAGTCCTACCATGTGTGGCCGTAAGATCACTGAGTCTGCTTTACGTTGCTTTCTTAAATGTGGTTCCTCCCTAGGGGTCCTATATAGGCGGTCAGCTTTCTTAGGAACTGCAGAGGTTGTGGAATGGTGCTTCCAGGCTAGTTTTGTAACATCCTGGAAGGGCTCCACTAATGGTGGAATGACTAAGGGTTTTGGGTCAGTGGTGCCTAAGAATTTCGCCAGGTGGCATCTTTTGGAGTCTAAATCTTCCGTCTCCCACTGGTCAAGGAACTGAATGTGTTTCATCATGTCTAGGAAAGTGGGATACTCCGGAGGAGACCTTGGGGAATCCCTCCTTGGATCCGGAGATGGAAGAGACAAGTCGTCTTCTGATGGGTCGTGAAAGGAGAAGCCTCCGGTGGACTCCTCTGAAGATGTGGACTGGCGTCCGCTAGAGCGACTCCGGTGTTTGGAGGAGGATCTGGATGGGTGACGACCATGCCTTTATTATCCTGGAGATTCTTGTCCATCGCCCCCTGGAGCCGGGCAGGCTGGCATCCAAGGTTGCAAAGGGGATCTGCGTGGAGGAGGCGTTGGTTGCCTAGGTGGAGCTGGAATACGGGGACCTGCGGGGGTGAGGTTCGGCTCCGGTGGTCTGGGTAATAGATCCTCTTTAATAGTGTTCCACCAGCTGGTGAATAGAGCACCGACCTCAGTCAAAGGGAATATGGGGCCTGGGCTGTGGGTCCAGCTCTGGGCAGGGGCGTCCGAGGGGCCTGGCATCAGACCTTTTGGTTTAGTCCTCCATCGTAAGGTTGGACGATGCCGCTGTATCTGGTGGCAAGTCTGGCAGTGTCATTCCTGGGCATTGGGTGCCCTGGTGTCTGGTCATCGGGCTCCCGAGGGGGAGGAAGTGATGGAGTGAGTGATGCCTGGTCCATGCCTCTCTCAGAGGCAGGCGTCGAGTCCCCTGATGTCAGATCCGTGGTTGGACCCTTTTCAGAGCCCTGTGGATCAGACGACAACTTGGAGGTTGTTGTCTGCTCCCGCTCTGTAGTGGAGTCAAGAGGGCATTGTGGACTGTCAGTTTGGAGCCCTGGCTGATGATGGCTTGGAGGGCGAGCACGGTTTCTTATGGCGCTTGTGTTTCTGACATCTTTTGGTGACGTCAGACCCGGTCGTCTTGTCCGATGACTCAGAGGCAATGGCCTTGCGAATGGCAGGTTCCAACCTGCCGTCCAACGAAGTGTGGGTCAATCCTTTGGCTGAGACCCTGAAGAGAACTTGTGGGGACTGATAGCCAGGGAAATGGGGGCCTGGGAAGACTCTCCACCAGATGTCTGCGTTGAGGCGCTAGACTTCCTCAACAGTAACCCAGGGAGAGCCAAGGGGAAACCACAGCAGCTGAGTCTGACCTCGCACTAGAGGTAGAACTTTTGGAAGCCTTATATGGAAACCTGGGATGGGATTCTGACCTGGACCTATCCTTGTCTTGATGATGGTGCTTCCCGCTCAATTTCTTCTCTCTAGAGGAGGTGTCCTTGGTCGAGGAGGAAGACAAGCTGTGCCCCGAGTGGGTTTTCTGCATGGCAGCCACTTGTTCTTCAAGGAGGTATGCTTTTAAAGTCTTTAGGTGGCAGATGCTGGTCTTCCTATTGAAGCGAAGGCAATGCGGGCAGGCGTCCAGCTTATGGTTCGGGCCTAGGCACAGAAGGCAGGCCAAATGGCCATCTTTTGCCAGGATCTGCTTGCCGCACGCACACTTCGATTTCCGCCACTCTGTAGATGAAGGTGGCTGGGTAGACATACACGACGAATTAAACAAAAAAAAAAAACGGTAACTGGACGAAACACAACAACTGGCGGTCGACTGGAAGCAGGTGTCCGCGGAGCAGAGATGCATGGGTCGATGGAGGGGAAAAAAAAACTGAGGTGGTGCCGGCGGACCAACCGCCCGTTTATATCAAGGGCAACTTCAGGCGCAGGGCGGAAGTCAGTAGCGGGTTCCCTGCTATAAACTGCTAGCTAGAATTTTTCTGTGGGGGTCCTAGTGCCTGACGGCATAGTCCTAATGGTAACAGCCTGCTGCAAGAGCTCTATCTTGAAGTGAGATCACCCCGTGCTGCCTGAGGATCTGGTGGCAGGCCAGCAGCAATCATCTGCGGTGTAGGCTGTGAAAGAGCAGATGCCAGCACCGGGCCCACAGGCTGGAGTAGTGGCAGTACTGGTGGCAGCCCAGAAGGCATTGGCTGGGAGCACCAAGGGGAAAGATCCACTGGTACTGGCCGAGCCAGAGAAGCAGGCGCCGGGGGGGGGGAGAGAGAAGAGATCTCCCAGGCGAAGGCAGAAGCGATGCTGGAGTAGAGGGAATGGTGGTAGCCTGCTGCAGCTGCTGCCTTGAAGGACTGATGTCAGGCCCAGCTGAGAGGACTACAGTAGGCAGTGCCTTGGCTGGGGGGGGTGATGGTGGAGAAACGGAAGCCCAAAACACCAACACCGGCAGAGCCTCGTGGCTGACAGCCTGCGGACAAAATGGGTCTGAGTGTCAGGGGCTGGGAGACAGGAGACGAAGTCCCCTGCACCGAGGAGTCGCAGCACAAAATGGCAATGTGAGCGGGTGACTGCCCCCGGCGGCCTGATATAGGAAAGGGCTGGCGGGGCTGTGGGAGCCACCCACCGCAGGAGGCCGACCCTGACGCGGTCAAGGGTTTGTGAAGTGACCATGAGCAGGAAGCAGACAGGTCCCAATGCTTATGCTTTCCACTGGATTTTTGAGAAGATGAGGAAGCCCCAGAGGACTGTGCTGACGAGGCTGAAGAGTTCCTGGCCTGCAGCTCCCTTTCCATTGTGACCAGCTTCCCCGCTTTATAAGATGGCTCTCCAGAATCATAAGATGACATCTCTGATTGGCCAGATTGAATTTCTGGCAAATCTGGCAGGCTTTGGTGTTGTGGCTGAGGCCCAGAGATATGATGCATGCAGAATGGCCGTCTTTTTCAGGAATCTGACTGCCGCAGGCACACTTTGTGGAGCAGTCAGAAGAAGGGGCTGGTGGAGAAGACAAACTTGACGTGCATGGGTCGACTGCTAGAAAAGAACTCAGAAGGGTGTTGAGGACCACTCACCTTTATAGGACTGGCTGTCAAGAGGCTTACGTCGGCAGTCCCCCATGGTACACTGCTAGCTAGAAAATTTTCCGTGTGGTCCTGGCACCTGACGGCTTAGTCCTACCAGTGCTGGCCTGCTGCAAGAGCCTTCTTTGAAGTAAGAGCCTCCCTTTCCAGGAGAGGGACAATGCTTCTCACCAGAAAACTCCAGACCCTGGGCCAAGCGAGCAGAAAAGTGGCAGTTTTGCATTGAGTGGGGACACAAAAAGATCCAACTATGGACAACCCCACCTGTCGAACAGAGCTTCTACCACAGCAGTCAGGAGTTCCCACTCTTGAGCCCGAGACAGGGACCTGCTTAGGCTGTCAGCCAAGATGTTTTGGGTGCTGGGAACATAGACGGCCAACAGTTACAGGCCATGATCTACTCCCCAGTACCAGACCCTCATTGTTTCCCAACACAGAGCAAGATCGAGTCCCCCCGTTTGTTGATATAATGGACCATGTTGGAGTTGTCTGTTATAACCAGCAGTAGACCTGAGGAGATATATGTCTGGAAGGACTGAAGGGCATACAGCACTGCTCGCATCTCCAAGACATTGATGTGGAGGCCCATCTCTATGGAGTTCCACTGCCCTTGAGTCTGGTGGGCACCCAGATGAGCCCCCCAGCCGGACCCTGAGGCATCCATTATGAGGATTTGCTGTGGGGTGGAATGTAAAAGGGCACCCCACTCAGGAGATTGCTGGGCTCTAGCCACCACATCACCTTCCTGACCAGATCTGAGACCAGGATTGGCTTCTCAAGGTCGTCCACGCACTGATCCCACTAGACCTGTCATGTCCATTGGGGATCCTCATGTGCAGTCTGGCTAGGAACTGTGACAATGGCTGCAGCCATAAGTCCTAAGAGGCAAAGAAAGACCTGGGCTAGGACATGATGGCTGGAATACAGCAGATGGGCTTAGTCCATCACACTGTCCTGAGGAAGAAAGGCTATCCCCTGTGCTGTATCCAACACTGCCCCAATGTACTGGAGCCATTGGGAGGGTGTCAGAAAAGATTTGGGTAGGTTGATGGTGACTACCAAATCCTGAAAGAAGTGGCAGGTAGAGTCCAGGGTTTGGGGGCAGGTATTCCCTGGATGGGGCCGCTAACAGACAATCATCCAGGTAAGGGAACACATAAAACCCCTGATGTCTGAGGGCAGCAGCTACCATGGCCAAGCAGTTGGTAAATACTCGGGGAGCTGAGGACAAGCCAAACAGCAGAGCCCTGAACTAGAAGTGGGCTCCCTGAAAATGGAACCCGAGGAAGCGCCTGTGAGAGGTGCACACCTTGATGTGCCAGGTATGTGTCCTGCATGTCTGGGGAGCAGAAACAATGCCCCTGATGTAATAGGGGCAACAGTCCCTAAAGGGTAATCATCCTGAACCTTTTGTACTGTATGAACAGTTAACTGAGGAGAAGGCAGTATAGTGTAGTGGTTAGTGGTGCTGACTGAAAACCAAGAGATCTGGGTTTGAATCCCATCAGCCACCACTTGCTTACTGCGTGACCCTGAGCAAGTCACTTAACTTCCTTGTGCTCCCAGGTCGCACCTGGAAACAAGCTCTGGCTTAGTGTGCCTTTCCTGATTAAAACATTTCCCCTTTCCTAACTCCCTGAGGTTCAGGATGGGCCTGAGATCCCTGTTGCGTTTGGGGACCAAAAGAAGTAAGAGCAGAACCCCTGCCTTAGCTGGGACTCTGGAATGGGTTCGACGGCTCTTTTGTGAAACAGAGCCTGGATCTCCTCTTGAAATTAGCAGAATGTGGCTGGGAGGGTAAAAGGATAGAACTGGGGGATTTTCTAGGGCCAGTCCATAAGTTCTAGGGAGTGGTCGTGTTTTATGAGCTGCAGAACCCAGCTGTCAGAGGTTATGTCCCTTCACCTGTCTAGCTGAAGTGAGAAACTACCTCCTACTATCACCTACTGCGTTACTGGAGGGAAGGAGGAGTCTAGCAAGGAGTCAGGAGGTGGAGGCAGCCACAGCTGGGGCTGTGGGGCCCCCTCTGGAGCTTTTGCTGGCAGAGGGGGTGGGGCAGGCAGAGCAGACGCTGCTGCCCTCCGCTTACCTTGCGGCTTGGCCGATGACTGGGGCTGCCGGGCGGCGGTCCATCAAAAGGAGGACCTCTGGCCAGATCTGGGCTGTTTGTGATACAAGGAATAGACAGATCTGATGGCGTGCCCTGAGGCTTGCAGCCTAGAGAGGATGTCCTCAACATCACCTCCAAACAGCAGGTCACCCCTAAAAGGAGCATTCAAGATGGACAACTGGATGTCTTGGGCAAAACCAGACACCCAGAGACAAGAGTACCAGCACAGGCATATGCTGGTAGCCGCTGCTTGGGCCGCCGCATCCACAGCGTGGTAGGCCACCCTTAGCAGGTGGGTAGCAACATCAGAGGCTGACCTGAGAGCCTCCAGGGCTTGTTGCTTGGCAGAATTATCAGAAAGTGATTGGACAGCATCCCTGGCTTTACCCCCACAGTGCACTCTGATACTGCGGCATGTGGGTTAGATAGCTGAGGGCACAGACTGCCAAACTAGAGGTGGCGAATGTCTGCTTCTCGAAGAGGTCCAGCTGATGGGACTGTCTGGGGGAAGAAAGCTTAGGTGCTTTGACTGCTTAGTGCGGTCATGAGTGGCACTGATGACTGAGTCAGTGTGGTCCTGCACCCCCAGGAAAGGCTTGCCCACCGCAGCATGATGCAGCCTGGCAGCTTTGCGGGACATGGCTGGAACCAAATTTGGCCTGTGCCAAGCAGCCATGGCAACATCCTTGTATGTGTCAATAAGAGGAGGGACCACTAAAGGAGGTGAGTCAGGCTTGTGAGATAGGTCACTAGCTGACGCCGCTCTGGGTCCTGTTCCTCGGTCTTGAACCCCCTTGTTTTCTTGATGTGTCCCATAATAGGAGGGGTCAGGTCGCTAGTTGACGGTGCTCTGGGTTCTGCTCCTCGGTCTTGAACCCCCTTGTTTTCTTGATGTGCCCTATAATAGGAGAGAAGGAGGGGTCGCCTGGAAGGGATTTAGGGATATTCTTAAGGGTCACCGGCCCCTCTGAAGAGCCCATGAAGTGGGTGGGTGAGCCACTAATATCTCAGTCATCCTCACCCCCCAAAGTCCTGATCTTTCCTTTCATCGGACAAAAGCAAGTCTAGGCGATGATCATCTTCGTCGTTGGGTGGGCGACGTGGGTGTGAGCCTGCCGGGGTTGGCCTGGAGGGAGCTGGAGAGGTAGGCCCCAGAGGTGGATTCTGGGGGGCAGGGGTTGCCAGGCTTTGAGGTGCTGGGACCTGCATCTGCAGAACACCCCAAAGAGACAAGATCAGCATCTGGATATCCACCAAGACTGGCAATGGCCCAGCTGGCGCTGGGTAAGGTTACATAAGTGTTGGCCCTACGGGTGCCGGTGTAGCGTAGACCGATGCTTGTCTGATTGGCGTAGGCTGTGGAAGAATCTTTGGCTGAAGGGCAGCGGGCATCAGCTGAGGGTAGACTGGTGTAGACTAAATGGGCATAGGTCTGACTGGGTCCAGGTAGGGCAAAACTGGTATAGGCCCAAATGGGCTGGAGGGAAAGTCGAAGATGGTCCCACCGGCGTAGACTGAGAGGCGGGAGTCTGAGTAGAAAGAGCCCGGGCGGGCAACAGAGGAGGGGGACTTGGCTCAAGGGAGAAGCCGGCATCTCTCTGGACCTGCAAAGGAGGGGTGGTGGGGTGGACGAAAACCCTGGCGGCTGACGAACACGCACTGGCTGAACCACTATGCTGTGTGCCAGATGTTACAATGGGCCTAAGCAGCAGAGCTTGAGGGGCAGGAGTAGAACCCTGGCTTGAGGAGCCTCAGCCGGAGTCTGTAATAGAGGCAGGAGCCTGGGCCACCGGTAGCCCTGAGGAAGGAAGGGCATACGGGGCTGACCCCCCTGGAGGGGGAGAACCACTAAGCAGTCGAGCGATGTTGCAGTGACCACGAGCAGGAAGAGAACTGGGGTCTATCGTGATCCTCATCCCTGTGCTTCTGCTTCCCATTGGCCTTGTCCCGGGACATGAAAGAGTGAGAACCCAAGGAGCTTGTGGCCTGCAGCTCCTGTTGCATGGAGGCAAGCTTCTGCTTTAGGAGAAAGTTCTCGAGCGTCCGCTGGCAGTGTTTCCAGGTGGCCTGGTTGAACTTCTGGCAAAACTCGCAGGCTTGCATGCTGTGGCCTGGGCCTAAGAAGCAGACACAAGCGGAGTGGCTGTCCTTGGCGGGAATCGGCTGACCACAAGCGCACTTTGTGGAATGCTCTGTAGACTATGTCAATTTAGAACACAAAAACCACCGAGAAAACCATTGAAAGATGGAAAAATAACTACAATGAGAAAACAGAAAAAATAAATGCATAGAAAAAGGCTCGAAAATGGTGGCTGACAGAAGCTGCGGTGATTTCCAGAGATCAACATCCCGTTGACTATGGAGGAAAAGAATTGGAGGCTCGGAGGCCACCCCTCTTACAAGAGCTTGCTGGCGTCAGTGGGTGACATCAGTGGTGGGCGGACCCCTCTGGTAGACTGCTAGCTAGAAATTTTCTGTGTGATCCTAGTGCTTGGTGGCCAAGTTCTACTGGCGTGGCCTGCTTCACAAGATACCCTGGAAGTAAGATTCCAAATTACACCTGAAGACGCAGTAAGAAAAAGACAGGCCTACACAGCGTGCAGAGAGCTGCAAAGGAGGTGACCTAACTCTTCCAGCAGAAAGGAAGATCTGACATCATGGGCGGAGCCAAGGAGGATATCACACAGGTGGGTGGGAGGAGCTTAGCTTGAAGATGTCCCTGCTAGAATTAGAGAAGGAAGATTGCCAAAGCGTGGATAATGCACCATATCCACACCCCTAGAACCCCCTCCTCATCCTCCCACACCCAGTACTCAACCCCTCCACACCCATCCTTCCTTTTACTGCGGTCTCCCCAGAAGAAACACTAATGGCCCATCTCTCTCTCTCAATCCTTCCAAAGGCTCATCGCCGGATGATCTTGACCCTAACCTCCTCTACCTTTCAGCTTCTGCTATAGCTTATCCTCTCTCTCCTTGATCTTAAATCTTTCCTACTCATCCTCATCTGATCCCTAATCCTGGAAACATGCTGTGGTCTCCCTCTCCCAAAGGGTGGTGACCCCTCCTCCCCTGCAAATTTTTGCACAATCTCCAATCTCCCTACTCCCAGCCCTTGCTAAACTCCAAGAACACCTGGTCCTCTCTCAGCTAACCTCCTTCCTTGATGACTCTTCCTTTTATACCCCTTTCCAATCTGGTTTTCGGAAGAACCACTCCACTACCACCTCCCTACTCATTTATTTTATTTATTATAATTTAGTGATTCGGAAAAGACCTTTGAGTGCAAACTCGTTTACAAAGGTTCCACGTCATAGATTGCAAAACAAAGTACAATAAGAGAAAGCAAAGGTACATTACGATGAACGATACAGCTTGGATTCAGAACTTACAGAATAACTCAAAACACAGGTACAAGTTAAAATAACAAGAAAAACACTTTATGAGAGTGTGTGTGTGTGTGGGGGATAAGCAGCCACAAAGTGCTTTGTCAGTTCAGAGGGACGGGGATAGCTGGCAGCGGGGTGAAGAAAGGAGGTATGAGAGAGAGATATGTACTGCAGTGGAGGTGAAGCGTGGGGGAAGAAGGGTGATAAGGTATAGGAAGAAATGGTGGGTTGAGGGGAGGCTGAGTGAAGACCTGTTAGAGCATTAATTTATTAATTACCATCCCTTCCAGAAAATTGTTGAAATTAAAAAATATTTTGGTATCCACATATGTATTTCTTTGGTTTGCAGTGGAATAAAACACAAAAAGCAGAAAAATTTACTAAGTCTTAGCTTATTCCACACAGGAATCCTTAAATGGCCCAGACAAAATTATTGGCACCTTTTAGAAGTAGTTAGAAATAATTAGATTTCAAGCAGGTGATTCTCCTTCACTTTGGAACTTGAACTCGCCTGTGGTGAGTTGCAGGTGCCTGCAATATAAAAATTACTCATTCAACCAGTTTGAATAGAGAAAAGGACTCATTCTCCTGTTTTGTGTCACTGTTTACTGCAATGAGCATGGAGAAAAGAAAGACAGCCAGAGAATTGTCTGAGGAGGTCAGACAGAAGATTGCAGCCAAGCATGGACAATCTCAAGGCTACAAATCAATCTCCAGAGACCTTGATGTTCCTGTTTCACCGTACGTAATGTTATCAGGATGTTTAAGGCCATTGGCACTGTAGCAACCTCCCTGGACGCGGGCCGCAAGAGAAAACTTGATCAAAGATTGCAGCGCAGGATTGTTCAATGGTGGAGAAAGCACCCCGATCAACTGCCAAACAGATTCAAGCTGACCTTCAGACACAAGGTACGACAGTTTCAACTCGCACCATCTGTCGCCAACTCAATGAAAGGGGGCTATATGGTAGGAGGCCCAGGAGGACCCCAATGCTGATAGACATAAGAAAGCCCGACTGGGGTTTGCCAAAACACATCTGAAAAGCCAAACTCCTTCTGGGAGAATGTCCTGTGGACAGATGAGACCAAATTAGAGCTTTTTTGGTAAAGCACATCATCTCTATGTTTACAGAAAACAAACAAGCCTTCAAAGAAAAGAACACCTTCCCTACAGTCAAACATGGAGGAGGTTCAGTGATGTTTTGGGGTTGCTGTGCTGCCTCTGGCACTGGGTGCCTTGAACGTGTGCATGGCATCATGATATCTGGAGATTACCAGGCCATTTGGGAGCGCAATGTTGAACCCAGCGTCAGAAAGCTGGGCCTCCGTCGAAGGTCATAGGTCTTCTAGCAGGACAATGACCACAAACACACTTCAAAAAGCACCCAGGAATGGTTCAAGACAAGACGCTGGACTGTTCTGAAGTGGCCATCAATGAGCCCAGATCTAAATCCCATTGAAAACCTGTGGAGAGATCTGAAAACAGCAGTTGGGAGAAGGCACCCTTCAAGTCTGGAAGAACTGAAGCAGTTTGCACAAGAAGAGTGGGCCAAACTGCCAGTAGAGAGGTGCAGGAAGCTCATCCATGGCTACAGGAAGCGGTTGATTGCAGTTATTTTGACCAAAGGCTGTGCTACCAAATATTAAGTCTAGGGTGTCAATAATTTTGTCAATGCCATTTCTTTTCATTTTCTGATTTAAAAGGATATATTCAATTCTGAATCACAAACAAAGGTTCTGTAATATTAACAGAGAAATAAAGAATTGTGGAGACCAAATACTGTACTGTTGTTAATTTCAACTTATGTTTAGAGGAAATTGAATTATTTGAAAAAGTGCAAGGGCGCCAATATTTTTGGCCACGACTGTAATGTAGTAGTTGGCATGTTACTTAGGTTACATAATGTTACAAAATTGTGAGTTACATTCATGGATATAGTAGGTCCTCAGAGAAGACAGCGGGTTACATCTCTGTTTGGACCTAGTAGGGAAGGGGTAGGTCTGGGGGAGGAAGAGGCTGTCCAGTGGACACTGTCGAGCCAGGGAGCAAGGCGGGCGGGAACCACAGGTTACAACATGGGGTTAGTTGCACCTGCAACAGCGGGTATTAAAGATATGGTTCCGAAGGGCTGTTTTGAAGGAGCCAATTTTGGCAAGTTGGAGATGCAGCTAGAGAGGAGTTGAACCAGGAGGGGCTTGGTAGAGGAAGGATCTCTGGGCAAGAGGTCTTGGTTCTGGGCACCTTGAAAGTGGCCTTAACAGAGCTACAGGTGGTGACGAAGATGGCTGCTGTGGGAGGTGGAGACCCGGGGAGAAGAGTCCCAGCATTGATTTCTTAGCGAGAAGGCAGGTCTGGTAGAGCAGTCGCTCCTCAAAGTTGAGAAGATTGGTGGTAGTATAGAGAAGGCAGGTGTGAGTTCGGCTGGGGGCACCGGTCAGGTGCCTACAAGCCTTATTGATGGAGAGTTGGATTTTGGAGAGGGCAGTGTTGTCAGCTGCAGCATAGATGGGCAAGCCATAGTCCACGAGAAACAAGACGGAGGAGGTGATGGCCAGCCTGAGGGCAACCTGAAGCAGGCAGTCCCTGTGCCAGTATAAGAGGCCAATCCGAGAGTTAATGGCGGCTGACGGCATTGATGTGGGTGTGGAAGGAAAGGGCAGTATCGAACGTGATGCCTAGGTACTTGTGTGTGGTCACTTGTTCTAGCGGGTGCACAGTGCTGGGGATAATCAAGAGGGGGTATTTTTAGCTTTATTTTGGTGGTGGGAGAAGAGCATTGATTTGGTTTCTTTAGGTTAATGACCAGTCTGCGGTCACCGAACCACCTTTTGGCTTGGTTGTAAGCTTGCTGGAGGGATAATTGGAGGGAGGTGGGATTGGGATGAGAGGCAACGAGGACTGCATAGTCAGCGTAGAGGAGCATTTTACCGGTACATGACCTGGGGAGGGTGTTGAGGCAGAGACTAAAAAGTATTGGACCCAGGATGGAGCTCTGAGAGACCCCGGAGCGAACGAGAAGAGTGCTGGAGAGGGAGCCGCTGATTTTGACACGCTGGGATCTAGCAGAGAGGTAGTTAGAGAACCAGGAAATGGGACCACCAGAGAAGCCAAGTTGGTGGAGAGAGTAGAGTAGAATGGGATGACAGACAGTGTCAAAGGCCTTGGAGAGGTCAATGAACACTGCTCCTGCAAGGCTGCCAGAGTAGAGAGCAGCATGCAGGTGTTGGGAGAATTCCAGGAAAGCCGTGGTTGTACTGTGTCCTGGGCGGAAACCATGCTGCTCTGGGCACATAATGTCATACTTGGTTAGGTATTCAGAGAGCTGGATCAACACCATTTTTTCAAGGGCTTTAGAGAGTTTGGGGGGGGGGGAGAGAGGATGGAGATGGGCCGATAATTGTTGGGGGTAGATCAGTCCCCACTCTTATGTATGGGTGTGATTTCAGCAGTTTTCCAAGCACTTGGCAACTGAACCAGGCATAGAGACCGGTTTAGAAGGTCAGTCAGGGGGACTAGAACTTCGTCCAAGACCATATGGAGAATCCTGGAGTCGAGGGGGTCACTGCTGGGGTTATTGCTGCCTAAGGCTTTTAGCAGGTGTGGCCTTGCTTCTTGGGGGGGGATAGGGTGCGCAGGTAGAATGGTGGGCGATGCAGGACCGCAGGGAGAGAGGTGGAAACACAGAAACAGAGTTTGATGGCAGATAAGGACCACTTGGCCCACCCAGTCTGCCCATTTCCCTACCTATTGGATAAGCTGCAGATTCTACTTAACCAACAGCCTACTTCCTGCAACCCCCCCACTATAATTGCTTTATGTCTGTCCCATGCATGTTTTAACTCCCCCACTGTTTTAGACCTCACAACCTCTCAAGGAAGGCGGTTCCATGTCCGCCACCTCTTCGTGAAAATTATTTCTCACATTACCCTGAGCCATCCCCCCAACTTTAAATTGTGCCCCCTTGTTCTTACACATCTCTTTTTTGGAAAGATGCTACCCTCCTGGACTTTGTTGATGGGGACTGGGTCAAAGAAGCTGCTGGGAAGGACCGAGCTTAGGTCAGAGAAGGCAGTGTTAAGGCAATCGGCTATGAGGAGTGGATCTGTGGTGGGGGTGCCATTGATGGAGAGCTGAGATGGTGGTGGGGGGGGAGCGGGACTTCCCATTTAGCTCTCTCATATTATCCCAGAAGGTCCGGGCTGAACCCCAAGTGGAAGTGAGGGTGGTCTGGTAGTGCTCTGCCTTGGCCCACCTAATGGCCCAAGTGCACTTATTGCGTTCTGCGTTGTAGGCCTGTCTGTCAGACACCTTTCCAGATTCCACAGCAATGTGCCAGAGATTATCTCTGTTTTTGAGTCTCTGGAGGAGAGGTGGGATGATCCATGGGGCATTGCATTTTTTGGAGCGGATCCTGGTGAAGGGGGCAAAAAGATCACAAGCCTTACAGAAGGCATTTGTGAAGTGGGCAAGAGCTGAGTCAATGTCAGGGACGCGCTGGATAGGGGACCAGTCTAGCTGGGCTAGGTATTATTTTAATTTTCCGAGGCCGCCGGGGCATAAACAGCGGCGTAGAGTGGCCTGGGACACTGGCTTCAGAGTAGAGAATGACCAGAGACAGAGGACTGGGGAGTGATCACTAAGAGAGTTAGGGAGAACAGTGACATCCTGGATTTTGTAGGGGCGGTTAGATATAACAACATCTAGGAGAGTGCTGGTGCCAGTAGAGTGGTTGAATCTGGTGGGCTGGGTGACTAACTAGGACATATCCAGGGCAGCAAAGGAGTCCCTTATATGGGAGGCAGTGGAGGCAAGCCAGTTAACATTGATATCACCTAGGATGACTTGCTCCACTTTGTGAGGGAGACATGTGAGATAGTCAATGAGGGACTGGACCGCTTGGTTTTGATTCCTTGGGGGTACGTAGGAGACCGTGAGGAAGAGAGGGCCTCGGGCGGGGTCAGGTGTGATTTTTAAGGTGTGAGCTTGGGCTCCATAATCAAGTTTAGGAGCTGGGAGTGCCTAACCTATAAGGGAGTCCTGTACGAGTAGTGCGCAACCACCACCGCGTTTGCCTACTCGGTCTTCCCTGTAGATGGTATATCCAGGGAGAGTGATAGTGGAGATGGGGTGGATTTGGAGAGCCAAGTCTCTACCAGTGCAATTATGTCAGGTTGATGTTGAACGACCCAGCACTGGAGGGCAGCAGATTTCTTTAGGAGACTGCAAATGTTTAAGGATGCAAAGCGGAGGCCAGTTGTAGTACAGGGTTTAGAAGGAGTGGAAGCAATAGATCTTGAGTTTGGGCGTACATTACCAGATAATAGTAATAGCAGTGTAATTATTCTGGTTAGTGGCCGGTGGCAATGGAGACCCTTGGGTCGACACCCAGCTGAGGACTTTACATATCAGGGTGCATGGGATAGATAAAGTGCGAAGGGTGAGAGTGGCAGGGGAGAGCTGGGTCCAGGTCAGGCCTTGGAGGGCGGAAGGAGTGGGGGTGTTGGGGGGTCACAGGTGTGTCGAGGGTGGGGGAGGGCAAAGTCACTGTGGGGTAGTCTGGGGATGAGATGCCTACTGTGGAGGAAAGGTGCTCCAGTCAGTGTGAGGTCTGTACCAAGAGGGTGAAGGACAGCAGACTTAGTAATGGAGTGTAGGTACCCATAGCAGCTGAGCAGTAAAGGAAGAGTGCCAGAAGTAGTAGAGTAAGGAGATGTAGAGCAGCTTTGGAATGGTTGGGGGAAACCCCCTTTAGTGGGCGAAAAGACTATAAGCTGCAAATGGGAAAAATCAGAAGAGAGAGGGGCAAAGACAGATGAATAGTGATAGACTGACCACACAATAAGCAAAATGAGACAGGAACTATATTGTGTTGGATTGGGTGTGCGCGCTTATAACTGGGCTCTCTAGTGGCTAAAGGATATAATCTGCTAATGGAAAAGTCAGCACTTAAAAAAGAACAGGCAGGGAGGTTCAGAAGCAAGTTTTTTTTTTTTTTGGGGCACTGCAGCAACCTTAATGGGACACTGAGGTCAAGGGTGCAGACCACAGACTTACAGCTCTAACAGAAGGGGCACAGCGCTCAGGGCAGATAGCAAAATCCCAGTACCTTAAGACCTCTCTCAAAACTTAAATCAACTCTTAAGAAATCTCTACATCAGACAAAACATCACTTAAAGTGAGAAATCAAGAACATGTCAAGCAGAGGTCAGTCCTAGCATTAATTTCTTGGCAGCAGTTCCTACAAGACTTCTGGATTGCTGCACAAAGTGTGAGAAACACTGGCAAACAGGGGCAAGTGAGATTCCTCCAGGGGTAGATGCCAAAATTCAGGGTTCCAACCTGTACCTTGCTTGGAGGGTGAGCGTCGGGCAGCTTCTCTTTGTTCTGCTAACCAAACTGCACAATGCAGTTTGAGAGGAGAGAGCCCGAAAGGGCAGAGTTGTCCCCTTGCTTGGAGGGTGAGCACTGGGCAGCTTCTCTTTGTTCTGCTTACCAAACTGCAGAATGCAGTTTGTTTGAGAGGAGAGAGCCCGAAAGGGCAGAGTTGTCCCCTTGCTTAGATGGGAGTAAATGGTGGGGTGTAAGGGGGCATGGTCAGGCATACTGCATTAGTAGTGACTGTAAGGGAAACTCACGGGACTGCGAGTTGGGGAAGGCTGGGGTGGCAGGTGCCGAAGGAGCATGATGCAAACTGATTGCTCACTGACTCCATCCTCACTGGGTTGGATAATGGCCTCAATACCTCTGCTATCTTTGTCGACCTCACCAAGGCATTCGACACAGTCTCCCATGCCCTACTTCTTGACTCCCTTACGGCTGGTGGGTTGTCTACTTCTGCTCAAAACTGGTTTAGAGCTTACCTCTCAGGCAGAAGAGTCAGTTAAGATCCAGGATACAATCTCCCCCCATTTCCACTGGAGTCCCACAAGGCTTGGCGTTTGGGCCCATTCTCTTCCCCATCTTCCTAAATGACTTGCCCTCAGTATGCTCTCTCTCCACCTGTATCCATATACGTGCCGACGACACTGTCCTGTTCTCATCTGGCTAATGCCCTGCTGATGTTGCAACCACCTTTCAGCTTGATTTCCACCAGGTTCAGTTATGGTTTGCCTCTCATCAACTATTCCTAAATGCCAAAAAGACACTCTCCATGACCTTTGGCACTAGGCAGACTCTCTAGGCTCCACCCTTTACAGTCTTTCCATACCCTTGATAGGACAAAATTAGAGGACACCTCCTCATTCAGATACCTTGGGGTTCGATTGGACCAACACCTTAACTTCTCTGGCCACACTGACGCCATCCTGAAAAAACTGCGCCCCAAGCTTGGTGCCTTATTCAGGAACCGTAGTTGCATCCCTCCTACAGTGCGACGTGAACTAGTCCAGATAATGATCCTCCCCATTTTTGACTACTGTGATGTAGTCTATGGTGCCACTCCCAAATCCTCTCTACCCAGACTGGACACTAACTCCTTCTGTCGATTTGCCCTTGATGGCCCATCACGAGCACTCATCACTGTGACCTCTACCATGCCATATCCCTTCCCCCGCTTGTCAACAGGCGCCTCACTCATTGTGCCAAAATCACTTCTAAATTTTGGTTAGGAGAACTTCCCTCCTACCTCTCATGTTTGCTCTCTCCCCCGCCCATTCCCTCAGATCCTCCGTCACTCGCACTTTGTTGGTCCCCATTGTACCACTCACTGGTCAGTCAGGCTTTACCCATAGTTTCCTGCAAATCTGGAACTCCCCCTCCAAATATGGCACTCCTTCTCCCACTCCCTTGGCTCTGCCTTACATAACTTTTATCTCACAGATCCTGCTTCAACCCACCTTAACTGTCCTATGTCTCTGCTCTTCTCCACGACTCATCACCTATTAAACCTTCCACCCCCCAGCCGGTGTCTCAGCACACTCTCCTCCCCGTTCACCACTATGTACTATGTTCCTCAGATATGCCTCTTGTAATTAAATGCATATTTCACAAGTATGATATATTTAATTGTATGCATGTTATAAATGCGACTGATTATACTTTTTTTTTTTTTTTTTTAACTGTCTTGTTCCAAATGTAATTGAATGTTTAATTTCTTGTTTGTTTTAAATGTTAAACTGTATGTCTAATTCTTCATCCAACAGTAGCCCCCAGTCGCACCTGGAGACAAGCAACTTGTTGTTCAGTGTGCCTTCCTGGTGAAACATTTCAATAAATACATAAAATAAACACGTTCTGCTTCAGAGATGGAATGATCTGTTTCAGGGTGACCACGCAGAAAGTACAGTTACATAGGAACTTACCATAACAGTAGATCTTCGAGAGGTTCCTTCAGTAGGTCATCACATATACGACTGGCACCACCTGGCGTCGGGCTGCATGGCAGACTTTTCTAGCAATCCGTGATGGGGGACCGCCCACCCGACGTCAGCGTGACTGTATATAGTGGGCGGTCCCCATGCCCGCCCTCCAGCTCTCCCGCTGGAACCAGGAAGAACCCTGACAGCAGGAGCGAACAGGATTTGGGGACCCTGAAAACAAAATGAGGGGAAGGAGGGAGGGGAAAAATATGACCTACTGAGGGAACCTCTCTCGAAGATCTACTGTTATGGTAAGTTCCTACGTAACTGTACTATCTTACTTCGAGAGGGTTCCTTCAGTAGGTCATCACATATAGAACAGAGTCCCAAGTAGTCCCTCCAAGGAGAGACCGAGAAACCAGGGAGGAGGAGAACAAAACTCCAACAGAAAAAACTGGGACCCAGAATGGACCCAGCCTAGAACAGAAGGCCCTGCAAGACTGCTAGGCCGAAACCATCCCTTTGCTTAGAAGCGATGTCCAGACTGAAATGTTTGGTAAAGGTATGGACAGAGCTCCAAGTAACAGCAGCACAGATGTCTGCCGCCGAAACGTTGCATAAGAAGTCCGCGGAGGCAGCCATGCCCCTAGTAGAATGACCTCTAATGGGACCCGGCAGAGGCTTTTCGTACTTCTGGTAACAGAATCTAATGAAGTTGCCTAACCATTTGGACAGGCCGTGCTTAGAAACCGGTTTGCCCTTTGATCTAGGAGCAAAGGAAACGAACAGCTGGTCACAGGTATGGAATTCTTTGGTCTGGTGAGTATAACACCCAAGAACCCGATGAACATCCATTGTATGAAGGAGTGCTTCACCTCTGTTAGAGGTGGATGGGTATTACACGGGAAGCTGTACTGATTGATTCAGCGTGGCTTCTGACATCACCTTGGGAAGAAACTTCAGGTGCGTTCTAAGGACCGCCCGGTCCCTATGGAAAATCAGATAGGGCAACTTGCAGACTAGAGTGTGAAGCTCCGAAATCCTTCGGGCTGACGTGATAGCCACGAGAAAAGTGAAAATCACAGCTCATAGCCAGCTCAAAAGGAGGAAGGGTGAGCTTTTCCAAGATGAAGTTCAAATCCCAAGGCGGAGTTGGGCTGCGGATGGGGGTCTCAGATGGAGAATCCCTTTCAGAAAGGTTTTAGAGACATCCAACTGAGCCACGGGTTTACCATCCACAAGCTCGTGGTACGCAGAGATAGCTGAAACATGGACCTTCAAAGAAGAGTACAAAATACTGGAGTCTGACAAGTGAAGGAGGTATTCCATAACTTGCGGGGCAAAACAAGAAAAGGGGTTCCAACCCTTTGCGGTCGCCTGGATGGAAAACCACTTCCACTTCATGGCATAAGTGGAACGAGTAGAGGGCTTTCTGGCCTCAATGAGGACTTTAGCAACCCAGGAGGAAACACCGAAGTGAGAGACCGCTATGTCTGCAGGAGCCATGCATGAAGATGCAGGGTCCTGAGCCCCATGTGTAACAATCGACCTTGATCCTGGGTCAGGAGGTCATGAGTTACTGGAAGTGGAACCGGTGGCTCCCTGGAAAGCTGTTGTAGCAGCGGGAACCAGATCTGCCTTGGCCAGACAGGAACGATGAGAATCATCTTTGCCCTCTCCGCCTGAAGCTTCAGAAGGATCCTCTGTAGAATGGAAAATGGAGGGAAGGCGTACAAAAACTTCCCTAAGAGTGAGACAATGCGTCGTTCCAAAAAAGCACCATGCACTGGAACGAGTGAGCAAAAGCTGGGAAGTTTTGTGTTGGATTCAGAGGCAAAGAGGTCGATTTCCGGACACCCCCAACGCAGGAAGATGGATTCCACCACTTCCTGATGCAGTTCCCACTCGTAAGCTAGGGTCCGAGACCTGCTGAGACTGTCCGCCAGGACGTTTAAAACACCCGGAAAGTGCACAGCCACGAGGACCAGATGGTGCTGGACGGCCCAGTTCCACACCCTCGTCGCTTCCTGGCAGAGGGGATACAACCGGGTTCCTCCTTGTTTGTTGATGTACCAAACCATCGACATGTCCGTTTGGATAAGCAGTGATCCCTTGGGAAGAAGGGGCTGGAAGGCTTGTAGAGCATACAGGACCGCCCTCATCTCCAGAACATTTATATGTGAAGAAGTCTCCAAGCTGGACCATAGTCCCTGGGCTTGGTGCTCCCCACCCCATATTTGAGGCATCTGTGATGAGGGAGGCCAAGGGTGCTGGGCTCCGGAAGGGAGGCCACAAGGCAGATTCAATCAGGCTACCCGGTGGAGCCACCAGAAGGCCCTTGAAAGCTTCCTGCTAAAACAGAAGGATGACCAAATGGAGAAGGAGCTCCAGGCCAGAAGCTCCTCTGCTTCCCCGGCCCTATCCTAAGGCTCTCACTCTTCCAAGGCCCGGGACAAGTCAGACGGGAACAAAAAACAGCGGGACATGGTTTGGAGCAAGGAGAGATCCTCTCCAGTTCGTGGTCGCCACTTCAGGTGTCAGCAGCGACCCACTCTGCCACCCACATTCTCTTCCATGGGGTCAGCTCTGGCAGCGCCTCCCGCCAGTCTAACTGTAGCTGACAGTGGCTCCTCAGTGTCGGGACTCTTCTTGCCACTGTAGACCTTTCAGCCTTTGCTGTTCCGGCTCCTGCTCTTCAAGAGCCACCAGACAGGGAGCTTTGCTGGGTTGGATTCATTCAGCGCTGGTACGTGTCATCAGGGTTTCTTCCTCCCCCGGTGACCTCCTCTGCCTTTTCCTTGGCCTCCGCTTCAACGTCAGGGACTCAACCTTCGCCATAGTCCCCTCTTGCCCCCTCATCAGGTTCTCAGCTTACCCCAACATCCCAGACTGACTTTGACACTGGGGCCTCAGTCCCTAGGGGCGTCACTGTAAAGCCATACCACGTGCCAGGACCCAGCTCCCCTTGGCTTTTCTGGCATCACGATGCCAATCTCTATCGATGTCCGGCCACATCACCTCTCGTATCCACCACCACCACTGGGCTGGCAACACCGGGTCTACTAGGTGTGCTCCACCAATCCTTCCATGGCACCACGCCTGCTTCTCCTTGATCCTCGACACTGTTGGTACCCATGTCAGGGCCAGGTGATGAGTAAGAGTACTATCCTGATCTCCTCCCTCGGGAGGACGAGGAAGATGATGCTGCCAGTCCTGCCCACTCCACTGCCAGAGTTTCCTCAGGGGGTGACTCCTCCTAAATATACCCCGGGTCAGTCCATCCCCCCATGACCCTTCTGTCGTCTCAGTAATGAGGCAGATACAGACTGCCACTGGGTTCTGTGCCAAGGAGCAGGATGTCACTAGAAAAAAAATCTGATTATTTAGAACTGCCAGATACTCCACCTCTCATTCCATCTCTAATAGCAGCCACCATGGCTGCCAGGTATACACCAAATTTGATTCCTGCCATGCCAAGAAAGGCAGACAAATTGTATCAGGCTCCCTCAGGGAAGTCATTTTTCCAGGCCCTTCCAGAGGGTCTTCAGAGGCAAGAACTGCTCAAAGCCATAGTCTGGGGCAGATGTGGGAAAGCCCCTTTCGAGGTCTGCCTATGATGCAGCTGACGCCTCTGATAGCTGCTGCAGTAGGCATTTTCCTGAGAAGGGACTCTTAGCTCAAGGTGTCTAGGTTTGCTACGGACGTACTACAGTCCATTCGGAATGCCCCCTTCAGAGGCTACTTTGGGGCCGATGTGCAGGACATCCTTTCTCACATGCAGGCCTCGGGAAAGAATCTGCAGTCAGTCCACTCTCCATCACACCCAGCCAAACAGTGGCCAGAAGGCGCCCTTTCATCAGGCCTACCATAAGCCTAAGCAGCACACCAAACCCCAGGGCAAGTGGGCAGCAACAGCCCTGTCTACCCCTACCCCGATCTCCACCACTGGGAAGGTCCCCAGAAGAGGTGGTGCGGCCCGAGCCACAGGTGCAACCTCAGCATGACACCAGCACTGAGGCAGTGGTAGGGGGTTGTTTCTCCCTCCACCTGGACACGTGGAGGGAGATCACAACAGATGCTAGAGTCCTGCAATTCAAAGAGCAAGGCCACACTCTAGAACTTCTGGAGTAGCCTCCAGTTCAGTCGCATTACCCAGACCACATTCTAATGCTGCAGGGGGGTGGGGGAGTGCATGTGGAATTTGCATGTTGCTGCAAAACAGGGCCATAGAACCTGTCCTCATGGCTCAGAGGAATGGGGGTTCTATTTTCACTTCTTTCTAGTCCACAGATCCACAGAGGACTTACAGCCCATCCTAGATCTGACAAACCTGGATTTCTACGTCCAGTACAAGTTCAGGATGGTGACCCTACATGGCCTGCTGTCACTGCTACACCAGGGAGACTGGATACGCTCCCTCAACATGCAGGACGCATGCCTGCATATCAAGTAGTGGGCTCCACATCAGAAGTACCTCAGGTTCCAGTTCCTGGGGAAGCACTACCGATTCTGAACATTGCCCTTTGACATATCCTCTGCACCACAGGTATTTAACAAATGTTTGTCAGTGGTAGCAGCTGCCCACGGGACAGAGGAGCTGTACGTCTTCCCGTACCTGGACTGGTTGTTCAAAGTACAGTCCAGGGAGCAACAGCTCCAGACCCTGGAGTGTACCAGGCAGTTGTTCCATGCCTTGGGAATCACAGTCAAGCTGCCCAAGTCAGTCTTGACCTCTTGCCAGTGCCTCCAGTACATCTGGGCAGTCCTGGACATGGCTCAGGGCTTTGTGTTCATGCCACAGGACAGGGCAGACCACCTTATGGCTCAGGCCCAGCTGCTTTACAACAACAGGTATGTCACTGCCAGAACCTTTCTGCGGCTCTTGGGTCCCACGACTGCAGCCATTGTCATGGTACCTTTGGCCAGACTGCACATGTATTCCTCAGTGGATACAGAGGGTCCAATGGGACCAATGCACCGACTTAGAACAGCAAGTTCTAAATCTCCTCTCCAGTCAAAAAGGTGCTGTTGTAATGGACGGAACCCAGCAACCTGTTGAAAGGGGTTCCCCTTCCCCCCAGTAGATTCTCTCCACAGATGCTTTGGGGTTGGGCTGGGGGACTTGTCTGGGGCCTCATCAGACTCAAGGGATGTGGTCCACAGTGGAGGCTGCCCTCCACATCAACATTCTAGAGATGAGGGCCATTCTGTATGCTTTACAAGCCTTCCAGACCATCTGTCCACGGGCCAACTGCTGCTGCAGATGGGCATCAGTGTCATACACTACTTCAACAAACAAGGGGGGACCCATTCGTACCCTGTGTTGGAAAGCGATGAGTCTGGTACCAGGCTCTAGAACACAGTCTAGAACTGCAAGCCATCTATGTTCCAGGCGGCTAAACATCCTGGTGGACAGGCTAAGCTGGTTGTAGTCCAACATGCAAGAGTGGGAGCTGCTGACCTTGGTTGTAGAAAACCTGTTAGACAGGTGAGATCGCCAGAGTTGGACCTTTTTGCATCCCCCCTCAATGCAAAAATACAGGTTACTCACCTGTAACAGGAGTTCTAGGAATGGTATATGTTGTTCATCCACACTTACTGGCAGGTTCCTTGCCGCTTTAAATCTTGCCGGAAGGTCTTCAAGCTGGCTCCTCCCACCCACCCAGGTGGTAAAACTCTCGGCTCCGCCCATGACGCCCGATCTGGCCAGCTGGAAGCTCAGGAAGTGCTCTCGAGTTGGAGGTAGTGATGAAACAACATATACCATTCCTAGAACTGTTACAGGTGAGTAATCTGTATTTAAGGACATGGATATGTTGTTCATCCACATTATTTGCAGACTCCTAGCAGTTCTCTGGGAGGAGGGAGGCAAGGCGCACACCCCCTACTTAGGGAAAAGAGACTGGAGAACCGAGGCCCCAAAACCAGCATCCCGGCGTGACTCAAGGTCGATGTGGTAGTGGGTGATGAAGGTGTGTGCTGACTTCCGGGTAGCAGCCCTGTAGATTTCTTGGATAGGGACATCCCTGGAAGCAGCCACCGATGCAGCGGTATGGCGGGTAGAATGAGCTCTTATCCCTCTGGGAGGCTCCATGCCCGTCAACCTATAGCAGAGATCTATGCAGGAGGTGACCCACCTGCTTATCGTCCGCTTGGCTGCAAGTCTGCCAGGTGCAGCTTCAGTGTAGGTGACAAACAGCTGGCGAACCTCTCCCCGAATTTCAGCTGTGCGCTCCTTATAGTGAGCGAGCGCCCTTCTAGGGTCCAGAGTATGGAGCCTATATTCGGCCTCCGAGGTGTGATTGGGTAGAACACCGGCAGTGTCAACACCTGGTTAAGGTGAAACTCCGACACCTTCGGAAGGAATTTCGGTGGAAGAGACAACCTTGTCCTTGTGGAAGACCAGGTAAGGAGACTCATGGAAGCGCCTGGAGCTCTCCCATCCTTCTGGCTGGACGTAATAGCCACCAAGAAGGCGGTCTTCCCACGACAGGTGAGAGAGATCACACCTGTACATTGGTTCGAATGAACAGCTACCCATGAGCTTTGCCAGTACCAGCAGTAGATCCCACAGAGGTGGGTTCTCACGGAGGGGTGATCAAGGCCCACTGAAAAGCGCCCAGACCACCTTCTCCCTGCGCCACCGACTGCTTCCCGGCCCGCGCCCGGTAAGCAGAGATGGCTGCCAGGTGCACCCTTAGGGTCATCGACCTGAGCCCTTGCTGAGAAAGGGACCATAAATAGTCCAAGATGCTTGCCAAGGAACAGGAGGAAGGGTCCAGGCCCTTGCCCTGACACCAAATGGAAAACCTTTTCCATTTGAAGGCATGGCATTTCCTGGTCGACTCCTAACGGGACGCCTCAACTACATTGAGGACCTCGTTGGAAAGACCCAAGGCCTGGAACTCTAGCTGCTCAGGAACCAGGCCGTCAGGTGCAGGGATTGAAGGTCCAGATGGAACACCTTCCCCTGATTGACTGAAAGCGGGTCCGGGCGAGCTGGAAGCTGCCTCGGGAGCCTGGAGCTGAGGCTGAGGAGATCTGGATACCAGCACTGGAGGGACCAGTCTGGGGCTACCAGAATCACCTGCGCCTTGTCCCTCCTCACTTTGAGAAGCACCTTGTGGATCAAGGGAAATGGGGGGAAAGGCATAGAAGAGGCCTGGGGTCCACGGCCTCGAGAAGGCATCCCCCTGCAGCGAGCCCTGCTGAGGGGGGTGGGCATGGAACAGCCTCAGCTTCGCATTCTCCCTGGAGGCAAACAGATCCACCTGAGGTGTGCCCCAAGGGGAGAACAGATCTTGTACTACCTCCGGCAGGACAGACCACCCATGGGACACAGCCCATATCCAGCTTAGGGCATCGGCCAGGGTGTTGGAGGCTCCTGCCACATGAATGGCTAGGAGATCCGCCTCCAGGCTGCGCACAAGTGACCAGATGCTGAAATCTTCCCTGCACAGAGGCATGGAGCGCATCCCGCCCTGGCGGTTTAGGTAGTACATGGTCGTGATATTGTCCGTCTGGACCCGAACCACTTGACCCTGTAGAAACAGAGCGAAGGCGGTGAGAGCTAGGCGGACCGCTCGGAGCTCCAGCAGGTTGATATGGCATCGGGACTCCCTCGGGGACCAGAGGCCGTGCACTCTGTGCTCCCCCAGATGGGCACCCCAACCCAGAGAGGCGGTCGATAGAGAGACCGTCGGTTCGGGGCGGACAAACGGGATGCCCACCTGCAGATGAGCTGGAACGATCCACCACTGGAGAGTGTTCCACATCCCCTGGGTCACTGTCACTAGCTGGTCCAATGGATCGCAGCGTTGAGACCACTGGCTGGCCAGCCCCCATTGAAGGGGGCGCATGTTCCAGCGGGCCCAATGGACCACGCTGGTGCAGGCCGCCATGAGACCCAGGAGGCGCAGGGAGTCCTGGGCAGGAGCACGACTGCCCAACCAGAAATGATCGGGCAAGGAGAAAAGAACCTGGCCCTGTCCGCTGGGAGCTGTGCTCTGGCTCAAGAGAGTCGAGCTCTGCCCGATGAAGAGAATCACCTGCTTGGTTCGAGTTCCGACTTGGCCTCGTTGATGAGGAGGCTGACCTGAAAGCAAACCTGGAGGGCCAGATCTCTGGACCGCTCCACCTCCTGTCTGGAGGGGGCTGCTATCAGCCAATCGTCCAGGTAAGGGTACACCCGGACCCCTCGGCGCCGCAGGAATGCTGTCACCACTGCCATGCATTTGGTGAAGACCCTGGGTGCAAGAGACAGGCCGAAGGGTATGGCTCGGAACTCAAAGGGATCCTTCCGCCCGAAAGCGAAGGAATCTCTGGTGAGACGGACAGATAGGGACGTGAAAAAACACATCCTGCAGGTCCAGAGAGCAGAACCACACGCCGCGTTCCAAGGATGGTATTATCTGAGCCAGAGTGACCATCCTGAAGGTCTGAGACCTTAGGAACTTGTTTAGGATGTGTAGGTCAAGAATGGGGCGCCAGCCCCCCGTCCGTTTTGGGACCAGGAAGTACCTGGACACAAACCCCGGGTCTGAGGGAGGGTCTGCCACCTCACTGATCACCTCTTTCTCGAGCAGAGCGATGTCGGCTCGGCGAGCCGACAGCGAGGCTGCGGACCCCGAGGCCCCCCTGGGGGCGATGGCTCTGAAGGGCGGGGCCTGCTCGAACTCCAGAAGCAGGCCCTTTCCTACCACTTCCAACACCCACCGGTCTGTGTTATAGCAGACCAGGCGGAAAGGAAGTAGCAGAGCCGTCCCCCCATGGGGGGAACCTGGGGTGAGGTGATGAGGTTGGGGCGACACCCCTCATCCCGTCACTGTGCAGGCTTGGAGGAGGGACCTCCTGGGCCTTTACCTCCCTGCTTCCTGGAGGAGGAAGCCGCGGGCTTGGGTTTGGGACTCCAAGCGCCAGCCTGCTGGCCCTGATGCTGCTGGGCCAGACGTGCCGCGGGCGCAGACAGACGAAAGGGCTTGGGTTGCGGTCTGTGGACCTTGTCCCTCTGGGCGGATGAGACCGAGTCCAAAGTGGCATTAGACTTTTCGATCCTCTGGTGGTGGCCTTCCACTCCAGGGCCGAAGAGGTCGGTCCCCAGGAAGGGGACATCCGCCAATTTGTGCTGGGTATCCGCTGTGAAGGTGGATATCCTCAGCCATGCCCGACGGCGCACAGCCACTGCAGCCGCGACTGACCTGGCGCATGAGCCTCCAATGTCCAGAGCAGTCTGAAGTTGCTGCTTGGCCACTGCCCTGCCCTGGTCCCGCACCTGAGTAACCGTGGTCTGCAGGTCAGCCGGGAGATGAGGGACTACCTCGTCAAGGGAGCCCAACAGGGCATGGGAGAAATGTGCCATAAGCACGGCCGAACTGGCCTGATGAAGGCCAAGGGAGAATGCAGCGTAGACTTTTCGCCCGGCATAGTCCAATTTCGTGGACTCCTTGTCAGGAGGTTTGTCCACGTCCCTAGCGTTTCCGGCACGCCGGAAAACGCTGTCGGTAACCAACCCCTCGGCTGAGGGATGTTCCGAGAAACCGGACAGGGAACCAGTAGGGACCGCATACTTCCTGGCCATCCTGGCCGAAGGCACAGGGCAGGAAGCAGGGCGCTGCCAGAGCTCCAAGGCCGGGCCCACAATGGCCTTGGCCACAGGAAAGGCCTCCGTAGGGGAATCCCCTCGTCCAATATCTCCGTGAGGGGATACTTGGCCCGCTTGGATACGGCTCGAGCTGCATCCCGGTGGACTCCAAGATGAGCCTAAGCAAACCCAGGAAGGACGAAGGGCTGTTGTCCAGCGACTGACCTCCAGAGGACTCCAAGTCCACTCACCTGGAGAAAAGGGAGGAATCGTCGTTGGACTCAGAAGAGTCCGCAAAGAGCTGCCTCGGGCCTGAGCCACCCTCCACCTGCCGAGGGCGATCGGGAGTGAGGGTGACAGACAGCCTATGGGGCAGACCCTGAGCCGACAGAGTTCTTGGTCGGAGCCCCAAACAGCGGCTGTGGAGGCGGAGGTTCCACCCGAATCGCTGGAGCAGCTGGTTTTGGCTGAGCAACAGGCCTGAAACAGGCGCCCGGCTAACGAGCGATGCTTCGCCACTCTGGTGACAGCCACTTAATGGCCGAAGGCAACGACGCCGGCTTGTTCCCGGCCAGAAGCAGCTGCTGCCACATGAGGTCCTCAGATTCGTTGACGCAACTTATGCCTGAAGCCCTCCCTCGCCTGAGGACCGACGGGCGCCGCCTGTCGTGATGCGAGACCGCCACATGGCGGGACTGCAAAGAAGACCGAGACAGTGAACCTCGGCTTTTCCGAGGAGGGTACGGGAAACCCGCCTCCCTTGGCTCAGAGGGGTCACCGGAGGGCTCCGGAACCGGAGGCACTGGCAAGCCCACGGGATCCTCAACCACCACTGGGGAACCGGGAGAGGATTTTCAAGCCGGTCAACAACCCCGTCCAACGGTCGAGAAAGATTTCACTGCATCGACGGGAGTCTCGTCAACTGACCTGACGGGACATCAGGAAGTCAGTGGTCAAGCCGGCGATCGACCAAGTCGATGGTCGACTGCTCGGGAAGGGGGACCTCTCCCGCTCCCAAGAGCGTCGACGGAGGGACTTACTTTTGTCCTTTTTGGACCGAGAGGAAGGTCCCGCAGATGTTGGTCCCTCTCCCTTAAAGGAAGCACAATATGAGGATCCCAGGGAGAGCGGGATAAATGCCGTGGCCGAGGAAGATGCAGCCCGCGCCGCCTCCTCTTCGAGGGCGATCATCTGCTCTAGCTGTTCCGCCGAGCCCGCCGCCATGGAAACCGCCAACCGGGCCTCCGTCAACTTTACCGGAGGGCATCGCTTTTCGGGTCGCCCAAGTTGCAAACGGGCAGCACGGTCTTCCAGGATGTAGGCCGAGAAAGAAGAGCACAGGTCGCAAGCCTGCGGGTCGTGCTCAAGGCCTAAACAGTAGACGCACGTGGAGTGCGGATCCGTCCGAGACATCTTCTGCCCGCATGGGCATCTCTTGAAAACGGGAGTCGATTTGTCCATCACAGCCGCGAGGGAAATAAATGACCGAAGTCTAGAAAACCTTAAATATTAATTTCGGAAAACCGAAGAGTTAGGAACCAGTCTTTTACGCAGAGCGTTAAGGAGGGAACCTGAGCTTCCAAGCGGTAAGGAAGATCTGGCGTCATGGGGCGGAGCCGAGAGTTTTACCACCCGGGTGGGTGGGAGGAGCCAGCTTGAAGACCTTCCGGCAAGGAACCTGCCAATAAGTGTGGATGAACAACATATCCATGTCCCTAGAACTGCCGCGTTTCTGCTCGCTCACTCCAGGGTCTAGATTTTTCTGGCGAGACACGTGCCTCTCTGGGAAAGGGAGGTTCCTCTATGCCTTTCCTCAGACTTAAAAGGTGCTAATAAAGTTCCAGATGGAAGGGGCCACTCTGATCCTCACTGCCCCCTTCAGATCTGGTTTCCCCTGCTGCAGCAGGTGGCATTGGAACCTCCGATGTCCACACTGGTCCATCCAGACCTCAAGCCACTGTACCTCCATGCATGGTTCCTGAAGACATAGCCACGGCTAGATCTGGGGTGTCCCAAAAGATGGCTGATGTCCTGGTGGCCGCTAGGAAGCCTTCCACCAGGACCACTTATTATACGAAGTGGAAGTGCTTTGCGCTATGGGTGGTTTCCCGTCATTTGGACCCTTTTACTTATCCAGTGAATCAGATTCTCTAGTATTTACTGTCCCTTTCAGATTCTGGCCTGCAATACTCCTCTATTAAGGTGCCAGTCAGCCATGTCAGCATTATTTTTATTACTTCTGCTCGGATTTCTGAGCTTCAGGCTCTGATGTGTGAGCCCCCTTATTCAGTTTTCCACAAAGAGAGGGTTGCCTTTGCAGATGAATCCTAAGTTTCTCCTAAAGGTGGGGTCAGAGTTTACTCTGAATCAAACCATTCACCTGTTGATTACTCAGAGCATGCCAATCTAGGGGAAGCATTGCTCCATACTTTAAGATGTACTCCGAATTTTGCGTTACTATACACACCGTATCAAGGACTACAAGAAGTCCTCGCAGCTGTTTCTTTCGCCCCTGGGAAAGTGTGTGTACCAGTTTCTAAACAGTGCCTGTCCAAATGGTTTGCCAACTGCATTACTTCTTGTTAGAGGAAGTAAGATGAGGAACTTTCTGGTGTTGTTCGGGGTCATTCAAGCACAGGCATGGCCACTTCAGTTGCTTGTTTCAGCTGCAGAGATCTGTGCTGCTGCAAGAGTTCTGTCCATACTTCCACTGAACACTACAGTCTGGACATTGCCTCTAGGAGAAAGGCAGGCTTCGATCTGGCTATGCTTCAAGGCCGCCTGTCTTATGCCTATAGCCTCCAGCCACCCAGACTGGTTCTCCGTCAGAACTGCTTGGGACTCATTCCTTAGATGTGGCCTGATGCAAGAGATATCCTCAAGATAGTAGAGCTATGCAAGAACCCCCGGGATTTCTGTGTCTGTCTCTTTTCTCCAGGGTGGTTCGCCTTCTGTTTCATCTCTATTTCTGTCAGGAATCTCTGGCCCCCTTGGTTCTTCAGCAGGAGATCCTCTGTATAGGGTCTCTGGTGGGACAAGAGTGGAGAAGGGCACAGAACTACCCATGTTTACATCAGAGGGACATAGTCTGTGTCAGACGTCATCGTGGTCAGCTTCTTGTAGACTGCTAGCTAGAAAAGTTTCTATGTGGTCCTAGTACCTGGTGGCTATACTTCCTTAGGTGTGACCTGATGCAAGAGATCCTCTCGAATATCTACTGTTACGGGTAAGTTCTTATGCAACTGTACTTTAATTGGCCTTTTGAGCTTAGTCTGATGTTTAGCCTTGCTCCTGCTCCCAAACGACCCCCTCCCACTATACTTAGTTTTTATAACAGCAAACTGGAGGAGCTGTCAAGTTTAAAGAAGCATTTACATGAAGACACTTGAAAAGAAATACACGTCAAGCAACAGTTACTGTGCGAAGTTTTATTAAAGCATGAAGCTGATGGTACAGTTATATATTCTTCAACACAACTTTACTAATTAAGGTCAAACATCTCAAGGAGAAGAGAAAAATTGACACCAGAACCTCCCTTAGTACCAGAAGCCTATTACTATTATAACCCATGCATTGTCCTTCTTGCTAAAAGTCTTGTAAAGTTGCATTTCCCATTTTACAAAAATAGTGCATTTTTTTTAGTTTTTTATGACAGAAAATGGGAAGGGAGACTATTCTCAATATATTCAAAGATTTAAGATGAGTGTCCGATAAACTCACCATACTTGGTCAAGATAAAAAACTTCAAAGGAAGTTTTTGGCCAAAAAATACGAAAAAGAAAAAAAATCAAGTTTTCATGTTTCTGTAGTATGATTTCATTAGGTAAAACACAGAACAGTGTTCCAAACCATAGTTTAGTGGGAACAGTTACATCATTCCAGAGCTAGGTATAAAATGAGATCAGGAGGAACCTTAACATACCAAAGTTCTTACATTTCTTAACCACTTTCTTTCAGAGCTCCTAAAACCCTACACAAGCCACAGACACAGCTGAAGAGCCAATTCTTGAAAGCGTACTGTACTAGCAGGGTTACAAATATTTTTTGGGGATGGCTGTCCAAGGGACAGGTAGAATGTAAATTGTGCCTGTCCCAAAGAATTTATAGCTGTTCATTTAGTTTTGGGGTAAATCATTTAAATATCTACTTCGGAATCAGAGCTGGTGCCACCCTACCCCGGACTGGACTTTTAATTGCTTCCCCTTAGGCTAGCACTTACAACTTAGGTCTGTGTAGTACAAGTATGTGTGCCTTGCTTCTGGCTGGGCTGCAATGCATTTTCTTTTAAGATAACATCCTGTCTGCCGAACTCTGAATAGGGCTTTTAAATGCTTCCCCCATTTTCCTCACTTTCTTTCAAGGTGAGCCCTCATAGAAAGTGTCAACTAGTTATCAAGCCTGGCTGCTGCTGCCTTCTATTTTAACGGTCTCCTATCTTCAATTATAGTTGAAACTGTTACACTTTTAGGTCTGCTGCCTGCCTCTCCTCCCTCCCTCCTTGTCCTGCAGAAGGACTTTTAATTTGTTTTTGTTTTTTTGTAAACTCCAGGCTCAGCCCTAAAAAGGGCTTTTACTGTAATCAGTTTCTCCACCTTATCTTGCTGGGAAAAGCTTTTCAGCAAGGGAAAAAAAAAATCTTATTCTCAATCAGAAGCTCCGCTTGCATTGCCTCCTTCCACAAAACTGACACTCAATCATGGAATCAATCGAGAACTGGCAACTGCCACGTACATTTGTTACTCCAGCTGGTCAACAACATGGTTTGCTCGCTGGCGATCAGCACTGAGTCAGATGGACATGTGCTGCACACCAAGTGATGTTGGAATGTCAGTGTGTCCATCAAAACTCTCTCTCAGGTAGCAGCAGACCGACGCAATCTACCGCTGGGTCCCAGTGCCCATTTACAGTACATAGGCAGCTGCTTGTCCCAGGGACAGCCGAAAAGGAAACTGCTGTACAAAGTAAAAACTGGCTGTCTGGGATGGGTGGACAGCTGGTTACTGTAGAATATGAAAAGAATGCGTCAATTATATTTAGTGCTAGCCACAAAGTGGCCATATTTGTGTAAATTTATTTTCATTCTAAACTAAGTCTTCCATTCACCTTAATGGAAAAAGTACTAATTGGCATAATTTTATTTTCACGCTTCTGAGCACTTCAGTGAATATAGTGAAACATTTATGTACAGTAAATATTTCCTATTCTACAGTATTTCGAGCCCTGTGTACAAGCCACAAGCCAAAGCAAGAGACTACTTTTCTGATTTACAATCTTGCAACAGTTACACAGATGTTCTACTCCTTTGTCTTTTCCGACATTCTGGCCGTCTTATAGTTATTTAAAGCCATATCACAGTTATGAAAGGAATCACCACATTAATTGTATGAAAGAAACAGATGAAGTCACAACACTGTCAAGCAGTAAAGCATAGTGGCCACATGCATCACGATGTCACAGGATTTTTTCCAGTCACTAGACAAAAGGCATTGAAGCTGACCAAAATACCAAAATGAAATCACATTTGGACAAGTTTACAGCATATTGTTTATTCACACTAAACGATGGCAGCTGGTGTAGCAAATGTTACATGGGGAATAATCCGGGGTAACCCTGGCCTGCTTAGGCTGGCAAGTTCTATTATCATTTGTACAGCTTTCCCTGCAGTTGAATTAGTCTTGTGTTTAAGTGCAGCTGCAAGCTTTTTAGAAGATCAGTATTTGTTCTGTAAACATAACCAGCTACTTTTTCACTACAGGTATACGAAGATCACTCTGTGCAATTATGGTAAATTAAAGGAATGCGGTCAAAGAAAACTAATGGCAAACAGTAATGGCAACATTTATTTATTTAGTTTTTGTTGACCAGGTAAGTGCACTAGACAAATTCTGCCTATTTTCAGGCACGATCCGGGGGAGGGGGAATACAGATGAATGCCAACTGACCTTATAGATTTACTGATGCCTTGATGACCTATTGCTTTCCTGACAAATTCAGTTGGGGGGAGGGGAGTGCAACAGGAAATTATGTATGCCAAGATCCCATTTTTGGTCCAGGGTGGGAGCTTTAATTACAGACATGTTTGGAAAGTCAGTAAGTTGCATAGTATGTCCAACCAGCAAGTCCAGCTAAGCATGCCAGGGTGTACAACTAGTGAGCACGAAAGCCTTGTCTGTGGGGAATTTTTGGCGACACTTGTAGAAACGCTACATTAGGTATGATCTTACTTTTACAAGTGTTGTAGAACCTCATACAATAAAAATTAATTTTTTCTACATGCACTTCAGTTTCACTGCAAGAGTGGCCTAGCATAGCTAAACAGAGAAAGGAGCATTCATGCAAGATATCTAACTCCGTTATACAATGATGCATAAAATTCAAACGGGATATCATACAAATGTCATAGTAACACCTAGGGCCTACTGAATCTAAAAAGTGGCAGCTCTGGATGTTTTGGCCCTCTACACATTTATCAAGGTAGCCACCACCAACTTCTTTGCATGTTTTTTTTTTCGTTTCTTCTTTTTCATTTTTATTACTCAACTCTGCTGCCGATTCTTTGTAAAACTAGTAAACACAAAATTGTAGTCATTGAACTGAGCAAACTGACGATCAAGACGCTTGAATCCTTCAATCTTCTGGGCAGAGGAAAATGCAGTACGACATTTGGAGCTCTGGAAGTAAAACATTCATCAACCATTAGTATTGAGTTCTCTTTCTAGTTTTATCACAGTAATCATTCTTTAAACTATTTTCCCCATATCAGCTAGGTCTAGCCCAGCTAAACCACCTCTCTATCCTGGCCCACTATATAAAGAAAGTTACTTAAGAGCTTACCATTACAGCAGAGCTTCAAGCACTATCGGCCACACCCTTGGAACTATAGCTGCTAGGCACTAGGACCACACGGAAACTTGCTAGCCCGAGGGCTGCCCATGATGATGTCCCACATCTGCATCTACATAAAACATGGGTGGCTCCCATCACTCTTCTGTTCCCAGGAGGTTAGACATGGAGGGCCTCCAATTATGGGGAACCAGGAGCCAAGACCAGCACCAGGCACAAAAGACAAGATATGGTGCTGCACAACATCAAAAGTAACCCTCACAGAAGCAGAAGGGGGACGGAGGAAGGGACAGCATGGCATAATGGAGGTGACTCTCTTGAAGATCTACTGTTAGGTCAAGTTCTTAACTAAACCGGCATGTCTACGAGAGACTATGTCCAGACTATAATGTTTAATCAAGGTGTGGACAGTGCTCCATGTTGCTGCAGCATAAATGTCAACAGTAGAAACATTTCTGAAGCAAGCAACAGAAATGGCCATTCCAGTTGTGGAGTGACCAAAAAATACAGGTACAGGAGTTCTAGGAATGGTATATGTTATTCATCCACACTTACTGGCAGGTTCCTTGCCACTTTAAATCTTGACGGAAGGTCTTCAAGCTGGCTCCTCCCCATGACGCCAGGGAGGTTAGGTGGATGACCAACATATACCATTCCTAGAACTCCTGTTACAGGTGAGTATCCTGTATTTCTAGGGACATGGATATGTTGTTCAATCCACACTCACTGGCAGACTCCTAGCAGTTCTCCAGGAGGAAAGGCGCACACCCCCTACCTGGGAAATAAGGACTGGAGAACCGAGGTCCCAATACCAGCATCCTGGCGTGACTCAATGTCGATGTGGTAGTGGGTAATGAAGGTGTGTGCTGACTTTCAGGTAGCAGCCCTGCAGATTTCCTGGATAGGGACGTCCCTGGAAGGAGCCACCGAAGCAGCGGTATGGCGGGTAGAATGAGTTCTTCTCCCTTTGGGAGGCTCCATGCCCGCCAACCTATATAGCAGAGATCTATGCAGGAGGTGACTCACCTGCCCATCGTCTGCTTGGCTGCTGGTCTGCCAGGTGCGGCTTCAGCGTAGGTGACAAACAGCTGGCGAACCTCTCCCCGAACTTCAGCCGTCCGTTCCTTATAATAAGGGTGCTCTTCTAGGGTCCAGAGTATGAAGCCTATATTCGGCCTCCAAGGTGTGACTGGGGTAGAACATTGGCAGAGTCAACACCTGGTTAAGGTGAAACTCCGACACCACCGTCGGAAGGAATTTCGGGTGGGGGCGCAGGACAACCTTGTCCCTGTGGAAGACCAGATAAGGAGATTCTATGGAAAGCGCCTGGAGCTCTCCCATCCTTCTGGCTGACATGATAGCCACCAAGAAGGCGGTCTTCCACGACAGGTGAGAGATGTCACATCTGTGCATCAGTTCGAATGGCTTGCCCACGAGATTAACTAATACCAGCAGTAGATCCCACGGAGGTGGAGATTCTCGCACCGAAGGGGATATGTGATCAAGGCCTTTGAAAAAGCGCCAGACCACCTTCTCCTGTACCACCGACTGCTTTCCGGCCCGCGCCTGGTAAGCAGAGATGGCTGCCAGGTGCACCTTAAGGGTCGTCGACCGAAGCCCTGAGAAAGGGACCACAGGTAGTCCAGAATGCTAGCCAAGGAACAGGAGGAAGGGTCCAACCCCTTATCCTGACACCACATGGAGAATCTCTTCTATTTGAAGGCATAGCATTTTCTGGTCTACTCCTTACGGGATGCCTCAACAACATTGAGGACCTCGTCGGAAAGACCGAAGGCCTGAAACTCTAGCCACTCAGGAACCAGGCCGTCCGGTGCAGGGACTGAAGGTCCGGGTGGAGTACCTTCCCCCTGTTGACTAAGATCAGGTCGGAGCGGGCTGGAAGCGGCCTCGGAAGCCTGGAGCTGAGGCTAAGGAAATCTGGATACCAGAACTGGCAGGGCCAGTCTGGGGCTACCAGAATCACCTGCGCCTTGTCCCTCCTCACCTTGAGAAGCACCTTGTGGATCAAAGGAAATGGGGGAAAGGCATAGAAGAGGCCCGGGGTCCACGGCCTTGAGAAGGCATCCCCCTGTAGCGAGCCCTGCTGAAGGGGGCAGGCATGAAAGCCTCAGCTTCGCATTCTCTCTGGAGGCAAACAGGTCCAACTGAGGTGTGCCCCAGTGGAAGAATAGATCTTATACTACCTCCGGCAGGAGAGACCACTCGTGAGACGCAGCACCTATCCGGCTTGCGGCATCGTCTAGAGTATTGGAGGCTCCTGCCAAATGGATGGCTAGGAGATCTGCCTCCAGTCTGCTCACGAGAGACCAAGTGCGGAGAGCTTCCTTGCACAGAGGCAAGGAGCACGTCCTGCCGTGGCGGTTTAGGTAGCACATGGTCGTGGTGTTGTCCGTCTGAACCTGGACCAATTGACCCTGTACAAATGGAGCGAAGGCGGTGAGGGCTAGTCAGACCGCTTGAAGCTTCAGCAGGTTGATGTGACATCGAGATTCCTGAGGGGACCAGAGGCCGTGCGCTCTGACCTCCCCCAGATGGGCACCCCAACCCAGAGAGGCATCGGTTGTTAGAGTGACCGTTGGCTCTGGGCAGACAAACGGGATACCCTCCTGCAGATGAGCTGGAACGAGCCACCACTGGAGACCGTTCCACATCTCCTGGGTCACTATCACTGGCTGGTCCAGAGGACCGGAGCGCTGTGACCATTGGCGGGCCAGCCCCCATTGAAGGGGATGGATGTGCCAGCAGACCCAATGGACCACGCTGGTGCAGGCTGCCATGAGGCCCAAGAGGCGCAGGAAGTGCCGGGCAGGGCGCAATTGCCCAACCAGAAATGATTGGGCAAAGTAGGAAAGAACCTCGGCTCTGTCCGCATGGGGCCGTGCTCTGGCTCGAAGAGAGTTGAACTCTGCCCCAATGAACTGAATCACCTGCGTTGGCACGAGTTCTGATTTGGCCTCGTTGATGAGGAAGCCAATATGAGAACAGAATTGAAGGGCCAGATACCTGGACCGCTCCATCTCCGGCTTGGAGGAGGCTGCAATCAGCCAGTCGTCCAGGAAAGGGTACACCCGGACCCTTCGGCGCCGCAGGAATGCTGTCACCACTGCCATGCATTTGGTGAAGACCCTGGGAGCTACGGAAAGGCCGAAGGGCATGGCCCGGAACTCGTAAAGGGATCCCTCCGCTCTGAAGCAGAGGAATCTCTGGTGGGATGGACGGATTGGGACGTGAAATAACGCGTCCTGGAGGTCCAGAGAACAGAACCACACGCCTTGTTCCAAAGAATGGGATTATCTGAGCCAGAGTGACCATCCTGAAGGTCCGAGACCTTAGGAACCTGTTCAGGTCATGCAGGTTGAGAATGGGACGCCAGCCCCCAGTCCGTTTTGGGACCAGGAAGTACCTGGACACACACCCCGAGTCTGGAGGAGGATCCGCCACCTTCCTGATTACCTCTTTTTCGAGGAGCAGTGCAATATCGGCTCGGCGGGCCGACAGAGAGGCTGCGGACCCCGTTGCCCCGGGAGGCGGCTTGGCTGGAAGGGTGGGGCCTGCTCGAACTCCAGAGGCAGACCCTTTCCTACCACCTCCAACACCCAGCGGTCCCGTGGTGATAGCGGACCAGGTGGAAAGGAAGTGGCCGAGCCTGTCCCCCAGGGGAACCCAGGGGTAGCGAGGCTGGGGCGCACACCCTCCAACCCATCGCTGGGCAGGCTTGGAGGAGGGACCGGCCGAGGGACCTCCTGGGCCTTTACCTCCCTGCTTCCTATTGGAGGAAGCCGTGGGCTTGGGTTTGGGTTGCCAAGCACAAGCCTGCTGGCCCTGGTGCTGGTGCTGTTGGGCCGGACGAGCCGCAGAAGGGTGAAAGGACTTGTGCTGCTGCTGTCGGTGGCCTTTGTCCTTCTGGGCGGAGGTGACCGAGTCCAGAGTGGCACTGGACTTCTCGATCCGCTGGAGGTGACCTTCCACTCCAGGGCCGCAGAGGTCGGTCCCCAAGAAGGGGACGTCCGCCAATTTGTGCTGGGTCTCCGCCGTGAAGGTGGATATCCTCAGTCATGCTCTGCGGCGCATGGCCACTGCGGCCGCAACCGATCTGGCACAGGAGTCTCCTATGTCCAGAGCCGTTTGAAGATGCTGCTTAGCCACTGCCCTACCCTGGTCCCGAACCTGCCGGACCGTGGTCTGCAGGTCGGCCGGAGATGAGGGATCACCTCATCCAGGAGGCCCAGCGAGGCGTGGAGAAGTGTGCCATCAGCACGGCTGAGCTGGCCTGGCGGAGGCCAAGGACGCAGCGTACACCTTGCGCCCGGGCGTAGTCCAGCTTTTTGGACTCGTCGTGCTTGTCCACGTCCCTAGCGTTCCCGGAACGCCGGAAAACGCTGTCGGTGACCAACCCCTTGGCAGAGGGATGTTCCGAAAACCTGGGCAAAGAGCCGGTAGGGACCGCGTACTTCCTGGCCGAAGGTGCAGGGCAGGAAGCAGGCGGCTGCCAAGGCCCCAAGGCTGGGCCAACAATGGCCTCAGCCACTGGAAAAGCCTCCGTGGGGGAATCCCCTCGGTACAGTATCTCTGTCAGGGGATACTTGGCCCATTTGGATACGGGCTCGAGCTGCATCCCGGTGGACTCCCAGATGAGCCGAAGCAAACCCATGAAGGACGATGGGCTTTCGTCCAACGACTGGCACCCGGAGGACTCCAGGTCAACCGGCCTGGAGAACAGGGAGGAGTCATCGTCGGACTCGGAGAAGTCTGCGAAGAGCTGCCTGGGGCCTGAGCCACCCTCCACCTGCCGAGGACGGTCGGGAGTGAGGGTGACCGACAACCTGTGGGGCAGGCCGTGATCAGACCGAGAGTCCTTGGTCGGTGCCCCCGATTTCGGTTGTGGAGGCGGAGGTCCCACCACAATCGGTGGGACAGCAGGTTTCGGCCGAACAACTGGCCCAGGCTTGGGCATCTCGACTACGGCGAGGGTTGTTTTGGTCACGTCGGGTGACAGCCACTTGATGGCGGGGAAGGCGTGACATCGACTTGCTCCTGGACAGAAGTAACTACTGCCACATCAGGTCCTCGTGAGCGCCGGCGCAATTTGGCGCTGAGCCTCTCCTCTTCGAGGAGGAAGATTAGGACAAGCGGCGACGCCACCTCGATGCCGAGACCAAGATCCTCAGTGTTTCGAGGCGGGTCTGGGAAGGGGCGGGACACCCGCTCTTCCCTCGGCTCGGACGCCAACGGGACCGCTGCACGGGGGGCAGCAGATCTCCGGTCTCCACCGGGGAACTGGTGAAGAAGGGTTGTCAGTCTCACCAGTGAGCAGTCTATCTGACGGTTGAAAAATCTCGACCGTGTGACCAGGTGTCTCGCTGGCTGGCCTGATGGGGACGCCATGAAGCCAGCGGCCTTAGCTGCAACCTCGACCGAAGTCAACAGTCGGCTGTCCGGGGAAGGAGACCTCTCCCGCTCCCACGAACGCCGACGGTGGGATTTACCTTTAGAGTCCTTCTTTTGGACCGAGAGTAATGTCCGATGGCCTCTCCTTCATGGAAAGGACTGGCAAAGCTCCTTTGAATGAAGCTGAATCAGAGGTACCCAGAGAGAGGGATAAATGCCGCGACCGAGGATGACGATGCCTGGCCGCCTTCCTCGAGGGCATCATCTGCTCGAGCTGCTCAGCAGAGCCAGCCACCGCTGTAACCACCCCAGACGTCCTTCTCGACTTTGACCGGCAGTAGCGCTTTTCGGGCGCCCAGATGTAACTGGGCAGCGCGGTCCTCCAGGACGTTGGCGAAAACGAACGCATGACTCGTGAGGCCTGCGGGTCGGGTTCAGGCTGAGGCAGGTAGCATGTACGGAGTGCGGGTCCGTCCTGGACATCTTCTGCCCACAAGGGCACCGCCGAAATCCGAGAGTCGATTCGTCCATCGTAGCCATGAGAGAAAGTTGACCAAGTCTTGAAAATTTTAAAATTAGTTTCGGCAAACCCAAGAATTAGGATCCAGTCTATCACGCAGGCAAGCATGAGGAACCTGAGCTTCCAAGCTGTAAGGAAGATCTGGCGTCATGAGGCAGAGCCGAGAGTTTTACCACCCAGGTGGGTGGGAGGAGCCAGCTTGAAGACCTTCTGGCAAGATTTAAAGCGGCAAGGAACCTGCCAGACAGTGTGGATGAACAACATATCCATGTCCCTAGAATTTTTTCTTCAAACAACATGAAGTCTTGCTGTATTCTGACAAGTGCGGACTACCAAGCAGTACCTCCATGGAGGAAAGACAGAACCTACTTTGGGAATAGGCTCTGAAGTACTGCTGTGCCAAATCAAGCATCACTCCTAGCCTGGATATCTAGAGGGTAATGCTTGATAAAGTATGGACTGTTTTCCATGTGGCTGCTTGACAAATCTCTAAAAGAGGAATATCCCTGGCAGCAGCCGGGGAAGCAGCTATACCTCTTGTGGAATGAGCCCTCAGTCCTGAGGGTGGAGTTTAACCTAGTTTTTCATAGCAGAATTGCATACAAGACACAATCCACATGGCAACAGATATTTTAGTGGCAGGTTTGCCCTTCCCAACTTCTCCATAAGTGAGGAACAACTGGAGGGAGTGAAACCTGTGACCCTGGGTACGCTCTATGTAGTAGCTAAGGGCTCTTTTAACATTCAAACTGTGTAGCCTCCTCTCTCCCGAGGAAGAATGCTCAGTGAAGAAAACGGAGAGATATAGACTGATTCAGGTGAAATCTGAAACCACTTTAGGCAAGAACTTTCTGTTAGTTCTAAGGACCACTTTATCTCTGTGAAAAAAAGATGAAATCAGGTTCCACTGATAAGGCTTGCAATTCACTGATACATCTAGCAGAAGTAATGGCTACCAAAAACAGCTTTCCAAGTCAAGTACTTAAGCTCTGCTGAGGACAAAGGTTCAAAAGGGGGTCGCATAAGCTGAGCAATGCAAACATTAAGATCCCAAGCAGAAGCAGGATCCCTAAAGGGGGGATTGGTGAAAAGCAATCCCTTGAAGAACTCACAAAATACAGGGTGGGATGACAGTGAGGAAGACTTGCCTACTGACAGGAAAGCAGAAACAGCTGACAAGTGTAGCTGGTCTGAGACCTAGGCCATTGAGATGGACCATATAATCCAGAACCGTAGGCAATTCAGCAGTGTCTGGAGAAATATTCTTCTTAGAACACCAAATGCTGAATCTTTTCCATTTGGAGTTGCAAGTCTTTCCGGTGGAGGGCTTTCGAGAAGCCTTTAGGATATCCAGAACCCCTTGGGAAAGATGCAGATCTGCAAACTCTAACTCTTCGAGAGCCAAGCCTTGAGATTGAGAGACTGAAGATTGGGGTACCAAATCCTCCCCTGAGAGGATGTTAACAGGTTGTAATTCCTGGGAAGAGACAGGGGAAGATGGACTGCTAGGGACAGCAACAAGGGATACCATGGCTGCCTGGCCCAGTCTGGAGCAATCAGAATCACTTTGCAAGGTTGTGACCTTATATTGACTAACACTTTGAACAGGAGAGGGAAAGGGGGGAAAGCATACAGAAATTTCCCTTCCCAGTTGAGAATCGGAGCATCCAGGGGGACTGAGCCCAAGACTGGGGGTCTGCAACAAAAAACAGGAAGTTGTTGATCGTCTGGGGCTGCAAAAAGATCCATCTCTGGAGTGCCCCATCTTGAGGAAATCACCTTCAACACCAGGGGATCCAGGGCCCATTCGTGATGGCCCTGGGATATTCTGCTCAGTGCATCTGCTAGCACATTGTCCTTCCCTGGAAGGTGAACTGCTATCAGAGAGGTTTGCAGGGAATAAGCCAGGGACCACAACTTCATTGCTTCTGTGCACAAGGCTGTAGAACGAGTGCCTCCTTGCTCGTTGATGTACCACATGGTGGTGGTGTTGTCTGTTCTGACCTGAACCACCTTGTTCTGTACTGATTTGGAAAAAGCTTGCAGTGCCAGAAACAATGCCCTGAGTTCCAAGAGACTGATGTGCAGAAGGGATTCCTGAGGAGACCACAGTCCCTGGGTGGTGAGGTCCCCCAAATGGGCTCCCCAGCCCAGCAGGGAAGCATCTGTGGTAAGGACCAGTGAATGAGACTGAGTGGCAAATGGAACCCCTTGCCTCAAATTGTCCTGATCCTGCCATCATTGCAGGGCTTGGATCAGAGTTCGAGTCACTGGGATTAGTTTGGTAAGGGAATCCTTTCTTTGGGACCAAAAGGCCCTTAGATGGAACTGAATGTCCCTCATCTGGAATCTTGCACCTTGGACCACTGCTGTAGAAACTGCCATGTGGCCCAAGAGCTGAAGGAAATACCTTGCTGGTCGAGACACCTAAAGGCTGAATGAAGAGGCCAGTTCCATAACAGCTCTTGCCCTTTCCAGGGGAAGGAAGGCTCTTGCTTTTACCGTATCCAGCTCTGCCCCTATGAAGGTGAGGAGCCGCACTGGTTCGAGAACTGACTTTGGTAGGTTGAGAAGAAATCCTAAAGAAGTGAGCACTTGCTGGGTCACTTGCAGGTGTGACTTGACTTGGTCTGGGCACTGGCCCACTATGAGCCAGTCGTCCAAATATGGAAAAATGGAAATGTTTTTTCTTAGGAAGGCAACAACTACTGCCAGGCATTTTGTGAAGACCACTGGGGCTGAAGTTAGGCCAAAGGACATTGCTCTGAACTGATAGTGGCCTGAGGGCAACTTGAACCCGAGGTACTTTCTGTGGGAGCACCTGATGGGAATGTGAAAGTAGGCATCTCTGAGGTCCAGGGAGGCTAGCCATTCCCGTGGCCTTAGAGAGGGAAGGATAATTCCCAGAGTTATCATCTTGAACTTTGGCTTTAAAAGATGTTTGTTCAGGTATCTTAAGTGCAGGATGGGTCGCCACTCTCCTGTCTTTTTGGGGGTTAGGAAGTACCTGGAGTACAGTCCTTTGCCCTAGTGTAGGGTAGGTACTCTCTCTCTATAGCTCTTAGAGCTAGGAGATAAGAAACCTCTGCCTCTAGGGCAAGGGTCTCAGAGATTTGCAGGTGGATAAGATCTGGCTCTCATCTTGGGAAATTTTTTGAAGCGGAGAATCAGTCCCTGGCTTACTACTTCCAGGACCCACTTGTCTGATGTAACAGACATCCAGTCCTGGACAAAGAAAGCCAACCTGCCCCCTATTGGGATAGGAGAATCGACTCGGGCAGACCCATCAGGTTGTCTGCTTGGCAGGGGCTTTAGGCTGAGGGGTGGATGCAGGCCTGCTCATCCCCCTTCTGCCTCTCCCTCTGAAGAACCCTCTCTGTGAAAAGGAAGAAGAGGCCTGTGCTTGGTAAAAAGGCCTTTGGAAAGGCCTGCCCCTGGACTGCTGCCTTTGAGGAGTTGCCTGCCTTTCCTTGGCCTGAGCACTCCTGTAAGTGGTCCTGTATCATTCCATTTTTTCATGTAATTCTCTGTCTGCTCCCAAACAGAGAATTACCCACTAGGAAAATCCATGGCCTTAGCCTGGGTATCCTGTGAGAGGCTAGTACATCTGAGCCAAGCCATTCTCCAAAGAGCCACAGATGTAGCCATGACTCTTGATGATACATCACTGGAGTCTACAGCAGCATGAAACTGAACTTTTGATGCCTCAATCCCATCTGCAGCCACCTCCTCCAGCTCCTTGGCAAGCTGGGGGGAAGCCTGTTTAGCCAGTGCCAGTATAGTGTCCCACCTGGACTTCTGGTACCTGGATGCACAGGCCATATAATTTGCCTGCCTGAGTCCCAAGGATGATGCCATGTACTGCTTCTTTGCCATGGCATCAATCTTCCTGGAGTCCTTGTCTGGGGGTGTGATGCCAAGGGAATGCTTGCCTTATCACAGGCAGCAGCCTGTACAACCCCAATATGGCTGCATTGCTGATAAAGGAACTCCGTATCTGAGCCTGAAAGAGTATACCTCTTGTCCAATCTTCTATCCACAGGACGTATGGAACTGGGAGACTTAAGAATTTTTTGTGTCCATTCCCCAAAAGATTTGTGGAGGGGAATAGACAGTCTCCTGGACTCTGGGATGTCCATCATCTCTACACAGTCAGGCTCCTCCTGATCCTCCACAGGAAGCTGGAGAGTATCAGCCACCTTTCTGTAAAACATGAAGTGTGAAGGGGACTCAGAAAGCCTAGGAGGAGAAACACCTGAAGGTCTGTCTGGGGAGACGTCTGGGTCAATAGGCACATCCAGAATTTCACCATCACCATAATCATCTTCCAACTCTCCCTCCTCCTCAAACTCCGGTTCATAAAATTCTTCTAGGGTATAATCCTGAACCGGGGGAACCAATCGAACCGAACCCCTGCCAAAAAGTGACGGATCAGTCGGAACCGAGCAAAGCAATTCCACAATACGAATCACTTTGGTTATTTCATCGGCGGTCGGAGTATGAGATTCTGGATCCGAACCGGTCGACTTATCTTTGCGCTTTCTTTTTGTCGGAACAGATTCCTCAGAATAGGCTCTCCTTTTGCCTGAAGAAGTATTGCCCTGGTCAGAGGGCACTCCTCCTGGTTCGGTCGGAACTGAACCGGGCTGGCCATCCGGGTCAGCGGACTTCTCGGCCTCCCTTTCCCTCAGTCTACCTAATCTCTTTTCCAGGGTAGATTTGGGAAAATTTTTACAAATTTGGCAGTCTGAATCGAGGTGGTCAAACCCCAGACAAAAAACACAGGTGGTGTGGGGATCAGCCTTAGCAAAGACCTCCTCACACACACACTGCAGTGTTGAAACCCAGTGGGCCCGTTTTTTTTCTGGGGTTTCTCAGACATGGCCAACCTAACCAAACTTACCCTTTTTCTGGCAATTCCAGGCAAGACTCCCCTATCGGTTCCTGACCGTGTCACGGGTCTTGGAAAAAAACATACTAACCCCCTTTTTTAGAACCGATACAGACCGGTAACCACACACACTAAAGTAAAGTACAAAATGTACCTGAATGATCGGTTCAGCCGAACCGATCCACACTTTTTACAAATTTTACACAGAAAACAGAACAAAACCTATCTAGTACCCACGGTACCACAGACAGAGACTTGAACCGACAATGCGGAAACAAAATTTCGGTAGAAAAACCGACCGAAAACAGACTTTGAACCGGGCAGCAGAAGTAGTCTCCGGAGCAACTGTTCAGTGAGGCGGAGTAAAGAATCTGATGGTTGCAGTTCGAATAACAACAGGCAGAGACATCAACCGAGCTCGAGATGAACTTTTCTATGCATGGCATAGAATGTTAACACACATTGTTCTCTGGGGCAGTTTAAAGGCCGGGGCTAACTGCACTTGTCGGACTACAGCAAGACTTCATGTTGTTTGAATTTGGCAGTTTGGTGCTGTATAGGGACGCAAACAGGTCCAGCTCTGGGCATCCCCAGCGACCGAAGAGGTCGTCTGCGACTTCCTGGAGCAACTCCCATTTGTGATTCAGAGAACGAGAGTGAGTGAGACTGTCGGCGAGAACATTCTGGCTTCCTGGGACGTGCACAGCCATGAGATCCAGTTGATGTTCTACTGCCTAATGCCACACTCATGTCCTCCCTGCAGAGGGAGTAGGATTGAGTACCCCCCCTTGCTTGTTGATTAGACGACAGCTGGAGTGTTGTCTGACTGCACCAGAGAACCTTGGGGAACTTGGTTTTGAAACGCCCCTAGGGCATACAGAACAGCCCTCATTTCCAGAACACTGATATGAAGGAGAGCGTTCTGTGAGGGACCAAGCTCCTCTGGTCCTTTGTTCCCCGAAGTGTGCCTCCCAGCCAAACACTGAGCCGTCCGTTGTCAAGGCTTGTGATGGGGTAGGTCTCTGGAAAGGGACCCCTCTCTAGATATGGACGGAACAGCCACCACTCGAGAGAGCGACAGACCACCACTGAAGCTCAGATTGGCATAGCCAAGTCATCCACCGCCTGGTTCCACTGGACCTTGAGATGCCACTGCAGAATTCTCATGTGTAACCTGGGGAGGGGAACGGTAGCAATGGCCGCAGCCATGTAACCTAGAAGTTGAAGGATCACCCTCGCTGAAGAATGGCTGCTGAATGGACTCCACGTGCTAGTCCCATCAAGCGGTCTGACCTGTCTAGCGGTAAGAAGGCCTTTCCCTGAACGGTGTCCAGTATGGCCCCTATGTATTGCAACCTCTGGGAGTTTCCAGGCTGCGATTTCAGCCAATTTATGGTGATGCCCGGGGTGGGGTGAGAGACAGTTTCTTCCATGGCCACCTTCAACTGGCTTTCCGACTGAGCGGAAATAAGCCAGTCGTCCAGGTATGGGTAGACGAAGTGGCCTGTTCTGCTTAGGGCCACTGCCACTACCGCCAGACATTTGGTGAACACCCTGGGTGTCGATGAAAGGCCAAAGGGCAGAACTCTGAACTGGAAATGCTTGTCTCGGAAAGAAAGCCGAATAAATTTCCTGTGAGAGGGCAGGACTTTGTATGCATGTAGGCGTCCTGCATATCTAGGGAGCATAACCACTTTCCTTGATGGAGAATGGGGAAGCAGGCTTGCCAGCGTTACCATCCAGAACCTCTGGTACCTGACCGAGAGATTGGGCTAGCTGAGGTCCAGAATGAGGTGCAGATCTCCCATCTTCTTTGGGACTAGGAAGAAGCGGGAGTACAAACCCCTGCCCCATTGGTCCTGTGGGACCTGCTGGATTTCTTTCTTTCTTCTCAAGCAGCGACTGGATCTTGTCTGCCAGAAGGCTGGTGTGGGGAGGTTGTCTGGTGGGATGCTGAAAAACTATTGCGTATCCTCTGCGAAGTGTTTCCAGCACCCACTGGCCCGAAGTTATGCTGGACCATTTGGCAAGGTAAAGGGAGACTCTCCCTCCCACCTTCTCGAGCTGCGTCTCCTGAGAGAGAGAGAGAGGGAGGAGGGAGATGCAGAGAGTCAGGCTATGGAGGGGTTGGGACCCTGTGCCCTAGGAGCTTTGGGCTGCTTGGGGCCTGGGGCGCCCTGAGAGGCAGGGAGACCACGCCTTTTAAACCCTCTGCCCTGGGGTTGTTTATCTCCCTGTTCCCTACGAAAGGGATGGCGATGGGGGCTGTGAGGCTCCGATTTGTACATTCTATGTACATCTGCTACAGCTCTGCCAACTCTTGAAGTTCTTTAACCATGGTTTCAACCTCCTTGCTGAACAGTACTGGGCCTTGGAAGGGGGCGTCCAGGATGGACTCTTGGAGGTCTGGACGGAACCCAGTGAGCCTGAGCCAAGAATATCTCCTCATGCAGATACCCATGGCAGCTGCACGGGAAGTCATATCCACAGAGTCACATGAACATCTTAGGACATGCTTATCTGCATCCAATCTGGACTGAGCATATGCTAGGGTGTCAAGAGCCCGGTAGGGTCTTGATCAGCTCCACAGATTTCTCCCATAAGGACAGTTGGTACATCACCATATGGGCCACGAACTTTAGCGAACGGATGGAACCCTTCGCCGATGAAAAAACCTTCCTGCCTCAGCAGTCCAAATTTTTGTATTCCGCACCTGGAAGTTGGGAGCTAAGGTGCTTGGACCGACTACCCCGGCCATGAGCAGCCGCAAGCACCAAGGAGTTGAGTTGGCTCTAGGTTGTTCACCCAGGAAAAGTTAATCTTTGGGTGGCTTATAAAGCCCATCTGCCTTCTTTGGGACAGCAGGAGTGGATGAAGGATTGTGTCATGTAATTCTGGTCACATCCTTGAATGGCTCAACGAGAGGCGGAATAAGCAGGGGTTTTGGTTCCTTTGAGCCCAGAAACTTAAGTCTTCTGCGCTCTGGATCTAGCTGGATCCCTGGACGAGACCACCAGGAGCCAATCATTCAGGTACAGGAAAAGCTGCACCCCCTGGGTACGCAGGAAGGCCGCCACCACCGAAAGGCATTTGGTAAAAACTCGGGGAGCCAAGGAAAGACCAAATGGGAGGGCCCTGAACTTGTAGAGGTCCCCCTGAAAAGCAAAACGCAGGTATTTGCGGTGGGAAGGGTGAATAGGGATATGCAGGTAAGCATCCTGCATATCCAGAGCACACAGCCACCGTCCCAGCCGACGGAGGAGCAGAAGACTCTGCAGAGAGAGCATCCTGAACCTTTTGTACTCCACAAACAAGTTCAGGGAGCTGAGGTTGAGAATCGGCCTCACCTCTCCTGACTTTTTCGGGACCAGTAAGAAACGGGAATAGTAGCCCGTCCCTAGAAGGTGCGGGGGTACCAGCTCTATCGCCTCTTTCACCAGAAGAGAGGAGATTTCTTCCCGGAGCAGATGATGTTCTGGGGAGTACAACGACCTGGAGGCGGGGTTTCGAGGAGGTTTCTGAAGAAACTCTACTGAGTGTCCTTCTGCGCTCAGCTGGAGCACCCAAGTGTCTGTAGTTATCCTCTCCCAACCCAGTAGGTGGAGGGACAATCTCCCTCCTACTGGTTCCTCTGGTAAGCCCAAAGGCAGTGGGAGAGGAAAGGAGTCAGGAAGTACGAGGCAGCGCCGCGACTGAAGCCCTCGCTGCATTTTTGGGCGGAGAGGGCTTGGCAGCCGGAAGGGCCCGATGTTTATTGGCCCACTTTCCCTGAGGTTTCACTTTCTACCGAGGACATCTGCAAAAGGGGCGACGCTGAGCTTGAAGAGGTTTGTACAGACAGGCGACTGACTTAAGTGCAGTACCCTTCTCCTGCAAATCGGTGATGATGTCCTTGACATCACCGAACAGCACAGAACCCCTGAAGGGCGCGTCCTAGATAGCGGACTGCACCTCCGGGACCAAACCTGACACTCTGAGCTAGGTGTGGCACTGCAAACCTACGTCAAAAGCCGATCTCCGACCAGCAGCGCCCACTGTGTCATACGAAGCATGTGTCAACTGGCCGAACGAGCAGACCAGACTAGATCCGCCACTTCCTGCTTTGTCGGAGACTCAGGAAGGGAGTCCAATTTAGTCTCCACCTCGCTAAGGATCGTCTTCTGGGAGTTCCCCATATGACCAACGTAATTCAGGGCCCTAATACCCAGAGTGGAAGAAGCATAAACCTTCTTCCCGTACTGGTACAGAAGGAGAAATTCCTTGTCAGGTGGTGATGAGCTCAAGTGCTTGAGGTTAGCCGTCCGGCCGTGAGTGGTTCTGATCATGACCGAATCAGCTCGAGGGTGCGACTTCAAAGAGTCGACACCCTCGGGAGCCTGATAAAGCCTGTCCGACTTACTAGGAATGGGGGCTAATGCCGACGGTTGCTTCCAAATAGTAGACACAAGGTTGACATTAGGCTCAATCCAGGGTGGCACCAAGGTCGGAGCGGTTTCAGGCAGATCCAGGTGCGCAACGAGTTTCTTACGTTATGGATCCGGCTCCAAGGAATGCCACTGATGAACTTCCTGGATTTTTCGCAGCAACTCCATAAAAAAGAAGGATCCTCCGGAGGAGTCCTCGGCTTGGGCTTACCCAGACAGCGTAGCTCATCATCTAAGTCGGAACGACCATCGGAGTCATCCGAGGAGAATGAAGAGGGAGAAGACTTACTCCAGACGCAGGAGAGGAACGGACCCCCTTGGGAAGCCCCCCGGGAAGCATATCCTGCCCTGGAACCAGAGGGTTCGTCTCTGGTATCCGGAGGGAGGGAGCCTCTCGTCTCCGAAGGGGGTCCTGAACTGGGACCGGCATCTGAAGACAGCTCTCTACCTCCCTGGTGAGCTGAGCCTTGGCCTCAGCCCACCAGGAGGCTAGAGTCTTCTTCAAATCCACCGGCGGATGAGGGGGCGGTGGAGGAGAAAGAGAGGGATATGGATATTGAGAATATCCATACCCCGATGGCGGGTAACCCCGGCGTTGGGTAGTGAGGCACCGTGTATTGTGGCGTCGGATAGGCCAGCGTCGGGTACTGGGGCGCCGGTACTGCGACCCCAGGTATGACTGCGTCGGATAGGACTGGGTCGGAGACCCTGGGGGTCTACTGGAGCAGACGGCCCAGAAGATGTCCAGCAGGCGGGCCTGGAACAGGAGGCCCCGCGGGCGGCAGGCCCGGCATTAGGGAGAGGTAGAGTGATGTCGCCCAGCATCGGCATCCGAGGGACCAACGTTAGGTCATCCGGCCCAGCAGGAGGGAGACCTGACGGGAGTATACCTACATCCTCCGTATCGCTTGGAGGAGTAAAATCCCCCGGGGTCAAGCTGAGGAGACGGTGGGGCCTCAGAGTGCAGCGAATGCTGCTGGGAGCCAGGACGGGGACAGAACATTAAGGTCCAGCGGCCGGCTCAGACGCTTTGTGACCGAGGGGCCAACTTCGATCTTACTCGCGCGTGTCTGGGCGATAAAGGAGGAGCAGTATCTGATTTAGCGGAACCATCGCCTTGAGGAAAGCCATGAGGGGAGAAGCAGCCTGGTTGGGCAGCTTAGGGATCGTGGTGTTGCCCTCAAGGGTCGAGCGACTTAGCAGCCTTCTCCGGCGGACGCTGAAGAGCCGATGTCCGACTTACCAGAGCCACTGCACGCAGTAGGTCGCGCGGGGCGGGTTTGCGGGGAGTGGAGACCTCCTTAGCCCGGAGGCATGAAGAGCCTAAGTCAGACGAGGGTCGATTCCATCTTGGAAGCCTCCAAACATCCGTCGAGAGCGGTCCCCGGGTGTTACCTGAGCACAGCGACTGCAGCCCAAGTCGCGGCCGAGGAAGAGGAGTCCCGTCTGGTGCTTCTCCTTCTTTGTGGTGACCCGGGCGAGCTGAGGCCTGACAAAGTCTTCAGCTCCTTTTCCATGGAGGTCATTTTCTTTTTAAGGATGTGAGCCCTCCAGGGACTGCTGCCTCCATCTGTGGGTGTCGGTGCTGAACTTCAGGCAATGCCGGCACTTCTCCACGGGGTGATTCGATGGGCATTAATGCTTACTTGTACTCTATGTACAGGTTGAGAGCACTGAGGTCCAGAATGGGACACAGGTCTCTCGTTTTTTTGGAGAACTAAAAAGAAGTGGGAGTATTAACCCCCTTCCTTCCTGGTGGCATGGAGCGGGCTCTACAGCTTCTTTTTGTAACAGAACCTGAATTTCCTCTCGCAGAAGAGGGATGTGCGCCTTTGGGTAATGTGACTGCACCGGAGGCCTGTCTGGAGGTTTGTCTAAAAACTCCAGTGTGTGGCCTTGCTCTATGAGCTGAAGGACCCATATGTTGGTTGCCACTGCTCTCCACCATGGTAGATGACAGGCGAATCTTCCGTTCACCGACTCCTCTGACGGACCCTGTGGAGGGAGGGCAGATCTCAAGTCGAGGGAGGGCGTGTGGAAGAGCTGCCCCCTATGCTCTCTGGGCTTCTGCAAAGAGGGGCGACTGTGGCTGACTGAGCCAGACGACGTTTGGGCTAATGTCTGGCCGTCTGCTGCTGTTTAGTCTGCCTTTTGCCTAGCCAACAAAAAGGCTTTTTGGTCTGGAACTTGGGTCGGTACATGGTATGTACTGATCGGAGGGCCTGGCCCTTGTCTTGCAGGCCAGTAATGATGTCCTGTGCATCTCCTCCAAACAGGACTGAACCTCTGAAAGAGGCATACTGGATGGCCGTTTGGACGTCTTGAGCTAGACCCGACACCCTCAGCCATGAGAAGTGTCAGAGGCTAACAACTGTAGCAGCCCCCCTTGCCAAGGAGTCCACAGCATCGTACGTGGCCCTCGGGGAGTGCCTGCAAGTCACTTTGGTGAATCGGATAGAGTCCGCTAAGATGGACTTTGAATCAGAGTCTGGCAGAGCCTCTAGAGCCGGGTGAAGAGTGCCCTCATGACCAGTGTGGAAAAGTAAAATTTTCTTCCAAATTGGTCTAGCTGCGACTCCTTGTCAGGAGGTGAGGTGCTCATGTGTCGGGGCTTGGAAGATTGATCATGGGCCGCTGCAATAATCACCGAGTCCACCTCTGGGTGGGCACTCAGGCGGTCTTTTACCTCTGGCGTCTGTTATGGGCGGTCTGCCTTCTTGGCCTCTGCCGGGATTGAGGAGGGCATCATCCATAAGGTGGATGCCAGGTCTCTGTGTGGCTCCAGCCAGGGGAGTGTAAGAAAAGGGGCTGCTTGATGTAAACTCCTTCGGAAGGGCCTGTGTTGCAGATGCTGCGGATTCAGTAGCGGCCTAATCTGTTAAGACACCTGGGCAACTGGGGACCTCCCTAAGAAGTTGGCGGCTGTCCAGCTCTGAAACGTGCTGCACCTTAATATCGGACCACCAGGACTGAAGAATAGCTTTAAGTCCACTGGGGCTCGAGGAGGAAGCTGTGGGGGTTGGTAGGCCGGCGTACAGCCTGAGGCAAATCCCCGTATGAAAACGAGACGTCAGGTACCCTAGTGAAGGGTAGGCAGGAGCATACCCTGATGCATGAAACCCTGACGGGGGGTAGCCCGAAGGGTTGTATGCGTGGAATTGAAGAGTCTAATACCCCAACGGGGTGCTTGGGACCCTGACAGAGCACCCCGTGAGACTCTGAAGCCTGCGCCTGGGGGGGCCAGACGAACTGGTTCCAACATCGGGTCTGCAGGAGGCGGACATGGGGGAGCGAGTGGCTGGGTTCCATCTGGACTGCCAGCTCCTAATCTCAAGTCCGGAAGCGAACTGGGTAAGTCGCCTGCCGGAGGTCCCTCATCCTCCATCCCTCTTGGAATTGGGGGAGGGGAACCAATTCCAGTGGCGAGAAGGGGGAGGCCCTTATGGGAGAACCCTCCCAGGGAAGCTGCGAAAGGTCCGGCAACTGGAATTCATTGGAGCAGTCGCCGGACCCTGATGCCAGGTCGCGTAGGCATCAGCGGAGCCAATGCCCAACTTATCGGTCATGGTGACTGTGCGGACATCAGACAAGCAGACGCCCGACTTATCAGTCGAAGCCAGGCAGACTCCGGAATCTCCAGAGCTCGATGGAACAGTGACTTATCAGCCCCTTTTAACGCGACAGACCCAACTGAGGAAATGGGTCTAAACATAGTCGAGTCATCGGCCGAGGTGCCCGTGGTCACTAAGATTAGTGGAAGCGGGAGGCCCAAGGACTGCTCCTTAGGCAGGGCAGGCTGGGCCATGGTAGCAGACTTCCCGGAGGAACAGGACCACTGCTCACTTGAGGTGCCCGCATGCGGCCTCGGGCGATAGGGGGACCTGTCCTGATCCCAGTGCATCTCATTTTTATGACTGGATTCGTCCGATGAAGATGAAGCACTGCAAAGCTACTGGAGCTTTCTCTCCATGGTGGCCATTCGTTGCTTCAGGAGGTGAGCTTCGAGGGCCTGCTGCGGCGCTCCATGTGGCGGGCTGAAACTGGCACAGGCCTCACAGTCCCCGACCTTGTGGCCCAAACAAAAGAGTCAGTGAGAACGCGACCAGCGTAGTTGCACGGCCACATGAAGTTAATATCTTTGTTCTTTTGTGCTCGACGTTAAAACGACATGCACAATATAAAACAATTTTCTGGAAAAAGAAATAAATAAATGGATACTCATCTAAATAGTGGTCGAACTGCAAAGTACAGTTACGTAAGAATTTACCGTAACAGTAGATCTTCGAGAGAGGCTCTTGCAGTAGGTAATTACATATAGGACTGACGCCGGCTGGCAGCAGGATCCCACGGAAGAATTTCTAGCGAGCAGTCCCTGACGAGGACCGCCCCATCAGGTGACCCAGCGTCCATGCGATGTCGGGTATAAAGGCGTCCCGGACACCGCCTAGTTTTTTCCCGCCACAGGCACGGAAGAGAGAGAAGCAGATGTTTCCATTCCTGGAAAAGAAGCTGAAAAAGCCTACTAGGGGGAAGGAGGGTGGGAAGGTATTACCTACTGCAAGAGCCTCTCTCGAAGATCTACTGTTACGGTAAGTTCTTATGTAACTGTAGTATCATACTTCGAGAGGGATCTTGCAGTAGGTAATTACATACAGGACTGAATCCCAAGCAGTCTGGAACAAATAAGAGGCACCGGGAGGAGGTAACTACTCCAGAAAGAAGCAGTAGCCTAGAAGGCCTCAAGACAGAAGGCCTTGCAAAATAGCTAGCCCGAAGCCTGCTCTACGGCAAGAGGCAATGTCCAAACTGTAGTGTTTCGTAAAGGTATGGACCGAAGTCCAGGTGGTGGCAGCACAGATGTCTGCCGCAGACACATTCTTGAAACAAGCCGCAGAGGCCGCTACTCCTCGAGTGGAGTGACCTCTGACTTGACCCGGAAGGGTCTTGTACTTGTCATAACAGAAAGTGATGCAATGAGCCAACCACTTCGACAGGCATTGCTTGGAGACAGCACTGCCTTCCCTTTTGTGAGCAAAAGATACAGTACGAACAAATGATCAGTCTTTCTGAGATCCTTTGTCCTGCTGGTGTACTATCTCAGAATCCGATGAACATCCATGGTATGGAGTAAATATTCCCCTTGGTTGGAGTACTGCGTGCAAAAGGCAGGTAACTATGGACTGATTTAAGGTAGACTCTGCTACTACTTTAGGTAGAAACTTAGGATTCGTGCGAAGAGCAACTCGTTCATTGTGAAAAATCAAATAGGGGATTTTACACATAAGGGCCTGGAGCTCGGAAATTCTTCGAGCCAAAGTGATGGGCACCAAGAAGAGCGTCTTCCACGACAGAAACTTCAGATCTGCAGAAGCTGCAGGTTCGAAGGGAGGAAGAGTAAGTTTCTCGAGAACAAAGTTCAAGTCCCAAAGGGGAACAGGAGTTCGGATTGGGGGGTCCTCAGATGAAGAACTCCTCTGAGAAAGGTCTTGGAGACCTCCAGTTGGGCAAAAGCTTTATCTGTGAAAGGAGCATGGTAGGCTGAGATAGCAGCCATATGCACCTTCAAGGAGGAATGGCTGAGACCCAGGTCGAAAAGATGACGCAAGTATTCCAGCAGAACAGCCACTGAACAGGAGAATGGCTCCACGTTCCCAGAGGTGGCCGAAATAGAGAATCTCTTCCATTTCATGGCATAGGTGGACCTGGTGGAGGGTTTTCTAGCCTCCACCAAAATCTCCGCCACTTTTGGAGAGACACCAAAACGGGATTGGGCTAGGTCTGCAGGAGCCATGCATGAAGTTGAAGGGACTTGAGACCTGGATGGACCAGGGTCCCCTGATCCTGGGTCAACAAACCTCGAGATAAAGGAAGAGGAAGAGAATCATTCTCGCTCCTTCTGTGGAGAGCTTCTGCAAAACTCTTGGGATCAGAGGAACTGGGGGAAAGGCATAGAAGAATCTGTCCTTCCAGTCTAGAGACAGAGCGTCGCTCCAGAAAGCGCCCCGCTTTGGAGCGAGCGAGCAAAACCTGGGAAGTTTTGGGGCGTGGGGTCTACCTTGGAGTCCCCAAAGCTGAAAGATATCGCCGAGCACCTTGATCCAATTCCCACTGTGTGCCCGCAGGAGGAGCGGCTTAGTTCGTCTGCCAGGGTGTTGTCGACTCCTGGAACATGAATCGCCGTGAGGTGAAGGTCGTGAAGAGTTGCCCAATCCCAAACCCTCACAGCTTCCCTGCATAAAGGGTAGGAATGAGCTCCTCCCTGCTTGTTGATGTACCACACCACGCACATGTTGTCCGTCTGGACGGCTAGGTGGCCGGGAAGAATGTATTGGTGAAGGGCTTGGAGAGCGTATAGCATAGCTCAAAGCTCGAGCACGTTGATGTGGAGAGCTAGTTCCAGTCTGGACCATAAGCCCTGGGTCCGATGAGGGCCCAGATGGGCTCCCCAACCTTCGCCTGACGTGTCCGTGGTCAGAGTGTGGGAGGATGAAAGAAGGGGACCCCCCGAAATAGGTTCTCTCGAACCATCCACCATTGCAAGTCCCGTGCCATGGGCGAGGAGATCAGAACTAGTTGATCTAGGTCGCCTACAAGTTGATCCCACTGGGAGCTAAGAGTCCACTGAGAGATCCTCATGTGGAGCTGCTTGGGGACCGTCGGAATAGCGGCCGCCATGAGCCCCAGGAGACGGAGGTCCGACTTCGCCGGAACCCTCCTGCTTTCTGATAGCAGGGAAATCTGGGATTGAAGAGAGGCTGCCCTGACTGGAGGCAGGAAGGCCTTGCTCACCATCGTATCAAGGACAGCCCCGATGAACTGTAGCCTCTGGGAGGGGTCCAGATGGAACTTGGAATGGTTGATGGTAATACCCAGGCCAGTAAAAACCTGCTGGGTGAGGGAGAGAAAATGCAGCAGTTTCTCCCTGGACGAGGCCACCAGGAGCCAGTCGTCCAGGTAAGGGAACACCTGTACTCCCATTGTACGCAGGTGGGCCGCTACCACAGCTAGGCATTTGGTAATACTTAAAAGCCGAGGAAAGACCAAATGGGAGCTCCTGAATTGGTAGTGGTCCCCTAAAACGCAAAATGAAGATAACTTATGGGAAAAAGGCGAATGGGAATGTGTAGATAGGCATCCTGCATATCCAGCGCACAAAGCCATTGACCCGGCCGAAGAAGGGGCAGAAGACTCTGCAGAGAGAGCATCCTGAACCTTTTGTATTCCACATAAAGGTTCAAGGAGCTGAGATCTAGAATGGGTCTGAGATCTCCAGTCTTCTTTGCGACCAGGAAGAAATGAGAATAGTAACCCATCCCCCGAAGATGAAAGGGAATGGGTTCGATCGCCTGCTTCATGAGAAGGGCCGAGATTTCTTCCTGGACCAAGGGAAGATGGTCTCTGGAGTACGACGACTTCGGAGGAGGGTGGTGGGGAGGTTTCTGAAGAAACTCTATGGAGTGCCCCTCCGCTATAAGCTGGAGCACCCAAGAATCCATGGTTATCCTCTCCCAACCCGGAAGGTGGAGGGAAATCTCCCTCCTACCGGTTCCTCCGGTGGATCCGGAGGCGGTGGGAGAGGGAAGGAGTCTGGTGGTGTGGGGCAGCGCCGCAGCTGAGGCACCCGCTGCTTTTTTGGGTGGAGGGGGCCTGGCAGCTGCGGGGGCCCGTTTAGTGGCCCACCTTCCTTGGGGTTTCGCTTGAGGCAGAGTCCGTCTGCGAAAAGGACGGCGCAGCTGAGGATGGGGACGGTACATGGAATCCACAGATTTCAGGGCCGTCCCTTTCTCTTGCAAGTCGGTGACATCACCCCCGAAAAGCACCGACCCCCTGAAAGGTGCCTCTTGAATGGCGGATTGCACCTCCGGGACCAAACCTGACATGCGGAGCCAGGCATGACGCCGTAGGCTTACGGCGAAAGCGGAGCTCCTCACCAGCAGTGTCCACTGCATCGTATGTCGCCTGCAAATGTGGCGACTGGCCGAATGAGCAGAACTGACAAGATCTGCTAGCTCCTGTTTGACTTGAGAGTCAGGTAAGGAGTCTAGTCTGGATTCCACCTGGGTAAGGATGGCCTTCTGGCAATCCCCCATATGGGCGACGTAATTCAGGGCCGGAATTCTCAGTGTGGAAGAGACATAAATCTTTCTCCCATACTGGTCCAGGAGGCGAGATTCCTTATTCGGAGAAGACGAGCTCAGATGCTTTGGATGTGCCGAGAGTCAAGACAGTCTACGCCCTCGGGAGCCTGGTATAGCTTGTTGGACTTCCTGGGAAGTGGGGCTAACGCCGACGGTTGTTTCCAAATCGTGGTAACAAGGTGGGCGTGAGGCTCGATCCAGGGTGGCACTAAAGTTGGAGCTGTCACGGGCAGGTCCAGATGCTTAGCGAGTTTTAGACGCTGGGGATCTGGTTCCAAAGAGCACCACTGGTGAATTTCCTGGATTTTTCTAAGCAACCCTGAAGGAAGGATCTCCGAGGAGACTCCGGAGGGGTCCTCGGCCGGGGCTTAGACAGAGAGCGGGGCTCGTCGTCTCTCTCGTAACATCCGTCTGAAGAATCCGAGAGGGAAGCAGAAGAAAAATAAGACTACCTCATGCGACTAGTGGGAGGAACGGGTTCCTTGGGTGGTACCAGTGAACGCGTATCCTGCCCCTCTCTGGATCCAGAGGGAAGAGCCCTGGAGTCGGTGAGGGAGTGTGCCGTCTCGGACATATGGGAGCCGGGGGTGGCACCGTCGTCGTAAGGCGGGTCTCCACCTCCTTGGTGAGCTAAGCCTTGGCCTCAGCCCACCAAGAGGCCGGAGTCTCCTGCAGATCCACCGCGGCCGGGGTGAGGTGAGGCGGAAGAGGAGGGGGAAGTGTACGGTTGTACCAGAAGTGAGATCCATAACCCGCCGCGGGAAACCCAGCCGGGTAATGTGGCGGAGGAACTGGCGCCGGGTACTGCGGGCGCTGGATACTACGGTCCTGGCACGACGGAGCCGGATAAGACGGCAGGTACCCAGGAGCCAGGGAGCTGCCGGAGCAGACAGCCCGGTCGGCGGTGGCCCGACAGAGGGGAACATCCTCATTGAGCGCCGCAGAACCGCGCCAGATCCGGTTCTGTTGGAGAGAAACCTCGGGTCAGGCTGGTGAGACCAGGCTTCTCAGATGGCAGCGAGGGCTGCGGGGAACCAGGTACGACGGACGTGGGGTTGTCGCCAGTTCCGTGCTGCCGGAGGAGCTGATGTGCGGATTTAGAGTGCCTGCGGGCCGAAGAGCATTGCCCTGTAAGCCGGACGCCTCACTGGAGGCGGGCCGAGAGGGAGGGGCAGCCCGGTCCGATGGGGAAGTGGTTGTGCGCCACCTCGGCGGTGAAGGCTTATCGACCTTTCCATGTGGACGCCAGAGGAGCTCCGTCCGCTTAGAGGAGTCGCCCACGCCAGTAGGCCGCAAACCTGCGGCCGAACTGGGGGCGGAGGCCTCCATCTGCCCGGAGGCACCCGCAAGGCCCGAGCCAGACGGGCGGGCCGACGCCTCCTCCAAACCCTTGGAGGCTGCCATCGAATGGTCCCCCGGTGGGGATGTTACCTGGGCCGTGACTCCAGCGGAAGACGCGGTAGAGGAGGACTTCTCCCGGTGCCTCACCTTGTCCTTTTTCCGATGTCCTTCCGGGGAAGTGGACGCCTGCATCAACTTTTTGAACTCTTTTTCCATAGAAGACATCTTTTTCTTGAGGAGATGGGCTTCCAGGGACTGTTGGCACCGTTTATGGGTAGCCGCGTTGAAGCTGAGGCAATGCTGGCACTTATCAACCGGGTGATCGGGGCCTAGGCAGAAAAGGCACAGCGAATGGCCGTCCTTGTGTGGCAGTTGGGCGCCGCATGAGTCGCACTTGTTTTTGTGCTTGGAGGGTGTAGGGGACGACATACACCGACGATGTACCTGACGACTGAAAAGGATAACTAACTTTCGTGAAAACAACAAAGACTGGGCTGATGAATCAATAACTTTACCGTGAGATTTCGTACGAGCTAACGGAGGGAAAGAACTGAAGGCGGCATCCGGGACCGCCTTTATACCGACGTCGCATGATGCTGGTCACTGATGGGGCAGTCCTCACCAGGGACCGCTAGTTAGAAATTTTTGGAGTCCTGCCGCCGGCCGGCGTCAGTCCTATATGTAATTACCTATTGCAAGAGCCCTCTCGAAGTAAGATCATATGATCTCCGTGAGGTCTGATATGATCAGGTCGACGGGAAAGAACTGGAAGGCGGGTGTGGGGCTCGCCTGCTATATAAGGTCACACTGACGTCCATCACGTGATGTCGGGTGGTCTCCCATCAGATACTGCTAGCCAAAACTTTCCGTGTGGTCCTGACACCAGGGGGCGCAGTACTCAAAATAATTACGCACTGCAAGAGCCCTCTCAAAGTAAGATCAGGAGGTTTCTCCGCCAGCTGCTGTAGTAGGGAAAAATATACCCGACGGGGCCAGAATGGAGCCACCAGAATCATGCTGGCCCCCTCCATATGCAATTTGATGAGCACCCTCTGAATCAAAGCGAATGGAGGAAAAGCATAAAGGAATCTCCCGCTCCAGGAGATGGACAACGTGTTTCGGCAGAAAACTCCAGGCTCTGGATCGAATGAGAAAAAAATTGGGCAGTTTTGCATTGAGTGGGACGCAAAAAGGTCCAACTCTGGATGACTCCATCTGTTGAACAAGTCTGCGATGAATGAGAGGAGCTCCCACTCGTGCATGCTGGACTGGGTACGGCTAAGGCTGTCCGTCAGAGTGTTTAACATGCTTGGAACGTGGACTGCTGAGAGTGTTAGGCCGTGATCTAGCAGCCAATACCACACTCGCATAGCCTCCCTGCATAGGGGGTACGGATGAGTTCCCCCTGCTTGTTGATGTAGTACACTACACTGAGGTTGTCTGACTGCATCAGAAGCTGACCCGGAGCAAAGTGGTTCTGAAAGGCCTGCATGGCGTATAGCACCTCCAGGACATTGATATACAGGGAGGCCTTGACCTGAGACCAGGAGCCCTGTGTCTGAAAGGGACTCTGGTGATCTCCCTTGCCCAACCCAGAGGCATCTGTGGTGAGGATCCACTGTGGGGAAGAGATCTGGAATGTGACTCCTTGCAGCAGGCATTGTGTCCAAGAAACGTCTGCACATGGCAGCAAACTCAGACCCTGTCTCTCTGAGAACAAATGGAGTTGGCAGCTGCTTAGTTCCCATTTGCCCTCAGCACATCTGGAGTCGGCATTAATACGAGTTAAAAATTACTTGCCACTGTGGGTAGAATAGAACCTGTCCCATTTATTATGGAGAAAGTGTGTAAATGTAATGATCTGTATTCTTTCCTTTTCTGTCTGGTTGCACAACCAAATTTTCCTGTGAGACTTCGGACTTGATCAACCCGAACAGTCTCTCAATCCTTTGCCTCTCACTGTCTGTTTTCTGTTGCTGTCTGTTTTTCCTCCCTGGCATATCTATATCTACTAATATAAAATATGAGAATGAATGTCTGAAAATGTAGCTGATATTGGGATCTCTCGCTTAAAAACGCTTATAGTGCTGATGTTGATATATATATATATATATATATATATATATATATATATATATTTATAATTTGAGAACTAAAAGCCAGAGGTTGAGTTAAAATACTGAACCTTTTGCAGTTGCTGTGGGGGCCTCAGAAAGTTCTCAATGTTCTAAGCAGCTCCTGAAATTTACGAAGAACAGGATGCTTACAAAGGATGGGGGCTGAAAAAGACTTGTAAAAACAGCTAAGCTGAGCTGCAGGGAGATGATTTTTCTTTTACAAGAAATATTTTATTTTTGCCTCTGTATATAGATATTCTTAACATGTTTGTTTTATTTTATGTTCCTGTAACTACAAATAAATAGTTTTGTGGAATTTTACAACTGCGCCTGGGTTTTCTCCGTTTCCTGACCTGTGCCTCGACGACACATGGTGTCAGCTGTGGGATTTAAGCTGGGCACACCCTAAGACAGGAGATTTATGAGTGGGTACCGGACCTAGTACCAGGGAAGCACAGAGGAAGGTATGGATTCTGCAGCTGAAGTCCAGTCTGAGATTGTACAGCTAGCACAGGTTATGGGAAAGGAACAGGCAATGAAAGAACCTAAAAGCCTGATGGACTTTTTGAAAATGGTGGACTATACAACAAAAAAAGAGCCCGAGGAGCAGCTAGAAAAAGAAATCCAACGGTTAAAAGCGTTGAGAAGAGATGCAGCAACAGATGAGAGAAGAGATGCAACGATAGGAGCAATTATGGCTGGATGGCCTTACAAGCCATCGAAGGAGAGGATCCAGCACAGACCCAGAAGAGCAACAAAATGCAAGCAACTTAAAAGCTATTAAACTTATCAAGTTGTGTTCCTCAGATGATATTGAGGCATTCCTGACCACCTCTGAAAGAGTTGCCACAGCCTGCCAGTTGCCAAAGAAGCAGTGGACAATCAGACTGGTATCCTACCTGACAGGGTAAGCCCAGCTTGCCTACAGCAGTATAGAACTTGCACAGTAAGAAAACTATGACCTGGTGAAAAGCGAAATCCTGAAAAGGTACATCTCCAGAGAGACCTACAGGCAGCGATTTTGATCTCTGAGGTACAATTCGGTTTACAATCCTCGAGAAGCCTTCACCCGACTCCGAGAACTCCTGATGAAGTGGAGCCAACCAGAGAGCAAAACAGTCCCACAGATCAGACACATATGCCATGGAGCAATTCAACAACATCTTGCCTACAGATGTGCAGCTGTGGATAAAGGAACACCGACCAGACAATGGGGGAAAAAGCTGTTTCTTTGGCCGAGGACTACCAAATGGCCAGACAGCAGCGAGGTAACAGACAAGCACCGGTAAGAAACTCTTTTTCCCATTTAATTTCCAAGCCTAAGAACTCTGGTGGGGGTAGCAAATCTGTGCCAAAAGACGTTATCTGCTATAATTGATAAGCCAGGCCATTTTGCAAGAAACTGATGTAATAAAGAGAGTGGCACTGGAGCAGATTTGTCCTTGGCAAACTGGGGCAAGTACCCAACAGATGTGAAGGTGGGGAATAAGACTTTGAAGGGACTCAACAGACCCTAGTGCATGTTAAAATGCTGGGAAAACACTGTGCAAAGGGACCAAGTACTGGTGTCATTTGCATCCATGGGGACACTCGATACTATCCCACTACCCAAGTGATTCTGACCGTTAAGGGTGTGACACACCAAATGAAAGTGGGGGTAGTACCAAAGTTACCTGTACCTGTGATTATTGGAAATGACTTTCCAGGATTTAGTGAGTTGATCAAAGAGGAAGTAAGTCCTGATGTTTCAGCAGCTGTGGTGACAAGCGCTCAGGCAAAGAAAATTTCAGACAGTGGGGACACTTTTCCTTTCAGTGATTTTGATTCAGACTTGTTTGAGCACAGCTCCAAGATCTGGAAATCCAGGCAAGAAAGACAAAGCCTGAAGAAACTATGGTAAATTACTGATGGACATGAAGGGTTAAGGTATGGAAATGCGGAAACTAAACTGATAACCGACAGTGATTTTCTTTCAGAGCAAGCCAACAATGTTTCTCTCCAGGGTTATTTCAAGCAGGTAGGGGTAAAACCAAAACAGGGTGGACCACTGTACACAGTTTGGGTTAAACCTCAGACACAGGAAGAAACAGAACAACTGGTTATACCACAGAAGTATATAACAGAATTATTAGAGATAGCACATGATAATCCTATGGCTGGTCACTCAGGGAGGGATTGCACCCATGCCAGATTGCTGTACAGATTTTACTGGTGGGGAATTCATGAAGATGTTGCTACCAGTTGTAATTCTTATGCGGAGTGTCAGAAAGTAGCCCCAAGGCACTAGAAAAGACAAGGTGCTCCTGGTCCCCCTACCCTCGATAGATGTGCCTTTTGAGAGAACTGCAATGGATGTGGTTGGCCCTTTAGACAAAAGTAAAGGGTGATAGATTTATCCTGGTAGTATGCGACTATGCTACTCGATACCCACAAGCAGTTCCAATGCGTACTGCTATGACCTCAAAAGTTGCAGCAGAGCTAGCCACAATTTTCAGCAGAGTGGCACACCTAAAGAAATTATTACTGATCAGGGTAGTAATTTTGGTGCTGCACTGCTTAAGGAGCTATACAGACTGCCAGGTATCACTGCTATAAGAAACTCCCCCATCACCCTCAGACAGACGGTCTTGTTGTGCATTTTAACCAAACCCTAAAAATGCATGTTAAAAAGGTTTGTAAAAGGAGAAGGGAAAGACTGGGACCATTACTTGCCTTACCTACTTTTTGCTTACAAAGAAGTGCCACAGGCATCAACGGGGTTTTCGCCATTAAATGCTGTATGGTAGGCAGTCAAGAGGGCCACTGGATGTGATAAAGGAAATGTGGGAAGATAACCCCACTCAGAAACAATCTATATCTTCTTATATGTGTGCCCTAAGAAAGAAACTAGCAAAATAGGTTGAAATTGCCCATAGTAATCAGGAAGAGGCCCAAAACCAGCAGACGGTATATTAGGACCATGGAGTTAAAGAAAAAATTACTCACCTTAGTAATTATGTTTCTTCTATTGGAGTCTTGCTGTATTCTGACAAGTGCAGTTAGCCCCAGCCTTTAAACTGCCCCGAAGAACAAAGGGTTAACATTTCTATGCAGAGCATAGAATGCTGAGCTCGAGCTCAGTTGATGTCTCTAGTCTGTTTCCCTTTGAAAGCTAACATCACATTCTTAACGAGCGACACTCTAATAGTATCTATGTGGAAATTGTAAAACAAAATTTTAATAGCCAACTGGCAACAAAAGGTTTTGGACTACCAAAAGAAGACTCAAGTCAGGAAACCCAAAACTCAAAACCCAAACCAAACAGGAATATAACAAAATAAACACCCATACAAGAAGAGGTGTAAAAAGAGCACCCCTGAGGTGCAACACTGCACCTGCCCACCCACTTCCCAAAAACAGGTTCTGAGAAGGGAGACAGGGAGGTAGGTCAGAATACAGCAAGACTCCAATAGAAGAAACATAATTACTAAGGGCAGTAATTTTTTCTTCAAACAACTTGAAGTCTTGCTGTATTCTGACAAGTGCAGACTACCAAGCAATACCTCCATGGAGGAGGGACAGAACCTACTTTGAGAATAGGCTCTGAAGTACTGCTGTGCCAAATCGAGCATCACTCCTAGCCTGGATATCCAGACAGTAATGCTTGGTAAAGGTATGGACGGTTTTCCACATGGCTGCTTGACAAATTTCTAAGAGACGGATGTCCCTGGCAGCAGCCAGGGAAGCAGCTGTTCCTCTTGTGGAATGAGCCCTCAGGCCTGAGGGTGGAGTTTTTCATAGCAGAACTGTATACAAGACACAATCCACCTGGCAACAGATCTCTTGGTGGCAGGTTTGCCCTTTCCCACTTCTCCGTAAGTGAGGAACAACTGGAGGGAGGCAAATCTGTGACCCTTGGTACGCTCTATGTAGTAACTGAGGGCTCCTTTAACATCTAAACTGTGTAGCCTCCTCTCTCCTAAGGAAGAATGATCAATGAAGAAGACAGGAAGAGACAGACTGGTTTAAATGGAAGTCTGAAACCACTTTGGGCAAGAACCTTCTATTGGTTCTAGGGACCACTTTATCCCTGTGAAAGGAGATAAAATCAGGTTCCACTGACAGGGCTTGCAATTTACTGATACGCCTGGCAGAGGTAATGGCTACCAAGAACACAGTTTTCCAAGTCAAGTACTTAAGCTCTGCTGAAGACATAGGCTCAAAAGGGAGTTGCATAAGTTGAGCAATGCAAACATTCAAATCCCAGGCCGGGTCAGGGTCTCTAAAAGGAGGATTGGTGTGAAGCAATCCTTTAAAACAGTTTACAGTACACAGGATGAGAAGATAGTGAGGAAGACTTCTCCACAAACAAAAACGCAGAAACAGCTAACAAGTGTACCTTGAGAGTAGCTGGTCTGAGGCCTAGGCCATTCAGATGGACCATATAATCCAGAACCGCAGGCATTCCAGCAGTGTCTGGAAAAATATGCTTCTTAGAACACCAAATGCTGAACCTCTTCCATTTGGAGTTACAAGTCTTTCTGGTGGAGGGCTTTCGAGAAGCTTTGAGAATATCCAGAACCCCTTGGGAAAGATGCAGATCTGTAAACTAATCTCTTCAAGAGCCATGCCTTGAGATTGAGAGACTGGAAATTGGGGTACCAAATCCTCCCCTGAGAGGATGTTAACAGGTTGTAATTCCTGGGAATAGACAGGGGAAGATGGACTGCTAGGGACAGCAACATGGGGTACCAGTGCTGTCTGGCCCAATCTGGAGCAATCAGAATCACTTTGCAAGGTTGAGACCTTATTTTGACTAAAACTTTGAACAGGACTGGGAAGGGAGGGAAGGCATACAGAAACTTCCTTTCCCAAGACTGGAGGTCTGCAACAAAAGAGAGGCAGTTGGTGATTGTCTTGGGCTGCAAAGAGATCTCTGGAGTGCCCCACCTTGAAAAATCACTTTCAACACCTGAGGGTGCAGGGACCATTCGTGATGGCCCTGAGAGATCCTGCTCAGTGCATCTGCTAGCACATTGTCCTTCCCTGGAAGGTGAACTGCTACCAGAGAGGTTTGCAGGGAACAAGCCAGGGACCACAATTTCATGGCTTCCATGCACAAGGCCGTAGAACGAGTGCCTCCCTGCTTGTTGATGTACCACATGGTGGTGGTGTTGTCCGTTCTGACCTGAACCACCTTGTTCTGTACTGACTGAGAGAAAGTTTTCAGGGCCAGAAAAACTGCCCTGAGCTCTAGGAGATTGATATGGAGAAAGGATTCTTGGGGGCACCACAGCCCCTGGGCAGTGAGGGACCCTAGATGGGCTCCCCAGCCCAGAAGAGAAGCGTCCATGGTAAGGACCACTGAACAAGGTTGAATAACAAAAGAAACTTCTTGTCTTAAATTGTCCTGATCCTGCCACCACTGGAGGGCTTGGATCAAGGTCAGAAACATAGATTTTGACGGCAGATAAGGACCGCTTGGCCCACCCAGTCTGCCCATTTCCCTACCTAATGGATAAGCTGCAGATCCTAGTTAACCAGCAGCCTACTTCTTCCTACCCCCACCCACTAGAATTGCCTTATGACTGTCCCATGCATGCTTGAATTCCACTAGTTTTTGACTCCACAACCTCCTCCTCCGAAGGCGTCCATGCATCCACAACCTCTGTGAAAAAATACTTCCTTAAATTACCTCTGAGTCGCTTCAATCTTCAAATTGTGCCCCTTGTTCTTGCACACTTTTTCTCTTTTGAAAGATGCTACCCTCTTGACTTTATGGATTCCCTTGAGGTACTTGAAAGTTTCTATCATGTCCCCTCCTCCTTTCCTCAAGGCTATACATATTAAGCTCCTTAAGTCTCTCTTCATATGTCTTCCTGCAGACCCTGCACCATTTGAGTTGCTCCTCTGGATAGCTTCCATCCTATGTCTTGTATGAGACTGGTCTCCAGAACTGCACGAGTACTCAGATGGGGTCTCACCAACTGTCTGTACAGAGGATAACTTCCTGTTTTCTACTGGTGATGCCTCTCCTATGCATCCCAGTATCCCCCAGCCCTCCTTGCTGCCCTCTCACATTGCTTGCCCACCTTTAGGTCATCTGATATGACTACCCCCAGGTCCCTTTCCATTTTGTTGTTGTATCTCACCCCCACTGTGTACTCTTTCCTGGCTTTTGTTTCCCAGGTGCATTATCTGCACTTCTAGCATTGAATCTAAGCTGCCACACATTTGACCATTCCTCTAACTACAAGTCCCTTCTCATCCTTTCCACCCCACCTTGCACATCAACTCTGTTGCAGATCTTTGTGTCATCTGCAGAGACAGATTTTTTTTTCCTTCCAGTCCCTCTGCAATGTCGCTATAAAGACATTGAAGAGACCGGCCCTAATACTGAACCCCCTGCAGTAAAATTCCACTTAGTAACCCCTTTCTTCAGAGGGACTCCATTTACTATTACTCTCTTGTGTGCTATTCTCCAGCCAATTTTACCCAGGCTGTACATCTTTGGGACCCACCCCAGACTGGCTAACCTGTATGTTAATCTTTGTGCGGGACTGTGTCAAATGCCTTGCTAAAGTCTAGGTAGGCCATGTCCACAGCCCTCCCTGATCTACTACTTTGGTCACCCAGTCAAAGAAATTCATCAGATTTGTCTGGCATGACCTTCCGGCCAGAATCCATGCTCCCTGGGTCCTGTGCCCTCTGGCCCCAGATACCAACAATTCTTTCTTCAGAATTGATTCCATCATTTTCCCTACCACTGAGGTTAAACCAACAGGTCTAGTTTCCTGCTTCTGCCTTTGCTCCCACTTTTGTGAAGGGGAACTCACATCTGCCCTCCTCCAGTCCTCGGGTACCACCCCATCCTCCCATGATTTGTTAAAGAGGGTAGTCGTGGTGTCACTAGTTCTACCCTTAGTTCTTTTTAGAATTCTGTATGAACCTATCAGGCCCCATTGCTTTTGTCCACCTTCAGTTTTAAGAGTTCTTTCAGAACCTTTCTTCTGTAATGGGCTTGGTATCAACTTCTGTATCCAGAGTGTTTCTACTGTTTGTTTTAGGTACCTCCCCCTCTTCCTTTGTAAATACTGAGCAAAAATATTTGTTTAGTATCTCTGCCTTTTCAGTCACCTCTGCCCACCCTCCCTCCCTTTATTAAGCCTCACTAACCTCCCTTGGTCTTCCTTCGCCCCCTGATGTACTCTATAAAAGGTTTTATCCCTTCTTAACTGAGTTGGCTATCTTTTCCTCGGTTTGGGCCTTTGCTGTTCTGACTGCCTTCCCAGCTTCATTTTGCTTTAACTGATACAGTTCTCTGTCGCCTGCTCCTTCTGTGATCCCTTGTACTCCTGAATGCTTTTTTTTCTTGAACCTTCACTGCCACTTCCTTTGAGAACCATAGTGGTTTTTACATCGCTTCGCTTTGTTTATTTGTTTCACATAGGCTTGTTACCTCTGTGATGGCAGTTTTATTACTCCCATTGGTCTTCCACCCTCCTTCCTGCCCATTTGCATAGTGCATTCCTTAGGCACTCACCTTTTGGCAAAGTCAGTCCTCCAAAGTCCAGTACTTTTGCTTTGAATGGCTTGACTCTATTGTGTGTTTATTGTGAACCATACCGCTCGATGGTCTCAGTTCCCAGATGGCTACCCACTTCTACATCTGTGATTCTTCCATTTGAGAGAACCAGGTCTAAGACTGTTGCTCTCCGAGTGGGCTCCAATACTACTTGTCTAAGGCATGCCCCTGTAGGGATCTAGAATAACCCCACCTTCAAGTGGCTGCTGCAACTGCACTCCAGTTAACATCTGGCATATTCAGATCACCCATCAGCAATATCTCCCTTTTCTGCCATTCTAAGTATTCTTCTATCATTTCTTGTCCATTTCCTCCCTAGGGGAAGGGGGTCTGTATAAATTCCCAGCGGATTGTGGTGCCATTGTTGTGTCTCCAAATTCTACCCACAGTGCTTTCTCCTCCCCGCTTTCCCTTTTGTTCTGTTGTTTTGATTCCTTCCCTTATGTAAAAAGCTACTCCTCCTCCTCTTTTACCCTCCCTGTCCCTCCTGTAGATAGTGTATCCTGGTATGTTTACGTCCCAGTCATGGTTTTGTGTGTACCATGTTTCTGTGACTGCCACGATATCCAGATGTTCCTCCTCCATCAAGGCCACTAATTCAGGAAGCTTGTTACTCAGACTACGGGTTACTGGGATCAGTTTGGTAAGGAGATCCTTCCTCTGAGACCAAAAAGCTCTCAGGTGGAACTGAATATCCCTTATCTGGAATCTTGCTGAAGCTGCCATGTGGCCCAAGAGGTGGAGGAAATGCCTTGCTGGTCGAGATACCCGAAGGCTGAAGGAAGAGGTTAGTTTCGTAAGAACCCTTGCCCTTTCTAGAGGAAGAAAGGCTCTTGTTCCGAGTGTGTCCAGTTCTGCTCCTATAAAGGTAAGAAGCTGGACTGGTTCAAGAACTGACTTGGGAAGGTTGAGAAGAAATCCTAGAGAAGTGAGCACTTGCTGGGTCACTTGCAGGTGAGGCTTGACTTCGTCTGGAGACAGGCCCACTATTAGCCAATCGTCCAAATATGGAAAAATGGAAATCTTTTGCCTTCTTAGAAAGGCAACTACTACTGCCAGGCACTTTGTGAAAAACCCTTGGGGTTAAGGTTAGGCCAAAGGGCATTGCTCTTGAACTGATAGTGGCTGAGGGCACCTCAACCTGAGGTACTTCTGTGAGCTACCTGATGGGAGGTCTGCGGAATGTGAAAGTAGGCATCCTTGAGGTCCAGGGAGGCTAACCAGTCCCATGGCCTTAGAGTGGGAAGGATAATTCCCAGAGTTACCATCTTGAACTTTGGTTTTAAAAGATGTTAGTTTAGATATCTTAGGTCTAGGATGGGTTGCCACTTTTGGGGTCAGGAAGTACCTGGAGTACAGCCCTTTGCCCCAGTGTAGGGTAGGTACTCTCTCTATGGCTCTTAAGGCTAGTTAAGTCTAGAAGAGAAGAAACCTCTGCCTCTAGGGCAAGGGTTTCCGAGAGATTTGCAGGTGGAAAAGATCTGGCTCTCATCTTTGGAAATTTTCTGAAGCTGAGAACCAGTCCTTGGCTTACTACTTCCAGGTCACACTTGTTCGATGGACAGGCATCCAGTCCTGGACAAAGTAAGCCAGCCTGCCCCTACTGGAATAGAGAGTCGACCCGGTGACCCATCAGGGTGTCTGCTTGGCAGGGGCTTTAGGTCGAGGAGTGATGCAGCCCCTGCTCATCCCCTCATGCCTCTCTGAAGACCCTCTGTGAAAAGGAAGAAGATGCCTGTGTTGGTAAAAGGCCTTTGAAAAGGCCTGCCCAGACTGCTGCCTTTGAGGAGCTGCCTGCCTCTCCTTGGTCTGAGCACTTCTCTAAGTGGTCCTGTACTCATCCATTTTCTTCATGTAATTCTCTGTCTGCTCCCCAAACAGAGACTTACCCACTACAGGAAAATCCATGGCCTTAGCCTGAGTGTCCTGCGAGAGGTTAGTACATCCGAGCCAAGCCATTCTCCGAAGAGCCACAGATGTAGCAATGACTCTTGACACATCATCAGAGTCCACAGCAGTATGAAAATACAGGTTACTCACCTGTAACAGGAGTACTAGGAATGGTATATGTTGTCCATCCACACTTGCTGGCAGGCTCCTTGCCGCTTTAAATCTTGGCCGGAAGGTCTTCGTTGGCTCCTCCCACCCACCCGGTGGTAAAACTTGGTCTTCGCCTCTACGACGCCAGATCTATTCGGCTGAAGCCTGATTGTGCGTCAGCTGGGGGTCGGGTGGTCGTATGGATGAACAACATATACCATTCTTGAACTCCTGTGGCAGGTGAGTAACTGTATTTCTAGGGACATGGATATGTTGTTCAATCCGCACTTACTGGCAGACTCCTAGCAGTTCTCCGGGAGGAGGGAGGCAAGGCGCACACCTCCTACTTAGGGAATAAGGACTGGAGAACCGAGGCCCCAAAACTTGCATCCCGGCGTGACTCAAGGTCGATGTGGTAATGAAGGTGTCTGCTGACTCCAGGTAGCAGCCCTGCAGATTTCCTGGATAGGGACATCCCTGGGAGCAGGGACATCCCTGGGAGCAGCCACTGATGCAGCGGTATGACGGGCAGAATGAGCTCTTATCCCTCAGGGAGGCTCCATTTCCCCAACCTATAGCATAGATTCATGCAGGAGGTGACCACCTGCTTATCGTCCGCTTGGTTGCAGGTCTGGCCAGGTGCGGCTTCAGCGTAGGTGACAAACACAGCTGGCGTAACCCTCCTCAATCTCAGCCGGCTCCGCCTTCTTATAAGGTAGCTTAGGTCCAAGTGCATGGAGCCTATATTCAGCCTCCGAGGTGTGACTGGGGTAGAACATCGGCAGAGTCAACAACTGGTTAAGGTGAAACTCCGACACCACCTTCGGAAGGAACTTCAGGTGGGGGGGCAGGACAACCTTGTCCCTGTTGAAAACCAGGTAAGGAGACTCGATGGAAAGCGCCTGGAGCTCTCCCATCCTTCTGGCTGACGTGATAGCCACCAAGAAGGCGGTCTTCCATGACAGGTGAGAGATGTCACACCAGTGCATCAGTTCAAATGGCTTGCCCATGAGCTTAGCCAGTACCAGCAGTAGATCCCACGGAGGTGGAGGTTCTCGAACCGGAGGGGATATGTGATCAAGGCCTTTGAAAAAGCACCCGACCACCTTCTCCTGAGCCACCGACTGGACCACCTTCTCCGGCGCCACCGACTGCTTCCCGGCCCGCGCCCAGTAAGCACAGATGGCTGCCAGGTGCACCTTAAGGGTTGTCGACCGAAGCTCTTGCTGAGAAAGGGACCACAGGTAGCCCAAAATGCTTGCCAAGGAACAGGAGGAAGGGTCCAGACCCTTGCCCTGACACCAAATGGAGAATCTCTTCCATTTAAAGGTGCAGCATTTTCTGGTCGACTCCTTACAGGACGCCTCAACAACATTGAGGACCTCGTCGGAAAGACCCAAGGCCTGGATCTCAAGCCACTCAGGAGCCAGGCCGTCAGATGCAGGGAATGAAGGTCCTGGTGGAGAACCTTCCCCTGGTTGACTGAGATCAGGTCCGGGCAGGCTGGGAGCCGCCTCGGGAGCCTGGAGCGGAGACTGAGGAGATCTGGATACCAGAACTGGCGGGCCAGTCTGGGGCTACCAGAATCACCCTGCGCCTTGTCCTCCTCGCCTTGAGAAGCACCTTGTGGATCAAGGGAAATGGGGAAAGGCGAGAAGAAGCCCGGTCCATGGTCTCGAGAAGGCATCCCCTGCAAGCTATGCTGAGGGGGGGCGGCATGAAACGGCCTCAGCTCTGATTCTCCCTGAGGCAAACAGGTCCACCTGAGGCGTGCCCCAGTAGGAGAACAGATCTTGTACTACCTCCGGCAGGAGAGACCACTTGTGGGATGCAGTCCCTATCCGGCTTAGGGCATTAGCCAGAATGTTGGCGGCTCCTGCGACATGGATGGCAAGGAGATCTACCTTTAGGCTGCGCACGAGGGACCAAATGCGGACAGCTTCACTGCACAGAAGCATGGAGCGCGTCCCGCCCTGGCGGTTTAGGTAGTACATGGTGGGGTATTGTCCGCCTGGACCTAGACCACTTGACCCTATAGAAACGGAGAACAGGTCGAGGGCTAGACAAACCGCTCAAGCTCCAGCAGGTTGATATGGCATCGGTACTCCAGGGGACCAGAGGCCGCGGCGCTTGTGCTCCCCCAGATGGGCACCCCAACCCATCAGAGAGGCATTGGTCGATAGAGAGACCGTCGGCTCGGGGCGGACAAACGGGATGCCCTCCTGCATGTGCTGAACGGTCCACCACTGGAGAGCGTTCCACATCCCATGGGTCACTGTCACTAGCTGATCCAGCGGATCGAAGTGCTGTGACCAATGGCTGGCCAGTCCCCATTGAAGGGGACGCATGTACCAGCAGGCCCAACGGACCACGCTGGTGCAGGCCGCCATGAGGCCCAGGAGGCGCAGGAAGTCCCGGGCAGAATAAGATTGCCCAACCTGAAATGATTGGGCAAAGGAGGAAAGAACCTCGGCCCTCTCCGCTGGGAGCCGTGCTCTGACTCGTAGAGAGTCGAGCTCTGCCCCGATGAATTGTATCACCTGCTTTGGCACGAGTTCAGACTTGGCCTCGTTGAGGAGGCCAACCTAAGAGCAAACCTGAGGGCCAGATCTCTGACTGCTCCACCTCCGCTTGGAGGGGCTGCATCAGCCAGTCGTCCAGGTAGGGGGACATCCGACCCTTTGGTCGCAGAGGGAATGCTATCACCACTGCCATGCATTTGTGAAGACCCTGGGAGCTAGGGAAAGGCCGTAGGGCATGGCCCGAACTCTGAAGGGATCCCTCCGCCTGAAGTGGGGAATCTCTGGTGAGACGGACGGATTGGGACGTGAAAGAACGCGTCCTGAAGGTCCAGAGAACAGAACCACATGCCTCGTTCCAAGGATGGGATTATCTGAGCCAGAGTGGCCATCCTGAAGGTCCGAGACCTTAGGAACCTGTTCAGGTCGTGCAGGTCGAAAATGGGACGCCAACCCCCCCCGTCCGTTTTGGGACCAGGAAGTACCTGGACACAAACCCCGGGTCTGGAGGAGGAGGATCCGCCACCTTCCTGATCACTTCTTTTCCGAGGAGCAGGGCAATATCGGCTCGGTGAGCCGACAAAGAGGTTGCGGACCCCGTAGCCCCCCCGAGGGCAACGGCCCGGAAGGGCGGGCTGTTTGAACTCCGGGAAGCCCTTCTGCCACCTCCAAACCCAACGGTCCGTGGTGATAATGGACCAAGCGGAAAGGAAGTATGGAGCTGCCTCCCCATGGGGGACCGGGGGAGAGGACGCAGGCTGGGGCGACACCCTCAACCGTCACTGGGCAGACAGAGGAGGGACTGCCGAGGACCTCCTGGGCCTTTACCTCCCTGCTTCCTGTTGGAGGAAGCCAGGCTTGGGTTTGGGATGTCGGCATGCCAGCCTGCTGGCCCTGGTGCTGTTGGGCTGGACGTACCGCAGGCGCAGAAGGACGAAAGGACTTGTGCTGCTGCTGTCGGCGGCCTTTGTCCTTCTGGGCGGAGGTGACTGAGTCCAGAGTGGCACTGGACTTTTCGATCTGCTGGAGGTGACCTTCCACTCCAGGGCAGAAGAGGTCGGTCCCCAAGAAGGGGACATCCGCCAGTTTGTGCTGGGTATCTGCCGTGAAGGTGGATATCCTCAGCCATGCTCTGTAGCGCATGGCCACCGTGGCCGCAACCAATCTGGCACAGGAGTCTCCGATGTCCAGAGCCGTTTGGAGCTGCTGCTTACCCTGCCACTGCCAGAGCCACTGCCCTACCCTGGTCCCGTACCTGCCGGACCGTGGTCTGCAGGTCGGCCGGGACATGAGGGATCACCTCATCCAGGGAGCCCATGAGGACATGGGAGAAGTGTGCCATCAGCACGGCCACACTGGCCTGGCGGAGGCCAAGGGAGGACGCAGCGTACACCTTGAGCCCGGCATAGTCCAGCTTTTTGGACTCCTTGTCGGGGGGCTTGTCCACATCCCTACCGTTCCCGGAACGCTGTCGGTGACCAATCCCTCGGCAGAGGGGTGTTCTGAAAACCCGGGCAAAGAGCCGGTAGGGACTGCATATTTCCTGCCCATCCTGGGTCGGGCGCAGGACAGGAAGCAGGCCGCTGCCAGAGCTCAAGCTGGCCAACAATGGCTTCAGCCACAGGAAAGGCCTCCTGGGTGGATCTCTCGGTCCAGTATCTCCATTAGGGACACGGCCCGCTTGGATATGGGCTCGAGCTGCATCCCGGTGGACTCCGAGATCAGCCGAAGCAAACCCATGAAGGACGATGGGCTTTCGTCCATCGACTGGCCCCCGGAGGACTCAGAGGAGTCCACGAAGAGCTGCCTGGGGCCTGAGCCACCCTCCACCTGCCGAGGATGGTTGGGAGTGAGGGTGACCTACAACCTGTGGGGCAGGCCCTGACCCGACCGAGTGTCCTTGGTTGGCGCCCCCAATTTCGGTTGTGGAGGCAGAGGTTCCACCACAATCGGTGGGGCAGCTGGTTTCGGCCGAACAACCGGCCCAGACTTGGGCACCTTGGCTACAGCAAGGACGAAAGGACTTGTGCTGCTGCTGTCGGCGGCCTTTGTCCTTCTGGGCGGAGGTGACTGAGTCCAGAGTGGCACTGGACTTTTCGATCTGCTGGAGGTGACCTTCCACTCCAGGGCAGAAGAGGTCGGTCCCCAAGAAGGGGACATCCGCCAGTTTGTGCTGGGTATCTGCCGTGAAGGTGGATATCCTCAGCCATGCTCTGTAGCGCATGGCCACCGTGGCCGCAACCAATCTGGCACAGGAGTCTCCGATGTCCAGAGTCGTTTGGAGCTGCTGCTTACCCTGCCACTGCCAGAGCCACTGCCCTACCCTGGTCCGCACTGCCGGACCGTGGTCTGCAGGTCGGCCGGGACATGAGGGATCACTCATCCAGGGAGCCCATGAGGACATGGGAGAAGTGTGCCATCAGCACGGCCACACTGGCCTGGCAGAGGCCAAGGGAGGACGCAGCGTACACCTTGAGCCCGGCATAGTCCAGCTTTTTGGACTCCTTGTCGGGGGGCTTGTCCACATCCCTACCGTTCCCGGAACGCTGTCGGTGACCAACCCCTCGGCAGAGGGGTGTTCTGAAAAACCCGGCAAAGAGCCGGTAGGGACTGCATATTTCCTGCCCATCCTGGCCGAAGGCGCAGGACAGGAAGCAGGCCGCTGCCAGAGCTCCAAGGCTGGGCCAACAATGGCTTCAGCCACTGGAAAGGCCTCCTTGGGTGAATCCCCTCGGTCCAGTATCTCCATTAGGGGATACTTGGCCCGCTTGGATATGGGCTCGAGCTGCATCCCGGTGGACTCCGAGATCAGCCGGAGCAAACCCATGAAGGACGATGGGCTTTCGTCCATCGACTGGCCCCCGGAGGACTCAGAGGAGTCCACGAAGAGCTGCCTGGGGCCTGAGCCACCCTCCACCTGCCGAGGATGGTTGGGAGTGAGGGTGACCTACAACCTGTGGGGCAGGCCCTGACCCGACCGAGAGTCCTTGGTTGGCGCCCCCAATTTCGGTTGTGGAGGCAGAGGTTCCACCACAATCGGTGGGGCAGCTGGTTTCGGCCGAACAACCGGCCCAGACTTGGGCACCTTGGCTACAGCAAGGGGTTGTTTCGGCCACTCGGGTGACAGCCACTTGATGGCCGAGGAAGACGACGGCTTGTTCCCGGACAGAAGTAACTGCTGCCACATCAGGTCCTCGTAACGTCGACGCAACTTGCCCCGAAGCCTTTCCTCTTCCGAGGAGGAAGACGAGGACGAGAGGTGGCGCCGCTTACCTCGGTGCTGAGACCGAGACCACTGGTGTCGGCTGGACCGAGACGATGTCCGAGATTGAGATCCTCGGCGTTTCAGAGGACGGGTCTGGGGACACCCGCTCTTCCCTCAGCTCAGAAGCCTTAACCGGGGACTGCGGCACCGGAGGCGCAGGCAAGTCCTCGGTCTCCACCGGGTGGACCGGTGAAAAAGGATTGTCAGTTCACCAGTCGATAGCCTGTCCGACGGTCGAGAAAAATCTCGACTCGCTCGGACGGGTGTCTCGCCGGTTGGCCGGACGGGACGCTGTGAAGCCAGCGGCCTTAGCCGCAACCTCGACCGAAGTAGAGTGTCGACTGTCCGGGGAAGGGAACCTCTCTCGCTCCCACGAACGCTGACGATGGGACTTACTCTTAAGAGTCCTTCTTTTTGGACCAAGAGGAATGTCCCGATGGCCCTTCTCCCTTTGTGGAAAGGGATTGGCAAAGCTCCTTGAAAGAAGCTGAATACGAGGTACCCAGAGAGAGTGGCATAAATGCCGCGACCGAGGAAGAGGATGATGCGGCCTGTGCCGCCTCCTCCTCGAGGGCGATCATCTGCTCGAGTTGCTCAGCCGAGTCAGCCACCGTGGTAACCACCCAACAGGCCTCCTTCGACTTGACCGGTGGGTAGCGCTTCTCGGGGCGCCCAAGCTGTAACCGGGCAGTGCGGTCTTCCAGGACGTTGGCGGAAAAGGAACGTGGCATAACTCGCGGGACTGCGGGTGCGTGTTTCTAGGCCGAGGCAGCAGACGACGTGAGTGCAGGTCCGTCCTGGACATTTTCGCCCACAAGGGCACCACTAAACGTGGGAGTCGATTTGTCCATCGAGTCATGAGGGAGAAACTTGACCAAGTCTTGAGAATTTAAAATAAGTTTCGAGCGAATCAAGAATTAGGATCCAGTCTACACGCAGAGCATTAAGGAGGTAAAGAAGATCTGGCGTCATGGGGCGCAGCTGAGAGTTTTACCACCCGGGTGGGTGGGAGGAGCCAGCTTGAAGAGCTTCCGGCAAGATTTAAAGCAGCAAGGAACCGGCCAGACAGTGTGGATGAACAACATATCCATGTCCCTAGAAAAAAAAGTTCTTTTTTTTTTTTTTTTTTAAACACACTATGCAGATGTCGGAATCTGCATATTCGACTGTAACCAAAGTTGGCATGTCAAGAGATCTACCCCAAATGTTCATACATGCAGAATTGTGTGCAATTCCATTGAACAGAAGCAAAGCTATTAAGGTGCAGCATTTGGGGTTTAACATTAAACAACTTACTGAACACTAAATACAGTGGTGCTGTCGTGCCACTATAATACATAAATATGTATACATGGGGGAAAATATATATTATCTGTCTGTATCTATATAAATACATTTTTTTTTTTAATTGCACACAGGTCACTCTGGTCTGAAGGAAGAGTGTCATGACCCGATAGAAAACTTGGCAGCAAGTAGATAAGCCAGTGCTTCAAGGTGAACATGTAGCACAAAGCACCCCTGCAGTCACATGTGGGGCTGGTTCCAGTGTGCACCTTGTATGCAAAAACAGTTTGGTTTCGTTACTGTTTACTGTGGTATAGCAGATTGTCTCAGACTAATTTTGTTTAGTTGTACGCCGACATCTTCTGTTACTACAAATCACAGACTCCCCTACAGCTGACATCAGGTAGCAATGGGAGACTGAAAAGTCTGCAGGAGTTCACATAAGCGCTGATCTTTTGTTTGCTGGTCCTGCCGTCCCCCCCGGACTAAGTTACACTCTGAGGACTGTACGTTGCCCCTGCAGAAACCAGAACTGGAAAACATCCAATCAGAGATTAAGAAAACTCCAACATGCACTTCAGGCTACTGAATCTCCCAATGCTGCCTACTGCTCCGATGTTAGCTGCAGGGGATTTGGGGATTTACATTAACAGAAGTAGTCATCC